>JBAJHW010000004.1:82776265-87776265 GCA_037013535.1 Intellagama lesueurii | reverse complement strand
TGCACCATGACTTTCTGGTCTTACAAAGATTCATGCCTTCTGGCTAGTTTTTCTCCTCTAACTTTTGTGCTTAAAGGCAGAAATAGGAAATAATAACATTGGAAGCAGCCTGTGGAGACTGGAGGGTTGGGTTGCTTGCGTTCCTGCTCTTTCTGGCAATCTAAAACATTAGCATCTTCTTGCCTATATAATCAAGGAAACAGTTTTACGTTGAAGCCCTAGAGTATTGCTGACAAACAGCTTTAATGGTTGTTTACAGACTATTTGCCTAATAAATAGAGTGACTGGTATTTACAAGACATTGAAAGGTTTCTCACTTTCATTAAGCAATTGGGAAATGCCTGAAAGGACGCGAGATGAAAACTAGTTCAATCCTCATTTATCATAATGGAGCAAGTTGTTTTCTGGGCAAGAGCAGTGCAAACAAAAATGGGGGAAAGGGGAGGGACACCTGCAAAATGAATAGCAACAAAGTGCTTTTCAAATCCAGGTGTCCTAACTCATTGTACTCAAGGGTTCATCCACTAACGTCTCACCATTGGTTATTCTGTCACCTCTCTTGCTCTTCTATGTCATTCGGAAATAATCAGTTTTGATCATAATGGTCCATTTGGCTGTTCACAGTCTAATACATCCACAGAACATAGTAGTCTGTTCACCTTAGATGCAATTAACAGGGCAATTTAACATGCAGCCTTTCACTCTTGATTTGTAAACAAAACCAGGTCAAGCACCTTAAGACTGTAAATACACTGATTAAAATGCCATGTTGTAACAGTGGTTTTGTCATTCTAATGGATCCTCCAGATTCAGAGACAATAAGGGCTGATGTATGTGTGTGTGTGTGTGTGTTTCTCAAGTCCATCTTAGTCCTCTTCATATATGACATGGAAGGGAAACTTTAAAGTACAGATGGTTGAGAATTTAATTTCAGCTCATTTTTTAAAGAAGAATTTTCCAAAATTCACAAATTTCTTCATATTTTTGGATGGAAAGAACTTGAGATTTAAAAAATTTGAATGTGGGGAAAAATTGAAACTGAAAGATCTGTCTATTAATTTGAGTGCTTAACTTTGAAAAGTTTGTGTTTGAATCCCTAGCTATGCAACTTCCTTCATTTTGCACAATGGTTGCCACCACTTTTTTCCTCAGAAGCGTGATTTAGCGTGATTTCATCACTAAAACCTCTGTGTCAGGCAAGCACAATACAGTCATCTCCAGGCTGACAATAACTGTTCCAACTGAATTTGGCTGAGGCAAATGGCTAGAATTTAATTTCAGTTCATTCTTGAAGAATTGAGCAAAGTTCACATATTTGTAACAGAAAGAACATGAGGTTTTAAAAAACATGAATGTGGAACAAAATGGAAGTGATAGATGTCCCTATGCCCTGATTACACAAAAGATGGAATTCACTATACCACAAGACACAAAATTATGATCATTAGTTTTGGTGGCTTTTCAAAGAGAGGATTACCCAAGCCATTGAGGAGAGATCTATCAAGGATTGTTAGCAATGATAAATACTGTATTTTTCCATGTAGAAGATAATACTTTTGTCTAAAATCTTTAGACTAAAAATTGAGGGTCGTCTTATACACGGACGTAAGCTGAGGAGAGAACAAAAACAAGTGGAGGGGGGAAAGGGATCAAAGCGATCCTGCCGTGGAGGAGGAAGTGGAGGAGGAAAGCAGGGATCAAAGGGCTGCAAGATCGCTTTGATCACTGCTTGCCCCGCGGGGGCTTAGCGAGTGGAGGGGGGAACCAGGGATCAAAGGGCTGCAAGATCGCTTTAATCGCTGCAACTAGCGAGTGGAGGGTAAAGCAGCGATCAAATTTTCTAATTTGGGGTTAGAAAAGTGGGGGTTGTCTTATACATTGGGGCATCTTACACATGGAAAAATACGGTAAATGGAAACTCCATTTACAGTAGTAGTATACTTGCAAATACCAGAAAGACAACAAAGAAAGTATTTACTTTTTACACTTCCCAAAATATTTTGGTGGTCTGTATTGGGGTGGGTGGGAACGAGACTTGACAGATTTTGGTTCTGAGAGGACTTTGTAAAATTTATATATACTTAAAAATGTAATGCGTGGATGTGATAAGCAGGTATTTGAATACCAATGTTTGGGGATTTACTTTTAAAAGGTACCGTGTATAAGATGCCCCCATGTATAAGACACTCCCCCACTTTTCTAATCCAAAATTAAGAAATCAATATTTTAAACATAAAACAGAATACATTTTTATTTAGTAATTAGGTAACATTTACATACCAGTACTGTCATATTATGCATCACACTTTAACTTTATTCATCCTCTGGGCTCAGAACGCCCAGACATTATAAATCCCTGTTGCATCTGAGCACTGGCTACATGCTACACCTCCAACAAGGTGTGTTCCAGTTGGTTTGTTCAGCATCAGCTGACGTCAGTTACATAAGGCTCGTGATTGGAGGAAGCTAAGTCTCCTGACTGTAGGAAGCTAAACCTCGTGATTGGAGGAAGCCTATTTGCAGAGGCAAGGTATGGGGCGTTTTGTTCTCTCCTCAGCTTACTTCCATGTATAAGATGACCCTCAATTTTTAGTCTAAAGATTTTAGACAAAAGTATCATCTTGTACACGGAAAAATTCGGTAGTTAGCTGTAGTTATATTTCCAATGTTGATATAATGATTAATTATTTAATTTATTTTCTCCTTTCTCTATAGAAACTAAACAGATATTTTTCAGTTACCTCAAGAATCTGATTGTTACAAATCATGGCCTGTGACACAAAACACATTCATTTCCTGCCCACTTTATTGTTACCTCAGTATCCCATCGGAGCACAGAATGAGGAAGCATTTGAACTATGTGGAATCTTACCTCCAACATTTATTGAGGCTACACTGCCAAAACTAAACAAGCAGCTAAACATTTCTCCAAAATAATTAAAATAGCTACTTTTTAATTGTTTAAAAAATCAGATTTTTCCCATTCAGTCGAACAAAGCCAACAGCATGAGTCAGCATAAGACCTGTGAGAGAGTCTTCTTCCACCAGTTAGTGAGGCCACACCTACTGTAACTTAACAGTAACTAAAAAGTTCCAGTTATACTGCAAAAGGAGTGAAGGTTACAATTGCAATAGGATATCAGTTACACTATTATTACTGAAGAAAGGGATGCATTACAGGTAACTCAATACTTCCTAAGAGCCAGTGTGGTGTAGTGAATAAAATGTCACATTAGAACCTGGGACACCTGGGTTCAAATCTCTGCTAAGCCATAGAAATTCATTGGGATGGAAGTGGTAAAACTACTTAAATACCTCACTTATCTTGAAAATCCCATTAGGGTTACAATAAGTAGAATGCAAGTTGAGGTCACTTCCAAATTCTACTCAAATGACTTGTAATACTGGAATTCCATCCAAAATATGATAAGCTGTGGCTAGTGATTCGATGCATTTTCGCTGGTAAACATACCCATACGTGTTAAAATTTATTCCTTAAAGTTTACAGCACAAACTGAGAAGCAGATGCGTAAAAATTGCCTTTATCTCTATCCTGTGACCCGAAAACTTAAGCAGGGTGTTCTTGTTCATCACATAAAACATTAATGATGAATCCACTTTTTAGTTGTTCTGAATATTTTAATGAGAAGAACATTAAATGTCCAAAAATGCAGACATGGAAACTTGTCAGCAATTGTTACATTTGTGATTAGTACCCATTCGAAATTATAGCTTTAAGGGCTATGCTTTCAAAGATTTTCACCTACACTGCATTTAAAAAGAAGCAAATTGAGCATGCAGCAGCAGAACCTCATTCTTTGCTTGCATGATTCTTTTTCCTTTTCCTTTTTCCTCTTTTTCCTTTTTTTTCCTTTTTTTTTTTTTTTTTGCCAACTTCACTGCAACTTCAGTTTTTAGGCTCTAAAACCATGAGTATTAACATATACTGGGTTATAATATAAAGTACAGCCTCATTGATCCAAGTAACTTTGAAGAGCATCCAAAACATTTGGATCACCTGATACAGAAGTCTGATCAAGAGTGACATGGTGGATTATGTACATATTTATTACAGACATAATGCAGCAAATGAAGCACTGCAATATCCCATAACACTCAACTGAAGTGCTGTACAGTGGTGCCTCGACTTACGACCATAATCCGTTCCAGAAGATGGACGTAACTCGAAATGGTCGTAAGTCGAAGCACCATTTCCCATTGAAATGCATTGGAACACGATTAATCTGTTCCAGAAGAAAAAAACATACCCACAAAAAAAAAAAAAAAACAACACTGCAAGCCCCATAGGAACGTGCTGGGGCTGCAAAAAAAAAACAAAAACAAAAAACAAAACAAAACAAAAAATAAACAGCAGAGCAAGCCCCGAAGGCGCTGGGGCTTAAAAAAACACACAAAAATAAACAACGGAGCAAGCCCCGAAGGCGCTGGGGCTTTAAAAACAACACCAAAAATAGACAACGGAGCAAGCCCCATCAGAAGGCGCTGGGGCTGCAAAAAAAAAAATCCCCGAAAAACAAAACAACACAGCACAGAAACATAACCCCCCCCCCCCAGCCCAAACCCACCCTGCAAAACCCACCCAGAACAGTTTTTAAAAAGCAGAAAGCAGCACCTTACCAGGCAGTCCCAAGCCTCATCCGATCGCACTCACTCTAACTGCTGGGGCGAAAGAGCTACAAAGAAGCAGCCTCTTCGCCTACCAATGGTTAGCAAATTTGAATTCCCCACCTTTTTTCCCTGCCTTTTTCTAGTCGCAACTCGAAGCTCCAGCCACAAGTCGAAGCAAAATTTTGCGGCCGGAGCTGGTCGTAACTCGAAATGGTCGTAAGTCGGGACGTTCGTAAGTCGAGGCACCACTGTACACACTTTCCAATAGAAACAACATGGGGGGGGAGGAACTAGCATGCTCCCCTCCTCCCATGTTGAGTCAACATGCTTAAAAATGCCAGAATAAAGCTATATCTGTATTGGAAGCAGCCTTTACATCACTTGCAAATTGGGTTTTTTTAGTCAGAGATGCCAGACACCGAAGTCTGGGCTATCTCCCTATTACCACTGGTCATAGTCAAGGGCACTCAGTCATTGTTTTTATGTTCCATTAAGTCATTTCTGACTTGTGGCAATCCTACAAATTAATGATCTCCAAAAGGTTCTGACATTAGCAGGTCTGCTAATGGCAATTTTACTGTAGTTCCTACCTAGCATACAAAGGTAATTGTTACTCCCCCCCCCCCAAGTCCTTCATTTCCAGTACATGCATGAAAACAAGGGTTATGCTTAAACTGAAGATGAAATCTGGTCTTTCATGGATCTTGAACCCCCATGTGACACAGAGTATTCTAACAAGGAGAGTAGCCTGAACCATGGGGCAAATAAGTTTTACAAAATATGTGGATTTTAATTTGCTGTGAACCAAAGATGACCAATGAGTTGGATAGATGCCTGTAGCTGCATTTGAAAGACTGAGGGGAAGAGAACTTTTTAAAAAAGTTAACAGTAATTGAATCACTATGAACTAGCCACCAGTTTTTAGACATTCACTAAAGGGGAGAGGTTTGCAATTTGGAGTGTGTTTATCAGGGGGAGTGGATACAGTCATTCGCAGCTGAGAACAAGCGATAGCGACAGAATGAAACTCATAAACTGCAAACAAGCAAGCATTGAACCAATAATTGTCCAAACTTGTCCCACAATAAATCAATTCTTAATTTATTTACTTATAAGAATTTCCCCCCTTCCCTTCCTATCATTACTCATGATAGCTTACAATAGTTAAAATCAGAACATCACGATAAAGCAACGCTAGCCAACAAAACACAACAAAGAACCACAGCAGATAAAACAAATCTTCAGATAAAACATTATCTAATTTTAAAAAGATACTGAATTAGATAGGTTCCCATCAAATGCAGCTCTTCTTATCTACTTATATTCTTAACCAAGACATATAGTTTAGGTCCCCTTGCTTCATGTATCATTATTATAAAACATGGAAGTCAATCATAAGAACCCAAGGATTGTTCTTCCGAAGTGGGAACCTCATGAATCAGTAATAGCAGTTTTGCTTGTCTCACACACCCCAAACCCTTTGAGGAAAGATTACTTAATTGACTTCTTGCTTCATGATGATCAAGTTTGAATAGTTCCAAGTGTGCAGGGGAAGGGAGATAAGTTCCAGTTTCCCCCTTGTTGAACTATGAAAGCCGCAAGATGAGTAACAGAAGCCAGTCTCACAAATTAATACAAATGAAGTCATTCCTGAGCAACTCCATCTGTTTTGGAAACCGAAATCAAGAGTTTCCTAAAAATGTGGAGAAGATCCAGGCAATTAGGCTCTACTCCAAATGAAGCTGCACAGGAAACTTATAACTTTATTAAATCCCTTTAATGAGACAGGGGTCCAAAAACTCACCTTAATAAAGTGGCATATAATCCATTGACAATCTATTTGATATCTAAAAATAAGCTTTGTTTTTGCTGTGTTGGTAAAACATTACAGACATAGGACATCTCAAGCAACGTACAGGAGAGCAGAGCTTGCTTTAGTACCATGCTTGCCCATCACTTTATCTAGAGAACAAGGTTCATAATTCTGTGTTTACAAAATTTAATCAAAATCCATTAATAATCTCAAAAGCAAAGAAGGCACATGAGGGTGTCTGCAAGTATCTTCTCCAGCATAATCTACGGGAAGATTATTAGGCAATAACAAATGTTATTCATCTTCATAATAGCTAAATGACAAGCTGCTTAAAAATAATAAATGACTCCTCCTCATTCAGTATTACCAGGCAAATATGACCTTCACATATTTTAAGCAAACAAGTCCTCTTTTCAAAGACTTTACCGAGTTTTTAAATTGAAAATGATGAGTCACTTTATGTTTGCGAACAGAAAAGAAGACCTACTTACAATAGTGTGTTTTCATGCTTCTTTTCCTTAAAATGTGGACATTTTGCAGAAAAATCCTCTGATAAAGCGACACCCATAGCATTATATACAGATGTGTTGTACAAATAATAAATTAAGACATAATTGTAAGAGCTAGTGGAGCAGATAGGAAACTCATCTGAATTTTTCCCCAGTTTATCAGTCTTGTGTTTTTCTTTAAAATCACCACAGCTTGATACTACATATGGAAGAAAATATAACACAACAAAAACTGAATCTTCATAGTAAGCCAGAGTTTATTAGAGATATACACAACATGCTGAGTACGGTAGCCTTGTGTGTTGACCTTCAAGGTCCTTGACAACCACCCTGGTTTTGCAAACCTTGGCAAAGAGCAAAAGAGAGCTTTTCCTGATTTTCTGACAGGCTTTCACCTATGGCTAAAGGACAGCAACTGGCCATTTCAGTTGCAGGTTGTATAAACATGTCCAAGCAACCATGATGTTCTTGACCTAGTACATCTGGGCTTATGACTACCAAACTAGGCATACATTTATTGTGACTTTCACATGACTATAGAGCATAAACATCTTTGGCTGTGAGCATATTATAGGTCTATCATCTCCTATCACAGATTTTGCAGGATTGTTTCAAGCAGTGTGTTTTGGCAGAAGCGATAAAAGAAGGAACGAACAAAGAGAAAATGTTAAAGACTGCCCTGTTTCAAGAGGCATTCAAAGCATTCACTCTTAAGCTATTCTACATATATGTATTCCCTGTGTCGCCATCATTTTGGATTTGTATCGGGGTTTTTTAAAAAAAATGTTTAATGTTGGGTGGATGGGTGGATTACTATTAACACTGTGTTGCTGTAAACCGCTTAGAGTAGTACTTCACACTATGTTAGCGGTATATAAATATACAAAACAAGCAAATAAAGTCTTGGAAAATGTCCCTTGTTTTAATACAATACTTGTAACTCTCCTAACCATTGTCTGTCACTAAGCCATGCTGACATGGCAGTCACCATGGCCAATCTTCATTTGGGAGCACTGATCTATGGAGATGGAGCTAAAGAGTAATCATCTCTTTGGAGGGAAGGGTGACAATCTTCTTGTACAGAAGAAATCTCCAATTTCTTATACAGAGTAAAAACTCTACAAGATGAAAATGAGATCATATTTCATCTTTAACTTGAGAGTTAATGGATCAAATTAAGCTGGTGCCAAATGTTTTCCTATCTTAGATTCAAGGCAAAAGGAAATTGTTTCAACAAAGTAAAAATATTTCCAGAAACAACATTTGGGGTGAATATTCTCTTTTAACATCTTATTCCATATTTGGAGTCATACTGAAAATAGACTTGGTAGGCCACATGGGTTAGTCCCAGTGCTGATTCGTTCCACAATTGTTCCCTTCATCTCCACATTTGGCTAGTGCCTGAAGGGGTTCACATGGCTCATTCTTGCTGCACCTCTCACAGAAGAGTCGTATCCCCATACATTGGTATGCACATTGAGCCCCTTTATACACTGACCAAATGATGGAGTGTATTAATATTGATTGTGTTGGGGCAGTTCTTGTCGAAATGACATACTTTAAATGTTATTTCAAGTTACAAGGGGGCTCCTCCTAATGCTTCCCCAGTTGCTTCTTCTTTAGCTTGAGTCCAACACCCAGCTGTTTCTTTCTCTCACGTGGATAATCTCAGCCATCAGAAATCATTCATGACCTGGATAACAAAAATGATAAACCTGTTATGCAACTGATTCAGATGTATGATCTTGTCATCAACATATGCGTGTTTTGCCACTACAGAAGAGAGCTTGGAAAAGTTACTTGTTCAGACTGCAACTCTTAGGGGTCTACTGGCTAGGTGATTCTGAGAGGTAGTGCAAAAAAGTAAAATTTCCAAGCTCTGTTGGAAAAGCAGTTCAAGAAGAATATGCCTCACTTGGGTTCAGTCCTAGAGCAAAGCAGAATTCCACTTTGGGTCCAATTTCCCCCACACATAAAAGTTTACTTTCAGTTTAGCCATGGTTACTTGTTACCTGGCTATTTGTCTTCATTCAGGAACATAATGATTTGAGGACATGCTTACCAAATTATCCTCATAAATTAGAACAGGGTCCCAAAGCAATTGTAAATAGAGTCTTGTTCCTTTTATGGAAATATTGGAGGATTTTTGTATACATTTGCCCTTTCTGCATGGAATATGGACTTGTGCAGAATAAAATTCTGCCAATGAGATAATTTCATAGATAAGAAGAGGAACAATATTTGCTGAACTCTCTCCTGTAGTCCCATATGCCACCCTCCCTAATCTGATCTGGAAAGTTGGAGGACCCCAACCTCTGAGCAGTGTGTGGTGGTACTTTCTCCAGTAGGCAAACTCCACTGGTTTCCAGTTGCCGCCACCAAGAAAATGAGTCTTTCCATTCCTGGAGGGGCAACTCTGGATCCAAACAATTGTTGAATAAACTTTGTTTTCTTTTGGAAGCCACAGGAATGTGTTACTACCTCCTCTCCTGGCTGAACAGCCTTGGCACACAAGTTCAAGAGAGTTTGTAGAACAGAAGAAGCTGTTTCCATAGCACGGGAGGCACATAGTTTGTATTAATGAGGCACAGTAAAGGCAGGTGGTTGATTTGATGCTCAAAAACAGGCATGGGTCAAAGGCTAAGTACTATTCACCATACAAAGAACATGAAAAGCAGCAATTATGCCTTCAGCCTTATAGTTGTGATACATTAAAACTATTGGCTCCATTGCTTGTAATGATAACTTTTGTCTCTATCCAGCGGACTGGTGAACATTAGACAGATGCAAGGAGTGGTTATAGGACAAGCGATCCCAGTCTTAAAGTCATTGACTGTGGGGCTTTTTTCCTTCTGCTTGCACTCTCTGCCAACAGTGAGCATTCTGAGGAAATTACTGCTTCTGTTCTTTGTCATTCATGCTTTGTATTTTTAGATACTCTTTGCCTACCTTATGAAATTGCTGGGCTTAAAACAGGACAGTAATTTCTTTCAAAAGCAAGAACATATTTCCAAACAGAAGCTGTTAAAAAAATAACACAGAAAGAAAATCCGTATTGCTGCAGACAGAATTGCAAATATTTAGGTTGCGATCATATACATATGCACCTGGAAATGAGTCAGTTGAACCCAGTGGGGCTTACTTCTGGACAGGCACTGTGTTGTTAATTAGCTGAATATATTAATCGCCCACCTTCCTTCACACTTTCAGGACAACTCCTTTCTTATGTCCATAAATCCATGCAATCCAGAGTACAACCAAACAAGAAGAGCCAACAACATATACCATGTGAAAGATGTCTCCAAAATATAAAATAAGTTCAAACTTGACTTTCTCTATGTGTTCAGTTCTTGTTTAAAAAGATCCTACCATGTATGTCTGAATATCAGGAAAGAAAGAAAGAAAGAAAGAAAGAAAGAAAGAAAGAAAGAAAGAAAGAAAGAAAGAAAGGAATTGGGTAGGGTAGTCTAATCTTTGTACTACTACTAATTCATTGGTTGAATGAATTAATTAATTTCCAAAATCTTCAAATCCTGGAACATATTAACATAATATGTTAAGATGAATTAACCCATGGTTCATATTGCTCAGAATGGTTGGAAATGTCTGTAGTGATTTAATGCAATGATAAAGGTTAAAACAGTGTTGATTGTCACTTAAAATTGATTAAAAATAACCAATTGTTAATTCACTTTTGTGAAAAAAATGCATTAGAGAATCACATTAGTTTTAATGAATTTTTTCCAACTTTTGATTTGGAAAGTTTGGGGGTACCATTTATGCAGGCACATTTAGATATTAAATAAAAAAGGGATAAAGATATGATTTTAGAAGGCTGGACGTGTTAGAAGATTTAGAGAAGGTCAAGAAAACATATTTCAAGTTTAGTGGAAAATCTTTGAGGTACTACACCGTAAAATATAGGATGTGAATTAATCTTTCTTATCATTTTGAACTTGCAAGTATTCATCTTTCACTTTCTTTCATAAAAAGCAGTGGTCTTGCTCTGAATGAATAATTTGAACTTGTGGCGTTCGACCTTGTTGCCCCTGTTTATTTGGCCCTCACCAAGGCTCACACCCTTTTCTCTTCTAGCTGCCACCAGGTATTATCCTCCTAATACCGATTATGTGTGTTATACACGTGTGCTGCCAACTCTAAGGGTTATTGAACTTAGGAATCAGAGGTTTAATTAACAAATATTCTTTTATTGTCAAGTAAATCACAAAGGTAAATCATGTATGAACTGTATCAGGTATTAACAAGGATTTGATTATGTATTGGGTTGCATGTACTTTTGTCCCGAACTACTATATACTTTTAATCAATATCTATCTTATAGTACGTATAATTTCATTCCTGCTTGTTCAATATAGATTAACCTTCTCAATTCAATCTCCTAACTCTCTCAGTTCAATTCCTTAACCCTCTTCTTCTCTCTTCTAAACCCTAACTGCCATTCCACATCTCCTTCTGTCTCCCTGACCCCGTCCCTCCTGCCCTATCCTTGGCTCCTCCCGTTTGAGCTTCTGTGATGGACAGGCAGGAATGACGTCACCTGCTGGCGTTTCGCCACAGAACTCCTATAAGTTCAGAGAGACAAGAAACAAATTCTGTCCCTTGTTTTCAGGATGTCTGACTCAGAGCTATGGGTGCCAATAAAATTTTCTGGACCAACACATGTATGTCAATTGGCTGCTTTGGCCCCAGATCTTGGAACTCTTACATTTTAGACTGCAAGTTGCAAAATCTCTCAGGCAGGATGGCCATCATTGAAAAAAAGTAATTTTTCCAAACTGCAGCTGCCCCATCTGGAGTCTTTTGGTAAGAACTGCTTCTTATATCCAACAAGAGTCACACACCTCATCCACTATTCTATATTTGTATTTACAGGTCTTCCGGAACCAGGCAATGCTATTCTCACTTAAAATTCAAGCACTACATGCCACACACTTCAGACCACAATTGTGCCACAATTGCAAGGCAGAAAAAAATGCAGTAAATCCAAAGGGAATGAGAGAAGTGATTCGAGCGAGATGTGTTGAGTTTTATATCATCAGCCAATTAAGCCCATAACAGAATTAAGAGATGGTACGCTTCAGAAGTTTTTTTAAAACAAAATTAAAATTGTTATAATATGGGATTATGGTCTGTCCAAATCCACCCTTTCAACTGACCTACTTGGTTTATTTATTTATTTATTTATTTGATTTATATCCCGCCCATCTGGTATATTCTACCACTCTCTATTCATTTACCTTCCAGTTCTTTCCAACTCCTGCCTTTATTTACCATTCAACCAATGGAGAATTTTCCCAATTTAATCCTTTTTTCCCTTGATTCCCCCTCCCTCGACATGTGTCTGTTAAGAGAACAATGGTAACCTGCTTGCTTGCTCTTCCTTCTAGTCACAGCCAATGGTGAGTCATGAACATGAGGGAGTAAAACACAGACACAGCTAGGAGACCAGGGGCACTAAGAAGTATTGCTGGGATATGTGTACTGTGGGCCAGCTCTCAGCAATGACCACTGCCTTCAGTGGAGTAGCATTCCAGTCTTTCACATAACAAGTGTTAAACTGTTAGGAGAAGAAGTGAACAACTTCTGCAAACTATGAATCTGGATTATCATGAATGGGGAGTAGTTATAGGATTCTTAATAACACCTAAGAATTGTTAATATGCCTTAGTTACTGTTGTTCTATTCTTGGGTGATAATGGCGGTGGTGGTGGTGGTGATGATGATGATATTGTCAATGCCTGTCAGGCTCAAAATATCCATTACTTAATGAAGCTGAAGTTGTCCCATGCATGCTGTCCCTGGAAATTGTAGACTGGCTTTACTTCAGTGCATATGGTATCCATAGCACCCATCATGGTGGAAAATCACTTAGAAATGCAGTTTGCTGCCTCCAAACAAACCCTTCCTTTGCTAAAAAGAGAGGGTTTTAGTTGTTATTAACATCACAAATGGCCAGATAGCTCAGTGAGCTGGAACATCTGGGGCAGGAGTTCAATTCCCTACTGTTCCTCAAAGGAAAACAACCAATCTGTGTGGCTTTGGGCAAACTACCAGGCCCTAGGATGTCCCCAGAAGAAAGGAATAGTAAGTCTTGTATACTTAGGAAATCCTGGAAGGTGTCACCATAAGTGGGAATTGACTTGATGGCACACAATTATTATTAATTGCTATAATCACAATTTTTCTAAATGGAAGGAAGGAAGGAAGGAAGGAAGGAAGGAAGGAAGGAAGGAAGGAAGGAAGGAAGGAAGGAAGGAAGGAAGGAAGGAAGGAAGGAAGGAAGGAAGGAAGGAAGGAAGGAAGTTATTCAGTGACTTCATTGATAGAAAGGAGACTCACAAATAAAGGTTGAATAGTCACTCAAGGTTTTAAGAGTTGAATGTTAAGAAACCTACTTGGTTTCACCTGCTGAGCAACTGATTTTGATGTCATGGTCAGCTGACCATTGACTGTGCAGCTAAGAATCTCATTTAACCTTTGAGCCACTGAACAATGTTTTAGAGAAATGGTGCTTGATCACCCTCCAGCCAAACAAATTAATTTATCAAGCCAGGTCATTACTAATTTTCGTGAAATCCCTCACTGCAAAAGATTGCACAGAAGGCATGCCAGGAAGCAAGGGCTCACAGTGTTGTCTGTCAAATTACCTAGGAAATTCTTTGGGCAGTAGTGCTGAAAGGGCTGCTGTCAGCAGTCAATCAGAACATTCAGAAGGTGAATAGGAATTTTGAGGTTGTAAAGGGTCTGGATTGGTTGGAACCCAGTGAGCAGTGGTATTGCTCTTTCTTTGCTTCATCTGCACAAGTGTGCAATTTGTGCTCCCTGGCAAAATATGAGGCAGAACAGTCTGGCTACTATTCAATAAATTTCTCAGAAAGTGGTTGCCTTTTGGCCCAATCCATCCCTGCCACTGCTGTGGTGTTAATGCAGGGGAGTGGGCCAGTGTGTTGCACCATGGCATTGTCTTGCTGAGGGAGAGAAATTGAGATTTTCTTTTCCATGGGATCTGGGTTGAGAAACGGAATGCACCACATGGCAGAATTAGTTCATCTCTAGAAGCTTTTCATAGAGCAGGAAAGGAGGAGGTGGTAGCAGTGAGGCCAACAGCATGCAGCTGCTAGGCCAGGCTCAGCTCCTTTCATTATTTGCTATTGTGGCTGCAGCAGGCGCTGCTCATTCTAACAAAAGCTCCAGGCTGACTGGCAAGCAGGCAGACTTACTGGCTGTCTTCTTGCCAGTAGACCAGGCAATCCACACAGCAATGGCTTCATGGCAAGTAAGGGGGCTGCCAGTCTCTTTGTGCATCTTTCTCAGGAGAAAAGGACATAGGCTACTGAAACATATAAAGAAGTCACCTTGAAAGGCAGGGAAGGGAATAGGACGAGTTTGTGAGAAAACAACCCAGAAGGCTGGCTACCTCATCCATGTCCTTTGAACTTCTGGGGGTGGAGGAAGATTCAGTGCTGAACAAATCTGGAGGCAAAGTACCAAGCTAGAAGGACTTGTAAGCTTCATCCACCAACAAAAACCAACTCCAGATGTCTTGAGCAGGTTAAATGCCAGGGCAGAGAACAGAGGAGCAGAGAACAGAGGGGATGCAGAGAGCAGACACTTCCTTTGAGTTCTAATTTGGGGAACTTATGCAGCCACTGGGGATTTGCATGGTTAAAACTTTCAGGAGCCAAGAGAAAAGGAGGTAGGAATGAAGTGGTCTCTGCCTTTTTTCTCTTTTTCTAAACTCAGAGAGAACACAAACAAGAGAAAATGAAATGAAAGAACCCATAAGAGCAGTCCCTTTCATATTAAATAAAAGGACCAGTAAACAAAACATACAAAAACAAATGAGACACTCCTGCCTGAAAGAAGCCAAACCAAATATGTACAACCCAAAAGCTTTCCTTGTTCACATTCCTAGTTGTGAGTAATGCCTCTCCTTATGTCAGATATTTTTGGTGGTGTGCTCTCAAATGGAGATTTGAGACCTACTTATTTTACAAAAGACCTGTTTCTGGTGGAAATGAAAACTCCCAGAACCCGTTTGTTGATTTAGATCACCACCACTGCCTGGATTGTTGGATTCTCCTTGTGGGTGAGGCTGTGGAGACCATCATGATGAGTGCATGTGTTTTAAGATCTACTAGTACAGAGTTTATCACTGTGCCAAAATGCAGATGACCCTATATTTGCAACACTGGAGAATAACGTAACTTCTGAATAGAGTCTGGAATAATTGGGGGGGAGGGTTGTTTTTGTTTTTTGATTGCTGGCTAGTTGTGGAGAATCTTTCCAAGTTCTGTTTTTGAATAGACCCACTTCATCATTTTGATGAAAAGATCCTTTCTTTGACACTTGACCCAAATAAGCCAAAAATTCTTCCCCTTTGGGACATTTGTAGGCTGTGTAGTTGGTAATGGCAATCTTTCCTTTTAGCTTATCAGGATAAAAGAGTCCCGAATATAGAAGCTTAAATAGTGTAATTTCTCTTCCATACATGGCTGAGGATATACTATCAAAGTCATTATGAACGCTTAATTAATAGAAAAAGGTAATAGCATCATTTTGCTTAATTGCTACTTTCTCACATGGGAACTCAAACTGTGTGAAATATGTCCTTAATCCAAGTTTAATGCTGATCATTTTCAAAGGGCTGCTTTTAGTTCCAGACTGAGACTTTCTTCAGAAAGGAAATATCAATGTCTAGTCTGAGCCAGTTTGAAGTTCAGCTTGGGAAAGGTTCTTTCTGCACTAGCCAGGCTGGCAGGGGAATCCTGGAGGTTGCAGTTCAAAGCCTAACTTTTCCAGCCTACTGTTTGAAGCCATATTGTATCCATTCAAGTGATTCCAGCTTTTTTTTAAAAAAAAAACCACTGATCTTGAGCTGGCTGCAGAGAGTTTAAACAAATACAGCGAACTGATTGTATCACGTTTTAATGAGTTTTGGCCAACTAACACTTTTTTTAATTTAGTGCATGCCAAACGCCTTGCTTCAGCTATGTGGAGTGCTTTATAGCTAACTTGTTACAGTTCACCTTGTGGTCCTGGTTCTTAACTACTACATACTGTAATGCAGAGGTGACATTTGCCTGGTTCCACTCTGCAGCAGACATTTCAACTTTATGGCATTTTGCTCATTTGTGCCATATGCATTTATAAAACTATCCATCATGTAAATGGAATCTTTCTGCTTCTTCCCCACCACACTCCATCCCAAACCTGGTGTTACAACCCAAATCATAGCAGATTTGTTGCTATTATTATTACTGTTTAATTAAGGCCTCACCATCCACTAGGAAGTTTGTCTACATTCAGCTTCTAATATTCTTCTGCGCATATGCACTCTTGTACATCTCTCATTTAAACAGCTTCGCAGATTGTGAATTCAAATCAGTATTAGTACAGATTTGTCAAGCTGGCAGCCTGTGGGCCAGGAGCAATTCAGTTGGGTTCCTGGCAAACCTATCCAGTTTTAGTCAAGAAGAGGTCCAGATTTTCACTCCCAGCCTCCAACATAAGGAAAGGTCTGGCGATAAAGAATTTGAGAGAGACAAGCACTCAGTGGTTACCCCCACCCCTTGTTTATAATGCCCTGCCCATATACAAGGGTGCACTGAAATGTCTTTGCACATAGTTGTTATTCCCCAAAATATGAACAGACACACCATTGGGATAAGTGCCTGAGTAAGTGCAGTGGCTCTATGAAGTAGCCTGATTGCAGTTCCACAATATATATTGTCATATATAATGACACATTACCATCTGTAATTTGGAGAACAAAAACAAATACATAAGGACTTCTCAGTGTTCTCATATTTACATACAGATAATATGCCGTACGATGCCGTATGATGGGGGTGAGATGCCTTTGACATTTCAGATGCTTTGACTTTCATCTCCCATCTGCACTGTCCATATATTATAGCCATAGTGCAGCAATCCTCTCTTTGAAGGAGTTCTTAATTTGAATGGCTGTTTTATCTAAATTCGTTTTAAAGCAAGAACCACTAAGGAAGGGATTCAGGGACCTTGAAGTCGCCCATCCACAGTCAGGATTTGGGCTGAAGACTCGGCAGGCACATAGGTCACCCGGTCACTATCTTCTCCAACCGAGTGAGATGCATTGTAATTCTGTTTAAATTCTTTAAAAATCATTTTTAATTTTGCATTGTACAAAATGCAGTTTTATGCACACCAGCGTCTTCTTTTGTTCCCCTACGTGTTGCTGTGCAAGTGACCATATAACCAACAGCAAGGGATTATGGAGTTCATCCAAATAAAAACCTGGATGGTGATTATCAATTCTTGTTTTAATATTTGTAAAAAGATTGGCTGTCCAGGCTTCACATTTTTGTCTAAGACAGTGGTTCCCAACCTTTCGTCCCAGATGCTCTTGGACTAAAACTCCCAGAAATCCTGTGCTGGCCAGGATTTCTGGGAGTTATAATCCAAGAACACCTGGGAACACAAGGTTGTAGGAACCATTGGTCTAAGGAATCACCTAGTTTATGAGAAGCAAATGCAGATGCCATCCATCTATGTTTTGGTAATATAATCCCATCCCTCCATTATAGTTACTGACCAGCCAAATGTCCACCTTACTAAAAACTTTGATAATAATTTATACATACTGGCTGTGAAATCCTCACAGCATTTACTTGTATGGCTATCCATTATGGTTCTCTAATAAGAAATCAGGTTTCAAACAGCTTTTTAGTGCTTATAAAAATAGTGTGTGAAATATAATAGTTCGGTTCTAATAGGGTACATCCAATCAGCCCAAGATAACAGTGTATTATTTAGAATCCATTTAAAGACAGTCAGAAAGCTTTAAAAAAAAAGGCAAAAAGCATTACGGTGGAGCATAGATATCTAAATTACTTTCATTAGCTATATCGCATGCAGGGGCAGCTTTAGAAACAAGCTACAATTATGCAGGTAAAATGGAACAAATGATAGACTGTAGGTGTCTCATTACTTGCTTTTTGATACATTTTGTATTTGCTCTCGCAAGTCAGATAGTGAGAGCTTTCTATTGTTATAACTGTCTGTGATAACGGCCCTGGTTTTGCAAAGCTCAGCTCATAATGTTCATTTTCTTAACACAAGCATTTAGTTACATTTTAAATTTCTAGCAACATATTTCTGTAGAGACTAAGCCACAAGATTCAAGGTAAACATGGGATCTTACTAAAAGGTTTGCTTTGGAAACTGACATGGTGTAGTCTTGCGCAGCATATGCAACAAAAGAAGGGGATCTACAGCCGGTGGACAGAAGGGATGAATTAATCTTTGAGTTTCATTTTCTCCTGCATTCCTTTGAAAAAACACCCTCAAGCCTTCCCCCCCCCCTCCTGTTTATGAAGAAGTTTGCAAATTGTTGGTAGGCAATGTATTATTTGCAATATGTTACATATAAGCTCTGTGGAAAGCTCTTTTTTAAAAAACATTCTCACCCATCTTCTCGTAGACAAATCATCTATTACGACCAATCTGCATCATTTTCACATGTGTTCACTGATAAATCCACTCCCTCTCATTTTGACAATAATTTTGCAACATATTTTATAAGCATGTGCCCTTCTTTGGACCAGTGTGCAAAAATGGACTAAATCAGAAGTATTTGTGCAATTTCAGCACAACTACGAAGTACCTCAAGAAGCTGCTCTTCACCTCAGGGCAGAGCAATTCCTTTATATCCCATTCAGTGTTTGGAACATTGCCTGAAAAGGCAACTTTTAAAATGTACTCCTTGTAAATACACATTTCAGTTACTTTCTTGTCCTGCGTAGAATGCAAAAGGGTATTATGCCATCCTTTGCGAGCCTTGTGGCGCAGTGGTTAAACTGCTGTACTGCAGCCAAAACTGTGCTCATGACCTGGGATTCAATCCCAGGTAGCCGGCTCAAGGCTGACTCAGCCTTCTATCCTTCTGAGGTCGGTAAAATGAGCTTGCTGGGGGGGGGGGGGGGCAATGTGGAGCCTGCATCCTTAACTTGTAAACCACCCAGAGAATGCTTTAAGTGCTATGGGGCAGTATATAAGCAGCACATTTTGCTTTTTTCCTTTGCTTTGCCAAAAATGCTCTACATAGGACAAACAGAACGACCTCTACACAAAATAATTAATGGACATATATCTGACATCTGGAATAGCAACACACAAATGCATGAAACAAAAAACCACAAAAAACTTGTTTCTGAACATTTCAACCTACCTGGACACTCTTTGAATGACCTGCAACTGACCACTTTGGGGGGGGGGACGACAGGTTACTCAAATGACCTGCAACTGACCACTTTGGGGGGGGCATGGGGACGACAGGTTACTCACCTGTAATTGTAGTTCTTTGAGTGGACCTCTGTGATTCACACCCTGGGTAATCTGCACCTGCGCGGAGCCTCATCGGAAGATTCTAGATCTTCTGCGGTAGCAAAAGAACACATTAGTGTAGACCCCTCCCCCTCCATATATGTACCTTAGCGCCAGGACTCTCTCTTCAGTTATGTCAACCGCTACATATTAGAGCTGCATGGCATGACAGTGGGGAGGTCAGGTCAGGATGTGTGAATCACAGAGGTCCACTCAAAGAACTACAATTACGGGTGAGTAACCTGTCGTTCTTCTTCATGGCCTCTGTGAATTACACCCTGGGTGACTAACAAGCTGTCTTACCCGGAGGAGGGTGTCATGCCAAGGTAGAAGCTAGCACAGCACGTCCAAAGGCCGCATCGGGTTTTTGCCGAACATCCAATCTATAGTGCTTGATTAATGTGGACGGCTGTGACCAGGTGACAGAGGCGCAGGTGTCCGGAAGAGGAATGCCGCGAAGAAACGCTGTAGAAGCTGCCACTGCCCTAGTGGAGTGAGGGCGAATCATCTGAGGAGCTGGCCTTTGAGCAAGCTGGTATGCCAGGTGGATGGTAGAAGCAACCCATTTGGAGATTCTTTGTGGTGTCACCTGCAAACCCTTCGTAGGGAGCTGGTAGCTGGTGAAAAGTTGAGCTGAACGTCAGAAGGGGTGTGTGTGGGCTAAATAAAATGCTAGGGCCCGTCTGACATCCAGAGTATGGAGGATTCTTTCTTGAGCAGTAGACAGAGATGGATAAAATTAGCAAAGCAGGGAGCAAGGACCTATTGCTATGGTCCGCCCTCGAAGGCTACTGGATCCTGTAGGATTCCAGGATGCCATGAGAGGTGTTTTGGCTGACCTGGCTGGTGCTCCTGTCGAGGCTCTGGTTGATGGCTGGTTTACCGCCGCCACCAGGGCTGTAGACATGATTGCTCCTAAACGCCCTCTCCAGCGCAGAGCTCGGCCTGCGCCCTGGTTTAACCAGGACCTACGAGCGATGAAGCAATTTAGGAGAAGGCTAGAGCGCAAGTGGAGAAAGAACCCGACGGATTATAATTGGATAGCTGTCAGGGTCGCAACTAACCTTGCGACTGAGGAGATCTGCCAGATTGTTGTCTTGGCCGGCTATGTGTAATGCTGTGAGGCAGATATGATGTGACAGACACCATTCCCAGAGGTTGACTGTGAGATACAGAAGGCTTGGAGAGTGGGTGCCTCCTTGCTTGATAATATAATACATTGCTGTAGTGTTATCAGTAGCGATTTGCGCCATCTTGCCTGTAAGATGGTCTCTGAAAGCCTTGCACGCTTTTATCACTGCTAAGAGCTCTAGTTCGTCGATGTGGAGCAATTTCTCCCTTTCTGACCATTGGGCATGAATCTCTAGGGATTTGCAGTGAGCGCCCCAGCCTGTGAGGCAGGCGTCGGTAGTGACTTGTATTTGAGGATGTGGTTGTTGGAAAGGTCGTCTCATTGTAAGGTTTTGGGTAGAGCGCCACCAAGAAAGTTGGGTGGCGAGTTCCGGAGTGACCTTTAACAGGGTGTGATGAGGGTCTGTTAGTGGGTTAAAGAGGGCAAGGAACCATGACTGGAGCGATCTCATTTTGAGGAGTATGTGTTGCACTACAGACGTCATGGATGCCATAGTGCCTAGGACACGTTGAACTGTTAGTTCCAAAATGTCATCTGTCTCCGCATTAAAAAGACCTGTCCCGTCAAAAGGAAGGTCTTCAATGCGTGCTCTCGCATCTTCAGCGAGGCCAGGTGTTCTCAACCAGGAAAAACGCTGAAGGGCGACGGAGGTAGCCATGGATTTGGCTGTGGCATCAACAGTATGTCTGGCTGACAACATTTGTTGTTTGGCAACTGAAAGTCCCTCTTATTTATTTATTTACAAGATTTTTTAGCCACGCCATTACCAGTGGTCTCTGAGTGGCGTACAACAATATTAAAACTTTAAAAACATTAAAACCATTAAAAATAGGCAAAATTATAATAATATCCTATATTAAAAACAATCATTACAACATTAATATTAATAAATCCTGCTGCTCATATGGCCAGCTAAAGAATACTATTTAATTAAAATGCTGGCTAAACAGAAAGGTCTTTGCCTGGCGCCGAAAAGCCAAAAGTGTTGGAACCAGGCGGATCTCTATAGGGAGGGCATTCCAAAGTTGGGGGGGCAACAGCCGAGAAGGCCCTATTTCGACATGCCATCCCCCTCACCTCTTTGATGGATGGCACCTTCAGAAGGGCCTCCTGGCCTGATCTTAGAGGATAGGCAGGCTCGTATGGAAGAAGGTGGTCCTTTAGGTAACCAGGTCCTAAGCCGTTTAGGGCTTTGTATGTCAAAGTAAGTACTTTGAATTGGGCCCGAGCAGCAACCGGCAGCTAGTGTAAATTTTTCAGAACCGGCGTGATATGAGTCCGTGCAACGGCACCACTTACCAGCTGCGCAGCCCGGTTCTGTGCCAGTTGCAGTCACCGGACCGTCTTCAAAGGCTGCCCCACGTATAGCACATTGCAGTAGTCCAGTCTGGTTACCAGTGCATGTGTGACTGTTGCCAGGCTCCGCTCATCCAGGTAAGGGCGAAGTTGATATATTCTCTGCAGCCGTAAGAAGGCACCCCTGGACACCGAGTCCACCTGGGCTTCCAAGGTCAGACCCGGGTCAAGGAGCACCCCCAAGCTGCGGACCCTGTCCTTTAGGGGGAGTATAACCCCGTCTAAGGCAGGGAAATGGCCCTTTAACCTATCTGGCGGAGCACCTACCAGCAGCACTTCTGACTTGTCTGGATTGAGCCTCAGTTTATTGACCCTCATCCAGTCTATTATCGAGTCCAGGCACGAGTTCAGAACGGCGACTGCCACACCTGGATTAGTAGAGTATGAGAGGTAGAGCTGGGTGTCGTCAGCATATTGCTGACTCCTCAGCCCAAACCTCCTAACAACCTCCCCCAGCGGTTTCATGTAGATATTGAATAGCATGGGGGACAGTATAGAGTCCTGAGGAACCCCATGACGCAACTGCCATGAATCAGAGCTACTGTCCCCCAGCACCACCTTCTGGACTCAATCAGCCAGGTAGGAGCAGAACCATTGTAAAACGGTGCCTCCCATTCCCATCCCAGCCAATCTGTCCAGAAGGACACCATGGTTGATGGTGTCGAAAGCCGCTGAGCGGTCCAGGAGAATCAACAGGGATGCATTCCCCCTGTCTTTCTCCCGGCAAAGGTCATCAAACAGGGCAACCAAGGCAGTCTCCATCCCATAACCCGGCCTGAAACCCGATTGAAATGGATCTAGATAATCCGTTTCATCCAGGAGAGCCTGGAGCTGCTCAGCCACCACACGTTCCAACACCTTGCCCAGAAAAGGGAGGCTCGCTACTGGTCGGAAGTAGACCTGGGTCCAGATTATGTTTTTTTAGGAGTGGGCGAATCACTGCCTCCTTTAACGGGGCGGGGACCACTCCCTCTCTTAACGAGGAGTTGATGACCTCCAGGATCCAGGTGCGAACTCCCCTGGCAGATTCCTTTATTAGCCATGATGGGCAAGGGTCGAGTTGCGTAGTGGTGGCACAAACCGATCCAAGCACCCTGTCCACATCCTCGGGTCGTAACAACTGAAACTCATCCAATAAATTATGACATAAGTCCGGAACACTGGACACAACCATAGGCTCTGCATGAACAGTGGAGTCCAACTCTTTGCAAATCTGAGCAATTTTTCCCTCAAAGTGTCTAACAAATTCGTTACAGCGAGCCACTGAGCAGCCCGGGACCTCCACCGAACCATTAGACTGAAGAAGATCCCGGACCACTCGAAATAGCTCTGCTGGACGACACGCCGAGGAAGCAATACGACTGGAGGAATGCTGGCGTTTCGCCAGCCGTATCGCTACAGAGTAGGCCTGATAATGGGCTCTAAGCTGTGTTTGGTCATAGTCGCAGCGATATTTCCTCCATCTGCACTCAAGCCGTCTCCCCAACCGTTTCATAGCCAGAAGCTCCTCTGTGTACCATGGAGCCATATAGGCTCTGCAGGCAGGGAGAGGGCGCCTAGGTACGATCGTGTCAACCGCCCGGGCCATCTCGCCACGCCTCCTCCCCGACCCTCCGGGTGACCCTGGTGTTGGACCAAGTACCCAGGGGGACACAACTGAGATAGAGGAACTCCTCCTTCTTCTCCCACCCAGGTCTCAGTAATGCATGCCAGGTCGGCCCCCTCACCCAAAATTAAATCATGGATGAGGGCGGTCTTATTTTTTGCCGACCTGGCATTTACCAACAGTACCATGTGGCCCGGGGGGTGGCTGATATGGTCACCTAGTACTGTTTGGCTGGGAGTAGAGCTAGAAAGGGGGATAGGTGTAAGGTATCTAACCTCCTTTCTCCTACGCGGGCATGCTCTACTTCTTGTTGGAACGTTTGAGCCAAAACCTTTTTGTCCTCGGGAAGTGCCTCAATGAAGGTGGACATATTGTCCCAGAGGAAGCGCTGGTAGGTGCCCATGGGTCCTTGGTAGTTAGCAACTCTCATGATGAAGGCAGCTGAAGAATAAAGCCATCTATCCATTGAGTCGATTCTCCTGCTGTCCTTATTGGGCGGTATGAGGATTTGACGATGTCGAGATCGAGATTGGGAAGCTTCAACAAAGATAGAGTTCGGGGCTGGTTGTGTTTGGAGAAAAACCGCTCCCGGATCATGGATTCGATAAAGGTTGTCAATACGCTTTGACATCAAGTGGGATGAAGCTGGTTTTGTCCAGGAATGTTGAGCAGTGCTAAGTAGGGACGGTAACATGGAAATGTGGACCGAAGTAGTTGTGCCCTTGGAGATCGGGTCGTAGTGATGATCTCCTGGCTCAGTTGTGGGTCTATGTATCTGGAGATCCAGGGACTTAGCCATACACACCATTAATTGTGCGTAAGTTTGAAAATCCTCCACTGAAGATGGAGGATCGGCATCTGCTAAATCAGATTCAGGAGAAGTCAGAAAGATAGATGGTGTCTGCGGTCTGGAGCCTTATTCAGAATGGTCGACATCATGTCTGAAATCCGTGGATTGACGATCGACATCGATGTCAAGGGGTTGCACCTCAAAATATTGGTGTTGACGGCGAGATGTTGATGGCAAGGGCGCGTCCATGGACATTGGTCAGTATCGAGGATCGTCCATGGGCAACGATGTCGATGGAACGTCTCTGAGATGGCTTTTTCCATGGCCTTAGCTTTGTGATGTGGTTTTACAAGCAGGCTGAGCCATAGCTGTTGCAGGTTGAAGGGATTGTTCCCAAAGCCGAAGCTTAAGCCTAGAAAGGCGACTGCGGAGAACTCTGCGCTTAAAGTTCTTACAGTGAGGTCACAAGGAGGTTTGGTGAGCTTCACCGAGATAGAACAAACATTTAGCGTGGCCGTCCAAAAGTGGGATCTTTTGTCACAGAACACACAATGTTTAAATGGACCCAAGGGGGCCATGAAATACGGATAAAATAAGGAAAAATGGGGGGGGGTGGCTTCGGGCCTGAGGCCGGAATGAAAAGAAGAAATCTCTCTCTTTTTTAAAAAAACAATAATAAGGTTTAAAAGAAATTAAAAGGAATCAAGATTAAATTCTCTTTCGCTTTTAGACTCACAGAAGCAACAAATATAAGGATCTCAACGCAGCGGTTGAAAGAAACTGAAGGGAGAGTCCTGGCGCCAAGGTACATACAGTGGTGCCTCGCTAGACGATGTTAATCCGTTCCACGAGGATCGCTGTCTAGCGAAAACATCGTCTAGCGAAGCACGTTTTCCCATTGGAATGCATTGAAATCGCTTCAATGCGTTCCAAGGGAAAATGCAGTCGTCTAGCGAAAATTTCCCATAGGGAAACCTCGTCTAGCGAGTGCGGGTCCCCATAGGAATGCACTGACAGCTGCACTGACAGCTTTTCACCACTAGTCGGCGCACTCCTGTGGGGAAACCTCATCGTCTAGCGAAAATCGCCATAGGGAAACATCATTTTGCGAAGCGTAGTAGCGATCGCAAAAAGGCATCGTCTAGCGATTTCCTCGTCCTGCGAGGCAATCGTCTAGCGAGGCACCACTGTATATGGAGGGGGAGGGGTCTGCACTAATGTGTTTTTTTGCTACCGCAGAAGCTCTAGAATCTTCCGACGAGGCTCCGCGCAGGCACAGATTACCCAGGGTGTGATTCACAGAGGCCAGGAAGAAGAACCACACATAACAGAACCAGACTTGAAAGAAAAATGGATGTGGTAGTGTATATACAGTTGCTGGAGACTCACTTAATAAGAACTAGATATCAGTCAGGGATTCCTAAATGATTACCGTGTGAAATCCTACATTGATTTCCACAATTTGTCACTTGTTACCTTATAGACTGATAACTGAAACTGTGACAATCCTAGTCATTAGTCAAGCTGCCTCTTTATACTTATTGTTCTTAGCTTTAAATATTGTTTCAATGATGTAAACCACTCTTCATACTCATTGTTTTCAGCTTTAAATACTATATTTCAATGATGTAAGTTACCTTGGGCTCTTTTAAAAGAGAAAGACAGGGTAAAAATATTTTAAATAAAGAATAGTCTGTAAGGTGCCACAACATTTTTGTCACCTTCTTTGTTTCAATTTTGGGTTGTTGTTGTTTTGGTTTTTTGGTTTGTTTCTTTGTTTTGTGTTATATCCAACTAGATAGTCCTCTTCACCACCAACACTTAATGAGTGAGCAGAAATCCTTTATCTGCCAGAAATCATTGCTATCACTTATTAACTGATGGTTTTAAACTAGAAATGCCAGGGATTGAACCTGGAACCTTCTGCATTCAGAGCTTCACAATTGTTTTGCAATCAAGGTGGCTGGACCACAACAGATGGGGGTAACACTTTTTGTTCAAGTCCTGAATGCAGAGTTCTTAGATGGAGCATATCAGACTCCAGCTCCACCACTTTAGAGTTGTTATTAACACTTCAGGTAGTTAGGTGCAAAAGGCTGGAGCACCAGGACCTTTTGAGGAAAAGAAACAAGGTAATGCCTCAGAGTGCCTGACCCAAGTACTGGTGGAAAGTAACACAGCTCATCTATAGGTTTAACAAAAGCTTTCTTCTCTTCGCTATCCTGCAGTCCTTCTTTTCTTTAACTCTTATGGTGGAGCTAACCCTCCTAGCAGTTCCTTTCAGCACTCTCAGTATGTTAAATGCATGCAAGTGTTTCAGTGTGCAAATCGGCATTTTAAAGAATGACAAATAAAGGAGCCACAAGCATTTTGACAGAATGGAGATGACTCTCTCTATGTAGAGGTAAGTCTGAGAAAGGCAATGAGTGCGAGTTTTGCATACTTCGTTTTAAGTATTGACAAATACTGTATTTTCTACTTGGATTAATTAAACAACCTAATCTCCCTAGATTTTCTGCATATTCCTGAGTTTGATGATGAGGAAAATCCATAGATAATATATACTTCTATTCTAATGCATCAAGGTATATACATACAGTCTAGACAATTATGTCATTATTGGAAATGAGCCAAGGTTCCTAACTCCTCCTGGTCAGAAAACTCGTTCTTGGTGATTCTATAAGGCAGTTTGAAACTCTTTTGACAGCTTTAAAAGCTTTTAAAATTCACTTTCAGCAGTATGCTTGCAGTGATGATAGGGCAGGAGGAAATTTTCCTTCTGTAAATGTTGATCCTGGATTAAATTACTATTTCTACTCATACCACCAATTGAGTAGTCAATTTTGAAGTGTGAGTGCTCATTGTGACAGTCACCATAGCCACCCTAGACACCAACCCACACATAGTCCAAATGTTCAGGCAGCTCTGTTGATCCAAACTGACACATCTACTTCAGCTGTTTTCATTTCATGACGAGCAGGTCTTTTGTAAAGTTAATGGGACCTAACTGCCCATTCAAAATAAAAATAATCTGCATAAAAACAGAGACAGCTCACAGTAATATAAAAATGCAGAGGAAATCCCCCATCCCATTGCAGAGGGAAAACATGGTCTAAATCAGCGGTCCCCAAACTTTTTCGGACTGCAGACCGCCCATGGGCGTGTTACGCTCGCGGGTGGGCGTGTCGCGCTTGTGGAGGGGCATGTCACACTCACGGGTGTGCATGTCACGCTTGTGGAGGGGCGTGTCACGCTCGCGCGCAAGCTCAACACTTTGTTCCATATATTCTGTAGGGTTTTGTTCTTGCTGAGCGTGCTCAGGACTGCAATCTGAATTGTACACAAAAATACAATAACTGTAATTGCAAATCATCATTAAGTGTAAATAATAACAAATAATAATCAGAAATAAAATAATACAGTTGTGAATGAAGTGAACTGAGAAGACAGCACTTTCTTTTTAGTAAGAAAATACTGGATTTTTGAAGTGGCAGCAATATTAAGAGGTTTGCCCTAGAGCTCTGCATCTGCTTGTTGTAACAAAATGCCACCGTAGGGGCAAAGTGAAATAATTCATAGCTTCTAAACTTCCTTACACTTTGAAATATTTATATAGCTTTGGCAGTATTAAGGAGTCCAGGCAAAATTCTTGACCCAGGTGACCTTATACTCTTTTGTGCACAGGAATAGTTTTGAATAGGAGAGTATGGAAGTTTTAGTACAATAAAAGTTTTGTCACTTTATAAAGCTCAAGAAATTATCCTTACATGTGTACTGAGAGATAAGTCCTGCTGGACTCAGTGACGCTTTCTCCAGGGTCAGAGTGCACAGTAAAATGGCCTGGCATCCTCCAAGTATCATCTCTTAGGACCCATCCAGCCCAGATTATAAGAAATGAAATCTGGGAGTAGATGCCAAGGAGATTTGCCTATCCCCTTTGACTCTCTGATTGCTACCTCCCCGGTACTTACTGTTAAACTGATATTCTTAGGATCTACCTATAAGTCTCACTTTTTCTTTTCCTGTTTCTCTAAGTTGACATGCTGTTGCTTCTCTCTCATGTGGCCTCTAGAGTATATGTCTACCTAGTTAGGATGAGAATCTAGGATTTTCTATCTAGTTATAACTTTCTTAAGAAAGATTAGTTGTTTGTTTTTAATGGCTTCTCTTATTTTATTGTGGGATAGACTTATGCAGCACCCATTCTGCTACAGAGAAAAACTTTAATACTTTTCTTCTCTTTCACTTTGTAGACATTCATAACAGTGGCTTCCTCCAGTGTGCTGTACCCCTGAAGTTTTGGACTTTAAGTCTCAACAGTCCTTTTTAGGATAGCCAATGGTCAGGCATGTAGGGAACTGTAATTCAGAGCATTCAGACAATACCAAAATCCTTGGCTACTAGGAGGATGATTTCAAGCCTGACCCTTTACACATTTACCTGTAGTAAATCGTACAGAATTGCAAATAGGAGGCTCCAAGCTAAAATGAACCACTCAAATAGAGTCCATAGCTGGCTGGGTGGCTCAGTGGTTTAGGTATCTGGCTGCAGAGCCAGAGACTGGGAGTTTGATTCCCCACTATAGCTAGCCTATGTGGCCTTGGGCAAGCTACACAGTCCCAGGGCATCCCCCAGAAGAAGGGGATCGTATACCAGGTATTCTCTACCTGGAAAACCCTGAAAAAGGTTGCCATAAGTCAGAATTGACTTGATGGGACATTATAATTATTATTTCAGTCCATTGGTTTGGCCACCAAGTGACAAAAAAAATTCTACAGTACATTTCTATATATGTCTATTCAGAGGTAAGACACAATGGGTTCAGTGGGACACATTCCTGAATAAGTGGGTACAGGATTGCATGAAAAGGAAGAATTGAATCAGCTCCTATTTCATAGGAGTTAATCCATCTACAACTTACTCCCAAGCCTCAATTAACATTAATATTAACAGCCCTATTTAGGTCTTCCAAACATAAAGCTTTCTTTATTGAATCAATCCATTTCATATTTGGTCTTCTTTTCCTGCTACCTTCAGATTTTCCAGCATTACTGTTTTGGTGTGGTTAAATTCAATGTATTTTCCACCAACTACACAACATACAGCTAATCACAAGTAAGCCCAGTCTATTTTCATGGAAATTGGTTGTTTTTTGCTGCACCAGCAGGGGCTAGTTTTTTTGTGGGTTTTTTGTAGCAGTTCTACTAACATAGCTTTCTTTTGGTTTCTGATATGTGTGATTACCTATATCAGCCCAAAGAAACTGTTGAGAGTGCACAGCGCTGTTGTTATACTGTTTGAGATTTTCTTCTGCAATCTCCAAACTGAGAGCAAAAACAAAGACATAGGACACAGGAGACTTTCCCTTCACCAAGAGTGTATTTACAAAATATACATACGTAGCACCTCAGAACTGGCAAATTCTCACCATTCCTTCCCACAAAATGACGAGCTTCTCCTCCATACATTAACCCAACAAATAAGTCTAGTCAGCAAACTTGCTTATATATTATTGCATGATGCAAGTATGATGCAGCATATTGAACTCTGCACATGTGCGGAAGTATCACATGACTTTTCCTGGTTAAGTGCCAACCTGAATGACTCAGCCTTTTCCAGTTTCCCACAATCCAACAAGACAATTCCATATTGTATTTTAAACAAAATACTGACAGAAACAGTGGCAGGTGTGTCCAAGGATAACACTGATGGAGGGGCATCTTTAAAAATGATGTTGGCAAATTACATTGGGTTATATTGGTATGATAACCTGTGACATTCAGCACTGTGTCACTTGTCAACATTTTTGTCTAAAAAAGAAGTATGGAGAGGAGGTCAGTGTTAGTAACAGAGGACAGTAGGTGGCCTGTGATCACTGTGAGATTTGTAGTGATTTGAGGTGCGGTGTGGACTCTTGCCTGAAAGTGCCCAGGATAATTAAACATTCCATGTGAATGACAACAGCAATTTAACTGCCATAGAAACTTCTAATTGACCCAGATCAACCCAAGGTAGCCTCCCTGTCTAGTTGCACCCTCAGCCTCAGTAATAAATTGCTACTTATTAACTTAGCATCATATTCTTTGCCCAAATCTTGAATTTGCAAATGAAAGGTAAAGAACTGCTAAGTAGACATTCAAATTGGAACTCCAGCTTTCTTTCTTTTTTTAAATGGGGGCTTAAGCCAGGAAGGGCATAATATTTTAAAAGAAGACTAACCCCTAGACAGTGCTCCTGGCCATGAGTACTGACCTAGACGTTATGTACCTTTTAAAAAAGGGATATATTTTATGTAGAGAAGAAAGGGTCAAAGGAAGAAGGTGTTTGGATAGAGAAAGAAATAGGCCCCTGGGCAGGAAGGCATCAAAAACCTGGAGATATCCCTGGATGAATACTTGCTTGTCTCATCCTCATTCAGAATTAATTATCCTTCTTGCTCCATAAGAAGACAACATATTTTGCAGCACTCTTGAGCACAAATAAGGTTTTAATGTGAATCATGCAGACTGCTCAGAATGACAACAGTTGCCACATTGACTATTAAGTTTTTAAACCATCTGCCAGTTGTTCCAGCTTTTGCTCTGTGTGCATGTATCTGTGTGTGCAATGAACAGATGCATGTGTGCATCCTCTGCTCTTCAAAGCAAAAGGACACAAGTTTTGTGCAGAGATAATTTGAGCAAATTAGGGAGCCTCTGATGAAACAAATTAAGTTTCTTATCTTACTCATGCTTGAAGGAGAGGGATCTAGCAGGTGTTGAAAACTTCTCATTGAGGTGTCTTGTCAACTGGGGAAACCTGAATAAATGAAAACAAGGAACTTGACTACATACTATTCTTTTCATGCCTCTCCTGGAAACAGATCTTAAGCGTTAGTTTACAAGAGGGAAACGAAGAAAATCGACCATTCTTTTTGTCTCTTCTTGATTAAATTGTGTTAGAGCCTTTAGTTTGTGACAGCAGATGGACAAATTAAAGGCAGCAAGGTTAAAGAAGAAGCATCTTAAATATAACATTGCAGGATTGACATTTTATTAACATTATGTGATCCAGATACATAGTTTCCAGATGCTTCAAGTAGGTAGATTTTTTTCTCTCTGTGTGAATCTATTTTATAGACAAGTGGGAAGAAACCAGAAACTATGCCTTATGAGGATTTGTAGAATGAGGTCATCTTACACAACATCCTCTTGGAACTAACTTGCCCTGTTGTATCTAGGTGCAATTACAACTCCTGGCAACACAACATTCTAACATGGTCCCATTGTGAAATAAAACTGAATAGGATCTAGCATAATGGTCTGTCTATTGTTCAACTTTCATGATGGCATTTATGTCCTTGACAACTCAAAACAAATACTTTGTAAAGCTTGATCAGAGAGAGTAAAGGTTCTTAGTGAGTCCACAAGAGCAAAACTACCTATTCAATGAGTTTCATTTATTTATACAATAGCAAACTGTGTCATCTAATTTCTATGCCATAGAGGGTGGCCTTGCTTAACTGAGCCTGATATACCTTAAAGGAGAAGACAGGAAGCTATCTTCCATGCAGGGTTCTTTTCTATAAGAGCACAGACTCCTCAGTCATGAGGGGTGAATCATTTTAATTCACAGCTTAAAAACAGGGGACCATGTCTCCCAGAATATCCCACTGGACACACTAGCTGAGGGGATTTGAGGAACTGTATTTTTTTTAAAAAATATTTTTTTATTATTATATTACAACATAAATAACACATAAATACCTGTATTTTTTAAGGAATACATTTAAAAAACACACCTCTTTTCTATGCTCTGCTTTCATTCTATATCTATTTCATATCACTTTTGCAAATGTTCACCCACAATTTGCTCCATCCCATTTCTGCATTAGACTAAAGGCTCTTCTTCTGACCTCATCCCAACTGTCAAGCATGGTGGTGGAGGGGTGATGATTTGGGCTTGTTTTGTAGCCACAGGACCTCGGCACCTTGCAGTCATTGAGTAGACCATGAACTCTTCTCTGTATATCAAAGTATTCTGGAGTCAAATCTGAGTCCATCTCACATTGGCTGAAATTGGGTCACGCAACAGGACAATGATCCCAAGAACACCAGCAAATGTGCAACAGAATAGGTGAAAAAAGAAAAGAATCAAGGTGCCGCAGTGACGCCGTCAAAGTCCAGACTTCAATCCAATTGAAATGCTGTGGCAGGACCTTATGAGAGCTGTGCCTAAACAAATGCCCGCAAACCTCAATGAACTGAAGCAACATTGTAAAGAAGAGTGGACCAAAATTCCTCCACAATGATGTGAGAGACTGGCAAAGTCATACAGAAAACAATTACTTCAAGTTATTGCTGCTAAAGGTGGTTCTATAAGCTATTGAATCATAAGGTGTACTTGGTTTTTCACACATGGCTTCTCAATTTTGGCTTTATTTTTGCTAAATAAATCATGACATAGTGTAATATATCATGTGTTGTTGTTGTTCATCTGAGGTTATATTTACCTAATTTTCAGACCTGCTAAGGACCAGATGATTTTATTATGTCCTGATACGTAAAACTACAGAATTCAAAGAGGATGTACTTTCTTTTTCAAATGACTTTATATGAAAAACTATTATAGAACATTTTTATGTTATCATGTATGGGTCTCTTCTTCTACTAACCTGCTTATGGATTTCATTGCTATCTGAAATTATTAAGAACAAAGGAAAAGACTACTGTAGCATTTAAGAATAATTTAGAGTGTGTGGTCATGTACACAGTAGACCAAATGGACCTCTTGGTCTGATCCAGCAATGCTGACCTTACATTCTCATTTAAACTGCTCTATAAGCCATCTATATAGCCGGTTAGGCTGTTTCTCACCTATGACAAAACCAAAGGTTGGATGTAGATCAATCAGGTTTATCTGCAGCAGCAATGCTCTGCACCCACTATGCAGTCATCTGGAAAGAGTAGCATTTTCTGACACTTCTGCTGAAAACTCTAGAAGGTCATATACCTTTAATCTGGGCTAAAAGTTGCATTCTCTGTTTGCGGCCTATGTGTACAATTTCAGCACTGCAGGGCGTACAAGATCAGACCAGTGAGAAGGAAACAACGAGCAGCTAAATCAAAATAATAATACATTTTAACGAGACCCTTTCCTTCTGGTGCATGAAGGAAAGATGATGGAGAGATATTCTGTCTGTCTCTGTGTGTAGCCTTCTGAGTTTCTTCCTCACCTCCTCCCCTTTCTAAACTATCCCTCTGCATCAGATGTGAGTACTCTGACAAATGCTGCTGATTAAGTCTGAGGATACTTAAAGAGATTCTCCTGTCTGTACTGTTGGTACACACTGTCATCAGGGCCCGGAGGCACACCACCGAGAGCTTTTAAAAAATGTGAGTGATAACATTTTGAAATCACTGCACAACTTTACTGCCATAAAAAAGAAATATGTAGATTTGGCTCATTCCCAATGGGAAGATGAGCTGCAGAGTTTTGTTCAGTTTGAAGGCGTTAAATTTGCCCAGTGGGAAGACCAGTTAAAGGGAGAATTACAGTATTTGAAGCATGAAAAATAAGTCTCTGCTGCACATCAGCACCCTGTGATCTCAAGTAAACATTATTAGAGTTTACTTTTAGCTGTGTTATTACAGTCAGAGCTATGCAACACACTTTTTTTTCAGTGACTCATATAAACACAAAATATTCAAACTACATTTCAAACATAAAGTAAAAAAAATGAAAAAATACTTCCACTGTGAAGCATTTCAACTTTTTTTTAAAAAAACCCTGATATTTGCATAACACCATAAAGTATTTCCAAATAAAATGCCAAAATCCATTCACTCAATCATGCCTTTTATTAATGCTGTGAAGTGTAAATGGCAGTTAGATTTATGTGTATTCTTACAAAGACTTAAATGTAACGAAAGAGGATTTTATTTATTTTGGAAAAAACTTTTGGGGGAGGGGAAGAACCATTCATCAAACCCCTCTGATAAGCTGAGTCAGTCTACATGAAGGTTCAGAATAAGCTAGCTGTTGCTGTAACTTATTTCATAAAGAGATGTTCACCAGCACACTTATCTCCAGTACAAAGATGGACAGCAGCTGGGAGTAGCATCAGAGGCTCTTCTCTGAGTTCATTTATCTTCAGATATTGAGCAGCCAGCTGGCAAGCAGAAAGGGACATTTTTCATGGCTGTATCTGGGTAACTATTGTGTTGTTTTCATCTGTCTCCTTTGTGATTTTAATTTTTTTTCATTTGTTTCACTTTATTTTAATGGTTTTACAGTAAGACAGGTTTATATGTTTTATTATTTTAATTATTATTCAAAACCACCAGGCACAGTCAATCAAAATTATAAAAACATTGACTGGTGTTATATAACAGATACTTTAACCAAAAACCTAAGTATCTGTTAAATATTGACGCAGTATGTATGCTGTTCCTAATATTGCTGGGGTTTTTTGTAGCTCTGATGCTGTGATTTCTGTGTGTTTCTTCCAGAGGCGAGATGTTTCAGTTGCCAGGTCTCTGTACTTTGTTAGTTTTTCCAATTCTTTGTTTTCAACTCTGGCATCCCCTGGAATTGCAATGTCAATGATCTAGACTTTTCTTCGTTCTATTACTACTATGTCTGATGTGTTTATGTTCAAGGTGTCTGTCCGTTTGGATCTGGAAATCCCACAAGATCTTGACTTCCTCATTTTCTGGCACCTTCTCTACCTGATGTTCCCATGGGTTTTTGGAGGCCGGCAAGTTATATTTTTTGCATAATGACCAGTGCACTAACTTTGCCACTCTATCATGTCTAACTTTGTAATCTGTTTGTGCAATTTTTGGACATTCACAGATGAGGTGTGACACAGTTTCATCTTTTTCTTGGCAAAGCCGTGCCCATGTTGAATTATGATCATGCTTTCCATCAGTATTTCTCAGGAGTTGTCCTAGTAAGCTTTCAATAATTTTTCTCTGCTTGTACTGATATAATCATTTAGGCTTCTTTATTCTTCCTCTACTACCTCCTGTATTTGCAGCAATCCACAGCCTCCGATTTTGGGGGGTAAATATAATCTGTCCACATCGCTTTTTGGATGTAGTGTGTGATGCATGTTCATTAGTTTCTGTATTTTTCAATCCAATTCTTCTAGTTTGTTTTGAGTCCAATCTATTATTCCAGCTGGGTATCTACTTACTGGCCCATGTGTTTTACTGGCTTTGATTGTATTTCCCACATTTAATTTTGATTTTAAGGTTTTCTGTAGTCTTTTGATATATCAGTTCTTTAACTTTTGTGTGCACGATGTTTTCTGCTTCTAGTATTCCAAGGTATTTATAATTTTCATATCTTGAGAGTGATTTTATAATATTTCCATTTTTTAACTCTATTCCATCTAGTTTTTGGATCTTGTCACGGTGTATAGACTGAGCTGCACATTTGTCAATTCCAAATTTCATTTGGATATCTTCACTAAATATTTGCACTGTGTTTAGCAGTGATTCTATCTCTGTTGAACTTTTTGCATATGCTTTTCCATGTATAAGAGATGATTGATTTTTGCAGCTTGTTGTGAAATATGGTAGCCCAATCCAGTTTTATTTAAAATTACTGACATGGGGATTAGTGAGATGTTGAACAGCAGTGGTGACAAAGAATCCCCCTGAAATATTCCTCTTTTGATGTTAACTTCCCAATTTCTTCACCATGGGCCATTAAGATGGTTTTCCATGCTTTTCTTAAGGAATTTCTGAATGTTTTTACTAATCCCAAAAAAGTTTAGACAGGTGTTAATCCTGCTGTGTGGCAATGAGTCAAATGCTTTTTTATAGTCTATCCAGGCCATGTTAAGGTTTGTTTTTCATCTTTTTGCATTCTTCAGAATCATTTTATCAATAAGCAGCTGATCTTTTGTGCCTCTTGAGATTTTAAAGTTCCCTTTCTGTTCAGTTGGATATAGGGAGTTTTCAGTTAAGTATTTATATATAGATCTTGCAAGTACTGCTGTGAGGAGCTTGAACACTGTTGGAAGGCATGTAATTGGTCGATAATTACTGGGTTCATTGCCCTTTTGATTATCTTTAATTATCAGATATATGCGGCCTTTTGTCATCCAGTCTTCAGTTGTAGAAAGTTGAAGTAAGTGGTTAAATTGCACTGCTATACATTGATGGAGACTTGTTAGATGCTTTAAACAAAATCCGTGCAGCTCATCTCGATCAGGTGCACTCCAAGTTTTCACATCCTTTACTTGCATTTTAATCATTTCAGTTGTTATTACAATATCATCCATTTGTTTTCCTTGACTTTCTTTACAAATGTCTTTAATCCATGAAGTGTTTTTGTTATGTCTAGTTGGGCTTTCCCACATTTGTTTCCAGAATTTTAGAGCATCATCTTTAGATGGGCCTAATTTCTTTTGCTCTGCATTTTCTCCTAGTGATGTACAGAACAATCGTTGGTTATTTCAAAATTGCGTGTTTTCTCTATACAGTTTCAAATATCCATCATATCTTTCACTTTTCTTTGCTGTAGCTGTTACCCGCTATTTTAATTCTTCCATAGTTTCAACTATTGTTTTCCTTTCTAGGTCATATATTCTTCATAGTCTGGCTTTTATATTTTCATTTTTAAGTTTTGAATCTTTCAAGTGTTTTAAGTTGTTAATGTCTGCACGTAATTTATTTATTTTTCTTTCCAGATGAATTTTCCATTTTGGAGTGCCATGAGTTTCCTGGGTTTTTAGCAGCTTGTAACCATGTTCCATGGTTACTATGGTAGCTATGCTATACATGAGGTGGTTTATTATTATTATCATTATCATTATTATCATTATCATTATCATCATCATCATCTAAATGTGGCTTTAAATATTTTTATTCTTTTAAAAAGTTTAAGCCTTCTTGGGGCTATCTTTTAGTGGAAAGGCAAGGTATAAAAGTAACAAATAATGGTAAAAATAGCAACAAGTACTTTATCTCTAAGCATAACTGCCTGTCATTTATTTGCTTTTTAAAAAGTACTATGTCTCTGTGTTGTTAATTCATGCTTTTGATAATTGCGTATCAGAGATGGCCTTTTCTGTGTACCATGGTTGGGTGAAGCACACTATATATCTACAAACAAGACACCCTTCTCTATAGTGGCGTCTCAGTTTTGGAACATCCTCTCAAGGAAAATATGATTGATGTCAAATATATGTGGAAAGTGTCTGAAAACTTCAGCAGGTCCAAAACGCAGCAGCCATATTGCTAACGGGCTGGTCACGGGACTGCTCCACTGGTTACTGATTCATTTACAGGCTGAATTCAAAGTTCTGGTTCTAACTCATAAAGCCTTAAACAGCTTGGGCCCAAGCTATCTTAAGGACCGCATCTCCCTTCATGAGCCTGCTCGAATGTTGAGATAATCAGGGGAAGCCTTTCTCTCAGTCCCACCATCCTCACAGGTGCATTTGGTGGGTACACAGGAGAGAGCCTTCTCTGTCTCTGCTCCCAGACTCTGGAACTCCCTCCCACAAGAGGCCAAGCTGGCTCCATCGTTGCTGTCCTTCTGCAAGCAGGTGAAGACCTTTTAGGCAAGCTTGCTCTGAGTGAGTGACTGACTGATTGCCTGAGTGGGCTTTTAAAATGCATTGTTGTGCCTTACTGTTTTGAGTGTGTTTTGGTGTTGCTTATGTTTTTTTTTTTTATGGTATTTGTTTCATCCTTTTTGTATTTGCATTCTCACCATTCTTAGTTTTAAATACTATCTTTTAATGATGTAAGCACATTGGGTCCTTTTTGAGAAGAAAGGTAAAAAAACTCCTTCAGCTCCAAGTTTAATCAGTAGAATGGTACGACTGAGTCATATCTACCTTTTAATGTCTCTTTATTGGTTTCTGCAAGTAGTTTAGGAGAATAAAGAGACAGACGTTTAAAAATGTTAAGAGAGTCAAACCACTTAGCTATATCGTAGTACAGTATATGAAAAAAAAAAAGCCTTTCTCAGGTGAAGGTGAACAGACATCCATATTGTACAGGATGAATGGCTGACTAGTATTTTTTCCCCCATTTGTCTCAATCACTGAACATGTTCGGCACTTAAGTCATGTAATATCTTAACCATATAGTGGCCCAAAGCTATCTGGATTAGCCCAGAACTGCAATTTAGGAGCAAACTAAAGCAAACAAATTCATCAGTTGCACCCAGTAAGTGGAAGTGATGCAACAAACCACAAATTTTCCATAGAAGCCACATTCTTCTGCAGGTTTTGTCTGAGCCTAAAAAGCTACGTACTGCTTCTTGTTGCAGTGACCTCTGCTCTCTTAAAGCACCAGACGTTTAGATCTCTTTCCATCTCCATGCTGAGAATCTGCCATCAAAGTTAGTGTGCAAGAGCCTACTGCAGACTGGTTTGTAGGAGAGAATTTGTTCACCAAAATCATGCATGATACTTAGCAAACAACAAGAGGGAAGGTTAATATTCTTTAAAACCTTGATAATACTCCATCTGACTATGGCTAGCCTTCTTCATTGAGAACACCTTTCTTTTATTTTCCACAAAATACGAAGATATCAAATACAGAGGGGGTGGGCAAGAAAGATAATTCTTGTACAAAATACTCATGCATCTTCTATATGTGCTTCAGCTACAAAACACAATTTAACTTTTACTTGAAATATGAATTTCATGTACATCAATTTTCAATCCTCTCAGCTTTGATTACAGCTTACTTCCTCTTCTTGTGGAAAAATACTTTTCAAGAAGAAGAAGACGACGCTGCCTCTGACAGGAAGGAAGACTTTATTAATTTGCAGAAAGTAAAAAAAATGCAAGATATTTTTCCCATTAAGTGGCAATGTTGGAGGACGACAAGGTGACCTTTGATTCTCAAGCATATAGCCAAACCTTTCAATATAGTTGTAATTATATACTTAATCAGGAGCCTTTTCAGGTTCAGCATTCTACTTTTGATGTACAACAAAAAGAAAAACAACAAAAATGGCTTGTGTCATCTTTATGGTCAACATATATATTTCGGTGTGAGCTTTTGTGAATTGTGATCCAGTTCTTCAGGTACGCTGAATACAATGATACAAAAGGTTGTGTCCAATATTGAGGCTACAGGTTTATACACACACTATACATGGTTATGGGGCTGAGGAACAAGTAAAATGGGATATAGAAGATGTAATATTGACACTGGTAAGAAACTTCCAAAGTGTTGATTATATATTCATCTTGACAGTAAAGAAACAACTAATGAAAAATATCTGACAGCTAATGCACAATGGTTAGGCAATATCCTTTGAAGTGCTGATGCAATGAGGTCTCCTCTCAGGAGAAAGTTGATTGTGCTAAGGCCAGAACTCTTACCAAAGAAAACAGCATTTTGGGCTATACACGAGACTGTAGTCAAAATGTATTAATATACTGTGTGTGTGGTACAAAGCCCAAGTCTCTGTTTAAGTCTCTAAGTGCACATTGTAATTTATAGATGTAATCTACTTCAACTGTCTCCCTCTCAAATCTCCATTTGAAAATCCATTTTTCTACAATAGCTCCTTTGAGATCAGTGACAGAGTGTCATGGGAGGTTGAAATGTTCTGACAATCATTTTCAGTGCTGCCATTTCTGATATCAGTTTTATGTCACTTTATTCCCATTGGTAGAGATTGTCTTGACCTCCACCTATTACCAGGACATTTATGTTGTCAACACTTTGAAAGTTCATTATCAATGTTAATAATGCAATTGTCATCTTCTGTGTTCCATTTCAACCATTCCTCATGTGCACAACCATGTATATTGTGTGTATAAATCTGAGGTCTCAATGTTGTACTCAGAGGAAGTAGACTGTTATAAAAAGTTCACACTGAAATAAATCTGTGGGTTTTAACAATGCCACCAGTCTTTTATTTTATTTTATTTTGTTTGGGCGGGATTATTTCTCTTTTAGTTATACATACTGAAATACAGTAATATTGCCACGTCTCTGAAAATCACATTCATGAAGTACGCTCTCTAGGGAGTGGTACCTGGATATGCACAAACACAGTTTTAGAAGCAGAAAGACTTTTAGAATTAACCTATATTAGTATAAGGTTTTTCTTGTCTCTCACCTTCCGCCCACTCACCTTTGAACCAACTGATGGCCAAGCTTAGGAATGTCACCAGAACACAATGTGAAGATAGTCAAACATAAAACCAGCAGGGAGCCAGAGATTGACATTTAGGCCCAGGAAGGCAACATAAACATATCAATAGATAAGATGGAATACACATTCCTCCAGACAGTGAGGCGCATCCCTGAGGCAGGTCAAAGGAAAATTGGGACATTTTACGCATACCTATAGGGGACCAATAATTTTGTAATCCTTGGCACAGCTGCCCAATTAGATTTAGGACCCAAACTTTAGGTTAATGCTGACCAATAGTATTGTAGAACTTTATGGCTTTGTTTGTTATGCTATAAAATATCTGTACACTGTATTTTCGGGGTCTTCTCTGCTTTTAAGAGAAGTCCCCAGCTGACTTTGTATTGCTTACTTTCAATAAAATTGGACTTTGGTTCAGCTGGTTGCGTCTTGCCTGATCCCTTGCAGGAGACCAAACTAGGAAACGGGCTTTGGCCTGTAACACGACGCTTACCTCACATCAGATGTATTGGGTTTAGGGCACTAGGCAGAAACATTTTTAAATAGTTCCAGAATAATTGTTGTTGTTGTTGTACACTGTCCTGCCGTAAGTTTATCAGAGAAATCGAGCAGAGGTACCTCATTGTGTATCAGAAGAGACATAGTCTAGTCTAGCACAAGTTAGGCATAATAATTTGGTATATTCACCAGGTGGATGTATCCAGTTATGCCAAATTAGTCAAATTAATGTTTTTATCTGGTGAGCACTGGGATATGTCTCTTTAGTGTGAGCTTTTGTGGGTACAGTCCACTTCTTCAGACATTTTCTAAAAAGGGGATACAATCGACAAAAGGTCATACTGAAACAAATGTGTTAATCTTAAAGGTGCCATAGTACTTTTGTTTCTATTTTCATATTGTTGTTGTTGCTGCTGCTGCTTCTGTAGTAGTAGCAGCAGACTAATATAGTCTTTTTCTGAAAGGTATTTCCTAGGTTATTCTTTCTGTTTAGCTAGGGTAGGAATGAAATTCAATAGGCTTAGATAGTGCCCTGTTTAAACTTGAATCTGTGCCCTGGAATAAGTCCCAAAATTCTTTAAGGCATGGAAGTATGTTTTTGCTGACATGCAATAGTACGTCACTAGATAAGTCATTATAGAAGTGTTCATGACCTTTTGATTTGTGTAAAAATAAATGTACCTATTTTTCCTGAGAAAAGTTGGAGCATATGTTGTTCATACTCTGAAGGCAAATACCATATTTCAGGAGTAAAAGTGTAATTGGTTGTGCTGTTTCAAAAGCCATATGGGTGGTTTTGAATAGTAAGGTTAAAAGGAAGAAAACCTTAGTAAAACAGAAGCTAATTAATCAGTCCTGTCACTTTAAGCCAAAATAAATGTGAAAAAATTAGTATTATGCAAGGGCTCCAGGTCAACCATTAAAATTGACAGTGAAATACACAAACCAGAATTTATCCAATCTTCAGAAAGGAAAAAGATCAGAATAAAACACTGCTGTTATAAAAAAAATCATCAGAGAACATTACTAAGGTGAAATTGTGTCCTGCAGAAGCAAATGAAATAACAAGAGAATGCAGTTCTTTAAATGAAAAGAAGTCATAAAAGATCTAGCTCAGTAGAGAAGGAAGGTGAATAAGTCACTTTATGTATTAATTGCTAAATATATTAACTTCATTTTTCATGTTAATGGAATACCTTTTATCTACAGTGGTGCCTCGCAAGACGAATGCCTCGCGGGACGAAAAACTCGCAAGACGAATGGGTCTTGTGTGTTTTTTGATATTATTCGTCTTGCGAGGTGGGTTTCCCATAGGAATGCATTGAAACTTAATTAATGCGTTCCTATGGGGAAAAAAAAGTCAGAAACCCAAAAAAAGTCAGAAAAAAGTCACTTACCAGGTACAGTAGACCCAGCCCCGCTCCTCACAGTGCCTTGGTAGCCCCGGAACAGCCAGACTCTGTGTGAGCAGAGCGCCGAACAGCTGAGAGTCGGCAACCAGCAGAGAGACCGCAGCCATTTTGGAGAGGCGGCAGCCATTTTGAGAGGCAGCAGCCATGTGGCCGCCTCTCAAAATGGCTGCCGCCTCTCCAAAATGGCTGCCGCCTCTCTGCTGGTTGCCGACTCTCAGCTGTTCGGCGCTCTGCTCACACAGAGTCCAGCTGTTCCGGGGCTACCAAGGCACTGTGAGGAGCGGGGCTGGGTCTACTGTACCTGGTAAGTGACTTTTTTCTGACTTTTTTTGGGTTTCTGACTTTTTTTCCCCATAGGAACGCATTAATTAAATTTCAATGCATTCCTATGGGAAACCGCTTTTCACAAGACGAAAATTTCGCAAGACGGCGCTACTCGCGGAACGAATTACTTTCGTCTTGCGAGGCACCACTGTATAGTATTTGTGTTCTCTGTGATGAATCACACAGATTAGGACAGGGGAAAGGCAGGGTTCATGATTATTTCCCCCAAGTACTATACATCTGATGGGAACATAAGAAATTCTCCTACATTCTGGAGCTCTTCACCAATAATGCCTGGCTAGTCCGATCTCTACTGACTTCCCACATACATTGCTGTTAGCTACCTTGAGACCTATTTAATCTAAAACAATGTTAAAAACTAAACAAGCAGAAGTAGCATGCCAGTGGAGAGTTCTCTGCTGAAGCTTGAACATCAAGTAACTAAAGAGGCTTGTGTTGCCCTTTAAGTTGTGTGAGGTATATGAGGCATTACCAAAACAAGTGTATTATTCCAACGGGAACTGAAATATTTTTGTATTTAGAGGACTAACGCTCTACCTTTCTTAGCCTGTGCTTAAATCCTGAATAGGAAGCAAGCCCACCAGCTGGGTTCAATTTGGGAGAAAAACATGCTCCTCCCCCATCAACCTCTCACAGGGTCTTGTCTGTGAGGGAAAAGATTTTATAACCCATTTCAAAAATGGCCTCTGCTCATGTCTAGTAGCTGCTGCTGTACTTTCTGTTGGTGGGGAGGACTGTACATGTGCAACCCTTGGCCACAGCCAAGTTCTAAAGTTTGGCGCTATGCGTCTCTTTAACACTAATACCTCTACCACCCTACAAGTACAGAGAGTCTCTTTTATTGGTAGAGTTATTCTCTAGTAGCCAGTCTTACTAAAAGCTAAATTTCCCCTCCCCACTTTCCACCTTTTCATCCTGAAAACTTGCAAAGAATTATCCAGAAGGGATTAAATACGGCTGTCCCTGTGGATATCATCTCAACACTTCTAAGAGTTCTCAACTGGTTTCTCCAAGACTTGGCTTCCCTCAAAATTTGACATTTGTTAGCTTCCACACCCCATGAATTTTCCTTGAACAAATGGAATTTCCATGATTTCCTTTTTCCTTCCATCAGCAACTTTACAGACAGAAATAGCCAGTTGGAGAAGGACTATTCCAAGACTGATTAGAAAATAAATTAAGCATGACAAGAAGAAATTTCTAAGCTTTCAGAAGATAGGAGGGGGACAATAAAGAATGTGCTAGTCTAGGTGGCTGAATTAGCTAGCACTTTTCATGGAAGAACAGAGAAGTCCTGTGATCCCATTCAAATCCCGCTGGTTCAACTGAGGGAAGAAAAAAGCATTTGATTGGGATAAGAACTATCAATGAGGAGCAGAAGTGTATGGATTCATATTCTGCATATTCTTCATATTCTGAAAATAATATTCCAGCTGTATTCAAATGACCATTCTAACACCTGCATCCTAGCTGTGAGCAGAGAAACAGGTGAGGCAGTTTTACCAAACTTCTCTAGGGTGATTCTCCAACAGGTTCTTGGGGTTGGAGGTCACCATTAGCAGTGGTGTGGCTTCTTCTGTCTTTCCTGATGGTTTGTTTGAGTGTTGTTTTTGTTTTCTGTAGTATTGGCTTCCTGGACACCATTTTTCTCTTCCTCTTTGCTTGCTTGAAAAACAGCTTAAATAACCTATCACAAACCAAGAGATGAAGGGCTGTGCATGATGGACATATTATTTAAAGGAAACAGAGCTATAGTAAAACAATATCCTTCATCATGTAATAAGTGTCATTCCAGGGCTTTGGCCTTAATCGCAAAGAAAGAAAGAAAGAAAGAAAGAAAGAAAGAAAGAAAGAAAGAAAGAAAGAAAGAAAGAAAGAAAGAAAGAAAGAAAGGAAGGAAGGAAGAAAGGAAGGAAGGTAAAGGTAAAGGTTCCCCTTGACATTTAGTCCAGTTGTGTCCGACTCTAGGGGGCGGTGCTCATCTCCGTTTCCAAGCCGTAGAGCCAGCGTTTGTCCGAAGACAGTTTCCGTGGTCACGTGGCCAGCGCAACTAGACACGGAACGCCGTTACCTTCCCACCGAGGTGGTACCTATTTATCTAATTGCATTTGCATGCTTTCGAACTGCTAGGTGGGCAGGAGCTGGGACAAGTGACGGGAGCTCACTCCGTTGCGTGGATTCGATCTTACGACTGCTGGTCTTCCGACCCTGCAGCACAGAGGCTTCTGCGGTTTAACCCGCAGCGCCACCATGTCCCTTAGAAAGAAAGAGGACTGTATTCAGAAAAATATCTGTAAAGTGACCTTATTTTTGAAATGGATAGTATGAGAACAAGAAAATGCTGTACGTTTTCTCAGAAGGTATGCCTTCTACTAAATTTTTGTTCAGCTTGAATAAATACAGCATCTAGTCGACATTTAAATGTTATCTAGAAATGACTATTAAAAACGCTTCCATTTCCTTTCGAATGTTGACCCATTTTTTTTCATAATAGAAAAGGCAAATTGTCAGCATTCTTCTATAACTATGTATCAAAGTGGTTGGAGGGCATGCCTGAATAATTAATACTTAAATCTTATAACCACTTATCTACGAATAAGCCCCATTCAGCTCAATGGAGCTAGTTTCTGAGTAGACAGGTTTAACAATGCTACATGAGAGAAATGGCTAATGGAATGTTCCATTAACTAGAAAAAAAAAGATAGGGACTTTGGGCCTACAATAGCCCTATATATGTATTTAACCCATAGTACCTAGAAGGCAAGGCCTATTTAACTTTGGCTACACAGTATCTGAGAAGACTTCTACAAATTACAGCCCAGCATCATTAAGGACAACATTTAACATTCTTCTTTAATAAGAAACCACTTGTAATTCTACATTTTATGAATAACAATGCCTAAAACTTCACTTGAAACTATAAACATCATTAATTAAAGTCTGACGAAGTTGGGCTAACTGTTCCCTGGTGGCTGCTAAGGTCATAGCAACCCAAATCAGTTCAAAAGCGCTGCCCGCAAATGGGGGAGGGGAATGGATTTCTGTCTATGTGGATACTGTTTAAAAAATAATGTTATTTGGAGCGAAACCACAACCTATCAGCCTCTGTGCAAACTGATTTGCATACGGCTGCCCCTGAATCTCTATACAATGGAAAAGAAGGCCCATCCCACTGTTCATTCAGCGGTGCTGAACACTTTGTTGAATAGCCTCTCCCATGGATGCTTAAGGGGCACAGAAAATTAACATTTTATTTATGTAAAATACTTTTTACCATGCTTTTCTTCTTTAAAAGTACCCAAGAGACTTACATCATTAAAACACAATATTTAAACTTAACAACAGCAAGTATACATATACTAAAAGGGATCAAACAAATGCCATACTAAAAAAAAAACAGTAAATAAAACCAATACCAAAACACATTCAAAGCTGTAAGGTACAACAATCCATGAAAAAGCCATCCACCCAGGGAAAGCTTGCCTGAAGAGAAAGGTCTTTGCTTGCCTGCAGAAGGACAGCAAAGATGGGGCCAGTCTGGCCTCCTGTGGGAGAGAATCCCAGAATCTGGGAGCAGCAACAGAGAAGGCTCTCTCTCCTGTGTCCCCACCAAACACACCTGTGAAAGTGGCTTGACCAAGGGTAAGGCCTCTCTTGATCTTAACAACCGAGCAGGCTCATAAGGCAATGTGGTCCTTGAAATAGCATGGACTCAAGCCTTTGTAAAAGATCAACCTTTTTTTTTTTGTAAAACAGCAATTCAAAAAAATTTAAACAGAAAAGAAAAACATACACAAAATCTACAATATGTTAGGGTTCAGTGGAAGAGGCACCAGGACCCAGTCCAGAGCAAGACCATAGGAACAGGCAGAACCTGAGGCAAAGGTCTCCTCAGCTTTCCCAGGTGGGACTCCTGAGGAGCTGGGCAACAGCTGCAGGGAAAGGGCCCAGTCCTGCAATCCTTAGAGCAGTTCTCACCAGACAGATGGGGCTGATCCTGCCTGCACTAAGGTTGCTGGGTTCCGGCAAGGCCCCAGTCCTGACACAATTTTACAAAACACTACATTATATCCACTTATCCCATGACCCCTCTTCTTCGCTCTGTGCAATCCATCCCCCACTCAGGACTAGTTCCATGTTCTTCATTCTTATACAGTATTTCAGATTGGTCCATTTCACTCCAGTAATACATTGATTCTTCTCCCAGTGTATACCCCTTCCCTTTCTGAAACACATGTACCAAAAGCAAGTTCCATGTTTGTTTAAAATAATTTCATTTCATCATTTCTCCTCTAATTTTAGTTTCATAAATTAACTTATAATTAATTGCCATATTCCACATTTCTCTATACCACTTCTCTCTACTAATTTGATTATTACTTTTCCAATTTTTTTTTTGCAATTTTAACCTTGCCACTGTCACAATTATAATCATTACTTCATTTTCTTCTCTCTTCAATTGATTGTAATCAACCAGATTCAACAAAGTAATCATTAGGGACATTTGTACACCCACACCAATTATTTCTCTTATCTTCTTGAAAATCATTAACTATTCCTTCTTCCTTATTTCACCACCACATATGTAAATACATCCTCTTTCCTTTTTTATATCTCCAACATAGTGAAGCTATATCTTTATTTATTATATTCAACTTTACTGGTGTTATATACCATCTCCAAACTACTTTGTAACAATTTTCCTTCAGACTTACTGACATATTTTTCATTATTCTTTTATTCCACATTTTACTCAAATCTTTTTTTAATTTCCTCATTCAGATCTTCTTGCCATAAATCTTTTAACATACGTTTAAATATTCTGCTTGTATTAACATTTTATATATTGCATTTACTGCTCCCTTTCTATTTTCTCATTTTTATTTTCTCTCTTTTTTCTATAATCTCAAATTTTGTCATTTTTCTTCCTTCTCCTTTTGTCTTCTATTATTTCATCCAGTGTTCTAATTGAAGTATGTTTAGCCATGAAATCCACTCTCCCAGTATCTTATACATTCCCTATCTTGCATTTGTTTTATTTATTCTTTTCCTCATAATTCCCTTACCTAGTAAAACTCTTTTTAATTTCTCTTTGAGATTATCTGGGAATTTTTAAAATTCTACAACCTGAAACAAAGGTGAAGTTGATGGACTTAACGCTCCTGTATAATTTTTCCAATACTCTAACTTATTTTTTTAAGGAATTATCTATATTTTTCATCTCTTCTTTGATTTTCTCTTTTAAAAAAACATTCTACATCTTTCTCTCCTTTCCATAAAATTCCATCTCTCTCAAAATAATTTTTCTTATTTGCTACTATATCTGGAATATGTCTCAATTGATTTGCTATATAATATAGTTTATTTATTTGTTTGTTTATTTGTTTGATTGATTTATATACTGCCCATCTGGCAGCCAAGGACACTCTGGGCAGTTTACAGCAACTGAACAGAAGAACAATAAAATGACAAAATATGACAACATCAGTATATTTAAATTGGGTAAACCTTCTTTTTGTAATATATACCATAAATTCTTATTAATTCTAGCTCTCTTATTACCGTTGCAATACTTGTTAATCATTGCCTGTCATTCTTTTAACTGTTTTTCTTCAACCTTTATTGGTAACATCCAAAATAAAAAAAATTAATTTAGGGACAATTTTCATTTTATATAACACTATTCTACCAAACCAGGAAATTTTTAATTTTTGAAATTCCTTTGTCTGTTCACTAATCTCTCCTCCACCTATACAAATTTCTTTTAATATATCTTATAAATTCCAAGCAATGCTTAATATTATTTTTTAACTTTCCCTCAAATATATTCTTCATCTTCGCTATTGCCACCTCCTCATGGTTTAGTAGTATGCATTCTGACTTATCCCAGTTTACCTTCAATCCAGTTATTTCCTCAAATAGTTTTAGATGCTTTTGGATTCCCTCTATTGATTCAACTGCTTTTTAAATTAATTATAAAATATCATCTGCAAATAAATTCACCTTGTTATTTTTCCTGTGTCCTATTCCTTTTATCCTCTCAAATTGCATTTGCTAACATCTCTATTATCCATGTAAATAAAACTGGAGACAGTGGGCATCCTTGCCTTGTTCCTCGGCCTAGAGTTATTGTATATGTTATGCCATCATCTACTAGAATATTTGCTGTAATCTATAAATATAATTGTTGCATTATATGTCTAAAGTGATTACCAAATCCTAAGTGTTTAATCAACATCTTTAATGTGTCCCATTCCACCATCAAATGTTTTGAATATATCCAGTGCTATCCCTCCTGCCATACACTTGGTCCCGTTTGCTATGTTCATTGTGATAAGCACTCTCCTTGCTAAATGTGCCATTTGTCTTCCATGTATGAATCCATTCTGATCTTTATAAATGTAATTTACAATAAAAACTGTTTAAAATGTTTGCCAAAATTTTGTTGTTGTTTAGTCGTTTAGTCGTGTCCGACTCTTCGTGACCCCATGGACCAGAGCACGTCAGGCCCTCCTGTCTTCCACTGCCTCCCGAAGTTTGGTCAGATTCATGTTCGTAGCTTCGATGACACTGTCCAGCCATCTCATCCTCTGTCGTCCCCTTCTCCTCTTGCCTTCACACTTTCCCAACATCAGGGTCTTTTCCAGGGAGTCTTCTCTTCTCATGAGATGGCCAAAGTATTGCCAAAATAGCCGTAAATATTTTTGTATCTTGGTTAAGCAGTGTTATTGGTCTGTAGGATTCCATACACATCATGTTTTTTTTACTGGATTTAGAATTAGAACTATTAGTGATTCTTTCCACAATTGGGGAACTTCCTCCCCTTTTAAAATTTTGTTACATAATATTTTTAATTTAGGTATAGGGAGTTTTTAAAAATATTTTGTAATACTCTGGGTCTGATCCATCCGTTCTGGGTGTTTTCCCTACTTTCAGATTTATTTATAATTCCCTCTATTTCCTCCCCAGTGATTAATTAATCCAATCTATCCCTATCTTCTTTTTGTAATTTCCTAATAAAATAACGTTCTATATTCTTTAATTTTATCTGCTAATGGATTATTGCTAGGGTATAATTTTTTTACAAAGTCTTGAATGTTACCTTTTTAAATTTTATTTTTAAACATCAAATTTAAATTTATCATGTTTTCCTGAGATTGGTCCAAAAACGTGATAAATTTAACATTAACATGTTAATTTTAATATTAGGCATGAGCCGTGGTATGTATTGGCACTGGAGCCATCAAAGTTGCTCTCTTATAGTGACATTCACAGGTAAGATTAGGACACCCAAGCTAGGATTTACTAGGACATAGCTCATTCCATCTCATTGTATTGTTCTTATAATAAGTACATGATATCAAGTGAATTCTGACTTACAACAACCCTTTAACAGTACAAGCAGGAATCATTCCTCCATCATTGCAACTAAAATTAAAGCTAAACATTCTTATAGATGGGGACATAAACATGATTACATCTCCCCAAATTCTTATATCTGAAATAATTTTTGGCTATTAAAAGAATTATCTTTATCATAGGCAGAGCAATCATGAGAAAACAACTGATCATCATCAAGACAGAGTACACTTACTAATCTATGTTAATGAACCAATCACCACTTGAGATTCTAGCAGGAATTAGCTAAACTGGCGTCTAAAGACAACAGAAGCCCTTACTAATGATCATCAAGCACCAGCCAAACAAGCTGTCCTGGTTGTAGCCTGCCTAATTATCGTCTACACTCTTGAAATCTTTACCCCCTCTAGGCATTATTTACACACAGCCTTCAGCAGTGACTTTTTGTAAAGGCCATAGGCAAAAAGAATATCTTGTGGTATTATTACAATAAAGTGAATCCGCTATGCTCTTGCTAGGGGACAGACAATGATCCATAACAAGATAGCCCCATTGTCTTGATTTGGAATCAATAGCTCTAGACAACATAATGAAGGCTCAATACAAGAGCTGGATAAATGGTATATTGTTTATTTTAAAAATTCTAGTCTGCTTCTATTCTACCTGAGCTGAAAATGGCTTACAGTAAAAAATAATTCAAATTCATATTTCTAAGACTATATTAATTTTAAAACCCATAAAATATTGTTAAATACAAAGCAATCAAGAGGTTGACACATTTAGAGTAGGTTCATTAAAATCAATGGGAGTTAGTGTTGGAATCTGGCAGAATTGGGTGTGAGGAAAATTGAGGATGGCCTTATTAAAAAGAATAATAGCTTATTATGCAGCAGATAAAAATGGTTCGGTCAGGAACCTACAGAGCAGATTGAACTACAGTGTCCCTTAGAAGACCACCCTTTTTTTGTTAGTTTACCTCTGCTGGCACTTATTTGTTTCCATACATTCACTCAGAGACTCTAATAAATTAGAAAGAATAAAAGGTTTCTATTTACTTACAGTTCTTCATATATAAAAAGAAACATATTTTGTGGATATGTTAACTTGTTACATTAATCAGCTTAATTGCTTAATTCACCTCACTGTTAATTAAATGACTGCTTACATTGCTGACAGAACCCTTCATTCTAACTGTTCACTTCTGACTCCATAACTCACACTAACAGAACACTAACTGAACCTGAAAAAAGCAGAGAAAATAATCTGAGTTCCTGTTTCCCTGAAAATAAGCCCTACCCCAAAAATAAGCCCCGGTTAAGTGAAACCCCGCCCTCCACCATTGTTTAGCAACCAGAAGAAGATGACATGACTGTATTTGAATAAATGTAGATTGTTGTACAGTGGACCCTCGACCTACGGAATTAATCCGTATTGCAACGGTTTCCGTAGGTCGAAAAGTCCGTAGGTCGAAAATGCATTTCCCATAGGAATGCATTGAAAACCCATTAATCTGTTCCGGCCCAAGAAACCCCCACACACACAAAAAAAAAATTAAAATAAATTACAGTACAGTAAAAAAATTAAAACTTATCTTTCTGAAGCCTTCCAGGGGGTCCCCCGCCGCCGCCATCCCCGCTGCCCGAGGCCTCTCGGAGGTCGCTCGCTGCTGCCATCGCCGCTGCCCAAGGCCTCCGAGGGCTTCGGCGCCGCTCCCGGAGGTCCCCGGTAGGCCCGGTCTACCAGGCTTTCCCGGGCAATAGACCGGGCCTACCGGGGAAAGCCCTCCCCTGGTAGGTCCGGTCCACCCTGGGAAAGCCTGCGTCGGCAGGGGCAGGGGACCTCCGAGAGGCCTCCCATGGCGGCGGGGAAGGCATCCAGAGGTCCCCCGCTGCCGCCACCGCTGCTGGGAGCCGAGCCGCGCCGGGCGATCCCGGCCATGCTCGGACTCCTGGACTTCCCCCGCCGCCGCTGGGAGCCGAGCCGCACCGCACCTCCGAAGCACGATTGGCGGCGAGGGGGACCTCCGAGATGCCTCCCATGGCGGCGGAGAAGCCCTGTAAGGCATCCGGAGGCAGATCGGCGGCCTACGGACTGGAAGGGGGAGGCGGGGAAAGCGCCAAATTTGAATTTGGCGCTTTCCCCGCCTCCCCCTTCCGGTCCATAGGTCGATTCTCCGGCCGCAAGTCGATTGGAAACTTTGCGGCCGGAGAAGTATGAAAGTCGAAAATTCCGTAAGTGGAGCCGTACGAAAGTCGAGACTCCACTGTATATGAAAAAAATTAAACATCCCCTGAAAATAAGCCCTAATGCATTTTTGGAGCAAAAATTGTTATAAGACCCTGTCTTATTTTCGGGAAAACACGATAGAGACAGAACTGTTGGCTGCTACTGAGTTGACTGACAGCAACCCCAATCCAAAAAATTCCCTTCCAATCAAAACTTCTTAAAGGCATCATTTGAAGGTGCAATATATTCGTTAGCTACTCTGAGTATGAACTATGTCTAGATCCATGCCAGGGTCACTGTCTTCATTCACAATCTAATATTAAGCAAATCATAACAAAGGCTTTCCAAGCAGTGATAGTGTTCTACTTTTGTGGAAACTGGTATTGGCGGATTAAGACAAGCTTGTCTCTGCAAGTAGCTGTACAATATGGGGACCATTAAGGAAAAAGCCCTGTTTTGAGACCTCACAAGTGTCCTTAGCTGACTGAACATCGAACAATGCCTCACTATCTGACTGAAATCCTGGGACTTGAATAAGGTAGCTCGTAAAGAAAATATAATATCTATGGTGGGCCGATGTTGATTAGGATTTGAACCAATGTAACCAATGACATTAAGCTGCGGTCTCTGCTTTATGCTTGTAAAGCCTTTTGTATCTGCTGTAGATTCCAGACCATCTTCAAGAGCGGACTCACACAGAATAAACTACAATATTCAGCTTTTAAAGTCAACAAAAGAGTGAGCATTGGTTTCTTTGAAAATTAGTGTTGAAATAGCTGTTAGAATTGTAAGCATGTGTTTGAATGATGTTCAGCCAATTTTTGAAGCCAATCACTGGCTGCCTTTTTATTTCTGAGCCCAGCTCCAAGGGCTAGCATTTAGTTTTAAATGGCTTGGAACCATGGTAATTGAAAAAAGCACATATTCAACCCACCAGTGCACTTAGGCGTCATGGCTTCACTAGACAGTCTTCCAGCAAGGACAAGTCAGAGACCTCAGAACTCAATGTGAGCAAACAACGGCTGCATCCCACAAGATCCTCGAGGGACTCTGGGCCCTCGAGGATCCAGGAAGCCAATCCACAAGAGGGCTGAATCTTTGTGCCCAAACCCTGGACCTGAACCCCCATACCTCACCTGGGACCAAATCAGAAGAGGGTGAGAATCCCTCCCAGACCCTTTAAATCCCACGGCTGAAAGCACAAGCCTGGATAGAGACTCCCAACTGAAGTGATTGGCTACAAGGGAAGCCTTCTTCAGAGAAGAGGTTTCCTCAGAAGCAAGAGATCTTATGCAGAAGCAAAACCAAAATACTTTGCCATGTTAGGGGGGGGGAAGTCTACACTTTTTCATGCTGCCTCTGATGAACTGGCACATATATAATAAACTGAACCAAGAAATATAACAACACATTTGGCCAGAATTTGGAAAGGTAGTCATTTCATTTACAGGTTTCAGTGTCTTCCAGCCATGCTGGGTAAGGAGTTCTGAGACTTAAAGACCAAAAAGTAATCTTTCCAAGCTTTGGAGATAGCTCACAGTCTGATGATCAGAAATGTTTAGACCAGGGGTGGGTAATGTACAGCCTGGACATGTCCCACACAGCCATTTTTTGCACCAGCCCCCTAGGACCCATGGAGCTCTCCAACCCTGACTCCTATCCCAAAACCGCATTTTAAAAAAAAACTGCACAAAAGGTCCCCTTGTGCTGTCTAGGTCGCTGTTGGGGGCAATTTGTCCTTGCTTTAAGGGGCTCTCAGCACTCCTGCCACCCTCAACCACTACATTTTTAAAATAATTTTTGTCCACTATAGAGGCCAAGAGAGCTTTTCAATTTAAATCCCCCTTTTTTAATTAAACCCATTTTTCAATTAGCAGAAAGCCATTGTAGCAATTTTATAGTGTATTTATACAATGCACACATATATGCACACATGCGCACACACACACATATCATTAAAGCAGGATGTGTGAAACAGGCATTATTGTACCTGTTTTCAGATAACCCACAGTAAAAAGCTTACTGCAGGTGTCAAGATTATGGCCAGGTCAGAAAGGCCCACATAAACCACTTAACTACACTGCCCAAACCTTCCTGGTATGCGTAAATTTCAGGATGGCCAAAGCTGCTGATGGCTGGGGAAATCTTACTGCCCAATACCCCTCCCAACATATTGAGTCACTCTTGAATACTCAGTGCTTCAGAGTTGCCAAAAAAAAAAAAAATCACAGGGTTAAGTGTTTTAGCCTGTACACCAAGTAGGAATACCAAATTACCCAACAGCATGTAAAGAATCCTGTAGGTAAATGAGGCAAGGTCTCTCTCTAGTACCTTTCCCCCCAAAATACCCAAACTTCTGTAAATTTTTATTTTATTGAAGAAACTGGAAAAAAAAACGCAGAAAGAATAAAGTTTCAGTTTCAAAAGATAGTTCCAACAGTTCCAAAAGCAATAAAAAATGTTGTGGAGCAAATAAACATTCAAAAAGATCTTGAGGCAAGGGCAATTCCAGAACAGTTCCCACAAGAAAATAAGAAAGCTAACTAAGCTAATACTTAAGTTAATACTCATATTCAAGCAGAACTTCAGCTGGTTCCAGAGCACATGCAGAGTACAAATCAACTACCAAGACAGCAGGTGAACACAGCATTCTCCTTAGAGAGACTCAGGCTCAAGTCCACTGATAATAAAACCCCCTGTTGTACTGGCTTCTCCTTTAAAAAATGATACAGATTTAAATGTACACAAGAGGCCTGTGTACTGTGCCAGGGGAGCAAGTTATTCTGCTCCTCTTTGTTGTTGTTGTTGTTTAGTCGTTAAGTCGTGTCCGACTCTTCGTGACCCCATGGACCAGAGCACGCCAGGCCCTCCTGTCTTCCACTGCCTCCCAGAGTTTGGTCAAATTCATGTCTGCTCCTCTACCAGAGGTCTGTTTATTTTGGGACAGATGTGGAATCGATTCCACATATGTGAACACCCCTGATGCTTTTTAAAATTCTTGATACAGGGCTATATAGATAGCAGCAATTTTAAAAGAATAAAATAAAAACACCCTCCCCATGGCTCACCCATCCCTCAGTCTCCTGTCCCCATGTGCTCCCACCCTCACCCCATATTCCCCCTCTTTTCACACCTTTCCCTTTCCCTCTCATCCTCTTTCCGCTTTTTTCTCCCACCACCCATTACAAACCTTGTTTTGTCAGGTGGTGTGGGCGGCAGCAGGGGCCTCCTCCCAGCTGGGGGATTCCCTACATAACTTCTTCCAAGGAGCCAGAGGGCCGACCATCAGCTGATTAGTGCCGCGCCTGGAAGCCACAAGAAGCTGCGGAGCCAAAAACCCCAGCTGGGATTGCAAATGGAGGGCTCCTCCTATCCGCGGAATCAGCTCCACTACTTCAGCTTCCCAGGCAGATGATAGCTGGCTCTGCCTGTGAAAGTGAGAACAGTGATTCAAAACCACATGACTGTCACGTGGTTTTTCAATCGCTGTTATTTGCATTGCTGCATAAAGTGATGCAAATGAACAATGTAGATTCCTTCTAAGCTAAACTAAGCAAATTCTCCTTCCATTTTTATATCTATCATTCCACTTTCTAGACCTTTTGAGAGGATGCACCAGTCAAGGCATCAAATCACCCTGAACCTACTTGGAGAAGAGAGTAACTTCTCCAAAGTAACTTCACTCTGCCCCCTCCCTTCTCTTCAGCTGAAACCAGTTTTGTTAATTAGCTCATGAGTTATGACTTTGGAAATTCCTTCTCACCGAGATAAGACACAGATGGCAAAACCTTCCAGTTGATGGCCCGTTTCTCCCCACTCTCCTGGCCTGTTCATCCCAGGCACAAGCTAACACGCCTGTATTTCAAAGGGCAACTGAAACCAACAGCCCCCCACCCCTTTTTTCCCAGTTGCTCTACAGCAGGTTATCACAGGTTGTTCCTGCTTTTGTTATGCTGGCATACTACAAACAAGGTAACTTTGGGAGGCAAATTACTCTAAGTTAAGAAATCACCACAAACATTATCAGTTGCATATTGAGGTGACTCGGCATGCAACTGATCATGTCTACAATGATTTCTTAATTTGAGGCAATTTGCTTCCAAAGGTTGCACTATTTGCATAGGTACGCAAGTGGATTTTGGCCTATAGATGCTGAGGGGTGTGATCTCATTTTCTCTTCTACACAGTCTTCTCAACATTCAGAAGTGCTGAGCTACAACTCCCATCATTCTCAGTCCACACACTACAATAACTGTGTGTGTGTATAGGGTATCATGGGATTCTGTAGCTTTCCTTGCAGTGGCCTAGCAGGGAGAATTCTTTGAAAAACTGTCACAACTGTTTCAAGAGACTGGGGAAAATGAACCAATGTTGATTTAAATGGCTCTGGTTTAAATGGCTGTGATTTAAATGGTTCCAAGGGAAGAATTAAAAGGAAATGTAAACCTGCATAATCATTACACTACAACATTTAAATACTGGCTTCAGGGTGTTTCCATGCTCCCAATTAGAGAACACTGTACAACTATTTCATGTTTTTTACTCCTTACAGAAGAAAATAGAAGAAACAGCAGAAAAACAAAGGGAGGTGATTGAATGGAGGGTCTTGTCATGTGGACTTCCCATAAAACTCAGTGATTGAGATAAGGCAACAGCATGATAAACATCTGGTCTGGAACCATTCTCAGTGTAGCAGGTTTTTTTCTAAAATTAGGTGCAAAGCTTTGAATAATGGTGGAATTATGACAGAAACACATTTCAAAAATCACAGGAGTGAAAGAAGAGGAGAGAAGAGCGGCGAGAACCAACTAAGAAAGTGTATCTGCTACTTCAAACCTTTCCTTTTTGTTTTATTTGTGGTTGGAGGGAAGGGCAAATTATTCTATGTGGGCAATTTTTACCTTGTGACAGTTCATTGAATTTGATCATTCCTATGGAATATCATGCCACTGATTTGTTTTCCTTTCTACATATGTTGTAAGACATTTTGTACTATATCACTTACTCACTTGCACCTTGCTTGAAAATATTTTCATATAGAGCAGGAGACAAATCACATTGCCCCAGTGATCTTGCAGTGCTCCACTTTTTTTATATCCACTGAACTCTTTTCCCCTCCTTCATTTCATTAATCATTTATAAACTTGCTGCAGTGTATCTACAAAGTCAGGCAGGCAGTCTCAGCAAAAATAGGATATGATTTGTGTGCATGTACATGTGAGTGTGTTGTGTGTAGATCTGTGCAGTCAGCTTTTGCTCTTAATTTATTTTCTTGCAAAATTCGTAACAAGCAAAATCCAGATTCTTCCAAAAAATGCATATTTATATGTGCAGTGTTCTTTTTTTTTCCTTTTTTCCTTTTTTGCAAATCCAGCAAACTCAGATGGACAGATCCTAAGATGTTTGGCCCACAAAACACCACTTAAGAAACATCTTTAACATTTAGGTGTCATCTCTTCAGCTTTGCAGGAAGATTCTGTGACTCAGAAGCTTACTACTTCAATGTAAAATTGATGTTTGGCTTGATGTTTCCTACTGGGCAAAGCCCATCAGGGAGCAAAATGAACCAGGCTTCTTCAGGGGACAGAATTCAGAAGGAAGGAATTGATATCTGAATGATGAAGCCAGAATTGTTTTAAGTATTAGCACCTAACGTGGTGAGCAGTGCTCATGATTTTTCGGGTTTCGGTAGCAAAATGTCTTGGACTAAAACTGAAGATCAAAGAAGTGGTTGCCACTAAAAACTGCATTTCTGTGTATAGTGCCTCCCACATTTTTTAAGCATGAAGGTATCATCAGAAACAATCTCAGCTGGCTTCCAGCACACCAGAGCAGATCTAAGATAAGTTAGCTTTTTTTTGAATATACCTCTCAAAATCTCCCACCCCATGGAATTAGGAAACTGTAGCCTAGAAAAAGGAACTTCCCCCAACCCTGCATTCAGGTCACGTTTGATAGTACCATGAAAAAGAAGCACTGGACCCAAACCCTGATTGTGAGCCTGAACTTTACAGCCGATGATGCCTGAACTGGGAACTCCAGAAGCAACATCTTCTGAGAGCCACAGAAGCAACACATGTGTCATGAATGAAGGGGTGGAAACTCCAGCTACAAGAGTAACGGAGGGGTTCTGCATTCAAACTGTTCCTCCACAGAGTCTTGCTCTACCACCTTCTCATGGCAGAGAGGTGACCCAGGTTCATAAAGTCTATGCCAATAGCACAATGTCTGAGAGGTTCTACCACATTGATCAGGCTTTGAGTATGGTCCTGGAGATAGTCTGCTGTTCTGTTGTTCCAAGGACCCAGCTAGCTGAGTACAGAGAAATTCATCCCTGGAAGGTTGGGCACAGGAAGATTAGCAACCAAAATTGGCCATAGCAACTAAGAACAGTGCAGAATAGCTGTGATCTGCTTTAGTGAAGGGACTGCCTGTGCCACTGAAAATAATAAACCTTCAAGGTATTCAGGGTAGAGAAATATATATGCATTTTCCCATTAACTAAACCCTCTTGATCTGTATTTTTTTCAATTGTACAATTTTTTTAGCTCTGTCCATGTTTAAAATGTGCTCATGGCTTTGTGTCTACCTGACCTCCCGAAAGCACACTGCAACCCCTGCAAATGTGAGGATTTTTTGTCATGGTGCCCATCTTACCTGCTTACTTGCAGTAAGTCTCAGGATTCAGTTTCTGTGAAATTCTTTCCCACCACAGCTACAAATACAAGGGCAGCATAGCCTCCACAATTAGCAAGGAACAGTGTGATGAGTTCAATAGCACCATACCACCTTAGCAACATTTATTCTTATTTTGATGTACTGCCCTGGGGTGGTTCTCTGACAACCACTTATGTTTTACAAAGAACACTGCTTCCATGAAGTTAATATGTTGCAGCATTTCATTATGCATTGACTTCCCGGCCCACTTGGGATGTTTACAAGCAAGAAAAGAATACAGCCAAAGGCATCCAAGCACGATGGTATGGTATGAGGCCTTACTATGTCATCCTTTAGCAGATACCTGAAGCATCTCCTAGGGATGTGAAAATCTCCATTTTAGTTTCATTCTGCTTCTCTAAATCTCACAGTTTTTCACCCCATCTTTGTTTCATATCAGGTTGCGGGACTGTGATTTCCGTCTGCACCAAAAATTAAAGTACATTTTGCTGTACATTTTTCCACAACTATTTGCAGAGCTTATATAATTTATACAACGTTCCCTCCTTACCTAAAATGTATTTGCATATTTTATTCAGTTATGCACCTCAGCCATTCACCTTAGAAAGGCACCACCTCATTCCCTGAAGCATTCTATATGCCTCACAGATGTATGTGTGATGAATGCAAGGTGCATTTCTTCTTGCAACAAATCCTCAGAGATGCGAAAAGGCAACTTTTGATGAGACTGGTGATGTTCAACAGAATTCTTTTTCCATCCTTATTGACTCCAAAGATGTGCTTGCAATGTTTACTGGAAGTGGTTAGGTGGGAGGGCATTCCTTGAGATGGCGCACTTCTCCAGCTGAGCCTGAGCTTGATGAACTGGCACAGGGTAGACTGCAAATGGTGACGATCCATCCCAAAGTAGTGACTGTGGCTATTAGTTCTTTGTGTCGAGAGCTTTCTCTTTTCATTACGTTTGAATATCGTAACTGAGATTGATTACCCTAAAGTGGGCTGAGGTTGATGAGATTACTTTGACATCGAGAACAAATGTCGAGTCAGAGAAAGGGGATGAAAAATTGGATTGATAAAGTTGGATTGGTAGCTTGTTGCTGCAGTAATTGAAGTGCCTTGTTGTGCTGTATTGTGATGGGCTCGGATAAAATATGGGCACTCCTGCCTAGATCACACTTTTGAACAATAGCAAACACAAAAATAGGCTTCTTTATTCCAGTATTTGTTAAGGACACATTTTAGCCTTGGCTGTCAATGTAGATTTTTGAAAGGCTGGAATCAAAATAATTCCTCATTGTGTTGTGACAGCAGGAAGCAGGTTGTCTCACCCTTTCAGAAAAGCTACATCTATCATCTGTATACATCTATGCTATTTTCAGATTCTCACATTTGAGGGCAGAAACAGTTTGCAAAAGCGTTAACATTGCAATCCTCTCTAAATCTACACAGAAGTAAGCCCCACTGATCCTAGAAAAATGAAGTTCTAGTGTATTTAACAGGGGCGGCCAGTATGTGGGCATCCAAAACTTTACGTCTGCCACTCCCATCAGCCCAGGAGAATATAGCCAATGGTCAGAGTTGCCCTCCAGTATCTGGAGAACACAAACTGTGGCTTGTAGGCTTCTTAAAATGTTGTCCATGGTCTTATAGATGCAGAGAAAAGGGGAGAGCAGTGACTAATTTAGATGTGTTATTCAAGTGCTGTTTTATTAATCCCTGCTTTTAAAAAAAAACTCACAAAGAGTAAAGTACAGGAAATACAGTGCTTTAACAGTTACTTTTTCAGACTGTATTCTCAAAATCCCCCCAGCAGCTAGATGGTCACCCCTTAGGTGATTCTGGGAGTTGTATTCCAAAAATGTAACTTCTTCCAGTCTAAGACATTTGTTTGATTGATACAAGCAAAGATCTGAAATGGGGCCAAACAGGTTACACCGTCACGTTATAAAGTACATTAAATTGCGACAACAACAGCAAAATTTTAGAATTGTTCCTGGATAGGCAAGCCCAGTGTTCATTGAAACAACAAAAGAATCTTGTGGGACATCTTGAAATCTAAGAAGTTTTATTAGACTGTAACTCCAGCAGGAGCACAGAGGAGGTGGTCTACAGTCCACGTAATTTTAAAGCTAAATGAAGCTCATATGTTTTTAAGGTACCACTAGATATTATTTTTCCTGTGACAAGGTAACATAGCTATTTCTCCCTTCCCCTAGAAATTGGTCCCTGTCTAGAATCCAGGATCTGAAAAATAATGGAAATGAAACACAGTATTTTTGGTTACAAGTCTTTAAGAAATCACAAGGCCCAGAATTACAGTTCAGAAAAAGTTAATATTCTATGACCAAATTATTTTTTAGTTTTGAATTAAACCTGAACGACCTTGCTTCTAAATTCTTGGTCTTGGCGTGATTTGGATCCTTGGCATAACTTGGATTTGCAAAGATCTCATGAGGAATAAAATATTTGTGAGACCCTTCAAGCCTTTCCAAAGTCTTGCCATACTGAGACTCCTCACCAAGACTTGCCCCTGCACCAGAATGATTTCTGAGCTTATCACAAAAAGATCCCCAGACTTAGTCTTTCTTCCTTCCCATTTTTCGCCTGTTCTTTTACACAAGAGACTGATTGATTCGGTATAGTCCAATGCCCTTTCAGACTGTATTTCTCAAAACAACAAAATAATCTTGCAGGACATCTTGAAATCTAAGAAGTTTTAATGGATTTTAACTCATAACTTCGTGTAAGAAATATACCATGTCCCTGCTGAAGAGAAAAAGTCAGAAGAGGAATCTACGTTGTATCAGTTTAAAGACCATTTGTTCATCTAACCAGTAGTATTTCTGGTGACTAGCAGCAAGACTCTGGGGTCCCAGACATCTTTCCCATTACTTACTACCTGGAAAGGCCAAGAGTTTAACCTGGAAGCTACCTGCTACATGCAAAACAGGTGCACAACCACTGGCCCATGGTCTCCCTCTAACTCATCCCCACCTCACCCCCTTTGAAGCAATTCTGTCATGTCCTGTGATTCATTGCTTGGAGCCTCTTCTCCTTTCTGCTGAGCCAACACAGTATACTTTGCTTGGTCCCAGACAGAGTACAAGTTACTCTTCCACTTTGTTTTCCATTCAAACCTTTATTCATTTAGCTGTAATTTAGTTTGAAATGCACACACACACAACCATAGTAGCAGTTTAAAGTTGTTATATGTTACTTTGCAAAATGTGTTTGGTGCTACTGAACTTACTCAAAGTCCTCTCCCATCTCTTTGTGATTTCCCTAGTCACTTGTGTTGAACTTTCTTAATATGAACTAACATTTCTTTTCCATTGGGTTTTAGATTATTTGGTCAGCAAATCATAATTAACAGGTCATGGGGCGGCTACATTTAAACACAGTGGAAGGCTTGCTGTTTCCTTTCCTCTTGATGGCCTCCGCAGTTGCTGTTCTCAATAGACAGACGGACATATGGTTGCATGTGTTGATCTATTCTATGCTTCTATTTAGAGTTACACTTTGATTAGTACAGTGGTTCTTTATCCTCTACCTGGCTAATTCAGAAGGATTTATGTCTGAGAATGCATCAATACAATAGCAATACTTGAACGGCCAGGAATCCTCAAACCTGGTAGAATTCATACAACTCAAACACTCTGCATGCAATGTTAAATAGGCATGATTGTCTTTATGTTACTGTAGGTAGATAATTGTTGTACATCAGGGCATTTAGGCTGTGAATAATTAAGCTATTTGTGCCAACCGTGTCTAGACGAAACTTTTAAATTATACAGTGCTTTGTGTCCTGTCGCTTTACTTTGTGTGAAGAAATAACATTTCACAAGCAATTGGTGGGACTTGTGGTGCTCTTGTGCAACATAATTCATGCTTTCAGTGGCTGCATTCATTCTCTTTCTGTATAATACCCCTCCTTCTTTGCTTTGTACTGAAGGCATGTAAGAATTGCTGCAGCAAATTCCAAGGAGAATCACTGCCCATTTGTCTTAGAAAGACAACAAGTAGCACAAGTTGGGCAGTCATTGCTCTGCGATGCTGCGCTTTATGTCACTCTTAGTACTAACCACAAAAAACACGCTCAATCCAAATTTCTGTGACACCAGTGAGACATAAAAAGTCTGCATCAATTTCCCACATAGATTAGTAGTTAGAACCAAGGATATTTCTTCTGTGTGTGTTTGCATGACATATCTGGAAGCTGATGCAGAAAACAATGGCCCTTCCCTTGGTATGGAACACTCCTCTACTAAAAGTGTGGCTCAGAAGCTACTTTGAGAATTAGTTTCTGACCCTTCTAATCCAATTTTAAAGTAAACATTAGCCTCTCGCTCTCATGGTTGCAGTAATAAATATTCTGGAAAGGCCAGAAGAGGGACTGTGGGAGAGGCAGTGTGTTTTGGCAAATTCCTCTTTCCTTCTCACAAAAAACACTGTCAGCCACCATTTGAGAATACTGTACATGGCCCAATCTGCTGACTTCTTTTGTTATGACAGTTTATAAATACACTAGGGGAGTGCTCTGCCTAGGAGACTAGCTCACCTCAGACTGATTAACAGCCCATGCAATTCAAACCTAAGTGAATCCTACCTACACAGCACAAGTGCAGTGGTATAAATCACAGCAGCAAATTGTCATTATGTGTGTGTTGTTGTTGTTTTTGCATGCCAAGTTCTGCAATTGATGCATAACTAGGAACAGAACAGCAACTTGTTAACTAGTGGTAATTTGCTTCTGCTATTTATGCCATTCCACATAATGCCAGCATAAATAACAAAAACAAAAACAAAAACAAGCAAACAAAAAAAAAACAACCAACAAGATCCTGGCCAATATGGTTTACTGAGTAAACAGATACAGGAGCAGGCTTCAGAAAATGGAAAATATTTCCCTGGTAGAAAGGCAGCATGCACAAACTCTAATATCGGTAGTTCATCTTCTTGTAACACAGGAAAGAGATCAGAGTCTTTGCCAAAAAGAATTGCTGGATAGCTCAGTGGTTGAGGCATCTGGATGCAGAGCCAGAGGTTGGGAGTTCGATTCCCCACTGTGCCTCCCTGACAGGAGCTAGACTTGATGATCCATAGGGTCCCTTCCAGCTCTGCAATTCCAAGATTATTATTATTATCATTCAAAATTACCAGGCACAGTCAATCAAAATTATAAAAACATTGACTTGTATTATATAACAGATACTTAATATCTGTTAAACATCGGCCCAATATGTATGCTGTTCCTAATATTGCCATTTTTGTAGCTCTGATGGTGTTATTTCTGAGATCTGCTTATAATATTGTGTGAAATTTCTTGATATTGTTCCCAAAGCCCCAATGACTATGGGACCACTGAATTATGTTTCATCCACAAGCAAGATGTTTTGATTGCCAAATCTCTGTATTTTGTTAGTTTTTCCAAATCTTTATTTTCGGCTCTAGCATCCCCTGGAACTGCAGTGTCAATGATCCAGACATTTCTTCATTCTGTCTGGTGTGTTATGTTAAAGGTGTCTATCAGTTTGGCTCCAGAAATCCCACAAGATCTTAAGTTTCTCATTTTCTGACACCTTCTCTACCTGATGTTCCCACAGGTTTTTTGGAGGCTGGCAAGTTATATTTTGTGCATAATGACCAGTGTACTAATTTTGCCACTCTATCATGTCTAATTTTGTAATCTGTTTGTGCAATCTTTCGACATTCACAGATGAGATGTGACACAGTTTTATCTTTTTCTTGGCAAAGTCAACATTTGCTGTTCGCACTTACTCCTTGGATCTTAGCTTTCATCATGTTCGTTTGGAGTGCATGTTCTTATGCAGCAAAAATCAAGCCTTCGGTTTCTTTCTTAATGGTCCTGTTCTAGCCATACTCTTGTTGAATTATTATCATGCTTTCCATCAATATTTCTCAGATGTTGTCCATGTAGTGGTTTGTTTTTTCAACTGTTTAATTGGTATTTCTCATATTGAGCCTTTGTTTCTGTTGTTTTCAAAATATTCTCCATTTTCACTTCCTCAAGTAATTTTTCTCTACTAGTACTAATATAATCATTTAGGCTTCTTTTTTCCTCCTCTACTACCTGCTGTATTTGCAGTAATCCACAGCCTCCAATTTTGGGGGGTAAATATAACCTGTCCATATCACTTTTTGGATGTTGTGCATGATGCGTGTTCCTTCATTTCTGTGTTTTTCGATCCAATTCTTCTAATTCATTTTGGGTCCAATCTATTATTCCAGCTGGGTATCTAATGACTGGAACTGCCCATGTGTTTATGGCTTTAATTGTATTTCCACCATTTAATTTGGATTCCAAGATTTTCCACAGTCTTTTGATGTATTCCCTTTTTATCAGTTCTTTAACTTTTGTGTGCACGATGTTGTCTGCTTCTAATATTCCAAGGTATTTATAATTTTCATCACTTGCTAGTGATTTTATAATATTGCCATTTTAATACTGTGTTCCATCTAGGTTTTGGATCTTGCCACGGTGTACAGAGAGAACTGCACCTTTGTCAATTCTAAATTTCATTTGAATATCTTCACTAAATAATTGCACTGTGTTTAGCAATGATTCTACCTCAGTGGAGCTTTTTGTATAGGTCATTTCCTGCTTGTTCTGAAATATGGTAGCCCAATCCAGTTTTATTTAAAATTATTGACATGGGATTAGTGAGATGTTAAACAGCAGTGGTGACAAAGAACCTCCTTGAAATATTCCTCTTTTGATGCTAACTTCACCAATTTCTTCACCATGGGCCATTAAGACGGTTTTCCATTTTTCCATGTTTTTCTTGAGGAAATTCTGAATGTTTTTACTAATCCCCCCCCAAAAAAACTAGGTGTTAATCCTGCTGTGTGGCAATGAGTCAAATGCCTTTTTATAGTCTATCCAAGCCATGTTAAGGTTTGTTTTTCGTCTTTTTGCATTCTTCAGGATCATTTTATCAGTAAGCAGCTGATCTTTTGTGCCTCTTGATTTTTTAAATTTCTCTTTCTGTTCAGTTGGATATAGGGGTTATCAGTTAAGTAAATATATATTGATCTTGCAAGTACTCTTGTGAGTAGTTTGAACATTGTTGGGAGCCATGTAATTGGTCGATAATTACTGGGTTCATTGCCCTTTTGATTATCTTTTTTTATCAGAAATGTGTGGCCTTTTGTCATCCAATCTTCAGTTGTAGAATGTTGAAGTAAGTGATTAAATTATGCTGCTACTCATTAATGGAGACTTGTTAGATACTTTAACCAAAATCCGTGCAGCTCATCTGGACCACGTGCACTCCAATTTTTCACATCCTTTACTTGCCCTTTAATCATTTCAGTTGTTATTACAATATCATCCATTTGTTTTCCTTGAGTTTCTTTACAAATGTCTTTAATCCATGAGGTGTTTTTTGTTATGTCCGGTTGGGCTTTCTCACATTTATTCCAGAATTTTAAAGCATCATCTTTACATGGGCCTAATTTCTTTTGCTCTGCATTTTCTCCTAGTGATGTATAGAACGATCGTTGGTTATTTCGAAATTGCGTGTTTTCTCTATATAGTTTCAAATGTCCATCATATTTTTCTATTTTCTTTGCTGTACATTACCCGCTATTTTAATTCTTCCATAGTTTCAACTATTGTTTTCCTTTCTAGGTCATATATTGTTCATGGTCTGGCTTTTACTTTTTCATTTTTAAGTTTTGAATCTTTCAAGTGTTTTAAGTTGCTAATGTCTGCACGTAATTTGTTTATTTTTCTTTTCAGACAAATTTTCCATTTTTGGAGTGCCACTAGTTTTCTGGGTTTTTTGCAGCTTGTAACCATGTTCCATGGTTATTATGGTAGCTATGCTATACATGAACTGGTGTGTTTCATTTAGCATGTTGGTTGGGATTGTTCTGATGACTACATTTGTATCATTCAGTAGATTTTTAATTGGTTTACTTTGTAATTGGCCAAATTGGGGAGCTTTTGTCTTTCTGTGTTCTGACTAATATGGTTTACTATTTTTTCCCCTCAGTGATGTTTGCCGTTCTGTCAACTCATAATTTCTGGGTTGTTCCATAAGTTGTTGCTCTATTGATGTGTCTACCTCTACCCTACATTTGTCTTCCATACAATGGTCATTGTTCTGTGTTGATTTTTCTTTTGCCACCTTTTCTAGTTCTTGCAATTCCAGTTTTGAAAATACTTTACTCCAGATGATAAACCTTATCTGTTCCATTAATCGTTTTTCAGTTATGTCACTAGTTGGGTGTTCCCTTTTCCAAATTTCCATCATTATTTTTTTTAAACCACAGGCTGTTGGGTTTGCCTTGTAATAACAGTTCATAATTTCTTGATTTTCGGTGAGAGTCCAAGTTTTGCATTTATGTTTTTCCAGTAGCTTTGCAACAGCCAGTCCTGGTTCCTCAAGAGGGTCTGCTGAGCCCTGTAGCCCATTTGTCACCAGATGCCCAGGGGCTATAGCATCTGATGCGGTCCTTGTTGACCCGGGTGATGACTGATCCTGTATGGATTTCTGTTTATTCCCTCTCATCATAATTGATGGTTGGTGGACACAGTTGGTCTGGCTTCTCAGCTGAGACCTGTCTGGCTTGGGAGACCCTTCAGCATAGCTCTCAACCTCACTGAAGCATGCAAGACCCTCCCCTTAACAAGGCCTGTGCCCATGAAGGGTGGTGGTGGTGGTTGTTATTATTATTATTAAAGTTGTTTTAGATATCATTTTTATTGCCAAACAAACACAAGAGCTTCAGTACTTACTTTTAATTAAGTATGCTACGACAGCAGCTTTATCCAAGCAACCATTTTCAGCTAGGTTTTCGGCACATTTAAACAATGCTGTAGCTTTTCAAGGTAGTTTGAGCTAGGTTGATCTAATTACATGCTTGTTTGTTTTCACACTGGTTGTGTGAACACAGGCAGCCTCTCTCCAAACAGTCCTATCTACTTAAAGTGACCTAATTATTGAAACGTACTGGATGTTCCCTCCCCCCATTCAGATTAATGGATTTTCTCTGCATAACAATTGTCACTTCCAATTGTTTTGTCTAGCCAGGCTGAAAAATGTAATAGTGCTAAACACCTTCCAGTTTCCCGTGTCTCATTGTAAAAACTGGGGAGCCACACTTGTTCCCAGTTTTCTGGGTTGCATATGCTATGTTATATGAAATTTGGTTTTTAATTTTTTAAAAACTCTTACTACTCTTATTGTGTATAACCAGAACAAAAGAATGCAAGACTGATTGCTTGGTCAGAAATAGGGTAGAAAAATTGGGGAAGGGTTGGTAACCTTTTTTAAATAATAGAGTATGTTCTTACAAAACATTACAACAAAAGATATTTATATCCAGTATGTATTTAAACTACAGATTTTACAAATTCTATTTTAAAAAACCTTTTAGTTTAAAAATGTAGGAAAAAGTACCAAACATTCCAAAATTAGAACAATTACAGGATTTTAAAACATACATAAAGTGGGGAAAAATTGAAAAAGCTACAAATGTTCCAACAAAGTACAACCTACCATGCTCAAATTACCCTGAAATCAAAATTAAGCAAATTAATTTCTGTTATCTGGACTCCACCTCAGCAGAATATGGGCACAAACTGCCAGTTCAGTGGTTCATCCTAGTTTACCACCACAACAGGTGTTTGGTGGTTTGGTGCCCCTTCCCTTCCAGTGGGTGCCCACTTGGAGGCACCATCCAAGGTTCCCTGCCCTGCCTCCTCCAGGCGCTTCCCCTGTATGGGTGCCCATTGGTGGGGGCAAGGCACTGAAGTGTTGAACATCTGTTGTGGCGATAAATGAACTGGGCCGAACTGGTGGTTTGTGCCCATCCATATCCTACTACTAATAGTGAAATAAATGGAGGAGTTCTTGTTCACCATTTCCATCAATCAGTACTCCTCCAAAATACTCCATTCCACCTGGATACCACTGCTCATGTCCCTCAACAGCGGATCAGCATTCTGTGGCCATTGAGTCTGTTCAGTCTGCACAAAGTGGTTCTCCACTTCAAGATTTTCTTTTTCTGAAATATTTTAGGGAGGCATAGAGTATTTCTGCAAACTCTGGAGTTGCTGCACCCCTGCTGATATTTCTTATGTATGAATTGTGCTGTTTGGGCTGTTTAAGGATTTGCAGCAATGTCTGAACATAGAGAAATAAAGAAATAGTAGCAATAGTAATGTGCCATCAAGTGAGCTCTGATTTATGGCAATCCTTTTCAAGGTTTTCCAGGTGGAGAAGAGACTCAGAAGTGGTTTACCATTTATTTCTTTTGGGGGCACCCTGGGACTGTGCAGCTTTCCCAAGGCCACACAGGCTGGCTCTACTTGCAGGAGGCACAGTGGAGAATTGAACGCCCAACTTCTGGCTCTGCTGCCAGATACCTAAACCACTGAGTTTTCCAGCCAGCTCTAAAGAAATGATACAGGTTCTCTATTTTAACTCATACCTATGTCAAGTATAATAACTAGCTAGATACTGCCTTTTCAAAAGAAAATAAACCTGAAAAATCATGGAAGAGCCTAGAACATTTGGGAAGCAGAGAATCAAGCCAACACAGTTTCTCCTTCCCCCACCAGGCTGGCCTTGAATTGCAGATCCTTGAGGACAGCCTTTAACTTCACAACAAGCATGGCCTTAAGAGTACAATCAAAACATTTTGCATTAAATGGTGACAGTGTGAACTACAATAAAAGGCAACTATGACATCAATTAGTTTAAAGTGGGCAAGCAGCAGTAGAAAGGAGGTGCTTAACCCTCCCCATGTCTAATATTTCTCCATGATATGCCCTTACTCAAGCTGTTTTTCCTCCTACAGAGTTCTAAGTGACCCTTCAAAGAAGTTAAATGTATGTTTTTAACTTTCTAGAGGAGGAAGAAGCCATAGGTGGTGTCAGTTAACTTGGAAAAGCAACAAGTAGCTGAAGTATTAAGCAGCCCTTCCCCCCTGCCGCTCCTGCAATTTAAGCTGCCTCTTCCAGAAATGCCTTTTTCCTTTTTGTGAACCTCTGTTGGAATTTAGTTTTGTCTGCTTGCAACCAAAGTCCCTTTGTGCAAAGGCAACACTCTTCTTCTCCCCTAACCTGCTGTAGCACCCAACACACTTGGTGCAGATTTCGTGGGGAAGGGAAAATTGCCTCTTTCCTGGTTCTATCAATGCAGACACTTCATATAATAAATAATAATTGCATGCCATCAAGTCAATTCTGACTTATGCCAACCCTTTGCAGGGTTTTCCAGGTAGAGATTACTCAGAAGTGGTTCACCATTCCCTGGAACTGTGCAGCTTGCCCAAGGCCACACAGGCTGGCTGTACTTGCAGGAGGCACAGTGAAGAATCAAACTTCCAACCTCTGGCTCCGCAGCCAAATATCTGAGCTATCCAGCCAGCTTAAATGAGGGCACAGCTATACAAAAACAAAATAAACCTGCCACGGCTTCCAATGTGAGTAAAATCAGAGCAGTGGTTTCTTATATAGATGAGTGGGGCCAGCCACAAACAGTACTGTTTGGAGATCTGCTGTTCAGGATTCCAGCTACAGTACTTCAGCACCTGAAAAGATTCTGGCTTCTTCTCCGTGTACCATCCTCCATGAGGTGTTCCAGGGGCCCTACCCTTTTCTTCTATTTCACATCTTGGGATTACCCCTTTCCTGCAAATACCTTCCTCTTCTGCATGGATTGTACTGTTCTGGTTACAGAAGCAATGGCTTTTGCAATATGAGAAACAGAATGGGTATGTGGGTGGGTGTCTGCCTAGAGATCACAAGCCATAACATTTCAGGCTAATGTGATATTTTGTGCTTTCCAAGTACAAGCGGCTTGTGCTACTCCTTGCCTGAAGGCATGCCACCTTGAACACTTTCCCCATTGTTTGATTAGTGACATTTCAGTACGGTAAGGTAAATTTTATGACAATATGAATTCCCTCTTCCATTAACTATTTTTATATTTGTATGAATTTCTTTTATGACTGGCTTCCTTTGGCTAAATTTATTCTGTAGTTCTATTTTAGTATTTTGGAATTTGCTTGGATTGGGGGAAGGGAGTGGTTACAAAGTAGTGGAGTTAGTGGCCTCAGTGCCCTCCTATTCACAGAGGAAAGAGCATGAAAGACCCAACCTGTTTCAGTTAGCTTTGCCAGAAAAGTTTTGTGGCATGAATAATAACATATTTTCATACTGTAATTTTTACTGACTTTCGAGACCAAAAGTTAATAGAGTGAAGGGTGTGTGAAAATGGCTGTAAAAATGACAGGAACGTGTAAGTAAAGGTTAAGATGAAATGTTAATAATGGTGATTTCCCCAAAACCATTTTCGATCCTGTCGACTGGGCTTGAGAATGGAAAAAATAAGTTCTTGTTTTCCAAACAATGAATACCTCCTACTAGCTCGCTGTGTAGTAAGAGAGGAACAGAGATTTATCATGAGCAAGAAACACAGTCTCTTTTGTCTGAGCACAAAATGAGAAGTGAAGAGTGCAGGACAGAGAAATGTGGGCAACAATTTACATGAAAAGAAAAACCAAAACCCCAGCCTAAAATCAAACAATAACATAAAAGTAGCATCTTACATTTCTTATCTATTGCTTCTTGAGGTCTGTCATTTAAATAACCTGTTACACATCCTTCATTCACTTCTAGCAGAAGACAGACAAGTATATGGGAAGAGATAAGCTCTAGTTATATATAAACACTTTCTCTTAGCAAAGTTTTCATTGTAAGGGGAATGTGTAAATAGCTTGAAGCATACAAAATTCTTTTGTTCAAACAGTAATAGCAAAATAATGTTTCTTTCATCTTCTCCCAAAGCCTCCAAAATTTAAAACTACTCAGCATGGTCTTTATTATTTACTGAGTTTTTCATGGATTTAAATTTCCATGGAGTCAGTGGCGGAAAGCACTTCAAGAAGCATTAGAAGGATATTTGATTCAAAGAGGAAGTTTCACTTAGCAAGATGCCAAGTCAATTTTGAAAACTGGCATGAAAGAGTTTTGGGTGGTGTCTTTCTCCCCCTCCCCCCTTTTTTAAAAAAAGCTGAAGTTCTTGGTAATATATATTTTCAAAGGAAGAAGTGAAAAAGAAGATATGACCCTACAAAATCAGAGTCTTCAGAGTCTATATTTCCATAACTCTATAAAATGATTGTGATTAACACAGTGGACGATAAGTGATAGTGAGACAAGGAGGTCCGAGACATTTTGTGACTTAGGCAAAGGACAAAATAGCAACCTATACACACAATAGGTGCAGAAGCTTATCAGATTTTTTTATTTTGCACAATGAACTTTTGAAGGAAAAAGGCTAACAACATAGCCCATATAGCTCAGTCCTCAAATATGGTGCTGCCATTTTTGCCCTCCCCTGAGCTGGCTGCTGGGCCTGTCAATAAGACTACTAGTCATATAAGGCAAAAATGATGCACAATGGATACATACAAAATATGTGAAGGATTATGGTACTCAACAGAGTCAGAAAAGTGGGGGCCTCACCAAACAAGACAAAGTTCTACATCCAGAAGCAGTGTTCTCTTGAAAGGAAAAGACTTATCTCTTTATTCTAACATGAACATTTGGCAAATTAGCTTGCTTTTGTTTTACAATCCGTGATTTCAGAGACAGCACAGCTCTGTTTGCATGTTTGATATCTCAGCCACCATAACACGGAAAGATTGCATGTCTGGAGGGATAACTTATTAAGAGGAGAAAATACTCACCAAGTGGTCTGACTCTAAGGAGCTCTATATAATATTCAAATGGATGTTTGGCACTCTACTCCTTTTCTTCAAATCATGTATCTGGGGCGATTAATCTTCTTCAGTTCCAGTTCACATGCACATAAGGTAGCCCAAAGACCTGCTTTAAAGTTTTAAACCAGGACTGTTCTCTTATTTTTGTAGCCCAACCTGTGGGTTGTGAAAGAGGCATTTTCTGTGAGATAAGGGCAGATTCTTCACTCTCTTCATTACTTGCAAAGGAAGGATGAAACAAAGAAGTGAGAGTGCAGCAGTTCATTTTTATTCAGCTTTTATTTATTTGACTTTTATACTGTCCATTTGGCTGCAAGGCCACAATTGGATTGAACTAAGGCCACATTTATTAATATAAATTCAGATCTGCAGGGGAGGTATCACTGAAGGGCCTCTGAAACATGAAGCAGGCAACTAGCATGCCGTAAGGAATGGATGAGTCAACTCTCATTGAGGAGTGTCTAGTCTCCCCGGTGACTCTGTCAAATCTACAGGTGCTATTGTTGTTGTTTAGTCGTTAAGTCGTGTCCGACTTTTCGTGACCCCATGGACCAGAGCACTCCAGGCCCTCCTGTCTTCCACTGCCTCCCGGAGTTCGGTCAAATTCATGTTGGTAGCTTCGATGACACTGTCCAACCATCTCGTCCTCTGTCGTCCCCTTCTCCTCTTGCCTTCACACTTTCCCAACATCAGGGTCTTTTCCAGGGAGTCTTCTCTTCTCATGAGATGGCCAAAGTATTGGAGCCTCAGCTTCAAGATCTGAAGGTGCTATAGTCCTAATTGAAAAGCCTCAGGAATTGTCAATCACCATAAGGTTGCCTCAGGGTGTTTACTGTCTTATGATGCCAGATTTACTCATATATGCCTGCCAAAGGCAATTGGTCAGCACTTATCAAATCAAGCCCTGCTGCTGTTGCTAGAGTTGCAAGTGTCCCATCTTCTTCACCCTCATCCACCCCCTCACGCCTATCACAGCACCGCTAGTATAACAGGGAAGAGCAGGCAGCGTCAGTCCAAGAGGCAAGGAAGCAAATGGTGGATGTGGAGAAGCAAATCCTGCCTGAGAAAGGATTGTTTCATCACAACCCAGACAGGTCAAAGCACATATACCTATAAAAACCCATATGGTTTGGGTCCAGGATACTTGAAGGACCATATGTCCCCATATGACTCTTCTCAGCACTTAAGATAATCAGAGGAAGCCCTCTTCTGGTCCCATTGCCAGTGCAGGCATTGCTGATGAAGACACAAGAGAGGGCTTTCTCTGTGGTTGCTCCCAGGTTATGGAATGCTCTCCCTCAGGAGGTCAGGTTGCCCCCCTTCCCTTTATCTTTTTGCCAGTAGCTGAAGACTCACCTTTTCAGGCAGGCTTTTAACAATCATGATTGAGTCCCTGAATGCCATTTTTAAATTAAGGTAGTTTTAAACATTTTACCTCTTTTCAATTATTCAGTTGTATTTTAATCAGTTTTATAGTTCAATTGTTTTCAATGTATAACTTATTATGTTTTGAATTCTACGTTCTAATACTGTGAGCCACCTTGGGTCCCCTTATCAGGAGAAAGGTGGTCTATAAATAAGACAAAGAAAGAAAGGCTGGTAAAGTAATTCTGATTGTTCAGGCAGCAAATCCCACATATGCTTCTTTCCCTCTGTGGTAATAAAAATACAGCAAGAATAAAGTTAAATAACAATTTGTTGTCCTTTTGTGATACACCAAAATAGCTGCTAATGAAGCCACCGTACTTGGCCTAATGGTAGGAGCAGTCTAACTACCATCCTCCTTTGAAATAAAAATCTTGCTGCTTCAGAGACTGAACAGATGCAAGTTCCATTCAGGCATTTTAAAAAAGGCATAATTCAAATATATGAGCAGGAAGAGATTTCCATCCTTGCTGTTGTTGGTCAGTGTCTCCATGGGGAGAGGGACTGTCTGAAGAGGGCAGCTTCAACTACACAAAGAGTGCCTTCACAGTGATCAGAAACCCTGAGTTTTAGGATCCCTGATTTCATGGGAAAAGTCCATGAAATCAGGGACTGGACAGTTTTAGGCCAGTTTTAGGCCATCCCTTGCTTGCATAGCAAGCAAGGGATGGCCTAAAACTGCTCCTGCTTTCAAATTAACTCTTTTCTTTCTTTCTTTTTTCTTTTGGAATGCCTGGATCAGTCTGTAGAGCTTATGTATGCCATTCTGTCCGTGCATACAACAAACCACAGTTCCTTTGCCAGAGTGCTCTCCATCCTGCTGGTCTGTAGATATCCTGGGATGAAATCTCCTTTAATTTAGCTCGAGGGGCTTTCTGAAATATTGGCTGGACTCAAGGAGTGGATAAGTCACAAGCACAGCAATTTTGAGTTAGACAGATGGCAACAGGCATGATTCTGTCAGATTCTGAATAATTTAGGTGGATCTAGTGAAGAGCTTTAAAGATTTGCTTAAAAAACACAGTGAAAGCTGGGCTCATTTAACAACATCCTTTCGTTTGTGTTTTTCCTTTTTAAACTTAATCATGGTATGCCTGATATGTGAACCTGAAAGTTTGTTTTCCCTCTTTTCTGTTTACATCCACAATGCAGTGTCAACAACAAGAGTGGTTCTAAACAATGAGATGAATATAAACACAACAATTACTTATATTATTTCATTTAAACATTTTGGCATTTTTTTTTTTGTCATATCAGCTCACAAATGATTTTATAAAATATATAATGAAACTCTGTACACTTATGTTTAATATACTGTTATAATTATAATATCTTTGTCCTTAAAGAAGATTTTCTGTCAAAATAGAATTATACAGGAAATTCATCAGGTATCAATGCTGTACTGTCAGGCTATGTTGCCTGTGAAGAGATTCACATTCATTACATGTTTGTGTCAAATTCAGGTTGCAACTAACTCAGTGTTTTGGTTCTCAGCAAGACCTTTCTCTTCAGGCAAGCTTTTCCTTAGTGACTGACTGTCTAAGAAACAATAAACAGGATGGTTCATATTTTGTTGTTTCTAAATCTTTTTTGTAATGCTTTTACCTAACATTTTTAATATAATGTCATTAATTCTTCTTTAGCATTAGAATAATTTACTGTTTTAAGCTTTTAATATTGTGTTTTTAATTATGTAAGCTACCTTGAGTCTTTTTTTAAGTAAAAGGCAGGGTAAAAATGTTTTAAATAATTATAAGAAATAACATTCTGTTTTGTTTGTTTAAGTTGTATTATTTTTTTAAAACAAACATAAAACAAAACAACTGAGAAGGCAATAAAATGTAACTAGATACAGAATGATATTATAGATAAATAACGTGGGAAGGTTCTCTATCCATTGAGTTATTGGAGGTGGGTATTTGTCTTTCCAAAGTTGTAATTTAAGTGTATTGCCAACAGTAAGGGCATGGAGAGTCCACTGCTGCTGTTCAGTGTATATCTCCAGGAAACAGGTAAGTAAAGCAAAAGTACATACACATCCATGAAGATCAGGACATGACCATAGCATATATCTAAGAGATGTAGCAGGAAAACTCCAACACCAGAACATAGCCGAATTGGTCAAGCCCTTCCTAAAAAGGTGTTGTGCTGTCCAACATGTTTCAAGTATATATTTTTTTTTGCAGAACATGTCATAGCTTAAGATCCATTCATGTACTGTTTAATGCCTCCTTCCATTGATTGGTCCAATTCCCTATGTCAGTGGTTCCCAACCTTGGGTCCCCAGATGTTCTTGGACTTAAACTCCCAGAAGCCTTCACCACTAGTTGTGCTGGCCAGAATTTCTGGGAGTTGTAATTCCAGAACATCTGGGCACCCAAGATTGGGAACCACTGCCTTATGCCATACATACCTGAAAACCCACGTGTCAAATTTATTAAATGACAATAAATATTTATAAACAAACACTGTAGGCTTCTTTTTCTGGGCTGATTCTATAAGTGTGTCCAAACGTGTAAGAGACTTCAAGCTGCTGGACCATATTTAGATATCAGCAAGTAGCAGTTTTAGATATTAGCAAGCTGAAGTCTAAACTGGTCAGGGACAGTGTGATCTGAGGGTAACTAGGTTTTCTTCATGCGTCCTGTCATGGTCAGATCATCACCTGCTAAAATTTGGTCTGGCAGAGGAGCTGCAAGCCATGAAACAAATTAGAAGGCTAGAGAGCATTTGGAGAAAAGCTGCCACGGATACTAATTGGGCTGAGGTAAAAAAGATGTCTGGCAAATACTGTAACACCATACAGGCCACTAAGAAGGCTTATAACATCAGGCATATCAGTGAGGCAGCTAACCATCAGGCGGAACTCTTTAGAGTGTTCCACAATGTCACTGGAGCCAGATGACATCTGGGGCCTCAGCCAGATGTCACTACTTGTGAGCAGTTTGCAGCCCATTTCTGCACTAAGATTGAGGCCATCCGTAGGGACCTTGACTCTGTTGGTACAATAACTCATGTTGAGATGTCCAACGCACCATCTTGTCCAGTTTTATTGGATCAGTTTCAGCCTGTGTCACTTGATGACATGGACAAGGCACTTGCACGCTCTAAGGCCACCACCTCCCAATTAGACCCATGCCCCTCCTGGCTCTTAAAATCGGCCAGGGTGGTGATGGTTGAATGGGCCACTCAGATCGTGAACTCCTCCTTACAGGAGGGATATTTGCCCCCTGTCTTGAAGGGGACAATGATCCGGCCCATTCCAAAAAAAGTTAATTTGTCAACCGATGATTTAAACAACTATTGTCTGGTTGCTAACATACTGTTCATGGGGAAACTGATTGAGAGGTTGGTAGCTGACCAGCCTCAAGCATTCTTGGAGAATACCGATAGTCTGGATCCATTCCAATCAAGAGTTCAGGCCGTGTCATGGAACTGAGACACTTCTGGTCGCCCTGCTAGATGACCTATTACGGGAGGCTGACTGGGGGAGTGTGACCCTGTTGGTCCTCCTAGACCTCTCAGCCGCCTTTGATACTGCCGACCACAATATCCTCCTGGATTGGTTCTCGAGATTGGGGATCGGAGGTCTAGCATTATGGTTCCTTCCTTGATGGCTGATGCCAGAGAGTTCATTTGGAGATTCGGAGTTTGCTGTCATCAGTACACTGATGATACGCAACTCTATCTCTCCTTTTTTCTCTTCAGCATGCGAAGCTGTACAGACCCTAGATCGTTGTCTAGCCGTGGTTATGGACTGGACGAGGGCAAATAGGCTGAAATTGAATCCTGAAAAGATGGAGATCCTGTTGTTGGGAGGGCATTCTGATCGGTTAGTGGGTGTCATGAGTGCAGCTGAAGACCTGGAACCGGAAGGGTTAACTGTGGCTGAGGAGAATGCTGAGCAATTAGAAACGCAAACACCTGAATCACCCCCAGATTCTCCTCCCCCAGTAGACAGGCTGAGGGCCAGGCTTCGGGGAAGACTTATGACAAAAAGGTCAGAAGATCGCTCGAAGGCTGCCCACAGAAACATCCGATCAACTAGCCCTGAGTACTGACAGGATGGAAAAGCTTCCAGCAGCTCAAGGGGCTGTTTTACTATATAAACAGCTCTTAGTCGGCTAGCAATCCGTGGAAGCAACAAGTTGAATCTCTGGCTCGCATCCACGCTCCTGACTGGACCCTGACCTCGGATTACGGTTTGTGATTTGGCTTTGGCATTTTGGTATCGGCTCTGAACTTCTGATATTGGACTGGCTTATCGGACTTTGCTGTTGAAACCCCTGGGAACGTGACAGTGGGCCTGTTACCTGATCTTGATGGGGTCACACTTCCCCTGAAGGATCAGGTGCAAAATCTGGGTGTGCTTCTGGACCCGGCCCTCTCAATGGAGAAACAGATCCTGGCTGTGGCCAAATCTGCCTTTTTCCATCTGAGGCAGATTGCACACCTCCGTCCCCTTCTTGACAGGTTCATGTGTTGGTAATCTCAAGGATTGACTACTGCAATGCTCTCTACGTGGGGCTGCCCTTGGAAGGTGGTTTGGAAGCTGCAGCAAGTGCAAAATGCAGCAGCCAGGCTGATCGCTGATACATCTAAATTTGACCATATTTCACCTGTCCTGGCTCGCTTCCACTGGCTGCCAGTATGCTTCCGGGCCAAATTCAAGGTATTGATGCTAACTTACAAAGCCCTTTACGGTCTAGGACCTTGCTATCTGTCAGAGTGCTTCTCCCTCAGGTAATTTTCCCATCCCATCCGTGCTTCCTAGTCTTTAATGTTGCGGGTGGCCACTCCAAAAGAGGCCTGGAAGGCATCAACTAGAAACCAGGCCTTTTTGGTAGTGGTCACTCTGCTCTGGAACTCTCTTCCTGTGGAGGTGTGACTGGCCCCCACCCTCCTGGGCTTCTGTAAACAAATTAAAACCTGGATTTTTACCCAGGCCTTCCCAAGCACCACCCTTTCATAAAATTATGCTGGCCTGTTGTCTCCCATCCTATGTCCCAGACTGGTGACTTTATGGGGGGGGGGTAGTGTTTTCTTCGTTTTCTTCTAATATGTTTTATATGGTTTTAATATTTTTAGCTGTACGTTTTATAATATTTTGTAAGCCGCCCAGAGTAGTGGCATGCTCACTAAATGGGTGAGGTATAAATCTAAATAAATTAATTAAATAAATAAAATAAACTGCTTCCATAACCGAGGCATTTAAAAAATGGAAACATGTTCACATCACTGTTATATGTACACACATTATGCAAGTCTGGAAGTTAGAAACTTGTGCTGTATACCCCCACCCCCACTCTTATCCTCTTGTTATATATCTGAGAACACTCTAGGGTGTTCTGTGTTGTAATATATAAGCATAGCTTTATGTACTGTAGATTATCCTAAATTATAACCTAGAGCACTAGATAGTATCTGCATTTTATTTTCACGGTGCTGTGGCATACAGAATAATCAAAGTATATTCATGGCAAGCTCGACTCTATTAAAGCTGTCATATATATTTTATTCTGCCTCACTACTCCCACTGTTGCTACACTGTAACTTATTTAAAAATTGAGATTCAGAGATTTGACAGTAAGGTGGCTTTTATTAATTTACTAGTGAAATACCTGTCATTATAATAGGTGGTGCGTGGGCAGAAGAGGGCCTGAATATTGCAATGACCTGCTGAGTGTGAGTGTGTGTATGTGCAAACTCTTCTGTGTCTCTGTGCTGGCACATGCAGTTCAACTCTGGATATACTGCATTCAAAGACTTGTTCCATTTCCTGGCCTTTAGCTCCATAGCCAGTTGCTTTTCTGTAGTATGAACACAGGAGCCATTTTGTGAATGAGTATCCCTACAGGTTAGCGGTCTTGTGATGGTGCCCATGGCAATTTCTCAAAATTCTACATAGGCCCAGTAGCCCCAAAAGGGAAGAAAGTGCTTCCTTACCTTTTCAGTCCAAGAATGGAAAATGGAAGGCAGAGAGGCATTTTTGGTACAGCAAGGGAATTATTTTAGCTTGCCAGGCCTCCTTCCAAAATTACCTCAAGCCCCCTTTTCCCTGGGGAACAAATGTCCTCATGGGGGAGACTCTTTCCTTTTACTCGTTGCCCATTGCATTTATTTGTTTGTTTTGCTAAAATCATCATCATCATCATCATCCTGTTTTTTTACTCCAAAAAGAAGCCAGTGCAAGTGGCAAACAAATCTAAATATAGATTTTTTAAAAATATCCTTCATTAATACAGTACTAGATTTATGTGTTTGTGTGCACACATGCTTTTACAGAAATTATTTAAGTCACACTGTTAATTTAACTTATGTAAACATTTTTTATTTGTTTAATGAAATAGGTGTGTACAATATTACTTTTACAGAATCTTTCTTTGCTTTAGCAATTTCAGCTCTCTGTCCTGCACTGTTGTAATAATTTGTATCTTATCCTGTCTTGGGGGAAAATGAAATAACTTCAAAACCAACCCAGATATAACTATTAAATAAGCCACTCTCTAACAGTGCAATCCTCATCTCCTCTGAAGTAAATACCACTGAGTTCAGTGTGAGTTACCCCAAGGTAAGTGGCTAAGGATGACATCTTTAAATACAAGATACTCATGACTAAATGGCCTGCAGAGGTTTAATCCCAGATTGAGGGTTGCTTCCAAATAGGTAGCTGCTAAACAAAAGATCTTGCACAAACTGTTCAACTTCCCCCTCATTAATGGTTTTGTGTAGTAAAGTAAGAATGCTTCCAGACAGAGCCTTTCCTATTCAGTCACACTTCTCTGAATTCAAGGAATTATACTGAGGATCCGAGCAAGGACATATTCAATTTACAGCCTTCCTATGTTTTCTCATTATTTCTTCTAAGTTTTTTTTTCTTACCAGAGAAAATCATTAAAGAAAAAAGAAAAAAATTGAAATAGCTTCATAAAACAGTAGGAGGCCTTTGTCTGTAAGCTCCCTAAGAGATGGAAGAAGCAATGGGAAAACATAGGAAGGTTGCAAATGGAAGATGCTGCCATCAGGATACCCTGTACGATTTCATGAATGAAACAGAATGATTGCACATTCACCACAGCCCCCTAAAAACCGATGCAAATGAGATTGTCTCTCAGTGACTGAAGATGATGCTCCAGCTGTGACTAGTCTTGAAGGGACCATAGTTTAACTGTTACATTAAAAACATTTCTGTTTCTTTCTGAACCTCACTACCAAGGTATCTCTAGGATACAGAGGATAAACAAAAATAACGAGCATAAGCAGGACAAGAGTGGCTCCACAGATTGTATGAAATGGCACAGGGGAAATCACAGACATAATGGAACCTTAATTAATTAGTTACATGGTCTCTGACTTATGGTGACCTTTTCCAGGGTTTTCTAGGTATATAGAGTACTCAGACATCATCTTCTGGGGGCACTCTAGGATTGTGCAGTTTGCCCAAGGCTGCACAGGCTGGCTGTTCTCTCGAGAGGGACACTGCTGAATTGAACTATTGAACCGTGCCACCCAACTTACTGAGCTATCCAGGCAGCTGGAGCCTTCATTATTAGGCATCATACCATTAAAGATTTTGGTCCGTATCTAGTACAGATCCACCAACTGTTCTTTCTTTAAAGACACCAATGAGGGGCAGGCAAGCTGTCCCAGTGCCTGAAAGTGAAAGTAAAGTGCCTCCCCATGGTGTGGTCATTCTTCCGAGGTAGTAATGATGCCAGCGGAGATGAAGAGCAGTGTATTCACTGTCCCCAGCATCCTATTATCTGACAGTATGACACTACTTCTTTGCAACCGTGATAGGGCCAGCTCTGCCTCCAGTTTAATTCTAGTTCAGGTATTACTTTTAAAAAATGGTTCAGTAACCAGTTCAGTCACCATGTAGTGGTTCAAGTGCATACAGATTATTCCAAGCTTGCATGTCTTGCTGTCCTTCAAAGATAATGAAAGAAATCCAGCCAATATATTGTGGCCTAATAGACACAAGCAGGAAAAAATTAGGCAGACTAATGGTTAGCTGGTGGGTTTTATACAGTTTCTCAGTGAACAATATCTGCAGGATTGGATTAATGTCACTCACTCTTGGAATTATAATTCCTTTAGAACTAATAAAATCAGATATATGCAGTGCTTTAAAAAGTTACTTTCTAGACTACAATTTCCTGAATCCCTCAGACAGCTATTTAGTAAGTAATTTTTCTAAGCTTTGCAATTATGTAACTGCCCTACTTTCAGCATATCATGAGAAGGCAGGATTCTCTGGAAAAGACAATAATGCTGGGTGGAAGGTGGCAGGAAAAAGGAAGCCCAGATACAAGATGGATTACTCCCTAAAGGAAGCCACAGGCTTGAGTTTGCAAGAGCTGAGCAGGGCTGTTGACAAAAGGACATTTTGGAGATTGTTCATTCATAGGGTCGCCATAAGTTGGAGGTGAAGTGACTGCACATAACAGTAACAAGAACAACAACTTGGATCATATCTTAGTCATATTTAGAGAGCCATGTCCAGCTGAATCAATGGGACGTATTAGTCAGGACAAGGGATGTTCAGAAACACCCACCCACCCACCCACCCACACACACACACACATTATGTGACTAAATAAAGGACAAAGGTATTGGGGCTGACCTTTTTTTGCATCCTTTACAAGAATTCTGACCTATTCTGCCTAGGGACTATGATATTATCTGTGTGTTTCAGAATCACTGTTTTTTGTTTGTTTAATCTTGCGAATGGGGTGTGTGTCTATGACCTGGGAGGACTACACAGCATCCTAATTATGTGCCATAAACAATTATATCTTCCTAATTGTGTGCCATAAACAGTCACACCCTCTCAATCCTAACAGGATAATAATATTTCAGTAACGTTTAGTGAACTAAGATAGTAAACTAAGCTAAGGAAGAGAGTATAGAAAAAGAAAAAATATCCAGGAAGGAAAAAGGCTACCTAAAGAGCAACAAAAGTCTTCCTCTTTACCCTGCAGTTCTGCAAAATTGCTGGCAGAGTAGCTGCAAGGGGATATATATTCCATGTGGTGACTTCAGTTTGAGACCTCCCTAGCTCCTCGGTAATTAGTGTCCAGGGGAAAGCCTGGTCAACTTGGTGGGGTGTGTGTCAGCTGTCACACACCTCCTTTGACACCAGCAGCAAATAGTGTGATCACACAGAGAAATAGATCACAATTTGGGTTGCCTGTGGAGTGGTCCAGTGTGATCTATTTCCTGGGAATCACAGAATGCCCAGAGAAATATGCCCCAACCTGGCCCTGATCTATGGACAAGTTGGATTTTTTGTGTGTGTGCCGCTGCTGGGCTACTACTTTTTGGAGACAGGCTGGTGCAATTCCCCAGCAAACAGAAGAGTCACTTTAAGGAGATCACACCCATTAAAGCAGTGGTTCTCAACTCTGGTTCCCCAGAGGTTCTTCGACTAAAACTCCCAGAAGCCTTCACTGCTATCTGTGCTGGCTAGACTTTCTGGGAGTTGTAGTCCAAGAACCTCTGGGGACCCAAGGTTGGGAACCACTGCATTGACGTGTCTCTTTCCTATGTGCAGGCATGCCTTTGAAGCTGTCTGATTGCACTGTGAGTATACTCTTTTACTTTTGATTTCCCCTTTCCTCATTTCAGATCCCTGACTATCCTTTTAATCCTTTGGATGTGGAATGAAATATGAAGGATCTGTTGTGGCATTGTTCCCCTTGGGGTGAACAGCAGCTCCTTGCTCAGAAATTCTACAGATGCTCCTGATTTGGTCCAGTTTTGAATATTTGCCAAAAGCCAGTGCACATGCCTAAATAGGAATAATTTTAAGTCCCACTGATTTCAGTATATCTATTCTGAATACAAATCCAGCCCAATATTACTATTGTTTCCAGTATGCTATTTTGGTGCACTAATACCACATGCTACAGAAATATGTCAATCTTACCAGCCCACTTAGTGTACAGAATTAATTTTGTTCTACATTAACTTGCAAAGAACAGAAAACACAGGTTTGTTCTTCCTACACTTAAAAAAAATTCTCTTAGCAACAAAGAACAGGATGCAGGTTGTTATATAAATCTTTCACATTGTCACTTTTGTTCATGTTCTCTGAGGAAAATGGGGAATCACCAAGGTAGTAAAGGCAGCTGACAGCACCAGCCTATCATTAATCAAAAGTAAGCCTCACTGAGCTCAACTGTCCAGGTAAGTACATTCCCAAATAACTAAGGATTTAATTCACCTTACTATGAGGACAAGCTAAAGCCTATGATTTCAGTTTGGAGGGTGAAAATAAGTAGGAACATGACAGAAGTTTATACAGGTAGAAATAGCTAGACAGAATAAGCAGCTTTCTCCTTTTTATCAGCTCCACAACTGGGACACAAGCAATGAAGTTAAAGAGATCCAGGATGAACAAAAAACAAGTATTCTATTATGTGATGATGTTGGCCATAAAAAATTTAAAGCCTTTCACAGACCTGTTCTCTAAGAATGGTGAACATTCCATCTCCAGAAGCAAAATATTGCTGAGGAGTAAACTGCTCTTGAAAATAGAAGTTACACTTAGCTGAAAACGTTATTATTCAAGGTTGCATGAATGAAATCTGTCCCTCTTTTAATTGGAGGATAACAACTGAAGGTGGCTATCATATTCAAGCTTTCCATGTAGTCAGCAGAGGCATCTGGCTGCTTGCAGCTGGAAGGGGAAGGCTTAACCTGACAGAACATGGTCTAAGGCAGTTCTTACTTTCTCATTTATGCTTCCACTTAGATCAAGTATGAAGAACCTGTATCACTCCAGATATTGATGAGCTAGAGTTCCCATCAGTCACAGCCTGCTGGTCAGTAGCAAAGTATAATGGGAACAGTAAGTACTTCATCCTCCTTCACGGATTGCTGCCTTGTCGTGGCGAAGGGGCTTGAATAATTCAGAGAAGCTATGGGCTATGCCGTGCAGGGACACCCAAGACGGACAGGTCATAGTGGAGAGTTCTGACTAAACGCGATCCACCTGGAGCAGGAACTGGCAAGCCACTCCAGTAGCTTTGCCAAGAAAACTCCATGGACAGAAACAAAAGGCTAAAAGATATGACGCTGGAAGATGAGCCCCTCAGGTCGGAAGGCGTCCAACATGCTACTGAGGAAGAGCAGAGGACAAGTACAAGTAGTTCCAGAGCTAATGAAGTGGTTGGGCCAAAGCCGAAAGGACGCTCAGCTGTGGACGCGCCTGGAAGTGAAAGGAAAGTCCGATGCTGCAAAGAAAAATATTGCATAGGAACCTGGAATGTAAGATCTATGAACCTTGGTAAGCTGGATGTGGTCAAACAGGAGATGGCAAGAATAAACATTGACATCCTGGGCGTCAGTGAACTAAAATGGACGAGAATGGGCGAATTCAATTCAGACGATTATCATATCTACTATTGTGGGCAAGAATCCTGTAGAAGAAATGGAGTCGCCCTCATAGTCAACAAAGGAATGGGAAAAGCTGTACTGGGATACAATCTCAAAAATGATAGAATGATTTCAATATGAATCCAAGGCAGACCTTGCAACATCACAGTAATCCAAGTTTATGCACCAACCACCGATGCTGAAGAGGCTGAAATTGACCAATTCTGTGAAGACTTACAACACCTTCTAGAACTGACACCAAAGAAAGATGTTCTTCTCATTATAGGGGACTGGAATGCTAAAGTAGGGAGTCAAGAGATAAAAGGAACAACAGGTAAGTTTGGCCTTGGAGTTCAAAACGAAGCAGGGCAAAATCAAGATGGTGGACCGGTAGCAGGTTGGGAGCGGTTTTCCCCCGCCGCTACGGTCCGGTTTTCTTTCTTTCTTTTGTTTTGTCCCTTCTATTTTGTTCTCCTACCTTTATTTTTGTTTTTTATCGCTTTTACACTCGGTGTGTTTTTTCTTTTGGTCCCTGTGCCGCTTTGGGGCTGTTGGAGGCTGTCGCGGCGAGTTGGAGGACGGAGGGGAGGGGCAGCTAGCCTGGCTTGTCTGGGAGGTGGAGCTCGGCGACGCAGGAACCTGTTTCATGTAGTGGGGGTTTGGAGGAGCCTGAACCTTGCTGGACCTGGCGCTGAGGCTTCAGGAGACGTGACCCAGCGCAGAAAGGTTCAGAGGAGCACGCCGGTTCGAGGTTCCTGGAGGAACCTCCTGGAAAGACCGCAGACACCGTTTCGGAGAAAGCGTGGTGAGCCCGATGCTGGGGGGCTGAGGAGGACTGAGAGGCTGGTTGAGGGCTCGGAGAGGCTTGGTGCTGGCTCGCTTCTCCTGAGGACCCGTGCTGGGAACTTCTCCTGAGGACCCGTTTGGAACTGGGGGTCCACGCTGACATCAATGGCCAGGAGAGTCCCTTTCCCTGCTGCGTCCCCTGGCATGCTTGACGAGGAACTTTCTATCTGTTCTCCCGTTGCAGAGAAAGGCAGTGTAGGAGCCATGTTTCCAGCGACTCGCCTTCTGCTCCCCTCCTTCCCAATGTTGCATCGTGCTCTGCCCTGACTGCCTGGCTTGTGGTCTCTGCCCCCATAAACTTGAACTCATTTTCGACAGCCTCCTTGAGGAAAATAAGACCCACGACCAGAGTGCTGCGGGACAGGACCAATTCTGTGTGTGTGGGGGGGGGGGGGAATTTGGGTTTATTTTCTGTTTATTTTTATTTTTTATTTTTACTTTTTCTTTCTTTTTTGTTATATCTTACTTAGTTTATTTTAGTTTGTTCTATTCTGTTGTTTATATCTCACTTATTTTTGAAACAAATGTACATTTTCTATTTAAATTTCATTTAAATTGCCCAATTTAAATCTTATTTAAGTTGTTTCATCTAAATTTTATTTAAATTGTTAATTTGATAAATTGTCTAATTTGATATTTGATTAATTTGATAATCGATAATTGTTGAGTTTGTATTATTACTTAAGGTTGGATCAATTTTGTTAATCCTTTTTATTATTGTTTACTGTATTAATTTAGTGTATCCTTGTTTTTTCTTTTCTTTTTGACATGGAGTGGAAGGCTTGCCCCCCCAGTGGGGGTTCTAACATCCGAGTGATTACGGGTAGAGGGAGATATGGCGATGGCACAGTGCCCACTCGTTTCAGAAGAACAGTGAACAGATGTTTGAAGGCTGTTCACTGTTCTGGCACTGTGACCACCTGCCAGTCTCGAGGTAGCCAGATCAGCCGGCCCTCCACTCTGAAACTGGTGCTGTTGAATGCCAGGTCTGTGTCCAATAAGTCCCAGATTATTCAAGATCTCATTCTGGAGGAGGATGCAGACCTGGCTTGCATAACCGAAACTTGGATGGGCAGGGAAGGGGGAGTTCCTTTGACCCTTGCCTGTCCTCCTGGTTATGCAGTCCAGCACCAGGGTAGACTGGAGGGGCGGGGGGGAGTAGCCATTGTTTATAGAAATACTCTGGAGGTTATTAGGCGCTCTTCGGTGGTGAAGCCGGGTCTGGAGGCCCTCCACGTGTTGATTGGGGCCAGGGATGGTATTGGGATCTTTCTGGGTTACCGCGCTCCCCGCGACCCAGCCACCTCCCTACCGGAGCTGGCGGACTTTGTCTCCGCGGCACTGTTGGAGTCCCCAAGACTTTTGGTCCTGGGTGACTTCAACATCCATGCGGAGGCAGAGATTGCCGGTCCAGCTCTTGAGTTCTTGGAAACCATGGCTTCCTTGGACATGTCCCAACATGTTAATGGCCCCACACACGTGGGCGGTCATATGCTAGACCTGGTGTTCTCCACTGGGCGGAGTGATTGTGGTCTGATGGTGACTGTCCTTGTCTCAGTTCCCTTGTCATGGTCAGATCACCACCTAATAAAATGTAACCTCTCAGTGGCTCTCTCTCCCCGCAGGGAGCATGGACCTATTTTAATGGTCCGCCCTCGAAGGCTACTGGATCCATTACGATTCCAGGACACCATGAGAGGGATTCCAGCTGATCTGTCTGGCGTTCCTGTCGAGGCTCTGGTTGATGGCTGGCTTGCTGCCGCCACTAGGGCCGTAGACACGATTGCTCCTAAACGCCCTCTCCGACGCAGAGCTCGGCCAGGGCCCTGGTTTAACCAGGAGCTGCGAGCTATGAAGCGAAACAGGAGATGGCTAGAGTGAAATTGGAGACAGGAACCAACGGATTATAATAAGAAAGCTGTCAGGATTGCGACTAACCACTACCTTGCCAAGGTGCGGGCTGCTAGATGATCACACTTCGCTAACCGGATAAGCGAAGCTTCAAATCAGCAGGCGGAACTCTTCTGTATAGTTCGCGATCTATCCGGAATTGGTCTAGGTGATGGGCCTCCTACTAATATCTCACCTGACCAATTTGCAGCATTTTTAAAATCTAAAGTGGAGGCCATCCGCCGGGACCTCTCTCCTTTTTTAAATACAGTGGATCGAGCAGAGATGTCCAGCGCTCCGTCTTGCCCGGTGAGACTTGAATTCTTTCAGCCTGTGATGCCAGATATGGTGGACAAAGTGCTTGATTGCTGCCGGGCCACCACCTCCTCCCTTGACCCTTGCCTGGCCTGGCTAATCAAAGCAGCCAGGCCTATAACAATGGAATGGGCCACAGCGATAATTAATGGGTCTCTCCAGGAGGGCAAGGTCCCCCTTGCCCTCAAGGAGACACTCATTAGGCCCATCAGGAAGAAACCAAATTTGGCGGCGGACGATATTGGCAATTACAGGCCCGTCACCAATGTTTCCTTCCTTAGCAAAGTGGTGGAGAGGGTGGTGGCTGATCAGCTTCAGGCTCTTTTGGATGAAACCAATGCCCTGGATCCGTTCCAGTTGGGCTTCAGGCCGCGCCACGGCACAGAAAGGGCACTGGTCACACTGTTGGATGACCTGTTGAGGGAGGCTGACAGGGGCAAAATGTCCTTGTTGGTCCTCCTCGATATCTCAGCCGCCTTCGATACCGTCGACCACGGTATCCTCCTGGGGAGGCTCTCCGAGCTGGGAATTGGTGGCCTGGCGCTTGCCTGGCTCTGATCCTTCTTGGAGAACCGCCCTCAGAGAGTACAGCTTGGGGAGAGTGTATCGGCCCCGTGGAGCCTCAATTGTGGGGTCCCGCAGGGGTCGATCATCTCCCCAACACTGTTTAACATCTATATGTGGCAGCTGGGTGGGGTCATCAGGGGGTGTGGGGCATCGTGCCATCAGTATGCTGATGACACGCAGCTCTACATTTCCTTTTCACCTACTTCAGTGGATGCCGTTCTGTCCCTTCAGCGTTGTCTGGAGGCTGTACTGCAATGGATGCAGGAGAATGGGCTGAGGCTGAACCCGGACAAGACGGAGGTCCTGAGGGTGGGCAGCCCCTCCATTGGCGGCTTGGGAAACTCCCTCTCCTTCGGGGGGGGTGACTCTCGCCGCGAAGAGTGAGGTTCGCAGCTTGGGAGTACATCTGGACCCGGCGCTCACCATGGAAACCCAGGTGGCGTCAGTGGTCCGCTCCGCCGATTACCATCTGTGGCGGATTGCCCAGCTGTGTTCCTATCTTGATGGCGGGGCCCTCACCACTCTGATCCACGCACTTGTAATCTCGAGATTAGACCACTGTAATGCGCTCTACGTGGGGCTACCTTTGAAATTGATGCGGAAGCTTCAAATGGTGCAGAATGCGGCAGCCAGATTACTTAGTGGAATGAGAAAACACCAGCATATCTCTCCCACCCTGGCTGCCTTGCATTGGCTGCCCATTCGTTTCCGCATTGATTTCAAAGTGTTAATGATGACATATAAAGCCCTAAACGGTTTAGGACCTCGATACCTAGCAGAACGCCTTCTCCCACCTAGATCTACTTGAGTCACTCGCTATAGCCAGGAAAGACGGCTGAGGGGCCTAACGCCAGGAGAGGCCCGGAAAGAAAGAACAAGAAACCGGGCCTTCTCGGCAGTGGCCCCTCGACTTTGGAACAGCTTGCCATCAGAGATTTGCCTGGCACCCTCACTGGGTGTTTTTAAGAGCCAATTAAAGACTTGGCTCTTTAGGCAGGCCTTCCCTCCTGTCAATACTTGACTTTTACTTTTACTTAGTTTTTTGTCTATTTTCCCAGCTTGATCAACACTAATATGTCAATTTAATTTATTCTTTTAACTGTTTTTATGAATGATTTTATTGTGACCCGCCCTGAGTAGACATCGTCTAGAAGGGCGGGATAAAAGTCTAATAAATAAATAAATAAATAAATAAAGGCTAATAGAGTTTTGTCAAGAGAACAAGCTGGTAATCACAAACACTCTTTTCCAACAACACAAGAGGCGACTCTACACATGGATATCACCAGATGGGCAATACCAAAATCAGATTGATTATGTTCTCTGCAGCCAAAGATGGAGAAGCTCTATACAGTCAGCAAAAACAAGACCTGGAGCTGATTGTGGCTCTGATCATCAGCTTCTTATAGCAAAATTCAAGCTTAAACTGAAGAAAGTAGGAAAAACCACTAGGCTAGTCAGGTATAATCTAAACCAAATCCCTTATGAATACACAGTGGAAGTGAAGAACAGATTTAAGGAACTCGATTTGGTGGACAGAGTGCCTGAAGAACTATGGATGGAGGCTCGTAACATTGTACAGGAGGCAGCAACAAAAACCATCCCAAAGAAAAGGAAATGCAAGAAAGCAAAGTGGCTGTCCAACGAGGCCTTACAAATAGCAGAGAAGAGAAGGGAAACCAAATGCAAGGGAGATAGGGAAAGTTACAGAAAATGGAATGCAGATTTCCAAAGAATAGCAAGGAGAGACAAGAGGGCCTTCTTAAATGAACAGTGCAAAGAAATAGAGGAAAATAATAGCAAGGGAAAAACCAGAGATCTGTTCAAGAAAATTGGAGATATTAAAGGAACATTTTGTGCAAAGATGGACATGATAAAAGACAAAAATGGTAGGGACTTAACAGAAGCAGGACATCAAGAAGAGGTGGCAAGAATACACAGAGGAATTATACCAGAAAGATCTGGATGTCCCGGACAACCCAGATAGTGTGGTTGCTGACCTTGAGCCAGACATCCTGGAGAGTGAAGTCAAGTGGGCCTTAGAAAGCATGGCTAACAACAAGGCCAGTGGAGGTGATGACATTCCAGTTGAACTATTTAAAATCTTAAAAGATGACACTGTTAAGGTGCTACACTCAATATGCCAGCAAGTTTGGAAAACTCAGCAGTGGCCAGAGGATTGGAAAAGATCAGTCTGCATTCCAATCCCAAAGAAGGGTAGTGCCAAAGAATGCTCCAACTACTGTACAATTGCACTCATTTCACACGCTAGCAAGGTTATGCTCAAAATCCTACAAGGTAGGCTTCAGCAGTATGTGAACTGAGAACTCCCAGAAGTACAAGCTGGATTTCGAAGGGGCAGAGGAACTAGAGACCCAATTGCTAACATGCGCTGGATTATGGAGAAAGCCAGAGAGTTCCAGAAAAACATCTACTTCTGCTTCATTGACTACGCAAAAGCCTTTGACTGTGTGGACCACAGCAAACTATGGCAAGTCCTTAAAGAAATGGGAGTGCCTGACCACCTTATCTATCTTCTGAGAAATCTATATGTGGGACAGGAAGCAACAGTTAGAACTGGATATGGAAACACTGATTGGTTCAAAATTGGGAAAGGAGTATAACAAGGCTATATAGTGTCCCCCTGCTTATTTAACTTATATGCAGAAAACATCATGCGAAAGGCTGGACTGGAGGAATCCCAAGCCGGAATTAAGATTGCCAGAAGAAATAACAACCTCAGATATGCAGATGATACAACTCTGATGGCAAAAAGTGAGGAGGAATTAAAGAACCTCTTAATGAGGGTGAAAGAGGAGAGCGCAAAAAATGGTCTGAAGCTCAACATCAAAAAAACTAAGATCATGGCCACTGGTCCCATCACCTCCTGGCAAATAGAAGGGGAAGATATGGAGGCAGTGACAGATTTTACTTTCTTGGGCTCCATGATCACTGCAGATGGTGACAGCACCCACGAAATTAAAAGACGCCTGCTTCTTGGGAGGAAAGCGATGACAAACCTAGACAGCATCTTAAAAAGCAGAGACATCACCTTGCCGACAAAGGTCCGCATAGTCAAAGCTATGGTTTTTCCAGTAGCGATGTATGGAAGTGAGAGCTGGACCATAAAGAAGGCTGACCGTCAAAGAATTGATGCTTTTGAATTGTGGTGCTGGGGGAGACTCTAGAGAGTGCCCTGGACTGCGAGGAGAACAAACCTATCCATTCTAAAGGAAATCAACCCTGAGTGCTCACTGGAAGGACAGATCCTGAAGCTGAGGCTCCAATACTTTGGCCATCTCATGAGAAGAGAAGACTCCCTGGAAAAGACCCTGATGTTGGGAAAGTGTGAAGGCAAGAGGAGAAGGGGACGACAGAGGATGAGATGGTTGGACAGTGTCATCGAAGCTACCAACATGAATTTGACCCAACTCCGGGAGGCAGTGGAAGACAGGAGGGCCTGGCGTGCTCTGGTTCATGGAGTCACAAAGAGTCAGACACGACTTAACGACTAAACAACAACAACAAGTACTTCATCAACATCTTTAGAGATAAATTTCCCAGTCCTTGGATCAGATGAAGCATTTTGATTAAATATCCAGGCAGGGAACAATAAGTCTATGGGCATTCCCTTGGCTACACTTCACTTTTTCCTTGGAATGTGTGAACTACATGAATGAACAATGTGTAATTCACAATTCCATCACTGAAACTCCATGGCTCCTCCCCAAAACATCTACATTAAAACCAGAATGGAAATATCCTTGGCTTGGAGGATATTTTGCTCCATTTTCTAGCTATACTAAGAAAACATGTCCTGTAAATATTATGAATTTGTCTAAAGTAGTCACCTTTCAAAGTAATTCATATGATTTACAGGCTAGTATAGCCAATGTGATTCCAAGTATAGTGTAGTGAATAGAGTGATGGACTAAGGCTCTGTAGAACAGGGCTTCAATCCCCACTTGGCCATGGAAACTCACTGGGGGAATGGAACTGGTAAAGCCACTCCTTAAATATCTCACTTACCTTGAAAGCAATATAGGGTCACTATAAATCAGTTCTGACTTGATGGCATAGAACACACACACAAACACACACACACAATTTGAGAGAATTGCTGTATTCCAATGCAATTAAGAATACTGACATTTTAAATGAGGTAATTTACACAATGACAGTAGTAAGAAAATCATGATTAACCCTTAAGTTAAATGACTGACCTTCCAGAAGAAATTATAAATTTGCAATGCAGTGTACCATATAAAATATTGGCTGAAATCCTGTTCCATAAGATATACCATATATGTGACATCATCAGCTTTATGCAGTGTAGTTGCAGAAACAGGATTTCTGCCGCTGTCTGCAATACAGGAAAGTGTGCATTTCCAACAGCTGAAATTCATTTCAGATAAATTAAATCAAAATTTGCCTGTAGGAATAGAGTTCTTGATTCCATTTCAGTACTAAAACAATTTTAAAATGTATAAAGAGCACTAAATAAAGTACTAAGTGAGATGAGAAAGAAACCCTTCTTTTATATCTCAGAAGAACAGTAAAGATTTGTGGTAAATGTTTCATAATTTTGGAAATGTTGTTTTCAATCAAGGCTGATTTATGAAAGGGTTAACTGGGAAGGAGAAAATGTACGTATGTTGTTTACTCTTGGTTTGGATTGGAGGAGGGCTACAGTGTTTATCTGTCTGCTGGTAGTTTGACAGTTAACTGTCAGTATTTATCATTGAAAGTCAAACCAAAATAACTACATCAAACATACCAATGAAGTTTTTTTAAAATGGGGGTGGAATTTTTAAATAAAAACAGATGGGGAAGGTTTAAACCTCCCTACATGTGTGTGCTTGTCCTGACTTGGACTGGAACCATGTATACTGACTCTAGGGTTGTTGTTGCTGTTTTTGTTTTGTTTTTTGTTAAACAGTAACCATACTGCATGTTTAGGGTGGTGTGAAGTTTGATACTGCAACTCTGATGAGAACTGGGTTTCAGGTTTGTATATGGGGAAGAGGAATCCAAATAAGCATGTCTTTTCTTTAACGTACAAGCTACAAAGTGGCATATACATAAGTATGAAGCAACATATACAAGAAAGTGAAGTATCTCTGAGCATGCACAGATTTCTCTTATTACCGAACAACCGTAGGCTGTCCTGATACATTCTGAAATAAAGGAATAGAGCTTCCTTCCAGAACAAATGGCAGTGCTCTGATTTAAGTATGGCCACCCAACATCTTTTTAAAAATTAAGAACTGCCAGAGAGCATTCTGAGAAAACAGCCAAAGAATGTTTTTGAGTTTTTTGCAGACAGAGCCCAAATTGCTTTTTTGCAGATTGGACCAACGGAAAAAAAGGCCACATTCAGACACCCCTACAATTTTATAGACAGACTAATTTGGCTGCGCTAAAACCCAGGCTTCCACTATTTCACTTGCCATATTCTCATCTTCCAATAGGTCTGAAGAGCTCTATCTTTCTTACCTTGAAGTTGGAGAAGTACTCTGCAGTTAACCAGTTAGTTCATCATCAGTCTCCCCACTCCTAAGCTCCAAAGCTGGGAAGAAAATTGAGACTTGCTTAGCAGAACTGAAAGGAACCCTATGGATCATCAAGTCCAGCCCCTGTCAAGAAAGCACAGTAGGGAATTGAATTCCCAACCTCTGGCTTCGCAGCCAGATACTTAAACCACTAAGCTTTGGTTTTTAGCAATATGTACTAGAGGTGGGGGTATTCGTATACGAATATCCCCATGCAGCTGGACTTAACGAGGGGCTGGCCTCTGGGGCCAGACCGTCCACTCATGTGTCCAGTGGTGGCAGCAGCCTCATTCATCCTTCCAATCACTCCCAGAGCTCTGGTCTCTTCCTGCTCAGCTAGCAACTCAGCAGTCATGCAGGGAGACTCGTCCTTCCTCCCATTGCCTGGAGTGGCCAGGTGGTGGGACATGGTGGCGCTGTGGGTTAAACCACAAGAAGCCTCTGTGCTGCAGGGTCAGAAGACCAGCAGTCGTAAGATCGAATCCACGCGACGGAGTGAGCTCCAGTCGCTTGTCCCAGCTCCTGCCAACCTAGCAGTTCGAAAGCATGTAAAAGTGCAAGTAGATAAATAGGTACCACCTTGGTGGGAAGGTAACGGCGTTCCGTGTCTAGTCGCGCTGGCTATGTGACCACAGAAACTGTCTTCGGACAAACGCTGGCTCTACGGCTTGGAAACAGGGATGAGCACCGCGCCCTAGATTTGGACACGACTAAATGTCAAGGGGAACCTTTACCTTTACCTTACCCCCATCTCTAATATATACTAAACATGGGGAAGAGGGTATCATAAGCTGCTCTCCTTGAGACAGAAAAAAAAATCTTGGGTTGATCCTGAACACCAAGGTATCTAAGAATACATCATGCGAACCAATAAATGCCACATATCTTTTGTGGTCTGAAAGCTGGACAAGATTGCAGTGGGTTCTTTGGCTGCTATATTGCCAGGAAACCTAGAAGGCTTTGGCCAAACCAAGCAAGCCCCTACCACCTTTTTAGCTCCAATCATGGAGAAGGGAATTAATGTCATGCCATGTAATGAGTTAGGTATCTGGCTGCAGAGCCAGAGGTTGCGAGTTGAATTCCCCACTTTGCCTCATTGAGTACAGCCAGCCTGTGTGGCCTTGGGGCAAACTGCACAGTCCCAGGATCCCCACAGAAAAAGGGATTGGTAAACTACTTCTGAGTAGTTTACCTAGAAAACCCTGAAAAGGGTCACCATAAGTCAGAACTGACTTGGCAGCATATACTTACTTATATGTAATGTCAGTGACTGCCTATGTTGCTTGTATGGTTGAGCTGTTCCATCCTTCCCAGATGGCATAGTGGTTAGGGTATCAAACCAGGACCTGGGAGATTTGGGTTCCTGTTCAACTGAACAACTGAGTCACAAAAGTCATTGGGTGATCTTGGGCATGTCACTCTCTCTCAGGGTAACCTACCTCATAGAGTTGTTATGATGTTAAAAGAAGCAGCAAAAGACTCTCCATCACGAGAGATATTTAAAAGGAGATCAGATGGTTACCTGTGAGGGATGCTTTAGTTGTGGATTTCCGACTTCAGTAGGGGGTTGGACGCAATGACTCTAGGGGTCCCTTTCAATGATTCTATGGCTGAAATCTTATCACTTATTATAGTAAACTGCAATTACAGTGGGTCCATTGAATCAATGGAACATATGAAGAAGCTGATTCTCCAAATCCCAGCTAATTCAATGGGCCTACTCTAGTTGCAACATACTATGTAAGCAACAGAATTTCAGCCTATGAGTGCCACGGGATTCATTCAGATACAGAATTTGTTCAAGTTCAAAATTGGTTTCTGCATTTCCCTGCCATCCAGATGCTACAAGACTTATCTTGATGTCACCAGTGCCTTTTCCCCTTTGGTCCCCTTTCCAGATTTCCTTGTTCCTCCTGAAGGCACGGTTTATTTCATTCTGGTTTCTTCTGGAAGAGGGGGAGCAGAGTTTAGTGCTATGGTGCTTTCTATACAGATTTCATTTCAGCACCAGAGCCTCACAATTAAGGTTTTTAATCTGTGCGCCGTTTTAGCATTACTATATCAGAAGAGACAGGAAACCTTCGGCAAGGAAATAGATTTCTGGGAAGGAGTTCAAAGATCTCCCAAAGAGAAGCCATTTCCAGCCAATATCTTCGGCACAGTTCAGTATGGATCCATCCCAAGCCCTGCAAGGCGGGCCAGGAGGGGTGCAGTGGTCCCCTCCCGTGGTCAATGGCCCGAGCTCACTGAAGGAACAAGGAGCAGAGAAAAATATACAGCTCAGAGCAATAGCCCTTCTGCACCACCGCAAGACAAGACGGGACGCTCTGGTGCTCCAAACTACTTCGCTTTCGCCCTTGTATTTGCGTGTCTTTCCACGGTGCAGTGAGAAGTGTGGACTGCAAATGGGGGGGACAAATCCCAGGCCGTGCGTGTACTGGGGTGGGGGGCAGGGGAAGGCAGGCTCTTGCTGAGGCACCCATTGAGAGCTGCCGCCGCCCCTGCCCCTGCCGGCTCCTCAAGGTGCCAACTGGCCATTAATTATTTCCAGACAGCTCCTCCAGGAGGAAGGCGCGCTCCCCTTCCTGGCACCAATTGGCTAATTCAATTTACTTCAGCAGCGCTCGTTTCGGTCAGAATATTCATGAAGCGGAGGAAAGAGGACGGCGAGCTTGGGCAAGACGGGAGCCACCTGGACCGCGAGCGGACCGGGAAAGGGAAAAAAAAAATATTCCTTTTCCCCCTCACACACACATCATCACCAATAAAATAATTTTTTAAAAAAAGGCTCCTCTCCAGCCTCCTGTTCTCAACTAGCGGGAGCTGAAGGAGCTTCCCCCGCCCTCCGTCCGCCTACCTGAGGAGAGCGTTTCTCAGAGAAGCCGCCGGCTCTTGCGAGAAGAAAAACTAACGCCGTTCTCCTCAAGAGAAGCCAACGCCGCTAAGCGGAAAGCCGAGGGAGAACCCGCGCGACTTTCCCCGGGAGCCTCAAAAAGGAGGGAAACGGGACCGTCCGAGACGGGCTTTTATTTATTTTTATTTTTAAATACGGCCCGTTGACTTTTCCTCTTTACCAGGCAGGAGGAGGCGGCTTTCTGTAGGCAGCGCTAGCCAGCCGTCAAAGGAAGCGAGCGGGGAACGGTTCTTCCTAAAGACACGCGGCTCCTGAGGGGGAGAAGGAGCTCGCAGGAAACTCCCGCGAAGCCCAGCGCCTCGGCTTGAAGGAGGGAAGGGGCGAACCCGGGACGGCGCCAGCCGGACCCGCGCCGGGCATTTCTCGGGGATTGGTTGGGCTGGAGTTTTTCTCGGGACCTTGAGAAAGCGCGCGCGGGGAGAGGCGCCTCTTGCTGGCTTGGTGGGCGTGTGTCTGCCGAGAGGGTGAAGGAGGCCGGGTGTCCCCGCGACGGCGCGGGTGGCCATTCTCGCGGGCTTCCCGGAGGAGGCGAGGACGGGATTCGAAAGCGGGCAGGCAGGCGTGGGCGAGAAGCTGGCACTACCTTCTCCTGCCAACTTAACTCGGGACCAGAGGAGGCGCCGCCTGGCCGGGTAAGGGATGCGCGGCGGCTCTCAAGGGGCTCGGTTGGCAGGGGCAGGTCGCCTCCGAGCTGAGGAGGGGGCGGCGGCCGCACGGGGTGGACACTGGCTGGGATTCGGAAGTGGCTCTGGAGCGTCCTGCATCGAGGAGGCCATTGCATGGAGGCATTGGTGATGGGTGGCAGAGAGGGCGTCGTTAACGGACCTGTTTCCGATCATGCTTGCTTGGAATTAAGGAGAAGCCGTAACTCAACAGAGAAGAGGTGGAAGGAACTGAGGGGAATGCCCCCGTTGCCCCCCCCCCCCCGACCCCGTGCTGTCTCCTGAGCATTGCCACCTCTGGCGGCAGGCAAGGAAGTTTGCCAGCCAGAGGAAGGCAGTGGGCATACCTGGCTCTTCTCTTCGTTTTCTGAGCATCGCAGAAGAGAGGATTGGGGCCCCGTCTTTCCTAACTAAACAGCCCAAGCACCTTGCTCTGGTCCTCTGCTTGTCTTGTTCTTTCTTTCTTTCTCGCTCTCTCAGCCCTCCCTGTCCCCTCCCTTTTTCTGTCTCTGGGTGCAGGATAACATTGTAGGACCAATAACTTCACTCTCTCACTGGCTCCTCTCCTCTGTCCCTCTGAGAACCAGGATGTTAGTGATAAAGGCCATCTGGCCCAAATCCTTCATACTACATCCTAGGAGGGAATGAGTGAAGGGGCAGAGGAAGTGACTGTTTTTTTGTAGGACTTCATCCTGGCTTCTGAATGGCCCTACTAAATTTGCCCTAGTGTATCACCCTATGAGACAAGGTGTGCTGGCAGCATCACCTTTCTAGAGGAGAAGTTGCAGGTGATAAAATCTACAGCTATCACTTGCCTACCTCTTGCTGCTGAGAAAAAGAGAGTAAGTAGGTGAACAGGCAAAGATAAATAATCAGATCATTTCCTCCTTTGGCTCACTTTGTTCGTCTGGATGGTCCTACTGAGTCAAATCCTGCCTGCTCAAAGGAGGATGTGTGAGCAGTAGAGCAATGCAGAGGGAGATGGCAAGTGAATGCTCAGAGATCTTGGGCAAGCATCACTCACTGTCTTCGTTGCCAAAAGGAAGAAAGACCCAGTGGTAGTGTGCAGGCAACACCTGTTATTCTGTTTACTGGAGGAATTCTCACCATTGTGATGCCCATTGGGAGAATTCAGGTGAGCAAGGAAAAGGATGAGGTGGTGACTCAGTCAAGGACGAACTCTGTGCACTGCATTACCTAGAGCAGTGGATCCCAACCTTGGGTAACCCAGGTGTTCTTGGACTGCAACTCCCAGAAACCCTGGCGAACACAGTTGATGGTGAAGGCTTCTGGGAGCTGCAGTCCAAGAACACTTGGGTTATCCAAGGTTGGGGGCCACTGACCTTGAGATACAAGGGTAACTGAACAAGTAGAAGTGATTTGGATCACCCTGCTCTGGTGCCCAGATAAACTAGGTGAGCTGTCTCCACAGTATTTTTCACCCTTCTTTTGGCAGAAAGGTTGGGCAAGTGATTCTTCACCTGCCCTCTCCCTCTGGAACTTTCTACTGCTTAAGCAGTCTTTGAGTGATCTGGCAGGAAGAACTGGGCCTAGCAGGGCCACCCAGAGGGAAGGAGCAAGATCCTTTGCCTCCTGTATCCCTTGTTGTGGAGGAGTGTTGGGTCCAGCCCTCACATCACTCAGTACAAGCAAAGTGAATGAGAGGATGCTCTTTCAGTGACCTTTATGCTGCATTGTCCAGAGGGAGAGTGTGAGAAAGAATGAGAAGGCAGAATCAGCCACTGCTCTGCTTGCTCCCACATTTCCCTGTCTATTACCAGAATGGGCAAAGTCTAAAGGAGAATATGGCTGGGCGTAGGGTGACCTGGGACATCTTAGCTAGACATCTCTATTCCTTGTTCTTTTCTAGTCTTCTCTTTCATTACTATTTGTTCCAACAAATCAGCTTCTTTCCTTTGAAAATAAAACTGGCAGTGTTAAAAACTTTAAGGCCATGTCAAAAATGCCTCTAGAACTGCAAAACTGTCTCTATGACACTTTTCAGTTGTCTTGTATACCTCCCAAACGTAGTATTAAAGCAGCATAAAACCCTCCTTTCAGTTCATGGCATGTTTATGGGAATTCTAATTTGCATTAACAACTGCTATGGAACTAGAGGAATTGAGCAGGGTAATTTATTAATGGCACAAATTGCCATTTGGCTCATCATTTTTAATATCACTCTGTATTTATTTAATAAATCTGTATCATACCTTTCTCTTAAAAACAACATTCAAGGCAACTAACAATTTAAAAATAAAAACAAATGCAATTAAAATGTTAAGGAAGTTTTAAAAAATAGAAGACAACAGCACAGTATCATTCAACTATGAACTGATTTAGATGCTGTTTTTGTTATTGTGTGAAATACTGCTTAGTAACTATATATTTTAATGTTACTATGAAGGTGTGTTTTGTAAGCTACTTTGAGTTCACGTGGTGAAAAAAAGATATGGTATATATTTTAAAATCTAAAATAGCCTCTACAAGTGGAAGACGTAGTTGATATATGTATTGATTCTGGAGTCTGGATAAGGATACATTTGTGGATTGAAAGGAGATGATCCATGTAAAAGTCTGAAGAGGAGGAGAATATATAGAGTTTATCCTATAGAATGGTGTGTGGCAGATCCTGTGTATATAAGACTCCGTAAAGACTGAAACTTAATCCAGATGAGACAGAGGTGCTCCTGGTGAGTTGAAGGACAGAATGAATAATAGGGTTGCTGCACCTCTGAAAGGGTTACACTCCCTCTGAAAACACAGGTATGCAGCTTAGGGAGGCACCTGGATTTATTTCTGAGCCTGGATGCCCAGGTTTAAGTGGTGACCTGGAGTGCATTTGAGCAAGCTGTGCCCATTCTGGAGAGGTCTGATCTGGCTACAGTGACACATGTTTAAGTTACATCTCAGCTGGATTACTGTAACAGACTCTACATGGGGCTGCCTTGGAAAATGTTGGAAAATTAAGTGAATCTAAAATCTGCAGCAAGATTGTTACTGGGACTGGTTACAGAGATCCCATAATCCTTCTGTTACAGCAGCTCCACTGACTGCCGATCCAGTTCCTGAAACAATTCAGAGTGCTGGTTTTAACCTGTAAATCCCTAAATGGCTTGGGTTCAAGCTATCTCAAGGGCTGCATCTCCCTTTATGAGCCTGCCTGGGTATAAAATCATCAGAAGAGGCCTTTCTCTCGACCATGTCACCTTCACAGGTGTGTTTGGTGGCAACATGGGAGAGGGCCTTCTCTGGAACTCCCTCTCATGGGAAGCCAGACTGGGCCCGTCTTTACTATCCTTCCACTTGCAGACAAAGATCTTTCTCTACAGACAGGATTTCCCTTTAGTGTTTGGCTGTCTGAGAGAGGTTTTTAAATGGAGTGTTTTGCCTTTTTGCTTTCACTATGTTTTAGGTATTCATTTTGTTTACCATTTTTAGTGAGATTTGATTCTTTTAAAATATTTGTATCCTTATTGTTTGTAGTTTTTAAATATTGTATTTTAGACGTGGAATCATAGAATAATTGAGCTGTAAAGAGCCTATACGGTCATCAAGTCAGTGCAGGAATCCAAAACAAAGCAGATCTGGCAGATGGCTGTCCAGTTTTCTCTTGAATGCCTCCAGTGTTGAAGCGCTCACCACGTCCCAAAGTAATTGGTTCCATTGTACTGCTCTAACAGTTAAGACATTTTTCCTGATATTCATTCTAAATCTGGTTTCCTGTAGCTTGAGCCCATTATTACTTGTCCTGCACTCTGGGATGATCGAGAACAGATCCTGCCCCTCTTCTGTATGACTACCTTTCAAGTATTTGAAAAATGCTGTCATATCTCCCTTCATTCTTCTTGTTTCAAGGCTAAACATTAGCCTTAGTGATGTAAGCTGCCTTGACTCCTTTTTAAGGAGAAAGTGGGGTAAAATATTATAAATAAAAACTTACATGCACATGCCTAAAATGGATAACTAAGCACAAGAAAATCCTCTAACGTAGTTGCAGCCCAATGGCTATTGAGATACCTGAAGGTTGAGTAGAATAGAAAGTTCTGAAATTTACCTTTAAAGTGCTAAACAGCTTGGGACCTTAAGACCTGGAGTGATGTCTCTTACATCTTAAGATCTTGCAGTGAAGGATTCCCCCAACTCAGTTTCTCATCAGACACGTGCTATGTAATTACAAGAGAGGTTTTTCAGTGGTGGCACCCAAACTTTGGAATACAGCCCCCTCCATGAGGAGGGTCATCCAGTGCTTAGATGTCAAGACATTGTTAGATAGTCAGACATCTTTAAATATATGCAGTGCTTCAGTGTTTCTGTTTTATTCCTGCCTGTTGTTATTTGTATATCAAGCATATCATCCTGAAATCTTAAGCAGTAGAGGAAGGTGTACATGTGTTCAGAACATATACATTTCTGATACAAGGAGAGAACTCTGGGAGTCTTGCATCGCTCAGTGGAGTATTTGTTCTGAGAATGGGGATTTCAATCAGGGATGCATAGGAAGATAGGAATGACGAGTAGAGAGAGTAGATTGTTTGATAAGTCTATTGAGGAGAGCATTTGTGTCTCTAGAACAACCATGGGGAACATATGACCATCAGTCTCGGCTATACTGGCTAGGCATGATGGCATTTGCAGTCCAGCAACATCTGGAGGGCAGCAGAGTCCCCACCCCTATTCTAAAAGCTTACCTGGTCCATAAATCAATAGGTAATAGCTGCACCTTTCACACCACACAATAACAAGCACTGGAAGGAAAGCAGAGAGCCTTATACAGATCTTTTTATACAAAGATTATTGTGTGAGCTGCACACATTAGAAAACTAAAAAGGCATCAAGGCAATAGGGCAGCAAATTTTGAAAAACTGTGGGCACATGAAGCTAAACAGAAGAGTCCTCTAGGTTTAGAGAACATTGGTAAATGGGGTTTTGTTCAAAGAAGGAAACTCTCAGCAGGACAAAACGCCCTGTTTAAGTCTGCCATGTCCCTTATCCACCACAAGTGAAAATGTGGGGACATTTATGTAGTAATATGAAGTCGAGCATTCTATTAAAAGGAGAGGCACAATGAAAATTGTGAGTGTTGGAAGGTGAAGATCTGTTCATAAAGGAACAAGCATCTGCATACTAATCACTGGAGGGGGGGAGGATTTATATGACATGTCATATTTTTCTGCAACCTATGTTTGAGTTTATGGGTATTTATGAGTAATCTGGTAAGAAAGGCCAGATTACTCATAAACATGTTTGAACCTGCTTGTCAGTTCAAATGTAGGATGCAGAGAAAATGTAATATGTCATAGAAATCCTCCCCCTACCTATCACTATGTGTCCTCCCACACCCCGCACCTACTCCCCCACACATTGATTTCACTTGCATATGGGAAAGTGAGCAGCTGGTGGTTTTACCCACCCAGTTTTAAAATAATTATGAAGGTCTCTTACACACTTGATCTTAGTTAAAAGGCTGAGAAGCAATACTCTGGTTTCTCTTCAAATTGTATAAATCTTTCATCTTGTACATGATTGTTTGCCTGTTTGTTTGTGTGGTCTAAACCAAGTGAAGAAACCCACTTTTTGGCCTCTTCACAGAATCAGTGTGTGTTCTCTTTTTGCGACTGGTTTAATTGATGAGTTTTAGCTGATCACAGACATCCCTTCCATAAGGTACTTCAGATTCAGGAATCTGCCTATTTTTTGTTGCTGTTTATGAAAGGGGGGGAGTGGTAGAGAGGATGGAGATGAGGTAGAAGGAAAATAAATGTAGAAAAGATACGGAAGGAAGAGACCCAGTGGCTGGGACATAAATCAGGCAGAATATATGGGGCATTGATGCAAATAGTTCTTTTCACCCATTTTTTTTAAAAAAAGTGCCCACTTAGAAGAAAGAAAAAGACTGGTTATTGGCACCCAGCTCTGAAACCAAGGCAGCTGATGCTGAGAAGAGCCAAAGGGTGCAGTTCTTCTTAGTTTAAAAACAGCAAGGCATTCTTTGCCAAAGATTGCAGTAAACACTGAATAAAGATTTCATTGTGGGCTGGTGTGACTAGAATAATTAGTCAGTTAATTGTTCATTCTGATTCAAAGGTGCAGTAATCACTAAGACATGGAGGGTTTTTTTTAGGGGGGGGGAGAATAGCAACAAGTGAAAAAGAGAGCCAGTATTACAAGCTAGTGACTTGTAATATTGTGCCCCTAATATTTATTGTCTCTTTAATATGGTAAAAGCAAGAAAACTGAACTTGGTGGTTGTTCTTATTTCAAAGGCAAATCTTGGCATGCAGTGGGTTTTTTTTTGTTTTTGTTTTTTTAAATGCCTTGTGTCTATTCCTCCCTTTCAGTTTAATGTGATGGTTGTGATTCTCTGTCTTTCTCTTTAATTGGGGGGCGGGATGTGAAGGTGGCTACAAAATGAACATCTTAAATGGATTGACTAATATCAATTGATATATTCTTCTTCTGTGCTCACTTTACTGCCAGCTCAGCATGGAAGAAAGCTAATGGTGCCAGCTTTTGTGCTGCTCTAACATTCTTCTTGTAGGCCTGCAAGATTCAAGCTATAAACTTTTGGATGGTGTGTATGTGGTTTTAATGCTGTAATTATTGTGTCTGAAGTAAGTTATTTTTCAAAACGATTGTTCTGCCAAACGCTTCCCAAAAGTTTTCACATTGTTATCTATCCTGCATGACTTCACAGGAGCATGAAATGTTCACAAGTGCCTTTAAATCAGAGAAATGAATGTCATTATTTACATAAAATCATTAATGTATGTAGTGCTCTGTAGTAGGAGCAGAAACAAACAAGAAAACTAGTTCAAGCCCCAAGGAATTTATTATTTAAAGTCAGACAGTGAAGAAGGAAAAGGGGGAGGTTTATGAAGGATGAATGTCAGAAAATGGTCTCGCACATATTTAACAACCCAGTCCTACGCATTTTTACTCTGGAGTAAGTCTTCTTGTGTTCATCTCTATATGAATGTTTAGGATTTCAGCTCCCTTCTTCACTGGGAATTAAGATTTATTGGGGGGGGGAGAGAAAAGCAAGGGATTAAGAGTTTTAAGGAGTGATTTGAGGGAAGAGAATTTCCAGTGATTTCTTGACATTTGCTGGGAAAAATGGGGGAAAGGAGGAAGAGCAATGTAAGTGAAATGTGACTGTAACCTCATCTACCTTATAAGCTGCAACTGTCATCTGTCTATTGACATCAACAGGGTGCTACAGCGCTCTGGACTGGAAACACTAAACCAATTTACAGGAGGAAGGTGTCATTCAAAAGTCAATGGCTTGCAGACAAGTCTGTCTTTCACAAATCTAATGCCCCATATCTTCTTAATATGGTGCCAAAGCTATTTTCACAAGGAATATTTTTAGGAAGAATACAATAAAATAAAAACATAGAATTAAAAATGACTATCCAAACCAACACATCAACATTAATTGTTGAAAGCCTGCTGGGGGTAACAAGATGAAAGAGAGGATAGGGCTCCTGTACCTTCAGTAGCTGCTTGAAAGACATTTCAAATAGTGGTGGGACTTTCCTGAGAGAATATCTTCCTCAGGTGGAGTTAGGGCCATGATAGAAAGGGCACTGTTCCATGCTGCTGTAATATTACTTAACAACAGAATGTGAAATTGACTCCCTTGTATGTTGTTAATAAAAAGGAGGATTTATGTGTAGAGGTACACATTAGAATGTTAAAGATTAAAGCCAGCCATTTAGGGCATAAGAAGTCAAAAAATTGCATTTTATTTACTGTATCCTAAGGATCAAGTTCAGTTGCAGTATGTTAATAATTCCATCTTCACATACACCAGCATTCAGTTTGAACAAGATTGTCTTATGCCACTTATGTAGAGGCTTGGTCTTTGGAAGATCTTCAGGGAAAAACCACTTTACAGCCGCATGTAAACCACCAGAAACTTCTTCTGTGTTGCAGTCCTGACATGATGTAAGTGAGGTACTCAAAAAGAGTGTTTCTGGCCAAGTATAAAAGTTGTCTTAAACCTTTTAGGTCTGCTAGGCCCATGCTGTTTAGAACGGTTTAAGTCAACAATTTGACGTTAAACTGGAATTCTGGACACTGGAGGATTACTGTAACATGCTCCCAGTGATCCATCCCAATCAAAAGGTAGGTCAATTCCATTCCAACTATAGCTTTGCTACATGCTCCAAGAAAAGTGTTATGCAGAGTGCATGAAAGTAATCTCAGTGTAAAAAAAAAGTTAACTGTTACCAAAACAAAATAAGAAGCTGAGATTTAGAATCTAAATATATTGATGCTAGTGGCTGATTGATCCTGATGTCACAGTGGCTCTCAGCAGTGTTATGCCCCTGCTGTGAGATCTGGTCAACTAATCCTATGGTAGGAAGACATTCCACAACCCACCTACTAACACAAAGCCCCACTATATAGAGCTGTTACTAGCAATTTTGGCACTCAGGACAAGCAGCACAAAGTATGCTCCCAAATCAACTTTGAACTCATGTTGTGAAAATAGTATTATAATAAGAAATTATTACAGCACTGACCACTTTGCTGGCATCTCCCCTCCTCCAGAGGAGATCAGCAGCACTATCAGATCTATAAAAAAACAACAGTGTTTTAAGAAAGAGAGAGACAGAGTCAAAGAGAGAGAGTTCAGCATACTGCATATATTAGTAAGCTAACTTTCTGTGCTATCCAGTCTAAATACCTGGTCTGTTAAGATCTGGGCAGTCTCTCCCTCCAACAGGGTGGCTGATCTACCCATAAACAATGCCTCCTTCTCCAAGTCTGGGCCAAAGCCCCACTCTAATGAGTTGCAAGTAGACCACCTTTCCTCCTCTCCTTCCTCTGGTGACCTGGTCTAGCTGCTGAAATTCCCCCAAGGAGGCCTGATCTACCTGCCTCCATCTTTTTTCTAGGGCAGTAGACCAGGCTGCAGGATCAATCCTGGAAGTCTGCTAGGATAGTGGTTCTGAACCTTGGGTAACTCAAGTGTTCTTGGACTACAGTTCCCAGAAGCCTTCACCATCAGCTGTGCTGGCTGTGGTTTGTGGAAGTTGCAGTCTAACACCTGTGTTATCCAAGGTAGGGAACCACTGTGCTAGGAGATAAATGCCTTCACCATGAGCAATCAGGGAAGGGTTGTGCCTTCTAAATTTGGTGCCCTGGAGCCAAGCCCTAGTTCCCCCTCTTTGGTTACAGCCCAATCTAATTATTTGCCGTCAAATCAGTTCTGACTTATGGTGACCCTTGTCTTGCATGTTTAATACAAATTAAGTTAATAAAATAAACATAATGTTAAAAAAAACAGGGGAAGAAACGAGATGGTATACTCAGAAGAATCCAATCTGATGATTTGACTCTAAGGTAGGGTATAAATCTTAATATAAAGTTAACACTATTAATTATTCAGGACAATGGAAATAAAATTATTGTTGTACCAATAAACTTTCCTAGTTTCTAACAAGCATTTCCAAAGCTGTGTATCGAAAGGTAGAATGGGATAAATCTGATTACAGTATAACCTGCAATGAAGTTTCAGAAACTTTAATGGGATTATTTCAAGTCTAATATTGAATATTGGGTCTATTAATCTTTAGTATGACTCAAGTGACAGGCAGGATTTTATGCCAGAGATTAATTTGGCTTTCAGTGCAAATTCAGAGAGCTCATCTGCATTATTATGTCATGCTTAATGGTTTGGTAGTGCTCAGTTCTGTTTGTGTGTGTCTGTGTGTTTTTTTAAAACAGAGTCACAGTTGTCATAGCTGTCACTGTCATATATTAAAAAGCTGGGAAGTTTCTAGTAAAGGAAAGGAAGTAGAAGGGCTGTAGGCAGGCATCCATCTTCCAGTCTGAAAGTAAGGTGTATTATTATTTCTGAGTGCAGCTGACCTTTGACAGTGTTATTATGCTAGAGAAGGGAAAAGTCACAAATTGGCTCAGGAATAACTTGATTGTTTTCTTTAGGCTTTTGGCCTGAAGCAACAAAAAGAACAGTACACAATACGACCTGTATATTCCAAACTCCAACAAAGCACATGGAATTTTTACAGTACAATGGATTGACTGACTATGAGAAGTTTATGAAGCATGCAGAGAAAAAAGATACAATCCTCTATATAGCACTCTAAAGCCTTTTGTCTGAACTTCTATGTTTAAATGATAAGAAAGGTGGTATTTTATGGTAGGTCACAAAAATAAAATGAAATTCAGAAATGACATATCTAGAGTAAAAATGATGTATCTAGACAAGAAAAGCATTCTTGTTGGTGATTTGCTTTCCTAACACAGGGTTTCAAGGCTACCCTCCAATTTGTGGCCTTTACAAGAACCAGCTGAAGACACTGACAGAATGAAGCCACTTTGGCGAAGAATAAGGAGGAAATGGATTAAGGTCTATTTGTGTCATAACCCTGGAGAACTTGTGCTTTATTTTCAAGTATGAAAATATATTTCTAATGGCTCCCTGCATTCTTCTCTCTTTAATGTGATAGATATAGAATGGTCAGTTACCCATCGCCAAAGAAAGAGAGAGAGCGCCATCACCAAAATGAGGACAAGAGCTTACAGAAATTTGAATAAAATATGCATATGCTGATTATATGGATCGATGGAAATTTAGAAATAATTGTTGTTGTTGTTTAGTCGTTAAGTCGTGTCCGACTCTTCGTGACCCCATGGACCAGAGCACGCCAGGCCCTCCTGTCTTCCACTGCCTCCCAGAGTTTGGTCAAATTCATGTTGGTACCTTCGGTGACACTGTCCAACCATCTCGTCCTTTGTTGTCCCCTTCTCCTCTTGCCCTCACACTTTCCCAACATCAGGGTCTTTTCCAGGGAGTCTTCTCTTCTCATGAGATGGCCAAAGTATTGGAGCCTCAGCTTTCCTTCAAAATGGATAGGTTTGTTCTCTTTGCAGTCCAGGGGACTCTCAAGAGTCTCGTCCAGCACCACAGTTCAAAAGCATCAATTCTTCGGCGGTCAGCCTTCTTTATGGTCCAGCTCTCACTTCCATACATCACTACTGGAAAAACCATAGCTTTGACTATGCGGACCTTTGTCTGCAAGGTGATGTCTCTGCTTTTTAAGATGCTGTCTAGGTTTGTCATCGCTTTCCTCCCAAGAAACAGGCGTCTTTTAATTTCGTGGCTGCTGTCACCATCTGGTCCCATCACCTCCTGGCAAATAGAAGGGGAAGATATGGAGGCAGTGACGATTTTACTTTCTTGGGCTTCATGATCACTGCAGATGATGACAACAGCCACGAAATTAAAAGACGCCTGCTTATCACGTGTACAGAAGAATGCCCATGACATTGTTGGGAGATCCTCATTCTCAGAGGATCTGTGCAGTGCCCAGCTGCTCCACCCATTGCATGGTGATGCCACATGTTTTGTCAAAGCAGATGACCTGTTGGTATTGTTTCCATGGTTATTAGGTGGAATGAGACAACTGCCTCAGGTGGCAAAATTTCATCGGACCCTTCCATAGCTGAAGCACTACATTCTTTCCTTATCTTGTGACTGTTCTACTTCCTTTTCATCTGCTTCCCCTGCTTGCTTGTTCATGCAGTTTCTCTTTGTGCTACTATCATCTGCTTACATGTGTAGGGGAGCCATGTGTGTCAGTGGTATGGTTCAGACATGTGTGGTAAACAGAACATACAAAGATGAGGCCCTTAGCTGTTCTTCTCTTCCCACTTGAAGCAGCACCTTGGGCAATTGTCTCTTGGCCCTCCTCCGTGCCCTGCCCCATCCTCCTCTCTGCTCCTTCTAGCTTTCCATAAATAATCACATTTATTGTGGCATTTTTAACATGTCTTGCTCTTTTTGTTATATATTTGATCTTGGTCTTTCTTATGTTGTATATTCTGAGTACCCATTGAGTTAAAAAAAAGTAGGATGTACATAATTTGGAATCTGAAAAGGTTGCTGTTTTGGAGTGCATCTCCTGGCATTAGCTAGCATAGTTATTAGTCATAGCAGCTGGGAGATTCTGGGAGCTGTAGTACAGAAAAGTAACTTTAAAAGTTACTCTGAGATGATTGATTGATTGATTGATTGATTGATTGATTGATTGATTGACTGATTGGTGCAAACAAGGATCTGAACGGAAGTTGAAAGGGTTGCAACATAATGAATTTGTCTAGAAATTATAGTCCCTAAAGAGGACTCTTCCAAGCTGTGCATGTGGATGCAATTGTTAAGAAGGCATTAAGTGATCCTTTACAGTATAACATCCTCCATGGTGATCTTCTTTTAATTCAAACATTTGGGTCTTATATTTTTCAGCCATTACAAAATGTAATAGTCAAGACCAGCTAATTTTATATAATGTGCTTTCTAAAGATGGTTGTTTCCTAAACAGCTCTGTGAATACTCGTAGTAACTGATGTAAACGATATGCTTAACGACCAATGATAATCTTGGCAAAATCTCATTCCATCATGAATTATCCACATGTTGCACACACAGGAGGCGTATTTACATTTCTGCATGCCAATACACTCTGGCATTTAGCTTAACATTATCTTTTGCAAAGGAAGGGTTGAAATGTTCAGTACATCTTCATAATGAGATTGCTTTGTCAAAAGCATAATTGTTATTCATGACAAGCAGGCTCATAGTCACATTCCTCCCTATAAGTATTGCATCTCAGGCCAATTATGGCTAAAATACTGCATGTGTCAACTAATTAAAGGGTAATTAATAAAATGATAATTTCTTTCCATGGCAAAGTCTACATCTGATTGTCATAGCAGAATATGCTGGGCAGATGGTTGAATGGTCAAACGCAGCAAATTGTGATTGCAGCAGTTGTGCAGAACATCTGGGAACAGCAGCAGCCATTAACCCACAATATTTTGAGGGCTGGCTCACAATTTACCCTTTGTACTTGGATACTTAGCTACATGCAAAATACATTTGTGTCAGTTTTGAATTCTCACTTTTCTTTGCAGTGCATGCAGAAGTAGGAGCTGGAGCTTTTCAGATTAAAAAATCCATTTACGTTGCTGAAAAAAACCACTAGTTACAGATACATACATCACTAATACAAAATGCCTTCCTCGTGTACTGGCATGCTGGACAGTTTCAAATAGATTATCCACTTTGGTGTTGTTCTTTCTGTGACCTGAAGGAAGGAACCAGCCAGAAGGCATCCCTGGTCTCCACCATGCTGCTTTCTTACATCACCTCCAGATCTTGGATTAGGGTAAAAGTAATACATTGACTCCACTCTTGCCTAAACTGGCCCCCAGCACTGTATTGTCTTGACATATCCCAGACATATGGCACAACATGGAAAGGGGGCTCAGAGGAAATGGCAGCTGAGCTTGTAGAAACATATGGGGTCAGGAAGCTGGGGTCAGGGTAAAATATATTTGAGAGTGAAGAATTTAAAAGGGAAGATTAAAATAATGAATAGTGAATGATGAAACATATTGTCTTTCAGAACTATCTCAGGCTCTCTAAAGTGTAGCAACAAATTTAAACTTCTTTTGACCTACAAAGGAAATGTGAGTTGATAAACAACTCAGTTCATACGTACCAACTGTTGGCCTTCCTCTCGGTTCCACCACCTTCACAGGTGTGTTTAGTGGGTAGATGGTAGAGGGCCTTCTCTGTTGCTGTTCCCAAATTTTGGAAACCCCTCCCACAAGAGGCCAGGCTGGCCCTATCTTTGCTGTCCTTCCACAAGCAGGTGAAGACCTTTCTCTTCAGGCAAGCTTTCCCTGGGTGGATGGCTGCTGATTGAGGTTTTTTAAATGGATTGTTGTACCTTACTGAATTGAATGTGTTTTGGTGTTGCTTGTGTTTTTTAGGATTGTATTCACTGTTCTGTTTTAGTATTGTATGTTCACTGTTACTAACTTAAATACTGTTATTGTTGTAAGCTGCTTTGGGTCCTTTTTAAGGAGAAAGGCGGGTTAAAATATTTAAAATAATAATGATACCACCATTCTGTACTAGGCTTTCCCTATCTAAGTACCTTTGGAACAGTAGGATATTACCTTACCAGCCAAAAGAGACTATTGGACTTCTGTGCCATTTATGCTTAATTATGAGAACACATCAACATTTTCTGTATTTCACAAGGACTGCCTTGAATTATTTTCCTTTTCCCTGATACAGTCCTGTTTGATGACTGAAGGAACTGAGAGCAAAAGTACCGTATTTTTCTGTGTATAAAACAACACTTTTTCCTTAAACAATTAGACAAAAAATTGAGGGTCGTTTTATACACGGAAGGCAGCCGCTTTTCCCTGCCTTTTGTGAAGCCACGGGGCTTAGCAAAAAGGAAGGGAAGGCTCCCTTCGGGTAAAGCAGCCATGAAAGGGCTGCAGGATCGCAGCCCTTTGATCCTGAAGCCCTTTCATGGCTGCTTTATCCACTTCCTAAGCCCTGTGGGGCTTAGGAAGTAGGTAACAGCCGTGAAAGGGCTGCACGATCGCAGCCCTTTGATCCTGAAGCCCTTTCATGGCTAAGGGGTTCAGGATCAAAGGGCTGCAATCGTGCAGCCCTTTCACGGCTACGTTACCCACTTCCTAAGCCTCGCGGATAAAGCAGCCATGAAAGGGCTTCAGGATCAAAGGGCTGCGATCCTGCAGCCTTTACCCAAAGAGAGCCTTCCCTTCCTTTTTGCTAAGCCCCGTGGCTTCTCAAAAGGCAAGGAAAAGTGGCGGTAAAAGGGAGCCCTTTGACCCCTGCTTTTCCCTTCCTTTTGCTAAGCTCCGTGGCTTATTAAAAGGAAGGGAAAAGCAGGGATCAAATTTTCTAATTTGGGGTTAGAAAAGGGGGGGGTCATCTTATACATTGGGTCGTCTTATAAATGAGAAAAATACGGTAGGTGCTTCCTTAGACTGTGTTTTGTATATTGGCATGATGTTTATCCAAGGAGATTTCCCTCCCTGAAAGCCTTTTCTTACTTGGTGATTGTACTGCATAGCAGTGGGAGACAATGCCATAACAGTTATCTTGTCCCGTCCCCCCTAGACCTGCTTGCTGAGGTGAAGTACATAAAATCATAGTCACCTCTAATATCTAATGCACACAGTGCATATCCCAATGCTTGTCCCTTCCTCCAGACCCATTCAGTAGTGGAGTGGAGAAATGCTGATAAATTATCAGGGGTCCATGTGACTTTGTTTTTATGCCAACGTTAGCTCTTATAAGGGCACACAACAAGCCAGGATTAGTACAAGCACTGCTATTCCTTCATTTATCTTTCTGTTCTTTCCTTTTCTGTTTCCTTTTTCTTTCATGCCCACCTCCCTCATTCTTCCTTTTCTTTTCTTCCTTTTCTCTTCCTTTCTCTCCCCCTCACCACCACTGAGGCCCTGTTGAAATAAATCTCAGAGAAACATACAAACAAAAAAGTAACTGCAAGTATTTGAGATCGGGGGTTTAGTCAGGTGTAGGAACTTGAGCCGCTCTAACAGTACTGTAGTGAACCATAGGAATGTGTAAGGAAGCATCTGCTAATGCAGTATGACCATGAACTAGGTAAACATTCAGCCATAACCACTCTTAATAAAAAGGAAGAGGCTCCTCAAGTATTTATGTGGAGCAGAAGGCATTCAGCATTTGTCATTTCAATCATTTGTCTCTAAAATGAGAATGGGAACTTCATGGACAAGGTCTGTGTTTGATAGGATATTTTAGTAAATAAATGCATTTTCATTTGTAGCATTAAAAATACAGTTCTACGGCCAAGATCCTAATAACCTTAGGATTGTGCTGCTTAAGGATAGCCCCTGCGCAAGCAGTGATTTCCATCAAAAACATCTCCACTTGCCAATAGCAATGCTTGCACAAGTGGTGCAATTCCATTTTACTCATCTAGAAGGATATTCTGCACAGCAGGATTCCATAAATTATTACTAGCTTGACTAAGTGCCAGAAAGAGGATTCAGTTTGCTAGTCCACTTTAAAGCATCCTCAAGTGCATATTGACACACTAGATCATCACACTAGCAAGAGAAGCAGCATGCTTTCTTATTATAAGGTCCACTAATATACAATTCCAGCTGCAGTTCTGCTTTAAAAAAGGGGTGGGGGAGAATGTTGACATTCAATACCAAAAAGGTTATGTGCCAGCATATCATCAGTGGGGAAAACCAGCAAGCCTCCTAATGGTTAGTGGAAGTATTGCATTTTTTTCTGAAACAATGCTAAGTTCAGAGCAACTTCATTCAGTTGGTAAAATTCAGAGCCAAGCTGCCTTTCCTGTTTCTAATTTGCATTTAAAGCTCAAAGTAAATAATTTAATTATGCCCCACTTTTCTGTCTATCGGGTGCTCTACATAGTGCCTTCTTCATAGCAAAAGAAATACAGTAAAAACAAAAATCCAAAAGCCTTCTATAAACAGACCTCAAAAGTTTGTTGTTGCTTTTCTATTAGGAGTTAGCAATATAGTTTCTGATTCTCTTTCATAATTGCATTGTATTTTCTAAACTGGCACTGTGGCGTTCGCACCTCAAGGCCCCTTGCCTGACCCTCCAAACACAGAGCACACGAGGGCAAACTACTACTCCTTTTTACCCCGCTGCCACCAGTTGATCACTGAATCAACATTAATTATGGAAGGATGAAGATGCAGGTCCAAACTTCACTGTCTTTTAACTAAAACGTTTTTATTGATTACAGATGTTATTATTAATCATAGGTAACTTCTATTATCATCAATCACAACCTTCTATTTGTTATTTCAGTTCTTATTCACTTTTCACTCTAATCACCTCAGATCTCCCAAATACCACACTCTATCTCCTTCTCCACTCTCTCACTCTCTCCTCCTCCCTCTCACTGATTCTCTCACTGACTCTGACTCCGCCTCTTTATTACATCTCTCCCGGCTCCGCCTCTCAGCAACATTAGCCTACAACATGAATATTCATAACTACTTAACATAATAAGGGTGAACGCTACAGGCACATATTATTCTGTATTATCACATCTGGTGGTTTGGACATCACCACGTCTGAAGCTACACACTGCAGTTGTGGTAGGAGCAGCAGAGGTCATATACGGGGTATTGAGCAGCCCCTTTTGGATTAACTTTGCTTCATAGAGGCTTTGCCATATATAAAAAACGTTTACTAAAACCCATCAAAAACTTCACTGAGCACTTGTGTACCTATTTACCAAGTGAGAATAGATTAGAATAAGTGTTACAGCAGCACTATGAACATCATAATTTTTCAAACAACTTCAAAGGGATTGAATTCAAGTGTTAAATATTGCTGTATTTGCTTTGTGGCAGAGATAGTTAGAATCATTTTTTGATATTACTTAACCCTACTGGCGTATACTGTGTCAGCTACATTGATGATATAGTTCCTATCTGATAGCTGAGCAATGAAATACGACAGTATCTTTTCAGATCTGAGTGACCTTGACAAATATCAGGAAAGCATTCTTGATTCTCTGCACATAGATGAAGAAATTGCAAAGGCTCATTCATACCTTGGGAATACCATGTACAAACAAACCACATGAGAAAACAGAAGTCCCCTTCTCTCTCTCTCTCTCTCTCTCTCTCTCTCTCTCTCTCTCTCTATATATATATATATATATATATATATATATAACTTGAAGCTAGAAGTATTGATGTGAATCATAAATGACTACACTTTGTCCTTGAGAGTAATGACACCTGAGAGAAGAAAGGTATTCAATTTCTATAGTAGTCTAAACACCCAGCTTGAAACTTCTGCTCACTGTAAGAAATGGGACTGACCTGAAACATTTTGCTGCCTGAGGTAAAAGAAGAAGTGCTCCCTACAGAAAGAAGACATCTAGCACTGAATCTTAACTTCAGCATTGGCATTAGGATAGCATCCTCTAATACACCAGAGGACACTGGTAGATTAAAGCATGTAGAGCAGGCTGTGTAGCATCCACAGTTATGTCTTCCAACATTTCTCTGCTGCTTCATCAATATATGCCACCTGAGGCAGGTGCTTCATTTTGCCTAGTGGTAGGGCTGGCCCTGAAAGTAGAAGACATCATCAGTAATACTGCAGCAAAATAAAAGGATTCCACTAGTATTTCACCTAGAATTTTCCTTGAATTTGGGTCACTCTGGACCCATTTATCATCTACCTTGTCAGACTGCATTCCTTCTAAAATGGTCATGAAATCCTATTTTGTTGCCTCTAGTAGTGCAAGTCACAAAATCCTTCAGTGAATCAAAATGCTGAGAATGTTGTATCAGATGCAATAATGCCATGCACAACTTTTAGTGTTATTATATATACGACATTACAGCTTCAGTGTGTATGATGTCTTGTCAGTTGTGTCTAGTGGCAGTCTAGTCAGACCTGGTAGAAGCATTTATAAGTCTGGTGCGCAGAGCAGAAATATCAACAGCTGTATGGGGATACACTTTAACTTTTCTGGCCAATCTTTCACATACATCAAAGTGGTTCTCATCAGAGATTATGAGGTGTTTCATTTTTTTTTTAATTAATTAGGTGAGCTGGGGCAATTCTTTTGAAGATCACAGCATGTGAGAGAGTAGGGTTTTTTTTTAAAAAAAAAATCTGTCCTTTCAGAGCCTCAGCCCCTCCCGAAAAACAAAACACTAGGCTTCTTCACATACATAGAAACTATAAGGAACCTGGGCCTAGGAATAGGGAAACATTTTCAAACCATTGTGTTTTCTATGGACACAAAGTCTTTGTTGTTCCTGTTGTTTCAAATTAATGGGTAAGACTGTTTAAAATAATTAGAAATGAGTGGATAGAGTTATGAGAAAAGATTGAGGAAGAACTGTAGCCCAACGTTTGTGGACAAGAGTTAAGGAGGGACTACAGACTATACCACTGTAGCGGTATGCTTTGTGTGCAGAGACCTGAAGTCACATGACTGGCACCTCTAAGGGAAGATGCCTATCTGAAAATCTGAAGCACTTTGTTTGGCTTTGTGCCCTTGCTCAACCTGGCAGTTTCTGTTCAACCACAGCTCCTGCTGTCTCACTGGCAACATGAGTCACTGCTGCCAATCTTTGTACAAAAGACAAACTTGTTCACTAGCCTGAATGAGACCCCAACTTAAGTCACAAAGTCCCAGAAGCAATGAATTCTACCCCATCCACCACTGTCAAGGACCACCACTACAGCTGCTCAGGAGAGCCTCGTTCTCCAGTCCCCAAGTCTGAAATAACTGGTATTGAGGGGAACCAAGACATTGCCTAAGGACCCTCCCTGGAAGATTGTTTGTACTGTCAAACCCTTCCGGGGACCTCTCAGAGCTAGTTTGGGGCAAGGGCTAGCTGACTCCATGGATAGTAAAGCTGGACATTTTGTATGGTTTATTCTGCTTTCCCCAAAGATCAGGTGGCAGTGGTAAGGGAGGCAGATATAGAGACTAAGGCGGGAGATGTCTGGGCAAGGAGAGATGGAGGGAGGTGTGAGACAGGAGGCGAGAGTGTTATCCCTCTCTCGCCAGGGTGCCGTCCCTCCCCCATACAGCAGAGAAGGAGGTACAAACCCAGCCTGTCTCATCCCCCAAAAGAACAGAGCAGCGAGGGACAGAAACAGAGGAGATAGAAGGAGGAATACAAAAGCTAACCGTTGAAGGGACTCAGGGAAAAACGGCGGGAATGGAACGGAAAAAGAGGGTGGAGATAGAGGCAGGGACAGCTGATATAAAGAGGAGGGAAGAGCAGTTACCGCCAGGTTGGGAGTGGGTCTGGATGGAAGATCCATGGACCGGAGCATGGGAAAGACTGAGAGTGCCTAAGGAGGAGGCTGACTATAGAAAAAGAAGGGGGATCCCACCACGACCATCTTATTGGGGAAAGGCAGAGGCCAGGGAGTGGAGGAGAAAGCTGAGAGAAGAGAAGGAGAGAGTAGAGAGAGAGAGAGAAGAGAGAGGCTAGAATGGAGGGTGAACGAAATGAGGAGGAAGGGGTACAGGGAGGACCCTGGAAGACCCTCACACCCGAAGGATGTCCCGTGTGGGTTGATGGCCGGGACGACGACACTGTGCCCCTGGTGGAAGGTGAAGCGGGACAGACAGTGAACCCAAACTTCTCGGCGGATTGGCCAGGTCCATGGAACTCTGGTGAAAGGAACCCGTTCCTGGATGACGAATGGAAGCCCCTTCCCGACCCGTTGTCAGAAGGAGGAAGACGTTGGAACCATTTCGTTGACACTGGTTATTTGTTGAATACACCAATAAATATCACACCTGTTTCTAAACAACAAAAATCTCCTGATTTCTTTGCACAAAGGGAGGAGCCTAAAGTCGAACCCTCACAGGAGGCAGACAGGCAGCCAAACAAGGCAGGCACTAAGTAAGGCTGGTGGGTTAAGTGAGCAGCAAGGGAGAAGGGCAGCAATGATGATGGTAGCCTAAGCAATTCTCCTGCCTTAGTCAATGAAAGAGCTTAGGCTGCTGATGGTTTGGCGTAAATCAGTTTGTGGTGTTGAAAAGATCCTCAGTTTAGGAACAATATGTATTTACTTCTTTTCTCCTCCATTTGCTAGTCCCTCCTAGCATTTATTCTAACATTTTGTCTTAAAAACAAGCAAACAGACACACATTAAAAATGGAAGAGGGTGAAATAAAGCATCAAGGACTTTCCTAACAAAAAGTAAATATTCTGGTTCTTAAGACTATCTGGAAAATGTTAGGAAATGTTTGGAAAATGCAATATACTGTTTCTCAAGTGGACTTTGTTTCATACTTCTTGACAAAGCCTAAATTACAATTACAAGCTAGCGGAAATAATTCATTTTAAAGATTTATCCCAAGAAACTTGTTATTATACAATCATCATCATATTGATGTGAGCATTCATGATCTGTGGGATGCATTGTTATCTCACTAAGACCTGCGGTATAAAATGCCTCCAAAATGCTTCTTAGTGGATTGGTAGTTGATGATCTGAGACTGAAAATAATTAAACCACACACAATTCTGCTTTTTATACTTTCTGTGGTGATACTTAGTTATTTCTAATATGTATGTTTAAATTTGTTATGCCAAAGAACCAGATCCACGACAACCATAATTTAATCTAATAAATTACTCAGTAATAGAAGAAAATATATTAAAACTTGTAAAGCTTGAATAGGCACTTACAAATCCCTTCCTTTTTCTGGACATTATGTTTCATTGAAATATCATAATTAAAAGAAAGCAACAAGCTTTAAAAAAAATCTTTATATTGATGTTATGATACACTTGTCAATATGCATTAGGCTTAGATGAGTGTGTTTTTGTCTCTACTTTTGTTTCTGCAGTTGGAGAATATAAGAAAGATTTCACTTCAAACAACTTTGGCTTCCCAGTCCAAAGTATTTTTACTGATTTAGTGTTCAATACTGCACAATTACAAAACAAACAAACAAACAAAACCCAGGAATCATGTAGGGAACTAATCCTAAAAGCATGTGTTAATCGGTCACTAGAAAAGATGAGTGGTTGTTCTTGTCCTCCCAATATTATTATTCAGTGCAGTAGACCTGGATCTTTAGTGGACAATAGTAGATTAATTGAGACTAAAATAATGAACCAGTTGTTGGCAATCCAGATAAATCAAGGCCAAGCAGGTTAGTAAGAGTGGAGAACAGTCTTGTCCTGTTATTTTAATTTGGAGAAGACTCTCTCATCTCTTGGAAGCTGGAAAAGCATTTGACCTGGGTTGCATAATAGAGCATACTTAATTTAGGCACACTATAATTAACAAATTGCCAACTTTGAGCCTTAAAAGAAGCACAACTGTGTTTTTAAAATGCATAGTCAGGACTTGGAGTAGTACTTCTTGTTCTAATCTCATGGTGTCCACAGATTAGAAAGATTAGAGTGAGTTCATACAGTAATGGTAAGGAAGTAAACACCTCTGAATGTTGGTGCACGGAGGTGCAAATTATATCCATGTCACTGTACCCCCAGAATATGGGGGGAAATGATTTTTTTAAAAAAACCTGCACCTTGCCAGACACAGAAATGTTTGAGTGAAATCACCTTTTGTGTGAGTTTTGTCTTTAAAATGGGGGCTTTAGAGAAAAAAATTGGGAAGTAAAATTGGGAGGAAGAGGATGCTGCCATATATCCAGATTAAACAGAGTTTTGGCAGCCAAGGAAGGGAGAAAAGGGAGGAAAATTGCTACAATTTTCAGGTAGTGTAACCATACAGAGGATAAATCTGAGAGCACAGACTATACGTGAGGAGCATGATGACAGTCAAAGAAAGGGCTCCTCTACCATGGCATACCAAATAATGTGCGCTTCCCAATACACAGTGATGTATGGAAGGTGACAAGTGTCCTAAGTTGTAGGATAAGAATAACAGTCTTAAGGTACTCATTCAACCATGAGGAATAGAGGTATACCTGATGGACTTGTCACCCCTCTATATAGTATGGACTTTGATATTACAGTGACAATTTTGTAAAACTTTTCAGGAACCTTATTTCATCTTTAGAGGCATCAGTAGGGTCCGCTGGTAATCACAGTGTTAGTGAAACCTATTTAAGCCCTGAAAGAGCCTCAGCCGCTGCTGTTCCATCTTTCATGTCTCCTCAATATAATCTTTCTTACATTGGCTGCCAATTATAATTGGCACATAGGTGTGGAATACTTGTTTTGATGAAGAATACATAGTCCACTGGTTTTGATAATCCTTCCTTTATGCACTTGAGGCACCTTGCTGCTTCTGAAATTATTCCAAAGCAAACCTGCAAGAAGGTAACATACTATGCTCAGCATGCAGCTACCTGGCAAGCTGGTATTCTGAGCCCTTACAAACAATTTTAGCCCTATCATTAGGCAGCGTCTGGTAGTGGCTTCAAATGATAGATTGTCATGGTGGAGAATAATAGCAAGATGTTATTAGGGGACTGCTGTGAATCATGTAGTCTTCTCTGCACCCTCTAAACTAGCCTGCTACCTTCAGGTGCAGGGGAAAATGCCATCCCAGCATTGGTTGAGGAAAAATTCAGGTAGAAACCCAGCTGTCTTTTGTACCTAGAACGAGATGGGACATCATCTTGTTCTTTGCCTCCAACAGAAGAATTTTTGAACTGGCCCTTCATACAAATTACAGAACCTACTATGAGCCATCTCCCTCTAGATTTACTTGTCAAGAGATAAGGCTAATTTTATCACATGTATGGTTAATTTGACTGGACTCCTGCAAAGTTAGCAAACTAATCTTGCCATACTCTCCCACCGAGTCAGAAATTTAGGGAACCCAAAAGGTGGAAAGGTTAATCTTGCCACTGAATTGGAGAGACTATGGAGCACAGCTTGTCATGATTACCCAAGAAGCAGTCCAGAGTAAAACCTGGGGGGGTGTGTGTGTGAATGGTCATCTAAAAGATACAAAGACACTACTGTGCTTAAATGGTCCTGTGTATCTAAACAGGACACATAATGGTCCTGTGTATCCAAACAGGATATGGGCAACGAAGGGCTAAATCCAGTTGTTAATCCCAACAAGCGTAGTAGGGCGTGATCACATGAGGCAAACATTCCCTAGTTATACCCCTGTTAGATCATTGTAGAAATTTCCAGTCACATGATGCATGGCCATTATCAAATCATTTACCCAGCCAGAAGTGTAACTTTGGTTTATTTCCCAATTGCTGGGAGGCTTCTGTTATTTTGTTCCAACAGCGTATCTATATATTCCTTAGGGGTATGACATGTATGCACAACCCTATTGATTCTTTTCCAAAGCCAAGTCACCAGGGAAAGCAGCTGCCATTATTGCTGCATGGCTGTCCTGCTTTAAAAAAAATGATTTTTTTTCACAGCTGGTATGTTGATATGTAGCTAAACAGATGTCAATGGCTAGGTATGCCAGGTAGGTGTTGCATCACTCCACCCACTGTCTGGTAAGCAACACAGCCCTGGATGGGGATGCTGGGTCCATTGAGTGCAGTACAGTTGTTCCAGAGGCACTGGCCTAACAGAGGAAATTTTACCAAACAGGAACCCTTTCCCAAAATATCGATGTATTGTTTTGAAAAAATTAAAATTAAAAATTAAAGTAAAAGGGTGCAGTGCCCCATAAAACAAGAGAGAAAATAAAATAGTACCACAGTGTGGCTGGCCATAATGATTCAAATAAGAGAAAATGAATCAATAACATTGAAACACATTGGGATGTTCACCCTGGTACCTATACCATGTGACCACGATTCAGTACAACAAAGATTTGTAATGTTTCATTAGAACAGGGGAACATTTGTCTGGTGTGACCACGGCCTTAGATAAATCTTAAGAAGATCAATTAATTCAATGGTTGAAATTCTGTTGCTAAACATTGTGCTATGGAAAAGCTGATGACATCATCAACTACAGAGATTTTTTCCGAGATAAAACATTTCTTATCCCCTCCCTCAAAAGGTTCAAAGACATCCATAGGATCCTTTTCATCATGGGGAAGTTGTTGGGGACTGCAGGAAGGAAGGTAGTTCTTAATTTTAAAGAGTCTCTGCCAATGGTTTTACCAGTGGCCGTGATTTTCAGAAATTGGAGGCTTCTGCCATATACCATGGCCCCGAATGGCTGCCCCACAATGAAAGGGATACCACAGGAGCCTCAGGACCTTGGGTGGGTGGGGAATCATAATTATTTTATTTCCAAAAAATTGCTATCAACCTTACACAGCGTACGTTACAGGACATCAGCCAATACCTCTACTCTAGAAGGGACTAACAATTGAGTTTTAGCTGTAGGTAATCATTAAATAGACACTGGCAGTTTAGTGGTAAATAATCATCTATGTTCACGCATGGATGAGGAGAGTTGGAAATAACAGGGTTTAACAGTAGCAAGTGTTTTGGAACTTCATAAAGAAGCTTTTCAAGAGGAAAGCTGCTAACCGTCAAAGTATAACAAGTGAACCTTTGCAGACTGCTTTATAGACATCAGTAAACTAAGTCTTTACTGATCAACAAACTTCTGAAAACTGAGCAGGTTAAAAACTCTGGAAGTTGAAGAAATCTATACAATATAGTGTTTGCATTATCACACAGTTTGTTTTGTTATGGCATGTATAAATTCAAAGTATTTTCCATTAACTACATGCTGTAAAGGTAATCATGTGAGAAGCTGGTCCTTTTTCCATGGGCATTTTGTGCATTTTGATCAGCTGGCAGAGGATACAGTGGTGCCTCGACTTACAAACTTAATTGGTTCCGGAACTCCGGTTGTAACTCGAAATGGTCGTAAATCGAAGCACCATTTCCCATAGGAATGCATTGAAATGCAATTAATCCATTCCGGCCAAAGAAATCACACACACACACAAAAAACCACTGCAAGACCCATCAGAAACATGATTAATCCGTTCCGGCCGAAGGGGAAAAAAAAGAAAAGCAAACAAACCGTGCAAGACCCATCGGAAATGCAAAAAAAGCAAAGCAGAAAGCAAACAAACCGTGGAAGACCCTTCGGAAATGCAAAAAAAGCAAAGCAAAAAGCAAACAAACCCGGCAAGACCCATCGGAAATGGGGGGGAAACCCCCCAAAAAGCAACCAAACCCCGCAAGACCCATCAGAAATGGGGGAAAAAACCTTAAAAAGCAAACAAACTCCACAAGACCCATCACAGCATAGAAACATAATCCCATCACCCAGACCAAAACCACGCTGCAAAACCCACCCAGAACAGTTTTTTAAAAGCAGGAAGCAGCACCTTACCTTACCAGGCAGTCCGAAGCCTCCTCCGATCGCACTCACTCTAACCGTTGGAGCGAAAGAACTACAAAGAAGCAGCCTCTTCGCCTACCAACGGTGAGCAATTTGAATTTCCCGCTTTTTTCCCCTGCCTTTTTCTGTTCGTAACTGGAAGCTCCGGCTGCAAGTCGAAGCAAAATTTTGCAGCCGGAGCTGGTCGTAACTCGAAATGGTCGTATGTCGGGACGTTCGTAAGTCGAGGCACCACTGTACTACTATTTTGTGGCTAATGTGTGAACACTGCTTTGCTTCATTCACTGCCATGTGTGATTGCCTGTCTTGGTTCAAAGGATAGTAGGGATATGTCCTAAGCGACACTGACAGTGATAAGCTCTCATCTTTCCTTTGAAGAAGTTTTTTTCTGGTTTTGCCAGAAATGCTGCTGCTGCCGTCACTCCTGCCACTGCTGCCAGCCCAATCCCTTCCTCCAAAATGTCTTGGCTCAGATGTCTCTTATTCAACATGGCTTCCCTCTCCTCTTCCTTCATTCTTAGCTATTTCCTCATAGCAAGTTCCATAGTGACAGTTGCTCATATTGCTGTGGAAAGGCTTTTCCCACACACCTGCCTCTTTTTTTAAAAGAACATGAGAGGAGACAGCTCTAGGCTGATAAATTGTTATTTCAATCAACACTATATCACCTGTAATCAAAGACAGATGAAGGGGAGAGGTGATGGGGTGAAAAAGGACAGTGTTAATAGGATGGGAATTATTGCTCCAGGCAATAATTACAGTGATAATGGGTGTGCATTTCCCAGGGATGGGCAATCATTACCATGTGAAGCACAGGCATAAGCAAAAATGAAGGCAGATTATTTATTTTATGTATTTTAAACATTTTTACCCCACCTTTCTCCTTAAAAAGGACCCTAAATGGCTTACATTGTTAAAAGATTTTGGTAAAATAATGCAGACAACAGTCTACTAAATAACAGAAGCTACATTTCACAACCCAGGTAAAACCAGTTAGAGGTAAATGTTCTCACTTATGTCTTCTCCCAATAACCATAGTACAGATGTGCTCATCTTCTGGAATTTTCTAGCATTGGGTAATTCTGCATGAGAGAAATTTCTGTTCAAATTTGTGTGTAGTGTATGTATATTTAAACTCCCATTTTTAAAAGCCAGGAAATTCACTTCTTCAGAAAACGTCCCGTTTATGGATATGGGATATTATGAATCTGTACCAAAGGATGCCAAGCTTTACATAGCAAATGGCAGCCTGAATGTTGACAACACTAATGAGAGCAATCAATATGGTCTATACTAGAATACCCTCTTCTGTTCACTGCTATTCACACTTGTTGAAAAACAGACCTGACAATTGCTTTGTGTTTGGGTGACAAGAGGTTAACTGATGAGAAAGGGAGTCAGCTTCTGGGATTTTCCCTTGTGTGGTGTCAGTTTGTGAATGGTAGTGAGCACAAGAGGGTATCCTGTAGACCAGTGGTCCCCAACCTTGGGCCTCCAGATGTTCTTGGACTTCAAATCCCAGAAATCCTGGCCAGCAGAGGTGGTGGTGAAGGCTTCTGGGAGTTGTAGTCCAAGAACATCTGGAGGCCCAAGGTTGGGGACCACTGCTGTAGACCATCTTGACTGTTGCCATTGGTGTTGTCAACATTCAGACTGCCCTTTGCTATGCAAAGCTTGGCATCTTTTTTCCTGCTAGCAGTGCAGGTACAATATTGTGCAGCAATATCAGACCATTTCCTAGCTTTTTGAATCATAGGTACAGAAAAACAATATACCACATTCATAAACTGGAAGATTTTTTTAAAGAATTGAATGTGTATATGTAGATATAATAGATACATATTAAGTCAGATACAGAGGGGGAGTAAATGTTTCATATAATCCTGCCAAAAAGGAAAACAATAGGCAAGAGGTGATAGCACATATTGCATTGTGCTAAATTCAGGAAGGTGCAGGAGGATTTATTCAGAGATGACATGTCCCATTCCCTTTGTAGTGAGAGGAGATAGTGCACCATAATAAAATGTAGTTTGTCACTATAAACATTTTACAGTCAAAACAACAACAAAAAACCTCTAACTCTAATTTGTCTTTTTAAGTTCACACAATTTACATTATTTAGGCCCAAGTGAAGAAAACTTCGTTAAAGAAGTATGAATAATTGCCAACCTGCCACACTTCATTTTAAGGGATGTGTGCCAGTGCAATCTTTTGGGTAAGAGTGTCAACAATGCAAACTATTTCTGTAGTTAAATTTTTGAAACATGAAAAAATTATTCTTGAAGGGGGTGTGGGTTATAATAATAATCTTAGAATTGCAGAGCTGGAAGGGACATTGTGGATCATCGAGTCCAGCCCCTATCAAAGAGGCACAATGGGGGATCGAACTCCCAACCTCAAGCTCCACAGCCAGATATCTGCTATGGCACAGTTTGAAAATCTTGGATCTTGTTTACCTCCTACTAAATCCATTCACTTGAATATAAGGTGAGTCATTATAGAATTAGTTATATGTCATACACAGCTTAGAAAAATTACTTTCTGGGCCATACAATTTATTTTTGTAGACTGCAAATCCCAGAATATCTTTGCCAGCATGGCCACTGCTTATAGTCCAAAAAGTATTTTTTTCAAATACATGATGTTTTAGGCAAAAGCAAAAGCAAAAAGCCTGAACAGCAAATGCACATAAAATTTAATACGAGAAAATGTAACTAAGGATGAAACATTTTGAATTTATCAACTTCTATCATAGACTGGTGTATTCCTAATTGACCATCTTGTCTGATTGACATGGGTTGGCAGTGGAGATAACGCTGCTGTAGCTGCAGGATAAAAATCTGAACTGATTTAATACACGATTTAAATAAAAATAAAGTTTTTTTACTTAAATGGTCAAAAAATCAGATTTAAAAAAAAATTAAATTGTGATTTAAATAAATTTGATTTAAATTAAATTCACCCTGTGTAACTGAGAAGCCTCCTGCTACAAAATAGCAAACCCACCACTGAGTCAATTAGCTGAAAGGGAACAGCTCACAATCCACTCTATACTGATCAATTCATCTGCATGGCAGCAGTTACAAGACCCTTTACGACAGGGGTCTCCAAACTTTTGACCGTGAGGGCCACACCGGATATTTTAAACATCTTTGAGGGCCAAAGGAACAGGAATGGGGGCGCGTGCATATTGCAGATGCCGGCGCACAAAGATGCACACACGCACCCTCACCTGTCCCCCGGCCTGTGCGCACGGACTGAAAGGAACAGGCTGGATAAAATGGCAGGGCGAGCCGGATATGTCCCGCAGGCCATAGTTTGGATACCCCTGCTTTATGACACAAGTTGCCTTTAAATTAAGGTTCAGCCTTCATGGGGAAGCATGATACACATGACTTTACATTCAGTCAGAGAATTCAGAATGTGCTCCTATGATCTCTATGCCACCTGTTCAGCATCTGAGAATAGGTACGTTATTGCAGGCTGGCAGGAATGCTAACTACATAAAGAGCCAGGGTGGGATTCCCCCCACCCCCACCCCCAGCTTTTTCATTCACTTACTGTGGCAAGTACCCAAGAAAGTTAAAATTCTGGCTAAACCAGTAGAATTCTGGACATTAGCAGACTTACAGCAAAATGACAACTTATTTGGCGAACCTGTATAGGTGCACAAGAGCCTGCAGGGTGTGCCCAGTTATCTGTAATCTTAAAACTAGCTCTAGGACTGTAACCACAAGGGTTATGCTCACTTGACTGCAGTAAGTTAAAACCTGCCCTTGTTTTATTTATCAGGCCATCTGATCTCACATCTGTATTGTATTTATATAAAATCCTATCTTTTTAAAGTCACTGAGAAGCTGTACCAAAGATTTCTTTGGAAAATGAATCTTTAATGCCTAGCACCTTCATTGCTAAGCAAAGGCAAGTGGTTTTTCCTTCTCTTTCTTTGTTTGATTTGATATGGGTCGAGCAAGCCCTTCTTGTTCACATTGTCACATTTTGCCATCTGTTTGCTTCTTCTTGACCAAAATAGTTAGAAGAAATGGCTACATTTACGACATGGTGATAGAGGCAGAGTATGACAATCCATTCCTGTCATGTGCTCTGGTCATTCAGCTGTATGAATATTCTTATCTAGTTCTAGGTCTTCTATATTTAAATTTAAGAAGTGAATCCCACTGGTAGCCAAAAGCAAAAAAAGTCTCCTCACATTGTTTCTCATTATTCACGGTGTGCTCACTTCCTATAGGCTTCTCCCTGCCTCCTATGTAAGGTCTCAGCAGGCACCAGATGGTGCCCCCTCTTTACAGCCTAGCTTGGTAGGTGTGCTTTGTGCTTTAGACCCAAGCCAGATTCCTATTCCCTGAGTATAACCCGCTTGCCAGTTCTCCCCCACCGCCTCCGACTGAAGCCGAATGCCTACTGGTTTCCTGACCTGGATCAAGTCCAAGGTCTCCAACGGTCTGACCTTAGTTTGTCTTTTCTGATTTCATCTGTTATTTGTTCAGTTCGTAATGTGTTTTGCAATGTGTCACACAATGACTCAAGCTGTTATAGCACATGTTGGGCAGTATGCGCAGAAAAGCAACGTTGCCAATTCTGCTTTGTCCGCATGAGGAGGTCAGAGAGGTGCAAACGTGTACTCTCAAGTAATCATATCCCCTGCTGCCCTGGCCATTTACAATATACAAACTAGTTTGCTATAGAAGCATTTCTTTAGAAGAAACACACAAATGTGTGAATCAAAGTGGAGTGAAAAGCACCTAGTCAGTGAAAAACAATAGACTTGAAAAATAATTTATTTTACTTTTATTTTTCATTTATGTGTCATGGTACTATGTGCTGTCAAATCAGCTCTGACTTAGGGTGACTCTAGTAGGGTTTCCAAGGTATGTGACATATTTAAGGCGTAGTTTTACCAGTGTCGCCCCCAGCACATTTCCATGGCTGAGCAGGTATTTGAACCCAGGTCTCCTCTCTCCTAGTCCAACATTCTGTCCACTACACTACACTGAGATTGTCATTAGTAAATGTGTATAGGGATTTCTGTGCAAAAAACCATCTTATGGGAAGGGCAGCGAAACAGTGTAAAACAGCTGGGCAGAGATGGCCAACTTGTGCATCAGAGAGAGCTACTGTGAAGGCAACTATCATGCAAATGTGTAAATATCAGCACATTTGTTTTTGGAGAACAGATATTGTTAAAAGATTAGTATTGGTACTCTGCATTCTGGCTTATTTTTAGTTGCCCACTGTTATGTTATTACAAAGACTGTTGACTTGGAATGTCCTCCCATTTGGGTAGTGGAGAGCACAAGACAATTCTAATTCCTCATCCTTTTTTGGAACAAGCTTTTGTTGAGACATTCGCTCTGTGTTGCATAGGTGACAAGGAGGTAAATACAGGCAAGTGAATGGAATGGTATCAAAACAACTCAATGGGTTGGCAGAGGAAAGGTGGCACATTCATCTTTTCCGCTGTGCTCAGCATCATGCTGAGAAGGTTGCTAAACGAGAGGCGCTGCCTCTTCAGAATCCAGCACAAAAATGCAAGAGAGGTGCTCTCTGTGTGTGTCTCTCTCCTCATCCAGCCTTACTGCAAACTAGTGATATTGGGGGGGGGGGGGTGTCCCCTCTCTGTCTGTCTGCTTGTTCGTTGTTAGCTAGTAGCTTTGTGGACATGTTTAGAAGGCCAATTTGGACACTTGTGCTGATGTAAATTCTTTTTTTGAGAAGTGCTATTTTATTCCTATTTTGCAGAATTCAGTGAATGTGTAATCGCATGCACACACACTCACATGTCCATTTTGTGTTCATCTTGCACAGTCAGGGGCTACAATTCCTAGTGGTTATATATAGCACAGTACACATCTTCTCTTCCCAAGCCAGGAGTTAGAGTAGATGGGAACAAGCAGTTCTGCGCAACTCTGCAGCTGTTGTGTTTGTGGGGCAGCAAATTGGTGTTTCATTGCAAGAAGATGTTAATTTCAATTGTAGCAGTACCAGTGTTGAGAGGAGCATGAAAGGAATTCTTCATTATCTTTATCAGTACTGCTGTCCCCAGGGACAAGCTCTGAATCTTCAGATCACATATGGCAAGAGAGCTGTGATAAAATATGCATCAATAAAAAAGAAGAAGTAGGTGATTTACAATAATAAAAGTGAAGAAAGTTTTTAAAGCCTGCTGTAATTATCTCAGACTTGGCAGCGTGTCACCACTCCCACTTCATCCTGCTTTACCATTTATTTACTCTTCTGTAATGCATTAGTTTTTGGGGGGTGAGTTCCTTTCTCTCTCTCTTTTTAAAATTGCTTGGTGTACAGATTATTAATGGAGGTGGGGAAAAGGCACTGTTCTGCTTGACCTGCAAAACCCAAGGAGGTCTTATTATCTTTCCTTCTCTTGTTACATGCAGCCCAATTGACATGTTGTCTAAGCCAGAGCGGAAAGGCTTCTTCATTTGTTTTTTTCCTATCGGGCCAAGCTGCCGTGATTTATGGTCTGAGGTTATACAGTGATGACACTGACACAGCATATGCATTGCTGCCAACCTGGCTGAGGAATTGTCCGATCCTTCTAGACAACCTATGACCAGTGGTCACCAGCAGGGTCAGCCCACCACCAAAAGTAATCCACCAATAGATCAAAATCATTATGTTGCCTACCTCAGTGTTGGTGTTAATGGCTACATCTGGAAGGGAACTCAATGGATTTTCACTCACTTTGCACACATTTTTACCTACAGGGTTTAAATTTAACACTGCTGATACTTATACCAAGTATAATAGGAGTTTAATCTAGTATTAATGAACATACTATTAAATTGAGATATTGCTGGTATTGGATATTCCTCAAAGCAAGGTAAATGAATAAGGGCTGGAAAGAATGATGAGGGCTTTGTTCATATACACCTATGTAATGATCATGTCCGGTGATCTTTTAGGTTATAGTTTTCAAAGAAATGGAACGAATAACCAAACAGATCATCCAAATGCTCTCTGGATCGCCTTTTTTACTTTACTGATAGCAACCGAGATCTTAGACATAAAGAGCTAATCGTTTTTGCCACCAGATTAGCAATAGAACTGAACTGGAAAAGTGGTAAAATGTATCTTTAGAGAACTGGAAAGCCAGCTCTATAACCCCTTTAAAAGGGATATTAATCCAGTAAAAATAATGTTTAAGAAATTTTCAGACACAAGACCCATTGTTTAGTACATGGTGTTCTTGTATTAATTACATCTATAAGCATAATTCATTGTATTCTCCCATCCTCAGTCTCATGCCTTTTTATGAAATAGTTTCCACAATTGTCCATGGGTTCTTCCAAATGTCCCTTTCAGTGAGTTAAAGGCATTGTTTCTTTGCTCATAGTTTCATGTCATCTCTCCCATACACACACACCTTTGTGTTATTGTTGTTACATGCCATCAACACTTCTCTGATTTTGGCAACCCCAGGGCTGGTAGGCAGAAAAATGGAGTGCAAAAGGATGGAGAAAGTTGATGGAGGATGGGGCACAGGGGCAGAATGGGAAAATGTTGCAGTTTGCATCTCATGTGTGAACTGGGGTACTGGAATGTCCTTGAAAAATGAAAAGCCAGTATGCTCAGTATGATAAGTACCATTCAGAAGAGTTACCAACAATTACAGTGGTGCCTCGACTTACGACCATCCCTACTTACGACCATTTTGAGTTACAACCAGCTCCGGCTGCAAAATTTTGCTTCTACTTGCGACCGGAGCTTCCACTTACGAACAGAAAAAGGCAGGGGGAAAAGGCGGGAAATTCAAATTGCTAACTGTAGGTGGCGACGAGGCTGCTTCTTTGTAGCTCTTTTGCCCCAGCAGTTAGAGAGTGTGCGTCGTCGTTGTAGGCTTGGGACTGCCTCCTTCTGCTTCTGAGAGAGTGTGTGTGTGTTTGCAGGGAGGGTTCGGGCTGCCTTGTAAGGTAAGGTGTTTTCTGCTTTGTAAAAACTGTTCTGGGTGGGTTTTGCAGCGTGGTTTTTGGCTGGGGGGGGTATGTTTCTGTGCTGTGTTGTTGTTTTGTTTTTTGGTGATTTTTTTTTTTTGCAGCCCCAGCGCCGGGGCTTGCTTTGCTGTTTATTTTTGGTTTGGTTGTTTGTTTGTTTTTGTTTTTTTGCAGTCCCAGCGCCTTCGGGGCTTGCTTCGCTGTTTATTTTTGGGTTGTTTTTTTTAAAAAAAACCCAGCCATGGAGCTTGCTTCGCTCTTTATTTTTGGTTTTTTTGTTTTGTTTTTTAAAGCCCCAGCCACAGAGCTTGCTTCGGTTTATTTTTGGTTTTCTTTTTTCTTTTTTAAAGCCCCAGCGCCTTCCGACCGGGCTTGCTGTGTGCTTAATTTGGGGGGGGGGGGGTGTTTGCCGGAACGGATTAATCGTGTTCCAATGCATTTCAATGGGAAATGGTGCTTCGACTTACGACCATTTCGAGTTATGTCCATCTTCTGGAACGGATTATGGTCGTAAGTCGAGGCACCACTGTATAAAGAACATGAAAAAATGCACTCCAGCTAACCTCATCTAGAAGAACCCCTTCATGCCATTTCCTTATCGTTTTTATATAGAAATATATGCATAAATATTATTGTTGTTACATGCAGTCAAGTTGCCTCTGACTTATGGTGACCCCATGAATGAGAGATCTCCAAAATGTCCTGTCCTCAACAGCCCTGCCCAGCTCTTGTAAACTCAAGCCTGTGATTACTTTAGGGAATTGACACATCTCATGTTTGGTCTTCCTCTTTTCCTGCTGTCTTCCACCTTTCCCAGCATTATTGTCTTTTCCAGAGAATCCTGCCTTCTCTTGATGTGTCCAAAGTAAGACAGTATCAGTTTCAAAATTTTTGCCTAAAGGGATAGGTTAGGCTTGATTTGCTCTAGGACCCACCTGTTTGTCTTTCTGACAGTCCAGGGTATCTGCAAAGCTCTCTTCCAGCACCATATTTCAAATTAATCATTTTTTCCCCGTCACCTTTTTTCCCTGTACAGCTTTCACACCCATGCATGGTAATCAGGAATACAAGAGTGTGGATGATCTTGGTCTCGGTCCCCAGTGACACATCCTTACACTTGACAATATTTTCTAATTCCTTCATTGCTGCCCTTCCAAGTCTCAGTCTTCTGGTTGCTTGGCTGCAGTCTCCATTTGGATTGATGATTGAACCAAGAAATACAAGATCCCTAATTATTTCAATTTTTTTGTTGCCAACACTGAAGTTGTGTAGTTCTTTTGTAATCATGTGTAACCACCCCCAGTTGTTCCTTCCATGAAATGGACATCGTGATGCTGTAGAACAGTGGATCCCAACCTTGGCTAACCCAGACCTTTCAGTTAGGGTTCTCTCGTGCCTCCTCCCAGTGCTTTGCTCTTTTCTGGTCTTCATCTTCCTTCTTATCTCCCGCTACTAGGGGCTCCCCTCCACCTTCCAGTATCTTCTCCCCTGTTGGTCTACCTGCTGCCTGAAGACTCCCTCCATCTTCCTTTTCTCTTCTCCAATCTACTGGGGAACTGCATGTGGGGAATTCCTTTGGAGGGCTAAAGGAGTGGCATGACCCATTGCTGCTGGTAGTCGAGACCAGATGTCACCCTTATTGTCCTCACATCAGGATTTTTGTCTTCTTAATCTTCAACTGCAGTCCTGATTTGGCACTTTTTTCTTTTACTTTCACTAATAGCCATTTAAGGTCATTGCTGCTTCCTGCCAGTAAGATGGTGAAATCATATATTAAATTATTGATGTTTCTTCTACCAATTTTCACTCCTCTTCCATATGATATATTCTGCGTAGCAAGTGAATAATTAAGGTGATAAAATGCACTCTTGTCTGACACTTTTGCCTACAGGAAGCCATTCTGTCTCTCCATATTATGTCCTAACAGTAGCTTGTTGACCACAATACAAGTTATACCTAAGGATAAGCAAATGTTGAAGCACACTCATTTTTTTTCTGAGCAACCCATAGCTTTCTATGATCCACACAGCCAAAGGCTTTGCAATACAGTGGTGCCTCGCTAGACGATTGCCTCGCAGGACGAGGAAATCGCTAGACGATGCCTTTTTGCGATCGCTACTGCGCTTCGCAAAACGATGTTTCCCTATGGTGATTTTCGCTAGACGATGAGGTTTCCCCATAGGAGTGCGCCGACTAGTGGTGAAAAGCTGTCAGTGCAGCTGTCAGTGCATTCCTATGGGGACCCGCACTCGCTAGACGAGGTTTCCCTATGGGAAATTTTCGCTAGACGACTGCATTTTCCCTTGGAACGCATTGAAGCGATTTCAATGCATTCCAATGGGAAAACGTGCTTCGCTAGACGATGTTTTCGCTAGACAGCAATCCTCGTGGAACGGATTAACATCGTCTAGCGAGGCACCACTGTAGTCTGTAAATCACAGACTGATTTTCTGAAACTCTTAGGTTCACTCCAGTACAGTGGATATTTGCAATATAATCTTGACTCCCTTTTCCTTTTCAGAATCCATCTTGAACATCAGGCATTTCTTGCTCCATAGAAGGTAAAAGCCTTTATTGCAATACCTTGAGTATCAGTTGTCTGTTCTGTTGTTTGAAGCAAGTATTTGTAATAAACAGATTACTGGCTTTGCAGAACTGAGTCTTTCTTGTGCTTCATTTCTGTCCCCAAGGCTAAAATTTCCAACCACATTTGGTTCTGTTTTGTTTCCTACTTTTGCATTCCAGTCACCTATGATTATAAGCATGTTTTGTTTTGGTATGTGGTTAATTTACTCCTGGATGCTTGCATAAAAGTTTTCAATTTCATCTTGTTCAGCATCTATAGTTGGAGCACAGACTTGACTGATGGTTATGTTGATAAGTTTTCCATGGAGTCTGATTGATATTGTTTGGTCAGTCCTGGAATATTGCCCCTAACTGCCTGTGCTACATCTAGCCTCCATTTCTTTTGATTTTGCCATTTTCAGAGTAGAACATTTTGTAGTTGTCTGACTGAAAATATCCCATTCCAGCTCACTTTAGTTCACTGATGCCAAGCACTGTAATGTTTATATGTTCCATTTTGTCTTTCACATTTGCTAGTTTACCTTAATTCATACTTCTCACATTCCATGTTCCAATTTTATGTGTTTTACAGCTTCGGACTTTCCTTTCACTTCTGTGCACATCAGCCACTAGACATCCTTTAGGATTTAATCTAGTTGCATCACTAGCAACAGAGCTATTCATATTTGTCCTTTGCTCTTCTCCAGTAGCTGGCAGTCTTATCTTCCAGCACTATCTCTTGTTTCATTTTAGACTGTACCGTTCATTTTGGAGGATGTTCAGGGTAAGGAAAGTCCAGCAGAGGTTTACCATTGCACCTACTGCTCAGTACTAACAAAAGCATCATCACCTTTGCCTCCCCACCAGTGTCACTTTCAGCTACTGCTGCTGCCTAGTAGCTGCTTTGAAGATGGTGGATTCCATCTTTATCTGGTGTCTCAGCTATGTCTGTTCCACCTTGGGTGATCCTGCTAGGAGTCCAGTCTCATAATGGAGTCTGGCCTCCTGACAGCATTGCTCTCAGCTTCACACACTCAAACCTGTTCACTACATTAAGGTGTGCATCCAAGAAAGAGCTAAAGAGAGGAAAGAGGAGTGAAATCATTCCAACATGTGAATGATCCCTGTCAAAATTAAGTAGCTTTGAAGTCCTATTGATTTCAGAAGGAGGAATTAGAGCATCCACTTAACTCTGTTCTAGTGAAATCAATAGAACCTCAGTATGTTTATGTTTGGTGGTTCTCTCCCTTTTGCTTTTAAATATTTCACTGTAATTCAGGACACTTGAGGAAATAACTAACTCTGGATCCTGATACAAAGACCTTCTTTTTCCAAAAAATATATTGTAAGGCTTAAGTGCAGATTGGAATTTAGCTATCCATTAGAGTTGAGATGGGGAAAGTATGGCTGTACAGATTATGCTTAACTTCAGCTCTTAGCATTCTGTACTATGGGTTCTGTTGGCAAGGGCTAATGGGGTTGCAATCCAACTTCATATAACAGGGGACACTTTGTCCAAGCCTTCTTTAGAGTATGCACTTATTTAAGTGCTGCAGGACAGTTCTTAGCTGTTTAAACACAATGTACTTAAATTAAAAATTTAAAATACATATTTGAGAGGAAGTGCTGACAATTTGGAGAGGATATATGTTTCAAAAATACACATTTATATGGCTAGGTAGATAGTGTGGCAGGTTTTTCCAAAATGCAGATAAATGAGGAAATGGAATGGAACTATCAGTGAAAAGATATTGGTGATACAGATGAGGAAGCAGAAAGGTTTCTTCATATCTGCTTGTATAGCGGGAGGGATTTGAAAGTTTAATGGAAGAGAAGGATCATAGAATCATAGAATCACAGAGTTGGAATAGACCACAGGGCCATCGAGTCCAACCCCCTGCCATGCAGGAACTCCATCAAAGCACTCCCAACAGATGGCCATCCAGCCTCTGCTTAAAAACCTCCAAAGAAGGAGACTCCACCACACTCCGAGGCAGCATATTCCACTGCCGACCAGCTCTGACTGTCAGGAACTCCATCAAAGCACTCCCAACAGATGGCCATCCAGCCTCTGCTTAAAAACCTCCAAAGAAGGAGACTCCACCACACTCCGAGGCAGCATATTCCACTGCCGACCAGCTCTGAATCTCAGAATCTTCTTCCTGAGATTCAGGTGGAATCTCTTTTCCTGTACTTTGAAACTATTGCTCCTTGTCCTAGTGTCTGGAGCCGTGGAAAACAAATCTGTCCCTTCCTCGACATGACATCCCTTCAGATATTTAAACATGGCTATCATGTCCCCTCTTAACCTTCTTTTTGTAAGGCTAAACATTCCCATTTTGTAAACATTCCCATTTTGTAAGGCTAAACATCCTGGACTGGATGAATCCCAAGACGGAATTAAGATCGCCAGAAGAAATATCAACAACCTCAGATATGCAGATGATACCACTCTGATGGCAGAAAGGGAGGAGGAATTAAAGAACCTCTTAATGAGGGTGAAAGAGGAGAGCGCCAAAAATGGTCTGAAGCTCAACATCAAAAAAACTAAGACCATGGCCACTGGTCCCATCACCTCCTGGCAAATAGAAGGGGAAGATATGGAGGCGGTGACAGATTTTACTTTCTTGGGCTCCATGATCACTGCAGATGGTGACAGCAGCCACGAAATTAAAAGACGCCTGCTTCTTGGGAGGAAAGCGATGACAAACCTAGACAGCATCTTAAAAAGCAGAGACATCACCTTGCCGACAAAGGTCCGCATAGTCAAAGCTATGGTTTTTCCAGTAGCGATGTATGGAAGTGAGAGCTGGACCATAAAGAAGGCTGACCACCAAAGAATTGATGCTTTTGAACTGTGGTGCTGGAGAAGACTCTTGAGAGTCCCCTGGACTGCAAAGAGAACAAACCTATCCATTTTGAAGGAAATCAACCCTGAGTGCTCACTGGAAGGACAGATCCTGAAGCTGAGGCTCCAATACTTTGGCCATCTCGTGAGAAGAGAAGACTCCCTGGAAAAGACCCTGATGTTGGGAAAGTGTGAAGGCAAGAGGAGAAGGGGACGACAGAGGACAAGATGGTTGGACAATGTCATCGAAGCTACCAACTTGAATTTGACCAACCTCCGGGAGGCAGTGGAAGACAGGAGGGCCTGGCGTGCTCTGGTCCATGGGGTCACGAAGAGTCGGACACGACTTAACGACTAAACAACAACAAAAACATTCCCAGCTCCCTAAGCCGCTCCTCATAGGACATGGCTTCCAGACCTTTGACCATTTTGGTCGCCCTCCTCTGGACACGTTCCAGGTTGTCAACATCCTTCTTGAATTGAGGTGCCCAGAACTGGACACAATACTTCAGGTGAGGTCTGACCAAAGCAGAATAGAGCGGTACTATCACTTCCCTTGACCTAGACACTATACTCCTATTGATGCAACCAAGAATTGCATTGGCTTTCTTGGCAGCCGCATCACACTGCTGACTCATGTTCAGTTTGTGGTCTACCAAGACACCTAGATCCCTTTCACAGGTACTGTTGTCTAGCCAGGTGTCTTCCATCCTATATCTGTGCTGTTCATTTTTTTCTGCCTAGGTGTAGGACCTTACATTTCTGCCTGTTGAAATTCGTTTTGCTAGTTTTGGCCCAGAACTCTAATCTGTCATGGTCATTTTGAATTTTATTCCTGTGCTCTGGGGAATTAGCAACCCCTCCCAATTTGGTATCATCTGCAAATTTAATTAGCATACTCTCTATTCCTTCATCCAAGGAATCATTGTGATAATCCTTATTTATTTATTTATTTATTTATTGTATTTATACCCCGCCCATCTGGTCAGTTGACCACTCTGGGCGGATATCCTTTTGATATCACCTCATGTTTCTTAGAAGAAGGCTGGGCTATTAATACGTCAAGCAATTTGGATTGGGATTGGTTGTCTCATCTTGCCACTTTCTGAATTTAATAGGCATTTTGAAACCTATCTGAATTTCATTATGATATGAACAGTAGCTGGCTTTCAACTGGTTTCTGATTTTTTTTTATTGCATGTTCTGGTACCAGTAATTCACATGATTATGACAAAGAGGGAAAAGGGAAAAAAAGTATCCTGGTGATGAAAAGATAGGCCAGGCTAAGATACAAAGCAAATAACCACTAATTACCTGTTGTAGTCATTAAACACACATGTGCACACAAACACACACACATGGGCACATGCAACCCTCTGCAATCTGCAGATCCTCCAGATTTGGCTACATAAAGGCATATTACAGGCCACATGTGAGAGTCAAGTATTTACAAATTGCAATTTCTATTTCTTGCTTGTCATTGTCAGAGACTCAGTTCAATTCAGCACCATAGTATTTATTTTCCAGAGTTGAAAAGTAAGTCAAAGTAGATTTAGTAAAATAAATGGAGGAAGGGTTACAACAGAATATATGACCTACACTCCAATAGCAAATTAATCCTTATCTACCTTTATAATGACCGTGCCACGTAATAAAGCTGGCCTGCTTCTGCCCTTTGTCCTGTGTAGCAATCTAGAAACATGGCCCAGCTTTCTTTAGAATTTCAGTTCCATCTCTGTGATTTACTATTCCTGCCTGAATGTGCCTGTTTGTGTTTGGGTGGCTTGTAAAACAAGCATTGTTTGGCCCTGAATTCCTTAGGGAGACGTTCAAGCCAAAATATGCATATGGTCCTCGAAATCTATGTCAGAGGGGGATCTACATCTCTGCTTCAAACCAACTGGAAGGCTTTATTTTCCAACAGAAAGGGATTAATTCTGTCCTTAGTTTTATCAGTGAAATCCAGTTGATGGTTGCACAGGGTGTTTTCGGTTATATGTAATTCCATCTGGCTTCTACTTTATTTCATTTTTTCCCCAGCACCAGGAAAATGTTGCTTTTCAAACAATGCCCACATCTTGCCTCCCTATCTCAAATCCTAGCAAGAGCATCACATAAAAATAAAATTGCAGCACTAACCATTTATGTTGTCAGATATGATATGCAGAAGTGTCAGCAAATATTTTAAACCCCAACCACGAGACTGACCTTAGTTTGTCTTTCCTTGTTTCATCTATTGCTTGCATTCAAAGTAATATATTTTGTAACATGTCGCAGAGACTCAAGTTTCTTTCTCTGCAGAGACCGAAATGGATTATACCTGAATTATGTAATGGCTAGGAGGCTTGGAGGATGTTTATGCAGCAGTGTGGAAATAAAGAACAGAAGGCTATGCAAAGGATATCAGTGCTTGATCTTTGGAACCCTACCTTGAATAACATTTGCTCCAAGATGAACTGAGTCCTAGAGCAGTATAGTAGTTTTTAAAACAACATTTTTAATAAGTAGACTAGTGAAGTTCTATCCAAGACTGAAAATTTTGAACCTCTTAGGGAGAAGCTATACCTAAGAAGAATATATTAACTGCAGCTCCATGTCAAATTTATCTCCTCTTCATCCAAAACATGTAGTACAGTTCATCAGATGATTTGGAAGGTGAGAAATTTGCTCTATCAAGATTTGTTCATTTGTTTGTTTTCACAGTATTGCCTGATTTGCAACTCTTAGACCCCAAACAAGAAAGGACATAATTTGTGGATAGTTTGTGAAATCTGTACATTTCTGCACTTAGGAGACATTCTGTAAAACAAAACAAAAAAATGAAGTTGATAACGTGTTCATTCAAAACATTCTCCCGAAATGTTCTATGCACTTCTAACTGTTGCAGAGTTTTGAATTTCTGTTAAAATTCTCTTTTGCTATGCAGTAGAAGTACAGAAACCCACAAAAGAGAATAGCTACAATTTTCCCAGAGTCCATCCCTTTCTCATTAACTGGCACAACATCTCAATAATTCACTCTGAGACATTTGTAGTAGTAAGAATAAAAACATTACTTACAGTTGCTTGAAAGTACGTATTTTGGATGCTGCTTTCTTTATTACACACATACTATTAACCAAACAGATCAACAGCAAACAAAACTGCCACCAACAAACTAAAAATAGGGAAAGGAGCACTTTTTTAATTCAAAGCCTGGAAGGAACTATTGATTAGTGTTGAATAGATAGATAGCCCAGCCCAAAAAAGTCTCCCAGTCACTCAAAAAATCAGACAGCATGTAAGGTTGCAAATAAAACTCCCAACACTAACATGAGTACAAACATGCTTTAGTCAGTGCAGGCATGTGTCCATTAAAATGTCCATCTGAAAAATGCACAGAAATGCACAGATTATTGTCCATAAAGAAACAAAATCCATGTGGAACCAACATGGACAGACTCAGTGGTGGAAAAAGCACAAAATCCAAAGAAATGTACTTGACAAATATATACAGTATGTATTTATAATCTTGAAATCATTACACTGTGTGTTTCCATAACAATGGATACCACTGACAAGAGTGAGGAAATACTGAGAATTAGAGCATATAATAAATGCACATTAGTTGAGAAAGATTGATTGATTGATTGATTGATTGATTGATTGACTGATTGATTGATTGATTGATTGATTTTTATCCCGCCCATCTGGCTACCAAGGCCACTCTGGGCGGTATACAAATACCATCATTATAAAACAACAATACAGGAATAACCGATTAACAACTTAAAACAAAGTGCAACTTAAAACAAAATAATAAAGGCATGGCAAAGGATTGAATGTATAGTTATTTAAAGCACCAGTGTATTAAGATGTTCTAGAGTCTAAACAGCATGTTTTTAGTAATATTTTGAAAATTCCCAGTGAAGGGGCCAGGCGAATTTTGGGCAGGAGACTATTCCAAAGTTGTGGAGCGACCGCTGAGAAGGCCCGATTTCTGGTCATCATTTTCCGGGCCTCTCTTGGGGTCAAAACTCTCAACCGCCCAGCCTGAGAAGATCTTATAGGACGGGCAGATCTAGTCAGAAGGAGGTGTTCTGCCAGATATCGAGGTCCTAAAACATTTAGGGCCTTGTACGTTAACACCATCACCTTGAAGCTGGCATGGAAACGGACAGGTAACCAGTGCAGGGCAGCCAGGGTGGGAGAAATGTGTTGGTGTCTTCTTACCCCACTCAGTAATCTGGCCACCAAGCTCTGGACCTGCTGAGGTCTCCATAACAGCCCGATGGGCAGCCCCACGTAGAGAGTATTACAATAGTCTAATCTCGAGACTACCAATGCATGAACCAGCGTGGTGAGGGACCCAGTGTCAAGGTAGGGATGCAACTGGGCAATCTGCCCTAGATGGAAATAGGCAGAGCGGACCACAGATGCTATCGATTCTATTGATAGGGCTGGGTCCAGGAGTATGCCCAAGCTGCAAACCTCATCCTTTGTGGAAAGAGTGTCCCCCCCCCAAAAGAGAGGGAAGTCCCCAGACTGCAAACACTAGGGGCACCCACCCACAGGATTTCCATCCCTCATCCACCCCAGCACGGCATCCAGGCAGCGCTTAAGGGACAGGACAACATCCACTGCAGAAGGATGGAAGGAGAGATAGAGCTGGGTGTCATCTGCATATTGTTGGCATGAAGCTCCAAAACCCCTGATAACCTCCCCCAGTGGCCTTATATAGATATTAAATAGCACTGGGGAGATGATCAATCCCTGTGGGACTCCACAATTGAGAGTAGATGGCCTGATGAGGGTAAGGGGGACCCTGCCCTCCAGGAGATACCTGTTAATACCGTGTTTCCCCGAAAATAAGACAGGGTTTTATATTAATTTTTGCTCCAAAAAACGCATTAGGGCTTATTTTCAGGGGATGTTTTATTTTTTTCATGTACAACAATCTACATTTATTCAAATAAAGTCATGTCATCTTCTTTTGGTTGCTGCACAATGGTGGAGGGTGGGGTTTCACTTAACTGGGGCTTATTTTTGGGGTAGGGCTTATATTACGAGCATCCTGAAAAATCATACTAGGGCTTATTTTCAGGTTAGGTCTTATTTTCAGGAAAACAGTGTAATAGCCATAGCCCACTCTATTGTTAAAGGTCTGGCCACTTTCAAGAGCTAGGCCGGGGAAGTGTCTAGGGAAGATGTGTTGCCCTATAGTGATCAAGCACTGTGTTGACCTCAACTGACGTTACAGGCTGAAACTGAGTTAAACTCACTGGGCAAGACAGTGCAGTGGACGTTTCAGCTCGATCTACTGGTCCCGGCAGATGGCGTCCACTTTATGTTTAAAGAAGGCCTCAAATTGGTCACAGGAGGTACTACTGGGAGGCTTGTCCCTGTGACCAATCCCGGATAAATCGCGTACAATATGAAAAAGTTCAGCCTGATGGTCTTGAGCTTCGTTTATCTGGGAGGCAAAGTAGGATCTTCTTGTGGCCTTCCCTTTAGCTAAATAAAAATAAGACACAGTTTTTGCAGCTTTTAAATTGGGGCCCATCTCCAAGTGCTCTCTAGTCTCCTCCTATTTTGCTTCATCGCCCGTAGTTGTTGGTTGTACCAAGAAGCTGGACGGTCTCGGCAATGGAGGGGGCATTTGGGAGTGATCATGTCAGCTGCCCTGGTGGTGGCAGCATACCATCCATCCACCATGATGAGAACTCTATGAAGCTTTTGCTTTGAATAGCATTCTCAACTTTCTTGTAGTGTGGTATCCTTCTCTCACATAGTTCTGTTAATATAGATGGAAGCACTTTTGAGTAACCCTTCAGTTACAGCTAAGATTGAACACCATAAACCATATGATCCAATTTTAACCAATGAGTACATATGGTGTTTATTTTAAAACATCTCTTACCTCTGTAGCTACATGCTTATTGAACTGTGTTTAAGCTTCATTGCTTTGATTTACAGAACAACTAAATGCATGTGACCAGAAATCTAAACATTCTATGTGATACTTGTATTGGCCCCCTATTTCCTTATAGGAGGCATACTAACGGTTTTTTTTAATGTTAGTTGTAGAATATACACTGCTTGCTTCCATCATGGTCCTACTGTTCATTTGTTCTTACTAAAGAACTCTAGACACTGAACTTCAACATAAATATTTATTTAAGTGCATAAAGCAACAAGTAATAGGTTTATATTCATAAATTTATTTATATTCTTATTTTTATACACACAAAAAACTATTCTGGATATTCAGTGAACAGGGGGCTTCAGTACTTATTCATTTCTATTCCACTTTTCTTCTTTGGATCTCATGTAACTTACATATTATTTCTCTTCTGTTGTTATGTGCCGTCAAGTCACCTCTGGCTTATGGCTGCCTATGAATGAGAAATTCCACAGCCCTGCTCAGCGCTTGTAAACTCAAGCCTGTGGCTTACTTTAGGGAGTCAATCCATCTCAAATTTGGTCTTCCTCTTTTCCTGCTGCCTTCCACCTTTCCCAGCATTATTGTTTTTTTGTAAAGAATCCTGCCTTCTCTTGATGTGCCCAAAGTAGGATAGTCTCAGTTTCAAAAATTTTGCCTACAGAGATAGTTTAGGCTTGATTTGCTCTGGGACCCACTTGTCTTTCTAGCAGTCCAGGGTATCCAGAAAGCTCTCTTCCAGCACCACATTTCAAACAAATCAGATTTTTCCTATGAGCTTTTGTATCCTGTCCAGATTCCACACCCATGCATGGTGATCAGGAATACAAGACTGTGGATGATCTTGGTCTTTGTCCTCAGAGGTTCAGGAGCCACACAAACCCATCACTGGCCATGGAATCCACCTGCTCCTATGACCACTGTATCCACCCCTAAAAAATATTCTGACAAATATTAATTTTTATAAGGCAATTTAAAAAAATTAATTTTTTTCAGGTAGTGTGGGAGCCCCCAGTGGTGCTTCTGTAACACCAAGACTGCCCCCATATCCAGAGGACATAAGGTGACTTTTTGAGCTAATTTCTCCCCAAAATCAATGGCCAAGATTTTGTTGCATTAGGTTAGGCTTGCATAAAGTTGATGACATTACAGGCTGAAGGAGATTTAAAGATTTCCTCTTTCTGTGCCACATCTTGTCCAACTCACGTAAACTGTTTTCTGTGTGGAAGCCTTAGGAGGTACAGGACGAATGGAGGGAATCTTTTAACTACCAAAAATCTCCTGCTACTAGTGACATCTTCAACCTTCTACAGGCATAACTTAATGCAACAGAAATTCAACCAGTATGTAAATGGGGGAGGGTATAGGGTGTTGGGAGCCATTATTATTATGATTATGATTATTTATTTATTTGATTGATTGATTGATTGATTGATTGATTGATTGATTGATTGATTGATTGATTGATTGATTGATTGATTGATTGATATACCACCCATCTGGCAGCCAGGGCAACTCTGGGCGCTTTAGAACAGATAAACAGATAACAGAATAACAAAATAATACATATACAAAATAATAATAATGCAATTGGGGTATAAATCAAATATCATAAAGTGCAGTGAAAACAAATACAATACAATAAATTACAATTAAAAGCATAAAATATAAAATACTATTTACATAATTTTTAACCCTGTATGAGAAAGCTGAATATAGCAGCCGGTGACTACCTACTATTGAAAGAAAACTTTCTGTTGAGTGAATCAATATACAATCAATGAAAAAAATCCATATAAAAAAACAATTCAAGGGGGGAAAACTTCCTGATCAAATTGCACAGGTGGAATCTCCATTGACCTCCTCTTTTTCTATTCAGCACAGCAAGATCATAATCTATAGCTCCCAGACCTCACTTAGTCCTTGGCTGCTCTCACTCACCTAGCATCTGATTCAGTAGGCAGCAAGGAAAAAGCTTTTTGGGCACTCCCATTATCATTGACAAGAGATTGGAGATGGGAAAGCTTCTCCAAACCCAAACAATCCTATTTCCAAGATCTTGTTTCCTCATCACTAGTGACGACTTTAACAGAGAAAACTGATAAATAAAAAAACCTTCCCAAGCCACCAGTAATCTTATTTTCAAGATTATTGTTACCTTGCCACTAATAATATGTAAATACACATGCAACCCTTGGTCTCTGGCCTATGCTAGACATGGCCCTCGAGGCTGAAAAAAATATGTTTGTAGTATAGTCTCACCACCACCCTAAAATGTTTTTGTTTGTAGGACTTTCCTCATATGGGTGAGACTGCTGAAGAAGTATGAGCCTTAGTAGCTTGGAAAATACATACATCTTGTATCCAGTTGGCCAGCCAATACAGAAATCAAATAAATAATACGATCGGAAGAAGAAAATGGAGAAGCTCTATTTCCTTTACAAAAAGCAACACTAGGAGTGGACCACAGGCTGTTCATATAAAAATTTAGAATAAAGCTGAAGAACACTAAAATATGTAAATATAATTTAAACAACATTAAAGAGCACATAAAGAACAAATTTACATTACTAAATTCAATTTACTTTGAACCAGAAGCACTGTGGATTGAAACAAAATGTATTATCAGGAAAAAAATGCAGGAAGATTTTTCCTATAATAAAAGTAAAGTAGAACTTCAATGGATTGTTAGTGAAACTCAGAAACTGTTAATGGCAGGCAAGAAGCGAAAGTAAAAGAAACAAAAATAGGGGCAGAACCCTAAATGCAGTTTTTTCATTGGTTTGCATATTGAGGAAAAGAGAATTATTGTAATAATTGTTGAAAAAGAAATAGAACAAATAATGCAAGAATGACAGCTTCTTTTAAAGAAGATTCCTGTGATGAAGAACCAGCAAGTTTAGAAAGCAAAGTGAAAGCTGCTCCCAAGACAACTGCAAGAAGTAAATGATGAGAAATAGATGGGATGTTTATTAATTTTGTACCATTAGGTTGATTCTGAGTTATAAGCAACCCGTGCCTTGGTTTCCTAGGCATAAAATGTTCATAAGTGGTTTACCATTCTTCTGGTGGCACCCTGGAACTATGCAGGTTGCCCAAGGCTACACAGCCTGGCTCTTCTCCTAGGAGGTGTAATAATGAACCAAGCTCCCAATCTCTGCATATGACGTCAGATGCTCCAGCTCAGTCATAAAATGTGTCAAGGTTCTAACAAGAATATGCCAGCACACATGGAAAACATTCCCTCCACAAAGAAAGGAGATGGCAATAACTGTAGATTACAATAAGGCCTTCAACAATATGGAAGAAACAGAATGATTTCTGATGAGCAAAGGTGTCAGAGAACAGTATATTTTACCTCTTTAATTATGGAGAACTCCACTCTAGGGACTTCCAGGAGTGGCAAATTCTTCTTCTTCTTCTTCTTCTTCTTCTTCTTCTTCTTCTTCTTCTTCTCTCTCTCTCTCTCTCTCTCTCTCTCTGTGAGGGCAGCAGGTATCTGGTCATAGGAACAGGTGATGGTTGCATGCAGCCTATGGGTGACATAATGCTCATCCCCGCCATGAAAAAGCTTTTCTAGGGCCACGTAACAATAATCTTGTTGCAGATACAGCAGGGAAAGATAAGCTCGAGATTTAATGCCCTACCTAAGACCTCCTACAATGAACTTGCTGCTGAGAGAAGATTCATCTTGGGTCTTTCCATCTCATTCTTTTAGCCATCAAGTCCAAAATGCTGTCATAAACTGTCAAAACAATAAAATATGTCTGTGTTTTCCCTTCTCACCCAAAGCTAAGGTGAATTTAGTGTCTTTAGAACAGTTTTGCAATGAGGCTAAAGCAAGTCTCTAGGAGAATGGAATTCTTTTGCTGTAGAAGGGGCACATAAAAGAAATCCCCTCCACATGACCTTGTTGCACAAAGCTGAAAAATAAATGGTGCAGTAAATAAGCCATTTTTAATCTCAGTCTAGCCTATTTGTTGATCTCTAGAGACATTTACAGATATTCTGAACTGTAGCCACTCTAAGCAACAATCTATGGCACAGGTATGTTTAAAGTCACCGTTGCTATTTTAGTACCACAGTGGATGTGTTGGAAGGTCTCAGTTAATTGTGGTCAATCGCCTCTACATCTGGAAGCAGCCTAACTTACAGTACAAGAAAAATAGTATGATTTCTCTTCCCAATTTTTCAGACTGTCATGGGGAAATGTATAAGCTGTAGAAGATTCAGTTGGCAGTTCTGCAGTTATTCATCTAGGTATCAAAGCAAGCTATATAAAACACTGATAGAGGTTGCTTCTAGCAGTACTCAAAATGCTGAACTGTAGCACAGAATGTGAAGCTGGGTGGGTATCACTTTCTCTTGTTCAGGAAAGGCTGGACAATGGAGCTGTAAGGGAGCAGGTATTTCAGCAATGCATAAGAATAAAAGCATACATAGAAGCTAGAGACTCTTCCTTGGCTAAGATGGAATGTGTCCTTTCTACAGAGTAGACTTTAAGTTCCATTTCCAGTCATTTGTCTAGTGTCATTTGGGTTGTTTGCACAAGCAGGAAACAAAATAAATCTAACAAGAGGAACAAAATAGTAAAAGGTGAAAATTCAGGTATGAATTTAGTCAGACTGGCATGACACACTTCCAGTTCAATATACCTTTTTTTTTTTCCTGGATCAGTATTGTCTCATAAAGTGATGGCTTAGTATAGATTGTTGAGTTCATTTATAAGAAAGTTCTATAAAATGTTATACAACATTTCTTCAAACATACTGTGGGAGTATTTTTTACCCCAACCACAGAGAACATCCCAGTAGAAGCTAATAAAGATATTTTATTGAGTAAAAAGAAGTCTATAGTTTGCACAGCTAAAAAGTGTGCCTTTCTACCATGTTGTGTCCTATATAAAATGGTCACTTATGGACATTCCATCTGGTTTATAAATTGTAATAGATCAGGTGGATTGCTCCATTTTATAGCGGTTGACAATAGCAACAGAAGATACGACTGAACTCTCATGGAACGAGAGGAGTGCAAAAGGATAGGGCTATTTTATGGGAAAATATATAGATAAATTGTGGTATTCTATAAGGCTATTTGATTTTGCTGGCCAGAAACAAGTCTTTAAATTTTACACTTGAACATTTTACAACTGGGTTTTCCAGCAGGGTCTTAACACAGCTTTCCAGAGTTCATAACATGGTGCATTTATTTAAGCAGTTGAAGAGCCGTATTATTATTTAACCTGATGTTACCTTAAAAGTTTCTGTGTGATAAACTGCTGCTTTCATGCAACTTCAGGTGAGACACCATTGTCCAGTGGACTATGTTTTCTTGTACATCATTGCATCCCAATCTTTCTTGTTAGGTCTTGAGACAATAGATGGAGAAGGAAAAAAAATATTTCATTTGAACAACAGATACCAAGACAGCTATTTATAATTTATACAGCCCTATAAATTGACTCTGATTTATCATGGTGGCCACTTCCATTGTTCTCAGAAAACTTTATATTCAGATCACATCTTAAGAAGCGTCTTCAGTGTTTTATGTGTGTTGAACTGCACATAGGCTTAGAGAAGAAAACAAATGAACTGTCATACCAAGTGAAGTTTATAAGATTTATGTGTATGCTTGTGCCATAAGAAAGGGGGTGGGGATTGGGTTCACCCTGCCATTTTGGGATTCAGTAACCACTACCACCCAGTTTGGACCACAGGCCACCAAGATTTATGAAAACGTTAATAGTTCACGGGGAGCCAGAACTTGTAAGAGCTATTTAATTATGCCTAGATGTCAAAAAGCAAGCTTGTTACAAGACCAATAGAAACACCTGTTTCTGCTTCACAGGCAAAGACAGATCTTGTAAGTGGATATGCTTAAGTATCACACTCTCATAGCAAAATTTATATTTTGGATTCTGAAGACTGACAGTATAGCAGTCAATTCTGTAGGTTGCAGCCACTGTGGAAACTTCACTGGTGCCATACTTTTTGCCAAGCATATGTAGAGCACTGAAGTGATGAAGTCACCATACACAAAAATGTTTGTACTGTCAGTAAAATTTTCCAGATCTGTAATGATATTTCTCTGGTACAGCCATTGCTTCAATGAGCAGAGGAGAAATTTATAGCTAAATTCCAGCTTGATTCTTCATACTTGCTACTGACAGACAGAGAGAAGGAAGAAGATTTTGGCAAAGTTGTGTGAAACAAATAAAAAAATATAATAAAATAAAATGTAGAGTCATTTTGAACTCCTCAAAGGTAACCTGAAATTATTGAAAGGATAAGGTCTTCCTTGTAAGACATACCGCCAGAAGACTATTTTGAATAATTCATGTGGCCAGTTTGATTCCTCGCACTAACAGGAATATATGTATTGATTGATGCAGCTATCTGTTTCACCTGAATTTTATATTACCAACAAGTTTTGCTTAAAGTGAAATTTGGAGGTATTTGCTCATTTGCAATATCCAAGGGATATTGAAGGAATAAAGAAGTGTATCGCTTTGACTAGGAAAACATCTAAGGGGAAATAAGTGGCTTCAAATACTCCTGGTAAAAGATGACCTTTTTTAGTCTGTACAATGGTCAGTCACAACAGAATGCAGGTGGCTTCATCAAAATGCTGTGACGGTGTTATTAGGTTCAACTGCCAATAAAATCAAATCCTTTTTTATAATTCTGAGAGCTGTACTTTGGGATTACTTATATAACATTTATGTCAAAGAGTTTCCAAGAGAGAGTTGAAATAGAATGATAAGCTGGTTTCTTGCTGTTTAATTTGGAGGAAGTGGTTCCTAACTTCTAATTCTACGCTCTGATGGACACCTTGGAGAATACGCCTGTTACTTCTGGTTGGGAATATTAACCTCAGAAGAAAAGACTGACAAAAATCAGTTCAGATATAGCAAGAGCACTGCCTAAACTGCAGCTGAACTTTTTGCATGAATTCTCATTCAAAAAGTGAGCAAAATCAGCATACTCAAGTTAAAATTGACCCAAGGCATCTCTTAATTTATGCAGAAATGCTTCTGAGACAAACTTCAGGGGAAAAAAAACTACCTCTAAAGCATCACTACATTTTTTAAGTTTGCTCACTATGGAAAATCTGCTAGGGTTTTTTTATATATATAATTCTTCTTCCTCTGTTGTGGAAATTCCTTGGTCCTTCCTCTTAAACCAAAAAACTTCTTCAAAGGAGACTTTGCATAGGACCGAAGGTGCACATTCAGAATGCACAATTTCCATGATAGTAACTTAGTCGCTTCTGGGAAGTACTTCAGCTTTTTTGTGGTTCAAGAACTGTGCTGTCTCGAACTATTCTGCCATCAGAGACTCTCCCCCTCCACATACAAATAAAACATAAAATCAAGGTGGTTCTCCCTCCTTTTCTACCTGCTGTAGCTAATCAGATTAGCAGTTGAGTCTTCCTTCAATACTGGCAATGGGGCAGCACCTTGCACCGTACCTGAAGCAGTGGGCTAGGTGGGGGAGGCTTCCAGGTTTGCTTTCAGAGCACATGCATGAACCTGCATGTGTTCAGAGACATGCCCATAAGGGATTTTTGAACTATTGGCAAGAGTGTATCTTGACACAGTTTGAGCTGAGTATATCACAGTCACACAGAGCTATTCACAGGGGGAATTTTCTTGAAAACAAACAAATTAAAATATAGCAAAGATTCAACATTACAGTACATGACTAATATGGGGAAATACAGTTAGGTCAGGAAATAATTGGACACTGACAGCAGTTTTGTTATTTCAACTGTTTACCAAAATAAATTCACATTACAGTTAAATAATGAACGTGGGCTTAAAGTGCAATCTCGGCTTTAATTTGAGGGTATTCACATTTCAAATTGGAGGAAGGGTTTAGGAATTACAGCTCTTCAAAAAGAATGCACTGGTGAGCTCTGCAACACAAAAAGGCCTGGACGTCCATGGAAGACAACAGTGGTGAATAATCGTAAGATCCTTTCCATGGTAAAGAAAAAACCCTTCACAACATCCAGCCAAGTGAAGGACACACTCCAGAAGGTAGGCATATCATTATCCAAGTCTACTATAAAGAGAGGATTTCACGAGAGCAAATATAGAGGGTCCACCACAAGGTGAAAACCATTCATAAGCCTCAAGAATAGAAAGGCCAGAATAGACTTCTCCAAAAAATATCTTTAAAAGCCAGCACAGTTCTAGAACAGCATTCTTTGGACAGTAGAAACTTAAGATCAACCTGTACCAGAGCGATGGAAAGAAAAAAGTATGGAGAAGGCTTGAAACGGCTCATAATCCAAAGCATACCACATCATCAGTAAAACACGGTGGAGGGAATGCGATGGCATGTGTATACATGGCTTCCAATGGCACTGGGTCACTAGTGTTTATTGATGATGCGACAGAAGACACAAACAACCAGATGAATTCTGAAGTGTACAGGGATATATTGTCTGCTCAGATTCAGCCAAACTCAGTGAAGTTGGTTGGACGGCCCTTCTCTTTATAGATGGGCAATGACCCAAAAAATACTGCGAAAGCCAACCAGGAGTTTTTTTAAAGGCAAAGAAGTGGAATTTTCTGCAATGAAAATTCAGCCAAACTCAGTGAAGTTGGTTGGACGGCCCTTCTCTTTATAGATGGACAATGACCCAAAAAATACTGCGAAAGCCAACCAGAAGTTTTTTTAAAGGCAAAGAAGTGGAATTTTCTGCAATGACCGTGTCAATCACCTGATCTCAACCCGATCGAGCATGCGTTTCACTTGCTGAAGACAAAACTTAAGACAGAAAGGCCCACGAACAAACAACAACTGGAGACAGCTGCAGTAAAGGCCTGGCAAAGCATCACAAAGGAGGAAACCAGCGTTTGGTGAGGTCCACGCATTCATTGCCTGCAAAGGATTCTCAAAAAAGTATTAAAATGAACATTTTATTTATGATTGTGTTAATTTGTCCAATTACATTTGAGTCCTTGAAATATGGGAAGTGTGTATGAAAATGGTTCCAATTCCTAAATGTTTCATATATTTTTGTTTAACCCCTTGAATTAAAGATGAAAGTCTGCATTTCAATTGCATCTCAGTTGTTTCATTTCAAATCCATTGTGGTGGTGCACAGAACCAGAATTATGAAAATTGTGTCAGTGTCCAATTATTTCTGGACCTTATTGTATACTCAAAAGAAGCATAGCTGGAAGGGTTCTGAGATTCAGGCTGCACTGCAGAGGTCTTCACTGTTTGAGTTTTGTTTGTAACCTCACAGGCTATCTGTAGTTTGTGCAACTGGAAGGGATCTTTTCTGAGCTGGAGTAATTGTATATCTATCCAGCACTAACCAATCATTCCTTCCCCTGTTTCAGTGCCAGCAACTGTATCCTGGGCAGGCTGTCTCACTTCCTAATGGAAGGACCAGCTCTCCCAAGCAACACTCAAAGCAGTGGCTAATTATAAAATAAAAAAGAACACCTGTCAAGTTAGCATTCCTAGAATCATGTAAATCTTATTACAAGAGCCACTTAAAAGCAAATAGAAATTACCCAGTAAGTATAATAGATGATTAACTCTTGACACCCATGGGATACTTAAGCTAACAAGATGAATCTATGATGGCCAGTTGTGGGGTGCTTTTTTTTCTGGTGGAGTTTTCATATAAAAAATAAAAATCGAGGGATTGCTACAGTTGTGTCAATGATATCAATGTATAGTTATAATGTCCTGCCCCTGCATGAACACGGATCTTCCATCAAATACAGTGTTGACATACCAAGGGCATTGAGCTATCAAATTACAAGGGAAGATGGGTGCAGCCCCTGGATTTCTGGAAGTTTCTCCCACCTGGCCTTATCCACTTTACACCTATGTAAGATTATGGAAGAATCCGTATGTCCTCCTACTAATTTGCTTGAAGCCAACTGTCAAGAACAGCTTCCCTTGCACCCTTATTTAATCAGGTGTCATGTTGCAAGTTTGTTCCTATCCTTATCTTTATCTTTATCTTTATTAGATTTTTACCCCACCCCCCTAGACAAAGTCTACTCGGGGCGGCTTACATACATAATAAAACATGATAATACATAAGATTTAAAACATCATAATTTTAACACTTATATTAAATTAAATCAATACCAAGATGAGAGTAAAGATCAATTGACTGGAGGGAAGGCCTGCCTGAAAAGCCAAGTTTTCAAATGAGTTTTAAAAACGCCCAGCGAGGGTGCCAGACGAATTTCAGTTGGGAGGCTGTTCCATAGCCGAGGGGCCACTGCCGAGAAGGCCCGGTTTCTTGTTCTTTCTTTCCGGGCCTCTCTCGGCGTTAGGCCCCTCAGCCGTCCCTGCTGGCTATTCCGGGTGATTCGGGTAGATCTAGGTGGGAGAAGACGATCTGCCAAGTATCGAGGTCCCAAACCGTTTCGGGCTTTATACGTCATCATTAACACTTTGAAGTCAATGCGGAAATGAATGGGCAGCCAATGCAAGGCAGCCAGAGTGGGAGAGATATGCTGAAATTTCCTCACCCCACTAAGAAGCCTGGCTGCCGCATTCTGCACCATTTGAAGTTTCCGCATCAATCTCAAAGGCAGCCCCACGTAGAGCGCATTACAACGGTCTAATCTCGAGATTACGAGCGCATGGACAAGAGTAGTGAGGGCCTCCCCATCAAGATATGGTCGCAGCTGGGCAATCCGCCATAGATGGAAATAGGCGGAGCGGGCCACGGACGCCACCTGGGTTTCCATGGTAAGCGCCGGGTCCAGATGTATCCCCAAGCTGCGAACCTCACTCTTTGCGGTAAGGGTCGTCCCCCCAAAAGAAAGGGAGTCGCCCAAACCACCGATGGAGGGACCTCCCACCCTCAAGACCTCCGTCTTGTCCGGGTTCAGCCTCAACCCATTCAACTGCATCCATTGCAGTACAGCCTCCAGGCAGCGCTGAAGGGACAGAACGGCATCCACTGAAGTAGATGAAAAGGAGATGTAGAGCTGCGTGTCATCAGCATACTGATGGCCCGAAGCACCACACCCCCTGATGACCCCACCCAGCGGCCTCATATAGATATTAAACAGCATTGGGGAGATGATCAACCTCTGCGGAACCCCACAACTGAGACTCCATGGGGCTGAAACATTCTCCCCAAGCTGTACTCTCTGGGGACGGTCCTCCAAGAAGGATCGGAGCCAGGCAAGCGCCAGGCCACCGATTCCCAACTCAGAGAGCCTCCCCAGGAGGATACCGTGGTCGACGGTATCAAAGGCGGCTGAGATGTCGAGGAGGACCAACAAGGACATATTGCCCCTGTCGGCCTCCCTCAACAGGTCATCCAACAGTGCGACCAGTGCCGTTTCTGTGCCATAACGCGGCCTGAAGCCCGACTGAAATGGGTCCAGGGCGTTGGTTTCGTCCAAAAGTGTCTGAAGCTGGTCTGCCACCACCCTCTCCACCACTTTGCTAAGGAAAGAAACATTGGCGACGGGCCTATAATTTCCAATATCATCCGCCGCCAAATTTGGTTTCTTCCTTATGGGCCTAATGAGTGTCTCCTTGACACTTGTATCCTTATGAGTCTTGACTGCCTCTCCTGCTACTGAGACTGGGGATGAAGCTAGAGAGATGACAAGAAGGGTTGTGAATAACCTCTTTTTTCCCTGTGACTGCCTTTACAACCCAGCTGTAATCTTCTGTTGCAAGTAAATCTTGAGTTAGCAACTCTTATGGATTTTGCTTCATGTAATCCTTCCAGTAATATCAGTTCTAAACTTAACTCAAGTAGAAGCATAAACTATATAAAGAAAAGTGGCTTCCTATCTTAAACTAGTTCTTCTAATAGATATATGTAGCTCTCCCTCTCCCACTCCTTCCATCTCTTTCTGTGTGTATATACCTTGTGTGTGCTGATAGAGAAATTAATAGTAAACTGTATCTGCTCAGGGGTCTTTATTCAAGTTATAAAATTAAAAGGTAATAATAAAGAAATGCATTTCTTACTGTTACCTGCTTAATGAATACATGTATTTTATATTTACCTTGAGTTTTGTGAGAAAGAGAAAAAGGTACAGTAGCTATTCTAGTTTAATATCAGCTATCCAAATTCATTGAAAATAAGAACATTTTCAAGCCAGTGTCATTATGCTTTCACAGTCCTCTCTCAGGAATTAAATGTATGTGGTGAGAGGAGGGACAGCAGCTCCATATTTAATGTTTCCTTAATAGAAAACCGATACATGTAAAATACTTGGGATGAAAAGTAGAAAACAAATGTAAAAATCAGGCATTTATTAAGAGTGTTTCTTTTTTCAGTGGAACAATATAATTGTAAATAAGTCATCATGGTCTACAATATCCCAACATTGTATGAAACACTATAGAAGAGGCTGGGTAAACATATCCCACAGGTCAGGCACAGGGGCAAGCTTGTCTCTCACAATAATATTTGGGTGTTGGCCAACCGTCAAGTCTGAGGGCTTTATTGATTCTTTTGAAAAGGGCTAATTATATTGTGCTCCGGCAGACTTCAACACATTTTTCAAAAAATCTTTATGTGAACAGAGGAAAATAGTCTAATAGTCCTTGACTGATAGTTGCCAATAAGTATGGCCACCTACTGAGGTGGTGGTGCATGCTGCCTGCAAACAGCTGAATATGTGACCCTACAGTGGAGGGGTCTGTTAGGTCTTTAAGAAGAAGAAATGTAATTAACAATTGGTTAGTGCAGGTGGAGTTATTTAGTCACTGTCTATGTGACAAGAAGGACACAGCTGTGTGGAATTAACTACCATGAGGTGAACCACTAATTTGATTGGTTGGAGGTAGTATAAATTATGAGGCTGGTTAGTGTGCCCTTCACAGTTCTATTTTGACTATCATGCTTATGTTCTGTCCGTTTGACTGCTGAATGCCTATGTTTATGTTCCTGTGAGCACTATGTAAATATGTACAGCAAGTAAATATTCTCTGCACTTATTCCTGGTGTCTTCCTGTGTGCCTTACTACGCTGGAGCTTCTGGTCCAAACCTTCGTAAGGAGAAAATCTTCTGCTGTGATTTTAAACTGCTAACAGTGGTTATGGGCCCAGCTACTCCCTCTGCGAAGGACCCTTGTTCCAGAGAAGCATAAGAAGGGATGTGGCTGGTGAATGTCTGAGCTGGTGAGCGATCGCCTAAAGAATTTAAGAGAGGCTTGAAGACGACCATCCAGTATGGCAGGGACAGCTGTGGTAAGCTACCCTATCCCAACGTTGAAAGAAGGGAACTATTTGTTGTGGGCTTATCGAATGGAACTGTATTTAAAGAAAGCAGCATTGTGGGGAATAGTAAATAACCCCCCTGCTCGGCCCACTGAAGAACAGGAACAGGAGAATGAAAAAGCACTGGCTATAATTGGGCTCAGTTTGGCAGATGAGCAATTATATCATGTTCAAGGGGAAGCCTCGGCTGCCAGATGCTGCAGGAGTTTGCGTGAAGTTCATATAAGAACTACAGCAAACTCAAAAGTACATTTATCTAGAAGGCTGTACAGAACTATTTTGAAAGAAGGAGAAGATATGAAGGAACATCTTAAAACTCTGCAGGAGTTGTTCCAGCAGCTCCAGCAGCTTAATTATATATTTATGGAAGAACAAAAGAGCTATTTAATTCTAAGCAGTCTACCTCCTCCATATGACAATTTGGTGACTTCACTGGAGACTATGCCCGTCGCAGAGTTAACTCCTCAATACCTGGTGGGTCGGTTGATAGAGAAAGCAAAAAGATGAACTGAAAGAGCGGAGGCGGAGTTTTTCCCTGAGGCAGCTAGAACAAAGAAGACTGCCAGCCAGGAAAGCGGAAACAACCAAGGAAAAGACAGTCTAAATGCCGTAAACATTGTTTTGAATGTGGAGCTTTAACGCACCTTCGTTGTGACTGCAAAGCCAAGCACAGAGAGATTGGCAAACGAGACTCCTCCCAGTCCCAGCTGCACAGGAGGGGGAGAGAGAAGCTCTCCATTGTAAATATTAGAAACCAGAAGAGGAAAGATCTTTGGATCTTAGACTCTGGTGCTTCTACACATGTATCCTGTAAAAGTCCTACTAACTTTTCTTCCTTTCAGAGGTCTGAGAAAGAGTCAGTGTGTCTTGCTGATGGTAAATCTCTTAAAGTGTCTGGGGAAGGAAATTTATATATAGAATGCATGGGGAAAACTTGTAGAAACGTACTATGCATTCCTAACCTTTCTTATAATCTCTTATCTGTTGCAAATTTAGACAGAATTATACCATACAATTTGAGAAAGGAACATGTAAAGTTATAAAGGAAGGAAAGATATGTACAAAAGGTACTTTAAGAAATGGGCTTTATGAAATGCAGCTGAAGGAAAGGCAGAAAGAGGAGGGGCAATCAGAAAGAAAGCTGGAAAAGGAGGGGGAAACTCAAAAGGCTAATGCAGTAAATATGCCTGCACATTTAAATTGTGTTCATGATTGGCATAAGAGGATGGGGCATTTGAATTACTAAACATTACAAAAGATGCCAATGTATGTTGAAGGTATGAAAATGACTCAGTGTAAGTCCTATATACCTTGTGAAGTATGTCACATTACTAAGACTAAAGCAAAGCCTATTCCAAAAGTTAGTGATAGGATTTCAGAATCTCCACTACAGATAGTGTTTGCTGATGTGGCTGGACCTTTCCAGAGTTCTCATGATCAGGCAAAATATTTTTTACTGATTGTTGATGATTTCAGTAGATTTTCTTTCTTATTTCCCATGAAGAAAAAGTCAGAAGTTTTTGCTATATTCTCTTCTTGGGTAAAATTTGCAGAGAGAAAATATAAGAGAAATATTTCAGAATTAAGGACAGACAATGGAGGGGAATTTTCTTCATACAGTCAACCCTCGACTTACGAACGGCCCTAGTTACGAACATTTCGACTTACGAACGGCTCCGTTGGAAAAAATTGACATCGACTTGCGAACTGAGCCTCGACCTACGAACGAGGCTCCGTTTGCAAGTCAATGCCAACGGAGTGATCCGCGCCTTCAGAGGTCTCAAAGGGCTTTCCCCCCGACATCGGAGGAAGCCGTTTGAGACCTCCGAAGCCAAAAAGGCAGGGAGAAAGGGCGGGAAATTCGAATTTCCAGCCCTTTCGCCCTGCCTTCTTGCCTTCGGAGCTCTCAAACGGCTTCCTCCGATGTCGGGGGGAAAGCCCTTTGAGACCTCCGAAGGTGCCGATCGCGGCGGTGGGGACCCCCAGGGAGGTCTCCTAGGGCTTCTCTGCCACCATGGGAGACCTCCCTGGGGGTCCCTGCCGCCGTGATCGGCGCCTTCGGAGCTCTGAAAGGGCTTCCTCCGATGTCGGGCGGAAAGTCCTTTGAGAGCTCCGAAGGCAAAAAGGCAGGGAGAAAGGGCGGGAAATTTGAATTTCCCGCCCTTTCTCCCTGCCTTCAGAGCTCTCAAAGGGCTTCCTCCGATATCAGGGGAAAGCCCTTTGAGACCTCCGAAGCCAAAAAGGCAGGGAGAAAGGGCGGGAAATTCGAATTTCCAGCCCTTTCGCCCTGCCTTTTTGGCTTCGGAGCTCTCAAACGGCTTCCTCCGATGTAGGGGGGAAAGCCCTTTGAGAGCTCCGAAGGCGCCGATCGCGGCGGCGGGGACCCCCAGGGAGGTCTCCCATGGTGGCAGAGAAGCCCTGGGAGACCTCCCTGGGGGTCCCCGCCGCCGCGATCGGCACCTTCGGAGCTCTCAAAGGGCTTTCCCCCCGACATTGGAGGAAGCCCTTTGAGAGCTCTGAAGCCAAAAAGGCAGGGAGAAAGGGCTGGAAATTCGAATTTCCCGCCCTTTCTCCCTGCCTTTTTGCCTTCGGAGCTCTCAAAGGGCTTTCCGCCCGACATCGGAGGAAGCCCTTTGAGAGCTCCGAAGGCGAAGATCGCGGCGGCAGGGACCCCCAGGGAGGTCTCCCATGGCGGCGGGGAAGCTCCCAGGGCTTCTCCGCCACCATCGGAGACCTCCCGGGGGTCCCCCGCCACCGCGATCAGCGCCTTCAGGCTTTCCCGGGGAGTAGACCGGGCCTACTGGGGGAAGCCCTCCCCTGGTAGGCCCGGTCTACCAGGCTTTCCCGGGGAGTAGACCGGGCCTACCAGGGGAGGGCTTCCCCCAGTAGGCCTGGTCTACTCCCCGGGAAAGCCTGAAGGCGCCGATCGCGGTGGCGGGGGCCCCCCGGGAGTTCTCCGATGGCGGCGGAGAAGCCCTGGGAGCTTCCCCGCCGCCATCGGAGACCTCCCTGGGGTCGCCCGCCGCGGCGATTGGAGGCAGCGCTCACCCAGCACCGGGAGGCTAGAGCTGGCCGGGTGCTTGGCCGCTCGCCCCGGCCGCGGCAGCGGAGCGCCGGGAGGCTAGAGCTGGCCGGGCGCTTGGCCGCTCGCCCCGGCCGCGGAGGAGGCAGCGGAGCACCGGCAGGCTTCGGACTGGTAAGTCCTTTTTAAAAAACTTTTCTGTGTGGGTTTTGGAGGGTGGGTTTGGACTGGGGGGTTATGTTTCTGTGGTTTTTTTGTTTGTGTGTGTGGTTTTTTTTTGCAGTCCCAGCGTGGGACTTGCTCTTTTTATTTTTATTTTGGTATTTTTTTGAAATGCTGGAACGGATTAATTCCGTTCCCATGCATTTCAATGGGAAATGGTACTTCGACTTACGAACTTTTCGATGTACGAACGTCCTTCCGGAACGGATTAAGTTCGTAAGTCGAGGGTTGACTGTATCAGTTTGAAAATTGGTTGAAAAAGAGAGGAATATTTCATAGGAAGTCTTGTGCATATTCACCATGGCAGTGTGGCCTAGTAGAAAGACATATTCAAACAGTAAATAACATGAAGAATTGTATGTTAAGTGATGCTAACTTACCTCAAATGTATTGGGCAGAGGCTGCTCTGACCAGTGTATGTATTCTGAACAGAACATTACACAGTACGACTGGTGAAATACCATTTACATTGTTATATGGGAGGAAACCAAATTTATCTCACTTACATATTTTTGGTGCTACAGCATATGTGCAGATTCCTAGGGAGCAGAGGAGAAAAGGCAAACCCAAAGCTAAAAAGTGTAAATTTTTAGGATATGATTCAGGTGCATGAGCATGGAGATTTACAGACCAAGACAAAAGGGTTGTAATATCTAGAAATGCCACGTTCATAGAGGAACTGAAAGTACAGGAACCTGATGTAGTTTTTCTACCACATACAGAGCAGACTGAAGATAAGAAAGCCATGTCTCCAAGGAGACCAGATAGCACTGATGCTAGTTCTTCAGACAGTGACTCTGACTCTGGAGATTTAGAACCTGACCCTGAAAATACTATGAAGCAGGAAGAGTCAGACATTGAATAAGAGGTAGAAGTTCCTCGTAGGTCCCACCGAGAAAGACGGAAACCTGACAGGTATCAGCCTGTAAATATTTGTCTTGTACAACAGGAGCCTTCCTGCTATGAAGACATATTGTCTTTACCAGGAAGAGAGAGAGAGGAATGGTTGGAAGCCATAGAGTCAGAGTTAAAATTCTATGAAAAGGTTGAAAGTATATAAAGAGACTCAGCTTCCACCAGGGGAGAAAGCAATTGGCTGTAGATGGGTATTTAAAAGGAAGCCACTTGCAGAAGGAAGTTTCAAGTGTAAAGCTAGGTTAGTTGCTAAAGGTTTTTTGCAACGAAAATACATCCACTATGATGAAACTTTTTCTCCTACCATTCAAGCAGACAGCATTAGAATATGCCTTGCTGTTGCTGCTCAGAGAAAATATGTAATTTCTCACTGTGACATTCAAACTGCCTATCTAAACTCAGAACTTTCTGAGATAATTTACATGGATATTCCACCTGGTGTGAAGGTTAAACATAGTAATAATGTGTGGAAGTTGCAAAGGGCACTTTATGGTCTTCATCAAAAATTAGGTTTTTTGAGTACAAAAGCAGATCACTGTGTTTATACCAGAGGAAACGAAATCCTGATGATTTTTGTTGACGATTTAGCTTTCATTGGCCCTAATCAGAAAGCAGTGGATAAGTTTGAGCAGGAGATAGCTGGTAAATTTGCTATCAAGACACTAGGAAAGATCAAAACGTATGTTGGTATAAACATTGAACACTTGCCAGGAGGAGGTTTTGTTTTACACCAAAATAATAAAATTGCCTCATTGTTAGATGCACAAAATATGAGTAAGTGTAACCCTGTTCCATCACCTGTGATTCCAGGGTATTTTGCTGAGGGTGGACAGGGTCCCCCAATGCAAAATTAAAACATTTTGTGCAAAGTGACAAGCTAAGATGAGGGGGAGAACAGTTTTGCTGAGTGACAAAGAGGTATTAAAAGGGAAAAGAAGTTCTTCAAATTTAAAATTATGAGTGGGTACTCCTGAGGTCTGTTGTTCCCTTGTGTAGTTGTTTCTAATTTGTGATTATTAAAGGAGGCAAATTATTTTCCCTCCTATTCTTTGAACTCCTTTCTCACAAGAAATTGAAATTCTGAAGAAAAACGAATACCTTGAAACAAGATTTCATAGTATTGTTTTGACTCCTCAAACCTTATGGATATGAGCCTTTCTTGTTGATAATAGGGGTAGAATTCACACCAGTAAATGTGATGATTTTTCTCTAAATTAAAGAAAGGAGGCTAAAATGCTACAGGACAATTCAAACCTCATTGTGGCTGAACACTATGTGGAACATGGGGTGTGGAAGACTGATACTAAAGTTTTGTAATATTTTTCAGATCCATCTGGATGCTTTGACCCCTACTGTTGATGAAAGATGAAAGCAGTGCTGTGCCAAATCCTTAGCTGTCCTTTTACATGCTGTTTCCCTCCCTGCAAAAGAGGCAGTTGATTTCCTCCCTCTTTTGCAGGGGGTACTTGGAATTTGTGAGACGTTTCTCCTAAAGCACTGCAGGGCTACTTTAGCTATGTGGCCACTGGGTGTACGTATGCCCCTTATTTTACATATTAGGCACCATTCTCATGTACCTGAAGCCTAGCTGACCAAAAAAAAAAAAAAGCTACCTGTAGTACTTTTAATGGCTTCCTATCTTGGAGCTTTCAAGAGAAAGTGCCTGCAAGATTAACAAGTGGTTGTTATTAAAAAGTAATTAAGATGGAGTTGCTTTAACATCCAAAAAAGAGCAACAACACTTCCCTCCCTTTCCAGATGCCTAACAAGCAGCAATAATAGGAAGCACTAAAAGAGAAGACCATTAAGGTTAAGTCATGTAGGATAGTTTCAGGGAGTTGGAGAGACTTTGTAGTCTAGGAGAATGGGACATGACTAAGAAAATAAAGGACATGCAAATACACACTGCTTAGCCACTATGCTATCATAAGGTAAGACAGAAAGCCTATATTCTGGGAAATATGTTACCTCTTCTCACTTGTGCTTGGTGTATCACCTTTCCATGTTCAGAGAGACATCCGTACAGCAATGTTTTCCAGGTAAACGGTCTTCCACTTGCATTTTTGGCTAACATTGCAATTCAGATTCAAAAATACACTGGCTGTGAGTGTGGAATGAGAGGAAGACACTTGTGCTGGTGCAACTACTGTACGGGCTGAGACTGGCATCAGAGGCCAAAAAAAAAGGAGATATGGAGTACAGAAGGGGTGGAGCTCAGGAGCAGCAGAGTTACAGCAGATACAAACCCACCCCCCTCAGTCTCATAACCACCCTACTGGCAAAATGTTAGTCAAGGGTCAAGATAGTCCTAAGTAATTTCTGGCATCCTTAGGCTGGAAGGAATTTGGACTCAGCACAGCCTTGGCTGGCTTAGTGTCATTTTTGTCAGATGTCAGCCATGCTGGCTAATTAGGATTGCCCTAAGTCTAGTCTATATAGTTTGTCTGAACTAGAAACTTAATTGAAAGATGATTGGTGTGAGTCTTCTGGATATCCAGAGGAAGGAAACTTCACTGCTGTTGTAGAACCCCATGAAATCACTTCCAGATGCCAGTCTACAAAGCTGAAATACAAATGCTCCTGGCACAGGATGATACATGTAAGGATTGATTTCTGATTGTTGATTGTTCAAAGACCGGAGAAGCAATGATTTCTTAAGTGTCTTGAAGAGAGGCCTCTCTTCTAGATCATGGGTCGACAACTGCAGCCAGCCCAATGATTTTGGATTGTAGTCCTTGGAATCCCTTGCTGCAGGTTCTGCTGGCTAGGGCTAACAGGAGTTGTAAATCAAAACAGTCCAGGAGGCCAGAATTGTGCACTGGTTTCTATAACAATGGTTAGAAGTGTAGTTTCCCCCCCTCAGTGATGGTGCTTCTGCTCACGAATAGCATTGGCAAAATGATATTTAAAGCATTTGGTGCTGCAGAGGGGCAAGGAAAAGAGAAACAACAACAACAACATAGAAGGAAGTAGTGAGCATCAGAACTGTTCTAGGCATGGACAGTTTGTCAATTGCTCTTCCAAAGGCAGTCCACTAGACATCTATGGCAATACAGTAAAGGTTGCTAAAGGCTGTCTTTTGCTACCTTTTGGGAATACGGTAGAAGCAGGCAATGGTATAGATTTACAGATTGGCAGGACGGAAACTGAGATTTCAGTTCTTAATACAAATGTAGATTGTGTAAATCTTTGGAATTTCTAAGAAACATTTGCAGTGTCATCTTCAGATAGCTGTCATTGATATATTCTGCTTGACTCAGTATCTTGAGGCTTTTCCGTTTTTAGTCACATTAGCTGCAGGCTTTGGCTTCATTCTTGTAGCTGAAGGCATTGTGCTATTATTAATTTCTACTGCTAGGCTTGGCCTTCTTTCCCATCACTGGAGGCATTTCGCCCTTTGTCTTTTTTAGATTATAAACTTTGCCCCATTCTTTTCCTTTAGGCTTTGACTTATCATTTAAAACTTTGATTTTCATGAACTGGCTACATGCCACTAGATGGAACTCTCAAAATCCTCCATTATACATAAAATAATTCTGATCTAGGCTTTCATCACAGCAGACTACTCATACTTCCTTTGGCTTGACCTCCTTCAATGGACTGGAAAAGAAGTAGTACCTCTTTTTTCTGTAACTTGGCAATATTATGCATTTGGCCAGGGGCAATGTCTGAGAAAGTGTAGGATGAATGCCATAGAAGGGTTTAGTCATCCAGTTATATATACCAGAACCTTACTTTCTAACTAGGGATGGCTCATTGACTGGACATGGGAGGGCTTATTCCCCAAATTCAGAGGGTAGCCCTCCTGCTCTGAACCTGAATCTCCTATGCTCCTAACCATGCCATGCTGAATTTTGAAAAGTAATAAATAGGTGCTTCCAGATGAGCAGCTCCTAGTAGCTAGAAGTGGCACTGCAATCAACTACTCAGGGGCATAGCACATTTTCTATGTAAACATGCTGGCATGTGTCATCCACAGCAGAGCTTGGGAAGTTACATTTAAGAAGAATGAATATAATGACTTGATGAAATCATCTATAATTGAGCATCCTTTGGATCCCAGAATTACAAATGAAATCAGTATGTTGTTATACCCATTTTTCTTAAATGTAACAGGCTAAATCCAGTCCTAGTCTCATTGAAACAAATGTGGATATTTAGTTCCAAGTAGTATAAGGGGCTGGCTACACGGTCATTTAGCCCATTGTTTGGAGCTTTGCAGGGACAGGCTGGTGCGCTCTTAAAGATGGCAATCAGATGTTGTCTCTGCTAGAGTACATTTGTAGGTATAGAAAGGAATGTAGAATTAAAAAATTAATGTGCATTTTAATATTTTTTTAAATTAAAACAGTTATTTAATTTGCACTATGTTTTTTAATTTATGTGTGATAGCCCGATTCCTTTCGTGACTCATAAAAATGTTAATAAACTATTCTAAGACAGCCTGATTCCTGTCTTGACTCACAAAAATATTAATAGACTGTATTTAAATTGTACTGGAGATAGTTTCATGGAGGGAAATTAGAGTGAGACAAAACAGTGATGTTCAGAAACACCATGGTTTGCTGTTTTAAAAAAAGCATTCATGTAATTGGTAGTAGTTTGTCCTCCTTGTTCTAAACAGTGTTCTGTACTTTGGAAAGGGGCATTTGAAGACATTTCACCAAAATTTTAGGCCATTTTCTTACTTTTTATACAGTTTTTTCTCCTGGAAAAGCAACTATAAAATAATGAAAATGAAATTACTAATTCATCAAATTATTTTAAAAATTGTAACATTCATAACAAAAATTGGCTTCTGTGGGTTTCATAATAAGATAAGTAAGGAGCAATTTTTAAAAAGCCATTTGAAAGCATTCCTGTGGCAGACTACCATATGCCACCAGCTGGAGACTTGCTCAGTGAGCCAATAAGTGCTTAGGATAAGCCACAGTAGCATCACCATCACTATGGGAAGCATTTGTGCAACTTTGAGTGTTTGGATCATACATACCCTTGAGAGAGGACCACATAGTCTGATGCCAGTATGTATAACACTTCCATAGTAAAACACATTGTCTAAATTTTTTATTGTTTTTCTGTTCTTTTAACTTGATATGTAATTTAGTATGAGGGCACCTCTTGTATCAACACTGCAACTCCTCCTGCAGATGTTCCTTGTTTATTTTAAGGGTCTGCTGATGCTGTTTGCTTCTTGTCATGTCAGAATCTGTAATCCAGTTTGCATGCAGTATTAAATTGTGGGTGACTTGCGGTCAGTAAAATACCAGCTTTTGCAAAATTAATGTGGATGTTTACCAGTTGGCAGATTCTTTTGATACATGTGCAACACATGCATGCGCGCACGCACACGTGCGCACACACACACACACACACACACACACACACACACAGAGCGAGCGAGCAGTCCCTTGTTTTCCCATTCTGTGGCACTGGATGGTGTACCTGCTGACAAATACTCTGAACAGGCTCTACTGATAAAAGCATCAAGGAACACAGGCAGTTACATAATCTTATGCTGGTTACTTTACATTAGAGGCAGTCAAAAACAGACTAGTACATCACCAGGTGGGGTATCTATAGATCATCTGGGGTTTCTGTATCTTCCAATGGTTTAGGATGAAGAGCACCATTCTTCTCAATCAGGATACTGATACGGAGATGACTTTGGAGGAATCAGAAGCTGATTTGTATGTCAAAGCATTTATGTATGAGTTCCTTTTCTGATAAGGGAAACTACTTCCCTGGCAAATTATGTACGTAGAAGTATTCTTGTTCCGCAATCTTATATCTGCATTCCTGCCCCACTGCAATTGGACATACACACAGGAATGAAACCAGCACCTCTTTAATGAGTGGCAGTTTGCCACCAAGACTTAGCACAATTTCCCTTATGCAAGCATGAACTGCCGATAGGGTACTGGCCATTGTTAACATACATATGTTCAAATAAAATTTTGACCAGGTGTAGAATCTAAACAACTAACATCCACCTCATTTTCAAGCACAACCAATACTTCTCATTTGTGTAGTATTTTTCAGTGCAATTCACCTAATCTCATAGCAATCTTTTCAACAACCCTGTAAATCATACCAGGATTATCTGCATTTTGCATATCAAGGGCTGAGGCTGTGAAATGGAGGCTAAATCCACCTAGTGAGTTTAGGGGGGGGGGGCGTTTATTCAAACTGGAGATTTCTCTTCCCAGACTCTTAGCTGCTGTGCTATTTTACACACACACAGGCACATACACACAGACATATTTTTTCCAGCTGAATGAAACCAAAATGCATTGACTTGAGCTTGTGTAAGAGGCCTGAAACACTCTCTCATTTGTACTTCTCTTTTTGTGGTTGTTCCGTAGTCCCTTGTGACTGCAGGCAACTTGCTGAAAGATCCGTTCTATCACCTTGCATCAGCCACCAGAGCTATGTTTAGTTTGGTGCCTCAGCAGAGAGGAGGATACTGGAGGCTAAACTCAGAGCTCTCTGCTAGAGGGAAGTTGCAGATGTGGACAAGTTTTCTGTTGCATATTCAAGATATTGACAAAGACAAGCAGCATTTTTCTGGGACACATTCGGAAAATTTAGAACTCGTTTGGATCACAAGGGAAGAAAAGTCATCTATTTCTCTTTCAGTTTGAAATGAAGCATGGGAAACAGCTATACTGACCTCAATTCCTCCTTTTTCAACCACAATATGCTCTTTCTATCAGGCACAAACCAGTCTTTTAGCAGCCTGTCCTTTGTCCATTCATCTAAACAACATCTAAACATCTATATCTCTTACTCCACGTAAGGCTCTGTTGTGATCAGGGATGCTCTGTTGTGATCAAGCAATTTCTTATATGTCTAACAGACAGTGAATTGAGCCCCCTGCACCCTCATCCTCTCGTGCACATTGCCCCCTTCTCTGGCAGAATCTTCCTCTATATATACTACAAATTTACATCATGTTTGGAGTCATTTAAATTTCATGGATTTTCGTAAAGGCCTTCAGGAATTCTCGTTTGTTAAGAGTGCTGACAATTTTATGAGAAATCCTTAGACTATTCCACATAACTTCAATCCCTTCTGTTGGGGGAATTATTATTAAGTTAAATTTTGGATTAGTAACAAACCCTGGAGTGTATCCTCACATTCCCAAATAAGAGTGTGCCTTCTCAGGGTACCAGTTAGCCAGTAATACCTTCTCTGGAGATGCCGTAAACTGTTAAGGGTTAAGGCAGCTCTCCTGTTCCCATTCTTCTTCCTTTGATTGAAAATGTAACTATTTGCAGCTTCAGGAGACCACAGAACATGCTCAGTTTTCACGGTTTAATAGGAAATAGTCCTAGTTGTTCTACAAAGTGTACTTTTGTATATCTCGTAGTTCTTTTACCATAGGAACACCATTTTTATTCCAGTCCTATCAACACTCAACTGTCTGAATTCACTGTCAGATTGAGTGGTTAAATCTGGTAGCATGTGGCTAAGACAGTATACATGAGTCAGAGGTTTCTCGTTTAAATCTCTCTTCTGTCTCAAACTTGCTCCAGTGGGTCCTTAGTCAAGTCACATTCAAGTTTTCTTCCCCATTTATTGTAGAAAGATAATAATGCTGATCTAGCTCACCACATGATTGTAAGGGTCTAAAAATCTAATGTTTCTGAAATAATTTGAACACTCTGTTATTGTGTAACTCTTCTGTCAGTTATGATCAAGGCTTGAATTTCTTAAGAAAAAAATAATATTTAAATAATGTTGTTTAAGAAGTGCATTTGTTTTTTCTTTCCTATTGCAATGTAAGAACTCTTGAGACTCCTCATTCGTAATAAAGACAATAATGGCCAGTGTCAATAATATTTGAAAAAACAAATATATAGTTGAAAGAAATTACATTTCCTTCTTCCTGTGTTGATATATAACATATATAAACATACACATTTAGGACCTGTTGTTTTTCTTGTGATAAAATTTCACAAGGATAATCCTGTGTTGTTCAGAAAAGTGCTGTTTCTTATATTGCACATTTGTTTAGATTTTATAATTAAGTGTCTGCAGCATTTGGAGCAATTTATCAATATGCAATATTCTTTCTCTACCCTGTCATTACAGCCATCTCTGTTTAGTTTGCATTGGGGAACAAAGTAATCTGTAATGTAGAATTAGTAAAATATGTCTTTGTGGAATAGTAATGATTAACACACACACACCTTGAACATCTCACATGCCTTGAAAACCCTATCAGGGTTGCCATAGGTCAGAAGCAACTTGCTGGCACATAATGACAAAAGAAAAGATATTTAAAGCTTGAAATAGAGACTCTGCTATCTAAGACTTGCCATATTTTTGGAGTATTCATGTTCAATCATGGCAAGTTACATTTTGAAGATTTTGAGCATAAAATGTTGAAAACTGATCAAGATGGTTCTTCTAAATGGATTGTATAAATAAGATAACAATCACCAGTGAGAATAAAGCAAACAATGAGTAGAAGAGGGAAAGTAAGCCTTCTGAAAGGCTTCAGAAAATTCACTTAGAGTCTTGCATGTCAGGAACCATTTTGCTCCTCATTTGAAATCAGACTCCCTACTTTATCTCTGCTCCCTATCAGCTGTTAGACCTTGGCAATGAGCAAACAGCTTCTGAAGGATTGTCGGTTTGTAGCCAATGCAGGCAAAGCATCCCTGTCAAGAATGGTAATATGTGTCGACAAGCACACATTAATTTTAGATTATTCCTTCTGACAAGGCTGTTGATTTGGAGGTTTGCTGCAACTGTTGGTTTAGGCAAGCACAGAAGGAAGCTGGAGGCATTAAAAAAACTCAAAAGGGCTTCTCCTTTTTGGTGGGATGGGAAGCCACATCAGTATTCCGATAAAAGGTCTTCCTAAATATGTCTGGAGTCCAGCTTTGTGCTTGGGAAACAAAAGAGAAATAAGGATAAATTTCAAGGTCTAACAACACGGAAGAGGTGACTGTGGCAATTTAATCTGTTCAGGTTCAGAAAAGCAGGTCTTTCACTCCCTAAATAGAATACTTTAACGGAACTTGCATGTATGTAAGTGATAGGGAGGATTTCCTCATATTAATACTTCTGTGTAGTGCATTACTAAAATATACATATGTTTCAAATTTTACTACCAGTTTGTGTACTAAGAAAGAAAGTCCATTCTCCTCCTGAGTCAAGCATACAGTAAATATACTCTCTGAACAGAAAATATAATACAAAGAACTGTGGTGAGATGACTTGTGTCCAGCTGTGATTGCACTTTCTTACCCATGGTGGCTGATGGCTCTGTTGGGAGTGTGCCATCTCACCTTCAAAAGAAGCATCCACAAAGTTCAGAGAAGAAGAAGAAAATAAACACTACAGTATGTGTCCATGTTGTCTGTACATGCAGATCTTCTTTACTGCAGTCGTGTGATTGTCTACTTAAGTTCCAGAAGGGACAACTGCATGCTAGGACTAGTGGTCTAGATCTAAAGAGCTGCTTCAGGCAGTCGCTACTGGGTTTCAGATCAGGCAAAGCATCTTGTGAGGAGGAGATCACACTGCCATCTCACAAGATGCTGTACAGAAACAGGCTGCTGTTTTGTGAAATACAAGCCCCGACTCGCCTGAAACTAGTTGTACCATTCTTTGGATTAATGATTGGAGTTCTGTCGAGCCTAGCATAGTGCAAAATTACACCGACAGATGTTCCCAGGGAGTTATGCCCAGGCAGTCTGCATGACGATGATTGCACAACTAGTTCTGCAACAGCCTACAGGACTGTTTGCTGGATACAATTTCTGCCTTGGTCCAAATTTTGCAAATATGTATGCAACTTCATGTTATGCAGCCATAGCTAAGCAAAATAATTTTGGCCAATACTTTGTACCCAGAGTTTCAAAAAAAACACATAAAGCTATCCAACCACTCACTTAGATAACTGGCAACAGCACTTGAGAGTCTGAGACAAGGGAATTTTCCCACTCTACCAGGAGACCGAAATAGAACATTTGGTAAGGAAAGCAGGTAGTCCACCAGATACTTAGGACTCTTCCATGTTCCATCAAGTTTGAAAAAGTTACTTCTTTCACTATAGCTTTTGGGGATATTATCCATATTGGCTAGGGTATTCTGGAAACTGTACTAAAAAAATAACGTAATAAGCTTTGCTAATACATTAAATATTGAAATATAAATAGTTCTTTCTTATCTACCAATCTAAATCCCCTTTTAGAAGGTTTAAGGAACAAAGAAACCTCCACCAAGCTTCTTTCTGATACTGATATTTATTTATTTATTTATTTATTTATTTATTTATATGCTACCTTTCTCCCCATAGGGGACACAAGGTGACTCACAACAACTAAAACTATAAAACAAGTTTTTAGAATACTATATAAATATAATCTAAAAAAAACAAATGCATATCAAGATTAAAAAAGATTAAAAGATATTTCAACAGAGTTGAAAATCAGTAAGTTAATAAACAAGAATTTGAAAGGTCAGTACTCTTGATCTTGACAGTAACAGGGACCTACACCCAGCTTTCTGCCTCCTGGAGCTCAGTGGTCCCCCAGAAAGCTCAGACACACCCTTCTGTGTTTCATAGCATCAGGCTTCCTGTCAGCATCTCTTCACACCGTTTTCTCGTATTCACTCACTTTGTCAGCCTTGCTAAGATTAAATAAATGTTGAGGTTTTTGGCATTTAGATATTTGGTAATTTTATTGGCCTCTCTTAATCTTTTCTCTCTCTTCTTGTGCAGCTCTTCCTTCGTCAGTTCAATATTTGAGCTGGAATTCATTTTAATGCCTTAATATGCAAACACATTTGTGACACAATTGACTCAATATTTAAGCTTGTTCTATTTCAAACACATTTTATGCTTCAGCTGTTTCAACTTGTAGATTATTTGAAATGCAGAAATGATTCCAAAATTAAACAGGTTTGAGTATTTGGCCAATTTGTTTAAGTACTATGTGACATTTGTTTTTCAAACATTTCTCCATCAGCATTTTTCTTCTTTTAGTCTTATTCTTTCACCCATAGCCATAAGAGCCAATCTCAGATATAAGATACAAACTGGGCATTCGAAGACCCAGTGTAGTGCCTGGACCAATGTTAATCTCCAAAAAGGCTTTCCATGTGCTGCTGTTATGAACCCCATGTTTTCTCTGTTATGAAGTAGCTTCTACAGCAAGTGAAGAGACCTCCATGGGCCTAATCTGGGCCCTCACAGGTCACAGTTCAGCCCATGGAAGTTTCTTCCTTCCCTCCTCCAAAATACCTCATAGGATTTAGGGGAAGTGGAAGGGAAGTCCCACTGTTTCCTACTATCTCTCCTCAATTTTTCATCTGTAAAAGTGGTGGTGGTGGTAGAAGCAGCAGTACCAAAGTAATATACACAAAACAGAGAATTGTTTCAGCATGCACAGTAGTTGATTCATTCACAATAATGCTTTTGAGATATTTTTATTTAAAACAGCAGCCCCTTCTTGCCAACTAGCTTTTAAAAAAATAATTTTAATTTTCTAAAAGTGGATTGTTATGCGTGATAATGTGTTGTCTTCGAAAAAGTTCTACTGTGTTGATAAAATAAGACCTTGAAGGTCCTTGGATCATGCCCTTTAACAAATCCAAGTTGTGTTGCAAGAAGTAACTAATCAAGTGCTGGAAAGCATTTTTTACACTAAAGGATCAGCATTATATTGTGGTGTCATGTGAGGCAGAGGACATGCACGGAGTAAACCAATTTCTCTATTTCCCTTGGCCTTGATTGTTATTAATTCCTTCTCAGCTTTGACAGAGTTTGGGGAAAAAGAAATGATTGAGAAGTGGGTCTTTAAAAGATTAGGATCTTATTTCTATACGGCAATCCTACTGCAGGTTCTCTCAATGATGATGTTGAACTGGCATCACAATATACCTGCACTAGAAGAACATCTTAAGAATAGCAAAACATGTATGCCAAATCCAACTCACCTGTTCTTTTAATTGGACCAAGATATTATTGCGCTTTCAACCTTGCAGCTGAATGGCAGAATATTAATGCTAATATTAAAATATCTAATTCCATTGAAACATGTGGATATAACATTAGTAAAAAATGCCAAGTCAATCAAACAGAAATAAACTAGCATATTTGGAAATTCAAAATTGATTTTTCCATGTAGTTCTCAAAGAAAGGCCTTGGGAAAAAGCATTTTCATGTGCCAGAAATTTGTTACAAGAGATCACAACTTCATGCACCTTTCTCTCTAGACAACGTAAGAATACAGGAAAAGACACCCTGCCAATATGCTTTACCTTTTTGATCCTGAAGTGGCCCACCTGATATTTCTTGAAAGCCTACAAGCAAAACTGAGGTGTATTGTGATAGCAATTTCCCATGTACATCCCCCAGCAACTGTTATTTAGCTTACTAACTCTAATGCTTAAGGGGAATCTATATCGCTCATGACTGGTAGCTAGTGATAGCCATTCCCCACATGAATATATTCATGTTTAAAGCCATCTTTCACTACATCTCGTGGTAGCAAATTCCACAGCTGAACTGTGTATTATGTAATGAGGTTTTTCATTGAATGATCCATACTCTAGAAAAGGGGTCTCCAAAGTATGGCCCATGGGCCACATCTGGCCCGCCTTGCCTTTTTATCTGGCCCAGGCATAGGAAGAGGAGGGAAGGGAGGCCCAAGCACCCAGGCATAGATAGCAGGGGTGGGGGATCACTTGGGTCCCCCTTCCCTCCTCTTCCTATGCCTGGACGTTGATAGGAAGAGGAGCGAAGCCTGACAGAAGCAATCCCCCACCCCTGCTGTCTTTGTAAGCTAATTGGGTCCTGACTGACATAGTCAAAAGTTCAGTTTGTCCTAGATCTGGAGCTGATTTCCCCTTTGAAGACTTATATCAGGAGCCTGGTTTCAGAAATGAAGCACTCAGGGCTGGGACAAACACAATTGCTTTGTCCTTTTGTAATGCAGAAATACACTGAATATGCTCTACAAAACTATGCTAATTCCCTGGATATACATGGCAAAATGACTCTTTCTGGAGGACTGTCACTTCATTACTTTCTTTAAAGCAAGCTTGTGGTGTTTGTTGTTGTTGTTTTGCAGGGGGGGAGTTGACTCTTTAAAGAAGCTCTATCTTTTGACTCTGGCTTCGTGACCTTTCATTACCCTGCAGCCTTCTTTTCAGAAAGCTGCACCAATGTATCTATCATAGAATCATAGAATAATGAAATTGAAAGTGGCCTATAAGGCCATTGAGTCCAATCCCCTGCTCAGTGCAGGAATACAAATCAAAGGCTATCTGCCAGGTGGTTGTCTAAATTTCTCTTGAATGCCTCCAGCACTGGAGCATTAACCACCTCTCGAGGTAATTGATCCCACTGTCATACTGCTGTAATGGTCAGAAAGTTTTTCCTGATATTCAACTGAAATCTGGCTTCCTGTAACTTGGGCCCATTGTTGCATGTCCTGCACTCTGGGGTGATTGAGAAGAGATCCTGCCCCTCCTCTGTATGACAGCCTTTCAAGTATTTGAAAAGTGCTATCATATCTCCCCTAGTCTTCATTTCTCAAGGCTAAATATGCCCAGTTCTTTCAATCTTTCATCACAGGGCTTGGTTTCCAGCCCCCTGATCATCCTTGTTGCCCTCCTCTGAACTTTGTCAGCAATTTGTTTGTAGTTGTGCCTTTAGAATTTCCTTTTTTAGAAACTTTCATGCTTCTTGGACTCCTTTTCTTGTTAGGATCTCTTGCCATGGGACCTTACTTATAATTGTCCTGAGTTTATTAAAATTGACTTTTTAAAAATCCAGGATATATTTGTAACAGGATGTGTATCTTCTTTGGAATGCTCTTTTTGGTAAGCCTGTATAACAAAATCATCATTTTCCCCTTTTGAAATGCCTTTTTTGAGGATTTGTATTTCAGCCCCTGCAGCCTGGATTCTTTCCAAATTAAAAATAAATTGGGTGTAGACAACCATTCTTTCAATATGAGCAAAATAGGCCTTTTCAGTCTATTTGATCTGTTTTAAATCTGGGAATGCTTAAGGCCACTTATTTCTGCATGGAGTAAGACATTTACTTAAAAAAAATCATAACTCAAAAACTCTTTGCCCAAACTTCCCAAAATGTGGGACAGAGCAAGAGCAAACAGTCTGCTACATCTTTGCCAAATTTCTTGCTGATCTGAATTCCAGTTTAAAAGTTGTAATTTTTGTTTGGCCCCCATTTTTAGAATTGCCCTGAAGAATGTTGATTTGCTCTGCTGCACAGTAATGCCTTGGAAGAACTATATATGCCATATTGCCCCAGAACGAGAATCTATTATTTATTTTATGTAGTTCTAAGTCTCCTTTCAAGACTGTGCCCTTCCCAGAGCTGCTTGCAATATAAACCTGATTGAAAGGGATCTTCATAACTTCCTGATTCACCAAAAAGTAGTTCAAGCAACATATATCCATTCCACACACAAAATGTATTACATTACATATATATATTGCAATGGATCACCTAATGTGGTTTGCTCATTTATTTGATGAGTGCTGTGTAGTGTTAAGCACTTACATTAATAATGTATTGCATATTGAATTATCTGCAATGATGAAGTCTGACAGGGTGTGTATTATATTACCATTGTATTGCATTCATGTTTGTAAGATAACCTGAATTTTAAAAAACCCACTTTAAATATATTTCTCCAAAACAAGCAATGGCCCTCTGGGATCCACTCTTTGCTTTTGTGATCTGACCCATTAGAAGAAAGTTGTTAGAGCTGATTATTATTGCTCTCAGAGGAAATGCAGATATAGGAACATCCTGACTCACTAAGCGGTTATATGCATCCAGTCACAGGCAAAGCTTTTGATATTAAAAAAGCAAATGTAATAAAAAGAAACTACTAACCCATGATACAATAAATGGAAATTATGATCTTTTTTTCATGCTAGATTGTGATACAGTTCTTTTTTTTTTCTTTTAATATGTATCAAAATCAATAGAACAACTACCGGTCTATGCATCTATATGGTTCTACCTTGTTCACTTTTCAGGAACCATTCAGTGGTGATCAGTAACAGACACACACACCTGATTGGCGCATCCTAGAGAAGGCACTATACTAAGGAACATGTAATAATTTATCCTACAAAAAGTCAAGGGAGAAACTAGATGATTAACTGTACTAAACTTGATTCTAACTAATAGGTATGATTTAGTAGATTAAGTTGCAGTAAGGGGAAAGTGACCGTATTATACTTGAGTTCTTGATTTCAAAGGAAGCAAAAGCTGAATGTAGCCACATATATACACTCAATTTTAAGACAACCAATTCTAATAAACTCGGAAAAATTATAAATAAGGTCCCACAGCAGGAGATTGTAACAAGATAAGGAGTCCAAGATGGATGCAAGTTTCTTAACAAGGAAATACTAAAAGCACAACTACAAATAATTCCAACATTTAAAAGTGGAACAGCAAAAAAGATAAATGTTGCTTCACAAAAAGCTCAGAGGGGGACTGAAAACAAAAACAAAAAACATATACGGGAAGTGGAAGGAAGGCCAGACCACAAAGGAAGAGTGCAGACAGGTAGCAAAAAAATTGTAAGGATGGTATTAGGAGGGCAAAAGCTGAGAATGAGCTGAGGTTAGCAAGAGACACTGAAAGAAACAAAAAAGCATTCTTCAGGCAAATGTGTAGCAAAAGACAAAAAAAAGAAATATTAGCTTAGCTACTCAGTGGGGATGGCAAAATGATAAGAGATGACAAAGAAAAGGCTGATGTGCTCAGTTCCTACTTCAGCTTGGTTTGCTCCCAAGGAGAGTCTATGACCCACCTGGCAAATGTGAAGAACAAGTGGAGTGGACAGGATTGAAGCTTCACACTGATAAACAAATAGTAGTCAAGAAATACTTTATTACTTTGAACTGGCTGCAAAACTCTCTAGACCACCCTCTATTGTTTTCTTGAAATCATGGAGTATGTGTGAAGTGCCACATGACTGGAGGAGGGCTACCATTGACCCTGTCTCCAAAAATGGCAAAAAAAAAAGGGGGGGACATGGGCACTACAGTCAGCCTGACATCAATCCTAGGGAAACTGTGGAACAGATTATAAAGTGATCACTCTGCAAGCACCTTGAAAACCATGCAATGGTAACTAGAAGCCAGCATGAATTTGTCAAGAGCAAATCCTACCAGATAAATCTTCTCTCTTTTTTTTATATTGGATAAAGTCCCTGGTAAACAGTGGGAATGCTGTAGATGTAATATATCTTGACTTCAGCAAAAGTTTTGACAAAGTGCCTCATGATATTCTGATTAGCAAACAAGCTAAGTATGGACTAGATAGAACAATTATCAAGTGAACAGTGATTTACTGGTTATACCTCATCTTGAGTATTGTGTCTCGTTCTATGAAAGACTGAAAGAATTGTGCAAGTTTAGCCTTGAGAAAAGAAGACTGAGGGGAGATATGATAGCATTCTTCAAATATTGAAAGTTGTCATACAGAACAGGGGCAGGATCTGTTCTCAATCATTCTAAAGTGCAGGACACACAATATTGGGCTCCAGCTAAATATAAAGAAAAACGTCTTAACTGTTAGAGCAGTATGACAATGGTACCAATTACTTAGGGAAGCTATGAGCACTTCAATACTGGATGCATTTAAGAGATGTTAGATAGCTATCTGTCTGGTATAATTTCACTTGGATTCTGCATCAAGCAGGGGGTTTGACATGATGGCTTTATAGGCCCCTTCCAACTCCATTATTGTAAGATTCTGTGATTGTTTGATTTCAGCCAATTTGTCTACTCTATCTTTCCTCACCATCTAAATCTGAGGAAGCTTTTTAGGCTCTATATCAGTGTCTAGTGTCAGTAATGAGCTGGATGAGGGTGAATAAACTGAAACTTAATCCAGACCAGATGGGGTGCTCCTGGTCAGTCAAAAGACAGATCAAGTAACAGGGATGCAGCTGGTGCTGGAGGGGTTACACTCCCCCTGAAAACCCAGGTGTGCAGCCTGGGGATACTCCTGCATTCATCTGAATCTAGATGCCCAGGTTTTGGTGATGGCCAGGAGGGCATTTGCACAGTTAAAATTAGTGTGCCAGCTGCACCCCTTTCTGAGAGGTCTGATTTGGCCATTGTGACATATGCTTTAGTTCCATCCTAGCTGGATTACTGTAACACACTCTATATGGGCCTCCCTGTGGGAAGTGTTACAGCAGCTCCACTGGCTGCCGATCCAATTCCAGGCAGAATTCAAATTGATGTTCCTAACCTATAAAGCCCTAAAGAACTTGGGCCCAAGCTATCTCAGGGACCGCATTTCCCTTTATGAACCAGCTCGAGTGTTAAGATCATCAGGAGAGGCCTTCCTCTTGATCCCACCGCCTTCAAAGGTACGCTTGGTGAGGAGGACAGGAGAGGGCCTTCTCTATTGCTGCTCCTGGGATGGATTAATTTTCCCAGCAATAGAACATTACACCACAACAGCGTTGTCATGTTTTGGTCTTCAATGAGCAACTGAGATCCATTAACTTTTAAAAATCTCTGCAAAATATCACACAGAGAGAGAGAGAGAGAGAGAGAGAGAGAACAAGAGACACAGAGAGAGAGAGAGAGAGACCAAACACAGTTTTCCTTTTTTTAGAATCTTCTTTGGGGACTTGGCTTTGGGGACTGCCAGAGATGTTGGTAAGTCTTGGGACCCGAGTCTCAAGTCCAAGTCCAAGACTCAGGACCCAAGTCCAAGTCTTTGGTACCAAGCAAGCACTGAGTCTTTGGTGGCAGCAGGAAGGCCGGTAGGGGCAGGGGGCTATAGGGACTTGACAAGACGACTTGGACAAATGGATCCAAGTCACAAGTCACCCCTTGAAACCCCCAAGTTGAGTCCCAGTGAAGTCATGTGTGCGACTTAAGTTCGAGTCAACAGTGAGTCACAAGTCATGAGTCCCCATCCTTGGGGACTGCCATGATTGGTACTGGTTCTTCAAAACCTACCAGTCTATCAATGTTCAGAGAATAACTTCTAGAAAATCTTTATTAAAAAAAAAAAAGACTTGTTAAAATTGTGGGAAAGTGATTTCTGTGTTTCTAGCATGTAACGTCCACTTCTGGGTCATTTTAATGTGTGTTTTTTAAAGTGGCCAATAAAAAATTGTTAGCAATTTTTTTAAGATGCCCATTGATATGTACATAATCAAGGTGTGCTGTACCGTAATAAATTCAGCTTCCTAATTAGTTACAACCCATGTCAAAATCACACTCCCTCAAAAAGCAGATGTGTAGCAATAAAGCATGGATGGATCCTAATGGGATGTAGACATGTGGGGGGGAATCGTATGATATATCACCTGATATTGTGGAAAATCTATCCAGTTTTTCTTGTAACATACAACAAATTGTGGCATCATCACATGGACAGTTTATTCATGGTGGGAGCCAGCTGTCTGGGAACACCTCCAATTCTGAAACTTCCAGATGGATTAAAAATATGTATATGCAATTGGACATAGCTGAATTTGGTACCTGTTCATATGCATCAACTTTTGCAGTTTTGGAGTAACAGCAGCAGCAGCAACAACAAAAAAGCAAATCCAGCTTACTATGTGAATTTTCACTTTTCTGCTTAAGGAGAAATTCTTGTCCGACATCTTTGCCTATAGGAAGCCTTTCTGTCTCTCTGTTTTCTATCCTAACAAAAGTTTCCTGCCCACAATACAGGTTATGTATCAGGACAATCAAATGCTGAGGGACATTCATTTCTTTTAGAACAATCCATAGCTTCTCATGATTCACACAGTCAAAGGCTTTGTAGTAGTAGTCTAGAAAGCAGAGACTGATCTTTTTCTAAAATTCTTTGGTGTGCTCCAATAGCCAGTTGATATTTGCAATATGATCTCCAGTGCATGTTCCTTTTCGAAATCTAGCTTGAACATCAGGTATTTCGCACTTCATATAATGAAAAAGCCTTTGTTGTAACACCTTGAGCATTACTTTGCTTGCATGGGATATTAGAGCAATGGTCCTATAGTATTTGCAATATTTGGCATCTCCTTTCTTGAGGACTGGAATATATATATTGAATATTGTCAGTCTGTAGGCATTGTTTTGTTTTCCATATTTGTTGGAACATTCTTATTAAGATTTTGACAGGTTGAGTCTCCATGGCTTGACATAATTCTATCAGTATCTCATTTACCCCTGGTGATTTCTTTCATTCTAGTGCTTTCAGAGCAGCTTTCACTTCACTTTTTAGAACTGCAGTTTCTTCATCATAGGTTTGTTCTTCAAATGACTCTGCCATCCTTTTATCTCTTCTGTATAGGTCTTCGGTATATTGTTTCAACTTTCTCTTAATTTTTTCCTGGTCAGATAGTGTACTTCCCTGTGGGTCATTCAAGATTCCTAATCTAGGCTTAAATTTCAGACTTAATCCAATAACCATGAAGAAGTACAATGACATGGTTAGTGCAATAACCATGTAGAAAGATGGAATGGGCCAGGCCCATTCCTTTCCAAAACATGTTCACACCATCAGGTTGAATACCACCTTCAAAGGGCTTCTGTCGCTGATAATTGGAAAGTCTTGACCCTGCAAGCACTGACTCTTCTGTACAACAGGGGAAATGCATGCAGAATACTTTGGTAACCTTCAACCCTTGTTTTTTTAAAAATAAACCATTTTATAGAGAGAAACTAATGCTACCTCTCTACAAGGGAGAACTGACAGATAGATACAGTGGTGCCTCGACTTACGAACTTAATCCGTTCCAGAAGATGGTCATAACTCAAAATGGTCGTAAATCGAAGCACCATTTCCCATAGGAATGCATTGGAACGCGATTAATCCGTTCCAGACGAAAAAATAAATTAAAAAAAACCAAACAAACCACTGCAAGCCCCATCGAAACGCGTCGGGGCCGGGGAAAAAAAATCAGCAAAAACGAAAAAAACAATGCAAGCCCCATCGGAACGCATTGGGGCTGAAAAAAAAATCACGAAAAACCAAAAAAACAATGCAAGCCCCATCTGAACGTGTCAGGGCCGGGGGAAAAAAATCACCAAAAACCAAAAAAACAATGCAAGCCCAATCGGAACGCGTTGGGGCAAAAAAAAAAAAAAATGCAAGCCCCATCGGAACGCTTTGGGGCCGGGGGGAAAACCCCCCACCAAAAACCAAAAAAACAATGCAAGCCCCATCGGAACACGTCGGGGCCAAAAAAAAATCACCAAAAAAACAATGCAAGCACCATCTCAACGTGTCGGGGCCGGGGGGGGGGGGGAATCATCAAAAACCAAAAAAAAATGCAAGCCCCATCAGAACGCGTCAGGGCCGGGGGAAAAAATCATCAAAAACCAAAAAAACAATGCAAGCCCCATCGGAACGCGCTGGGGCTGAAAAAGAAAATCACCAAAAAAAACCCCACAACACAGCAAGCCCCACCGGAACACGCTGGGGCTGGGCAAAAAACCCCACCAAAAACAAAAAAAACAATGCAAGCCCCATCGGAACGCGTCAGGGCCCAAAAAAAAAAAATCACCAAAAAAAAATGGAAGCCCCATCTGAACGTGTCGGGGCCGGGGGGGGGGGGAATCATGAAAAACCAAAAAAACAATGCAAGCCCCATCGGAACGCATCAGGGCCGGGAAAAAAAATCACCAAAAATCAAAAAAACACAATGCAAGCCCCATCGGAATGCGCTGGGGCTGAAAAAGAAAATCACCAAAAAAAAACCCCCACAACACAGCAAGCCCCATCGGAACACGCTGGGGCTGGGAAAAAAAACCACACACACACAAAAACCAAACAGAGCAAGCTCCATCGGAACACGCTGGGGCTGGAAAAAAACACACACACACACAAAACAAACAGAGCAAGCCCCATCGCAATGCGCTGGGGCTGAAAAAAAATCGCCCCAAAAAAAATAACCAGAGCAAGCCCCATCTGGGGCTGAAAAAACACACACACCAAAACACACACAAAAATCACAGCACAGAAACATAACCCCCCCCCCCCAGCCCAAACCCACCCTGCAAAACCCTGTATGCATTCTGCAAAACTCAGAAACAGAATGCAGCACCAGGCAGTCCGGAGCCTCCTCCGACGCACACTCTCTAACCGTTGGGGCGAAAGAGCTACAAAGAAGCAGCCTCTTCGCTGATCAATGGTTAGTAATTTAAATTCCCCACCTTTTTCCCCTGTCTTTTTCCATTTGTAACTTGAAGCTCCGGTCACAAGTAGAAGCAAAATTTTGCGGCCGGAGCTGGTCGTAACTCGAAATGGTCGTAAGTCGGGACACTTGTAAGTCGAGGCACCACTGTACATTGAAACTGAAGCTATTTAGGACACAAGTCACAGGTTGTGTATCTGCATGTTTAACCTGTGATTCCTGCCTTAGACATGCCTTAGACATGCCAACAGAGTATGTGTGAAGGCAAGAGGAGAAGGGGACGACAGAGGACGAGATGGTTGGACAGTGTCATCAAAGTGACCAACATGAATTTGACCCAACTCCGGGAGGCAGTGGAAGACAGGAGGGCCTGGTGTCCTCTGGTCCATGGGGTCACGAAGAGTCGGACACGACTTAACGACTAAACAACAAATAATAATCATGAGTACTGTATTTTGGTAGCTAAGACCACAATATTATACACTCTCACTTTGGAATAGGTCTCATTGACCTCAATAGGGCTCCAATCTAAGTAAACATCACAGATTGCACTGCATGTTCAGACATTACACCATGCAGATTGAAACATTTCTCTCTTTTGTTCTGGCACCATACCATGCCTCCAGGTTTTTATTGTTATGTGCCATGAATTTGCCTCTGACTTATGGCAACCCTATGAATGAGCTGTATCCAAAATAACCTGTTTCTTTACTGTCTTAACTTTCACACCCATACATAACTATATTCAGCATCACATGATACCAGGTGCAGACAGAAGATCACACACACGTACACACGCACACACACTCTGGTAGCACCTGATATATACAGAATACAGAACTTTCTTTTTAGATGAATTTATAAGGTGCCGTTTTAAATATGTATTTTTTGGTTCAAACACTACGGCTGAAATGAAATTGATATTTAAGAAATACAGTTAAAGCAACCTAGGATTCATGGACAATGAAATAGAAAATATTATCATCATTAACCACCAACTACAATCATTGATTCCTTGCGTTATCCTGTCATGTTTAATTGAATTGAATTTTCCCCATTTTCATTTTTAATTAGCTCATGCTGAATCTTTATTTTCATGTAAAAGATTGGATAATTGTTTTATATCTTTGCCTTTAGACTCTTAAACCCTAGCCATCTGAGCCAAGAAATGTCTTTATTGGATTTAATTAAAGCAAAGCAGAACCAGAATTTCAGATAAAAGAAACATGTTCTCTCCCTCATTCTCTCTCTCTCACTCTCTCTCTCTCTCTCTCTTCTTTTTTTAAGGTATTGATGAGACTGCATGATGAGAGAACAGACCTGCTTCCTGTAAGGTGTCTGTTTTTCTAATCTATGAGCAGCCATTCTTTATTCACTTCTGCCTGAATGGACACAATTTAGAATCCGGTGAAGTAATAAGATAAGCTAATGAGTATCTTATTAAATACAAGCAAAAAGGAGTAAAGCATACACATACAATGGTGGGAAAAAAGCTGTTGCTTGCAACTTTGATTCATCTAATAAATGAGAGTTGGAAGGAAAGAAAGAAACATGAAGGAAGATGCCTGATCTATCCATGAACCCCTCCATGAAAAGAAAATAATATGCACACTTTTGAGACCTTCTGCCCTTCTTCAGAAAGTAGTGTCTTCCCACAATCCACTGGGATTTTTTTTTTCTTTTTGTAGGTAATTCCAGGATTATCACCAAAAAACCCCTAAGAATGACTGACCCTGAAATCTTCACTGTCAGCTCAGAAAGGAAGACTGTTGAGTAGTGGGAGAGATGGTAAACCATCAGAGACTTTTTGCAGCCATGAGAGTCCAGACCAAATACATAGACTAAAATAAGGTGATTGTTCGACAGGGCACTTAGAAAAGGCAGTCAGTCCCTAAAGGCTACATATACTCTGCCACTCACCTCACTGCTGCTGCAGGCACTGTCAAAGGTGATAGCTGTTCATACCTAGGAAATATGAACTCTTTCCCATTCATCTTGCCTGGTATTGGTGACACTTGACTTACAGGTCAGCAGCAGATTCCTGTCCATGACAAACTGACATTTAAGGCCATGTCTCCTGCCTAGCCATTCTGAAGGTAAATGTGAGTCTGCCAACTCCTGTCTTTGTAGCTTGCTTGGAATACAGTTAAAACATAAGTATATTGCTATAATAATTATCAACCTTAAATTTTTAATGACTGTATAATTCAGTAATACGCCAGCAGCACGAAGGAATTTTAGTACGAGCAACTTGTGTGCTAAGGATATACAATGTCTTCAGATAGATATGAATGTATGGACCAAGTCAGGGCTATTTGTGTGGTCCTGGCGACCACATGTTGGAGCAAATAGCCTCTGTCACCCACAGAGCAGAGCAGCACCCAGAGGATCCTGTGTTATCAAACCAGTATTCTTGGAGCTAAAAATGGAAAAAGATGCACCACAAAAGGAGAGGAAAATGGAATTAGTACATAGTATCAGGGATACCAAGTTGCACCAAAGCAGAAGGAGAGTGACTACTGATTGCCCCCACCCACCCAAAAAAATACAACCCAAAGACTGATCCTGGCATTCCAACTGCTGTGGTACAAGGGAGGGTCTCTTAAGTGAAGGAGTTCTGCCGGTGTTGTACATTGTCTGGGCTTTTCCTTTGGGTTTTTCCCCCCTTTCATCTTCTAAAGTTCACTTAGTAGCATTACTAGGATTGAGGGTGCATGTGTCTGCACATGGGCAAAGGTCTGCATTCTTCCAATTAGGGCACTCTTCTGGTTTCTGGTTTCTTTTTGGTGTGGTTGTGTCACTGCCAAAGTTCATAATAGCTGTCTTCTGCTGCTGCTGCTGCTTCTTTTCCCATTGTGTTCTCTGGGTTGGAGATGAACAAATAATTCTGCCCACAGTAATTCTGTTGGTGCTTTATGTAAGCCCCCACCCCAAGTCAAAGCCATTTGTAATGACATATTCAGAGGAATTTGGTTTTTCACGACAGTCCAGAGACATACAAATACTGATATGGGCACAGACAGGAATCGGGTTGTAGTATATCCAGAGGAGTACAGGGGAGATTGGGGCCCAGTATGTATGCCCTTGAACAGGGACAAGGATGATTACCAGTGCACATATCTACTTGGTACTAACTCTGGAACCACATTCTGTGTGGTGTAGTACATAAAGAGATGAATAAAGATAGGACATTCAGGAAAAAGGGCCTTCTAGTCCCATAATTCAGCCAGGACCTCCCAGGCCAAATTATGGGACTGGGAGACATCAAAGAGCAGGAGGTAAAGCAACCTTCTTACCACCGCATCATTTCTTCACCACCGCTGAAAGGTGCCGTACTGCAGCTTTTGCAAGTCAAGAGGATTCTCTGCGACTTGCAAGGGTGCATGGGGAAATGAATCTCTATGGATCCTGGGTCTCCCAGTTCATCACTAGGGATGGGACTTCAAGGAAAAAATAACTCCCAGTTCCATAATTTGGCGGCAGAAGGCAGAGCAACCTCTGTAGGGGCTCATTTCCACACACAAGTCACTAGGAGTGCTGTGGGGCATCTTTCAGAGGTGCAAAGAAAGGACATGGAGAATAGAGGGCTGCTGTACCTCCTGTCTTTTGATGACTCCCAGGTGCATCATTTGGCCTGGGTGATTCTCACTGAATTATGGGTCTGGGAATTCTTTTTTTCCTGAAAGTCCTATCCCTAGTGATGAACTAGGATTCAGAAGACCCAGGATCAAATCCAATGCAACCGTTGGAAACTCATGGTGTGTGTGTGTGGGGGGGGTGCAATGGTAAAATATCTCACAGTTACTCCTTAAATTTCTCACAAAGCTCTATTAGGGTCATCAGAAGCAACCTGACAGCATTTAAGAAGATCCACAAACTAATGCTGTTGGGTTCCAGCAATCACACTAGTCTGATGCAGGCATTAAAACTTTGAGAGAGTAATAGTAAAAAGTTGTTAGCCCCTTTGCTGTTATCATATGGCTAGTGCCTGCTTCCCTCTGTCCAGCATAACAGGTAGTGTGGCCATCTCTCTGATTTTACTCAAGACAGTCCTTGACATGAAGGGCTTTTATAGAACAGTTATCTGTGGACAGAGCCCCTCTAGTTGAAACATTGTTCAGTTAAATTCCAGTGTAAAGTTAAACAACTCTCTGGAGCCATTTGGGGGGAAAAAAAGATCATGGATTTATAAATATTCATGATAAAACTGCCTTTACTAGCCTGCCCAAGCTGTTATAACTATGCATTGTCTTTTTGGTTGGGGAGGACACTTGGATTTGTGCTATGTATAATTGCTAGGAGAAGCAAGTTGAATGTGTCCATCTAGTGCCGGGGGCGGCGGCAAATTACAGCTACTGAATGGCAGCCAAAGACATTATTCTGTCTGAGGTGAAGTAGCTTCCTCATTTGCCTGACATTAGTAGCAGAATTGACATCACAGTTTTAGTTTCCTTAACATTATGGGCTAGAGTATTAATCACTATGAATGTATGATAACTTATTTTTAGAAAAATGTATTAACTTGCTAATACATGGATTGTTTGAACAATTTTCCCTCCAGCAGCGTCTCTTTGGTCTTTAGTAACATTATGAAGCAAGTCAGGGAACTCCCGTCATGGGAGGATTTAGGTAATGCTTTTTTTCACTTCTCAAGTATGGGAAATCATAAAACAAGGAGATTAAATAAATCCTTAGGCATAAATTCAGGTAAAGTATACCTGTCAGTATCTTAATTAAAGAGACTATGGGGCTTATGAAGTCTAATCAGTTGGGAAGAGACATTGACTAGAGGTGAAAACATCAGATTAAAGTAATGTCCTTTTGTTCCAGAGCACCACATGCTTTCAAACATGCCTGTCTTGACATCTTTATTTATTTCACTGGAGAGAGCACAGGGAGGCACAGAGATGATGTTTGGGACTGATGTCAAAGCATATATAGCTGTTGTTGCATATTTGGCTTTTGACCAAAAAGAATCTGAACCTGTAAGGACAGATCTTACATAACTGATATCTGAGGTCAGCAACAGTTGTCGTTTTTAATTTTTAAATTCCTGAACAGCTAGGGACCAAAGAACCTAGGTGCTGGTCCCATATGGACTGCCTTGCCTATACATTCTGGTCGTCACCTGTGACCTTTTGCTTCATGTTTCTTTGCTTAATGGGATATGGCAGATACCCATGACATTGTCCTTATCTTAATAAAAGGCAAAAAGAGGAACCTGGGAACTAGAGACTAGTCAGCATGACATCAGTCCTAGGGAAAATTCCAGAATAGTTTTTGCTGGATTGCTCAGTGGTTTAGGTATCTAGCTGCAGAGCCAGAGGTTGGGAGTTTGATTCCCCCACTATGTTTCCTTGACAGGGGCTGGACTCAATGATTGATAGGATCCCTTCCAGTTCTGCAGTTCTAAGATAATGATGATTATAAAGTGGTCATTCTGCAAGTACCTTGAAAGCAATGCAGTAATAACTAGAAGCCAACATGGATTTTTCAGGAGCAAATCATGCCAGACTAATCTTATCTCATTTTTTTATCAGGTATGTTAGGTATATGGCAGCGGAACCAGATGTTGAGAGTTCAGTTCCCCACTGTGCATCCCAGAAGAGCCAGCCTATGTGGCCTTAGGCAAGCTACACAAGTCCCAGGGCACCCCTAGAAGAAGGGAATGGTAAACCACTTCTTAGTACTCTGTCTACCTAGAAAACCTCGAAAAGGGTCACCATAAGTCAGAAATGACTTGATGGCACAATTATTATTATTATCCTCATCCCTAGTAGATGGTGAGAATGCTGTAGATGTTATATATCTTGGCTTCAGCAAAGCTTTTTACCAATTGCTCCATGATATTCAGATTAGCAAACTAACTAGAAGTGGGCTGGACAGAAGAACTGTCAAGTAGATACATACTGTAGTTGATTACAGAATTGTACTGAGAGAGTGGTTATCAATGACTCCTTCTTAAACTAGGAGGAGGGAACAAGTGGGATACCCCAGGGCTCAATCCTGGGCCTTCTGCTCTTCAACATTTTTATTAATAGCTTGGATGAGGAGGTGCAGGGAATGCTTATCAGATTTTCGGTTGACACAAAATTTGGTGGAATAGCTAATACTCTGGAAAACATAAACAACATTCAAAAAGATCTTGATAGGCTTGAGCACTGTGCTGAAAATAACAGAATGGAATGTAAATGCAAAGTTCTACACATATGGGGGGGAAAAACAAACACAGTTACAAGATGGCAGATACTTGGCTCAATAATACTACACATGAGAAGTATCTTGGAATTGTTATAGATCACAAGCTGAATATGAGCCAATGGTGTGATATGGCAGCAAAAAAGGGAAATGCTATTTTAGGTTGCATTAACAGAAATATCTCCAAATCCCATGAAGTATTAGTTCCACTTTAGTTCCACTGGTTACGCCTCATCTTGAGTATTGTGTCCAGTTCTGGCCACTGCACTTTAAGATGGTTGCCAACAAACTGGAACAAGTTCAGAGGAGGGAAACAAAGATGATCAGGAAACTGGAATGCAAGCCCTATGAGGAAAGACTGAAAGAACTAGGCATATTTAGCCTTGATAAAAGAAGACTGAGGGGATATATGATAGCACTTTTTAAATAGTTGAAGGATTGTCATACAGAATGGGGGCTGGATCTATTCTTAACCATCCTGGAGTGTAGGACACATAATGATGGGCTCAATTACAGAAAGCCAGATTTTGGGTGAATATCAGGAAGAACGGTCTTATTAGAACAGTACAACAATGGAACCAACTGCCTTGTGAAGTGGTGAGCATTCCAAAACTGGAGGCTTTCAAGAGAAAATTAGTCAACCATCTGTCAGATATACTTTGATTTGGATTCCTGCATTAAGCAGGGGATTGGACTTGATGGCCTTATAAGTCCCTTCCAACTCCATTATTTTATGATTTTATGAGAAATAGGATCTTTTCAGTTATGGTGCCAGTGGGATAGAATTACCCTCTCCAGTGAGTCCTACCAACTCTAGGCTTTACATAACTACAAGTTGCAAGTGAAATTCTGGCTCTTTTATGAGGCATTTCTGCTGAATTGATCACAAGGCAATGGCTTTACTGTCACCGTGATAAAAATATGATGGTAGCTTGGTGCTTGCTTGTTTCATTTTGCTGATTTCACAGGAATTCTTAGTGCATGGTTCTCTCTGTTTTAAAATTATGCCGATACATCTTTTTTCTGCTATACTTTTTCATTTTTAAAAATTATTTTGCCAATGGTTAGCCACTACGGGTCACATTGGCAAGAATGGAAAGATAAATAGAATTTAAAAACCTTTCTCACATGACTTAACAGCTGAATGAACATATGAACTCTCTTTAGATATTGAGAAGTACTGTGATTGAGGTGATGTTTAGTGAAATGAGAAGTCTGTAACATTGTTTGACACATGCAAGTAACAGAATTGTAGAATTGTGATGATACTATGAGAGAACACTAGTATTTATTCATTTTATTAAAGTATTTCTAACCCACCCTATATTGACAGATCTCAGGGCACAGTACAGTCAATAAAATCACATTTAAAAGAAATGAATACAGTGTAAATACTTTCGAACAGTTAAAACATTTTTAAAGCATTTTAGAACAGTTAAAAATGAAAACAAGAAAAAAAATAGCAAACCAAAGGATTGATGACCAAACCACTCTAATATTCCAAATGCTTGGGTAAAAGCCAGGTTTTTACCAAAGTAAAAGCAATGATGGCACCAGTCAGGTCTTGCATTGAAGAGAAGGGCATTCCACAACTGGGATGCCACACAACTTGTGCTGTCATGTACAAAAGTCACATAACTAAAGATCTAAATCTGAGAAAGAGGGAAGGAAAGAGAGGTTTTCCTGAACCCATCTAGTGAGTTCATAGGTGAGATAACATTTGAAACTGAACCAAAGTGACACAAACACTGGAACTCTTATGTCTTGATTATTGTTATGTGCTGTATATAGGACTACCCTTGTATGTGGTCCAGAAGCTACAGCTAATGTAGAATTCACTGGTCATATTGTTGATTGCCATGCCCAGCCACAAGGACATTAGCATCTTTGTTTAGCGATCTGTTGCTGGATGTTGTTTTGCTTTGGAGGCAAATTTAAAGTTTCAGTATTGACTTAAGTCCTTAACAGCTCATGCCTAAAATACTTGATAGATTGCCCACTCCTGTACAGACATACTCAGACACTGCAGTCTGCTTCAGAAACCTTCCTAGTTGTATCATATCATAGATTTGGTCCTTTTGTAATGAACATTCACTGTATAGTGGCTCATGCCTGACATAACCATCTTCCATGTATGTCTGCCAACAGTGTTATAATTCCAGGACATACTTTTCTGTTTAGCTTTGTTTTTAAGGGCTTGTAATACCAACCACTGTGGTTGTAAGTTGTTCTCATTCATTATGAATATTGGAGAATCTTAGATTTCATTGTATACTGAAGTTGGCTTGTTTTGAGTTTTTTACTCATGTTCTTGTGTAGCACCTACAAATGGTTACATGATAGGCAGCATATGCATACCAAAACAATATTAAATAAATATTTAAAAAGTTCACAACAAATAAAAAGTAAATACACAGGTGACCTCACATTCCTAACCTTCATACTATGCTACACTACAACACCTTTAGCTTTCATGTGATTTTTAAACAGCACAGTAAATATGTCCATATATTTGATCAGTTTTTCTAAAGATTGCATGAACAGGGCTTGAGTCTACTTTAGCCATCAAAAAATAAGTGGTATTTCATTTGAATTCCACAGAGCAGATTCTCTAATGATGCAGGCTAATCTTCCCCTACAAGTATTGGCAATAAACTATACCATAGATTCACCAGCAAAGTTTTTAAAAAAACAAATAAATAAACCCCGCTTTTTGCTTTTATATGTACTTTTTTCAGAAATGAGTGTTTTAGGTATATTTCTTTTTCTCTGTCTGTCATGCTGAAAGTGCAAGAAAATGAGGAAGGCATATTGATTTGAGATTTCTCTTGAGGATTAAAAGGGTTTATGTCCACCCAGGCTTGACCTTAATCTAGACAGGCAATAATGCCAAAGAATTTCATGAAATGAATTACGAGTAGTTCGTGACCTCACTGCCTTCTCACACAAGTGCAACTAAATATATATTCTATTTTTTAGTTTGAGAAAGAATATTTTGTTTTTCAAATAACCAGTAGGAATATATATGGTCAGCCTTAACACTCTGACCTGCATTCTGTAAAGGACAATGCTTTTCTAGATGGAAGGCAGGAAAGTACACAGGCACATACACATTTAGAGTTATGTTTTTCTGTTGTTCAGCAGGGCAAAGGGCAAAGGAATGATAGTCTAGAGCAGTGTTTCCCAACCTTGAGTGCCTAGATGTTCTTGAACTACAACTCACAGTAATCCTGGCCAGCATTGCTAATAGTGAAGGCTTCTGGAAGTTTAGTCCAAGAACAAGGTTGGGAACCACTGGTCTAGAGAGAAAGGAATGGTCTCAAGAATCAAAGGGAACAAGTACTGATAAAGATTTCATTCACCACTTTTTTAGATATCCGGAGCGACTCACAACATGACATCCAAAACTGTGAAATATATACCATTAAAATACATATGTTATAAAATTATACAATAAAAACAAACTAATTAATTAAAGAAATACCAAACAACCCACTGTGTCTAGTTGTGCCGCTAAACAAACTAGTAAGTATGTTTATGGTAACAGACTAGGATTTTTAAAAAATCACCTTGCATTGTGTGAATTTTGGACGATATTATAAATCCAGTGAGAATCTCAGGATGGTTTAGGGTATGGTTTACACTTCTTGGCCTAAATGCAATTGTTAAGTCTCACTGTTGAATCAACTGGACTTTGGTGAGTCAACACAGGACTCACTGATTTAACAGTCTAGTCTAGCTGAAACTGACAATTGGATTTAGCCTCTTCTACTTCCTGACCTAAAGACGAGTCGCAGTGCCCTCTCAGTGAGAGAAATTTTTATCCCCCCCCCCAATGGGGCCAACCTAGTTACAACCAGAACGATATATTGTCTCAATATGTAACATTTGATAGTACCAAGGGGCGGTGGGCAGTGGCAATGGCAAAATCAATAGAATTATTGATGGGTTTTTTCCCTCTGACTGTTTTTTCTCCACTTTTTAAAATAAAACTGTACATGACAAGTGGCCAAAAATGTGAATCTGTGTTTACAACTCTTTAGGTGACAATGCTGCAGAATGCCCACATTGGAGGTCTAATTCTTTGTGGATTCTGCAACACAGTGTGACTATAGAGAATGAAAATGTCTAATTCTGGTTCGTGACAGTTACAAAATCCACATTCAGAGAATTTAATATGCAATTATTTTAAAATTACCTAGCTGGGAATACCAGCAGTAATAAAGGGTAACAAGATAAGGAATGCAGGGAAGGAAAGTACAATAAAGTATTTGTGTGATAGAAAGTCCCCATTTTGGCTAAATGTTAGAACATAAGTTATCGCTTGTTCGAAACCTTTATTGGCATATGAACGGACAACAGCAAAACATGGATACAAGCCAAGCGATAATCAGAATAAACATAGATTAGGAGATACACTCAACAAGTAGTATCATAGGTAATGGGTTAAATTGGAAATTTCCAGAAGATATCTTGCAACGGCAGATGTAATCCGCGGGCAAGAATCGTTCAGGAAAAAGGATAGGGAGTTGGGCAAGAGGGAAAGCCACGGTTCGAGAAACAGCTTTCTCAGAGATGAATGCGCCGGGCAATGAAATAAAATATGGTCCAGGGAATCTGGGAGGGTATGACAGAAAAAGCAGAGCCTATTTGCACGGGGGATCTTAGCGAATCGGCCTGCATGAACCGCCGAAGGGAAGATATTGAGGCGGGCTAACATAAATGCTCTTCTCTGACCAGGGTTGGACAGTGAAGAGAAATAGTTTAAGGGACGTCCTAGAGAAGGAGGAAGACTGAAAAAAAGGGGAGAGCAAGTGGGGTTTAAGTCAGCTGAGAGTGACTCAAACTCAAGCTGCCAAAGTTTGTGTTTGATCAAGGAATGGGCCTGTTGTAATCCCAGGTCGAAAAGGGATTCTAATTCTAGTCCTAGGGAGAGAAGTTTGGAGTCAATCAGTTTAAACCAGTTCGAGGTGTAAGAGTCACTAAGAAGGTCAAAGAGGAGAGAATTGGAATTAGAGTGGAGATGGATGCGGAGCCAGTATTTGAAAGTGGAGACCCAGGCAAGAGTAGAAGGGAGGTGGGTTCCCAATTCAAGTACCATGGTGGAGAGGCGAATCATATTGGGCACACCTAAAATCTTTCTAAAGAAGACAGCGGCAATGGAGTCAATGTCGTGGTTTACAGCCTCTATCCAGATGGGGACCCCATAAAAGAGGTGGGATAGGAGTTTGCACTGGAAAATATGCAAAGCTGCTGGGACAAATTGGTTGCCCGAGAAGTAATGGAATTTTGAGATTGCATTGAGTTGGGATGTTGATGTGGAAATGACCAATTTTTTGTGTGGAGCCCAGTTTAGTTTGAAGTGGAAAGTGTGCCCAAGGTATTTGAAAGTTGGCACTTGTTGGTAGGATTGTGTACCAACTGTCCAAGTGGATAGAGGGCTAGATTTAGAAAAAACAACTATTTTAGTTTTGGAAGAATTTATGCTAAGATCGTTGATGGAGCAGTAGTCTTGGAATTTGGCTAGAAGTAGACGCAGCCCGGCTTTGGAGAGGGAGAGCAGGACTGCATCGTCAGCATAGAGGAGAACTGAGAGAGGGGCACCGTTAAGAGAGGGGGAAGAGTTAGTAGCTTTACGTAGGAAAGGAGGGAGATCTGCAAGGAATAAGTTGAACAGTAAGGGGGCTAATATACACCCTTGATGGACACCCCTGTTAACTTGAAATCTATCAGTTAGTGTATTGGAGTTTGGGAGGCGAATCTGACATGTGTTTGAAGAGTGGAGACGCCTAAGCAGAAAGAGTAGTCGAGGATCAATGCCCCATTGAGATAGTTTGTCCCATAAGAGAGATCTGTTAACAGAGTCGAAGGCGCCTTGAAGGTCAACAAAAGCAGCGAACAAACTGGATTTGTGGTGAATGGAATATTTTTCAACTAGGTGGGATAAAAGTAAAGCGTGATCAAGAGTAGAGGCTCCAGAGCGAAAGCCAATTTGCTCTTTCCCCGGAAGATTAATGGAAGAAGCCCAGGCAGAAAGTTTGGAAAGAAGAGATTTTGAGTAAAGTTACAACCAGAACAATATATTGTCTCAATATGTAACATTTGATAGTACCAAGGGGCGGTGGGCAGTGGCAATGGCAAAATCAATAGAATTATTGATGGGTTTTTTCCCTCTGACTGTTTTTTCTCCACTTTTTAAAATAAAACTGTACATGACAAGTGGCCAAAAATGTGAATCTGTGTTTACAACTCTTTAGGTGACAATGCTGCAGAATGCCCACATTGGAGGTCTAATTCTTTGTGGATTCTGCAACACAGTGTGACTATAGAGAATGAAAATGTCTAATTCTGGTTCGTGACAGTTACAAAATCCACATTCAGAGAATTTAATATGCAATTATTTTAAAATTACCTAGCTGGGAATACCAGCAGTAATAAAGGGTAACAAGATAAGGAATGCAGGGAAGGAAAGTACAATAAAGTATTTGTGTGATAGAAAGTCCCCATTTTGGCTAAATGTTAGAACATAAGTTATCCATTAAACTGATTTTCTTCTGCCTTTAAAGCAGGATGAACTGATCATATTTTTTAGAATAAAAAACAGCAAAGATAGCCTGGGGAAACCTCCATAAGTAGCAGTACTTAAGCAGCCTCAATTGCAAATCACACCTAGACTCAGGAATTAACACAATCAATCTACAAGATACAGTAGCTGGCTGGATAGCTCAGTGGTTTAGTAGAGGTTGGTTGTTCAATTCCTCACTGTACGTCTTGTGAATAGAGCCAGCAAGCTGCACAGTCCCAGGATGTGCCCAGAAGTAGGGAATGGTAAACCACTTCTGAGTATTCTCTACCTGGAAAACCCTGAGAAGGTTCGCCATAAGTCAGAATTGACTTGATGGCACACATGATTATTATTTATTATTATTACAGGAGATGGTGAAGGTTTGGGGGAGTTGCCCCCCCCCTGTTCAACCCCCATGTTCAAAGAGGGTGAATATGAATAAGATAAGTAGTGTAAATAAGGTTGATGCATCCTTATCCTGTGCAAGATGGTTTTGATACAGCTAGAGAAATTAAAAGTTCAGTAAGAAGAAAATTGAGGTTTACCTTCAAGTTGTGTATTTCACTAGGGGCTACTTCCAATGCTACAGTCACAATGCTATTGGGATCTTTATTTTCCTCTTTCAGTCCTTTGTAGAACTGAAGGGTTAGTCTGCAAGCAGATTTTCAGGGTACAAGAGAGGATGCAGTGAAGGGATGGCCCCTTTTGCTCATTGGAGCCCATAATTAGATTCAGCTTGTAGCTCCCAAAACTAAACTGCTTCAGAATGGCAAATTCATAAACTCATTGTCATCCACAGCTCTCACAGTAAAATCTCTCCTTCCCATAACCACAAGCAAAATCTCACCATACAATGGTTCTGTAGCTGGATGACCAGGTCTTATGAAGATCAAATAGGCCAGGTAACCACCCAGCTGAGTCACATGATTCTCCAGTTCATGATTGTAGCGCAGTTCAGGTTTAGTCCCTGGTTGCTGTGTTTTCATTTTCAGTCTTGTGTTCACAAGATAAAACCATACAACTTCTATCACAAGTAATGCAATAACAAAATTTAATAAGACTGTACTTATTCCTGTAGTTTATTAAAGCTGACCTTTCCAACAAATCTAGAAAAAGCTGATCTACAATGTCTGTCTCCTGCACTTACAATGCTTGTAACTTTATGATTAGGGTAGAGGTCCACCACCTGCAAGGAGAGGATGGTTTCTATTTAAACTTACTATATGATCTTTTCAGCTCAAACTTAGGAAATCTTTTTATATAGATAATGGGAATGAAGATTCTGTGAAAGATCAACTCACTGTAGGATGCCAATAAAATGATATTAAAAGGGTTTTTTCTCATGGATAATTATTCAAATTGCCTTTTAGAGCTGTCACTGCTAAAAGGTCACAACTAGAAACCATACAGGGATCTCTGCTTTGCAAGACTTATAAATAAGGGGAAATTGTGATGTCGCTCACATCTCTGTGTGGGAACTGTTGCTTATTAATATATTATTTACATGGACATATTAAACCACCATAGAGGAACTTCATTCAGGCTCAAGAACCCTGCTTTGTTGTAAAAGATTACAAATATGGAACAAACTAGAGCAAGAAGCATACAAGCCTGCTTTAACAGGACGAAGCTCGGAGAAATAGAGTTGCTCTCTTACAAAAAAACCCTGTACTGTCTGTGGAGCTGTCCTGTGACTTCTGCTTAGAATTTTGTGGGTTGTGTGTTTTTTTTTAATGCCCTCTAAACCACCAGCTACCTATGAAGAATGAGTGTGTGTGAGCTTGGAAAAGTTGCTTTTTGAAGGCTACAAGTCACCAAATCCACAAGCTAGCATGTAGTCCAGAAGAGATGCAGTCAAAGAAAAAAGTAGCCCTTCCAAAACAAAAACAAAAAACAGTGTATAGAGATCCTACTAAGGCTTGTGATACCATCCTGCTTCTTCTTTGCCTATTCTGTTTTCCCTGTTTTTGTTTTGTTTTGTTTTTGGTCCAAAGAGTATTCATAACATTGTCCTGGCTCATCATTAGTTCTGCAGTTCATTTCAGATATGTGTCTAGAGCATCACCTGGTCTCCTTTTCTAAGATGGTGTTCAGCCTAAGAACGTAGTGAAGGAGCTTGGAGGAATATACTACAATACACACTTTTTAGGTCTTTGTTTTTACTGACTCATGACATTTTGCAGAAAAAGATTGACCAGTTGGGTAATTAATTCCAAGAGGTAACTAATTCCTCACAACAGAGAATGGTCCTGACCACTTTGAAAGAGAGTTCCTTGACCAGTCTTAAAGATACAGTTCTTGCATCCCAACTAGACATGGGACTCAAATCAATTCGAGTCCCTTAATCCAAATAGCTGTGCTGCCATGTGGACCCTCATCCCTCTCCCTGGACTGGCTGGTCCACTTACCTTTCATCATGCACCATTTTAGGGTCCTTCTGCTGTGGTAGTGCACCAATCCAGCCCAGAGCTCAGCCAGCCTGTCACCACCTCCCCCAGCAGCCAACCACTCTGACAAGGAGGCAAGACAGGGATTCTCCCTGTGAAACCGATGAGTGGTCAGCTGCTGGGGGAGGCAGGGATAGTCCTGCTGCCGTGCAGAGATATTTGGATGAAGGGACTCAAATTGATTGGATGATTGCAAATATTCCATTCTTAAGCCAGGTAAAGAGAGGAGGTTGCTATCCTACTTCAAGGCACTCTTGTTTTCTAGTTCCAGATTTCAAGTCTGGTTTTGGCACAGAAACTGACTTGGTTGCCTGGATGAGTGATGCACACTCGGAAGAAGAACATTGCTAATTCTTCTGGAGCCTTTTGTGGCTTTTGCTACTGGAATAAAGAGGCAAATTTTTCTGTCATAACTGTTGTCTGTGCCTATTTACCATAAGGAAAGCAAATATCACATTATGATTAAGTCCCTAATGACTTTTTAAAGTTAAGATTGTTTTTAATGTTTACTCACTTTTAATTATTCAATCATATTTTAAATGGCATACAGTTTAATTGTTTTTTTAATGTTTAACTTACTCTGTTTTAAATTCTACTCTTTTAATATTGTGAGCTGCCTTGGGTCCCCTTATCAGAAGAAAGCCTATAGATAAAATAAACAAATAATCTGGAAGTTGAGTCATGGCAACTGGACTTCTTTCTTATTAGGTTGAAATGTTTTGCAGTCTGAATGGATGAGCAGCAAAACATTTGAAACTAATAAGAAGTCCAGTTGCCATGACTCAACTTCCAGATAACTTCACCTGGATGACAGAGAATCTTCAAACAAATAATAAATAAATTCATTTCCAGAATTTCAGTTTATTTATTTTTAACACATGCCTTTATATGTTGCCTTTACATACCTCTCAGTATAATTATTTAAGAAGAGTGTGTTTGGCAGATAGTACTATTATTTATTTATACTGCAATTTTCAACCTCTTTACCAGATATATATATATCCTTACTATAATGAAATATTTTAGCAAAGCTCCTTGTTCAGTTGCTCTGGTGAAACTATGCTGTTTACTGAGTCAAAATCAAGGAAAGTAAAGGACATGAGTGATGTCAGCTGTTTTCTTCTAGATTCAAGCCATGAGTTGTTAAGGTAGCCAGTCTGTAAATCCGGAAATTTTCCCTCTCTTCTAATGTATTTGAATTTGATGTTATCTTTATTCCTACCAAAGACAAGTCCAGATAGGCCATAATGCTCAAAGATTAAAGTGTCTAGACGCTGGTTGTTGCAAATTCTTAGTCAAGATGGTAGTCTTATAATTTCTGAATTTTATAAGTAGCTATGATGTTGTTTTGCCTACATGCCTTAGATGGATGGCATCCTGGTCGCATGTACTCGGCCAAAATCCTCTTGCTTAGCATAGTGAATTACACTGGAGTAGGCCAGTTGACTGGGATTTGGTGAGTCAACTTCTCTGTTCATCCTATTGATTCAAATAGGCCTACTCTAATTGTTCCTTACCTTAGCAGAGTAAGTAGACCTATTTGAATCAATGGAACTTACAGAGGAGTTGACTCACTAATTCCCATTGATTCAATGGACCTACTATAGTGTGATTTACTGTGCAAACCAACAGGATTTAGGGCCATGAGATTGCAGGGTCTAGAGGTGATGTTTCATCTAATCTAGTGGATCCTGCTCGTCACAGTGGTACTAGAAGTGACTGCCAAAGATGGATATAAAGATGTTTGCAAATATTCTCATCCCTGACAAAAAAATTATCTCAGCATATCAAGATATCCTATTTTTAGAATTGTCAATTGCTGTGCGATTTTTCACTCTGTACAACAGTGAACATACCAGCATCTTTTGGCTGCAGAAGCAGCATTAGCAAAAATCTGTGTATTTTATGCAAAAAGAATTGTATTTTCCCAGAATTCCTTGTATATTCTTCAAAGTGTGAGATTTTCATACAAAATAGGAGCTTTTATGAAAAACTCCAACTTTTACAATTTTCCATAAAAATTTACAATGGAAAAAAGCACACAGAAACTTTTGTAATCTTTCAAACACTTTTGAAATTTTCATTGTTACCTACAGGAATGAAATCATCAAAGATTTGCATCTTCGAAACATTCTTGGTTGGCTCTGTAGCTGATTTATGAACTGAACTCAATTATCTCTCTCGCTAACCATTATAGAGCAGTAAATGATTTTGTATTACCAACAGTATCCTAATTTTTCTCTGTAGTGTAAATCTTCAGTGTTACAAGTAAATGAGGGATTGTTTTAATGAGGTTGCGTATTGAAATTTTGCATAGCCTGAAGAAAATAGCTTATTATTGCAATAACAGTGCTGATTCATGGTAAGTTTATATCAACCAGTGACACGCCACATGTTTGGGTATCCCCAGGGTATGTGTAAGAGGATCACCTGGCTCAACACTTAATTCTAATCATATTTAGAATAAAAGAATTACTGCTGATCTCTACATGAAAACAAACAAGCATAGCTCCTGGGAGGAAATATCATTAGAGAAACATATGGCATTGGAAAGCTAATGGGAACATAGTTACATTGAGAGTATTCTTCAGAATTCTGTCGAGTTTGCAAAATCTGCAAAGCACTTCTTCAAAATGTTCATCATATCAGCGTACGTTTATGAAAACAAAACAAAACAGGGCTGCTGATGAGAAATGTGTAAGGGCCTCCATTTAAATTCAGCAGGTTCTACTTACTGTTTTCATTGGTTTTTGATTCCCTGTGACCTGAATTTTTTAAAATAAAAAGTGAAAAGTCAGATATTCAAAAATAAAGTGAAGCTTTAAAACCACTTTATCATACTGTGAAGATCAGATTATTGGGGAAAGGGGAAGTAGCAGTTCTGTGATGCTGAAAAGCCCATGTATGAGCTTAAAGATGGGCCAGCTCTATCGTTAGGCAGAATGATGCAGCCACTTAAGTCAGTAGATGTTGTAGGGCATTAATTCTGGTTCTTTGGCTGTTTCCTCTGAGCCCCTGACTGTTCCTTGCTGTTGGAGGGCAGAGCTGTCTGTGACCATAGAACGTGACCTTCCCTCCCAATTCAGCCTGCTGCTCTAAATTGTGGGTGAAATGTACTTCCATTGACTAAACTGTTGCTGTTTGGAGTGGGAAAGACGGTGCCAACTTCTTCTTTCCCTCAGGTAGCAAAATGTCTTGAGACCTCAGGATGTGATTTCTTTTCCCTTATTACAACACGTATTTCAGTCTGGTAGGAAAGCCATGTGAATAATGTTCTCTACAGCTTTAGAATTATACATACATGAAACCCATCGTGTGACTGCGGGAAGATATGCCTTCTGTGCTGTTCATAAACACATATAGCTGAGTGTACTGATTTTGCAAAAATTTGGGTTGTGCTTGTGACAAATGCTGCTTTACAATTAGAATTTCCTTTTGTAGTTTCAAACACCATGTTTTGCAAGCACATCCAGCTGGGAATGAACTAGTATTTTAGTACTTTTCAGAATGTACTACACATTCATATGTTAATGAAAATGAGTTGAATTTGGGGTTTATCTGTTGCCGTGGGTCCAACTCCAGAGGCTTGATATGGCGTATTGCCTCTCCAGAAGCTTGGAGTTAGATTTGGATAATGAAGCTTCCAAGAGCACTGTGTTAGGGGAAAACAAACCTTGGATCCCAAGATAAGTTACACAGAGTCTCTTATCTGGTAGCTTCAAATCCTCCCCTTAATAAGCAGAGTAAAGACGCGGACGTATGAGAAAATGCACAGAGAGAGTTCTGATAAGACTTATAGCATAATATATTAGACTTGGTCAGACATATATACATGGCAATATATACATTGGCATAGATATCTCAGAGCAACATAACATTCACAAAGTAAAGTAAGGACCACCAGACTCACAACTGAGTGGCGAAGTGCTGTTCTCACTCACTTGCTTAAATAGTGAGAGCAGCCTATCACTGCAGACATAGCAGCTGAACATGGTTGACAAGCATTACCTAAGCTTGTCCCATCTGTATGCTATCAGTCATCCATTGACTTGACGTTACAGGCATGACTTTGCATTCTTACTACAATATTAAATTTAACCTCTTGTTCACTTAAAGGAACAAATCCTGACATTATCCTTCTCCAAAAGTATTCAAAGCATATTAAAAAAACATAGGCTCCATTTGGGTAATTAGCTTATTTGCAGACTGCTTTAGAAATGACATCATTTTCTGGGCAAATTTCACAAGCCACAACAGATTTTTCAAGGTCAAAGGAATATATTCAAGTGTTGACAAGCTGGAGATGTGATTACACATTTCTCCTTATTTGTTTGCTCTATGTGTGTGGCTGTGTGTGTGTATAAGAGACAGAGAATAATATAGTTTTCCCAAAAATTACTTTTTTGTAGGCAGGGTGAGATGCTAAAATGAGTACTCCAGCATCTCCGCAATGCTAAAATAAGTGTTCTAGGGCTACTCCTTTCCTTAGTACTGTTTAGACAAAGAACAGCTCTGCAATTGAGACTGTACAAGTATGTGAGTGGATGAAACATTTACTTAGAAATGAAAAAGGTAATAATGTGTAACAACATAATCTGAATATAATAAAGCATGAATTTAGAGCCATCACTAAGTGTATGGAAACAATGTAAACAGGTCTGTGAACAATGTGAAGGACAGTTTAAACATTCAGTGCTTCCCAAGTGAACATCGCCATAATTCTCCCAGGTGGTACACCATACATAAGATCTAAATGTACCATTTTTTAATTTTGTTTGTGGTATCTGTGATCAGGTTCTTTGTCAGTGTCTGACAGTTCCTTGTTTTTGGCGGGAAACGACAGGAGAGGAGATTCTTTGAACAACTCTTTATTAACACAACTATTAGGTTTGTCTATCACAACTTCAACAGGGTCGGTAGATTCAACATTAACAGGTAAATCAGTCCACAACAGGGGTAATGTGGTCTCATACATATCTCTTTTCACCGGAAAGATTGGCCAAAGCGTTCCTGGTCCGTAGGTCTTCTCAGACAACCACTCCTTATCGCACAGATCGTCCCGCTGCAGGGGTGACATGCCCATTCTCCCTCGGGTGGTTTCTCGTGAGGCTGGAGCGGTCCTGGTCGAATCACCCTCTTCCAAGGACCTCGTCCCCGCAGGTATACTAAAACTGTCCATTCTTCCGGCCCCAGTCCTTCGATAATCAGTTTCCCTCCTTCAACCTTTTTCTCTGTCTCCTTACGATCTCTGTTCTCCAAATCTATCCCCTTCTGTGGGATTTGGAACACCCTCGGTTCCCCTTCTCCTTCTATCCATTCCTCTTCCCCAAACCACCACCTTCCTCGTTTCTCCTGATTCCTTTCCCTCCTCCGACATTAAGAACACGTCCACCTCCCTCCGATCTGTCTCCTTCGACTCCTTCCCTTCTTTTCCCGCCTTTAACCCTTTCATCTTTGTAATAACCTTCACTATTTCTCTTTTCTTAACTTCTCTATCTTTTTCTTCTTTCTTAGACGTTTGAGGGGACGGCTCACTCTCACTCTTTTTTTCTTTTTCATCTTCTCGCTCACAGTATCCAAATGGATTCATCAGATGCATGCTATCCCAGAATCATGCTAGTGCATTCTGACAGTTAGGCCTAGTGCACACAAGTTGCATGTGATTGCACAACAGATATGAGCAGGTGGAGCCTTTAGACTTTGCATTCCCTATAGAATGTGCACTAGCACAAGGTAAGACTCTTTGACAATGCAGGAACTTCTAGACCAGTCGTTCCCAACTTTGGACAACAACTCCCAAAAATCCTGGCCAGTACAACTAGTGGTGAAGGCTTCTGGGAGTTTTAGTCCAATAACATCTGGAGACCCAAGGTGGGGAACCACTGCTCTACACAGCTGCTCTTCTAACTTCAGCAACTTTAGCATTCCATTACAGAGATTTTATATATACCTTGTTAGACGGAAATGATTCTGAACTAATGTTTAATTTTATTTCCTGAATTGATGTTTCTCCGGAAGCCATGTCACACAAAATCTTTTGCCATTCCATCTGTACTATTAAAGGTATGCCTGCTCTTCATTCCTTAGCATGTTTGCCTTGTATCTGACATGCCTAGACAGTCACACATGATCTTAATGTCCAAATGCAGCCTATGAAACTGAATGTGTATGAGTCCCAACTTTGCAGTCAGTGACCTAATCTTATTTGGAAAGTCAAATTACACAAAATTGGCCTATACATATAAGATTTCAGACTGTAGGTTGTATTTCAATATTACAGCTCTTCACAGATGGTTGGGAACACTGCAGACCATGAACACTTGCCAAGTTGATCTCTTCCATGCATATGGGCCATGTGTATGGGCCAGATCTAGGTGAAGTATTATTCATTTCAGCCCTCTGGCCTCTTTCACTGGAAACAGAACAATGGTGTGTTATTCTGAACTGGTACTGGCAAGTAATCTTTATATATTTATAATGCCTCAGTTTACATGAAGAATTCAACTGCCTTTTCCTCCTGGTTTAGTTCTGATGAAATAGCTGGCACTGGACGGCCTCAGGCAAGTAGCTCTCAACCCAGCCTTTTTCACAGGATTGTAGATAAGATAAAATAGGCGGCATGAGCATGTATGTCACCATATCCTCTTTGGAAGAAGGAAGGATATAAACATAATAAATTAATTCTTTTGAATGTTTTCCAAGAAAGAGTGGTTTCTGAAACAATTGGGAGAGTCTTCCTAGCAGCAAGCAGATGCATTCATCATGTGCATAGGAGATGGCAAAACTGAAACTAGACTATGAGGCAATTGTGATGGGCTTATGTTTTACTTTACAAATAGCAGTCCTCAGAAGGGATGTTAGATATTTTAAAGCAGTCCGGTGTAAGTCCAGTTTAAAGATAAACAACTATTGGGAGGGTGAGCAGCTTTCCTGAAGTTATCCATCAGCAATTAGCACCTGGGTAGAAGACAGAGCAGGCAGAAATCCACACTCTTCCCTACTATCATACCTATATTTCTTTCTATCTAAATTGTAGTAATTATTTATAAAGCTGGTTGGATAACTCTGAGCTGGGGTACCAAGAGTCAAGAGTTTGGTTCCTAATTGTGCCTCCCAGTCAGCTTGTGTAGCCATAAGCAAGCTGCATGTTCTAGAGCACCCCAGAAGAATGGAATAGTAAACCACTTTTGAGTACTTTATGTCAGTTGCCCTATAAAATTTCAGACTGTTGACTTGTGCCAGAGAAAAGTAGAAAAGAGCGGAAAAGACAACCCACTGATAGGGAGACAATTTGCAACTGGGTGTTATCTGGTGGGAATGTATGTATCAAAGGTCATAAAACACTTTTCTCCTGGTACTATTTTAAATAAGTGAAAACTGGTTTCAGTTGAAAAGAAAGGAAAAGTAGAGAGCAGTTGAGCGAATTTACTTTCAAAAAAGTTACTCCCTTCTGGAAGTTTCAGGATAACTGAAATCTGCTTGGTGGAATACTCTCAAAAGGTCTAGAAAGGTGAATGACAACCATAAAAATGTCATGGAGAATTCGGTTAGCTTGGCTTGGCGCTTAGGAGACAGTTGTGCTCATTTGCTGTTTTACTATTTCATCTGCACACTGCATATGCTCTAACTGCTGGAGTGTAAGTATTAATATAAGTGAGTCTTTTTTATTTTCTTTGGGAACTATTCTATAATTGCCGTAGTCTCAGATCTTTTTGAATGTGTATTAGCTTTGCCATTTTTTATTGCTTTTGAACTAAATTTTGAAACTGCTTTGACTTTGTTTTAATTTTAAAACACCTTCAATAAAATAATAAAATATTCACAACAGTCTGGTAATTTGGAGTAGAGGGTTTATTGGTACTAGATGTCAGGCATCTACTGGATCTCTTGTATTTGTGAGTATTTTTAGCATTCCTACCTGGCAAGGCTGGCATGCAAGTCAACATTTACAATCTTGTGAATTTTACTAACTCCTTGGAGCACTCAGGAATCAGAGTGGCTCATAGTGTTGGGAGATGACTGGACAGAAAGATTTTCCCCAGCTACCAGCACATTGACCACCGTAGAAGTTATCCACACCAGGAAAGTCAGAGTGTGGCTGAGGGGACCTCTCTGTTCCATCCATAGTCTTGAAACTTTATACTTAGGAACCCCTGAAAAGAGTTGCCAGAAGTTGGAATCAGCTTGGTTGCTGCTGCTTCTCCTCCTCCTCCCCCTTCTTTAAAAATATTGCACAATCAATCAAAATTATAAAAACATTGACTGGTATTATATAACAGATGCAAGTTTTAAACAAAAACCTAAGTATCTGTTAAATATCGGCACAGTATGTATGCTGTTCCTAATATTGCTGTTTTTTGTAGCTCTGATGGTGTGATTTCCAAGATCTGCATCTGCTTATAGTATTGAGTGAAATTTCTTGATATTGTTCCCAAATCCCCAATGACTATAGGGACCATTGGAGGTGTGTTTCATCCACAAGCAAGCTGTTTCGATTGCCAGGTCTCTGTATTTTGTTAGTTTTTCCAATTCTTTATTTTCAACTCTGGCATCCCCTGGAATTGCAATATCAATTATCCAGACCTTTCTTCATTCTGTTACTACTATGTCTGATGTGTTTATGTTCAAGGTGTCTGTCCGTTTGGATCTGGAAATCCCACAAGATCTTGACTTCCTCATTTTCTGACACCTTCTCTACCTGATGTTCCCATGGGTTTTTGGAGACTGGCAATTTATATTTTTTGCATAAAGACCAGTGCACTAATTTTGCCACTCTATCGTGTCTTCTTCTTCTTCTTCTTCTTCTTCTTCTTCTTCTCAATTATTCATTTGTTTATTAATTGTACCTATACATATACAATATAATGTGTAAATTTTATACAAATCTATATTCTTTTTGTCCTGCGCATTGTTTTCCTGAAAAAAATCACAGAAGTCATTTTCCATGAAAGCTTTATATTCCATAGGGAAAAACTTTGCATTTTATGAAAAATCTTTGTATCATGTGCAAAAAAATGTATTTTGCATAAAGGTTGCATTTTGTCCAAAATACAAGATGTTTACACAAAATACATTTTTTTTGTGTAGAATGCAAGGATGTTTTGGTGATTCTGACTATGATGGAAAAGGTGATGGTCTCTTTGTTCTTGTACATGGGCAAAACCTCACTGTGTTTGGCAGAATGTTTTTTTTTCCAGTGGGCATCTCAAGGAAAAACTGGGCATCTCAATGAAAAACTGCCAGTTATTCCTTCCACCCATATTTCAGAGGGACAACAGTAGCCTGTGACTATTACCTAATGTCTGTTTCCTAAAACTCCATATTTTTAGAAGACACAGATCCCAGGTATAAGGATACTGCCTAGGCTTCTTCCTTCTATGCTATTTTTATATACATAGGAATTATTGTTGCTGTTACTGGTGCTGCTGTTGCTTGTTTTGTTCCACACTAGCAGCCTTCTGTCATGTTAGCTCAAACCTGCTCTTTGAAGTCCTAAAGTTCAAGGCACATTTGTTTTTCATTTTAAGCCTAGTTCCAAAAAATGACTTTCAGTGGCTGGAGCTGTGAGACATGAAATTGTCTGAATAGTGTTTCACATAAACAGTAATGGAAACATAACTTCTGTATGTGGAGTTCCCACTCTGTGATTAGCCAATGCCTTCCTAAAAAATCTTCAGTCTCCAATATGTTCAATTTCATTTTCTTTCAGATATGGTTCATAAGTCCGGTTAAGGCTCTTTGTGTGTTTTAAATAAATAGTTTCAAACTATTGCCAAGGTTCAGAATAGGTTTCCATAGTTTTCATTGTAATTATTTGGATTGGCCTTTTTTATTCATGGAAAATAGGAAGACCTGTTTAAAGGGTGGCTGCCATCAGATTCTAAAGAAATCCCATTGTTGCTGTGAAACTTCCAACCCTGCATGAAAGCAAACAGATCAATAGACTGTGTTCCTAAAGGTATAATTAACATTGTACTTATTTCCCTCATTTTATGGAAACAAAATCCGTCTCTGAAGTTCTTTAGCTTTATACAATGGTCTTTCTTTTTTAAAAAAATACCATTTCAAATCACTGCAGAGGCTGGATTTTATGTTGTTGCTGTTGATTATTTTACCTTCTTGTCTAGGGAAAAAAATCCCTACATTACCCACATTAGACATTTCTCAACCACAGATTAATGAAATATTACTTTAAGAAGTGCAGCTTCACATTTGTGTTAAAAGCACTTAATGTCATAGTTGAACTTAATATATGCTATTAAAAGATCTTAAGCTTACATTGTTTCATTGTGTTGATGTAAGAAGTGCTGAGGTTAGGATCAAATTCTAGTAGTTTAATTAATGTGATCCATTTCTCTCTTCGGATTATTTTCTGCATATCTGTTTGGGTTTTACTTCATTATTTTTCATCTAGTATGCAAATACATTACATAAAGATGTCGAACTGAGTGTCCTCGTGGAATTGTAAATGACTGTGGAGAGGAAGAAGTAATGCTTGTACAACTTCATGTTGGAGAAAGTGTGGGAGAAGACCAAGCTCCTTTTCTCGTAAAGCTTCAAGGCCCCACTATTACATCCAGTGAAGTATCCATTTATTTATGGCTGGAAATGTGGGAGAGGGGAAGTGGCAACGTCCCTTACTGGTCATTTCTGTGGAGCACCCCCATACTCCCTAAGCTAGGGAGAGGAAGGGGGCAGGGGATAGGCTGTGGGGGTGGGTGGCTGCCTATCATCTCGCCGATCAGCTGATTGGCGGGCCAGTAGGCAGAATGGGAAAGCCATGGGAAGAGAGGGAAGGCTAGCCTTCCCTCTCTTCATATGGGGGATGAATAAAAATGGGAAAATATTCATCCCTTCGTATTTGTGGGGGTCTCCGGACCCAAGAATATGAAGGGATGAATATTTAACGAATCAGCGATTTCTGACAAATATTGTGATCCGTTTTTTTATTCGTCCCCATGTCTAGACAGGATATTTTGGAGATTGCTCATTTAAATGGTTGCTATAGGTTGTGGGCAACTTGACGGCGCATTACAACAACATGTAGAAGGAAGGTGTCATCTTGTCCTTCACCACAAGCAGCAAAATGTCTTGTCTAAAGCCAGCTTGTTTGTGGCTGATGTCAGATTTGAATTGGCACCTTCCAGATCTCTAACTGGATTTTATTTCAGACATAAGGCCATTCAGATATTGGATGGTCTTGATTTCTAAAACAAAGGGCTAAATCAAGAGGGCCTTCTCAACGGTTGTTCCTACTATTTGGAATGCACTGCCCCAAGAAGTCAGGTTGGCCACCTCCCTCTTGTCCTCTATTGTTAGATAAAGACTTTCCTTTTCAAGCAGGCTTTTAAGCAATAAGTGGGTGTATAGGGAATGCTGTATTTATTAAATTTATACATTTTTAAATGTTTTTAAAACTGTTTTTAATATCATTTTATATAGTATTTTAGCATTGTATAGTTTTAATTGTTGTGAGCTGCCTTGGGTCTCCTATGGGGAGAAAGGTAGCATATAAATAAATAAATAAATAAATAAATAAATAAATAAATAAATAAATAAATAAATAAATAAATAAATAAATAAATAAATAAATAAATAAATAAATAAATCCATGTCTTAGTTCCAACTACAAGACATACTAACTGAATGAATGAGACTTTTAAAGTCAATACTTATGTGAGTCCCACTGATTCAGCATGTCAACTTTAGTTGTAACTAACAAGGCTCAAGAATGTGAACTAATAAAATATCAGTTCATGATGGTTGTATAAAGACATGGAAGCTGAACCAATACCAGCCATCTTAGAGATGTGACAACTAGTTTTAGTTATCATCTGGTTGGAAGAATTAACCTTCAGCAAGCTGAAACTCAGGTTGTTCCCAGTTATTACTTAGCAATATTATATCTGAAATCCAGTAGTCAGTCACAACTAGAGTAGGTCCATTGAATCAATGGGGATTAGGTAAGTCAGCTCCTCCATAAGTTCCACTAATTCAATAGGCCTACTGTAGTTGTGACCTACTACTGGATTTCAGCCAACGCTGATGAGCAGCAATGTCAGTTCCAGGGTTATACTTTAGAGCAGTGGTTCCTAACCTTGGGTCACTTGATGTTCTTGGACTACAACTCCCAGAAATCCTGGCCAGCAAAGTTAGTGGTGAAGGCTTCTGGGAGTTTTCATCCAAGAACATTTGGGGATCCAAGATTGGGAAGCACTGCTTTAGAGGGCCCTGCTTCAAATCAAAAGACCTTGGTCCAAATACAGAGAACATTGATCATACTTAAATTTGTGTGAAATTCAAGTTTTGCACAAACAAGTCACATAAATATCAAAGAAACCTATGTGCAATTAGTTATTTCTGGATCTGAGTCCTAATATTCCATAGTACTGTTTAAAAACGCATAGAGAAAGCTGTGCAGGATATCTCTTTTTTGTTTGTTTGTTTGTTTGTTTGTGTGGTGTAAAAGATTCCAGGAACATTCACAAAAAGAAGTAATTAGGTCTTAATTGAATAATTTTGGATTAATAACAATATTACTTCTTTAGCTTCTCTTTCTTGCCATATGTATTTTTTTTAAGTCAGATGCAAATTAATGCTTACAGGAATTCCAGTGTGCTGCAGTATAATAAATGGAGGAAAGTGTGTCACACACACCCCCATTTTCTATTATTATGTCTTTTATACAATTGTGTGCTACAAACTCCATCAGACTCACTGCATTTCTTGGAAGAAGGCTTTTTGGTGCTGAACATTGTGCAGCTGTTTGGAAAGTGATTAATTCCAGTTACCGTAACACTCACCATACTATGTCCAGTTCTTGTTAACACTTATTTATAACCCCCTCCACACCCGAGCCGTTCTGCTCAGGAAAAGCCTGATGCAAAAGGAGAGGTAGGCTAGCCTTTATCACAGCTCCCTTAAGGATCCAATAGTGTTAGCAACTGATACGTCACTTTCTTTGGGAACTTAACTTGGCCTCTGCAAAATACCCATGCTATTTGTTTAGACTTTTTAAGTACAAAGCTTCTTCAGTCAAGGGACACGAGCTGTGTTGGCAGAACTGTAAGCCATAGCATGAAGACTGATTCAGTTTGGTCTACATAGTCCAATCCTTTCTTCCTTAAGACCAGAATAATGTAATTTGGATGGGTGGGCAACGGGAATGGAATAACCTTACTGGATCAAACCAAAGATCCTTGTAGTCTTGAATTCTGCATGAACAGTAGCCATTGTGGTAGCTGATGCACAGGTTTTGACAGGACTGGCCCAAAGCATGTAACTGTCTGAGGCAGCTAGAAGCAATTAGCCTAAGGCAGCTAGCCCCCTCTCTGATATAGCAGCAGAATAGCCAAGATGTTTAGTCACCTGAGGCAGAAAAATGCTTCAAGTAACTTTCCTTTCCTTGTAGTACAAGTACACTTTTCAGAAATGAAGCCAAGAAGATGGCCACCATTTCTGGGATGTGCATATTAATTTTTTGAATTTTTCCTTGCTGGTATATCGATATGTTGATAAAAAATATGTCACAGGGGCGAGGAGGTTGCCAGTGTTGCCGTGCATATTTCTTTCCTTTTTTTTCTTTTTTTAAAAACTTTTTTTATTAATTAAATATATACATTCACATATACATTCTTATATTTTATGCCCTTCTTCCCTCCCACCTTCCCATTCCCATGGCAAAGTCATATCAAAATTATTATACATCTTTTCAGGGAAAATTATAAATACTTTCCAGGTATATTACAATGACCAATAATTTCTGTATACATCAGGGAGTCCCTTATTATCCATTCTATTCATATAAACAATCAAAGGATGCCAGTCAGTTGCAAAAAAGTCACAGTGTTTTATCCCTTTAACTATATGCAATTTGGTGGTTAATTTTTCTTGCAGTGCTACCTGCCATACTCTTGAGTACCATGCTGCAATTGATCCTCCCTGCATGTTTTTCCACCCTTCTGCTATGGTCTGTCTTGCTGCAGTCAAAAGATATTAAGGTTTTGTATGAAATGGATTCATTTTTCCCCAGAAAAAGAGTAAGAAGTGCTAATTCCGGAGATTTATTAATTGGCTGGTTTGTAATTTTATTTATTTCATTAAATACTTCTTCCCAAAATTTGTCTACCTTTTTGCAGTACCACCAAAGGTGTTGAAAAGATCCCTTACACTTACAGCCTCTCTTCTTTCTCTTTTTTTCACACCCTGTGGATAGGCAGCGGCTGCTGCCCTTACTGCCAAGTGTGTGCCATAGAGCAGAGGTCGTCAACCCCCGGTCCGCGACCTGGTGCCGGTCCATGGCCTCAGCCAGACCAGGCCGCGAAGACAGACCTCCCGCCCCCCCCGCATGCACTCCCCTCCCCACAGCTGCTTTGCGCACACGCGTGCATGCCAGTGCCGGCGTGAGCACTCCCCCACCCCTTCACACATGCACCCGCGAGCGCCTGCGCAAGCGCGGGGGGGTACCCTGCTTTGACTCCCATGCTGCCTCGCGCTCAGGGCTTGAAGGCTCTGGTGGAGGATTTTTATTGTGGCGGCCCAGCCCCCCCGAAGACTCCTCTTAGTGTTTAAAGATGGCGGCTGCAGCCACCACTGCTGCGGCGGCGGGAGGAGGAGCAGGAGGAGGCAGCGGCGGCTCCTCCTGGACCTCGGTGCCACGAGACCTCTTCCCCGGGCGGCCTGGCGGGTGCCGCGTGTCGTGCTCGGGTCTCGCTCCTGGCACCGCGCTTGCTGCTGTGGGCCGCCTCGGGGGAAAGCGAGCGGGCCGTGGCGGCGGCAGGGGACGCCACCCTGGGGAGCCTCCTGAACCTCAGCTGGAGCTGGCGTCGCCTGCAGGGCCTTTTGGGCGACAGCAACGGCAGCGAGGAAGAGCCGGTGAGGTTTCTTGCAGCGGATGCTGGCATTTGGCTCCTTGGAGGTGGTGGTGGAGGAGGAGAGGCGGCGGCGGTGGCAGCTGGAGCATTAGGGGAGCCGCGATTCCTTGGGTGCGGCTTGGGGTTGTCGCACGGGGGCAGGTGGGGCAGCAGCAATCTCGGAGTCGCCCTTGCTCTTTTCCTCCTCCTCCTCCTCCTCCTCCTTCGCAGAATCCGAAGTCGGGCTGCCCTTGGATCCCCGAGCTCTGTTTCCTGGACATGGGGCTTGATGCTGGGATCCGACAGGAAGTACTGTTTTGGAAGGGAATTCCTTTGGCGTGGGGGTGGGGTGGGGTGGGGAGAGCTTGTGGGGCTCGTGGCTGCAGGCAACTCCTGTCACAGGGTTGCCTGAGCTGCCAGTACCACGGAATCATTGGGATCCTCCTATTTTCCGTTCTCGGTGCCTGGAGTTTAGCTGGCCTTGAATCCTCTGCTCTGGTTCTTGGGTTTGGGATTAGACGTCCCTGATTTGGGAGAAAACCATGTTCATGGGGTGCTAGGGCAAGAAGCTAGGTGACTGTATGGTGATGGTACGTGGGGATCCAGCTGCCTTGCAAGGAGCTGGGTCTTTTTGCATCATGCTAGTATGGAAATAAGCTTTGATGGCACATGATGATCCCAAGAGGCCCACCTCCAGTGGGGAATATAAAGCTGCAATCTTGGGCATGCTTATCGGGCAGTAAATCCTGTGGAACAGGGTGGGCTCTCACTTCCATGACTGCACTTCACAAAAGGGGGAGGTCAGTTCACTTGACTTATAGGGGGGGGGGGAGGTAGTTGCTGTCAAACCTGCTTCTCCTTTGTGCCGCTTTTGCATTGACACTTTGCATTGGGCATGCAACTCTTTGTATGTCTGTTTCATTTATTTCATGCCTTCCCTCCCTCCCTCCTTTCCTGCCCCTTTTTTTAACCTAAGTCATCTTAGGTTTAAAAAAAATATTCTCCCCCTAGTGGTAGAGGACGGATTAACCGCTTTTGCATTAGTTCCTATGTAATGTGCTTGATTCATAGCTATCCTCCAACAACCTACTGCATAACAAATACCCCCATGCACGGACGCCCCCCACGCCCCCCCCCATTCACGGACGCCGGTCCTTGGAAGAATGGTCTTCAACAAAACCGATCCCTGGCATTAAAAAGGTTGGGGACCACTGCCATAGAGGACAGTCCAGTGTACATTGTGTGCAATGTAATTCTGCAGGAGCCACCAGCGCAACAGAGGATGCTTTCCCAGACAGAAATCCCTTTTTGATATATCAATGAATCAATAACTATATTTTTAAGAAATATATAAACCAAGGGGCTTAAATTGCCCCTTGAAGCAAGAGGGGGAAAAAACTGGTACCATGGTGTAGCCAGTCATAACGATTCAAATAGGAGGAAATAAATAGGTACCACTAGAAGTTGCTGGGACATTTGCCCCGGTATATATACCATGTGACCATGAATCAGTACAACAGAGGTATGGAAAGTATCGGAAGAACTAGAGAACATTTCCCTCATGTGACTAGGGCCTCACTCTGCTTGATGGCAGGCCCAGCCTTGCCCCTCTCTTATTTTCATATTGGTATTCAGAGTTCTCGTTTAGCTGCTATAACTAACATCCTTTCTTAAACCTATCTTATGTCCATTTCTCCAGCCTCGATTTTCATAATTATTCTGAGCTACTGTTCATAATCATACCTTGTGGTAATTAATTCTATAAATCAATTATCTGTTTTGAGTGTGAAAGAAATAAATAAAGAGAAACTGTTGTCTAATCCCTCTGCAATATTCATAGGGTAAAATCAGGTGGGACTCTGGTACGGCAGGGATGGAAGACTTTAACCTGTTGTGTCGTGCTGTGGTCCCAATGACCTGATATGTTTAGTCCCTTGAGGAGAATAAAATGGGGGTCATGCCATCATTTGTGCTGCCAATAGCTTGGTTAGACTCATAAGATCAGGAAGTGCTGTCATTTGGAAGAATGAATTAAGTGCTGCTTCCTGACTGGCAATGAAAAACACTACGAGATAGTTCTGGAATAACTGGATATGATGCCATGAATTCTCCAGAAGAAGGAAAAGGACAAAAAAGAGGGATAAAGATTCCTTTTTAAAGATGCATAAATACCAAATGCCTTTTAATCACAGGAATTAAGTACTGTTGCTTTTACCCACCACACTCAAACCCAATGTGCATGCCTAACATTTCTCATGACTGAAGCCCACATTCTAATATTAAACACAAACATCAAAACTTGGCTCTTTTTGCAGTCCTTGTGCTGCTGGTCTTCCACAGTGAAAGAGTTGGACATGCCAAACTCTTAAGTGCCTTGTTGGAGGTCACATGCTTCACAAACCGAGAGTAAATCCTTTGTGGCTGCACTGCAGAATTTTGAAAGGGTAGATTCTTCATTAGCCTACAATAACACTATGACATCCTCCATCAGATAGGGGAGACTTGTTTCAAAGTGTTCATGATGTGATACCCATTTCACTCATGAAAAACAACATGTCCATAACATGACTTTGCACTAGCTGTATCCAATCTATTTCTACGCTATATTGTCAACAGTGAAAATTGGTCTTGTTCTTCGGCTCCTCCATTTTCCAACTGAAAGGGGAAGGGAGCAGATAAGCTCCAGTTTAATTTGTTCTGGCAATTATTGGAAAGTTCCCACTGTGAGGGAAGCCATTGCCTATTGGTGTGGAAGGACGCTTACCCATACAGGAGCCAGACAAAAGGAGAAGCTGCTTTTCTACAAGTGTATTCAGGCATGTATCGACATATTGGCAAAGGAACCCAGCCCATTCGAATCCTAATGGAAAAAAAGAGAGAGAGAGAAGAAAAAGAAGCGACGTAGAAAGTAAAGAATAAAAGCTATCAAGTGAGAAATAAAACTGAAGAAGCGAGCACAGAGTTTGAACTAGTGAGAAGAGGGTAGAGTCTGTTTTTGTGTACTTACTTTCATAGGTTACTACAGTGCTTTTATATGCAATTTATAGCTATCTTGATGATTCTGTTACTACCGATAAAGGTTACTGTGAGATTAATTTGGAAGTGTGAATAGAAGAAAAGTGTGTTTGGAGACAGGTACAGGGTAAGACTTTCTTCTTTCTCTTTTTTCAGCAAATCAGAATTCTACATTAATGCAATCTTTTTAAAAGTATGTAAGGATAATATATTTCTGAAGCGCTTTCTGAAATATAATTCTGGCAAAACCTGAGTATTTTACTTTATTAAAAAGCCTTTAAATAGTCAAAAAGTGAAGGAAATATATTGGATGATTATGAAGGATAGAACAGGTTATTTAAGAAATTGCTGAAGTTGCAGTTCTTTTCAAATTGGCAGGCAAGCTGTTGTTAAAAGTGTAATGACATGAGTAGCCTTTTCCTTTAAAGCCCCCCTCCTTATTCTCAGCTCCTCAAGCAAAAAAAGGGTAGAAAGCTTTTGCCAATGAAATCACTTTAAATTCTTGGTTTGTACTGCTTCTGCTTGAATTTTCCTTATTCCCCACCCTGCCACTGTTTCCATTTAACAAGTTTGACCGTTGTTCTAGCCATATGGCATCCAGAAAACAGTTGTTAGGAAGAGGCGTCAAAGTTAGGTTCATGGCATACAAGTAACAGTCTCCTACTGTGCTAATAACATACATTTAAAAGGGAAAGCATGGATGTGAACTGAAAACTAACAAACAGAATCTATCTCATGAGGAAGCAATGACCTCCTCCAAAGGCTTGTGAAGTGACAAGTGAAAGTTCAGTCAAGCACCTTGCTTGGAATTATACATTTTGCAATACTTGTTCTTTTTAAGCATGAGGATAGAGAGGAGGGAGGACAGGTTGCACTATTTAAATAGTGTTTTATATTGCTTAATAAAGTTCGGAATCATTTCCTAAGTCCAAGGTTTATCATTGGGAAGTGAACCACCATGAATAATCCAACCCTCAGATAGTCCCTTAAACTACTTATGCAAAGCAAAGCAAGACAAAAACAAGATCCTTCTGGCTGGCCAGAAGAGGGCAGGAAATATGATGTCTTTTCCAAAATGACGAGGAGCCCTGCTGGAATGAGTTTGATGCTGCCTTAAGTGACAAGGTTGCTTAAGTTTTCAGAGCTTGAGAGGAACTTGCCAATTTATCTCCACATTGCAGTTCAAGGGAGTTTTCTGAGGGAACATCTCTTAATTAACAGCTCTTTGAATGCACAGTCCAGGTGAGCTGCCACATTTAGAGGGAAAACCTCTTGTTGCTTACAGGCATATATATAGGATTGCACCGGTAACTAGAAGCTGTGCAGTATTTGCATTTAAAAGAAATTGTAGCTACAGGGGAGATGATGTTTTCATTTCAAATTCAGATTGCGTTCTGTGGGTAGATACACTTTTGCACAAGAAGAGGTTGGCCAGAAGTAGGAGGAGATTGAATTCCTCTTCAGTTCAAATAGCTGTGGAGCAGATGAAGTTCTTAGTGAAGCAGTTTCTTCAGTCACTGAACTTCCCTTTCCTGCACCGCTACCGAAAATAATGGAGACCTGTCTCTGTTGTTTCATCTTCTGTCTTCATCTTTAGACACTTTCTTTTTACTGACTGCAAAATCAATTTCGTTTTTACTTCTGTGTTTGTTACTACATTCTCATCAAGATCATAGTGTAGAGTAGTGTAGGTATTTTGACTGGGATTTGGGGCCTGGATAAAGAATTTGGAAGGCATCCCAGTATTGTTCTTTTTCAAGACGAACTGGAGTAACCGTTATCTTCATACATGCATTATTCATGTCCCAACCAACTAGGCATAATAAAACAGCATCCTATTGTTCCAGCCAAATGTTCTGTGTTCCCTCAGCGTCTTCATCATGAATGGCTTCTGCATACCTTGCCTCATAGACTGATGCATCCATTCAGTGTCTAGTGCATCAGTGGGAACCAAGGCCAAACCATCAGATTAAAAATTCTCCTGTCAGTTTAAGAGGTTGCTTCCTGCTTGGAACTTGATCGAGTATTAATTACAAACGAATCTCTCTCCATCTCCATTTGAATCTCTCTTCCCCCCCCCCCCTCCCTTTATTTTAGTTTAACAATGTGATGATAAAAAGAGAAAGTTACTAAGAGTCCTGCCAAAGACATTGAATGAAGTATCTACTTGTAACCCTAGCTGAAGCACAGAGTGGCAGGAGCACAGAGAAAAGGCCAGCATAGTGAAATCGGTGAAAGAAACAACAAGGTATGATATAATGCTACCTTTGTAGACAATGTATTGTGAATCCCTCATTTTTCTGGAAAGCAATTTGCTGAAATCTAGCAAGGAACTTTGAACTTTGTATTTATTGACTTTGGATAGAAAATCCAAAAACAGTGTCCCCAAATAGTTTGGGGTTTCCAGGAAAAAAATTATGGGTAGTTTTTATGCTGCCAAGGTATGTCCATGTTCATTCAGATATCAGTCATATTATCTTATGTGTGTAGCAGTGCAACTTTAAATGGTCTAAGAGTTTTAAGAATAGAAGTATAAAATTTCTGGAGCTTCCTAGAAGAAAAATTTTGGAAAAACATTTCAGAAGTCCCATTCTCTCTGGAAATACAAAACTTGGAGAGGAAACTATAATACTGCACAATCAATTATTGTTTCATAATAACATTGATAATATTTCATTATCAAATGTAGGTTGAAATCCTGTCGTGCCATTACGCAAATGGCATAACTTTTGGAAGAAAACTGTCAAAAGTAAAGATGTTTCTGTAGACATTACCTGGTGCAAGCTGAGATGCACAACTCAGCAATTCGTGATTATTGTGTAAAACATGGATGATATTAAACTGTCAGTAATCACATGCTAATATTATTTTTAATTATAATTTTGTAGTGTTAGAAACAGTTCCAAAGATATACAATATATTCCATTTTTTTACCTACAGTTTGCAAAATGACTAAACTTTGTTTTAATTGGATAGACCCATATGTTTGAAAAGAAAGATATAGAGTACTATTTTTTAAATTAACAGTATCGGAAAAAAACGTGATTTCTAAACTGCAACTTATATTATGATCACTTATTTCAACTTTGGAAATTTAAGTGTATAATCTCAAACCGGTTTCTCAATTCTTTCACATGTCAACATGTGTATTGCAATCTTCCTTGCACATTGCAAAGGGATTAACATGATTCAAATGGCAAAAGCTGGTTGCTTGGTGCAAAGACACTATATTATGCTTAGAGGGATCTAAGCTAGATATGCCTGTGTTTTATATCAGGAAAGAGGGATGTAACACCCTCTGGATATTGTTGAGTTGGAACTCCTGTTATGCCCCTCCATCGGCTACGCTTAGCTGATGAGAGTTGCAGCCAAAAGGGTATCTTGAAGGACACATGCCCCCCAACCTATTTTATGTAAAAGTTAAATCCAGTTCCTTCTATATATGCATGAGAAGTTTCTACCAGTTCTACCTTCCTGTTGAGCCTTTGCCCCTATACCCTATGTAGTTCCAGACAGTCCCTGAAATTTCAGGAGATTTAAGGCTACAATGAGGTGTAAATGGAAAGAGAAGCAAGGAGAGCATTTTTTGTCTACACCTCATTTAAATCGTTTTTTATAGTTGATCAGCAATTGCTTATTTTTTTCAAATATATTCAAATGCCAGGAAAGTTAAAACGTTTTGGTTACACAACATCAACCTAAAAATTAACAGAGTTTAAACCAGTGATAGGGAGGCGGAATGGGGAAGCTGATTCTACAACCCCAAACACTCCCATAACCTGTTGATGTCATAGGGCCATGACTATGCACTTAAACAAGGGCATGACTGTGCACTGATATCATAGGGTTTCCAGCCAAAGTGGCAAGTGAATTTTTGCCCTCTGGCTGTTTTGTTGAGAAACAGCTATTGCTCCCACAGGAGGCGAAACAGGGAGCAACATGCTCTCACCCTGTGGTTTCCAGAGTCCATGGAAATACCTGCCAAAGGTGCTTCATTTTACTATCCTGTCTCCCTTCTCACTTGGGGGAGATAGCAGTCTCCTTTCATACGGTGCTGTAATTCTTCAGCCATGCAGGGAGTGTAGAAGTGAAGAGAGCTGGTCTATGTTGGCCTTCCCGGGAGATCTGTGGGATCTGCCAGTTCAAAGGCAGGAAGAGCTCTCCAACCAATAGTGCACACCTTCACTCATGGCAAGAACAAGAAGTCCTTGCTACTTGTAATATGAGACCCAATCCCCCTGCAAGCACAGAGGAACCCCCAGTGTAGCATTCAATCTCTGATTGAACATAGATTCATTGTTGTGCAAGGTACACGGCTTTGGAAAAGTGGTGGGGAATGATCTGAAGGGAGAAAGGTCACTGGGAGGCTTGCAAAGGGCTAGATTCCGATCATTGACTGGCCAAACTATGCTCTTGGGCCAAACTACTCTGAATTAAACAATTTGGAACAGTTCACAAATATGTTTCACAATAAGCTATCAAACAAAACAGCAGAGCAGATTAGCCGTATAATTATATGTTCCTTGGGACACAAACCCAAAGGCCCTGTGATAGATTGAAGCTCCAACCCGGGAGGAGCTGACTCAATCTCATGTCCCCATCCTACCCTAGTTCCTGCAGAAAAATCTGAAGCTGTTATCTCTCTGACTCAGTGCTCCAAAACTGGGAGAGGTAAAAATTTGGTTACAGTTGAGGACAGAACATGTGCTGATCAGATGGAATTGTGGATACACAGTATCCAAAACCCTCCTAGTCAACTGACATAATTGCATCAAAGGAGGATATTTAGAATTGCCTGCAGTCAAGTCTAAATGATTTTCTTCTTCCTGCAGGCATTAGAAGTGAAATAATGGCTAAAAGTGCATTGCTTATTAGAGTAGTAAATCACACTAGAGTGCTCACTGAATCAATAGGGATATGGTGAGTCAACTCCTGCATTAGCTCCATTGACTCAAATGGGCCTACTCTAACTGACTTTCTTTAACATGACAAGTTACAGTTAGAGTACGCCCATTGGAATCAATGGACAGAGGTGTTGACCCACAGAAAACAGGCAGAGCAGTGAATGCCACCTTGCTTCTACTTCCACCCTAACAGCAGAATCCTGACAGGCCTGCAAGCAAAATGAAGTGCTTCAATTTCCCTCCACTCTCACTTGAGCAGATGATTAGATAGCCAAAACCAGAAGTCCATAATCCAAAGGCCCTCCTCAAATTTGGATTTTGGCTAACTTTCTAAAAACAATAAGGTAATGGCATGTGGAGAGAGCCCATCCATGTCCATAATTCCCATAACTCATCATCATGTACTATCAAGTCAATTCTGACATGAAAATGGCAGAAACAGATTCAAAAATAAAACCATTACAACCAAATAAGACAAAGTCCATAAAATTAATTTAATTTTTTTTAAATTTATTGGATTTCTTCACACTCTTTTTTAAAAGCAATAAAAATGGGAGTTCCTTGCTACTCTGAAGAAAGTGCATTTCACAATCCAGGAACCACACAGGAGAATGCACTCTCCCGCATGCCTGTCAAGAAGGCCTCTGGAGCTGTTCACATTCTCAAGAGGTCTCTCCCAATGATCTTGCCATCTGGACAGGTTCTTGATGAGACAGGTGACTCCTTTGACATCAAACCCTAAACCACTTAGTACTCTGAAGGTTAGAACCAGCATTTTGAATTTGGCCTGGTGAGCAGTCAGCAACTAGTGCAGGTCTGATACTTTGCACTAGCTAACAGCCTGTCTGCCACATATTGCACAACTGAATATCACAGACACTCCAAGAATAACCTCACATAGAGCACACTGCAGTAGTCAAAACGCAAAGTAATTAAGGCATAGATGGTTGTTGCCAAGTCTGGCTGACTCAAGAAAGTTCATAGCTGGTTCACTAAATAGAGTTGTGTAAAGACACTCTTCATCACTATTACCTGGGCAGTGCAGAGTCAAGGAGCCCAAAGAATACAAACTTAGGAGGAGCCCTCTTAGATTATGTCATGCCACCAAGTTAACAAAAAAAGGTATTCTAAGCATCAGAGAATATGAATTAAATCTAGAGTTTTTCATGTGCACTAGCTGAGTATATGAATGCAATCTGTGAATATCTTCCCTTCCAAAGAGGTGTGTGTGTGTGTGTGTGTGTGTGTGTAAGCTATGCAAAAATTCAGTCCACCTACTCAGGTGCTGAGTAGGTGGAGTGGGTACCCCTTTTCCACAAAAGTGGGTACCCCTTTTCCACAATAACCTTTTGAACACAGGAGATGAAATGCAAAATAGTAACCTATGTATAGACGTCTCTTTCCACAGCCAAAATCCTATGGCTTAACATAGTAAACTCCATTAGAGCCAGCCCATTGAATCAATGGTTGGGGTGAGTCAACTTTTCTGTAAGTTCCGTTGTTCAAATGGGCCTATTCTAACTTACTTACTTTACTTTCAAAGCCCTTACCAATGACATGTTACATCAGTTGCAAAACAAATGCTCTTTTTTGTATTGCGTTCTTGTATACAACTGCCCTTAGTTACACTGGAGATCCAACATAAGAAGATCTCAACAGTACTGCATTTAGAACTGACATTGGTTGTTTTTTTTAAAAAAAACTACCACTGTGGATTTAGATTGATTGCAATGACACAGAAATTCTCCATCTTGCATTTTGAGTTAAAAAAATTCTTTAGCTCACTTAACATCAAAGTAGTTCTTCCAAATAAATATCTGAGTGCTATTTTATCTTGGGGCATGCCTTGTTATGTAGGATGTAATCAGACTGATATGGTATTGCATATGGAAGTGTGCCTGTTCTTTTTGAAATATGCCTCATAGCAAAAGAAAAGAGGGATATATAACAATGTATGTATTTCTTTGAAGAGAGAGACAAATTACAATGGCTGAATGGAGCCCTGCTATGCTAATTAAATGGTAGACTCTAGTCTAATCTTGAAATACTGAATAAATATAAAACAGTATTGAGGAAAAAGTTTTGCTTTCTCCAGAACTCTTTTGAAATCTTAATGTATTCTTTTTATGTTAATTCTTTAACCACTCCATTCTGCAGCTGGCAGAGTTTCAAAAATATCTAGTTACAAACAATCAGCTACTTGTAATTCTTTTTTGTCAGTAACAAAGGCATACCTACATTACATTACAATGCTAAGTTAATTGGGATAATTTCATTCTCTCTTTTTTTGTGGTGTAACTGTAACTTATTAGCCGTGCTTGAGGTGTGACTTCCCTCAAGTGTGGAAACAATATCCTTTGGTTCAAGCAGTGATTCACGCTGTGCTTTGTGGTACTGCCTCATATTCTCTTTTGGATGTTGAGGTGGTCTTGAGGTTGGTGAGATAAGAGTCTCTTTTCTACTGCACTCTTTGCTGCAGGCCAGTAGTTTGTAGCTTGTGGCTTCCAGTTGTTTTTAGGCAACTAAGAGGTTAATTGTCCTAGTTGCTTTTGAGAGGATGTAAACATTTACTAAAACAATTGTAACTGGATTGCGACTAACTACCTTTGAGCCCTGTAAACCTAACTATAATTCTCTTTTTTTTTTTTTGATGAACACTCAGAATGCTAGCCCTCAGTAACCAACACATTTAAGAACAAAAAAATAGCCTTTTCAAAACATACAAACATCACTTGTAATTGAACTTTTTTTTCTCAACTGAGAGTTTCAGGGTGATAAAGGGGTAAATTGTCACTTTGGTAAATCTTTTAGCTTTGTTTGTTTGTTTTTGTTTTTGTTTTTTTGTCAGCAGAACCAAGAAGGGATGAATCCTTACTCTCTCAAAATCGAATCCAGCAATTGGAGTACCATAGGAAGTACCATATTTTCAGACACTGGGGCTGCAGAGTAAGACAGAGAAAGAGAAGGTCCCTTTGGAAAAGCAGAAGTCCATTTGTACCAAATACAATTATGATATTTATGTTGTTTTGTTTTCTCACTAGGAAATATTAAGAGTTACACTTTGGGGAGGAGATAATTCTACAGCTGTTGGTAATCCACCAAAAATGTTATTTAACATGCCTCAACAGCTCATGATTCTCAAGTAGAGGACTTAGGGTACAACTCAATATTCCAATTATCCCGGCCGGGATCAGTCTACATAATTTTAAAGCAGGGTCCCTTTGAGGTGCAGTATGCCATATGGGATGATCCTTGCATCTGCATGCAAGGATCAGCCACACTCCACCTCAAACAATGCTGTTTAGCACATTCTGACCTGATCTTCTTTCCCTTTAAAGGAGGGAAAAAATCCCCCTCCTGTCTTCTTCCCTATGCTTTGCATAAACCGCTTAACAATCTTGAGAAATGTGAAGTTTCCTTGTGGCTCACCTGCAGAGGGGAAGGGAGAGGAAATGTTGCCCTTTTGCCCCAGAGAAGCTTTTAGGAGCCTCAGGACAGAAGCCTTTAAAAGTCAAAAATTATTGTTAGATTGCTAACCATGGTTCCAATCCCAGCAGTGGTGGGCCAGCCACAAGTAAAGGCTCCTCCCCACTCCTGTCCCAAGGCTCCCAAAAGCTTCCTCAAAAGGGAGCTCTAGGGAGCCTCAGAACCTAAAATGGGAAAATAGGAAGCTTTTAATTAGTGTAAATTAAATGTTTCCAGCACCTCATCTGGGTTACACCGGGCACAAAGTTACACAAAATGATCTTGTCCACTGCCTTCTAAATGTCAAGTTCATTTACTTCAGTTTTAACTCTCTCTTTCAAAGACAGTCGATTAGTAAGTTTACAACTAATTCACTGTCTTTGGAAGAGCAGAATTAGTGATCTTGTAGCATATACCGTTCAATTCACTGAGTACATTAACACCATTAGCAGAATACATTGATAATGTTTTGTTCTGAATAATGTTTTGTTCTGAATACATTGATAATGGATTGTTCTGCTTAAAACTGATGGAAATAACGGTTCCATATTTTGATGATTCCTCATGACAAACATCCTGAAAGTAGAAATCAAATATTTTCCCTAATATTCTACTTTTACTACTGCAAGTAGTTTTCCATTATACATGTATCTGCTTCTTCAAGTGGTGGAGTCCAACAAAGGGTCTATCATTCAGTTTTGCTGATTATGTAAACTGGCACAATGTGTAATTTTCTCAAGGCTTTTTTTAAAATATAGCATATCAAAGATTAAATAATAGCAATTCATATCATCATTTCCTTGTCCCAAGCCAGCTTGTGTTGATTTTTAAAGCAGTGGTATGAATTTGTTGTACTTCATGACCTCTAAGCTCCTCCAAAGATGAGAGCTACTCTTATTTTCTTATGCACCTATAGACGAGAAGGTCCATCACATCTCCCAGTATTATTATTTTTTTAATCTAACCTTTTCTTGATTGAGACAAATCAAGAGAATGTCTTGGAACATTGATGTTTTTCATTGGTATATTTTCCTCGAAATTGATTTCAAACACCCAGCCCCTATTGATAAGATTCATTCACATGCAAAGCCAATTCAGTTTAGTGCGATAAGCTGCAACATAAATCCATCTGAAAGTGAGACATACTCTCAAATCTCTGCTGAAACTCATTTGGGTAGTCATGGGAAGTCCAAAGCATGGGCATGGCACATTGTTTTTTAACTAATTAACATTAACTTTGTTACTTTTTTGGTCAAATGGCCCAAACCTCCTTTTTGATGATATGTAAATGGCCACCCTATACCCCACCCCCGTGAGATTCCCTGGCAGAGTAAGGAGAGTAGAGGCTTTGATTGGTAAATGTAGGTAATCAGTCTTCTCTCAGTTTTTAAGTAAAATGGTTTGTGGCAGGTCTTTTTAAGAAAAGAAACAGGCCACACACACACTGATATATATCTACAGATGCATGGCAGGAAGGGTATGGGATGTCAATTCTGTATGAACTTCAGATTTGAGGTCAGTTCCAGGAGTGGACATTCTGAAAATCCTGTTCAGGCCATTCATTTGAAACCGATTGTGGCCTGATTAGATATTTAAAAAACAACAACAACCCTACAGTGATCTCTCTCTCTCTCTCTCTCTCTCTCTCTCTCTCTATATATATATATATATATATATATTCCTTTTTAGTGAGCTGCAGAAAATACAAAGCACAGAGCATTTCAGGAAGTTATTTATTTGATATCTGTCTCTTCTTTCTCTCCATACTGTGTCCCAAGATGGTTACCTAGTCAGAAGCTTTTGCAGTATGGTGAGATGCATGGACAGTCTTCCATGTCCTCATAGACTCACAGAATAATTGAGTTGGAAGGAGCCTATAAGGTCATCAAGTTTACACCCCTGCTAAGTGCAGGAATCCAAATCAAAATAGATCTGACAGAGATGGTTGTCCAATTTTCGGTCTGTTGAATACCTCCAGTTTTGGAGTGCTCACTACCTCCCAAGGTAATTGGTTCCATTGTTGTACTGCTCTAACAGTTAAGAAGTTTTTCTACCTCTGTATGACTATCTTTCAAGTATTTCAAATATTTGAAAAGTGCTATCATATCTCCCCCGCCAGTCTTTTTTTCTAAAGATTAAACATGCCCAGCTCTTTCAGTCTTTCCTTGGAGGGCTTGATTTCTAGTTCCCTGATGTCAGGAAGGATATGGCATGGCACGTCAATTCTGTATGAACTTCAGATGTGAGATCAGTCCTAGAAATTGACATTCTGAAAACTCTGTTCAGACATAGACAATTTTTAGTCCTTCTTGGAGGTGCACTACAAGAACATCATGAATCCCAACCTTGGGAACCACTGTCCTATACAACGCCAAAAATCCTTTGGCCTCTTTTACATTTCCTTCTTTAACACAATGCTGACATAAGCTGTTGGAGAAAGTATAGCAGTTACAGTGTAGTAGATGAATATTGAGCTCCCTTTCCTGCATGGGTTTTTTAGGTCACAAAATACAATTTTTAACCAACCCAAAAAAAAAAAAGGATTTAAGAAAGAAATCAACTGTGAAGGAGCTCTGTAAATTTCACTATTTCAAAATTAATGATTTAAGCTGTGAATTAATAACATTAATTTGCTAAGTTAATTTTTTCAACATTCATAGCACAGAAATGATTTTTGAAAATCTAATGATTAATACTAACAAATTAATTTGCAAACTGAGCATTTCAAGCTCTGGAAAAATTACAATTTTGCAGCCTTATTTTCCTCTCTTAGTCATGGCTGGCCTCACAGGTTTCTTGAGCTGAATGAGGCAAAATATTCTAAGATGCTGCACACACTGATGAGTTAAGAAGATAGCCACAATGTGACAGAAGAGTAGATTCATTATCAGAGCTGGCCCAAGATATTTTGATGGCTGAGGCAGAGCAAAAATGAAGAATTTAAAAAAAAAATCTTCTGATAAAAGAGCATAAACAATTAGCAGTTTAACTAAAAGAGTGAAATCTAAAGACTGCTTAAATGACCTGTGAAGCTAAAAATATCTCCCTAGTCTTTTCTGCCCAGGAGTTTGGCTAGATTTCTTATTGGGAAAAATGTATTACGAGTCACAATTAAGACAACAGTTTAATGCTGTTTACAAATATTATTTGAGTGTCGAATTCAATTCATATCACAGTCCTCACATTGATAGCTTTAATCACATTCATACACAAAACTACTTTGTCAGTTTTTCAACCTTACTCCTACCATTTTAATACTCAACTTTCTTTTCCTGTAATATTTTAATACCCCCATGGAAGCTTTTCGTTTTATGAAGCTCCAATATTTAATCTAGGTCCCTCTAATGCTATATGAGCATCTGACATATAAATTAACCCAATCTACATTATTTCTACATGTCTTGAAGTGACTGACCCCTGTGTGCTATGTGCTGTCAAGTCACATCCAACTGGCAATGGCTCTAATGGGGTTTTCAAGGTAAATGAGATATTAAAGGAGTAAACCCACCTGTTCCACCAGCAGGTTTCCGATGAATCTTCTGGAATTTGAACCCAGATATCCTGAGTCTTAGTCCATCACTCTATCCAGCCCTGGAGCTAACATAAATAATTTCCTTCTCATTGCTTGCAATGGGAGAATTAGTTTTAAAAAATTGATAATAACAGTGGATGGGGAAACTGTTCTGTTGGACTTAATATCAGCAGTGCTCTGGCTGTCATAGAAAACTGAACATGAGAGTTCTCCCCAGTCGTTTTTCTGCCTGAGGCAGAGCAGTATAGGTACCATCCCCACAAAGTGAAATAGATAGTACTCAAGGCTATGTGTGTTATTTTTGTACCTGAGGTAAATTATCACACATACACCTTTTTTCCTCTTTGGCAGTATAAAACTACAAAAACAATAAATGAAATAGCAAACATTTGTCACAAGGTCCTGGAGACAGCTGCCTTATATTGCCTCTTCAAGTTGGAAAAATTTATCCATCCTAACTGGAGATTCCAGGTTTTGATCCCAGGAGATTATATGTGCCAGGGGAAGACATTTTCAATCTGGTTACTCTGTTACATTTGTACTGGGCAAAATCTAAAGTTAATTAAAATGCATTGGGCTGAAAAAGTTAAACATACCAGTATTTACTTTATTTATTACTGTCTAATGAAATGAGTAACTTAGGATGCCAGTTCTTCAACACACAGGACTAGAATATGAAAATTAATTTCTGACATGACATTTAAACAGAATATACTGCTTGTTACACCAAAGAGCCAATTATTGCATTACTTTTGGAATGTCCTTTCTTTATGAAAGTAACTTCTTTCAGATAATTGCATGTTTTAGTTCCTTACCTCCTACCTCTGATATAAAATATCATGAAAGAGGGAGGAGGAATATACATATAATAAAACCTCAGACGGCGGCCCACAGTGGTTTAGAAAGTTCTGTATTTAACAACTTTACTAGAGATACCAATCTCCACTTCCAAAAAGCAGAATATTTTCCAAATAAATATTATATCTGTCTAATAAAGCAGATGCCACTGTGGCTTGATGTAATACTCTATTAAGACAGTTTACACTGATCTTTAGAATTACCTATCTACTATGCATTTCCACTAGACTCAATGATAATCTCAAAGCTGATTTAATATACTCATCTTTATTCTGTGAACAAATCACCAAATTATAGTACTTGTTCATTCTTGGATTCAATTTTCTTCACATTGACAATTAATTTATTTGTTGAAAATATAGAATTCTGGTTCATGTGCACACACAAAGTATTAGGACTATCATGTCACCAGACCATAAACAAGCAGCTAATGTTTTCTGAGAAAGACATTCAAGAGACCATATCACTAATTAATTTAAAGGCAAGAGAAGGCAGCACCATACAATTAAAGATGAAGGAAATCAGAGTATTTTACCTTGCAGACAAAGACATCTTGATACAATATCCATTAGCATCTTTTATTCATCTGTTTCTACAGGCAGTGCATTAGTGACGATTATGGCAATTAAGAAGGCCGTTTCTATATATTGTCCATTCCTTACAGTAGATAAAAGAAGCTCACACCAGTCTCAAGAGAAATACAGCAGATACTCTCGCCTCCAAAAAGCCTCCACTCTGCATGGTAAAATATAGAGCAGAAACACACTGCAGGAAAAGAAACGGAAAAGTTGCATACTTGACTGTTACTGGGAGCCCTACCACTGTCCCCATAAACCCCCCTGCATATGTATACAAAGTGGGGTGGCATGCAAGAATTGTTGTTGTTTTTGTTGTTGTTGTTGCAAATTATTGGGGGGGGGACTCCCAGATTGCAACTGTGTCCAGAGCCACCTTTATTCAGCTAAGGGGCATCACCCCAACTCCACACCTTCCTAGACGAGGATTCCCTCAGGACCTTGGTGCATGCATTGGTCATCTCCTGGATCAACTATTGTAATGCTCTCTATGTGGGGCTTCCCTTGAGGCTGAACTGGAGATTGCAGTGGGTCTAGAATGTGGCAGCCAGACTGGTGGCTGGTGTAAGCAAGTTCAATCACATTTCCACAGTACTGGTTCACCTGCACTGACTACCTGTTGCATCCCAGATCAAATTAAAGGTCTTGATGCTCACCTATAAAGCCCTTCATGGTTTGGGACCACGTTACCTGTTGGAACAACTTTCCCCGAGATCATCTACCCACTCCATGAGGTCCTCCCAGGTCATGCGTCTCCAGCTAGCCACTCCAAAGGAGGTTAGGAAGTCATCCGCCAGAAGCAGGGCCTTCTTTGCTGTCGCACCAGTATTCTGGAACCAACTTCTGATAGAGCTTGCTTTTTTCTTTGTTTCTCCTGCCTGATAGTTGTTTGTTTGCCTCACATTCCACATTTTATTCTTCAGTTTATGCCTCTTGAAGTTTTTGCTGTTTTTGAACCCTCATTTAATACACTATTATTATATGTTTTTAACTTCTGCTTGGTACTAATAGGGTGGTATATAAATTTAAGAAAGAAAGAAATAATTGCCCAAACAACCTGTAGAACTTGAGAGGGAAAAAGGTTATAGAGATTTGCCTTTTGCTAAGCTGACTGGGGTAGGGGTAGGGGGGTAACTACTGAGTAGTTTGGTGCATCCTTAAACTCAGATGTGTCCCCAACACCTTGGTGCCCTGGGAATCTGCCCAGTTTGCCTACCCTTAAAGCTGGCATCTTATGGATATGGACCAGAGCAATAGCTGAATCTTACTTCATTACTTGTAAAGAGGCAGCATGTTTCACCACATCTAAGAACAGTACGGGGATTAAGTGGCACAGGCAGACCAAAATATCTGTCATTCTCTCTCCCAAGCTCTTGTCAATTGAAGTGGTCACCTCTCTCAGCCACATTGTAGGGATGGACTTGCTGTGTACACACCTGAGATAATCATGATACTATTTTATCATGCCACCTTCACAAATCTTAATAACCAGTATCTGTGCTGAAGTATTTCTTGGCAGTTCAACTTGCCATTGTGAGCTCCATCTATATCTTCATTTTATCAAAGCTATCCTACTAATTACAACAAAGGTAGGCAAGTTCTGGGGGGGGGGGGGGGTCCAAGGGCCATTTTTCTGCCCTCAGGATCCTCTGAGGCTCATTAAATGTCCCAAAATGGGCAGAAGTAGTGGCTAGTTTTGAAAAATAGTGTGGGTTCTTTTATTTTGGTTTTTCATTTGGGGCATGTGCAAGTTAAACCCTGCAGGATGGGCCTCTGACATATTTAAGCACTCAGGTTACAGCATACTTACTTGAAGTGTATTATTAGTACTCATAGTTTATAACCTAACTAGATCAACTATATGTTACCCCCCCATGCCTTTTCTCTAGATCAGGGCCACCACTGAGCTGAAAGAATGAAATATTGAGGATTTTATGCACAGCACAGGTTGGGTTTTTGGGGGATTTTTTTTTTGGTGGCATTTGAAGCTTTGGGAACATTATTTCTACAGCGTTAAGACCGTTTGGGGATGAATGGGGTCGAGGTGTCTTTATTTCCTTTTTGCTTTATTCTTTTAGCCTGAAAGACTGCTGTGAAGGCCATGAACTTATATTTCATATTCCCAGAGGCCCTTTGAAGCCTGGATATAAGGATGAGGTAGATACTTCTACAGCTCTTCAGATACTTATACATTAAGTTGTAAGACTTTATTTCTTCCCCAGGTTTGATTTCACAGACAGCTGAAAATGTTCTGTATCTTGCTGGCTAATAGTATTCCTTTCATGAAGTTGAGGCAATCAGCAAGGTCAAGACCAGATAGTATAGATGTCACTTCTGGCCAGCAGTTATAAATGTCAGCTTCGAGAAAAGATAAATTAGCCCTTGGGTTACCACATACAGCAACACTGCAGGGTGAACTAGCAGCAAAACCTTGTTTGCAGTTCCTAACCTGCCCTATATATAAATGCAAATGCATAAAATAAAAAGTCAGTGCATATGCACAACCTGTGTGTTCAGTTGTGCTTAAGGATATAAGAAGGAGATAAACTGCTGATAGACTGACAGTTTTGGAAATAGAGGCGATCTTTCTCAATGTCTTTTCAGTAACTATTCTAGATTAGAGATTCGGATTGCCACAGGTAACGTTTCAGGGTGTTTCACATCCATGATATTGTGAGACTTCTCCTGCCCTGTTTATCCCTTCCCTCCCATTATATAAACAAGTTTGGTTGTCCATTCTGCTCACTCATCTAGTTGACCCTGTAGGTAGGAAGGCAGGCAACCAATCATGAGAGGAGTTTCAGCTGCTGCTTCCTTTGCAAAGATATGATTATATCAATTTGCAAAATGACAACTAAACTTAGCCCATATTTTAAAATGTTATGTACTACTTCTTCGGACTGACTCTTTTCCTACACATTTGAAATAAATATGAATTTCACAGACATATTTCCTCTCTGAATGTTAGGTACATAACACCCTCTTCAACAAAATAAAGCAAAGCATAATGTTAATTTCTAAACATAAGCCATAGTTTAGTGAGTTACTTTGACACCAGTGCTTTATTATGACTGATCCAGTGAATGGTGAAACCTACTTAAAGTCCTACCTGCAATTGTTTTGTTTTGAGTTTTTCCATTCCTTTGATGGGCAGTTAAACTGTTGTTTGAATATATCTGTGAAGATTCTCAGTCATCCAGGTGTGGTTATCTGAACACTGAGTCATGGCAACTGGACATCTTTCTTGTTAGGTTGAAACGTTTCACTACTCATCCAAGCAGCTTCTTCAGTCTGAGGAGAATTGGTAGGAGATCCCTGATATATCGTATCAGGGATCTCCTACCAACTGTCCTCAGACTGAGGAAGCTGCTTGGATGAGTAGCGAAACGTTTCAACCTAACAAGAAAGATGTCCAGTTGCCATGACTCAGCTTCCAGGTGTTGTTTGAATGGTTTTCAACATTCAGAGGCTTTTAAATTGAAATTGCCTCTCTTTTATTTTAAAAGATTCTTTGAGGGCAAAGGCTTATTTTAGTGCCAACAAACACAATGTAAATCTAAACAGTAATCAGTAGCAACAAGAAAAGAGAGTGGAGGTTCATGTCAAAAAAAGAGGTAAGTGGCAGGAAGGGACCCTAGAAACCCAAAGATGGCTGCTGATTGCGAACCATAGTTTCCACTGAGTTAATGCCATTTGGGCTGCATCTTTGGGCCAAAATCCAGAATGTCTGGGGCCAAAATCCAGGGCTCTTGGAGGTCTTCCACTGACTACCAGTAGCAGGAGGCAGGGATAGCAGCAAAAGCGGCAATAATACTGGCCACCACAACATCTCTTCCTTCTTTTGTTTTCCAAAAGATACAGTCAGGGGTGAGCAAGTGGTCAAAAAGCACATTGTTTCAAATGTTTGTTTTATTATTCTTACTTTTAAAATGTGTCATCTCTTTCCAAAACAAAACAGTTCTTATTTCTAGGTAAGATCATTATGCTGGAGGTCTAAAGTTATTTAGCTGTTACCACTACAGGGAGATACCATTGCAACTGAGCAAGACTGGAGCCAATATCCTATCCGACAACCAAGCAGTTTAAATAACTGCATGTGGAGGTATATGAAAGTTACACTGAAGTGTAGAGATATTTACTTTATTTAAACCAACAGTCTAATGGAGCATAGCATTTGTGGTGGAAGCAGATTGCCTGAACAGTGAAATACAGCCTGTCAAGGATTCCCAAACCAGTTGTTGTTGTTGTTTAGTCGTTAAGTCGTGTCCAACTCTTCGTGACCCCATGGACCAGAGCACACCAGGCCCTCCTGTCTTCCACTGTCTCCCGGAGTTGGGTCAAATTCATGTTGGTAGCTTCGATGACACTGTCCAACCATCTTGTCCTCTGTCGTCCCCTTCTCCTCTTGCCTTCACATTTTCCCAACATCAGGGTCTTTTCCAGGGAGTCTTCTCTTCTCATGAGATGGCCAAAGTATTGGAGCCTCAGCTTCAGGATCTGTCCTTCGAGTGAGCACTCAGGGTTGATTTCCTTCAAAATGGATAGGTTTGTTCTCCTTGCAGTCCAGGGGACTTTCAAGAGTCTCCTCCAGCACCACAATTCAAAAGCATCAATTCTTCAGCAGCCAGCCTTCTTTATGGTCCAGCTCTCACTTCCATACATCGCTACTGGAAAAACCATTGCTTTGACATGACAGCAAACCTCTTCTCCCTCTTCTTCTTTTTTGTGCAGTTTGCTGCAGAACTCCACAAAAGATATGTTTTGTGCGAATGTGTGAAAAATCAGTCTCACAAGTGCACAAATTCCCTCCAAGCTCAACTGGGAGGGGGGAACACGCAGTCTCATCTCAACGAAAAAAATTAGAGTGGTTTCTAATTAAGAAATAAGAAATAAGATTTTTTTTAATTCAGAAGTCACTCTAAGGTCAAACCAAGGCATGAATTGCATCCCTAATCTTTGCATCTGATCTCTGAAATGAAAAATCAGAATGGCATCGTCTCTATGGCTTATACTTTTCAAAGAGGAAAGGGGGGCTGGACAAAGATGTTTTTGCTGGCAGTCCTGCTACATTCCTTATACACAAGTTGGTCAGACTAGCAGCTGATCTTACTTCACCAGTGTTGATGCAACAAGCTCCATTCAAGTATTTTAAAATTATTAACTTGAAAATGTGAACTGGGAGAGAGTTGTAGCCCCACCCTTTTCCTGTCACTATCTCTGTGAGGAGATGGACTGTCTGAAGAAGCAGCGTACTGCTACACATGGAGTCTCTGCACATGAGGAGGTCCTGAAAAATGAAAGTTCCCAATTGCCTGGAGAGGCTCAACACGTAGCAAGCAGTCTCCTCTTTTGCCTGCCCTTCATTACCTGGAGATCAACAGGCAAGAGGTGGGAGTATAACTCTATGCTGGTGCTTTCAAATTGACTCCCCGCCCCCGCCCCCCCCTTTTTCTTTTTTCTTTTTTGAATGTGTGAATATGGTTTGTATCTTTCTGCCATAGCTGAAGGTGGCACTTTGACTTAGAGGATGCATAGCACACTTACCTCTTGTTTTCTAATATATTTCTGCCATCCCACCATCCCTCTGGTCATCTGCTGCCTGTGGTGATTGTCTCATTCTTTTTCATAATAGGGTGGTTAAGGAGAAAAGGGAAGGACCACCACTCTAGAACATGCTGTGTAGAGCACCTGATTTTCTCTGCTTCAAAGTTAAGCCAGCCTGTTTCAAAGTAAACCAGATTCCCTTTTTCCCCTGCAGCACTTTGATTCTTCAAGCCCATAATCTATTCTTATGGGTCTACAATACAGCTGCTGCAGCAAAGGGGCTAAGAAACAGAGCTACAAATCTCATCTCTGCTCATGACATGTCTAAGACTCACTAGGTGGTCTTAGACATGTCATTGTCTGCCTCAGCCTCTCATACAAAGGATAATATGGAGATAGCAATATTGATTTACCATAAGGGAGCTGTTTGAAGGATTATGAGAAAATGTATGTAAAGGCTTCAAATGTTTTTATGTGCAAAATGAATGCTATTATTATTAATCTGGATTTTCTAAGAGAATTGCTCCCAAATTTAAATTCACTTTTTTGAAAAATGGTCAAATGAATTGCATATGTATGTGCTACATTATCTCTCTCTCTCTCCCTTTGTCACTCTGTGTGTACATACCCATCATTTTTCTACCTAGTCCCATTTTAAAGAAAATATGGCGGAAGAGTTTGGCATGACTCTGTATGTAGAAACTTTTAAAGAAAAAAATGATTATATGCATAAGCTCAAGTCAATATTCCTTGGGGTTTTATAGGATAGAACCTTTTGTCTTCCTCTCAGATATGCTTTTCCTCTTTTTCTTCCCTTTCTGAAAATCAGATGAAAGACCTAACAGTATTGAGCAATATGGGCTGCTGATGTGTCCCCAGAGAATCTTTTGACTGATCTGTAGTTATAACTTTCCAACACTGGATTATATTCTAACTTAATATTTATGTACCATATGGTACATTGTCAAGTTTCATTGTATTTCTCCAAGATCTTTATAAAAGAGAAAGTAGTTAAAAATCTAAAACTAGTCTTTTTCAGTAATGGAAGCAAATGCCCCAGGATATGGTGTGGTTGCATTTTCCAAAAAGAAGTTCACACTGATATACAGCAGTCACCCAACCAAGATAATAAGCCCCTGCATCCAATGGTATGGAGCATCCCAGCCAGTTGTTTTCTGATAAGAAGAGAATAGCATCTATCTACCAGATGTTTTTGCTTTTGGATCTAAATATTGTGCCAACAATGCAAGCAGCATAAGCAGCTCTGTTTTGTCACAGAAATCAACAGGCAGGGTGCCAAAGATTTCAGTTAGTCTGCTCCAAAAGACTAAGTTGAATTTAGCATTCCTGTTATGTCTATTCAGACATCAAAGCAAATTCCCTCTCTGTTTTTAGCTCATTCCCTCTCTCTGATTTTAGCTCAATTTTTAAAATAGTAGAATAATATGAACCCTGAGTTGGTTACTCTTTGGAATAGATTTTTTTTTCAGTACAATATCTGTAAGACATGAAACCTTTCTGTTATGATCAACAGATTAGAACTGCTTTTTAATAGACATGCATTTTCAAATGGAAAGTGGTACAGTTTTTTAAAAAACCGTGAAGCTCTGCAAGTTTTTGAATCTGAATTTTTAAGCCCCTTCCCTTAAGAATCATTTTCCTATGCAGCAGTGTTCATCGAGTTACTCTTTGGGGTAAGTGCCTGTAGGGTAGAGGAATAAATCGTAGCAAGAAGAAAGCGTTCATCATGGCCCCATTCCATGACATTTTGTTTGTTTTGCAACTTTTCACAATAGAACCTGATTGTGTTTCTGCTGTATCAGGTTCAATTGTACCTTGAGTACACATGAACAGTTCTTCAAAGTTGCTTTTCACGGACTCTCATCTCCATTCCCATCCCATCCTTTGTTCATAAGAGATTGTAAGACTTGTTCTTCCTTTATGGAAAGTCATACAGATTTTCTACAGTGCAACTTGCTATGCACTTTTCCTACTTACCTGTTTTCATGCATATACATATTTTCTTCACTGATGGAAATATGTCTTTCTTTATGTACACATTACAGATGATTCACTTGTTTAAAATATGTGCAAGTTTTTATATATACAGAACATACCACAAACTTAGCAACAGGGTGAACTTTGGAGTCAAGTTGTGCTTTGTCTCACAATGAGACTCAGGAGGTGAGCAATGGTGAGATGAGTGAAACCCTAGAGGGTCTCCACCCCTTGCCTCCACTACCTGGCCATTGTGACATTAGCAGCATTGAAAAGCGGCCACGTTTATTTCAGAGAACAGTTCTGGGATCATAAGATAGAAAATTCACAAACTTCCATTCATTCAACAACAAAAAGTACCTGTCTTTTTGCTCTGATGCCGGAATGAAAAATCTCACAGCAGTTGATACTTGGTTCAACAAAGTGCCTCAATGCATCATTCTTCTTAAGACATTTCAGTGTGTCCTCAAGGTGTCTCAAAGTCTTCTTGAGATTGCAGTATATGTTCTCAATGTGTCTTGAGGTGTCCTCATCCTTTTTAACAAAGGGTGAACAAATATTCAAGTGTCTGTTACCTCCTTAATGTCAGTCATGCACTTACCTGTTTTGAATGACACATAATGAATATTTTCAGTCTGTCTTGATGAGGATGGTCTGAGCTTATGGCATTACAAAGTATAGTATATTACAATATACTCTTTACCTATACAGTGCACATATGCTCATTGCGGTAAATGGGAGAAAAGCAAAAGTAAGAAAATCAAGAGAATGAAATTCTTTAATGAGGAAAGTAGTTACCCCCTGCTTTCAGTTTTAAATATTTCAACAAATTAAAAGGCAAAATAAATAGCTCACTTAAAGCATAGACTGCACTCTGCTTTAATTTTTTCCTATGTGTTAATTACAAGGCTGTTTACTTTCTTTAAGGCAAGATAATTACGAGATAGGAAAACTCTTAAAAGAAATCATACACAGAACTCACACTCTATTAATCTATTCTTAGAACTGGGTGTGTGTGACTAGAAACTGCTTACTATATAAATGCTTATAAAAATCAAAGCTAAATATACAGTACAGGGGTACCTCGGTTTACGAATTTAATGCGTTCTCCGGGACATTACGTAATGCGAAGAATTCGTAAACTGAAACACGGTTTGCCATAGGAACGGGGGCGGCACTATAAACCTCCAGGCACAATGCATCCTGGGGAAACTTGCTTCGTACTGCGAAAAAAAATCGTAAACCGAGGCATTATTTTCAATGGATTTCCATTCGTAAACCAAAAATTACATTAACCGAGGCGTTCGTAAACTGAGGTACTACTGTATTATAATGTTGACTCTGTCCATTTTATCCTTCTTAAACCACCTGACTCACAACCAAATAGCAGGGCCAGCCCTCTCATGAGGCTCTGTGAAACAACTGACTTAGTAAGCAGATGCAGTAGGGGTGGTGAGCACTCCCAAGATGCTGGAGGACATTATATGATCTGTTCCATTACTCCAAGTTGCTTCAGTGCAATGGAAGACGCTTGCTGTAGTAAGATTCAACTGATACAGATAAAACATACATATGAAATGGGAAGAGACACCATCTTATCCATGCCTGTTCGTGGCAAAATGTCATGGCCTTGCTCTAGTGCACATGTAATAAAATACATGTCTCACTTGTTTTCTGTTATATATATTTTCCTTCATTACAAACTCTTTGTTACTAGGGCCATAAATGTTCACAAATGTTCAAAAGTCAGAATGAAACATTTCTAAAATGTTGTCACAATTAGTCAATAATTACTATAGTTTTTGTGCATTCTTCACATTTTAAACTTCTTAGGGAAAAATTTGCGGAAGTGTTTTTTGCGCAAAAAGAAGTTTTATTTTGCCTGAGAAAATGTACAAAATACAAGGATTTGGGGTTTTACACAAAATAGGAGGTTCTTCTTCGTGGTCTCTCTGAATGCACACTAACGGGTTTAATCTGCACCTGCGCAGAGGTCTCTGGAATATTCTAGAGCTCAAACATGCGTTCTCCAGGACCCGCCCCCTTAACACACGTGGTCCTGGTGATTACCTCAGTTCCTTTTTGCCGCCGCTGAGGTCTCATCTTCGGTTCAGCTCTCCGTTCGCGCAATCTGGTTCTTTTCCTGAGGAAACATAATTATAATCGTATCGTTGTTATTTAGAAAAGACTCTCTTCGTTCTTCTTTTGTGAGTTTTCATTTTTTTTCCTTCTACCATTCCCCCCGCCCCCCTCCCTTTCCCTTCCCGCCATTTATGGCCCCCACAGGGCCGTTTAAGAGGTGCACGTCATGCACGAATAAGTTGCCTGTGTCTGACGGCCACGGTTCTTGCCTATTTTGTCTGGGAGAATCGCATCAACCGGCCTCCTGCTCCCATTGTAAAAATTTCAACTCTCCGTTGCCAACACCTAAATCTAAGCCCAAAATGCCTAAGCCTAAGTCCTCGGGATCGGCATCTCAATTGACCCCGACACCAAAATCCACTCCGAAACAGGTCAGTACCAAGCCAAAGAAACCTAAGAAGTCTTCCATCGACGTGCAGCCACCGGTACAACACCCTCCCATGCAGAATCAACCACCTATCGATCTTGATACTGACCATGAAACCATTCCGCCTCCATCCAGACAACCGCCTTCTCCTCTGTAGGCTCAATCTCCCTCCTGGGCGGACACCTCGGCTGAGGTAACTGTACTACCTTATTCGACCTGTTCAAGCCCCAAATCCTTGGGTTGCTCTGTGTCTGGGTGTGAGTCTGAATCAGCATCTGTTCCTACTGATCCAGTGCCTTTACGGAAGAAGAGAGCTAAACTCCACCACATTGAGGACACTGGCCATTCCGATACCGCTCCCTCACAGCCTCCGAGACTTTCGGGACTGTTGGTATTGCGGGACTCTCAGGCTCGACAACACCGGCCCAAGCGAGTCACCGTTTATGAGCCTCTGGCTTACTACGAACCACAGCCTAGACGGTATCGGCATAATCCACACCGGTACTGGCATCATGATACCGAACATTATGCTGAACCCAAGCACCTTCGGTACGCATACTACTACCCTTCGGATTCTTCAGAGTCCCCCTCACCTCCTCGGTACCGGTCTGGCTAATATTATGATCAGTCCTCGGATGATGAGGACGTTCCTCCTCCTCCGGTAGCGAAGCCCCATTAAAAAACCTCATAAATGGCACACTCAAGCGGCTCAGGTCCCAGTAACTTCGGTACCGAAGAAGCCAAAACCGCCGACCAAGCCCTTCGTACTTACGGCCGATACAGCTACTGTTTCTCAAGTCAATTCAGTCCAGATCTGATAAGGTGTATGAGGACATTGATGAGGACCAGACACCCCCACTTCGAATGAGTTTCATTCCGTCGCTGCTCAAACTGATCAAGCAGTCTTGGTCTAAACCATCTTCAGTGCCTCAGATCTCTCGGAGAGTCGAGAATCTCTACAAGACCCATGGCACTGATACGGAATTTCTTTCAAAACATCCTCCTCCTAATTCAGTGACTGTAGACGCAACGCAAAACCGAGCACATAATCACTCTAACACCACTCCAAACAATAAAGAGGGAAGGAAGTTGGACATTATCGGCCGTAAAGTTTACACTCTCACATCTTTCACCTTATGTGCTGCCAACTATTTAGCAGCAATGGGAGCCTACCATAGGTTCCTCTGGAACAAGGCCCTACCGTCACTACAGTCAGCATCTGGGGAGTACAAGCCTCGTTGTCTCGCCTATCATCAGGAGGCTACGGCATTGGCGAGACAAGAACGCATCACTGCATGCCATATAATAGAAGCAGCCCCCAGACATATGGCCACAGCCGTTGCTCTACACAGACATGCCTGGCTACGCTCCGCTCAAATATCAGAGGACTCTAGGATGCGTATTGAGGACTTATCCTTTGACGGTGTGGGCCTATTTGATGGGAAAACAGACGAAATTCTTGACAACCTACAAAAGATGAGAAAGACAGCACGCTCATATAATACTCAGTTGTATTATCGCCCTCAGAGATATCAGTAGCACCGTCCATATCCTTTCCACCAATAAAAGTCCTTTCCGGAAAAACAACGTTACTTACCTCAATCGTCCTCCACATTCCAACCACCTCAGCACACTCAGCGTCAGCGTCCTCGCCAATCCTTCAGGCGTCCTGATAAAAAGAACAAACAGAATCTTTGACTCGCCTACCGTCCATATTCGTACCCTATCCACTCCTCCCACCACCCGCCTAGTGCCCCATTTTCGATCTTGGGCATGCATAACCACTGATTCGTGGGTTCTGTCAATCATATCCACCAGATACACACTAGAGTTCATTTCCTTCCCCCCCACCGCGGACCATCCTAACCCTGCCATCCAGCGCCATCGAGCTACAGATTCAATCTCTCCTTTCGAAAGAAGCCATTTCAATCATCAGGCCAAGTGCCTCCGACCCGGGATTCTTCTCTCGTTATTTCCTCGTCCCGAAACGAGACGGTGGTCTACGGCCCATTCTCAACCTCCGTGACCTCAATTATTTTATCATTCAAAAGCGTTTTCGCATGGTGACTCTAGAACGTATTCTTCCTCTTCTGCAAAAGGGAGACTGGTTCTCGGTCATCGACCTGAGTGACGCATACTTCCATATTACCATCAGACAAGATCACCGCAAATTTCTTCGCTTCTCCCTAGGTCACACTACCTACGAATTCAATGCCCTTCCATTCGACCTTTCCACCGCGCCGCGAGTATTTACAAAATGCATGGCTCCCGTAGCAGCATACCTTCGCATTCTAGGAATCTCAGTGTTTCCATACATCGACAACTGGTTACTCGTAGCTCAGTCACACGCACAAGCGCTGAAGGACATTGCTCTCACCCTCTCTTTACTAGCAGATCTGGGCCTCAAAGTCAACGTCACCAAGTCAGTACTAACTCCCTCTCAAAGGGTTACTTACATAGGCGCTGTGCTAGACTCACATCACGCGAGAGCCTATCTCCCTCGAGAACGTGCAATCAAGTTACGTACTCTTGTCAACCACTTCCAGCCTCATGCGCTCATCACGGCTCATCAAGTACAACGCCTCCTCAGCCTCATCGCCTCCACCACATCCGTTATCCAGCACGCTCAACTAAAAATGCGCTCGCTACAATCATGGTACCTCTCCCTATTCGACCCTCTCCTCGACCCACCCACAATGCTTCTGCAGGTCACTCCAGTGGTGGTGGATCACCCCGGCCAACCTCTTTCTTGGCAGACTGTTTGCACCTCTCCAATTGACGACTCAAATTACAACCGATGCCAGCCCTGTCAGTTGGGGCGCACATTGCAATGATGTGCAAGTTCATGCAACCTGGTCCCCTTACAAGAAAGGTCTGCATATCAACAACCTCGAATTGCTTGTGATTTTCAAAGCGTTCCGCGCCTTCGAACCACTCATTGCTGGCACCGCGGTGCAAGTGACCACGGACAATATGACAGCACTCTATTACATCAACAAACAGGAAGGTACACACCCTCTACCTCTTCTGTATCTTGCTGTCCAGTTTTGGGAGTGGTGCCTAATGCGCCATATCTTCCCCATAGCGGTGCACATTGCCACACAGCGCAACCAACTAGCAGACTCAGCAGACTGAACTCTGAGATGCACGAGTGGTCCCTCGACGACACCGTATTTTTCCAACTGTGCACCAAATGGGGTCGTCCAGACATAGATGTTTTCCCCACAGCGAGCAACACCAAATGCATCCAGTACTTCTCCAGAGCAGGCCTGGGTCAAGACTCCCTCGGCAATGCTCTCATGGCAACATGGAATACGCATTTCCTCTACCTCTTTCCACCAATCCCACTTCTCCTGCACACCATTGTCAAATTGCGACAGGACCGTTCCAATGCCATTCTGATAGCCCCTTGGTGGCCAAGACAACCATGGTTCACCATGCTCAGAACAATAGCCTCTCACTCCATCCGTCTACCCCTCCTCCCACACCTTCTCACCCAGCATCAGGGGCAAACTTACCATCCCGACCTACAATCTCTCCATCTCACGGCGTGGAGGATCCACCCTCGTTGAGCACCATCCTCGCTCACACGAGAAAACCTGCCACAAATCGGCTTTATGCTTATAAATAGTCTGCTTTCCAGAAATTCGCTCGTCAAAATGATCTCCCTACGGCTCCAACTACCCTTCCCGCGGTTTTGGCTTTTCTTTCCTATCTCTTCGATTGTCATCTCTTTGTCTACGATCAAAGTTTATATGTCCGCGATTATAGCCCACCAACCAAAGGACTCAGATGCTGCCTTATTCTTCAGACATCCTACTCTGAAGCAGTTTCTTCGAGGTGTCGCCAACCTACATCCATCCCGACCTTCCCCTCCACCACCGTGGTCGCTGCACACTGTTCTCCGTCGCCTCTCATTACCACCCTTTGAGCCTCTTGCCACCTCTTCTGAGCGTCTACTCTCCTTTAAAGTGTTATTTCTAGTCACTATCACATCGGCCCGTAGGGCATCCGAACTTGCAGCCCTACGAGTAGACCCTCCATTCCTGCAATTTCATCCAGATAAGGTCATGATGTATCCAGACATCTCCTTCCTCCCTAAGGTCGTTTCCGAATTTCATGTCCGTCAGCCTATTGTCCTCTCTACCTTCTTCCCGTCACCAGCAATGAATCTCGAGCAATCTCTCCACCTTCTAGATGTGAGAAGAGCTCTGGCATTCTATGTCAAAAGAACTGCCCCCTTTCGGAAGTCTAAGAGACTGTTTGTTTCTATACATTTGCCACATAGAGGAACACATGTATCTCCTCAAACCATCTCATGATGGATTGTTCAAACCATACACCTCACATATCAGCTTGCTCAAAAGCCTCTGCCTACACAGATTAAGGCTCATTCCACCAGAGCAATAGCCACTTCCACGGCTTTTCTGCGAGGTGTACTTATTCCAGATATTTGCAAGGCTGCTACTTGGTCCACTCCATCAACATTTGCATCCCATTATCGTTTGGATGTAAGGGCCAAGGCAGATGCGGCTTTTGGTCGTGCGGTCTTGTCCTCAGTCTTGCCGTGATGTCCCTCCACCTGTGAGGTAAGCTTGTTAATCACCCATTAGTGTGCATTCACAGAGACCACGAAGAAGAAAGAGAGGTTACTTACCTGTAACTCTGGTTCTTCGAGTGGTCATCTGTGAATTCACACTTCCCGCCCGTCCTCCCCTCTGTCACGTCTTTCTTAATGTGCAGCGGTGGGCTGTTGGGAACTGAGGTAATCGCCAGGATGGGCGGACCACGTGTGTTAAGGGGGCGAGGGTCCTGGCGAACGCATGTTTGAGCTCTAGAATATTCCGGAGACCTCTGCGCAGGCGCAGATTAAACCCATTAGTGTGAATTCACAGATGACCACTCGAAGAACCAGAGTTACAGGTAAGTAACCTCTCTTTTTATATACATAATGCAGCCCACATTTTAATAATGCTGCTGCCACAGAAAACAAAAACACAAAAACCTGCTTTTTCACTACTGTGCAAGAGCAAAAGCCTCACAGCAATTAACATGGTTTATCAGTGGGGTATCCCAGTGTGTCACAGTAAGATTTCACACTTCCCAAAACTACAGTATGTGACAGAAACACACATTTTTTTCTTTAAAGTTGCACTTCCACATGAACTGCAAGATTGCACTTGCGTGTGCCTCCTTAATTTGTACACAGTTGCATCATCCTATGGGTGTGGACAGTGAATGGAGAAGTACATTTGTTTCTGTCTCACAAAAACTTAACAGTAAAGATTTGCCAAAAAGAAGGGCTTTGTTCCTGAAGTTCACTGAAGAATAACCACATCGCTAACAACAGAAAATAATATGCCTTTTTAAACTAAACTGTGCACAATTACCATTAATGAACAACTTCACTTTCAAAAGGTCATAACAGTGATCTGCTGAACATTAGCACATTGGAAATGCTGTTAAATAAATTCTGTCCCCCACTTTAAAAAACGTATCCCATTCTTTAGCACAGCTCTAATTTATCCACTACAAAAGACATAATGTCAGTGTAGCTCAGTGTTTGTGTGTTTTAACTGACCATAGGAGAGTATAGACTGGCCTGGACTGGCTTTTTACTACCAAAATGACCATATTAATCATGCACACATACAGAGGGCATCTTACCTTTGCTCTCCTAATTCATCAAAACAACTTTAAGAAAATAATTATAGTGATGCCAGGGTTTGGTCACATAAAGGTGACGGGTGCTCTCCATCCACTTTGCTGAGGCAGTGAAGTTTCCCAAGTTAATTCACTCCTCTGCATTAAAATGCAAGATACCAGATCCTTTCTGTTTGGCAGGAATAAGCAAATACTACACACATAAGACAGATGATTTTTCAAAAGGCTGATGTAATCCAATTAATCAGAAGCAACATGTACTTATACTTTTCTCAAAGATATCTCTTTATAAAAAGAGAAAAGATATTATTATAACTGGGAACCAAATATTTTAATTATGTTTTAATACTGCAGCATTTACCTGTAATGTGAAATGAAGCTTACTGCCTGGTAGATGGGCATGCAGGAACAGCCTGTGATCTGAACAGGAGGATCCCTGACTCTGAAATAGTGAGTTGAGGTACCCCCGGATCATGTCCCTCCAATGTGAGTGTGAAGTTACACCTTAATTGAGGTGACCTGAAGAAAGATGAAAAGTTTGCCTTCCCCTGCTGAACAACATTGTTACTAGTGTTCTTTTAGGTATTATTGTTCCAGCTGGCACTTCTTAATATACAGTCATTGTCAGTAATTAAATTTTGTCAAGGACTACTTTACTAATTAAATCAAAGGGATAGAGCCAAGGTCATAACTCACTCCCAGAGAAGCCTGCTGGCAAATCCTGACAAAACCCACAAGAATGACAGACAAGGGTGTGATCACATGTGGAAATAGATCACAATTTGGACTGCTTGTGGAGTGGTCTGGTGTAGAGATGGGCACTTACTGCGGTTAGGCTGATCAGGTCTACAGGTATTGCGCAGGTGCCCCAGGTTCTGCACCCTGCCTCCTCCCTCAGGCACCCTGTCAGAAGCAGTGCCACGGGCTTCCCTTCCCCACCTACTCCTCGGAGTGGGCGCCCATGGGAGGAGGTAGGGCATAGAATCTGGGGCATCCGCACAACACATTGGCTGAGCCACCGAACCATGGTAAGTGCCCATCTCTAATCTGGTGTGATCAGATGACACACAGAGACATGTGCTGCAACCCAAACTTGATCCATGCCCAAACTCGATGTTTTTCATCTAGTTGTAGGGGTCCTGTTTTGGAGAGCCAGACGTGAGCGATTTCCTGGCAGACAGAAGGGTCACTTTAGGGGAGATCAGCCGCATTAAAGTAACCCTTTGCAGCCATCTGATCGCAGCCTAACTGACAAGATCCATATTTGTCTGGGTGAAGGGGACACAATGTATGTAAAATTTATTCAGCATGGGCTAAATCTAATCGTTAATCTTAGCTAAAGTAAGCTGAATGAGTAATGTGATTTGTTAAATCAACATTTGTGTAGGTTTGAGTGGTTTTACTCTAGTTGAGATTGATAATTCTATAAAGTACTGTATCATTTTTCCATGTTTCTTTCTGTTATTATGTCTTATCAGTTATTCTATTTTTATCTTATTTAGTGACATTATTTTGTATTACAAATAACAGTAGCATTTAATGCACTTCATAACAAAGAGCAATATTTATCTCCATGTATTCTGACTTTGTAGTGAATTCAGCTAGATTGTTATGAAAGATGAATGAAACATCAGGACCAACATTCCCTCTAAGCTGCTCTGCCGTGCGGCGCTGCATCAGGGCCATGCAGCTGATCCAGAGTTCCCTCCCATTTGCTTCTAGTCACAGCCAGAACCCTGCATGCATGGGGCGGTGCCCCCACCCCATACTAGTGGAAAATTAGAGGGAACATTGACCAGGAAGAATTCCATAGAAGAACAGTTGGCGAGAAATCTTTGGGAGATTGAGTTCCATGAGAAATCCAACCACAATAATTTATCCTTGCATAATATTATTCTGGCCATGCTAACCCTCAGATAAGCAGTATGGCAACTTGTGAAAGTGAACAAAGAATGCCTTCCGTCCCTAGTTAGAATAGAATCGAATATTGGATAATTTGTTTTCTTTGTTATCCTGATCTTTGTTGATATGGTACACACAAGTGTTTAGTAAACAAGACTGCTTGCAAGATGACTTTAAGCAAAACTAGTGGCTCATATTATGATCTCTCTGCTGTGGGATTACCAGAAGGATAATTGCATACCTGTAAATAAGTCTCTGTTCAGCACAAAGTAGGTACAGCCCCTGATCTGCCCAAACTGTTCAGTGTTTTGACATAGATTTCTATAGGAAATGAACTGCAGAACTCTACCCACACAGACAAACATAACTAGTTAGATAAGGGATAGAAACAGAGGTAGAGAGGTATGTGTGGCACTGTATATCACCAACCTTTGTAAGAATTGTTTAGGTGTCACTATGTTGACTTGCATGAGACCCACTGACTCTCATCACTGACAGAACAATCAAAATTCTCAAGACAGTTTTGCAACAGATAGAAAGTGGAAATGTTATACATGCATGGTTCAACATATCTTGCTTTCCCAAGAAGTGTAAACATTGTATATTTTCATATTTCTTACTCAAAATCCAGGACATAAATTTTGCCTGATGGCACTCTTGTACAGCACTCTAGTATAGGGAAACTTGAATCAGTGGTGAGATGGAATGCTGGTCTGTGCTAGTGATCCCACTTCAAACAGATTTGATTGAAGGACAGGAAAAGGACTCCCGGTATCATGCAGGAATAAGTCTATGATTGTAGATAACAAGTTGTAATTACTGCTTCTCAAACTACCATATTTTTCCATGTATATGACCCCCCCCTCAATGTATAAGACAACCCCCTAATTTTTACCCTTGCTGGAGGCGGAGGAGCAGTCAATGGGCAGCTGTGAGGGGTGGCCCAGCGTGGCTGCTCCTCCGTCTCCTGCTGCTGCTGCCTCCGCTGCCCAATCGCCTCCTCCAGTGCGACTGCCAGGGCTTACCTCCAGCTCACGTTGCCACCTTGTCCCCTGCCCGAAGGAGACGATTGCTGGAGGAGGCGATCTGACGGCGACGGCAGCAGTCAATGGGCAGCAGCGAGAGGCGGCTGAGTGCGGCTGCTCCTTTGCCTCAGTCTCCGCCTCCTGCTGCTGCTACTGAGCCCACGAGTGGCACTGGAGGAGACTGCAGCAGTAGGTGGAGACTGAGGCAAAGGAGCAGCCGTGCTCGGGCCCGCCTCTCGCTGCTGCCCATTGACTGCTGCTGCCACCACCAGATCACCTCCTCCAGCGATCGACTCCTTTGGGCAGGGGACAAGGCAGCGACGTGAGCTGGAGGTAAGCCCCAGCAGTGGTGCTGGAGGGGGCAATCGGACGGTGGAAGCAGCAGTCAATGGGCAGCCGTGAGAGGCGGCTGAGCGCGGCTGCTCCTCTGCCTCCGTCTCCTGCTGCTGCCTTCTGTGTATAAAACGACCCTCAAATTTTTCCTCTAATTATTTTAGGGGAAAGTGTCATTTTATACACGGAAAAATACGGTACTTCTCTTCATACTCTCAATGTCAAAGTTTGGAACATTACTTTTGAAAAGTAATCACAATCCCAAGATAAGAACTGGAGCAAATAGTCCCAGTTTTTTAATAATTAATTTCACAGTTATTAAAACTTCCTAAAATGGTTACTTTTAGTTACTTTTTTAAAAGGACTGGGGACTATAAAGCCATTGACTTCTGGTACAAAATGAACTGTAGTACAAAACATGCTCCTCATTGTCATCTTAACACCCACAACAGGTCATGAAGCACTAGCAAGGCAGTACAGGAATCATGTGATATTCTTCCTCACATTTAGTGAGGCCCAGTAACTAAGCAACTGTACAACAGTAACCAAAAAAATGACAATTAAAAAATGAGTGGTTACCTCTCCTTATAATGGTGAAGTATACTTTTTATCACTAAAAAAGGAACTGGTTACAATTTGACTGCAGTATTCCTCCTTTTTATTGGATTTGGTTATCACTACATGAAAAGGGACCATATCTGTCTCTTGAACCCTGTGGACATTCATCAATTTCCATTTGTATGTAAATATCTGAAGGGAGGTGACTGTATAGTGTAATACTTTTATAAACCTTTTTTGCTTCTTTGGGGTTATGTACATAATGAGGCTGACATCTGCTTTTTTTTTTTAATCAACTTCTGTAGATAAAAACAAACTGGTAACAAAATTGCCAACCTAATTTCACAGTAGAAGTTAGAGTGAAATCTTAGTTGACTTGTAAGACTTTTCAAAGAGATCAATATTAAACGTACCCCCAAGAGGATGCAAACCTCCCCCTCCCTCCCTTTTTCCTTCCCTCCCCCAAATGAACATCTGACTGAAACATTGAGCATGCAGAGGATGTTCTTTCCCTGCATTGACAGAGTAGCAAAATGCAGCACCACCTCATTAAACCCAACAAAACAGTGAAAGAAAAGACTGTTACAAAGCATGGCTTGGAGTGAGGTCACCAGCTAATCTAGCTTCATGACAACAAAGGTCTTTGACGGATGAGAAAGTGTCTTCTGATGGAGGTCAGCATTCCTGGGCCCAAATGAGTCTTTCAGGCTAAAGGAGGAAAAATTTGTTAGCTTGACTTCCTGAGGCGTATGCCACAATAGCATGCAACTCGCAGCATTCTGAGACCTTTTATGGTTTGATATAATGATTAACTGACCATTCAAAAGTCTAAAACATGTCACATCAGCTGTGGAGAGAGAGCAGGCAGCAGAGTGTGAAGTGTGGCTTGAAGCAGCCAAAATTTAGGTGCTAAAAGAATAATTAAGGTGAGAAATAATCTGCAGCTGCTAAAATTAAAGCATTGCACTTTGTAAAACCCACATGCATGCAAGTATGTGTGAGCAGATAAGGGTGTAGAATAGGGAGAACCCAGTCAGTACAAGGTATTTGTTACACTTCTCATGAAATGATTTGCAGCATTTGGTCATATATATGCCTCTACACACAAACATTCAAACATATGTACACAATTATTCTGTTAATTCAAGCCAATCAATAGTACCAATAAAATCTGGCAGCTACCTTGGCAAGCTGGCAAGGTCTTTCTTTCCAGTTATTCAGGCATTATGTTCATTTGACAAAGTAGTAGTGCAGGAAAATAAAGGGAGAAACCATCCTTTTTTTGTGGAACAGACCTACCTCGTTACCACATTTCATGGGGGACATGAAATATTCTTGCACAAACGTATGCTCAGAGTTCCTTTTAGAAACTTGAACAGTGGATTTTTCTCTAACTTTACAGGAGACAATTGTCCTTCACGTGTTTGGCTTTGTACCACTTCAAGACTGTTCTTGGAGGTTTCAAAGACCCTGTTGGATTCTTTAAAAGACTGGCTCGAAGCTTGGAAACTATCTTGATATTGCAATGCGGACTTCAGGCAGAATGGACAGTGCCAAGAAGTGGCTTGGACTTAGTATATCCTTAAGTTTTTACTTATTAGTGAACCTCATTACTATTGTACTATCCGGGAACACCAGACTAGCCAGCAAAGGCCAAGGAGATGGCTCATCGGACAACTTGCTTCTGCATCAGCGAATGAAGAGGAGCTGGGTGTGGAACCAGTTCTTTGTTTTGGAAGAATACACAGGAACTGATCCTTTGTATGTTGGAAAGGTAAGTGGCGCAGCATGCAGTGGGATGTAAAGAAAAATGCATATGTAGTACATAGCATCATTTATTTATTTTTCTCTAGCACCAATATAATAACCAGATAGATACAGGCAATGACACTATGCATGCTTTGGCTTATTTCATGGTGGTGACTTGAGATGGAAAGCCAATGGCATGATGAAAGAGGAAGGTTCTGAGAAGAGCTAGGAAGAACATATTACAAGTAATCATTTACCTGTACGTAGTACAGTATATTTAGAACGGCCAGATCAGCAGCATCCTGAGACTTGGCCAGCCTAATAATACTACATTTTTGTTAACTCAGTGGCAACAACTTTCCTTTCCAAAGTAATATAATGACTGATAAGGTTGTTACTTTTGCCCATGTAATGAGTAGCACATGTTCATTACTTTTTCTCACAGCATTTTAAAGATTGGGGGCATTTCGATGGAATCCCCCCCTCCAGTTTTAGGATCTAAAAAGCATTGAAAATGAGTGAACAATGTAATGAGAGACTGAATGAGATACCTTTAAAAACCATAACGAATAATGGCAACAAGTTACTTTCTAAAATTGTAATGTGTAACAGTGATCAGTTCTTTTAAAAAGTAACTTTCCAAGCTGTCATTTTATAATTTTCAAAAGTATCTTTCCCAAGCTCTGATTTTTGACCGTACAGAGCACACTTTCTCTATAAGCACAGGAAGCCTTACAGGAACCCTAACCTGGAGTTAGTAGTTAGTATGATGGTCCCCATGGTGCAGATGGGATATGGACATGAAGCAGAGCAGAGCCACAGATAACTAATTTTAGCCGCCTCGAGCAGAATTGCCAATTCTGTACAATCTTTATTCCTAAAATAAATATTTGAACTGCAGAAGCAGTTGAATATCTGCACCATTTGCAGTTCTTGAAAGCTTAGGAGTTCTGTTAAAGGAAAGGGTGCTAAAGAAAAGGGGCTATAGGGTGCACTCCTGTGTTACATGAAAATAAGTCTATGAAAACTCAGACCTCTTTTCCATGTCTGTAAAACAGATGTCAAGAGTTCTGCATGAGAGGGGGCTGGTTCATTCTTTCATGAGCCACCACATTATTTTCATAATGAACCAAGTAATCTGCATAACATGCAAACATTTCTGCCAAGCTTCTAGCTGCCTCAAGAGAGACTGGTTCCTGTTGCCTGATAAGGATGCAGGAAGAGTTATGATGAGAAAGGGAAACTAAGCAAAACATGGGAGGAGGGGACAAATGGCAAGAAAAAAAGGGGGGGAAATATGAAGGGGGAAGAAGGAAGTAGAGGGACTGGAACACTGGAGGGAGCAAAGGGGTTTTTAACCTGAGCAAAGTTGATACAGGTTAAATAAGAACTGAGTGGAGGAAGAAGAAGAACAGTAAGGGGGAAAAGAGGTGAGAATAAGTAATACTAGAGCTGGATGGGATAGGAAAGGAAGCTGGATACTTACACACTTCCATGTATACAGATGTAGATGTTACAGTATGTCAGGTTATGTTGGACAACTCTGTCCTTTGTTCTCAACTGTCAATAGTCACGTGCCTGCTGGCTAATGCAGTCATCTCGGCCCTATTTATGTGTCTTTTCATGTGCCATCAATTAATACTGTCCCAGCAGTTTGCAGATGTTACATGGTAAAAATGTGCCACGATTCACTTTTCTTTTGGGTGTTTGGTGCTTGTCTCTTGTCTCTCCTGTCACATATTAACAACTTAAAAGGAGAGGGTAGCCTTGCTGCTCCCTCACCCCCACCAATAGATATGGATGATACAGATATACCTACAGCTAGCTTCAATATGTGAAGTATGAAGGGGTACCATATTGTTGTTCATCTCAAGTTGCAAAAGGCAGCTCTGGGAGGCATGCAAAGTAATCTCACAGAGTCAAACCATATCAACACATTGAGACACCGTCAAAAATTCTTCAGCCCGCAGTAAAGTTCTTGCCTCCAGTATGAAGCAAGAGCTTTTTTCTCCATCATAGTTTCTGCATTTTCTGCATTATGTGCAAAAGGCAGCCACATGAAACTGACAGCCTTCATGCATGAACTCCAATGTATTAGTGCTGGGAGGGTTACTTGTGTCTCTCTGAACAGTAAGCCTTTCCTTCTTGTTTGTCTGTTTGCACCAAATGTGTTTGTGCATGTATGCACATGCACACACATACACAAACACATGCAGCCCAAAAAAATAAAAAGGAAAGGCTTATTGTTCAGAAAGGCATAAATAACCCTCCCAGCACTAATACACTGGATAGTTCATTCATGAAGGCAACACTTAATGAATTATCCAACATTGTGCATTTTTCAGAAATGTGCCAAAATCAGTGTTGCAAATGCAGAAAATCTCACCAAAACAAACAGAAATAAATTATTGTTTGGCAAAGAGAGTATTTATTGTGTGTGAAGGTGAAATAAGTCAGGGTCTACACACCTGGCCCTGACAAAGATGGACAAGTCCACTGACTCTACATCATTTGCAAAGAACAAATAAGAGGAAAAAGTTGTCATATTCATGCCCTTCTTTTGAGCTTCCAGGTTAATTCAGCTGCTTTCTGTCGCACTGTGTGGGTAGTGGAGCAGTTCTTATGCTCTGATGAGGACCCCATCCTTAAAGTTACTTCATCAAGCATATAATACATTATAATTTTTGGTTTTTAATGGTTCTTCTTGACCAACTGAGACTTGCACATGGATGTCAAAGGAAACAATGGTGGTCTGGAAATACCAGTGGTCTTTCTCTATATGAATATCACTTTCGTTCCCAGGTTCCATCCTTAGTTCCAGCAACTAAAAGAATGTTAGGTAGCAACAAAGACACCTAGAGAGATTCTAGAAAGAAAGAAAGAAAGAAAGAAAGAAAGAAAGAAAGAAAGAAAGAAAGAAAGAAAGAAAGAAAGAAAGAAAGAAAGAAAGAAAGAAAGAAAGAAAGAAAGAAAGAAAGAAAGAAAGAAAGAAAGAATTACATTTACTTAGAACATATCTCACAGAACCCTTAATTCATCTGGACATATCCAGTATTGCAGCAGACGTTGGCTTGCTTCCTTCTTCTTAATGCCATTTTAATGTTTCTCAGCAGAACAAGACAAATCTTACCATTTTTCTTCAGAGGTTGTAAACTCGCTACCACTGCCATCACTTCTCATGTCATCGCATTGATTTTAAAAAGAGTTCTATTCTGGGATACCACATCAGCCACAGTGGCTGTTTGAGTCAATGATTGAGGTACAGCATTGAAACCTTCTAGAATACTGTATATGTAAAGGCACAAATATTTTGTTGCATATATTAATGATTTTTTAAAAGTCCATAGATGGACATTGCTTGTCACAGCAATTTTGTAGATATATGAACATGATTTTTTTTAATGTAGCTTTCCTTGGCCATTTCCTTGTACTATCTGTACATTCCAATAAAAATGTCTTCTAATCATAGGACGGTGGAGGTGGAAGGGGCCTATAAGGCCATAAAGTCCAACTCCCTACTTAATGCAGGAATCGAAATCAAAGTATATCTGGCACATGCTTGTCTAATTTTCTGTTAAATACTTCCAGCGTTGGAACACTTAATGTTCCCAGGGTACTTGATTCCATTGTTGTACTGCTCTAATAGTGAAGAAGTTTTTCCTGATATTCATCCTAAATCTGGCTTCCTGTAACTTGAACCCATTATTATGTGTCCTGCACTCTGGGATGATCGAGAACAGATTCTGCCCCTCCTCTGTATGACTACCTTTCAAGTATTTTTAAAATGCCATCATATCTTCACTCATAGATATGATAGAAGGAATTTTTGTTCCTTCATTTTCATTCAGCTGGGAAGAAAACTACTTGGATTTAATTCTGAAAGTTTCAGTATTTCTACACACTGATCAAGTCAAAGCTGTACTTAAGCATCACGTTAAATTTGTCTTCAGCAAGCATCATATATTTTCTGGGCTGTTTCTCACAGAACGTTTTCTTTGCTTCATAGTCTTTGGCTTCATTCTATCTATAGTGATATGCAATCTTGTTGGCTGTGCCATTTCACATACCTTCATCAATAATACCATGATGTTAAGTCTAACACAATACTACAGCAGTGCTGTGGGTATTCACTGATAAAAATTAGGTGGGTTGCTAGAGTCAGTAACATTGAACAGTAGTATAATAAAAATAATGCCAAGAAAGAGTTCCAGGGCATGTAGACCTTTGGTCTAGATGAGAGGGATAGAAATCCAATAAATAAAATAAAATAAATAAATAAATGTAGACTTCTTGGTGCCTGATGCCCACATGTATGTATGTATGTATGTATGTATGTATGTATGTATGTATGTATGTATGTATGTATGTATGTATGTATGTATGTATGTATGTATTTAGACCGCTTATATTCACATCCTGAGATCTGAGGGTGGAATACAACAGTAAAAACAATATAGAGCAACTTAATACTTTGAAATAATTAAAAAGCATTAAAAACTACATACATTAAAGCAACAGCACTTGAGAAGCCTCCAGAGCCTATTAAAGCCCATTCTGGAAGGCTTTTATGAATAACCATGTTTTAACTTGATGTTGAAATAAAGCTAATGTCAGTACAAGTCAAGTCTCTAAGGAGAGTGCATTCCATAAGTGAAGTGCTACAGCTGAGAAAGCCCTCCCCCACATCTTCTTATAATGGATTATTCTCCATGGTGGGACACAGAAGAAGCACCCCAGCAGATCTTAGTGATTAGGCAGGTGTATATGGGAAGAGGCACTTCCTCAAGTATCCAGGTCCCAAGCCATTTAGGGTTTTATAAATCATCATGCATACCTTGAACTCGGACTCGAAATATATTGGCAGTTGTTGAAATTCTTGCAGAACTGATGTAATATGATTAATGAACTGTGTTCCTTCTAGCATCTTGTATTCACTGCAGTGTCTGTGTTATCTTAAAGGGCGGACCTCCATAAAATGTGTTATAGTAGTTTAACCAGGAGATTACCAGGAGGTCACTAGTACATAGACTAATAAAAGATAGCCCCAGGCACTTCAAGCTATTGTGGTTGCTCAAGCCTCAACTCCAACAATAGTTCTATGTACAGTACCTACTCCTTCAGAGGGAGTTCTAAATCACCAAGCCATAGAGTCTTTTTCTTATTGAGATTCAGCTTCAGTTTACTGGTTCTCCTCTTGGCCATTCAGCACATGCACAGCCTCAGCCAGCCCTGTTGACAAGAACTGGGTGTCATCAGTGTACTGATAGCTCCTGCGCCAAAACTTCAACTTACCCGTCCCAGCAGCTTCATATAGATATTGAACAGCAAAGGGGAGAGAATACATCCCTGTGGTGCCCCACAGCTTAATCACCTTGAACTAAACAGAAATCCCCCACTGCTACTCTCTGGAACCAGTCCCACAAAAGGGAACAGAACCACTGCAAACACAGTGCCTCCTGTTCCTGTTCTGTGGAACTGGTCCAAGAGGATACCATGATCAATAGCATCAAAAGTCACAGAGAGATCCAGGAGGATCTACAGGGCCTCAGTCTCGTGTCCTTACTCTGCAGTAGGTCATCAGTCAGGACGACCAAGGCTGTTTCAATGCCATACCCTGCCTTGAAACTAGATTGAAATAGGTCTAGATAATCTGCTCCCTCAAAGAATCTCTGAAGCTGCCTTGCAACCATGTGTGCAAGAACTTTGCCCCAAAAGAGGACATTTATAATACAGCAGTAGTTCTTGCATACCTCTGCATCCAGGGGGGTCCATTTCAGGAGAGGGTACACCGCTTCCTCTTTGAAGGCAGTAGGCACCAACCTTGAGACAATGGGGCATTTGCCACCTCCTAGACCTAACCAGTGTGGTGTAGTAGACTAAGACTCTGGAGAACAGGGTTCGAATCCCCACTCAGCCATAGAAACTTACTGGGGGAGTGGAACTAGTAAAACCACTCCTTAAATACTATACCTACCTTGAAAGCCCTGTCAGGGTTGCTATAAGTTAGTTTCAACTTGACAGCAACAACAACAATGGTCGGTCTACTTCTGCTAGATCTTACTAATCCAGATAGGCAAGGATCAAGCTTGTGGCGTGATGGACAGATTCAAGTGTCCTGTCCACATCATCAGGCTGCAGTAACTGAAACTGATCCCAAGAAACCTGAACAGATGGCATCCTACAAAATGACAAAGAGGATCCATGGTATGTGGGATACTTACTACATTTCAAACATCTTAATTGTAGGAAGCAGCAATGAAAGTTTCCCTTTCACTGAAACTGGGGGGGAAAGGGGGTAACTTTGGCAATGTAGAGATGAGCCCATTTTGAATTGAGCCTGACTTATCTTGGATTTGGAGCTTGGCTTATAGTTAGTTCGAGGTCAAACTCACAATTAGTGTTATTATAAGTCATATGCAACTTAATAGCACACAAGAGAAACATAACACAGCACCTGAGCTTTGTCAGCCAAAAAGCCCTATATTCTGCAGTTACTCTTAAATGTCTCAGATGCCCAGGAAGAACTAAGAAGTATTTAAAAGTAGTGAGCACAATGAAAAAAATGTGCAGGGAGAGCATTGTTGAAGAATTCTTCTTGTATGATCAAGAATATCTCCTTCATGTTCTTCCTATTTCTCATGCAAAATCAGAGGGTGCACTTTCAGTTCCACCACAATTACTGGATTTGTAGATGACCCAGTTAGTTCATTTTTTAGGTAGGCTAGGGACCTAAAGGAAAACTTTGAACACAGTTCTCATTCTGTGGAAATCATAAGTTTCCACTGAAAGGAAGAGAGGTCACACACAAGGTTAAAAGCCTGTTCAGAAGAGCTGGTTGACATGACTAGGACATTGACAGTGCAGCTTGCTCCTGACTCAAAGACTGGCCAGCTGTGGCAGGTTAGGAATAGGCAGAAGAAGCCTTTTCAGCCAGCAGAACTCCCCTTTTGGCAGTAGGCATGCCCTTGTGGTGCTCGGACTTCAATAAAGCTTCAGTTCACATCTTGTCAGCTCACCAGGCCTTCAGCCGTCTTCACCAGTTAGGATTGTACTCTTAGGGGTAACTACATTGGACTTTTGTCCCTCAATTTGCAGTGGATTGAGCACAGATGAATTTAAATTAAAACCCAGCAAATATACAATGTAAAGTTCAATGCAGGGAAGCCTGTCAAGAAATCATCTAGTTTTAGTGGGGATTCGTCTTTGTATGTTTGCTTTGCCCAGCCTGCAGGGGTGGTTTAAAACTGCTCTGATCATTTTCCTCCCCAAATTTTAAGCTCTAAGGAGCACCCTTCTACTTTTGTGTGAGCCCTTTTCCTTTCTGAAATGTTGGGTTCCTGGGCTGAACTTTTTGCCTTTCTGTTAGCACATTTCCCCTTAAATATTAGATTGAGTACAGCCTGTGATACAACCATGATTTCAGGATGAAATGCTGATTCTGGCTTTTTAGTTTGACGTTTTAGTTCTCTTGATCCATTCCAAGGGAATGCACTGGCAGCAAGCTTGGAACAGATTCCTTAGCTAAACAGAAATGTATGGAGCTTTATATGTTTCCTCTATCACAGCTGCAGTATTGCTGATTCAGGGTATAACCTGCACAACATCTTCCGAATTCAATAAAAGCAGGAGCAGAGTTTATGTAGGCCAAAAGTGGAAGGTTGGCAGCTTGGAAAGAACCACATTCCCTAAAGATTCATTGAGTCATAAGGTCAGGCCTCCTGCTTGGCATGACTCAGCCTCACTGACACAGAATGAGTGACAACTGGATTTCTCATTCGGCTTTAGGGTGATCAGATAAGGGGTACAGTTCATTTGTTTACCATTTGGAAGTTGCCCTTAGTTTGTAGGATATATCCCAGGACATTTGTGCAAAGTTCTTTTTTAAAAAAAATACATAAAATTTCCTATTTGGGGGGTTCTTCCCATTTTTCCAGAATGTTTTCTTGCTAAGTTCCATGTTTACAATGCAAAGTTGGCATGGATTTACCTCTCACCTTCTGTATGTTTCTTGCATTTGGCAAAGTGTCCTGGTCTAAAGACATGTACAAAGCATATTGCTGGCTGCAGGCTTATGTGAATGCCAATGCATCTGGAGGGCACGAGGCTGTTGTACGAGATGCAGAGGACTGAACATCTGCTCTGCCCTAGCTTCCAGTACACTAGGGACATGCCTTCATTTAATCCTGGGGCGGGGGGAGTTATAAGAAACAAAAATTCATTCATATTGAAACTACCCAATTCTGAACTAAAATTATGTTATTTTAGATTTCTGTTTCATGTCATTTTAATTCAGATTAGCTATTACGCTTGAGTTTAATTATTTGTATAGTACTTCTATGCTTTTCAGTTGTATAAGACAGGGAAGGCACTAAGTGTCATACTAGATGAATGCCAGCTTCACAATTAGAAACTGATTCCAATTTTTCCTTCATGCATTTCCCTCAAAGCTCTGTACTTGAGCAATCAGACATACAAATGAAACCCTTGTTTATCTCCCAGTGACCAATCATAAAGCACAAACAAGTAAATTTGCAACACGCAGAAGTGAGGAAAATGTATGTGAGGATAAAGAGAAGTATTTTACCTTTTAAGAAGTTTTGCTTCTAATGCTGTGTTTTGTCATCTAGTTTAACCCTAGGTAAAGCTCCAAAACTAAGCAAGTACTCCAGCGTGTATCTCTAATGTACCCCAAAGAGTTCCATCATCTTATTGTTATTCATGTGCCCACCTCCTGAACTTGTTTTCTCCTTTGCCTTCCACTCAGTATTGACAGGTAGACTGTTTGATTTTCATTAAACATAGCCATTATTGGGTATTATTGATTTTTTTTTAAAAAAAAGCTTTTCTTTTTTTGCTTATCAGATTGCCATCTTATCTCTTATCTTTTCTAAACATGGCAGGGGATCTCCTGCTCAGAGATGGAGATTGCCTACGTATGATAAAGAGTAGAGATCTGCACAAAGTACTGGTTCATTCTGCTTCAGCCAATGACCGCACAGTTGATCCACATTTCAGCGCCCTTCCCCCCTCCAGCAGGCACCTACTCAGAGGCAGTACCTAGAGGAGGCAGGGCAGGGAAGCCAGGGCACTGCCACCAAGTGGGTGCCCACCGGAGGAGGTGGGGCACCAAACCGTGGATCAGCTGTGCAGCCACCAGCCAAACCAGCATGAACTGCCACTTTGGTGGTTCATGCCCACCTCTAATAGAGAGTGATTGTCCCAAGAACTGCCAGTGAGATTCATGAATGAGCATGGATTTGGACATGGGGGTCTCCTATCTAAGCCCAGTACTGTAACTGCTATACTACAATCTGCAATACCTTCAGCCTACTGGATAGTAATGAAGTTTTCTAACTGTTAATTAGGGTTTTGCCAAAATCTACAATCTACAAATGCATATAAAGCCTGCGTTTACCTTCCAGTGGCCAATACACACCAAAGGGCACTAAATGCAGGATGTGTCTGTGAGAAAATTACATGCTATAACAACCAGACATCTTGTTACCACTTGAGGGAGCACCTCTACAAAAACATGATAAATGTGTTGTGTAGTTCATCCCTTGGTCAAAATGTATAGACTTCGACCATGAAGCTTTTCTCTTCTAGTTTTTAAACTGTTTTCTACCTACGCTTCACACACATAAAGCAAAGAAAAGCAGGCAGGCTTTACAGCAAATAAATCTTTCTAAACTTACTCTGTTTCTTGGCACTCCATAAGCCATTTGATCAAGCCTCCAGTGATTTTGCTCTGAATATTTTTCAATTATTTCACAAAGCTAAGGTGTTTAACAGACTTGTAACTAATTGAATCATTCTTGCCTTTTGTAAAAGATAATTAATACCACATTTTGCTTGTCTGTGTCCTGTTGCCTCCCAAATTATCAATGCCTACCCAGAACTAATTAGCTGCCATATAGTGCGTTAATTCTCTAATTCCCTTTAATATTCAAGGATGCATTAGCATTTGTAACAGCTGTGCTGATGGGTTGATTCAGATGTTCCAGGCTGCTTACCATGTCGTGCTCCTTCCAGTGGCTACCTTAGAACTTGTACATTTCCTGGTTGTTAAGCTCTATTTATTCTCCCTTAGTCATCATGGATTTCTATAAAAATCTATTTAATGCCACAAGGCTGTTTTCCTATATAGATTTAATCTGAGGTTAATAATGAAATATTAATTTGGAATGGAATCAAAGTATGCAAAGAAATTGTTGCTTTCTGAATGGCAAGTGCAAGCCTAAATAGCAATTGTATTGATTTTCTGAATTTGTCATAAATATGCTGTGACAGTTTGCAAAACTGTCTCTGTATTATGGGAAATTCCATGCACAAATGCGTATATTAGAATCTGCACACACAAATATGAGTGTTCAGAAAACTGAATGGACCAAAAGCATGAGAAATAGCAAAACCAACATTGACAGATTTATCCACTTTTTCTGGGGTGAGGGCCTTCTCAGCTGTGCCACCCTGGTTTTGGAATATTCACACACAACCCAGGAGGTCATTCACCCTCCTTGTTTTTTGTTTGTTTTTGTATCGGACATTGACTGGATGCAACCTAAGCTGCTGTTTCTTGAGTCCCACTGAAAGGAATAAAACAAGTTATTATGACATACGGGTCACTCATTTCTACTAGGTATGACTAACTTAGATGTGAAGCCCTTTAGGGAGGAAGACAAATTGATAAAACTGAATACGAAAGCAAAATATTCTTCAAACACCATCTTCATTTCCTGTAAAGGAAGAAAGGAATCTCCACCCCACCCCAGCATTGCCTTTTTTTTTTTACCTCTTCCCCAGCCTGGATTGGATGGGAACTGAGAAAGACCATTACAAAATCACTACCCTTCATAGAACCCCCTTTGATAAGAGAAGAAATCAAACATTCCTTCTCTGAGGGATCTCTCAGTTGTAGTTAGATCATACAGTGGCTGGGGTAATGGGGCAGGGATTATTCTTACCACACCACATGAATAAATGGCACCCATTCATTAAATCTCTCTCTTCTAAGACCCATGAGGGTCAAACTATACATTGCAGATAGCATGTCATTAGAAGGGAGAAGTCTGTAATTGCTGAAAGCATCTGATTCTAACAGCAGGACAATTAAATTGATACCTCCCATACTTTGCAGATGAACGTGCTTGCTTCTAAGCATATAAATGTAGACTGCTTGCAAGCTCTGATTTGTCAGACACAAAAAAGTGCTTATATACCACCCCATAGCACTTCCAGCACTCTCTGAGTGGTTTACAATTTTTAATTATGTAGGCTACACATTCCCACCCACCCCACAAGCGGGGTACTTAATTTACCAAACTCAGAAGGATGGAAGGCTGAGTCAGCCTCGAGCCGGCTACCTGAGCCCATCAGGATTGAACTTGGGTAATGAGCAGAGGCTTGACTGCAGTATTGCAGTTTAACCATTGCACCATGAGGCTCCAGACAAAAGTTTTTCAGAATTGTATCTCTGGAAATCTGACATGATTTCAGCTTCTAATGACGCTACATCTGTAAAACACAGTTTGGCCTCAGGATGTAAATCTTTATTTTGTTCTCACAAACAAGAATGCAACAATTTAAAAAGTTTTCTCTTCACTGCATAGGATTATGATTTTATGCATTTTTAACATTTTGTAAAAAAAATTAATAGGAGGTTTTTGAATGAAAATATATATTTTGCACAGAAAGACTTGTGTTTTGCACAGTAAAGCATGTATTTCTGAAGTGTTATTGCTGACCAAAAAAAGGGGGGCTGGTCTTTCCCTCTTGGATAGGAATGAAAAATCTTGTAGCAAATGCCTTTTTTTAAAAAAAACAGGGTGTCCCAATATGTCAAGGAACCCCTTTTTTCCTCAAGGGCAAGAATAATTGCAAGTATTCATTACATCCTTAGTGTGGGCCTGTGATGTATGTTTCCCCCTAACTTTCCCCCACTTTCCAGACTGCTTACTTTGTACCATAGAACCAATCTGGCTGCTATCTGCATCCTGCCTTTTTGCTATGGCTCATCCTACACTGTGACAGAAAGTTGGCCAAGTGGGAGGAAATGTTGGGAACGATGTTGCATTTGCACAGAGAAATACAACACCGTCATTGTGTGTGTCTCTTAGTTTAAAGCATCTAGTAAGAGGACAGATATCTGTTCCAGAGCACTTGCAGCCTAAAGTCTGCTAAAGAGGTCTGCACAGTTTAGGGAGCACAGGAGAAGGGAATGAAAAGCAATTCCTTGAACGGGGGTAAAAGCAGTTTACATATATTTAAACTTCGTTTTGCTCAGTAATGGTAAGCTGAGCAAAGAGTAGTCACTTCCCCCCACCAGCTCATTCTATAATATCACAGACATCATCTAAATCTTGCGTATTTCGATTTTCCAAATTTTTAAACTTTGCCTATGCTTGGTCATTCAGCCCCACATCCAAACAGTTATGAGGCCATGGCACTTCAAACCTTTTTATTCAAAAGACTGAGAACAAGAACAAAGGATAAGCCTTTGAATCTTGACTCCTCATTACCAGTACCTGAAAGGAAAATAGGATTGCTAACTAATTGCTAATCTGGGGGATTGAATACTGATCTCATTGATGGATGCCGTCAGTTCCTTATCTGTAAAATGGGAATGTGGTTCTATTATCTCAGTTTATGTTGTAAGCATAAGTGAAATATGGATTATAAAATAGATTGTCAATTAAAACAAGTGGTATAAAACTATGATGATGACAACATTGGTGGCAGTGTTGATGATTAGAATATCTAGTGTTCAATTTCTCTATCACAAGATCAAAAATACTCTGTGTAATAAATCAAATACTTCCCAGTGTAATGAATGTAATCAATCCTTAAATACATCTGGTTACTTGTTTCAGCTCCATTCTGATATGGATAGAGGAGATGGATCAATCAAATATATTCTCTCAGGAGAAGGAGCAGGTGTTGTGTTTACCATTGATGACACTACTGGAGATATCCATGCAATCCAGAGACTTGACCGGGAAGAGAGATCCCAGTATACATTAAGAGCTCAAGCCTTGGATAGAAGAACAGGTAGACCAATGGAACCAGAATCTGAATTTATCATCAAAATCCAAGATATCAATGACAATGAACCCAAGTTCCTCGATGGACCATACATTGCTTCCGTACCAGAAATGTCACCAGTCGGTAAGGGAGACTTTAAGAGCATATTTTTGATTCATGCAAAACTGATGAATAAATACTCCAAAGAAATCTTGGGTCTTTGTTCTTGCTTCCTAACAAAAGCAATGCAAAAGAACTAATGGAAATTATATTTGCAATCTGGACTTTAATTTCAGATAATGGAGCATAACAGAGTGGCAGGATTGGTTATACAGTATTGAATCCTGTGGAGAAAACTGGTTGGTTGGTTTTTTTCCTTACCGTATTCTGTTTTCCCTTATAAAGTATGAGAAAGGAAGGCAGAAATACCAGATAATGAGTGACCCTAAAGTTATGAAAATAAGACTTTTACAGTGGAACCTCTACTTACGAACTTAATCCATCCCAGAAAATGTTCGTTAGTTGAAACGTTCGTAAGTAGAAGCAAAATTTCCCATAGGAATGCATTGAAAACGATTTAATCCGTTCCGGCTGTTTTTCGTTCTTATCTAGAGGCGCCGTTCTTAACTCGAAGCATTAGTTCCCATAGGAACTAATGCAAAGCCGGTTAATCCGTCCTCTACTACTAGGGGGAGAATTTTTCTTCTTTTGACCTAAGATGAACTTAGGTCAAAAAAAGGGCAGGAAAGGAGGGGGGGAGGGAACACCTTCTAAACAGAACACCTTTAAAAACAAGCAGCTTTTAAACAAAACCAAGCCAAGCCAAGCACCTTTTAGCTTAAAAAAAGGGCAGGAAAGGAGGGGGGGGAGGGAGGGAAGGAACAATGGGGAAAAGAGGAAAGAAAGAAAGAAGGTCATCACTGGGGCACACAGACCCCTCAGACAAAGATTTGTGCTGTTAAGCACAAAAAGAGAGAAGAGAGAGAGAGAAGACAGGGGGGGGGGGGGAGAGCCTTGAGTCTACAGTAGACTCCATTTTAAAACTCCATTTTAAACTCCATTTTAAAGCCTGCCTGCCTGCATCAACAAGCACCACAGTTTTCTGATTTTAAAAGAGACAGACCTTGGAGCCACATTTTAAACACACATTTTAAAACAAAAGACTGGTCACAGTACACAAACCCTAGAAGCCACACAATCCAGCAAGCATTATTCCAGCACAGAACTCCTCATCACAAAAAGAGAGTCTAAACTGCATTTTACAGCCTGCCTCCATCAACAGCCAGCACAGCCCCTCACAGAATATTTTCTGATTTTAAGAAAAAAAGACTGTGGAGTCTAAACTGCATTTTATAGCCTGCCTGCATCAACAGCCAGCACAGCCCCTCACAGAATATTTTCTGATTTTAAGAAAAAAAGACTGTGGAGTCTAAACTGCATTTTACATCCTGCCTGCATCAACAACCAGCAACCATTATTACAGCAAACAGATCCCCAAAGAAAAAAAGACTTTGGAGTCACATTTTAAACCCACACATTTTAAAACAACAGAGAGGTCACAGTACACAAACCCTAGAAGCCACAGAATGCAAAAATAAATAAATAAATTTTACATTTTAAAATTACAGTCTAATTTTCACATTTAATTTTAATTTAATATTACAGTCTACTTTTCACATTTTAAATCCACACTGCAAGACCCATCAGGGCACAGAAACATAACCCCCCCACCTAGCCCTACCCCCCCACCAAGCTGCAAAAAACCCTGTACAGTACAGTAAATACTGTACAGTGTATGTACTCACCCAGAACAGGCAGTCTCTCTGTTTAAAAAAAAAAAGTCAAAAATCCAAAAATAAAAAATAAAAAAGCCAAAAAAAATACAGTCCGTACAGTACAGTACCAGGCAGTACCAGGCAATACCAGGCAGTACAGTACCAGGCAGTCTGAAGACTCTCTCCCTATCCACTCTCTAACCGCTTGGACGAGCGATGTTGCAGACAAACAGCCTCTTTGCTGGCCAACGGTCAACTGAAAGTTCAAATTTCGTGCTTTCCCCGCCTCCCCCGTGGGTTTTTTTTTTGTTCGTATCTTGAAGCTCTGTTCGCAAGTAGAAGCAAAATTTTGCGAACGGAGCTGTTTGTAAGTTGGATCGTTCGTAGGTAGGGACGTTCGTAAGTAGAGGTTCCACTGTATATCAATGCAATCGATTCTTTTAGTGTGGGGAAAGAGATTAATTTAACCCAGTGATACTTCATTATGATCAACATCTGAGATCTTCCTTCAGGAGAGGCTTAGAGAGTGGTAAAAGGGTTGGGCTTTTTTATTCATCTTCATCCTCTTCCCACCCCATGCACTTTGGAATGCTCTCCCCAGTAATGCATGCCTGGCCCATTTTAGGATGCAGTCTTAATCCTCTATTCCCATGCATTTTATAGGATGTAATTAGCCAATGTTTAAATATTATTGTTATGTCTGATTATTTGGTATCCTTGGGAGAGATGTATTGTTTTATACTATATATATAGTGTAAAACATATATACATACATATTATGCATACACAGAGAGAGAGAGAGAGAGAGTATGTCATCTGTTCTGATACTGTTTTTAACTTTTGTATGTTCAATTGTTATAAGACATCTTGAGCCTCTGTTGTTGGGGGGGGGGGGTATATCTAAGAAGGCTAATAAACTCAAACCTAACCACAACTTGTTGCTGAAGTGGGAATCCTCCCAGGGGTGGGATTCTGCATTTTCTCCTTTGGCCACAAATTCCTTACATTAGGTTGGAATCATTTTTGTTCTTTCCAAAGTCGGGAAATGTTCAATTTTTGGACCAAAAGTAATAGAATCCCATAACCAGCATACTGTACCTATGATCATGCTGGCTGCGGATTCTGGGACTCATAGTTCAAAAAGTAACAATTACAAGCTCTAGTCCTGCTAAAGAGAATGCATCCTAAGTGCTGGTCCATTCTCCAAGTCACACAGGGACTAACCGTTAATTTGAGTCTTCCTCCTCCCTTGTCACTGCACTTCATGCCAATGTCTCTCTGCCTTCCCAACAACATGCACTGTTCACCAAGGGTGATCTTGTTTCTTCTCTTTGTGAGGTTTGAGCAATTGTCTCCATTGCACCACCATCATGACAACTGTCCCCAAGGCACTTTAACAAATAAGACAATTGCACCAGTTGCACCACTGAGTCAGGACTCACAGGGTCAAAGCCCCCAGACTTTCTGAATAACCTGTGCCATTTCCCACCATCACCCTTGAGCTTCCCTTTTCCTTCTGAGCTTAGCTTCAGTCCTCCCAGTAGCTGGGAAGAAATGGACTTTCCCAAGAAGAACGTATTTTTGCAAGCTATCTCAGTTCTAATGCAAAGAATTTGAGAGTGCATTTGGTCTTAAATGAGTCATTTGCTTTACAAACACTTTCCCTCAATTCAGGGATGTAATCCAATCCTGCTGCTTGCATTTTGGGTGGAGGGAACTCTTATTACAGGTACTTGTACCTCCAAATGTACAATTTCACCACCAGCTGGCACCTACTCCTTATGCAAAAGCTAACTAGGTTGGCAGCTAGGTCTTCTGCACTGTTGATGGGATAATGTATTTCAGTATCCTGAGACAGCAAGCTAAGTTCACAGGTGTTAAAGCAGGCTGCGTGGCAGACTCAGCTATGTCCTCCAACATGGGGGAATTGCTGGTATTTCCACAGAAATACGTATTGTCCCTGATCCCTCACATCCGCTGCCTGAGGCAGATGCTTCACTCTGCCTAACAGAAGAGCTTTGCTCTTCATCACAGGCCTGCAGCAGGATGCCTCATAATATCTGCTCCAACCCCTGTCCTGTAATTCCAGGCAGATAGCCAAAAAAATAGGAAGCATAATGGGCTACCATATATGGCCAAGGGTTGATTGTGTTGTGTTCATTGGATCAGAAGTTGTGCAGGCCAGCTAGTGATCCCATACAAATGATACTGGAACATGCCCTACTGCTCAGTCAGCACATGCTACTGCCTGCAGTACATACATACATCCACTGCAGAGTGCAAAGAGCTATGGGGATGAGACACTGAGGACCTGAAGTAGCAAGCCTTCTGCTTCATTGATTTCTAGGCTATTTAACGAACCCATGGGGCCCATCATTACCAGCAAACAGTCAAGAGCCTCAGCCAGTTTTATACCAGAAAGTAAAAGAGAGTTTGACTGCCCATAGATCAAGGAAAAGCAAAGGTTGTTTTAAAGCACCTTAAACCTGGAAAGGTTTATGGGGTAAGAAATCCATGGGTCTTTTTGTAACATCAAATATAGCACAGAAAATAATCTTCAAACCCTTTGTAATTTATCAGGCAATCTTGAAATCTTGCCCTCCTGACCTCAAATGATGTGGTTATTACCATACCAAAGAGAATACATTTCACATAGTTATAGTTTCATGTAAAAGTGTTTTCCCGCCCCCCCTTCCTTAATGTCCTTCTGTTCCTGTTTACAGAAGCATTAGTCAGGCAGATACACATGCACTTCTGCTTTAGATCGTATAATGTTATTCTTCAGTTTATTGTTGCTTTTTTATTTGTCCAATCTATGCTAAACTTTGTTTTGAGTGATCCACGTGGTTACTATTATTAAGTCCCAAGTATCTTTATAGTTCCAGTTTGTGAGAACCTGTGGTTACATAAAATAAAATGGGCTGACATGATTTTGTGAATGTGGGTGGGTGGGTGTAACAAACAGCTGCTATGAGAATTCCATGAACCAAGCTTTTGCCTTTAAACAAAACATCTATTCCCTAAAATTGCAAGGATAAATTCTGAGGGAAAGCATTCTAAGAAGTAACACCAGTGCTGCACAATACTGTGTAATATGACCAAAGTTAAGTATCTTTAAATTTGGTTGATTTGAGTAAGAGAAAACAATATATATTCAATTCTGTTAGTAATCAGTGGGATTTAAAGCAATGGATTGGCCTAAATAATGTTGCACAGCTATGCAGAAGGCGTAACATTTAGCAGTGAATTGCCGTAAATTAAGAAATCTCCATAGGCATTCTCTCTTGCGTTCTGAGTAAAGATGTCCACTAGCGTTAAAATTCAGAATTTGGAATTACAGCCCTCTGGATTATGAACTCAGAATTTTAAAAATTCAGAATTTCTGAATATCTGGAACTCCGTTCGAGTCAATATGAATACTATATAGTCGTTTTTTTTCCTCTTTTAAAAAACACAAACTTTTAAAAGAATTTTCCTCTATTTTCTGACACAGTCCTCTCTTCAAGTGATTATGCCAAACAAAAAGAGTGCACATCAACACTAGGTATCAGGAAATGACTGCCATGAACATACTGATTGAACCATGAACAGTGGGAAATACCAGCAGCATTGGGGAAGCAGAGGACAGGTTGCATTCAGGAGTGGGCAAATACCTTGGGCAGCACTGGCAGACAGAGTGGAGAAGCAGATAGCCTGTGGGGAGTAGGAACTATGGCAGCAGCATGGAGCACTGCAGAGTTGAGTGAGTGAGTACAGTCATGTAGTAGCAGTTGAAAGAATAAAAGAGGCAGAAGGAGGAGTCAACAGACTGAAGCATGGTGTACCTAGTACTGTGAGCAGAGTGTGCCATTCTCTTACTTAAAGGGAACTTCAGGGAGGCCCAACAATGGTACGTGGACCTTAAGGAAACTACGTTTTCCCACAGATCCAGATTCTAGGCATGATCAGTATGGACCTGCCTGGGAGAACAGGCTCTCACTGGGCACACTACTTGATAGGCAAGACAACAGTCCACTGCCAACTTGGTCAAACCTCTCCAAAAAGACTCCTTCTCAGCCCAGTAAGACAAGGGATTGGTCTGTTTTGGCTTGCAGCACTCTTGCGTGTATGCCTCTGCCTCTGCCCTGTCCTTTTTTTAGAGTGGTGTCTCTGGAGGACAGGACCCTGCTGCGCTTGTCCCAGAGTTGAAGAGGAGTTCCCACCAACCACAGTGCTTTGCAAAGGAAAGATTGGCTCGGAATGGGAGCTAGGAGTAAACCCTTCCTTGAATATGATGGAACTGCATGGAATGGATATGGAAGGCAATGCCTGGTACTCTAGATAAATCTCTTTCCCAACCACAAAAGCAGCAGCACTGCTGCTGCCCAAACTCACGTGTCAATCTGAGTACTAATGCCATCCTTGTCCTTCTCTGGCACATCAGCTCTTTGGAAGAAAAGTGGGTTCTTCACCATTTTCATTTTTTTGGCCTTTTGCCCTTGCTGGGTTGCACAGAGATGTCACTGGAACATGTCTGATGATCACCCATATCTATCCCACCTTGAACCAGACACTTCTCTGCCACCTACTTGGCAGACACACACACAAACACACTGTATTGCTGCCTGTTGCACTTTCATAGGGTCAGTGCTGAACAGAGCAGTTGGGTGACAGATTTTGTTTGAGGGGCTCAGCATAGCAGTTGTAGGCTGTCGTTTTCCTGTCCCGCTCCTCTCAGTAGAAGCTGCTGCAGTGAGTGCAGGCGGTATTCCTGCAGCCTTACCCAAGTGCCTACTGCTTCTACCATACCCACATTTTGTACTGCCTGCAAACTCTACACAAAGAACAATATCTGATTCTGCTACAGCAGAACACAAACTCTTCTAATGAAAATCACACACACACACACACAAGCTATTAACTTTATTTATCTCTCTATCTATTAGAAAATTTTATTTCTCTGTCTGATATATCCCAAAGGGGCCTAAACCTACTATATTTCCATGTTGATTTATAACATATCAGTCTAAGAATCTACTAATAGTAAATCTTATTCCTAACTATTTTAAGTAAGCAGTATACAATGAAATGTAGAGAATGTAAATGTAAGTTAATGGTTCAGAAAAGGACACAAAGGAAACTGCTGCGGTGCAGGCTTGCACCAGAGCATATTATAACTGCAAATGCCCGGGATTTATAAGCAGCTATGCCCACCTTTCAATTGGAAAGAAGCAGTGTAAAAAAAAATGCCTTCTGGCATCTGTGCCTGCTTGTAGATTTCATTGCTGTAGAGAAACATACAGGTTTTGCTCTCACTCCAGCCCCCATCTAGGATGCCTGAAAAATAGGTTTCACTTTCACTTCTTCCTCTAGCACAGTGGTCCCCAACCTTGGGCCTCCAGGTGTTCTTGGACCTCAGCTCCCAGAAATCTTGGCCAGCAGAGATGGGTGGTGAAGGCTTCTGGGAGTTGTAGTCCAAGAACATCTGGAGGCCCACATTTGGGGACCACTGCTCTAGCAAGCAGAAACCTAGCCTTTGCTTTCTAATCTGTAAGAGTAAATGGGATTCCGAATACTAGGAATTATTATTACAGATACTGAGAAATATCATAATTGGATTCAGATATATTCAGAATTATCCAAATATGGCATTATCCAGTGAATTCTGAATATTTCTGAAATCATATCAAGTCTGACCCACACCTTTTTTTTTCTGTTTTAAGAGTGACAGAATGAGTAAAAAAATAGTTTAGAATGAGTTCAGTTCAAAAGTCAGCAGGACAAGTTTGGTCTACCAGCTACTATGTTCTTCATTTTATGTTCTAAATTCAGAAGGGATGGTTTACTGGCATCTCATTGAGTTAGGGTGGGGACACAGTTGGTTTAAAGGATTTTGTATACATCTTTCTCCCCTTTAAAATCTGATCTCTTCTGCATCAATCTTCAGTAACAATCTTTTCCTTGGTTGTTGTGGGTTTTTCGGGCTCTTTGGCCATGTTCTGAAGGTTGTTCTTCCTAACGTTTCACCAGTCTCTGTGGCTGGCATCTTCAGAGGATAGGAGTCAGAACTCTGTCTGTACTCTGGTGCAGTTTGCTTGGTCCAAGCAAACCATCAGATCCCGGCCGTGAAAGCCTTCAAGAATACAATCTTTTCCTTCATTAGCAAAGTACTTTCTGAGTTTTAAAAGCATATTTTAAAAGAGCAGAACTTACATGATAAAGGGAAAGTGGCAAAAGACCATCTTTTATACACTATGAAGTGTTGTTTCTGCACAGATTATGTACTGAGCCATTTTTGCCTGATGGATTTGTGCCTGGCATTCTCATTAGTGCTAATAGGTTGTATGTGTAAATTCTTTGAGTTTCAGAAAGAGAATAGGCAAAGGTACTGGGAGCAGTGCATTTATTAGTGAAACTAGTTGGATCTGTGTCCTTCTCACAACTGCAAATCTAACAGAGGTCTACACCATTTTTGGCAGGTACCTCTGTTATCCAAGTGACAGCAACAGATGCTGATGATCCTACCTATGGGAACAGTGCCAGGGTAGTCTACAGCATTATCCAAGGACAGCCATATTTCTCAGTAGACTCCCGAACAGGTAATTTGATTCACTGCTTTTTGTTGTTGTTTTGAGTCAACAGTGTAGTGTTGTTGTTTTTTCGGTCTCATTCAGTATTCACCATAGGCTTCATCTTGAAAAATCCAAGTCACCAATGACTGTGTGTGTCCCCCCCCCCCTTTTTCTTTTTTTTTACAGCAAGAAGTATTGAATAAGGAGTGATGTTTCTATTCCAGCAGAAATTCTAGCATGATACAATGGAAGTAAAAAAAAATATGAACATGCAATGTGTGGACACATTGCATGGAACTGTAGGAGAGCAAAGCTACATAACTACTGTATAATACAGTATTAATAAATAACTACTGTATAATACAGTATTATAAATAATACAGATTAAAAGAAATATACAAAATGGATGGAACTGACATTGGAAAAACTTATAACAGCACAGTCTTTTGAGATGCAGAAATGGGTCACTCAGTATAATAAGCCCTGTTGATCTCTGGTGGCCAAAGGCAACTTGAAAATCCTCAACAAAGCCTACAGTTATCACACACTCAGCAATAGACAATTAGTCTGTGCGGGCTAAATCCAGAAAATCAACGTTGCCTAGATGCGGATGAAATAGCACCATAATCTTTCAATGCTATGAAAGATTGTCACTCATTTCCTACCTGAAACTATAGTGCAAGGAATTTTATATCCAAATAAATGAATACCAGCTGTGTTTTACATAGAAGAACAGACAACAATATTACCTCATGGGGTTGGTTGACTACAGTGTTAAGCATGGAGAGGGGAATCCCAGTTTTAAATCCTGCTCATCTATTAAGCTGCTGGCATAGCCTCTGATCAGTCAATGTGTATTGGGAGAGTATGGATTTCCTTAATTTAACCTGTTTTCCCTCCCCATGACAGTATGTCTTCAGAACTAGTGCCTCAGCAATCAAACCTGCAAATGAAGCCAACAATTATCTTCCAGTGATCAGTCACAAAGCAAAACATACTATATATAAAAAGGACCTGCCTTGGGTCCTTTCAAGGAAAAAGGTGGGGTAAAAATATTTTAAATAAATTAAACAAATAAATAAAATATATAGATGCAAAAAAATTATGTGCTGTGAAAAAAAATATCTTTCACCACTTGAGGGAGAAATCCGTGCAAAAACAAAAACCTCTAAACCTAAACCTAGCCCTGAAGTGTCACTACCCAGATGTTGCTCAGCTGCAACACTCATCAACCCTGGCCAAAATAGCCACTGGTGAGGAATACTTAGACTTGCAATCCAGCTATATGTAGAGGACCACAGTTTGTTCACTCCGGTCTAACTTGACCCTAGTCCATATCATATGGTTGGTGTGAGGCTAAAACACTTTAAGGAAACATTTTAAGTTTCCTTAGATAAATAATGGATGACAAGTCTAATCAATAACAGTAATCAGACACCAGATCACTTCAGTGGAGACATGAAGGCCATAGGCATTTGCTTCAATTCAATGAAAACTGATAGCACAAGGTATATCACCTTAAGCTGCAGTGATCTAGAAACAGAATGTTCATAAGTGTGAAGGGCAATGTAGGACTAGGTGAGCACTTGAAGTAACTTTTAGAATGTTATCCTGTATATGTGAACACAGGCTCATGTGGTATCATTTAAGAATGTGAATGTTAACAATTAACAATTGTTTTGTCTATGGTAAGAAAGAAATGCCATGCTTTTTGTTTGTTATATGTTTTATAGCCTTTGTTCTTTAGCTTTGCTGGGCACAATGGCAGAAAAACAAAAGTCCTGAGAAACTGTTTGTATTGGGGGGGGGGGGGTAGAGAGAATGTGGTCGCAAGCGAAATGAAGGATAAAAGTAAATTGATGATAGTGTTCTATTGGGGTCTTTGAAAAAGAAGACAGGAGGTGAGATGGTAAGATATTATCTGAAAGTCTGTACTGGTTTAAAGTGAGGATTTCACTCATCTGCCGGAATGAGCAGTAGTATTCAGTAAAAGTAGTAACCCTACCTAGAAGCTCTTGATAGGCTTTGTTACAAAAACCGTGCTGTCACCTCATGTCTTTTTTTCAGTAAAGCTCTCAAAAAGGAAGTTTTACTTTACTGATCCTGGATGTTAACTAGAAATGGAAGAATTCTGCTTTTGTTTCTATGACTATTTCCACCTTCACAGGGCCAGCCCTGCCGTTAGGCACACTGCGGTGGATGCCTCCAGTGGTGTAGTACTTAAGGCAGCAAATGTGCTCCCCTCCCCTGCTACCAGCACACCATTGTCCATGCCACCCCATGGAGAAAGATACCCCCATTGGAGGCGGCAGCAGCAGCTGTTCACACTTTTTAACATGCCTCTGCCCACCCCACCCCCACCCCCACTGGTGACTGAGGAGACAAGTAGCACAATAGCTCACTATTTTGTTTTTTAATTACTGTAACTGCCTCTGAGGTATCTTCAGAAAAATCAAGGGAAATCATCTGAAATTGTGGGGCTGCATTTTTAAAAAAACACCCAGCTGTTGTACTATTTTTTTCTTCCCTCTCATGGGATGATACTATCTTCTGTGGGGTGGGGATACATTTTTCTCTCTGAGGTAGGACAGTGGGACATATCAATAATGTTGGGGGTGCAGTGGTGGCCATGTAGGGAGCAGCTTTTTGCTTCCAGTGGCAGGGGATTTTGGGCCACTCCTGTATCTTTACATACGCTCAAGAATTTATATGCAGTAGTTGTAGCACAAATTCAATCACCTCATGTGTATATTGTTAATTGCAGCTGACTTAATTTCACATCAAGTTCCACATTTCATAGATGTATGCCTAGTATCTACATTGCCGCAAAAGAGTAATCACTGTAGCTACCCACTAATTAAATTATTGTAGCTGATTTGTTCCCTGCCCTTTAATTGATTAATTAGTTAAATAAATTGTTAACTTCAAGTATGTTGGTATATTATCAAGATCTCAGTATAAACGTTTTAAAATATATTTAAGATAATGTGAAATAACAAAAAATGACAGAAATGGTAACTTAAAGTTAAAGGTTTTACCTCTTTTTCCCACATTCACTATTATAGAACCAAAATAGTTTCAGAAAATAAGCAAGTACATTCTTATGGCTCAGCCTAAAATTAATGCCTCTTTCAAATTACCCAGGTTGATGGCACAGATATGCAATAAAATAATAAACTGTTTCTTTCTGGAGTCTCTAAGAACCAAAAGGAAGACTTGGTACTGAGTTCTCGTTTACTAACTCAAGCATGAACGGTTTGCAGCAATTCCTTCAATGAATCAAAAATGATGTCAATGAAGGTCAACACTGGCATCTAAGCCATGATGACTTGAGAGCAGAGCTTGACCTTATTCTGTAAGGGATTTTTCAAGAAATCTCTCCCTCTTTCTTTCCTTCTCCTCCCCTCCTTCTCTCAATCTCTTTTGACAAGGAAGTATTTTCAAGCAAATGGTCATAACTTTATTACATGCGTTCAGTGATATATCTTTTTGCTTCTTTGCATTTTTTCCCCTTTTACTGTCATAGGATTAATTAGAACAGCACTAATGAACATGGACAGAGAAGCAAAAGAATATTATGAAGTCATAATCCAAGCCAAAGATATGGGTGGACAGCTGGGAGGATTAGCCGGTACAACCACAGTCAATATCTCTCTCTCTGATGTAAATGACAATCCACCCAGATTTCCACAGAGTAAGTACCAGTTATGATTCAGTATTTTGTGATTCCCACAGCTTTTCAATGGAGATTTCCCAATCCCATGACATGCTTCACCTCATGCACTATTATTTCCTTTCCTAGATTTCTACATGGAAAGTGTTGGTTAATACTCTGCAGGTCACTGGGATTTACCTTGGTGTTTTGTTTTTTTAACAAACCTCACAAACTATAAAGTTGTGTATGTATTTGTTCTCATTTATATTATATCAGCAGCAATGTGACTGGCACTTCATAGCTGAATCCCTCCCCACCCCCAGCAAACTTTCAGGAGAGCCAAGTGGCAGAGGAAGAAAGTGCAGGCAAGAGCAACCAGGATATGTGACATTTTCTGAGCTTTAGTTTCAAAACAGGAGGAAAACCAAGGTGCTGTGTCAAAGATTTCACAGAAAAGTTGGATTTTGGGGGAGGCTTTGAAAGAAAAGTGAGAGAAAAGCAGCACAAATATTTTTCAAGAGGCACTTCCATGGAAATCAGGGGGCAGGTGGTGGGGACAAGGCAGATAAAACAACTCTATTTGAAGAATAGCCATTGGGCAACCAGGGGCATCTCTCTTTTCACCTCTAAGAATGTATTTGGAAGTAGGAGCAATAGCATAGCATGATGTATATCCATGCGTAGCATTGTTTCATTGGGACATTGTGCCCCAAATGAGAAAGGGCCCGTGCCGGAAGCAATGGAAAAGCTTTTCGTTTTCCCTCTTAAAAGAAAGATTCCCTCAACCCGCCTGATCTTTAAAGGTAAGATCACTCAAGCCCACCTTGATATTCTGGTAAAGGTAAAGGTTCCCCTTGACATTTAGTCCAGTCGTGTCCGACTCTAGGGCGCGGTGCTCATCCCCGTTTCCAAGCCATAGAGCCAGCGTTTGTCCGAAGACAGTTTCCGTGGTCACGTGGCCAGCGCAACTAGACACGGAACGCCGTTACCTTCCCACCGAGTTGGTACCTATTTATCTACTCGCATTTTTACATGCTTTCGAACTGCTAGCTTGGCAGGAGCTGGGACAAGCGACGGGAGCTCACTCCATCGCGTGGATTCGATCTTACGACGGCTGGTCTTTGACCTTGCAGCACAGGGGCTTCTGCGGTTTAACCTGCAGCGCCACCACGTCCCTGGTATTCTGAGATTTCATCTATTTCCTAAAGATCACTGTAACATTCAGGATGGCATTCCTGCCATACACACCTAGGCACATACATATAGTCCTTGAAAAAACTAAAAACACTTTAGCAGAGTTCTAGAACAAAGAATTGGTGTGTGGTTTGGGGGTGGAGAAATGGTGTGTTTCAGTGTACAAAGGAAGAAACCAGAGAGAAGTGTTAAGTTGTTTACATGATGGAGAGGAAGGCAGATAATGTTGGTGCAACTGAGAACTGGTAGGTGAAAAATAGGACCGAGGGGAGAGATAGAAAGGATCAGAGGCAGGTGAGAGCAGCAGGAGAGTCATTTTTACCAAGTGAAAAAATACTGGAAAGGAAAGAGCTGTTGAACATTGTGGGAGGATTCAGAGATTGGAAATTACAACATTTTCACTGTATCTCTTTGCTTTTGGGGGTTAAAAGCCCCAGATACAGATAACATAATTACCTGCTGTACTAGAATGGTACTGATATTACCATTTATAGAGATAGGTTTTTAAAAAATATATATAATAAATGGTAATATCAGTACCATTCTAGTACGTACAGCAGATAATGTGTTGAGTGTAAAGCAAAGTGGGTGGATAGCTGCAAGCCTCTGGAAAGCTTCAAAAGCACAGGAGAAGGGGTGCTGATGATCCTTAAGGGTTTTTTTTAAATTAAATTAATTTAATTTGTCTTTGTTTCAGGTTGCCTATTTACTTGGCAATTAGTAACGTCTTTTACATCATTCAGTGAAAAGAATGGTACTTTATTTCTGACATATGAAATAAAGGTCATGTTCTTTAATTAATTAGTGGCACAATATCAGAGCCTTGCATAAGAAGAAAGACCTGCTTTATTAGAACCTAGCCTAGCGTACCTACAGGTTTCTTCTACAAATCTGTAGGAGATATAGATGTTTTCCAGGTGCTGCAGACACTTATCTTCAGTTCTGTGAAACAGTGCCACAGAAACCTAGTCCATCCTATAGAGCATAGGTCATCTTAGCACCTCATACGTGGGCTAAGCTTGGGACATTTCTTTAATAAAATAATATTATTTTAAAAAACCACTGTTTCATTACTACTTGTTCCCCCTCCTCCACTGGGTGATTGTTTTACTTGTTTGGGTGGTGAGGAAGTAACATGTTGCACTTCTAGTTAACAACATGCTGTATTAGTCATCCTTGGGGGAAGGGATCAGGTTGAGTATTGGCACATTCCAGGAAGTATGGTGGTAGCCATCACATTTCATACATGTTATCATCTTCCTGTTGATTAGTTTGGACTTGTGTGGCTCTGTAAATTTTGTTCTCAACCATTTCCCCAAGAAAGTAGTGAAGAATTCTATTTAAAAAATCAACAGAATGACTCTGGTTGTGTTCTCCTGTGGGACAAATACTTTTTGAGGTGGTAGTATGTGGCAGATGAGGATGGTAGGGTAGCTTGAACCTCAAAAGGAGGGCATATGTTCCCCTCTTGCAGCCACCTCTCTTTTAGGCCATAATTTCCACACTACCCCCACCCTTTCATCTCCCAACAACTCTTAACAGGAACACCTACCTCAGAGTGGTTTCTAGAGAAAGGATACATGCAATCCTCCCAGCTTACTTACACCCCCACTTGCTAGTTTTGTTCCAAATGCAAATTTTAAAGAATTTCTCAAACTAAAATATCCATGGTGGGGGTTGCAACAGAGCATATGGGGGAACGTTGGTGGAGGGATCAATGAAGTCCTAAGCTTCCTCATTTCTCTGTTAGGATCCTTAATGTGCTAAGAAGTTGTGCCAGCTTGTAGCTGGTGTAGTTACCTCCCTTCCATTTCAGTCAATGACAGGAAAGAGGGAAAGACATGGAAAGGGGGAGGGAAATACCTGATAGGTTGACCTTCACCTTCTGTAGCAATCAGGCATAAGCTTTTGAGGGCTAAGATACACCTTGTCAAGCTTGATACTCTGTGTTTTGAAGCCTTTACTTGAGAAAGTGAGCATTTCTGTGGTTTTTGTGCAAAGTTCTGTGACTTCCAATAGAATCATTTCCATTTCTACTTCCTCAAATTCTGTACAATTTAAAATCACCAGCCACACCACTCATGTATTCCAGCTTAATTTGCCTTTCAGTAACATAATTATACATGGCCATCCCCCCCTGTTCTGCTCCAAGAGCCTGTGGTAATGAATCATATCATTCTCTATGTCTAAAGACGATAAATAAGTGCAGACTCTTTAGTTAAGAAATCATACAGTGAGAGATGGTAGCAAAATGAATCAATTCAAACTGCAGTATATTCATAAGGGTCAAGAGAGGACTCTTAACACTGTAGAATTGTCTTTCTCCAGGCCTGCCATTAGAACAAATCAGTTATGCATCAGTTTTGCTCTCAGTTCAAGTTGCCACAGGAAGCATGAATGCTTTGATGAAAACCATTTATACATCTCCTGATATGCAGGGAAATTTATTGAAACTCAGCAAGGAAGGTTTCGATTTGTTCTGTCTTTCTCCACTGGAGTTGACTATGTGCGTTTTCATAAGGATACATACAAGAAACATTCAGATCTAATTCTCTACATATTCGTGACAGTGTCTGTGTATTTAATTTCTATAAATCTTTTCAATTTATGTACAGTCAACCCTCGACTTACAAACTTAATCCGTTCCAGAAGGAAGTTTGTAAGTCGAAAAGTTCGTAAGTCGAATCAGCATTTCCCATAGGAATGCACTGAAAACCAATTAATCCGTTCCGGCTGTTTTTGGTTCTTAGGTCGAGGGGTGGTTTGTAACTCGAATCATTAGTTCCCATAGGAACTAATGCAAAGCCGGTTAATCTGTTCCTACCACTAGGGGCAGAATTTTTTTTCTTTTTTTCCTTTTAACCTAAGATGACTTAGGTTAAAAAAAAGTTTTTTTTCCGGTTCGTAACTCGAATCTAAGTTCGCAAGTCGAGTCAATATTTTTCTATCAGAGCGGTTCATAAGTCAAAAAGTTCGTAACTAGGGCCGTTCGTAAGTCGAGGGTTGACTGTATTCATTTAGGGCATGATCCAGGCAACGGTAAACTATTTTCAGATTTTATTCACTTAGCTCTCTCATTGTTGGACTTGAAAGTTTTAGCTTTAGCTGGGTTGTTCTCCTGGTTACTTATTGCTGCACTCATTTCTTGCTTTCTTTTTAATCCACTCTTTAACTTCTTTTCCCCAGAACATTATCAGATGAGCGTACTGGAATCTGCTCCGGTCAGCTCTACTGTGGGCCGCGTTGTTGCTAAAGACTTAGATGAAGGCATAAATGCTGAAATGAAATACAGCTTTGTAGATGGAGATGGACTGGATGTCTTTGATATTACCACTGATCCTACTTATCAAGTTGGCATCATCACAGTGAGAAAGGTAATAAGCTTATATGGCTCAACAATGTAAATGTTATCACACACAACAGTGACTGTGTTTGCTCCCTTATTACCCATTTCATTAAAAACCTCTTTTCTTTTCAGCTATTGCTGTTGCTTTATTTTATATATTACTTTTCAAAGCTATGTAAAAAGAAGCAAATAAAATAAAATAAAATAAAATAATCATGCTGCTTATATAGCATAGTGCTCAAAGCACTCTTTAGCAGTTTACAATTTTAATTATGCAGGCTACACATTGCACGCACACACACACACAGCAAACTGGATACTCAATTTGCCAACCTTGGAAAAACCTTTAGCCAGCTACCCGAATCAGCTGGGATCCAACACAGGTCATGAGCGCAGTTTTTGACTGCAGGACTGCAGTTTAACCATGCACCATGAGGCTCTGATAATTCCTGCTCTGCAGTATACAAATAGAAATATAGAACTGTCACCATTAAGTTGGCTCAATGTTTTAAAAAATAAATAGGAAATTAGATTTATGAACTAAGAGCATTGTCTCAAAGGAATGCTTATTACCTTTTTGTTAAACTTTCAGCTGCTTCTAAAATTTAGGAGAACTAATGGTGCTACATTGCTGTCACTACAGGAAGGGTAATTCTAACTGGAGAAGATGAACCAGTCCTAAGCCATGTGAAGCTGTGCTTAATTGAAACTACATGGAAATTATTTAGGACTAGCATAATCCTGGCCTAACTTTGTACTAGCCTTGTAGATCTTTCTCAGAACTGAGGGATGCTTGAAACTGAAGCTTCACACTGCTGCTTCCCCATCCATTTTTCAGCTCTTCTGTTAGTAGATCTTACACAGTAAATCAGTTCTGCTGACAGATTGTAAATTAGATGTTGACTACATGGTTGTTTAGCCTGCTGTTTGTACTGCTGCAAGTATGAGATGGTTTGCTTCTAAAGATAGTGATCAGATTATTTGCTAGAGTGAATCAGCCCTTCCCCAGAGCTGTCCTACCCACATCTTTCTAATCCCTCTCAAGGGCTTCTACTTTTTTGGTGCAGGTAGGATCACTCTGTTTTGGTCTATTTTCAGTACATGTGAGAGCCACTTCAAAAATTGTGCAAGTTGACAGTAAGCTACTACTGATCAAAGAGGGTTTCTTGAGGTCTGTATGCCTTTTGGATGTGAGGATTACACTGAATGGCACACCAGACCTCCTAGATACCCTATGTAGTATAATCCATCCCACTCCAATTGCCACATGCAGACAAGCCCTAAGTCATCTTTACTGGAATTTAGTCATTGATTTCAATGGATTCCTTCTAAGTATGACCAAATATGGGGCCAGGACATATTTGTTATTTTGTTTGTGTAGGTGTGATAATAAATATATACACACATGCATATATAAAGGATGCTGCTTATATACCACTTCATAGTGCTTAAAGCACTCTCTGTTTTGTTTTGTTTTTTAAATATTTTTTATTTTCCTTGTAAAGGTAGGGTAAGGTAAGGGGCAGCTGGGATAGGGGTACCCTCGGAGGGGGTGGATTTGAACGGATACATTACAGATCAATATTTTTTCATAGTAATTCTATACATTCTCTTCTAGTAATAGTTCCACATATCAGAAAGAAATATAAACAGTGAGTGAGAGGGAAAAATCAAATTCAGACAGATATATTGTTATTCTAATTATTGATTATGTAGCTGATAGTCTTTATCCATTCTCATACATTTTCCTTTTATTTCTTATTTCCCAATATGTTTCAATGTCTTCAGATTCCTTCCTTCTCTTACATATTGCTTATCTTGCGTTGCTTTCAGAATTTTGTCTCTATATGTGGTTTTAATGAATCTAATTTGTACCTCTCTTGGGAGATGATTTTTTTTTAATAAATACTGAGGATGTTCTTTTGGCCGCATCTATATTCCACTTAATTTCATCCTTCTCACAATTCACCCAGTCTGATAGTAAATCAGTTGTAGCTTCTAAGAGGTCTTCATTTTGAGTTTCTGGTACATTCTGTATTCACAGAATATGTGATGCATTCTCCATCTGGATTTGAGTCATTGGTGTTTCATGTTGGTTTCGTCTGGTTTCAACTTTTCCTAAGTCCTTCTCAAGTTCTATTACTTTTTTCTCCATTTTCTTTGCTAATCTCGCTGTCTTCTGTATTTCTTGATTTTGCTGTGTCATATCCTCTTTCATTTGCCCCAATTGTAAATTCTTGTCCTCCTGTTGTTTGGAGAGGTCAGACACTTTAATTTTCAGGGCTGAAATATCAGACTTAATTTCATCAAACTTTCTATCAAAATGGGCTGTCTGTTGGCTGAGCATGGTGCTCATGAGCTTCTCAAAATATTCTTTTGTTGATAAAGAAGACTGGGTTTCTTGCATCAATCTCAGTGGTGTAGTTTCTGGTGCCGGACTTCCTTTCCCCACCTTAGGTTTTGCAGCCATTTTTGTATTTTCAAAAAAGACCCTTTATATGACAGTTCTCCAATATTCTCCACTGATATCTGCTTCCCCCCCCCCTTCTTATATAAACTTAAATAATCTAGGACATTAGAGATATGGAGATATGGAAGGATATGAGAGCAACCAACAAATAGAGATCAAGCAACCAACAAATAGGGATCGCCCAATATACACTGTATCAAACAAAGTATCAATGTTCTTAATGAAGAGGGGAAACTTTCCTTGACCGCCTCCAAACGGGGAAAATATATCCTGAATATAATAAGTATGGTAAATCTTACTCCGCTTCAAGGGAGCTATTTGTGTCTAGATTTGACAAAGGAAAAAAAAAGAGCCAAAAATCAGCAAGTTCAGAGTTTTGGGCACCTTTCCAGGCTTTGAGTCAAAAAAGATAAGGTGAGATAAAGCGGAAGAGAAGCTCCTTGTCTCTTCTAGCGTCGCCACGAAGTTTCAGGAACAGCAGGAAAATTTAAATAATAAACCCCAAAAAACTACTTTTCCAACTCCTCCCCCAACCATGCTCAACAAAACAAATAAAATCAAGAAGAAAGAAAAATAGAATCCCATCTATTCCCTTTTGTAATCCACCACAGGGGGGGGTCGCTTCGTTTATGAGCAGCCTCCATTTTCTACTTTCATCTCTGTACAGGACATACTGGTTTCTTCAGGCATAAATAAACTTCAGGTGGGTGTAGGCATAATCTGAATGATTAGAGTTATGAGACTGTTCAATAACATTCAATAATATCCTGGCGGGTCTCTAAGAGGAACTTTGCAGACAGATAGTTCAGCAATTCATCAGGCAAAAAGTCTCTTTTAATGAACTTCTGTGTTCCCTCCCATCCTCTTCAGCTGTCCGCTTCTGAATGCTTTCAATGTTCAGTCTTGCAGCCTACTACTCCCACCTACCTTCATATATCAGCAGTAGATTTCCAAGTGTTCAGCTCAGATGTAATAATAAAAATAAATTTGCTTACAGTAGTGTCTGTAAATCTGGGATATAATTGCGTATCTGTTCTCCTCCAGCCTTCTGGACTGTGTCAATTTTTCAGACCCGTACGGAGTCCTGCCAAAGAGAATGCCAAACTTCTGACATAGGGAGGTAGCTCAGGGCTCCCCCCACCTTCTCAGATGGCGCTTCTCTTCTTCAGATATATTTTCCTCTCCTGGAAAATTTGATTAGGCTATCTCAAGCCTACAGAACTTCCATCAGCGGTTACAATTGAGAGAGAGCTCTCAATTTGCAGCCTCCGTCCATCTTTGCCCCGCCTCCTCCCTTAAAGCACTCTCTGAACAGTTTACAAGTTAATTATGCAGGCTACACATTGCCCCCTGCCAGCGAACTGGGTACTCATTTTACCGACCTTGGAAGCATGGAAGGCTGAGTGAACCTTAAGCCAGCTGCCTGGGTTTGAACCCTGGGCCGTGAGCAGAGTTTGGCTGCAGTATAGCAGTTTAACCACTGCACTATGAGGCTCACTGACAAAATGAAACAAAGCAAGATGTGATAAAGTCTCTTTCTCTTCATATCATCAAGTCTAGCCTCTGTTGAGGAGGCACAGAGGGGAATTGAATTCCCAGCCTCTAAACCACTGAGCTATCCAGCAGTATATGTATATACACATATACATGCACACATATGTAAGCTATATGTAAAAAAAAATTACCCTAAAAACAATTATTTTACCAAGATAGTGAACAATTCTACCATTCTTTCAAATCTTCCTACAAAAGGCATGATAGTGAGTATCACAACTTTAAAAATAAACTTTGCAGTTTGGTTGTTCTGTGGGTTGACTGACTTTTAAACCTCACTTTGCAACTTGAAGCAGATCCATGAATCCTGATTAAACTAAAGGATGTTTGCTGTCTTTAAATTGATGACCCTGAACTGCCGTTGTTTTCTGTTGTATACATGGATGCTGTTTATTGACTCTGCTAATCTTCTCTTGTTGATGATCCTGAAGGCAATTTATTAGGTCACTGTGTTGTTTATTTGCTTGTTCCAAGTTACACGTGCACATAGATCATACTCCCTTTTCATCAAATTTGAAATTGTACTCATGGCTGGATATCCTACAGAAATAAGGTGCTTTAACCTGTTCATTCATTCCTGTAACTTTTAACCCACTGCAAGAGCATTCAGACTGGGAAACAATAAAATGAAATGAAATGAAATGAAATGAAATAAAGTAAAAGGAGACAATCCTTCTATATTCTAAGTAGCTAGGTAGTGGCCCAAATGGTATTATTGTAGGTGCCAAAAAGGATTAAAATAATAATTATTATAAATATTTTCTTGATGCTGGATGGAACACCAGCTAGGTAAAAGTAGTTGGGAGGGGGACATTTTAGGGGAGATGTAATGTGAATGGGCAAATAATGAAACACACGTGGCATTTGCCCTTGTGGCCCCTGCTTGTCTTTCCCTCACAAAGGCTCGTGTCGCGTTTTCCTCTCGCTGCCACCAGTGGATTACCTCAATCCACAATATAAATGACGTTTGTCAGAACACTTGACTTGTGAACAGAAACAGAACTTATTTATTGAAGTGAAGCAGATTGAATAACAGAAGTTCTTCAGATACACACTATACATAAGCAAATCATCAACAGTTCTCTCAGTACATACTTCTTTTCTCTTGCAATATCATTAAAACCTTCTCTACCTACTTTCCTAATCAGCTCTATCTCTCTGATTAACCCTAAATTAATCTCCCGCCAAGCCTCATGTAGCTGCTGACTCCGCCTTTCCAGTCCTCTCATAGGTTCAGGCAAATCAGCTCATGAATATGAATGGCATGAGTGACGTGGGCGATCGCCACACACACCCTTATCTTTTCAGATTCAAATGGCTTTCTGGGTATACGTTTCAGAAAATAAGGACCATCAAACTTCTTTATATGAGCTACATTATGACAAATAATTGCCACAATGAAACTAGTGAGCTAACTATTCTTCCGTTTGTCTCAGTAGTGCCATTACTTAGTTTTAATTTTTAATTACATCTTAATGTCAGGTATGCCAGCTGGATAGCTCAGTGAGTTGGAGCATCTGACTGTAGAGCCAGGAGTTGGACATTGTTCCCCACTGTGTCTAGTGAGAGAGCCAAACTTTGTGGCCTTGGGCAATCTAGGTGGTCCCAGAGCATTTGCAGAAGAAAGGGACTAGTAAATCCACATCTAAGTGCTTTATACTTAGAAAACCTTAAGAAGAGTTGCCATAAGTTAGTATTGACTTGGCAGCATGCAAATATCATTATTACTGTCATTATTCCTAGATATCACAGTGGAAATTCTATTCAGTTGAGAAGTCAATTACGCTGCTGTTAATTGGCAAAAGCTGTGTTCCCACATTGGCTCTATTCCAAGTGAAGTTGTTTAGGGCAAACAGCACTGTCCTAAGCATGTCTACTCAGAAGTAAGTGCCATTGAGTTCAGTGGGAGAACTCTGAAGGAAAGACTGCATAACAATATCATGCAAATAATATTCCTTTTATTGGCTTTAGTAGGCTTTAGTCACAACTGCTTTACTGGATTATGCCCTTACATTTTTGTTGCTGTTGTTGAATAAATATAGGATACTTTAAATGTAAAATGTAAATTGATGCAGATGTCAAATATCTATTTGAAAAAGTATGCCTCCTAAGGGTATCATTATTAGGGACATGTGGCTGAACAGTCCTACAAATGCTTGCTAGCAAATCCTGGATTTGCTGCTGGTAAATGTGTGAACACTCAGTGTGAAACTCAGGTTCATATACTAATCTCTTTAGCACTAGCCTTACTGAAAGAAAATATATGCTAAAAACAAAAGTCAATAAGAATATTGACTTGTGTTTAAAAATCTAGTTCAGAAAACAAAAATAAACATCTTCTAATTCATTTGCTTTTGAAACTGAGACAATTACTTAAAGAAACATACATTTGGTTTAGATCAAGGTCTGTACCAATTACAAGGATAACATTTTGCTAATATGCAGCACTAAAGTACCCATTATGTAAAAGTAAAGAGCATATAACCATTGTAGTCTTGGAAATTAAATTATCAGCAGGAGTCCTCATAATGTTCTATAAGACCCTTGCAACTGTTTCAATATCCACTTTTATTAAAGTTCCTTGGTCATTCCTTGGCCTCACTTTGCTGTTGTCACTAGGTTTCTTTTCAATTATCATTTTATTGTTACACATAAAAGACACCCATTAAGTATCACTGCAGTACAATTATCAGCATCAATTTTCTTTTTTGTGTAAAATGTACCAAGAAAAGAGGCATGAAAACTCAGCATGGAACAAAATTTTCTTCTGCAAAAGGGGGAAGTTAGTGTGGTGCTTTTACTATGGCATTTGTTGTGCAATATGGGCTTCCTCTAACATTTGGCAGTCGTAATAAAGGGCTTATAAACCCGTGAAAGTACAACATATTTGAGTGTCACTGATTTTAGGAGAGCACTTAAGCATGTGCTTACTTACCTTTTGTGGAAATCAATGGGATTAACAGTGTTCAAACATGACTGGGTTACAGCTATTAACAGATAACAATATGCCACCCATGTAATATGTTTTATTTTAAAGGAATTGAACTGTGGGGCTCAAAATATTCATTTTAGTTTGAGATATGTTCCAAATTCTTCTCCTTTTTTCCCTTCCCTTTGCCTCTTCTTCTGCAGCCATTGAGCTTCGAGAGCAAAAAAACTTACACTTTAAAAGTAGAGGGTGCTAATCCTCACCTGGAAATGCGTTTCTTAAACCTAGGCCCATTCCGTGACACTGCCACTGTGCATATCAGTGTGGAGGATGTGGATGAGCCCCCAGAGTTTGAACCTAGCTTTTATTTTGTGGAGGTACCTGAAGATGTGGACATTGGGACAACCATACAAATGATTTATGCCAAGGACCCTGATGTGACCAACAACTCAATCAGGTTTTCTTCATCGCTCTATACCTGCTATGTTAACTGATAGGGTTATTGTTGTTGTTTTCAGTGACTAACACAAGTTCTAAATGTCCAGCCTACATAAATGCTCAAATGTTAGTTTGGCCCAGTGTGTGCAGTCAAAAGGTCCATGTCTATGTTCTTTGAAATCAGATCAAGAAATTGGATCACAATCCAACTAGGGATGTCCCTATCATGAGATAGGACAAGGCAGTTGCCTCAGGTGACAAGATGCTAGGGATCCGGGAGAGCTGTGTATGCTAGATGGCCTATCATGCACCTCTTTGACTAGCCTTGGGACCTCAGATGTGTTGGAGGACAATGTTCTGCCACTAGTGTTGAAAGAAGATTCGATGGCCAGTCTGCTGAGCTGCTGTACGTGGACAAATTGTGGGAAGCAAACTTGTCCTTTGCTAACCCATGGTTCAATCTGTCAGGCAAGCCAACTTGCAAAAGTCCACTCAAAACATTTTTGACATTTAGCTTCCTCCTAATAAAGCAGAAATGGGCCTAGAGCTGTGTGTGGCTCTCAGTGTCTTTTCAAAAGAGCTCTGCTAGCAAGCAAATCGGACCTCTTCCAGGAGCAATTTGTCCCGCTGCTGTTAGCTGGCTGCAACAAGAAGTGTCAGAGAAAGGGAGAAGGGAAGACAGAGAAGGAGGTGTGGAAAAAAGAGAGAAACAATGGGATGGCTGACCCATGGTCCACATATAGCTTCCGGCAGACAACCCAAGAAAGCATGCAACCCTTAAAGAAGTAGGAGAAATTCCCTAGTGCAAGAATGAAGACATTATCCTACTTTTGCTTTGCCAGGGAAATGGTTTCATGTAATAATAAAATAATTTTATGATTTTAGTATTATATATGACTTAATTAACTCCTCTGTCTTCACAGATATTAGTATTATCATCAGTATGCCAATAGTAATAGCAAGGTCACCATGTCTACACAGCTGTATGATGGCAATGGTGCTGAATTGTTATTTATGGTATTTGGTTGTATATATATGGGACCTGAAAATAACAAGACCAGCTCCACCATGCAAAGGTTTGGGATTCCACTGACTATTTAAGTCACAAAGGACAATGTTGCATTTATCAGTGACATTTACAAATAAGAGGATTTGAACATTTTTGTGGTGTTCAGCAAGCATTTTGGAAACATGGCTTGACTTTCTAAAACTTTCACTGATAAATGCAATACTGTCTTTTGATAATTCAGAATGACTAAGGGAGAGTATGTAAAGAGTTCGATGGACTCAATTAACTGTCAAGAACCAGTTATTATTAATCATAGGCAGTACAACCCCCTCCCCATCTGCACTGTGTGGCACCAGTAATTAATACTGTAAGGTAAAGGTAAAGGTTCCCCTTGACAATTTGTCCAGTCGTGTCTGACTCTAGGGCGCGGTGCTCATCTCCGTTTCCAACCCATAGAGCTAGCGTTTGTCTGAAGACAATATTCCGTGGTCACATGGCCAGCGTGACTAGACACGGAACGCCGTTACCTTCCCACCGTGTTGGTACCTATTTATCTACTCGCATTTTGCATTTTGCATGCTTTCGAACCGCTAAGTTGGCGGGAGCTGGGACAAGCGACGGGGGCTCACTCCGTCGCGTGGATTCGATCTTATGACTGCAGGTCTTCTGACCTTGCAGCACAGAGGGTTCTGCGGTTTAACTAATCATAACACCATATTCAATTTCAGACACAAGTTAGCTATAAAGTGTCCAGGGAGAAATTTGTAATAGGCCTTTTCAAGGAAGATCATTATTACACAATTTCCCAAAGCTTTTGTGCAGAATTCCTTTAGAAATTCAGCACCCCAGGACCACCTTCATTTCAGAAAGAAAATAAGACAACAGTCATATTCTCTTCTTCTTTCCTGTGCTGCTTCTGAAGCTACTTCTGTCCCTGCAGGTGGCTTTCCAACCATGAGTCTTCTTTCCTATTTGCTTCTTCTGCATACAGTAATACCAGCTTACAAATGACTCATTCCCTACTGTTTCCAAAGCTTTTCTCATATCTTCTCTCAGTCATTATAGTAAGGTTCAGAAATTCTGTTACCCTCATAGAAGTCTCATGAGTCCCATTCTCCTCTACAACTCTCAGAAAATATTAAAAAGAACCCCTGGTTTTGGGTGTACTCCAAGGCCATCCCTACCGTTAGACAAAGAGTGGGTCAAACTAGAGGTTAAAGAAAATGTGTATTCCATTTAGTTGGCCCTTTTCTCCTTCCCATGATGCACTTTCCACAGAGGTGGATGCCTCAAGATCAGGCTTGGAAATTAAGCTTGTGTTTAACTTCCAATAACCGATCACAGTGCAAAGATCACAGGAATGCATAATGCAGAAGTGAAGGAAAACACATGCTATGACAAACAGACAACTTTCACCACTTAAGAAAGTATGCTTCTAATGATGTGCTAATGATATGTAGTTTAATAGGGAACCATCTCAGGTAGTGGATGCTGGGGGTGGCAACCCCAGCAAGTCCTATGTTGCATCCCCAAAACTAGCCTGCTGTTCTGTGCAGCAAAACACACTGCCCTCTCAGTGTGGAAGTAAAATTAATTGCCAGTGGAGGTCATTTCTGTACATACAGTGTGGTATGCTGCATCTCACCCTTTGCCTCAGACAGCAAAATATCTTGCCTTGGTTATATTGCTGTTCCCTGATCAAGCAGGACTGCTTTAGAATACAAGAGTAACTGTCTTAGTTTCTTTTTGTATAAATGACTTCATGCTATTATCAGAGCCTCTTTTGCATAAAAACATATCTTACTATTACAAAAGATAAATTATTATAACTTGTAGCAGTTTTACTCTGTTCCAGTTTAATAACTGACCTTGAAAAATAAAGCATTAAAAAAAAGTATTAAAAATAAAGTGCCATGCTTAAAGCAGACCCAGCGAAATCAGTGGAAGTAGCTAACCATGGTTAACTTCAGTCCCACTGATTTTAATGGGTCTGCTCAAAGCAAGATTAAACCTGGCTCCAAACCAGACAATCTTGAATCTCCTCAAATTCAATAGATATACAAATCATTATCTCACACACTTTGAAGCCCACAGAGTCTAACAGCCACTAACAGCTTAGAAGTTCTTCCTCTTCCTCTTTCTCATTACAACTGACTAGCTAAAAAGCCATGCTATGCTATTATTATGCAGTACTTACCTGGCTGGCTGGCTTAGTAGTTGAGGTATCTGGTTGCGGAGTCAGAGGTTGGGAGTTCCATTCCCAACTGTGCCTTCTTAGGAGAAGAGTCAGCCTGTATGGTCTTGGGCAAGCTGCACAGTACCAGGAAGCCCCCAGAAGAAGGGAATGGTCAACCACTTCTGAGTATTCTCTACCTGGAAAACCCTAGAAAGGGTCACCATAAGTCAGAATTTGTTTGATGGCTTGTTGTTGTTGTTGTTATGGCTCATCTACACTGGCTCTTTTGGAGTGAGCAGGCTAAATAGAGTTGGTTGAGATTGGATGGAAGTATGATATTCCATTTGGCGCAATCCTCACATCCAAATAGTGTACCCGAGTTCAAACAACCCTATTTAGTCCAGCTTCTTTGGCTATCATGAAGTGAAATTTCTTTGAAGACTCTGGTAGACTATTGCTGAGACACTGCATCACTTTGAAAAAATATATATTTTCTTTAGTTTATTTTAAAGGACCAGTCAAGAAACTGCGTGCAGCCAAATCCATTCAGACAAACCGAAGAAAATAGTCTACCAGAGTTTTCAAAGAAATTTCAAATTTCTGATATCCTGAAATGGCTCACCTATTAAGCCATTTCACATTATTGGAAATTCAAATTAGAAGGAACCTTGACAGCCAGGAAGGCTCTGTTCCCAGTGATCACACATGCTGGAAATGGACCAAAACAGAGCAATCCTACCCACACCCAAAAAGTAGAAGCCCCTGATAGGGGCTCAGAAAGGTGCAGGATTGTTCTGGGGATATTTTGGTTCACTCCAGTGATTATGTTGTGTGATCGCTGGTTAAAAAAAAGTGAACCAACCTGCCCCCACAGTGGACCACAACAGTGGGACAAATGCTGATCTGATTAAGCTCTAAGTAACACTGCATGCTAAGGCAGTGACTAATCTCTCTGAAAAGGGGAATATGTTTGTATTTGTAAATAGTAATTAGTGTCTACTTTTGTCCCTCTTACCCCAATATAAGGATGGGGCAAATTTAGAGAAATCAGTGGCTGGGGGAGTGCTTTAAACCAGACTAGCACTCTAAACCCTTATCTAAATTTTTAAAAGGGAAAAGGGAGCTCACACCACATGTTTTATATACCACACAGTCCACCCCCTAGCCTCTTAACCCACTACAATACTGCTATAGTTTTAAAAATCAGAACTCCTGCTGGGTGCAGAATAAAGTCTCATAGAACACACTGGAGTAGTAGATCACAGTCAGAGTCACTGTAAGTCAGGAGAATTATCATTTTTTAAATTAAAATAGCCACCTCCAGCAGCAATTAAGGACTAAAAATTGGTGGCTTTTCCTCAGCTACCCACTGAGTTCATATCTAAGCAGAGATGGAAGCAAGTCACTCTTGGCCCATAAGCAATGCTCTTAACCACTATCATTAACATTTAGCATTTAAATAACACATTTCTTTGGCACTCAGAACACTTTTCATAAATTTGCTTAATAATCTCAAAAGGAAGGACTGCATAAGGATCACCATATTATAGAGTCTCTTCTCCTCTGAGACACAGTGGGAAATCAAACTCCCAACCTCAGGCTCAATTACTCCAACCACTGAGATATCCAGCCAGCTCTTATTCCCACAAAGACACATATTGGTGTCAGCGGCAAAGGCAGCTTCCCAGTTCCTCCCACTCTTCCATTTTGAACTGGATTTAAAATCGCTAGATCAAGCATGAATACATTTTGGTGAGCAAAAAAGCACTAGAATAAACCATGCAGATGCCCAGGTGGGGAGAAACATGCACATACTTCCCAAATGAGTACCTGTGGCATCTCCTTGCTGGACAAGTCTTTCCCCATCTAACAGACTCAAAATGACAGAGTTTGAAAAGTTGATTTTGAAATGTATTTTGCTGTTCAACTCATTACAAAGCCCCAAAAAGACATTACAGTAGTAGTAATCATTAATGCCTTTTCCATTTTTTTAGTGGCACAACCTTGAAAAATGCCTCTAAAATGCCCTTAAAGTGTAGCTAAAAAGAGACTAGAAATGTTATATAACTGAATGGCACACCAAAAGAAATTGGCATTGTTTCCACTCTTCACAGCATTTTTGAAATGCAGAGATGGGAACAGTTACTTTTTTGTACTGCTCTTCCCACAGCTCACAAGACATGTGAATTCATTACACCTTCAATTTTCCCCAAAATATAGTTACAGCTGATGTGTTACATCCAGGCTGTAAGTTTACACCTATGCACAAATTCACCTATGCAATTCTGGTGTCATAAGCATATCATAGATCAGAATACAATGAACCGGACCAACATTCTTAAGTTATGTGAGCAGGACAAATTCAGATATATAGTGATCCGTAGCCCATCTAAGCTCTCCAGATTTAGGCCAGTTTAGTTTTGTTGTGAGTTCTTGAGCAGACTGACTTTTTGCCTCTGTTGTAGTGCTCTGTCCTGTGCAACTCCTTTGAGTAATTAGGCAACCCTAGACTAACCAAAAGGTTGCCATATATCTCTTCCTCTCTATATGAACAGACTTAAACTGGCTGCCCCTTTGAAAAATATTTTTTGGTCAGTTTCCCCAACTATGCCGTTGGCATCCCCTTCAATGCTGATTTCTAATGGCAACAAAAATGTTTTTGAACAGATTACAGTTGCATCTCCTATCACCCAGCCCATTAGCAAATGAACCGGTTTTAACTGCTACTATGAAAACTGCCTGGCTCTGGATAAACTGAAGTAAATAACAACAGGCCTAAGAGGGAATGCAATTATGTTTATACAACAGTTCACAATGTATAAAAGTGGTTCAGATGATTTGTGGCAGCAATATTTCCCTTCCTTGGAACGTTTCTCCCAAAAGATATAATTTAATTGGAGAGTCAAACAGAACCTAAATCAAAGACCCAAAATGGTTTGGGAGGGGGCAGGGCAGTTACTGAACCAAAACTTAAAAGTCAATTGCTACAAACTGGATCTGAAGCTGACAAAAAAGTGACTGATTCAAAATAAAGTGGCTGGATAACCAGATACAGAAGGACCTCTGTATCCTCAGGGGATTGGTTTCAAGCCCCCCGCCCCATGAATAGTGAAAAATGTGGATTATCGCAAACACCATTATATGTATAGCAAATGCTATACATAGCATGTTCTCTGGCTACCTCTCATGGCCAGTTCTGGTAACTTCATTAAAAATGTATATTTGGGGGATTTTTCTTTTAATATTTGTTATATTTGTGGACCATCAATAAGTGAATCAGTGGGTATTGATCCTGCAGATGAGGGGGTCCTACTGTATTTAGAATGTCTCTTTCTGCCCTTGTGAGGCTGATAAAATATTATATTTCTATAGAGGCCATGTAAAGAGGGAGAAGTGGGTTCTAAAGCTGATAGGTGCCATCTCTCCTGAATTACCGTGACCTACCTCTTGTTAACAAAGAAAGACTGCTATCTAAACTGTGGGCTAGTCTATAATTTCAAAAGATTTTAGATGCAAGCCAGCCAATATTTCACCCTCGTTGGGATCCAGTGAAAGAAATGTTAGCATCTACGTAATTATTCCTGTTAAAAGAATAAAATTTAAAAATTCCTAACTTTGGCAGGATGGTTCCTTTTCATTTCAGATGCTGAACTGAATGTGTCTGATACTTCAATTAGAAATGTCTGACTGTTCCATTATTACATAAATCTTGAACTACTTTGCAGTATGTCCTGAACTAGATTCACTTTTTTCTCAGTGAAAATGAACATAATAATACAATTATATAATGATTGCTTTGCTTGTTTTCCAAGGGCTATAAGTTCAAGTCCAGCATTCTGACCTAAATCCACTTGTTAACCTCAACTAGGCAAGCTGTTAAATCAATAGTAAGGCAAAACTCTTATGTAGGTTCCATTGATTCAGTCAGTAAAGCCTGATTATCCCATTTTTGTGACAGCAGTGAATCCACTCCCACCAAACTTTAAAGACAGTCAAAGGCACTAAAATCAAGAGTTGCCAGCCTCCATTGGATTCAGTGGATCTACTCTGGTGGACAAGAACAACTAGATTTAGGACTATATTTCTAGGAGTAGTGGGCAAGGAGAAGCTCAAAAGGAAGATATCAGAGTAGGATGAAAACCACCCCTTATTTAGTTCTCAGAACTAGTAAACAGAAACAGGAACTTGGTGTGCCATTTAATTACCCTCTCTCATGCTCTCAAAGGCCATCTGAGATAGATACGATGACATTTTATGATTACATAAATTAATTGCACACTGTCAGGACAATCCTATGGATATTTACTCAGGTCCTAAAATATTCACTGGTGTTTACTTGGAAGGTAACTCTGTCATAAGAGTTATTTAAGCATAGGTTGGTAGTAAATTTCCTGCATTATCAGAAAGTTGTACTAGATGACCTTGAATGTTGTTTGCCACTCTGTAATTCCAAAATTCTAAATAAGTTTAGGACTGCAGTCTTACAGCACAATCATAGGCATTTTTATGGAGAAGTAAGTTCTGCTTTGTTACTACTGGCTTACCCCCTAGTAACTGTATTCAGAAATCACACACTGTGAAGAAGTACTTCTTTGTCTCTGTCCTGAATCTTCAGTGGACTTATTTAGGTGTCCTCAAAGATCTATTATTAAGGAAAGGGGAAGTATGTCCTAATATCTGTTCTGCTCAGTTAGTGTCCAGCTTGGAGTAAAACCTACAATTTTATGTACATAAATGAAGATGAACTAAAGCCAAATGTATAATGACTTTTCTCCCTTAGAATAACATTGTCTAAATATGTACTTTCACAGGTACTCCATTGATCGAAGCAGTGACCCTGGACGTTTCTTTTATGTTGACATCACAACAGGGGCCCTGATGACTGCAAGACCACTGGATCGGGAAGACATTGCATGGCACAATATCACGGTGCTGGCCATAGAGCTGAGTAAGGCGCACAACAGTCATGCATGAAGTGGGAAGAGATGGCATGGCCATTGTGGATGGACTTTGTTCCAAATGTATGATACAGCAGTTCCTAGCCTTTCGTAATCCAGGTGTTCTTAGATTGCAGTTCCCAGAAGCCTTCAGCACCAGCTGTGCTGGCCAGGGTTTCTGGGAGTTGCACTCCAAGAACACCTCAGTTACCCATGGCTGGAAATCACTGGTATAATAAGTAATAATGATAAAATCCCATTAAGTTGATTCCAACCAATGGCAACCCTTTCCAGGGTTTTCTAGGTATACAGTATTCAGACATTGTTTGCCATTCCCTTCTTCCAGGGGCCATCTGGAACTGTGCAGCTTGTCCAAGGCTACGTAGGCTGGCTCTTCTCCCAGGTGGCACAGTACAGATTGAACTCCTGACCTCTGCCTCCACTCTTAAGTACCCAGCTCACTGAGCTATCCAGTCTGCCCTTCATCTGTATAAGCTGATACTAATATAACCACATTTTAACTGCATCCTCCTTTTCATTCTGCTTTATTGTTTTTAAGATAGAAATTTAAGGCTTTATCCATACAATATATCTCCACTTCCAATTATTTCTCATTATATATTTTGATTAGATAATCCTTCAGAATCCCTTCCCTTTATAAATGTATGCACATACCTCCTGCTACCCAGTGGTGTAATATATAGAGTGATGGACTAGTGCTCAGGAGTCCTGGGTTCAAATCACTGCAAAGCCCTATTAGGGTCACTATAAGTCAGTTCCAATTTAACAGCTTATAACAACAACCCAGTGGCAATGAAGTTCACTACAATGGCACTAAAGAGAACTAGCTAAAGATTGTGAATGCCATGTCCCTCTTCCTCCCTCCCTCCCTCCCTCCCTCCCTCCCTCCCTCCCTTCCTTCCTTCCTTCCTTCCTTCCTTCCTTCCTTCCTTCCTTCCTTCCTTCCTTCTTGGGGAAACTTTCCTCCCTCCTGCCTGAAAGATAACTGAATGGCACATTGGGTTCGATCCAGGATCCTCCTTTCATGGACAGAAGATCGTAGCTTAGCAAAGGGACTTCTGCATCACTTTTTGGTATTCTGCATTTCCTGCTGTACTGCAGCTCACTCCAGTCTGCAGTATACCCTAGTCTTCTGTGTAGTACTTTCAGGAAGCCAGAGAGCCTGACCTAGGTTCCTATTTTATTACTATTTAAAAACAGTATCCTACAACCAGCACCTGGTCACTTCACAGTAGCTAAGAAGAAGCTAGTGTTAAACCTACATCAGCCGAATGGCATGGGCATTTATATGCATATAGTGCAAACTGCATTTTCTGTCTGATTGCAGAAATGAAAAGAGCATTTAATTGTTAAACTCCTTGTGGGGGAGGGTTCTACAAATAAAATGGGAAGGGTTGTTTACTCAGTTCATTAACATTCAAAGGAATTTTTGTCCAAGATCTTTTCCTTTCTCCGTGTGTGTGTCTTTTTTCTGTAATGCATGTTGGATAAGAGCTAGCACACACATTCTCTCCAGGAACTATTAGTAGCAAAAACAGATGTTCTGAATATTGCAGGGCTTATCAGAGTAAAAAACAGCATTATCAGGGAGGATTGGATGGCTCAGGGAATTGCTAATGCAAAAGCCTTTCACTTCTAGGTCACTGGTTCAAACCCTCCTTGAGCCAGTAGTGAGTGACTGTCATGACCATCTGCTTGTGTTTTTTTTTAACTGCCCTGTAGAAATGGATCGTAATTGTAATAAATCTTGTCTAGAGCAGAAAAACCTGCTTGACAGCTTCTCAGATATGTCCCAAAACTTAGTCTAGGGTCACTGTTGCTATAGAATTACTGTGGCATTTCTGAGAAATTCTCTTTAGCCGCGGATGGCAGACATTCAATCTGTGAAACAATATGGGTGGAACTAGATGGTATAGCAAATCAGATAAGGGTCATCATAAACAAAACTTAGTTTGTGAAGAGTTTTTTATCCCCTTCCCTATAACTACGTGACATGAAATCATCAAGCATGGAGTTTTCCCTTCCCACGTACTGACTTGCAATAGAAATCACTGAGAGTAGCAGAGGAGGTGCTGTTGTCCACAGCAAACATGGAGCTTCTATTAAAAAAGAAAAAGAAAGAATGGCCCTGTTAGTGGTTCTTTATGTGAAAGAGACTCATGGCATAATAATGTCATATCACACCATGATATTTTGTGTGGAACAAATTTCCTGCAAACTAAAATTAAAATGGCCTGGTACAGACACTTTGTGGCACCCTTTTGCTTTTGTAAGAGCACGAGGTTAATGAGAGGCTCACTTCATTGGGAAATTAAAATGTCAATATCTTCCTTCCCCCACCCCACACAGGTTTTCATAAGTTTGAAGACAAGGTAGCCCCCCCACCCCACCCCAGATGGGAGTAATTGTATCAGCTTGCTGATAGATAGGTCCAGAGGTTTTGTGGTTCAGGGTTTAGTCAAATCAGTTGCACAGCCCAGTGATTCTAGTCAATATGATGTAAACATTTTTGTGTTCTGGAACATATGTTATCAATCTAAGTCAAGGGTAGGAAATTTTGGGCCCTTCATATGGATTTGGATTGCAGGTCCCGTCATCCCTCACCATTTGCTGGTGAGGTCCCATCATCCCTCACCATTTGTGCTGGTTACAGCTGATAGGGTTAGTCTAACCCCATTTGGAAGGAAGGACTTGCTCATCCCGATCCAAGTTTTAAAATGGTAAAGACCTTTGGATGAACTGATTCAAAATTCCAGAAATAGACGGAATAGACATTTTTGGATAATGATGTGGCAGATTTCCAGAGATGCGTAAGTAATTAAATCAGAGCCTCAAGAGCTTAACCTGTATGGCTTAAACATATTGCTTACCCAACTTCTTTTCCTGGGCAGCATGTTATCCACTAGGAGTCTTCAAGGTAGTTCACTATCCCAGGATTAATTTATGCCAAGACTGAACTGCTCTGATTTTAATTTGTTCTAACTTCTTTCAGACAATCCTTCACAGGTTGGCAGTGTTTCAGTCACAATAAGAGTCTTGGATGTAAATGACAATGCTCCAGAATTTCCCAGGTTTTATGAGGCCTTTGTGTGTGAAAATGCAAAAGCTGGACAGGTGAGCAGTCAAGAAACAGTCTGTGTACAAGACCAACACCATATTCTATGTAAAAAAAAACCCAGTATATAGCTTCTGCAAATAAACAAAAAGAGGAATTTGTGCATCCACCAGAAGTTTTGTTCATTGAAAACGTATGCTGTACACATTTGTGCAATGAATAATGGAATTACTAGAATAATGGAATTACAGTAGTAACTCTTGTATTATTCTTGTGGAACTCCTAATTATGGGTGCCACTGGGAAGCCAATCCTGGGTGCCAGAGAAGTTTGGTTCATTCAATGGGCCAGGACAGTTTATGCCAAATTAAGGCAGATTTTTCACTAGTTGTTTCCACCTGATGCAATACCAGACTGGTGTTGCTGATTTGCTTCCTACCAGATTGATTCCCAAAGAAATGTTGGTTTGACCCATTCTTAGTTCTGTACTGCTATTGCTGAACTCAAACAAAAAGGGATTTCATTTATTTTCTCTTTCTCTTGCCATCACACTAGGTTTCTTGTGGAAACCTGGGTAAATAACATTATTGTGCTCATTTGCAATAAACTTATTTGTGTGGATCCAGTGAACAAAGTAGATTAAAATGACTGAATAAGCTCAAGGTGAATTTGCTCAATGAATTTAACAGAAAACCGAAAGCCTTTCCTTCACCTCCAAGAGAAGACATTTTAGTAATTACGGTCAGAGTTTCAAGGTTGAAACTACATGCTCTTTCTCCTTCCCGGGTTGCTGTACAAGCACTGGCTTGTGGACAGTATCAGGTTCTGCAACAGGTTTAACACCTACCTACCTGTATTCCTAGGGATGTGGTGGTGCTGCAGGTTAAACCGCAAAGCCTGCAAGGTCGAAAGACCAGCAGTTCGAATCCACGCAACGGAGTGAGCTCCTGTCGCTTGTCCCAGCTCCTGCCAACCTAGCAGTTCGAAAACATGTAAACGCGAGTAGATAAATAGGTACCACCACGGTGGGAAGGTAACGGTGTTCCATGTCTAGTCGCGCTGGCCACATGACCACGGAAACTGTCTACGGACAAACGCTGGCTCTATGGCTTGGAAATGGGGATAAGCACTGCCCCCTAAAGTCGGACACAACTGGACAATTGTCAAGGGGAACCTTTACCTTTACCTGTATTCCTGGACTAAACTGTCCAAAGAAATATAATGAATTTATTTTATTAGCTGCATTCTGTCCCAATCCAGCTATGCATGCTTCATTTACAGCTACATCTGGAATAAGTCATGTATATCAACCTTTCCCCACATTTAATGTGAGGGTATCTCTTCACAATCTTACTTTAACCTCCTATTGAAACAGCTACTTTCTTAAGTTGCTGAAAATATACTTAAACATAAAACCTATCATGACATTTTAAATGTAAGAAAATGAATTATGGGGGTCAATCACAACAAGGTGACTTTTATTCTCCCTCTTTCATTTTTGACCATGTTTGGCAGCTTTTAATTTGCAGTGCTCTTCTTTAGGCAAAATTTATACAATTTTTACATGATTTTTCTGGAAAGATTTATATGTGATGGAGGTTTTGCGTATGTTTTGAAATAGACATATCTACAAGGGTGTGTTTTTTTCTCAAAATTGGGTGCATTCTGTAGTTTACAAATGCTGAAACAATTTATTTTTATTTAATTTGTTTACTGGAATTATTTGTACTCCATTTTTCAATGTAATCTTCTAAAGTGCCTTACATGAAAACATGCACATTATAACAACAATAGGATACAATATTAAAAATCAAAGAAAGCACTACAGATAAACTGCAGCACTAACCCTCATTCACATGGACAAGATATTTTAGTCCTCCGGAATTATGTTTTGTTACAGAACTCACAGAGAACTAGACCTTCAAGGTCAGCATTCAATAACACTGTCATCAGAAGAGTTGTAAACAATATACCTGAGTTTCCGTCACTTGCCATAGGCAGTCTTTTGGGTTGTTCTTATTTTACAGACATACCCAACAAACCAAACTGGAAATATCCAGTTAATGTCATGTATTGGGACAAAAAAGTCCGATACTGGGCCTTTTGGCAATCACAATGCTGAGAAATAGAAGTGACATACTCACTGATTGCCGGTAGGTTGACCCCATTTAGAAGGAAATGGTCATTGGAATCCTCAGTGGGGTCAAGAGATACAAGATGTATAAATGGAACTGTTACTCTACTGCTAATCTTAGATACACTGGAATTCCAATGGAGTCCAAAGATCCTCAGAACACAGTGAGTTCTTTTCTTAATCTTATGCCTAAGAATTAAAAACCAGCAGAACACAATAAAATTGACTTTCCTATAGTCTGATCTCCCAGTTGTAACAGCTCCCTATAACAGATGGAGGAACAGAAACAAGATTTTTCAATCAAAATATGAACTTAAAAGGGTGAGGCATATCAGGCACAATTAGAGGAGACTCACTGAAGTTGATGGGATTTGAGAATGATGGAAGTTCAATCAATTTCAGTGGGTCTAATCTGAATCTAGATCCAATCCATTGTTGTGTTATATTTCGACTGTCATTGGACCTTCTCACCTGCCAGTTAGTTGTTGCCTAACTGGCAGCAGAACCAGGCCAATTTATTTTGCTGCCTGAGCCAAAGAAAAGGATAGCATCCCCTCCATATGATCTACAGAAGCCAATTGCACTGGCAATTTAGTCTCTCATCAACAGTCACTATGGGATAGGATCATCCACCACAAACCATGGTGCTTTACAGCAGTGGTCCCCAACCTTGGGCCTCCAGATGTTCTTGGACTACAACTCCCAGAAGCCTTCACCACCACCTCTGCTGGCCAGGATTTCTGGGAGTTGAAGTCCAAGAACATCTGGAGGCCCAAGGTTGGGGACCACTGCTTTACAGGATAAAGGACAGACCTGTCCTTCAAGAGAAGGGAATAGCTTAAAGGCTGCAATTATTCTCCCCCTCAACTAGCATCTGACAGAGTTCAGACAGAGTTCTTTCCCAACCCTGTTATCTGAGTTTCTTTAAGTTGGAGACACTGGAGATTGCATTTGAGACTTTCTATATGTGGAGTTTGTGCTGCAGCATTAAAGTATGTGTGGGCCATCCAAATGTATCCTTTGATTATTATTTTCTTTCTCTTGGCTAAAGTAGATTAAAACATCTTGTTTTGCCAAGCACTGATTGCCACAGCATTTTGATTGGCTTTATGGATGTCTGCCTTCATGGCTGTCTTCGTGGATGTCTACAAGATGCTGCCACTCAAATGCTAGGCTTGCTTTGTTTTCAGTGTAATCCTTGAAAGCTGTTTTCTCCCTCCACTGGAGCTGTCATCAGCTTCTTTGTTTCATTCTCCCATCCTGCAGCTGATTCAGACAGTGAGTGCGGTAGACCAAGATGACCCACAGGAGGGACAACACTTCTACTACAGCTTGGCTCCGGAGGCAGCTAACAACCCCAATTTTACTCTGAGGGACAATCAAGGTAATCAAAGTAGACACTCATTTGTTTTGCTAACTAATGTCTTTTGCAAGGAGTTAGATGAGAGAGGCTCTGTCTTAACACTACGTCATGGGACTGTCATTGCAAATAATGTCAAGTGACACCAGCTTCTTAGAGGCAGGAGTGAAGTGACATATTATTTTACACTTCAAATAGTTATACAGAGTTTATGCCTGTATAAATATTTTCTAGTGACAGGTTCCTTTATTTTGAGGAAATATGCCAATGTTGTACAAAACCAAGCCATCATTGTCATACTTTGGGCACCTTCTGTTAATGGGACTCCGTTCCAAGTGTTATAAAGGTGAGGCTTAGAAGTCAAAAATGGGATGGTATTGGGGAGATTTTATTTTGCTCATTTATGTGTCTAGTGTTTTCCCTGGAGCACACAAATATAATTTCAGTCTTTCATTCATTCTGCCTTTCATTCATTCTGTTCTTCTTAATGTAATTGCTGTTTTCCTGTAAAATGTAAGGGACTTCATGTGGGACAGTATTTGGCAAAGAGATAAAAAATATATATTGTTTTAGTTTTTGTAAATGTAAAGCTAGAAGAAGTGTGTGAGATGAGGCCATGAGGAGCCACACAAAAAACCTAGTCACCCAAGTCAGGGATAGAACATTATCCATTGTGAGAGTGAAAAAAAGAAACATGTTCCCATATTTGGAATGACAACCAGAATATTACTGAGAGTTTGATATATCAAGGTCTATATGGCAGAATGAGGCCAATGATGTTCCTGAATATTCAAACAACGTGCAGCCTGCAATGGCTTGCTTCATATTCCCCTCTTTTTACAACTAATGCCACCTTCTAGCATCCAAAACTCACTTTTATAGTCATTGTGACCAGTGCTGTAAATTAGGATATTTGCTTTACCAACTTGTGTCAGCAAGACAATGGAGGTGAAAGGGAAGAGAGAGAAGACATCAGAGGTTAGAGGAGAGCACCCAGCAAAGAAGAAGAAGAATGGAGGTGTGAGGGAGAAATGCAAGGGTAGAGGAGGCAACAGGGGAACACCCAGAAAGCCCCCAAGGGAAAGGAGATATGAGGGACTAGGGAGCAGACATTGGGTGATTAATTGATTGGGTTAAGCGATGAAAATTATCTAGGACTGAAGCCTGTATTTTAACTGAGAGCCTACTGGGAAAATATGGTTCAACCTAAAACAGCTCACTTTACAACTGTCTTCAGGGAAACAGATGTGCTGTAAGTACAGTGGTCTGTTGTTCCTGGACATTATCTATAATTAGGTTTAGTTAAGATGTTACTTAAGGAGTTGGCAGAACTTGGAACTATGTGGGTGCTTTTAGGAGTGTGTGTAAGAAAGCGAGAGAGGGATGTGGAATCCATTTGACTGTACCATTTTTATCCACGTTGGTTAATCATATCAAATTTGTGTGGAATGCATTCATTTGATAAAAGTCTCATCCCTCTCCACATCCCACCCCGGCAACTGGAATTTAAAGGAGTCACTAAATATAAACAGTTATAGTGTTTCTGAGTTGGACTCAGACCTAATAAACAAAACGTTTTTTTCTAAAACATTAACAAAAGTAAATATTCATGCCCATGAAGGAGGCTGAAAAGGCCAAGCTGAAATGAGTTGGGCTTTTATTTTCAATAAAATGCACACTACACGTTTTGCATCCTGGTACTATAGTCTCTCCCTGCCTAAAGCTTTGGTGGATGCACCAGTTCCTTTTTGCTATAGGTTTACAACATGATCTATTCCAAGATATTTCATTCAATTTTACTTTCTCTCCCATTCTCACCATTCCATTCCCGAAGTGTCACCCAGCATTGCATGGCTGCTGAGCAGCCTCAGGTCTCATTGGGCTGTTGAACAGGTGTGTTCTTTATTTCCTAAATACTTTTTGTACTTTGCACATCTTGGGTTTCTTCTAAGCCTTATGACACCTCCCCTTTGTGCACGGGTGGTCCCATTTTAGTTATATAAGGACCAAAAACAGAGAGTTTTCTACTAACTTATGGAACACAATAGAAATAAACGGCACTGTAGCATCACCTAGTGGTAGAACCTACTTCAGCATCTGGAAGGAAAATAAAGATTTTTTAAAACTCCAGTTACTTCTATGAAAGGGTTCCCATCCCCCAAAACGTGACTGACTATTGAGGACATTTCATCCTCATAAGCAGATAGATAATTTTCGCATAGATGCTTTACTCTGAATTATTATTTTGTGTGTTTATATTTTATCTGTTGTGGTATGTGAAACAGGCTGATATTTATTGCTGGGTGGTTACTCTTCAGATCGCCACACTGAAGAACCAAAAAATAAGTGTAGATGTCCTACGCTGAGAGGCCTCATGTTCCTTTTTACTGCATTTCTCCTCAAGCACACTGCTTTCACACCACCACTTTTGGGGTGCTTGTAAACCATGGCAAGTCCTAGCAGTAGGCAAAGTGAGACATGTACCTCTAATAGCAGATTTGGGGGTTCAAGAAAAGGATAGGTATTTAACATATCAGTGGCGGAAATCCTGCTGTGTTGCATCAGCAACACTGGCAGCTCAACACTAGTAAGAGGCTTCCTTTAGTGATTTCATAATGTGCACAGCTCATATACAATGTGGTGAAGCCTTGTGGACCCCAAAATTGCCAAAGGAAGTTTTTAATCAGCAGCAATTTCCTACTGCTTTTGCCGTTGTTTCCATTGCAAAGGGGGAGCTGAATGACAGGGTTTCAGCCAAAACTTCATGTTTTGTTTCAGGGAAGGGGAGAAGCATTTGTGAGGTTTGGTTTGGTTTTGCCTCAAATACCAAAATAACTTGACTTGAGGGAGAGGCTTTTACTGCGGTGCTTCGAACCCAAAACATGTCTTGAGCTGGCCTTCCCTCCAAGACTCACAGGACAGATATGTAATCCTGTTCGTTGTTGAAAACAAGGCATTAAGTGGGTCAATGAGGTAGTAATCTTGTATCTTCAGGAAGATATCTGGAAGTTCATTTTCACTCACCCCCCAAAGGACGGGGGATTGAGTGAAAATCCCACTTCTGCAGTCAGTCCTTCTCCACCCATTGTCATGGGTCGTTAACAGTCATTAACAGTGGTCTTTCTGGTGTGTGTCCTGATCTTTCTGGGGAGGGATGAAAGGGCGAATGAAGTGGGATTTTTCACTCACCCCCAGTCCTTTTTCCATCTAAGGAGCCTATCCAGACCAGGGGGAAGTGAAACCAATGTGGAGGATAGATCAGGGGTCTCCTACCAACTCTCCTCAGACTGAAGAAGCTACTTGGATGAGTAGCGAAACGTTTCAGCCTAACAAGAAAGAAGTCCAGTTGCCATGACTCAACTTCCAGATAACCTCACCTGGATAACTGATAATTTTCACAGATATATTACTTTAGGAAGATAATTTATACTGAAAAGTGGCTTTAAAAAGCCATGAGCAAAGCAGTCCTGACAAAGAAGTCCTTATTAAAAACAACCTTTTCCCCCTAGAAAAAAGGAAGGGGTGGGTGGGTGGGTTCCGTGTTGAGTCTGAATTGTTGGGGGGGGGGGGGGAACCTGAGTCGAGTCACTGGTGCAACTTAAGTTCAACTTGACAGTGAGTCCTGTGACTTGAATCCTCATCCCTGAGAGCCAGTAGGAGAGAAATTATGTATGCCTGTTCCAAGGCAGGCATGTATTTCTACCAATGTTAGGAGTGTGCACAGGGGATTGGGGGAAGCTGGAAGGTCTTTAAATGCTTCCCATTTAAAACGTCTTGTGACTTCCCATGACGTATACTGCTTTTATCTACCCTCTTTTTTCATCTACCAACATCCAATTTTCCAACAGACAAAGGGCCTGGTGCAGACTGGCCGTTTTGGTTGTGGGATGGATCAGGCCACAAAAAGGTATATTAAGATCTCAACCTCCAGTGGTGCCATTTTGTTTTTTCCCTCCCCGCACTGCTGCCTACCTTCCCTCGTTCTTCCCCCACTATCTCTCACACAATAGCTGTCGGAAGCTGAGGGTGCTGGAGGCTGCTTTCTCCCACTTAAACAGGTGAATCAATGAGCATGCCAAAAAGATTGTGTGCCCTAACTCTGGGTCAAAAAGGTGTGTGACAGCTCTTAAAGGGGAAGGATGGATTGTTCTCAGTAGAACCACTTACGGGCGAGGTTTTTGTTTTGTTTTAATCCAAACTGTGCCACCAGAGATCCATATACTATACCTATATGCCAGTGTATACAGGCCTAAAGACTGTGCAAGTTTCATGGGAGGCCAGGAAAGGAAGTCACATTTCCCCTTCTGAGGGCAGCCTCTCTTTTCATATTTGGAAAGGAATGGTGGTGTAAATGGTTTTCAAAGAATCATAGAAAGCCATGTATAAAGTGTTGTAAAAGTAAATGTAAAAGTGAATTTTAAAAAATTAGTGCATTTGTCCTTCAGCAATAAAGTGGGAGTTTTTAAAAAGAATGCAACTCAGAAGCAGAGGTGTCTTCTCAGATCAGTATATCATAGCTGTAAAACTGCCTGTATCAGTTATTTAAAAAGGGATGCCAAGTTTTCCAGGGCATAGCCTTGCTGGAACACACTGTGACCTTGTCTTTTTTCCTTTTAAACAAGTGTGGCTGATGAAGTGAGGCGGGGCGGGGGGGGACATCACTACCACATCCAAGCTCACTTAATCCTGCAGGCATCATGCAAAAAAAGAGGGAGAACGTAAAAACTGTTGGCAAAAATTTTTCACATCAGATGTCCTTTTTTTTCAGTCAACATACGGTATAATTTGGAGTGACAGCAGTGACTAGGTTGCTATTTCTTGTGCTTTATTGTCGAAGTGTAGTTTTCGAGTCCATCCATTTCACTCACAAAAATAGACATTTTATAGGTTCATGTCATTTATCAGCTGGTTCTGCCCTTTGGCACTTAATATTCATTTAAATGCTGAGCCAGTGCCTTTTTTTAATGGGGGTCTATGAATTAGAAATACTTGGCTTTCAAAATCCTAACAGATTTTGTAATATAGTGTAATGTCAAATAATGTAAAAACAATTTAGTCCATTTCTGCATTATATTCAGCACCATAATTTCACATGTTGCTTGTTTTGTATAATTCAAATATTCTGCAATAAATATTGTGATATATGTAATAGATGCACAAATCGACCTAAATGAATCTCTTCCTGTTTATTCTTTTGGGGTGGATCCCGCAAATCATAATCATCATCACCATCACTATCATCAGCTGATGTTCTTAGGGAGTCTAATTCACAAGTTAGTTTTGACCTAATATATACATTCAGCCCAGTTTCATGCAATATCAATGTGTTGTAGCTGCCACCTAATTATCACTTCTCTACTGTCAGGTTTCACAGTTACTGCAGCATTATTTTTAGTCCACCCTGGTATGGACCCTTCCAGCTCAGTGCTTACTACCTGTGTTGGCGATTTGCCACAATGAATATGCCTAACATAGGATGTTATTACGAGATCTCTGGACAAGCCATGCTATCAAGACTTGCCTCTGTTTGTTTGTTTGTTTGTTTGTTTGTTTGTTTGTTTGTTTGTTTATACCCCCGCCCATCTAGTCAATCGACTACTCTGGGCGGTTTACATCAATGCCCTGAACATCCAGAATCACAGGGGGGGGGGGATTTCTCACAGCAGTTTTCTTCAACCTGTTATCTGGCAAACAGGTTAGCATAACCTTTGATGAGGGATCATGGAATTTATATTCAAAATCTCTGGAGGCTGGGGAAAGCTGTTGTTGCAAATAGGAGCAAAGCCTTTATCATGTGAATAGCAGGCATAACTCCTGTTTGTTCTGTAATAATGAAAGTGTGCTGATAAACATATTGTACATACCCTTAATGCACATCTAGCATCATACTATACTCAGATTTTCTAACAAATCATTTTTGCTGTGAATTTCATTTTTGAGTGATAAGCTGGAGCAACCTACCTTTTTGCCCATAACAAGTATGGCTGTAATTCACTACTTTTCAATGGAAAAGCAATTGGGCATCAGCCTGTTACTCAGGGAGGCGAGAGGGTTGGCCTGAGCAGTAGAAGGAGGAAGGATCGTAAGTGGCTTATTTTGTGCTGCTGCCTCATGCGGTGTGGTGCAGCATGCCAGGAAGTGGGAGCAAGTGATTGGGCAGTTAACAGCAAAGACCACCCCAAAGAGAGGGATGAGGTCAGTTAATTGAGTCAGAAGGAAACTAAAAGTGATGGAGTGGGAGGTAGAGTTGTTGCAACTTGCTGATGTGAAATAGGACCTCTGATTATGTCTGGGAACTGTTCCATCTTGCAAGCTCACAAGGCACTTACACTCCCATTCCTTTCCAAAGGTGAATCACAGGGTGGCATGGAAGGATCTTTCGGGTTTTTGCAGTTCCTCCTTGTCTCCCCACCCTCCTCACCCCCTGCCCACAACTTGATCTCCCTCCCTTCTGTTTTCTGAAATGTACTCCAAAGCAAATTACAAAAGGATGGTCTCTAGTAATTAACCCCTGTGTATCCAGGGTGAGAGGAGGTTATTTGTTGTTTAAGCTACAATCAATCTTAACAGAGACAAGGAGTCACACTCTCACTGAATGCTGCGAGATAAGTGTATTAGTGTTATTAACACCAGTAATGGTGATAATGTTATTAAATGGTATTCTCAATTTTTACTGCTTGAAATGGATAAGTGCTTGAGGGATTTTCTGGCGGAAACTAGAGAGTGTTTTCCTGTGTTTTTTAATGGTGCAACGGTAACAATAACAATAATGTGTTTGTAAGGAGTAATGCAACAATTACTTCCCCAGCTGCAAAACTGGCAAAAATGATGATCTGATGTCTGTGCAAGATAATGAGTAGTACAATGAATTCCTTTTTTTAAAATATCCCTCTAAGTTCTAACTGTTTTGAGCATGCCAATGTCATCTGATTTCAGAAGTGAAGTAGGGTTGAGCTGCTTAGAACTTAGACGGGGGAATACCAGCAGGGACCTTCATATAAGACTAGTAAAGAATCCAATCCGAAACCCTGGAGAGCTGCTGTCAGTCAGAATAATAAACCTAAGTGAACTCAGTATTAAGGCAACTTCATGTGTTCACATTTTTCATGCTCGAATGCGATAAAGCCATTGTCTCTTGAAAAAAACAGAATATTGCAAGAGCTATTATCCAGTCTTGTGAAAGAAGAAATAGGAATACTGTAGATTTCTAACATCCATGTCTTATCCCATCATGTTACTTGCAAACAATACTTATGGCATTAAATCACTCTGGCATCTTATAAGACAAGCACAAACAAGGTTTGGCACAGATGCATTGCACTTGAATTGTCAATTTGTCAACAAGTCTAGAAATTTCCATAGGGGTGAACTGGATGCCTGCCCTGACATTAAGCTAGTGAAAAGAGTTAGAGGGTGGGAAAAAAAGCAGGCATGTTCTTGGGAAATTAACCTCTAAGAAACCAGCTAGATATTTGTTCTCCTCAGTAAGAAAATCCACAGCAGGAGCAAAACTGATAGTTAAATCAAGCTAAACTCTAGCCAAACCTACATTGTCTATTATATATCCCCCAATATTTGAAACAAGATAAACATATTTATTTTATATTTTGGAATGCAAAGGGCATTTTGTCTGAATTCCTGAAATGTTATGAATCCTAGTATCTTGATATTCTTATGCTTCATCTTTTCTCTCCCCTCTTCACTCACTGTCTCCCTGCTTTTCCTTGATTGACTCTTTTTTTATTCCTTGTATTTGTACCTAACTTAATAGTGTAGGGTGGTAAGTGAGATAATATAGTTGGATAAACTATTAATAATTGTTTCATCTTTATTACATCTTTAAAAGGCCTCACAGAGCATGGTATTGATCGTACGGATGAGAGCATGCCACCTCCATAGTTCTTGTGACCACAATATACAATTATCATATTTCTAACATTCAGCTGCTACACTTTAACCTGCTATTATTTATTTTTAAAAAGCCCAAATCCTATTGAGTGTTTAGGTCGGCATAATAAACTGATTTAAGTCTTACTGGGGAATTGCTGGAGGTTAAGAAGTTAGTGTAGGCATTTGCTATTGCGCACTGAATCTGCATTGATTGGACTCAATGGCTTTATAGGCCCTTTCCAACTCAGTTATTCTATGATTTTATGTAACTTGGTGTACAGCAACAAATACCTATGCTAACTTCATAACTTGCAGCAATTTGCCAATCACACTTACGCCAATTGTATTTTGCCAGCAGGTGCAGATCAAATTTTAAACATAATCTCCAAACATGAAATTTTAATATACATTGAAGCCATATATATAAGAATTGTGAGAGGTGGGGGTGCTTCCAGAAACAGAGAAAAAATAGATTTATGTTTACCAGTGAAGTTCCATCCGATGTTAGGTAAAAATTAGGTACACATCAGCAACTTTGATCAAAGAAGGGTGACTCATGTACAGTAACTGGAGTGCATATACAGAGAGTAAAGCATGGCAAATGTCTAGGATTAGTACAAAGCAGCTTCTACGTAATTGTTATTTCTAGTTTGCAAATAGACACTGGCTTTATTTAATTTTTAAAAAATATTATTTTGTTTTACTCTAGACAACACAGCTTGGATTTTAACCAGGAGATCAGGCTTCCGGCAGCATGAGCAGAATACCTTTTATCTTCCTATCCTGATAGCTGACAGTGGACGCCCCATGCTGAGTAGCACTGGGACGGTAACCATTCATGTTTGCAACTGTGACGACAAAGGTCTTGTGATGTCCTGCAATGCAGAGGCCTATGTTCTGCCTGTCAGCCTTAGCAGAGGAGCACTTATTGCCATTCTAGCCTGCATCTTCGTCTTGCTAGGTAAATATATTTACAGTTTCAACAAAGAGTAATCCCATCTGTTCTTGAAATACCACAGGAAATGCTACTTTACTCAGTGACTGGAACTGCCAATTAAAGCAGTATTTTAGAAACAGTAAGGTTTCAAAAGGATATTTCTTCCTATTAGAATTATTGTACAGGAATATTTAGTGTGCAATAGTGTTTTTATTCATTGGACTTGGGATGGAGTTCAGGCTGTCCAGAAGTTTCAAGTTCCAGTTCCCATCAGCCCCTGCCAATATCTGGAAGGTCATAGGTTTGCCACTTCGGATTTAGGGCATTTACTGCACATAATTCCATCATCAGTTCTGGGTATCTCCTGGTAGATCAGCAAGGGTTTCCTACTTCTATTTAAGAACAGCAATAATTAAAAAGTTTTTCTCAGTCAGCCACAGAGAGAGTTTTTGTTTAGAAAACGATAACAATAACTACTTACTTTTGAAAGCCTACGAAACTATAATTAATCACCTTAAAATGTAACTTTCCAAACTAAGCACAACAATGAAATAGGGTACTGAAATTCTACTCAGATGTTATGAGTTCCTAAGCCCATCTACCTTGACATCTGTCACTGTTTGTTCTTTGGCTAAGAGACACTGTGACATTGACTGGAAGAAAAATTCTCTTTCAAAGTTTATGTTTTGCTTACTTCTCTGTAGTGCTGGTGCTGCTGATCTTATCCATGAGAAGACATCGGAAGCAGCCTTACATTATTGATGAAGAGGAGAACATCCATGAGAACATTGTCCGATATGATGATGAGGGGGGCGGGGAGGAAGACACGGAGGCTTTCGATATTGCTGCTCTGTGGAACCCTAGAGAGGCACAAGTGGTGCTGAAGAGCAGACAGGACATGATGCCAGAAATCGAAAGCCTCTCCAGATACGTGCCTCAGGCTTGCACAATGGATAGCAGTGTCCATAGCTATGTGTTGGCCAAGCTCTACGAAGCTGACATGGACCTCTGGGCTCCTCCCTTTGACTCTCTCCAGACATATATGTTCGAGGGCAATGGCTCAGTGGCAGAGTCACTCAGTTCCTTACAGTCGATGTCTACGGACTCAGAACAGAGCTATGACTATCTGACAGACTGGGGGCCTCGCTTTAAAAAGCTGGCTGAAATGTACGGTGCCACAGAAGCCCTTTGGTAACAAAGAGGGGAAAGGTAGAGTACTCTAGTACTCCGTGCAGCCATCCAAATTTGTACTCCTCAGATATGAGGACATGGGTGAGGTGGCTTCCTACAAATAGCAATATGGTGCTTGAGGGAGAATGTGGAAGAGAAGTGCAAATAAATAAATGCTCTCTCTGGATCAGCTTTACTCAGTTACATTAAGCTACATTTGTAAACAACGGCAAACAGAAAATGGGTGGGGATTATTTCCTGGGTGTGGGTTTCTTTTTTTAATGGTTACCCTCAAACATTACACTCCTGGACTAGAAAGACATTATCATCTTTTGCTGATTTCTTTTTTTAAACACACAGCATCTTATTAAAGTTCCTTTTGTTTGGGTGCAAAGACCAGTAATTTTGAGTTCACGAGGAAACTGTCTGCAGAAAGCCTTCCCAAGTGGGGATGATGCCCTCTTTTCCTATCTCAATTTTTAAAAGCAATTGCTTTCTAGAAAATTCAGGACGGCACAGAATGGAACAAACCATGAAATCGGGGTTAATTTCACCAGCAAGAGTCCTATAGGCTTTACAGAAGGCCTGACTGATGCCATCTTACATAGCAAAAGAATCTGATTGGCGGGAGGAGCATTGGATTGCACTCAAGTTGAATAACACCTGACCTGTGTGTCATATGCATTAATACTAATATAAAGTTAATGTATGTTGAGCGTCTCTCTTCAGCTTTTAAAAGTGTGTCCAGAATTAAGCCAGAAAAAAAGATGCCTCTTTTTGCACTGTAGATATTTCTTCCACGTGCCAAATGTGAAAATCAGATGCTACCAATGAAAGCCAAATAAACTTTAAAAATGAAATAAAATTGATAACTATATGGGGGTTAAAGGGGCTTTCCCAAACTATGTGTGATCAAACTGAGGGAAGTTTACACTGTAGGTAACCTACTTGAACAAATGCAGTATTATAGAGGAATAAATGGATGTAATAAATATTCCATATATAAGTTTTGTATATTTGTTAATAATTTTGGTAATAAATATCATGTACTGAAGACAGTACAGTATCTTAGAACCTCTTTTAATAAAAGTTAAACTGAAGGAAAAAGATTGCCTGGTGATGTGTGATACGTCTTATCTTTTATGTCTAAGAACTGAAAAGATACTTAGTTGGAACCACCACATACCTCCCCTAGGCCGTGTCACACATTCTGAGAAATAAATCCTCACTTGTCTCATTCTCACAGCAAAAAATGAAGAACTGAAATATTCTTCTTCCAACTGGAAAGGAAGGCAATGAATTTCCTTGTCCTCTCAGTAAATATTTTGCACTGACAAGAATGTTTTGTGAAATTACCCAATTGTGGGTTTTTCCCCCAAAATGATACTATTTGCAGAAAACAGTGCAGTTGCAAACACTGTGAATTGTCCAAAAATAAGATGATTCTTGTTTTGTGAAACATTCTATCAGTCGTTTGAATCTTTTTCAATAACCAGACAATCCTTCTGTGCTTGGGGGAGTGCTTGCTTCACCAACGGACTCTGTAGACATTACAAGCAAATTATAGAGAGGTGGGAGTGGGGGAATAATCTCTTTGACTTGGTGAGTGGGAAATCACAGGGCTTTGAAATTCCTCATTGTCTTGAGACACCCTAAACCAATAAGAACAAGGAATGTATTAAGTATTCTTTACACCTCTACACAACTTGCATTAATGCACACATACAGTTTTCACATATCCAAAATCAGGGTCATACTTTTACTGGGTCACTAATATCATTTAACAAGCACTTACTTGAGTCCTCCCTGATTCTTCATCATTCTGGACATAAGAGAACTTGGGAATCAAAAGCAGCTCCTCATGAGACATGAACTAAGACTAAACGGGGGGGGGGGGAGTCTAAACCACCACTCTGAGTTAGTTTCATAACTGTTCTCCCCTCCCCTATATTTAGAGTAGGATATCCAACCATCTCTTTGGGACCTTTTGCAAGACCATGATCACAAAAAAGTTATTACATAAGCATTTCCCCCCATTCCAGCAAGTTTCCCTTTGGATGTCCACTGGTTGTGCAATTGATTGCACAACCAACCTCAACAAGTATGACCAGTTTCATATTTCAGAGGCACTGCTTACATGGTTTCCCTTATGCTCCAAATATAATGCTGGTCAAAAGGTCCATTTTAGATTCAAAAGGAGGTAATCTAAAACCACAGAGGAGGAGCACATACTATCCCTGCCCTGCCCTTTCACCTGGAGAGCAAGAGTCTGAAGAGGTTTGCTACTTGTGGAGCTTCTTCACATGACTGGCAATCCTGCATTAATGATATTTAAGGAAATGGTTTAACGCTTAGGACCCATTAAATTCATCAGGATCAAGGGTCATAAGACCCTACCTTTGCTACACACATAAAACTTGGTGCATATTGCCTGCACATACTGGAAATCCAAAACTGCCTGTAGCTTAGGTTCACCACATGGAAACATTTACAGTTTCCTGAGCAGAGGTGACTTCAGTGCTAAACTTAGGAAAAATTACCAGAATATACCTACTGGTATGGTCAGTGACAATGCTTGATGGGAGATTCTGAGAGCTGTCATTCAAAAAGTTAACTTCGCCGTACTCTGACATTTATGATTAAAAAATGACATTAGTGTAAACATTTTGCTATATTACATGCATCCCTAAGGCCCACCTAACATTCTTGGGACAGTTTACTTCTATCATGGAGCAGAGGCTCCCATTGTCCACCAGATCATTATCCCCAGTTGTTATGGTTTTGTTTTGTTTTGTTTCCTCTCGTCCACCTATGCAGAAAAAACTCTGGGGCTGGCCCGTCTTGCGAGAACAGATGAACATAGAGGGGCCCAAATCGTTGGCTAGAATTACTCCTGCCAGCACAGAAATTTGGAATTGTGAGCAAATGTCCCACATGGGCTTTCTCTTGGACATACAACTTGCATAACTCCAGTGCCTGTGCTATTACACTGGAACGTCTTTCCTTTCAGCAGAAGCTCAGTAAGATACTGACCTCTGGGCCTTAAACTGCATGTCTTACCTGACCTACACATGACTTCTCACAAGGACCTAGATCAGCTGTTCACTGTTTAGAAAATACTTTTCTCTGCTCTAACACTGCTTTTATTAGAATATGTCTTACATGTAACTCTCTCCCCCCCCCCGTGTGCGTCATTGGTTATGAAATTGTCATTTGCCCATTCCCCGATCTCATTGTCCTGATAAAATGAACACTTCCCAGTTTTTCACTGCTTGACAAAATCATCCCTTTAAAAAAAGAAAACCCTGAATCAAAGCTGGTTGAAATGTTAGGCATCGTGGTTTTCCTCACTGGGAAAATCTGTGTCTATCTCCAGCCATTGCAGGTGAGAAGCACAAAGTGCAAACTGCTTCACACAATCTGTTCTCCAGCCCTCTTTTGGACAAGTCAGAATTGCACAGGAACAGAACGTTCAGACCAACTGCAAGTAATCCTTTCCCTCTTGGAAGTTGTCAAGAAAGCTATGTTGTCTCAGGCAAATCCATTGCCTCTGTATTGCTCTCTCTTCTTGTCCAAAATCCTGCTGAAGAATGACCATTTGGAGGCACTGCATTGACACTAAGCATGGCTACAGATGAGCTAAGATACTCAATCAGAAAACTCATTTATTGCCTTTGCAGTACTGATTTTATTTTATTTTTAGATTAGTGTCGCATTGGTACATTCAAACACAGCAACTGCTATCAAACAGCTGTTCCCCCTAAGGAAATGAATTGCAACCACACAAAGGTCAGACAAGGATTTTTCCTTATGCTAGAAACTATATTTAATACAAGACAGAGGCAATGCAAACTGCAATGCTTTACATACACAATTTCCTATACAAAATGAAATGGGAGGGGGGGAAGAACAGTGTATGAAAATACAGTTATCACCAAGTATTCTAAGTAGGGGTTGCCACTTCTTAATTGATCCATATCTCATGCCCCCGTCCAAAATTCCTAATTTTTCAAATTCACTGTTCATCTTCTTATCAACGGTGGTTTGGATTACCAAGACTTCACTGCTGTGCTCCCTTGGGTCTCTGAGGGGTTGGGGGTGGGGAGAAATATCTCAGGGTGGGCAGGGCTGGAAAAGGAAAAGATCTGACTTTTGTGTAAGGTGGCTTTAAAGCCTGAGTGTCCATCTCCATCCATTCCCAGCTGGGCCCAGGGCTTATTGGCTGGGTGCAAAGGCATTTGTATGCTTGGTGCATCAGTGCATTACACTGATGCACCAAAAAGACAAGAGCACAAGGAGGGAATTGAGGCAAGAGGAAATGGATGTCCACACTAGAACCTCCTGTGCCATCTGAAGCAAGGCAAGAGGTGAAGCACCAGCAGTGTGAAGTGCAAACCATTTTGTCACACATTATCTGTCTGCAAGGATGCAGTCTCTGTGAGCTGGTAGTGACCTTTCCTCAACACACAGCAGCTCATGGGACCGAGGAAGACTGGAGGTAAGGCTGCAAAGGCCACAAAACCTCAGGGGAATGGCAGCAGCCAATGAAACACCTGAGCACATTTTGCCACCTGGCCAGCATCCCATTGCACAGACACACGCCCCCATGTCTGGGTTGCATATTATCTAGTTAGCTGAGTTTTACTTAGATCCCAGGTCCCTTCGCCCAGATCTCCTCATGCCCACTTAAACAGCCAGCTGGTCCAGTTGCAATTCCAGCCCCTTTGCCAATGTATTCCAGTAATGCCCCCTTCATCGCATTCAAGCTTCACAATTTAGACCTGCAACAAAATGTCACTGCTTGCTTCCTAATGGTTGCTATTGGGTTCAGCCAGGAATGTCCTCCCTCAGAATAGTCACCCCATCACACCTTTGTCCTACTGTTGTGTTTTACAGCAAACACTCAGTGTTCTCTAACTACTGAGCATGTGCAATCCTTTCTGAACTTCTGGATTTTAAAACATCTTAGGTTTTATAAGATTTTTGTGTGCTTCTGCAAACATCAGGACTTCCCTAAGTATGTTCTCATTTCTCAGTGCCCCCATTTTGATTCAAATCAGATCAGTACTCACTGTTTGCATTTGTTATTAGAAACCACCCCACTCCTGTGAGTTTTTAGTTGTCATCTTCCCTTTTCAATTCTTCACAGCACACAAGTAATGCAGTGCACTACAATGTTCCATCCTTATGTTTTTGACTAGTGCTATGCAGTCCTCAGAAAATCTGTCAGGTACAAAATTGATTGCTCTTAATCATGAAAATAGCAGGGAAGAGAGGAAGAGAAATAGGCAATTACTTATGTCATATGGTAGCCAAAATCTTGTTCACTTTCCTTGCCAGCATAACATAACCTTGGTGCCAAATTGCCACACACTAAGAAGTTACCATATTATATGTCACACAACTCAGTACATAACAGCAAATGCCCACACTAACTTATCAACTTGAAGTGATTCACTGCTGAGATTTCTGTCAATTGAGTTAACAGTGCCATAAAAACACAGTTGCGTTTGGGCCAATTACTGCATAACATAACTTCAGAAGCATGAGGTCTACATAAATTATCTTCTTAATAACATGGTTATTCCACCCAGGGTATCATCATAGAATAAAAATTACTTTGAAAGTCAACAGTGCATTCGAGAAGCACCATCAAATAAACAAAGGGTCTCTCAAGTACGTTTCAAAAAAGCTGACATTTGGATTATGGCTCCTAACTAGAGACGGGCATGAACTGCTGGTTCGTCAGTTTGTCTTGGTTCGTTTACCACTGCAACAGGTATTTTGCAGTTTGACACCCTGTCCCCTCCAGCAGGCACCGACTCGGAGGCAGCATCACGGCTTCGCTGCCCCTCCTCTTCCAGGTGCTGCCTCTGAGTGGGTGCCTGCTAGTGGAGGAGGGATGCCAAACCACTAAACAACTGTTCTGGCAGTAAACAAACCAGGACAAACCACCGAAGTGGCAGTTTGTGTCCATCTCTGCTCCTTGCAGTTCTGAAATTCAGATGATTCTAAGCTAAGATGTTACAGAATGGATTTCAGATGATGAGTGGCTTATCACATTTTTTTAATAGTCTTCTAACAAAGGGCAACAACAGTGGACTGATTATGAAGGAAGGAAGGAAGCCTGGGCAAAGGAATCTACACATTGGCAAGTGGTCACTTGGAAAAGACTAGTGTGTGATGGTGGAAGATACATGTGTCCACTAACTATCAATTTGTCTATCACTGTCTATCACTCCCCACTGGTTCTGATTACATGTTACATACATTATTGCTTAGTTTCCAACACTGTGCATACACCAGAGCTTCAAATTATAGGAAAGAAAACCCTCACCATTCCTCCACATGGCTCAAAGAAACATATGTGCCTGTTCTTATTTTATCCTCACTACCACTCTGTCAGATGTGTGAGGCTGAGAGACTGGCCCAAGGTCAACAAGAGAGGTCTACCTGGTCTAAGTCAATATTTTGTCCACTGGCACTCAGAACAGAGGAACTGAATGCTCGGATAAACCTACAGCACAGGTACGACAAAGCCAGCCCCTGTGCAACCCATTCTAACTTCTAAGAATCAAATGTTGAATAAAGAGCCTGTGCTCCCGTGTGATCATTTTCTCCTCAAGTCTTTCAAAAGGCCTTTAAAAATCTGAAAACATGACCCACATTTAACAGACTCACTCATATCTACCCTGGATCCATGCTCTCATAACCTCCAGGTTTGACTACTGTAATAGGGCTCTCAGTAGGGTTGCATTTGAAGGAAGTTCAGAAACTCCAGCTAGTTCAGAAAGTGCTGAACTTTCTAGATTACTAACTGTGAAGGGGTATTCTGGTCCCACTCCACATGTGCTATGCCAACTACTTTAACTGTGTGTGCTTTTAAAATACAGACTCAGTGAAACATGCCGACTTTATCATGCAAAATGTTCACAGCTTAACAAGCTATCAGTTATTCAATTGGCATGCGCATCAACCCGCTCCTCAGCCTTCTCTGTTGCTGCTCCCAGACTTTGGAACTCCCTCCCACAGAAGGCCAGGCTGGCCCCACCTTTGCTGTCCTTCCACAAGCAGGCAAAGACCATTCTCTTCAGGCAGGCTTTTCCTCAATGACTGGTTGCCTCAGTGGGTTTTTTTTAATGGATGGTTTTGCCTTACGGCTTTGAATGTGTTTTTTGGTATTGCTTTTGTTTATCGTCTTTTGGCATAGTATTTGTTTGATCTTTTTTAGTATTTGTATGTTCACTGTTGTTAGCTTTAATGATCTTTTAATGATGTATGCCGCCTTGGGTCCTTTTTAAAGGAGAAAAATATTTTAAGTAAGTAAGCAAGCAAGCAAGCAAGCAAGCAAGCAAGCAAGCAAGCTGCCAGAACATGGAAACACTGATGGAAAACAATGTGCAGAATCTCACAGCTTGCGCCAGTATCCTCCACCGTGCCCAAATAAACTGTGGTTTTTAGCGTCAGTTCATTAACCTATATCAAACTGTGGTCCTGGTTTACAAAATTACTGAGTTCCACATGTTAGCTATAATGAAGATTTCTGGGTTTAAATAGCCCAGGAATGGTAAGAAAGTTTAACCAGATGACTTAAGCCCCCTCCCCCCACACATACACAGCTGTACAATTCTGTGATTTTTATGAAGCACCAGATCTGAAGCACTGGAGAACATGTTCTGGCTAGATATGAAAATGTAATCCCGGAGGTAAAATAATTTCTCAGTTGGAGACGTTTTGTGGGCAGTTCCTTCCATCTCATCTCCATCTGCAGCTCTCTAACACATACAAAACAATTAGACTTGTGAGAGGAATGAGCATTCCAGTAGGGTAAAACAGACTAATTGGTGTTTTGTTGTGTGTGTGTTTTTAAAGAATCACCTAGCCCAAGACATGTATGTTGGTTCCTTTTCAAAGAGATGGTCAATGAAATTCTAATTTTTGTTGAACCACACTGCCACCCAGTGGCAAGATAGTATGTTTTCTTCCTCAAGATCGAGATGCTTTTCCAGAAGTCAGTTTTATTCAAGCAACAATTTACCAAAGGCAATATCTAAAAGGCAATAGTGGTCAAATATGATTTGAATGTATACAAAAAGAGAATCCTCTCTGACCCACTTTCCCCCAGCATTCCCACATATACAACTTAATAAGGCAGAAACTAGTGACAGGAGGAAAAGAAAAGAAAAGAATTGCAGCTTGTCCATCAGAAGTTTCGACCAAATTTAGGTATTTCTTCTTGGGGCTATATTTCATTGAGTTCAATGGAATGGAATGACAGGTAAGTGTCTATATTAGTTTTACTTCGAGTGGGTCCAGATTGTGCTCTAAAGATCAAAAGATAAAGATTGTGGTCCTAGATAAACAGGAGGTAACTGACTGGATAGCTCAGTGAGCTGGCACACCTGTCTGCAGAGCCAGAGGTTGGGAGTTCAATTCCCTTCTGTGCCTCCCAGGAGAAGAGCCAGCTTGTGCGGTCTTGGGCAAGCTGCACAGTCCCAGGGCACCCGCAGAAGAAAGGAGTGGTACTTTTGAGTACTCTGTATCTAGGAGAATCTAAGTATTACTACTAATAGAGCAATGCTATTCCTTTCCCACTGAAGGTGGCCTGAGACAGCCAATTAGGATGTGGCAAAATACCTGGACACGGGTTTTACTAGCCAGGTAGGGGCTTTCTTGCTAGGATTCTATAGTATCTACAGCAGATCTATAAACTGCCCCTTACAAAATCCTTTGCAAAAATTTGGGATGATAATGTGATTTTTTTTTTTAAGACAAGTACTATAGTTCTGTTTAAACTATACCAAAACATTTACTAATTTTGTATCTGTACATCAGTGAGCTCACAGAATTTCGTGCAAATCGGTGACTGCTTCTGTGATGAAAGCTCTAAGGTCCCCTTACCCCCCCTGTATGTCACATGACACATAAAGAAAGGTGTGTTCATCTGAAATAAATCTGGGGAAACCAATATTGATCTAGTTTTCTGAGATTCATTATGAATGGGCTACAGGATAATGGCTGGTCACTGCTGTCAAATGACAGAGAAGCTCCCATACATAGATACAGGGTGAGGACTCACCATTGCTGTTCAAGTAACTGCAGAGAATCTTGATCATATTAGAGCTGTAGGTGGAGGTTAGCACTTCCAGCCAGAGGGTGGTGCTGAACCCAGATTGGAGAAGTTACTTTTGGCTAGCCAGATACCCCTCATTAGTATTGTCACAGCCCACACTAGTTGGGGTATTCTGTGAATCAGACACAAAAAAGTTACTCCTCCCATTCCTGTTATTAACAGGCAGACATAGGTTCCAGCATGGGCTCCAGCATCAGGCAGGCATGCATAGCATCTCTTTATAGAGAAACTAAGCACTGAGTGCTTGGAGGACATAGAAAATTGTACAGAGGTCCGAAAATGTCAGCATGGCATTAGCAGCAAAATGCTTCCCCCAGGTCATCATGGAAAGACTAGTAGCTACTTTAGCATTATTTCTGTGTTTTTATAAGCAAGAGGAAAAAGACTGTGACACATTCTTCATCACAACATGTTTTCTGAGAAGGAAAGCTTTAATTGCCATAAACTGTGAAACACAAATTAAAGAGCAGCTGAACCGATCTTGTTGATCAGTTTTAAAAATAGTTGTTAACAGTAACTAGAGACATCTAGGTTTAGAGATTTCTGGTGTTCTTACCAATGCTTATTCATCAGGAAATGTGGAGACATCAAGACAGATAAAGATGAAAGTTCTTGTTTCCCAGAAGAGGAGAAAGTCGCCATTGGTGTCCCCTCATCCGAGCAAGGGTGCTGGCCTCAGCCCAGAGTGGAGGTACTTCTCTTCTACGTGGACCAATTATAACAGTTCCATGCCTGCAATGTTAGAAGAAATATGTTGGATCAGACTAAAGAGCTGTCTCAAGACTGAGGATGCTGTTGGCTTTTCACCCTAGGCTAGGGCTGATGGGACATGCAATCCAATACGAGGAGGACTGGAAATTGTCCCCTCCTCCACTTGATCTATGTTAGTTGCCTTAGTAGCCACCAGATATGCCAGGGACGTCCACAAGCAGGATCTAAAGGTGCCACACACACACACCCCTCTCGTAGTTGTTCTCGGGCTTTGGGGATATAATGTCCACTCAGCATGAAGTCACTCTGAGTATATGTCATTGATAGACACCTCCCCCTCCTCCACAGCCAAGAAGCAATTGCACAGGTCCTTAGTGGTTTTCCCCACCTCCACTTTAGCCTTCATTGTCAGCAATGTCAGGTCCTATTGATGACATATGGGCGATGCATTGCTTTATCACTCCTTGGCTGAAATCCTATTGCTTTGCACAGTAAGCTACCACCAGAGTAGGCCCACTGAATCAATGGAATTTATGGAAGGGTTGACTCACCAAATCCCTACAGATTCAAGGGCCTGTTCTAGTTGTGACTTAGTCTACTAACCAACAGGATTTCAGCTCCTGTGGGAGAATCCTGCAAAAGCCCTTCTAGTGCCAGTTGACAGCAATTACTTCAAGCCTCTTCAGAAACTCTCAAGTGGGTGACATTTTGCACGCCTCTGGGAGGCAGGAGCAATTAATTTTCCTCCATTTCTTCCACCAGTATTTACATCCTAAAGCTGCCTTCTCTTATCTCGGCTTTGCCAGCTTTTAATCAGCACTGCTACAAAATGCAATCAATATCTATATCAAGCAGCCTGATTGCACTGAATGACTTATTTACCAACATTAGAATTAGAAAGTGTCGCGTTTAATCCCTCTCTATACGTGTGGTCAAGAGAAAGCCGAGAGACAGACAGCTACAGAGACCCTAGGAAAAGACTTGGCATCTGATTGGCTGCTAGGTAAAAGTACCCTCACGCACACGCTCATCAGGACCCAGCTTTCTGATAATGGCTCTGTGGGAAAATTCTGATGCGTCCATTAACATTCGGTGAATGAAATGACTCTATGCCTGCCTCGTTAATCATTTGCTGCAACAGAACCAATTTCCTTGGATGTTATTTTGGCATCCTGTGATCATTACCTTGTAACAAGCAGCTACTCAATCGGCATTTCATCTCAGAGATCTAAGTAATTGGAAGTGAAGTGGCTATTGTAAAACTGTTTGGAGGCACTGCATTGGAAGACATGATTGACATAAATATTTGCTCATTAAGTCTAATGGTCATTACATTCTGTCTCAAGCTGCTGCGCCAGCACCATCAAGTGCTATTTCCAATCAGATCTAACAATTCAGATAAGGGAGTAGTAATGGAACCAGGGTGAGAAATTGCAAAAGAGAACACTGAATTGGTATCCTTAAGATGGGGGGGGGGCAAGATGTGGTCCATGGGTTTCACACAGTCCCCATATTTTGTTGCCACTCCCACTGCCATCAAACCATGCCACTTGGAATTGATGGCAGCACTCCCACAAGAGAGGGGGAAATGGGTTCGTCCTTTGCTGAAGGGAAAGAGCTGCTCTGTCCTTGCAAACTGACAAGCCTCTATGGTACAGTAGGGCACTCGGGAACACTCCTGCACCATAGAGAGCCACTAATATAGTTGGCAAATCTAGGTAGCAATTGTGATAACAGCCACGAAATTACTAGGGAGCTGAACTTGTTCCAGAGTGTCTCTTTCCTTCCAAAAGGTTGTTTACTCCTGCTTTAAAACAAGGCAGCATTTATCAGATCACATATACTTTTTTTCCCTGAATTAAAACTAGAAGCACATGCTTCATGTTTATGCCTTAAAGATTTTCCTCTTAGGGCCCTGCTTGTTGTGAGGGGAGAAGCACATGAGCCATGAAACCTTTTCAAAGTCAGTGTAGCGTGCACATTTCCATACCAGTTCCTCTGGAGAAAAGTGTATGTGTGTGTCTTGGTTTCCCAACAAACCAACCAATTATAAGAGGTTTATTCAAATCTACTTATACACTGAAAGAATGCTCAAAGGGAGTTGTACTGGTAGCCTCACCATGCCACACCAGCCGCACCTCTTCCTCTGCACACATTCAACAGCTGTTAAGAAAAGGAGCTACAATACGTAGTGAGAACAAGTTCAGGGTTCATCTCCACAAGAGGGGAAGGAACTTGAGCCCATTACTTCTTCTTTTCCCAGCTTCACCAGTTAACTAATGAGCGCCTACAGTCTTCTCCCAGACCATCTCTAAAGGAAGGTGGCATCTGTGGGAACATCTTTCCTCGGATCCCACAAGGTGGCAAGAAAGTATTCTTATTGCAAAGGGGGAATGCTTTGCACATATTCAAGAAGATGTCACCCTTTTGTCGTGTTTTGAAAGTGTCCTTTCGCATGGCAAGGAAGTCTGCCTGTGTTCAGAAGCACTCATAATTTGTAAGCAAGATACCTTAGATACATCACTGGTTGTAAATGTCCAGGAACACTTCACCCAGGAAGGATCTGGAATAGGTTGGTTCTTCTCGAAAATAGCAGCTTTTACAGCTAGCAAAGATCTTTTGCTTTTTTTTCTAAAAATTATACAGCTTTAAATACCTAGTGTTTATTTTGCACTGGTCTTAACCAGGCAGTCTGCTTTGGTGTGGTATCCTCCTGTGAATGGGACAGAGTAAGATGGACATGCTAGCCCCATCACCACCTTATTGTAATCATCATCATCTGAGAGTTTGAAGGATCATCTCTGTACTAGGAAACCTTTTCTGCTCAGATAAAGTGTAACCCTCAAAAGGATCGCTGTAAGTTGGAATCCACTTGATGGCACATTATTATTATTATTATTATTATTATTATTATTATTATTATTATTATTATTATTATTATTATTATTATTATTATTAGAGTGTATCCACTCAACACAAGTATAGCAGTCTGATTCTACTTCAACTGAGCTATACAGCAGAGAATTCCCAGGATTCTATAGGATGGAACCATGACAGTTCATGTGGTATCAAATTAATATAAGTGTACACTGTAGATATGACTCATAGGCACTCCTCACAGTGTGGAACCCAGGTTTTCCAAGATTCTATGTAGTATAGTAATTCTATGTACCCAGTGTGTTGTACTGGATAAGGTGACAGACTAGAATTCTGGAGAACAGGGTTCAATTCCCTGCTCAGCCATGGAAACTCAGTGAGGGGAGGGAACTGGTAAAACCATTCCTTAAATACCATACTTGCCTTGAAAGCCATCTCAGGGCCACTGTAAGTCGGTTTCAACTTGACAGCACGTAACGACAACATGTAGTACAAGGTTTTACACTGCACCTCATAGAAAGCAATGGGACAGACTAGAATGCACTTGCCCGTATTCTATCCCATTAGATGTTGATTCTGTCTACAAATAGGGAATGCCTGAATAGATTTTTAAGTAATAGTTTGCTTGAGTCTATCATTACTAATGCATCTTGAGTGTAATTCTTCAATAGGAAACAGGATGTCCCCATTTCTTTTTCCTATCCTTTGAGAATTACTGGTGATAACACTGTTTATAGGCCTTCAGAGAAAGCGTGCAGCAGATGCTAACTAATACTTCTGATTAATTTTCTATAACACACTGAGCTGTGGGCAGATGGATTAAAGAGCCATTTGATCTTGAAGAAGGGGTTTAAAGTTGCTTTGATGAATAAGTGCTCGGGGATACAATGGATTATCTCATACAAAGGATTAAGAGAAGAAAGGGCATTTAAATATAGATAGAAAAGAAATTGTATACTTACCATTTTAGGTATGCACATCAGGTTTGATGACATTCTGATGTCACAGCCAAAGCCCCCAGACATACATTTGTGAACCTTCATTCTGGCATATACAAATTCCAGGACCCTACATATATATTAATTACCATACCAATAGGACATGTGCCAGATGTTGTTCTGGGTCATAAACAATTCTTTGTTTAAATAAAAGTAAATTTTGCAGAGAGGATGGTCCACAGATCTCTGCCATGAACATGGCACTTTTAATTATTTATGGGGAGCCAAAGCACTGGATTGCATTGACTTGGGAGATACACCTTCTAATTCCCACTAACTCTTGAACGTCACTGGCTGATCCTGACTTTCTCTCCTTTCTCCCTGATCTGCTTCACAAACTTGTTGTAAGAACAGAATGAGGAATAGGAGAGCCAGGTAGGCCCCCTGGGCTACAACTGGCAACTAGAAACAAATCCAAAATTCAGACTTAAGATGAAACAAGTGCAAATGCACAAATAATGGGTCAGAGATACCAGGTAGGAAAGGACATCTGGAAAGCATCACAGCACTGTAGATAATTGCAAGCTGACAATGAGTCAGCAGTATGATGCAGAAGCTAAGAAACATCTAATGTGATTTTAATCTGCATTAATGGAATTATAGGTTCCAAGGCATGGATACTAGTAGTTTCATTTTATTCTTCAGTAATCAGATCTTATCAAGAACACTGTGTTTATCCTGTTCCAGACACTAAGATTTAAGAAGAAAATAGTCAAACTGGAACAACTGTAAAAGAGAGAAAAGGAAAATCATCACTGTTAGGAAAAAAAAACACGCAAATGGCATCAGCAAAACTTGAAGGACCTACGTAGTAATTATTTAGCCTGGGGAAGAGAATATGGGAGAGAGGGGAAGACTCATGGTAGTACTCTTCAGACACATACAACTAAAGGGGTGATAACATGGAAAAAGGCAAGGACTTGTTCTCTGCTGCCCCAGCAGGGAAGATGAGATCTAATGGGTTTACAGTGCAGGACATCAAGAGATGAACATCAAGAAAAACCCCTTCATGGTAAGAGCAGGTCAATAATGGACCCATTTCGCATGAAGGCTGGGACTCTTTCTTACTACAAGTCTCGAAGTGGAGGCTGGACAGACATGTGTTGGGAATAATTTAACCAAGGGATAATTTAAATACAGGTGCAGGAGGGCTAAGAGACTGTTCTGATTCATACTGGCTTCTCTTAGAAATGGATTAATTTTGCAGTGTCCAACACAGATCAGCTAGGTTAATCGCTGCAAGGTTTCAGGTGTGTGCAGAAGGCAGATAAGTGACTGGAACAGAAATTGGGGAAAAAAGGCATGGTGGACTTGTTGAGCCCAAAGGAACACAGATAGAAAGCTGCTTTCTCGGGAACCCACCCAAACTCCAAACTGACTGACAGTAGCTTTCCACGGCTTCAAAGAGTAGTGTTTCCAGGTAGGCTGGGAAATACCCACAGCTGAACCAGGGATGTTTTAATACAAAACATGTGCTTTATCATTGAAGAACATAAAGGCACGGTATCCTCCCAAAAAGGTAGAGGCAGGCAGCCTGCGCCCAACACCAGTCATCCCCAACCACTGGCCGTACAAAGTAAAGCTGATTGGAGTTTTAGCCCAAAATACCTCAGTGCACCAGCATGCCCAGGTGCTGTACAATCGCTTAGACTGCAACATGGCAACTGTGTATTTGAGTAGCCACTTGGCTAGCACTCACTCCCATGCCTGTGGAAGGAGAGATCAAAATCACACTGGGGTACAAGAGTCTGCTATTTTCTCTATCAATACAAGATACATGATGCTAACAGAAGGCACTGGGCTAGTCCAGACTCACAGGCAAGAATCCAGATGAGAGGCATCCCAGTGAATCAGAATTCGTGGTCATGAAGCAACATTAGTGTTGATCACAGTAAGAAAGAGACAGATGGCCCACGGGGCTCCTGTCATTTTCAGGTAACTATTTCTCATTCATCTGAACACAAAAGTGTCACTCAGGTCATTGCTCAAATTCTGACAGCAGTTTTGAGCATAGACATAAAGAGATGCACTTGATTCTCCCAAAATAGAAGTAGCACTCAGTCAATCTAATTAGCACCCTATTAACCTTCACCTTGAAGCTGTCCATATGCTCTGTGTAGTTTGCATATGTTGCATATGCATTAAACTTGTCTTCCCAGTAAAAATTTTGTTTTGACTATTTCTTGGAGCACTTTTTGATAGGAAGACTCACAACAAACTCCCCTTTACCAGTACGCACACCTAGCATCAAACCAGGCATTGGGAGAATGCCACATTCCCTAGGCAAAATCCTCTTTGTTTTCACAGCCTTTAATAAACAGTCCATTGCAAGTGTGGTTGGTTGGTCTTGATGTTTACACTTGATGTTTACACAAGGAGGTGTTCCACACTCCCTTACACATGTGGAGGTACCATCACTTTCAACTAGCTGAGCTCCCACACATATAACTACCAGCTGAAGACGGCACAGAACACCACCCTTGTGGGCATTATGTTCTGTATTTCCTTAACAGGAATCTATCCATTTTCCCCACTAAAATGGGATGTGCCAGAGCAAATTAAGCCCATATTGACTTTCCAAAGACCAATGCAAGATGCCTAGTCAAGGGAAATGAACTGTTGTGACATTCTTCCCCATTTGAGGGAGCACCACTTTGGAAAACATGTTGAGTTTATCATTTAGTTTTATGCTTAAAAACAGCAACTCAGTGAAAATGTTATCTACCAGGAACTTGGGGAATCTGGGGTCTCTGTGTCATTTTAATGATATGTATGGAAGACCTGCATCCCAGCCCAGTGTCCTCACAACACTCTTAGCATGAGCTAAGCAGTGTTTTCAGGGAATACAACACACACACACACACACACACACACATACAAGGTTAAGCACTTTAACTCTCGTACCAACTCGGCAAGGTAGAAAATGCCACCACACCCACAAACACACAGGATCCTGGTAGATGGTCAAGGTAAGGCCTAGTTTTAAGTACCACAAACCCTCTATTATATATATATAGAAAACCCAAACAACTGTGAAGAAATTATATTTTATTAAATATGGCCAAAAAAAAGTCAAAATGAGCCCCCAAACAGTGCCAAAATAGCTTCGACAGTTGCAAAGAACGGCAAAAAAATAAATTAAATTAAATTTTAAAAAGGCTTTGAAGCAAATAATCAATTAAAAGCATGAGGCAGGAACAATACAGAGCAAACACACAAGAAAATAAGAAGGCTAGGTAACCTAAGCTAATATTTGCACATCTGCATAACTTCAGCATAGTTTCAGAGCATATGATTCCCCACTGTGCCTCTTTGACGGGCTGGACTCGATGGTCCTTAGGGTCCCTTGCAGCTCTGCAGTTCTCTCAGCAGGACAGCAAACAAGCATAGCATCTCCCAAGAGATAACTAAGCCAAACTAAAGTAACTTTTGATCCAATTTTTATACCTAACACTTATGATTCTTGACTCATCCAGAGGATCTTCCAATCAGGCCATGAGTTACCACAAACATTCATAAAGGCAAGATTAGTTTCTGCTTCCTCCCCTCACTCAACTGAAAGCCATCTTCTCAATTAGCCCAGAACCAAAGTATGAGCCAGCCAGGCCTTGGAGACATTTCTCACACTGACAAGCTGCAGGTTTTTCTCCCCTCCAGTTACTAGTGGGCATTACCCCCTTCTCTCAGCCAGCTCATCCCAGGCACTGACTACAAAGCCTAGCTTTTCCAAAAGAGCACCAAAATCCACAATTCCTCTGTGTTCCAGTTTCTTGACAAGTCCTTAACAAGTTTGACAAGCTCGATATGGCAATTAGAGTGCTAGACTAAGCCTGGGAAGACCAAGGTTCTGATTCGCAGTTGATCCCATGAAGCTCAGTAGATTATCTCAGGACAATCAGTACCTCTCAAGTTCACCTGCTTTGCGGAATTATTGTGAGGGAAAAATGGGAGAAGGATCCTTAGCAACTTTGAATTGAAGGGGGGGGAAGAAAGAGAGAGAGAGAGAGAGAGATGTAACCAGAGAGCAGACTGAGGAGGCATCTGGTTGTATACTTTTTCATCAATGCTAATTAATATTCATAAATTGTATGCAGATTTCTGCCTTATCTTTTGGCAGCGAATAAGTGGCCATTCTAACACCACTGTGCTGTGCATGGCAATGAATTCCCAGAGTTCTTGAAGATCCATCTCCCCATTCACCTTTAGAAATATTTCAGAATGCCCTAGAAAAAGTAACTAGTAAATGTTGCTCATTACATCCAAAGAAGAGGGGAAAGACTTTCCAGATTACATCATTCCCACTTACTAAACTTTGACTTTGTCACACCTTTGTTACCAAAGTGGTTGTGTAACATGAATTATTTGCACAGTGATGCTGCCAAACTCTGGTGTATATTGTCCCAAGTTTGAACCTCCACAAATTCAAGTAAACCACGTAAACAAGGCTTAAGTATGTGTAGACAAATGTACACATTATTAAGACATAGGCTCTTTCTGGGCTATTGAAAGTCCAGCCAAAGGTATGACTTTCAGTTGAACCTGATGAGATTAGAGAACAACAGCAAGTGAAATATTATACCACCATCCCCATCTATGCCCATGTTTTACATGAACAAAATTTACCCTATAAAGATCAGACAGAGCTGTTACTTAAGATTGTGAAAATGTATGCTCAGTCCTGCTGACTTCATCCAATGAAGCAGTAATGCCAGTTCTTTGGGTTCCGTGTGTTAGACATGAGACAAATAGACAAACAGGTCAGTTTTAAGTAAGAGCCTAATTAAACCATACAAAATCATGCAAGGATGCACTGTCAAGTCTGACTCATGGTGATCCATGAGTCCATTTTAGGTGGGGTTCTGGGATTTAGGGATTGTTATGAGGGTGTGTGTGTGTTTTTGGTCTGGTCTCTGAGTGTTCTTTGTGAATTTCATTGTATGTATATACGGTGTATATACATTCAATGACAATAAATAAAATTGAATTGAATTGAAATCACACACACCCCAGGTTTTCCAGGTGCAATGACCAGTATCCTACTGCTACTCCCAACTAAGAGTAGACCCACTGAATCCATGGCTAACTTATGTAAATGTCATTCAGTCAAGGGTCCTACTTTAAGTGGGACTAGCAATAGGATAATAGCTCAGAGGTTTAGGTCTCTGTCTGCTGAGCCAGGGGTTAGGAGTTCAATTCCCCACTGTGCCTCCTTCAGGAGGGCTAGACTTAATGATCCATAGGGTCCCTTCCAGCTCCACAATACTAAGATGATGATTATGATTATGATGATTGGCCAATGTATTCAGAAGCAGTTTACCAGTCCTTCCTTCTGAGGGTGCTCTGGGACCATGCAGTTTGCCCAGGGACACACAGGTGTCAGGCCATCTTACTCCACTGGCTGTACAGGCTCCAGAAGATCTTGTCTTGATCCTTTCCCAGATGACAAAATGGGGATTCATACTCCTGCCCCCTGGCTCCATTGCCAGGCACTCAGTTATATCATCTCAGAACCATGCATACAACTTCAAAACTGCCTGAAAAATATGCAGGGTAACAATCCGCTCCTATACATGTTTACTCAGAAGTAAGTCACTTTGAGTTCAACAGGGATTGCTTCTGAGTAGATATATACAAGAATGCTTTGTTGTTCTAGAGTATGTGTCTACAGGGTGCAGCTTAAGTGAAGAAAGAATTATTATGTATCTTTATTTTCAACATGGCTTGGTTAAGCAGAAGGATGGAGTGATCAACCTCACAAAGCAAACAATAAAATGAAAGATAACGTAAGCATGAAAGTGTAGGTAATTTAAAAAGCAACAGTAAACCTGGTTCTAGGAATCTTCAGAGACTCATTTTCTCAGAATTCAATTGTGTTAAGATCTAATTAAAAGGTTGCAAAATTAAATTATTCAGGATATGCTATGTTAAGACATGCTGAAATGCAGAACTCTGAGATCCTATTATCCTTTGTGTACATATGCCAACAAGTATAAAGATAACAAATGTAGGAGGGCACCTGAGTCTCACCTTTATAACAAACTAAAACAAGACCTAAAACAAGAGACAATTTGAAAAAAACCATATAGTAGAGCACAGTGTTGCCACTAGATGGCAGTGCTTCAGAATTTTATACTTTACCAGACAACAGGAGGGAGGGATTTAGCTTTCAGTGGAGGCAGGATACGACTGTACTTTCAGCTGTTGAAGGTGCAGTGCTGTGAACCAGTAAATGTTTAAATAACAGAGATTGTTCCTTCTCTAATGCAAAAATAGATACACATAAGAATTGTCAATCCATATGTTGCCAGACTGCCACAGTCCCTGCACAACTGGGAGGAATCAGCAAGCTTAGGGGTTGCAGAAGCTCTGTGTATGTGTGTAGAACAGAATGGAGTTCCCAGAAGGAACACTGAAAAGGACCATTGCCTGGCCTAAAATATTTATTACATGTTGTCAAAAGCATTCAAACTTATGGTGAACCTCCCAGTCTAGAGATGAAGTACTCTGGAGTGTTTTTACTAGTCTCCCTTCTGGTGGCACTCTGGGACTGTGCAGCTTGCCCTGGACTACACAAAGGTCGGGGCAAATAAGCCCCATCAACCACACACAGTTCTGGCGATCTTGGCTGGCCCTTCTCCCAAAAGGTACTGTGGGCTTCAGACCCCTGACTCCTGATTCCATTAAACAAACACTCCAACCCACTCAGCCAGACGAGCTCCCCAGGAACGGCACCCCATTGCAAATACTAGCTAGCATGGAACTGCTGAATCAATGGGGTTCTACACGCATGTTGATTTACACTCAGCAACTGACCTAATGGATCTGCTCTGGGACTAGAAATTGGATTTAGACCCCTGGCATGAAGCATGTGGAGGAAGGTCTGGTTGGCTGGCTGGCTGGCTGGCTGGCTGAAACAATTTATTACAACTCCCACTCATAGTGATTATGACCATTTTTACCATACTAATTAACTAATTAACTCAATACACTGGCGGTAGCAGTTGCTTGGCCACAACCACCTTTGTACAATGTTAAAACAATCACACTGTGCTGCCTTATGAGTTGCTGTAATCATTTCTGAATAATGCATGTGAAGCCTAACATGGGTGATGCCATAATAATCCTTCTCTCTAAGAATAATTTAATCCAAAGAGGGGAGATAATTTCAAGACTCTAGCAGACACTCAGTAAGAGCTAACCCATATCAGTCATGGAGCCTTTTGTCGTATGGGTCAGGATTTAGCAGTGCTCGCGCACTGCAGTCCATAAACACTAGAATCTTGTTATGCTGGATTATTTGTTCAAATAAAAAAAAAATTAAATCCATTCCTAGTCATCATATCTAGATTGGTTGAGTGTACCAGGTGTGTGTCAGAGAGACACCAGCTCGTTAATGTCAAATTCTTCCTCAGTTCATCTTCACATCAATTTGTCTCTCTAAAAAAAATTCATCATTCCCCAGGGTACTTCTCATTATTTTGATTAAGTTCGCTCTTAAATAAAGCTCTTCAAAGAAAGCATAAAGCTCAGAAGATCAGAAGTCAAAGTACAGGTAGAATGCAATCTTCCATTATCAATCCCCTCTATTCAAATTAAAGCACTAAGAACCTGACCTTTTGTACAACTGCATGTCATACAAATGAGGAAAAACCCTAAAGCCTAATCCTAACCATGTCTGTTACTCTTTCTGGTTTTGAGGATCAGGAGGTCAGTTCCTTATCTGAGCTTAGATGTAATGCATTTCAAGGAATACAGAGCTGGCTTGATAGCTCAGTGGTTTAGGTACAGCATTTGGCTGCGGAGACAGAGGTTGGGAGTTTGATTCCCCACTATGACTCTTGTGAGTAGAACCAGTCTGTGTGGCTTTGGGCAAGCTGCACTGTCCCAGAGCGCCCCCAGAAGAAGGGACTGGTAAACCACCTGTGAGTTTCTACCTGAAACACCCTGAAAAAAGGTCATCATAAGTCAGAATTGACTTGACAGAATATGATGATGATTATAGATATTGAAAACTCATTATTTGAAGGCAAAGTAATGAGAATGGAAGAAAGTAATATAAGAAATAGGAATGTCCAGGATATTTTTAATGTAATTTTTTTCTAATTAAAGGGCATTTTAGAATTATTTTAAGTCAGATTTTTTCAAATTCTACACCATTCTCATATTAATTCTACATATAGATACACACACAGTGAAACATAAAAGAAAGCAGAAATGCAATCCAGAAACATAGAAAGCTGCCTTATGTATACTGAGTTAGATCATGGATTTCCTCTAATCCAGGATTGTCATTTGAAGACAGTTCAGAAACATGAGCTAGTCCATAATACCGCAGCCAGATTGCTGACTGGAGCTAGTTACAGTGATCATATAACTCCTCTCCACTGGCTGCGTTTTATGGCCTATAAAACCCTATATTACTTGGGTCCAACCCGTCTGAAAGACCGCATCTCCCTGTTTAATCACTCCGGGTCTAAGATCGAGGAGGGCCTTCCCCTCAGTCCTGCTGCCATCACAGGCACATTTATTGAGGACTCAAGAGAGAGTATTTTTGATGTATTGAAGCTTTTAATGGGGGGGGGGGGGGGTTGCAGCATATTTATAATTGGCTTTACATTTATTTTAATTTATTTTAAAAACTGATGATGTTTTTAATAATCTTATAGGTTTAACTGTATTTTAATGTTAACATTCTAATTTATTTTTATTTTACATATATGTATACATTTTTTATGAATACACAGTGGAAGTGAAGAACAGATTTAAGAAACTAGATTTGGTGGACAGAGTGCCTGAAGAACTATGGATGGAGGCTCGCAACATTGTACAGGAGACAGCAACAAAAACCATCCCAAAGAAAAGGAAATGCAAGAAAGCAAAGTGGCTGTCCAACGAGGCCTTACAAATAGCAGAGAAGGGAAGGGAAACAAAATGCAAGGGAGATAGGGAAAGTTACAGAAAACTGAACGCAGACTTCCAAAGAATAGCAAGGAGAGACAAGAGGGCCTTCTTAAATGAACAGTGCAAAGGAATAGAGGAAAATAATAGAAAGGGTAAAACCAGAGATCTGTTCAAGAAAATTGGAGATATTAAAGGAACATTTTGTGCAAAGATGGACATGATAAAGGACAAAAATGGTAGGGACCTCACAGAAGCAGAAGACATCAAGAAGAGGTGGCAAGAATACACAGAGGAATTATACCAGAAAGATCTGGATGTCCCAGACAACCCAGAGAGTGTGGTTGCTCACCTTGAGCCAGACATCCTGGAGAGTGAAGTCAAGTGGGCCTTAGAAAGCATGGCTAACAACAAGGCCAGTGGAGGTGATGGCATAGTTCCAGTTGAACTATTTAAAATCTTAAAAGATGACACTGTTAAGGTGCTACACTCAATATGCCAGCAAGTTTGGAAAACTCAGCAGTGGCCAGAGGATTGGAAAAGATCAGTTTACATCCCAATCCCAAGGAAGGGCAGTGCCAAAGAATGCTCCAACTACCGTACAATTGCACTCATTTCACACGCTAGCAAGGTTATGCTCAAAATCCTACAAGGTAGGCTTCAGCAGTATGTGGACCGAGAACTCCCAGAAGTACAAGCTGGATTTCGAAGGGGCAGAGGAACTAGAGACCCAATTGCTAACATGCGCTGGATTATGGAGAAAGCCAGAGAGTTCCAGAAAAACATCTACTTCTGCTTCATTGACTACGCAAAAGCCTTTGACTGTATGGACCACAACAAACTATGGCAAGTTCTTAAAGAAATGGAAGTGCCTGATCACCTTATCTATCTCCTGAGAAATCTATATGTGGGACAGGAAGCAACAGTTAGAACTGGATATGGAACAACTGATTGGTTTAAAATTGGGAAAGGAGTATGACAAGGCTGTATATTGTCCCCCTGCTTATTTAACTTATATGCAGAATACATCATGCGAAAGGCAGGACTGGAGGAATCCCAAACCGGAATTAAGATTGCCGGAAGAAATATCAACAACCTCAGATATGCAGATGATACCACTCTGATGGCAGAAAGTGAGGAGGAATTAAAGAACCTCTTAATGAGGGTGAAAGAGGAGAGCGCCAAAATGGTCTGAAGCTCAACATCAAAAAAACGAAGATCATGGCCACTGGTCCCATCACCTCCTGGCAAATAGAAAGGGAAGATATGGAGGCAGTGACAGATTTTACTTTCTTGGGCTCCATGATCACTGCAGATGGTGACAGCAGCCACGAAATTAAAAGACCCCTGCTTCTTGGGAGGAAAGCGATGAGAAACCTAGACAGCATCTTAAAAAGCAGAGACATCACCTTGCCGACAAAGGTCCACATAGTCAAAGCTATGGTTTTTCCAGTAGCAATGTATGGAAGTGAGAGCTGGACCATAAAGAAGGCTGACCTCCAAAGAATTGATGCTTTTGAATTGTGGTGCTGGAGGAGACTCTTGAGAGTCCCCTGGACTGCAAAGAGAACAAACCTATCCATTTTGAAGGAAATCAACCCTGAGTGCTCACTGGAAGGACAGATCCTGAAACTGAGGCTTCAGTACTTTGGCCATCTCATGAGAAGAGAAGACTCCCTGGAAAAGACCCTGATGTTGGGAAAGTGTGAGGGCAAGAGGAGAAGGGGACGACAGAGGATGAGATGGTTGGACAGTGTCATCGATGTGACCAACATTAATTTGACCAAACTCCGGGAGGCAGTGGAAGAGAGGAGGGCCTGGCGTGCTCTGGTCCATGGGGTCATGAAGAGTCAGATACGACTTAACAACTAAACAATAACAACAAAAATAAATTTTTGCTTTATTGGGAGAAAGATGGGATATAAATATAGTAAATAAATAATAAATAAACAGGCTAATCTGGCCTAGAAGCACTTTCAGCCATGGATGATGGGAGGGTGGGAGGAGATGATGTGATCTGGTGTTTATCCACCACTTACTGTCTTACTCCAAGAGGTAGAAATATCTTGTACACTGTAAAAGACAGTCACAAAATACAAAAACCATAGCTCCTCCCATACCCATTTCTAAATAATGATACTTATTAGAAAAGAATTGTTAATTTCATCTTGTGTGAACTTGATTCTAGGTTCCCATTTTTAAAATCAGACGTACAAGGCCTTGTTCTCATTTAGGGATGGGGATAAATGTTCTGCTTGTCTCCATTTAAATGCAGATTTACTGAATTCACTTTCTCCAAACATGCACACAGATAACACATTTATACCCCCTCCACTGCCACCATCCAAACTTTTCCAAACGGTCTGATGCAATCAGTCAGCAAAATCTGCATGGAGAAGGTCAGCTGCCAGATTTTAACCTCCACAATCTGAGTTTCAAATCCTAGCTCAGCTAACATACTCACATACTGACTATTTCTTATTGGTAAAAGAAGAAAAATATTAGCCTGTCCCAGAGGGATATGGTGAAGATAATAAATACTGACTGGGACATACTTTGCATCCTAAGCACCGTATAAATTATGAATTGTAGTATTTATTAATATGTCCCTCTTGGATTAATATGCATGCCGAGACCATAAATTGTATTAAAAATGTTAATGCCTAAAAGCTACATGAAATGATAGAGTCAGATGTAGCTTTTAGGTGAGAAAATTAAAAGCTTTTTATGCTTTACAGTTATAATTGGGTCGTTTGTTTGTTTGTTTTGAATGAGGCAGCAATTCCTCCAGTTTTCAACAGATTGTCACAACCCCCCCCCAAGTTGGCTGCACTTGATGACATCATTACAATTATGCAGTTGTGACTTGCACAACAGTACCCCGGCCACTGAATTATCAGGAATATTCAGAGGTAATACCTGGCATGTTACTTATTTTAAAGTAACATATACACAATTAAAGCAACACCATGTGTGGTGCCACATTGCATCTCAAAACAAGAAGAGTGGTTTTACTTTACCTTAAAAAAACATAATTATATTCTATCTCATTTCCAGAACTAACAGTAGGGATTGGGGAAGAACCATCGGGTCGGAAAACAAGAGGAACTTCTAGACTAGTCCTTTAGTGTTACTACTATATCTTTTCCTTGTCACCAAGAATCTTTCAGTGGTTGTGTTTGGAAGAGCTTTGGTCTTGGATAGTGAATGCTACTGATGGTGTAGAAATGTATGCTCTATGAAATAAATAGTTTAGCTCAGTGACTGAAGAATCCTCTGGAAAGCACCTCGGCACCCTTGGTTTTGTTTTAGAAAGAGGGAGAGTTTGCTTCAGAGAGGAGAAATGAAGGTCCTAATTACCTTGCTTTAGGTCGTAGAATTCAATGTATATGTCCTGAGGTATGGAAAGACAAATGTCTTTTAGTGCAGCTGGCACATTGTTTTCGTATTCCAAGATTTAGGGTTTTGCCTGTTCCCGTTGTTGGACTTCAGAAGACAAGGTTTTAGAGACAAGAACGATCTGAATTCCAGACTTCAGAAGTACGAAGGCTTGGTAGGACATTTCTCCCATCTCCTCCTGCAGCAGCACCTTCCTGATTCATGGAACTTCAGGGAGATATGGATATGAAATATACAGTTTGATGTGTGCCAGAGCTTGTGTTTGCCAATGTTCTTTTAAATATTAGCCTGGCAGAACCTTTGAGAATGGTCTTGAAGCCCATCTCTGCAGAGCTAGTGAGATTCTCCCACCTACCCCAGCGTGCTTAGGTTTACACTAAATAAGCACAGTGGAAAGACTGCCTTACGTGCAAGTGAGATGGCACCGGCTGCCATCCCATGGCTGTTGCTATGCATGTTTCCAGCTGAACAGCCATCCATCATTATGTCAAAGGAGAGGAGCATCTGCTGTGTAGGTAAAATATCTCTGCCCTGTTCCATTCTGGTTTCTGAATCCCTGCCGAGCTGACCATACCCTGCTCTGCACTCTTGCAAAGGTGTCAGATCTGCAAGATGCATATTGTTGTAACACATTTTATTATTTTTTTACTATTATTTGAGGCTCCTCATATGAAGAAGCCGTAAACTGTACCATACTTAAGTACAAGGGTGGGGCTGAGAGAACGGTCAATGATGCCACTTCCCCACATGCATCAGGTACAGTCAATTATTCATCGATTTTATTTCTATAAAGTCAGATGGATTTTAATCCCACCTTTTCCCCAAAGGTGAGATGCAGGATGGCTCACAGCAACAGTGAACAGAAGATTACAACAACAGAAAAGATTAACCATTTTAGAAGTGCTCAATTTGCAACGATTACAAATACAGGTGGAAGAAAACTTTTTCAAAGAAAAGGGATGCTTGTTTGTTTTAAAAGCTTATATCCTATCTGTTTCCCTGAACTCAAGGCAAACAAAGTCAACAATCTCAGAAATACGAATAAATAAGCAACAAAAATAAAAGATTTATACAAAAAAGCAATTAACTGTAAGGGCTAAAACACACTGGGTGTGAAGATATTGAATATATTTAATGCTGCGTCTCTTATGGAAGTTGACGTATGGGACAGGGACACGTCCTAAGGCTGCTCTTTTGGCAGAACATACAACAAGGTGAGTCCAGCCATCACAAAGGCCCTGGTACATGCAGCCAAGGACCCATATTTCATCCCCAGCATCCCCCAGCATGCTATACCCTTCAAAAAAAAAATCAATCTTAAAAAAAATTCTCAGAAAGTTATCTTGTGCAGCCAAAGTATTTTTGCCACATTTTGAGATGGGGAGCAGCATCCCTGGGGTCCCATAAGCACATGTCTTTCTGATGATCTAGCAACCACTTTATCTATTGGCCACTAGATGGCAAAAGGTGGCTTTTTCAGTGAAAAAAACATTTGTGTAAGACAAAATAATAAGAGGGGACATGAATGTCATGGGAGCACGCACAACCCTCCAAACTCCAGGAGATGGTCTACTCCTGCTCTACACCTTGCAGTTGGACACCTAGCTTCATGAGGCTGGGAGTTTGAAGCTGTTCCCCCATTACAGTGAGAAGACTCAGGCAGGAAGAGCTGTAAGATAATGACCTGAATCCAATTAACAGTCCCAGGCAGAGTAGATCTACTGAATAAAAGTGATTCGCATAAGTGTTGACTCACCTTTCAGAAACCTGTGTAATGTGTTCGCTCTAATTGGGACTACTAATTGAATTTAGGCCAACACATTTTTTGTCACTGCCCACGTATATCAAATTATGTTTGGATAAATGAAGGCCCATGCATGCATGCAAGCAAGCCATGCTTTGGCGTTACAATCCTTTAGCCAACAACTTGTACATGTGAACCAGCCTCCAGGACTGTTTCCAACAGCTTCAGTTCAATGAAGTTGCATTTATGGCTTTATTTTGAACGATTGTTTTGAGTTGCTGTTGGGTTTTTTGCATCCCTTTTAAGAGTGTATGCTGACAAATAAATAATCTTGGAACTGCAGAGCTGGAAGGACCCTATAGATCATAAAGTCCAGCCTCTGTCAAGGAGGAAGAGTGGGGAACTGAACTCCTAATCTCTGGCTCTGCAGCCAGACATCTAAACCACTGAGCAATCCAGCAGTTCCTAACAGTCACAAATGTATAAAAAGCATCATCCTGTAGGTTGCAAACACTATCAGCCTGTCATAACAAAATTGGCAATTAATTCAGTTATTCAGATTACCATAGAAAGTGGACTGACATATCAGAAATTATCTGTTAATTCCTCACTTGAAATATCCATGTGTAGCCTTTTAATTTACATAATCATTATGCAACAGTAAAAATCACGGTAGTATTAGCCACTTGGGGGACAAACTGGAGGTTCTTGACATAAAAGAGATGGGGGGGGGAGAGTGGAAATGTCCAAAGAATCTGTTCACCATGATTCCCATCCCACCCCACCCTTCAGACTGCAATGAACTAGAGGGATGAAAGCTTTAAATCGTGTGTGTTGTTTTTTTGGGTTTTTTTTTTTTTTTGCCAAATGTAGCTGTTGTTTGTGAAGCAGGCGCCTTCATTTCTCAGTGTTTGAAAACTTCATTCAAATATTTGAATTCTCCTAATCCTCCATTCTCTCTGCTGCAGATTAATGTGATGATCCAGCAATCTAATATACCTTTGAAGCATAAGTGTTGCATATGTAAGCAGGGAGCTTGCAAGCAGGAGAATGTTCTGTGCCTGGAATATGTAATCCTTGTGGGCCTGGTGGGTTTCTGTTGATGTGGAGAGGAGATAAAAGGAAGGGGGGGAATGGAAGTTGCTGGATCATGTCTGAAAATGGCAATCCTAAACTCACTGGCTGAAATGCAAGAGTGAGTCACAACTAGAGGAGGCTCACTTAATCAGCAGGGATTTGCTGAGTCAACTCTGTGAGTTCCATTGATTCAAATGGGCCTACTCTAATTGCAATTTACCACTGGATTTTAGCCACTCATTTTGAAATATGAAGCTTAGTGGTTACAGAATATGTCTGAATGGATGCAGTAAAGGTCCTGGCTGTGCCATTTCTTCGTGTCTTGAATTGTGGGTATAGAAACAATATCCCACATTCATAAACCACAAAATTGAATTATATTCTTGGTTAACTAGAGGTACTGAAACAGTGTTGAGTCAGTGAAAACCTATCTAACAGCAGGCATAGAATCAGATTGTGATCCTGCTGTCACTGTGGTTCACCTCAATTTAAAGGAAATGCAAAGGAGTAGAAACAAGAAAAGCACAGAAATTAAGAGATCCAACTGCATATACTACTGTTAGAGAAAGGAGTTATGAAGGCGTCAGTAAGACTGCATACTCATATTACAACTGTGTGACATCGAATCAATGGTGATCCTTTCCATGGTTATCTAGGTAGAAAGTACCTGGTGGCATATATATATATATATATATATATATATATATATATATATATATAAAGGAACACACATATATGCGGGTGTATATATGTATTTCTTGATCTAAGTGACAAAGTTATTGGTAATAAATTATTATTAATAATAACTTATTGGTAACAAGTTATTACCAATAACTTATTGGTTATTGGTAAATGTGACCAATGGTAGCCTCAAGAAGTAGAAATGTAAATAAGAAAACAAGTAGATCACTGTGAGGGACTGCAGGCACAACCCCTAACAGGCCATCTGACACCAGCATACAAGTAGCAGGCGGCTGGGAGGAGGGCAAGTTTCCTCAGGATCAGTTACAGGGAGTCCCTGCAGCTGCAGGAGAAGCAGCTTCCTGATGAGAGACTGCTGGAGGAGACAGGGCCAAGGGGGAAGAAAAGAGCAGCACTAGGAAGGTAAGGGGCCATTGCCTATCTTGGAAGAAGGGGATGTTTGGGAAGATGCAACAAGCTGTCCATTCTTGACAGGTTTATTGGCTTGCAATAGAAGCCAGGCATTGTCTGAACACCACCACAATGCTGGAGAGGCAAGTGAGGGAGGGGATGGATAGAGACAAGCTGCAGTGACTGAGGTCTTGTGCTCATTTATACAAGCCTTCTCAAAAAGGGGTGTGAGGCAATGTTAGGTATATGGGATGAATGGAGTACAATGGCAGAGAGATGGCTAGTGCCTGTCCCTCACATTTATCAAAACAGATCATCAGTAATTCTGAAGCTCTCTCCCAGGAAACAACAAAAACAAATGTGATCACCTCTCCTCTGCTTCTTTCTTTATTATGACCCAAAAGTTTCATACCTATTCATAACTAACTAACTACGACTTGCCTGTTTTAAACCAAAACAAGATATGAAAGCAGTAGGGTAGCATAGCACCTGGCTATGCTACCCTACTTCTTATGAATGAAATGATTCATGGCCATAGGAGGGAAGCCTTTAATATTTAATCCTTAACATTTAATTTAATATTTTATGTTGCCCCTCAACCCCACTCTTATTTAGGTCAGAAGAGAATACACCGACTCAGGATGTGGGTAAAGAAAACAAAAATGAACGGGGGATCGGATCAGGGGACTCAAGCACCAGGTGGATAGATAAGGTAAGATATTGGTAAGCAAGGCAACACAAGGTGAGATCAAACAGGCATTTAACCTGCTGTTTGGACCATCCCAGGGACGGGCTGGCGCACTCTTAAAGATGGTGATCTGGGAAGAGACCACCCTTCCTCTTTCAATTTGACAATATCATGAAGTGACTTAATAGGAGAGCCTCTTCATGATATAGGCATATTAAACACCTCGGCTCCATGGAAGTGTTTAATTTCCAAAGGCAGCGCAGGGAGGCTGCCTTTGGAAAGCCAAACCCTTCTGTGAGCACATGTGTGTTCATGCCCTTGGAAAGGGGCGGGGCACGCTTGGCTTTTTAAAAGGGGCAAGTGGAACTGAGGAATTCTTGGAGCTGGAGGCTTAAAAAGCAGCTTTTCTAACCTTTGCCTCATTTCACTATACCAGAAACATACGCTGTATTTGGGGAAGGGGGGAGCAGGAGCGGGAGCCACTGTTTCAGGATGAACACTGAATCAGAACTTTTCTGCATTTTACCTCCTTCACTTCACTCTTGCAGTTTATTTTCTCTGTTTGTAATGTAACCTATTGCCGGTCTCCAGCATTATCATACTGAGCATCTCTGTTCTAATATTTATATCATTTCTTTTGCCTATTTTGCATGTGCAGTTAAAAAAAAAAAAAGAATAAAACAATGGGACTACTGAGAAGAAATTAAATTGCAACCCAAGCACAGCTTGTCCACATGGCTGGCTTGGGCTCCTGACCAAAGGGATTCTTTGAAGCCAGCGTGAGACTTTGACCTGGGTTCAAAAAATCACAGACTCAGTCGCCAGATAGGTTTGGGCAGCTCATTCTCTCTCCACACTGGTGATGTCTATGAACTGGAAAAGGAGCCAGTGACCCCAGATCACAGGGTTCTTGTGAGGTCAAAAAGAAATCTTATAATGCCTTTTTGTAACCTCAAAGGGACGGGCTGAAATCAAAAGGTTTTCCTCGCTGATTGGAAACAAACGAGTGAAGTGGATTAAACTCTTATGAGTATGATCCAGAACAACACATTGAAATTGCCCTTTTCTCATGTCAAGTTAGAATGGGCCTGATGGCATTTGAAACATTCCCTTTTTTTTTTTTTTTTTTTTTTTTTGGCCCAGATTTCACAGAACCTTCCAGTCCACTTTGCCAGTGGCCATATTGGAACTTACTATAGTCCCAAAAAGGAATTCATCCCATCTCTGGTCCGAGGGAAGGGATAGGCCCAGAACTTATTCGCCTTGCCACAGAATGTATTTGTTCTAAAAGTGAGAGAAAGACCTGGTGTTCACACAACCATAGCAGTGTGATGTCCATATATACGTTGCAGAGTTTTGAATTTCTGGTAAAAATCCTTTTTGCTACACAGTAGAAATACAGAGACCCGCAGAAAAAAAATGCTACAAGTTCCCCAGAGTCCACCTCTTTCCCATTAACTGACACTTAAAGTCTCAGTAACTGAATCTGAAGCATTTGTAGGAGGAGGAATTTTTTAAAAATTACGTTAATTGACATCACAGGCTTGTGTATACTGCTTTCTTTACTGCATTCATTCTTAGCAACCAACTGAAGAGGTCAACAGCAAACAACTGCCTCCAACAAATGAGAGAGGGAAATAAACACTCAGCAGAGAGATGGGGCTCTCTTTGAATTCAAAGGCTGGAAATTAGTGCTGGAAAGACAATCACCTCAGCCCAGAAAAGTTCTTCCCAGTTACACAAACTACAGACTGCATGCGAGACTGCAAATGAAGCTCCATCAGTACACAGGGTAGGAGATATGCTCATGGGAAATCCCAAACAAAATGGCTTCAGAATTAAAGGAACGCTGGCCAAGAGCAGGGATTCTAAGTGTTTGTGATGGATTCTTAGAGCTGTTTGTTGGTTTGATGCCACCTGAATTACATCAAAATTCATACGTCAATTGTGCGAATGTTGCATATAACTCAGGTTTATTTTTCTTCATTTAGTGGATTAATTTTATTTCTATATTTCCAGGTAATTGATAGATGCATAGAAATGTATGTTTTGGTTGATAATGTTTAACAGATGGCTTATAGAAGAAAAAGGGAAACAGATGTTGTATATTCATGTACAAACTATAAAAATGTTCCTATTCAGTGTTATTAACAAAAAGAGTGAGTGGCTGAGAATGATTTTCTTTTCTCCCTCCTACCCCCTGCCATGTACCGCAAAAAATGTGTAAAGGTTAATGACTATGCAGTAGAAATGTTGAGCACACAAGAGCCAATGTAGAGGGTGGCTCATGGCAGGAAAAGGCTTCTGAAATGCCCTCTTGCCTCTCTGCCTTTCTAATGTATTCCCCTCCTAAGCTACCCTAAGGAAAGCTCCTGGCATGTGGCTAGTGTTCCAAATAAGTCACAGAAGCGTTATGAATATACAGCATCCATGTTTGGCACATGCTCCGCCTGCCGGCCTGGAGCACTTGGCTGGCTGGGATTCAGAGAGGTGCCTTTAAGATGTAGGAGAAACACAGGAGATGAGTGGCAGCAGAAGGAAAAAGACATAATCAGGATGCATTCCTTGTCCATCTCTGCTCATAGATCTGTGGCTGAAATCCAGTTGTAAGTCACAACTAGAGTAGGCCCCCTGAATCGAGAGAACTAAGTTGACTTGCCAAATCCCCACTGATTCAGTGGACCTACTAGATTTCAGCCACGAATGAAATAAAGGATGTCAGATTTCATGATCTATTAGCAATCCTCCGGAATCTAAAAGAAAACATTCTGTGTGCTTTGTATGGCTATGATGCCAGAGACTACAACTCCCATAATCCTCCCCCAAATATGCACAAGGTTGGAGGAAGGCTGCCGTATTCTTTAGAGGAGGTTCATTCATCTGTCTAAATGTTACAAAAAGTCTGTGCAGCTGTACTTCATTCTGAAATACTCAAAAAAGAGCAAAACCCCACCAGCAGGGTATAAATAGGAACACTCTGGAACAATAATTTACATTTTCATTTTCCCCTATGAGAAAGTCTCAGAAGCAACCTTCAGCACAATAATATATGTAATGTTCTTGACAAGACAAACACTGGTTTGACCGATGAACCCACTGGTGGCACTACTGTCTCTAAATTACCAGTTGAACACATTTACTTAACTACCATGCAATTATCAATCCAAACGCTCAAACTATTTCTGACATTTTGATATGACTGAAACATCTCTGGCCACCACGGAATGAACTTGGCAGTGAGTTATGTATTAATCTATGTGAGATGAGATGTAGCTCAAGAGGTAGACTGCAGGATCTGTATACAGAAGGTTACTGGTTCAGTTCCTGGCTTCTCTGAGGAGGGTTACGAAAGAACTTTGTCTGAAACCATGGAGACCTGCTGCTGCCAGTCAGAGTAGGGAGTCTATGCCTAGATGGACCAATGGTTTTTTCCTCACTATAATGCCACTACTTGGGCTCCTGAACTGGTTATTTTGCATTCTAGTGGCTTATTGTTATTTCACACATGATCATCTGACCTTACTTCTCAAAACCCTCCATACTAAAAGCATAACAGATTTTCCTGGTGGATGATATCTCATCCGCTTATCAGTCTGTTTCCTACCAAATTAACTAATCTGAATACAATACAGAGCAGTTCCAACTTCAGAAAAATTACTTTTGGGGAATATAATAATTAATAATTATATTGGAATATGTTTGTTATTTGTCATCAAGTCAGAACTGACTTATAATGGGTCTTTAAAGGAAAGTAGGCATTTCCTTAAATAAAATTTAAGGAGAAGTTTTACCAGTGCCATCCTCCTGTGATCGTCTATAGCCAAGCAGGGATTCGTACCCAGGTCTTCTGAGTCCTAGTCTGTCACTCTGTCCACCATATCCTTAAAAACCCAGACCATGCCACATCGGAGAGTCTGGGAGATGTAGTGCAAACATATTTTTCTCCCTAAAGTCCTTGCAGTTGTGCATCATCCTCAATATAAGGCATTACTTACTACTACTTCTTAAAGAATGAACCCATACTTATACGCTCCTTAACTGGAATGTGTCTTCCTCTGTATCAGTACATCTGTTTACATAAAGCCTAAATCTCAAGGGGTTTGGAAGAGTGATCAATAACACTGCAGATCCCCAGTATAAGAATATTTCTGTCTCATTTATAGGCTAGTTCTGCTGATGGCTGTAAGAGGCAACATGTGGGGAGTTATTTGGGTCAGCATTGCTTCCTTGGCCCAAGGCTCACGGCAAGGCACACCTGTTTCAACCCAGATTTTATTTCTAAGATATTTGCATGCCAAGGGATTACATTGCAGCTGTGAGTGAGACCAAAGGCAAAGGGTGGGACTGAAAATACCAGGATAGTGTAGCAACTGAAGAAGGATTTAAAGGGAAAGGGGTGGCCAAAGAGCCTAATTTGCAAAAGGCATCAGTGGCAAGAAGAAAATGGGCGAACTCAAGGCAGGGGGGCACTGGGAACATCTTGCCCACCCACACCAAACCTGGAACTAGAACTGTCATTTGTGTACAATTTAACAAAGCATATGGGTCACTGAAAGCAGATGGGGAACAGTTAGATGGGGGAAGAAAGAGAGGGTGCTTTGGGATCTGCTGATTGATCTCTAGCTTATTTTGAGTACGTCAACAAGGGCTTCTGACATTCAACTACTTAACGGCAAAAATTATCAGCCACGGCAGGCTTTATGTGAAACATCTTGCCACCCCAGTGTTCCTCACCTGTGAAATGCATATGCATATCTATGCATATTTATTGGTTGGTGAGCCACTGAGGTGAGAATCAAACTAGACTCAGAAGACCTGTGTTCAAATCCCTTTCAGGTATGGAAATTCACCAGGGAGGGTGGCAATGGTAAACCACCACCTGCACATTTCACAAATCAGGGTCACCACAAGTCCAAAGCACCTTGACAGAATATAGCAACAAATTTATTGGTTGCTTTTGAGCAGAGATGTTGTGCTGGCCTGATTTACGAGGAGGTGGGTTACTAAAATCCTCAACCTGTAGTTACACTGGTACAGATGTGTATGTTTTATCAGCAGATCAGTTTGCCCTATGAGATACAACAGCCATTTCCAGGACAGCTTTCCTGTTATATCAGTGAAGCTTTGCCCTGCACTGATGGAGGGAAGTTCAGGTCTCACTTGCCCTGGAAGACAGACACTTGTTCAAGTACCCACAAAGCCATGAAATTCACAGGATGACCTTAGATTAGTCACTCTCACTTAGTCTGACTTTCCTTACAGAGTTAAGAAGCAAGGAAGAGAAGAGGCATGTATGCCATCGTGAGTCTACTGGAGAAAAGCAGACTATAAATGTAACTTATAGACAGACAGATCAATTGGAGGTGGTGAACACTGTCCTTTACTGAAGGTGTAAATTAAAAACACAAGGCCCAAACATGGCTTCTTTTGCAATTGTATGTCTGTCAAAAACATTTCCTTGAACATGTGGATGTTTTCCTTAATGTTAAATGATTGTGCCAATGACATGCCTTTAATTTTTTTTTAATTAGTAAATGTAATGGTGTTTTGTTGTGCCTAAAGATGTCACACTCTGTCAATTTCATTTTCAGGGCATGTCTCAGAATCCCACAGGCTTTCTTGTCCCATCTCAGTTCCATATCAGAAAATATAACAGGGTTTTTCTTTCCAAATGGAAATTCATGCATATTCTGGTGCACATTTTCCTTAATTTACATATCTTAATGGCCAAAATGCGTTCAGCTGCAATACATGTACAAACACTATTGAGTCAGTGAGAAAACACATTGGCCAAAATCCTGTTGCTTAGCACAGTAAATCACACTAGGGTAGGCCCATTGAATCAATGGGGATTTGATGAATCAACTCCTCCATAAGTTCCATTGATTCAAATGGGCCTACTCTAACTGGAACTTTCTGTATTATATTGCAAGTCTTGCAAAAATGCAGACTTATTAGCCATGGTACGCACTGTCTGTCAACACAGCTCGGGAGGGGCGAGGTATATTTTTCCGTGTATAAGACGCCCCCATGTATAAGACGCCCCCCCACTTTTCTAACCCAAAATTTAAAAAATCTAAACTTAGCTTTGAGGGTTGCTCACGCAAGAAGGAGAATCTCCTTGTGCGACTCTTCCGCAGCTATCGGAGAAGGAAAGCACGCGGGATAACGTCAGCACCACTTGCTGTCACCTGCAGCAACAGGAGCAGTATTGCCAGTGTTTGCGAAGGGACCCCTCCTTCCCACCGAGTGGAGGCAGCACGTCACATTGGTTTGCGCCTGAGCCCATCAAAGGCGGTGCTGAGCCCCGATTGGCCTCGGCAGTGATGGCTCAGGTGGCAGGCCTGGCTCGGCTTGGCACATCCCCTTGCTCCACCCAGACCAGAGGCAGCAGCTCTCAATTGCTCTTCTTCTTCCTCCTCCTCCTCCTCGCCGGGCTTTGTGTGAACGGAGTGAGGTGGCGGCGATGGCAGAAGCGACCGCCCACCATGTGAAGAGCCGGGGGAGCTTCGGACCTATCACCCCCTTCTCTGCCTCTTTCTCCAGCGGCAAAGATGCTGAGCCGACTGATGAGCAGCAGCAGCAGGAACCTGGACCTTGGAAGGGAGAGCGGGCCGGCACTGGATGAGGCCTTGGAAGGCGCTGCTGCGCTCAAGAGCCCCTTCCGCCGCGGCAGCTTGCCAGAGCCTCTTCTGACCCGAGGCACTGCATCGTTGCATCGGGAGTCACCTCTGGCAGCCACGGCGGCAGGAGTGGGAACCTCCCGGTCTCTCCCTCCCATTTTGCCCCAGAACATCTCCGTGGGCAGTGCCAAGTTTGCAGTCGGTGGCTCTGAACAAAAGGGAGGTGTAACCTCTAGCTCTTGCGCAGAGCGGGGAAGAGGCGGGGGGCCTCCCTCAGCAGGGACCGCCGTGCTCCCCCACACACACATTAGCAGAAGAAGCCATGAGAGAGGGGGTTGTGCAGAACAGAGGAGGCCTCCGGTCAGTCCTGCACAAGCGAGGAGAAACCCTCCTCGGCTGGCCGGCCATGCATCCTCCGCATCGTCTAGTCTGAGCAGCATTCCGCTGGGCCTTGACTGCCCTTTCCCCACCGGGCTTCGGCCGCCCTGTGAGTGAGGGAAGCCTGTTTGCAGAGGCAAAGTATGGGCCGTTTTGTTCTCTCCTCAGCTTACTTCCATGTTTAAGACGACCCTCAATTTTTAGTCTAAAGATTTTAGACAAAAATATCATCTTATACATGGAAAAATACGGTACTTTCATAGAGAATTCCAAAGTATGCAAAACTCTTTCTCATCCCTGCTTGTAATCTACAGTCTGAGTCTAAAGTCTTAATTAATGAACACGTGTACTTACTCCCTTGCCAATCACATAGTGTACCCATAAGCTTTTAAGGAACAGCTTTTACATTTTAGACTCTGAGACTTACTTATCTTTCTCTAATTTTCAAGCAAATGTTCTCCCACCTCACTTGCTGTTTTGGCAACAAGACTATCTTCACAACAGAGATCCATGCTTTCTTCCAGCAGGTGCCTGACCCTACTCTGGAACAGATTTAAATTTGACAAAAGCCAGCAAAGCATTTGAGGTGAATGTCAACAAGGTCTTGAGTTCTGCTTTTTTTTTTTTTCCCAAAGGACGTAAGCAACACACTAATAGCTCTGTTTGTTTTTTATCTCTTCTTTTTTAGCCAGGCTGCTTTGTTTTCTGGAGAGATGGAAGAACACCAAGAGTCAAGACCAGAAGAGAGCAGCAGCAGCAGCAACACACTCAGAGTCATGCCTTAGAGATACATCCCTGGCTGTGAGAGTAACAAATGGGATTGGTTTTTTGCACAAGGCACAACCAGGACAAAGCAGAAAGGAACGTCCAAAAATAGTTTCTTTTCTTTCTCTCCCTCCTCGTTCCCCATATGTGCAGCTGCGGGGTTTGTTTGTTTGTTTTTTTTAAGTTTCACTGGTTTGTGTGCCCCATTAAACGCTGCCATTGAAAACTTGTTTCCAGTGTCCTTTTTAATTATATGAATTGCATAAAGGAACAGTACTGTTTATTAGCTTGATATTCTGTAGATAGCCATACTTACCAGCTTTGCCCTCAGTGAAGACTATGGGACAACTTGTTCTTAGATGCACATTGGAGGTCTGACTTGTGACACTCTTGTCACAGTTGGACAATGGCATCTTGGCTGTGAGATTCTGGGAACTGTAGTCCAAAAATGAACTTCTCTGAGTGCTGCACTCTATGGGTAGCATCCTGCTGATCATTAGTGGAGCTTAATTTTCCATTGGCACTAGCTATGCTTGATCTCTCCTCAGGTGGAGATCACAACATGTGCCCATTCATGACCATGGTTTGTCTTCCTTATGCAAGCTCTATACTGCATACTTCCTTGTGCAAGCACCATAAACAGTGCACACCTGTTGATGACAATGAGGCATACCTGCTCATCCCAGTCTGCCTGTTGCATAAATCGGAAAGATTGTACTCTAGGAGTGAGGCTACCTAGATCCCAGCCCAGTTGGGTAGTGTTTCATGATATAAGAAAAGCCCCACTGGTTCATACCAAAGACATAAGGACATAAGAAGAGCCCTGCTGGATCAGGCCAAGGGCCCATCTAGTCCACCTTCCTGTATCTCACAGGGGCTCCACCAGATGCCTCTGGGAGCACACAAGACAACTAGATAGCTGTCTCCTGATACCCCTCCCCTGCATCTGGCATTTTGAGGTACCTTTCTTTTAAACCTGGAAATTATACATCCCCATCATGGCTTGTAACCTGTGATGGACTTTACCTCCACGAATCTGTCCAATCCCCTTTTAAAGGCATCTAAGCCGGATGCCACCACCACATCCTGTGGCAAAGAGTTCCACAGACTAACAACATGCTGGTAAAGAAATCTTTTCTTTTGTCTGTTCTCACTCTCCCAACACTCAGTTTGAGGGGATGTCCCCTGGTTCTGGTACTGTGTGAGAGGGAAAAGAGCTTCCCTCTATCTACTTTATCCATCCCCTGCATAATTTTATACGTCTCACTCATGTCCCCCCTCAGGCACCTTTTCTCTAGACTAAAGAGCCCCAAATGCTGTAGGCTTTCCTCATAAGGGAGGTGCCCCAGCCCAGTCATCATTTTAGTCACTCTCTTCTGCACCTTTTCCAGTTCCACTGTGTCTTTTTTGAGGTGCGGCAACCAGAACTGTATGCAATACTCCAGGTGCAGCCTTACTAGCGTTTTGTACAATGGCATTCTAATGTTGGCTGTTTTATTTTCAATCCCCTTTTTAATGATACCTAGCATAGAATTGGCCTTTACTGCCACCACACATTGGCTTGACACCTTCATTGAGCTGTCCACCAGCACACCAAGATCTCTTTTCTGATCCAATCCGGACAGCTCAGAACCGATTAGCTGATAAAGTTTTTTGCCCCAATGTGCATTACTTTACATTTTCATATATAGAAACGTATTTGCCATTTTGCCGCCCATTCTTCCAGTTTGGAGAGATCCTTCTGGAGCTCTTCACTTCCCTTCTGGTCTTCACCACCTGCAAAGGTTTCGTGTCATCTGCAAACTTGACTGCCTCACTGCTTATCTCTCTCTAGGTCATTTATGAACAGGTTGAAAAGCTGGGGCACACCACTTTTCACCTCTCTCCATTGTGAAAATTGTTCATTGACATCTACTCTCTGTTTCCTGGTTTTCAACCAATTTTCAATCCATAAGAGAACCTGTCCTCTAATCAGACAAGGTATCAGTGCAAGAGAACCATTCTGCTCTTGTTCCGCAGTAAATGCCATACAGATGCCTACTCTCTCTTGGACCAGATGGATATACAGTAGTACCTCGGTTTACGAATGCCTCGGTTAACGTAATGTTCGGTTTACCAACGGAAATCCATAGAAAATAATGCCTCAGTTTATGATTTTTTCCCCGCAGTATGAAGGTTTCCCCAGGATGCATTGTGCCTGGAGGTTTATAGTGCCGCCCCTGTTCCTATGGCAAACCACGTTTTGGTTTACGAAGTTTTCGCATTATGTAACGTCCCAGAGAACGCATTAAATTCATAAACTGAGGTACTACTGTATATATATCCAAGATGACAAGTGGCTGTTGATAGGTTTATTCTCCATGAATTTGTCCACTCCCCTCTGAAAGCCATGCAAGATGGGGGGTCATCAGTGCTGCGTCAGGGAAGCTCAGTGTTTGCAGAAGCTAGCAAGCTAACTTTACTTGCTTCAGTCTATCACACTGGGGATCACAAAGCCTAGCAGAACCAGTAGATAAACTCCCAAATTGACCATAGAGCCTGGCTTTTAAAAAACATTTCAGCTTGTCCACCACATTTGGATTCGTCTCTCTCACACGCAAACCTCTTGAGATTTACCCACGATTCATTCCAAATGCATGAATGACTATGAAATGACTATGACCAGTTTGTTCATTCTGAATGATCTTTCCACCCATTTCGTAAATCCCTTGGCCACAATTATGAGAAGAGAGGTTAGATACCTTACATCTATCCCCTCTTCTAGTCCTACCCCCAACCAGATGGTATCAGGTGACCATATCAGCAAACCCTCGAGCCACACGGTGCTGTTGATGAACGCCAGGTCAGTACAAAATAAGACTGCCCTCATCCATGATGTAATTCTGGATGAGGGTGCTGACCTGGCGTGCATTACTGAGACCTGGGTGGGAGAAGAGGGTGGTGTTCCCCTCTCCCAGCTGTGTCCGCCTGGGTACTCGGTCCAGCACCAATGTCGCTCGGAGGGTCGGGGAGGGGGAGTTGCTATAGTCTATAGGAGTTCTATCTCCTTGACCAGGCTTCCTATCCCTTTGAGAGGAGGTCTTGAGGGCCTGTATTGTGTGTTGGGCTTGGGAGACAGATTAGGGATTCTGTTGGTGTACCGCCCACCCTGCTGCGTACCAACAGTCTCCCTGCCTGAGCTGACGGAGGTGGTCTCGGACCTGCTGTTGAGGACTCCCAGGCTGTTGGTGCTGGGGGACCTCAACATCCATGCCGAGGCTGCCTTGACTGGGGCGGCTCAGGACTTCATGGCCGCCATGACAACCATGGGGCTGTCTCAATGTGTCATCGGCCCAACACACGAGAAGGGCCATACCCTGGACCTGGTTTTCTCAACGGGACTGGAAGATGGTGGTTTGGATGTGGAGGGGTTGGTTGTGACCCCATTGTCATGGTCAGACCACTTCCTGGTCAAGTTTAGTCTATTAGCTTCTTCTTCCCTCTGCAAGGGTGGGGGATCTATTAAGATGATCCGCCCTCGGAGACTAATGGATCCAGATGGTTTCCTGAACGCTCTGGGGGATTATCCGTCTGATATGGTCGGCGCTCCTGTCGAAGCTCAGGTCACCCTATGGAATAGGGAGATGACCCGGGCAGTTGACACGATTGCGCCTAAGCGCCCTCTCCCTGCACGCAGAGCCCAGACAGCTCCTTGGTATACTTCTGAACTGCGGGCGATGAAGCGAGAGGGGAGACGGCTGGAGCGCAGGTGGAGGAAATCCCGCTGGGAGTCCGATCGAACACGACTTAGAGCCCATTATCGGGCCTATTTCGTGGCAATACGGCTGGCGAAACGGCAATATTTCTCCAGCCGTATTGCTTCCTCAGAATGTCGTCCAGCAGAGCTGTTTCGGGTGGTCCGGGATCTTCTTCAACCGGGAAATCCGGTGGAGGTCCTGGACTGCTCATCAGCTCGCTGTGATGAGTTTGCTATTCATTTTGAGGGGAAAATCGCTCAGATTCGCAGTGGGTTGGACTCCACCGTTACTGCAGAATCAGAGGATGTGTCCAGTGTGCCGTGCTTAGGTCAAGTATTAATGGATGAGTTTCAATTGTTGAGACCTGAGGATGTGGACAGGGTGCTTGGATCTGTCCGTTCTACCACCACTCCGCTCGACCCTTGCCCATCTTGGCTAATTGGAAGATCTGCCAGGGGGGTTCGCACCTGGGTCCAGGAGGCCGTGAACGCCTCTTTGAGAGAGGGAGTGGTCCCTACCACCTTGAAAGAGGCGGTAATTCGTCCACTCCTTAAAAAGCCTAACCTGGACCCAAGGCTGGTGGGTAACTACCGACCAGTGGCGAACCTCCCTTATTTGGGCAAAGTGTTGGAGCGGGTTGTGGCCGGGCAACTCCAGGCGCTGCTGGATGAAACGGATTTTCTGGATCCATTTCAATCGGGTTTCAGGCCGGGTTTTGGTACGGAGACTGCCTTGGTCGCCCTGTATGATGACCTTTGCCGGGAGAGAGACAGGGGGAGTGTGACCCTGTTGATACTCCTGGACCTCTCAGCGGCTTTCGACACCATCGACCATGGTGTCCTTCTGGATAGGCTGGCTGGGTTGGGAGTTGGGGGCACCGCTTTACGGTGGTTCCGCTCCTTCCTGGCTGACCGTGTCCAGAGGGTGGTGCTGGGGGACAGTTGCTCTGTCCCATGGCATTTATGTCATGGGGTTCCTCAGGGCTCAATACTGTCCCCCATGCTGTTTAACATCTACATGAAACCGCTGGGAGAGGTCATCAGGAGGTTTGGGCTGAGGAGTCAGCAATATGCTGACGATACTCAGCTCTACCTCTCGTTTTCCACCAATCCAGGTGAGGCGGTTTCTGTGCTGAACTCGTGTCTGGACCTGATAATGGACTGGATGAGGGTTAATAAATTGAAACTCAATCCAGACAAGACGGAAGTGCTGTTAGTGGGTGCTTCACCGGACAGGCTGGAGGGCCATTTCCCTGCCCTGAATGGGGTTACACTCCCCCTAAGGGACAGGGTCCGCAGCTTGGGGGTGCTCCTGGACCCCAGTCTAACACTGGAAGCCCAGGTGGACTCGGTGGCCAGAGGCGCCTTCCTTCAGCTGCGGAAATTATACCAGCTACGGCCCTACCTGGACGAGCGGAGTCTCATGACAGTTACACACGCACTGGTAACATCTCGCATAGATTACTGCAATGCGCTCTACGTGGGGCTGCCTTTGAAGACGGTCCGGCGACTGCAACTGGTCCAGAATCGAGCTGCGCGGCTGGTGAGTGGTGGGGCCGCTAGGGACCATATCAAGCCGATTCTATTTAAGTTACATTGGCTACCAGTTGCTGCCCGGGCCCAATTCAAAGTGCTTGTTTTGACATATAAAGCCCTAAACGGCTTGGGCCCTGGATACCTGAAGGACCGCCTCCTTCCATATGAACTTACCCGGCAGTTAAGATCTAGCCAGGGGGCCCTTTTGAAAGAGCCGTCCCTCAAGGAGGTAAGAGGGATGGCTTGTAGACAAAGGGCCTTTTCGGCAGCTGCCCCCAGACTATGGAATGCCCTCCCGACTGAGATTCGTCTGGCGCCGACGCTGATGACATTTCGGCGCCAGGTCAAAACCTTCCTGTTCCAGAAGGCTTTTAATTGAAATGATATCAGCTGTGGGTCCGATGGCAATTTTTTAGAGTATATATTTTAATTGCATTTTAATTGTTTTGTCTTTTTATTGTATTTTAAATGTTGTAAGCCGCCCAGAGACCTCTGGGTAGTGTGGGCGGCATATAAGTTAAATAAATAAATAAAATAAATAAATAAATTATTTGATATTTGAGACCACAGAGCTGACACACACATACACAGATTTGCCAGCACAGGGGATTCCTCTGGACTGGGGCCCTACCCCAGAAGATAGAGCAATTTTACTTCTTTGCTCTCCTGCCCCCACAGGCCTGATCTAGATACCTATACCTGTAATTTTTATAACAAAAAAGACCCTGTTGAAATGCTTACTCCCTTCTCTTGCAATGTAAATTTTAGGCATGGGAGAGACAAAACTAGATCAGGACCACAGTGGATAGGCAAAGAATTGAAACCTCCTTACTCATTCCTTGATCAGAATTGATCTGGACAGGGGCTTTCACGCAAGCAACTTCCTGGGGTAGGGGGTAGGAAGTGTAGTCATGGGCATAACTAGTCCATAAAACTAACAGTTAGTCTTCTTCCATATGCAACATCATCATGAAGAGAATGGGCTGGTCTGAAAATTAACATACACAACATATGGTGTAATGCCACACAAGGATTCATTGTGTGGCATTACACCATATACTTTCTCTTACTTTATCTTCCAGTCTCTAAACTGGAAGTAGAAATGCTAGTCTAATTTAGTATGACTTCTAAAATTTTAATGTGAAAATGGATATGTAGGGTCTAGGAACAGTATGATGCAATCAGTAGCATCATTGTTGTCATCATCTGTAGTTTGCACGACATGACCATACTTTGGACTGGATCTACAAACTGCCTTTTGCTGGTGAAAGGGCTCACCTTATGGAATGTCCCTCTGCTCCATATGGGGGGATTATTCCCATTCTCCCACCTCATACATCATAGCTCACCTTATTTAACAAAGCCTATGTAGCTGCCAGAGAAAGGAGCGGGTGGCAAAGTCTGCTTCCACCACACTCCCCTGAATCTAAATCTTGTCCATCTGTATCCCTTTGAATGACTTCCTTTGTATTGCAACTGGTTAATCCTCCATTTATTTGCCCAGATGAAATGTGATTTAAATATTACTGCAAATGGGTCAGAAATCACTTCTGAAGAAATTCATTAAATGGAAAGCATCAAGGCAGGTCACACCATTCTCCTGCATTTCCTCGAGAAAAGAGGAAATTCGGAGTGCACTATCAGTGCAAGGAGACATGGGAAGACATATGTCTAATTAAAAGCGCTTAAAGAATGAGCACTCCGTTATCTTAGCAGAATACTAAATTTAGATAATGTGATAGTGTGCTGCTGAACTCGGATACAGCTGGAAATGGCCTAAGGCGAGACAACTGTTCGAGCAGCACATGATTAGAGTCAGTAATATCTTCTCCACTCTAAATCCCTTTCTGCTCTAAAGTAATCATGATTGCAGCAGAATAAAACACATGTACAAATGGGGCTGCGCTAAAGGTAAATGCTGGTAGGAGAAATTCACCTACATGTAGCATGATACAGAAACCATTTCCTGGGACATGGCTAGAAAGTCCATGGAACGATCAACCATCAAAAAGACCCTTGTAGAAAGAGCATGGCGGGCCTCAAGTACTGCTAAAATGAGGCAAGGGAGTGATAGGGATAGGCAGTAGCCTCATCAAGATTAGGGTGGCCTGTGCAAAAAAAGTTTCCACAGGAGATGTTGTCAAAGAGTTTTGAATTTCTGGTAAAATTATTTTTACTACACAGTAGAAATACAGATACTTTGGCCATCTCATGAGAAGAGAAGACTCCCTGGAAAAGACCCTGATGTTGGGAAAGTGTGAGGGCAAGAGGAGAAGGGGACGACAGAGGATGAGATGGTTGGACAGTGTCATCGAAGCTACCAAGATGAATTTGACCAAACTTTGGGAGGTAGTGGAAGACAGGAGGGCCTGGCGTGCTCTGGTCCATGGGGTTACGAAGAGTCGGACACGACTTAATGACTAAACAACAACAGAAATACAGAGATTCACAGAGAAGAACAGCTTCGACTTCCCCAGAGTCCACCCCTTTCTCATTAACCAGCACTTCAGGTCTCAATAACCCGCTCTGAGACATTTGTAGAATAAAAACATTTTGTTACTTACAGTTTGAGCAGATCAACAGCAAACAACGACAAATAACTTCAACAGACTAAAGAGAGAGAAAAAGAATACTCAGCAGAGAGGCAGGGCTCTCTTTGAATTTAGAGGCAGGGAGGAATGATTGGTTAGTGCCAGATAGATTGAGAGTCAACCCCAGCCCAGAAACGTCTCTCCCAGTCACTCAAACCATAGTCAGCATGTGAGGTTGTAAAACAACAGATATCTCCTAAATAGACAACCTTTGTTGGACTACAACTCCCAGAATCCATTTGGAACACTAAATGGTGCTTCTACATTCAAAAAGTAACTTATTGAGCTCTGTCCGGTTGCAAACAAAGCAGAGCAACTAACTATGTTTCTCTGTAAGGGAGAATCACTTGTGGTTTACTGAGGACAGTTGGGCAAGTATAATCTTGCTCAAAAATGCAAAGAGGATCTGGAAGTTCAGCAGGTGGTCAGAAAGAGAAGTGGTTCCTGATGCTTGATGGAAGAGAAACGGGAAGGTGAGGCTGTCTAAAGTCTGAGGATACTTTTGCAATTGTGCATTGGGTCAGCAGAGGAAGGCTCTGCCTGGATAAGTTACCATGAGGCCGTAGACCTAGGAGATATGAGTCAGGAAAGAAAGAGATGTCATAGTTGGCAGTCAGTCAGAGATGGAGGCAGGAATTGGGTGTCTTGGTGGCGCTGCTGGTTAAACCGCAGAAGCCTCTGTGCTGCAAGGTCAGAAGACCAGCAGTTGTAAGGTCGAATCCACACGACGGAGTGAGCTCCCGTCGCTTGTCCCAGCTCCTGCCAACCTAGCAGTTCGAAAGCATGCAAATGCGAGTAGATAAATAGGTACCACCTCGGTGGGAAGGTAACAGCATTCCGTGTCTAGTCATGCTGGCCACGTGACCACGGAAACTGTCTTCGGACAAACGCTGGCTCTATGGCTTGGAAACGGGGATGAGCACCGCGCCCTAGAGTCGGACATGACTGGACTAAATGTCAAGGAGAACCTTTACCTTTACCACAGCTCAATGCTACTTGCTGGCATCAGAAGTGAGTTGGAAAAAGTTATTTTTGGGACTACAAACTCCAAAATTCCCTAGCCAACAAGGCGCAGCTGTGCTCCCGGTGGGATTCTGGGAGTGATAACCCAAAAAATTACTTTTTCCACACTGCAAGAACCAGTGTCATCTTAGGCTCTCTCTTTTTTTGCTCTCCATTTCCTCTGTTTTGGTGCTGTAGAAACGGTCACCACAGGTATAATTGAAATTAGCAGTTGGCTATAAGAAATGAACCCTGGGCCACTGAGCCCAGGCACAATTTATTGATTCCAGTCTAGGATAGCCATAAGGAAATTAAAATTTCAGCAGCTTGGCCTATAGAGGGTTAGAAAAGCGGTGTGGGGTGAATTTTTCTCTTCTGAAATTGCCTTTTGCCTTTTCCTTTTTTTTTTTTTTTTTTTTTTGAACAACAAGCAGCATAACACCTAACAGACAGTATTCTTCTCTGTCTCCCAGCCTCCAGTGTACAGATATACATTAAGATATAGGCACTGAATATATCTAACATATAAATAGGACAGGGGACTGGTAGCATAAAGGCTATTCCCAAAGAAGAAAATGTGTAGATTCTGTTGTTTCCAACGGCAAATAATAACCCTGCGGCCCATCTGTAAAGGCAAAGTTATGGGCTAAGTAATGCCTTTACCGGACCACTAAAAAGTTCCAGGTAGGTGAGCTTCTAATTATGCAGAATTTTTCAGCAGGCAAAGGTGGCATAACATTTGATGGTGGGGGAACATTGCCGAATAGAATATATATATATATCATCACTTGGGGCTCAATTCCCCCCCCCATATATATATATATATGGGGGGGGGGGGAATTGAGCCCCAAGTGATGCCAATTTTCTTGAAGACACTGTGGCAACCATGCAAGATGGCGTCTGGAGATTGAGCATAAGAGGAAACCCCTCTGTTTTGAAAATGAGGATTTGGGGCAGTGAGCACTGTGAGGGAGGCACCACATATTTAAAATCGTATTCTGTTCTCCTGGAAAGCTCCCAGAGCAGCTATTCATCCTGTTTTTGCTGGGGAAACCCAATTTTTATGGGTTTAAGCCAAGGAGCTTATTGATGCCACAATACTTTTGGGGACCACATGTGGCTCAGGTTGCATTTTGCCCACCTGTGACCTAGAATGATAGAGTTGGACACAACTCACAGAAATCGCCATTTTAGTCCTAGAAGCCCTGTACCCAAGTCCAGTAAGTCTGCTGCACTGAAATTCACCCGATCAATTTTTTTTTTCCTGCTCAGGGAAGTCAGCTCCCTAGGCATCCGAAGATGTTTACTGCCATTTAGCAAGAGTGACGGCTACATTGGATTGCCATTCCATGTATGAAGGGCAGTGTGATAGCCCAAAACCTCATGCGTATTTTTAGTTTATCAAATTAAAAAAAAACCCACCAAAGATACTGGAAAGAACACAAATTTACTAATGTTTCCTATTTCATTTAGGTCTTAAAAGCAAAATATAGCATCTGCAGGAAGCATTTGGCCTCTGAATGTAAAACAGAGAACAGTGTATATTTAAATAGGTACTTTATAACAACTAAGAGGCAAGGCCAGCAGAGCTTCCCAAGCTGAATTATGTATACACTTCATTATATGTTAATACGCTTTAAAATTTCATAACTTGTTCATTTTGTAGAAGAGACACTACGCTATTTCCATTTCATCTGGGAACAAGCACACCGTTCCATGGGCTTCCAGTCATTGTTGCATCCATTGGTTCCTCTCATCAGTGCAAGGGAGGCATAAGCATCATGTAAATCCAGGCTGAATCAGCTGCACTTCTACCTTTATTCAAAGGGCTAAGTGTATGCAGGCAGCAGAATATGTTAAGCATGGCTGGAATCCTGCTAGTGTTCATGTAAGGTCTGTATAATTTACTGCAGCTAATTGTGTTTATCAAATTATATATCAAATTGTTATAGAATTGTGTTAGCACTCTCTGGGCGGTTCTCAAAATACAATAAAATCATACACTAAAACCACCATGTAATAGATGCAATAAAATGTAATATACCCTGCCACTAGCTAAAACTACCTTTAAATAAAACACATAAATTAAAACCCATTCAAACATCTTAGGACAATATTCACAGTAGCTGAAGGCAGCTTTATAGAATCCAGTCTTAATTAGCTTCCTAAAAACAGCCTGGCAAACCTCTGTAGGAAACTTATTCCAGCGGGAAAGGGCCATGACCAAAAAAGCTTGATTCCTCATATTGGCCTTTTTGGCCAACTCAGCCAAATTCTTAATACCAAGGATGAGGAGTGTGTGGGATGGCTAGCTATTTTGTGGGAGATATCTTTTGACAAATATTGAGGTCCTAAACCATTAAGGATTTTAAAGGTTATAACCAGCACCTTAAATTGAGCACAGAAACTAACAGGGAGCCAATGAAGGTGGGCCAAGACTGGGAATATGTGTTCATATCTGCTGGTACCTGTAATCAGTCTGGCTGCTGCATTTTGGACCTTTTGAAGTTTTCATACTGCGTTCCAGGGCAGCCCTACGTAGAGAGCATTACAGTAGTCTCTTTTAGAGATTACCAATGCATGAGCCACAATGAAGGTAGGAGAGCAGGTGGGCAATCAACCAAAAAATGCATTATTGGCCAGGCCAGATATTTTCACCTCCATAGAGAGAGCTGGGTCCAAGAGTACCCCCAGGCTACAAACCTGGTCCTTCAGGAGGAGTGTCATCCCAGGTAAATATCCCTCTAACCGGTCTGATGATCATCCCAGCAGTAGGATCTCTTTCTTATCTGGAATCAGTTTCAGTTTATGGGCCTTTGTCCAGTCCATTATCAACACCAGGCAATGCGCAAAGACCTGCACAACATTACCTGAAGATGAAGAGAAGGAGAAGCAGAGCTGTGTTGCCTGATGATAATGAACTCCAAATTTCCATTGAGACTTCTCCCAGCAGCTTTGTATTAAAAAGCATTGAGGAGATGGCCGATCCCCCATAATGGAGGTCCCAAGCGGTGGGCAACACCACCTGGGATTGGGCCTCAAGGAGGGACTGGGCTTTGAGACATGCCCTAGCACATTGTCAATTCACTGCAGTTACCCACAATAATTTTCACAAACCTTGCACAAACACCAGTAGGATTCTGGGCAATTACTGTGGAAACATCCGCATTACACCAGTAGTTTCTGCAACAATTGGCATGGTCTTCTAAATACTGAACTTGCGGCTTTCATCAGCTGTAGCCAACATCGCCAGTAGTGGTGGATGATGGGAGTCGCAGCCATACAATATTTGAAGAGTCAGATCTTAACTATTTAAAGATGTACAGGTGTACAGATATTGTTTACTTCTCTACCAGATAAACAAGTAATACAGCATATGGGTCTTCAAATATTTCTGTGCTGCAGCTCCTATCACAATAGGCTGTAGTAGATCAGGCCAGTGAAAACTGCAGTCCAACATTTAGAGGGCCACACCAGCAGGCATATATTGGTGTGACCAAATGCTTAAAGACAAGCATATACGTATTTTTACACATAGACTGACCCAGACGTATTTGGATATTTTTTATTAATTCCTTCTTGCTATAATTATTTAAAACTATAATGGAATTCAATAACAACTGTAACATAATATGGGGGGAAAAACTTCTTTTGTGGTATAACTTTAATTGCAGTGATCAGATTTATTTTTTTAAAAAATAAAAAAATCTAACTACTTTTGACAAATGAGAAAGAAAAGCATTAAATAGCTGTAATTGTAACTAACTAATTGGTGTGGAACTGTTTGTTTGTTTTCTCTTTTTTTTCCTTTTACTGGCTTCAGTTTTTTTTAATTAAAAAAACACAACTTCTTCCCCACTTAAAAACCTAGTTACTGAGGTGGGGATTCCTTCATAAGTCCAGCCTTGCTCCTCAGCTACCAACTTGAAGTGTTCAGGTTTGTTTGTGTAGTGGCAGTTTTCCACCTTAAAGGGCACGTGTGCTAAGCAAGAGCCTCATGGCACAGCGGTTAAACTGCAGTTGTTGTTGTTGTTGTTGTTTAGTCGTTAAGTCGTGTCCGACTCTTCGTGACCCCATGGACCAGAGCACGCCAGGCCCTCCTGTCTTCCACTGCCTCCCGGAATTTGGTCAAATTCATGTTGGTAGCTTCGATGACACTGTCCAACCATCTCGTCCTCTGTCCCCTCCTCCTCTTGCCTTCACACTTTCCCAACATCAGGGTCTTTTCCAGGGAGTCTTCTCTTCTCATGAGATGTAAACTGCAGTACTGCAGTCAAAAACTCTGCTCACAACCTACATTTGATCCTAACGGATTCAGGTAGCTGAATTAAGGTTGACTCTGTCCCCCATCCTTCTAATGTCATTAATTTGAGTACTCAGCTCTCTGGGGATGGCAGCAATGTGTAGCCTGCATAATTAAATTGTAAACCACCCAGAGAGTGCTTCAAGTGGCATATAAGTAGCATGATCTGATTTGCTTTTTAAATGAAGCCTTTTGAGTGTGGATTACCTGGAAGACACCACCTAGTCAAAGCAGGACTGGAGTGCCCGGAACTGAGGTTTCCCTAGAGGTTTGTAGCCAAGGCCATAAATTGCCTGCCTGAGTCTCACAGATACTCAGGAAGAGGAAGAGAAAGTGGTAAAGTGGCTAGAGCAACCAGAAAGTGCCATTGCACCCTAGGTGGACAAAAAGGGCAAGAGAGACATTCAACCCTCAGCACAACGGGGATGATTTCTGGACTCTCTGGATTTCTGGTGCAGCTCCCTAAGAAAGATAAAGTTGCCTCTTGCCTTCATTATGTTATAAAGGAAACAATTGTGAACTCCAAAACAGGTGTTGCCTGGGCTAAAGCCTTTTGGATGTCACCTCTGTAAGTTTGATCCCCTGTGTCAAACACTGGGTTTCACACTGCTTGCTTTTGGAGGAAAATACTCTGTACATGCTTAAGACTGCTCTTTAAATAACACTGTTTTATGGGTGAAAATTGGCGCATAGGGTGTCAGTGAGAATTGGGGGGAAGGGATGTTTGCATGTGTGTTTTACATGGATATGCAGTCATGCTACACTGCAAGTGAGACCTGAATACCTGAAAGAACACTACAGGCATCGCAGCCGATGTTTCCTACTCCCACCGCCTTCTCCTTAAAAAACACACTTTGTTCCTAAGCAATTTCAGAGAAGCAAATAAACCCCAAATGCATTTCTGCTACAGAGCAACCCCTTTTCTGAGACAATCTTTCCTTGAGGCTGGTGTGTTATTACCACCAGCTGCCAATGTTTAACTAATGGCTATTATCTGTGACATTTCCATCTTCTCAAAAAGGAAACAGAAATGTTTTTTCCTTAATTAGACTCATGCCTTAAATACGACAACCGCATGGAAGTATATATTCCCTCTCTCCTCAGTAAGGGCTTTTGAAGGAATGGAAATTGAGGAAGGCATCAGAGTTATTGTGGATCATCTGGGCCCTTAATACTTTGCTAATTGGCCCAGTGCACACAACCAAATGTTCTGCACTTCGAGAGGGGGGTGAAAAACGTGGCTGACGGCCTCTAATTTATTTTTTCTAAAGGCTAGAAACCTGTTTCAGACCTGTAAGTCCTTGAGGAACACCCTTCATTTCAGCAGCATTTCATTACAACTGTCAGAATCAGAAATGAGTGGCAGCTGGAAAACTTCATTATGCATCAGTGGAATAGCAGATAACTTTTGATTAATATTTCGGACTTCATAGCAGCAAAACCCATCTATCTTCTCTGCTTTGAAAAATCCATTGGCTAATATCCTACAGCAGTCTTCTCCAACTTGATGCTCTCCTTGTACATTGGGATTACAATTTCTATCATCCTATGATAGCTGCCCTTTAGATATGTTGGACTACAAGCTCCATTATCCTGTGATAGCTGGTGTTGATTTGTAGGCCAGCTTGTTAGTCCTACTTTATAAGAAGGGTTCTGGGGCAGGGGAAGCATGCTTTATAGCCCCTTATGAATTTATAGAACCATTTATTTCTACAAGACTGCCCCCTTCTTTATACTCTCCAACTTTGCTCCATATAACTATAAATGCGTTTTGTAAGCATGTTTCAGTGCAGGTCTGCAATTTTTAGATGCATGCTGAGTATATACCTATTTGTGCACACCATCTGTCTCATCGGCTATTTAGATTGGGTGGCTTCATGTGTATATTCTGTATTTGTATACTGAGTCTATTCCTCTGTCTATCTGTGCAAATCCTATTGCACTTGGCATAGCACAAACCTACACCTGTGGAAGTTTGCAGGGAGTTATGTCCAAGCACTCTACACTGCGTGCCTGATTGCTCAACTGATTGTGCAATTGCTTGTGCAACTAGTTGTATAATTGTGCCTGCAGAACTGCTTGCTAGAATGACTTCTATCTTGGTACAAATTTCGCAACCAATCATGCAACTTTGACTTAGACAGGAGCACTAACACCAGAACTTTGACAGTTATATTTTATTGTTGTTGTACACGGCCTTGAATTTTTTTGAATATAAATGGTTTATAAAATACTTATAAATAAATACACACATAATTAATTAACTAATTGTGGGGGCCAATATAGCGGCAGTGATGAAATTTATGGCTGTAGCACTGGGAAGGACTCTATCAAGAAATGGGAGGTCCGTGGCATGCAGTAGCCCTTCAGGGAGGATCAGACTCCTCCTTTACATTCTTAAACACAGCAAACTGGTCCTGCAATAATGATGCTCCTTGAGTGCTGTGTGCTTGAGACTGAGACACTTCCAGATTGAGCCCATGTTTATCTCTCAATAGCCAACCACAAAAGAATTAATAATCATGTGCCATCAAGTCAATTCTGAATTATGGTGACTCTTTTCAAGGCTTTCCAGATAAAGAATACTCAGAAATGGTTTGCCGTTCCCTTTTTCTTGGGGGGGGGGGGTGCCCTGGGACTGTGCAGCTTGTCCAAGGCCACACGGGCTGGCTCTATTCATAGGAGAAACTGTGGGGAATTGCACTCCCAACCTCCTAAACAACTGAGCTATCCAGCCACAAAAGAAAGAAAGCTAATTTACAAGATGCAAGAGTTGAGAAATCCTCATGCTGTGGCAAACAGATTTTTTTCAGCACTTAGGGAACACCACCAAACCTTAAAGCAACAAATTGCACAGAGGAATTAGAAGAAACAGTTCTAACACGTACTCAGCATTTGTGCACATGTACCAGTCAAACAGATTATCAGAGTAGTCAGATCAGGTGGCAGTGGTCATGCTTTAAAGGCCCTGGATCCAGGTCACATTGAAATACAAGATTGGTGCTCCCAACACTGATGGCTTGATCAAGGGCGTTCACATGGAGTTAAAATTAGATCATGGGACGGATTTCTGAGATTGAAGGATTTGGAGGTGTTCAACCACTGTGCATCCTTGTCTAAAAAAAGGACCTAAGCAAATGAAGGGATCCATGTACATAGGTAACTCCTTTTGCAGATGGATCACCCTGTCGCAATGGTGAGGTGGCCAACCATTCACTATCTGATCAGTAAAATTATAGTCTGTCAAGCGACATCAAATGTGATCACTTATGCCAATAAAATCTGGAGTGTATTCCCCCCCTCCTGCAAACACTGCTCTAGCTATATCTCTGATCCCTCATTTCCACATCTCTGTTCTTAGAGCACTAAGTCTTATCATGGCTTTGCTCTGGACTCAGCTGGTCTGTGTGCACCGGTTTGCCTCTGAGCCCCACCCAAGGGGCCAACATTATTGAAACCAACATTGGCAACCCTAAATGCAAATCTCTGAAGCACCAGAGGCATTTAAGCAGATTGGTTAGTGGATGATGATAAACCTTGATAACAAATAGTGACAACGTACGTATGAGTGATACGCTCTTTCCCCATTAATATGGAAGTTGGGGTTGTGTCTCGTAACAGAAATCATTATTGTGTAACAGAAATTGCCATGTTATGTTCCTTAATCACAAGACAGTGACATTTCTCGTGAAGGGCCCAAGGTTATGGGAATTTCTGAAAATTACAAGTGACAGGAAGATGTGTCAGTCGTGAACAAGGCGAAAGGAGTACAATTCATTAAGCATTCCTAAACATACAGCTTATGTCAATGTGATAGGAACAATAGCAGTATCTCTGATACCAGTGGCACCATTTGCATGTACAAGGGAAATATTTCACTCATTTGACATGATCGCAACTGAAATTACAGACAGCCAATAAATAAACCGTACTTGAAGTCTGTCTTCCTAGGCTTTGAGAAGTGGAATATTGCTAGAGGGAGCAGTGGCCAGATTTTATGGCTTGCCCACAGATGCCTTCATGACTGAATCACTGTATAAATGCCAAAGGGGTATCTTGAAGAGCTACTCAAAAGTTGTGACTGAGAGGAACGGCAGTGACAGCAATTCCAGGTGTTCATTTTAACAACAACCTAGCTGGAAGAAGGAGTAATTTTTGTGAAGATCTCCATCGGCACTGAAAGGTGCCTTTCCATCAGTGAGAACAGTGTTAAGAAAGGCAGCTTACTCAGAAGCATTTCCCACATTCTGAATAAGAGTTGCTTACCCTCTGCAAACCCTGTTGGTTAGTATCACCCACGTGATCATGCCAACAAACATTTCCCTCATTCTAAATTGGCTTCGTGTGCCCTCAGGAACACCAGCACATAGGGAAAAATGATCAGCTGCTTATCACTCTAAAGAAGCAGTGTATGAAACACTAAAAAGCTTTATATTTTTCCCTCTTAAAGTACTGTTTTCAACTTGAAAAATGAAATGTACAATCAATTGTCACTGACAGTCTTACCAGTAAATTGTCAAGGTTGAAATGGTATGTTATGTGCTGCCAAGTCAGGAGTGCCTCATAGTGACCCTAAGAGGGCTTTCAACTTAAGTGAGATATCTTAGGAGTGGTTTTACCAGTTCCACACCCCCAGTGAGCTTCCATGCCTGAGAGGGGATTTGAACCCAGGCCTCCTGGAGTCCTATTCCATCACTCTATCTACTACACCACATTGGGTAAAGCTTTAAATAGTTTAACCTATTTACTTGAAGGAGGCATCAATTAAATAAGTAGGACTTCCTTCTTAATACAACAATCAAGATTTGCAAAGGTAGCTCTTTCTTGATTCTATTCCACTCATGCTACATGACCAACACAGACATCTAAGTCAGAGGGGCACCCAGCTCCCATAACACCCCCCCCCCAATTGGTTATAGTGGCTAAAGCTGGTGGAAACTTTAAGCCCAAAACCTTGTGTGCCGCACTTTCCCACCTTGGTATAGATTGCAGAGATGTGCTTGGGTTGAGTTGATTGGAACACATTTAGGAGATGTCCTAATGGAAGAGGGATGAAATCTGAAAGCATATTGTGATTGACTGGCAATTGCAAGTCAAAGTGCACAGGATCACAAACAGTGTGCTGTGAAAAATTGATATGCTTCTTCAAAAGCACTCAACATAAGGAAAGCACAACATTGGGCAAAGTGCAGTACAGTATTGTGCCCCGGAGCTTTAGCTTCTAATAACAAAAAACAAACAAACAAAAAAATTGGTTTAGCAAAACTGTCTGATCCCATATTTGGGGGGAAAGATATGGAAGTAGAAAATTGCAGGACTGATTACTGGACTGAACTAACTTTTCGTTAGTTCTCTCCTGCAAAAATGAGAATGTTAAAACTGTTTTGATAGAGCTGTCAGATCTGAGAGTAACTAAAATGCTTTGAAATGTTGGATCTTCCAGTCAATCTGCCTTTCCCTCTGTTTTCGTCACATGATTCACCCCTGTTCTATTGCTCTTTCTGAGATTTTGAGGGCATGTGGGTCGAAAACAACCAACTCAGCCAAATTCCTTTTTGAACAACATGAACATTTAATGGTAGGCAACACAAAACACTTGCACATTTATATGTCTGGAATCTGGTGAACCTAATTCCCTCTTTGGGGGTGGGGGGGCTACTGTGCCAATTAATGTCATCCAAATAAGACAAGCGTAAAAAGTTACAGTCATTGGTTGACAATTAATATGGGACAAGAAGATTTGGATTTCCAGATCTTGACCTGGATTTGGATACCTGTGAAATCGATCCAAGATGAAGGGGGTTGCTTTCCAAATTTCTGAACAGGGGTCCGAAATAAACCTTCTGGTCAGTGTACTGACATACCCCAAGAGACTCCTGTTAAAAATTACATTAACAATGTGTTATTATTAAGTGAATGCACTGAGCAAAGCTGAAACACTTTGAGACTCTTGTTCATAAAATATATTTGTTATTAACTCTAACCCCTTTCTTCATTGCAGTTAATGAAAAACTAAAGTTCGTAAAGCCTAATTTACCAACAGTACAAAATTTGTTCAAAGTACAATCATTTGTACATTAGATTTATTAAGCCATTTCTGCTCTCCAAAATTTTGTCACTCATGATATATCTGTTTTAAAACGACACATAATCCACACAGAAATCCCAACCAGATCATGAGTTACTGGTTGGGAAATTATAACAAATTTCCTAAAATAATCTCAGAATATTCCCCAATTATGTAAACAACCCCTATGTCTGCTCATTTAAACAGTTGGTCTGGTTTCCCATTAACTAATGTGCGAAACTAATTTGCTAAAGTCAATATAATCCTGACCGTATACAGCAGTATGTACGGTAGTTTCTATGTAGCTGAAATGCTGTGTTTTGCCACTTCTCAAGGTGAAATGATGTCTATGAGAAAGATTTATTTCTCACATCAATAACGCTTGATATTTGTGTCAAATTCAGACAAAGGGCTTTGGTCTTAGCCTGGAGAGCAAGAAAAAGTTGTAGTGTGAAGAATGTTTCATTGTTTGAATTCTGGCTTGTCTTTCTTATATTTATACTGGGAGTGATAATGTGGGAAAACAAAACAAATCCTTGGATACACACACACACACTACAATTGTACTGAATTTGCTGCATAGCTATATGATGTGTTGGGTATGAGAAACCAGACACAGTTGCCGAGATCTAGCTGCTCGCTCATATTGTCATTGTTGTTCTTTATGTCAGTTATATCAACAGGGAGTGAAGGACTCCCCTCAGATGTTAACAACAAGTCTACATCTGATTCTAGTTTGAAATCCAGGTTTATGGGAAGAAAGAGTAAATTATGGTTTGTCTCCATAAGGCAGAATTAAGTTGGTGTCCCATAATTATAACTATTATAAGTTACAAACCCCGAACAGAAAGCTTCTTAGCTCTCATCGCTTGCATACAGGAGCTGGAGGAGTGCCTGAACTTGAAACTCATTGATCTCCTACATATAGTCTATATGTAACAACAAACTATGGTTTGTCGTTATTGCTGATCTAGACCACTGAGTCCAAAAGGAAGATTTGTGTTAACAGATCACTATGTTTGTGTTGCATGTTATCTTCCGTCAAGTCAAATCTGATTTATAGCTACCCGAATAAGATTTTTCAGGTGAGACATTTAAGGGGAGATTCCATGGCCTAGTGAGGATTCAAATCCAGTCTCCTAAATCCTAGTCCATCACTCTACCCACTATACCACACTGGACACCTTATAGATCACTATAAACCAATAAAATTGAGGTGCGGGGCTCCAATCTTGAATGGAAGAGAGGACTGAATTCATTCATGTTGACTCAGCTTAAGTTAGAGTTTTTCTTGAGTTTCTGTTGTTATTTATCCTTGGTTTAATCCAGTTCAATCCAATTTCAACCTGAGGAAACCTGTCCATCAGTGACACTGAATTCCCTGGCTTCTTTGAGGGAAGCTATGGTAGTTAAACCTGCAGGCATCCTTCAGTCACGAGAGACTATGGTAACGTGCTCTGAATAGAGGTCTTGGAACAGCATCTAGTGTGGCTGAGAAGGCCAATTCGAGAGTGACAATCCCTTCCACACTGAAGGCAAATACAATCTGTCCCCTGTCCAGCTCCCTGATTTTGCTGGTTTGGGGACTGCCTCTTTGCCTAAGCCTGCTGGACAAGTGTCTCTTCAAATTGGGAGAGGCCATGATGCACCGCCTGCCTCCAGGCTGAACGCTCAGATGTCAAAGTTTCCTATCTGTTGAGGTCCATTCCTAGTTTGGAAGGGGTGGAGATGGAAATAGAGAGGAGTTTGGAAGGAGTGGAGATGTAAAGGGAGAGGAGAAGTGGAGATGGAAAGGGGGAGGAGAGGAGTTTGGAAGGGGTGGAGATGGAAAGGGAGAGGAGAGGAGTTTGGAAGGGGTGGAGATGGAAAGGGAGAGGAGAGGAGTTTGGAAGGGGTGGAGATGGAAAGGGAGAGGAGAGGAGTTTGGAAGGTGTGGAGATGGAAAGGGAGCGGAGAGGAGTTTGGAAGGTGTGGAGATGGAAAGGGAGCAGAGAGGAGTTTGGAAGGTGTGGAGATGGAAAGGGAGCGGAGAGGAGTTTGGAAGGGGTGGCGATGGAAAGGGAGAGGAGAGGAGTTTGGAAGGGGTGGAGATGGAAAGGGAGAGGAGAGGAGTTTGGAAGGGGTGGCGATGGAAAGGGAGAGGAGAGGAGTTTGGAAGGGGTGGAGATGGAAAGGGAGAGGAGTTTGGAAGGGGTGGCGATGGAAAGGGAGAGGAGAGGAGTTTGGAAGGGGTGGCGATGGAAAGGGAGAGGAGAGGAGTTTGGAAGGAGTGGAGATGTAAAGGGAGAGGAGAGGTGGAGATGGAAAGGGGGAGGAGAGGAGTTTGGAAGGGGTGGAGATGGAAAGGGAGAGGAGAGGAGTTTGGAAGGGGTGGAGATGGAAAGGGAGAGGAGAGGAGTTTGGAAGGGGTGGCGATGGAAAGGGAGAGGAGAGGAGTTTGGAAGGTGTGGAGATGGAAAGGGAGCGGAGAGGAGTTTGGAAGGTGTGGAGATGGAAAGGGAGCGGAGAGGAGTTTGGAAGGTGTGGAGATGGAAAGGGGGAGGAGAGGAGTTTGGAAGGTGTGGAGATGGAAAGGGAGAGGAGAGGAGTTTGGAAGGGGTGGAGGTGGAAAGGGTGAGGAGAGGAGTTTGGAAGGGGTGGAGATGGAAAGGGGGAGGAGAGGTGTTTGGAAGGGGTGGAGATGGAAAGGGAGAGGAGAGGAGTTTGGAAGGTGTGGAGATGGAAAGGGAGAGGAGGGGAGTTTGGAAGGGGTGGAGGTGGAAAGGGGGAGGAGATGAGTTTGGAAGGGGTGGAAATGGAAAGGGGGAGGAGAGGAGTTTGGAAGGGGTGGCGATGGAAAGGGAGAGGAGAGGAGTTTGGAAGGGGTGGCGATGGAAAGGGAGAGGAGTTTGGAAGGAGTGGAGATGTAAAGGGAGAGGAGAGGTGGAGATGGAAAGGGGGAGGAGAGGAGTTTGGAAGGGGTGGAGATGGAAAGGGAGAGGAGAGGAGTTTGGAAGGGGTGGAGGTGGAAAGGGAGAGGAGAGGAGTTTGGAAGGGGTGGCGATGGAAAGGGAGAGGAGAGGAGTTTGGAAGGGGTGGCGATGGAAAGGGAGAGGAGAGGAGTTTGGAAGGAGTGGAGATGTAAAGGGAGAGGAGAGGTGGAGATGGAAAGGGGGAGGAGAGGAGTTTGGAAGGGGTGGCGATGGAAAGGGAGAGGAGAGGAGTTTGGAAGGGGTGGCGATGGAAAGGGAGAGGAGTTTGGAAGGAGTGGAGATGTAAAGGGAGAGGAGAGGTGGAGATGGAAAGGGGGAGGAGAGGAGTTTGGAAGGGGTGGAGATGGAAAGGGAGAGGAGAGGAGTTTGGAAGGGGTGGCGATGGAAAGGGAGAGGAGAGGAGTTTGGAAGGGGTGGAGGTGGAAAGGGAGAGGAGAGGAGTTTGGAAGGGGTGGCGATGGAAAGGGAGAGGAGAGGAGTTTGGAAGGGGTGGCGATGGAAAGGGAGAGGAGAGGAGTTTGGAAGGAGTGGAGATGTAAAGGGAGAGGAGAGGTGGAGATGGAAAGGGGGAGGAGAGGAGTTTGGAAGGGGTGGAGATGGAAAGGGAGAGGAGAGGAGTTTGGAAGGTGTGGAGATGGAAAGGGAGAGGAGAGGAGTTTGGAAGGGGTGGAGATGGAAAGGGGGAGGAGAGGAGTTTGGAAGTGGTGGAGATGGAAAGGGAGAGGAGAGGAGTTTGGAAGGGGTGGCGATGGAAAGGGAGAGGAGAGGAGTTTGGAAGGTGTGGAGATGGAAAGGGGGAGGAGAGGAGTTTGGAAGGTGTGGAGATGGAAAGGGAGAGGAGAGGAGTTTGGAAGGGGTGGAGGTGGAAAGGGTGAGGAAAGGAGTTTGGAAGGGGTGGAGATGGAAAGGGGGAGGAGAGGTGTTTGGAAGGGGTGGAGATGGAAAGGGGGAGGAGAGGAGTTTGGAAGGTGTGGAGATGGAAAGGGAGAGGAGGGGAGTTTGGAAGGGGTGGAGGTGGAAAGGGGGAGGAGATGAGTTTGGAAGGGGTGGAAATGGAAAGGGGGAGGAGAGGAGTTTGGAAGGGGTGGAGATGGAAAGGGAGAGGAGAGGAGTTTGGAAGGGGTGGAGATGGAAGGGGAGAAGAGAGGAGTTTGGAAGGGGTGGAGATGGAAGGGGAGAAGAGAGGAGTTTGGAAGGGGTGGAGATGGAAGGGGAGAAGAGAGGAGTTTGGAAGGGGGAGGAGAGGAGTTTGGAAGGGGAGGAGTTTGGAAGGGGTGGAGATGGAAAGGGGGAGGAGAGGAGTTTGGAAGGGGTGGAGATGGAAAGAGGGAGGAGAGGAGTCTGGAAGGGGTGGAGATGGAAAGGGGGAGGAGAGGAGTCTGGAAGGGGTGGAGATGAAAGGGCCTATTAAAAGCATATAAGAATAGTTCAGCTATTCAGAAGAACAGAATCGTAGAAGAATTTAGTTGGAAGGGGCCTATAGGGTCATACCCCCTCTACAGGAATCAAAATTAAATTATATCAGCAATATGGTTGTCTGAATTTTCATATCACTTTCTCAGATAATTGATTTCATGATCGGACTGCTCTAACGCTTAATAGTTTTTTCTGATATTCAATCAAACCCTGGGTTTTTCTATTATGTTTCGTGCATTTTGGGATGATTCGTTAAACCAGCATTAAGTTAATATCACAGATACCCTGTTTGTTGGATAACATTCCATGAGGTGAAGAGCTTCGGGAGTTCACAAATGAAGTGTCAGTAAGCAAAGCTGCCCTGAAGATCAAAAGCTTTGCTGAGATACCTGTTTGACAGTGGTAAATGGTAGCTGCTCACCAAGCTTTCCTCATGAGTGGGGTGGGCTCTACAAGCACCATTTCACAGATCTTATTTACATCCCCCTTTTAAAAAAAACATTCATTTGTCATTCAATGTCAGCTTAACATCAATTTCTTCCTTCTGCTCTGTAAGGCTTTTACCAACAAAATGACCCAGAGCAAAACATTCCAGCATTTGCTGTTCTACTAAAGGCACATCTCAGTTTCTTAGGAACAGTTCAGAGTCAGACCTACACTAAAGCAGGAAGAAGAAGCATTTAAAACAGAAACACCCATTCTCCACATTTTTTCTTGTGGGAGGGGCCGCTATCAAATTTCAGCCTCATCCAGATGGGTAAAAATAATTTGGATGGAATGAGTTCTGAGGTATTTTCTGACTCCATAGGAATTCTAATGTATAAAAAATCCCCCTGTCCACAGACGTGTTTTTAGGTGTCCAGTGGGGTACAGTGAGTAGAGTGATGGACTAGGATTTAGGAAATTGGATTTCACGACACCCAACACCTACAACCAAATGCAGGTGGTCAGATAGGATGGGACATTTCCTCTGAGTAGCTGTCAGACCTCAATTTCTACACCCCCAAAGAAGGTAAGCAATACCATTCTGTGTTTTTAAAGAAACAACCCCCCCTACTCTTATTTCCAAATTAGAAAACCACTAACCTTGTTTAGAAACACACACATATAATCATAATAAAGAAACAAAACCCCTGAAGGAAACAGCTCTTGTTATTTCTTTGCAGGTAGGTTTAACGTTAATGGTATCATGGGACAAATTTCTGCATCAAAAACGGAAGAGCCTCTGAGGGAATGTTCCCAAGGAAGGGCTGTTTGTGCCAGCCACCCTAGAGACACCCTGGGCATGTTATTTGGATACTGCAGTCCTTTTTTCACATGTAGTAAACTCTCCTTTTGGAGGAGGGGGGTTCCCACTAACCTCATGAAGAAGTGACAGTGAGATAGGGGTATGTATAGCTTATACATCACATAATATAAACCATACATCCCCATCATATCGTGCTAATGTAAGTTAGATTTTTTATTAGCAGACCCTCTGCTAATTCTAAGATACTGGGGAAACATTATCTTCCACTGAGTTTCATATGCTGTGGAAATATAGTTCAACAAGTGTTGCCACCATTCTGTAACCAAACTGGGCTTCCCATGGTATACCAGATACTTGCCCAAGTGAATGTCTCCCTTCAGAGGATGCAGTGTCTTAATTCTGCAACAACAACACCCTTGTATGTCATATTTGTTGCAGTGTTTTGAATTTTTGGTTAAATTCCTCTAGCTGAACAGCAGAGGTTCAGGGATTCACAGAGCAGAATAGCTTCAAGTTCCCCAGATGAGTCCACCCTTTTACTCATTAACTGGCACTTACAGTCTCAATAACTCACTCTGAGACATTTGTAAGAGAAAGAATAAAAAGTTTTATTACGGACAGTTGTGAAGAGATCAAACAGCAAAATGAGAAATATGACTTTCGACTTCAACAAATGAAAGAGAAGAGAAAAGCATTGAGCAGAGAGGTGGGGCTCTCTTTGAATTCAGAGGCAGGAAGAAGCAATTGGTTAGTGCTGGATGGACTGGCAGTTATTCCAGCCCAGAAACATCCCTCCCAGCCACACCTTTTCCAGGCAGAATGCGAGCTTGTAAAAACTTCAACAATATTTTCCTGGTTTACTTGGCATTGACTGCAAGTACATACATTTACTTATCTCATCAACCAGCTGTTGGTCAATCGTTATATTCAGCCCTGTTGTGTACTACTTTCAAAGCTGGAATCAAACATAGCCCACATGTTTCAAAAATTAGGCCTTGTCTACAAGCCCATTTTGGTGTGGGCAGGAGCAGACTAAATAGGGTTGCTAGGAGGTCCATTATGCTATTTGGTGTGATCCTTGCATCAAAGTGGCATACAAATCTCAAGTGATCCTATTTGGCCTGCTGTCAATTTGCCAATATCGTAAAGTGAGTTAAAAAGAGCCGCTTCAGGATATTGGCAAATTAAGGAAGTGCCAAGTATGTGGGTTTTTAAAAATGCATTATGACAGCACATATGTGCTGCATCACTTTTTTTAGAAGTCAAATGGGAAATCTTTTCCATGAAGCAGGAGGAGATGCAGTGCATGTGCACTGCCCCATGGATCCAAGGAAGTGTTTCATTTGCCATTATCCTGGCAGATATTGGCAATGGATAAGAAGGCTTCCTTTTGGTTCATTTCCAGTGATCTCATGGTGCTGGAAATGAACCAAAACAGAGTGATCATACTCGCAACATAAAAATAGAAGCCCCAAAAGGGGACAGAAAGGTCTGGGTAGGACCACTCTAGAGGCAGGCTGGTTCACTCCAGCAAAGATGCCTGATCACTGTCTCCAGGAACAAACCAGTTGTTGTCTTTTTAGCATATAAACCTCCTTCAGTTCTGTAAAAATATTTTAAATAAATAAATAAATCTTTGGAGTCCTCATCTAGGCCATAGGCAATTCCAGGACCTCATTCATCCAAGAATGAAATCTCCTAAAAAGCAACACTTTAAGACGTTTGGCTTCTACCGGAGGCAAAGTTCCTACTTGTTATCTCCTATTGCACCACTACGATTATGATTAATTATTACTACAATGTCTCCTAATCATCTTTCAGGACACAAAGCCCTCACAAGGAAGTGTACATTTTTCAAATAAAATCTAGTACACAAGATTCTGAGCGGTTAAAAATATATGTCTCTTAAAATGAACAGATCAAGCCTAAGGACAATGATTAATGAAATGAAGATTAAAATCTAGAAATGAAGATTAAAATCTAGAAATCTTTAATTCCACAAAACACACACACACACACACACACACACACACAAAATACCTTAATATTTACTTCTGGTGCATAGATTTCTCAGGGGTGTGACTCCTATAAATGTTTTTCCCCCCTAGTCTTCCTGTGTTACTGTCCATTTTTGCTGGGCCCCTATCAGTATTGAACAGCTTAGTGGATACAGCAAAGTCTTCAAGTGTAAGTAAAATGGCTGTCATGATGTGCCACACTTTCCACTTGAACGGCTGGGTACAGTTTAAAGAGAAAAAACTATGACAAGGGAGAGGAAGGGCCTTGAAGTTGTCCACCAACTTTTAGTACCCGGGCAGTAAACTACGCCTCATCTGGTCCCACTAGATTTACGAGATGCATTGTGATTAAAATGTAGCTGTGGTGGTGGTTGCTAGTATTATTAATATCCATGCAAGTTTTATGCAAATTGCTATGTCCTTTTGGGGGCGTGATTTGTAGTGAGTAACCTGTAAAATACCTATGAGATTCATCAGACCATTTGGTCAGATGTTAGTATTAGCTCTTTTTTTTAAAAAAAAAAAGTCTGTAGGAGTCCCATATCTTTCTCAGCCCATTAAGGACATTCATCATTGTAAGGAAAACATTGCAGGGTGAACGGTAAGCTTTGTTGTTTTCAGGATGTTTTGAAGAAGGCCACCAGAAGAGAAGTGACCGTAAGGGGAGCAGGAGAGGAAAATCACTAAAGCAGCAGGCTTTTGGACAGGCTCAAGAGAGAAAAGCCAAGAGCACTGCGGCAAAAAAAGAGAAGTACACATTAATCAAAAGGAGAGATAGCCGGCTACAGATACATAGAGCTAAAACTGTGGGTGGGGGTGGAGGAATCAAAGAAAAGAAAGAACCTTCATGTTCGTTCATTGGCTTCAAAAGACCTGCACTTCAGCAAGGTTCACTTTTATTTTCCATAATTATTCCAGCAGGCCAACTGGATTATATGAAGAGAGCATCACACTCTTAGAAGATGGCCCTTGGAATTCACAACCCCAAGCTTTTTTGCAAAGACATCTGAACACAAGCCAGCAGCCTTCAGCACCAAGAAGTGACTCTTGTTTCTGTTTGCTATAATACGTATTTAGCAGCTAGTGAAGTCATTCTTGAACAATGTTTCTCCGTCTTTTTCATCCTTTTCTGATATTTATTTTGGTCAGCAGCCGCACATACACACACCAAGACACACTGGTTTCTCTTCTCAAAAGGAAATGCCATCTGTTATTTTCTTATAATTGTTCACAAATCATATTAAAAGGTTATAACTGAATGCATGAACTAAGGCTGTGGTCCTGTACATACTTATCAGCAAATGAATCTCACTGAATTCACAGACTCTCCTGAGTAGACATGTGTGGGATTGCATAAATAATTTGAGCTCAAACGTTAATACCAAAATTTGGGGGAAACTGAAGAATTACAATCCATAAAAGAATGAGATAATGATATTTGGTATACAGCATTAAATTTATAACATATAATTTTGAGGAGAGCAGATTCTAACAAGAAGCAGTTATAACAGTGATATAAATGTATTTGTTATTTTAAAAATAATTTTAAAAATACACTTCTTCAACAATGCTGGGGTTAGGGGCAGCGGATCCCCATGTAGCTCAAAATCTGTGTATAACACTTATGCCCCCCAAAATGTAACTACAAAGCATAAACAGTTGATTCAGAGAGAGAGAGAGAGATGACAGTTCTGTCTATTAGGGTTCTCTTCTATACCATTGACAAACCTTTCCATGCATGTGTAATGATTGTTAAAGATTCTTACAACCCCCTGATCTAGATGCTGATTTAGAGATGTTGTGTTTGGGGGCAAGTAGACCAGTTTTTACAGAAAACTGAACGCAGACTTCCAAAGAATAGCAAGGAGAGACAAGAGGGCTTTCTTAAATGAACAGTGCAAAGAAATAGAGGAAAATAATAGAAAGGGTAAAACCAGAGATCTGTTCAAGAAAATTGGAGATATTAAAGGAACATTTTGTGCAAAGATGGACATTATAAAGGACAAAAATGGGAGGGACCTAACAGAAGCAGAAGACATCAAGAAGAGGTGGCAAGAATACACAGAGGAATTATACCAGAAAGATCTGGATGTCCTGGACAACCCAGATAGTGTGGTTGCTGACCTTGAGCCAGACATCTTGGAGAGTGAAGTCAAGTGGGCCTTAGAAAGCATGGCTAACAACAAGGCCAGTGGAGGTGATGGCATTCCAGTCGAACTATTTAAAATCTTAAAAGATGATGCTGTTAAGGTGCTACACTCAATATGCCAGCAAGTTTGGAAAACTCAGCAGTGGCCAGAGGATTGGAAAAGATCAGTCTACATCCCAATCCCAAAGAAGGGCAGTGCCAAAGAATGCTCCAACTACCGTACAATTGCACTCATTTCACACGCTAGCAAGGTTATGCTCAAAATCCTCCAAGGCAGGCTTCAGCAGTATGTGGACCGAGAACTCCCAGAAGTACAAGCTGGATTTCGAAGGGGCAGAGGAACTAGAGACCAAATTGCCAACATGCGCTGGATTATGGAGAAAGCCAGAGAATTCCAGAAAAACATCTACTTCTGCTTCATTGACTACGCAAAAGCCTTTGACTGTGTGGACCACAGCAAACTATGGCAAGTCCTTAAAGAAATGGGAGTGCCTAACCACCTTATATATCTCCTGAGAAACCTATATGTGGGACAGGAAGCAACAGTTAGAACTGGATATGGAAACACTGATTGGTTCAAAATTGGGAAAGGAGTACGACAAGGCTGTATATTGTCCCCCAGCTTATTTAACTTATATGCAGAATACATCATGCGAAAGGCTGGACTGGAGGAATCCCAAGACGGAATTAAGATTGCCGGAAGAAATCTCAACAACCTCCGATATGCAGATGATACCACTCTGATGGCAGAAAGTGAGGAGGAATTAAAGAACCTCTTAATGAGGGTGAAAGAGGAGAGCGCAAAAAATGGTCTGAAGCTCAACATCAAAAAAACTAAGATCATGGCCACTGGTCCCATCACCTCCTGGCAAATAGATGGGGAAGATATGGAGGCAGTGACAGATTTTACTTTCTTGGGCTCCATGATCACTGCAGATGGTGACAGCAGCCACGAAATTAAAAGACACCTGCTTCTTGGGAGGAAAGCGATGACAAACCTCGACAGCATCTTAAAAAGCAGAGACATCACCTTGCCAACAAAGGTCCGCATAGTCAAAGCTATGGTTTTTCCAGTAGTGATGTATGGAAGCGAGAGCTGGACCATAAAGAAAGCTGACCGCCGAAGAATTGATGCTTTTGAATTGTGGTGTTGGAGGAGGCTCTTGAGAGTCCCCTGGACTGCAAGGAGAACAAACCTATCCATTCTGAAGGAAATCAACCCTGAGTGCTCACTGGAAGGACAGATCCTGAAGCTGAGGCTCCAATACTTTGGCCATCTCATGAGAAGAGAAGACTCCCTGGAAAAGACCCTGATGTTGGGAAAGTGTGAAGGCAAGAGGAGAAGGGGACGACAGAGGACGAGATGGTTGTACAGTGTCATCGAAGCTACGAACATGAATCTGACCCAACTCCGGGAGGCAGTGGAAGACAGGAGGGCCTGGCGTGCTCTGGTCCATGGGGTCACGAAGAGTCGGACACGACTAAACGACTAAACAACAACAACAGACCATTTTGATGCCTTCAGTGTTGAATTCATGCAGTTCTGGGTGGCCAGGGACACAGTATTTATTGAATATTTATTTATGTATGTATTTATTTATTTATTGGAGTATTTATGTATTTATTTATTGGAATATTTATTTATTGGGAAAAAATCTATATATAACCAAAACCTTGGTGTTCAGACCTGTGCAATTCAAGGGAGAAGTGTAATTTCAAGAGGTTAATATCTGTGTGTTCCTAGCTTGGCAGGTAGTTTTGACATCGTTGGTCTGAACTGAGTGATTTCTCAGTCTGTGATGGTTAGTTCTTCTCTTTATGTCTTAAAGGGCAAACCTTTTATCATCATTCTGTATCTAATTTTGTTTCTAAGAAATAGAGTTTAATAAATAAGTATTGTTCAAGCCTATTAAGAGTAGTTTTAACTTCCCCTCCTTAATACATGCTGTGTGGGTAGCTCTGTAGATTTGAGCACCTGGCTGCAGAGCTACAGGTCAGGAGTTCAAATCCCCACTATGCCCCCTGGGAACTGAGATCATTTGGCGCATGATGGGAGTTGCATACCACCTGCGTAGTTCTGGGTGACTTCATGGCCACAGAGTGCCATCAGAATGAGGGACTAGTAAACCATTTCTGGTTACTTTATAGCTAGAAAAACCTAGGAAGGATTGTCATAAGTCATAACTAGCTTGACAGCAGATAATGAGTTAATTAGCCCAATACACACTCGTCTTTCACACACTGTCTCTAGTTGTGCAATCCTGAGCTAGCCCTGTGGCACAACAAGGCTGCCAAATCTTAGACCAGTGGTTCCCAACCTTAGGTCCCCAGACGTTCATGGATTGCAACTCCCAGAAGCCCTTGCCAGCACAGCTAGCAGGGAAGGCTTCTGGGAGTTGCAGTCCAAGAACACCTGGGGACCCAAGGTTGGGAACCCCTGTCTTAGATCATGAGGGACGAGAGGCAAGCCTGAAGCAGAGTCTAATGGCATCTGGGTGTAAACAGTAACAATGTGTGGAACTCAGTAGTAGAACATCATAGCCATAGGACTGCACAGTTAGGTTCCCCAGGAACTGAAGCAGAGCAAGATTGGTGATCTGGGAGGTGAGACTCTTTACCTAACAACTGGCAGAACATATTGGGGAAGAGGGCCTTGCTGCAGAGGTTGTGAGTTGAAATTATCTTGGTGGAGAAACTGCTGGGGGAATTGAAGAGACAGAAACTGAAAAACCGAGAAATGTCCTTGCTGCCTGGATGATGCTGAGAACTGTATTCCAGAAACATTATCAAGCAGGAGCCCATGCATCACATGCACAAAGTCCCAGATCCAATGCCCGTCACTTACAACAGGGCTAGGAAAAACTCCTGCCTGGAATTCTGAAGAGGCACTAGAGATCTGTACCCAGTTCTGATCTAGAAGGAACAACAGTCCATCCCAGCAAAAGATGGCTTCCTATGTTCACCCTTTATGAATCTGGTTGCATGGCACTCCACAGAAAGAGAGAGAGAGAAAGAAAAGTAAAGAAAGAAAAGGAATTGCATCAGATTTGAACTTACATTTGGATCATAGCTATGCACATTTGCACAACTATGTTTTTTAAAAAAATGTATTTGGTTTTTTACATTTCTTTCAGTGGCTGGTGGTTCCTGTCCATCAAACTGGTACACTTAATCATTAGCTGATTCACATGACAAAGCAGAGAGCAAATTTTGGAACACAAAATTCTGTTCAATGATGAGAAAAAACAAGGACCTGTAGTTCTTGTGTTTGGAGTTAGCCAGAGATTAATCCTTCATTAGTTCACTTCAGAAAACATATCACCAGTATCGAACTGAAGTGACATTTCCCTCCCTGAACTAGAAGATGATCATTGTATCTGACACATTGACCTTGGGGAGAAGGGAAGGTCCAGATGGAGAATTTAGTGGGCAAGGTACAGTTTCAATAGAGATTTCTTTGAAAAACAGCCAAAAGCAAAAGCTCTTCAAAAACCAAACAGAATGGAGGATGGCCCTTGGCTCTGAACCCCCTCATTCTGAGACTTCATTCCTTCTCCTGCATATCTAGATGGGAAGAAGGCCAACCCCTGAAATGAGAACTCAAATACTGCAACCTGACAAACCTACCGGCAGAATCTCTCCATGAGTGGAACATGATTAGTATTGGGGGACAAAGTGACAAGGAAGGGTTGTTATTACAAACCAAAATAGATTGGCATACCATGCTTTTTTAGGCCTGGTCTCCAGGATGGTGTAACAAAACACCAACGGAGGAGGCAGAGGTAGGGTTTGTCCAGACAGGCCATTTTGAGTGTGGGGTGGACTGTGCTACAAAGGGTCTGTTGAGGTGGGGGGAGCAATGTGCCATTTGGAGTGCTCCTCCCATTCAAACAGCAAACAATCCCTCGTAGCCTGATCAGCTGTCAATTAAGCATTTCTTCTGATTGTCTGTGGAGGAAAAATTGTTATTATTTATTTCAATCCTCATTCCCTCTGTCAGTGCCATCCTGTTTTCTCCATTCCTCCCACTTTTCTTCCCTTCTCTTGTTCTTCCCCTACTTACTCTCTCCTCCCTCAGAATCTGCAGCCTTGATGGCAGAAGCTGCTGGAGGCTGCTATCTCCAGGCTAAACAACAAGCATGCCAAAAAGAATGCATGCCCTAGCTTGTGCTAGAGGGGTGTGCAATAGCTCCTAAAGGCGAAAGATGGACCATTCTAAGTAGAAACACTTGCGAATGAGGGATTTTTTTCCCAGTCCATAAGCGATCCATATATCATATCTATATGCCAGTGTATACAGGCCCCAAGTAAATACATTCTTACTGAAGTGAATGGAAGGCCTCAGATAACTGACCTCTGACTTCCAAATGTCTCTTCTCCACCACATTGGTGGGCAGCCAATCACAGCACACTGCTGCAAGTGCAAAAGCAAGGATAAAGACATGCATCAAGCTATGTGACATGGGTCTACATTAGTTGTCTGTAGGAACACAAATGTGATAATTTGATGATGAGAAACATGGGAGAAAAAGGTATTTCACCCTACTAGCGAGCTACCTTGTTTTGCTATATGTTGATTGGTGCTTTCCACACTTGAGAAACATGAAGCATCAGGGTCAGAGTACAGGTTAAAATGTGTTTCCTCATCTTACAACGATACACCTCTAGGCAACACAAATGTTTCAGTGCTATTGGCTGGCACATAAACAATGCTGTGCTCTTTCCCCTTTGACCATTTACAAAACAAAAGGAAACTGGTTTGCCAAAAGCAGATTGAGGCAAACTTGTGTTAGAACCATCATCATTATCATCATCATGTGCCATCAAGTTAATTCTGACTTATGGTGGCCCTTTCTAGGCTTTCCCAGGTAAAGAGTACTCAGAAGTAGTTTACCATTCCTTTCTTCTGGGGGAATCCTGGTGCTAAGATCCTCATGGTGCAGTGGTTAAACTGCTGTACTGCAGCCAAAACTGTGCTCACGACCCGGGGTTCAATCCCAGGTAGCCGGTTCAAGGTTGACTCAGCCTTCTATCCTTCCGAGGTCGGTAAAATGAGTACCCAGCTTGCTGGTGGGGGGCAATGTGTAGCCTGCGTAATTAACTTGTAAACCACCCCGAGAGTGCTTTAAGCACTATAGAGCCGTATATAAGCAGCACACTTTGCATATTTTTTGTTTTTTGCTGTGCAGCTTGCAGTAGGGTGAAATCCTGTTGCGCAGATCTGTGTATGTAAAGCAAATGGCACCACCAGTAGAGCAAATTACTGCTGATAAAAGGCTTTCTTTGGTGATTTGGGGGTACATATTATTGTATCATTCAAGTTGGACACACAAAACTGTACTACAGGATTTTAGGCGTAGTCTTTCCTCTGCTTTAAGGCATGGAATCAGTATCTTGTCCAGCAATGCCTGTTCAGAGCTCAATGTAGCAACAGAGAGGGTGGTGAAGTTGCTGGGGACCCTGGTATTATTAGACTGGTATTACAGCCAACAATATAATGGCAGACAAACATCACCAAAGCACAGTTTTTCAGCCTCTACTATTTTCCCCCTGTAATGTACAGCTGCAGTGGAGAGCTACATGTCTTCTAGGCGCACAGTTATTTGTTATTTACTTATGTCATTATTTATTTAAAAGGAGTTAGGGTGGTGTAGCAGATAGAAGGTTGGACTAAGACTCTGAAGACCTAGGTTCACATCCCCCTTTGGCCACAGAAACTCATTGGGGGTGTCAATGGTAAAACATTCCTTGAACATCTCGCATACTTTGAAAGCCCTATCAGGATAACTGTTAAGTCAGAAGGGAATTGATGGCACATAAAAACACATTTATTGGTTGCCTTGAGCAGAGATCCTTATGCCGACCAGATTTACAGTGGAGTAAAATAACGCACACAAACATTTATTTGAAAGATTTGTAAATGTATTGGTCAGGTAAGCTGTGGAGAGGTCCAATAGGCTGTCAGGTGCTTCACATGAATTGATCTCTCCGCAAGATGGACTTAGATATTCTGCCGTGTACAGGGATTCTGAGCTTGTCAGGATGTCTAAATCAAAGTGGAAATAAAATGGTGCTCTTAAAGCACAATGAAAATGGAAAACTGGTGCATCAAAGAGTGCAGAGCATATTGCACATGCTTTCCAACAGAGCTTGTAAAAGGTACTTTTACAGCTCCCAGAATCCCCCAGGAAAATGGTCAGTGACTGGTGGATTCTGAGAGTTAAGAATCTGGAAAAAGTAAAATTCCCAGGTCTTGTTTTCTAGGGAGTCTCCCACCTCAGCAGTTTAAGGAAGGCAGCTCTGCTTCATTTGTCAGCACTGCAGAACTGAAAGAAAGTCCCTTGTGACTATCATTCAGAAGACCAATGGCAGGAACTCCTGCTGCTTCTCAGAAAGCTAGCAAGGGAAGACAGTCTAAGTTCATCCATCAGCCAGAAAACAGCCCCTGCCAAGCAGTCACTTCCCCCACTTCCTGCTAGACGCAAGGATCAGCTAAAACTGCCAGTGGCAACTCAGAAGACTGCCCATTATAATTGATACCTTCTGACCGTTCTTGTTTTTAGCAACTTGAAAGCTGTTTAGCAACAGAATAAGCTACTAATCTAACGAAGTCTGAACTTTGTCCAGCCATCTTCAAACTGATACAAACCCCAGAGTTAGTGGTTTTAGCTTCAAATCTAGCTGCCCTCATACTTTTTCCCCTCAGTGTCTAGTCAGATCCACTGAGTATTATGGAGAAATTAAAACTTACTCTTTTCTTTGTGACCATTTTGGCTGTTCCTAATAAAGGCATTGCCCTATAATTGTGAGCCTTTTCTAATGAACAAAGACAGATTTGCATATGTATCATGTGGGCTTTTATTTGCTTGACTCTACCTGCTATAAGTCTGCTTTGATCATCATTCAATGAAAATAAGATGTCTTCAGAAATCAAGATCTTCAAATAATTTGAGTCATCTTTACCACAGCTCTGTGAAGTAGGTGTGTGTAAGGCCTGTGACCATTCTTTTGATCAGTCTTTCTGAGTGGGAGAGGAAATTAGGTGCATATGGAACTTGGCAAGTGGGAATTGAAGATTAATCATTTGGGTCCACTGTGGAGATGCTGGTAAGGAAGACTGAAAAGCAAAAGCAGAGGAGAACGTTGAAGATTTTAGAGACTATGATATTCCTGTTTGGATTCTTTGTGAATTATAACCCCTGGGGATTACAATGACCCTATTGGATATATTGTAATATTTTCAATCTCAAGGGTAGCCTGGAGTCTCCTGCCTTCTTCAGGAGAAAAGGAGCCCTTCCTTCCTTCCTTCCTTCCTTCCTTCCTTCCTTCCTTCCTTCCTTCCTTCCTTCCTTCCTTCCTTCCTTCCTTCCTTCCTTCCTTCCTTCCTTCCTCCTTTTTCTCTGACCCATCTTGTCTCTGCCTCTCACCCACGTCTGCCTCCCCACTCTATCCACCTTTTATTGTTCTCAGCCCTATTCCTTACCTCAGGAGAAGGATGGCAACGTTAGCACTGCCTGCCTGCCAACCTGCCCTATGATTAAAGCATTGTAGGCCACTTTTGTGTGACAAGGGGAGACAAGGCAGGAAGGGGAGAAGAGGGAAGGGAAAGTATGATGTGACACAAGGCATGAGGTAAAGCAGCACAATGGAGCAAAATAAATCACGAACGGAAAAAGAACGAAAGGTGGGACAAATGGTGGACAAGGTGCAAGGGAGGAAAATGTGGTGAAGCAAGAGAGGACGAAAGAAGGAAGGAGGAGAATTGGGAAGCTCCCGTGGTGTGGTGGTGGTGAAGGAAAAGGAGGAGGAGGAAAGAAGGAGGTTTGCCAGAAGGGGGAAACTGACACAATTGACCACTCCTCACACTCCACTACCTGAGGTGGCTAAATTTGCAGAGTGGACAAACCAGCCATGAATACATACTAACAATTATAGAACTCTACCAGATACTATTGCTGTTATCAATTGTGTGTAATGGCAGCCAAATTAAACAATGCCTCTACAGTGCGCCTAGCATCAGAGAAAGGAACTAGCTTCTCTTTTTAAAAAAATGGACCTTAGGACCAATTGTCTCTGAACATAAGGAGAAGACTTTGTACCTCTGACATAAAGTTGATTTCCTTTTTAAAAGTCACTTAATAATGTAATCCTGGACATCTCAACCCAGAACTCAGTACTTACAAGGACAAACTCCTGAGTAAGCAGACACAGGGTGGAAAGAACACCTGCTGAAAAGAGGAGTGTTGACCTTGTGTTTGTGTATCAGAGCCAGAGTTGCACTTATTTGTAGTGCAGATCATTCCACAATTATACATCATTCCTCAATTATAAATCTATGTCAGTCAAATTGCCGATGGCTTTACTCATTAGCTAAACACACTGAAAGATGGTAGCAGGTTAGCTTCTCACAAAAAAGGGAAGAATACTGACTTATCTCACTTTTTTACCTCATACTTTAGCTTCCACAAGAAATAGAGACTTGCTTGTTTTAAAATGAAGGATGGAAATCCAGATCAGCTAAGGGTATAAGTAGACATCAGGAAGCATGTTTCAAGGTAAAACCCAACCACCCAGGTAACACTACACGTGTGGTAATTTCTGTTTCAGGTGCCGAAATAACCTGGCACTAGATATTGTAACTTAATTGGTGTGATGGTGAGGTGCTATTTGCTATTCTGCCTCTGGCAATGTTTTGGGATGGCTCTGCTTGAGAGTGAGAGGGGATGGAAACACGAAACAACAATTGTGACCTCCAAGATACATCAGTGTGAATGTATTACCACATTCTTCCTACTGTGCTACCAAAACTTTCCTTTAAAAGAAACAAGATTTCCTTCCTCTTCTAAAAGCATATTCTGTACATCTGAAGCTTCCCAGAGAACACTAAAGCTGATTTTACATCAACCATTTGGATAGTAATCTTTATGAATCTAAATGTACATGCCAGCAAATATGGGAGAACCCATGCTGATACTTGTTTAATAATTGGCAAAATTACTTGGATAAAGCTTAAGCTGTAACTGTTAACAACCTAGGATTATCTAATGTCTACTGTAATAGCTCTGTGTGCGCCTAGTCAGAGAGGAAGATAAGTCCATTAAAGCTGATACATACATTAGCAAAGGGAATAGGAAAATCATGTCTAGCCCGAGACTTTTACTACTGTTTGTTTTTGGACTGATTCATCAAAGCATTAAAACGTTCTTGTAGGTGGGGGTGATGCATAGTTCAACCTATTAAAATGCATCTTGATTATGTTGTATCTTTTCTACAAGTCACATTCTCCCTTCCAAACTGCTTTACAGCATTAAATTATACATGACATTGATTCAAACCATTTTTATGGAACTCATTCAAAATTCATCTTGGTGTCCTTCAGGTGCTCTAAGGTTATACTCCTCCATTTATATATGAGCAGTTTTGTCTTCAAAAGGTCCAGTGTTTCTCAGACTTTTTAGAGATGTGGTTATTTCATTTTAAACCTGTAATACATCTCAAAGGAACAAAAAATAAATCATTTCAGAAAGATTATTTTCCAGCCAGATACATTGATGGGCAGTCTTTATAAGACTAAAAACCTCAAACACTGTATGTCACAAAGGATGAGGGGAAATCAACAAGTAACTTTGGGTTTGTCCACCACTATATATACCCCTTGCAGCAGGAAAGCCCTCCTTTTCTTGGCTGAAGCTGAAAGAATCCTCATCAGAGGAAGAACTCGAGCCTCCAACAAGCAGCCACAGGAGGCCAAGGCAGAACTGGAGTTCTCCTGAGGAAAGGAAGAGAGAACCCATCCTCTTCAGAACTACCCACAAGTCCAGGGAGTAGAGCCACTTTAAGAGACTGCAAAATTGCCCTTCCTAGAAGGACTGCAAGAGTTCACCAGAGGACACCTTAATGACAGAACATTCCTGAGCAACTGCAACTGAGAAGAAACACAGCAGCAGCTGTATCAGAACACTGCCACAGTCAAAGTGCAAGACAATGCCTAGGTTTCTTGCATGACAGTAACGTGTGGCTCTCCTGGTATCTGACTGTCAGGACTGGGGCCTTGCTGGAACCCGGCAACCTTAGTGCAGGCAGGATCAGCCCCATCTCTCTGGGGAGAACTGCTCTAAGGATTGCAGGACTGGGCCCTTTCCCTGCAGCTGTTGCCCAGCTCCCCAGGAGTCCCACCTGGGAAAGCTGAGGACTGGGCTATATAAGAACAGGCTTTCCCCATAGACCTTTGCCTCAGCAACGAAAGTTTTCAGCTCTGCTGATACTCCTGCCTTGGCTGCCTGGTTGTTCCTGCCTTGCCTTTTGTGCATCCCTAGGCCCTGTTGCCTTGATACAGTTCCTCCTGGCTTTGACCCCTGGACTGTCTGACCATGATTTGCATCATCCTTCTACCCGGCTACTGTTTAGACTCAAAACTTCAGCTGGTTGGTTTCTGTTTGGGCTCTGGGGTTGGCTCTACCTTGTTCCTGCAGTCTCGCCCTGGACTGGGTCCTGGTGCCTCTCCTACCGAACCCTGACACTGACCCTTCTTACATAATGACTTTGTTTCTGGCTGTTGATGCCTGATTTGTGACCCGGCAGAATGTGCTGTAATAAAGACTGTGACTGCCTTGACCTTCTTGTCATCTACTCCATAAACTAGTTCATTGATTGATGTGCTTTATCTGGTCTTGGCTTTCTGGACCCTCTGATTCAGCACTTCCATGTGTCTATCCACCAAACTTGGGTTGGCCTGCGGTTACTCGCTTGCAGCCTAGAACCAACAGCAGTGGGAGGAGTGGCATGTTTGCTGATCATTGTGCTCCATCACCTGAGGCAACTGCCTCACCCAGCCAAATGGCAGGGCCAGACCTCTCCTTATCAAATGTTACTCTGGTGCACAGTGAATACCACAGTGGAGAGTGGTGAGGTGTCATGGTGATAGTCTCTCTTCCCCCCACCACCACCTCCAGATACCCACACAAACATCTGTATACACACACACCAAAAAGCCCTACACACATGCAGGAACCTAGAAGAGAGCTAGGAAATGGTCTTTTCAGTTGTACACAAACTCTTCATATCTTACAGCAAACATAGGTAAGGTAGGCAGGTCAAAGTCTTCTTTTCCCTTTATTTGCCCCAGTTCATTGTGGGTGGCATGGGAAAAGATCCTATTTTTGTCAACTACAACTCCCAAAACACTCCATGGCTAGTGACTCTGCTGGCTGAGCAATTCTGAGAGTCATAGACCAAAGTGGGGGGGGGAGTAAATGTCCCCCACCACTGGCAATAACACATGAAAAGTTTAAGGAACAGATGGACTACATTCTACCTGTGGGGATCATGAATTTCTAGCATTGAATGGAAACCACAATTGCAAGGGAGGTCCCAGAAAGTAAGAGCTGCTTGGCTGGCTCCTACACCTTTCTTTCAGTGACAGACATGGGCTAGCTCTGACCGTCAGATGCCACTTGCTCATGTCATTTATTTTACATAAGCGTTACTAGAAGCTCACATCAAATAAGAGAAGTTAAATAAATTGAGACCATTACAGTGCATAATGTGATTGTATACAATGCTTTCTGTAAAAGGAGAAACAAACTGGCTCCTTGGAACGATAACAGGGAATTCAAATGAGGCAAACAAAAGGCCTGCTTGACTTACTTGTTTATCACAGCCAAAATGGCAAGTTTCCAATTTGGAAATGTTTGCATTCAAAGAGATGTCAGGTGATATGAAAGTTCTTACTGTGCCCTATACTCCAGGAGATCTCGTATATTTCATTCATACAGACCACTGCATCCCAGGTGAAAAAGATGGGAGAATATACAGTAGTTGGTGAGGTAGAAGAGATTGCCAGCTCTTCTAACCAATGATGGCCTCATTCTTTCTTTGTTCACCAGAGATTGTTCCTTGCTACTGGCAATTCAAAACTTGGAATGGTTTGGTATAATTCATATTATTTTTCTTTCCATAAGGTTTAAAAATGTGTTACTGTACAGAGGCCCTGAGGAAGGAAACAAAGAGCAAACACATTATCACGAGGAAGCTGCAGTAGCCAAGGTTCGCAATAAGGGGGCCACAGTAACAAAGGCTCTTACATCACTTGCAGAATTAGAAAAGCACCATTTGCTTCAGCGGCTGCCGTAAAAATGACCACAAATCAGTGATCTATTGTTGCAATTAATGTTCCAGCCTCACCTGCCATCAATTAATTAGCCTGTGCAGAGGATCGCCTTGAGAGTAATTTGTGTTCTTATGTTCCAACTCATTGCATGAATCAATAAAAACAGTGCATGCTTTTCCTTTTTCTTAACACCACCCCATTTCCAGTAGGTTCCTAATAAAACATTTACTTCTCATGCCTGCAACAAGGAAAGATGGCACTGAATTCACTCCTAGGAGTGGTGTTGTGTTGTGTTAGACTGCTGAGTTCTACCAATAATTACCCTTTGTTCCGTTATATTTCTGACATGAACAGCAACACATATTTTTGAGACAGATTTGTGCAGTAGCCTACACTTGGAGTACTTGTATATTACAAAAAAAAGCACAATCTCACCCTCCAGATCAGCAGTCTCAAATCAATATCAGATAAGTAATAGGTATCATCAGATGGACCAAGCATGGTACATATCAGACTACAGCAGAAGTTGTTTCTGGGTACTGTTGGCAAACAAAGCAAGTCATCACACGAAAGCCCCATTCTCTCTTTGCTCACCACAGTTTGTTCACTGCTACCAAGCTGAACCACTGAGTGTGTTATCTAATTCTGGCACCACAGAGAACATTTCACATGTGCAAAGGTCAAAACAGCATCTTGTCAGCCTAAAATGTCAACACCACATTCAGTCCTGATGCTTCTAGCTAAACAAAAACAAACAAAAAAGAAAGCTTGCAAGCCCCAACACAGAGAGACATCTAGGCAAAAAATCTCTTATTTCACTAGGAAAACAGCATTAAAGGACCCAGGAAATGAGTTCTAGGGTTGCCAGAGACAAGTTTTAAAAGTGTGTGTGTGTGTGTGTGTGTGTGTGTGTGTGTGTGTGTGTGTAAAATAAACAATCAGTCAACTAAGAATAGTATGGGGGGTGGAGAAATGGAATAAAAGAGAAAAATAACTGCCAATAATGTATCTCATATGCAAATGTTGAATAGGCAAAAGGTAGCACTGCTAAAACAGCTAGACATAAAACAGTCTATCAGATCAAAGCATCTGAGCTGTGACAAAAGAACTCCTTTGAGGAATAACTACAGAGTAAGCATTAAATTCAACAGTTCTCAACAATTTGGTTTGTGGTATTTTCAGATGTTCTCATAATAATGGGATCAGTGGTTCCCAAACTTGGGTAAGCAGATGTTCTTGGACTGCAGTTCCCAGAAACTCTGGCCAGCACCACTGATGGTGAAGGCTTCTGGGAACAGCAGTCCAAGAACACCTGGAGTATCCAAGGTTGAGAACCATTGGCCTAGATCAGGGGTCTCAAACATGCGGCCCGGGGGCCATTTGCGGCCCGCCGGATGATAGTTTGTGGCCCCCGCCTTGCCTCCCCCCCAAAGCACCCACACGTCCTCTGCTGTCAAGTCGCTCCCGGCCTGTCCTCGAAGAGCGCCTCCAAGCCGCCAACAGCAGCTGCCGCCGCCGCCTCTTCCAGGGAAGCAGCTCTCTTTCTCTCTTGGCACCCCCAGCACCAGCCCGGCCAGCGGCCGCCTCAGCGCCCGGCAGTGCTTCCTCCTCCTCCTCCTCCTCCTCTTCGTCCTGCTTCAGCCGCCTCGGCTCTGGAGGCTGCCTGGGCTCGCCTCGCAAAGTTTGCTCTTCTGTCGTGGTGGGGGTAGCTGCTGCTGCTGAGTGCGCCTTTTTTTGATGGGGGCCCTCAGAGGAAGGTTGCTGGACCTCCATGTGTGTGCATGCGTGCGCGCACACCTGTGGGGCCCCCCGCCCTGTTCTGTTTAATTTCGCGGGTACCGGTGGGGGCTTTTCTCCTTTGACAAGGTGAACTCTGTGAGGGTTTTTTTAAAAAAAATTATGTCGTGCCCTCCTCCCCCCGGCTAAGTGGTCGCCGGCGCTCCCTCCCTTCTCCGCTTCTTTGTCCTGCTGCTGCTGGTGGTGGTGGTGGTGGTGAAGAAGGAGCCGGAGGGGGTCGTGGCCGGGCGACGAGGGCTCGCACATCCCTCCTCCTCCTCCTCCTCGGAGCCCCAGCTGGGCTAAGGAAACTCCCGCGCGGCTTCCTCGGGCTCTTGCTCTGCTTGGCAGAAAATCTGATGCGGCCCAGCCTCACTCAGACTCTGCCTCCAGCGGCCCCCAGGTAAATTGAGTTTGAGACCCCTGGCCTAGATGATGTTAAACCTATTGGCCAGTCAAGATCTCAGATCAAGACAGTCCACTGCAATATTTACCAGCCCAGTTTCTTAGGAAGTAGACAATCATCCTATATCAAATAAAGCTACTCTGCAGAGACTGGCAAGAGGTGCATCTAAGGTTCTTCCCTACATTGTTGATGATTGGTTTACTTCTGTTCAAGACTTCCGCTCAAGAATGCGAAATCACAGAATATCAAGAGGCACTGTTGGTCTGTTCAGAATACAGCTGTATATTCCCTCTCTTCGAAAATGTAATTGTACAATACACACATTCTCTCTCTCTCTCTCTCTCTCTCTCTCTCTGATATTTGCATAGCGAAGCATTCTGACCTATCAGAATCTGGCTGGCGTTAGCCAATAAATGTTAAGAGGGTTACCAGCTGGGGGAGAGTAGGAAAGGTGTGGCACGTGTGGTGCTGCGCCAATGACTTAAGATGACCTGGCACAAAGTGCTTCGTGCCCATCTCAAATATAAAGCAAATGTCAGTTAGCAGTCTGCTAGCTAGGTGTTAGCTAGGTGATAGATTATAGTTAATAGGTGCTAAATATGTGATAAGATATAGTTTCGTTAGATGGGGTCAAATATGTGATCAGATATAGCCTGTCAGATAGGTGTTAGATATATGATAAGATTAGTCAGAAAGGGTCGAATATGTGATCGTGTTAGGAGGGGGCTGATAGGTTTAGCTGTTAAATGAGTAACTATGTCTGTCAAGTTTAATTATGATATACTAACTAAGTCAAGTACAAGTTGATGTATGAAACACCAATTGTCAAAGCGCTATCAGTTTATTCTATTTCACACTTATTTTAAACAGTAGAAGTTCTTGAATGTTTTTAACGGAGACCTCAAATAATGCTTTTGTGGTGCCTTTGGTTCGGTTTTGCAGATACATTTCTGTCATGATTACACCTACTAGAAGGAGCATGTGATGTTGCAAAAACTCCAGCAAATCTGGCTGGTGCTTTCTTCTTGTGAAAAAGGAGAGTATCTCCTACAGTCACAATCGGGTGCCCTCAGTTTTTAGAATTCCCAGCTTTGTGAAGAGACTTCACATCAGATGGAAGACAGGAACAGGCAGGAGACAGGGCTAGAACCCTCTCTCTGCTCACACTTTGAAATTAACCCCTTAAAACAGCTGAAATAGGTGTATTCATCCATTTCTGTACTGAAAAATATTGTTCCGGTATGTTCCTATTCTAATGGGAGCAGAATTCTCCACTTTCTCTAACATAATCCAAAATGCCCCACTCCAATCCATCTGCCGATCCATCTGTTCAAGTCACCAAGGATGACATGTTGCCACTTTAATGCTAAATGTGTTCGTCCTAATGAGCTGAGAGTGACAGACTACCGACATTCCATTGCCTTGCTGTGAAGGAAGCCTTTCTTCAGAAAGGTTTTGTTCTTTGGCAATGTAAACACTTCAGGTTTTTTTTACTGTCATTTATATATACTGGGAGAAATGTCATCGGTGATGCAAAGTCATGCAAAGTGACACATTAAAAGCTGTGTCACAACAACTTCATTACAAAGAAGGTCGAACCTGTTCTTGAGGTACAGCACGGATAGCAGCCTTGCCTTAGCTGTCCAAACAGTCCCAATAGAAATATGAAAAGCGCATTAGGAGAAATCCCCCTTTTTTCTCTCTCTGAATGTAAAGGCCTTAACATAAAATCATAAAAACACTTTTTAAAAGTGTTTCTTGTTTTGCAATTAAATAATATCAACCTTGTTTATCAGCTTCAGATGCTGAGAATCTTGTTGTGGTTTTTTGGATGAAAATTTCCTGTCAGGTGGTTTCATAAAACAAGTATTTTAAATGTGCACGTCTTCATATTGAAGATGAAAACTGCATCAACTTTACTTGCCAAGAAGGTGATAATTTTTCCACAAATTTTCACACTAGTAGGTGGTCGTAGGCACCTCCTTGGCACCTTTTAACACCTTAGACTTTAGCCAACTCTCCTTGATGCCACTGGGGAGGGCATTAGCCTTAAAGGATGAACAACCCCCATAACCTCAGCCAAGTATTTTGGGTTTGCCCCTGCCAGAGCCTTGGGTTTGCAAGATCTGAGCACGGTAGAGGACAGGGCATTTTGAAGATTTCTCATTCATGAGGTCCCCATGGGTTGCAGGTGACTTGACGGCAGGACAGGTAACAACAAAAACAACTTTCTATTCCGCCCCAGCCAGAACCTCTTTGACCCAAGCTGGTGCCTTTTTATATGCAGGTTTTTAGTGAAAGGGTTTTCCTTAGAGCAGTGCTCTGCACTAAACAAGTCAGCAGGAAAGAAAGAAAGAAAGAAAGAAAGAAAGAAAGAAAGAAAGAAAGAAAGAAAGAAAGAAAGAAAAAGAAAGAAAGAAAGAAAGAAAGAAAGACAAGACAAGACAAGACAAGACAAGACAAGACTGGCAAGAAAGAAAGAAAGACTGGCAACACTGTAGGTTTGTGTGACGTGGGTATATTGTTGTCTGTTTGTAGTCTGCTTTTCTTATTTATTTATTTATTTATTTCATTTATACCCCTCCTATCTGGTCAATTGTGACCACTCTAGGCGGGTGGTCTTCTTCTTCTTCTTAGTTACATAAAAAGTAACTAAAGAGGAGAGATTGGTTTAAACTAACTTTGCTGAAGCAATACTTGTTACCATTTCCACTCAGTTTTCATACCAGGACACAGACTGGAAACATGAGAAGTCTTAGGAAGCAGAGAATCTTTGTGAGCCAGAACACCTTTCTTACTACTGAGTGTTCTCTCCATCTCTATACAGTCACGGCATCATTAGGCAGTGTTTTCTAGGAGTCCTGAACCAGATTTATAGCCAAAATCCTATCAATTACACCCACTGGCATAGCATATCTCAGTGACGGATTTCAACAAATTAAAAAGTGAATGTAAGCATTTGCTGTTGAGTGCTAAGACTCAACACAGAGCAGCACATGCCTACATCGATTTCTTGTAGCAATTCACTGCCAAGATTTTCACTGATAACATTACATGAGCAGGCATAACTTACAGAATTTTGGGCATTATCTGCAACACCTCCAGATATTTGACATGCATCAGTGCTGGCAGCAGGACTGCAGGGAGAGTGGGAAGTTACCATTCCTTTTTTCAATGACAACTGCCAAAAGGTGGGGTTGAAAAAACACCACTGTTGCCTTCTATTTGGAAGATGCAGGAAGGCACCAACCCCATCAGTGCATTTCATCTGAAAGAGGCAGGACTGCAGATTGAACATTGACTTCCACTGCCCTTCCTCTGAACTTTTCAGCTATTCTGTACAAAGCAAGCACCCAGTAATCACTTCTTTGGCACTCCAGTGAATGCCCAACTTTGCCACTCTGTGGAACCAGCCTTAAGATGATTCTTCAGCAAAGACAATGCGTCTTGAATCAAACTCTCTCTTGCTTGACCCCTGATATCATCTCCCAGTACAGTACATAATACTTGGCAGCTTAAGGTTGAGTTTCCTTCATTGATTCACAAACTTATTAAAAATTTTATGAGCCATCCTGGGAGGGCATAGGAACCCTGAGCAAGTTTCCTACATAGAAAAAAGAAGAAAACAGAAACAGAAAAGGGAGGGGAAAAAGACAAACACGAGTCTATTCAAAGTTGTTTTAGATAATTTTAATCATAATAAATTGATGTCTTGAACAGTTGTCAAGGAAAAAAACATTTCACACATACAAAGGACACAATGTAAGAAGTTGGCATACAAAAACATCTTAAAATATATGGTGCTCAGCATAGGAGTGGAGGGGGGAGGTAACGGGGCTTTCTTCTAGATTCCATCTGTGAACAAGCAAAGAATGGTTTTAAGACATTCAGATTTATAAACAGCCATTTGATATATTCTCTCTCCCCATACACCCACCCCTTTACAAAGTCAATATTTGGCAGCATTTTGACAAGACACTCCAACAGCTCGTATATCTGGAGGGCTACTTAGCCTGTCACCTAAATAAAAATAAATCCGTGCAGTGATAAATTATATACATTATTGCAAATGAAACATAGCAAGGACTTCGATTAACAGCCACCAAGCAGTAGGAGCCTTAATAATTTTATCCTGGATTATGAAGTCAGACAGACAGACCAGGGACATGGAGATACATCATATGATTTGAACTCAAGAAAATATGCCACCTCTGCGCATACAACAACCCTTTGAATGCCCACAAGCTAATATCAACCTTCACAGCTTATGATTTGCCAACTAACAATGCTTGAAAGGGACTTTAGAAATGTAGGTGTTTCAAGGGTGGGTCGGATATGGAACTGGCAACATAAAAGCAAAGGTTTAAAGAAAATCAAGTGTTTCTGCTGGTGCCAATACAGAGAGAAAATTGAAATAAGGAAAGAAAAATCATGAAAGATTTTGATTGAAAGCAAAAAACGTATTTACCAGGGAGCAAATTCCACTCAACACAGTGAGCATACATTATAACAGTGGTTCCCAACCTTGGGTAACCCAGGTGTTCTTGGACTGCAGCTCCCAGAAGCCCCAGTCTGGGAACCACTGCATTAGAGCAAATCTGTGTAGGACAGCACTGTTGATCAATGATTAAGCACCTCAAAGCTCCATCACTTCTCATGGGAGAGTTAAGCATGCACTGAAAATCAATATTCAATGCTGAAAATTCTTACCTCTGGCTGGATTGTGCACAAAAAGTTACTGCAACTGCAATTTCCTAACAACTCTGGAAATATGTTCAGCAGTGATATCAACATGAAAAAAATAGCACACATCTGCATCTTCTTACAAGTGTTTTTTTTTGACCTAGCAGTACGATTGTATGTGTAGGGTCTTGGAACACCAGTGTCAACAGGAGCTTTCACATTCACTCTGTAGGAGAATTTTCTGCTGTGAGAATGATTAAGACACTCTTACTCATGCAGAGTGCTGTCATGTCTTCCAAAGAGCTTTGAAACATGGCAAATACATTATGATCATTTTACCAGCAACAAATAATTTGACCATGGTGTTTAGTCTAGAGATACTGACCTGAATTCTATTGCTAGTCTCAACTACAGGAGACCCATTGAATCCATTGTTGGAATATTAAGTCAAAATTTATGTAAACCTCATTGATTCAATGAGTCTACTCTAGTTGGGGCTACTAGTAGGATTCTATCCACTATGTTGAAATACATGAACTATACCCAGGATAATCCATGTATCTAATTAGTGTAAAATTTATTAAGCAGTATAACTAAAATATAGCTTTTAGTGAAACTATTTGGATTTCAGCTCTTACTTCCAAGCTAAATGCCAAGCACTATGTATTAGCTCAGGTTGTAAACTAGTAAGATGAAACAAAAAAGTTTGTTATATTACAGTACTGCTTATTTTCCAATCTGCTTTTTGGCTATAGCCTTCAAAATACCATACAAGAAAATTAATACACATAAAGGAAACAAAATCTTGATCTTGGGCATATTTGCTCAGAGGCAAGCTCTGCTAGAACCAGTGGAATTACTCTTACGCAAGTGTGCAGTTTCCAGCAGTTCCAAGTGTTGATGAAGCCCAGCTGCCATATGTTCCAGGCAGCATGGCAGTTGTTGGGGATGAGGAAAGCTGGATGGAAACCCAACCACATCTGGAAAGTGATCAATTTCTCATCCTTGCTGTACAGAAATGTTCTGCCATCAAATATGGTGGTTTGTAAGAGATAAGAAGAAAATTCCAAAAAGTGACTCTCAGGCATTTTCTTGTATCCATCAGGCAAATTAAATTCCCTTCTCTCCTCAAACATATATCTGTTGGTGTAGCAAATGTTAATGCAAAATGCAGAAACAAACCAAGCATCTTCCATGCTATTCACTGGAAACTTTCCCATAGGTTCCTTTCAAGAGCTCAGAAGCTTCTTGGAACTACATGATCAATCATGCCAAACAAAAGGAAAACAAAAATCAGTTCTAACAATATTCCTTTATGGTAGAAAATCCAACGTATTTGCATTTTCCTCTTCCCAGTCACATGCAGCCTTCCATAATGATTCTCTTCCTGTTATGATGCAACTTGTGTGTTTCCCCTCCATTATTCAAATGCAGACATTTCAAGCAAAAACCCATACAACTGTGCAGGATATATACTTAATATATCAACAATCAGTGTGGTGCAGTGGTTAAAGTGTTGTACCAGGATTTGGGAAATCCAGGATCAAGTCACTCTCAGAAGCCAGCTTTGAACCCATAAACGTCTTCATCAGACTGAGCACCAGAGGTTTGCATGCATGGTACAAGCAAAATGTAAACATTCTGAAGTTTATGGCCATATGTCCAGACCAGGCTTCTGTATTTAAAGCACATAACTGAGCCTCACATAACTGAGGCTACTGTCAGAGATGCAGGTTTCAAATCAGCTGTATGAACTGGAATGTCTCTCCTAATCCACTTAGGGGTTGACTACATAGGCATTTAGCCTGCTGTTTGGTCCACTGCAGGGACAGGGTGGTTCACTCCTAAAGCCATCCATCAGATGAGATCTTGTCTGGAGTGAACCAGCCTGCCTCCAGAGCATTCCGACCTGTGCCTCCATTTTGGATCACTCCATTTTGGTCCATTTCCAACAAGTGCCCTCACTGGACATGAATGAAAGTGAGTCAGTAAATTGGAGTTTCCGCCTTCAATTTGCTGGCTCACTTTCAATTTCCCCATATCATGAAGTGGTTAAACTGACTGTTTAACCACAGTAAAGATAAACTGTAAAGATAAAGGTGGGAGGGGGGGGCACATTGCTTCCTCCTGCTTCCAGGAGAGAGCTTTCAATTTTTAAAATCTTCTCTAAAATGTACAGTAGACCAAATAGGGTTACTATGCCATGTGGATGCAAATATCACACCACATGGCCTACAAGATCTCTACCTGACTTTAAGCAACCACATTTAGCTTGCACCAGCCCACACCAGTCAAGCCATGTAGCCAAGCCTTCAGATGAAAGGGCTGCCACTCATTCAACATTCCTTTCTTCCTCCATTACCTTGTACAGAAACAAAGGGTTCCTTTTCAGTTGGGGATGGGTGAACACAGAAATGTGGCAAACCTCTTATCAGAGAAGTTGGGGTAACATTTAGTTTACAAGCTAGATGAGCCAATTGCAACCAAATTAACAGCATTACCTAGTGGTGGGAAGGGGGCATTGCCCTGAGTTTGCAGCCCTGTTTCAGCAAAGTTAAATGTCCATGTTTAGTTATAGATGGTACCCTGGTTGGCTACTCAGGGTATCTTCCACAGTTCAGAAAAAAAAGGATGAGGGAGAGCCATGTGCTCCTTGTACACAATCCAGAAACAAATGCAGATGGCACTTTTATTAGTCCTCTGAAAATTCATATATGGAAACTAGCTTTTGACTGACATGAGTCTTCATTAGGCTGGGCACAGCATGAATCAGTCACATATTCATGACAGTGGACAATGGCTTTCTTAAATTTCTACACTGAACAACAGCCACCCACATAAAATGTTTCTTTTTCAGCACTGACAGGGTTATTTCACTGGAAATCCAAGTGAGAAACATTTGAAAACAACAGCTGAAGAAAAGAAAAAGGACGCCAGTGCTTTCCTCGGATAGCATTTGAATAGATGCAGAGCAGATGGCACAAACATGGCCTGAATGAAGAGCAGCTTTGCCATTTCTTCTCCATCCCAATGAATGCTTCTCTGCTTGGGCACCAGGAGGGGGAAAAACAATGCCAGTGGTAGAACAGCGAGGTGAAGAAAACATCAGCAAGACATCTGCTAAGACTTGCCACAAAAACAAGAAACCACATGCAAAATTAATCTTTCTGTTATGTCCACATGCCCTCTTCCTGTTTCCAATAGATTTGAGATGCCTCCCTTTATGGCATTCACATTTGTCATCTGCAAACAGGACCTTGTCAGATGGGCAATAAACCACCCAGTTCTGAAGATGTTATCACAGATGTTTGCTATATCAACAAATACATCTCTGGATACATCTTTGTTGACCAGAGTCTAGACAGTAAAACTTATGCAAGGGTCAGAGACTTTGCACCAGCTGCACACAAAGGAGGAAATGGGGAAGTTGTGAAACATACCTTCAAGCCTGCAAAGTCTTTACATGAAGCAAGAATTTTAAACTGTTTTCCCCCCCTCCTAACTGCTTCAAACCCATGTGAGTGCGATTTTTGATCTGTTCATGAAACCATGTGCATGTTTCCTGTTTCCTGAATCTTCTTTGTTGTACTTAATTGCCGGTATTGCTAGAGGTGTATCTGAATGACTCAGAAATGTTTCTTCTAAACAGCTCCTCAAGTTGGACTTTTGCCACCAGGAAAGGCCATACCAGCAACTTAACTGCCTGCACACATCCTGCCATTCAAGGTGGGCCCTACCACTGGGCAAAGTAAGGCAGTTCTCTTTTGAAAGAGAAAACTGTGTGCCCCTTAGCCTGTCCTCCTGCTTTTTAAGGTAACTCAGTGCCTTCGAGTAAAGTAGAGATCACCATTTCATAGCCAGCACTGAAAAAACATACAAGTGCCAGTCCCACTTGCTGTTGTATATGGCAGCAGAGAGGGAATCATGTTGTCCTCCGATGGTCTTGGGCCAGCAAGTTAGGTGAGCACTGATTAATTCCTTTGCTGTAACTGCTTCCACAGGGTGAGTGCAAGTTTGAGCCTGGTAAACCTGCTGTTCCTTCCAAGCCTCACATTTTGTTGTTGTTGTTGTTGTTTCCTACGGCAGCTTGCAGGAAGGGAAAGGCCACTTCTTCTACTTTATCACCCTGAAACTCCCATTCCAAGCCATTGTTGCACCAATAGCATCAGAGAGGGTGGGGTGCCAGGGAGGCATCAAGAAAAGGCATCAAGAAAAGACCAGTTGTGACCAATTCTGATGTCACTGTTGCTGCTGTATAAATAGTCACCTTGGGTTCCCTTATCGTGAGAAAGGTGACCTATAAATAAATAAATGTTCCAAATGCATGGTGGCAGATATGGAACTGGAGAGTATCGTTCCAGAGTATTACTCCACTATCACACACACACACACACTGTCCATCATATGACTGGCATTAGTATCTAGGATTGAACTGCTTCTTCTGACTTCACTGGCAGGCACATCCCCAAAGATCAGAACTGAAATTTGATTTCTTTGTGCCACTCACACTGCCACCAGTTCTACACATCTATTGACATGTCTCTTCAGAGAAATGAAGAACAGAGGCAGTCTGTATATGAATCTAGAGGCAGCCTTGTTTTGGCTCCAGGTAAAAGGATCAGAAAAGAGATAACAAGTGATGAGAAAGGCCCTTGCTTCAGAAACTGGAGAGCTGCTGCAAGTCAACATTGGACTAGCCAGTCTAAAAGAACACACATGCTTTTCTGCAGTAATATAGCATTGTTGGGAAGAGGCCACTTTCTCTCAAATACTCTATTACAGATAAGTTCAAGGGAAGAGAAAGTGCTTGGACGTCACAGACAAGGCTGTCATGTCTACTAATCAAAAATTCTTGGCACTTTGACTTTGTGAGCCCTGGCCCTACTACACCACTATCTGGACCTCCACTCACCCACACCCGTTTATGCACCCCTTCAAACAATTCTGCCCTTGATTGTGTGAACAATATCACATCTCATTTGGTTCCTAGCTGCTACTAAATGGATCTGAGTTGGAGCTCAAAAGTATGAGAGCATGGCCATACTTTTGCCCACAAATGACCCCCATATGATTATTTCTATATTATTAGCTTTTGAAGGACAATGTTTTCTCCTATTCACTTTGTAAACCAGAAGCATACCATTGCAAGAGTCAAATGCCGTTGCTCATTTAGTTCAATCCATAGTGGGCCTACAGCCCTTGAAATGATGGGGGGGGGGCAAACTTCAGGGAGCAATAATCTCTGTGAAATGTATTTGCTACCTCTACCATGCTGCTGCACCGATCTGCTGGCTGCTGAACTTCCAGAGCATCCAGAGCTTTTCAAGGCACCAAGCCTGCTGCTGGTTTCTGTGTAATTTATGATGACAGGGAGGAAGTTGCAACATCAGGGGTTTTAGTAACAAGAGAAGAAACAGAGGGAGGCAGTGGCTGTCTCACATGGAAGAATCAAAAGACCACTTTTGGGGCTCAGATCACTGGCCTTGCTTTGGAAGGCAGGAACAGAAAAGCTCACTCCATGTGATGCCAGACGGACTGAATGCCAGCCATAACATACATAGTTATCAAAACTGATGCAGCACAACTAAGAGGGGGGAAAACTGGATGTTGTGGGCTCATTATCCTGTGTGGATGCATGGCTTGCATCTAAATGTTGCCATTCTCTAGTATACCACTGAAATTATCCATCATTGAGGATTGGTCAGTTTTGCTTTCCCCACATTTGCCATTTTTTGAACATCAAGTTTCCTGTGTAAAATGTGTGAATTTAGGTAAGGACCTATTTAAACAATGGTGACTAAATTGAATTATTAATCATCTGCAATGGCTGTGTTTTACAGGTACAGGAACCACATGTACAGAAGGGTGTTCCTGCCTGTCATGCAACAGTTCAGAGATAAAGAGCCTCTCTCACACATACACATAGAGACAGACACAGAAACATGAGGTGACGACCCTAACCCAGCACCACAAATGTGCTCTCTTGCTCTCTCTCTCTCTCGCTCTGTGTGTGTGTGTGTGTGTGTGTGCGCATGCGCACGCATGTGCAAAACCAGATTTTTAAGAGTGCACAAAACCCTCTGCCTGGATGGGTAAATGTTTCACTTTTCCCCATAATTGATTTTTGTTCAATCTCAAATTTACAAAAAAATTGGAGATATTTTGGAAAATTCTTTAGCAAAAAAAGGGAGACCCAAATTAACAAAAACAAAATAAAACAAACACAGTGAAATATTCACCATTCTTACTAACACAGATTATATTTTCTTGCAACCATTGTTACTTCTCTGAATGAAATCCACAGCAGCTCCTTCCAGCCTAGATAAAATACTAGAAATCCAGAAAGATCTCAGGTTGGAAACAGATGTCAGAGATACTCTGTAATTGAAGCTGAAAGCTTGTTAACATTGTGGAGAGATGGTTGGGGTGTGTTTGAGAAATCAGACTTCAAAAGAAATACCATGTTAAAGCCTTGAATACTGTCAGAGGTGAGGAGAGATTGCACTGCAATGCTCATATTAGTTAAAAATCTCCCTTTTCCAATTATGGATTATTTTGAACATCTGTTTCTGGCCTGAATTAAAGATTTTGTAAATGCAACATAATAAATGCAGCTCTATCATTCGGCTGTACAGTTGAACTAACATCCTGTAACATGGGACAACCTTTATACTCCCTCTTTCTCCCTTCTTTCAAACCAAATTGTAGGTAACAACAACAAATCCATGAGAGTGAATTCCAAAATATATGGTTGTCAGTTTGGCAACACCCCATGTTTGGAGATTTATGGTCCAAAGTCTTAGATCTGGAGAACAGACCTAAGTCTGAGTTCCAAAGCCTGAGATCTGATGACCCTAGACAAGAGATGAGATGGTTGTATTTGTATCCTTGAGCTGACTGCTCAGCAGCTGAGCAAGGAGACTCGTCATCCTGCCTCCTCACTGGAGTGGTTGGCTGTGCGAGGAGGCAAGGAAGCGCCGGCCAGGCTACTTCCATGATTAGTGTGCTGTGAATGACAACAGTTGTGCATGCTACATGGCGAGTGGTACGTGTACCAGCCAGTTCCGGGGGGGGGGGGGGGTTGGGAAGAGGTCTGGTTTCCCCAGGCACCTGTGGTGCCAATACGAATATCCCATCTCTCCCCTAGACACTAATGGCAAAATCCATTGTCCAAATGCCAGTTCCTACAAAATTACACCACTGACACACAAGAGGGAAGTGTCAACAGTCTGGGGAAGGACTCAAGGTTGGGAGAAATGCAAAACAAACAAAGCAAAAACTTATGGGAAAAACTTGGGTGTGTGGAGACCTGAAACAGAAGACTGAGCAGGCTCAATGACCATAGAATGCTGACCAAAGGGGGGGTCGGGTCAGGAGAAAAGGAAATGGAATAGGGAATTCTGGTAGAAGGTACTGTATGGCTAGCCAGAACTCTCCCCTGCTACATTTTGTTACAAAGTTTAGGAAGCATTGAAGGAAAGGGGTTAATTATGTACAGAAGCATCCTCGAGCATACAAATGTAAAGAATATGAAGCTCTATTATTTGGATACAATAGTATATCTATGGGTTTTAATAGGGCGACTGCATTCAGCAATTTACTAGTGAATACCAGACACCTAAAATTCTACACCTCATGAATAATGTACATTTATACAACTATATTATTCCTTTTATTAATGACTGCCCTAGTCTACTGTATGCTGTGGAACTCGGAATATTAATCAGGGGTGGAGGAAGATAGAAATGTATTTGCTACCTAGGAACATTTTTCTTTCAGAGGTAATACATGGAAATGTTCCTGTTTAAGAATCAGCTTAGCATAATAAAATCAAACCAAACAAATAAATCAGAAAGGTGGGGGGACCCAATCACAATTGTTGATACAATGATCGGACATATTCAAGTGTGATTGGAAATGGCATCTTCTGAATATTTATTAAGTATTACCTTCCTGAGCATAAACAAGATATAAATCCATGTTTGAGGAAAATACTGAGAACCGCACCTGAAGTGTCAGTGCTGTTTACCCAGCAGCTCAAAGAAGGGTTAAGCAATTTATTTTGACTTCAGCCCATATTCATCTGCAGAGTCTTTATTGTGTGTTTTCTTTCTTTCTTAATAGAAAAGCCAAGAGAAACTGAGGGAAAAGCTGATGAACATCATCACTGGTGAAGCCTAAGGAATGTATGCCATCAAATAAAGGTCACTAATATATTGAAATTCCACTGTGGTCCTGCAAAAGATCGTCAGCTTGATAAAATACTATATAACAAGAAGCCATTTGTACGAGATTCTTTACAATTGCCCACTGCATGGGATGTGAACTGAACTGTCTCTGTGCATTTCCCAAACAAATATCTAAAAATAAGACTATGAAGCTTATATATGTCCCCATGTCTGTCTGGCAAGCTCTGCTATTGTGTAACAAAGAGTCTAGCAGACTTTTACTTATGAAACAACAGTCAACCCCCCTCCTTTTCTTTCTTTCTTTCTTTCTTTCTTTCTTTCTTTCTTTCTTTCTTTCTTTCTTGCATTGGACATAACTGGATATTCTGTTCTATGGCTTACAAAAACCATGGTATTCTGCTATAAGCTACCAAGTTTTGACATGGAAAAGGTTCACCGTTGCAAGGTGGAAAAGCGGGCGGTACCCCATTTTTCCCATACAAAAGGTACTACGTAAGCCTCTGCAAAGTCACCTTGCATTTTGTCCAGAGAATAATGTAGATATTGAAGAGAGCACTGAGCTTCGTGGGGCAGTGGTTAAACTGCTGTACTGCAGCCAAACCCTCTGCTCATGACCCGGGGTTCAATCCTATGTAGTTGGCTCGGGGTTCACTCAGTCTTCCATCCTTCCAAGGTTGGTAAATTGAGTACTCAGCTTGTTGGGGGAGGGGCAATGTGTAACCTGCATATTTGAAATGTAAACTGCCCAGAAAGTGCTGTAAGCGATACGAGGTGGTATATTTTTTCTCTTTTTTTCAGCATTTCCCTAACTCTGGTGTTACAACTCTGCAGATGTTTTTCTGCCTGAAGTTAAGGACATGATAGCATCCATACATCATTTTAATCTTCAGTTGCACCTCAGGGCAGCAGAACACCATAGGTCAGTGGTTCCCAGCCTTTGGTCCCCAGATATGCTTTGGCTAAAACTCCCGGAAGCTTTCACCACTAGCTGTGCTGGCCAGGATTTCTGGGAGCTGTAGTCCAAGAGCATCTGGGGACACAATGTTGAGAACCATTGACGTAGGTGTTGCCCTATACACACAGCTCTGCCCTCCAACATTTAATTGGTCACCCTCCCCACCTTTCCAACACTTGCTGCCTAAAACAGTTACCTCACTCTGCCTAATGGGAGGGCCAGCCCTGTTGATTAATCATGGTCCAAAGTGCCCAGTACCTATCCTTGGAGACTGGATCGCCACATGCAATATAATGTTAGCTGTATTTATCTCTGTGGATCGCTGTGACTTGGTATAAAATGGAGGAGGAGAGAATCGTGTGAACTATTTTGAGCTTCTTTGAGAATGAATGAATGAATGAATGAATGAATAGCCTCACAAATTTTCAGTGATCTAATAAAGGTATTTATTCAGCTAAGAATTTTGTTCCTACACATGGATTACACAACTTGTTTTTCTATCAAATAAACAATTAACTAATGAGGTAACATAAATTCTTTGTAGTAGAATGAACTATATTATTTCAAACTGGAAGTAAGGCTGCAATCACACTGGCCCTTTTGGAGTGGGCTGGTGTAGTCGAAATAGGGTCATCTGAGATGTGGGGGAGGAATGATACGGCATTTGATGCAATCCTCGCATCCAAATGGCATATCAACCACAAGCAACCCTATTTAGTCTGGGTCTCTCTACTTCAATTTCAAGTACTGTGGAGTGAAATTATTATTATTTTGCCTTTGCTATACCATCACTGATGCACTGCATCACTTAGACAAAATTTTAAAATATATCTTTTTTGACTTGTGTATAGTGCCCATCAAGAAACTACCTGCAGCTGCTTGTTTTAATCAGCACTTCACAAAAAGGCAAAGAAATTTTATTTGTAAAATTTAATCTTTCAGCATATTAATGACAGTCTAGCAGAGGCAAAATAATAATTTCACTTCTTCTGCTCCTCTGCAGAGCAGCAGGGGAAATGTTCAATTTGTTGATATCCTGAAGTGGCTTGCTTAATAAGCCACTTCATGATACTGGAAACTGACAGTGGAAGGAGCTTTAGCAGCTTTAACATCTGCAAGGCTCTATTTTGGTCCATTCCCATTGATCACATTAGCTGGAAAGGGACCAAACTAGAGTGCACCTACCCACATCAAAAAAGTAGAAGCCTCAACAGGTGCTCAAAAATGTGCAGGTAGGGGTGCTCTGGGATGGATTGGTTTACTCTAGTGATCAGGTCATCTGATCATCAGAAGAACCAACCTGGCCCTGCAGTTCACCAAATGGAGACACCCCCCCCCCCCGATTAAGACTTAAGATTAAACCATTTTGAATGTGCCCCGTTATATTATACAGGGGTGGGGTTAAAATCTAATCCATGGCAAGAAGAAGAATTAGCAAAGCCAGGAGAGGACTAGGTTAGGCTCATTCTATCTCTAGTCATAGATTTCTACTTGCAGGAAGTTCATATGAGAACGTGCAAATAATATTTTCCTCAGCTGCAGGCTGAAGGGGTCCAACCTGTTCTGCCACCTCAGAACTCAACCAGTGCATGTTAGGCACGGGGTGGAGGAAATGGTTAACTCTACAACCTGAGCAGTTTATTAGAGGGAGAACATGGGTCCAAGCAAGAAAAAATGACCAGGGTCCTTGTTCCTCCTATAGGAAAACAAAAAACAAAAAACAGCATCACGTAAGGTCATTGCTTTGGTTCTGCCAAAACTGTGTCTCCTCAGGCTGAACAGTGCACTGGAGGCAGAGTAGGAGTGTGTTTGGGGGCCTCTTCTCAGGTCTCTCTCAGAAGCCAAACTGAGGTTGTTGTTTTCTTTGCTTAGACTTTCTTGGATCAAGAAGATGAGCAACAACAAAAAAATGCCAAAACAAATGCATGAAAACCAAGAAATCATAAAACTAATAAAATGCAGAAAACTAGAATGTTTTTGGTTACGTACTGAGGGAAAAAAGTACACATTGTTATAGCTGATCATTCAAGGTAAAATAAATGGGGAAAGAAAGGCAAGAAAAAAGACAAGGAAACTGTCTGAAGATACATAAGGACTGCTTTGGATTTAGCACAACATCCTTGTTGAAAGCTGTTGCATCCAAAGTCAAGATCTAGCCATGAGGACATCCAGCCTCCAACAATGGAGAAAGAAAAAGTGGAGCCGCTTCAGCTCTATATCCAGGGAAGTAATAGCCCTCATAACAAATAAACCAAGCTTGTACAAAAGATAAGGTTAGATGTCTCCATCATATTGGCTCTCTTTGGGATAAGCTTTTATAGCAAGGTGGGCAAAGTGAAGCCCAAAGTACTGAAGGCCTTAAATCAGGAGTGGGCCAAGCAGAGCCTTCAAGACGGTGTGCATTTCCCATCCACTGGCAAGGTCACATTGGATATATGGAGGCTATGTCTGGAAATTTCAGTGGGTCCAAAATGCGGCAGCCAGATTGCGAACTGGGGCTGGTCGTAGGGGTTACATAACCCCTCTGTTTCAGCAGCTCCATTGGCTGCTAACCCATTTCCGGGCAGAATTCAAAAGGCTGGTTCTAACCTTTAAAGCTCTAAATAGCTTGGCCGCAAGCTATCTCAAAGACCGCCTCTCCCTTTATGAGCCTGCCAGGTGCTAAGATAATCAGAAGAGGCTTTTCTCTTGATCCCACCACCTTCCCAGGTGTTTTTGGTGGGTACATGGGAGAGGGCCTTCTCTGTTGCTGCTCCCAGACTCTGAAACTCCCTCACACAGGAAGCTAGGCTTTGGTGTCCTTCCGCAGGCAAGCAAACACCTTTCTCTTCAGACAGGCTTTTCCTTAGTGACTGCCAGTCTGAGTGGGGTTTTTAAATGTATTGTTGCACCTTACTGCTTTGAATGTGTTTTGGTGTTGCTTTTGTTTAGTATTTGTATGTTCACTGTTGTTAGCTTTAAATACTGTATTTTAATGATGCAACCTGCCTTGGATCCTTTTTAAGGAGAAAGGTGGAGTAAAAATATTTTAAATAAATAAATCTGTTTGGCCCACTGCTGTCCAGAAAATTAGGTAAATACAACCACAGATGAACAACAACACATGACGTATTACACTGTATCATGATTTATTTTACAAAAATAAAGCCAAAATGGAGAAGCCATGCGTAAAAAACTAAGCACACCCTTACTGCTTCCATAGGAATGAAGAGACTACGTAGCAGCCAGGTGTTGCTAACAAAATGCCCTTGAGAACTGATCATCAGCAAGTGTGACCACCTCTATAAAAGCCAAAGTTTTAGCAGTTGCTGGTCTGGAGCATTCAGATGTGTGTTAACACAATGCCAAGGAGGAACCACATAATCAACTATCGTAGAGAAGCAATTGTTGCTGCCCATCAATCTGGGAAGGGTTATAAGGCCATTTCCAAACAATGTAAAGTCCATCATTGTACAGTGAGGAAGATTATTCACAAGTGGAAAACATTCAAGACAGTTACCTATCTTCCCAAGAGTGGACATCCAAGCAAAATCACCCCAAGGTCAGATTGTACAATGCTCAGAGAAATTGCAAAAAAAAAAAAACCCTGCAAGAGTTACATCTTAGACTCTACAGTCCTCAGTTAGCATGTGAAATGTGAACGTTCATGACAGTACAATTAGCAAAAGATTGAACAAGTATGGTTTGTTTGGAAGGGTTGCCAGGAGAAAGCCTCTTCTCTCTAAAAAGAACATGGCAGTACGGCTTAGGTTTGCAAAGTTGCATCTGAACAGACCACAGGACTTCTAGAGCAATGTCCTTTGGAAAGACAAGACCAAAGTGGAGGTGTTTGGCCACAACACACAGCACCATGTTTGGTGAAGAGCAAACACAGCATATCAGCACAAACACCCCATACCAGCTGTCAAGCATGGTGGTGGAGGGGTGATGATTTGGGCTTGTTTTGCAGCCACATGACCTGGGCACCTTCAGCCATTGAGTCAACCATGAACTCTTCTGTATAGCAAAATATTCTAGAGTTAAATGTGAGGCCATCTGTCTAACAGCTAAAAGCTTGGCTGAAATTGAGTCATGCAACAGGACAGTGATCCCAAGCACACCAGTAAATCTACAACAGAATGGCTGAAAAAAGAAAAGAATCAAGGTGTTGCAATGGCCCAGTCAAAATCCAGACCTCAACCTAACTGAAATGTTGTGACGGGACCTTAAGAGAGCTGTGCATAAACAAACCTTAGTGACCTGAAGCAATGTTTTAAAGAAAAGTTGGCCAAAATTCCTCCACAATAATGTGAGTGACTGATAAAGTCATAAAGAAAATGATTACTTCAAGTTATTGCTGCTAAAGCTGGTTCTACAAGCTATTGAATCATAAGGTGTACTTAGTTTTTCACACGGCTTCTCCATTTTGGCTTTAATTTTGTTAAATCATGACACAGTATAATATGTCATGTCTTCTTGTTCCTCTGAGGTTGTATTTACGCAACTTTCAGACCTGCTAAGGACCAGATGATTTTCTATTATGTCCTGATATGTAAAACTATAGAATTCAAAGAGGGTGTACTTTCTTTTTCAAATGACTGTATGTGAAGGGCGACATTGCCTAAAAGCCAGAATTTTCAGGTGGTGACAAAGTTTTGGTAAAGCTGGAATGTTTCGTATGGAATCTGCATTTAAGTTCCCTCTCTGTGTTTAAAGTATCTGGCAATTCTCATTCTAATCAAGTTGTGGCCCACCCCAACTTCCATTTTGAAAAAAGTTTTAAACCCCCATTTTACAAAAGTGGAGGCAGACGTTTGGTTGCTCTCAGTTTTGCTTTTTTTAAAGGCATCTTGTTGTTGCTGCTGGTGCTGGTGCTTTAGTGCCCGCCTGCATGTCCCAAGGGCAGGCCACTGAACCTCCCAAAGCCTGCCCATCTCTGCTTTAGGATAGAAACAAGATGCCAAAGAAAAACAGCTGCCCCGCAGCCGGATTGAGTGTTCCAAGTTTCACCGACAAGAATATAAACAAGATGCAGTGACCCTTAACTTGTTGATATATTTAATCTTTTGAGAAATTTGAGAAATGGTGATTCAAAGTCATACTAATAAAATTTCAACCAAGTATTCTCAAGAGAACCTCACCCCACCACTCCACTATTCAAAACTGCCAGTTATCTGCCTCTGTTCCGGTTTGTGTCTGAACAAGTTTAGGACAGTTGAAACGTAGAAGGTCAATGGGTTCTCTGATTATAGTACTGGAGGGAGTCCCAATTTTATGGGAACAATTGTAACCTAAAAATATTCTAATCTAGTCACATATTTTGGCAAAGGGGTGGGATGGCACAGGAAGATACATTTCAAGCTCCTGTATCACAGATAATGCTATGAAAAATAAGGCTGCCCAACCATGTTTCACCTCAGATTCTGATACAGAAATCTCTACCTTGTCTTTGCAGCACCTCTCCGAAGTAAGTACACTCATTCCTACTATGGATGAGTTTGCCACCAAGTAAGAATGATAGATTCTTTCACAGACCTCCCTTGGAAACACCTTGGCAAGCTGAAATTGAAAAGGTCAAAACAGACACTAAAGGAGATCAAGCTTGACACCTATCATCTCTGCACTCCAGGCTGAAGTGGATGTCAAGCATTTAAACTGAGGATTGGGCACAAGGCAGGAAGCTTTTCTCCCCCTAGCAATTTAATTTGTAGCTCATGTCCACACTCTTAATAAGCATAAGATTTTCAGGTGGCCTCCCTTCCTAGCTCCTAGCCAAGCCACAAGCCAGATTCACTTTAAAAAGCCCAATTGACTAATTCAACAGAGAAAAACTTGAATTTGGAAGCAGTCAACAGGGAATTGTGGCCAAGTAGTTCCTCCAGGTCTGATCTCTTGGGAAATTATAATTAGCATTAAATGGACAGTGGAAGCCCTGATCACCTATGTCTGAGGGGATGAGCAGGCACATGATCCTAAGGTTCATGGCAACGTTTTCAAACTGCTGGAAACCATGGCAACCTGTAGCATGTAAAATAGAATAGAAGCAGAGGTATGCAAAAGCATTGCTGAAGCCGTCATCTGTAGACAAATTGTTCCTTCCTTCCCTCATCCATCTTTTAGTGGGCAACATCTGTAGAAGTTTCCACATGTATATGTACTCCATTTCCCAAATCTATCCAAGAACTGGTCCCTTAAATGTTATGAAAGCACTAGCTCATGCTGTAGTCAATGTTTTTTTAAAAATGTTTTCATGTATATGAAAATGTTTTTTTCAGCATCAAGTCATGGGAGAAACTTAATTTTGTGTCAATGCATCAGGAATTAAGAACATCTTTCTTGCAATTCCTCTGGCAACGCACAAGACTACAAAGTCAAAACCTGGTAAAAATTCATAACACTGAACGCTGCTGAGAATGAAGTGGCCTGTGGGGAAAAACAGGCAAGTACATAATGCACAGGTGGAGCATCTTGGGGTTATACCTGTAAACACGATAACAGGCAAAGGACATCATGCCACAGGTTCCAATGGGAAAATGAAATAGTGTGTGTGTGTGTTTACCTCAGTCCCCTGTTTCAGGAAATGAAATCTGGGACAGATTATGAAAATGATGCCAAGGAATAGGTGTATAAAAATAACATACAGACCCAGACAAGAACAACATAAATAATGAGCCAATTTATAACAAAGCAGCAAACTCCAGTGACTCCTGAATGGTCCCGAATAAGGAATTGTTTAGTTGGAACTGTATTACCCACTGTTATTACATGCCTTCGTGCAGTCATTTGTATCAAAAGAAGCCAGCAGCCAGTCAGGAATTTATTTTACAAAATGTCCTCCCCACCCCTACCCTAGGTATTTCTAGTTTTCTTGCTAATGCTTTAGGGACAGAGCAAGCAAGTCAACAGCATTTCCCAGGCTTCTAACACAAGTCCTACATTGAGAATGAAGAGGAGTGATTTAAAAAAAAATATTTACACAGCAATTCAGAAAGAGACTTGTTGAACTCGAGATCGCTGGTTATGTAAACAGGCATCTTGTTTCAATATGTTTAAATCGGAGGCAGGCTGACCATATTCCAAAAGGGAGGAAGACTTCTGTTCTTTCGGAGTTTCGCTGCAGGGCAAGATTTAATGGTGGCAGGTTTTTCTGAATACTAAGATGGGGAAAATGGCTTCTGTGTAACTTTGGTTGTCATATGGTTATCTTATATCTGTCCCATACCAACTTCAGTTATCATAAAGCGTCTGCATTTTTTTTTCCAGTCGTGTGGTTGTGCCACCACTGTGCTGGTCTGCTCCCTTGAAAGCCTGGTGACACAAATAAGCTGAACCACATACTGCAACATGAGCTGGACTGTTCCCCAGCCAGAACTGCATTCAAACGGCAACACCTTTCCTCTACAAAGAACACTGGCATGTCAGGGAGAAAAGAACCTGATCTAGCCTTTTCTCAAACATGCTATTACTTTATTATTTATCCAGTGCCATATCGTAGTCTATATAGCACACTACTACTAATTTTGATAAGAAAAACAGAGGGTTCCCTTTCCTCCTTTTGGATTACAATCCAAACGAAATCATACTGTAGAAAACTGAGCCCAAGGTGAGGCCAACGTAATGAGAGAGGAATGCAAGGAAATGGAGTTATCTGTTGTAAATGTGGTCACAGCTGGAATTAAATTAAGCTGCAGTATGAAAAGGCTAATAACGAAAGGTCAATTTGTAGGGTGACAGGTTGAAAAAAAAAAGAGTACACAGTTCTTGTATCTTTAAAAGTTGTGGAGCAAATTCAACAGGCACATTAACACAGGCTTGTATTAAATGCTGCACCTGCTGAAATTTCCTCCTGCACCCAACTAGGAAAGGTACAGGAACAATGTCCTCATCTTTGGCCAGATATCCTATAAGTTTGAAAGAAAGCCATATTGTATCACTTACACTTTGAAGAAGTGGAAAGGAAGAGCACTTGGAATCATATTAGACTACAGGCCAAGATACGCAGCTGCCTGGGGTTGACAGCACTTCAAGAGATATAGGCAAGGGGCCTGACTTAAATGGGAGTACACTCAAACATGTGAGTCCTCACCTCCAGTCTTGAGCAGCAGAGTCCAGGGAGTGCTGCAGTACAGAGGTTTATTGGTCATTTTAGCTTAGGTAAAAGGTAAAGGTAAAAGAAGTCGGCTTGAATCTTTTCCATAGCAATTCAATGTAAAAGACTGCTTCACTGAACAAAGTTTGCACACACAATGGGTGAATGAAAAAGTAGGTGGCCCCACCAAAATGGGTAGGAAAAGCAGGGACACGGGGACTCATTAAATAAGGGGGGGGGGGGAGAGACAACAAAATCCAGTTAACAAAATCAGGAGTTGTCCTGATGGATCCCACACCAACATATAAGAAGTGTGGGCACTTCTCAGCACTTGATTGATCTGGATGAAGGAGTAGTGAAATGTATTAAAAGTTCACAACCTTTTACACCTGAACTAGGATTGTAAAAGGAGAGCCCCTCACTTTGTGCTTGCTCATACTCACTTAGAAACATCTGTACAATTCTTGGAATCATTAGATCTCAATCCCAGAATCAAGTAGACTTTTCTCCGTTTACAGGCTTCTTGCTTGCCTCCGTTTTGTCTCACCAGAAGCTGGCACAGTAAGAGCAATATGGTCTTTTTCTCAGGGAAGGTTCATAATCTTCCTTAAGAACCCTGTGACACAGTGGTTAAACTGCAGTACTGTAGTCAAGCCTCTGCTCATGACAATTCAATCCTGACGGGTTCAGGTAGCTGGCTCAAGGATGACTCAGCTTTCCATCCTTCAAAGGTCAGTAAAATGAGTACCCAGCTCACTGAGGGACAACACATTTTTTGCATAATTATGTTGGAAACCACCGAGATAATGTTTTAGTACTATAGGGTGGTTACGTATAAGTCAAAACAACATAATCTCCAGCAAATAGTCAGCAGGTCCTGACAAAATTAGCAAAATGGTACACAGCTAAAACACCTGGGGCTCTGTATCTGTACAAAAGAGATTACCACCTCAGGATAACATGAACCACCAACCCTGGGTGTGCCCAATGGCTGCCAAATCACATTCCATGCATTTGTTCAACATAATCGTTAGGATGTTCAGAGAGCCACTGGTTTTACACCCACCCTACCTTGCTTATGTACACAACACACTTTCCCAACAATAGACAAAGCTGAAATTGCAGAAAGAAGCTCATTTTGGCAACTGACATCAATCAAGTAGAGGATTGGACAGGAAGAACAGCAATTCTCCTCACAGTCTCCGTGATGAGATTACTTAACCAGATCTTCTCCTTGACCCAGGTTGCCAACATACCTGCATCTATTACTCCTCTGTGTTTTACAATTTTACGTTTTCATACCATAAATGGCTGTGATGGTACACAACACTACATTTGTGGTTTTGTCATATATTCAGTATCATAATCTTAATTTCCATTAATATCCTGCAGCTACAGTAATAAATGCAATTGCTATTCCTTTGATAATGTTGCCTGAATAAAAGTCTTCAGGGAAGCCATTCACTATGCCACTGCTTGTAGAAAGATCAGCCTCTGACATGGATTATGCTATCTCTACTAGTTCCTGATGGTCAGGTCCTTGAGAAATTGAACATATCCACTATGTGCACTTGAAACAGCATGCTAAGAATTTGTATTTTCAAGCAGCATTTTGCAGAAGGGCACATAAAGACAGACATTTGGGCTGGATTTCTAGATAACCTTCCTAGTTCCCTTTATTGTTTCTATGCTTGGGTCTCATTCCAATAAAAAAAAAACTACAGAAGGAAACAGAATGCACATAAACATGTATATATTACATCCAAAATGCTTCCAATGCTTTAGAAAAAAACGTTTTCCTTCTACAACTATAGCACATATTTTTAAAACCATTTTTAATTAATGTGCAATTTAAAAGATACAAAAGCCTTATTGAATAACAACTACTTGACTCTTTGAATTTTCCCTTTTGCTGTTTAAAAATTAAGAGAGTTATGCTTTCATTATGTCTGGAGAAGTACCGGGTGGCTTGACTTCCTTAGTCTGAATGTTTAATTCTACTTGAACATACAGCATTTTGATCTGTAAATCAACTACTTTGTTAAAAGAGAAACAGAGACAGCGAGAAAGGGAGAGATCATGTCCTATACTTGTACAGTAGAACGAGCTAAATAGACATCTTTAATCTCATAACATGATGAAATCATTATAAATTACAGCTCATTTGTTATGTGATCATGGTGACGCATGCAGTCTTCCTTTGATACTGTTACCAGCAAATAAACATTGGACATGCCCCAGACTCTACCTGCAGGTCTCATGGTCCTAATTTTTCCCCACAGACTCTGGATTATCAACCAGCTTGCCCAATGTCCGTGACTCAGTACTGCAGAACGGTCCCTTTGACACTGCTTCACTTCACGGCATCCTGTCACCACCATAACCACCCTCCCCAAACCCCTAAATCTTAGCCCACAAGAGTATCACAGCTGAAGCCTCCATTCAGCCGCAGGAGATCACAGTGAAACGCTTAGAGATGCATGACATGTTATGGAGGACAATGCCAAGTAGAAAGACCAGAACACAGGCCACCAGGATGACGGTGCAAACCCCTGACCACGTGGAGCTTTTTACTATGCCTCTCCTGTCTTGCTCCTCATCGCCTGCCTCTGTTGGGATCCCAGCTTGCAGTGGCTGTTGTTCGGCTGGGATTGTCACCACAGTGAGAGACTTCTGCTGGCTGCTCGGCAGAAGGCGACAGCCAATGTCTCCTGGCAAGAGGGATCTCTCCTTGGAGATGGGCAAGGGCAACATGTAGCACCCATTGCTAGGGAGTTTGATGAAGACTGGTGTGTGCTCTGAAGTGTGGGGTATTGCAATCACAGCAATGACCTCTGGGTCATCAGGCAGCTGGGAGATAGAAAAGCCTGGTGGCAGTTTAGTGATACCTCGGCACCATGGACACCTTAAATCCTTCTGGCTGGTCCTCATCTGCTGAAGGCAAACTGAGCAGCAGGTGTGTTTACAGTCCAGTAGCTTGGGCCTTCGTCGAGGACTGTAATAATTGAAACAAATCTGGCATTCCAACAGTGTGTCCTGGGAAACAGTCTCCATACTTGTCCAAAGGTTGGAAAGAACAAGATAATCACGTTGCCTTGTAGTCCAGCTGAATATCCAATACTTGGAGCAGCTCTTCTCCACCTACAATGATTTCTTCGTATTCTACCAAGACACGAAAGGTGGTATGAAGTCTACAGGCAAGCCTTTAAGTGGAAATCCGTTGTTATCTGAGAGGGAAATTTAAAAAGAATAGAGTTAATACACAGGAAACGACAGAGGCTCTAATACATTCTTTCATTAATCCAGAGAAATAGAGCTCCTCAAGATTTGCGGAAATAATAACAATAATCTAAGAGAGAATTTGCATGAGAATGGTTAAACCAAGGACATTAGCCTAACAAAAAGTAACCCAGATTATTTAAAAAAAAGATTTGGGATTGACGACAGTCAGAATCGCTTACATAAAGATTTTTAAAGAAGGCCTTGTGAATTAACAGGGTGAACCTTCACATGTCTAGCTGGCCTGCAGAAGAAAGACTGCTTGCATGCAAATATGTATATGTGTGTGTGTGTGTGTGTGTGTGTGTGTGTGTGTGTGTGTGTGTGTGTGTGTGTGTGTGTATTTAATTATTCTATTAAATAATAGAAGGAGAGGTTCATTTTCTTGCAAATCTTAGGAAAAGGCATTATAAAGTCTTTGAATAAAGTAATGAATAATACAACCCAAACTTTAAGATAGAGATGGGAAAATACTCTCCATCTAACATATCCCTGAAATTATGCTGTGGTGGATACTGAGTGGACTCTCCTCTGATGACAATACATCTTTAAACATTGTGACTCTAGGTTAAGGTGAATACATGTTCTGTATGATTAACTTGCTTTCCCTCCTACAACAACACATTTTTGTAACTGATACATTTCTCCACATGCAGACTAGCAATGCGTTTACCTTTCAAAGGCCAATTCAAAACAAAGGACTCTAAATGCAGGTTAAAGAGGAGTGAAAAAATAAGTGCTCTGATACTTTCTTTGCCACTTGAGAGGATACCTCTTCTAAAAACATGTTAAAGGTACAACCTGCTTTAATCCACCTACTTTGATGAATAAGTTAGGCAGCTGCCAGTTCTGGCTAGAAACAGTACCTGGACAATGGTGGAAAAAAGCATCTTATATAAACTGCAATATGTAATCAATACAGCAATACTTGTTTTATGAAATAAAGTACAGTGATTTTTATTTTCACATAGAGGTAATGCATGGGCAATTTTATAGCACCGTTTATGCTACAGATGTTGAAAGTTTGAAAACATACTTCTAAAAAGTAATTATAGTTATAGCCTCAAGCCTGCATGCTACCACCAAAGTAATCAGCTGCTATTTCAAAAAAATTTAAGGAACTAGAGTTATCCCTCATTATAAGACAACTGAAATGTAATTTAATCATGCTTTAGTTCTTTCACCAAAGGAATTAATGACCAGCAACTCATTCTGAGCACTGTGGTGTTGAGCTATTTGTCTATTAGGGGTCACACTGCTAACTGCATTTTTTACAATTTGATATCCATGTACTGTTCCGGCAACAGATCGTTTGATTTGGTGATTATGTTGGTGACCTCTCAACAACAGCCTCAAAGTGCCCACAGGTTTTCAATTAGCTATGGGAATAAAATATGGGGACAATATTGTTATTTGGTGAATGAGTTCCCATGTGAAATACAACAGCCAAGGTAACCCCAGGTCTATGATGTATTATGTGGTTCTAAGAAGTCGGTGAGTGCAGATACTGTGTTAAGCCGGCACAGTCACATGTTTTCTTCAGCCTAGCATCCCTTCCCAGATAAATATAGATCAATCAGGAAGAATACCACAATTACTCTCCATCCATGTTGCGGCTGTTTAAAAAACAACACTGGGTCCATGAATCTATGTGGCTTCTGTTTTCCAATGCCTATTGGAGCTCCATAGAAAATGCCATGGGAAAATAGATCCCATATCATTTGCACCCTGGGGGCTTGAGAGACAACACAGTTTCTAGGGTATCATACACTTTAATGCCAAGAAACTCCACCAACCTTCAAACACTGCATTGCAGTAACCAAAACAACAATTATAGCTGTAAACCTCTAATATCTGAGAGGTAAAGACACTGGCTATTCAGCTGGCATACATGTAGCCACTATGTGGTTAAGACGAACATGAAGGAACTGATCTCAATTATTTTTGTAAGGGAGAAGGTTAACAGCTAAAGCTCCACATATAAATTTTTAACTACAATGGCTTCTACATCCCCAGTTTTAAAGTCTTTCTTCTGCTTGCTGTTACACAATTAAACTTTAAGTGGCACAGAAGATCAGAACCGACCTCATTTTTCCCCTGTCCAATGCCTCCATTTCATTGGTAGGATATCATCTCCCTTATTTGGTTGGAATCTACAATGTGGATAATTACACTGAAAATTCATAAAAGAATAAAAACATTATGAAGAAGTAATGGAACAACAAAAGAAACAAAAAGCTGATAGAAGTTCCACGTAGAATAACAAAATGGAAATAGAGGCTAGATCTCAAAATTTAGCACATTAAGGTGGTGAAATGGATTGCATCAATTCAGGCAGCAAGTGTTCACATGTTGTATGTACGGGTGTGTTCATGGGCAGGGATTTACTGTGTTGAATACTTCCTTTTATCAAACAGTTTCCTGGAAATAGTACACCAGCACATCAAAGAGAAAGACTTTAGCTCAACCTTTCCATACTTGTTTTGCAAGTGAGAAGGAAAGATTCATAAAAAGGGTTCTGGCCATTCCACCATGTACTCTCATGCTGCAGCCCACTAGGCACTTGATAACCTTTTTGCTGTTTTTGCAACTCTATGCAGACCCCAACCCAAACAGGCAATACCAAGCACCTGGTGGACTTTAGGACAAGAATGGTTTGTAGCATAAACTTGAAGGACCATGAGTTCTGATAAACCTATTCTTGTCATGCAACTGCTCTCATTGTCTCTATGTACGATTAGTAGGTGGATTCATATTGTATCATGGCCAGAATCCTATATACACATGCATTTAAAAAAAAAAAAAAAAGCCAAATGCAATACTTGGTTGCATCAACAAAAGTATCGTGTCCAGATCAACAATACCACTCTATTCTGCTGGGATATAGAGTCCATTTCTGGGCAATACAGTTTAAGAAGGATATTGACCAGCTCGAATGTGTACAGAGGAGGGTGACCAGGATGATAAAACATGTGGAAACCAAGATTTATGAGGAATGGTTGAGGAAATATGTTTAGCCTGCAGAAGAGAAAACAGAGAGACATTATGAGAGCTGTTTTCAAATATTTGAAGGACAACCAGATAGAACATGGAGTGAGATTGTTATCTGTGGTTCCAGAGAGCAGGATCCAAAGTAATGGGTTCAAATTATGGGAAAGAAGAATTTCCCTGAACATTAGGAAGAATTTCATGACACTAAGATCTGTTCCACAGGACTACTCAGAGGGTGCTGGATTCCCCTGCACTGGAAGTTTTTAAACAGAGGTTAGATTACTATCTGTCAGAGATCCTTTAGCTTTTGATTTCCTGCTTTGGCTGGGAGTTGGATTCAATGACTCATAGGTCCCTTCCAGTTCTACAGTTCTATAATTCCAAATCTCAGCAGCGATTTGTTCTTCATCACACACCATGTCATAGGACTGGTGGGTGATCAGGAATACAAGCCTCAGCTTCTTACCTAGCAGCAATTTGATTTACGCTGTTTGACGTACCATGGCATACATAAAAACAGCACATATATATATATAGTCTCTGCATGCAAAATTTCGTAAAGTTATTGAACTTCACAACTTACAGAATTTAATTCCTTATTAGAAATGCTCTTTAAAATAGTCTTTTATACACACACACACACACATACATATATACATATACACATACATATGAATAGCATATATATATGCTATTCTTCTGTGACACACACACACGGGCGGCAAAAAATAATGATACTGTTTCCCTGATCAAAGAGGCAGAAGTATACCATACATATAATGCATTAATGAAGCCTTCACAGAAGATCCACCATAAGCATAAGATTTAACACACAGGAACCCAGAAAAACTAGCATGCCAAAAGCAATGTACTAAGCTACGATTATTTTCCAAGGGTATTACCCTTAAAGAGTATCAGGCAAAATCCAAAGAAACAAAACAAAACAAAAAAGACAAAAACATGTGGCACCTTAAAGACTATTTTAAAGAGCATTTCTAATAAGGAATTAAATTCTGTAAGATGTGAAGTTCAATAACTTTACGAAATTTTGCATGCACAGACTATGTCATAAAACCTTGAAAAAACTATACAGGGCTAACATGAGAACAAAATGGCTGTTTTCAGAGGAAGGGAATCCTTCCTTACACAGTCTTCCTTTCATCTCCCTTCCTTCAGAAGGGTAATAGATGGAACGCTTTGGCTCCCTCTTTTGAGTCTTTACTGCTCTCACTAGCCAATCCTACCATTAAGAGCAGTGAGGCATCTCTGCAGGTAAGAAATATGGGTGGCAGCAGTGACCTCCCCCCCCCCCCGTGCCTCAGCTGTACCACGCTTAGAGGAAAGAGTTGTTTGTACTGAACCCTCTAAGCTAGTCTGCTACCCTCAGTTGCCGCAACATCAGACTGTGATCCTGTTGTCAGCGTTGAAGCATGAACTGCCAGTCCAGCCACTTCTGTACATGAAATGGGAGGCAGAGGTCTTTGCCTCAGGCCACAAAATGTCTAAGGATGTGCCTACATGTGCTAGCTATGACTGTACAAGACAAGTGCAGGCTCTCAGAAAAATCCTGAGTACGGATCACACCACATTTACAGCTTGAACATGTGTGGATTCTGTGAGCGGGTTTGGAACAACGCACAGAAGTCAGACATAGGTCTAGAGACTATGGTCCCAACCCTCTTCTTTGCATGAATGTATTCGCCGTTGATTACAACTCAAAAGGGAATACTTCTACCTACTCCACCATACTGGCTGTCACTCTGATTACTGTAGCTCGTCACCTTGATGACAAGTAAGTTGAATGTTCCAAACAGCATTTTAGTCAACACATTTTAAAAAGCCAAAATAAATAAATAAAGTGACACAAGAAAAAGAGCTGGTCCAAAGATTATCTTGGAAAATTATATAAGCATACCCCCACTCATCACCAAGTTCTGCAGTGCTATAAGGAGCAAGCCTGGCCTCTTATGAGGGCACAGCTGACTTCAGCAGCAGTCAAAAACATTGTTTTATCATTAGTACTTTGGATTATCTGATGACATCCAAGAAAATGTTGCTGACAGAGGAGACCCAGAGCTAAAGAAGGCTGGCAGGGGTATCCTTAGGACTCTTAAAAGGATGGAAAATAAGGAGGGGGAGGGCTAGGAGGCTATGACACTCAAGTGAAACCAAAAGACAGAGACAACCAGAATCATGATTAATATCTTTGGCTAGTGCAGATTTGATAGCAGCTGAAAGCTCTGCAGGGCTGAGTTATATCTCCTAATGTTAATAAAAGCTAACAGAGTATGAAAAACCATGGACAGAAGACACCAAGCAATAGAAAGGTGCATTAGCAGCAAAAGAGAGTAAAAATTGTCATAGACAGACTTCCCTCACTCCTTTATGATGTCCATACCTATTGCTAGTATGCAGAACTGTACATACTCCTATTTCTGACATCTCATTTATTGAATCCACAGTCAACAGGGTTGGGGCTTGCTCTGCTCAGCCAGCAGATCTGCTGGCAATGGCGGTGGCAGCAGGCTCTGCTCCTCTCTCTTCAGGAACCCCTTCAGGCAAAAGATGAAGACTGGAAGTGGCTTTTCTCCCTCCCCTCACACTCTTAAAGAAGGGTCACTTGAACTGTGGATGTCATGTGGATGCATACCAGATCTCTATCCAGCTATCAAGCAATCCTATTTGGCCTGCAACAGCCTGTTCAAAATGGGCCGTATAGCCAAGCCCTTTATCTACATGATGGTCATTGAAAAGTTGCATTTTGGTTCATGGCTCTATTTCTTCAACTTTTACTTTTGTTTTTTGTCCGTCATTGCCACTTTTAAAAGTTAAGATGCAAATCTCTCCTTTCCAGAAGTATTATTTAATTTATACTGTGGCACCAGGATGCTTTAAGTGTTCTGATTCTGATTTTTGCTATTTTAAGTTCATGGTCTGTACTATATTCCTTGCCTGGTCTTGGTTTTGCAGAAAGAATATGGCTTCTCCATCTTGTTTATATAGTCTACTACCTGATCTCTGTATTAGCCATCCAATGTTGCTCGTGTGTACAATCATCTGTTTTGCTGCCTGAAGCAGGTATTTGTAATAAACAAATTACTGGCTTCACAAAATTCTATGAGTCAGTCTCCTGCTTCATTTATGACTCTAATGATGTTTGCTTCTGCTTTATTTCCAACTTTTTCATTTCAATCTCCTGTAATTGTCAGCATATCATGTGTTTATACATAATTAGTTTCATCCCGGACACTTGCATGAAAGCTCTGTTTTTTCTCATTCACCATCTGTAGCTGGAACACAGACTTGAATGATCATTGTGTTTGATATGCTTTCTATGAACTCTGATATTATTTAGTCATATTTCAAACTGTAGCTCTTAACTACTTGTGCCTCATCTTACTATGACAGCCATGCCATTTCCTCTGAGTCTTGCAGTTTCCAGAATAAAACATATTGTAATTACATTGCCTAAGCATCTCATTTCTTCTTTGATGATTTTAAGCTTACCTTGATTCATACGTTTCACATTCCATATTAGATTTGTATTCTAGTGTAGTTCTGGATTTTCCTTTTTGCCTCTGTGAACATCAGCAACTAGACACCCTTTCTCCTTTAAGCTAGTTGCTTCATCAGCAACAGTCTGATTTGCATTTATCCTTTGCTCTTTTCCCCCTTAACTGATCAGGTGCCTACTGACGTGGGAGTCTCATCTTCCAGCACTGACACTCCCTTTATTTAGGTCTGTCTCACCATAAGGTTTTCAAAGTATAGATATGCAAAAGGGATGTATCATCCCCTTCTTCTGCACAGTACTAACAAAAATTAACTTGAGCCTCACTGTGAACATCTGTGAAAGATCCTGTGCAAATGTCATCTCCCACTACTGCTGCTGCCCAGTAGTTACCCTTCAAGAATTTCTCTACTCTGTTACCATTGGAAGGATAAATTCTCTTCTACCGATGCAGCCAGAGGTGTAATATATATTAGGTTACTCTGCCTTGGGTGTCTGTTGAGAGTCTAGACTCACAATGGAGTCCAGCCTCCTGACTCTCTGTTTCCCTGAGACACTGAAACCTTCTCACCATGTTAAAGTGTGCCTAGGAGAGAGGAGGTTCCCTCCATACTTCAAAATGAAAAAGTGAAATAGGCCTCCATGCACATACAGAACCAGATATTATGGAGGAAGATTCTTGGCCTCCCTTTTTCCTGCCAGAAGAGCTTCCTATGTAAAAATACATACTTTGATCTTGAAAATGGATTTCATAGATGTCCCACACTCATATCCAGCATTCCCTAGTGGGAATCTGTGCATCTCCTCGAAGCACTTGGTTGACCACTTGCTGGACTAGACTGTCTCTTGGCTTGATCCATATGTATCAGAATGCCAACTGAAAACAGGTAGATTTTAGTGCAACAGTACACAACAAAACACGCACTATGCACTTTGTTCTTGTCCCATGCCACAATACGTAGGGAAGCCATACATTCAAGCATTACTAGTACAGTCTCAGAAGCCTCAGAACAACCTTGGAAATTCACTTTAAAGAAAACTCTACTTCTTACTTTCTACCACTGGAATGGCCAGTCATGCACATGAAGCTAATAACCTAGTACCTGACCCTTTTCAATTAAATTTTTCTCCACATCAGCTTCAATACTTTCAATTCTAGAGCCAATTCAAAAACATTTCTTTATGTAACTAGTATTACCTAAGTGTTTAAGATAAAATTGAATTCTTTAACATTCAAGGCTATACTATTCTAGAAATTTAGAAGTTATTCATTGCAGTACATCTGCCTCAGCCATAAAATAAAGGTGGTACCATAAACATGTTGAACGCTGAAATTGTAACATTTGGACAAGCTTATGTATTTCTACACATGGCCTTTCGGCAAGGTTAATACAAGCTTTCACCAAGACAGCCTATAAGAATCCTTCACCTTTACCAAGCAAGTGTCATTACACAAACTCCTCAAACACATTAAACATCCTTAGGCACCATTACAAACCATCCATGATTTATAGTCAGGTTTGTTGCCCCAAGGCTGAAGCGGGAGAGGGGAGAGAAAGTAGGGAAGATGGCATGCACTCTCAGAAATTAATTGCCAGAATCATCTGCACCAAAATATAAACAGGATCCAACTGTTTGGGGCTTTTAAAGTTAACAGCACAAGGAAAGTGCTATAAATTAAAATGTTGCCAACACTTGCCAAAATGAGTTTGGGAATGAAACCTGGACCTCATTTATTCTGGAATAAGGAAGAGTTTGCTTTTGTTTCCAGCACCTACGGGTTAACTCTTTCCTTTCTCCGAACAGTCTCCTCAGAGAAAATGACTCTCCTTATTTATAAACATTCCCATAAGCTTTAATTGCCCACAGTATCTCAGCAGCGTACAAATACATAAAAAAGTATTCCCCTGTGCAGAAGGAATGGCAGTATCAATGCTCAATACAACAAAAACAACAGAAAATGGGGCCTATTCTAATAATTTCCAGACAAGCTTGTAAACAGCTAGTTGTCTGTGGCAAGTAAGGAGGCAGGAAAGTTTCCCACAAGGGTTTTTATTTTTCCCTTTGTGGGCAAATACATTTTATGTGAGATTCCACCTTTTTGCAATTGATGGATTTGTAGTTATGTCTTGAAATTGTGTTTTTTGTTTTTTTGGGGTTTTTTAGCAAACAGATCAGGTTTAGATTTTCTAGCACCATTCATAACAATTTTGTATGTAACACATCATTGTAGCAAATGAGGAAGGGGCAATAACTGAAATTACCCTGATGACAATGGCACGCTACTGCAGTACATTCAACAGAGGGTCCATCTAACAGGAAACACAGTTTACTGTATTATAAGTATTAGTGGCATCATTAGGCAACTTTCAGAAGTTTTAGAAAGACAGTTGCAATATTTATTTATTTATTTCATTTATACCCCGCCTATCTGGTCAATTGTGACCACTCAATACAGGTAGCAAAATATTCACAGTGAATTCAACAGAACCCAGGTGACAGGTCATTTTCAAGCTCTATCTGTAGTTGTGAAGAAGCAATTTTTTATCACCACGTTACACTCAGGATGCTGTTCAGTGTAGATTCTCCATAAAATTTGGACCGTTTCCTTACATGGCCCCCCAAAGAGTTGGGATTAAATTCTTGGCAGCCACTTTCTTTCATTGAGTGAGAAACACCACAGTATAATTAATAGAAAGCCTCCTGTGAACCTTCTTGACTACTTCACTTTCCATCCAGTTTTAGTAGTCTCTCCATAAATACCATCTCTGAAGAGAAAGTCTGAAAAAAGAAATCTCATTTAAAATAAATCTCTTTACAAATACGCTCCTCACCAATATAGGTCACTGGATAACTGAACTGGAATCAAGGCATATTAACCTGTAACATGAGAGAACTGCATAACCTGTTATGCAGGAGAAAACCTGACATAACTCTTGAGGCAATACTGACCTGAAAATAAATTCTAACTTGCAATGGTAACCCACTGGTGAAGAAATACAAAGAATCAACACAACACAAAAAGGTACTATTCACATTGTGTTATTATGTGCTACCACAGTTGACCTGAGTTTCATGTAGCTAAGGAAGCTATGTCCCTTAAAATTAGAGTTTTAATTGTTTTCCACTCTGTTCAGTTTTCCTGCATCTGTAGGCAAGGTTGCCGAACTTAATCTATCATAAGCAAACATAATTTCCTGAGGAAGTGATCTGATTCTCTTCTACTTGAAGAGAAGTTAGCAGTGAAAATTCAAGCTTATGTTGAAGGAAGTGGCTTAAGGAAGCTGGAGGTGATATAAATTAATTTGTACTGGTGGCAGCAATGCAATGTCTGGTTTTCCATTCATTTCACCGTTAAGTATACCAAATATGCACCTACGAGAAGCATTATGATGATTCATGGATAAAGGTTGTTTGCTGTTGTTTGCTTGCTTGCTTCTTTTTGAAAGAGCAGCTGAGGTCTTTCTTCCACTCATTACTGAAGACTCAGTCCATCAGTGAAACTACATAAATTGCCAATAATATTTATTGCGTAGACACATTCATACTTAATTTCTGTAAATGTTCTATTATCAAGTTCTCCAAACCTAGAAAAGAACAACGGCAATAACCCTGTTGAGGCATTAATGAATCAGGCTTCCTCAATACAAAAGGATGGCAATGCCTATCCTCGTCATTGCTTTCCCCATGCAATGACAAAAGAGTACGACAAGAAGTTTGTACTCATGTGTAGGCTCTACATGTGAACAAGATTTCCCACTGTTCTTTCTCCATTTAGAGCCAAAACACAAACAGGAACTACCTTTCAAACGTGTCCATCAGCATATGAAGAAAGCAATGACAGATTGGTGCAGGACCAGGAACTTCCCTCTAAGCATGCCGAAAAGGCTCAGTTCATTCATTAACATCTGAATAGGTCTTATGCCAACTTATTTGATGGAAGAACTACTATATGTGCTGTGGAGAATCTTAAGAATGCATACTGAGTTTAGAAGAGACATCCATTAGATTTCTTAAACCTCACTATTGCCCCATATGAAATGAGAATCCACGCTGCAGTTCCCCTTTAATTTCTCATTGCAGGAAAAGATAAGAAATGGTGGACAAGCTGCCTGTCAAAGAAACATGTTCACCATTTCTCAATGTTCTCACTGAAATCCCAAGGAACTCCTAAAAAGGAACTTATGACTGCTGCTTGAACATCACTTATGCACCAGCATTGAGTTTTCAGCTAGTGAAACTTACAATGTAGGCATCCACACCTTGGGTGAGTCATACAGTGACACTGCAGCTATCAATCTGAAACCATGACAATGCCAATCCACAATTGAAGTAAAATACATCATGAGAAAGTGAAACAAATTTTAAAAACCTGTAAAAAAGGAACAAGCATAATGGTTATATAGTCTTTGAAAAGGATTTTACTTTATTTGACTGGATATAAACAAATAAAATATATCTTCCAGAAAGTATGAAATTCAGCACATAGCCATCTAAGAGATTATATTTCTGGCATCTAAGAGATAACTGTTCCTACTAGAGACACACATTCTCAGTCTCTCTCCAGCAAATAATTTTTATAGACTTACTAGCAAAGATCTAAAGAACTTAACTCTGGGGCCTCATACATTAGAAACCCGTCCTCTTAGTCACATCATCTCTGAGGCACCAAATATTCATGTTCACACCAAATACTCTTTAGAACTGCCCACATTTTTATAGCACAAAACACTTGTGTTTTGAGCCACCGGCAGTAATTACCAGTGTCTGCTTCCCAAAACCCCTTTACCACATTAATGTTTGAATGTGAAGCTGAGAGCAATGTCACCAGGAGGCCAGATTCCATTCCAAGCCTGGAACCCTAGAAAGGTCACCTAAGGCAGAATGGTCACACCTGAAGCACCAGACCAAGATAAATTCACCCTCTTCAAGGCAGCTACTGGGCAGTAGCAGGAGCTGAAAAGATACTGGTGGAGGAGGCAATGGCAATGACACTCTAACTTTTGTTAGTACTGTGCTGTAGGTGGCAATGGTAAATCCCTGCTGAACTTTCCTCACTATGAAAATCCTATAATAAGACAATCCAAAATGAAACAAGAGATAGAGCTGGAAGAGGATACACCCAGGTCAGAAAGCTCTCAATCAGCTACTGGGGGAAAGCAAAGAACAAGTACAAATAGCTGTGTTGCTAATGATGCAACCAGATTAAAACTAAAAGGTTGTCTAGTGGTTGAGGTGCACGGAAGTGAAAGGAAAATCTGAAGATGTAAAACATATACAATTGGAACATGGAATATGACAAGTATGAATCAAGGTAAATTGGAAACCCTTAAGGAAGAAATGGAACGTATAAACATTGCAGTGCTTGGTATCAGTGAGCTCAAGTGGACTGGAGTAGGATATTTTCTGTTGGACAACTACAATATGTTCTACTCTGGAAATGATGAAATCAGAAATGGAGTGGCACTAATACTGAGGCAAGATGTAGCACAGGCAGTTAAGGAATATAATGCAAAATCTCACCATATAATATTAATCAGACTCCATGGAAAACCTATCAACATAGCCATCATTCAAGTCTATGCTTCAACTACCAATGCTGAAGAAGATGAAATTGAAAGTTTTTACACAAACATCCAAAAGGAAATGGAACACACACCAAAACAGGACGTGCTTAAAATCATAGGTGACTGGAACACAAAAGTAGGAAACAAAGCTCAACCAAATGTTGCTAGAAAATTTGGCCTAAGGGAGAGAAATGAAGCAGGAGAATGTCATATAGAGTTCTGTGAAGCCAACAATCTTTTTATTGCAAATGCAAGCTTCAAACAACATCACCAGATGGTCAATACAGAAACCAAATAGACTATAATTGGAAGCAGGAGACAGAGAACCTGCATTCTCTCTGCCAAAAAAAGACCAGGAGCAGATTGTGGTACTGATCATGAATGGTTAATATCCAACATTAGAATCAAGTTGAAAAAGAACACTGAAAAAACTGTAGTGTCAAAATTCAAACAACATTCCTGATAAATTTAAAGTCTATATAAGGACAGATTTGCATTACTAAACTCAGTTGATCATTAACCATAAGTACTGTGAATTGAAAGCAGAGATATTATTAGGGAAGAATACAAAAAGATAATTCCCATAGTAAAAAGCAAAGAAAACCCTAGATGGATGATGGAAGAAACAATTTCAATTTTACAAGACAGACTAGAAGCCAAAGTAAAAGGTGACAAAAAGTCAGAATGCAGCTTTTCAGTGATTGTCACAGGGACAAGAAGCTCTACAGCAACCAATGCAAAGAAACAGAGAACAACAAAAGTGGGAAAAACAAGAGATCTCTTCTAGAAGATCCAATAAATCAAAGGTAAATTTAAGCCAGCAGGAAAAGCAGAAGACCAAATGTGAGTTGCATTGTCTCTGTACAGGAAATCACAGGCTTGAATTTGCAAGAGCTGAGCAGGGCTGTTGAGGACAAGACATTTTGATGATCACTCATTCATAGAGTCGCCATAAGTCAGAGGCAACTTGACAGCATATAACAACTCCTTAAAATTGTGTTGCTGTTCTTTTACTACAGCCAATCAACTACAATGTTTGAACAACGCATGTGCCGTGTGTGTAAAGAAAAAGCAATGGTCCTAAAACCTAAGGAGAAACTGCAGTGCTCTACTGTTTACATATAGATATCAGCAACTGAAAACTGATGCCTAATTGGTATGAGAAACCAATAGTCGTAGTCCCCCCCACAAGCCCATGCAAATATGGAGAACTGGAAAAAGAGGCAAAGATGACCTGAGTGCCATAATGTTTTGTTATGGACGACTTCTACCCAAAAATTCAATAGTTACAAACCCCACTAATACATATCATTTCAGTCTTTTATGTACCCAAAGAACATTTCTTTTTTTATATAGCGCTGTATTCTGAACATAAGCTGAACAACTACCATTACAACAGCTAGAGAAAGCCAATGGACAGTGACAAAGATCTACCCGAGAGGTCAAGACTGGGGAGAGAAGAAAGTCTAATTAAATCACTAATTTTTAAAAATATGAGAATCAAAGGTCAAGTAAAAATAGTCTTGCTAAGGAAGGCTAGCACGAAGATGGGAAAGGCAGAAGGAAAATTAGCAGGATGGTGAAATGAGTAAAATGGAAAGTTAAATTTGAGAGGTGGCTGTAAGTAGCAAGGTATTAATGTGCAAACTGTCATGAAACTTATATTACACTGGGAACAGCTTGTATGTGTATGCATGTGTGTGTGTGTGTGTTACACAGTCCTATGGCTAAATTCAAAATACAGTTACAGTGACCATCTGAGGACCTGGAAGACACCTGTTAGAAAGGACCCATACAGTTTTGTTCCACCAGCCATGCTACATATGGCTGTTCATTTTTCTGCATAACTCAAGTAGCTAATTCAGCAGCAAAAGGCAACTCAAAAATCTTTACACACCAACAAGAATTGTGACGTCTCCACTGTGAATCCCATTCCTTAATCATCTTTAGAGCCTGAGAACTTCTAATGGCCTGAATTCGGATCTGTTCCTGATTCAAATTGGACACTTGCCAAAGTCAAATTGCTGTGTACAGTGCTAGGCCACTTTCTCAACCAACTCCCCTAGTTCATTTTGTCACACTGTATTTTTCTTACACAGAACCAGATCTTTAGCACTGTACTTCAGTACAACAGGGTCTATACAGGAAAAGAAATGTCCATGATGTCATTAAGATATTTTTGTTTGAAAAGTAGGAAACATTCAACATTTGCAGTCTAGATAAATCCACTAGAACCAATTGTTCACATGGCTCTCATGCCGGCTTTCAGAAGATCTCTTGAGTATTTGGAAGTTTATCTAGTAAGAGTTTCTTCTCATTCAATATCAGATAAAAAGCACAATTCACCTTCATTCCCCAGATTTTATTCAAACCTGCCTGCCTTTCTTTGCAGACACATACACACACACACAGAGAGAGAGAGAGAGACAGAGAGAGAAACTGGAATAATACAGGCTGAACATCTCTGTCACACTCAGAGAACCAGTTCATATTTGCTCTAGGTTTTAGTACTACAGGCATGGATCACGCCTTCATGGAATCAATATTCTTAGAAGAACAAGGCCACAGGTAAAATATTCCAAAGGCAGAGAAAGTACAAGATATGTTGAGGGCTCTTGGGGGCAGGAAATTAAACACAGAAACATGAAGTATAACTGTTGCCAGCTGTAGTTCAACAAGAGGAGCAGGTGTGCCAAAAACCTAGCACAGGTTTCTGGGAGTCATTGCTGTGGAAATGGGAAAAGGTGACAAAAGCTCAGTCCAGGCAAGAATCAAAACAGCAATCTAGTCACTCACCTGTTTTCCCCTTCTCTAGCACGCAATTTCTATTCTCCCCCCCCCCCCAAAAAAAAAAGGTCTCTCAGTCTGGTATTAAACAGAAGGAAGCCCACATTCTATCTGCAGCCACATCAAACTGCAACAGAATCACGGACTGCAATGCTGAAGAAGAGCAGTCTGCTTCCAACCGGGTAGTGTTGCAAGACTGCTGCCTCCGCTGCTCTGTCATTTACTGAGGAGTTCAGTACGGCAAACGCCTTTGGCATTTGCAGCCACACAGACGTAGCTCCAGTCCCGAGAGCCCTGCCTTTGAGAATAAGAGGAACTGCAAATCTACATTGGGAGTGGCACATCTGTGCGAGGGTCAGCTCCTGAAGTCAAATGGTGTTGACTGAAGACAAATAATATTTTTTTAAAAAAAACTTTTCCAACCTTACTGGCAGGGCTTCTGCTTCCAAAACCTACAGGTAAAAAAAAGAATAAGTGGGCTTGGCACTTGCATTCACTGTCCGGGTTGCAGATAAAGCCACCAAGAATCCACCCATATGCAACCAGAAATATAACAGTTACAGAAAATCACAGCATAAATCTCAACACACAAAGATTACAAACTAACAAATCCTGCCTGACCACACATCAAGTCTCTATTGCAAGGATCATCATCATCATCATCTTAGAACTGCCAAGCTGGAAGGAACCCTACGGATCACTGGGTCCAGCTCTCGTCAAGGTGGCATAGTGGGAAACTGAACTCCCAACCTCTGGCTCCACAGATACCTAAGCCACTAAGCTATCTAGCAGTTCACGGCTGACTTCAGACGAATGGGATCTACTTTGTCATTTCCCAGAACAGAAAGGTCTGTTAATTACAAAAGAGTCAAAGAATTCTAAGCCTAGGAGTTTATTTTGAGAATCAAAACTGAAATAAATTCATCATATTTTTCATTCCAACAATTTAAAAGAAGGATGGAGAGTGGTGGAAGGAACCATTTTGTTCTTAAACAATTGCAAGTCAAAAGGTCCTTACAAATCCACAGCGAACCATTCAAAGATCTACCAAGAGAACCTGATCTGCCACCTGCTCACCACTATTCCATACAATAAATCTTTCAATTTAAATACCATCTTTCTGTTTATACAGTGGATCTATTCCAGTGCAACAGAGAGAGAGAGAGAGAGAGAGAGAGAGAGAGAGAGAGAGAGAGAGAGAGAGAGAGTATTCCAAAATGGTTTACCATTTCTTTCTTCCGGATGCACCCTAAGACTGTGAAACTTGCCCAAGGCCACACAGGCTGATTATTCTGGGATACACAGTGGAGAACTGAACACCCAACCTCTGGCTCCGCAACCAGACACCTAACTCACTGAACTATCCAGCCAGCTCCCAAGGTGGTTTACCTAGTCACAATCTTGTGCAATATGGTCAGCAGTAGTATATTCCACTTAAATTATAGTAATAACATCCAATTGTGATGATATTTGCATATGTTAGTTTAAATCAGCATATGCCAATTTATTGCAAAATACCACCATTTTGTGAAGAATGTCCTGCTTTTTGGTGTTCCTTGTCTTCCATGTCCTCCTTTTTGGTGATATAGCAGTGGCCACCCAAATATGCCTGAAGATCTAGGGGTTGGGAGTTTGATTCCTCACTGTACCTTTTAGGAGAACAGCCAGGCTGGGTGGGCCTGGCCAAGCTACACAGTCTCAGAACAGCCCTGGAAGAAGGGAATGATAAACCACTTCTGAGTACTCAATACATAAAAAATGGTTGCCATAAGTCAGAATTGGTTTAATGACATGTGATTGTTATATTACTAGCCAAAGACTGAGGATAAACAGAAAATGGTGCAGCTTCAGTGTCTGCTAAGGATTTTGATGGGTTTTTGTGTGTCAAGCTGTAACAGAGAGTAGTTCTGTTACTTGTCACCAGATTCTACAAGCTAGTGCTCTCCAGATGTGTTAGACTCCAAGTCCTCAAACAACATGGCCATCCACAACATCTGGAAGACACAAGATTGGATAGCAAAACATACATTACACACTTGTATCTTTCCCGCAGGAAAAACTGTCTCTAAAATGCAGGAAGGATCATTTTAACCAAGTTGCAAAAACTCAGTGTGCCCAAGTAATTCTCCCCTGCCTTAGCCAGAGTATGGGAATGCAGGAACTCAACAAGCATTTGTGATGCAGAAAGGAGAACCTGCTGCTAATAAATCAATAGTGCTGTGTTAAGCAACAGTGTCAATGCATTTTTCATTCTTATTTTTAAAACGGTAAACATAGCCAAAATGCTAAAAGCCATGGAAGCCGAAAAAAGCAACGAAAGCAAAAACTCAATATGTATAGCATGTGGAACACATGCATCAAAAAGACACCCTGACGATAGAGACAGAAATGAGATGCGTAACTGCTATGTAATGGCCAAAGTGCTTATGCAAAAAGCAATGCCTGTCTAGAATGCTATTATGAAGCTATATAACATTTTAAGAGAGAGATCTCAAACTGGGCAATCCAAGACACCACACATAGTTTATGTCTACAAGATCACCAGGACATCTTCTTCATACCTATCCCACATAATGTATTTTCCACAATTTTTCACAAGTCAGTTATAATATAGGCACAGCAGTAGCAATTTAAACACTTTGAAGTTTCATCCTGAACTGTCCTGATACATCCGGACCACTGTAAGAACACATATTCTTATATTATTACTGCTAATTGGGCAACAGAGCTGGGGTAAAAAACAGCTGATCATAAGTGATGGCCATAAGCATGCACCAACTTAGTCCTGACCCTCATAACATAAATCAGGTGGGCTTGCCCTTGATTACTACACCTCAAAGGTAATTCACAGGACATATCACATAAGTTGTGTTTCCCAAGAAACATAAAAGGGTCTCTCTTTTGACCCCTGCTTTTCAGCTTTTGATGTAATACAAAGAACTAGACAAACAGACAGACTGACTGACTGCTTTAAAAAAAAAACTCATGGTAATTAGCCAACAAAGTTAACTATTGTACAGCTCATTGATTTCCCTAGGCATCAGAACAACAATTCTGCAGGACCACAGCCATTATTTGAAGATCTGACAACTCCAATACTATTGTGCTCTCTTATTACAGGTTCTCCCATTCAAAATAATTTTCTTAACCTATTATAAAAACTATTAGCCTGATTTCTTACCCTTTATTAATGTTGATAATTTTAATTAAAGGTATTCCTTATGTAGGTCACTTAGTGCTATATATTCATGCTACTGAGATGAGCTTACTGAAAAAAATGCCTGCTTCTTCATTTGCATAGCAGTCAAGTATCATTAAATGTGCACCATTCAAAATCACTAGTTTTTCAAAAGAAGGAACAATAGCCTCAGAACGTAGAGGAGGAAATGGGCTACTGGTATAGCTCCTAGTCATCCCACAAAACAATGCTTTGTACAGGAATGGCAACCTATCCCAAATAAATTTGCTAATTAAAGACATCCAGAACAAAAAATTGATTGCTTGAGGAGTCTGCTGAAAATGACCAGTGCACATCTAGATGCGGTGGGTTAAACCTAAACAAATCTCTAGAAATAGAAATATTCTAAACTGAATTGTGTCTGTGAAGCTGTGTTACATGCTGTTAACTTGATTCCTACTTACAGTGACCCTGGTAGGGATTCCAGGGTCTGTGAGGTATGCAAGGAGTGATTTTACCAGTGTCACTCCTCAGTGAAATACACCCTGTCTCCTCAGTGAGTTTCCATAGCTGAACAGACATTTGAACCTAGGTCTCCTTAGTCTCACACTTTATTCAGCACACTATACTGGCTCTTGAAGTAGTTCCTGGGAAACTGCAAGAGAGCTCACCTGGACCCAGCATAATCCTAATTTCATGTCTGTTTTCTTCTTCTCGGCCATACCCCTTAGTATCCCACTTGCTCTGCATGCACACTTTTTCCTCCACTCGTAACTGCACAATGTTTATTTCCTTCTTTTTAAAAAAGACTTATTAATGAGGAATTTACACAAAACAGGGGAGACCTAGGAGTTGAGTGTGTCACTAGTTTCTGGTTTTTTTAAAAAAAATCCATTTACCAGGGCAATGGCCAAGAAAAGAGACCTCATGGGACCAGTAATTCAAAAGCTTCATCTTCAGGAACAACCATTTTTTGTAGAAAAAAATTAAGAAGTGTTAAACACATAGCAGGACAGATCCTTAGGCCTATGTTCCCACACTGTGCACATGTTAGCAGTAAAGACGGGTTACTGCTAATCAGGAGTTTAAACTGGGAATGGGATTTGTAGTTGTCATTTCTCTTTCTAATGCACTGGCACTGATCAAAGGTCTTCTACAAAGCGAGTCACAAGACCCCACTGTTCACCTAATTATTTTATCATATCAGTACAAGTTTGAAGACATGCTTTTCAGAGGATACCATTGTTCCTTGCATGCAATCCCCTATTCCAACATGATTATTTGTCTCGTGCTACATCAGATTAGGCTTCTTGAGAGAACGTGATATACTGTACAAGGACAAGCAGAACAATGAGAAAAAGACATGCACGCTAACCAGATTACCAGAGAATGGGGCTAGTTTTCTGGCAGGCACAGAGGCTGCATTGCATCAGGCCCCAAACTCTTGATTCCCATTCTGCTAACAGGCTGTCAAGCTGCCCTCATTATAAAGAAAAACCTGGCAGAAATCATCCCCCTCCCTGACCTTCTCTGCATTGAGACAGGCAGAACACACAAACCAAAACCCAGAACCAGGAATTGGGGGGGGGGGGGGGAGAGAGAACAGCACCATATCTGAACCTGCTTGTTCAGAGACTGGACCCACAAGGTGAGAATATCAATGTAATATGAAGAACTGGAATGAGGTAAACATCATTTTCAGCTGCAACAGATGGAGCCAAGTTAAAAGTCAAACCTCACCCAAGAGATTACATTGAAGAAGGAAAGGAAAGGAACGAAGAGGAAGAGAACACCCATTACAGCAGTAAGGTATCCTGAAATTATTCTCCCCATGTGCACATAAATACATTGGCCATTAATGTAATGCAATGCACATACTACTGGCATATCATCAGACATTAGTCGAAAGTTAAAGCCCATTAGTATAATTTTGTATGGACCTGTCTAAATGTTTTTCGATTCTAGCTTTCTGACCATTCTGGTAAAACTAACAAAAAATTACAACTGCTACCAGAAAACTTCATGTTGAAATCCATGGCTGGTCTAAAGTATTAGGCGATATTGCTAGACACAGTCTCCTTGACCAACACCCTCTCTTCAGATCTCTATTTTATGCAGGAAAAAATAATAACCACATATAGCAAAATACTACATCCTAACTTCTACTCAACCAAATAACAGAATTCTAGAAATTATACTTGGTCAAGGTATCTGCATGGAGTTCTAAGTCCATTTTCCAAAAACTAACATGGCATGCACAGTTAACAAGAGGATGTGTGCCAATTTCACACTGCCCTGTCCTACTCAACTTTTGCAAAGGTGATATGCAGCCTCTCAGGCATATTTAAAATACCCTACAAGTAACTTTGCATCTTTTGACAACCAGGTTTGGCATTTGCCCCAGTCACATCTGGCCAGATTGGAAAGAACATAATATACATTTGGTGTGCACATATAAAAAACATCTTACTTATGTAAGAGTAGGTGTTTGATATTCAACACAGTGTCAACTTCCAGATCATTTCATGACTCAGCTTTCATCTGCTGGAAAGTGTACACCACTAGGGATACCAGGTTGTTGACCTAGGACCATTACACTACAATCCAGAGACGTTGCCAGTGTTTCTGGCTGTGTTCCCATGTTCATTTTATGGGTTGCTTAGGCCACGGATGGCTAACTCCTGTATTCTCCAGGGGCATTCTATTCTTCAGCCAGAGATCCAAGGGCCAGAAGTCTATTTGCAGCCCAATTTCACCTTCTCATGAGAGGTCAGGCTCCATAATCAAGTCACTGCAATTTCACATTAAGGTTTTCATGCTTATGGAGCACATGTGCTCAAACGTCAATTGAGTACAGAATCTGAAAGGTAAGGGCAACATTAAAGTGCAATATGTGAACTTGAAATTTTCTTTGCAAACTAAATTGTTTCATCATATTTTGACTACAGTTCGGTAGTGTCGTGTGGCATCAGACAACATTAATTTATATGCCACTTTTTGACTGATAGCCATCCCAAGCTAAGATCATCAAATGTTTTGGAGCAGAGAGCTCATAGTTTGGGATGTGTGTATGTGCAACTCTTGCTCTTTGGGAATCCAGTACAGGTTTAGCTGTTGTGCCATTATTCTAGAGTGGTCCTACTTCCATCCAAGGAGTGTGCTTATATATATTTATATACTTCCTGACTTAGTACCAAGCACTACTCTAGGTAGTTTACAATAAAGAAAAATTAACTCATAAACCCACCCCACAAGCCAAACATTAAACCAACAAATAGATATAAATACAAATAACAAACAAACCTAACCAAGGTCTAAATGGTGGTGGGACTAGGTGACACACATGTAGACTGACTCAAAAGAGGATGTCCTTAAAAGCTTCTTTAAAGAGTAATGCCTTTAGCATCCTCTTGAAGGTTGGGAGGGAGTCTGGCATACTTTATAATATACACACCAGACATAAAGACGCCCTTGATCTTTCATGTTCCCTTAGCCAAAATAAATTAATCCAGTAAACAGCTCTCCCACTCTAGCAGTTTTATTTATGGAATATTAGTCAATATTTTGAATGCCACCAAACAATTCCCTGATTTGTGAAGTACTGATCAACTGCTTTTAGTGGAATAACATTCTACATTTTCTCACCCGACAGAGCTTCTCTAAACTTCCATTCTGCCTATCCATTGCCAAAGGTGGATAGCAAGAAAAGAGAAGCCTATATATTCTTATATTCCTTACTCAATTAGATGAACACATGGCTTGGAAGAAAGTTCGCTGGGGCACAGTGTGTCAACCACCTAATCTCAGGTAAGCCTTAAAAAAGTTCTAAACTGTCATCCAGCAGCCTTTCTACCACACTGAGCAAGAGGGATAGAAGCAGGATCACCATATTTCCTCCTGAAGAACCAGTTCCATCAGACTTTCCCTCTTCTCAGTTGTCATCTACTTGCCATACCACCAGGACAAGGAATCTCATAACATTGAGAACTTCCACTTGAGTTTTGCCTTCCTTCTCCCTCTCTATCTCCTTTTCCTTTCCCATTTTTAAACTGTAAACCTGAGAACAGAGACAGTCTTGCCTTTCTAAATAGATACCTAAGCAGCTCTGAGTACTTTTCCAGCTGTAAAGCAAAGTAAAAATGCTATAAATAAATTAATATCTTTATTTAAATTAAATGTGGTCATATACCACTCTTAAAATATGCCAAATATGATTTTGTACTCCTTTATGAGAAAGCATATCAAAGCATATGAAACATACATATTTCAAAGATACAGCATGCAATAACAAGGTTTTCATGCAATTTTTAAGGGCAAAGAGGAAATGCCAACCACATCCATGCTATTAACCCAGAGAACAGTTGACAAAAAAATAATGGAGAACATACTAGAACTACACACACTTTCTCCAGACAGAGGAAATAGATGACACACACACTACCAGATGGAAGAGAGCCATCAGTAATGCAAACCAGCAGTGTGACAGAAATAAACAACATTACACAGTCAGAGATGAGAAAACAATTTCTGCTTTCTTCATCTATCTCCTAGTAATCTTTCATTCATTCAATTTACAGACCACACTATAATCAGAAAGTCTCTCAGCCTCTTTTATCTTGGCTCAGAACAGTAACACACTCCAGGGACCATAGGATGGGTAATTACAATTACAGCAATAACACCAACATGGCACTAGAAATACATAGATAAATACTACAAAGACTCAGTATAACTCACCAAGTGTGTTCCAATAAAGAAGGCCTTTAACTAGCTTTTCAGATCGATTGCTTCTCCAGAAAAAGGGTTCCATTACACAGATCCTTTCACTGACAAAGTCCTTCCTTTCACCAGCCTCTTTAGCTACAAGGGTCTAGTCAGGTGGCTCACGCAGAAGGCCCTTTGGCTGACAAGACTAAGAATATTGTTTACTCACAGTGCTGTATAATTCCACTTGCAACTCGAGTCTTTGGAACTTGCATAATTCAGCTATAAGCATTAGGAACAAATGGAACTGTCTTGGAATAGCAGCTATCTCCATATCTAATTTACAGCTGTCACAGTAGCTAAGCAGAGAATACTTGACAAGGGTACAACTTTTGGATCTCTTGCCTCTCCCCTCCCTCACAGCATTCACTTCTACAGCCCTCCAGGCCACCTAAAAACTGGCCACAGAGGGCTTCCCAGACCCACAAAGCCAGTAAGATGCCCAGGGAGCTGCAGTGGGATAGGGAGGGGAACATGGGAATGAAGGTTCAATGCAGTTTCACTGACTTCTGCCATTCCACTGGTGAACATCTAATGCTGGATCCTACCCATAGAACAGTTCACTAAAACAGAACCTGAAAGTGGTGTGTGTTAATGAGAGCATTGACTGGTTTGAACACCACATCTTACAGATTACATATAATATTTTCTAATTGTTCATGGTCTTCTAATGAATGTCATAAATGTAAAACCTCAGTTAATGATCAATCATTGGGACAAACATGCAGGTCTTTACTATATTTAATTATTTTAGGGAAGACTCGTGTATTAGAGGTAAAGGCCCAGTCACCCCTTGATATCTGCTAAAATATTGTCAGTGCTGTTGCAAAAGCCATGCTCTGTCAAGTCAACACAAGTTTGTCACGTGTGGCAACAGATCTTAAGACTAGGCTAGAGCAATATATAATACTGGCTAGTTCTTCTGCCTTCACATCCTCTTGAAGTTAAAAAGACTATGGAACTTTGAGACAAATGATAAAATCAGGAGGAAGTGGAATTCTCCCAGGGCTTTTCATTCAAATTGTGGTTTCTTCTACAAGACCAAACTTGTGCTAGAAGGGAAGGATTACAACCCCATTTAACAGAAACTTGTTTAAAAACGAGGCACCAAAACATTCCTCATTCTTTCTATAGCAACAATGAGATGAGAACAGCTCTTTCTTTTGCATCCAGAATACTCTCTTTACAGCCAGTCACACCACTGTGATTTGCTAACAAAAGCTACAATATATGGGCAACTTCACACAAAACAGGTGGAATAAACAACAAATATCCTTTATCCTATCTTTATATAATGTCTTACAAAAGTGCTCTTAAAATACTTATAATCTAATCTGGTGAGGTGAGGTAGAGACCACAGAATTTAAAAGTCCACAAAAATCTTACCTAAACCCATTAACTCGTCATGCATCCTTTTACACTTCTGTGACACATCTACATTCTAAAACAGGGCTGAAGGTACCATGAGGCCTATGGCTGCCTCCCTGATCCATTTCACAAGCCACATGCCCCTTGGGACTACCCAAATTGCCACTGTTCTCCTGATAGTCAATGGCACGGAGGCCACATATTTTAAAAAATTAAGAATAAAGTAACAAGGATCACATATCTTATTTTAAAGCAAGCGAAACTACTAGGAGCAAATTGTTCTAAAAGAAAACATTGGGGTTTTATTTTAAATCAGGGGCACAGCAGCAATGTTAAAGGGTAAATCTGCTTTTCTGCTACTCTACTAAAAATAGAAGCACGGCAGACCACAGCCACTAACGCATGCAGGATTCAGTGGACCCACCCACCCTGGTCTTCAACAGAAAAGTCAACTCAAGCTATGTTAGCAACTTCTCTGTCTGGTTTGTTGTTGTTTAGTCGTTAAGTCGTGTCCGACTCTTCGTGACCCCATGGACCAGAGCACGCCAGGCCCTCCTGTCTTCCACTGCCTCCCGGAGTTGGGTCAAATTCATGTTGGTAGCTTCGGTGACACTGCCCAACCATCTCGTCCTCTGTCCTCCCCTTCTCCTCTTGCCTTCACACTTTCCCAACATCAGGGTCTTTTCCAGGGAATCTTCTCTTCTCATGAGATGGCCAAAGTATTGGAGCCTCAGCTTCAGGATCTGTCCTTCCAGTGAGCACTGAGGGTTGATTTCCTTCAAAATGGATAGGTTTGTTCTCTTTGCAGTCCAGGGGACTCTCAAATTCTCTGTCTGGTAGCCCATGGCAATTCTCACATGCCACAGGAAATACATAAGAGACTATTAATAAACCCAGCCTGACTAAGATCTGTACACAGTCAAAAACCAACACATCCTTGTGATTATTTTTTAGTGGTACCACTCACCTTTGCCTTCATATTGTGTACAAGGACCATGCGGCAGGTTTTTTTTCCCCCTCTCTCTTTTTAAGAACAAGCCTTTTGCAATCTATCCTGTTTTGCATTCAAAGTTTTGCATCTTGGCAAGTGGGAAGGTTGAGGCATCCTGATTGGAAACTGAGTGTCTTTTTCATATTTTCAGATATAAAGGGGAAATCCCATACTTCTTCACTACCAACTCAGACATCTAAGGTGTTTAACAGATGAATAACAGGTAAGACCATTTCCTCTGTTTTTATGAACTGAGCCACAAAAAGCTGCCTGAAAAATTACTGTAGCAGCTTCAGGAATGAAGGGACTAGGTTTGACCAAGTAATGTAATTGTAAACACAAATCTGCACAGACAGTGCATGTCCTTCGTTAAAGCAAGGCAGAGATTCTCAAAATATTGAGCTAGTGAGTCTCTGCAACTCAGATTCAATGCTTCCTTCGTCTGAATGTTCACTGGCTCAAATTTAGTTGGGTTCGTATGTATCAACAAGAATGCATGTCCCCCACCTCTCAAACTCAAACACACACACACACAAATAAATACATATGCAATCACATTCCCTTTCCTATCAGGCTTCCACTCATTCTCGCCTCCCACTCCTGCCAGGGAGTCACCCATCTTACGTGTAGAAATGTTGACTTGTACCATCAGTAATACATCTGAACAATTTGGCAGAGAAAAGTGAGAGCAATTTCACAGCAAAGCGCATCAAGGGGCTCCTCATCCAAGGTGTCACAAGACAGCGGGAATTCTGCCACTCACTTTTTGTGCTCCTTGCCTACTCAGCTAGAGATCTCAGTACCAACAAAAATTATACTGTACTCGGCCATTTTTGGTAAGTGTGAGTAAGATGCCCTGAAGAAAAAAGGTGAATGACTCTAACCCTCTTTCCCATCTTAAATATTTACTTATATCACAGTAATAAAATACCCAAATAAGCTTGTAACTGAGAATACTGACATACATCAACCTTCAAATCACAAGAAAATTTACCTTTATCTATATGTCTTTATCTTTGTCTAAATATTACTTCTCCATTTGTACCTACAATCGTATCTTCATTCATCCATCCGTATTTATATTTGATATGGTCTAAACACTTGCAAGCCAGATGCTGAAATCCTGTTGCTTAGTGTGGTAAGTCACAACTGACTTCACGGGCCATTGAATCTGTGAGGATATGGTGAGTTCAACTCCTCCACCAGTTCCACTGATTCACTGGGCCTACTCTAGTTGCAGCTCACTATGCTAAACAACAGGATTTCAGCCAATGTATCTCACAATGGCATCTGCATAAGTTAACCATTTTCTTCTGAGGAGTGTGACCCTGGCTAACAGCTACTGGTTTTAAGTGCTCTGAGCTAAGGCAAAGGCATCTAAGCTAGTAGGCACACTATAGTTTTGCCCACTGTTACTGCAAGAAGTTGAAGGAACACTGCAAAAAGATTACTCAAGTATACTGTCAGCAAAGCTGGTCTATTTTAAATAAGAACCTCTTCTTATTCAGCCCATTACATTTTCTGGCTCTCATCAGTTATATATTTATTAGTTACATTTATCCTGGATCTTTTCTCCAATGCACTATTCCTCTTTGTTTTAAGTCATCCTGACTTAACAAGGTTGTTAAGTCAGGATGACTGCCGAAGAGTTTTCCTTACACAGTGGGTGCATTCACATGATACAACAAACCAAGGTTTTACAGGAACCTTGCCTTATCATGAAACAGTAGCCTATTGGTGCACTGTACATCAGGGGTAGAAAAACTCCAGGACTCTGGATGTCATTTTCCCAGCCTCACTCAAACTCCTCCAAATGCACTGCATTTTTAGGTGCATGTAAAAAAAGTATTTGTCTGTATTACTAGAAGTTGGAGACTAAAGCCAAATAGATTTTAAGGGTTGTTGGCAGCTGAAAGAAAGATTGGATTTAACAAAAGCATGTTCTCAAGGACCTTGATTTGGCAAGATGCTCAGCAGCTTCATCCCCTGGAACATCAAAAAGGAGGCAACAAAGTTTGTTAGACTGTTTATTTGCGACTCTAAGTCCCTCCAAGAAAGGAGTTTGGTAAGTCATTTTTGTACATGTCTCTTCGCCTTATTAGGTGATAAACATACCTAATAAGATATTTGGAAAATACAACCTGCAGAGATAACAACAACCTTGCATGCAATTAGTGGGAGGGAGCTTTCAGAAGCTAAGGTGACTGACTCTTGTTGACACTAATCAATTAGCAGAGTTCTTTTCCCCCTGCCTCTGGCATTTGAGGTGAACCCCTGCACTTCCACCCATCCTCTTCCTGTTTGTCCTGCTTTCTTTTGTTTGCTCTTTCTCTAACCTTTCTGCCATGTGGTCATGGAGGTAGTTTCTCCCTCATGTGGAGATTGCAACTTCCCTTTTATTCTTCTGTTTGTAACTACTGGTCACATCTGTAAGTAAAGATACATAATTTTTTTCCTGCTTAAAAGTGTGATTTTTAACATATAAAGTGCTAGTGACTGTGAAGGGGGCGGGGCTCTGAGACATGAGCCATTCTTTTACACTTTCTCTGTGCAGTTGTTTGTGCCTGATACTCTGCTAACCAAGAGGGAATTACCCATTTCCCACAACAATCACACATCAGAAGTGGGTGGATCAAGAACAAACAAAAGAAATAACTGCTCTTCAGAACTCTTGATGCAAACAAGGCATATTTGCATTTCAAAGACATTTCCACTCATGTATCCTTCTACATGATGATCAGGGCCACTGAATGAATCCTGGATACAGATTTTAAAACTTTCTATAGGCTTCTCCTCCACTCTGCAGTTTTGGAATCATGCCATTCATCAACTGTGAAAGACTTAATATTGACACTGGCTGATCTTCCCTTTTCTTGCTGAGCAGGTTTTTCTGACGTTCTCTGCAGTGGCCATTTAGAACCTATTATAGTTTCTGGGAGATCACAGGAATCTCAAGCTCATATTTTAATATTTAAAAAATAGATAGTATTCCTCTAAGACATTAATATGAAAATATAAATGCAGCATGTAAAGACAGAGCCAGGTCACATATAAGCAAATTTAACCTTTAGCAGAAGATGTTGATTTCAGTAGGACTTAAGTAGTCATAACTTGCTTTAGACTGGGATCCTTCCCCCCCCCCAACTTTCTTAAATGATATAGATGTACATTATTATTTCACATATTCCAAACAACTCCTGGGAGACACACATTTTGATTTACTTTGTTATTTTGTCAGTAGCTCCTCCACAGGGCATCTATGGAACAAATGATTAATCAGCTGATCAGCTACAGCTTTTGCTGTTGAATGGAGAAGAGTGACTGTTAAGGGTACAACTGTTTCTTTTGTGGTGCTGTTTCAGTTTTGGATTTGTTAATTCTAAGAACAAAAAGGATTCCCCTCCTGCCATCCTTTGCAATAGTGAGAGGTGGTTTTTGTATGTCCCGGTGTAAATTCTGACTCTTCCTTTCACTATCTCAGAAAGGCAAAACATATGCTTTGGTAATATACACATTCACTTACTTTACAACTGAACGACCAATCAAACTGAGACAGAAAAGTTTGTATCAACCACTTAAAAGAATCTTTAACTGGCCATTGTGGTATGGTGTTCATAAAGCTGCAGCAGCGAAAACCATGAGCCATAACCCACACAGCATCTCCTCCATGTCCAATGACTTTTGTGGCACCCTCTTCTAAAGGTTGCCCTTCAGTCTACACAGGCCTATGTTAACATAACAGCTTTTTAATCAAGACTAAGCCAGTGGTGGGTGGGACAGTCTTGAAGAGACAAGCATTTGTGCCCTAGCACTAGGGGATTATTGTTAACTATTTAGATTGATATTTTTGTTAGATTTATTACACTGCATCTGGTTTATGTATTTACTTTATTGTGTTTTCCCCCTTTTCTCATTTTTTCTTTTGTCTCTTAGACAACTGCACTTTAAACTAATTTCTCTTTAATGATAGATGTTTAGTTATATAGTATATTTTTTCTTATGTTAATAATTCTGTTATTATTATTTAATTTGTTTGTATTAATTTAGGGTTTTCTGTGTTTTTCTTTTCTTTTCTTTTTTCTGATATGGAATGGAAGGCCTGTTCTCCCAGCGAGGGGCATTGAACATCTCTGTGATTACGGGTAGAGGGAGATATGGCGTTGGCACAGCCCCTACACGTGTTAGAAGAACGATGAACAGATGTTTGAAGGCTGTTCACCGTTCTGGGACTGTGATCAACCGTCAGTATCGAGGTAGCCAGACCAGCCAACCCTCCACTCTAAAACTGGTGCTGTTGAATGCCAGGTCTGTATCCAATAAATTCCAGGTTATTTACGATCTTATTCTGGAGGAGGATGCAGACCTGGCATGCATAACCGAAACGTGGATAGGCGGAGAGGGGGGCCCTCCCCTAACACTCGCCTGTCCGCCCGGTTATGCTGTCCAGCACCAGGGTAGACTGGAGGGGCGGGGGGGGGGAGTAGCCATTGTATATAAAAACATCTTGGAGGTTACTAGGCGCTCCTCGGTGGTAAAGCCGGGTCTGGAGGCCCTCCACGTGTCGATAGGGGCTAGTGATGGTATTGGGATCTTGCTGGGTTACCGCGCTCCCCGCGACCCAGCCATTTCCCTACCGGAGCTGGCGGACTTTGTCTCCGCGGCACTGTTGAGGTCCCCGAAGCTATTGGTTTTTGGGTGATTTCAACATTCACACGGAGGCAGAGACTTCTGGGCTGGCTCTTGAGTTCTTGGAAACCATGGCTTCCTTGAACATGTCCCAACATGTCAACGGCCCCACCCACGTGGGTGGTCATATGTTAGACCTGGTTTTTTCCACCAATTGGAGTGAGTGTGGTCTGATGGTGACTGACCTCGTGTCGGTGCCCCTGTCATGGTCAGATCACCACCTAATAAAATGTAACCTCTCAGTGGCTCTCCCCCCTCGCAGGGAGCAGGGACCTATTTCTATGGTCCGCCCTCGAAGGCTACTGGATCCTGTAGGATTCCAGGATGCCATGAGAGGTGTTTCGGCTGACCTGGCTGGTGCTCCTGTCGAGGCTCTGGTTGATGGCTGGTTTACCGCCACCACCAGGGCTGTAGACAGGATTGCTCCTAAACGCCCTCTCCAACGCAGAGCTCGGCCTGCGCCCTGGTTTAACCAGGACCTACGAGCGATGAAGCAATTTAGGAGAAGGCTAGAGCGCAAGTGGAGAAAGAACCCGACGGATTATAATTTGATAGCTGTCAGGGTCGCAACTAACCTTTACCTGGCCAAGGTGAAGGCTGCTAGCCGAGCACATCTCGCTAACCGGATAAGCGAAGCTTCAAATCAGCAGGCGGAGTTATTCCGTATAGTGCATGACCTATCCGGAATTGGTCTAAGTGATGGGCCTCCCCCTAGTATTTCACTGGACCAATTTGCAGCATTTTTTAAATCTAAAGTGGAGGCCATCCGCCGGGAGCTCTCTCCTTTTTTAGATACAGTGAGTCGAGCAGAGATGTCCAGCGCTCCGTCTTGCCCGGTAACTCTTGACACCTTTCAGCCTGTCACGCCCGATTCTGTGCCCAAGGTCCTTGATCGCTGTCGAGCCACCACCTCCTCCCTTGACCCTTGCCCGGCCTGGCTAATCAAAGCAGCCAGGCCGATAACAACAGAATGGGCCACTGTAATAATAAATGGGTCTTTCCTTGAGGGCAGGTTTCCTTCTGCCCTCAAGGAAACACTCATTAGGCCCATAAGAAAGAAACCTAGTTTGGCGGCGGACGAAATTGGCAATTATAGGCCCGTCGCCAATGTTTCTTTCATGAGCAAAGTGGTGGAGAGGGTGGTGGCCGACCAGCTTCAAGCTCTCTTGGAAGAAGCGGATGCCCTGGATCCATTTCAGTCGGGCTTCAGGCCGCGCCACGGAACAGAGACGGTATTGGTCGCCCTGTACAATGACCTATTGAGGGAGGCTGACAGGGGGAAAACATCTCTGTTGGTCCTCCTCGACATCTCGGCGGCCTTCGATACTGTCGACCACGGTATCCTCCTGAGGAGGCTCTCAGAGTTGGGAATTGGTGGCCATGCGCTTGCATGGCTCCGATCCTTCCTCGGGGACCGACCTCAGAGAGTACAGCTTGGGGAGAGGTTATCGGCCCCATGGACCCTTAATTGTGGGGTTCCGCAGGGTTCGAGCATCTCCCCAATGCTGTTTAATATCTATATGAGGCCGCTGGGTGGGGTCATCAGGGGGTGTGGGGCATCGTGCCATCAGTACGCTGATGACACTCAGCTCTACATCTCCTTTTCACCAACTGCAGAGGATGCCGTTATGTCCCTCCAGCGCTGCTTGGAGTCTGTGCTGCAATGGATGCAGGAAAATGGGCTGAGGCTGAATCCGGACAAGACGGAGGTCCTGAGGGTGGGTGGCCCCACCGCCAGCGGTCTGGGAAACTCTCTCTTGTTTGGGGGGGGGTGACTCTTACCGCTAAGAGTGAGGTTCGCAGCTTGGGGATCCATCTGGACCCGGCGCTCACCATGGAAACTCAGGTGGCGTCGGTGGTCCGTACCGCCTTTTTTCATCTTTAGCGGATAGCCCAGCTGCGACCCTATCTTGATGTTGGGGCGCTCACTACCTCAGTCTCTCATGACTCTTGGTACATGCGCTCGTAATCTCGAGATTAGACCACTGTAATGCGCTCTACGTGGGGCTGCCTTTGAGGTTGATGCGGAGACTCCAAGTGGTGCAGAACGCGGCGGCCAGACTTCTTAGTGGAGTGAGAAAATATCATCATATCTCTCCCACTCTGGCCGCTTTGCATTGGCTGCCCATTCGGTTCCGCATTGACTTCAAAGTTTTAATGCTTACGTACAAAGCCCTAAACGATTTAGGGCCTCGATACTTGACGGAACGCCTACTCCCACCAAAATCTACCCGGATCACCCGATCGAGTCAGGAGGTGAGGCTGAGGAGCTTGACGCCGAGGGAGGTCCGGAAGGAAAAAACAAGAAACCGGGCCTTCTCGGCGGTAGCTCCTCGCCTCTGGAATAACCTTCCTCCGGCGATTCGTGCAGCCCCTTCGCTGGGCACCTTTAAAAACCAATTAAAAACTTGGATGTTTATGCAGGCCTTCCCTCCAGTGAACACTTAATTTATTTTTTTCTTTTTATTTCTCTTTTCCTTTTCCCTTCTCCATCTTGAATTATTTGTCTATTGATGTTATATTTTTATATATTTTTTATATTTTGTTATGTATGTTATGCGTGTTGGAAGCCACCTAGAGTGGTCGTCTGACCAGATAGGAGGGGTAAAAATACAATAAATAAATAAATAAATATATAAATTAGAGCCAGTTCATACTTTATGGCAGCAGGAGCAGCTGCAGCTGCCGCCACTGCTGCCTGTGTTTACAGGACATCCCCTGTGGGGACTCATACACTTGTTGCCAGCAACTGAAAGCCTTTGGGATTATCACCATCAAAGTCTCACCACAGGTTGCCACCTAACACAGAAAAGCAGGTGGTAACTGCAGCAGCATCTTTACAAAACAGGCACCATTATTCTTCACTCTTTGCTCAAAATCATCCCTCAGAAAACTAGTTTCTGACTAGGGGTTTAGAGAATCTAGGGGAGACACACATCTAAGGCAGTAGACAAGAGGTGATGGCAAAAATGTACAAAGTGGACTTCCCTCTCATATTTTGCCAGAATTGCTTAGAGCAGTGGTTCCCAACCTTGGGTAATCCAGGTGTTCTTGGACTGCAACTCCCAGAAGCCTTCACCACTAACTGTGCTGGGTGGGGTTTCTGGGAGTTGCAGTCCAAGAACACCTGGGTTACCCAAGGGTGGGAACCACTGGCTTAGAGGTTAGAATCTTCATTCTATGCATAATTCCTACTGGAGTGTGAATACAAATACAGCAAGCAGCACAGCAATGTGAATTGGCTCTTTTTAACTCATCAGAACAAGCCATTTGAGTCCTTAAGAGTCACATTTCATTGCAGAACCAGAACCAAACCTACAAAGTACGCATTCTACAACACTGTCAACCTGAAGAGTTGTAAACAATTTCATCAAGATTCAGAAACTTCTCATGTTGTGTTGTGATTTGTTTTAACAAGAAAAAAAACAGGTGAAGCAAAATGGAACAAATGTATTACTTTTCTTTATCCCAGTCAATATATTATATGGGAGGGAAGGGAGTTTGATGTGCCATTTGATGGTGAACCATGATGCTGAGAAGCTGGAGTTGTGTACTCTGGTTGCCAGAAGTTTGGCTGCATTTAGTGTGAGAGGAATGTTGGAATTTTCAGTGGGTACAGAAAATACAAGAAATGTATATTAAACCCAGTTCCTAATCCTCCTGCTGACCCTCAGTATACTGAAATTCCTATGGGCTCATTAAATGTCCTTGTAACTCACTCAATTCAGGTTTTAAATAAAAGGAAGGCAAAGAGTGCAGTATGACCACATTTTCTGTCCCCTGATTTATAGGCCAATGTAATTGTTTTTAAAAATTCTTATCAGCCTTTCAGAACATGAAGAACTGAGTAAGATAATGTCATTTAATGGTAAGCTTTGTTTCTTTGTTTTTTCTGTTGCCCTAAGTTTGTTGCAACCATTTTAATTATTATTGTTGTTATGCTTTTTTATATTTTGAAGGCCAGTTTGAATCCGTTTTAGAAGAGAGGGCATAATATTCTAAATAAAGAAATAAAGAAATGGAAATTGAAGGAGGATGTGGCCTTGTGACTGGTACAGGATGAAACGTATAACACTGTACATCACAGGACAGTGTCCATGGTTCTCTTCCTTGTACAGGCCAGGAGAAACATTCAGTTCTTCAAGAATAAAATGAAATAAAATAAACAAACTCCTTTTTATGAATGTGGGATATTGTGCTTCTGTAATCACAATTCAAAACACCAGGAAGTGGCCTGATAATTGCAAAACAATATCGTACCCGCTATGCCAGCAGGAAAAAGGATGCCAAGCTTTACATAGCAAAGGGCAGCAGTCAGGATAGTCTACAGGATACTCTCTTCTGCTCACTGCCATTCATAAAGTGACATCAAGCAAGGGAAAACCCCAGAAGCTGACTTTTTTTTCATCAGTTAGCTACTTCTTACCCAAATACAAAACAATTTTGACAAGTGTGAATTGTACTGATACCATTCACACTTGTCAAAATTGTTTTGTATTTGGGTAAGAATTAGTTAACTCATGAAATGAATGGTAGCACAAGAGGGTATCCAGTAGATCATCTTGATTGCTACCATTGATGTCACCATCATTTAAGCTGCCTTTTGCTGTGAAAAGTTTGGAATCTTTTTTTCTATTGGCAACGTGGACATGATATTGTGCAACAATATTGGACAGTTTCCTGGCATTTTGAATCAATACTGCTGGGAAATGTTGGTGCTGATCCAGTATCAAACGTACAATTTTTTGTTTGGGCTTCCCCCATTTTTAGAACTGCCTTGTGGAATGTTGGTTTGCCCTACTACATACTAATATAGCTGTACTATTTTGCAGCTATAATAAAACGTCTAGCAACATTGAAGCTACTGCATAATTTGAATCCATGGGTGAGAAAGCCAAAAAATTCAAAAAGTCTTTTTGAAAAACCCAGCAGATTACCATCTCATGAATATATCTTGGAAACAGGCTACACAAATTAGTGTATTGCCTATCTGGATATCCAGTGCTTGGAAAACTTGCTTTTTTAGACTGCAGTTTCCAGCCAGATGCTGGCTAAAAGATTCTGGAAATTATGTTCAAGTAAGTGAGGTTATTTATTTCTGAAGATACAAATAAAACTGGTTTTTTCCTAATCATCTGCATGCTTTGAAAGGACACCTCCCATTCTAGAAAACAATTTTCAGAGCTTGGAAGCGATTATTTAGATGTTAACTGCTAGTAACAATCAATGTCATGAATTACTTTTATGATTTCCATTAAATCAATTACGGTCAACAAACTAGTTTTTGAATTAACATTGGCTGAAAGCCTCTTGTGTAAACAGCCAAAAAATCACCACTAGATCACTGCTCCTGGTACTGAGGGTGGCGATCCAGTGGCTATTAAAGGCTTCACTTCCACCCCCACCATCCTGAGGTTCCCACAGGCTTCCTCAAGGCAAAAGGGAGCCACAGGGAGCCTCGGAACCTGAAAGGAGGGGTTCAGGAAGCTTTCAATTAATTTAAATTAAATATTTCCATAGCCAGTTTATATTTGGCATCATCTGGTCTTTGCAGTGTAAATGTATGCCAACAGGGTTTCAGCCAATTACATTAACTAGCATTTCCAAGCTCTGTGAGACAAAGGCCCACTTGGTGAGCTTTGTAGAGAGGCGAAAAAGAACTAGGTCTTATCTTCTCAAAGCAGCCGTCCATGTTGCCCAAGAAGAATAAGCTGCTTCTCAAGACTGCCTAGCCACAGAGAGTTGCTTCTGACACATCTGGAGAAACTACAACAAGGGGGTGCAAACAGGCAAGGGCCTGGTGCACATATAGCAGTGACCATGCATGCATAAGCCTTTGTTTGGTTCCTGACTCTTGGCTTTCATTATCTGCAGCTCACTTTGGAAAGGGGTTTCACAGTTCAGTTCTTTGAGAGACTGAAATTCTTGAAGAACACAATGGCTGAAATCCTGCTACTTGGTGTAGTAAGTCCCACCACAGTAGGCCCACTGAATTAATGGAGATTTGGTGACTCAGCTCTTCCATAACTTCCATTGATTTAAATTGGCCTACACTACTTGCAACTTACTTTAATGCAGCAAAAGTCACAACCAGAGTAGGACCATTTGAATCCATGGAACCTAAGGAGATGCTGACATATTGATTCAATGAGCCTACTCTAGTGCAACTTACTACACTAAGCAATAGGATTTCAGCTATTGTTTGTAAGTGGATAGCTGTAAATGTTTGAACAGCAAACAGTAGTCATTTACACAACAATAGGCAATGCAACAAATTGGCATAGGATAAAGGGAAACCAAAGAACATCCCATTCTCTGGGACTTACAAAACATATCTGTATAGTTACAGGAGAGAGTGGAAAAAGAAACACAGCATCCCTTTCTATTCCAGCCTGTCTCTGTAATTACTCCAAAACCTTCCTTAAACTGTATTTCCAAGAAGATTTCATAAGAAATCCAACACGAAGTTAAAGGGTGATTATCTCCTTATAATTAAGCCAATCTGTACCAATTAAACTGCGTCAGTAAGGAACTGATACAAATTAATAACCCTGGAAGAAAAGCAACACCAGGAAACAGCCGATCAGGATATTAGTAGCATACCACATAAACATATTTTACTTAAAACAGCTGAGTATGTGCTATGTAATTAAAATGGTCCAAATCAGGATATTAATATTAATAATACACCATATAAACATAATTCCCTTACATCGGGCATGCATGTGTGTGTGTGCACGCACACTGTGTTAATTAACACAGCTCCCATTAATAACAATTACCCCAGATTGTAAAGCAGAGCTGAGATCTGCCTTGAAAGACTTCCAAGTAAAAGACTAAAAGCAGGCATACTATATTGTCCCGAACCTTCCACATTCAAGTCAACAGACAAAGTAGTGTGAGCCTGAGAAGGGCAAGAACTGGTTGGCAGAGCTTAGCCTACCATTTGCAGGAACCACAGTACATCTTAGGGCCTCCACAAATAAAGGAAAAGCAAGACAGAGCTAGAGGTCAGGAGTGAGAATTTAATGGGTTGCCTGGCAATACGATTCACTACAAGCTAGCATCAGCTCTGTGCATTCACTATTGGAAGAGGAGCAAAGGGTCACAGAATCGAAGCACCAGGATTTTCTAAGTATCAGGGATTACTGCATCATCTCCCAGCCCCAGTCCCTACTCCCTGAGACTACCCAGTTACCTCGGAACTTAACTGCAATTTTCATAATAGCTGGGGCAGAAGCAGATGTTCCCCAGGAACACTATACTGTCACAAGGCAAGCTATCCCAGTTGTAATGCCAAGTATTCAACAGTGGTTTGGTCTTAAATAGACAAGTAACAGACATTAACTTTTCAAAAGACTGGGTCCTCCTTCAGTGATATGGACCAATCCAGCTGATTGCATTTTTGGGCTCCTTGAATAAGCAGAGGGAGGGCTGGCTATAGTGACTGTCACAATGAGCACTTGCATTTCAAAACTTTACACTCTATCCCTGGTGCTCACTGATCAACAGCAACTAGGAACTACCTCCAGGTGAGCTTGCAGGAGGTTCTTATGGAATCGAGGAAACAAATTCTCCTTTTTGGCATGTCTTGGAGGGCAGGCTAGTAAAAAATAACAACACCAACCCCCAGCAACATGACCAATGGCCAGGAATTATGGGAATGTTAATCCAATGACATTTGGATGGCTACTGGTTTGCCACCCCTACCCAAGTAAAATACACAACTTAGATGATGTCATTGCTACGACAGGCAGTGGACTGTGGCCCAAGGGGACACCTCACTTCGCCACTATGGGATAACACAGAGTCACACCTCGCTCACTGTCATGCCCAACATGCCCTCATAATCAAGGAGCAACAGGGGACGCAACATAGCTTTCCAGCCAGTTGAAACCTTTATAGGCTGAGGATGGTTGCTTTTGGATTGTTTCCATCTCATTTTAGCCACAGTTAAGACTTCCTCAAGCCAGCCACTATAGATTCCTAAAAAGCCACTCCACTGACCCTTTAATAGGGAGGAAGCAGCCGGAGCCCTCTCCCTGCCTCACCTGTTGCAGTCATGTAGCCCTGCAGACAATGAAAAGGGGAGGGGTCCCCTTACCTGGTTCATCAGGGCTATACAGGCTTGGTAAAAAAAAATTGATAAACTGCATTGTTCCACTTCCCACTATGAAAGTTTACATCACAATATGAATACTTAATTTCCTTCCATGAGAACTGTAACAGAACCAGCCCAAACGATTTGGCATGCCCTTTCTTGTACAAACCAAAGCCAAGCTGAAACTTCAATCATACCAAAACCCAGATTAGAACTGAACAAATATTATTACTATTGTAGAAAAATGTTTTGACTCCCCGATATTATGGACCCAGCATGACAAAAAAAAAATTGCACCAGCTGTATATCAGACTACAAATATCGCAACAGACAAATCTTTTTTTCTGGTTACTATTTTCTTCGTTGCTTTTACACTTTAAATATTTATTTTCTTTATACTACAGGTTGCAGCAAATCAGCCACTGCAGCTTCTCATTACCAGTAAGATCAGTAGACAAAACAAATTTAATTAGTACATAGTATGTTACAGAATGCCTATAGGTATCCTGGATAGGCCTCAGCCTAGATGTTCACTACCTATTTGCTAGGTATTAAAAAGCAAATGAATTGGTGGGCCAGGGGCTTTAGGAGAGTTGCCAGTAGGATCATCTGTGCTCCTCTGCCAGATTCTATTCAATCCGCAGCTCCACAAGCTTGCTGTTTTAACATTAATTGTTATGGGGGGGGGGGGGGGGAGAGATATACCATCCACCCAGGTGCTGTTCAGGAGACACTTCTGAAATACATATCAGTTACAGTTAGGAATGGTATCAGTTACCCAGTGCATTGCTTCTTGGGAAAGAAAGGTTCTGGATCAAAATTCCCTAAAAATCTAGGTATTTGGACAAAGAGGCAGGAAACAGATTTGTATTTGAGGCACAACATGCTTTCTGTCAGGGTACAAAAAATGAAATCTGAAGAATGAAACAGGGCCACTTTCATGCTATAAGGAGAGCACTTTTGCATTGGTTTGCCTTTAGTTTACTGACATGGTGGACAGACAGCAATGCAGACCTGTAGCTATGCCTCAGCCAGGTAGATGGCCCCTTTTATTCTTGCCACAGAACTTGTGAAAGTACTCCTTATGAGATTCCACCTGCCTTTCTCGAGTCTCTAGTTCGGAATACTTTGGATTTAACTACAATTTTATTTTACTTTACTAGTTTTTAGTCGTTTTGTAAGTCTGATAGTAAATAACAAAAAGGACTGACTGCTTGTTCTATCAAGCAGTATATGGACCAAGTTTGTGGATGGCAACTTCTAGAATTCCCCAGTCATCATGGCTAGTCAACGTTGTATTCCACAAAAGTAACTTTTCCAAGCTCTGCTAGAAAAATTTGAAGAGGCAGGTCTGTTGCAAAGGCACACAAACAGGCCCTTACTATATGTAGAAATGCCAGACTATAATATACGTTACTTAAGTCCTGCCACCAAACGTTAGTCCATGTGGCAAGTCTTTGGAGTTACCTATGGGCCACCTTCTCACTCTATTCAGTAGAAAAGAACTTCATACAAATTTGGAGCAGCAAAATAATCTGTCTTCAAAGTCAATGAATGAAGCCAATGTACTGTAAACCTATGTCTTCACCAGCACAGGCAAGGCAGAGAGGAGATGAATAAAGAAAAGGAACCATCTCCACATATAAAGAACACGAGGAAGGAAAAAAGACAGGTAGGGCACAGCCCTTCCCCCTAATCTACTTACATTTTACATGCAGGGGTCCTTAAAGTTGAACCCTCTATATCTGCCTAGAGTGATAAAGACACAGATTTAAATTGTCTTCTGTCTGTGAGAACTAGGCTTACAGTCTGGCATCAAGAATACACACTGCTAAAAAGGTGACCTCATACAGGCAAGAAAGTTGTTTCTTCATTGAAAGGAAAGAGTGTTAAAACAACAACACCCTGTACTAATGACTCTGAAATTGCCCAGCAACTAAGGCTGATCCCAATGTTCTGAGTTTTATGCTCACAACAAATTATCCACAGTAGTCCGTGAGCTACTGCATGCCATACCAGTTTTTACTTCCTAACAGTTATCAAGGGCAGACCCACATACCATAGTTAGGAACCTTGGGGATTGGGGACCGTGCCCTCAACAATATTTACTGTGCCACTGAAGAATTTTCTAGTCTACCTGCCCACCCATTCACTCCTTATGTCTTTTTGATTACCTGAAAGAAAAAAAGACCACTTTCCAAGAGCGAGGTAATGATATGTAACAGGCAGACCACATTCTCTTGCAATCAAAACTCAATCAGTACTCAATGGATAATTTGGGGGGTTCCCCCCAATTTCAGCTTTTTTCCCTTCAAAATGTATTTTAATTTGCAAAAATTATGCAAACTGTACCCCATACCCTGCTTACTAATATTTCCTTCCGCACAAATGGTGGCTTTTAGGCTGCATAAGCAGTAAGTGACCTCTAAACATGGGAAATAGCAGGAATGATTTACACTTAACCTACTGTGTTGGGTTGTTGTTTTTTTAAAAAAAAGCTTGCCATAATAAAAGAAGAAATGAAATCACCTCCTATTGAGCTATTTCTAGCATGTTTTTCTTCACCATTCATGAATCCCTGTACCTTTATTTTCCTCAGTAAAGCTGGTTCTCCCAGGATGAGTCAACATTTGCCAAGTTCTTAGAAGCAACATACTGGCATTACTCAAGAGCTCCCAAATAAATACTGTTAATAACAGTTTAGGGGGTTAACACAAGGGCACCTGCCATTGCAAAATAAAAAAATAATTTCCCATCAACAAATCAGGGGGATGGAAAACACGGTGTGTGTGTTTTTTTAAATAAAAAATGTGGCATAAAAAAAGATTTCAACTATAATATTAATAGCAACTTGACTCAAAATGAACCCTCGGGCTACAAACCTGATATTACCACAAACTTGTTAAAAGATATGATTAGGCATAAACAATAAACCAAGTTTTACCTTGTGGTTCCTATTTATGTAGAAGACGACGACTTTTAATTTAACTCTATTTTTACAGTCTAGTCTAGGCATGTTTACCCTAAGTCCCACTTCCTTCCCATGCAACTGCCCATTAGATTGTGTCCTAAAGTAATGGTTTAAACTGGTTTTCTTTAAAATCAGTCCACACAACAACACTTTCTTGTCAACTGCCAAGCAGATCTACTACAAAAAAGATCTCACAGTGCCTGAAAGTACACCTTTCACTCTATCTTCAGCTGCTTTTCTTTACTTCAAACATTCTACTTGCTTCATTGACCCATATGGGAGGGCTTTCACAGTCATGAATTCCTTTCTCCTTCTGGGTAATCAGTCATCAGCCTTTCACGTGTTCTCCCTCACATTGTCCCCACATCTGTGCTTAGCAGAACTAGACCAACCATTAAACAGAGGGAGGCACACACCTCAAATGTCAGGAAATGGTGGTTGCAGGCCAAAGCTGAGTGTCATATTGCCTGCCCTGCCCCCACACCCTTAACAAACTGGCCAGCTGCCTTCAGGTGTGGCAGTGGATAATGTCCTGTTGTCAGCACTAAGGTAAGATTGAACTGCCAATCTGATTAACTTTGCACATCAAACAGGCACCACCTTGCCCTTCACCTCAGGCAACAAAATATAATGGCCTGCCCTTTGTGCCTAAGTGGCTGCCTGAGGTCACATACTCAGCTGCAGCTGCATTTTCATTTTAAAGTAAAAGAACAGCTTCAAATTACTCAGCAGACTCCGGCTGCTGTGAAATGTATGTTCCAGTTCCACCTTTGCTTATTCCACAACACTTTCATTCTTAGGACTATATGAATATATCAGTCAACCCACTGTACCTGGTAGATTGGTGTTACTGTGGAGGATTAGTGAAGCAGAGACCAAGCTCTGCATTGTGAGGGATTATTTGAAAGAGGTCATTTCTGCACCACAGTCACAGTAGCTAATACTTGGAAAACACTGCCTGTTTTTTAAAATCTCTTTTTGCATAACTAAGAAATGAGAAGGATTTTGGTCAGGGGCTCGAGTGCATTTGCTTTTTTAGGTCTTTGGTTTGACAGAGAGAGTGTGTGGAGGGGTGTTTGCAAAGCCTCCTGCTAGTTAGAAAATGTGGTATCAGCAAGACAGACAATTCTAGGTTGGAATCAGTCATGGAGGGCTTTCTGAATCATTTCTTGGTAGAGTGGCAAAATCTGCACAGATTGAAAAGTAAAAACAAGAAGAAAAAAGCAGAGGACAAAGCTTCAGCCTGGGACCCAGCTTTCAACTGATTGCAACAGCCTGAAGGGGACTTTTACACAGAAATTTAGCTACTTTGAATCAGTAGCAAGGACTACTTGAGGAGTGGTGGGTCTCAAGAACTAACAGGCATGGGTATTGTGACAGAATTTGTCAAGACCGGATCCTGGAAACCTTCCGAGTTCTGACATGCCTCCACAGCTTGCAAGCATGTCAATTTCTCCTCACAAATGAGGAAGGAGAGAAAAGGTACAAACGAGTGTCTGCGTAGATGTTTCCTAATTTCTGGAGCACCTTGGTATCCTGCAAGAGAACTGTGACACGACCTTCCAGGTCCCCAAAGATCACAGTTTTTTTTAATGGCTCATTGCTATGGCCTTGTCTCCTACCCATCTCTGCTGTCTATCAGTGAATGGCTCTGTGGCCCTCTGTCCTCTCACTCGCTCTTTCACAGTACAGAAATATGGTGGACTTATCTGGCTCAGAGGCTCGTGTGTCACTGCTTGGGCCTTCCCCCTTTTTGGGCAAAAAACAAACAAACAAAAACCAAGCCCAGATTAGGAAATGTATTTCAAAAAAGGAAACACAAGGAATCTGTTCCTCAGGGGAAAGGTGGTTGTAGGTGATCACGGAACAAAGGAAGGCTAATTGCCTTAGAACAAAGGAGTCGACAGCACGGATGTCTGAACCAGCGGCGCCTAAAGGCAACGCCCTGAGAGCTCTTTTTATTGACTTAGCATGAGTTACATAGTATGTTGTTTTTGAAGTGGTGTAAGAGTGTTTCCCATTTTTAACTAAATACTCACCGGGATCCTAAAAGAGGATGTGAGGACGCGTCTGGAGCCCTGGCCAGGCGAGGTGAGCTGCTTTGAATGCCTCAGGCAATGTTGATGTCAGGTCCCTGTTTGATGTCTCTGTTTGATGTCCCTGTTCCGGAGCCAGATGTAGGTGATCACGGAACAAAGGAAGGGTAATTGCCTTCGAACAAAGGAGTCGACGATGGACGATGGATGACGATGGATGTCTGAACCAGCGGAGCCTAAAGGCAACGCCCTGAGAGCTCTTTTTATTGACTTAGCATGAGTTACATAGTATGTTGTTAGAATTCAGATAGGATACCAGTTACCTAATCGTAACCAGGATTGGCTGAAATAACTCTTTGATCTTATGCTCTACCTCTAAGCGAAAGGGCAGAATAAGGGGTTACCCCGCCTGCTGGCAGCTGCTGTTTCCTGCCAGGAGTGTATGCATGTCACTGGAACAGAATGCAGCTACAACCTTTAAGCAGAAGTTTCCCACAGGTGGTGGTGGGTTTTATACCCTTATAAACATTAACTGTTTCAAGCGCAAGAGTAAAATTGGGCTATCTGGAGAAAATGACCTTCAGTACTCAAAAAATCTGAGTAATAGCTGGTCTAAATTGCAATTACATATTTATTGATTTATTTATTTGAAGATGTAAGTTTTACCCTCTACTGCTCAGGACAGATTTCAACAATTTAAAACCACAATGTCATTAAATCTAATTAAAATACAGAGGGAAAGTGTACAGATGAAACATAATATTATGCCATGGTGTAAGGTATTCTACAACACTGGGGTGCCAGACCTTATCTCTTATTACTATCAACCATCCACCCAACAAAGGCAGGACATAGAGAAAACACTCTCTTGATCTTAGCAAACAAAATAATATGATGCAACTACTGAAAATGAAAACTGAACACAATAAGGCAGGAAGGCCTATAATTTCTGCTCCATCAGAAACATGCTAGCCAGTAAATTTGATCTGGCTTCATGAAATATTCCCACCTCACACCAACAGTGGTTCCCAACCCTGGGTAACCCAAGTGTTCTTGGACCACAATTCCCATAAACCCTAGCCAGCACAGCTGGTGGTGAAGGTTTCTGGGAATTGTTGCTCAAGAATACCTGGGTCACCCAAGGTTGGGAACCACTCCTCTAACTCATGCCATTTTAAGCAACCAGTGCAGAGACCTTCTTCAATAGGACATCACCAATTTAAGCAAACTGTGTGGCTAGAGCTTAAGCTAAGGGTTATCAATACCTGTAAGCTCAAAGGTCCCTCTTCTCAGACGTGGTCCAGAGATGTATTTTATTACACCAAGTGACTGAGGAGTGTGAAGAAATTTCTAAGGAAGGGGAATGAAACTATAGATTTACATATTGTTGCCAGCATAAACAAATTTCTGTGACAGACACCATTAGCAGAATTCAGTATTTCTTAATAAAAACCTATTCTTATTTTTAATATAAAATTATTTTTATTACATATCTGCATTTCTTTAGTTTTTATTTTATTTGTTTGTTAAAAGAGGTTTGAATACTGGTAACAGAGAGCTGGGGAGACATAAGGTTGGCAAAAAAAAATGCAAAAGGGGAATGGATGCCAAAAAGGTTGGGAACAGCAGTTTTACAGACTCATACGGTCAAGCTGAGGCCAACTAGCAATAAGGCCCTCACTGTTTTGGCATTTAGGCATATCCTGAAAATTACACATAGATTCCAAGAGAGAAATGTGACATCAAAGTATGAAGCCACCTTATTTTTCACTACTTGAAAATGTTTTCTATGTTCACTTGTGAGTGAGACTCTGGGCAGGCTTTGAAAAATATTAGGGCCTCCTAGGGACAGATAAATTGTGTCAGAGGCCAAATATACCTGAAGGACAACAAGTTAGTCATCTCAAATGCATCTCACCACCATAGGCAGAGAAAAATGGGTTGGGAAATCTTTGTAAAACCTGCTACACCTCAGAGTGGGCCTCCTTCAAAAGGGTCAAGACACAAAGAATGGCTGCCCTCTCTGACAATTAGGATGGCGAAATTTGGAAAAGGTGGTGCAGTTTAACACATGCTGTTTCTCATAGAATTTGTATGGCTGTCTCATGCGATAGGATGTGGATGGAGGCACAGGTTTCCCAACCTTGGTTTAGCCTTGCAATATTAATAGGGAGCTTTTATTCAGGAAATAGCAGATAACTGTAAACTAGATAAAATATCATAGATATGTATGAGAAATACACTTCCAGAGAACATAGGGAAGATTTCCTACCCAGGGCAGCTTCACCTGCTGCCGTTTAAGTTCCAGGTATATACAGAGAATGTGCCATCGTATCTTCTAGTTCTATGAAGCACTACAATTGCATACACAATAGTGTCTAAGTAGAACCTGTGCTACATTCCAAAGATACCATGGAAGCAAAATCAGGCAGAAGAGAGGGAACCCAAATAGACCCTTTGAGGAGATTCAGACTAGAAGGCTATGTTGGGCCACTGCAGATCTTGTCTATGTTTATCTGTACAGCCTTGTTTCCTATACTCACATATGCCTTGATCAGATTGTTGGCACTTACAATGAAATGGCGGGGGGGGGGGGGATCTTAATAAATGGCTCGCTTCCTCCACACTTTCACCTTTATCATTTATTTTGTTTTAAATAGTTACATCCCATTTTTCTCCAGAAGGAATGAAGGTGGCCCCAATTATTTCTGGGCATCTTGTGTGGTCTTTGTGTACTGAAATTGGCAGACTAGCAGTGTACCTCCTACATATATTTATGGTATTTTATCTAGTTTACAGTTATCTGCTGTTTCCTGGAAAACAAAGCTGCCTATTAGTATTAAAAGGTAAAACCAAGGCTAGGAAACCTGTGTCTCCAACCACATCCTATCACATGAGACAACCACACAAATTCCATGAGAAAAGCAACATTAAAGGATACTCTTGCTACGATAACCTTAGTCCTCACACAGAAGCTTCACAGTCAGTTGCAAAGAGATATCTCATCTGTTAGAGAGCTAAACCAGGATATTCTACATGGGCTGAAACCAAGTTAGTCAAGAGGCAGAAAACCTAGTAAGGACTTTTTTTGCTCATAACTTCAAACTAAACTAAATGGTAGCTTGGCATTGCCCGTATGATTAACAGTGAGCCTCAAGTTTTTCCATGCCTTTGGTGGCTATCTTAGTTTCTTGAAAAAGTCAACTTCAAACCATGAGGAATAAAGCCACCTTGTTCCAACAACCAGTTTGCAATTTCAATCCAACACTACACTACGGTTACTCTGAAATGGAAACAGAAACATCCAACGTCATCTCACTCAAAACAAGAGAAGGAAGGGAGGAGTGATTTGCTGCAGTTTACATTTGTAACAGTAAACTATGGTTTAGCGTTATGTGAAAATGCAGACTATGTCTTAGTGCTGAGCTGAAATCCTGTTTGTAGCTCAAGCAAAGTAATAACTTTGTCAGTTCCTTCCTGGTAAACAAAGTGCCACTGCTCTGATTCTCGGGGGAGGCATATATGCACATGCTGGCTTGGTGCAGGCATGCACCCCTGAGAACTGCAGCAGGGTACTTTGTTTCCCTGGGAGAAACAGGCAGAAATTGGTTTATACTATGAACAGGATTTCCCCCATCCACCCACATTATGTTTAAGATACACCTTGGACAGTTCTTATCTATTCTAAAATGTACTCAGCCTATTTATATCCTGCCTTTCCTCCCCTGAACTCATATATCGGGTTCCTGAATGTTTTCCCCATCCAGATCCCAATGAAGAACCAGATCAGAGTCAGCTTCAGCAAAGTTGCTCCATCACATGCACTGGTGACCCTTAATACCATTAAGGTTAATGAAAAACATTTCATTGACGATGAAGGGGAACAATCACAGGACAACTTTTGGCCTTGTGATTTATACAAACACACAGTTAAAAGGAACTAAGCCTGATAATCTTACCAAAATGTCCAATTCATTTATGTATTATAAGGCTGTCTATGATTTGGTGATGTGGACAAGCTCTTGTTAATGTCCCAAAACTCAAAGATACACTGGAAAACGCTGACTTAGCCAACTAATTGAAACTGTTAGAATTCATGGCCGGGGGCAGGGAGGAGTCAAGGGGAGAAAATGAAATAGCTGAACTACAAGAAATTCACAGATTTCAACAGAGACAGCAAGCACTGATATATAAATACCAAGGTTCACCAAGTTTTGGACTCGTGATAAAATATATTCATACCTATGCATTTCTACTATCTTGTATCTATCTAGCTACAGAGAGAGATAGAGACGTCACTTTTTTCAAAAGGCTGAATTGAGAATTATTTCCCTGTTTTTCCTAATGTGGCCCAAACCCTTTCGGATTTGGAGCATATAATCTATAAGGAGCAATTGTCACTGAAGTCCTATGTATCTTAATGCTGTCTGTGCAAGAGCAGTATTCTGGAAAGTGCCCCCCCCCCAAAGTTTTTCATTTCCCCTGCTTTCCTTGACAGCTGTAGAAATGTCACCTTGGAAAAGCGGCAGCTGTTAGGAATTATCCACTTAGCTGAGCTCTTCCCCCCCCCCCCCCCCCGCTTTAATTTTATTGCAAATGAAGGCACAAGGTGGGAAGTGAGCATGGAAGGAGGGGGGAAATCTTGGAGGGGCTCCCCCTCCACTATGTTTTGCACAGATCCAGGTCCTAGTTACCACCTTAAGAATGAGAGACATTGAAAACTATTGTAAGATTCCCCCGTTCTTCCCATTAAAAGGTTCCTGTTAGACAGCAGTGGTTAAAAAGATCCAAGCAAACTCAAATAAATGCATACATTCAATGAGAAGAAAACTATTTTAAGAAAAGCAATGAAAGGAGATTTGATAATAATCTTTCCTACCACTATATCAAACCAAAGGAATAATTCAAGAGGCCATGAGCATAAGCCTATCAAAAGGAGACCATTCACTTTGAAGAAGGGCAAAGACAAATAACATGCTGTTACAATTTGCCAAGGCATGGATGAAATAAACTCATGAATTGAAGGCATTTGAGTTTAATAAACAATGAAAAAACAGCCCTTTTCTGTATTTCCTTTGCACACACCCTTTTCTACCCAACCCCCACAGCCTCAGCAACTTTACTGCATTCAAATCTTTCACCGGTTTCAAACATATTCCAGTCCCACAATGAATTGTTTACCCCAAAAAAAGTCACTTCAGTGACCTGCCTGTTGGAACAAACAATATAGCTATAATCATTAGTTTACATTTTCAAACCCTATTTGCTTTCATTATATATCTTTTTATTTAGCCAGGGTGGGTCTGTTTTCCCCTTTATTAACAAAACCAGAATGTATTGCCATAAATAGATGAGCCACAAAGAAAAATTAAAGTTGCTTTAATTGCTTATTTATTTTGCTCTAGTCACAGCTGGAAAAAAAAATACATTAGCCCCGAGGATCCGTCAAATTGCTGCATGTTTGCCTCTGTTGGCAGGCATTTTAAACAAATAAGAGACCAGTCTCTACTTCATTTATGTGTGTGTTAATGAACTGTAGGACTCGGCGTTGCTCACTTAAAAATCAATGGTGATGCAACCACAGACATAAAATCGAGTTCAACAAGATGTCCATGCAAGGCAGTGCTCCAGAGATAGCAGCACTAACACAGCAACAGATATTGGAACATATTTTTGGTGGCATTACCTGAATCTCTCATTGCGTCTGGCTCATCCCCTTCTGCATGATGATGATACGAAAGGGGGGGGGGGGGGATGTTCAGCCGCTTGCAGGCAGGAGGCGACAACCAGGAAGCACAGTTGTGACAGAGCTTTGTTCTGCCTGCAGTGAATTACAGGAAGCCAGGGTTAGACAGCAGCAGCAGCAGCAGCAAATTAGGAAATCAAAGTATACTTTTTTGCTGGGAAATGCACACAAATTGGAGATGGCGGGGAGCGACTGATGGGGTATATGTTATTGCATGATTGCAAATCCCTCCATTTAAAGAACATGCAAGTTTCTCATGTATGTTCCCCTATCTCAGTGTCACTCTCTCAGGAAACTGCCTATCCTTTAGCAATACAACCCCCCCATGCCAGTGAGAGAAACAGACACCCTGTAGCTATTACAGATTAGAGTTGATGTGGATGGAATATAGTTGTCTAGATGCAGCTATATATAAATACAGCCACCAATCAACTTGCATAATCAGATGCTGTGTTATCCTCACCTCTACTCTTTTGCAAGCTAACCACAAGCTTTCTTTTAAAAAAAGAAGGAAGCTGAACCAGAAAGGGTGTCTGGTTTTTTTAAAAAACAAAAGCCTTACCCCTCCTAAACATGAGAAAACATGCAAACCCCTTCTCTCACTTTTTTTTTTTTTTTTGGCAACCCGCAATGCTCATCTCTACCCCTCAAGCTCCTTGCTCTTTCGCCTTGCCCTTCCAGCGATCACTTCACCCCTGTCAAGCACAATCGGCCAAATGAAAAGACCTCAACATCTGTCTCTTCTTCTCCTGACCCCCCTCCTCCTCCCCCCTCGAAGAGAGAGTGGGGGGAATCCATGCTGGAGGTACAAAAGAAAACACACTACACCAACCCCCACCCCACCCCCAAATCTGCAGCTGGTTGGTTTACAGGCATCACCACCACCACCCCTTCTTCTCCTTCCCCCCCCCCCCGCTTTCTTTACAAGCAGGGAGTGATTTCTTGCGCGGGGGGGGGGGGAGATGTATACTACCGTCCTCGCTGCCAGAGAATGAGCAGGGTGGATGGAGGTAGAGGATTGTTCTTTCACAGATTTGGCCGAAGCTCGAGGAGGCATTTAAGGACATCCCTCATCACATCAACACACACACACAGTCTTGCCAGTGCTCAACCCCTTTTCCCAACCCTCCTCCCCAGTTTACAGCCTCGATGCAACATCTTTTATATGCCTCCTCTTTGGTACTTCGTCGCAGGCGGCTTCTCCCCCCCACTCCGCCGCCCTCACACTCCCCTCTCCCTGCAAAATCAAGCCTAGGAGACACACACACACACACACAAAAGCCAGAGAGGTGGAAGCACAGATCAGGCAGGTTTACAGTCCCCACCCTACATTCATTTTTTTTTTTTAATGAAAACCTGGTATCAGACACAGCGTATGATCAATTCCCCAATAGCAGTCCCTTACCCGTCCGATGCCACTTTTTAGACCCTACAGCACAGGAAGGACATTCAACAGTTTGGATACAGAGGCTAAAGGGTTACGGGGCGCACACGGCATACTCACTGACCGGCTGCTGCCTGGACGGATGGATACTATACGTTACCCCAATCAAAAAAAAAACACGACCTCCTATTACCAAGCAAGCCGGAGCAGAACGCCGGCTTGGAAGCTCAGACTCCGAGGCTCACTTCGCCTCCCGCCCCTTTTCCCTGGTTTGGTTTCTCATGGAAAAAGAAAACACACACCTCTTCCTTGCACGACTCCGACCCCACAAACGTCCCCTGCAGCCTTTGCCTGAGCCACCCTCGGCAACACATTGAAGAAGGACGAGGGCGCGCGGGTTTGTTTGGGGGCGGGGAGGAGGTGGGGGGAAGAAGGCTCGAAATGTTAGGCGAGCGGCGGGAGGCGGGACCAGGAAGCCCCGCCCCTGGTCGTCAACCCCGCCCCCTGGCTGAGAGAACGGTTCGCTTTTCCGCACCTCTCTGCCTTACCTTTCGTCTCCAGCTCCCCCGCTCGACCGCTGTTTCCCGCCATTTCCGCCCAGGTCTCGAGGCGGCCGTGCAGTCGGCGACCCAGTCCAAGGAGGCAGGGGCCTTTTTCAGAGGCAGAGTCTGGTGAACTGGCACCTTGAAGTACCAGCAGATTTATTTGTCTTAACATAAGCTTTTGGGCAAGTAGGGTCTACTTCTTCAGAGGCACGCAGTATTATTCTCCTCCGTCGTACAGACTCATACACAAATGTACGCACAGAGCTATATGGTATTACGGGCAGATGGTAGTGACTGCGAAAAAGGACAATCTGCAAGAATCCTTATAAATCTATGGGCATGATTTACTAACGACGGATGATTATACGGCCCCAATAAATTAAGCATGCTGAGTTGGATGCAGCCTTACTCGTACGTGGAACAGACTTACGGAAATCGGTGCATTCATTGTTAATCGTGATTAAATCCCATGGATTTCAGTGGGCCTGCTCTAAATGGGACTAAAACTTTATCCAAACGAGCCCTTACTTAATTTTTATAGCAGACACCCCACAGTTCGCTTGTAAAACAGGCAGAAGTTCAATAGGTAATGCCCCATCACTGCTTTACCCTTGTGGTTTGGAGGCATAGCAGGAAAGCTGCTGTCTTTGGAAGCTGCATTCTGTTAAGGAACATTAACGAAAATAAAGAAGAGCAACTCTGTGCATACGTGAGTACAAGGCATCATCACCCTGTGCCAAGTTTACAAATGAAGCACTGGTGCCTGATGCCAATGTTTTGGAAAGATCATCTTTCTTACAGCGTTCTGCTCTCAAACACTTCACTGGTCTCCAGTTGGAGCTGCTGACCTCCCCACTGCCACCATTTTTTATGAGCTCCATCCGCAGTCTGAGAGTCAACAAGTGACACTCTCCCCATTGCTTTACCTACAGGCTGGAAAAAAGCAGCTGCCTGCAGCATTTCAGATACCCTGACACTATCCTGTAAAGAATCTCTGCAGCCCGCCATCATTCAGGAGGAGACACAGAAATTCTCAACAAGGCAGGAATCATGTAGTTTTGCTATCACTGAGGCAGTGGCTACTTGCCATTATGAACCTGTTTTCAGTACAGTCCCTGCCATGAGCATAATCTGTAGGAAAACATTAATCTCAACGTACAGTAAAATAGACTGTGCCCTTTGCTTCACTGTTCAAAATCTTATCATGGGCTAGTTGTTGCAGTTTAATTCTGTGTGTGCATAAGTGTTTGTGCCTTTGAAGTAGTTACCTTGTTATGATTTGCTTCAATAAGGGGTGGGCATCTCAGAAGAGCAAAGGCACCATTTGAGGGCTTGCCCTCCCAAGTGGTGAGGTTACAGGGGAAAGGGTTTGGCCCAAGAAGCAAATTTACATATTTCTATTATGCAAATGAGTCCTTATGTGCTGTAAATGGGGAACTAAATTGTAATGAAAAAGTTAAAAAAAGAGGAGCTTAACCTCTTTTTGAAATGTGACTGAAAAAGCTCCTCCTCACAACTCCTGGTGACTCGGGTTTTTTAAATTAAAAATTAAAAAAATTGAGGCTATGCATGCTCTAAGGATGCCGAGAAGCCCAAAAACATGGGTGCCTAGAAAGGCACAAAAGAGTATAAGGGAACTTTTTGAGTATTAAAAATATTTTTTAAAAATCTTGGGGAAGTGAGAGGGCTGGGATCCCGGGACTGCTGCAAAAATGCCTGTGGTGGTACATGTGCCTTTCCTTGAATTTGTAATATAAATTTATACATTATTGTAAACTACTTTGTGAAAAAGGTTTTCCAAATGGTGGGATATACATTCCCAGTGTGGTGTAGACCAGGGGTCCCCAACTCCCGGTCTGCAGCCCTGTACCGGTCCATGGGCTTTGCAGGACTGGGCCGCGGAGATAGATCTCCCACCCCCCTGCACGCACACATGGTGGGCGTGGTGCTCTCACGCGCATGTGCGGGTGAGCAGGCGCGTTCGCGGATGGGTATGGCACACTTGCGGGTGGGCGTGACGTGCTCGCGCACATACATGCGTTCCCCACTCACCCGCAAGCGTGCCATGCCCATCTGCGGGCGCACCACACTCTCTTGCGCATGCGCACAAGCGCACCACACCCATCCGCAAACATGCCACGCCCACCCGCAAGCACGGCGGTGCCCCCCCCACGCATGGATCCTGCTCCCCAACCGGTCCGCGGTTCCGAAAAGGTTGGGGATCACTGGTGTAGAGGATAGAGTGACAGACTAGGACTTTGGAGAACAGGGTTTGAATCCCCACATGGACATGGAAACTTACTCGGGGTATGGAACTGGTAAAACCACTCCTTTTATGTCTCATTTAACTTGAAAGCCCTATTAGGGTCACTGTAACTTGGTTCTGACTTGACAGCATAGAACACACACACAAATAAGTAATATAATTTTACTGACTATTGTTCTTCAAGTATGTCAAACATTCCAAAGCATATTAAAAATTACTATTTGCAATTGTTATGTTTAAGTCACTCCTGAGCCACCGCCACCCCAAAAGCAAGACTGTGATCTGTAATTACAGGGTCATAGTTGTGGCCTTATGTTAAAACTGAGTTGGAAAAATCACATTATGCTATTATAACCAGAAACTGGGGAAACTAGTTTCCACGGTTTATAGTCTGACAGTGCGTTCATGGATTGATCTGAAACTTGGCTATGTCGGAGAGGTCAGTTTGAAGATAATCTGTGCTGATCTTTACATAGAATGTCACTGAATGATTTATTTATAGGACTTTAAACTTTGACAGATGACCTTCAGCAATTTGACAGGTATTGCCCATTTTCTCCCCATAAATTTGCTGGGGTTAATTTCTTTTTTGCCTGATTCCTCCATTTACACAGTATCTTTCAGGACATAGCTATGATAGTCTGCAATCTTTAGTAACAAAAAAAGACCAATGAAGAGCCATGTGGTCCCTCAAAGATGAACACATTTTGTTTGATATAATCTTTGATGAACTCCTGGCAGTAGCTCACTTTTTCAGATTATGATACAACTGAAGAGGTCAATTAATGTCCAGAAAAGCTCACATCAAAACATGTTAGTCCTAAACATGCCACAGTTTTCTTTATTGTATCCTGAAACAGTCTGTTGTGTTAAATAAGGGAGGAATACTAATATTTCCTTACTCTAGCAGTGGTCCAAATGGTCTATAATATTAAGTCCATTTTATTCCTTGGACTTAAGCTCTGTTCTGTACATGGTTAGTTTTGTTGTCCCAAGGTTCCAGATGATTTATGAAGAAACAAGCTGTCTTGGAGTTGTAAGTTTATAAGTCTAGGAGAGATTTATGCAAGTGGGATTTTGTGATTAAAAATTATCTCAGAGTTCTGGACATGTTTAGAGTAATGTTAAAATAATAATCACCACTTCATATTAAAACACATATCTCTTTTTGGAATAAATGTGTGTTGTAAACAGGTATGTTAAAGTGCATTTTGTAGAATATAAATATGTTATTTTGACATCATCCAAGATGAGTTGATTTTTTAAAATCCTTCTTGTTCAGCCATAATCTAAACTGACTCCCTGTACCATCAGCTGCACTTGTTAAAATAGCACAGCCTTCTAAAAATATTGGCTAATATCCTGGTCTGAATGTGAGGGACCTCTGGCAGGCCCCCTCTTGTGTGACCAGTCACACAATCAGAGTCTTGGCATGCAACAGCAAGTATGACAGAATGTTGTGAACACTTATCTGTCTGTCTGTCTGTCTGTCTGTCTATCTATCTATCTATCTATCTATCTATCTATCTATCTATCTATCTATCTATCTAGTGGCAAGCTATTACTCTTACATTGTTGCCCTTTCACGATTATGTAACACAACAGGATACTGGATATTATGACATTAAGTTACTTCTTCGTCTACTAAAAAAAAACACCTTCTGCTCAGTTTTATTATGTTGTGTTTGGGTCTGATTGTACGAGGGGGAAAGATTGCATTTTGGATTGCTTGTGGCGCAGTCCAGTGTGAGCTATTTCCTGTCAATCACAAAGTGGGTGGAGAATTGCACTGCAGCCCAACCCCAGTCTGTGCCCAAGCTGGACCTTTTTGGTCTAGCTATAGGACTCCTACTGGGGGGAGGGGGTAGGCTGGAATGATTTCCTGGCAGACAGAGGAGTTACTTTAAAAGAGATTGCGTCCTACAAAGTGACCCTTTCAAGTGCAACCAGATCGAACCTTTAAACGGTTGTTCCATTTTGACTTTATGCTCAGTCCCAGGATATTGCTGCTGTTAAGGGCTAGTGGAAAAGCTCTTGTTATAGCAATCAGAGGTTCTCAGAACCAAAAGATTTCCCTCTTCTGATGACAGATTGTATGCAATAATTTTTCCCTGAGAACGAAAGTAAAACACAGAATGGACAAAACAGTTGTACTGGTGTGAAAGCAGAATGTAGGAATTAAGTGACACGTTACACATAGGGATTTTAGCAAAAGGGATAAAAAGTAGGAGTACAGAATTTGAAGCAGGCTGTCCAGTATGCTCCAGCATCTCCTACCAAATATTTTTGTAATTTCATAAAATCAAACTATTTCAGAAAGCAACATGAGATGTTGGTTTTATTGAGGTTACAGTCACTGTTTAGGTTGCTGAGAGTGCATTCTAAAGCAGCTGATGGATGTTTACAGTGCCTTCAATGAGGCCTGTTTACAAGATCATTTATCCTGGTTCACCCTGAACACATTCTGATTTGTGTGCATGTCCAATCCATATGATGAGTTGTTCTTACAATTTATAACCCTGCACAACTGACTGTATAGAAGAGTTTCCAGGAGTTTTCATGTAGAGGCCATGCTGTGAGAATTGGCCCCAGGTTATAAAAGAAATCAAGCAAACTCATAGCTTTCTATTATTTCTCTTCTTAGTCATTAGAATGATAAAGATCCCTAATTTTTGCTTCCAAAGGCGTGGAGGGGTCCGAGGCCATATGCTGACAGTTTGCAGTACTTGGGTGAGTGCTGGGCCCTTTCACCCACACATCTACTCTTCCTCACACAGGGTGTGGTCAGGCAGAGATATAGGATTGTGCTTGATCACACTGGAAAGTGTTGCTTTGCTGGGAGTGATTCCCTTTAAAGCGACCCTTCGGTGTGCACAGAATCAATCCAGCCCAGTTCAAAAAAAAAAAGTAGCTCTGTCTCTGGACCAAAAAGGTGCAGACTGTGCACAGAGCAGGGTCAGGCTGATTCATGATTTCATGTACACTGTCCGATCTCCAGAAAACAGCTTGCACCAGACCTTACCCTAAGCCATGTCTCCGTCTGATCATACCCACAGTCTGAGAATTCCACCCAGCCTGGCCAGTGGCTGGGTGGTAACCAGTGGGAGTAAAAATGCAATTGACACAGCTGCAAAAATCAACAGCAGTGGTTGAGACACCTATGTGGGCCTTCCTGAAACATTCTATGCATTAAGGTTTGTTAGAATGTGTGGGATCTATGACAAAATATTGCAGTATGAAGTGTTCCTGCTCAGTGATGAAGTCAGCCCTATAGAGCAGTGGTTCCCAACCTTGGGTCCCCAGATGTTCTTGGACTAAAACTCCCAGAAGCCTTCACCACCAGCTATGCTGGGTAGTGTTTCTGGGGGTTGCAGTCCAAGAACATCTGGGGAAAGTTTGGGAAACACTGCTATAGAGGATGCCTCCTAAAGACTATGACTCCCAGGAAGTATTGCAACCACTTTTCTTTTTTTGCTTGCTTGCTTTATTTTGTTACACTTATGTACAGGTGTGTACAGGTGTGAAAGCTGGACGGTGAAGAAGGCAGACAGAAAGAAAAATTATTAATTTGAAATATGATGCTGGAGGAGAATGTTGTGGATACCCTGGACTGCCAAAAAGATGAACACGTGGGTCCTATATCAAATCAAGCCTGAACTAACTATGGGGCCAAAAAAAGACAAGTCTGAGGCCATCATACTTTGGGCACATCATGAGAAGGCAGGATTCTCTAGAAAAAATGCTAGGAAAACTTGAAGGCATCAGGGAAAGAGGAAGACCAAATATGAGTTGGATTGACTCCTGAAAGGAAGCCACAGGCTTAAGTTTACCAGAGCTAAGCAGGGCAGTTGAGGACAGGACATTATGGAGATCACTCATTCATAGGATTGCCATAAGTTATAGGTGACTTGATGGAAAATAACAAGATCCAGAATTGGTGTGTGTAAACTCTGCTGCAAAGCAGGACTTTGTGTTCTGATGATATCCCAAAACCTGAGTCCCCAAACAAATTTTCAATATTGCAGCTACTCTGAAAACACCACTCCCTTTAATAGCAAGCTCATGTAAGGAATGGCCAAAGAACTACAGCAAAATAGGACCACTGAAAAACAAAAAGGAGTTAAATTCACATGGCTGGAAGATCCCATAGTTTGTACAGAATAAAAAAAATATTTTTAAAACAAAGGGGTCAAAGATCCAAATTCTGTTCCTTAGCCACAGAGGTTTGTGTGCCACTTGGGAAATGCTCTGCTCCAGCCCATTACAAGAAGAGTGGACAAAGTGGGACCCTCCAGATGATGTTGGACTCCAGCTCCCAGCATTCCTCTCCATTGGCTGTCGTGGCTGGGGCTGATGGGAGTAGCAGTCCCACAGCCTCTGGAGAGCTACCCTTTGCCCAGTCCTGCCTGACTGGAAGGCCTTGTTGGTTGGCATCCTGAACGGAAGCATTCCTATAATAGAGTGATGATACACTGCAGCGTTTTGTTCCATCTCCCTTTTTTATGAGTTCATAATAAGGAAAGGTGCCCTAAAGACAAGCTTGTCCATTTTTCTTCATCACATAATCATTTGCACATGTCAAGGGTTAAAAGTCAGATCTGAGGAAATTGAGTTTGTAGACTGAGTTTGCAGACTGAGATTAGCATAGTATATTACACTAGAGTAGGCCCATTGAAACAGTGGACACTTAGTGAGTCACCTCCTGTGAGTTTCACTGATTCACATGGGCCTACTCTAGCTACAACTACCCTAAATAAGGTTGCAAATATACAGTCAAATAACACAAGATTTGCTCCGCTCATAAAATGGATGGATTCAAATTACTTTTTGCTGATCTCATGAAGCAAAGCCCAATTCGAATTAGTCCAACACTTTTTGCTCCCAATCTGGCTTTTTTTCCTCTGCTGCTGGGCTTCTATTTTTTTCAAGCCAGAATGATTTGAACAGACTTTTCCTTATGTGATCAGATGATTCATCCTTGTAAAGATGGAGTACATGTCTGTGGGTGGTGTCTCATTGACATAGGCAGTTGGGGCATAATGTTCAGGACACCAAGAACACCTGCCCCCATGTTCTTTCCCCTCATCCTCCTCCTTTAAAAAAAAAATTACATATATGAAATTAGAGCTAGATCATCTTATTGCTAGTATTGATATACTAGTTTAGCACCAGATCACCTCCAGACAAGAAGAATTTAAAAAAAATATGAATGAAACAGAAACAATCCAGACAAAATAAAATACCTTCCTGTGTTATGTGGTATTTCTGTTCACATTGGGAACTTTGAAACACTCTTGTATTTTCCAGAATACTGTACAACTCTTACAAAACCAAGTGGCCTGACAGTGAGCCATAAAAGGATCAGCAAAGGTGGGATCAGAGGAAGGAAGGAAAGAAGAAGGGCTGTGGGCTGAAATGTGAATCAAATTGCATCAAATGTGAATGCTGAACTCCTGAATCCATCTGCATCCCCTGTGTGATCACTCACTGTGAATTCAACCATAATAAAACTTCACATAGCCAATGTAGCCACAGCCTAAGTGGCAACTACAGTAGGACCCCTTGAATCAATGGAACTTACTCAGAAATTGGCTCCCCACTGATTCAGTGGGCCTACGCTAGTGTGACTTACTATGCTAAAACAACACATTTTCAAAACTCAATTAATCTATCCATACCACTACTGCAGAATAAGCCTATTTATAAGTTATGGTCTAATAAAGATAGCTGGTTGTCTGCCATCTGCCTGCAGTATCTAATAGGTGGTAGAAAGAATTCTTGCATGCAGTGTTTGGGTGACTTGGATTGCCTATGAGCATCCTTGCACTTAGGTCTATATTATTTTTTAAAAAAACTTAATTTTGCATATAAGAATATTTTGTTTATTAAAGCTCTAAGATAAATCTTTTTGTCCAAATTTTAGTTCCTCATCTACAACATTTTTATTGATTGTAGAAATAAATTTACATAAGTGTATGTAAATGTAGTTTAAAGTATTCTAATTGTATTGTGTATATGTATTTTATTATTTTCATTTTCTGTTTTGTCAAATTGGTATTTTAATTATGCAGCTGTGTATTTTGTTGTAATCCAGCCAGAGTGGCCCTCAGCCAAATGGGCGGTAAAAAAATGAAATAAATAAAATAAAACAATAATAATAAATCAAGACCTCTCTCTCTCACTCTCTCTCTCTCTTTTTTTCTTTTTCTTTTGCAAGAAAACACTTTTGTAAACAGCTAGTTTCTTTTTCATACACACACACTTTGGCTGACCAGCATGAAAGGATCCCTGATGTATCTGCTCCCATTTTTACAAGTCCAGAAGCACAGTCATTTCTGCAAATTCCTACAGAGCTTGAGAAAAAACCTACAGGCTCTTTGAACTGACGTCATACCACACAGGTCAGTATACTCCCCATGGACATGAATCCTAGCCATTGCCTCAATTTCAGCTGCAAGAGAAAAAGAGAGAGCGCTTGAGAAAGAGAGAGAAAAAAGGACAACCACCCTGGAGCATGAGGATCCTGGTCCTTCTAGTAATAATACCTACAGCAGACTTACACATAAGAAGGGTTTAAAAAAAACTAGTTCACTAAACTCACATTAGTTGACATTGATCAAATATGATTGCATGCTATGAAATATGCTGAAGAAATCAGCACTGCTAACCTCTTATGGACCTAGTTGCTACATCAGCACATTGGACTCATTTCTGCTATCTACTTGTCAGGACCTGCTAGCTCTCAGAGCCCAAGTTGGATATTGCAGCAAGCTAGGAAGAGTTACAATTTTTGGATTGCAACTCCCAGAATCCCCCAGCCAACCTAGTCATTGGTTCTTTACAGATTTTTAGAAATTACAGCAAATATGTGATTTAGATATAACAGGATCCATTGTCTCCCCACTTCTACTGTGTCAGTCAGCTTCTGTTTGTGCGTTCGTATGGAAAGGAAACTAGGAGCTAAACCCAACTGGCAGTCCCATCTACTGTTGAGATATCAACTCAATTGCTGAATTGTTAAGTCAACACTTATGTAAATTCCATTGATTCAGTGGGTCTATTGTTGTTGAAACTAAGAATTGGATTTGGCCCTAGCTATTAGCACATGCACACACAAAAAAAATATTTCTATAATCAATGAGAATATTGTAGACTAAAAAATGTAATGCTCTAATAAGGAAAATCTTATTATATGCAACATTAAATACTTTAATTAAAGATTTTAATCATTAATGGACATGGTAGCTAAGTGATTCTGCGACTTGTAGCAAAGAAATATTCTTTCCCCCCCCCCCCCCCCCAAACTCTAAAAAGAGGTTTCTCTTCCAAAGGACCTCAGTTATATGTTGGGACCAGCAGAAATTGGCTCCTTCTAGGGGAGGAATTGCAGCCACTGTAAAAGACATACAACTCCTAAACTCGGCCAGTTCCAGGGAGGGCTGAATCCAGGGACAGACAGCCCTTCCCACATGCTTGTGCTTTCATTGTGCTGATCTCCTGCTGAATGTACCTGAAGAACAAAGATGGAAAAAAATGGGCATGTTTAGTCTTAAGAAAAGAAGACTGAGGGGAGATATGATAGCACTCTTCAAATACTTGAAAGGCTGGCATGGAGAAGAGGGGCAGGCAGAGTCAGTTCTCAGTCATTCCAGAGTGCATGTGATAATGCATTTAAATTACAGGAAGTCAGATTTCGAGTGATAAACTTCCTGTTAGGAAAAAAGGCGTAACTGTTAGAGTAACAGAACAATGGAACCAATTAGCTTGGGATGGGGTGAGCTCTCCAACACTGGAGGCATTAAAGAGAAAGCTAGAGAGCCATCTGCCACATGCATTTTAATTTGGATTCCTGCACTGAGCAGGGGATCGATGGCCTTATAGCCCCCTTCAAACTTCATTATTCTATAATGATATGAAACCAAACAATACAGAAAGCAGAACATTCTCCTGGAAGCAGGATTCTTTCCTGTTCCAAACGGCTCATGAAGATAAGACCACGATTAAGTGCTTCCAGCATCCAGCAGTGTCTGTGGAAGGGATTGTTACAATGCCTATTGTAAAAACCCTCAAAGAGTGTTGATAGTATAATATTACACATGTCACACAGAAGTCAGCAAAACTGAATTAAACAGGACTTGTCCCCAGATAAGAGAGTGTAAGACTGTAGCCTAAGTTGCTATTTTTAAAATAAGGTGTATACTGCATGATGTCACAGGCATCTCTTTCAGTTATTCACCACTGAAAGTATGAAGTGGCTAAATCATTATCTAATAAAATGAAAAATAAACGTTTGGTTAGAACTTATGTGTCTAGAGCTGGGATTCAGGCAGAGGAATCTGAAAGGGAACACAATGCAGGGTTGGTAGCAGGAGGAATGTGCTGAGGAAGATGCATCATCCAAAGGCATTGTAGATGAATGTAGGTCTGCTGAATGAATGTAGGCCTGAGGAGTTCGGACATGTGGATAGAGTTAAACATGTGCAGCTAAAATTGTGTATTAATGTTTGAAATCTTGTTGCACATTAGAATCGGCCCATTGAATTAGCTGTGATTTGGTAAGTTGACTCCTCTGTAATTTCCATTAGTTAAAATGAAGTTACTCTATTGCCACCTACTACCCTAAAGATTTCAGCCACTGTGTGTGAACATGCATGAACAGACATGTTAAAAGCATGCAGATGTTTGAAAAAATGCACAGGATATATATACGTAAATTTCAGTGTAAGGGGAAAAAATCCTGCAGACTGGCATGGAAATGGGACTGAATAAGAATGCTGTTGAGAAAGTGAGAAACTCTGCAGGAACAAGACTGATTTCCACATCTCTACTTGTGGAGAAAGATCTCTTGACTCCTGAAAGTCCCCTGTCACAAGAAGGTAATGTCCAGCAGCACAGCAGCCCAAATATTTTAACTGCCTGAGGCAAAACACCTCATGGCACCCCAACCCCACCGAAGTCAGCCACTTACCCTTTTTGTACATTTTGGCCCATGGGGCAGTGAATTTCACAAGCACCTTCCTGGCAGCAAAGGTGGAACTACCATAAATTGAAATAAACAACCCCCTGCTTCTTTTCATGAGACCCAAAATGAGCTGCCAGAGGAAGCCACCTCTCTCTGCCTTAATGGTAGGGCCAGCTCATACTGGTGACAAGCTCATTATTCGCCTTCTTTGGAGATGCTCCACGCAGCCACTTCCCCTCAGGGACATTTCAAGTTTGCACAAATTCCACATGGATGAATCAAAAATATATGCAGGTCACATCTGCGTGTTATGCAGACATGAGGAACCATATTTGGGTATTGTAGCCACACTCACGCAGCTCAACAGTATAAACTTGCTAAGAGTTAATTATTCAAAATGTGGGTCTCACGGCAACCCAGAAATGATAAGGAAACTAAGAAATTCTAAACATGCTGCTTTTATGGAAAACAGCATGGCCTAAATAAATTATTTTTAACTGCTATTTTGGCATTCTAAACAGGAGGCTAGGGGAATGCATAAGACCAAATTCTGCTTCATATGGCTTTAAAAGGGCTAGGCACACATAGCATAGCCTGACAGGAAGAATAAACATTTTGTAATAGGGAGGAAGTATGTCAGGAATGTTCCTCCAGGCCATTCCTTTGACTTGTTTATATTGAGTATTAAGTCCTAAGTTGTGTCAGGTGGCCACGTGACCTACTTTACTTTACAGAGAACAGTCCTCTATTTGAAGTCCCCCTCTATTTGAAAACCAGTCTAAATCCAGTTTAAAAATAAAGACTCACAAGAAGGGAGAAACAGAGCCTAGATGTTGTCCATTAGGGCTTAAGATCTGGACGCTAAGGTAGGAGTGCAGGTTACCCGCTGAACTAGTGAGATGTGTTGCAGCAGTACTTAAATTATAGTGCTTCGTTCAAAAGTTGCATTGAAAAGTATTTTATTGTATGCAAATAGTATGCAAATCTGGTGAGGGGTGGGGTTTTTGCTCCCTTTTGGTGGTTGTATTTACCCTTTTTTCTGTTGAAATTTAAGTTACTTTCCGAAAACAAGTAGTTTATCATAAGTAATAAGATCAAAGTAATGGGACTAGTATTGACTCCGACTACAGATGTGTGGCTGTGCAGAAATCTTAACCAAGTACCAATGATCTTTGGAGTATTAACTCAGTATTATTATTACTGTTATATTTTTAATCTGTACAGATGCATTTTTTCAGTATATTCAGTGTTTTAAAGTTTCTTTCTCAGCTTCTTGTTTCTCCATGCAACCATTTTGTAAAGTATGCCATCTTTGTTCTATAACTTTCCAGGAGATTGAATGGTAGCAAAACCTGGACACTAAAGCAAGGCAGACCTGAAGTCAAAGCCCTTTTCATCCCAGAGTTGTGATGAGAAGCATTAGACAACTATCTCAGAAAATGGACTGTCCCATAAACACACAGTGGACTGCATGCCCACTACAAGAGGGCAGACGCTACCATAACATAATTGAGATCTTACACACTCCCAGAAACAGAAAGGTGACAGAAAGAAGTTGTAATGCAGCCATTTTAACTGTCAGTCGCCTGTAGCCCTGCCACCAGCTGTTAATCACCATGCCACAACCTGATAACAGACCCACATTGGCCACAGATAGAAAGCACCAATTAATGCATGCCAGTGGCAGAAGTGCCATGATGACCTCAGCTTACCTTATTCTCTGTAAAAATAATTGCATGCCATCAAATCGATCCCGATTTATGGTAATCCTTTCCAGGATTTTCTAGGTAGAGAGTACTCAGAAGTAGTTCACCATTGCCTTCCTCTGTGGGTGCCCTGGCACTATGCAGCTTACACATTTTCTGTTTAGCCAAGTTTTACTTAGATCCCTCGGTCTTAGGTCTTAGCCCTGAAATCTCAAGGAATGGGATGCTGTTGGTCTGCTCACCTTAAAGATGGGGCCACCTGGTAACCAACCTGAGTAAAACCTAGAGCAAAATTCTGTTCATGCTGGCATAAAGTTACAGCAGTATAAATGTGCCGGGTGTTACATTCAGCAACAAGGAATTGAACGATTCAGTTGTGCATTTGGTCGCACATCCCTGGCATGCCCAATTGCACAATGCATCAGCAGAAGAGCTTTGTGGATAGCACTTGGCACTATTGCAATTAGTACAGGTGCCACCTCAGCACAACAAGAATTTGTCCATTATTTTCTTCTGGATACTTTCCAACTGCATTTGAAGAAAATTACAAGGATAAGTTTCCAGCATGCTGGGGAATGTGGTTATTTGAAATACAAGCAAATTTTGAACCTCTTGTAAGTGAGGAATCAGCCTCAGTTCTCATGCTCCTGTTGCTTTGAACTGGCTCGGTGTCCTCTTCCTTTTCTATTAGATTAATTTTATGTTTCAGGAAAAAAGCTGTCCTTGCAAGTTGCCGCTTGTTGGAGACCAATATTTCTCAAACCTGTTCAGCCATACTACATACCAAAAAAAATTATGTTCAGGGTAATAAGTCACATCCCTCCCTCCTGTTATAAAGACAAATCCACAATTTAGATGCATCCCTGTGCAATCAGTGATAATTCTGTCACAGGGGCTTCAGCTGTACTGCTTGCTTTTGTTAAACAAAATTACAAAAATTAAAGTCCGGCCAGCTTCAGATGCTTCAAAAAAAGCCTTTAACCTAATTTGTACCTCACCATTTTTGTCAACATTGTGCTTCTAATGGACACTTAAAAAAAAAAAAAAACCTCCAACATGTTGCCAAAAAAAAAAATTCCATCTGTCCATCCTCACTGCCCTGCTAGCTTGCCATCTTGGCAGCCATTTTGGCAGCCAGAACGATTCATTGTAGTTTCAGAGGCAATCTGCTCACAGAATTCCTTTCAGTCCAATATTTACTTTGGGGGTGCAAGGGGTACAAAAATGGGGAGATTGCTTTCCCGAAGTTCATCAGATAAAGAGAAGTCAGGCCTTCTGAGAATAGTAAAACAGCATCATCCTTTCCCAATTGCCAAGATGTGAACATTGGCTCCCTGCAAGGAGGTTGCTAGTGCTTCCCTTTGCCTTCAAATCCTTCCAACCATTGTGCTAGAGAATACATAACCCATGAGGCACAGAGACCTAGGTAAAACAGGCCCAGGCACAGTCTCCCTCACTCCCATATGGTTGCAAGGCCTTGTGTGCAATTTTAAAATCATTTAGTTGCAGTATTTGTGCCATGCTTCTCCTTCATGTGGAGCAACTGGCAATAAAAAGAAATATCCCTTTTAAAAAAAAACTTGCCATTAAACCAGACATTTAAAAGCTGCCACCTAATTGGATATTATGAAATTGTAATTGTGGAAGCACAGATTAAAGAGCAGGCTTAAGCTCCTCCAAGCTTCTGCTTTTCTATGTTTGGGGAAATTAATTTTTGGACTCTGTGTCTCAGAATGCCCCATTTGGCAAAGTCCTTTTTGCAAGTTCTGCCCTGCCTTGTCATCAGGCATGAAGAAACAGATGGGCTTTACATGTGTTTCAAAAGGTGACAAAGGAATATTTGCAAACATCACCTGCAAAACCATCCCAAGGAATAGGAGCAATGACTGAGAGGGCAATCAGATGGGCATTTGTCCTGCTGTTTGGTCTGCTGAGGGGACAGTTTGGTTCACTCCTTTTTCCAGCAATCATATGATGTAATTGCTGGGGAAAAACCAAACTGCCCCCAGAGCATTTCTACTCACACTTTTCTGTCACCTGTCAGGGGCTTCTACTTCTTTTGGTGCAGGTAGGATCATTCTGGTTTGGTCTGTTTCCAGCATGTGTGATTGCTAGGAATGGACTAAAAGCAAGCCTTGTGGTTGCCAAGGCTCCTTCTGTTTTGAATTTCTGATTACAGATGGGTACTTACCGCGGTGCGGCAGTTCAGCATGGTTAAGAGGATCAGGCCTGGAGGTGTTGTGTGGGTGCCCCAGATTCTGCACCCCACCTCCTCCTATGAGCACCCACTCAGAGGAGGAGGAGGCGGGGCAGGGAAGCCCATGGCGCTGCTTCCGACAGAGTGTCCATGGGAGGAGGCAAGGCAAGGCATCTGGAGTGCCCGCACAACACCTGCAGGCCCGAACCTCCACACTGCACCGCAGAACCATGGTAAGTGCCCATCTCTATTTTTGATATTTGTGGATTTAGTTGCAGGCAGTTTTTTAACCAGTCCTTTAAGACGCAGCAAAGAAAACATATTTTTAAATTTCATTATAAGTGATTTAGCACATCAGTAATGATATACCAGAATCTGGGGTGGGGGGGAATCACTTCCCCTGCCCCTCTGTGAAGGAGCAGAGGAAGTGTTCAATTTGCTGATATTCTGAAGTGGCTTGCTTATTTAGCTACTTCAGGATAGGATACTGGAAATTCAAATGAAAGGAGTTGCTTGAGCCCTGATATGCCATTTGGATGTGTGAATCACACCAAATGGCATATTTTTCCTCCATCCAACCTGCTATTTAGCCTGGTTTCTTACAATAGCAATGCTAGGGCAGCAGGGGGCTTCCAACTTTTGAGGATGCTCAGCCTTAATTGGAATAACTGTTATCTGCCTCCAGATACCACCCTCTTGTACCTAGCATCCTCTAAGGAAGTGGATGCTTATGTGGCAGTGATGGTTAGGATTTTACCAGCTCAGACTGAAATGCCAATGACAACTCTATCTAAAAATGATGACGCTTGCCTCAATTACTCATGCCCTTCTTGCAACCGGGCTAGACTACTCCAATGCACTTCATGTGGGACTGCCTTTCAAGCTGTTCAGAAGTTTCAACTGATACAGAAAGTAGTAGCTCAGATGCTTCTGGAGACTAAGTATTAGGATCATATTTTATATTACCAATTTTATATTGGCAGCACTGCTTACTGACTGCTTCTGGACTCAATTTAAAGTGCTGATATTTAACTTTAAGACCCTGAATGGTTTGGAACTAAGTTGTTGGGAAGGTTCACATAAAACCTAGGGCTCAATCACATGTGCCAAAAGAATCCCAGTTATATCAATTCTGACGTTTGTAAAATAATTTTATAAATTTCCATTCACATGCACATGGGTAACGTCAATTCATTTCCCTGGCTGGTTGAGGGTTTTTCCACCTCACCAGCATGAGCTGTTTAAAATATACCAATCCCTATTCCGATTCAATCCTTATCCATTCTGCAAGTGTGAACATACCTCAAGTCCCTGATAAATTAGATTGACTGGTATAAAAGGTCAAGGGTTTTTTCAGTGCTATTTCTGAATGTATGGTATTTCCTGCCAAAGGAGGTGCATTTGGTCCCCCACCCCTTTTTAGTTTTGTTGTTGTTGCTGTTGTTGCTGCTGCTGCGAATTGGACTTTAAAACTGCATTTTCTTTCTTCTTTTTAACCACAAGTCTCTGTTTTCCCCCCGATGTGATCAGAAAATTTTATGTTTCCATTTTCCTGAATTCTTTCTGGAAGTCTTCTGGGGGACGGGGGCTTGAAATATCAAATCTGACAATTCCTTGCCATTCAGAATTTCATTGTCTTTCTTTTCTAGTTGTGGGTTGGTTTTTTGTTTTTTGTTTAGCTGCCAGGCTTTCCATTCCAAGATTTTGGTAAAGAGCAACCCAGGTAAGTAGCAGGAGCTTACCCACAGGTACTGTATCTCTCAGGACAAGAGGTCTGTCTTGAATGTACTGATTTTACCCATATAGAATATATATGTCTCCCTCTGACTGCTATACTGCACCACTGGATAGAAGTCTGAACCAAAAACAAATGGTTCTTTCTAAAGCAGAAGCCAAACTGGCCTGCCTAGCAAGAAGAAAAATGTCTATGCTTCCCTTCGTTTATGGTGCCCAAGGAGGAAGATTTCCTTCTTGTGCTTAAGCAAACAGCAAAAAACCTTCCGCTCACATCCGATAGACATTTGTAAATATCTACTAGGAAGGTTGGTGGAAGAGGCAGCTTCCTTTTGAAAAAAAACACACCGTAGGGCATTGGCACATTAGCCCACTCCCATTCTGTGAAGCTGTACTGTACTTAATTTCACAGTTTATAGCACTGCTGTCTCATTTATGAAATATGCACAGCAGTTATACATATGGCTTTATTATTTTCAGCGCTCCGATTGCAATTAGTTATATCATCAGGCTCGCATTGCTAAAGCAAATTAGGCATTGCATAACACACCAAGCTACCTACAATTTACTGCAAGGTATAGCTATTTACATAATAACTATAGGCCAATTTATAGTCTGTTCATAAAGGGCCACAGGATTTAAATAGGGGAAAAAAGGAGAGTGTGGAATCCTCATCTTAGCTTCATTTTCGTGTACTTTTTAAAAAAATAAATAAAAGATTGCCTAGATTTTTGAATTTTGGGGATTAGATAATGCACGTGCATCCGGCAGTAAGATCAACATTTTTTTTTACTTCATGGCAGAATCTCATATTTATTAACACCTTTTTCTGTGGGTAGACTCATCTTTCTAACCATATAAATTCTCACTGCCATCTGTCTTACATCTGAATATATTGCAGACATGTTCTGTACTTTGGCTTCACCTATTCACACTTGTGCTATCATTTTAGCAAGTCATTAAGAGTTTCCAGGACGCCTGGCATCCATACCGAAGACTCAGCAACCTGGAATGCGTCATTTTCCAACAGGGGCCAGAGAAGCAGGCCTCCGGCACGTTTTCTTCTGTCACTCCTTGCTCCCATCATCTCCAGAGTCAGAAAAAGAGACAGGGAGGACTTACTGCCTCTTTAGTGGCTACCAGTGCCAGGATACATAAAGACCAGTGGCATGACTATTGGTCTGGCCTTTGACTGGACCATCCTCCATTTCAGTTCTTGGCCTCCCCTTCATCGGGAGCACTTAAAGGAGGAGGACAAGGAAGAAGAAAGATGGCAGCATAAATGACTGTGGCAACAGCAGTAGTGGCAGCGGCTGCAATAGGAGCAGGTCACTTTGAATCACTGCCTGCTGCCTAGACACCTTTGGATCAGCAGCTGCTGTGCAGTCAGATCTTCAAGGCCAAAGCATAATGGAAGAAGTGGTCTCTCACCATGGCTTGGGATTGAAGATATGGATTACCACCCCTCAAAAAGCAGGCACTTATGCAGTTCAAAAACAACCTGCCACAGTATCCACAGCTGCCTTCTTCCGTGGCCTGTCTCCTCCTGAAAGTGTTCTCTTGCAACATCAGCAGGTGGGTATGGGCAATGGGGGGGGGGTGGCATCTGGAACAAAAGGACAGGAAGGACAGATAACATTTCCTTTCAAAGGAAGTGATGGACACATGTTGCTGTCTGTAGGTAGAATCTGTAATGAGTGATCACACTAGGTAAATACGATCAGATTTTAAACACATCTTTAACTTTGAATTTGTACTGTAATGTAAAGTTAAAGGCCGATGTTATCATGTAAATATTTAAAGAACCTGTACAGTAACAGTTCAGGAACAGATGGTCAGCAGCTTACCTAAACTTTAATTTTATTTCACATAATTATTTACTTATTATTATCTCTTTATTTTTGCAAAGATGTTCAGCACCACAATCAACAATAGATATATTAATTTTTCACATATATTCATGTTCAGTGAACTGTAGAAAATCCAAGATACATTTCAGAGTGTTGTTAAGCATTATGTTTTATTTATTTAATTACATTATACCTGATCTTACTCCCAGCATGGGTGCTTGGCCTTCTGCATTGTGGTGAGTTATACAATATGTACATTAAACTACATTAATTATGACTGTATTTGCATATGTTAGATTAAATTACCATATACAAATTTAAGGCTAAACTTTACCTCTTTTTTGGTGATGGATATAATTCTTTTTGGTGCTGCTTTTCATCCTTGTCCTCCTTTTGCTGCTGTAGCAATGGCAACCCTAACAGACACCAGGACTTTGGGGCAGGATGTGGGGGTGGATAGGAATGGAATGGAGCCTGTCCTGCTCTTGATTATGTCATCAGGAATGGGTCATATTTTGAATTCCAGACAGAATAAATCCAACTGTTTTCCTTTGCAAGGGAGGGGGCGAAGCGATACCATGCTGAGCACAATCTGTTTTGGGGTTGCCCAGGTTGGTGACATGTGTCTAGATGGTGCATTTGTTTTCCTTCCTTTTGCTCCATTTGAAGAACTATCCTCCTTTTTGGTGATGCATGTCCTCGTTTTGGGTGATGTTTACGATATTCTGCCAATAGAATGCAAAAATCCTTTTGCCAGTTATATGTTGATTGTCCATTTACACACTGCCCCCAAAGGGGAAATCCAGCACCATGGGGCAGGGGACAAATGAGGACACAGATTTGTATCTATACTAATTTGTATGTATATATGCATGCAAAATTAGAAATAACTATTACAATTTGAACAGAAATAAAATGCATCTCTTCTCAATAGAAAGACAGTGGCCACATGGCTCCTAAAGCTGCTCAGTCTGCTCTCCCAGTGTTTTGAGAAGAAACATCAAAGCTCCTGGTCTCCCTTCTTACAGCTCTTTATCTGCAGACAGTTCAGATATATGTTCTTGTTTATCTGGATTTGGGCAGGATAGTGTTTCAAACAGAGGCCAGGATATCCTCTGACAGCCCTTCAAATAGATGATTGTCCTAAATGAAGAAGGATGTGTGGCCACCATAAGATATCATCCCAGGGCATATAGTTGTGAAATTAGGATCAAGTACATGACTAAACAAGATGCATTCTGGAAATTTCCCCCATCTTTACTCTCACCTACTTAGGATAACAATATTATGGTAAAATAGTCACATATGAAGGGGGAAAGCTGAAGACCTGTTTGTTTAATTGTTATTACACATATACCTCAACTTCCGCCCACAAATGGCACTCAATGGGTCTAAGAGTGGTAAAAAAAAGAAAGCAAACAAATATAATTAAAGTGTAAGAAAAGACTAGAACACAATGAAAAGCTCATCAACACTGAGAAGACACTGCTGACCCAACCAATCTAAACACCTTCAGCAAAAACCCAGGGGGGCAGGCAAGTCTTCTTGACAGCCTGGGTGTAGCCACTAAAGGGGCCGTCTCTCACCTCCTCGCTAACTGTGCCTTCAGGGTAACAGGGCCAAGATTTCCTCCAAAGATCTTAAAACTCAAGTAGGCTCATAAGCAGGGATGTTGGCAAGTCTTTGAGTCAGAGTCCCAAGTCAAAGTCTGAGTCTTTGGTACCAAGTCCTGAGACCTAAGCCACAGGTCTGAGTACCTTATTTAAAAGAAGCTTTTCCCCCAGAAAAAAAGGAGGGAGTCTTTGGGTTCTGAGTTGCGAGTCGAGTCCGAGTCATTGGGGGGGGGGGAGGGAAAGAGTTGATTCCAAGTTGAGTCACCAGTGCAACTTAAATACAACTTGACAGCGAGTGCTGCGACTCAAGTCCCCATCCCTGCTCATAAGGGAGTATATGGTCTTTCAAACAGCCTCATCCCAGGGCACATTGTTGTGAAATTAGAATCAAGTACATGATTTCTATGACTTACAAAAGGTGTCCCACACTTTCTTAAATAAGCTGGTCATCAACCAGCTGAATCCAATGTACACAGAGAGACAATGGCCCAAATGCTGTTGTTTAGTGTAGTAAATTGCACTAGACTAGGCCCATTGAATCAATGCAGATATGGCGAGTCAACTCCTCCATAAATCCCATTGATTTAAATGAGTCAAATGGGCCTACTCTAACTGCAACCCTAACTACTTAGCATAGTAAGTTGCAATTAGAGTAAATCCATTTTAATCAATGGAACTTATGGAGGAGTTGACTCACTAAATCCCCATTGATTCAATGGACCTACAATAGTGTGATTTACTATGCTAAGCAACAGGATTCTGGCCTTTGTCTACAAAGGGATAGTGCAATTCTCTTCAGTCATAGAAAATGCCTATGGGAGGGTGGGTGTACAGAGAACTGCATCACACACATATGGTGTAGAGCTGTGCGTTAGCTTAAGGTATAGCATGATGGGGTGTGCTGTTTGTGAGAAGGTGTGCTGTTTGTGAGTAGTTGCAGTCTCTGCCTTGGGAGCTTGTATGCTTCCAAAGTCCTCTCTTCGAAAATCTTTACATAAGCAGATACTTCTCCAGTGTGCTTTCTGGCCCAAAGGGGCTGGCACTGTCCAGCACTGTCAGTGAGCATCTTAAACATCAGGAAAATGGATAACTGATGACGTATATGTTTATGGAGGGGGAAGTAGCATGAAGTGTAAACTCATCTTCTTAATATAATATGAAGCTTCAGGGAATTATGATTATAAATTCCACCTCTGACACTCCCTGTGGCTTTGGGTATATCATTAATCTACTCTAGTTCTGTTTTCTCATCCATGAACTAGATAACTTAATGCCTGCTGTATCTTACAGGTGCTGTGAAATATCATTAAACAGAAAAGGCAGAGGGGGAGATGTCTGTTTTCTCCCCTACCCCCACCCATGCCATTGCAAAACCATTATAGGCAGCAAAAACAAGTACTGTAATCTTTAGGCTGGGCCAGTCTAGATGGAGAGCATTTTCTGTCTTCAGAATTTCACTTTTTCATTTTCATTCATTTGTTTTAGGGTTACAGATTTCCGTTGATTAACTGGTTAGATTAATCCATTTTAAAATGCTTTACAACACAAACCTACGTGGGTTAACCCAGCATCAAAATATGTATTATGTTTAATACACAGTGTTTAGCTCTGTTGTTATTATTATTAAAAGTAGCATTGGGACCACAATCCAAATCACAGTACACAGTCCAAATAGCATCTGGAGAGCTTTCTGAATAAAGAGGATAGGGCTGGGCAGCTCTCTAGACCACAACTGCCATCACACCTTAGACAGACTTTCAGCTGGTTTGCAAGTCTGATACTGACATCTTATAACCTGGGTCTTAATCCATGAAAGCATATGCCAAGTGAAATTTGTTAGGCCAGAATCCTGTTCTATATCTTAGCCATAAAAGGGCAATCACACAAATGTTTTCCCTCCAGTTCTCCTTCAGACGACTGTATGTACAACCAGTTGCTCAAAGGACAGTCTGCCTGGAAGGAAAATGCTGTGTTATTGTACTTGTACACACAGTTTGTGTTAACAGGATTTTGGCATTCGTCTTCACAGTGCCACAAGACAGAAGACTTTCTCCTTTTTGTTTTGCTTACAAAATGTTTTGCTAGAACAAAATAAAATCTCTCTCTCTCTCTCTCTCTCTCTCTCTCACACACACACACACACACACACACACACACACACACACACACACATACACAAACCTGAAACAGCCATGCTGCTTATTGTTACATTTCCATATTAAAACCAGGTTAGCTGAAAGACAGTTTTCATCCCTATTTGTTCATATGAGCCTGGCTTGCTTTCAAGATCTTCAAGAAAGATCTTCCATTCTGTCCCACAAACATCTCAAGCATGACTGGTGGGAAGTGAAGAGAGGGACTTCCTGATGTCTGATATCAGCCTCTAGTTCTCTTTTCAAAGGGAGGACAGGCTAGTTGCAACTCTGGTCTTTCTTTTTTCTTTATCTTTTTAAATGTTACATTACTTTATTTGAACTTTATTGCTCTTTATGGCCACTTGACAGTGGAATGGCCATGATTTAGATTTAACAATCTAAATAAGTAAGTGAGGACACTGGCTACCAATGTAAATATTCTGTAAAACACAGTCACTGCTGTCAGAAGAGCTGTGTAACCAGCTATCCTAGTCAACTAAAGTTTAGCCAAAGGACTCTTGGGTTAGCTTAGGTCAATATTTAAATCAACCATTTTTCAATCACATTGTTCTTGGTGGGCCTTTGCTACTTAAATTTGCCTAGTTTTTACTCTTCCTGTAATTCCTCCATACATTAACAATTCTTCCACAATTCCTTCTCCTATTTTAAGATATCTGATGCAACAGGAGGGAATAGTTACCTTCATGTTCTGCTTATAGCCTTTCTGGAGAGATCTGACTGGGAACCGAGGAAAGCAGGATGCTGGATTTTATGTACCTTTGATACCACCTAGCAAGGCTTTTTGTTCGTATGTTCTTGTGTTCTGTATAAAAGCCACTCGTGTTCAGTATAAAGACCATGGGAAAATCACTTCTTTGGATTATGACTCCCAGAACCCCTCAGCCAGCATAGGAATACTACCAGGGGGTTCTTGGGAGTTATAGTCCAAAAATAACATTTCCAAACTCACTTGAGGCCTACATTCCATGTTATCTCACCTCTAATAAAGCAGTAACTTTTGGCTTTTTCCAGTAGCAGGGATACCTATCTAGGCCAGAGTGTCCTTGATTTGTAATTAGACGCAACACAGTTTCCCACGATCAGTTAACAGCCACAGTATTTGTTCATAAACTAAGATAAGCTGATACTTACAATGCTTTATGACATATGAAGTGTACTCTTAAGACAAAGCTGTCAGCCCAAGACATTTTGTGTGCATAAACAACAGGGGTGGAGAAAGTACTTTGCTACATTTACAATAACCTTGGACCTTGAGAGAGGGGAAAAATCACATTGTCTTATATTTTTAGAAAAAGCAGTACGACACACCTTAAAACACTGCTGCTAAAGCTACAAACATCCTCCATGTGCCCTTTGCCAAAAAAAAAAAATATTCAGGATGTTTGAAGGGTAAACAGTTTTTGTGGTGGTTTTGCATGTTTGGTAAAGAAACCATTGTTAAAGTTGCTATCATATTTCTTAGTTACTGTAGAAGGACATCTTTCTTTCTAGATTGGACTCTATGCCCTTCAGGATCCTGAATGACAAACCCAGGAGTGGGTAGCCACATGCCGTCTTCGTAAAGGGTTATCCTCTTTTTAAAGGGGACCCTCTATTTTAGGCCCCCAGTGTCAACTTTTGTTCAAGAATCCACATAAAATTGGTTCTGCAAAGGAGATATTGTCATAGCCAGTGTAATGCAATGGGTCAAAAAATTATACCCCATGCAATTTTTCTGTGAGCTATGATGCTGAGAAACAAAAGCGACAATCTGCTGGACAGCATGGTGATGGGGGTTCAGTTCCCCACTGTGCCTCCTTGACAGGAGCTGGACTTGATCCATAGGGTCCCATTCAGCTCTGCAGTTCTAACATGATGATGATGATGATGATCCAATAGGAAGTAGGTTGGCCAATTCAGAGGGGACACTGGAATGTTCATTGGGCTCAGAAAACACAAGATATGTACATTTAAATCAAACTGTATCCCTAACTCATCTTCTAATCCTAAGTAGATCTTGGAATCTTCTTTGGGTCAGAAATTACCCTCATACTTTCAGCTAGGGCAGTTTGTGGACAGGGATGGGGGGCACAGCACTCTGAAATTTTGTGGGGGGTGCCTGCCCATCCCAACCACAAGCCACTCTCACACTCGGTAGAAGAGTTGTCTCCCCATCCCTGCCCCCCAATCCTCATGCATGAGGGTTGAAGATACAGAACCATAAGGACAGAGACCAGGCTCTTTGAAGTTGCCCATCCACAGTTCGCATGGAGGCAGCAGACTCAGCCAGCTCACACAGGTCACCTGCTCACAGTCTTCCCCATTTCAGTGACATACAGTGTAAGTCTGTTTAATTTACAAGAATAATTTCTAATGTTGTATCTATACTTGTAAATTAACATTGCACTTTTAAGCAAATTGGTGCCCTCCTTCATGCCCTTTTTGGTTATGTGTGTCTTCCTTCTTGCTGATGGATACCTAAGCTTTCTACCCAGTGAGCATCTAAAATGAGATTTCCAATTTTCTTTGAGATTTATTTATTCCCTTATTGAAATAGTGTTGCCTTTTCATGAACAGATGCTCTGATTTAAACACAGATATCTACCCATAGTCCTGAAAAAATGCTTTCTACTTCTTATGGAGCTACAGTAGTTCTCTATCCATTAAAAGGAGGCAGAAAACCTCATTTTTGTGGGTCCAGTTTGGTGAAGGCCGAGGGAACTCAATACTAATTCAGATTCAACTCACACCTGTTTTGAAAAGCAGATAAAACAAACACAATGAACTGGGAATATGTCAATTTTGAATCTGTGTTTAGTGTGCTGGGTGTATGTACTTTTAATAGGGCTGAAATCATAACATCCTGATGAGAAAGTAACTTCCATATTTTAATCCATGGGCTTTGATTCTGAGTAAACATACTTTGGATTGCAAATTGTCCACAATTATCCTCTGATATTAAGTGGACTTTGGATGATGAGATCCCTGGTGGTTAGCAAAGGGAAACAATGGCCTTCAAAACATGGTGACACTAGCCCTTGCGTTCATCTCAGCTATTACTTCCTACTGTCAGTTTTTCAACAGCTTTTCCTCCAGAGCTTGTGGTTTGCTACATATACCAGAACCATATGGGGTTTCAGCCAAACAGCAGGTAGCATGATAGTCATCTTTACTTGTGGCCTGTGATGGAGCACAGGCCTGCAGAGATGACAGACCGATGCAATTAAGACTTTGTATCTTTTCCGCCATGTTGAGGCAGCTACTTAAAATGACAGTGCTACCAACTCCCTGAGTGCAGCTGCGGCTCCAAATTATTCCCATCTTGCCATTAGTCTCTGATTAATTTCTAACATTTGTTATTAATGCATCACCAAGCACTGTCTTTGCACAGAGGGGACTAGTCTGTCATGATAATAAAAGCTGCCTTGTCTGAGAAGGCATGACACTCTTGCAAGGTCCCGTCAGAAAGAACAACTCCAAAACTGTGGTGCTTTCTTACCTCTGGCAAAGGAGAAAGAGCATCTGTTCCAAAGTCTGCCTCACTGATTTTAATCACCCTCCCCTACATCTAATCTACTAGTTTGCCTCTTCTGGCAGGATCTGAAGCAGAGAGGGCTAGGGATCCCAAAGATGGTGGGCCCCTATTTCTTTGCAGATTTATAAAGCTGTGTCGTGCATACTCTTTCCACAACAGTGATGCATTCTTCAAGCAATGCCCTCCAGAATTGGGTTTCTTTGGAGCAGCAAAAAAGGAGCACTGGGATGGTGCCGTTTTGTTTTATTTTGCTGTTTGTTTGCTTTAGTTACAAATATACCAGTGAAGCAAAAGTAAAAAACAAAAACGATGCAGGCAGAAGTACGTTCAGTATGTCTTCTCAGTCGAGAGGGAGGACTCCCCACCTCAAGATGCTTCCATCCTGGAGGTAACTCTTCCTGCTTTGTCACTGTTCCACCATGATTCTCTCATGCACACACTCTCTGTGTGTGTAATTCCTGGGTCTATGCACAATAAACTGTCAGGAAGCCCGTAGTATATCCTGAAATCACATACCTCAAAGTGAGGTAGGCTGAAATTGTTCCTTTTAGGAGAAAATGATTTGAGAGCCCCACAAATAGATAGGAACTAGCAGAAGAGATAGGACCTTAACCAATGCTAAAAGTGAGAGGAATGTGTACATGGGACTAAATTCCACTGTTAGAATCCCCATATAAGGAACTTATTCCATCTGAGCCTGGCTAGATCTTTTCCTTCGAAGGGACAAGAGCTCTTTCCATTAAAGTTCTGTCTCCCTTAACATCCAGTGTCCTAACTGCCCATTAAACAGCCAAGATTCCAGCTGCTCTGTACTTGGCAGCAGTGGTATCTTGCTTTTGTTTGTTGCTGTTTGCTCTATCAAGCAGCTCCAGCTGCAGCTGGCTCAGACTTTTGGTTGATTTAGTTATTTGGAGGGGGGTGGCAGGAGGAGGAGGAGAGAGAGAGGGAGGAGGAAAAGAAGGGATGAGAGAGTGCCCACTAGGCACATGGAAATAGCAGCAAGGACCTGCTGCTGCTTTCTCCCCTCTCCTCCTGTCCTGTCCCCTCTCTTAGGGTCAAACTAGACAAATACTCAACTTGTATTTAGAAAATGATGGCACATTTGTCCTCAAGCAATGGGATTTCATGAGAGCTGCATGCCTGACCAACCAGACCTGAAAATAAAGCCCAAGTTTGCCTTCCAATGACCAATCAGAGAGCAATGCAAATGAATTTGTAAGACGCAGAGTTAGGAAGAACCTACGTTAAGATAAGCAGATGTATTTTACCACTTGACGGATCCACTTGTAAATGCAAGCTGAGCATCTCATCTTGTTTGACTCCCAGTTTGGATCAGGAATGGGGAAAACGCGGCCCTTTCGATTTTGTTGGATTGCAGCTGTTGTCTGTCATAGCCAGCATAACTAACAGTGAAGGATGATAGAAGATGCAGTTCAATTACATCAGTAAGGCACATAGTCCTCATCTCCTATTTAGATGGTAAACTCCTTTGAGCAGGGGCCTCTCTGTTGCTTAGGTGAGACATCAGATAATGGTAATAATAAGAACCTAACTATATTATGTGTAATGGAAAGGATGACAGATGGCAAACTTCATCCAGATGTTATCTGAGCCTTATTGCTGCCTAAGGTAGTCAGACAGTTAATGATGCCTAAAGGACATAGAGGTTTGTACTTGAGCCTGGAAGATTTGAGTGCAGATTCTTTAGGTTCACTTGAAGTGTTACAGTTTTAAGATATGCCTTTTAAAAGTGCCACATTGACATGCAAGTGTGCAGTACACAGGTGCAAACAGGCACATTTGCACATGAGTGTTATACAAGCACCTTCAGCCTAGTACTGGATAAACTACAGCTTCCTGAAAATTACACAGTCAATGGCAAGCATTGATTTTCCACATCAAAATGTGTACAGGGGCCTTCCCAGTTGGGAGATAGCACTATGGTATGTATGCAAGAACCACTTTGTAAATGCAAAATATACATATGTTAATGAGTCTTTTAGAAAGTGTGCTAATGTGCCATAATTCTCACCTTTCACCTGCAGAGTGAGTCCAACTTGCTTGTATATTTCATATGCAGAAGGTGGTACATAAGAACAAACCATTAAAAATGACTTGGCACTTGCTGACCTCATGTGTGAAGTACACCCACATTTGATGTAAATATCACAGGATTGCATTAAAAAAATAGCAGTACTGTGGAGACATCTTTAAACATCTGTGGCAAGACAGAATCTTCAGAGAATATGAAGATGGATTTAGAGCAAGTTGATGCGAAGACCAAGCATTGTTCAGAGGAGGCGGTACGAATTTATAACATATCCTTTCCTGACAAAACAGTCTTTCATCCTCTATAATCCCATAAACCAAGGGGAAAACTACATTCAAAAATTCCTTTCACATATTCTCTTGCTGTTCTTGAGGGGGGGGGGGGGGTCAGGCCACAAGGCCCAGCATTTCGGAATGCGTCCAGACATTCCTCCAACACTGCTGCTGCTGGGCTCCAGAAAATCTCACCGAATATGGACAAGAGTCACATAGATACGAGGACATAAACTCCTCCAGATCTCAGGCAGGGTCTACAGTATACCCTCATGTATTTCCTGTTGGTAATAAGGATTACAGTCTGACCCCAAACCCCACGAGCACCAGTAAATCAGTGACCTACTTAAGAGTTAGAGTTGGATAGTTCAGTGGGACCCGGGGGCTGGGAGTTTGAATCTTTAGAGTGCCTCCCAGGAGGGAAGCCAGCCACGATCACCCAGGCCACATGGAGTTGCACACTCTGCCATCTGTGCAGACTTGGTTAAGAGGCATGGTCCCAGAGTGCCACCAGAAAGAGGGACCGGTAAACCACTTGAGTACTTTATACCTAGAAAACCCTGGGAAGGTCACTATAACTTAGAATTGGTTAGACAATGTACAATTGTTTATTAAGTAAGGATGGTTTAGGGAGTGGAATGAGGGTGCATCATCCCAAAATTTCACCCTCCAGTTGTGAGTCACCCTTGCCTACAAGTTGGGGTGCAAATGAATGAAGTTGAGGTTAGCATGTCTTGTTTCAAGCAAGAAATTAAAGCATAAAGCATAATTTAAAGGCCCAGCTCTATCATTAGGCAAAGGGCGCTTATTACCTCATGAAGAGCAGAGAGCGGAATTAAAATATTGGAGGGAAGCAAGCTGTGTGTGCCACATGGCCTCTTCTACACTCTCCTCAGCTTTCCTGGTAACCTCGGTTATGGTGGTGGATGCTGTCTTGTCACCAGTGCTGAAGTAAGATACAACTGCCAGTACATTTAACTTCTGTATATAGAAACGAAGGAGATATGGCCATAATCCTAAAATGGAAAGAAGAAAAGTCTCAATGCTTGCAACCTTTGTAAAGGTCAAACTTATGAAAACTGACCAATATCACTTCTCTTTTTAAACCATCATCTTAGTGAAGCAAAACAAAACCCAACAAAGATTCAAATCACTATGTCAGGCAATCCTTTATCTTCTGCAGGGGATGGAGATTAAAATTAAATTCCTAGAAATCGGTAAGCATTTCTGAGTAAGACAGAAGGAACTCAGGAATATCCTGAGGCAAAACAAGAAAAAGGCTGGTTTCTTTTCTAACCTTTTCATTTAAGCTTTTTCAGTGGGGGGGAAAGGTATGAGCTATGCTCTGGAATCACACTTACCTAAGGCAAACAGAAAATACATTTCTCAGATGGCCTTAGCCTCTTAGGTCATTTTTCCCTTTCAAAGATCATGGGGGCCTTTAATGAAAGCTGTTGGCAGTTAAGTAATCTCTAAAAGGTAAAAGCATTAAATGGGCTAGACTTGTCCCTGTGTTCATTTTAAATATATAAAGTGCTGCCTTGTACCCTGGATGTGATAGGAAGTAGCAGTCTGACGCAGACTAAAACAATGGATTATGTGGAGATCAATATTGCAGAACAGCCACCTGTCTCCTTATGGTGCTTCTGAAATTCCCAGGAGCCATTCACACAATTACAATGTGTATTAATAACATCAGGTTTTGGTTTGGCCCTGAGATAATTTGTCTTAGCGATCACTGTTGGAGTTTTATTTGCAACCTCACATGCTGTCTGTAGTTTGTGTGACTGGGAGGGACTTTTCTGGGCTGGGGTGACTGTGTATCTGTCCAGCACTAATTGTTCATTCCAGCATTTGAATTCAAGGAGAGCCACACCTCTCTGTTGAATGTTCTTTTCCCTCTCTTTCCTTGGTTAGTAGGTAGTTGGTAGTTTGCTGTTGATCAGTTCAGTCGGTTACTATGTATATAGGCAGTAAAGAAAGCAACATGCACAAGCCTGTAATTTCAAGCAGTAGTGAATAAAGAACTGTTTTTTATTCTTTCTACTATCGGTGTCTCAGAGTGAGTTCTTGAGACTGCAAGTGCCAGTTAATGAGAAAGAGGTAGACTGTGGGGAATTTGTAGCTATTCTGCCCTGTGGATCTCTGTACTTCTGTTGCATAGCAAGAATTCATAACTCTGCAACAATTACAGTGCTTTGGGTTTAGAAGTAGTGTCCACACAGATGACCATTTTCTAACAGGCAGATAATTGTGCATATAATCACTTGGTAAGACAATAGTTTGTATTGTCTTCACACGCAGAAAGGAAAATCTTAGCTCATGTCTGCACAGTTTGGAAGTGACATGTTAAAATGTAACAGATTCCTTGCAATTAATTCCTTTGGACCTCTGGCCCCTAAGTTCATTTCCCCTACAATAAGAACAGGGTTTCCAGTGTTCCCTGTATTGCAAGTCACAGGGTGCAACTCAACTTACACCCTAGAAAATGCATGTCTTTGCATGGGGAAGAATAGAGAGAAAAGACCTCCTTCCAAGGAAGAGATGTCTTGCCTTTGTTCTCTAGAAATGAAAGGGGAAGCTGCAGCTCCTGACATCTCCAATTAAGGACTACATAGGTTGGCCAGAGAGGGGATGCTGCGGGCTAAACAGGGTCACTTGAGAACAGGTAGATAATCCGTATGCCATGTGGTGCAGTTTTTGCATACACATGGCATAGCAAACCTATTTGGTCTGCTGTACCTTTTAGAGAAAATAAGAAAATTGAAGTCTTCTTCCTGGAAGAGGGAAGAAGAGGCGGGGTGTTTTTTTCCCATTCTTTTCTTTACAGCCTGGGAAGCCAACTTGCTTTGCCAAGGACAAAAAACCCCATAAAGAAAAGGTGGGAAAAATCCCCTTCTTGCCCCCTCCTGTCTCCTCCCACTTCTGGGAAGGAGTCTTCTTTAAAAAAAAATTTTCTAAAAGGTACAGTGCACAGCACTGCCCTAATTGGCTTAAAACATTTTTTTTCCTTCTTCCCTCTGCTCCATTAGCAGAGAGAGAAAGAATTTCCCAATTGCCCCATATCATTAAGTGGTTAAACTTTTTAAATCATTCATAATATGGAGAAACATGAAGCTTCATTTTGGTTAATTTCCAGTGATCGCATGTGCTAGAAACAAACCAAAATAGACCAATTCTACCCATACCAAAAAAAGTTGATGACCCTGACAGTGACCAGAAAAGTGTGAGTAGTCATCTCCTTAGTTGGCTAGAACTAAGACTTCTATCAACTTTCCAATCATTGCAGGTAATCGAAAGCTTACCTATATCTCTATAGAGGGCTTCTGGAAACTCCAGTGGTAACACTAAAATGTGTTAGCCTTCAAAAGAGGTTGTGCATGTGCTGTATGGCTTATATTTTGATTGATTTATTTATTTATTTTTATTTCAAGGGTAAAGGCTTATATTTTGATTTAAAGAAAGACTTTTAAAAAAAGGTATGTTTTCAGTGACAGGGAATGTTCTGAGACAAAGAGAATAAAGAATTTTGGAGAGTGGCATTTTGGCTGAATTTAATAAAAGTATGACCCCAAAATGGACATAGATATAGATTGGCGTAATAGAGTTAGCATGTTGCTATCATACATTGTGACTTAAGATTTAATATTTGGGGCAAGAGGATGACTAGACGGTTATTTTTAACAATCCATGTTTCAGTACAAGTCAGAACAACTATTACAGATTTACGTAACTCAGTAAAGAACATGAATGTGGCCCCTCTGACTCTCCTTTGGATACACATGTAGTCTGAGTCCTTGACTTGCATATTTTCCTTGCAGATTGACTGTGGCATGAGCAGGCCAGCATGCTTCATCGTGGGTAAGAGGCAGCTCAGCTCGCCTTTGCTCAGACTTCAGACCAATGAACTGCAGAGCATCAAAAGACAGGATCTTAAGCCATCAGACTCTTGGAAGGGATGCAGGAAATCTTGGGAAAACGGCAACATCAAAGTCTGGAAATGCTATCAGCACAGAGAAATTTCTGCACACAGTTCCCATGATTATTCTTAGCTCAGGAGACTTCTCTTGCTGCTGTTAACAGACTGGCCTTGAGCCAGGGAAAGAAACATAGGATGTTTTGGGCTAGTGTGAGGGGGCATTTTTTCTTTTTAACTAATTGTATGCTTTTTTGTTATATGTACTGTATGTAGTACTTGCTATTCTTCGCAAGCTTGTTTGTTAAGCATTGGTTAAATCATTTGGGCATGGCAGTAAGGCCCCAGGCTTGATCCAGGAAGGGTGCAAAACTGGGTATTGAATCTTATTTCTGAAATCAATTGAGCCTGCATCAGTCTTCAATCCCAATTATTTCAATAGGTCTATCCTACAGGTTCTTTTCAGCTTGAAACAATGGAATGTTTCCAAATGTGATGGAAGAACAACAGCTTGCTCGGTGGTCTGACAACCCAACAGCTTCTCACTGTTTCTTTCTCTGCAGCCTGACACAGCAAAGCACATTCAGCCATTAACAAAGAGGAGGAGGAACAAACACATTTATGAATATAAACCTCAAGCATGTCAGACTATGTCCCTAACAGCAGTCTTGCATTATGCCTGGATTAGATACACTCTAACACAACTTTCAAAACCCATCATGATAATCTAGGCTGCATAATAATTCTAGCAAGTATCCTTAATGCAGAACTCTCCAAGTTTGTCACTTCATTGTTCCCTGTGGCTGTGACTGACTCAAGTAGCTCTCACATCAACCAAGAGGCATTGCCAGTTCATCACAGAGAATAAGAAGACTGGTGACTGTGGGAATGCTCTGTATCTACACACACACAGTCACCACACATACTGCCAGGGGGCAATCAGGATCTGAAGCATCCCACCAGGTCCCTGTTGGACCAAAGCAAAGATCTGCATCAGTAACAGTGAATGTTACTTAATTGCAGCAGCCATCATTTTGCATCATTGGCTATGCTGCCTAGTGTTGATGGGAGTTGAAATCCAACCACATTTGGAGGACCATTTGTTCCCAAAGCTTGGTCTTTCTTATCTAGCACCCTGTTCCCCACAGGGGCAAACTAGATGTGTCTTGGAAGCTCACAAGCAGAACATGGATGCAAGATCTCTCCTACCCATGTTCCCCCAGGATGTGGTGTTCAGGGACATGTCAATACCCTCACAAAACCTTGATCTTGGAAAGACATCATGACAGCACAGCATCTTAGTGTGCTACTATGCTGCTGTTGTTCCTAAGGAACACAGAAAATGTTTTCCCAACATAAAGGTGCAATGTTTAGGAAAACACAAGCTAAGTTTCCACCTTATTGGGATCCCCATTACTCTTGAAGAGGCAAAAATAGGTGACATCAATAAGTAGAAGCACTTTTAACAAGACTGTGGCACACACATTTTTGCTCAGTTTAGTGGGACCAGCCCTGTCATTAAGCCGTGTGAGGCAACACCTCCAGTAGCAGATCCTGGGGGAAGAACAATAGTGATGCCCAGTCAGTTCTGGTCTGAGCCCCTTCTCCATCTCTTTCTTCTTAGTGAAGAACAGAGCCATACATGCCACATGTCCTCATGTGATCCACTAAAATCACCAATTGCTTAAACCAGGATGGTGCAGGATGCTGTCCCATCACATACTGAAAAAAGTTTCATCTGGAAGTCCAGCCAGCTTCTGTATATGGAATGGAGAAGGAGATACTATCTTGTCCTTTGCTTCAGGCAGGAAAATGTCTTGGGATGGCCCTGGTATCAGCACATGATTTCCCGGTCAGGAAACACATGTATGCCAGGCTGCTGTCAGAGCCACAAGAAGGGGAATGTGGCAGAACAGTCCTGTATAGTCACCCCAGCAATGAGATCCTGTAACAGAAAGTACTTCAGTTTTTGAGCCCTTGCTTGTTGTGACTAAAGCTAAAGGCAATATTGAAGTCATTGCATGCAGAAGTTGTGACTCTCTGCCGCTACAGCTGATTAATATAGGCTGGTTTTGAGATCCCTTGGGTAACACTGACCAAGGAAGTCCATCAGTTAAGACACCACCTTCCAGATCAATTAAGGAACACACAAAATGGTCTAGAAGTCAGGAAAGGAATTGTACACATTCTTAGAACTGGGTTGTCATTACATTTATTGGCCAGTCTCCTACCTCAATAGAAATAAAGGGGAAGAGACGCCTCTCCTCAAAATCATCGCTTTCTTTTCTGTCTGAACAACTATTGTTTTTAAAGAGACAAAACAATAAATATGAATTTGCACATACCTCTCTGCTCCCCAAATCTGATTATATGACAGAGGCCAGGGGCATTTGAAAAATGTTGCTGATGCACAGTGCATGAATTCTTACAGCATCGTAAAATAACGTAATCATCTTTTTCCTCTCCAGTGGGTTCTCTGATATCTATTTTGTTTAGTTCGAGCCCTTACAGTTTGGGTCACAGTTTTATGCAATTAATTACTTATGAGGCTTTGGTTCCCTGAAAGAGTCCTAGCAAAAATTTGGTAACAAAAATTAATTAGACAGAAGGCACTGGGAGGAATTTCTTCACTCCCCTTCACTGGAAAATCAACATATTACAACATACACAATTTCTGCTGTAGACTCTCGAGAGGTAAACAGTGTCTACCCAAGCAAGGCATTTTGTTTCCTGCCCCCCCCCCTACCATGGAGGGCTACCCATGGGACACCCACCAGAGATATTGGACTACAACACAATCCCCATCTCCCTCAAAGATGGAAAAAATAGCAGTCATGCCCATGTGGCCTGCTTGGGGAACCTGCTGTAAATATTCAAAAGAAAATAAAAAGCTGCCTGACACCACATCAGACCATTGCTCCATCTAGCTGAATATTGTCAGCTCTGGATGGCAGCAATGGCTGTCCGATCCTTCTTCCCTAGTCCTTCCTGGACATCTCTTGCATACAGATCATTTGCATGCACCACTAAGCTCAGGCCTCCCCCAAAACCTTGCTACACTGTGCTTACACCAGTACCTCCTCTGAGTCTAGACCACCACCTTCCTCACTGATGTCATGTGAAGCAGGTCACTTCACCCTCAAGCATAGCAGATCAGTGCTAGACTTGAAGGAATCTGTGAACATCTACCTCACAGGCAGTTGGGTACCAAATACTCTCAAATTATTCCACAGAAAGGTTACAGTTGGAAGGGCTACACCGCAAAATGTCATCATTGTTATGTTATTGTCATCAAAGAGAATACTAAATGTCATTACCTGTGACATGTGAATGTGTCAGTGTGGGCCCGTGTGGAGAAACCATGCTTCCTGAAAGAAATTGTGAATCAGGTTGTGGGGTTATAAACTAGAAGTTTTCTCCTTTTAGCTTTACCTCAGGGGTGGAGAATAAGTAGCCCTCCAGGTGTAACTCCCATTGCCTCTCATCACTAGTCCTGCTGGCTAGAAGGGATGGGATTTGCAGTTAAACAACATCTGGAAGGACCACACTTTCCCCAGCTCTACTTTGTATCTCATGCTGAAGTTCAAGGAAAAAGAATTCAGGCAGCTTGGCCCTCTTGGTTCGGTCACCTGCCTTCATCTCTGCCTAAGGCAATCAGCAATGGTCTAGTTATTTTTAGAGAAATAAAGGAATAAACACACACACACACACACACACACCACCCTTCCCCTCAAAAAGATTGTTATTACAGGATTAAAAAAAAGAATTAAACATATTTATTTATGTATTTAAAATATTTTTACCCCACCTTTCTCCCTAAAAAAGGCCCCAAGGCAGCTTACATCATTACATAACAGACAATATTTAAAAGCTAAAACCAGTAATTATACAGATATTTAAAAGAATCAAACTGATACCATACTAAGAATATAATGTTAAAACTAGGTAGGGGAAGGAGCAATGGCAGGTCTGGAGAGGGTGAAGCACATTAACAGAGAACTTAAAGGCTAGAAAGGGCAGTCCTGGAATGTCCACAATTGTTACAGAAAGTGAAACATCTATGCACATACCCACATGGATGTGGTCACATGCTAGACATGGTAAAAAAAACCCTTAGAGCATAGTTCTCTCCGATAACGACAAAATTATAGCATCGATAAAACCTGTAAACCTCCAAACTGAGTAATTCCCCAGTCCTGAACGGTTACATGCTTTGCATGTTGGACAATTTCTGAACATTATTCTGACGTCAGCCTTTGCTACCAGTTGTTGAAAACCCTCTGTATATCTGTCACATCAACAGCCCTAAGGAGAAACCATAAACACAGGACAGTATCCTTGTCTCTCCCACACAGCAGTCCAGGTTTGGAGGTGAAGGCTGAAGGTCATGCACAATAGAAGCAATATTTGAGCTTTTTATCTGAGTTCTGCAAAAGTTCATGGACTCATCTAACCTACAGCCCAAGGCAATGATGAGCCAGTGAGTTTAAAACTGAGTGAAATGTTGCTGCTACACAATTGCAGTATCGGTTTGATTCTTTATATGTTATGGCTAATACCGACATTATTAAATTTGATGATGATAATAATAATAGTAACAATGTTGGCAGTGATGAGGATGACAATCATCACCATCATCATCTCTTCTGATGACTGTTGACGCAAGATGTGCATATATATTGTAAAAACAACAAAGTTACTATCCCTTTGCCCTTTCAGAATTATTTTTTCCTGCTCATAGGCAAATGTATAAAGATTAATTAAAATTCATACCATTGTTCAGCTTTTCTAATTCAGTGACAAGGCTGTCTGTAATAGATTTTTTTAGTGCCTGGGTCCTTTTCAGAAGAGAAGAGAAGAAAGAAAGAGGCTGGATATTGAGAACAAGATTATAGAGGGACATATCATTCTCCCAAATTAAGGAAATACAGGCTTTTATTTTCCTAATCGTTACAGTGTCTTTCTGAATTCTGCTCCTGACCTCTGTCACTGAGGCTTATTAGGACACATGACTGTCTACAGTTCACAGCCCCCAGTCCGGAAAACTTCGACTATGCTCTACATTATCATGGAATCATCTGCTTATGTTCCCTCCATGTCCCAAGCTAAGGTGGGTCGAAAGGGAAGTGCCCTCCATTCCAGTCATAAACTGTCTATGTGTTTGGGTTGGACACCCTCTGTACACAAGAGGGAAGATTTGCTCCAAAGCTCAAAAAGGTACAACCCACAAGTAGAAAAATAAACCCTACATGGGGGTGGGACAGTAAGGCGTGGACATGCTAGTAGCCTTGGAATCCTGCCTGTTGAAAAGGAGGTGAGGTGGTGGTGGTGAAATGGACTATCCTGCAGGAGGGCATGCCTGACTACTAGAGTTTGTCAGAACTGAGGAGTGTTGGATAGCTTAGTGTATTTTAGAGGGGTTCGATTCCCCACTGTGCCTCTTGTAGAGGGTCTGGACTTGAGGATCCGTTGGGTCCCTTCCAGCACTGCAGTTCTAAGATTATGATAATAATAACAACATTCTTGATTACAATGGTCATCATTTCAATTTAAAATGAATTGTTTTTCCCAGCTCTGCAGTTCTCCACCTTTAAACCTAAGTAAGGGCAATACTCTGCATTTTTTTTACTGCTTTGTCCTGTACTTTGATATAAAAAACCAGTTCTAACCTGACCTAACCACCTTGAGTTTGACCTAAAACAGAGTTTCTGGTTTTCATTGTTCATGAGTCTGCCATATGCTGAAAGCTTCCGTCTAATGTCTGTTACAATAAAAGTTTGTGTAAACTGGAAGTCGCATTGGGTGGACAGATTTTATTGTCTGACAAACAGAAAGGTCTTCTAGTTGCTCTTTCCAAAGCTAAAATCTCGAACCATTGCTACTGATAGAATTAGGATTGTTAAGAAAGATGCTTCCTTAAACTCATGCACTCTAGATAGTTTAATAGTCATTTAGTCAATTAGGGGCCCAGCTCCAGAGGGTGGCATGGCTGGGGCTAAGGATGAGAAGCTTTGCACCTTTGTATTTAAATAGGAGCAAACAAACTCTGATAAAATGCTCAGGTTGCCTGCCCTAATTTTTTTAAAGGGAAAGGTCCCATTTACTGCTATAATAACTGGGTGTTTGTTCAAATCAGAGGATCCAATAGGTTGCAGAGCTCAGGAAAGTTACATTTTTCCAAAACAGCTCCAAGAAACCCTGCATGACTACCGGGAAATTCTTGGAGTTGTCCAGAAAATAAATGCTTCCCAGTTCAAGGTAGACGGGGTGAATGCAGAGCCATAGGCTACTTAATTGTGGAGGGAATACCACAGCAATTTATTATTATTATTATTATTATTATTATTATTATTATTATTATTATTATTATTATTATTATTATTATTATTATTATTATTATTATTGGCTCCTGGCCCTTTACTGCTCCGTATCTCATTTTTCCTTTCTTCACCAAGGAGATCTCTCTCAGGATTGCAGTCTCCAAACTCCATGACCAAACCTCAGTATTTGTAGTCGATTCCAACATATGGCAACCTTTTTCAGAGTTTTCTAGTCCATCTAAAATAATGTTTTTCTCTTGAAGAATTGCCCCATCCATGTAGAAGCAGAAAGAACAAGGGAAATCCCATGGACCCGACAGGATTGTCTCCCTCACACACACTGCAGTTCAACACCCAGACAGCCACTTCTGTCTTCTATCACAGCAGGCAGGGAAGGCAGAAAAGGGAGCTGGAAGTAAATTTCCTTCTGCGATCGATAGATAGATAGCCAGGAAGAGTGTTGATAAGAACACACTGCTGCCCCTGTCATTTCCACTGCAGAGAGGCTATTCAAATCTGCTGTCATGGCCTGCCTTTGTTGTTTTTCCACCAACAAGAGGGGTCTTATCTGTGAAGAACACTTCTACTGGGAAAAAGAGGAAAAAAATGAAAATAGACATACATTGGTGTGGGCGACCTCTGCTAGCTTGGGGCCAGATTTTTGCCCCACGGCCATCGTGACAGGCCATACAAGTCACAGAAACAGTCCTATTTGGGCATTAAAAAAGTCAAAACACTTGGATGGACACCTCTAGCTTTACTCTTTAAACATTCGGTGTGTTGAAGAGACATTAGGAAACTCCTCTACAAGGCCCCTGATATTAAAAAACATATCACTCATGGAAGACTCTGGGAGTCGAAATAGGGATTTTCCTGCAAAAACATTTATTTAGCTTTTTTTCTTTCTTTCTTTCTTTTAATGGGGACTCTTGGCTGGCTTTGGGGGTGCAAAACTGCCTCTGAGGACTGCATGTGATTTGTGGCCACAAATTGTCTTTCTTTCTTTCTTTCTTTCTTTCTTTCTTTCTTTCTTTCTTTCTTTCTTTCTTTCTTTCTTTCTTTCTTTCTACCCTGTCCTTTTCCATGAAAAGGACCCAAGGTGCCTTATGTCATTAAATGGTAAATAAAAGCAATATGAAAAATACATTCAAAGCAGTAAGGCACAATAAGCTATTTAAAAAATCCCACTCAGGCAGCCAGTCACTGAGGGAAAGCTTGCCTGAAGAGATAGGTCTTTGCCTGCTTGCGGAAGAACAGCAAAGATGGGGCCAGTCTGGCCTCCTGTGGGAGGGAGTTCCAGAGTCTGGGAGCAGAGACAGAGAACGCTCTCTCCTGTATCCCCATCAGACACACCTGTGAAGGTGGCAGGACCAAGAGAAAGGCCTCTCATGATGATCTTGACACTCAAGGCGGCTCATAATGGGAGATACGGTCTTTGAGATAGCTTGGACCCAAGCCATTTAGGGCTTTATAGGTTACAACCAACATTTTGAATGATGCCCAGAAACAGATTGGCAGGCAGTGGAGCTGCTGTAATAGGGGGATTATGTGATCCCTGTAATCAGGCCCAGTTAACAAACTGGCTGCTATACTTTGGACTCGCTGAAGTTTCCTGACACTTTCCAGAGGCAGCCCCACGTAGAGCATGTTACATACGTCATCGTAGGTATAAAGAGTTCAGCTCTCTGGCATGTTTAGGCTGCCATTTGCCCTTAGAAGTGTCCAAATTGAGATTGCTGTGCCTTCTGCTAACCTCTCAGTAGCTGCAATTCCCAATTGTTTTGTTCTTAATTCTTGAGACCTGAATTTTGTTGGTGTATACTGGTCACTCCCTCTAGGCCTCTCCTTTATTATCACAGCACTCACAAATACTTCCAACCAACAACCCCACAAAACAGCAATCAGTCAAGAACTGGCCATATGGTGGAGTCTTTTTATTTGTTTATTTGACTTTTGAGTCACCCAACACAAGTCAAAACAAGGTAAATGCTGCAACAAATCCACTGTTCTATATGTACAGAATTGCAGTGTGTCCTCTGATATTTAAGTTTCTACTTCTGGAGTTCAGTTGAACTTATTCTTGGGAACAATATAGGATGCATTCCAATCTAAAATATCCATGGAGATAAGAACAACTCAACATTACAATTGGGTGTGAAAGTCATGCCCAACGAAAGTTAAAAGGCCTGGAAGAAGAAGGATCACAGCAAATGAAGTGTCTCCAAACAGTAAAAGTCATTTGATTACCCTAGCATGAGGTTTACACAGCTACATTTTAGCATGCTTTTTTTTTTAAAGTGGCTGGTTATTGGGAGGTAACCAGTGGATTTCATATGCAAACTGTTTGCACACAGAGGACTTGAAGGAACATGTCCGGGCAGGGTCCCCTCCCCGATTCTTGTTAGGGTGTTTCGACAGAACTTGGCAAGGATGGGAACACGTCATGGGACTGCTGTCAAATTGGACTTAAGTCGCACCGGCAATTCGACTTGGACTTGACTCATATTTTATTTTCCAATGATTCAGACTCGACTCGCAACTCGGGGAAAAAGCTTGTTTTTAATAGGGACTTGGACTCGGGGATTGGTACCTGGGACTTGGTACCAAAGATTCAAGACTTGGACTTGGGACTCGCTACCAAAGACTCAGACTCGGGACTCAGACCCAAAGACTTGCCAACATCCCTGGAGTTTGGTGTGAGGAAAACTGAGTGTGGCCTTAATTAAAAACACTCAGAACTAAGGGAACCTGACTGGGGAAAAGGCAGGAAAAAGAATCTGAGGTGGAGAGGGAACTATTGGCTGTTACTAAGTTGACTGACGTTTACTGCAGCTCCCTCCCAGCCAAAAACTCTCAAAGGCCTAATATGAGGGTGCAATATATCCAAGCAGTTCTACGTGTAAAGTTGGCATCTTGGATAGTTAATCCTGATAAGGCATTTGGCTGGTGCAGAAAATGTCAACAAAAGTACCAGGCAGGGAGCGCATTCCACAACTGGGTGGTTCCAACTAAATAGGCCTACTCATGCCTTTATCCTCAATACATCCAATCCTGGGTAAGAAAAAGGTTAAGGCGATCTGATCACAAACTCAATGATTGTGTCAGTTTGTTATCTTTCCAGCATTAAAGGGGAAATAATTGGAGACTGAAAGCCTTTGCAGAACATAAACAAAAGTGTTGCAACGAACTCCAGCCAGTAACCAAAGAGTTCCAGATTGTGCTATTCCATATGTGTAGGATGATGGCAAAGGAAAGAGATGTATTTCCCCTTCCTCTGCCATAAAACCTTTCCCCCACTGTTCTATACTGTGCTGAAAGGAACAGGTATTAACCCTGAACATGAGAGCTTAAAACCCAGTAGAGTTTTTGAAAAAGGGAAACAATTTTCTTCTCCCCCACTTTTCTGAAAACACAGCATTCATAGTGTGGAGAGTTCTTAAGGTTTAGTTGTTCATTAGCATTTATTACTAAGGTAGGGCCCCAAAATGAGGCACAGTAAGAAATATAAAAATACTTCTTAAAAACAGATTCAAAAAACAGATCTAAAAGCCAGTTTTGAAAATGAAAAGCTTGGCAAGTTATTGGCTCATGGCTCTCCAAATGTAATCAAATGCCTCCAAAATTCTATAACACAGCCTTTCCTAAACTAGAACCCTCAAAAGATGCTGGACTGCAACTGCCAGCTAGCATGGATTGTTAGAGTTTTATTTGTAATGTCACATGCTGTCTGTAGTTTGTGTGACTGAGACGGACTTTTCTGGGTTGGGGTGATTACGTATCTGTCCAGCACTAACTAATTGTTTCTTCCAGCCTTTGAATTCAAGGAGAGCCACACCTCTCTGTTGAATGTTCTTTTCCCCTTTCTCTTTCCTAGGTCAGTAGGTAGTTGTTAGTTTGCTGTTGATCAGTTTGGTTGGTTGCTATGTAAAGCAGCATGCATAAGTCTGTAATTTCAAGCAATAGTGAGTAAAGAACTGTTTTTTATTCTTTCTACTATCAGTGTCTGAGTGAGTTCTTGAGACTGCATCTGCCAGTTAATGAGAAAGAGGTGGACTGTGGGGAACGTAGCTATTCTGCCCCGTGGGTCTCTGTACTTCTGTTGCAGAGCAAGAATTCACAACTCTGCAACAATTACAGTGCTTTGGGTTTAGAAGTAGTGTCCACACAGATGACCATTTTCTAACAGATAGGTAATTGTGCATGGGGAATTTTTACCTATTCTCCTCTGTGGCTCTCTGTACTTCTAGTGTGTAGCAAAAGGAATCTTACTAGAAATTAAAAACTCTGCAAGAGGTATCAGCCAGTGACTGACAATAATGGCAGTTGTGGTCCAACACATATTGAGAGCATCAGGTTTGGGTTCAGGGCCTGTAATCTGTCACAAGTTTAGGTAAGTCAATTCTGACCACCTGTTCTGTTTCCTCCCTCTTCTCCTTCCTTTGTCAAAGGCCGCCAATATTATTTAGAGTAACTACTCTCAGTAGTCTGAAAATCCTGAAATATCACTGAGCACAGGTTGTTGTCAGGCTGTTGGAGCGTGATGGAGAGGAGTAAATTTTTTTCTAATTTTCAAATGCAAATTCCATGTTCAAACGAATCATTTTTCAAATTCAAATTAAAAGATCTGTTTAACTAAAAATTCCCCCAAGTATATAGAAGCCAATAACTTAATTTGGGAATCTAGAGCCTATACAACCTCACCCAAGTCCAGTATTAGAAGGAACTATGATTTTCAGATGTGGTTCATGTTTGGTATCAGGCTGTTTAAAGAAGCAAGTCAGAAACACATGAGCTGAATTTGTTCCCAGATAAATGGCTCGCTTTTCTCCAGACACTGTTCTGTAAACTCAAGCACCTGTTCTGAATCACTATTTCTGGAATCCGTTCAGACATTTTGCCACTTTGCTCTCCATCTCCAGCTTCTACCACTTTTTTAAAAGTCTCCACCATTTTACTTTTATGATTGCTCCAATCTAAACCCTCTTCTGGGATTTTTATCGGGCACTTTCTCAGCACAGAACATATTAGCACGACGTGACAAGCTGTTGAGCCACAGTACTGGGGAGGAGGTGCATGTTTTATATTTGGCTTGTTAGCGATGGCAGAATGGTTTCAAAAAATGGTAAGAGAGGCACTCAGATCTGTGAAATGACCTGTCAGAAGAGGCCAGGCAGTATCTCCAAGTGTCAGTCAAGACAGGAGACTATGAACCTTTGGCGGTGGCGCTTTTTGAAATGTGACAGTGAATTTAGCCTTCTAGTTATCATTCCACCTCCCTTGCAGACAGTATCTTGTTGTCAAATTCTATAGATCCGTGGCACCCGGACAGAGCTGTATTGCTTTCTAGTTTCTCTGGAGAAGTATTTTGTTCGGACAAATACCAGCCACACAGGGTGTTAATGTGTTTGTTTGTTTTTAAATGTATACCCCACCTACAATATATCTTTGGATGGAAAATGCAAGATGAATAGAAACAATCAAAAGAGAAACCTTTAAAACTGGTGGTTGGGGAGAATTTGCAGTAATTAAAAGCAGTAACAGCAGGAATAGTCTCAGGAGTGAATCATCCCTGTGCTGTGTTCCTCATTCCCCCAGATGGACCACTGTTCCGGTCTACCTTTGGAATGGCTAAACTGCATGGTCACTGATGGATTTGTGCCCTGAAGTGGCTGTTGAGTGTATCATCTACAGTGAGCTGGGCTGGAGAAAGAGAAAGAGGTAATTTTCTTTAAGCTTCCTCCCTCCCCACCCCCCCCACCCCCCAAGTTAAAGCTTGGGTACTAACTACAAAAGTGTACTGCCATTGATTCTCTTATGGAGGCCAGGGTGGTGTAACTAAGATGTGAGATATACAGGTTCCTCTAGTCCAGTGGTTCCCAACTTTGGTTCCCCAGATGTTCTTGGACTAAAACACCCAGAGGTCTTCAACACTAGTTGTGCTGGCCAGGATTTCTGGGAGTGGTAGTCCAAGAATATTTGGGTTGGGAACTACTGCTCTAGTCTTTACTGAGCCAAAACATTATTGGTTCTCCTTCGGGCAGTCACATAGATTTCTTTGCAATAATGAAATGGGGAGGAAGACAGCCATTTATGCTGCTTTTTGCTCATTGAAACATAAAGGAGAAGTATAAATTTAAGAAAGAAATGCTTCTTTTTCATTTTCCTATTGTCATTCATTTTAAATTTTGAAAAGCAAAAAAAAATAAAATTAAAAAATTGAGGGAATATTGCCAGACACTATAATCACTATAAATCTTATTAACACTGTAAGCACGGTAAAAAAAAGTTTTTAAAAGAATCTAGAACTATACACTGATGGGAGAATAAGGCAAACCTTTGCCTGGGGCCACAGCTGGGAAAAATTCCTTTTTTGGACTACCACTTCCAGAATCCCCAGCCAACATGACCACCATCCCCTGGTGGCTGGAAAAATCTGGGAAGTGTAGTCAAAAAAGCAACCTTTCCAATATCTATCTATCTGTCTGTCTGTCTGTCTGTCTGTCTGTCTGTCTGTCTGTCTGTCTGTCTGTCAGTCAGTCATCACTAACTTACTGCTGGACACTACTTCTAATAGAGTTAGAAAACAATAAATAAGAATCATTCAAAATCCATCCACTTCACACCCACATTAGATTAGGCATCCTTCAGTCTCGAGAGACTATGGTACGTGCTCTGTATGGAGGACTTGGAACGGCGTCTAATTGGCTGAGAAGGCCAATTCGAGAGTGACAATCCCTTCCACACTGAAGACAAATACAATCTGTCCCCTGTCCAGCTCCCTGATTTTCCTGGTTTCGGGACTGCCTCTTTGCCTGGGCCTGCTGGACAAGTGTCTCTTCAAAATGGGAGACGCCATGATGCACCGCCTGCCTCCAGGCTGAACGCTCAGATGTCAAGGTTTCCCTTCTGTTGAGGTCCATTCCTAAGACCTTCAGATCCCGCTTGCAGATATCCTTGTATCGCAGCTGTGGTCTCCCTCTGGGGCACTTTCCCTGCACTAATTCTCCATACAGGAGATCTTTTGGAATCCGACCATCCGCCATTCTCACGACATGCCCGAGCCAACGTAGACGTCGCTGTTTCAGTAATGTATACATGCTAAAAATTCCAGCTCGTTCTAGGTCTGCTCTATTTGGAACTTTGTCCTGCCAGGTGATACCAAAAATGCGTCGGAGACAACGCATATGGAACGTGTTCAGCTTCCTCTCCTGCCGTGCACAAAGGGTCCAGGACTCACTGCAGTACAGGAGTGTACTCAGGACACAGGCTCTATAGACCTGGATCTTGGTATATGCCGTCAACTTCTTATTAAGCCATACTCTCTTTGTGAGTCTAGAGAACATGGTAGCTGCTTTGCCAATGCGTTTATCCAGCTTGACATCTAGGGAGAGGGTGTCAGAGATCATTGAGCCAACATTATGCATCAATAAATAAGACATATACCAACAATTAAACTTCCCAAAGAATGGCAGAAACAAAAAAAGCTATAGGCCTAGGTAAGAATGTCACTGAACACCTCTAAGGTATGTTTGACATAGAGAGCGATGTATCCTTGGACTGACTGTGTTTGTGCTCATAAAATGTATTCAACACTTGTTCTTTCTGCTAGTGTGAACCAATTTTTCTCTCGTGTTGCTATTAAACTAAAAAGCTAGAATTAAGTCATATTCCTCTAGAATTCCAGCTGCATTAACTTCTGACTTATTTTTCTCCTATCTTCAGTACTCAAGCAACAGCGGAATATTGTGAGAGAGTTAGCGCAGACAATATAACAAGTTGGTAAGCAACACAGAAAGCTGCACTGAGTCAAAGCAATAGTCCATCTAGCCCAGTATTGTAAACTCTCACTGGCAGCAGCTCTGTAGAATTTCAGGCAGGGTTGTTTTTTAATGTGAACATTTGGAGATTCCCAATATTCTGTGAGAGTTTCCTTTCTGAGTACAAACCATGACTGACACTGCTTTGCTTCCAAAATCAGGCATCAAGTACGTTCAGGGTGGTAAGGCATACTGACTATAAAAATGGATCACTACAGTTTTCAAACATCATTGGCTTGTCAGATGCTGTGAATGTGAGCCTTCATTCTTCTCCCTTAAGTAGAGGTCTAGAGACACTCAGTGCATGACGGTGATCCACAAGGTCAGTCACGTTACATATTTTGGTTCCCATGCAGAGAATCTGCTCCCCATTGGGTATTTGTAACATGCAAATTAAGTTTTAAGTACACGCTGCATCACATCTTGTGGTAATGAATTCCATTAACTTTTAACCGCCCAGAGTGGCCTTGGCTGCCAGATGGGCGGTATATAAATCAAATAAATAAATAAATAAATAAATAAAATAAATTAATACCATCAGATAACTGCACCTGGTATAAAGAGGTTCAATCTTCCTTCACAGAGACTCTTGCAGAGTGCGGACGGCATACAAGTCAAATAAATAAATAAATATAAATAAATTACATGGTCTCATCCAACATATGAGAATATGACAAATTCAATATGTGGAGAAATTATTGTCTGAACTGGGCTATGTATGGCTCTCCTCTCCTACTATAAATAGAGAGTATATATGCACAATCATGTGACAGAATTTTCATTTTTAAGTTTAAAAGTAACAGTTACATCCAATTTAAGTCTGGTTAGAGTAAAGATGTGTTACTCTGAATATGCTTTTGAAAAAGAGCCTTTGAAGCTATCTGGGCAACATAAGATTTATATCAGACTTAACTTTTCATTTCTTTCTTTTAAAATGCATGCAATGGCATGACAGGTAAGTAAGTGTGCTCACTTAGTCTCCATTATTGCTGTTTTCAGTCTAAGATTTCCTTTGCTTCTGAATGATTTATTTTCAGAGAACATCACAGTTCTAACAATATCTGCTTTTCCCCCTCCATAGCCTATAATGTTAAAACATGACAAGAGGATGAAGTGCAGCAATTAAATGTTAATAATATGCTTTGAATGTGCTTTTGCTACTCCAAATGGGTACTTAAAATATGCCTTGAACAGCCGTGATGCTATTATATTGATGACAGGTGGATTTTTAAAGTGTTAAAAATGTTCAGTCCAAATATTTTATAATAAAATATAGCAAAATACAGCAAACACATTGGCCATAATTCTGAACTTCCTTAGAAGTGTTCCTGTGAAACAAAATAGTCCCTACAATATCATTTGTAATATTTACTACTCTACAACCTTAAACACATTAAGGACATATTCTGGTCCTGAAGAAAACCATCGAATTCAGTGGAAAATTTAAGTACAGATTCAGAGCTCTCCTACTGAATTTGATGGGACTGCAACATGCAAAACTTGGAGTAGATTGTTGTTGTTTAGTCGTTAAGTTGTGTCCGACTCTTTGTGACCTCCATGGACCAGAGCACGCCAGGCCCTCCTGTCTTGCACTGCCTCCCGGAGTCTGGTCAAATTCAAGTTGGTAGCTTCGATGACACTGTCCAACCATCTTGTCCTCTGTCGTCCCCTTCTCCTCTTGCCTTCATACTTTCCCAACATCAGGGTCTTTTCCAGGGAGTCTTCTCTTCTCATGAGACGGAGTAGATTGCCTCCTATTGAAACTGAGAAAGACATCACAGGGGGAAATGGTCTGGGGGCTTATGATGCTGTGAAAATGTAAAACAGGTCAGCAGAGTGTGGCCAATAGGCCACATGAGGCCATCCTGGGCCATTTTTATACCCTTAAATCTAGATAGCTCAGTGGGTTAGGTATTGAACTCAGTGAGGTTGGGAGTTCAACTCCAAACTGTGCATCCTAGAAGAGCCAGCCTCTGTGGCCTTGGGCACTATACAGTCTTAGAATATCCTCAGAAGAAGGGAATCCACTTCTGAGTACTTTTTATCTAGAAAAGCATGAAAAGGGGGCACCGTGAGTCAGAATTGACTTGATGGCACACAATTATTTAATTCTTCCTGGACCCCCCACACTTCCCCCACTACAAAGAAGGGGAAACAAAAAAGGTGAAGCTTCTGGAAGCTTCCAGGTATGACAAATTCACATTAAAACAAGGTACAGGGCCCTCCTTCACCTTGTTCTGCCCTCCTGCATTCACAAATCTAAACTGGAAGGGGATCTCTGGCCACTGATGATGAATTTTTTTGATGTTGCTGTGGTTAACAATTTCCAGACCTAGTATGCCCTGCAGCGGCTTCTAGTGGTGGAATATTGGCATCCATCTTGCCAAATTTGCCTACTCCTGCTCTAAAAAGTAAGCTGACATGGCCAATAAATGGATTGTAAGATTACCTGAAAGCTTTTGAAGGGAAAATAGCAGTTAAGTGCAATGATTACAAATTAGGAACTTGATGCTTATCTGCTCAAATCTAAGTTTTTCTATTGAGAAAATGAGTCACATTCCTATCCACTGAAATCAAGGAAAGCAGTTAATTTTACAAATTTGGGGTTGATCAGGTCCTTAAGAAATAATGAAACCATATAGAACAGAGTATTCTAAGTTCTTCCCACTTCCCATGAGTTACTCTTGATTGCTTTTTAAATGTCACAGTTTAGACACAGAGGATTGCATCCAAAGGTGTTGTTTCTCCAGAGGAAACTCATTTTGTCAAAGGAAACCATTTGACTGTAATCAAGAATTGGTCATATTGATTTCAGTGGGAAAGGGTATAAACTAAACCCAATAGTTCAGGGGTGACTTCATTGGCTATTTACCCCACAGTTCACTTCAGATATCATTCATTCATTCATTACATTCATATAGTGCCCATTTAGTGGCAAGCCATTACTCTGGTCAGTTTACAACAATTAAAAACTACACACACACACACACACCCCTCAACCAAAAGTAAATAACTAATTCGAACAAAGAGACCAATAAGCACATGAACTATTGTGCTATATGGAACCAACTGATACATCTTTCTGCTTTTTCTTTTCAGGGAAAAGCAGCCTCGCACAAAAAGGTCAGAATGAGGTATAGTTAGGGAACTTTTTCAGAGTTGGATGTTGGGATAGGCTAGTTTAGTGAGCTGGAGCAACAGGGAGTACAGTATGTGTTACTGAATTTCTTTATAACCCAGAACAGTTATTATTAATTAGGTTAATTATTCAGTCTGTTAATTTTAATATGGCATGGATAAAATTGAATTAAAAATCGGAGAGTAAATGATATAAGTGTGAGAAAGCCATAAGGGGAATTGTCTCTTTTCAGTGGGTGCTTGTTCCTTTCTGATCAACCAGCAGAGTGGTTTATTCTACTCTGGTTTGACTGGCATTGCTTTTCTCTGCTTGCTGCCCCATGTGATCACCTGATCCAATACAAAGGACCACTTGTGAGGGTGTCAGTTCCTCTCAACTGAGTGCCTGCTGTCTTCAAACAGTGTTTCTTTATTTTAAAAAATGCTTTTCAAAGTTAGTGCTGATTCAGGTAAGTGCTATGTCACCTTGGAAAAATAAAATTAAACTTAAAAGACACAGAGGGAAGGGGTGGCTCTTTTCACAGCTGTCTGTCTCTGCCCCTGCTGACTCCTGCAACATGAGAACTGTTCATATTCATTTGGACAACTATAGTGATTTCACCCACAAAAACCAGCAAAGACCTGATTTGAAAAACTTCACATCTAAACAGATTTCCACACTGTATAGTTGCACTTCACTCCTACCTAGAACAGACCCTCTGAATGAATGGATCCTAATAAGACCTCATTTATATAAGTCTCATTGATTCAGTGGGTCTACTTTAGTGGAGCTAATAGTACAATGTATTCCTTGTGTTCTTGACGTTTCATCAGAATCAACTGAACTTGAAAGAGCTTAAATTTGACTAAAACCTACTCAGAGTTTGTAAATTCACATTGTGGCATATGCTGGAGGATTAAGAGGTTCTTCACCTCATTTGGTTCCTTGTCACATAATGCTTCTAGGTAAAAAATGTGAACTGATTCCATTGAAAAAACATGGACCCTATTCATTTCAAGCCATAACTGGAAATTGAGTAGGGCTGTAAATGTGGTCGGAGCATAGTAATGTGTGTAGGTCCTGCACCTCTCATATTGCCCCAGATCTCAGAGTGAAATTCTCAAAATGTAATTCCCACTGCATTCATCTGGACATACTTATAGTGCCATGACTGGGGGCCTTGATAGGGCAGGGCTTCTAATCATATGAACACTATAAGGATGTTCAAGCAAATATACCTGCAAGTTGCTTTTTGGACCTTTTCATCAAAGATGTGCAAACATCTGATAAACATCTGAGGGGATGTTTAGGTAAGACTTACATGCACGCTCCCAGCTCCACCATAGTTACAGCCCTGCTTGCATTCAAGGTGCAATATTAAATAATGTTTAAGGTAACAAGTGTCATCGAAGCTACCAACATGAATTTGACCAAACTCCGGGAGGCAGTGGAAGACAGGAGGGCCTGGCGTGCTCTGGTCCATGGGGTCACGAAGAGTTGGACACGACTTGACTAAACAACAATAAGGTAACAAGAAGTGATACAAAATCTGTCTCTGTGGTGTTCAATATGCAATGGGTCATTTGTACCTGCAAGTCATCTGCTGATGCTGCACTTATGAATGAATATGGATGTGTTAATTTACAGATCTGCCAGTTGGGCATTCAATACCATGTACTCTGGACAGGAAAAAAAATCCCTCTATACAATGTTGGGGGGAAAGCACAAACACAAAAAGTCCAATTAGCTACAAGATTTTAAAATATATCAGTTTTTGCTTGCTTTTGCTTTCTGGGACATTTGGTCCTACCGAACTATTCTCCAGTGTCAGATTTATAACCAGAACTGCACACTTGCAGTCCTTTTTTTTTTAATGCAATTGTTGTACACAGCTTAAGGATTTACAAATAGTAAGAAAGAAATGCATACTCCTTATAACAATATTAACACCTATTACAGGGCAGCACATTTTACTTTTCCTTCCTTTACAACAAGCAAGCAAACACACAAAACCTTGAGGTGCTTTTGACTTCAAGCTGAAGGCAATGTACCAAAATCACAAGTTGCAGCCTCTTTCCAAATGGCCTAACGAAAACTCAAGGGAAAAAAATGTCATCCATTCCAATCATGATGAATTCTGGAAGTGCTTATCAGCAAGTGAAAGTACCATGAATGTTGATCCAGGAATAAGAACAGCAAAGAAAGTGTGCAAAGGCAGGGTTCCCGAAACCCTGTGAAATTAAAATGTCAAATAGAACTGAGGCTGAAGGAGTATTAATAATCCCTTTAAGAATGTCTTGGATAATATTATGTAAAGCCTGATGCCTGTTATTACCTCAGCATTTGCCCCACAGGCTGTCCTTATGCTGATCATCCTAACAGCTTTCATAGCTCTGGGTCAAGAACTGCCACTCCTGTCAAAAGGCATTTTCTAATGAACTCGCTGTGGGCAGCTGACTGATGTGTCAGAAGTGCCTAGAGAAGGAAGAGGGAGGTGGCAGTTTTGCCATTACCGGACAAAAGGGTGGATAATGAATATTGTAAATGTGGCTGCTGGGACAGCACAGCTTGCCTTTCATGTCTTTAAAGGGGTCCTACAACACACCCTCCCACACAAACATGACTTACTCCACATAGCGGCTCAAGAACACTCGCCAAATATTTTTTTTCAGGAAATCTGCTGAGCCTGCTGAGAGATGAGAGAGATGATCAGTAGAGACTCCATATGGTGTTATGCATCTGTACCGCTTCAGAGGATGGGCAGCTCATGGACCGGGCAGAAGGGAACCCCTTGCCCCCTTTGCTCAGCCCATGAGCCTCCCATGCTTGAGAATGCAAGTGTGGGGAACTGAGTCCAGAAACAGACATTTAAAATTAGCCTGTGACTGGAGGAGGAAAATTATTAACTAGTCTGAGTTTCTGAGGCCAGAAATAGATGTTATAGATAGCCCACAATTAGAGCTGAAAGCACATTAATATTGCAGATAGATGACCGAGGCAGTGTTTCCATGTTTGAGAAATCAGACTTCAAAGAAATCCTGTACTTAAATCCTGAATACCAATCACCAAACAAAGCAAGCTGACATGCATAATTCTGGAGGGGAGAGAAGCTCACGCTGTGATATTCAGATGTTCAAATTAGTTTAAAACTTCCCTCTTCTAGTCACAGGCTAACTCCAATGTCTGTTTCTGGCTTGAGTGCACGGCATGAGCTTCTCTCACCTTTTGAATGATGCAAATTACCCTGCTTTGCTTGGCAAAGGTTCTTCCAAGAGTTCAGTATGAGTTTCCTTCAAAAGTTGATTTCATGAACATGGAAATTTTGTGCAATTTTACTTTTAACAGATAAACTTAGATATAAATTCAAAAATTGAAATATATATTTAAAAATGGGGATAAAAACTGAATTCTTTTCCAGTAAAACCAGGGGAACAATTTGCTGCTGTTCAGATATTGTTGGACAGCAATGCCTGCCATCTCTTTTCGACTGCTTATGTTGCCTGGGACTGAAAAGGGTTGCATTTCAACAAAGTTTAGACAGACCCATGTCCTTCACGTAATTACATTAATTTGCTCATCCTGGATAAGCAGCACTGAAGGAATGTGCTTGCAATTAGGCAAATCTTCCTTGCAAAGGTAAGCATTCATTTTTCATCCTGATGTATTTTTACGCCCAATCAGCCCACCATTGCAACTTCATTTTCCCTACAGCTCAAAGAGAACTGGTTACCTGTGTTAGCATTTAAAATCACAGCAGAAGATTTTCTCCTTACGAAGGGTTGGACCAGAAGCTCCAGCGTAGTAAGGCACACAGGAAGACACCAGGAATAAGTGCAGAGAATATTTACTTGCTGTACATATTTACATAGTGCTCACAGGAACATGAACATAGGCATTCAGCAGTCAAACGGACAGAACGTAAGCATGACAGTCAAAATAGAACTGTGAAGGGCAAAGTAGCTAGCCTCTTAATTTATACTACCTCTAACCAATCAAATTATAAGAGGGACGTGGTGGTGCTGCGGGCTAAACCGCAGAAGCCTCTGTGCTGCAAGGTCAGAAGACCAGCAGTCGTAAGATCGAATCCACGCGACGGAGTGAGCTCCTGTCGCTTGTCCCAGCTCCTGCCAACCTAGCAGTTCGAAAGCATGTAAAAATGCGAGTAGATAAATAGGTACCACCTCGGTGGGAAGGTAACGGCGTTCCGTGTCTAGTCGCACTGGCCACGTGACCACGGAAACTGTCTTCGGACAAACGCTGGCTCTACGGCTTGGAAATGGGGATGAGCACCACGCCCTAGAGTCGGACACGACTGGACTAAATGTCAAGGGGAACCTTTACCTTTACCTAACCAATCAAATTAGTTGTTCACCTCATGGTAGTTAATTCCACATGGCTGTGTCCTTCTTGTCATGTAGGCAGTGACTAAATAACTCCACCTGCACTAACCAATTGTTAATTACATTTCTTCTTCTCAAAGACCTAACAACCTGCAGATATTTGCTCATGCTATTCTACCCCCCCCCCCCCCCCCCGCAATATTGTTCAACTCACTTAAAGAGTGGTTGGACAGAGAGAGGTAAGGTGAATGATTCTTTAAGTATACCTGGAATATTGTGGTTTGGCATAATAGTGAATGTTGTGCTTGGCTTAATATGTCAGGGTAAAAAACGCTAGACTTTGTGTCCAAATATTATCACATATTGCATCGAGAATTTGTCACAAGCTGCAACTAAGGAAAATACAGGCAAATGTTGCTCTGAAAACAAGGCAGATGAGGAGCCTGTTTCACTCAATTTTAAAGGTGCAAGAGAAGTCTGGCTGTCAGTACATATACTTGTATTACTAGTCTACTGTTGCTGAACTTGCAGTTCTCTGGATTGCGAAGAGCTGAACCATAGGTTGATAGACGTTGGAAGCTTTCATCCAAAAAAAATAAAAAGGGGGGGTTGCAAGCTCAGCTTTTGGGGCTGGTTGATGTCCTGCTTGCTAAATTGGAAGCTATTGCTATCCTTTTCCAAACCATGAAAAATACCGAAGGTATTTACCTGGATGTAGGTTCCTGTGGAAAGCGCTCCCTGTGGGTTTATAGTGTTTGGGTAGTATTTAATTTAATTTGCCAATATAGGATGAGCAAAAGTGAAGGCCCAGTTCAAACACCGAAACAGATAGTTAAATTCACTATGCCACAATGGCTTTCCAGAGAAAGAAAACGAGTGTCTCTTTTGCTCTCTTACTCTACCTTCCAGAACGTCTGCATTCCACTGCCTCTCCCCTGCAAATGCTTTCCCCCCTCCACCTTAACTTACTATACCTCTCTGTCTGAAGAGGGAGAGGAGACATGCTCAGCCATGTCCAAGCTTTGGGGACCTTCAGCTTTGTTGTTTAGTCGTTTAGTCGTGTCCAACTCTTCGTGACCCCATGGACCAGAGCACGCCAGGCCTTCCTGTCTTCCACTGCCTCCCGGAGTTGGGTCAAATTCATGTTGGTAGCTTCAGTGACACTGTCCAACCATCTCGTCCTCTGTCGTCCCCTTCTCCTCTTGCCCTCACACTTTCCCAACATCAGGGTCTTTTCCAGGGAGTCTTCTCTTCTCGTGAGATGGCCAAAGTATTGGAGCCTCCGCTTCAGGATCTGTCCTTCCAGTGAGCACTCAGGGTTGATTTCCTTTAGAATGGATAGGTTTGTTCTCCTTGTAGTCCAGGGGACTCTCAAGAGCCTCCTCCAGCACCACAATTCAAAAGCATCAATTCTTCGGTGGTCAGCTTTCTTTATGGTCCAGCTCTCGCTTCCATACATCACGACTGGAAAAACCATAGCTTTGACTATGCGGACTTTTGTCGGCAAGGTGATGTCACCGCTTTTTAAGATGCTGTCGAGGTTTGTCATCGCTTTCCTCCCAAGAAGCAGGCGTCTTTTAATTTCGTGGCTGCTGTCACCATCTGCAGTGATCATGGAGCCCAAGAAAGTAAAATCTGTCACTGCCTCCATATCTTCCTCTTCTATTTGCCAGGAGGTGATGGGACCAGTGGCCATGATCTTAGTTTTTTTGATGTTGAGCTTCAGACCGTTTTTTGCACTCTCCTCTTTCACCCTCATTAAGAGGTTCTTTAATTCCTCCTCCCTTTCTGCCATCAGAGTGGTATCATCTGCATATCGGAGGTTGTTGAGATTTCTTCCGGCAATCTTAATTCTGGCTTGGGATTCCTCCAGTCCGGCCTTTCGCATGATGTATTCTGCATATAAGTTAAATAAGCCGGGGGACAATACGTATACAGCCTTGTCGTACTCCTTTCCCAATTTTCAACCAATCAGTTGTTCCATATCCAGTTCTAACTGTTGCTTCCTGTCCCACGTATAGATTTCTCAGGAGATATATAAGGTGATCAGGCACTCCCATTTCTTTAAGGACTTTCCATAGTTTGCTGTGGTCCACACAGTCAAAGGCTTTTGCGTAGTCAATGAAGCAGAAGTAGATGTTTTTCTGGAACTCTCTGGCTTTCTCCATAATCCAGCGCATGTTAGCAATTTGGTCTCTAGTTCCTCTGCCCCTTCGAAATCCAGATACCATTTCCCTAACAATTTATCACTGACAGAGAAGTCTCTAGCAGTCTATTGAGCTTCATCGCCTTCACCTGTCCAGTCCTCAATATTTGAGTGCTCCTTTGTTTGTTGTGGAATGCTGGAGAAGGTTCTTTAATGTTAGATAAATGTGGTAAGTCTGTATTTAAGTAGCAGGCTACTTGTAAAAAATAGACAGGTGGTATTATTGGACATCTTGGCTTTTTATAAGTGATACCTTCAGATTTACTTTCTCCCTCACTAAGGAAGTTGATTAGTCTTTTATTTTCCTTTGAGGAAAGGAATTTTCAGTCATGGAACTCTTATTTGGGGTCATGAGTCTTGTGGTGCAGTGGTTAAACTGCATTACTGCAGTCAAGACTCTGCTCACAATCAGAGTTTGATCCTGACTAGCTCAGGTAGGTGGCTCGAGGTTGACTCAGCCTTCCATCTTTATCAGGTCAATAAACTGAGTACCCAGCTTGCTGGGGGGCGGGGGAGGTAATGTGCAGCCTGCATAATTAAATTGTATACCACCCAGAGGGCATTTCAAGTGCATTATAAGCAACACATTTTTGCTCCGTGATGGCTATTAGTACACATGGAGACTAACTCTAGGGACTTATCTACATAAGTCTATGTTTGTTTTGCTTTATTTTGTTCTACCTTGAATGGATTTCCTGGAACAATAAATACATTTCTTTTCACTTTACAACAAGCATCTTAAATGATTATTCTTATTTTATAGGCATAAGCTCACCATACTAGCATTATGCTTACATATGCCCCCCAGTTCTTACAATTAAGGCCAACCGTTCTTGATAAAGGGGGTCTGAAAAGGAAAGTCTGGTCTACCTTGTCCTGCTCTCTGACTTGCCTTCTGCTTCTGAACTAGAGAAGGACCCCAGTCCTTATCTTTGGCATGACAGCAACAGCAACCTAGAGCTTGCTTCAAGACTGCAATAGGTTACTTAATCTGCCATATGGATATAAATAAAACAAATGTTTTATGTAAATATATCAGTACCCTTATAAGCCATTTAATGCACATAAGAGTTATTACCAAGGATGTTGGCAAGTCTTTGGGTCCAAATCTCAAGTCCTAGTCTGAGTCTTTGGTACCAAGTCCTGAGTCCCTATTAAAACCAAGCTTTTTCCCCCCCAGAAAAAAGGAGAGGGGTGGGTTCTGAGTTGCGAATCATGTCGGAGTCATTGGACACACACACACACCCCAAGTTGAACCCGAGTGAAGTTGCCAGTACAACTTAAGTCCAACTTGACAGCAGGTCTCATTGCTCAAGTCCCCATCCCTGGTGATTAGCAGCTTTCAAAGGACCCTATGTTGATTACACTCCAGTTTAAAAAGGAGTTAAAACAAGACACTCATCAATAGTGTAAATAGGTGTTATGTTCCAAATGTTAAGTCACTAGTAGAGAAACAATAAATTATGTTCCAGAATTTGTTCCAGCCTTCCTTTTTTTTACCTCCTCAGTTACACAGCAGATCCATGTACAGTACTCTGTTTCTACAGGTAAAGATACTGGAATTTTTAAACCAGTTCACAATCCATTTTAAACACTTTCCATGATACTATAGAAAGTATCAATTGAGGTTGACCTCAATTATTTTATGCTTCTTTAAGCTAATTCTTATATATGAACTTTATTATAATTCTCCACCACTCATTGAATAGTTTCTTAGTGAAGTAGATTGGTAATGATTAGAAAAATAAGTTTGATTTTTGTCAGAAAATTCATATTTACTTATTATATATGAGGTGGGGAGTCAGTCTTCGTGTTCTCCGCTGCTAGTGATAATTGTAGCAGATCATAACAATTCTGTTATGAATAATAATGTTAACAATTATTAACTATAACTATCAATTGCTACAATAGCTATAACTAAATGTTAATATAAAATGAATCTTAGTTTTGGATTGAATTGAACCTATATTTCCTTCTTGGAATTAAATTTCTATATTCATTCCCAAGCATTTGCTTTAGCTGTAAGTAATTTCATATCTTGAAACATTCCCATAGGCTTAATTATGTTCTCAAATGTGATTGTATTAAAGCTCGTCACCATCAAGACACATATGTTGTGTATCAGCATTTGAAATACATGTTGTTAGACACATCACTGATTATCAAGCCTCTAGTTATGAGATGTTCAAACTGAAATTTAGTGGCAATATGAAAGTCCCACAATGTCTTCCTACTACTTCATGCTTTCTCAATCACTTGGCCTCAGCCCATTTGAAGAAACATTTCAAGGCAGTAGAAGCCCTATGAAACAAAGCCTACAAATTAAACCTGTTTTAATATGGATTAGGAAGCTGATAGGAGTCAGTGTGGTGTAGTGCAGGGGTCCCCAACTCCGGGTCTGCAGCCCGGTGCTGGTCCGTGGCCATGGCAGGACTGGGCCACAGAGACAGCTCTCCTGCCCCCCCCCGCATGCACTCCCCCCACCCACCCCACCCGCACGCACGCATGGCCCGCCACCCGCACACACGGGTGCCCTGCCCACCCACGAGTGCGCCCCTCCCCTCCACGAGCGCACTCTGCCCTTTTGCACATGCGCTCGAGCACACTCCGCCCCTCTGTGAGTGCACCCCGCCTCTTTGCGCATGCGCACGAGCGCACTCTGCCCCTCTGCAAGTGCACTCTGCCCCTTCGCACATGCACGCGAGCGCACCCCGCCCACCCATGAGCACGGGGGTGCCCCCCCATGAATAGGCCCCACCCCCCCAACCGGTCCACGACTCAGAAAAGGTTGGGGACCACTGGTGTAGTGGATAGAGCGATGGTCTAGAATTCAGAAGACCTAGGTTTGAATATCTGCTCAACCATGGTAACCCGGTGAAGGGTGATAGATATAAAATAATTCTTTAAATATTTCATATATCATGAACTCTCAAGGACCACATCTCCTTTTATGAACCTGCCCGGATTTTAAGATCATCAGGGGAAGCTTTTCCTTCGATCCCACCACCTTCACAGGTGTGTTTGGTGGGGACACGGGAGAGGGCCTTCTCTGTTGCTGCTCCCAAATTCTGGAATTCCCTCCTACAGGAGGCCAGGCTGCCCCCATCTTTATTGTCCTTCCCCAAGCAAGCAAAGGCCTTTTTCTTCAGGCAAGCTTTCCCTGAGTGACTGGCTGCATGAGTGGGAGTTTCAAATGGATTGTTGTACCTTACTGCTTCGAATGTGTTTCGCTTGTGTTTTTAGTAAGGTATTGTTTGATCTTTTTTAGTATTTGTATACTCACTCTTGTTTACTTTAAATACTGTCTTTTAATAATGTAAGCAAGCTTGGGTCCTTTTTAAGGAGGAAGGTGGGATAAATATAAATTAAGTTAAGTTAAAACAGGCAGTAATTTACCTTTTAGCCACATCCTGTGTTGCTCCTTGGTCACAAAAGTGGGATACGGAGAACAAATATGTACACACACAAACACCCACAATCCTTGGCCCCTACCATTAGGCTGAGTGAGGTGGCTGCCTAGGCAGAAACTGCTGGCTGTCAGCAGCAGCCTCTCCCAGCTATGGCTTCTGAGCCCCTGGAAGTTCTCCACTCCCAGAGCTGTGGATGTCACATGGACTGCCATGGGCCCCCTAAAATAGTCTGTTGCCTGAGGTGTGATGAAGGACGCTACAGTATATTGTGATACTAGTATTAAACTAGGAGTCAGCTGCCCTTGTGGACAGCTTTTGTACATGGAGTAGGGAGAAGGTACAGTTTTGTCCTTCATGTCATTATGAATATGTCTTGGACTCGCCTTCTGTGTGTGTATACCACATAACTGTCTCTGTAGCAATTCTCTCTAGCCCTGTCAAATACTCAGACATCATAAATACATGATCTTCCTTTCTCAGTCCCCCCCCCCCCCCTCACTATATCATTCTTCCTTGGGGATTCCTAGCCTTGTTTCCCTCACTCTTCAATTCTAGTTCATACTTCTTGCTCTTTACCTTCAAGGCTCTGTCCAGCTCTATTCTGCTTACATCTCAAGTTGTAATTTCCTCCCACATGTATAGCCCACATTTCTTCTTCAGTTCCCTTATATTTCACCCGCTGACATCTTTATTATAGAATAATGGAGTTGGAAGGGACCTGGAAGGCCACTGAATCCAACCTTCTGCTCAGTGCAGGAATCCAGGTTAAGGTGTATCTGACAGATAGCTCTCTAGATTTTTCTTGAATGCCCCCAATGTTGGAGAGCTCACCATCTCCTGAGATTATTGGTTCCATTGTCATACTGCTGTAACTGTTAGGATCCCCCCCCCCCCCCGATATTAAGCCAAAATCTAGTTTCCTCTAACTTGAAGCCGTTGTTGCATATTGTGCACTCTGGAGTGATTAAGAACAGATCCTACTCCTTCTCTGTATGAGGTATGCTGTCAAATCTGCCCACAGACTTATTTTCTCAAGACTAAACATGCCCAGTTCTTTCATTCTTTCCTCACAGGGCTTGATTTCCAGTCCCCTAATCACCCTAGTTGCCCTCCTCTGAACTTGTACTAGTTTGTCAACATCCTGCCTAAAATATGGACACAGTACTCAAGATGAGGCCTAACCAGTGCTGAATAGAGGGGAACTAGTACTTCATGGGTTTTGGAGACTACACGTCTGTCAATACAGCCTAAAATAGCATTTGCCTTTTTTGCAGGCACATCATACTGTTGATTCATATTCAGCTTCTGATCTACAACACTTCCAAGATACCTCTCACATATAGTATTGCTGAGCCAAGTATCCCGTCTTGTAATAGTGCATGTATGTTTCAGCCAGGTCTTGGTTTTTCTCTAGTTAGCATAGTTCGTTACCATTAGAGTTAAACTGTAAAGCTAATTTTTCTTTCCAGTTTTTCAACAGTAACAAAGCAGTTACTTTAACTTATCTTTTAAAAATCAAAATGCTACAAACCATGGGCCTGCGATAGAAAACAGGCTCCTCTTATCCACCTTTTAATTGTCTCAGCAACTACAGCACAGTACGAGACACAGCATGAGCCAGTACTGAAACCACAGGATATTCCTCTTCCACCATTTAGTGAGGCATATGCCATGGATATAAAAGTAACTAAAAATTTGTACAGCTACATCACTAAATGTTATCCATTGTGAAGTTATGGCTAGGTTATGTTATGTAATTGACGTAATTTATAGTAAGATTGTTAGTCATGACATAAATTAAATATGCCTTTATTACAAAAGGTTAGTTAAAATTAATTTGTTATTGCAAAAGGGGTTTAATTGAATTAATTAATTATATAAATAAGTAAAGGGGAATTGATTATTTTTAAATAGATATTTCTAAGCTCTTATTCTTCTTTGTAAATAGATCAGTACTGGCAGGGCAGTTCAGTTACTGTGATGAAGATATCAGCTGACAGCTAATTGAAACCTAGTGTGATAATTTAGTAAAAAAATCAATCTTTGAATTTTTTTCCCTTCTGTATTGAGATTTGATTGTCCTCTTTCCCTTATACCTTCTTCGCCACTAAATGCAGTTTTAAAATATCATCTTGACATCTGGAAGCGTGAAAGTATCCAAGTTAGTCTCTGACAGGTGTTTTGTGGAATTAATATGAAGGAATCCATCTAACATTTGTTTTGGAGGGACTAACCTGCTGATGATATAACATACCAAGTGCTCCTTGAAAAAGCGCTTCAGCAGAATAAGTTCTGCATCCTAATGACTTGCCCTGCCAAACCAGTCATAAGCACTAGTTTTAACCATATTGCTGTTTTATATTGATCAATGTCTACATGTGCCAAGGCATCTTAGTATCTGCCCAAAGTCAGTCTTTTGACATATCTTTTAACATTTTACCAAGAAATCTCAAGAGTTATGAATTATGATATCCCTTCCGTAAATCCAATTTCAGTACCATAAAATCTTTGATTTTACCACTTTGTACTGAATTATTCATGTTGCTAGTGTAGATATCTGGGCACATTTAGAGGGAATGGTTTGAATTCATAGTCATATTTACGCAGAGTCGATGCACTAAATCAATGAGACAGAAATAAACTGGTTATCAATTGGTATCAATTGGTTTTAGTGACATACAACCCTTTCAGACTTGAAGCATTGGAGAAAGGGATGCAGAGGCAATTACAGGTAGGAATTTGGTTTTCTTCTCCCTCACCCAACCTTTGGTGTGATATTGGTTAGTGGCAAATATTTTCAATATATTGTGTTTTCTTAATTCCTGTTGGTGCAAGTTGAAATCAGCTGTTATGGCCAATGTTTGTGATATGTAATCAGTCTCAAAGTTAAATTTAAAAATGCTTTGGGTTAAAACATTTCTCCCCCTTTTGTGTGGTACAAAACCTCACAGGCTAGATATAATGTCACTCGTGGTGTTTAGAGTTCCTTGCTGGCTCTTAGGAATGCCGTAAAATGTATTGGCACTTGCGTGGTGGCAGTAAACACTAAATGGAGCATCAGTTGATCCTCTAAATACTTAGCTGATTAATCTTTGTTGAAAAGGACCCAGTGCAATCAGTGTGTTTACAGCTGTTAGAACTTTTAAAAGTATTTCATTCCACTGTATTTTATTTTGCATGTGTTTGTATCAATATATATAAGCGGGTGAACACGTGTACATACACGCACAATACAAAAATATTGCAGTAATATCGGAGTCAGGGAATGTTGATATTTAATAGTAATTCTTACTCTTTGGGGAGTCAACAGTTCTCAAGAATCACAGGTTTTCTGATCTGGGAGCCAATATGGTGTGATGGTGAGAGCAGTGGTTCCCAAGCTTGGGTAACCCAGGTGTTCTTGGACTGCAATTCCCAGAAGCCTTCACCAGCAGCTGTGCTGGCTGGAGTTTCTGGGAGTTGCAGTCCAAGAACACCTGGGTTACTGAAGGTTGGGAACCACTGGGTTAGCGTTGGACTGGGATTTTGGACATCGACGTTCAAGTCCCACTAAGTCCTGAATCTCTCTGTTTGATCTTGAGCCAGTCACCTTCTGCTAGTCCAACCTATTTCACAGCATTGTTGTGAAGCAGAAGTGGGGAGAAGGACAGCATATGCCACCTTACATATGCCAGCGTGAGCTCATTTAAGGAAAAATGGGGTGTAAACATAACAGAGAAACAAAGACAAACTGAAACTGAGAACAAGCTGACCTGCTACAATTTCTTGGCCAGTCCATTTGCCCTAACATATACTGCAGCATGCAAGGCAAAGGCTGATTATGAATGAACCACTGTAGCACATGGATTCCCACAATCATGAGGTGGGTCTCCGTATTCCACCTGGCAGGGCCACAGAGCAGGAGGCAGATCCTGCAATGGTGGCAAACCTAAAGGTTCTTTTACATCTTTTGGCTAAGATAATGACTATGTATTACAGTGAGTAGGACCAGCCCTACTATAAGGCACAGAGAGGCAGCAGGTGCTAGGCGGGACAAAGCCAGGTGGAAGAAGAGAGAAGCAATGATGAGGATTTGAAGGATTGAGCTGTGTATACCATATGACTTGCCTTGCATTCTGTAAATTAGCCTGCTGCATTCAGGTGCAGCAGAGCAAGAGTCATATCCAGTGTGGTTATGTTGCATAGATAGGACAGGGTATGGTTCTATTGGGATTTGCAGAATAGAGTCAAAGATGGAGTGCAACGTCTTGCCTGCTTCAAGTGGCAAATTGGGCTGGACAGTGGCAGTGTTTTCAGGAATGCTGCCAGCAGCAATATTGTGTGTACTTCAATTCTCACAAATTCCAAGTAAAAATCTTCTGTAGGGATGGTAGATTAAGGCGGCTCACCTTGTGAGAAGAGAGTAAACAGCAAAACTGATGGTGTGACTACACTGGCAAGCTAAATCAGAACAATTTGGCTTTGCTGTGGCTTGATTTGCAGTCTCTTTTATAGTTGTATTTTATTTAGGCAATCACACAAAAACTCTGGATTGTTTCAGTGCTGGTGCCTGCACTGTCACTCAATTTGATGCAATTTGATATGTGCCCCCCTTCCTTTTATACCACTCACCTAGCGATCACCAGCTCTCCTTCTTCTTCTTCTTTTTGTCTGTTCAGATATGATCTAGCACTAAACTAATGTATCAATAAGGTGCCCTAGCAGTAAAGTCAGTAGTTTGTTTTAAAAATAAAAATAAACCTTCAGGGCCACAAGGGAGAAAGATCACAGAGACGCGTGTTCTCACAGTCCAAAAACATCATGCCCAAGTCAATAGTCGCCATAACACCACCCAGATTTGTGGCTTCCCTGTCCTTTTGTAGAATAAAGCAAATGATCACACAGGGAAAGCACCATCTGAATCATTCCAGCTTATAAAAAGTAGAAGCCCCCATGGCAGGGGGAAAAAACTCTGAATCAGAAGCAAAAAAAGGCCAGGCTGATTCACATTGCCTTTTGTGCTGTGTGATCATTGAATAATACCTATGCTGATTACAGAATAAATCTTGAAATATTTGTCAATGTAGTTGCAGCCTGGCTGTTTGATTCTGCCACTACCCCCATCTTCGGCATGCTGACTTACAGCCAGGAAAGGCCTACCATTTGGAAGAGTAAACAACCAAATCCCTCAGGCCGCAGTGGATGGAGGCAGCCATTCCTTCTGAGCCATATTTCACCATTCTCTTGTTAGACAACATAACTATGTATATCACACACCCTGTCCTGTACCTGCCAAACTGTTTTGCTCAGTTGTTCAGTGGAAGACACTGTCCCATCACCAGCACTGAAGTAAAATTTGACTGCCAGTCCCATCCACAGTGAAATGGTAGAGAGAGATCATCTTTGTCCTTTTCCTTAGGCTGCACTTTTTCTGGGGATTCTCAGTGTCAAAATAGCTCCTGAATTAACTGCAGGCACTTCTGCTTCATTGGTTTGTACATCAAAGATTTCCTTTTAAAAAGGAGACAGAAAACTGAAATGAAACTACTGTAGTTCTAATGTTAAGAGATCAAAATTGGTCTAGACTGTACAGAACCTAAGTCTGAAAATAACATCATCAGTGAGCTGTATTATCTTCTGCTCGCTTGAGCTTCTCACTCTGCAAGCCTAGATGCATATATATGGAAACTGTCCCATTGAAATAATTAGCCATAGTTAGTTTTGAACTGTAAGACTCAAACCCACAACTCTATCTTTCTGGTACAATTCAACAACACCAGAGTTTAAGGGCTGTGTAATTATATCTATGAGAATAACTCCTGCAGATATACCAATGGATCAGATTGAACTACTGTGTGTATAAAAATAGACTGGATTAACAGAAGGGAAGTATACCAATAATATATAATCGCCAATACCAGTAGGTGATGACAGGATATCAGTAATGAACATTTTTGAGTTATAAGTCACCTTAATTCAAAGTTGGCATACACAATCCTATTTTTTTAGATGAGACTATTCTTGCTTTGTTTTATTTCCTGGTTTATATGGAAGGAAGATTGTTTGTGCAACACTCCCTTATTCTTCCTGTGTGCTTACTCTCTGTGTAAACATAAGATCTCTAAGCACTTCGCCAACAAAACCACAAAAGAACTGCTTGGTTATTCCCCAGTACTCCTTGTACTTTATTTTCTTTAGATGGCCAAGTTTGGTTTGGCTGCTCCTGGACTAAGTTTGTTTGGGGCTTATTTGCTTTTTCAAAGGGCTCAAAGGAACTGGTCCAGGTAAAATTAATTGACATCGGGCTGTATTAATGGAATGCTTTAATCACAAGCAACCTGGATCCAGTTATTTCCAACTAGATTCGTCATCACTAGCATTAGCCGGATCATGGCCAAGGCAGGATCGGGATATTTTCCTGATTTTGTTTTATTTCAGCAACCTGATGTGTGTGTGGTGGAGCACTACTGTTAAACCACGGGAAGTTGAAAACTCTTCTTAATCTCCTTCAAATAATCTAGAGATATAGAGATTTAATTATTATTATCATAATCATTCAAAAATCTTTATTTACTGCTCTTCTGTCCACTAGGCTCCCAAAGCAATGTAAAATAAAATAGATTAAAACCCATTTTAAAGCCTATTTTGAAAAGCCAATATTCTTTAGAAACAGATTTCAAGTAAACCCTACAGGACGCTACACTTTTGGTGTGAAGAAATTTTAAAGAGCCAAACCATTTCTATCATAGTTGAGGCTTAACTGATGGGAGTTGGGGTGGAAGAAGTGGCAGTTCCCCTGAGACGTTGCCTGCGTTAACTGAAGTGAGCTAAGTCAAGGTCAGTTTGACCAGCCTAGCAGTCAATCTAATTACCAGTTAGCTTCAGTTCTGTTCCTTTTTGGGGTACGTGCAGGATAACTCATATTCTAGAACAGTGGTTCCCAACCTTGGCTCCCCAGATATTCTTGGACTACATCTCCCAGAAATCTTGGCCAGCACAGCTAGTGGTGAAGGCTTCTGGGAGTTTTAGTCCAAGAACATCTGGGAATCCAAGGTTGGAAACCACTGAGAAAACTGAATTTGTGTTGGCTGTTGGTTGTCATCACTGTTGCTGAGGGTTAGAGCATAGAAGTAGATAGATCAATGTAATGTTAATCCATCTGCTGTTGGTGAGATGTAGGCTCTGTGTAAGCTCAGGAGTCTTGTCTACTGCTTCAATTAAGTCCCCTTGTGTTATTAAAGTAGATTAGTTAACTTTGTTGTTTTTCCTGTAGTGTTGTTTCTTGCCAGCTGTTCTACTTTAAATTTCTAATTGCCTTCTTTCTTCAAAGTGTTCCCTCCCTCCCATTTGAGCTGAAATCTTTGTTTCAATAAAATAAAATATGCTCCACATTCACTGTATTCCTTGGAACTGTGATGGGGGCAGAGTTTGGTCCTAAATTCAGTCTTATCTCATTAAGGGGAGTGGTGTACCATTCTTCCCTGCAGGGCTGGTTTGGACTCTGAGAGAGAGTAACTACTGGGCTTGCTGACCTCAAGGAGGGGTTGCAATTGCCAGGAGAGTGGGGGGGGGGGGTTTCCAGTGCTTCACCTGGGATATGCTAGAACTCTGCAGGGTTAGCAAAAAATTCCTTACACTTGGTTAGGGAAAATGTTTCCCAATCAAAGTTTTATGACAGAAAAAGTACTGTCTCTTGTAGGCATCTAACTTGCCTCTCAGGGTGGTGGGACATACAACAGGGCTTCTGCTGAAAATTCCAGATGTGCTCATAGGAATGGAGGTGGTCTCTCAGGTAACTTGGTTCCAAGCCATTTAGGACTCCTGCCCATCCCTGTAGTAAGGCACACATTCAGTTCAGCAGGGCAATGGTGACCTTGGACAGTACTTCACATAAACTGACACAACAACCTTGGGATTTTGCTCCATATGAACAGGCTGTGCAAGCTAGGATATCTCCCAGAATGTTTTATAATGTACAGCGGTTTCATGGCTAATAGCTGACTGAGGACAATGTTCCAGAAAGGATTGTGCAGGCACTAGAAATGCTTCTTTCAAATGCTGATAGATGGCCATGTGTGCTGCTAATTAAGCTACCAATAAATAGCTTGCTTCTGTTGCATGATGAATTTATGAAATGACCAAGGGGTGGGGGGAGACTGGGTCAGATCTTGCAAAATTTGTGTTTGAGAGGTTTCTATCTGTAGGTTCCGACACAAACAATGGTGTTGCTTTTCCAGAGCTTCCTAACAACAGCTAAGACAAGTCATCCACTCCCAGTAAAAGAAGAACAAGGGAATTGACTCCCCCTCCCCAATTTCCCTCTTTCTTCAATAATTGCCTTAACCTTGGGTTGAAGAATACTGGATTTGGAACTTGTTTATGTGCAGAAGAAAGAGCTGTGTAATTCCACAATCCAATCTAATAGACTGGATAAGTCTATTAAATTCTGCTGAAATGGCAAGATTCTGCTGGCTTCCAGTGCTGGGAAATATTCAAGCAGGTAGCTCCAAAGCTCCTACCCAGAGGAAATCCAGCAATAGAACAGACCAGTATGACTTCCCACAGGGGATGTGTAACATAGCCCTGAAGAGTAATGGTCAGAGGGAGTCAGTGAAACTCACAAAGCAAATGGAATTAAAAAAATAATCTTATGCACATCACAAGACAGGGTGGGAACCAAACCCATCTTCCCAATTCCATGTGCTGACATATGTATAAGCCAAAAAGCAAGAAATGCAGCCAAGTTTCATTGTTTGTCTCTCTTTTTATGATTTGTTCTCATATTTGGAGGAGTTCTATTTTATTTTACTCATTTTTGTTTTTTTTTTTGCCAGAGGGTACAGATTTCATTATTCTACATTTGTTGTCCCTTTATGGCCTTTTGAAAGAGTGAAACCTGTTCAGTATGTGGAACATATTTTCAAAAATGCTATTTGTTCACACAAATTGTTGCACAGTTAAAGGAATTATACTAACAAAATCCAGCAATGGCAATTTTCAATAATTAAAACTTCCTCCTTCTAACTAGCAGCTCCTATGGCTTCCATGCAATTAACGGAATTACACAGGAATTGGAAAAGTTGTGCAACCAAAGTGGGAAAGTTGTAGGAAAGTTTTTAAATATAAAAATTACCCCCTGCTGGTGACATCATCACCCTTTTATAGGCATGATTTATAGAACAGGATTTCAGCCTTTCAACAATGTGTTACATTTGTGGGTAAGAGGGACATAATGATGGTCCTTTTGGAAATAATGTAATGACTGGCAATGTTATTTTCCCCCTGTAGTGAATAACATTTGCTTGTTACTTTTCGCTGCTACTTTTGGAGGGCCAAAAATGCTTTATTGGGGTATTTTGTATATGTTATACCATCTTCCTACCTTTTTAGATGATTTTCTCCAAAAACTAAAACTAAAAAAAGAATGGAAAATGGGTACTGAAAATAAATTGAACAATAACAGCCACATATTACTTTTTGAAAGTTTGCAAAACACAAAACAAAACCCCAGCAAAAACCCCACAACACAATTACTTCTGAATAAGCTTCCAGGCACCTTTAATGTTTCATGCTATGCATGCTTCGTGGATTTGTCCAACCTGTGGAATTGAGAAAATCCATGAATATTCTTTCTTTCCTTTTCAAGAGTTATGGCAGGCTGTTACTCCACACTGCAATTGCCCAGGAATGTCACCATCTGTAGTGATCAATTAGGAACATGAATGCTTATGACCTATGTGGAAATCCAGAACTGTAGTCATTTGGAAGGCCATTATGTCAGTATTTATAGTGCATAGCTACAGTCATAGAGATCTGCCAATGTGTTATGCTGCTCTGCAATTCTTATTCTCAATGAGCGATTGTAGGGAATGATAGCTCAGCTCAGCTCATAATGAATGATATGGACCTCTGACTGCAGAAGGTATTATTCTTGGCATCGCTAATTAAAAGGATCAGGTAGTGGTACAAGGAGAAGACCTCTGCCTGAGGCTCTGGAGAGCTTATGCTAGTCAGAATAAACAGCACTGGACAACTTCCAATGTTTCTGTGTCACCGGCATTTATTGTCCTCTCAGCAGGACAAGTGGAAGATCTACAGAGTGGTGGGCAACTTTGGGCCTACAGATGTTTTAAGACTGCATCGCTATAATTCTTAACCATTGACTAGGAATGATGGGAGCTGCCAGCCAAACCATCTGAAGGCCTCAGATGTCTGCCCTGATCTACAGGAAAGCAATCTGGAAAGGTGGTAGTCAGTAATTGCTGCATGATCTTTGGGAGACTACAGGTTATCATCAACATGGATTGTTCAGCTGCAGGCCATGCATGGCAATTAGTTTGTGAATTATCTGGATATCCTTTTTTTATCAGCGTCAGTAGAAACATTGCTCACCACCTGGAGTTGATATTGAAAAGTCATTTCCCATCGAGGCAAGCCATGCCTCCTTGCATCTATCTTGCCTCTGAAGATAATGACAATTGGAACAGAGCCTTCACCTATGATCTCAACGAAGTACGGCTGTGATGGTACAAAGAGACATAGAAGGCAGCATGCCATGGATAGCTGGTGTGCAATCACTCCATTTGTTAGAAAAAGGCACAGACAAGACACTTTGAAACATTACTCTTTGTCTGCTTTTGGAAATGGCTTGTGGGGGAAAATTAAAGAGTTAGAAAGCAAAATCTATATCAGCCCATTCTACATGTATTAGATTTTAGAATTTTATTTCTTACTGTTACTGCTATTATTTCTCGTCACCTTCTTTGGAGCCCTTTTGGGTTGTGCAGCAAATCTCAATACTAAATACTCAGTATCTCAATACTTCTTTGTATTTTTTCAATTAGATGACAAATCTAAAGAATGATAGCAGTTTAAATTGTATTTAACAGAACATGCACCTTCCGTTAAGTACACTTCAAATTATTAACAAGTGCAGTTGTAGCTGATATTGGGAGTAAGAATTATCTGCCAATCATCTTAATTTCATAGAAATACATTATGTGAGATACTTATGCAAATTTACGGCTGAATTGCTTATTGTTTGAACATAGCGTGTTTCATCTCATGTTGTAAAGCAGATTTTCAGTCCATACCTGCAGAGAAATTTACAAACGTCTAATAGCATTTTATAAAACATCTGAACATAGAAGCATAGTGATGGGTGATGGCTATACCACAGTCTGAGAACCACTGGGATCTACAGGGAACATAAGTCAACTCCTAAGTAGCAGTCATTGGGTACAGAAAAAAGGCATTTCCCATCCGTTGGGTTATATGAACTCTAGTACAGACTCAACCTCATAACTGTACCAACCAAAACATCTTCTAAGTAGATACTTTCCCCCCCCAATTCCCTGTTGCTTTAGAATTTGCCGGTTCAACTTTGACAGAACATTTTGTTTCAGTGTAATGAATAGTTCCAATGGTGATATTCAGTTCTCTGCTCAGATAATCATCTCCTTGAGATGGCCTTGGGCAAATCGCTGTTCTTTAGTCTAACCTGGTCCACAAGTCTGTGAGACTGAAATAGAACAGCACCATGAACTGATGAAGAGCATGATACAAGTGTGACAAACAAAATTCTGCAGAATGCCTTTGAAGCTTTAGTCTGAGGTGAGGACCAGGTTTCTCCAAGCGTCTTATGTTGGTGGGGGAGGGGACCCTGCAAAATGCAAAATTAAACTGCAGCATTTCCTTTTAAAAGAATTAATGTCCAGTAATTAAAGGTAAAGGGAATTTCGTTTCAAAGTACTTTCTTGTTGCCACTATAACCCTTACTAAGGCACAAAAGATCATCCAAGAGCTTCAGATAAATGCAGGGCCCAATGTCATTGTTATATTTGCTCCCATGTGGTGACCATTTTGTCTGACAGGCACAAATGAGGAAAGAGGTTTTTTTTTTCCCCTTTTTATTTTTAAAGTAACAACATTGCAAAACAAAACATCCCCAAGACTCCATTGCTTTTTATTCTGGACCCCCCCTCCCCAAAGGATTTTACAGGCTGAAATCCTCTTGCTTAGCATAGTAAGTTGTACTAGAGTAGGCCCACTGAATCACTAGGGATTTGGTGAGCCAATTCCTGCATAAGTTTCACTGATTCAAATGGGCCTACTCCAGTCACAACTCACTATGCTAAAGTAAACAGCAACTAAAGTAGACTCATTTAAATCAACATCTGGAGGAGTTGACTCATCAAATCCCTACTGGTTCACTGGGCCTACTCTAGTGTAATTTACTACACTGAGCAACAAGATTTCAGTCACAGTCTACACTGGAGAAAGATACTATTTTGGAATGCATCCGGATATTCAGCTTTTATACAGAAACTGCCCTGTCACATTCATGGAACTTTACTGAGGATGGGTGGGTGGAAGTCCCTTTATGGGGACTGATCATCATCATCTGATTATAACCATTCCTTGGTTTCCTACAGCTTCTTTCATATTATATCCAGGAAAAAAATATGTTAAGCAAAAATATATGGAATAACTACATGTTGTTTTTTAGAATTGGTAGCATCGCAAGCTCTCAATCTAGTCTGAATACACTATCCCTCCCTCTTGCCCCCTTAAATTCTTCAGCAATAGCAACTATTGTCACTCACCAGAAAAGTTCTGTTGACTTATCAAGGCTTGGCTGGAGAAGCATTAGGTTCATTTTTTAATTGTCAGACTAACCCCCCACATGAAAGCTGTTAAAACCACCAAAAGCATATAATGCAACAGGGTACCCATTTTTATATTGTGCCAATGATACACTTGTGGCCCAATCCCTTCTCACATCATTATAAGATTTTGCTGGTTTACTTAGAGAGAGAAAATTATTTCCTGAATTAATTGCATTTGTTTTCTGCATCCTAAAGAAGTATAAAAATACAGTGCTTAAAAAGTCCATTCTTTCTTTCTCCACACAAGCACACACCCATTTTAAAAAGTAGCAGAATCCCAGCTTTAGTCTCAACCCATTTATACATAAGCCTTTAAGCTTAATTTTAAACTCCAAAATGAAACACAGCATGAAATAAATTCTGGAGCATGCTGATCTCTTGGCATATCAGTCTATTATTTTGTCCAAAAATGGATAGTGATTTAAGGACAACGGGCAAGACAGTAGTTGTGTCCTACAGACAGCAGTCCTTGGAATTGTTTTCCTGTACCTTTCAGACAAATTGTAGAGCCAATTTCCCTTCTTGTCACCCATCTGAATCCCAACTGGGAAATTGAGCACAGCACTCATATTTAACACCCCCCAAAAAGGTCACTCTGTCATTTGGGTTTTGGCAAGAGGCTTACGGCAGTGTCCCTTCGCCATCCTTAAAAAAAACAAACCCACACTAGATTCAATTCCAAAGACAATCAGGGTCAAGGCATTGTCTGTAGTATCTAGTTCTTTAGGAGTTCAAGCAGCCAATCTCATAATTCTATCTATCCCTCAGGAAGAGTGCAAGTTCTGAAAATATGGACATCTCAGTCATCTGTCACAATGAATGGTGCTTCGTTCCTTCCCAAAGGCCTAGTCTCTTTGTAGTGAGCAGCTGGGCCAGTCCACTTAAGAGCATCAGAAAGATAGTGAAGGACATCACGAGGACGTAATGGCTAATGCTGAAACAGAGAGGAAACTGTGTATTAGAAAGCAGATTATTAAAGCAACAAGTCCAGAAAGAACTACATTCGCTGGTAAAATAAGAGATATGCTACCATAGTCATGTGGGTTCACGCAGCACTATCAAGCCACCGATCTCATAATTCTATATGTCCATCAGGGCAATTTACTGTTGTGTTGACCATTACAATACACATTGTTACAGACAGAACAAAAGAGTTATGGTCACAAAGGACATAAAGACTGTAATGGGTCAGAAAGGTTGAAGATACTATCCAGAATTCCAGAAAACCAAGTGTCATGGTTACTCAAACCACTATGTTCACATGACATGTTCTTGAGGCTACCACAAATGCCCTAAGCAGTCCATGTATTGTGAGCCAGTGGACACAAGAGGAGCATCATCATTTTCACTTAGGCTCCCAGGTTATAGTTCGTTCTTTCTCACCACTTTGGCTCAAAGTATAAATTACAAAACAAACAAACAATGCCTTTAAACACACAGAGTGTGTTCAGAATTATACAGACTGAATTTGCTTCAGAACAGGATCAAAGTTGCTACCATACCAGTCAGAGTGTTTGCATGCAAAGGAACTATCTAACTAGATAATTAAATTAATGAAGGCAGTAGAGATACCAGGTTTAAAGGTAAAGGTAAAGGTTCCCCTTGACAATTTGTCCAGTCGTGTTCGACTCTAGGGGGCGGTGCTCATCCCCGTTTCCAAGCCATAGAGCCAGCGTTTGTCCGAAGACAATCTTCCGTGGTCACATGGCCAGTGCGACTTCGACACGGAACGCTGTTACCTTCCCCCCGAGGTGGTCCCTATTTATCTACTTGCATTTGCATGCTTTCGAACCGCTAGGTTGGCGGGAGCTGGGACAAGCGACGGGTGCTCACTCCGTCGCGTGGATTCGATCTTACAGCTGCAGATCTATAGATCTTACAGCACAGAGGCTTCTGCGGTTTAACCCGCAGCGCCACCACGTCCCACAGCGCCACCACGTCCCACAGATACCAGGTTTAGGGAGCCTCAAAAAACCAAAACCAAACCAAACCAAACAAACTGCTTTCTTGACAAAGTATTATATGGATCTGGCTTACTATTTTAACAAAAATCAAGACCTTCACTATAGCTTACCTTTCACTACAGAAAACATAAAAAAGCAATCCAGAAGTTTGCCATGCTGAAGTTTAATTAACAAGAACAAAATATTAATGACGAGTCTAATTGGCACGAATTAGAATCAATTTAGTTGCAACTGAATTGGGTCCCATTAGCTTACATATGCCAGAAGAGGGCATTCACACAGATTGAGACCTGCAATGTACACATTCTGTAGCGTCATTCCCTGAAGAGTTGTAAACAGATATTCCCACATTTCACCTGCTGACAATGTATGATGTGATTTTTGTTACAAAAAAAAAAAAAGAAGGTTACCTACCTGTAACCATAGTTCTTCGAGTGGTCCTCTGTGAATTCACACATATGGGTATTGTCTGCGCCTGCGCTGACAGTTTCGGAAGATTCTAGAGCTAAAGTAACAATTTTATGGTATGATCTCCCATGAGGCACATGCTCCGCCCACCCAACGGTCCCCTCAGTTCCTAAGATATGTCCGCCGGGCAAAGTTATAGAAGTATTAAGGCACCGTGACGGACAGAGGGGAGGACGGGTGGGTAGTGTGAATTCACAGAGGACCACTCGAAGAACTATGGTTACAGGTAGGTAACCTTCTTTTCTTCATCGTGGCCTCTGTGAATGCACACATATGGGTGATTAGCAAGCTTCACTTACCGGCAGGTGGGACGTCACGGTAGGAAGGAAGCCAAAACCGCTCTGCCAAAACCAGCATCAGTGCGTGCTCTGACATCAAGCCGGTAGTGCTTAACAAAGGTCGACGGTGTGGACCAGGTCGCAGCACGGCAGATATCAGGAATGTCAGTTCCACGTTGGAATGCAATCGACGTGGAGAGTGCTCTAGTAGAGTGAGCCTTGACATGGTCAGGTAGTGTTTTCCCTGACAATTGATAGGCAAGGGATATAGTCTGCACTATCCATCTGGATATGGATTGGGAGGAGGCATGACTTCCCTTGGAAGAGCCGGAGTAGCAGATGAACAGTCTGTTGGTGGTTCGGAGATCCTTAGTCCTATTCAGGTAGAAAGCCAAGGAACGGCGAACATCAATTTTGTGGAGCATGTGTTCTAGAGGAGACGATGGAGACTTGAAAAAGGCTGGCAAGACGATTGGTTGATTTCTGTGGAAGCTAGTAACAACCTTTGGAAGGAAGGAGACATCAAAGTAGAGAGTGACCTTGTCAGGGTGGAATTGAATGAACGGAGGGTCCGATCGGAGAGCAGCGAGCTCAGATGCCCTCTTAGCCGAAGTCACAGCCACCAAAAATGCTGTCTTCAGGGTCTGAAATTTGAGGTCCAAGGAGGCCATGGGTTCGAAGGGGGGGCGCATCAGCGCATTAAGAACAATTTGTAGGGACCATTGTGGTGTAATACGTTGGGTGGGAGGGCGGATGTTGTTAAGTCCTTTAAGAAATTTCTTTACAGCTGGATGAGAGAAAAGTCGTGCAGATGAGGAATCGTCGGGTTGGTGTGCGACGATCGCTGCAATATAAACTCGCAGAGTTGGGAGAGATAATCCCAGATTGAAGAGATGAAGAAGGTAAGTAAGTAAAGTTGTGATGGAAACAGGTAACGCAGGTAGGTTGTTTTCCGTCGTATATTTAAGGAAGGATTTCCACTTATTTTCATAGAGGATTCTGGTGGACGGTTTGCGAGCTCGATCTATGATCGATCGAAGGGCGGGAGTATCCGCCAAGCTGTCAAGTGGAGGGACGAGATGTCTGGGTGGTAAACCATCCCGTTGTCCATCGTCAGGAGATCGGGGCTCAGGGGGAGTCGGAACGCGTCCGTCGAGATCGATCGGAGGTAAGGAAACCAAGGCTGTCTCGGCCACCATGGGGCTATGAGAATTGCGTTGGAATGGAAGTGTCGAATCCGAATGACAGTGCGCTGTATCAGTGGAATCAGGGGGAAAAGATAGAGGAGCCCTCGCGTCCAACTGATCATGAAAGCGTCCCCGATGGAACCGACATCGGTTCCAGCTCGAGTGCAGTATATCTTGCATTTTGCGTTCAATCTCGATGCAAAGACATCGATGTCTGGTACGTTCCATCTGCGACAGAGGAGGCGGAAGACTGAAGTCTTGAGGGACCATTCGTGTGGCCTCGACGTGAGGCGGCTGAGATGGTCTGCCAGACAGTTTTCTTCTGTGGAGATGTGGACCGCAATTGGAAAAATATGGTGTTGGCAACACCATTCCCAGAGTTCGATAGTCAGGTAGAGGAGGGAGGAGGAGTGGGTGCCACCCTGTTTGTTGACGTAGAAGAGGGCAGTAGTGTTGTCCGTTGCCAGTTGGACAACGCGGCCGCGAATGAGTGGTAGGAAAGCATGGAAGGCTTTTATGATCGCCATGAGTTCTAGATGGTTTATGTGTAGTCTCGATTCCGACCTTGTCCAGAGTCCATGAATTTTGTATTGCAGGCAATGAGCGCCCCATCCGTATGGGCTGGCGCCCGTAGTGATTTGGATGGTCGGTTGAAGAGGTCGGAAGGGGCGGCCGAGAAGAAGATTGGACGGTGTAGTCCACCAGGTGAGTTGACGAGAAAGTTCTCGTGTGACCCTTAGTTTTTTTGATTGGTCGTCCGTTTGCGGATCGAAGTGTGCCAGGAACCATGTTTGAAGGGACCTGAGCCTGAGCCTCGCATGTTGGATTACTGACGTTGTCGAGGACATCAGTCCGAGGAGATGTTGAGCGTGTCGCGCTGATACTAAGGCTCGAGGTCGAAAGGGAGTTATGGCACGGTTTATCCTGTCGATTCGGTCTGGCGGAATGAAGGCTCTGGCGCGTACGGAGTCCAGTTGAGCTCCGATGAAGGTGGTTACTTGAGAGGGTTCGAGGCGAGACTTGGAATGATTGACCTGGAGACCGAGGTTTTGCAGAGTGTGTAGGGTAACGCGGGTAGCTCTTATGGCGTCGAGACGGGTGTGTGATACAATGAGCCAATCGTCGATATAAGGATAAATGTGGATGCCTCGAAGGCGGAGAAAAGCCGCAACCGGTGCCATACACTTTGTAAACGTTCTCGGAGCTGTTGAGAGTCCGAACGGGAGGGAGCAAAATTGGTAAGCCAAATTGTTGAAAAAAAATCGAAGGTACTTGTGATGTTCTTGATGGATAGATATATGAAAATAGGCGTCCTTGAGATCGATCAGGACGAACCAGTCTCCCTGCGAAAGAAGGGGAATAACGGTGTCAAGGGTGAGCATGCGAAACTTTCGAGGCCGAATGTACGTGTTAAGTTCCCTGAGGTCGAGGATTGGACGGAGGCCTCCGTCCTTCTTCGGAACCGTGAAATATTTGGAGTAGAAGCCATTAGGGAAGTCATGTACTGGAACCAAAAGAATGGCCCTTTTGTCAATTAAAGTGGCGATTTCGTCTTGAAGGGTGACAGAGTAAGGAGTAAACTTAAAGTTGCCCAAAGGGGGAACAGAATGGAATTCGATGCGGTAGCCCGATGAAATAATATTAAGAACCCACTTATCGTTGGTAATATAGTCCCAAAACGGGAGAAAAGAACGCAATCTAGGGAAGGTCAAATCATGCAAATTCAGAGGATCAAATAGAGGGGTATCAGTAACGTCGATAGCCCTTACCCTTCCCTTGATTTTTTGAGAAAGGTTGGCGGTGTTGTGGCTGGTTCCGAGGGCGGGCGCTCGGTGTCGATTGTCCTGGTGTCGACAGAGGTCTATCCGATTGCTGCTGTCGGAAAGGTCGGTAGGGTTGGTATCTTTGGAAAGGTTGAAAGGATTGTTGATAGAATTGGGGCTGTCTATATGGTGGCTTGTAGGGACGAAAGGACGGTTGAGTCATATAAGTTTTAGCCGTTTTACGGATTTTATGGAGATTCTCCATAGTATCATCAGTTTTTTGGTTAAAAAGTCCAATACCATCGAAGGGAAGCTCCTCTATTCTATGTTTGGCATCATCATTCAGGGAGGTAGATCGGAGCCAAGCGTGGCGACGGATGGCTATAGAAGATGCCAAGGCCTTGGAGGCGGCTTCAGCAGCATGCCTTGCAGCAATCTTCTGTTGCTTCGCTAAAGAGGTCGCTTCTATATGGGCATTCATGAGGTTTGTCTTTATGGATTCCGGAGCAGACTCAAGGAGGGGCAGGATTTTAGCCAAAAGATGTCGCTGATAGGCGCCCATAGCAGCCTGATAGTTTGCGGTCCGAAGTAGAAAGGATTGTAAGGAATAAATTCTTCTGGCAATGACATCAAGTTTTCTCCCTTCTTTGTTGGTGGGGGAGATGGCCGATTTGCCTCTTGATTTCGGCAGGTTAGACTCGACGATGATTGAATTTGGGGCAGGATGTTTAGCCAGAAAGTCCATGTCAGGGCCATGGGTTCTGTACATGTTGTCAGTACATCTAGACATCCGTAAGTTTGTGGGAGGCGTATCCCAGGCATCTCGTATTAATTGTGTCATGGCAGGAATAAATGCCAGGCTCAATGGCTGTGACTTCTCGCTGTGGAGGTCATCGAAGATGGTGTCCGCTTCAGGGGAAGGAGGTTCTTCAACCTGTAGCTTGAGTGCAGCAGCCATGCGGCCAACGAGGTTAGAATATGATGTAAAGTCCCTCGATGGAGACGATGGGCGGCCATCGATAGGGTCAGAGTCAGGGGTAGGAATGTTTGCAGGAGATTAAGGAGATGATTCTGCATCAGTGTCCTGATCTGATGTCACTGGAGTGGTTGAGGAATCATCCTCAGTTGTCTGGGACACGTGGATGTCAGAGGCAGTAGGGTGAGCTACAGAGGTTGGCTTCACATGGCTGTCCTTCAAGGAGTGTCTAGGTTGTTTCGGAGGTAGAGCGCCAGTGGTGTGAGAATGGCGCTTTTTTGATGTCGAAACTGAAGTCGAGGTCGGATGTTGTCCCGTCGGTTTCGATGTCGAAATCGAAGGCGGAGCCCGAATCCGACGTGATGGAGATTCGTGTCGGGATCGCTTCGTCGGGGCCGTTTGAGAGAACCCCTGATATGCATCCATCTGAAACTGATTAGCGAAGGGGAACAAATGTTCCATGCCAAGCTGCTGAAAGGCAAGCTGTTGATAAGCCGGGAAGAATGGTAGTTGGTAGCATTGGTTAAATGGATGCATTGGAGCAGCAGGCTCAAGATGTTTTCTCTTCTCCTTTCGCTTTTTTGGAGACTGAGGAGGAGTCTCGAGTTCAGATGGCTCAGTGTCGCAAGCCCGCCCAGAGGTTGGGCTCGAATGGGCAGTGGCCGGACTGGATGGATACTCAGTCCCAACATGGCCGGTGGAAGGAGACAGGCTACGAGCCAAGGCTGGTGCCTGTGGCGAGGAGACACGCGTCTCATCCCTTCCACCTATAGACACAGGAGCCTCCATAGACGATTCCTCTAACACTGGAGAGGGCGGTCGCTCTCCTGGTGGGTCCAATCGGACAGATTTGACTTTCTTAGGCTTTTTGGTGATAGGTTTCTCTTTTTGTTTCTTAGGCATCGAATGTGCCTTCGGGGCTTTAGGTTTTGAAGCCCTGGACGTGTCGGAACCTGTTTTGGAGCGGGGAGAAGGAGTCGAATGCCCCGGGGTGGTGGATGGGGCTTGTCGAGTGGGAGTCCCCTCTGCCTGTGGAGCGTCTGCAGGAGCCAGCGTGGCCGGATTCATCGCTGCTTCCCAAAGGTGAGATCGTAATCTCTGCAACCTGTGTTTTAGCGCGGGTTTGGTAAAACTTTTGCAGGCTGCACAAGATTGGGTTTGATGTTCTTCACCCAAGCAGAATAAACACTTTTCGTGTCCGTCCGTAGACGGGATCTTACTATTGCAGCCGACACAGCGCTTAAAAAGAGCTGAAGAGGCCATAAATGGCAGGAAAAAGGGGAAAACGGCGGTTGAAAGTCCCAGGGGAAGGGGAGGAGGGGGAATCGAAGAAGTAAAAAGGTTGATCAGAGGAAAAAACTCACGGGAGATCAATGGAAAGGTTTTTTTGATTGAGAAGAATATACGTTTTAAACAGCACAAAGGCCAAAATATCGCTCTCTCTCTTCCGTAGAACCTTATCGCACGGCGGAAAAAAGGAACTGAGGGGACCGTTGGGTGGGCGGAGCATGTGCCTCATGGGAGATCATACCATAAAATTGTTACTTTACCTCTAGAATCTTCCGAAACTGTCAGCGCAGGCGCAGACAATACCCATATGTGTGCATTCACAGAGGCCACGATGAAGAACATCAAACACAAACATCGTTCCAATGAATCTACTGGATTTTGCCAGGGAGGCTTTCTTTTGTTCCAGCCAACATAACATACTAGGATAAAAAATGTTTCATGCTGTGTATCAGTGAACCACAGCACCAATAAGCAGAAGTGGCATTCCTGGTCGTCAGCAAGTTTGTCCCTTTCAGGACGAATATTCAATGGGTGCAGTCAAGTCAAGATGTGTATATTAAACACTAACTCTAACTGCACTGCTAACCCTCAATCCATTTGAAATCTCATAAAAAGAGAAAATAGCCCACAACTCACCCAACACAAGTAGTTTTTTAAAGATAAAAAATAATTATATAGAAGAGTTTGTGTTCATTTATTTTGGAGGGAGGATGGTCCCAAAGTGATATTATCATTATAGTAATAACAATACGTTTTAAAGAAGACTAAAAACTGATTCTGAAAGAAAATGTTTACAATTTAGAAACGAATGTAAACGCCACCTTGATGTAAATATTTTTAAATGATTTTATACTTTTTAATACTTTAATACTTTTTTATATGATGATCTTAATATTTCATGTTTAACTATTTTTAATGCTTCTTGTATGTTGTTTAATTCCTGGGTCATTCAGTCTGGAGTCCCAGCCAGCTATGTTCCAAGAAACGATTTTCAAATAACCAGCCTTTGAAGTTGGGGCTATCTTTTGGGTCCCTGATGTAGCCTGTAGACGTAAAACTGCAGAACCGAGCAAGTGGGTTGGCTGGGGCATCTGGCTAGGTTTTATGAGGTGGGGATTTGAACTGCTTGCTGGCTCTACAAAGCGTCTATTTGGTCAGTAGGTGAAGTTCCAGGTACCTCTGTCCTCGGTGCTTCTATAGTCCCAGCGGGTTTGGTTTGGGTCTTTATACTTAGCCTGGTTAAACTCCACAGGATGCCAGTCTGACTTCACTTTAATTCCATTATCTTTTAATGATGTGTGAGCCATCTTGAGTACTGTCACTGGGAGCAAGGTGGCATAAAAGTTCAGAAAATAAAATAAAATAAAAGATCTGTTCCATAGACCAAAGGCCATGCAAAATAATATAGTTTTGGCAGTCTGTCAAAGTGCAACAGTTTCAGAGCCAGCTTGACCTCTCTGTATCTAGACAGTGTCACATGGAAAAATGGCAGGATTCAAGTTCACATGATTTTAAAAATCAAAACCCCCAGTGTTTAAAACCAATTGTAACTTTTATTTAGGACTCCTGAACCAATAGAAACAATCGTTTGTTTCCCAGAATGGTTTCCTCCCCTGCCATTTACTAAAAATATTTATTATAAATACAGCCTTATGCTAGCAGTGATCTCTTACAGCATTTAGATTTTATATAATTTCAATTATTATCAGTTAAATTTTGTTGGTGTGTTTGTTTTTAACTTTAATTAACTATTATGTTTATTGTTTTAAATCGTTGTTTGATGATATGTTTGTCTAATGTGTAAACCGCCCAGAGTGGCCTTGGCAGCCAGATGGGTGGTATAGAATTCAAATAAATAAATATTACTATACAAATATACCTGCTTAGCTTCAAACAGAGGGATATTTAAAACAACCTGCGTACAACAAAGATGGAGAACATGTTGCCCTCAAGATTTTGCTGGACTACAAGATCTTTTGTCTTCAGTAGAATCTCGGTAAATGCCAGACATACAATTCTCATGATCCCTCACCATTGGCAGTACCAGCTAGGGTTGATGAGAGTTGTTAGTGGCTTTCCTCATTCTTGGCATGTAATACCCTAGACTTTAAACACATATTGCCTTCCCTCTTGAAGGACACCGTTTTTTCCAGGATAGCAGAAGTTAAGAATCTGAAGTGGTTTAACAAAAAAGATGGCACGTTATCAGGTGACTGATGCAATGTTTCATGGGGGAGGGCTAAGGATCTCTATATTTCAAATAATGAGCACTGTAAGTGGATCATGAAGATGTCCAGACTATGGCCATCCCGGGCCTTTTGTTGCAGAAGCATAGTTCCTTATATGTTGGACGGACTGGCATTTCCAGAAATCAAAGTCCATGGCTCATCTTAAATGGCCTCATGAAACTGTAAAGTATACCTAAGCGATCAGCAAACACACTGAATATAAAACAATAGAAACAGAAAGCCTTGATCGGTCTGGAGGAATACAATGGTCACAATTTTTATTCCTTCTAAATTAGTCACATTGCTCCTTTCAGAACAGCTTTGGAACTTTCTTCCCCAGCCTCCAGCCTCAAGTACAACTATGCAGAAGCAGCATACTAAACTACGTGCTGTTGCTGCCATCACCAATCAACTTCCATAAAGAAGGTACAGTTCAGAAACTGATAATATTCAATCTGGTTTGTTGAAGTGCAGAAGGCGTTGCTTCAACAGCCTGGTCAGCACCCTTTGGACTTCACAGTTCACAGGAGCACTTATATAATAAACTGATAACAGGAGCTTCTCCTGGGAGAAAAACCTAATCTTGCAGCCCAGCTGCTTCGGCTGAATTTGTTCTCTACACTTCAGGACGGCTTCAAAGAGAAGAAAATTGTTGCTAGATTTTTCTTTAAAGCTTTCTGCAAAGTTTCATACCAAGAATTAGATCCTAACTAGCCTTCCTTGCTTCTCAATGTTTAATCTGCCAACACAGGATAAAGCGGGATTCTGCATTTTCAAATCAAGTCTCCCATTGTCACTATTCTTTTTTAAAAAAACCAATCAAGTGGATCTTCCAATGAATATTCTAATGCATGTTTTAGTCCTCTGAGAATTTGGATGAAATTTTAATTACTTTGAATAAATAAATGGAGTTCATGACTTTATAGTTTGTTCATTCATTTGGAGCCAGAAGTTCAAACTACATAGCCTTAGATAATCTATTCACTCAATGGGAAACATTTGTTGTCTTCAGTAGAATACAGCTAAATGCCAAACATACAACTGAAATGCCAAATCCAATAGGAAATCATAACCGAGGCTATGGCTACAATAGCAGCAAGGAGAGAGCTAGTATGGGCCACTTGAAAATGGTCAGACTTGATTAGAACGATCTAATTTGCTATTATCTGACACATCTACTTGATACTTATTATCAAGGGATAATACCACTGTGCTGTCCCAAACTCCTTGAGGAAAGGACAAGATATAAATGTGATAGATCAAGAAAATATGTCTGCTTTCACAAAAGAAAGGCTTTCTGGGCATGGCTGAAAAGGACTGTGCATTCTTCTTCTTCTTTGTTCTTCCTCCTACTGGCGACCAGATGTCATCATGGTTATCTTGACTTTGCATGTGGCAACTCTACGCAATGCTATTATACTGCAATCTAAACCAATCCCCCACTTTCTTCAGTTAGTAAGTTATTCTCCTTCCTGTATTTAGTTTCCCATGACCAACTATAACAATCTGTTCTTTCCATTTCTCATTAAAAGTGTGCTGCTACACTAAGTGACTAAGTATTCTAGCTTTCTATTTTTTTACATGTGTTATGATCTCTTGGTCTTCATTTACTTTAATATTGCTCTCTTTAATATTGTGAAAATGCAAAAGAAATCATGAAGTATGTCAATACAATTTTTTTGCACAAAATTCAATGGCTGTTTAAAATGCTACTACTAATTTTAAAAAGCTTTATTCTTTTCATTCTCATACAGAATAAAAAAAGAGCAACATGACAGGCAGTTTTTGTGACAGGGTGTCCTGATCTGTTCAGACAATTCCTTCAAAAAGAGTGGAAAAATGTTCTTACTTTGTATAATATTCTAAAGGATTCTTTAAATATACTCTTTAAAATATATTTACATTTGATGGGTGAAATCCTGTTATGTAAATTACACTTGCGTAAGGCTGAGAACATCATCAGCAGGGCTTATTTATTGGAAATTAATCATTCCCTACCTCTGTCTCAAGCCTCCCGCATAATCTCATTCCTCATCAGTAAAGTCATTCTGATGGTGGTGATGTCTGATAATTAAAGAGTTCCCTCTCCTGTCTTGGGGCTCCCACAGCTGCCTGATAATGAAAGGGATTATGCATGAGTCATGGGAGCCTTGGGAGAGAAGTAGGAAATGTTTAATTTCTCAAAAATTGGCCTGCTTATGATGTCATCAGCCTTAAAGTTACAAAACAGGATTTCAGCCAGTGAAGAACTGAGAAACTCCTGTTGGCTTAAGAGCACTCCAGCAATATGAGAAAATACACAAATAGGCTAGCGACAAGGACCAGAGAGGAAAATTCAAGGCACAATGAGAAGAAAAGTGGGAGAAAACCAAAGGGGGCAGGATGTAGTGCTGGGACTGAAAATGACACCTACCAAAAAGACAGACAATTTTATGCATCAAAGTATTCAAACAAGAGACAGGTATTAGAAAGATATCAGTATCTGCCATTACACTACAGTTTTAAACCAAAACTAATGGAATTAGGGAGGTAAAAGAACTTAAACCCAGACATTACAATAAACCAGATGGGACATTGTTAGTGTACAGTATCTGTAGCCTAATACAGAAAAGCAGAATAGTTTTTTTTCCATAGCCTCATCTTGGAAACATACCATCAAACAGCTGTGTAAGAGCTGAACCTCATTTAGACCTCATCTATGAAAACCTACAGCTTAAATGTAGGAACAGAGTCCTTTGAAAAGCATTGCTTTTGGAAAGTGCTGGGGAGACATAAAGGTTTGACCAACAATATTTAATCTGTGAAGGCTCACTTACACATGCAATTTACTCCATGATGTAGATTTTGTCAAAAGATAAGCACAGCATGTATGAACCCCTTATAAGGCTTTTGGGAAGAAAGAAAAAACCCCACATGCAGTAAGAAGCATATAGGTGTGATGCATTCATTACTCTCTTACATGCGGTAATAGATTTAACCAGGCATAAGAAGGTTCAGCAAAAATGCCAAGGAGGTAAAGAAATCATGCTACAAATAGAATGCAATTAAAAGCAATCCCTGCTCCATTTGTTATCACGTAGTGGCAGCCTGCCAATATATCTGAGGCTATCAGCAACCAGGACCACAATGGCTGCAGGCAGCTCTGCTTGGGAAATTAGTTTTCATGCAGTAATTTTAAAAGGAAACAAAAAGCTAAGTTTCCTGAACAAAAAAGCAGTATCTAGTCATAACAGCTTGGCAAGGTTTAATATTCTTCAACTATTATGTTGTACTGCTAACCAGGTCCAATGTTTCAATAGCATCTAATTTACAACTTCATTTCGTCTGAAGGTCAGTAAGAATATTTGCAAATCAGGGGCTATTGAATTGGTAGAAGTAGATCAGTGTGAGATGGGGAGGCACTGGATGCATGACAGGATTTGGAAAGCACAAATGGACATACGCATAAGGGTAGGGCTTTCTCCCATGATGATTTTGAGTTATGTGGAAGCACTACGTCCACTCCCTGGCTAAAAAAAATTCAAAGCTATGTAGTTCCTTAAAAGGAAGGTAGTTTCTAGTATCAGGAATCTGGGAGAAGCTTAGTATGACGTCTCTTCTTCACAGATAGGCATTGAAAACATACTGTTCTAAACCATTGTCTGTAACCAAACTTTGTGAAAAGAGGTCCATGATTTAAAATTAAGCTGCCCTCAGAACCTTCACCATTTACTAACAGCAATCTGGTATGTGCTGCCTGAGGGATTTTGGTGAAGCTCACAGTCATCTTGGAGGTGAAGAACCAACCAGACCTCTCTCAGCAGACTGCTATAGACAAGGGCAATGGTACTCAATCTTTGGCCCTCCAGATGTTTGGGACTTCAACTGGCCTTTGGCCACCCTAGCTGGGGCTTCTGGGAGTTTAAGTTCAAGGCTTCAATCTAACTGCCAGTCCTAATTAAAGTAAACCAAATGAACCAAATGCTGAATGTTAAATCTCTCCCTACATAAGCCCCACTTTTTCAATGGGTCTACTCTAGTTGTGATTAGCAGTTGGATTTAGACGTGGGACGTGGTGGCGCTGCGGGTTAAACTGCAGAAGCCTCTGTGCTGCAAGGTCAGAAGACGAGCAGTCGTAAGATCGAATCCACGCAACGGAGTGAGCTCCCGTCGCTTGTCCCAGCTCCTGCCAACCTAGCAGTTCGAAAGCATGTAAATGCGAGTAGATAAATAGGTACCACCTCGGTGGGAAGGTAACGGCGTTCCGTGTCTAGTCGCGCTGGCCACGTGACCACGGAAACTGTCTTCGGACAAACGCTGGCTCTACGACTTGGAGACGGGGATGAGCACCGCGCCCTAGAGTCGGACACGACTAGATTAAATGTCAAGGGGAACCTTTACCTTTACCTTAGACCCAAAACATCTAGTAAGAAACTACTGGGTGTGTACTGCTTTCTCTGCTTCACAATTCTGTCCTATGCATCTGACAGGCAAATTTCAGCTCCTACCACTTACAATGGCTACATCCAACTAGGCATGCATTATGTTCATAACATCACTTTTTGCCCTTTCCAGAGCCTATGTGGTAAGACAAAGATTCATATCTTACTGTCATGAGCTTTCTTTATATAGATGTATTGTTGTCAGAGCCTGGCTGGAACACAACTGCATTACCAGTACTAACACAGTTGTGGGCCTTATTTGCTTTAAAAAAGGGACTTTTGTTATAGGGATAATATAGCATGCTGAACACCATTGTGTTAGGGTCAGACCTGGTTAACAGTTACAACTTGGAATGAAGACCACTAGGCTCTCCCTGTAGAGTTAGGAAAGAAGTCTATATAAAATCCAGAAGAGCAACTGACAGTACTGATCTAGAAAGAACAAGGTATGAGCAGTATAAGGCTGTTCCTATGTTCCTAGATGCATATATTGACCTAGTGCTTATTTTGCAGTACCTCTACAGAAAGGCCAACTTTTCAAAGAAACCAGAACTGCTAACATTGAAAGCATTTCAGTGCTGTGATCTGATATGTTCAGTGACTGATGTAGCTCTTTCATAACAAATTAAATTCATCTTGAACAAGAACATCTAGTAAAGAGATTTCAAACCAAACTGCATATTAACATAGATATGTGGCAGCTGATGCTAGTAGCAGCCGTGTTGAATTCTATTCTTTCCAACACTCAATAAGGGGTACAAGAATGCATTATCAAGTCATTACTTTGTCCATGTACTTTTTACCTACTAAAAATATGTGGTGTCACTTTTCTGCTTCCCAGAGTTGCAAAGCTGATGTACAATGAAACAGATAAAAATATTATTTTAAAGCTAATTAAAATAATTTTGAAAGCCAGTTCCACAACCAGTTTTAGAGACCAAAGCCCTTGCAGAATACAGCTTTGTCTGCCTCTGAAAGCAAGCCAGAGAGAAAGCGAGTCTAACTTTCCTTGGAAGAGAATTCCACAGCCAAGGTGTTATTACAGAGAAAGGCCTGCTTCTGGACTTCCCTGTCCATGGCCCATCCATATCACTGACTAATGCTACTAAAGGTGGAGAAATGTACACTATGGAAATGGAAATGTCAGAAGCCAAATCAAAGTTACAACAGATTACAGTCACAGACTGACTTCCCAGTGCTTGTAATATGTAGTTCTCTCCTTACATTTGAGGAGGCAGCTGAGGATTTATGACTTATGGGAACAGAATCAACCCTAGCTTGTTCATTCACCAAGCACCATGCCACTGGGACTGTTAAGGTGTAGTAGCACTTAATAACCTCATTAATGATCTGAGAAGAGCAGGAAAATGGCATACCAATTAAATGCTGAAATACATGAGGGATAGAAATGCCCCAAAGAAAAGATGAAGAAGTAGTGAGATCATCAGCAGTTCTGGAAATTTCAACACTCCTGTATACATTCACCAGATATTTTCCCTATTAACAAACACTGACTTTTTCCCCAACCCCTAAATAAAACACTTCTAGAAAAGCAGCTTTCCACATCTGGACTTAGAACAGTTTTCTGAAAAGGCTACAGAACAAAATAATTCATACCACTAAGAAAGGTTTTGAGAAATGGTTCAAAATAGCAAGAAACTGTTTTGCTTAGCAACAATTACAGGGTGTGTGCCAAAATCACTGCCCACTGACAGGCAACTGAAAGGTGTACTGATTTTCAGTAATTCACTATCCTGGTGCAATAAACACACAAGGAAGGACAGCAAGCTATCCCGGCTCCTCTATCATTACTGTGGGTGTATGAAGCAACAGGTTTAAAGATCCTTCAATCCATGAGCTGAAACACTGTGAAATGAAGGTTCTAGCAGTTCCCCCTCTTTAGATCTGTTCCTTTGTGTCAGAAAAGTGATGGTGGAGGAAGTGGCAGTAGTTTGTTTTCCCTCTTTCTGCTTTTAACTTACCCAGATACTAAACAACTGGATAGGGCTAATGTCTAACTAGTACATGCTTGGAATAGCAATCTTCGTTCTCCTTGACCCAACCAAATGACCACTGGACATGCCAGAGTTATGCTTTCCATCTGCTTTCCATCAAAGCAGAACATTTCCTGGGACAAAACAAGTCTACGCTGGTCCAAAGGTCCAAGCTTAAAACTAACAAGTTATAAATAATACCATTACATGGCAATATGTCACCCTTCCAAAAGGTTACAAGTGTATAATGAAGCCACATTTCAAAAGTCAAATAATGACCAGAATCCTACTGGTATTTGCATAACTTGCTGTGGCTGATTGTAGCTAATTAACTAGGTGCCAGGGCACATCTCACTCATGCATCTGGTCATGTGCTCAACCACACAATTGAGATATACTCCAGCACCTCCTTAATTGGCTGCAATTAGCCATGGCATGTTAAGCAAACTTTATATGTACATAAACAGGTTTCTGGCCAAGAAGCAGGAATAACAGTAAATTTTGCTGTAATTGATACCATATTCTATTTACCTTTTTCTAATTTCCATTTTAGAGGTATTTTGAGGGAATTTTTCAAATTTTATACCAAATTAACAAAAAGTAATGAGTAATATAGGTGGCTGGATATCTCAGTGAGTTAGCTGTGGAGCCAGAGGTTAGGAGTTCAATTTCCTACTGTGCATTCCAGAAAAGCCAACTTCTGGGGCCTTAGGCACACTGTGTAGTCTCTTGCTGTCATGATCCTGCTGGACAAGCCTTCAGCAAGGATGAGCTGGTACCCCCCCCCCCCCCATCTACGTCTGACATGGAAAGGGAACTACTGCTGGATCCTGCAACTCCTGCACCTCGGGTGGTCAAGGAGGTTGAATTCTTGGAAGGAGCAGCATTGTGCCTGAGTCAGGGGAAGGGGATGGATTGCCTCCCAGTTCCCAAGAATGCCACTAGATAAAGGCATGAGCCCAGCTAGAAGACCCCAGGAGAAGTATTTGACTGCAGGGAAAGATTCCTCAGTAAAAGAGACCTCTTCAAGAATAGGGGTCACTTTTAGAGAAAGTCCTTCTTACCAATGAGACTAGCACATCAAACCCTGCAGCTAACTTCCTTTTCCAAATGAATGAATGGCTGCAGCTCAGCTATGCATGGGTTGGGCTCCAGCAGCCTGACTATATAAGCCTCAGGTTCTCACTGGGAGTTTCGCTGGAGACAACTTCTCCTGTGGCTTCTGATCTTGCCTTCTGCATAGCTTGATGCTCACTGCTGATCCCCTGGCTGTCTATAACATGCTGCACTGGCTTGACTTAAACTCTCTCTGTTTGTTTTGGTGACTATTAAACTGATTGACTTTAGATTGTTTTTGGACTCTGGCTTTGGCTCTCCTGCACCTGATTTATTGGACTCTCAGGTAGGCCTGTTTGTTCGCCCCCTGGACCAGCCTATCTGGGATCATGACACTATCCAGCCTCTGGCTGAGAAAAGAACAGATGGTTGCAGAGAAAGGTGTAGCATGATTGTGAGAGGGACAATTCCATATATACACCTTAAATTCAGACATCAAATTATCAGTTTTTCTTAGAGAAAAATCCCTTGAGCAATGTCTTCAACCAGAACTAAACCAACGTCATGACACACCAAACCACCCTTTGGCAATGTTATTCACCATTTCCAAGCCTGAACCATCAGAACAGTTCAGAAAACTACTTTTGATGAATTCAAAAACCAAGAAAATTAACTAAATAAAAAAAAATCAGAAGCTCTTTTGTTTTGGGAAGCAGTTTTTCTTTTGTATTGTGAAAAATATGGTGCACAAAGACTATATCTGCCTTGGGTCCTTTTAAGGAGAAAGGCGGGGCAAAATATTTTAAATAAGTAAATAAGTAAGTAAATAAGTAAGTAAGTAAATACATACATACATACATATATACATACATACATACCTGAGAATCATGGCTGTGAGAAGGAGATGCAAAATACAGCCTAGGCTGATAAGGATAGCACACAAAGCCTGAAGTCCTGTTGCTTAGCATAGTACGTCCTACTGGAGTAGGCCCATTGAATCAGTAGGGATTAGATATGGGCATGACTTAAAGTGTCCCTCTTTGTACTAAATGTCTCACGCGGCACCACAGCTGCCGCATGTTCCCTCCAACCACCCCCCTAGCTGGCTGGCCCCCTCACATGTTGTCAAAGCCTTCCAGGGTCCTCCTTCTCCAGTGGCCGCCCAGTCTGCCCTGCCTCCTCTGGCAGCCAAACACCCCAATGAGGAGGTGAGATGGGGCTTCTCCCTGCACAGCCATTCAGTGGTTGGCTGCTAGAGCAGGCAGGGCAGGGCAGTTCAAGCTCCTGCCTGGACTGCTGGAGAAGAGGACCCCAGTGGTGCGCAACGATGTATGAGTGGGCCAGCCGGCCAGGGGTAGTGGTCAGAGGGAATGTGTGGCAGCTGTGGTGCTGTGCAAGACACTTTGTATGAAGAGGGATGACTTAAGTTGTGCCCGTCTCTAGTACAGATATGGTGAATCAACTCCTCTGTGGGTTCCATTGATTCAAATGGGCCTACTCTAGTTGTGACTTACTATGCTAAATTAAGTGGCAAATAGGGAAGGCCCTTATGGAGAGCTGACCCACCAAATCCTCAATGGACCTGCTTTAGTGTGACTTACTCAGCTAAACAACAGGATTTCAACCAAAGTGTTTCACTGCTATTAATTCAAATCCCTTGCCACAGAAACTTAATGAGGCAAGAAATAAAAATAAAATTTAAAAAGTATAATGATCATTATAATTAATTAAAATTAATTATTAAAATTAGAATGAATAGATAAAGAAATGCAATGTCACTGAAATATTTCCGTGAATTGGAAAAGTCACAGACAGGAAACAGTGTTTCAGTGAATAAATATATTCAGATAAATGTTGGATTTATAAGCTGCACATTTTTATGACCCACAAAAGAGGAAGAAGTTGTCAAAGAGGGGACAACCACTGCCTTGTACCTTGTTCCAATATCGAGCCAGCTTCCATAATCTTTAACCAGAAAGAAGAAGTGCTAAGGAGAGAAAAAGAAAAAAGAGCACAATTTTGTTCCTCAAATAAACATTTCACAACAAGAATGACAAGGCTCAAATATCTGCTCCAAGCTGCTCATTCAGGGCATTTACACAGTTTAAGCAAAAAATGCCCAGATTTCATCAGATAATCTTTAACTGAATAACAAACAAGTCAGGAAAGAAGTATTTCGGAGGCTAGAACACTAGGGAGCTAGGTTCAAATTTCTGCTAAGCTGTATAAATATGCTGTGGCAAGCTTGATTTTACAACCAATCATGCATCTGCCTCATGAAGTCTAGGGCAAAAAGACCCACATTATTACCATATATTCCACTTCCCCAACTCTACTTTATTGCTTGAAGGCATGACAAGGGATGTACCATACATCTTTTGCCAGTTTATCACAAGAAGACAATGGGCTTGCTGGCCCTAGTGACAGTCACGCTTCTCTCTTAACATATAGTTTGGTCCACTAGAAAATCTTTGGTTAGTCATTCTCTCTCACCTTCAGCTGCAAATGGCTCTATCAGGAATCAGCCTGAATGACAACTCCAGTAAACCCTAGCATTATGGCCAGTGTGAATTGCAGTCCAAACTGCTCATGGTAATTTACAAGAAAGAATATAAATGGATTCCAAAGAAAACAAGATAGTAAACTATATCATGTATATGTGTGTATGCTAGATACTGTCTGCCTAGGCCTTTATTACTTAAATAGAAAAATACCCCTTTCTGAACTGGCAATATATGGTGTTCCCTGAATTGAATTATGTGTTGTTTGGGTCTTGGAAATATTTTCTCCTGTGTGTGGTATTCCCTTGAACCGATTCAAATAAAATAATTACCATGCTATTTTGGCATTTTATTTGTGACTGAATAGACCTTCCAGACTGGAACCAGGAAGGACCATTCTTTTGTTGACTATTGTAATTAAAATTATGACAGTCTCTGATGCCTAATATTAGATACATTTATTCTACGGCATAAACTCCATGATGTGACATAACAAAAGCAGAAGGTGTTGTCACTTCACGTAGCTCCTCTGGGAAGAATAAGGGATGGGAGATCATGAAAGAATAAAAATCCCTTCTTACAGTGCTTTGAAGGCACATTGCTTCAAGCTATGTCATGATGTGTATATATAGTACTGCCAGCGAACGGGCTGGGGCGGTGGGGAGTGTGTACTTTTTTTCATTCATTAAGAAGGTCACTTAATAACTCTTTGTCCTAAAATCACAGGATGGATGTTGAGATGGTCTGCTTCTCCTTTGCCCAACTGCTTGCATTGTATACACAAACAGTGTCATTTACTTCTCCTTGGGTCTCTTACCCTCCCCTTGGTAATTCTTATATCTTGTTTTAAAAAATGAAGCAGACCATGTTTTGAAGGCAGGGAAGAAAAGAATGAAAAATTAAACTAGGCACCCAGGTGCATCTGGCATTCCCTTTCACTCCCAGTCTTGAACATTCAGTCTGAAGTAAATGAAAACCTAGCCATGTTAACTTAAAAATAGCTCAGTGAAAGAACTGAAGTAATAAAGATTATGTCTCTTCTGATGCATTCATTAGATGATGTACAAAGGACTGTGGAGTAGTGGGGGTTCTATCTGCAGTTTATGCCCTAGTTCCATAAACTTTGAAGTCTGAAACTAATTCAGATATCTCTTGATTGAATTAGCAGGACTCTCTGGGTTTTGATCTTATTCGTACAGAATGTCCAACAGTAGCTTACCAAAGCCATAATGTCTGAAATCACAAGAACAATGAGGAAAAGCCTGGGGAAAGAGAGAGAGGGTGGGGGGGAGAGAGTGTCAGAGGAAGACCGTAATTCATAGTTCATCAGTATTGCAAGAAAGTTTCATAGAATTCTAAGAATATGACAAAACAAGTTTGAGAGGTACAGTTGTTCTCCTTTGATCTATTTTCTTAGTGTTATATATCAGGTCTTTCCACTCTCAGTGCTAAGCATCAGAATATTAAAACCTTTTGTTAATGTCAGCTGAATTCTATGACCCGTTTAATTTATAGAAATGAAGTCAACTTCCCTATATTTTAACATTAGCAAATGTACCTAGCTTCACTTGGATTACAAATCCATTTGTTCCACTCTCATCCCAGAGCTCTCTCCCTTCATCTTCCATTTTTTTCATGTCATGCTAGTTTGTCTCTCCCTGCACCACAACACTCCTTCAGTCATGAACAGGATCACCTGGGTTAGAAACCCTTGAGTTTCTCCCCATGCTCTTACTTTCCCCCACCCCCACATTCCAACTCTCACTCTTTCATCTCTCCTCACTAGACTAAAGAAGTACCAATGAGTTTTTCTTTTTTCCTTAGAGCTGCTGTACACTACTTTCCCAAATCCGGGAAATTATGCAAACTATGTTGTGGATCACAAAGGGTTGACCAATGCATGCACACACCTCCCTAACAAGTACTTTTCCATGCAGAAGCACTCTGTTGAACAATGCAGGAAATGCAAATATTCAACAAATATGGCTTTCCAAAGAATGGAGATTACACGAAGTCTGAAATTCTGCTTGGGGCATTTACAATAACTTGACTGTGCCTGTGCTGAGCTTCGTGGTCATGCCTGTTTGCGAAATGAGAACAACTGAATTTACTGAACTTAGGTTATCACTGCAATTAGGATTACTGAGATGCTAATACAGAAAGGGGGCAGGTTGTTTACCTGTTACTGTGGTTTTTCAACTGATCATCTGTAACTCACACACGTGGCAGAGCCACATTCAGAATCTCATAGAGATTGGCAGTCTTTCAACAAGATTCCCACACCCAATCCCTGCTGAGTATGTCTCTGTCTGCCCCAACAGTTCTCCATCAGCTCCACTCCATCAACAGCAGAGAAAGATGAAGCATGATAGACCAAGCAGAGGTACGTGAGTTGTGTGAGTTCACAGACAACAGCTAAGTAACCTGTCCCCCTTCTTCTTGATCTCCCTGACTCACACAGAGAGGTGACTTGGTCAGCTCACTTCCAGGAGGAGGGTTAGTTACACCAATACAGAAAATAGCAAAGTTTGCCCAAAGAATACATCTGCCTTAATGCACACACCTAGTCTTCAGTAGGAAATGACAGTTAAGGGATGTGACCACGTTGCTGTTGTGCAAATATCAAGGAGTGGACCATCTCTAGTGAAAGTGGTAGAAGATGCCATTGACCTTGTGGAATGGCCACAATGATCTTTAGGTACTGGGAGATGTGCCAACTCTATGCTATAGAAAGCAGAAGTTACTTCATTATCTTTCTCTTTTCTTTAAGTGGTTTGAATATTACGCCACGTGAACACTGTTTTAAATCACTAATGACTGGTTTGGACTAAACAGCTGACCTAGTAGCAGGAAGAGAGGATGGGCCATTAACTATAATAATAATTTAATTCAGAAGAATTATAATTATGAGAGCATGATTAGTTACAATGTGAAATTTCATTAAAATGTGCTGCACCATGGCAACTGAGGAAAATTTCAGCAATGACTTCTATCATATTGTCTCCCTCTGAGAAAAAGAAACAGAATTTGGCCATTTTATCAAGCATCAAGCTTAGTAAATTAACAAGACCTTTCAAAATCATTAAAATGTGACAAATCTAGTTTACAGATTTGACTTTGCAAAGCAGATGCACAATGGGATACCATCACACTGCTGAAATTACTGTCAAAACATTTGGTGACGATCCCACAGAGAGACAAATACATATGCCTGTCAACTCCGAGGACAGCTAAAAATCACTGCAAGAATTCTCATTCTTTATAAGTTCACATTATACTCAAGATCATTAGCAGCCACAGTAGCAAAACCTTCATTAAGAAGAAGGCCATTCTTAAACTCAGTCTCTATTTGTCAGATTGTGTTGTGTTACAGTGTTCAGAATATTGAGAACATTGAGTTGTACAGGTAGCAATAGTGATAGCCTTGACTGGACTGCAGCAAATATCAGATCTATAGCCTAATTCGGACTCTTATCCTGCAGTAACCATCATTGCTTGAAGAACGATCTGTGATATCATGTGATATCATGGAAAAGCATGATCTGAACAACCTCCTCTGCCATAGTGGAGAAAAGAAGAGCATCCTATGAACTAAAGAACCATATTAATTATTTGTCTAGTGCAGTGGTTCCTACCCTTGGATCCCCAGATGTTCTTGGACTAAAACTCCCAGAAGCCTTCACCACTAGCTGTGCCAGTCAGGTTTTCTGGAAGTTGTAGTCCAAGAACATCTGAGGGTCCAAGATTGGGAACTATTGGTCTAGTGCATGAAATGCCCTAAGGTGTATGGTGAAGGTAAGATATACATCTGTTCTTTGATCACATGGGCTATTACTTTTACCATATCAACTCTAAAATATATTCGCCTGAATTCAATTTTTAGTCTCAACTGGACCAGACCTATTCAAACCATTGCCAATTAGTGTATATCAACACACCAAGACCCACTGATTCAAAGGGTGTATTCTATCTGGGACCAGTAATTCAATTTAGTCAATTAACCAATTACATATGATCAGAGGTTTCAGAATCATGCATTCTTCCCACAGTGAATGAAGATTGGTAATTACTGTACATTCAACACAGTCATTTACAAAACAGCAGCAGACTGTTTGTGTCCTGCAAAGTGAACCCCAAAGCAACTGCTTCTTCAGCAAAAGCTTTTACTATACCTTTTAGATGATAGCTGGGTTGTGACTTGAACAGCTTCAAAAGCACATGACACAAGAACAAAGGGGATTGCAATCTGCTGAGGACAAGAATCACATTAAGCTACTGGCAATCTCTTATGAAACAAGGACAAGCCTCCAGTTGGCATTGCTAGCATTCATCAAGACAGCCAAGCACCCTCAAAAGTTGTCCTTACAAAATTTAACATTGTGGACACACAATTGTCAAGCAGTTTCTTCTATGAAGCATTCATTCAGATATTTGACCTAATTAACAGATATGTTAACTCACTGCGATAGCAGTTCCCTGCAGCACATGAAGACATATTAATAACCCACTTCATTTCACTCATTCTAACACTGTGATAAGTATATTAGAAAGACTATTAAAAGTACAGATAATATGTTACGCCATTGTTTAAAGCATCTCCCTCTGAGGAACACTTCCCAAAGAGATTTGTATGCCAAAGAATCTGTGGAAGATCACTAGGACCTGCTGCCTCTCTGCTATCACTGCTCCTGTCAATGAAGAAATCCCTCATTCCTTGCAATGCCACTACTCCCTGAAGCACCACTTCCAAACCACTGAATACATCTATGTTGACTATTCCATCTCGCAGTGACAGCATTCACTTGCTCATTTTCCCCACAAGAATCCAAACAGTAGATTTCCCACAGTGTGGCATTATCGTCTTTCATCCAGGTATCATCCGCACATATAGATCTATACAGACAGCTCTAGATCTGAATCTGGATGCTGCCTTGAAGTGGCATTTGGAGTTCTCAGCGCAGGTATAGTACTGAGTTATCTGACTTGTGAACTGACGTGATGCTATCGTCCCACAGCTTTTGAACGCAAGGCATTTTGAGACCTGCCACGAAACACTCCTGGTGATGTTGTATGATTGCATCCTTTCCCATTATTCAGTCTACAACAACACCCCTGTGTTCAGGAGTTTAAAATGTTGCATTCCTGAGTCACTTGCAATTTTGCTGCATTGGAAATGCAAAGAGAAGAAAAAGTGACAAACTACTTATCAATTTCATTTTTGTGGGGGAGGCAGCCTGAAGAGGGGAAGAAAATGGTACATTGGGCACTCACTGTAAGAGTTCCTTCTGATAGGTGCAAAGGAGGACTCCACTATATTGGCCTATTCCTGTCACCACCCAGATCAGAAGGCAGGAAACATGTGACCCTGAAAGAGTTTTTGGCAGGCCCACAGCTTTCTATCACACTCTCAGGTGGGGATTACACACTTGAAAGGGTTTAGCATAATTTGTCATGAGGAATATCTTCAAAATCTAAAACATTTCCTGCATCCTCTTTGGAGGAATGGGTAATGAGGGATGGAGGGGCTTTTTTGGGAGGAGCAGCATTAAGTAGGCAAGGGGTCTAGAATACTTGCAGCCAGAACCCTGAGCCTGGGTGGTGAGAACCTGGTAGGGGGAAGGAGATGGGCGCGTGGTGGAACGTGCCTCCAATTTCTTTTCAATATTTGTATACTTATTGTTCTTAGCTTTAATATTGCCTTCTAATGGCGTAAGATGCCTCTTTATACTCATTATTCTGAGCTTTAAATATAGTCTTCTAATGATATTAACCACCATTGTATATTCATTGTTTTCAACTTAAATGCTGTCTTTCAATGTTGTAAGCTGCCTTGGGTCTTTTTCAAGGAGAAAGGGGGTGGGGAGGTAAAAACAAACAAGCAAACAAACAAATTCTGAAGAGATGACTTTCAAGTAGATGATGACGATGATTTACCATATTTTTCTGTGTATAAGACAATACTTTTGTCTAAAATTGTTTTATTTACTTGCTGTCAGCCGCCCAGAGTAGTCTATGACTAGATGGGCGGGGTATAAGTATAATAAATAAATAAATAAATAAATAAATAAATAAAACCTTTAGACTAAAAATTTAGGGTTGTCTTATACATGGAAGTAAGCTGAGGAGAGAACAAAACGGCCCATACCTTGCCTCTGCAAACAGGCTGCCTCCAATCAGGAGGCTTAGCTTCCTACAGTCAGGAGACTTGGCTTCCTCCAATCACGAGGTTTATGTAACTGATGTCAGCTAATGCTGAACAAACCAACTAGAACACACCTTGTTGGAGGTGGAGCATGTAGGGAGTGCTCAGATGCAACAGGGACAGTACTGGTATGTAAATGTTACCTAATTACTAAATAAAAATGTATTCTGTTTTATGTTTAAAATATTGATTTCTTAATTTTGGGTTAGAAAAGTCGGGGGGGGGGGCCTCTTATACACGGAAAAATACGGTAAATGTTGCAGTGTGCCAGAAGCACTGTCAAAGGATGCTTGGTGCGACCAAGAGGAATGATCTTTAGAGGCCTGGGAGGCACAGGCAAGAGAGCATCTGGGCCATACCTCATCCCCATCCACATAGACAAGCCATGATGCGCTTGGTAAACTGCCTGAGGTGGAGGGTAACTGTCAGAGGCTCCCTAGTGGGCGCAACAAAGGAAGGCGTTTAGGAACTCAACACTGGGCTTAAAAGTTTCAAAGTGGTGTTGGGCTCCAGGCTGAAGGAAATGTTGAAGGAATTGTGGGAAAAGCAGCAGCAGCTGCCGCCGCCAAATCAACTGCCTTGAGATCTGCGGGGTCGGGTGGAGGGGTGAGAGCCCATGATTACCAGGGCTTCACATGTGTGAGAATAACCAGAGCAGTTGAGAAGCAAGCCCCAGGGGATCAGGGCAGTCTCTGGGGGCGAGGGGGCTTCTCAGTGATTCACTCCTGAGTCAGAACAACGCATGTCCTGAACATGCACTGGGAAGGCCTCAGCAGGCTGCAAGACATCCAAAGTAAAGTGGCTTTTTTCACGGCTGTGTGGTTTTTGGCAGACTTTCCCTTCAGTAACCTTGGCAAGCCTGTAATCCTGTTTCTCCTTGCCGATGAGACCCACTGGGGGAAGGAGGACAGAGGGCGAAAGAAAGAAAATGACTTTTTTTTTTTGTAAATGAGGCAGAAAAAGAACAAAAAGGCAAGGAACGGTTCACAAAATGAGAGAAGAAACAGGGAGAAGGTAAACAATGAGGGAGAGACGGGGGGGGGGGGGGGAACGGGACAAGGAAAGTGAAAGAAAAAAGTACCAGCAAGACTAACAGCAACTGGACCTTGCACTGGGATGTTGACCTGGTCAAAGATAGGTAACAAGCCTGCTGAAAGAGAGTTGAAGATCTACCAAAAATTCTTTCAGGGTCCCATGTGATCTGGGTGGTGACAGGGATAGGCCAGTATAGTGTCCTCCTCCTCTGCACCACCAGAGAATGTAGCAATTTTTTTTCTTTTTAAGTGAAAGTAGCCCAAGTCCAATGGTGGTTTGCCAACTCTACTCTAGGTCTGCCACCGCCACCCCCAAAACCTTCTTCTCTCCACAGAGATCTTATGGGCTTTGTCTTTTACACTTGCTTGTGCTTTGCTGTTAGAGGCAAGCAGCTGCAAATACACATTCATTCTGGAATTTTATATATTACTTCAATACTATTTATTTTATTTAGTTTGATTTACAGCCCATTACAGGTCCATCAGGAGGGAAAAACATTAGCCAGCATGAAAATCAGGCAAAATAAACCTATGTTGAAGCACAGCCAAAGTAAAAACATCATAGTTTGTGTCTGAGAAGTCTGAAAAGAAAACCTAGCTGCACTGAGTGGCATATCATCTGTTAAAGTGGTATCACAGTTCTATCCATGTTTCTTGGCAGTGAGTCCCACAGACTTCAGTAAGCTAAACGCCAAGTAATTGTGCTCAGGATTGCAAGCTCAATCAATTTGGGAGCAGCACTCCCTAAAAGTGACTAACCTTCCACAGTAGCAAGCCTCCCATCAAGAAAGGGCTGAAAACTGTCAAAAAGCAGTAGACGGAAGTCGGATCAAAGCTAGATGCCCAGGAAGAGAACGAGAGAAGCATTATTCATATGCATTTTGCAAACCATGTTCACCACAGAAATAACAGGACTTTTTTTTCCTCCTACAAAAATGTGATGCATCATGGAACAATTCTGGAAGGTACAGTGCAGGTTTTTCACATTGCATCCCTGTTTGCAGATTGGTTGGAACAAGTGACAGTTCGTGCCTGCTACTGACAGCACCTTACGCTTTGCAAAATGCTTCCCTGTCTGTGGGCGCTTTCACAACTGCCATTTCACGACTTGGATGTGTCCAGACAAAAGTCCCAATGCAAGCTGCCGCAAAGCACAAGACGTGGCACGTTCTCTCCTGCTCTCAATGACCTGCTGCTACTTGTGCATCCATTTTCTGCATGGTTAGGTTTTTACTTCCATTCCATCTGATAGGGAATGCTGAGTACAATTCCCACATGTGCAGAGTGGACACATGCATATGTAGCTCTTACTCACCTAGTCTTCACCCAGTGGGAAGAAATACAAAGTTTGGCCGAGTAACTTTTTAGGACTACAGTTCCTCTATCTAGGAGATTCAGAAAGTTGTAGGTGGGGAAAAAATAATAACTTCTCCAAACTTTGGCAGAACGCCTGGTAAAATCTTCACAGCCCGAGGGAAAGGGGTTCTATGTGCTTATATACCTTGGCCTCATGATTGGCAAGTACAAACAAAACAACTTAAAATAGTAGGAATGGAAAACTGCGATATATATAATAAATGATGACATTGCAAAATAAATTTGCTCAAGTTTTATGGTCCAAGGAGCATTCAGCTGAAGCAGAATAAAAGCACTACAGTGATCTTCTTTCAGCATCTCTCAAGATAATGAACAGTATTTACCTGTTAACAGAAGCTATGTTTCCGGTACCAAAAAATGCTGTCACCATGAAGAAGACCTGAATATGCTAAGGAAACAAAAGTTCAATCCACACACATACACACATATGCTCATCCCATCTCACACCCTTCTGTATCCTAACACACTGTGTTAGACCCATATGGGTTCAAATATGTCAGCTGGACTAACAGAAGCTGTTTAACTCAGGAGTCTTAAAGCATGGCTGCTTTGGTTGACCCACTTCTGCTATCAGAAAGGAAAAGGAAGACAATGGAGTGTACTAAAATGACTTCAAGAGGATGAGAGCCATTCCCATTTGCCTGCTTAAATCAGGCCTCATTACTTTGCTGTTGAGAGGCGAGGCTAATGAAAGACAATTTTACCTGCATCATTCCTGCAGTAGGGTAGATTAAAGGAAGCAAGAGCTGTAGTGATCTTTCTGCCCTTCTCCCAGATCCCCAGTTTCAGTCTTCAGCTCTGCAAATACCGGCAAGCATTATCACTCCTACAAAGCTTTTGAAATGGCTACCATTAGTTTGTTTTTTGCGTGCTTAATATATTGATGTAGCTCTGCACAGTGTTGGGAGAATATGGCGCACAATTACAGAAATTCAGAACATGTCTCTCTAAGGAGTGTTCATCTCATCTTTGAGAATAAACAACTGAAAAGCCCAACACTACAAGAGACAAGATTCTGCTCACCAAGATTTAAAAGCACATATTTTACCTGTGCAATATCAATCTGCATTTGGACAATCAGATCAACAGATGCCAAGGGCCGGGGTGGACAACCTGCAGCCCCTACCTGCTCTCATAAAGGTCTTGAACTGTAGTAATACTGCTTCATTAAACTATATTCTTTCATAATGTATATACACTGACAGTTTTTCTGACAAGCACTTTTGCTGGAAACAGCTCACCAGCAATTTCAAGTTAGCACCATCTTAAGAAACAGATCTTATGCCTTGTTAAACAGTAAGTCATTCCAGCATAACTCTTCTTTCCAGAAACAACTTAAAAAAAAGATTCATCATCTTCACTTCTAGATAGCCAGCTCGTTGCATTGCAGTGCCATCACTGGCACTCTTTCAACCAGGTCTTTGTTCAAAGTGCAAAAGGATACAAAGAAGAAAGATCGCCTGATATCATCTACGTGGAGTTGTCGAAACTGTGTTATATCCGTGGTGTGCGAAAAGCTGAGAGCAGCAAGCTATAAACACAGCAGAAGAGAGATCAATAAAAGTAACGCCAGTCGGGATCGCATTGATATTAAAAGGTATATTTTCCAGGGAGCAAATGAGAAATTAAAGAGATTCTTTCAGAGAAGCCAGCTTGTAGTGCCAACAAAAGCCTCTTTTCCTACCGTTTTATTATACTTTAATGACTCTCTCAAGAAAGTTATCGTTCAAGGAAGATGATCAAGTTGAAATACTTCTGCTGCCTTAGGTAAGAAAATACCTCTGTGACCTTTCCATTTGCTCTCTTATTTCTTTTTTCCTTTTCCCCAAAGGAGTGGAAAGTGACATATTTTTAAAGTTTACAAAAGCTGATTTTGCAATTCTGTTCTTCTCATCTGGTGAACTCCGAAGGGAGGGAACTGAAGTGCCAGATCACCAGGTGAAGATGCTTCCTTTTGGTGCTGTGTCAATCTACATGACTTACAGCACAGCCTAGACAGCATCTTATCTCTCATCAGTAGGCAGTTTCTTTGAAGATTTAGTCAAAATCTACCTCCCTACTTTTTCTACCCACTGCTTCTGGTCCTGGATCTACTGCATGACAACCCTTAAAATATTTGAAGCCAACTATTATGTGTCCCCGTAATTTCCTTTGCTCTAGCCTAAACATACCCAACTCTTTCAACTGTTCTTCCACAATTTGGTTACTAAAACTAAATTAAACCAACAGACAATTAGTGCCCAACAATGTGAGGACTAAGATGCTTTCCTGGCATAAATGTAGTTCTCCTGAAACATTACCTTTGGCTTATGTAAAAATCCGTAGTGTTGTACTGCTTCTTGTTCCACATTTATCCACACAAACATCAACAAAGCCAGCGCCAGAGGGAAAAGGGCTTCATACCTACATGAATGTATATTTTGACAGCAAGTTAACATAAAAGAAGAAACCAAGGCCATGGCTTTATTTCTCCACCTGCCCACCTTCAGGTAAGGAATGCTAACTGGGGAAGGAGGTAGCTACTTGTTTGACAATTGATGGCCGTAGAAAAAGACTCTGAATTCAAACAAGTACACCTCATTCGCATATCATTTCGATGGATGGAGCAAATGTCAAACAGTTGGGAGATGTACAGCACTCCTTCAACAATTTTCTCTTGATTTGAAATGGTCGCTTTTAAGTGTGGATGTAAGAACCTAAGAACATAAGAAGAGCCCTGCTGGATCAGGCCAAGGGCCCATCTAGTCCAGCTTCCTTTCTCTCACAGTGGCCCCACCAGATGCCTCTGGAAGCACACGAGATAACTAGATACCTGTCTTCTGATACCACTCCCCTGCATCTGGCATTTTGAAGTACCTTCCTTTTAAGCCTGGAGATTATACATCCCCATCATGGCTTGTAACCTGTGATGGATTTTTCCTCCAGAAATCTGTCCAATCCCCTTTTAAAGGCATCTAGGCCACATCCTGTGGCAAGGAGCTCCACAGACTAACAACACACTGGGTAAAGAAATATTTTCTTTTGTCTGTTCTCACTCTCCTAACACTCAATTTGAGTGGATGTCCCCTGGTTCTGGTATTGTGTGAGAGGGAAAAGAGCTTCCCTCTATCCACTTTATCCATCCCCTGCATAATTTTATACGTCTCAATCATGTCCCCCCTTGGGTGCCTTTTCTCTAGACTAAAGAGCCCCAAATGCTGTAGCCTTTCCTCATAAGTGAGATGCCCCAGCCCAGGAATCATTTTAGTTGCTATCTTCTGCACCTTTTCCAGTTCTACTATGTCTTTTTTGAGGTGTGGTGACCAGAACTATATGCAATACTCTAGGTGCGGCCTTACCAGCATTTTGTACAATGGTATTATAATGTTGGCTGTTTTATTTTCAATCCCCTTTTTAATGATACCTAGCATAGAACTGACCTTCTTCACTGCCACTGCACATTGGGTTGACACTTTCATTGAGCTGTCCACCAGCACACCAAGATCTCTTTCCTGATCCATCACAGACAGCTCGGAACCCATCAGCTGATAACTAAGGTTTAGATTTTTCACCCCAACGTGCATTACATTTTCTTATATTGAAACACATTTGCCATTTTGCCGCCCATTCTCCCAGTTTGGAGAGATCCTTCTGGAGCTCTTCACAATCTCTCCTGGTCTTTACCACCCAGAAAAGTTTTGTGTCATCTGCAAACTTGGCCACCTCACTGCTTATCCCTGTCTCCAGGTCATTTGTGAACAGGTTGAAAAGCACCGGTCCCAAGAGATCCCTGGGGCACACCGCTTTTCCCCTTTCTCCATTGTGAAAATTGCCCATTGACACCTACTCTGTTTCCTGGTTCTCAACCAATTCTCAGTCCATAAGAGGACCTGCCCTCTTATCCCCTGACTGTGGAGTTTTCTCAGCAGCCTTTGGTGAGGGACCACCTTCTGAAAATCCAGATAGACAATATCCACTGGTTCACCTGCATCCACATGCCTGTTGACCTTTTCAAAGAATTCTAAAAGGTTTGTGAGGCAAGACTTACCCTTACAGAAGCCATGCTGATTTTCCATCAGCAAGGCTTGTTCTTCTATGTGTTTTAAGATTTTATCTTGAATGAGGCTTTCCACCATCTTTCCTGGAACAGACATTAGGCTAACTGGCCTGTAGTTTCCCGGGTCCCCCCTCCTTCCCTTTTTAAAGATTGGCGTGACATGTGCTATCCTCCAGTCCTCTGGCACTTTGGCCATTTTAAGGGACAAGTTGTATATTTTAGTTAAGAGATCAGCATGTAATTTTGAAGGTGACAAGAACTGAACATTGAACAGTTATTCAAGCCTTTGTTTCTCTTTCAATTCTGATTCAACTCCCCGGCCTTCATATTATTTTATTTTATTTTTGTAACCATATTTATTAGACCCTTGTTAACAAACTAATGTTTGTGTTCTCATGGAAGAACATTATCATGTTGCCCAAAATGGCTGGGAGTTTTCAGGCTATCTACTGACAAAATGCATACCCCAGTGAACTGACTGGCAGTACAGGGAAGAGGGATGGCTGCATTTTCTCCACCCTTGTTTTAAACACAGCTAGATTACGTTTGTGACTTCAAATAGCTTAAACTGTAAGGAAACCCTCACCCACCCAAAATCCTATTAATAAACAAGAACATTACCCTGTACTTAGCAGAAGGTATGTTGACATCAAAGAAAGAAGGATGCTCAGCAACCTCAGGAACAGAAATGTGGGGCTTAGGAGTGGCATTATCAAGGATGAAACTGCAATAAATAGAGTACCTGTCAGTAATAAACTATTTAAATACCACTTCCATAGTTCCCAAAGGCTGAAAACACCATACTTGTGCACCATATGCTGGTTTATGATATATTCTTGAAAACTAAAGATGCAGGAGGTTATACCTAGGCTGCTTTCTTTATCCTTTGGTAAAAGCAAGGTGTGCTGCATATATATCACCTCATAATGCTTAAAGCACTTTCTGGGTCATTTACAATTTAATTATGCAGGCTACACATTGCCCCCCCCCCCCCTTGCCTTGCTCTCCAGTAAGCTGGTTACTCAATTTACCAATCTCGGAAGGATGGAAGGTTGAGCCAGCTTCAAGCTAGTTACCTAGTTGAGTCAACCTCAAGCTGTCTATGAATTATATTGATCAGCATTGTAATGAATGTTCATTCATTTGTAATGAATTACACTGTAGCACTACCCAACACGTCTGTCTGTCTGTTCATTTCTACAGTAGCTTGCTGTGTAGGAATTTTAAAATAGATCTTTACACAGAAAATTAACCACTGCTGGTATCTGCTACACAGGCAAACTATGTGACTGAACTTCATAGCTCAAAAACATAATCATACACAGTGAGCACCACTCATATTTTCCTGCACAGTACTCAGTGAATCTTACATATATTGACACACATATAAGCAAGATAATAGACATTCTTTTCAATCACATTCCAACAAATATTGAAAGCCAACAAAATCTTCCAGAAATAAGGCTGCCTGCAATGTTTATCTTTGGGGATTACTGCTATACAGTATTATCTAAGGTTTTTTTTCCTTGCTGTAACTTAAAAGCAAGAATGCATGATGATGTCAGACTTGGCTCCCAAGCAAAGTGTCGGGTGGGGTAAGATAGAGTGTTATGTAGTTTAAGAAGGCAAAATAAGGTCACCGTGTATCCAGCTTGAGCAGGGAGAGGATCCTAGCTAATGTTAGGTAGGGAACCTGATCAAGAAGACTTTACAGGTTTGAACAGATAACACTTGACCCACTCTGGATTATAGGTCTTAAGAGATTTTTAGAACTGAACATAAACCTCTTGCCTTTCATCCTGCATGTTAGGCCTTTCAGAGCTGCAGGTTTCAAAGGAGTAGCCAAATAAGTCTGTGCAAGCATATCTGACAAAAAGAAAAAGAAACGACAAAAACATTGTGGCACCTTGAAGGCGGTTATATTTTAATATAAGCTTTCATGGATCAAGCCCACTTCCTCAGACATTAGAGTGAGACTTTATGACTGCCATGTCTATACATGGCCCCATGAGCAGGCGGGGGATACAGATAACAGTCAAAGTGCCTGGAGTTTGTTAGTACAGGAAGAGTACTATCAAGCTATAAACAATTCCAGTATTCACAGCTTGATCGTCTCCCTCTAATGTCTGAGGAAGTGGGCTTGATCCACATAAAGCTCACATTAAAACATAAGTCTTCAAGATGCCATAATGTTTGAGAGAGAGAGAGAGAGAGAGGGAGGGAGGGAGGGAGAGAGCAGACAAAGTAAACCAGCCTGGAGCAGAAGGGCCAATCTTCCTCTGTGCTCAGACAAGATATGCCAGCCTGACCCCTGGAGCCTTGATACGGGTCAGTGTCTGTGCCCTTAACTGGCAGTAGTTGGCAAACACAGAAATGCCCATGCCTTGCGATTACATACAAACACTCATCTCACTAAGCTTTACGTTGTAAAAAGAAAAGAAAAAAGTTCAACTCTTCGAAGGAATCCTGTTCAGATATTATGTAAGAATATGAAAAATATTGTGACAAAACAGTTTGGTGTTTAGGGATGAAAGCTTGGTGCCTCCTCACCTACTTGAACCAGATGGGGCTTGTTGGAATAGGGAATTCATGAAGCTGCCTTAGATCGGTTCAGACTAGTTAAACATATATATACTGTATACTGATATATATCTAACTAGTCTGAACCGATCTATCTATCTATCTATCTATCTATCTATCTATCTATCTATCTATCTATCTATCTATCTATCTATCTATCTATCTATCTATCTATACACACACATATATATTAAGCTCATGGTGGTATACATAGTTCTGCCTTTTGATGTTATCTTCCCATCGACCTTGAGAGGTAAATTAGACTAAGAAATTACGACCAGCCCAAAATTACCCCCCAACCTTCATGGTGGAAGGGGGATTTGAACTTGGATCTGCCTCGACCATGTCTAAAAGTCAAATCCAACATTAGCGCCACTCAGAATAAAATGAACAGGACTTATGAATCACAACCAACTAAAGTTTTATCCATTTCAGTGGGCCTGCTCTTTATAAGACTAACATTAGATTAAGCCCTAAGACTCTAACCACTCTAAGACATTGGCTACCCATTTATCTTGACCACTATAGTCTATGAATCCCAGCCCTACATTCCTGAAGCCCTGGGTTCAAGAACTGCTGCAGACTTCAGTCTGACAAGAATTATGCTATGCTGGCTGGGGGTGTTCAAGGGGCTGTTATCCAAAAAAAGGAAGAGTTGCCAACTCTGATCTGAACTTTATAATAGTTAATGAGATATCCCATTAATATCACTATGCATTATTCATCTCCAAGTATCAGTCTGCTTCTAAATCAATATTGTTTATATACTTCTTATCGTGGATTGGTTCTATATTTTGTTTTGCAGGACGATGCTTATGGATACTTGTGTTTATGTGTAATTACAGAACACAACCTCTTCTTGGGGTCAGCTGCTGCTGGCAAAGATTACACTTTTAAACAGCCAGGTATATGTATAAATAGCAAACAAGTCAACATTGACCTCTGCCTGACAGATCGATATCTAAAATAATCTGCCAAGATAACGCAGGTTTACCTAATGTCGTCCAGCTAATAATTTGATTTATGACAGGCAATCCTTGTTTGCTGAGAAGGCTGCGGTGAGTACTGTTTACAACATATGTTGCCACCGCCAGATTCAGCAGCTAATTAAAAAAAAAAAAAAAGAAGAAGAATGGTAAGGGTAATTCATCTGGGTGGTCCCACGATCCTGCAAGGAATATGGAATATTAGTGATGTTAACAGTTAAGCTTGTTATACAGATTCTGCCCCTTCAAAATCTGAAATGACAGAAGAAAGACAAAGCAAGCAAGGCTTACAGAAGATCTCATATGTCTGAAGCTTTAGTAAGAAAAAATGGCCAAGTTTCAATGACAAGAGGGATGTGCAGTGTTGTAAATGGTGCACATGTACTTAAACGGCTGGAATCTCTCCACCCTATGAAAAGTGAAGAAGGGTCCTTGCCAGTTCCCATTTCTCCTTGCAATTCTCTGCATCACCACTCATGGTTCTATGAAGGGTCCCTTTCCCCTTCAAAGCAGTTTTTCAGGAGTCATGTGGATGCTACCAGGAGAATAAAAAATCGCAAGAATCACTTTCTTTTCCTTCTTCCAGTATGAACAGAATTTCACTAACACTAGTTTGCATCCAACCCTATAATCATGGATCTGACCTCTGGATCACCTTAGGCTGATTTCCTGAACACAGCTTGGAAAAAGTTTATTTTTCAACTACAACTTCCAAAAACCCCTAACCAGGACATGTTAATAGTTTGCTCTGGGAGTAGCCATGCTGGCTGGGGGTGGGTGGGTTTGGTACATGTAGTTGAAGACACTGACTTTTCCAAGCTCTGCCTGAAAATACACACTATAGAGCCATGTAAATCAGTGGTTTTTCAGAAAAATATTTAACAATATTACTTAAATATTATTACGATCATATTCAAAATTATAGTGAAGCTTCCCAAGTACCTTCAATATGGAACACAGTATTTCAATAAGTGAAAACTACATCAAACTCTATTTTTATCAAAACTAAAAGTTCTAGGATCCAATTACCACTTAACATTCCACCTGGCCATGTACTCTTGGGTGGTATCAAGAATTGTATAATCCCATTGTCTTTTGGATACCACTGTAAACTATTCAGCAACTCCCCAAACAAACTGTTGATTCAGACTTCCATAACTGGATTTCATGCTTGATTTTACTCAGATTGAATAAATTGGAGAATCAGAAAATAAACCTACAGAGAAGGAGGTCTATCAACAAAGTTCATTGAGGAGAGACTTATCAGTAGGACTCTATTTACAAACTGTCAACATTATAGTTTAGAGAAGTAATAAAAGCAGATCATCAAGCAACAATTTGGCATTGAGTTTTATGCTGGTTTAATGAATTATGTGCCATCATATAACAATTCTCCGAGATTTTTCCTACCTTCCTCAACAGAGTTTAGACTTCAGACTTATACATTCATATAACTTTTACCGTCATTTCTATAAAAGACAGTAGATCCACTAGTCAATGTCATACTATAATTCCATTTCATATGTACAGCTTTAGGAAGGAAAAAAAAGAGTAGAAAAATCTAGCAATAATAATAGTTTTTTTTTAAAAAAAGATTCACTTGTTATCACTGCCTTTCCCTTATAAAGCAATTCCCACTCATAACAGCAGATAAGGACAGAAGGAAGTCAATACAGGGAAGAGTTTATTAGGCTAAATACATTTACACGTCACAAAAATATGTCTGGATTCTTATAATCTCCAAGGATTCTGAAATCAGTTTCCCAATGTTTATTCAGCAAATGTACAGCATGATGGTGATAAGATAAGTTCCCTTAGCTCTGCAATTGTAAAAAGCACCTTTAGCAGCTTACATCCCCAGCTAGTTCCAGAGCTGGGAAAAAACTGGTATATTGGCTGAGGAATTCTGGGATTAGTAGTAGTGGTGGTGGTAGCAGCAGCAGCAATGACCTTAGTCCTTCAAAAAAACAAAAACAAAAAATCCTACCTATGTGTAGCTCTGCCAATTATCACAATTAGAGATGGGACATTCATATTCATATCCCAAGGGTAAGGTAAAGGTAAAGGTTCCCCTTGACATTTAGTCCAGTCGTGTCCGACTCTAGGGGGCGGTGCTCATCCCCATTTCCAAGCCATAGAGCCAGCGTTTGTCTGAAGACAGTTTCCGTGGTCACGTGGCCAGCGCGACTAGACACAGAACGCCGTTACCTTCCCACCGAGGTGGTACCTATTTATCTACTCACATTTTTACATGCTTTCGAACGGCTAGGTTGGCAGGAGCTGGGACAAGCGACGGGAGCTCACTCCGTCGCGTGGATTCAATCTTACAACTGCTGGTCTTCTGACCTTGCAGCACAGAGGCTTCTGTGGTTTAACCCGCAGCGCCACCACGTCCCCTTATCCCAAGGGATATCTTTATTTTGTTATTTATTTTATTTATTTTATTGAATTTCTACCCCGCCCATCTAGACCAAAGGTCTACTCTGGGCGGCATTACAAGTTTAAAAACAGTTAAAACCAATAAACATACACTATAAATCCAAGATGGTAAGATGTGAACTTAAGATACAGCAGGAGGGAAAGCCTGCCCAAATAGCCAGGTCTTTAGTTTGCTTCTGAAGACACCCAGAGAGGGAGCCAGGCGGATCTCCACGGGCAAGTTGTTCCAGAGGTGAGGATATCCCATCTCTGACCACAGTTTATCATGAACACTGAAGGATTTGTGCATGGGGATGTCCGTGACAATGCCTGTTTTAGTCTGCTCCAAGGCTATCCTACCGACAGCGACACTGGATCAAAGTATTTTTATTACATCGATCCCAACAATGAAGCAAAGCATGCTGCTTATGTATGACCCCATAGCGCTTAAAGCACTCTCTGGGCAGTTTACAATTTAATTATGCAGGTTACACATTGCCGCCGCCCCCGCCCCCCCCCCCCGCAAGTTGGGTACTCAATTACCAACCTCAGAATGATGGAAGGACGAGTAAACCTCGAACCAGCTACCTGGAATTGAACCTGGGTCTTGAGCAGAGTCCTCACTGCAATTTAACCACTTTGCCAAGAGGCTCCTCAATGAAATTTATAGAAATGTAACATTCTAGCAGGGATAACCTTTAGGTTAGGCATAATCCTCTGTGTGCTTCCATTTGAGGGTCACAAAGTCTAGCCCACAGCTTTCATAGGGTGTATCACAAGTGCACTTGTCTTTCCTCCATAAGCACATATTTAAAATGTACATTTAAACAGTGATTGTAGCAAGCATTTACAAATGTTTATCACAAGTATCTGTTCCATAATTTCTTTCTTTCTTTATTTAAAATATTTTTTACCCTGGCTTTCTCCTTGAAAAAGGCAGCTTATAACAGTGAAAGACAATATTTAAAGTAGAAAACAATGAGTATACATCGGTGGTTAACATCAGGAAAAGACAATATTTAAAGCTAAGATCAGTAAGTATACAATTAAAAAAAGAAAAACCAATGCCACTCTGAGAAATGGACAACACAAAAATGGAAAACAAGTAGAAATCCAGTCAAAACACTAATGCATAACAATCCATCTAAAGATCACACACAGGTAGCTAGTTACTGAGGGAAGGCTTGCCTAAAAGAAAGGTCTTTGCCTGCTTGCGGAAGGACAGCAAAGATGGGGCCCATCTGGCCTCCTGTGGGAGGGAGTTCCAAAGTCTGGGAGCAGTGACAGAGAAGGCTCTCTCCTGTGTCCCTATCAGACGCACCTGTGAAGTGCGCTTACATAGCAAGTGCAGATTCTATTACTTCACTGGGAATGTCCATCATTCTGATGGGTAAAGGAAATCTTACATCCATAGTGCTTCTATGTTTCTCACATCTGTAGTGTGAAAAAAACGCAGCTTTCAGATCTTTACCTCAGGTACTTTTCAGATAACCTAACCAAAACCAGAACCCTAGTCTGATTTTCTTATCACACTCCAGGTGCATTTAGAGAAGTAGTTAATCCAGAATACGTAGGCAAGGAAAGAAAAAGTAAGACAGAACATACATCATTATATACGTTAAACTAGCAATTAATTTGCAAAATTTTCCCTTAAAGTTATCACTTAATCATAAATTTAAAACTTTACAACTCCTGATTTACTGTCAATGAACTTTACTGTAACTAAATAAAAGTTTCCTTCGACAAACTGAACATGACTGCTGAAAGAATGGTAGCAACAAATCCATTACACTCTTTCTAAACACAAACTGAACTGTTTTCCTTCCACATTTTGTGGGAAAGCCAACATGGCAGATCAGTCTAATTTGAGTCATGGTCACCTCACCCCTAAAAGCCCACTTAGATAATCTGAAGCATTTCAAAGCAAGTAAAAGGGAGACTCTGATCATACAGCTACGGCAAATTACACGGGCACAATCTTTTTAGGTTTTCATCATAATCAATTTAGCTCCTGCAATTCTCCTAACCATGCTACATTTATAGTGACATCTAGTGGTAATTGTCAATTTATTTATTTAATATTTGCCGGAATAGCATATATATATATCAAAATACACACACACACCATTACTTATTAGCACCAGCATAGAGGTATTTTTTGTTGTTTATATCTGCTGGGCATTAATAATTACTGTGTAATTTGCCACGATAATAAAATGTTTAACCATGTGAGCCACGCAAAGAGACAAGAGTCCTAACACCTTGTTTGTTTCCTGCAATATTCACCCCATTATACCTGCCCCATACTAGGAATGAATTGTTTTACTGTTTTAAAGGTTGAATAGATCCCTATATAGGTGCCATGAAAGGGAAGGTCCCGCTAGTCCTTTTTAAAACACACAAATCCTTAACATAATGTGCACATGTACATTGTCTGTAGAAGAAGGAAATGTCACTGGAATCTTATATCTTGGCAGGAACAATGGCATTACATTCCAACATGACCTGATTTCATAATATACAACAGAAGAGATGCAGAAAATATACTCCATTGGATGATAATATGTAACCTATTTTGACAAAGTGGTTTGAGGCCATAAGCTAAAGATGTTCTTTATCTTTTCCCTCCACACAATGCTGACCCTGCACAGCCATCTTTGTCCTTCACATTGAGAATTTGGAACAGAGGAAATATTTAACCTTAGAAAATGAACAGAGATGGCAGAAATTGGAGAAAGAAGGAATGCATTTGTTTTATTTATCTGTACAGGTAATTTTGAAACATCTTGCTTGTAGTTCCCTCCCAGAAGTATTTTGTATAGAATTCTGAAACATACCCTAAACAGTTGCATTTCACATTTAACCTCTGAATGTCATACATATGAAACAAAGCATGTACTGTTCACCATATAAGGTGAAGGTGGGATCTGCACAAACATAACAAGTTGCCTTATACTGAGTCAGGCTGTTCCATTTAGCCCAATATTATCAACTCTGGATGGCAACAGGTCTCCAGGGTTTCAGGTAGATTCCCCCCCCCCCCGCCCCACCTGAAGATCCCAGATGCTCTGCCATATGAGTATTAAGCAGGCCAACCCTCCTTCCAAAATCAGGCAAAATCAGCTGTATTCAGACGGCTGAGATTCAGTAAGGCACATGGCAATGGTGAATTGCTCCTATGGTACTGGCTATTTATGTCTGACTGTGTTCCAGCTCAATAGTTTTGGTTCCTCTAAAGTTCCTGGAAATTAAAACTTGGCAAGGATGCTAAACATTACTTGTTGCAGGATTTGCTGCCACCTCACTCAGTGAATTATAATCATCAGACTCCCTTGGTGAGAGTAAAAACAACTATTAAACCACTTAGATTAATAGGTGACTACTGCCTTTCCTGGGTTTGTCTCAAAAAAGCTTGGAATAAGCCAAATTAAGGCTCCCCGCAATCAGAAAATAGTTTGATTTCCTCAGACCTCATTCAGGTCAATAACAGTTACATGCCATCAAGATATTTAATAATTAAAAGGTGACCTTTTACAGTGTTTTATAGGCATAGAGTAGAGCGGTTTACCATTTCTTCCTCTGTGGGTGCCCTGGGACTGTGCAGTTTGCTCAAAGCTACATAGGCTGGCTTTTCTCTCAGGAGGCACCACAGATAATCACACTCACAACCTCACACCAGGTACCCAACCATTCTGACAGCCTCAAAAAGAAAAGAATGGTAAACCACTTCTAAGTACTCTGTATCTAGAAAATCCTGGAAAAGGTTGCCATAAGAATCAACTTGACAGCATGTAATTATTATTATTTGTTCAATCTGGTCAAGGTGTACAACAAAGACCTGAGTCTTCTCCCAATCCTCTGAGTCTCCAGATACCACCTCACAAGTTACTGTGCACCCAATAACTACTCCAAGAACTATGCCATGAGGAGGAGAATGAGGCAGAGGAGGTGTATATTGTCACGTCCTCTCTTCTCTACGTCTATGGCACCACCAGGAGCATTAGCAGATTATTTTCTTAGTGCTCCTGACAATTTTTTTAGTGCTCTTGGTGCTTGGCTTGCTGTCCTAAAAGCACCATAAGTAGAGGAATATGGAATTGGGGCATCTCTCCCCTCCTCTAACAAGCATAGTAGGTGGGAAAAAAAGAGTTTCATTCTAGCTTTGATTAAAATTTGAGCTGGAGGATAACTTGAGAGGCTGCAGTGTTCATGTTTGGAGTTAAGCATTACAGGCTGCAAAAGTTTACAGTTTGAGCCTAGGGATTATGAAGTCTGGCAGCATCTCCAGACAGTATTATTATGTACCCTATGCTTTATACAACTACAAATCACATAGGAATTGTAGTAATTTGAGTAGCAAAAGCTCATCCATGTGATTGTATTCCAATGAGACTGGGAGATTGGGACTACCTCCCCAATCTTCAACCAGAAATCAGTCCATATGGTTCATGCTAGGAATGCAACCTTATTTGGAAGTAAGTTCTACTAAATGCAGTGAGACTTATTATTCAGTAAATATACATACAACTGCACTGCCAGTCAAGGAAGCAAAGCAAAAGGAAGTGAAAGGAAAGGAAAACAAAACAAAAAGTCCAAAATCAATCAAAGATCATTAACTAACATGGGCCAGGGCACTATTCCTTTCCCATCTTAAATCTGGTAAACAGGTTTTATGTTCACAGTCAGTCTGTCTCCAACAACAGTCCTCCATACACACAAAATGCTATTAGTTCCATAGTAGTCAAATTCTACTGGGCCCATGTCTACCAACATCATCTTCCAATTCAGGCAGTCTTTGGTGATTCAGAGAAAATAGCAAGGATTTACCTTTCCATGAGATCATATATGGTAAAGGGAACAGAGACATGAGTTTTGCAAACAAATCATCTGATTATACTTGGGTAAGGTGCATCTTACAAGGATCCTCAACACTGAGATACTCAACAGTTAAGGTATCAAAATAAACAGATGGGTGTTAACAGAAAAGCCACATCTGAATTTTATTGTCATGTGATAGTGATAGTTATTCAACATTACTAGATGAACTGTAAGGCGCCCATTATCTTTTGTGACGGGGAAAAGACTTTAAATGACAGAGAGATTCTTAGAGATATAAATGGAGCACTCCTGTGTTGACAAAATAATGATAAGAAGCCTATATGGAGCTCTGCTTCCTCCCTGGAGGTGCTGTATTGTAGTGCTTTAAAAATAGAAATCAGTCAGGGTGGTGTGATTCTTGGTTAGAAATAGATTGGGCCAGAAGAAAATACACAACAGATTTTTAGATAGCAACTGCATAAATGAAAATTAACTACTCAATAATTCATGTTTACAGAATGGACTAACCTGAAAAAGATATATTTTGAGATCTATATGATGCAAGTATTTCTGTTTGCTTTTCCAAAAACATGCCGCCAGGTAGGATAAAGCCATCAACAAAGTCAGCAGGCCTGCTGCTGTTCTGTAAGAGATAAACTATTTGTGAGTCTATTTTGAAAGTACAGTTTTAGGAGTAATATTGGTGAAGATTAAATTACACATTCAATAAAGAGCAACTTTGCAACATGGATAAGACATTTAATCTGAGCTTTATGGAGAAGGAGGTGATAGCCCAGAGTCAAGATTGTTAAATTACGTCCTCTCTCACAAGACTCAATATATGCATAAATCTATCACTTCCTCTAATGATAAATGTGTCCATCTTTTCAGTTTCTGAAAAGCCCTCAGATTGTTGTTGTTTTAAACCACAAATAAGCAATGCCATTATGTGACCTGGCAGGAAAGCTTGATAAAAGTTAAAAAAACTAAAAAAACTACAAGCATATACTAGCATTCAAGTTCATAAAAAGCTAGTTCATGTTTATAATATTTTAGTGGTCTAACAAAGCTATCACCCACCCTTGCCTTCAGTTTGATAAAGGCTAGCTCCTTTTTCAGTGAAAAAGTTTCTTTTCTAGACTGCCTTCTTAACCAGCTCCCACAGCCATCTGTGGCTTCTTCTGGGAGAAAGATCACAGAACCTGACTAAACCACCCCCACCAAAGTCCCAAAGAGGGTCCCACACTCACTCATACCTCTCTCTCATGCCACTGTGTTGAATTCTGATGGTTGTACGCCAATCTTGGGTGGAAAGGCATCTTTCATTTCACCCTTTCAGGGTACAGATTAGATACCTTTCACATACATGCCCCTGGCAGATATTTTGGTGAGGTACGATTCCATACCGTAGGGATGTGAGTGGGAATAATGTAATCACAAATGTCTGGGGCAACTCCCATGTGTTAGGAGTGTGGTTTTGGTTTAGCATCTGAGGACAATGAACACTTGCCAGAAAAGGGGGACAACAGGAAATCCTGACATTTCTTCTTTCCCGTGTATGTTCCACTCATCCTCATCTGACATTTGAAGGGGTTCTCTTAATGCTGGGCTTGAGAACTTTAGCTCTGCTATGAGTGATCCCTGGTGGCTGGCTTTTTCCCATTGGAATCAATCCCAGGTATGGATGCATGACTGATCAACTAGGGCTACTGAGGAGGAAGGAAAATATCTAAGTTTCCTTCTGTAAGCATTTCCTTTTGAATGTCACTCTGGTGCCTCACAGATTCTTGATCATCACCATCAACTAGAATTTACTGTAAATGTTAGAGGATTTCACTAGAACACTGGAGTTTATTTAGTACTGTCACTCTTTAAGGCCGGATGGTAGTCAGTGCCTTCTCCATCTGTTACAGCACATGCCTACAACGCTTTCCATATGGCTTGGAATTTACACCAGCCATATGAGCTGTTCCCCACAGCATCTGCAAGTGCTACTCACAACTGAGGCCCTCTCTGCTGCACTTCTTTCCTGCTCTCTCCAGTATTTCTTCCTTAACACATTACAATGTCATATGCATTTTATTTTCCTTTCTCTCCCCCTGCTCTGAAAGGCCAACAGGATGCTAGCATATCATATTTCTCCACTATTCTTTTAGAGATTATCCTACTTCATAGATGAATCAGGAAGGAGCTCGAGAACTGAATGGCAGTGGGAGGAGATCTATATCCTGTCCTCTGGGATATCCCTCTCCACCAAAGGATAACTTAGTAGTTAATATTCAGTTTGATTTTTCATCAAAGAATCTCTAAAAGTTAAAGACAATAATAAATAATGCATTTCCCACATAATTAAATTCCAAATTTCAACAACACTGATGGACTCTCAGTAACATAATTTCTTCCCAATAACAAGAATCAGATAAAGTCTGTACATGTTAAATGAGAAAATAGAAAGTTGAAATAAACAGATACATGCTCTTACACTAGAGAGATATTTGGCTGTCTTCCTACAATGGGCATCAAGGGGAAAACTGCCAGAAGCAAGCATGAAAGAATCCAGCTTAGTGCAGTTACCTACAATTTAAAAGAACAGACTATGTGTATAGATATATAAAAGTCACATATATTAACAGAACTAATTATGGGAATCAAAACGCTAAGTTAAAAAAAAAAGAATTCAGGTAAAATTATGGCAATAGCTTTCTGAAAGTGCCTAACCTTCACAAAAATTATGCATGCTCTAAATTTGCCTTCTTGCTCATATTTCAGTTAAACGTTTCCTGCAAAGTTCAACGAGCAAGGTTGCATTTCACAGCCACCTTATTATACACAACAGCTCAATTCAGCGCAAATACTATTTTAGGAAAATATGAATCTAAGAGAAAACACATTGGATAAATTCCAATGTTAGACTTGCCTAGTGTAGACCAACTGAAAGCAACTCAAGTTAGTTGTAACAAGTCTCCATTCACTTCAGTAGATCCACTCTAGATATATCTAAAACTGGATTTACACAATGTCTAACCAACAACAAGATAGCAGAAATCAAGGGTGATGAAGATAGTCAGCACCTTGGGGTGAAAAAGCTTGTGTGATTAAACAGCTGACTCTACAGTAATGTGGTGAACACATGATGAAATCTACCAACTAATCCCTGAGCAAGAACTCACTCCAGGCAAGCATGATTAAATGCCCTCCCCACTATCTCAACACACAGTCATTCCAAAGAAGGTGGCCCTGAAGCCCCACTGAATCTCTGGTTACACCACCAATTTTGAAGGGACCTCTTAACCTTGATTAGCTTACAGAACATTTTCTTTTAAAATACAATTACATAATACACCAGTGCCACCTTCACCCTCAGGGCTAGCATTAACAATATTTTTAAAATTCATTCAATCCATTTTCTCTCCAAAAATCCATTGTTTCTTCCCTCGACGTATACCCCTTATCCTCTCTGAAATACATATTCCAGGAATACACTCCATGTTTTCTTAAAATCATTATTTTTGATAGACCTCTTCTTATTTTCATATCACATGTCAATTTATCATTAATTGCCATATCCCATAATTCTCTATACCATTCCTCTAAATTATTTTGGTTATCATTTTTCCAATTTCTTGCAAATATTAACCTTGCTGCCGTAACCATTATTACAATTAAATCCTTATTTTCTTTCAACAATTGATCTTAACCATGTTCAATAGAGCCATTGATGGGGACATTTGAATATTTAATCCAGTTATTTCCCTTATTTCTTTAAAAATTTGCTTCCATTCTTTCTTTCTTACTTCACATAACCACCACATATGTAAATACGTCCCCTTCTCTTTTTTACACCTCCAACATAGTGATGATAATATTTTATTTATTATATTCAGTTTTACCGGCATTAAATACCACCTCCATATTACCTTATAACAGTTTTCCTTTATCCTTACAGACATATTCTTCATAATTCTTTGATCCCACATTTTATCCCACTCTTCTCCTACTGCTTCTTTATCCAAATCATATTGCCACTGTGCTTTTAATCCTTGTGTGTCCTGTTCGGCCTGAATTAATAATTTATATATTTGACTTACAGTTCCCTTTCTTTCTGTCTTTTCCTCTAATTTCAGTCTTTTTTCAATAATTTCAAATTTTGTCATTTTTCTACTTTTCCCTTCCTTACTTTTCCATTCCCTTGTCCACCTTTCTATTTGAATCATGTTAAATCAAGAAATCCCCTCTCCTCCCAAAATCTCTTTTATATTTCCTTTATCTTTCATCTTCTCCATCCAACCTTTTATCCTATTTATCCCTTTATCTTTTAATATATTTTAAAAGTTTTTTAAAGATTTTCTGGAAAATTCTTTAAATCCACAACCTGGGATAAGGGAGAAGTCGGTGGGCTCAATACACCCCTAAACTTTTTCCAATTTTCTAACATATTTTTAAGGAAAGGGTTAGTAATCTTTTTAATCTCTTCTCCAATCTTTTCTTTGAATAATATACTTTCGATTTTTTCTTCCAGCTTACAGAACGTTTTCAACTGATCCATTTTCTTATTTACTTAACGCATTCTTATTCTGCTTCCAAATAGCTTACATTGTTTCCTGTTTTACCTTCACACAAAGGAAACAAGATAGATTAGGTTGACAAGCACAGACTGAAATCCAGTAGTAAACTGCAACTAGAGTAGGCCCATTAGATCAATGGAAATTACAGAGGAGTTGACTCACCAAATCCTCACAGATTCAATGGGCCTACTCTATGTGACTTACTACAGTAAGCAACAGGATTTCATCTAATGCCTCTGTGCATATAATGCTATATTTTAATTGTATTTTAATTGTCTTATCTTTTTATTGTATTTTAATTGTTGTAAGCCGCCCAGAGACCTTTGGGTAGTGTGGGCGGCATATAAGTTAAATAAAATAAATAAATAAATATATAGTCATCCACCAAGGAACTGCAATGCAGGAAACTACAGTCCAAGAAAGGAACAACCATTTTCAAGATTGACTGCATGGTTTCTAAGTCAATATCTCTCATGTTAAAAACCAACCACTGGATATAGCTGGCTATTTGTGAAACAAGTGTTGACTTCCCCCCCCCTTTTTTTTTTTTTTCAAAAGCCCTACATCCCTTTTGAAGACTGTTTGGCTAACTTTGAGGGAAACTTTCATGGCGCCTTCATGTAGGCATGCATTTCCAAGGGGTTTTGAACACATTCCTTCTACAGAAAGAATCAGAGCTTTTCCACACAGAAAATACCTTCACTTGAGTCCACAGCTGAGTAACCAACGGCCATGCAGAAAAGGTAATCAGACCAAAGCTGAGAGCAGACCGATAAAAGAAGGAGAAAACCTAGTTCGTGCAAATAGAAAACACATACACAGAGAAATAAATTAGCAAGAATAACATTATTCTCAAGGAAGTAAACTTTACACATGTCCAGTACTTTTTAGCAAATGCTCTGTATTCATGCCTTTTATTATACGTAGTTTAACTATAAGATCTTTTTCCACTGAGTTTTACACTTCAACATTTTAATAAACAATTTTAAGACAGTATCAAGTAATTACTTACTAATATTTCAATTCCCAAGGTGAAGACTAACAAGAATCCAACAAACTGTGTTCGTTGAAACTTCAAGAGAAATGTAATCACTTCTTGAATTACAGGATATCTGTTTGAAAAGATTAGATGAGAAAATCATTTATTAGATCAGAAAATACATAATTAGTATATGATAAAGAACTTTAAAGTGTAAGAGATATAATGTCTCCAGTGTAAAACTAAAGACTACTACTTAACTAACATAATTTTACATGTTCTGGGTAAATTGAGTGTAGTGTGGCAGGCAGATGTGTTTCATATACATTAGTGTTCATAATGGTGAAGTCCACAAGTGCAGGAAAAGGCTAATAAATAGGTATCCCGTAGAAAATACTCCAAAGGACTATAATGCTCTGCTAGCCTGCATCAAAGTTATGGCTCCAGTAGCTAGAAGGCAGAGTTAAATTCTGAAGACTGTTTCATTCAGAAAAACTACTTTGTCCTCCTTCATTCACTCTCAACATCCCTTGTGTATCAGGTCCTCACTTGTCCTTCCATCAACGATTCTTCTGCTTTGATGCTCATTATGCCCTGTCCTTCTTGCAATCTTGTGAATTTTTGTATGCAGTCTTTGTACAAATTGTGTTGATCAATTTTTGTATGCACCTCTGCTGGTGAATGAATATTTCATCTGCTACTACTCATACACATACCCCGTATCGGCCTACATAACTTGGTTCGTTGCATATCATGTACCAAAATCTTGTAATACCACAAGCTCTAGCTTACAGAGAGGCAAAAGACTGGAACCTACTCATGCTTGCAGGAAATCAAGTTACTGAAATATCTTTCTTCTGTATTAAACGCTTGCTCCAGAGCTTAGAATCACCAGCCCTTCATCAGCAAAAAAATTGTCAGATTTTGTATGAATGGCACATAAGTATTACAAGATTGTCTTTACTGTTCCTGTGGTAGTTTTCTAACTGCCTGCAACTCTGTTAGGCAGAGTTACAGGCTCATCATTGCTTCTTTATTAAAAACCCCGGATCCACCAACCACAGCCAAGTACAAAGAGCACTTCAAATTAAAGAACATGGTGCCTCAAAGCACATTGTGAGCTTAGTTTGCATTCAGGACCAGATTGAATGAAATGGAGCTCACATCTCTTCTCCACAAAAGTCCACTCTTTTTTTAATCCCAATTTTGTTCCATTTCAGCAGCCAATTTTTGATAGGAGAAATAATTTTGTTGTTCAAACTAGGGGTTCTTCACACACCCTTGCTGATCTACTGCAAACCACCAAAAGATTGACCAGTAGATCTAGATCTACCTTCTTGCTCACCCCATTCTAAGTGGCAGAGATACATTGGAAGTGGCCTAATGTTACCCATCAAATCACAAACCTACTTTGTTTTTGGAAACTATATATACTAAATGTGACGGTTTTAGAAAACAAGTATTTTAAACAGGAAAAGCCATATTTGATTCCTCACAATTGTTTTCAAACACATCAGCTGAGCTCCAAACTAGCATCCCCACCCCAGCTTTAAAAAACTTACTCTTTCAAAACTGCATACCATAGCAGAACTGGTAATAGACAATATATGTAGTAGGTCCAAGGTAAACTTTGAATGAGAAGAAAAATGGCTATCAATACTCCAACAGCAAGAAATGTATATTGAAAAAAACTGCCAGCTGCCTGAAAAAGAAATCAATACTTGTAAATGTATACTAATAATATATCTAAGTGCCTGAAAGAAAAATTATTTAAAATGAAGTATTACAATATAAACATCTTAGTTTATCTCAGCATCTTGGCAAAAATTAAAGGAAATTAAAGGGAAAAAAGGGGGGGAAGGAGGTGGAAAAGGCAGGATATTTTCCATAAAGCCTAACAGATTTATTTCAGTGTGAACATTTGTGAATCAAAGTCCAGTTCTTCAGTCACAGGGAGTACAAATACAGGTCCTCTAAATTTACACATATCACCATGTTGACAAGGCATGGACATGTGAAGATACAGATAACAAAGTGACAATGGTTTGTTAACACAATAATGTGACTAGCAAGCTGTTAATCTCCTTAGGTAGCAGTCCTTAACAAATTTATTAGTCTTTGAAGTGCCACAATATTTTGCCTTTTTTCTCTTTGTTAGCTCCCTCCTTTTCCCCTTTAATTTCACCAATGTAAATAGGTATTTGAACTCAAACACAGTGTTGGTCTGATATTCTTGCTGGCTTGCCAGAACACACCATGGGGCCATCCTCACTTCATACTAGGAAACTGCTTCATTTCCCATTTGGACAACATCATTTCCCACTAGGAAATGTTCTGAGAAATTGTGTTTAATTATATAAACTTCACTACTACATACTGATGGTGAATTCAATAAATGAGTTGCAGCACTCCTCCATCCCATCCCCAGAAATCATTAAGGCCATTGACAGATGTTCTTGGGTGAATAAATCCTACTCCATGTGTTTTTTAAAAACATCCCCCTATGTAAAAATGTCCCCAGACGTCTGGTTAAGTGTTCTACCTTGGCTGTTATCCTGATATACAAGGTTTGTATTTGCAGGGCAAGGGGATGGGAATAATTTGGGGAATTTGCATTTACCTGATGCTGTTTATCAAGATATTTTTAATGTGAGCTACATGAGAAGAAAAGATGTAGCCAATGAGTAAATGCCTCCTAAAATGGTTAATGTCAACTGACAGGATTGCAAGTCCTACCACACTAGACAAAGCCATCAAGCAATGAACTAGCTTTGCTACACAGAAGAGCCATATATTGAGCAACCATAGATCACAGGAATGGTACATTTTAACTTACCTTATATATTGTGATATTCCTAGTCAGACCAGTATGTGCCTTTATGATAATGAGGATCACATAAAATGTCCAGCCTACAAAACCCATGGCAACACTTACGCCTAAGAAAAACCTGTCATATGTATGATAATATGAGAGTCCTTCCAAAGAAAGGTTAATCAGCTTGGTACAAAGAGATACCTACAGAAAAGACACAAACAAAGGACATTTTATGGCAATTAGATCTGAGACCCATTGAGTCTTAGGATTTGAAAATGAATGGGCAAGTCCCAAGAAACCTTCAGCTACATGATACTCTTCACCCCCACGGCTTTGTTAAAATGAAAATTTCCCTCAGAAGCTGCAGAAAAGAGAGGGAAAGCAGTGGGAGGGGGAACTACTTAACCCTTATTTCCCTCCCTGTCCTATGTCAACACATAATTTTCACCTTCAAAGTTCTTTTCTTCTCCTGTGGGTTAAAACACAGGACACATATCTTTTTTAAAAATTTGGTATGGTGAGTAGCAAGCTATATGACTGAAATCCTGCTTCTGTAAATTACATCACACAAGGTTGATGATAGCATCAGCCAGGACAAAGTTTTGGAAATTAAACATTTCCTACTTCTTTCCCGATGCATCCATGGCTCCTGTATAATCCTTTTAATTGCTGGGAACCCCTGGGGGCCACAGGAATAGAGGAGGAAGTTTTTAATTAGCAAAAATAGCTGTTAGTGGTGGTATAGTTATCCTGGCTTATTTGCCTTTTTTTCCTCCTACTATGCTGAGACAGACTAACATAATTACATATTTCTATGTGTTTGTACAGGTGAATCCTAACAAATGTTTGTCAGCAATAAATAAATAAATAAATAAATTTGTTAGGACAAACATAGACACTGTCCAGCTAATTCCCACTGCCCTCACTGATGTGCAACTGAGCTCCCAGATGGTCTTCAAATACAAGTCACAGAGAAAAGTTTTTGCTTCTGTACTTTTATTTCAGAGATGAAACTTCAGTTTGGTACATGAAAAGTCTATATGCTACTACTAAATGACAGAAATGGGGAGAGAAAACCAAATAACAACAACACAGAGTTTGTTATAATATCACACAGAAAACTAAAGGAAGATGGAATTGACTCATTTGGTTCACTTACTGCTTCCTCATATTTCTCATGCTGAATGGAAGCCCTTGCTTTCCTGAGGATGTCAATCTGCTCTGAATCAGAGAGAGGCCTGTGCAAAATATACAGAACAAAATATTGTAAAATCTTAATCTTAGATCTTTTTTCCGTAAGAAAGGAGAAGAGTGGAAAAACTTCTTTTTAATAACTCCTGTTTAATAAATTGGTTCTTTAAAAAAAACTCAGACTGCAATTAACAGATTGCTGTCTTGTAAAAAAAAGAAAAAGCCAAAACTCATGTTCATAAAAACTTCCTATATATATTTTTTTTAATGGTGCATTGCTTCTAGGGGCCCTTTTAGGATTTGAAGCACCACAGAAACAAAGGAGATTTATTTCCCGAAACAAAATCATCCAGGGAAGACATACAGAGCCTGAGAGGAATGATTGAAGAACAGCTTGTTATACATATGCAAAGGGTGCTGAAGATAGGATACTACACAATAATAGATTTTTTTGAAGAGGGGGAAGATAACTCAATACCTGCTAGGCATAGAAATCTGCAATATACATCTTTTGTGTTTGGAACGTGGGAAATCTGTACTAATGCGAAATAGATCTTACAGATCACTGCCCCTGTATAATACTGAGAAGCCCCAAGAGGTTTGGGATTATGGCCTCTAAAATAACAAGGCTCATCATCAACAATGAGGAGACAAAAGCTGCTTAGTTTCAAGAACATAAATAACATCATTCATGTGTCAGGACAATTAATTATATAACTAAACATAAGTGCTAATTGCGCAAAGGCTTATAAATTGTCCCCTATGATATGTCACATACTCTCAATGGAAGTACACCTGACCAAATTAATATTTTCCCCCCCATCATTCCCGTCTCCCATTTAAAACAAAACAATTCAATCAGCTGACAGCCCAAGCACCAAATCTGTGACAAAAATGAACCACTGCAGTAATCTCAAGAGATTACGGTCTGGTCTGATTTCTTTGGAGATGACATTTCGGCAGCTGTAGTACTTTTTCTGAAGGAAGCAAAGTTACTGCACCCTCACAGAACCAGTAAATGGAAAGAAAACTAAAAGAAAAATCCATGCTTGCATCATATGCATACTTACGTATGTGTTTCTAACCCATTCTCACTTTCTTCTTTTACGTTTAGTTTTTTTTTAAAAAGAAACCTCAAATATACATATTAGGATCCCTTGATTTGCCATGTGTTCAATTACCTCTTCTCTGCTTTAACACACTTCCAACCCTAATGAGGACACTTAGAATAAAGCAACAATGTCTACTCAGTCCAATGGGACTTTGATACTACCATGATAGCAATGTATCCACAGCAACTAAAGAGGTGTTCACATATGTGGAATTGATTTCAATGAATTGATTTCACATCTGTGGTAAAATAAAAGTACCTCTGGTGAATGAGGGGGAAAAAAACTTGCTGCCACTGAAAATAAGACAATCCCCTTTCAAAGTAATCCATGTTTGCACATTCCCTGTATTATCACTCAAATTTAAATTGACCTAAAACATGCTGAATCCGATTTAAATAGGGCTCTCTTTTTTTAGCAAGGGGATCAGGCTCTAAAGCAGTGGTTGAGCATCACATACCCAAAAGGGATTCCAAATTTTATTAATAAGACTATGCTGGTGGAAGGAGAGGACTTAAATTTGGTTGCCTGGTTGTACGGAGACTAATTTTCTATGTGAAGATCTCACTGCACCTCTTCCATAAAAGCGGTTTGAGAACATAAGCTGTGCTGGAAAAACTGTATTTTGCTTCATTTGTTGTTGTTGTTTAGTCGTTAAGTCGTGTCCGACTCTTCATGACCCCATGGACCAGAGCACGCCAGGCCTTCCTGTCTTCCACTGCCTCCCGGAGTTGGGTCAAATTCATGTTGGTCGCTTCGGTGACACTGTCCAACCATCTCGTCCTCTGTCGTCCCCTTCTCCTCTTGCCTTCACATTTTCCCAACATCAGGGTCTTTTCCAGGGAGTCTTCTCTTCTCATGAGATGGCCAAAGTATTGGAGCCTCAGCTTCAGGATCTGTCCTTCCAGTGAGCACTCAGGGTTGATTTCCTTCAAAATGGATAGGTTTGTTCTCTTTGCAGTCCAGGGGACTCTCAAGAGTCTCCTCCAGCACCTCAATTCACAAGCATCAATTCTTCGGCGGTCAGCCCTCTTTATGGTCCAGCTCTCACTTCCATACATCACGACTGGAAAAACCATAGCTTTGACTATGGGGACCTTTGTCGGCAAGGTGATGTCTCTGCTGTCTAGGTTTGTCATCGCTTTCCTCCCAAGAAGCAGGGGTCTTTTAATTTCGTGGCTGCTGTCACCATCTGCAGTGATCATGGAGCCCAAGAAGGTAAAATCTGTCACTGCCTCCATATCTTCCCCTTCTATTTGCCAGGAGGTGATGGGACCAGTGGCCATGATCTTAGTTTTTTTGATGTTGAGCTTCAGACCATTTTTTGCACTCTCCTCTTTCACCTTCATTAAGAGGTTCTTTAATTCCTCCTCACTTTCTGCCATCAGAGTGGTATCATCTGCATATCTGAGGTTGTTGATATTTCTTCTGGCAATCTTAATTCCAGTTTGGGATTCATCCAGTCCAGCCTTTCGCATGATGTATTCTGCATATAAGTTAAATAAGCAGGGAGACAGTATACAGCCTTGTCGTACTCCTTTCCCAATTTTGAACCAATCAGTTGTTGCATATCCAGTTCTAACTGTTGCTTCCTGTCCCACATATAGATTTCTCAGGAGGTAGATAAGGTGGTCAGGCACTCCCATCTCTTTAAGGACTTGCCATAGTTTGTTGTGGTCAACACAGTCAAAGGCTTTTGCGTAGTCAATGAAGCAGAAGTAGATGTTTTTCTGGAACTCTCTGCTTCATTTGTACTATTGTTTAAAAACATACAACACCGCCATCAACTTTCTAGACCTTTCTAGGCATCAGACAAAGTGGATTCTACTGCACTCCAAGGTAGTCAAATGAATTTACTACAAATGCATGCATAAGCATATTAACACTTAAAACAAAAAAGCATGAATAAAACTGAAAATGCAACATACAAGTAGAAGCCTCTTGCAAAACAAAAAAGAAGGAAAAGAGGAAACAAAGTTCCTCAATTTTCATAAGTTTTGACTCTAATGAATTGTGTAAGCCCCTCATGACAACAAAGTTTAAAAAAAAAAGACTGACAAGAGAGAACAGAGAAGGCATGTTTGTATATTTATGCATTTTGCATGTAAATTACATTGTAGTCAGGGGTCAATCAAAGGCCAGAAGGGGGTGAGATGCGGATCTGCAGCAACTCCCCTGGCCAGCACAGCAGTGGAATCAGAAGACTTCAGCTGAACACAAACAGCACTTTTAGCCTGAAGGTCTGGAAAATGTGATGCAAAACACTTAGGAGTGAAAGGGGCTTAATGGGGAAGCTCTGGAAGATCAGCACAAACAGAGCTTAAAAGAATCGCTTTTCTGTTTGTCTTGCAAAGGCTAAGCATGCATAATTAAAAAAGCAGGCATGAGCTCCTCCAGTCAACAACAGGCGATTCTTGTTTAAGGCCCCAGCTACTTAGCCAAACTTCAAGAACAAATTGGTATACCAGTGACACAGCCTATAGAAATACCACAGTTACGCATGAGAGCTAGGAACCAGGGAATTTCTCAGATCAATTTCAGTTTCTGTCAGGTATTCATTCAGGAGAGGGCAAACCATCCTCTTTGAGGTTTTAGTTTCAGGTGGCACTGTGGGTTAAACCGCAGAAGCCTCTGTGCTGCGAGGTCAGAAGACCAGCAGTCATAAGATCGAATCCACGCGACGGAGTGAACTCCCGTCCCTTGTCCCAGCTCCTGCCAACCTAGCAGTTCGAAAGCATGTAAAAATGCGAGTAGATAAATAGGTACCACCTCAGTGGGAAGGTAACGACGTTCCGTGTCTAGTCGCGCTGGCCACGTGACCACGGAAACTGTCTTCGGACAAACGCTGGCTCTACGGCTTGGAAACGGGGATGAGCACCGCCCCCTAGAGTCGGACACGACTGGACTAAATGTCAAGGGGAACCTTTACCTTTACCTTACTACCCACTCCTCTTCCAAACACAGGGATGCAATGTTTATTACTCTCACAAGTAATAAACATTGCATCCCTGTAATGATCAATGAGATAACATACAACTGGCAGCCTTCTATGTTGCTGAATTAAAAAACCCAGGTCCTTCTCTACCACTGGCTATGGGAGTTGCCTGACAGTACGTGGAGAGACAGTTTCTCATTCCCTCCTGAATCAGTAACGTCTTATTCAAACTTCCCCAACACAGTATCCTCATGATGTGGTAGACTACCATTTCCTCCATCCTCAGGCGGCAGGTGCAGTGGTTATGGTGGCTGAGGAGAAAGAGAGTTGTAGTCTAAAAACTATCAAAGGTACCAAGCTGGGAGAAGCCTTCCTCCACTCCAGCCAGTTTACAACAGCACCTGGACTAAAATGGGAGAGAAGTAGAAGAGCTGGCCCTGATCCACTGGTCTGTTAGAAGACATCCTTCTTAAAACGATAATCATACATAGACCATAACCTCAACCAAATCAGCCACGTTCCACCCCATGAACTCTTTATTTGGAGGAGGGGGTAACATGCCACGTGATGAAAATACCTAGATAGCTCAAAAGCATGCACTTTTCTGAGACATTTTAAAGGAATTATAGTAGCATGGATTTGTAATTTTTTCCTTACAGCCATTCTAACGACCTTTGCTTTTGATAGTAACTGTTCCCACAATAGCCATTCTCTCTCAGATGTACATGGAAAATGTACTTACTTGAATGGTGAAAACAGAAATGGTAATGTGCTTTTCTTCTTCTGAGCCATCTTAACCTTAAAATAAACAATAGAAAAATAACTGAAGCTGTTAACAAAAAAGAGTCTGTATGGAATAATTGACTTAAAGGAACACCAGCATATACTGCTAAAAATGCAGAAGAAAAATGTGGAGATAAATGTCTCCATATTAATTTCAAGGCTTTGAGTTCTTCCAATAATCCATTGTAAGATATTGCTGTACAATGTATGTTTAATTTGTTGTACACCTACACCACCCAGAGTAGTGATTCACTAGTTGGGCAGTATATGAATGAATGAATGAATGATTAAATGAAGTGAGAACTATTTTGTACTTCTTATTAAAGAATTATCAAGGCTAAAGGCAAAAATTAATGGAAATTGCAACAAAACCTTAGTGAGTGGGCAAAGTGCAACCTTTAGGTAACATGAGGTCACCCAAGGCTGGGTTTATGGTTTCTTTCAGACTCCAATGCTACAAAACAAAAACAAAAATAGGTTTTCTCTAGGGGAGAATGTGGAGGCTGAAATGCAGTTCCTAGAAGCCAAGAGAATCAGCAGTTCAGCTTTTAACTTGTAGAGGACCTCTGCAATATTTAACAGTAACAGACCAGACATGAGCTCACAGCCATTTCTGGTTTGGCTTTTCAAATTTTTCACATTTTGGTCGTCTGTGTGGCCCCCGAACTTGCTACTCCCAGACTTGCTGATGCTTCCCACCCTACTTTAGGAGGATGAAGGAGGGGATGGTCACTTAAATATAATCCCTATAAGAGGAAAATCTAGGATATTTAGCATGTTGCTGCTTTGGAGAAGAGTTGAATTGGAAGGATTCCACACGACCACTAGTTTTGCCTCTGCTAGGTTTAACCTGCTAAGTGAGGAAAGGATCAGCAATCAGGTAGAAGATGCTAGATTTCAAAATTTCTAGCCTCATTGTGCACACAAAAGACTAGACAAGACACCCATCAATCACAGTGACAGATCATCCCCCCTTATCACAACAAAACACCCATAACAAAAAACACCCTGATCACAGGAAACACCCAATCTCCTGAAAAGAACAAAAACCCTGATCCCACAGCTACAAATACTCAACAATCCCACACACTACACCAGAACACAGACAGAGTTCCAGCTCCTGTCCTCTGAAGATGCTGGCCACAGAGACTGGCGAAACGTTAGGAAGAAAAACCTCCAGAACACGGCCAAACAGCCCTAGAAACCTACAACAACCATCAATTGTTTTTCCTCACCCCTATAGAGTGCAACTGGTTGGATAGCCTAGTGGTTTAGTTATATAGCTGTGGAGCCAGAGGTCAAGAGTTCAAATCCCTACTGTGCCTCCTGGGAATAAAGTCAGCCTGTGTTGGTCTGGGGCAAGCTGCACAGTCCTAGGTGCCCCCAGAAGAATGGAATGGTAAACCACTTCTAAGTATTCTTTACCTAGAAAACCCTGAAAAGGGGCACCATAGGTCAGAAGTGACTTGACAGCACACAATTATTATTGTAGAGAAAGTGTACAGATAAAGTGTATATTTTGCACACAGACCACATGGTTGTATTTCTTTTTTGTCTAACTAAGGAAAGTACTACGAATAGCCATCTACGGCTGTACAAAAAACTATAGTGAGGAGATCTACAATCACTGAAGAAGGCCTACACTTCACTAAGGACCCCTTTTCTTCCATGCAAGAGGTAATACTCTGAATTTGGCTTCAGATTATTTCTTGCCTATTATATCACAGCATTTAATCTCCAATCTTTCTGATACGTGAACTACCATTTTTTCTAGCTGCTACTACTCCTAGCTAAAGCAGAAACCCTATGTGTTCATACAGGGTACTGAGTAACTAATATATTTTTGTCTACAGAAATTGGGAAAGACTATTGATGTACATCCCCTAAGGCAACCCCAGATACTACCAAACCACTGCAACCTTATTCTTTAAGTTTGCGGTCTCCATTTTGGAACTTCAGTCAGATTCTGGAGTTTCAGCATCTAGCCAGAATGATTTGAGGGCTTTTCTGGTTTAATGCCACAACCTATACTCTAAGCCCTGCAATGGCCACCTTGAAGATCAGTTCTACAGAACTCTAACGCTCACCTGTTCATATTCTAGTGGTCCCATAAAGGGATTAACCACTCCTGTTTTGGGATTTTGCAGAAGGAAAAAACAGCTATGTCTCTTTTTTTATTTCACAGAGAATATCCGTCACTGCAAAAGACATTAAAGAGGGGAAAAGGCAAATTTCCTTTAAGCGTGATTTCCAAGCCTAGTCACAGGAAGAACAAAGGCCCTGTCCTTTGCCCCAGCCAAGATACTTCAGACTAAAGCATGGGAAAGATGGGGTTTTGTGGCAGACATTCTTTCTTGGTTTTGCTTTTAACAACGTCCCCCAAGGATATTTTTTGGACAACTCCCAAACTCCACCAGTTGGAGGAGTCATTGTTCTGGGAGTCATTGTCCCTACTCCTGCAAAAACAGCAGTTTCCTAGTTCTGTTTGAGACATCAGTGGAACACCTAAGATGGCCTGCCTTTAATCAGCAAATATGCATGCACAGGGACAGGTAGTCTTTGAAGTATCCTAATCTCACACTGGATGTCCAAAGTCCAAGAAATCCATTTTCTGTTTTATCTGGCACATATAAGAAACTGCATGCATAAATTGAAACAAGAATATTTCAATCCTAGCTCAAGAGGAAATGTCAAGCCCAGCTCTGTCAGTGCTTATGATTCAAGTCCCCAGTTGCCTAAATAGGATGTGTGCCAGCAGAGCACTTTGAGGATTGCCAGAAATAGTCATTAAGGAGATGGGAATTAAATTCTAGGACCAATTCTAACCCTTTATTAGAATGCACTGCTTTCAATGCCATCAATTCACACCAGCTAGCCAGCATGTGACCCTTGGAAATTAAATTTCCCATCCTAATACAATTACCATAAAACATTCACATTGACCCTCAAATCAGTGAAAGTTGTCAGCCGGCCACAGGACTAAATTATGATTATGGTAATTATAAGTGCAGAATTTCAAGCTAGTTTCCTTAATGCTATTGCTGCTTCTTTATAAACTCAGTATCTCGAGAGTGCACATGTAATTCTTCTATCACTCTAAGTGATATAAATAAATTACATACATCATAAATACGTAAATAAGCATGTTCTGCCTCTCTCCTGCAATAATTTTGACACATGGGCTGTTTTTCTCGCTCTGAATATTTATATGTTTGCATTCCAGAGATTGCTTATTTACCTTATATTGCTCAAGAATCTGAGCAGCATTTGTAAGGATACTTTCTGCTTTAAAACGAGCTGTATTATTCAAGTACTCCAGAGGAAGGACACCCTGAAAACACACCAAAAGTCATATTATTTCACAGAGTGCAATATTAAAAAAGCATGTACAGGTTTTTACCAGAGAAGAGGACCTGTTATTTTTTTGACAACAATGTAAAATCCCCCTATGTGCAACTAAGGGTCTCTCTTGCATGACTGGGGCCCTACGTATGTAAACATCTTTTACACACCCACCAAACATACAGCCAACAACATAAATAGTCTCTTTTGTTTTGGAGACAAAGCAACTGTCTCAGGCTGAAGAAGGTGTGAGGTTTTTTTTTAAACTGAAACCACTCCTCTCCATTTATTTATTGAAGATATTAATACCCTGATTTTCCTTTCAAAAGCTGTTTTCTGCATTTGGGCACTTCGACATAGTATAAATTACTCTATGGGCATTAAATTAGATTGCAAACACATGCAGAATTATGGTTCAGTAACACCTTTATGGGATCACTAAAATATTCCAGAAATGTGGGAAGTTCAAGTCCTCAGGAAAGTACACTGAGCAATGTACTTTGACAGCCCCTGATGATGGTACATTTTTCCAAACCACACTAAGCTGATGAAGGCATGAAAGCATTCTAGTAGCTGAAGTCATAATTTTTAGATTGTACACTTCAAGCTACACATGGGAGTTGACATAGTTTTATGAGAACATAAAGGATTCTCCCATATTGTCAAACTGACATATTTTCTATCTACGTTTCTCTTTTGATACACAAATCCGTGATGTGTATGTTGCTACACAGATATAAAAAACAAATATAGCTTGCAGATTCTAAGGGCTTGATCACACATGTCAAAAGAACCCCAGTTATATAAATTCTGCCATTATTTAAATTATTTTATAAATTTCCATTCACATGATGCAGGGGTAACATTGAGTCATTTGGCCAGGCAATCTTTTTTTTCCACCTCACCAGTGGAAAAAGTGATACAGGTAAAATGTACCTGTATCACTTCAATCATTATCATTTCGGCATATATGAAAGTTGCTGTCAATTACTTTGCAAACAGGTTGGGTTTTGGAATGCCATGGCCACTGTGCTTGTACCCTTTTGTTATTATTATTTTAAAAAATGCTTACTATCCACGGAAAGTTCTTGCAGCACACATGTAAGCCCTGAAACTTGAACAATGAAAGGAGACTGAGGCAGAGAGGCAGCTGTTATCCCAAACAGAATGAAATAAGAGCAAAAGGGGGGGGGGGAGAGGAAAAAAGAAATGATTCAAATTGCCCATGTGATCAGGCCCTAAGTCTTTGAGAAATCCAATTATCACTAAGCGAGCCCAAATTTGGGTGCCACAAGTAGGATCAACATTGATTCTCCAGAGTTTCTGTTGTATTCAGTAGAAGGAACTAAAACAGCTACAGGCAGCTAAACTACAAGAGAATGTGCAAAATCTGCTCCACTAAATAAACTAGAGTCTCTATAATTGAGGGGAATGTTTTGTTAAAGAAGGAGTAATGCCACTTCGTTTTACCAACACTTTCTTCCCTGCCCACGCTAAGCCCCGTAAAGCAGTGGCAGAATGAGGTTATTTCTGACAAACCTACATCACAAGCATCCCGGCAGGAGCACAGTCTACTTACAGTCTTATCTTCAACCTCAATTGACTCTTCAAAGCAGGGGTGGGCAAAGTTCTCACACCTAATAGCAACCCCCTGTCTCCCCCCCTGCTAAAAACACTTCTGAAAAAAATACACACACACACCCAAGGGTGTGACTGGCAATTTCATCAGGTTTTAGAGGTACCATGAGCTATTTTACAGCCACAGGGTCTTTTTCTTCCACCAAATGGGAAATTATTTCCAGATTTCTGTTTTGGAAAACAGGCCTGTCCAGGGTCTCAGACAATTCAAAAGGGAACGGGGGGGGGGGGGGGGGGGGGGGGAGAACTTGATGAAATTGTTTTCAACAGCCACTAGAGCTTATTAGGGGCTAACTTTTAAAAAAGGGGGGGGGGGAGCTAAAAATGGCACAGAGATAGGTGCAGCTCTTCAAGCTCCAGCAGTGAGCTTGTCAGCCAATGGACCTCTGGAAGTTGCCAATTTCAGAACGAAGCGCTGTTACTGAGAATAAAAGCATAGTGGCTGCAGCTGGCTGCTATTACTGCTAGTGAGAAGCAAGACCAGCCCTTGACTCTAACCCCAATAGAAAAGTTGGCAACTTTTAGGGGAAAACATGGGGTGTGTTACTAGGGGAGGAAGGCACAGCTCTCTGGTTCCCTTCTCAACTAATTTGCTAGGTACTTAATTTGTACAAAGAGCTATATATCAGTGCATCATACATACAGTACATCCCGAAGAGGGAAAGCAATTCTTGCCCATTTAATTGTCAAGAGGAAAACTAGCATATCTCTTACCACTGAGTTCAGAGGAAAAGGCACTCCAATAAGGGAAGCCATCAGTGGTGCGATATCAGCCTACAAACAAAACATTGTCAATTTAAAGCTGAAAAGCAAAACAGAATTAAAACATTATGATTTTGTTACAATGCAATATATAATGCAGTTTCTCAAGATTTGTGACATAGTTTGTGACAGGCCCTGCAAAACAACTGCTCCCATGTTTGAGGCATAACTGGGTCTTATATATTGTACTGTTTTTAGGAAATTAAAAATGTGGGTTGGCATAACAGGAAGGAAGTCTTTCCATAAGTTAGCAGAAGGCCACTTCTGTGAAGCTGGAGGCATTTTTCTAAGGGTTGCAAAGGGAGGGTTGTCTAAGTGAATGAGCAGAGCTTAGTTGGTCTTACCTTCTTCTATTACAGCTTGTGTGCATTTTGTGCCATCAAGTCACATCCGATTTATAGCAACCGTAATAGGGTTTTTCAAGCTGAGATATTTTAGTAGTTTTAGCAGAAAACTACTTTCCCACAGAAAGTGTCCATGGCTGAGTGGAGATTCACACCCAGATTTCCTCTGTCTTATTCTGTCACTCTACCCACTACACCAACTGGGTACCCTACCATAATTTATTTCTATATATACACGATACGCATGCACTGGTAACATCCTGTATAGATTACTGCAATGCGCTGTATGTGGGGCTGCCTTTGAAGATGGTCCGGTGACTGCAACTGGTTCAGAATCGAGCTGTGCAGCTGGTGAGTGGTGGGGCCGCTAGGGGACACATCAGGCCGATCCTGTTTAAATTACATTGGCTACCAGTCGCTGCCCAGGCCCAATTCAAAGTGCTTGTTTTGACGTATAAAGGCCTAAATGGCTTGGGCCCTGGATACCTGAAGGACCGCCTCCTTCCATATGAACCTACCCGGCAATTAAGATCTAGCCAGGGGGGCCCTCCTGAAAGAGCCATCCCTCAAGGAGGTAAGAGGGATGGCTTGTAGACAAAGGGCCTTTTCAGCAGCTGCCCCAAAACTATGGAACGCCATTCCGAGGGAGATTCGTCTGGCGCCGACGTTGATGACGTTTCAGTGCCAGGTCAAAAGCTTCCTGTTCCTGAAGGTTTCTAATTGAAATAATATCAACTGTGGGTCCTGATGGAAATTTTTAGAGCATTGTATTTTTAATTGTATTTTAATTGTTTTTATCTTTTTATTGAATTCACATTGTTGTAAGCTGTCCAGAGACCTTTGGGTAGTGTGGGCGGCATATAAGTTAAACAAACAAACAAACAAACAAATAAATAAATGTATTCATATTATATTACTATATATGTGTTTATATATATTTATAGCTTATATATTGTGTTATACTTTATTCTAATAAAGTATTTTAGTATTAAGGAATATCACAAGTCCAATTAGACTGAATAATAGATTAAAGAGTAATAGATTATTTTTAATTCATTTCCCTCAAAACCCAATGGGACTAAAATTAAAGAGTAATGCAAAATTCACTAAAGACTCATTTTCATTCATTAACGAATAAATTTAAATCAACTCTGAGAACTGTACAGCTTAAATTTGGTTACTATGGAAAAATAATGGCAGGATATATTTAAATAACAAATGGTTGCAAAGCCTGTTTAAATGACAAAGAAGAGATTGAAGGAAGAAAAAAGAAGAGACTTGCAACTGAAGATAATTAAAGCTTTTCTCTGCCAATAAATACTGGAAACCCTTTCAGGGAACACCACCCTTCATTGTCCACCACATTGCTGATTTAGCTTTTTGCCACAGATGCATTTTTTAAAAATTAAAAATCAGGCGAGTCCTGGAAGATGCAGGGCATAAAAAAAAGAGACTTAGGAACTACTTATGGGCCATGGGCTGCATTTATTGTTATTTCAAAGTATAAGTAAGAAGTGCCCTATACTGTTGGCAGGGGGTGGGCTGACACTTATAGAGATAAAGGTCTAAAATAAAAATTAATTAAGGTCTAAATGCAGTTGCTAGTACGGACTACAGTAGACCTACTGAATCAATTCCTGAATAGTAAAATAACATATATGTTTGTCCTACTGATTCAGTGGGTCTACTCTACCTGAGATTAGCAATTAGACTGAAGAGCTGCATGTTTCTAAGGCCCTTCACAGACATAATGTTACTCATATATTAGCCATGGCACCAGTACTGCTCTCTGGGCATCACCAAAAATGGCCCTATTGACAGGCAATCCCACTTCAAATTCTGGTTATAGAGTATTGCAATTCTGATCAAGGCTAATGAGCAATAATACTACAGCATGGATAAAACAAATAATGGAAAGAAAGATATTTAGTTTCAAGAAACTGTGAGCATTACAATTGCAAGGGTCATGCTGATTTGAACCACCCAACTGTTTGGCCGTTATGTCTCCAGTTAAAAAACAACAACAGGATACTAAAACTGTAAATCATTCTGCCATTTATATGTCTTTGTACTAGCTCAAATTTAAGAGAAGTGTTAATGAGCTGTAAGCTAAATACAACTAGGTACCTGACTGACATCCTGCCGCTTCAAGGTCTCCAGCTTCCAATCTATAAAAGAATAAGAAAAAAAAAGAATGTTGTGATACAAATCTAGATCCTGTAAACAGGTCTGAGAGGAAAATATGTTTCCTGATGCTTTAAGAGTTTTCACTTTGTTCTACTACATAATATGCTTTTTCTACTAAAAAGATTAATGCTTTCACTTCAGAACACATGTTCAGATATTTACCAAGAGCACTCAAAACAAATTTATTTGAGCTTTTTCAAATAACACGTAAAGACAAAATTAATGCATATATCTTTGAGAAAATCAACACCTTGATGCTATTGACCAACTTGCTAGATAGGGAATAGGTCTGCCACCCTCTGTACTGGAGGAGCCTAAAAATATACTGCATAGCTGATCTTAAAAAATACAGCTCCTAGATTTGTTTTCTCAGGAAATAATCTATGACTGAAGTCTAAAAGTAAGCCACAACTAGAGTAAAGCATTGAATTGGTGAGGATTTAGCGAGTCAACTCACTGATCCAGTGGGCCTATTCTAATTGTGACTTACTACTGGATTTCATCCTATTTGTGATTAGTTTTAAGTTAGGTCTAATCTTACTTAAACCCTATAACTCTACCCTAGGAGACAAGAAGTTTCACAGAGTGATCACAGATGAGTGGTAGCAAACATTAAACACGGGGAAATGAAGTATTTGGGGCAATAAGGAAAACTATGGATCTCAGCCACTATCACTTAGAAAACATGAAATGCAACTGAATGCCTAGGTTCTTACTGTTGCTAGGTACAGCCATTAACTTTGTTCCTTTAGTCAGAATCCTACTAGAAAAATACCATGTACCACAGTAATTATGCTGGTGGTTCACATCCCATGGCTAAGTCTCTGTCATGCAACCAGTCACACACTAGTTGTGAAATCAATTGTGCCGAGGACACCTTGGTAAAGGGTGCAAACCTCCTGCACAATTACCATTGTGTGACCAGTTTTTTTTTTCAAGATGATTCTGGTCTCTGGCAAAGGTTTGATTACATATGACCAGAGAAGAAATTGTGAAAGGCTGGATTTTCATGGATCCCATAAAATGTATTTCACACACCAAATGGCCAGGTCACACATACTTCCTATTTTCTAACAATTCTCTGCATTGCCCCTCCCCTTTTAAAATAAAGCCCTCAGCTAAAATCAGATGCATACATTTTGCTTCTTTAGGATCCAAGACGTTGCTTAGAAACTTTGTAAAGAACTTTAACTTTTGTGAGTGCTCTCAAAACTAGAAACAATTACTTTGTGCCATATGAGAAAAAATGAAAGTGAAGGAGTTTGAGCCGTTAAGAAAAGCCGCATGAACTCTTTTTCTGTATGGTTAATTTTTTCAGTTAACCATCATTTGCATCCACTTTCCTAAAAAGATGTTTAACAGGAGCACGGATTGTCCCGAGGGGTGGAGCCTATCCCTGGATATCTTGCATGACCTGGAACTGGATGGCATCAGAGAGGGCCCCTCCCTTTGGTGTCATCCTGACTCCTCCCCTCTGTGCCAAGTAATCACTCAATGGTTTTCTCTGCTTGACAGAAGGAAGTAAAAATACCTAGAAGAACTGATCCTCTAGGCATGGTTTGGGCAGCCTCCAGAGGTCCAGGGCCATACCCACACATCCCTGGACCCCCACCCCCAGTTAATGTTATTACAAAAAGGGGGGCAGTTAGGGGTTCCAGCACTGTTGAGGGAATCCCAGAACATGGAAAAATTGTCCTCATGCCTTCTCCTATAAGGCACATGGCAATTTTAAAAGCATTTTTTCAATTAAAAATATTGGGATATAGTGGTGCTGGGTGATACTGGGGATTTATATCTAGGCTCCTGTGGGTTGTCTTGAGACCACACGCCACAAAAGTTGCCAGCTGCTGGTCTAGATCCTGGCTGACTGTGCAGCTGGCATCAGCTATCCAGGAAGGAAGGGAAGAGAAGAGTGAGGCAGAAGCAGACTCGAGAAGCTGATGGCTGAGTCTCAAACTGGCTTTGTTCCCTCCTCCCCATAACCAATCGTGGAATGGAAAGGAGGTATGAAGCTGTCTGAGGCAGCATAGCCTCAATGTGAATTCCTCATGGTCACACAACATGCTCCTGTCTCCTTCCTGGGCCTGGGAGGAAAGGGCTAGGGAAAAGCCTTGCCTGAGGCTCCTAAAACCTTTATAGTGTTGCATGGCAGACCAAATTTGGTCTGGAAGTCCTCCATTTCAATTTACAGCTTGACCCTAAAACACTTTTTACTTAGGAGATAAGTCAGAGATCGGTCTCACCGTGTTCTGAATAAGGGAACTCCAGATTGCAGCCTCTGTTTTTTTGGTTTTTTAACCTGCAAGCAACTTTCCCTCTAATTTTCTTGAGTCCTGCACGGAGGCTCCGCCCCTGCACACAGGGTTCCAGTCGCAACCAGAAGCAACTGGCCGGCAACACTCGCTTAGCTGTGTGCACCTGAGGCAGTGCTGCACGCTTAATGCGGTTGTGCACAGCCATGTGGCTTAGAAGGAATGTTGCTTGCAAGGATATTCTATGAAAATCCAAAACATCTGAGTGGTCACATTGCTTCTCCTTATGGCCTTTAGTAAAGTTATCGTGAGCTCAAGTGTTGGGCTTGGACCACAAAGTCCTGCAGTTCCGCATCCGTATCCCTTGTGAGCAATTAAGTGACTTGCATAACCTTCATCAAGCTGTTGCTCTCTGCAATTTTTTTTTTGGAAATAAGTCAACTTACCTGTGGTAACTAAGACAAAGATTGCAAAGCACCCTGTGTTTTAAAACCGTACAGAAACAAAACAATACACAGTACACACATGTAATCCTATTACCGTTCAAAAAATCATCTTCAAATTGTTGTGAGGTGACTCTCTGTGGATATTTGATTCCTGCGCCCCAAGTAACTAGTGGTGTTAAAGTCTCTGATGGATGACTGGCTCCATGTGTCCCTAAGCAAATGGCAAAAATCAAGTCAAAATTACTTTACAATAAATTGTTATTTCTTAACATCATGCCACTGCTCCTGAGCTTCTATAGCTGTAAGCATTAAATAATACCTTTTAGAACATTTACACCCATCAAGCAGAATATGCTCAAGAGCAACAAAACCACTTCTGCCTAACAATTCCTGTGAATTTATGGATGTATTATACATCCATATGGCTCACTATAAACATACATCTATCCCACTTATCAATTCTCAGCAGGTTTCCAAAGTCAAAGGTAAGGCCTCCCCAGTCCTATGATCCAGAAAAACGTCAAATGGAAAGACCAGAAAATGCATTCTTTTATATGCAAAACATCCACTCCACCAGTATCACTTCCTAATCTTTACAGAGGGAGCAAGAATGGGTGTGGCTGCATTGTTCAGTCCTAGTGTGTGATGTGGATTCAAGAATGGTTGTTTTGATCCTTCTTTAAAAGTTTTTGACTTTACGCATGACAAGCAAAAAATATGAAGAGATTCCTAGAGAAGCAGATTTGAGGTTCTCAGGCTGAGGTTGCTATTCTGAGACATTCATGACTCTGAATCTAGGAATAATTGTATGCAAGACCAACCAAAGACATTTCACTAAGGAAGAAAGGCCTGGGAGTGTACACTGGTCTTCCAGCACCTCCCATCTGTAGCACTTATTTCATTCTGTCTAATAGTAGAGCCAGATCACCCTGTGCTAATGTACAATATGTCCCTATGCATCTGTTAATCCTTCCTCTGATTGTATACATTGCAAACAGTTTTTTTTAAAAAAGAATACAATCATACTAGGTCATGTTTTCAACCCAAAAGAAAACTGATTCTGAACTTCCTGCCTCTCCGGGAAAGAGGGCACAGAACATAAAACATTTCTTGCTAGCTACAAACTCTGTGATAACCTTCTGAAAGATCTCACCCCAATCTGTCATTCCGTGGTCAGAAGTCAAGATAAAAGCTGTGTTGCCGTCATTTCCATAAAAATCCTCAATCACCGAAACAATTTCTTTTACACCTTCATCAACTTTCCTGATATTGTTCTTATACTCCCTGTAGAGGACAGAAAACAACAACATGTTTTGACAGAATAGTTATAATGAAGTTCCTATAAGCCTGGGATTGATTTACACCAAACAGAAATGGATTTTTACAAATTTAATTTGCATTTAGTGTGTTGAACCAGGACTTGAAAGATCCAGATTCCAGTATTTGCTGAGCCCTGAAACTCACTGGATGAGGCCAGCTACCTTCTTTCAACCTGATCTCTATCATAGGGCTGTAGCTGTATGGATAATGTGGAGAGAAGGATAGCTTACATTATATCTGAGCTCACTGGAGGAAAGGTGGATTATAAATGTAAATACATGGAATGAATGAATAAATTTACTTCGCCCATTATACTAGAAACTTGGCACTCTACTAAGAGAGATACAGTCATAGTATAGACATGTTTGAAACTTTGGCTGACAGGTAGTATGACAGAACAAGTCCTTGCTCCACTGACACATAACAGTACTGTTATAAAGGAATTAAAGTGTGATGTTGAGGACATGGAGGCAAGCAAACAGGTGAAGGGCTTCTGAGAACCTGGTCCAGTTGTGCTTCCCCTACACTCCTGATGGTCTTTTAGCATCACCTGCCTATGGGACACGTTTTTATTAGTTGTTCTTGAATTCTGCTGTCCCTTAATGAGTTAAGATTTCTCATAATGTGTTTTATTAATGTGGGTTTTTTTTTTTACCTTTCTTCTATGCTGTAAAAGTTTTAACCTAAAAGGCACGTTAAAAATATTGTAATTAATGTTGTTATATTTCACTGTGTTTTTATGTTTAGGTTTACAGCAGTGTTTTTAGGTTTATGTTTTTTTTCTCCTTTTCTATGTGCGTAAGCCGCCCAGAATGTTGGCATGCCATTAGATGGGCACAACAAAATTCTAACAAACAAACAAACGAATAAATTTCCAAAAGGCTGTTTGTCCTGAAAGGTCTCTGAAGTATTTGCTTCTCTGCAAGAATATCTGAAACACAAAGTTTTGCATAGATCCTCCTGATGTCCCAATTTAAATAACCCAGAAGGTTATATTCTGAACTCAAGGTTGTTTATCTAAAAAGATGTCCAGAAGAGTAGGAGATGGAAACATGAAATCATGCATAGATACTACTAATATCCTGACTTAAGCGGTTAAATCTTGAAATCAAATTTGTTTTCTGTTTGTTTACTCTATAGATCTTCAAAACAGCAAGACTTCAAAACATAAAATTTTGCATGTATACTAGTGATCGTCCAACTTGAATATTGGGTAGATAAATAGCTGTAAATTGCTTTGTCCAGAACTCCAATATGACACAGTGAGAGTCAGCTTTTAATAGTACCTGATCACAAGCGTTGGTAGATGCTCCCATCACTAAGCGTTGTCATATAAACTGCAACTATAGGATCCTTTCTCTCTTGCTACATACTAAGCAATTTATCTATTGTCCACTAGGTTTTTGTCATGTTTATTACTTTTATTTTACCAACTACGTATTCTAATGAATATTTAAGAAGAAGAAAATGACCTGGGTTACAATATGCTATGACACAGAATTTTTTTAAAACAATATAGGATGAAAACACTGTTCTTGTCTCCAGATATTGTTAGACTGCAACTCCCTGCACTCCTCACCACTGATTACACTGGCTGATGAGAATTCCAGTCCAACATCTGGAAGCCCATATTTTGCCTACTACATCAAACAGCAGACCATTTACAAAAGAAAAAGGAGATGCATTTGTAGACTAGGGCATATTGTTTCTCCCCTTTTCTCAATAGTAGCCTTTGCCTCATACTACTATCCTCTATCTAGTCCTTTGATTGGTTAGTTTAGTATCATTTGTCGGCCATCTTTCCCCTTCTGAGGGGATGCAAGGCTCACAATGTTAAAACAAATAAAACTAAAACCACAGCAAATTACAGATTAAAAAGCAATTAAACTATGGCAATAATTAAAAATCCATTCAATAATTAAAAACATTTAAAGCTTTAAATGTTTGGAAGATGGTAAGACATTTGCAGCTGCTCTATGACTTTTATGTTAACTAAAGATGTTCAGAAAATGCTTGAAATACTTTGTTACAGCATAGCTAGCCGACTTGCTCAGAAAGATTCATTACTTCAGGTTCAATGCAGTTCAAATGTATTTAACGTATGGGACATGGCTGAAACAAAAGTGATTTTTTGAAAACACACAAAGGGTATGATCCAATCATTATTATGTCCTTTTAAGCCCCATTTATTTCAATGTGGAAGGTAAGTTCATGTTTAACTCTCTCCCATTGACAATAATGGGTACTTAAAACTGTGTAATTTTGACTATATCATACTCTATTACGCTTCAGAAGATAAAAATTAATACAATGTACCTTGAATGTGGCCGATGAGCATGTCCATTTGTGTCTATTCCTAATAAGTGCAGGAAGAAAACTATTTTTGGCTCATGCAATTTAGAGTGCAAAGTTTCATTGTTTCTGGCAGAGTTGAAGAACTCCTAGATGAAAAAGGTCCATTAAACATTATTCTAATCACCAAGAAAGATCCAAAAAGGATTTTGTTGTTGTTGTTGATTATGTCATATAGAAGAAAGTGTGCTGCTTAAAGAAGAGCTAAATTCGGTTAAATTCTTCCATTTGATAATTGCCCTCCATTTCCTTCTACAGGAAAAACTAAACAGTTTGGTGTCAATTATGTCACTGAAGTATGTGTAACACATGCCTCTAACTGTAGAAACGTCTGACCTCAACATAAAGGGAACAATCAAATCCCATCCTTGTCTTAACAGTTTCTTAACTAGAATTTTACAAATGTTTCTTATTAACATCTAAAAAGGAAGGGAAAGGCACAAGAAAATACAACATAATTACAGTGCATTTCAAAGAGGAACAGCCTTAGCTGATGAAAAATGTCTACTTGTAGTAATATGCACTTTTCCACAACTACATATCTTGCATTTAGCATTCTTTGTTTTGAGACTGGCCACTGGAAGATAAACATGAACTTAATTTGCAAGTCTGATTGCTGTGGCCATATTTCTCATAAGGGAAAACAGGTGAATGGGAGGAAATGTGCAGTCCTCTTGATCTCTAGTTTGATCTGGGAAATAGCCCTAAAGAATCAGAGGAGAGCAAAAGATCTGTGTACACAGAGAAATACACTGGCAACTCCCTTCTGCCCTGCCAACTCAATCTCTCTCACACACACACAGTCCAGGACAGAAAGATGTACTTCCCCTGAAGCCCAACAGATCAAGAAGAGACACCAGCTATATACATGATTACCAGATAGCACCTAAGAGACCATTTTATATAAAAGGTACCATATCATGCACAAGGAAAAGAGACAGGCACAAAGGACATACGTATAACTCTCTCTCTCTCTCTCTCTCTCTGTTTTTTCCCATGCTTCCTCTGGCAAAAACATGTTGGCTGAAATCCTAGGAGTTGCACTAGAGTAGGCTCACTAAATCAGCGGGGACTTGGTGAGTCAACTCCTCTGTTCAATTCCATTGATTCAAATCGGCCTCCTCTAGTGGAACGTACTATGCTAAGCAACACGATTGCAGCCACTGGGTCTTCTGATATGTGTTTGGTCTGATCTAGACACATCAGATGCAAAACAAATGTTTTAATTTACCTTAACATGATCAAAAACCCAAGTGTCCAGAACAGTGGCATCTTCTGCAGCAAAGTCTTCACTTTCAGCCTTGTAACAATGGGTGTAAACATGATCTCCAGTAGCACCTGCAAGGAATCCACCCAGATGAGAAATTTTGTTTTTTAAAAAACTAAGAAACAATAACAAGAGTGTTGTTATATTCATCTTTTAAAGATATAGCCAGGGACAGCCCGGACTTTAATTTAATGAATAATAACTTTACAACAGGGGTAGACAAGCTGATGTTCTCCCAACATTTTGGACTGGAATGTCCTGTCATCCCTAGAATACCCTGCTTTACCTACTCTTTATCTACTCTTCTTTTACAAGGTTAAAGAATCACAAAACCAGGCCATAATCAGGAGCACACAATGTACCAGGAGACAGGTAACTAAAGTTCTGCATGCTCATGGTGTTGGCTTGTCAGAGAAGAGACCAGCTCTAAGAGTTCAAAGAAACTGATTACAAATATAATATAAAAGTCCTCACAGGATACATCATACCAAGAAATAAAAAAATTATACTAATATGCGTGGTGAAAAATGTAGTAGCGAATGTTGATATACAAATGACTGCTATACTTCCTATAATGACCAAGTACGTACTGGCCAATTCTGGCAGAACAAAGACAGTCCAACAATAGTTGACTGGCTAAAGATGTGGGAAGTGACACTAATGCTGAAATATACCTGTTTCAAAAAGGAATTAAATTATGCACAAAATAATCAGTTTATTGAAAGATGGGCCTTGTTTATCAATTCCTGGAATGAAAAAAAACAAGTGAAAATTCTTTTCTCTTCTATTTATTCAGCCTGCTTTAAATGCATTTTTGTTTCTCTTTTCAAATGATGTTTTTAAAATGGCATATAAATATAGCTATTTCTTTTTATAGTGTCTACTTAATACATATGCTCTTGAATTATTGGTTAATATTTAATTCCTTTAGTTTATTCATAAACCAGCCTTGATGAACCTGCTAGAATCTGGGGGGGTTTATGAAATTTTTGTAATAAAGTGACTTAAATGAAAATAAATATATAAAACATTTTTAAAATTACAGAACAAAGGTCAGAATCCTGTTAGTTACACTTCCTGGCAAAACCCCATCAGTCTAATTCTCAGCTGCAAACTACTGCAAGTTAGAAAGTTGGTGGAGGCATGGACAGGCTGCTGTACATCAGTTGCATGACTGTTGCGCACAACAGCCACTGCTTACATTGACTTTTTAAGTTACAGCAATTTGCTGTTGAACTTTATGCCAATGGAGTTATGTCAGGATAATTTACCAGTTGGATTCTGGCCAATGAACTACCTGTAACATTCCACACAACAGTCTGATGTTCAGCAAAAGCAACAAGTTAAAAAAAAAGTTGCTTGTAGTGAATTTGGGAGAAGCATAATAAAGCAACATATAAACAGTTTAAGACAGCGACTCATGGTTAGCCCTCTACAAGCTAAGTAAATGAGATGTGTCCAGTAAACAAAAAACAAAAAAACCAAAAAAAAAACCCCTTATCATTAGGGTGGATTTTGAGAAAACTAACAAACAAACAAAACTGTCACCATGGGTTGTAGTGCAGAAAATACAAAAATGAGCATAAATATGCATAACATATATAGATTGGTGATTCCTAACAGCATCGCCCCTTGAATCAACTGTTGAATGGTGAGTCAATATATATTTAAATACTATTGATTCAATGGGTGGACTCTGCTTGGGACTACCAATTCTATTCAGCCAGCATGTTTTCAACAACAACAGATCACATGTCACCAAAAGAGCTGCCTTTTCTGGCATGTGCAAATTCAAAGCACAATCTGAATACAGTACTGCATTCTGTAGGAAATCTTTTGGAAAATAAGTACCAGTAAGGTTAAACATGCTTACCTTTCGCAAACATAGGCAGAATGTCTGGACTTCCCCAGCTCCAAGTATATTTACTTTCATTGAAAATAGAATCAAATTCCACTGGGTTTTCTTTCCATCCTGTTCATCAAAAGACATATTCTTATTGTTGCATGTTACTTAGAGAAGGAGAGCTAGATTTTGTTGTGGGAGTATAATGGTAACAAAATACATTTGGGAGAAATGAATACAGTCATATTTAGTAAGAACACTCACAACCACATTTATATGATCATGCAGATATTTTATCATTGGTCATACACACCAGTTCCCATACAAAATAGGAAGCTACAGCTGGCTGCAGCAGTCAAACACTCACTCGTATATTCAGAAAAATGAACAAACATATGCATATCATAAATTACAGTATACCTTCTTCTTTCACAGAACAGAATTCTTACATATGGATCAGCTGCTAAGTGCACTAGCATACACTAACATAACATCAAAAGTCTTAACCAGATATATTTGTTAGCTACCTTAACCCCACAGTAAACCTGAGAGGAAACTCAGTGTATGACATATTTTGCATCATACCTCCTACAGGAGCACTTTGAACAGCTGATCAAAGTTGTTTTGCTTTTTTCTTTAACACTGATGAAGGATAAAGCCTAGTCTTAATTCCCAGATACAAGCAGAAAATTAATTCTGTATACATGTTAGTGAGAGTCAAGCCTCATTGAACTGAATAGCCTAAATCCAATTGTTAGTTTCAACTAGAGTAGACCCATTTTTAAAAAATGGAACTTACTTAAGCACTGAGTTACCAAGTATCCACTCAAGTAACAGATCTACTCTATTTGGGACTAACAATAGGATTTAGGTTATTAGGACTTGTCTTTTCAGTAGGGAAGCATCAGATTCTGCAGTAAAGGTTCTTATTTACTCTTTCCAATAGCAGGTGCATACTGAAGACTACCATTCAAGGTAATGTTCACAGCAGTTCAGTTTCTCCAAAAATAGTTTATATAAATTTTTATTAATATTTCTAAAGAACAGAAATATTTAAAGAATAATATTGAATAATATTTAAAGAACAGAAAAACAACAGGCATATATCATTTATGTTGAAACAAATAAACTCAGCATAACTTAAGCATAATTCCCATTCCTTTGAATTGCAAAGTAGCAGGGCTTGGGAAATACTGGAGTAAACCGAATTAAGGATGTTCATGGAAGAAAATTCCCATGCTCCTCTTTCATATTCGCAGCCCTGAAAAATGTTCAGAGGATCAGGGATAATGTCCAGAGAGGCTTTTGGGGTGAGGGCGTGCATATGTTGTAGAAGACACAAACGTCAATGAACCTCCTTCCATTGATTTATCTCAGGAACCAAGAAATAATCATTTGAGAATTAGTCACAGAATATTGTAACAGTTTATCAGTTTATTAAAACAATTCATTACGTGGATGAATCAGCTATTGGCCTACCTCTAGCAACAGCACTGACATCTTCATAAAATCCAGCGATGAGGGCTACATGCCCAGGTCTAGATTCTGTTGGGACACGAGTATGAGATACTCCCCAGCTCCCTTTGGATAGTATGATATGCCTGAAAGTAAGACACAAGGCTGATGAGTACGTGGATTTGTAACTTAACAAAGGTGATGGAAGAATTCGAGTCGAAATAAAGTGGCTCCACTTTTTAAGCTACTGTGAAGAAACATGTACCATGTTCCAAGAATTTTGTGCACAGAATTTACTAGATATTGAATTCTTTGCCACAATGTGCACCTTCAGTATAGAATTCATGGAAGCAAGCCTCAGGCCTCTCACAACCATGACACTTCCAGTGTACAGTAATGATGCTTTGCCATTATACCTACCTAATAATAAGTAACTGCGGTTATGTTGAACTATGGTTTATTGAAACAGACAGAATCAAGTGATAGTTTATTATTTATTTTAAAAAAACCTAACCAGGGTGCTTCAAACGTAGCTGTAACAATAAAACTAGCATGTTGATGCAAGTCATTTCTACTGCATTTAATGAGAAAATTGTTATTGACCTTAGGTGTTGGCTATATTCCTCAGACATAACAACTAAATTTGAAGACAGGGAGTCTATTCAGGTTAGGCATTACAGAACTAGGGGTGGAGATGAAGAAACATAAAAGTTCAGAAATCAATGGCCAAATATGCAGGTGAGGCTTCCTTGTTTAAAGCAACTTCCAAAATGAATACTCAGAAAAACTTTTAGTTCTAATCAGTACTAAATGTTCACTCTAGATACAACAAAAGCAGGGCAAAAGAAGACATAATCATCAGCTAGATAAGGGGCTGAAAAACTAGATCACACGTTCCTTCCTCCCATTCTGTCGCCAAAGGTTTCTGCCCTCTGCCTGAAGGCTTCCTGGATTGGATCACTCCATTGTTGAGATAGGACAGTTCATACTCTGTTATCATAGCTCCCCTTAAACAGAAAAGTAGTGGAGCAGAGAAAGGACTTTGTTGGTGTACTTCGCCCTGAAGTGAAATGGTCCTGCATAACCTCTGTTAAACAAGGGAAAATAATGTAAACAGAAAAGTGAGACAAATGAGATTTGCTGGAAGAGATTCATGGCATGCCTCAAGAAATGCCATGCCACTCCCAGAAGAACCTAATCTAGAAATTTACTGGGGTCCAGTATCACAAAAGGAATCGGATGCATGGAATGCTACACTTACTTGATGTTTTGTGATTTGTACAGGGTGTCTCATCCAAGCAAATGTAGTGAAAGTTTGAAAATCCATTCCTGCTGCAGAGAAGTAGTATAGAACCCCCAAGTCTTTATAATTCAAGCATTGCTCTAACTGGAATACCATATTTTACAAGGTGCTCATGTACAACTCTCTTGCAGGCATAAGCAATGTGGGATGCCCTCCAGATGTTCTGGACCACAACTCCCATCATCCCCAACAATGCTCTGTACACTTAATATGCTGGGGTGGGCAAGCAGACATCAGTGCCAAGTGAGACTCAAAGCAGTCTATGACAGGCTCTCGCTAACGTATCTGCTCAGATATACATCAGAACCAACAGGCATTCCTCACGGTGTTCCAAGTCTTTGTGGAAGTGCAGCAAGACCCCACCTCTCTCTCACTCCAGCCCTTTGTGTTCACCAGAGGTGTTGAGGAAGAGGCAGGTCTTCTGTGTCACTTGCAGGAAGTGTTGGAGAAGTACAGAATGAACAGGAAAAATGTTTGTTGCTTCCGACCACTTCTGCAGGGCAGAAAAGGTTTTAGCCATCCAGCAAATATGGAAGGCTAAGGGGAAAGACAGGAGCTTGCTGAAAGCTTTAGAAGAGGATGAAAACATTTCTCCTACTTCTCTCCTTCATCAAGCTTTCTGGCAAATTGGAGAAGAACCAGCATCTCCCCAGAGTTCTCTGGACGAAGGCAGCTGGGGATTGTAGTTCCACTGAGTAGAAGTTGGATAAGAAATGAAATGTGCTACAATCCATGAAAATCTATGTCACAATAAATGTCTTAGCGAATCAGGATTCTTTTGCTGCAAGTAAATAACATGGTTGCACCTCTGGAAACAGTTACCTCAGGTAATGAGCATTAGAAGTGCCATCGTCATCTACTTCATAAAGCGAGTCTGCACGCAAACCATCAGCGACAAAAAGTACTAAGCGCTGTGCAGGTGGAGGCAGTGGCGTGTGCTGAGGAGTCATGCCATGGACCAAAGGAGAAGTGAAGTAAATATCAAAGATAGAGATCAGGAACACACAGTGTACCAGGAGACCAGCAACAATAAAGATCTGCATGTTCATGGCGACAGCTTGTCAGAGGAGAGTCCAGCTCTAAGAGATGAAAAGAATTACAGATCAGGCGTGCAACCAATTACAATTATAAGTTGTTGTGTGGACCAAGAATACACAATAATTAGTTGCATTAGACAATAATTAGTTGCATTAGAGGCCATAATTCTATGAGGGCAAATCAAACCTGTTAGCCATTTTAGTTTTTTACAAAAGAAAACAACTGAGAAGTGCAACAAAATAAATTAAAATGCATAAACAGCATTGAGGCCTGCAGCTTTTGGGTTAGAAAATCTACATCCATATTTGTTTATCTCCTTCAGGCATTCTTAAAGTTCCTAGAAAAGCATCTTGTGAAGATGTCTTATTTATCAGCCTGGATTCTATAAACTCTGTACCAAGGGCTGAACCTGAGGGTACTCCGGGCAAGGATCCTTCTACCTCCCCACCCTGCCATATGGCTTCTAGGGAGTGTGCAGGATGGCAATAGGAACAGGCAGGCAGGCAGCGGTATTTAGTCTGGTGCTGTGAAAAGAAGCATCAGCCAAAGGAGCACTGCCAACAGAGGCTTTGTGAGGAAGTGAAGACGGCAGCCACTTCACCTAATGCTTCTCTTTACATCCAATGGACGAATTCGCCCCTCTGTAAGAAAGTCTTTTTTAAAGGAAAAGCAGTGTTGGTGACCAGCATCAGCTGCAGTGGGACCTAGCATTTGCCACACTGTGCAATGGATGCCCTGGCAACAGAAATGTCATCCTGATACTAGTGTTGCCTCTTGTGCCCTAAAAATGACTCACAGCCATCATATACAGAGTAGGAAGCCACAGACTGACTCATTTTTCTACCCCATCATCCATACCTTTAAGGGCCACACTTGTCCTCCCTATCATACACAAAGTCAAAGAAACAGAAGGCTGTTTCTGTTTTGTTTTTTAAATCTATTTGGTGTTGCAAGAGGTTCCAGTGGTGGCAAACAGCACAAAAATGGACATTCACACCCATTGGAGTCATCTGGAAATATCCCTGTCTATAGCTGGGGCAGGATTCTGGATGACTAGGTGGGTCACACACAAACCTTGGGATACCCAATTCCCATCTCTGCAGTAGACTTTCAGAATAGTATTCTGTAAGGTTATCAGTGGACAATCCCATAACTGCAGGAAGGCCAGTCATGCCTGCCACAGGTGTAGTTCCCTTCATGGACCCCCAGACCTCCCTGAAGTTCAAGGCCTACTATGGACACCTGTCACGTACCTGCCTGTCCCTTGGTTCTTTCACCAATCAAACGGCACAAGCTACGTGTCGTGTCGCTGCCACCAGTTGATTACATCAACATTGTTTATTATCAATCACAGAGGTCCAGGCAAAGTGTCATTTTAAAAAGAACCAAATAGAAATTGTTATTACAGGTGATGAAGGTATAATCAATGTTGTTAACTCTTAACAAAACATCCTTCTTCATACACTCTCAACCACCAACCCTCTCTCTCTACTCCAAAACACAAATCCTCTAATCCCCCATCTCCTCCCCCTGCAGAGACTCTTATATCTCATGACTCCGCCTCTCCAGCATTCTCATTGGTCCATGCAGATAAGGTAAAGGTAAAGGTTCCCCTTGACAATTTGTCCAGTCGTGTCCGACTCTAGGGGGCGGTGCTCATCTCCGTTTCCAACCCATAGAGCTAGTGTTTTGTCCGAAGACAATCTTCCGTGGTCACGTGGCCAGCGCGACTAGACACAGAACGCCGTTACCGTCCCACCGTGGTGGTACCTATTTATCTACTTGCATTTGCATGCTTTCGGTCCATGCTGATAGCACATTAATATTCATGACACCATACCCGGGATTCACACTAACCCAGAGGTCCCCAACCCCCGGTCTGTGGCCTGGTGCCGGTCCGTGGCCTGAGCCCAACCGGGCCACGGAGAGAGACCTCTCCACCCACCCCCGCATGCACTCCCCCCACACACAGCCTGTTTGCGCCTGCGTGCGAGCACGAGTGCACCCGCATGAGCGCTGCGCCGTCCTTTGCGCATGCGCACAAGCGTGCGCGCCCACACGAGCGCTGTGCCGCTCTTTGTGCATGCGCACAAGCGTGCACCCGCACAAGCGCCGCCCCGCCCTTCACGCATGCGCACAAGTGTGCACACGCGCCTTCATGCATGCGCATGAGCGCAGGGGGGTGCCCCGCCTTCCCCAGCCGGTCTGCGGGGCTAAAAAGGTTGGGGACCGCTGCACTAACCCTAACAAACTGAGGCTGGCCCCAATCCAGTGCAGTCCAACATTTTACATATATTTTAAAAGCACAGGCCACAGCTCTTGGGAACCGAAATAGAACAAAAGAAGTTGTCGCAACTCTATTACTGCCTGATAAGAAGACTTCTTTCTTTCTTCTATTTCTTCAAGTAATGTTGGAGGGAAATCTACTACCTGAGTGCCTGTGAAGACTTTTTCCCACTATGGAACCTGTATTTCTTTTGCTGATTCAGGCCTTCCAAGATTAATGGAAATGTCAACATAATGAGGCAATATGCAGACCTAGTTTTCCCAAAGCCACAACGGCAAATGAAAATTTCAGACACTTCACATTGTTGGAGATGCTGAGCTCATGTTTTTCCCCCCTTTAAAGACTACAATATAAATCTTCACAAAATCTGCAACCATTTGTTTTCCATTTCTATTTATGTTTCCAATACATGGCGAAATATGTACAAAGCATTATTCAGATGAATATGCTATGCTAGTGTGAAGCTATATTTAAAAGTGTCAAGGCAAGTCACTAAAAATACTTTAGTAATCTCTTTCAGAAGGACCATGCTCCAATGAGCAATATATTCCTGCTGTATATAATTTAAAAGCATCTACTAAAAATGCAAACCGTCAATGCCATGGCACGTCTGTCACAAAAGGGTATGATTATCGGCTATTTTTCTAGTCGACAGGTTCTAAAAAAACATTACACAAGATTTAATTCAAACTGTCAAAGAGATATGAAACAATTCATCCGTAAATAAATGGAAACCAGAGGGGAATGTCACCTCTGTTAAAATATTAAACTGATACTACCATATTGTTCAGCATTAAGAATACTTCTGTACATTAACCAGGTTTTCAAACTGCATTCATATTGCTTCTCTAAGTTGCATATAGACAGTCTCTGCTACATTATTATTCTACACCAGGGCTTTAAAAACCTACACACAGTGATATTCCCACCTATGAGAAGATAAAATTAACATGAATTAATTTGCATGATGCACATGATTCATTGTATATTTCAGTTTATACACATTTACACTGAAATATGTTTGGTAACTCACATCATACAGTATGTTAAAAATGCCTTTATAATGAATATACTCATGAGTGTTTTGCACATTACAATAACAAATGTCACCTGTTTTAAATTGTAAATATGGCTCAGCTATGCAGAAGATTATTGCAGCAGTATGAATACAACCTGAGGCACAAAGCTCCCCAAGAGCTAAATATTCCATTTAATATTACTCAACTTGTCAAGCCAACATTCAGCATTGACAATTCCTTCACAAAATATCCAAGGGAAAAGAATATGATTATCTGCTGTCCTGACTTGTAGGTCATGAAGCAACTGTTTCACATTCAAGACATGCTCCTTTGAACTTTGTTGAATTTCCTAGGTGACAGCTATTCAATCCACCCTCTGGTGCAACCCCAAAATATGAGGTGCATGACACAGAAAGACCAACAAGTCTTTCAGAAGCCATAGCAGAATTTGGCTAAGACCATCACAACTCTCAGGTTTATAGCACCATAGACCAAAGGCAAGCAACAAGCAAACCTTTAGATGTTGCAAGACTGCAGCTGACATCATGTCTCACTATTTGCCTCACTTACGAGGAGTGATGGGAGTTGTAGTCCATCACCAGTGATATGGACCTCTTTTAATAATAATTTTTAATGAAACCATGAACAAAGGTTATGGTCAAGCATTTTTCCTTTAAGCCCTCCTATACCCCCACTCCCATTAAAGGCCAATTTTACCATGAATTCCCAATAACATCCAAACAAGGGAATCCAGCCTTGAGGTTTGTTTGCTTGCTTATTTGCTTGCATGTTTAATTTATACCGCCCATCTAATGGCATGCCACGACTAAAGCTGTTTACCGAACTTACAAAATTAAACCAGAATGCAGGCTATATTTAAAAGTTAGACAATTGCCTAGTGAGGGAGCTTATACTGGATCCAAATGCACTCACTGAGGGCTGCACCCCTATTATTTTTCTTTCTGTGAATTTCAACAGAAAAATGAAAAGAGGGGAAAGTAGGAGGAACCAATAGGCGGTGTGGCTCTGTAGAGCAGTGGTTTTGCTGGTACGAGTGGAGTTTTACAGTTCTTTGCAGTGGTTATTCCATTTTCATGTTCTTTGCTAGCAGATACAGCATCATCACCAATTTCTGTAGCAGTTTTGGTGGCAGGAGACATGGAATCAGCCTTTGGAGGCTGCCATGCGTTGCCAGCCACTGCAATAGCCAGAAAAGTACCCCCCACTACTCAATTGTTAAGAGTTCTACCAAGAGAGAAACATAAACTCAGAGAATGCTTGAGTTATACTACAGGCTCAAGGAGACCTCAGAAACATTATACTAGAATATTCTACATAATATGATTATATTATTGTCTGCACAAAAAGAAAACCAAGGGACAGGGACAGGGTCCACATGAATAAGGAAGAATGGACAGTACAATTGACACCAAGTGAGGGGGCAACAGGAACTCAGGCAACTCAGCAGGAATGTGCCATCATGACTAGTGAATTTAAACGTGACCTCTACTCGGGATGTGCAAAGCTAAATAAATAAATAAATAAATAAATAAATGGTCGCTTTCATTTTTGTAAAAAAAATTGTGCACTGGTCCTTTCATTTTACATGAAGGAGAAAGCATATTTCTCAAGTCATTTATCTTGTGTTTCTGAGCAATCCCAAAACCCTGAAAGCAGCTATTCTCAACCTTTTTTGGGGGCCATAGCCATAAACACAATATGAAAGAAATACAGGTTGAATCAAAAGTGTGTAAGTCACATAACGAACTTTATAAAGTGTTGTGTGAAGAATTGTTTCCAGTCTGTGCCCCACTTCAAATGTGCCAGGGTCCCTATTAAGAATGGAAGCCCTAAGATTACTTCAATAAAACAGAAATAAGGCAACTATCTTCTCCAAAAACAGGTGTGGCATTCGCCCAGGTCATGAATATTCATATGCTATTTGAATAGACCAACGGGACTGCTGGAGGGGCGGAGTCATGAGGTATAAGAGACTCAGCAGCAGCAGCAGGAGTTTAGATAGGGTTTTGAGATAGAGAGATTTGGAGTTTGGGCGGGAGAGTGGTAGTTGAGAGGGATAAAGGAGAATGTTTGTTTAAGAGTTAATAACATTGCTTGTTCTGTCAACACCTGTATCAATAAACAATTTCTATTTGGTTCTTTTAAAATGACATAAGGCCTGGACCTCGATTATTAATAATAGGCATTGTTGATGAAATCAACTGGTGGCAGCTGAGGGGCACATAGCGTGAGCTCTTTGTTTGGTGAAACAACCAGGGGCCACGTGGAATCGTGACAACAGGCACAAGTACATAAGAAGAAGAAAACACTATGAGTCCAGTGCCACCCACCCAGCACAACAGACCCCAAAGAACTCTGGAGGAGGAGGAGGAGGAGGAATAATAATAATAATAATAATAATAATAATAATAATAATAATAATAATAATAATAATAATAATAATAATAATAATAATAATAATAATAAATCCTATGGAGCATGCTAGCAGAGGTCGGCTGCCTCAGAGCAGCAAAAATAATCCAAAAGCTACAGGAAAAAAATTCCACAAAAACCAAGGAAAAAAGGGCCAAAGAATGAAAAGATCCAAGATGGAGGTGCAGGCAAGCAGCAATCCAATTTGGAGGGCACCGAGAGTTCAGCACATAGTAATCCCAGAAGGAGCAACAGGAGCAAAGCGCACTCCTCACTAGGTTCCTGGCCCTTCTACAGATGCAAATTCCCACTCATCCCTTGGGCTTTCTGATTGGCTACTAACACATTCTGACTAGCTGTTGTCACTAGGGGATTTCTTGAGAAAAATTTTCATTTGAAAAATATCACAAGTTATTTGATAAGAAAAAAAAATAAGACACTGAAAGGTCACACAAAAGAGGGATTGCAAAACAAATATGAAACATTTGTGCCCCCCGCTGCCATAAACATGAATCATGCATGTTTTAAACGCTCTCTTTCAGCAATTGTCAAAACAACATAATGTGTTCTAGATCTCTTTCATGTTTTGGACCTTTCATTAAAACAGAAACACCCATTCCTAGTGCTGATGAGAGTTGCATTAGGACAGGGAAGCCCCAAGTTCAAATCCTCACTCAAAGAGTCAGCTCCCTGGGTTTCCACTCATCAAGGCCCAGCCTAACCTACCTCAAAGAGGGGGTAACTACATTGGCATTGTCCTGTTGTGTGATCCACTGTGGGGCAGGCTGGTTTGTCCTTTTCCCAGCAAACAAATAACATAAGTGCCAATGTGAATCAGCCCATCTCCAAAGCATTCCTACTTGCACCTTTCTGACTCCCTGTCAGGGGCTACTGTTATTTAGGTGCAGAAAGGATTGCTCCATTTTGGTTCATTTCCATGTGAGATTGCTGGGATTGAATCAAAGCAAACCCTTCTGCTTTAAATTGCCCATTCGGTTTCAATTTCCCAATATTGCTAAGCTTAGCATTTAAGGATATTGGGAAATTAAAAACTTCCTCTGGGTCAGAGGGAGGAAGCAAAAAAAAAAAAAAAAAAAAAAATTAAAGCATCACTGATGCATTGTATCTTTTGGGGGAGAAATGGAAAGCTTCCTCCCAGAAGGAGGGTGAGACAAAAGAGGGCAAGGGGGTAGATTTTGTTCTTGTTGTTTTCTTTCTTATCTCAAAGGAGGCAGGCCAAATAGAGTTGCTTGAGGTGCGTAAGCCAGGTGGATGCAAGGATCACATCAAAAGGTATACTGGACCTCAATGCAACCTTAAGACACCTTATTTAGCCTGCTCCAGCCTGAACCATCTAGTCAAGTCCAGAGTTACTGTCAAGATAAATATGAGAAAGGATGATTCGCATTTGTAAAGAAAAGTGGGATGTTGGCTTAATAAATAAAATAATTTTCCCAGCTGACTTTGTTATTCCAGTTCTCTACATTCTGAGATAAATTTTTTTCTTTCTACCACTGAAGAAGTCTCAAGATTATTTGCAACATAAGACAATCCATAATTAATGTAAAAAGATTAAATCAGTCTATAATTAAAGTAACACCAAATGCAACTATAAAAACATGATCAATTAAGTATTATTTTAAACCACACAAAACTAAAACTGTTCATCTGCACTACCATTATTTCTCTTCCTCCCTATATCATTAGCCAAACCACTACAAATGTCATCATATCATTAGCTCACAGGAAGTCCTCCAATGCCCAAATGAATTGGAAAATAATTTTGGATGACAACACTGGTGCCAGGCAAACATCTTTGGCAAAAACATTCCACTGCTTGCCTTCCATGAAGTGGGAACTCACCTGGTTTTGTGGCAACAAGATCCCCCTTCACATGCAACTTCCCCATATAGTAAAGAAGGAGTCAGGCATCACAGGTCCTGGGTATTTTGAGTGCACTGCACTTCTTGGAGAGAAATGCCAGATGAATGCAAGAGTCCAATAATCCCACTCAGTATATTCTCTCTTCTTCACCTGTGTAGAGTGTCATGTCCTTATGGCTCCAGATGCAACAAGAGGGGGATATGATGTTCTTGGTGCACTTCTTTATATCTGGAGTCCCTAGAACAGAATAACCACAACTACTGTGTACTGTTCTATGAATACATCTGCCCCAGCCATACTTATTAGCCTTCACCATCAGCATTCAGAGAACACTTTGCACAAGCAACATGTCATTTCACCAAAGCTCCCTACCACCAATACTGCATTTTGACTGATCGTAGTTTTACATCAGAATGTAGCTCCACACTGTATGTCTTAACTTATGTGCTATACTCCCTTATATATGTGCTTAATAATGTCCCTTTATTGGCATCTAAGTTACTTGAGGTCTTCTAGAAGTGGAAGAATTTTGGTCATCTCCATAACTCTAATGGGAGTGCTTATATTTAAGTCACTTCTCCTGAATGTACAAGATTTCTGAAATGTTGGTTATGCCTCTGGCATGTAAACACAGGATTCTCACAAAGGATTCCATTCTACCTGTCCATGACTCCAACTATGTGCTCTTCTTTGTCCCTTGCAATGACCATGTGCTACCTGTATCACAGTTCTCCTAAAGCCAGCAAAAATCTCCTATTTGCTAGAACATTTTGTTTCACCAGTGCATAAGGATTTTGTAGCAATCCTATCCAAAACCAGAGGTTATAATTCAAAGTCTGGATCTATGTAACTCAGGCATTATGGTTACTGCTTAAGAGATGCTGTCAACACCGGAGAGTTTAAGGTAGAAGCTTTCTGTTCTGTTTGTTTGAAATGATTACTAAAATTATTTCTGCCACAAAGTGGAGATCCTAGATGTGTCAAGTAATAAAATATGCTTGGAAAACAACCAGCTAGTGGTGTCAAACCACCAAATACTTACTTTTCAGCTTTGATTTGCTTTCCTTTTGAAGTTAAATCAATTGTTTTGATTTATTTTCTGTAGTTTGCAATCCTAGGAGTCCATTAAACTGAAAGTTACAGTGCATATATGTGGAATAAAAAGATGAAAGAGGTGGCGAAAGGACAGAAATGTTGAACAAGCAGAATAAAGCAAGCTGAGCAAAATTACTACGAAGCAAAAAAAAAAATGCTTAAAAACCTTAGTTCTAAACTAGGAAAAGTTTGTTACAGGGCTCTGACCAAAATTCCATATTGCCACGAAACTTCCAAATCTGTGACTAAGAGAAAGTAAAACAGCAGGAGAGTACTATTTCATACCTAACAGACAACTAAGACACTGACTGATAAGAAACCTCCTGATATTTTTGGATCATAGTGTCTATCATCCTCAACCACTGGCCAAGTTGTTTGTCTAAATCCATCTTGGAGGGGCAGGGGTTCCCCATTCCTAGTATAATTCTATAAGCATTGTACTTAGAAGTAAATATTGTATTCGACGAGGCTTAATCCCTAGAAAGAATGTTTAGGAATGCAGTTTCAAAGTGTGTTTACTCAAATGGACTGCCAAAAGCAGGCACTGATAGCTACTACAGATACTACAGATACATTGAAAGCAAGAGGAATACTGCTAGTTTATATAAAACTGCAAAACCTGGTTAGTAATCATCCTGGAAAATCTGTTTTTCAGTACAATAGGACCCCCTTATCTACGGGATCAGTATCCACTGATTCACTTATCCATGGTCTGAAAAATATTTAAAATATTTAAAAAATCCAGAAAAAACTATTTCCACATGTATTATCAGAACCGGTCACTAGAAGGAGCCAGAGCCTATGCTATGTATACGTGTTTGTATACATAGCATGGTCTCTGGCTCTCTCTAGTGGCCAGTTCTAGTAATGCAGGTGAAATTAATTTTTTTTCTTGTTTTTTTCCCTTTTACCATGATATTTATATTCAGTATCCATGGGGGACTTGGAACCAATCCCCAGCAGACATGGGGGTCCTACTGTAATTCTATTTTCTTCATATAATACTCCAAGAAAACACTGTAGTATGTGCTGTATATCACTAGGACAGGCTTGCTAAGAAAAGACTCCTCTTTTTTAAATTTAGTATAATCATCAAATGCCTAAGCAGACCTATAGCTACAGCTGCAAGCTATTTTACATTCTATAAAGCATTAGACCTTAAAAATTAGGAATATTTATTATTTAGAACAAACAATCTTATGGCACCTCCAAAGCAATAAAATTCTACCTAGCATACTCTTTCACAGACTGTAAACTACTTCATCTGATGAAGTGGGCTACAATCCAGGAAAGCCTTATGAACTCAATATTTGATTGTCCAAAAGATGCCACAAGGCTCTTTGTTGTTTTTGTTACTTAGCTACCTCACTATAATCATTTAGTTGCCAGCAACTCTGCAAAAGTTGGCCCAATATTTCAACAGGATTTCTTGACCAATTCAAACAGCTAGCAATCAGTAAATTCCTGAGGCATCTCCCCTCTCCCAAAATCCCTATTTTTCCATGAATAATGATTGCTGTTGTTGTTGTGCTATCAAGTTGGAATCTCCCTAAACATTGTTTCCTGTCCATCCAACTTCAAGAGGCCAAAAGCCCCTGCTTAAGCTATATGGGTTTCTTCAAGACACATCATTTGGTGCACAATGGTGGAGGGTGGGCTTTCACTTAACTGGGGCTTATTTTTGGGGTAGGGCTTATATTACGAGCATCCTGAAAAATCATACTAGGGCTTATTTTCAGGTTAGGTCTTATTTTCAGGGAAACAAGGTAGGATAATTTATTATTCGTATTACATTAATTGTAGCATATTCTTCTCACAAACATCTTCTCAAAAGCTAGTATACATGGCTTTTTCCACCCACCCACTATCTTGCCATGTCCCCATAACCACCCACTGCAGTAGGTGAAGCTGAATGCAAGCAAGTATTAGCCCTGCAACTGAGTCTGTGACTGACTTAGATTGAAGCCAAAGTTTTTCTAATCATGACAGCATTGCTTTTCAACTGAGGAGCTGGGACAGAATACCAGTTCAGAGGCTGATCTAGAACAGACCACTAGGGCATCGCAAACATTGGTCCCCAAATGCACATTTGGGCTAGGAATGGTTACTGGGTGCAACTTTCGATGTTACCTTTCAAAATAAATATTTGAATTATGGTTCTAAGCCCCATTCCCTGGTGGTTGTTTTTGAGCTACATTTTTAAAATAGTAATCATTTATCTACACTAGTTCTCAAAACTAATCAAAACAGTTAAATTTTGGTGACTTTAGAAGATGCATTTACACACTTGTATGCGCCACCAAAACGCACAGCACAAGTGTGCAGTTGAACTATGTGATTTTCTTCATCCACAATTTAGTGAAGCCTGGTACCTAGAACAGTAGCACTTCTCTGAAGTCACAGTTACATCACAAAAGGATCAACTTTATCTCTCGTTAAGTTACAATCATACTGCATTCTGTCCTAATTGAACGCCTCTGCTACTGGGAAAACAGCAACACTTTACAAGCGGAAAAGGCTGCATATGACTAAGGTTTAGGACACTGAGCTGCCTTGCCCAATTTAAGAACGGTGGGAATGGGAAACCTACAGTCCTCTGGGTGTTGCTGGATTCAACCTACACTTCCATCAGTCCTAGACTAGACCAGTGGTTCTCAAACTTGGGTACCCAGATGTTCTTGGACTTCAACTCCCAGAAATCCTGGCCAGCACAGCAAGTGGTGAAGGCTTCTGGGAACTGCAGTCCAAGAACACCTGGGGACCCCAGTTTGAGACCCACTCGACTAGACAATCTAGCCAATAGTGGGACAAGGATGATGGGGGGGGGGGGGAAGTGAAGTCCAACGGAGCCAACGCAGGAAGGGAAGCCAAGCGGGCTCCGGACCCTCCACGTCTAGTACGGATGCATGCAGGAGTGGGCTGGGTGGCTAACGACAGCCTCGTATGTGCCACTAGCCTTCACTACCTAGGAGTAGCCAACTTTTTTAAAAGAGTGAAAAAGATGGGAGGCAGGAAGGCTTTGGTCAGCCTCTCTGAACCCTGCGCCCACCTGAGCCGAGAGCGAGAGAGTTCAGGGAAGCCTCACAAGGGCTGGGAATTAGCACAGCGAAGCCTCTTGGCTCAGAACCACCCCCGCGCCGCGAGGGGACCCGGTCTTTCCCAAGGAGGTTTCCTCGCAGAAGCGAAGGGACGGCACCACGCCCACACGCCAGCTCAGCCACCGCGGCCACAGAGAGCGTGCCCGCTCCAAGCAAGCGAAGGAGGGTCGTGCCGGAAAGTGCACCCACCCCTGCTTTACTACTTACAGCCTCGGCATCTAGCTGCAAGCACCTTGCCGCAGTCCTCACAGGGCGCCAGGGCTGCATGAAAATTATCGCGAGATCCCGGTGGAAACGGGGCTAGGAGTTGAAAGACGGAAGAGTCTCCTCTCTCTTGGTATCTCTACGTCTTCCCAATAACGCCCAATCACGGTTGTACATTGCCCCGCCTTCCTCTATGCACCGCCTATCATGTTTCTAGAGATAGAGAGTGATAGACTGATGCACACGCTTTCTGTTTGGTTTCACAGGTCCATTTTACGCTGACTAAAGCCTTCATACTGTGTGCCTTTCGTTCACTGCAATGGAGTTTATTCCTAGGCAAATTGGGACAGGATTGCAGCCTTCAAATTGGGCGGTTAAAGGATTCATCTGAAAGCAGCCTTTGGGCTGAGAAGGTAGTGTTTTGGAGGGACGACTGAGATGTTTGTCTTTAGAATCACCTGTACTGCAAACTTAATTAGGTTTTATTAGGAGACATTCTGCCCTCATTGTTGAAAAACCAGTAAAGTAAGTGAGAAACTATAGAATACCTACAGCAGCATAGGAAGCCATTCTACAACAATCCTAAATTTTGTAGTAATTAATGCGGTGAATTAGATATTACTAGATTCAGGGCTTGATTCCCGAGTTTTTGTAAGACAATCGCGGTTTCTGTGTGTACTAACAATAGATACACAGATATATGTATCAATTAGTTTTTTCTCATGAGAGGATTACCCACTGTGGAGTTCTCCACTGAATCTGAGCGGTCGGGAGCAGGTTTTAATTTTTTTTTAAAAAGATACTACTTTAACGATAAAGCTGTGTAATGGGAGATCCAGAACGGATAAATGGAAGTACTTGTCCACACATTCCTAATTCAAATATGAAATCCATTGCCACAGGATGTAGTGATGTCGGTTGTCAACTTGCATATATTTAAACAAGGACTGGATATATTCGGCTTAATGGGTAAATAAAGCTATCAGTTGCTGCTAATCAGGATGGCTGTCACCCACATAACAGAGATAACATGCTGTGCTAATAAGCCAGCGTTTCTGTTATTAGAGGACATGAGATGAATTCCTGCCCTGCTAATGAACTTTCTGTTGGCGAGTGGCCAGCCATTGTGTGAGCAGTATGTTGGATTATAGGGGCCTTTGGTCTGACCCAGCGTGGCTCTTCCTAAAGTATCCTAGAGTGTGTGTACGCAGATCTAGAGTTTAGGATACTCCTGCCATCTAGTCCGCTGTCGTTATTGAATGTTGGAGGAGTCTCTGAGGTTGAGTGGCTTTGAACCACCCTGCCATGTACTCCACTTTTATTATTCCCATTGTGTCAGGCAAAAACAGAATACGCTGCAGAGCGGCTGTAAGCCACTCAGCCTTTAGTCTCTCTTCCAACCTACAGTATTAACATGATATAGTTGTCATAAAAGGACAGCTTTCACTTCCCCAGCCTACAAGGGGAGTAGAGTAGCAATTGTCTTTTTGTTGTTTAGTCGTTAAGTCATGTCCGACTCTTCGTGACCCCATGGACCAGAGCACGCCAGGCCCTCCTGTCTTCCACTGCCTCCCGGAGTTGGGTCAAATCCATGTTGGTAGCTTCGATGACACTGTCCAACCATCTCGTCCTCTGTCGTCCCCTTCTCTTCTTGCCTTCACACTTTCCCAACTTCAGGGTCTTTTCCAGGGAGTCTTCTCTTCTCATGAGCAATGCAAAGCTGTTATTAGGTGCTGCAATTTGCTAATACTGCCGCCACCCGTCGACACGTAGGAAATATAACATGGATTTTTAAATATTTCGGAACTTTAAAAGTACCGTATTTTATGTGAGATAAGACGTACGTAGTTGCATAGTCGGAATCCTTATGCTTGCTTTCACTTTGCTCTCCCTTTGGTGGGGAGGGAATGGCCGCTGCGCAACATCTTGTGCATTTCTACCGCTCCAATTTTACCACCTCTGCAAATAAGATGGTAGAAATAAGCGGGTTTCCCCCCACAAAAGGACGATCCTTCCAGCTGTTTGAGCCCCGGAGATCCTTTGAATATCTACATTTCCCACCCCCGAATTTCACCCACCGGAAGTGTCGCAGCGGTGCACTCGCGAGGTTTGCAACTCGGAAGCTGGGACAGGTGGAGGGGGAAGGAAGGAGGCGGTGCAAAAGGAGGGAGGAGGGCGCCAGTGATTGGTGGGCTGCTGCTCGCTGCTGTGGTAACGGGGTTTGGCTGGGGCGCTTGCTCCGAAGGGCCCTGCTTGTGGGTGCTTCCTCTTCTCTCAAGATGGCGGCCGTGGGGGGCGGCGGAGTGAACCCCTTCCTCAGTGACTCGGAGGAGTCAGACCCCGAAGACACCAGGCCCGGCGGCGGCGGCGGCAGCAGCAGCAGCGACCCGGGGGGTTCTGCCGCTCCGCCCGCGGTGCCTGCCGCCCCCTCCTCCTCCTCCTCGCCGCCCCTCCAGCAGCAGCTTCTGCCCCCTCCTCTGCAGGCCGAGGAGCCGCCCCGAGTGCCGGTGGACGCGCTGGCGGCTCAGCTGCTGCGGGACCAGTTCATCCTGACGGCTCTCGAGTTGCACACGGAGCTGCTGGAGAGCGGCCGGGAGCTGCCTCGCCTGCGCGACTATTTCTCCAACCCGGGCAACTTCGAGCGGCAGAGCGGGGCCGGCGCTGGGACCCCGGCCCCGACCCCGCCCGCCTCGGCCGCTCCCGGGGCCCTGGCGGTGGCCGGAGGAGGCAAGGAGCCTGGCACCGGACAGCTCCGTAAGTCGAGGGCAGCCCCCGGCAGACCGAGCGCGGGGGGAGCCGGGTGTTCTTCGCCACCTCTTTCCCCTTTCGTTATGGCGGCCCTGGATTGACCTTGGCGCGTGTTTACTTTCGCTGCCCTTCCTTTATTTCGCGTCAGGGCGTCTGTAAATCTTCACAGAAACAAGGGCTAGGTTGAAGCAGCGGCCGATTTGTCTTGTAGGTAGGCCTCGTTGTGAAAGCCAGTGTTTTGACATGGCACTCGTGAAGTAACGCTGCTGGCAACGCCTTGCTTGCTTGACTCGGTAAAACCATTCCATCTGTCTGATGTTGGGTGTTACTCTGTCTTATTACGAAAGTAAGCTTGATCCCTTGAAGGCTGCAGCCCTATGCATCTGAGAGAAAATCCTACTGTAGTCAGTGGGAACTCTTGAGTACACTTATAAGGCTTGGATTTGGATTACAGTTGATCACCACTCCACCCACATGTGTGTGGGTTTGCACTGGCAGGGTTGCTATGTCAGAGGCATAGTTTTCAAGCACTAGTCGTCTTTCCTGTTTGTGGATTGTTTAAACTTATTAAGGCATACGTTTTTAAGGATGTGTGAAATTCGTTGCAAAAATTGAGTTGCCCTGTAAGTCGTCATCATATAGGTGGTAAATATATATTGCTCCCATCTGCACAGTAGGGAAAAACCATCATAAAGTAATTTCTGATCTGTGAAGCATTTCAGTTTTTGCAGTCCTTCTGCAAGACTGGGTAGTTTGTCAGCTGGAGTTGCTCCAAATCACATTCTCCCTTTTGGAAGCAAAAACTGGTCATTCTGACACTTGCAGTTTGATGCTGAAACACCAGGTTGTGAACATAGAGGGAACTCATGAAGTGGCACCCCTACTGATTTTACAGCAACTATGATTAATTTGGCAAATAGAAAATATAGTTTTTCTTTCTCAACAGTGATGTATTTCTTATGAGTGTTTGTATCTTGTTTAATGATGGAAGTGCAGTTGCCATTGGTGCATTGTATTGGGAAACGGCAATTTTTGTATAAGTTTTTGGCTAAAGCTAGCCTTGTATTTTAAGGTGTTTTGGAATTTATTTGATAATCCCTGCTGATCAAGTACAGTATGTTAAGTAAAAAATAAAAATGCTTACACACTAGTGCAGTGATGGTGAACCTTTTTGACCCGAGTGCTCAAACTGCAACACAAAATCAACTTATTTATTTCGAAGTGCCAATACTGCAATTAAAACCCAAATGCTGAGGTTTTAGTTTAGAAAAAACAACTGCTCCTGCACTGCAAGGGTTAAATGCTTGTTGTTGTTTTTTCTTATGGGCGGTATTAACAAAAATACTTCCTGGTCCTCCAATCCCCCATTGGGCTAGATTGGTAATGGTTGCCATTGCACCCCTCTGCTGGACCACTGCACCAGCAGAGGGGAGTGCCAAAATCTGGGATCGGAGGATGGGTAAGTAATTCTCTATGGCGACTTATGGCTCATGTGCCCACAGAGAGGGCTCTGTGTGCCAGCTGTGGCACGCGTGCCATAGGTTCGCCATCACTGCACTAGTGTATCCTGAATAATTTCAAAGTAAATCATGTTAATGGTATTATTTTTGCTCTTGTTAGCAAGAAATGTTGTACAGATGCTGTTGATTAATAAAAACAATTACTTCCTGGAAAGGCACTATTGTGTAATGGGACAGATAGGATAATGTGGCTTGAAATTTGGAACTAAAGGGTTTAGTAAGATCCTGATGTTGATGTTTCTATTGAAAAAATGTCAATACAGAATACCAACATCACCCTTTTACTAAATTCTCCACTTCCAAACTTCAGGGTACAGTATCCTGCCTGCCCCATTAGACAATAGTTGCCTTTCCTGTTTTTATTAATCAACAGCATCTGTACAACATTTCTTGCTAACAAAAGCAAAAATAAATGCTATTACCTGTATCATGATGACTGACTTTGAAATGTTACACTAGTGTGGAAGTATTTTTACTTCTTGCTATCTTGTTGCCAGGATATGGGTTATACTGAAACCATTGTAGGTTTCCCAAAAATATTTCTTCAACACTGTGTTTCCAACTGTGTTGAGTGCTGCGTGAAACTGAACCAACTTAAGGTAAGCATAGGAGTTACCATGATCTAAGGAGGTATTAAATTGCATAGCTTTCCACAGTGGCAAAATCAGGATGTACCTTGGATGATCTTGATTAGACTCTTTGTAGATATGTGAAAGTAAATAAGAACAATTTTGATTTTTAAAGTCATGATTATTTCCTGTACTAATAGAAATAAGGAGGAGCAAGCTGTCATATGTTCTGATGAAATAAGAACTTGCTTTTTGCAAAAAAAAAAAAAAGTGATTCATTCACTCACATCTGTATAACATGGACAAAGAAACTCATTATGTGGTCATTTACTCTTTTTGAGAGAACTGGAAAATTGCGGCTTGACCAGTCTTTTGATTTGTAGAACATGAGGTTAACAGTGTGTGTGAATCCTGTGTTCCAATATTCTGCTGCTCGTTCAGGCTTACAACATGAATGGTTCTTCCCAGAAATTATTGCTGTCAGATTGCAAAATGGTACTTTAGTATTGTATTGGTGAAATAGATGCTGAATTATCATTACAGCAGTGGAAGTTTGGGAACTTTCTTCCTGTCTCCTGTCTGCAGCTTCATACTGCCTCACAGTTTCCTTCATTCCTCCAGAACTAATTTGGAGAACACACCAGGGAGTGGTTGCACGAGGAATGATTCTAGAGGAAGAGTTATCAGAGTTAGGAGGGAGAAAAGGGGGGAGCAAAGTAATGTGGCACTTTTGCTTTCTCTCCCCCTCCCTTCCCCCCTCTTTAAAAAGTGGATAGATTATTGACAAGAGCACCCTTCTGTGAGTACATCAGTGTAGAATCCTGTACCCATGAACTTACAAACTGATTCAAGTATTCTCTATGCAGAAATTGTTGGACGTAAGCCAGGCCCTGGAATTCCTGCCCTTTTCCTTATTTTCTAGAGAGAGGAGAGACACCTGCATTAGGGGTTTTGAGTCCTCTAGTTTAAGTCTTCACTTTCCTTCAAGGGTTGCTTATTTAAAGAGCATATGTTCAGCATGCAGCTAGCTTGATCATCCTGTGCACATTATTCCTTAGGAGTAGTTAGGGAGATATAGAAGGGAGATACTTAGAAACAGGTTTTTCTAGATGCAAGAGGATGTATTTAGATGCAGGATGTAATGATTTGGACTGATTAGTATAGTTTTTTGAAGTGGCCATTGTTGGCAATAGATTATGTTTTGAAGCTAATGAATTTTTTTAAAAAAAATCAATCTCAAGTCAGATTTGTCACATTTCTTTTAATTATACATTGTGGACGTGAGAAATTTATATAGATTTTATAATGCAACAAAGCTAGGTTATGATAGTTATTAAAATTTGACAAAGCTTTTTTATTTAAAAACATATGTTTGTGCTATTAAACAAGGAATGTTTTGTACATGTTTCTTTTCCCATTCCTTTTCATCATCAGCAGCAGCACTGTTCTGATATATTGTCATCTGCAACTGTCCCATATGGTGGATCTAGTAACACAGTAATGCTCTGATGTACAGTGTATATTCTTCTCTAGTGCTTGTTTATATGTTTGGCAACAAAATAAGAAAGCAGGATTTGCTGGGAAAGATGGAAGGCAGCAGGAGAAGAGGAAGACCAAAAATAATATAGTTTACCTCCCTAAAAGAAGCCACAGGTTTGAGTTTGCAAGAGCTGAGCAGGGCTGTTGAGGACAGGATATTTTGGAGATTGTTCATTCGTAAGGACACCATATGTCAGAGGCCACTTGATGGCACATAACAACAGCAGTACTTATATTGGTCTCTAGTTCAGGTGACTTGTGACTAGTTCTAAAGATAATCCAATAATGTTATACATTGAAAGTTACTTCCAGACTGTGCTGCCTGTTTTTCTTCTACTATTGCCTTGCAGGTATTCCTGGTCAAATGTTACTGTATCATATATTTTAAATGTACATTATAGGCTAATCAGGTACACTAGAGCTAGCAGAAAATGAAAGAATACAGAAGAAAAAACACAGGGGGGGAATCAAAATTTTATGTCTGCTTCCCACCTTACTTCTCATCTTATCACAACATCTTTTTCTTACTTCACCAATAAGGCATGTGCTCATAATCTTCCCAGTGTCCTGAGCAAAATGCATCCTTTACTGCTTCTCTGGATAATGATGCAAAGAGTTGGCCATCATTAAGTTTTTTCCCTTGCTTCCCTCCCTTCATCACCACCCCATGCTATTAATTACTACGGTAGTGACGGGGTCAAATTAAACACTCTTTCTGAGCAATGAAGGCAAAGCTGAATGAAAGTTCTGGGGATTGAATTTCTGTCCTCAACAGAAATTGTTAACTAGTTCATAATTTTATAAATCCTAAATGTATTTCACATCCGTCATAGATGCATCAGATATCCATTTCCAATGTGAAATGATGGGCACTGTGCAAGTGGGGAGTAGCTACAGACACTAAAACGGAAGCAGAATAGTGACCAGAAGAGTCAGTGTAGTTGGGATCTGGTTACACTAAGTAACTTGTGACTGGAAAAAAATACACCAGTAAGTATTTGAAAGCCACCTAGTACAGTGGAATTCCAAATAAGCAAAACTGGGAGCAAATTGGCACATGTTTTTCAAGTAAATTTCATAGTGCACAAAATTAATATCATATACAAATGTATTTGTTCGTAGTAAGAGGAATTTTCCTTTCAAGTCTCCTTCAAAACAAGACACGAGTATTTAATATAAACATAACTTACTTCACTGAAATACAGTATACAGTATAAACCAAATCAGACATAGTATCTTTAGTTTATAAACTGTCTTTTCATCTGTGATCAAATTCTCTCAAAATAATGCTGAGAAGGCTGGTATTCAGGGTGTCTCTTTAGCATACAGCTTCGGAGACAAACTTTTACTTAGATACATTCCAGCATAGTGTTTCATGAGTGACTTAGATACTTCCATAGTTACCACACCCAAGTATGTTTGAAAGTTTTCAATATTACTTCCGCGTTTTCTGGAACCAGTTTTTGCTTTTGTAATCTATATCTTCATTTCCACATCAAGAATGACTTGAATTTTATTTGTGTCCTACATATTGCTTAACTTTAATCAAAGTTAAGAAAATACTTTTCTCAAGAGTATTTATATACTTTTCAAGAGAAAAGTATTTTGCTTTTTTAAACCTTCCAGATTTATTATGTGTATAATGTCATGTATAAAATTTCCCTAAGAACTTAGGCTTGTGCATGTGTTATGCACAGTGTCCTATAAAACTATTAAGATTGAATGTTCTGAATGAGATCAACTAATTGATTCATAATTGTGTAACAAAATCTGGTTCTGCAATATTAGAATGAAATGATCTCTTCTGCAAAAAACAGATTCATGCTCATAAAACAGTAGTGCACTTAAGAATTGACTCCTTTGCCGAAAGAACAGCTGAGTTCTTGAAACATTTTTGCCAGTTTGAGAAGTAGGGCAGTAAAAATTTTGTTTGCAGCCCATTCTTTACACAGACATTATTTAGCCTGAAGAAACTTATTTGAATGTCCTGGCAAATCACTTTTTCAGACGGAAGTAATAGATAAATCAGTCAGTTTGTCTGGTATAGATAATAATAATTTTCTCAGAGGTTGCTTGAAAGTGCATTGAAGCTGACCCAGGTAGCAGATGCTTGTGCCTGCTCAATTTGTCATCGGCTTCATGCCCACAACATCTACAGACCAGGATGGTCATGACATCAGTGCTTTGCTTCCATTCAAGTGACATTTAGTACAGCACTACAATATGAGTCCTGCTCCATTGATGGCTAGCCACATACATCATAATGTATACAGGTGTGTGAAAGGAAGTAGAACATTTGCTCTTTGTACATTTGTAGACATGCCAGAAAATACTGAGACACACTATCATGCTTTGCATTTCCCCACTGTTTCTCCATAGAGCCTCAGTATGTGCTTATTTCTTCTTTTCTGATAAGGGAACAGAGTGCTTATATGCAGTAGAATTAGGTGGGTGGAGCAGCACATCAGCAGCTAGCCCCTAAGTACTTCTTCAGAAGTATGAGCTATGGTACCTTTCTAAAAATTCCCTACTATTTAGCAAATCAGTCATCATCATCTTAGAACTTCAGAGCTGGAAGAGACCCTATGGATCATCGAGGTCATCCCCTGTCAAGGTGGCATAGTGGGGAACTGAACTCCTAAACTGGCTCCACAGCCAGATACCTAAACCATGAGTTACCCAGCAGTTCTGTGTGTTGCAGATTTAAATAAAAGTACTTGCATCTGAATTTTTGTATATGGATTATATATTTTTTATAACAATGGTTTCTCATCAATTAGAAGACATTACAAACACAATGCTGTAACACAGATCATTCTGAGCTATAAATAAGAATTGTCTAAGCAAGAAAACAAATCTGTGTGCAGCCTTCCTCAGCTTTATGTCTTCAAAATGTTTAGGACTGAAATTAATAGATTTGCTGACCATTAGCCATGCTTCTTGGGACTGATGGTGTCGCAGGAGTGCCAGGTTTGGGAAGACTACTCTATTGCAAATGTTCCTTGCGTTCTTGAATATTCCTGTTGGCAGATTGGGGGGGGGGGGGGGAAGAAGAGATAAAAAGAGAGAGGCAAAAATATTATGGCACTTTAAAGACTAACAGATTTATTTCAATGTGAGCTTTCGTGGATTAAAATCTAGTCTGATATGTCTGAAGAAGTGAATTTTAATCTACAAAAGCTCACACTGCAATAAACCTGTTAGTCTTTAAAGTGCTACAATATTTTGTTTTTCCTTTTTTTCCTCATTAATTTTGCCAACATGCTGAGACAAACATCTTGGGAAATTTTAAATTCCTGTGCAGGTCCTTTTTGCTTAATTTAAATAAAATTATTTAAACTCCTCGGTATTTTTTATTTAACACTTGAGTTTTTCCATAATTTGTTCCTAGCATTATATATCTTGAAATAGAAATTTTTCACTTGATCATGGAGAATAGCAACAAATAATGGAAGGGTGTGGAGTATTATGAAATAATTAAAAAACAGGTTGCCAAAATAACTTGTTCAACCTGTAAACCAGGAAGTTAGAGCAGAATAAACTGGTAACGTAGGTTTGTGACTCAGTGGGTCAACCAGAGTAAAGTATACAGGAAAACACTTATGTAGCTCTATGTATTTTTTTAAAAAAGCCAAATCTCAAGTAGGTTTGCAATAGCCCAAATACAATTTTCTCATTGATAGATGTATTACTGAGTGTGTTTGCAGCACAATTTGTTGCTCATTTTCTGTGCTGTTCATAAACGTACTCCAGTCTGGGGAAAACCTGAATGACTTTTGAGAAAGTTTTGCAGAAAGGAAACTGTAGCTGCTCTGCATCTGAGTAGGGCAATGTGATATAAGTAGCAAACAAGTGTAAATCATAGATAGCCATTAATTGCTCAGTGGCTAGCTCCTCACTGGAGCCAGCCAATCAAATACTGAAATGGCTAGCTACGTGGTTTCTAATTAGTATTGGGCTGGTATCTTTGATTCTTTTGAGACAGCTCAGTTTCTTCTACTATTTCAGTACTTGGTAGAGAGTTGCAAATTTCATGCTGTACAGAAGCAAGAATCAACAATTCTGGTTTGAGGGGATTCAGCTTAACTCTCTAAAGTATTGTGATAGAATTCTGCATGCAGTGTCCAAAATCCTGTTTATATAACCTTGTGCAGCAAAAGCTGATGATGTTATGAACTCACACTAGTAAAATTTCTTACTAGTGTGAGATTATAGTGGCAGTGGGTCAGATTGAGATGTCCAATGCACTGTCTTCTCCAGTTGTATTGGATCAATTTCAGTCTGTATAACCTGGTGACATGGACAAGGCATTTGCATGTTGAAAGGCCATTACCACAGGATTAGACCCATGTCTCTCCTGATTTATTAAATCAGCCAAGGAAACAACAGTGGAATGGGCTGTCTAGATCATAAAGAACTCCTTGCAGGAAGGATACAGTGGAACCTCTACTTACGAACTTAATCCGTATTGGAATGCTGTTCTTAAGTTGAAACGTTCGTAAGTAGAGGCAAAATTTCCCATAGGAATGCATTGAAAACCATTTAATCCGTTCTGGCTGTTTTTCGTTCTTATCTAGAGGCGCCGTTCGCAAAGCCGGTTAATCCGTACTCTACCACTAGGGGGAGAATTTTTTTTTTTAACCTAAGATGACCTAAGGTTAAAAAAAGGGCAGGAAAGTTTTTTTTCGGTTCGTAAGTTGGAGCTCCGTTCGCAAGTAGAGGCAAAATTTAGTGAACGGAGCTGTTCATAAGTTGGATTGTTCGTAGCTAGGAATGTTCGTAAGTAGAGGTTCCACTGTATATGCCCCCCTGCTTGAAGGCGACAATAATCCGGCCCATTCTTAAAAAGACCAATTTGGCAACAGACAATTTAAACAACTTTTATCCTGCTGCCAATATACTGTTCATAGGAAAGCTGATTGAGAGGGTGTTGACTGACCAGTTGCAGACATTCTTGGAGGACACCACTAGTCTTACATTCAGGGTTTACGCTGCGCCATGGGACTGAAACAGTTCCAGTCATCCTGTTCGATGACCTCTTCAGGAAGGCTAACCGAGGGAGTGTAACCCTGTTGATTCTCCTGGATCTCTCAGTAGCCTTTGATACCATCGGCCATGATATCCTTCTAGATCGGCTATTGAGGTTGGGAATCAGAGGGCTAGTGCTACACTGGCTCCAGTCCTTCCTTGAAAGCCAGTCCCAGATGGTACTGCTTGGAGAGGCTGGTTTGATTCAGTGGGTTCTGTAGTGTATAGTCCCACAGGGGCAGTCTTTACCCCAGTTTAACATCTATATGAGGCTGCTGGGGGACTTATTCAGAGATTTGGAGTGCATTGTCATCAATATGTTGATGACATGCAGCTCTATCTCTATTTTTCCTCTTCAGCTTGGGAAGCTGCCTGACCTCTGTTATGGACTGGAGGAGGGTGAATAGGCTGAGATTGAATCCTGACAAGATGGAGATCTTGTAGTTAGATGGGGACCCTAATTGTCTCAGTGCCTTTGACCTGCTCTAGACGGGTTACACTTTCCCTGAAAGAGCAGGTTCGTAATCTGGGTGTGATTATGGACCTGGCCTTCTCAATGGAGAAACAGATTTTAGCCGCAGCCAGGCCCTCCTTTTTACATCTTAGGCAGATTGCACAGCTGCAGCCCTACCTAGACAGGAAGTCCCTGATAACACTAGTTCGTATATTAGTAATCTCAGAGATTGACTATTGCAGTGCTCTCTATGTGGGGCTGCCCTTGAAGGTAGTATGGAAGCTGCAGGAAGTACAAACTGTGGTGGCCAGACTGATCTCAGATATGCTCCTATTTTCCTGGTCCTGGCTCACATGCCAGTTTGCTTCCGTGGCAAATTTAAGTATTAATGTTGACGTATAAAACCCTGAACTGTATGGGACCTCACTATCTATTGGAACACCTCTCTTAGATTAACTTCCCATGCCAATTGCACATCTCAGGTGTTGATGCTGTCGGTGACCATCCTGAGGGAGACCAGGAAGTCTACGATTAGGAGCCACGCCTTCTCTGTGGTGGCCACCTCTATGTGGAATGTTCTACCTGTGGAGGTGCACCGGTTCCCTACCTTCCTAATATTCAGAAAGCATATAAAAACTCTGCTTTTCAAGGAGTTATTTCAGGATATCCTTCCCTCATAACTCTTGGTCACTTAGTTTTATTTTGATCATTAAATTTTGTAGTCTCTGTTTTGTTTGTTGCCCCCATCTTGGGTTTGTAGATATGCTGTTGTTGTTTTTCTTATATATTTATTATACTTATATTTGTGGGTTGGGTGGGATTTGACTGTTTTCTTTATGTTCACTTATGTGCCTCCCTTCCCCTTCCTTCCTTCCCTCCCATGCCCCTACTAGAGTTTCAAGGTTCCAAGATTCCCTAGAGCTCTGTTTTGTCTGAGGTAGTCTTTGGAGCCTTGGGATGGAGAATGGGAGCCTTTAATTGCCAAAAATTGCTGCCATATTGCTGGCAGCAGCAATTTAGTAGTGTTTTTTGACAATTAAAGACTCCCCCATCCTGAGGCTCCCAAAGCCTTCCCCAGGGCAAAATGAAGCCCTAAGGAGCCTCAGAACCTCCAACAGGGGGATAGGAAACATTTAATAAATTTAAAATAATTTTTATTCGTGCAAGCTAATGGCATCATCAGCTTACTCTGCAAAACGTTATGGGAACAGGATTTGGCTGGAGGGGGCTACTACTGAATTTGTATGTTCAAGATGTAAGTGCAATAGGCATTCATATAATTTTCTCATAATCAGGGTTCCCTCTAAGCTCTGCAACCGTGTAGCACTGCATTGGCAGGGGCAGGCAGCCAAGCCAGTGTTGCTGTCCTTTTGCTTCCAGTCACGGCCAGAACCCTCCATGCACAAGGCGGGGGCCATGCCAGTGCTCTGGAAAATTAGAAGGAACGTTGCTCATAACTGATGCTAAAGAAGCATTCAGCTGAAGGGAACATAATGGTATTTGAGACGCTCCTTCGCTTCCTGTGCAGCCATTCTGCTTCCACTTTTTCCTCTTCCTCCTATTGATCACAAGGAAAGTCACTTTTATTGCTGTAGCGTATTCTGTATAACTTTATCTGTGAAATAGCTGCTGTGCTCACATGGTCTCTGTATCCTCCTTGGATTGATTTTCATATATTCTTTCTCCTTTTAAATAATTACGCTTTAAAAGATCTTTTTTTGGGGGGGGGGAAGAAAGTGGAGGTGAAGAGAAAGGAATATAATGAAACATGTTATAATAATGTAAATGAAGAGAAATGCAACTTAAAGCTGGCAGTATAGTCTTTGCAGTCCCAGTGAAGCCGGTCATCAGATTTCTAGTGCTCTGTCTTGTTCATATGTGTGAATTATTTCGTGTATGAACTGTTGTAGTGAAAGCCCCAAGCAGATTTCAGATATATGTGACTCTCATGAATTGATCTGCTGGATCACAATTTTACGCTCTTTTCTTTAAATAAGTGTATTTTTTTGTAGATCGAGCGGGAAGCATTAGCACTCTTGATTCCTTGGACTTTGCAAGATATTCAGATGATGGAAACAGGGAAGCAGATGAACGGGTGGCTGGTAAGTAACGTTTCAGATAAGGTGTGAAATAAGCATCAGTATTTTTACTTTGCAGCAGTGGTTGTAACCTCGGATTGTACAATTTACAAAGCACATCTAGCAACATGATTTTTTTGGACCAAGTAATAAAATTGATAACACTACATCTTGATCTCTTTGCATTAAACAAAGAAATATTTTTCTAATAATGTTCCAGTGATGTATGTTGTCTTTTTAGATTTTTTTGGTCACTGGTATAATTGTAACAAAGCAGTAGCACTAAAACTCTTCCAGAAGAGCTTCTGTAGAAAATAAAATGCTGTTGAAATGCATGATGGGATTAGTCGGTGCCATCTGCGTTTTTTTAGGGTTATTACTGTTGGTTTTAATATCTCTATTTTTAGTTTTGTTTTCTATTTTATGTGTTGTAACCTGCCCAGAGTAGTGCTGTGATACTAATGGGAGTGGGATACAAATTGAATAAATAAATAAATAAATAAAATATTTTTGGAAATTGGAAATTGTTTACATTTAGGCAGAAATATTATTTCTTTCAGACTAATAAAAAAATCCATATGATGCCTAATAGTCAGTGGTCCAGAAAAATATATTTAGATAAATGTTGCTAGATAAGGGTTAAAATTAATACCAATCTGTTCATGCAGGTTTGATTCTGTTTCATTCTGCAAACTGCAAGACATCTGTTTGGATAAGGAACCTGTTAACTTTATTATTTCTTGTTGGAGCATCTTCCTGGGTATGGTAGCCCAGCCCACTGCTGTGACCATGCAGTAACGGTCAGCTTTTTGCCATTCACTTGTCTCCTTAAGGCAGACTCCCTCTCCATCTGGTTCCTGCCACATGTTTAGATTACAACTGTCATCCTCTTTATCAATTAGCCATGCTGATGTGGCTGCTTTGCATTGTGCTCCAAAACATTGTGCAGGAACTAATTTGAGGAAGTCTGCTTTAGGATTTAGTCCTCAAAATAATCTACAGCAGATACCTAAACCCAGCCTTTTTCTTGTTATGTCCAAATTTCATGGTATTTTGAGACTTTCAAAGCATTAATTTGCCAATCCTGAAGAGTTAGGAAATTGTCATGCTTCTAGCAACTGCCTTGAGTATAAACAGGGGCAGAATATGCATGTCTTCTGTGCTTCCAAGAAATGTGCTACACACTACTTTTTATGCTGTTTGGCAGAAAATTAGAGCATTTGAACTAAGTTTAATTTATACTGTTAAACAATAATTTGTTTAAAGAGCTTTCTATGGCTGTATGTGGCCATTTTTTCCCTGGAATGTAGAGTAAATCCTTCAGCTAAAATTTTAATTCATAGAAATTAGCCAGTAAGAAGAACTTGTTATGTTCTTACTACCTCCATTGCCTTCCTGATTCCTCAGCATTGCAAACCCTTCTTTCCTACTTATCCTTCCCTTGCTCCAATTCTCAAATAGCAGCACATAGCCTCTTCTGTATAAAAACATAGCATAAGATTCCCTTTCATGTGTCTCTCTTTTCACATTCACCTTTTTTTTCTGTGTGATATCTTCTGTCATTCTTCTTTCAGGGTCATCTGTCCCTGAACTGTTCTATCTCAAGAATCTTCTCTGTGCTTGGCTCCCCAGCTGTTTCTTTTTGCAGCACTTCTGTCTCTTCGCCCTCATTTCCAAACACGTCATAACATTTTCTGTTCCTGGCTTCCAGTCAGATTGATCTTTTTTGTTCTTTAGTCCTTTGAAGTCAAAATACTATATAGAGATTGGGCTAGATATCCAGAATTTATTTTCTTATGCCTTGCAAACAAGTATTCAATAGTCTGATAATTAGAAAGCTATTTCATGCACCTATTAATACGTAATACAGTCATTTGTACATTGTGTTCCACATCTGATCACCATAGTCTAGCCTTTCTAAAGCAGTTGCCTTTCAGACCTGATTTTTTTGGGGGGGGGGGGGGGATTTTAAAAATGAAATATCAAGGTTTTTAAAGATACCAAACTTTAATCTTGTTCATTTAAACATAACAGATAAAGTTAAATCTCATCACACATTTGCTAGCTTATATTTTACTTCCAGTCTCCAAAAAAATAAATCAATGGAATTGATGGGATAAATGTTCAGTCATTTAATTTTTCCATCTCAAGAAAAGGACTCTAGTTGGTTCCAAACTAAACAGAAATTGCCAATTCTTGCTTCATGCTCTGGGCTTTCAATTTCTGTTTCTCCCATACTAAAGCTATATGGTATTTAAGATGCAGACTGAGTGAGATTGCTTAAGTCAGTGGAGCTAGACTTAAAAAGGCAGATTTTAAAATGTTACTCAGAGGAGAGAGTGGGACAAAAAGCACAAGAGGGAAGGACCTCACTAATTCCTGGTTGTGCATAGTACACTAAACCTGAGGTTTCCCGCATGACACCTCTGAACACATACTTCCATGGAAATCTTTCCAGTGCCTACATATCCTTTGGGCAACTGTCCTCAGCCTCTGCTTACCCCCTTTAGAAGCAGAGTGATCTTGGCTTAAAAATGTATATGAAGGAGTGGGAGGAAATAACAGGCTGTTTTCTGTTTCCTCTTTCAACTTTATATAGTTTTTCTGGCTGAGGTTTGCAACACTGGACATTGTGGCTGAAATCCTGTTGCTTAGTGCAGGAAATCACAACTAGAATAAGCCCACTGAATCAATGGGACTTATCGAGGAGTTGACTCAGTAGCTCACCACTTATTCAGTGGACCTACTATAGTTGCAACTTAATGTGTAAAGCGTCAGGATTTCATCCTGTGAGTTCTGAGTTACACAATGTCCATAGTGGTTCTGCTTTCCACCAGAGCCTTTAGTCCAGTCAGGTTCTACTGGATACTTATTCCGTTCAAGTTTCCTGAATAGCAGGGAGTAGCAGTACTTCTACAGAGAGCTCTGAGTAATTCTTGTTGCTGGAGACCGTTTATGCCTGCCTGTTTATTATTCCAACAAGCAGCATATTGTGACTGAGCCTTAAGTATGGTTTGGCTACATTCAGACTGCTTAGCTCCTCTTTCATGTGGATTGCATCCTTTTCTCTTGCTCCCTGGGGACCTTCTTTCAGAGGCAAATACTGATATTTTTTTGCCACCAGGATTGTGTAGATACTACCATTTTTCTCCTCTTCATGACTTAACTTCATGAGGTTTGAAAGTACAATTACTCAGTTGCTAATGAAGCTTAAATGTTGGCTGCAAAGTAATGGCTACTGTGAAGTGTTAAGGGCATGGCTATTATCTCTCCTGACCAGGGGTTCTACTACTTTAAATTTTTCCTAGAAGTTCTGGAGTGGTACCCACAATCATGCAGTATTGCAAGAACAGTTGTCTTTGGTAACACATTTAATGACACAGAATTTGATCTGGAGAAGCGCAAGTAGACATCTTCTATATCTCATTGCAGCCCCTTCCAAATCACCCCCAAAGCTGCTTCTAAGATTTGGGAAATTCTCTGGCGTAGTGTGAGATACAGTGCAGGGAAGAGACTACAAAAAAAGCAAGGGGGAATTGATGGAAGGTTATGGTATCAAATGTGCTGATGCAAGAGACCCATCTGAATCCTAACATTAATTTTAGTGTTTATTTTCATCTAATGCAGAAGTTGATTATTACTTTCTAAAATGCAGTGAATTCATTACTTTTCATTTTATTAAGGTCAGGACATTCAGAGTCACAACAGCAATAAGAAGCCTTCATCCAAGGAAGTTTTATTGTCTTGCTCCGGCTTTCCTTGATATGAATTAAAAGAGCTCTACTGTTTGTAATAGGAACAATCTCAAGTTTTTTTTTCCTCATTAGAAGCCTTAAATTAGTTGCAGTGTAACTTGTCTTGTTGATATCACTGGGGCATAAGTACAACTGTAACCTGGATTCAACTGTTTTGTTTTTTTAACAGCTGTAAAACAGTTTTGATACACCATTGAGCTTACTAGCCTTTTTAAAAATGTTACAGTGTCTAAATAGAAACCATGCAGCAGAGTAAACTGTATTAATGGGGAAACTGAGTGCAGTTATAGTGTTTTTCAGAGTTGTATTAATTGGGTGATGGAAATACTTTGGCGTCTGACATGGGTTTATTTGATATGGGTTTTCTGGCTTTCTGTGCCCCTTGTGATACATCTTGCTGTTCAGTTTCCTTACTAGAATTCTAAAGCTCCCCTATAATTTGTATTTTTGCTGATTTTTTTTAAAAACATGTTTGTCATCATGTTGCAGGGCATTCTGATCTGCAATTGTTCTGTATCCATCTATCTTTATATATTTCCATGGAGGGAACTTACCCATCATAGTTAAATTTATTTTTAATTGAAGTAATGAATATATTAAGTAGCTCTTTAAAAGCCAACATTAAATTATGTTAATGCTGGTATTTCTATAGAATTGTTAATACAGAAAGTGTTAACATTGTTTTGACTTTGTTGCACAGAAATATTTGCAGATCAGCATTGCTGACTATTACCAACTTTTTTTCACACTTCCTCATCAGATCCTCAGTTGTGCTTTTTATATTTCTGCAGTAAAATTCTGTGCATCAAACAGTATAGTTCCATGTATTAGCTGTGGTGTGCTTCCCATTCAGAACTACACCTTCTGTTTTTGAAGAAGAAAAATGCAAACTGAGTGAATCTTTTTTTCCAAACACTCTGATTATTCAACAAATTACACAAATCCATTGGTAATATACATTTCTCTGCACATACCTTCTAAAGGTGAAGGGATTCATGTAAGCTAGATTAAGAACTTTTTCTTTTTTCATAACAGTAAAAATTTGATTTGTTTAGCGTATTCAAAGACCCTGAATAATTTATTGAAAAAATGAAACTCCTGTATAATCAAATTTCCTTTCATTATTGCATACAATGCAGTTAAGCTCCATTACAGATTTCCTACCAGTGACTTCTATTCCTTTAAATAGAGAGATATTTGATAAATACTGTCATCCATTTCATAACAGTTAAACCTCATCTTGGTTAGGTTGTGCAACAGACATTTTTTATTTGGGGGAAAACCAAACAGGATTCCACATGGTAACAGTTGGCACCAAGAAGGAATTAAAGCTACTTCCATGTAATGGCAGTAAGATTGTAGGCTCTTCATTAATAGTTGTGACTACTGATAATTCCATACTGTTTTTGGAGTTGTAGTTTAATCACATTCATCTTGGCCCCTCAAAGCAAAAAATGCTCATACTGTTACACTTACCTCTTTTAATTTTAAAATACTGGTGTGTCTTAATACTTTGAAACAGAAGTGGTTCTAAGTTCTGAAAGAAAGTCAAGTTGGTACAATATTCTGCTTAAAACCTATAGCATTCCTTGTCAGACAATTTAAATTATGAATGCAGATTAGATTTTTAATAATGGAAAATGTTCACCAGTTTGCTTCAGTCTAACTCTGCTGCATGTGTTCATGAGTTCCATAAAGATTGCATGCTTTGTCTTTAATACAAATTGTATTTTATTTTCATATCCATCCCTGCTTTTTTATATTTTATTTTTGTTTCCCTATTCTTGGTTGGATGCCTGTGTATGTTTAATCCAAATCCTTGTCCAGTCCTGGAGTTTGAACTACGGAAAGCAAAAGAGACCATTCAGGCCCTCCGAGCCAACCTGACTCAGGCTGCAGGTGGTGTACATAAACCTTTTCCATAGTTTTTGTATTTTGACAAAATAAAAATAGGTGATGAATTACAAAATAGTGAATGATACATTTTCCTATATTGCTGTTTGCAGAAAATGAAGTTCCTTTACAGGAACGGAGAAATTACAAATCAAGTCCTGAAATTCAGGTGGGTAATTAAAGAAGTCATATTTGCTGTTATTTTTTGACTTTGTAGTTCAGCCCTTCCTTGCCTCTAGGCAAATAGCTTACTCGATCCCTAGCTCCACCTTTTCTGTCATGTGAAGGTGTGAATAGTTTGTTGTCCTAAAATACTAGTTATGTTCTGAGTCTGATTATTAGGCCTTTTACATGTATCTTATTTTCTTTCTAGGAACCAATTAAACCTCTTGAAAAAAGAGCTCTAAACTTCTTAGTCAATGAATTTTTATTGAAGAATGGGTACAAGCTTACTTCAATAACTTTTTCAGATGAAAATGATGATCAAGTAAGATGAAATAAAGTTTTCTTTACAATTTGCTTTATTCCTGTTTTTAAGACTTTTATTTTCTAGTACTCCATCATTCTTGAGCATTATTTCTAAAGAAGTATGGTGGTTCTTTCTCTGTTTATCCAGTAACCTCTGTGTGAGAGGCAGTGGGGTAGGGTTATAGTTCTGCTCTCAGTAAGAAATAGTATAGTAGAAGTGGACACTGGCAACAGAATATTTGCATTTCATCAGCTGCTAACTCGGCAGCTATTGTTCCAGACATAAAAGCAGTAAGTATAAAGCATTCTGGAAAAAGAACAATGGTGCAACAGTATTTCAGTTTTCTTTTACTCAATTTAATTGCTAAAATCCTCCTTTTAAAAAAAAGATTGTTACCCATGAATGGAAGGACAACAAAGAGTGCATTCCACAGCCTAGGAACAATCACTAAAAAGGCCTTCTCTTGTATACTCGCCCAATGTGCATGTAAAGATAATGGCAACAAGAGAACACCTTCCCTTGAATATTTTAGAATGCAGGAGCTCATACAGGGAGATACAGACTCAAATACTTATACTCAAGCAGTATAAAGCTTTATAGATCATAACCAGACCTTTGTGTTGGGCTTAGAAGAACATTGTTGGCAGTGATGTGGTGGTAATGAGAGTGATATGCTCTCTGGCTTCAGTCAGTTGTCTCATGGCAGCATTTTGTACTAGCTGAAGTTTGTACTCTTCAAAGGTAGCCTCACATAAAGCATGTTGCAGTAACCAGACAGGGTGTACCTATGACATATATCACTGTAACCAGATCAGACATATCAAGAAAAAGGCACAGTTAGATTTAACTGTACAGATGTCCTCTTGGCCACTGCTGAAAACTGGGCATCCGGCCTCAGGGTTAAATCCAGGCACATCTCCCAAGTTGCAAATTTGAGTTTTGAGGAAATATAGCCCCATTTAGTGCAAGATAAATTCCTACTCCAGGATTTTCCTTTTGACCAGGAGCACCTCTGTTTTGTCTGTTGTCTGGATTAAGCTTCAGTTTGTTCTCACTCAGTCCATTTCTTACATCAGGCATTGTTCTAGCTTCCTTAGAGTTAGATGGCAGTTTGAGTTGGATGTTATCAGCACACTGGTGGTCCAGGTTCTGGACAGCCTCTCCCAGTATACGTATGTTGAACAACATACCACAAAGGACAGAAGCCACAGTAAAATGATGCCTTCAAGTCCTGTTCCAAAGGCAGTCCAGAAAGATACCATAGTCGCAAGTTAACAGGAATCCAGCATAAGCAACAGGGACACATTCCCCTTACCCAACTCTAGGTATAGATCATCTATGTAGACAAGCAAAGCTGTCTCCATCTCATATTCAGACTGTAAGTCAGTTTTAAATGGATCTAGGTATCCTGTCTTATCCAGGAATATCTTACAAAAGGAAGAATGCATTTAAAAGAGTGAAGGGGTCACCTTTGTTTCTTTCTCATCCTTTTGAATCTTTCCTTGCTCTCTTATCTATTTGTTATATTTATAGCCTGCCTTTCCTCCAGTGAGTTCGAGACAGTATACATGGCTCTGGTCCTCCATATTTTATCCTCACAACAACTTTGTGAAGGTGAGCTTGAGGGAGTATAGGTAGCTCAAGGCCATACCTGTGAGCTTTATGGCGAAGTGGAGATTTAGACCTAAATTTCCCACATCTTGGTCCAATACTCTGTTACACCACATTAGCTTTAACGTTCTGAAAGTTTCAGATATGCAGCTTAATTGCCTGCCCTAAACCTTGCTACGTAGTTTCTGGAGAGTGTGAAAATGGAAATGCTTCTTTATAGGGGTGTTTAGAAACTATGTGCTGGAGGAGAGGGGCTTCATTTCCCTTTCCTGCCTCCTGAACTCATCCTCAGTATCTTCCAGGGAAAAAATCCACTCATCCGTCTTCTAAGTACTGCATTGCATTTTCCCTCTCTCCTTACCTTTTTAATTGCTTCTTCGCTCTAAGCAGTTAGCAGCACACCTCCTCACTGAAAGTGCTCACTCTTGTTGCCATATATATGTTTTTGCTTCCCTACTCTTAGTGTTTCTGTCAGAACATTTTCTTTTTCTTATGTATACATTTGGACCCATATATCCACTAGGGATTGGTTCCAAGGCCCCCCGTGGATACTGAAAACCGTGGATAATAGTGAACGAGAGAGAGAGAGAGATGGTAAAGGGGAAAAAAACCAGGAAAAAATATTTTCATATGCATTACCAGAACTGGCCACTAGAGGGTGCCAGAGACCATGCAATGTGTTCTTCACTAACAAGTATACATAGCATTGTCTCTGACTTCCTCTAGTGGCCAGTTCTGATAATACAATAGTTTTTTCTGAATTTTTTTATTTTAATATTTTTAATATTTTCAGATTGTGGATAAGTGAATCAGTGGACACTGATCCCATGGATAAGGGGGTCCTACTGTATATGTAAGTTTAGGCTCCTTGACCTGCTGGTATCTCCCTCTTTTATATGGATTACTGTGTCCGAGTTATAGGATAAAAATAGATCTGATGAGTTTAGACTGTAAGTCCTGAGAACGTGTCCACTACCTTTGCTTGTGAGATAATAGTTCAAGGATATGATTGGAAGAATAGGTTCTGCTGTAGCCTGTTACATGTAAAGTTTTAAAGCAGTGTTGGCTGAAATCCAGTACAGTGGTGCCTCGACTTACGAACTTAATCCGTTCCAGAAGATGGTCGTAACTCGAAATGGTCATAAGTCGAAGCACCATTTCCCATAGGAATGCATTGAAATGCGATTAATCCGTTCTGGCCGTTTTTTGGTCGTATCTCAAGGCGCCGGTCACAAGTCGAAGCATTCGTTCTCGTGGGAACTAATGGAAAAGCGGTTAATTCGTCCACTACCACTAGGGGGAGACTCTTTTTTTTTTAACCTAAGATGACTTAGATTAAAAAAAAGGGCAGAAAAGGAGGGAACAATGGGGAAAAGAGGAAAGAAAGAAGGTCATCACTGGGGCACACAGACCCCTCAGACAAAGGTTTGTGCTTTTAAGCACAAAAAGAGAGAGGATAGAGAGAGAGAAGACAATGGGGGGAGAGACTTTGGACTCTAAAACACATTTTAAACCCACACATTTTAAACCAACACCTTTTAAACCAAGCACCTTTTAAAACAAAAGAGAGGTCACAGTACACAAACTCCAGGAGCCACAGAATTAAAAAAAACACATTCTAGCAGGGACTAAAAATGCTACAACTACACACTGCAAGACCCATCAGAGCACAGAAACATAACCCCCCCAGCCCAAACCCACGCTGCAAAAACCCTGTACATACAGTACTCACCCAGAACAGGCAGTCTCTCTGTTTTAAAAAAGAAAGTCAAAAAGCAAAAATTTAAAAAAACAAAAATGCCAAAAAAAAATACAGTACAGTACCAGGCAGTCCAAAGTCTCTCTCTGAACCCACACTCTCTAACCCCTAGGGCGAAAGAGCTACAGAGAAGCAGCCTCTTCACTGACCAACGGTTAACTGAAAGCAGTTCAAATTCCCCGCCTTTTTTCCCCGTTCGTATCTCGAAGCACCGGTCGCAAGTAGAAACAAAATTTTGCAGCTGGAGCTGGTTGTAACTCGAATTGGTCATAAGTTGGGACATTCGTAAGTTGTGGCACCACTGTAGTAAGTGGGAACTAGAGTAGGCACATTGAATCAGCGGAACTTACAGAGGAGTTGACTTACCAAATCCCAACTGATTCAATATGCTGTCTCTAGTTGTCACTTACTACTGGATTTCAACCATTGAGTGGTCCAGCAGTGGCTAGATAATATCCTTCATTTAGTGAAAGCAAAGATGCTCTTGTAATTAAGCCTTTCATAGTAGTTAAAGGCTTTTAAGAATGAACCTGGTTTGCAAATGAGATCTTAGCATTACTTAACTGTCATTGTTAAATTACTTGCAAGTACAGAATCTGGTAGTTTCCATTTTGCCATGTATTTCTCTTCCCTTGTGGTACTTACTTTGTTAACACAAAAAGCATAATTAATGTTTTGTTTCTACTTTGGAAGGATTTTGAGCTGTGGGATGATGTAGGGCTGAACATTCCAAAGCCTCCTGATTTGCTACAGCTCTACCGTGATTTTGGAAATCATCATGTAACTCCAAAAGATGTTGTGGATATAGCTATTGGCACTGAAGAGGATGAACTGGAGGCAAGCACTCCTATCCTGGAGAACATTCCTGTATTTGGAACACCAGAATCAATAGAGGTAGAAAATATAATTCATCTTTGTGGATGTTAAAATCTTTTCCAAAAATGCAGTATCCAAGTTACTTTTTCCTTATTTCTTCCTTCTAGCAATGTGTAATGGTGCAGAAATTGGAAGATCAAATTAATGCATTAAGCACTGAAAAGTGGTCTCTTCTGGAACAAATACGAAGACTTGAAAGGTATATACTCCAGCATTGTAGGTTTGCAAAAATTCAAAAGTTTTATTGATACAAGAAAAGCAATTGGCAGTATTTCACTAGGTGTCCCATTGCCTCTGCAGTTAAGATGAGAATGTAGTTAGACATGCCCAGGTTTCTGAATTGTGTCCTTAAATTCATTGAAACAAAGTATGCAGTGGGTTTAAGCTTCTTGTAAACACAAGTTTGCTTATCAGCAGCCAAAATCCTGTTGCTTGGCACAGTAAATCACACTAGAATAGGCTCATTGACTCAGTGGGGATTGAGAGAGTCAAGTCCTCCATAAGTTCTTTGATTCAAATGGGCCTATTCTAACTGACTTACTATGCTAAAGTACATCACAGTTAGAGCAGGCCCATTTGAATCAGTGGAACTTATGGAGGAGCTTATTCACCAAATCCCCATTGATTCAGTGGGGTTACTCTAGTATGATTTACTACACTAAGCAACAGAATTTTGGCCACTGTGTTTATTTGCTGTTTTCAGGCTGATATTTTTAAGTACCATCACCCATAGTTTCCCACTAAAGAAGGCAAGCAGATTTGAACTTTGAATAGGAGACAAATTTGTCAGAATTACTGGAGCATAGAGCAACCACTGTAGTGAGGTAGGACTTACACAACTGGGATTTGGGATTTTTAAATGTTCATTTTGCCACAGATTAAAGCAGCAGCCCAATCCCCATCTCACTAGTCCAGCTGCCTTTTTCAGTGGCATCTCCAAAATGCCAAAGGCACAGATGCAGTGATTCAGTATCATTCCATGGCACTGTTGGATGAAGAATAGAGATCACACTTTATTCCCCAAGTGGGGAGATATCAGAGAAAACACAAATCATCTGTTGAGACAGATGATTTCAGAAAAGATGTTTAACCTCATCTAATACAAGGTTACAGAGATACAGGTAAAAGATACAGGATTGGTGCTTGTGGGCACCCCTGGATTAATTCCTGTCTATCGAGGCATGTGTGATAGCAGCAGCAGCTAGGACTGCCTTTTTTCAGCATTGTTTGTTCGAGCAGCATTGGCCTGTGCTAGGAAATGGGATCTAGCCATTGTCATTTACACCCTGGTTATTTCCAGACTAGATTACTCTGCATAGACCTAAGCTTAAAGATAGTCTGAAAACCTTATTTGTCTCAACATGCTCTAACCAATAGTAGCTGAAATGCTATTGCTTATCATAATGAGTAGCAGCTAGAGTAGACCTATTGAATCAATGGGACTGACAGGTTGGGTGACTCACCAAATCTGACAAATTTGATGTGCCTGCTCTACTTCCATTTTACAGTGGTGCCTTGAGTTGCAAACTTAATCCGTTCCGGAATGACGGTCGTAACTCAAGTTGGTTGTAACTCAAAGCACCATTTCCCATAGGAATACATTGAAACGCGATTAATCCGTTCCGGCCAGAAAACCCCCCACTAGAAAACACACTGCAAAGACCCATCAAAGCACAGAAACATAACCCCCCCAAAATCAAACAAACCCATTCCAGCAGGGACTAAAAAACACACTGCAAGACCCATCAGAAACGCGATTAATCTGTTCCGGCCGAAAACTACCCCCCCCCCCCCCCACTAAAAAACACACTGCAAGACCCATCGAAGCACAGAAACATAACCCCCCGCCCCGCCCAGCCCAAACCCGAGCAGCCACAGAATAAAAAAAAAACATTCCAGCAAAACCCCGCCCAGCCCAAACCCACGCTGCAAAACCCCAGTACTCACCCAGAACAGGCAGTCTCTCCGTTTTAAAAAAGAAAGTCAAAAAGCAAAAATAAAAGCAGTACCAGGCAGTCCGATGCCACTCTCAGAACGCACACTCTCTAACCGCTGGGGCGAAGGAGCTACAAAGAAGCAGCCTCTTCGCCAACCAACGGTTAGCAGTTTAAATTCCCCACCTTTTTTCTGATTGTATCTCAAAGCTCTGGTCGCAAGTCAAACCAAAATTTTGCGACCGGAACTGGTCGTAACTCGATTTGGTCACAAGTCAGGACGGTCGTAAGTCAAGGTATTACGTTAGGCAGCAAGATTTTAGCCATTGTCTTGAGTCAGCAGAATCAATCATTTTCTTGCTGCCCATTTGTTTACTGTCACAATTCCACATGCTGGCTTTGGCCATTTGTGCCATATGTGGCCTGTGAGCTGCTTCCATGTAAAGTTGCTCAAGAACTGCTTTCAGTTTTTAAGGAACTGTTCATCCTTTCACTGACAAAAGTGAAATTGGTGAGAAAAGTGGGCCTTTTTCATTGTGGGGCCTAAAAGAATAGCCTTGTTATTTTTCAGGAAAGGTTTGTCTGGCCCTCTTCTTCCTTGCTTTCAAATGGCTCTTAATGCTATTTTATTCAAGTTGACATTATTTTTATACAGAACATGTGATGTCTTATATACTTTCATATCTACTTGAAACTGATAAAGTTTTTCTGATGCTGTTTATCTATTGTTTTTAAAGCTATGTGTTTTTCTCCATAAATCATCTTGAATATGCTTTATCGTAGAAACATAGAACATAAACAGTTAATCAGTTGATGCGTTCCCTTCCCCCAGTTAGGTACTTGGCTTGAGACAATTTTTTAAAGAAATACACTTCTATTAATATACAACATAGATTATTAGAAGTAGTTTATTATTTATTCACTTTTTTCTTAATTCCAAACTCTTTTTTCCTTCTGTCTTTCAGTGAAATAGATTACTTAAGAAGTGAAAAAACTCCATTTCCAATTATAAGTGACTTGGTCCAGTCATCTTCAGGTCAAGTGCCTCTCACAGTCCCAGATGATAATGGAAGATATTTAGATATCCAGAGTTCAGCTAACGATGATAAGCATGCTCAGTCTGAAGAAAAAAAGATCTTCACAGAACCTGAGTCAAGGTCCTCTAAAGAAGATGCTCGAATATCTCTCCCTTTTAAGGAGAGGGAGAAAATTCCACCTTGCTTTCCGTCAAATAAAAGTGCTATACACTTTGATAAACCCAACAGGTTAGTGATGTGAAACATACTCTCTTTCTAACAGAAAAATACCAATGTGGAAGTTTTCAGCGCTTCACCAACTGTATAGAGTTAGTTTAAAAAGTGCTTGGTTCTTGTCTGAACTTGTAAGTCCATTTGTTCAGTTTGCTTTCTATTTAGGCTGGAGGAGAAAAGTTGTCCTGAAAAATGCTAGGCTTGAAGCACTGCATGATGCTAACAGTATTATTCCCCATGAAATGCTGACCTGGGATTCCCAATACTTCCATGTTGTGTGCCAGTTTTATTATATTTAATGTTGAAGCACTATCTGAATGTGCTGCTGGATGGCTGACATCTTTTGAAGCTGGCATAATGTAAACTTACACCTGCACAACTCCACCAATTCATGATGTCACTATCGTGCAGCACACCTGCAGAAGTCCTTTGCGAATATCCCTTCTACTTTGGTGAAGTTATAGCTCCGGTTGCTATTTTGTTCATAGCAATTCTCCATGCTGTCTAGCAACAAGAGACAAGGTGTGATTAGGTTCATTATGATTCATAGGCAGTTCCCTTAGTCGGGCGGGAAAAATTGATGGAGACTCCTTTATAACATCAACAGATTTATCAATCATAACATCAGGAGAATCAACAACTATCTCCACCGGGTCTAATAAACTAATGTCCTTTAACTGGTCATAACTTGTCATCAACAGTTCAGTCTCTTTTCTGAAATGATTTATGAAGGGGCTGGTCCAAACCTCTCCCGATCCAGGGGCTTGTGCAGCGGAGTGCTCCTCACGGCGCAAATAGTCCCGCAACATGGGTATCTGGCCCAGTCGCCCTCCGGAGGTGGTTGGTTGAAAGAAGAGTCCAGCCTGACCACCTTCCTCCAACGACCTTGTCCCCTGGGGTACACCACCACTGTCCATTCCAAGGGATCCAGTGGGGTGTCCTTCTGCTTGGCCGGATCTGGAATCGGAAGTAACCCTCTGGTCTTCAAGTTCGGGAAATCTTCTAGCATACTTTTCATCCTCTCATACTCTTTTCTACTTTCTCCTTCCTCACTCGCATTCCTTCTTCCTCTCTCTCCTCCTGTCTCAATTCTGAATTCCCGCCTTTTCTCTCGCCCTTTTACATCCTCCTCCCCGACGGGTAACACTAACTCCTCCCCCTTTTCACCCCCCTTTTCCTCCACTAAGCAGATCTCCACCTTCTCTTTAACTATCTTCTCTCCACTTTCTTTTTCCTTTGGTCTTTTCCCCTCCTCATCTATTTCCGTGCGTGTGGATTTCATTGGCAAAGGGGACGGCACACTCTCTGGTTTCTCCTCTCTTTCCATCTCTCTCTCACACAAGGGCTATCCTCTGAAGCAGTGAGAAAATTGGAGGCAGAAGGGGGAAAAAGGAAAATCTGAGGGAGGAAGAGAATAGATTGTTGAAAACCACTGTAGGGACTCTGTTGATCCCTGATTAGAGGTATATGTGTGATGTCATACACATTAGTAGTAATTCCCAAAGTAGCTGCTTAAACAACACCTGTCCATCCTGTTTTAAATGTACTTTGCTCAAAAAAACTGTAAAACAGTTTATTGGGTAACACTTTTAAAGTGAAAAAAATGTACTCAGATGGTGGATAAGGGATTACATGATTATGCTGTGGGTTTTTTGTTACTATTTTGTACTCCTAGGCTTGTTTTGATGAAGTAATATTTCCAGAAATTAGCTTTTTATGTGTTGTTTCATTGAGCAAATGTTTCTGTTTTTCAAAGACGTTTTTCTGGTTTTGCCACTGCAGTAGAATACGATACTTTATAAAGGGTGAAATCCTGTTGCTTAGCATAGTAAGTCACAACTGAAGTAGGCACATTGAATCAATGGAACTTACTGAGGAGTCGACTCATTAGATCCCCCCTGATTGCCTCTAGTGTGACTTCCTGCACTGAGCAAGAGGATTTCAGTCACAGTGTTATTATAAGGCTGTAGGAGTACCTTGTAAAACCTTTTTGTCTGACCTCCAAAGCACTGTGTGTATCCTCTGTTTCTTCTTCATGGTCTCTGTGAATGCACACTAATGGGTTAATCCGTGCTTGCGTAGAGCAACCTCGGAATTTTCTAGCTCGAGCACATGGTGCCAGGACCTCCCACATGCTGGCTATAATTCTGCCCCCGGCACCGAGTGCCTCAGTTCCTTTCTTACCGCCGCCGCTGCAGCTTCGTTAGGAAGTTCGTGTGATTAAATCAAACAAACTTACCTTTCCCTTTCTTCTTGGACCTCCTTGGCTTGATCTCGGAAGATCGGCTTCGCTTCGTCGCAGTGAGTTTATTCTGGAAAAACAAAATTGGACTGTTATTCAAGTTATCTGGTTTCGAGTTTATGGCCTCGCAGAGCCTCTTCAAGAGGTGCGAGGTTTGCTCGAACAAAATCCCCCTTTCTGACTGGCATTCTGCCTCGGGGAGGAACATCAACCGGCTGCATGCACCTTTTGTAAAAGCTTTACCAAACCGGCCCTAAAACTCAGGCTTCAACGCCTCAGGTCATTCCTGTGGGAAAAATCCCTTTCGCCTTCGCAGAGTACCTCCATGGACTCTCCTAAGGCCCAGCAGCCGTCCCTAACGGGTTCCCCTGAAGTTGCAACCCAGAAGGCGGCAAAAATGGTGGCTAAACCTAAATCATCCTTGGGATTGAAGTCGATGGCTGCGGCGTCGACACCGATGTCGTCTTTGGCGTCGAGCTCGAAGAAAAAGAAGGCCCCGAAACCTACTAGGGCAGCAGATCCATCGGCACCGAGGCCGGAGATATCCCAGCAACATTCAGTTTGCCTATCCTCTCCCGCCTCCCCTTCTACCTCGTAAGTGGCACTTGCCCCCGAACCCTGCTGCAGCGGGTGGTGCCAAGCACTCACGGCTGCTGTCGGGTCCAGAGGTTGAGTGCCCCGACTATGACTACCCTGTTGTTGGGCCGGAGCCGACCTTGACTCGAGCCCGAACTGGAGAAGAGCTTCCCCGGGCCCCAATAGAGGGAGCGCCATACTCTCCCTCTATCAATCACGACTCAGATTCGCAGCTATCGGAGGGGGAAGAAGATTCACCTACTAACATCCCTACAACGGTGTCGGATGTGGTGGACAATCATCCCCCGTCGCCATCAGAGGACTATTCCTCCTACTCTCCGCTCATCCACCGTATTGACAAGGTCCTCGAGCTCGACAATCACAAGCTAGTAGACATACGGAGTTGGCACTTTCCCTGCTGTCAACATTAGGACTGAAAGTCAACGTAGAGAAGTTGACTTTGCATCCTGCCCAATGCATGGATTATATAGGGGCACCCTGGATGCTTCCTTGGGTCGAGCCTTTCTTCCTGAGAACAGGATTTTGAAAATACAATCTTTGTTATGCTCCTTCTTCTCAGGTGCATGGGTTCCCGCCCTTGAAGTTCAGCGCCTTTTGAGTCTTATGGCGTCCACCACGGCTGTCGTGCAACATGCACGACTGAAGATGAGGTCTCTTCAGGCCTGGTTTCTCTCACTGTTTTCGTTGACTCAAGACCTCCTGTCCAGACAGCTGCAGGTTACGCCAGAGCTCACCGCACAACTGGATTGGTGGAGACTCCCTCGCAATCTGCGGGTAGGAAGGCCTTTTGGCCTCTTGTCTCCTGTTCAAATCACTACAGATGCCAGCCCAACGGGCTGGGGCGCTCACTTGGGCCCCCACACAATTCGCTACCACTGGTCTTCAGTGGAAGCTGGCCTTCATATCAACCAGCTAGAACTGTTAGCGATTGCCAAGGCATTTCGGGCCTTCGAGACCTTTCTCCTTGGTCGGGTAGTCCAAGTGGCAACAGACAATACTACGGCAGTTTATTATATAAACAAACAAGGTGGCGCTCACTCGCTCCACCTCCTATTTCAAACCATCGACCTCTGGGAATGGTGCTTTGTTTGGCACATATGCTCAGTAGCTGTGCATGTAGCGGGCAAAGGGAATTCCCTTGCAGACCACCTGAGCAGGCTTCAATCCTGCTCCCACGAATGGGCCCTGGACAGTGTGACCTTTCATCAGCTCTGCCGCCATTGGGGGACTCCAGAGGTGGATGTTTTTGCGTCCCAAGTCAACAAAAAGTGCACCATTTATTGCTCACGGGCCAGCATCGGTCACCAGTCCCTGGGGGACGCCTTCATGATGCAATGGTCTACCCGCCTGCTCCAAATGTTCCCACCCATTCCCCTTCTGCACAGGACAGTGGTAAAAATCCAACACAAAAATGCAGATGTGATCCTTATAGCCCCTTGGTGGCCTCGCCAACCATGGTTGTTGGCTCTACTCACCAGGACGTCAGAGTACATCAGGCTAAAGATAGTTCCCCACCTGCTGTCCCGGGATGACGGACGGATTTTTCATCCAGATCTCGAATCCCTCCACCTAGCAGCCTGGAAGCTTCCCCAACTGTAGCAGAAGTGCTCAGCCATGCGTGCAAGCCCTCAACCTCCTTGGCCTACTCCTATAAATGGAGAGCATTCTGTACATTTGCCACGACTCGACACTTACCTCTCAGCCCGACTTCTCTAGATGCACTTCTTCAGTTTCTCCTCCACCTGTTCCAGCGAGGGCTTTCACACTCAACATTAAAGGTCTACATAGCGGCCATCGTAACCCATCAACCTCCTCCTTCTCAGGCGGCTATGCTCTTTAGACATTCGACCTTGAAGCAGTTCTTGCGAGGACTGAGGAACATGCGCCCGGCCTACAAGCCCCTCACACCACAGTGGTCACTCCAGCTAGTTCTCAATCGGCTCATGAAGCCTTCCTTTGAAACATTGGCTTCCGCTTCGCTCCGCTTGTTGTCCTTCAAGACCACATTCCTCCTTGCAATTACCTCTGCACGGAGGGCTGGAGAACTGGCTGCATTGAGGGTGGACCCTCCATTTCTCCAATTTCACCCAGACAAGGTGACTCTCCACCCAGACCTCTTCTTTCTACCCAAGGTTTCATCCTCTTTTCATTTAAATCAACCAATTGTGCTTCCTGCCTTTTTTGCATCACCTACCTCATCACTCGAGAGAGCTTTACACTCCCTTGATGTCGAACGAGCACTTTCATATTATGTTCATCGCACGGCTGCTTTCCGTGCATCACAAAGGCTCTTTGTGACTTTTGGTGGCCCCTCCAGATAAACAGCATCAGAAGCACCAGCTTCCTCTCAGACCATCTCTAGATGGATTGTGCAAACCATTCGCCTCGCCTATGATTTGGCTGACACTCCTCTTCCAGGCTCAGTCAAAGCTCACTCTACCAGAGCTATAGCCTCCTCGACTGCCTTTCTCCGTGGAGTGGACATTGCAAACATTTGTCGGGCTGCCACATGGGCCACACCATCCACCTTTGTCTCCCACTACCGCCTTGACATCCGGGCTAAGGCTGAGGCCCCAGTAGGTTGAGCTGTTCTGGCTTCTGCACTTTCGTGACGTCCCTCCTCCGGGTAAGTGAGCTTGCTAGTCACCCATTAGTGTGCATTCACAGAGACCATGAAGAAGAAAAAGAGGTAACCTACCTGTAACTCTGGTTCTTTGAGTGGTCATCTGTGAATTCACACTCCCCGCCTTTCCTCCCCGCTGTCCGTCACGTGTCTATTGCATGTGGTGCAGCGGCGGTCGGTTCTAAGGAACTGAGGCACTCGGTGCTGGGGGTGGAGTTATAGCCAGCGTGGGGGAGGTCCCGGCACCATGTGCTCGAGCTAGAAATTTCCAAGGCTGCTCCACGCAAGCACGAATTAACCCATTAGTGTGAATTCACAGATGACCACTCGAAGAACCAGAGTTACAGGTAGGTAACTTCTTTTTTTTTTTTTTTTGTCTTGTCAGTTATTGAAGCAAATAGATCTCCATTAATATCAGCTTTCCAGTTATGTTCCATTATGTTCCCTCCCCTTCTTACTTCATTACTTCAGGAAGCTATCACCTGCATTCCATCAAGCATTGCTGTCTTTCTGTCAGATGTCAGCAGAGAGCCGTTTGGGCTCAGAGGTATGTATGTTCTTATAATAAAACATTAAATCCTGATCAGTCATAAGAATTGGACAAAAGAGACTCTTTTAAACTCTGAAGCTTTTAATTCTGAGTATATTTCTGGTCATTTGATTACAGAAGATTGAGGAGATTTCAGCTGATTAATATGTATGGCAACTCCTCCTGTTAGCATGTCTCAGGATTGTGCAGGACAAGATGCAGTGGCTTCTTTACTTTATTACAATCAAAGACCAGCACTAAATAAATGATAGAACAGAAATATAATATATATATTGTGCTAAACACTCTATCAATGTAGTGTATGCCATTTATATAACAAGTGTAAAAAAACACTCAGCAAAGAACTGTGGCAGGTTAGGCAATTGCACAGAATCTGGCCGCTTTGTTGGTAATATGGTAATCCTGATCAGAAAGAAGAAAAGGTAATATAAAATTCTCCTGATCTACCTGATAATTTTTGAAGAATAGATAAATGGAATTATTGATTAAGGTTATGGTAGAAGAAGTAATGTAATAGAATGCACCCAACAGTTTCCAGTTCCCCAGTGTCACAGGGACATAAACATTTGTGAAAGTGTACAGGGTGGCTTTGGGTGTTCTACCCATGTGCTGGTATCAATTTACACAGTGATTACCGTATTTTTCTGTTTATAAGACGACCCAATGTATAAGGCGACTCCCCCTTTTCTAACCCCCAAATTTGAAAATTTGCACAATCGCACCCCTTTGGTCCTGAAGCCCTTTCATGGCTGCTTCAGGATCAAAGGGGTGCGAGCGTGCCGCCCTTTCACGGCTGCTTTACCCTGTGGCTTTGCAAAAGGCAGGGAAAGGTGCTGCCTTTCGTGTATAAAACGACCCTCAATTTTTTGTCTAATTATTTAAGTAAAAAGTGTTGTTTTATACACGGAAAAATACGGTACTCCTCACTTATTCCTACTTCTTCTTAGATCCAATTATGTATGGCATACCATACAGATAATAGTCTTCCATTTCAGTTGCCCAAATCCTATTCCATATTTGAGCCAACAGAAGAGAAATAGTGTAATTTGCAGTGGCTGATTGTTGCTAATTAACAAGTTCCTGCTTGGATTCTTGGTTTCCTGCCAAGACACCTAGTATCTGCACAGTGAAGAAGCCAGATGGTGACTCTTTATTAGTGAAAATTAGCTATTGCAAATTACACCATTTCCTTTCTGCCAACATAACTACAGAACAATATTTGGACCATCATATTCAAAGGGAACATTTCAACCTAGACTCAAGTCATGGTCCATTTTTCAAAGAGCCCCAAGCTGTTTTTCCTTAAGCATTGTATTGCACTATTACTGCATATGTGTATATATATACATATGTATATTTCTAATTTTATTTTTACAACTATGTTTCTAGGTGTCTCAGATTGCTGATAGTGAAAAAAGTGTCATGCTTATGCTTGGACGTTGTTTGCCGCATATTGTTCCTAACGTGTTGCTTGCAAAGCGAGAGGTGAGAAATTTAGATATATTTCTTTCAATTTCCTATGACATTTCTATTCATTTAGAATTGTATAGTATTTATTATATGGAAAGTCTGTTACTTGCAATCATCTTCTTACTTTTGTGCATGCATCTCTACTCCTAGAGAATGGTTGTGCATCTCTGTCAGGTGAGTTTAGCAAAACAGCATGGTCTCCTGCTATTTAACCTTTTGCTTAAGATCCCTGATGGCACTCTGCAGGGCTGTTATTGTGAGTCCATCTGTTTTGCCCTTCTGTTTGCTTACTTGTGTTAGCTCAGCCCACTTCTAGTGCTTCTGTGTGTCATAGTAGAATTTAAATATTAGATTGGGCTGAATTTGCCTGTTAAATTTTCAGTGAGAATTGTATATATTTAAAATATTTACTCCACCTAATAACATATTTCAAAAGCAGCTCACAGTGTATTTTAAAAACAATAAAACAGTCAGTCTGTCGCTTGGCTGAGCTTTCTTACCCAAGTAGCCATCCTCTTTTGCTGCTGTTGGCTCCCAGTAACAGGTAAAAGGCATAGACAGGTGGCTAGAAGGATTAAAAGCTGCTTTCTTCCAAACTCTCATATTCCGACTGCCCCTGAATCTCTGGACCACTGCAGGCCTTGGGGTGGAGTGGCTGAATGTCTCTGCCAGAGGAGCTAGATATAAAAGATGAAAATGCTGCATGCATTTTTAATACGTACTAATAGCACTACCTTTACAGATTGGCAAATAAATAGAACTATAAAGATTGTCATATTATTATTATTATTATATGTAGAATTCAGCAGCATTTGGAATGCAAAGTGTTGATGTAGTATCTTTTTTTAAAGAGGAAGAAACATGGATTGTGATGTGGGAGAAATAATATGAACAGCATAGCATGTTCCTTGTTGGAAGTCAGTGACAAAACATGGAATAGTGTTAATGGACTGGCACTTTATTAGCCCTTACTAGCAAAAAATTTTAAATGTCAGTATTAAGAAGAGTGACATGAACTGGAGATGAGATTGTTGTATGTGATCTTGTTTTTTGTTAAAATTTCTTTTATAGCCAGCTTAGCTTTTAACTATCACTCTCAATAACTAGTATTGCATTTTTCACTTAAGCCCTTTGAGGCTTTTTTTGAAAGGTAACAAAGTCAAGAAATGTAACGGATCCTTCAACTACAGTGACCAAACAACATGTGTCTGCATTTTTGGCAGATGTATTGAAATTTTGTTCACTAAGACATACAGTTTTTCATTGCACCTAATTGTATAAACTGCTGGTTCTGTTCTGAGTGTAATAGGTTATGTAGGCTGTGTTGCAGGATCAGTTAACAGTTTCTGACTGTTGCCACTGAGCTTGGCAGGATGCTGCTTTAGCTTCTGTTTGTAGCTCCTAGTTACTCTTGGACTAATATTTCAGGAGCCCAATTTCCTGCTTATTTTATCCTTGCAAATTCTGTAAAAATAGATAACTGCAACTACATACAGATAAAATTCATTCAAGTAGGTAAATGTACATCAGTTCTGTTATATTTACTAGTACTTGTGCTTGCATGTTCAGCCTCCATAATCTGTTTAAAATATTTTCCTTTGAGACAGTTTATCATGCAACAATGTACAGAATGCTGAATATAGAAGAAAAGAAACATTCATGGTTTATATTAGATCTTAGATAAGCAAAACTTAACTGCAATAAAAATATGGGTGTTATCTTCATTTCACATAATTTCTGCCAGTAAACACCTGGTGGTTTCTATATAACACTCAGTGCTAATAGATTTGAAGATATGTTTGTGTTTATATATGTACACACACTTCTGTGCATACACTTTATGTAAATGATTAGTAGCTGGTATTTTTAAAATCCAGATGTTACATGCCTGAAACAGTGCAAAAACAACGAATATTAAGTTAATTGAACCAAGGATGCCTCCATGCTGCAACTGTTACATGTTTTTATTCCAGTTTAAATACACTTTGTTACAAAGAAGCATATAGCATTTGGAGATAGGATTTGCTTCCAGATACAACAGAATATGAATTATACACTAGTATCTATTGGGGGGGGGGGGTGTCATTGATTTTACGTGGAGCAAATTATTAATTTAAATATTACTGATGGCATAGATCTTCATAGGCGCAGGCATGTATTTGTTATGTTGCTGTATTTCTAACCTCATTGACCAAGACTCAAAGAAATATGATGCTAGTTGTGTGAATCTAGGGGGCTTTTGATTTGTACGTTTATTGGTTTTTCAAACAGCACATCCCATAGTGGATTGATTGATTGATTGATTAGATTTATATACCACCCTATTAGTGCAATGCAGTATTCTGGGTGGTTTACAGCAGCTAAAACATGTAATCATTATATAAAAATAAAATAAAATAGTTAAATTTGTTTGAATAGTTAAACAAGCCAAAACCTTCAAGAGGCGAGTATTGTAAAATATAAAACATGTAGTGGGAAGCATAAAAGAAAACAGACATACCAGAAAACAAAAGGGGGGGGGCATCAAGTAGGGATGCCAAAAAAGATCTCTCTAGATAGCAGTGTTCTTAAGTGCCTTTTAAATGTAGGGAGGGAGGGAGCCAACTGCAACTCTACTGGAAGTTGGTTCCAAACTGCTGGTACCACAGCAAGGAAGGCCCTGTTTCTGGTGAACAATATCCTGGCCTCCTTTGGAGTGGCTACTCGGAGGAGCATTGCCTGGACAGACCTCGTGGAGCGGGTAGATGACCTTGGGGAAAGATTCACCGACAGGTATCGTGGTTCCAAACTGTGAAGGGCTTTATAGGTGAGCATCAAAACCTTAAATCTGATCTGGGATGTAACAGGTAACCAGTGAAGGCGGGCCAGTACTGGGAAGATGTGGTCAAACCTGCTCACGCCAGCCACCTATCTGGCTGCCGCATTCTGGATCCGCTGCAGTTTCCAGGGCAGCCCCATGTAGAGAGCACTGCAATAGTTGATACAGGAGATGACCAGTGCATGCACCAAAGTCCTGAGGGAGTCCACATCTAGGAAGGGGCGAAGTTGGATGATGCTCCTCAGCTGGATAAAGGTGGCTCTGGACATGGCTATAGTCTAGGAATCCCAAGACAGAGCAGGGTCCAGAAGCATGCCCAGATTGTAAACTTGCTCCCTAACTGAAAGGACAAGTAGTTGCACAGTTGCTTGCACCTGATCCTTATTTATTTATTTATTTATTTATTTATTACTTTACCTAATTCATTGGATTTATAGCACACCTTTCTCCCAATTCATGAACACAGGGCAGTTTACAAAATGGTGCGAGATGACAGAAAAATAAACTAAAATATTGAAAATGCGTCAAACATATGATATTAAGAAACCCTTGTAACTTAGAATAATTTTAAAACAAAATCAGCAAAAAGAGACGTATATACACAAGAAAAAAAAGAGATTTTAAAAGCACAGCATGTCCCAGAAAAACTCTTTCTGTGTACCACTCAGTAGCCAGAAGCTTTGCTGAATAGAAAGGTCTTTTGCCAGTGTAAGGATGAAGGAAGGAGAAACAGCCTCTATCAGGTCCAGGAGCAGCCATTGAAAGGGCCCTCATGAGTTCTCACCAAATAGAAACAAGAAAAGGACCTCTCTTGAAGATCTTAAAGCTGAGGCTAGCTCGTATGGAGAGATGCAGCCCTTAAATAGCCTTGGCCTAGGTGGGACTTTATAGGTCATAACCAGCAGTTTGAATTGAAGCTTAAAACAGCTGGAAATGATATAGTTCCTGTAACCAGTCTTGATCAAAAGTCTGGCTGCAGCATATTGGACTGATCATTTCCATACATTCTTCAAAGGAAACACTATGTAAATTGAGTTTCAGAGATTTAAGTGGCATGTGTCACTGTTGCCAGACCAGACATCTCTAGGAATAGGCACAGCTAATAAAACAGGTTTACTATGCAAATACCTTCTTGGCCTCCACTGAAACCTTGGTGTCCAGGTTCAGGGACAAATCCAGCAGAACATCAAGTTACAAACCTGCTTTTTCAGTGGGAGTTTAACCCCATCCAGAGCAAGTTGAATTCTTATTTCCAATTTCCCTTTTGGCTGACCTGGAACACTTCTACCTTGTCTGACTTAAATTTCAATTTGTTTGCCCTTACCCAGTTTGTTAGTGAGATCAGATACTAGATTAGAACCAAAGCTATGTTTTTACAGTTAGATGGAAAGGAGAACGTAAAAAGATATATATAGTTATTCATGTTCAAGTAGTTTAAACTTACTTTACCACATTGAATAATACTGCGAGTGGAAATGTTGACATTTCTTTTGGGTGTTTTGATGTTTGTATGGGCTAAACGTCCTGGCACATGAACAGCATTGTGGAAAGTAAAGGGAACACAACTTGGTGGTTCGTGCTTACCCTTTAAAGGTCACAGAAGTGTGGAAATTCTTCTGGCAAGTGATTTTTTTTGTATCATATTACAGTGAGAGGTGAAAGATGGTCTAGGTGAGAGTTCTTTAAAAGAAGTTATACATTTTTTCTTTTAAAGAACATGGTATTCCTTCCCAATGAAGGCAAGCACAACTTGATTAATAAAAGTGGAAGCCTCTTTCCTTGATGAATGGTATAGTCTATATTTTTTGTGCTATCCAATTTTTTTCATTGTTTTGTTGAAATGAATAAAGTTAGCATATAACTAACTTCATAAAAGTAATATGTATGCATGTACATGATAGACAGTGACCTCAAACATTCTGGGTCTATGACTGAATCTCCAACCAAGTCGAAAAGCTGTTGATCTGCATTCTTCTTAGAAGACTTGATGCTTGTATACTTTTAAATTTAAGCATGTTGACTCAGAAGTAAGTGGAAACTACTTCAGGTAAGTATGTGTGGGAATGCAGAACACTTAGGTCAATCTATATTCCATCTCCTTACTAGAGAGGTAATCATTCTCCAAAATCTTTTTAACAATCTTCATGCAGTGTAGGTACTCCAGATATAAGCTCTGAGCTCTTTCTACATACCTTCCCTGCTTAAGAAATATCCCTGTCATCCTACTTCTGTCTTCTCTCTTCTCTCCCTTTCATTAACTATACATGGAACATGCATTAGGACACATCTGCTCAAGAAGGTTTCTCATTGTTTCTCCACTCCCGTTGATAGAAGGAAGTTTAGAAGCCCTGATGCAGCGATGCAGAGAACGCTCCAACCCCATAGTATGCATGAAAGAATATGGCCAATGGACGTGGATACACAACTAATTCCATCTGATACAATATCCAGCTTTCTGCAAGGTAAAAGCATCAGCCTTGTATCTGCCCCATATCAGCCAGTCTAGATTACATGAAGCAACCTTGCAAAAAAAAATAAGCTGATTCGTAGATTTGGGTTATTGGTCTCATCCTATAATGCTCTCTCATTTTGAGAGAGGAAGCCTGAAAAGTCTGTTTTCAAAGGTCCGTGTCAATATTTTTTAAAAAACAACATAATCTTGCACTCCCAAATAACATTGGACCTACATTTTGATCAGCAGTTCCCCTGAAACACCACAGTTTATAAAAGCAGAGTTACAAAAGCAGTTAGTAGAGTGGAGAATTTGTTGTCCAAAAACATAGACGTTCCACTTGAGACTCCTAAAACAACTGTTCACATCTCAAAACCTAGACTTCAACAAGCATTTCAGTTTCTGTTGTGTGATGTTCCTGTGTTTCAATTCAAAGTAAAATCTGTATGTTTAATTCATCAGTATTTTGACTATGTTTAAAAATTCTCTAGAATAAAATCTATATTTCCTCCTCCATTGATAGCACATTTAATGTTAATTTATATTAGTTGTCTCCCATATCTTTGGTTCCTACATAAATGACAGCTGGCTTTCCATATAACAGGAGGATAATAACAATATTTAACTGTTGATTAGGATCCAAAGAAGTGTTTGGATTTTTCTAATTATTTTTCCATGCTGGGGAAGTTGATTACCATTTCCACACACCTTCCAAACATGATGGATATTTGATGAAGATGAAAAATAGTTCTGAGTTCTGAAAAACTTGAGAATTCCTGTCTTCCATATTGGCTTTTAATAAAATGTAATTTTTAACATCATATGAATTCATGCTCCATAAATAAATATAGCCAAATTTTCCCTCTCTAAATCTTGCAAGATGTCACTGTTATAAATGTTATTGTATGCCAGTTGCTAACATTGCCATTTAGGTTGATGTTCCTCTGAAAGACTAACATTCTTTCAGAAAAATTTAGGATCTTTTCTCCCTGGGGTTTTGTTCTAATTCCTTTTAAAACAATATTGCCTGTGATACAGTTTCAGGTTATCTAAAATATATCTTAGACTTCAGTATTAAAAAAAATATTTTTTTCAGGTACTTCTACCATATACATCTTAAACTAAATCTTTAATTTTCATCTTCCCCTAATACAAAGAATATTTTCTAAATCTTGGTAGTTTTTAAATTAAATTACTAGAACACATTAGTACTTGTGTTGTGAACACTGTGTTCTGTTTTTTTTTAATTAAAGTACAACCCTATGTATGTTTACTAAGAAAATGAGTTTAAAATAGTAATCTCATTCTCATATATTAAAGTATAAATAATTGTTTGAATATGTCATAGGTTTTTAAATGTTTTTGCTACATGTTCAAGGTATTTTATTTTTTGTTTTATGTACAATTTATGTTAATTTTAATCTTAGTTATTTTTAATATAATGTTTATCCCCTCATCCTAGTATATGATAGTTTACTGTTATCCTACTTGATTAACTTCATGCTTATTTTAAACATGTTTGGCCTATAGAAATAAAACATGCTCAGAAAACTAAACCAAAGCTGGACTATATCCCACTGAACTCAGCTGAACTTGCTTCTTAGACATTCCTAGAATTATTCTCTAAACACACCATAACTAGTGACTCAGTGAAGAGTTAATATGCTAACACTTTAAAATGCATGTTTAAATTGTTAATGTGTCCTATTTGTCCATATGAAACTGTCAAATCTTAACTTAAATGTTATACCCACCAGCCATACCTCTTGAGGCCTCACAGATTACTCTGCCAATTTTCCCATATCTAGATGGGACTCACTGGGCATCACATATCTTCCCTAACATTGTTCATTCTCATTCACTTTCAAATATCATTCATCTTTCACATTCTTTAGTGGTACTAATGAAACCTTATTAGTTCATCAAAAATCTATTTTTAGGATTTTTAAATACAAAAATATATGTCTAAATATCCTTGTCATTTTTCTCTCTTCTACTGAGTATATTATTCTTATCATATCTCTCTCTCTCTCTCTCTCTCTCTCTCTCTCTCTCTCTCTCTCTCTCTCTCTCTCTCTTTTAATTTATTTTTAAAATAGTATTTGTAAAATAGTGAAGATTCTAGCTAAACTAAGAGTGTTTGAAAGAGGGTTTGGTGTGTTTGGTTGATTTTTTTTTCCTTTGGAAAGATTCTAATATGTAGACCTTCACCATTCTTTCATACTCTTTGTTCCCTTTTCTACAGTTGCTCTCTTTCGGGTATGTCTTTTTGAGGCATAGATGGTCTTTGAAACAAAGCAGGCATAAGCAAAGCAGGGAGGTTACTGAAGACTTGCATTGTCTATTATAACTCAATAAAAATTACTTAACTCCACTGTGCATTATTTGGATTAACTCTGTTGCGTTGGGGCAGCCTCCACAGGGAGTCGTATTTCTAACAAATTTGGAAAAGGCCAGAACCCCAAGACCAAAAAGCTAGGTGCTAGTATGATTAGCCATTTTCATGCCATAATGAATGCAATTGGTTATCACAGTAGATAAAATCAATTTAAAATAGTTTGTCAGATTTGGGTTTGGGAAACAGGTGATGTAACATTTAAACTGCAACAAGCGTAGAGCCTCAACTCAGTATTTTAGCTTTTTCTTTGAATATTAGATGCTCTTGCCAATAGCAAACGACTAGACCAGAGGTCTTCCAAGGTTCAGTGGTAACTTTCCATATTAATGCTAGTCAAAGGCTGGAATAGACAAAAAGTTAACTTGTAAATATTTGCAGTGTCTGACTACTTCAGTCAGTGTATTTTCCATACAGTTGTTGGAGGCGAAATCTCTTGGTGGTTAAGTGATCAGAAGTATTATTGATGGAATTATTTCATTTGTATCTCTGTCTCCATTTGAAACTCGGTCATACTAAAATATACATCCAGTTGTATATAAACAGATGTGATATATTTGAACTTGGTTACATGTCTCTGAAATCTTGGAGCAGGAGCAGTAAAGCTATCATTTTTCTCAGGAGGAGACAGCTGACACAGATTGCCAGAACTGCTAAACAAGCTCTGCCATTTTTAAAGAAAATGATAAATTTGACTTCATAATCTTCTTTCCTTGTCTCCTACTGGCTATTATTTCTGAAGAAGGACTTTGCTCTGATAAGGAGAATGAAGCACTATTACAAAATCACAGTGTATGCTCCACATGCTATGTAAATCTTCTATTTTTGTGTTCTTAATTTTTATATTTTTAACCAAGTTATATTTTCTTTCCTTGCCTTGCTTGCATCTATAGTCAAGAAAACTTTGACGTAATGCAGAATTTTAAATTTGTTCATGTTCAAATAATCTGTCAATGTAAAGATCTTCAGAAAACTTCTCATGCTCCAGTTGTTCTGCTATAATAATCACCTTAATTTTGTGAATGTTGCAAAAATTTGTACATTGAACTCAAATGTCAAGGAAAGGGGCTTAGACCACATTGCTTAAGATCAGAGTTGCCTCTGGGAATTTGTACCATATGATTTGGAGTTTGAGCCTGAAAAGAAAGCTTTTGAAAGCTTTTCATTCTTTTTTATGTTCAGACAAACAGTGAAGTATAACTGAAATTTAAATGAAATGTAACTTCAGGTATTAACCAGCATAATCTACTGATGACAGTAGGACTACCTTTCACAGACTGAACACTAAACACATTGCAGAAAAAGCCAGGAGTTAGTAAAATCCGAATTATCTACATTTTGCCCATTTACTTGTAAATGTCTTACAACTGTTGAGGTAAAGTGTACAATATAAAGTTATGAATAACATACAACTCAAGAGTTATGATTTAAATAGGTTATAAGTCATACCAGACCTTCTTAATTAGGTGTAATGTAGTGAAACCACCAAGGACTGACTCATCTTGCATCTTAAAGACAAAGAGATTTTATTTGGCATGATGTTTCATAGACTACAGCCCACTTTTTCAGATACACCATAGCATTACGGAAAATCTTAGCAGCAATTAGCATTGAGTAGTCCAACACACACTATAAAAGTTCTTCAGAAGTTGGGACTGCCCCATTCACTTCAAAAGGATAGAGACGTTTTGGTCACATGTTGCCCTTCTGAGTCTACTAGAATCAATACATTGAGTTTTGTGTTTGGTAGTCATAAACGTCTCTTAGAATGCCATGCTTCCTTATACTACTCTTGTTGCTGTTAAATTTAAATGAATTTCTTTTCTTCCGTTTCAGCAGGAAAATGAAAACTTTATACCATAGTGTTATACTTGCTGTAGAAGTTCCAAATTGAACATTGTTAACATTTTGTCATTTCTACGGGCAATTGAATTATGTTCACATCAATAGCAGTTTGACTGTATTTTTCTTCTCTCTGAACGTTTAAATATTTCCTAAGCTTTAAAACATCATTTGATAGCTTTTTACTTTTCCTTCCTACTCATAATCTCTTAGGAATTGATACCACTCATACTGTGCACAGCTTGCCTCCATCCTGAACCCAAAGAGAGAGATCAACTACTACACATACTATTCAACTTGATCAAAAGGCCAGATGATGAGCAAAGGTATGTACGTATTATAGAGGGAAAAATTTTTTTTCTGTTTTAGTTAGAAGGCTGTTTGAATGTAAAAAAAAACCAACCTTCTACTTCAATAAGAACAATACAAATGTTTAAATCACAAATGGCAGTTCATACTGCCATTCACAAATGAACCCATTTTGGGTTCATTCACAAACATACACTTGTAGTAATATTTGTAGTGTTTGCTCAGTCCTAGAAGTAGAAATTGCTCACAAAAAGTTGGACTTGGTGTGTGACAAGGAATACAAGCAGCAGCTTCTTAACTAGCTGCAGTGCATCATTGTGATTTACAGTGTTACACTTATGCAGGTGTATGCAAGCAATAGGGTTCTGGCTGTTGCTTAATCTGCTTCATAAATCCTTCTTGATTTCATCAACTGTACTACTGATTACAGTACAGTTTGTCATAAGTTGTCTGCGTAGCAGCACTGCTGCTGCATGTTCCCTTCCCCCCCACTGACCTGCCGACACACACTGCTCTTTTCCTCCCTGTCGCACAATCTTCCCTTCCCTGCCCCGCCGCCTCATCTGAGTGATCAGCGGCTGCAGAAGGTGCCCAGACTGGAAGGTCGTGTGATGGGGAAAGAAGGAGCAGTGCGTGCCAGCAGGTCAGTGGGTGAGCTGGTGTGAGGAAGGGGTAAGGCAACACGCGACAGCAGACATGATGAAGGGGCACAGATTACTTCATGCCTATTTCTACTGCAGATCTTTTGTTCAAACTGTGAACTGAGATATTAAACTTTGCTTAGTTATCTTCAGTTGCTCCTATCTGCTTATAAGTTTTTGGTATTTTTATGTTTTGCTTGTTTAAAATATTTTATCCTGCCTTTCTACTTAACAGAATCCAAGGCAGCTTATATCATTAAAAAGAAATAATATTAGAAGCTAAAAACAATAAGTTACCAGAATATTTAAAAAGAATTAAACATATTAAAATAGATAAAAGCATTACTAAAACAGATTTTAAAAGCAACGAAAGTACGAACAATCCCATTAAAAAAAACCCTTAGGCAATCAGTCACTAAAAGAAAGCCTACTGGAAGAGAAACATCTTTGCCTGCTTGCAGAAGGACAGCAAAGGCAGAGCCAACGTAGCCTCCTATGAGAGAGTTTCAGAGTCTGGGAGCAGCCACAGAGAAGGCCCTCTCCCATGTCCTCACCAAACGCACCTGTGAGGATGGTGCGACTGAAAAAAAAGGCCTCCCCTGATTATCTTAAAACCCAGGGAAGCTCATAAGGAAGATGCGGTGTTTGAGATAGCTGGGACCCAAGATATTCATGATTTACATACAGATTACATTAACACTTTATATTGCATCATATTGCCATATTATATTGAAAATTCATAAGCTTAGTTTGAAATCAATGGTTTATAGTATCTTGATTAATATGTTGCCTTTTATACTAATGCTTTACATGCTTTTATAATAAGTATACTTACAGTTAATGCCCCAAAGTCTGGTAGGTTTCATGTAGTTATTTTTGCTTTCATATGTCTCAAATGCAGTGTACGTAGATATATTGTCTTTCAAAGCTACAGATACAGTGGTGCCTCGCTAGACGATTGCCTCGCAGGACGAGGAAATCGCTAGACGATGCCCTTTTGCGATCGCTACTGCGCTTCGCAAAACGATGGTCTCCTATGGGGAATTTCGCTAGACGATGAGGTTTCCCATAGGAATGCGCCGACTAGTGGTGAAAAGCTGTCAGTGCAGCTGTCAGTGCATTCCGATGGGGACCCGCACTCGCTAGACAATGTTTCCCTATGGGAGATTTTCGCTAGACGAGTGCGTTTTCCCTTGGAACGCATTGAAGAGATTTCAATGCATTCCAATGGGAAAACGTGCTTCGCTAGACGATGTTTTCGCAAGACAGCGATCTTCGCGGAACGGATTAACATCGTCTAGCGAGGCACCACTGTATTAGTAGTTTTAAATGTGCTATTTTATCTATAGCGTAATTTTATCTATAGCGACATACTGTATAAGCAGATCAGGTTTTGCATGGAACAGATAAATAAGTGCCCACCCATGCCCCGAAGAAAAGGTTACAAGGAGCACTTTCTGGAAATGGTAGTAAACACAGGGTAACTGGGCAGTTGGTCATACTGAAATAATACTAAATTTAGCTTGTCACTGCTTGGAGGGCAGTGGGTGGCAGTTGTTGAAACATGGAGCAGGAAAAGGAAGAAAGGACTCCACCTCTTTTATGTCTAACCTGTACTCCAGTTATTCCTGCAAATGGTGAAGCAAGTAGCTTGCTGACACTGGAATATGGCTAGAGTGGTGCATTTTTAAATTGAAATAGTTTCTATGCTTCTGTCCAAAATACAGTGTATGGAGAGGATCTTACCAGTTGTACTTTTTAGGGATGTCATCTGTAGAACAGCTGTCTCATTTAGATTCAAGCTGCTACTATGCATCATTCCAGAAGAGATGCACAGCTGCTGCACAGCAGCCACTCTGTGATTGGCACTGCATGCACTTCTGGTTTTCTGGCTTGGATGAGCATCCACAGCAGCATTTGGGGCATCCAGGCTGGTGGGCTTGTAGATGGCTGAAAGCAGCAAGAAGAGATGTGGTGGGAGTGAACTCTCCTTGCTTGGCTCCTCAGACAGCACTAGGACTAAGTGTCTTTGTATTAAAGTCTGTGAACAAGGAGATCCTCCCATTCACCCAACAGAGTTGGGTCTTATCCTCAACTCTATCTTCTTGCTCCACATCTGAATTGCCACCACAAAAAGCTAGTTCATATGCTGCATATTTATTTATTCAGCCCCTTCCCTGTTGTCTTTCTCCTTCTGTATTCTCAGAGATTGGTACTAACCTATCATACTCAATTAAGTTGAATATTTGCAAATAGAAGTTGGCAATTTAAATTAGTGTTTAACTTAACTTTGGGCTGTTGCATCTATGTTTCTTCAGTGGTAGGATGCTCTCAGTGATGAGAGGATCCAGGAAATAAAAGGTGTTGCTAGGCAACAGAGTCAGCAATGAAGTAAATAACAAAAACCCAGCTCCCCATTCCAAGGAACTTCAGATCTTCCTTCTTTAACATTAGGTAGGATTTTTTAACCTTTCTGTTTCTCATCCTGCTCTAAGATGTTAATTGAGCAGCCTGATGAAGAGACTTAAAATAAACTAAAGAAAATAGAAGGAGATGAGATTACAAGGGGAGCAAGAAAAGAAAGGATAGAAGGATATTTGATTTGGTGAGAATGGAGTTTAGAAGAATTATTATAACTTCCTTTTTTCTGAAATGAAAAATGGGCAAGAGGAGGGAGAAGTAAAATCATGGATGGGATTATTCACCTTCATTCTAGTAAAGCTTCTAATATAGTAATGTAAATGAAATGCTAATTTAAAGTTAACCTTAAATGTGGAAAACATCCTTCTTTCAACATAAACATATTTTAATTAGCTTTTTAGCTTATTAACAGTCACTTTAAGGTGTTACAATTTTTCACTAACTTTCCCTTCTTCTTCGTGGTCTCCATGAATTCACACAGATGGGCATGTACAAATCCTCGGAACCTTCTAGAGCATAGAAAAAGAAATATCGTTAGAGGCCCCGTCCTCCCACATTGCTTCTTTGCGCCTCTAACGGTCATCCCTCAGTTGGTTTTTGCTGCCACCTAGGATGCATTTCAGGAACTTTCTGGAGTTTACCGTGTTCTTCCCTTTGCCAAGTTACTTACCTTTCTTCTCTTCGTGAGTGTTCTTTCTTTTTACCTACAAGAGACAGTTTATAGTTAGTGGGGGGTTTTCTCCTCCGTTCTGCCTTCCCCCTTTGGGGGGGATTCCCCCCCCCAAGCCTCCTCCCTGGGCCCTTTATGGCCTCTAAAGGACCCTTCAAAAAGTGCCAGAGCTGCAGGAATAAACTTCCCCTGTTGGACTGTCATTCCTTTGCTTGTTTTGTTTGGGGGAATGTCACAAACCCCAGTCTTGCCAGCATTGCAGGGGTTTCACCAAGACCACTATTAGGCACCAACAGGACCGTCTAAAAGTTCACCTCTGGGAATCTTCCTTCTGGGCTCCCTCCCCCATGGATCCATCTAAGGATTTGGCTTCAGATCCATCTTCAGACCCCACCACCTCTACCACCACCAAAACATCTATGAAGCCATCGAAATCAATACTTCAGCCTCAGAGACTTCGGTTTTGAAATCCATATCTTCTAAGAAGCGCAAGAAGCCTTCCAAAACAGACAGGTCATCCAAAAATTCTGCTTGGGATCAAGACCAATCCCAACAAGTCTCTACTCGGAACTGAGACCAGCTGCAAAAAGTCTCCATTCGGGACCAGGACCAATTTCAACAGGTCTCCGCCACACCTGCCAAGCCCATCACCCTTCTATCAGAAGATGAGGTGGTTGTCCTAGTGCACCACCCACCATTGCTTGTCTTCAGCCATTTTCTGGATTGGGCCCACAACATTCAACCAGCTCAGGCACAGCCCTTTACATCACTGGGCTCCTCGCTCTCTCCACCGCCTTCTCCTCAGTAAACTATCCTTTGGCAACCCCCAGCTAGAACCCTTTTGGAGATGCTGCCTCCACCCAGGCCCCAAGACAGACGGACTATACAGCCTCGCGGCACCAACCCTATTACCCTAATACCTACCAGGACCAAGAATGGCTTGAGCCTTGCGTCAAAACCTACTACCACCCTCACTACCTGGGTGAGCACACCACCTACCACCACAGGATGCCTTGGGCCTCCCCCAGACGGTGCTACACTTCTGGTCCGCAGTTGGTTGCCCCGCACCAACTCCCTTGGACTTATGCCACACATACCTGTCCTGCTTTTCCAGACATGATGCACACGTACCAACACCCAGCCATGCTTCCCTCGACGGCAACCCCTCTTGAACCCAGCTGGACTCCTCAGCATCATACCCCTTCCTCTGCTCCAGCTAGGCCTCATGACAAGCGTCCCCATCATTTCTACAAGATGGACACCACCTCGGCTCCAGCGCCAAAGCACCCTCAATACCATCATTACCAACAGGTTCCATCACCTCCACCTCAGGGGCCTGAGTCCACTCCAACCCGAGCAATCCCCAGCACTACCGCCACAACCTTGGATCCCCCCTCACTCGAGACCAACAGCCTGATTCCATCAGACCTGATTCCATCAGCAATTACCCCAGCAGGAGAAGTCTCAGCACTTCGGTTCCAACATCTTGCCTGGCTCCAATGCAGCCTCAGATACCTCTGGAGACAGGCCATCTGTGCTAGTTCCAACTCTTGACTCCAACATGGCAGATAACTACCCACGTTCTCCCTCTTCAGACCTCCAATCCTCTCCAACGTGATCCTCCACCTTGCAAAGTTTCTGGAGCTCCAGGCTCAAAAACCAGCTCCCCAGCATTTAGACCCTCATTGTGAGCAGATTGACAAGGATTCCTCTGCTCCAGCCTAACTTGCCATGATGCTCTGCCTCACTGGTGTCACCAAAGATGTCTGGGAAAAGCCTTCAAAGATTCCCCCTACCTCTCAGTGCATTGATAGCTTCTACAAAATCTTCTACACCGAACTTCCTGGCAAAACACCCACCTCCAAACTCCATAGTTGTGGATGCTGCACTAACTAGGTCCAGAGGACGCTTACTCACAGTCCCAACAACAAAGAAGGCCGCAAGCTTTATACTGTCGACAGACGAGTTTACTCTACAGCCTCACTTGCCCTTCAGATTGCCAACTACCAGGGAGCCATGGGAGCCTACACCAGATACCTAGGCAGTAAAATCCAACCCCTTTTGGACAAACTGCCAGATGGGCGCTGCCACCAAGCCCTCAAGCTCCACCATGAGGTCCAGGCGGTTGCAGCTCAACAAATGCAAGTGGTGTGCCATGCCACTGAGTGTGCAGCCCACCAAGTACCAACAGCCATGACTCTCCATCACCATGCCTGGCTTCGTTCTGCCAGCTTGGCTGAGAACGTGTGAGCACGCATCAAGACCTTCCTTTCGACGGAGAGGGTCTCTTTCACAAGAAGACTGATGACAGTATGGACAATCTCCAGAAGAAGAGTTCTGCGGGAAAGTTTCTTGGGGTTTATCCCCAGATGCCACAGTGCCAGTTTCACTACCCTTATCGGCACCCAGTGTCCTACCAGACTTCACATCCTCCTCAAATTGACAGGCAGCGTTACACACCTCCATCTACAGCTGCCTCCTATACTTCCAAGATTCATCAATCTAAATTTTGTCAGCCCACAACCACAAAGCGACCAGGCTAAAAGTCCAAATAGCCTTTTTGACTTTGTCCCACTGAGGTCTCTGCTGAGTCTATTCCCACTCTCACCCAATTTCTATCCCAGTGGCAAGAAATAACATCAGATAAGTGGGTACTGTCTATTATCCAACATAGATTCACCATAGAATTCAAATCGCCCCCTCCTGTGGATGTCTTTAGGTCCACTTCCCCCTCCCATATCCTCCACCAAGAGGTCCTTGACCTCCTACAAAAGTCTGCCATAGAGCCAGTTCCTTCGTCCCAAATCTTCTCCAAGTACTTCACAGTCCAGAAGAAAGATGGGGGATCTCCGTCCCATCCTGGACCTCTGTCACATCAACAGCTGCATCGTGACCACCAAGTTCCATATAATCACCATAGAACTAGTCCTCCCCCTTCTGTGACAGGGAGACTGGTTCGCCGTCATCAAACTGAAGGACGTCTACTTTCACATCAGTATCCACTTGAGTCACAGACACTTCCTAGCCTTCACCCTGGGTCCCCATGCCTTCTGATTCAGGGTCCTACCCTTCAGACTTTCCACTGCCCCACTCATTTTTACAAACTGTATGTCTCCCGTTGCTGCTTACTTGTGCACTCAGGGCATCACCGTCTACCCACACATAGACGACTGACTCCTGGTCACACTATCTCATCAAGCAGCCCAACGAGATGTCTCTTTCACCCTTCAGACCATGCAGAACCTCACTCTTTGAGTCTACCCCAGAAAATCTATCTTGTATCCCTGCATCGGCGCCCTCCTAGATTCCCACTGCAGCCATGCATTTCTTCCCTTAGAAAGACAAGAGAAACTTGCTATGGCGCTTCCACCCCAATGCAACCATCACAGCGTTTCAGGCCCAGCGCTTGTTAGGTCTGATGACATCCACCACCTCAGTCATTTCCCATGCCAAGTTACACATGAGGACACTTCAGCCTTGGTTTCTACACCAATTCAACTGTCTTGCAGACCCACAAAGCAAGCCACCTGTTTTCACCCCCACGCTCAGTCTCCAGCTCCAGTGGTGGTTGCTTGCCCACAATGTTGCCCTTGGTCGCCCCTTCTGACCCCTTCAGCCCAAGCTTCAACTCACCACCGATGCTAGTCTCCTTGCATGGGACGCTTACTGCGTGGGCCTTCACACTCACAGCCACTGGAAAAATAAATTATTTTCTAAGGTCTAGAAGGTTCTCAGGATTTACACATGCACGGAAGTTACCCATCTGTGTGAAATCACAGGGCTCCACTCGAAGAACCATAGTTACAGTAAGTAACTTATCCATTTTTGCCTGTGCCATACCCCATATCTATTTTGAGAGTATTTTGATCCCCCAGAAAAGGGATCTTCTTGTTCCTCTTTCCATTCACACAATGGTCCATTACTCAAGTAGTTCCACTTCTTCAGAGCTTGTGCAATGAGGTGTCTAGTACTTCCTAGCACAGGTGTAATCCTTGTTGTTTTTAACAACGCAGTGAGTGTCCCATATTCCACCATGGCAAATAATTTTGTAATTTTCTGTTAAAAACCTAAGTTTTCTAGTTAAGACATCAGATACTCAAAATTTTTTCCTATAAAACTGAAGATAATGTCAACATAAACCTGAACATGTACTTTCTTCCAGTGGTTACCAGCTACGTGCCTGTTATTGAATTTTTAAAAGAATTAACAAGACTGTAGATGCAATGGCTGCTTAATAAGTGATGTTTAATCAGAATGGACTCTTTATGTACAAAATCCAGTAGAACTGCACCCTTTTTCTTTCTGTGAACAATTAATGTTATAATTCTCTGGCTTCCAGTAACATCTTTCTAATGTCATTTTCTGCATAACCCTTTCAGTTTGTTGCACCTCTTTCTAACCATGCAAACACCTAGACTGAATTTATTTTCTGTTTATAGGCAGATGATTCTAACTGGCTGTGTAGCATTTGCTCGGCATGTTGGACCAACACGTGTTGAAGCAGAGCTCTTGCCACAATGTTGGGAGCAGGTAGTAGGATGGACTAATTTTTCTGCAATTTATTGGCTTTCAGATATTAACTCTGCAAAGTAACACAATCAAAAATATGTTTTCAATATGTTATATCTTTTTGTAATAATAATAATTGAGATAAGCAAATCATATAGAATGTGGGTCAGAAACTAGGTAGGCAGTCAGTGGGTGTATTGATAACTGATCCGTGCCTTTGGGTGTTCTGAGGTCAGAACTGCGAATCCAAATGGAATGGAAGAAGAATTTAGAATCTTATAATAATCTTAGCACTACAGAACTGAAAGGGACCCTATGGATCATCAAGTCCAGCCCATCAAGGATGCATGGTGGGGAATCAGATCCCCAGCTTCTGGCTCTGCAACCAGATACCTAAACTATTATTCAGCAGTTCCCTAATTCAAGCCAACTCGAACTGGCCCTGGAAGTACACCTAAGTAAAAGCAATGGGTTTACAGGAATATCATGAAAGTGGATTTTTTAAATGTCTTTCTGGCACCTCTATTCACTAGTCTGTAGTGATGCTTCTTTGGTTCACCTCTTACACAGAAACACAAGGATTTCAGGTTCAAGGCATACTATGCATTCTGAGTCTGTTAATTAAAAAGCTTGTGATAGTATAATAAAGAAAAATTCCCTAGTGTACTGGTCTTATTGAGAGATTTTCAAATTAGTGAGAATTGGAGAAACAAAAACAGACAAATAATAAAATTATTATCACTGAACAAAAAGAATTTGTAATGGAAAATTGATTTTCCCTCTCACAGATCAATCACAAATACCCAGAGAGGCGGCTGTTAGTGGCAGAATCCTGTGGAGCATTAGCACCTTATCTACCTGTAAGTGTTTTCCTTTTTTTTTTTACCTTACACTAAATTTAAAATCAGGAGACAAAAACAACAGATAGAATCCAAAGAACCAGTTAGGTTTTATTGCTATCCCTATGGAATTTCCTGATTTTGTTCTTGTTCCATGCTGGTAGAAAACCATGCTATATCATAAATTTAGAAACTCATTTTGACTTTGAAAATATTTTTTCCATTGGGCATTGAAGACTACTGTGCTAGAGCAGAATATGTAATCACCAAGAATCTACTGGAACCACTTTGGAATTTTTGGATCTCAGCTATAAACGTCAGTTGCTTCTACAGGCAATATTGATGCATACACTAAAAGCAGCATTAGGAAGAAAAGTAATATTAACAACATACGTCAACAGTACTCCATTTACTGTAACACTGAAGAGAACTGGGAAAGCAGTACAATCCAAAAGAAGAAGAACCACCTAAATAGCATCCATTTGAAAGCTTTACTGTATAGCCATGTTTCTGCCAGGGACCTAAAGTGATGAGAATCTTGGAACCTGGTGAATTCTCCAATTACTTTTTTCTAATCTAAATTAAATCACATTTTTGTCAAATAATTATATATCAGAATGTTACCATATCAGTTGCCATTAGTGTTTCACAGATTCATTGGTTGAAATCTAGTTGGTGGAGCCATGTCACACAACTTGGATGATGTCATCAGACAGAACTTTCTTTGGCTTTTTGGGAGCAATTTAAAACCTCCTAATTCCTCCCCCACCCCGCCACAAGTTACAGGTTTCCCTAGGAATCCTCTTTGTTGTGGGGAAGCATTGGGGAATTGTAGAACATGGTAGGGGGTGATTTAAAGCCCAAAATATAGCAGTGCTGGTCCCAGCAGTGAGATCTGGACCAATAATAGCAAATGTTGGGCTTTAAATTGTTCCTTACCATTTGGGGGCATTACGTTATTTCTTACAATTTCATGGCTCCTGAAGGATTCCTCAGGATGAAGGGGATCCTTAGAGATTTCTGAAACCTGAGAGGAACCAGGAAGATTTTAAGGGCTACACCATTGCTTATGATGTCACCCAAGTTACATTGTGTGTGTTGCACAACAGGATTTCAACTATTTTTAAAAGTTCATATAGGTGTGTATATTATTAATGACTTGTGTTTGCAGTTTTTGTGTAATGTAAAGTAGCAAATACTAGTTTCTTCTCTGTTTTCAGAAAGAGATTCGTAGTTCATTGGTACTTTCCATGCTACAGCAAATGCTGATGGAAGATAAGGCAGATTTGGTGCGAGAAGCTGTAATCAGAAGCCTTGGTATCATAATGGGGTACATTGATGATCCAGACAAATACCAACAGGTGCTGTATCTTTGAAGTATATTGAGGGGATAATTGTTGAATCACTTTGTCTCTGAACAAACTGGGAATATGTTTCATGCTTTCTAACAAAGCAGCATGCATTGGTTGGAGAGAGAATATTCTATAAGATCAGTGAGGAATTCTCATTATGTAGACTGTGGCTTGGGTGGTAAGCCCAAAATAGCAACTAACTATTAGAAATTTTATTTGATCAAATTAATAGTAAACATTTGCTTATTGGGGAATTGAACATATAAATGAAGAGCCCCATGGTGCAGTGGTTAAACTGCAGTACTGCAGCCAAAATTGCTCATAACCCAGGTTCATTCCCAGGTTGCTGGCTCGAGGTTCACTGAGCCTTCCATTCTTCTGAGGTTGGTAAATTGAGTACCCAGCTCGCTGTTGGTGGGGAGAGCAATGTGTAGGTTGCATAACTAAAATTGTAAACTGCAATTTAAAGAGTGCTTTAAGCACAATGGTGCAGTGTATAAGCAGCACGATTTGCTTTTTTTTATGTACATAAAATTCTTCAGTGGTCTCTTTGTGTATTAACAGGGGTTTGAACTACTGCTTTCAGCTTTGGCTGATCCCTCAGAACGAGTCGTCGGTGCAACTCATCAGGTGTTTTTACCTGCCTATGCTGCCTGGACTACAGAACTAGGAAATTTACAGTCACATCTTATACCTACATTGCTTAATAAAATTGAAAAACTACTCAGGGTAAGTATAAAAATGTTTCCTGCTTGCAAATTTTTGTGAAGCTCATATAAATCATCTATTTTTTTAAATACAGCTGTGCCCAGATTTGTAGAATTGTTAATATGCAGTGTTATAACCTCAGGTTGTTTAATCTATTCTGTATGGCATTTCTTACAGTGTTTATGTTACTTATTTATGAAGCCATCGATTTACTTCTGTGCCCTTACTACAGTGCAAATGCAACAACTTCCTGCTGTTGTGTAAATGTATACTTGCTTAGAAGCCTATAATAACTTGGCATGCCACAAGGTGGCAGTTCAGTGCTGCAATTTATGCAGTTACACTTATGCTGAGGCAAATCCACAATAGGATTCTGGCTGTTGCATCTTAGAATAATAATTCTGAAAGCTATTAAATTAGTGTGTGATTATTTGGTTGCTCCATGAAGTGTTCGTTGTTTTTTTCCCTATATGAAAAGAAACAGTCGAATCATGAGTGAAAACCAAAGGTTTGCATATGACACAGGAATTTCTAAAGTATTGGGAGTCTTTAACCCTGTTTAGGCATGAAAATCCCATGCAATATGGAGGAGTGCTAGCCCTGCTGTCTCCAGTTTTGTTGCCTTCCTGCATGTGAAGGGTGACAGTTTGAACAGGAGAGTCAATACCATCCATGGAGGCCTTCCATGTAACTTAGAATTCTGGATAATCAGGTTCTTCTTCGTGGCCTCTGTGAATCACACCCTGGGTGATCCGCGCCTGAACGGAGCCTCATCGGAAAGTTCTAGAGCTTCTGCGGTAGCAAAAAACACATTAGAATAAGGCCCCTCCCCCCTTGTATAAGTACCTTGGTGCCAAGGCTCCTCTTTCAGTTTCTTTCAACCGCTGCGTTGAGAGCCTCATAGTTCTGCTTCTGTGAGTAAAAGAGAAAGAGAGTTTATTCTTGATTCCTTCCTGTTATCAGTCTTTTTTCCTTTAAACTTTTAGATCAAATTCATTATCATCAGAGATTTTTTCTTTTCTACTTCGCTCGGCCTTCGGCTGCAGCACACACACCCCCATCATCGTTTTTTCTCCTCAAATTATTTTCTCCTATTCATGGCCCCTTTGGGCCCGTTTAAACACTGCGTGGTCTGTGATAACAAAATACCACTCTCCGACGGCCATGCCGAGTGTCTTTTTTGCTTGGGAGAGGCACACCAGACGGCCTCCTGCCAGCATTTTAAGAACTTCAAGCACGGAGTCCTCCGTTCTCGCTTATCCAGATTAAAACTTTGGGAACAATCCCTTCAACCAACCAAAATGGCCCAACCTCCTTGGAAGGCCACCTGACAAACCAAAGCAATGGACAAGGCTCTTTCTGAAGCCTCAAAACAACATCCATCGACCACACCATCCCACTTCAACACTCCATCTACTTCGTCTAAAACTTAAAAAACCCATAAATCGAAGCGCTCGATACCAAAATCCTCGATATCGAAGCCCTCCACTAAACATCAAATGTCCACTGAAGCCTCTTCGGTTCCGGAGCCTTCTCCGCCTAAAAGACCTAAACAGCATAAATCTAAAGCTGCAGTCATTTCTCAGCAGCCTCAACAAACCGCCGAATCAATCTCTATTGGTTCGCCTTCTGACAATGACGGAATCCCCTCTCATCAACCCTGCTTCCAATCACTGGAATGGGATGACAGAGTCGATCGATTAACATCTTCTCCCAGTCCTCAACACTCTGTTCTTTCGAGCAACCCTTCCGTAGTTGCTTCACCTGACAGGGTCGACTCCGAACAACAACTAGAGACCATACCTTATTCGGTAACATCTCATCATCTACCACGACCGCCTCAGAGACATCGGCCCCAACAGTCCCTGGAGCCATCTATTTCATCACGTGTGGCTCAGACCCGCGTTCAGCACTCTCACCGGGTTGCCATTTGCCCCAACCAGTGCTTGACCGGACAAACCGTAACCGCCAATCAGCCAGTTGCTCTATCCAGCTCGGCCATACCTTCTCATGATGGGCCTCGATCTCGACAGCCATCGGTGTAGAAACGGCCATATCACCATGACCCACATCAACTCCAACCTGCTCCCTACCTGGCACCTAAAAGACCCAGGATGGCCGAGCTATTTTCTTCTACACGTGAGGCTTTTACAGCTCCAGCCTCCCGATATTTTGCCGCTAATCCAGGCGAGGGAAATCATTCCTCTCGCTCAGCATCTCCAGCGTCTATATACTCCACTGCTTTACCAGCTCGTCAACAACCTCCGTTTCGACATCACCGAGACACAGGCTCTGATATCGATTATCCTCGATATCCATCCTGGTCCATGGACACTCGTTCTGTCCCTCTATCAATGCACAATTTCCGTCGCCCGATAGAACCAAGCCATCGAACTCGACATCACTATGACCCCGAGTTCGACACCGACGTTCAACCATATCAAACAACGTCCATGGACACTCGGATGACATCTCTCAATATCCTAAATCCTCGACACTGACAAATGCCCATGGACATGCCACCTCCATCGACATCGAGCCACAAACGTCAATACTATGACACTCAACCTATCGACACTGAAGTCGATCGACAATCCGTCGACTCCCGACGCAATCCCGATTATTCCGATCACGGATCCAGACCTCAGACGCCGTCAGTGTTACTTACCTCACCGGAATCCGACCCTGTCGATGCTGACCCACCATTATTGGCGGAAGACTTCCAAACTTACACCCAACTTATGATCCGTATGGCTAAGTCTCTCAATCTCCAAATCCACCATCCTTCGACAGAACCGGCCAATCATCTATACGACCCAATCTCTAAAGATACAACTACTCCAGTACACATCTCAATGCTTCCGTCTCTACTCAGCACCACTCAACGATCCTGGACAAAACCAGCCTCTTCCCATACCATGTCTAAACGAATCGATAACCTCTACAGAGTCCATGATCCTGGAGCTCTATTTCTTCAAAAACAACCAGCTCCAAACTCTATTTTTCTCGAAGCCTCACAATCCAGATCTCGACATCGACAGACCCTCATACCACCAAATAAAGACAGTAGAAGGATTGACTCAATAGGAATATGGCTTTATTCATCAGCAGCGTTCACCATGCGTGTCGCTAACTACCAGGGAGCCATGGGTGCATATCAACGTTTCCTTTGGGACAATATGTCAACCTTTGTCGAATCTTTGCCAGAAGATAAAAAAGTATTCGCCCAAACCTTTCAACAAGAAGGGCTTTCCGTTGCCAAACAACAGATGCTTTCTGCTAGGCACATGGTAGACACCACAGCAAAGTCAATGGCCACTTCAGTAGCCTTACGACATTTCTCTTGGCTAAGGACAGCTGGCCTGGCTGAGGATGCCCACACACGTATCGAAGACCTTCCATTCGACGGGGCAGGCCTCTTTAATGCTGAGACTGATTATATTTTGGAAAACGTGCAAAAGAAAAGATCAGCAGCTAGACGTTGGGGAGTTTTTCTCTCGCTATTTCACCGTACCCAAAAAGGATGGAGGTCTTCGCCCTATCTTAGACCTACGAGAGTTAAACAAATACATCATTACCACAAAATTCCATATGGTTACCCTCGAATCAGTTCTCCCTTTACTCCACAAAAACGACTGGTTTACTGTCATAGATCTCAAGGACACATACTTCCATACATCCTTCACACAGAAAATTCCTTCAATTTCAGTTAGGATCACAAGCCTACCAATTCAAAAGGCTTCCTTTCGGCCTTGCAACAGCTCCAAGAGTATTCACCAAGTGCATGGCACCAGTAGCTGCTTACCTCAGGTTGCAAAAAAATTCTCATATTTCCATATATCGACAATTGGCTCCTCGTAGCTCATTCCCGTCGCAAGGCCCAACGAGACACTCACTTCACCCTTACCCTCCTTCGTGATCTCGGTCTCGCTGTCAACGAACAAAAATCAAATTTGAAACCTACAAAGATTATTCATTATATAGGCGCATGCATAGATTCCACACGAGCTCACTCCTTTCTTCCTCCAGACAAGAGAGAAAATCTCTTCGCATTACTTCAAATTTTCACCCCTCATGCTATGGTACCCGCCTTGACTGTGCAACGTGTACTAGGCACCATGGCCTCTATGACTTCAGTAGCGCAGCACATACGTCTCAAGATGAGATCTCTTCAGTCGTGGTTTCTCGCCCTCTTCAACCCGCTCACAGACCCTCCTCACACTCTTTTAAGGGTCACCCCAGAACTCGCCTCCCAACTTCAGTGGTGGTGTTTTCCTCCCAACCTATCTGTCGGGCGGCCGTTCCGACAACCACGACCACAAATACAGGTCACCACCAACACCAGCCTCACAGGCTGGGGAGCTCACTGCAAATCTCTCAAAATCCACGCCAAGTGGTCTTCCAGAGAGAAATTGCTTCACATCAACGAATTAGAGCTGTTGGCGGTTATAAAAGCTTGCAAAGCTTTCAGAAATCTCCTCGCTGGCAAGATGGTACAGATTGCCACTGACAACACCATGGCGATGTACTATATTCTGAAACAAGGTGGCACCCACTCTCCAAGTCTCCTCTATTTAGCGGTCGACCTCTGGGAGTGGTGCCTAGCACATCATATCTGCCTCACGTCTTTACACATTGCCGGCCACGACAACGACTTGGCCGATCTACTCAGCCGCACAAAGTCTCATGCTCACGAATGGGAGTTAGACCAATCAGTTTTTCTTCGCCTATGCGAAGGATGGGGCAAACCAACTCTCGACCTCTTCGCCTCCTGTGTGAATCGGAAGTGCAAACAATACTGCTCCCAAGCCGGCATTGGCAAACACTTCTAAGGAGATGCATTCATCGGTCGATGGCCCAAGACCCTCACTTACCTTTTTCCGCCATTCCCACTTCTCCACAAGGTCGTGGTTCGCCTACAACAAGACAAATCTGATGCCATCATTATAGCCCCTTGGTGGCCGAGACAACCCTGGTTTCCAGTCCTTCACAATCTCTCATCAGACATTCACCACCTCCCTCGCCTGCCCCACCTCCTCACGCAGAACAACGCCCAAGTACTCCACCCAGACTTACCTGTTCTGCACCTGGCAGCGTGGAGGATTCCGCCTCGCTAATGAACGTCATCAATCAAAGAAGCCCTCCACTAGAAAGGCTTATCTGTATAAATGGAACAGATTCAAATCTTTCGCTGAAGCTTCTTCATTGTCTTCTATCAACCCATCACTTGCTACTGTTCTAAGTTTTTTGCTTCATCTCAAGTCTAGCGGCCTTTCCCTCTCTTCCTTGAGAGTTTACCTCTCCGCCATAGTTTCTTATCAGCCCCCTAACTCTCCGGCAGCTGATTACTTCAAGCATCCAACATTGAAACGTTTTCTTAAAGGTCTATCTCATATCTACCCAGATACCCACCCGCCTTCCCCGCAATGGTCACTAACACTAGTACTACAACAACTTACTAAAGCTCCTTTCGAACCTTTAGCTTCAACTGATTTACGGCTACTTACCTTTAAAACAGTTTTCCTCGTCGCCATCACCTCAGCTCGACGAGCTAGTGATTTAGCGGCCTTACGTCATGACTATCCTTATTTACATTTTTTTCCAGACAAAGTCAAACTATCCATGGATATTTCTTTCTAATATCCTGCCAATGAATGTATTTATTATTCAAAAGCTTATTTTGAATAGATACATATCTTAGTAGCAAAAGACCAGAGGTTTGACTTGGATTTCTGTTTTCTTTCAGGAAGGCGAGCATGGGCTGGATGAACATAAGCTCCATATGTATCTTTCTGCATTACAGTCCTTGATCCCTTCTCTGTTTGCATTGGTGCTGCAAAATGCACCATTCACAAGTAAAGCTAAGCTTCAGGGTGAAGTCCCACCCATAGAAGGTACCAACTTCATTTTAAAAAAAATATTTATTTAGCAAAGTTAAATGTTATTCTTTTCATTTATGAATACAAATACTTTATTGCTTCATAACCAATCAGGCTGTATTTGACATTAATATAAATACAGATAAACAGTCAGATAAGCATAACATAATAAAATAAGCATTCTCCAGCAGGTGTCAAGTTGTAAAATTAACTTGAAGAGATTGTGAAGCAGGCAATGAATTCCATCTTTCTGTGGCTTGTTTAACAAATTTAGTAGTCCTGTAGGATATATAGTAGTCTGTGTGAGCTAGCAGAAATAAAACTGTGCGTAAAGGGGAGTTGTTCTTGATCCCAGTTGTTAAGGGTTTAAAATCTAGATCCCTCAAATCTGCATACAGAGGCACTCTGTTAGAAAGTGTACCATGTCCTCTGTCTTAGAGCATTCTGCTGAGCAATATCTACCTGTACCATGCTGGTCCATATAACAACGCTGGATGTCTTTCAACTGCAAAAAGTTCAGTCTGCATTTAATTAGCAATTGTCTCAGCTTGTGTGAGCTAATAAAGGACAAATATGGGGGCATCTTTCCAAAAGGATAAGCCTTTGTATATTTTATTGGAATGGCAGCTAACTACAGATGCCATGGTAGTCTGGATCATATAATCTTTTAATAATATCTTCTTGACCAGCCTCATGTCTCCTCCTATGGAGGTAGAATGAGGAATAGCCCAGCTTAACTGTAATGATTGATATCTTAGCTGCCAAAGAATCCTTTCCTTTTCTTCATAGGCCAATGAAACCAAAATTGAACCATATGGTAAATTATCTTGTGCCAGAACAGCATGGCTGCTTTCTTAGTGAGAGTACCCACTAAGTAGCATGATGTCTTAAAATTGACTATGGACATGGAGGTAGGTCTTGGTACCCCTAATGCTCTGGTTAAAAATTATGTCAGATAGATTCCAGTATTGAAGTATTTGAAGAAGCTCATCTGGGGATGCAATTTACCTTTATACAGTTGTATTAACAGTGCCGCCATTGTTCTGCCTGATCAAGAAGAAAAACAATAAATAGCATTGGCTATGAGTAGAAGCAAAAAGAAATTCAATTAAAAGTGATTTAACTATCTGCTCCCTATGGCTGAAATCCTTTTCCATAGTTATAGAAATTATTAGCAACTTCCGATACAACAGATAATACCTAGGGAAATTCCTTAATTTATAGCAATTTACCACTAAAAGCTACTCCTTTTGTTTACTTGCACAACAGGATTTAAGCCTATGAAGGTTAGAGGCATAATCTACAAACAGGTTTTGTGAATATGCATATTTTCCTGCAATGTTGTTAGTGCTGGCATGTAAATATCTTTCAGAAGTTATTCTGATACTTCCTTGAATAGTAAAGAACAGAAAAAAATTGTTAACTCTGAACAGTGTCTGGTTCCCTAGTCTTTTCTCTCCTTCATTACAAATTACCAGATCTGTGCAAAGACCGTGTAGTACTAGTGAAGTGAAAGGTCAGCAGTCAGTACACATAATTTAGCAGGAGGTATTTCTTACTCATTGGTACATGAGTCTTGCAGCTATTTTTGCTTTATTAGGAATGGTCCACAACAAATGTTAGTAACAGCTCAGAGTATTCAGAAGCAACAGGAATTCAGTGAATCAGGTTGAAATATCCTACACCTGATGTAAGTGATGCTTTAAGGTAGAGATGAGCAACTTTCAGAAGTCTGAAGGCCAAATGTGCCCACCACTCCCAGGGAAACCACTCCCCCACCCAAAATTTTAAAAAGGTTATGTTGTCTCAGAAAGACCGCTCATACCCTCTGGAGGGTTGACAGGGCAATTTCACAATGTTTTAGGCTCCACCAGATCTACTTTAGACTTGGGATAAGTCATTTTCAAAAAAGCCAACTCCCCCCTCCCATAGTGAAAATGCCCCAATGTCCACTAGAGGGTGTGATAGTCTTTTTCAATGAAAAAGAAATAGGGGGATGCTTTAGGGCATGCATGCAGGCTCCATGCAACCTGAAGACCAAATGTTGCCAATCCTTGCAATAGAGGATGATAAAGCAACTTGTGTACTAGCTCCCAGTCTCTAAATACTGTTCATAAGAGTCTCTAAATACTGTTCATAATCAAATCTGTTTCTAGTATTTTACAGGTATGGCACCAAATATACAGTTTATCAACAGAATTTGGAGTTTAGGCACAATGTTAGGGTTTAGACCACTTTAGTCCTGACTGAATGGGATTAAATCCACAAATTGTATCTTTGATGAAATAAAGAGTGAATAGCGCTTTCTCTTTTGATTTTTTCAGAACTATTTTATTAAGTAAAAGACGCTACAGTTTCCTGCATTCATCAGTTTCCTTCCTAATCTGCATTGGATTAATCCAAAAGGAGTATTTTCTAAACCTGCTCGTTATTGTTTTTGTTTGCTGCTAGTGACCAGATTCCCAAGGCCTGTGTCGCCTCTTCAAGATGTAGCCACTATAATTGGAAGCCGTGAACAACTGGCTGTGCTATTACAGCTGTATGATTACCAGCTGGAACATGAGGGTACCACAGGCTGGGATACCTTACTATGGGTTGTTAATCAACTGTGAGTTTTTTTGCTTAATCCACTGAAATTCCTTCAAATCACTGCACACAAGAGACAGGCTTTATTTATTTACTTTATTGTTTTCCTTTAAAAATCTATTGCATGCTTTCCTATTTTCAGTTCAAAGTGACAGTATACATAGTCTTATAAATTCTGATTTGGGTCGCAATATTGGATGTTGTGTTTCCTTTTGAGGACATTAATATGTGTCTTTTTGGCAAGCTCCTAAAACTCTTGGAATTATAATTGTTATGATATTAGCAAATGAGGGGGAAGGGGATTAGCACTGTTAAATATATAATGCTAGAATATAAAAAGTATTATGGACTTGTCATGTCCACAGTGTAGCAAACCTAATGAACAGTGAGTTATCTTTAAATTTTCAGGTTGCCACAGCTCATAGAAATAGTTGGCAAAATCAATGTAGCCTCAACAGCCTGTGTACATGAATTTTCAAGGTTTTTCTGGCGACTTTGTAGAACATTTGGAAAAGTCTTCACAAATACAAAGGTAAACTGATTCACATCTAGATAAGATAATGAAATGTAGAAATATTTCATGTCATTCTACTTGTATATGGAGTGGAATCAAAAATTGCTAAGATGGAATGGTAGCTTCTACCATTGAAAGGCTTTGAGCTTGCCTTCATTTAAGCAGTGTTTTTTCCTATTGACACAGAGTTTGTATATGAAAATTCATTTGCTCATAAAGCTATTCTGCTCAGCTTTTAAACCAAGATTTCTTCACTGACCTTAACTTTGTATGAGTTTTCAAATTTACTTTGCACATTTGTATTTGAATGTTTGTATTTCCTGCTCGTGACTGAAGGTTTATTGCAAGGATTCATAAGCTCGTCTCATCATGAAGTACAGAAAGTCCACCATCACAAATGATGAATTCGAACTATTCCTTTCCAAAATATACCTCCATGTTGTTGTTGTTTAGTCGTTAAGTCGTGTCCGACTCTTCGTGACCCCATGGACCAGAGCACACCTGGCCCTCCTGTCTTCCACTGCCTCCCAGAGTTTGGTCAAATTCATGTAGGTAGCTTCGATGACACTGTCCAACCATCTCGTCCTCTGTCGTCCTCTTCTCCTCTTGCCGTTACACTTTCCCAACATCAGGGTCTTTTCCAGGGAGTCTTCTCATGAGATGGGCAAAATATTGGAGCCTCAACTTCAGGATCTGTCCTTCCAGTGAAGGACCTCCATAGCATTCTGTAAAGCAAAGAACTAAGCACTTCTATTCCATCATCAGTCTTTTTTTATTGGGAAATGTCAGGTGATAGATGTGTCCCCTTAGATCTATGACCAGCAACCTATTATGGCTGGTGGTGAAAGAAGAGACAGATGTAGATAGGCTTGCAAAAGTCTTATGGTAAACTCTGTTTTGGTAAATGATGTACCTAATGCAAAGAATTAGCTATTTTGAGAAGGCTTCTGGTTGTCTTTGGAGCATCTTCATTTTTGATACTGAAGATGATGGTGTCTAGACAAATGAGATTTGGGCCTGGCCCTAACATTCCAGTAGATCCAGCAAATGTACCAGAAGACATACCCTGAAACTAGCTAGCATAACATTTGTATGCACTGATACTAAATGCAAGCATCAGCAGTTCCACTCAACAACATTTGACCTCAATAAGAGGCAGAATTTTCTCTCACAATGTCCACCCTTATGCAGGTCTCCAAAGAAGAGAGACAACATCCTGCCTCTCCCTCCAACTCTGTCTCTACTAGAGAAAAACCATCATAAAAAGGTGTTGCCAAAATGGCAGTGGTCCACGCTATCAGAAATCCTTTTGCAATGTCTGATTATGTCTTTCAGACTCCTGTGATAAGCAGATTTCTTATGAGACAGATATAAACTTGTGTCACACACAGCTGACAAGGTCTCTTTAAAAGAGAGGTTTTCTGTAGTCTCAGAATATTTTGCACTCTTTTTACAATACTTCAGTCCTTTTCTCTATGATTCCCTTTGATCTTGTCAATAAATTGAATGTCCAGAAAGCAAGTATGTATATACTGTACACAAGTATATGGAAGTAAAAATATATTTAAAAGGATGAATATATCTTTCAAAACCTACAGCTTCATATAACACTTGTATTCTTCATATAAGAAGAATATGTTGACTAGATGGGCGGGGTACAAATGCAATAAATAAATATAACAATTATACGTTTTTAAAAGAATTACTGTATCAAAAGTAGCTCTAATTTCTATTAATATAACTTGGAAAAACTTATAAGGTATTCAAGAGACACAACATGGATATATGTTAAGTATTGTTCTTAATGTCTAAGAAGTTAAAAATTCAAACTCTCGTATACAGTGGTGCCTCGCTAGACGATTGCCTCGCAGGACGAGGAAATCGCTAGACGATGCCTTTTTGCGATCGCTACTGCGCTTCGCAAAACGATGTTTCCCTATGGCGATTTTCGCTAGACGATGAGGTTTCCCCATAGGAATGCGCCGACTAGTGGTGAAAAGCTGTCAGTGCAGCTGTCAGTGCATTCCGATGGGGACCCGCACTCGCTAGACGATGTTTCCCTATGGGAGATTTTCGCTAGACTGTGTTTTCCCTTGGAACGCATTGAAGAGATTTCAATGCATTCCAATGGGAAAACGTGCTTCGCTAGACGATGTTTTCGCTAGACAGCGATCTTCACGGAACGGATTAACATCGTCTAGCGAGGCACCACTGTAACTTGCTTAACATTATAAAGTTATAAAACTGACAGAAAATTTGCAAGATTATTGCATTAGCAATGCAGAGGTATTTGTAAATCACATCACATTACATCATTGAATTGTTGTTTATACTTTCTTACGACAACTGGCACAGATTGAATGGAATATTTCTGTCATGCTATCTTATCAATAGCTCTGTTCCCAAACAAACTGGTTGTAATGTAAACTATCTCTTCATGAAGCACTTCTTCAATTGTACTTTCACTTTCCCAGCAGTCCTTTGAGAGACTTTCTTAAAAAGCACTTTTCATCTTTAGGGCAACACCTCTGCACCCCGTACACTCAATTTTTTTCTGAATATTGACAACGCTGCCAATCCAGTCCAGGTGTGGTCTGTGATTTGTTCAGTTGCCGAATACGTGTTTGGTGCTTCAGAGCCCTGCCTCCTCCAGCAGGTGTCCATTTGGAGGCAGTGGCCTGGCTTCCCTGCCCCGCCTTCTCTGAGGGATGCCTCTGAGCGGGTGCCCACCAGAAGAGGTGGGGTTTTGAAGCACCAAACACCTGTTTGGCTGCTAAACAAACCAGTACAAACTGCCAGACCAGTAGTTTGTGCCCATCCCTATCTGTGACCTATCACAGGGTCTTGACATATCCATATACTTGAACCATATTTTTCTCTGAAGATTCCATGCTGCATCATTCATGTAATTCTCACTCTATTCATGTTTGTTAAACACAGTGATGTCTATATATACAAAAAGTATTTTAAAGCACTATTGTTTGTTTATACAGTGCCCAATATTTCCATTAATACCTTGCTATTTATAGGAAAACAGTGTTTTCAGTTTGCTTTTCATTTTTAGGTAAAGCCACAATTCCAGGAAATCTTAAGGCTTTCTGAAGAAAACATTGGTGAGTATTAGATTTTTGTATGTCTGTGATTTTTTACTGGAGACTTTCAAAAATATGTACAGGACCTAGAAATTACAAGTTCATTACCTCTGTAATTGAGATATTGGACCTAATTTACACTAAACATGTTTTCTAATTTTGTGGGTTAAACCTTGCCCGTTCAGTACAGTCAACCCTCGACTTACAAACTTAATCCGTTCCGGAAGGAAGTTTGTAAGTCGAAAAGTTCGTAAATCGAATCAGCATTTCCCATAGGAATGCATTGAAAACCAATTAATCCGTTCCGGCTGTTTTTGGTTCTTAGGTCGAGGGGTGGTTTGTAACTCGAATCATTAGTTCCCATAGGAACTAATGCAAAGCCGGTTAATCCGTTCCTACCACTAGGGGCAGAATTTTTTTCTTTTTTTTCCTTTTAACCTAAGATGACTTAGGTTAAAAAAAAGTGGTTTTTTTTTCGGTTCGTAACTCAAATCTAAGTTCGCAAGTCGAGTCAATATTTTTCTATCAGAGCGGTTCGTAAGTCGAAATGTTCATAACTAGGGCCGTTTGTAAGTCGAGGGTTGACTGTATTAACCTACTCCAAAGTCAGTCAACTACAGTGGTGCCCCAACTGACGAACTTAATCCATTCCAGAAGATGGTCATAACTCTAAATGGTCGTACGTTGAAGCACCATTTCCCATAGGAATGCATTGAAACGCGATTAATCCGTTCTGGCCGGAGAAAAAAAATCACACACAACCCCCCCCCCCCCCAAAAAAAAACACTGCAAGACCCATCGGAAATGTGATTAATCCGTTCCGGCCGAAGGAAAAACAAAAACAAAAAGCAAACAAACCCTGCAAGACCCATCGGAAATGGGGAAAAGAAAAACCAAAAAGCAATCAAACCCTGCAAGACCCATCAGAAACGCGGAAAAAAAAACCCCAAAAAACAAAGACTGCAAGACTCATGACAGCACAGAAACATAACCCCCCCCCCCAGCCCAAAACCACGCTGCAAAACCCACCCAGAACAGGCAGTTTTTAAAAAGCAGAAAGCAGCACCTTACCAGGCAGTCCGAAGCCTCCTCTGAACGCACACACTCTAGCCGCTGGGGCGAAAGAGCTACAAAGAAGCAGCCTCTTCGCCGACGGTTAGCAGTTTGAATTCCCCACCTTTTTCCCTGCCTTTTTTCCGATCATAACTCGAAGCTCCGGTCGCAAGTTGAAGCAAAATTTTGCGGCCGGAGCTGGTCATAACTCGAATTGGTTGTAAGTCGGGACATTTGTAAGTCGAGGCACCACTGTACTTTTAATTGTGTGTGCTCTTTATGCTTTTTAAAAGAGCATAAATGCCCCTTTTATGCTAGTTTTTCATTACCTATATTTGTTGAAAACTGGCAAAAAGCTGGAAAAAAAGCTAAAGACCCATCTATTCAGGCAGGCTTTTAACAATTATAACTGAATCCCTGAACTCCATTTCAGAAGAAATTTTAATCTCTTATGTTTTCATGTTTTAATCTTTTAATTGTATTTTAAATCATATATTGTTTAATTTATCTTTTAATATTTAACTTACTGTGTTTTTAAATTGTGTGAATTTTAATGTGAGCCGCTTTGGGTCACTTGTTGGGAGAAATGCGGCATATAAATAAAACTAATAAATAATAAATAAATATCTGTTTACTTCCATTGTAATAGAAGTTGGGCCAAAAATATGAACCATCTGGATTTGAGTGGTGTATTATGGGATTTGACAAATGTACACTTCATTTGAAACCAGCAGGTTATTGCTTTTTAATATATATTAAATTTTAATTTCTTAATTTCAGATGCTGCGGCAGGGAATGGGGTGCTAACAAAAGCCACAGTTCCTATCTATGCAACAGGTGTACTTACATGCTATATCCAGGTAAACAGTTCTTCAAACCTGAATAATATGTCTTTAAAATATATTAAAATTTAAATGAGAATGGTTGTCATCTCTTTAATATAGTGTGTATGTGCCTTAAATAGACAATTGTTGTTGTTTAGTCGTTAAGTCGTGTCCGACTCTTCGTGACCCCATGGACCAGAGCACGCCAGGCCCTCCTGTCTTCCACTGCCTCCCGGAGTTGGGTCAAATTCATGTTGGTAGCTTCGATGACACTGTCCAACCATCTCGTCCTCTGTCGTCCCCTTCTCCTCTTGCCCTCACACTTTCCCAACATCAGGGTCTTTTCCAAGGAATCTTCTCTTCTCATGAGATGACCAAAGTATTGGAGCCTCAGCTTCAGGATCTGTCCTTCCAGTGAGCACTCAGGGTTGATTTCCTGAAATAGACAATAGCAGTGTGTAAATGTTGGCTTGGATTCTAAAGTGAATTAAGTTAGAGACATTAAAAGAAGAAATATTTTTCCAATCAGTCTATAGACATAACAGAGCAGACTTCTTCTGTTTGGGGAGATTTGTCCCTCTCTCAGAACCCTCCACCCTGTATTGTATGAAAACCTCCATCTTTCCCCCAGAGAGGCATTTCAGAGTGCAGGTACCTGGAGGCAGAGGTGAAAAACTTTGCTCCCATGCACTTTCTTAACAGTAGAATCCTGGACATGCCTGTATAGAAGAAAGCTCTATTGTGTTCTGTGGAACCTCGTCTCTGTTTACATGTCTCAGTCATTATCTAATGCATAATGGCATTTCTGATGTCATTTAATAATAAACAAATAATGATGCTTTGCCTTGAAGAAGCATTTTGAATCATTTGGCCCTAAAGAAGACACTACTGTGATACTTCAAGTAGCCCTACTTTTCTCAATGTAAATGTTCTGTCCATGTGTCAGAAAGAGAACCATTCCCCTGCCGGAGAGTGTATTTTAATTTTTTTTTCTCTTGGAAAATCAGAATCACCAGAATATGTCATTCACCACAAGTGGAAAGTCAAGCTGCTTGCCTTTTTGGAAGCAGGAATATGAGGCTTACAATAAAAGATCAGACCAATATTCACATAATATGCCACAATAATCTCTGCAGTTTGCCATTATGATATATTAGCTGTGGAGAGTGCAGCCTTTTCAATGTTCTCTGCTAAAATAAAATAGTTGAGAAGAGAGGGGAATGAGATGGATTTGAAATGCTGTTTTCAGTAAGCAAAGTCTTGAATAAAAATTTAATCAAAATGGGAAACTTGATACACATCATGACAGCTGACATGAAGCTAAGTAGCAGCCATATGGTTCTCTTCATTCATAGCACATACTATTAATTAATCTACAGATAATGGTAGATGCGAGCAATGATATGTTTTTACCAGTTTTGTAGTCTTACTGTCTTCAAAGTTTCTTGAAAGTATTATACTGCTGTTGTCAAATTGAGAGTTGATTGTTGACCTAAACTTCAGCATTGATTGCTAGTACCAGAATGATGGCCTGGTACTGCTCATTCAGTCTTAGGAGTCTGCTGAAGGGTCAAGAAGTGTCTCTGAAACAAAGGGTTACACCTAACATAGGGATCCCCCAGTTATTTCTATATATTGTCTTGAGAAATACAAGCTTAGATTTTCAGACGTCTCTTGACAGAAGTTGCAAAACTAAGACTTAACTTTTTTAAAACTTGCTTCTAGGAAGAAGACCGCAAGCTGTTGGTTGGATTTTTAGAAGATGTAATGACAATGCTTTCATTATCCTATGCTCCCCTTGATAGCCTGAAAGCATCTTTTGTGGAACTGGGGTAAAGTATATTCTATAACTAGAATGGGAGTAAAATGGTCTCTCTCTCATGCAAGTGCAAGTATAAGAATTTAGCTTCCAATGTTTATTGAACTCTGTTCTCAGATGTGCTCATCCAATTGCTTATAATGGTTTTCTAATATCCATGCAGTCATCCAGTCTTTTTTTTTCCAAGTTGTCTTAAGTGTGTTGTCACAGAAAATAATTTTTGTCAGGAGCTAATAAACTGAATTTAAATTGTTAGGAGAAACAGGAAAGTAAGCAGTTTATAGAACATGTACAAAATGTATCTACAGGTACTTCATTTTGGTTTAGATTAAAGACTAAGGTTAGCCAGTGGCTTCACAGAGAAGATAAAGTCTGTGGAGATGTCGGGGAGGGAGAGAAAGTGCAGAAGTAAGTGAAGCTGTTTCAGGAAGAAAATACTATTCATAGTTTAATCTTGATTGTTTTGTGTTCTCAGTGCAAATCCAGCATACCACGAGTTGCTGCTAACTGTATTATGGTATGGAGTTGTCCATACTTCAGCACTTGTTCGGTGTACAGCTGCTAGAATGTTTGAGGTAAGAGTTTCCCAGACACAAACGCTGTTTGGAAGTGTTTAATAGCATGTTTTAGCAACTGGTGACCCAGGGCCCAAATGCAGCTCTTTAAGGAGTGCCATGTTCCCCCACTACTGCCTCCCATATCCACCACAACATACCTCCTCACTTCTTAAAGCACCTTAGAGATGGCACAGAGGGAATTATTAGCGAATCAAGAGGTAATTAAGAATATGGTGCTGTAGGGTGGGGTTCTAGGGTGCATTCTCATTTGGCATGGGGCAACCAGCTGCCCTGGAAGTGGCATGCAGCTAGTATGGCTTTTTTTTTTTTTTTTTTTTTTTTTGGCCTGGTGCCAGTGTGCTGCATGAAAAGAGATTGCTCTCTAGAGACTTGTGTAAATGTACTTTTGGTCCTATGGGACATCTTCCTTTGCCTGCCTGTTGCTGCTGAGGAGAAAAAATAGGGGACAAAGGAAAATAGACCTGCCCTCCTAGCTCCTTACCCCGTCATCAGTGCAAGGTGACCCACAACTATAGTTAGTTGATCACTGAGGCTTTATATTGTCTAGTATATCTGGAGATTTTAAAATGTATTCTTAATAGTATGTGATATTAGCTAATATCCTGTACAGCATTTACGTGCATGTGGAATTCCAGCAGTAAAAGCTGTAACAATGATCTGACAAGGTGCCAGGCACATAATAAGCATCTTGTCAGATCTGCAGCTGGAGTTTTGCATGCATGAATATCAAGCAGAGTAATTGCCATTTTTAAAAACTATTTGTAAGAGGTTATATATTATGTGATGTACCAAGACGTTAACCATGTACAATTTCGGATCCATAGGATCATAAGCTTTCTAGCATTCATTACTTTATTTTCAGTATCTCTAGCTTGCATCTAATTGCAAGTAGTTTTCATGGTAACTGGCCTTCTGTTTCTAACTTGAATGCCAGGTTTCTGCTTTGCATGCTTAAAAACCTCCATTGGCTGTAAGAAATCACTCCAGTACGGCATTCAGTGTTTAGAGTTAGACCATATGATTTGTTAATGTCTTGGGAACTCAGCGTTATCTATTATCTATTAATGCCAAATTCCTGTCAGTAATAAAATCCAAAATTGTGTGCATACTGTAATTTGAAAACCAAATCCATGAAAACATTATGTCGGAGTGAGAACAGTTAATGTGGCATGTTTACCTTGGTCCACTTGCCGTTGCTGCTGTTGGTTCACAGGATATTAACTGTTTCAGTAGAGGGAGAAGCCAAGGACTACCCTCTATTTATCACCCTTGTTTCAGCCAGACAGCAATTACAACCAGCAAATGGAAAATCCAGGCTTCAGTTTTCTTTCTGACTACAAGACAACTTCTTATTTTGTACTGATCTAATATAATTTTTTTTTTACATTTTTAGTGTAGTTAGCTGTCTCAAGCATGCTATGGGAAGGTGGGCTATGAATTTTAAAATTTCAATATAAGTACACTAACCCTTCATCTGCCTATAGCACCAGTCTTTTAACTTTAAAATCAGTATAGCTGTCATGCAGAAGCTAATCTGGTTGGGGAAATATTTGTTCATAATAAGAGTCCGTTTGCGCATGGTGATGTATGGGCCTTCTCATCAGGCGGCAAAGAGTTTCTTTTAGTTATATCACATCTTTTGTCGTAGATGACGTAGCATTTTGGGAATGGTGTTAAAATGAGAATAGAACCCTTTCCCCTCTGAATTGTTACTGCATCTTGAGAAACAGTGTGAAGCTAGCCCACGATATTATCCTGTGAGTCTGCTTTGTGGACTAAATTCTTTTTATGACAAATTAAATGTGTCCCACAGCCTTTATTCTAGTTAAATGTTTTGTTTAATTTCTTCCTAAAGCATATGGTAGAAATGCTCTTTCATATACTTTCTTAACCATAAGTGTGCCCTTATTAAAAGAATTGAAATAGTGGCAGCATGCTGATGTCTTCCTGCTAACTAGAATGTACATAAAGGATTGGTAGGATAGTCAGGAAATGCAGTTGTCATCTGAAGCTATTATAAACTAACATGCTGTTTTTTATCTGGCTCTCCCCTTTCTTCTCTGTGTGTGAGCATGTTAATCACCCATACTGCATTATGTGAATCATCATTCATATTGTGTGCTGACCCCAGTGTGGTCCTGGTTTGAATACAGCCTTTGCACAGTACAAATGTGATTGTGGGTCTGTCCATCATTTGAAACTCTGGGTAGGCAGACATTACCATAGTCCTCTGCTGGAAGATAAGATAACCTATTATCTGTTGGTTGCTTGGATGTTTGCAAATAATCCTGGAGCGAGTAATTCAGCAAAGCACCCTGAAATAAGAGTACATACTCAAAATCATTTGCCACGGATTAGTTATGACTTTAACAATTAAAGATTCTGAGAATACACCCTCGGTTTTTGAGCAGAACACATGGGCACAAACAGAATTTCAACTGGAATTTTGTTCCATGGGGATGCTAGATTAAAATTAAAAAGACCAAAGTCAGTGCACCCTTATGTCAACATGCTGTTCCTTTATACTTAATATCAAAATATACTTTACTTCAAGAATTCATGTTGTCATATTGTAGCATCCAATTATGTCAAATCTTCCTTGCAATGTTTATCTCAAGCTTTGTTCAGGGAAATGTTTACTAAGGAACACAAAATCAGTCTGTTTTTGTTTTTTTGTTTTAATCCTAACTTTAAAGCTAATAACTGAAATCCTTATTGTAGCTACACCTGCAGAAGGCAAATGGCATGACTTACAGAGGCTTCTCACTGGCACTTAACAAGTTCCTGCTGGGTTTTTGGATGGACATCCACACACTGGACTGGCATACCCGAAAAAGATCCAAGGGGGAACTTGTTAATTAGCAGCAAGAAGCTGCTATGACTTCTAGCATTCACTTTCCTCAGGTGTAACTATGCAATGTGATTTTGGCTAGTGCTTCTTAGACCTCTAATAGCCTACTGACTTACCTTTGAGCAGAAAACCCTGCTTGCAACTAATGTGGAATCACACCATTTGTGCAGGCATTGCCATTGTACAAGTAGAGGATCTTCTTCATGGAGATCATTTCTTACGCAATTGGTGCTATCCTCCATTATTACAATGGTAGGATTTTCTGCTCAGTGGAAGTTCAGTGCAGTAGAGGTCAGAGAGGAATAAGCTGTTACATCATCATGGAAGAACTGCGCTGATAATTCACTGTGGCAACAACCTGTTCTTAGTATTCTAACATTCTTTCAGCTCAGACTTGTTATTCAGCTTGGAAACTTACTTATGGAAATATGTTAGCATTTCTCATGACTGTGATGTATAAAACAAATGAGCATTTCATATTAATCATAGAAAGCAGTCTGGCTAGAATGTCTATCTAGAAATTCCGTATTTTTTATGCTGGAAATTTTGGTTAAAAGCTGTCATCCCATGCCATTTTCACTGTAGCAGTTTCCCAGTGACTGATAAGTATACATTATGGCTTTCAGGCTACCTGAAGCATGTATGGAAGGAAATTTAACACTAGGAGGAAATTAATCTGTCATTTCTAAGTTGTTTTGTTCAATCTAGGGCATGTTGTATTTAAAAAAGGTTGCCTTGGAAGAAAAAATGTGGAAGAAAAAATGTGGAATATGGTTTCTAACAACATCTGGTGATAATAAATGGGAAACATGTCACATTCAATGAAATCTTTGGTTTTTCTAGTATTTTAACTGTTGCTTTTTTCAAAGCCTTTATGAATAGATCCCCACAAGTAAGAATAAGATTTGACTTCTTTACCCTTACATCTCTTTCTAGACACAAGGACAAATTACAGTGACCTCAGTGTATACTATGCACCTGTTGCTTAAAGAAGTGGTTCCCAAGCTTAGGTAACTTAGGTGTTCTTGGACTGCAGCTCCCAGAAACCCCGGCCAACACAGCTAGTGGTGAAGGCTTCTGGGAATTGCAGTCCAAGAACACCTGGGTTACCCAAGGTTGGTAACCACTGGCTTAAAGCATTTATAAAGTATGTTTAAAATCCCGTAACACCTTGGGGGTGAGGCTTGCAAAGTCCAGTTTGAAGTGTTCACATAAGGTCACATTTTAAAAAATGTGAAGTTACTTCTCTTCAGTAGAATTGGTTCTGTGCACTGTAGTTCTTGTACGTGCTGGTCACATAAAATCATTATATAAATGTCCATTGAGTATGACACCCCCACCTGCCCCTTGCACAAATGATGGTTCGATTGCAAAACTTACACATCCACGGTAGAGGCCGAAGAACACAACCAGAATGGCGACTTAAGAATGCAAGTGCCTAGAATACCTTCAGGGTTTGTTTGTTTTTTTAACAGCTCCACAGTTTGTCTAGCTCATGCTGCCTGCTTGTGCCACTTGCACTTTCATCGTGCCTTCTTGCATATTTATATTAAAGGGGCACTTTAGTGTAGTGGTATTTGCTTCTAATTTTGGTTTGCTTTTTGTGTTTTTCTTCCTCTTGGTTGTGCTGTTCTTCCCATGATACTGTGCTCACTCTTTCCGTTCGTCACCTGTGGTACCCCTCTGCTCTACCCACTCAGCTGTTGGTGAAGGGGGTACATGAAACTCTGGTAGCTCAGAGAGTTGTTCCTGCTCTCATTACTCTCTCCAGTGACCCTGAAATGTAAGTTTCCTGACTGTCTTATTCAACTAGCATCCCTCTTACAACCTGTCAAGAAATAAAACCATCAGGCTGTGTTCTTAATATTCTGATGATGAAACATAAGAACAGTAAAAAGGACTTAAATAGATAACATGCAAATATTTTAAAGACCTTGCTACTTTAAAAAAAATCAAAGCCTACGTTGAAAATACAACTTCTATTAACTGTCGAAATTGTCAGAGATGGAAACATATGCTGCAACTTTCAAAGCTGCAGTTCTTTCTAAAATGAAACACTGTCATCTGTAATAATTTTAAGGCCTGGACATGTGCCAAAAGCCATTTACTGGTGTTTGTTTCTTCCACGCTGAAGAGGGATGCTAATCTCACTAACATGGTATTGCCAGTAAATGCTGAAACATGAACAAGAGTCCTTAACAATGATGCCCTGTGTGGGTGACTAAACTCAGAGAAGCCAGTGACTATGCCTGCCCATCCTCAGTCACAGCTAACGTAATTATCGTTACAGTTTAAAACCATTTTTATTGCATGTTGACTGGTTTACAGCTGACTCTTCGAGGCATGAATGAAGCCTTAGTTGACAAGCGGGTTGCTCCGGCCCTTGTTACCTTGTCCAGTGATCCTGAATTGTGAGTTTCTGACTGTGATCTTGAGTTAATCCTGTCTGTCTGTCTGCCTTTCCCCCCCTTTTTTTTAATTTTTATTTTGAGCATTCTTCCTGGTCTGTCTCTTGTCATTGCTAGAAATTAATATCACTTTAAAAATACTGATTTTAAAATTGTATTAATTTTTATTGAAATCTGCTTTAATGTCAAGGACTGAAGAACTTTGAACTTGTTTGTTCCTTTTCCCTTTTAGCTCTGTAAGAATAGCCACAATTCCTGCTTTTGGCACCATCATGGAGACAGTGACTCAGAGAGAGGTAGGATGCCTTCACATTATTCTTAGGTGACAATAGTTGCTTGTAGTTAATGACTAGCGAACTCTCTGAAGAGATGGCCACACAGTTTTCTTATTTACTGTATGTCTAAAGTTTCATAGGTACCTATGCAGAGAGAATGACTGAAAACTTCTGTTTTCATCCTTATGATCTAATCAGTGCAACACATTTAAAAATGTATATAGATGAAACAAGAAAATAAGCAAACTCAACTTCAAGTGCCTAAAGTTGTGTGCCTTTTAAATTTGAGTAGGCCAAAGTCTCAAAAGTTTTTTTTACACACACATACACTTACACTCACATAACGTACAGTATACATGGCCCAGTAGTAGAAGTAATGTGGTGCAAAGCAGGGTTATGTAAGAAAGCCTCCAGAACATGTTTCCCATCTACTGTGACATGCTAATAAGTATCTAGACATAAGTTATACACGTGTGTGTTTGTATAAAGCATAAAGAGATTTTTCAGCCAGTGTCATGATGTAAACTTATAAGGCAAAATAGAATAACTGCCATATACTTTTTTATTGAATCAGCAAAGCAGACTAAACCTTACAGATCAGTTAATAATTAATATTTTTATAACAATAGTTGGTAACTTCTAGAGGTCCACTTTATGTAGAATGTATTGCCATGCTAGTTAGGTTGAGTAAGTTTTCGACTATCTTAATTAAAGTTTGCTTATTTTCTATGTAAAAGTGTTGATAACTTCTGTTACATTTCCTCTTCAGCTCTTGGAAAGAGTTAAAATGCAGTTGGCGTCTTTTCTGGATGATCCCCAATACCAAGATCAACATTCTTTACATACAGAAATCATAAAAACCTTTGGAAGAGTTGGGCCAAATGCCGAGCCAAGATTTAGAGATGAATGTAAGTTGTCTTGATTAATCACTAATCTGTGTTTATCTTGTGCTCCCCAATTATTGTAGCTTATTCTTGTAAGAATCTAAAGCAAGCGGGGAAATTAAATGGTCAATCACTGCAGTAATGTAGGCAAACAGCTTTTCTCCACAAAACCACAAGTAACCATCTGTTCCTAGTTTTGGAAGATAAAAAGACCCCTATGGGCCTAAAACAGTTGTAAGAGGTGAGAGTAGCAGTTTGTGCCCTCTAGAGGGGGTTGCTTGTCTTTTGTGACTCAGCAGGTTAAGTTTTTTAATGAGAGTGTTGGTGTCATGGGAAGGCAGGGGTGCTCTGGGGTGGTTTCAGGCCTCAGGCCTCTGGAAGTTGCCTATCTTAATGAAAGTATGAGCTATATTACATAAAATATTTACCTGTTGCATTGAATTGTTTGCTTTTCCAGTTGTTATTCCACATTTGCATAAACTTGCATTGGTCAATAACCAGCAGTCTACAGATTCGAAAAGATTGGACATTGCTACTCATCTCTTTGAAGCCTATAGTGCACTCTCCTGTTGTTGTATCCTTGTTTGGTTTGCATGTTTCAGTATCTAAAGGAGTTGTCTAAAATAATCTGTCATATATCAGTCATGACTCTGTCATCACTAAACTCAGAAATACAGCAGCTTGTAAATCCTGTTATGCTAAAGTGTTGCAATGTGCTACAGTTTATTCTGGAAATGACAACTTTTCTTTTTCTTTAATGACACTGTATTTTGAAGGGTTCAAGTAAAGTACAGAAGTTTTTATGTAGTGTTCAGGGGTCCGGAACAAAGGATGCAATTCCATTCATAGATATCACTATAAGTGTTCTAGGGAAGGGCAAGTTGGTATGGTGAGTCTCCTAACCACTGAAAGTTTAAGGAAGGCCACTTTCAATTTCTTTTGAAATCTTAATAGGCTAAAAAAAATTTAACGGTGCAGTTGATACTACATTTTGAGGTAGTACATGTATTCTCACTGCCCAGTTGTAAAAAAGTCACTTTTTTTAAAGTCTTAGCAGAAGCTGGACATGTTCCAATCATTTGTCCAATACAGACAACTAGAAAATAATCTTTATGTCATTTGATGAGTCTATATACCATGCAGTCAGCATAGATGGTGCAAATATATCTTGTATCACATGTACCGTGTGCAAATAAATTGTGTTTTGAAAGGTTTTTAGTTACTTTCCTTGGATATAAATTAATATTGGTAACTTTTGAACCTAAGAACAAAACTAGTTTGTTTTTTTCAGTTGTCCTTCTTTAATGCATTATTGCAAAAGCTTTCATCAAAAGGAAAGCTGTGGTATTGACAAAAGTTAATTGCAGCTGTCAGGTTTTTGCCTCTTGACATTAAAAAAAGGAGATGTTGGCAAGCTGAACTCTTTTTTAACCTAGTGTAGGTAACATTAAGGGGCAACTTTTTTCTCAGAAAAAAAGATCAGAAAAAGATGCAGGATTTTTCTGATCCTATACTAAACCTTGAGGACAACTGGAAAAGACTCTTCTCATCACTTACAGAGTTGTCTCAGAGCCTCAGTGCAACAAGAATGACTGTGCAGCTCCCCCAGCCTCCATCCAACTTCAGAGTTGGGACAAGAAAACTGGCATTCCTCAAGCCTGCAGTTCTTGAAAATGGTGTCATATCATACTTTACATACCTCTCCCTCTGCAAGCTTAAATTCTGGCTAGTTACAGAAGCTGCTTATCTTTTGGGAAGGGGTAGAAACGTTTAGTAACAGCATCCTAAATTTGGATTTTTAAAATATATCAATGTAGACTTGAATTATGTAAAACTAAAAAGTATGAATGAAACGCTAATGAAAAAAGCATACATCAAAATGTTCAAACAATTGCCTATCAATGTATTCTCGAAGGCTTTCACATTCGGGATCTGATGGTTGAGTATTTGTAGCTGTGGAATCAGCTTTTTGTCCTTTTCAGGAGATTGGGTGATTATTGTGATCAGGGTGTTTTTTGTTATGGGTGTATTGTTGTGATAAGGGGGAAAGATGATCTGTCACTATGATTGATGAGTGTCATTAGCTAGTCTTGTGTGCCGTGATCAAAGAACATGAAAGACACTGCAGACTAAAACAACTGGAAAAATCGGCAGTAGCTGAACATGCCCTGAAACAAGCTGGGCATGAAATTCTATTTCAAAATACAGAAGCACTGGACAACACCAGCAATCATTATGTTACACTACACAGGGAAGCCATTGAAATCCACAAACACCAGCAGAGCTTCAACAAAAAAGAAGGAAGTCTAAAACTCAACAAAGCCTGGCTCCCAGCACTGAAAATACAACCTGCAAAAAGGTCAACAAACTCTACCCAGCCACAAGGACCGGTGATCACTGCACACAAAAGACTAGCTAACGACACCCATCAATCGCAGTGACAGATCATCTTTCCCCCTTATCACAACAATGCACCCATAACAAAAAACACCTTGATCACCATAATCACCCAATCTCCTCAAAAGGACAAAAAGCTGATCCCACAGCTACAAATACTCAACTATCCCACACACTACACCAGAACACAGACAGAGTTCTAACTCCTGTCCTCTGAAGATGCTGGCCACAGATACTGGCGAAACGTTAGGAAGAAAAAAACCTCCAGAACACACCCAAACAGCCTGAAAAACCTACAACAACCAATTGTGTATCAGTTCCTTGCAGTTCCAGAAAGGCATTTTCTTTAGGAGTGCAGTGCAGGTTCTCTCCTCCCCTCCCCATAAGGATCTCAGGGTTCTCTTGAAAAGGAAGGAGGAAGCACTGCTGAAAGAGCCCAACACTGCATTCCCCATGATGGAGAAAGAGGAAATAATCGTGGTCTGAGAATTAGGTGCTGAAAGAAGAAATAATGCTCCAGGCTTGAGTGTCAAGATAGAGACAGCAGTAGGAAGAGTTGAGGATAATAGTATCCAGTTATAAATTATGGCCAGGATGATACTAGCACTTTCCTCCATATTGTGATGTTTTAATGAATATTTTAAATGATTCACTAGCTGGAAATAACAGCTTGTAATGATAGGATATCTTATCCATTAACTTAATGCAGTTCCTAGAACTAGTCCTATTTTTTCTATATTTTCAAATTAGCCTTTCTATTATTAATGTATTAGGAAAAAGCACATGTGCTGTTATTTGTGTTGCCCACAACAAAGCCCTCCTGAAAGTCATTTGGCATTGTAAATACACTGTATTTCTCAGTAACTGCGTATACTGTATTCTTATTTTCATGTTTTAAAAATGAATCAGTACAGCAGCACTCAAAGTTAATCCTTTGAAGCGAGAGAGTGTAGCTATATATTTTGATTTCTGTATATAATTCTCCAATTTTGACTTTGACCAAAAGCAACAGCAAGCCAGTTTTTCTTTGTCAGACCTTAACTTCTTGCTTTCCAGTTATTTCTGAAGATTTAATGATCAATCACTTTTTACCGGGACTCAGGTGTTTACGGAGTGACATGGAAACTCTCTCACCAGAGCATGAGGTGAGTAATTAAAGTGGTATTTTGGATCTGGTGTAAGATGAGAAAAGAAATACAGTGATTGATTATTGGATATTAAAAGACAACATAATAAGAAAAAAAGTTTTAGTTATAAAGCAACAGATAATAAATTGAAAATAGAAGAGGCTGTAGTTTTGGACTCAGTGAGTGAAAGATACATGAACAGCACATATTATTTCCCATTTTTAAAGACTGTACCTTATAGTAAAAGGAGACAAAACCTCATGATCCAAAATTACTTTCTCACATCAAAAATCTATCCTGGACAATGTTCTTCCAGAGCATATTGGATAGCTCCCTCTTGTTTCTTAGTAACCCAATTTTTGCTACAGTATTTTAGCACTTACCTCCTGAGTTTCCCTATTAGAAGGAATGATCGAGATGCTAGAATTTTTATAGAATTTAAAGGTGAAGAACTTCAGGTCTTACCATCATTGTTTTTATTGGCTCTTTGCAACTCTCCTCACAGATCAGATTGTTTCACCCCTGCATGGTCTCCATGGATATAGACTGGTACTGACAGGAATAAAAATATGCTCTTTGTGTATGAGGGGCGCAGGAGGGAATATGTATACACATGCTGATAAATTTTGCCCATGAGTTAGTTTAAAAGTTGGCAATATTGTCTCCATGTTCTTTTTTATAAGGTTTTACACACCTACTCCAGAATGCTCAGCAACTGTAGCATTAGGGATACATGAGGTATACCACAAATCACACAATTCTGAGATTGTTTAGTACAGAGCAGTTATTTTGTAGCCTGTAGCTGGGGTTGTGCTGGTCATGACCTAACTTGATGCCAAACATGTGCTCTCGCATTGGCAAAGAGCATGAGGAAGTGATTCAAAAATAAAACTGACTGTACAACAAGCCAGTGAGGGCACAACAGACATGCCACATCTGTGGGAAAGAAAACACAGCTCACCATTAACAAAACAGTCTCTTTCAGCTCCATGGAAATGGCCAAACATTTAGCACCCACATTGTTCTGGAAAACATAAAATACTAAAAAATAAATAGTAAATCAACTCTGTCCTTTCCTGGAGAAGATTTTACTTGGCTACAAGTCACTCATGCTTCACTAAATTCCAGATTTAATTATCATAGCATGTTCCTGAAAACTGTCAAGGAAAAAAAATCACTTTGAGTTTAAAAGTCTGAGGCAAACAGGACAGAACATCTTACTCCGATCACGTTAATTACCGTTTTATTTCTGGGTCCAGCTCAAGGAAATGGAGCTTACATAAATGGATTAAACTGTGTCCTCTCACATCTGAAAGACTACTTTTTCCTCATACATTTATTTCATCTACGTACACTAGGAACTGAAACCTACCTCCCATGCCTCTGCCAACTGGATGGGTTGGAATGAGACCAGCCCTTTTTATTGTGATTTCAGGATTCTTGGAATACTCTCTCCAGAGGGACCCCCTTGATTTACTCATTACAGTGGTGCCTTGACTTACGAACTTAATCCGTCCCAGAAGATGTTCGTAAGTCAAAACGTTCGTAAGTCAAATCAGCATTTCCCATAGGAATGCACTGAAAACCGATTAATCCGTTCCGGCTGTTTTTTGTTCTTATGTCGAGGCGCCGTTTGTAAGTCAAAGCATTAGTTCCCATAGGAACTAATGCAAAACCGGTTAATCCGTCCTCTACCACTAGGGGGAGATTTTTTTTTTAACCTAAGATGATTTAGGTTTAAAAAAAGGGCAGGGAGGGAGGGAACGAACACCTTTTAAACAGAACACCTTTAAAACCAAGCAGCTGTAAACCAAACCAAGCACCTTTTAAACCAATTTTTACATTTTAAAATTACAGTACCAGGCAGTCCAAAGTCCATTTCCCGCTTTCCCCGCGTGTTTTTTTTTTTTTGTTCGTAAGTCAAAGCTCCGTTTGCAAGTCAAAGCAAAATTTTGCGAATGGAGCTGTTCGTAAGTCGAAATGTTTGTACGTCGGGGCGTTCGTAAGTCAAGGCACCACTGTATATGCCTTCTGATCTTTAATTAAGAATTGTCTCCTTTAGGAAAGCTTTGGGCTGGATTTATTTTGGGGCACTTGCCCCAATTGGTGATTAGGACTGTTTTTCTTGACAGCCAAGTATATTATTCCAGTGTTAAAATTGTCTTGATTGTGTTTTAATTATCATATATTATGCTGTTAGTTTCTTTGAGTTCTTAAATGCAAGAAAGGTAAAATTGAAAACAAATCTAGCAGGTGTGTATCTGTGGAAAAATCCAGTGGCATCAGTGGGGCCGTACTTCTGACAGGAACAGGGAATTTCTCCTTGTAACATTCTCTGTTCACTTTCCCTTCGTGAATAGATTTTTCTTTCTCTATATTAAAAAATGGAAATGAGAATTGTTTTGCTTTTCAGAAGAAAAAGTGAATGGTTTTAATAGAAAGTAGAGGTGACTCTTTAATCAATATAGCTAGACAAAACCAAAACCAAATAAACAATAAAACACAAGAACATGATGCCACTTTCTTGTGCATTTTTTATTTTGTTTTAGTTTTGTCTAGGTATGCTTACACAGACTAACAGCTACTTTTTAAATCGTGTGTGTGTGTTTAAGAAAATTTTGTTTTGAGTTTTTCTCATTTTATCTTTTAATTAATCTTCACTTTCTTTCATGGTGTTTTTTGCTGGAGTTGGTGGATTTCTAGAAGTTCACACAAAAATCCATACACATTTTCATATTCCTCTTTTTGTGTAACTGGATTTTCCTTGCTCTAATGTATGTTGTTTTCTCAAATATATGCATTTTTATGTACATTTTTAGTTGGAAAACCGCACTGTAAAAATTAAATTGCTGGGGGTTGCATTTGTGCCCCTGGGAACCACTTATTGTCCATTGCTGTGCTAGTTGAAAGAATATAGTATGTCAAAATTGAATGTTATTAGATATGATGTAGATGCAAAAGATTGTCCTGGGCCACCATTTCTGTTATTCCTAACTTTGACTAATGTTTCCAAAAACGCTGTATTTTCTTCAGATATTAATAAAAAATATTGAAGAGGTGACGCCAATACAAATTTTGCCACCTTCGTGTTCATTTGAGAACATATAATGTCACAATTGACAACTATGTTGAACATTTTTGTTTTTGATTTGACCTGTCAGGTGATTTTGAGCTCCATGATAAAGGAGTGTGAACAAAAAGTTGAAAATAGGAGTGTCCAAGAACCACAAGGGTAAGGCATTGATTTTCTTTTTCATATCTTATTGTTTGTCTTTATTGTGTGTATCAAAATAGAGTTCAAGTATAATCATATTTTTAGTCTTGGCGTAGGTGTTTTTTCATTTATTTGTTTTATGGTGGTTGCAAACATAACAATTGTACCTTAGGTCTTCAAGTCAGGAAAATGCTTTTTGGCCTTATCTGATGGAGAGTAATGAAATCTTTAGGTATCTGAAAGATCCTGGAATACGGGAGAATTGAGGAGAGCAGCAGTTCTCATGTACAGTTTCTTATATCTCTCTGTATCATGCATGTGAGGAGTGTTGAGAATTTTGATTATAACGTGTATTCTCATAACATGAGGAGAGTAAGGAGATATTGGTTAGCAGAGATACTTATAACACTATGACACTGAGAGAGTAAAACCAACAACTTAGTCTATTTACATATATACATAGAGAATAGACATTCCTCTGGCAACATAACATGACATGAAGCAACACACAGGATAGGAAAAAGTGATCTGACTTACAGCAGATAAAGACGTTCATTTTACACATGACTTATGTACAGTTCTGTGACCAATCAGAAAATACATTACGTACTTCATTTTCTGTTACGCAAAGTTTCATCATATACACAGCTGTACAACATTAAGTCTTAATCCTTGATACCCACATCTGAATACAATCAGTACAGTGACTCAGGTAAAATCAGCCGTTTTACATTTAATTATACAACATGAATATTTAATACATTTTCATATCAAAATCTCAACAAAGAGTAGTTATGTAAAATTTGCAGCTGAATGCTAAGGCAAAGAATGCAAGGGATCTGGGAGAAACCATTTTGCTCTCCTTCAAGAACAACAGATTAAGTGTATCTTGCTTAGATGTAACCTCTTCTGTTTCTTTGAGAGATGGTAAGTAGCCAATTCCCGCCAACCTAGCGGTTCGAAAGCTTGCAAATGCAAGTAGATAAATAGGGACCACCTCGGTGGGAAGGTAACAGCGTTCCGTGTCTAAGTCGCACTGGCCATGTGACCACAGAAGATTGTCTTCGGACAAACGCTGGCTCTATGGCTTGGAAACGGGGATGAGCACCGCCCCCTAGAGTCGAACACGACTGGACAAATTGTCAAGGGGAACCTTTACCTTTACCTAAGTAGCCAAATAAGTAAAAGCCAGATTGGAAAACCATCACAATATGGGTTTGGGTTGAACAGGACATTACAAATATTAGAAAGGTTAAAGAATTACCATCTAATTGGGGATGGAATCTTAAGGGAATTGGAAAGATTTCAGCAGGGATAAGCTGGTTAAAGATGGAATTTGTGCTAGTGTGCTGTTTTCCTGAATAAGGTGTGTTAAATGTTTTGTGTCTATAAGAACAGTTGTGCAGAGAATCTCTCAGAACTAATAAAAACAACATTATAAACAAATATGTACAAGCTAAAATAATATAATGTCATTTCATGTGCACTGGATCCCTTACTGTATCAGTGGAATAAGTACATGGTAGTAGGATTCTTTAAATCCAACTGCCTTCTCACTGTGGACAAGTATACTGTCCTGTCTGATGAGCACCCAGGATACTACACCAAAGCCTTCCTCCCGAGAAAGGTTTCTTTTTCTTCATCAAAAGAACATTGCTTTATGTCCTGAAACTTGGCCCTTTATTTTTGTTACAAAAGCCAGAAAAAAGCATGCCCTTATTCTTCTCATGGAGGGGAGAAACAGGAGTCTATCTCTGTTACACTTAGGTTTTTGCAGAAGGCAACAGAAAAGTCCAAATTACAATGGAAGAACACACCTTGCTGTTCATCACTTGGAAATGGGGAAGAAAGTAACAGTGGTTTTGCCCAGAATTTGGGCTTTCACAGAAAGTGCCAGTTAGTGCTTTCTGTAGAACACTTTATTTTCTCTTTTGTCTTCATACGCAAGCTAAGAATGAGGACTACCTGCTTTGTTAAATTTGAAATCACTGAATTGTTGGGTGCAGATTCATTTCACTTGGGACATCTTAGTTGGGTATGATTTTAAAGCCTTTGTTCAGAATCACTGTATATTTTAATGACAGTTTTTTTCAAAGGTGGCCATGTAACACATGAAATTGTCTTAGACAAAGACAGACACTTTGTCTCTGTAACACAGTACTGTTCTTTTGGTAGCAGTTTTTCCAAGTCTTTTTGCCCTGCTAGTGTAGATCATTTTAATTAGTGATCCAATAGATTGACCTGCCTTTCCTTCCCCCTAGCTCTATGTCAATTGCAGCAAGTCTTGTGAGTGAAGACACAAAGACCAAGTTTCTGAACAAAATGGGCCAGTTGACCACCTCAGGAGCCATGCTGGCTAATGTATTCCAGAGAAAGAAATGAACAGGAAAAGGAAGCCCTTGTAAACACTGAAAGACCTCATTAAGACTCATTCCTTGTACTTGAAGTACTTGCCTTTTTATTTCCCCATCTTATGTTCTGGTAGTATAATTTTACTCTGATCTACAAAGATATTTGCACTGCTCTTGAATATTGCTACGTATCTGTTAACTTTGGGTTAAATGTGGTTGATTATAAAACTAAATTAAGTCCGTATTAAGTCCCTGTCCTGTGTTCATGTATTTCCAGCATACTTTTTTTATATATATAGTGAAGATTTTTTATTTCCTGATGGATTCTCAGCTGATATCTGTATTATAAATGAAGCTGTTACGATGGTACTTAAAATAATGTAAATTTGAAGTCACAGTCATGAAGTAATAAAGTGGAGAATACTTATGTATTTAAGTTATAAAAGAGTAATGCTAAATTTTTAATGTTTTCAAAAATGAAAGATAAGAGCTGCCAACACTGGTTTGATTCCTGGTTTGGATGTGTTTTTTGTCTTTTTCCCCTCTACGTTTTTAAGTGACCATATATTTGAATTACAGAGTAGAAGGAAAACATAATGTGTACAGTATTGCTTGCACTACAGGTGCCTGGAGAGCCAGATTATTCTAGACGTGGTGGGTAAAACAGATTTATAAAATGCAACATAATGCAAGTATTGGCGTTTTTAATGTGTACAAAGCAACTAAATATTAGCCTACCTGCTAGACTGCACATTCCAATGAGCAGCAGTAGTGATGTTGGGAACTATTATAGTGGGGTCATCATCATGTATGCTTCAGAGAAAGCCACACTGATTTTGGTGAGACTTTGCAAGTTGGTGTATTTGCTGTTTTAACCTTAAGAAAAACTTACTGTGATGTTGCCACACAAGAAATGTTTATCCATATAGATGTGCATTTTATGCATATCCTTCATGCACACAGTGCGGTCTCTCTGTGCACAAGCCTGTAAGTTTGTGTAAGAGCAATACCCACTTAGGCCATAGTAGACAAGTATGTGACATAGTACATTGTTCATAGATGACCACTCAAAGTCACAGTTACAGATATGCAACCTGTTCTTGTTGGCTAGAGCATGCGGTAAGTACTTCCAGTGGGACCTGGGCATGTGGAATAACTATACTGGTAAAGGTTTTGCCTTCGGTCAGCATTTCATCTAAATCAAGCCTTAGATTTTGCAAAACAAATGTCAGAACATAGGTGCTACTTCACTGGTGCTATATGGTGCTGCAGTTACCGAAAGCAATTACCTGCCCAGCCCTTGATACCCACTTAAACTGTGGCCTGTCATTACAGTGCAACGTAATTAAGACACAAACATTACAAACAAATTAATGCAGATTGCTTTTGAGGTTTTATCATTTAGCGGCCAAAATCTTCTACTGGAGTTACACAGTAATAACATAAAAGGCCACATGTTCAGAGGTTAACAAATCACCATAGGCATCTGTTGTGTTACTTAGTGGGCAGCAGATAATGAATACGATTACTTAACTTCAGGCAGTTTGCGTCAAAAAGTTATGCCATTTGTGTTAACTACACAAGAGGATGCCGGCCCAAGTGTGCTAGTAATTTTCCTTATCTTGTCCTTGTAACACTCATTTAAGGCAAGTTAGATTAAGACCCAGATTTTTTTAAGGCCACCCAGACTTGCCTAGCTTCAAAGTCCTAATGCAAAACTATCCACAGCACCATTTATTCCCCTAACAAATTCTAAATTGTTCTTCCCAGACAATTGCAAGCTGTCCATATGTGTATATTATCTTTGCATGCTTCTTTTAAGAAATACAAGAAGATATTCCTTTAAATACCATAGCAGTGTGTATCCTAAGGTGAGGAGACATGACAGGCTGGATAAACCTGAGGAACATTTATGGAAACCTAGGGTAGCTAAAAGTGCATACAAACAGACCTAACCTCATTGCACTTTCAGTGCAAAAGGACAATTGTGCTAGTAACATGGTCTGTAAAGACATTGGCTGAACAGTCACAATTATAGCATTAATCCTAGCAAACATGCCCAAATCTTCCCACATCCTCTGTCAATCGGACATTTCTGCTGAGTAGAGAGAAAATTTATACTGGAAAATAGGGCAAAATGTGTAGAATGATCACTGTAATAACAATATACTGTCTTAACAAAGAGCAAATCAGGCACCAGATTTAACTGAATACCCTAGGCTAACATTGTAATACTCGACTAGGGTATTAGTGTTTTATGTTTTCAGGTGGCTGTTTTGGAGAGGACCCTTCTTACATTTTTAGATTATATCCATATTTTGACAAAAATGATAAATAAGTCAACTCTACCACTTGAGTTCCTGAGGGTAGCACTAATTCAGTTGCAAATGTTGCTTTAGCAGACCATTTGATGATGAAATGCTCTAAGATTCCTGAGGAATTTGAAGTGGCTGCTTACTCTTTCTTCAGTTAAATAAAATATTTTACATTCCTGCTTTGTATGTTTGTTTAAGGATTTCCAGCTGATCAATGTTTTTACCTTCAATTACTTCACTGATTGATGCTAGACCTTTATAGAACTCACATCACTGAACTGTCTGAGATATCTCTATTTTTGTAATCTTTTTCTACAGAAGGAGAAAGTTTGAAAATTATCATAGGGTAAAACAGACCGGGAGGCAGTGGAAGACAGGAGGGCCTGACATGCTCTGGTCCATGGGGTCACAAAGAGTCGGACACGACTTAACGACTAAACAATAACAAAACAGACCAAAACAAATGTATTTCATCCTTCTTGCTTGGTGTAATGGTATAATGTTGTCTTCTTAGAAGTCAAACGATGTAGGGCAGGATAATTGGGGAAAAATATCTCTAATTTACATGTATTATTTGGTCCTCTTTCAGCATTAAGATTCTGTCACAATGATTTAAATAGTTAAAACTCATACCTAGAAGAAACAGGTATGCTGTTTGCAAGGAAACACCTAACATGCCAAATGTAATGATTGTCTGAAAATGTGTGGCATACAATTTGGAATGCAGCAGATGGTATGTGTAACATTATGAAGTTGATAGGTGTCTCAGAGGCCATCACCCTGGCAGCTGCAGTTTCTCCCATGAGAGTGCTTGATTTTCCTCAGTATCATGGGCCTCTACAGTTTCTATTTTGTCTTAGTCCTACCTAAGTTGCTAACAATATCCTGGAATAAAATTAAGTCTTTCCAAAAAAAAACCCAGTAAAGATGGGCAGGACTGCTATAGGGAAGTTTCCCTTGAAACAGGACAATAGAAATATATTTCTAGAAGTATAATGTTTACCAAACATAGTGGTCAAGAACTGACCAATATTATATTTTGAATTTTGTTTACTTTATGGTATTCTACTATTAACAGCTATGTAGAAAAAGGAACTTCAGTGGATGCCTATTCTTCACCCATAATTTATGAGTAGGCAACTTTTATGGACCTGGGGCTAAATTTTAACCCCACCCCACCCCCATTTCCTGCCACAGTCCCAAGCCCAGAAATTCCAAACAAAAAACAAACCTGGAAGTGACTGGACAAATACTTCCAGAGCTAAAACTTTTGCTAGTAGAAAGACTCAGTTGGGACTCTGGGCCATGGGAGCCTCAAAAACAGACTTGAGACACCACATACAGCCCATCGGCTGCCCTTGCCCATCCCTGATTTATAACCTACCTTTCATTCAAGAAGCTTTAGGAGGTAAAGCCTCCACCACTTTTTATCCTCACACTAACCCTGCAGCTTAAGTTAGGCTCAGATGAAATAACTGGCCCAAGTTCACCCAGTGATTTTTATGTGTAGCTGAACCAGCCAACAATCTTCTGAACAGTTATGCAGAATAGGTAAGTCCTGTCATCCTTTAGAGCAGAAAGAAGAAAGGGAAGATCTACATAGTAAATTGGGAAAGGGGAGATGAAGAGTTAAAGCTGAGTCCAAGATGAGAAAAGGTGAATATCATTGTCCTTAAATTATTAGGTTGCATGTAATTTCCATGTAATAGAACAACCTAGGAAACTGTCTTCTGTGAAGGTACACAATGGCTCCATTTAACTCAATATGGTATACACTGATAGATGGAAGTCCTCTGAATTTCAGAGTTGGTTTCAGTCATCTCTAGAGATGCCGGGGATTGAAAATGGCATGTTTTGCTTTTAAATCAAGTGCTATCCTGAGCTACAACTAAGGCTTCAGATTCTAGTTGGAATACAGAATGTGCAGGTAAGTGGAATCTTTACCAAATTCTTAGGAAGTTTCTTTTCATATCACTATCTCATATATACTTTTTTTAAAAAAAATCTATAGTAGTAATGACACGCTTCTCTAAATAATACTGTTTGAAAATTAAAGTATTGCTTTCAAGAAAGGAAGGCCAAGGCTGGGGAACCCTTAGCCTTCTGGCTATTCTCAAAATCTAGTTGTCATTATCCTAGGCAGTGTGGCTAATAGTAATTAAAGATGGCAGAAGGAGGAGAGCTGAAGGATCCTCAGGAAGCATAAGAAAGCTTGCTTTCTTATATATCAAAGGCACTTTTTTTTTAATAGAAAGAAATCCAAGAAGAAAAAAAGGTGGGAGACAGCAAAAAGGCCAGTGTGGCTTCACAAAATAGGAAGTGGAAGGAAGGCCAAGCCACCAAGGAAGAGTATAGACAAGTAGCAATGAATTCCAGGGATGGCATTGGAAGGGCAAAAGCTGAGAATGAGCTGAGGCTAGCTAGAGACACTAAAAGCAACAAAAAAGAATTCTTCAGGTATGTGCATAGCAAAAGACAAAGACCAATGGCTCAGCTACTCAATGGAGATGGAAAAATGATAACAGAAGACAAAAGGCAGAAGTGTTCAATTCCTATTTTAGCTCAGTCTTTTCCCAAAGGATGGCCTATGACCCTCATAGGTTCGCAAACTTTTTTGCCCCGTAGACCACTTGCCGACTTATTTGTTTTCCGTAGACCCCCTGCAAAGCTTTGATACAAGTCTAAACTTCCAGACAATTGTGAAGCGCAGATGGAGGGGACAAGATTGCAGCTGGAGACTGATAAACAAATAGTCAAAGAATACCTCACTACCTTGAACGAGTTCAAATCTCAAGGTCCAGATGAACTGCATCCAAGAGTCAAGAACAAGTCCTGCCAGACTAACCTGATCTCATTTTTTTATCCAGTAACCTCCCTGATAGACAGGGAATGCTGTAGACATAGTATATCTTGATTTCAGCAAAGCTTTTGACAAAGTGCCCCATGATACTCTGATTAGCAAGCTAACTAGGTGTGGGCTGGATAGAGCAACTGTCAGGTGGATATAGTGTGCTACAGAATTGTACTCAAGAGTGTGATGATTAATGGTTCCTTTTCAAACTGGGAGGAGGTAACAAGTGGGATACCCCAGGACTCAGTCCTGGGCCTTCTGCTCTTCAAAATTTTTATTAATAACCTGGATCAGGGGATGCAGGGAATGCTAATCAAATTTGCAGATGACACAAAATTGGGCAGAATAGCTAATACCGTGGAAGACAGAAACAAAATTCAAAACTACCTGGATAGGCTTAAGCATGGGGTTGAAAACAACAGAATTAAATTTAACGGATAAGTGCCGAGTACTACATCTAGGAAAAAGAAACCAAACATACAATTGCAAGATGGGGGATACCTGGCTCAGCAATACTACAAATGAGACGGATCTTGTTATTGTAGATCACAAGCTGAATATGAGCCATCCGTGAGATGTGGGTACAAAAATAAAGGCAAATGCTATTTCAGGCTGCATTAAAAAGTATAGTCTCCAAATCCCACAAGGTATTCGTTCCCCTCTATTCGGCACTGGTTAGGCCTCATCTTGAGTTCTGTGTCCAGTTCTGGACACCGCACTTCAAGAAAGTTGCTGATAAATTGGAACAAGTTCAGAGGAGGGCAACAAGGATGGTCAGGGGGCTGGAAACCAAGCCCTATGAGGAAAGACTGAAGAACTGGGCATATTTAGCCTTGAGAAAAGAAGAGGAGAGATGATAGCACTTTTCAAATACTTGAAAGGCTGTCATACAGAGGAGAGGCAGGATCTGTTCTTCGTGGCCTCTGTGAATCACACTATGGGTAATCCGCGCATGCGCGGAGCCTCGTCAGAATATTCTAGAGCTTCTGCGGTAGGAAAGGAAAATACATTAGCATAGACCCCTCCCCCCTGGTATATGTACCTTGGCGCCAAGGCTCTCCCTTCAGTTTCTTTCAACCACCGCATTGAGAGCCTCAATCATTGCTTCTGTGAGAAATCTGAAAATGAAAGTAGGAAAGTTATTGAACTTTATTATTATTATCCTTATTATTTTCAAAACAAGATACGCTCCGGCCTTAGGGCCAAAGCGTCCCCACCACCACCTTTCCGTTGTTTTCTTTTCAAAACCGGTTCTCGGTTCATGGCCTTTTCAGGCCCATTTAAAAGATGTGTAGCCTGCGATGACAAGATCTCGCTCTGTGACGGCCTCCCGAAATGCCTTTTTTGCCTCGGTGAGGCCATCAAACTTCCTCGTCCCCTCACTGCAAAAACTTTAAACGCGGAGTTCTCCGCAGTCGCCTCTCTAGACTCAAGCTTCAGCTCTGGGAGCAATCCCTAAAGGCATGGATTAAGCTGTTTCCGAAGTGACAAATCAGCACCCATCAGCTACTCCATCTCATTCCAATCATCGATAACCTACTCTGCCCTCGATATCGACAGTCATGCGAGTGCACAAAGCCAAACATTCAGCATCAAAACCCTCAACATCGAAAACAGCCTCTAAGAGAAAACCATCCATGGACGCTTCCTCGGCACCGGAACCGTCACCTCCAAAGAAGGCTAAGTCTTCGAAATCGAAGCCTTCCAAAACCGTTTCCCCGACTCCACAACCACCGGAGTCTAGAAACCTCATCTACGTCAGTTCTCTTTCAGATGAGGAGGCACTTCCACCTCATCAACCTCACCATCGCAGTCTCCTGAATGGGAACAGCGTGTTGATCGACTCATGGCTTCCCCTGATAGCCCGTGACAATCCTCGGGCTCTCCGAGTGAGTCTTCACAAATTGCCTCGTCAGACATCCATGGTGCTAAACGCAACCAGAAACTGTGCCTTACTCTGCCCCTGTAGGCCTACCACCTCAGCCTCCGGCACATCAACAAAGACATCAAGCCTATATGAGCGTCCGCTTGCCTTCTCGCACAGAAAGAGATCACGCTCAGCACCATAATTGGGATGCCGTTTGCCCCGATCAATGCCTAACGGAGAAGCCCGCCAAACACTATCGGCCACTCGCTCTTCCTGGTCTGGCGGCGCTACCCCTGCAGGATGTCTCTGCTAGGGAGCCTTCGGTGTCAAAGCGATCTTATTACCATGATCGCCCAGGACTACCTGGCACCTCTTATCTGCCGGCACCTAAGAGCCCCAACCAAGCCTATCAATACTCCTCGGCTCCGGGCACGTTGCAGCACCGGCAAGTTACTATTTTCCTTTCCATTAGGAGGACCGCGAGCGCTCATCCCGCTCAGCGTCACCAGCGTCTGTCTATTCCACCATAATACAGTGTGGTCCATCGACACCTTTACCACCTCGACAGCTCTCTCGACACCGACAGCAACCTCCATTTCAACACACCTCGATACCGACCCTTTCGATATTGACGATCCTCGATATCGAACGCTGTCCATGGACGCACCTTCCATGTTGGCAGCAGTCGAAGACCCTCGCTATCGACCCCTGTCCATGGACGCACCTTTGACGTCCATACCAATCGACGACCCTCAATATCAACCTCTGTCCGCCAACGCCCCTTCGACATCAACAGCTCGGCGTCAACACCAATATTTTGAGGACCAGCCACTCGATGTCGATATCGATCAATAGTCGATTGACTCGAGGCATGATGCCGATCCATCTGATCATGGTTCCAGGCCTCAAACACCATCAGGACTTTTAACATCGCCGGATTCTGATCTGGCAGACACAGACCCTCCGTCACCAGTAGAGGATTTTCAAACCTATGCGTATGGCCAAATACCTCAACCTACAAATCCATAGACCCACTACTGGAGCAGCAGATCATCTTTATGATCCCATCTCTAAAGATACTATTACACCGGTCCATATCTCCATGCTCCCTTCTCTCCTGAGCACAGCTAGACATTCTTCAACCAAACCAGCATCATCTCATTCGGTGTCAAAACACATAGACAACCTTTATTGAGTACATGATCCGGGCACAGTCTTTTACAGAAACAACCAGCTCCCAATTCTATATTCATCAAAGCTTCACAATCTCGCTCTCGACACAGACAAATACTAATACCACCTAATAAAGACAGCAGGCACATTGACTCCATGGGCAGATGGCTATACTCTTCTGCCGCCTTCACCATGACAGTTGCCAACTATCAGGGAGCTATGGGCGCCTACCAACGTTTTCTCTGGACAATATGTCTACCTTTATTGATGCTCTCCCTGAAGATAAAAGGGTCTTAGCACAAACTTTTCAACAAGAGGGTCTTTCGATGGCGAAGCAACAGATGCTATCTGCTAGACACACAGTTGATGCTGCACCTAAATCAATGGCTACCTCTGTAGTGCTTTGACGTTTCTCTAGACCTAGAACCGCGGGTCTAGCCGAGGACGTGCGTGCGCACATTAAAGATCTCGCATTCGATAGAGTTGATCTCTTCAATGCCGAGACTGATGACATTCTTGAGAATGTTCAGAAAAAGAGGACAGCTGCCAGGCGTTCGGGAGTCTACCCCACATGCCAGCAACGCCCGCAGCGCAATCAGTGGTGCAGCCTTTACACCTCCTATCAAAAATTTCAACAAGAACCTCAAAGACAAACATGTGCCTTACTACAAACAACAACCTTACCGAGCCAAACCTCGCCAACAAACCACAACTACATGCAATGACCTTAAACCTAAGCATCATGTTTGATGTCCAACCAGCTGAGATCCCAATACCACCTCCCACCTCTCCTCCTCCCCTTTGGAAGCACTTACCTACATGAAAAGACATCACTACAGATGCCTGAGTGCTCTCCATCATAAGAAACGGGTACCGCATCGAATTCCACCAGCTTCCTCCACCGTCACACCTTCGTCGCAAACTCTACAAAAAGAAATATAGTCGTTACTACTCAAAGATGCCATAGAACCAATACCACTACAACACGCGGTCATAGGTTTTTCTCTCACTATTTCACCATTCTCAGCCTCAGGGAGCTAAATCAATACATCACTACCACCAAGGTCCGCATGGTTACCCTCGAGTCTGTCCTCCCCTTACTCCGCAGAAAAGACTGGTTTGCAGTCATAGACCTAAGAGACGCCTATTTTTCATGTCTCCATTCATCCTTCTCACAGGCCCTACGTATGCTTCCAACTCGGAACTCAGGCCTACCAGTTCAAAAGACTTCCATTCAGACTCACAACAGTTCCCCGAGTATTCACCAAATGCATGGCCCCTGTGGCAGCTTACCTCACACTTCACAAAATTCACATCTCCCCGTACATCGATGACTGGCTGCTCGTAGCACGCTCCCATCACAAAGCACAACGAGACATTCGCTTCACTTTGTCTCTTCTCCAGGACCTCGACCTTGCAGTAAATGTATACAAATCCAAGTTAAAACCCACAAGTCTGGTTCATTATATAGGAGCAATTATAGACTCCAGACATGCTCGGGCGTTTCTTCCAACAGACAAACGCCTCAATCTAATCTCCTTACTACGTGCCTTCACTCCTCATGCGCTCGTATCTGCTTTAACAGTCCAACATGTTTTAGGCACTGTGGTGTCCATGACTACTGTGGTTCAGCATGTTCGCCTCAAAATAAGATAACTCCAGGCATGGTTCCTAGCCTTGTTCAACCCACTGACAGACTCACCACATATGTTGCTGCGAGTCACTCCAGAACTCGCCTCCCAGCTTGCATGGTGGCACTCTGCTCAGAACCTGACGATGGGACGGCCCTTTCAACAACCCCGCCCACAAATCCAGGTTACTACAGATGCCAGCCTTACCGGCTGGAGTGCCCATTACAGATCCCTGCAAATCCATGCCCAGTGGTCACAAAGAGAGAAACTCCTCCATATCAACGAGCTAAAACTCTTAACACTAATAAAAGCTTGCAAAGCTTTCAAAAACCATCTCGTGGGCAAAATGGTTCAAATAGCCACAGACAACACCACCATGATGTATTATATTCTCAAACAAGGGGACACTCACTCCCAAAGTCTTTTATACCTCGCTGTCGACCTGTGGGAATGGTGCCTCTCTCATCACATTTGTCTCACGGCAATACATATAGCCGGTCAAGACAACAATCTGGCAGATTTGCTCAGTCGAAAAAAAATCTCAAGCCCACAATGGGAGCTAGATCAATCTGTTTTTCTCTCCCTGTGCAGACGATGGGGCACACCCACCATCGACTTCTTTGCCTCCTGGTTAAACTGGAAATACAAGCGTTACTTCTCCCACACAGGAGTAGGCAAGAACTCCCGCGGAGATGCATTCATCGGCCATTGGCCGAAGTCACTCATTTACCTGTTTCCACTGTTCCCGCTCCTCCACAAAGTTGTAATCTGGTTTCAGCAGGACAGGCCCAATACTATCCTGATAGCTCCATGGTGGCTGCGACAGCCATGGTTCCCAATTCTCCACCAGCTGTCGTCCGAAATTTATCACCTGCCCCGTCTACCTCACCTGCTCATACAGAACAAAAATCAAATTCTCCACCCAGATCTCCCTGCTCTTCATCTCACAGCGTGGAGGATTCGGCCTCACTGATGAATGTCATTCATCATGCAAAGAAACCTTCAACCAGGAAGGCCTATATGTATAAATAGAAAAAAATGTCAAGCTTTTACTGCAGTGTCATCTTTTTTCTCAACCGACTCCTCTCTTACCACTGTCTTATGTTTTTTTTTTTATTGCAGTTAAAAACTAAGGGTCTTTCTTGTCCCTCAAGGTCTACCTTTCTGCAATTGTGGCTTATCAACCACCAACCTCTCAGGCAACTAAGTTTTTCAGACACCCTACTCTGAAACATTTCCTCAAGGGGCTATCACACCTCTACCACAGATGTCCACCTTCCACCACCTCAGTGGTCACTGACATTGGTCCTTCGACAACTTACAAGGGCCCCGTTTGAGCCCCTGGCATCAACTGACCTCAAGTTACTTACCTTCAAAACGATATTTCTTGTGGCCATCACGTCAGCTCGACGTCCTCGTGAATTTGCGGCCTTAAAGTCTGACTACCCTTATCTCCAGTTTTACCCAGATAAGGTTAAACTTTTTGTAGATATTTCTTTTCTACCCAAGGTTGTCTCCCAGTTCCACCTATCCCAACCTTTAGTTCTTCCTTCTTTTTTTCCATCTCCTTCTACTCGTCAAAAAAGGATCCTCCATACTTTGGATATAATACAGGCTCTGGCTTTTTACATAGCCCGCACTCAATCCTTCAGACGCTCAGCTAGACTTTTTGTCAGCTACCAACTTCCTGCCAAGGGTCTTCAAGTTACCTCGCAGAGAATATCTAACTGGGTTGCGTCTACCATCCAGCTTGCTTATCAGCTTGCTTGAGTTCCAGCGCCAGAGTATCCGCCCTCATTCTAGGGCGTTGGCGACATCTACGGCATTTCTTTGGGGCGTCACCGTAGCAGACATCTGCGCCTCTGCCACATGGTCACAGCCATCCACGTTTATCAATCACTACAGATTGGCCGTTCGGCAGTAATCTGATGCTGCTTTTGGGCGTGCTGTGTTATCTACCTTGGCGTGACACCCTCCTCTGGGTACGGTAGCTTTTTAGTCACCCATAGTGTGATTCACAGAGGCTACAAAGAAGAATGACAGGTTACCTACCTGTAATTGTAGTTCTTCGAGTGGACCTCTGTGATTCACACGTCCCAACCCGGCCTCCCCACTGTCATGCCCTTTTCTTTATGTGGCTGTTGACCTAACTGAAGGGAGAGCCTTGGCGCCAAGGTACATATACCAGAGGGGAGGGGTCTATGCTAATGTATTTTCCTTTGCTACCGCAGAAGCTCTAGAATATTCCGACGAGGCTCCGCGCATGCGCGGATTACCCATAGTGTGAATCACAGAGGTCCACTTGAAGAACTACAATTACAGGTAGGTAACCTGTCATTTTCAATCATCCCGAAGTGCAGGACATGCAACAATAGGCTCAAATTATAGGAAGCCAGATTTCGGCTGAATATCAGGAAAAACTTCCTGTTAGAGCAGTACGGCAATGGAATCAATTCCCTCGAGAGGTGGTGAGTACTCCAACACTGAGGCATTCAAGAGAAATTTAGACCTGGCAGATATCCTTTGATTTGTATTCCTGCACTGAGCAGGGGGTTGGATTCAATGGCCTTCTATGCCCCTTCCAACTTCATTATTCTATGAAAAGGCCAAAAGCTCAAATTGTTGGAACATAGTTTCCATCTGCAGGACTGTCGAGCAAAGTCTGAGTAAATGTGGACTGCTAGTTAATATTTGATATATAAGCATTCCAGAAAAAGATTGCAAACTGGTATTACTAAGTGGCACGTTATCTTTCGTATGATACATAGAGCTGGTCCATTTTCTTAGAACAAATATTTAGCAGTGGATTGCAAGCATATCTTAAGCCTCTAGAAAACACTTAACATTTCATGTTACTTGTCAGGTTTTGAAGCTGCCACAGACACATAACCATTATTTAGCAGTAACCAAACATTTTTAGAAGTAGGGCCTAATTGGCAATATGGGGGGAAAAACCTAATCTAGTGAAACTTATGCCAAGTTTGTATAGGAATTTTCTTAAAAGCTACACTATTCTATTGTGGATTTTCTGGCATAATTTTGGCAGGCAGAAAAGATAGCAGTACTAGCACACTGAATAATGCATATCCCAGGAAAATTATGGTTGAGGCTAACAAATATTAAGTTATCCTGATTTTCAAAATAGCATCAATTTGACAGGAGCACTGGTCTGATTACAGGAGAACTGAAGCCTCTACATCCTCTCTATTTTCTGAATGTTCTGTTAGCCTCTCTCTTGTATTCTAAAAACAGTGGCTGTGATTTGCTAAATTCGGGTGGGTGGCAGTAAGGGAGCATTTGTGCCCCTCCATGTCCAATAATTTAGTACCAGTGAACAAAACAACGTGTCACCTGCACTGCTTCAGACTTGTCACTGTTCAGGTGAAATGCAGTTATGTTACTTACAGAATTCAGCCTGCTGCATTGTTTGTTATTAAAATCAAGTCTTCATGGTTCTGAAAACTTGTTTTGCAGTATGTGGACATTGCATGGTCAAATCACAGGCATGTGAGGAGTTGCTTGTGAAGAGGTCAAGAGATTCCTACTACCTTTTTCTTCACAATTAAGTTTGCAATATCTTGTTATTGTTATACCAGGCTGATCATACAAATCCTTCTTCCATTTTTCATACATAATTACATTAGAGATAATTCCATCAGTATCCTTCTCATGTGTAATGGGATCTATGGGATTAAAGGGGCAGTGGAATTGTACCAGTAGCCTACTCTCAAATTAATGGAAGCTGAAGTCCAATAATATCTGCAGAGGTAAGTGTTGCCCATCCCTAGTTTACATATTATTAGTACTTCTGGGTCAACCACTTTAAAACACAGATCCTGACTCAGGCAGGTTCTGTTCCTCCTAAACTGTTACCAGGAACACACTACAGCTGGAACAATATCAAGTCTCTTCTTCCTCTTTTCAGTTATAGACAATTCTGCAATTGTAAGCATGTTCTTTACTCATCTGTGATTCAGACTAAAAGTGTGGTTTTCATTTTTAAACAACCAAAAGCCTTATAATTTTGCAGGGTATGTACTGTTGATCAGTACAAACCACAATTTCACCAGTATGTGTGGGAAGTGAATATGAATTTTAAAGAGTGCTTAAGCAGGCAATTAAATCTACCTGAAAGGTCTCATTTTAGCCCTTTCCCACAAAATTAAAAGGGTATTGGGTCTGTGTGACTTTCATGGCCTTGCCTGCCAATGTCTCTGAACTGTTGGGAGAAAGCTTATGTATGTAGACTTCTATATTTCTAGGTTTTCATGGGAGCTGAAACTTCAGAAAAGTCCCAGAGAGCTATATTTCCCCTTACATATGTTTACCTGTCAGGGTGGAGGGCTACCGGAAAGCTATCCAACCTTGACAATATACAACAAGTAACTGCCTGGAAAGATTATAGAGATTACAGACTTGTCAAGTCACCCTGCCAAACTCTGGATTTTCCAATTGAGAAGCTTCATAATTTCAGTTCAGATAGCATTTTAGGAGGCTGGTTTATACTACATCAGACTTTGTCTGTGTACTACAAGATTGTTTGTTCCAACCAACACAACCAACAGCTCTCCTGCATGTCAAGCAGAAGTCTTCCTTGGCTAACCAACTATTTTAATAACTGGAAATACCAGCTGTCAAACCTGGGATGTTCTGCATGGAAAGCATGTGCTCTGTTTGCTGAGCTATTGTCCTTTGCCAGGAACTTAGTTCTTGCATGTTTTGTCTTGTAAACAGATGTTTTTGCATATCTAAAATCAGCCTTGTAGCAACAGCATGATGCTACCTAGGAGAGAAACAATGGTCATGACCACTGCTTAGTTGGTGGGCAGTGAAGAAAGCCAGTCCACTGTAGGGCAGGGAGATAAGGGGGAGATTAACTGGGTCTGGAGATGGCCCAGTGTTTAGTTTAGTTTTCTGCTAGAGCAGAAATGCCAAATATGACTCTTCTGGTAAGAAATAATTGTAATTACAATAATGAATTAACAATTCAAGACCCTTTAATAGTAGCCTAATATCTCCATAGTTTAAAGCATATGCCAGCTGTGAATAAAATAAGAGTGGAGGTAACTGGAAAGCTAAGGCAAAGGCTGTTAGCTGAGTATGTTACACAGATAGGGCTACCAACTTTTTTGAAGCATGTAAGAGAAGATGACTGGCTGGATAGCCCAGTCGTTTGGGTATCTGAGAGTTCAGTGCCCTACTGTTCCTCCTGCAAGCAGAGCCAGCCTGTGTGGCCTTGAGCAAGCTGCACTATCCCAGCGTACCCTAGAAGAAGAGAATGGTAAACTATTTCTGAGTATTCTCTACCTGGAAACCCCTGAAAAGGGTCGTCATAAATCAGAATTAACTTGACGGCACATGATGATGATGATTAAGAGAAGCCGAGGGAACTACCGTATGTTCGCCAGTCTGGAGCAGAAGCACATTTTCTAAGAGGTAATTTCAGCACACCTAACTAAAAACTGAATACCAAAGTATTGTGGCATTAGATTAATTTCAATATCAGGTGATTACAGCCCACGTCCTCGGATCTCAGGTCGTTTCTCCACCTGCGGCACGAGGCTTACGCCCTTCCTATAAGCAGGGTTAGCCCGAGGCACACGGGCGCCTGAGGCTCAGCAGCAACTTGCCCGCTGGCGCTCTCGAGGTCCACAGGGTCCCAGGCCAGCCAAGCTGTTTACGTCCCCGAGACGGCAGGGCCCACTTCTAATTCCTTTTTCCAGCAATTAAAAGTGATAGCATATTAAACCATTCAAAACAAAACAACACCCCCTGCCTGCCCTGTCGTGGCACGCACCCCGAGTGGCCGCCTCGCTTGAATTCTCCACAGACACTGTGAGAACTCTTCGGAAAACAGGAGGCGTGAGAGGAACGAACGGGGTTGACCATAATAATGAGAAAAAGCGCGCGGGGATTGCGGAAGGCGGTGGCGGGGGGAAGAGGAGGAGAACACAACCTTGGCAAGTCGAGTCCTCCTGAGGCGCAATTGCCTTGGGCGCTGCTGAAGCCACAGTGGGAGGGCCGACTTCCCTCTGCGTCCTCCTCGCGCGGTTTCCCTTCCCTTGAGGCTGCACAGAAGGCGGCGAGAGGAGCCCTGCGCGTAAATGTGCCTCTGCCGGAGGCTGAAGGACTTGGCTTGGAAGAGTTTAGGGTAGCGCCCGGGTCGGTGGCATGGCTCTCTCGGGAAGCTGCGGGATCCTGGTCGGACTCTTCGTTTTCACTACCAACATGCAGGTAAGACTCCATGCGGGGATGGGGGGCAAAGGGGACGTAAAGGCACATAGCCTCCTAACTCCTGGGGCGCTTATTGTGTCTATATGTGCTTGTGCGCGCGTGTGCTTTAAAATTCCCTTTGTTGCATTCATATCCTGGCAATCGGGAGCTAGAAATTTACTGCTTTAAGATCGGCTTTCTGTGGCGAAATAAAAATGCCAGCGAAAGAGAGAGAGAAAGGGAGAGAGGGCAGAGCGCAGTTTCTTGAGCTTCATCCCACGTAGGAATTTTCTGGAAAAGGACAGTTTTCTGGGATGTACCCATACGCCTGGGCGTAAGTCCCATTGCACTCAGTGGTGCTTATTTCTAAGTAAGTATAAATAGGATTGTGCTATAAATCAAGTAGCTCTTGAACCTTGTTGAGATCAGGGGAGTTAAGAGTAACCAGTCACGGAGATTTCAGCAAGATGTATGTCCGAGGAATGTTAACTGGATCCAACTCGTTATTATTTTAAACGAATGTTACCACTCTAAACTTATTTTCTTTGAATTATTATTTATTTTAATAAAATTAATCCTCACACAAGGATGAGTGTAAATATGAGTGTGTTATGTGCCATAAAGTTGGAAACAATTTATAGCGACTTTAATAGGATTTGCAAGGTAAATGAGATATTTAAGTAGTAGTTTTACCAGCGCCACTCCTTCAGGGAGTTTGCATGGCTGAACTGGGATTTGAATCTGGGTCTTCTGAATCTCAGTCCATCACTATCCACTACACCACATTAGGTGTTCACACTAAGTATAGATTGCCTTTGTTTCCACCCACCACAGGAATAAAATAGCTCAGTGCTTTAAGTCTCTATCTTCGGAGCCAGAGGTCGGGAGTTTGATTCCCTAGTGTGCCTCCTTGGCAGGGGCTGGACTTGATGATCCATAAGGTCCTTTGTATCTCTGCAGTTCTAAGATTATTATTATTATTATTATTAAAGGTGGTTGGGGGGTGAAGCAACTTTTGGGGGTGCACTCCTCTCCCACATGTAAAGAGGAGGCTTTGGTTAAGGGGAGAAAAAGTTTCAAAAGGATGTGTGTGTCACTCATAAGTCTCCAGGGGAAAAGAGTTCTAAGTAGAAGGCATGACTACAGAGATGGCCCAAGACTTTATCATACAGTTTTCTTCTTCATGACGAACAAGGAAATCTAAGCAGAGCTTGAAGCACTTCTTTTGGGGGACTCCAGATCCTAAAATCTTCCAACCAACATGGCCCCCTAGCTGGTCAGTGGCAAGGTTTCCAAGTTGTGATCCTGTATAGGGCCTCCTCTCTGATTATTTCAGGTGCAGAGACATTTGGGTTGGTAAGATAGTCCCAGAAAGAGAAACAGAGGGAGAGAAAGTTTTTTCTATACTTTCTGTTTCTTACAGCTGCTCCTTATCTAGAACAAATATCTCCTTAGTGTCTTGAGACTCCAATAAGTTTTGAAGGTAACAGAAGAAAACAAGCCATCCTCAGCTAATCTTTCAAGGGTATGTGAGGCCAGTTAGGCTTCACAGACAAAGGCTATCTAGGGATATAATTGGTATGTGGTTAAAAACAACAACAGGAACACTCAGTGAGTAGAATGTACGTGAATCCATGCTTTCCGTTTTCTTTTATTCTCTGTTTTCTGATCGCTATTGGAACTAGCCCATTAGTTCACCGAGTGGTGGTTTCCATTGCAGTGACTGTTCTTCCAACTGGAAAGGTCTCCAATGATGTGGCTTTCACCACTTCCCTTGGGAAGCTATCCTATAAATTAAACTGTGTTTAAGCATTAAAACGTTTTTAAAAAATAAGTGGCAGTTCTTATTGTAATGGTCGATTTACTTCTATTTTTCTCCTGTTTAGCACCTCCCAACTGTTCTTTTTTATTTATATTTTTCTACTCACTTTAATTATTTTTGCAAAATGGCAACAAATCCATAAAGAAAATCCAAATAATAGGCTGTGATGCAAAGGTACATTGGGGGCAATTATGCAATGCCATGTTCTGTGAAAAATCAAGATTAACAATATTTAAAATACCTATTTAGGAATGGAGTAGTGAAAGCTTATTGAACGTACATCATCAAATCCCTGGCACATGAAAACCTCTGTTTCAGTATTTAGAAGTACAACATATGGTGAATCAGACGGTTAGAAAATATCGGCCAAATTCTTAATGGGGATTTATAGTAGCATAAGTTTAATTGTGTAAAACACAGCAGCAGATTACTACTCATTATCAAGAGCCCTGGCTGAGGGAAAAGGTGGAAAGGGGTTTTTTACTTCCTTCTGTCTCCTAACCTTCAACCCAACAATTTCTGCTCATGTCAGTACTGCCATCACAAGCCTGATCTGCCGCCACTGTCACCTCCTTACTCATGAGTAAATTAGGTAAAGCTTACTTGCAAGTAAACTGGGTATGCTTACACATGAGTAAGGTGGCAATCCAAAGACCTACCTGGACCCTTCTCACAGGAGAATAAACATCTCCAGTGCGAACCAGACCATTCTAAATTTTGGACAGTCCTTTAGGCTGATGGCATCATCAGCTTTACTCAATGTAATTCATAGCAACAAGATTTCAGCTATTGTGTCAGAACTTGAATGAGTTTTCATTAATTACAGTGTAAATTGTATTTCAATTTGCAAGGGTTAAATAATGTCTACACAACAGTTACAGATAATTGCTGGAATGATAGAGGTCAGGTATAGCTGTTTGCTTAGCATTCTGATACAGTATTGTCTTTTAATAAGAAAAAATTACATTTCTACTTCACCCCCCCCCCCCAAAAAAAAGAAAAGAAAAGAAGGCAAGTTAAGTTTTGCCATTAATACTATTTTCTTATGTAAAAGAGCTAGTGGAAATCAGAAGATATAGAATTAACTGTGCCATTATTAATAGTTGATTTCTAGTAACCGGAAAAATCTTTTTCTCTGGAGAAGATAAAATAGCTATACAGATAGAGAACACGACTTATATAGTAATAAATAATAATCATGTGCCATCAAGTCAATTCTGACTTATGATTACCCTTTTTCAGGGTTTTCAGGTAAAGAATACTCAGAAATAGTTTGCCATTCCCTTCTGAGAGTGGCCTGGGATTGTGCAGCTTGCCCAAGTCCACATAGGCTGGCTCTACTTGCAGGAGGCACAGTGGGGAATCAAATTCCTAACCTCTGGCTCCACGGCCAGGTCTCTAAACCACTGAGTTATTCAGCCAGCTATATGGTAAAATTCCCCAATTTAATTAGAATTTGACAAGACAGAGAAGACAGCCATTTTGTAGGAAACTGGTTTATAGGGTGTATCAGTTGATGTAACAAACTGGTTCACCATATTGTTGTACATATAGTTGTATGCAAATAACTTTTTAAAATTATATACCATATTTGTGGGAAGAGAAACTGGATGGACAATGTCACCTAATTTCTCCATAGGAAAGATAAGTTCTCTAACAACGTCTTAGAGGTAGGAGGCTCATCATTAGCTATGGTTGTAGGAAAGCTCTATTCCTCATAAGAATTTTTTAGTTTCTTTGGCAAGAACTACTATGTTCGCATTCTGGCCACCATTTTGTTTTCTTTACACCTCCGTCCAATTAGTTTCATTCTAGAGTGTTGTGAGCAGACACCTTAAAAATGATGGAGAAGTTTGGAATAATTTTTCAAAGCAGCCTCCAGATTTTAGAGGAGTAAGAGGGAAAAACTTCAGAACATTTATCAGAAAAATGTATTCTGACAAATTTTGGCTCAACACTTGTGCCATTCTTTAGTATTCAACATTTCCCCCAGATCTTTCAAATGTTATATTTAGAGGGTCTTTGTCTATAATACTTCCTTGTATTAGGGTCTGTCTGCAGTGTCCCTTAGTTTACAACTGATAATATTCACCCACCTTGACAATGTGGCGCGTAAAATGGGGTAAAGAATGTGGACTTTGAAGGGTTAAATATATTGTGCAGAGTAAATGTTTAATAATATAATAATAAGCAGCTGCATGATAATGATAATTTTCAGAGTGATTACTTGCCTCTCATTCAGTGTGTTTGTTCTCTTTTGCAAAATCACCACCCATGTATTTATGGTTGACTTTTATTTGTGATTTGTGGTAAATTGTAACAACTGCATGGGAAAGGGAGATGTAACAACAGGTATGACTTTCCCTATTAAACCATTTTCCTCTAAGAAGCATTCTTTACATTCTTAGTTTCTACCTATCATATAAGGCAGGTGAACATGACAAAAAATGGCAGCCCTAATTATAGCCTGACACCTAAAACAATGGAATATAAATCTGGAAACTAATTTCATAGCATTTTCCAATGCACTTTGGCCCATAATTTTAAAATCACCAATGCAATTAATAACCCAGGCTATCCTCAGGTGCAGCACTACTTATTTCTGTCAGTGTTGCTGTCAGTGCTGCACAGAATGTGGCAGAGCTGCACAAGGACGTATACACATATCAGTGCCTGAGAACCAGCTCAAGCAGAAACCATGGTATCCACCTGGGTTCGCTTTTTGTAAGCTGCATAATAGTGAAGGGCATTCGTAGGCAACTTCATTCTCCCCAGGTGTTTAGGACTAAAATTTCCATCATCCCCAGCCAGGATTGCTAATCAGTGGCAACTATGGAAGTTACTACCTCAAACATCTAAATGAAATCAGTCTGGGTATTCATGGCCTAAGGCAATTGCTGTACTGGGGCATTTATCATTTGCCATAGGAGGGGAAATTAGAGACTTGACAAGGACACAGAGCACTTTCTAGTTTCCCAGTACAAGAGAAAAAAGTAACATTCTTTCTGTTTTGATTAGCTGCTGAAAATGAAATTGAAGCATCATGTTTCTGTGTAACATATTTAGTGAAATAAAATATTCATAGTTCTGCCTATAAAATAATAGTTTGCATTTTATACAATAAGCAGTTCCACATGTATGCATTTCATCCAGTTTTAATTTCATTTTAAATATATTTCTCCACTGTTACGGGAAGATAGTAAAGACGTAAATGTTAGTAACATAATACATTAACACAACAAAGTTCAACAGGGAAAAGATTAATGCATTCATTGATTAAATGTTTATTTTATAACTCACAATAGCACACACTTTTGAAGATCATCCAACTCTTAAATCAGGGGTCTCAAACATGCGGCCCGGGGGCCATTTGCGGCCCGCCGGATGATAGTTTGTGGCCCCCGCCTTGCCTGCCCCCCCCGAAGCGCCCATGCGTCCTCTGCTGTCAAGAGTAAAAAAAAAAGCCTCGTGTCACTCGCCAGCTCTCCCCCAAGACAGCGCCTCTTGCACCCTTCATCCGGAAGAGCAGCCTGCCAGCCAGCCCGCCTGTCTGCCGGCTGGCAGGCTGCAGTTCCGGATGGAGGGTGCAAGAGGCGCTGTCTTGGGGGAGAGCCGGCGAGCGAGGCGCGCTGCTGGCCCTTTTCCCCGAGCACCCGAGCCGCCGCCAAGCGATGCCTGAGAGCGGAGCTCGCTCCCGGCCGGTCCTGGAAGAGCGCCTCCAAGCCGCCAACAGCAGCTGCCGCCACTGCCGCCTCTTCCAGGGAAGCGGCTCTCCGGCTCTCTTTCTCTCTCGGCACCCCCCAGCACCAGCCCGGCCAGCGGCTGCCTCAGCGCCCGGCGGTGCTTCCTCCTCCTCCTCCTCGTCCTGCTTCAGCCGCCTCGGCTCTGGAGGCTGCCTGGACTCGCCTCGCAAAGTTTGCTCCTCTGTCGTGGTGGGGGTAGCTGCTGCTGCTGAGTACGCCTTTTTCTGAGGGGGGCCCTCAGAGGAAGGTTGCTGGACCTCCGTGTGTGTGTGTGTGCGTGCACGCGTGGGGGGCCCACCCCGTTCTGTTTAATTTCGCGGGTACCAATGGGGGCTTTTTTCCTTTGGCAAGGCGATTCTGTGAGGGTTTTTTAAAAAAAATTATGTCGTGCCCTCCTCCCCCCCGCTAGGCGGTCGCCGGCGCTCCCTCCCTTCTCCGCTTCTTCGTCCTGCTGGTGGTGGTGGTGGTGGAAGTGAAGAAGGAGTCGGAGGGGGTCATGGCCGGCGACGAGAGCTCTCGCGCCCCTCCTCCTCCTCGGTGCCCCAGCCGGGCTAAGGAAACTCCTGGGCGGCTTCCTCGGGCTCTTGCTCCGCTTGGCGGAAAATCTGATGCGGCCCAGCCTCTGCCTCCAGCGGCCCCCAGGTAAATTGAGTTTGAGACCCCTGTCTTAAATGGTACTAAAATGTTTTTAGTCATTAATGACAGCCCAACATTTGTGGCCCAACATCTCTTACTGTTTCTGACATTTTTGGTAGGATCCACAGAAGTGTGAGCAGAATTCCACTCATGTGGTGGGCCTTTGGTGCATCCTCCATTGCTGCATGCATTTGTGTATTCTCACATTTTGGCCTGATGTGTAGGATGGAAGATCTGTAGCTAGGGTGGGAGCAAGTGACAAAAATCAGAGGGGTGGGGTGTTACACCCATATAAATCTTTCTAACTGTGCGAACTACCTGAAGTTCTGGACGCCAGTCTTTATTATATGTCTCATTAAAGACACATTGTGTAATATTTTTAAATAGAAACTGGCTTGACACATGATGAGGAATAGACACAACTACTCCTTAACAAGTGACAATTTTCAATGTGGTTTCCAATGTGGTGCTCTTCCACCTGCATATTAAGCCACAGGGCATTAAATTGTCTTGATCCAGTGGCACTAGATTAAAATCAATAATTAAAAAAAATTAAAAATTGGATTTTTAAAATTTAAATCAGATTTTTTAATTTAAATCAAATTTATTTTAATGAAATGCTTTTGGAGGAAACATCTGTCTAAAGATTATTCAGCTTGAAGTAGAACCTTGTTATGTAGCGTGAAGCTGTATATTCATGCAATATTTACATTTTTGGTAAACTGATTCAGTTAATCCAAGTTATCCAAGCTGAGATAACATGCACATTTTCACAGTAAAAATGGTATAAAATGAACAAAATTTAGGAAGAGACCTGAATCCCATTGTTGTTCTACAAATCTATGTACAAAGAATGAACACCTTGATGTTTAAGCAAATAGAAGAATATTTATGCTATATAATGTTATTGTTTTAGCTGAATAAAACAATTTAAGTAGTTCTCCAAATATGAGTGATTAACTTAGACTAAAATCTGTTCTGATATAGCTGTTTTACTAATCTGACAGGTTATTATTCTAATTATGAAATCTTCATCTGGTTTCAAATTTTAAAGATTATAATTACCAGTAAGAATGAGTCTTTGCATTTAAAAATCATGATTTAAATCAGCTCTTATTGACTAGTGATTTAAATCATGATTTAAATCGATTTAAATCAAATCCACCCTGTCCAGTGGACAGTTGAAGTTCTTGCTGGGGCATGGTGGGTAGTTGCAGTATAAACAAAGGGTTAAAACTCTACGATTTTCCAAAATTTATTAGATGTAGCACTATAGTTGTATATACTCCTGTCAGCTTTATAAGTCCCGCTTCCTCTGTAAATGTTGCTAAATCTTTGGCTTCCTTCAAACACATCCTGGCAACAAGTTCCTCATTCTAATTTGGTATATAGTGTGAAGAGTAATACCATTCTAGGCATCAAAAGTAGGCACAGAAGGAAAATGCATAAAAAGCCACAGGGGTTTTTTTTTAAAAGAGTGAATCTTGGACATTGACTAACTCATGCCAGCAGAGAAGGAAATCTGAACATCATGTAGCAATTGTAATGCCATAATAGTGGCAGTGGTATGTCACCGTTTTAATTGTCCTTGGTTGTGGTCCATAAAACATGGAGCAGAGGTCCACACCTGGACTCTGGGATCACCATTTAAATTCCAGGATTTAAACAGAGCCATAAACATGATACCACTCCAAAACTGCCATGGCTGTTTTACCACTGGGTGGTTTTTACATGGAGAAGCATTTTAAAAAATGACTTCCCCAGCTGTAGCCTACAGGGGTACAGTCCAGAATTATTATTTTTCATAAATTATTGAAATACTCAATTTTCATTCAGTATGAGTAAAACTCTAATGGTCTCACTACACATTACATTAATTATGTACCATGCAAGTACTCATCTGTTTTGCATTTTATCCTGAAACTGACATCTCCAGGTGAGACTGAAGTACTGGAATACAATCTTAATAAATTATCATAATGTGCCATCAAGTCAATTCTGATTGATGGTGACCTGTTTTTTCCCCAGGATATTCTTTATAAAGAACACAAAGAAGTGATTTACCATTCCCTTCTTCTGGGCTGCCCTGGGATTGTGCAGTTTGGCCAAAGCCACACAGGCTGGCCAAAATGCCAGCCTTTGGCTCAACAGCCAGATATCAATCCAGCCACCTCAAGATTTTAATATTACTCTAGTAATAATCTTAATGTATACAATTTAGCGTAAATTAAGCTATCCTATGCATATTTAATTGAAAGTAAGTCCCATTATATTGAATGTGTTTTCTTTCCTAGTCAGCTTCTTTAGCAGTACAGTATTAAATGTTCTTGTTTTCAAGTGAAATAAATTAGTGACACTGATCTCATTAAGCATATCCTTAACAATCTGATTAAATAAATGGAATTCAGAAGTACTCAGTTTTGCCTGGATCATCTGTGGGCAAAATTTTTACTTTTCAAATGAAGATATAAATATTAAGACATATTAAGCTAATATATCTGAATATTTATGCCGTAATTCCAGAGTTAAAATATTGCTCATAGATGATTGAGGCAAAACTGAGTACTTCTGAATACCATTTATTTAATAAGCTAGTTTAGTCATGAATTCCTTTTAATCTTCTTTGGTATTATGTGAATACATGAAGCCAACTATCTTGCCTGGTACTGATCCCTCTTCCTTGCAGTAGTTCTTAAAGTAGCATTGAAAGATAGCCTCAGGTAGCTAGCTGTCTTTTCCAGCACCAGCTCAAGACATTTTGCTGTGTGAGATGGTGTACATGCACCCAGTTCATCAAAAGTCAAAATGCAGAGTACCCACACTCAACCAAGTTATCTGTGAAGGTTCTCAGTCATCCAGGTGAGGTTATCTGGAAGTTGAGTCATGGCAACTGGACTTCTTTCTTGTTAGGTCCCAAATGTACTCATTTTGGACGGAGAAGAGGGGTGGTTTGAGAGAGGGGTCAAGGAGGCCATACAAGTGCATATGGAAAATCCCTCACTCAGCAGGGGTGGAGGCCTTAGATACAATCTGTCTCCTATTTATCATGCTGCCCTTTCATCCGTCCCCAGAAAGATTAGGACCACACACACCAGAAAGATCATTGTTAACTACTGTTACTGACCCATGACAATGGGTGGAGAAGGCATGCAGAAGTGGGATTATCCCTCACCCCCAGTCCTTTGTCCATCTAATGAGCCTATTCAGACCAGGGGGAAGTGAAACCAATGTGGAGGATATATCAGGGGTCTCCTACCAACTCTCCTCAGACTGAAGAAGCTACTTGTATGAGTAGCGAAACGTTTCAACCTAACAAGAAAGAAGTCCAGTTGCCATGACTCAACTTCCAGACTCAACTAAGTTATTTCTGCACATGAGACAGAAACTGCACAAACACATCTCCCAATCTGTGCCAGTAAAAATATAATAGTAAATGACTAAGGAATGTATGCCCTGTCATGACACTTCAGATCTGTTATCTGTGGTGCTCTTCTCACTCTGCCTAATGGTAGGGCTAATACTACTTCTGTGCTAACTAGATAGATGGAGGAGCTTGTACATGCTCTATACCACTGAGTTATGGCAATTCCTCTGTATATAAAAGTCCACCCCATCTCACTGGACTGCAACTGGCAGCGTCATTATGATACTATATTCTTACGTATGTCATGAAGTCTTGGGGTTTAATATTTCTTCTGGAACGCATATGGAACGTTCTCTGACGCATTTTTGGTATCACCTGGCAGGACAAAGTTCCAAATAGAGTACTCCTAGAACGAGCTGGAATTTTTAGCATGTATACATTACTGAAACAGCAACGTCTACGTTGGCTCGGGCATGTCGTGAGAATGGCTGATGGTCGGATTCCAAAAGATCTCCTGTATGGAGAATTAGTGCAGGGAAAGCTCCCTAGAGGGAGACCACAGCTGCGATACAAGGATATCTGCAAGCGGGATCTGAAGGCTTTAGGAATGGACCTCAACAGATGGGAAACCTTGACATCTGAGCGTTCAGCCTGGAGGCAGGCGGTGCATCATGGCCTCTCCCATTTTGAAGAGACACTTGTTCAGCAGGCCGAGGCAAAGAGGCAGTCCAGAAACCAGCAAAATCAGGGAGCTGGACAGGGGACAGATTGTATTTGTCTTCAGTGTGGAAGGGATTGTCACTCTCGAATTGGCCTTCTCAGCCACACTAGACACTGTTCCAAGTCCTCCATACAGAGCACGTTACCATAGTCTCTTGAGACTGAAGGATACCTAATCTAATATTTCTTCTTCATTGGGCGACAACAGCAGTCAGATTAATTTGTCTGCCAATGTCCTGGCTTTCTCATATTTTTTTCAGGACAGTAGACAGAGCAGTGCATCTCTGTGGCTTGAGCAGGGGGAAAGGCATTTCTCTTACTTGTTGTCTTTTCCCAAGTAACAGTTTATAAGAGCTGAATATATATTTATAGTTTATCCTGTTCACAATTCACTCTTCATCTTACAGAAGTTTTTATAAGCCAAGATTTGTACTGAAAAGAAAAAAATAGTGTTCTCCCATCAAGTTAGCTTTACCCCTTGCTATATTTGCTCTATGGAAATTATGTGATGTGGTTGACAAGCTCCCTTGGAAAGTTGACATCACAGAAACCATTTCCTTCACGGTTTAAGACTTGTTTTGAATTAGAGACCTGGAAGTGAATGTCTTGAGCTACATAGATTCTTCTGTGCCTATTTGAAGACTCTTAAGATTCTGTTTAGAAGAAGCTGGCTCTTGAGCTTTTTAAAATGAATTTTCACCCCAGGGTTGAATGAGATAGACATGAATGCAGTTTGTGGCTTTATGTAAATTTACAAGGCAAAGTCCCCCATTGACTTATATTGCATAACATTTTCTGTAATTGTTACACTGAATGGTCCATATTCCAAGATCAATACTACTGTAATAATTTTATTGGGCCAATAAAAAGGGCACAATCACGTACACAAGCTTTTTAGATCTTCAGCTTTCTCAGGCAAGATATTACAAAAGACAAGTTGAGGAAGGAATGAAGAGTAAACAAGTATCTGGCTTTGTGTTGAAGTCTTGGTGTCATTACTTGAGATATAAGGAAGGGTCTGCAGTCAAATGAGGTTCTGTCAGGAGAAGTGATGGTTTTAGTGTTCACTTAGAGCAGTGGTTCCCAACCTTGGGTAACCCATGTGTTCTTGGACTGCAACCCTCAGAAACCCTGGCTATCACAGCTAGTGAAACCTTCTGGGAATGCAATTCAGGAACACCTGGATTACCCAAACTTCATTGACCTAGAGAAAATTCTAGAAGTTCAGAGACAAAGAAGGCAGAAATGTTTGTTCCCCTTTTTGTAAAATATGTAAACTCAGAATTGTCCCAGAGTTCTTTCACACGTTTGAAAGGCAATGAATAACCACTGCCATATTATTTGCAAATATATTTAATAAATGCATGTAACAAGTTTCTTGAGAGGAAGGCTTACCTCTAGCGTATAATGTGGGATCATAATGCATGCCAAAAGTGTCACCATCATGAAAGCAATGCTCTCCATGAAGAAAACACGCCGTGTACATTGGTAATGTTTACACAAGCAGCACAATCACATGTTACTGGTGGAACTGGCCTTTCAGTGCAAGCTCAGTAGGATACTGGCCTAAGATAAGTCAAAACAAATTGAGATGAGAACAGGACATCTTTAAGCAGTAATTAATGTGATTTAATACATTTTGCTCTCCACTGATGGTGTGGTATCTGTACTATGTTCAAGTCGATAACACAAGCTGCATGTCAGTATTCTAGGAGGACTGTCTTGATTTTTTTTTTAATAGGGAAAATATAGCATTTTCATTTAATACCAAAGAAATAATAAAGACAGTTGCAAAACTTTCCTGGATTTTGGAAGAAGAGTTAGGATGTGCCATTCATTTGGTGTTGTTGTTTTTGGTTGCTTGCTTGCTTGTGTTTGTTTTTTTGGAATCCAGTTCTCTGAATTCTCAAAGAATTCTGTAGGCAGAATACTGAAAGTTCCTACCCACACAGACAACTAAACATACTTACATTTTGCACACCTGGCACAGGCCCTATCTTCCAGGTTGTCTCAGGCCTACTTCCTCTATGAAAAGGAAACTGCTCTGATGTTTCCCAGGAGGCCTAGGTCTTTGTGGAAGTGTGGTTCTTCGGGGATGCCCCCTATAGAGCCTAATAGGCAGCAAGACTACACCTTCCGCAGAGACCTAGGCCTTCCAAGAAGCACTGGAACAGTTTCTTTTTTGTACAGGAAGTAGCCCAAGACAACTTGGATGATAGGCATGTTTCAGGTGAGTGAAATGTAGGTGACTGTAAGTGTGTGTCTGTGAGCATGAACACACACCCCTAACAGGTATTGTGAAGTCACAGGTGATTAGCCAAATAGTTTATTTTGCAGCCAGCAAAATGTCCTTTCCATTTGGACTGCTTCTGAGAGCTGCAGAATGATTTTCATCATGACTTGACCCTGTGAAAAAGACAGAAGAGGAGAAGAAAAGATAGAAAGATAGAAAATGATGGTGCTTCTAAGTTATCCTGACCATTCTGCAAATGCTGCAGCCTGAGTTGTAAGCAGTAATCTTGTTCTTATTCCTGAGGAATAAGAGAGAAACAGCCACAGGTTTGAAGTCTTGTTTAGATGAACAAACCCCACCATCCCACCATTCAGCAGGATTGTCCACATGATCTTTGAGGTTGATAGCCATATGAATGAATGAATGAATGTAGTTATTTGAAGTCAGCCAACCATTTGGATTACAGCAGTGGAGATATGAGATACATATGAAAATATGACTTTAAAATGTTTGAAGTCCTAAATATTACTTAAGAACTGACAATTGATTATCTGGAATCTTTGAGGTATCACAATATTTCATTATAATGCAATATATTCCATAATAAAAACATCTGAAATGTTGGCAATAAAAACATCTGGGATCAACCCACATTGTGTGGTCCTGTAAGCCCCCACATTCAGCAGTAACATGGTATTTATTCCATACATTGTGCTGCTGAAAATCAAATATCCATTCCTACCACAACCACAAGAAGACTTGTGTTCTAATCTAGCAGACCAAAAAGAAATTATTTTCTCTGCAACATGAGGGTTCACAGTAGAGCTGAAATTGACTACTTTGCAAAGAAACCAACTTTGCTGCACATTACCCTAATGTCTCAGTGCAAAGCTTGACAACCAGTTAATTGTGGCATGCAGTGGAGAAATCCCATTGTCTCTCTTTGCACTTTAAAACTAAATGGATACACGTAGTTCCCCTCTTTGCAAACTGAGTATGACAGGTAATAAGATAGCAACATGACATAGTCTTGGGCAAGCTTGCGTTGTGTTATTTTATCATGTGTAAGAACAGCAGTCCTAATACAGATGCTACTACTGTCCATTTCTTTTCTACTCTAGTTGCGAGGCAAAAAAAAAAATCATACTGCTTTGGTACTATATATGGCAGCTAGTATGGTGGAGTAATGCAGTATTCCATATAAACAGTAGTGTTTCTTTGAGAGGAAGACAAAGGAGTAACAGCAGTGCATTTACCTGGCCACTGGCTCAGTATTAGCTAACAGCTGACTGGACATATAACCTCAGCCTTTTGGACACCAACTATCAGAAAGTCTAGCCAGCATGTCCAGGGATCAGGAATGCTGGGAATTGAAGTCCAAAACATTTGGCAGGCCTTAAGTTGAGAACCACAGACTTAGACCACAGAGCAGCAGCAACATTTTCAAAAGAAATTTTTTTAAAAAAATTGTTGAGGTCCATAGTGAGTACTAGGCTTCAGATGCACCAAATTAAATGCTCAAGATGTCATCTGTTCTGCTAAACAGGTAATTACTTTTCTAATGTGTGCCAGTTTTTTCAAGCCTGTCTAAAACTTGCATCTGCTGAACACAGAGGCCGTGACTTTTAATACCAGGTGGTTATAGCTTTCTCCACACAGTAAATGCAGACTTTAAGCAAACATTCACTTTAAAAGAAGGAGATTATCACCGTTGAATAATCTGTGTCAGGGGTCAGGTTATTGGCTAGAATGGATATTATCAGAAGGCTAGTGGAAAACCCCTAGGTTGCTCTTCCAGGTTTATTTTGTTCCAAAAGAAGAAAGAAGCTCCTGCAACTCTATCTTCTGTCAGTGATGTGTCTCGTGTTAAATAGTCATTTGAACAAAAAGCAACTTTAGCAGCCCATGACACATGCTTTCTTCTGCAGCAAGATTGCTCTTTAGCATCATAAATCAGTATTTTTTCTAAACCACTCTAATGGTAGCTTTTTGAATTCTGCTGAGCCCACCCCACTTTCTGCTGTACCTATTTGAGTTTGGCATGGGCTTCTATATTAAAGGAAGGGATGTGGCATGGCCATTACAGTTCCTTTTTCAATCCTTGACCTGTTCCAGCAAAGATTTGTAGTTCAAGATGCTGCAAACACATGTGTACACAGACAGGGTGGAAGTGCATGAGTAATCCCACTGAACATAACAAGATTATGACAGAGGTATCATTTTGCAGTTTGTCCTGCTCTGCAGACAAAAGCCTGGCTTGTCCCCGTCCCCTAGATCTGTCAGTTGCCTTTGTGCGAGGCACCGGCTTCTTCTGTAGGCTTAAAGAAGGAACATTGTTGTTGTTGTTGTTTAGTCGTTTAGTCGTGTCCGACTCTTTGTGACCCCATGGACCAGAGCACGCCAGGCCCTCCTGTCTTCCACTGCCTCCCGGAGTTGGGTCAAATTCATGTTGGTAGCTTCGATGACACTGTCCAACCACCTCATCCTCTGTCGTCCCCTTCTCCTCTTGCCTTCACGTTTTCCCAACATCAGGGTCTTTTCCAGGGAGTCTTCTCTTCTCATGAGATGGCCAAAGTATTGGAGCCTCAGCTTCAGGATCTGTCCTTCCAGTGAGCACTCAGGGTTGATTTCCTTTAGAATGGATAGGTTTGTTCTCCTTGCAGTCCAGGGGACTCTCAAGAGCCTCCTCCAGCACCACAATTCAAAAGCATCAATTCTTCGGCGGTCAGCTTTCTTTATGGTCCAGCTCTCACTTCCATACATCACTACTGGAAAAACCATAGCTTTGACTATGCGGACTTTTGTCGGCAAGGTGATGTCTCTGCTTTTTAAGATGCTGTCGAGGTTTGTCATCGCTTTCCTCCCAAGAAGCAGGCGTCTTTTAATTTTGTGGCTGCTGTCCCCATCTGCAGTGATCATGGAGCCCAAGAAAGTAAAATCTGTCACTGCCTCCATATCTTCCCCTTCTATTTGCCAGGAGGTGATGGGACCAGTGGCCATGATCTTGGTTTTTTTGATGTTGAGCTTCAGACCGTTTTTTGCACTCTCCTCTTTCACCCTCATTAAGAGGTTCTTTAATTCCCCCTCACTTTCTGCCATCAGAGTGGTATCATCTGCATATTGGAGGTTGTTGATATTTCTTCCGGCAATCTTGATTCCGGCTTGGGGTTCCTCCAGTCCAGCCTTTCGCATGATGTATTCTGCATATAAGTTAAATAAGCAGGGAGACAATATACAGCCTTGTCGTACTCCTGTCCCAATTTTGAACCAATCAGTTGTTCCAGTTCTAACTGTTGCTTCCTGTCCCACATATAGGTTTCTCAGGAGATAGATAAGGTGGTCAGGCACTCCCATGTCTTTAAGGACTTGCCATAGTTTGCTGTGGTCCACACAGTCAAAGGCTTTTGCATAGTCAATGAAGCAGAAGTAGATGTTTTTCTGGAACTCTCTGGCTTTCTCCATAATCCAGCGCATGTTAGCAATTTGGTCTCTAGTTCCTCTGCCCCTTCGAAATCCAGCTTGTACTTCTGGGAGTTCTCGGTCCACATACTGCTGAAGCCTACCTTGTAGGATTTTGAGCATAACCTTGCTAGCGTGTGAAATGAGTGCAATTGTACGGTAGTTGGAGCATTCTTTGGCACTGCCCTTCTTTGGGATTGGGATGTAGACTGATCTTTTCCAGTCCTCTGGCCACTGTTGAGTTTTCCAAACTTGCTGACATATTGAATGTAGCACCTTAACAGCGTCACCTTTTAAGATTTTAAATAGTTCAACTGGAATGCCATCACCTCCACTGGCCTTGTTGTTAGCCATGCTTTCTAAGGCCCACTTGACTTCACTCTCCAGGATGTCTGGCTCAAGGTCAGCAACCACACTATCTGGGTTGTCAGGGATATCCAAATCTTTCTGGTATAATTCCTCTGTGTATTCTTGCCACCTCTTCTTGATATCTTCTGCTTCTGTTAGGTCCCTACCATTTTTGTCCTTTATCATGTCCATCTTTGCACAAAATGTTCCTTTAATATCTCCAGTTAGAAGATATTAAAGGAATATCATCCAGTTAGAAGATATTAAAGAAGGAACATAGGCGAAAGCAAAATGCAGTTTAAATTTTACATGGGACAGAAGAGGAACTGCAAAGTAACACCTTTGTCTGCGTTTCATGTAGCATCTCAACTCCATTTTGCTTTGTTGGCAGTCTGAAGACCTCACACCTGGCCTAATTTTTGAACTATTTGCCTTTGCTCAACTTTTATTCCATCTTTGTGTGATTAAGAATTCTGGAGAACTTGATAGGTTATTTTTAGTGGCCTGGTAAACATACTGGCTGATCACAAACTTAGTTTCTGTGAACAAATTACACGGCCACATTTTATACTTACTTTTGGAAGAAATTCCGCTGCCATGAGAAGAGACTTTTCCATTGGACAGAATCTCGGTGAATATTGCATCACTGCTAGCTTATTACATATGACTACCAATTTGGCTATAATAGGCTTTTACCTTAGTATGATAGCAGGATTTATTCTGTTTTGCTGATGTAAAGATGAAGGGTTTAGTTCATGTTTTTCTGCTCCAAGTCTACAAAAGACAGTTGTGCCTTGATGTGAGGAGGTTACTTTCTGTGCCTGTGATGAGATATCTCTTCTCACCCATTGGAGATAACATCTGCTAGACCTCAGCAAGTGCTGAAGCTGGTCAGCCAGCCCAGGGTAGGGGAGAAAACCAGTGATGAGAATCACCTAGAGGAGAAGGTGGGGGCATGCCTCTGCCAATAACTAGGAAAGATAAAGCTGGGAGAGGTGGACAGGGGAATGGATATTGGGGAATTGAAGGAAGGGGTTTGGGGTGACACCTGAGCTGGTCCTCTTCACCAAGGGGGTCTGTGATTACACGTACTTAGAGGACTTTTGGACGGGGATCCTGGTGCAGTTCTACCTATTTCAAGGAAGGGGCCACGTTCAAAGCTTAAATTAGGTCCCGTGTCAGCTGCTACCATGCCCAAGCTGCCACCAGAGGCCTCCAAGACCCACTGGACAGTCAACACCCACTCTGGCCCAGAAGAGGCACAAGAGATGCCAACGCCTCAATGGAGCATCAGTGGTGCTTACAGGAGGGGGCAGTAAATCCCATGGAATAATGCCAGCTTGACCATATAGGCCCTACCTGAGGGGTGCAAGTTGACAAGGACAATTACTGGGATCCTATATGTGCCAACCCCAGTGGAGGCAACTGGTGGTCCCAATGATACAAGACTGTCTGGAGGGGCTAGTGACTGGAACTCAGTCTCCCAGTGAACGGACAGGCAGGGAGGGGTTGCTATTGATGTCATTGGAGCTGTACCACCTACCCAAAAGTTAATAAAAGCAACTTCATCTCATTTTCTCAGTCTGGAGCCTATGCATATAATGTCCAAGGAGTTTTGCTCAATACCCTGGCACTTGGTGGGGGCAGCAGCGCTTATACCTGCCCAAAGGCATGTAGTAGTTCCATGGAAGGGTAGCTGCAAAATGATACTACTATTGTCTTCTCTGTCTCATGTGGAATCCGAACTCCATTTTACTTTGTTGGCAGTCTGGTTTCATGAGCCATAGGCAGCCTATTTGGCCAATTTCTGAACTATTAGCTTTAATCAGAGTTTTTACACCATCTTTAGCTGAAGAACAGTTCTGGAGAACAAAAAAAGCTCATGTTATTTCTAACTTTTTCTTGAGTCAATAAAGTTATTACCCAACTCAAACCTTTGTTTCTGTGAATGGATCACAGAGCTGTCTTTGCCATTTGGGATTGTGGAATTTAAGGCAGAAGGAAATATTTTTACAATAGAAAAAAGATGGCAATTAGAAATTACAATATCTATAGAAAGGCTGAGGAGCTAAGGAACAAGAAATGTCAACCAACAAGGCCAGGAACGATAGGTGACCAGGACTCTGCCAGTCCAGTCTTTGACAGGGAATAATCATTTAAATATTTCAGTAAAGTAACTAAAATGCCTCCCGCTTGCCCATCTCTGAACATTACACTCATTCTTGACAGCTCACTAAGAGATTACGAGTGCAGTCCTGTATGCATTTACCTAATAAGTCACACTGAGCTCAATAGGACTTACTTTTGAGTAAATGCACATGGAGTTAGACTGCAAAGCACTGAATCTGGTAAGGAGATAAATAAGTGCTGAACATGGACTTTATTTTTCTGTTTGCATCATGATATGAAGAGAAAGCAGCTTTTAAATCACTTTATTGCCAGCCGCTTATCAAGAAGGCGAGTTATATTGCTATACAAAGCACTCTCATTGTCTACAATTGTAGTGTTGCAAGGTGCGGTGGTGTCTGAAACTTGTATCAACAAAACTTCCTTTTGTCATAAAGGTCATAGAATGGGTTCATTATGAGTGACTGTAGCACTTTTTTTTTAAAAAAGCAGAACTCTCATTAGATGTATAGATTTCCTGGTATTCTCTAACATTGGGTTCTGTGTTCTCTTGAGGATTTGCATACTGTTCCTTAAAGCTAAGGACTTTGCCCCTGTTTATCCAAGTTATTGTTAAAGGTTTTCATACCATGAGGAACTTGCAGGCTGAAGCCAAAAAGGAAGAAAAGACTTCAAGAATACATGCGCATTTGTGAACATTTTGACAGTCTTCTGCACCCATGCCACCTGATGGCCACTTATGAAGCAGTAAATTGCTTTGGGCTGTATAGAGTCAATGCTTGGGAAAGCTACTTGGCCAGTGTGTGTGCTGCCTGGAATCTAGGAGCTGTAAAACCAAAATGTTCTCTCACTTCTGATCATCTGTAGCTCTGTCCAATGATTATCCTAAAGTAATACAGCAATGATGGTTGTTGTACCCTGTTTCCTCGAAAATAAGACCTATCCTGAAAATAAGCCCTAGTATGATTTTTCAGGACAAAAGGGACCCCCTCACCACTGCAGGAGTATACCGGATACCTTGCAGTTGTGGCCAGGTATATATTGGGACCACAAAACACAGCATCCACACCAGAATCAAAGAACATGAGAGACACTGCAGACTAAAACAACCGGAAAAATCGGCAGTAGCTGAACATGCCCTGAAACAAGCTGGACATGAAATTCTATTTCAAAACACAGAAGTACTGGACAACACCAGCAATCATCATGTTAGACTACACAGGGAAGCCATTGAAATCCACAAACACCAGCAGAGCTTCAACAAAAAAGAAGAAAACTCAACAAAGCCTGGCTCTGAAAAATACAGCCTGCAAAAGGTCAACGAACGCTACCCAGCCACAAGGACCAGTGATCACTGCACACAAAAGACTAGCTAACGACACCCATAAATCACAGTGACAGATCATCTTCCCCCCTTATCACAACAATACACCGATAACAAAAAACAGCCTGATCATCATAATCACCCAGTCTCCTGAAAAGGACAAAAAGCTGATCCCACAGCTATAAATACTCAACGATCCCACACACTACACCAGAACACAGACAGAGTTCTAACTCCTGTCCTCTGAAGATGCCGGCCACAGAGACTGGTCAAACGTTAGGAAGAAAAACCTTCAAAATACGGCCAAACAGCCTGAAAAACCTACAACAACCATCGGATCCCGGCCGTGAAAGCCTTCGAGAATACATTAATACAGCAACTCTCAAATGAGGAATGGAATATGCTGAGTAGCTCTATTTTTAATGTTATATGCCATTTATCTCTCTCCAGTCCAGTATCTGCAGTTTGCCCACAGAAGGGACCTTAGCATGTATACTTGAGTATGCAGGGGCTTCGCATGAGTTGGAATTCTTCTCTATCAGAGTTCCAGCTTGTTTGAAATCTATCTTATCGTATCCATGAAGGCTCTGTCCCTACAGAGATTTGCACTATATGTGAAGATGGTAGGGGAAGGATCTACAGTAGGGTGCTTACACAATATCAGGGAATGCTGCACAGAATCACATTTCTTGCTCACATTTCTTAATAAAAGACTGGATAGGGCTGAAATTATCCTGCCAATATTGATGAAAATCCTAACCCACTTTTATATCTGGTCAGAACTCATGCAAGACAAGAGATGGCAGGATAATAGAGATGACACTAACACAAACAGGCACAATGTGGTTTCTTTACCACTTCGTAGGTGCTGTCATCTGTTGTCCTGCTGGTATAACTTGACGAGTTTCCATTGGATTTTGAATTAACAGCTTCCTCTTTCTTAGCCCTTTTTGCAGCTAGATTCTTCCACTGCAGTTGCCATTTGAAGGAAATGAATGTGATATCAATATGTAAGCATGAATGCTTTGTTAGAAAAATTCCAGACCAGAAAAACTATGTGCCAAAAAGATATGTTTGTTGTACACCGCTGTAGACCACGTATGAGATAAATTCATGGAGGATTGATAGCTCCATCTGCAATAAGAGAGAAGAAAAGCAATCCCACCCCCCATGTTCACAGGCAGTATGCTTGGAAATGAACAGAAGAAAGGTGTCACATTTATGTTTTGTCTTGTGAATTTCCAAAAGGGCTGGCTCTACCATGAGGCAGAGTCAGGTGGTTGCCTCAAGCAGCAGATGCTGTGTGTTGGGCTTAAAGTGTTGATGGAGGTTGCTGGGTGCTGTGCCTTCTGCTCCCAAGCTAGTCTGGTTTCTTCAGATGTGGTGAGGGATGATCTAAACTGGTGACCATCGCCACATTCAACAGAGGCAAATTACATAGTTTAGCTATGTGCTGTTTTTTTATATATACTTACGTACTTAGTCACATGCTTATAGTTGAAACCGTGTCTCTGTTGAAAGTTCAGTTATGCTTATGTCAAAGCTTTTCACGGCTTTCTGATTTTTAGATGATATATATGTATTCATTAATGTCTAAATCCAGGTGCAACCATTTGAGTAATAAGTCAACCAAGCAGTTCCAAATGATTACCTATAATGATCACAAATGTATAGTCCATTATTTACCAACTTCTGAAGGGACTGGATTATATTTCCTATGAGATCTGGGAATTTCCCATCCTTGCTGAAATTATCTTGCTTGTTTGAAGGTAATCCTACAAAGCTTATGTAAATAATTATTTTATCAAACCTTTTTTTTTTAATGGTAGCTGTTAAAAGCTATCCATCTTGCAAAAGGATGTTAAAAAGAGAAGCAGGTTGGGCAGTTGGTGCTGAAATTGTAAATATAGCCTTTTGAAGTGTAACTGGAGATCCCTTTTTTTTTTCACCAGAGAGCTGAAAGCAGTTTTGTGTGTGTGTGTGTGTGTGTGCTTGTGTGGTGTCTGATAAACTGGTATTTCAAGTTTTTGTTGTGTTTCAAAAACTTGTTTGACCAAAGGCACCACAGAAACAAAACAAACATTTATGTACATTTCTGGGAAGCACTATTTCAGCTCCCTTCGTTATTTCAGCTCTCTTATTATCAGCCCTTGCGAAGTTACTTTTAAAAGTAATTTCTTTTTGCTTGGTATTTTGTTTTTAAAAATGATTCGTTATAATTACCTGTTGTAATGTTAGAAAGTTATTGGTTGCATTAAGTGTTCCTCTTTTGTGTTACTGTTTCACTACCTGTTTTTTAAAAGTATTAGGATTATGCAATGGCACAGACTTCAAAAAATCCTGTCAGAATGTTTCTAAAATTACATTTAAATTCCCTTTAAAACGCCTAGAAACTGGTAGTTGTTATATCAATAAGGTAATTTCATTTCCACATGTTAATATTACTTTTGAGTATAATTTCATTATCCCCTTATTAAGAAAAAGAAGGGGGAGTTTCAATATAGGTGATTATGGCCTGAAACAGATATCAGAGAAATGACCCATGAATGGAAAGAAGAAATTTATGTTATGTGTAGCTTGATCTGTCCAAGCTTTAAAAACTGAAATATTTATTGGGCTCTCATTTAGAGCTGCTTCTAAATTAAGTTTTTACAGAGAATCATCCTGCCTTGTTCATGAAATTTTACAAGAGTAGAGAAAGAAGGATTCAGAGCTGTCTTCCATGTTTAAACCTCCTGTGCTTTTCTTGTCACATATTCTGTCAGGAGAGAAGGGCACAAAAGCTAGGAGCTGTCTATTTGGAAGTGCCATAAGTTAGACTGCAACAGTACATAGCAGGAGAAAGAAATATAGAAGGTGACTTAATGGGAGAAAATGGTCAGAGATATTAATCCACCTACATTTTGCTTCCATCCTGTTAGAAGAAAGAGAGAACATTTTGTTTCAATTGAGCTAGGAATGTTTCTGCAGAAAGAGTTCCTAGCACTTCTGATCTAAAACCAATGTGTAGCAATTCCGTCTTTTCTTTCCAAATGGATTTTATTGTTATAATTTTTAAAAAAAAAAGTGATGGGAAAACATAAGGAAGGGGGCAGGATGAATACAATTCCTATAAAATTCCAGGAGTGAATGAATGAGGCAGGATGATTGCATCCTAAAAGCCTAATCCCTAAACACCCTTGATATATAGCATATTTATATTGCAACAGCCCCAAGGCATGCACCTGCAGTCAGAGTCGGATCTGTATTTGGCCATGAAAAATTTGTCTCCTTGAAACATTTCTTAATTTACAAGGTTTTCAATTGTGATGTCAGTATTTCTCTTTTCTCCTGTCCTACAGATATCCTTACAAGTCACTCCTCCTTGTAAAAGTGATCAACACTATGAATATGCTGGGCGATGCTGCACCAAATGTGAACCAGGTAAACATGTTAAGGACATTCTTATTCACAAATCAAAATCTAATTTTTTAATTAAATGCTTTTTAAAAAGTCATCTGTTCTCTCCTCCTCCTCCTCCTCTTCCTTCTTCAGATTGCATTGCCACTTTTGATGAATTTTGAGGTTGAAATAAGGTAAAGACATAATGAAGTCTCATCAGCATGTTCTTAAGTGTCTGTGGTACCATGGAGAAATCTCAGGGCAATGTCATCACAAAGGACACAGCCCACATAACTTGCTGCCATTTTTTAAAACTAGAAAATACTAAGATCATGAAAAAGGAAAAAGAAACGGGTTTCTGATAGATAGAAAAGGTGGTAGCTAAAAGATATATTGAAAGTTGATCAAAAAAGGCTGGAGAGAGGTTGTGATGTGAAAGAGGTAATGGTTTGAGAAAGGAGGAGGAGAAGAGGAATTTGGGATGTCCATCTACTAAGCTAAGGATGACTCATCAGTGAAGGCCACACATACAACAGAAGCAAGACTTGCATAAAGCATATAGGCTTTACATTTTGCTTTCTAGTACCATGGTATATCTCTAGATCCACATGTGCTAAGGCTGCACAATATGGACAATGTGTGGTCCTCTGGACATGGTTGGACTCCACTTCTTGTAGACAGGCATAGGATTGTGCTTCATGTCTTAACAGCCAGAAGACAGAGAAGGATCCAATTTAAACCTCTGTGACAGAAACTTAATAATAATCTTAGAACTGCAGAGCTGGAAGGGACCTTATGGATCATCGAGTCCAGCCCTTGTCAAGGAGGCACAGTGAGGAATCACACTCCCAGCCTCTGACTCAGATGCCAGATGCCTAAACCACTGAGCTATCCAGCAGTTCTTACTAGATGGTCTTAGGACCTGTCCACCCAGGCCCTTTTCATGCAGGCTGGTGTGGTGTAAACAGTATTGGCTGGGTTTGGGGAGGGAGGAGTGATAAGCCATTTGGTGCAATCCTCACATTCAAATGGCATATCTACTTCAGCCACACTGGCTCCTTCCTGCTTTATAACCTGCACCTCACACAGAGCCAACCTCCCTCCCATGCTTCTCTCTCTCTTTCTCTCTCTCTCTCTCTCTCTCTCTCTCACACACACACACACACACAGAGAATTATTTGATTTGCCTTTAACGGGCAGGAGAAGAAAACAGCTTCACCTCCTCCACCCTGACACGAAGGCAGCAATATAACTCTTCTCACAGCGAGGACTGATTGGAGACACTCCTAATTTCATCCTACCAGCAGCCTGGCCGCCACCAGTCTGTCAGAGCTAAGGGGGGTGGAATGCCTCTTCCTGCATTGGCTCACTCCCTGAGTGAGAACATTCCATGTGTCTGAAGGTGCTGGAGCTTCAAGAAGTGAACAGGGAAGTTTATAATGGCACCTGAGGTAGAGGAGGCTGGCAGGCAGGCACGTAGTGGTGCCCAGGCATGGCTGCCAAAGCAGAGCAGAGTGAGCCTGATTGTTAAGTGTTGTTTTTCAAGGGAAGAGCTGCAGACATGCTGAAGGACTGTTTCAAGCTGTTCCTTCACAGGTGTGCCAATCTTTAACAGCTGAAGCCAATCCAAGCAAGTAAAACCCTCTCAGCTGATCAGCCCCACTGCCTAATATGGCACAGGGTTGTCACCACAGTTAATGTTGTTCCAGTGCCATTTTGTGCTAAGTACCCATCTGTGCAGGCTAAAAAGAATGCATGCCCTAGCCCTGTGTCGGAAAGGTGCAGGACAGCTTTTAAAGGGGACGGATGGATTGTTCTGAGTAGAAAGAGAAGCAGATGATGTCTTTTTTTCTGTGCCATCAGCAATCCATATATCATAGTTGTATGCCAATTTGGACAGGCTCTTAGTCAAGCCTCTCTTTCAGTCTTCATCTCAGTCTGAGCCTCAGTCCCATAATATCTACAAGGGGAGATACTAATACTGACTTTGCTTCCAAGGTGATAGTAAAGATTATGACCAGATAATGCAAATAAAGAATACTTAATGAATACTTGAAAGTGCTATACAATTCTTGACTTTAATTGTTATTAGTTCATATTATGTAGAATATTTCAGTCCATTGAAGTCATTGAAGTGATGCTCACTTTCAGAAGTTCAGAGCCCAGGGCTGTAAATATATTTGTTAGGGTGTGACTAGACAGGCGAATTATCCCAGCCTAATTTTATCTAGATGGTGTTAAAGATGGTTGCTTTGAAGTGCACTTTGTCATGTGGGGTGAACCATGCATCCACATGCAAGGATCAACCACAGCAAACCCAAGCGAGCCTGTTTAGCCTGATCAAGGCTTCTTCCGTTTAATGGAAAGCTTCCCATTTCTCAATATCGTTCAGCAGCTTAAGCAAGCATGGAGGAAGAAGCCAGTTAATGATCTTGAGAAATGGAAGCTTTCTCTTTAAATCTTCCTTGACATTCATCTTTGGAGGAGAAGGGAGGAATGATTTTGCACTTCTTTCTAATTGTTGCAAATTGATACAGGGCTAAAAAAAAAAGCCCTTTCAAAGGATGACTGATGCATTAGCAAGAATTAAAAAGAAAGGCAAAACTTTATCATATCCCCTTGCCCTCTTTAACAGGCTTCTTCAAAGGGACAACCAGCCAGTCATTTTGGTTCAATCCCAGCAATCAGACATGCTGGAACTGAACCAAAATGGAATGATCCTACCTGTACTTTAAAAAGAGTAGCCACTGAGAGGGAGCCAGAATAGTGCAGGTAGGAGCACTCTGGGCTGGGCTGGTTTACACTGGCACGTACATTGTGTGGTTGCTGGAAAAGGAGGAAACCAGTCCATTGCAGCAGACCAAACAGAGGGACAAATGGCCATGTAGTGATCCTCTAGGTTTTACTGGTTGCAGTAATGTCTGGAAGATTCCTCAAATACCCTGTTTCTCCAAAAATAAGACCTAACCTGAAAATAAGACCTAGTATGATTTTTCAGGATGCTCGTAATATAAGCCCTACCCCAAAAATAAGCCCCACTTAAGTGAAACTCCGCCCTCCACCATTGTGCAGCAACCAGAAGAAGATGACATGACTGTATTTGAATCAATGTAGATGGTTGTACATGAAAAAAAATAAAACATCCCCTGAAAATAAGCCTTAATGCATTTTTGGAGCAAAAATTATTATAAGACCCTGTCTTATTTTTGGGGAAACACAGTAGTTGAAATTTGGAAGCAGTTTATATTTTACAGTGTACTGTGAGATGGATGGATGAATAGATAGACGAACAGATAGTTCCTAGCACATAGAACTGGAGCCTGTCCCAAAGGGGTTCAGGAAGGAATTTGGGTTATCAGAATTAGGGTGACCAAAGGAAAAAGAAGTCATCAATATCTAAAATAGTTTTTTAGAAGAGCAATTTCAGCAAGGGTAGTTAGCCATGCAAGCTCTTTCGCTTAAAATCTTTTGTTTCCACACAACTATTAAAAGAACCATCCTCTTTTTCATGGAGCCTCCAAAATCAGCATCCTTGTTATATGAGATAGGGTGCTGCACAGTGATTTTAACTCAATACTGGTTTATTGTCTGTACACTGGGGATGATGAAGCTGTATTGATCAGAAAAGTGGTACAGTGCTCAGTCCTTCTGGGTGTACAGAAAGAGGGTCCAGTTCTCCAGGAGATAAAGCACAGATTAAATTAAATATGCCTGTTGTATAAAATATGGAAATCTTGAAATGGGTACCTGAGATTGCACACAGAAAGTGAAGCTTTGTTTTCAGAAGCTTTATGATCCAAATCAAGAAAACAATGTATCCGTTGATTCAAAGGAATACAGATATAAGAGACAATCAACAAGCCCTTGGATCTCATAGGACAGAGCAGCATATTTTGAGGACTACTTCTGTGTTTTCTGTGTTGAAAGAGTTCAGATGCTCAAAGTGGACACAACCTCTGAGTCATTAATTAGGGAAGATGAGTCATAACTGCAGCCTTAGGAGCCAGACAGGAGATGTCCTCCAAGATGGAATTGAGTCTTCAAAATAGAACCTGAGACACTTGAACTCCTGTACCAACTAAGCCAAGACTTATAAATAACATACTTCAGTATGATCTGTCAACTGTTGACTGAAATCCTGTTGCTTAGCACAGTAAGTAACACCTAGAGTAGGTCCATTTGGATCTGTGGAACTAATACAGAAATTAGCTCATTAAAAAAAACCCTCATTCAGTGAGCCTCCTCTAGTGCAACTTACTGTGCTAAGCAACATAGTATGTCAGCCACTATTCTAAATCACTTATTGAAAACTCGGTAAGTATCAGAAAACCTAGCAAGCTCCACAGCTGTCCTGGACATTGCTTTCTGCTCTTGATTCCACTTGCCACGGCCTACAGTCTCCAGTCATGATTAGGTACCTTCTGTCAAGAGCTAAACTACCTGGCCTACCAGGTCATGCTTCAGCCATCATAGCTCTGTGCAAGAAGCCCATCTTTGTAGCATAAACATTTGACAACCCTCACTTCGAGTAAATTGATTGAAGGATTCTACCTGGGAGGATGAAGATCACTGTAGTTAAGCCCATAGTAAAGATTTACTTGCTGATTTCCAGGATCATGAAATGTGATCAGTCTCTTGTCCTGTCCTTCTCAGGAAAGTATATGTCAGCAAAATGCACTGCCATGTCAGAGACTGTATGCCAGCCATGTGGCCCAAATGAATACATGGACATCTGGAATGAAGAAGAAAAGTGCTTGCTTCATAAAATATGTGATCATGGTAAGGAAAACACTGGAAAGTGTCATGATGACTCTCATTTGGGGTTTTGCCTACTTTTGTGATTGTATGAGTTGGAACAGAACACTAGGTTGTAAACGTATAAGCAGGACTGAATTTGTTTTACTCTTATACAGTATTTAATCATGTCGATAGATTAAAATATATGCATCTATCAAGGAGCTGGCTTTTGGAGAGAGCCTGTAGAGGAGTTTGGGAGAGGCAGCAGGGGGGGGGGGGGAAGAGGGGTCCAAGGGGGAAAACTACCCTCTAAAACATCTCCTTGTCTTGTTTGTACATGGACAGTTATATATTTTTATTAAAATATCTGCATTCAGTCCTTTTATCTAGAGATCTCAGGACTGGGTATAAATAAGCAACATAAATAACTATAAAGCAATTATAAATAATAAAATAATGGACAGAACTCTATAGCCCAGAAGAGCAGAACCACCCTTGATCACTGAGCCCTGATACCTTGTATAAAGAGCCATATTGTTTGACTTTGTGCCAAAATGGAGCCAGCACAAGCCCAGTTAAGCCTCCAAGGGGAGGGCATTCTATTATATTTATGATTACAGTGTGACTACATTTCTGCTACCACATTGCACTACAAACTGCCACAGCAAATGCAGCAATAGTATACTCAGCTGTGATGTGGGTGTTTGTGGGATCTTCTTGTGCAACAGCCTGTGAGGAGGGGGAGAATGCTCCTAAGCTCCCACTATATCACCCTTTTTGCTCTTTTCCTGCACACATGTTTACATACATCTCTGAATTTTCTCATGTGGTACAGTTCATACACAGTTCGGGTTACTCCAGGTAGTTTCCCAATCACTCTCTGTGAGCCAAACTGTATGAGACACCAGTTTCAGGATTAGAAGGTGATGCAGCATTATTGTGGGCATGATCCACAAAAGCTCCCATTAAAATGTAATAGTCTTTAAGGTGCTACATGTTTTTGTCCTTTGTTTTTTGTTTGGTTTCTTTGGATTTTGCCTGATATGCTTCAGGAAACAGATTCCTTCAGAGCTGCCATGTCTGCCCAAAGAACTTCCAAATGGAGTCCCTTGTTTACCTCCTGATGAGGAATTGCCAAACCAAAAGCAAAGTAATTTGCACAGCAGTAGAATCTTCATGCTCGGATGATCAGACATTTTTAAACTGACATAAAACAGGAATCCTGCATACAATGTGAGCAGCAAAACTGCATAAGCCAAGATAGATTCTCAGCCTCACTTCTCTGTAGTGTGACCTGGGATACCTATGGCTTTATGTGAAGTTGAGAGCTCTGAAAGAAGCGATCAAGGCATGAACTTGGGTTTTAACTCCCATCTACATCCCCCTTTTTGTTGCATTTAAAGGAAGAGCTTTAATAGAAGTGAACCCAGGAAACAGCACTTCCCAACGACAGTGTGCCTGCACAGCTGGCTATCACTGGAATGAAGACTGTGACTGCTGCCGTCGAAACATAAAATGCCCTCCCGGTTCTGGAGTGAAATATCCTGGTGAGAGTTTGATTTAATTGAATATCTCTGGGAAGTTGATTTATTTTAAAGTGAGTTCTTTTTTTTTAATAGAAATTAATGGGCTGCGATCCTCTTTCCATGGTCAGTGTCAGGATCAGCCTGAGAGCCTTGAGAGTCCCCTGGACTGCCTGATCCAGCAGGGCTCTCCTTATGTTCTTAGGTTCTTAAGACATTTTGCTGCCTGAGGCAAAGTGGCACACACCCCTTTTCCAGGTCAAGGTGCATAAAGCACAAGGCCGACCAGGTTGCTTTTCTTAGCAGACTCCACAAGCACTTCTTCTCCCTTCCAGGTGGAGAGAAGATTTTTGTTAGCAATGCAGCTTGTCCTCATTATGTGAAGCAAAGCTGCACTACTAAGTAATTTTGTTTATCATATTTCTCACAGTACAACAAAACAAGAATACTGTCTGCATACCATGTCCTAGAGGATACTTCTCTAATGTCTCGTCTGCAACTGAGGCCTGCAAAACCTGGACTAAGTAAGTAGCAGAAACCTCTGACATAGTAAAAAGTTTAAGAAAGCCTCACTGTGCCTGTTTGTTTACATTTAGAAACATTTGCTTCTGGTTGTGGGAAATTTATTTAATTTCTCCATTACATTTATAATGGAGAAATTATATATACCTTTCTTATAATGGAGAAAGGTAATTTCTCCATTACCTTTGATCCCACAAGCTCATGAATGCATACACATGTCAATTCCCCATCATACTTGATCTCTCAACAGACCAGTAAAGTACGTCAAGATTACAAAAAATTGTCTGGGCCAAGGTCACTGTGTCCATATCACTGTTCAGTGAGGACGTGAATCTGGATTTCTCATATCCCCAGTCTGCCATTCTGCCCACAAAGATCAATGGGGCCTCTCAAGTTAGGAACATGTATCTATAACTCTGGAACTTTACTGAGTACTACAGGCTACAAGGTTATGCTCAAAATCCTCCAAGGCAGGCTTCAGCAGTATGTGGACCGAGAACTCCCAGAAGTACAAGCTGGATTTCGAAGGGGCAGAGGAACTAGAGACCAAATTGCTAACATGCGCTGGATTATGGAGAAAGCCAGAGAGTTCCAGAAAAACATCTACTTCTGCTTCACAAGTCAAAGCCTTTGACTGTGTGGACCACAGCAAACTATGGCAAGTTCTTAAAGAAATGGGAGTGCCTGACCACCTTATCTGTCTCCTGAGAAATCTATATGTGGGACAGGAAGCAACAGTTAGAACTGGATATGGAACAAATGATTGGTTCAAAATTGGGAAAGGAGTACGACAAGGCTGTATATTGTCTCCCTGCTTATTTAACTTATATGCAGAATACATCATGCGAAAGGCTGGACTGGGTGAATCCCAAACCGGAATTAAGATTGCCAGAAGAAATCTCAACAACCTCAGATATGCAGATGATACCACTCTGATGGCAGAAAGTGAGGAGGAATTAAAGAACCTCTTAATGAGGGTGAAAGAGGAGAGCGCCAAAAATGGTCTGAAGCTCAACATCAAAAAACTAAGATCATGGCCACTAGTCCCATCACCTCCTGGCAAATAGAAGGGGAAGATATGGAGGCAGTGACAGATTTTACTCCATGGTCACTGCAGATGGTGACAGCAGCCACAAAATTAAAAGACGCCTGTTTCTTGGGAGGAAAGTGATGACAAACCTAGACAGCATCTTAAAAAGCAGAGACATCACCTTGCCGACAAAGGTCCACATAGTCAAAGCTATGGTTTTTCCAGTAGTGATGTATGGAAGTGAGAGCTGGACCATAAAGAAGGCTGACCGCTGAAGAATTGATGCTTTTGAATTGTGGTGCTGGAGGAGACCCTTGAGAGTCCCCTGGACTGCAAGGAGAACAAACCTATCCATTCTGAAGGAAATCAACCCTGAGTGCTCACTGGAAGGACAGATCCTGAAGCTAAGGCTTCAATACTTTGGCCATCTCATGAGAAGAGAAGACTCCCTGGAAAAGACCCTGATGCTGGGAAAGTGTGAAGGCAAGAGGAGAAGGGGACGACAGAGGACGAGATGGTTGGACAGTGTCACTGAATCTACCAACATGAATTTGACCAAACTCCGGGAGGCAGTGGAAGACAGGAGGGCCTGGCGTGCTCTGGTCCATGGGGTCACGAAGAGTCGGACACAACTTAACGAATAAACAACAACAACAGACTACTTACTGCTAATCTCATTCTCTCTTCCTTGTAGCACTTATGTTATTGTCAGCTTTAGAGACAGGCTAGCAACATCACGGCTGCTGCTCCATTCTGGATCTCTTGTAACATCTGCTTAAGCCTCCAGCTTGGTCCTGTTTGTAGTGATGTTTATACAGCTGAGAGGCACCATGTGTTTGTTCTCTATTTCTGTAACTTTGTAGGTGTAATACTTGATGCAGTGCTTCCTTTCATTCATTCTTTCTCAAGCTGCACAGCTCTTGGAATGGAGGAAAAAAGTCCTGGGGATAATCGGTCTGATGCCATTTGCAAGCTGCAGCTGAACACACAGTTGCAAAAAGGTAAGTAGCAGAGCTTGGAAAGAACTGAGTAACAATGAACACTTCTCATGACTTTAATTTCTTACTGGACAGTTTTGGTAATTTAAAAAAATGGAATGGGACAATTTTAACGTTATACCAAATTAATCAAGGAATTGATTTTTAGAAAGCATACATGACCTTTTGGCACTAAAAGATTGTGTTTTCTTTAACAATGTAATGTTAATATATAAGCACCAGCAATAACATGTCCAAGCTGCGGGCAGTAGTGATGGCCAAACGGTTTATAGGATTTATATTAGTCTTTATTATGACTTCATGGGAATGGAAGTTGGTGTACACAACAGACCCTTCAGCCTTATCAGATGTAAAACATTCAGGTGGGCACATGGCCTGTATCCTCGAGGTCCTCTAAATTCCCCATATTATTTTTCTTGACATTGAAATTGGTAGGCCAAAGATCATTCCCAGTGAATTGCTATCTCATCTTGCAAGTTTAATTAAAATAGGATTTATGCAAGCCTGATTGCAATTTGTTTTTAATGCACACCCACCCACACCCAAATTGTATTGGTAGTTTTCAGCTTTCTTTTGTGCACTTTTTGATGAAGCTTTGAATTCATCAGAGGGGAACAAACACTACACCTTTGGGGGAGGGATCCAACTGAATTACTGTTAAATTCAAAATAATTAATAAATAAATTAAAATAATTAATCCTTTGAAAGAATAAAACCGGTTTAAGAACTGTATCAGAATCTGAGCTTCCTGGATGTTCAGACATGATTTGCTCATTTTCCAGAAACCAGCACATTGTTTTATACGTTGATTGCTCCACTCCTCTTGGTTGCCTTGATTGGAATTGCAGTCCTTGCTATATACTATCATAACAAGGGAAAAGCACTGAAAGGTATGTGGCTCCTAATGATATCTTGTCTTATTACCGTGTTTCCCCGAAAATAAGACAGGGTCTTATATTAATTTTTGCTCCAAAAAACACATTAGGGTTTATTTTCAGGGGATGTTTTATTTTTTTCATGTACAACAACCTACATTTATTCAGATACAGTCATGTCCGCTTCTTCTGGTTCTGCACAATGGTGGAGGGCAGGGTTTCACTTAAGTGGGGCTTATTTTTGGGGTAGGGCTTATATTACGAGCATCCTGAAAAATCATACTATAGCTTATTTTCAGGTTAGGTATCTTATTTTCGGGGAAACAGGGTACCTAAGCTGCATGTTATCTTTTTACTTTCTTTTTTTTAATTACCTTTATAAAAACAAGTACATATATATACACTAGACTTGTCTTTAAATTAACCCTTAGTAACCAGAATCCTATAGGTGATTTATGAGTGCACAAGTTAAATTGCATAATTCAGTGAATTGCTGCTGACTGGCAAGACACCACTTGCATTACAAGGCACACATCTGATTATACAACAGGGACATGCCTACTAAAGCAACCAGTACCACATTAACTAGTGGCAGTTCACTGCAGTGAGTTACACAATTTAATCTGCATGCACCTGAATCACCAACAGGATTTTGGCCAGTGTTCTTCTCAGCTTCTTCGTTTCAGCAAAGAAACGTTTTTTGCCATTTCCACAAATGTACCTTCTTGATCTGAAGCTAAAGAGCTATATCCAGTCTTAGGAGTTCCACACATGGAATTCCCTCCCACAAGCCATTTCTTTGGCCATGACTCTAATGCAAAGTATGTTTATATGCCATGGGAGCAATCCACCAGGAAGTTATCTTGTTTTTAAGCCCACTGAAAGGAATGGAAATTCTTAAGAGAGTACTGTACTGTCATCCCAGAGTCCTTCAATTTAATACTCATGTGCTATTCCCTTTGTCAGCATCCTGGGCCCAGGGATGACTGTTCACTTGTATAGGTAGGAGCTGCCCTGTACACAAGCATCTCAGTTTCTTTAAAAGGAAGAAATCACATCTGTACTTGAATTATTTTGTAAGTGCAGATCTGTTTCCTTCCACTTAAAGGGCCAGGACTCCTTTCCTGATATTGCAGAATCCCTTATATACCACATCTTGGTTCTCATAATCCTAGAAAGTCCACACTGCTGGCTTCCAGAGATCTACAATTCACTTAGGTTGAAATAGTAGAACTTGGGCTGGTTTCCTTTCACCCATTGGACAAAATAGGATTAAATGCAAACATTTCAACTTTACTGGGTTGTTGATTGAGGCTAAAACTGTGAGTCAGCTTAAAAGTATGTCAGACTGGTTTAAGTGGTTTTGTGGCTAGCTCTATCCATCTGTACTGCTCTCCAGCAAGAATCACTTGAATAGGTTGAACTTTAATGGTAGCCTCTACTGCAAGTCCAACTTAGACAAACTTGGGTCAGGCCGTAATGGAATCCCTTGTGAAGATTCTTTCTCTCTATACCTGCCAGGTAGCCTTTGAGACCTACCCACAGATATTTTTACTTACAAGGAAACAGAGATGCCAATTCTTCTGACTGCTGATTAAATCTATACATGGTAACTCTCAAAGAAAGGCTAGAACTGAATGTGGTCCCACTTCAGTTCTTTGATGTTCCCCAGAGAACCACACTTTCTTCCGCAGGACACTGTCATTCAGTGGTTACATTTTCTTTCCCATCCTAAATGGTTTAAATGCCTCTCTTAAGACTTAGTTGATGGCAGTAACAGCTTTACACTAAAATATGCTAGTGTTTTTTGGATCCCACTTATTTGCCTTTGACCCTGCCCATCATTGGAATGCAGTGCACCCAAACGTCTTTGAAATTAACTTTGGCTGAAATAGGGTCCACACCCTTGCCTTGAGAGATAGGAAGTAGTTGCTTCCACTGTCATATCTTTATAGCTCTTTACTTCATCCACAGATGTCCTAATTTGCCCAGGGTTCTCTCCACCTCCTATCCCAGCAAAGCACATTACTCACGGAAACACGATTTCTTTCAGGAGGGGGGCAAGTAGATTATATGGTCTTTGGCTTTTTTTGTTGTTCCTTTCAAGTCTTCCCAGGGCTATATATAATTGTTCCTTCAGCAGTTCATGTGATTGCAACAGACTAACCAACCAATCACTTGCACTCAGCTAGATCATTAACAGGTCAGTCATAGCCTGATGGCACATGAGATGGAACAAAGATCCAGTTCATGTGGAATGTTCTATTTTAGGCACGAATGCTCCACATCTTCCATTTATGTGGCAGGGAGGGGAAGGTCCATACAGTCAATGTTAATACAAGCCCTTCTAAAATGTGAACATTTTGAGAAAATTAGATTGAATAATAAGCAGTTTCAGCTCAACTGAGTTTAGAGAATTTGGTACTACATCCGATGCCTTGTAATTCCTTTTTTTTCCCCCGAGGGTGGTGTCCACAGTAAATTGAAAAAGCAGTAAAAATAAGTTGCTTTGAGTGTGCTTAAAATTCTTGAGATTGAGGATGCAACTACATTGGAAAGCTGAATTGGAGCGATTCGGCTTTGCTGTGACTTGCTTCGCAGTCTGTTTTATGTTTGAAATTGCAGTCAGTGCTCACAAAAGGATTGATTTGGGAGTGCACGCTTCATATGGAATGTGAGGTGATTCACATTCCAGCCCACAACTCCCTCCCTCCCTCCCTCCCTCCCTTCCTTCCTTCCTTCCTTCCTTCCTTCCTTCCTTCCTTTCTCTCTCTCTCTCTCTCTCTCTCTCTCTCCCTCTCCCTCTCTCTCTCTCCCCCTCCCTCCCTCCCGTCTGACCTCTGTCAATCTGATGCAGAACTGATGGGGGCATAAATATGAGGAATAATAATAACAATGACTCAGTGATAAAGTGATAGGATGATCTAGCACTAATCTCATGTATGTAAGAATTTTTAAAAAATTAAAAAATTAGCCGCCCCGAGTAGACGTTGTCTAGGGGGGCGGGGTAGAAATCTAAAAATAAAATAAATAAATAAATAAAATAAATAAATAAAAATGGAGGATGATCAGGAGGAAGGAAGGAATTCGGGAGGGGGGGGTGTTCCTCTGGTCCTGAACACAACATCCAAACTACCTACACAAGGCAAAAACACCACTTACAGACACACGTGCTCATCTTTAAAAGAACATATCACAACTAAACACATGGCAGAAAGCCTGTTTGAATCATTCCAGCTTGGAAAATTGGAGAACCTCCCCCCCCCCCAACAGCAGAGAAAAAAAGCTGCTTTGGAAGCAAAAAAGGGCTGGACTGATTCAAATCAGACTTTGCATCATGTGGTCAGTAAAAAATACTTCAAATTCACCTGTAGAGCAAATCCCACATGTTTGGCCATATAGTCGCAGCCTGAGGGTGGTGGGTTTATCCAGATACAATTTGAGATTATGAATGTAATGCATTAATTGATATGGAGCTGTAGTACTTGGGTTTAATATTATTTAGATGTGATTTCTATATTATCAGCAGCATGGCATATGCTACCCCAACTTGTTTTCCTGCATGGTTCAAGTAAAGCTTGTCTCAAGAAACAGTGTGGTGAGGCTAGCAATGTAGTTCATTTTCAGCCAATCACTCAGCCAGACAAGATAGATGTATATCACCAGCTTCACCCAGCTGGGTTCCTAGATCCAAATGTTGTGGAAAGAAGCCCTGGTGCTATGCTTCTTGTGAGACCAATTAGAGTGTTGAATGAATTACCTCAGTCCTGCTGCCAACGGTGAATGAATCATCTGAACTCCATTGCTTTCAATGGGCCGAAAAGATGTTGAAAACTAAGCAGTCTGGGTGAACTGGTTTCTGTGGATTGTTACATGGTATAAGTTTTTATTGGTGACTCTCTTACTGTGTCAGAAATCTGACTGATTCCTATCTTTTTCTCTCTCTCTCCAGCAGATTTACAATACTGGGCTCAAGAGATATGCAGACAAATAAAAGGGACAAAGGTGAATTCTAACCCACACATATTTTTATTATATTATGCTGTCTCTAATCTCTGTTTGATTTCCTTGGCAGCTGGTGAACTCAAAGTGGTGAAGTAAGGTCAAAGCTTTGTCAACAGCTATTCAGTAGCTGCCATACCACATAAGGAAGGGCAAGAGGGAATGGTGAAATTGCAAGGAACAGGGAACCACAAAGGATATCAGGGAAAGTCTGAGTTTTGCTCTGAGCAACATGCATACAGCTGGTTGGAATCCATTGAATTTCACGTTAATTGCCATTTTTATCCTCTGGAAATATTATTACTCTGAATTTCTCATTGGCTTTCCTAGGCAGACATTCCAGGCACCTTTAAAACCCAAGAAGCACCTGTATGGTGCAGATTTTTCTCTCAGTTCACACTACAGATATGTAAATTCCTTAATTAAATTTAGTCACCTCATTTTGCCATTTATTTATTTTATTTTGTATACCGTCTCATTAGTGTGAAGCACTATTCTGGGCAGTTTACAGCATAATAAAATAAAATGAACTGTAAACAAACAACAATAAAATCATAAATAAAACTAATCAAATGGAAAGAATAAACTCAGCAATCCAGCCAAGATGGCATAACACTTCCGTATTAAAAAGTCAGAGCACAAGGGGGGGAAATCAAGCAAGGTTGCATGGGGAGGGAGAGAGCCAATCGCAGCTCAATCGGAAGCTGGTTCCAAAAGGCTGGTGCTACTATAGAGAAGGCCAGACTTCTCATGCCAGTAGATGATTTTCTGGTCTCCTTCAGAGTAGCCACCTGTTGCTACTTGTCTTTTATTTGCTGTTTGTGGATGTTTCCTTGCAAGAATAGATGGACATCTATGTCATGAACGTCCCTAAGATATCTGGCTAAAAGACCTGTGCTCAGATAACTTAAAGAAATAAATAAATGATGGCTAAATGGAAACTCCATGTTCTGAAGCCAGCGTAATATATTACTTGTAGGAGAAGCCTCTTGCCTTAATTCCTGTTCATTGGCTTCCTAGGCAAGTTTGACAGATCATCCTGGGCTTCCGGGAAGCAGCTAGTTGGTGACTGTGGGAAGCAGGATGTTGGAGAAGTCCAGAGCTTGCAAAAATTACTTTTTTTGCACTACAACTCTCCACATCCATTAACCAGTATTGACACTGGCCATACTGACTGAGGCTGCAACTACACAATCAGATACTGTGCAGTCTCCCTGTGACCACCTAATTGGAACAGAAGCATAAAATAGGCTGCGAATCAACCTGCAGCAAAGCCAAATTGCTCCACTTCAGCTTGCCAGGGCAGTCAGAGCCTAAGAGATTCTGGGATCCAAAAAAGTAACTCCCAATCTTATATTTACAGAACACACTTTTTATGCCACCACAGTAGCTACAGAAAAGTCTTCAGATAGCCTTCAAAACAGTTAGCATTCCATTGCCCAAATAGTGTTTTCCTTGATATGTTTTTAAGTGCTTTGCTTTTGTTTGTGGTTTTGCAGGACTCCCCTAGTGACACCTTTGTAAATGGAAACGTGGCATGTCCCACTGGTCATCTGTTCCTGGAAGGGACATGTTTGTTGGACCTTGACGAATATTCATTTTCAGACGATATCTGCTGCCCACATGGGCATATGAATGAGAAAGCTGGCCCTAATGCAATCCATTGTGGATCAGGAGAGAATTTCCCAGCACTGTCTCTTCTTTCTGAAGATGATCACTTCAGGCAGATTCCCACGGAAGATGAGTATGCGGACAGAATGCCCCATGGCCCCCATTATCTGCCTTTACTGAGCCAATCTGAAAGTAAACCTGTTTCGCCTTTCTCAGAGCCTGTGGAAGTGGGGGAGAATGATAGTTTAAGCCAGTGCTTCACAGGAACTGAAAGTCTGGCAGAATTAACAAACTGCTGTTGCACAGATGCTTTCTGTGGAACAGACCCCATTCATGTTTCCTCCCACAAATGCATGGAGAACTCTTGCCACCCGTCTGCCTGTAGCAATGTGAGGGATCTTGAGTATCAAGACCTAGGAGCCTCCTTCTTAATGCCTGGAGATACAAATAATTGCACGGCCTGTAGAGGAACTTATAGAGAATCTCCCAGCAAACTGGGCAATGCCTCAGATTCTTTCAAGGAAAGTGGACCTCCTCCACTGAGCACCTGTGGCTTGGACTCTTCCTTTGTGGACCAGAGCAGCTCAGCAGACAGCACCAGTGCAAGGAATGACCCATGTGATGGAAATGGTACAAAGCATCAGAACACAAAAAGAACACCCGAGTCAAACGGCAGCACATCCAATCCCTCAGCTGCATCTGGTAAGCCAATTTGGAAGTCTTCTTGTTTGTACGCCAGTGTTGGGGATCATCAGGTACTTTATCATCAGATATCAACATCTGAGTCTCCATATGAGTGAAATCAGATGCAGAGCACATTACAACAGCAGATGATCATCTCCATCATGAAATTCCCTTGGATATCTGGCTAGGAGATATGCACCTAGATAACTGAGGAAATAAATTATCTGATGAGGGAAAGAAATTGTTCTGTGTACATCTGTTGTTCTTATAGGCCATCAAGTTGCTTCTGACTTATGGCAGTCCTGTTAGGGTTTTTTAGGTGGTTCAGTGTTTGCCATTAACAGTAACAGGAGGACAATCTTAGAATTATCTGTAGTCCTGTGAAAACTAAAATTAAGCTAGTGATGATTGTAATGTCTTGGGGTAACTGCATTATGATCAGGGAAACTTCTAGCCCCAAGACCTAATCCACCCTACCAAAGTTTAGGGTCCCTGCAATATCCCTTCCAAAATGACAAAGGTGCTTCCACTCATGGCTTTTATAGTGGAACTGTTCTCCTTATTTATGGCATTATTCCAAAAATACATGCATTAGTATCTCTCATCTATATTAAGGCAGGGTGAAGAGATATTTAGCCTTCCCCTTGCACTGTTTTCCCAGTGAATATTTCAATCCCTAAAAGTACTCTTTGTCCCAGTAAAAAAATTGTGATAGCAATCCCAACTTCTTTTCCAGGGCACATAATAGCTGGAGGTGCACTGGAAAAGGATTTAACTTTGTCTTCCCCCATGTCAAAGTTCCAGTCTGGAGTTATCCTCCAGTAACTTTTATTTTTAATGAAGATCGACAAATGTGACCACATACTGTATAGCCCAAAGCCTGAAGGTTAATGAAAAACAGGGAGGGAAAAGACAAATCAAATGATGCCAGTCTGAGCCTTAGATATATTTAAATATGGAATAAAAAGTTAAAGGTGGCACTTACCACCTGGTTTGTTTTTTTTAAATGTCATACATAGGTGGAAACGGAGTAGAATAATGAGGGTGGGGATTTCCCTCTTCCTTATGAGATGTTTTCTGAAGCCATTAGTTCATGCTGTTTTATAGTAAGACTTGCCCTGCTCTTTAAATCTTACAAGAGTCCGATGAATGAGCCAGGAAATCTTATTTTCTCCGAGATTCTGGAAATGGTCTAGACCCAGCGTGGTCACATGCTGGTGCCAGTGGTTTCTTCCCCACCCAAAGAAAGCTCCATTTTCTGGCACTCTCAACTGGCTAGTTGGCCGGCCAAATATTGTGGCGATGGTGGAGAAATGAAAAGCAAATTCCTTCACCAGTCCAACTCCAGTGACAGTTTGAGAATTACAAACTGAGCAGATTGAAACATTGCTCAGTGTTTCTTTTTGAAAAGTAGTACCTCTTACTATGCTACTGCTGGATTCCCAGTATGGAGTAATAGATAGAGTGCCAGACTAGGACTCTGGAGATCAGGGTTAGAATCCCCATTCAGCCATGGAAACTCAACTGGGGGAGTGGAACTGGTAAAACCAATCCTTAAATATCTCACTTACCTTGAAAGCCCTATTAGGGTTGCTTTAAGTCAGTTCGGATTTGACAGCATGTAACACACAAACACTATGCTTTATGCAGTGTTTCCTAACCTGGATATATTATTGGTCTGGCTGGGGAAATCTGCCATACAGGAATACTTTGATCTTTGAATGAACTTTATTGCTTAAAACCATATGTCATCACAATCAAATGCTTATATACTGCCCCATAATGCTTAAAGCACTCTGGGCAGTTTGCAGTTCAGTTAAGCAGGTTACACATCCCCACCCCCCAAGCTGGGTACTCAGTTTACCAACCATGGAAGGCTGAGTGAACCTCAAGCCAGCTACCTGGGATTGAACCCAGGTTGTGAGCAGAGTTTTGGCTGCAGTATTGCAGTTGGACCACTGCGCCATGAGGCTCCTGTGTTATAAGAATAACAAAAACATATCATCATCATCTTAGAACTGCAGAGCTGGAAGGGACCCTATGGATCATATACCATTGACATAACTGCCCTCAAGCTGATTACTAGAGATGGGGGTATTCATATATGAATACGAATATCCCTGCTCTTAACAAGCTGGACTTAACAAGCTGGACTTAACAAGCTGGACTTAACAAGCGTCCAGCCCCTAGGGCTGGACCGTCCACTCACGCATCCGGTGCCAGCAGCCTCGCTGTTCCTTCCAGTCACTCCCAGAAGGAGGAGTGTCTTCCTGCTTGGCTAGCGACTCACCCGCCTTGCAGGGAGAGTCGTCCTCCCTCTCATTGCCAGGAGTGGCTAGCCGAGCGGGGCTCCAGGAGTGATTGGAAGGAAGAGCAAGGCCGCTGCCGCCAGATGCATGAGTGGACAGTCCAACCCCAGGGGCTGGACCCTTGTTAAGTCCAGCTGCACAGGGATATTCGAATACCTCCATCTCTACTGCTTACATAACTGAGCTGGGGAGTGGATTTCTATCACACAAAAATCTAAGAATATCAGCAAGAAATTGACTTCTGTGGTGCTCATATAAAGGAAGGAATAATTGAAAAAATAACACAGCTTGGTGTGTTTGTTACTTTAGATCAAAGTGGATAATACATTTAGCACTTCCCCCCCAGAGATGGTCCTCCATATGGTGAAAGATATCCATTTGTCATAGAGTGTAATTTTTCTTACTATCATGCTTCATTTTGTAATCATCATTGGAATACAAACATGGCTTAATTTCCGGTTCTGATTGCTGAAGCACATATCTCTGAAGAAATTCTGTTGCAGTAGGGGAAATGAGTTAATGGCAGAGAATATATCGTATTTTTCCATTTATAAGGAAATGTGTCTTTATAAGACACACACACATACTTTTCTAACCCAAAAATTAAGAAAACTTAGCTTTGACTATTCAGCCTCTGGGCTCAGAACGCTCGGACATTAGGAGTCCCTGTTGAATCTGAGCCTACAGGCTCCACCTCCAACGAGGTGTGTTCCAGTTGGTTTGTTCAGTGTCAGCTGACGTCAGTTCCATAAGGCTTGTGATTGGAGGAAGCTAAGTCTCCTGACTGTAGGAAGCTAAGCCTCGTGATTGAAGGAAGCCTGTTTACAGAGGCAAGGTACGGGCCGTTCTGTTCTCTCCATTTTCTCAGCATACCTCCATGTAAAAAGACAACCCTCAATTTTTAGTCTAAAGATTTTAGACAAAAGTTTTGTCTTATACACAGAAAAATACAGTAACTATGTTACATATCCTGATGGCAACCCTGTTAATCTGTACATTAACTACCCAGAATTGCTATAAGAATCAAAATTGTTTGCCTCCTGTTCTGGAGTGAGAGGTTACTGTTAGAGGTTGAATTGTAGCTTCAAGGGTTCCTCCCACACACCTAATATATAACCCCATACTATCACAATTCTCTTCATAAATACACAATTAATATAGATCTGTCCCTCTTTTCTGATACCCTCTAGGAAATGTGACTGGAAATGGAAATTCAACATTCATTTCAAGTGGACAAGTCATGAATTTTAAAGGAGAGATCATTGTGGTCTACGTCAGCCAGAACTCCCAAGAGGGATCAATGTCTCCTGGGTCGAGTGATGACAGCCTGGGGAGCCCTGTGCAAGAAGAAAACCTGAACCGCTGTGAGACTTTTGCAGGCAACACTCCTCCGTATAAGGAGAAATGTGCTGAAATGAACTCACCTCACAGCATGGTCCATGATGAACCACCAAGCACTGTGGGAGGGTTCAAGAGGACGTTTGGGCCGATCATACAAGAAGAAAATCATAAGGACCAGGACAGTAAACATCTCTATAATGAGGCTTCACAGCCTGTACAAGAGGAGGGGAAGCCAGGACAGTTCCTAAAGCAAGCCTTGCACTGATGGAAGTCATTGCCAGCCTACTGACCTCTGGCATTTGGTCAGAAAGAACACTATCAGTCATTGAATATGGTCTGAATACAGCACCTGAATAGCACTAAATAGTTTTTTTAAAAATGCATTTGGTGATAAAATGTCAGATGGCTTTGACTGACCCATTAGAAAGAGGGCCTTTGCTTTTGCTGGTGATCCTTTGCTATAGCAGGGAACAAGATAGTTTTGGTGCTATGTGGTGCATTTCTCCTACTGTTCCAGGAATAAGCAGAGTACTTAAGGATTGAGGTACAAGATGCATTGTTGTGACTGCAGACATCCCAAATGCAGTGGACTAAGCTCCTGAAGCATCTTGTACATGCTGCTAAAGACTGTTAATACAGAAGCTTGCATTGGTTCGATGCTAGACTCTGGACACTTGCAAAATTAAGTGAAAACAGCAGTTGTCTTTTTAACACTCACTTTTGGAAACATTGCATGTCCATCTACTTATTTAGAATTCCGTATGAATGTATTCCTTCACATGTTTGTTCATCTAGTAAAACCAGTTTTAAAGTGGGGGGCGTTAAGTCACTGGGTGCGTCTTCTTCCAGGCTTGTCAGTCAGGGCTGTACTTAGTTGGGTTCCGCTGCAGACTTGCAGAGCCAGTCTTCCCTGAGCTGGAGCTTGGAGAAACATGATCTGTGTAACCAGAGTTTGGTGAGTATGCTTCCAGAACAACTCCAGTTCTTCATATTTCATTTCCTTCACAGCCCTTGATTTGAAATTAAAGTGGTTTAAGCAGGGACCACAACTTGGCAATTCTTGTGGGCCACCAGAAATCAAACTCTCATTAATCCTGTGAAAGCAGCTTGTTACTAACTTTGACACTTTTTCTCAAGACTCAGAGGAAGGACATTTATGTGAAGGGCAACTGAGGAAGTGTCAAGATTTGAGATGTGAGAGATGGTTCCAAGACAAATCAGTCTTCCAGGTTGACAGCAAAGAGACTCACAGAGATGGTAGATTCCTTCACCAGCAATGTATTTACAGACTTTTGTACAACTGAACTATGTACATCAGTCAACAGACTAAATAATACACTTACAGTAAATAAACGGACAGCACTTCGTGCAGCAACTCTCCAACACAACACTTCCAACTTCACCATAGTGTGCAGCACTTACATAGTGTGAATAGCCAATCACTGGGCACATTACCTGATGTCTTCTCCCAGACATTACATCATATCCAATACACATTTCATGGATTGCATCAGCCTCATGTGCTGACTCTGTGGCAGCACACCTGTTTCAAGATGGATGCCTATTAGTAAAACTTTGGTTCATGTGCCAAGAGTAAATGTTCTATTGTGTGCCATAATATCCTGACAGGAAGCACAGGTGAAACATGTCATTCATGAGCACATAAAATAATGCAATTGCAACTCCATTCCCAGCTGGAGTATGATTTGTGCAGCTCCACTGTATGTTGGCATATACATAGCCACCAACAGCCATAAAACAGACTGAAAGAAAAGAATCCTTTGCCATGAATGGGAAACCAACTTCATGGGGTCCCAGTCCAGGCCTCTGGGATTTCCCAGAGGGCCACATCTCCTACCCTGTGATGCCTTCTTATTTTTGTACACATGCACCCTTTTTAAAGGTTGAAATGCCTTTCCCAAAGCAAATGTACTATAAGCAGTAAGAGGTTTAAGGTACACTTTGCAGGTATTTTTGGTCTACTTTCTTGGGGTTGGCCATGTCCAGAGGCAAAATGTGGCCCCTGATAACTTCCCTGAAATTGAATCTGGCCTTCAGGCTGAAAAAGAACCCCCACTCATATACATAACAACACGCAACTGGTACAAAAGTAACCTGTAGGTTTCTGCTGATGCAAGTACAGTTAAGACTATATGGAGGTAAGGCCTAGTCTAACGCACTTGGTTGCCTGGCACTAAGCAGTGAATGGCAATCCCCTTCCTTTAGTGTAAGAAGGCCAGTCATGTTGTCTTGCCAGCACAGACAGAAAAACCCACACTTCTGTCTCTGGCAGTTTAAAAAATATATAAATTAAAACAATAGTCATTCAAATAACAATTTCCTGCCCTTTTGTGGCACCCAGAATCTGCTGCCTGGACTGTCTTATCTTTTGTAATGACTGGGCTGCCTTGCCCGAGGCTACAATTTGTCTTTTACTGTGTTATGTATTGGTTCTAGCCATAGTAAGAATTCAATGCCTTGAGGGTCTTGCGAAGTTTTTGACGTGTATATAATGTGCTCCTTTTTTAAAAAAAAATGCTTTAAACTACACTATTTTTATGAACTGAGAAAGTGAATTTAAGCATTACTGAATGTTTAAACTTGTTTCTTTGCTGAAAAAATGTGGCTATTGCAAAGAAACTGCTTTCACTATTGGGGGGAGGGCAGACATGTTTCTCTCAGATGTCACTTTAATTAAACTAAAAGCTCTGAACTGCCTCAACAATTAATCTTCCAAAATCTTTTTCTTTCTAGTTAGCAATGGTTCCGTCAAGCATGTTTGGTGATGGGACAGTCAATAGAAGAGGACAGTAGCTTTGTGTGACTCCTGGCTCTCCCCTTCCCCTTCTGCTAATGTGCCTATGGAGGCAATGGAATGGGGCAGGGGAGCAGCAGCATGTCACTCCTTTTCTTTGCTGAAAACTGGTGCAAGATAAAGGTAGTTTCTCCTGAGCACACCAGAGATTCTGGGGAAAGGGTTGCAAGCTTGTATCATCTTCCTCTGGCCTTTTTCAACAGGCAGAAGAAGCGGAGCTTGGAACTAATTCATTACAATTTTATTTGTACCCCTAATTCATCAAAGTTTTCAATTACCATTTAAAAATCTCTTGCTTTGTTAAATGCCTGGGGCATTATTTCTGAGCAGTGATTACTGGTTCTTACTTTAATTCAGAGATGGCTGATCTCTGAGGAACTGAAGTCCGTATTTCAGATTTGCCAGCAGCCCAAGGAGCAAGGGTGGCAAATTTGTATATTATTATTTTTTCTTAATGTGGTTGTTATGTACTGTAAATGATGCTGCAATGGATTTTTGCAAACAAAAATGGGCTTAACTATGAAAGGGAAGGTTCACTGTAAACATCGTTGTGCCCTCTGGTGTCCAATTAAAAGCTATGAAGGGCCCCAGGGTGCTGGAGACCATTCAGAACATCGCAGAATTGCCCCCCAAAGCCCCTAGAGCAGTGATGGCGAACCTATGGCACGTGTGCCACAGCTGGCACGCAGAGCCCTCTCTGTGGGCACACGAGTCATAAGTTGCCATTGAGAAATACTTACCCATCCTCTTGATCCCGGATTTTGGCACTCCCCCCTGCTGGTGCAGTGGTCCAGCAAAGGGGTGCAATGGCGGCCATTACAAGTCTAACCCGATGGGGGATTGGAGGACTGGTAAGTATTTCTCTGTTAATACCGCCCCTAGGAAAACAACAACAACAAGTATTTAAACGTTGCAGTGCAGGGGCAGTTGTTTTTTCTAAACTAAAAACTCAGTATTCAGGTTTAATTGCAGTGTTAGCACTTTGAAATAAATAAGTCGGTTTTGTATTGCAGTTTGGGCACTCGGGCTCAAAAAGGTTCACCATCACTGCCCTAGAGGGTACAGAAGGACTCTTTGAAAAAAGCCTTCTCCCCAAAACCCTTTAAAAACAGAATGGGTGGGGTGGAATTGGAAGGGCTATGATGCCAGGGGCCCACAAAAATGACCACATGCATACCACGGACTCCACATTGCACACACCTGCTTGAAGTAATTTCAAATTAGTTTTGAAGAAAATTAAACCAGAGACAAAAAAATTATTTAGAGTGTGTATCATTTTATTAATGTTTTAATAATAACGAACTTTTGATACATTAACACTAGCACATTAGAAACTAATGCTGAACAAAATCCTGTTCTATATTTACATAAACAGAAGAGGAATCTTGGCTGATTGCAGTGAATTGGCTTGTGCCAGGCACATACTAAATGTACAATCAGATATACTATCAGCATGTTTGCAATTAGCTGTGGCAACATCCACAATGCCTCTTGTACACACACATGTCCAATATTTCTGAAGAGATTAATGCTGTTTCTGCGAAGCCAGTGCCATATAATTACTGGCTATCCATAGATTATTTGAAGAAGAGCCAAAGAGCTGTGGGAGAAGGAACTGGAGTTACCACCTTGGTGCTGACCAATCTAACAAGACAGGTTCTTGGAGTATGGTTGGCTATTAATGATCTCTGAACAGTTGCTGCCCATAATTTTTCACCCTCTGCTTCATGTTTGTTATATACCAACACAATACCGTCAATTTTAGCATACTGTTTTTTTATTGGTCACTTGCCAAAGCCAGTCCGAGTAAAATAACCAATAATACGCACACTTACATGAGAGTGAGGTCCACTGCAGTCATTGCTAAATATGATTTCAAAAGAATGCCCAAGACCCAGTTTATATTACTTGAGCATCATAATAACCATCATGCCCACCCCAAATTATTCTTGGACTATCCCATCAAGTGTAATGCACCGTCAAAACAATTATGTGATTATGGACCTGTCTGATTTGGTCAGGTGCATCCCCCACACCCCTGAATCCCCCATTACACATTAAAATGTTAAAATAGTAAATCCAAACTTTGTTAGTATTTCAGTGAAAAGGCTAAATTACTTAATCTGATGGGGAGGACAGAAACCTCAAATATAAAATGGCCAGGAATTATGTATGTACTTTGTCCATGTTTTCCTTTTGAACCCAGTGTGCACACAAGAGTTTAAAACGAGCTTTGGAGCTTTTGCACAACAGATGCTGCAGAGCAGCAATTATGATATTGTGTGTGCTGTGTCAGTACTTGTGGGGACAGAACTAAAGAAGTAATATTTGTGTTACCATAATGTAAAATACATTGTTGTAATTTCAGAAGAAGATTGATCAGTCTATGCTTTAGAGACTACAGCAAAGCCTTTGACTGTGTGGATCATGAGAAGCTATGGGTTGTTTTGAAAGAAATGGGTGTGACTCAGCAGTTGATTGTCCTGAACTCCTGATGTATATCCTGTATTATGTACAAGATGCTACCATTAGGACATGAAGAAACAGAATGGTTCTTATAGGCAAAGGTGTCAGATAAAGGTATATCTTATCCACTTACCTGTTATGTCTGAACATAATCTGGAAAGCTAGACTAGATTCAGATGAAGGAGGACTGAAAATTGGTGAAAGAAACATCAATAATTTCAGATACGATTATGCAATCTTACAGGCAGAAAGCAGCAATGATCTCAAGTGCCTTCTGATGAAAGTGAAAATGCCAAAGCAGGACTGCAGTTGAATGCTAAGAAGATAAAAATCATGACTAGAGAAGAACCACAGAACTTTGCTATTGACAAATAAGAAACTGAAATAATAAAAGATTTTGTATATCTTGGTTCAATCATCAATCCAAATGGAGACTGCAGCCAAGAAGTCAGAAGACTGAGAGTCATAAGGGCAGCAATTAGAGGAAAGGGTCATCAAGTGTAAAGATGTATCATTGGAGATTGAGACCAATATCATCCACATTCTTGTATTTCTGATCACCATATATGGGTGTGAAAGCTGGACAGTAAAGAAAGCTGACGGGGGGAAATGTTTATTTTTAAGTATGGTATAGTGCTGGAGGAGAGTTTTGCAGGTACCCTGGATTGCCAGAAAGACAAACAAGTGGATCCTAGATCAAATCAAGCCTGAACTATCTCCAGAGGCAAAAATGTTGAAACGGAGGCTGTGCTACTTTGGACACATCAGTAGACCATAGGATTATTTGGAAAATACAATAAATCTGGGAAAGGTGGAAGGCAGCAGGAAAAGAGGAAGACTGAATATGAGATGGACTGACTCTCCACAGTCTTGAGTTTGCAAGAGCTGAGCAGGACTGTTCAGGACAGGACATTTTGGAGACAGCTTATTCATAAGGTTGGAGGCAATTTGATGGCATATAACAACAGCAACAACAACATAGAACAAAGGCATTGCTCTAAAACAGGGGTCTCCAAAGTACGGCCCACAGGCCACATCTGGCCCACCTGGCCTTTTAATCTGGCCTATGCATGTGTGTGCACATGCATGCAGATGTGAATGCAGGTGGGTGGGAGTGCGGGTGGGCGGGAGTGTGTGCGTGTGTGGGGGCAGGTGGGAGCACGCGCGTGTGCATACGCACGCATTCCTTCAGCCCTCAAAAATATATTATTTGGCCCTCCATGTGAAAAGGTTGGAGACCCCTGCTATAAAATATTGATACTAAACATGCATATGAAGCATATTAAATGCATATGTTGTCCTACTGGAATCCAACATATTAAGATTAAGCCATTTCTTCTGCGTAATACAAATGAGTATTAAGTAATCTTTTTCTGACTATGTTAGTTTTCTGACTATGTTTTGAGCCCTGTAAAATGAATGTTCCTATGCAGGACATAATCTGTCAGGAACTCAAAAGTTTGCAAGATGAGTCACTCTGCCCTCTGCCGGCTTTCTCCTTCTCAGCTGAGTTAACTGATTTAAAATGATTACTATGCTCTAACCCCCTATTAAAATGTTTGCACACAAGCTCCAAAGATACCCAGTGTGGTATAGTAAATAGAGTGATGGACTAGGACTCAGGAGGCCTGGATTCGAATCCCTGCTCAGCCATGGAAAATCACTGGGAGTGCGGAACTGGCAAAGTCACTCCTTAAATATCTCACTTACCTTGAAAGCTTTATTAGGGCTGCTATAAGTCAGTTCTAACCTTTTTTTAAGAAATTACTATTCATACATACAAAACATACAGAATGGCAATAATAGGACCTAACAAAACTAACATAGATAATAAAAGACCACAAAACTAAGCATTCATGCTACATATATGGATCAGAGATTTCGCCATCGTCTGGTCATCTAATATCATCAAAGGGTTCTTGTGAGCACTAATTCACCATAACTATTTCTTCCCCTAAGTTCCTGTTTGTTTCTGGGCCCAATTGTATATCAGCTTCCAGCTTTCCTTTAGAAAGTGTCTCGGTTGATCCCGTACTGCCTCTGAAAGCATATCTAGTTCTGCAATGTCCAGTAGCTTCTTTAAATAGCTCCTCCATCGTTAGTACTTCTCCATTCTTCCATTTTTGGGCCCAGAGTAACCTGGCTGCTGTGTATATACACAGTAGACTATATTTTATTTTTTTTATCAATAATCTCTGGCATTATATTAAATAATAACATTTCAGGTTTAAAACTTAATTTTTGCTGAACAATTTCTTGTGACATTTCCCAAACCTGTAACCAAATTTTTTTTTTGCTTTTTCGCATGACCACCATACATGATAATAAGTCCCTGGATTTTTTTTTTTACATTTCCAACAAATATTGCTGATCCTTTCTAACATTTTTGCCAATTTTACCGGAGTAAAATGCCATCTGTGAAACATTTTAAGGATGTTTTCTCTAAGATTGACTGGTTTAATCAGCTTATACTTATCTTTCTACATTTTTGTCCAATCATCAATATCAATATTATAACCAAAGTTTTGTGCCTATTTGACCATCACCTCCTTCACCCTCTCATCTTCTAGGTCGTACTCTAATATATATGTATACATTTTTTTTCTCTCATTTGTGTAGATCCATAGTTCATCTCCCTGAACTTTCCCCTCAAAAAAGCCCATATTTTTGTCCTTTTTATATCTTGATTCTAATTTCAGCATTGACCACCAATCTGTTGCTAGACCCAGTTTCTCTAAGTTTTGCTTATTTTTCATAGTTTGAACTTTAGTTAACAAATCTTTATACGTGAGTAAAACGCCCTCTTGGTTTAACACTTTCAATGTAAATGCCTCTATTAGGGCTACCCACATTGGAATTTTTGCCATACTAAACATAACGCTTTTCTCACAATATGTTCTGAGAAATGTGTCTGTTCTTTGAATTTTCCATACCATACATATGCATGCCAGCCCATTTTTAAATCATGACCTTCCAGTTTCCACAGTCTTTGAAGTCAGTTCTAATCTGATAGCACATAATAAACAAACAAAAAACCCTGTTAAAACAGTTTAGTAGTGCTGGATGCCTGCTTCCCTTTTCTTCTTCCAGCAACATTCAAGTGAATATCAGCAGGCAAGATTAAGTATTTTTGTAGCAACATTTCATGATGCCACACTTCATAAGTACTCCACTTTGACACCATGGCCTTTGGGATCTCTGAGCAGTTGGTGCTCTTGAGCCAGGGTTTGTAGGACCAAAGACTTGGGACTTTCTGAGCAGCAGTAACTATGGGCCTGTCCAAAGAGGGGAATTCGGAGCAGTCTGGTTCACACTTAAAACTTCTTATGTTCAATGCAATCAATCTTAACCAGCACTGAATCTTACCTAGCCCAGTCTAGTCCACTTTAGTTCACTGACACTAAGCACTGCAATGTTTATACACTCCATTCTTACTTTACAGTTTCCCTTGATTCATACTTCTCTTGTTCCATGTTCCAATTGTATGTGTTGTCAACCACAAGATGTCATTTCAGCTTTGTTGTATCATTAGCAACACAACTATTTGTACTTGTCCTTTGCTCTTCCCCGGTAGCTGATTGAGTGCTTTCCAACCTGGCAGTCTCATCTTCCAGCATTATCTCTTGTTTCATTTTAAACTGTCTCATCATATCATTAAGGAAAGTTCAGTAGTGGTTTACCATTGCCACCTTCTGCACAGTACTAACAGAAGTTAGCTTGAGTGTCACCACTGTTGCCTCTTTTGCCAGTCTCACCTTCAGCTACTGCTGTTGCCCAGTAGCTGCTGCCCCCATCACCATTGGAACTATCAATTCCCTTCCACTGATGCAACCATTACCCTTCAAGAGAGTGGATACATCTTAGTCTGGTGCCTCAGCTGTGACCATTCTGCCTTGAGAGACCCTTACAAGTCCAGGCTTGTAATGGAGACTGGCCTCCTGAAAGTATTGCTCTCATCTTCACTGACATACTCAAACCCCTTCACGTTAATGTGTGCCTCCAAGAAGGGAAGATTGCATGTTAGTGCTCTCTCAATAAGCCAACCCATCTCCACTCCCAGTCATGCCACCATGTTGAGGACACATTGGCCCAAATCATGTTGTTTAGCTTAGTAAGTTGCAGCCAGAGGAGGCCCATTGATCATTAATCATTTGGTAAGTCAATTCCTCCGTTAGTTCCATTGATACAAATGGCCATACTCTAAATGCAGCTTACTTCAGAATGGTAAGTCACAGAGTAGGCCCATTTGAATCAATGGAACTTACTGAGGAATTGACTCACTAGATCCCCATTGATTCAATGGACATACTCCAGTGCAATTTACTGTACTAAGCAATATGATTTTGACCATTATCTGATGTTCATTTTAGATGTTCAGATCTTTTGATACTTCTGTATTTGTTCTTTAAACCTCACTTATCAGGATTCCCCCTTCCTCCCAACAAGCTGCACTGAGAGTTATGGAATATGTTCTAACGTAGTTTTTTTGAGAGGCACACTCTACAAAACATAATGAACATAGAGACTAACACCCCCTAATGCTTGCCAGTTGTCATGGAGCTTAGAAAGCTCTACTCATGTCTTTCTCCTTGCTTTCATGGCCATCGCTGCAGAGAGGGCCTTTGCAAACAACAGGTATGTGTATGGAAAATCCTCTGAAATCTTTGATTTTCTCTCTCTCTAAAACTACCAGAATTCTAGCTTGAGGAATTCCTGCAGAATTCTAGTAGCTGTGGTGAAAAAAATTTCAAAAATCTTTTAAGGCTCCCCCAAACAATTCCATTTTACATCGCCACCTGAATCCCTGCACGGATGTCATGCTTTACAGGGACTCAGGAAGAGAATTCCAAAGCAGAGGGGCAGCAACATAAAAAGGTATTTTTCCACGTACATTCAAAGTGGACCTTTTGAAGGGCAGTTCTGGATGACCTCATTTGGCATGGGATTCATATGGGACAAGCCATTCCAATAGGTATTAAGGTTCTAAGCTGCACAGGGGTTTGCATGAATGTTAACAAAACTTTGCTTTTAGCGTTCGCTCGCTCTCGCTCAAAACCAAAACCAAAAATCATTCTCACAGAAGTACAATTAGTATTTTAATTATACAGTGGCCACAGGATAGGAGGTTTTCTTTTTCTGATAGCGATCCAAAATTATTTGATTCATATGCAAATATATGTAGATTTAATTGCACAAAGTTAAGTTAATCCTGTGACAGTCCTAACTCTCAGCCATATGGCTCACAACTATAATTATATAAATGCAATTCCAGCAAGGCAATTATGTATGCTATACAGCAGCTCTTGATATGGTTTGTTGACAGCTCTTCAAACAGTAGGACAGAAAATAGCTGTTTGTGTTTATACTGCAGACAGCTTGAATGCAGGTGACTGACAGACATTGCTCGGCTGCGATTTTGAGTGGATTTGCCTAACTTCCTTTAGCCACAGTGTGAAAAGCTTGCCACTTAAGCGAAAAACTTGGGACAGAAACGAAGGAAAGCATTGTTCTTATCTTGAGTTATTACAAAACATGTATTCAGGGAATGTGCCAGACTTAATTGGCTATCTATGTACTGTATTCTCAGTTCTGGCTCAGCAAACCATATCAAATGAAAAGTGGTGCATTACAATAGGTAAAAAGAAAATTAGAGTAAATACCCTCCATTTTAGCTTTTTTTAAATGAAAGAGTAAAAATATTACACTGCTTACAATACTTTGGGGCATTCTTTTTATAGATAACAGCCTTTTTATTTAAACAAAAATCAAGGTATGCTGTAATCATCATCATCATCATATAGGAACACCCAGGACTGAACAGAAAAGCATACTGTTATTGCAAGTCATGAATGATAAACTATAGACCAGTGATGGCGAACTTTTTTGATCCCGAGTGCCCAAACTGAGAAAAAAAGAAAGAAAAGAAAGAAAGAAAAAACAGCAGGCGGTGGGTGGCGGCAGCAGCAGAAGTGGAAGTGGCGGTGGAAGGGGGAATCCTGGGCATGGAGGTGCCTCCAGACCCCACTCTGGATCCGCCTCCAGTTGTGCCCAACTGAGCCTATAAGTCAGCTGGCCCGCTGCCACCAGCTCCAGCTGCTCTGGATCCTGGCCCGCCGCCTGTCAGGGCGCTAGCACTGCGGCTGCAGCCATCTCCTCAGGTTTGGCTGCCGGGGGTAGCGATCTAGTGACTTATGGCTTGCGTGCCCACAGAGAGGGCTCTGCGTGCCAGCTGTGGCATGCGTGCCATAGGTTTGCCATCGCTGCTATAGGCTGTACATTGTTCTTACAGCTTCAAAATCTGTACTGCCCGATTACTTAGATTTATTGTTTTGATGAAGACATAAAATAAACAATTTACCCACTGCAGTTGATTTATCAATGAGCCCAAATTCTCCTGAAAGACTAAACTAGTACAAATGGATTTGGACAATGGCTATGACTGCATGTGAGTGGGTTCAAGTTCAGGCACTACTTTCTTTCCCTTTATCCCCCCCAATAAAGGGTGACACATCTTCCAATTGCTCAAACGTTTACTGAATCCCAACTGGGTATAACAGACAACAACTTCTATTGGACCAACGTGGCCTTCTAACATATGTCTATAGTCCAGACTGCCTTTAAACCCAGGCATATAGAAAGACTTCACCAACGAGGGTTCACCCCAAAATGCTCTGGGTTGGTCGGTTTCCAAAGTGGTTTCCTCAAACTGGAGCCGATGGTGCCGCAACACGGATGTCGAGCCCATTCTCCCTCGGTTGGAGTCGCTGGTACCGGTAGGTGTTTCATCCCGGCCCGGCTTCCCTTCCTCCAGCGATCTCCCTCCTTCACGGTCCATTCTGTTGGTTAAATCTCCTCTAACTGGACAGGGACTCCCTTTTGTTCTCTCTTATATATGTCGGCACCTTTCTTGTCCTTATCACTATTGAGTAGGTATGGTTTCTTACACTGTATTCTTCTCTTTATCTCTTCTAAGGGTAATTTCATCTTAACTTTCTCTTTTTTCCCCCAGGGATCCTCCATTTCTATCCCTCCTCTTTCTGCTTTCTTTCCTCCTCTTGCTCTACCTCTTCCCCCCAATCTCTCTCTCTTTTTATATCTTCCTCCACCTCTGTCACTAGAAAAGCCTCTTCTTTTGGGGCCTCCGCCTCTTCCTTCCCTTTCCTACTCTTTTTCTCCTGCATCTCTAACTGTTCGACTACTGGTAATAGGGTGTAGACTGTTTCAAAACCCTTCGCGGTTGGTGTCTGAGGGAACGGCTCACTCTCCTTCCTTTCAGCGGGCTTTCATTCCTTCTTACACTGCAATAGAGTACCATATGAAATCTAAGGTAAATCACACACCAGTTACACTATATAAAAACTCAGCCTATGTATAATTAATTGAAATATGAGATGTAAAAATATTATATAAATGTATGCATAGTTTTTGTACTTTTATTTAGTTTTATAAAGGGCAAAATCCTGTTCGTGCGGTTATGCAGCATATGACTGATGTCATCAACTGTGGCAATTTTTAAAGAAATAAACATTTCCAGCCCACTGCCCTGAAGGTCCTGTGGCAATCCTTTTGTCATAGGGCTGCTATGCGATGAGGAAGTCTCTCATTTCCAAAAAAAATGACTGCTGATAGTTACATGGTGTAGCTGCATGAACAGGATTTCAGCCATTATGTATAAAGGGCTAAATCCAATGTTTAGGCCCAACTGAAGTAGGCCCACTCATAAATGTGATGAGTAATTATGAAAGTCCCATTGACTCTGTAGAGCAGCTCTAGCTTTGATTAACAATTGGATTCAACCCAAGTTACTTTAACATCTAGTTTACAGTCATTTATTTCTCATATATTAACAGACTATGTTGTAATTACAGTAGGCTTTGGTTCATATTAAAGAAACTGAAACATTTTGCTTTAATGCTTTAATATTGATCTTGCTCATTGTAATATATGTATCATTACTTTGTACACTTCACTTTACTACTAGTATGTTGCTAATAAAACCAAACATTTTTATTGTTTCTAAAATATGCTTATTTTTAACTGTTTTAGATCACAGCCTTACAAATATAATGAAGAGCCTTTGATTAAGTCATATTATCGGTCTTAGAAAAATTAAGTGTTTTTGTAGGTTCCTGCGTCAGCTGTGCATAGTGAGACTGTGGTTTTAATTGCATTTTAATGACAATTTTGATGGGATTTGTGTCTTTAATTCCACTTCCAGGGGCAACTTTTAATAAATTAATGTGAAAGCTGGAAAGGAAGGTACAAAACTACTGTTGGAAAAGTGAGGATAGAGTAGAAACAGATTAGCTAATGTCCTACTTAAAAGAGTAACAAAGAAGAGGAGTCTCTATATTACTTTTATTCCTCCAGAAGAAAAAAACAAGATAATCTGTGCTGATCATCAGCCTCAAAACAGACTAAATGGGTATCTTTGATAGTCCACCAACCCTATTTCTTTCTGACAGACAAACCAGCTGCACAAAGAAAGGATCAGTAGCACAGAATAGTCCCTGTTGTCGTTATGTGCTATCAAGCTGTCTCCAATTTAGTGACCCTATGAATAAGCACTCTCCAAAATGCCCTGTCCTCAGCCGCTCTGCTCACGTCTTGCAGACTCAAGCCTGTGGACTCTTTTAGGGAGTCAGTCCATCTCATATTTGATCCTCCTCTTTTCCTGTTGCCTTCCAACTTTCCCAGCATTATTATCTTTTCCAGAGAATCCTGCTTTCTCATGATGTACCCAAAATAGAAAGGCCTCAGTTTCAACATTTTTGCCTCCAGATATAGTTTGGGCTTGATTTTCTCTAGAACCCACTTGTTCATCTTTCTGGCAGTCCAGGGCATTTGCAAAGCTCTCCTCCAGCACCATATTTCAAAAAAATCATTTTTTTTTCCTTATCAGCTTTCTTTTACTGACCAGCTCTCACACCCATACATGGTGATCAGAAATTAAAGAGCGTGGATGATCTTGGTCTCCAGTGAGAGTCCCCGTGTATTGTGTTTATTTTCTATCAGTGTGCAAGTAGTACAACTAGGGGCAGAAACTTGGCATGTGTTTGTTTTGTTTCAATTACACAATTGCTAATTTGAGAAAGATCTGAGGCAAGTCTCTTCCCCTTCTGTCATAGACATCCATGGTTTGATCTCCCACCTTCTGTCATAGACATCCATGGTTTGATCTCCCACAGCTTCCTGTTTTTGGAGTGGCATTTGGAATGCCACAAGGTATTCCTCAGAAGCTGACATTTGGTTCTGGGACTTCCAGTTTCATCTCTCAGAAGTACAGGATTCCACTCAGACACAGTGTATGCCACCGGTGGCACAAGTTTCCCAGCTCTGCCGAAGCACATACACTAATTTCTCTATGCCCTTTCAATACTTTGTCTCTGAATTACACACTCACCTCAACAGAAGTTGGTTTTCTTAATAACAAATATATCCAAGTATGCCTATGTCAGTTTGTGTAAGCATAGCCAGATAAAACCAAAACAGAAAATACTAATACTAATACTACTAATAATTAAAAAAACCTACCTTCTTGTGTTTTGTTTTGTTTTTATGTTAGTTTTATCTATCTAAGTATAGCAATTTGGCCACAATTCCATATGCATTCACTTGGAAGACAAGTCCTTGTGACATGTCTAGGGGCCCTCAACAAAGCTGTAGGTCCTAAGGATGACTGAGTCAGTCATCTAGCTGGTTCACAGATTACTAGCATCCCCTAATATAGAGTAGCCACTGCACAGGTTGTGGACTGCATGCAGCCACACAAGACCCCCCAGAAATATACATGTGTGAGTGTGTAGGAAATGTTTAATTTCCAAGAAGTTGCCACAATTGAGAATATCATCCGCCTCACATAGTGTTAAGCTACAGAAGCTGAATTTTAGCCATTGTATTTTTCATTGCTTATGTTTTAAAATTATTTGTAAGCCACCTTGGGTCCTCTTGGAAGAAAGACAAGATATTCAAGTAAAGAAAGAAAGAAAGAAAGAAAAAATAAATAAATAAATAAATAAATTTACCTTCTCAGCTTTGTGGCAACAATTTACTTCTAGTTAATCATATTTTATCTTATTTAATAAGTAAACATTGTCTGCTGCTCTATCTGTGTAAATTTCCAGTTTTATGATTTAAATGTAATTGTATGAGGAAATTTTCAATTAGAGTAAATACTTAATGGTATTCCTGGACTGAGCAGGGGGTTGGGTTCGATTCATGGCTTGTTATGTTCTATTACACGTTCCAGTGGTTCAGGACTGTTAGGCATCAAATGGAGAGTTGTGTTTTTAATATTTCTAACAGGTCCTAACCCCGTCTGCTGCTTACAGCTACTTTTTTTTAGGGAGTCACAGGATCCTGTTCTTTTATAGACTTGGCAGTATTACCCTGTTTCCCTGAAAATAAGACCTAACCTGAAAATAAGCCCTAGTAGGATTTTTCAGGATGCTCGTAATATAAGCCCTACCCCAAAAATAAGCCCTAGTTAAGTGAAACCCCGCCCTCCACCATTGTGCAGGATTGTGCAGCAACCAGAAGATGACATGACTGTATTTGAATAAATGTAGATTGTTGTACATGAAAAAAATTAAAACATCCCCTGAAAATAAGCCCTAATGCGTTTTTTGGAGCAAAAATTAATATAAGACCCTGTCTTATTTTCGGGGAAACAGGGTAGTTGAAGTCAGAACATGTGGCCAATTTTAGGATTCACCCAGGTACCTAAAACAATTTAAAAATATTTTTTTAAAAAAAATAAAAATTACATAGGGACACAGTATGTAGAACCAGTAACAATCTAATAATTCTAAATTCTAGCCTTTTAAGTATTTCTCTATCTAAGCCCACAAATTCCTCAGTCATCTCACTTGTTAACTCTTCCCTCAGTTCTTCTCACCATTTATCTGTTCTAGTAACTGGAATGTTATGTTAAAGTTGCCAACCTAGCATAGACTTCCATATATCTTTGTTAGGTTTGTTGTAAACACAGCCTTTTCCTAATTTTTTTGAGATATGTGAGAAGTTCAAGAAGTATCTACCATTGTCCACCACTCTCAATCCCCTGGCCAATCAAAGATTGAAACCCAGTCCACCTGTGCTTTTCTTTCTATATCACAGAAGCTATGACACAAAACATACTTTAATCATGTCTGATTCTATCAGCCATTCAAGCATATAACAATCTAAAAAGTAAATAATTTAGCCTGTACATTTTCAAAATAAAAATAGTCCTATTCCACCCAAAAAAATCATATATCATTTTTTCACTTTTCTTTATTCGTATCAGAATGTTGTACAATTTAAAATTATGGATGCATATGAAATATAGGTAAAATTAAAAACAAATTAAAATGTCAAGATAATTAAACTATTTTTGACTAGAAGCAGGCTACTTCAATAGCATTATCTCGGCCATTAACTAGATCCTGCATGATTCATTAAGAGCTACATCCACTTGTTTGACATGTACTGATTTATACCATGTGGTACTATCGTATTCTGCTGTGGAGTAGCATAGGGGCAAAGCTGTTGTTCTTATTGTTTGTAAGTGCACACTTCAGTCTGATCCAGCCACTTTCCTAAGTATGTTATTTCTGGCAGCAACTTTCTGTTTGGTGTTTAGACAATAGGTGAGGATTCAATTCACAGTGACACTCAAAACCTTTTGCTAACTCTGAGCTTCCTCTCTGCTTTGCTGTTCTGAAAGTGGAAGGCACAGGCCTGTATTTTTAAAGTGTTTTGTTTCAGTTGGTTGCATTTATAATATAAGCAAATACCTTCTAAAGCAGAAGTTAGCTGGTGCTTGATGGCCTCAAAGGTTTCCCCCTGGACTGTCAAGGCAAGATCATGAGCACAGATGAAACTCTTGCGAGTATGAGAATGTTGGTCGATCATTTATATAAATGTTAAAAAGTAACAGTGACAGGATGCTACCCTGTGCAAGACTGTTGCTTTGATTTATAGTCCTGTCCCTTAGCCACCCCTACAGTACCTCTTCTTACGGCTTTCTATAGCTCCTTTGTTTGAACTAGTGTCGATGATCAGTTTGTACTGAGCTCAGAGCAGATCAAAACAATTGCCCAGTAACCGTAACACAACACTCCTTAGTCTTTCATGGATTCTGTTTGTGGTACAATATTTTTTTTCACAGCAAAATCACTACGCAACAGCCTTTGTGCAAGATGATCAGGTTAATTTGCACAGACTCAGCTCTTAAAGCTGTCTCTGTAGCCTGAACAGGAGGCCTGCTCTACTGCTGATGGCTGAATTCAAATGGCTTGACCTATGCCACTGATGGCTACAAAAGGGCCTGTTTGAATTAAAAGAGAATGAAATTATTAATGAAAAGGAACATAATTATCAGTACAGCCGTCACCTTAATTCTTGACCTTTTAAATATTTAATCTAGTATTTTATTTAGTCCTTAATCCTACTCTTATTTAGGTAAAATAAGCACACAGAAAAAATAGTTTTAAAATTACCTTTTTTATTCATAGATTTTTATGCAGAACTGAATAAGTTGTCCATTGAAATCAGTCTAGATTCATCTTGTGCTGGGTATAGTTTTGTTCCAAATAAGTACGTGAATAAAAACTGAAATCTGATCCATGAGAGAGTGAATCAAGTAATTTTGTTAAAAAGTTGTTGTACAATCATGTTGAACTGATCCGGGTGCAATAGGAATCTGTCACCATGAACTTTGCACCTGCCTCAGATAATGGCCAAAGCAAGGCTCTGGATAATTATTTTGTATTGAATATTTCCTTTAGAGAAAAGTATAAGAAAGTAAGAGGAGATCATAGCTAAAAATGTGTGCTGTAGCTTAAGTTGTTGTTTTTTTTAAATAAAGTTTCTGATGTTCTGAGGTAGACTGATTGAGTACTTTTAAAAGCAGAAGAGTTGGAAAGTTTGGGGCAGTTCCTGAGTACAGTAATTACCTGCCAACCAGTTTCATGTGCTGAATATTAGATCTCAAAAGCTTTTTTGGGCATCAATCCAAGGAGTAAGACATTGTTAACTTCTGTTCTGTCTTAAATCAGCTGACACTCAAATGATACTGAAACAATTAACTAGGTGCTTTCTTTCCTCTTCCCTCCCTAAGCCCTTTTCCTTTTATGCCTTATCTGTTTAGCCTGTAAACATGAAGAAAGGACCTGCCTTGGTGGTTTTTAAAAATGGCTATATATGCTATCTTGTAATGGGGTGGTGGTATAAATGCTATAAAAACCAAGAGTCTCTGTCTCCTCCTACTTGTAAGGGACACTCTCACTTAACAAGTCCACAGTTGCACACATTTTCCTTAGTTGTCACTTATCCATCTCCCCAGCCATGTTTGGGTTACAAAACCTTTGGAATTAAAGGGATCTGAGGAAAATCCAAAGAAACAGAACAAGACAAGACAAGACAATGACCTTTTGTCATTGTTTTGCTTTGCTTCCTTGGATTTTGCCTGATATGCTTGCACAGACAAATATGGCTACCTCCTCCTAAAATGGGCGATGGGATTGAAAATAGCTTTAGTTCATGGATCACTTTTGTTTCCTTTTTGTCTCACTAGTCACAAGGGGAGAAAAAGAAAGCCCAGGTCAATAATGTCACCTTATAGCATGGCTGATGGTGCAGTTTACCCAAGATTAGTACCTGTTCACTTGATATCTGAATAAGATTTCAGTATTAATCTCCAACTCCTTCTTTCTTGCTCCCATTTACAATCATTTTAATCAGTTTGCTTTTCACTGTGTGGCTATCTGTAAACTCAGCAATAGTATAAGATTGCATATTGGGGCTATATTTGGTGTGCTGCAAACCTCTGTGCATATGTACTCACCTGAAAGTAATTTCCACTGAACACAGGCAGGGCTCTTTATGAGTAAATTTGCCTAGGTTTACACCATCGAGACGTGAATCTCACTGATTTGTACTGAATTTATTCCTCAGCAAACCCACTGATGAGCCAGGATTGCAGCCACATACATCAGATTAGTCTGTATAAATGCTGATTGCTTACTTTTATGGGCCGAGAATCAGATGGGTGTGGATTTTAAGCCAAGCATCCAAGTGTTCCAGCACAAACAGCTGAGAGTTTCACTTTCTACCCGAACTACAGCTTAAGTTTCCTTTCTCTTTCTCTGCATGTGTCTCCTCCTCTTTTTCCTTGCCAATTCCCAGTGAAATATTGCCATCTCTTTCCTCCCACACTCCTTTTCCCTTCTAAGCCCTTTACAAGATCAATGAGAATTAATATGCCACTGTGCTGTTTGCTTTTAAAAGCTCAATGATTTGGATCTGGCTCCCTGAAGAACCTTTTTCCAAGATGTGATCGTACTTTTATTAGGCAAAACAAAAAGGCACTAAAATGGGTGTAAGCTTTTGAGATCTCTTTTCAGGCAAGAAAAACAAAACAGGCAAAAAGCCAGTTGGGAAGAGTCTGGGGATGGGGACATTTAATCTAGTACTGTTATTCATGTAGTCTAGCAGTTGACTTTTCCTCTGGTGGTGGAAAATCTTGTATGATAAAGAGATCCAGGAAATTTCAAGGCTTGTACACATTTTTCTGCCTCTTTGGTTGGCCTAGTAATAGACTTAATAAAGATTTTGTATGTTTTTCTCATCTTCACCATTGTTTCCACTGATTTTTGTGGAATTTATTTATTTATGGTACTTCTATGCCCTTCTGAGGGATGTGGTGGCACTGCGGGTTAAACCGCAGAAGCCTCTGTGCTGCAGGGTCGGAAGACCAGCAGTCGTAAGATCGAATCCACGCGACGGAGTGAGCTCCCGTCGCTTGTCCCAGCTCCTGCCCACCTAGCAGTTCGAAAGCATGCAAATGCGAGTAGATAAATAGGTACCACCTCGGTGGGAAGGTAACGGCGTTCCGTGTCTAGTCACGCTGGCTACGTGACCACGGAAACTGTCTTCGGACAAATGCTGGCTCTACGGCTTGGAAACGGGGATGAGCACCGCCCCCTAGAGTAGGACACGACTGGACTAAATGTCAAGGGGAACCTTTACCTTTACCTATGCCCTTCTGAGTAGTTTACATAAAAACAGCAAGCAAAATAAAATCAGACATAGCATAAAACAACACCAAAACCCAGTGTAAGCACAGAATAGTGAGGAGAGTGAATTTAGCCATTCAGGTTGATGAAGGGTTATTTTATATTACCCCAAGCTTTATTCTCTGAGAGTTAATCCCCTATGAAAGGTAAAATCTACCCGGTTTGGCTGCTACTGCCTTTCCTTAATTCAGTATCTAAAAATCCTCTAGCTTCACCAGTACAAAGACTGCCCAATTACTTTATTGCTTTCCACTGCAATGGGAGCCTGCAAACTTTGAAAAGGATGCAGATAGTTCTGAGTTCACAGTTGCATTTTGTATCTTCAAATTAGTTGTTTGATTTTTGCTTTCCCTACTCCCAAGAAAGGATCTAATATGATCTACTCCAGGTGAAATCTAACACCATTGCATCACTTGATTAGCCCATTTGAGAGCCAGAAGACCTTCCTCTTCATTGTCCTCATGAGACCATTTGCAGACTGCATGCCTTTAGCACCAAGTCTCTCCCCCTCCCCTTTCCCGCCTCCACCTGCTTATTAAAACATATTTCCTGCTGACACACAACCAGAGCATGCAAAATATTGCACACATTTTGGTGCCTTTGTTTGGTCCAAGAAAGACTTTGCTACAATACCAATTTTGGAATTTTTCTTATGGCCAACATGGCTATCTCTGTGTTCTTTTTCTAGCCCTGAAATCTTTGCTGGAGACTCTTCTCAAATGCCCCACCTTCACAACATTTCATGGATGGAACCTGGTGAAAATGACTTTCTTTGGACTGTGATGTCCTACATCTGCAAGGTTGTTCCTGGCTGCAAGACTCACCAGTTATCTACTCATGTCTTTTTGATATAAAGATAAGATTATTTCCCCATATCCTTGTAAACATCAACTAGCAATAGAATCCTGTAAATATTTCCTCAAAGCCACCACTATATTCAATGGAATTTACTCCCTAGTCAATTTGTCTAGGATTGTAGCTTGTTGTTATTTAACTTTCTCCCTGATCTTTCTGTATATCATCTCTGAACCCTATTCTGATTATACGTCAAATGCATAGAAATCAGACAGGTGCAGAGGCAGGGTACACAGACACTATACTGATTTCCCCTCTTCACAAAAGTTCCACACAACTGAAATCTTGTTTCAGCTAGTTGCATGTCACACATAGGTATGCTGTCATCAGGCCCACTACCAGGTTATTCTGGGTTGATTTGCTGTACCTATGCCAATACAGGCTGTGATATCATGCTGGTGGGCCTAAAAAAGAGGATTTGGGCCATTATGTTACTTTTTACATGCCATGTATTAGTAAATCAGTCCTTGTAACTTTTTTAAAAGCCCCAAATCTTCCCAAATAACCTCCCAAATAAAGTTGCTGAGTTGTACCCAAAGTTATCTGTCATGCGATTTAATGAAAGGAAGGTCATTATGCACTGGATTTAAGCCATACTTCTTTGATCTTTCACCTAGCTATTCCTGTGGAAATAACCTCTAATCATGCTTGGAATTAGTTGCTATAACCTTTCACTGCACAAAGGAATACAAGCAATCACTATGATCCAATAACTACATACATCTACTTGGCATAGATTTTTTTTGGTCTGTTATTTAAAGACACAATGCATCAAATCACTGAAAAGGTCTAGGTAGCTTACAGAAACTCAAGTCTTTTGATAATTAACATGATCCTCCAAGTTTAATACATATCATAACAATACAGGCTGGCAGAGAATATTTTATTAGAGGAAGGATAATTTGCATGTAATATACATATATACAGAGTCAAGGGAAACTTTGTCCAGGGATTTTCCTAAGATCCACTAAGAATTGTGCAATTTGTATCCTGCTTCAACACATCTGGGCATTTTCCTTATACACTTGTACTCTTTATTATTAAGAGTTAAATATCAGGATATTTGAAAACCTACCACTGCAGAAGAGCCCACATAAGTGGGGATTTGCTGATCCAACTCAGCTCTTATTTCTCATAGGTGTAGGAATGATGCCATTTCAATACAGGGATAAAACAGCATCATTAGATGCTACTCTGAATAGCTAAGGCCTACACTATATGGTACATCAAATACCTACCAGGCAGCTTAGCCTCAATTCCTTTCTTAGAAAGCACACAGGAGCCAAATACAAATTGAGACCACTGCACATGGATGGAGAAGCTGCAAACCTTTACTTGAGCAACCCTTCCCCCCTTCTTAAATTCAATCCCCTTGCACTTGGGGCTAAAAATTGTGAGATTCCACTGGTGCCAAGGGAACTGTTTTACCTCCTTTGATCCAAGAAATGGGACAAATGATTATGGGAGGGAGTAATTTACCTCTTTTTGCACCTTATAATCCACTAGGCCTACCTGACTTACTCTGGAGTAAGAACATTTAACCAGGTTAGCCCAAGGCCACTCCAGTTGTGGAGAGAGAGAAACAATCATACCCAGCTACACAGATAAAAGTCCTATGTGGACATTATAGCCTGAAAGTTGGTATGTAGGCTGTAACTGTGGTGAGATGTGTGTGTGTGTTGCATGGGCCTTATGTGCATCCCCATGTGCCCAGCATGGTTAGAGGCCTACCTGCTTTCAGGGCACCTGAACAGCCTACAGAAGCTTATAGATGGTGTTGAGGGGGAAAAGGCTTTCCTTGCTTTGGGGAACAATATCTAAATTCTCTGAGCCCACCTTAAACACTGTAAGCGTGATTAAGCATCAAATTACTTTTCACACAAATCAGCACCCTGCAGCCATCTTGGCTCAGCAATAAGTTGTGATGAAGAAAATGGTACTCCCTCCATCTGAAGGGGTCGACAGCCTGCAAAAGGTCCACTCCACAAATAAAACTTGTTCATCTTCTATCTGCCAAAAAAAAGTTTTGTTTTTGCTATAATGCATATCAATACTACATCAAGTGCTGATGCTGTTTTTCTAAAGCTTCTAACATTCTGGCATTAACTGGTTTATTTTGCAGTTGTGTTTATAAATACAACAATGTGGAATGTACTTACTATGCTATCATGTACCTCCTTACTCAGAAGGAAATGCTACTGAGCACTTAGTACACCTCCCCCTGTGGTATAGTAGAGGCGGGGCTCACAGGACGAAATGCTTTCTTTGCAAATACTTTTTGAGGAGCAGCGATTTGAACATCATCCGCCACCTGCTCGGGCTTCTCTCTTCCCTTTAAGTTTAACTTAAGTATCTGAGAAACTGATTTTCTTAGAAGCATTACATTGTTCCAAGGTATTATTCCCAGTGCAATGCAAAGTATTTGAGGAGTGGTTCGACTGTGAATGGGCAATCAGAAGCCATTAACTGTACAAAAGACCTGCTTCTCGTTTGCTCATATGGTCCAATCCACCCGCCTGCATTTTCTGACTCTTATTGGGTTGGTCTGGCTAGGGGAACCGTCCTTATGAGTTCCTGCACTTCCAAACTGAGCACCACGCCACTGCTGTCCCCAAATAATTGGGCACGGAACTATACCCTTCGTTTTTGTACACGTTTGAACGGTGGTCTACATGTTCCTTTGTCCCCCTAAAGCGATACATGTATTCATCACTAGATAACATCCCCGTCCACACGTTCTCTAAGACCCAGCGGGAAGCTCCCCAATGGAGCCGAGAGGTTGCCAGAGGCTCTCCGAACACTGAGGTGACGCGACTCAGCAAACTGCCCGTTGATTGGCTGCCACCAAACGTTCTGCTTCTGTCCCGCCCTCTCCTGTTTTTCTCTGTCTCTTCTCCCTTTCCCCCTCCCTTCTTCACCCACTTCGGCTCGCGCCGGTCAAAGCGACAAGGGGGCGGGGCTGGAGGAGAAAGAGGAAAAGAGCATTCGTGACCTGCGCGTTCGAATCTGGCACCATCCCCCCCCCCCTCCCCCGCTCTTCCGTTCGCGCGCCCTGCCTGCCACCCCCTCCGAAGCACGCGGGTCTTCACGCGCTCCCTCAGCCGCCGGGAGGAGGTAGAGCGGCGGCCGCCATTGTCGTCACCGTCGCCTCCTCCTCCTCCTCCTCAGCGAGTGCCGTTGCAGGGAGAGGCGCGCCCCTGCCCTTCCTCGACGCCTGTCAGTGTTTCCCTCGTCGAGAGGAAGGGGGCGGGAGGAGGCAGGCGATGCGCGGCGGCGGCGGCTCTTGACGGCGGCAGCGGCGCTGAGCCCGCCCCGTTCCCTCCCTCCTCCTCCTCCTCCTCCTCCGGCTCACTTCAACCTGAGGATGCTGAAGATGAAGCTACCGGTGAAGCAGCCCCAGCAACGGCAGGCCATGAGCCAGAAGGCCGGGGAGGAGGAAGATGAGGCGGCGGCGGCGGCGGCTGGAGGAGTTGCCCTGAGGGAAGGCGGCGGCGGTGGCGGTGGCGGCGCGGCCAGCCACCCACGCCGAAGCGAGGCCGGGCCGGGGACGGCGGTCCCTTCTGGGGGTGGTCGTGGCGGCGGCGGCGGCGGCCCGCCCCAATCTCCCGTGCTGCGCTGCCTCTGCGGCTGCTCGGCCGGAGGCGCCCGCGAAGCCGTCTACGAGTGGTTCGGCCTGACGCTGGGCTCGGCTCAGCGGCTGGAGTTCGCCGTGGGGTTGCTGGACCTCCTCAACCCTCTGGAGCTGCGCTTCCTGGGCTCCTGCCTGGAGGAGCTGGCCCGCAAAGACTACCACTGCCTGCGGGACTCCGAGGTCAAAGCCAACGGCGTCGCCGGGGCAGCGGCCGGAGCGGGAGTCGCCGACGCCGCCGTTGCCGCCCCGGCGGGGAGCAGTCCCGCTCCCCCCGGCACCGGCCAGCCGCAGCAGCAGCAGCTCCTCGCAGCGCCACCGCCGCCGCCGCCTTCTTCCCCTCCCGCCGCCAGCGCTGCTGCTTCGCCCCCTGTTGCCGCCGCCGCTCCTCTCCCGCCGGCGGGCGGCAGCGATTTCCGCGACCCGGTCGTGCGCTCCAAGCTCATCGTGTATTTGGCGCTCCTGGGATCAGAGAACCGCGAAGCGGCGGGACGTTTGCACCGCCTCCTGCCCCAGATAGACGCCATCCTGCAATACTGCCGGCCCGTCGGCCCTCTGCGGGCCGGGCGGCCTGGGGGGGGAGTGGAGGACGAGGCGGTGGCCCTGGCTGGGCCTCGTGGGGTGGAAGAGGGCCTGGGGCTGGTGGCTCAAGAGGAGCTGCTGCTGCTCTTCACCATGGCTTCCCTGCACCCCGCCTTCTCCTTCCACCAGAGGGTCACTCTCAGGGAACACTTGGACCGGCTGCGGAGGGCCCTCTGCCGGGACCCCGAGGAGGCGGACGGGCTTGCTTGCCATGGGAACCGGGTAAGGAGCTCATCCCGGGAAGCTTCCGTTTTGCTCTTCCGCAGCCCCTGCCGGCCTTTGGGTTAAATCCATACGCCATGAACAGAGAGGTCTTCCTCCGGCCGCCTCTGTGTCCCTTGTGGTGGGCGGCTCCTGGAAGAACCGTCCCTTGTGAGATGATACAATGGATCGGCTGCCAAAGGCCCACCCAGTCCGCCACCCTTTTCACGAAGTGATCCTCTCATACGAATTGCTAGACAAGGTTTTAGTGGGCAAGAGAGGTGTCTATTAATTTGGGAGACAGCCATGGTCTTAGCACCGTTATGGTTTAGGTAACATGGGGGAGTAGAACATGTGTGCTTTGTGGCACCTGAAATGAAAAGATGTGTTAGTTACATAGTGTGTCTTTTTGCTGTAAAACCTCCAGCCCTTGAAAGATATGGGGGGGGGGAGGGGAATACACCCGGAAGTACAAGTATTTGCGGTGATCATTTCCTTTGATAGGTTACATCTCTTTAAAAATAATGTTATTTGTTCCAAAACGACATCACTGTGGACTAATAGATGGAGCTTTCTCAGTAAAATATTTTCTGGGTAGTTTAACTAATTTTTAGCTGCCTGAGAAAACCTGCAGTCAAGTAGAAAGGTGACGTGTGAATATTTTGAATATGCACACTAGATTTAGAGCCAAAAATTTTAAGAAGTTTGATAGCCACTTGCTGACTTTGTTTACTAAGACAGTGGTTGGTCATCTGGGAATAGATGTAGGGCTTGGAACTGTTTCTTAAAATATTTTGCTAGTTGTTTAAAAAGCAACAGTTTAACTAGAGGAAGCTATCAGACATCATATTGTTCTTTGTTATTTTTCTTCCAAAAATGTGATGCAATTCACCTATTACTTGTAATGCTTTGCTCTCAAGGAAAGAACATGTGAAAATTAGTGTTTCAGGGTTGCTTTGAAAAGCAGTGAGGCATACTTGCAATATTAACCCATTAAATAATTTCTTAGCCTTGTCTGGAACACAGGAGGAACAGAAGAAGAGCCTTCCAGGATAAAACCAAAGATCCATCTAATTCATCATCCAGTTTCCATTGGTACCTAACTTTACAGCAAGACCGGACAAAGTGTGGCCCACTGCTTCTTTTCCTCAGAAAGGCTCTTTGTGCTTTCTAAGGAGCACGGGGGCAATTTTGCTGTGTTTGAGGGCACCGCCTCAAAAAAATGCCCTCTATTTCCACTTTTCTTACATAAAGAGGGAAAACTTTATGTAAAAAAAGTGGAAATAGAGGGCATTTTTTTGAGGAAAAAGGAAAGACATTTTGGGGATGGGGAGCCAGGGGTTTGGCCCCTGCACCTTTGGAAATTGCCCTTCCTCCATTCGAGCCTCAATAATAGCCCACAGACACATATGGTGGTGAGAATTGCTCAACAAGTAATACTCAGAAATACACTGCCTATAAACATAGAGATTCTGTTTAATTAATGGCTGTTGATAAACTTGTTCTTCATAAATGTGAGTGAACTGAAAAGAAAAGATAGAAAGAAGGAAGGAAGGAAGAACCCATTTAAGCTAACGGTCATCATCAACTGTTATGGTAATGAATAATGTAGATTAGTTTAATACATTACCATTTTTTCTCCTGAATCAACTCCTATTGTGTTTCATTAGGTTGACCCTGCATCAAATATTTACTTTCCCAGTGATGGGGGTGGGGCCCATGCCCAGGGCTGCATGTGGCTTATGGGCTGCAGTTTGCCCATCCCTGAACTGAAAGCTAAATAAAGGTTTCCAGGTTACACCGAAATTCAATGTTGTCTTTAAAAAATGTTTTAAGAGTAGATTTAGATGTAACCATGTTAGTCTGTTCTAGCATATCAGACAAAAAAGAAAAGAAAGAAAAAGACAAAATATTGTGGCACCTTAAAGACTAACTGCTATATTTTAATGTCAGCTTTCATGGATTAAGTCTACTTCCTCAGACATAAGAGTGAGAAGATGTGGCAAATTTGTATACATTTATATAAAATGAAGAGAGTTGGTTAGTAGACATAAATTGCAATTATGTGAGTCAGTGTGGTATTTCACACCTAGTTAATGACATCTGTTTTGTATTCAGATCTTTTCCATTGAAGCTATGCACTGTAAAAAACAATAATGGTTAGTGGGTAAAGGAATCCCTGGTTAATTTATTGATAAATGTTAGTCTGTTGTAGCAAAAAGAATATTGTTGTCAGATAGTGGGCTCAACTATGAAGTCTTAGATCACAGTAAGACTGTTAGTGTTTGGGTTGTTCTAAAAAATTGTATTAACATTTTTAAAATGTCTAGTCTGGTGCATGTTTGAGCTTCATCAGTGCATGTCAATTGCATTTTTAAGTAGAGATAAGTTGTATAGAGAACATTTTGCAATATCTTTTCACATATACATTATTTATTATTGCCTCTCCACTGTTAGATACTTGTATTGCTAAATGTGATTATATTTCTGTTTCACATTTTAATCCTCCCCCCCCCCCCATGTAGAACTTCCCCCATCATTGTATGCCAAGAAATGAGGGCAGTTTACTTGAACAAAGGGCAGCATCTCATGATAAATCTATGATAGCCTCCCACAGACCACAGCAAGAAGGTATGTAGGTGAAATCTTACATGTTGACAAACTAAATATTTAGCATTTTACTCAATGTTGTGTGCTTTAGAGACTAACAAGTATCCTTACTATGGCAAGAGTCACACCAGCCTCAGGTGTGCCTAAGGATCACTCAGAATTCCTCCCAATCTTGAAGATCCAGAAGTGGATAAAATCATCCTAGCAGTTGTGAATGTGATGCCAACCATCTCCTCAACTTCAGAGCTGAGGGGAAGGCTGGTGATTGTGTTACAGCTGCATGCAAAGGTATGCAAGAAGCTCAGCTGTGCAGGTGAAAGTAGTAACCCACTTCCCATGCTAATACTTTTTTAAACTTTTGGTCTTCTTGTTACAATCATTTGCAATGCTGAAATGGAAACCTTTCCACCGTTGTACTTTTTAACAGGAGACATATAATTTTTTAACTCTGTATAGGCTTCATAAAACATAATTATTTGATGTATTGATTTTGTGTAACAAGGCAAATTGGGAAGGTGGAATGGCTAAAATACCAGTCAAAATTCTGGTTACAATTTTTTTTTTTTTCAGGTTATGGGTTTTAATGACCACAGCAGTTCACACACACAACTGTTCAGCCCTGCTAAAATCTGTTTTCACAAATTTGTTAGATTTCTCCCCTAAATAATGTAAGCCATTTCCAAGCACTCCAGTAACATATTTGTTTTTGTTCAGCTGTAACATTCAAACCAGATTAACAGTGCAATTCTGTGCTTGTTTACTCAGAAAAAAATCCCACTCCTAGTTCATTGGGCTTAGTATCAGGTAAGCGGGTATAGTATTGTACCTGAATAATATGCAATTGATATCTTTTGCAAATAGATCAGTTCAGCTCCATTTGACTATTCTGAAGATTGCTCAAGTATTCATACAACATGTAAAGTTAAAATGGCTTACTGATTTTGTCATGAGATACAAGTCAAACATATTAAATCAGATCTCAGTTATTTAAAACAGTAGGCAAAGATTTGTCTTCCCACCCAGAAATTACACATCACTGCTTATTTGTCCAGTTTGTTAAATTCACAAGCTGTAAGCAGATTTGCATTTGCTTCTTGCAAAACTTCCGTAGGCCTGATTGACCCATGGTAATTAAATGCTTTGAAGTGCTTTTAAAAGATAATGAATGGCTATGGAATTTTCCTTTTTTCGTTAGACTGACAGTATTAATGTTAACTGATTAAGGCTGACTTAGGGCTTCTCCTTAATCATGGTTTGAAACAGCTTTAGTCTGTGGTTAGCCTTAATATCAGTACATATGTACTGTTGAAATTTGATTGGGATTCACTTAGAAATAATGGCATTCTGACAAAGAATGTGTGATTTTGAGACATGTTCCCATCCTCTCCTCACCCTTCAGAGTAATATCTACATGTGAACACAGCATAAAAGTTGGTTTCCCATATTGATTTATAAAGGGAACAGTACACAAGGATACTGTTTTTGGGTAACACAAAAAACTTAGTGTCCTGGCAGAAGAAATCTTCTGTCTGATGGTGAAAAGAAATGCATTGATATTTCTCCTTTGTACATATGAGAACAAGGAGGAATTTTCTTCCCTGGTCCAGATAGATGGTTTCCATTACTGCTAGGTGAATTACATTATTTCTTGTTTCTTCCTTAATGGGTTTGTTCATAGTGAAATGAAAGATTGAAGAAGCAGTTGAAAAATACAGGAGGATTACAAACAAAATAAAACGTATTTTGCCCATCCTTTACCCACCCTGTAAAATTCCATGAATAAGGCAGGGTAACTTACAATAGAATTATTGTGTAAAAAGCATTATTGGCATCTATACAAAGAGCTCAGGATGTACAAGAAAGATTTTTTCATTATTTACTGGGACATCCTATGACTACGTAGCTGTGCTTCTGTATGAATGGTGCTCTTCTATCTTATGTCATGTGCTCTTAACAGGTAGTATACCTTAGGTCATGTTTGTTGTATGTAGGGTGGATTCTGAAAATCTATCCAGTTCAAAACCCAAATTAGTTCTGCTCTAGAACTAAATTAATGTTTTTATATGATTATCCCTAAGAAATATTTGAGTATAGGAGTTTTTCTTAAGTTGTAAGGGCAGTGTGAAATTAAAACACAAATATACATAATAATCCAAATCAATATCAGATTAGTCAATATGAAGTTATAAATTTACCTTTTGACTGTGCAGTCAAATTGAAACTTACATTAAACTCTTATTAATGTTTGTCAGTATCTGCTCTCTTTTATTGAGCTTAGAAAGTTTTTATTCTCACAGCAATCCTGTAAGTCTCTTAACATCTGTCCAATTCTGTGCAGTGTGCCAGTGTGTTTTAGAGTTACAAGGCAAAAATAGTTTTTAAGCTAGTCTTTCTAAAATGCTTGGGACTCATCAACTCTTCCTAAAATGCTTGGAACAAATCAGCTCAGATTTGATTCTGGTTTGTCATATGGGTAATGCGATTCCTTTGTTACATCAGCTGAAAATCTGTTTAAAACTAATACAGTTAGGTGTTTTATGCTCATTGACTTATTAATTTATGAAATTCATATATCTGTCAAAAATGTCACTCAAGTTGATTTTCAATAATAAAAATCAAATAAAAACAGAAATACAGTTAAAACCAGGTGAAAAATAATTAGAGCACAAACAAAAAGAAATAGAAGCATCCAAACTGGTTAAAATCCTCTTCAACTGCAACCGAGAATTGCTAAAAATTCTCTAAATTAAAGTTTCATTGCCTCCTAGCAGGTGGACAATAGAGAAGAAGCCATCCTAAAGTCTTGTGGTAGAAAATGTTAAAGCATAGGAGTGATTTCAGAAGAAGCTCTTGTGATAGATGATTATGTGAATATGTTTGGATCACATATATTAAGAAACAAGTCTGTTGCTGCTGCACAGTGATATTGATGTTAAAGGCTGCAATGATATGCGTCTAGTACCTAAAAATCCTAGAAGAGGTGAAATTTTCCAGAGCAGTGTAAGGGTAAATACCTTATAAATATATGTTCAAATGTGGAAAGTTCTTCTGAATTACTCAGAATTTTCACATTTCTATCTTGTTCTTCCTTCAGCTGTGCATATTCAGAAGATAATGTTGAAAGGAGTACCACGGAAAAGATCTGACAAACATCTGGAGTATACTTTCAAAGTGAGTGTCCAGTCTGTGGACTGTGACAGCACTAAAATTGTAACATTGGTACCTTATAATGGCTTCCTGGGTAAATAAGAGTAATATGTGAAAGAGTAAAGTTGATTATATTATCTGTCATGGAGCTCTTTAAGCTCTGGACTCTTAGATTGAAAAGGGTTTGTATTTGATGATCCACAGTGTCTACAATCCAGTTCTGTGATTCTGAGGTTAAGGTCTCTAAAAGTAAGTGTAGGATGCAATTAGGCAGGCAATCTGTCCAAGTTTGGATCTTACAATTGGGGTAATGATTAGGCCATTTGAATAGCATTTGGATTGATCTTTCAGTTCACATGGAAATATTTACTTTATCCCCATAGTTTTGGGACAAGGAACCACATGCACCTCAAATCCCTGAAACTCTCCTCTGTCATTTGTACTACCCTATTTTCCAACCTTCCTTTCATCCCTCTGACATTTCCTTGCAAGTGACATAGCACTGAGTTCCTTTAATATTTTGTAAACACGGAAGGGAAACTTTTAGGGGTTATCTGATAGAGCACAGCATCTCATAAAGTAGTTAAAAAAACAACAACAACAGAAGAGGAGGGAGTTTACCCTCCTCTGGCACTTTACACTGCCAGAGGAGGGTAGACAGCCAGTGGTCCCAGTTGTGAATGGTCTGGAACCATGGTTAATAGGCCCAGACTGGAAAAGAGGAAAGGGAAACAATTTGGTGGGTTTGCAGTACATAAGAAGAGCCATGCTGGATCAGGCCAAGGGCCCATCTAGTCCAGCTTCCTGTATCTCACACTGGCCCCACCAGATGCCTCTGGGAGCGCATGAGACAACTAGATACCTATCTCCTGATACCCCTCCCCTGCATCTGGCATTTGGAGGTACCTTCCTTTTAAGCCTAGAGATTATACATCCCCATCATGACTTGTAACCTGCGATGGACTTCTCCTCCAGAAATCTGTCCAATCCCCTTTTAAAGGCATCTAGGCCAGATGCCATCACCACATCCTGTGGCAGGGAGTTCCACAAATAACACACTGCGTAAAGAAATATTTTCTTTTGTCTGTTCTCACTCTCCCAACACGCAATTTGAGCAGATGTCCCCTGGTTCTGGTATTGTGTGAGAGGGAAAAGAGCTTCCCTCTATCCACTTTATCCATCCCCTGCATAATTTTATACGTCTCAGTCATGTTCCCCCTCAGGCGCCTTTTCTCTAGACTAAAGAGCCCCAAATGTTGTAGCCTTTCCTCATATGGGAGGTGCCCCAGCCCAGTCATCATTTTAATCGCTCTCTTTTGCACCTTTTCCAGTTCTACTGTCTTTTTTGAGGTGTGGCGACCAGAACTGTACACAATACTCTAGGTGCAGCCTTACCAGCGTTTTGTACAATGGCATTATAATATTGGCTGTTTTATTTTCAATCCCCTTTTTAATGATACCTAGCAGGGAATTGGCCTTCTTCCCTGCCACCGCACACTGGGTTGACACTTTCATTGAGCTGTCCACCAGTACACCAAGATCTCTTTCCTGATCCGTAACGGACAGCTCTGAACCCATTAACTGATAACTAAAGTTTTGATTTTTTGCCCCAATGTGCATTACTTGACATTTTCCTATATTGAAACACATTTGCTATTTTGCCGCCCATTCTCCCAGTTTGGAGAGATCCTTCTGGAGCTCTTCACAATCCCTTCTGGTCTTCACCACCCGGAAAATACTTCTTAAGAAGCACCTCAACAATACATGGCTATCATACCTTAGGGTTCAAGTTGTACACTGCCATGCCATAATTCACTGAGTATGTCACTGTTAACATCACCTTAGGACACACCCGCCACTGCTGGTTTGGAACAATATATACAGTCATACATGCCAGACGCCAGAATGAAATGATGTGATCTCTCTCTCAAAAAAATTAGTTCTTGCCATTTGGACAGTGAACCACAAAGATCAGAATGAACATGGACAAAAGCTAGAATGATTCACATTTAGCTGTACATCATGTAGTTACCATAAAATACATCAGACTTGCCTGTACTATACCAATAGTGGTCCAAATCGCAGGGTAACTTGCAGTCTAGCCTCACTGCTATATAGACAAGACTCGTTAAAATGCCAGTCAGATGCTCTCACCTGATCTACACTGCTCTGTGCGTGGATTCACCAAATTTGATAGTGTAAAGATATACTGAAATAACAGGTCTCCAAGGGTTTAGCAACTTTTGAATATGGCAATTGTATCCCATTGAGAAAATCCTACTATATACAGCTTGTTATATTAAAATTGTGAAAACGGTGAATTTCAAAACATTCCACAAAATGCCTGCTTCGTGTATATAATTTGAAATACTCTAAAATATAAAAACAAACTTCTCTTTCTTGCACTTGTCATAATGTTTAGTTTATGGTAACATCTTTTGAAGAATATACTGTGGTGCAGCGTTCCCCAACCTTTTTCGGTCCGCGGACCGGCTGGGGAAGGCAGGGCACCCCCCGCGCATGCGCAAACAAGCGCCTGTGCGCATGCGCAAATGGCGGCACGGCGCTCGCACGGGCGTGCTGGAGTGCACGTGCAGGCGCAAATGAGCTGCGCAGGGGTGAGTATGTGCGGGGGGGCGGGAGGTCTGTCTCGGCGGCCCGGTCCGGCCCAGGCCACGGACCGGCACCGGGCCGCGGACCGGGGGTTGGGGACCTCTGCTGTAGTGTTTCCCAACAGTGACCCCTGTCTTGTTGTGGAGGTATGCTCATATAGCAACAAGGTTGTCACCAGCTGTAGAAGACTGCTACTATGTTAAAGAGTTCTTGCTTTGATTTCAGGTTACACACAACTTGTGCGGAATGAGACAAAATTGCACACAATGTAGAATCAAACAAGGACTATTTAATTAGTTGCATTCTTGCTGGGCTGATATAATTAAACAACAGATATGAAATCCATTAATTTTTCACAGAGTCTTTGATGTATGTCTGTTTATATTGCCCTGTTCTTGGAAGCTAAAGGTTCTTCTGTTTCTGTAAGGTATTTGTATATCATGATGGTTTAGTATAAACTACATTATAAACATTGTATAAAACATATTCTGTTTTGTTTTTTGCGTCAGGTAATCTGGTCTGATCATTCTATATCCTGTGTGACTAAAACACACCAGGAACTGCAGGAATTTCTACTGAAAGTAAGTGTTCAAAAGAGATGGCGTAATAAAAATAGAGAGCCTTTTAACAATGTGGTATCCTAAAATACAGTTTTAGGTTGAATGCTGGATGTGTAAGATTGACCCCCAAAGCAGTTGAGCTGTTGATGACCTAAAAATGTTGGAAGAAAACATATCTGAGTACATGCGTGTTTAGTTGATGCTTGGTAATGGAATTTTGACCATTTAATAAGACTGTCTAGACACAATTTCAGATTGGCAAATGGAAGTTTCTTTGTGTGGGAAAATTTCTCGTACATACACAGCAAAGTTGGATTTGCCTGATATGCAAAGGAGCACTTGGGTAATGGTGGCTGTTTTTCTGATGGCAGTGGTAGCTGTGCACCATTGGGGCTAGCCCTGGTGCTGGCTGGAGGAAGGGAATGTGTGAGGAGGTAGGAGATGAGAGAAAATGGGTGATTTTGCCCGCCATTGGATCCTGACTTCAAATTATTTTTCTCACAGGTTACCAGCCATTTGCAGAAAGAAATTTTCCTACCCAAGTGTAGATAATAGGTTTCCTTGACCTTTGCAAAATATACATGGCATGATAACTTCTTCCTCATATGAATGGAGTTGTACTTCTCAGTGGCTAGCTGTATTAAACATGGATTGATCTAATCTGCTTTTAGTTGTTTTGTCATGTTACTGGCTCTGTTTTAAAACCCAAACACCCAAATTTGATCTCTATATTTTGGGAATGGGGAAGAAAGATCTGATTACGCTGATCTAATTGGTTTTTAGTACTAACACTATTCTTCTCGCTAGCTTCCAAAGGAACTTTCTTCTGAAGCATTTGACAAGACTATTTTAGGAGCATTAAATCAGGGCTTCCAGAAGCAAGAAGAAAGGCGACACCCAGACTTAGAGCCTATGATAAGGTAAAATTCTGTGCAATTGGTATATCTCTTTACTATCAGATTCAGTTTGATTTGATACTAGTCTTTCCTTTATTTTATGGATCATTAATCTCTTAACTAGTAATCTACATAAGCAAGCTACCTAGATTATTGGACAATTTAACTCTGAACTGGGTACACTAGGACCAGCCAACTTCATCAGGTATTGACAGTGGCCAGTGTCTTGTGATGTATCAAGTACTGGACTGACTCCCCCTTCCCCAAACCCTTGAAAGCCAACATTTAAAATCAGTTAAATGCCTAACAAAGGGGGCAGAGTGGCACTCATTTAGGAGCCAGGAAGGAGTGGGCTGAGGGAAAATCTTGGCTGAGGGAATTCTAGATAAGTTAGATCATCAATGGTTGTTGTAGGTTTTTCGGGCTGTTTGGCTGTGTTCTGCAGGTTTTTCTTCCTAACGTTTCGCCAGTCTCTGTGGCTGGCATCTTCAGAGGACAAGAGTTTGAACTCTGTCTGTGTCCTGGTGTAGAATACATTAGATCATCAACTTAGATGTTTCTTTGACCCATAAGTGCATAGAGGCAGGACAATTACATGTCAGACAGTAAGCATGTTTGATTTTTCTCCTCATACCTAGGACCACAGCACCTTATTCAAATTGCCCCTGTGTCTAATTTCCATGTGGCAGGTATTCATTCATCTATCAAACTTAAAGTTGTGTGTATATATACACCATTCATCTGAAATAAACATATGTCTTTTTGTCTGTTGCCTTTGCTATCATGTGATGTGCGAGGCATTTCTTTTTCTTGATATACAGTTGAGATTTCAACACAAGGCTAGAAATTCATCCCCCCACTCCCTTACTGGATAAAGATTGGGTCAGCATAACAGTGACCTTTGTTATAAAGATCTTCACATACCTGGTATTCTCTGTGTTGAGTTTTTTAAAGGGACTACTAACTTGTTATTGGAAAAAGTAACTGATAATTTTAGCCTTAGATTTAATGTTTGAACTTTTTAATGTTGTGATTTCCCATATGTTTTTAGGCAACTGTTTTCAACTACATCTCAAGCTTTTCTGCAGAATCAGAGAGTAAACAGCTTCTTTCAGTCTCTGTCAGTGGAATCTTTCCATGCTCACAGTAAGAAACTTCTAATGTTTTTTTTTATTTTATTATAAACCTAGTATGGCATATAGATACCTAATCCATGAGTTAAAGAAGCTGAACATGTGCATGTTTAAGAAATTTCATCAACATTGGTGGGACAGATGGTAAAATTTGTGAGGTCAGTAAATAAAACGTTGTTAAAAAGCTCTTGGTCCTGTCAAGCTGAGTATAGTTGATAGTAGTTCATGGAACAGATATTTCTTTTTTCTTCTTTCTCTTGCCACCCCAAAATTTCTGTTCCAAAGGGTTGGCAGGAACAAGGTCTTGAAAGCTAAGGTTGTGTGGTATGGGGCAGCAGTAGAGTAAAGTTGGAGGAAAGAGAGGGATCTGTAGGAGAAAGATGGAGAACTGTGTTTTTGTGAGTGGTCTTGCACATTCAAATGACTGGATAGGGTACTAAACTTATCCGCATAGATTTAAGTTAATAGGGTACATAGATACTATGAAGAAAGCTGTAGGCTTCTGTAGGCCTCTGATAATTTAGACAGTGCTTAGAGTAGGATAATATCTTGTACTTCAACAAATGCAGTCACATGTTTTCTTAGCACACTTTTTTGATACTACCTAGCATGTGCACTTGGAGCTGCTCATTGTCGTTTTAACTTTCAAAGGGTGATAGTTGATGGTTACATACTTGACTTTCAGGTCATGAGAAACACTGATTTGTTCAGTAAATGCTACTTCAGGTATACTAAAAACTTGTCTTGAAGAAGTCAGTGGTCTTCTCACTTGAAAGGCAGTTAACTGCAAAAGACAGAGGGACAAATAGCAAGATCACCCTAGCCTTCTAAAAATGCATTGCTGTAGTGATAATTCAGAATTCTCTAGATATATCGCTGCCAACTTGATGCCTTGTAATGAACTTTGTTCAAATGAGTAATTAAGTGATAATTTACCAAAAGAACTGAAACAGATAGCATAATATAATAGCATCATCCTTTTAGTTCCTGATGCTGCCTTGTTAACGAAAGATAGCCTAGCCATTGTCCCTTACATTGCACCATTTTCTTCAGTGCACAATATTAGTAAGTAATTCTTCTGTGTTTCTGTACAGGGCAGCCCAGTCACCTTGATATTGATATATTGGAGTAGATTAATGCATCTACTGCCAAATACACACAAATTGTATAGCTTTTAATGTTTCATAGCCCTTTGTGAATCCACTTAACTGTTCTAATTACAGTTCTAAAAACACGCCTTTTGAAGTTGTTCAATGATCAATATTTTTCAGATAACTTCCAGACTTCTTTGAAAACATCTAAGATGCCGGAACACTTCAAGGAGGACAGCTCTGAAGCTTCAAGTCAAGAGGAAGGTAAACGTGTATTCCAAGATGAAATCTGAAGCTTGTTGATAAAAAATTATTTCTGGTCTGTCAGAGTAATAGCATTTTTGGTTTATGGTTATGTTAGGGTGAAAACTATTAGGAACTGAAGTACTGAACCAATATATTTCTATGGTGACTGATCAAAATTTTGAGGCAGATTTGGGGATAATATACTGTGTGGCTTATATGTCAAGGAGCTCACTTTATCCTGTCCAAGTGGTTGAGCAGTCATGTGAATCAGAAACATATATTTGCAGAATTCTGTGTAATTTATAAGATGTTCAGTTCTACCAGAATGCTGAAATCAAGCCTTATGCAAGTATTCACCTACATACAAGCTGGGTTAAAGTGTGTGGAAGATGTCTGTGAACTATATACAGTGGTGCCTCGCTAGACGATGTTAATCCGTTCCGCGGAAATCGCTGTCTTGCGAAAACATCGTCTAGCGAAGCACGTTTCCCCATTGGAATGCATTGAAATCTCTTCAATGCGTTCCAAGGGAAAAGTCGTCGTCTTGCGAAGATCGTCCATAGGGAAACCTCGTCTAGCGAGTGCGGGTCCCCGTTGGAATGCACTGACAGCTATTGACCGCTAGTCAATGCATTCCAATGGGGAAACCTCGTCGTCTAGCGAAAATCGCCCATAGGAGACCATCGTTTTGCGATCGCATTAGCAATCGCAAAAAGCCATCGTCTAGCTATTTCCTCGTCCTGCGAGGCAATCGTCTAGCGAGGCACCACTGTAAAAGGAAACATTTTTTGTGTCTATCACTCAGTCACTTACACACAAACATACACACACTCGCATAGCTTTTACAGGTCTTCATATTGAATGTGGGAAGATCTAAAGGTTCTTCTGTAAACATGCAGTTGGAAACCCTGTGATCCAGAAGCAGCTAGTCATGAAGGGCTTACATACGTCAGCCTCATTTGTGTGCAGGTGAATGCGTGCTTTGGCTAGTATTCAGTCTGGAGGAGAATTTCTGATTCAGTTCAGCTAATTTAATAGTTCTTCTTTTTTTCCATCCAGAAATGATACAGCACACATTGATTCATAAGAAACACAATGGGAAATGTCCTGTGGCCAAGTAAGTGTGATGTGTGTGATGTTTTTCTCGTTTAAACAAACACGTGTGATACTTGATTTTGGAGGGACAGAAAAGACTGCCTTCTCAACTTGTTAACCTAAGAAATAAATTCCAAGGATGTCTAAAAGAGACATGGCTGAAGAGTTCTAGTTTACCTTGCAACTGTTGTAATTTTAAAATGTCAGATGAATCGAAAAGTAGCGTGTGTGAACGTCTGCCATTTGCAACTGTGAATGCAAATATTAGGGGAACTTGGGGTAGCTTGTGAATCTGTCTTTAGTTTCACACAGGTTCTGCTACAATACATGCCACCGCCATATATTAATTTAGAATTTTGAAACAGGACCATTTGAGAAAAGAATCTGAGCAGCCTTTGAACTAGGCTAGCACATCTTTATGGAAAGCTAGAGTGGCTAGATGTTCCACCCAGTTTGTAAGCACACCTGAAATATACCTGCCCACATAGCCACTGTTCCTTTTTTAAAAAAATATAATTTACAGGACTGTTCCAGACATTGTGATACCTGTGTGGCATCCCTTATTAGTTTTGCTGCCGTTCTCTTTAAACAGGAAAATAGCAGTGTTACTGAAGTACATTTACTCTCATATTCTTGCTCGTTTATTCCAGCTTTTAAAAACAAACAAGTGTTTGGGGTTCTATGCTGCATGTTTACAAAGTAGTAAACATTTTTTAAAAGTGCAGAGAGCTGCAATAGTAGTGTTGAAGGATGAGATTAGATGGATGGCAAAATCAGTTGCTATTTCTCCCAAGTGAGCAGATGAATGATATTTGCCACTTTGTACTAGGAATCTACAAAGATGTTCTAGCTCATATGTAGGCTCTACACATAAGCAGGAATGTCTCCTCTGCGGATTTGTCACTTTCCATATAGTAGACAGTAACAATAGAGAGGGGGACTAGTGGCACCCTTCCAAATGTGGTTAGTTTATTTGTGTAGGGAATTACTGATTTGAGCTTACAAAATGTGCTCTTTTCCTAATCACTTGGGATAGTAGATGCTTCTTTTATGTATCCCCCCCCCCCCAATTTTACATGCTTCAGGCAGGTGCCTCATTTACCTTGCCCAGGTACTGGTTTTGGAAAAGTCATATTTTTATTTCCCCAGGTGGGCTATAAGATATATCCTCCTTCAGAAGATATATCTTACAACCCATCTAGGGACTGAAGGAAGTATCTTCAATCACAATATATTATGTATCTTTTGTAACAGCTCTATTAATACAAAATCATCTTCCGTGGATGGCTTTGATGTAACCCATTCTGAATATAATGGTGTGGCAGACTGGAGAAGAAAAAGCTGTGCTCTTCAGCAGCATCCAGAACATTGTGCATTACTTGATCAGGTACGTTAATGTTTTTCATATTGGTAGGCACATATTACTAAATGGCAGCAAATATTATATTAAGAGTAATAATATTTGAAATATTTGTAATTCTTTATTAATATTTGCACAATGAAAAAACGGTGCTGGTGGTTTCCCTAGAAGGAATGAGTGATGTACTTCATACACCTGAGTGGCAGATGCTTGGCTGACATTTCACAAGAGAAAAGGGAGTTTAGCAATGGCCAGAAAGGGTGTAATGCTAAAAGGGAAAACATGTCTCAAAGACTTTTGCAGATCTTACATTTTTTGTAAAAGGAGATGGAACAGATCACAAGTAACATAGCAGTCTTCCTGCTGTTTTTGACTTTGCAGAACAGTGCTGTTCCTTTCTTGAACGTAGAAGAAAAACCATAATGCTTAAGCTAAAACCCATGTTTGAATCTCTTGTGTAATGTCCTTGGATTTAGATGGTGCCTCTCTTCATATAAACTTCAATTTGTGTGACTGTCATCTGGGCAACATCTTGGAGAGCAGATATTGCCCAGAGGTTACCAGTTGGCTACTGGTTATGTAGAGTGGTCGCAAGACCAGATAGGCGGGGTATAAATGAAATAAATAATAATAATAATAATAATAATAATAATAATAATAATAATAATAATAATAATAATAATAATAATAATAATAATAATAATAAAGCAATAAAACATTGGTGTGTTATTCCCATTTTCTGTGATGTAGGTCTACGGGTATTTCTTAAGCAATAGAAAAGCTGTATATGTAAATTTAGATAGGACTGGCAAGAGGCAAATTTAGTTTTCCACACTAGCTTTCTTGCAAGATTGCAGGCCCACATTACACACACAGTAAGTGTATTTCGGATGTGCTGAGGCACCCCTGGACTTGTCAATTTTGGTGGTGCTCATACGCTGGTGCAGCTGATCAGAATTAGTACTTCCATGAAGTATCTGATTTCTGTTAGTAGTGGGACTGTCAAATTACAGGCAGCTTCTGCATAGTTTTGGGTGAACTACTCACCACAAGTTCATTAGGGAAATACACAAAACATATTTCAAAACTCAGCTCTTAAAAATGACACCCAGCCTTGCTACACAAAAGCAGCAGGTTAGAGTTCAAGAGTTGCTGACATGGGAGGGATCTTTAGCTGGTTTAATGAAAGAATTCTTCATTTTATATTCTATTCAGCATCACTACTTCCAATACATGACAATATCTATTGTAACTTGTGCAATGTGGATTACTAACTGTGCAAATCTAGAAAAAGCATAACCATTTCTGTGCAAATCTAGAAAGAGCATAACTGTTTGTCCCACATTCAGTAAATTCCTTTGAGTGGTTGCTTGGAGTCTCATTCTGAATTGGTGACTAATTGTTAAACATTTAGAAAGTAACTTGATATTAGTCTTAGTTCTTTCAACTATGTGGAATTACAGATTCCTTTTTTGGCAGAAGGATTCTAATCTGGTATTACCGTATGTCATCTAGAATACAGGAGAGAAGAGGAATTTGCCTGCAGTGAGCAAGAAGAAAGGAAAGCTGCAGCCAGAAAAGTAGGTGTTAATTTCACTTTTTCAAAACTGGGTATTTCTTAAATGTTCAGTGAAAAGAATATAATTTACCTGTTTCTATTAATAATAACTGTTTTTTACAGAATTAAAATAAGTATTATATTATTTTTAGCCAGTAACTGTTTTTAAGATGAATATATGTAGAATGTTGAAAGCTGTGAATACAAAAATGCTAAATATATTTGGATTTTGTAAATAGGTGCCAGTAATGGCTTTTAATGGTCTTTAGAGTACAATACAATAACACCATGAGGTTAACAAAGTGTTGTGTCAAATTCTATCTCTTGTATTTATTTATTTAAAGTATTTTTACCCTGCCTTTTGCCTTAAAAAGGACTGAAGGCGGCTTACATCATTGAAAGACAATATTTAAAGCTACAAACAATGAGTACACAACGGTGGTTTACATAATTAAAAGACAATATTTCAAGCTAAGAACAAAGACAGCTTACATCATTAAAAGACAGTATTAAAGCTAAAAGCAATAAGTATACAAATATTAAAAAGGAACAAATGAATACCACTCTGAGAAATAGTAAGCACAAGTAGTACTAAAGATCCAGTCAAAGCAGTAATGCATAACAATCTATCTAAAAATCACACTCAGGTAGTCAGTCACTGAGGGAATGCTGTGTGTACAGATTTTGAAATGGCACTGGTCTGCTTTAGCAAAACCTAGATGATCTTAAATCCTCCTCCTCCAGTAGCAAGAGTCTCAGTTTTAAGTGGCCCAAATCCTTGTATTTAGTGACGCCTGCCGAAGGCAAATGGCGTATCTAAAAGCTTTTCATTGGCTCTTAAGGAGCCCCTGCTTGGATTTTTGGTAGAGGCCCGTCTGATGCATTGGTGTATGCCTGAAAATCCAAGTGAGGACTTGTTAATTACTAGTGCAAGTTATATCATTTGCCTTCCACAGATGTAGCTATGTAACAGGTGTTCGGCTGGTAAATTTGTAACACACAGATGTGTAACTTAATATTATGGCTCAGTGGTGCTCAGATATGACCTTATGATACATAACAACAGCATCTATTCTGTCATCCTCAGTGTAATTACAACAGACACCCTAGATATGTTAAAATGGTAGCTCTACAACTTTTTCTTCTACCCTGTTTCCCTGAAAATAAGACCTAACCTGAAAATAAGGCCTAATATGATTTTTCAGGATGTTCGTAATATAAGCCCTACCCCAAAGATAAACCCTAGTTAAGTGAAATCCCGCCCTCCACCATTGTGCAGCAACCAGAAGATGACATGACTATAAAATAAAACATCCCCTGAAAATAAGCCCTAATGCGTTTTTTGGAGCAAAAATTAATATAAGACCCTGTCTTTATTTTCGGGGAAACACAGTAGTCAGCACAAAATGACTTCCTGAACTGTTTTGACTGCCTAGACCTCATGTATGCCATAGAAGAATTTATTCCCCTTTCCTTCTGATAAATGTTTGTCTTTCCCATATAGAGATAAAGTAAAGAGAACTGACACCAGGTTAACCACCAGAGCTAACTGTGTAAGAGTAGCTGATGCTCACCATCTCCACCCAGGAACAGCAAAAGGTAGGAAACCTGCCTAGGAAACGGTTCAAATGTAATATAGTTTCTCTCAAGAATTCTTTTTTGATTTCTGCAGTAAGCAGTATATTAATCAAATATGCAGTGTATTGTCTGGTGGGGGAAAGTAGCAGAACCTCATGTTAGTGTTGCACCTGGAGATGTCGCATGAGTATAGTTTCCATTTGCAAAGAGCATTTCGTTAGATTCTCCTAAAATAAACAGTCCAAAATTAATCTACATGGTTTTTCTGCAGTCTGTTCTACATACAGATTCTGTACCTGTGGTTTAAAAAATTATTATTATCAAGATTCTCATACAAGGGAAAAACTGGGGGGAGGGGGTTCAGATAGGAGCAAACCAGTTTAACAAATTCTTCAGAACAAAGACGTTTTAGAAATTCCCATTGTTTGTTACACAATTTACCATTACAATAATTTACCAATTATTCCTTCACTTATTTATAGTGAGTAGGTGCAACTTAGTATCTGCTGCGTCAAAATTAGTCCAAACTCAGGAGTATCCTCATTAATATCCAAATCTCTAGAATTTGAAACCACATACCATCATCCTTTTTTTTTTTTTTTTTTTTTTGACAGAAAGTCCAATAAGGGCTTCCAAATTGTTCTAAAGTTGGTCAATGATCTGTCCTTAGTTAAAGCTGAAAACTTCGTCATTTCCATCATTTCTAACACCTTAAGTAGCCAATCTAGTTTGGGACACCTCTCTAAATAGGGGACTTCTGCTCATAATCTTTGCTTTGTCAGAGATCTTACATTATCTTTGCAGACCATAAGGGGCAAAGCAAGTAACATCCCACCCTGTTTTCTGACCCTTATGACAACAACAGCTCACAGAACTTTCTGTGAGGGTCTTGCCTTTTGTGTACTCTTCTGTTGTTCGCCTTTTGATTAATCAAGCAGGCTCTTCTTTTTCTTTCAATTCTAGCTAAAAGTACAATAGCTTTTCATCTAGTTTTTGCCCATGGCACAATTGGGGGGATTTCTCTGAGTGTTGGCACAGAGAGAATGCTCATTTTGTATGAACATGTCTAATGACTGGTGATTTTCTGGCAACACAAGGAACAGCCTAGTGTAGGGGTCAGCAATCATGGTTCTCCAAAGATGATTAGGCTGCATATCCCAATATCTCTTTTCATTGTCTATGCTGCCCAAGGCTGCTGTGAATTGTAGTCCAGAAACACCTGAAGGGCCATGGTTGACCAGTACAGCATTAGCTGAGACAAGCTAAACAAACCTCTTATAGCCATTCTTGCACTTAGGCATTTTTCTGAGGGTGGGATGAGGCACTGGTGGCTACAAATACTGGCAGTGAGCCCTGCCTTCCCCTTGTTTCCCTCATTAGTCTTCAACACCAGCCACCTGCTTTCAATAGATCAGTACTTCAAAGAAATCTAGATTACCAGCCAAGTGTTGTGAAGACTGGGGTCTAAAGTGTAACGTGTAAATCAGGAGCTTGAGAGTGAGAGATTGCACTGAGTCAACTGCATTAATCGCCCCTTCTTCCTCTGGTCTGAGGAAGAAGTGAAATTTGAGTAGTGAAATTATTTTGAAGGCAGTTGTGTCAAATTGAACTGTGTTCAGTGAGCTGGCTGTCATCGTAGGTAGAAGGTAAAAGATGCAGTAAAACACATGTTGGCATGCATATTAATAGACAATCTTTAACAGTAACCTCGCTGCCATGAAATCTCTTCTAGATTCAAATTTAGACATCACAGTTGGACATGACACTTGTGGAGAAACCTCTTCAGAGAGTTACAGTTCTCCTTCTAGTCCACGGCATGATGGAAGGGAAAGCTTTGAAAGTGAAGAAGAAAAAGACAGAGGTTGTATTTGCATATTTTAAAATAATACATAGCATCCCTTCAGTGTGCATTTGTATTGGTGTGTCCAGGTCATAGACAGGAGGAATATCTTTAGTAAATTTCCTGATAGCATATAGTAAATTCTAAATTAAGTTTCTTAATCTGGTTTCTTTGGATGCTGTTTCCCTCTCCATTAAGTTATATATAATTAAACAATTATTTAGTTGAAAAACAATTGGAAAATTCTTGGAAAAGCTACAGTAATCTTTGGAACAGTGTGGGACGTTTTGTCAAATGTAGCCTATAACTGAACTTGTGAAATTCCCAAAAGACTTTTTGTTGCCTTTTTAATCATGTTCAGAGTGGCTTTAAATGGCTTTTCTAAGCCCATACATTCTGTATACCTGCATCTTTTTCATCTGGCTCATATACCAGCAAATCTTTGCTTTTCATCAGTGTTTTTACTAGCTGTTACTTTATCTTATAAAGTAAACTTGATTTGTAATATGGGTATAGTTTGTATCAGATGTAGGCCTTTTAGCTCGGTTTACATAAATGCTGCTTCACATTGTCTTTTCTTTAATTTTTGAAATTTAACACAATTATATACAGTGGCTGAAATCTTCTTGTGCTACTATGCAAAAGGCATAAATGTTTCAATTTTTAATGGTGTCTTGCTTTCCACAGACACAGACAGCAATTCAGAAGATTCTGGGAACCAAACTGTGCTGCGGTTTACTGGCTATGGTGCTACAGACCTTAATAAGTCCTCAGCACAGATTTCAGTGAGATCAGACAATCAAAATATAGTAGACGATCCTCTGAGTTCACAGTTTCAACCCATTTCTTTTATGCCTCCCCTGCACTGTGTGATGCTCAATGATGGACAGAAACCTGAAACAGTAGTCCCGCCTCCCATTTCTGCTGATGGAAAAACTCTGGGAATGATGGTTGCCAATTCAGCTCCTGTTGGAATGGGCTCAGCCGCTGAATCTGAGAAGCATGTTGAACTTTTGTCTTCCCCTTTGCCAACCACCTTTCTCCCGTCTACAGTCCAGCACTTAACAGTACAGAGAACGAAAATATCTTCACCTCAGACATCACCTGAAAGCTGTTCAGTTACTGGGCCACAATCACAACAAACAGGAAACATAAGCATTGGATCGCCAAACACTGCCTTTATCCCAGTTCATAACCCAGGTAACTTTCCTGGATCCACAGTTCCCACTACAGATCCCGTCTCAAAATCTGCATCCCATGTGATGGGCTTAAATCAGATGGTGCCTCCTCATGTTGAGGGAAACACAGGAGTGATCCCTCAGTCTCCTAGTCTAAAAGTAGTTCCTGCAGCTGGTCTTCCGCCAGTTCCTTTTACTGTACCAATAACTCCTCATGCTACCAGCGTGTTGCCCAATCAAAGTACAACTGTGTTGAATACTGTGGCTTCAACACCACCACCTCCATCATCTGGTCTCTGTGTTAGTCAGGTCCAGCCTACTGTTCCTCCTGCAATACCTACCCACACGCCAGGTCCTGCACCTAGTCCAAGTCCTGCTTTAACACACAGCACTGCACAGAGCGATAGCACATCCTACATAAGTGCTGTTGGAAATACTAATGCTAATGGGACTCTGCTGTCTCCACAGCAGTTAGGGTCTGGGCCTTGTGGGTCTTGTGGTCGCAGATGCAGTTGTGGGACCAATGGAAGTCTTCAGATTAACAGTTATTTTTACCATAACGCACTTCACGGACAAGTCTACAGAGTTCCGCCTTTCTTTACTCTGCCATCGCTTTGCAATGGTAGCTACCTCAACCAAGCACATCAAACCAATGGAACACAGATCCCTTTTTACTTGCCTCGGGCCCCATATGCAAATGGGCTGATGCATGACCCAGTAATGGGGAGCCAAACCAGCTATGGTATGCAGCAAATGACAGGATATGGGAGGTTCTATCCTGTGTATCCAGCTCAAAATGTAGTTGCCAATACTAATGGATCAGGTCCCAAGAAGAATGGGAATGTATCCTGTTATAATTGTGGTGTTAGTGGGCACTATGCACAGGATTGTAAGCAGTCATCTATGGAAGCCAGTCAACAAGGTAATCATAATTCCCCACACAGTTGCTTTTGAATTCATTTTGTTTCTGTTGTTGTCCATACCACCCCATTTTTGTGCTATTTGTGGATTGTATGACTGTGTGCCCGCATGACTGACTGTAAACTCATTTAGTAATTTATAGTACACCTGAAGACTTAACATTGTTGTAGCAGAACAAAGTAATGAAATTCAGAGATAAGCAGGCAGATGGGCACTGTGCACTGAGACTGGGGGAAAGCAGGCCAAAACTCAGTGCAATTCCTTAGGTTATTAGCCTTTGTGCTGTCAAAATGCAACTGTATCTCTTAGTGGCACATCTCAAAGTGGCACTTTAAAGATCTGGGTTTTTAAAATGAGAATTCACACGTACATTGTAAGTTAACTGCTGAAGTTTGAAAAATGAGCATGCCACTTCACCCACCCATGCATAGCAAAATTTATTTTCTCCCCCTCTCCTTACAAATGTGACTGATCAGGGGCACTCTCAGATATATAGACATATGCTCAAGTGTAAATGAACCATTTGAGTCAAGGGGTGCTATTGGTTGTACATCTTTATTTTAAGATTTATAACTGTGAAATGTGCCCTTTGGTTTTTCTGGTATATTATATCAAAACTTGAACAGAGAAGACACTTTGGTAGGCTGATGCTTTGAAATTATATGTTTTAAAGTAGTCTTGCTGAAATAATTTTAATTGCTCCCAGGCTGTAGATCCAGTGTAGCGGGCTTGTTTGATTGTAATGTTAGAAGGACAAGTGTAGCCTCACCTGAGTTAAGGTGGTCCTCCCTCCCCCCATGCAGTCATGAGGAGAAAAGTTGAAGGCTTTTGCTTCTGCTTCTAGATTAATCATGGCCTACTGTGCCAAATTAATCCAGACAGGCTGTGGTTAATCTTAACTAACCATAGTTTACAAAGCTGGGTTGTTTTCACTGTCCAAAATTAACAGTAAAACTTTTAGTCTTGAAAGACAATATGCTAAATCAGGTGGGAGATGTGTGGCCCTTCAAATGTTCCTGGACCATCTGTTGTAGCCAATACAGGCAATGATGACATTTGCAGTCTAGCAACATCTGGAGGGCCAGCTGTACTCCAGCTTTGTACTGAATTGTGGTTCATCCGAGACAAGCTGAAGCTTCTGTTCCCTTGGTCATTGCTACACAAAAGAGAGAGAGCTGGGAAAGGGGTATGTTTGAGCTTTAGGGGGAGGTTAAGCTAATTTGCAGCTAAACCATGACTCAGCATAATACCTGACTACAGCCAATGTGTGCTTGTTTGTTCAGGAAAAACTGTTCTTGGAATAACATTCCTTTATTTACAAAGTGACTTCTAGGGAGATTACATAAGATGGGGAAGCTAGTTTGGATAGGAGAATAATATTTATGGAGTAGCATGTTCAATTTGGGATTTTTATAGCTTTTTTCCTCATAATTTAAGCAGTGACTTAGTAAGCTCTTTTTCCTATTCTAGGCACTTACAGATTGAGATATGCACCTCCCCCACCCCCTTCTAATGATACGTTGGATTCTGCTGACTGAAACCAAGTAAACATTGCCTACATACCAAAATGAAGGTTGGGAAATCTGGGGAATTCTTTGGATTTGAGAGATTCCTTGTGTGTGCTTATGTTCTGTTGCATTTTTTTCATTGCTCATGAACACCTGTTTAAACACAAAAGAAGAAAGCTGTTTTCTCCTGGCCTGACTTGCATAAAGTATAAGGCTATCTCAGTCATTCAATCAAAAGAGCATTTGGAAAATAGACTTTTGCACTGAAGACTTGAGACGTGCAATGTTTACTGCATTTTGTAAAAGTCATTTAATTTCTGACTACACTGGTTTGAACAGCCGTATGGTTGAAAGGAGAAACTGGGTCACACTCCCGAAAGTCACCTTTTCCTTCCCCGCTTTTTCCTATGCTGCTACTGTTCTTTCTCCCACCTTTGCTGGCTCTACATGTCTCCATAGGATTGGATGGATGCTCAGCTGTTTAAACAGACCCTGCCCATGACTCTAGTATAAATTCTTGTGCTTGTGAACTGATGGGGGCATTGCTTGCTTTTCTTGAGAGGCAGAAGATTCACAAAATATATACAGCTCTCACGTGCCTAAATGGAAAATAAATAAATAGGATGGGAAAGGTTTAAAATGGTGTGAACGTTTAAGAGATTTCTGAAACAGAAATATGTTGAACAATTTTTTTAAATTCTGTTGCAGTTTTTTTTAAGCCTGTTCAAATTGAGTAACTGGTACGGATGCCTTAGTTTGTGTGATTGTATTTGTAATGGAAATTGGAAACGAGTACCTTTATTGAACATATTCTACTATGTCAGTACAAAAGAAACATGACTAGATTTTAACATCTTCCCCTTTAAGCTATTACAGTGTTGTGTTTAGAATGTAAATTGTTTATTTCAATCTGGACAAAAACCTGTGTGTATTCAAAAAACCTGTTGGTATTTGTATGCTAGAACCAGTCTACCAAATAGCAATGTCACTTTCTTATGACATTTACCACTGTGTGATCACGATATAATGTGAAAGACTCCAAGGAGTGTGAAGATTGATCATGTTAGTGTCATATCACTAAGTTTAACGCTGCTGTATTTTGTTTCTAGAAGCCAAGATGTACTAAATTGCTTCCAGGTAATATTTGATTTCTGAAGTGCACTGAGTTTATCTGGAAGAAAACTTTTGACTGTTGAAATCAACACTGAACTACCACCATTTGTGTACCCATAGGTATTGCAACTCATAGCAGAAATGTAGATTATACTTGTTTTTGTTTTTTTATTACAGCAGATGGAAGCCAGACAAAACATTTTCAATTAATTCTAATTGTTAAAAAAGAAACTTGAAGAAACTTGATTTACTACATTTCTTCATAGATAGCATTTATATTTATAGCACCAATATATTTTGGAAGTGAGGGGACAAAGGGATAGATGAGAGCTTTAATTTAAAAAGAAAATTACCATAGGAAATTATTTTGGTTAAAAAAAAATTGTGCTGGGTATGTTGGACCATAATAAAATGAAATAACTGCTTCTGAGTCTAGCGAGGGTGTCAGAGCACCAGTGGACCTGCATTCTCAATTATCTGCCAGTTTTCTTTATGGGACTTATTTTATGATTTAAGATACTGTACTGTAAATAGGAGGCATGTTGCCTTCTCTTTCTTTGTATGTTTACCATATACTTTGATATTTGAAATGTTATGTACTGGAAAGGTCACTTATATTTCTAGAACAGATTGGATTTTATGCAGCATTTTTCCTTGGATTAACAGCAATAAAAAGAGAAAAAGCATCTGTTCGAAAGTACTGTACTTAATTATTCCTGGCTGTCAGATTGAGGTGCCCTACCCATTTTCTGCAGTGAAAGATAATGAGAGTTGTGATCATTTTAGCATGCCCTGAAGATCACAGACTTGGATGGAAAATGGCTGAGTAAAAATAACTTCCTAAGCAAACTTATATTTAGTTCAGATGGCCAAAAAAATAAGCTGCCCCAGTGTTTAAATCCAGGATGAGCAACTGTGACCCCTCAGGTCGTGTTTAATTATGTTCAAACATCCCTCTCCTTTTAGGCTCATGAGAGTTGCTGACTAACAGCATCTCGAGAGCCATAAATGTCCAGCTTTGGTTTCACTGAGGAATGGCAGTGTTGACTCAATTTAAACCCTTGCCCCCCTTACAGGCTGCAGTTTTCTGTTTGGTAACTGCTGAGCCATGACTCCTCAACACCACTCCTAATGTATAAGGGGTGCTCTATATAGACAGCAAGACTACCACAAAGACGTAGGCCTCCCAGGAAGCATTGGGGCAGTTTCCTTTTTTTGTACAGGAAGTAGGCCCTGTTCAAGGTGAATGAAATGTAGATTTCTATAGTTGTGCATTTGTGGGCAGGAACTCCCAAACTTCTGGCTTGAAAATTCTTGGAGAATTCTGGGAGTTGGAGTGCCAAAAAACCACAAATGGCATGCCCAAGGGGCTACCATATGGCTGGTTGTGTGCATATGTGTTTGAAGCAAGATTTCTTACTTTGTGTTTGGGAGCCAAATGTGTAACTTTGGAGTCATACTCCAAATCATGAATAATCAAGTAGTTTTATTGCCCAGTCTGTGTGGCTTTGCTATAGACCTTACGGTGTACTGTTTATCCTCAACTTGAATACTACTGTCTGCCTTGTTAGGCAAGTGGGTCAGCACATGTTAATCAGGTTAACTAATGCTGCTGAACATGTTCTTGGTCTCACTTTGGAGTGAACTGCTTGCTAAAGCTAGTCAGCAAACAGTATTTTGAGAGATAAATGTATACCTGTGAGTTCTGAAATATATAGCAGTACCTGCTTGTCATCATTCAGAGTGTGCGTGTATTGGGAACTACAGGATAGGATCTTAAATGAATTGGCCGTCTGGCATATTATCTTGGAATAAAGCATATGCTGTGGGAGGGAATGCATGATATTCTTTTTAGGCACAGTGGATTGCCAACAATCATTTAGTCATTTTATGAAACCATTTAAATCCTTCTTTTCATACTTTGTCAATCACAGCTGTCTGAATGTATTTTTTCTCTTCTATGCTTCAGTTTCTGGTTTGTATGCCACCACATATATGGCTACCTTGCCTCACTGCAACCTGTATCTCACCTATCTCTTTTTTTATTGCTCTTACTACTTCATATTATTTTCAAACTTGCTATAGCCCAGTTAAATACCTTTTTGTATTTTGTGTCAATCTCCATTTTTTGGTCCTCACAGTCTCTGCTTCTAATTAGTGTTACATGATTTTACTGATGGAAATGTCAGTAGTGCCATGTTATGCTACAAACTGAGAGTAAAATTCCCTGAAAAAAACTGTGACTTGCCCATTCATTTCATTGAAGTGTAACTTTGGAGTCTAACATGTTGTAAGGCATATCCCTGCCCACTGTTGCACTGGTCAATGCTTTTTGGGCTGTTCACATGTGTTGAGTGAAATAGAGCCACTATTGGTATAAGATGCAATAAAGAAGATCCAGGGGCAAAGATAACATAATTCCAAGCATAGGTTCTGTATAAATAGGACACCAACGTTTCTTGCAGAAAATAAATGGGTGAAATGCTAGTGAAAATGCCAGCATTAGATTCTTTGTCCTGCAGATCATGTAGGTACAAAATGTATAAATGAATGTAAGCGATTTAAGTTTGGATTACAACAATAATATTCATTGGATCAAAGTCTGCGCTTATTACACATTTGGAAATGAAGAACCTAATGAATTCAACCAACCATCTAGTTCTGAGTTTTGTCCTCTTCCGTACATAATGACTTCAGTAGTAGCACACATACCCCCAGTGCAATTGGCTCTGGGGGAAGTGTCAGGTGGAAATACACAAGTGCTGGAAAAGACCCATGTATGTTTCTAGTTCAGTAATCAGGGCTAGGGCAATCTCATTAAATGTGTTTTTGGATGCACTCAGTGAACTAGATGTTCGTAGTATAAAGTTGTACCTACTGTTGTTGGTAGGCTTCAGCACTATGTGGACTGAGAACTGCCAGAAGTACAAGCTGGTTTTCGAAGGGGCAGAGGAACTAGAGACCAAATTGCTAACATGCGCTGGATTATGGAGAAAGCCAGAGAGTTCCAGAAAAACATCTACTTCTGCTTCATGGACTACGCAAAAGCCTTTGACTGTGTGGACCACAACAAACTATGGCAAGTTCTTAAAGAAATGGGAGTGCCTGACCACCTTATCTATCTCCTGAGAAATCTATATGTGGGACAGGAAGCAACAGTTAGAACTGGATATGGAACAACTGATTGGTTCAAAATTGGGAAAGGAGTACGACAAGGCTGTATATTGTCTCCCTGCTTATTTAACTTATATGCAGAATACATCATGCGAAAGGCTGGACTGGATGAATCCCAAACCGGAATTAAGATTGCCGGAAGAAATATCAACAACCTCAATATGCAGACGATACCACTCTGATGGCAGAAAGTGAGGAGGAATTAAAGAATCTCTTAATGAGAGTGAAAGAGGAGAGTACAAAAAATGGTCTGAAGCTCAACATCAAAAAAACCAAGATCATGGCCACTGGTCCCATCACCTCCTGGCAAATAGAAGGGGAAGATATGGAGGCAGTGACAGATTTTACTTTCTTGGGCTCCATGATCACTGCAGATGGGGACAGCAGCCACGAAATTAAAAGATGCCTGCTTCTTGGGAGGAAAGCGATGACAAACCTAGACAGCATCTTAAAAAGCAGAGACATCACCTTGCCGACAAAGGTCCGCATAGTCAAAGCTATGGTTTTTCCAGTAGCGATGTATGGAAGTGAGAGCTGGACCATAAAGAAGGCTGACCACCGAAGAACTGATGCTTTTGAATTGTGGTGCTGGAGGAGACTCTTGAGAGTCCCCTGGACTGCAAAAAGAACAAACCTATCCATTCTGAAGGAAATCAACCCTGAGTGCTCACTGGAAGGACAGATCCTGAAGCTGAGGCTCCAATACTTTGGCCATCTCATGAGAAGACTCCCTGGAAAAGGCCCTGATGTTGGGAAAATGTGAAGGCAAGAGGAGAAGGGGACGACAGAGGATGAGATGGTTGGACAGTGTCATCGAAGCGACCAACATGAATTTGACCCAACTCCGGGAGGCCATGGAAGACAGGAGGGCCTGGCGTGCTCTGGTCCATGGGGTCACGAAGAGTCGGACACAACTTAACGACTAAACAACAACTGTTGTTGGGGTACGTGGTATGTATGGAAAAAGGGAGAGCTGTGGTGTCATAGAGGAATGAGCTCTTAGTGTACCTTCTCTAGTCAAGTATGGAAAGTGATAGTTCTTCAATGTCTTCCTAGAATCATAGAATAATGCGGTTGGAAGGGACCTATAATGCCATTAAGTGCAATACACTGATCAATGCAGGAATCCATATCAAAGAATATCTGACAGGTGGTTGTCTGCTTTTATCTTGGATGCCTGCAGCGCTGGAGCGCTCAACACCTCCTGAAGTAATTGGTTCCAATGTTGTACTCTCTAACAGGACGTTTTTCCTCATATTCAATTGAAATCTGGTTTCCTGTAACTTGAGCCCATTGTTACATGTCCTGCAGTCTGGAATGATCAAGAACGGATCCTGACCCTTCCCTGTATGACAATCTTCCAAGTATTTGGAAAGTGCTGTCATATCTCCCCTTAGTCTTCTTTTTTAAAGGCTAAACATGCTCTGTTCTTTCACTCTTTTCTCATATAGCTTGGTTTCCAGTCCTCTGATCATTCTTGTTGCCCTCCTCTGAACTTGTTCCAGTTTGTTGGCAACCTTCTTAGTGCCAAATAGAAGGGAATTAGTACTTCACAGGATTTCAAGACTATACTTGTGTTAATGCAGCCTAAAATAGCCTTTTGGGTTTGTTTGTTTGTTTGTTTTGCAGCCACATCACACTGTTTACTCATACTCAGCTGATGATCTATAGCAATTCTAAAATCCATCTTGCTCGTAGTTTTACTGAGCCAGGTATCTCCCATCTTGTAAATGTTTGGTTTTTTCCTTTAGGTGTAGAACTTTGCACTTCCCCAGTTAAATTTTATTCTGTTGTTTCTAGCCCAGTGCTTCAGCCTGTTTTGTTTCTGTCGTCCAGGGTATTAGGCATTCCACCCAATTTTGTGTCATCCACAAATCTGATAAGCATTCGCTGTGCCCCCTCATCCCAGTCATTAGTAAAAATGTTGAAGAGCACCAAGCCCAGGACTGAGCCTTGTGGTAACCCACTTGCTACCTCCTCCCAGTTTGAGAAGGAGCCATTGATAAGCGCACTCTGAGTATGATTCTGTAATCAACTGTGTATCCGCTTGACACTTGTGCTGTCCAACCCACACCTAATTAGCTTGCTAATCAGAATATCATAGGGCACATTATCAAAAGCTTTGCTGAAGTCAAGATACATTACACTACAGCATTCCCACTCTATTGGGGTTACTATTATTACAATACAGTTATCAGAAAGGTAAATACTTCTTACGATTAGATATGGGGGGTATTTGTATACGAATATGAATACCCACACAGCTGGACTTAATGGGGGTCCGGCCCCTGGGGCCAGATTGTCCACTCACGTGTCCGGCGGCAGCCTCAGTCAGCCTTAATCACTCCCAGAGCGCTGCTCTCTTTCCGCTCATCTAGCCAACTCCAGGCAAGGGGAGGGAGGATAAGTCTCCCTGCACGGCTGCCAAGTGGCTAGATGAGCGGAAAGAGAGCAGCGCTCCAGGACCGATTGGAAGGCTGACCGAGGCTGCCGCCGGCACTGGACGCGTGAGTGGACGGGGCTGGACCCTCGTTAAGTCCAGCTGTGCGGGGGTATTCGTATAGGAATACCCCCATCTCTACTTATGATACTTCACACTAATTTAATTGAAATCCATTTGTAGCAAGAAACAATAAACCTTTTTCCATGGTATAAAAGTTATATGACTGGTAACACAATTATCTAAGGTTTAAAACTAGACAATGCTGATATAATGCCAAGTTATAAATAAGGATTTAACACACACCAGGATTCAGCTCTGTCAGGTATATGAAGAAGACAGCAAGTGCACAATGTGCTCTCATCACTATTGAATAATTACAGGAATCGCACACCTCAGGGAAGGAAGGAGGCACTAAAAGTAAGTGAGTACTGTCCTTCCCTGTTTACTCATCAAGAAAAATTAAGGAGCGACAAACCGCTCTGTTCCCATCTATATATACAGAGAATACTAATTGCTCAGTATTCTTGTAGTAAATCTCACTGGTAGAACATGGCCTTATTTCCTCACACAATTTTGGTATAGAAGGGTAGGCAAGCTCTACATTTGTGTTCCCAACTCACATTGCACAGAACCTGAAAATGTTATTTTTATTTGGGGGGCCTTAGGAGACAGCCCAACCCCCACCCCAAGGTATGAAAACTGCTGCTGCTGGAATCATCCAGGATTTTTAAAGTCCACAATTTTAGCTAAAATTATTTTATTTCAATTTTTAAATGTTTTTCATAGAGTGGCTCTTGAGAACATTGGCATGGAAAAAATACTCCCAGGGCAGTACACTTTGCCCATGCTTGTGATATAGGACGCTCAATAGAGTGCTTGCACCACTACTGTTTCTCCTAGAACAATTCAGGAACAAAGTTCCTCTCCTTTTTGCAATACACATGCCCCCTCATCTGCTCCAGACAGGCGGCAACCCTCTGGAGCAGATTTTGAGGGTACATATGAGGCTGCATAATGGCTGTTAAAAGTGGAATCTCAGTTTCTGTTCCACTGATGGAAGTACTTTCATCAGCAAAAGAACTGGATGAGATTCCACCATCTTGTATTTTACCTTGTGCAGAATATACACTGGCACTTTCAAGCTCAGCCTTCTCCCAGCTGCCGTTTCTCTCCCCAAGAATAATGGACACTCTTCATTTAATTAATGAGAAATCCATCCTAGGGTTCCTTTTGAACTTAATCTCACTTCAGTTGCTCCCATGAAAACACACTTGAATACTGTTTATTTTTACTCATTGCTTCACTTTGATGGCTGTATCTCCCAATATGTTTATTGTATTGTACTGCTTTTCTAAAGGCCAAACAAGTCCTTTCATACTTGCAAAACTCTATTCAGAGAGATGCTTTTTATGTGCTCTACATAAACCTGTGTTGTTTGCTTGGATGTTTGCCCATGCACCAGAAATTGTTTCATGTTTACTGAAAATATTATTTTTACAGCTGACTGGGCCTTTGATAGACGAACACGTTAGAAGATCTGAGGGACAAAGAAATGGGAATATCAACAGTTGTGTGATAATCAACGAAGGAGTGTCTTTTGAGTTGTGTTATGGATTGGAGTCAGGGCAGAAGTTTTAACACAAATTTGTAACAAAGAACATCATACTAAAACATGTAATTAAAATATAAGGCACTAATCATTTTTGAAAAGCCATTAAATATTGTATGTAAAGCCAGTTCTGATTGAAATCAGAGGTTGAGGTCAGTTTCAGAAACAAGCAGAGTGATAAAATACATTTTTTTTATGCAGAAGATACCAAGTTCAGTAAGGCTGGGAAAGTCTGTTTCTGTTTAAAACCCTGCAGAGATAGATCAGTATTGACTAACCCCCTTCAGATTGGTCTCTTCCAGGTGTCCAGTGCTATAACTCTTAGGATTCCTGATAATTGATTTGATCTGATAGAACTAAAGTGAAAAAATATCTAGAAGCCGTCATGTTGGGGAAGGCTGATGTAGAGGATATCAGTCTAGATGCCTTGCAACAGGTTGGAGCCGATGTAAGGCAGTGTCTTATTCTCCAGCACATAATCACTAGTGAAGTGAAATAGGTTCTCGAAAAAGCACTGACACAAAGGTAAAGCCACAAAGGAAGAGGGGACAGCATTCTCTGCTACATTTTTGTTGTTGTTTTAAAAAAAACATGTTCCAGTTATGTCAATTCTAGTAGGGTTTAAAGATGCATGAGATATTTAAGGAGTAGATATTTAAGGGGTGATTTTTAACATGCCCTAGGCTGGCTGGATAGCCCCGTGAGTTGGGGACCTGACTGCAGAGCTAGAGACTGCAAGTTTGATTTTCCATTGAGTCTCTTGGCAGAAGAGCCAGCCTGTGTGGCCTTGGGCTAGCTGCACAGCTAGAGAGTGCCCCCAAAAGGGAATGGTGAACCACTTCTAAGTACTCTACCTAGAAAACCCTGAAAGGGTCAGCATACATTGAAATAGACTTGACAGGATTTGACAGTGAATTTTCCATGGTCAAGCAGGGATTTGAACCAGGTCTTCTGAAGTCTAGGATCTGTCTATCCACTACACCACACTGACTTTCAATAGATAAATCGATAAATAAAAATCTTAAATAGCATCTTTAAAATCAACTCAACATTGTGGACCCACTTATCTATATAAACAGCCAATATGGGCCAAGATACCCTCCCATCTAGGCCACTGGCAGTGCCCAGACCAGCTTAGAGCCAGCCCTGGCATTTGCCAGATGCATTGAAGCAGTTTTCTGGGACACACATGACATGTATAAAAAGATGCATGCAAAGTAGTTGGACAATACATTCCACAGGTTATAATTCTCAACCTGACCTATCTCACAGGACTGTTCTGTGGATAAAAGGGGAAGGGCCATATATACCACCTTGAGCTCCTTGGAGAGAGCAGAAAGGGTGTAGTATAATAGATACATTTCTCTTGACTTTCTTTTAAAAAACAGGTATGCCCTTTGCTTGTGTGATCATTCGAATTTTCCATTTACTCTGAGCCATACCTGGTTGCTTTATAGTTCTCCTCAGCAAAGAGGAATCTGCCTGGCTGTGTGTCTCCTGCAGAGAAAATGGAAGATTTACAGGTACATCTTTATGGCAAGTAATTCTTCAACTATGCACTGCAGTGGCAATTAAACTGCAGTGGCTGGTTGACTATTCACCCGAGAGCTATCAAAAGTGAAGTTCCTGCATACTGAGCCCAAGGCTGGAAAATATAATTAGTTCTCTAGTTGGTCAGAGAATCCATGCAATACTACTGCCAAATCATTGGATCCCATGTTTTATTTCTTGCCTTTCCCTTTTGTTTTCAGAACTGAATAGTGCTGGTGGTTTTAAATCTTAACATGCAATTATAGTATCAGCCTAACTAATAATGCTTTGCAGTTATTAGGCAGGCTGATACTACAATTGCATGTTAGAACCTGGAAAAGAGGTCCAAGGGAAGCTAAACTGACCTTCCTTCTGTCCTCCTGCAGGCAGGCTTTTTCAGCACTTGACTGACCATTTCACCAAAGCAGTTTTAGCAGACTTGTGTTGTTACTAGTTTTATTCTTTTTAAAGAAAATGTATTTTAAATTGTTTTTCTTGTTAGTGCATTCAGGTTAATAGTATTTTAATAACTATAAGTTTTTGCTTATTTTCAATCTATATTTGTTTTTTCCCCTCTGTGTCTGTTTAATTCTTCTCTTAAGCCATATTGAGTTCCAGCTCTACCAGAAAGTCAAGATAAAGACTGAATAGACAGACAAGAAAGAGCCAGGGCAATGGGTGATTACTAATTAATGAGATTGACATAGAGCAGTGGTTCTTCTTTGTGGTCTCTGTTAATGCACATAAATGGGTTTTAGTGCATCTGCACAGATAATCTCGGAAACTTCCAGAGCTTTAACACATGTTGTTAGTTGTTAGGACCTCCCTCCGGTTGCACCTGCCCCCGGAAGTTCTTGGACTACAACTCCCAGAAATCCTAGCCAGCACAACTAGTGGTGAAAGCTTCTGGGACTTTGAGTCCAAGAACATCTGGGGACCCACTGACATAGAGGAACAGGACCTTTGCTGCAACAGGATACTTCTGAGAAATATAGTAGGATGTTGCCTACTGGGTGGGTGCTATCAGCTTTTTATGAAGAACTAGTAGAAGTTCTAGCACATTTCTCATGTGCTAGAAATCCTTGAGTCCCTAGATCCCCTGCTTTCTTTACATCCAGCCAACTCACTCCTCCCTGCCTTGTGATGCAGCAGCTCTTTGTTTCTTTGACCTTCTTTCAAAAATAAGCTGGGATGAGGGAGAGCAGGTACCACGTAGAGCAACCTAGCGGCTTTTGGAGAAAGGCATACCTTAGACACAGATGGTGAACCTTTGGCACTCCGGATGTTTTAGACTCCCACTCCCACAGTCCTATATTGTTAGCAACACAGGCTAGGGATTCTGGGAGTTGTAGCCCAAAACATCTGGAGTACCAAGTGTTTGCCACCCCTCCTCTTGATGTTGCTTTAGATTTGTCTTTTGGGATGGGGTTAGTTTTGGCACCTAGTGGCTAAAGATGGTACTTCAGGCCGCAAATAGATTCTAATTAACTAAATCCGCTAATTTATTACAAAAAGTCCAAAGTAATATCAAAATCCACATATACCCTTAGTATCCATGCTACATGTCAGGCTTCATGGGTTTCATAGTCTTGAAACTGGTGGGGAGAGAGAGAGACCCCCACATATACATTTATCATAGTAAGTATTGGGCTGTATTTCCTGTTTACAGCATCTGTTATAATGCTGGTGTGCAGACTGCAGAAAAGCCAAAGCCTCAGCATCATTGAGGGCCCTAACACATAGAACTGTCAGATCAGCCTAATTGGAAACCTCAGGAAGGTGAAGAGACGGAAGATTCTCTTTCGGGAGGACTGTGGTCAGTTGCTACTGAGCAGAAAGCCCTAATGCAGACCCTTGGTTTTTTTCAAGGGAAGGTTAGCTGAAGAATTAACATGTGCTTTGTTGAAACTAAAATCTCACATTTATAACCTGATCACAGTCAGACAGCAAAACAAGCGTCTCTTGCTTAAGTGTAGAAATCGATAAAAGTAACAATATGGTGTAATTATGGCTGGTGTCCTTGGGGCACTTGAAACAGATGTTAGTAAAAGTTGATGTATAGATTTATTTATTTCCTCTCCGAGCACTCTAAAGCCTAACAAGGCTACTTCAGATGTAAAGTAACCAGCTGCTGTTATTTGGGAGAAGCAATGATAGTGTTTCTAGGGGTGAAGACCACAATAATAAAAGGATATCAATAGTCAAACTCCGGGAGGCAGTGGAAGACAGGAGGGCCTGGCATGCTCTGGTCCATGGGGTCATGAAGAGTCGGACACGACTAAACAACAACAACAATAGTCACAGTACCCTCTCATTTTACCAATAACTTTTCTTCTTAACTTGTAAACCCAGGTAGCACATCACCTGTCCATGTTGCCTCTGCCCTCAAATTTCAGAGGCTAACTGCTTTTTATTTTGCCTATGTTAAAGTGGGATATAAACTTTTATTGTTTTCTTTCTTACAATAAAAAGTTGTTAACATAGCTAGCTCATGAGTTCCTTATATAGGAGACATTTCTTTGTTCCATAAATCCCTGATAGAAGTGGCTTCTCAGTGGTTATCCCAGTGCCTCCTTTTTAATGTTACTTCTGAAATGTAACTTCACTACACTTTCAATGCTCTCACTATAATGGAGTTTATTACAGGCCACTGTGTTATTGGTAACTCACTACTTCCAAGTTCTGTTCCTCACACATGAGCCACCATGTACTCTAATATCATTGGGGAGAAGAAAAGAAGGACTGGCTCTGTTGTTTGGCAAAGTGGAACCATCACTCCAGGTGTCAGATGCTTGAGGGTAAGCTGCAGCCCTATCCCCTTAAACCCTCCAGCTCTTCATCCCTGTATGAAGAAAGAGCTATGCAATCCACACAGCCTGTTCTGGGCTCCTCTAAACTCTCCTCTGCTCAGGTATGCAGTGAAAGATGCCCTGACAAATGCCACTTGGTTGGTTCAATTGATTTCTAGCTGACTTGCCATTTTCTGGAAAATGGCAGAGAACTCAAAATTGTCAAAGCTAGCGACTCTGGCTTTGTTTAGGGATTTTAGTCTGAATTTTACAGGAGCTATCAGATCTACTGAACCTATTTGGGGGATAGGGTTTAGAACCTTAAAACCTGTAAATTTCTGGCTAAAACCCAGAGAGGGTGGAAGGAGTTACTAGCATCCTCTGATATGTAGGGAAGTCACACATCCTCTGGTAAGGGAGGACAGTCCTTCATTTTAAGGGCTGCCACAGAACAATCCCTTTCAAGAGGTCCTCCATTTGAAGGAATATCAGTTGAGCCCAAGGCAATGATACAGAACTCTAGACAGGGAGATTGGGGCTTTGAAGTTGCCTTTTCACAGCTAGAACACCTAGACAGCATATTCAGGAAGCACACAAGTCACTTGGTCCTTTAATCCCACCCTTGAGTGAGAGGCACTATGGCTCCATTTATTTTATAACAATGACTTCTGGTTTTGCATCTGTGCATGTAAACTAGTAGTACATGCAATCACAAGATGGACTCTTTCTCTTATTTGCTGCCTTTATGTGAATAATATCACTGTGGCACATGCTTCTGGAAGAGCTTTGTCAACCAAAATGTAATAGCTTATGAAGTGCAGAAGTGTGGAAGCTGAGCAATGACTTAAGAGCCGTTCCAAAGCTAATTCAGACTTGTGAACACAAAAAGGAAAGAAATGCTTTTGGCAAAATTCTTTACTTTTCCTCCCGCTATCAATCAAAGTATGACTCACCTGTCATTTTGGAAATTCTCCTTGTTTGCTTTCTCATGCCAGAGCTCTCATCTCTTTGCTATAAAATGCCCCATTTCATCATAAAATGTGAAAACTCAAGAAGCCTGGAAAAAAATGTATAAAGAACAGTTTACACATGTGATTGTCTTCCGAGGTAGCATTACTGTGGGCTTGTATTGGGTGGTTCAAAAATAGAAAATTAGAATAGAAACCTAACATACCACGTTTCATTGGGCCAGATTTATTTGGGGTCTGTTTTTGACTTGGGCTCAGGGTGTGGGGGCCCGTCTCAGGAAGCTACCAGGTAAATCTTTCAGACAATTCCTGCTTCCAAATTTTGAGGCCAGGAGTTTTGCAGCAGTAGTATTTCAAAAGAGAAGAGTTGAAAAGCCCAAGGGAACTTTATTTATTACATTTATATCCATTTTTTTCCTTCAATGAGCTCCAGGCAATCTACATGGTTTGCTCCATCCTGATTCTATACTCACAAGAGCCTCTTAGATAGATCAGGCTTGAGAGTGTATGCCTTGCCCATGATCACCCAATGAGTTTTATTGCCAGGTGGGAATTTGAACCTGGGTCTCATGATTCCTAACCCAACATTCTAACCTCATTACATTAACTGGATCTAAATGAAGCAAGCCAATAAATACACCTAAGAAGGTTTTAGAAGGTGCTCGGGTTTCCGACTGTTTGGAGTGAGTAAACGTGGGAATGCCACCACCCTGTTCTTTTTGTATATGTGTAATGTCTCCTTTGGCCCTTCAGATGGCAGCAGAGGCTTCCTACCAAGGGTTCTGCTACCACAAGTGTCTCTTGCCCCGCCATGCTGCTTGTCTTGCCTGTAACATTTCAGATTGAGAATTTTCATGAACCTGCCTCTAAATCAACAACCCCACACCTTGCACTGAGAAGGAACAGGACAAAAGAGATACACCCTACAACCGAGGAAGTGGAATTTTGTTCTCAGAAGGGTTATGTTGGAGTAAATCGGTTAGTCTTTAACGCTGTTGGTAGGCAACTTCTGCTTCACCCCTTCCCCCAATCCCCAGAGCTAGAAGATGTGAATCATGGAGCCGAATATGCCTCAAAGCCTTCGTGTAATTATGACAGAGGAAGGTTTCTGAATGCACAGTGCTGATAAACAGTCAGCACTCGGCTAAGTCTGCTCAGTCTTCAGTGGCAGAGGTACATGCTTTGGCTGCACAATGTCTCAGGTTCAATCCCCAGTGTGTCCAGATTGAGCTGGAAAAAGCCCCGGAGATCAGTTGCTGTTCGTTCTTCTCAGTACAGGGCTAAATAGACCAAGGGTCTGAGTCAGTGCAAGGCAGTGTGTGCCACACAAGCATGCCTGTCTCTGCTTTAAGCCCTTGGACATTCAGGAGTGTACCTCTACCAGGCAATTGGGAGTAGCAAACCATTCAGTTTTTAAACATGGCCATTCACTATTTAAACCTGCTTGCATGGTTAAACCTACTATCCTAATCTACAGACAGAGATTCAAGTTCTAGCCAAAAAGGAAAAGCCACAGAAAAACAACATCAATCATCTGAGCCTCAAGTCTGCCTACCCTTGCTTAGTGCGGAAGCACAACCATGTTATACACATCACCTAAAAGGAGGAAATGCATTACTAAAGCGAATGATGAAAGAGGATACCAATTTGTATATGCTATTTTATATGCAAATTTACACGTGATTTCTGTCTAATTCAAAACAGGAAGAATAAAGTGTATTTGGCTGTAGGCGGAAGGACTGTAACTGGGTGAACTCTTTGCTTCCTCTGCTATCTACGTGTTCACTATAGGTTGGCAATTTCAAGCCCTCTTGCACCCTCCCTTCTTAGCTGCCTTTATCTTTTAGCTAAACAAAGCCTTTCAAATAAATGTCTTCCCTCTGCAAAATGAAAGAGATGGCCATCCATCCATCGTAGCCTAAAGGTACTAGACTCTGAAAATCTTGTTATTAGTCTCTGCTGCCTGTTTTTCTAAGAACTTGGGCAAGTTACCTTTCTGGACTACACTTCTTGAGGGGATTTGTACCCCTCAAGAAAACTGGCCTGAGCTCTGTTTATTTTTCCTAGTGCAAAATTGCTATCTCCCAATTTCTCTCCCTTCCAGTTCTCAGATTTTAGCTGTATATCTATTTTTAAACTGCAAGTGCAACTTTTCAGAAGTTCATTACATACAGTACATTGGCATGTAACATCCCATTGAATTTGTTGTGTTCCTTGTTTCTCCTCTATGCTCCCCGCCCCACCCCCTTTTTTGCCACATCATGGTGAGAAGGACCTTTAAACCCATATCATCCTGTTGGATGAAGACCTTATCAGGCAAAATAAACCAACAATTCAGCTAATTTAAAAAGGGAAAAGAACAAGGTTTAGAAAGATACAGACCAGCTATAAAGATGTGACAGTGCTGATAACATAGCAGCTAGAGAAAACGGGTGGGTAGGTGAGTTTAAAGTTAAATGGCTGGCTGGGTATCATGTTAAATGTTTGGTTTCTTAACCTTTGGAGAACACCCTGGGTCAAGTTAGTGATCAAATGCTCTAGTCTTTTTACTTATCTTAGACCACAAATGCAAAGACTCCATTAGGCACTGTGAGAATGGGGTGGTGCTGCCTAGAAAATTCCACATGCACATTTTAGATTATTTTTCTTCCCCTCCCTTTCTAAGTTCAGGTCCAATGTTTTAGATGTTTTATCCAGCAAATTCCAGGGCTGCTTGCCTCAGAAAACCTGACTCAGCCTTGCCACAGCTAAGTTCCCTGGAGTTTTCCTGATGTAAATGTGTAGACTCTGATCCATTGTGATTTAGTGCTTAGCATGTCAGACAAAGGTTCCAGATTCAAATCCTCCTTCAGCCAGGACACCCACTGGGTAACCTTAGGCCAGTCAGCCTGATCCTACTTCATCTGATAGTTGTTTAGATAAGTTAGTAGATTAATCAATTTAAGATCTCATGAAAACTAGTGGGTAAGAAGCAAATCCAGCCATCACCACTTCTGTCAGGTCACATTTTCCCTCAACTCACAAAACAGCCTTAAGCAAGGCCTGTTCTGCAATCTGGCTTCTATAAGTTATCAGAATACCAACCACTGCCATTGGAACAAGGGCCACCACACCAACAACAACTGGGGCCTCAGTAAATCTGAGACCCTCCTTTCTCAGGTCACTTCCTGGAGATGAATAGCAGCACAGTGTTTATTGAATATTTATCTACTGGGGGGGGGGGGGAATCCGCATATAACCAAAACTGTGCTGTTAGAACCCATACAATTCGAGGGAGAAATGTATAACCTCTATGTTGCCATTTGCCACTGATTTTCCTTGACAGAAATATACACCTTTAACAGATACATCGATACATCGTACAGTACATAGAATTGCCTGATCTTGGTTTCTGACTCTGAGATTCAGGTTTTGGGTCCATTACTTGGGTGTCAGGGACCAAACATTTTAGGGTGTTGCCCACCTGGCAGTCCAGTTTTGGGGATTTATTAATATGGCTTTAGGATATGCCATTTAGACAGGCTCAGTGGCCCCCTTTTCTTTTTCACCATCTTGCATGCTTTAGGGCTGCTGAGACTAACACTTAGCCTTTGAATTAATCATAAAATCTCTACAGTGTCTGCTTGTCAAACATACATTATTTTACAATTGTTGCTAAAGAGTTCATGCCTATGACATCACAAGGGCTTCCTCCTAGGTCCCCGGCTTTGGTCTCAAAATCTCAAGGAAAAAGATGCTACTAACCTGGGAACCTAATTAGAATTTAGACAAGAATTCATTTGTTAAAAGTGTTTCTGTCATGAAGGTGCTTTAAGGGAAAAGGCAATACCTGTTCACATTCTGCCTGTCATTCTGTGTTACTGTTATAAACACCCTGCAAGGAAAAAAGGTAGGGAGCCACCCAACTTTAGCCTGGGCTCTAATTTCTCATTTGGAGAGCAAACAAGGGTAAAGGCTGAAAGCATGAAAATGGCATATTTGCTGGAGTCTGTCTGTGCTGCTCCGTGTTATGATCAATTAACACATTACAACAATACAATAAACATGTTTCTTAAATGGTGTTTTTAGCACTTGCTAAGCCAAGGGCAAATCTTTCTTTCTTTCTTTCTTTCTTTCTTTCTTTCTTTCTTTCTTTCTTTCTTTCTGTAATTCCATTAGACGATTAGTGAGTTGGCAAACACCTCTGTTCTAATTGGGAACAGCTTTGCTCTCTTTTAGCCTTTACAGAGTTTTATTTTCAAATGTCTGTGATCTCTCTTTCTCTGAGAGACCAATTTTTATGTGTGCTTTGCTTTCAAGCCTTCAGCACGGTGTTCTGGAGGCTCCTACCTGTTTCCCCTGTTTAATTTTTTGCTGCTATGTAAACAGAAGGATGGACGGGCCTCCTCTTAAGAACTCTGTTATGTGCAGGAGCAATGCTGGAAGAAGAGGGGAAGCATTCTAGGTATTTACAGTATTGTGAGGATGTTTGAAGGAGCTGGTTTGATACAGAAGTCTTTCAAAATGTAACTTTTTTGGCTATTACAACCAGAATCTCCAACCAGTATGGAACAAAAAGTAATTTTCCCTTTAAAATTGAAGCAGCACTACAACTGAATGGAGAGCATGTGTAGGACAGGACAGAAATTAACTTCCAAATTCTGATTGAAATTATAGAAAACATCTGTGTAACTAACACAGCTCTGAATCCAGGCTTTTTGTGCCTCCCAGAAGGCTTAGCCAACACAGCATGGCCAATAGTAAGGGACTCTGGAAAGCCAGTTTCCCTCCGCCTCGGTCTTACTTTTGCTTTGCACACGAAATCTCTGAGCCAAATCACTTTATAACAATATCTATAGACCACAATTAGGACTATGTATGTGATATATACATACTGTACATACATGCATTAAGGAACCAAAACCTTCCATTAGATAATTATAATTTATTTAAATGTAAATAGGTCAAACTGGAATTTCATCCACACGCATAAGCAGTGTACTTTTTATCAGAATCAGTGGAACATTGACCCAAAATGCTTGTTTTCCTTATGGCTTGCTTATAAGCCAGGTTCCCCAGAAATGGAGAAGAAGAGAAGGCATTGCCTTCGGTAATACGAGGATTTAAAGGAGGGAGCTGTGTTTATTTGTTGCCACAAAAACAGAGAAACCTTGTGACATCTTAAAGACTAAACATTTTTATTTCTGGACCGTAGTTTGTTTCATCCAACACATCCAATGAAGTGAGCTGCAATCTAGAAAATCTTGCGCCAAAAATCTTGTAAGGCCAGAAACAAAGTACTGGAATGTCACACAGCACCAGGTCTCTCACCTATTAGATAATGCAGATTAGATTGTTTACTTGTGATTAGTCTTTGGAATGTTAGTATGGGATTCAGGCAATAAAGCATCAGGCACCCCTCTGCAACCTTAAAGTGCTTTCAGCTGCAATTGTGGGCTCTCTCTAATAAATGTTTCTGGTCTCAGGTGCCACAAGATGCTTTGTCGTTTTTTGCTACAACAAAGTAACACTGCTACCCTTTTCGGATCCAAATATTTGATGATGTGGCTTATGTCACATGAAACCTGTAGAACTTCAAGGTGCCACAATATTATGTTTTTAAATTAGGTTTCCAGCACTAAAATGGCCATTGGAACTAAGGACAGGTTTTCATACTGATACAATATACGCCTCACTACCTGCCACATCACAATGGGGTGGGCAAAGTGTATCCCCCACAAGCTGTTTTTGTGGTTCTGCAACTCCAGGCTCTCCTGCCAAAAAGAGAAACCCCACCCCAACAAAAATGCTATGGTGTTGCCACTCGAGGCCTCCAGGAGCTATGACTTGCCCACTAAATATGTTTCTTGGTATCTTCCTCTCACCCATACATTGTTAAACACCCAAAATACCATACCCCCTGCCCCAATTAGAAGTGGACTTTCAGCCATTCCTGGTTTGGAACATTTTTGACAGGCCACACTGCCCCCCAAAGATTCCAGGGTCAGCAGGGAGAGAAAACAAAAATGGACTTGCCTTTAGTGGTAGTCCTGTCACGCAGGAGTTAAAGATGGTGTTTACACCCCTACTTTGATGGTACAGGTGTAGATTTCTCCCTCTAAAAACAGCATACAGCAACTACGAATGAGCTGGGTTTTTTAGCATGTTTTTGTGTTTATTTATCGATGTCTTTTTCTGACCTGTTTTTCTGAATAATGTAAAGAAAGGAGGGTTAAGAGAAACCATAGGGCTCCACACAGAATTTGAAAATGTCGGATTCAAGCACTGTTCTTTGTTAATGTGTACAATTCTGACCAAGAAATTAACTATGATTTTACATAAATGTAAAGCAAGTGACCAACACAGTCAGCTACTTCTTCTTCATTGTCTCTTGAGCCTGTTGCTTGATCTGCAAAGATATTAGCAGATTATAATGCTCACTATGAGGGGGTGCAGGTGCCCACCCCCTGCGAGCCATCTGGCTGCAGCACACAAGTATCAGGTAGCCAGGAGGAGGGCATGTTTTCTCGGGATCAAGCCAGTGGAAGGGTAAGTTTTCTCAGGATCAGAATTCAGGACACAGCTGTAAGAAAGACAGTTCCCTGATGAGAAACAGCTGGAAGAGGCAGGGTGAAGGAAAATAAAAGAGCAGAATGGGAAGGCATCGTGTCTTTGCCTATCTCTGAAGAAGAAGTGTCAGAGGAGATAGCTGAAGAAGTGGCTGCTTTGCTTGCTAGCGACAGGAGTCAGGCACCAGAGATTCCAGCCATGTGCTTGGACAAGGCTATGTTAGCCTGGATAGGCAAGTGACAGGCATGACAAGGGAGGGGTTAGGTAAAGATGTGTTGTGACTTCTTTTGCTCATCTATATAAGCCTTTCCTGAGAGGGATGCTTCCTGGACCTAACCTTTCCTCTTCTTCATGTTTCCTGGAACCTGGACTGTGGGGAACTCCAGTGAAGTTAACTGGGTCTCCAAACTGGCAAGTGGTGCCCAAGGGCTCCAAGATTACAATTTTCTGGTGGGCCACACACTCGCAAATCTCTCTAACATGAGAAGTTTCTTCTGTTGGGTTCTGCAGATCAAATTTTCCTTAAAGGCTCTGAAACACTCCAGACAGGGATATCTATTTCTCGTTAGTAACACACTTGAACTTGGGTTTAACACATTAATGTTAATTAATTTTGTAACTGACGAAGGAAAAATCAAAGCAGTAAAGGGTGATACTTTCCGATAATTAAAAATCACTTTTCAAACAAATACATGCACGAATATAGAAACAGTGCTTGTCCAAGTGTTAGTTGGGGGCTTTTCTAGACAGAACTGTTCACTGTAAAGTACTGCTCCTATCTGTATTTTTCCTGCCATTCAGAAAATACAAAGTTTTTCTCTGTTAGAATAGTGACAAAATCTGTGACTTTCCATGCTGAGCATGGTTTTTTTTTTGTCTTGGTTTGTTCTGAGGGGAAAAGTATAGCACTGTGGTGTTTCCAAGGGGAATGGCATTTCCACTTTTGTAGTCTCCCAGACTGAACCGTTCAGTCAGAGGTATGCCTATCTGTATTTTTGGACTATACCGCATAGAATTAGAGAGTGAGAGTGAGAGAGCAGCCATGTTTCATGGGGAATTCTGGGAGCTATAGTCTAAGAAGAAAGATATGCACACCACTGCTTTCAATTAAACAGTCACTTAACTGAAAGAAAAAAGATCAGGACAACAAAATTGAACTGTGAAGTTGGATTTCTTCCTTTCTTTTTTAAATAAACAAGTTTCAAAGAATTTGCCGAAAAGCTGTTTTAAGAGAAGTCATTTTTAATAATTGAGTGTGGATCTTATCCTTCATTACCAAGTAAGAGAAAGTGGGGTGGAAGTTTTCCTACATCTGGAAGAGCTCTATGTGAACCATGGATGGCTTCAGGACAACTGCACATATATCTGACGTATCTAGGCTTTCTCTGAAATTCCTCTATACCAGTGTGGCAATTCAGTGAGGTACAGGGCCATTTTTCAGATATCCTGGCTTTGTCTTCAGATTTTTAAAAATAAAATAATAAGTAAAAGTAACTTGTTTGTAAGGATCAGGAAAAAGTCCTTTTCTAAAAGCTGAAAATGTATTTTAAAAGCTGCAACTATAATAGTAACTAATTGGGAGTGGGTGGGTTTGGAACTACAGGTGGGCATGAACCTCAGTTTGGAGGTACACACCAGTTCATCAGACCAGCACCACAGGCACTGCATATTCCCTTCCCCCACCCCCCAGCCAGATCTTCCCCACACCAGCCAGCACCTGCTGCTCTTCTCCTCTTTGGGCATTCGACCAGCCTCAGCAGAAACGTGTGCTTTCCTCCTCTGCCTCTTCCTCCAGCAGCCACCCATTCAGATGAGGAGGGGGGCAGGGATTTCTGCAGCACTGTCTGAGTGGGTGGCTGCTGGAGGAGGGAAGTAACACTCCTGCTGGGAGTAGTTGAATGCCTAAAGAGGAGGAGGAGGAGAGCAGTGTGTGCCAGCTGCTGAGTGGGGGAGCTGGCTGGGGTGGGGGAAGGGAACACATGGCACCTGTCGTTCCAGTCCAACGAACTGACACGAACCTCCAAACTGAGGTTTGTGCCCATCTTTACTTGGGACTGTAACTAATTTCATAATATATCCTTCCAAGCTCTGGTCATACGACAGATTTGTTAAGAAAAAAGAAAAAAAACCACCCAACTATAACAATTTCAACTGTTTCTTTCCTAGAGATGGCTAACGAAGAGATCCCAGAACTATTATCAAGGAGGACATGACTGGGTATAAGGAAAGAGATTGTGATTAATTTTGCCTAGCAAAAAAAAGAGGTGATATTACATCTTTTTATCAGTTAAATAAATACAGGAGTAATGTCTTACAATCTGTTCAGTATGGATAACATTAGTATAGCAATCATGCATACAACATACCCTCTAACGTCCAGCTCTGCTGGGAGGGGCTCCGCCTCTCACTCTTGCAACTTTGCTCCTGCACATGCGCGCATGACTCCACCCCCCCGTGTGCAGAGTTCCATCACACTTGGAACCTAACACAATCACTGTGCAGAGGGGGAAGACAGCTGCACAGAGGGAGGCAGAGGCGCATGTGTGCATGCCCAGCTTAGAGGAAACCTTGCTTGCATAACACTGAATAACAGTAACGGTGGATAACTAAAGTATGTCAACTGAAACAGTTACAATATAAACTATGGTTATGCATACATTATAGCGATTATTTTGAGGGGGAACTCAGCCCATCCTTATGGGGACTCAGGAGAGATTAGGGGCTTCTGCTCATCCTGTTCTGTGGTTCACGGCCAACATAGATTTGGGCACCGCTCCTTTTTGTTCTAAGCAGTTCCCACATCAATAATAGGGGAGAAGAAGATTGACAGCCATGTACAACATTTCCCAAGTTCTTTTTAACCCCTCCTGTGAATAAGGTCCACCATTCACTAGATAACCCGGTCCTTGCAGCTATTATCATACCAATAACTACATTCTCAGATATTTATTTAAAGCTACATATATGCCTTCACATGCATCCGTATATATATCTGACATACGGATCTAACATATAGATATATGCGCATCTATATTAACCATTTTTTCATCAAAACTATTTCTGCTCATTTTAAAAATAATTTCAAACCCTGTTCAAAGTTTGAGGAAAGAGATATTTGTAGCAGCTGGGATATTTGCCGATAGGCACTAAGTACAGATGGCTTTCCCCTAAAATTAGGGCTCTTTCAGACAGAATGTTTGTTTCTCTCTGATGCTGTAGCTTGGTGTTGGAGAAGCACAAACCTTACTGGGATTTGCATCCAAACTGGACTATGAAAGCCCACTTCTTTTAGAAATCTTTAGATAAATCCACTCCTTTGCTGGATCCTTCCCCCCCACACCTCTTTTTTAAAAAGCCCTAATTGAATGCAAATTGAAAGTTGCTGAGCAGAGGCTCATAATGGGGAGCAGTAAATTTCTGCTCCTGGTAGGAAGTGAAAATAAATATAAACCATAAACCATGCTATTGGGAGGAACCAAAAGGAGCTGAAAGTTATAGAAAAATTATGGAATGAAGGAAAATAAAGGATGTGTCCTATGGAGTGTGAACAATACCTATTATATCAGTCTGGAATCCACCATTAAGGAAAGCAAATGCTTTGTCTCTAAAAGCACAGAACTTAGGTTTGTAACTTTTTTTGTTTTTTCCCCTTGAGCTCACTTCAGGATGTTATATGCCGTGAAGCAGCTGCAAGCCCACCAGAATGCCAATTATTTTTGTAGGTCAAATCGTCCTAAATGGGCTTTGGCTATTTGATGGACTCAGAGGTATGGCAGGATTTAAATTTTATTTTTAACCCAAGGTGGACTGCCATTGAACACTTAACAGAAATTAAAGGAAAAAGAATACAGGAGAAGAAAGCATTGCTAAATCAGGACCTGCCAGATTCCCTTCCCCTCTTCTCTGTACTAAATAATTCAGAACTTACTTCATTTTCCATCATCCATAATTCTTCACTTGGGGGGTGGGAAAGGGCAGAATCAAGGAGAGGAAGCGTTGCAGGTGGCCGGAATTTTTAGTTGCATTGTGTTCAAGAAGGTCAGCCAACTGGTCTGTTTTCTCCTCTTGTGGCTGCAAAGGATGCAGATTTGCTGGCGTCTTCTAGTCTTATCAGCATTGGGACCAAGAAAGAAAAGGAAAAAGAACAGAAAAGATCAACCCCAAACACAGTAAAAACCTGCCCTTCTGGACAGTGAAAACAACATCTGGATTGCTTGTGTGAAATTAATGTGTCAGCAGAATCAAACCCAAATCTGCTTAATATGGGGACATCAGACACTTGGGAATGTTGCTATGGTTCCCTGAGTAAACGGCAATTTTTCTACCCTGAATTATTACCAAATTGTGTTTGTTGACAGTCAAGAAGTGAACTCTGCATGTGTAAGGAAGGGAAAGATGGTCTTTCCATATGTGTGTGATTTTGGCACACAACAAGCTGCACAGTAGATACTTGATGGTTATTGCTATTGAATGTGATTTGGTACAAAGTCACCCACCCACTATCCTTTTAATGACATTGCACTTTTAAACCCTAAATTAAATAGGCAGTCTCTTACCTATTGTGATTATTTGCAAATGTATTTTGTATACCTTACACTTTTGGCCATCTAAGGCAAAGACATGACTGTTCCTGCTGCCTACCCCCTCATTCCATGTACCAGACAGTTGGCCAAACTGGCAGATGAATGCTGTTAATGAGATCATGTTGTTCATATTTGCTGCAATGCCTACTGCTAGGGACGTGGTGGCACTGCGGGTTAAACCGCAAAAGTCTCTGGGCTGCAAGGTCGAAAGACCAGCAGTTTGAATCCACACAACGGAGTGAGCTCCCGTCGCTTGTCCCAGCTCCTGCCAACCTAGCAGTTCGAAAGCATGTAAAATGCGAGTAGATAAATAGGTACCACCACGGTGGGAAGGTAACAGCGTTCCATGTCTAGTCGTGCTGGCCATGTGACCACGGAAACTGTCTATGGACAACGCTGGTTCTACGGCTTGGAAACGGGGATGAGCACCGCCCCCTAGAGTCGGACACGACTGGACAATTGTCAAGGGGAACCTTTTCCCTACTTCTAAAGGCTACTAAATCCAAGGGGGGGGGGGGAAACCCACAAGTTTTCCAGACCACCAAAGAGCCTGTCCACACTAGCAGATAGATATGCTCTATGGATCATTGAGGGCATGGTTTGGCTTGGGGGAAAAAGACCCCATCTGCTTATGTTTATATTTAGATACAAAAAAAAGGGAGAGGAGGCAATTACCTTTACCATCCATGCACAGCATTTTTAAGCATATGAAGGACTGGCATTTCTTTAAAAAAAAATTAAAATGTATTTAACATTTTTTTTTAACATATAAAATATCTTACTAACTCATAACAAGCCCCCCTCAAGTGAAATTCTATTGACCCACTGAACAACCCTTTTTAATGTTCTGCTTGGCCTGGACTTCCATTTGGGGAAATTTGACAAATTTGACAATGGATTTATTTCTTCAGTTTGCTAGACCTGAAGAAGGAAGCCTAAAAGAAAAGTCCCTTTACATTTTTTATATATAGATATAAATATGTTTTAGCTGTTTAAAATCAAGATTCAAATACTCTTTTTCTTTGATTTGAAAATGGCCTTTTTGAAATGACTTTGAGATGCCTTTTTGAATTCAATCTCTCTCCTTCACCCTGCAAAATTCCTCTAAAACTTCCCTGGTTCCACCTACACTTAGCCTCGAGTGCTTGTTATTTATTTGTTTCAACTTAGCCTGCATGGGCCAAAATAAATTCTTGAATGGATTTAATCTATTTTGTTGTGCAAATCCCCTGCAGATCAGCCCTCTTGCTAGCCTGCCCAATGGTGAGGAATAATGGCTGATTGGCAGTTACAGTTTTTCAATATACAGAGGGCCAAGAATTCCTCCAACTATGGTGTTACCAAGAAGAATAAACAAACACATCCAGCCTAATCTGATCCTGTGCCTTTACAAAGCAGCTAAATCAGCAGAAATCACCAGGTAAAGTTTATTAGTCCTGAACACAATTTATTAGCAGAGTCTGCCAACAACAGAAATAATCCCCTCTGAGAGCTGCTTGGGCCAGTCATATCTTCCACAATATCCATGAAATAACCCTTGGAAACCTTTCAGTAAATGTCAGAAATTTTGGGAATATTGTGTGCCTACCTACAATCTGACTGCTGAAGCCCATCATCTGTATTCCTACAAGAGACCCTTTGGTAATATGTGATCTAGTTTTTAGGGGCAGCCTAAAACCCTCATGCTGTCAGGAGAATCAGAGGAGATGGGGGTCAAAAAACAAAACAACCTTTCCCGACCTCTTCACTCTATCGTGTTTCTGTCCTCTGCTGGCCAGGTTGTAAATCTTGCCATCCATCTTGCTGGAAAGCTTCAATGGCTTCTTAAAAGTGGAGATGCCTGCTTGCTGGCTTCCCCCCCCCCCCCCACCAACAGTGTTACCCTCTCTGACACTGTTTTGCCTTTTCCTCCAGCATCTGGTTGTCCTTCATGTATTTCTACTCTACGTTCCTGCCCCATGAATGTCGGCACCTGCTTGGCTCTTGTCTAAAACTGCCTGGCCAATTACAGAATTACACAGAGAGAGAGAGACATTCTTCCAGGGAGCATAAAATGATGTGAGGGTTAGTCTACTTTATCTTCACAGCAACCATATCTATTTCTTCATTAAATGTTTACCTCACCTATCTTGCAATGAATTCAAGGTAGCATTTGTGGTTCTTGTCATGTCCACTTCATCCTCGCAACAACCCTGTGAGGTAGGCTAAGCTCAGAATGACTGATCTGAAGATTTCCAATACATTTGCTGTCTCATTGGAGACTAGAACCTGGATCTTCCAATTCTGAATCCAGCACAGTATCCATGACCACCATACTTACTCTCACCCTTGCAAAGTGGGCTAAGATGAGAGATCGTAACTGTCCCTTGTTATTTTTTTTAATACATTTATTTTAATTGTGAGCTTTTCCAGAAACAGAGAAAGATGTGGGCTATGAACATAGTAAATAAGTAACAGTAAATAATACAACCCCTGATGGGTCAATGGGGATTTAAACCCAGGTGTTCTGTGATCTAAGCCAAAGAGTCTAACCACGGCATCTCATGTTTTTAAGACTGTGCTCCTTGCCCCCTGTCCCATCTGGTTGTCTACTCCTGAAACAAGACCACAGACAGATGTTTTAGTCCCCAAATAAGCTTCTTTCTGGTTTTGTCTCTTATGTCTCCCACTAGCCAATATTTTAAGACTTTTTTTTTTACTCAGCCACCTTAGGACCCCTAAAAGCATCCTCAGATCTGTTACCAAGTAAAAGCCCCTCCCTGACCTACAATCAACTTGGCTTGAGCCTTTGGTGTTTGGGACTCATGGGGACCATAAAATATTCATCTGTGAGGGCTGTAAGAGCTACAACCCCTGCAACAACCTTGCCTTAAACACATGAAGAAGCAGAAAATATCTCAGAGTGGAACGGAGCTTAGAAAAGTTACTTTTTTGGACTACAGATCCCCATGTCTTGCTGTTTTAAAACTCTCAGAGTTTTAAAAAAGCCACTTTCCCAGCTGTGGATTAAAACCTACGGGAAGCTTTCCTCTGCCTCCCTTGGGTCCTTCTGTTCAGGTCCATCAGAATCCACACCGTCTGTAATTGAGCTAATACATTCACTACTGCAAGGGTCAATATATTAATCTACAGCTGAACTTTATCTTTTTAAGCCTAAATCCTTAATTATGTGGTGTCACATGACCTGTCTGCTACTAACTATAAAGTACAAAAGACGATTACCATCCGTGACAGACTTTTATACAAGTCAACTCCACTTCTGTTGAAAACTTGTTTGTTTTTACTTCATTTGTATCATTGTTTGTTCTGTTTTTGAGGTCCTCTGGCTCATTACTTAGATTAGGCCTGTGGGATCTACACAGTTTCTAATCTTGCCATCCAGTGCCAGTCATACAGTAACATTTTATTGCCTGACAATTTGTCTCTTCATCTGCATTTTCAAATTTTTGCCACATCCACCATATTAGTGCCAATGAGTTTAGCTGAAGGAGAATATAATGCCATCCGACATAGGATGTTTCCCTGTTCCTCGCTCTCCTTTTCAAGGGATAAGGAATACCTCTGACATGTTTGGAATAAGCTCTCCAATATGTACTGCTAAAATTTTAAAAAGAAAAATAAGCTTGGAGTAGCCAGTAGATTTATGTGTAGAAGTACTGGGCGCTTCCCTCAGTTCTGTTATTCAAAACAAATTCCTGACACAGAATAGTTTAACTTTAACTACTTATTCTGTTCCTACAATGTTGGCATAGGCGGATTGGAAAAGCAAAGTAGAGATTCCATAAGTATGAAGTCTACTGCCTTGGTAGGTGTGTCTTTGATTTCAGCTAGGAAGGGAATTATTCAGCAATGTAACTATTGAGATTTATACAAGACTGCAGAAGTAGACAACCATTCTTCCATTGTAGTGTATAGTCCAGAGACTTTTAGCTGTGTGAGGCCAAGGGAAGGGGAATGCAAGACCAACTTGAGCAAAGTGTGGCCACTTCTGGAAGACTCTAGGAGTGTTCATTTACCTGCTAAATTGACAGCCAGACCCCTCTTCACATTGTTTAACATTTTCAAATACCCTTTTTTCAAATTCACCACTGTATTTCCAACTACTTGCAAGTTATTTTTTTTTAATGTTTGTTTGTTTGTATTTTAGCCCTTTTCTGTAGATTGTGATGGCAGGGCTCCCAGATCTGTTCTAGACCAACGATAGATTAATTAAAACTTATTTAAAATGGGAAAGGAGTCTTAATGTGACAGTGGCCAGAAGTTCAGTGTATGAAAGACAGAGATGCTCAGAACAGAAAAATGATGACAAACTGACCCCCCCTTATCGTTTCAAATTTAAAATGTGGATTTTACCTTCAAAATTTGTAACATACCTATGAATTTCAGCATATTTCATATTGCAACTCCCAAATCAGAGTTTGTAATTTACTTAAATCTTATACCTCTTTTGTGTTCTGATTTATTAATCTGCTTCAATTATATAGAGAGAGATGAAAAAAAATTCTTGTGAAATCCATAAATTTAATTTTTAAAATTCGAATGATTCAGCCTTAGCATCTCCTGTTCTTTTTATATCATAAGAGTTCAATTTGAAATGCCTTGTCTATCCTAAGATACTGGAAATTATTGTCGGTATTGTAATTTCTTTAAATACCATTTTTTCCCAGGGAAGATTGATGGTTTGATGGTTGCTTTATCAAATAATGCCAAAATGTCAACCAACAAATACTGAAATCAGGTCTTTGTTCTGCATGCCAAAATACCAAGATCCCATCAAATTAAACATTTGATAGGATATTCATGTTTCTCATGCAAATTATCTGGAGGAGAGTGAAAAATATCTTGTAAATCTGTGATATTAAAATTTTGAATATCGGGAGAATTAGAGAAGAATTGGTGGAGCAGATTTATTTCATTAGTAACCAGGAAATCTTTCAATGACAGCATGACAGGTAGTGTTACCCTGAAAAGGCAATCAGTTCCTTAACTATTCAGACCACTGGTAGACTGCTAGCATTTTCTCTTACTCAGGAACGTGAGCAAAAGCAGTTGCTTTCTCATTTCAAATAACTGTATGAAATAATCTGAGCAAGAGAATTCATTCCCCTGAGAAAGCAACAGACAAAACGGAGTTGAGCATCTGAGTGGGAACAAGGTAACAGCTAACCTTTTTTGTTTTTGCCTAATTAATATTGGTAACCATTAAGGTCAGTTTGCCTACAGGCAGAGCAATAGATTCCATCTGCTTTGCTCTGTGTGATCATAGTTTCAAAGGCAGAGATCGTGGACAGAGTCATAAGTCGGGCAGTGTGACTGGGGCTTTGACCCAGGGGGGTGAAATTTGGAGGGTGCAAAGAACTGCTGTTGATAGGATATACAGTAAACCTCTCCAAGCAGCTTCACTCTCTTCTCTCTGGGCAAAAGGCAGGCAGGCTCAGTGCGGAGCCCATATGACCATCACACATTCACACCCAGGCATTCCTCCCCATTCCTGTCCTTGGCACTGCATATGCTACATGGGATCCAAGCTGAATCTAGAGGGCAATGTAACCCCAGGTATAAAATTTGCTAGTCACAGCTCTGATTGTGGAAGGCACCTGTCAATGTGAATGGGATTTCCACTTTTATAAGGAAGTATACCTTCTTGCGCAAGCTCCATTATATGCAGCTGCTTGCGCAATGAAGCATTGCATGAGTGGAATGGCAGAACAGGTTATTGACCTAAAGAGATGAATCACGAGCTAAAGCCAAGACAAAGGCACAGCTTAAAGGAGTCAATATCCAGGAGAAGAATCTCATAGAATCATAGAATAATTGGTCTATAAGGCCATTGAGCCCAACCCCGTAGTCAATGCAAGAATCCAAATCAAAGCCGATCTGACAGGTGGTTGTTCAATCTTCTCTTCAGTGCCTCTAGAAACTTACAGTGCAATTGCTAAACCTGGAGGTTGATGGCACTTGTCTGCAGAAACTTATGGCTGTTGCAGACTGTTCTAAGAGGGAAGTCTAAGTTATTGCAGAAAACCTCAAGCAGATAATTAGACTAAGCTCAAGTTTTGAAAAGGCAATGAAAAAGTAAAATCGAGTTTACCTAGAGAAAAGTATCTAGAACACATAATATAGCTAGTGTGAAAAGTATAATTGCAATGAACAAGGTACAGAACTTTTATAGCTCAGTAAATTGGAGCATTTATGTCCAGAAATTTGAGTCCCTGGTGTCCCTCCTGGGAGAGTGGCCAGCTGAGATCACCTGCAGAGGTATGGCTGAGGGTTTACTTGTTTTGCCACCTGTGTGGCCTTGGTCTAGCTGCATAATCCCATAGCATCACCTGAAAGAGGGAAAGGTAAGCCACATCTGAGTACTTTATACCCTGGAAAGGTTGCCATAAGTCAGAATCAACCTGATGGCAGATAATAATAATAATTATTAAGGTGCTGCTATCAGTAAGAAAACAAATGCATTTAAGATGTCATAGTTGATAGTTTATTTTATAGTTGTCATCTTCTTCCAGGACTATATTTTCTCTTGGAGCTGAGACAGGAATATATGTGATAAGTGTGTAACTTACCTTTCACCTCTAAGAGTGTCGCCTGGCAGAGGCAAGGCTACCATGCAACACTGACAGTGCTGTCTGAGTAATGAATAGCTGTTTCTAGTGGCACATAGATTACTCAGTGCCATACATTTTCTTCCTGGCATGAACCATGTACTGTAATTACATCTGGAACACTTTAACATTTTCAACATCTGATGAGAGATATTGTATAATCTATTTCCAACATAAATGAACCAGTCCTGGGGTTATTCCGTAATGAAAGGCAGTTTGTCAACGTGTGACAAGGTTGTTATTTCCAAGTTACACAATTGCCAGGTTTAAAAAAATGAATTGGACACTGAATATTCTCCCTCATGTACACGCTGCATTTAATCTTGCTTCCTCAAGAAGTGATACATAAAGGTAAACTTCATATCAATCCATATGGATGTATAGCTGGAAGCACTGTGTCCATAATCTACTAGATGTGTATGTCCCATTACAACTGTTAGACTTCAGCTGTCGTTCTGCGGGCCATAAGGGTGGTTGGAAGTCAATGAAGCTGATACCTATCACTGTGGTGCAGAAGATCTGCTCCTGTGCTCAAGCATACGCAAGTAGGTGTTTTGTCCTCAACTGTTATAATTCTTCAAGTAGTGTCTTATATCTATATGCAGCTAGAGAAGAGGATATCATGTACTACAAATGTGTATCACTCTTCTGGACCCTGTGAGTGAACTTTGCGAACGCAGTTAGAAACATTGCAAAGGAACTGCACTGTAAAACAGATAATTAAATATAAATTAAAAATCCAGCTTATCCCAAATTGGATAAGATGACTGGCAGGTTTCATAAATAGATAATGAAATTTAAGTTTTAGGTAGAAGTGTGCCCATTTGTGTTTTTGGGCTACTCCTTCCAGACTACGGAATTCTGGGAGTTGGGATAAAAAGAGATAGATATGCACACTTTGAGTTCCATGTGTCAGCAAGACACCATTTTGGGAGTGGATCAGGGAATAGATGGCTGCGCAGGTACATGCAGCGGCTTGGCACTCTAGAGACTTTGTGAATTTCGTTGTATGTGTATACGGTGTATATACGTTCAATTACAATAAATTGAATTGTATTGTATTGTCCTACAAAGCCTAGTGTCCTCAAAATCCAGAAGTCAGAATGTTTTTTCCCCAATGCCAACAGGAAAGACTTTAAAACACTAAATCAAGCTTCCTGTGGAATTACAGCAGCTCCACTCTTCTCCAATTTGCTCTCTTTCTAAACCAAAACCAAAGTGCAAACCAAAGTTTCCCCTTAGGCTAAAAATATTCTTTCCTGAGAGTTATATATGCTGGTTATTACATGTTGGGGGAGAGGCTCATGGTGAAATTGGATGCAGAAAATGACAACTATGTTACTGACAGTGGCCATGCACTGTTAGCATAAGCATTCTGGAAATGCGTATCAGTAAGGCAGTTAACACATGGTAAGGACTTGTTATCCAGTGCAAATATGCTGAGAATTTTATTACCTGTCAGATAGTAAAAACGGAAAAAGAAAAGTCTTGCTTTGATCTGTTGTGCTGAAATTAGCTTATTTTAATCTATGTGTCAAAGGTTATTAACACAAAAACTGTTGCATTAATGAGTCTATTAAGTATGTCTAATGCACAAAAAAGCCATGTTATCCCTTTAAACCTTTGGTTAGAAACTTGAGTTTGTAAATGAATTCAAATTCAACACTCTCCTTCTAGTTTTCTCTCATAATTCCTTTGATCTAAAGCAGCCACTATGAGATCTCAATTGTCAATCAATCAATCAATCAGTCTTTATTATTTTGAGCTGGTGTCACATCTGACAAGAGATCATAATTGTGCGTTCTTGAAGATAGAAATGTTTTGAAACAGATAAGTATTATTATTGAGGATACTAATTTAATCATAAAAAATACTAGTTTTGATACAGATTAAAGTTGTAATCCAGTGCACATTCACTTGGAGATAGGAACCGTGGAGCTCATTAGGATTTTTTTTTTAGCTCACATGCTCAATACTGGTTTGAAAAATAGTGGCTCATAGGTCCTGTTGGCTTCAATGGGAACTACATACAACCAATTTGGGCAGCTGTCTGTTGCCCACTTACCTTGGAATAAGCCCCGCAAAGCACACTAAGGCTTCTTTCTGTGTCAACGTGCATAGGATTATGTTGTTAGTCTGGAACAAACCCAATATTAAACATAATATAATGGGTGGGTATGCACACTCCTCTTCTCATAGTACCAATTCCACAAGAGCAATGATCATCAGAAGAAGAATCTAGGATGAAGGGAAGTGAGAGCTTGAAAAAAATATTTTAGGGGGGCTACAGCTTCTAAAAAAACCCAGCAGCCAGAGCAGCCTGTGACCATGTTCATTCTGAGAGTTCTAGTCCCCAAAAGTAACTTCTTCAAACTCTGGGAGGGAGAAGAAGGAATTGCCATTCTTTCTTCCTGAAAGGACAGCAGTGAGAGGAAGAAAAGCACACAGTTGTGATCCAAGTCTTTTGGCTCTCTTTTTACACTTGCCAACCACCTCTGTGCGGGAATGGAGCCAGCAGTCCACAATTTACTGAACCATACTGAATTCCAACAATTTCTCTTCCGTTCCCTGCAGTTACTGAATTACATTAGGAGGAACCAAATGACTCTGAGGGGAAAGAAATTTGGATCTGCACCAAATTCTTTTGTTATTACTCATCAGTTTAGCTCCAGATTGCTACTATCTGGGAGAAATTAAGCCTATGTTCTTAGGTGACGCAGCTGCGGTTTCATCAATCATCCCTTCAGTTTTATGTTTCTTTTCCCTCATCTCTTTTCTTTTGCAACCTCCCCATCTGCTCTTGCCACCCTGAAATCTTCACCCCTCAGGTTCGTTCAATTTAAGGGAGAGGCCACAGTTAGTTTTCAGCCTTTTAGCACCGTTGGCCATAACAGGCGTAAATAAATAAGCAAACCTCACAGTTTCTGAAATCTTACTCATTCCATCTGGCTTGGTAATTGCATTAAACAGCATCTACATGAATAAAGGAATATAACATGAGGCACTAAATTAATAAATCCAAAAGGTGTGCCTTATTTCTCTCTATTTGTCATCTTCTGCAATGCGCTCTATGTGGGGCTACCTTTGAGATTGATGCGGAAGCTTCAAATGGTGCAGAATGCGGCGGCCAGACTTCTTAGTGGGATGCGAAGATATAAACATATTTCCCCCACTCTGGCTGCCTTGCATTGGCTGCCCGTTCATTTCCGCATTGATTTCAAAGTGTTAATGATGACGTATAAAGCCCTAAACGGTTTAGGACCTCGTTATCTAGCGGAACGCCTTCTCCCACCTAGATCTACTTGAATCACTCGTTATAGCCAGGAAAGACGGCTGAGGGGCCTAACGCTGAGGGAGGCCCGGAAAGAAAGAACAAGAAACTGGGCCTTCTCAGCAGTGGCCCCTCGACTTTGGAACAGTCTCCCGTCAGAGATCTGCCTGGCTCCCTCGCTGAGTGTTTTCAAGAGCCAACTTGAGACCTGGCTCTTCAGGCAAGCCTTCCCTCATGTCACTACCTGATTTAATTTTCTTTCTATGGTCTATCCTGATCTCTACCTCTCCATCTTGAATGTCACTAATATTGTTGTTTAAACTGTTGCTTTTAATTATTGTTTTATGCTATTTTTATTGTAAGCCACCCAGAGTAGACGTGGTTTAAATGGGCGGGGTATAAATTTAATAAATAAATAAATAAATAAATATTTATGTACAACAGAGACAAAAAAAATTCTACAGCTATTCACATAGTATTGTTGACTATTGACCATGCTGCCTAGGGCCGTTGAGAGTTGCCGTCCAACAGGTGAGATGCCATGGGTTCTCCACCCCAACTTTATCCAAAGTGTCTTGAAGAATAAGGCCATTTGTTCTTTCAGGAGGTGGTGTGTTTTTTCAGTCTCTTCCTTACTCAAGGATGCCCTAAAACTATGTAGTGCAAGGAAGGGAACAATTCACTGACAGCAGATAGTGAAGAACCATGAAAAAGGAAATAAACTGAGGTACCAGCTGGATTTTGAGCCTTTGGCAAAGAAATATTCTGGCTTGTCCCTGAGTTAGGCAGGGATTGCTATTCAAAGTATTGCACGGACGTGTTTATTTATTTCAAATTTATATACTACCTTTGCTTCCTAAATAAATTAATAGATAAATATCACTGTGATAATATGCAATTCCATTCATTTGAAATGCAATGTTAGAGCTTTATGAATAGCATGGATTGCCCAAAAAACCTAAATGAATCATTTAGGGATTAAACCAAGCCTGAAACCTCCATAGAAACTGAAATGAATAAACAGAGTCTGTCATACGTTGAACAAATAATCAGAAGACAAAATTCACTGGAAAAGACACTTAATGCTAGAAAAAGGTGAAACAAGAAAAGAGGAAAACTGATGGATAGGCTCAATAAAGGAAACCTTGGCCTTCAGGTTTGTAAGGTCTGAGGAGGGCTGTTAATGAGAGGATCTTTTGGAGATCTTTAATTCATAGGATCACTGTACATTAATTTGGAAATGACTTGATGGCACATAACAATGTACACAGCTGTTTCAGCAGTGTTTCTCTAGGGAAGATAAGCTCCAGTCAGTATGACTAGTGTTTGGAAATGCTAGGAATTGTAGTTCAAAACATGCAGAAGGTACCATCTGAAAGCAGCTTGATTTAAAGTCTGGAAATGTGACCAAACTGGTTTAGAATAGTGATTCTTAAACTTTGGCCATCTGGATTTCTGCACTTCTGACTTCTATAATCTCTGACCACTAGCCATATTGGCAAGGCCTTGTAGGGGCCAAAAAAATCAAAACATCTGGAGAACCAAAGATTGAGAACTACTGGTCTAGAAATATGGAAGCAGTCGTCTCCATTGAGTATGTCAGAGAAGCTCAGATTAAGATTAAAAGGCCAGAATCCTATAGGGGATTTACACCAGCATTTGTTGTTGTTTAGTCGTTAAGTCATGTCCGACTCTTCGTGACCCCATGGACCAGAGAACGCCAGGCCCTCCTGTCCTCCACTGCCTCCCGGAGTTTGGTCAAATTCATGTTGGTAGCTTCGATGACACTGTCCAACCATCTCGTCCTCTGTCGTCCCCTTCTCCTCTTGCCTTCACACTTTCCCAACATCAGGGTCTTTTCCAGGGACTCCTCTCTTCTCATGAGATGGCCAGAGTATTGAAGCCTCAGCTTCAGGATCTGTCCTTCCAGTGAGCACTCAGGGTTGATTTCCTTTAGAATGGATAGGTTTGTTCTCCTTGCAGTCCAGGGGACTCTCAAGAGTCTCCTCCAGCACCACAATTCAAAAGCATCAGTTCTTCAGTGGTCAGCCTTCTTTATGGTCCAGCTCTCACTTCCATACATCACTACTGGAAAAACCATAGCTTTGACTATGCGGACCTTTGTCGGCAAGGTGATGTCTCTGCTTTTTAAGATGCTGTCTAGGTTTGTCATCGTTTTCCTCCCAAGAAGCAGGCGTCTTTTAATTTTGTGGCTGCTGTCCCCATCTGCAGTGATCATGGAGCCCAATAAGGTAAAATCTGTTACTGCCTCCATATCTTCCCCTTCTATTTGCCAGGAGGTGATGGGGCTAGTGGCCATGATCTTATTTTTTTTTTTTTTTTTTGATGTTGAGCTTCAGACCATTTTTTGCACTCTCCTCTTTCACCCTCATTAAGAGGTTCTTTAATTCCTCCTCACTTTCTGCCATCAGAGTGGTATCATCTGCATATCTGAGGTTGTTGATATTTCTTCCAGCAATCTTAATTCCGGCTTGGGATTCCTCCAGTCCAGCCTTTCGCATGATGTATTCTGCATATAAGTTAAATAAGCAGGGAGACAATATACAGCCTTGTCATACTCCTTTCCCAATTTTGAACTAATCAGTTGTTCCATATCCATAAGTATGTGTAAATTGTGGTGGCAAATTGTGACTAATTAGCAAGTTGCTGCTCACATGCCTGGACACATGTCAATCACACAAGGAAAAATGCAATTTGCCACCATGTCTATGCAATCACAGTTATTCTGAGGTGAATCCCCAACAGGATTCTGGTCAATGGTAGATGTTGTTAGGAGACAAAGGAAAAGCTGAAAGATACTTGAAAATAAAACGGTAATTCAAAAAACATAACCTTCCAGTAATTAAAGGATTTTAGTCTATATTTAAGCTGTGGGAATTTGGGTAGGCAACCAGGCAAAGAGGTTTAACCATCAAATTAACAGCCTAGAGCTAGGAAGGCACTCTTCTCACCATTTGGTTTGAGGAGATAGGACAGAAAGGTGTTAATTAAAGAGGGGATTGCTCTGGCTGTCTCTGGCAGACTTGTCTGAAGATCTGAAAATGGACCATGAAGATCTCTGTGAGGAACTGTATGCCTCATCTATGTTGGCTAAGGATGCAGTACCTTTTAAGAGAGAGCCATTTAAATGGCAGACCTGTTTCAAAACCATGGAAGCCGCTAACATATGAATTAGAAAACAATGGCCATCACCAGGCTACTGGAAAAGACTTTTCGGTGTCTTTCTGCAAGCTGGGCACAGGACAGTTGGACAAATTAGCCTCTTTGCTGGTAGATAGCAGGCCATTGGAAAGGGACTGAGTTTCTTTCCCTTTGAGATTAGATTTTGTCAATAAGAAGTAGCCCTGGCTAGGACTCCCTTGCCATTTCTACCTTTTCTCAAGGTAGGTTACAGTATACCATAGGAGTACTATTTCAAATTTCCCAATCAAAGAAGAAAGGGATAGTTCCTTCTGGGTCTGCCTCCTCCCGGGTTCTATTGCCTGGACCCATCCTTCACTTGCTAGGACAAGCGGAATTGCAAATGTGTTGCCCCCATGGGGTCAAATGGCTGATGTGACCACTTGAGAAGTTCTGCTCTGCCATGACTCCTATTGTGTTGGAGGGGGGATTCCAAGGTCTGTATCTGGTTTGTGAGCCTGTAACTAGAGATGGGGATATTTGTATTCATATATGAATATGAATATCCCCATTGCAGCTGGCTCTAATGAGGGTCTGGCCCCTGGGACCAAACTGTCCACTCACGCGTCCTGCCATGGCGATGGTCCGGCTCGCCCTGCCAATGGCTCCCGGAGCTCCACTCTCTTCCTGCTTGGCTGGCCCACTCAGCAGTAGTATGAGGAGATTCATCCTCCCGCCCTTAGCCTGGAGTGGCCAGCTGAGCAGGAAGAGAGCACAGCTCTGGGTGCCATTGGCAGGACAAGTGGGACCATCACTGTGGCAGGACGCATGAGTGAATGGTCCGGTCCCGGGGGCCGGACCCTCATTAGGGCCAGCTGCGATGGGGATATTTGTATTCATATACAAATACGAATATCCCCATCTCTATCTGTAACCCTATTGGAGTCCCCAACTTGTGCTTACCTCTCCTCGCAGTGTAAATGATGAATGCCCATGCATTTCTGACTTGAGACAACCAGGCACAAAACATCTGTGTGTCTGAAAAAATATTTAATCTCTCATTTTGGAAATATATTTCTTTGCCACATTTAAGACCATGGTCTTCCCAAAGTAGCTTACAATATGCAACGGTAAAATTTAGTACAAAATTGTAAAAACATGTTATATATTTAGGGCTACATCTAACTATTATTCCCAGCTACAGGTGTCCCATACATTGTTCTGCTCTAGTTGGCACTTACAATGGGATCTTGCCCATATAATTTTAAAACAAGCTAGTTAAAACAAAATACAATTTCAAATATTACACTATCAAATATACTGAAACAGTCTTTATTAAAAGCTAAAGAGAAAAGATAAATTTTAAATGCCTTCTTAAAAACAACCATAGATGGAGCCAGCTGTATGCCTCCTGGAATGGAATTCCATAAAAAAGGGGCCACTATAAAAAAAAGTCTACCAATCATCCTGATCTTAGTGGTGGGCTAATGAACTAGAGTCCAAATATTACCTTAAACCCTGGGCACTTTCCTATGCATGTGGGCATTCCTTAGGGATGGGAACATGACTCATTGTCAGGTCAGACTTAAGTCATACCCATGACTTGACTTGGGGGTTTCTGGGGCAACTTACGACTCAACTTGCAACTCAGATCCATTTGTCTGAGTCGCATTGTCAAGTCCCTGTAGCCCCCTGCCTCCATCAGCCTACCTGCTGCTGCCGCCACCAGTTTCAAATGCAGCACATCAGAAGGCCTTTCATGGTGATGCTCTAGCCTGCCGTAGTCAGAGGGCAGGTCCTCCGAACCACATCATCCTGAAAGTTGCCCAGGGGATGCCCTAGCCTGCCAAAGAGCATCTCCAGGGCAACTTACAGAAAGAGACATGTTGGAGGACCTGCCCTCGGAGTATAGCAGGCTAGAGCATCACTATGAAAGGCCCTCTACCTTCCTTCTGCTTCAGAGGGGTTGCCTGCCCTGGCCTATCAGCTAGTCAGCACATACGTCAGGGGAGGCGACAGCAGCAGCGGGAACCCCAAGTCTTTGGTACCGAGTCCTGAGTCTCAAGCCTCAGGGGGTGGGGCAAGCAACTCATGACTTGGACTTGGGTCTTGATACCAAAGACTCAGACTTGGGACTTGAGACTTGGGCTCCGAGGTTTGGACTTGAGACTCAGGTTCCAAGACTTACCAACATCCCTGGCATTTTTGCAAATATGAATTCAAAAACTGTGTTCATATGTTATTATCCATGAAGAAAGTTCACTGAAAGAGGAGAGAGTTTTTGCCCTTCCCCTGGGTCTCCACAATTTTTTTTTCTTCCCCCACCTCATTGAAGATGATGAGTCTGAACAGGTGAAGCCTCTCTCATTTGTGGGCAGACATTCTCCGCCTGGGCTGAAACTTTGATTTTTCCAGGGTTCCAACTCAGGAGCCTTTACAGATAATGGATGATCTCACTCTTTAGATTGCTCACCTCTTTAGATTCATCAACATCCATGTCTAGGAGAATGATAGACTTTGTAATAGAAAGAGTGAGGGGGAACTAGTGTGTTCCCCCTCCTCCCATCTTTGCCCAACATGGTAAAGAGCTTATAAATAAACTCTTTAGGATTTTAAAGGTCAATGTTGGCAATTTGAATAGGGCCCAGAAACAGCACAGCTGGTCCAGAATTGGTGTAACATGATCTGACCATCTAGCCCCCACATGAAATGTGTGGGAATGCACAGCTTTTAAGAGTCATCTTCAAAGGAGGCCCCACAAGGAGCCTGCCTCTGGGATCCTTTGCCAACGGAGTAAGAATATTTACTGCAGACAGAAAAAGACAGGAGCTTAGGGCGAAACTTAGTATTTCATGAACTCAGTGCTCACCGGAATCCTCTTGGAGATACCCGAGGTTCAGACGACGATGGAATCTCTGTCCCAAAGGGGGGGGGGGGGGAGAGATGGTTAGTTTGGTAGTCTTTTATTTTTCTTTTTGTTGGTTTGTTTGTTTGTTTTGTACTGTGTATTTTTGATTATATGTTTGGAGTCTTTGAATAAAAAACTTTACACACACAAAAAAAAGAAATTACTCTAATAAAAAATACCTTGGACCAAAAAAAAAAAGAATATTTACTGCATGTCCTTGACATGCAAATGCATTTCAAAGGCCACATGAAATCTGTTGCCATATACCTGTCCTACATTATAACATCTAGTCCTCAAAGAGGCTTAGCCTCCAGGCCCAAATCTGTTGCTGTGGCTCATCTCCTCCTATCCTGTCAGCCTGGGGTCTACCGGCTTCCTCACTAGTCTATTTCCTGCCCCACCTTCTGCTGCCTTGCTTCCCTCCTTCCTCAGCTGCAAACCCTGCCACTGAATGGGAGCTAAGAGGAAAACTAAAGTAGTCTTGGGTGGAGGAGGGTGGAAGAGGAATTACAAATCCAAATAGACTTGTTGGCAAAGGCTCAAGTAATTCTTCATAGACTCTGTTGGAAATGGGCATGTTAGGATCTGCAGTATAACCTGGAATGGCTTCAGAACCATGATTTAGACTGGTGTTTGTTGTTGCCATTTACTTTAATTAATAACTGCCAAGCTATATGAATGGGATTGAAAGTGCTTAAAGCCTGGGTCAGAAGAAATAATTGGCCTTTAATGGATGGAGGGTCAGCCTGAGATATTTTGCTTCCTGAGGTAAATAGCATGCATGCACGCACACCCACACCCCCCCTCCAATCCATTCCATCTGCCAAGGCTATAGAATCTTTCTTTGGTACAGCCAACATGATATGGTATTTCATTGTATATGATGGTAAGTCATTGGGTTGGTTTACAGGGCCTAGGGTAGGCTGCTGCTTACTCATCAACATATGCTGCTCAGGGGTGCTGTCTCCTTCTGCCTCACAGCAGAGTTGGCCCTGTAGGGTGTAATATGAAAGTTTCATCCATTTTTCCCCTCCTGGCTGCTTGTCAGCAGTGTTGTGCTATTTAACTTACAATGAGTAAATAGTTTAAATGATGTAAATGAACCAAGTCCAAGATGTGGAAGGAGATCACAGGAAAATGATAATGATAAGATCCCTTGCTGTTTGGGAGCATCTCTCTTTTCCTAATGTAGGCTGCATAAATATTGATCTTTCCTCAGTGCGCCCTAGATTCATTTGTTTGGGCATTAATAAATATGCTTGAGAAGGAAATCAATCTGGTTTTCCTCCAAGCAAATATATTCAGTTCTGAATGCAAAACAAATGCTTGATAGTTTTGGCACTCAGCTGTGTGGGGGAAAAGGTGATATTTGTAGCTACCCAATATTTAAAAACATTTGCATAACTTCCCGTGCAAACGGTGATATTAACCATAATCACACACTGTTTCAGTTTATTGTTCTCCAATCAAAGTATGGTAAGAAATGAAGCCTCTTCCTTGATTATTATATACCTTCACCCTATTTTCTAGAGACTCTGCTCCTAGGTGGAACAAAGTAGCTACCTCAAGTAGCAGTTACTACGATTAGTAGGCATTGGAAGTGATGGGCATATTTTCCAACAGCAGAGGTAGGTGCCGAGGTGTTAAGAGGACAGAACTGGCTCTGCTCTGACAGCCTGTCCTGCCTAGGCTAGACTGCTACCTTCAGGTGAAATGGAGTGGAAGACAATGTCCCATCACTCGCATTGAAGAAAACTTCGACTACTGCTCCTGTCAGTTTCCATATGTAAAATGGCAGAGTGCTTTCTCTTTTCTGCTTCATGTAGCAACGTCTCTTGGGCTGACCCTGTGGAAGAGAGACAGCCATCTGGTGGGCCATAGTTTACACATAGCCCTGAAGGGATTTCATTTGGACCTTGAGGGATCCTAACCAATTTATCACATATGTGGAAAATATTTGCCTATAGTTTTCACTTGTAAGACAAAGCGAGGATGCCGCTACGAGAAAAAAAGTGGAAACTGAGAAAAGGGGTTTATCAGAACCCCTGTTCCCAAAAGGATTGCTGCAAAGAGGATTTCCAGACTGACAGTGTTTACCTTTAAGGAAATCCTTAGGAGCGGGCTCTAGCTATACACCAGCCTTCTGAATAAATAGCCTAAAATGTAATCAAATTTAACAACTTATGTTGCCTAACTTTCCTTGGATCTCAAACTTGCACTCACACACATCTCGGTAGGCCAAGTAAAGTGGATTGGGAATCAGAGGATTTTGGCAGTGCCCTAGTGATTATTTCTTGTTGCTCAATTTCCTTCCTAAATATTTCACATTGAAAGGAATGGACGCTATATATAAAGGGGGTGTTGTCTACCTGTTTGTCTTCAGTTTCAGGCAATGTGACAGAGGAAAAGTCTTCTTAAAACCAATAACCTCAACATACCTTTTCCTTCTCAGCTGTTTCCCAGCCTCTGTGGATCCTCTTTACCTTTTTCGACTCGTGGCTCCCTTGTCTTACTGGCCACTGGCTGCAGCTCCCCCAATATGATACTTTGGGGAGGAGAAGGGAAGCCTGGCCTGAGGATTCCATGGCACCCCTAACTGGGTTTGGCAGTGCCCCCAGGGCACTGCAGCACACAGTTTAGGAACCACTGCTCTTTACTCCACATTGTTGCAAAGCCAGTAGAGTATATCGCCAGGCAAGTTTGTCTTCCCATTTTATCTCTGACCAAACAGTGCTTTCATCTGTTCCTCAGTCCATGCCGGACTTCTGTGCACTCTTCTTCCTCACTAGACTCCTGCCCTGTAATACCTAAAAGGGAAAGTGTACATGACATTATTTGAACTGAATAAGGTAGAGTGCAAGTGTGAAAAGGGAGAAATGCTCGGAAAGTCAGTGATGCTAGTGTCAGAAATTAAAACATTACAGCTCTATTTAGATTTTGGATAGAAAGCATTGGCTTCATCCATAGACCTTGGGGGAAATTACTTTTGAGGACTACAATGCCTCAGAATCCCCCAGCCAGCACAATCAGCTGCAAAGCTGGCTGGGGGATTCTGGAGGTTGTAGTCCGATAAGATAATGTTGTCGTCCAAGGAAGTAATGAGTTCTCATATTTGGCACAACAGCTGGATAATACTCCCAGACATACAGATGTTACTTGTTCAAGATTGCACAAGAGCCTTTGCCAAACGTTTAACATCTTCTGTCTCCATTGCTTTAACTTTTTAAAATATCATCCTTGACAATGCCGAGCGGTTTTGCAGAGAACCAGCTGGACAGGACATGGGGATTTATTATTTCAAAATGGTAACATCCTAAAGGAAAAGTGCACGGCACAGGAGACTGAAAAATTAATAGATCTGTCTATTTTATTTGGGGCAAGTGTCATTTGGTTGAAACAAAATGTCAGAACTACCTTACAGCTATGCTGTAGTGTGAAAAATATATATCATAGTCTATTTGGCATCCTAAAAGCAACATTTCATATACTGTATATCCTGAGATTCTTCTCTTATATGATTGTAACATTGAAAAATGCTTTCACAGAGGTAGCAATGTTAGAATGTTTCAGCATGTATAACAAGAACAAAACAAAATTAGAGCAAACATTAGTAGCACCTTAAAGACAAGCAGATTTATTTCAGTGTGAGCTCTCCAGATTGCAGTCCACTTTCTCAACCATTCTTAATATTTCTGATGAGCAGCTATATATATATCACTGGATAAATTTCCACAGCATGTTAATTTACATCTCAACTGATTCACTTCTTAAATTAGAGTCACAAATTCCTACCGTGTCTTGGAGCCTTTGGAAGATGGGGAGGTTTGGGATAAGTCTAGTTCCCCCCAAACTTCACACATTGATAATACACATAAGTGTCATCTGATGGGCTAATAAAACCTCAAAATGAGTTATTCTTCTGTTTTCGACCAGAGTTTTAAAAAGTTACTATTTTGGACCAGAACTTCCAAAATCCCAGCCAGGAATTTTCAAAAATGTTGTCCAAAAAGGCAATGTTTCCATCTCTGTTCTCTCTACTCTTTCTGAAATTCTTCCCTTCATGAAGGGTGTGACTACATTTCCAACTTTCCCCTGTGGTTTGCATTGGAGTTGGCACAGTTGAAACCAAGTATTTACCAGCAACGTATATGACATCATGCTAATTGTGGGGAAGTCTGGTCTTTTTCCATGGGGCATCATTCCCCCACCCCACCCCCAGCCAGCAGGGGGTAGTTTATTTGCACTGATTCAGCTGGCATCACTTTTCTCCATTTTCTGGCCTATCCTGGGTGTGTCTATTACCAGCACTCTAAATTTAGTGCTGTTGTCAGATGAGTGCTATATTACTTCTGAAAATCTTTTAAAAATTAGGAAGAGCCCAAAGGGAAGGGGTGGGGAAGAGGCTGGTATTAACAGACTGTGTTCCTGGTAGATACTGAACTGATGAGAAATGCTATGTGGGCTACAACTCTTTGCTCACACTCAGAGAGTGGCTTTAAAATGAGACAAAAATCAAATGGCACTGGGTGGAGAGACTGGGCAAGCAGTTTCTTTATCTCCCCTGAAAGCAGACAGTAGTGGTGAAGGATTGCTTTGTCATGCACCTTATCGGCTCTTTTGGTTCCCTCTGCAATAGCAGCAGCAGCATAAAGAACAGTGGGCCAGGTGAGCACCTCACTTCCAGGAAAGAACTTGAGCCAGGAAGCAACTTTGCCCCGCAAAGTTTGGAATGAGGAGCTGCAGCAGCTGCTTCCTACCATGTGCTGGGGGGACACATTCTGCTCCCACATATTCTCTTCCAGGGAACCATTCAGCCCTGACTCGCCTGCCCAGTAAAGCTGTGGGATGGAGGGAGAGAGTGAGGCGAGTAAAGATTCCTCCCACCCTCACACCAGTTAGTAACTCTAGACAAGCACCTGGCTCCTTCTTTTGATATATTTACTATCAAGGTCTGGACTCTTGCAAAGAGATACAGTAATTGATTACATTGGTGTGGATACTACAATGATTTCACCAGTGGAAACCAGCAGGACACACACCCCTTTTTAAAAACCTCAAAGCAAATTAGGTGTTTCTCCTGTGTAGTCGCATCGGAAGAGTCAGGAAAAGAAATAGGACTTTATTTTAATCCAGAAGGGAGACTATGAATTAGTCTGCATTTGGTTTTCTCTGTGGCCCCTACCAGCCTCTGATGTTCTTTTCCCAAAGATAAGAGGAATGCCCCTCCTAGTAGCCCTTCTACTGGCAGGCAAGGGCCTTTTCATTTAATCGGGTCTTCAGCAATTAACAGCTTGCTAACAATAGGGTTTTAATGGGCTGTGCTGGTTGTTTTTCTTTTCTTTTTTCTTAGGCAAAGTACTATTAGTATTTTAATTAAGAGGTTTTAAAGTGTTCTAATTTCAGTTGGGTTTTAATTGCATCTTAATGTTTGCATTCTACTGTATTACATAGCTGTTGTTTTTCCACTATATTTTAAGCCTTCTCGGTCTGGTTTTGAGAGAATGGTAGCATATAAATAAAGCTACAGGAGTGGACAACTCAGACGGTCCCCATAGCCATTTGTACTTTGTACTTCTTCTATTTGTACTTCGACAAGAAGGCCAGACCAATACTTTAACCAGAGAAATATAATTTTTGCCACATTGTAACCCGGTGCATGTTTTTCAATCTATGTGCCCTAATGCACAGTGTATGTTTTCTCTCTCTCTCTCTCTCTCTCTCTCTCTCTCTCTTTCTCTCTCTCCCCCCCCCCCCCCCCCTGTATATCACAAGAGATCTGTCTCCTGTTGCTTCATAGTCTCTCTGTAATATTCTTGCAGGGTCTCAGTGCACAAATATAATCATTACATAATAGGGCTACTTTCCAGAGCCAAGAATCTCAGGGTGCAATACTGTGTCTGCTCACTGGAAAGTAAGCCCAATTCAACATGTATAGGATTTCTTCCCTCCTTCCAGTCATATGAGGATCAGTTTGGACTGTTAGACAATCATGGAGATTTTTCTTCTTTGTTGCGATGATCCCTGTATATAATTCTATCCCTTTCAAATGTATTTTTCCATGACATGTAAACGTCTGTCCCCAGAGGGAATTACTGTGACCTTTGGTTGATGCAATGAAATGTCTGACTGAGTAGGTGGATTTTTCAAGATCACTATAATTTTAATCAAGCCAAGGCTTAAGTGATTCTGGGGAAAATTCAGCCTTTATCTATGACTTTGAGAGCGTGGTGGAGTTCGTAAAATGGATAAATGAAAAGGTGGCTTCTCTTTCTCTCACCTGCTCTCAGTCTCTCTCTGCCCATGTTAAAAATCTCACAAAACTCATTGTGAATGAGCAGCTAAACTTTTTTCATCAACTCTGCCCAAGAAAAATAGTGCCAAAAATCTTATTTAAAAAAACAACACACTATACCGAAATCAAGGCTTATATTCTTTCACCTGGGAGTAAGTCCCACTGGCACAAATCCAATCATTACTCCTCAGTAGAGAAGCTCTACTCAGTCAACAGCTAGCTAGTAAGTCAGGCCATAGCTGCATCCCACCATTTCACTAGGTCTGTTCTAGTTGGGATTGCAGATTGAATTCAAACCATTGAGATCTTTTATTCGTGTAATAAAAGTATTGTCTTCCCTCACTTTTACGTTTCATAAAAGGACCATGGAACTGCCTTCTTCTATTTTCAATGGACTGGGTTCCTTTTAGATATGTGTATAGGATTGTTCTGTACTGCAATGCAAGCTTATACATGCCTGCTCAAAAGAAAGTCCAGATAAATTGCATGGGTGTTTCTTTGCAGATAATGGTTATAAGGGCAACGTCACTGATCTTTTCAAAATCCCTTTAGACACGCTGACTGTGATTACTGTAGTTGGACTCATAAAAAGAAAGTAATCTTACAGTCTCTTTGCTAAATTGCCCAATAACCCTCTTGATAAGCTTATCCAGTTCTCTTCCCTGGAGAGAATTCCTAAAGTCTTTATGGCCCATTCCCACCTCTTTGTTGGAATATTTGCCAAAATGGGTGAACGGAAGAGTCATCAGGTGTGAAGATGGAATGTGTGACTTTGCCTCCCACAGGGATCAGAGCATTTCATGCTGGTTTTTATAGCCTGCTGCAGCCAGCCCACCTCAATTCCATCAGCCAGGTATGTTTGGGGTTCTGTACAAATTTGAATTCCAGCAAAGTGAAAGCCTTGTGTGTTTGTTATTATCTCACATGTCTGTGAAGAGGAGAAGAGATGATAAGGATTACAGAAACAGAGCAAACGTGCACTCTGTTGAGGCGCCTAGATTTCTCTGCTGTTGCCTTCACCACTAGCTGTGTTGGCCAAGATTTCTGGGAGTTGTAGTCCAAGAACATCTGGGAAGAACGCTGTGCTTATCTGCTGCTTTGCTACACGGCTTGCACTCCATATAAGCTCTGAGACTATGCTGAAACTATGTTAGGATGTAAGTATTAGCATTGGTTAGCTGGCTTTCTTATTTTCATGTGCGATTGTTCTGAAATTGTTCTTGCCTCAATGCTTTGATAGCTTATTTTGTTCCACCTGCCTTTTGACTGTTCTGTCATTGTTGTAACTGTTTTGAAGGTTTGCTCTTATTGATTTTTCACCACCTTTAATAAGATATAATTTCCCCCATCTGTTTGGTTCTTTTGGATTAAGAGGATTGGTGGTACTGAAACCAGGCTGCCTCAACTGGGAGCCTGTGCATTTTGTGACTACAGTATTTTTTGTATTCCTACCTTGCCAAGGGTTGGCATAAGAGTCAAAGCACTTAACCTCGTTGATTTTTGGCAACTCCCTGGAAGCAGTGCTTAGTTAGGGCGGACTAAGATGTTGGGAGGTACCAGATAAGGAAGATTTTCCTCAGCCATCACCACATTTGACCATCCTAGATTCTACTCACACCAGGACAATCTGAGTAGTGTGGCTCAGTGGTTAGTGTGGACCTCTCTGACCCAAGTTTCAGTTCTTTCAATTTCCAGTTCTTGTTTGTTTCCCAGAACCCTGGCATTCAACAGATTTGTGTTGAGGCAATATTCCTCTTCTGAATAGTGGTAGGATGGATAAGAACTATCTGGGCCCCAAAGTCCTTGATTTTCCTTCTCAGAGCTTCAGTCTAATGTGATTTATTTGTAGTAGAGATGGGGGGTATTCGTATATGAATACGAATATCCCTGCACAGGTGGTGATAACAAGGGTCCAGCCCCATGGGGCCAGACGGTCCACTCACCAATCTGCCACTGCTGCGGACGCCGTGATTCTTCCAATGGCTTCGCAGATCGCAATTGGCTAGCCACTCCTGGCAGGAGGCGGGAGGACAAACCTCGCTGCAAGGTTGAAGAGTGGCCTGCAGATTGCGATCTGCAGAGCCATTGGAAGAATTGCGGCGTCTGCAGCAGCGGTGGATCGGTGAGTGGACCGTTTGGCCCCATGGGGCTGGACCTTCGTTATCGCCACCTGTGTGGGGATATTCATATTCGTATGTGAATACGAATACCCCCATCTCTAATTTGTAGTTCCTCTTGGCTGTGCAATCCTTCTGTCACATCCGTAACCCATCCTCCAGGGAGACAGCATACCTGGTGGTATACATGGATCTTCCCAGCATATTTCAGTTTCAATCCCACACAGAAAGTCTCTTACTACAACTACTGTTCTTCTTTTTGTACGGTGTGGATTCAGTGAGTCTGCTTGACTGAGCTTCAGCCATGGTCATATCCTTCTTTGATGTCTCCTGTAAGTCTTCCTCTGCATGCTATATCCCAGACTCCTCTTCAAGAATCTGAAAGTGATTTAGCAGTTCTACTGGTGAAGAGTGTCTTCTTTTCCTCCTAAATATGAGCCTTTTCCATGGTGCTTCCTCCACAATGTTTGTTCTCTCCTCCTCTGATTTGTCTTGCTCTTCTTTCACCTCCTGTGCCTCCCTTGGCTGCTGCTGCTCACTTTCTGTATGTATACTCTTAATTTTCTCTTATAGCCTTAAGCCTGGCCACTTGCTGCTCCAGTTCTTTCATTTTTTCTTCCAACAATGCTACCAGTTTGCACTGGCTGCATGGATACGCTGTGTTGTTCTCAGGCACAAAGATAAACACTGCACACACTTCACAGTGTAGCTCCACCACAGAAATGTCTCATCTCTCCATAATCTCTGTCACCTTTTTTTACTTTTTTCTGTTTGTCTATGAGTGCCCTTTCCTTTGTCTTGTCTGCCTTAAAGGCTGCTAGGAAAGTCCACTAATATATAACTATATCCAGCAACCAAAAATTTTGTTAGGGGCTTTCCCAGTGAAAATCCTGTTCTCTTGCATTGATCACTCACTCCCTGGTGTTCCCCTCAATTGTATTCCTCTGCTGTGCTTTGGTAGGTGTCAGCATACAGAAAGGCCCTCCCAATACTCACAGCTGCTATACTTGTTGATCTAATCCAGTGGTTCCCAACTTTCAGTCTCCAGATGTTCTTGGACTAAAACTCCCAGAAGTCTTCACCACTATCTGTGCTGGCCAGGATTTCTGAGAGTTGTAGTCCAAGAACATCTGGGGATGCAAGGTTGGGAACCATTACAAGCAGTAATCAGGACATGCCCCTTCCTCTTAAGCTAAGCACAAGGTGCTTCTGAATAGGGAGTTTCCAGGGGTTATTCCAGGTCACTTTCTGATGTTAATCTAAATCACTCAACTCTCTGCCTTTGTCTCCTTGGTCTCCCCTTTTCTATTGTCTCTTCTTCCAGTAGACCCTTTCCTCCCTACCCTTCCTTACTGCCTCAAACTCCTGTTAGCTCTCCCTGTTTGCTCATTCTGGTCACTCGCTCCCTGGGGTCCTCTGTCAGGAGTCAGCAAACATATTATGGTACTGTATGATACGGTACAATAGTAATTAATGCTTGTGTGTAATATAATACAGTAGTAATTAATGCTATTGTTTAATATAATGCAATCGTAATTAATAACCTAATGTAGCAGCTAAAAAGAGAAAATAGCAGAGCTTCATATATGAATGTGCAGCTCTCACTGTGAGAGTATAAGAATGTATTTACCTCATATCAAAGAGTTTTAAGGACATCCCCTTTTTTAATCACAAGATATTCCCTCATTTCCTTACCTTACAAATATTTGTTTATTTTAGTTATTTACTTAGTGGTGATGGCAGCAACTGGGAAGGTTCTAAAATGTTAGATTTCATGCTGTTCTTATTGTGGTTGGGATAAACCAGAGTCCTCGTGTCATCTTACAACTGCAGAGCTGAAAGGGACCCTACTGATCATTGACTCCAGCCACTGTCAAGGAGGCACAGCAGAACATCAAACGCCCAACCTCCAATTCTACAGCTGTGGATGGATACAATGCAGTTCTATCTCTCATTAGATTACAAATGAAAACGAAACAAACAAAATTGTCTCCAGAAAGCATTAATCTTTTAAAATTAAATATCCTAATAATTCAAGATTATCCTCATAGCAGTATATACGATACCATTGTGTTATTGTAGGTAATGATAAAGATGTCTGTGTCTGGAGGAATGCAGAAAGGTTCTGTTTTTGTTATTCATTATTTGGGAGGAATCAAATGCTTTTTTGTTTTAAAAAATAACCAGAATCAAATAAAATCAAATCTCCTATTTGAATAAGTTGTGCAAATCTGCATAAATTTGCTTAGTATCTACAAGTGTGACCTACAACGAAATGTTTCAGTGCACAGTGCTTCTGTTTAGGATTCTAGACACAGAATATGTAAGATCTGGACTACCTTTATAATATATATTATTATTAAACAGAAAAGTCAGCAACAAAAGGAGTTGGCTCCTTTTGCAGAACAAGGCAAGCAACCTTGTCTTTTCAAAGCCAATGCAAAAATAGCCTGCCAAAAAAAAACCTTGTGTCTCAATGCCAATTTTTCAAGAAAGGCTGTTTGCAAATCTCTCTATTCTCTAGATTTTTCAGGTTTTTACTGCTGTCAGCAGGACTAAGGCTTCTTCTTCAGATTTAGATGTTGTGTCTCATCTGGCCACAGCTGAAACTGTTTATTCAGTTATGCTGCTATATTTTTATCCATATTGTTCCCGAATCCCAAGAATACTAATTGGAAAGGCTAAGAATACATGCTGTTGTCTCTTCCATGGTGGTATAGTGAACAACTCTTTATGAATTTATTGTCACATGTATATTAAATTATTAGATTATACAATGCATAACTGACATTAAGTGCACTTAGACCTTGCTAGCTCTTATATAGATCTGATGTACAGTTGGTGTCTTGACTTTTAATAACTGTTTATTTTATTACTTTGTTTTTCAGATTCTGGACTCTTCCCCCCCCCCCCCCGACCCCAGTTTGTCCCTCTCCCTTGCCATAGTCTATCAGCTAGCATTCCATGCCCACTGAACATGCTCAATCCACTTAGTCTCTTTTGTTGTTCCCCAGATCTTGGTTTTTCCCCTTTGTTATAAATATTTTTGTTCTTCTGAAGACACTGGAATTTTCCTATTGGCAAAGAGATTCCTCTTATCTATGGGTGGTGCCATTTTGGCAAGGTATGCAATGGAATTCTCAACCTGACATTCAGAAATGGAAAAAATGGAGGTGGTACCATCCTGGACACACAGTCTGAAATCCTGTTGCTTAATTTTGTAAATTGCATAAGAGTTGGCCCATCTAATCAATGGAGAATTGATGAGTAAACGCCTTCATAAGTTCAACTGATTCAAATGGGGCTACTCTAATTGCAGTTGACTTTAGAGTAGTAAGATGCAACTTAAGTCAATACAAATTACAGAGGAGTTGACTCACCATATCCCCATTGATTCAATAAGCCTACTCTAGTGCAAATTACTATCCAAAGCAACAGAATTGCTTTGGATAGTTTTTTTTATTTTTTTAAAAAAATTATTTTTATTCCACAAGATGTTTGTTTTTAATTGAATGGCGGCACAGTTTTTCATTTTGCTGCAGTTCTAATATTTATTTCCCTCTTTTATGTATATGTGTGTGAGTGAATGTTCATGTGCACACACTCCTCTTTCTTGCTTTGTATGTATCTTACAAATATTTTCAAAAGTTTGTTTGCCTGTCCTCAGAGATCTCCAAAATGGTAATAATTAGAAACATTAAATCTTTTACAGATATTACTTATTTCCCAATTTAAACAACTTGGTACATTGTATCTCAGAATCAGGTTCCTTAGTGTCACCATTGGGCTTTACTGACAATTAGGTTTTAATAATGCCTGACAATAGTTATTTGCTTAATTCTTTTAAAAATTATGTCAGATAATTCAGCTGAAAGATTCTCTTCCCCTCAGACTCTGAAAGAAATATAGTTATAAATATTTCCAAAATTGTTGTTTATTTGTCCCAAATGATATACAAAATGATAAAAGTGAAAATACACAAATTTGCGTGACTACCTCTTTGTATGCATCTGTGTATATGTGTCTGTGTGTATTTGTATACTCCTATGGCCCTTTAAATATATATAAATTGCCATTATGCAAATATGCTAATATGCCAATACATACTTTTCATTTGAGATTTTAAGCACCTGTGTGGCAAAGTAGTTTCATGGGTTCCTGTTGACCAATTCTTCAACCAAATGAGCTTCTGAAAGATATCCAGTGATATGACCATTTAACATGGTGCAGATGCTGATAGAATAATTTCAGCAGTGTGGCCAGCCCTACTGTTAAGCAGAATGAGGTAGCTGTCTGAAGCAAAAGATTTGCAGCCTCATGCCTGATACTTACTTTCTTATAATTTTGCATTTGCATTTCTTATAGTTGTAATTTCACAATTCACTGCTTCAGATGTCAGTCTAACATGGCCTGCTCTGGATATTCTGATTTGGATAAGTGTGTTTGTGGCAAGGTTTGTGTGTGTCATTTCTTGTTCTGTTGCCTTGGGCAGCAAGATGACTTAAGCTGGCATGTTCAGGAGTGATCCTTTCCCCTATCAATGGTGAAGCTGTCACAGCTCTATACATGCACCTACCTGTAAGGACAGGAGCAGGTTATGCAAGTTGAATTGTGCATAGTTGTGTAGCCAACATGCAGTGGGTCTGAGGATTTTTTTTCAATGAATAGACAGCTAGAAGACATTTTATATTTAGCTGCATCTTGCTTTTCTGGGCAGTGGTGGACCTGGGCAATGTTTTATATTTAGTTGCATCTCAAATGCATTTGCAAAATTACATCACTGGATATGATCCAAGCTCATGCATTTGCTTACAAAATTTGCTTACTGAGGATAGTTGTCAAGCTCAGTTGCGTTACAGACTGAATGCATGTCCTTACTAAGAAAATAAGAATTAAGGGATGATTGGACAGCAATTTAGTGTAACCACTGTAGCTGCAGTGCATCTGAATGGAAAGTATATTTTTACCTGTGAAACACTAAAATGCAAATAAACTGTATTCATTTGATAAAACCATCATAAAAACAAGTATGTATTGATATCTGGATTGAGTTCTCAGTTTGATTTTTCTGAAGAACAGATCAATGAAACAATCCAATAATCCTTCACATATATGCTGTTTTATAATACCACCCTGATAAGATGTTTCACAAGCATCAACACATAAAATAAAAGCATATGTTATGATCAACATGGAGCTGCCACCAATATATATCAAATTCTTTCCTGCCTGTTTTCATGCCTGTAACATCTGCTTGATCCTGATGTTGGTGTTGACTTTAACCATATTTGGATTTGTATGCTTTGCTATATGGCCTGGTGAATCTTTCACAATACTCATTATAGGGTTTATTTTACCCTGCTCAAATGTATTATTTTAAACAATACCCTGTTTTCCCGAAAATAAGACCTAACCTGAAAATAAGCCCTAGTATGATTTTTCAGGAAGCTCGTAATATAAGCCCTACCCCAAAAAATAAGCCCCAGATAAGTGAAACCCGCCCTCCTCCATTGTGCAGCATTGTGCAGCAACCAGAAGAAGATGCCATGACTGTATTTGAATAAATGTAGATTGTTGTACATGAAAAAAATAAAACATCCCCTGAAAATAAGCCCTAATGCGTTTTTTGGAGCAAAAATTAATATAAGACCCTGTCTTATTTTCGGGGAAACACGGTAGTTCTCCACCTTGTTCCTCCAGCTGCTTCAGGCAGCTAACATTTCTGGGAGTTGGAGTTAAAAACATGTGGAGAGCTGACCATTGAAAACCAATGCCTTAAAGCAAGGGTGAGCAGAAGGTAGTCAGGGATTCACTCTAGATCTCTTGAGTGCTTTACAGAAGATTAGGAAGGATTTATGAATATATGCTTTTTGTACCAGTCTGCACCTGATAGATCTTGGGGTTGCACTAAAAATAAAAGTGGATGCTTCAAACTGAATGTCTGCCTTCTTTATTCAAGCTGTGTCTGTTTAATCACTGCATGACCACACACAACTAGTTGTGATTAATAGGCAAGACAAGACCAATAGTGTCAATAAACACCTATGAGACAAATTACTTTTTGTACTGAGATTGCGTTTCCATACCATGCCAGGGATTATTAGGAAAGAAAAAGCAAGAAAATAAAACTGCCAGTATTATGAAATTCCTTTATACAAGCCTGTAGGTTTTGACTGTGGACTTTTGGAAGGTATAATACAAAAAAGTAGACTGGAATTTAAACTAAGGAACATCATAATAGGAAGACAGTGTTCTGCCTTGTTCAGTGTGTCGCTGGGTCAATCTTCCCTGGTGTGCTGGTGCAGCAAGAAAAACACAAGGACTGGAGTTTCGGAAGAGGTAGCCGTGCTAGTCTGTGGTAGCATCTACAGCAAAAACAAAAGAAAAATAAAGAAGACAAAAACATTGTGACACGTTAAAGACTAACTGCTATATTTTAATGGGAGCTTTCGTGGACAAGAGTCTGAAGAAAATAGCAGTTAGTCTTTAAGGTGCTATAACGTTTTTGGCCTTCTTTATTTTTTTCTTTTCCTTTTTCTTTTTGCCTGAGATGCAGGGGCTAGAATTGTTTATTATACCTGAATGTCTGTTGTTAAGCTGATTACTAGCTAATGATTCCAAATGACACGTGGATGTTTTATGAATAGCCAAGATTGAGGTGGACCTTCCTCTAGTGTTCTGAATGGAGGAAACCCATCAGAAAGTGGGAGTGGGTAGCATACCCACCTGCCTAGACTCAATGAAAATAAAATCTGTGCATACTGAGAGGATAACTGACCGAGTATCGTGGTGGTGAGGCAGAGACAGAGAGAGAAAATTGAGTTTGGAAATAGCTAACAACATGGTTACATTAAGGGGGAAAAAAAACATATTTGAATTGGGTCTAGGATGTTTTAAATCGATTTTTTTGTAAGGTGACTACAATGATGCACATGGAAGTTTGGGGTTCCCCCCCCCCCCCAGGAAGCATGTTTTTTGTCAGAAAGCAAGGTATTTTAGTGGGCAGCAAGAGGATCTTTTAATTAACTTGCTTGTGAAATTGATTAATTTTGGCCTATGAGAACACCTCATGATTTAGCAAAGTGTGAGGGGGGACAAATGGGAAGACCTGAGGCACAGGGTTGGAGGCAAGAGGTGGGTGAGATTAGACTAAGTGAGGAGCAAAGAGCTCTTTGCAGTGGGGCAAAAAGATGGATCCAAGAAATGGATCGTCATGGATCTAAATGATTTTTATATACGATCATCCCCAAATCACTCTCCAATCACAGGCACAATCTCTGCCCACAGATTGGACAGTGGCTTGGGGATGATTCTACATAAAATTATGTGGATCCATGCCTTGGATCAGTGTTTTTGTACTACTGCAAAGCCATCCACCCATGATTTCTGTGATGTAGTGTGGGGGTACAAATGGGACTTATGATTTGACAGTGGTTTGAGACAGATCAAGTTTCGCATGATCCCCTCCTTGCCTCTTTGTAAACATCCACAGTCTATCCTGGGTTGGTGTTCCTTGGAGCCGAAAAGGGCCGGGATATTTTCAGGAGCCATGTACTGGCTTCTTTCTCCTTTCAGTCCCTAGCAACTTGCCCTTTCCCTGTGTGCCCCCTTTCCTAAATGCTGCTTCTCTCTACCTCACAGGGAACGGCTGGAGCATTCTAAAGGGACCAGCAGCTTTGCCAGCAGACCCTCCCTCTCCCTCACCACAGCAGCAGGGGCAAGTGGCCAGCGTGAGGGCGGGCAGGTACAGGACAAAACCTCAATTGCAACATTTTAAAAGCCCATGTAGCCCCCTCAACCAATATACAACACAGCTTAACAATGGATTAAACGTTTTTCTAAGAGGAAGCACACATTGATCCAAATACCATGTGACTACCATGTGACTTTAACACAATTTCAAAAACCCAGATCCAGCTACCAATTCATTTTCATAGTGTAGCCATGCTCTAAACTATCTCATCTACCTTTTCCAAGTTGGCAGGGGGTATCACTTTGCTTGCACTTTCTGCCTGTTTACTTGTAATACAATATCAAATATAAGCACTTGCAGTCCACAAAAATCTCCTTTCAACAGAAACCACATTTGGAAAAGTGCTGACATTTCTCACTTCTTGTGAAAGTGGAGAGCACTTAACAATCAACAGCTAGGATCCAGTAGTGTTCTAAAGTGTGTTGCTTATATACCACCCCATAGTGCTTAAAGCACTTTCTGAGCAATTTATACTTTAATTATGGAGACTACACATTTTCTCCTCCCCAGGGAGCTGGGTTCTTGATTTACCCAACCTTAGAAGGATGGAAGGCTGAGTCAACCTTGCGGTGGCTACCTGAGCCTGGAGAGATCCGAACTCAAGTTGCAAGTAGAATCTTGGCTGCAGTTCTGCAGTTTTTACCACTGTGCCATGAGGCTGGATCCCTCTGCTTCAACACTGGCACTACTACTTCCCTCTTGCACCTCCCTCCCCTCCATATGCAGCCTAGAAACCTACTCCAGAAGATTGAAAAACCTCTGAAGCAGGATATTGGCATCCTGAAGGGATGTGTGGGTGTGGAAGCACACCATTGGATTGCCATAATATAGGCACAAATCATCGTATTCCTCTCCTACTAAATGGTGGATGCCATCATTGTTATTTTGTCTTCGGCAGCTCTAAACAATCATGCTGTATTTGAGTCACTCTCCCAGGTTCTTCCACCAAAGAGCTCTTCTCCCTGCCATTTCTTTTACTCTGTAACAATCTGTATTTTTGATTCCTCATTATATGGCCAAAGTGTCCTAGCTCCCTGCAGTTCATGTTTGTTTGTTTTTTTAATCATTCCTTGGACTTACTTTGCTTCTGCACTTTGTCAGTCACTCTTGTTAGCTTGACTAGCTTATATGACTTGGTTGGGTATTTGTCATACTACTGAAATACAATACACATTTTTCTCTACTTTGTGTTGAAGACCTGAAAAGATCAATAACAGGGCTGACTGTGATTTTTTTCAAGTCCACTTGCATTTTAATCCATTGATCATTCTATCTAAATGTGTATGCTATTACTTAAATCTAATTTTAAGTGGTTTTCTGTGATAATGTACGTTTGAAGATAAGATAGTTGTTAATATATTATCTTGAATTTCATATGGTGATTCATACACCTCAGCCAAAATATAAACAAGCAGTCGTGCTGATTAAAATGTGTGTCCTTATGAATCTGCTGCTGCTTTTGATGAATAACTGCTGATTACAGCTTACAGCCCTAATAACCAAAGTGTAACTATCGAGGACAAAAATATGTTGTGGTTGCCCCAACTCCACAGGCAGCAAATCTGGGATTCCTTTGATTTCGGCACTGCTCATACACAAGTATCTTCAGAATCACAACCAGCTTTTGCATTAAGTTACTGTCAGTCCTATTTTGCTGACTGAAAACCTATTTAGCAGGCATTCGTTGGAGGAAAAAAGCTCTTTTCTCTCTCCTGCAATTATGATATCTCTTGGGGTTTTTTTGTGTTTTTTTTTTGCCAACATCTCTCCCTTTAGGACAGAACGTAGCATTTTTGTACAAACGTTTGGCAAAATGCTTTTGCTGCAGCCTTTGCAGAAGGAGCGTCTGTTGGAGGAAGCAAGGCCGGCTACAGGCAGAAGCTGCAGTTATTAATCAATCAGTGAACTCCTCAGATTTGTTCTGGAGGAGCTGTGTTTCTGCACACACACACCCAAACTTCAAGAGGCAATTTATTAGTGCACTGTTGGTCACGGGGGAAAAGGCAGAAATAAGCTTAGGGTTTACACTGTAAACATAATTCTGTTTTAAGAATGAATGTTATGTATTTGTCCATTTTTGTTCTCGTGGCGCAGTGATTAAACTCTGCTCACAACCTGAGTTCAATCCCGGGTATCCGGGACAAGATTCACTCAGCCTTCCATCCTTCTGAGGTTGGTAAATTGAGCACGCTGCTTGGTGGCGGAGGGCAATGTGTAGCCTGCTTAACTGAATTGTAAACTGCCCAGAGAGTGCTTTAAGCGATAGGAGACGGTATATAAGCAGCACACTTTTTAATTATTTGTATAGCTCTCTGTTACTTGGAATCCCCTACTAGATCAGGGACAGGAAATGTGTTTGGCTGTCTGGACATTGTTAGACTGCAGCTCTCATCATGCCTCACCATTGGTCATGCTGGCTAGGACTGATGGGTACTGAAGTACAACAAAATGTGGAGGTCCAGCTGTTGTGTATCTCGCCTTACAGCTCAGTCTGTTGGCATGTGTATCCTTCATGTGATAAAGTGATTCTTAAATTGTGGTGCAAGCTTCACTTCGGAGCACGGGTGTACTTGGAGTACCAGTGAGTGTGAAAATTCAGGAGAGTGGGTGAGACCCTGAGACAGGCAAGGCCTCCCTTCCCCAACAGTGAAAACCTGCTTAGGAACAACAGAGTGCCCCCTTCTGTTCTATGTACAGAACGTGACCAGACTGGCAACTGAATGTTACTTCAATGCTGGCAGTGGGATGGCACTCCGTCCACACCCGAGAGTATCAGGTTAGTTTTAGAGATGCAGGACAGGGGTATATGTGAGGTGTACGCAACTGTGCCCTCAATATCTTTCCCATTTGCTGTGGGATGGGGGCTTAGAAAGGATAGCCAAGAGGCCACCCCTCTTCCCTGCTCCCCTGAAAGCATCTGCTGCCTAAGACAACTCCTGCACTGTGCTTAATGATAGGGCTGGCTCTGATATTCAGGCAGAAATTGGTGTCTGAATAGTATGGCTTGAGACTTGTAGAAGAGTTGTAGAAGGGGGTGCCATTTAGATTCCATTTTAGGAATGAGGAAGACCACTCGTTTTGAGAAATGCTTGCTCCAGCATCAGTATTTGCTGGGATATAATTAGTCTAGGTACTTGCAGGAGGTAATATGGGGATACATGTAATGCTGATTGAGAAAAAGCAACTAAAGTAGTCATAGGGATTTATAGTGGACAATTAGTGAGTAGAGAAAAGATTACGCCTTCCTTCCTACCAATTTTTCTACAATGTTCCATTTTGCTTTACTCATGCATAAGTATGTAACATTACATGACGTTCTTTCCTTTTTTATCAGTCCCCATTGCCTGGCAGCTGTAAAATACCTCTGGCTTGTAGCAAGCTCTTTTTTGTTTTGTTTTCCGATCCTTTTTGGTTAGGTACTTGACTGTACAAAGCAGCAAGAGATTCTCAGTTTCTTCCACTGTGTAATGTTCTGGTTAGAAAAAATGTTTTGAGCTAAGAGCATGGCTGGTATGCTGTAAATAATTGGGAAATCACACACACACATAATTGCACTATGTGAAATTTATTAAACAGTTTTAATAACATAACCTCGTAATAAAAATAAATGTTGTATGCTTGTCAGTCATTCCAGTAATTTTTCACTCAAGTGATGAGAAGATCGGAAAGAGAGTAGGAGATTTTGTTTTTCCTTATGGCTACAAGCTTAAATGCACTTACTAGGTACTAAGTCCCATTGAACAGAACATATTTTTAGTCAACGTAAATGTATATACAGTAATAAGGTTTTTCTGTAAATCTCTGTTAATAATCAAAGTGGGAATGGGCGGCTCTTCACATGTTGTGAAACTATAACTCTTCATATTCACTCATCATTGGCTATGCCAGTTAGGGATCCTGGGAGCTGCCCTTCAGCAACATTTGGAAGACCATGCGGTCCCGATCCATGGGCGACAGACTTGACAGGAACAAGTATGCTTACTTGATGTGTTCAATGGGGCTTAGCCTCAGGAAAATGAGCATGCAATTACAGTAATTTCAGAGCTATGTCTAAGAAAGTGAGAACTTTGTTACGTGACAACTCCAAATGTAGTGCCAGCTAGCTGACCTGCCACATCAGCTGGGCACAGGTAAGAGTGAGGGAAACATGTTAAGATTTGTGATTGCTGTGTGGGTGAAGGAGACGGTTGCTATTGACATTTTATGCATACTCCTCCCCCACACATGGTTTAAAAGAAACCTCTTTTATCAGCACAATTCTGCCTGTGGACTGGGCTAGTCCAAGGTCTGCAATCAACCGTTTTATATGGGGGTAAGGCAGCTGCATCAGATCTCTGCCAACCCATTGTGGCAGTAGCTGACAACTCAATGGCTAAAATCCAGTAGCAAGTTGCAACTAAGTAGGCTCATTGCATCAATGGAGACGTGGTGAGTCAAGGTCTCCCTAAGTTTCCTTGATTCAGTGGGCCTACTCTAGTTGTGACTTACTACCGGATTTTATCCATTACCTTTTAATTGTAAACAAGGTATGCAGAGTTTGTGTGCTAAATTTTCAAGAAGATATCTAGGTGTCTGAACATGGTGAACCTAGTAGACAAGATAAAAAGCAGTGATTCTGCTTTGGTGGGGAACCTGGCAGGGACTGTAAAAGCAACCAAGCGGCATGTGATCTGTGTTTCCCACCCGTGTTCTTTGCATATTCACTTATTTAGTCAATCTTCATTACAACTACAACCTACATTGCAGTCAGAGCTTGCAAAAGTTCCTTGCAAAACAAACCTGTATCTCCCCAAATTCCCCAGCCAGATTGGCCAGTTGGCTGGGAGATCTATGGAGTCTGACAAAGTAATGTTTCCAGATTCTGATTGTAGCTGTGGCAGGTTCTGGGAAAGAAACAGGAATTGTCGCTGTGGCAGGTTTCCCTTGGCTGAAATATCTTGTTTCCCTTTCTCTTTGCAAGCCTTGTCCTGGTTTCATGACTCCAAAATTCCATAGAGAAGCATGAATGTATACCATAATCTCTGTAGAAAAGAGCCATTCCATACACATCCTGATGTCCCCCCAAGTACTGCATGTAGTAAAGCTGAAGCACAGACATCCTTTTGAAATTTGCATACAAGCTTGAACATTTATTGGGGCTACATTTCTGTGCTCATCTATCTGTGAGAAGGTCCCATTGAACTCAGTGTGATTTGCTTCTCAGTTGGCATGTGGGCAACTGCTGGATAAAATTGAAGATGTGAGCATGGGATCAGATTCACTTCAGCTCCCTGCATAGCTGTAAAATATGAAAGAATGGCTTTGGGCAAGTCACATTCTGGTAGTTTAAGCAATTTATTATAATTATTGTGGGAATTAAATATATATGTGTGGGGCTGATCTAAGACATTTTGCCAGCTTAGGGGGAATAGCAAATGTCATCTCTGCTCCCTTAAGGCAAGGTATGTAAAACTAAAGGCTGGCCAAGTTATTATGGCAAGGAGAAAATTGTACGATCATCTCTCCCTGGGAGTTAAAATTCAGTAATAATAAATTAAACTTTGCTGTCCTTTCACGAACAACCCAAGGCAGCTCTATGAGATAGTCACCTAACTGCTGAGTGGTAGGACCGCTCCTTGGTTATGGCAAACCAGAGTTTCCTGTACTTGTAATGTACTGACACATAATGTTTGGCCCTCTAGATGTTTCAGGTGGCAATTCCCTGAAGCTCCATTTGGTATGGCCAAGGGTAGGGGATTGAGAGAGTTGTAGCCTTGGAGGACCAAGGGTTGCCCAACCCTCTTCTAGTGTCTGAGAGATATAAAAGAAGAAAATGAGCATCTTTACACTTATACCTTGAAAGGGTTTGATTTTACACTGTATAAGACAGGGCTGGACAACTTTTTCCCTCCTAAGATCTGTGTTACCTCATGTGAAACCTGCTGGGGTCTGCATTTCAGCATGCGAGTGGTAGTGACCACAGCCAAATATGGAGAGCTGGAGTTGAAGTATGCCATGGTCCATACGAGGTCCTTAGCAGGAAGGGTCAGGCCACTGGATAGTATGAGGCCAGTGCCTTATGTAGCAGATGTTGGGAGATGGTGTGGTGAGGTGTTTGAGGAGAAACCTGTGTACCAGATGGCTTGCCTTGAACCCCCTAGTTAAGCTGCTACCCTCAGGCATGACACTTCTTACTGCCTGTCCAGCAGGCTTTTATTACATGTACTGTATAAGGGGATGTTACCATAGACAGCAAAATGTTTTTGGTCAGTCCTGGCCCTCAGCCTTAGTGATGTAAGAATGTTATTGGACTAGCACTCCTAGAAATTCTGGCCAGCACAGTTAGTGGTGAAGGCTTCTGGGAGTTTTAGTCCAAGAACATCTGGGGACCCAAGGTTGGGAACCACTGCCTCTGGAGGGACTGTTTAATACCTTTTCTAAGAGAACAAACCTATCCATTTTGAAGGAAATCAACCCTGAGTGCTCACTGGAAGGACAGATCCTGAAGCTGAGGCTCCAATACTTTGACCATCTCATGAGAAGAGAAGACTCCCTGGAAAAGGCCCTGATGTTGGGAAAGTGTGAAGGCAAGAGGAGAAGGGGACGACAGAGGACAAGATGGCTGGACAGTGTCATCGAAGCGACCAACATGAATATGACCAAACTCCGGGAGGCAGTGGAAGACAGGAGGGCCTGGCGTGCTGTGGTCCATGGGGTCACGAAGAGTCGGACACGACTTAACGACTAAACAACAACAAACTTGTGGCTGCTGAAGAGACGTTAATACACCATATTCAGGATTCATTAAATTGAAACTACCAATGGATTTCACATCAGAGTCACAGAGGAAAGTGTGAATCTTTTGGTAAGAAGCTCATTTTCTTCCTCGTTGGCAGAAAAGAAGAACATCGATCAAAGTGAAACAAAATCTCTCAATCCGTGCAGCGTGGAATTAAGGTTTCAGCCCCCGGCTGAAGTGATCACAACCACCTTCTTCGGAATATTTCCGAATATTTTTAGGCTGGACGAATCCCTGTTTGACAGCGTCTCTGCAAATGTAACGTACCGAAGACGCTGGAGTCTATGAAGTATGCAACGACACGTGAAAGGAAATGTTGTAGAGAGCAGGCAGGTACAAGGAAGGGTCAAGGGCAAGGCAGGCAGAAGGCGTGGGGAAGGGAGCGGCAAGGGCGGGGAAAAGGTAGCGGCACGAGAAAGAGCAAAAAGAAAGGAGCGACCGCTTTCCCTCCCGCGCAATGGAAAGGGCGCGATGGCTTATGGGGAATGGAGTCTGCTCTTCGCAATACTTTCGGAGGCAGAGCGGAAGCGGAGCACTACGTTTCCCGGCACCCCTTTCACGAATCGATTTCTCCCAATCTTCATCATCTTGGGCGCAAATGGTCACGTTTTGTTTATCACTAGGGCCCCGCCTTTCTGTACCTCACGAGGATGGCGTCACCCCCTCATGAATATTGAGAAGGCGCTGGAATGGCGTTGCTAATATAGGGAGAGAGCAAGGAGGAGGAGGGGGAAAAAGAGGAGGAAGGGAAGATTACACCTCCTTCATCGAGGCCTGCTTTAATTAATATTCATAAGGAGCCTCCGAAGGAGAGGCCAGGCCGGGTGGGAGGGGAGGAGGAGGCGGAGGAGGCGGCTACCCGCTGCTACTGATCCCCTCCTTTCCAGTCCCTAATGGCGCTCACGACAACGGCAGCTGCTGCGCGGCGGCGGGGCTGAGCCGAATGGAACGCAGAGACACCGACGGAATGTTCGCCGCTGCTACATAATCGCGCCCCCCCTCCCCCTTTTCGGAACGCGGCGTGTCCGAGCGTTCTACAATGGAACCTGCGCAGCAACCCCCGCATGGGAGCAGACCAACGCCGGCCCCGATGAGCGGCGAGGGGGAGCGGCCGGGCAGCACGGGCCAAGCAGCCGCCGGCTCCGAAAGCTGCAGCGGCATAGCAGGAGGAAAGGGAGGAGGAGGAGGAGGAGGAGAGCCAGGACCCAGCCCACTGGAAGGCGGCAAAGGAACGACGGCCACCGCCACGGCGGGTGTACTCGGAGGCCAGCAACGGCGAAGGAAACGAGGGGCCGTGGCTGCCGGAGGACCCGGCGGCGGGGGGGTGTCTTCGCTCGCGCTGGCGGCCAACGGGACTCAGGCGGCGGCGGCGGCAGCTCCCGGCAGCGGCGCCAACTCCCTACTGTTGCGGCGAGGAAGGCTGAAAAGGAACCTTTCGGCCGCCGCCGCCGCCGCCGCCTCCTCCTCCTCGCCCCCGACGCCGTCTTCCTCCTCGTCCTCCTCTTCGGCTGCTCCGGTGGCCGCCGCCGCCGCGTTGGGGACCCGTAGCCTGGATCGGAAGACCCTCCTTTTGCTGCCCAAGCCGCCTCGGCAACTCCAGCCGCTCCAACCGCCGGAGCGGGACTGGGTGCGGCGGGACCTACAGCGGGGATGCGTCCATGTCTACTACTACTATCATCACCACCACCACCACCACCACCACCATCAGCAGCGGGGGGCCGGCGGCGGCGGCGGCGGCGGCGGCAGCGGCTACTACTTGCTCCCGGTGCTCTGCACCCTGGAGACCACCGCGGCCGAGGTGGCGGCTCGCCTCTTGCAGCTCGGACACCGGGGCGGGGGGAGCAGCGCTCTCCGGGTCTTGGGCAAAGCGGCGGCGACAGGCAGCGCACCGACTCCGCTCCTCCATGAAGGAGGAGGAGGAGGAGGAGGAGGAGAGGAGGTGGGAAATGATTTGGCACCCGATCCAGCGGCTGGACCCGGAGACCCCGAGGAGGCCCTGCCCGACTCCATGGAGGGCACGGCCTCTACCGCCGGCAGCCTGACCCCGATCCCAGCTGGGAGAAGGCCCCGAAGCCGGCGAGGGACCCCCAACGGCTGGGCGGGCGGGGGGGAGGCGGCTCCCCGGCCCGGGCGCCTGGCCCTCAAGGGCGGGGAGAGCAGCCGGACAGGTGGCCGGCCCAGCCTGACGCCCTCCGACGGGAGCCCCGGCCGGGCCTTTCCGCCGCTGCCCCCCACCGAGCTCTACTTGTCCGGCCCGCCGCTCTCTTGCCCGTCCCTCCTGGGGGGGTCCGACACCGAGAGTTTTAGCCCCAGCGCCGAGAGCGCGTCGGACCGGCTGGATCCCTACAGTGGGGGCGGCGGCTCCTCCTCGTCTTCCTCGGAGGAATTGGAAGCGGACCCGGCCCCGCCGGCCCCGGCGGGGGAAGAAGAGGAGGAGGAGGAGGAGGAGGAGGAGGAGGAAGGGGCCGGATCGGGCCCCGCCAGAAGCCAGGGGAGTCGACCAGGCGCCCTGCCTTCAGGACACGCCGCACAGCCCCGGGCGGAGAAGGCTTCGAGGGAGTCCCCCGGCGGGGGGAAGGCGTTTGGGGGAGATCCCTCTCCGGCCGGGGAAGCCGCCTCCCCGCCACAGCCTCCGGCCTTGTACGTCCAGCTCCACGGGGAGACCGCCCGGCGGCTGGAATCGCACGAGAAGCCCCTGCAGATCCAAAACGACTACCTCTCCCAGCTGGGCTTCCGGGACCTGTGGCGGGTGCAGGAGGAGGGCATGGACTCGGAGACCGGCTGCCTCATACGCTTCTATGCAGGTGGGTGAGAAATGAATGGGAGGCGTGTTCTGGGCTCCGCCGGAGCGTGGGAATCGCCCCTTTACCGGCCTGTGGGTTCAGCCGAGGGAGGGGGTGTGTGTGCGACTTCCCCTAACGGGCAGCAACGGGAACAAAAAAGGCGTTAAACTGGATCTCTCGCTTTGGCGTGTCTGAGCATTTACTACACACAGCAATTAAACCAGGAATGGGGTGATCCGGATGGGGAAAACATTTTTAGAAATATATTAGTGTGTTGAAGCCAACTTTAATGTGTGCCTGGTGTGCGATTACATTCTGTGATGTAAAGAGTACTTGGAAAAAAGCTAGTTTTTCTCTCTTTCTTGAGTTTTTATGATTTTATTGAACTTAGGAAACTTTCCAAGAGAAGGGCCACAAACTTTAGGGGTTCTGGTCTCTTTCTATCGACCTGCTGGGTGAAGATCACTGACAGGTAGAAACCCTTGAAAAGTGTCCTTAGGAAATATGTTTAAGAAAGGGTAACCTGATTCACCTTGAAACGTGTTTGCTGTTCAAGTGTTTTTTCCTTTTGCTTCAGAGGCTAATAAAGCTTAAAGCTGTTTTTTTGGCATGGGGGTAAGCTGTTCTTGGGCTACTGGGTGTGGAGGAGGTGAAGTTTGTTCGCTGAAGTTTGTTCTCTGCAAAGTTTTTTAGAATCAGGATATCTGGAAGGATTTTCTCCAACAACCCCCCCCCCCCCAAAAGCAGGTGAACTTTGAGAGAGGTTGCTTCACTTGAAAAGGCTAGACACAAAAGCTTCATTGTGTTGTTCAGCTGATAACCCATTTATTGTATCTGGTAGGATGAAGTGGCAGCCTTTCAAATTGTATGCATATATGTATCATTTTCACTAATAAAAACAAAAAAGAGGAGATCTTGTAGATGGAGGAAATCTTTGTCTCCTGTAAACAAAAATAGCTTGTAACTGGTTTGACATGTTTAATAAATTACGTTAGTCTGAACCTCTTGATACCTACAACATTTCCCAGTGTGGTGTAATGGATAGAGTGATGCACTAGAATTCAGGAGGCCTGGGTTCAATATCCCGCTCAGCCACGGAAACTCACTGGGGGTGTGGAACCAGTAAAACCACTCCTTAAATATCTCACTTGCCTTGATGGCATATAACAGCAGCAGTCCAACATTATGTAAGTTGGTGGACGTTTCCGTCTGTGGCCAAGTTCCAGAGATTTGTTATGTAGGAGTGATGCCTCTGGGCTTGCTCCTGTGTGCCAGGAGTGTGGATGTGTGTCATGTAACATTCCACTTGTTGAACAACAACTCCCATCAGTCTGGATCAATGCTTATACTGGTAAGGACTGATGACAGAGGTGGCCTCTCACACAATTCCTGCGGCTGTTCTGTCCTGAGTGGCAGAAGACCTCTGAAGTAGTGAGGAGTTATAGAAGCATCATGGAGGTCTCGGATTAATTAAATAACAATGAAATAATGAAACTGCCCCCCCCCCCCCCCGAAGTAGTTCTTTGAACCTTCAGGTTGCAGCACCGTCCAAAGTTGTTTGAGCGGATTCTGTTGAAATGGTGGGATGTGTTTACAGTTTTGTGTGGGTAAGATTAGTTTCTTATGAAGATTAGAGACAAGATTTTGTCCATGTTTCTCAGTGAAGTAGATCTGTGTAACAAAGGGTGACCAAAGAGCCCCCCCCCCCCCCAAGATCCTATCTTGCAGATACTTTTTGTGTTGGTTTTCTGCATGTAACTGTTACATAGAGGTCCTTAATGATTTGAAAATCTGTACATGGGAGTATGAGTCATGCCCCAAATGACCTTCTGTATAAGGGGAGGAGAACTGTGCTGTAGCATAAATTGCCCTTCTCTTTTTTCAAGGTACACTAGCTCTGGGGTTAAAGTGAATGCACTCCAGAGTGATGATCTTTGCCTGTAATGCTTCCTCACTCCAAGGTGTGAAAGGGAAAACCCGGACCTTTCTGTGAAGGTTCAGCTTCCTTTGACAAACGCAGCACATTAGCTCTTTAGACTGTGTGTTAAATGTGTATTTGAATTGACCTGTGCAAGGTGAATGCAGCTTTGTTTCCTTTGGTTAAGTAGGCAGGTGGATCTGGACCTGTGGTTGAACTATACTCTGTTGTGGGTCTGTTGTTTCTATGACTATGTGCAGGCTGTAGAACAAATCACAGCGACAACCTCTTTCCAAATACAATTTTGTGTGGGAATGTCACTGATAAGATCTGCACAATTTAAGTTTGAATGCCGTTGTCTTGTATATTGCTTCCTCTTTTATAAATGGCTACTAACATTGAAGCTGCGATGCAATTTTTGAATATGATTGGTCAGGAGAGTGTGTGCTGTTGCAGTTTCTGTAGGACTAGGGCATCCTGCTGATCATGAAGCTCTCTAGGCAATCTTTGTCCTCCCCAACAACATCTGTCCTCAACAACCATGTGAGGTAGGTCAGGATGAGATCTCTCTAACCTAGCATTTCTTCCTAACCTGCCATCCAGTGGTTGTCGTCAGGATGAATGTTGTTTGGGGTTCAAGGAGAAAGAGCTATGCACTACGTATTAAACATCTTGGGAAGAATGTCTGTTACAGGGAGTAAATAGCAAGCCTGATTTCTACAGGTATGATCGTACAACTAATTGCAAATAGTCACTTTGCAAGATTGCTGCTAGTCATTTTTTCCAGTTAAGCTGTGTCTTGCATTTGCAGCATTTCCCCCTCAGCTGTCTGGTTGCTCTTGCATTGGTTACATTATGAATCTGTGCAGTTTTTATGTAGTGCATAAAATCCTTTGCATCTTAAAGGACTTACGAGCGAGCGGGTGTGGGTGGGAGGGCACAGAAGGAAAGGAAATTGTCTTGCAAATGTAATGTATCACCTGAATTGAATGTGTCAAAATTAGTATATGGGGTGGGGGGAGGCAGGAGCAGTCTCTATACTTCGGTTTAGCTGCAAAATCTTCAGCAAGAATTTTGGTAGTGGTAGGGATGACTGGAAAGGAGGAGGCTCCTGCATTTCTGAGTAGCAATGCAAAAGTGTGGACCTGTGTAGTTGGACTTGCTAAAATCTTTTAACATGAGCATGGAAGCTTTAGAAATCCTGTTCTCAATTCCACTGCTACCCTATATAATTTTTTCTTAAAATATTTGCTTCCCAAGAGATTGAGTGTGCATAATGATAATTGTGTGCCATCAAGTTGATTCAGACTAATGGCAACCCTTTCCAGGGTTTTTGAGGTAGTGGATATTTGGAAGTGATTTACTTCTTCTGGGGACTCCATGGGGCTTACCCATGGCTACACAGGCTGGCTTTTTTCCTAAGAAGCACAGAAAGAAATCGAACTTCTAGCCTCTGGGAATTTTATACCTAAACCACTGAGGTATCCAGCCAGCTACTGAGTGCACATAGCACTTACTTATTTTTACTCAATACTTGATCTTCTAGGAAGAAACTGCAAAAACTTGTCTGCATTTCAGTAGCTCTAAGCATTGTTTTAGAAATATGACTAGTGATAATATGATTGACTTAAAGAAGATTGGTAAGCAGTGGGAGGCACCTTAGAACTAACATAATATATGGGTTTAAATGTGTGCACAGGTCTTAAATGATCAACACGTGATCCACTTCAAATCAACACATCTCTTTTAATTTGTAAGAATGTTTAAATGGCCTTCCAGAATGTAATGGGATGGAGAAGCGGGTGAGCTGCAAGATAGATTCCATATGTTATCTTAGCAGTGCTGTTGCTAAGAGGAAACAAAGAGGCAAACATACAGGATGAAAAATGATTGTAAGAAATACTATATAACATCTTAGGTTGTAATCATATGCACAGTTTTATCTGAAAGTTAAGCATAGCCGGAATTACTTCAGAGTGAATGCATGTCTATGATTATACTGTTCCTTTTTATTTTAAAAATTACATGTATTAATTATTTGTGCTCTGTTGCAGTTGTCTGTAGGTCAGTACCCTTTGAAGGATGAGGTGCAAGTTAAAAGAATATATATATGTAGCCATACACATACACACTCATTACTGAGATCTTATTATTTAAATCAGCCAACTATACAGGTTGTCAAGATGATAACTGTTTGGAGTCCTCGGTTTTGTTCTGGAACCTTTGTCCTGCTTTAATGCATAGAATGAACTCTTTGACTTCTAGATATGTGTGTGTATGTATGCTTGTCATAACCTGAGGACTGGCACAACAGCTGTAGTAATGTTTATAGGAAGAAAATGTTCAACAGAGCTAAATAATCCACAGTGAAGTCTCTGGATAAGCAACCAATATAATGCATACCATGTGTTATATTTTAGACTGGCAAATGTGTCAGATGTCTCCAAGCTTCTGCCCATGAGTGCCACCCTCTCACCCAGAGTGGATAAAAATCAATGATTTAAAAAAAAAATTGATTTAAATTATTTGATTTCAGTCAAATCCACCTTGCTCTTGCCTAGTGCATTCTCTCTTCTTTCCTGCCACACAAATTATTTCTTTCTCATTTATCTTTCCTTCTACCCTGGTACCCATTCAGCTTGTACCAAGACTAGAAACCCACAAGTCCTAACCAAACCCCATGATCTCTCTCTCCTTCCCCTGCTGCACTGTTACTTTTCATGCTGGCCTTTTTTCTCCCACCTACATCCCAGTACTTAGCCCAGGATTTGTGGGAGAAATGTAATTTCTTTCATCTACAACTCCCAAAGTCTACCAGCCAGCATGGCCATTCAAGATATCTCCTATCCACTTCTGCGAGTTGCAAATTCAGTAATACCTGTGCAAATTTTTGTGCTTCTAGTTAGTACTGTTTTGGACTTCTTTCAAAGTAAATGGACTACAGCTCCCTAACTCCTCAAAGGTAGATTCTTTAGACTACATCTCACAGAATTCTTCCAGCCAGCATGGCCAGATGATACCTCTTTAGTACCTGTGCAAAATAGTTTGTTCCTAAGTCTCACTGTTTCTGAAATCTTTTGAGACAAACTCTGACTTTCTTCCATGTTTAGAAGCTTAGGCTGAACTTTCAAAGAAGGAATGAAAAAAAGAAAGAATTGCTTTTAGCTAATTTGTTATTTTACCCCAGGCAGGCAGTTCATGTTTCTCCTTCTAAGTCACTTCACAGTTTTTAAAGTTATTAATTTTTTAAGAAGACTGGATTCCAGGAGGTTTATGTGTCATAGAAACGCTTTTGATGTGGCTTAGTCCAGTATTGTCCTGTTAGTGCCAGTCAGTCAGACTGAGTGATGTAAAGAGGCGTGCATGTTGTCAGTCATTCTCGTTAATGTGATGGCCTTGATTTTGAATTTTCCACTCTCTCCTTATTAACTTCATGCTCGCACAGATATAGCAATAGAAGTAGCAATTGTGGAAGTATGCACCTGGTATGTCTTGCTCTGTGTTGTCCGGATTTTTCAGCAGAGTAGAAGAGAACAATTGTCTGATCAGCACTGTGAATAAATACCTTTCACATGTGACAGTATCATGTGAGAATTTCATTGTGGGTTCTAAAGGGGTGTTTGTGGAGTTACTGAACCTGTGAGCTGGACAGTTTTTGCAAAGGTCCAGTGACCTGCTTCTTCATGCTTAGGGCCACCTGGATCGACATGTTGGTTTTGCATACTGCTTGCCATCCCAGTCTCGCCCGCTCTGGTTCCTCCTCTTCCTTCTGAGGAGGGGAGACCTCAGGGAGGAGGTTTGTCTGAGGGCCTACCAAACTTTCGATTTGTCTGAAGAGCTAGAGGTGCCTCCAGCTTTGGTCTAATACCGGGATTGGTCACATGATTTCTCATACATTTGGAGCAATGTTCTTACTGTCCATTTTGAGAGTTGCAACCATTAGTAGCAACAGTGTTAGAATAATTGAATCATAGAACTGTAGAGCTGGAGGCGACTTCCAAGGGCCATCATATCCATCTCCTTGGCAGAGCAGGAAATCTACACCTAATGCATGCCTGACAAGTGGCCATTTATCCTCTGTTTAAAAACCTCCAATGAAAGCGAAGCCACCAACCTCCAGGACAAACCATTCTATTGCTGAGCAACTGTAGCTGTCATGACGTTCATGTGTTTTTTTCATAATGTTAACATGAAGCCTGTTATTTTGGGTCATATCCCCTGGAGCTACAGAAAACAAGTTTGCTCCATCTTCTGTATGACTTTCATGTAACTTTAAAAGATTTTGGTGTCCTTTTCCCACTTCAAAAACTTTCTGGAATGTGCCTTTTAATAGCAATTTGGTACTGTTAGTAATAAGGTTCTAAGCTGAACAGTAAATCAAATGTTAGATCCTTTGTCCCACAGCGTACTGTTAGTATTTTTTAAAAACCAAGTTGACTTTTAGTGAAGGATTTTAATATGCTTCTGATTATAGGCTTAGAGTTTTGTTAAACCTCTGCCCTTGGGTCTGCAATTCTTCAGCTTTTCCTACCTTACCTATGTGTGTTGACTTCAAAGTGAATGGTAGTACTTATTTCTTAGGAAGCGCATTCAGGATTGCAGCCATAAATAAATAGAATAAGCTGAGACCTATATAAAAATGGAGTTGACTTCTGTTCTTTTCAGCCTGTTTTGTCCAGTTTCACTTTACTGGGGCTGTTAGTTATATCTGTTAAAAGCTTGAAAAGCCATCTTGCTGCTGGTTATTTTTTGTCTTTTATCATTGGACACTATAGCTGGAAATTTTGTAACATCTCCCCTCTTGGTGATGGTGGTATTGATATATCTTGGAGCTCTCTGTGCAATTAAAATATCCATCTGTTCTACTTAGAACATTAGATGCTTCATACAATCTGTCAGTGATGTACAGCCACATGAAAGCTCTCGGAACGGTGTAAAAGAGAACACAGAGCTCTGATCCAAGCATTTCCCCTCAGCTTTGTGCTTGCTTTTGTTTACTGAATGGTGCTATCTTATTAGCTTAAAAAGACTAAAAGGAAATACTTCCTTATATTTAATTTGTCCTATATAAACAGGAAATATGGATGAGGTTTAGCCTTTCAGTGGCATTGCAAGGTTATCATTATCTAGAAATGCTTTCTTTCTAAATCATTTTAGCGTAACGTTTGGCAGAGGAGAGGGTTAAGCTCTGCCGAAATAGCTATTCATAAGTATATTTCCGCTTTGTTTTTTCTAAATGGTAGAAGTTAAGTAGTACATGTGGTTCAGAAACAAGGATTCATTGGGTCAGTCTTTTCATGTGCTTTCCAGTCTTAGTATCTTGACAGTCAGTGAACTTTTGCTGGGAAAACTTAATAGGAGTTGTGAGGAGAGGTGAATACAGTATGTATGTATGTATATGAGCTAGTTCAGGTGGTCATGGCTTTAGCCTCATTCGATCTAGTGCTCTTCTGATGTTCTGGACTACAACTTAGTTTCAAAATGTGGTTTCACATTCAGATTGGCTGGCCTCTTGCTTGCAAAGGAGGAGGAGTTGAATGGAGGAGTATGTGAGTCCGGGGCTTGCTTGGACTCCCATGCTTGTGGCCTGTGAGCTGCATGGTTTTCTGAACTTTGTAAAACCCTAAACCTTTTCCTGAGGTATGAAAGGGGAAAAAATGTTTGCTTGGTTTCTGATACGGTTGTCTTCCCACTGCTAAACCAGTATTCTTGGTGTAGATGGTTTCCAGTTTCAATTGGAGAGGGAAAAATGAAATTCTGATTTGAGATTGCTATTTTCCCACCACTAGTAGTGTCGGTGAATTGTCAATCCAGATGGTAGTCTAGAGCAGAAATTCCCAACCTGGGGTACATGTACCCCCAGGCATACAAACCAGAACATTTAGGGATACACACAAAAAGTTGAATAGTGGTGGGAAAAGGCACATAAATCAACAGTGTAAGCCAAGATACAAGTCCAAAGTTTTGAAATTAATTGAACATTATGAATGGCAAAGGTATAAAGTATTGCCTCTGTTGTGTAGTCAGTGGCTTTCTGTGGCTTGCTTATACTAAATACGTAAAGTGTGAAGGTGATAAGTGAATTCTCACACACTCAGGGATGAGTTTTGGCCAAGCTTTGCTGGTGACAACGCAAAGGTTTTGTGGTACGCATGTGTCCTTCATGCTGTACATAAAGGATGGAAAACTTCTCTAAAATTTGCATTCTTTTAGGATAGGATTGAAGCCAGTGGTGGGCAAGACCTGTGTTCAAAGTAGGTGGGACCACCCTTTTTTCCTTCCTGCCCCAAACACAGGGTTCTACAGGTTAACCACATTCTTCCATGTTTTCTGTGGGATCAATTTTGTCATGCCAAATAGAATAGCATTTGGTGGTAACCTAGTTGTGCTGCAGCAAGAGCTTCAGGTAGATTATAGCATGTGGCCTTGGTAGTAATACATTTTGAGTTTTGCTTCGGTAGTGTTTGCACATGTTGTGAGTGGCTTCTGCTACCTACTGTTTGGAAGAGAGTCTCCAATTTCGGTATCTGGAATAATGTCAGCAGAAGTTACTCTTCTAGGATGCAACAGTTGTCATTTCATCCCACTGTTAAGCATCAACATTCTGTAAGCAGGACATGACTAATGATGGTGCTGTGAGAGTTTCAAAATTACCAGAGGATGTTGGGTAGGTGGAATAACTATTCCAATTACCACTTCCTTTTCATCAATCCTTCTGTGCTACATAGAAATGTTAAAGGGTGTCTGTGTTGTGCAAGTGTAACCAGCCATTCATCGTGCAGCCATTTTTTAAAAATGGGAAATTCTTGGGCAAATGAGTGTATGACTGTCTGAAGTCGTCTTCTGGTGAATTCATCATTGACAAATTTGAACCCAGAAACCAGGCTAACACTCTTATCCTTAGGACCGTACTGCTTCACCGTCATTTAGTATTCTCCAAAGAGCATTGCATATATTTTGTTATGTTTTCAATGATGCTGTAAGGTGGGTTGGTGTTACTATTCCCCAATAGCTGTGAAGCAAAGATGATAGAAAATACACTGGGTTTTGCATAAAATGGCTTGGTAAATTTCTTGCTCAGCTGTGTTTTCAGCCATTGTCTTTCCATATGCTTATTTTCTCTTTGTCCTCTGTGTTGTCTGAATATATCATTGTGACATGGGAACTACATATGTTACTACTCCTGATATTCTGTGCCTCCTTTCTTAGCTATGCTGAGCTGCATTTATGTGCAAGCTTGGTTAGTGACTTTTGTAGCTGAAATGGCCACTTGGTTTGTGTACACCATTCCTAGGTGCACTGATAATAACAGTAATAATAATATTGGCTCATAGATTTTGGCTTAAGCCCACAGCTAGTGGCTCAGAACCCCCACATATTTTATGTGGTAACTCCGGCAGTAATTCATACCAAAATAAATCTGACCAACTTTAACCTGCAAATGCAATGCAGGTTGGTTGTATATGTTCCAAACTGATTTATGAAAAGTTTCAGGACAAGATAATGAGGAGGGAGGGAAACTGAGGGGCACTTCTTTAAAATTCAGTAGAACTCACAATTGGGAGAAGGCTAGCTTAAATTGCTATTCACTTGTTACTAACACCTCCTTTCTCTATTGTTGCTTTTTTCACACGGAGAGTGGTATGTCTGAAGAGGAGAAACTTCCACTGACACATAAGCTGTACATATGATAAAGAACTCTGTTTTTGCTTGCATATAGAGCTTACACATGAGCAAGAGTTTATCTTCTTCAGACACATTGCCGTCCATGTGAGGACAGAGAGGGGAGGGGCTCATTGCTGCTTTATAAATGCATTGGTAATACCTGGGGTGGAATGGAGCATAATGAGTGAATGAGTCTTAGAATTTTTCTTTATGTTGTAGCTATCATTAATATTATTATTAGTAAGAGGTATGCTTTACGTGCAAGTGTCTCCTCTTCCAGTCTTTCCTTGCTGCCTGAAGTTATACAGCCCATACACAGGTTTGGGTAGGTGCCTGGCTTCATTCCATGGGACACCACACTTGGTGTTTTTGCTTTGTGTTTGACCCATCTGTTTTGCAATAAGCCAAATAGATTCTTCCTACCCATAGTCCTGGAAAATAGAAGAGTCTGCATAAGTGAATGGGAAGTGACTTGTAAAGACGCCTGCTGTACACAGTGAGGACGGAGTGCGTGAATTCTTCTGGTCTTCAGTCTTTGAAAAGTGATTCTTCTCAATGTGACTGTTTTTGTGCTCCTTGAAGGCAAGCGGAGATAGGTCTGTCTCACCTTGAGCCTATCCGTTGTTGACACTGCAAACAAATCTTATCTAAGAAGAGGAAGCCTGGTGTTTAGTAAACAGTATTAAGGCTGCAGCGTGAGCTGCATCCAAATCAGGACTTCTCATTATTCCTGTTTTGCTGTTGAGATGATTGCTTGTGGCTTTCTGACCACTTAGTGTGTTTTTAAAAGCTCTTCATTATGCAATTCAAAGTAATGAACATAAATGAGCATATTATTCAGTTCCACACTCCTTAGGGTTGATTGTTCTTTGTGCAATGGAAGAAATGGTGCTGTCGTGCATGGTGTGTTCAAGTAGTCTATTTACATCTCTAACTTCTGCACAAAACTGGCTTGCTCTTAACTAGGGTAGAACTTGGGTAGGCTTGTCTTCTACTGAACTGCTATAGTACTTGTAGCAATAACTGTTCCTTGATTACCATAGCACATTCTGTAGATAGAGTGCGTCATTGTGTAGCATCTGTGTCTCCCCCCCCCCCCAATAATGCAGCATTTGTGCAACTCAGATTACATGAAGTTCAGAGGTGTCACATTTTTCATGCAGGACCACATTTAATGTTAGCATGTAGATAAAACTTGAGCAGAAAAAGACTGCAGCTCATCGGTTTTAGTACCGTGCGACCAATGTGAATGACATACTTGTTCTTACCCAGATTGCAAGAGTTGATGTTGAGCTGAACATCTTGCACTGTTCTCCAATATGCCTGTTACGGATTTCATATTTTAAAAAGAAAATAATTGCTATCTTAAGGTGGGAAGGGACTAAGTAAAGACTTGGGATTGGGGGAGAAGATATTTCTAAACATTGACATGTATTTCTAAATATATTCTAAATATCAAAACACATTTATAAAGAAACTTATATTAAAATATGAAAGATAAATATGGATCTAGAATGCTTTATAAATGTCATACAGAAAACTGAAAATTATTAGTTACTAACAGATAAAGAGGGCCAGTGTGGTGCATCAATTTCTATGAACAAATTAAGAAACATGAACTTTTCTGAACCAGATTAAAAAAAAAAAGAGTTTTCAACCTCTCTTATCCCTTCTGAATACTGCACTTTGGTAACTCTTAAACCCTTTAATTTAAATAAAAAAATTCAGTCTACAAATGTTAGTTTGTGCCATATTCATAAGTAACATTTAATCATTAAGATTTGATGCATTTGGGAGGGAAAAGTCTCTGAGCTTAAATGCATTTCTTCAAACAACCTTTTCAAAAGAATCCTGGATAAGGAGATGTCCCTATTTTAGTGTCAGATTGCCTTTTCTGCCTGGGAATATACACAATTTTGCCTGTTCCCTACCCTGAGATGTTTATCTTTTTGGCTTTCCTTGATTTTTATCCTTCAGTGTCATGAGAACAGAGATAAGGCATGTGAGTTGCTTGATATTGGTGGACTGCTACTCCCATCAGACCTCACTGTTGGCTGTGGTTGATGGGAATGGGCAGTCCAGCAGTATCCAGGAGGGCTTTTCCCTTGGTTTGGAACATTTAACACACACGCTCACCCCTGCCGCCCAAGTTTAGAATCTTCAGTGAAAGGCAAGTCATATAGAAACTTCTGTGGCATGTGGCTTCCTTCTGCCTTTGAGGCTTTCCCTTTGATGTTGTGGAAATGCTTGAGGTGAGGTATACCCTGTTTCCCCGAAAATAAGACCTAACCTGAAAATAAGCTATAGTATGATTTTTCAGGATGCTCGTAATATAAGCCCTACCCCAAAAAAATAAGCCCCAGTTAAGTGAAACCCCGCCCTCCACCATTGTGCAGCAACCAGAAGAAGATGACATGACTGTATTTGAATAAATGTAGATTTTTGTACATGAAAAAAAAAAAAAAACATCCCCTGAAAATAAGCCCTAATGCGTTTTTTGGAGCAAAAATTAATATAAGATCCTGTCTTATTTTCGGGGAAACACGGTAGTAATTGATTGTTTTGTGTTCTCTACTTCAGGTGTGCAGCACTATAGTTGTGTGGAGCCCTCCGAATAACTTCACTTAGTCTTTGTCTTAATTTCAAAAGCCCTTTGCAAGCAATCAGCGAAACCTGCAGGTCATTTGATGCAGGGGTGGGGCATGAGAGAAGGGGCCTTACCTGTTAAAGGCTCTAGCCCTGCCCGTGGTCGGTATGCCGTTCCTAACATACTGCCCTGAGGTAATGTCCTCAACAGAAATGAAAGTTTGCTACTGTGTACTCCTTTATTTAAGAGATATCATAGTGAAGTGTTCCTTTATCTTGAAATATTGGTTGTGACAGCAACTGTAGTTGGAATTAATCATCGTTGAGGCACGTACAGAGGTAGCTACAACTCATGGTCGTTGAGGAGAGTGAGCATGCAATTCTGACTCTTGTTTCTGGTATCTTCAGGCTGCTGAGAGATTTGGGCCAACGGACAGAGATGGAAACAGAACCTGTTCTAGTATGATTGGCCGGTATCTTGTTGTATTATGCCATCCTGGAAGAGTGAGTGTTCCCCCACTCCAGCAGGCTACCTTTGACATGCCTGGTCCCTCCCTGCATGCCGAGGTTTATTGTGCAATCAGTTGTGTGATTGGTCACAAAACAGGTGGACTGTTGGAGGAAGGAGATGCTTACAAGATTGCCCTTATGCTCTGAATAGGGATACTGGCTGTTGTCTCCAGTGTTTCTACCAAAGGTGAAGCATGGCTTTGCTCCCCACCCCCCTATTGGGAAATACATATATATTTTCTGGTTCCCCCCACCCAGCCCTAGCCTGTTATTTGCTTTAGTCTTCAGTCCATATTTTTGGACAAGCTGTTAAAATTCAGCTTGTGGTTATCTGAGTGTCAAGAAGGAATTGTGTTGTTAAAGGTCTTATTCCAAGTGCTTACTTTCAAAGGTTCTGAATGAGTGATGCTTAAGACATGTGGTAAAATGAGGCTGTATCTTGTACTTAAAAGTGGATTAGTATTCATCTTCAGACTTATTCCAACTCAGAAATAACATGTGGAGAGTGGCTGCTGTTATTCTTCAGCTTTCATATACCAGTGGAGGCTACAGAGTGTGTCTCACACGTGAAGGGTTTTCTTCGTGACCTGTGCAACTGTGCTTGGCGAGATAAATGTGTGACTGAAAGGTTGGAGTGGCTGTCTCGAAACTCAGAAATTTTATAGCTGTAATGAATGAATCAAAATGTCCCTGTGTAAAAGGACATTTCAGAGTGGAAATGTCTTTCTAGTCTGTTTGCACCCTGGCCATCAGTGCATGTCTGTTTCCAAAGAGAGCAGGGTGGATTTGATTTAAATCAAATCAATTTAAATCACTAGTCAGTAAATGTTTTATTTAAAAATATATAAAAATGGATTTTTGGATTTAAATTGGATTTTTAAAAAATAAAATGCTTATTGAAAGTTGGGCACAGAGAAAGAATTGCCTATGACCACCTAGTGGTTTTTATTGATTGGTCAGGGGTTTCTGTTATCTTCTATTAAAGAATCTGTTCAGCGTAGGCATGCAGAAGCCATTGGGTTGGTTAACCTTTTCACTCAAACTTACCTAATTTTGCAGCTTTGAATGAAAACCTGAGCCCCCAAAAAGCACTTCTCTAAATTTCTAGTGAAGTTCTCCAGCAAAAAATCCAAACACAAATGTTGAGCTAAAGTGAAAGAAAAATGTGAGAAAAGTGATAACTAAAGTGCATATACTAGTGAAATAACTTTAAAAATGCATTATACTAGAAGACTAGTTTGCAAACAGTAGCCAAAGTCCTGTTACTTAGTGTAGTAAATCACACTAGAGTAAACCCATTGAATCAATGAGGATTTGATGAGTCAACTGCAAGTTCCATTGATTCAAATGGACCTAGTCTAACTGCGATTTATTAAGCAAAATTAAGCAAAATTGCATAAAAAACATTTGTATCAGGAAGACTTGTACAAAAACATTTACAAATTTTCATGCAAACTTGCAAAAAATTCTAGAGTTGAGGATGAATTGGATTGAATGTGATCAAGATGAGAAATTGTTAGATTTGCCTGTCCTGAAAAGAAATATTAACCAGTGAGATTTAAAACATATGTTGTTGTGTGATTGTGTCTTTTCTGGATTTTCTGTTAGATATTTTGTTCCCCTAGAGGCCAGCATTTTTTGGCTGCTAAGCATAGTTAGCCCTCATTGAGTTTCTTTTGGGGTAGCCTCCCAAGTTTTCCCCCCAAAAAGATGTCTTAAAATACACAATAAATGTGGGATTACTATGCAACAGAGTCTGCCGATACTTCATGCTTAGTGAAGGAATGTGTTGCTTTTGACTGTACACGCTCTGAACACTAGGACTGGAGAGAGTAACAGCTCCTTGTATAATCAGTATTCCAGTACAGAGGACACAGCCTTTGGCAAGAATGTTCTGTCCAAATATTTTTGTTTATGGAGGGAATTAATTAACTTCAAGTCCTAGAACAACCTGCACTGTCATTCTTTTAATGACAATTAAACTGGTTTGCTCAGAATTAACTGCTGAGAGTATTTTCAGGTGGTGGTTTGATTTAATCCTGAGTTTAAACATTTCAAGAAAGCTTTGAGCCAGGGGCAGGGAAATTCAGATTTTTTTTCTGAGTGGTTGTTTATTTGAAGACAAAAACAGCAACTAAATGATATTTTTGAGTGATGAATAATATGTCAGTAGCCAGAATCCTATCAGAAGTTTATGTTTGCATAAGGGAAACTGTGTAAGCCTTGGTGGCAAATTGCCACCTATTATCAGAGTGCTGGTTATGTTCCCCTGAGCCTGTGCCTGATTGTAGGATGAGGTATGCAGCCAGGAACACAACTAGCATCTTGTTAACAAGTGGCAATATGCCACCAAGACTTGCGCAGTTTCCCTTATGCAAGTGTAAGTTGCCAATAGGATTCTGGCCAGTGAGAAAACTTACTCATTGCTCACATTTGTAATGCTATCTTACTGGTTTCAAGCCATGGATAAAGGTTAAAACCAATATTTCAAACCAGACTCAAAAATGGACTGTGGGCCTGTGAACTTAAGCATTTACATAATGCGATTGAAATACCCGATCCCAGTTAATAAATTTACAGCTGTACATAGTCATGGAGCTTCAGTAACATCTTTAGAGGTAGACCCCATCCCCTTTCAGCAAACCACAGTAGTCTAAGTTAGTCTAAGTGAGAAGGTTACCAGCAGCGATATGGTGATAGGTGGCTTATGAGCCAAAGCTGATAAAAGGCACTTCAAGCCAAAGAGGTCAGCTTAATGTCAAATGATGGATAAGTATTCTCAGACTGTGAACTTGATCCTCTAGGGAATCTTGGCCATAAAGGGGGGGGGGGGGACTTTTTTGAGACAGTACATTTATTCGTTCTGTCCTAATCTGAAGTTTAGAAAATAAAAAGATTTGTGTGGACTGCAACAAGATTCTCAACTGTTCCACATTTTGGCTTATTCTTTGATTTTTTTTTATTTTTGACAAGGGATTTTTACTGATCATTCTGAAGGTATAATACTTTGTAAGATATCCCCCCCCTTCAGAACTTCCATTCCAGGTTTATGTGAAAATGTGAGTACCCTGCCCCTTCTGGTTGATTTTTGTACCTCTTCCCCAGCCCCTACATCTCTATATATTGTAATTTGACATAAAGTTGACTAACAGATTTTCCAGTATGAGAATGAGCTTCAGCTATATGTTGTAGATAAGGCCTTATGTAAACATTTAGAAACCAAGTTCCTAATTTCTCCTGATGGTGCTCTGGTTTGGACATGGTTGGTTTCAGACTTTAACCATATTCCCACGCTAATCTTTAGCTGGTGACTGAGTGTGTTTGTCTTGTTCTATACTGTGGGGCTGGTGTGTTTAGTGAAAGGATAATTTAGCAGCACCTCACTTAACACATTCTATATTCAGCGAAAAAAGAAAAATCGCTTGATCTGTAGTAGCTGCCATGTTAACCAAAACTGTTTACCAGTGGACTGTGTTTTGATTAGATGATATGGTTTGCATTCATATTTTATTGCAACTACTTTGAGCAATGAATGAACTATTTGTAAGTCATGTGGAATGTCTGGGTAGCTAAAAAGGGGCATTAGATGGATTTGTAGAGGATAACAGCAAAACCAGCAAAGATTTCTGTGGCATCTTAAAGAACAATGTATGTATTTATTTAATATGCCACCCTCCTCCCTATAGGGGACCCAGGATAGCTCACAACCAGTTAAAACAATGTAATAAATGCGATAAAATACAGTATAATGTAATATTAAAAATTTGAACCAACAGCAATATTGAAAGCAACCATTTTAAGAACACCTTGAAACACACTTACTGTACCTCATTTTACAATATTCCATAAATGACTTGCCCAGGTCATTGAAAATGTTCCTCAAAAGGAAAGTCTTTGCCTGTTAGTGGAGGGACAAGAGGGAGGGAGTCAACCTGGATTCCCCGGGGAATGCATTCCACGAGCTAGGTTCTGCCCCTGAAAAGTTGTCTCTTGCTTCCTCAACAAACAAGCTTGTCAGGATAGTGGGACAAAGAGAAGAATCTCTGTAGAAGATCTATAAAACCAGAGGAACTTATGTGCAGTGATGAGGCCTTTAAGATAGTCTGAACCCATGCTGTATAGGGCTTTATAGCTCATGACCAGCCCTTTGGATTCGGCTCGGAAATGGACCAGCATCCAGTGAAGCTGTTGTAACAGGAATTTCGTTCTCCCTGTATCCTGCCCTGTCAGCAGTTTGACTGCGGTATATTGAACCAGCTGAAGTTTTCAAATACCCTTCAAGGCAGACCAATGTAGAGTATGTTGCAGTAATCCAGGCACAATGTTACTAAGTTATGAGAATAATGCATTAATTATAACAAGACGAGAGAGAGGGAGGGAGAGAAGTAGGGGGAGTATCTCTTAGTATCTTAAGAACTAACTCATTTATTTTAGCAAAAGGTTTCGTAGATTATATCCACTTTCTCGTATGTGTAGAGTACAGTACTGTGCCTCAGGTATATATGCATGGTTGGCTGGATAGCTCAGTGGCTTAGGTATCTGACTTCAGAGCCAGAGGTTGGGAGTTCAATTCCCTACTATACCTCCTGTGAGTAGAGCCAGCCTGTGTGGCCTTGGGCAAGTTGCACAGTTCCAGGGCACCCCCAGAAGAAGAGAATGGTAAATGACTTCTGAGTATTCTTTACCTGGAAAACCCTGAAAATGGTTGCCATAAGTCAGAATTGACTTGATGGCACATGATTATTATTATATGTGCACATTCTACAAGGATGTGGATGTGGTCCCAGAATGAAGTGGGATACAGAAAATAACAATTGTATGATTAGCATTTGTAGTAGACTTACAGCTGACTGATGCAGTGAGCCGTATAGAATCCACAGTAAACATGGGCTATAATAAATGTGTTTGTTTTTAACCAGAAGATTTCTTGATTGCTATTGCTATAATAGATCACACTGCAGCTCCATTGGACATTATGAACAAAGATAGTGAAATGATGGCCCAGAGATAACATACATCTAAATAGAATCTGCAGGGGACAATCTTGAGGAGGAGAGACATGGTTTTCATACTCTGCTTCTGGTGGCCATCCTGGAGGCCTCTACCTAGCCACTGTGGAAAACAATACTAGGTTCGATGAACCGTTCATCTCATCCCAACAAGCTCTTTCTGAACTCTAATTTTCTGAGCTCTTTCTGAAGGTGATGTTCTCATGGGTCACTTCAGGCTGCTTTGAAGAAGTTTCCAGTGAAACATAAGTTATACAGAAGTGTCTAGTCCATCCCAGTATCTTACACCCACGGTGGCTGACCAGCTGCCCCTGGAAGTGCAATGTTTCTTGGTTAGTGGTGACTCTTGTAACTCAGGTTCCTTCATGGTTTGTGTTTCTTTGCAGTTTTCTGATGTTAAAAAGTACTTAACTGTAAATAAGGGAGAAAGTGGCAGACTAGATTGGACCTGTTCTTTCCTGCAAAGTAAGTGGGAAAAGAAATAGTGCCAGCAAAGCTTACCCAGGTATATTTTTGGCAATAGGCAGTTTATGGCTGTGTAAGTTTTTTAAAGAGCAAATGACTGGGCATGAATGTAGTGGACGTTCTGTGAGCTGAACTGGCAAACACTGAATATTACTGTTTGTGTTGTGTTTTCGGGAGAAAGAGAGAGGGAAAGTTCCATTTTAGGATTGTAAAGCAAGAACATACCTGGACCAACAGCCGTCTAGCAAGCCTGGAAGCTGTTGAACTCTGTAAACTCTAGAGCAGGCATGATGTTGAAGTTGGCAGGGACAGCTATATTATTAGAAATCTCCTTGATCTTTGATGCTACATACACTGTGTTCTGACCTTGTACAGTATGGAATCACTGCCATGTTCTCATAAGAAAGATTAGATTGTTCACTTCATGTATTAGCATGCACTACACTGTTTAGTTACCTTGATTGTGGATACAACATGGACAATTAATAAGGGAATGAATCTACCCCAAAGTAATCTTGGGTATGCTCTTAAGACAACAGTGCTCTTTCAAACTTGGTTAAGCTTTTTCTATATCTGCTATATACATGGAAATTTCTGAAAAATTCCTACAGACCAATGGTTTCCAACATTGGTTCCTCAGATGTTCCTGGACTAAAACTCCCTAAAGCCTTCACCACTAGCTGTGCTGGACAGGAATTTCTGGGAGTTGTTGTTCAAGAACATCTGGGGACTGAAGATTGGGAACTACTGCTATAGACTATAGCTGCAGAACCATAGCCCTCCAGAGAGGTTGATGAACTATTGCTCTCATCATTAGTTATTTGTTATATTATACACAGCATTTTCTTCAGTGAGCTGAAGGTGACATATGTGACTCTTTGTCTCCCCGCTTTATTTTCACAGCAACTCTGTAGCTTAGACAGTGAGAGTGTGACTGCTCCAGGAGTTTCATGGTAGAGTGGGGAACCCAGGATTCATAGTTTGTAAACTGTTATGTCACATAGGTGTTAGCCATTTTGGCTTGGGCTGATAGGAATTGCAGGTCCTCGCATACAGCAATCATCTACATTTGGTTCCCCTACTGTGGATGGTTGTTCCATGTGGCCAAGTGTTCTTCTGGAGCTGTTTTGCCTCTTGCTGTGGGAGAAACAGACAGTGGTGTAGAGGTGAACAACATGAAGGAAGGTGGAGTGCTGCAAGCTGTGACATATCAAAGGTGCACTTCCTGGAATATCGACAACAGAGGCTCTTTTGGTTGTCTTTGGTGTGTCCGCTGTATTTTCAGAAGCAGGACTCAGGTTAGCAAGAAATGGATTTTCTTACTTTTCAGGAATGAGGAAAAGGAGAACATATGCCTTGAGTGATAGCTCCAGCTCAAAATAAGATGTCCCATGTAAAGGGTTGCAGTTATGTTAAATATCCTGCGTGACCACCATTAGATTGTCTCTCTTTCTGTGTGATTATGTGTGAGACAGAAGTGAGGGCAGGGGGAGACTTTCAACAAGCAGTGCTAGATGAAGTGTTGTGGGGTATGTATTTTTGGGCTGCTTTAGAAAAGCAGGGTGGAATAAAATTGATGATATTTTAAAAAACAAAATTTTTAAATTTAAACCAGATTTTTTTTTTTATTTCAATCACATTTATTTTAATGAAAATCATTTGGAAGAAAAACCTATTTAAAGATAGTTTTCTGTTTAAGATATAGTATAGTTCAAAGATTATTCAGCAGGAAATATAGCTTAGTTAGGTAGCATGAGGCTGTATATTCATATAATACTTATATTTTTGGTAAACTAATTCAGTTGATCCAAGTTATCCAAGCTGAGATAGCGTGTACTTTTTAACCCTTGAAAATAGTAACCAAAAAATTCTGGTTCTTCTGGTTGACCCAGTTGAATCCATTGTTGCCTCACCATGTATGTACGTAGATCGATGGAGGACTTGTTGCATTCAAGGTTTGTACTCCAAGCGGTCTCTGATCTAGAGTGTATCAAAAAGGGTCTGTCTTGTTAGGCTGGGCATCACTTCAGCCAAATATTTGAGAATATGCAACTGAGAATTGTGGAAGATTCGGCAGTGGGAGTGGTCTCATAGTCAGCGTGAAGACATGTGCAGTCTGAAATGTTGCAGCAAAGAATTGCGCAACCCTTTTCTAACTTCTTCCAGGTTTACCTTGGCTTGCAAAAGTTTTGCAGATCTCTAAAAAATGTTACAGGAATGCGAAACCGTTGTCATCTCAGGAGAAAGAGAAGAGTGTTGGAAGAAGTCACTGGGTGTGCTTGTTCAGCGCAGACACTTGGAAAAGGCCATTTTTCATTTGTATGCTGCCTAATTATATTATCAAATAAAAGGCTGAATCCATTAAATAGCCCGGCCTTTGTGAAGCCTTTCAATTGCTTTTAATTTAGCGGCTGCACAGAAGCTGAATTCGGGGCATTCATAGTCCTGTGCTATCTTCTTGACTAGCCGCCAGGGCTATTCATGTTGTTCTGAGTGCAGGAAGTTCTCACATTCATTGAGGAGTGGACAAGGGGGAGGGTGGGTTGAGCTGTGAGCAACTGAAGGCCTTCTCTCTCTCTCTCTTTTCTTTTTTAAAGAAAAAGTGTGGGGGTGGAGAGAAAGAAATGGCTTTTAAAGGGGGAAAAAATCGGTGATTCCTTCTGGACTTGTTTACCAACTGCTCAGCCTGTGAGTAAATAGTGAAAATAATTTTGAGTACCGTATTCATCGTGAGTGATGAGAAAAGAGTTCTGAGGAGAAGTTAAATCTTTTGTCTGGAAGGTCCTGGGCTTGGAAATAATATATTAAAATTAATATGTTCACAATAAATTCAGTACCTTTCTCATAAACTATTTTTAATTGTGACTGTGGTGGTGGGACCAATCATTCTCTTTCAAGATAAGAAATATTGGTCTTGGTCACCTATTTCTGAACAGAGATGGCTGGGTAGCTCAGGTATCTGACTGCAGAGCCATAGGTTGGGAGCTCTATTCCCCACTATGCCTCCAGCGAGTAGAGCCAGACTGTGTGGCCTTGGGCAAGCTGAATAATCCCAGGGTTCCTACAGAAGATGGGAATGGTGAACGACGTATTCTCTACATGGAAAACCCTGAAAAGGGTCACCATAAGTCAGAATTGACTTAATGGCACATGATGATTATTATTTCTGAATGGGGTAGGGAACAGGTTTATTTTTTAAAAATAATAACTCCAAAACCCTTTGTGCAAACTTTCCCACATTTGACACTTAGCTTCTATCTAGATGGAGTAGAGGGTCATCCCCGTAAACTTTGACCTCACCATGTACCAATGTTGCTTTATGCAGACAATGCTGTAATCTTATCTCAGACGCGTCAAGGACTTAAACAATTAATCAACAGATGAGCGGAGTACCTATTAAATAATAAACTCCAATTGAATTATAGCAAATCTAAAATTATGGTTTTTGCTAAAACATGGAAATTATTCAGTTGGAAGTTCAAGGGAAATAATATTGAACAGGTTAAACAATTTAAATATTTAGGTATACAGTTTTACTACGAACATGCCTGGCTTTGGCATCATAAAGCGGTATTGAATTCTGCTAGGTTACAACACAGACCAGTTGCCGGTTGCCATTTTAACAGAGGCAATTCCTATATGCCAGCGGCTCTTGAAGTGTTTAATGCCAAAATTATACTGCAAGTGTTATATGGCACCCCCATTTGGATGAGTGCTATGGACTGCTCAGTGAAACGGATCTAAGCCTCATGGCTACAGAAAATCTTAGGGATGCCAAGATGTGTCTCTTATGCCACTCTGTGTCTAGAAGTGGGTCAACCGTTGATAGAGACGAGGGCATGGTTGAGATCAATAAAATTTTGGCCAAGAGTCTACTACAGTTCAGACCAGGACAGTCTGCTTTATCAGCTTCTAGAGTATGCACCTGCCTCCCCAGGATAATCCAGTTTGGTTAAGAAAATTAGATCAATGGGCATTGCAATAGACTCATTGAGTTCAGTGTCCCAACTGGAAGCATATCAAACGATAAAATGTAGATAATTGGACGTACAAATACAGGAACTACAGAGTGCTGTGAATAAGATTGTTTGCCGATAAGCCTGAAGTTTCCCATCAAAGTTGGTCAACCAGCACGGTATCTTTACTCCAGCTAAAATGCCCCCAGGAACGCAGGGCCTTTACCCTTGCTAGATGCAACGCCATCCCATTGGCAGTGCTATATGGGAGATTCAGTGGGATTCCATACAGCGAGAGGTGCTGCTCCTGTGAGCTGGGTGGGGTGGAGTCACTCCCTCACATGATTTTGCAATGTCCCTTCTATACCAATCTCCGCAGAAAATATTTAGACCCATTTTTGTTAAAGAAGAGGGGCTGTTCAGATTGTAACACACTGAGGTAAAATTTGTCAGCAGAAGAGTCAGTTACGAGTGGAGAATGTGGCAGCCTTTTTGAACCAGATAGTGAGGAGCAGCAGACCGAGACATGGTGAATTTGTAGATTCAGTTAATTAATAGTTTGTTTTTTATCCTGTATATGTGATTTTATTGTGGATGCCAATAAAGGTTCTGACTGACTGACTGACAGACACAGAGAAAGAACAGGCTGTCTGCTACAACTGTGCCAGATTTGGAGCGGATCTGAAGTCTAGTTTGAAGGTTAAAGTTTTTTGTTTGTGCTGTCCCCATTTTTAGAATTGTAGAATGTTGATTTGTTGTGCTAGCACAGGATCACTGATGACTCTTGTGCAGCAATAATTATGACTGACAATCTATGTGCCATTCTTTGTATGCCTCATTTTTTATTCTAAAACCAGTAATTTAATCAATGTATTAATAATCCTAATTCAATAATCCAAATGCTCTTCGTGTTTAAGCATTAACACCAATAAATTAATCTCCCCTTTTATAAAGGTTAACATCATCAGATTAATTTTCCAGACCTCATGTTCTGGGAAACTGATTGTTTTGAGTCTGAAAGGCTGGGCTAGCTAGTAGGGGAATGTACTGTTCTAGGAAATTTATTGGTGGTGTGGTGTGGTCTGTCTTTCTCTTCAGAAAGCATAGCCTTCTCTCCCTGTTCTATTTTTCTGTGTTTGTATCTGTACAACGATGGGGAAACGGGTGCAGTATCTGCACAGGAGCATTTTTATTGATTCTCACTTACTGTGACCAGGTCTGGTGTGGAAAATTGATTCTGGGACTAAATCCAGAGGACCTTGAGGGAAGACAGTAGACTGGTCAGGTGCTGGAAAGCAAAGGAAGGACCTGAATAAGTTGAATATTACCAACATTTTTTCATGTAGGTTGCTTCTTGATCTTTTGAAAGTATGTACATAATAGAAAGTATTGAATTAGTGTTTACATGGATACACCCATTGCTTTTTGGGAATTGCCATTCTTCTTAATATCTTGATTAATTTCCTATAACTCACTAAAACTAAAGTAGCTGTGAAAAATTAAACTAATATGCCCTGGAGTGACTAATTTCGAGATGGTCATGCTAGTTGATTACAGACTTAGTTGGTAGTTCTGCCAATTTTGAGTTTGCAGTCCTAATCAATGCAGTCTTGGGACTTGATTTTGTAACTAACTCAAAGGTGCAGTGAGTGTTTTTTTTTTTGCTTGAACCATCATCCTAAGGTGTTACCGTGTTGAGAACTAAAACAGAACATACTAGCCAAAATATGCCTTGTGTGATCTGATTTGTTTGATAGTGTTAAAGCCTCTGAAACCTCCCTTTTCCGCCCTTCCACCTCCAGTCTTGGCAGATCTCCCATGTTTTCGCTCTGAAGGGGAGGACTGCTTTTGACACACCCTGTGGAGTGCAGGATGTTACTTAGGCATTAATATATATATTTCTGCCTGTTCTGTTAACTCCTGAGAGCTGCAGTGGGAGAGTTGTGGAAGATGGTTCTCTGGAATGAAAGCCTCATATAGCTCTGTGAGGGGCTGATATATTGGTTATCTCCTCAGTTTTTAATAGAGATATGACTGTCTGTGTATCTATATCGTATTAAATTGTTTTATGCCAATATCAAGTGATAGCTTTTTGTTTTGGACATGGGGCCAAAACTTGTGCTTATGTGTCTGTGGAATAAGTGATGTAGGAAGAAGATACATGAGTTGGTGATCTTAACAGTTTAGTTCAGGGGCAGGTAACATGTGGCAATCCAGATGTTATTGCATGAGAGCTCCTATCAACTCTAGCCAGTATAACCAGCAATGAGGAATGATGGGAGTTGTAGTCTAGCAACATTTGGAGGGGTTCGGGTTGTCCAGATTTAGTTGACATGATACATACCAAATTGTGTATCTTAAGTTATTCATCCATTTTTCTTGGTCCAGAACCTAATGAAGGGCTAGTCAGCCTAGTGCCCTCCTATCCCCTAATGTTTGGTCACTAGCAGTACTATCTGGGGCTTATGGGAATTGTAATCCTACATACCTGGAGGGCGCCAGATGCTTGCTCAAGTCTAGTGAACCAACAACCGCCTGTGGATTTTTTGTATCATTTAAACACTGAAAAAAATATTCTATTCTATGGAATAAGATTTTTAATAAATGTCAGGGGGAAAATCCTAGAAGTGATGAAACAGGGGAAGGGTCTTAGCAAGGCTGAGATCACCAAGTATCCAGAAGCCTCATGAAGTTATTATATGTATTTGTTACCTTAAAAATTCTGCATCATGTGGAATGAAATTATAAGCAGAGAAAATGAGGGGAGGTAAAGAAGGGTGTGGACTAGAGATGGGGGTATTTGTATATGAATACCCCCACACAGGTGAACATAATGAGGGTTATTACTCACCTTCTGCTGTTGCCACGGGCTCTGTGCTCCCTTCCTATCGATCTGGAGCCCACGGTCTGCGAGCCACTCCTGGCAGGAGGCGGGAGGACGAGCCTCGGTGCAAGGTCGAAGAGTGGCTCACAGACCGTGAGCTCTGGATCGATAGGAAGGGAGTGCGGAGCCCGCAGCAACAGTGGAAGGTGAGTGGACGGTCCAGCCCCAAGGGGTTGGACCCTCGTTATGTCCACCTGTGCGGGGGTATTCGTATTTGTATACGAATACCCCCATCTCCAGTGTGGACACATAGACATAGTGTAAATAATGGTTTCAGTGTACAGAAAATGTGATAACATTGCTTCTAATGTAATTTTTTAAAACACATTGAATAAAGTATTGTTTTTCCTCCACAGGGGACTCAAGGCAGGTCACAATCAATCCCCTTTCTTCCAGGGACGAGGGAGCTAGTCAGGGCATGGGGTCCTACTCCCTGAAAACTGCAAGATTTTTTGAGCTTTCCTTTGCTAAAGAAATTTGGCTGTGCATTACCTGTATACACATGTGCATGCAGATGCATGCGCCCACCTGTACACATTGTTTTCAAGTTAGGTGAAGAGGCAGGGTATAAATGTGAGCAGTAGTTAAGTTTTTGCATCAGGTCTTGAAATGTGCCTTCTCTGTGCAAGTTGAGATTATTGGGATTCTAAGTTCACTGCCCTGTACTTAATTCTTCTGGTGTTTGAATTATAGACTATATAAGAAACACAGTAATAAAGGTTTAACTGTAACAAAAGACAGTCCTCTGCAGAAAATTGGCTAGGCTTCATGGTGTGATTTATTATCTTTATAGAACAAGTTGCAGGAGTTGGATTTTTTCTTTTTCTTTTTAGAGTTCTTTCCTTCCTATCTTCTTCCTCCTTTCTGTACAGCATGTAATATATTATATACCCCTGAGACTGTGTAACTAGATACCGAAGGGATCAACCTCCTAGGAAATGGATGCTCGGTGGACTTGTTTGGACTATCTCTTTCAGGTGGCGGTCGCAACACGTGTTAGACTAGCATGGAGGAGAAAATGTAACATGGATGGGGTAGCTCCAATGCTTACTTCCCCTTTCTGAGAGCTTGTTGGACTACACCTTCCTTGGGCCAGGCACATAGGCCTGTCTTAAGTGAGAGACACAAAAGGACCATGTCTCGCTTTCTGAGCCTGCCTGTGTGTTCAGATCATCAGCAGAGGCCTTTTGATACCACTGGAGGCCAGGCTGTGCTCCCCCAAGCAGATGAAGACGTTTCTCTTCAGGCAGGTTTTCCCTTAGTGACTGGCTGCCTGAGTAGGGTTTTCAAATGGGTTGTTGTACCTTGTTGATTTAAATGCTTTTCGACGTTGATTTTGTTTACTGTTTTAGTATGGTATTTGTTTGATTCTTAAAAATATTTATATACTTACTGTTTTTAGCTTTTAAATATTGTCTTTTACTGACATACGCTGCCTTGGGTCCTTTTTAAGGAGAAAGTCGGGTAAAAATATTTTAAATAATCAAACAAAAGTTATTTCCACTTGTTTTTAGAATAGTTGTAGTGAATAGACTAGGACTCTGGAGACTAGGGTTCAAATGCCCACTTGGTCATGGGAACTCACCGGGGATGTGGAACTGGTAAAACCACTCCTTAAATATCTCACTTACCTTGAAAGCTCTGCTAGGTCACTATGTCAGTTCTGACTTGATGGCACATAACTATAAGGGGAATCTTGACTTCTCCAGATGTTGCAAGTAGAGTTCTCATAACCCCAGCTCACCAGGGCTGCAGTACAAGGCACTTGAGGTTACAAGAAACTCAAGACGCAAAGTGTTCACCTGAGGTCAGAGATGTTGAGGAGTTGCGCAGTCACCCGAGTTCCCCCTTGGTGTCTCCTCCTCTCCAGCTCTTCGCCTCTGTGGGAATAGAGAGAGAGAGACATTCCTGTTCCTGTAAACGGCCCTGCTGCTCTCCAGTATGGTGGAAAACGTTCTGACACCAGCATTGGAGTAAGATTCAGTTGGTAGACTAGTCATCTTCCAGATGGGAAACTAGCTTACTAGTTTACCCATGCTGGGTGAAGAATGTGAAGGACTTGACTTGGTGATGAACTGGGTCTGAATACTCTGTGGTGTGGAAGTGTATGAGATGTTCAAGGAGTTGTTTACCATTGCCACCTCCAGTGAGGTTTCATGGCCAGGCAGGGATTTTAACCCAGGTCTCCTGAGTCCTAGTCCCACACTCTGTCCACTACACTGCACTGTCTCTCAACTCTTTGTATTCATCTTGACATGAAGGTAAATCATTGCCAGCATGGCAGGAGCAGGAGATACCTTGGGTGCTGATCTAGGTGCCTGCGTATGGCACGGAATACCTACTTGATGATCAGTAATTAATAGATAAGTAGGATCCAGTTTCTCCCCTTAAGCAGTTAAGGGAAGAATGAAGACAAAGAAGGAAATAGGAGTGAAGCGAACAATTTTGTAAGCTTTAGAGAATTCTGTAGCCTGGTTTGCAATTATTCCTGTGGGCTTTCTCACATTGCAACAGAACCTGAAGCATGGAAAGATCGGATGCCCTGGAACATGCACAAAATTGCTGAGCTGGTGAATGTCCTATGGGGTGGATTTTGTCTTTGGAACTGTGTAAATGCCTCCAGTATGTAAAGTGTCAAGACTGCAGCTTATCACCTCCTTCTTTTTCTTTCTCGGAGGCTTATTCACTTCAGATGTAGGCACGCTATTTAAGTTCTTACTGCTCAGTAAATTCAGGTTGAATATGCGGATGGGTTTTTGGCTTCGGTCCTGGGAAGGATTCATACAGAAAGGCTGGCAGCTTTTGCCACCATCCTCTTTCTTGCGGAAGCACCCCCAAAACCTCTTCTGAGAGTTGGGGGACATTCCTGAATGTAGGAGACTCTAGTGCATGGGGGGCATGAGGAAGAAGAGGGTCAGCCAAGACTGCCCTTCCTCAGGACCACAGCCAATTCCTGTGAATGCTTCTCAGGATCCAAACCATTGTGTTCAAGGACCTTTTTAGTGGCAACGTCCAGGCTCTGAAGTTTTCTGCCAAGGGAAGCTAGGCTGGCTTTCTTGCTCTGTTGTCATTCCAACATTTAAAAAAAACTCTCTTTTGTTAAATTGAGACAAGCCTTTAATTTATAATTTGATCTGTTGTTGAAAGGGGTATTAACTCTTTGAGTGCCGTCTCTTTTCACTGTTGCATTTTTTTTTAAAAAATGCTTTTAATAGTATGTATTAATCAACAGTTTGTTTCCAATTTTATATAATGTTAGCTGCCGCTAGGGCCATTTTTGGAGGATAAAAGTGTCATAATTTTAATTTGGGGTAATATTTGGCACTTGATTAATATGAGTCGTGTTACTTGGTGCACCACTCATTAAATGACGGCTATGCAAGTGTAAACTGGCTAACATTTCAAAAGAATTCCAGGAAGTGTTGAGCAGCACACTTGATGACTTGTCTGTGATGTGCTGGACCCTTTACATATATGTGTACTACACCCCGTATCTCTCACTTGTGTGCTTAGTTCTTCACTGCTGTTCTAAATTTACCCCTTTCTCTCACTTAGAAACAATAGGAAGATAATGCAGTTTAGCTGGGTTGATGTGGTTGCTGTCAACATGTCAAATGCTTACTTCTGAGTAGGCTGTATGGATTGTGCTATAATTTTTATATGCGTGCTTACTGCAGGAAACAGTTGTGTATTGAATTTTTGAGAAATAGCTCCTGCTCCGTGAAATGAAGTGGAACTTACTTACTGGCCTGTGCTCATTTGTCGCTTTACATGTAAGCAAGCACAGTGGTTCAGAAAACGCCAAGCCCTTTCCTTTCTATAAAAAGCTAATTAGATTCTTGCTTACAGCTATTTTTATGTGAAATCTGTGGTATAGCTTTTCTGTGGTTTAAGGGAAGAGGCCAGTCGGTGAGATATTTTCCGTAACTGAAAAAAAATGTATATATATTTAAAAGGGGGGAAAATCCTGTGAGGTTATTAATAAAAAGCCAAGGCTAACAATATCAGCTGTTTCACAACTCACGAGGGGATTTAAGAAGGACTAGTGGGAGGGGACATGTAGATTCAAGGAGAGATTACAAATGTAATAAACCCTGTTGCCAGGCAGCCCAGGAAATTAGATCTGGCGTTCCTTGAAAACAGGAATAAATTGGGTGTTTGGTATGCTTTCTACCCCCACCTTTTTTTTTTTTTTTTTTTTTTTTTGAGTGGAGGAAGGAAGACAGGAAGACAGGCGGTGAATACTGTTTTTGAAGTCCCACTGTCTGCTAAGTAGGAAGTTGTGACCTGGACAAAACTAATAATGCCACAAGCATGTAGGAAAATCTGTATAAATAGGATGGAATTCTGTTCAAGTTTAATTTTTACAGTGGCATTGACATATTTTTAGTGTCTTTTATCTGTTTCCATCTGTGGATGATTCCCTCCACTCAAAGTGGGTCTAGAGAAGAGAGACATGCTTTTGCTCTGAATACTGGGCATGTAATGAGCTCACAGATTACAGACTTATCTGTCTAAAAGATATTTAAATTTGAGGTACTGTTGTGTATACTTACATTAAGTGAAATCACAGGAGTTATTTTGCTTTTGCAGAGAGTATGTGTGTGCATGTAAGTTTCCTTGCACGCGTGTGCACATACGCACACACATGTATATACATATGTATTATATACATTTATGGGTCATTGCTTTAGGTTCAACAGTTGCTGGTCAACTTGTCATATCCTCTTTAACTAAGTGTGAATATCATGCATTTGCATCAAGAATTGATGGGCTTGTTTTAAAGGGTCACTTTCAGTAATGAAATGGCTCTGTGTGTCTTGGATCCCCTTACTTTACCGCCAGTGAAGCCTTCGAACAGTCACACAAATCATTCCTAATATATTAAAAAGTCTCTTTATGCCAGACATCAGCTCAGTGCACATCTAGATGTTAGGCTGCAGATGTTGGACTGCAACTCCCAGGAGCTGTCAGTGACTTAGCCAGTGGTGAAGGATGCTGGGAGTTGCAGTCCACCAGTATCAAGAGGTCTGCACTTTACTCAACCTGCCTTAGTCTGTCAGGTTACTACTTCACTGTGTGCCATAGTGTCCCATCTGACAGGCAGGGCCTCACCAAGAACTGAGGCTGAAGTGGCATTCAATGCCAGGGGCTTTACGTGGAGCATTAGACATGCAAAGCATTATTCTGCTGCCACATGAGGTTTGAATTTAATGGAACTGTAACCAGTTATTGATGATACTGAATGTGGCAGAGTGGGTAGAATGACAGACTTAGGACTCAGGAGACCTGGGTTCAAATACTTGCTTGGCCATAGAAACTCACTGGGGGTGGGTGGAACTGGTAAAACCACTCCTTAAATATCTCATTTACCTGGAACACCCTGCTAGGGTCACTATAAGTTGATTACAGTTGGAAAGTACGAAACATAACAGCCAGTTATAGGGATAATTATTCTAACAGTCTTGAATGGTTTGTGGACAGGAGAGGAGAATGTGGAGCCATTGAATGTTTCTGGGCTGCAGTCCTTCACCAATAGGCTCTGCTAGCTAGGAAGTGACAGTCCAAGAAGAACCAGAGGTCCACACGTCCCCCACCTCTAGAGGCCTTAGAAGAGGGAACAGTTGAGTCTCTTCTAGAGATTTATAGAATAACATGCTAGTTCATATAAGAAGCCTCTCTTTCCCAGAACAAAGACAATGGATATTGTGTAAGAGCAGGCTCTTTCACACCAGCTGTGCGAGTGTAGAGGTTGTCTGCGCTGCGCATCCTCTGGAGTTTTGTATTCCTATTCAAAGATCCCTGCGGTTACAGTACATCAGCTATGAGTAGATGTACAGTATATCCTCCCTCCCTCCCGAAGCATTACGGTAAGCATTTCATGATAGAACAGGGATTTGAACCCAGGTCTCTCTGGGCTTAGTCCAACACTGTAGCCTGCTATACAGTGCTGGCTGTCAGTCAACCAGTTCCAAAATGGTGCTGCCTGCTGCTATATAGTGTTGGTATATGACCTTGACACCCACAGGGCTAGGGAGCAAGGAGTTGCCATTCCTAACTTGGTCGTCAAATGACTCCATGCTGCAGGACAGGCAAACAGACATATCGACACGTGCTGCTCCTCCTTCCTCCTCCTCCTTCAACAAGGCATTTTCAGTTTCACAGGATACTTTATTTAAGTGAGTTGCCCAATTTCTTTGATCTTTTAGGTGTCTGCCATGAATGTTTTTTGTTTTTTGTTTTTAAAAAGTTTTATGGTGCAGATTCTGTCAGATGTCCTAGCCTAGCAGAACATTTTATGGAACAGTTAATAGAAGGTCATTAACTAGTGCCTCTGATGAGGGGCAAAAGCAGGCTGGCATGCCTCAAAATGGATCCATTAATAATATTATTTTATTCTCTTTCTGCCTGCGTGTTACAATGTAGTTAAACTTTGCTGTCTTGCTTACCTGCTCTTAAATGTCTGTGTTAGGACAGAACAGCTTTGTAGAAGCGGTCTCTGTGAAGAAACTGATCTTCACAGCCATCTCCCTGCATAATGCAAGTGAACCCATGTAGGCAACGCAGAGGCTTTGTTGGGTGTGTGAACCTCTGTGGCTCTCATACCTGTAAGAATAAGGCATGTGGCAGTCATTTGGAGATCCTTTGAGTGTTTAGTATGTCATAATGTTCAGGCATGAAGGGAGTAGAAGAATTCTGCAGAATGGTACCATTAGAAGCTATCAGAGTGGAGTTCTCTTCATGACAGTCCCTGCTAAATGTAGGGGTGGAAGACACATTTGTAAACAACGACAACAAAACAGACCTGTATAGGTTGTGATTCACTAAGTTTAGAGACAGCATGGTTGCTGGTATGAGATGTGTGGCCTTTGGATGGTGTCGGACAACAACTCACATGAGCCCTAGCCAGCACAGCCAGTCATGATAAATGATGGGAATTCCACTCTACCAAAAAGGCTATATAATTTAGCTATAAGTTGGGAAGTCACAACCCTCCAACGTTTTAAGATTAATCCTTGACTTCTTCTCTCCATTACAACATTTATTAATCATACTTTGCCAGTCCTTGAACTCTTCTTCACTAATCTTTATTGGTAGCATCATAAATAGAACATTTCTTTTGGATAGTGTCATAATTTTATATGCTGTGGTTTTGCCAAACCCTGACAATCCAATTTTCCTTAAATCATTAAACTTATTTTTAAAAATATTTTAAATATTTTTATATTTAAATAATTTTAAATAATTTTAAAATTAAATAATTTTAAATAATTTTAAAATTAAATCATTTTAAATAATTTTAAAATTAAATCATTTTAAATAATTTAAAAATTATTTTCCTTCAGTCTTTCCAAATTAGTTGGGATATTTAAACATAAATACTTGTAAGTATTTTGAATATTAACATCAATTTTTATTCTAATTTTTTCATCTGTAATCCAGTTATCTCTCAATTTTTAAAAGATGTTTCCAGAACTCCATAACTTTTAAAGGTTTTCTTATTGTCAATAAGGTAGTGTCATCAGATTTAACTCTATCTTTAACAACAGTACATAGAATCTCTTTATCTCGTCTAATGACATTTGCTAATAGTTTTATAACTAAATCGAACAATACCGGGGAAAGGGGGCATCTTTGTCTAGTACCTTGAGCTAGAGATACTTGTTCTGTTATCTCATAATTTGTTACTACTGCTGTAGTATTCTCTGAGTATAATTGATCTTTTATTCCCTTAAAATGTTTACTGGAACCTAATGCCTTAATTATCATTTTTAATGCTGGCCATTCCACACAATCAAATGCTTTAAAATATCTAATGAAATTATATTTCCCTTTACCTTCTGTTTAGATAATTTAATTTATTAAATTTAGCACTCTCCTACTCACATTTGCCATTTGCCTTCCTAGCATAAAATCATTTAAATCTTCTTGAATGTACTTAGCAATAAAAATATCCATTCTCTTTGTTAATATCACTGTAAATATCTTAGCATATTTATTATGATGATTATGATTTATTAGAGAGAGAGAGAGAGAGAGAGAGAGAGAGAGAGAGAGATCTGTAAACTTCAGGGTCAGTGGGATCTTTATACCCTAAATTAATATTATGATCAATTGTTTTCAGGGTGATGGAATCCTTTCTCGCTCCATTATTTTATTGAAGAAGGATTTTAACTTAGGTACCAACATTTTCCTAAATTGTTTTTATAATACTCTGGTCCCAGTCCATCCTTTCCTGGTGTCTTCTGTTTTTTTAATTTATTTCCTCTTATCGGCATTATATCTCTACCCATTTCTTGAAGTCTGTTCTCCACATCTTTCTCTGTGTACGCGTATTCCTTCATTCTTCCCAGAGATAACCTCCCCACAGTATGTAATTTTTGGAAGGCCTTTTTATACCCATATCATTTTTAACTGCTCCAGTAAGGTTCTTGGCTTTTTTTTTATCTTGCATAGACCTGGCCAACATTCTTGAATTTTTATTACTAAACTCAAAATAGTTTTTCTTCCCTTTCTACCCCATGCCTATTCAAGCGATGTCCCCCTGTTATCTATACTTTTCTCTAATCTATTGCTCAAACCTCCATCCTAACTTTAGGTTTCTAAGTACTACCAGAAGCTAAACTATATATAGTATTTCTTTTAGGGTGTCTCTCCTCTTGAAATCTTAACTCATTTTATCCGCCATATACCCTTTAACTTTCTAAATTATTTAATATTTAACCCATTCCTGTGCTACTAGGCATTTTGAGCAGATGTTTCAGGGTTTTGTGCCATTCTAATCAGTCCTTTTTTTAAAAAAATTAAGTAATGGGCAATGTAACAAGTGAACAGATCTCCCCGGTGTAAGATTTATTAAGCAAGTGATATAATAGATTACTTATTAAAAGTAACTTGTGGCATAATTAATTACTTTTCGAAAGCAACATTCCAAGCTATTTACCAAAGGAGATTAATTTAATAAAAATGGAGTGCATAGGGACATAGGCTGAATACACATGGATTATATAGGTAGGATATGCCCTTCATGTATGATGCTGTAATGCCCATGAACTCAGAAAAAGGTTCAATTGCATAATCAGTTTATCATGACAATGACTCTGCAGTTGATAGCTAAGCACAACAACTTCTGGTTTCTTGCCACAGTTAAAAATCAAGTGCATGCCAGAGGCTTGTGTGTTCCCTCCCTATTTACATGTTCCCTCCTCTCTTGTGTGGCTTCTCTGAGCTGCAGCAGCCTTCCTCAACCTGGCACCCTGTTGATGTGGTTGGACTTCAGCTTCCATCAGCCCCAGCTAGAGTAGCTGATGCTCAGGAAGGCCGGGTGGTACTGATGGAAGCTGCCAGGTTAGGAAAGGCTAAATGATGGTGTAGCATTTGATCTACAGGTGTCTCTAACAATAATGAATTCCAACAAGGATTACCCGTGTCACTGGGGCTTGCAAGCTCACTTGAAACTCTCCGCTTCAGAGCTTGCTTACAGAGGCAGTAATGGTTTTGTGTTAACCCTGTGACCTACATAGTAGACTTATTTGCCGTGAGAGCAGCCAGGAATCTATCTCTTAAGTGTGAATAATGATCTGTTGGATGGTAGAGGTGACAATTATTATTGATTTGTTTTTTTTAATGTGTGTGTTAGTAGATTATACTATAGATCTGGTTATTTTTAAAATTTTGAACACTTGAGAAGGCCATCTCTTCTGCCGTGCAGTAAAGGAATATTGATTCATCACACTCACCACACTTAACCAATGCTAATTGTGTGTGTCGCTGTGCCTGAGAGGGAGGAGGAGAGGAGCGTGCAAGCATGCTATTTGTGTGTGTGTGTTTTTTCTACTGAGAAGCTCCTAGGTATTGTTAGGGCTTTATGCTTCCATTGGTGAAGGTCCTGTACCTTCCCCCACTCCTGGAGGCAGTAAAAGCAGCTGCATGTGCGTGAGAGATTTTCAGCATTAAAAAATGCCTTAAGGAAAAGGGTTAAGAAGCCTTTATCTCTCTCCCCTGCCCCCAATGTTCATTATCCACTGTGGACTCTAGCTTCAGTGGTTTGTACGGTGTGGGGGGGAAAAGAAACCATAGAGCTACGTATAATGTAGACTTCCACCGTAAGCTCCAGGATTCTTTGTCTCTTTGATGCTTAAGCAGTATGTACAGTGTGACTTTTTAGCATGAGCCCTTCTCCCAGGTGGTCTTGCATTCTGGGACCGATTAGTCTTGCCTGATGCTTGCAGTACTATGCGCTGGCTGATGCACTTTAATTTTTGATCTTTTGGAAAGGTTGTGCTAGCATCCAGTGGTTTTTCCCCCCCAGCGTCTGCACTAATCTCAGATGCCTATCTGTATTCTCCCTTGTGTAGGTATTTTCTGTTTATTCCCTCTCTCTTGGCACATGGCATGCCCTTTGAAGGAGAATGTCTCCAGACGGGAGTCTGCTTCCTGTTGGTTCCTCCGCTTCCCCTAGAGTACAGGTGGATGATGCAGCGGCAGTGCCATTCTGCCATGTGGGTGGAAGGAGTATCAGCCAAAGCAAGCATACTCCTGAAAGTAGCTGAGAATCCTATGCAAGATTTTCAATGACATGGATCCTTGGAGGAGCTCACTGCTTCTCTGAACTTCCACACCTAAGAATCATATGCCCAAGACGGTGCCCTTTGTGCATCCAACTGCAGCGTACCGAGTATTTGATGAAACCTGTATTCTAAGATTTCCCCCATTACACTTTTCATTGGAGAAAAGGAACAAGTATTTGCAAATTGTGCTAAATCCTCCCTGTAAAATGCTTAGTAGCAACTGAGGCTGTGGATTAGATAAACATGATGAGTTTTTATGCTTCTGCAGTTAGGAGAAATCTAGGTTTGCTGCAGACGCTTCATCTGCACAGGAGATTGGTGGTAGCTTTTTAAGAAGTCTTTTGCTAAATACAGCTGCTGATTGCCTTAGGTCTCTCTCGTGTACCCTTGCTTCTTGTGTTCTCGCATGCACCTTGTAAAAAAATGAAGTGTGTTCCTTTGCATTGATTCTGGCTTTTGGAAGCCATGTCTTCAGTGTCGGATGTGATCTGTGAGGTATCTGCCTGTGAATTTGGGAAGGGTGAGACCATCAATGGCTGCTAGTCAGGACGGCCCTCTTTTTAACTCCAGTGTCACAGGCAACATGCCTCTGTATACCACTGGTAGGGAAACAGGGAGAGGGAGGGTCCATTTGCACTCATGTCCTTCTTGCCAGGTTTGCCTTGGGACATCTCTTTGTCCCCTGTAGGAACAGCATGCTGAACACACTGGCCAGGGAATAAGAGAGGAAATTTGGGACTCTCAGTATGTTGTTGGACTGCAACTTCCATGATCTTTAGCCAGCTTTGTAAATGGTAAGGGATCATGAGACTTGTAGTCCAGTAGCACTCAAAGCCACCAGTTTTCCATCTCTAGCATAAGCCATTGGTTTGATCCAGTATACCTTTTCTTAATGTTTCAGTGGAGCGGGGGGGGGGGGGGGGAGGGGGAAGGAAGCTCTGTTGTTGATCCTTAAAAAAATAAAAACTAATAAGAATTTGACAGTCTTAATTGCTTTCTCCTCCAGTTAGCTGCACTGGTTCTTCTGAACAATATGCAAGCAATGTTTACTTTCTGCTGAATAAATGTGTGATGTGGTCAGGGATAATTCTGTCCCTTGGTTTCATGTTGTGTTTTGTGGCTTAAGCACAGCTATTCAAAAATGCTTTTACTACTATACAGACTGGTATTAATGAGTCCGATCTCAAAATGGTAGCTTAACACAGAGATGTAGAGTCATCTACAGTTCTGAATTTGGCCCTTCTCCCCTCTCTTTAATGAACTAATTCCCTGACCGTAATGTGACACCAGGCCCAAAAGGTTATACAAATGAGGGTTGACTTGGTTATACTGCAGATGCTTGGTTGTGCTTCCAAGGCTAACTGAGAATTGCAGGTTTCTTTTAAAGCCACCCTTGTATATAAAGCACCCTCGTGTATAAGCCTAGAATAATTAGTAGTCTTGTCTTTCTGTTTTTCTCTAGCCTTCTAAAGCCCTCAGCCTGCATTTCTGTGGTGAGCCTGTTGCACGGCGGATTAGAATTTTTAAAGATCAGATTGATTTAAGTAGTGATTTAGATCACAGTTTAAATTATTCTTCAGAAAGCGTTAATCTAATCATGTGATTTCCCCTCCCCAAGGTGCACTGTTGTTTGGTATAACCTTAATATATATTTTTCACAGTCATTTTGCCCAGCTTGATTTCACTTCCAGCAGTCCTCTATTTGTTGACATTCCCAGTGCCTGAAAGTGTGTTCTGGGCAATGAAATTGTGAAACATATCTGTGTAGAGGATGTACCAAGCAGGAATGTACTGTAGGGCACGAGGAGGTGAGGAATTACATGGTGAAGTGCATGTCTGCTCTGTTCTCTTCCAAGATGCACAGTTTGACAGGGGTGAGAACTTCATTTTGTGAACAAAGTTGCAGAAAGACAATAGAGTTGCTGCACTAAGCGAAATCAGCATCACTCAATGAAATGGTTCAGAGTAGTCCTGGAAATTTTAATAAAGCTTTGAAGAATTTAAGACGTTACATCATGTCGAGAAAAAGAAAGGGTAAAAAAAAATAATACTCGGAATAAGTTCAGTCAGAGTTGGAAAATAGGGCTGACAGGGCCTGTTATTTCACATTTCCATATGCTGCAGTTGAAAAGTACATCTTCGGAAACATAAACTCTTCGGAAATATAAACTCAATTTGAGAACTGCTGAATCTTATATCTACTAGACTATGTTCTAGGGGAGATAGAAAGATTAACCTAAACTGTCATCGCATGTGACTTTAAAAAAAAGGAAAAGAATTTAGCAATAAAAATGAAAAAAAGAAGATCTAAATTAAAAAAAAATGATTTAAATGTTAAAAAAGTAGATTTAATTTTTAAAAAATAATTGGCCAAAATCCAGTTGAATGCTTACACTGGTGTAGGTCCATCTGTGTAAATATTGGAGGCAGATATCCACTAATTAGGAAGCCAGCCGGGTGTTGAGTTTCCTGTCCAAGGTGTTAAACAGCTATGTGATGGGAAATGCAACCCCTAATTTACTAACTAGCAACTAATTTCCTGACTTCGCTGCTGAGATTTGCTAATAGGATTGTAACGATTGGTTTTTAGTCATTCCACCCTGTTATCTGGAAATTGAGTCATGGCAACTGTGTAAGCAAGAAGATGTGTAAAAGAAGAAAAGAGTGAGCCGTCCCCTCAAACATCTGTGAAAGAGGAAAGAGATAGAGAAGTTGGAGAGGGGGAAATAGTGAAGGTTATAACGAAGATGAAAGGGTTAAAGGCGGGAAGAGAGGGGGAGGAGTCAAAGAAGAGAGGAAAAGGAGGTGGATGTTTTCTTAACGTCGGAGGAGGAAAAGGAATCAGGGGAGACGAGGAAAGTGGTGGTCTGGGAAGAGGAATGGATAGAAGGGGAGGGAGAACTGAGAGTGTTCCAAATCCCACAGAAAGGGATAGGTTTGGAGAGTAGAGACTGCAAGGAGACAGATAAAAAGGTTGGAAAAGAGAAACCGATTATTGAAGGATTGGGGCCGGAAGAATGGATGGTTTTAGTATACCCGCGAGGACGGGGTCCCTGGAAGAGGGTGATTCAACCTGGACCGGTCCAACCCCACGAGAAACCACCCGAGGGAGAATGGGCACGTCATCCCTGCTGCGGGACGATCTGTGCGATAAGGAGTGGCTGTCTGAGAAAGCCTACGGATCAAGAACGCTTCGGCCAATCTTTCCGGTGAAAAGAGATAATCATGAGAATACTTTACCCTTGTTGTGGACTGACTTACCTGTTGATGTTGAACCTACTGATCCTGTTGAAGTTGTGATAGAGAGACTCCGTAATTTTGTTAATAAAGAATTGTTCAAAGAATCTCCTCTCTTGTTGTTTCCCGCCAAAAATAAGGAACTGTCAGACACTGACAAAGAACCTGATCACATTGGCGCCCAACATGGGGCAGTTCCAGAAAGGGAAAAGTCAGGAGAGTGGAGGTTACAGCAAACCATCGAGAGACAAGAAAAGTTAATAGATATCTTAACGGAACAACAACGGTTACTATTAGCACAGATGTCAAACAAGGGAGAAGAAAGACATCATAAAACGGAGATAACACTCAAAAATCCTTGGGTGGCTGGGCCAGCTCCCATACAAGTACACTGGACTTCTTTCTTGTTAGGTTGAAACGTTTCGCTACTCATCCAAATAGCTTCTTCAGAAACGTTTCAACCTAACAAGAAAGAAGTCCAGTTGCTGTGACTCAATGTCCAGATAACCTCACCTGGATGACTGAGAATCTTCACAGATATATTCCACCCTGTTGTATGAGGAGAACTCCCGCCATCTGTAGTGACCATGGAAACTCAAGCCACTAGCTTCTTGGTTCACTATTGCGTTTTACTGAGAGAGAGTGAGCGTGTGTGAGTCTCAATGATTTCTTTTACTCAAATTGATTTAAATCATGATTTAAATACAAAATGAATTTTAGAATTTGAATCGGTGATCACCTGTAGTGTCCGAGGCTGCCTTGAAAACAAACAGAGCAAAATGAATATGGCAAATGTACAAGCTGAAGATTCTTTAATTAAAAAGTTATGGTCTAGGCACTCAGGAGATTGAGAGAGGCATAACTGAAAAAAGGAAATTGATCTTTGGCAAACAGCTTTCACTTATTAGCCCTTCGGTGCATTACTCTCTGAATCTCCCTACCTTTTTTGCAGTTGTCTATGCAGAGTAAGCACAGGGTATTAATAAATGGCAACATTTATCTCTGCCTTCTGTCAGTCTCTTTGACTGTTTTATTCCAGAAGAATGCAATCCAATTTATTGCATCAAGAGATATTTGTAGAACTTAGCCTGTGTTGAGAAAAATGGTAGTGGTGGAATTGGCTTTAATGGCTGTTTTTCACTTTAAAGTAAGATGTGCAGTAGCACCAAGATTTGGATTCAGAATTAGAACCCTTTGGATTTGGAATTTAGAAAATTTGAAATTTCTGGATAGCTGGAACTCTCTTGCAGTCAGTATGAATACTATGTAGTCATTATTTTCCCCTTATAAAAAGAACAGGCAAAGCATTTTTAAAGGATTTCCCAGTGTCCTCTGACACCTTCTCAGTGATTGTGCCAAACACAAAGAGTACACACCAACAGCCAGCAATGCCTAGGTATTAGGAAATAACTATAATGAGCTTGCTGATTGAACAGCAGGAAATGCTCGCAACACTGGGGAAGCAGAGGGCAGGACACACCAAGGAGTGGGCAAATAACCCTGGGAAGCACTGGCAGGCAGATTAGAGCAGCAGATAGTTTGTGGTGGGTGGGAATTGGGCCAACAGTGTGGGACAGAGCACAGTTGAGCGAGTGAGTACAGTCTTGGAGTAGCGGTTGGAAGAATGAAGAAGGCAGAAGGAGGGGGCGGCAGACTAAAACATCACATACCTAGTACTGTGAGCAGTGTGTGTAATTCTCTCTTACTTAAAAGGGACTCCAGGGAAGCCCAACAATGATTGGTTGACATTTTTTTAAAAAAATGGGTTTTCTACAGATCCAGGTTCCAGATGTGAGTGATGTGGACGGACAGTGTCCCCTGTCTCTTTCGGTGGGCACTCTGGTTGGTGAGCAAGACAGCAGTCCCACTGCCATCTTGGCCAGATCTCCCCCAACAGACTCCTTCTCAGCCCAGTAAGACAAAAGGATTGGTCTCTTTTGGCTTGCAGGGCTCCTGCATGTATGCCTCTGGCTCTGTCCTGTCCTTCTTACTGTCTTTAAGTTTAATTGGTCAAGAAATCACTCCAGGATGCCTGACAAATAGGATTCACTTTCGCTTCTTCCTCTAGCAAGCAGAAACCTAGCCTTTTGCTTTCTAATCTATAAGAGTAAATGAGATTCTGAGTAGTAGTAGGCATCCTTCAGTCTCGAGAGGAATTATTATTATAGATATTTACAACTGTCAAATTAGGATTCTGCTATATTTGGAACTATCCACATATAGCATTATTTGGTGAATTCCGAATAGTTGCTTTTACCTAGCAGCTGTGATGAATTGGCTCCACATGCAAAAGATGATAGGGAGAGACACTGCTCAGCTGCAATGTGTGTGGCTTAGCACAATGGTGCCCATGAGAACTGAGCATGTTCGTTACTTCATCACTTACAGGTTTTGCATTGCTATTTTTAATGGGCTGGCTGCAAAATCTCAGAGCTTGGAGTACTTACCTTTTTAGAGTGTTATTTCCCAGAATTCCCCAATGGAGGATTCTGGATTGAGGTTCCTGTTTGCGTTAAGCCACTTCTACAACAGACATATGTGAGTACCTTGCATTTTTAAAATATGTACACAAGGACATGTCCAGTACAATTCTTGTGCTCTTCAAGGCTCTGTTCCTTCAAACAGGTACTTTCTCTTCTTGTGCCTTGGGAAGTTGCATGGAATGGTGTCAGTGGAGTATTTTGCTCTACTGATATTTGAAGGATTCTTGCTTGGGAGCTGTCGTCAAAAACTTAGTGTTTCCAAGTTCTGCTGAATCCGCAACTGACCACCCTGAGTTTTTAAGCAGCATGACCTGCTCCCACCTGTAACATGTCAGAACATGGAAAATATGGGATTTGCAGTAGGAAAGCTGGTGTAATCATAACTTTGGTATTTTGCTGGCAGGGCCTTTCATGGCTGCTCAGTAGGTATGGCTTTGGAGAAGAAGGCGGCTTTTTCTGCCTCATTCAACAATTTGAGCTATTGTTGTTATATTTTGTGTGTTTACGTGTACAATTTACAGTGGTGTTGTGCTGCTTTTCTTACTGTTAAATTTGTTGTGTCCTATATATTTCTTTGTAATCTTGATAGTTTGATTTCTATCATGTTAAGTCAGGAAATGAAATAAAAAGCAAGTGAGTACAGGATGTACTGTACTTGGTTGATCTTCACTCTGTGCAGTTGCTTATCTGGACTTCTGGGTTGTCAGGAAAGTCAGTTTTGGGTAGCTTTGCTTGTGTTATTTTTACAAAGGTAGTGCATTGCATGCCCCTGTCAGCTGATTGTGTGAAGCACACTAATGCTGAATCAGACCACTGGTCTACCTAGGCAGCCAGTAGTGCGCTTCTGGAAAAGAGACGTATATTTTACACCATTTAGTTATTTGCTAGTTACGTTTATAATCCTACTGTTTTGCAGGTCAGTTCAAAGTAGTGTACCTCTTCTTCCCATGTTGTCTGCAAGGTCCAAGGTCATCCCAGTGAGTTCCATAGTTCAGTGAGGAATTTTACCTCAGTTTCCAAAATCCCAGTCCAACACTCTAGCCAGCACACCACACTGGCTCACTGGCAGCATTTGCTTGAAGTCTGTTATATTAATGAGAATTCTTAATATATGTGTATAGGTATAATGTAACCTGATGCATAACCTGTATTGTGGATAAGAAGCTTTTGTTAGGACAGAAGATGGAGAAACAGAATGGTTTTTCTGTAGGCAAAGGTGTCAGACAAGGATACCTTTTCAACCTGTACGTAGAACATCTCATAGGGAAAGCCAGACCAGATGAAGGAGGAGTAAAAATTGGTGGAAGAAACATCAGTACGTTAAGATATCCAGATGACACCCTTTTACTGGCAGAGAACAACAATGACTTGAAATGACTTTTAGTGAAAGTGAAACAAGAAAGTGCCTAAGCAGGCCTGCCATTTGAACATTAAGAAGACAAAAATCATGACTGCAGAAGAACTGCACAGTTTTCATCTTGACAGTGAGGAAATTGAAATTGTTAAAGATTTTGTATATCTTGGTTCAGTCATCAATCTAAACAGAGACTGCAGCCAAGGAATCAGAAGAAAACAAACTTGAAATGGCAGCAATGAAGGAAATAGAAAAGATAATCAAGTGTAAGGATTTGAGACGAAGACCAAGATCATCTGCACTATTGTGTTCTGAATCACTACGTATGGGTGTGAAAGCTGGACAGTACAGAAAGCTGACAGGAAAAGAATTGATTCATTTGAAATGTGGTGCTGGGGGACAGAGCTTTGCAGATATCCTGGACTGCCAGGATATCTGCAAGCGAACAGGTGGGTCTTAGAGCAAATCAAGTCTGAACTATCTCTGGAGACAAAAATGATTAAATTGCAGCTGTCCTACTTTGAGATGGCAAGATTATCTGGAAAAGACAATAATTCTGGGCAAAGTTGAAGACAGCGGGAAAAGAGGATATCCAAATGCGAGATGGATCAGCTCCCTGAGGGAAGCCAGAGGCTGAACAGGGCTGTTGAGGACAGGTCATTTTGGAGATAGCGGATTCATAGGGTCTCCATAAGTCGGAGGTGACTTGACTGCACATAACAACGGTAGGTGTTATGTTTTTACCTTGTCCTTCTTCCAAGGAGATTAGTGTCGCTTACATAGGATCTCCTGCTTCACATTTTACTTCATGATAATACTATAAGATCAATTTAGGCTAAAAAGTAAGCTTCACAGCTGAGTAGAGGCTTGAACCCAGGATTCCCCGGCCCTAAACTCAACCTTCTAACCCATCTTCCCCAGTTTAGTGCCATGCTTCCTGTGTAAAATGGGAGTTCTAATCCAATACACACACTCACAGAAGGGTGGGTGGGAGAAAATCATATAGTTTGGAATGGATCAGGCTCATCATGCTTCCCAAAGTGTTTATAAGTGAGCTAGTTGGCTTGATCTCAGTGTGGAAACTAGGCCTTGACCCTGCTTTTTTGTAGTATGCTTCTGCCTGGATTAGCTTGTCTTTTCGTTTTTCCTTTCACAGACGGGAATCTTTTTTTTTTCTCATGGCATCCTAATTTTTTGTCAGCACTGCTTGCTGTGCTCTTAGATAAATGCTTCATTGTAATAACGATCACAACAAACAGCTATTGTGCTGCACTCTTTGAGAATGAATGTCTGCTGTGTTCTCCCAGTAGTAGGGGTAAAAAGGGGACGCCTCAGCCCTTAAGAGCAAGCCATTCTCTCCTTTTCTTCCCATTGCTTCCTTTCATCTTAATTCCACTCCACTCCACTCCCCACCTCACCAGGATGTTTATGTGCTAGGTTTCCAGTAAATACTTGTGTGCGTAGTGTATTAAATTTCAATTTCGTGTTCCATGAAATATGTGGCAACTGGAAACCCCTTTTTTTTTGGTAAATAAATGGGAGGTCTCAATGCAGCGGCAGACAAGGTGTTAGCAGTAATGTGGGGCAGAACCCCACCCCTTTATTATCTTTCATCAGTGGGGGGGAAAAAAAGAGAAACTCTTTAAATATTACATTGTGTGTAGAATTTAGCAATCAGCGTGGCTGACATCAATGGTAATAGTTTCTTTTTCAGGTGGTAATCCTTAGGAAGGAGGGAAATACAATTTAATGTAATAGATATTTAAGTAATCTGTAAACTGGCTGGTTTCAGAAGTTAAGCAGGGTCAGACCTGACTAGTTCTTGGATAGGAGACCACTAGGGATCTCTTTCTAGGGCTTGGAAAGAAGGCTGCCTGAAAAAATGGAGGGGAGGGCCCGCTGCTGCTAGTCAGAGCTGACAATATGGAGCCAGATGGAGCAGTGGTCTGACTCTGTATCAAGGTACATGTAATCCACCTTTTCCTATGTAAAGGTATGCGTAATACAACAATTGCATATAGAGTTGCCTGGTTCCACAATAAATGACATAATTCGAGTCCTTATTCATATACTGTACATAGCTGCAACATTATTCCTGATTTGGGATGGTGGGGGAAACATGTATAACTGAAGTGGCGTGGAAATAGCATGAAGGCAGGTGAACCTGTGGTCCTCCAAGAAACTTTAGTGGCAACATCCCTCAGTGTGGATGTTGCCATTTGGAAACTCAGCCATCTGTATTCCAGCCAGGTGACACAAAGAACCTTTCCACAGCCCATTTTTGTTGTATTTCTCGAAGAGAGGTATTTCTCATGTCGTATTTCTCAAAGTAGAGATACGAGAACATCCTTCCTTATTGCTGGGGAGGAGAGATGGCATGCGGAAGGCACAGAGGTAGCTTAACAGTTGGTAAATGGTCACCTAGGTTGAATTGGTTTAGGTAGTTATCATAACAGCTGTGAAAGGCAGCATGAGGTCATGTAATATCATCATGGATACCTAATTTGTATTTGCCTGTAAGGAGAATTGCTACAGAGACTAGAGAGAAAAAATAATTTCCTTCTGGTTACTGTATCTCTCTCTCTCTCTCTCTCTCTCTCTCTCTCTCTCTCTCTCTCTCTCTCTCTCTCTCACACACACACACACACACACCTTTTTATGCAGACCACTTTTCTTTGTTTTTCTGTGGTTCTCTTCAAGTTACAATAAAAAGCAAGAAGCAGAAACTCCATTTATTGAAGAAGCATCAGGGGCAGCAACTAAGAAGGCAAGTGCGCTGCAGCTTAGAATTGAGTCTGGCTGCAAAAGGCGGTCAAAAGAGCAAGACTGTTAAGAACAATCCGGAGCCTTTAAGACATTGACCTGACTATCTAGTGAGCCATAAACTAGACAAGGGATGGCATAGGTCATCAACTTTGCAGAAAGCAAACATGAAAATAATTTTTGAAGGCAGCTCTTGTAGGAAAGTATGAAGCTTCTGTGTGAAAATGAGCAAGCTGTAGTCTTGTGGTTTAGAATTTGAGGCAAAATAAAATAACCAACCCCGCACCCCCAGTCATGGTAGCAAAAGGCAGGGTTTTTAAGCATGTGTTTAGGAAACAGGAGCAGTGAGTGAATAGGTTGCAAAATAAGGTAAGGCATTTTGTCCATACATTTTATGTTGTTTAGTCATTGCTAGCTTAGAAACTGGCCTTGGAAGGCAGGAGAAAAGAGAGGAGACATGTCTTCATGGTAGAGCCCAGACTGTTCATGTGGAAGCTCCAATCTCTTGGCATCTGCAAGTGAAAGGATTTTTGAATGCAGAAATGAGAAAGACTTCTATTTCACATAGTTGGAGAGCAGCTGCCAGTTTAATGATAGCGCAGGAGCGAAGTAGACCTTTCATCTACTTACTGTATTTATAAATGGTTATTTTGCCCACCAGAGCTCTCAAGCAATGTACAGTCAGATCACATTAAAAGCAAAACAGAAACTGGTTATGGGATTGTTTATGGTGGATTTATCGTGGTGTAAGGAATTGCAGTTCATAAATTGTCCAAAAACAGCGTAGCATTTTCTGAAGATACCCTGACTGTCCCATTCACCCCTTTCAATTTTAAGGCCTAAAACAATAACATTTTGATTTAGGATACCAATATCAGTATTGATTAGTAGTTGAGCTTTTAGAACAATAGTGATCTTATCAGAGATTTGTATCCTTTTATTTTGGATTTTATGGTATTGAAATTTATAGTGTAGGGTTACATGTATTATTATAATCATGTGCCGCCAAGTCAATTCTGACTTATGGTGACCTTTTTCAGGGTTTTCCAGGTAGGGAATACTCAGAAGTGGTTTACCTTTCCCTTTTTCTGGAGGCATCCTGGGACTGTGCAGCTTGCCCAAGGCCACACAGGCTGGCTGTACTCCTAGGAATTGAACTCTTGACCTCTAGCTCCACAGACAGATACCTAAACCAGTGAGCTATCCAGCCAGGCCACATATATTATAACCACCCACAAAAGAAAATCAAAGGGCTGAACTGTTCATTCGATCAGTCATTTGAAACTTTTGGATTCCAGGGTGGGTAGAATCAAATGCAGAATATTTTATTAAGAGGGAGTGGGATTATCACTCCTCCCCCATGTTAACTTGCAAACTCACAGTTACTTCAGGGAGAATGGATTTTCCCAGCAGTAGTATGTATGCTGTGAAGTATCTCAATTGTAATGCAGAGAATTTTGGGTTGCCCTTGTCTTGAACTGGCAATTTTTAAAAAATGGGCTGAAATCCTGTTATGAATTACCATGTGCATGGGGAAGACCGCACACATGGCTTTTGCGGAGTTGTCAGCAACTGTTGTGGGCCCTGGCACACGTGCAAGTACTCAAATGAGTGTGTGATCAGGGCACATCTGAGCACATGACAAATTTCACCGTTGCACACACTGGTTATGTGATTTCTGGTTTGTGATGTGCAAATCTGGTAGTATTCTGGCCATCGGCTTTTCAAAAGGCCTCCTTCCACTGGAGATGGCTTGATTTAATGCAGTTGTTTTGTTGGTGAGAGTCAACTCTATTGCCTGCATTGGAGCTGATTTGAGGGACTTGGCGATGGGAACAGTCACATTGAGTACCTGTGGAGCAGAATGCAGCACTATGGAGCATGCAGTGATGACTCTGTCAAGGTTACTGCTCTCACTTCTACTTGGTAACATGCAGCTAACTATCCTGAAACTGACCGGATTGGATTGCTTCTCTGCCCGTACTTAAACTGATCCTTTAAAAAGAGAGAGAGAGTTACTTAAACCTGGCAGAAGCTATTGTTCTGGTTTGTTTTCTGTCCCAACCAGCCAGGGGAGCAACCCCCAGAACACACCACAGCTTCTTTTTGTAGAAGAAATAAGCCAGAGCACCACCTCCTGCTGGGTTTGGACATCACAGTTCAGCAGATCACAGAATGAAGCACACACCAGAATTGTAAAGCATTTGGCTTACCTTCATGAGTAGCTGCTCCCATGGAATATTTGCTCATTGGACTATAGTAGTGCTGTAAGGTGCTTTTAAAGAAATTTTTTAGTTGTTGCATAGTTCAGTTGTAGAATGAATTGAACGGCCAAGTTTGGTTGTTTGTTTAATTTAATTTAATTTTTTTTTAATTTAAAAGAAGTGACTGACAAGATTATAGAGCTTTCTTACGGGAGTGGTGTGTTTCTTTGGTTCTGGTGTAGCAGCTGACATTTAAAAAAGGTGGATGAGAAATTAATTTTTAATCATTGTCTTACTTACATCAGACTTTTTCATGGGTTTTTTGAAAAAAAATTTAATTGAACATACTCTAATCAGAGTTTGTTAGGGAAGGAAGAGCTAAGCATGTGCTGAACTCTTCAGTTGAAATCACTGGGCTAATAAAGGTGCCTAGACTTTAGACTGTCAAACCTATGTTTTTAAATGAAATATACATTTAATGTAGTCATGATGATAAAGGCTGCACTCAAATTGAGTGTATGATTCTCTGTCACACCCATCTAGTTCATGATGCTGTTTTTCTTTGTAAAGAAAAAAAATCCCCAAGAGAAGTATCTAGCTGTTGAAGTCTAGTGCTACAACTGCGAATCGATAGGCATGTGCTATATTTTTAATAAGCTGGGTTCTGTGAGACAGGGACTGACTGATCATTTCAGGCAGTGGGGATTGAGAAGTTTTCTGCAGGGGAGACTGAGCAGAGCTCACTGGCTTTGGGATTCAGGGGGTTGTAGTGAAAAAAGCAATTTTGCCGAACTCTGGAGGAGTCTCCCTTTGGCCCACTTGCTAAGACTCCACAGGATGGCTCTTATTTTATGCCTTCAAGCCACTTTGAGAACTAAAACATGTTTTGTTCTAAAAACTTTTAAAGTTTTTATTATATATACAGACGAAATGGTATCAGCTTGTTTTTCCTCACAGAAAATACCAGCCCACTCCATGGTTACCAGGCCATTGCTAGAGGAAGGTTCTGGACATCAAGATGTTTGGGAAGCTGTCTTGCATAGTGTCTTGGTGTGCACTGGAGTAGGAGAGATCCTAATAACTTTAGTATTCCTTTCAAAAGCAAAGAGGGTCGTTGTGAAGTACAAAAGGCGAATGGACTATACAAACAAATGTTTTGGATTATGTCTTCTGATGCAGTATATAAGGACCCTGTTTAGTGGTAAAATGATATGTGTTAGTTGGTATAATCAATTAGTATGCACTATGCAGTTAAAAAAATGAAAACATCTGAATTATGCAGTGGTAAATGTTTTGTTTTCAATCATTAGTTTTTTTTTCTCTTGGTGCTTTAAATCAATCTAGCATGTTCCAAAAAAGGGATGTATATATCTGTGTTGCAGGAGATTGATTACAGAGTTAAGATATTCTGTGGAAAAATGTATTCTTTGTGCTTTCAGGCACCCTTGCCTATAACACAGTAGATGAGTTGGATGTCATTCATGGGGGCTCTTGAGCTTTGTGTATGTAAAGTGTCTTAAACTGTGTCTGACATTACGTGGGAAAATTTTGATAATTGGTAGCTTTCCTTTATCTCTCTGATTAAAGATTGCTAACTGATATTTTTATTAATCACTAAATTATTGTCTGGATGATAGCTGAAGACTTTGATCACACGCCAGTGGCATGCAGTGCGTTCTACCAATAAACAATTAATTACAGTGCAGCATTCTGCCAATGGTGATGTAATCACTGCTACACAAAGAGCCTTTAATGTTAACTGTGGCGAGAGAAATTTAGAAGGGAAGCTTTGGCACAAGGTTTTATAAGATTTTGAAAGGGTGGAATGCCATCCCTCCTCCCCTTTTCCCCTCCCTCTCCCCCTACTTCTCTTACACTTGGTTTCCCTTCTTGCTTACAAATCTAAGTACTCTTCCCAAATCAGGTGTATGTACCACAGTTGGCTAAAATCCCTGCGCCATGATATCCCGCCAAACCTTACATACTCACCTCCTGATTGAGGGCTTCCTGAACCATTTACTGTGAAGCTCTTCTGCCCAAAGGAGAATGAAAGTGAACCAGTTGATCCTTTTTCTGCTCCTGTGTGGCCATTCTGTGTCTTCTATGATCTCTTTTGTTACTCTCCATTGTCGGTTTGGGTCCTTACCTGCTTTGTGCAATGTGGACTAAAGCGGGTGGAAGGCACAGAGATAGCTTGCTCTTCATTAAATAAGAATGATGGTTAGTAATCAAAAGGTAACACTGCTGTGGATACTTTGAAAATTTCAGTACTGGTTGTGAAATTATTATATAGTAGTTTATTTTCAGAATCTTAGCTTCTTTTCAATTAAATTTATAAGTCACATTTTTCCAGTGAGCTCAAAATGACATATACAATTGTAATCAAAATTATTTAACCCCCATTGCAAATCAGGTTTATTGTTAAAATTGACACACTTTCTGCTGTGTGCAATGAACAAATCAAACAAAAGCAATTGAAATAGCTCAGCACAACAAATGCTTCAAGTGGTTTCCCCAAATTCAACTGAACATGCAACTTTTAATGAATTCCGCGGTCTCAAAATTATTCAACCCCCTAAATAGAATCCCTCACAACAGCACAAATATGCAAAACAGCTGTTGTCTCAGGCACACCTGATGCAACTAATCAAGGACTTCATTAGCTGCACTAGGTGTGCTTGAGCTGGAACTCATGAAATACCTAAACTGGCTAGGGATTTGGTGAGTGTCATGTTTGACTGCATGTTAGAAATATGGCCAAGTCAAAAGAATGGTCTAAAAAGAGAAGAGATCATCATGCTTCACAACCTTCTTTTATAATAGCCAAGGAACCTGCAATCCTCCACCACATTTGCATTAAAAAAGTATTTTTAATGATGTAAAGTCATCCCTTCTCAGAAAATAGAGGCTTCCTTCTCCCCCAAAAGGGGCTGTTTCTCATACATGCTAACTTTAATATCCCACTTCAAAAGGTCAAGGAAGAAATTATTTAACAAGGGCTACAACACATATAAGACGATCCACAACCCCCCTAGAAAACACTTTGTGACCCCCACGTTGGGAAATACTGGATTAGAGGTTTAAAACAATCATGCTTCTACATCCTGTTCCTTGAATATTTCTTTATTTAGGCATTACATGCAGCCCTTTTGAGGTGGTTCATGCAACTAATGCAGTCATAAAACAACTTAAAAGTAAGAGTAAAAATATAGTCGTAAGAAGAACTAACGTCAAATTCTGTGAGAGAGCCGGGGATTCAGAGAGCAGTAGCAGTTTAAAATTACATTTTAAATGCACAAGCATATTGCTAAAGAAGAATTGCAAATAACTACATCTTAAGAATATGTATGGAATGGATCACAGAAAGAGGCATGCATGTTTCCTGCGGGATACATTTCCAGAATGGGGTGGGGGGGCACAACACAGAAGATCCCATTTCTCCTGCCGGCTAACCCGATTGATTTTCCTGGTGGCTTCGTGAACCATCTATGCTGACAGATTCATACAGATGTATGCAGCCTTTCAGCTAATCTAGATGCAAGCTGTTGAAATTGGGCACACAAGTGTACTGGTGCCATTTGTTTTTGGCGAGTGATCAGGATATTATATCAACACATGGCAGCTGCATTGTCCATCAGCTGAAATATCTTGCCCATCTTCAAAGACAGTCCCGTGTAGACTGTGTTACCGCAGTCCAGAGTGGATGTAATGAGGAGTGCATGTATAACCGTAGCAAGGTCTGCATTTTCAGATGTTGCTGTTGAAATGGCTGAAGCAGAGAAAACACCCTCTGGCACCTGTTGTATCTCTAAGTCCTGTAAGGTTCTTGCACTTTGTCCTTCAGCAAGAGTGAAAACCTTCCCCTTTGTCTGGTCCCAATAACATCCCTCCAGACAAATTAGCAATGTTTCCGAACCTGTCATGTTCCAGCTATGTCTAGTTTGGGCCACAGTTTTAGTCCATGCTTACCGTGAAACTGCATCCAGACATCCATTTGGTTTTTCACATGGAGCTGAGTTGGGAAGAATAAGGAACAGAGCAGGTTCTCATTCATGCGATGGCATTTTATCTCATGCGCAGGTCACACAAAGTCCTGTTATCTTTTGTTGCTTTGATCTAAAGAGCAGACTGATGAACTTTCTGGCCTTGCTTAAACAAGCTTCTGTCTTGGCTGCTGCTTCTGATTAATGTATTTACTGCAACTATTGCTTGGAACAGTGCATTTTTCCTTGCTAAGCACTCTTCCAAAGAGAGCTGTGAGCGCAGTAGAGAAGCAGTCTCCTGGGCATCATACTGTGGCTGATCTGTAGCTTCTGGGCCCTTTTAAAGCTATTTAATTTTTAATAGCAGCTTATATATCTGCTGATAATTTATCTGGGTGGGTTTCAATTTTTAAAATAAAATTTAAAAATTGTTTAAAAACATAGTGATGAGAATAAGAAATGAAAAGGACAAAAATAATTGGGGAGAAGGGAAACTGTTACTTGCAAAGCTCTGACTTGTTGTTAGTTTAAACCTTTTTGAGCTGCAAAAATAGCAACACATGCAGGTGTTCATTTTCTGAACCTCAAGTGGTGTGGAACCGAAGTGGCTTTGCACGTATTGCAGGCTTGATCGTTCTCTTCAGTTATGCTAATTATGTTCTTCCTAGCTAACCTCATGTGGGATCTGTAGGATGAGTGAGTGAACAACTATTAAAACTGTATGGCAAAGTTCTGCCTTCTCCAGTCAGGTAATCTCCAGGTTTGATGGATTACAACATCTGTCCTTTGGCCATAGTGGAATGGCATGATGGAGGTCGCTGTCATGCCGGAGTTGGGGAGGTGACTTATTCAGTGACAGAAATGTCAGTGGGGATTTGTGCTTGTTTGGGTTGCCAGAATCATGTATTTGTTTGTGTGTAATCATTTTATAATGAGTAATGGAAAGCTAGACAGTAGAAATGCTGGCTGGGTTCTTTAAAATGCTGAAGTGCTTTTTATTCCAACTAGTTTTCATATGTATTGTTCATTTTTATTTAAAAGCTTCTTTTAAAGTAGAAACATCATAATGTTTTCTTTTTGCGAGTTAGAATGAAATATGTTTACTGTTGCAAACAACAGCATTACATAAAATATTGAATATTTTCATTTTTTTTAAATTATCTTGGCCACCTGGAGTGTAAACAACATTGTGCTAAAGTCTCTGACAAACTTTCCATTTTACATTAATGGACCATCCCTGGGAGAAATTGAGCAGCATCAATGTAAACCTATACACAGAGGAACATACACATAGGAAGCTCTTTGTTCCCTGAATTGATTCTAGTCCTTCCTAATTATCCCCACCTTTTCACTGTTGTGTTGGGGTGTAGGAAACTAAATTTTGTTTGAAATGATGTATGCTTGCTTTTTAGTAATCATTCAAATTGCCAAGGCTGGCACAGTAATGACCTTGGATTACTCTAGGAATTGCATTTAGAGTACAAAAGGAATGCAAGATACATCAATTTCTTCTCTCCTAAAATACATTGCCTGGAATCCTGTTACTGTTTGCATAACTTGCCATGGCTAATTGTGGCTAATTGCCAGAGTGCCAACCCACATCTCAATTGATCACATCTCTAATTAAGCACATGACTAGGTATACAACTGACAGTGCGCCTCAGCATCTTGTTAATTGACCATGGCAAGTTATGCAACCTTGCCTGAATATACTCTAATACTCTCCAGGACATAAAATGAGTGTCTATCTGTTTAGTTCCAGCAGTGTGCCAGGAAAATCCAATTCACCTAGTCTTCATACCCTCCCCCCCCCCCCCATTTGGGGGGGATGAGTTGGGTTTCAGAGTAATAGGAGGTGCATACTACTGCCTCAGTGTTTGCACACAAAAGGAATGGGGGACATACTGATGTCCTGCTTCTGACAAGACAAGGTGAGAAAAGTTCTGGGCCTTTATTCCCCCCCCCCCCCAACCCTGTTGCTCTGCTGTGCCCAGCCTGAAGGAGGATCCTGCTACACTTGAAAGGTTGCCTGTTTTTATTATTTTAGGGATCCAATGTTGTCTCCTGTTGTTTTTGGTCTCTGTCACAAAGACTCTGTAAACCCATTACAAAAAGAAGGGGGAAAGTTGTTCAGATTTGACCCTACACTCATACATGGTGTAATTTGTATCATGTGTGTGATGGAGAAGAGGGCATTTCATTTGACTGCTTTCCAAACAGGAATATGAGAACTATCTCACTATGAAGTCACTATTAAATCATTTTGGCTACCTTACCAAAAACACTGGCAAGCAAGAGATGTAGGTTTATAGAAAACTACTTCATATTCTTTGCCTGGAAGTAGAAAAGAAGAAAACTCAACACTCATCTTAATGCTGATCAAATGTGTTCAAGGGTGTGGGATGACTGCATGCTACTATTTAAATTTTAAAAGAAAAAATATAAAATGTGGTCAGGAACTGAAGAACGCTGATGAGCCCAAAAGGGACTCATTTTCCCTTTCTTTTTCTTAAATAAACAAACTTCTGCAGTTTCAGAGTAAGCAATTTTAAACACACATAGAAATTGATACAGATGTATTGATATCTGTGTGTACTGCTCAAATGGATGGAGGGGTAGAGAAGACAGAAATTAATTGGGGGTAGCACATAAGTAGTTCTTTTTATGGACCAAAAAGAGCACAACCTAAAGTTCCAGAAGAAGATCAAGTATTTCGGATTAGCTAAAGTTCGCTCCTGTCTTCTTCACCATGCCCTTTGAATCACTTAGCCCTTCTTCCTCATTTTAATTTGTTAAATATGTTCCCATTTTTTTGTGAGGCTCTTGCTACTGTTTGAACATAGTCACAAACCGGGAAGAAATGAAGAGTTCCATGTGCTGGCTAATCCATTTCTTATGAGCCATTAGGTCATTAATTTTGAACACCGCAGGCGTGTGGCTGCCACAGTTAAAAATAGGATGCAGAGTGCATTGTTGTTACCCATGGATGACCTCTGATCTTGAGAATTGCAGCTTCTCCTGAAGATCCTGTTGAATTGTACAGAATGGCAGGAGTTCAATCAGTCTAAATTTTTTTTAAAAGGTGAATCTGATGTGTTCTCAAATCTTGTGTTCTGTAGCCTTCCCCCCACCCCTTTTCCAAGTCCAGAACACACTTGTATCGTGTTTCTATCTTGAGTTAGATGTTAGGATTTCAGTATTAACCATAACATAGTAGTCAGCTGAGACTATTAAGAGGAAGTACACTTCCTTTATATGTACGGATGTTAATGATTAAGTCTAAAGAATCCTATGGATAAGTGTCAAGCACAGGATCTATGCTTGACGCTTACCCACATTTCTTTATGGAAGATTGCAGCCTCATGCAGTATCCCTCAGTCTACCTTGGATGCATTTTTGTATTCAAGGCTAGATATTGGAGGTTTGCTAGAGGCTAGAATGGGAAAGGAGACCTAGAAAGTTCAAGTGTTGTGGGATGGACTCTGTGCATGGCCTGAGGTTTGTGCACCAGGTGTATATTGCTTTAATAGCAGCAAAGATTGAAATGTTTCTGGCATCGAAGCTGTTCTATACATACCTTTGAAAAGTTACTTTTTTGGACTGCAACTCTTTAGGCAACTACAGCTGGCTGAAAGCTTCTGGAGGTTGTACTTTTTCAACTTTGGTTCTTTTTTTATTGTCTGCATCTGTTGAATTAGAAATGACATTTCCCCATGAGTAGTGTGATAAAAATGGAATATCTCCATTCCCCTTCAATATTGTTATGCAAATGGAATAAAACTCACACATCTGCCTTTCTGTTTGCCCTCTCTGACTCCTACACTGGCAAGGAACATGACTAGATGTAAATCAAGGCCACTGTTCAATGTATGCCTTTGTAGTCTGTGCCTTTTGAATGCTGATGTCTAATGTAAATATTGTCATTGTTAAAAGTGGAGTATTTGGAATATGTAAAGTTGTAAGCATTACTCAGCTGATCTAAGTTGCTTGTCTCATTAAAGGGGTATTTTACAAAGGGGCAGAAAGTTGAGAAGTGAAAGAACTATCACTTGTATCCTACCATATAAGTTGATTCTAGGAATGGTGCTGCTTCTGCCCCCCCCCCCCATTTGACTCTGAAATTAGTTATGACAAGATATGGCAATGGTTGTCAATGCATTTCATGGAAGAGCCATAAAAGGGTAATGATTAAATGGAAGTGATGTCATAAAGTGGTTAGAACAGCTTCTCCTAATCTGGACCTCTTATTTTTTAAAAAAACAATTCCCCATGATCTAGATTAGAGATGGGGGTATTCGTATTTGTATACGAATATGAATATCCCCACACAGGTGGCGTTAACGAGGATCCAGCCCCATGGGGCCGGACGGTCCACTCACCGATCCGCTGTGGACGCGGACGGCACGATGCTACCAATGGCTCTGCAGCGCGTGATCCGCTCACCACTCTTCAATCTTGCAGAGAGGCTTGTCCTCCCGCCTCCTGCCAGGAGTGGCGAGCGGATCGCACACTCGGAGCCATTGGTAGAATCGTGCCGTCCGCGTCCGTGGCAGATCGGTGAGTGGACCGTCCGGCCCCATGGGGCTGGACCCTCATTAACGCCACCTGTGTGGGGACATTCGTATACGAATACGAATACCCCCATCTCTAATCTGGATCAGTGGATCCCAACCTTGGTTTCCCAAATGTTCATGAACTGAAACTCCCATAAGCCTTCACCACTAGCTGTGCTGGCCAGGATTTCTGGGAGTTGTAGTCCATCTTGGGACTCAAAGATGGGAGCCACTGATCTACATAATTCATGACCACTGGTTAGAGATTATGGAGTTGTAGCTAGAGTTAGGAAATGTTAAGGTAATCTTACACTGGCTGCCTGTAGACCACCTAAGCCTAGTATAACCATGGACCAATTCTCACTCAGCCTTGAAGTGGTTAACTTAGGCTGGTAACTTTCTCTCAGCCTGAGGGAGCCAACATTGGGAGAGGCAAATAGAATGTTGTACATTAGCCAGCCTCAGTGGCTTGGAGGAAGAGTGGAATGAACATGTCATAAATAAAGAAATCTCCCTCAGTAAGAGCAGTTTGACTTTGACTTTTGCAAGGATAAACAGACAGAGCTTGAGAAGATTAGCTGATTATAAACTGCTCAGAGTAGTGCATCTGCATTAATGAGGTGGCATACAAAATAAATGGAGGGAGAGAGGGACGGACCAACCAACCAACCAACCAACCAACCAACCAACCAACCAACCAACCAACCAACCAACCAACCAACCAACCAACCAACCAACCAACCAACCAACCAACCAACCAACCAACCTCTCTCCGTCCCTCCTTCCCTCACTCTTTGGGCTATTGCTCTCAAAATCTCCCAGCCAGCATAGCCAATTCCCATGTTAACATGGGGATTCTGGTAGTTCAATATAGTTGCTTTCCAAAGTTGAGCAAAACAGGAAGTGAGTATTGACTTCTAACCCTAATGTTTAAAAACCTTTGCTGCATCAGACCGAAGTCTATCTAACCAAGTGTTACATTTCCAGTTGTAGGCAACTAGGTTCCCTTTGGAAGGCATGTCACTGTGAGCTTCTTGAACCATTGGACTCCCTATTCTCAGAATTGGAACACTGAGCAAAATGGAACATTTTTCCAATTGTGCCAAGCAGTTTGTGTGTTCTTAGGTGTAACCAGAATGTGTGTACATATTCTATATATCTGCTTCAGTCTTTTCAGAATGTCTTGTCTTTGGGGGTCAGATTCATGTCGATGTTTTTTTATTTAAACTCTAAACTGCTCATCTTAATTAATGGAGGCAGTTTAAATCAATAGCATGGTACAAGAATATGCTTAAGACAGACTGGCTGCTTGATGTGCCTCGAGAAGGGAGAATCGATATTTGTTCCTCCGTTCCATCTGCCTCATTTATTAGTTTGTGCGAAGCTAGGTGTGCAACTGCTCTGCAGCGCAGATTTCCCTGTAGGTGTTTTTGCTTTTAAACAGGCCTACATGGGAATTGCAGTTGTCACTCTTGCTGTTCTGGTAGTTGTGAATCATTTTCTGCTATGATAATGAACAAATACCATTTAAAAAAAAATCCGTGTTCTGTGGTGTACTGTAATTTAGATGAGTCACTTTCAAGATGCTGCTTGGTCCTCATGGTAGTGATTTAACATCAGCGTTTCCCTTATTTTTATGATTGTTTGTTCTTCAAGTGATGTTAACTAATATCTGAAAGATCGTATCTCCCCACATGAGCCTTCTCAGCATTTAAGATCGTCAGAGGAGGGCCGCCTCTCAGTTCCATTGCCAGCGCAGGCGCGGGTGACACGAGAGAGGGCCTTCTCTGTGGCAGCTCCCAGGTTATGGAATGCTCTCCCTCGAGAGATCAGGCTGACCCCCTCCCTTTTATGACTGATGAAAACCCATCTTTTCAGGCAGGCTTTTAACAATCATGATTGAGTCCCTGAATGCCTTTTAAAAGTTAAGATAGTTTTTAATGTTTACTTGATTTTTGTTACTCAATTGTATTTTAACTAACATATAGTTGAATTGTTTTTTAATGTTTAACTTATTAAATTTTTAATGCTGTACTTTTTAATATTGTGAGTTGGCTTGGGTCCCCTTATTGGGAGAAAGGTGGCTATAAATAAAACAAACCAAAAAAACAAACATTCTAATTTAAGACAGTAACCGTTTTATATGGATGACAGTTATTTTAAAAAGGTTTGTGGAACCCATTTTAAGGTTTTAAAACATTTCAAATGGGTTTAATGTCTTGAGAGTGAGTGTCCTTTTTTGGTGTACTGGAATACTTCATGACTATTTGAGCTGGCTGGATAGTTCAGTGGTTTAGGTATCTGGCTACGGAGCCAGAGGTTGGAAGTTTGATTCCACATTGTGCAGAAGAGCTAGCCTGTGTAGCCTTGGGCATCCTGCACAGTTCCAGGATACACTTCCAGAAGAAGGAAATGGTAAACCATTCATTCCTGATTATTGTCTACTTGGAAAACCCTGAAAAAGGGTCGACAAAAGTCAGAATTGACTTGATGGTGGCTGCTGCAGCTTCTCCTCCTCCTCCTCCTCCTCCTCCTCTTCTTAATCAGAGCTTGAAAAAGTTTTTTTTAAAAGAAGTTACAGCTCACAGAACTGTCTAGTCAGGATGGTGTGCTGGGGGATTCTGAGACTTGTGGTCAAAAAAAGTAACTTGCCCAAGTTTTTGTACGTACTGTATAAAAGCAATGGAAGTTGTCCTTTCTCTAGTTAAAATGGCACATGTAGATAAGAATTTTCAGAGGTCTGAGAACTCTTCTAAGATACTATTTATTTCTAGTTTACTTTTCAGAGGGATAGCGGTGTTGCCCTGTAGTCTGCTACAGTGACAGAAACAAAGACTCTTGTTGCACCTACAGAATTTGGCAAAAAGCTTTCATGGCTGCTTGTCAGATGTGTGGAATATAACCTAAGAAGACAGACATTTTTACACAGGTGGTCAGAAGGAAGATGTGAAATGTAGTAGAAATGCAAATACGGCAGCAGGGTGATGGTCTTTACAGTGATTGTTAAGGATTGCTTAATAATCCTCAGGAAGATGGCAGGTTCAGATTTTAATGTGGTAGTTTGTTCAAAGTTCACTTGGTTGGTGACAAGTACATTCAAGCACAGATAAACAGATTAACACAAGTATGCTGGAGAAATCTTTTGTCTAACAAACAAATTCAGTCTGTAGATAAAGATAGTTGGAACAAGATTGAGATCTAGAAAAGTGGAAAGAATAGGAATGCAAAAATCAGGAAGTCAAAGAGTTACCTAAACAGTTGATGTTTGCATACACTTCTTTTTGTCTCTCTGTCACCTTGGGTTAAACAGGTCTTGGCAAATTATAGTAACCAGCCTTAAATTTTGGTTCTTAAATCCAGGAGGAGCAGGATACTGCATTCAAACTGCCTTCAGTTTTGGGGAAAAGACAGCTGCAACCTGCCTGTAGTTTAACTCACGTTTTGTCTGATAAATGGCTTGCATTGTGTATATATCAATTTTAATTGTCTGTGCATTTCTTGAAAAGCGGATATAGTGAGAGATTTAAGGAGAGGTTTTACAAGTTCCACACCTCTTCCTGTGAGTTTCCATGGCTGAGTGGAGATTCAAACCCAAGTCTCCTGAGCCCATCACTGTGTCCACTACATCACATTGGATTTAGGCCTGAAACTAGTTATTTGATTCAAGTAAAAATTGTCTACTGCATACGTGGTGAACTTGCTTCTGAAAAGACAATGGCTGGCCTTTTCTGAATCTAAGCAATATTGTAAAAGCAATTTTTTAAATAAAAGAAGGCAGATGCTAGCAACCCTATTAACCCTATTGTTGTTGTTACAAAAAACAGCATGTAAAGAAATGCTAAACAAATACTCATCTCTCTGTTTTTTTTTTTTTTTAATCTAATGTTGTACTGGGTGGGGAGAAAATTTTTGTACCCCATGAGAACCTTTGCATAACCAAAATATGAATGTGAGGGATTAGAATATGAAAGCAATTAGAATGTTGTTCCACAAGTGTTTCCTAAACCTGCTGAAAATAGATGCTGTTGTATTTCAAATGGCAATCTTGAAGAGCCGGTCACATAACTTATAATGGCCTAAAATACATGTTTGGCTCCTCTAAAATTTGCTCCTGTAGTCTTGAAGGTGACCCATTTTGGCAAGATATGTGGATGCCCTATTCCATTTTGATTTTTCACCCTCCTGGCTTTAAATATTAGCTTTTATAATGCTTAAAACAGGGAAATACTGGGGAGTCAGAGATCACGAAACCCATCACTTTTTGTCCCCAAAACATGGAGAACTGCCTTGGGCCACTGGTCTGACTTGCTATAAAGTCTATTTTACTATTATCTCCCCTGGAGAAAGAGGACATTTGGCCAATGGACAGAATCCAGAGTTCAGAACACAAGTGCTCAAAGCCAGCCTTTATGTTCAGATGTCATGTTGCATGTTGGGGTGGGAGGCATTGGGATTGAGAGAGGACAGAACTTCTGGATAGCTCAGGGTTTCAGGTGTCTGACTGCAGAGCCAGAGGTTGGGAGTTTGATTCCCTACAGTGGCTCCTTGACAGGGGCTGGACTAGAAGATCCATAGGATCTCTTCCAGCTTTGCTTTTCTAAAATGGTGATGATAATGATGATGATGATTGTCTTCCAGTAAGTACTGCTGCCTAGACATGATAGTGCATGCATGCTTATTCCATGCAGATGACAGATGACATTTTTCTCAGGTTAAAAGCAAATGGGTTGATCAACTTGGTGCTGATGCTGTTGCAGCACAGATTGTACCTTCACGATCTACTGAATAGCCTGCATAGCCACACAAAAGTTTTAAAGGACTATTTTAACTTGGTTCTTTGAAAGCTAGAGATGCTTTGGCTGTTGAAATGTAATATACTGTAGTTGCAGCTATTATTGGTGACATTTGAAGGAGCCATGTGGTGCAACTCGATTTTTGATTATTTTTGATTATTATTTTTGATGATGATGATGATGATTGAAAGCAGTGATTTGAAGCTAACAAAGCACAATGTGGAGACAGTTTTAAAAAATCACACTTTAAACTTTGTTGTTAATGTGACTAATCAGTTTGGACAAGTAGCTATGAACTTCTGAATGGCTCATTAAGAGACGCTTGAGTAACTTGGTTGGTTTGAAACAACAACCTTTGTGCTGGCGTGACAGTCTCCTTTTAATTTTTTTTCCTTTTTAAAAAGTGAACAAGTGGCTACATTTGCCTCAAAAGCAGGCTATTTTTGTTCTAGAACAGTTGGACAAGGAGCCTGCAGGCAGTACATTTTTTTTTAAAAAAAGAAAAAGCCGTTGCTTCAGCTGAAGGCTGTAAAATATTATTTGGAGCGTCAGTGGTGAAGATGGAGAACACAGATGAGGATGACAGGAGAAAAGTTGGGGGAGGGTAGATGTGCAATGGGAGGGCAAAGAGGTGAATGAATTGAAGCAGAAATTGAAGTTGTATATTTTAGTAAACATAAGCTGGATTTGAAAGAGATTTTTTTTAAAAGTCTCTTCAGGCTTCTGTTGTAATATCTGCAAAGCAAACCCATCACTATGACTATTAATATCTTGTTATCTTGTCACCTAGCTTAATAATGATGATTTTAACGTGAAAAAGGAGCTCTGGAGACTACAGTTGGATTTTCCTTATCATTCCTTAGTTCTTCATTTTGAAATGGGCCACCTTTTATGTAGCACAGCACTCTGTTTTTCTATGGCAGCTTAGAGTAGGAGCCGAAAATCCCTAGTTTGCATCCTAGCTCTGTTGTCTATCAGCCTTAGCTCTCCAGCTTTGTGGTAGGGAAATAGATAATGATAGCCCTGCTTGCCTGTTAGGGGTTTGGACTATTGCTGATGCTGAGTATTTGTTCAGTGTTCCTTGCTTTTAGGCAGAGTGCTTTATCAGGGGAAGAAAGTTCTCATTTGGTTTATACAGAACTGGCTCTGCTACTTTAAAAAGCTTGTTGTCATTATGTTAGAAGTATTCTTGGATAGCAAGGTGCAGACTGGAACAAACAGGGAAAATAATTATATTCTGGGGCACATGTTCATGTAGTACCAGCTGAGAGGCAGTGGAGACATCTGGGTTTCCAAAACAGAATTTAAGACGAGATGATCAATCAATCATTAATGGGTTTCATAATCTGTCATTGAGAGCATGAAAGCAGGACAGTTCTTGTCACTGGCTCCTTTTGTAAAAAATTATTTTGAATTGCGCTACTCCTACTGATAGCACATTGTCTTCACCTTCAGGGACAAAGGTAAGTTGAAATCTTTCGTCAGAGCTCACCCAAAAAGCTAAGAAAGGGTAATTGCCCTTTATTTACGAGTACCAAGCTTTCTGTGGGGGCAAAGTTTTCCTTGCATAATTATATTGTATACCACCTAGAGAGTGCTCTAGCACTAGGTGGCAGTTTATAAGTCACAACAACAACAACAATACAGTAGGACTCCGCTACCTGTGGGATCAGTATCTGCAGTTTCACTTATCCACGGTCTGAAAATCTTAATTTTTTTTTTAAATCAAGAAAAAAAACTTTTAACATGTATTACCAGAACCTGCCACTAGACCTTGCTATGAATTCTTGTTAGTGAAGAATACATAGCATGATCTCTAGTGACCAGTCCTGGTAATGCATGTGAACATAATTTTTTATTTCTTTTTTTCCTTTCATTTTACCATGGTGTGTGTGTGTGTGTCTGTCTGTCTGTCTATCTATCTATCTATCTATCTATCTATCTATCTATCTATCTATCTATCTATCTATCTATCTATCTATCTATCTATCTATCTATCTATCTATCTATCTTCGCTATTATCCACAGTTTTTAGTATCTGGGGGGGTGCTTGGAACCAATCCCCAGTGGATATGGGGGTCCTACTGTGATATTTAAATCTCTTATATCTCTTAATTTCATAAACCATACCTCCTCATTTATAATATATTCATTGTTACCTCCACAGTTACATGGAATGTAACTTTAATGAATTTCCTTCAGTCTTCTGCACTTCCTTGCATGCTGAAGGCCTTCAGCAGACAACCTTAGTAATTATCCTTGAGATACTTTTTATTCTCTTTTTTTTAGTGGCAGAGACTGTAATTGACAGCTTAAATAAAGAATTCGAATAATCAGTGCCCTGTGATAACACCTCTCTCTGAGGTACAGTGCTCCTTCTTCACCTCTCTATCTAGAATATGGCACTTTTAAAAACAATGGATATGTAGATAGACTTCTCAGACTGTTTGCTTGCATGTTTGCCTCCCATGAGGCTTACAGAGTTGTGCCAAATCGCATCTGTCAGGAAGTGGCTATTGTCTTAAAGAAAGAGCCACTTGATTCTTTTTTAGCAATGGTCTCCAGTTGCAAGATTAGGAGATCTCAGATTTGTCTGTCCTCATGAAACTACTGGCTTGATTGTGTTTGCTGTAGAACGTGTGCACTGTAGATGATTCTGGGACGGCACGCTCTGTTGGTATTTTTATTAATTTATTTATTTGAAATATATTTTACCCCGCCTTTCTCCTTGAAAAGTACCCAAGGCAGCTTACAATAGTAAAATACAACATTTAAAGTTGAAAACAATGCGTATATAAAGGTGGTTAACATCATTAAAAGACATTATTTAAAGCTAAGGACAATGAGCAAAGAAGCATCTTGCATCATTTAAAGGCAATATAAAGGCCAAGATCAAAGCATATTAAAACTAAGAACAGTAAGTATACAATTAAAAAAAAACAATTCCCCTCTGAGAAATGGAAAACACAAAAATGGAAAACACAAGTAGTACTATAAATCCAATCAGAGCAATAATGCATGACAATCCATCTAAAAAAATCACACATAGGTAGCTAGTTACTGAGGAAAGGCTTGCTTGAAGAGAAAGGTCTTTGCCTGCTTGTGGAAGGACAGCAAATATGGGGCCAGTTTGGCCTCCTGTGGGAGGGAGTTCCAAAGACTGGGAGCAGCGACAGAGAAGACTCTCTCCTGTGTCCCCATCAGACACACCTGTGAAGGTGGCAGGACCAAGAGAAAGGCCTCTCATGATGATCTTGACACCCAAGCCAGCTTATAGTGGGAGATACGGTCTTTGAGATAGCTTGGACCCAGGCCCTTTAGGGCTTTATCAGTTAAAACCAGCACTTTTAATTATACCCAGAAACAGATTGGTAGGCAGTGGAGCTGCTGTAATAGGGGGGGTTATGTGATCCCTGTAACCAGGCCCAGTTAACAATCTGGCTGTTATGTTTTGGACTTGCTGAAGTTTCCTGACACTTTCCATCAGCAGCCCCACATAGAACGTGTTACAGTAATTCAGGTGGGAGGTAACTAGGGCGTGTGTCACAGTGGCCAGATCAGATCTCTCAGGAAATGAATGTAGCTGGCATACTAGTTTTAATCATGCAGATGCTCTCCTGGCTACCACTGAGACCTGGGCATCCAGGCTCAGGGATGAATCCAGGAGCACCCCCAAACTGCACACCTGTTTTTTCAACAGAAGTGTAATCACATCCAGTATTGGCTGCATCCCTATTTCTTGATCTGTTTTTTGACTGACTAGGAGCACCTCTGTCTAGTCTGGATTACGTTTCAGTGTATTCACCCTAATCCAGTCCATTACTGATACCAAACACTGATCTAGAGCTGAAGCAGCTTCCTCGGATTTAGGTAGCAAGGAGAGGTAGAATTGGGTGTCATCCGCATACTGGTGACACCGAACCCCAAAACTCTGGATAATCTCTCCCAGTGGTTTCATGTAGATGTTAAATAACATAAGAGACAAAACAGAACCTGGGAGGACCCACAGGTCAGCGGCCAGGGTGTCGAACATGAATCCCCCAGCACCACCTTTTGATATGGAGCCACTAGCTAGGCCTTTTGAATCCAAAGCTTAAAGCCTTTTTAAAAATAAATATAACATTCCATTGCATTTTTAAATATACTGCATCATCATTGTTGTCATTGTGGCTTCAGTCACACAAGTAATTCATTGAGTTGCATGTTATCATGCAAATAATTCATTCCATTGTGTATTATGAACACACTGTGTTCCCATTATTACTAGGCCAGAAAAATACAGGGAAGTACTGTCTAGGTTCCTCTAGTGGCCAGTGTTGATATTATTATGTGGTGTTCCGTTGCTTCCAACTTACGGAGTCTTTATGAATTAGTGACCACCAATAAGTCCTGCCTGTAATATTCCTTCTCAGCTCTTGCAAATTCAAGGCTGTATATTCTTTTATTGAGTCAATCCATCTCATACTTGGTCTTCCTCTTTTCCTGCTGCTTTCAAGCCTTCCTGGCAGTGTTGTGTTTTTCAGCACATCTTGTTATCTCGTGGTGTGCCCAAAGTATGATAGCCTCAGCTTACTCATTTCTTCTTCTGGAAATTGTTCAGGCTGTTATGTGCTATCAAGTCAGAACTACTTTTAGAGACCCTTTATTTACCTTTTCAAGGTAAATAAGATATTTAAGGAGTGGTTTTTACCAATGCCACTCACACCCCCAAGTATGTTTCCATGACTGAGTGGAGGTTCAAACCTAGCTGTCCTGGATCCTAGTCCATCACTCTATCCACAAATCGCACTCGGTTCCATGTTTGGTTTAGCACCCACTTATTGTTTTTCTGGTGGTCCAGGGTATCTGTAAAGCTCTTTTCCACAACCACATTTCAAATGAAGCGGGCCTTTTCTAGTCAGTTTTCTTTAGTGTCCAGCTTTCATATCTGCATGTCATAATCATAGATATTGTGTCACCATAACACACTTCAGGATCTTTTCTATTTCCTTCATACCTGCTCTTCCAAGTTTCAGTCTTCTTCTGATCTCTCAGCTGCAGTCTCTGTTTAGGTTGATGATTGATCTGAGGTATATACAATCTTTCCCCATTGTCAACATTAAAGTTATGAAATTCTTCTGTTGTCATGATTTTTGGTGGATGGTTTTGAAATCTAGCACAGTGTAGAACATTTGCTTTTGAAAGTAATTAGTTATAATTCTGCACACCCAGTAGTTACTGTTATATTCCAAAAGCTAAAGTACCTTTCTTCTGTCTCTGAGAAGTGCCTATAATAGTTGCTGCGCTGTTACTTTTAAAACACAATGACATCAAACTGTCACATGCTGTTGGCTTGTAGTAGAAAAAGCATCTTCCTCCCATACATCTTTTTTTAAAATTTGCCTCAGTGCCTGCAGCAGAGCTTGGGCCTTAGGCATGTCAGGAGAGAGTTAACATACCATGTGATATTCCTCCTCTACCATTCAGAGAAGCTGCAGATCTTGAAATCTTCAGCAATTCAGTCCTGCTTTATTCCAACCAGGTAGAAGCTCTGCTGCTTTTCCGTGTGTTTTAAAAAATGATGTGGACTTTTTAAGGGTTGGTCAAAGACATTTTGCTGCCTGAGGCAGAGAGGGAAATGGCACCTCGAGCAACCCAGACCAAGGTGTGTAATCCCTGAAGTCATCAAAGTTGTTTGGACAGATGATGCAGAAATCCCATAAACAGTAAAAACACAGTAGTGGCTAAATAAATAACTAGCAATCTGATGCCTTTGGATGATCTATGACATGGAGTGCTTGAGATGTGGCTAGCTCACTTTGGTGCATGGTAGGGCCAGACCTGGTACCTGCTCTTTTGGATACGCTGTTACTGAGCTACTCTCCTTGAGAGAACCAGAGAGGATGCTGTTGTAACCAGGGCTGTTTCAGAATGTTTGAATGATCTGAGTGAGAAAGCCCAGGCTAGCAATTCAGGGCTCCCTTCTGTCTGGTTGGTGAGTGTGGTTGCATGGAGCAGAAGGCTTTTGGGCATCATCCTGTAAAATAGAGGGATCTTGCAGCAAGCAAGTTAGGTTTTAGTAGAACGTACTCTGGTGAAGGTGAGAAACTCTGTATTTGAGTGATATGATTTAAGCCTGTTTTAAAATGCATTCAGTTATAAAATATGATAGAAAGTCTGCTTAGTCTGTATTTGCAGATTGGGTTTTGTATTGCAGCATCGTGGAAGAAACTTTCTAGGACTGTGGTTCCCATCCTTGGGTAATCCAGGTGTTCTTGGACTGCAACTCCCAGAAACCCCACCCAGCAGAGTTAGTGGTGAAGGCTTCTGGGAGTTGCAGTCCAAGAACACTTGGGTTGAGTCACCCAAGGTTGGGAACCAGGGCTCTAGGAAGCATGTTTCAGTTTGGTTATATAGAGAAAGTTTGTTGATTTAAAATTCACCAATGTACAAACATATGGTTTATGTAGCTAGGGTCTCCTTTAACAAGCTGTGATGAAGTAACGGTAGCTGAATTTCATAGCACTGTCATAAGACATGATCTCATTAAAAGTTTTCTTTCCTCACCCCCCTCTTTTTTTTTCATAGTTCAGCCCTGTAGCTTAGTTTAAACATTGATGGCCTACAGAGAATTCTGTTCTTAAAATGTTTATATGTTTTACATGTATCCTTAACCTCTCCCTTTCCTTTCTTGCATGGGTGGAGATAAAGAAATATGAAACGTAAATAGATGGTGTTGTGGTGATATAGTGGGGCCGGCAGGGTGGAGAGAAAAAAAAAAGTTCTATCCTTGAGTGAAAAAAACCCACACGTTCATGGGGTTCCTTTTCTCCAAATGCACTTAATTATTTTTGAAACAGGGGGGGGTTCCCTTAAAAGATGCTTCCCAGTTAAGAGCGCACAGACTGCAGCATTGGAAACATATGGCAGTATGGAAGATTATACCTGATCCTAGAGAGGATTTTGGAATCGGGGAAACAAAAGAAAGTGCCGTTTCGTTTTTTACTGTCTGCTTCTAACTTTGCCAGAGGTCTGTGGTGAATTCGGACAGAGGTCTGTGTTTTTGAGCAGCATGTTTACGCTCATGGTGGATTTTTGGATATTGTAGCACTAGGTTAACTATGGATTACTGAAAACCGTTTGCTATCAACCTGAGGAGTCCCGAATTGAGGACTCTGTAGTCAAACTGAAAGTATTCCTGTGGAATATGCTTTTTTCCAAGCAATATTTTGAGACAAGTCTGATCATGGGGAATAATGCTGCTGACTTGTCTGTTAGGGATTATTGTACAAATAGTTGAGTTGAAGCAATGAGTGTGAGTTGCTGTGAACACTGTATAAAAGAAGTTTAACAGCTAGCCTGGTTCCTGTGAGGAGCCAAGGAATTGCCTGCAGGCCAGCTAGCATCCAGACAGAACAGCCAGATTGTTTTGCCCTCCTTGCGCCTGCTCTCTTGGTAGAAGGCAAATTATTTATTTGTTTTCACTAGCCCCATGTTTCCATACTGGCTTCAAAATACAAGTTGGTAAAAATGGGAATAGACTAGAGACATTGGTGGACATTTCAAAAGGCTGCTCTTAAAATTGAGATGGTAACAGGGGTGCCAGTGGTGGAAGGGTGAGACCTTGTGGTGCAGAAATATTTATTCTTTCTCTTTAATTTATTACCCTATGGCCTCCTGTGTCCTGACAATACTTTGAAGGGGTGTTTGGATATCTTGAAGTAAGAGATTGCAGGATCCTTTGATGAGACACAGTGGGGATTGGAAAAGACTTTGTTGGTGCCATTTGTGAGATATTTCATGGCCATGCCTGGCAGTATTTTGAAGGAGAAGGAATAGGTGGCTTTCCAAATGATGTCAGACTGTAAGTACCATTAGCCCTAGCCAGAATTGCCAATGGGTGAGGAATGATGGGACTTACAGTCCAGCAACATCAGCAGAGCCTTGCATTCCCCTTTTCCAATCTAGTGCCTGTTGTACATCTTTAAGTCGACTCTTGAGACAACCATCCTGAAACGTGTTTGGTCTTTTGATTGCTCTCTACCACCACGTTGCACTGCAGAGGTTAAAGTAAGGTGATGGCGGGGCAGCAAACCCTGGCAAGCTTTAGACCTGGCATGGGATAAAAGAGATGTGATAATGGAAACAATGGAAAGGTTTTTATCTCTAGTGGAGAGAGACTTACAGTTCTGGAAACACAGTGGCCTGTGAATGACCCAGCAAGAAAGGGAGCTGAAATATCTTGAGATTTCCTGAGCGTAGGCTGCTATTTCAGTTTACAGTCTTACATTCAGAATATTGATTAAGCAAATATATGCTCTTCGAGCCCTTTACCTCAGACCTGCAGGTCTCCATTCCTCAAAGCATGTTGAAAGCTGCAAAACTAGGCAAGGGAGTTCATGTATTTGTTTGGATGACTCACTGCTCAGAATGTATTAATAACATAAGCATTATTTACACACTTCAGTGCAGTTTGGAATTTGAAAATATAGTGACTTGAAGATAATTTGCTTCTACTCTCTTAAGTGCTAATAAATTTGGAGACCTTGTTTCTAAAATTAATGTAACAGGCACAAATTACGTAAACCACGCCATTGTGGAGCAGACCTCTTGCCCGAAGCTCTTCTTGCGCCTAGCAGCTCAGCTTTTGCAAAGCTGATTCCAGGCTGGTTAGAAAACCTCCAGTTAAAGAAATTTGGAAGCTTAGATACTAGGGGGCGGTGGAAATCACAGTGCAAGTAAGGTCCTCAACATTGTAGCCTTTAGGATTCCTTGGCGTCTCTGCTATGTGAACAGTATTATGTAACCAGATATTTTAAATAAATGGGATATTTTGTTTGAAAGGAGGTTTTGGATTCCTAGGTGCTTAATGAATTACAAAGATAAGACTGTTGCTGCAAGGCAGGTTTTAAAAAGAAGAACCCTCTTGCCTCAGAAGCTTTTTTGGGGGGGTCTGTTTTAATCTGACAGCTGTGTTGTAGGCAGAATGCAAGCACCCCACTGCAATGATGTGTCTCTAAGGCCATCTTCATACTACCTCTTCAGCATTTTGTTCCATGGAGGGCCTCAAAGTCCAATTCATATTTCTGCTTTTATATATGTTCCTTTAGACGTTTCTAAGCGTAAGTATGTGTCATTTGTTTCATACTATAGAACCTCGATCCAGTCAGCTGTGGCAACCACACCCCATGGCAGATGTGTATGGCAACCTGACAAATGGTTTTTAATAGCTCTCACATCCTTCTTTGCACAAAGATAAGATCTGTCTGGCCTTTTCCTCTTTACATTATAAAATCATCCCTAGAGGTGAAAGATCAGTGTGTGTGTGTGTGTGTAAGTGTAAAAGTGACATCATACCAGGTAGATTCCTAAGAGTGACTCTGTACCTTTTCCAGTTTGAATTTGCCATCAGTCATCCAAATTTGACAACTGTTTACCAATTACTGCTATTCATTATTTGATTTGAATGGCAGATAATGTGAAAATCATTGTTTTGGACAAGCTTCCGTATGTAACAAAGACACATAAGGAACAGAAAGAAACAAAGCCAAATTTCTAAATTAATGTTGGTTTAAATTCAGGGTGGATAAAAATCAATGATTTTTAAAAAATCAAAGTGATTTAAATCACATTTTAAATCAAAACATCAAATTTTTTCAATTTTAATTGTAAAAAAAAAATCATTATTTTGATTTAAATCGTGATCCACCCTTCTTTTAATCTCACGGAGTGAGGAAAGATAACTTTTAAATGTTAAAAATGCATGTGTTTCCCAGAGTACACCAGTGGCTGCTATAGTAATTAAAACATAGTCATTGCAGTTGAATTGAGCTTTTAAGCTATATAGGAACATAATCAAACATTTTGGTCCCTAGCCTCCATGCTTTTCAAATGCTAGAAATTTACCTACCTAAACAAGGAGGCTGGGATTCCCAGTGTGATGTAGTGGATAGAGTGATGGACTAGGAACTCTGGAGAACAGGGTTCAAATCCCCACTTGGCCATGGAAACTCACGGGGAGTGGAACTGGTAAAGCCACTCCTACAGTATCTCACTTATTGTGAAAGCCCTGTTAGGGTTGCTATAAGTCGGTTTCAACATGATGGCACAGAACACACACAGACAAGGAGGCTAAGAAGGAAAGAAATGTTTTTTTATTATTGGTTCTTAATAGTCCTTCAAGGATACTAAGTGCAATCATTTTCTTAAAAAGTGTGTGTTCATTAGCATCAATTGTTGAAATGAACTGAACAAATCAGTTAGTTTTGCTGGTCCTGCTGGCTGGGGGATTTTGGAACTTGTTGTCCAAAGTGTAACATTTTCCAAGGGCTGTGCCAGAGCCCCAGTGAAGCAGTGTCAGCTCTAGTAAGTTGACTTGAGTTGATGGGATGTTGACACCGCTCTCATTATTTTCTGGGCACGCAAATTAGTGATGGAGAGGAACCAATCCCTTTTTTTGATCCCCTAAGTTCCCAGAGGAGCAAAGGGGCAGTTTCTCTCTCATGTGATCAGCTTGTCGTACAGATGATGAGTTGTTTGCCACAGGGGAGGGGTGTCCACTGTTTGTATACCACTGCATACATTTATAGATCACTTCAATTAGGCAGGCCACACAGTTCCAGAACAGAATTGTAAGCCATTTGTGAGTGTTCTATACCTAGAAAACCCTGGAAGGGGGGGGGTGTTACCATATGTCAGAATCAACTTGATGACATGTAATTATTATTTTGATCAGGCACATTTGTGTGTAATACATCTTTTTAAAAAAATCTTTTTAAAGTTGAAGCATTTAGCTGTGTGTGCATTTGTGCTTGTCACATTTCAGGTGTGCATAGCTAGGTTATTTTTATGTGGCTTTTGTGAAAGACGTCTGTAGACATTTCCTAAACGTGTGTTTTTGTTCTTAATCAAAGGCTTAGCAAATGTTTTCAGTGCTCTTAGTATCTTGGGGTTGCTTTCTCATTCTTCTTCTTCTTAGAAACCACATGAAATTGTCGTGCATCACCCTTCTGCCAAGCACTGCATTCCGTCATTGTGCTTAGCCTGTCTGTGGAGAATAGTTGTTCCAAACTTAATCATTTGTAGGAATAATGCAGTAATCTTAGACATCTGAGATGTTCCAGGTTCTACAGCTCTGAGCTTTGTTGATTGTAGTTGTATGAAATAATGGTTTTGTGCTCCTATGTGTGTGTGAGTGTGTGAGTGAATGTGGATATAAAACACATATTTTGTTTAAGAAATAAAAAGACATACATGTTGATGATTTTTTGGTCTGTATTAGCAGTTGTGTAGTAAGGCATATGTCCTTTTAGGAAGCCTGGGATTTGAGTCACTTGTGTCTTCCTTAAAAATTTTGGAAGCTCTGTGAGCAAGGATTTAGTTTGCATGACTTAACAAAAATAAATGTGCCTTCTCAGCATTTGGTGGTTTTTGAGGGAGAAGGCAGAGATGTCACAGGAAGCAATCATACTGAAAACATTTGTGTGAACTGCTGTAAAGTCGAGACATTCTTTCCAGATGGGCTAAGATAGTTTTTTTGACCAAACTCTCATGAACTCCGCTTTTGCTTTATATATGAATATGTATATGCATAATTGGAATCCTGCCACACACCTAGAGATGGGTTAGAATTTCCTTATTAGGAATTTTTAAAGGAGTGGTTGAAAAGGTAAAATAGGTATTTTAGGTCTAGTGAAGGTTCCTTACATGGACAGCAGTTCCATCAACAGTTCTAGATGTCTCAAATGTAGGAGAGTGATTTCAAAAGATTTGCTCTACACCAGAGATTCCCAGCTTGCCGGGCACATGCAATCCCCTCAAGGTGTTTTTGCTAGCCACTGACTTTGCCAATGCCATCATCCTTTCCTTACCACCCCCTTTTGGCAATATTTTCAGCCCCTTCCTTCAGCTGATCCAATCCCTGGTCAAAAGCCACAGTTCTATGGAGTATCATTGTCTTCTGTCCTGGAAGAATATTATAAGAACCATTGCTTGCCCTTTGAATGCTGGAATATAAAGTGTTCCCAGAAATGCTCTGTGATCCTCTCATTCTGGGTTCTGTCAAGATTACTGCTGTTCTTACTGCAGTGTTGTGACAGGTAGGCACAATTCAGAAAATGAAGTGGAATAGCAGTGTAAAAATATGTAACCAAAGTGGTATACATTTAAATAAAGTGCAATGAGGAAAAACAATACTTCAGTTATAAATTTGGAATAAATTTAAATAACTACAATATAATATAAAACAAATTCAAATGACATGGTAATAAATACATAAATATAAGTAAAAAATCAGATGGTAAAATAGAAATAAATATAAGTAACAAAAATATATGTTGTAACATGTTTTTCTCAAAGTGCGGTCACATAAATGGCACCTCCAGAGAACACTGGATGTGGCATCAAGACTTAAAAGGTTGTGTACCTCAGATTTAGGCCATGTTGAAAGTTTGAAGCAAATGCCATTTGGAAGCATTTGGACACAGCTGTTGATTTTAAAACTAAAATGCCATACCTTAATATAGAATAGCCTTACCATTTATTCTAAATAAACCTGATACATGAGTTTGAGTGTGCAGAGTGCCTACTCCACCCAGAGAGATTTGTTTAAGCAGGGCCTGGAACAGAACCTGCATTGTGCCCCCCCATCCCTAATTAAGGTGTCTTTTGAAAATATTTTATTAATATAACAAAATAAAGCAAAAACATAAATGACAAATAGAATCACAACTCAATTATATAGTGTAACCCACCACCATTGGGAATATAAATTTATATATATATATTTATTATCATCAATACGTTTCATCTTATTTTATATCATGTGCCCCATCTCTTTCCAAACATATAATGATTCTTGTGTTGGGGTATAACCTTTATGTTTTGTAAATATGTATTCTATATAAGGATTTGAAATCCCATTAAAACTAATTTCTTTTAATAATCCTTTTCTAACTTTCAATTCACAGGTGAATTTATTGTTAAAAGTTAGATTCCACATCTCATTATACCATTCTTCCAACATCAATTGATTATTATTTTTTATAATTCCTTGTAAATATCAATCTAGCTGCTGTTAACATAATAATTAGTTCCATTTCCCCTTATCTAATTGACTCTTTCCAAATATATTTAATAATGCTAATAATGCTAATACATCTTTGTATATCTGTCCCTTGAATTTCTTTCATCTCATTAAATATAATCACTCCTTCTGTCTCTCTTCACATGCCCACCACATATGATAGTATGTTCCCCTTTTTTACATCTCCAAATATATATGATAGTTCTTTGTTCAATGTATTCAGTTTCATTGGTGTTAAATACCATCTCCATATTACTTTATAACAGTTTTCCTTTACCCTAACTGACATATTTTTCATTATTCTTTCCCCCCCAGATCCTCTTCCATACTTTTCCACTAATTTTTTAAATTTAAATCTCCTTGCCGTATCTCTTTCAAAGGTATTGTTTTATATTCATCCTCTACTAACATCTTATATATTACACTTATTATCCCTTTTCTTTGAATATTATCATCCATCTCTTCCCTCTTTTCAATAATTTCTTCAAATTTAGTCATCCCCCTACATTCTCCTTTTTTTCTCATTCCTTGGACCAATTATCTGTCTTAAATTTAACCAAGTAATTCTTTCTCCTCCTAATATCTCTTTTATTCTCTCTATATTATACATCTTCTTATTCAAATCTTATTCCAGTCTTTAATTTTTATAACATTTCTTTTTTATAACTTTCTATTCTGACAAAACCTTATTTAATTTCTTCTTCACCTTATATGGAAAACTGTATAATTCCACCATGTGTGTCAATGGGGAAATCTTTGCACTCAGTATTCTCTTTATACTTCTTCCAACATTGCAACATATTAAAAAATGGGTTATCTGTGTTTTAATAATATCCTTTAAATTTTCCTTAAAAAATAAATTCTCCATATTTTTCTTAATCTTATAAAACTTAATATCACTCCATATTATTCCCTTACCGTTTACTATACTATAAATAAGGTTCATATTTTTAAATAGCACTACCCAGCTCGTGTTTACAGTGACAGCACACACATTCACAAAGTAGCCATTACCTTTGTGTGGTATCATAATGCAGATAGGCATATCCTGTTTCCCCGAAAATAAGACCTAACCTGAAAATAAGCCCTAGTATGATTTTTCAGGATGCTCGTAATATAAGCCCTAGCCCAAAAATAAGCCCCAGTTAAGTGAAATCCCGCCCTCCACCATTGTGCAGCAACCAGAAGAAGATGACATGACTGTATTTGAATAAATGTAGATTGTTGTACTGTACATGAAAAAAATAAAACATCCCTTGAAAATAAGCCCTAATGTGTTTTTTGGAGCAAAAATTAATATAAGACCCTGTCTTATTTTCGGGGAAACACGGTACAGTGGTGCCTCGACTTACGAACGTCCCTACTTACGACCATTTCGAGTTACGACCAGCTCCGGCCGCAAAATTTTGCTTCTACTTGCGACCGGAGCTTCCACTTACGAACAGAAAAAGGCAGGGAAAAAAGGCGGGAAATTAAAATTGCTAACTGTAGGTGGCGACGAGGCTGCTTCTTTGTAGTTCTTTCGCCCCAGCAGTTTGAGAGTGTGCAATCCGAGGAGGAGGCTTGGGACTGCCTCCTTCTGCTTCTGAGAGCGTGTGTGTATGTGTTTGCAGGGAGGCTTCGGGCTGCCTGGTAAGGTAAGGTGCTGTTTTCTGCTTTTAAAAAACTGTTCTGGGTGTATTTGCAGCGTGGTTTTGAGCTGGGGGGGGGGTTATGTTTCTGTGCAGTGATGGGTCTTGGGGGGTTTGTTTGTTTGTTTGTTTTCCCCATTTCCGATGGGTCTTGGGTTTTTTTGTTGCTTTTTGGAGTGTTTTTTCCCATTTCCGATGGGTCTTGGGGGGGTTTGTTTGTTTTTTGGCTTCCCCCCCATTTCTGATGGGTCTTGGGGGGTTTGGTTGCTTTTTGGGGTTTTTTTCCCCATTTCCGATGGGTCCTGCATGCTTCCCTTGCTTTTTCCTTTGTTTTCTTTGCATTTCCAACCTGCCCCCTTTGTTCTCTGTGCATTTCTGATCTGCTCCGTTTGTTTTCTGTGCATTTCCAATGGATCTTGCACGCTTGATTGCTTTTCTTCCCCCCCCCCCCCCTTTCAGCCGGAAGGGATTAATTGCGTTTCCAATGAGTCTTGCAGTGATTTTTTTTTGGGGGGGGGGGTGATTTTTTTCTTCGGCCAGAACGGATTAATTGCATTTCAATGCATTCCTATGGGAAATGTTGCTTCAACTTACGACCATTTCGAGTTGCGTCCATCTTCTGGAACGGATTATGGTCGTAAGTGGAGGCACCACTGTATTACATCAGCTCCTGATAATGAACATACACCACCTGCTGCATTAAGAGCAAAAGTGACATGGAAGAAATTTATTTTCCCTTTGCATTTTCCGGTTCTTACACCCAGCTTAAGCCTTCTATTTCAGAGGAAACTCTACTTTTTTGTCAGTGTTGCTACCACGAAATAGAGCGTTGTACAGAAGACATGCAATTATAATGGCTGTGGTTGGCAGCCAGAAATCCTTGCAGATTTGTATCAAATCATCACCAGAGATTTGTCCTGGGTCGCAGTATATCTTCTGCCAGCTGCTGTTCTATAACAGTGTGGTTGTTCTGAGCTCAGCAGGTGTTTGAACCTGAGCCATTTCGTACTCCATATATTTCACAACAGTTTTATTTCATTTCCTACCGATCCCACACAATTTTCTGTTTACTCCTGTTGCGGTAAAGATCAAAAGGAAACTGCCAAAGTCAAAGTTATCCTGTCCATTTTGTTCTCAACGAATTCTCAAACCAGGCCACATAGCTTAGCATTTTACCTGTGTCCTGAATTCCATAAGGAACGGTAGATTCCTAACTTTATTTCCCACCTTTGTTATGTTCTGCTTTGGTTCTACTTTCTCTTCTTTTCTTCAGGAGTTTCTGAAGATTCCTGCTTGATTGGCTGTATCTTTTGCCCAGTCAAATGAAATAGAGTTGTTTCTCTTTACAGAATGAGGTTTTGTTGTTGTTGTTTTAAAGAAATCAGTAAATGTTGTGGAGTACTGTGTAATTCAGTAGCTTTTTTTATTAGGATGTGTTTCTGAAATGTGATATCAGTAATCTATTTTTAGAATGATAAACCTGGGATGATTTCAAAATCATATTTATTTCAACTTGTGACTTTCAATCGATCTATCTCAAAAGCATATAGATTGTGTCTAACTAAATGGAGGACGAAGGTGAAAGAAAGGATTTGTTTGGGTGTGTAAAATTCCTACACTTTGTAGGTTTCAGTAGTATCTCAGCAGTCTGGTAGTGAACGTCTTAACAGAAATAAATTGTTTAGTGCTAGTTGAGACTCATGAAGGGCCATCTCTTCATATAATCTGTTACAGAAAATTCTTCCCAGACCTTATTTTTATTGAGATTATGAAAAGATGATTCTTGGCTCTGAGACACTTAGAATGTTGATGGTTTGATGCAATTATTTCTCTTTGCTTTTTTCAAGTTATTCTTTTGAGACCAATTATGTGTTTCTTTTGCATTTGTACTGAAGCTTTAGAAAGTAGAAACGTGCTGCTCTGTTTCTGGAGAAGTCTCTTGAGAGTGATTAGTCATCTAAGACCTTCTGCTAATTTCTAGACCTCAGTTTGGGCATGACATTCTCTCACCCTTCCTCCCTTTTCTGTCGCCAACAGAAAGCTGGATGTGCTACAGTATCTCTGGGTTTTTCAAGCTCATGGTTTTATATATATAGTGTTTGTACAATATCTTGGATACGGTTGTATACATGAAGACATAGACTGACTGACAGCAGATAAGCTTTGAGGGGTCCCTCCTCCCAACTCCATCTATCTGCCACAGATCATTTCCAAACTCTCTGTTGTTGAAAAAGCACTGGGAATGTTGCGGTGAAGCTCGTACTGCTATAATTTTCAAGCATTGTGTAGAGAAGTCTGGAGCTCTTTGACATTTTCTCATGAATTTCTCAAGGGGATCTGCAGTGGCAGAAAAGCTTTACTGAAATACAATGTGTCTCCTACCTTGGAAATTGTATAGTCATAGGGAGTGTATTAAATCATACATTTTGGGCAAATTGCTGTTTGAGACTTTTTGTTCCGAGCATGTGGACTGTAATCTGTAAAAGCTCACACTCAAATCTGTTTAGTCTTTATAGTCTTACTTACAATAGCTTTTTTGGCAGGGGTTATACTGTACATGGAAGCTATAATCTATAAAGTAATTTTTCTGAACGATGCTTATAGTACCTCCTCAGTTCAGCCAGGACAAAGATGAGGCCTATGTTCTGGTGATAGGCATTGTATAATCTTGACTGTACACCCTGAATCACGTTCCAAAATGCTCTCCGGCTCATGGATCTTCCTTGGCAGACATAAGTGCCCCAAAGGTAGAAAATCAGAAAACCTCTGCATTCTTCTTCATGAGAAGTGCCAGGGTGGATTTGATTTAAATTTTAAAAATTGGATTTTTGACGATTTTCAAAAAATGATTTTTACAATTTAAATCATGATGCAAATCAATTTCATTTTAAGAAATCATGGCTTTTTATCCACCCTGAGAAGTGCTTGAGGTATAAATTTTAATTTTCCTCTGCGTTTTAAAGGGGGAGTACTGTGTGGCTGGGCTTGGCTTTGGAGGCCTCACATTGCTTTGTTTTTTTAGGGAATTTGCATTGCTAAATGTGGCTCATTACATCAAGAAAAATCTATTGTGGATGTGTTGGTCTACACACGACGAAGCAGTCATGCTTTTCTTACTGATTTGTATCTGTGGGTTCTAGTAACTTATGACTTCTTGAAGCCAAATGCCAGTTGTGTTTTCTGGTCTGCCACAAGTTTGAGTAGCCCATGGTTTGCAGTGTTAGGCAAACAGTGAAATCAGGGGAGATAAGAAATCCAAAGAAGGCATCATGCATACCCGAGGGGTAGGTTTCGGCTTGGTGGATTACAATTTGTCCGTTAAAGTGGCAAATTGGCAACTAGTTTTTCAGCTTGCTTCTCCCTTCTGTTGGGATCCATAAAAGCTATTTGATCAATTTGGGCATAAGCCGCATTAAGCCTCTTACTTAGAGCTTATACCACCCTTTGCAGTTTGATCTTCATGCGCTCTAAGTGTAATCTTGATACTAGACATCAGCTGTTTTTACCGGTTGTAATGTGTGTGTGTGTGTGTGCGCAACCTCTTGTCATCAGCACATTGATTCTTCCGCTCTTGTCTTGCATTGCCAGATACTGTAGAGCACCTATGTCACTCTTAAATTTAGAAAAACTTTACTGGAAATTTGTCTATATTTGTATATATGTGGGAGATAGCTGAGAGTGTGATATTCTGGATAAATACAGAGGAGCTAGTTGGCTCTCCTTATTTATCCAGACACTGTTGTAGGATGATGATGAGAATATCCAGCATAGCGTAGAAGTGTGAGTGTACTCCGCACTGAAATTGCATAGTAATTCAGTGTAAATAGGTAGAATGAAGAGTGTGACAGTGCTATGGATTTCCTTTCTTGTTCTCTGACCTTCATTTACTCAGTATTTTTAAACTGAGGTTCTTTTTCTTTTTCTTTTTAAATGACTGCTATGCTGCTGCATTGGTCATGCTCTTTATGCTCACCATTGCATGCCGTGAAGTAACAGTTTCTCGGCTGAACACACAAAACCAAATGAAAATGTTCTGTGAAAATTCATAAGCTTTAAAGAGAAATTCAGAAATCTGGGTAATTAGAATTCTGTTGTAACCAAAGCTGGAAAAAGGTGCAGCGTGGCGATACTAGCATCATTGCTCTTGTTTTGCATAATTCTGCAAGTTTTGGTAGCCAGGAGAAAGGCAAAGGAACAGGAGCCTTACCCATTCTTTCACATTCACATTTCACCCCTGGGGGAACCATCTATTGAAACCTGACTGAACATGGGCTTCCTGAAAGCCCTTTTGATCAGAGGAGGGAGAACGTGTTGGAGGCACTGTTGAGCCACTGGATCAGGGGACCGAGCCTTCATGTGCAAGTGCTTGGGTGGCTGCGTTCTTCCCCTGCCTCTTATAGTCAGGGAAAGGGAGAGCAGAGTGGAACCATAGAATACCATACTACCTCAAACACATCCAGTCTTGTCTGATTTCGGAAGCTAAGCAAGGTCAAAGCTGTTTAATACTTGGGTGAAAGTAGCAAAAGTCTTCAGGATGGAACAGGAAAGAAACCTGGAGAGATGTTGCCAACCATTGCCAACAGTATTAGTGTACTGACTCGCTGTAAGGCACCTTCCTATGATCCTTTCAATCAAGCTGGCTGCGGGGCCCTCCCAGTTCCCTTCTTGCTATTTTGGGAAGACACTAGTAGCTTTGCTCAGATGGGGTGTTCAAGCAGGAAGGGAAAGGAATTGCCAGAGCAGCTTTATTTGGTTAGTGTACTCCCTGAATATGCCTTGTACTGAGTCGAAGCAGTGGTGCCTCTAACTGAAGTGTGTTTTATATTGACTGGCAGCAGTTTTCCAGAATCTCAGACAGGAAAGTTTTCACAGATTTACCTTGAGATGCTATGGAATGGGCTTGGTATGATTCGCACCTGGTCTACACTGAGCCCATGGCCTCTCCTTTGTGTGTCCCAGTAGCTGTGTTGTCGTTTTTAAGATACCCAGATACCTTATCTTTTAAAAAAAGTTCTGAGTCATGTGCCATAACCATATTAAGCCTTCATCACTAGTTAGCTTTTGAATATTCAGAAATAACTCTGTTATCAAGGCAGCTGCTTCCTAGAAAGACTGAAACAGTTGCCTTGCCAAGAGAATTTCCCTTTGCCTGTCTTTAGCTTCTCTAATTAGTCTAACTACAGACCAGCCCCATGTCTCTGGGAAGACTGCAAGCAGGGTCTGAAAGCGATACTGGAATGTTATTTAATATCATAAAGTGTGTGACACAAGAAGGTCAGATCGCAAAAAGATACTATAAATTACCTGTACATAATTAGACCAATGTACTACTAAGCAAGGTACTGTTTAGAAAAAACTTTATGTGTAAAGCAGTACCTGTACACAGACTAACTTATCCATCTCTTTAACAATTTATTCTGATGGGAAAACAGCTCTGAATTGAGGTGTTAAGAATTTTTGGAAAAGTCAGCAAAAATCAGCCATTTTGCAAACTTGTTCCACTTTAATTCCCTTTCCCCGTTAACTGTTGCATAACTTGTTACTTTTGCCAAAAGTGCAATTCCTTCTCCTTGATTGATCACAAAGGACTCCACAATAATTTGGTCCTACACAAATACCTTTTGAGTATGAATGAATTATATTGGCACCTGGAAGCCCTTTACGTATTTCCCTCTCTGTATAATCTCAGGATGAGAGCAGCCGTAGGGTGTTAAAATTCAAACAATGTATATTCTCACCATTTAGCATTTCTTTTTTGCCCTCCGTGACATATCTCATGGCCAGCAGACTTGATTGTTCTATGAGTAAATATATTGCTTTGTCTTGTGATATGCAGTAGCACTATAACATCTTGGGAGGGCAGTTGTTAAAGTGGAATGTATCTCTGTGTAATGAACGTTCATGATGTAGCTGTTCTCTGACCTGTGAAGGCGCCATAAAACTTGCTTTCAGGCTGTAGCTTAGCTTTTAAAAAGTAAAAAAGAAAGCACAGCTTTCTTTTTTAGTAGATGCATGGTGCCTCTACTAAATTATCTAAAAATACGGCTTTTTTTTTTGGAAAAAATGCAAGGAACAGATTTGGATAGTGGAACATGCTTCCTTTTAAGATAGAGCAAGCTGGTAAAAGAAGTATTGGCTCCAGTGAAGGAATAAATTCAAAACACCACAGTTATGTATAGAGTCATCCTGTGGCTACAGATCAGAGATGGCAGCGTGTGGCCTTCCAGATGATGTTGGACTTCAACTTCCACCAGCTTTGCTGTTGCCTATGCTGTCTAGGACTGCTCAGAGTTGCAGTTCAATAGCATTTGGAGGGCCATTTGTTTCACACCTCTGCTGTAGAAGTGACTATACCCAGTCAAATGAATACTGAAATCACCTGTAAACATACAGCATTTAAGCAAATTCCAACTTCCATGTTGTTGTTATGTGTCATCAAGTCACCTCTGAATCATGGCAAACCCTGTGAATCATGGCAAACCCTGTGACCTCCAACATATCCTGTCGTCAGCAGCCCTGATCAGGTCTTGTAAACTCAAGGCTGTGGTTTCCTTTGTGGAATCAATCCATCTCGTATTTGGTCTTCCTCTTTTCATACTGCCTTCAACCTTTCCCAGCATTATTTCCCCCCCAAAGTATCCTGCCTTCTCATGATGTGCCCTAAGTAGGACAGCCTCCATTTCAACATTATTATTATTATTATTATTATTATTATTATTATTATTATTATTATTATTATTATTATTATTATTATTATTATTATTATTATTATTATTATTATTATTATTATTATTGCCTCATTCAGGCTTGATTTGATCTACGACCCACTTGTTTGTCTTTCTGGCAGTCCAGGGTATCCTTGTTGTATTTTTTACTTAATGTATTGAGGTATGAGAGAAACTGCTAATAGCATGTGACCAGTGTTTCTCTGGATATAGGAGAAGCTTTAACTGACTGCTATCCTTGCCATAGATGTCTTTAAAGCGACAGTAACTGTCTCTGAGTAAGTGAGTTCACATCTTGCTGGCAATACAAGCAGGGCCCCTTCTTTCTGTTCAGAGACACCAGACTGCTTTTTTGCCTTAGGACTGAATCATCAAGCAAGCCAGAAGATTGAAAGAATGCATAAAAACAAAACTGAACATGACAGATGTCACTATAAACACCCAAGATGCATTAATGCTGAGAGCTGTGACTTACAGATAACATTTATTACAATTTTTTAAAAATCAAATGCCACCTGACATTGCTGACATAAATTACTCCTTGGATGTGTTTGTAGAGGGCTTGCATTCAGAACAAACATTTATGATAGCGTGGATGAGCCTAAAAAATCTCTAAGCCTCCTGTCTAAATTTAGGCAAACTCTTTGCACGCTGGAGAAAGTTACAGAGTTACTGTACTGGGGGAGCGGGTAGTAGATACTCTTTAAAAATAAAAGTAAATCACATTGTTAATCAGCAACAGTGGTTTGCAAACCAAAAGAGGTGATTGAGCATGGAACGTAGATTGCAGTGGAGGGGAGGCCCACTTTTCTGTATGCACAGACAAACATCTCCAAAGCTATAGTGACTTTTAGTGGACTTTTTAGTATCCTGTCTCAGCACTGTCTCTCTCTCACTCTTCCAATATGCTGTGTTGAGGACTGTAGATTCTACTTTATGTTGTGAGAAATGAAGGGGAATAGCCAATACGTTTGTGTAAAAGTTAAATGGTTCATTAGTTGATTTGCAGTGCCGATATTGGAGTAGTGAAGCTAATAGAAATACCTGCTTATTTTGAACCTGCTTATGCAATAAGGTATCATTGTAGGAAGGAAGAAAAAAACCCTTTACTTATTTCATCCTTAGACTGGTGAGGGCTAATGCATGTTTGCCTCCTAACCCAAGGGACTGTGTGGGAAGAAGCCTCTCAATACCAGTTTTCAAGCTGCTACAAGCTGCTGTGCTTAGAAATCCCGCTTCTAGGTCTGAACAAAGAGATGGGCACTGTTTGCCCAGCCTCTGTGGTACTACATTTTTGTTACAAATGGAAATGAAGGAATCCCTTTTGTGGCATTTACCTTAAAGAAACTGTCCTGAATCATTTGAAAAGGTTTTTCCCCCCTCTGTGTGGTGAAAAAAAGAACAGTTTTTCTCAGTTACTTGTGGAAGGAGGTCGTCTGCTCTAATTTAGAGGACCTCCATTCTCTCATATGGAAATTCTTGTGCCGTCTGTTCCTTGTGGTGTACAACATTAGAAGCATCTCAGGTGATGTGAGAGAAAACTTGGCCCGTGGTAGTGTTAGGAATTTTATCTCATTTGAATCTTAAGGGTTGTAAATTTCCAATGCAGTTGTAGGTACCTCTATTAATGTACTTCATAGTGAACCATTTTCAGAGGCCTAAGAATTGAATCTGTAGCTCTTTCTTAGAAAACCTGCCTTATTGATGGTTGGGTAACAAGTTGTCTGATTTTTCTTGTTTGGGCCTGTAGATTTTCTATATTTGAAGCCGTGGCATTTCTTTGTTTCTTGATTTGAACCCATGCTTCTCAAAATGGCCTTCGTTCTATCTCACTGCCTTGTGTGTTTTGAAGAGCGTTTGAAGAGGGAACGCATCCTTACTGATAAAGCTGCTTGCTGTTTCCATTTCAGGAAAGCCTCACAGCATTGGCAACTCTGAACGGATTCAGCTCTCAGGAATGTACAACGTTAGAAAAGGGAAAATGCATTTGCCGGTCAACAGATGGACAAGACGCCAAGTTATCCTATGTGGAACGTGCCTAATTGTATCGTCAGTGAAAGAGAGCCAGACTGGAAAGATGCATGTGCTCCCCTTAATCGGTGGAAAGGCAAGTCAAACATTCAGTTTCTCTCCATAAACAGAAAACATGCCTGATGTTAACTCCAGAATAATAAACTGGAGCTTGAGGAAGGGAATTCAGGTGCTGCAGCTAGCTAGAATAGATCTTTTGAATCAGTGGGAATTTGACAAGTTAATCAAGCCTCTGTATTGGTTTTGCCACAGTTCAAGTAAGGAGATGTGTAGGGTTTTTTAAAACCAAAAACAAAAGAGTCATATGGGTCCATGAGTGAGTCTTGAAACATATAATGTGCACTCCCACCATCTCTCTAAGAGTGGGATTACCTCTTTTAAGGAATACAAGACTGAATATAGCAATCTCATGTCAAATCTGTCCCTTCCTGCTAGTTTAACCCGGACGTTTGCTGACCACACTGCTTGTTGTTGCTCCGGATGGCTACGACTCTCTCCAGCAAAAATAAATAAATAAATAAATAAATAAATAAATAAATAAATAAATAAATAAAGGCACATGTGTCTGAATACCAGTTGCTGAGAAGCAACTATGGGAGGGTGTCATTGCCTTTATGTCCCACTTGTGTGTTTTCCATAGGCATCACTCAGAAAAACAGGATGCTGGGTGAAATAGCCTTTGTTCTGATTTAAGTTTTAAAACTTAAGTCCTACTTAAGTTTTTACCTTGTATCTTGATCTGCAAAACACCAGACAGTATAATATTGGGGGAGGAGCTGCAGAAATGCACAAATGTAATGACAGCAACATTGTGGGATAAGATGGCGTAGATGTTGGGCAAGGTGGGGATAAGACAAACAAACTGCAAGTCCTTTGACATGTATACTGGTTCATTGTGTGTGTGTGTGTGTGTGTGTGTGTGTGTGTGAGAGAGAGAGAGAGAGAGAGAGAGAGAGAGAGAGAGAGAGAGAGAATGGGGTCTGCATTTGGTAGCATCAGTCTCATGACTGCCAGAATGTTTATAGGCGGATAGATCATTTGCTGTTCAGAAGATTTCTGAGGCATTGCGTGCATTTGGGTCTTCTTTGGAAAATGTGAGAAGACTTTACTTTGTGTGGAAAGAATTTCACTATTGTTGCCGGTCTAAGACGTACCAAATTTATGCAGAAAGCTTGATTTAAGGAAGGTTCACCACAGAGGGTTTGCATAGCTTGTATTAATGGTTACTGGTAAAAAAGAGAGGACATCACTGGTATTAACTCATTTTTAGAAACCAGGCCAAAAATCAAGTGAGCAAGCAAGCAAGCAAATAAGGCACAGATGGGAGACTTTAATGTGGAGCATGAAAACCTCAGCTAATTCTTTATCAGATTTTTTTTTTCTAGAAAAAGGCTTATCAGTAAATTATTCTATACGTTAGGAACACAAGCTGTACTCCTGTGTTCCACTTGCACCTCATCAGCTTTGCATATTTGCTGCTCCATTTCACTCAGGGAAGAGGTGTGTGGTGGATTGGAACGACAGAAGTGGGATTCCTATGACAACTTGTTGGTTCAAAGATTTAGTGGTAAAGCTGAAGTGAATTACTAAGAACTGTAACTGGAGGCTTTCAGAATTGCTCTGCAGTTACTGCTAGCTTGACTGTGCAGTTCTGTGGCTGAGATCCAGTAGCAAGTCACAACTAGAGTAGGCCCATTAAATCAGTGGGGATTTAGTAAGTCATCTTTTCCATATGTTCCATTGATTCAGTATGCCTGCTCTAGTAGTGACTTGCTACTGGATTTTGGCCACTATATATTTATATGGCAGTAAGTACCCCAACTAAGTATGCACAGGATTGCAGCGTGATTTCCATGTAAGGCCATTACATTTGTACGGTTCTGTGGATTTTTGAAAACTTGCTTACCCCAACAGTTTAATAACAAGATGAATGTGATCTGAGCTGTTCTCTGTGTTTGGGGGAGGGGGTTGCTTTGATCCCCAACAAGGTAGCTAGCCTGTGGATCATGCAGCTTTGAATCCTGTGAAACGCTGTATGCATTTGACGCTGGACAACAATTATATAATTTTAATTCTTTCTTAATTAGATTCGTAGTTCATCAGCACTTCAGAACTTTTACCTTATAAATTGTAGTCATATTTTTATTCTTTCTTTTCCCCTGCCATTTTCAAATACAGGTGGAAGAAGTTAAAAAGCACCAGCACTGTTTAGCATTTAGCTCTTCTGGACCTCAGAGCCAGAGTTACTACATTTGTTTTGACACTTTCACTGAGTACTTGCGGTGGCTTCGGCAAGCTTCAAAGGTAAGACTCCGTGCCATCATTGCATTCCTGATATTTTTTGCAGGAAATAGTCATTTTTATTCACGAACTGTGTGTGTAATTGGGAACTTTTTGAGTGCATATAGGCCAGCACTTTCACACATATTAGAGATGGTGGGAAGAGGCAGAAAGAGTTTTTCCTTTAACTTCCACCTGCTAGGATGAGACATTTTAGTAGATTGGCCTGATTTGAATGTTGGGTAATACAAAGGTAGTATTACCTAACCACAGCCTTAATCTGATGCTAACCTTGGATACATTGAAATTCTCATGTACTTATAAAAGAACTCATTCAGTGAAAGTTTTTTTTATACTGATGCACTTATTAAGGACATGGAAAAAGGAACTCCTAGTTTGCAGCTCTTGCTCTTGATTAGTGTACCATAGGGGTGGCTAGAAGGTCCACCTCTAGTTGTTTTGGACTTCAGTTTCCATGATCCTTGACCGCTGGCCATGTTGGCAGGGGCTGGTGAAGTTGAAAACATTTAGACAGTTACTCTCAGAGCATTCCTGCCATGTTAATATCAGCTGATTCAAACCAGCCATCAATTTGCTGGCACAACTCTTGACAATAGTTATTAATTTTATTGCAGATTGGAATGGTGGTTCCTTTTGTGTTACTGCCATGACAGATTTGATAAAACTTTTATTGGCTTAGTACAGGTGCACTGAAGGGAGTCCTGAACTCAGGCAAATGTGGTGCTTGAAATGGGTGCTTGTTAGCACAATTGTTGTGCAAAGTTGGACATTGCTTATTCTCTGAAACTGTATGTGTGAGGGTGGTCCATGTGGAGCCTTTATACCAACAGTAGAGAAGATGTGGTCTTTGAGATGTTGTTAGACTGTGCCTCCCATCAGTACTAAGCAACACAGCTACTGGTGAGGGATTGTGTTATTTTATATATTACTTTATTTATTTTATTCAAATCCCACCTTTCTTCTCAAGCTTGGATGTAGACTGGCTCACAGAAGTACTAATTTTTAAAAAGTTATGATTTTTTAAAAAAAGTTATAATTTTGAAACACATTTAAATCAATTGGGACAAAATTGTAACCTTGCATTCTTTTGCAGTCCTGACACTGTCTTCCATCCAGTAGAGTCTATGGCTCTAATCACTGCCCATCTTTCATGAGTTAGGAGTTGTAGTCAAGCGGCATCTGGAGAGCTACACATTCCCTGTTCCTCTTTTGTTACATTTAAATTAGGCTACACTTTCTGCTTATCATTTTGCCTTAAATGTAGATGAGCTGGACTGTATAAAATCATTTAGAAAGTAATAGGGATAGATTTTCAGATTTCTTGGACTTAGGTAAAGGTAAAGGTTCCCCTTGACAAATTGTCCAGTCGTGTCCGACTCTAGGGGGCGGTGCTCATCCCCATTTCCAAACCGTAGAGCCAGCGTTTGTCTGTAGACAGTTTCCGTGGTCACGTGGCCAGCGCGACTAGACACGGAACGCCGTTACCTTCCCACTGTGATGGTACCTATTTATCTACTCGCATTTTTACATGCTTTCAAACTGCTAGGTTGGCAGGAGCTGGGTCAAGCAACGGAAGCTCACTCCGTTGCGTGGATTCGAACTGCTGATCTTTCGACCTTGCAGCCCAGAGGCTTTTGCGATTTAACCCGCAGCACCACAACTCCTCTTGGACTTACACCTCCCATAATTCTCCATTCTGGGAGTTCTTCCTGATAGGCAGTCACCTTATAGACACTTCATTGTGGCTCACCTGAGAGAAAGGCCTCAATTGGAATGCTTTAGGCTTAGCTAAGCCTAGCTTCATGCAAGCTTCTTGTTCCTGCCCCCATGATAGCTGGGAACTAGCTAAGCCTCAAAGCCTTCCAGTTGAGGCCTTTTTTCTCATGTGAACCCCATTTAGGAGTCTGTAAGGTGACTGTCTATCAGGTAGAACTCCCTTAATAGAGAATTATGAAATCTGTAGTCCAAGAAATCTGAAAAACCCATCCCTAAAAAGTAACTTCCAGCAAAGATTTTTGACCGTTTGCATGTATATCAGTAGAAGTTCTGTTTGTTGTCACAAACGAATGCTTTTCTTCACACACATCCCTTATGTGGTAGTCGCTACCTACTATAATGTAACATTTGTGTGTTTGCTGATTTATCTTCTGCTTAGCCATTCAGCCCTTCTTCCTTGCTTTAATTTCCTTCTTTGCAAATCAAAGAATTATAGATAAGGGGCCACATGGAATTTCCTCAGTTGTTCTTCCCACCTTTCTACCATGTTTCAGTCAACAGTATGGTAATTGTTTAGTATGTCTAGTATGCACATTAATTTTGGCCACCCACTTTCTGGCAGACCAATTATTTTATAGTTTTTTGTGGTACGTTTCAGTAATTAAGGCAGCTCTTAATAAGTGAATGTGGCCTAAGACAGTGGCGTGTGGGCCAAATGATTGAACCTTCTCTTTTAAATTACTGTTTGCATGAGGTTACTTTGTACCATCCTGTGCCTTCTTTTTCTCTTTGTGCAGCTGTGTTGGGAAAGTTGCCAGCATAAGCCCATCTCTTCCAGTAATCCCAGTGACAAATTCTTGTCTTTGCATGCTGACAGTATATAAACTTGCTAGCTGTAATGGAGCACAGAAATAGGCAAACTTAAAACCATTAAAAAAAATACTACTTGGTGGTGTTGAAGTGTATGTTCTCTGTCAGATTTGTAGAAGATGTTTATATTGCAAATGTATTTTAGGAAAAGTTGATATAAAGTGATTCTATCCAGTGAGTTACTAGATGACAAAATTCTCTAGTGTAATGCATTTGAAAATAGATAAGAAGACAATGAATACAACCAGCCATTTCATCATATGGTAACAATTACAATATACGTGTAACTACTTAATAAGTCTCTATCCTTTATCCAAGCCTTACAGTATTAAGGAAAAGTTTGGCAACCCTTATAAGCTTGTTTTAAATATTTATGAGAATTTGTGTGAAGTGTTTTGAATATGAAGCCATTATCTGAGGTTAGGAAGTAGAGACCAACAAAAGCAATGGGTAACTGGCCAGGCTGGCACAAAACCAATTCCAAAATCCATATTGAAGTGATGCCTTTATTAGACATGCAGACCTCAAAAGCCAGAAAAGGTATGCAAATTGTCAAAAATACCATATTTTCATCGATCAACATGTGACAGAAGTAGCAAAAGCTGGAAGTGAGTTATCTGGAACTAACTAATGACTTCACAGTGGAGATCAGAATTCATTCAGTGACCCTGTTGGCTTACCTTCCCTCACCCACTACAGTACACTACAACAAAGTTCCACCTAAACCAGGGGTGGGCAATTAATTTCTATAGGGGGCCACATGAAAAATCTGAACTGTGTTCGGGGGGCCGAACCAACTTTACTTAAAAATAAAATGAAACAGTGATGTTATGATTGTTTTTATTTTAAACTTGTTAATCTTCATAAATACTAAAGAGGTTTTTTGCGGTATGTTAAAGATAAGCAACTGGCGGGCGGGCCGGACAGGAGCGGCTCGCGGGCTGTATGTTGCCCGCGGGCCGCACTTTGCCCAGGTCTGACCTAAACCAATCTTTCCATTCATTTCTGAGGAGGATCTAGGTACCTCTTTTTTATTTTTTTTCCCTGCTTCTGACTAGCCATGAAATTTTAATGCTAAGAACTTCATTCTGTTCACCTGTGGAAGAGAGTGCGGCCTGGTATGTGATTATAACATGGTGGCCCAGATAAGGTAAGGTTCAAGGGCTTGCTTAGGGTCTTGGCAACAGAATGACCATCCCTCACAGAACCTCATGTAGGAAACTTGCCCTCCTTCCTCCTCTACCTAATGTCAGTATGTTGTCAACACATGCTCATGTATTGTATACATAAATTGAGACATCTTGAAGAGTGAAACTAACAGGGTGAAAGAGATACTGTAAATGCACATAACACATCCTGGCAGTTCAAGGCTAATGCCTTTTGCTTCTAGCAAATAATTAGGTAGTATTTTTATGTAATTTATGCCTCTGGATAACTTGGCTTTTGAGCCTGTACAGGGTTTTTCCTTGCCTTCTCTTTGGGACAGGGGCCCCACTTCTTCCATGTTAATTCCCATTTCTTTCTTTCTTTCTTTCTTTCTTTCTTTCTTTCTTTCTTTCTTTCTTTCTTTCTTTCTTTCTTTCTTTCTTTCTTTCTTTCTTTCTTTCTTTCTTTCTTTCTTTCTCTCCCCCCCCCTCTCTCTCCCTCCCTCCTTCCCTCCATACAGCTATCAGATGGACTGCTCTTACTGTGAGGGATACATTTCAGTATATCCCTTCCAGAAGGCTGGATAAACAGTGCCGGCCCTAAAGACTTTCCTCCCCTTACTAGCCAGGGAGATCTATGGTTTGCATGCAAAGGAGATAAAGGCTGGATTTTCTGTTAAGAATGTGGTAAGCTTTATTACACATATTTTTTTTAAAAAGGAATGCAACATTTTTTTAAAAAAAGGATCATACTGAGGCAGGATAATAATACAATAGGGCTCCTTCTGTGGACACAGTTTAAGTAGGAAAAAAGAATTTGTCAGCATCTTTTGTGAGTACCCAACACAGCAAAAAAATTTTTTTTTAAAGCGGGGGGGAAGTATTCCCTCATAAGTTTATCTTGCTGGGTTTGTCCCGATTCTTTGTCATGGGTGCAGCAAGGGCCCAGCATTCCTTTCGTCTGCTAGGGAGAAGGTGCCTCCAATATTTCTTACAATGAATTTTAACAATTAAGCGAAACTACACTAAGGAAGAAAGTGGTTGCATACTGTATTTGTTTGCAGGTTTGTATTTCTGAAAGAAGAGATGATGAAGATGAGAGTCAACAAGAAGGCACCTTGTGTGTTTGAAAAAAATTTCATTAAGATCAGTGGTTGTCAAACTTTGGGGACCCTAGATCTTTTGGACTTTGAGTCTTAGAGTCCCCTTAAGGGATTCTTGGTTTTGAAGTCCAAATTTTTTTTAAGAGCCAGAGTTTGAGAACTGCTGACCTAGGTGAATGTGTTCTAAACTGAGATTATTAGATCTTAGATACACAGATTTCCTTTATGCACCTGTACTTATTTGATGGGATGACATAGCTTCCTTTGTACACAGGGTGTGTGAAGTGGCTCCATATAGATGAAGAGAACTGGTGGGGTCATGCCTCTGAAATAAATTGCATTGTTGTCCTCCCACCCTTGGCATAATGCAAAAAAGAAAAAAGAAAGGCTTGTCACATGGGTATCTGCAGAGTTAGGACTCTGTGGTCAGTAGACTTGCTTGCAGACATATTGACCATACTTAGATTAGTCCAGCAAGAGTATCTGTGTTGATGTCTTAGTGTAGATGGATCACTTTATTGCAGAACCTCAAAGGGTGTGCTTTGGAACCTTGAAGAGGGATGTGCTCTTTTTGCCATTATTGTTATGTTCTATTAAGTCGCTTCCAATTTAATGGCAACTCTCTGAATTACTGACCTCTAAAAAGTGTTCTGCCCTCAGCAACCTCACTCAGCTCTTTCAGACTCAAGTCTGTGGTTTCCTTTATTGGGTCAATCTTTTTCTTATTTGGTCTTTTTTTTCCAGCTGCCTTTAAATTTATCTAGGATTATTTTCTTTTCCAATGAATCTTCTCATGATGTGCCCAAAGTATGACATCCTCTGTCGAGTCGTTTTTTGCTTCTAGGGAGAGTTCAGCTTTGATTTTATGTAGAACCAACTTATTGGTCTTTGTGGTGGCCCATTGTATCCACAAAGCTCTTCTCTAAAACTACATTTTGGATGAACCAATTTGTTTCCTGACACTTTCTTCATTGTCTAGCTTTCACATCTGTACATACAGTAGCAACAAGGGATACTATGCTGCACATAATCTTCAGCTTGGTTTCCTGTGACATAACCTTATGCTTGATTATCTTTTCTAGTTCCTTAGTAGCTACTTTCCTGAATCTTAATTATCTTCTAATTCCTTAACTGCAGTCTCTTTTTGGTTTGATGATGGAACCCAAGATACCAAAAATCTCTAATGTTACATAATTCTTCTGTAGATATGGTTTTTGTCATCTTAATATACAATTGCAATCCTGCTTTAGCGTTTTTTTCGTTTTCCTTCATCATAAGTCGTTTCAAGACATTACTGCTTTCTGCCAATAATCTGGTGTCACTGCATTATCTTAGATGATATGTATTTCTTCTGCCAATTTTCATTCCTCCTTCATTTGAATTTAATCCAGATTTCCAAATGATATGTTCTGCACAGAGATTGAGCAAACAGGGAAATAAAGCATGTATTTGCAATAAACAGGTTGTTGGCTTCATCCAATTCTGAGTCATTCTCCAGTTTCATTTTTGACTCCTAGGCCAAATTCTCCAAGTGTTTGGTTCTGCTTTGGTTCCTGTTTTTGCATTCTTGGCACCTGTGATTATCAGCACATCTTGTTTTATATTGTGATTAGTTTACTCCTGGACATTTGCATAAATGCTTTTAGTTTCTTCAGCATCCATAGTTGGAACATAGATCTGAATTATACTTAGATTTTCTAAGACGTCTGAGTCATACATTTTTCGGACAGAGTTTGCATTTCTGAGCCCTGACAACCCAGCCTGGGCTGATGGGTGGCCCCTCCTCTATTCCCAAATTCATAGATTTAACGTGCCATGGCTTAAGCAAAACAGGGTTTATTATAACTTGGGAAGGGGAATCAACAAAGTCATAAACAGTTTTGTCTTCAGGACCAACAGCCAAAGAGCTAGTGGGTGCCACTAGCTCTGTCTCAGTCTCGGTCTGTTCAGCATCCCTAGTTAATAGGACTGGGGTGAGAAGGTCTCTGGGTTCTCTTAATGGCGACTTCTACAAGGAGCCAAAACTGGAGGCATTAGGAGCAACAGTAGATGTGCCTGCAGTGAGGATGCAGCTTGGTGCTCCGTGTTGCCTGGCTCATGGTCTGGGTACACACCTGTGACTGCTGTTGCTGGGGAAGCCCCTGGCATTCTTTCCGTCTTTTCCTTCTCCAGCATCGCAGTTGTGACAGGTTTCCCAGCACCCTACCCACGTTGTTGATGGTGAACCTGCTGTTGGTTGTAGCCCCGGCAGGGAGCATTAGAGCTCTGGAACTGGTTGCCCTGTCCCTGGGGCTCCTGGAGCTCTACTGTGACCCCAGTCCAAGGATCCCCTTGGTATATATATCCCCAATTGCCCTCAGGCTCTGGGTCCCTTCTGTTTATGTGCCTCTTCCACTTCCTCCTAAGCATCACCCCAGGCCCCTTCTTCTTCCTGGTTTGGAGGGACTTTCCCCACCTTTGTCATTCCCCTTCTTGGTCTCGCCCTCCATCTCCTATAGTCTCCATGGCTGTTTTCCTTTCCCTGCTCTCCTCTAAGGGTCTTTCTTCAGCCTGCCTGACCCACTCTGAGGGTTGTATTCTTTCTCTGCCTTCCTCTAGATCAGCTATTCTCAACCTTTCTTTTGGCCATGACCATAAACACGATATGAAAGAAGTACAGTATAGGCTGAATCAGGGTTATATAAGTCACAAAACAAACCTTGTAAGGCAGTGTGTGAAGAATTGTTTCCAGTCTGTGGCCCCCTTCAAATGTCCCAGGGCCTCTCAGGGGGACATATGGCTCTCATTGAGAATGGCTGCTCTAGAGGCCCTGCCTTCGTCGTCCCATACTTTGGGTATGTGTGTTCTGGTCCACACAAGACAGCTGGTACTTCAGTCACTCCTTTGCACCTCTAGGGAAAGGTTAGGGACAGACAGTCTGCTAGGGGCATCAGCAGTGTCAACCCCCACACAGCATCATAGCCCCTAACTGTTCTTGGGTCACAATTTCAAAAATCATCATATATCTGCTCATATTTACCAGAATAAATGATGTGAGAAGACTTAATATCTCTTGTGGCAGTGTTTGTTTTTTAAAGAGGAAATTACTACCTTTGCAATTACTATTTGCTCACTGTCACATGTCACTTGCACTTGAGTGTAATGGATACACAGGCTAAATTCTGAACTCTTCTTTTATGTCCAAGACAGCTGAGGAGTGATCCTTTACAATGGTTGTTCGGGACTAAAAGAACCAAGGATATAGACTGAGCTATAATGTACCCAGAGCCACATGAGAGCTCCTTCTCCACAGTGTCTTCTTGTGGTACTCCAGTAATGTTTTGATCCAGAAACTTCATGGATTGGATATGGGTAAAAGCAAGAGTTCATTGCTCACAAATATCTGTCCCTTGTGAGTGGATGACCTTCAGATTGTAAAGCACTACCCTGAAAGCTCTGGACCTTAATGGTGCTGGAGTGGTATGGCAACTATATATGGAGAAGTGACTCTGCACTCATGTACTTCCCTTTCCGTCAAGGCTGGGGATTGATTCTAAAGTTAGCTTCCTATGATTGTCTACCATCTTTGATTGAAAAGAAGGTGCTTAAATGAACCATTTTACTATTGAGAGAAGAATCCCCTTTTGTTTTCCACACCATTTTTAATAGTCTGCATGTTGATAGTGTACACAGGTTGGATTCTGTTGTAGACCACTGTCTTTAATAGTCACTGAGTTGTTGCAGTGCAGGATTTTTTTATTTTTTGCACAGGCCATGCTATCAGCTACCTTTCCCCTGTTCCTTTTGTTCCATGTTGTTTTGAAACAAATATGAAGTTGCTTGAGATGTTCAAGGTGAAGAGCACACCGAACTGTCATTCTTGCCAATTTATTGAGCACGCAAACATTTCTTCTTAAATAGGAGAAAAAGCGTTCACCTTCAAGCTTGAGAATATCACCACATTGTAGTTTGAAGAAAGCCCACCCAAGGGTAAAATGTGTCACAGTTGGGCAAGGGCATAACATAAAAATGGTCACCAGTTTGATGATTAAGAATTCACGGAGCCCTGCTAATTCTAATAAAGCATTTGAAGTAAGGAATTACTGGAAGAGTAATGGATATGACTTGAGGATTTCTCTTTGCTCTGAATGCATGTGCTTCTGGATTATATCTACCAAGTTTAGCGGAAGTTTATATGTCGAAGTGACTAGTTGAGTCTGTGGCTTTAGATCAGAGATTCTTAAATCCTGATATCCTGACAGTAATGCTATGATTTTGTATTGTTCTTTAGAATTACTATTTTAGGAAAATGCCCAAGTTGTGGCCCTGATAAGGAGTGACAGTATAGTGCACCGTGAACATTTCTGATTTACTGATTATGTTTCTTTTTGAGAAATTACTATGGTTAAAAGGCCCCCCCAAAAAACGTTGGCAGACATTCTGATTCAGCACTTCCTTTGATCTTAGTTTTGATAGTAGCACAAATTCCTTTTTGGTGCATCTTTTTAAAATGTGGGGGTGGGGGAGGAAAATGTCTTAACTAGGGCCTTTTGCTGGCTTCTCTTTCCTTACCAATTAGCCACATTGACATTCTTTTAAAATCATGAATGTATCCCTTCCCGTCCCCTGACATGGAACATATGTTTGAACCCTGAGCTATTTTGAAATTTTCTTAAATCTTCCAGCAGCTTGCTTTGAATCTAGGGTACCTTATTCAATTGTAAGGTTTCTGTTATTCACTATTAACATTTGGGTTTGGGTAGTTTCCCTCAAGGATATAGATCTACATGTATGGTGTTGGAAAGGGGCGGGGCAGAGGGAGAGTCTTCTACTAAAACATTAATTGATAATACAAAATACTGGCGTCGCTAGTTCTCATGAGGATTAATTCCTTTCCATTTGATTAGTTGTATGGTTTTCTTGCACAGCCTGAAAAATGAAGGAATCAAAGTTAGGATTCACTGACACTTTTGTGATGTTTTCTTGTCTGTCTGGGCAGAAAATAACAGTTTAAACCAGGATGCTTTGAAAGAGTCACTGTAATGTTTCCTAGTCAGGTTTTTATGTTTCAGGAATTAATTTGATGATACAAGGCTGTGCATATGCTCCTGTCAACTTGTAATTTTTTTGCTTGGGTTGTTTTCATGTATGTAGCTTGAAGAAATGCTGACAAGCCATCCACCATTTAAAAATTCCAAGTTGATGTTCCAGTTAAAGACAGTCTTAATTTAGATTGTGCGGGTTAATTTGTGTAGACACGTTTCTTGCTACCTAAAATGTGTGGTAAGTTGTGTTCTGTATTTCAAGTATTGTATTTGAACAAAGGAAATGTGGGGTTTGGTTTTCCTCTTGCTGATCAACCAAACCAACTGATCCAGTCATTAGCCCAGTTCAGATATCACATTAAACCATGGCCTTCATGCAACAAGAACCAAGCTGCAGAGCCATAAGAAGTAAAGTCACTGCCATGAGACAGAGTTTCAAAACTTCTACTTCTCTTTTTTTGCTTATCTGCAGTTTGTACAGTACTGTGGTCCAAACCTGACTTTATTTCCGTGGCTAATGGTCACTGTGGGTTGTTTGAAACAAGCCCACTTCAAACTATGGATTCGATGATGACCTGTTTAGAAAAATAAAGATATGTAAACCATAATTTGCAGTCTGCACAGAATTAGGGTTTGGACGGTGGTTAATAGAAACTGAGCACTCCCCAATGCTTCAGAGTTGTGCTAGAAAAAGCAGAGGCAATGTCCAACCATTATTCCGACCTTTTCCCCAAACTATCTCAAGAGATAGAGGACAAATGAGATAACACTTGAGATCCTTGAAGGAAGAAGAGGATACAGAACCACAGTACCTTACTTATCTAGTCTATATTAATAGAGGCAATAGAGAGAAGTAGAAGTTGTGCTGGTTGAGGTTCTGTCATTTCCACTTAATTATTTAGTAGCCTGAAAAAGCTAAGTTGTTGATTATTTTCCTCCTTCAACCTTGATAAAGGCTCACTGTTCGGGAGAAGTAAAGGCAGGTAGAAGAACATGGCAGCTGCTATAGAAATCTCTGCACCCGACACACAGGATTCATACTAGCTTGGGCAGTGTGTTGGTGGTTGTTACATGCTGTCAAGTCTTTTCTGTCTTATGGCAGCCCTATGAATGAGTGACTTCCAATATGTCCTGTCCTCAACAGCCCTGGTTTGGTCGTGTAGGCAGGATGGATTTGATTTTAAACCTGAATTAAATAAAGTTTGTGGTCTTGGGCAAGCTGCATAGTCCTAGCATGATCCCAGAAGAAGAGAATGATAAGCAACTGAGTACCCTATACCTAGAAAATCCTGGAAAGTGTCACCGTAAGTTGGATTTGACATGACAGTATATAATTATTATTATTGTTATATTTACTAGACTGAGCACTAAGGGAGATATACTGGACTCTATTTCTTTCTATTTGTGCTTCTATGCACAAATTTGAGGCTTCGCTCCAAGAAATTTTGGATCATATTACCTCCAGGGGTGATGAGTGCTTCAACACTGGAGGCATTCAAGAGACAGCCACCTGGCTGATACCCTTTGATTTCTATTAGAGATGTCCCAGTTGTCCCAGATCCCCAGGCCTGCCTCCCGGCACCGACCCATCCACTTACGGGTCAGGGTGCAGCACGCGGGGCTGACATCCTGCGAGGAAGCCCGACTGCTGCTGCTCCACCTTCCTGATCTTCTCTTCTGGCCACTCGGCAGCTGAGTAGGGAGACTCGTCCTCCCACCCCCTGGCTGGAGTGGCCAGTCGAGCAGGAAAGATAGCTGATGGCATGGCCTGTGCCAAAAATAAAAAATCCTGTACTGCAATAACCCAGTGACTATTAAAGACAGTTGTCTGTAAGAGAATCCAATCTGTGTACTTTATCAACCTGTAGACTATTAAAAATTGTGTGGAAAACAAGAGGGGATTCTCCTCTCAGTAGTAAAATGGTTGCTTTCAGCACCTTGCTTACAATCAAAGAAACACTAGAAACAACAGGATAGAAACTTATTCCAAATGCCGAACCAAGAAAGGCCACTCAGAGCTATAGGCATGGCAGTTTAATGGGAGTACATACCCTGTGAGAGAAATAAGCACCACCATCCCCTTTTCAGAACTTGGAACCATTTCTGTACAGCTCTGTTCCCTTTGTATATTACCCTGGAAAGATGTGTGCCCCAGTGAAATGTCCTGTTTGGTGCTTCTACATAGTGTGTAGAGCCTTGCTAATCTGTAATGTTAGATTCCTAGCCAGAGAAAAAGCTGATAGTGTACTGGGAAGTTTGTCATCTTCAACGTGGTGTTTGGTACCAGACAGTATATAAATAGGATGCTATTAGAATGTACAGTTTGGGTCAGGGGTGTGGAACCTGTTGTCCTCCCAATGTCTTGTTGGACTGCATCTCCCGTTAGCCTTAGCCACCAATATGGATCATGGGGGTTGCAGTTCAGCAGCACCATGCTCTCTATCCTACTTTAGAAAGTGACATTACATACTTTTAAACAGCTAATAATTTACAAAACTCCTCACTCAAAATTCAGGCCCACAGTGGAATAAGCTTGAGTTGCTGGCTTCATCTTTCAGCTCTCAGACTAGGTTAGGGTGAGATTTCTTTTTTCCACTTCCCCTTTACTTAAAATAGTGCCAGTAAATTCAGTCTAGTGTTAGAAACATTGCTTCCTCGAGACCCATGTAGCTGGCAATGTTCCACCCATTTACTAGCAATGCGGTTCTAAATTTAACATACTGTTAGAAATGTCACCTCCTTAGGACCTGCATGATTGGCAGTGTTGCACATGCTTTCCAGAGGCTGTGCCTTTCCTGCAGCAATAGTTGACAAGGGTGTCTCTCACAGTCTTAAGCGTTGCCCTGGTTACTATCATGGTGCTGCTCCTCCAGTATTTGGTGCCAGGGCCTTAGAGTGTCTGTGAGGAGACTTACCTGTGGCATCATTGGCCCCTGGGACTGGCTCAAGGCATTTTGCTTCCTGATGCAGCGCAGCTAATGAAAGTGTATTAACACAAGGCCAGTCAACTTATTTTGGCATGTGAGGCCCCTTGCCAAAATTCCATCAACATTTCTCTTCCATCCCCAGTAATAAAAAATATATAATGATAACAGAGTAAATAATTAACAAAATGAGCTCCCCTTTCATACCACAAAAACTCTGCTTGTAATAGCTGCATGGCTTTGCCTAATAGTAAGGTATACGTATAAAAATTATTTAATTGATGGTCCTCTTAGACCAGTGGTTCCCAAACTTGGGTCCCCAATTGTTCTTGGATTACAACTTCCAGAAATCCTGACCAGCATAGCTAGTGGTGAAGGCTTCTGGGAGTTTTAGTCCAAGAACATCTGGAGACTGATTGGTTTTAATTTAACTATTTAAATTAACAATTTAACTACTGTAATTGGTTAAAAAGAAACCCTTAGTAAGTGGTTGAAAAGCTACTGCTTGATTGAGTAGCAGTAGTATGCTTTAAAAAATAATGGATGGACACCCAAAAAAAGAGAGTGAGTTAGTAGTTCCTGTTGTTAAGAGGGGGAACTTCTTTTACATATTAGAATAGATTTCTTTCATTGGATGGTGTGCTCTGCAACCTATGCCTGTGGCATCTAAGGCAGGGGTCCCCAACCTAGCAGCAGTCTGCGGCCTAGGCAGGACCGGGCCGCGGACACAGATCTCCTGCCCCCCCCGTGGGTGCTCCCCCGTGAGCGCGACACCCCCCCGCTCAAACGTGCCACGCCCCCCCCAACCGGTCTGCGTTTGGGAAAAGGTTGGGGACCACTTATCTAAGGAATGTGTATTTTTTAAATTTAACACTGTATTTGTATAAATACAGATTTAATCAATTAATACTAATATGACTATATTTCATTGGTCACAAATTTAAATAAAAACGTTTCAATAGCTGCCATATTGTGGCCAGGAGTAAGATGGAGAGAGAGGCAAAAATATTAGGATTTCCAATTCAATAGAGTTGAGCTTCCCCAGCTCAGGTTACAAAACATGCCACTTCAAATTGCACAGTTGCTAATTGGGAGGTTGGCAGTTGAAAGCAACAGGAAGCAATTAAGATTCCCTGTGCCCTTATGATGGGCTGCTGATTACTTTGCTTCATGTGCAAAGTGTTATCATCCAAACTAGGTCTGGTTTCTTTCCTCTCGTATGTGGAAGAGGCAGAGTCCACCAATTATCGACTGTAGGTGAAAGGGGGAAAGCTTTTGTGAGAGTTAAGGTAAACAAAGTGTGTTTCCCCCTCTCTAAGCAAAAGAATGAATGGACATAAAGATGGCATCAGGAATGGCAGCACACAAAAATCTGTTGTGGAATCTTTCAGTCTACCTGGACACTCTTTGAATGACCTGCAAGTGTCAATTTTAGGGGTTAAAAAAAACATTTTAGAACCAGATTTGAATGAGAAACAGGTAAGGTATAAAAATGAATGCTGGAGACCCATTTAAGAGGATTTAATATCAACCAAGTCTATGAAATCCTACATTGATTCCCACAGTTTTCCACTTGTGTCAACAATGCTATCATTACCTAGTAGAGTGATAACAGAAATTAGTAACAGCCCAATAGCCTATTCCTTTATTAACAGACAATTGTCATTTTGTTCGTTATCTATATCCCCACCTGGTGATGGGGTCGTGTACAAACATGACAGTCATATAGGCTTATTCTTATATTTGAGGAAGTGGACACACTGAAATACAGCATTTAGTGTTTAAGGTGCCATGGCATTTTTATCGTTTTGTTGTTTGTTTGTTTTTTGTCTTTCTGATGCGCTTTTCCTTCCAAGGTTGTAAAAATGCTGTTTTCCTGCAGCTCTGTGTGACACAAATGGAAAAATGTGCATAAACTAGGAACATGCATGTTTTCAAGTCTTTGCTTTGTGGTATACTTTGTTCTCATTTTGAATTCCATTTGGGATGGTGCTCCACCCACACTTGCCCATGCGCAAGTGGGTTCAAAGGGATTCTCTTTTTGTGATGTGTGAAAATGCTTTATATCAGTGGTAATGTTGTTTTTGGTCCATGGCATGTTTTTGTTCGCATATTTTCTTTGAAGCAAAAATAGATTCTGTTTTCCTTTCCACCAACCATCTTTGCCTGCTCCAGAATCTGGTATGACTTGAAGACTGGTGTAATATGAATAGTTACTAGTGTCAGCTGACCAAGAAGTCTCTGGTTCATGTTTCTGCTCAGCTTTTGACTCGGTGTCCCAGCTTGGATTGAATAATCCCAGCCAAGTGAACCATGGTTTACCAATCTCAGAATGAACTATGTAACCCTTCCGCTTTCATGCCTTGTGGAAACTCTGCTGGCTTCTTAAACCATTGTTTATTGTCTTGATGAGTTCTGAATAGTAACTGTTACCAAAGGTGAATAGTGCTCACCATCCTTCGACACTCAAGGATCCAAGCTTGATTGCCTTAACCCACCTACCTTTTAGTATAATGTACGGTGGTCTGGAGAGAGGGCAGTAAATATCATGTTATTGTTATTATTAATAAATATATGGAGATCAGACCCTCCTTGCCAAACTCTTGCAAATCACAGAGAGGTCTACCAGTTTATCCTGTTCTGTGTTTTGCCAGTCCCTGTCTAAAATGTTGGAATTCCTTTACTGCCCTGACTTGACAGGGTGGTTGTGGGATTTACAATGATAATGTATATGAAAGCCTATAAAGGCACTCCATTAAATTGCCATGCTGATGTTTCTGAGTGTCCTTTCTTGTTTAGGCATTTGGAATTAGTTTCTATCCTTGTTGTTTCCAGTGTTCAAATCATGAATGCATTTAGACATCAACAACAACAGCAATACTCCTAAGAACCAATCCACATTGTACATTGTTAGCTTTGAGCTGTTAAGCTCTCTGAAGCAATGGACTCCTTTTCACTTTTCCCTGGGTACATTTTGCAAAAGCATTAGCATTTACTGTACAGTGCCTTTTTATTTTTGTCCAATTTAATTGCGGTGCTTGATTATATTCTCACTTGAAGTTTTAAAAAGCCACAATAGTGGAAAAGTCAAGTAAGCAAGTGACTTTACTAGGTGTGGAGCTGAAAAGGTGGGGAGGGAGCCTTGCTGAGACAGCGTAGTGCGGTGATTTTATCTTGCTCCCTTTTCACCCAGCCAGGCTGCACTCTGCTAATGTGCAAATTAGTGGATCTTCCTGGAATAATATGTTCTGGACCAATGTTTGCCTTCTGCACAGAAAGTCAAACCCTCGTAATGTAACCTATACCTGTTGAGTTATTGTTACACTCACCTTTCATGCCCCTTATTGTATGTGAACACTACCTTCTTATCTTCTGGTCAAGTTTGGCTTTTGTTCTCCATCAAACTAGGTCAGCAGCAAGGAAGCATAGGCTCCAGATGTTTGGCTTACAACCACAACAAGCTGCTCACTGCTGGCCATGCTTGATGAGGCTGATGGGACATGTAGTCCAAAGCATGTGGAGGGTCAGGCACCCTGCCCCATACTCTGTTTACCTCAGCTGCAGGGATGTCAGCCAGTTTTTGTTCTCCACCCATTTGGACAACATACACAGAACTCGTAATGTAGGAATAAGGTCTCCTACTTTATACTGTTCATGTGTGTAGCACTCCATACATGCAGATTCATTAACAACTGAGAGAAATGCTAATATCTTGTATTCAGTTAATACATGCAGCGTTAAAAGACAAACTCCATGGCTCTTGTGAGTCATCAGAGATTTGGCTCATTATCCTAAGACTGGAAAATTCAAACATGGGAGAACAATACAACCGTTCCTGGATAGTACTGCTCTAGACTGCTAGCGAGGGAATACATGCTGACTTGTAATTTGTGAAAGAAACTTCTTGCATGTGAAATGCTAGTCTTCAATTGAGAAGCATTTCAGTGTCCCCTTCTTCCTAATGCCATTTGAGTGCAGCTCATAGGAAGGGATGTGTTGATGTACAGGTATAGAAAGATAAGGAGGGCACAACTGAGCAGGAATTGAAAGGTAAAGACAAGATTCTTGTGCAGGATCTGGGCATGGAAGAGGAAGCCAGTGAAGGGATCTAAGGGATGGGGTCGTGTAGTTGGAATGGTGAACATTTCCCTTACGGGGTGAATTTTCTAAGCCCTGTCATGTGTACAGTTAGGTTTCATGGATGGAAACCATGGGACTCTCTAGATACTGGACTCCAAAGCCTGACCAATCTGCACAGCAGTTCTAATGCTTAGGGTGAGAGATGTTGGAATCTAACAGTATCTGGAGTGCCATGGGCTCCTCAGCCCTGCATGACTGCACATCAGTCTAAAGGTGGAAGTGTTAACCAGCCAAGCTGTTACAAGTTTGTATTGTTGGGTGAAATTCTCAATAGCTTCTCCTTTGGGGCTCATTAGCCACTTGCATGTAATGCAAAGTGTCCTAGTTTAAGCAAGAAACCCCCAGTGTTGATTTTATTTGATGTAATTTTTGGGTTTGTTTGTTTGTTTGGTCTGTGCAGATTGCATCGCAACGCATAAGCTCAGTGGATCTCTCGTGTTGCAGCCTGGAGGATCTGCCTGCCAATCTTTTCTACAGCCAGGACCTCACACATCTTAATTTGAAGCAAAACTTCCTGAGGCTAAACCCTAACTCACCCACAGCCAGAGGACCTAATGAGCTACAAAGGTAAATCAGTTTGTTGTTTTTAAAAAACAAGCAAACAAATGTGTTTTCCTGGGGGGGGGGAGAAGATAAAAAATGATATAAGCAATTCCTTGAAAGCCTTCAATTGTGTTCCTTTGTCTTTCACCACAACCTAGCTGATTGTGCCTGGGATCAGAACCCCACCCATTTTACATAATGTGATGGTGTCGTGGGAACTCACTCATACATTGCATTTGATTTAATCATCCCTAGGGACAAAAGTAACAAATGCTGTGGGCTTGTAGAGAGCTGCTCTTAGTCCATTCACCAGCACACATCTTTTCTGGTCATTTGTGACATACAGAAGTAGAGCTTAGAAAAGTTATTGGGGTGGTGGTGGCTACTTTTCCCAGAATCCCCCAGCCAGTATGGCCCTTGGCCACAATGCTTGTAGGCTTCTGGGATTTGAAAGGCAGTTTTCTAAGCTCTGCACTACTTGATTAGAAGAGGAAAAAAAGAAAAGAAAGAAAATTGTTTCTGTTCTCATTTACAAGGATTTTTCTGCCTCATTTATTTTGAAGGCAAGTCTCTACAGCTGTCCAATCAAATGGCTATTTACAAAGGCAGATATAGCTAATTAAAACTTTATATTAGGATGAACAAGTGACCACTTCTTTTGCATCCCCTAGCCCTCCCATACACTCCTCTTTTTTCTTTTATTTGGACAAAAAACCTGAATTGCAGCTCCTGGAAACCTCCAGTTCATCTCTTTTTAAAGGCACATAGTCCCCCTGCACTGTTGAGCACCCTGAAATATCAATTTCTCAAGACTAGAATTAGACAACTAGTCATTTCAACTTCATTTTTTAAATGTGTTCTTTTTCGAAGGTCCATGTGGCCCGTGGAGAGTTCTGAGGGATGAACATTGGCCTCCAGAATTGTCCCCCCCCCCTATTTTGTTTGGACCCTCCCAAGAACATTTATAAGGGTTTGTGTGCTATATCTGACCTGCAGACGAGACAATGTCCACTTCTATTTAAAAACAACAGTTGTTGCTATATACAGCTGAGTATACAGCAGTGTAACATTGGCTGTGAGGGAGTAGGGAGCATTATTTAAGGGTAAAGAAGACTATAAATATATAAATACATTTTAGAAAATACTCTGTTGAACAACTAAAGAAGGAAAAGACATGGTATAATTGTGGAATGAATGAGCTATGTTTTCATAGTTGGTCTGACATGAAGATACAGATCAGAAAGTGGCAACTGGACACTCACTAGCAACGTATTTGGATGTATGTGCATACAACCGACACTTGCTGGTTATGCACAGAGCTTGAACATGTTGCATTACAAGTAAAGATGTTACCTGCAAGCTTGTTCAGTTTTGGGGAAGCACTGTCATAACATTAAAAAAAAAAAAAAGACAATTGCTAGTGATGTGGGTTGTTGCAGTTTATAGTGCAGTGAGTAAACATTATTCCTAAAATGTTGCTTTTGGGGAGTACAAGGAAAGTTCTGGCAGTTTGTAAAGTTAATAATGTATTGCTAATAATAATGAAAAAAAAAAGACAAGTAATGGATTACGTTTTTTAAAACATTGGTCCAAGGTCAGAGAATGTAGATGTTCTTATGCAGAAATCATGTTCTGGGCAAAATGGTCTTGAGTAAATTTCAGCACAGGCTGTGGCTTTGCCTGAAGCTTTGTTTCACTTCTTATCATCATCACACCTAATGGCTGAGTAATGATAAGGAGTAGAGCCAAAATCTAAGACATGCTGAGGTAAAACAATTTAATTAAAAAATAACCCAATATTTTAAAAAGTAACACACAGATGGCATGCTAAATGACACCCAGAAACCACAAAATACTGAGTCTCTGTTAAAAAGAAAAAAAGAAAGTGGAAGCCAGGGTGGCGGGTGAATTTCCTCAGTACATCACAGAATGCCTCCTTCCAAGGATGGCTACTTGCCCTAACCACGCATCCCATGCTGGGCAGCTGAGGATGCTGACTCTGAGGGAGGCCTGGAAGGAGAAAACAAGGAACTTCTCAGTGGTCGCTGCTCTGCTCTGGAGCGAGCTGCCACCCGAGATTCACCTGCCTCGCTTCCCTGGAGATTTTCAAAAAAATATTTACAATTTTTCTTATTTCAGTAGGCTTTCTAAACCAGGCCTTCGTTAAATGCTCTGCTTGAGTGTATGTTTAACAGCAGTAGCCATCCATCTGATTTTAAATTAATTTTAGTTTGTTTTATAATTAAATTTGTATGTCCTATAATTATTTTACCGTTGTACATCATCCAGAGTTACCATTGATCAGGTCTAGAAGCTAAATAAATGGAAGGAAGGAATAAAGGTATGAAGGAAGGAATGGGAGGGAGGGAGAGAAGGAAGGAAGGAAGGAAGGAAGGAAGTGTGGCCCCTCGGATCTTCCTGGAATACAGTTCCCAGCGTTCCTCGCCACTGGCTGTATTGGCTAATGCTGATGCAGTATGTGGAAGGCCGTACGCTGCCAGCCCCTGCCCTTGAAAGAAGGGTGTGCACTAGCTAGTTGGAATCTTGACTAGGAGTTACATCTGTTAGGACATTGCAGTATGCTATGGAATTTGCTACAGGTATAATTGTAATTGCCTATTTGCACAATTTAGAGAAACGTAGGTGAGAATAATAAGTACGGTGACTTTAAACCCATGCCAGATGTCTCGGTAACAGCAGGTGTTCCAGTGCCCGAACACCATCACAAAGAGAGAGGTTCTTCCTGCCAGCCTAAATTGCTGCTGGCGAGGTGACTGATAAGAGAATACCGCAGGGAGTTTTTGATATGTTTCTGAGGGATTCTCAGAACTATCAGTTTTCACTATAACTTGTCAGTGGTTATCAGGTGCCAGTTAATACTCTGACTGTTTGTGGATGGTAGAGTTTTTGAACTTCCCTTTGTTGAGAAGAGGTGTTGACTTCTGTGTTCTGATCAAAGTGTGTAATTGGTCTGTGTATGTGCTGTGATCTGAATGTAAAAGAAGAAAATCTCAATATCACACAGGAGTTAATCTTTATGCGTACATAGCAGCAGCTCTCTTGATTGAAGAGAAACAGAGGCCTGAAGCAGCTGCAGTGGCCTATCACGACAATAGTTTTCCTGGAAACTGGGGGTACCCGGGTGTCTGAGGTGGGCACTGGGAATGGCAGGAGGTTGCCCTTGGTGGCTGCACCTTCTGTGAAAAGAAGCACAGCCAAGGGAAAGTATTCACTTCTCTGGAATTTATGAGCGCAGGGTCATAGTCAGGCTATAAACCTGAATGTGCAGCCCAGCTATACCCTCAGCACAACCGCCATGTCCATGTCCATATAAAGGGACTGAATTGATCAATTCAAAATGGTACTAGAAAGGTGTGCATGCATACATGGACATACATTTATCCTTGAATTGATTTGTTTGTTTGTTTAACTTGTATCCCACCCATCCAGTGCTGAACCACTACTTTGAGTGACCACAACAAAGCATATACCCATGACATCCAACCCAAAATAACACATTAGAATAACAATAATAAACAACTGTAAACGTAATATGATATAACCCACCCACCCTCAGATGGCAACATTAAATCAGTTAAAAATTACACAGAATGTGTTCTGAAGGACAAAAGGCAGAGACCCTGGCGTACATCAGCAGGCAGCAAGTTCCATAATGTTGTGGCCACCACCAAAAAGGCCTAGTTCCTGATGGTTGTTTTCCAGGCTTCCCTGGAGTGGCCAGCTGCAACAATAAAGCCTGTGATGATCAGGTGGTCCAGGCAGAAGAATATGGGTGAAAACAATGGTTTGTGACACTATTTAGTAAAAGCCAAATATAATATTCATTGAATTTCCTAAGTGGCCCACTAGATGAAGTTAGGCTTGGACCGGAAGATATTAAATAACCTATCATTAGCTTGCTGCATCATCTTAGGCAAATAATTAATAAACTTCAGTTTTCCATCTGTAAACCAGATAGTATAGCAATTGCCTTGCTACCCTGTATGGTTGCTGTGAAGATGAATTCAGCAACTTCGAATTCTGTGCTTTTTTACCAAGTGCAGAATGAAAGATTTATAACTTGCACCAGTGATAAGAGTGTAGTAGACCAAATGAACAGAAATGATTGTCCACATAAGCTGTGGAATTCTAGTTTAGCTGTCGTAAGGAAGTCATGATGAGCTTTCATTATCATCTCTGAAAACAACAACAACAACAACAACAGTCTTACAGGTCTATTGAGAAGACTTCTTTGTTGATTTTGGAATAAATTTCCAGGGTGCTGGTGACAGGAACAACAACCAAAAGTCATGTAACACTTTTAAGGACTAACATTTTATTGGGCATAAACTGTTGTGAACTGCAGCCCACTTCTTCAGGTGTACTTGATCTGATTAAGTGAGCTGCAGTCCATGCAAATTTATTCCAAGTAAAGTTTGTTAGTTCATAAGATGCCACAAGATTATTTTGATGCACCCTGTTTCTGGAGTTTGCCAAAGTTAGCTGTTCACATTTTGAAGGTGGAGTTATTTATCGGATCATGAACCCCAGAGATGTCATTCTAAAGAACGCTAGTGAGGTGAGTTCTTAGCAGTAGAAAAAAAGGCTTTAGTTTTTAAAGGGTGTGTGTAACGTGTTCCCTCTAAGCTGTGCGGGTGTGCAGCCACACAGTTTTGCGTCAGTGCTGTGCATCCTCAGCCAGTGTTGGTGCCCATTTGGTTCTGGCCACAGCCGGAACCCCATGTACGTAGGGGTGGGGGCCCTGCCCAGCACTTGCAGAAAATTAGAGGTAACGCTTGGGGGGGGGGGGTATGTGAGCTGGCTCTGTGCCCAAGATATTGCACCTTCTACAGTTTTACTAATTTGTTGTTTCAATAGCAGTACATGTTGAAAGAACAGATCTTTCATTGGATTGTTGCCTTGTTTATCGACACGATGGCAGAAATCTAGTGCAAAAGGTGACTTCCTTGGTGTTGTGGCTGCGAAGGGTTTGCTGGGTTGCCCTGCACCCAGGTAGAGGGCTGTGTCCACCCATTTCCATTTGAGGGGCAGGCTTATGTCCACGTCTGGTACCAGGCATCTGCGACAAGTAGAGGCTCCACTGGATGTAGCAGCATAACATTGGGTTTAGTGTGTAGTGGAGCTTTTCTGGAGGGTGTATGTGTGAGGGGTGCATTGGAAGGGAGAACTTGTTTCCCAGCTGAATCATAAAGTACCCTTGTTCGATGGGTTCATGTTATTTACATTAATAAAATGCCTCTTGTGTCTGTCCATTCTCCTTTCTTATCTTTAGACTCTTCTTGTCAAGAGTACAAAAGTCCCATTATCTGTTGAGCAAATGCTTGCAATTTGGATGCACTCCTAGTTTGATCTCTCGTCTGTGGCCATTTGTCTGTTTTGAAAAGAGCAATTAGGCTTTTGGTGCTGTGCATGCCGTACGTTGGCATTATCTCTAGGTGAGCATAACCCTTCTGTAACCGGGGAAGATAACTCTGATGTTAACATGCAGCATAGCATCAGCCGGTGTAATAAGAAACTGATGGTAACCCTCTGGTGAAATATTGGGATGGAGTATATTGTGATCCCCTCTACTCTGAGCCCATTAACTACTTGAGGCACGTTTTAGAACTGGGTCAAGATTCCCGAGGTGTTTGTAATGGGGTATGCACATCTTAATACTGGGTGTGATTGTGTGGATGCTCTGGCAGAAGTGGCAGATAGCATGGGCTGTAAGCCTTATTCATTCGCAGCCCACACAAGCAGCTATTTTTAGTACGACAGAACATTATAAGTGGAACATTTACAGGATTGCCAGCCTACATAGACAAATAGCTCTCACATTTTTGGGGAGTGCATGTTAAAAACAATTAACCTCCCGTGACACTGTGACATAGTGTGCTTTATGCAGCCTTGCACATTTGCCGCTCGCCTTGGTGATGAACAGCACCTGCCAGTGTTTGGTCTGTGGAGTTCCTCTCGTGCAGGTCCCACAGCTTTCGACTATTCAGCCACTTGCATGTGCGGTTTGTCGGTAGCACTTGCCATCTTTTGTGTGGTTTTCATGAGCAAAACCATATGTTGTCTGAACAACAAGTACTAATGATAGCTGTGACAGTGGAAATGAAGCATAGCTCCCCTTTGAGGTATTTTACTGTGAGCAATGCTCTCTCTGCTGCTCCTGAATGGCAGAGCATTAGGCAGGATTACTAATTGGCATCACTCTGAGAAGCAACTGGAATAGCTTGACGGATAAATCTTAGTTACACCTTTGCAAATACCACAGGGCTAGTATGGAGTAATTCAGAATTCACTTTCTTTGCACCTGGATGTTTAATGGTCAGCACAGATGGGAAAAAGAACTTGTAAAATACTATTCATTCTACTGAGTTACTGAGTGTATGGTTTCTTTAGTTGTTGTAATGCAAATGATCATCTGTGATTTTGATAGCTCATATTGTGGCCATTGTGATGTTTCTTTTCCCAAGAGCAACATTCCTGTTTCTTTTTCCCCCTTGTTTACATTAATTCTTTCTTGGGAATACAGTTTTAGAATATTTATTTAAAATATTTTTACCCCGCTTTTCTCCTTAAAAAAAAAAAAAAGCACCCAAAGCAGCTTACATCTTTAAAAAAGACAATATTTGAAAGTGAAAAACAATAAATTATTCAAATATTAAAAATGAATTAAATAAACATCATATTAAAAATGTGAGATTAAAGTATTACTAAAACAGATTTAAAAACGACAAAAATACAAACCAGCCCATTTTAAAATCTCTTTTAGACAGTCTGTCACTAAGGAAAAGCCTGGCTTCTTGTGGAAGGGAGTTCCAGTGTCTGGGAGCAGCAACAGAGAAGACCCTCTCCTGTGTCCCCATCAGACTCCCCTATGCGGGTGGTGGGGGCCAAGAGAAAGGCCTCCCCTGATGATCTTAACACCTAGTCAGGCTCATTAAGGGAGATATGGTTTTTGAGTTAGCTTGGACGCAAGCTGTTGAGGGCTTTATAAAGTAAAACCTGTACTCTGAATTGTGTCCAGAAATGGATCGACAGCCAGTGGATCTGCTATAATAGGGGGCTTATGTGATCCCTGTAACCAGCTCCAGTCAGCAAACTGGCTGCTGCGTTTTGGACCTGCTGAAGTTTCTGAGCACTTTCCAAAGGCAGCCCCACGTAGAGTACGTTACAATAATCCAACTAGGATGTAATTAAGACATGTGTCACTGTGGCCAGATCTGACCTCTCCAGGATCAGGCACAGTTGGCACATTAGTTTTAACTATACAAAGGTAGTTCTGACCACCACTGAAAACCTGGGCATCCAGGCTCAAGAGACAAATCCAGGAGCACCCCCAAGCTGAACATCTGTGTTTTCAGAGGGGGTGCAACCCCATCCAGTACAGGCTGCGTCCCTATTCCTTGATCTGCCTTTCGACTGATTTGGAGTACCTCTGTCTTGTCTGAATTCAGTTTCACTTTATTCACCCTCATCCAGTCCATTACTGACATCAGACACTGATCTACAGCTGAAACAGCTTCCTCAGATTTAGATGGCAAGGAGAGACAGAGTTGAGTATCATCTGCATACTGGTGACAGCGAACGCCTAAACTCCAGACAACCTCTCCCAAAGGTTTCATGTAGATGTTGAATAGCATAGGGGACAAAACCAAACCGTGAGGGACTGCACAGGCCAACAGCCAGAGTGTCAGTCAGGAGTTCTGTAGCACCACCTTCTGAGTTCTCCCTTCCTAGAAGGTCCAGAGCCACTGTAAAACAGTGCTTCCGAATCCATCCCAAAAGATGGTCCAGAAGGATACCATGGTCAATGGTGTCAAAAGCTGCTGAGAGGTCCAGCCGAACCAGCAGAGACACACTCCCTCTGTCTAGTTCCCGGTGTAGGTCATCCACCAAGGTGACCAAAGCAGTCTCCATCCCATAGCTGGGTCTGAAGCCAGATTGAAATGGATCAATAAATGCTGGAAGGCACCCCAGTGTGTGAGATTTTGTTTCAGAAAATGGACAAAGGAGTATTCCTCAGTTTTAAATTATGTAGTTGTGTTGGTACGTCGTTATAGTTCAGTGATTTATGAACACCTCCCATGTTGAAAAACGGAAGCAAGGCTTTGTTTTGTTAATCATTGTTAGTATCAGCATCTTTTAGTTAAAAGCTCCATTTTCATATTGGGAAAAGTAGAAAGATACCTTTTTCAGATTGTTGTCTAATGATAAATTAAAATCTACACTGGGAAATTTTAGAAGACATGGATTGAATGGGATAGACTACCCCTTCTTCCTTTGCTGTGAAATTAGATAATGCTGTGCGGAAATTAGAAGACGGGGTGAGAGTAAATTATAAGTTAGCACTTCTGGAAGATTTCTTGATACCATTAGCACAAGGAAAAGATTACTCTCAAGGCATTATGGCATCTGAACCTCTATCATGATGATCTTATACAGGAGAGAGCGAGAGCTCAACATCCTTGGAAATAAATTGTAACTGCTATAGAAAAGTGTTAATATCTTGTATGTTGCCTTTGAGTCTACTTCGCTTACTTTTGGGCTGTGTTAAAGTTATGTCAAAAGAACCTCAGGTATTGAATTGACAATGGAGACTTATTTATTTGGAAAGTTGGATTGAATAAATATAGGCTCTATTTATAGTGAACCACAGTAAGATTACAGTTCTGTATATACATAGTCACTCTGATTTTAAGAAGATCAGAGGTAGTTGTATGTAGGATTGTTGTCCCAGGCAAGGAAGAGATGGAGATCAAACAGAACATCTACAGAAAATTCAATTTTTCCATGAGTGTTTTCTTTTATGTTCTTTTTTTGTTTTGTTGAATGTCTGCTTCTGTGAAAATTAGAGATTTTCTTATTCTGAATAGTACAGAATGTGTATTATTGCTTCTTTTGTGCAATGAAATGCAATATGTGTGGTAGACTTAAGTCAGTCACGACTAGCATAAGTCCTATTATGGTCATTCGGGATACCCTAATGACGACTAAGACTGGATCTAAGGCTAAGCCATTGTTTTTGTGTAAACAAAATAAATTTTGATTTCTGTGAATTCGTACACACCCAGATATGAAAAGGACAAGATGTTTAGGAAGTTAACCTTTGGGGTGGGGGAATGTTCAAGGTAACAAGGAATGATGACCAATTCAGCTGTGTTTTTAGCTTTTGTTTGACCACAACTGTACTGTAGTATATACAGTGTGCACAATAACAGTGCAACTGATGTAATTGCCACCCTCAACTTGCCCATGTGTCTCTCTTGTCTGTGTGACTCCATAAAGTGCTAAGATCACGGGCAGACTTCATAAATTGGCAGTTTCACAGTATGATTCTGTGACCTAACATTTTGCTTTGCTTAAAACAGTAAGCATTTGTTTGAAGATCTTTTGTCAGTGTTTCACCGTGGTCCTCTCTTCGTTCAGGGAATAAGCAAAGTGTTTTATTTTGTTTTTAAGTGCATGAGCACTTCCAAAATTCTGTGATGGAGTCAGGGAAGCAGGGTAAACTTTTCATTTAACAATAGGAAAAGCAGAGTGTTTTTTAAAAAAGAACTTTGCTTGGAAGGTTTCCTGCATTTCTCCTTCAGCCACCGCCATTTCTGAGAAGCAACAATGCAGTTCCTTTATGCCTGTCCTGCTCACTTCTCTGACAGCATTTAGAGGGATGGAATTTTCAGAATTAATGAACCCCCAGGCCCATAATTTTGCCTGGACTGTTCCCACTGAATTTTGGGACTAGGAGTTCATTCATTCCAAACATCCCATCCTTGAACAGTTAAACTTGTAGGAGTGGTCAACTGTGGCCCTCCAAAGGTTATTGGACTGCAATTCCTGTAATCCCTTAGTTGTGCTGGTTTGGGCTGATAGGTTTTGCAGTCTAGCGACATCAGAAAGGCCAGAGTTACCAAGCTCTGTGTTAAGAGGTTCTAGCAGCATTGTTATATCTGGAAACTAAACTTTGTAATGAACAATTGAGAGAGTTCAGTGTGTTAAGCCTGGAGAAAAGGGAAGATTTAAGAGGTGATATAATAGCCATCTTCAAATATCTGAAGGTTGTCATGTAGGATTTCTGAATGAAGCAGATTATCTAGACCCATTTCAGTCTGGTTTCAGGCCCTGCTATGGGATGGAGGCAGCTTTGATCACCTTGGTGGATGACCTACACCAGGAACAGGACAAGGGAGTGTGTTTACAAAGAAAGAGATTGACAGAATATTTGACATTAAGTGTTGTTTGGTAGTAGAAAAGATTATCAGGAACTGATGGGACTCTCCTCCTTTGGAAGATTTTGAACAGTTTGGATGGCCATTTGTCAGTGGCACTTTTAACTGTGGATTTCCTGCATTGTCATTTGATTGGAATGGATGATCCTTGTGATCTTTTCCAGTTCCAAAAATTCTGTGATTGTAACTTGGAAACTGATTTAGTCCTTGATTGCTTGCCAGGATATGAGTTCCTAGAAAGCAAGGATTAAATCACAGTTTTCTGCATAGAAAGTGAAGAGGAAGCTGGTTTATTCAAGCCACAATACCCATAGTGATGCTGTTTAATCAGAAGAAGGGCCAGGGAAGAGGGCATTTGGGCAACCCATCTCTTTCTTGTGCCAGTGACCATGATCTTACGCATTCATAATGGTTGTCCACCTGAATTGGATCTCCTTGGTTTCATGAAAGGTGCCCTCCTGCTTGCTCTATTTCTTTTTTTTTTTTCTGGGATCAGTCTTGTATCTAAATATCTTCTTTTCTTGTTTCCCTCTAGCTAAAGGGGGCTAGTGGGAGAGGGGCTGCTAACTTTGGGGGAGTCCTCTGACTGCTGTTGTTTCAGACTACAATGTGTGGTTGATGCTATGGTTGCCTGTATTCTGTGGAGGTACATACTGATTCTGTGCCTCTCCCTCATTTCCGTCACAGTTTTAGAGATTTAAGGAAGGGAAAACAAAGCTTTCCAGTGAAGTTTTGTTAAGAAAAGAGCTTCTTCTCCTCCGTCTGAATCTGACTCAGATCCTTCCATTGAACCATTTAGTTGGTTGCCTGCAGGCACACCTCCCAGTCCGTGTTGTTAGGCAACCTGAACAATGTGGCTGCACATGCAGGCTGGGTAACTGGATTGTCCTCTTTCTCTCTTGAATAATCGCTTCACGTTTTGCTCTCTTTCTCTTGAAACCAAGATGTGTCCAGGGTGCAGTGACAAGTTCTGCAGTGAGGATACTAGAATAATTAAGAAGAGATTAAAAGAATAATTTGCTTGCTGTTTCAAGGAAGGGTGTTGGGGGAAGAAAGTTACAGGATTGGTATTTTCAAAAAGCAGTTACCTAGGATAGACAGGCCTAATTAAGATGCTAAGAAATTGCTTCTTGACAGTTGGTGGTAACTGGAGATTTAATAGTGGTACACCTGCTGGTTTTATGAAAGCTTGCAGAAAGTGCGATGATGATGGTTTTCAGCCTGAGAGAGTCCAGCTATGCAGCATATGGTTTCCGTTGAGAAGGCCATTAAACAAATCTCTGCTCCTCTGAGACGCCTAAATAATGCGATTGATTTGAATGGTGTGGAGGGTGTTCTAGGGGTTTCCAGAGCCAGAAGTGATCAGCAACACATGCAGTAATGCCTGTCATGGAATAGTGACAGTCTCAGTCATTTTAAAAAACCAAGTATATTTTTAGCTGTTGTAATAGCAGAAGAAACTAGGGGGGGGGGGGGTAGGAGAGTGAGCATATTGTAACTAAGTGATCAGAGAGTTACAGGAAGTTTAAGTTCTAGGATTCAAATAGCAACACTGGTTCATATGATAGAAATGGCAGGTAGTCATTGGCTGAAATCCTGTTAAAGCTGGTGTAACGTAAAGTTATATCTGCAGAAGGAGCCTCATGGTATGGTTAAACTGCAGTTCTGCAATGAAGACCCTGCTCATGACATAGGTTTGATCCCAGTGGGCGCAGGTAGCCAGCTTGAGATTGACTCAACCTTCCAGCCTTATGAGTGTGGTAAGCTACCTATCTTGCGGGGGGGGGGGGGGGAGGCTGAATATGTAGTCTGCGTAATTGAATTGTAAACTCCCCAGAGAGAACTTTAAGCACTGCGGGGTGGTGTATAAGCAGCATGCCATGCTTAGCTGTTACTTTACTCCCAGGCAGCCAGCATGGTGCAGTTTCATTGCACAATCCATCTCCAGTTCACATCATGACTGTTTTGCAGAAATGCTTTATGGATATTCCTTCTGATCTGCTGCAATTTTATTCTACCACTTCCGCAGCTTCATGTTGCACACACATAGCTGCACAACAGGATTTCAGCCATTGTGTTTTAACCACTTATTTGAACATAGAATATGAGAATAACAGGTGTAAATTGCTGCAGGCTAATAAGGAGCTACCTTCCTATTTACCAGTGGTATGAATCACCTCCTTCTTGATCAGGAATTGAATCTTTTGCAAAAGTAGCTGTTGGTGTCACAAATAAGCAATCTGTTAGTCTTCAGGTTGCTAGAAATACATGTTTTTGCTGCATCAGGCTAGCACAGCTGACTGTCTAGTTGCAGATCAACTACCTTAAAAGCATCAGCATCAGCAATGCCTTTGCGTGTTAGTAAACTTTTTGGGTGGATCTGAAAGCAAAATCAGCCAAAGGAATTTATACGAACTAAATGGTAGTTGGTTGTTCTTTCCCCTCAAAACTATGCTGCCTGAGGCAGTGTTCTTGTGCTGCCTAATGGTTAGTGTGGCCATGTTTGTCAGGCTAAATTTGGCATCAAGTAGATGGTATGCCAGCATCAAGAGGAAATTTCTTCCCTTTGAAAGTTACTTCAACCCCAGGATGTGTTTCCCTGGGGACATCGTGTAATATTTGGGCCTGCAACTCACACCCAGCATGACCAGTGGTCAGGGCTGGTGGGAGCTGTAATGCAAAAGATCTGCAGGGAGGGAGGTTCCCCACCCTTACGGCAGACTATCTCCCTTGGGTCCTTTCCATGAAGAATAAAATAAGTGCCTGTCAGAGTTGCTTTAAGCCTCAACCATCCTTTCCCAGTTTGAAAGATATAATAACTGGAACAAACCATTCAGTAGTTCTGCCCTGGTTCTGTAACTGCTTTACTGCTTGTGTTGTTGTTCTATAAGTTTATTCTGGTTCATGATAAGCATACAGATTGAATAATTGAATTTAAAACTCTGTATATTTGCTTACATGGCATGGAGTATTTCGGCTGCAACATAAATCTGTACCTGGAAATGTCTGGGATTTTTACAGCACCACTGAGTCCTCCAGATGATATTTCCTTTTATATGGCATGCTGCCTTTCACTGTGCACAACACAAATCTGCTTGCATCTTGCATCCCTTTGAAATCTACATCTTTTGACAACAAGTCAAGGCTTTGAAAAGAAGTATCGTTATTATGTTGCAGGGGAAATGTTCCTAATAAAGATAGTTGATCTTTTCCTAGGACCAGCATTATGTCTCATTTTGAACATCTGCATTCTAGCAGGATTCAGCTGTTCCAAATAATGTGATACACAGTTCATTTATTTTCATTTCTCCCTTTTTCTTCTCTCCCCCCTTGACAATAGGTTCAGTAAGCTGAGGAGCCTTAACCTTTCTAACAATCACTTAGGAGACTTCCCATTGGCTGTTTGCAGCATTCCAACCTTGACTGAGCTCAACGTGTCCTGCAATGCACTCCGAAGTATTCCAGCAGCCCTTGGTGATATGAGCAAGTGAGTACACATTGCAGATGGCAAGGGCAGAATGAGCGCTGGGCATGCCAATTCCTTTTGGCGGGTTATCAGCCCAAGTCGTGCCTTCATTGGAGGGAATGTGTGTGATGAGTGTTTGCAAAAATGCCCATTGGTATGAGTGCCTTTTTTCTCATTTATGCACGTACAAATGTCTTCCTCTTGTAGAGTAGTATGAAAGAAACGGGTTCAGTTAGGGGATGAAGCAAAGGAAGGGGTGATTTTGCAGTTCTCCCAGATAGCACCCTCTTCAACAGTTTACCCAGTCTATCTGTGAAGTCTTAAACAGAGGTTTTTGTGAAAATGTAAGGGGCAGATATGAAGGAAATGTAATAGACTTGCTTATCCTCTGCTAATGCCTCAGGATTAACTTCATACCCCTTAGAAAAGGGAATAGCATATGGCCCCAAAGTTCATCCCAATTAAGAGCTAGTTTACATTTAATGGTGTGGGTACATTACCATTTGTAGAATGAAGGAGAGGCATGTATTTATTTTATTTGATTGAGTTAATTTAAAATATTTTTACCCCACCTTTCTCTTTAAGAAGGACCCAGGGCAACTTATATCATTTACAATATTTAAAGCTAAAAACAGTAAGTATACAAATACTAAATACTAAAAGGATTAAACAAATACCACACTAAAATACAGTGGACCCTCGACTTACGGAATTAATCCATATTGGAACAGTGGCCACAGGTCGAAAAGTCTGTAGGTCGAGGGTCCATTTCCCATAGGAGTGCATTGAAAACCTATTAATCCGTTCCGGCAGAAGGAAAAAATACCCCCCCCCCTCCAAAAAAATTAAAATAACAGCAACAGTGGAGCAAGTCCCACGCTGGGACTGCAAAAAAAAAAAATCACCAAAAAACAAAACAACACAGAAACATACCCCCCAGCCCAAATCTACCCTCCAAAACCCACCCAGAACAACTTTTTAAAAAGAAAAAACAGCAGCACCTTACCAGTCTGAAGCCTCCCGCGCTTGCAAAGCTGTGCTTACTCGCGAGTAGACCCGTGCCTTTGGTGGCGCTTATTCGCGAGTAGACCCGCGCCTTCAGGTTCAAAGGTTCTCATCTGTCCTTTACAATTTTAAGTGCACTTGGAAAGCAGGAGCTCTCTCACCTGTGACACACCCTATATACAGTAATGGCCGACAGACCTACAGCACAAAGAAGCAGCCTCGGCGCCACCTATAGTTAGAAAGTTGAATTGCCCGCCTTTCCCCCCTGCCTATTTCTGTTCTTATGTCGATTCTCCGGCCGGAAGTCAAAGTGAAATTTTGCGGCTGGAGAAGTCTGTAACTCGAAAAGTCCGTAAGTGGAGCCGTGCGTAAGTCGAGGGTCCACTGTACAGTAAACAAAAGCAATACCAAAACACATTCAAAGCAGTAAGGCACAACCATCCATTAGAAAACCCCAGTCAGATAGCTAGTCATTAAAAGAAAGCTTGCCTAATGAGAAAGGTCTTTGCCTGCTTGTGGAAGGACAACAAAGATGGGGCCAGGCTGGCCTCCTGTTGGAAGGAGTTCCAGAGTCTGGGAGCAGCTACAGAGAAGGCCCTCTCCCATGTCCCCACCAAATGCATCTGTAAGGGTGGTGGGACCGAGAGAAAGGCCTCTCCTGGTAAGTTTGTTCAAAGCACTAGGTCCCAGGAATTCCTTGCTGGTTGAGAAAGTTTTAGTAAGAATCCAGAGCGAAGAAGCATGTGTATTCAGAGTGTCCTTGAGTAAAGAATTCTCTGAAACATACTGTTCCTTAGTAAAACTTGGTGCTTTTGGTCAATTCATCTGCCTCTTGTTTTTGCAGTAGAAGCTGTAGCAAACTCTTCTATCATGCAAACTGTGAATTGGCATCAAGAGTGAGAGGATGCAACTGAGCTGCCTGTGTCTGTACCCCTTCCCTACTGCAAATGGCACAAGACTGCTTCTCTTGTTTGGTCCTTTTGTAAGATCGTTTTTTTTCATCTGAACTGCTCCTATGTTTGCACTGAAAAATCCCCTGCTCTTGGTCTGTGGTCTGATGGTTGAGTAGTCTTCCCATTAGCAGCAGGTCCCAATCAAAGACCACCATTCTGTGACAGAGGCTATTTGGGGATCAGACAACTCCTTAATAGCTTAATTTATATAAAGCAACCAGAACCTAAGGCATTTCTCTGTGGTGTTCTGATTAACATAGGAGGTTCTTTGTGGTCCCATGAGGATAGCAATATCAGAGGGCTTTTTTCTATGCCAAAACAGAAATGGAAGCCATCAAGCTTTTGAGCAGCTGATACATGTATCATGTCACAGTAAACAAAGAAGCAGTATTTTGCTACGCCCACTCCCAGGTTACACTATACTGTTCATACTTCATATTGCAATATTACCAAACATACATATTTACACTTACAGTCCTTGTAGGATTCAACTGTATTGATCACAATGGGTGTTTTGAAGATAGAATTTCAATAGATGTTTGAAAATTCCCCCTTTTAAACTCCATTAATAGATATAGCAAAGCTAAAAATATGGCCCTGGAAACAAAATTTAAAGAATACAACAGGATAGCAATGTTATGCAAATTTTTACTGATTTCTCCCACATTGTGATTTATTTTGTTCAGTTTAATAGAATTTGAAGAGAAAAGGAGAATTAAGTATGGATAATTGGATATAGGCTTTAGTTCTTATTGAGTCATGGAGTAGCTTTTGGGCAATACAGTTGAAATTATCCTACTTTTCTTGGTTCTCTTCAAGGAATTGTGAGTGGGGTACCAGATTACATCATCCCAAACTTGCCCCACTTTGTCCATCCGTGTCTTCGCTGTGATTAAAATGAAATTCAAGCAAGATTTTGTTGGGAATTTTTTTGTACTAGGTGTTAAGTTCCCTTTTAGTACTGTTTGAGATTTGCAAGTGTTAGGTTTGCCAGATGCTCACAATCCCTTGAACATCTCCCATTACATAGAGTTGAGGCTAGCAAGGATGTGGAATCTAATTCCTCTTGCCTCCATTTTATTTTCAACAAAGACCCTTCTGGACTGACTATGAATTTGAAACCAATCTGTTTTTTCTTACTGGAGCTCCTTCCCTTTCTTAGACTTACTGGAGGACTCTAGGAATCTCTGGAAGTAGAAGTAGCAGGAATATAGACCAGGAAGGGTGCTTTCATCAGTAGCATCGAGTCATGTCTAGAACCTTGAGCTTAGAAACTTTTGGCGTTCTGCAAGCCAAGTGAACAAAAGCATTTTTTTCAAAGGTGATAGAGCATATTTTTAGAGAATGTTAGTAGGTATGCAGGACTGAAGCTGTGAAAAGCTTTTGAACATCTGTAATGATGCTTTGACTTGATTAAGCAGTTTACAAGCAATGCAGTTGCTACAGGATAAAATTAGGAAAACATAAGAAACTATTGTGATAAATATCCTCCCTCTGTCTCTTCTCTTTAACAGTTTGCAGACCTTTCTGCTGGATGGGAATTTCCTTCAGAGCCTTCCTGCTGAATTGGAAAAGATGCACCAGCTTAGCTATCTCGGTCTTTCTTTCAATGAATTCAGTGACATTCCTGAGGTGCTGGAGAAGCTGACTGCGATGGATAAACTCTGTATGTCTGGGAATTGCATGGAAACACTCAACTTGCAGGCACTGAAGAGAATGCCCCACATGAAACACATAGATCTAAGGTAGGGACTCTCTAAAAGGCCAAGTAAAACTACAGGATGAAATAGCTGTTTTGGTAGATATTGACAGGGCAGAGTCAGCCTCTCTTGTTAATTTTGCTATGTTTTATTTTGCTCTGCTGATAGTTAAGGCCATATTATAGTCTTCTCTAGCTGGTTTGGTCTATGGCTTCCATCACATCCACTATGGCCAATGGCTAGGGATGATATGAAATTGTATCCCAAGACATCTGGATGCACCATTTTGGGATAGGCTGGTGTGGCCCATCACACATGGCTTTCCAAAAACCATACATATGGGACACTGGCGGAGATATTGAACACATTATCCATCATCAGATAAGGCAAGGCAGGCAGGTGGGTAGCTGCTAACCACTCACTTAGTCCTAAATAGCTTTTGTGGAAGATGAATGAGAGTGCCTAACCCAGTGATGGCAAACCTACGGCACGCGTGCCACAGCTGGCACGCGGCGACCTCTCCCTGGGCACGCGAGCAGAGCGCTACCCCACCCCCACCCCCTGCAGCCGAGCCTCAAACTGCATGATTGTAAGCCACCTATCCCTGCTACCTTCCTTGGTTGCGGCACTTGTACAGTGGTGCCTCGACTTACGACCATAATCCGTTCCAGAAGATGGACATAACTTGAAATGGTTGTAAGTCGAAGCACCATTTCCCATAGGAATGCATTGAAATGCAATTAATCCGTTCCGGCCGAAGAAAAAAAATCACCAAAAAAAAAAAAAAATCACTGCAAGACTCATTGGAAACGTGATTAATCCCTTCCGGCCGATGGGGAAAAAAAGAAAAGCAATCAAGCATGCAAGGCCCATCGGAAATGCACAGAAAACAAACGGAGCAGATCCGAAATGCACAGAAAACAAAGGGACCAGGTTGGAAATGCACAGAAAACAAAGGGACCAGGTCGGAAATGCAAAGAGAACAAAGGAAAAAGCAAGGGAACCATGCAAGACCATCGGAAATGGGGAAAAAAAACCCCAAAAAGCAACCAAACCCCCCAAGACCCATCGGAAATGGGGGGGGGGACCAAAAACAAACCCCCCAAGACCCATCGGAAATGGGAAAAAAACACTCCAAAAAGCAACCAAACCCCCCAAGACCCATCGGAAATGGGGAAAAAAAACCCAAAAAACAAACAAACCCCCCAAGACACATCACAGCACAGAAACATAACCCCCCCCCCAGCCCAAAACCACACTGCAAAAACGCCCAGAACAGGCAACCTCCTCCAATCGCACACTCTCTAACTGCTGGGGCGAAAGAGCTACAAAGAAGCAGCCTCGTCGCCACCTACAGTTAGCAATTTGAATTTCCCGCCTTTTCCCCCTGCCTTTTTCTGTTCGTAAGTGGAAGCTCCGGTCGCAAGTCGAAGCAAAATTTTGCGGCCAGAGCTGGTCATAACTCGAAATGGTCATAAGTAGGGACGTTCATAAGTCGAGGCACCACTGTAAATCAGTTCTTTTACAGATCGGAGATAAGGCTGCTTTATTGTTTTCTGCTGTAGAACAGCCCGGGGCAGTCAATCCGGCTTGTGAATTACTACCCTGTTTCCCCGAAAATAAGACCTAACCTGAAAATAAGCCCTAGTACGATTTTTCAGGATGCTCGTAATATAAGCCCTACCCCAAAAATAAGCCCTAGTTAAGTGAAACCCTGCCCTCCACCATTGTGCAGCATTGTGCAGCAACCAGAAGATGACATGACTGTAAAATAAAACATCCCCTGAAAATAAGCCCTAATGCTTTTTTTTGGAGCAAAAATTAATATAAGACCCTGTCTTATTTTCGGGGAAACACGGTACTTCCGCCAGACATGACTGCAAGCAGGAGGGAAAGCTCCAATTAAGGCGGGAAGGAAGGTGCGAGAGAGGGACGGGTGGATTCATCGAGCTTGTTTAAATGTAAGATTGTAGAAAATTGAGGGAGGGAGTGAGGGTGTGTGTATGTGAGAGAGAGACTGACTTTCATAAAACCATGAAAAAAGGACGTGACTGCAAGGAGAGAAGGCTCCAATTAAGGCGGGAAGGAAGGTGCGAGAGAGGGACCGGGTGGTTTCATCAAGCTTGTTTAAATGTAATGAGAGGAAACGGACATACTGAACTGAAGCAACTGATTGTTGAAAATTTAGGGTGTGTGTGTGAGAGAGAGACAGACAGAGAGACAGAGAGAGAGACACACAGAGAGACTTGACTCTTTCATAAAACCATGAAAAAAGGAACCTTACAAATTTAATCTCCACTGCATTTAGTTCTGCAGTTTCTGCTGAGAACAGCAATTACTTCAAGATTCTGTTTAGACGCTGAATTTGTACTGGGCAGAACCGGAATATTTAGAAGAGTCTCGCTAACAGCAAGCACCTAGTAAAAGACAACCGACACACCTGGGACTAGATGTCTGAAGTGTGTAGCAATTGCGTTTCTCTATTTCTCATCCCCAAAGCAGGCAAGAGTATCATAGTTTATTCCCCAAATCTGAATCCCTGTCTCTCTGCTCCTGGTCCTGCTTTGACTGCAACACCAAACAAAAGATCTTATAAACAAAGACTGTGGCTTTCTTTATTGAGTCAATCCATCTCATGTGCAATCTTCCTCTTTTCCTACTGCATTGCACTTTTTCCTGCATTGCTGCCTTTTCCAGTGAGCTTGTCTTCTCATGATGCCACTGTAGTACAATACCCTTTGTTTGGTTATTTTAGCTTCTAGTGAGAGTCCACACTTAATTTGCTTTACTTATCTCTCTGACAAGTCATGCTATCTGTAAAACTCTTTTCCAACACTACATTTCAAATAAGTGAAATGTGTGTATACACTTTATGTAGTGTATAAAGTGTGTATAAAATGTGTATTAAAAGTCTGCACTCCTATATATAGCTGCTTTTCTGAGGGTGGTTTACTTTGGAGGAAACAAGTCTAGGATTTCAATGTACTTAATAAGCTTTATAAATAGGGTGCATTTAATTCAGTGTAGCATTCCGCACTTGAATTTTTTCTAAAAGAGCTGTCAGTTGGAGGAATCAGTAAAGAACCAGACAGACAAAATGTGTAAATGACATCAGGAGAGAAGAGCTGGTGAAACTGTTGTCTTTGCCTGGAAGAACACAAGGGAGAGATATCTACAATGCTGTGATGGAAGCTTTTTTGTCACAAGACATAAGAGCAGAAAAAGTAGTTTCAGTTACTAGTGACGGGATACCTTGCATGGTGGGGGTAACATCTGGTTTCATACAGTTCTTTGTTAAAGAAGCAAAACATCCAGTCATTCGGTTTCATTGTATTATACATCAAGAAGCTCTTTGTGCCAGGGAAAGCAGCAAAAAATTAGACGATATCCTCAGAGATGTCACAAAAATGGTGAATTACATCATGGCTTGTGCTCTTAATTTTCAACAGTTTCAAGCACTTCTCGATGAGGTTCAGGCACAGTATAATACTTTACTTATGTACAATAATGTCTGGTGTCTGTGCAGAGGACGAGTCCTGGAGAGATTTGTAGCCTGCTTGGATGAAATTAGGCTGTTTATGACTGAAAAGGAGCAAGAATATCCACAGCTCACTGATATGGCCTGGCTTACCAACCTCATGTTTTTTACAGATTTTACAGCGCACTTCAGTGTACTGAACAAAAAACTGCAAGGTTTAGGGAAAACAGCAGAAAGGATGTTTTGTGACATCAGAACATTTGAGAGAAAACTGCAGGTTTTTGAGAGAGACCTTGAAAGTGGACAGCTGAAATATTTTCCAAATCTAAAAATGCATTTGGAAAATTCTACAACATTTACGGACAATCCTACAAGTCATCAGGAAATCTGCAAGGAATTTTCTAGCATTGTAGCAGCTGCAAAGGAGAATTTTAGGAACAGATTTTTACAGTTCCGTAAGATGGAGACAACTCTGTGTTTTCTTACTTCTCCAGATAAAGCCAAATTTGAAGAACTTGATCTTTCCTGCTTACACTGGTTAGATTTTGGAAATCTGGAAATGGAGCTATTGGAATTTCAAGAAAACACTCTCTGGAAAAATAAATTCTATGACCTGCGTGCAACACTGGAGAAGATAGAGTGTGAAGGGATGACAAAAGACAGAACAGTTGGTAGTCCTGAAAATGAAATCCTTAAAGTGTGGAATTTTCTGCCAAATAATTTTAAGTCAATGAAAGCACTTGGGATTGCTCTTCTTACTTTGTTTGGGTCATCTTATGCTTGTGAGCAGCTGTTTTCAGCTTTGAATTATATCAAATCTGATACCAGAAACAGACTGACAGATGACATGAGTGCTTCATGTGTTGCTCTCAAACTAACGGCGTATGAGCTGCATACATACAACATCAAAAATCACATTAATTGTGCAAAAGCATGCCAAGTTGAGTATCCCTTATCAAAAAATGCATGCACATAATTATTTTAAACGTTTGTATAAATTACCTGGCTTCAGGCTATGTGTATAATGTATTACTTTAATATTTTTTTCCATTTACTAGATTAATGGTTATTTTTCAATAAAAAAAGTGTATCATTGAAAGTTCTGTTACTATGTTTTTCTTTGAAGACAAAAGGTGTTGATTAGTTCAGACAACTGTATGAGTTGTTTTTTCTAAACTAAAACCTCAGTGTTCAGATTTAATTGCAGTGTTGGCACCTTGAAAGAAATAATTTGGTTTTGTGTTGCCGTTTGGGCATTCGGGCTCAAAAAGGTTTGCCATCACTGGCCTAACCTATATAAACTGGGTGTTCTTGTCTGCCTACCTGAACCACCATGAAATTAGAATTAAGGTGGAGGGTTGGGGCTTGGCCATCGTAGAAGATCACTGATTCTTTTTCATGGTGTCCATGTATGCACACAAAACGGGTGTGTGTGCTTGCACAGCACCGCTTTGGAAGGTTCCAGAGCCTCAAAAATGACAGTGCCTTAGCCTACCTATACCGTGCAAGTGTGGCCTGCTTTCCTCAGTCCTTTTTTGTCCACCACTGCGACATCACAGCACACGAAGGACTGCTCCAGAACCTCACTTCACTTACCTTCATTCCTACCTGATACGTAAGTCTTCCTTTTTCCTTCTTCGTTCTCTTTTCTCGGCTAGAGAGAGAGAGAGAGAGAGAGGGTTAGTTCATAGAAGGTTTACCCTCTTCCCTTTTTCCCCAAGGATTTGCCGTCCTCTCTTTTCCAGCTATTTATGGCCACTGCCCTTATGAAAAAGTGTGCCACTTGTGGCAAAAAGATTCCCTGGTTGGACAGGCACGATACTTGCTTATTTTGCCTAGGGGAAGCCCATTTAGTTCAGTCCTGCAAGATCTGTAAGAGCTTTACTGCCCTTACCCTCAAGAATCGCCAGTCTGGGCTTCGATCTTTCCTTTGGGAGCAATCCCTTTGAGTTGCAGATCCCCCTCCCAGAGCGATTCTGACCACCCAAATGGATCAGCCAGCTCTGTCTGCGACAGCCATAGAAGTGGAGTCCGTCACTTCATCTTCCTCAAATGCTATCAAAATCGAAGAAGAAATCGGAGCACAGCACCCGCAAACATACAGCAGCCTCCGATATAGAGGTGTCAAAGAAAAAAAGAAGCAGGAGAAGCCTTTTGATGCTGCTGAAGCCATGGTGATTTCAGATCCACAGTTGTCAATTTGATAATCTACCTCTGTTCTCACTACCGATGCCCAGTATATGGTCTCGGTTTCAGAGGGTGAATGCCTCAGCCCCTCTTTGCAGAGTGTTGCCGCCTTGCCGAAACCACCATCGCCTTGGAGCCCATTGCAAGAGCAAGCTTTGCGTCCACTGTCCTAGGATGAATGGTGATTGAAATCAAGATCCCTCTCCCTTACTCAGTGGTCTCCACGCACGACATACCACAGTTGGGAGAGTAGGAGGTCGAGATAATAATCGTTCTCTCGATCGCCACCACATCAGTATCGACCACGCTACTCGAGTTCATCATCAACGAGCTCTCGATATAGTTAGGATGCTTACTACACATCTTTCTTCTGCCTTCCTCGCTTCATGTACAGGGACTTAGGCTGGCCTTCTCAGTCATACAGGAGCCGTTACCGATGTCGAGACTGCAGCGGATCCTGATCGCACACACATGCTCGTCCTTGAGACACCTATGCTGACAGCCCACAAGACTGGTCTCCCTGGAGCTATGAGTGCCGTCTTGAGTCCCACTCTTATCGAGACTCTCAAAATCTCTCTCTCTCTCCACATTGCTCTGCTACTCTCCACCTTCCACAAGACCAGTGTCACCAATGGGGTTCTCCCTCGGCTTCCATTCAAGCCTTTGCTCTCCGACCGGCCTCACCTGAGGTAGTGCTGCCTCCTCCTAGTTCGAACTTTCTAATTATGTCCCAGTTACTGTTGGGCTCATGTAAGCTCCTGGTAACTTCCTTGGTTCCAACAAGAGGGTCAACCGGATAACAGCTCTGTTGATTCCAGCGAGGAGGAAGGCAAGGTCTCAGGCCTTGTCCTGAAATCTTCACCCAGTTCCAATGTCTAGCATGTCAGTCCTCTCTCACCATCAGAGGATCTTTCTTCCTATAATGATCTAATAGAGAGAATGGCAAGATCATTGCAGCTATCAGTTTTCAAGCCAGTAGCGCCAGCTACTTTGCCTGCATCCACAATATGATGAACATCCCCATCGAGCTGGCTATTCTTGAGACCTTGACAGATCTTATTAGCCAGTCCTGGCAAAAACCTTCCTCGATCCCACCAAGGATAAAGAACTTCTATAGGTATCCTATCTCATTCTGTCATGCTGGCATCTGCAACTATGAGACAGGAGGGATATGGCTGGTGAAAAGGGATGCCAAGGAGGAGGTGGCGGTTGGTTGTCCACCATCGAAGTTGTTGCCTGAGGCAGGGGAAAAGAAACAACTTTTTGTTTGGTGGGTCCCACTTGTCATTGTAGGCAAGGAGGTAGAAGGAATGTAGTGGCCACATCTGCAGTCTGGAGTGTGGTAGGACTGCCATCATGGAAGCCATGAGACCTAACGCTCGTACTGAGTGGATCGAGACATGTGGAGTCTAAATCAGCCTCTGGATGGACCAGATGATAGTGTCTACCTGTGGTTGAGGCAGAAAGGCCTGCACAGTTGTAGCATCAAGAAGTGCTCCAATGTAATTGATGATCTGAGATGAAATGAGGTGAGACTTTTCTGTATTGACTCGTAGCCCGAGACTCAAGAGCAGTTGTAGGGTGAATGCGATGTAAATAGCTAGAGTGTCCTTGCCATCTTCAAAGCCCTTTGAGCCTTCAGAACCATGATACAGGGCTGTACTGTTCAAATCGCCATGGACAACACCACGGCAATGCATTAGCTCAGTGAACAGGAAGGAACCAAGTCACTAAGCCTCCTCTATCTCTCAGGACTTATATGGGAATGGTGCATTGCCCACCAGATTCTCTCCCTAGCAACTTGTGTCTCAGATACAGACAATGAAATGGCAGACCGTCTCAGCCACACAATGACTCTCACACACAAATGGGAACCCTCCCAAAAAGTATGCACCCAGCTAGTCTCCTGCTGGGACAAGCCTACATTGGACATCTTCGCCAGCGTTACCAACTCCAAATGCCCTCGTTAGTGTTCCCGAGCAGGCAGTGGTGCAAACTCTGCTCGCTTTCAACATACACTGGACTGGAACCCTCCTGTACATGTTCTCACCCTTACCTCTGATCCAACGGACGATAGTCAAGATCCTCCAAGATTGCTCTGACATGATACTCATCATCCCATGGTGGCTTCGTCAACAGCGGTTTACCACTCTCCTCCTCAACTACTGACCGGTAGCGACTGCCCCCACACCAAGACCTCTCGTCACCAGGGCAAGGTACTCCATCCAGACATCACTCGCCTGAACCTCACCGCCTGGAGGATGTGCCTCTCTTCACAAATATCCTAAGCCAAGCGAGACGTCCTTCCACCAACTGCCTATATGCATATAAGTGGAAGCATTTCCAGCTCTATGCATCGTCACAGGGTCTGTCACATTCACCGGCATCCCTCTCCACTGTCTTAGCCTTCCTCCTCCACCTCAAGCAAAAGAGACTTTCCATCTCCTCTATCAAGGTCTATCTGGCAACCATAGTGGTGCATCAACCATCTGACCACCCATCCTCACATCTCTTCAAACATCAAACCATCAAAACATTCCTCAAGGGCCTCCAGAATGCCTATCCAGATGTGAGACTTCCTCGTGATCCATGGTCTCTCTCACTGGTTCTATCACAGCTCACTAGACTCCATTTTGAACCACTGGCTAAAACTGGTCTCCGTCTTTTAACGCTTAAGGTGGCTCTCTTTGTGGCCCTCACATCAGCCCATCAGGCTGCAGAGCTTACAGCCCTTCATTGTGATTCCCCATACCTCATCTTCTCACTTGATAAGGTTACTCTCCACACGAACATTACTTTCCTTCCCAAGGTTGCATCTTGTTTCCGCATTTCTCAACCCATCGTCTTACCTGCCTTCTATCCGTCTCCACAGAATGACCTGGTACAGACAAGCCTTGGCGTTTTGCCTAAACAGAACAAAGGACTTTAGAAAAACAACTAAACTCTTCATCTCCTACCAAAGTCCCAAAAAAGGACACCTGGTCTCTTCTCAAAGATTCTCCAAATGTATCTTTCAGGCTGTTGCCTTAGCTTATGATTTGGCAAACAAGCCCCTACCTCGGACCTTCCTCTGCGGCCTTCATGTGAGGTGTCGACATCCAAGAAATCTGTAGAGCAGCAACTTGGTTCTGTCCAATTACATTTGTCACACACTACAGATTAGACCTCAGAGCTGAAAAGGATGCTGCTTTTGGCTGAGCTGTTCTATCCTCTATCTTGGCATAACTTCCACCTCCAAGGTATAGCTTGCTTGTCATCTATTTTGTGTGCATACATGGACAGCATGAAAAAGAACACTTGGTTACTTACATAACTTTGGTTCTTTGAGTGGTGATCCATGCATCCACACAATCCCACCCACCTCCCCTCTTGTTCCGCCCTTCTCTGTTCTTTCCTTGGGGCCGACAATTGGGACTGAGGAAAGCAGGGCCATGCTTGCGCGGAATAAGCTAAGGGACTTTCATTTTTGAGGCTGTGGAACTTTCCAAAGTGGTGTCGTGCAGGCGCACACACCTGTTTTGTGTGGATACGTGGATCACCACTCAAAGAACCATCGTCACGTAAGTAACCAAGTCTTTTCACAGCTCATACTTAAGGCACTGCTGTTTGCATTTGCTGCAACAGTCCTTCGAGTGAAAGGCAGCAGTGCAGCTGCAATAAAAATCAACGTTAATTGTGAAATATTAGCCATCTTCTTTTGTCTTGTATCAGCCACATTCCTAAGTCAATCAACTTATGCATTCCAGATTCAAAAGGTTATTTATAAAGTCTCCTTGGGGAGGACCTCATTATTTTGTATTACATTTGGGCTGTGTACCTAATGAGGTTGAAGAATCTAATCTAGAAGATAAATTCTTGGGTGTTCCTGTGCATTTTGCATCACTTTAAATAGTCTTTCACCATTCTAGAAGAAATTACCTCAACAGTTTCAGGAGAATAACTCCCTTTCCCATTGAAACATAGGTAACTCCTTAATCCTTTTTGCTAGTACATGTGCTGCCGTGAAAATGGCATGTGGTGCAATTTAAGGAAAGAGAGTAAATTATTTTTAATATAGTACATTTGCTGTCCTGGTCCTTCCAAGTGCTTTCATTGCACCCCGAAGCGTTGTTTTGATTATGTGATTTAATCGATCATGTCAGCTCTAGTACTGAGAATAAAACAGAAATCTCCAGAGTACAATGAAGTTGTTCAAGTGGCTGCTTTTTATAGATTACCTTCATTTTTTCAGTAAAAGGAGAGAGCAAAACTAGCTCTTAGCTTCTGTTCATTACATCTGCATTCCATGTGCAGATTATGAGCGCGCCCCCTTTTTCATTCTTAGCAATGGGTCAACTTGTCAGGTGTCAGAATACATGTGAAAGCTATTAACTGTTAGTTATGCTATCTTGTCAAGCATGGGGAAGCTAGAATATTGGCAGTTCCGGCTGATTTCTCTTTTTGGGTGGGGGGAAATAAGGCCAAACTCAGAAATACACCACCAGTGAAGATTGGCAGTCACCGAGTAGACGCTGTCTGGGGGGGGCGGGGTAGAAATCTAATAAATAAATAAATAAATAAATAAAATAAATCTGAAATGAGAAATGAGAACTGTCAGCATTCACAGTGTACCCCCCCCTTCCTTATCCCCTATTTGTCAGACATACACCATCATTGAATGGGAACAATTGTATATTTCGTCTGGATTTTCACAGGGGTGATCTTTAATGCCAAAGGAAGCAGATGAGTACTTAAAAATACAGCCTGCTGATTTACTCACCCAAAGATATGAGCAGAAGTTAAGTTCAGACTAGTATTGGGGACCTTGCAATATTATGCTTAGCATTGAGTGGACCCCATTGATTGCTGCAATGTGGTTAAAACCTAGTGGCAAAACTCCTGTTGCATAACATAGTAAATTGCACTAGAGTGGGCCCATGGAATCAGTAGGGATTTGGTGAGTCAACTGTTCCATAAGTTCTGTCGATTCCAATGGGCTTTCTCTAACTTCAACTTACTTTTGCACAATAAGCCAGAACTGGAGTAGCTAGATTTGAATCAATTGAATTTATGGAAGAGTTGACTCAGCAAGACCTCATTGATTCAGTGGGCCTATTCTAGTGTGATTTATTATGCAAGTTTTTGGCCAGTGGATGTTAGAAGTGGGGATTGTGTTCATCATCATAAGCTTTTGAACTTATAAAAATGGAGAGAGGTATTTCAGTTCCAGATTATGGCTCTTTTTTGGTTTAAGAAACTGTGAGATTGCTAAGCAAAGATCCAAGCCTTTTGATTTTCATTTTCAATGAGGCAAATAGCAATATTGCTGACTCTGGTTCCTTGTTTCCCATTCTTTATTCCAGGTTAAATGTAATAAGAAGGCTGGTGGCAGATGAAGTTGACTTCCTACATCACATCACCCAGCTTGACCTTCGGGACAATAAACTAGGCGAACTGGATGCCACCATCTTTAATAATGTTGAAATAATGCACTGTGAAAGAAACCAACTAGTGACCCTCAAAATCAGTGGATACTTGCTTAAAGCTCTTTACGCCTCTTCCAATGGTATGTCTGCTTTTGCAAAGCCTGTTCACATAAGGTCTATTATTTTTGACCCACTCTTCTTGCTGTTCATATGGGTTAGGCTCTGGAGTCAGCTAGTCCCCAGCACACTGGCAGGATGTAAAACATTTAGCCCAAGAAGGCTGAGGAACATTTTTCAGTTTTGCTGGCAGCCTGAAGGCCACACTCCCAAAGGGAGGATCTGAATGGGAGGGATGTTGTGAAATACTATTTTCAGTGTTACTATTGTTATTGCTAAATTTATTGTAGGGGTTATGTACAGTAAAGGATTTTACAATGGGCTTTTGTAACTGAAAATTCATTTAACTTAAAAATTATGTTTTTAATTGGAAAAGTCTCCATGCACCCACTAGTGGTCTAAAAAAACCTTTTAAAAGATTTTTAGAAAACATTTGATAAGATTTGGGGTACTCCAGGGGTACAGGACATGCATCAGAACACAGAAGAATTTTCCTGGGGAGCTGCATATAGTCCACAGGCTGCCTGTTGCCCTCCCCTGACGTAGCCAAAATCTTTTAGAGGACCACCGTGCCAATAGAAGTCTGTAAGTCTGGAATGAATGGTAGCATTTATATTACACACTTTCAAACATCTAGAGTGCTTCATATACATGATCTAAGTAGAGTTAATCAGATAATCAGTGACAAGGCTGAAGCATTCGGTAAAGTTGATTGAATTCCGTAGGGCAATGGGTGATTCCAGTCCAAAAATTTGGCTAGTTGACGTCAAGGTGAAATACAGTCCCTTCTCCTTCTTCATAAATCTCCCAAGCTTCCTTTCTTCCCACACTACGTAGTCCCCTTCTTGTTGCTAAGGTCTTTGAGTTTCTTTCTCAGACTGTCTTTTCTCCTGGCATCCTCCAGTGTCTTGTCTGTAAAGGCAGCATTTTCTTGCAATAACTGTCTCTTTCCCAATCAGTACTTTAGGTTCCAGTTCACAATTTTTGGCTTGTTCTGCCCTCTTGGCCTCCTCACATTCTGTCCAGATTCGAGTCCTTGGCTGCCTAGGACAATTCAGATCCCCTCCTCTCTATTAAATACACAAGAATAGTTGTGAGAGCATGTGGACTAGCTCTACCCCTGTTGGGGGCAGAGACCACACTCCCAGCCACTTGCATACTCAGTGAGTAAATGGAAGGTCTCTCTGCTTATGCTTATGTATGTATACAGAGGTCCTCTCTGTGAAGAAGAGTTCTAACTGGGTCAGGATTCCCCTTCCTGTGGAAGTGCACTATCTCTCTATGTTAGTATGCATGGAGAGCTTCTTTGCAGGCTTGAAGAATACAAGAGGCATTCTTTTAGGCAGGTAGAATTCCCTTTTGCGTCTTGAACAGTCTTTTAGCTTTTCCTACTTTCCTACAGCCTCTTTTTTTCTTCTTCTTAGCCCTATGCAACGTTTCCTTTAGTTCAAATTGATTTACCTCTTTCACCCTGGATGCTGCACTTCTAGCTGCCCTTTTACTGCTCACTGTAGACAACTCTGACAATCAGAATGGCTCTGAACGTACCCAGTGGCGGGGTTGGGTATTTTGACAGAGTTGGTATGAGGAAAATTGAGTGTGGCCTTAATTAAATAATAATAATAAACTTCCTCTTATTATGCAATAGATAAAAATGGTTCGGGCAAGAAACTACAGAGCAAATTGAACTACAGTGTCCCTTAGTAGAACACCCCCCCTTTTTTTTACCTCAACTGGCACTTATTGTTTCAATACATTCACTCTGGTGATTGAGAAAGAATAAAGCATTTCAGTTTATTGACAGTTCTTATATAAAAACAAACGTCATATTTTGTGGAAATGTTAACTTGTTACATTACTGAGCTTAACTTCTTAATTTGCTTCATTATTAACTGACTGGTTACATTGCATTGCTGACAGAACACTTCATTCTAACTTCACTTCTGACTCCGTAACTAATGCAGAACACTAATTGATAACTGACAGACTAACTGAATGGATGGTAAAAGGGCAGGAAAAAGAATCTGAGTTATGGAGAACACTATTGGCTGCTACTTAGTTGACTGACATTCACTGCAGCGCCCCTCCCTCTCAAAGGCATCATATGATGGTGCAATATATCAGCCATGATATCCAAATGGTTAAGCCACTAGCTGAGTTGCCTTATAGCTGACAGAGAAACTATTGCCAGCTGGCTAATATACATCCATTTTTTGTGACCTTTCACTTCCTTTTGACTGAATGGTAATGTGCCGGAACTTAACAGGGAAATTTGTTGTCCTCTGTTTGATTTGCAAGTTGGACTGAGCAATTTCTACCTGGAAAACCAGCTTGAGAAGAGTTAATTGCCCTGCATCGTTTATGCAAATAAAGTGGATATATATGACTGTATTTTGTGTAATTCTGGCTCTACTGAGCATGAGAAGGATCTGTATAGCCCCTCCTATTGGTTAGAAATCTTAATACCTTGCTTGAAATAGGTAACAGAAAGTACATGTCCTGAGTATGGAGCAGTACCTCTTCTTATTCCTCCTCCTCTTTGCCCTGTCTCCATGAAGAACAGTCTGGGAACAGATCCTTGCTTCATGACCCTCATAGTGATTGATTAATTGCCTGACCTCTCACCTCTTTTAAGCTCTTTTTAAAGACAAACTATGAACATTGCAGGGCTTGCATACATTCTACAGTTGAGCAAGGTTCCAATAAATGGCAGCACAATTTGGGATTATAAAGGAAGTAACTGTTAATTGTACCTATATGAATTTTGCAACTGTGGAACATAACTGTTAGTTTGTGCATAAAAATTACTGTGGTTCTAAGTCAGCAATTAAATCCCTTCCTTCCTTCCTTCCTTCCTTCCTTCCTTCCTTCCTTCCTTCCTTCCTTCCTTCCTTCCTTCCTACCTACCTACCTACCTACCTTCCTTCCTTCCTACCTACCTACCTACCTACCTACCAACCTACCTACCTACCTACCTAAACGGAATGGTCTTTGGAAATGATAGTACAGTATGTGGAAGGAATCACTGATTTAACAGAGGCCTAGTTCTGACTGAGGAGATAAACCTGCGCCAGACTGTATTGTTGCAGCAGACTGCAGATGGCAACTCGTGTACTTTAATGCGCTCTTTGTTCACACGCAAGCAACCTTACACATATACATAGAAACGTATGTTTTCAGGATAAGACTTAATACAAGGATGAGGAACATATTGAGGACAATATTTGTTTTGGACTAATCTGTCAGGCTGCATGGCAGGAGTGGGAGGGTGAGAACTCTTAAGTAGATAGCCTTTCCCTCTTCACTTCCTTCCTTCCTCCTGTCTTGCATTTTGTCTTCCTTTCTCTCTCTTACACCTTTTTGCTCTGAGAGTGTATCTACACTACAGAGTTATAGCAGGTTAATAATTCCTTTTACTGTCATATCGCCATCCTGGGATTTTTACCTTTGTGAGGGACTTAAGAGTTCTCTTCTAGGCATCTCTAGTGCCTCCCCCATGATTTACACCAGAGAATTTGAAGTTCTTTAGAACAGTGGTCCTCAACCTTTTCCAAACCGCGGACCGGTTGGGGGTGGCGGGGTCTGTGTGTGGGGGGTGCACTCACGGGTGGGCGGGGCGTACACTCATGTATGCGAGGGCAGGCGGGGGCACGCTCGTGCGGGGGGCATGCTCGCTCACACTCGCGGGGGGCAGGGCGTGCATGCGGGTGGGAGGCGCATGTGTGCGGGTGGGAGTGCATGTGAGGGGGCAGGAGATCTGTCTCCGCAGCCTGGTCCTGCCAAGGCCACGGACTGGCACCGGGGCGCGGACTGGGAGTTGGGGACCCCTGCTTTAGAAGACTACAAGTCCCACAATTCCATAGGATGCAGCCATGGCAGTTGAAATGGAATTTCACCAATATAACTGTGTAGTGTAGATATACTCTCACATGTACCTCTTTTCCGTCCTTTTGCCACTTCGTTCCCTCCTTTCCTTTGCCCACTCTTTCCTTTCTTAACTTTGACAGGCTATCTTAAGAGGGAGGAACTGCTCTTGCTACATGTGGGGATGGTGAGAGATGTTTGGAGGTTGTTGTTGTTTTTTAATCACTATTTTATCTTAAATCATTTCACTGTGTGAACTCCCACCTGTTGTCTACAGTTGTACAGTCCAGTCACATGGATTTTCTTCATCGGTGTGACCTAGACCATAGAAATTTTTATGCTTGAGCATAAAAATATTCCTCAGCCTGTCAGATTTCAATGTTAGTTAGTCAAAGCAAAGAACTGTTTTAACACTGCCTTTTGGGAAAGTGACAGTAGGAAGAAAATGTTCCTCATTCATAGAGTTATGTCTCATATAATCTAAGGCAGGGGTCTCAAACTCAATTTACCTGGGGGCCGCTGGAGGCAGAGTCTGGGTGAGGCTGGGCCGCATCAGATTTTCCGCCAAGCGGAGCAAGAGCCCGAGGAAGCCGCCCAGGAGTTTCCTTAGCCCGGCTGGGGCTCCGAGGAGGAGGAGGGGCACGCGAGCCCTCGTCGCCGGCCACGACCCCCTCCGGCTCCTTCTTCACTACCACCACCACCAGCAGCAGCAGGACGAAGAAGCCGAGAAGGGAGGGAGTGCCGGCGACCGCCTAGCGGGGGGGGGGGGGGAGGGCACGACATAATTTTTTTAAAAAAAAACCTCACAGAATCACCTTGCCAAAGGAGAAAAGCCCCCATCGGTACCTGCGAAATTAAACCGAACGGGGCGGGGGCCCCCCACAGATGCACACGCTTGCATGCACACAAACACACACACACACGGAGGTCCGGCAACCTTCCTCTGAAGGCCCCCCTCAAAAAAAGGTGCACTCAGCAGCAGCAGCAGCTACCCCCACCACGACAGAGGAGCAAACTTTGCGAGGCGAGCCCAGGCAGCCTCCAGAGCTGAGGTGGCTGAAGCAGGACGAAGAGGAGGAGGAGGAAGCACTGCCGGGTGCTGAGGTGGCCGCTGGCCAGGCTGGTGCTGCCGAGAGAGAAAGAGAGCCAGAGAGCCGCTTCCCTGGAAGAGGCGGCGGCGGCAGCAGCTGCTGTTGGCGGCTTGGAGGCGCTCTCTGAGGATGGGCCGGGAGCGAGCTTCGCTCTCAGGCATTGCTCGGCGGCGGCTCGGGCGCTCGGGGAAAAGGGCCGGCAGCGCGCCTCACTCGCCGGCTCTCTCCCAAGACAGCATCTCTTGCACCCTCCATCCGGAAATGCAGCCTGCCAGCCAGCAGACAGGTGGACTGGCTGGCAGGCTGCAGTTCCGGATGGAGGGTGCAAGAGGCGCTGTCTTGGGAGAGAGCCGGCGAGCGAGGCAAGGCTTTTTTTGGACTCTTGACAGCAGAGGCCGCGTGGGCACTTCGGGGGGCAGGCAAGGCGGGGGCCACAAACTATCATCCGGCGGGCCGCAAATGGCCCCCGGGACGCATGTTTGAGACCCCTGATCTAAGGAAAAACAAAATAAAATCTTATTGGGGTTTTATATCTATAGAAATTCCTTCAGTGCCTTACTAAAATGTTTCTTGCTTCTCACTGTATGTAATATATAACATATATAATAGGTGCAACTGCTTTAATGAATTTGAGAAGAAAATAGTATTTTTTTTAAAGCCAGTGTTTTTTTTATTAATGTATGATCTGTCTTATTCCTTTTCCAGAACTTGTTCACCTGGATGTGTATCCAGTTCCAAATTATCTGACTTATATGGATGTTTCAAGGTAAGCACAATATAGTTTCAAGTACTACATCCTCTCCTTTTGCCCCCCATAACATGGAGTTATTGTGGCTGAAACAAAAAAAACTAGGCTTTAGCATTTCTCAAGCTTGGAGAAAGAGAGAGGAGTAAATAAACTAGTGATCAAAACTGGTCCATATGTTTACATGACTCATTCCATATTTTTCCTCATCTCTTTCTTCTGGCCCTATGGTTGGCTTTACATGTGGCCATTGCCACAGCCCAAAATAAAATAAACTGGAGATGTTTCCACATTCATATGAAGATCCCATGCCCTGCCACTAGTCTTTGAAGTTTCATTAATTTTACCTGCACATGGGCCAAGAAAACAATGGGAGTATATTTTCTTTTTCTATATCTATTAAATTGGGCTTTTCTCTGTGCAACTGCTGAAGCTGAAGAGACACTCTCCCCTCCCAAGATTCTTATCTTGTAGTTTATTTTCATAGTATGTATATTTATACATAGTATAAAAAGAAACTATAAGCCAAGAACCCAGAGAGAAAGAGAGAGACAGCTGAGATAAAATATATACACATGCTGGACTCCCATCTAAATGGACTCAATATTAGTCAAGGTTTCTTAGGGCACTACCAAATATAAAACACTACAATAATTGTACTGTGCCTACTGTATCTCCCAGATATATTTATCCCTCTTAACAGTTCCACCTTGAAAGCTTCAAAGGTAACCAGAGAGTCTTAACTCATTCCATCCTGTTCTTGCTGTCATCTATTGCCTTGGGTAATTCTCTCACCCACTTAGAAAACCTCCTAGAAAGGAACAGAATATCAAACAGGGGTCTTAAAGTTCATTAACAGCTATAAAGAGCTGGTAGTATAATTAACATTCCTGTTGTTTCTGCTATTATTGTTCTTCTGTGTTAGGGGTTCTTACATCCTTTTACAGTACAAGCTTCAGTGAAATAGATCTGAATATCAGAGGTTATCACCCCACTGTTAAATATCACGTTGATTCACACATTCTGCAACTTTCTAACCAACCAACCATGATTTCTGGATTTTGATGCTATGCATAAATTTATAGAAATTTGCCATGTTATCTCTCTTTTATGTCTGAGGAAGTAGACTTTATCCACAAAGACTCACAATAAATTATAGTTAGTCTTTAACATGCCATAACATTTTTGCATTTTTTATTTGTTCTTTTATTTTTAATTTTTCTTCTGTTTTTGCCTGTGATACTATACCTTGTAACTCATCAACTGAATTGGGCAGGGAAAGCTGCCGTTCTCTGGCTTCCAAGACTTTTGTGTTCCTACTGCCAGTTGTGATTTCTCAGAGATGGAGGAGGTATTCACTTTCATTCAAAATCCTGAATAGAATGGCTTTTCCTCACAAAACGGGGCAGCATACCTGTTTTTGCCATTGTGAGTGCTTTAAAGACTGGTAACTAGTCCTGACCTCCTCACACTATAACTAATCCAACAGATTAATTGCTTGCATTTTGTAGATACAATTGAAAAATGGATAAAACGTAAACTAAATGCCTGAATGAATCTATGCACAAATAAATGAAGTAGTCCTAAAAATACATCTTCAGACTGTATACAGAATCTCCCTTGAGTCACAGGGGTTAATAAGAAAGCTCCTTCCAAATAATAATACAGTATATAACTTCAGGGTTGTAAAAGCAGACCTCTAATAAGATAAGAAGGGATGTAAATATATGTGTAGAAGGAAGAAAAATGGACTTAGAAGGGATGGATACACACCTGTCTTGAATGCACAGGTCTATGTTTTTTCTCTATCTTGGTTGCTTCATCTCCCTTCTGTTCCTTGAAGCACCCACTGAAGACAAATATAAACACAACTATTAAAAAAAAAGCAACAACAAAAATGTTTCACTTCCCCTCATATAATGCTGTATCTCATTATTGAAGCCAACACGACTATTGCACCAGGATTAAAGCAACATGGTTTTAAACAGAGAGGTCTATTTGCACTTTTAAGCAGTGGTGTATTTCTCTTCCCCCCCCCCCCCCCCAGTAGCAAGCCTTGGTTTGACATTGGGGGTGGGAGGCAACTGTTGTGTCTGAATGAGCACTCTGAATGAGACAAGGGTGTTGCCTGGGGGTGTTGCCAGTGACTTGAAGCATATAAGCACATGAGTCAGTATAATTGCATGCCAGAATCTCATCAGTGTGTTTGCACGGATAAGTAATTATAATTTATTGGACATCGCAGTTGTTCCTTATTTTACAAGTCATGGTACTGAGAAATACTTGATTTCACAATATCTTCGTGACTCTTATGATGCCTTGTTTTCATAACAAGACTAGTACTGAAAATATCTGTGATGCATGCATTTTCTCCAGAGAAACAAGTTCAATTAATGTCTTATTTATTTCAGAACCAGTTTAATGGAAGATATATTTGAATATAGCTAATCCAAATAGTTTTTGCCCCTCTGAAAACACTTCCAGCTGTAAAAGCGGAAGGTGACAAATTGCATTCCCACAGTACTATCTGAGTTGAAACAATAGGTGATTATGTGATTGGTGAATAGGGATGGGATTTTTTTGATATTTTTTTTGGACAACAAATTCCATAATTCTTTATTCTGAAATTTATATCTGAAAGATGAACACCTTACAGATACCTAAATTATTTGAGTCAAAGGCCTAAAGTGGAAGGCTTTGAGCCCTAGCTAGGCCTAGATCTGCCTAACTTCCTGTTAAGAAAGAAAGCTTCCAGGTAGCACAGGGGCAGGTATCTGTCTGTCAGGTAGAACTCTCAGAATGGAGAATTATGGGATTTGTAATCTGGAAAAAAAAAATTGAAAATCCCTTATCTTGTGGTGAAGTTAGTCTTATTTGAATCAAGGCTGCTTGTGCCACGTACAACTATGGGTTGATCCTGGCTTCTTTATACAACTTTAGCAGCAAACCACCTCAGAGGAGCGGGCAGGGCATGGAAATCTAGGGGCCATTTTCCCAACTCTAGACCTTTTGAAGGCCGTTCCACCATCTTCAAATGAAACTGGAAGTGTCTGGAACCCAGTCTTTTTTTTTAAATTAAGACAATGTAGGTGGGGTGGGCTCACATTGTCTCTGATGAGAACTACATCTTCTAGAATTTTGTGGAATACTTAATTGGGGCATACTTCTTTTCCTTCTTGACATCTTTGGGACCAAGAGAAATGGTCTTGGAGGTGCATGATTCTCACTTGTGGTATATTTTGGGTGTGTGTGTGTGTATCTTTTGTCATGTTGCCTACCCCTGACACAGCTTGTTTTATTACCCCTTAATCTGGTCACATCATTGTTCACCTGCTGTCTCTGTTGTGTAGAAACCACCTCGAGAGCCTGCCTGAGTGGGTTTGCGACAGCCGAAAGTTGGAAGTGTTGGATCTTGGCCACAATCAAATACGGGAACTGCCTGCCCGGTGAGTCTTGCTGACATACATAACCAGGAACAAGATACACAATTTAGAAATAATTGCTGAGTCAGTGTTTAGCTTGTTCCAGTGACAGCAAAGCATGTGTGTTTTGTTTTACCTTCTGCTTGGTTTTTTTGTCAACTCATGGGCTGTTGTTGTGCCATAAGCTTCCACAAAGTCTTTCTTCTTCGCTTCCACACAGACTAAAACAAAACATTGAGTCTCTCTGAGTTTCAGGCCAGAAGTGCTAAAGTAGCCCATGCAGCTGTTCAGATTTATGAGGCTCCACTCTGCAAATATTAAAATAGTTTTTGCCAGCAGCTGGGGGAAAATAAATTTTGCTTGTAGGATTTTTAAATAGGTGTTGTGAGCCCAAGGGAGTGTGAATAGAAGAATCACACTGTTGCTGGCTGATAAAAACAGCATCTCTGATTATAGATATACCATAGATATAGATATACCTAATGCTTATCAGATGGATTACATGATAAATGGTTATGGAGCAAGAGGTTGCAGTAAATTGGTCACTACATGTTAGAGTCTGTTCCAGAGTTTCTAGTGCATGTGAAAAATATAGGCATGTTTTGAAAACGCTTGTATTTGACTACTAGAGATATAATAGTTTTGATCATTTTGTGAAATGTTGTGGGGAAATTTGGGTAGTATAGAGGACTTATGAATGGAAGGAAAATGGTGGCTTATTAAAGATTCACGGTTGAAAGGCAAGACAAAATTCATTAGGATGAAGACTTCTGTGTAGAGATGACACTGCTTAATACTTTTAGACTGTAATTTATAACTGTGAATTGCTCTACCCAACTCTATTTTGTCTGGTATCTCACAGACATCAGGTTCTGAACATTAGGCAGGGCTGTGCTTTGATTCAGTCCTTAATAGTTAGATCATCACTAACATCTAAAAAAAAATCTAGCATACAATACTCACCTTTTACTATTTTATTTCCATTTTATAAACAGTTATGTCAGGAAGTGTTTGACTGTGACTCCCACATCCTAGCCTGCAGGCTGTTGTGTATGCCAGCTAGGAATTACGGTTTTTGCAATTCAGCACATCCAGAGGTTGGAAGAGACCAGTGCAAAGAAGCCTTTGCTGGTCCTGCCTTTTTGTTATGACTAAGCCAGAAGTTCTTTGAATTGGAAGGAATTCAGTGGTACAAAACTTAAGTCTTTAAGTGCCTGAATGTTTACACATTTACATAGATTACATAGCTTATTGTGGGTTAGCAGGTCAAAAGGGCCAAGGAGTAGATGCCACAAGTCGCTTCACTGGGAATTTACACTAGGCATTGTTCGCATGCTTTGTTTGGAAGGGCTAGGAGCAATTTTTAAAAAAAGGTAGATAAGGAACTCAATATTGAATCACATGTTTAGGATCAAGTGCTGTGTTTGCATGAAATTGCACAGGCTTGACTGAAGATTAGGATGGGAGCACTGTTTGGCTTCTCTTCAGTAGCGAATCTACGGCTGTACTGGTCGAGGCACAGGAAGTTGCCTTACACTGATGCAGACCATCTTACTGTCTGGCTGGTGGCTGCTTTTCAGCTCTTCGATGTCACCTGCCACCTGATCCTCTTAACGAGAGCTGCCAGGATTTGAACCTGGGGTCTGTAGCATGCAAGAACTGTTTGTTTGTTTGTTTGCTTGTTTATATGCCACATTTCTCCCAACAAGGGACCCAAAGCGGCTCACAACATTAAAATTCACACAATTTAAAAATACTTTAAATTTAAAAATTTAAAAAGTGTTCTTTGCTAATGAACTTGTAGTCCTCCCATAAATATCTGATGTGCTCTAGGAAGGTTTGAGAGCCAAATAAAACCTCACTGGGATAATTCCAGCTGCTGGTCCCAACCAGAGTAGACATATTGAGTTAGTTTCTGAATTGTAAGTAAGGACTTATGTAAATCTTCTTTCTTCACAAGTTCCATTCTAATTGGGACTAGCAATTGGGTTATAGGCCTTTGGGTTACTTCCATATCGTCTGTCCAAATGCAAGTCTACACTCAGCAGTGTCTTTATTCTAAATATATTGTAGTTATGAACATAGTCTAGTTCCTACCTTCATATGATGGTACATTAAAGCCATACTTGTAGTTTTATGTATCCTCTTTTAGAAACCATCTGCTAGCAGATGTTATAGTGTTCGTAATAGTGCTGCTGGAAAGCAAAGAAAACTGAAATTCTGGTGCAGATAGCTACTTAAAGATGGGCAGAATTTGGTCTGCTGTCTCTTAAAAGTAAATTGAAAAGGAAAAGCAATCAATATTCCTTTTTATTGCAAAATATTGAGATGTTCTCAATAAAAATACAAGGGAAACAAACCTAGCATCCACACCCACTTATGCTGTCTTTCCAGTTGTGAAACTCATCTTACTGACTTCTGTCCTTAACTGTATAATACAGTCAGTTCTCATTCTGAGACAACAACTGGGAGCACTGGCACTTACGTAGATTATCTGATGACATCCCCCAGGGAAAACTCAGCTGTCATTGATTGTTTTGCAAGGGTATAACCAGTGACTCCATAGTTTGTGGCTTTTTAGGATGACGTTTGGGTTCTTCATCTTTTAGGTGGTGGAAGTGCATAAACCCCCTGCAACATCTGTAGAACTTGCTGGGGATGTTTGTCTGTGTGTACATTTTCCAGTGTGAAAAGGGTAGTGGAGGCTTTCTCTGCAGTGCTGAGTGAATCTTTGATTGAAAGAAGGGTCAGCTGTGGGGCATTGGCGCCTCCTGATTAAAACATACAGCCACGGGGAGACCAGGGCAGGTGGCAGACGAAAATAATCTTCCTTCTTCAGTAAGGGATTCCCCACTGCTACTATCCCACTATCATCACCCTCCTTTTTGTTGGGGGGAAAAAGAGCAGCTTGACAACTTACAGAGCAGATTTCATGGTGTGGGGCTTCTTTTCCTGGCTATTTATTTGTTTTGTTTAATTAGTTTTACAGGAGCCGTATTGGCCATTAATGTGTCTTGTAAAGCAGCAACTTGTTTTCTTTCTCTTTTCCCTCCTCCTCCTCCAGGAAACTGAGTGTTTGGCTGCCCATAGCATGCAAGAGCTCAAGACACTAAAGCCGATTAGATGAATTTCATTCCCTGTAGAACTAGAAGGAGGCTTTATGTTAGTGTGGTATTAGGAGAGAAAACATTGAGGAGGGGGAAGGAAGGTTGTGGGGATCAGATCAGATTCTTGAGTGGAGAATATGATGGATGGCCAATGTTTGTTGAAGCCTATATTTTTCAGTATATGGCTAAGATATTGTTGGTGAAAACAAAATGGCCTGGTTTAGATATATAATCCTAAAATAAGCTCTGGACTTCTCACTCTCTGACTCCTCCCAACCCAGCTGTGAGGAGGAGATGGGAAGTATTTGGTTCTGTTTAAACTTACCATAGTTTTCTATTACATCCAAAGCTATTCAAACTATGGCTAGTTTAAACCCTAGTTTGTGCAGAGAAGTCAAAAACAAACCACAATTTCAGATCTTCACGTATATAAAGCTAACTGCAGGTGTCAGCCTGGACATATGAACAGTTTGTGGCTGATTTAGACAAGGAGGCAAATGCTGTGGTTGGTTTGTTATATAGACACCTGCTCCATTCTGTAAAGAGGCCCTGAGAGGATTCTACGTCTCGCAGCTCGGTCTGCAGTTAATAAAACATTTTGTACACAATTAACAAAAGAGTACAGCCTCTTGAATAAAAGAGTGAAGTTAGAGTTTTCCTTTAAGATGTATAGAAGGCTACAAAGCCAAGAATTTCTTGACTAAAATTACCTGTTAGGTTAGTTCTACAGCTATTTTTGGAAAACACGGCATTATATTGTTAAAATGACTCCTAGCATTTGTTGTCTGTGTGCCTTCATGGAGTTTGCATACATAATAAAAACTGCTGTGCTATGTGTGATATATATATATATATATATAAAATTGATCCCTAATTTAGAAGGCCATTGGGATTAAGATGGAGATAAGGAAGTGAAAGTTGCAAGCTAAGAACAGTACTTTAAACTATAACAGTAGTTTGACAATCTAGTTGTTGCAGTGGCTTTGGATTGTTCTCCTGTTCTGTCAGATGGCCCCCAGGGGTAGGTTGTCATACTTATATGCCTTCAAACGACAAGGATGTGTAGGCTGAGGCCAGGCTGCCCAGAAAATGTTTTAGAGAGTTGGAATTTCAGCTTAATTTTCCCACTTGGAAGCCCAACATTCAGCTGTAGTGGATGACCGTAGCCTATTTCAGCAGAATTGTGAAACCTTCCCCTGAACCAGCCCAGTTCATGATATGGTGAAAAGGTTGTTGAGAATTTCAGTGGTAAACAAGAATAGGAGTTGCATAAGAGATGTTGTACCCTGAACTCCTTTAGTTTCATGTGATCTACCCAACCTTAGTATGCTTCCTTGTATGTGTCCTTCATAAATGTAAAGCTGTTTAACTGCATTGTGATGAGTTTGTTGCCTAATCTGACCCCCACCCCCCCATGAGCAAACTAATTTATGTGGCAGAATTTATTTCTGATCCCTAAAAGGCTGTTGAGTACAGTGTTGTTCTGAACATAAACAATTCCTGTCTGTTGTCTTAGGGAGCACACTGTTCAGAGCAAAGCCTTATTTAGTGTGTGGCATTGGGTGAAAATAGGTGAAGGGACTTTGTTTTGTTTGAATGAATAGTATCATTTCCACAGTGAAGAGGCAACTTCTTCACTAGACAGTGAAGAAGTTGCTGGATACTGTTTCCTCTGCAAAATTGCTCGTTGGACATTTGCTTTAATTGGTGTTCTATGTTTATTGCTCATGTGGCTGTTGTGTTTTTTCCCCCCCTCTACAAGATTATTTTGCAACATCAGTTTGCGGAAATTGCTTGCCGGACACAATCAATTAGCAAGGCTACCAGAGAGGATTGAACGAACACACGTGGAGGTCCTGGATGTGCAACACAACCTGCTTACAGAGCTGCCATCTAATTTGTTGCTGAAAGCTGACAGGTAATCCAGAGTACAGTGACATTTGGGCAAAACAACTGCAACTTTGTTTTCTCAAAAAGAAGATTTGGTAAAAGCATAAGATATGATATATGATGTCATTCAAAAGCTTGTTGGTTTATTGTATCTTATACTTGGGGTGCAATTTTTAAAAAAGCAGTTATAAGGGAAGTGCAATATGCTTAAGGTTACGGTTTACATCAGTGGCTGTGGACCTCTGATCCTCTGGGTGTTGTTGGACTGCAGTTTCCATCCACCCATGCCAGCATACCTGATGGTGGGAGTTGTAGTCTTAACATCTCAAGGGCCACATGTTTCTCACCTCTGATTCATAGGAATATAAAGTAGTAGAAATAATTGGCCCTGGGTGGTGTTTGCTCTCCCCTGTGTCTACATGAGTAATGGTTTATCTTTGGACTGACAGACAGTAAGCACAGAATATCAACTGACTTGCCGATATAGTGGATAGTCTCCCCTCTTGAAAAGGAGTATGGTTGCCCGACACAGTGGAATTTACTTCTGAGTAAAAATTCATAGGGTTGAGCTGAATTGTTCCTGTCTGCATGCTAGTTGGGAAAGATAAGATCGTTCTCTGATGCTGCAGAATTCTTTGGTCCCATTGGAGACTACCAGTTCACTGTAAGCCTTCGTCAGTTTGTGATCATGCATGGACACAAAAGTCAGCCTTTTCTTTGTGTGTGTTTTATGTGTCGTTAAGTTGCATCTGACTTACAGCTAACTTAGTAGGGTTTTCAAGGTAAATGGGATATTTAAGGAGTGGTTTCACCAGGGCCATCCTCACACAGCTGAGCGGAGATTCAGACCCCAGCCTCCTGAGTCCTATAGTCTGACTTTTTCCCCGGGTACCACTTTTCTTTAGTGGGTGTATTTGTTCCACAAGAGTCTTCGGGGGGGTTTTTCTTCCATATATTGCTTTCATGTGACCTGGCATGTGGTTTATAAATTACCTGGTTTATCAGTTATATTTTGGTGCTGGACCTGATGACTTGCATCCCTCCTGCTCTGAGATGTTGGTCTAGACTTTGAACTCTTGTTAGCATCTTAAAAAGACCTTAGCTTTTAATTTTAAACCAATCTAATACTCAAGTCAGTTAATTGAGCAATGAGTAGGGGTCCTCTTCTTTTGTGGTTCAGCCATTGGAAAGCTTTTTTTTTTTTTAATTTTTAAATCTGGAGTCAATTTAGGATCTCTTTCATTTGGGGAATTCTCATGCTCTGGAACATTTTGAGCATAACTTTTTGTGGATTAAAAATGTCCTGTTCCTACAGTTCCTGCTTGGCCCACCACTGCTTTTAAACAAACCAAACTCTTTAACAAAAATGTTACAAGCATACATTAAATGATAAACTGTATTAGTGCAGATTATTTTATGGAATGCATGTGGGTTTTAAAATGGGGGGGCAGGGGTGCATGAGAAACCCAGCATCTGTCTTCTGGTGTCTGCTTGTTTGCCTCTTATAATCTGTTGTAACCTTCCATGCTGAATTAAGGGTTTTCTCCTAGCCCACACCTTAGTGGTTTATTGAATATATCTTGAGTGGTGCTGAATCAGTTCATTGACCCACGTACTTCAACACTTCTTTCGCTGATAGGCGGTGATTCTCTAGGGTTTTAGGCAGGAATCTTTCCCAGCTGTACTCAGAGATGCTGGGGATTGAACCCACAACCTACAAAGCATATACTTTGCCACCGACCTACAACTCCTTTTGTATCATTATAGGTGATGGTTGTTCAGTTGTCATTAGAGTACTTGCTCACCTTCTAAGCTTTCTGAGGTACTGTCATGCTTTTGGATATTCTGAGGAAACAGAGATAACCGTTCATTCTCTTATCTTCTGTATGAAGAAAGGAAAATGATGATTGGCATATGTATCAGAGTATTCACTTTCACTCTGGAATCTGTATATTGGGGAAATAAATCTTCGTTTTATTGAACAATCACCTAAGAGAGCTGATTGCCTCTGTTATTAGATGAGGGGTGCATCCCTAGTACTAAAAAGAATTTCACTGCTGCAAAGTCACTTTGACCGAAATTACTGAAGTAAGGGATTATAATTAAGTAAAGAAAATATTAAAATAAGTACAGTTACTAGTTCTAAAGAAAACCCTAAAAGAAGATGGTGTATGTTATTGTGGGTGATACCATGTCTCCCAATGAGATTTCAATTACTCATTCAAATGGGCTTTTCTGTAGTTTGATTTATACCTCCTGACCTTTTCCAGGTGGCTTGGTGTACAAATCCCACAATTCAGTTGCTGCAGTGAAGGCTACAATTTGTAGTCCACAACATATGGAAAGTGCGGGGGGGGGGGGGATACGGCTGTCCTAAATGTCGGCTAGAAACCTGAACAATTAATCTTGGGTGCAGACCTGCACCTCTTCTGTTCTTCTTCCCCTGCCCTCCCATTCCCAGCAACACTTGAATTATTTACTCACCCTTCAAACACCATGGAATGTTTGTCTGGACTGAAAGGGCTGACAAAGGAGGATGTTTTTATTCTAGTTCGAGACGGGGGCATTTCCACTAAGAGGTTGCAGAGTCAATGCGATACCAAAGTCCAACAATAAGTGGCTAGAAAGGTCAGATAGTAGATCAAGGGTGGAAACTCGGACATGTTTAGAGTGCCGCATACGCAGAACATTTTTATTCACTGATGAATGGGGGTGTGCTCTTTTGGATGTTTGTTCTTTAGTTCTCAGAAATCTCCAGGAATTCCAGGAATTGTAGCCCAGAAACCGAAATCACCACACATGTAGGTCTCACCCCCCCCCCAGGGCATTTGAGTGATTTACCTATACCATTGGACTCCTCCAGCTTTCCTGTTGCCTGTGGTTGGTTTGTAATAAAAGGATGCTGCTGTGGTGTTTTTTGAGAGCGTAGTCTTGCTGCCCATTAGAATTAATAGAGGGGTCCTCCCGAAGAACTTCACCTCCACAGAAGCACCACAACAGCTCCCTTCCCCAAACAAACCAGCCACAGGAAACAGGGAAACTTGAAGGAGCCTGATGGTGTAGGCAGATCACTCAAATGCCATTCTTTGGGGGGAGGACCTACAAGTGTGCTGATTTTGGTTTCTGGGCTGCAATTCTGGAGTTTTTAGACATTTCTGGGAACTGAAGTACAAAGATTCAGAAGAGCACATCCCTGTTCAGAAAAATGTTCTATATATGCTCAGAAGAATTATTGGAGAAATCTGGAAACTGAACTCCAAAAATCTGAACAAGTACCGTATTACCGTATTTTTCCGTGTATAAGACGATACTTTTCCCAAAATAGTTAGAGCAAAAATGGAGGGTCGTCTTATACACTGAAGTAAGCTGAACCACTGGCACGCAAAGCCCTCTCTGTGGGCACGCGAGCCATGCCGATGCTGCTGCCCATGCCAGCCCAGTGCAGGGCACAGCGCCACTTGTTGCCGAGGCTCAGCTCAAGCTCGTGCCGCCTTGTCCACTGCCCGAAGGGAGCCCGCGAGTGGCGCTGGATGAGGCGATCGGGCGGCGGCAGCAGCAGGAGGCGGAGGCGAAGGAGGAGTCGTGCTCAGCCGCCCCTCACGGCTGCCCATTGACTGCGGCTCCAGCTCGAGCTCACGCCGCCAGGCTCCCTTCGGGCAGGGGACAAGGTGGTGGCATGAGCTTGAGGTGAGCCCCGGCAGTGGTGCTGGAGGAGGTGATCAGGCAGCAGGAGGAGGCGGAGGCGAAGGAGGAGCTGCGCTTGGCCGCCCCTCGGCATGCATCACAGCTGCCCATTGACTGCGACTCCAGCGCCACAGGAGAGCGAGCAAGCGGGGCGGAGCACAGTACAGGAAGCCCAGGCAAAGGCCCTGCCTATATTTGGGGAGGGGGGGGGAGGCGTCCCCTGGGCGGCCCTCTGGAGGACGTGCCGGCCCAGAGGGTGCCCGCTGATTTGGGCACTTGGGCTCAAAAGGGTCAAAATGGGGGGTTGTCTTATACATGGGGACATCTTATACACGGAAAAATACGGTATATCTCTGCTTCTGAACAACTGCATTCCCTGCCTCTCCCCCTCTATAAGTATCAGTCATAGGGCCCATGTTTTGCATATGGGGGTAGAGATCCCAAATATAATCCTAGGAACTTCCAGTTTGAATTCCAGTGGCCTTCATCGGGGTGGGTCCCAGCAGCCCATGCACTTACCCAAAGTGATTCTGGTGTCATTACATTCTGCCATCCTTGTGCATGTGCATGCATGAGCGCACACATACACACACACCTCCTGCATTCAAGGAAGCCTAGTTTGTTGTCGTCGCCATCATGCAATCTGCTTCTTCTCTTTGTCCTGGTTGCTCATAGTCTTTCTATGGCTAATTAATTAAAACACCTTTACATTTTCTTTAGCTGGTATTTTTTTTAATTAGTTGGGACCTGATAAAATTAAGTCACCATTTTAACTGTGTTTAAAAAATTAATTTATTAAAAAAACATATTTCAAGCTTTGGTTTTGCCACATACTTCCTTGTCTCCACTTGATCTTTCCTTTTGATCCATCTCTCTAGTGCTGTTTTGTTTTTTCTCCCTTCCTTCTTCGCTTTCTATACTCTTTTTCTGGCCCAATTGCATTTAGTAAATTTAATGTGACGGCATACTCAGTGTAGAAATTGCCCATATATCGTGGCAATTTGAAATTGCAAGCAACTTGGCATTCTTGATTTATTAATTGGATAGCTTGCCACTTTCTTTTTTACTTAGGGTTTCCGGTCTTAAAGCTCTGGAGTTCCAGAGTGACCAGTCTCTTGAATCCACATAAGGTTACCTTGCTTTTCAGTTCATGAGCCATCTGTTGGGAGAACAGATGTTCTGTCTTACTCATTCAAACAGAAATAATTCCTCTTGTAATTTAAAGTTTAAAGTGGAGGGGGGGGGAGTATAAATTCCTCAGATTGAAATATATTGTTTCAAAGCATTTTAAACTTTTCATAATGAACTCCTTCTGTTAAGCTGTGAACTGGAGTACAAAATTCAGGATGATGCCCTGTGGTTTTGGCTGGCCTTCTGGTTTCTTCAGATAGGATGAATTTAACTTTATTATGAGTTGTAACTGGGTGTGTTCAGGGTACAAGGAATCATGCTACCTAGGGTTAAGGCTTTTTTGCGTTGTTTTGTTTCTTGAAACATATCTTCGGTAATTTCCTAAATCTGATACCTGTGCTTTGGGGGAAACTGGTTCATATGAATCAAAACTGGAAAGGCGATATACATGTTTTCTGTACTTTTATATATATACATATACACATCCTGGTTCCTGTTCATCTTGTTTTCTGTTTGAATCCTGCTAAATGTATTGGGACTTTATTTATTTTTTATTTGTTTTAGGTTTTTAAAATGCCACCTAATTAAAAACCTAATTACTCAGAACAGTTTGCGACAGTAAAAATACAGGCATATTTGAAAATACGCAAGTTAAGATGGGCTAATTTTTAAAAACACAAAAGTAGCAGAAGAACATGCAGCAGAGATACAGCTGATTTAGAGCTGGAGCAAATGAAAAAATGTAGGAGGATTTGAAAAAAACCCTCATTGCCAGAATGACGAGTTAGACTTCTGGTGAGCCTCTCTGAAACAGATGTACAATAGCTAGGGTTTCACCACTGAGAAGGGCGTTTTGCACTTAAACCACCTGCTGCATTTCACCTAGAGAGGAATCCAAGTGTGATCTTAAAAACAGGATAGATGTATGTTGGACAATTAATTCTTTCCAGGTCCCAAGCTGAGGCCGGCCCTGTAATTTGCACTGGATGTGGAATTGTTCTGGAGGCCACCAAAGATCCCAGGATGCCAGTGTGTTATGCTCATAACACTCAGTGCGTGTTATCAATTTTATTGCTCCATTCTGACTAATTGTTTGAAGTTTTTGGACGATCTTCAAAGGCAGCCAGCACAGAAGACTGTGAAGGGAGAAACTGAGAAGGTTATCCCTCTGACAGCCCATTCTTGTTACCAGCGGTGAGCAGGTGAGGAAATATAAGGCTAGTCAGTGTGCTATCTGAACTCTGGAAATCCCAGGCTTCATGCCATATTTTCTGATGAAAATGGGAAAAAAAACTTTTTAATGTACTTCAAGATTCCCAGTGTGGTGTAGTAGATAGAGTGGTGGACTAGGACTCTGGAGAACAGGGTTTTAATCCCCACTTGGCCATGGAAACTGACTGGGGGAGTGCAACTGGTAAAACCACTCCTTAAATACCTCACTTGAAACCCTATTAGGGTTTCTATAAGTCGGTTCCAACTTGATGGTACAGAACACACACAATGTACTACAATATAACGTCATGGATCTGCCTATTTGAGAATGCAACTTGGATTTGGAGTTTCCCCCAAATGACAGGGCAATTTGGGGAATGTATTTGTGGTAATTCATACAAGAGAGATTATTTGGGCCATAAAAAATCTTAATCTACAGTACCAGTCTTTGACTAACTCCATGCATATATTGCCTAAGGTTTCAGCGGATGGCCTGTTTGGCTCCTCTTCACAAAACAGTGTGCCTTCCATTTCTCCCACCGTCCACTTATGGAGACGTCTGATTTGTCAGTTTTTAATCCACGTTTTCATTCTGCCAACCTACTTTTTCCTGGGACTTTGTTGGAAGGGAGGGGTCTGATATTAATGAGGCCGATATTTATAGCTTTTGGATGACATGGAGTCTGTCACAGAACAGAGTAACCTCAAGGTTGTTTAATTACAGTGTCTCCCTCTGTTCTTGCCTCATGAAATTTTCATGCTTGTTGGTGTTTTCGCTTGAAATCTGTAGAAGATTATCCCTCTGACAGCCCAATCCATTGTTTGGATTTTTGCCTTTTCTGTTTATGAATTCTAGAATGACTTTTAAAAAAAATACTGAGAAGGTATAGGATTCTTTCTTTCTCTGCACGTGTATGAGTGTGTTTGTTTCACACATACACACACAGCACACGCACACATACAGTGTATTGTCATTGTGTTACCATCATTCTGAACTCTATTGATAAATGTTAAGACTTCTTCACCCACATGGATAAACTTGCTGTCAAATGTGGTAGAATGTGTTAAGATCTCAGTCATGTTGCAGAAATAGTCCATACAAGAAAGGGGGGGGGCTTAACTTGGCTAAGCTAGACTCAGTGGGAAGCTATGGATAATCAGTTTGGTTATCAGCAGCAGATGGTGCTGTGAAAATGGTGAGTTCCTCTGGTTCCTAAGGGCTGGTGGTGAATAGACTGCCAGCAGCACTTCTCTTTCATCTCTGCCTTGGTATCCTCACAACCTGCCATTCCTCCAGTTGTTGCTTTTAGATAATAACAACCAGATTCTTTCAGTGCCTCCTCTTCTGTCCATTAAAATTTCTCTTTCCATTCTAAGCTGCGTATTTGTTAACTGAAAAGGTCAAATGTTGAGTGCATTGATAAAGGCTATTGTAGAGGATAATCATACAGGCTGTAAAACTCTTAAAATACGGTTTCGGAAGGCGGTGGCGTAACGCGGGTGGACTGTTTCCTGTTCACTTCACCATGGTGAGGACTTTTGGAAATGCTGATATCTGTGCCTTTGCTCTCTTTGGTTTGCTTCTGTCATGGGTTAGTTGTTAAACTAAAGTGTCACTGTTGTGTTTGGAAGAAACACAAAATAACAAATGTAGCGACTCTGCTGCCATGTTGTTAATTTGTAGATGTGCATATTATCTTTTTCTGGTGCTTCTTTCTCTCTCACAGAGAGAGAGAGAGAGAGAGAGCTGGGTGTGTAGCTGTATCCATTTGAGAAGTGCTGTAAGTGAGGTGTGGGAAATTGTTGGCTGCAGCTAGAATTTGTTGTTGTTTAGTCGTTAAGTCGTGTCCGACTCTTCGTGACCCCATGGACCAGAGCACGCCAGGCCCTCCTGTCTTCCACTGCCTCCCGGAGTTGGGTCAAATTCATGTTGGTAGCTTCGATGACACTGTCCAACCATCTCGTCCTCTGTCGTCCCCTTCTCCTCTTGCCTTCACTCTTTCCCAACATCAGGGTCTTTTCCAGGGAGTCTTCTCTTCTCATGAGATGGCCAAAGTATTGGAGCCTCAGCTTCAGGATCTGTCCTTCCAGTGAGCACTCAGGGTTGATTTCCTTCAGGATTGATAGGTTTGTTCTCTTTGCAGTCCAGGGGACTCTCAAGAGTCTCCTCCAGCACCTCAATTCAAAAGCATCAATTCTTCGGCGGTCAGCCCTCTTTATGGTCCAGCTCTCACTTCCAAACATTGCTACTGGAAAAACCATAGCTTTGACTATGCGGACCTTTGTCGGCAAGGTGATGTCTCTGCTTTTTAAGATGCTGTCTAGGTTTGTCATCGCTTTCCTCCCAAGAAGCAGGTGTCTTTTAATTTCGTGGTTGCTGTCACCATCTGCAGTGATCATGGAGCCCAAGAAAGTAAAATCTGTCACTGCCTCCATATCTTCCCCTTCTATTTGCCAGGAGGTGATGGGACCAGTGGCCATGATCTTAGTTTTTTTGATGTTGAGCTTCAGACCATTTTTGGTGCTCTCCTCTTTCACCCTCATTAAGAGGTTCTTTAATTCCTCCTCACTTTCTGCCATCAGAGTGGTATCATCTGCATATCTGAGGTTGTTGATATTTCTTCCGGCAATCTTAATTCTGGCTTGGGATTCCTCCAGTCTGACCTTTCGCATGATGTATTCTGCATATAAGTTAAATAAGCAGGGAGACAATATACAGCCTTGTTGTACTCCTTTCCCAATTTTGAACCAATCAGTTGTTCCATATCCAGTTCTAACTGTTGCTTCCTGTCCCACATATAGATTTCTCTGGAGAGCAATATGCAGCTAGAATAGACCCATTGAATAAGAGGGATTTACAGAAGTGTTGACTCACCATTCAGTGGGTCTACTCTGGTTGGGATAACAAGTGGATTTATGATATTTGGAAGCTGTTCAAACACTTGACATTGCAATCAGCGTAGATAATCAGCATATGAGAATGTTCACTCTTGGGTGTTAAAACAATACTGAATAAACTCCTTTTTCAGGATAGAGGTTTGCAGTTTCTCCACTCCAGATGATTATAAGGGAATTGAATTTCTCTCTACCCTAGTCCCCCGTAGTAGTACCAGGAGCTTGTGGCTGAAATGTCTAAGCATGAGGAGCTCAGCTGTATATGTGCAAGTCTCTCAGCGTTTCGATCAAGAGTGTTTGCTATGCTGTGGAATGTAGATTGTTGCTTATATATACAGTGTATTCCCCAAAGCCATTTCTTGTCATTTTATTGCAAGATATGTAGAGACAGATTTGGGGCTTTGTTTTGTTTTGTCATTTTGCTTTGTGATGGTTTTCACAGCTCTGTAGAGATTTTTGTTTTGTTTTGTTTTGGAGTCATTTGTGAATGGACGTGTGTGCGCTTTGGGTTATTAGATGGAAGGCTTGAGGCAAGTGGCCTCCCCTTGCCTCTTTTTATAACCTTGTAAACTTCAATCTCTCAGTGTGCCACCCCATTTTGAAGGCACATAGCTTGTGTTAAATAATGAATGGTCCTGACGATTAAGCTGTGTTTTTTTCTTTCTTTGAGACTGACTTCTCTGGAATGTGTAGAGCTAACCTAGTTTCAGTTCTCTTGAGCTCCTGGAGGTTTTTATTTTTAATGGGAAGGCTTTTGTGCACATACGCACACACCTCCCCTTTGCAGTGGTCCATGTGACTGCTTAGTCGTGCGTCTGGCCTTTTATTTGCAGAAGGCAAGTTTCAGCAACCTGGCAGTGGGTGGGATTGAATTTATTAATTAGCAAAAAAAATATTGCATTTGGTATAGCTGGCCATACAGTCTGTCTGAAAGGAACTGCTAATATTTGTCCTGTCTTTTTATGGTTAGCACGTGAAGCTCGGCCGCAGATAGTTTAAAGCGGTAACTGGAGCACTGTTTCCATTCTTGGTTGTTTCAGATTCACATTATTGCTGTTGTTTCAAGCAAACAATCTTGTTTCATCTATGTCAGATAGCTTCCGGATTGCCACAGCTGTCATTTTTCATTGACTTTGCCTGGGATAGGGGGGAAAAAAAAATCTAAGCCAGTGTGGCCTTCAGCATTTTCGTAGCTGGGTCTGAGAACTGACCTACAACTTGGGTCCCATTCTTAATGTCTCCTCCCATCTGCTCCGCCACTCATTGAATTTTGTCTTATATTGTTGACGTACAGTATGTGCCTTTTCCCATCATTATTCAGTGTTGTTTTATTTATTTTTTTGCATACCCCTAAATGTCCTGGTTTGTACCGGGGGGGGGGGGGTTAGACATACCCCAGGTTGGGAATCATCATTCTAGAGCAGGGGTCTCCAAACTACGACCTGCGGGCCACATCCGGCTTGCCTTACCGTTTTATCTGGCCTGTTCCCTTCAGCCCAGCATGCATGCGTGGGTGCGTGCGGGGAGCAGGCAGGGTGTGTGTGTGTGTGTGTGTGTGTGTATGCATATTCCCCACCATGAAGGCAGCCCTCAGTTCCTTTCTTACCACTGCTGAGAGAACACCTAAGGAGTTTTTCTCACAGCTTAGTATGTCAGACCATCTGTACATAGTTTTTCCTCTCTCTCCTCATCACCCTTCTCCCTTTATTGTTATTTTTTTTTGCTCTTAAAAAAAAGGTAGATTTAGTAATTGTTACGCATTGTTAGTTTAACCGGAGTGCAGTTAACGGCTGTTCCTGCCTTTTTATGGCCCCAACAGGCCTGTTCAAAGAATCCATGAGCTGTAAAAATAAAATTCCTCACACCAACAGACATTCAAAGTGTGTGTACTGCCTAGGTGAAGGGCATCAACCTCAACATTTTCAGATCTGCAAAAAGTGCACAAAGGTGACCATCAGGAACCAGCTGTCCCACTTAAAATTTTATCTGTGGGAGAAATCTGTTCAGGCTGTCAATGCCATGGCCATCGAGACCTTGGTTCCTGCACCCTCAATTTGCAAATCACCATTTAAGGAATCCCTTTTGGACGTTTCCCAGACCAAGCCTTCCTCCATTAAACTTATCACTAAACAGGAGCCTTGTGGTGAAGTGATTAAACTGCAGTCAAGAACTCTGCTCATAACCTACATTGGATTCCAACGGAGCCAGGTAGCCAGCTCAAGGTTGACTCAGCCTTCCATAACTGTATAGCCTGCATAACTGAATTAATTTGTAAACCACTCAGAGAGTGATTTAAGCACTATGAGGCGGTATATAAGCAGCACACTTTGAGGAAAAGGCTACTCAAATAGATCCTAATCAGCAGCCAACAAGTCCTGGCCTCAACACTGAAGCTGGACCCTCCACCTCTAAGGTCCCTTTGATGCACAAGAAGAAAAAGAAAACCACTGATTTTGATGTTCATTTAAAGAAGATGAAAGCCAAGAAACTTAAGAGTCAGTTCTCTCTGCCCAAAGCAAGATCACCCTCCCTTTTGCCTTCTAACTATTACTCCACATCAAGGCGCCAACCAAGCACAAGCACAGTGACTACCACAATGACTTCATCTGCCTCAGCTTGGCATCAGAAGAGGAGATGTCTCATGATCAAGCGTCGCCGCCAATTTTCAGTCACTTTCACAAGTGAAGCTGACTCGCTGAGCAAAGCTCTTCGTACCCTGCCACAACCTTACAGCTGCTCCAGTGGAAGAATTGCCTTGCATTCGGGAGCAATCCCACATGTCCTCCTCATCATTGGACTCGACTAAGGAGAAAGGGTCTACAGCAGGGAAGAGGCAAGCCAAGTGCCATTACTGGTTAGCAGAGAAGTCTTGATACTCTCTCCTGCTCTACCTGGGTACCATTTACTTGTTTTTTTCCTGGTTCAGAGTCGCCTGTTCAACCCATACCATATGAAGCCAGCCAGCAAGACCTCGGAACCCTATCAAGACCTGCCTGTATACTCTCCAGTGCCAGCTTCGTATATTGTCAGTCTCAAGAGCTTTCAAGTTTGAAATCATCAGACCCAAAATGCTCCCACAGTGAGTGCCAAACCCTCCATATCAGCCAAATCCAGGCACCCTCATTCTGCTTCAGGTTTGAAGTTATCAGAAACATCAAAGCTGCATCATGTTGACTCTCCACACTTGATACTTGAATCACCAAGAAAGAGGCCCTGGACAGACTGCTCCCCATGGGCATCTAGATCACCTCTCAGGTGAGGACATCAGCACTCCTCCCCTCATACAGACCGCTCCTGTTCAGTGTCAACAGACCACATAGACTGCCCCGGTGGGCACGTGTCCCAGTTTCATCAGTTTTGATGGCTATTAGCCAACAAGATACCTCAGTATCCTCTTTGGACTCCAGATATATGTCACCATGTTCATCCGCATGTAAGTCAAAGAGAGATCCAGCTTTGATTTCACAGCCACCCAAATACTCTTGGAATCGTAAATCTTTGAACTGATCCCGAGTTTCATGCAAGGACTCTGCTATCCTGCTGCTTCTCCCCACTATACAAACTTTGGAAAAACATCCATCAAATCTGCTTACCTTTCAGTCCTCGACCAGGTCCAAACACTATTTACCTCTACAGAAAGAAAAAGGATTTGTTACTAACAGTTCAGGTGACTCTCATCACTCAGAGGTTCAACCGTCTGACACTTCACCCTCTATATTGGCCACAGCTCCCAAATTGGATATGGAGGATGATAACTCTCATATCCTGAGGAGTTCACATCTTACTCTGATTTGATCCTGTGAATGGGCAAATCTTCAACTTGAAATTCAATAGCCACGTCGTCCCCATTCAAATCCGGTATGTGATCAGATCAGTACTCCTCTAGTTCACATTGGCACACTGGCATCCTCCCATGTCTTATGGACCTTGTTAAGGAATCCTGGCAAAAGCCATCTACCTTGCCCCCAAGATCAAGAAAGTTAGAGAATCACTACAAGATTCCCAACAAAGAAGCCACATTCATTCTTAAACATCCCCAACCCAACTCTGTCATCGCTGAAGCTTCCCAGGCAAGGTCCAGAGGACACCAAATACAACCCATTGCATTTCTCAAAGGAGTTCAACTCAGAGACATTTGTAAGGCAGCAGCATGGTCCCAGCCTCTCAAACATTACAAATTGGACATCCAGGCTAAGATTGACACTGCATTTGGCAGAGCAGTGATTTCAGCTGTATTAGCCTGACATCACACCAGCTGATAAGTGAGCTTGCCAGTCAGCCGTATGTGTGATTTCACAGATATCATGAAGAAGAAGGACAGGCCGTTTACCTGCAACCATAGTTCTTTGAATGGCCATCTGTGAATTCACACAATCCACTTGTTCTCCCCCCCCCCCCCACTTCAGTGAAGAGATGGGATGGGGAGTCCCCCTGCTCAGCTGATCAGCTGCATGGGAAGGTGCGGAAACCTGACCAGGCTTCTGCTGTGATTGGTGCAACAACGAAGATGAAGGAACCTGGTGAGTGGGCCAACCGGTTCTGGAGGAGGGAATTGGGTCCCCGTAGCACCTGTGGTGCTGTGGATTGTATTCATATTCCTGGAGATACAAATACGAACAGCCCATGTCTAATTTACTTCTTATCCACATGGGTAGCAGATAGCTAGGGGAGCTAATGATTGTGTGAGCTGATAGCTAGCTGTATGAGCCTCATGAATGCAAACCCATGGCTGTGGGTGCTGATTACTGGGGTGGCTGTTTTACAGCAATTAATATTAATGCCACTAGATGGTGGTACAGTAACAACATGTTTTGTTATCAAAAGTTTACTATAATCATATCTCTGTTTACAAAGTGAAAAGCAAAATAGAAAAGTCAGTTGCCAAGAAATGTTAAGAATTCAATGACCTTGCTCTGCCGGAGCTAGCCCATTATTGTGAAAAATGATATTTTTCATGCTGCAGATTTCAAAATACTATAGTTTTAGGGCAATTGTCTACAAAACCCCACCCCCATAATTTTTTTAAATACTCTTAAACAGAAAAGGTATGAAACCTTGACGTGGATGTTGTCTTCAACATAGTGGAGTGAATGACCCTAAGTGCTGAAATCCCTGTCTCTGATCTGGTTTTCTACCCTTACAGTGACTCCTGTGCGCACATGTTTTCATGCTTTCTTGCTAAGCCATGTTCTTCTGCCCTTCCCTTTTAAAATTATAGCTACAATTCTCAGAAGAACAAATCACCTCTGTCATAATATAATATGGAGTACAAAGGGAAGCTGAAATGTCTTTACATTTTCCTATAGAAACACCGTCTTTCAGTGGTTGCTTAGAATTAATGATGCCTACAAAACCTGGTGGCTAGTGTATTCTTTGCTGCCCTTGGTCCCTTTGCATTTGGCATATTTCTTACATGGTGCAGCCATATAGGCCAGTTGCTTCAGTGTGTGGTAGGTACTGTGCATATGAGCTTGGAAGCAGATGGTCATCTTGGTGCCTGACCATTCATCTGTTCAGCTGCAGTACAGTGTGCCTGCCATTCTCACAGATGCATGAATTTTGCATTGTTTCCTACATCAGTGGGCTTTCTTTGTGTGTAAGAAATTCATGATGTATGAAGTGGCACACGGTTGTTCATAGCCAGGCGCTTTTGATGCATCTGTGATTCTAGGCTGGCACTGTCCCTTCAGGGATGGGTCATGTGGCTTTTCCTCCTTGCCCTCATTTGTCATTCTTTAAATAAAGCCAAAGAAACAAGACAACATTTAAAAAACTTCAAATGCCTTGTTTTGCAGCTTGAGGTACCTGAATGTTTCTGCCAACACACTGGAAATGCTGCCTCCAGCCACCCTTTCAGAAGAGACTCGCAGCATTTTACAGGAACTCTATTTGACAAACAATCACCTCACGGATAAATGTGTGCCCTTGCTAACGGGACATCCACACCTCAAAATCCTGCATATGGCCTACAATCGCCTGCAGAGCTTTCCTGCAAGGTTAGTATAATATGTGGCAGTGGCTGTTTCTCCAGTGCCTTCTCCAGTTTAAAAATATTTAGCAATAGTTGTTATGATATTGTCTATGCAGCAGTTTTGCATGTCCGTGCCAATTTGACAGTCTTACCAGAAGCACAGAAAGAGAGAAGCAGGCTTTGCACACGAGGGTTTACAAGCAGCACCTGTAGTTGATTTAAAGAGAGGGTTGAAGTAAAACACATACATGCTCAGAAAGGGATCCCACAAGCTACTGAAACAAAAAAGACAGGCCGGTAAAAAGATGGTAACAAAACCCACAACTGCGAACTACAAAGTAGTCTGTTTAAAGATAGTGATTATAGGAATATCCATGGACATTAGTGGTGGAAATATTTAAACATGTAGGCCAAAATCCTATAGGCAGTCTATTTTTTCATAAGTGAAATTGCGTAAGTCGTAGTGGCAAATTGCTGCTAATTAAAAAGATGCTAGTTGTAGTCCTGCTTGTGTGCCTCATCAGGAATGCAGCCCACACATCCTTAGTTAGTGGTAATTTGCTGTCATAACTTGCATGATTTTATTAACTCATGTGTAAATCACCAGCAGAATTCTGACTATGAACTACAAGTGAACGTCTGATGAGAAAATAAATGAACAGTCTGATGTTGCCAGTATTTCTTTCACACACAAAAAATATATCTCAGCTAGCCTGGATAGTCATTTGTGGTTGTAATCAACAGAGCATGGTTTTTCAAGGTTATGAAGTCTTGCAGGGAGGAAGACTGTTTTATATTATACACACAAAGGCAGAGTGTCTGATGCTCACTATTTACCTGGAGCTAGCAGATCAAAGGAGGAAAGGGGATACGGAATCCTATCCTTCTGGTGTGTTTTAAAAAAATACTCTACCGAGGAAGAGAGCTGACAGATGGATTTGCCCTTAGCAATTTCTGCCAATTCTACAACCCCAAGGGGCAGGATTCTCAAGTAAATGGAGATGTACGATGTTTGCCTGCTAATCTAACTGATACCCATATGCAAGACTGAGGGCAGAGTGTAACCCAGTTGCTTGTCTCTTTTGAGAACCAAGGAACAATGCATTGATTTTGTTGTTGTTGTTTAGTCGTTAAGTCGTGTCCGACTCTTTGTGACCCCATGGACCAGAGCACGCCAGGCCCTCCTGTCTTCCACTGCCTCCTGGAGTTTGGTCAGATTCATGTTGGTAGCTTCGATGACACTGTCCAACCATCTCGTCCTCTGTCGTCCCCTTCTCCTCTTGCCTTCACACTTTCCCAACATCAGGGTCTTTTCCAGGGAGTCTTCTCTTCTCATGAGATGGCCAAAGTATTGGAGCCTCAGCTTCAGGATCTGTCCTTCCAGTGAGCACTCAGGGTTGATTTCCTTCAGAATTGATAGGTTTGTTCTCTTTGCAGTCCAGGGGACTCTCAAGAGTCTCCTCCAGCACCACAATTCAAAAGCATAAATTCTTCGGCGGTCAGCCCTCTTTATGGTTCAGCTCTCACTTCCAAACATTGCTACTGGAAAAACCATAGCTTCGACTATGCGGACCTTTGTCGGCAAGGTGATGTCTCTGCTTTTTAAGATGCTGTCTAGGTTTGTCATCGCTTTCCTCCCAAGAAGCAGGTGTCTTTTAATTTCGTGGCTGCTGTCACCATCTGCAGTGATCATGAAGCCCAAGAAAGTAAACTCTGTCACTGCCCCCATATCTTCCCCTTCTATTTGCCAGGAGGTGATGGAACCAGTGGCCATGATCTTAGTTTTTTTTGATGTTGAGCTTCAGGCCATTTTGGCGCTCTCCTCTTTCACCCTCATTAAGAGGTTCTTTAATTCCTCCTCACTTTCTGCCATCAGAGTGGTATCATCTGCATATCGGAGGTTGTTGATATTTCTTCCGGCAATCTTAATTCCGTTTTGGGATTCCTCCAGTCCTGCCTTTCACAAGATGTATTCTGCATATAAGTTAAATAAGCATTGATTTTACCTACAGGCAAAGATTTGGCTGGCTGTTTTGCACTTCTACAAGGAAGGAACTCATTTCTCTTCGTCTCCCCTCTTTTCCTCTTCCCATCATTCTGCTTCTTCTGTTATTCTGTGATCTTCCCTCCCCCATCTCCATTTCCCATTCTTTTAATTCTCTAGCCTTCAGTCCACCTGGTTTCTTTAGCAGAACACCAAGCCAAAGCCCTTTCTGAAGCTAGTGGGGTTTCTTCCTCTCAGCCAAGTTTGTGTCGTATTAGCTTTGCCTTCAAGTACCTTGAGGGTTTCTGTGCAAAAAATGGCACAGGCTTGTTCGCTGGTGCTTCAGGTGATAGAAAATGGCAAGATGAGAGCTTTCGGCGTAGCATTTGGAGAAACTTCCTCAAGTGGAAGATCTGTTTCACAGCAGAACAGACTGCTCCGGAAGGTGGTGGTGGTGGTTTCAACAGAATTTGGGTGGCCACCAGTCAGGGATGCTGTAGTTCTGTCCCGCCTCAAACAACCTCTATTAAGTAGGGGTTCCACTAGATGATCTTAGAAGTAGCTTCCAAATCTTATGATTCAGCCTGAAACTGTCCGTGTTTTTGTAGTATATGCAATACGTTCTCCTCTCTATTTTTATGCTCTTAAAATAACCCACTGAAGTCATTATTACACCCATTTTACAAGCAGGAAAACTAGAAAAGTATGATTAGTTTCAAGTCTCACCCAGTGAAAACGAGAACACCAGTGGACAAAAGATTGCAACCCCTGTGCATTGGACCACTGGCAGCTCTCTCTAGACAGGCTGCCACAATTTGGAACATGTCAGTTCAGTCTGTGGAGCTCTTTGTGCAAACCATACGTGGAAAGGTTACCAAGCAACAATTCATTTCACAGAAACCAGCCTTTCAATTTAATGCCGTCATTCTGAGAGTGCTTTTGAGAACTGTATAAAATATTTTCTTGCCTTTCCCCCCTTTTTTTGTAGCAAAATGGCCAAACTTGAAGAGTTGGAAGAAATTGATGTTAGTGGAAATAAGCTGAAATCCATTCCTACCACCATCATGAACTGTCGGCGAATGCATACTGTGATTGCACACTCCAATTGCATCGAAGTCTTTCCGGAGGTTATGCAGCTTGGCGAAATCAAAGTACGCATTTTGTATTTGAATAATCTAATATGTGAGAGCTCCTTTTTTAGCTGTTTGGAAGCAGCCTGTAATGGCTACCCACCCCTTTTTAGCACTATCTCTAGTATCCCCAATGGAATGTCCATGACCTAGTGGAATATCATTGGTGGTGTTGCAGTTCATTGCTATCCATTTGCTTTTCCTTTGTGACTTGTTAAATTTTGTCTGACTTTCAGTGCACACTTAGCTTTTGAAACTGCTTTGGAATGCAGATTTAAACTAATAGCCTGCTCTACACTAAGGGTTTATGGTGAGTAAATTAAGACAAATCCTGCTTCCCAAATGGCTTGGGATCTATGTACTTGTGAAATTATGTTTAATTAAAACTCACTTAACACTGATGTAGTCCATTAGCTTAAGGATAATAATTATCCTGATAACATAGACAAGCAGGCAAATCACCACTTGTTTTGCAAAATGCATGAAAAGTGGGAGGAGCGGATGCACATTTTTAACAACTACTGGTGATGGTATGAAAGATTACAAAAGGAGTCTTTCATTGCATGGGGTGTACAAAAACAATGTCTGATGCTTCAGTAAAGTATAGCAGAGCTCCCAAGCCTGAAGGCAGTTTTGACCCAGTTGCATCAAAACAACAGATGAGGTGGTCCCAGGTATGTTACCACAGGTTGTATTTGAATAATCTAATGTGTGAGAGCTCCTCTTTTTTTAGCTGTTTGGAAGCAGCCTGTAATGGCTACCCACCCCTTTGTTGTTGGGATTCACATGGAGGCCTGTCCTGGAAACAAACCAACATTTGTCACAAGGAAAATGAGATGTCAGGAAGAAACGCATCCTTCCTGAATCATTAGTTTTCTATGTATAAATGTGTCTCATGTTCCATTATGGGAACTCCCACTTGTGGCTCAAGTGGTACAATCCAGACACTGGTTTACCAGCTTATCTTCTGTATATGTGAAAAACAGTCAGTTGTTTTTATGCTGTTTTGCTTAATAAAAAAAATGTATAAGGCCTTGAGAGGGTTTTCTCAAGTCCCATCTCTGCTTTCTTTCTCTCCCCCCCCCCCTTCCACTTGCTGCAGTGTGTGGACTTGAGCTGTAATGAGCTGACTGAAGTCACGTTACCTGAAAACTTGCCTCCGAAGTTGCAAGAACTAGACATAACTGGAAACCCCAGACTTGCCCTGGACCACAAAATCTTGGAGCTATTAAAGTAAGGAACTGTCAGTTTCATTGCACAATAGACAAAGGGAACACAAGGCACTTCAGAGAAAAATACACCCAGTGTCTAAACACCAGGTGTCTATCATTTCAAAGAATGAAGACATGCTGCTCTCTTTGTTTATTGCTACAGTAGCAAGGGCTAAGTTGGGAGTAGTAGAGCAAAGTGCTCTGAACGTCATCCCACACATTTTGGAATTGTTTGGTGCTGGCTAACTTCCTTCTTCTCTTAACAATGCAATCCCATGTCCCACGTTTCCCCTTCTGGTCTCCCCCCATAAATATATTCATGTCCTGGGTATGGATACTTGAAGATGCTGGCTGCAAACGTTTGTGCTAGAAGAGACTCAAACAGTTCCTTCCCTCTTGGAAATGGCTGGGGAGGACCTCTTCTGTTCACAAAGCTGTTGCTGTCATTCCTTTGGCTTAGAGGGCCAATAAGGGCCCCCCTGCATTGATGGAGAGGGAGAGATGTTGTGCCCCATCCCAGGCTCAAAGCATTCTGAGCAGAGATTCAGGAAGAGGAAGTCAATGCATACAAAATGATTTCCTTTCCTTTCCCTGCCTCAGCCTTTGATTCTGCTGCTGTTTTATTTGGTTCTTTCATTTATATCAGGGATAGCTAAAGGGGGCAGCTTTCCAGATGTGGTCACCACTCTTCACCATTGGCCCTGCTGGCTAGGGCTCATGGGAGTTGCCATCCAGCAACATGTGAAAGGCCACACTTGATCCACCTTTTTAATATATATTTGGCTTTTTCTTCAACAAATTTAGGGTGATCTGTATGGTTCTCTTCTCTGACCCCATAATCCTGGCAATTTAATCCTCACAATAACTCACTGAGGTAGGTTGTGAAGAAGATAAAGATATTGGGGTCACCCAGTAAGCAGTGTGACTGAGTGAGCATTCAAACCAGGTCTCCCTCGTTCAACACTTTTATCCAGTATAACCATTGTTGGCTCTACCTTGAGGGAGTGTTTAGGAATGACTGCAACGACGAAAAATAATTTGCAGAAGAAGAAATTCGAGAGGCTTAAAGGAGTGGGGGCGGTATAACCGAAGATATAAATATTTATTCAAGTTATAGTTGGAAAGAACTTTTTTTTCTCCTGAATGTGCTGCACTTAAGGCTAAGCAGTCCTACCTTCCTCACAAGCCAATAAGTGACAATGTGGTCAGAGTCTGCTTCTTCTGTTGACAAGCTGCTTGTGTAAGCCCCAAAATTCTAATGTAAGAATCAGTGCTTAGTAAAGATGGTTTTTAGACTACAGTTCCTAAAATTCTACAGTTAATGCTTAAAAGTCACTTTTTAATGCTGTCTCTATATAGACATGTCTATCCACTTTCTTCATGGTGAAAAGTTGTGTGGCTTTCACCAGAAAGAAGCACGAGGATGTGAGCGTCTTCCTTTTGCACAGTTTGAATTCACTGACTCCCAAGATCAGGCCGAGTTGTGACAAAGCTCTCCCTCAATCAAATTTATTAATGCCCAAGGAGATCACTTGCTGCTGATCTTCTAATGTGTTCTTGAATTGCACAATAATGTCCTGTATCAGAGTCAAATATTTCTGGAAATTTTTACTGCTTTCCAAATTTACTTGAATGCTATGAGGTTTGAAGGTGAGGTGTCTGCAAGTTCATATCTTTTATTTTTTTCTTCTGAAGGTGTGTCAGAGATCACTTTCCTCATTTTTTGTAAACATCTTTGTGTTACCTTTGAGCCCTCTTGTGATCTTGTTTAAACACGCCCTGTATGAATTACAGTCACCACAAGACTGTTGCTTAGATCAGAGCCTTCCTGCTATTTTCATTTGAGATCCTTCCTGAAAGTCCACTTCTTTGATAGAACCTGCCTGGGCCCACTGTGGCCCTCCTGTGCTGCCCACTGCCGAATACTTACCCCCTGCTCCCAGTACTTGCCCTATGACCCTCAGACCCTGTTCCTGGGTCATGTACCTGGGCATACTCCACAGCTGCCACAATGGGCTGGTTTCTTCCGAAGGCCAGTTGCCTGTTGTTTCAGATGCCTGAACATTCAGACCAAAGGTTAACTTTTTCTTGGGTTATATAGTTTATTTGAAAAGGGCATTGGGCTGGGATGAGATTGATATAGGTACAGTCTGCAGAGTGAGGAGTTCATTGTGTAAACATCTTGGCAGTTGTGTAGATAAGAGCATGGGTTAAAGAGTGGGGAGCCGAGCAAGGAGGAAGTGACTTTGTTATAAAAGATTAGATTAGTGCCATTGTTGTTGCGTGCCATCACTTAACCCTAAGTAAAGGTTGCACTGTGCTATATTTTTTTTCAATGTGAAAGCAGAAAAATCTAGTTAATTAGTTCTTAATCTATAGATAACTTTCTTGTACAATTAACTATCAGCATGCTCAGAGGAAAGTCTGTCCTGCCCTCTCTCAAGACAGGCAACCATTTGCTCTAATTCTTCCTTGGCTTTTAAATAGTCATCTGCATTTTGTACTGGCATAAGCAACACTGTGTGATCAGAGCTACACGTGAACAAGATAGGTACACTGCAAGCTTTCACCTTCCGAATGTCAGAAGTATCATTCTATGTGAAATATACTAAAAAATTAGGGAAATGATGGGAATATGAGGTGTGTATCCCAGAAAACCAGGGTGGGAGGAATCTTTTTCATCTTGTACAGCTCTGTTTTTCAGTGCAGTATCCAGGCAACTAATTGACTTGGTCTTGTTTGTATTTTTATTTCTATTCTCTTATATTTGGCAACCTTCACCCCCCCCCCACCCGCAAAAGCTAAATGGCACAGATAGATAACCATTTGCTTGTTGTGGGTTTTTTCTTTGAATCAAAGAACATGAGAGACACTGCAGACAAAAACAACCGGAAAAATCGGCAGTAGCTGAACATGCCCTAAAACAAGCTGGACATGAAATTCTATTTCAAAATACTGAAGTACTGGACAACACCAACAATCATTATGTTAGACTGCACAGGGAAGCCATTGAAATCCACAAATACCAGCACAGCTTCAACAAAAAAGAAGAAAGTTTAAAACTCAACAAAGCCTGGCTCCCAGCACTGAAAAATACAGCCTGCAAAAGGTCAATGAACTCTACCCAGCCACAAGGATCAGTGATCACTGCACACAAAAGACCAGCTAACGACACCCATCAATCACAGTGACAGATAATCTCTCCCCCTTATCACAACAATACACCCACAAAAAAACAGGCTGATCACCATAATCACCCAATCTCCTGAAAAGGACAAAAGCTGACCCCACAGCTATAAATACTCAACTATCCAACAAACTGCAACAGAGCACAGACAGAGTTCTGACTCCTGTCCTCTGAAGATGCCGGCCACAGAGACTGGCGAAACGTTAGGAAGAAAAACCTTAAGAACACGGCCAAACAGCCCGGAAAACCCACAACAACCATCGGATCCCGGCCGTGAAAGCCTTCGAGAATACAGATAACCATTTGTTTCTTCTTTCCTTTATTCAGAGACGCATCCACAGTCTGCTAAATGCAGCTTTAAAAAGCGACGTTTAAGTAGAACAAATAGAATGGAATAAGCCAAACAAGATGTATTGGGGTTGTCTGATTGAAGCATTTATTTAGATATTTTCTTTTTTTATTATAGCAACATTCGTTGCTTCAAGATTGACCAGCCTTCGGCCGGGGATGCATCAGGAGCACCAGCTGTGTGGAGCCATGGCTATACTGAAGCATCAGGAGTTAAAAACAAGTAAGACCTCTTACTGGCAGAAATTATTCCCTAAGTTCAATTCAACTTCACTTTGCCATCCTTATGTATGTAATGACGTTTTGGCTAAGAGGAGAGTGAGTGCACTTTTACCGGAGCTAAGTCAACCATTAGGTTAGGAGTGCTGTAGAATAGCATTCAGGGCAAATTTGGGTCTGGGATGTAGTGTAATCACCCAAAGGCTGTGCATCTCCTGGCTCTGTTTTGGGTGCTCATTTACGGTATTGTTTAGTGTACTGGATGGGGGTTCAAATCCCCGTTAGCCATGAAACTCACTTGATGGTGTTGGTTAGTCACTCTCTCTCAACCTGGCCTACTGTACAGGCTTGTGCTGATACAATGGGGAGGAGCAAACCAGATATAATGTAAGAAATAATGTTACGAATCATGAGGGAAGTAGCTGTTCCCTTGCTTCTTCTGAATGTTGCAGTTTGAAACAGGCACTTCTCTCTAGCTCTCTTTCTAAGCTAAGAAAGATGACATACCTTCCCCCTTCCCTTGATTTTAGCAACATTGAAAAATTCCAGACATATGATGCCAACACCCTCACTTCAGATGTGCCCTTTATGATATTTTAATATGACGTATGAACGTTTTCATTGGTGGCTCAGCCATTAGGACCAGTGTGTTGTACCACCTCAGGCTGAAGCTGTGTCCAGCCAGACTCTTTCTGACTGGTTCCATGCCAGTGTCAGGACACGGCTTGTATTCCCATCCTGTTCAGCTCCTGGCCTCACACTCTGTATGACTGTGTAGATGGGAGAGAGAAGTGGGAAGCAGCAGCAGGTAGCAATCAGCTGAAACCACCCCCCAAGCCCTTTTAGCTGCTGTCGGCTGCCATACCTTGTGCTACTGTCACTACATGTTTGTCTGTCCAGCACATTTCGCGTGGCAGCCTGACTGTTGCTGCTCCAAAGGAGTTCAGTACTATTTGAAAGTATGATTTTCTCAGCAACATGGTGAAGGCCATTCACGCCTCCCTTCCTTGTTACTGTTAAACCTACTTGAACACACTGCCTCTCCCGTGATCCTCTGAGTTGGCAAACTTGGCTAGTGAATGCCTGCCCGGGGGATGGGAGTTCTTATGAGGTGTGTAGACGAGTGAAGGGAAGGTTGTTACATCTGTGTGTGCATTGGAGTGGTAACTACTTGTGTGTGACTGTGTGTTCATGTAGGCAAGTGCAAGAGTTTCTCCATCTCAGCAGGGTGGTCTCTTAGAACAGTTCTTTAAATGTTTAACCCAGCGCTTATTTTACTCTTGTAAAATGTAAGGACCCATTTGTCTTCCTCAGACATAGGGGCATATAGATAAGGTGTGCTCTCATTGACTGGAATGATGGCTAAAATGCGAGGTATGAATTGTCTGCTAAATAGAGAGGACCCATTGGATCAGTGGGAGTTACTTGACTGTTCATTCAGTGGGTCTGCTCAAACGAAGACTAACCATTGAATTTACCCTTGTACATCTATTTGTCAGAGTCCATTCTTGAAGTTGTTCCAGTGTCACATTTGTACAGTTGAGTGTACAAGTGATTTCTGTCCCAGATTAAAGTGTATTGTCAGGCACTTCCACTTCCAGGAAGACTCTAGTACCTTGTATCTGCCTCAGAGGTCACAGAGAGCATTGCCTTTTTTTTTTTTTAATCCAGCCTGTGGCAACAAAAGAGTGGCTGTATGCAGAAGGTTGCACCGTACCTGCATAGAGCCATGCTTGCTTTGGTCATTCCATCTGTAAAGACATTTGTGGCAAAGTCATTCCCATTTAGTTCTGAGGATTAGCTGAAAAGCTGGCTTTGTCTGCCTCACTGGTGCAGCCTTGGGATGGCTCAGGGAGCAGCTTTTGATGCTCAATAGCTGTATAAAACGTTATTTCCCAAAAATCTCCCACTTGCTCTCTGCTGCGGGATAATCCCTCAACAATGGTGAAGCATTGGGGCTGGCTTTAAATGGCATGTAAACACGCAGGCAAGGCATAGGTCAGGTTTGATGTTGTTTGCAGGAAGTTATTCTGCACAGTATGGTAGGATACCCCACTTCCCTGGTCATGTGCCATATTCTCACCAAAAGTCTTGCCTGCCACTTTGGTCTCTTGTTGATTTTGTAGGTCTCATTCCAGTAGCTGTTTGCTTTGGAACTGTTTTAGCGTCATCTGTATGTTCTCAGGTCTGCTTGTTATCCAAAGAAACACTTGTGAAGTGTGATTATGGTGAGACATGACAGTGGAAAGGAAAGGAGAATGGCATAAAATCAGTCTTGTCAAGTTTGAAACTAACATGACCACTTGTCAGGTTTGAAACTAAAGTTGTGCAGGGCAAAGGAATCCTGCTTAAACTCTAGCTTTGTTCAGACATTACCTTGCTTTCCTCAGCAGACAAACAGGGGAGCATGTAGACCAGCACACTCTTTTGTTTGCTTTCCTCATAGGGAAAGGGATATGTCTGAAGAGGGCAGGTTCTTGTTTATGTGGAGGCTTCCCATGTGGGCAAGATCACCGATTTTATAGGGCTCATGTTCTCATGGAGAGCCTTTAGGTGGACAAGACCCTTTTTGCTCTTCCGACTCATGGAGGGAGAACGACAGAGGCAGCAAGCACTACCTTCCTTCTTTGTTGAAGGAAGTGGGAGGTGAGTAATGCATGAATTCATAGGGCACATGTGTGTTGAGTGTGAAAAAGCTACAGTCCTGTGCCAAGAAAAGCTAAATTGTAGGGTGCAAATAAATTTGAAATATAATTATGCACATAGACAAAGTTTACATAATTTCCTGTTGCTTTTTATAAGTCTGTGTTTGGTAGTCATGGGGAGCAGCAGCATGCTATGCACAGCATGAGAGCCCCTGCCCCTGGAAGGTCTTCCTCTGAGATGGCAACAGCTCTCCCTCAACATCCTCGCCAAGCGTGTCTTCACGATTGTAAAACAAGACCAAAGCAGGTCTTGACATATGCAAAAAAAATATATTCTAGGAGGCTAAGATTATGGTTATTATTCTTATTTTTTTCAGTGGCTGACTAATTTCTATTAAAAATGACCTCGCTATTTCCAGTATGATTCTTGCTGAAACTCAGGCCAACTGCCAGCAGAATTGTCCTCTGCTGATCTTTAAATAAACAATTCACTCACTCACGCTTGGCATTGTGGCTTTGAATGGGACAAAAAGCCCAAGTAATCATCACACTGAGCAACTCTGACAGCTCTTGGAGAGGTCTAGAGGGTAAATTGCAATTTATGCTACTATGTCCTCTTTCCATCTCTCCTGTTCAATGCTGTGTACCAAATAAGCTACTGAATGAAAAGGGAGGGAGGGAGGAAGGAAGGAAGGAGTCTCTCATCTCCCTGGCTGTAGGTGTTTTGTAATTAAAACACATCTTGGCCTTCTTTTTATTTATCTTTTTGTATATAACACCATACATACACATACACACATACACACACACATAAACACACACACACACATGTATATCTGTATGTATGTATAAAATTTCTATGCCGCCTTCCTCCTATAAAGAGACACAAGGAGGATCATGATAATTAAAATACAAGTAAAGTTAAAAGCCAAAAGAATTATTCAGTGAGAAAACAAACATAAAATAGTTTAAAATTCTGTGCCCCAAATCACAGAGGAGTTCAGCTTAAATGCCCAGTGTAATTAACAAGCCTGTTTAAAAAGAAATGCCTTTACCTGTTGCCAGAAAGATGAGAGGGCAGGGGGGTGGCATTCCACAGCTCCAGAGCAACCACAGAGAAGGACACCTCTTGCATCTCCACCAAAGATGACGTCAGTAGGGCTGAGATAAAGGCCTCCTCTGAAGATTCCTTTTGTTGGGCCAAGGGCCCCAACAGAGATTGTGTTTGACTGATTTGTTTTCATGCTCCAGAAGATGGGAGATGGGGGAGAGGTTGAAGGGTTGACACTTTATTGCATTGTTGCACAGGCTGTTTTGTGGGAAATTGCTGTGGAGGCAGCATTCTTGCTAACCTGGGATTGGTTTCCCACCCCCACACCCGTTTGGTCTTCTGCAGGCTGTGCGTGGCAGCTCTTTCGGCCAATAATTTCTGTGAAAACAGGGAGGCTCTCTATGGGGTTTTTGATGGGGACCGCAACGTGGAAGTACCATACCTTCTGCAGTGTACCATGAGTGACATCTTGGCAGAAGAGCTCCAGAAAACCAAGAGTGAAGAGGAGTACATGATCAACACTTTCGTTGTAATGCAGAGGTTAGTTTTGTTTTTTTCCTTTTTAGTCAAGCATGATGCTTGTAAATGAGTCAGGACGTGACAATTGTAGCTGGAAAATTAAAGGTAGGGCCCTAACATATCTGCAAGGGGGAGAATGGTTTAGACTTCCCCGACCTGGTACCATCCCTATGTGTTGGCCTGCTGCTTTTCCCGTCTGTCTCAGTGGCTGTAGATCATCTTGGATCGCAGATCACATTGAGGAGGGCTACAGTCCAGCCTCCTTTCTTACACCTTCCGGTGATTAATCCGTACAGTTGAACAACAGGACAGAAGTTGGTAAGGAGTTTATCATCAGTCTCATGGTTGCTTTTCCTACCTGCTCCTTGCCACTGATAAAAATGAAATGGGCACCAGTGCTTTCTGTGTGTTATGCCCCAGTGCTATGTGTCACAGCCCACGTTCTCCATTAAATTTTCCAGAGTCTAATCTGAAGGGCTTTTAAAACATTATTAAGATAAAAGTCATCTGCTTTTTCTTGCATCTTTTCTCCCTACACACACAAACACACACACACACACACACACACACACAGAGAGACCCTTTAGAAAGGAAGAGGAAAATGGCCCGTCTATATATAAGCTACATCAGACATGAATAACTTTATTTACAATTGCCTAACTCCGTTGCAGCCTATCCAAGTATTATCCCAGACTGATTCATTGAAGCCAAATTGTTTAAATTGCAGCCTGAAGTGTCTTTGGGAAAGAAGAAAGACAACAAGTGCTTTGTGCAGTGTTTATGTAGGCTTCACATTTCCAGGAGGATTGGGAAAGATCCCGTTTTAGGACATGGGCAGAACTGAAAGGATGTCCTCAATGTTTTAACTTTTGGTAATGATAAGAGTGTTGCCCTAGTTTACTAAAGTTCATGCTTGTGGGCTTTGGCTTCCAATCAACAAGGAATGTTCATAGAAATGTGTTCCTTTAACCTGCACACAGTTGTTGTATGCAGAACTGGAAGTGATGGAACTGAATCCTCATTTCTGGATCTTCCCACCCTCCCGGTTTTTGTATGCCACCCCTCCAGCTTCTGGACCAGTGTCTGGCTTCCTTTGGACATTTTCTCCAAGGACAACTTGCAAGTCATAGTATTTCTCCTTCTAGCCCCATAGTATGCCTGTAGTATGTCTGTTGAAGCTTTTTCCCCCAGTCTCTTGGCCTCCTTGCCTTATAGCACTGCAACGCCCATTATCCATCTTGCTGTCTGGGGATAATGGCATTTGTAGTCTTAACACATCTAGAGAATATCACATGCTGGGGAAGGGGACTGTTGTATTTGGATTGGCTGTGGCTCTCCATGTTTTCAGATGGACATTTTCCTCATCACCTGCCAATCTGACCTTTTTACCTGGGGATGTGGACAACCTTGCCTGGGAGCTGTGCAAGTCATTTGCTGTACTTCTGGGGTGCGGATGGTCTCCCAATATTACAGGTTAAATTTCATTAGGGCCTCCAGCAGTACAAGCACCTCATAGTTCAACTTAGCTTAGCTGCCTGCTTCATGGGATTCATAGACAGACTCATCTGGTTTGGACAACAAATCCTTCACTTTCATTGCTAACCATTGAACAATGATGCTTTGGTTGATCTTGGTTTTAGCTATATGGTCTTTGTCCTTCTGTACCCCCTTTAAGGCTAAGAAGAGTCAATGTTGTTTTCTTGACATTTCAGAAAACTCGGAACTGCTGGACAGAAGCTGGGAGGCTCTGCTGTCCTTTGCCATATAAAACATGATCCGATAGACCCGGCTGGATGCTTCACGTTAACCTCTGCAAATGTGGGGAAGTGCCAATCCGTTCTCTGCAGGAACGGGAAACCTCTGCCTTTATCCAGGTCTTACATGATGAACTGTGAAGGCGAGCTAAGAAGGATCAAGCAGCACAAGGCCATTATCACGGAAGTAAGAGATTGCATGGCTGAGGGAAAGGGCAGCAGTTTTGGGGATGATCTCTGTGTTACTTCTCCTTCCAAACTGATGCCTGAGAGTTTCAAACAAACTAAAGCCAAAAGCGCAAAGTGTGCTGCTTATATACCGTCGCATAGCACTTCAAGCACACTCTGGGCGGTTTACAAGTTAATTATGCAGGCTACACATTGCCCCCCCAGCGAGCTGGGTACTCATTTTACCGACCTCCGAAGGATAGAAGGCTGAGTCAACCTTGAGCCGGCTACCTGGGATTGAACCCCGGGTTGTGAGCACAGTTTTGGCTGCAGTACAGCCGTTTAACCACTGCGCCACAAGGCTCCTAAATTGCCTTCCATCTTCCCACAAAATTGTTAAGCTCTAGCCAAAAAAACCTGGGGATGTCATAGAACGGGAGCAGTAATCTCCACTGGCACAGCAGGTTGTGTGTTGAGTTCCACACTCTTTATTGTACAGCCAGGTGGGCACACCTCTCCAGTCCCAACCTCCTCTGTCCTGTCCCTCTGCACAGACCCGGGTTACTTATGCAAGGTCGGTGTCATGCCCAGTTTGCAGCTGAGGCTGAGTTTGCATCACTAGCCCTAGTGGACAGGTTTTTCTCACTGAAGAACGGTATGCTCATGTGGTGGTGGGTTCCCCTGCTGCAGCTGTTCCTCGCACTCCCTGACCAGTTGCAACAGTCTCTGGTACTGGTGGTGTCAGAGGAGCTGAAGGGCGCTCCTGCTGTTGCCCAGACGAACTAGGCCTCAGGGGTAGGTTGCCTGTCTCAGGAGATGCTGGCCTTGAGTGAAGGTGGTCCACTCCCCAGTCCATGGGTCCCAGAGGATGAAGGGCTCCGCCATGTTGCCCAAGGCACAGAATATGGGCAGCTGCACCTCTTCCATCTCCTGCCAGTCTTCCTCCTCCTCCTCCTCCCAAATAGGCACCCATGCACCCGCTGGTCGCATCTATGCCTCCTCTTGGGACTGCTGCCCCGTTGTCTCCCTCTGCCCACCTGCACACTGCTACGCAGCATTGGTATGGTGACCTTAGCATTGCTATCCTGTACCAAACAGGGTGACTTTACCCAAATGAAACAAGGATGTCTTATCCTCTGATACATCGTTATCCTCAGGAGCTTTGAATGGTCCAGGGATGAAAACAAGAGAGGTGAAAGAGCACCGACTTCTTTTCCCCCACTCTTTTGTCCCCAAAGCAAAGACATATTCTATGGAAGGAACAGGACTATCTTCCACTAACAGAAAGGTTTCTTCATGCAGTCTTCTGTGTTTGTGGAGAATAGTAAAGGCTTTTCACAGTCCTTCTACGAGGGAATTCAATACACATTTCCAACTTGCTTATCAAGGGGTGTCTCTGAATCGGTTACTTGTTTCTGCGTAAAAACACCTGAGGAACTTGTGGTCCTCCAGATGTTGTTGGACTCTATTTCCCATCAGCTCCAGCCAGCCTAGCCAGTGGTAAGGGATCATGGAACAGTGATTCCTCAATATCTTGAGGAGCATGTGCTCCTCAAGATATCCTGTGTGAAAACCTTGGAGCAGCGCCTGAGGTTTAGCATCAACTGTGAGAAACACAATCTGCTTCATTCTTGGTCCAGAAAGATTTGAATGTAATACTTTTCACATAAAATAAATACGTGACAGAGCTAGAAAGTAACTGACTTTGTAAGCAAGGCACTTTTGAAATGACTTACTTTTCTTTTGTACATGGGGTGGGGCATAAATTGCAGGCACATAAGTGCATAAGGAATTTCACTAAAATGAAGGATTACATTTTATTGGTTTGTTTTTTTCTTTATGGTTGTCAGGCTGTATTCCACCAGCTTCCTCTGCCCAGATAGACTCAGGTAACATTTAAAACAGAAGCAGAATACTTTATTTACAAGTCTGGAGCACATTAATAAAGCACACTAAGTGGGGTTGATAGACAGTGTTCAGTTATTTCATTACACCTGCAGCTTCTTTAACCTTTCCCTGAACTCTGTTGTCAATATGCGGCTTTCCCTACATTACACCACACCACACTCCCTCCAACCACATTGCCCATGCTGTGGTCTCATAAGCTAAACACCTTCTCTTTCTGTAAGTCCATGTTCTTTCTCTTTCATTTTTCTCCACTCTCTCTTCAAACTTAAAATAGTGAGTGACCTGGACTGCCCCTCCCTTCCTCAACACCCCCCCCCCCCCGCATTCCTAAGGCTTTGGTAGGCTGAGATAATGCAAGGGTGGACACTACTGCTCTCTCTCACAGCCCAGTATAGAGGAAACTACTTAAAAATAAGTCAGGTCTTGCACGTTTACGATTCCTCCCTCCTGTTTTCTCGTTGTCTTTTCCTTACATGCCATGTCTGCTCCAGCAGATGCCACCAAATAAGCCAATGTAGTGTTTTTAGAAACTCCTTGTTCTTGTCTTGGATCATAAGCCAGGCAGAACCTGGGGACCTGAATATACACATGGTTTGATATATCCAGGACTTGTATTTTTAACAGTGCTTCCCCACTCAGATGTTAATCCTTCTCCCTTTGGGACATGTTGTATCCAAAAAGAAAGTGTAGTAGGTAACTGGGGCATGTGAAAACATTTTCACTGAAACTCAGCTGATTGGATACAAACAAGATTTCACACACAGACCCCTTTTCTCCCGACAACCCGCCTGCTTGATGCAACTCTGCCAGTTTTTTCTTTTTTCTTTCCTTTTCTTATCAAACCTAAACTTGACTTCACTGCTTTGGTAACATAGGAAGCTTTATTTGCAATGTAATAGCATGCCATAATCTACAATTTGGCATATTTATGAAATTTAAAAATACAAAAAAAAAGTAGTTTTATTCAAGTAGAATTGTGACTACTAAAAACACAGCTGTAAACTGCTGTGTTCGGTGTTACCTGAGCAAACAAACTTTAGGTGCAAGCACTATGCTGCCTTAAACTCATCCATCTGAGAAGCAGGAAAAAATGAAAACAAAACCACATACATTTTGTAATAAACTAAAATGTATTATTTGGACAAAACCAGTCATGGTTCTGCTGTGATGGTTTTTGCCAAGCAGCAATCCATGAGCAGTGAAGTCCTCACCCCATGCTCTATTATGCTTGTACCCATTAAGTGCAGAAATGCATCCTGGACTTGAGTATTATATATTCTTACATTATGCATAAGAATTAACTTCTTATGTAGCTCCCTTTTGGAACTGGTTTGAGAATGAAGGTTTACAAATGGACTTCGAAGCAAACCGGTTGGCTTTTAACTATCTGCATATCCTTAAAACGTAAGCATTCATAAGCATTTGGCATAATAAATAAATCCTCCTTTGTTACAGGATGGCAAAGTGAATGGTGTGACGGATTCGACAAGGATCTTGGGGTACACCTTCCTTCACCCGAGTGTGGTTCCTCGCCCCCCACGTACAGTCCATCACGTTGACCCCTCAGGATGAATTCTTCATCCTGGGCAGCAAAGGCCTGTGGGACAGCCTCTCCTTTGAGGAAGCTGTGGAAGCTGTCAGGAACGTGCCTGATGCCTTGGGAGCCGCCAAGAAGCTCTGCACCTTGGCCCAGAGTTATGGCTGTAACGATAGCCTGAGCGCTGTGGTGGTTCAGCTCAACGTCACCGAAGACAGCTTCTGCTGCTGCGAACTCAACGGCATGCCTCCTCCCAGCCCAGGCATCTTCCCCCAGTCTGTCAACGTCGTCATTAAAGATAAGCCTTCCGATGGCCTGGGGATGCCCTCGTCCAGCAGTGGCATGGCTTCTGAGATCAGCAGCGAGATCTCGACCTCTGAAATGAGCAGCGAGGTGGGGTCCACGGCCTCTGACGAGCCACCTCAGGTGACCATGAATGAAAACAGCCCTGCCTACCCTAGCGAACAGCGCTGCATGCTCCACCCGGTTTGCCTCTCCAACTCTTTTCAGCGGCAGCTCTCCAGCGCCACTTTCTCCAGCGCCTTTTCAGACAACGGCCTTGACAGCGATGACGAGGAGCCAATTGAAGGAGTCTTTTCCAATGGCAGCAGAGTAGAGGTAGAAGTGGACATCCACTGTAGCCGATTGAAGGAGAAGCAGCTCCTCCTGCAGGCCCCGGCAGAAGCCAGCGACGAAGGCATTGTCATCAGTGCAAACGAAGAGGAGGCGTGTCTCCTTAGGAAGGTTGACCCTTCTGCCACGGGTACCATTGGGCGCCGACGAGGCAATGGTTCTGTGGCTCCACAGGAGAGAAGCCATAACCTGATAGAAGTTGCCACGGATGCACCCCTCAGAAAAACTGGGGGCTACTTTGCAGCCCCGGCGCAGCCAGATCCAGACGATCAGTTCATCATCCCGCCAGAGCTTGAGGAGGAGGTCAAAGAGATAATGAAACAACATCACGAGCAGCAACAACAGCAGCAGCAGCAGCAGCAACAACAGCAGCAACAGCAACAGCGGCAATACCAGATGGACCAGCTGCCTGATTATTATGATACACCACTATGACCAAGCTTTCTAAAATCAAGAGAGACACTGAGAGCTGGAGAGCCCCTTAGCTTTGTATTACTTTAATGGGCTTGGGGAAGAAAGGAAGCTTTTGTTTCCCTTTTCTCTTCCAGACCTTTCCCTTCTCCTGAGAACTGCAGCTGCTTCTTGTTTGTTAGCTGTAATAATCACTTCCCCTCCCTTTTCTAGTGATGCTTCACCGTTAGAATTAAATTAGTTTAACTCTGTCCTCTTCCTTAACATATCAAATGTAAAAAAAAGTGGAGAAAAAAAAAAATACAAAAAGTTTAATATATTGCAGAGAAAACTGATGATGACATTGATGTAATATTTTTTAAAATCGTCTTTTTGGGGATCTGTTTGGAAAACAGGGCAGTGTTGCCAGTGCTAAATGATTAAGTAATATTGTAATACTGTATTTCTTTGAGAGATAAAAAAAAGGCTTTTTTGGTCTTGAAAATGGATAGACATTTGTAGAATTATGGAGACTAACTCCTAGGAGTTGCTTTTACTCTTTCAGGTGACTTTAAGTCACTGAGATTCACTAATTTTCTCTGAGAGAACAGCTGATTGGGAAATTCCTGTAAATAACTCAGTGTTGTATAGTGATGCTTCAAATGTTTTGTAGTCTCAGCAGGAGGACGCAACCTGAAAAACTGACAATTTGTTCCCCATTGAACCATCCACCCCAGGTGCTTCTGCATGTCTGTCTAAGCTCCCTCTGGCAGCTTCTGCTGCAGCTGAGCCTGGAGAGGGTAGGGAAATCCTACAAACATGATGCTCTCCCAGCGGGTTAGCTGATTTGAAGTCCACGGAGCCCTGGCTGACCCACTGTATACACTATGCCACCATGTTCAGTTGCCATCCAGGTTGGCTGGGCCAAGTCACCGTGGGTCTTTTTGCTCACGTATCAGTTTGCCCCGATGTGATTGATTCTTTGGGCTGGGAGCCATATGACATTAGCCAGAACAACTGTACAAGCTGTGTAGGAATTAAGGTGGATAATGGGGCCACAAATACATGAGTTACCTTTTTTTTTTTTTTGTTTGTTTGTTTCTTCATCATTAACTTTTGCAGGCACATTTTTGTGTATGTTCCTCCCTGCTGCCACAACCAGCATGATTGTATAGAGTTCATTTACTGTAGATCATTTACATACCAAGAGTTATATTAAAGAAGAATGCACAAATGAACATGTCATAATTTTTGTTATAATAAATATAAAAATTTACAAATAGTTCAAGCCTGCTCTTATGACTCTTGTGTTTGTGCACACACAACATTTGTATTGACCTCAGTGTCTAATACTGGAGAAGCCAAGTTCTCAAATTGCAGACATCTCTTGTTGCAGAACTAATCTAGGCCTGTCCATCTTAAGAATCTTCCCCAAATATTGATAGACAAATCCCGGATGTGAGATGTAGTTAATATATAGACAGGGCAGAGGAGGAAGATGGTATGTTGGTTCCAAATGAGATAAGGAAAATTGTCATAAGTGTAACGTAAAACTAGTATCTAGGAGATCAGTGTTTGAAATCCCCATTCAGCCCATGAAGTTCTTGGTCTCTGGCAGCTTACCAGCTCTTGGCCTAACCTTAAAAATAAATATCCAGTTCTCCCCCTTACTTCCAATGTTGCATCTACAATGAGAAAAACGTGATGAACAAAGCCTGGAGATGGTGGGCAATGGGGAGTTGGAAGAAAGGCCCACAGGGCACATAGAAATACGATGGAATAACTATTAATGCAATAATGAGTTTTTGGCCATGAAGCAAAACTAAACACAGTTGCTCACGTATCCCCTAGAAAACATCCTTTTGCTGAAGCCACTAGCACTGCTGAAGAGACAAGCCACTCCTGTGTATCAGCCTTTCAAATCTTACTGCCTACCAGACAAATATGGAAGACTATCCAATGATGAAATCGTCTAGTTTCATTGTCGGTTGTGGTGATTCTGGCCATTCCAGACAGTTGTGCTAGTGTATTTATCGATAATATTGATTACAAGGTTGTATAATGAATGGCTGTGAATGCCTGAGTAATGTAGACTGAGTGCTAATGTGATTGGCAGATGGTTAATAGAATGTAGAGTGCAGTGCTGATTGTTGATTGGTTGGTGTGATTGGAATGTTCTGGCAGCGAAGGAGTTGAGAGGATCCATTTGTTTTGAGAATGAGTTAGTAAGGGTCTATTGAATATGGTGGAGAGGAGTCAGAGAGTTAATGAGAGAGTTGTCTGATGACAGAGCACTGAAAGAGATCTTATTGAGTGTGTGCTGTGCCGAGAATCTGAAAGCAGATCTTCTGAATTTGAATACAGAAGAATATATTTACAATTATTTTCTCCTTTACCTGGTATACCCTAGAATCTCTGTTTCCCTTCCTACCATTTTCTAGTGTTCATGAATAAAACCCTTTTGTTTGTTCAGAACTAAACTCTCATATTTTTATTAGTAACTTGGAAGATACTTAACAAAAAGCATTACACCCACAACAAACAAGGCAATGTGATTCTAGATGGACCAGGAGGGGAAAAAAACAATCTTTCCACTTAGCATTTGAAAATAAAATAGAGCCAACTTATGACAAGAAATAGAGATGGGGGGTATTCGTATACGAATATGAATATCCCCGCACAGGTGGAAATAATGAGGGTCCAGCCCCATGGGAGTGGACTGTCCACTCACGATTTCACTGCTGACGCGAGCTCGTCGGATCTTCCTATTGTGCCGTTGTCTGCAATTGATTACCCAGTCCTGGCAGGAGGCGGGATGACAAGCCTCTCTGCTAGGTTGGAAAGTGGCTAATCCATTGCAGAGAACAGCGCGATAGGAAGGCCTCCGCAGTAGAGCCGGCGGCAGCTGCGAAATTGTGAGTTATTTCCACCTGTGCGGGGATATTCGTATACGATTACCCCAGTCTCTAACAAGAAAGTAGACTCCAGTTGTGGCAAAGCAAAAACATGTGCTATGTGCTATCAAGTCAGAACTGACTGACAGTGATCCTTCTAGGCCTTTTATAAGGTCAGTGACGTATTTAAAATGTGGTTTTTACAAGTTCCACCCCCATCCAGTGAATTTTCATGGGCTAGCAGGGATTCAAACCCAGGTCTTCTAAGTCCTAGTCGGTAATTCTGTCCCAAGCGTAAAATAAAAGTGGCAACCACAAACACTTGGCAGACATTTTGAGGTGGTGGTTCTTCAGATTATTCCTAACCTAGTGGCACTAAGGAGTGGTGGCTAGATTTAAAGTTATGGTACCAGAGAGGTGAGTACTCAGCGTGGTGTAGTGGATACAGTGACAGAATAGGACTATGGAGAGTTGGAATCTCCACTTGGCCATGGAAATTCACTGAGGGAGTGGAATTGGCAAAACTGTACCTTCTCATTTACCTCAAAAACCCTATAAGGGTCGCTATAAGTCGATTCTGACTTTACAGCACATAACTTTTTTTTAATTTAAAATATTTTTACCCCGCCTTTCTCCTTAAAAGGACCCAAAGCGGCTTACATCATTAAAAAGACAAGATTTAAAGCTAAAAACAGCAAGTATACAAACATGAAAAAAGAATTAAAGAAGTATATTAAAAATAGTAAACAAGATCAATACTAAAAACATATTTTAAAGCAGCTGAGCACAATAGAGATGGGCATGAACTGCTGCCCCAGTGATTCGTGCCAGTTTGCCCACCGAAGGAGGTGGGGCTTTGAAGTGCCAAACACCTGTTTAGCCAAAAAATAACCTGGCACGAACCACCAGTTCAGCAGTTCGTGCCTATATCTAGAGAACAACCCATTTTAAAAAACCCTTTCAGACAGCCAGTTGCTAAGGAAAAGCTCACTTGAAGAGAAAGATCTTTACCTGCTTGTGGAAGGACAGTAAAGATGGGGCCAGCTTGGCCTCTCTTGACTTGGCCTCTCTTGCTAGTGTAATAACCAGTGGGAAGTGACAACTCCCTGAGGAAGAGCGTTGCACCAGCTTTCCACTCACTGGATCCCAAGCTGTGTAAGCGAGTCTTAAGACTGAAAATGGACACTGGAAATCCAGTTTTTTGGCATGTAGTGGCTCCTTCCAGAAAGTTCTGTGAGATATTTTCTGTCTGTCTTTCCTTCTCGTCTAATTATTCACTGGAAATGTGCCAGGCATCTCTGTTGGGCCTTGGAACAGCTTTTTAAGAACTGTTGTGTCTTTTAATGGTGATTTGTACCTAGTCGTGTGCCTGGGTTTCTGGATGAAATCAGTTGCTGTATCCATCTCAAATAGCAAGAAAGAAGCAGGCATGGAGAAATTCTGTTTGCATTGTCTTCTGTATTCAATTGTAGTTGGAAATGCCTGAAGGAATAAATGTTTACAGAGAAGCTGAGTGCCTGTCTGTTAAAGCAAATTCTTTTCAATATACAGTGGTGCCTTGACTTGCGAACATCCCGACATACGACCATTTCGAGTTACGACCAGCTCCGGCCGCAAAATTTTGCCTCGACTTGCGACCAGAGCTTTACAACCAGAAAAAGGCAGGGAAAAAAGGCGGGGAATTCAAATTGCTAACCGTTAGTTGCGAAGAGGCTGCTTCTTTGTAGCTCTTTCGCCCCAGCAGTTAGAGTGAGTGCGATCGGAGGAGGCTTCAGACTGCCTGGTAAGGTAAGGTGCTGCTTTCTGCTTTTTAAAAACTGTTCTGGGTGGGTTTTGCAGCGTGGTTTTGGGCTGGGTGGTGGGATTATGTTTCTATGCTGTGATGGGTCTTGCGGGGTTTGTTGGTTTTTTGGTGGTTTTTTTCGTGTTTCTGATGGGTCTTGCAGGGTTTGTTTTTTGGGGGTTTTTCCCCCCATTTCCGATCGGTCTTGCAGGGTTTGTTTGTTTTTTGGGGTTTTTCCCCCCGTTTCTGATGGGTCTCACAGGGTTTGTTTGCTTTTTGCTTTGCTTTTTTTGCATTTCCGAACGGTCTTGCACGGTTTGCTTTTTGCTTTGCTTTTTTTTTGCATTTCCGAACGGTCTTGCATGGTTTGTTTGCTTTCTGCTTTGGTTTTTTTGCATTTCCGAAGGGTCTTGCACGGTTTGTTTGCTTTCTGCTTTGCTTTTTTTGCATTTCCGAAGGGTCTTGCATGGTTTGTTTGCTTCCCCCCCCCCCTTCAGCCGGAACAGATTAATCGCGTTTCTGATGGGTCTTGCAGTGATTTTTTTCTTCGGCCAGAACGGATTAATTGCATTTCAATGCATTCCTATGGGAAATGGTGCTTCGACTTACGACCATTTCGAGTTACGACCGGAGTTCCGGAACCAATTAAGTTCGTAAGTCGAGGCACCACTGTATTCCATAGCAGGTATGATTGATCATAAGCACCCTGCTTGTGCATTCAAAAATGACATACTATCAGAACCCATCAGCCTTTCAGTTATAGCCAATGAAGTCATTTCCACAGCATGACATGATTTATCACTCTCAGGTAACAGTAAATGTGTTTTAGACGGCAGACTTCTTGCTAAAGAAAGTAATGTAATGTTTCCTTAAGGTAACACAAATGGCAGTGTTACAGCAACTCTTGTTTGTTCTAAGGTTTGTTTGCCACTTTTCAACATGTTTTATTGGCTTTGTTGCATAGGCATAGTGACTGGGCAGCTATTAACTAAGTGATGTCCCCAGGATTCTGCAGCAGAGCATCTTTAGTACAAGGCCTTGAGAATCATCAGTCTCCCTGGTTGCAATTTTGTGTCTCCTTTTCTGAAGATGTGTTTGCACAGTATGAAAGCCAAAGTGGTATAAATGGTGAGTATGTCAGACGAGGAGTGTTTATACACCAACTTTGGTGGCAACCCGCCACACTGCCTGGTTTCAGTGGCCATTCCATTGGCCAATTGTGAAAAAGCCATTTAAAAATAGAAGCATTTTTCTTTATGTCACTGAAATGTATGAGCACAGTTGGAGAGCAGGTGAGCATGAAAACAGCTTTGAGAAACTACATGTGACTAATGGGCCATGTACTGCCCACCCTTGCTGTAGACCTGAGCCTCCAATAGCGAAATGTAGCCATGGGTGACTATCAACTGGCCGTATCCTTCTCTAATCTACATCCACAGGTCAAGTTGCTTGCATATAGTAGGGGCAGAAGGGAGGGCACACTTAAGTTTCTCAGAGGGCTATAATTTGTCATAGTAATGTTCTGGAAGAACATCAGAGGGGGGGCTCTCCATCAGAGATGAGAGGTTGAAATCAAGATGGGAGACCATGGCAAGCCCTATGGCAGAGCAGGTTTCTGTGAATAAATCACTCAACAACCAAACAAGACTCCCTAGCAATGTATGTTTCCATTTCCAGTTTTCCAGCAAAACACAATTGTTGTATTTCTCCCTTAATATTGGAAAACGTTGCCTACTTGAGACAATGTTCTGCCTAATTATATCACTTAAATAGTGAGCTGAGTACTTCTAGTTACTGCTGATGCTTCAAACATGTTTTTTTAAAAAAAAATCTGTTAGAAAGGTCTCAGTGTTTTCCTTGAGTAGGACAAAGTGGAGGAAAAGGGAAGGAGAACGCTCAGGCAGAAATTACTTTACGTGGCAGGTTTGCCTATGTTGTGTGTATTTGGCTGTACTGAGAGGCACCAGGAGACACTTGGGTTTCTCTATGAAAGTCATGCATTGCCCTTGAAAACATGTTACATTCCAGAGAGCAGCTATCCTGGTCAGTTACAAGCCATTGCGATCACTTTAGGGAGGGGTTATCAGAATCTCCTTGTCACTTTTTCTGTCCCAGTTCAGCTTTCAGGCAACCTAATTTATAGGCTTGAGAAACCAATTCATCCTTCTAGAAGGGTCATGAAGGCTGAATCAGCAGGTGTTGGGCAGCCATCACAGACACTTATTGGCAAGTACCAATGGTGTACCTATGTTCTTGATGCCCTCTATCATCACATCCCCAGAGCAATTTTTAATTTTTTCCTTTCCCCCCCTAAAAAGATGAAGTTTGATCATATATGCATTATCTTTTAAATGGGGGGAAAATAGGGCAATGCTACCGATTACTCCTGAACCATTTGACTTCGGGGGCCAGAATTTTATTACAGAGAACTGTGTGCACAAGACCAATTTTGCAAGCAGTTTTCCTGATTCGTTCGCTATTAGTCACACAACTGGGCACATGATTGTGTGACCAGCTCTGCAAATACTGCTGCAAAAATACTTCTCACAGTTTGCACGATTGCTCTTAATGTAATCACACATTGTTTGACCGAGACTATTTTTTTCTTGTTAAAATACGATTTTATCCTAGGCACAAATTTTTCTCCTCTTCCAGCACAAACACTACTAATTACCTGAGCCTGAGAAGGTCAGACTTGTCAAGCAAAGATGTGTTGTTGCTGCACAACCAAATACTTATGTTCCTTCAGCTGTCACCAACTGAGTTGGGCACTGACCTTCCAAGCACTGGTACATTTAGGTATCTGGCTGCAGAGGCAGAGGTTGGTAGTTCGATTCCCCACTGCGGTTCCTTGACAGGGGCTGGACTCCATGATCCGTAGGGTACCTTCCAGATCTGCAGTTCTTGAATTATGGATTACATCTCACACTCTCTTGTGCTAGATTAAGGGTGCAAGTAGACTGGCATTTGTCCCACATTTTGTGCCATATTTCTTACTGCTCCTTTCAAAATTTATTCCATTGATGACATGACGTTACCACTAATTACGAGTAGATCTGATTTTTTTAGCATGAGTATATGGCATATTCTGATCAGTCAGCATAGCTTGTGCCTTTTTCTAGCACTTACAGTCATACTATGTTGTCCCACTTTTGGCTTCTGTGATTGCCTATATCAGTCCTTGAGAGCCATTGTTGGGCATGTCCAGATACCATCACTGATGATGCACAGAGTGCAGCATGGTACAAGAATGAACCCTACTCCTTTTGCTTACCTTCTCCATGCACTGCTAACAACTGCAGCTGCAATGCAACTTGTAAACTATATCTTTAAAACAAAATTTTCTCGTAGCCCCAGCACTACACTGGTACAGCTGTAATTCAAAAGCTCACCATATCTTGTCTGTTCCGTGCCTATTTAATTTGCTAAACATTTTTAAATAGGGGTATTGAATGCTGGCAACAAGTGTGGGTAAGAGGGTAGTGATAATGGCAGAGGAGGGTGATGGAGAAGTGGGGGAGCTATGTGATGCATGGGCACATGGAACACACCTTCCCAAGATAACTGAACACTGTTGTGTGAACCTTGGCATGATTTAAATGCCAGGAAGAGATACAGAGAAATTCACATGAACCTGGGGCAAATTTCTGTTTGGTCGCACCCCAACTTTTCCTACTTTCTTGCCCTCCTGGTGCAGTAAGTCTGCCATTTCCAGAAGCACAAGCCAGTATGGTCAACTGTTAAGGACACTGGGAACTGTAGTCCCAAGCATCTGGAAGGCCTCTCATTTGTCAACTGCTAGTATGGACGATACTGTGTGAAGATACAGTGGCTTCCTGCATTTTACAAACCTATTACTGCTTTCTTTTTGCAAATCATGGGTTTGTATCTTCAAGTGAATGAGGTGAAATTCACATTTTCCCCTTCTTCGTACATTTCTTTATTGCCAACATTTTTCATCCTACTTGTTTGCTGGGACTCCAAGGCAGCAAACAAAAAACAGTAACAACCAGCAATACATTTAAAAGCAGTGATTTAAAAAATCCCATTAAATACAGAGATTTTTTAAAGTTTTGCAATGAAACCACAATGAATAGCCTTAATGTTAAAAGAATGAGAGTGAGTCACAGAAAAACATATTAACTTGACAACTCATTGTGAGCTGTCTTTCTAACTTGGGCACCCTCCACTATGACTACAAATTCCGCTATCCCCTACCAACATAGTGAGTGTGTAAGGATGAGGAGAGCAAGACCTGGGAGCCCAATCATCAGGGTTAAGAAGCTTGGGTTTGGGGGCACCAAGGTATAGGTTCACATTGAGTAAAAACTTGGTGCCTGTGTTCATTAAGGCAGTCAATCAATCTCTTTTAGATTTTTTTTTTCAGATTATATGGGCAATGTAAGTTACAGTTTCTCAAAAAATGTGCTTTGTATTAGGTTGTCTCCTGCACTGTGATGCCAGCTGAAAACTGGATGGAGAGCAGGTAATAAAAGATGACATGAAATACACATTAAGAGACCTGCTTCTTTAGGATCAACCCACATGCAACAAAAATGTTCAAGCTTTAGAATTCTGCAGAATGTTTGTACTGCCTAGATTTTGTGTGGTTTGTTTAGTTAATATATGTCAAAATATGGTTTGTGCTTTCTTTTTCTCATGGACCAGCATGGCTGCCTTTTTAATTTGGTGTTTCTTTACCCGGTGGAAGCCTAGAACCAAGCATAACCACTGTACAGGTAATGCAATAAATCTAGCAACTTTCTACATCTGATACAGTCCTAGTACTATAGCATAACTTGAAGAGGAATAAATTTCCTTTAACATTTAGTTAACCAGTGAGTAGCTAACAACATAATTTTAAATTAGAGATTTTTATTTCTTCATCTCATCTGTTGAGATGGTTGCTAGCGTAGGTGATGGTGAGATTATGGGCAAATACAGAGAAGGATTTGTGGCACTTGTAGGTGTGCACTCACAAATTTTGAGTGCTGGTTTTTTGGTGGGGAGAAGATGGTGTAAATGCCACTAGTAACCTGGCCTAGGGACATCTGCCTACTGCTGGAAAAATTACTGAACTGAATGCACTTTAGCCAGCCTCTGCAACCTCCTTCTGAAGAGTGGGATTAAAAACAGATATGGTAGTCATTTAACTGCCAAAACACACTGCCAAAAGATAGCATGCAAATTTGTATGATAACTGATATCTTAATATAAACAGATGTAAATCTAATTTTTATTCTATGATTGTGACTAAGTAACCTGTGTTCACAGCTGTCTCAGTGTTTTTTTATCTTTGCTCTAGACTTGGACTGGTCAAGTAAGAAGGCCTTCAAAAGGAGAATCATCCTGAAAGCAGACCATGTTCAAAGCAAGCCATCTGTCGTTGGTTCTTCCTTTTCTTCTAACCTTTATGCTTACTGGATCCAGCCATCCCTTATTATATATCTGGATATAATACAGAAGTAGACAAAGTACTGCCCTCCAAAAGCTATGGGATTAGAGTTCCTAGCACTCCTCACCATTGGCCATGTTGGTGGCAACTGCAGCCCAGCAAAATCTGGAGAACCGTGAGTTGTCTACTCTTGCTCCACCAAGTTATTTAAGCCCAAAACATTTACCAACATACCTTAAAGTACCAATTTACAGCTCCCCTCAGGTGGTCTTAATTGTTTCCCTTTTATCCTCATAAAATCATAGCCCCCTGGGCCCCACACTATGACATGTCCCAGGAGATTTCAGCGCACCTAGACTCCCAATGCCCATCAGTCGGGTTAGCACGGCCCGCAGATGGTGGCTGTAGTAGTACAACAGTATCTGGAGAGCTACATGACCCCCTCCCCTCATCTCAGAAGACAAGCTAAAGGACAGGTTGGTCAGTTATAACAATTAGTTTTTAAAAATATGCACAGGACAAGGAAACCTGCTCAAATGTATGGTTTTTTTTTATAAACTTAATCAATCCAGCCTGCTGTTAGGAGCTGGTTGTTTTCAAAACACACTTCTGATTTTTAGTACCACGTGGCTACAGACTGCAGCCCACAAAAACCATCCATTTCCAGTGTGGCTCTTTTCACTGGTTTCTTCCTTTAAACAGAGGAGTAAACTACTGTTACCGGCCAACTCTGCAAACTAAAATCTAGTTTGATTCTGCTCCGGTATCACTACACAAGGGTGGCAAAGGTGCCTGCAGCACGGTTGACGTCCGGGCTCTGATAGGTCTTGGGAGGGTCTCTCTCCCTGAAAGGTCTGTCAAGGTTGTAATGAATCTTGGCTTCCTGCCTCTGAAACTCCCGCAGGCTCCGAATGGTGAGAGCACAGACCACTGTGCTTGCAAAATAGAGGCAAGCGGCCACCAGGCCAAAGAGAGCCACTGATGCATCTCCACCCTGGACGCTGCAGTTCATTGATGTATAGCCTCTTCTTGCATACACTCTCTCTCTCCTTTTGCACACATCTGTTGCATTGACTTCCATGACAAAGTGGAGGTAGAGGCCAACGGCCACAACGTACCCAAGGGAAGCAACAATGTCAAAGATGAATTCTACGGCAAGTAGTCGGGCTGAGAGACGAGGAAGAGGCTTTGCTCCACTGACGAGGAAGAGGAGTGTCAGGCAAATCATGGTCAGGCTGAACGCTACACCTCCGTACACACAAGGTGCTCTCATTTGGCTGTACTGCATGTCTAGCTCCCTCACCTCTTGGAGCTCAGTTCCTTCAAATGGACTATAGGCTGAGTTGAGGTTGAAAGAGCCCAGCCCTCCCATAGAGGTGAAGCCAGAAATGCTTGCCTGGGTTGCTCCGATGCAAACCAACACCAGAATGTTGACGATGACTTCAACAAACTGCAGGATGCCTGCCAGAAGGAAGGACACAAGAAATGAATGTTTGCACTGGTCCATCTTTTTTTTAAAAAAAATAACTATTTTCAATGTGCAAATAAACTCAGTAATTAAAGCAATGTTGGTGTATGTTTGGTACAATTCTGCATTGTTTCTGGAATCTGCAAAACAGCCATAGTATTTCTGGTTTTTCACTCTCATTCTTACTTACTTATTTATTTATTTATTATTTTTATTTAACTTATATGCCGCCCACACTACCCAAAGGTCTCTGGGCAGCTTACAACAATTAAAATACAATAAAAAAGATAAAACAATTAAAATACAATTAAAATATATTCTTCTTTGCACATGATGGCTGCTCTTGGCTTCAGCTACTTGACCCTGAAGATGGAAGAGACTTCCCAATGAAATGCTGTCCCATTAGAAAAAATGCTACATACAGAAAGGTGGAGGTTGTGGTTTACCCTAATCTCTTCTCTGCATATATCCATGTAGAGGGTTTTTGTTTTTGTTTCTATAGTACTCTTATTCTACCTGGGTAACAGCAGTCAGAGATTGAATAGTCTTTTCTAGATAGTAGCTGACGTTATGGGAAAATATTCCTTGGCTTTACTCTTTTGATAAGGATAGCTCAATTGGATGGACATGCTCCCCTCCCCCCTCCAGCAGTGATTGTGAATATGTTGCTATCCACATATTACTGGTCTCCCAACTCCTATCAGTCTCTGTGGATGAAAATTTCAATATGAACAGGTCACTAGGAGAGATTAGTCAAACACCCAGTTCACCTTATAAATTATGCATTCACCAATGGGTACCAGTCATGTTACCTCCAGGATCAGAGGTAAAGTGCCTTTGAACACTACTGTTGCTAGGGAACAGCAGCCCAAGAGGACCACTGCCCTTTTGTCTTCTTTGTGGCCTTCCCAAGAGGCATCTGGTTGGCTACTATGGGAAATAGTGCATTGGGTATTTTTACAAAAACTGAAGGACAGAAATAACATCTGGTCAGTGGTTAGAACGGGCCCCACTGAGCTTTTTAAAAAAACTTTGGGATGAGTTTGGATCAGTCACACACACGTGCATACTCTTTCTCTCCCCCCCACAGCCTAAAATACTTCACAGACTTCTTGGGAAGAAAAAGTGGGAAGAAAACAACCATGTCTCCACCTTGAGCTTATCAGAGGAGAGAGTGGATAGGAATGGAGAACATCAGTGAACAATTAACTCTGTGATACGAGACTTAGGACTTTTTTTTCTATTTTGGAGAAGAGTGGGTAAAAAAAAAGTCAAACAAGAGAACTGTTTTCATTTGTTCCTCTGAAGACATTGTGGGTGGGTGGGGAAGTCCCTTTTGGGCTGTTGACATAGATGCAGATGGAAAGCCAATGGTGTGCAGTGGTTGGACTAGGATTCTGGAGACTGATGCTGAAATCTCTCTTGGCCATAAATTGGTCTAAGGAGGACCATGTATGCTAGCTTGAGTTTAACAGAGAAAATAAAGGTAACAAATGTAAGATATAATAATATAAATAACAAATATTTACAGTTGGTTGACATTTGAGGGACTGAGGATGCTGTTTATGATACCATCATCTGTTGGAAGGGCTCACAAAGATTATTGTGCCCTACATTGAAGCAAGTAGCCTCAAAAACCAAAGTGCCCTCTGGAAGACCTTCTGAAGTCATTTAAGTGTATCTTCCAAAAGCTGTTTGGTGGAGTTCTGTCTCCTCTGCCAGGAAGATGAATCAATACCTCTTGGGGATCCCAACCTCATCGCCCAAATGTTAAGCTATTTGGCCAAGGATTGCTAAAAACAGGCCTGAGCATATGTGACCTACATGATTTTTAAGAATCTTCTTCCCCACTGTTATTGGTACTTCTGCACCAAAAAAAGAGCAATTGAGTGCTTTGCAGTGGGGCAGAGGTACTCCAGTTTGGTATCTTAAAACCCTCACAAATGAAACAGTCTGAGGAAAACTCAAAACATTATCAAAGGCACATAAAAAGACAAGAAACCTCAACTGGTCTCTCTAGAGGGAGTGATCCACCTCAAACTAAACAACTTTCTCAATTAACCTTTTTCACAAGGATCCAAATGTAACAAGGTCAGCTTTCACTCTTTGCAGTTTTCCAAAACACAATGAAGACTAAGCTAGATCAGCAGAGAGTCCAAAATGCGGAGATAAAAACATCCTAGCAAGTGTGCTTCAGAAAACCAGTCACATATAACTTCCTTATCTTCTCAAGGGCATGAATCTGCAATGACTTTAGAAACTAGACTCTAAAAGCCAGGTGCAAAATTCAGCCCAGGCCAAATGAGCAAATGGGACCAAGCCTCTCTTAAAGCAATCCCAGGTACCAAACAGCCACTAGGGGGCAGGTTAAGACTAGTAGAAGTTCACCTGTACTTAACACTTTCATTCTATACTGTGAATGACCCAGCCTCACAATCCTCACCCAGAGACCTGACGCTACCAAAGCTTGCCAAACCAGTCTTGTATTTTTATTAGCTGCTCCTAAGAGACAGGAAGGAATAAACTGCTTGTTTAGTTGAGTAACCTAGATCTGCTAGTCTCTGCAATCTGTTTACTTTATATACAGAGCATATCTTACAAAAAGATACATTAGATTCAGATGAAGGACAAGTGAAAATTGTTCGAAGAAACACTAGCAGTCTAAGATATGCAGATGATACCATATTACCTGCAGAAAGCTGCAATTACTTGAGATTATTCCTAATGAAGGTAGAAGAAAATGCAAAAGCAGGGTTAATTCTATAACACTTTCACAATGACAATGAAAAATGTGAAATTGTTAAAAGACTTCCTACATCCTGGTTCAATCGTCAGTCCAGATGGAGGCTGCAGCCAAGAAATCAGAAGAGGACTGCGACTCACAAAAGCAGCTAAGAAGGAACTAGGAAAGATTCTCAAGCATAAGGATGTGTCACTGGAGACCCAGAACAAGACCATCCATACAATGGTATTCTTAATGGATGTGAAAGATGACAGGATGAAATTCACTTCATTTGAAATGCAGTGTTTGATACAAGCTTTACAAATGCCACGGACTGCTGGAAAGACCAATTAGTCTGTACTAAATCAAATCAAGGCTGAGCACAATCTCTCTAGAAGCATTTGAGCACATTATGGGAAGACAAAACTCACTAGAAACGAAAATAATCCTGGGAAAAGGTGAAGGCAGCAGGAAATGAGGAAGACTGAATATGAAATGGATTCACCAAAAGAAGCCATGGTCTTTGGTTGGCTGTTAATGACTGTATCCTTTTGAGGCCACAAATTAAAAGGTTTCCCATAAATCAGAAGCAACTTGTTAGCACATAACAAGAAGTCTCTGCTAATGAACTTTCCTTGGCCACTTGAAAGTTTTTTTTTTTTTTTAAAGATCATCATCAGTCTCTTTCCCAGATGCTGGAATTTTGTCCTTTCTTGTGCTCTTTATGTAGTCCTATGTCTCCCCAGGGCTTACTTCCCTTTTCTGCAAGCCCCTGCCAGGCTGCATGTCGCTGAATTAAGAAGTTGAGGGAGTGGAACTGGAGCCTAAATTTAAACACTGGGCTTGACTATTAAGATGCTGTTCTGTGATTTTACAACATGTTTTCAAGTCTAAAGAGAGGATATCCTAATTATGCAGATCTGGAACAGTATCAGGCTGATAATGTTGCCAAGAAAGCTTGGTGAAATAGATCAGGTTTCAGTGCCCAGCAGATCTCTTTTAGACCTTCTGCAATCCTTTTGTACATTGATTCACACAGATATTGAAGGAGAGTTTTCCACCTCAAAGACAGACACATGAAAGCCGGCCAGGGCCATGTGACAGAGCTGAGAATTCCAGGTGTGAGGTCCAGTGATTTATAGAGGAGTTGGAGGACTGTCATTCAGTGGCTAAAATTCTGTTGCTTGGTATAGCAAAGTGCACTACAGTAGGCCCATTGAATCCGTGGCAATTTGGTGAGTCAAGTCCTCTGTAAACTCCATTAATTCAAATGGACCCTGTGACTTAATTTAGCATAGTAAGTTGCAATTAGAGTAGGCCCATTTGAATGAATTGAACTTATGAAGGAGATGACTCACCAGATCCCCACCGATTTAATAGGTCTACTCTAGTGCAATTTACTACGCTAACAGGATTATTGGCACTGAGTTTTAAAATAAAGTGCTCCCTACATCAATGGATCCATTCAATGATATGCATACTACTGCAAAGTCCTCAACACTGCTCTGAACTTGACTTCTGTTCATATCATAAGCCACAGGATTTGGGCCAGTAACAGAGCACCTGTTTTGCATTCAGAAAAATCCAGGTTCAATTTCTGTAGATACAGAGTTACCCTCTTATTTCCAGACATTCCATTAGACCAGCGATGGCGAACCTATGACACGTGTGCCAGAACTGGCACACAGAGCCCTTTCTGTGGGCACGTGGGCCATATGTCACCATCGAGAAATACTTACCTGTCCTCCAATCCCAGATTTTGCCACTCTCCTCTGCTGGTGCAGTGGTCCAGCGGAGGGGTGCAATGGCGGCCATTGGGGGATTAGAGGACCGGTAAGTATTTATCTGTTAATACCGCCCCTAGGAAAAAAACAAGCATTTAACTCTTGCAGTGCAGGGGCAGTTGTTTTAAAATAAGTTGGTTTTGTGTTGCAGTTTGGGCACTCGGGCTCAAAAAGGTTCACTATCACTGCATTAGACCCTGTGTATGTTGTGTTTCACCAGCAACTGAGAAATACAGAGTCAGTGAAGATATATATCACACACAGAGACTGCATTTCTGTTGTGAAAACTGGGAGGCAACCATTAATTTTACCTTGTACAAGACAACATGACCTCAAAGGTCATGTAAACACATACAGGGTAAATGGGAGCTGCAATGTGAAGAGTTGCGGCTGGTCAGTGTTTATCAGCCAGTCATGCCTTCTTTCAGCATTTGATTCCCCACTTACCCTGTCTCTCTCCCCCCCCCCCCCCCAGTATGTTCAGTTCTCACTGGGTTGTCCTTAAGACTCCCCCTTCCCCTTGGGGCCCCTTCCCCTAGACTTTTCATGTCTCCCCAAACCTTGTGACAAGTTCCAAAGGCATACTAGTGTTAGCCTGTTGCATAGGATGAGATCTTGTGGATATGGAAAATCATGGCTAACTTTGCAAACCTTGTGGTTTCCCTGAGCCTGCAACAATTCCCCTGTATGCTGATGGTGTCCTTATGACTGCAGAGAGAACAACACTTGCCTCTGAACACTGGAAATAGAAGGAGTGAGGAAATGATCTTGGGCCAGTGATGAGCCCAGCATGATGGGTGGGATCCAGGTTACATTTACCTGCACTTGTTTCTAATTGCAATCAATGTGAAAATTCATGAGTAACTTTTTTTGATTGGATCAAATGGGGACTTCAGTGCAGTTAACTTAAATTGTATCCAGTCCTAGGTCTGCTTTACTCTTCCAGCTCAGGAGGCACCAGCTGACCCCAAGCAACTGGAGATTAATGGAAAGAAAGGAAAATGCTGTCCTCTCTGAAGATTCCTGATGGCAACAGAGGACCTCATTTATGCTTTAAACTGTTCTAGCGCTAAGAAAGTTCAGCTAAGGACTACACATGTCATAACAATAGTCACAATCTTCAGTCCCACTGTGATTTCTATCAGTAATGAAACACTTCCCTGATTCAGAGAAGGTCAACAATGAAGCTGTGTGAGGCAGTGCGTGACTAGAAAAGGAATCTGGAGAATTTTACAGGAAGACTCCAGAGCATCTTTGTGCAAAGTTGTGGGTTTGCATGAGGATCCTAGAGGAGCAGTTCCCAAAAGACCTCGGGGCGACCTCACATTTTAATCCTCACAATGAACTTGCAACGTAGATTACAATTATGAGAAGTGGCCATCGGCCCAAGATCGCTGTGTGAATGGTCATGCCTGGGGATTCGAACTTGCATCTCCCCAGTCCTATTCCAACTTTCTAACTGAAAGACTGACATCTCTGTTGAAGCTAAAGGTTTGTTAGGCAATCTTGGGCAGTCTGTCTGTCTCACCCCAGCCTCCCTTCCCAGGATTATTGCAAGGGAGCACCAGACCCTGTGCCTTCCAAGACTCTTTGGAGGAAAGGTAGGACATAATTTATCTAGCTCACTTAGTTAGCCGTCAGCCTGCATGAAGCTGCACAAAGGCCCAAAGAGAGCTTGCAAAGCCAACTATGGTACAAGTGAAACAACAGAGAAGTGGAGGCAGCAGCGAATACAGAAACACACTGTAAACTACAGAAATATTGGCACACAACTGTTTGCCCATCACACTCCCCCCTGCGAGGTGCCTTACAGATGTGTTGGTCTTCAAGTCCCACCATCCCCAGCCAGAGCAGCCATGGGAGTTAGGGATGATATTGATAGTAGCCCAATAAATATTTATCTCACAAGTACCCTATAATATAGGGCACGTTATACTTCTTTGAGGAGCAAGTTTTGGCCACTTTTTCTCTCTCTTACCAATGGTGGGGAATGTAGAACCCTGCAGATGTTCCCCCTCATCCCTGAAGCAGACTGAACTTTGTCCTGATCCAGAAGGTGGCTGTCACCTTCTTAAGGGCTTATAATGGTTTCCTAGCCCCAAAGACGATACGGTGTTGCTCAAGGAGATCAGGGAAGCCCACAAAGCAACAGTTCACTCATCACGAGGTATTAAATTATGTCCTAGTTAACGGATGGGAATCATGCCACCCACAGACCACTTGTCATGTGAAGGGCATTTTTGCAACCTCCAGAGTTGCACTCCAGTTTCTTTTCTTTCTGATTAGGGAATCATATTTCATAACTGGCCACAATTCAATTTCCTCTAAAACAAAGCAGGGTCCCTCTGCACCATGCTTTACCAAGATAAAACAAAATAAAATCTTTAATAATCCAAATTAGAAGTGGATTTTCTCCCATTTGGAAGGGCTAATGTGGCCTGAAAAATGACTCTTGTACCCCAGAGCTTGGCTCATCCCTGTCTAACTACGAAATCATTACTGCAGTCTGAAAGTCAGTAAATCTCAAGAGTATAGTAGTTTTTTCCAGGCTCTGCCCTCACCTCCGGAACACAGTGGCTGCTACATCCATAATATGCCTTAAATTCCAGAGAGCTGCTGTCTATCAATAAAGGGAACATTAAGGGAAGGCGCCAACACAGCATAGCCGGGGAGGGCATTTTGCCTGATATAATTTTAAAAAGTAACTGTCCAACTTCTGGTTAGAAGGCAACATGTTCATGGAAGGGCATATTTTCCTGGCCCTATAGAGAAAACCATTATTTTGACAACTGGGGCTTGTCAGCCCTTCTCATTGGGTCCTTTGATTTGCAGGTGTGAGGCAGGAGGCCTTTTTGTTGTTGATTTTGTTTTAAAAGGTTTGTTTTCATGAGTCGGGAAACACAATTTGGAGGCCAAAAGCAGGGACTAAATAAGCCTGCATTTGTGTTCCGAACTGGGAAGAGTTGACTTTACAGGTTCATTAATGTGTTTGGGTCTCTTGGATCACACTGGTGAATGCTGAGGGGAACAGGAGATGACTTTAACTATTTTGCAAATCTGTTTGTGGGGAGTGGGAATAAAGCCAAGTTGTTTAAGACTGTCTGGCTACTATTCTGTCGAGTTGCACAATTTCACAAGGGTGATCACACAAGTGTTCCCCCAGCCCCAGGAGGCTTCCTTGGCATGCCCAGCAAGTTAGCACATTTCCAGATGAGGCCTATGGCCTGCCGTCATAGTCTCATTCATGGAGTGGAATGGGGCATCCCAAACCATGCCACCCTCAACCATCTCATAGTCCTTTTCTACTGCTGCTTCTTAAGAAGAATATACTGATAAAATAGTGACATGAGGTATAAAACTGGCAATGCTAGGAGCCCTCCATCTGGAATCATCTTTGATCACAACTGAAACAACAGGTCTTTGCATTAGTTGAAACTAACAGAATTAATTTCACCCCCACCCCCGGTTTCCAAGGAACATATTGAAGATTAATATTCAGCTAAAGCTATTCATTACATTTAATCATCATCATCATATGCCATTAAGTCAGTTCTGACTTATGGCATCCCTTTTCAGGGTTTTCTTGCTTGCAGCTTGCCCAAGGCCACACAGGCTGGTTCTACTCACAGGAGACACAGTGGGGAATTGAACTCCCAACCTCTGGCTTTGCAGCCAGATACCTAAACCATTTACATATACTATAATGCATCATTGTGTGTATGTGTGTTCTGTGCTGTCAAATTGGAACCAACTTATAGCAACCCTAAATAAGGCTTTCAAGGTAAGTGAGATATTTAAAGGTGTGGTTTTACCAGTTCCATCCCCTCAGTGAGATTTCATGGCCAACTGGGGATTTGAACCTCCTCTCCTCTAGAGTCCTAGTTCATCACTCTATCCACTACACCACATTGGGAATCCATAATACATCACTAAGGATAATCAAACACCAGTCCAATGTGGAGGATAGAGCCAGGGAAGGGGACAGATGCTGGTTGGACTAGAACTCTTGGCAACACTGACCTCTAGCATTGCTGTCTGGGGCTGAAGGGAGCTGGAATCCAACAGCATTTGAAGGGCTACAGGTCCCACACTGATTAGGTTTGGGAGACAGACATATAGCTTCCCACTCAGTCATGAACTCATGGAGTGACACTGAATCACTCTCAGCCTGAACCACCTCATAATCTTCTTGTCAGGGTCTGTGTGTGTGTAGAATTCTGTATGCCAATACCAGCTTCTTAGAGAGTGGAACATAACTTTAATTAGAGAATTAGAAGAATAGAAGTAACTGCTTGTTCTAATGGAACCCCATAGTAGTACATCATGAGGTGGCCAACAAAATATGGGAAAGGAGTAGCAAGAACAAGGTCCACCTTCATATTATCTGGGAAGTACCTTCTATGTTGCTTCTACAGAGAGAAAGCATGAATTTCTGATTCCCTTGTTTCTAAAACCTATTCCTGGGTTAAGCTATGCAACCATGATGTCACCCATGGATGTAAGCACACAGCATTTAACTGTGTCATTCATTCTCAGATTTGTATTACCACAGAACTGTTATTTTCCCATTAAGGAGGGTGGGCAACTTATGGTCTTCCACCTTCCTCATGTTGTTGGACTATAGCCCTAGGCAGCAAAACCACTGGTGGTGTATGATCACAGTCCAAGCATATCTGGAGGACCACAACATCAGTTCCTTTACTAAAGCCTGATATCTTGATATCCTGATGCATCTGAGTGTTGTTAGCAATGACTCTGAGCCTAAAGACAAGGAGGGTCATTTTTAAGGACAGTATGACCTCTGTTTTGGTGAAAAGATTTTGATTTGATATCTGAGAAAGGAAGGATGGTCAGGGGGAAAGTATTTCAGGCACACATGGCTTTGTGGCTGGTTTATTAATGCATGAACATGTCCTAAGGGAGAAAAATAAATCGCTTTACAGCTATTTCCTAATTTTATTTGCTGGTGAAATTTGATTTAGCTCCTTGCTAATTTGCAAATGGCAAGTGCCCTTGTTGAGGCAAATAGACGACAATCTGGGATGGAGAGCAGACACTGTGTGAGAGCCGATGTTAGACTAGAACATGGTTGTTCACAACATCTGCTCAGATTCAGCATTAACAAGGCAAGCCTGCTTATGTCTACATCAGTGGTACCCAACCTTGAGCAACCCAGGTGTTCTTCGACTGCAATTCCCAGAAGCTGTGCTGGCTGGGCTTTCTGGGAGTTCAAGTCCAAAAACAGATGGGTTGCCTGTGGTCTACACAAACATCAGCCCCAAAAATGGGGAATTCTCTTCAGGTGGGTTTCCACAATTATTTTGTGGATACAGTAGCCACTCATGTATCGCCAAAAAAAGGGCGGGGTGGGAGACTTACTTCCAGGAAAATGTACAGGGTCAGAGCCCAGTCATGGTGAGGTGGAAGAACTTAGAAGTGTGTTTAACTTGCTTGGTAAAGAAATACTAGCAAAAACAGGGAGAGGCACAGAAAGCCTAGAAAAGTTACTTGTTTGGATTCAACTTCCAGTGGCCATCCTGTTGTTTAAAGACTTTGGGATCCGTTGTCCAAAATGTAACTTTTTAAGCATGATATGAGTGAATGATTTGGGGGCACTCTGAGACATTAGTGCTGTTAGAACAGTGGCTATAACTGGAGTCCAAAGTGGTTTGAACCAGAACTAAAAATGAACAATGTTAATCATTGTGGCTCTCCCACTTTTTGATGCTGTAATATTGGGGGGGGGGGGGGGGGGGAGACATCTGTGGATAAGTGCCTGGATGGTGGTGGCGGCACTGGGAAGCCCCATGGAGCCTTCTCTGAGGTTTCTGAAGTCCATCAAGAATTATAACCCATTAATACATGTTGGTAGCTTCTTTGAATTAATGGGGGAAAACAGTTGACTAGAAAGCCTTAGCTTCAATTAGAGGTTAAATCCAGGCACCATGGTGCCCAGACGCTAGCTTTTTTTCTTGTTCTTTTTGTTCTATTGGGGCTGGTAGTCAGAAGGGGGAGAACAGGGATCTGCCTTAAAATAGGCCAAATGATTTGACCATCCAGCTGATTACCATCTCATCCAGTTTGGCAGCACTACTCCCGGGTCTCTTTCTCATCACCTGTACCAGAGATCCAGGGCTGGCCCTAACGTTAGACAGAGTTAGGCAGCTTCCTGAAGTAACAGATACTGGATAGCTGAGGAGGGAAAGGAGGGCCCACATTGTACTTGTCTTAAAAGCAGCTTAAAGTAAGAAGACACTTTTTAGTTAGGGAAGTCATGTGAGGGAGGATTAAGTCTCCCTGTTGTAAACCAATCAAATTTATCCTTCCGCCTACAACTGCTTTCCTCCAAAGCGGTGGGGGGTGGGGAGGCACAATCTGATCAAGGATCTTCCTGCCCAGTCCTACCCTCAGCATTATAGGAGAACTGCAAAAAAAAAGTGTTGTGGACGACTTACCAGGCCAGACAGCATAGGATGTGTTATAGATGCCAGAAAACAAAATACAGTACTAGCAGTGCAATCTGATCCATGTCTGTTCAGAATTGTCTCACAGAGCTCAATGGAGCTTAATCTCAGGTGAGTTGGCATAGCACTGCCGCCTCTGAATTTGCCTTCAGAACAGATCGCATACTTGATGGATGGTTAACAGGGGAATAATTCTGTTGTTTGGGTTTGTTTGTCTTTATAATGTCTCAGCACAATGGAGACTTTAAATCTCTGCATCACTTTTCTAGACACATTATTATAGTGAAATCTCCCCTAAGCTTAGAAGATGTCTTGAAAGGCTATTTTCAGTCTTCTATCAAACTACTGGAAGAAACACATTTGCTCTGTTCTTTCTTTAATAACGCATTTTCAAGTTGTGCTCATTCTATCAATAAGAATTTATCCAAGCAAACTATGTTTAGACAAGTGCCTGGCTTTCAAAAACTATAAATGAGTTATTTTATAGACCTGACTTGTCAAGCACAGAAAACAATACACCAGTTTAAAAACAAAGTATAGACTGAGGTAGCTAGAGCTGGTAGTGCAAAAACATGCAAAGTACAATAACTACTCTATCCAGTCCACATATCCACTTTTAATTGCTCCCAGGCATACCACAGAGGGAGGAATTTATTGGGAAAATGGATTTGGGAGATGGAATCTCTCTTCAGATGGTTTCCCATAATCCTTTGTGGCTATAGTAGCCACTCATGCACCACCCAGAGAGAAAGAGAGAGAAGCATTGCCAAAAACAGAAAACAAAAGAAGGCACACATTGGTATAAAATTCGTATATCTTAATTCGTAGGTACAGGCACACCGTTCCTGCTTCCTTGCTGCTGCCTCCCAGAACCAACCACCTGAGACGACAGCCTCAGTCTGCCTAACAGTAAGCCAGGCCCTCTTAATTAAAATCAATTGCCAAATCCCTCACTGCCAAATTCTAATTAAATATTATTTAAAATAACCCCACAAGCTCAATTTCACACACACACAAAAACCCTCATGTTTTGGGGAATGTAGTATTGCACCTTTAACAACACACCTCTCCCAGGCTTGCAATGCTGCTATAACAATCCTTCCTTGAATGCTCTCTTTTTAGCTTTATGGCTAGTCCCTAATTTCAGTTGTTGTTCTGGAAACTGAAAATGAAGGCTAACAGGGATTACTCCCCTGCAGAACTGCAGCCTTAATGAGGTGTGTTGGGTGGCACAGCTTCATCCTGAACCACTATTTGCTAGCTGTGAAACTGACCTTAAGACATGTTAAAGCCTCACTACCGTTTCCAAGATAGAATTCCCCATTGTTAACAACTGAATCACCACTGTTAGGTAATAGGAAGAAAAGGGTATATGTGTGTGCTGTGTTAGTTTCAGAGAATGAAAGAGGCCTAGTATCACGATTACCATCCTTTCATGAAACACACTGAAATATTTAGCCATTCTGAATTCTAGGAATAATAGATTCAGTGGAAATTTTTGATCCCAGGGTCATGAAAATCCACTGCTATTTAAACCATTATCAATGATTATTTGTTACGTTGAGGACTTGTTACACAAGTGTTGTTATCTACAGGAATTTGCTTATAAATGGAATTTAACTGCAAGCTGTGGATTTAAAGTACTTCACCTACTTCTGCTCTTTGTTTTTCCTGAAAAGGAATTCAGGGAAAGCAGAAACATTTTATTTTGCACACATACACCCCACAAGCAAGACAGATCTCAATAGAGAACACTATTCTCACACCAAATTAGATAAAGGATACAAGTGATCAAATAATAATAATAATAAGTTTGCATACCTCTTCTTGAGCACAGGTTTGAGCATTTCTCAGAAAAGGTCTCTTTGGGTGGATAAGACTCTGGCAGGAATTCAGCACCTCCATGAGTTGTTACTGGCTGGTTCATATACGGCTCTGCAACAGCCATGGAAGGCTTTGAATGATCAAATGTACCTGGTGGTAACCTATAGGAGGAGACAGATTGCGGTTTATAGTATTTCCAATGCTATTAATTATGAAAGGGTTGTTGTGACTAACAGTTTTCTGGTACCTTAGAGACTAACACGTTTTATTTGGCATAAACTTTCATGAACTGTAGCTCAGTACGTCAACAAGCTTAACTTGTTCAGTCTTGGAGGTGACACGAGGATCTTTGTCAGAACAGAGGAGTGTGGCTGCCCACCCACCCCCAAGGCATATGATAACTCAGAATAAGACAGATCTGCATAAGCAGAGCTCCATACTTTGGGGAAAGGAGGAAGAATCTTCCAATATATAAAATTTTTATTAAGGCCCTTTCACAGACACTGAAAAGCCCCTTCCTGATGGCTGTTATTTTTGTCACCAATTTACTTAGATCATACAGCTGTGAGAACTGCTGGAGAGCTCAGTGGTTTAGGGACCTGGATGTGGAGCCAGAGGCTGAGAGTTCAGTTCCCCACTGTACCTCCTTGACAGAAGCTGGGCTTGATGATCCATAGGGTCCCTTCCAGTTCTGCAGTTCAAAGATGAATTTGATTATAAGAAGAGTCGGTATAGTTCAGTGTGTTGAAGCACTTGGTTATAGATCCAAAGGTCAGAAGTTCAAATCCCCACTGTGCCTCTTAGGAAAGGATCCAGCTGAGATCATGTGGAACATGTATAGCTGATGGGGCTATCTTGCTCAGTCCCAAAGGCCATCAAAAGCATCAGACTCGTAAACCACTTCTGAGTACTTTCTATCTCAAAGCCCAGGAAGGGTTCCTATAAGTCACAATTAGCCTAACAGCATACAGTTGTTATTATCAGAGTTATAACTCCCCTGCTGCTCTATTTTTGAAGTCTGGTGTGTTGCTGCCTCAAACTGCCAGATTGTGACTGTTTTTTATTCAACATTCTGGAGATTTCTTTTGGCTGTGCTTCTGTCTTTCAGCCAGCATTTATTTCTACAACTTTTCCTGTTCTAACCAATTGTCCTTTCCTCAGCTCTCACAGACACAAACAAAAATATAACAATTCACCGCAGTCTATATAAGTGTTCATTACTGCAGCATTGCATAGGAGCCACGTTGTTGCTAATTACAAGCTTCATCCACTCTATCTCCTATTTTATTTCATTTATTTTATTTTATTCACACCCTCCCTTCTTCCCAAAAGAGAGACCCTGATTCTTCTCTCTCCTGACAAAGATATTTAAAAAGGAATAAACATAAAACAACTGACTGTTAGCACAGCATAGCTTTGGTCTAGCTGGACAGTAACTTCCTTGACCTTAACTAGTTTCTGTGTTTATATGTATGCATGAAGAGCAGGAGTAAACATAAACTTTGTGATCCCTTAAGTCTCTCCTCTGCACAGACACAATCCTGCCGTCCTCTTTAATGAGCGACTAACCTGAAAAATGTATGAGCATTTACAGCAAACAGATACCCTTTCCAAGAGCTAGAAAATGTTACTTTTTTGAACTATAATTCCCATGATCCCTCAACCAGCACAACTGCTGGTCAGATCATCAGCAGAAGGTGCTTGGGTTCAAGATGCAGCCAGACTGCAGGAAGGAGTTACTGGGCGACATCCCTTCTTCGCCCTATCCTCGTATCATCAAGCCCTTCACCAAAAGGTAGACCTGCAGGAAAAGCTGAATCAAGCTTCTGACTTAAAGATAATTCATCTCAGGGAGCTGTGAGTCTAATGGAAGAGGCAGCTGGGGAAACCCTTTGCCGCCTTGGGTTCTTTTTAAGGAGAAAGGTGGGATAAAAATGTTTTAAATAAATAAAAACAAATAAAATGGTATTGTTCAACTGAGCATCCCATCTGAGGAACTTCTGGTCCCAACCTCCAAGTGATTCGAGGTCAGCTAATGGGGATGCAGGGCATTCTGTAAAGGCAAAGGCAAACTTGTCTGAAACAGCAAAATGTATTAAAATACAGTAAAGAATTAGCTGCCTCCCTTTTTAAAAAATCATACTTACAAGACAGGGATGGGCAACCTTCAGTGGCCAAAGGGCTACATACGCCCATCCTTGGATCTCAGGCAGTCATATCTGCTCTTGCTCCTGCCCTACACTGTCCCAAAATGATCGTTCTGCTAAAATTAAATTAAAAGCCCTTCTCATGCCCTCTAGTGACCAAAAAAAAAAAAAAAACATATCAAAAACTACGGTATTGGGGCCAAGGGATGACGGGAATCTCCAAAAAAAATGAGTGGTGGCAGAATTTCCGAAACTTTCAATTTTTTCTGGAAAAAAAACAGGGCGGAAAAAGGGTGATTTTTTTTCAGAAAAAATATAATTTTTCGGAAATGTTACATCTCTAAAAAAAACACCAGAGTTCTTATAATAAGAAAATATAAAATGAAAACACGTCTAAGCGTGTGTGTGTTTTTCCAGAAAAAAAATTGGAAATTTTACATCTCTGTGGTGGACCACATGCAGCTCAGACTTGGAACTCCCTCCCACAGGAGGCCAGACTGGCCCCATCTTTGCTGTCCTTCCACCAGACTTTTTACTTCAGGCAGGCTTTTCCTTAGCAACTGACTGTCTAGGAGACAATAAACAGGATGGTTTATATGTTGTTGCTTCTAAACCTGTTTTTTATAATGCTTTTATCTAACATTTTTTTAACATAATGTTACAAATTCTTCTCTAATATATGAATAAATTATTTTTTTAGCTTTTAATATTGTGTTTTTAATGATGTAAGCCACCTTGTATCCTTTTTTAGGTAAACATGTGTTAAATAAAATAAACAAATACATCCCTGTTTGTAGACAAGTAACCATTACAACACATTGATAGCAGCTCATCTTCTGTACAGCTGAATATCCTACTATGAAAATAAATTTTTAATAACTATAATATTGATGTTATCTTTTAAAATGAATGTCTTTATCCATTTGCCCCATGCCTATAACAAAAAATAGGAGCGGGATACACTTTTTGGTCTGTGGCCCAATATCCATTTAGGGAGCTTAACAGCACAGTCCAGCAGTGGGCAGAGCTAAGAATACAGGGCCAAAGCAAGGCAGGCATGACCAGATATAATTATTTACCAAATGTCAGCATTTCCCAAATATGCATCTCGCAAGCTTATGCTTAAAGCAACAGCCTTCAAGCACACAAATAACAGTTCAGTTTTATACACATACAATCAACAGTTTCCATGACTGCAAAGCAGTTCCATCTAAAAACTTCCTGGTTTATAAGCAGCTTATCTCTGATCACTGACTGGAGAGAAGAGGAGATTAATTTTGCAGGTAGACGGGGAATCCCTTGACTATCTCCTAAGGCAGTAATTCACAAACTTCTTCAAATCATGACACACACCCTTTTAAAATAGCCAAGTAACCTGCAACCCATCCACCACACCATGTTCGCATAAAAGGCCATTTTAAATGGGGTAAAGCTATCCCTTCTCAGAAAGTACAGGCTTCTTTTTCCACCCCCAAAGGGTCTGTTTCTCATACATACACATGCATGCTAACTTTAATATCCTGCTCTGAATGCGAAGGAAGAACAAAGGCTACAACACACATACAATAACCCCGCCCCACCCCAGAAAACACTTTGCGACCCCCTTGGGAAATACCAGGTTGGGAAACATGGGCTTTGCTTAGTTCACAATCCATATTCAATTCCTAAACTTCTGTCTTTTGTTCAAACAGCTGCCTTTTGCCTGCTCCTCCCCAATCTTCACACCTTTCTTAATTTTGTTTTCTGTATCCATCTTTAAAGCACTTTCTCATTTTTTGGCTTCCTTTAAGATTGCGTGTTAGGTCAAGGAATCTCTGAATCCTTGTTTACTGTTTATCATCCTCGAAAAAATTTTCATGCTGGAACACAGATGTTAGCAACGTATAATAATGATGTTGTACTTTTGTACACTGTAATTAATGATTTTGTTACATGCTCATGCAGTTTTAGTACTTCTCTTTTTAAAAGATAAGCATAAGAAAAACTCCAAAATCTATTGCCAGGTTTTGTCATTCTCACTATTCACCATTTTGTGAATTTTGCACATTTCATCCAAGTAAAGGTCCTGCCTGATGTTAGATTTGGGGATTTTTTTTCCTTATAAAAGGAGGCAGAATGTAAGCGAGTTCAGGTTTATATCATCCTACAGTACATATCTGTTTAAGATGGGGAACTACGTATAGCACCTTGAGCATTAACAATGTAATACTTTCTAATAAACAGAACTATTGTGATGCCATACAATGAAAAGACAGAGGAAAGACTTGTAACCAGAGTGACAGTGAATAACTTCCTTTTACCCTAGAGATCACCATGATGAAAAGTGTGAAGAAACATAGCAAAGAATAAGTTTCACTGTGGATTATTTCACTTCTATTCTATTCTCTCTCCCCCCACCCTCTTTTTAAATTTACCTTCCACTTGTTGGGTAAGATTTCATACTTCTTTCATCAACGTATCTGTTGGACCCAGAGTTCTCCCTGTACCTGTAATTTTTATCTCGATGGGGCCTCTCGGAGTGAGACATCTTTTGTCTTGCTGAAGTTACCTGCCAGCGCAGAAAACACAGACTGATTTATAGATCTTCTAATTCAATAGGCTGAAGGACCAGCATTTGCAAAACGTTCTCCTCGGCAAGAAAAACAAAAAGGGAACTATATTAGTAGGAGGATTTACTGTATGTATAAAATTTGCAACTTCAAAGTCTGTAAGTCGGCCTTGGGAATCCTTGACCCTCTACACAGTTTAAGTATCCAGGTCTACCTCCTGGAGATTTTGGAGCTGCTGGTCTCCCCCTCCCCTCCCCTCCCCTCCCCCTCCTCACACGGAATCCCAGGTCTCTCTAGTCATGAATCCCAACATGATCAGCCACCATTGAGCTGCCTTGTCTTAGCTTACCATTCTATGACTGCCAGAGGATCCTAATAAATTGAGTATAATGCAAATGTACTGCTGCTCTTTGGAGTGTGCCCGCGTGCATAAATGCAGAGATAATACATCTCACACATACATGGATCCAGAGTAGGAGTTGAGCAGACGGACTAACTAAAGCCGCCCAGAGACCTTTGGGTAGAGTGGGTGGCATAAAGGTTAAATAAATAAATAAATAAATGGGAGAAGCTACTCGCTTCCAAAAAAACAAAAACAAAAAAATGCCTCAGGAAGGTGGCCGCCCTACCTCGAACCGGCCACTTGAACTTACAACAGGTTGCCCTTGTGGGGGAGGGGGAGGGGGCTAACAGAATGGAGGAGGGGAGGACATGGCACAAAAGCATGGAGACCCCCCTAAATCCACGCTTGCATTATTAGAGAGAGCGGGGGGGGGGAGGGAGCAAAGCTGCCCCTTTCTCTGTCTGGCCGATTTCCAACCCGTGTCGCTGCTCCGGCCACTCACTCACGTGGGGATGAACAAGAGCCGAGTCGAACGTCTTTCCCTCGATCACCAACGGGCCGAAGGCTTCGCAAGTTGCATTCCGTGGCCGCTAAAGGAAGCAGGAGGAGAACTCCGGCCGAAACCCTCCATCGCTTCTTTATTCCCCCCGGACGGTTTGGCTCCGTCGCTCCCACAAGCACAAGCACCAGCGCGCGCCCAATGCCTTCTTTGGAGACCACTCCCGAGGCCTTTCCTCCTTGGCCCGGGGAGTGCCGAGCAAGGGCGCGGCTGGAAGGCCGGAGGGGGCGGTTGGCGGGCAGCCTCTCCCAGGTAGCGGCTTGGCGACCGTGGCGCCCCTCCTCCGGCCGCCCCGGCTCGGCAGCAGGGCCGCGTTTGGACTTCGGACCGCGCCCACTTTCGCAGCTTCTCCAAAGCAAGAGGAGCCACCGGTTCAACCTGACGCGACCGCGGGGCGGGGCGGGGCGGGGCGGAGAGACACCGGCAGCGACCGAGGCTCTGGAAGGTCGGCGGAGTCGCCTCAAGCTGCAAGCGGCGAGGCGAAATCACGACCGCCTGAAAGTGTTGGGTTTTTCAGACTTTGGGAGGGGGCCTGAACAGGCAGAGAGAAATCCCTCCCCCACACACCTGAAGTTCAGGGCCGGCTCCAGACATTTTATAGCCAGAGATGGAGCCCCAAATCTCCCCCCCCCGCCCCCAACCCGGTCAAAGTGCGTATCAACCAAAGCCACCCAAGTTGCTTTGATACCTGAGGCAGAAGACTCAGCAAGTGCGCCTCCCCTACTCTGGCAGAAAGATACTACAATTTTATATATTTTTCAATGAAATAACTTTTGTTTTCAATCCATTCATGACACCCGCACTTCTCCTACGTGAGGCAGCCACTACACTGCGCCTAATAATAAAGATGGCTCCACTCTGTAAAAATAATTTAATCCAGAGTTGCCGACTTGGGAGGTAGACCTCAGATGTTGAAATACTCCATATGCTATGATGCCTGATCATTGGCGGTGTATGCTGGAGCGAGCAACAACATACGTATTAGAGCTGGAAGGGAGCCTGTAGACCAGTGATTCCCAACCATTTCCATAAATCCTGGCCAGCACAGCTAGTGGTGAAGGCTGCTGGGAGTTTTAGTGGGAGTTTTAGTCCAAGAACATCTGGGGACCCAAGATTGAGAAACACAGCTATAGATCATGAATTCTAGCCCCTGTCAAGGATGGGAAGAGGGGTCCAACACCATTTGGAGAGCCTTGGTTCTCTGCCCACCCATGATAACAGAATACAGTAGCTAGGCAATCCCTGACTGTTCTGAATACAGTACTTTGCAATGTTGATTCCACTAAGGCAAACATTAATGATGTTATATGTGTTTGAGCAGTAGAGGTTATTAAATATCATTAACTCTGAAACTGGAGTTACATAGATTTTCATGATTCTTATGTAGACACCCCATCCTACCAAATCCATAGCTCTGTCATAGCTCATACCTATAGAAATCATAAACAATTGCAGTCTATGTGGCAACAAGGATGATCAGGGGGCTGGAAACCAAGCCTTAAGAGGAAAGGCTGAAAGAATTGGGCATGTTTAGCCTTGAGAAAAGAAGACAGAGGGGTGATATGATAACACTTTTCAAATACTTGAAAGGCTGTCATACAGAGGAGGGTCAGGATCTGTTCTTAATTATCCTAGAGTGCAGGACATGCAACAATGGGCTCAAGTTACAGGAAGCCGGATTTCAATTGAATATCAGGAAAAACATCCTAACTGTTAGAGCTGTAAGACAGTGGAACCAATTACCTTGAGAGGTGGTGAGTGCTCCAACACTGGAGGCATCCAAGAGAAACTTATACAACCACCTGGCAGATATCCTTTGATTTGTATTCCTTGTTTGGTATCACCTGGCAGGACAAAGGTCCAAACAGAGTAGTCCTAGAACGAGCTGGAATTTTTAGCATGTATACATTACTGAAACAGCGACGTCTATGTTGGCTCGGGCATGTCGTGAGAATGGCTGATGGTCGGATTCCAAAAGATCTCCTGTATGGAGAATTAGTGCAGGGAAATCGCCCCAGAGGGAGACCACAGCTGCGATACAAGGATATCTGCAAGCGGGATCTGAAGGCCTTAGGAATGGACCTCAACAGATGGGAAACCCTGACATCTGAGCGTTCAGCCTGGAGGCAGGCGGTGCAGCATGGCCCATTTTGAAGAGACACTTGTTCAGCAGGCCGAGGCAAAGAGGCAGTCCCAAAACCAGCAAAATCAGGGAGCTGGACAGGGGACAGATTGTATTTGTCTTCAGTGTGGAAGGGATTGTCACTCTCGAATTGGCCTTCTCAGCCACACTAGACGCTGTTCCAAGTTCTCTATTCAGAGCACATTACCATAGTCTCTCAAGACTGAAGGATGCCTAATCTGTATTCCTGCATCAAGCAGGGGTTGGACTTGATGGTCTTATAGGCCCCTTCTAACTTCACTATTCTACGTGAACAATTGCTGATGCAGTAGCATGGTGCAAAATTGCTGCTCCAAAACACGAATCTGCATTATTTCTGCATGAAGACTAGAATGAAACCACAATCTAATTACATCTCACACCCACGCCAACAAACCACCCCATAAAAATCCTCAGGAAGTTAGATGCATTAGTTTGTTACTGTAAACAACAAGAGAAAAATCATTTGGCACCTTAAAGACCAACACATTTTGTTTGGCACTAGTAAATGTACCCATCTTTGCCCTCTTTATCAACCCAGTTCCACTCTCACTCCAATGTTGTCTCTTTTCCCTCTTAACCATCATTTTCTTTTCATCACCCTTGTACTAATTCAGCTTGTACAAGTTTGGAAAAATAATCCAGCAAATGCCTATAATCAGGCAGCCTAGAAACAATTTATTAGTTGGTCCAAACGAGGATTTAATAATTAATAATTATGTGCTGTCAAATTGATTCTGATAAATGACCAGTCCTTCCTAGATTTCCTAGACATAAAATACTCAGGAGTGGGTTACCACTCCCTTCTTCTGGGAGTGTTCTGGAAGTGTGTGGCTTGTCCAAAATCCCACAGGCTGGCACTTCTACAAGGCATAGTGGAGAATCAACATCCCTGACCCCTGGCTCGTGCGCCATCTCACTAAGCTATCCATCCTGCAATTGGGGAATTACTAACAATTATCTGTCATCCAGTTGATTCTGACTTATACTGATCCCTCCTGTCAATACTGAATTTATTGTTATCCTTATGGTTTAAATGTTGTTTATTTTATTTTATTATTCTTGTATGTTGTTAGCCGCCCAGAGTAGACTTCGGTCTAGATGGGCGGGATATAAATTAAATAAATAAATAAATAAATTATACCCTATCCAGAGTGCTCTAAATATAGAGTTCTGGGACTGAGCAGCTTGCCCAAGACCACACAAGCTGGCTCTTCTCCAGAAGGCATAGTGTTGGAATCAAACTCCCAGTCTCTGGCTGTGCATCCTGGTACCCAACTGGCTGAGCCATCCAGTCAGCAACTGAGAATTTAGGGGAACTAAATATGAGATGTAACTAACCTGTTATTAAAGTCAGGAAATTAGTAGTATCCTTTCAAAGTTATGTTTTTAATTCTTTCTTGGCGACCTTTCAAGAATAAAGACACAAGCTTTCAGAAATATTTAGTAAGATAAGCTTCTATAGGCTATAGACTATTTCATCAAAGGATCTGAGTTTTGCCACATTTGGCAGATTTATTATAGAAATAGTTGGGTGGTTCAGTGGGTGACTGTAATCAATGAGGTAAGAGAAAACTGAACCACAAAAAGTACAAACAGTGGTAATTAACAAACAGGGTCAAAGATCTTTAGTAGTAACACAACATTCTTGCACGATGAGCTGATTAGCAAATGTAGTGAGAGGAAAAGCCTTTGTCCCTATTCAAGCCAGAGGAAATAAGAGCTTAACTCAGTCTGTGTCTGGCTATTATGAAATGCAATGCAAGTGCAACATCTAGTGGCCGATGTGTCTCATAGCAAAAGCAGTGCAATCTTGTGTTTCCATTTACTGTATAAGGGGATAGATACATGGGCTGGTTCATATAAGCATGTTTGTCCTTTGATGACTGCAACATCAGGTGATTATTTACATACATGAAAAGGCCATCACAGATCCAGTAGCACACAGAGGGGGAAAAAATCATTTCTTATGTCACCTCAAATAGAATGATCTTCAAAGAAAAGAATTCACACATCAAATGTCACTGAAGAGTTGAGTCATGTATGTATGCATGCAGACCAGCTTTGTCCCTCAGTAAAACTGATATATTCCATCTGGCATCATTATAACTGAAAATGATGTCATCAGTAGCTACAAGTCATAATGGTTACTTGATGATTAGCCATCCTTCAGTCTCGAGAGACTATGGTATTGTGCTCTGTATGGAGGACTTGGAACAGCGTCTAGTGTGGCTGAGAAGGCCAATTCGAGAGTGGGAATCCTTTCCACACTGAAGACAAATACAATCTGTACCCCGTCTAGCTCCCTGATTTTGCTGCTTTCGTGACTGCCTCCTTGCCTCGGCCTGCTGGACAAGGGTCTCTTCAAATTGGGAGAGGCCGTGATACACCGCCTGCCTCCAGGCTGAACGCTCCGATGTCAGGGTTTCCCATCTGTTGAGGTCCATTCCTAAGGCCTTCAGATCCCACTTGCAGATATCCTTGTATCGCAGCTGTGGTCTCCCTCTGGGGCGATTTCCCTGCACTAATTCTCCATACAGGAGATCTTTTGGAATCCGACCATCAGCCATTCTCATGACATGCCCAAGCCAATGTAGACGTCACTGTTTCAGTAATGTATACATGCTAAAAATTCCAGCTCGATCTAGGACTACTCTATTTGGAACTTTGTCCTGCCAGGTAATACCAAAAATCCGTCGGAGACAACGCATATGGAACGTGTTCAGCTTCCTCTCCTGCCGTGCACAAAGGATCCAGGACTCACTGCAGTACAGGAGTGTGCTCAGGACACAGGCTCTATAAACCTGGATCTTGGTGTATTCCGTCAGCTTCTTATTGAGCCATACTCTCTTTGTGAGTCTTGAGAACATGGTAGCTGCTTTGTCAATGCGTTTATCCAGCTCAACATCTAGGGAGAGAGTGTCAGAGATCGTTGAGCCAAGGTACACAAATTAATGAACAACCTCCAATTCTTGCGTGGAGATGGTAATAGAGGGAGGTGAGTCCACGCCCTGGCCCATGACTAGCTGGGAGCAATGTGCTTTCAGTACCAGTGACTGGGGAATATGAGCAGGAGGTGCAGTTCAGAGTTTGGGAATGTTCTTTAAAAGGTAATAATTTACTTTTAATTGTACCAAGACCTCTCTAAGTAGTTAGTTATCATTAGAGTCGCAATGTTAAAACATTACTCTTCAATTTTACATTTGTCAAAAGTATCTAAAACAGTTACTTTCTAAACATCTAAATACAGAGCACGAAGCCCACTGCAAGACATCACCTGAACCATGCGATGTTTGCCCTTTGCTACCTAGTGAATCTGACCTCCATAGCTCAAAGCAATTAAAAGTTAAACAGCAAAAAAAGGGGTGACGTGTGGTGTGATGGATATAGTGATGGACTAGGAGTCTGGGAGTCTGGGTCCAAATCCTTGCTCAGCCATGGAAGCTCATTGGGGGTGTGGAACTGGTAAAACCACTCCTGAAATATTTCTCCTACCTTGAAAATCTTATTAGGGTCACTATAAGTTGGTTCTAACTTTAAAAAACAAACTTTCATAGAGTTGTTGTTGTTTAGTCGTTAAGTTGTGTCCGACTCTTCGTGACCCCATGGACCAGAGCACGCCAGGCCCTCCTGTCTTCCACTGCCTCCCGGAGTTGGGTCAAATTCATATTGGTAGCTTCAATGACACTGTCCAACCATCTTATCCTCTGTTGTCCCCTTCTCCTCTTGCCTTCACTCTTTCCCAACATCAGGGTCTTTTCCAGGGAGTCTTCTCTTCTCATGAGATGGCCAAGTATTGGAGCCTCAGCTTCAGGATCTGTCCTTCCAGTGAGCACTCAGGGTTGATTTCCTTCAGAATGGATAGGTTTGTTCTCCTTGCAGTCCAGGGGACTCTCAAGAGTCTCCTCCAGCACCACAATTCAAAAGCATCAATTCTTCGGCGGTCAGCCTTCTTTATGTTCCAACTCTCACTTCCACACATCATAGAGTACATGGCAACAAATAAACAGAAAAGGAACCCACAAATCCAGTACAGAAAATTCTGGACAGATGTATTATGAGATACAGTACATAAATAAATGTGCATGGATAAAGATCTCTCCCAAACAAATTGAGAATACCAAAACTGTGAACATTTTTAATATAAAGTAAAGCTCAATTCAGTTGAAATCTGTAGATGAATGAATGTAGTTAATGTACTGACTTCCATTGTCAAATATTTGTTTAAAAAATGAACATTCATAAGAGGCACATTGTAAAATTTAAATCTTTTATTATCAATAGAACCTAGTTTTTAAAGGTTTTACAACAGAAGCTGTTTTGTCGTCAAGATGGTGGCTGCACTATGATTTCCTTCCAAGAGTCAGAGGATCACCAAAATGAAACATATAAACCCAACGTCTGCTTTACTTATTGCAAAATCTTAGCTCCCCACAATAATGACCTCTGGCTTTAGAAAGTTTTTCAACAAATCCCATATTTTCCATAAACTTCTCATATTTTTCAAACTGCTCCCATTCAGCTGCTTTTTCACAGGCTCGTTCCAAAGTTAGGGAAAGTGGTGTTGGTCAGAAGTGTTCTTCCTCTGATAATTGAGACACACATATAACTGTAGCAATCATTATTCCAGGCTTCCTGTATGGGTTTCCCCATGGCTAAAATATATGTAGAACTATGCAAACGAGCTCTACCGAGCTGTGCAGATTAATATGCCTTGCAAATCTGTTCTCTAGGCTGTGTTTGTTTCGTACCACTAGGTGGCTCCAGTAATGACCATCTCACGAAGTTTTACCTACTCCGATAGTTTGGCCTGCGTCTCTTTTGTCCTTCACTGTGTGATCTGTTGTTGTTGTTGTTGCTTTTCCAGGCTAAACAGATTTGGCAGCACCTGAACCAAGTAGCTTGTACCTTGGAAGGCTGCCATTTGTCCTGGAGCATTCATATATGCAAAGGCAAAGCTAATGTTCTACTTGCCACAGCTTGTTGCTTAATGCCATATAACATTCAGGCAGTGCTTTGTGATAGGAGGAGATTGGCATTGCATTGCGTGAGAAGGGAGGAAATGGCATAAAAAGTTGAAAAGTATAAATTTAGAAAGTAAGTCAGTGGGTCACAGTGGTTGTTGCAATAGGTAAAGGTTCCCCTTGACATTTAGTCCAGTCGTGTCCGACTCTAGGGCGCGGTGCTCATCCCTGTCTCCAATCCGTAGAGCCAGCATTTGTCCGTAGACAGTTTCCGTGGTCACGTGGCCAGCGCGACTAGACAGGGAACGCCGTTACCTTCCCACCGTGGTGGTACCTATTTATCTACTCGCATTTACATGCTTTCGAACTGCTAGGTTGGCAGGAGCTGGGACAAGTGACGGGAGCTCACTCCGTCGGGTGGATTCGATCTTACGACTGCTGGTCTTCTGACCTTGCAGCACAGAGGCTTCTGCGGTTTAACCCGCAGCGCCACCATGTCCCTTTTTTGGTTGTTGCAATGGCACACAGCAAATTGCATAAGTGTTGAGTGCAGAGTTACTCTGTCCCCTAACAAGAAAAAGAATTATGTGACTTGTGTATGTGACAGAATCTAAGTGAAGTGGCACACATAAACTGATTTTGCATAATGCATAATGTCTTCTTTGCCCTCCTTCATCATTAGGATCATTCTCGGTTTCATTTCCCCTCCTCACTCGCTGCTGTGATTTTCACCCAGGACTGTCTATACATTTCAAACCTGCTCCTGCTGTAAGGGCTAGGAGCATGGAATGGAAATTTCCCCCCTCTATTTCTAGGGTTGTTGATTTCTTATCCACTGCATCCCTTATACCTCACATATGATCATCCAGAAGGATCCTCTGATCCCCTCCTCCCCAGTAGTTGCTTTTCAGGATCAGAAGAGGAGTATTGGAAAAGTCACATCATCCATGAGTTGGCCTTAAATCCTGGCTGCTATTTTAAAGTAGTAGCTAAGACAGTGAAATAAACAGCAGATATACTCTGTTATATTAGCATTTTTATATTGAAAATGTTTTGTTTGGTGTTTTATAAAACCTGTTTTGAGTCTACTTAACAGGTGTTGAGTCCAAGTCATCTCTAGTTGTGCTTATAATAAAAGGGACATAGTTGCACAGCTGGATGTGCACACACCTTGCTACCCATTGTACTTCCCATGTGCTTTCAACATTAAGTCACCTTACAGCATTAAACACAGTGCAGTGTGGATGGACAGTATCCAATGTGTATTTACAGATCCATGTGCTTCAAATATAGATAGCTTAGTGGTTTAGGTCCCTGGCTGTGGAGCCAGAGGTTGGGAGTTCAGCTGGCAATGGCATATTCCCCAGTGTGCCTCCTTGACCAGAGCTGGACTCGATGATCCACAGGGTCCAGCTCTGCAGTTCTAAGATTATTATTATTATATCCTTAAGTTGCTGAGCTGGCAAGTGGTATTCTGATGAGTGGGTTTCAGCTGTGGGGAGTATCTTCAAAGATGGGTTGGAAAGGGCTTCTGCAAGTGGAACAATGGGGCTGGATTCAATGGGGAAGAGCCCCAAATCTGCCATATATGCAGCGGGGTCCCAGTGCGTCCAAAGGTATCCCCTATGTATGCCCAATACCTGGGTGAACTATTCTGTTTAGTTTCTTTCTTTAGTACAGAATTCCCAAACTTTTAGGCACTGAACCTCCTTTTTGATTTTTTTCAGAAACCCTTAAACCTCCCCACATCATCAATCAACTTTTATGCAAATATTCCATGGTTTTTAAAAAGTGCAAAAACTTAGTAACATTTCATTTTAATTAAAAACAAGCACCAAGAGGGTCCCCCCGCCCAGAAAGTCGTTTAAAATCTAATTTACTTTGGCAAATAGCAGAAACAAAGCAAAATTAATATTCCTTTGGAATTTCTTCCCACACCTCCACCATGATCCCTCCTCCCATTCATTTGGGGATCAGTGTATTAGTACATTGTCTTGGTAATGGCTTAGGTGGCTTCATGGTGTTGAGAAGCTGCTATAATTGTCTGATGAGGAGCTTCTCTAATATCCAGAATCCATCCAATCAAACTGAAGGCATGCTTAGTCTAGTCTCCTGATTCTCTCAATGACCAACCAAGTGGAAAGCCCATAAGCAGAGCATGACAACACCTCTTCATTCTCCTTCTGAGCAACTTGTCTCTGATTGTGGAGGGAACATAAAGGCATCATGATGAGTAATTAATAACTTTCAAGAAGTAGGGTTTTTATTTTTTCAAAGAAAGGTTTTCTGGAATTTATTGATGGAATGCAGAACATTGCCAGGTTTGAAAAGCCTCATTTCCAACTAGACATAAACTATTATGATCACACGCAGTTTGGTGGGGAATGGATGACTCCTTTGCTGCATTTCCTTCCTTGGCCACCAAGGGTTAGCCTCTCTGCATATGCCATCACCAGCTGAATAGCCACCCTTGAGTCTGTTAATCCTACATTTGAAGCTGTAACAGCTGGGGATTCTTTAAACAAAGCAGTCCACTTTCATGAAAGGAACATGCAGGGAGAGACGCTCTAGGGTAAACCAAAAATATATCACCACCACCCCCAGCTTTCTCTGTTGACATAAAAAAGTGGGTCATGGACATCCCTTCCTCCACACTCTGTCAGCGTGATTTGAGTTCCCATTGAAAAGGTTACAATAGGAAAGTTGGTTCCCAGGTTCACTGAGCAAAACTGAATTGTTTCTCAGACAAAAGAGCCAGTTGATTTTTGCACGTTAATGCAGCAGGAACAGTGTTGAGTTCCTTGGGCTGGGATGCAAGAGGACGGTTTAATGGTTTGTTCTTCCGTCTCAGTTTCACACCAGTGTTAATGTTGTAAGATGACTTAATGTTGAAAGCACATGGAAAGTACAATGGGTAGCAAGTTGTTGTTCACTTCTATTTGTTTCCTCATAAATCCATGAAAGCACTAGTCACAATGCTACTTAATGAACAACCTCTTCATTCAGCTGCTTCTTGAGGCTGGCTCTCCCATTAGGGAGATTGAGGTGGCTCCCTATGTAGGGAGCTGTCAACACAGGGATTCATTTCCGGGTACATATCCAAGATTATACAAGACCAGGTAAGGCTATACTATACAAACTGACCCATGGGAGCCATATATCTTGGTTGAATCTCCAAACTTTTCCAGAATTGAATTGGAGCAGACATTGAGGACATTTATGGCCAACCAGTTTGAACAGCAAGAAGAGGAAACACACAAAGAAAAAAATGTGCATTTTCAAATTTATTATTATTATTTGTGGGATCTAGACAAAATCTCTCAAAGAAGCATTTCTATTTAGGAAATAATATTTCTGCCCAGCATCTAAACTGCAGTGTATGGTCACTTTTGTGTAAGTATATTCTGGCCACTATAAAGTAAAGCCCTACTGAATTTGCTTTCAGATTGAATGTGTATTATTTCCTTATGTCTGGATACTTGTGCAAAAACACAGACAACAGATGGATAATGAGCACAAAGGGTTAATCCATGGGTAAATGCTAGGGACTTGGGATGTTAACAGATTTTTCTTCTCTTCTTCATGAAAAATCACATTTAATGAATCCATTTGGATTTATAAAGGCAGGACATTCATCTGATTCCTGATTGCTACCAGAATCCTTATGAGTTCATAAGGGGAAGGGGCAGAATTCACAGAGATAAGCCCATAGCTTGTTGAAGCTCAACAGCAGAATGACAGTTCCATCTTGCTATCATTAACATTTCTGCCCTTGGCAAATGCATTATCTCAAATAATAGGATTAGGGCATACAGAAAATGGATTTCTGGCAGAATGCTATTTCTCAATAATAACGTGTGGGCATAAACACACACACACACACACATAGACGCAGGCAATATATTTGCAATTAGCTTCTATCTCAGAATTGGACAGGAGCATTTTTGATTCACCAAAGGTTGGCAGCCAATTCAGTTATCTAATTGGAAGAAGGGGTGCTCCTGCTTTCTTCAATTTGGTTATGTCTGCTTTTGCACAAACCCATTAAACACAGCTGCACTTAAATATAAAACAACCTACCGTGTTTCCCCAAAAATAAGACAGGGTCTTATATTAATTTTTGCTCCAAAGAACGCATTAGGGCTTATTTTCAGGGGATGTTTTATTTTTTTCATGTACAACCATCTACATTTATTCAAATACAGTCATGTCATCTTCTTCTGGTTGCTGCACAATGGTGGAGGGCGAGGTTTCACTTAACTGGGGCTTATTTTTGGGGTACAGCTTATATTACGAGCATCCTGAAAAATCATACTAGGGCTTATTTTCAGGTTAGGTCTTATTTTTGGGGAAACAGGGTAAGTAGGGCAAAAACAAAACAAAACACCACCCCTTCTTTTTGAAGTTAATAACTGGCCTGTCCTCTTCACTGTCTCAGCTCTCGGATCTCCTTGGTTATGTCTGAAACATACCCAAATCTTGTGGAGGATTTCCCCCCTTCTGTCCTTGGCAATCTACCATCTTCTTGTTCTTGTTCTTCTTTTTCATTGCAAGCTGCCCTGTTTGCTGTCAGGCTGACAAATTGCTATGGAGTGTTTGTTTGTCTTTTCTTAGCTAAAGTAAAAAAAAAGAAAAGTATATTCTCGAAGGCTTTCACGGTTCTGGTGTAGTGTGTGGGAATGTTGAGTATTTATATAGTTGAGTATCCCACAGCTACAAATACTCAACTATACCACACACTACACCAGAACACAGACAGAGTTCTAACTCCTGTCCTCTGAAGATGCCGGCCACAGAGACTGGTGAAACATTAGGAAGAAAAACCTCCAGAACACGGTCAAACAGCCTGAAAAACCTACAACAACCATAAAAACAACAAAAACAACAACAACAAACAAAAGAAAAGAAAAAAAAAAGAAAAAACAAACCTCCCCCCCTTTTTTTGGAAGAGAATTCTGAAAGAATTGTCATTGTTATATATTAAGGTAGATAACAACATTATTTTTATCAGGAACTAAGAAAGGATATAAATGGCCATATCCAAATCTATTTCAGGAGTGTGGTGAATGGGGAGAACCTGGAAGTGGAAGGAGGAGAGGTAAAAGCCAGAAGATCAGCAAGTACTGTTGTGTTGATCAGACACAGGGTAGATGGTTTGGCTCTATAGAACAGGCATGGGGCTTGAGGGCACACACAGGGCATAAGGCCTCATATTGCCTGGTAGTTCATACATCCGCCCGCCTGTGGTACAGTCTGATTCCCATCTGAATCCAAAGAAATTACAGTTAGCCATGGGGTGGGAGTAGTGTGGCCCCCATGCTTCATGTGATCTACCAAGGCATCAAGTATGTCTCCCAGGGCCATTTCATGACTGAAAAAAGGTGGCCCAGAGTCACACGCTTGAAAGCCATGGCAACAAGTGACGGTGATCTTCCACCTTTAGGGGCCATAGATCCCTAGCTCTATCAGAAATTATTCCCCCCCAAAAAAACTGAAAGTGTGAACCCCAGAGAGCTGCCCTTCCATTAGTCCTTCAGCTGGCTTTTGCATCTTGTTGCTTCAGGTTCTCCCCAGAAAACCAGCCATAAAGGCTTCCTGTTGCTAATTACCTATGGCAGTCCATAATAACTGACGCACTAGATCAACAATTAGAGCAGACCCCTGCATTTACTACCTAATTGGTTCCCTGATGATCGCTGTAAACAAGACTTTGTAAATCAAATCCTGTTTTCCCACTAGGCTCAATGTTAAGACAGACGTTGGTTCCTGGTTTTGGAAATGCAGCCTCTGTTGTTTTCTCTCTTCTCTTTCACGTTTCCTCTCTCTTTTGTGGTTGCTGGGCACTCCCCTCCGTCTTCTCACATCTTCCACACACCTCCGTTCTCTAGCCTGCTTGCTGGGCAGTCCCTTCCAGCTTCTCTCTTCTCCATCTCAATTCCTCTCTCAAGTTTGTTTATTGGGCACTCCATGGTCTTCTCACTTCTTGTCCGCTCCTGTATTCTCTTGCTTGTTTGCTGGGTGCTCTCCTGTTACCTTTGCTCTCTTCTCCTTTGCTCCTCCACTGCCTTGCTGTTGGGCTTGGTGATATAAATGTGCTGGTTCACAGTGCCCGTCGTAGCTGTGATGCCAGAGGTGAATATGCCAATGCTGGAATGGTTGTAAAAGCAGAGGATTGTAAAATAAGCCGTTGTAAGTTGAGAGCCCCCGTAGAACACAAATCTGGCTAGAAGAACTGTGCAAAGAATTAGTTAAACACAAGCAATTGGTACTACAAAATAAGATCAGTGTGCACTTTATGCCACTTTAAGGATAGTCCCTAGCAGGCCCCGAAGGCAAGGGGCTATTCCAGAAGCTGAGAATGGCCTGTCAGTGGGCGAGAGGAGCTGCTGAAGTAAGAAGCCTAGAAGACGAATCGATGGAAGAGGCCTTTTTGTGTGTGTGCTAGTGGGATTACCCAATAAATCATTTGCTTAGTTCCACAACTGAATTAATGTCTTTTCTAGAGAATGTCTGGCTGGCTGAGCTGATGGAGGAGGCTACAAAAAGCACATAACAAGAGTCACATTTTATAGGTGAGGAAAGCTATGAACAAGCAATTAGCGTAAAGCCAACTATGATCAAGTCTTCTTTTAAATGCTGTTTTATGAATTGTCAAGTTGTGCCAACTCTTGCTAAACGCAAAGCACCATCTTACAACAGTGGAGTACTGAGGCTGAGAATTATGCCATTTGCCCATGGATAGGGTCAAGTAAACTTGCAGGCTTTTTGTCACTGGTATTGTCCTCGGTTGTCTGCTGCAAATCACCCACAGGTTGTTTGCTAGGTCCCAGAAGGTCCCAACCTTTTCTCATCATACATATAATTTGGCTTATATTTTGTGGGCAGGTGGGTCTTGATTTGTTTTCTCAATTTTTTTTGCCATATTTATCTGAAGAATTTTTGTTCTCTAGAAATATTCTGTTTCTATGAGAGGGGAGTTCTATGACACTTTGGCCCACTAAAAGGCGCCAATATAATCTGATCTTCTTGCAAAGTGTTCCTCTTATTAAAGAATCCAGCCTTTTGACCTGAACACAGAAGTGTCATCTGTGACTGCAATGTAATTGGCAGTGATGATTCCCAGCTAAAGTTAAATATCAGTTTCAAGAAAAAGAAAAAGAAAAAGAGGGAGTCTGAGGAATTGTATTGCATTTGCAGGCACAGGTGTTTTCTGCATTTCCACTTAAATGTTATTCCAATAATAATGGTAATAAAAACATACAACCTTGGTCTACTGCCACAATATGTGTTGGCACAGAATGCCAAGGGGCAGGTTGCTGCTTTCTGGTGCTCTAGCAAATGAACTTGTGCAGGCCAAATTGTTGTTGTTATTGGTTGTTATGCACTCTCAAGTGACCTCTGACCCATGGCAACCTAGGTGACCTCCCAAATGTCCTGTCAGGATGGACCTCCCTCTAAAAACAAAAAAGGGGTCTAGTTACATTTTCTAGTTTATCGGTTAATGTGTAATTTATATTCCACTTTTCCACATAATTTCACATCCTTTTTGCTGAACTTCTTTTCCGCTATAAAAATCTCAAGAAAAATAATTATTAAAAAATTTCACTAGAAGACTGATATAATTAATAATCAGGTGAACAATGACAGAAAGTCACCATCAGGTTAAACGTAAGTAAAATCTGTATGTTATAACACTAGCATCCTTTTTGAAGTGACTCCTGGTGTGAAGGTATAGGATTGCAGTGATTAATGTGAGTAAAAACAGTACAGTATCTTGATGCCAGCTTCCATGTACTAAAATCCATTTTCAGACTGAGGCAGCAAGGAGATATATGTAGTGAATAAGCAATAAATTAATGAATATTAATGCAGATATATAACCGGAATGCGGACTTGGCACGTTCAGTTACAATGCACAGAAGCCAAAGAAGTAAAGTTTAATGTTTTGAGCAAAAATACTGATCTGGAAATAGCAGAATGGCTATTTTACTTGTTTTTAATTTTGTTTTTTAAAAATAAAACTTCTATAACTACTAGGCAGTGCACCGTAATTGAAAGTAAAACTGTTTCTGCTCATCCATGTATGATCTAAATGAAAATAAAATGCACTTGAGAGGAAAGGGGTGGGTGTTTAATGAGGGAAAGTCAAGGCAGAGAGCCGTAGATCAAGGAGGTGCTTTAATGGAAGAATACTTGACAACTGAGGAACAGCATCCGAATGTCAAGCAAGTGCAATGGAAAAGGGATGCAGTAGGAACAAAAACAGAACAAAACAAAAAAACCCAACTAAGTTTACTTAAAACATACTGCTTTTCCCAAAATAGTTCAACATGGTTTACAAAGAATGCAATCTTAAAATTAGAAAATGAACCATAAGACCATAAAAGGTGACATCTACTCATTAAAGGGGGGGGGGGGAGCTGTCAACCGAGATCAAGCAATTGACAACTAGAAATAGAGCATCTTCTGAAGTCCCAGAGATCCACCTAATGGGCTATTTATATGAGGCAGCGACTAGTGCCTGATATCAGGCACTAGTATAGAAAACGTCTGATGGCTGGATCTTTCTGACAATGTGGCATCCTCTTTTCTTTCTCTTTATGTCTCTTAGCCTTGATATCCATCCGTTCGATTGCAATAAATTCCATACTCAGAATAAAAGCAGCAGGTGAAGCCTTCAGATGGATTGAAAATAGCAACAAAATGGGCCTTTTCACACATTAAGGCTATAATGTTAAATATCATTACCTTGAACTGGAATTTATTGCTTTACTTATTTTAACGTTTGCACCTTGGTCTGTAGTCTAATACAATACAGGGCAGCAAAGGCACGTTTTAAATCTACTGGTGAATAAAATAAGTAAAAGAAATGGACACTAAAATCAGGGTATTCCCCCCCCCCCCCCCGTGGCAGATTACAAGATTACACCCTGTCCCCCATCGCAGAAGTTGATTGGACTGTCAATTCAATGATGGTGATGGAATGCTATCCTTCACTACCGGCGACATTCAGGCGATCAGGATAGGCCATTTAGCACACATCCCAGTCATTCTGTGTTACACATAACTGTGTTTAGTTATATTTACTGCATCATGGTCCTGGAGAGGTCCCATTAAGGCACAATTTGATGCTGCAAGTCAGTGTCATCTTATACTCTAATACTGTTGTGAAGGTTCGATTTGTGCTTTAGCCTCATTACCAAAAAAACCAGGAGACGGTTTTATCTCAAAATTCAAACTGGGATTTATTACATCCTTTAACTGTAAATCATTGATTAATGGTTCAGTTCTTAACTTCGCCTGCGACATCAACGGACGTCTCAGGGGTATCCACGATTCTTGCTCAAAAGGGTTCAAAGACTTGGTTTCCCAAGGTCCCGGTAGGAAGGGGTCCGGAGACAACGGACGTTGGTCCTCATCTTGGTCTTCTAATAACGGTAGGGTCTCCTCCCCTCCATCTCGGATCCAAAACAGCTCCTTCTCTCGTCCCAGGGAACCCCACGGTCCTGGTGGCACAATCTCCTCCTCACTTCCTCCGCTCGCCATTGTCGTCTTTCCTCGGCCTCTCTGGCCACCTGTTCCCTTTCTTCCTTTAACCTTCTTCTCCACTCCCTGGCCTCGGACTCTCCCCAATATGAGGGTCGTTGTGGCAGACCCCTCCTTCTTCTATAATCTGCCTCCTCTCGAGGCACCCTTACTTTTTCCCATTGTCTCGTCCAGGGATCCTCTACCCAAATTAGCTCCCAGCCTCCTGGTATGTTGTCCCTCTCTCCCCTTTTTATATCCCCCATTCCCGCCTCAATCACGGACCTCCCCTTTTCTTCCTTTCCCGCCAATTCTCCTTCAGTCTGAGTGGCTACTGACAAACCCCGGAAGTTCTCTTCCAGTTCCCGGGTATCTATTCCCTGGTGTACCCTCTCTTGTGGAGCTGGCGGCGGAGTGGTCTGCACTTCTCGGGAAACCTTAGGGATGGACGGCACTCCGATGAGAGCCTCTATACTCTCATCACGCCTCTCACAACTGTACATTATTTTCTCTTCTAATGAAAACTTGAAAAAAATTTTTGAACAATGTGTCAGATCCTGGGGAGAAGCCTATGGTACACCTGGGTAACAGAGGCTGGGGGGCCCTTGTTTGCAAAGGCCTGGGAGATATTAATTCAGTTGCCCCCTCCTAGACAGCCCAGGAGTTCTACTGCATTATCAAGGAGTATGGTTTGGACAGGATTGCAAAATGTAGTCGTGTAACAGGCCCAGCTATATCCAAGCTCCCCCCCGCCGCCCCCGTGGGAAAAGGCTGAGAGTGAGCACCCTCTTGCTTGCTGCTCTACCCTCCGTACATCCCCCCAGTTCTAAGAACCCAGTGAAGTCTGTTGTGTGGTGTGAGTGGCTCTCAAAGATAGATTATTCATTGAGAATGAAATGGCTTAGAACCTTGGTTTTTTTTCAGTCACTGTGCTACGTTCACACAAGCCAAAGGTCAAAAAGTCAAATTCCGAGCAGTGGCAATGCCCGACATAAAACAGCAGAACCGGTTTTGTTTCTAACATTTGTTTTGGGGTTTTAACCATTCCTAATCTTTGGTAGCCCACCGCAGATGGTACATTCAAAAAACAACTACTGAGCTTAGTTTGATACAAACACCCCTTCAGCTCAGCACCCCCGGCTACCACCCAGCATGTCCATTCCCTAAGGCCAGCTCTGGTTACCCCAATAAGGGTAGTGAATCCAGGGGATCAAGGCCAGATAACAGGTTCTATTATCCTGGAGTCTCAGATGTGTTATAACAAAATTATGTCAAATCTACACCTCTCTCACGTCGAACCATGTTTAAATGTTTAAAGTCTACGAGCTTTTGTTAGAGAAGTACATGTGAGACACATTTGTGCTTTGTTAACAACTGAATTATACAATGGAAAGTGCATGACAGTTTATGGCAGTGGAGGGGGAACCCTTGAATGTTTCTTTGGAGAAATAACAGCTGTTTTTGTGCACACAGAAAACTGAGGAGTAAAGAAAATCTCTCTTGTAAAATCCAAGGGCTTGGACAAGAGGAAGTCAGTAATGAGGAGAGGATGTTAAGAAGGGAGAGAGCGTCTCACCTGCTTTATCCATACACGTTAAGGGAATTCAAAGTTTAGACTCCAGATGTTGACGGAAAAAAACCTGATTCACAGGAGTTTCCTGTCAGTTTCCACCACTAACATTAATTTACAGCCACATGAGAGAGCGCACTTTGGCTCTCTGCCAGTCCTTTTTGCATAACTACAAATGGAAAGACGCTCATGTAGTCAGCAAATCCTTCCAGACAATGACTTAGAAGATACCATCTGCCTGGTAAAATTAGACAGCACAAGCTGGCCTAAATGCTAAAATGTAAACTCCTCCTGTGTCCAAAGTTTTGCTGGTTAATTCTCTGCAGATGACAGTGGAGTTCTTTGCCTTACAGCTTCAGGTTAAAGGGTGTGGGAATCCTAGCATGAGACTTTCAAATAGGGAGAAACCATATCTCTGCAGTAGAGTACACACTTTGCTTGCAGAAGGCTCTACGTTCAGTCTCTGGCATCTAGGTCCTCAAGTATCAAGTGATGAGTCCCTCTAAAGGTGCTGTTACTTTGACAGTATTAGGGTACATAGATGATTTAGCTTGCATAGCTCAGTGGGTTGATGCACCTGGCTACATTGCTGGGAGCTGGGTGTTTGAATCCCCTCTGTTCCTTTGGAGAGGGAAAGATGAGATCACATGGAGCGTGTGTGGCTCTTGGGGGGTATGTGCCCAGTTACCTGTGTGGCCTTGGGCAAGCTGCACAGTCCTGAGTGCCACTAAAAAGAAGGACTGGCAAACTGCTTTTGAGTACAGTAGGACCCCCTTGATCCACAGTATCAATATCTGCTGAATAACTTATACACAGTTTTTAAATATTAAATATATTAAAAGAAAAATCCCCCAAAGATATATGGCTAATGATGAAGTTACCAGAACGGGCCACTAGAGGGAGCCAGAGACTATGCTATGTATCGCGTTCACTATTATAACAGTGTTTGCTATAATCCGTGTTTTTCAGCATCTGCAGGGAAGCTTGGAACCAATCCCCCGCAGATATGGGGGTCCTACTGTACTTTTTCTCTTAGAAAGCCTTGGGATGATTGCCATAAGTCAGAATGCCCTGTGAATCTCTGCTTGGCTATGGAAAATAAGGAGTAGGGGGATGGCACTGATAAAACCACTCCTTAAACTTCTCACTTACCTTGAAAACCCTACTAGGGTCACTATAAGTTGGGTGCAATTTGACAGCACATAACTCACAACCTTGGTATGCCACATGTAATATATTTTCCACATTTCAAGAAAGAAAAATCCACAACATTTGATAACGTTGCCAAGTGGACATTTTGGACTCATTTTAAGCAACATTGTAAGATGAACAGTATTAATTTAACTCTCCAAGACTCAGAATCAAACCAAGAGGGTTCTATCTTGATGATCAGGAAGAAACCAAAATGCCAACATCTCAGTGTGCTTTGTTTTGTTTTATTTTTCTTACAAAATTAGCTGAAGAAGTGGAATGTTTAACAGCCGTATGATTTATGACAGCTTTAAAAGAAAATAATGTACTTATTTTAATGAATGATAATAGACACGTAAACTATTTTTGTTTAACTTTTACATACAACAGCCAAACACTGAAATAAGCTCAGATCTGTGTATTACAATGATGCAGGTGCTACATAAAGTTCAAATAGAATTTGTCCGGGTCAGCTGGCTGTGACATAACTAATTTGCTCTGAAAATGCTGTGTTACCTTTTTACTGTGGATGGATAGGCAACCTGTGGTCCTCTAGATGTTGCTGGATAACTACTCTCAGCCGTAGTAGCCAATTGTGAGGGAACATCTGGAGAGCCACTTGTTGCCCACCCCTGGTGTAATTAGGGAGAATGAGAATATTTTGTGTGTGGCTTCCATATCCTTGTCTGCACTTCCTATCTGCTCAACGCAGGTCACTTGTGCCACTGGAGCACCGGTAATTTGCAAGGCACAGAGAAGGGCCAAATGGGAATTTGTAAGACCCACAAAGCTCCTATTCCTTCTAACACCCCATTATGCGTGCCCACAAAAATGGCAAGAGAAGAGAAAACAGGACTATGTTAGCTCAGTTGGAGTCCTGAGCAATGCACTGTGGCTTACGAATTCTGTGGCTTATGAATTCTGTGCCTTATGTTTCAATTTAAAAACAGGTTGGTTAAGAACTCAAAAAGTGTTTCTATTGGTTGTAAGATGTTCACAGAAGCTGCACTAGCTTTGATCAAACGAGCAACTTTTTATACATCAACTCCCCCTTTGATTTCTATCTTTTATCTCTTGCAAAAGAAAAGGTTCTGTTCTGAAATGTTTTGGCCTGCTCTTTGATACAAATGCTGGGTATTCTTCCAGACAAATGCAAGCTTTTACATAGGCACAGTCCTGCATACCCAAAGCCATACAAGATGAGACAAAAGATCCATTTAGTCCAGCTATGTTAATCCCTGTGATTGACCTCTTGTGGAAACACACAGGCTTGGTATGAAGGGAAGAGCTCTTCCATATTCTTTGTTCCTAGCACTTGACATTTAGAATAGACTGCTGCTGAGCATGAACCTTCCATTTATTGTTATAATGAATTGTGAAATTCTCAGACGTGCTGAATTGTAACATCACTCTAGATAGAGAGTGCCTGGCATCATTGCGCTTTTTCCAGTTGTTACTGAGGATCTGAAACTGGTGCACACATGTGAGCAGTTATACCACACTGCCTTTGGCTTAATATGGTCCAAGGCCGCATATAAGTCTTGTTGAATAGTAGGCTGCAAGATATATAGTACATGAACTACAAAACCCACTAGTGTCTGCAGAAAGGGGTTTGCAGTGATGCATTAGCAAATATTGGGATCCACACGGAGGCCAAACTAGATATAACCTTAAAATGTGTGAACAAGAGCTCTGGTGCATGGGAGGGAGAGTTAGTCCTCCTTCTCTCACAGCCCCATGGAAAGCACTCATTCAAAGCTGTTACTAGTCCAGGAACTCACAGCAGGTGGAACTGGTTGTATTGTGATCCACGGATATGACAGAGATAAATCACTCTCCCCTCCATGCAGTATTGTCCCAATCCTTATGTACAGGAAAATACCAGTACATGTCCAATGCACTCAAACATTTAACATCATATCTAGTTTGGGCTCCAGAAGAAGTCCATACCGGTTGGAGATTACATCCAACTACTTTATCTTTCACAACTTCTGGGCCATTTTTCTCAGAAGTATCACATTAGACTTAATTCATAAAGTACAGAGGCAAAAGGGAGTGCTCATAGCTGTGCTTGCAGTTTAGTGTAATGCTCAACCAATATAACAGGGCTGAGGAATATGCAGCCTTCCTGCAACTCTCATCACCTTTAGCCAGCAGAGCTGATGGGTGAGGGATGACAGGAATTACAGTCTATTAACATCTAAAGAGCCACACAGCTATGCAATACTGGCATTTAAGCACTTGCATGTCAAACATCTGGCTGGATAGCTCAATGGATTAGGTATCTGGCTATGGAACCAGACGTTAGGAGTTCAATTCCCCACTGTGCCTCCTGGGCAAAGAGCCAGCCCATGTAGTCTTGGGCAAGCTGCACAGTCCACAGCATCCCCAGAAGGAAATTATAAACCATTCCTGAACTTTCTCTGCCTGGAAAACCCTGGAAAGAGTCACTGTAAGTCTGAATGGACTTGACAGCATACTATCATGATGATGATGATGATTTTGAATGCAGCCTGATCAGGAAGTGTACTGCGAGTTTAATTTTAGAGGCTAAATTTGGAATGAAATTAAAGGCAAACATTACAGAGGGCAGGAGGGATGGACATTTTGGAGATGTATTCCTATTTCCTGCAATACTAGATGCTCCTTATTTTGAGTTAGACTACTGGTCCATTTTGCCCAGAATTGTAAACTCTGAATGGCAGTAGCTCTCCGGGATTTCAGTGACTTTCCTAGTCCTATCAGGAAATGCTGGGGATTGAAACTGGGAAGTTCTGCCTGCAAATCATGTGCTCTGCTACTGAACTATGGACCTCCCCCTTCCAGCTATCCAAAAGACTTCAAGTGCACAAGCTTCACATCTCAAGCTTGCACATTTTTAGGTACTAAGCTTAGATCAGTGGTATGTGCCCACCCTAAACAGTTCTTTCCTAATACGGCTAATGTTAGAGCTGGGCCTTTGAAATGACAGGGGCAAGGACATGCCAACAAAGAACTAGGGTTGGAACTGAGAGGCTCATGTGCAAATCTCAGATATGTTGTCAGGTCATTGCATGGACTTGGGAGAGTCCTCATCGGGGCACTCTATTGCATATCTGCTGACAAGTCTCCACTGAGCTCATTGGACTGGAGACAAGCCTTACATTTGAAGAACAAAGATCCTTACACCTTACAGATGCCAATGAGCCACTCCCACCATACCTCACCATTGGCCAGGCAAATTCTGATGGGGGTTGGAGTGCACCATCACAAGGAGGGCCATACTTTTCTTAGCCCTGCTGTATAGGATTGCAGGCTGGGTCTTTCAGCCAAGTCGCCAGGGATAAAACGAGATGGCTTAATTCACAAGGGTTATGAGGCAACATGGCAAAGAAGGAGGCCAAATAGAAATGCTATATAGATGATTTTGGGTATAGATGATTTTGGCTTCTTTTCTTTCCAAGGCATAATAACATACCAGAAGAACAATACAAGGGAGAACAGGAAAGCCTTTTAGTCACAGTGAAAAAACTGAGGGGTGGAGGGGTGGTGGTGAGAACAACTTCACATTTTTATTTATATTTAACTTATCTAAATATGATTATCATGAATATTAGCAATATCAACTGTCCTTATAGAGAGGATGCAGCCACAATACTGTACAATTTGGCAGCAAATATTGGATTGACGAAAGGAACGCCACAGACCATCTGTTGAACATATAGACTATCAAAAGCCACCTGGACTTCTCTGGCATACAGCTAATTAAGATACTGAGAAGGCCAGTGGATAGCAACACGCACAAAAATTCACTGACAGCATCTACCTAAATGCCTGTGTAATGTGACTGCTTCAAATGACCTCTAAAGCAGTTTTGAAGAGAATCTTGGAATTGGGGCATATAACAAAACTAAGCTTTGTTCAAATAATCATGATGGTATACCAGCACAGGCATTTTAAAGTTCTAGCATTCTTTAAAAAAATTATTCCGACCATGTAAATGCTTGTTTGAAGCCCTGGTCACGTGAGGGAAATGTTCTCTAGTTATCCCCATTAGTTTGCTGCTTTTTTCCCTGGTCACACGATGCACAGTCAAGATCGAAACATTTTCTAGGCCAGCGGTGTTACTGCGGAACATGCACTGGTTCATTATTTACCGGGATTGCCTGTGTGCATAACCTGCACCACTTCTTTTCAGAATCGAAGCCAGGAAGGTGGCCGCCATTACATTATTATTTTTTTAATTTTTTTGTGCCCAATACATCAATATGTTGGTAAAAGTATGTCACCAGGGGAGGGGCGCCATTACATTACTGGCAAATAATACTTTTTTTCATTTCTATGGGAGGATACATTGAAACGTTGATATGCCAATGTCACCAGGGTGTGTGTGATCGCCAGTATTGCCGTGCGGCTATCCCATGTCCATTGTGTGCAATGCATTTCTGCAGGAGCAGCCAGTGCAACAGAGGACACTCTCCAAAACAGAAACCCCTTCCCGATCAACGTACTAATTTTCAGCCCTGCTGGATAGGGTTCAATCCCCCATTTTTGAGTCTGACCACCAGTGCGTTGCAACCAGAATGAAAGGGGCTGGAAATTATTATTGTGGGTGCACAGGAGGGGAGGAAAGCTGTGTGGAGGGGGGGTGGAGTCATGTGCACTCGTGCAGTCACACACCTTAGAGAGAACCTTGTTCCTGATATATTGATAAATAATATTTATAAAAATATATATAAAAATCAAGGGGCTAAATTGCCCCTTGAAGCAAGAGAGAAAATAAACCAGCCATAACAATTCAAACAGGAGGAAATAAATTAGTACTGCTAATAGTTCTTGGGACATTCATCTCGGGATATAAACCACGATTCAGTACAACAGATGTATGGAAAGTATCGGAAGAACTAGAAAACATTTCCCTTGTGTGACCAGGGCCTCAGAAATAAACAATCCTTTATTAAGCAGGTTTGAAGTGCATGATCCAGTATAGATGGCCTGGAATTTATGGTCACTGTTCAAAAGAATGTGAAACAGAAGACTTAAAGCCAAAACCTGTGCTTTGCTCAAGTCTCAAACCCTCTGTGCTGAGATGATAATGCAGAAGAAAAGGCATCACACACAGGGCAATTGAAACAAATAATTATGAGTGGCTTTAAAATATCTGCTTCTGCCACTCTTGTGAAAACAGCTTCTTACAACTAGGATGGCTGTGGTATTTGCTAGTTTGAAACAGCTCAGCTTTTCATTGGCCTTCCATCAGATCCCGTATCTGCCTGAAAGTGTTATGGTAGGTAAAGGGCAGGAAGGGCAGGAGAAAACAGAGTTGGAAAAGCTACATTTTTAAATGACAAGTTCCAGAATCCTCCAATGACCATGGCCACCAGCTTTTTCAAACTTCTGGGAGAACGCTTGTCTCTGGCAGCCCAGATACCTGAGTCTCACCTTGCTCCATATCCCCCATGGCACTCTTGAATAGACACAGTATATGGTCCAATACTGGTGGCTGCTGTGTTGACAGCATTTTAGGATACATTGAATTGATCATTTTCCCCTCTTGATTGTGTTGAAGACTTGTGCGTTGGGATGAACCATCACATCACCCAATGCCATCCCGAATATAGTACTTTAAAATGGAGATCGTTCACACATCAAACTGACAGCCTGGTCCTATACAGTTAGGTAAGGCAGAAGCCAAATTTCTTTCTTTCTTTCTTTTAAAAAAACCCTATAACTCCCATGTTATGGAATTCTAGGAAGTGTAATCGAAAACAGGTCCAATTGCATATGTCTAACTCAACACCGGGCTGAGCTGCGAATGCTATTAAGTACTAAGTAACCAAGAGAGAATGAAAAATGAAGCGCTAGGTATGCATGTGTGAACCAGCCCTTGGTAAAGCTGTTGGCAGGCAACACTGAATGCTGGACTTTCTCTAATGTATGGGTGGCTCTTTGTGCAATGGAAAAGCATACCCTTTGGTGTATTTCTTATACAGGCCCACAAGGTTTACATGAGTTCACGGCATGCGTGGTCAGTTACAAAACGTATTGTTTCCCATACATATCCAAAGGGCTCGTTGCGTTAATCTGGTGCAGCAAAAACAAGGGAAAGCCTTGCAGCAACGTTCAGACCAACAAGTTCAGGTTGGGATAAATGTCAAGGGAACTGTAACCCACTTCTTTGCATACATCTTGGCTGCGATGAATTAGGTTACAAGTACCACAAAAGCTTAAGCCAAATTAAAGTTGTTAGTCTGAAAGGCGCCACAAGATTTTTCATTGTCTTCCCATATGTGTTTACTCTTTGGACAATCCAGCAGCTGTTACGCTTGTTTAAATCCCACTGACTATGGGCTGTGTAGGTCATAGGTTACACCCAGCTTCCTTCAAATTGTTCCTTATATAGATGTACAGTGTAAGGTGTATTAATAAATATTTTAGCTTTAGCACATATACATTGCCCGGCATCTGTACAATGAAGTTCAAATATCTGCCTTAATACATTTATTTCTAGTATGAAATGTGAGAACTTTGCTTCACTGTTGGTCTTGAAATTCTGGATGCAAGTGACATAATGGTAGAGCAGCTACAACAATTGCCGAGATGCATTAAACACAATCCACTGGGAAATTCTCCTGCATATGATCCACTGAAATGAAGGGGATGAAAGCAAGAATAGCTTCCTTGTGGATTTTTGCCCATTTATAAAAGCAGCTTTGAAGATACGATATGAATTATAGCCATAGCTATTGAAATAATTACATTCTCTAGAGCTTTTGCTTGCTTATAATGTCACAAAATTAAAATATTTCAGTTAGAGCTGTTGAGCCTATACATTTTCTTTTAGGGTTTTGTTCTTGTTGTTACATCATCTTAAGCATGTCTGTTATGGCTGTACTTCAGCTATACTTTTTATCAACAGATGAATGTTAATTCATAAATTCTATTTCTTTACAATTTTGTAAATTAAAAACCCATTTGTGAGAAAACACTTACAAAAAAGAATGAGGAAATTCAGAAATCAAACATGTCCACCACAGATAATTCTGAATTTGTTCCTTTTGGATTGTATTCCTTCCAGAAATTCACTAAGCCTCTGCTTTAACAGCACTCACATTGCTCCTATACCCGCTGGCTGAGATCCAATATACAAACTGTGAGTTGGCATCATTACATGTGCTGGGATTTTCCTGGCTCTGCACTGCAGCCCCCACCCCAACACTTCCCGAAAACTAATCACGGGGGCTGGGGGGAAGCCTCAAGTGCACAGGCCTACATAATACAAAGGGCAGCTGCCGGAAACAAAAAATGGCAAAGCCCTGAGCATGTGCAAAACTATCAGCTGTGCACACAGAGTTCTTACTTTTTTTCAGCCCTGGCCGTGAATGTATCGAACTGACACCAACATGCCATTATGGTTCTTATTAACTAGGCATAATGGTCCATTGGAAGGAATCCCATCTAGTGTCATCTTTGTTAAGAGTGATGGATGCCTTTGAATACATGATCAGAAGGGACCATCCCATCCCATCAATTCTCTTTGCTTTAGGAGCTGAGTCCACCTCAGACAACTATTATCAAAAGCACATTTATCTAGTTCTCAAAGAACCGTAGCAATGAAAGATCTACTTGCACCTCTTGGGACCATCACCCACAGATTCCCTGGGAAAGATGCTCTCAACGGCCCAACATCCTTGTTATGGTCGCCACTGCCCCAATTCCCTTGCTCTTTCCCTCCAAGGCCAGCCTTCACTGCAGCCCAGAAAGAGAGGCCCAGCATCCTACTCCTTGCCCTTCTTCCTGCCTGCCTGCACACTTCGGGGTGGGGGAGAGGAAAGTGCAGGAAGAACGAGGAGCAGCAGGACTGGAGAACTCTGGTGATCTGCACTGGGGCAACCCCAGGGTGTTGGATGTTGCGCTGCATGTGTGTGTGTGTGCACATGCGCGCATGAGCTACAGCCCTGACCTCTGTGGCCAGCTCCTCCTTTCACCAATCTGTCCCAACCTATATACTTGGAATCAAAGAACAAAGCAATATATTCTTTTTTTTTTAAAAGAGAAAGCGGTCTTATTAAATATGCTGCATTCATCTCTTTCCGAGTGATTTTAAATAAGCCCCCCCCCCCCCCGTCGCTCAGCTTCCCTTCCGGGATTCCATACAAAAGACAATAGGCACCTCCAGCAGCTGGATGTCTGTGAGGCTCTCCAGATGGAGGCACTGGAAGGCTTCTTTATTCTCTTTCCTTTTGAAGATGGCCTCATGAAACAACCAGGATGCAATCCTTCTGAAGGAAATAAAGCTTCAATTAGGTTGGGATAATTTAATGTTGGCGTTCATTCCATCGCAGAGAGTAACTCAGAGCTAATCTCCATCAGCTGATTGCTCCTCCATGCCAAATGAATCTTGAGCTTCCTTCTGACTTTGAGATATTATTAAGCAACCCAAGGAAACTGATTTCAACCCCTCCCACACTCCCCCATTTAAAAAGAAAAAGAAAAAGAAAGAAATCCAGTACAGAAAGCAATGAGTAGAACAGGAGGTCAGGGGTTCGAGGCTGCAGTTCTGTGAAGCAGATACAGGCACTTACGGTTTCCTGACAGTTGCGTGGAACAAAAATGTTACTGTTTATGAAGAAGCTGAAGTGACTGTTTCTTGCAATTCCCAAGGATTCCATACCAGGAGTTGAAACCGTTGCTTGAGGAAACAGTGGGAGGTCCTTCCCAATGAGAGCCAAGTGTGGTGTGGAATGGCACACTGTGCCATGTGACAAGACACTGCATAGATTATGTGAAGTTGCATTGCTAGCTGTCATCCTCTCAGGAAGCCTTCCAAACGCTTTGGAAAATGTGGGGGTGGGATGGCGGTACTAAGCTTCATGGGCTGTTACTGGCCTGAATGTCATATTATCTTTTCACAGTGGAGAGGTACCATGTTGAATCACAATATTTCAAAGGTGGCACTGGCTGGAAATTGTTCAGATTATCACCCATGTTGCACTTTAGGTTACCCCTTTCATGGGCTGAGTTGAAAAACCTACCTGCAAAACCGTACTACAAAAAGCAGCCTTTTGCAAAGATAAAGCACGTATGTTGCTAAGTCTGTTCTGGAGTCCACTTTGATAAAACAGTCTGTCAAATGATACATTGTTAGAATGCCGAAGATCTTTGGAGTCTCCTTCAAATGTCATTACAACAATGTTATGGTATATTTGTTTATATTTTGCAGAATTTCAGGAAAATAGTGGGTTAAATGTAAAATATCTTTAATAAATAATTTTTCTCCTGCAATGTAAAAAATAAATGAATATTCCCTTTGGCAGTAATAGCTGACTTAATATTAGAGAGAATACTTGGCTCATAAAATAACAGCATTGTGCTACAGGGGAAAACCACACCATATATTATTTTCTTCTTCCCCCTTCTCTTTTCAGTTCCTTTAAACAGACTTTCCATCACACTGATTGCAGGTTGGTAGAAATCACTTATGCCCCAGATAAGCGCCAAGGGTGATACAGGCACCCACAACAGCCAGACTCAGAATTGTCTTCAGAGGCAGCCAGGAGAAATCAAACAAGGTCCTCATGTTGTTGCTGTACAGCTCCACAAAGGCATCCTGAAGAAAAGACCAAAACAAAAGGGGAGGGGGAGAGAGAAAGAGAGAAGATCAGAACCATCGAACAGAACACGCCGAAAGCACTATCGGAGAAGGTTGTTCTTCACTTAGGAGATGAACTTTGCATTGAGAACAAAGCATTCTAGCAAGATCCTTTCGTTCTTGGTCGTGAAGAACATGCGGCACGAGGGTTTCTGCACACATGTAGGGGACACTTCTACAGAAGATGTGGCTCACCTACTGGTCCTTGGCTGGATATGGTGTCACTGTGGTTGCCAAACGTCAAGCACAATCCTGGCCTATCAGACCAAGAGGAATCCAAAGGGCTGTGAGGGATAATCTCCCTAAATAAGGGGTGAGGAAATGTTGGCCCTCCTGATGTTTTGGACTACAATTATCATAATCCCTAACCATTAGCCATGTTGGCTCAGGCTTCTGGGAGCTGAAAGCTGAAAACATCTTGAGTGCCAAGACTCCCTGCCCCTGCCTTAAATAGTTCCTGCTACTCCCATTTGCTTCCTTAACTTTCAGTCACAGGATATGGAATTTCTATACATAGTGTACATTGTATCTTGATCATTTAATGATTGTCTTCATAACACCTCCATGTTCCCAAACTAGTTTTTCTGGTGTTGCTCTTTGTACCAAGTTACTTCAGTTGCCTCACCAGTAATGTTTTTCCCAAACCAGATACTCTATTTCAGTTTGGTTTTTGTTTTGTTTTAATTACTGAAATGCCAAGACCTGAAATTGTCTCCATTCAGTGCACGCCAAAAGACAGGTTTGCCTTGGAGGGCTGGAGCCAGTAATACTGCCCACCACCTGAAATCCGGTTTGGTTTTCTGCTTGTTCTCTCAGGGAAGCCAGGGAGCCTTGGGAACAACTGTGGCATAAGCCTGAACCTTTAGCAGCAAGGGGGAATAAATGGTGGTGCAAGCAGGAACCTTTTCACTCTATATGAGTTCTACCAGAGCTTAGAATAAAGACTTTTTAAAAATTACATCTCCTATATTCTCCAGCCAGCAGGGCTTTGCTGGTACGTTTAACATCTGACACAAGATGGCGTCTTAAGCTTCTCACACTGTGCTGCTCCAATCTTGTGGTGCTCCACTTGGAATGAGACACACTTCCATTGAGAATCGATTTAACTCCACAAAAAGACAAGTAAACAAACAAACAAAACAATATTGTCTGGCTTGTTTCCTGTTGCCAGAATTCCAATCTTTTTCACATAAATAAGGAAATAACTGTTCTTATTCCAAAGACTGCCTTTAACGTAAAATATACACCTTGGACAAAATCCAATATGCTTAACCCTACTAAAATCACATTTAAGTGCACTTGAGTCAACTGCTTGAACAACATGTAACTTTTTGCTAAATCATGCAATTTCTATCTTTTCAAGTAAAAAGTTTGTTATTAGCTAATGGTATAAAAACTAGAATAGTCCGCACACTCTTCTAGGGAATGTTTGCTTGCTTGTTTTCAATCACAAAGAGAAGTAAATGAGCAGAATAGTTTAGTTTTTGCACCTTGGAACAGAACAGGTAGTTTTAGAGTCTATTAATTAATTAGAGCACTCCTAAAACGTAGAAGAAAACTTATACATGGAAAGATATATTTTTAAAATAGTCCTTTGTTTTACCCAAGAGAAGGTCCTCATTATTTGGTTTCTTGTTGCATTTGGTCTTTTGCAGAACTGGGAAACTGACTTTGGGGGTTACTGCTGCTAGGATCTCCCAGCCAGCATGACCCACTGAAGATGCCAGCTAGGGGATAGTGAGAGGCGTAGTCCCAAAATGTCACTTTTCCAAAACATGGTTTATGCCGACTACCTGACTGATGTGTTGACTATGAAGATGATGCCAATTCAGGAAATGACACTGCTTCATTCATCCACACCTGTGCAAAAGTAGTGGGAAGCCACTGCTCCACAGGCAGCCTATGATATGTGAGAGTGGTTCTCCCCACAGTGGTAGGATTTGCTCCACTTGCTCCATGGATCACTGACACACTGTACAACTCTGGGTTTGAACCAGACCAGATTCCAGTATCTCTTTGCTCCATTCCTCTTATTCAGCCATGACAAAGTCATAGCAGGAGAGAAAGATATATAGATAGCTCAAGCTCCTGCAATGCCAAGAAAATTCCCTTTTAATTGTATCAGTATCTCGCAGTTTTATCCTGACCACTAACTACCTGCCAAAATGGTGGGGACAGGGGGAGAAGAATAAGAAAGAAAAGCAAGTATGATTTTACATGGAGAATACTGGCTCTACCATTGCTCCCATGTACAACAATGTGCAGTATAAACACAAGAGTGGAACTCAGGGTCTGAAGTGCACAGATCCATTTATGACACATTTCTCCTCATGGTTAGCTGCACACAAATTGGCCAGGAGTGTTCATGCTTCGCGGTATATTACCTGAAGGCATCATATTAAAGAGATGTTCATGTATGAATGTCCTATCACAGATCAGATTGGCAGATAACACAGACATGTCATTTCACTTTAAACACAGGCCTTTCAGCAGAGCAGATTCACATATTTATGACCAAGTCATCACTGGTTGGTTACCAATATGTTTTGTGACTTGAGTTGTCTAAAATGTGTGGCCAATTGGTACCCTCCAGACACTTCTGGATTGCAATCCCTGTCAGTCCTAGCTAGTACAGGCAGCGGTAAAGAATTGTAGGAGAAGCAGTCAAATACTTTCTAGTGAATCAGTGTTGCTAAATAATATGGGCCCTCAATACTTCCTACATGCCTGCTCCCAGATGTGCTTTGCCAAAATTTAAGTTCACCTGCAAGGACTTTGCTTCATAGTTCTATTTATCAAGAGGACAAACTGGACACCATAAGAGCGGTGACTTCTTGACAGTGACCCCAAACTATGGAAAATCCTTCTACAAACTCTGGGTTCTTCTCTTCTGAAAAGGCAGTCCTTTTTCAATGTTCCTTTGGAGGTTAGTCTTTATAGTGGGTTTGCTATTTCTTGATTCCTGTTTGTGAATTGTTTCATGCTAATTTAACTGGAGTTGTCTGGTGAGAGATGCTAAAGAAATCTGGGAAGTAAGGTCAGCATTTTACTGGTGCCCTGGTAAGTCCTTTCTGTTAGTCATGCAGAATTGCACACCTTGTTGCTGCTGGTAAGAAGAGGGTGTGTTTTCTTTGTTGGGATCACAGTTTAACAGTGTCTGTGTGAGTGGCAGGATCCTTTCTTACTACACTGGCATGACTTGTTGCTCAGTGGACATTTGACAGGATAATGACCTAAGAAAATAATACATAGGTGTTGAATAATCAATTTGCATACGGGCATATATAAAGAAAAAGTCCTATTATCGCTCACTTGATTTTAAAAAGGGAAAGCGGAATCATTAACAGCAAAGCCACTGTAATGCTCATAAAGGCATTTTTGAAATACAAGGGAAGTGCATGTCGTGGCTAACAGTGGTGCACATGAACTCCTACAACCACAAAAGTAAATGAAAAGATGAAGACACTATAATGTCAGTTTATTTTTTGATACGTGCATCTCCCCGCCCTCCCCGCAGGTGATTTGTTGGTTATTCAGTGGATGAAGAAGCACAGGGCAGCTTAACCTGGAGACCATGTTACAGTTCTGAGTTATCACCAGGGATAAGAAACATCAGCAGAAAACGCACAGCAGGAAACTCCGGTTCTTACTGACAACAATTACCATCCATGTCTGCCTTATGGTAACTGCCCCTTATATTTTAAGTAACTATTTTATGGGTCCTTTCTTTCCTCTTTGGTGCTTTCTCAAACATCCTGATTAGACTTATTTCCGAAGCTTGTTTGAACAGCCTGTCACTATTTGTTTAAGTTTGAAACCCAATTTAAACAAACACCTAGACCTACTTTATGCCCTAAACCAACAGGGATGGAGGTGGGGAGGGCTGTGCGTCTGCAAAGCTTCCAAGACGTAAAGCAAGTAAAGTCTAATCTGCAGAGCTCAGAAACACTACTTTAAAAAAAGAAAAGAAAGCCTCCCCAGAATCTCCCAGCCAGTTATGGCCGCTGGGAGATGTCCAAACTACACTTGCAATTTGCAGTCTACAAGCGAATCAACGGGGAACTAATTCTGGGAACTTCATGATTTAGGTTCACCTTTTCACCATTTTTTCCAGTTCTATGCTATCCTTTTCCAAGTGCGAGTTTGACTGGCATTGGCTCTCCATGGTCCCTCCCAGGCAAAGGAAGGTATTTTCAAGCTTTCCTTTAATTGGAGGTGGCACAGATTCAGTCTTCGATGTTCTGTATACAAGGCAAGTGCACTACAGCGGTGCTACAGTATGTTCCTCCTGGCCACCATGCTTCATACTTTGGTAACTTAAGGATGTCTGGTGCAAGTATGCTAGTTTAAGTACAAATACACCAGTCTGCTCTATTAAAAGAGATGAGTGAGTACCACAGTTTTACAGATGTCGATGCAGAGGGAAATCTCACTGAGTTCTCTGGTGCTTACTCTCAAGAAAAGCCTTACGGGCTTGGATATCTCATTTAGGCTTTGTATAGAGCTAATGTATAGTTATTGCTTCAGACAGGAATGGGCTTTGACAGACCAATACCAAGATGTGGACTTTGAGACCATATTCCACAACCAGACAACCCAACTGTGGTGAAAATGGGAGCACACAGAATCTCTCTCACACAGAGAGACATTAGACATCAGATCACACTATAAGGCAAAAGCCTGTTTCCTCCTCTTATAATGTTATTCCTCGAAGGAATAAAAATTTGCCAGTGCTATATGACTGAGACAACAGACATGCAAAGAGAGCCATGCCATCTCCCAGATAATCACATACACAAAGGAAAGCAAGTGAAGGATGTGACTACACTAAGGATCTGAATCATCAATTTAAAGTCTTCTTTTCCTTTAAGTGAACTGAAGTTGATCCCATGTAGAAGCCAAATCATCTGACTGAGCTTCATTTCATGTGTCCTCATTGCATGCCTGTATTCTGTGATTAGATATATGACTCCAAACCCCCAGTTTCTCCCCTCCACTCCCTTTAATCTCAGCTGTCACTCCCATGGCTGGTGTAGGGTATTGCTGGTTTGTTCCTGTTCCTCAAGCAGCACTGGTGGGTTTTGCAAAATACAAAAACTCACATAATGCAATTCCCTGTTCGCTTTAATTTATTGGCTTTGCTTTCATTCATTCATTCATTCATTCATTCATTCATTCTATAGGTACCAAGCACTAATTTGTCATTACAATATGGCAGGTCTGATGAAAATACTGACCAAAAGGACTCACACTTGAAATCATACGGGAAGCATTAAGAAATCCATGCAGAGACTGTGAAGTGAAAGAAGTTAAACATAAAGGTAGAAAACTGTGCTGTGGAAAGAGCCAGTATGGGCCAGGAAGTACTCCAGTATTGCCACAGTCAGATGATCTAGTGCTAGAGTACATAGTCCTAACAACAACAAAATTAATTCTGGAGGTGAAAAGGAGAAAGCTTGTGGGGGTAGGTGTTTCAACAGTCATAGAGAACATGCCCCACATAAGACGTCACCTTCAACATGTCTGCATCCCTTCAAATTGATCCCTGAACACACACACCTTTCTCTTCTACACTGGCACAAGCAATCACACATATCTGAACCAATGCAAATACAATCAGTTGTAAAAAAAGAAGCCCCAGTGGCAGGGGGGGGGAGTATAGATTAGGAGGGGGAAAGCCCAGGCTGATTCACATTGAGTTATATGTTGTATAGTAAGTGCAAAGTACTATGAATCTAACTGTGCCAGTCCTGAAGCAATTCCTGTGCTATTTGTCAATAGTATCACTTGACAACTGTGAACTGAGTCAAGCTCAAGTTAGAATAAACAGCCTTTCTTCTCAAAGACACACTCCTTCTAAGTTCAGAATCAGCGTCTTGTCTACTGAGATCTTAAGACAGCATATTCCAAACCCAACTATTTTGTACCTTTATAAAATAAAACCATTTACTATTTATTTAAGGATTCAATCACCACCCAAAGATTATTTGCATACACATACTTGGCAGTAAAGAGCCAAATAAGAGGGAATGGTTTTCACAACCACCTCCTCCCAAACCCTGTTTTCTGAGTTACCTAAATGTGCCTATACCAATATTCCAAAGAATCTTGGATGGGCATGAGAATGCTTGAGTGATACATGCCACATGAAGGATTTCAGGGAGGGGAGTTGCATATGGGAGATGGCACATCTAAATCAACCCAAGTCCATAATGATTTCAGTACAAAAAAGTTTAAGGTGCTGAGAATCAAATATTAAGAAGTGTGCTGAGAATCAAATATTAAGAAGGTGGACAACATCACATTTGGATGCAGCCCAACCTATGGCCACTCTAAATGAAATGACTGGGTCCTGCAAGATGGAACCCAGTTGGTAGTACTCCTATGGAACCAATGGAAGCTTCATTTGGCAGTGACTATGACATTTCAGTGGCTTAACAAAGGCTTCAACCATTCTTGTTTGCAGATTTTGCACAAGAGCCATGCAACTTTTTTGCTGGATTATGGGAGATACCTTGAACAGCGTCCTAGGTCAGGATCTTCCAGCCACTGGGCAACGTTGCTAATGTGGCTGTAACTGACTTGTGTCTGTGACTAGTGTACTAATTTCCTACCTTCCCAATACTGGGCTCAGTAGCTACGTTATTGATCAGTACTGCATATAAACACAGGGGTGGGGGAAGACAGACGGTTTCCTCAGTGCTGCACTTTGCATTTATGAGTGTGTGGGTGGTAGGCAGAGTGTACACCCAGAGGAAGTCGACTTCCTTTTTTTTCTTTCTTTTTTTCTCCACCTAAATCAAACAGCTGGCGGTGAGGAAGTGATTTTATTTCCCTGGTTATCACTAGTCCAACAGGATATCCTCTTTAGCCGCACTGTGCTGAATGAAGAGCTGGCAAGGCTTCTATCAAGGCTTGGCAGAGCACAACCGCCTGCCTTGCCACTCCTTCAGGCTTGCCCTGTCTATGACTCACAAGTAAATAATGCTAAGGCCAGTGCTTGAAAAACAAAACAAAACTGACGTGAGACTAGGTGACATGGCTCAAGATCACACTTAACCAGAAAGAACTGGTTCTGTATGATATCATGTGAGTTCTGCATGACATCATACACTTAGCTTATGCACAAAGACCAAAACAATCTTTTCTCATTTCCTCCCTCCTTAAAAATACCATACCTCTATATATTTATGACCTTATGGTACATAACAATAACAATGTCTAAATAATTATTGTTAGAACTCCAATGGGTTTGGAATTGGTGTATGGGGAAAAAGCTCAGGAAACCTGGTTTATCCGGCCTAACATTGAGCCCAGTCTCACTGGAAGTAAGAATTGCTGTTGAATCGGGTTTGGTTTAAAAGAATTTGATTTAAATTTTGGTGAACACACGAGGTATGTGCATGTGCGGAGTCATGTGACAGGGTATTATGTTATTTTGAGTGGCAGCAAGTTTTTCTACTCCTCCACCAGAGAGCCATTAATTTCAAGGTGGATGTGCAATGAATTCATGGAAATCAATTCCAAATATGTGAACACCTCTAGTCCGCATTTTTAATTCCTGCTATCTGATACAGTGCTACATCAGATAGCAGTAATTTAACAAATAAAATAATTGTGGTTGGCTTTCTGGAGCCCCAATAAGCTGAGCAACAGGGAAGGGCGCTGTGCGAAACAGCTGATGGGCGAACCCAGTGCTTGGAGCTGGCTTCTTCCCAGTGTCCAGGCTCTTGTCTATGCTATCGTAGAGGGTGCCAGCCAAGGGGGGGGGGGGTCTAAGATGCAGCAAGGAAGGATGTGGGGAGGATGCAGGGAATGCTCAGTCAGCCAGGATGGAGGGCAGACGGCCGCCAGGTTGCAGCAAGAGCAGCAGGACGAGGTGGGGGAAGAGACAGTGGTGGCCAGTTTCAGCCCATGGAAAACACGGGGCCCGCTCAATCAGCCAAGGTGTAGGGCAAGTGGCTGTCGGCACAGCAAGAGCAGCCAAAGGAGGAGGAGGAGGCCACTTTCAGCCCGTATCTCTCTCTTTTGCCCAGGCTGTGTTGTTGAGGATGTACACAACAACTCCAAAGTCATGTGAGTACCAAATAACTTTAAACCGAATTCAAAGTCAACAATCCTTCTTCCAATTAATTTCATTAGTGGGACCAGGCTGATTGTCTACCTTTCTTAGCAGCAGTCCTTTAAGGTCACCTGAAAGATGCAATGCTTTTATTTGGAAATACAAGGATTAAATCTGGGGCTTTATGCATGCCTATGGTGTTGAGTTACACGTCCTATAGTAGTAGTAGAAATAAATAATTTAAACAAGTGCCCTCAGCCACTCTCTTCAAATAGTAACTAAGATTAAAAATAATATTGCAAGGGTTTGCCAGTCAGGAGAAAGCCAGCTTCCTTGGCTGTTGCTTTATGAAATCAAAGCTTCAGCTGAGTGTCAACCTGAAAAAGCTACATATATTGCAAATCCCATGTTGCTTTTTAAACAGAGCTTAGGATGTGTGTATTCGTGTATATGCCTATTTAATGTGAATACAGTATCTGCCTCTGCTCAACATTATGCTTTGCTCACACCAGTGTTCCATGACTCTTACATTTACAAAGAACTGATGAACTCACAATTCAGCTACTAAAAATATGGACAGTTCTGAAAAAAAGGTGTGACATCTGTGTGTACGTGTGAACACAGACCAAGTGTCAGAGTAGCTTTCAGCTATAGAAACCAGCAATTACTGTATGGAATAAGTACACATAAGTATGGGTGGGATTTGTCCCTTTAGAGATTTTTTAAATTGGTCCTTTATTCAACATGTTGCAACTCCAGAGGTGTTCTTTCCACCCATGTATTCTTTATAGCTCAGATGTTGCACTGCTGGCCTCACTGTTGATGAATATTGGTGTGATAGAGATCAGAGAACAAGGGCTCTGGTTTTGGTCTGCAACATACTGCCAAAACATCAAAGCAACAAAGCCATTTCTTGGTTTTGTTTTCTGCTGTATTTGGACATCACTTATCTCTTTCATGTAATCTTTGCTCAAAGATTTGGAAAGTCGTACAGTTTGCTTATCTATTCAATCAGAAGAGCCCTCCTGGATGAGACCAACTCAGGCCTAAAGTACAGGATGTACTATTTTGAATGCATGAGTGTCCACTAGGAAAAGGGGGCGGGGGAAGGCAGTTGTTCTTACAAGTCATTAGTGAACTTGCCAGTCCACTGTTGCCTCTGAATATCCACCCTTTGGTTCCCTAGCCTGTAAGATGGAGATAACAATAATGGCCTACTTTACAGGGATATTGTAAGGATGACTGAAATTAGGGACACATTTAAAAAAATTATATAAATGCTGAATATTACTTCAGTTTTTATTCTTCAGATATTCTTCACTAATGCCAGACTGGGAGATATCTGAAATACAAACATTAGCAGTGTCTAACGATGGGCTGTCTGTAATGTACAGTTTGACCCTCAGAAAACCCCCTGTCTTCTGGACAGTGTTACAAGAAGGAATTCATGTTAACATTGTTCCTTGGAAGCAACGCTTTAACCCTCTGGGGCTTCCAGAAGTAAGGGGCCTACTTTGTAATCAGTGTAGAGACTGAGCGCCTGTCCCTTGATTAAGGGGGGGGGGGGGAAATCTGTACATGACAAGTCTGAGAGTCTCCACTCCAGCCTGATGCTTGCTAAGCTAGGCCCGCCTGGGAAACGTTACAGCAATTAGTCTTGGCGTCTCTGACTTAATTCACTTATGTACTGTTTTGCAGTATCCAAAAGACAGCTCTTGGGGTCTGTGGGTTGCATTTTTTTTCTGAATTCTGACACCAGCATAGCAGCTGCAACAGTATTGTGAAATCAGCAGTTAAGCATGGTTGTCTGAGGATGAAAATCCACTTTGGTGGGATCAGCGAAAATGCAAAAAAAACAACAAAACCCAGCAGCCACAGCAACACACACACACACACAACCACACAGAATGAAGGCCACATTGTTACACTTCTCAGTCTTTCAAGTGGATCACAGAAAGCTAATAACTTCCAGATCGATGCTAAAGCAGCAATTGGATTTCTCCAGATGTGAAACTGCAGCCCAAGAGTAAGACCCTTTCCTGCAGTGTGCCGAGCAAACACAAACTACTCGCACTCCTTACATGTCTTAGCTGCCAGCACCTATTACTTTCAAGCCAAGCTATCATCAATCATCAAAAGAGTTAATTTACAGCGCAGTCTAAGAAATGGGAACTGAAAGTAGCTATTAAACCAAATGTCCCAAAACAGATTGGGTTCACTGTTGGCATGAGCCGGTTGCTACTGTAGAAAAAGGACACACGCACATATATATATGAAACAGGTTCTGTGTTTATAGAAAGCCAATGGTTGGAAATCATTTAATAACTGAGGGAAGAGGAAACCTTGCAAGTCGCCTCCATAGGGACTAACAGATGCACAGGAAAATAATTCTTGAAATATTCTACTGGAAATATACATATCTTTGTGGCTGCAGAACACCTCACTCTTCAAATACTAAAGCTATCACACTTTCAAAACCTGGGCAAGATGGTTCAATCCTTTTTCCAAGAGCATCTGGTGGGCAGGCTGAAGCTATTTGACACGGCTTCTGCTAATTCCAAAAACTGGACATTCCTAAATGGAGTGCCATCTCTATTAAATCATGAGCGTGTTTGTGATTGATGGATGACCAGTGAGATTTAAAGGAGACAACACCTCAAACAGAGAACAGCTGAATGTGGAAGAAATCCATGGTGGAAAAATATATTCTTAATAGGAACTTGCTGAAATTGGTTTCTGAGCAAGCAAAAACAGTGTGACGAAAGCAGAACAGAACCAGACTGAGCAGGCAAGGTTTTCAACAGACTCCCATGAGCCTCTCATCAGGCATTCTCTGCTTCTTGTGTCTTAGCGCTCATGCCCATCACATGCAAAATGCAAGACGCATCCATATACTAATCTTGGAGAGGGAGCTGAGCTTTGAAGAATGACAAATATAGCAACCCATACATTTTTTGGGGGACCCCAAGTCCAAGAATCCCCTAGCCTGCATGGCCAGTGGCTTTGCTGGCTAGGGGATTTTCAGAAGTGTAATCTTCCAAGCTCTGCTTAAAGGATCACCTCTCTCCTTTTTTGAAAAAGTTGGCAATCTACAAAAGGAAAAAAGGGACAGAAAGCAGTAATTTAGAACTGCACCAAAATATTATGTGTTAGAGAAAGCAAATATATTGCTGGATTGGTAGCTTTCTCTTATTTAATGGATCAGATTTTCTAGTCTTAGTGTGTCCTTCCTCCCTCCCTCCCTTCCTCCCTCCCTTCCTCCCTTCCTTCCTTCCTTCCTTCCTTCCTTCCTTCCTTCCTTCCTTCCTTCCTTCCTTCCTATTATAATAGCTACCCTGTTTCCCCGAAAATAATACCTAACCTGAAAATAAGCTCTAGTAGGATTTTTCAGGATGCTCGTAATATAAGCCCTACCCCAAAAATAAGCCCTAGTTAAGTGAAACCCCGCCCTCCACTATTGTGCAGCAACCAGAAGACGACGACATGACTGCATTTGAATAAATGTAGATTGTTGTACATGAAAAAAATAAAACATCCCCTGAAAATAAGCCCTAATGCGTTTTTTGGAGCAAAAATTAATATAAGACCCTGTCTTATTTTCGGAGAAACACGGTATGAATAAACATTTGACTGATGTCTTATCTCAGTAGCTGCAAAGAATCTACAGTTCTATGTGGTCTGAGAAATGCCTCTCTCTCTCAGGCAGAGCTTTCAAACTTTTTTTTGTCACAAGTCCCAGAATGGGAATTCTGGGAATTGTAGTCCAAAAAAGAGTCATATTTCTAAGCTCTTCCCTTGGCTTCCTCCTTCTCTGCCTTTTCTCTGCGACAGGGGAAATAACAGGATTGACCTACTTCAGAGGGCTGTTGTAATGACTGTGAGAAATGTATGTGGACTGCTCTCAGGAGTTATATAAATGCTCATGATTAATGTATCCCCTACTTTCCATACTCCCTGTCTCATGCTTATACAGTATACTGGCGGAAGCTGCATTTGAAGTTCTAATGTTTAATTATTTAGCTTTTGTCCTATATCTTCATTCTGTCGGCATGAAGAGGGCAAATGCATTTTTAATCTTTCATCTTTCACATCAGTCCTATGAAGGAAGGCTACTGATGCAGCCTCAACTTAAAGAAAGCCTCCCAGCCTAGTATGTGAACATCTTCAAGTTCTGCGGTTTGTGACACAACCCTGAGCAAAGAAAAGGTATAGCCAGCTTAGAGAGTCTGGCCCAGCCATAAACCCACATGTCCAACTTACTTGAATCAGATTGATAAGCTAGTTTTCTAACTTAGAAAACTGAAAGTATATTTGGAACAGAAGCATTACAATAATTATAAGTCAATTCTAATAACGCAAAAACTTTTGCCTATTTTTTTAAAACTGTAGGCTTTAGGCGTGGCCCAATGCGACATCAGTACTCCGCACTGGATAATGTACATTGAAAATAGAATAAAGTAATTGTGGCGAAATGCCTACAGGTGACGTCATTCCTGCCTGTCAGTCACAGGAGCTCTAGAGGGAGGGGCCAAGGATAGAGCAGGAGGGGCGGAACCAAGGGAGACAGTTGGAACCGGAGAGGAACAGTTGAGAAGTTGGAGCTTAGAGAGAAGAGAAAAATTAGAGTGATCTGAGGAGAGAGTTAGGGAAGTGAATTAAGACCAAGGTTATTAGAGTGAACAAGCAGGAATGAGAACACCTAGAATAATAGAGATATTAAGTGATTGAAAGTATATACCACAAGCCTGAATATATGCCCCGTCCTACCCAAACTTAATCAGACCCCTGTTACAGTGACTACGTGATTTACTTTGTGAAATGATTAATAATAAAAGGTTATCTGTTATTCAAACCAACTGATTCTGTAGTTCAATAAACCTGGCAATTGGCAGCACATGTGTCTAACACTCAGAGGTGGTTTGAGATAATAATACCTGGTGACAAGTGAGAAGAAACAAGAGGGAGAGAACCTTTGTGAGGGCCACAACAAAGACAGCCACAAGGGCGATCCCCACAAGTGGTGGCAGCGGTGGGATACGAAGTGAATCCCCACAAGAGGTGTGAATTCCACAAGTGAAGGGATTCAAGTAGAAATCCAGTGAGCCAAAAGAAATAATAGTCCAGCAAGAAAAGCCATTGAATTTTCAGAGCTAAGGAGAACTATTAATCAGTCAGAGAGACGTGTGTGAAGGAGTAGTGAACCCTCTGTTTAGGGAATAACTTAGGGACTCCAGGTCACACAACGTAGAAGGACTGAAATAGTAAAGCAAAGCTCTGAGGGAAAATTCAAGGGGGGGTTTCAAATTACCTCACGGGTGAAGTGAAGTCCAGGCTAGCTTGGGACCCAAGCTCTAAGTGAGCATTGCAGGGGCAAGTGGAGGCCGAAGGGACAAAGAAATGAGGTGATTGAACAGTAAAAGCTGGGACCATTACTAAAGGCAAATATTTCTGTTTATTCTCTGTGGCCAAGAGCAAAAAGAGACGTTGTATCAGGCCAAGGGACTGGCTGAGGGCCAGAGGAGAAAAACAGTGTAACCAAAATAACTCAGTAGCTGCCAGCAGAAAGCTAATAGAAACAGTATCTCTCTCTCTCTAACTCAAGAAAGGAAAAAAGCCGTTTGAATTGAGGCTTGTCTTTAGAGATCCAAACAGATCGTTAATAAAGATGCCTACCAAGAAAGGAAAGGGGGCAAAAGAGGCATCATTACAGCCACAAGATTTACCTCGTGAGGAGGGAATCTTAGAGCTGGAGGAGGAGGATGAAATTGTAATCCAGGAGGTTGCCTCAGGGGAGGAAACCGCCTCAAGGGAAGAAGTAGTTGTCTCAAGGGGAGAATCTACCTCACTAGAGTATTTAAAATGGAAATTTGAAAGGGAGCAAGCATTTAAATTAAAAGAGTTAGAATTTAAAATTACAGCCCAAGAAAGAGAAAGAGAAAGAGAGACTGCCTTAAGGGCTGAGGCAGAAAAAGTTAGGGCGGAGACTGCAGCCCAGGAGATTGCCCTGAGGGAAAAAGAAATGAATTTTCAGTTGGAAATGAGGCGAATGGAGCTAGCAGAAGCCCAAGCTAATAATAATAACAACACCAACACAAATTCTGAGGGGGGATGCTTATCGAAAGCAGACCTTAAGAAGTTCCCTATATATAGGACAGGCGATAACCCCGAAGCCTTCATGATCCTGTTCGAACGCTCGTGCTGGGACTTCGGTGTTGAAGGACCAGAAAGAATGGTAGTAATGAGGTCTCAGATTAGCGGTGAAATGGCCGAAATCTATGCCCAAATGCCAGAAGAGGTGGCTAGGGACTACCAAGAATACAAAAAGATGGTCTTCCTACACTTTGGCATCAATGCAGAAAATCTAAGACGGAAGTTTAGAGCATTGATCAAAAAGCCAGATGAATCCTACTCCCAACTGGGAGCAAAAATGACTAAATATCTTGACAAATGGCTGGAGCAGGCAGAAGTTCAGACCCTAGAGGAAATGAAAAATATAATAGGGCTTGAACAATTCCTCTCAGTTCTACCTGGGGAACTGAGATATCTGGTGACAGACAAAAAGCCGAAAAATATTAGGGAAGCCAGTGAAATGGCGGACCATATAACACATATAAGAGACCCAAGATATTCTGAGGTAAAAATCGGAGGAAAAAACTGGGAGGATAGAAAAAAGGAACCCAGAGAGTACCTCAGGAACCAACAGGCAGTTGGAAGCCATTTTAAGGGCCAAACCTCAGAGCAGAGCCAGCAGAGATATAAGAACTGGGAAGGAAAGGGAGATAAGTCCCCAAGTTTGGAACAAAGAGTCTCTAGATCCTGCTTTGGCTGTGGGGAAAAAGGACACTTCATAGCTCAATGTGCTAAGAATAGGGAGTTTGGGCAACAAAAAGTGAATTTGCCTAAGAAAGTATACTGCATACAGCAGAATAAAGCACCGACAGGGGCAGTTGAAGTGGGCACCATAGCAACCCCAGTTACTGCTAGAGCAGAGAGCCCAGAACAACAAGAACAACAACTCCCAATAGCTAAAATTCTCCAGTGTTATTTGATTGAAAGTAACCAGGAACTTGTTAGATGTGCTGGGGATAAGATTTATATAAATGAGACAAAATATCTAGCTCTAAAAGACTCGTGCTCTCAGGTGACGTTATGCCATCCAGAAATAATCCCTCCAGAATATATATTGAAAGATGAAAGCCTAACAGTCAAAGGAATTGGGGCAGAGATAATTACGTTACCAGTGGCGAAAATACCGATAAAATATCAAGGGTGGACTGGGATGTGGAAAACAGGAATTACTGATCAATTACCAGCTCCATGCCTAATAGGGATAGATCTCTCTGAATATGTCAAGAGTGTTTTAGTGAATACGCGCTCCCAAAAAGAAAATAAAGAAATATCGGAAGAAAGACATGGATTCCCTAATGAACTAATAAGAGGGAACGATGAGATAGCTGATTTAGTAACCATGAGGAATCCAAACAAGAGTACATTTAAAAAGGAACAAAAAGCAGATTCTACCTTGGAACAATACTTTAAAATGGTTAGCGAAGGACCAGTAAACCCTGAGAACCCCGAGAGGTACTTTGAGGAAAAAGACCTTTTATATAGGGAGAGCTTAATAAATCCCAGGGTTAGGGCATACACTGCAGGGAATCCCAATAATTGGGACCATAAATTACAACAATTACTGTATGCTTATAGATCTGTACCCCACGAAAGCACCGGGTTCAGTCCTTTCGAACTGTTGTTTGGTCGGAAGGTGCGGGGACCCCTAGATTTACTCCGACAAAATTGGGAGGAACTAGAGGAGGAGCAAGATCCTGAAACAGTAATTCAATACGTAGATAACTTAATGAACACCTTGCAGAAATCTCTAAAGATTGCAGCAGAGAATTTACAGGGCCAGCAAAAGAAACAAAACCTAGGGTATGACAAAAAGGCCAGAGAGAGAACATTCAATCCTAGAGATGAGGTTTTGGTGTTAAAACCTGTCCAAGGAGATAAATTGCCAGTAAACTGGGCAGATTTTTGTAAAATAAAATCCAAAAGGAGTGAAATCACTTATATTATTCAGGAGGAAGGAGAAGCCGGACAAATAGTGGTACAGGTTAAGAGGATTGAACCGGACCATGGGAAAGAAAATAGTGAAACATGCACAATGAGACAAGTGCCCAGAAAGAAATATGAAAGGCAATACTGGGAAGGAAGAGGTATACTCTATAACTGGGAGAAAATAATAATAAGCTTTACTCTGCTCATGAAACTAATAATAAAAGCAAGAGTAAAAGTTTTAATAAGGATAGCAGGCTATTGGATAGGTATAGCCTCTCCTTTAGAAAATTTAAAAGTTAAAAGAAAAGCTGAGAGGATCCGGAGGTCGAGCGGAGGCCAGGAGACCGTCGGGAAGGTGCAGACTGCAGGAATGGCCGATCATGTCGTAGGAGGTCCAGAGTTCGGGAGGGACTACACCATCTTCGCTGACGCTAAAGAGTCCAGATTCGAACCAGGAGCCGTGCTGTGCCGAGAGAAGGACAAAGGGAACCTGCACCAGGTGGCTCTGAGCAACAAGAAACTCCAGGCAGGTGAGAGACATTGGCTTAACAACGTGAAAGCGAACTTAGTAAATGGAAGGACATTGCCAAGACTGAAGTCTTACGTGGGAGGGATGAGATTCATCCTTGGGACAGATTCATTTCCTCTCATGGAGGTACAAACTGTGAAATCCTATAAAAACAAGCTTGCAAAATGGACTAGGAACTTGCAAGATGTTGAATTTGAAATCCGCAGAAAAGGAAAGACTCACAAGATGGTTGCTGAAGCCTGGTCTCGAAGACTTAATAAAGAATAAACAGACAACAAAATGTAATGAAATGAAATAAAGAGTTCTATTTCTGTATAAATAAAAGAAAAAAAAGAATGTAAAAATGCAATTGTTAGATGAAACAATGGTAAGCAATGATAAAGTATTATAGTGGGAAAAGTTTGAAAGTGTTGTAAATGTTGATGGAGTTTAAACGTGGTGAGTCTTAATGTGATTCAAAATATAAAGTGAAAAATGTTTATTATTATATGTTGTGTGAAATATTACTAAACTGTTTTATGTTGTTCATGGAGCAAACTACTTTAAGTTTTGCTCCCTGAAACAAACTTTTTAAGGGGGAAGGTGTGTGGCGAAATGCCTACAGGTGACGTCATTCCTGCCTGTCAGTCACAGGAGCTCTAGAGGGAGGGGCCAAGGATAGAGCAGGAGGGGCGGAACCAAGGGAGACAGTTGGAACCGGAGAGGAACAGTTGAGAAGTTGGAGCTTAGAGAGAAGAGAAGAATTAGAGTGATCTGAGGAGAGAGTTAGGGAAGTGAATTAAGACCAAGGTTATTAGAGTGAACAAGCAGGAATGAGAACACCTAGAATAATAGAGATATTAAGTGATTGAAAGTATATACCACAAGCCTGAATATATGCCCCGTCCTACCCAAACTTAATCAGACCCCTGTTACAGTGACTACGTGATTTACTTTGTGAAATGATTAATAATAAAAGGTTATCTGTTATTCAAACCAACTGATTCTGTAGTTCAATAAACCTGGCAATTGGCAGCACATGTGTCTAACACTCAGAGGTGGTATTGAGATAATAATACCTGGTGACAAGTGAGAAGAAACAAGAGGGAGAGAACCTTTGTGAGGGCCACAACAAACACAGCCACAAGGGCGATCCCCACAGTAATCATGAAACTAATAGTTACATGCGTATGAAAATAATGAACATGTAATAATGCCAACTGTGAGCATGTTAGAATTCAACGGGACTAAGTGAGCTGACAGATTTCAGCCTCAGTGTTCTTCAGTGGTCCTTAGCAGATGGACCATTGCCCATTGGCAGAAGAAGCCAAAAAGGTTCTTGTTTCAATCTTCACCATCTCCAGGCAGAATTGGAAACAACTCCTGCCTCAAATCCTGTCAACCAGTGTAGATAATGCTGAGCTAGCTGTCTGCTTCTTCCTGATGTCCTTTTCTTACTGAAGGTCAGATATCATCATGGTTATTTTAACTGTGGAAGTTCCAAACAATGCTGTTGTATTACATGTAAACCAGTCTCTCAGCTCCCAGGTTCTTCAGCCAATAATACTTTGCTAGCATGTTTCATATGAACATCAGTAACTTCTTATCCATTCTGAAACAAGTTCAAATGACTGGTGTTTACTTTTGAAACCCATTTAAATGCTTACATTGAAAGCCATTAGATTTGTCAAAGTCCCCAGAATGTGACCTAGTGACTCAAAACCAAGTACAGAGATGGACAAAGCACATTGATTCAATGTCCCCTGGGGAAAACCTGAGACCACTACCTTGATGTTGACTCTTCACGTTTGCAGTCTCCATCCTGGAATTTTAACTACAAGTCCTGCATCTTAAACATGTAACCAGGATGATTTTGTGCACTCTAAGCTCTGCAGTTCCCAGACCAATGTAGAGCCCAGAAAGCTCACCCTTTTATGATACTTCAGGGATCCAAAACAGATATTAATCAGCCCTGATTCTGAGTAGTGCCAAGAAAAGTTACATTTCCAGTCTCCCACTCTTAACTAATCACATCTTGCTGTAATTCCAGAAGGCCTCTAGAGGTTATTTTCCTTGATTCCTGGAAACTAAAACAAATTATGAGGAATGTTTACAGAGGGATAAGACTGTGCAAAAGCCACCCTCAATTGAAGAGACTGAGGGGATAACTACGCTGGCCATTTACTTTGCAATTTAGGTCAGATTGGGCACTAATGAATTCAAATTAAAACCCTGTGAACTCCATGACATAAAGCTCAATGCAAGGAAACCTGCTGTGGAATCGTCTTTTTAAAAGCAGGGAATATTTGTTGTTGCTGTTCAGCTGGTGGTGGCGGTGGAGTCAAATTTGTCATGATCACCTTGACATCACTGTCATCCACTTTTTGCCAGTGTGACTGCCTGATCTGAAGCAAAGGGGCAGTCGTGGGGGCTGTCACTTCCCCTCCACCAAGCACCCTTTGTCTCAAAATTATTTCTTCTTCTTTTTTAAATGAATGTTTCACCTCAGCACTGGAACAAGCATTTGCTAGAGCACTTAGGAGACCAATTAAAAGAGAGAGAGAGAAGGGTAGAAATTGTGAATCAGCGCTTGTTAGTACCTTGTTAAGGCAGCTACTGCTGTTGGAGCTCAGTGCAAACCAAGCTGTCTCCTGCAAATCTAGATGGCTATAGCCATTTCACCTGTGTGTGAATCACAGTGGATCAACCCACATTTTCCCCCCTGTGTAGCCGCACCCTGAAACAGCAACAAACAATTCTGTAAAACAGTCTGAAAATCTCCCTATTTTGCTCTTCTGTTTTTGTTTTTCTACCTCCAGGTATACATAGGGAGAGAAGCATCTGACTCTCCAATCTAGATGCAAAGGAACAGCAAGAGAGGTATGTTTAATTATTAAGCACAAGAAATTACGGTACTTTAAAATATTTGTGAAAAACTAGAAGAGTGGAGCAAATTCTGCCCAATGATACAGACTAAAATAATCACACTCAACTTGCTTCCCTCTCCCTCTTCCTACTGTCATAAATAAAGTAAGACATAGGTTTTCTGGAGTGCAGGCCTGACATTTTTGCCTAGGACATTTCTACAGTGTCATGAACAGCGCCGATGCCATGCATCGTCACTAGTTTTGTTAATCTTGGAATGAGTCACTCTTGCTGACCCTGGCCTCGTAAGATTGCTCTGAGGATAAAAGTGGGGAAAAAGAGAACAATGTACTCTGTCTTGAGCGTACTGAAGGTGTACATGTAGCTAATTTGAGTACAAATAAGCAACACAAACAGATAAAACAGCATCAGGCACTATACACAGAACACAGCTCAAGAGTTGTGTAATGAGAGAGGGTGATATATATGGAAACAGAGACATGCTAGTTTGTTATTCAAATAGTCTCCAGCACCAATTTGCATTGGTATGTGTAGTCCACTAGTTCTGATAGCTCCACTTATCAACATGGAGGCTTTCAAAGACAATTAAAAATTATTTGCAAATATAATGAGCTGTACGTTGCATCTGCGGGTCAGGAACGACAGGGAATTTTCCTCGATATTTGTTTACATGCCTTCGGAATAATAAAATCTCTGGAACATCCTTTTTTTCATCAACATGCTAACAATTGAGCTACCAAGATCTCCAATCACCCTCCTGGCTACACTGGGACACAACAAACCACATTTTAGGGTTACATGAAGCATCCTCTACTGTTTGCACTCCCCACTCTCCACAGTGTCAGTGCAGCTAGGAAGAAGAGATTGGAAGATTCCCCTTTGGTTTTCAGAGAGCTACAGCTTGTTTTGCCTCGTCTGGGGTCAAACCATAGTTACTTATTTCTTGTGGCCTTGGCTGCCAGATGGGCAGTATATAAATCAAATAAATAAATAAATAAATAAATAAATAAATAATTTTTAAAAAGATAATTTGTCTGTTTCAAGCTGTGATTTCTGATCCTGGTTTATTTGGAAAAGCTACAGTTAAAACCTACCACAACAACTAATACCAACAGAAAACAGGTAACTGAAAATGAAAGCAGATGCTTCTTGTCTCTTCACAACTAGGCCAACAAGAAATGTAGGAAGGGGGAACAAGTGTATGCATATAACCTAAATTGTGGTTTAACACTAGGTCTGAATCAGCCCATGGGAGACTGCTTGCTGAACGGAACCAAATATATACCAGAATATGTGCACTTTATTCATAGCTTGGGAAAGCTAATTTTTTAAAAATTCTAATATCCTTCATGATACCTAGTGTGGTGTAGTGGATAGAATAATGGACCAGGACTCAGGAAGCTTGGGTTTGAATCTCCCCCAGCCTTGGAAACCTACTGGGCACGTGGCACTGGTAAAACCACTCCTTAAATATCCCACTTACCTTGAAAGCCTATTATCGTCACCAAAAGTTGGTTCCGACTTGATGGCACATAACAAACAACACATATCCCTAATAGTCACATTTATATACTTCAAGTCAGAGATATTGCTTTTACTGAAGAAGTCAGAAGTACGTAGTTACTGGTAAAAGAATGGTAATTATAAAGAATTGAAATAAATTATCTTTTAAAAATTTTTAAGTATAGTTTGTTTGCTGGAGTGCCTGGCTGCAGAGCTAGGGGCCAGGTGTTTGAATTCCCAGTGTGCCTTCCAGTTACATGCTCTATCACCTGTGTGGCCTTGTGCTAACTCGGAACATCACCAGAAGGAGGTTTTGTTAAACCTCTTTCAAGTACTTTGCACCTCGAAAACCCTGGGTGGGCTGTCATAACTTGGAATCAATCTGATAGCACATAATTAAATTAAGGTAAAATGAAAGTACCTTACAATTGCAATTTAATGAGAGATAAAGTCAGTAATAGATTTCAGTCAGTTTTATAGTCACAAGTGTTGTGTGGCTTCATTACCTATGTGTTTTTTGTACAGGACAATGCCCCAAAGCATTCCAATGATTTTCTTTAAATAATAATTGCAGTTATTTTTTGAGAGTTTTTTTAATGTAACGACAACTGACAAGTGATTATGGAGAACGCAGCTCATGAAGCTATAACATTTAAAAAGTATCTTTCCAAGCTCTCATTTTAAGCTGAAGCAACTTTGACAACTAACTGATCCTTTGGTTTTAAACAACTTTTCTAAGCTACCAACCCAACATTCAGCCTTGTTTGCAGCTTGTTAGCACTGCTGTGGCTGTCCATATTTGCAGGAGGCATGGTTACAACAGAGCTACTTTAACAAGGCTAACTGATAAGTTCTTCCTCTCTCTCTGCTGACTCCTCACTCTCCCCCCCCCTTTTTTTTTTTGGTCCCCTAGAGGTGCCCTAACATCAGCATCAGGTTTTTTTTTCCCAAAGGAAGAAAACAATGGAATGAAATGGAAAGGGAGCACACTGAGCAGCACAATAAACTAAAAGAAGCAGAACCAGGCACCAGAATTTGGGAAGAGAGGATTCAAATGGCAGCTGCCCTGACTCTCTCGTTGCTGCTGTAGCTGAGAGGAATAGTTTGAAATAGAACAGCTACAATCCCCTCCGCATTGGCTCAAGGTATCACAGCTCCTGAACCAATGTGAATGTATTCACTACACAAAACCCCTAGAAGCTCTAGCAGCAGAGGTAAAACATTCAGATTGGGGGCGGGCGGGCAGCCTCTGAGACAATTTGCATTGACTTGTATGCCATGTAGTCAATGGAAAATAATGCCAATCTGATCGTCACAATCCCAGAACACTTCCCATTTTATTTGCCAATGTAGCCACCCCCAGCAGTACTTCTCTGAATGCAGTGACACAGTTCTTAGCAAATTATACCTGTCAAAATAATTTTAATATGCTTTTTGTACAACAATACACATTTTAAACAGGTGTCAAAACAGTATTTAAATAATACTTTGAGACAATCTTTTAAAGACCACAGGTTAATGCAGAAACATAATGGAATTGTGAGTGAAATACATGGAAATGACAAGGACAATAAATAAATAAATACCAGATTTCCCTGTCTTGTATGTAAGCAAGTTCTCACCCATGAATTCTAAATAGAACTGGAACTGAGGATAGCTACGGATTCTATAAAAATTGCTCCATGGGTCCCATTAGTGAAAGGAGACCCAAGAAGTGAGGTTCTGTACAAGGGAACTAAATCTGTTGGCAGCTAGGAAATATTGCATCTAGTGGCTTGTATACCTTATTAAAGATGGGGGTATTTGTATTCGTATATGAATATGAATACTCCCGCACAGGTGGAGATAACGAGGGTCCGGCCCCATGGTGCCAGACGGTCCACTCACCGATTGCCACTGCCGCGGGCTGCGCAATCCCGTCGTATCATTCCAGAGCTCGCAATCGGCAAGCCACTCCTGGCAGGAGAGATAACACTCCTCGTTATCTCTACCTGTGCGGGGGTATTCATATACGAATACCCCCATCTCTATACCTTATACAGCTGGGTTGGCAATGACAGTCTTGGTGACTGCTTAAGTTCGTATAGCTAGGTCCAAATAAAGTAGGATAGGAACCCGAGGCCTAAACCTAATCACTTGTTCCAGCTAGAGTAGACCCTCTGAATCAACGGACCTTTACATAAGAGTTGACTTACCAATGCTTGTGTGCGTAATAGTAAGAAATCAAGTCAAAGAGCAACAGACAAGAATACATATAATTTTAACTCAACCTGTCACTGCGATCTTCCAGTTAATTTTGATTGCCTTGGCAAGAGAACATGGTGTAATTTATCTTATTTGTCTGGCTCCTACCACAGTGACTACAAGATTAATACCTGATATCAGATCAAAAACAGGGCAAGACATGAAAAACCCGAATAGCACATAAAACAGCAATTAAGGAAATAGATATATAGTGATATATATCAACCTAGTATCAGAAGTGGTTTCTGCGCTATACGAATAAACACAGCTTTAAAATCCAGAGCCATCCATCAAGATTATTTCATGCAGTGACAGTGTAGTCTTGCGCTAATGGTCCTACTGCATCCAGTGAGGCTTACTCCCTTGAAAGTTCACTTAGGATTTTCCGCTCAAGTGCTTCAATTCCACTCTGCTAATACCTTTATATTTTCATACCTAACAAACCCTGATACCTTATCTCATTACTACCATATATTGTATAAATAATGTATATGAGCTACAATGGACACATTAATCCTCTGCACTTAAGCACCCCTGATTTCTACTGCTTGTTCTGTAGAGAACACAGAATCTTATTGCCCTTTTGTGAATGCAGAAGAGGAAGTGCAGATGCTGCAAAGGCTAACTGTACCTACCTGAGGAGGTGCCAGTTGCCTGTGGGACATCAGACCAGGAATGTGACCTGGCAAATAACCAATATGTAACCACCACAATTCAGTTTAGAACCAAGTTGTAACAACTGACCCGTTTATAACCAATTACCCACAGTGGCTTCACTGATTTCTCCTCTGCAAGTATAAAAATACAAGAGGATTATGGATGTAAGGTTACAAACGAACAGGCATTTTATTGTACAGAAGTAGTTATACTGACTATAATTTAAATAATCCAAATTCTGTGTTAGTGTAATATCCCCATTTGTCCAAAAATGAAAAAAAAAATGAAACTCCTGATCTTTTTATCAGGCATGAAGTTATGAAATATCCTGTGTAAGTATACAGGGAGAGGAAGTGAAGGCAGAAGTCATGAATCACTAGAATGGTCTGCATGTTTAGGGGCATAAGATTAAGAAAGAGGAGCAGTTTCCAGATATTCAGATTAAGTCATCTAATGATATTAGGCTGGCTATACTTGGAACTAGCCATAAGACTGCTGGGAGCAAGAAGAGAACAAGCAACGGTTGATTCCCCCTTTTAAAAAAAAATTAGAAAACCTGTGATTGCTCAAAAGTGTATTTTTCCAGAGAAATGACAGTGTCTACATGTTAAACTAAAAGTAATTTTAGATGCTGTACTAAGGAAAAATGTAAAGGCACTTAGTCTCTTTTATGCCAAATCTGGACCCCTAGTAGGCTACACAAGTTTCAGCCAACTATCTTCAAATGGTAAGTCTCCCTTTGTGTGTGGAGCTATCTATATGTATTGAAAATGGATGGATAATATACAGTACATATGCCTACATATGAGAGAAAGAGAAAACCCAGGCAGTCTCTGACATCACATTTGCACAGGCACTCAGAAAGAAGGATTTTGTATTTTAATATTACATTTCTCTTTTAGCTGTTCATCATTGGAAAGAGGACACTGGACTACATAGGCCTTGTTCTGGTCCGGACAGCTTTTGCTTCTTAGTGCTCATTGCAAATTTATGATAGTGCCAAGTTTACTCGTTGGGAGTCAGATATTGAGCATTCCATTCAATTAACAAATGTGATTCATATTACGTACAGACAGAAAGCTATTTATGACCTCAGACGGACAGCAATATAATGGAAGCGCTTCGGAATGGTAATGAGACAAGCAATAACAAAGAATACCTTAAAAGGAGAAGGGAAAAGGGATCTGCCTGGCACCATTGTTCTGCACCCCTTGCAGCAAAAGATGCACACATTCTGCCAAGACTTTCTCTTCGTTCAGCATTAATCATGGCAGAAAAAAGAAAAACATAACTAAAGCCTTCGAGAATACAAAAACATTACTCTCATTCTTTGGGGCTAATTAATCATTCATAAAGATAATTATATCACTATCTACAGTATATGCACCTGTAGAGAGAGAGAGAGAGAGAAAAAACCCAAAAATTCATGAGCAATAACTTTAGATTAAACTGTGGAGATTGGATAAATATGCTACCCCTTAAAAGGAAAGCATTTTGGAAAAATTGTCGATAAGAACTGCAACTGCAAGGAAGCAAAGAATCATGAGGATTTCAACAAAACACAACTGAATAATGTTCAGAAGGGTGTTTTATTAGTTTATATCTGGGGTCTACAAAGGCTCATGCCAGAATATTAGCCTCTAAGGAGCCACAGGTGCTTCAGAGCAGTTTCTTCCAATTAGACCTTGGATAAATAAGTTACTTATTTCAACTATATCTCCTGGAGTCTTACATGGCGAGGATGCAATGCCCTCTGAACAATGCATTGCAGTAGTCCAGCTTCAGGTTCACCAGAAGATGGACAGCCACAACCACGATATCTTTGTCCAGAGGAAGAACCCAGCCAGCACACCAGCCTCAGACACCAGAAGGGGGTTTGGAACTCTGAGGCTTCTTGAACCTCTAGAGCCAAAGAGGAATGCACAAATATAAAAAATGTGAACATAGCTTTTCAGAGGAACTATGACCCTACACCAAACTGACTGAATCAGCATTCCATGAACCACCTGCCAACAGCAACTCAATCTGGGCAAGAGTGGATTACTGAATTTATTTTTATGTTTGCGGATAAGTTTAAAAGATTGCAAAGTGATGGTCTTCTACAGTCACTGAAAGTGTAAGCTTCTTGTCAGTAGTCACTTTGAAGGAGGGACACATTTGATGCCTCTGCAGTCTCTGCTCTGTAAAAGCAACTGCATGCGCAACATGTATGTGCAAAATTCCTGTAACTAGATCTGTGACAATGTGAGTCATTCCTACTGCAGGACTATGAAGGGGAAATGATCTGAATCACCCTGTTTATTTCCACCCTACTTTTTATTCCATCCATCCATCCATCCAGGGCTCAAATTGATGCTTTGTGAATTGGGAAAATACTGCTGACACTCCAGAATGGCTGAAAATGTGAAATTACAGTTATTGCTTAGACTTTGGTAAAGTAAAATGTGAAAATACGGAAGTGCCAGTTAGGCTAAAAAGTTCAGAACATTTCTTTTTATTAAACGAATTACCATTTCCCAAATGACAATGTTTCCACTTCCATTTAAACAACCTTCTGGCTCCCCTGCAGCTTCTGTCATGGGGAATACTGTATGGACAATAAATCACTGGAAAATTTGCCATGAGGTCCATTTGAAGTTCTGAACACTCTGAACTGGTGCAGAATCTTAAAAGAGTATGTTGTGACAGTATGAGTGTAATGATGAGCAACCATTAGCCAGCCAATGATGTGCAGAACGATAATAATGCTGACTTGATACAACATTGCCACTAACACGTTTTGTGAAAACCCTCAGACCTGTTACAAGTCTGAACATGAGAGCTTGAAATTGAAAAAGATGGTCACTGAGAGCAAAACTTCAATACTTTTGATAGAATGGATGGATAACAATATGAAAATATGTGTCCTTTCAATCAATGGTGGCACATCAACGTCTTTCCAGAGTGAGAAATGATGAGAAAGGTTAACCTACCAAAATTTTTATTTGTTCATACTACTGAATTCTAAAATACGGGAGAGGCCTTGTCTTGTTTTGGGATAGTAAATTATCCCTAATATAATTAAATCTCTCTCTGATAGGACTGGAGAGGTTAGATATCACTCATTTATAATAGTGCAAAGATTTCCATAAATGAGAGCAGAGATGAAGGGACTGCTCAGGACAACTGGTCGAAGACAGTCGAATTCTTCATAGTAACTACCCAAATTATATTAAGAACCTGATAGTGAGTAGCCCCGCAAGCTGCACAATGCTCTGCTAAGTAATTGCCAAAGAGAGGTCATAAGTTACAACACATCTTGCGGCAGACACTTAAGAAGGTAATGGTAGGAACGGAGACAGTTGGAATCTGAGAACCTTCATTCAGAGAATAGCTGTGTTAGTCTGTGTTGGCATGTCGGGCAAAAACAAAACAAAAATGAAGAATAAAGAAGACAAAAATGTTGTGGCACCTCAAAGACTAACTGCTATATTTTAATTAGAGATGGGGGTATTCGTATACGAATATCCCCGCACAGGTGGAAATAACGAGGGTCCAGCCCCATGGGGCCGGACTGTCCACTCACAATTTCGCCACTGCCATCGGCTCCGCGGTGCCTTCCTATCGCGCCGTTGTCCGCAATCGATTACCCAGTCCTGGCAGGAGGCGGGATGACAAGCCTCTCTGCTAGGTCGGAGTGGCTAATCCATTGCGGGAAACAGCGCAATAGGAAGCCGCCGTGGAGCGAAATTGTGAGTGGACCCTTCTTATTTCCACCTGTGTGGGGATATTCGTATTCGTATACCCCCCCTCTCTAATTTTAATGTGAGCTTTCATGGATCAAGTCCACTTCTTCAGACTTGAGAGTCCCCCTACAGAAAGAGAGAAAACCCAGGCAAGGTTCCATAACTAGATCTCTGACATCACATTTGCACTGGCACTCAGAAAGAGGGATTCTGTATTTTAATATTACATTTCTCTTTCAGCTGTTCATCACTGGAAACAGAATACCGGACGGACTACATAGACTTTGGTTTGATTCTTCAGAAATTCTTTATTATTGCTAAATTTCCTTTTAGCCTGTTTATACCAAAGACAAGTTGCTCTAACGCCAAGCTTATTTTGACATCAGCAGTGTTTTGCCTCACAAGAGCAAGAGCCACAAGATGTATCTGTTTAACCTGGATTTATGATTGGGGTCAGGAACAAGGGCGAGTGTTTTTGAGTAAACAGTAGGTGGTAACAGGCAGCAACTGGCTGACAACAGACATGGATTGTTCTTGTTGTTTTGCTTTGATACACATGTCCAGATGGATGTGTTTTTAATTTAGCAAATATATTTCCAATATGCTAACTCAGTGTATTTTTAACTTGACTGGTTTCATAGTGTTCTTTTTAAAGAAGTAGCCATTATTTAAAAACCAAAATACAATAAAATAAAAGGGCATGGTACAACATACATAGAGATATGTCTTCAACTATAATCAGTGGGACTAAAGAGACTAATGTTGGCTGGATCATGTCTGTTACATTTTGAAGAGATACACCAATTTCAGAAATGAGAGGTAATAAGTTGCCCATGGAAAGATATCTTACAAGTATAAATAAGTGAAGCTGCCAACAAAATGTTGCAATGTTTCTATTTAGATTCCTAGTCAGCCAACTGAGTCTTTTCTAAGACAACCGATTCCACTCCCAACCACAATTTTCTGCCCCAACTCTGCCTTCCTTGTGCTGTGAGCCCACTTGATCTGCAGTAGACAGTTTGCTCTCATAATTTTTTTTCTCCACATTGGTTTCTTTGGTTTGTTGAGTTAGGTTGCTCCCTCCCTCTTGTTTCTAAGTGGCCTCCATTCAGCTAAAGTTGTGTGTGCACTCAGCACATGAATTCACACCATTCCTGCTTCTATGTCTTTTCTGCAGAGATTAGCAGGTGATAATGCTTTTCTCTCTCAACCACCATGAAACAAAGACAACCGACTCTTCAGCTGCTGAGCTCCACACATCAAGCTGTTTGCTGTCCCCTTTCTTCAGCTCGCACAAAAGGATAGCTATGTTAGCTGAACATATGACCTTCCTTACTTCTTTGTTTTTGTAGCACAACCGGAGCAACACATTACTACAGTAAATTAGAATCTCTGAAAAAGGGAATTTCCAACACACTGATATTGGTACTTACCCCTTCATTACCTTTCTTTCTAGTTTCAAGATTAGATTATTTTAAAAGGCTGGTTTGTCAAAAAAAAAAAATGAAACTAACTTGAACTAATTTGCAAATAGTCACATACTGGCCTAGGGGATTCCCATGTTTGTACTCAATGTACCCGCCCCCCCCTCTTTGCCACAACAAACTATTTTAACTCTTACATGTGATTCTTGATGCCTGCTTGCTCTGCCAGCACAGATGTCATGCTTCACCTTTATTCATTTGATCTGGAGGTTGTGCCTCTCTCAACTTGCAAAGGAAAGCAAGACTCAAATCATGGATCAGAGTGCCCTCTGTTTATGCGAGACAGTTTGGTGGAGGAGAGCTCTAAGGAAGCTAACTGTGATTTGTAAGGGCAAAGGGAGGAAGGTTTTATTATTTTAGAATTCAGTGTTAGCATACAGTGAGTCATTCTTGCACTGAACCAATATATTTGACACATCAAACTACCAGTAAAGTGACCGCAATGTATTTTACAACTGCCTTGCCAGTCAGCTCAGTATTACTGAGCAGCTGCTACGGTATTGCTCTTTAGAAATGCAGCTCCACTTCATCTAAAACAGGACAATTGGAAACAAATTGGCTCAGACCAACAAGTAAACTGAAACGAGACTGACACTTCTGGAATCGTCCTTGAAGACTATTTTTGGCAAAAAGGAAGGAAGCTTTGGGTCCTATTTTGGTCACTTCCACAAAAACCTTGGCTTGGGATGCACAGCAGACTCTAAAGTTTATGGAGGCATTACAGTTGTGGAGTCACTGCACGCACAGTGGTGGAATCACACCAATCACATAACATAAGCTTTCAATATTCAATGCACTGGATTACATCTTTCTCTGGATGCTTCTATACTTCATGAAGCAATTGTGTTTGTCACACAGGTCCAGCACTGTTTCCTGCAACAAACATAGAAAGTATGAATGATAAAAGCACTTCCTCAAACACTCCCCATACATGTACGCAGAAGTCCTGATGTGTGCGTGCGTGCGCGTGCGTGCATGCATTTAAGGATGTATTTCAGTGCTTTTGTTGAGAAAAAAAAAGTCACTGTAATTCCTGTATATCTGTGGCAAACTCCTGTATATCTTTGCCACGGAAACAAAGATATATAATTAATTTAAAGGTCCTTCTTTCACTATGTGTAGTGATGATAGTCAAGACAGAAGTGGGGAACATTTGGCTTTGGACTTCAGCTTCCAGAAGCCCCAGTCGGGGGGTGATGTTGAAGGATTGTGGAAGCTGTACTTTGAAACCTCTATAGAGACAAAGATTTCCCTATTTCTGCCTTTAAAAAGGGGGGCGAGGCAAAATGAGGAAGAAAAGCATTGGGTAGTGGATATGTATATAGATGGCAAAGAGCCACAAGAGCTAACTACTGGCTGAAATTCAGAAGTAACTCACAACTAAAATAAATAAACTACAGTAGGCCCATTGAATCAATGGAACTTACAGAGGCGTTGACTCACCAAATCACCACTGATTCAATGGGCCTGCTCTAGTTGTGACTTACTACTGGATTTCAGCTGCTCAGAGATGGTATACTTCTGCATACCAGTCACAAGTACAGGAAAGAGCCATTGTTTTCCTGACCTGCTTAAGGCATCTTCAGAGTATCCAACTAGCCACTATTGGAAACTGGATATCAGCCTACTAGAGCAGGGATGGGCATCATACAGCCCATTTGCTGAACAGGAACCCCTAGCCATTTTGTCTTCCCTCTCCCCAAACAATTAAAAACAAAAAACTGGAAATTTGTGTTAGAAACTTATCAGCGCAGTTTCTCAGCTGCTTCTCCGGGCTCTGCAGCCACCATGCAATGTTTATTCCACTTTATTTTAAATCGTTAAGTGAAGAAACATTGCTTATTGCTTTTCTTTCTATCTAAAAATGAGAGGAAAATGTTTGGGAATCATGCCTAAATCGTCTCTAACCTTTGAGAAAAGCAATAGGAAATAACACAAAGTTGCAAATTAGAATGGAAGTGAACCCTCTGAATGAAACTGCCTCACCTAATTAAGACAATTATGGCCAAAAAAATATGTATTTTTAGATGGAAAGAAAAGTGGTAAGCAATATTTCTTCACTTAACAACTTTGAGTGAAATAAACTGCAGAGCCGCTGCAAAGCCCAGAAAGTGGTTGGGAAATCTCAGGGGACGGATTGCATTGCCAACTTTGGGCAGCGTTTAAGGGGAGGAGTGTGGTCCCTTGGCTGTTGGCCACATGGAAAACTGACTCTCAACCCAGTCAAGATTGCCCACCCCATTCCAGACAGATCCTTGATCTGATAAAGTAGGCTCTTCTTAGGTTCTTATGCTTAATCTGCTTTAAGATCCATGTGGAGACTGCATTAAACAGTTTCTGCACAGCAAGAGCTTTCTGTGCTGGTACCAACTCCATTATCTCGGCTACAGAGAGCATTTCTCTGCTATGGCCAGCTACCACCAGGAATATCTGTCTGGTAACTTTCCACACTCGAAGTGAGCAACGCACATGGCAAGCCAGACTGTTAGTGCACTCACTATGTAGACGATGTTTCCATCAACCACCTCATTTCAACTGCAATTTACAGACTGGTCCTCAATCTCATGGACGTTGATAATTTATCATTATTTCCTCTAATGAGGTCAAAGCAGAGTACTAGTCTCTCTTCCTCCCCACTTTATCCTAACAATAATTCCATGAAGCCAGTCAGACTGAAAGAGCCCACCATCATCTAGTGAACATAATGGCCAAGTGGGGATTTGAACCCAGGTCTCAAAACCTAACCACTATATGATACTGGCTCTTAAACAGATACACCTAGATACAAGAGCTCTGGCATGCTATTTAACAGCCATATTTTTCCATGTATAAGACACCCCCATGTATAAGACGCCCCCCTTTTCCAACCCAAAATTAAGAAATCAATATTTTAAACATAAAACAGAACACATTTTTATTTAGCAATTAGGTAACATTTACATACCGTGTTTCCCCGAAAATAAGACAGGGTCTTATATTAATTTTTGCTCCAAAAAATACATTAGGGCTTACTTTCAGGGGATGTTTTAATTTTTTCATGTACAACAATCTACATTTATTCAAATTGAGTCATGTCATCTTCTTCTAGTTGTTGCACCATGGTGGAGGGCGGGGTTTCACTTAACTGGGGCTTATTTTCGGGGTAGGTCTTATATTACGAGCATCCTGAAATATCATACTAGGGCTTATTTTCAGGTTAGGTCTTATTTTCGGAAAAACAGGGTACCAGTACTGTCATATTCTGCATCACACTTAGCTTTGAGCATATCACTTTATTCAGCCTCTGGGCTCAGAATGCTCCAACATTACCAGTCCCTGTTGCATCTGAGCACTGCCTACATGCTCCACCTCCACACGAGGTGTGTTCCAATTGGTTTGTTCAGCATCAGCTGACGTCAGTTACATAAGGCTCGTGATTGGAGGAAGCTAAGTCTCCTGACTGTAGGAAGCTAAGCCTTGTGATTGGAGGCAGCTAAGCCTTGTGATTGAAGGAAGCCTGTTTGCAGAGGCAAGGTATGGGCACTTTCGCAATTACGTGGTTCTCTCCTCAGCTTACTTCCGTGTATAAGACGACCCTCAATTTTTAGTCTAAAGATTTTAGACAAAAGTTTTGTCTTATACACGGAAAAATACGGTAATATGAAAAGATTCCTGCTACACTATGAACCTTGCAGTGGAAGAATAACTGTCATTGGTAGTTACAGTAAGAAACTTCTATAATCTGGGAGATATGTGTGTGTGTGTGTGTGGGCTTAGGCCAAGGTAGTTAACATGTCTCCCTCTACATGATACGGTAGTACAGTTCCCATCATTCAGAGGCAGCACAGCCAATGGTGAGGAATGCTGGGAGTTGCAGTCCAGCAATATCTGAAGGGACAGACTTTGCCCACTATATTGCTCTACCAGTATGTAACACGGGAAAACCCCTACTGATGGCTGCCACACCTATGGAAAGAATTACATTTAAAATATCCTTAGGACACTAACACTTATCAGATGGCAAGGTTTGATTTTATCAGGACACTTGGGTTTAGTTCATTTCTTTCTCCTAGCCAAAAAAAAGGCGGGCAGTTTCGGCAAAGAGTACTTCCTGCCCAAATAAAAATGTGGGCATGAGCAGGGAAATCCCATGATTCAATGCTCCCTTGCAAGTAAACTAGCACACTAAGCATACTTTTCCCTGTTTTCTGCTCCTCATCTCTTGAGAGCTATCTCTTGGGAGCTGTGTCACACATCTGAATGTCATGTCTGCTTTGACCTTAAGATTTCTACAAGGAGTGAGAACCCTTGTTCACACTTCTTAACCCCGGGCCTGTAAGAGCAGGCCCTTCAGAATGTTTGATCATCATAACAATGTGGGTTTTAAACATTTTGAAAGGTCAGCTTTATCATCAACCCCTCCACTCCAGAACATTGAAAGCATAAAGCATTGAATCACATATATTGTGTGTTGTCTCATTTGCATTTGGTGAAATCCCTGCATGGACCCAATTTAGTAAGCAAGTACTACACTGATATTTCCCCAGGCAATACATGCTTTCTAAATGTAGCTTCTGTGCTTCTCTAAAACAAACAGTTGCCCCATCTTGTCTTTGCTAAATCATCCATGGTTTGATTTTTGCTATTATAAACATGTGGGTTAGGCCATGTTGAGAGATTGAGAGAGGGAGAAAGTTGAGGAGTGTATCAAGACTTCACATCTTTGGCAAATTTTCTGCTTCTCCTCCTCAGGAAAAAATATCATCAGATAATTGGTCATGAAAAACATAAATCTAACTAAAAAAAGAGCATGAGGGAACAGCTGTTGTATCCTTTTAACACATCCTTGCAGACTATTTACACTGCACATGGAGCTAATGTATCCACTGACCTTTCATTTACGCTGAAACCATTTGTACAATGCAGGTCAATTCGAGCCTCCATTTCCCAGGAGACAACAGCATGCAGGTAACTACTTGATAAAGCAGCCTTTCCGAGCAGCTTTTACCCCACACCTACACTTCCTGTGAGAGAAATCTTATCTGGATGATACAAATGGCCCAGCTACTGGAGGAAAGAGAGCACTCCTTAGTTGGGGCATTCTGATTGTCTCTATGAGCTCCCTGGACTTTCCTGACAAGTGAACAGTTTACTCATTCTCAAGATTTCTCGACTGGTGCAAATGTGCAGTAAAAGTCTTATGTAATAATGTAATCAGGTGCTGTCAAGTCAATTCTGACTTATGGGGACCCTTTTCTAGGGTTTTCCAGGTAGACCGTACTCAAGAGATGGTTTACTATTCTCTTCTTCTGGGGGCACCCTGGGACCGTGCAGCTTGCCCAAGGCCACACAGGCTGTCTCTACTCACACGAGGCCCAGTGGGCAATTGAACTCCCAACCTCTGGCTCCTCAGCCAGAGACCAAAACCACTGAGCTATCCAGCCCTGAGTTAACAATAAAGCAATAAAATAATAACAATGCAATATGTCTCCCACCCACAGCAATCTGGAGGAGAGGAGTGGCTAAATGCACATCATGTGGTAAGTTCCTATCTGGCAAACTACCTTCTCCTTTAGCAGTTCTCAGCCTTTGGTCTTTCATATGTCTGGGACGTCAACTCCTTCAAGCCCCAACCAGCATGATGAATAGCAAAGGATTCTGGGAGTTGAAGTCCACATCTTCTGGTGGGCCAAAGATTGAGAAACAAAGCTCTGTTTTGCCTATAGTTTAATTACGAGTACATTATTCCAAAGTTGACAAATTTGAGCAGAGAGGTGGGGAGTTTGAAACTCTAGGATTCAGGTCCCTTAAAATAAGCTGGTGGCAAGCTCAACTGTCACATCCTTCCTTTTCTATAGACTTCTCTTTTCATAGCCTTTCTTTCCTTAGTCACTTTGGCCTTTGGCATTGCAAGTGGGGGAATATGGCACATTTCATCAAAGCTGTATTTGGTCACCAGCTGCTGAACTCTAGGGTTGTCGTGCAACAGGATGGAAACTTGATGTTCCACATGCTTTTGTGTTGTCATCAGGTACAATTCGCAGCCACTCTTGGAGAAGCTGCTGTCATTTTTCCAGGGACAGTGCCTAACCATGAAGATGTTTCTAGTGCAGGATCATACAATTAGTGGAGGGAGCAGCAAATACATACTTAGAAGTGTAAATGGCACCTCTGTGACCAGTACACGTTTCACTCATCCACTGCAGCCAGCCAGAATTTTTCTTCCTTTCAGGGGACCAGGCATGAGACTCATTTATGGTCCATTTTCCTTGTAAAACTGGAACATAATGAGCATTTGGGGAAAATAAATCAAACCCACATGCTTTGTATATATGTGCCATTCAGAATCGAGTACAAAGCCAAAGAGATTTCAGTGAAAGAGAAGGTGGCCATATGTACATTTTCAAACAGGAACATTTTGGATTACTGAAGACTAACTTGGCTTACTCCATGGTACTGGGCAAAATTCAGCCAGAGGAAAATATTGTGTGCTAGTGCAAGAAGAAATGGCAGTCAGTCTCCTTCTGTTGTGCCTGGATCCAACTCCAGTTGAAAACACCATATTCTCCTGCTATTTCAAGGGTAAAACTCCCTTCATACATATGAGGAGAGCTACTTGGTCTGGTCTTTACTGTTAAGATATGGCTACGTATGTTTATACTATTTTACTCTGTGGTTGGCAGCAATTTGCTTAGTTTTATTTGAATTCTATAGTTTAGGATCCCTAGTGGAATTAATCTGCTGTTGGAACTACTCCGTCTGCAGAACTGGGGGTGAGATTCTCTCTCCCCCAACAGCCTCCACGTATCCTCAAAACCTGCTTTTGAGGACTGGAAGACGCTCTAGAGCAAGTTTTCAGTTGACAAGCAGAGCTGTAGGGGAAAGAAAACATCACAATGTTTTTAATTTTGTAATAGTATTGTATTAAATTTTAATGTTCACCATCTTATGTAGCTGATATAAGGCAAAATGGCTGCATATAAATATTTTAAGTGAAACAAAACAATGTTCTGTGCAGGTCTGATCTTCTAAAGCCATATAACACAGCCAGACATGCATTTCCTATGCGTTTCACATACATTAATCATATTACCTCCACAATGATGCTGTAAAGTAAGCTGTATCACTGTCTCCATATTATTGATGTGGGGAATGGGGAAGATTGACTCAGACACGGCAGCTTGCAGAAGGCACCTTGTGACTGCCATGACACAGGACATTTGGTGTAAGTGGTTTAAACTAAAACCAAATAGAAATTAACCTTAAGTAGAATGTGTGGATTTGTATACAGAAAGTTGGCTGGAATGAGGAGCAAAGACAATTGTGAGTGTATATATAGTGCATTGTTTTCTAGAGGGGAAATCCATTCCCACAAGACTGGGAATGAGACAACATTTTATTGGACCCACATGTGGCTTAGCTACTTAAAATGCTACATTATGTCGAAGGGAGGAAGTGCCATTGTTAACAATATTCAATCCAGTCAGCTGGACTCAATAAAAGAAATTAAAGCAAAACCCCAACCTAAGCAATGTTTTTTTAATTGAATCAAATCCTTATACATGAAAAGAATTCTTTCCAACTTGTTCATGATGCAGACAAAGTATTCTAAAGTCATCCCATTAATCCACCAAAGCTGGGGTTTTGCTACATGCTACAAATCTAACAACCACACAGAGTTTTCCTGACCAATATTTCACTCACCGTTTTGACTGGCTATAGTAAATGTGTATGCAGTACAAATGAATATAAAATTGTTTGCCCTAAAGCACCAGCTATGAAACTTGCACAGAGGTGCTGCCCCATTCACTTCAACATAGGACAACACTGTTGTACAAAGAGGTGCGCGTGCGTGCGTGGAGTTGCTCTGTAATGGAATGAAAGAGAGAAGCCCTTTCAGATGGGGAGTGCTCCATGCCCAAATCACTGCATCAGAAGGACTGCCTGTGTTCCAGTTCCAAAAATGCCCAAAGCAGAACTAATTCCTTTGAAAGTCAGCACTCTAAAAAATTTTGGCTGTGAGCTCTGAATATTTAAACATGCCTTTGCATATGTGGCCCAGTACTCTAGGGACACTGCAGTCAGAGGTAACACTTGCAGTACTCCATATGTCTATCAAAGAAGAGCCAAAAATATACACTCCTTCTGTTAGAAGAAACCAAAAGAAGCTTCCAAATATCACATATTTTTAATTTTATTAGAATCCGTGTAGGGGTGACAGATTTCTAGTCAATTCCTCCCCCCCCCCTTTTTTTTATTTTTTATTTTTTTATTTTTTGGTCTGTAAACCTGATGTGGAGGGAAAGAAGAAAGAATGTAAGGTGGATTACATCATTTTACATTTAAATTCAAGGATGAAAAGATAAATACACACCATCTCTCATTTAACTGTCATATGTTCTCACCTCTTTTTCTACTCAATAATATATATTTTACAGATGCCAACTTTTATTGGATTTTGTGGGACATGTGACCAGCTTATATTAATATACGCATATCTACCACATGATTATACATTTTCTACCTTTTGTTCCTCTCTTCTTCCCTTACTTTTATATTTGCAATAAAAAATTAAGAACATTGTTGTTGTCGATGCTGTTGTTATATATTTAAGTTAGACATACATTAGATCAATTAGACCCAGACACCAGAATATTCTTGAAGAAAAGTGGAGCAAAAGGGCAATTTTATGATATTGTCCACTGAAAACGTTTAAACAATGTTTCCAGTTTTAGTCACTTGCTATGTAGTTTTTTAACAGGCAAAAACCTCTGGAACCAAAATTATCTTTAAAAAAATTATTATATTTTGCCAGTAGGATACTTTTTTTGTCCTAGCCAATACAGCATTTTGGAGGGGGGGGGGGGAAATGCTGCCATTTTCCAGCAATTTGTGCTGCTGACAATCAGAAGTGGCTTATCATGTTTGTCAATAGGTTGGCTCCATTCAGGGAGGACAATGGAATTCTTAGTAGTTCAGGAAATACAAACCTCCATTAACCCCAACTTTAGCCCACCAGATAACCCTCAATACACTGGGATTCTCATGGGAAAAAAATCAAGATGTCACTCCAAAATACTTTGAAAAATATCTCAGAAGACACTGAATGGAAATATTTTTAAATCTACCTGAGCAAGAGTGAAAAAGAAAGCTGGTAGCAATTGATGGGGCCATCAATGCCTAGGCAATTAGAGATGAGGAAATGCAACCAAAGGCAGGCCACTCCTGAAGCCTATCCTTGATAAGCCACTAGACTCTGTGGCATACAGATAGTCTCTATCTTTCAGGTCACCACTTCTTTATCCTACTGTTTTTTGTGTATCTTGGTTTGCATAAATACTATAGTGACAAAGTGTACAACCACCTGGTCCAGTGTACATTTACATTTTTTCCTACAGATAACATTTTTCATTTTGCAATCATCCCATTGACATAATGGAAAAAAAATTCTGACGTAAAGCAAAGCAGGCTTGTGCCCTCTTACAGAAATAAAAGAGGATTCAATCAAGATGTCAAAAGGTTTTAAATAGTCCCCACTGATGTTTTTCCATATGGTAGGATCCATTCGGTTCCTGTATGTTGGTGTGAATGAAAGAGATTCACTGCTGAGCAAACAGATAAGGGAGGGAGCAATACGTCACGGCAGGGAGTAATCAAAATACTTAGCAACCTCTGCCTTTGTCAGTGTCAGGGAGATGAATGACAGGGGAGGCAGTAGGGAGAGAAATGTTTGCATTTTTAAAATAGTTGATTAACATCTTACTTTAATTCAGCATTTGGTATAGCAGAGCGTTAAAGAGAACGAACTGTGAGCTGAGAAGTCAGCCAGTTTTTGAATCTCAGCTCAGCATGTATTCATTTGCTGGCCTCATGGAAGTCTACATAGCATTTTTCATAAATGTGTAACGTGAGGATAGAGATTGGGGTTACAATGACAAACCCTTCTTTCAACCTGTATACAACCATCTGACTATTTGCCTATACTCTAGAACAGCGATGGCGAACCTATGGCACACGTGCCACAGCTGGCACACAGTGCCCTTTCTGCGGGCACGCGAGCCATAAGTCATCGGATTGCTACTCCCCCCCGCAGCCAAACCTCAGAAGCCGGCTGCAGCCGCGGTGCTGGCACCTCAACAGGTGGCGGGCCAGGATCCAGAGCAGCTGGTGCTGGCGGTGGATCTGGAGTGGGGTCTCGAGGCACCTCTGTGCCCGGGATTCCCCCTTCTGCCGCCACTTCCGGTTCCGCCGACGCTGCCACCCGCCGGTTTTTGTTTTTTTTCTTAAGTTTGGGCACTCGGGCCCAAAAAGGTTCGCCATCACTGCTCTAGAATATACTTTTCTTTATCCTGAGAGAAACCAGACAGGGTTATTATCATGATCCTGACTCACATAATACAGAGATAGGACATACTGCTAGATATTTCTTCATGCTGAAGACTCACACCTTATCCTGACATAACATGCATGCAATTCTGTGCCATAAAAACCCTGGACAGATCCTTATTTAGAAAATAACATGTGCTGTTTCCAGCATTTACATGATCAGTTGCAGAAAGTTTCAAGGTAACAGCGGGGGTGTTTTATTTTGTGACTAGTCAAGGCAGCATGCCCCTTCATTCCACTGCAATCAACTCTCCCTTTCAACATCTGCATTTATATTTCTGGTGCCTACTGTAGCTCAAAAGGATGCATGAAGGGGTGCCAATGAATAACTGAATAACTGAACAGAATAACTGAACAATTCAATAATTGAATCACAGAATAATTGAGTTGGAAGGGACTTATAAGGCCATCGAGTCCCACCCCCTGTTTAATGCAAAAATCCAAATCAAAGCAGATCTGACAGATGGTTGCCCAATTTTCTCTTGAATGCCTCCAGCACTGAAGTGTTCACTACCTCCTGAAGTAATTGGTTTCATTGTCATCCTGTTCTAACAGTTAAGAAGTTTTTCCTGATATTCAGCCAATATCTGGCTTCCCGTAACTTGAGCCCATCATTACTTGTGCTGTACTTTGGGATAATCAAGAACAGATCCTGCCCCTCCTCTGTATGACAACCTTTCAAGTATTTGAAAAGTGCTATCATATCTTTCCTCAGTCTTCTTTTCTCAGGGCTAAACATGCTCAGTTCTTTCACTCTTTCCTCATAGGGCTTGGCTTCCAGTCCCCTGATCATCTTTATTGCCCTCCTCTGAACATGCTCCAGTTTGCTGGCATCCTTCTTAAAGTGCAGTGTCCAGAACTGGAGTGCAGTGTCCAGAACTTACCTTACTCAAGGTAAGGCCTAACCAGTGCTGAATAGAGGGGGACTAATACCTCATGGGATTTGGAGACTATACTTCTGTTAATGCACCCTAAAATAGCATTTGCCTTTTTTTCAGCCACATCACACTTTTCGCTCATATTCAGCTTGTGATCTACAACAATTCTTTCTCACTCATAGTATTACTGAATCAAGTATCCCCCATCTTGTAATTGTGCATTTGGCTTTCTCCCACCAGGTGTAGAACTTTCCACTTATCCTTGTTAAATTTCATTATGTTTTCAGCCCAGTGCTCAAGCTTATCAAGATCTTTTTGAATTTTTTTCCTGTCTGCCAAGGTATTAGCTATTCTACGCAATTTCTGTCATCCGCAAATTTCTTAAGCATTCCCTGCACTCTCTCATCCAGATAGATCATTAATAAAAATGCTGAAGAGCATCAGACCAGGACTGAGCCTTGTGATACCCCACTTGTTACCTCCTCCCAGTTTGAGAAGAAGCTATTGATCAGCACTCTCTGAGTATGATTCTGTAACCAACTGTGTATCCACCTAACACTTGTGCCCTCCACTCCACACCATAGTTAGCTTGCTAATCAGAATATCATGGGACACTTTGTCAAAGGCTGAATTTGGAAGCCAACTGCAAAAAGGTACAACACAATTTGTGCTAATGTAGAAACAACCTATAGTGAAATTTAACAGACTACAGTGGGGTAAAAAGCACTGTCTGGATTCTTCCAGGAACCCAGAAATTAACTTTTTTGGAATGGTCCAGGTGAGATAACTGGAAAATGCCCCGATACTGTTGCACAACTGTGATGCCCAAGGGAAGATAAAAAGCAGGAACTCAAATTGGCTTTGTACCATGCCCGAAGGCAAGATTAAAGCAAATAGCCAAGAGCACTAATCATGAATATGGTTCTCTTTTGATCATATCCAAACTAACTTGGCCTTCGTTAAATAGACCCATACTAACAGTGAATGGGATCTTTATACCCGTCAGCAAAGGGGAAACTAGGACACCATTTGGTTACAAACCATCCTTTGAGAAAGGAGCTAGTTATGTTACCAGGGCTGTGTTGAATCGCGTTCTCTGTTTTATTTCAGACACACAGAAGGAGGTTTAAAATAATAGAAGAAGAGAACCTGTTTTTAGTAGAAACTGGAAAATGGACTTCACCTGAATGTTCTGTATCCTTCACTTGGCTTCATTTCTCTGTTTTTCTTAGGAAATCCAAACAAGCTTTTCCTGTTCCTCATGTTTGTGTATAGAAAATAAAAAAAAATCTTTTCTTAAAAAAAATCAGAGGTCAGGGGAAAAAATCTAGAATGTCTTATTTAAAAGCCTTGTTTTAATCTCACAAAAACATAAAAGAATGCAAAGCAGACATATATCAGTGCCTGGTTTACTACCCCCCTCCCCCCAACGTGAACTATATTCAGTACATTGTTATCTATACTACAGTTATTGAGCGTGTTTTGGTGGTAGCATAAAAATATTGTAGAGATTGTCTGGAGAGCTATAATCACAAGGCCTAGGGAAGCAGGGAGAGGATTCCCATTGGCTGCCACTGGTTAAGCTGTTCAAACACGAGCAAAGGTAAGAGGGGCTGCTGGGTGTTGGAAACAGGTTACCAGTCTGGGGGTCGGGACCCCCAAGGGGGGTTCAAAGTCTTTTCTGGGGGGTTGTCAAAGTTATTTTTAGTTGCAATTATTTCTATATTCATTATATTAAATATGGTATATACAGTGCTGTTTTATTTTAATCCTCTTGGCTCACAGATGGATAATTTTAATCTGAACCAGAACTGCAGGCATGTTAAGAGTTCATCATTTCTGTAGCCTTTTGCGTAGATTTTCTGTTTATGCATCCATATCAGTCCCACCCCGTCTGAAAGAGCCATTCTTGCTTGTTTCTCTCTGCTCCTCCACATCCACATTTGGAGGACTGACATCAGCCTTTTGGGCTGGAGCATTAGCCTGGCTCAAAGAGGCCTGAATGGGGGGCGAGCGTGTGGTATACACCGGGAAGGCTGATACCCAAGATGGTGACAGGATTGAAAAGTTGTTGCCACCACAGCAGTGGTGTGTTTTGCTCTACCTGAGTCTCTGGTTCTTCCAGGAGCATCAATGGAGGCTCAGTGAAGGGAGAGGGGACCTGGGCATTTAGATGCCTCCAGGCCCCACCTGAATCATGGAGGAGGAAGGCAAGGGGGCAAAAAGGTGAGGGTGCAGAACCAGGGAGGGGGTGAGGCATGGGGCAGGGTCTGTGGAAGAGGTGTTTATTTGGGCTGGGGGAGGGGCTCTTCACTGAGGGGGCTGTTGGGTGTGTGTGGAAACATGAAGGAAGGGTCATCTGCACACCCAAAAAAGTAAATGAAACTCAAAGTGTATTGATATTTTTTTCCTTCTCAAATTTTATCTGGTGTATTATATTAATATAGATTAGGGCACTCTTTTAATGTGTTTTCTTTACCGCGTTAAAATGCATTTTATGCAAATATGGCGGGGATTGCAGGTTACTTGGCTCTTTTAAAAGGGGTTGAAACTGAAAAAAGAATGGGAAACACTGGTGTAGGAAAACAGCAGGCAGGGCTCTTGGAAGGCAGGCGAGCCACACAATATCAGGCCCATATCTGGAAAAGGAGGGTTGGAACACAGGCCAAGAGGAAAGGCCCAAAGAAAAGATCCAAAGGTGGGAAAGTGAGCTGAGAAGACAAACAAGTATGAGGTGAAATGCTTACACTATGGAATTACAGCAGTATCAAAGACCAATATTTACATATTGATCTGAAATTTGTGGAGAAATCTCTGTTTTCTGGCTACTGGTATATCTTAAATTATACATTTGGTATAGGATACTCACCTAATGCTATCTGTGAAAGTTTACAGAATTCACAGATAGGCTCAGAATATATTTTCTTTGGGCAGTGGGAGGTAGCCAAAAGTCACCAGGTCCCATTTCATGTAACATGTCTTTTACATCCAGTGGTACTATAAGAGTGATTAGCATCCTAATTATGGTATGCTCAGTCCACAATTTAATGAGAAAGTATTTCAAAGCCTTTGGGCAAGAAAACAAATGCTGCAATGGAGGAATTACCCTCAGATCAAAAAGCAAAGCAAAGTGAGCTGCTTATACATTGCCCCATAGTGCTTAAAGCACTCTCTGGGCAGTTTACAATTTAATTCTACAGGCTACACATTGCCCATGCCCCCGCAAGCTGAGAATTCAATTTACCAACCTCGGAAGGCTGGAAGGCTGAGTCAACCTCAAGCTGACTACCTGAATCCGCTGAGATTAAACTCAGGCAGTGAGCATAGCCTTGGCTGCAGTACTGCAGTTTAACTGCTTTGCCACAAGGTCCATAAAAATTATTTTCTTCAGTGAAATGAATGGTAAAGCCCCTGACAAACACTGCACATTTAGAGCAAGGATGGGATCCAGGCTAAGGCTGTATATGCACAATCCTACACATGAATTCTGAAGTAAGACTCAATGTAGTCAGCAGGAGTCCCTTCAGAGCAAACATGCACAGGAATACAGAGTGACAGCTGAGTCTGACTAAAAAAAAATACAGCTCTATATAAATCTACTCAGAATTTACTAGGGTGAAGGATGAATAAATCTATCTGTTTTGCTTTCTGTGGCATTTGCAGTTTATTCAAGCATTGGCTGTTCTATCTCACTTTTAAAAATCAATTTGTGAATTGTGTTAAAAGTTCACATGCATTTTAAAAAATATTTTCATGGCCATGAACATTTGTACATATTTTTGCATGTTGTTTACACCAATACATACATTTATGCAAGCCTGCATGTGCCAGTATGCAATTTGTACCCTGACTATGTACCTGTATATAATTTCCCTACTGTATTTGTGTACAACGTCCCCTAATATATACATTTTTATTCAGTTTTTAAAATGGGAAAATCACATCACAAAGTTCATGACTGTGCACAAAATCAAAGGATAATTGTGTTCCTGTTTGCATTCTAGTTTGAGAAGTACATGTTAAGTCAGTTCTTATCCAGATGTGAACCAAAAGAATGCTACCTCATCCCTAAATAGGATTTGCTTTCAATGAAGTATGTACAAGATCACAAACTTCATCTGAATCCATCCCAAAGTACATAAAACTGAAGGGAAACAATTATCTTCCTATCACTCTAATGGTGTCAATATGTACTGATGTATCATGTGAGGAAATCCATATTCTGGTATTACCAGCATCCACTTAGTGAAAAGTCTCCATTTTCCAAATCAAATTTTATATATCTGTTATATGCTGGGTTTACTTTATTTGCCTTCTGATTTTAAAGGTTTAGCTTACACTTGGGTCATGTTTTCCAGCATTTTCTTGGCAAACATAAGGTAAAGGTTCTTTTATAAAGAATAAAAAAGAAATCTGATAGTCTCACCCAATTACATAACTCCGGGAATTGAGGCTTAAAGAAAAGCACTAAGCATCATGAGAGTTCAAAATGTGAACTCTGGCAACAGTACTATTTCTTGGCAACTCACTTCAAAGAATTTCAGACCTACCTGTGGCTGCCATGAACCTGCCTTCCAGATACTGTAGTTGCATTGCCAAGTTTCACAACAACACCATTCACAGAAAGACTCAGGGCAAAGCTAAAAGGTATGACCTTAGTGACCTTTGATAGAGTATAAAATATACTGTCAACATGGGTTTGGATCTATGCAGGTGAAATCCCACACTTATGAATTTTAGTCAACAGGTGCCATGGCAACCCAGCCTTGAGATCATAATTATTATACCATAGCTGCATTATAGTGTAGCTATGTTGTTGTGCAGCAAAGCAAGATCAGCATTCGGCAAGGCAATTCTAAAAATGGGGACAGCCCAAACAAAAAATTATAACTTTGAAACTGGACTTTGGATCAGTACCAAATTTGCCACAGGTGTAGCAAACAGATTGCTCTTGTTGTATCCTAAATTTGGGGGTGTTTGGGCAAAAAATAGCTCCTATAAACTGAAAATACCAATCCTGCTTATCTTGAAAGAGAATGGTTGGCCCTGCCCACTTTTTTTATTTGGGAAGGATCCAGGCTGCAGGGGCTGAAATACTGATCCAAAAAAGAGTCAAGACTCTGCTCAAAAAGAAAAGTTACTTACCTGTAACCATAGTTCTTTGAGTGGTCCTCTGTGAATCCACACAAATGGGTTTTACTGCACCTGCGCAGGACTTCTTGGAATATTCTAGAGCTTAAAAAGATGTGATTAGTAGGACGTTGCCCCGTGGTGCTCATGCTCTGCCCGCCCGTAATACCTCAGTTCCGAAAATGTCCGCCGTTGTCAAGGCTCTGACTGAAACAAAGCTCAAGACACTAAGTGACGGACAGCGGGGAGGATGGGCGGGATGTGTGGATTCAGAGAGGACCACTCAAAGAACTATGGTTACAGGTAAGTAACCTCTCTTTCTTCTTCATGGCCTCTGTGAATGCACACAAATGGGTGACTAGCAAGCTCACTTACCGGAAGGAGGGCCATCACGCCAATAATGAAGTCAGCACAACCCTTCCGAAACTTGCTTCTTTCTTGGCCCTGACGTCCAGATGGTAATGCGTCACGAAAGTCTAGGGAGTTGACCAAGTGGCCGCTCGACAAATGTCAGGGACTTCAACGCCACGCAGCCAGGCAGTGGAAGTGGCCATTGCTCTTGTAGAGTGCGCTTTTAGCACATCTGGCGGAGCCTTGCCTGCCAAGTCATAAGCCAAAGTAATGGCGGAGACAATCCATCTCGAGACTGTCTGTGAAGAGGCCGGAGAACCTTTCTGTGGGCCATGGAAGCACACAAAGAGTCTGGGAGAAGTGAGAAAATCCTTAGTCCTGGAAACATAAAATGCTAAAGCGCAACGAACATCGAGGGAGTGAAGCATGCACTCAACATCAGAAGAGGGAGATGGAAACAACGTCGGAAGAATCAAAGGCTGATTAACATGGAAATCTGAAATCACTTTAGGGAGGAAGGTGACGTCTGGGTACAAGACAACTTTGTCTGGATAAAACTGAATATAAGGAGTGTCGGCCCGAAGGGCGGCCAGCTCGCTAGCTCGACGTGCAGGCATTATAGCTACAAGAAAAAGAGTTTTGACGGAGAGAAGTTTGAGATGTGTCGAAGCCATGGGCTCAAAAGGAGGGCGAGTGAGAGCATGGAGAACAACTTGGAGGGACCACTGAGGGAGTGGAGGTCGCACAGGTGGGCGAATGTTCCACAAGCCTCTAAGAAACATCTTGAGAGTTGGATGGGGAAATAGACGAGAGGCCTCAAATCCAATAGGTTGATAGGATATTATTGCAGAAATATAAACTTTCAACGTGGAGTGGGCCAAACCTTGATCAAACAGGTGATGAAGAAACAAGAGGAGGGTATCCAGCGAAACAGGAACCGCTGATAAACCTCTTGATGCAACAAATCTAGAGAAAACATTCCACTTATAGGAATACAACAATTTAGTAGAGGGTTTCCTAGCTTTGTCCAGTACCTCCGCTATGACGGGGGGATTCTCCACACCGTGAGGTGTAAAGATTCCAGGTCGGGGTGACAAACACGGCCGTCGTTCTGAGTCAGCAGGTGTGGCCAAAGAGGCAGTCTCAGGACTTCGGCCGCCATGGCCCTGAGAGGAGTAAACCAGGGCTGTCGAGGCCACCATGGTTCTATTAAGACGGCATTGGCTCGCAGCTGGCGGAGCTTGACTATTATCTGCTGGATAAGAGGAATGGGGGGGGGAAGGTAGAGGAGGACATCGCCCCAGTCTACCATGAACCTAGGGAATTCACGCTGCGTCCGGCTCGAGAGCAGTAGTTCCTGCATTTCGAGTTGGTCTGGGTGGCAAAAACGTCGAGACCTGGTGTTCCCCATCGGTTGCAGAGATGGTGGAAGGCAGAGTCGTCGAGAACCCACTCGTGGGTTTGGGTGGTCAGACGGCTCAAACGGTCGGCAACTTCGTTGTCCTCTGTAGATATATGAATAGCCACAGGGAAGATGTGGTGGTCGTAGCACCATTCCCATAGCTGGATTGCGAGGTATAGAAGAGCCAGTGAGTGAGTACCCCCGTTTGTTTATATAATACAGAGTGGTCACATTGTCCGTAGTAACCTGGACTCCGTGACCAGCTATGAGGAGGTGGAAAGCTCAGAAAGCCTTGATGACTGCTAGCATTTCTAGGTGGTTGATATGCAGTAGCTTTTCCGAGTTGGACCATAGAGCATGAATTTCATGATCGCCACAGTGTGCGCCCCATCCTATTGGGCTGGCATCCGTCATGACCTGTATAGTCAGTTGAAGAGGCCGAAAAGGACGGCCTACAAGGAGGTGCAGGACGAAGGTCCACCAAGTGAGTTGGCGAGCTAACTCTGGAGTGACAAGAAGACATTTTGAAGGATGATCTAACAGGGGGTCGAACAGGGACAGGAACCAGGCCTGCAAAGATCACATCTTGAGCCTCGCGTGCTGGAGCACGGACGTGGTCGAGGCCATCAAGCCTAGGAGATGTTGTGCGTGCCGAGCAGAAACCGTGGCATGAGGTTGGAAATGGCGAATAGCTCTCGTCAATTTGGATATCCATTTGTGAGGGAGAAAAACTCTTGCCTAGATCGAATCGAGATGCACCCCGATGTAGTCTATGGTCTGCGATGGTTCGAGATGGGACTTCTTGTAATTGACTTGCAAACCGAGTTCTGTCAGAGTCTGAAGAACAAAGGCAGAGTCCCTTCGGGCTGCGGAATATGACCCTGCTACTATCAACCAATCGTCTATATACGGAAAGACCGTGATGTTGTGCAGACGAAGATAGGCAGCCACAGGAGCCATACACTTTGTAAAAGTTCTTGAAGCGGTGGACAGCCTGAAGGGGAGGGCACAGAATTGGTAAGCCCTGTCCATGAAGAGGAAACGAAGGTATTTGAAGTGACGTTCGTGAATGGAGATATGGAAATATGCATCTTATAGGTCTACGACCACAAACCAATCGTCTGGAGAAAGCAGTGGGATAACAGATTCCAGGGTGACCATGCGAAAGCGCTTTGGATGGATGTAGGTGTTGAGAAGTCGCAGGTCCAGGATAGGGCGAAGGCCTCCATCGCGTTTGGGGACGGTAAAGTACCGAGAATAGAAACCGTTTAGAACATCTTGGGAAGGTACTTATTGGATAGCGTATTTCTGGATGAGAAGAGAAATTTCATCCTCTAGGGCAGATGAGTAAGTCGTATGTTGGAGATAGCTGAGAGGAGGTCGGTTGGTGAATTCTAACAGGTAGCCGTGTTGTATGATAGAGAGTACCCAAGAGTCCTTGGTGATAATGGACCACTTGTCGAGAAAGGGAGCCAGACGGGGATGATGGGGACAGCCAGGGAACAGATTCGGAGGGATCAAGTCAAAGATATTGTTTATTCTTTCTTGCAGGTCGACGGAAAGGTTGTCTACGCTGTTGAGCTGGTGCCTGAGAGTGGAAAGAAGGAGCAGCTGAGGAAGATGGAAGATTGGACCTCTCTGGAGCCGGAGTGAAAGGTTTGTAAGAATGATAAGGTTGCTGATATGATTGTTGAAAAGTGAAGGGTCTGCGCCACTGAGTGCGTTGGTATCTAGGCTGCTGGGTGGAGTAGGAACGGGCAGTTTTGCGAATTTTGTGTAGATTGTCCATCACTTCATCGGTCTTCTCATTAAAAAGACTGACTCCATCAAATGGAAGATCCTCAATGCGGAATCTAGCATCATCATTGATTCCCGCCAAGCGCAGCCAAGCATGTCTTCGGAGGGAGATGGCAGAAGCCAAAGTCTTCGAGGCAGCATCAGCTGTATGGCGAGATGCAAGATGCTGCTGCTTAGCAAGAGTAGTGGCTTCTAGATGAGTATTGAGCGCATCGGTCCTGATCTCCTCAGGAGCAGACTGAAGGACAGGAAGTATTTTGTTCCACAACTGCCTGTGATAAGCGCCCATTGCCGCTTGATAGTTGGAAACTCTCATCACAAATGAGGCCAAAGAATATAAACGACGGCCGAGAACGTCCAACTTTCTGCCCTCTCGGTTAGTTGGGGTGACTGTTGACCGGTTACCAGCGTGAGATTGATTTGACTGGACAATAATAGAATTTGGAGCAGGATGTTTGACAAGAAAAGCTGTGTCGGCACCGTGTGTTCGATAGTGAATCTCAGTCCGTCTGGGAACTTGGAGGGAGGCGGACGGCTTGTCCCATGATGCTTTAATAAGGTCCAGCATCGCTGGTATGAAAGCCAGACTCAATGGAGGGGATTTATCCTGATTTATATTGTCGAAGATGAGATTGTGCTTAGGGGGAGGAGGTTGCTCGATATCGAGCTCCAACGACTTGGTCATCCAAAGAATGAGTTGGGAATAAGAGGTAAAGTCTTCAGAGGGGGATGGAGGATGAACATCTGCAACATCCGAATTCGGTGTCGGTAAATTTGACAGAGACTCCCTGGAAGCTTCAGAGGGAGGATCATGTTCAGAAGCTGTCGAAACAGAGGAATTTCCAGAGATGGAGAGAGTTGGTGAAGGAGAGTGTTGACGGGCCCGAGCAGTTGAAAGAGGGATCGGTGTCGGGACATGACGGGCAGATCGGGATCCAGACAAAGCGGTTGTGGGGTGCGATGTCAAAGCCGAGGGCACTGAAGAAGTGCGCGAGCGCTTGGATGGAACAGGCTCATGTTGAGCAGAAGCTGGATCGCATCGAGGGACATCCGGCTGAGATAGACAGTGTTTAGTTTTCTTAGAGGTCGGTACCATAAGATCGGGTTGATAATAGGCTCGATGCCGACTCCGAATAGGAGGAGGCGACGGTGATGGTGAGGACTCAGATGGGGCATAAACGTAGCGAATACGCTTGGGACGCTCATAGTAATCCTGTTCAAATCGCGGATCGAACTCGTCAAAGCGGTATCGATAGCGTTCACCGCGTCGGCCGACCTCATAAACAGGCTCTCCATATTCAGAAAGTGAGTGGCGTCGAGACGGACGCAGGACAAAGATTACCTCCTGATACTGAGAAGACGGGGAAACATGGTGCCGCTTCGCTGCCCTCTTACCGGAGGGGACCGTGAGACCGATGCCTCCGAGTTTGAGAGATGGATGACAGTTGCCCGCCTGGTCGAAACAGGGCTAGAATGGGCCGAGGCTGGGCTGGATATGACATCAGCCGCAGAGCGGCCATGACTTGGAGACAAGCTCGGTATCAATACCGAGGCTGGAGCTTGAGTAAGTGGTACTGACTCTCCCGCTTCTGAAATGGAGTCCTGGTCCGGTATATCTCTAGACGACTCCTCCAAAATGGGAGACGGGAGGGAAATCTGAACGACCGGAGGCTCTTGAGGGTGGTGAGGCTTAGGAATCCGCTTAGCTTTCTTTTGCTTAGCCCTGTCCTTCTCCTTTTGCTTCTTATCAGGTCAGGCCGTAGCCAAAGCCAAGAACGACTTCAACACCGAGGTCGATGTCGATGCCGAGGGGGATTTCAGCTTGGAAGCCTTGGTAGAGGCTTTCGGCGATGGAGTAATTGGAGCCAGTGGGTGAGAAGGCTCAGACCGAGGCACTGGAGTGGAGGTAGGCTCCATCATGGGGCTGGTTGGATGGCTTGAGGGTGTTAAGGATTTTTCCCACAAATGGGATCGAAGTCGTTGCAGTTGGAGTTTATGAGCCAGCTTTGTTAATTTTTTACACTCCGGACAGGAGTCGGTCTGGTGACTTTCGCCCAGGCAGAACAAGCAACGATCGTGGCCGTCAGTAAAAGGAATTTTATTGGCACACGTTGTACAATGCTTGAATGGGCCTGAAGAGGCCATAAAAAAGGGAGAGAAGGTGGAAGGGGGGGCAAGACAAAAGAAAAATAACTCACAGGGAAACGTCCGTAAATGAAAAACTGATCAAGTCCGTAATCCAGGAATTGAAAACGTAAGGCAGTCCGTAAGATCAAAAAACCGTAAGATTGAGAAAATCATAAAATCGCTCTAGTAATCGCTACAGAAGTCCGATTTAGCGGTGGCTAAAAGGAACTGAGGTATTACGGGCAGGCAGAGCATGCGCGCCACGGGGCAACGTCCTACTAATCACGTCTTTTTAAGCTCTAGAATATTCCGAGAAGTCCTGCACAGGCGCAGTAAAACCCATTTGTGTGCATTCACAGAGGCCACGAAGAAGAACCTGAATTAAATCCAGATGGGCCCAATGGACTCAGCCTTCCATCCTACTGAAGTTGGTAAAATGAGTACTCAGGCTGCTGGGGGACAAGTTGTTGTTTGCATAATTATGTTGTAAACCGCCCAGAGAGTGCTCTAGCACTATGGGGCGGTATATAAGCAGCACATTTTGCTTTTAATCATAGACAAAGGTATAAAACAAGGGAGTATTTTATCTCCCTATCTGTTCAAGCTATGTGCAGAATATATCACACACAAAAATGGTTTAGATTCAGATGAAGAAAGAGTGAAATCTGGGGGAAGAAACATTAATAATTCAGCATATACAGATGATACCATAGTATTGGCAGAAAGTAGCAATGACTTGAAATAACTACTGCTGGAGATAAAAGAAAGGTCAAAAGTAGGATTTCAGCTAGACATTAAGAAGACAAAAATTGTGACTACAGAACAATTGAACAACTTTCATGTTGACAATAAAGAAATTGAAACTATACGTCAGTGTATTCATTAATCCAAACAGAGACTGCAACAAAGAAATCAGAAGATGGTGATTTAGAACAGTAACTATGAAAGGAACTATAGAAGTTCCTTAAAATCTTTGTATCACTGGACCCCAAGGTCAAAACATTCCATAGGCTATTACTTCCAGTTACCATGTACAGGTGTGAAGGATGGATAGTGAAGAAAGTTGACAAGAAAAAATCAATGCATTTGAATTGTGCTGTTGGAAGACAGGTTTTTGGATACCAAAAAGCTAGAAAGACAGATAGGGTTCTAAATTAAATCACGCCTTCAACCAAATCAAGTAAACTGGCCAAAATACTATCGCAGAATTATGCTGATGAAACGGCTATGGCATAACTCATAGAGCAGAACTGCTGCTAATTAATGAGCTACCACTGGGGGGCCTGATCATATGACAAGCCACCCAAGTGGCACACAATGAAGAATCCAAGAAGTGGCTCATTAATTAGCTGCAGTTTTTTCACTGTGAGTTATGTCATTGCTCTTCTGTCAATGTAACTTTGCAATAGGATTTTGGCCACAGATATTTTCTGCCTCTAGTCTAATATGATGTGACCCAGGCGGCTGATAAGGTTAAATCACGTGCCACCTGTGTGGCTTTGGGCAAACTGCAGGGCCCACAGTATCACCAAAAATGGACTGGTATATCAATTCTGAATACTTTATATTTAGAAAATTCTAGGAGGGTTGCAGAAAGTTGGAATCAACTTGATGGCATATAATTTCACTTTATTTAATTTGATGTCAGGCAGCTGGTATAGCTTAGTAGCTTGAAGCACCTGGCAGCAAAGCCAGCAGGAATTCAAACCCCACTGTGCCTTTCAGAAAAGTGGCCAGTGAAGAACACCCAGAATGTGTGTGGCTGATGAGGTTACATGCCCTGCCACCTGTGCAAACTTGAGCAAATTTCACAGTCCCGGAGCACCACTAAAAGAAAGGGCTAGCATGTTATATCTAGAAACCCCTATGAGAGTCACCATAACTTTGAAGCAGATTGACAGCAAATAATAAAAATTATTAAGCATGTTTACGATTGAACCCATATGTCAAAGGAGTTTTCAATAATATTTTTAATATTTAGGAGCCTTTCGAGAGGGGCTGCCTTATTATTTCTCAAGAATGGGATAAAATGAACAGATTCTAAACTCAAACATCTATTATAGCTTTTCCACAGGCAGATAATGGTCAAATAATACAAGCTCACACACTCCAAACTGTTATTGCAGCCTGCTAGTCTTGTCTTATCTGCCTTGCCTGGGTTTTATACAAGCACTTTCCCCAAAGAGCTATTAGTCACACTTTTCTTGAGGGAAGAATGGCATCGCTGCCAATGAACTTTCGGTTCCATTCAGATGGCAGACTTGGTCTGCCTGGGGTATTGATTATGCCATCACTTACCCAGGTGATTTATCTTGCAACCATGCTTATTTCCCCCCTAAAAGTAGGCTCGGATTCTGTCTGGAAATACAAGCAATTACTAAAGCAGACATGGACTCTGTCATGGATGATCCTCCAAAGTCCTGAGATGGCTGTAATGAACCTTTTGTAGCAATGCCAGGTGGGAAGGAGCAGAATGGGAGCAAATTTTACCTGCTTACCAGGAAGATGATGAGTTACACGATTTAATGAAAATGATGAGGCTTTAGAAATATGGCAGCTGCAGCTTTAATTTTACTAAAGTGTGTAATTTGCTTATGTTTATGCTGTCATTACAGAATATTTCTTGCTCACCCAAAATATTTTTTTATCTGTTAAAGTAAACTCTATTCTTCTTTTATAGTTCAGGACGACACTGATTTTTAAAGTCAAAACTGACCTTGGCAGAATATGAACAATCTGCTGTCTCAACAAATATTTTATTTTATGTTGCCAACACATGCACATCCTGCAGATCAGGAGTTACTTTACAGCTGGTTGTATAGGTTTTTCTTAAATAATTGCCATTGATTCTATGGGAAATAGCTACACAAATTGCCTTCCCTAATGTGGTCATATTATTCACGCATGCACACCTGCACCAAAGCAGACACCACACTGCACGACACACAAGTAATAGGATCTTAAGTGTAGTAGGACCCCCATATCTGTGGGAGATCAATTTCAAGCCCCCTCCGCAGATGCTGAAAACACAGATTATAGCAAACACTATTTTAATAGCGAATGCTATACATAGCATGGTCTCTGGCTCCCTCTAGTGGCCGGTCCTGGTAATAACACTGTGGAAATGTATTTCTCCAATGAACAGGTCATATTTAGAAATAAATTTTTCTAGGATTTATCTTTAAATATTTTTAATATTTTCATACTGTGGATAAGTGAATCAGCAGATACTGATCCCGTGGATAAGTGGCTTCTACTATATCACCAATTACAATAAGATTGAAAGAGAATATTAACACTGTGGAAAATACTTTTGTGGGGGATGGATCTTAAAATATGGTTAGGGAGAAGAAATCTTCCTCCCTTTTTCTCCTATCAAAGTAGGTGAAGAGAGAGAATCAAAACCTTTATCCCTATATTTAACTTCAGGGATGGTCTTAAAGTGAGTCAAAAATGATCTCTATGTTATGCAGGGAAGCTCCATTTTCTGCTCTAAATCTGTTTGTCTAAGTGTCACCAGATAATGCTTGTGCCAGTTTTGCTTGGCTACCCACCCATCCAAACAGACCTATAGCAAAACTTAAAGCAGCTTCACTTTACAGTGATTCCTTTCCCTTCCTGACTGTTTCCAACAGTTTGTTAATCAAAATGGAAAATCAAAGACAGCAACACTAAGTAGAAAAATTATACTATATCCAAGGCATGCAGTATAAGTAATGTAATATAGGGTATCCTTTGAAAGAGTAATGACTACAAAAGAGATCGAAAAATCTCCAGTCATTTATTCCAAATATATATGCTTAGGAAGAAGAACATTAATCCTACTAGCAATTGTTGGGCACAATCTAGACTTAAACATTTTGATTTTATATCTTGCCAAAAATATCTTGCTAATATTATAGTTGACAATTCCTATGACAATTAACGGTGTTGTCATTGAATTATGATTGTATGGTTATGTAAACATTATTTCGTACATTCATTCACATATAAACGTACATTTTACATTATTTTTATGACTTGAGTCTTACAATAAACTTGATAGATTTCCATCCCAAGATTTTGATTAGAGATGGAATATTTGTATTCATACCTCAAGGGATACGAATACGAATATTGGCACCATAGGTGCCTGGGAAACCGGCCCTTCCCCTCAGAACTGACCAGTTCACTTACTGCTCGCCGCACAGCCATCGTGGTTCACATCATGCCAAACACAAAAGTAGCCCAGCCAGCACTTCCCTGCCTCTCCGCACAGCCAGCCACTCTGGCGAGAAGGCAGGATGACAAGTCAGATGAGTGGTCAGCGGTGTGGAGAGGCAGGGAGGCACCAGCTGGGCTATTTCCATGATTGGGGCAACGTGAACGATGATGGATCGGCTGGTTCTGTGGGGAGGGTCCAGTTTCCCCAGGCACCTGTGGTGCTGATATTCATATTCGTATCCCTCAGGATACAAATACGAATATCCCATCTCTAATTTTAATTATCTGATTATTTTAAGTGGTGCTTTTTTTATTCAGTTGTAAATTACTTAGGTTCTTAGTCATGGGGACAGATGGCTTATATACATTTTTAAAATAAATACATGTTAAAGTACCATTGATTTAATGAGAGAGAGAGAGAGAGAGAGCAGTCCCCTGTACCAGTGCTACCCGATGCCCAGAGCAAGCCCTGGAATACATCTGAGCATTCTCTTAGCATCACTTCCAGTACTTAATAAATATACTGGCATTTATCTCCATTTGCATCTGTTGAAAAGGCATCAGAGTCAGGGACTAGCCCATAAATGGACATTTATATGCAGAGATTCCAGCTTTCAGGGATGGTCTTCAAGTGAGTCAAAAATGATCCCTACATTATGCAAGGATCTAAGATACCAGCTTTCAGAATGCATGGAAGCATTAATACACAGAGGTTCCTGCACAATTTATTGTCTCCTTAGATGCCCACAAAAGCATGGATTACATGTCTGACAGGACCTATGTGTTGCCTGGTGTGTGGTTACAGGTTTGGAATCACAGCTATTTTCTATGCACTTTACCCCTCAATGTAAACAGTGCATAAAGGGAACTAATGTTTGCATGTCTGTGAAGATTTTCATCCAGGTGAGGTTATCTGGTAGTTGAGTCATGGCAACTGCACTTCTTTCTTATTAGGTGGAAACGTTTCGCTACTTATCCAAGTAGCTTCTTCAGTCTGAGGAGAGTTGGTAGGAGACCCCTGATATATCCTCCACGTTGGTTTCACTTCCCCCTGGTCTGAATAGGCTCCTTAGATGGACAAACGATGTGGGGGAGTGAAAATCCCACTTCTGCAGTCCTTCTCCACCCATTGTCATGGGTCGTTAACAGTCGTTAACAGTGGTCTTTCTGGTGGGTGTGGTCCTGATCTTTCTGGGAAAGGATGAAAGGGCAGCATGATGAATAGGAGGAGACAGATTGTATCTAAGGCCTCCACCCCTGTTGAGTGAGGGATTTTCTATATGCACATGTATAGCCTCCTGCTAACGACCCATGACAATGGGTGGAGAAGGGTTACAGAAGTGGGATTATCCCTCGCCCCCTGTCCTTTGTCCATCTAAGGAGCCTATTTGGACCAGGGGGAAGTGAAACCAATGTGGAGGATATATCAGGGGTCTCCTACCAACTCTCCTCAGACTGAAGAAGCTACCTGGATGAGTAGCGAAACATTTCAACCTAATAAGAAGTCCAGTTTACATGACTCAACTTCCAGATAATGCTTGCATGATGATTTTATTATGGGGTGCGATGTAATCATATTTTAATGCCATGCTTGTATTTCTCTCTGTATTGGTCCTGCTAAGCAGGACTTGTCAGCATCCTTGGTGAGGGTTGTAGCAGACCTTCTATCAAACCTTGCCTGATCCCCCACTAAAATGCAATTCTAGGCTCATGCTTCATGCAGGACCAGTCAGCTACTTCAAATCGCTATATTAATGTCCCACAATGTCCCCACTCAAAATCACTGGAAGGTGTTATACAGAATTAAGAATTAACTCAGCCACTTATGCTACTTATGGGGCTATGCCACTTAAAAGTAAACTGACAGGGGCCTACCAAAAGAGAAGGCAGCCCATGGATTTCACTTTACCCGAGATCCCTTCAAATCTGGAGACAGTCTGTTTGGGCTGGAATTGATCCGTACTGTGTAGGCAACTGACGGGCGAATGCTTTTAATTCAGACAACTGTTCTGCCTCCAAAAATGATCACTGTTGGAACCCCAATAGAAAGAGCCACTGTGAATAGATATATAGATGAATAACAATAAAAAGAGCTGGGCATTGTATTTCCCACCTTCCAAAAGATATCTGCTCCAAGATTACCAGTGCTACCCCACCTGTGTGAATTTCCACGGGTGAGTGAGGATTCAAACTATGGTGTCCTGAAACCTAATATGTAATTAGGTGTTGCTGACTATTTCCCAGTGTCATTCAACAGTACATGTGTAGTCTTACTCTTATATACCTTAGAGTGGTAGCAAGAGAAGGAGAGAAATTTGCAAGACATTCAGTGCACTTTGGGAAAACAGTAAAATATTTGAACACCAAAAAAGGTGCGTGTGTATGGGGCGGTATTTCAGAACCGGGTGGGGGACGATGACCCACATATATGTGAGAAATGAATATTCTAATTAAACAAACAAACCCTGCACACAGAAAACTAGATGTCTCATTTACAGATTTCTCATTCTCCTTTTCTTCTTTTTTAAAGCTCTTCTTGAGCCCTTTTCTCAATTCTCAATGCACTCCATAGCATTCCATAGCCTGGGAGCAGCCACTGAGAAGGCCCTCTCTTACATCCTCACTAAATGGTGAGGGTAAAGGAAAATGGTGGAATTGAGAGAAGAGCCTCCCCAGAAGATCTTAAAAGACAAGAAGACTCGTAAGGGATAATACTATCCTTCAGGCAGCCTGGACACAAGCCATATAGAACTTCATAGGTCATAGCCAACACTTTGAATGGCGACCAGAAATAGACCAGCAACTACTAAAACTGCCATAATAATCGAGTTATATGCTTCCCGTAACCAGTGCCAATCAGCAGTCTGGCTGCAGTATTTTGAACCAACTGAAGTCTCTAAAAACTCTTCAAAGGCAGCCCCACGTACAACATGTCACATAATCCAAATGGGATCCACCTAAGGTGTGTGATACTATAGTCAAATGAAACATCTCAAGGAATGAGTGAGCGCAGCTGGTTCATCAGCTTTAACTATGTGACCATACTACAGGCCACTGCTGAGACCTGTGCATCCAAACCCAGGAACACACCCAAGCTGCAAACCTGACTTTTCAGGGGCAGTATAACCCCAGCCAGTACAGGTTGAATCTCTATCCCCTGATCTGCCTTTTGACTCACCAGGAGCACCTTAGTCTTTTTTTGGATTAAGGTTCAGCTTGTTTTCCCTCACGCAGAGGTTGGGAGTTCAATCCCCCACTGTGCCTCCTTGACAACGGCTGGAACTTGATGATCCAAAGGGTCCCTTCCAGCTCTGCAGTTCTAACATTATTACTATTCATACCATCTTCCTTGCAATCTGATGGGAAGGAGAGACAAGAGTTTTACCTCATCAGTTTCTGCAGGTGCTGTGCTATCACAACGAGCTATCCCATGAATTCAGGTGCTGTATTTCTCAGTAAAGGTATCACTACGCACCCAATTCCCTCCAAAACACATCTCATTATTTTTATGTGGAAAGTAGGAACAAATCTTAACAAGATTATTTTCACAAATATAAACATAGCACTTTGTAAAATTAACCTTATGCTGAATGTTACCTTTGTCTCTATGCATATGGAACGAACAACAAACGGGGCAGAAATAAGAAAACATGAAGTGAAAGACATTGAAGCTCATAGAGCTGAAAATGTGGAAACAATATTTTAAAAACATTTCTGAAAACTATAAACTTTACTGCCTCTGTTCTTTCAAATAAAACACACATTGAACTAATAAATATGCAAAGTACATATTTTATTTTGCTCATGTGTTACAGAAATGTTGGGAATCTCTGCTTTTTTGCTTTGTATGACATAGTATCGGATCCTTTTGGCTTGAAACAAGAGAAACATAAACTCAGCTTTGATTAGTTTCCTTAAACCATTAACCTAGACAGATTTAGCACAATGAAATCAAAGTTCTCCAATATCTAATTACATACAAGTAGAGCCTGGGAAAGTTAAAGGAAGGAGGAAGAAACCAAATTGGGCTTACAAAAAAGGCACTCAGGTGAGAAGAACTGAAAGCAGTAAGAAAATTGTGCTGGCAAGATTAATACATGGTTGATGTATGCAAATTTAATGAAAGACCTATTCAATCATTACCTGCCTAGGTGTTACCAAAGCAGAGAGAGGACGAGCACCTCCCCCATCAATTTATCTGCATGGAACAAGATACGTCCAAAAGAGGAGAAATTTCTGCTCATCACTCATGAGTAAGCTCTACACATAAGCATAGTGACATGGTATTTTCCCTCAGACAGTTGCAGGAGAAATGTAGGGAACAATGACAGCCACTCTTTGTGGCCTTCATAGATCTTACAAAGGCCTTTGATTTGGTTAGCAGGGATGACCTTTTTAAAATACTTCCTAAGATTGGATGTCCACCTCAACTCCTTAACATCATCAGGTCCTTTCATGAGGAAATGAAGGGCACTGTAGTTTTTGATGGCTCAACATCAGATCCCTTTGGCATCCGAAGCAGAGTGAAACAGGGCTGTGTCCTGTACCCTGTTTGGGATCTTTTTTGCTGTCATGCTGAAGCACACCTTTGGAACTGCAATAGAAGGTGTCTATCTCCGGACTAGATCAGATGGAAAGCTCTTTAATCTCTCTAGATTGAGAACGAAGACCAAAGTCCAGCTGAAATGCATGCAGGACTTCCTCTTCGCCGATGATGTAGCTGTTGTTGCCCATTCTGCTGAAGACCTCCAACAACTCATGAATCGTTTTAGCAAGGCCTGCCAAGACTTTGGACTAACAATCAGCCTGAAGAAAACAAGTCATGGGCCAGGGCGTGGACTCACCTCCCTCTATTACCATCTCCACACAAGAATTGGAGGTTGTTCATGACTTTGTGTACCTTGGCTCAATGATCTCTGACACTCTCTCCCTAGATGTTGAGTTGGATAAACGCATTGGCAAAGCAGCTACCATGTTCTCTAGACTCACAAAGAGAGTATGGCTTAATAAGAAGCTGACAGCATATACCAAGATCCAGGTCTATAGAGCCTGTGTCCTGAGTACACTCCGGTACTGCAGAACACATTCCATATGTGTTGTCTCCAACGCAGTTTTGGTATCACATGGCAGGACAAAGTTCCAAATAGAGTAGTCCTAGAACGAGCTGGAAGTTTTAGCATGTATACATTACTGAAACAGCAACGTCTACGTTGGCTTGGGCATGTCGTGAGAATGGCTGATGGTTGGATTCCAAAAGATCTCCTGTATGGAGAATTAGTGCAGGGAAAGTGTCCCAGAGGGAGACCACAGCAGCGATACAAGGATATCTGCAAGCGGGATCTGAAGGCCTTAGGAATGGACCTCAACAGATGGGAAACCTTGACATCTGAGTATTCAGCCTGGAGGCAGGCGGTGCATCATGGCCTCTCCCATTTTGAAGAGACACTTGTCCAGCAGGCCGAGGCAAAGAGGCAGTCCCGAAACCAGCAAAATCAGGGAGCTGGACAGGGGACAGATTGTATTTGTCTTCAGTGTGGAAGGGATTGTCACTCTCGAATTGGCCTTCTCAGCCACACTAGACGCTGTTCCAAGTCCTCTATTCAGAGCACGTTACCATAGTCTCTCGAGACTGAAGGATGCCTAATCTAACACAAAGCAGAAACACAGTACTTACCATGTACTTTTTGTGTACTGTATTAATTATTTTTGTTAATTTACCTTTACAATTTAATCTTAACCCGGTGGCTTGGATGCTTCCACACTCAGCCTACCCATACTTGCTTTGGATGTTTGCTACCCACTTTCGGATGCCCCAAAAATGTTGGGAAGGAGGGTTTTTTCCATAAAGTAATGTAAATTAACTATTTCCTGAACCTGGAATACAAATCAAAGTACAAAGTGCTGGCAGTTCTACTGATGTTTTTGTAAATGGGAACAGAGAGGAGATCCCCAGTTCTGGTGAAAACCCAGAAAAAGAACTGGGGAGTTGACCACTGACATAACTCTGCACTCCACCTCTCCTGTTCTTCTATACTTAAAACTGCAATTGTTAACCAGTTTACTTAAAACCAGTCCTATTAAACTAAGTGAGAGTGCTCCAGCATAACATGAATGTTGTGTGTGACCCCTATTTATAAATGCATGAGTCTGACAACTGTCTGTTGATTGCCTGATACATTTTATTCTCATTTCCGAAGAAAACACATTAATGGGTATAAATTAGAGTTTCCAGGGAAAATGTGTCTTGTATTACATTCTGTTTGTTCAGTGAAATACTCTGAACTCCAAGAACACCGGTAGTGGTGCACATCTACATTCTAAGAATTAAATCAAGTGGTGTATAGTTACATTCTAAGAATTAAATCATTCTGCCACATCTATTGAGGCTTCCTGCTCTTAAAACAGAAAGAAAAGAACAGAAAAGTTAAATATCTGAGACAGAACCGATAACATATGTCTCAGGGATGATAATGTTTTTGTACTCCAACAGACTGGTTACACATGGCTGCAGGATCGTTTTTTGCATGTTCAAATTTGTTATTTCAGGCATACCAAGAACCATTGTTAATTGGGATATGAGAGAAAGATGTCTGCGCCCAGATCAATCTGTTATTGCAAACTTCTGATCTCAGAGTCCACAGTTAAACCCTGGTGACTGGGAAACTCTTTGGTTTAATGCTATATTGAGGAAAGGTCGCTCTTCTCATGCTCAGGGGCACTTTCCTGGTGTTGACTTAATATGTTCATGAGAACAACTGCTGTAAGAGTGAGGGAGGCCATCACCCTAATTGAGCCCTTCTCCACTTGGACTGCTCCTTTACTCCCACCCACCTGCATGCCGAAATGACATCAACTGCCTTGTGGGAGAGAACATCAGATGTCTCTCTTGTTCCACTAGGACAGGCTGCTTTTTCTGTTTTGATTTCTGCATTTTTTAAGGCACTTCCGTCTTCGGGTTATTTATAAAATATAACCAGTAAGTTGCTTCGAGAATTCTAGTCAAAAAGTGAGATTTAGATTGGTCAAATAAATAGTTTCTAGGTTGAATGTGGCACTGAAAACAGATGAGCCTTAAGCACACTATGCCATCTGGAAGTGTTCCTCAGCTGGGTACAGACACTGCTGGAACAGAAAAGGCAGGAACAGGTCAGCAGATGAAGAGACAGGGATGGGGACTTGAGTCACGGGACTTGCTGTCAAGTCGGACTTAAAGTCATACCGGTGACTCGACTTTTTTTTCCTATGACTTGGATTTGACTTGTGACTCAGAACCCACACCTCCCTTTTTTCTGATGGGGAAAGCTTATTTTTTAATAGAGACTCAGATTGGAGACTTGGTACTTGGGATCAAAGACAGACTTGGGACTTGGACCCAAAGGCTTGACAACATCCCTGTGAGGAGAGAAGGCAGAGGATCAAGCCACCTCTGACAAATGTGTGTAAAACCTTTTTTTTATTATTCCATGAGCCCAAAGGTTTAAGAGTAGTCTCTTGGAACATGGTGAATAATTGGATTCGGTGTTCCAAAACTGGTGACCTTGGACATTCTCCCTCCCATCATGATTTTTTTCCTGTTCTTCTGTTAGCTGAGAGGAGTCTTTCTGAACAGGACACTTAGGTGGAGCTTGGCCTAGCCTCAAAGCCTTCCAATGTAGGCCTTTCTCCCAGGTGTGTCACATTGATGTGTTTCTCAGGTGCCTGCAATGTAGGCAGAACTGCCAGAATGGAGAATTATATAGGTGGTCCAGAAAATCTGAAAATCACATTCCTAGAATGTACTTTAACAAATAAATACTACTTTTGGGCCCAAATCCTATTCCTTAATGGAATAAATTGTACTAGAATAGGCCAACTAAATCAATGTGGATTTAGTGAGTCAACTCCTCCATAAGTTCCATTGATTCAAATGGGCCTGCTCTAACTGTGACTTACTATTCTAAAGTAAGTTGCAGTTAGCGTAGGGTCATTTAAATCAATTGAACCTATGGAGGAACTGACTCTCCAAATCCCCATTGATTCAGGGGGCCTAATCTAGTGCAATTTACTGCACTAAGTAACAGAATTTTCTCCAAGGAATTAAAAATAAAATATCCTCTAAGTAATGATTTTTAGTGGGGAGAGGTGGATATTTATGGTTTAATATTCAGTAAATTTAAATTAGTGAAATTAAAATATTAAAAGTACAATGAATGTTTATCTACCGCGTTTCCCTGAAAATAAGACAGGGTCTTATATTAATTTTTACTCCAAAAAAAGAATTAGGGCTTATTTTCAGGGGATGTTTTATTTTTTTCATGTACAACAATCTACATTTATTCAAATACAGTCATGTCATCTTCTTCTGGTTGCTGCACAATGGTGGAGGGTGGGGTTTCACTTAACTAGGGCTTATTTTTGGGGTAGAGCTTATATTACGAGCATCCTGAAAAATCATACTAGGGCTTATTTTCAGGTCTTATTTTCAGGGAAACAGGGTATTTTCCAAGTATATTCAGTCTTACTGAGCTGTAAAAACACTAGGTTACAATGAAATTTCAGATTGTTATTAAGCTCTGTTCTTTATTCTTTAAATTTGTATCCCATGTTTTTCTCAAAGTATTGATTCCCAAGGTGGTTACCTAATCAGTCTTCTGTTCTATATGAACTACACATTGTAATTCTACTTAAATTACAGCAGATATGTCTAATTATGATTATTCTGTCTATACCTTTTATCATATAATGGATAAAATATTTCACTTTGGCTCAGGAGAACTGGGTTCAAATTCCCATTTAGCCATGGAAACTCACTGGAGGGTGGCAAAGGTAAATCACCCCTGGGATGTCTCAGATGCCTTGAAAAACCCTCTAAGGTCACCACAACTTGGAAGTGATTTGACAGCATATAACAATGCATATATTAGCCTGAATTTGCAATTTTACAATTCTCTTCCACTGTTTGCACTCACTGTCACTTCTTTATACCAAAACTCAGGATGATGAAAGACCTAATTATGGACTACTGACCTGTTGAATATTGTCACCATTCTGAAAATCACATATCCAAACTTGTTTCAGCTGAATGTTAAACTTCTCAGATCCACCCTGTATTGCTGTCCTGGGACTCATATGCCATGCTATGTTATTAAATCACATACATAAATGTTAGAAACCAAATTTCCCTTGTTGGAAACAAACAAAAATATTCAGGCAATACAGTTTTGTTTCTCTTGTATGATATGACATAATAGCATATGTGCCCCTTTACTTCCTAATTTCTTGTTTCAACTTTATTTCTTACTTTCTTATCTAGAAAATGCTGCTTTTGGACTAGTTTTGTACCTCAAAACGGAAACTCTGGCAGTTTCTGTCTTAGGAAAATGCTGTATATTTCTGAAGGCAGGCGAGTAAGGGATGTTTTAAAAGTGTTTCATTTGCTCTGTGGTTTCAAATCTGCCACAAGCTACTTTATTTCTGCACATAAATTGTGTGCGTGGGAATAAAACTGTTGTGCAGTTTCACTCCAAATGCGCACAACACATTTCTGCTATGAACAGAAGATTGGATGACCCACTTACTGGAAATAGAACAAAGCAATAGCAGGTATACAAATTTTTGCTGACTTAATAAATGAAGGAGATTTATAATACTTTATTTTACGCCGTAAACACATGGTGTTCATGCTCCCAAGTGGAAAGCTTGTCTGAGGGCCTCATTTACGGACCTAGAAGGACAAGTTAATCCCTTATCCTCGCTGCCAGTTTTAGCCATGCTTGCATTTTTCTTGGCATGCACTCAAATATAATGTTGGTGTCATGTGCTTAAATGCTGCTTCAGTCAATATAATTTCTGTCCAGGTCACCTGCAGTGTGAATTGAAGGACTGTTTGGCTTTATTAGAACCAAACTGAAATTATTTTAAACTGAAATTCTCACAGCTGACAAACTGGCAGAAAAAAAGGCCTTTGGCTTAGATATGCAGCAGGAAGAGACTATATTCTTAGAAAAGCATCCTTTTTTTGTAACTGATAAACCACAACAGCCACCAGTTCAGATTACTGTGCACTTCAGACTACAAGAATAGAGTTTTTGTATTGTGGAGAGCCTGAAGCCATACTCCCCCTTTATTCTCTTCTGGTTCCAGTCTCCGTAAGGAAGTTAAGACTTATGTCCAGAATTAAACTCTTAAGCCCCCAGCCCCTTCCCACAGCATTAATTTTTCCAATAATGTGAAGTTTAAGTCCTTTAATGCCTCTGTCATTTATCATCATCACGACTGTTTGCTTAACAACTGTGCTGGGATAACCCCACTGCAGAAGCATGTTGGGAAATGCTCTCTGTGCATCAAGATTCAAAGGCCCACGTGGTCCAGCCAGCACAAGGAAGTGATTGTGACGAGAGGATATCCCATTAGTTGCAATGTTAGTGGCACTTCCATGTACTCAGTGGGAACATACAAACCCAGCTGGCACTGCTATTGTACTCAGTGGGAACATACAACCCCAGCTGGCACAGCTATGAAAGGAAAGGCTCTTCATGAGAGAGAGAGAGATGCAGTTCTCAAAAGCAAAGATGATGATGGCTGGCTTCAGCAGTTTTACACCTCAAAACCACCAGGCAATAATTGTAGCAATCATGTGACTACATTAAAATTGTGTCTGCTCATCCAAACAAAGGAGACTAGTGGGATAAAAATGTTTGCTCCTAATTTCATATAGTCCAGGGAACACCAAAAGGCATATAATAAGCTTCTTTATTGAGGTGTGCCTGGATTGGAGATCTGCTGCAGACTACATGTAGCTCAGCGCTTCTTGGGGAGAGAAAGTGGAACCAACTGCATGCATTTGAACTGGCAAATGTCAAGTTTATTGAGAGTTAAGCTTACTGCTGATGTTATATATAAAAATACCCAAACCTGAAAAAGCATGTTGCAAGGTGAACAGAAAGTGCCATGAAAGCAATTCTGAATGACCCACTGCTGTTTTTTGCATGTCATGCGCTGGAAAATGGGGGGAGAGCGAATAGCACAACCATAATGCTGTGCAATGCTGCTGATCTGATTACCTGTCCAAAGAGGTGAAGCAGAACTTACTACACTATGAGGATACTATTGTAATCTTACATCAGGATAGCTTTTTGTGCAACCTAGCCCAACACTTTATCAGCCATGTCAATAAGAAGCTATGATAATTCTTCCTCAGCAAGGTTTATTCTTTTATATGTTTAATGATTCTGGCCTAATTCCAGTTGTTAGTCTCAACTAAAGTAGATTCACTGAGTCTGCCCAAGATTCTGCAAACATCCTTCTTACTGACAGTTACTTCCAGCTTAATCTGGTGCCCTCCAAATGGGTTACAGTGCAACACCACACTTCCATGGGCATGGGAATGATGAGAGTTGCAGCCCAACCCATCTGGAGGGTACATGGCTGACAAACACAATGTTGGGCTAGGTTGAGAAAAAAGCTGCCCTGATGTAAGATTTCTATCTATTATTCTACATCTAAAAGGAAAGAGACTTTCAATCTTGATTCTTAACGAACGTGTGCTCCCAAGCAGCATGCCCAACCTGATCAAGTGGATAATGGAACTACTATGGACTTTGGGTGAACCCACAGCTGTACTCTTTCACTCCCAGTGTCTCCAAGATCTGACTCAAAATTCAACCAGTTTTGGGTTTGAAATATTAGTCCTGTATTTACCAGAGTACAATAGGACCCCCACATCCTCTGGATCAATATCCGCTGATTCAGCTAACAACAGTCTGAAAATATTAAACTTTTTAAAGGAAAATATGTGGGCAATCAAAAGTAGTTATCAAAACTGGCCACTAGAGAGAACCAGACACTATGCTCTATAGCAGGGGTCTCCAAACTATGGCCTGTGGGCCACATCCGGCTCGCCTTGCCTTTTTATCTGGCCCAGCGAACGTCGCAGGCTCAGGTCCGTTCCCTTCAGCCCATGCGCAGGGGTGTGCGCGTGGGCGGGCATGCATGAAGGAGTGCATGCGGGAGTGTGGATGGGCGGGCGTACACATGCGGGTGTTCCTTCGGCCCTCAAAAATGTGGAAAATATGTGTTGTGGCCCTCACGCTGAAAAGTTTAGAGACCCCTGCTCTATAGACAAGACAGCTTCCTTCCAGAGCAGTGTGGCTGTAAAACTCAGAGCTAGGTTTGCTGCTGAGACTGGAGGAGGAGTGCAAGCCTTAAGCCAAACTGCCTCCTGGGAGAGATTCCCCACTTCCCACACTTTCCTGCCTTCCAGCCAGCTCCTTCCTCAAGACTCCGGGGCAAAAGAGGAAATGCATTCTTAATTGTCTTTGAAGAAGAAATGCTGTAGAGTCATTGAGAGCTCCTTGTTTCCACACTTAATTATGTGCTTGAGTTATAATAACCCTATCATTTTAACAGTCTGCCTCATAGGTGATGAGCATTTTCGAGTTCAAAATATTTAATTGGAAAAAAGTTTCAGAATTAGGTTTTGATCTCCAAAGCCAGGAAAGAGTTGTCCTGACTTTTTGACTTCATTCACCAATTCATTCATTAAATGATACGGTTTGGATTTTGTTGTTGTTTTATGATATTTTATAGACACTTGCCAATTAAAAAATAACCTGTGGGTACTCTGAATTGACTGTGGAAAAATCAAAGGAACAGAAGAGGAGGTGGAAAGAAAATTCGGTGTGCGCACATGTGTGTGCGCACACAACCCTCTCAGCTTCAGTTTTGTTAGACAAAGGAACACCAAGATTAATTGGAGGACAGGCCTTCTGAAAGAGAATTGCTAGTGCGGTTGCCAAATCAAATAACTTCTTGCCAAAATGGAAAACTGACTGAAAATTAGGAATAGTGCTATCTGCAGTGCCACCCCTGGCTAGATGTGGGCAACTTGTGATCCATCAAGCTGAACTCAGTTCAGCAGCCATGTATGACCCCTCAAGTAGGGGCTGGATAAGTCTCTTGCATTGTTTCATATGTGGGACTGCAAAATAAACAAATGTATTACAACATACAGCTGAGGAGCTGCATACAGTTTACCAGGCCATATAGTACACAGGTCCATTTTCAGCAACTGCTCTCATATGGTTTGTTGGTTTGTTTGTTTGTAGTTCTAATAAGTGTCTACACAACTTTCTCCAAAATTCTAAGGCAATGCTTGGGAACTAAATAAAAGTTCCATGGGCTCTTATAAAATAGCTGCATAGAAACTGAAGAGGCTTCTGTCAGAGCATGTGTTTAAGATCTGACATGAAACTCTTCCACTGATTTGCTCCATCTCTTTGAGACCAAGCTTCTTTGGGACACTGTTTTTTTGTGTTTTTTTAACTACTAAAAGGAAAAAGCTGAAAAGGAGTAATTTCACCTCCACCCCAGTAATTTTACTGGATATGAACTCTCAGATGGTTTTAAATAAATAAATAAATAAACAAACAAACAGAGATGTGGCTTGGATCAGTTCTGCTGAATGTTGAAAGAAAAATTCTAGCTTCTCGCAATACTGTAGTTGTAATTCAAAATCCCTTATTTGGATTATTATTTCTTCTTCAAAAAAACAAAAAACAAAACAAAACAACAGAACGACTCCACTTTGCACTAAAAGAATACTTGCTTCAGGACTGTTCATCATGAATCACACACACACAAAACTTATCTGGCTAAAACAGTGAATGGCTGAGCTCCGAGTCTGAATAAACAGTGTGGGAGGTGACTGTTCTGTGAGGCCCATGTAAAGGATGCAATCATTCTTCTTACTTAAGTCTGTTCAGTATTAAATCATATGAAACTAGCCCAATTACTACATGCAACATTCGGTCTACCCATAGAGGGCCAACAGATGGCATAGCACTCCTAAAATGAGTTGGGGGGGAATGTCTATTCAGTAACAAATTCTGCTGGCTTCTGGTGTTTAATTGTGTATAAAGTTCATTGACTCGCTGGTTGCTGTCAGATGATCTCGCTAAAGCCTGTGAAAAACATCTCAGGAATGCAGTGATGTGGGCAGAAACAAAGTGAGTTCATGCCACAGACTGAGTTTAAATGAAATAAAAATCAGCAAACCACCCAGAGGAGGGAACTCACCAAAGGGAGGCATGTGGATAAGCATTGGTTTAACCTCATCTCAGTTCTCCAGAAGCAATTATTATAAAACAAAACAAAGCAAGAAACCATCAAACTAGCTTTTTAAGGAAGCAGTCTGTAAATCTATAAACTAGTTTTCCTTGCACATAAGCTCTGGTTGAAAAAAGAAACCATTAGAAGGAGAAGATCCTTTAGCCAGTTATTATGATAAACTAGGGAAATCTCCATTAAAAATCTCAGCTCCGCTATGAATTCCTTAATGACATCTACATCTCTATCAATCTGTTTACTGACATTTCCTACTGAACTGAGATGTTGGTGAGTATAGATGGGATCCAGATACTTTCCCAAAGGTGGCGCTTCCATCACTGTGAGGCGACGTACTGTTCTCATCACCTGTGTATCTATTACTCTTTTGAATACCATATGGAGTCAGTTTTCAGAATTTCAGAGCTTGAGAAAGTTACTGTTTTGGACTAGGTTCCCAGAAATCCCTAATAGGCATGGCCACTGGCTTTGCTTTCTTGAGAATTTGGGTAGATATAGTCCACAGAAACACATTTTCCATGTAGTATCAGAATGCCAGTAATACTCATCTACTACTGTCAGAATGGACATCATGCTAATGCCTTCCAGCCAGGCTCCCAGGACTTTCCAGTAAAATCTAAGACACCGTTTTTGTGATCATCTGGATAAAGCCTCATGTTTGTCTCTTTGATGTTCATTTATAGGATAAATTTTGGTGACCGCAGTAGACTTGGATTATAACTTCAACCATCTGGAACATAATCTTCTTCATAGACAGATAAAACCAGATCACTGCCATATTAAATTTTAAGTTGTGGTATATCTCAGTATTAAATTATAAAACCTTGCCTCAGAAGAGTATCAGTTTAAGGAAGCCCTAGAATATTAAAACATACAAGAAAACATGTGCTCCAGTTTTTCTTTTGCTTAATTTTTTCAAAACTACTCAAGAGAGATTACAATAATGTCCATAATTCTTTTTGTGCAATAATTTTCACCATATTACACTATCCACACATTACTGAAAATGCATTTTGTTTTATGCTTCCCCTGCTACAACCATCTTGCTTCTAACAGGCACAGGGAACAAGATGGATTGAAAATAAGGTCTGTAAACCACTTTTTCTTGCCTTTCACCCCTCAGTTCAACAGCTTTGAAGAATCAATCAGTTCCAAAAACTTTCCACAGCTGGTTTAATACTGGAAAATTATGTACCGAGAATTAAAATGCTCTTGCAAAGAAGTTCCCAAAGCCCTCAAAGGTTGCAAAATCGAACAAGTAAACAATTATCTTCACAAAAACTCTTGTCAGACAGAAGACTTCTTTCCAGTTAATTTTTCATACACCAAATTTTAAAAAATGGAAATATTTATGCAGCATAAACCTCAGTCCTAAACACAGAAATCAGTTACTAGGGTGTCAATTGCATACAAATTAGTATTACTGAAATTGTGAAACTTTTTTCCCCAATCTGTATTTGAGGACTCAGGCTGTTGCATATGAGTGTTTAAAAAACAATAGGTCACAAACTTAGACACACTTAATTGCAATGAGTTCCATGGGTATTATTAGCATATTTACATCTTTATGAGACTGCAGCTTTAGTCTTGGAAATTAATTTTATTTTGTTTCACTTTACGGTTTTAGAATTGTATTATATAAAGGTACATTATGAAAATTTCTAAACATATTTTAGGTCTGCAGTTCACTCATATTAAGTAATTATATTATTCCATTCTCCACCTCAATAATAATTTCTCATTACTTCCACGGCCTCCCAGTCTTCACTAATGCATAGTCTGGGGCAACACTGACTTCCCAGAAATAGCAATTCATCCATCTGCCATGGAAAAAAATTAAAATGCTGTGATGTCCACATGGCTTCCTAGCCAGTACGTGCAGGCAGACCAGAATTGCAGGAAACCATAATATGGCTGAAATAATGTTTGGGAAAATTCAAGCGTAATGACAGAGAAGTCCTAAGCGCAAAGATTTTACCACAGGCCTCAGGCAATGCAACAAGTTGAAACAATAATAAGATTTTGGTCAGCTTGATAACAGGAACCTAGGAAACTCTCTTCTACCAAGTCAGAGAACGGGACCATCCAAGTCCTGTATTGTTTCTATACCAATTTGGAATTTCCAAGGAAATACCTGTGTTAGTCAGTCTCAGCACGATGGCAGAATTAAAAGGGAAAATGAACAGAAAGAAAGATGTGGTTATCCAATGAGTGAAGCCATCCTCAGTGTGACAGGATTTCATACAGACTTTATAAACCAAAGACTCTGAGTAAATGTTGCAATTGTGGGAGGGCTTGGTCCCTAGCTGATTTGTCCAAACAGTGCACAGAAAGCAAAGAAGGCATTGCAATGCTGGCTGCTATTATCCAAAAAGAGAACTTTTCTGAAGCTCTATTATGCACTCCACTGCATTTCCTGCTTTGGCAAGAGATTGGAGTTGATGATACTTCAGGCTCTTTCCAGCTCTACAATTGTATTCGTCTATTATTCTATGGCCTGCCAGAAACACCAAGTTCCACTTTACCTTCCATTGGCTTCTGGCAGCTTAGCTTTATGCTTTCCTGAGGAAAGGAAGAGTTGGTACAGACAAGATAGGAGGAGAAAGACTAGAAGAAGTACAGATGATTATAAATGCTGAGCTTATATTTCTAGAAAGAGGTTTCAAATAAGAAAATTATAATTCCTTTTTCAGAAACTAATTTTACATGCATTTGTGTTGGTATGTCTCTTTGAGGTATTTACTCAAATGTAACCTTACTAACTTAATTGGGTTGTACAGCTCAGTAAATATGCATAGGAGACTGATATTATCTGTACTTATAAGGAAGTGAAAATTCACAAAATTACTTCCTTGGAGTACAGCTCTCAGAATCATTTAGCTGACGTGGTCAGTGACTATGCTGGCCGAGGGATTGTGGATAGTACAGTCTAATAAAAATGAAGGGGGAAAAAGCCAAAGGATACCATATAAGCTATGTGACTAAACAAGAATTTGAACTTAGATCTCCCTTTTCAAGTTCTAACCATTACAATATACTAGTCCTTTTAGCTCATTGGTTACCACAGAAATGATGTAAAGGCTGAAACACATTGATGGAAAAAAACTAACATCACTGAATGTGCTTAACTTCCATAATAGGGGAAATCTTCATCAGTTTGCATAAGATTTGCATATTATACCAGTGATATCTAATTTACATAAAATGCCAGAGCACCCAGGTTTGGAGGTGTGACATACAGCCACCTTAACAGCATTCCAGTAATTGAAGCCATTTGCTATCATTCCACAATCTTTTGATGTGCTGCTCCTTAAAACTGTTGAACACAAAACAAAACAAAACTCTTGCAGCATGTTGTTGGGGCCTAAATGCAGGCTAAGATCATAGGTATTTAAAAGATCAGCTTCTTTCATCTCCTGAATAAAAGATGGAGAACAACTGCATGCAAAAAGAATAGGATGCTGACATTGTGGGAACAAAGAATGAAAGCAGGCTCAGAGTGTACAATCTGAAGTGGTTCCATTCTCTTCAGTTGCCATTTGATATAACTGGAAGATCTTTCCATGAAGAAGAAGAAGGAACTGCTAATAGGGTTAAATATTTTGCCCACAATACAGAGTCACAATTAACATGAGGGAAGGGTGAAGGGTGAGAATATTTAAGGGGGTGAGGATTAAGGAGCATACTTCTCATCTGATAAGATTTTGTCTGGCCCTTTAATCCATTTTCCAGATCAGTGTAACATGAATGTGATTAAACCTGTACAGGCCTTAACCTTAACATTCCTTTCCAGTTTAAAGCAATAAATCTCTTCTACTTTTAAAGTGTACTGTATATACAGGCACACGTGCATCCACGCACAAAGAGTACATTAGAATCTCGACAACTGTAAAATTAGAACTCTTGAAGAAAAGGTGAACAATTAGGTATTTCAGTCAGAAAAACAGTAAAGATTAACTGAGCAAGTGAGACAGCAGGGCAACAAGACAAAATGATTAAATCCAAAGCCTTCCTCTCTACATTTGCACCAAAGATTAAATGTGTTTAATCTTTTTTAACTAGCACAGTGGAAAGAGTGATAACAGAAGCCTAGGCAAGCCTGGAAAATCTTACTGATTTTTCCCTCTCAACCAAACTGGTAAAAAAAAATATATATCACACTTGTTACTTTCCAGCTTACACTAACTTTAGGGCTGCTTTGTCTTATGAGCTGGCTATTGTTTGCTCTTCTCATTAAAACCTCTTCTCTCCATTGATTCATCTGCTGTTTGTATTTATTTATTCATTTATTTATTTATTTTATTTCTATCCCACCCATCTAGTCATTTCGACTACTCTGGGCGGCGTACATCATATATAACAAAAACAATTAAAATAACATCAACATCCCAAAATAAAAATAAATAATCGTTCAAGATGGAGAACAAAAATAAATCAAATAATGCCCGGAGGGAAGGCCTGCCTAAACAGCCATGTTTTTAATTGGCTTTTAAAGATGCCCAGCGAGGGGGCCATACGGATCTCTGAAGGTAAGTTGTTCCATAACCGAGGAGCCACCGCCGAGAAGGCCCGGTTTTTTGTCATTTCCCTCCGGGCCTCTCTCGGCGTTAGGCTCCTCAGTCGCACCTCCAGACTAGATCGAGTGAAACGGGTAGACTTTGGTGGGAGAAGGCGTTCCGTCAGATATCGAGGTCCTAAACCGTTTAGGGCTTTGTAGGAAAGCAGAGGAAGTTTGAAAGAGACTCCATGAGAGTCTGTGTCCTGTTGTTTGGAAGGGACTCCGAATGTTTCTTACCAGCTTGAAGACAGCAGGGGAAATGGGATCACCAGAGTCTCTTTTAGTTCCAGGTGTTCTGCTTGACAGAGAGCTAGGTGCAAGCTGGTGGCTGTATTTGTGGATGTCTTCTTCTTGTTTTTATGTGCTGTCAGGACCCACTTGTTTGTCTTTCTGGAAGCCCAGGGTATCTGCAAAGCTCTCGTCCAGCACCACATTTCAAACAAATCAACTTTTTTTTCCTATCACCTTTGTTTTTTTTACGGTCCTGCTTTCACATGGTGACTGGAAATACAACAGTGTAGATGAACTTAGTCTTCGTCTTCAGTGACACATCCTTAATAATCGTGTGTCATCAAGTCAGTTCTGACTTATGGTGGCCCTTTTGAGGGTTTTCTAGATAAATAATAGAAGTGGTTTACCATTTCCTTCTTCTGGGGGGTACCCTGGGACTGTGCAGCTTGCCCAAGGCCACACAAGCTGGCTCTACCCGCGGGAGGCACAGTGGGGAATCGAACTCCCATCCTCTGACTCTACAGCCAGGTACCTAAACCACTGTGCTCTATTCACATTTTTATTTTGGGCTACGTACTGCCAGAGAGTGGGAACATTACCTTTCCCAGCTCTACAGCTCTCAGGACTCCACAGTTAGTAGTCCCAAAAAGTAAGTTGTAGTACAAAAACTAACTTTCCTGATCTTTCGGATCACTAGCTTTCCTTTTGTTTTTACAAAACAAAGGATAGTGTCCAAAGAACCACTTAAGCAAGACAAATGGCCTGCAGCTCCCTATAAATATTTGTTTCCCTCTTTGAACAGGAAACCCTTCTCAACCTTTGTTATGCCATATAGTTTTTAAATTCCTTTCCATTGCAAAAATGGTTTGCCCGTGTGTCATAGGGCGGAGCTATTGTTCAGGATTAGAGATGGGAACAAACTGCCAGTTCAGCAGTTCGTACTGGTTCATTTTTCATCCAAACAGCTGTTTGGCGCTTCCTAGCCCCCCTCCTCTGGTAGGTTCCCATTTAGAAGTAGCGCCCAGAGGAGGCATGTTTGGGGAGCACTGAACACCTCTTTGGATGAAGAAACAATCTCTATTCAGGATACAAAAGACGAACTGTTTCTTAATTGAATGGGGTTGACAGCATGGTCATTTGGATCCTGCCTGCATGAGGAGCAAATGAGCCCAGACCAATCAAGACACAACAGCCATAATGAGTAGTGCAATCTTACCCATCCTCCTTGTAGATGTTTTAAACTGCAATTCTCAGAATTCCTGCAGCTGATGAACCTGAACCCTAGAATATCTGGTAGGCACTAGGTTGGGGAAGTGTGATTTAGGAATTTGAAACTGCAATTACAGAAACAGTGAAAGCTTTGCAGATACCCTGAACTGCCAGAAAGACAAGCAAGAGGTCCTACAGCAAATTAAGTCTGAACCATCTCTGGAGGCAAAAATGATGAAACTGAGGCTGTCCTATTATGGGCATATCATGAGAAGGCAAGATTCTCTGGAAAAAGCAATAATGCTGGGAAAGGTTGAAGGCAGCAGGACAAGAGGAAGACCAAATACGAGATGGATTGACTCCCTAAAGGAACCAACAACCTTGAGTTTGCAAGAGCTGAGCAGGATTGTTGAGAACAGGACATTTTGAAGATCGCTCATTCACTGGATCACCATAAGTCAGAGGCAACTTGATGGCACAATATAACAACAACAACAGCAGCAATAAGACATGTTCAAACTCCACACTCAGGTGAAACTATAATTAGAACAATAAAATATGCACAAAATTGCAGGTAAACGTTTGAAAGCTTCAGATCATTTCATGAGGCAATAAGTTACACAAGGGCAGTGGTCAAGAAGATGAAAATTAAATTAGTATGACTTGATGCTGAAGTTGTGAAGTTATAAGATTCTTAAAATGGAGCAGAAGAAGAGGTAGGTTTCCTGCGACAAACAAGCACGTAATGTGCAATTCTCCCAATTTTTCAAATTAAACACTCCAGAAGTTATGCAGATATGTTTCCAACTGTATATGAGGTACATGGACTCTTAGTAATTACTCACCTTACTAATTGGCTGGTGGACTTTTCCCTTCCATGCAGATCTACTAGAGGGAAATAGGACCAGTGGAAGAAAGACTGAGCCTGGTTTCCAATGTTTATTTGGCAATAAGTAAAACTTAATTCACTTTGGCCATCTCATGAGAAGACTTTGGCCATCTCATGAGAAGAGAAGACTCCCTGGAAAAGACCCTGATGTTGGGAAAGTGTGAAGGCAAGAGGAGAAGGGGACGACAGAGGACGAGATGGTTGGACAGTGTCATCAAAGCAACCAACATGACTTTGACCAAACTCCAGGAGGCAGTGGAAGACAGGAGGGCCTGGCATGCTCTGGTCCATGGGGTCACAAAGAGTCGGACACGATTTAACGACTAAACAACAACAACAAACAACAAACACTTCATTCAGTGGAATTGTCTGCAATGTAAGCCTTCAGGCAAGAGATCTTGCTTTTCATTCTAAGCAAATTGTCCTGAAACTACCCTGTTTCCCTGAAAATAAGACCTAGCCTGAAAATAAGCCCTAGTATAATTTTTCATGATGCTCGTACCCTATCCCAAAAATAAGCCCTAGTTAAGTGAAAGCCCTCCCTCCACCATTGTGCAGCAACCAGAAGAAGATGACGTGACTGTATTTGAATAAACCTAGATTGTACATGAAAAAAATAAAACATCCCCTGAAAATAAGCCCTAATGCGTTTTTTGGAGCAAAAATTAATAAAAGACCCTGTCTTATTTTCGGGGAAACAGGGTATAACTGGAGGGTTGTATAAAAAAATACATGTAATAAATAAAATCACCATGTAACAAACATCCACCTGTTGTTTCTAAGCAGACACACTCTAATTCTGTACAGCAAGTCTTGGGTGGCTAGTTGGGCAACATTTCTGAATCAAGTCCCCCATCTTGTATAAAGGCGTTTTTCAACTGCATACCAATAATACCAACTGGTAAGTATCCATACCTGTTTTAGAAACTATATGAGGACTCTATAGCCATGGTATGGTAAAGGTTCATGACAGGTTTCTAAGAAATGTTTTCACACACATTGTCATATCCTTTTAGTACCTCTGTTTCCATTTCAGCTAAATATACAAGTTGAGCTCTACTCTTCAATTCCTACAGATCAAATCCCCTCTTCTTACCTATGACTAAGACTGCTAAACGCAACGAGACCTCTTTCCCTCAAGAAGGATCAATCGGACTGGGCTGATATTTTTAGATGTTTTAGATGTATCCAATCCTGTGCTTCATTTCAGATCTTCCCACTAGTGATGCACTATATCAGGGGTCCCCAACCCCCCGTCCGCGGCCCATGCTGGTCCGTGGGCTTCCCAGGACTGGGCCATGGAGACGGATCTCTGCCCCCCCGCATGCACACATGGCGGGTGTGTCGCGCGAGCACGCATGCCCACGAGCGCGACGCCCACCTGCGAGCACGACGCCCACCCACAAGCGCAACACACACACCCGCGAGCGCGAGGGGTGCCCCCCCCACATGGAGCCCGCCCCCCCAACCGGTCTGCGGTTCCAAAAAGGTTGGGGACCGCTGCACTATATGGGGAGTGGTATGGCTAGTGGGGATTACACTGTACTGCTTTGTTGATGTAACAGTTAAGGTATGAAAAGTGTGACTCAATGTGTCCATGTTTTGAGTGAGGAGGGGAACTGATTTGCAGTCTAAATGTCATTGCTTTTGGGGATATAGCTTCAAACATAACTTTTCACTTCCAAAATGCTCCCCACCACCACCACCTGATCTTTGGAGAATATATGAATTTCAGATGGGGAAAACTGATTTACAAGGGAAAAAGCTGTGTGGTTCTTACACGTAGTCCAAAGACAAGGGTGGTGATGCCTTAAGTAGACCACTAGAAAACCCACAACATAAACTAGCTTTTGACATTTTATGGGTCTTCATCAGGCTGATCAGCATGGAGCTGAGGATGGTGCAGAGAAAACACAAGAGTTCCAAGGGTCTTGTCCAGATTTCAGGCAGCTCTGGTAGAAGCAAGAGCCTGTCCACATTGGCATATAGATACATATGGCATATGGATCGCTAATGGCACAGTTTGGATCAGAAAAAAGAGCCTATGCCTTTAAGTGTTTCTACTTAGATCGAATCATCCTTCCCCTTTAAGAGCTGCTGTGCACCCCTCTGGCACAGGGTTAGGGCATGAATTCATTTTGGCATGTTTGTTTGTTTAGGTAAAGGTAAAGGTTCCCCTTGACATTTAGTCCAGTCGTGTCCGACTCTAGGGCGTGGTGCTCATCCCCGTTCCCAAGCCATAGAGCCAGCGTTTGTCTGAAGACAGTTTCCGTGGTCACGTGGCCAGTGTGGTCATACAAATTATAAACATTACAAATGTTTATAATGCCCTTTAAAAGTAGGGTTTTAAAGCAATTAGAAAATATTACTCATTGCACCACTGAAATAACTTTGTAATCTTCATAATTTCACTACCTTTGAAAGTGAAATTTTCACTAGACGGCTAGACACGGAACGCCGTTACCTTCCCACCAAGGTGGTACCTCCAGCAGCCTCTGCCATTGTGGCTGCAGATTCCGAGGGAGGAGAGAGGAAGTGCAGGGAGAACAAGGGAGGGGAAGCAGGGATGGGGGAGAAGAGAAAATGGAATAGCACCACTCTAGGAAGTGATGTAAATAATAATAATAATAATTTCACTTCCCCCGAACCTCTGCGGAGGATCAGGGCAAGTCCTTAATTGACAGCTGATCAGGCTACAAGGGGTCGTTTGCTGTTCAGGTTGGAGGAGCATGCCAAATGGCACATTGCTCCTCCCTACCCCAACCTTAACAGACCCTTTGTAGCCAAATCCACACCACACCCCAAATGGTCAGTCTGGCCAGGCCCTAAGTCTTGAAATGGGGGCTGCAGACTCAGACTAGATGTGTAGCTTTCAGGTTCCACCCATGTCTCTTCCAATCTTGTTAGATTAAGGCTTGCTACTTATCCAGCATCCTCCCCCCACCTCAGTTGCTTTATTCTGAAACACAAGGTTGCGTTCCGGCTGGAATAGACACACACAGTGGAGCCTGGCTGCACGCGTGGCCCTGATTTTTGGAACTTTTATGTTCTCTCTGCATCATCCACCAGTCTTTGGTGCCCATTCTGATGAAGACCTGTAAAAGAGTGAAACCTTTTCAAACCTTACACTTGTGATTTCTTCGTGGTCTAATAAAGGTATCAGTCATCCTTACCTTGGGCTTGATTTAAAGCCAACTAAACAATGTTACTTTCTCAAACTGCAATTGTTTCTCCAGCTGGCCTAAGCACCATTAGCTTCAAAAGCGTGCTTCCTGACAAGGCTTTGATCATCCAATTGCCCCAGATCTAGTGCTGTATATGAAAAAGCTAAATAACATACCACAATTTTAAGGGCCTACATCTGATAATATCAATTCAAAATGCACTGTAGTAGCAGAGTTAACATGAAGGTATTAACTAATCATTTTTGTGGTACAAGCTGTCATCCAGGTGTTGTACGTCTAATTGGGCAGTTACACACAACAATTTTTTTCACTACACAAAAGTGCAACCCATGATTTTCACCCTGTTATCTTTATGTCGGATTTAGGCCACTATTTTCTATATCATTCTTTCTTTGTGGTGGATTTTCAAATATATGTATGTCATTCACTCATGCACAGGAAAAATATTCTTACTACACAGTGGGTAGGAAGTGAATAGCACACATATTTGTGGTTAACAAAAAAAAATTGTCTGGCCTTATATAATATTGTCTGGACTTTGAAAGGTGTAGCCACTGAAACTTTATTTCTTTTGTGCACTTCAGCAGTTTCTGGGGAAAGCCTTACTGTTTTCCTTTTTCTCTGGTATTCAAAAATATAGACTTCAATGCAAATATTTTGCCTGTCATTAGGTACTCAGATAAGTTACAATGGTGGTTAAAATTGATCTAAGTTGCAACATATATTTTACGGTTTAGATTTCAACAGCCTAGTCTTCCGTTTCTGCCTTGTAAGAATATTTCTTTCCTTCCTCTATACCATATATAGAATGAGAAGGACTGACTTCTGCTTGGATTAATTTCCGTTTCTCTATAAATGAGTTTTATTAAGCAAAATGCTGAAAGACCATTTCCAGTTGACACATTCAGAAGGCAGAAAAATAATTTCCTTCCAGTCAACACTTATATTTACATCAGAACCAAAAGTATACATATCTGTATCTCCACTGTTTGACACATAAATGTACAATCATAATTTAATATTTCTTTCTACTGAGGGAATGATTTTATGGCCAAAAGGTGAGTAAATGTATTAAATTAAAATCACATTATATATATCTTTGCATCCCACCCTTCTTCCAGGAAACTAAGAAGTCATTCTCAAAGTGAGGTAGGTCGCACTCAGAGACATTGCCAAGCAGGGTTTCAAGCATCCAGACAGAACCAATACTTCATCCTGACACTATATCCAGTGCCTTAGGTCCTTCTGTTCATGTTCATCGATGGTTTCCTCACCTCTCTTGTTCCTCTGCAACCCTCTGTGCATTTACAAAAATTAGCTGCTGATGGTTGGCTACAGGGAGGAGATGGCAGAAAGTGTTCTTCTCCCCTGATATGAATAAGGAGTAATTTAGGATTCAAGCAAATATATTAAATAAGCATTCAGAATCAAGATATAGAGCTGGGAAGAACATTATTGCCCTGTACATCTTTTTATTCTCTTTTGGATGGCTAGTCTCCATTTCCCCTTACAAATGCTGCCTGTCGAATTCCCATCCTCCTTGACCACAGTGTAGTGGGACTGAAGGCTGAGCAAGCGGGCCTCTACCTCAGGATTAGGAGGCTAACTTCTTCCAAAACCTGATGCGGGAAAGACAGTAAGGTACAGATGACCATAAATAGCAAAGACTTTTCTCATCTGTCTTAACACTACAACCAGAGATGCCTAATTATGGTTCAGAATAAGGAAGGCCAGAAAGATCCTTCACATTTCCCACATGTTGAGTCAGATAACAATAGTTATCCCATACACTTCTGTCCAAAAAAGAAGGGATCAAAGTCAAATCAGCAAACATGAGAGAACTTCAGTCAGAGCTCAGCTGATGATCTCTAAAGCCAACCTGGGACATTATTTCCTCTGGTGCTTAATAACTGCCCAAGGGTTTCGTTTAAATAAAGCAGCAGGGAACTGAAAGGGGCAGGAAGCCGGTTTGGAGTCTAACCCTGTGCACCACCACCAAATGCCCTTAGACAATGGATGACAGATTGGCCAACCTGGTAACCCATCTAAAAGATCACAACTGCCCTCCCAATTCCAAGTTTGATCATCTGTCATATTCAGTGAGGACAAGAGACGGTTCTTCCTAAAATTCAAGCCCCAGTAAAATCAGAAGCCTGCCCAGCAGACTACTATAACTCAAGCTCATCATTAAAGTTACTACCCAACAAGAAGATGGAAGAGAAGGTTACCCAGGATTCAGCATAACAGGAAAGACAACTGTAAGAAAATTACAATGAAAGATAATGCCTGTAGTTGAACTAAAATGGAAGGAAACCACTATTAAGGAGTGAGCAGAACAGCAGACCCCCCAACTAGTTAATGAGGATAAACCAGTAACATTGGCCAACCAAATGTTAAATTCACAAGCTGGCCATGAAAGATGATGACTGCTGCCTGCTACACTCAGGATTTACTTTAGATGCTGACAATGTACTCAGTGAATATCACCAATAACTGTTGGTTAAACTCACCCTTTAGGAGTGGAAACAAAATACCTTTAAAAAACAAGCTTCAGCTGTAAATAACATCCTGGAATCAAACCAATGCATTTTACAAATCCTTATGTATTCTCACATGACATGATGCTTAAAACATAGAAAGGCTGAGTTTTCCTCATTCTCCCATACCCTACATGAAGTGTAAAAAGTATTCAAGATTGTTTAATCCACAGTGAGAGACAGACTACATGCCCATGTTCTTAACTGGGAAGCTGCAAATATCTGTAATTTCCCTTTTAGAATGTGATGACCTCACATTGGCAGTTGCTGACAGCGATCTGAATGGACAGCAGCTTACTGCGGATCTTACTGATAGTTCATTGGGAGGGAAAAAGCAGGCAAACCACAGCACAATTAAGCCAGCTGCAGATAATACTATGCATGCTAAATGTGACAATTATCCAGATCTGGTTTATATTGCTGGTTTACAAGCAAAGAAATATCTGTGCTTTTGAATGTGCAATTAATCCGATTGTGAATAACAATACCTTTGTAACAATGATTTGAGTCTGAACATAAAAACTCCTTTTTTGCTTTTGCAGATGAATGCTTAAACACGTTATAACACTATAATGAAGGGGGAGGAGGAACACCTGCAGAAATAAAGGAACAGTTTTTATTTGGCACACTCAGTAAGCCTATGAACACTTTAATAAACTTTTGTTAGGAGCATAAACAATTCTTCTTGAAAGCCAGTGGCAGCTTGTGGACTGGCGGGGTGGGGGGTGGGGTTGGCCACTCAGAATGACAGCCAAGGCATACCTCTTCTGCTCCATCTATAAACTGCCTATACTGAAAGGGTGTTTGGTTGTTTGTATAACTCTATAGCTGAGGTGAAAAGAGGGCCAAAAGTTAATCCGTCTAGTTTGCCAATTTGCATAAAACTGTTGAGTGATCGCAATCTTTGTGAATCATTGTGTGGAAGAACAATTGGAAGGTGGTAACTCTTCTCTGTTAATTATAGTAGAATAGCAGATCCACCAGCCTCCTCTACATTCTTCCACTTGATCTGTTACCTGATCTCTATTTCTGAATGCACCACTCCGTATCTCCCATCTTGTGTGCATTCCTCAAAGCACAGCTGTACCACAGGCCTAAGACACTTTTAAACTTGTTTAACAGTCTTCACTTCCCCAGAGAAATTTCAGGAATTGCAGCTTTGGGTAGTTGCTGAGAGTTCTTAACATTATCACAGGGTTATCATTCCCAGAGTTCCTGAAGCAAAGTAGAGAATCAATACTGTTTTAAAGTGGTTTAAGTTTGTAGTACTGTATAGAGTTTCCTCAGTCTCTGTGCAGTTAAGTGTCTGTGCTAACCAGGAACACATGGTACCATTTCACTGAAAATCCAATTCTCATAAAAGAGATTGAAGGGAGCCATACAGGCTGAAGTTGAAAACCCATGACTGTGGGCCATACAATATGATCAATAGTGATGCCTGATTTCTACTGATCTTTATTTTGTGAGATTACAGATAAATTTAAGTTTAAGAAGAAAAGGCGGGGGTGGAGGCAATACGTTTAAGAATTATGGTTCAATTTCTGTGCGCCTCATCATCTTAAAGGCTCTGCTAAGCGCAATTTGGAAAGGATACCAGTAGAATTCTCGTAACTTTCTCTTTTTCTTTATCTTTATCTACTTTGTTCTGTGTAAATGCTATAAATTGTTATCTGATATTAATTGTTTTTATTCTGCGTTCTGAGAGCTGCCCAGAGTAGACTATGTCTAAATGGGCGGCATATAAGCTCAATAAATAAATAAATAAATATAGTTAATCAATGGAGTGTACTTGAGGTCTGTGCACATTGTTTATTATCATATAAAGTATCTTTTCTTATTCATACTATCATATAAAAGGTCTTTAGTTATTCATAACTTCAGACAGGCAGGCAGGCAGGTAGAGAGTTTTTATGTGCCATTGAATGGTGATCGTAACATGCATTTCAGGGTATGTGAGATGTTCAAGCATTAGCTGCGTCGTTTACATGAATTCTGAAAAACTCAAGATGTGGCGCCTTCTTGCATTGACTCTTAACAATCAGTCACCTCTCAGTCACATTTCTCACTGAGTTATATCATTATGTTGAGACAGCCTGAATCAATGAGAACAAGGAGCTCAGCAAGTGTTCTTCACATGCCTTGCAAAAACTCTACCTGTAAATCTAATAAATCGCATACCAGAACAGCTACCAGGGGATTCTGGTCTTTCAGTGGATAAGGAAAACATTTACAGAACTGCATTTTCAGACCATGCTATCTGCAGTTCTGAGTGGAAAATATTTGATTATTTTTATGGTACATAGAATAGCGCAAACTGAACATCTTGTTATTCTGTATTTGCCTACTTTGTAACTCTACATGAGAAAGGGAGTCTGCAAAGATAGCAGAAAGTTCAGTGCAGAGCTATTGTGATATTCCTTCTGCTATTTCATTATATACTTCAAATTATACCATTCATCTTGCTATTGTAGTGAGGAAAACTTGGGAGAGCTTTTTGATAAATCACCAGTGTCCTAGTAGTTGTTAAAACCTTCTTGCTGCTTATGGTTTGTGCTAGCCAAGCATACTATTATTTCTGCTTTATTTGCAACAGTCTACGGTTACAGATCATTAATTAATCAGTTAATCCTTAGGCAGTGACACATTCTAAATTCCATACCGAGTTGACTTCTTTATAGTCCAGTGAAAAAGGCAGAAAAAGGCAGTGAAAAAGGCAGAAAAAAATTGCCTCTTCATGAGGCAATGTATTAAAAGGAAAGAAGGGGAAAAGAAAGGGCAGAGGGAGTTGATCTCAAGTGCTGATAATCTGCATTTTTCCAGCTGTTTAATTTATTTTTAAATTGTTGTTTCTTATATTAAGCCTTTGTTTCTGTTGTTTTCAAAATATTCTCCATTTTCACTGCTTTCAGTAATTTTTCTCTGCTTGTACTGATATAATCATTTGGGCTTCTTTTTTATTCCTCTACTACCTGCTATATTTGCAATAATCCACAGCCTCCGATTTTTCGTGGTAAATATAATCTGTCCACATTGCTTTTTGGATGTAGTGTGTGATGCATGTTCATTAGTTTCCGTGTTTTTCGATCCAATTCTTCTAGTTCGTTTTGAGTCCAATCTATTATTCCAGCTGGGTATCTAATTACTGGAACGGCCCATGTGTTTATGCCTTTGATTGTATTTCCCCCATTTAATTTTGATTTTAAGATTTTCCGCAGTCTTTTGATATATTCTCTTTCTGTCAGTTCTTTAACTTTCGTGTGCATGATGTTGTCTGCTTCTAGTATTCCAAGGTATTTAGTTTTCATCACTTGAGAGTGATTTTATAATATTGCCATTTTTTAACTCTATTCCATCTAGTTTTTGAATCTTGCCATGGTGTATAGACAGAGCTGCACATTTGTGAATTCCAAATTTTATTTGGATATCTTCACTAAATATCTGCACTGTGTTTAGCAGTGATTCTATCTCTGTGGAACTTTTTGCATATAGTTTTAGGTCATCCATGTATAAGAGATGATTGATTTTTGCAGCTTGTTGTGAAATATGGTAGCCCAATCCAGTTTTATTTAAAATTATTGACATAGGAATTAGTGAGATGTTAAACAGCAATGGTGACAAAGAATCTCCCTGAAATATTCCTCTTTTGATGTTAACTTCCCCAATTTCTTCACCATGGGCCATTAAGATGGTTTTCAATTTTTCCATGTTTTTCTTGAGGATGATGATGATGATGATTAACAGTTTTATGTCATAAAAATATGCATAAACCACATTTCTACTGCATGGGCATGTCGTATCTTGCTGAGCATGGTGCACAACCACGTTCTTAAATGATGTGGACCAGATGTTTCATTTGCTAAGAGGTGGCATGATGCAAACATTGCACATGTTTTATGAGCTCAGTACCCTCTAAGCATATTAGGAATAAGAATCATATTGCTCATAAACAGTCAAAAGGTTCTGTGACAAAAGTTAATTGACCCTACCATGTCCATACAGATAATTTATCCAGTGGGTCTAGGTGAAACACTGTAGAACAAGAAAGATAATTAAAGCTGAACTGCAAACATAATTTTGCACAAAATGATCAGTTCACAAAAAGGACATAGGCTGCTCTCAGAGACCCAATGGGCAGCTAGATGGCAATGATGACGAATGTCAAAGGCAAGAAGAGGACACATAGATGTCAGAGAATTGGGTGTGCTCTTCCACCATATTACAGACCTCATTTACTAGTATGGAACACAACCACATGAAATATGGCTATGATTAGTATACTTGTACTTTTTCTTTTTATATCAATCCACCCTGAAATTCTTTTTTTAAATGAAAACCAATACAGAAGTATCTTAATACACAAGGAAGACATACTGGATGTGCAATAGCTAAAATGCAACATTACCCCCCCCCCCCCAAAAGTGAAAATCAGAAATTAAAGGTCTTACCTGGCTTCAAATTGAAAACTAACTGGCATATGCTCTTTGAGCTATTAAATGAACTCTGTTTAACAGCTAAATTGATATCACTGGAAGAGGAGAGAAATGAGCCTATGCTCAAATCTCTGCCACTTCATTTTGTGTGACTGATTTAGAAGAGTTGAACTGTGGCTTGACTGTACTTGAGGTTTAAAATTTCATCCTACCTTTTGTCAATTCCCGCCTCCCTTTCTTCCTGAAACAATATACTGACACGACTAGCGTATATTCACCACTGAAACAACTGAAGTCTAGACTGGGACAAGTATTTTTCCTATTCCACACTGCAAGCCTTTAAAGATCTTAGAGTACCCCTCCGATCTGCTCTGTAAAAAAAGAAGAAGAAAAAAGAATAATACAACAGTAACAACAATCTTTCTCCCACACTATGATTTTGCATGGTGCTAAAGTCAAGCCACATTAAAGCCCCAAGAAATCCTACACATGTGAATCCAAGTTTAACCAAGGGGGGTGGGGGGAACAGCTCAGATTTTTATGATGTGAATTTTATTGGAACATTCCCTCCCTTCATGTGCCTACATTCAGAAGAGAGTCTGGATTCAGTTACAGCTGTGCTGACTCCCACACATCTGCTTTTTTCTTGTTTGAACTACCTTTCCCTTACGAGTTACCTTTTTCAAAAAAAAAGCAGATTAAACATCACCTTTAGGTACATCATGCTGAAGATCAAACACATGGGCTTCAGATGTTCCAAGAAAGATACATGACGAGATGCATCAGTTATGCTTTGAAGCTGCTTAGATGCTTCTTCCCATCTGATCTTTGTTTGAAAACTCACAGTACCATGTAATTACTTTGTTTTCTCCTATCTGCTACATAGAGGCTTAAAATGTAGGCCCTTACATTCACCTGTAAAATAAGTCCTTTGCATCCTCATGGCGAGTATGTAAAGCATTGCTGAGAACAATATCGGACATATCATTCTCTTCAGAAAATACAGTTTCCTTATGTCACTGGGTGTGCATCTATATGCCTATACAAACATGCCTGTATGCCTGCAAATCATTTTCTACTCAGGCATAGAGAGAGGCACAGTATAAGTTCCCTAGCAACATTTTTACAAACATCCAAGTAAATCTTGGTTCTGCAAGGTTCAAATTTACCGCATAAGCTGTTTTGCAGGCTGCACAACGGAAAAGCAGCAGATGTCCGAACATGGAAAGCATAGGGCTTACTGGGAAAAGCTGAGCATCTAATGCTCTGAAGAACTGAATATCTAAAGCTCCAAGAAAGGATGAGGATGAGGAGAATACCTCGTGCCCAAAAAACTGATAAAGTCAACGTGGTATACTGGCTAAGGTGCTGGGCTTGAAAACCATAGAATGTATTTGAATTGAACAACCAGAGAATAACACATTTTTATGACTGTGGTTCCAATGATTTGGATAGTTTCCCCCTCAATTACAGAACAATCCAAAGGTAGAAAGGCATGGAGCAGCTGCCAGGATGGGAGGAAGGATGGTGTTGGCAGTAAGAAGTTATCCTTAAGTTATTCTTTTTGAATTTTCTCCTTCCCGCCCTGTTTTTAATAAGAAGGCAAGAACTTAGGCTAGCCCAGGTACAGAACGTGCCACATCATCAGGCCTCTTGGAGCAACTGTGGGTATTGGAATTGTTTATCTAGTTCTACTTCCACATGGTTTGTGTTGAAAATTATGAACAACAACAAAACTGTGTTGAAAATTATCCAACACCTCCTGCCCCAAATGTGATGACATAAAGCTGGCTTATACTGAGTCAGAACACTAGCCTGCCTACCTTGGGCTAATCCACTCTAACCAGCAGAGTTCTCTAGGGTTCGAGGCAAAGGAACACTACTACCAAAAACCTTTTACAATCTTATAATCCTAGAACTGCAGAGTTGGAGGGGACCCTGTGGTTCATTGAGTCCAGCCCCTGCCAAGGAGGCACAATGGGGAATCAAACTCCCACCTTCTGGCTCCACAGCCAAAGACCTAAAAGATTGAGCTATTATAATCAAGAAGCCAGCAATCAGAGTTTCCTGCCTTTAGAGCCTGAACTCCACCATGAGGCTACTACTTCCACTCTTGATCCTACGAATAGTTAAATGGCCAGAACTTAAAAGTTATGTTTCTTTGTCTGACAGCTCCCAGAATCCCCCAAACAACATGACCTAGTGGGAGTTGTTAGTCCACAAGGCAACTTTCCCAAGTTCTGTAAGAGACAAAATCCACCAAGAATAAGCACCTTTAAGCCCCGCTGATGTCAGCAGAAAAATGAAGCATGTATTCATATCTCTGGTATTGGACTTAATGGGGACACAGAAGGAACCAGTTAAACATGCCCAGAGTAAAAGGCATTACAATGTTTTATGCAAAGCATGAATAAAATTTATTTTAAAAAATTGACACTCATCTACCCTAACCCAGCTACAAATAATAGTAAGCTACATTTAGCATTTGCCCTTCCTTTACTATTAAGAAAATGCCACTAACCCTGTGCCAAATGCAGAGGTTTTTTTCACCTCAAGTACATTTTAATGTGTTGCTACAGTGCTTGGATTTTTGTTTTAAATCATCATATTTCCATGGAAAGATACTATAATCCAATGTTATGGAATTCCTCCCACACTTCCTTCCTTCAGCCAGCAGTAGCAACCGAGGGAACAAACTGTACGCAAATATAAATTGGTTCTTCCATATGATTTGTTTCGGCTTTCAGCTTTGGCCTTCATGTCCTTCCACTCCTTTTTTTTTTTTTTTTTTTTTTGCCTCTTCTTAAGATGTTCCCTGGTCCAGGAACCTAATTTTGTCTCATCACAATTTGGCATACCACACTCCTTTTCTTTTTCTTTTCCCTTTAAGTCTCTCTTCAAGGCTGATTTCTTTAGCAAAACCATCCTGCTTTTAAAAGCCACCAGCAGCCCCACTGCCTCAGGTCTTCCCACCCACATCTGTACTATACGGCTCTGTGAACTGCTGACCGCTCTGCCACATAAGCCCCATCTCCCTGCTCCCAACAAACTGTGTCCATGCCAAATTCCTGTAAACAGTTTGTTTGAGGACTTTTGTCACTTCTGTGTTAGTCTACTACTGTCAATAGACAAAGGAAGCAGAGCATAAACAAGCAGTGTTCTGTAAGTAGAATGGAAGAAAACAGGCCCTCTGCTCAATAAATATGGTCTTATAAATATGTAATTCTATAAATCTACCTTCAAGTAATATTTGCATTCACTATACCAATTAAGGAGACTTTCACTATTCCCAGACACTACTTTCCTCCTAGAGGGCTTGGGGTCACAAGCAGTCCTCACCACCACAATCAGGCAATCTCAATTATTTATCCACCACTGTATGTGTTGAAGGGGGAAGCAAACGACTCCTTGAACATCTCACACACTTTGGTAATCCCATCAGGATGATCCTAATTTGGAAGCAACTCTGATGGCATGTATCAACTCAACAGCAGGAGAGATTATCCAGGAAATTAGAGGCCTGTTAAATTAAACTCTGTTCCAGGAAAACTCCTGGAAAGCATTATGAAACAAAACAAAAATTACAGAGTACACAGGAGGATAAGTCTTGCTGAAGAAAAAGCAACATGGCTTCTATAAAGGCAAGTCTGGTTTACAGCTCTTTCAGATTAGTCACCAAGAAAGCATAGAAATATTACTTTCTTGGGTTGCAGCTATCAACATGACGCTTCTATCTATAGGATTCTGATAGCTCTAGTCCAAAAAAAGTGATGTTTCCAAGCTCTGGTCAACAAACATATGGATAAGGATGATCTGGTAGACATAGCTTACTTGGATATTCAAAGCAGTTTTGGCAATGACCCACACTAAAGACTCTTCAACAATGTATTATCGAAGGCTTTCACACTGCCGGGATCTGATGGTTGTTGTAGGTTTTCCAGGCTGTTTGGCTGTGTTCTGAAGGTTTTCACAGAGTTCTAACTCCTGTCCTCTGAAGATGTCGGCCACAGAGACTGGCGAAACGTTAGGAAGAAAAACCTCCAGAACATGGCCAAACAGCCCGGAAAACCTACAACAACTTTTCAACAAACTTAGCCGTGCAACAAGAAACACAGGTTTCTTTATCTGCTGCAGCACTTGCCCATTTCCTGCCACTGCTGTTGATGTCCCTAGGTATGAAATTATTCCTCCTTTAAATTCAAAAATCCAATTGTTTATAGGTTAAAATGCTTAGAACTGAGTGGCTGTCTTCAAGAGCTGTTCTTCTTCAAGAGAAGCTTGGTGGACTCAGTGTTTCCCATTAACCCATGTCATTGTGGAAAATCTGCTGACACTAAGAAGTGCTGCCAGTCAATTGCATCCAGCTTTTCCAGAAGGCCAATGAAAAATTTCGTTAATTTTTTCAACCTGCACACAAGCACACCCAAAATCAGTGGAAGTATTGAGGGATAGAACAACAGATGCTTACAAAGACATATAACTGCTCTTCCATAGTAATGCAGTGTCAGCTATCACACTTCTGCAGCAGGTAGAATAATAGCTCTGTGGTCAGGAAGATAATGAGGGGAAAAATCACAAAACACAGTGGCTTGGAATAAGCATGATCTGGGCTTTCAGCAGTTAACTGAGTAAAAAAATGGTGTCAAATTCCACATAGGAAAAAATGGCTAGTATGACAGCAACCCAACATCTGACAGCACTGTCAGGGATTATGTGAGATTGCTTAACAAGCTGCATTTATTCCACAGAGCACCATTTTGCCATCCCTATATTCAGTACTATGTTTTTGAAGGATAAAATTGCAAGAAAACCCAAGGCAGGGCCTAGCATTTTGACCTCAATTTTCAAACACATTTTTCGTGCATCTATTTGGTAGCAACGCGAGACAATGTGTTTCTTTTAACAGACTGCTAAAAATCTTACACTGGTTTACATGTCCTCCTGCTGAGATCATCTCTAAACAACAGCCTGATGGAAGCTGGAAATGATCAACAGAGACCAAAGAACACTTCTCTTCTAGCACCAGACACTGGGCACGGTTGAAAACAGATGATAGGTTAGATAGAGTCAGGTTTTGATTAATTTACAGACTGTTCAAATTTCTACATAGAAGTAGGTCTTCTTGAGTTAAAAATGGAAACTGGTACCTAGTATCTATACTAAGGATTTTGACTGAACCCTTGCTCAGTTGCTTTTAAGGGGGTTTTTTATACCACTTTTCAAAGCTATAAAGTCTTCTCAAGATAGTTCACAAATAAATTCATAAGAAATTGAGAACATAATTGAAACTCACTGATCATGGAACTCAAAGTGGTGTGGAGAGCATTCCCAGTAGGTCTGAATAACATTACAGGCTACAAGATGGCATCACAGATTAGAAGTGAAGCTTTTCTGATGGAAGCAGTCCCCATTACCTTCCTTTGCCCTTTATGACATAATAATATTGTCATATTGGCTGTCTAGGAAGACCAATGTGTTTTTAAAATGGCTGTAGATATGGGGTGGAAACTACCAGGAAGATCAGTACAGAAAAGATCTGTGAGGCTACTGGTGGGGTAGGGAGAAAGCGTGGAAGTAAAAGGGTGACATGAAACGGCAAGGAAACTGGTGGAATAGTGAACATATTTTGCAGGGGAGGAAGTACATTCACAAAATGCACAAAATAAAAGGATGTGAATGTGTTGTTGTGATATGATAGCTGGTGCAGTCTACTGGCTTCGAATGCAAGTCAGAAGTCCCTTGTTCAAACTCTGACTAGGAAAACAACTATTTCCTCAACTCAGCAAACTGAATTATTAGGATTCTGATCCTTGCCTGACTTATGAAGCTGTTATTTATTCCATTTGCACCCCACTCTCCCTCTGAGAAAATCTGGGCTGCAATCACAGTTCTTCCCTCAGCGTGATCCTCACAGCATCTGTGTTGAGTTCCAGAGGACTGGCTTAACTGGTTCTCTTTTGTAGCAAAACCAACAAAGAATCTAGTGGCACCCTAAAGACTGACAATTTTTGTTAGGCATAAATTTTCATGAACTGCAGCCCAGTTCTTCAGATGCAGCTGAAGTTCACAAAATGCTATGCCAAACAAAACTTGTTAGTCTTTCCAGCAACACAAGTCTCTGGGCTGTGAAGTTCATGTCTGAGAGGAGACCTGAAAGCAAGTTGTCCTATTCTAGCTTATGCCCCTTTAGCCATTTGGACATAGCAGCATGTGAAGCACTAGAAGCACTTGAAATGTGCTCTATAAATGCTAGGCCTTTGTACTGACTGCTGTAGACTTCTATATCTGCATGCTGTTTTTGAGGCCAAAATTCATCATAGGCTGTTGCAGCTCACAAACTAGGAAAGACTAATAGAATCAAATGAAAATGTCATAAAGCATTAATTTAACAAATCAGAGCCGCAAGTAATTACATTTTTTTAACCATTTGATCTTCAGTTCCCCCTAATCTAAGCCAACTTCATTCCTCCCTGATCATTGCCAGAAAAGATAAATTTGGCATCCTTTTCATGTCTACTTACAAAAACCTGTACTATAATCTGTCAGCTAGTCAGGTTATTAGAAGATAAGTGCATTTTTCCTCTTGTAGTCAAACAATATTCCCACTGAGCTACTGTTCACAAATGCAACCCCCCCCCCCAATTTTCTCTTTTTGTATGAAATGAAATAAATCACACAGATCTGCTCAGTATATTAAGATGAAATTTACACATCCAGAGTTGTATTATGAACAGCTGGTGCAGCCTGGCCTCATTCAGGAAGACATCTCTAAAATTTAAGTCTCTGTACACTAGGAAGAGCACTGCTTGTTTAAACCACTGATTCTCAACCCTTTAGAAGCTAGTTAATTCCTTATTTTGAGGAGTTTTATGTTGATGTACAGAGATAGATAGATAGATAGATAGATAGATAGATAGATAGATAGATAGATAGATTGTGTGTGTGTGTGTGTGTGTGTAGTATATATATAGTATATATAAACATGTAATATTAAGGTTGTGATTAAATGTGTTGCATGTTTGTATATTACTGATTTTATTGGAATGAACTCTGGTGTAGAGAGCAATATTATTATTCAAAAATACCAGGCACAGTCAATCAAAATTATAAAAACATTATACAACAGATACAGATAACCAAAAACCCTAAGTATCTGTTAAATATCGGTGCAGTATGTATGCTGTTCCCAACACTGCCATTTTTTTGTAGCTTTTATGGTGTTATTTCTGAGATCTGCCGCTCTTATAATACTGTGTGAAATGTCTTAATATTGCTCCCAAAGCCTTGGTGACTATGAGGACCACTGAAGCGCTGCAGGAATCTCTGCCCCGCCTCCTCGTCTGAGTGGGCAGCTGCTGGAGGAGATAGAGAACGGAACTCTGTCCTCCTGCTGGAATGGGAGATCATGAGATGAGGAAGAAAGGAGCAGCACGTTTCGGCTGGTCAGTGGGGGGAGCCATCCCGGGGGAAGAGAAGTGAACACGCAGCACTTGTGGTGCCGTGCCAACGACTTAGACAACACAGCACGAAGTGCTTCATGCCCATCTCTAGTCCAGACCACAGATCCATCTAATCTAGTGTCATGACATCAACAGGGGTCAGTTCAATTCCTTGAGGGAGCTGCACACAAACCATGAAAACTATACTTTTCCATGTTGTTTGTCCCTTCACAGCTGATATTCAAAGGTATCTTCTTCTTAGCATACCATATGGTGTTATTTCTGGCCTTATTAAGAGAAAACCAGTATAGCATTCCTGCAGTGAGTCTGCATCATCTTTCTTTGGGCGGACATCATGTGCAACGTTGTTTCCTGCTTGTAAAAGCATGTAAAAGACCTCCCTTGTGATTGGGTCTGTTCATAAGGAGGCATTTTGGGTGGACGAATAAACATTATGTCTGCCTACACATCAATTCTACTTGCGGTAAGTGGCCCAACCTGTCTTATTAATTGGCACGCCAGCGTATATTCTGTAGGCAGATTTATTCCTGAGTACCCCCGCACACTCTTGAAGCAGGACATTGATGCACCTATCCAGAAACTAAGACAGCATGCCATGTCTATTCAATGCATAATTTTGCCCTGATCATTGTGTACATGGACAGCAAATACATAAGGAGCAACCTAACAGAAAGGGGAGTATCTCTCTTTGCTGGGGCTTTGTCAGAGCTTGGAAATGCTACCTTCTTTTTTTCTTTTGGATTACAATTCCCCAAAGCTACAAGCCTTGGAAATCCTAGGCACTATAGTCCATGAAGAAAATGTTCTGAGTATTCTCCTTTGCAAAATGCATCAACTTATGGCCTCATTGTGTTGAGATGTGGTTGTATCCAATAGCTCAGATGGCCCCCCCCCCCTTTTCTTTTTCTTTTTTGGAAAAAGAATGGACAGATTCTTGGCTGGAAGACTGGTTTAATCAGCAGCTGTCAGCTATGACTGCTAAAAGGGAACTTTGGATTCCAGGTGCTGGTACAAAACAACAGGGGACAGCTATCAACATCATCTTGGGAGCTTCTCAAGACAGCTGGCTTGGAAAGAAATGTAGTTAGTCTGAGCAAGGAACATCCTGGAAATGCTAGGTACAAAAGAGATATAACTATATGTTAACAACAAAATTCCAGGCAGGAGTAGCCGAGAGAGGAAAAGACAGCCAATAACGAGGAATGATAGAAGTAGTAGTCCATCATTATCTGGAGAGTTTGCTTTGTTCTAAAGAAATCTGCTTACTTCCCCCAATTTTTAGTTTTATATGAAATATGGAATTATTTCATTACTTTATTTGCTTATTTCTACCCTGTCTTTCTTCCAAAAAGGGACCCAGTGCAGGTTACAAATGATTAAAATACATGTACAGCCAAAATCACAAGGAAGTATTATAGCAACAAGCAATAAAAAAGAGTCACTCACTAAAAATAGTTAAGCATATTTCAAAAGCATCATAAACAGTAAAAATGTACTGTACTGTACCGTACACACACACACCTGGGCATTCAATTTCCCCTCCATGAAAATAAAGTTTTGTCCTTCCAGGAGGACAAAAGGGGGAGGAGGCAACCTTGCCTTACCTGGGAGGGATTTCCGTATAATCTGGGAGAAGCACCCAAAATACTCTCTGTGAAGGGAGTGGGACTGAAAGAAGGCTCTCCCATGGAGATCTCAAAAGGATTATACATAGGCATCCTTCATCCATAGTCGAGAGACTATGGTAACGTGCTCTGTATGGAGGACTTGGAACAGCGTCTAGTGTTTCGACGCTGTATGCGAAGCTGGAGTGTCCTCTCCAGGGCACGAAGCCTGGGTAAAATAATATGGAGGATAGGCTGTTACCCAAGCAGCAAATCCCCCCTCTCCACGTCTCTGAAATAGTCCAATGGAAAGGCAAGAGCCAATACAACTGGTTCCAGCGACGTCGCAGGAGTTGCCAGAATGACACGAACTGCCTCCGGGACTCCGGCTCCGGATTTTGCCTCAAGGTTAACTCCTGAAGCCTTTTCCATCAGTGGATATAGCCACAAGGCAGTGGGGGTTTGAAGTCGAAGTTTTCCTTCTCCTAGATGGGCTGCCTCCCAAGGCTGACGAGCCCCACCTACCCGGCCTGCTCCCTCATGGCATGGACGACGATGGCGCCGCCTCAGTGGGGGTTTGAAGTCGGAGTTTTCCTTCCCCTAGATGGGTTGCCTCCCAAGGCTGATGAGCCCCACCTACCTGGCCTGCTCCCCCACGGCATGGACGACGATGGTGGCGCCTCAGTGGGGGTTTGAAGTCGGAGTTTTCCTTCTCCTAGATGGGCTGCCTCCCAAGGCTGACGAGCCCCACCTACCCAGCAAAGGATTATAAGATCCTTCAAAAGCCTGGCTAGCCAGATGATAACAAATACTTTGAATTGGTCCTGGAGATGGACCAGAGAGATGGGAACTATACGATCTCTGTAACCAGCCCCCGCCAATATTCTGACTTTAGCACTTTGAACAAGCTGAAGCTTCCAAACACTCTTCAAAGGTGGCCCTATATAGAGAATACTGCAGTAATCCAGAGGGGGATGTAACTAAGGTATTTACTGCAGCCAAGTCAGAAATTTCCAGGAATACACTCAGCATGCTGACCGTATCAAACCTCCAAATTCCATATAACCTCTCCCAGCAGTTTCATGTACAGTGGTACCTCGGTTTATGAATTTAATGCGTTCTCCGGGATGTTTCGTAATGCAAAAGATTCGCAAACCGAAACAGTTTCCCATAGGAATGCATGCACGGGGGCGGCGCTAAAAACCTCCCAGGTGCAATGCAAACTTGCTTCATATTGCGGGGGAAAATTGTAAACCGAAGCATTATTTTCAATGGATTTTCATTTGTAAACCGAAAATTACGTTAACCGAGGCATTCGTAAACCGAGGTACCACTGTATATGTTAAATAGCATTAGGGGAAAAGACCCCGAGGGATCCCACTGGCCAAAAAACATGGCCTTGAGTTCCCCAAGCACCAACTTTCAAGTTTTCTCATCAAGAAAGGCCAAGTGCCACTGGATGATAGTGTTTCCAAGGCCTTCTATCTCAGGGGGGCATTGTCTGTAGTATCAAAAGCCACTGAGATCCAGCAGAACCAACAGAGATACACCTATCCAGTTCCCCAAGCAGATCATGCACCCAGATGACCGCAGCACTCTGTCCCATAACCAGGTCTAAAGTCAGATTGAAATGGATCAAGATAATCTGTCTACTCCAGAAAACACTAGTGCTAAGAAGCCACTACGTGATCCAATATCTTGCCTGAAAATGGAATACTGGAGACTGGTCCAATATAGTGGGACTCAGAAAGAGTTTTTTCAGTAAGGACCCCTTTTAGACAAGGGGAATTCTCTCTTTCTTTAACAAGGTATTGCCTTACCCACTCAGTCAGACCCTCCAAAGCTATTCCTATGAGCTGTGAAGGATCCAGTACATATGTGGTGGCTCTTATCTCTTCAAGGTTCTTATTAATATCTTCAGGCCTCACAAGATTGAAATGAAGCCATTAGCAATTTAAGTCTCCTGATGGTGTGGGATTCTGATCAATTTTGTCATTTTGTTGGACCATTGCATTTAATTTTTAAAGTATAATTTGTAAACCGCGCTGGGCACTCAAGGCAGAAAGTTAGATACAGAATACAATAGGACCCCTGTATCCACAGGGTCGAGATCCAAGGTTGCTGGAGCCCTATATACAACATACAAGGGTGTCTCCTTGTGGCCTTTTCTCACCCCCCTTGTAGCCTTTGTCCTGTCCCCTTGTATGTTGTATAAAGAGTTCCCTTGTATCCACAGTTTAACGCATCCATGACAGATCATGGAACTGATCTCCCCGCAGATATGGAGCTATTACTGCATACAGTAAAAGGGCATCACCCGTACTTTTGAAGGAAAATTAATCCATGGTTTGATAAATTATTCACATAACAAAGAAATGTGTGCCAACCAAAATCCTAAGGATGAAATTCTAAACACACTTTTCTAAAATCCATGGGACCTTCATAATAAGTGAATTCAGCTAGAATACTGGAAGATGTTTTGGGATGTACAGATTCCAAACCTATGTCATTTTACATAGCAACTTATTTTTCTCTTTGGTTATTATGCCACGTGTGAACAACATGTATTAGCATGAGCCTTGTCTGTCACATAGGGAAATTGCCCCTATATATATATACATAGGCCAATTCCTGCAGCTCTGTGAACAATTTCAACCTCCTCTGATATCCTTCCAGCCAGTTCACATTTGGTTGGCAACGACAGGAAGTAGCAACATGCAGATGTACGGAGCCAAATGCAACTGCAGTCTTTGCTTAGAGAAAAGATGAACACAACTTCATAAAGTAACATCTCTCATACTCAGTGTAATATCATAGCAGTTGTCTCCTACTGAATTGTTACAAATCTTGTACTGTATTCTTTTTGAGACAATACAATAATTATTCTGAATGATAAATAATCAAATTATAGATTCATAAGAGTGCAAACTTTAATGCAAAGCAAGTAGGGACCAAAGTTACATCCACATGGTCTGTATCAAATATTATATCCAAGTCAGAGTTTCTTTAATGTTTGGAAACTTTCTACAAATGCATTTTAATCACATTCACTGCATGTAACAATGGCGCCTGCTTCAACTTGCAATCCTCTAGTTAGGCCAAAGAATTGGTTGTGAGAGTTGGGGTCTAATTTGGAGTGTGCCCGGTTATGGAAGTCTGCTGCATATCATTCTTGATTACTTTACAGTCTGGTTCCTTTTCTCTTGACAAAAAAGCAAAGTTTGGAAAAGTTACTTTTTTAACTAGAATGATCAAAATTGTGTAGAAGCTCTGCATAAAAGCCCCGTTGGACCAAGCCTAACATCCATCTAAACCTGGATTCTCTGTCCAACAATGGTCAGCCAGAGGCTTTGGGGAATCTTACAAGGAGGATGGGAAAGGCAGAGATTAGAAACTGACTGTAAACTGGTTTCATATCATGGGATTGTTTTCTTATTGCATCTTTTACCAGGCTGTGCAAAAAATAAAATAAAATAAAAAAAAGCAAGCCTAGAAGATTGGGTTAAAAATTAAGGGGTTGTCTCGGGGGGGGGGGGGGCAAGACATCTTGAACATATTGCACAGAGGGACTGACCTGTCTCCCATTCTGATCGTTTTTTTCCAATGCCAAGTGAAGACCTTTTTATAGTCCCAGACCTTTTGGTCAACAACATTTTCAGTTCTTGGTTTTATACTCCTTTTGTCTGCTGTTCTTTCGATTTTACTCTTGCATGTATTATATAATTTTAATCTGTAAACTACCCTGGAAATGCTTATATTGGCCTATGAATGAGTCGAATATACAAAAGGTTTCTCAAACTAAAACATTTTGTAGCTTCTTTATGAAAATAATATTTTCATAAAGATTGAACAAGGAGAATGTGAGTCACTGTTGCTATTTTTGACATCTAAAAAGCAAAGAATATCACCCACCATCTTCTTATGAAGCACAATTGATATATTTTAATTTAAAGTACTTAATCACGGCTGGGAAATAATTGGCTCTCCAGATGTTTTGCACTACAGTTTTCAAAATCCTTAACCGCTAGCCAATCTGACTGAGGCTTCTGAGACTTACAGTCTAAAACATTTGCGGGGCATTTCCTATCCCAGTTCTAAACTATGGTATTTCTGCAAAATTGTGGTATTCACACTCTAGATCTGTATATTGTTTCAAGCAAATTGGTAGCCCACTCTTTTGTGAAAAGACTGCAATGCATAAGCTCTTTCGATTTAAAGAACACAGTACAATGAGAAGCAAAATGTGATGTGAATTTTTAAAAAAGACCCCTTTATGGAAGCCTGATTTCCATTTATACAATCCGGTGGATGATGAAATAAAAGGGCCTTTAAAAAAAGTAAATGTTCAAACCCAGGCATTGTGTAGGGCAGCATCCCTTGACTTTGTCAGACAGAACTTATGTCTGTTAAAATATATTACATTCCTAATTATCCTGATCTGGTTTGATCTCCTATACCTACCTTTGAGGATGAGAAGCAAGTTTTAGAATTGTTTTATTAGGAAGTAAGGAAGAAAAATCTAAAATTGTCACTTCCCTCAACATGCTGAACACCAATTGTCTGAATTCTGAGCATGAAGCCACCAAAATATTAAGGACTGAAATGTATGGGAAGAGTCTTGAACACAGGGCCTAAGGTATGGGAAAGTTCCCAGCATTTCCAAGTACAATGGTTTGTGGGTGAGGACAAACTGCACAAGAGTATGACCAAATGCAGCCCTGAATCTAAATGGTACTCCCATCTAGAGTAGACCTATTAAATCAATATATTTTACTTAAGTGTAGATTCATCATTCAGCAAAAGATCAGTGGATCTAATCTTGCTTGGATTGCCAACTGGGTTTAGCTCATGGATTTCACCAACATTATCTGGTTGGGCTGGGACACAGAACAAACCATTTTTGCTGTCTATGGAATAAAGTGATGGACGTGGAAGCAATTCACAGTATCATTTTAATATGATGCTTCCATAATGAGACTTCAGTAGGTTTAGGTCTAGTGCAGGGGTCTCCAAACTATGGCCCGTGGGCCACATCCGGCCTGCCTTGCCTTTTTATCTGGCCTGGGCATAGGAACAGGAGGAACAGGAGGAAAGGGGGACCCAAGCGATCCCCCACCCCCGCTGTCTTTGCAAAGACAGTGGGGGGTGGGGGATCACTTGGGTCCCCCTTTCCCTCCTTCGGTCCTCGAAAATGTGTAAAATATATGATGTGGCCCTCATACTGAAAATTTTGGAGACTCCTGGTCTAGTGAATGAGACTTAGGAAAGCTCCAATAAATGTACTGTATGTCCTACAATTACCAAAAAGCTTCTTTTTTTAATTTTCTTTCGTTTCCTTTCCTTTTGCCTCCACTGCTTTTATTTGTACTTCTCCAGATTGGACTGACCTGTAAACATTTTCCAATATAATAAAATTATTTTAGTGCAAACTATAAATATTTTCAGGCATGACATCAGTGTTGTATGTTTTCCAGTTGTGTTTAGATCTTTTTAATTGGGATGGGGCCTTTGATACTCATACTTGGCAAGCAAATTTAGTCTCTTTCAATGTACTCCTCTTTCCCTAAAGTACACATTTTCTCCTTATTTATTGTCCTTGAAAATTGGCCTAATCTTCTGTCAGAAGATCTGATTATCATGGAAAAAGGAAATAAAACGTCTAAAAAACCATTATGGAATTTATTTTGCATCTCCAAGTCAGAAAGGCAGTGAAAATAACCAGAAGGATGAGATAAGTGGTAATTCTAATCTGAGCGATAAAAAAAAAAACCCACTTAAACCTTTAGTGAAGATGATACTACTCTGATCTGGAATTATTTATGACCACTTCTACCAGAGCTTGTGCATATGGCAGATGCTAATTAAAAAACAAAAATAAAAAAGCTACCGTAACTGTGAAGCTCTGTTCCCAGAAAAGCCTGTGGCAAAGCACTACTGAGTTCCACAAGAGTAACTACATGGACAGGTCAATGTTTAATCAAAGCAAAGGAGGAACCAATTCTCCATGGCTTCTTCCCACACTGCTCTGATAATATTAGGATACAGGAATCACATGACTGGAGCCAATGATGTGGCTCTTTCCCATATGAACTGTTAATAACAGCAGATGTGTCAACATGCCCACTGAACAATTCAGTCTACTCAACACAGCTGCTGTGCGTTCTCAATTAATTCCAGTGGGGGTTTTGTGGAACTTCTTCATGAGTCCTCACTGGAATGAGTGGAGGATGTATACCAAAGCATAGGGATAATTGCTCCTGATTACATCAGGAGTAAAGTTTTATGAGTCAAGGTTTAAATAGAAGATTACTGGGGGAAACCTTACTAACAAGAGAAAAAAAGTACAGTGTCTGGGTACTTTCCAAGGCCACTCATAAATGTATACATAAACACTAGAGCTTAGTGAAAAATTATGTAAAATATCAGAAATGGCAAGGAAATGAGGAAAAGCCCTATGCTTTAAAAATGTGTTATAAGCCCATAAAGCCATCATGGGGGAAGCCCCATGACAAGTATTAGACTGCAATTTTGAGAGCATCTTTTTGTGGCCACGGCATATTATTAGTCCAGCGACATGATGAAAGGCCTCAGTGTCTGAAAATACCAGAATAGATTAATGGAAGTGTAAGTAGGCCAATAAGAATTGTGGTATGGGGGTAAAAATGTAACCAAGTGAGTCAAAGTTAGCTTGGTTTTGAAGCCAAATAATTTTTTATAACCAAGTGAGTCAACCTTATCTCGTTTTGAAGCCAAATAATTTAATGACATAAATAAAGACTCTCCAGAAGAGTGAAAGGAAATACATAAATTAGGATAATCAGTCGAAGTGGCCTAAGGGCTAAAAGAAAAAATACATGTGCTATAGATGTCTGAAGAGGAAGACCATTCATAAGGGTTTCCATGCAAATGTTGGAAACCTCTGGGCCAAAATAGGAGCAGCAGTGTGCTTAGATTTAATGCAGAACATGCACACAGTGAAAGCCCAATAGAATGTTAAAAAACCTAATGGACTATCATCATCTCTGGATACTATAGTAAGACGGTATGGAAGAAATGGCATAGTAAAATGCATTAATGGAAAATGTTAGTTTTGGAGACTGGTGATGTGAGGGGTCATAGCCATCTCTTGTGCCAGGATAAAAACATCTGTGTTGTTGGAATTCTGAGGTATTTTCTGATCCTAATGAAAATTCCAGTCAGGCATGAAATTTTCATATTTTTTTGGACTACAACCCCCAGAAGTCTGCAGGAATTTCCCCAACCAGAATTCAGAGAGCTTTAGCTAAACAAATCAAAGTCCTCTTAAATGCTTTAAATCTCTTACAGCGAAGGAATAAAGGCTCCATCTCAGACGTAATAAGTCTTCATGAACATGGAGGAAGTGGCTGAGATGTGTGGGAGCTGCAAGGCATTAGGAGTCTGGTAGTCTCCCTGATCATTGTGCTCCATACAGCAGTGTTCCCCAACCTTTTCCAGTCCGCGGACCGGCTGGGGAAGGCGGGGCATCCCCGCGCTCGCGCGCATGCGCGAACAAGAGTGCGCGTGCTCTTGCACGGGCGCCCGCGCGCCCGCACCCCCATTTTGCACATGCGCACACAGGCCCGCACGAGCGCCCCCGCCATTTTGCGCATGTGCACGACCGCTCGTGCGCATGCGCAAACGGCAGCGCGCGCTTGTGCGGGGCCCCGCGCATGCGCAAATGGCGGCGTGGCGCTCGTGCGGGCATGCCGGAGCGCGCGCGCAGGCGCAAACGGGCAGCGCGGGGTGAGTGCACGTGGGGAGGTCTCTCTCGCCGGCCCGGTCTGGCCCAGGCCAGGGACCGGTACGGGCCGGGGACCAGGGGTTGGGGATCACTGCCATACAGGGTACCTCTTAGGAAACTACCAGACCCAAGTGCCTTGCACCTCCTGCAAAGCTTAGGTCCTCCCAGCTATTTCATTTTCAAGAAGAGTCCTCATGTCTGAGATGAAGCTTTTACTCCTCAGCTGTAAGAGACTAAAAATACCTAACAGATATTTGATTTTTTTAAACTAAAATACCAGAATTCTGGCTGGGGGAATTCCTACAGACTGCTGAGGGCTCTAATCCAAAACAACATGAAAGTCCAATGTCTGATTCCAATGCATTGTGGAGGATAAAAATGTCATATGCCCAAAGAAGCATTTTTGTGTGTAGAATATGCCTTCTAAATATTTAAAGCCAGAAAACATAAGGGTCAGGATCCTATGTTCTAGATAGAGTATACCCACTGAATTAATTACTGAATGGCAAGTCAATATTTACATAAATCTCACTGAGGCAACAATGGGTCTTCTCTACTTGGGACCAGCAACAGGACACTGGCCGAAGCAGGGGGGAAATTACCCCTCCCAAAAGATTTTTTTTAAAAAAATCCCACACATTTCCTGACCTCACTGAATTACAGAATCTTTTCTATCCCATGGGGGAGGGGCATTAATTTATCACAAACAATTTACTGATTTACTGATAACCAGGGTATATAATTTCTGCTTTAATTCCTCATAGGTCTCTAAAAATGGCATGAGACTTCTTTTCCTCCATCTCAATTCATTGTACTGCAAAATATCCCCCAGATAAGAAAGGTTAGCAGATGCACTGGGACATTTTCTTATTCCAATATTTATTTGGAAGGGGATTAATGGTGGTGGGGCCTTGTATATGATGTGGCTGAAATTTGGGAACACTGTTCAAAACGCAGGTAACAATGTTATGGAATGTTATGCCAGAGGATGACAAGTTCTGAGAGCTCTGGATTTCCATTTTCCCTACCTGGAACCTGGCTACATCTCTGTTCAACCTTCCACTGAGTTCTGGGAAGAATTTAGTCCCTAAAAGGTAGTGTGTGATGTGCCATTTAAATGTAATCCCTCCCAGCCTGTTTTAGGTCAGAAAGTGTCCTCCCTCCTCCCCTTTTTTTTTAAACAAACAGGCAGCACCCAGTCATGATTGTTTTTTTCAGTTATTTTTGAAGAGTGGTACTGATGATTTCTGATTACTCTTTTGTTTTTGGCGCCTGAGCACCACACTTGAGAAAATGGTGGATTGCATTTTATTGGATATTTTGTATTCTTGTTAATTTTAGGGGTTATATTAAGAAGTATGAAATGTTGGCGTCTGGGGTGTGGTTGGTGGTTAGGATTCATGTTTAGCGTATAATGAATTTAGCAGGGTGTTACTATAATTGCTGTGGGTGGTTAGGCCTTTTGATTTCTGGCTGGTATTCATTGTTTGACATGGTTGTTCAGGAATTACATTGCGAGTTGTCTGAAAATAGTCTTTGGATAAATTAAAGTTCTGTAAGTGGTAGTAGTAATAGGGCAAAAGTAATAATAATTTTAGCTAGGTAAGGTTTAATTGGTCCTTTTTCTGATGTTATTATGTTAATTATGGGGATGTGAGTTTCTGTAAAACTTTCTGGTCCTGCTTCCCAAGCCACAGTAAGTAATTATGATGGGCTGTCAAGTTTTAGCTTATTGTTAGAGCTGTTTTCGGTGAGTTTCAGCTGTTTGTTAAAAATTCCTAGTGGGATGAAACAACAGCAAGTGTTTTCATCGATTTTCAGCTTTTGCTTTGGATTTCTAACTTTTAAATAAATGCTTGCGGGATTGCAGCCTGTAAAGCCTTAGCTTAATTAAAGAGTCTGAATTCATGAGATATATATTAACATTTTACAAGTCTAACAGAAACTAAAGACGGTGAAGGTCCCTAATTTCTAGCGATTGTCCTACATGTCTAAATTGTTGATTAGTGAATCTAGTGGTAATATTAAAAATTAAATTAGTAGCAAGGCAGTTAAATATTCATAGACTTGGCTTCATTATTCTTTGCACTCTGCAGTTTCTGTGTTGGAAGAAAGTGCGAGACTTACTGTGTAAGCTAGGCAAGGGTAGAAGAATTAGCTTTGGACGAGGCTATGAGTGTTATTAGCCTCGTAAAGTCTCATTACTGTCAGTTCTTTGCACATTAGGTAATTGTTTGGGTAAGAATTCTGTTAATCCACCCAGGGATGTGTGTATTACTGTTACTAGTACGGCTAGTGCAGGTGAAACTGCTCTTGAAGATCCTGTGTCTTGAAGGGTTTTGATGGAAAAAGGAATAAAGAAAATATGGAGATGGTTATTATAATATGGAGAAAAATGATTTTTGGTATTAGGATTACAATTGTAGCTAAATGAACAATTGGGGGAAATTATATAGTTATGTTTATTTTCTTTCTCCTGACTCTACTTCAGTAACATTGATATTAATATTGAGATTATGAAAATTGTTGGAAGAAGCTGATTAAACGTGATATATAAAATGGCCAATTGTGCAAGTTTTTGTCAGGTTGTAGTGATCAGAAGTGTTTTGATTGAGGAGTTTTATATTTCTGGTATTCAAAAATGTATGGGGCTAGTCCTGTTTGATTGCTAAGTTTGCTAAGCACGTGGCCTGTCTCATCAGTAAATGGAATTACAGTTCATGCTCCAGTTTGGTATTTGTGGTGCTTGTGAAGAAAGAAAAAAGGCAGAGGATGTGGTTTGGGTGAGAAAATAGTTTATCCAAGTTTCTGCACCATTTGGATGTTGTTTAGCAATGGCCAGAATGAAAACTAGTGCATTTACTTCTAGGGCAGTTCAGAATTAGATGGATAAGACTTGTTATGGTGAAAAGGTCTGAGCTGATTAATGTTAATATAGCAGGTCTCATCACTAGGATCTAAACCAACATTTTCAGGATATAGGCCCAAAACCTTAATTTAGCTTACTTGAGTAGAAATTGTGGGAGATGTTTTGAGTGTTTTGGTGCAGGTTCAAGTTCTGTTTTTCTAAGGAAATTGGGAGATTTTAACTTGTTTTCACTCTATCAAAGCAACCCTTTAAAGCTCAGTCACATTTCCTAAGGTTACTGTGGGGATAGGTTGAATAATGAGATTGGAAAAGAAATATGACATTAACAAAGAGCTAGAATTATTGGAGGAAACAATTTTTGTAATAGCCATATTAGTTGGTTGTAATGGAATCAAAATTATGACGTACAAACAGTAAAAATTATGTGTGTGTGTGTTAATAATACAATTGATTAGTTAAATTTATGGCTGCATTAAGTTTCCTAGGTTAAGAAATGTAATACATTATAATGATAATGTCTGTGTACTATGGATAGAGGAAATGGGTGTGCTGCATGCTCAGTTTTGCATTCTGAAACAAGCTCTGATTCTCCTTTTGCTAAGTCAAATGGGGCTTATTTTCTTTCTGCAAAGTTCTACTCCTAAGGCAGGGTGGGGGGATCAGTTTGGGCTGGTGGGCAAGATACCCTCCTTGCCAACCCAAAATGAGCTGGATGACAGGAGTGGTTCCTTACCCCAATGAGGTGAATGACCCCAGATATCACAGGCTCAAACACAGGAATACTGGCTGGAGCTTCCAGCAATATTTCCAGCAGTAAACAGCCTTGTTTCCCCCACCACTGTAATTAAGACATCTTTTCAAAATGGACCACTGGAAATCTCTCCTTTCTTGTTTTAGGCTTGCTACAATTGACTTGACTATTAGAAGGGTTTCAGTAACTATTTTGCATTCAGAAGAAGCAGCTTTTGACATTACTATTATTATTCACCTTATATAATTATTTATCGATTTATGCTATGTGATAATTACCAAAATACATATACATTTTTACATACACCTGCAATCTGTGTAAGCAACAGGAATGCTATTATATTTCTTTGATTCAACGTTATTAGATTATCACCCTTTTGGGAGATTGGATTTACTTCCATTGTTACTTTTTATGGTCTTGGATAAAGGCCGAAAATATTTCTGGGAGTCACACAAAAATGAATTTGGAAACCACATTTTGAAAGCAGTGGCCAAATTACAGGCAGTGCAGTATAAGAGATTTCAATAGTTCAGAAAAAGAAGATGACAAAGGAAGCTGAAGGAATATGCAGATAAGCAGCACTGATAAAATTATTTAATCCTTTTATTTTTAAATTTAAAAGGGATTAAATACTTTAGACTATCTGGTACACTGTCTAAAATTTACACAAATAAGTCTAGAATAGTACATGGAATGACAGTGATTAATCTGGTTAGATGCAATATGTAACCTAGTGGTGTCACTATTACTTTTGGGCTGAGCATCCAGACACAATGCAATTCATTTATCTTTCACTGCAATGTAAAGTATGTTTCCTTACTTTTGCTTCTCTCTTCTTTATTGGATTGTTCTTTTCAGTACATCACTAGTGCAAGGCATGTTTACTTTAACTAACAGAATCAGTATAAAATTGCATTATAGGGGCAAGAATTACAGGGAGAATTGAAAACCCAAGACAGTATGTTATAATGGACAAAATGTACTTCCTGGAAAAATCCAGCTGGTCAGTGTTGAACTAATAATACTCAACAACGCACCATTTTTTCAGTCCAGCAGAGCAGCTCCTACGTTTAGTGATTGCTGTGGGAAGAACTTCTAAGCTTTTCAGTTTACATTGAACCATAAATAAAAAATGGCATGGTAGCTAGTTCTTGACTCTGCAAAGAAAAAGGTATCAAAGCCAAAGATTTCCAATAAAAATACAGTAAAAGAGAAGGTTACCACACTTCTAAAATATTTGTAACAGGCTTCAACATTAACATCTTATAGATAAGAGCTGAAAATGACAGAGCAGGCCTGGTGGGCAGCCCTGGCCACGCTGTGCCATTTCCAAATGTTGGTGAGGTCTCAAACTAAAGGTGCTAATCCTGCTCTCCTATAAGAAGAGCTATTGTGCATGGTAAGTAACCAGCACAATAGGGAGAAAACTAAACCAGGAGAATTTTGTCTGGCCTGGCTCCTTTTTTAAAATCTGCAGTAACCGTTTCAGTACGGTGGAGTACGTAAATAAGAAATTTCTCAGAATATGAAGACATACCCATCAGAACCTAGAGACTCTGATGATCATGTGTTTTCTGTAGAGATGTGCACGAACCGAACCACGAACCAAAACAACCAACGAATTGGGATGGATTGTTGTTTGGGGATCCTGTTTTGCTGAAGCAAAATGAAGCTCCAAACTTTCCCACCTCAGTGCTTCATTTTGCTTCGGCAAAACAGATGCCGACCCACCCCCTTATCACTGGGGGAGTCACCTCCCCACCTGGTCCTGCCACCACTGCCTGTGTCAGAGACAGCGGGCCAGCTTCCCTTCCAGGAGCTAGGTCAGCTGCCTCTGTGCATGTGCCCACCGATAAGCTGGGCAGTGGGTGCATGCGCAGAGGCAGTGGGCCAAGCTCCTGGAAGGGAAGCTGGCCTACTGTCTCTGACAACGGTGGTAGAGTCACCACAGCAGCAGCAGCAGGATCACGTAAGGAGGTGAAGGGGGCAGTGTGAACAGGTGGGTGGGTGGGTGGACTCCCTGGCACAAATCCAAAAAATTAACAACAAACTGGTTCGTTTATCAGGGAGTTCATTATGGTTCATGGATAACCATGAACCATCATAAACCACAAGTTTTCCTGTTCGTGCCCATCTCTAGTTTTCTACTGGAAGGCTCTAAAGTGGTGAGGTCAAAGCTGCACTATGCAGGATATGAAAAAGTCACAGTGACTCAGCACCAAAGAAGTAACTTTTCCAAGCTCTGGTATGGCAGCACAGCCTGAGTCTCATTGCAATCAGGGTACACAATTTATGTTGTACTAAGACAAACAAGCATAACTGTGGCTGATGATGTAGAAACAAAGGTGTCATGGTTGACAGTTCACATAGCTAACCAGTTTAATTGATAAGCACTGCCCCCTCAAAATAGCTTTTATGTTTTGTCATTACTTATTAAAAGGGCTTCATTGTGAAAACTCTGAAAGAACAGCAGCCATGGGAGGTTTGCCTCCTACAGTGTTTAAGCTGGCTCAACAACTTGCAGGCAAATATAAATATTTAAGTAAGACAGACTCTAGTTCAGCCACTGACCAAGACTCTCTTCTCCTGACGCTTTCAATGAGCAGTCACACTGAATTCATCTTCAGAGGCCTTTCTCCAGGTGCCATACAAAATGAGGTGCGATGAGAAGCCACCAAAAAGGTCTTCTTAGTTGAAGCAAACCAGTTATGGAATCCACTCCCAAAAGAGATTTGCCTCGTACTAACTTTGGTGTATGTCTGTGTGATGACACCAAGGCAAGTCCCCCAACTGCACCTGTTGCCACTAGTGGGCTGGGCTGCCCCTCCATGCCTCCAGAGGAGTTCCCAACCGGCAGCTCTGCAGTAGATTGGGCAGGAGCTGATGGGGGAGTGGAGGCTCCCTGGAAAGGAATGGAAAACTGACAGAAAAGGTTCTGGAGGGGGAAGGGGAGCCCCTAGCAGAGGAGGATAAAAGGGAACTGGTGTGAGAGGGGGAGGAGAACCTTTGGCAGGAGTCAAAGAAAGAACCCAACTAGGACGTATGCCAGGTGGAATCTGTAGCTTCAGCAGGAAGTGATCTCCACAAGGGTTGGGAACCAGTTGAATGGAAGGATCCCTGGACGTTAGAGCAGTGGTCCCCAACCTTTTTGGGACCACGGACCGGTTGGGGGGTGCGGGCTCCATGCATGGGGAGGCAGGGGCACCCCTGCTTGCAGGATGGGCGTGTTGCGCTCGCGGAGGGGTGTGCCACGCTCGTGGTGGGGTGTGCCACGCTCGTGGAGGGGCGTGTCATGCTCACGGAGGGGCGTGTCGTGAGCGCGACACGCCCCCTCCGCAAGTGTGACACGCCCGCCGTGCGTGTGTGCGGGGGGGGGGGGCGGAGATCCGTCTCCGTGGCCCAGTTCCAGGAAGCCCACGGACCGGCACGGGGCCGCAGACCGGGGGTTGGGGACCCCTGTGTTACAGGAGGTACAACTGCTCGTCCCACCAGCAGTTTTTTTAAAAAAGCATTTTAATGGCTCTTGGATAGGGAAAGAAAGATCTATTTTCTTTAAAAATTGGATTAATTATTTTCCTGATTCAACTCTTGTTAGTGTTTTTCTGGTCCACTGTATTTTTGTTAAATTGTTTGTTTAAATATTTTCACTCTTCACTGTAAACAGCCCAGAGAACATTTTGTTACAGACAACATATACATCTCTCTCTCTTTCTCTCTCCCTGTCTCACACACACAACACACACACACTTTTAAAAAGCCAAATATGTTATTCTTTCATTTTTTGCCTTATTTCTGAAAAACAATTAAAAACAGAGAAGTCCCTTTTGGAAGATGAAAGGGAACTCTCCTAACCAAGCAGTCCCATAGGCACTAGTCAACTGGTACCTTCTACAGCTGGCTTGTCCTTGGTTCAAATCAAACCAAAATAGCAGAACTTGTTCTTCAAAGCTTGTCCTGGAATAGGAAAACACACATGGGTACAGCAATCCTAAATGAGGCTTGGGAAGAGTGAAGCTGAAGACCTTCTGCCTCAATCTTGCCCTGTTGGTTCACACCCATCAGGATGGAGGGTCAGGGTGGTAACCCACATATTTCCACCCCAACACACATTCACAGTAATGACAAGGGAATTTGCTAGTTCCAAAGCCAGAGCTTCTCATCTAGCTCCTAGGCAATGGGTGTGCCTTTGGCTCCAGCAGATCATAAGAACATAACATAAAAACATAAGAAGAGCCCTGCTGGATCAGGCCGAAGGCCCGTCTAGTCTAGCTTCCTGTATCTCACAGTGGCCCCACCAGATGCCTTTGGGAGCACACGAGACAACTAGATAGCTGTCTCCTGATAACCCTCCCCTGCATCTGGCATTTTGAGGTACCTTCCTTTTAAGCCTAGAGATTATACATCCCCATCATGGCTTGTAACCTGCAATGGACTTTTCCTCCAGGAATCTGTCCAATCCTCTTTTAAAGGCATCTAGGCCAGATGCCATCACCATATCCTGTGGCAAGGAGTTCCACAGACTAACAACACACTGAGTAAAGAAATATTTTCTTTTGTCTATTCTCACTCTCCCAACACTCAATTTGAGTGGATGTCCCCTGGTTCTGGTATTGTGCGAGAGGGAAAAGAGCTTCCCTCTATCCACTTTATCCATCCCCTGTATAGTTTTATACGTCTCAATCATGTCCCCCCTTGGGCACCTTTTCTCTAGACTAAAGAGCCCCAAATCTGTAGCCTTTCCTCATAAGGGAGGTGCCCCAGCCTAGTCATCATTTTAGTCACTCTCTTCTGCACCTTTTCCAGTTCCACTGTGTCTTTTTTGAGGTGCGGCAACCAGAACTGTACACAATACTCTAGGTGCGGCCTTACCAGCATTTTGTACGATGGCATTATACTGTTGGCTATTTTATTTTCAATCCCCTTTTTAATGAGACCTAGCATGGAACTGGACTTCTTCACTGTCGCCGCACATTGGGTTGACACTTTCATCGAGTTGTCCATCAGTACACTAAGATGTCTTTCCTGATCCGTCATGGACAGATCAGAACCCATCAGCGGATAAATAAAGTTTTGATTTTTTGCCCCAATGTGCATTACTTTACATTTTCTTATATTGAAACGCATTTGCCATTTTGCCGCCCATTCTCCCAGTTTGGAGAGATCCTTCTGGAGCTCTTCACAATCCCTTCTGGTCTTCACCACCCAGAAAAGTTTCATGTCATCTGCAAACTTGGCCACCTCACTGCTTATCCCTGTCTCCAGGCCATTTATGAACAGGTTGAAAAGCACCGGTCCCAGAACAGATCCCTGGGGCACACTGCTCTTCACTTCTCTCCATTGTAAAAATTGCCCACTGACACCTACTCTCTGTTTCCTGGTTCTCAACCAATTCTCAATCCATAAGAGGACCTGCCCTCTTATCCCCTGACTGTGGAGTTTTCTCAGCAGCCTTTGGTGACGGACCACGTCAAACACCTTCTGAAAATCCAGATAGACAATATCCACTGGTTCGCCCGCGTCCACATGCCTGTTGACCTTTTCAAAGAATTCTAAAAGGTTTGTGAGGCAAGACTTACCCTTACAGAAGCCATGCTGATTTTCCCTCAGAAAGGCTTGTTCTTCTATGTTTTTTAAGATTTTATCTTGGATGAGGCTTTCCACCATCTTCCCTGGAACAGACATTAGGCTAATCAGCCTGTAGTTTCCCGGGTCCCCCCTCCTTCCCTTTTTAAAGATTGGCATGACAATCTTTAAAAAGGGAAGGAGATCTAGAGGAAGTTCCTTCATTTAGAGGCAGTTCCTTCATACCTTTCCTACAGAACACTGTGTTTTGATCCACTGTGCCAGCTAGCAGGGGAACCACCACTGGCAGTGCACACTGTGGCATCCAATGGAGGGGCACCAATGCACCATCCTGGAGTCAAGCTACACAAGGAACCAGTGCAGCTTCTTTAAGAGGTAAAGTATGTTTGTTTATTCATACATGAGGTTTCCACAGCTCTGCAAGCTACACCTTAACTTGCTTCTGTCTGAGGACTGGTCACTGGGAGGTAACTATGGGCTTTATTTGCAAGCTGACTACATAAACATAGCAGCTTTGAAGCAATGCATCTCTGGAAGGATTACATTTATTGCCTTCTAATTATGCAGCCAGAATCTCATATATTTTGGCTTCTAGCTCACTCCGGACAAAAAAATCCAGGGGTTAGAACTGCACTCTAAAAATAGTAAATGCTTCAGAGACATTTCCAAATTGGTCCCTGTGCTTCGAAAATGTTATGCTTCTATTCAACTGGACTTAAAATACTTTTTTAAATCACATGCATAGCCTGTTCCTTATCACTTTCCTTATAGATCTAAGCCATGTCAGCATCTCACAATCACCCTATACTTTATCATTTAAGATCTCACTGCCAAGCCTCATGTACAGAGAGTTATATTTTCAGGCTTCCCACAGAGATTTACTTAAGATACCCAACAAAAAGATCTGACCTTGTATCTGTTTGTCTCTTTAGCAGCAGGCTTAGATTACATGTTAAACCTGCAGAGCTGGACAGTCAGTGGGGGGAAGAGAGGAATCCACCACTGAATTTAATTATTAAATTATTTAATTATTCTCATATTTTTAAAGTAATGAACAAAAATATACTTAAGTAGTTTCATATGTAAACAACAAAGTGCAGTTCATCTGGGACAGATTCATGCAGTGTGTGCAGAACAATATGTAGTTCTCCTTATTGTTTTGTAGTTCCTTAGAATTTATCCAATTATATATCTATTGTGCGACGGGCCTGGCATGAGGGATTCCATTTACAGGAAATATTTCTGAGATCACAAACACTCCAGGCTAAATGCAAACACTGGAGCAGATGGTAACTGATTCAGTAGGACTGTGCCTTGGGGTGCTAGAAGGGGGAAAGTCTTGGAAAATAAACTCTGCTGACAAAATAACCTCATTATTAAATAAGGGGGAAAGGTACAGCTTCATCAGTCTAGCAAGCAGCCAGGGACTCTGTTACACAATAGCGTATCACATGGTTCTGTTTCTTCATTTATCAGAAAGATGCAAAAGACTAGCAGAGGATGAACAGTGAAGCTCATAAAAGGATGTTCCATACTCTATAACTTTAAGATTCACTGATTTCACTAGAAATTAAAATCATGGTACAGGAGATTTAAAAATGTTTAGTCAACGGCAGTGATGGCCTCCAGTCCAAGAAAGGGGGTGCTTCATATGGGCCCCTTCTGTTCAGACTAATCCTAGGGTGTCATTTGATAAGGTACTTTGCATTCATTGCCAGAGGGTCTGAGTACATTCCCCTGATCTACAGCAGATATTTTGACAGGTTCAGAATTTGATTCCCCGCTGAACTTCCTGAGAAAACAGCCAGCCTGTGTAGCTATGGGCAAGCTGCACATTTCCAGGGCACCCCCAGAAGTAGGGAATGGTAAACCACTTCTGAGTACTCACTACTTAGAAAACCCTGGAAAGGGTCACCACGTCAGAATTATTGCTGCTGCCACGTGCCATTAAGTCACTTCCAACCTATGCCGACCATATGAATGAGCAATTTCCAAAATGTCCTGTTCTCAACTGCCCTGCTCAGCTCTTGCAAACTCAAGGCTGTGACTTCCTTTAGGGAGTGAATCCATCTCGTATTTGGTCTTCCCCTTTTTCTGAGGCTTTCAACTTTTTCCAGCATTATTGTCTTTCCCAAATAATCTTGCCTTCTCATGATGTGTCCAAAGTAGGACAGACTCATTTTCATCATTTTTACCTCCAGAGACAGCACAGACTTGATTTGCTCTAGGACCCACTGGTTCATCTTTCTGAAAGGCCAGGGTATCTGCAAAGCATTCCTCCAGCATCATATTTCAAATGAATCATGTTTTTCCCCTCTCAGTGTTCTTTACTGTCCAGCTTTCACACTCATACACAGTGACTGGAAATACAAGAGTGTAGATAATTTTGGTCTTGGTCTCCAGTAACACATCCTTATACTTGATATTTTCTAATTGCTTAATTGCTGCCCTTCCGAATCTCAGTCCACTGCCCCTGTTGCTTCCCTAACTGGTCCTGCTGCCTCCTCTTCATCCGCCACCACTGCAACCTTTAGAGACAACGGCTTGACTTCCCTTCCGGAAGTCGGGCCAGTTGTCTCTGTGCATGCACACACCTGTCCTGGCAGGACCAAGTAAGAAGGCGATGGGGGCAGTGGGAGGGGGTGGGTGGAGGCAGAGGGGTGGAGACTCTAGGTTCCCTTCTCCCAGCATGAACTGGGGAAAAACAGGCCACAAACTGATTCATTTTTTCCAGGGTTGTGGGTAGGTCATCATTTGTGCACAGCCACAAGCCATGAACCACCCTGATTTGTCATTTTTCTGGTTCATGCCAATCTCTACTTATAAGTAAAAATGTACTGGATTACATTACAAGCGACTTTTGTATTTCCCTTCTCTAGGATATAATCCTGGGATAGTTGAACCATTTGAGATCCACTTAACTTCCTATGCATATTAACAATGCTCCAGTGAGAATCAACAGGACAAGCAGTTTTTGACCATCTGATGGCATTCACAAGAAATAGTAATAGTAACAAAAACAAACAAGCACATGTAATTGGCAGAACTGATGATATGTTAAGATGCTGCCAAGAAGGTGGACGGATGTAACATGCAGTAATTATGAACCAGTTTACCAACTCAAATATTTTAATTTTCTTTCTTTCTTTCTTTCTTATCCTTGGATCTCACAGATGTCAGCAGGCATTTTGCCCTGGAACTGAACTACACTTTTATCCTGTGTGTAAAGGCCTCTGTTCAAGTAAATTTATGATATCAGATTTAATGCATTCTTGTAGGACCAGTGAAATCAAGGGTGTGATCCCAACTCTGTTAAAAATTATTGTATCCAATTGGGCACAAACCACTATCTACTTAAGAATTTGGCAACAACTCCCTTTCGTTATATTTATCATGGTTGTATTCAATCCTTCCTCCAAGAGACTCAAGGGTGAGGAGATGGAGTTATCTCATTTTATTGTCACAATAATTATGTGAGATAAGCAAAGATACAGAACAATTACTTATCTAAAGACTCCTAGGACTTTCTTGGCTATGTAAGGATTTGAATCTTGGGTTGCTTCCATGCTAGCTAGTCCTTGCCTCTAAAACTGCTAACTATCATGCACTTTTTATAGCAAGAGTTACACTACAGATAGCCACCCCACTCCCAATTTGTAATAAGCTTTCTCTTAATGGTGACCAATCATTTAATTTGACAACTATTCAGGCAGTCTCTCATTAGAAGCCTCAAAGTGTCCCCAGTTTTTCAAATGTCAAGTGTAAATAAAATGTAGAGCACCGGGGGGGGGGGGGGGATGTTGCAGGGGAAAGATGCTGTAATCAGGCAAAATAAGTTGTCATCTAGCTATTGAGTTAGTGAAGAAAATTAAAAAACTGGCGTCGCCACTGATCTCAAAGGGCATGTAAATGTTGTTATTCATTCCAGCGTCTTCTGTGTTCTCTCATGCATTTTCAACCATGGCATGTGCTGCCGGTATTGACATACATGTAAACGTAACTGCAGGAATGGCCCATGTAATGCAGACAAGGAAAACACAGTTGGGACTGTTAAATAAAAATCTTCCCTTTACACTGAAATCTTCCTCTCTGTGGATTCAACCTGTCTGTTATTATCTTGGTCAGCACAGCTTGGAGCTTTTCATTGAATTGCCTCTTAACTAGAGGGGCAGTGCATTATAGTGGTGAGAGAACTGAACAAGTACTAGGAAATCCAGATTCTAATCTCTGCTCACCCATGAAACAAGACAGTCTCTGTAAGTATGTATCGCTAAGGATTCTTCCAGATTGAGCCATATTCTACCTGGTTCATTGGTAATGTTAACAGTATTTTTCCTGCCACGTTTGACTAAGTCGAAATAGAGACAAAAAGGAACTGGTACATCCACCAAAGTTGTAATGCAAGAAGATACTACTCAATCAAAAGGAGCTGGTCTCAGACCTAATAAACAAAAAGTCTCTCTAAATTAAGCTTACAAAAGTGCAGTATTCACAGTATGTATTTTGATTTCCTCATGATAACATGAAATTAAGTTTTATTCTTAATATAAAACCGTTAGTAACTGGTGGTCTGAGAGGGGTTTTTAAATAAATGGTTGTGCTCTGTTTTAAATACGTTTTACTACTGATTTTATTACTGTTTTTAATGTAATGCTTGTTTAGTTCTTTTTTAACATTTGTATACCTACTGTTTTTAGCTTCTACATATTGTCTTTTTAATGATGTAAGCTGCCTTGGGTTCTTTTTAAGGAGAAAGGCGGGATAAAAAATTTTTTTGTCTTTTAATTTTTTTATTAACTAATACAAATAAAATAAAAATATTTTAAATAAATAAATAAAATGAATAAATATGGAATGTGCTGTGTTAATAGAATTATTCAAATTATAAATATAAATATGCAAATATATTTATTTGACTAGAGGTTGCACATTACAATAATTTATCTGTATGAAATGCTTAAAATGTTGTCCCTAGAAAAACGTGCAATGGAAAGAGATGGTTACAGTCCAGTAACATCTGGAGGGCCACAGGTTCTAACACGAGGACATAATTCTAAACTAAGATTCAAATTTTAAATTGTAAATTCTTTCAGTGCTTCCCCTTATATTTATTCTATACTATACAATCTGTTCCATAGCACACAATTTCATAGTATACAATCTGGATTCCCAGTGTGGTGTAGCAGAGATAGAGTGATGGACTGGGTTCAAATCCCTAATTGGCCATGAAAACTGACTGGGGGAGTGGAACTCATAAAACTGCTCCTTAAATATCTAATTTACCTTGAAAGCCCTAGTAGGGTTGCTATAAGTTGGTTCTTATTTGACAGCACAGATCACACACATACAGTGATGCATAATAGTACATGTAAATGGTTCAGGTATCTGGCTGCAGAGCCAGAGGTTGGGAGTTCAAGGTTGGGAGTTCCCCACTATGTCTCCTGTGAGTACAGCCAACCTGTATGGCCTTGGGCAAGCTGCAAGCTAGAAAACACTGAAAACTAATTTTAGTAATTTTGTTGGCTTCTTGTCCAGAAACGTCCGCATTATAAGTCTGACAAAAAGGCAAACAAACTCTCCAAGACCTGTAGCATGTCATGCTTCGTTAGCATTATTTGAGCTCTTCTGAAGTTTTGTTGGAAGCGTCTATGGTGGGAAAGAAGAATGGCAGAAATTCAAGTTTGTCACAGAAAGATGTCAGGTGTCCTTCAAGAGCTAGATTATTTGAAACTTCAATTTTGTCTGCTCTCTCTGATAGAGTCCTTTCCATCATGAGTAGAGTAGCACACCCACTGATAAGGGGAACAGCTATCAGACAGTTAACAATTACATGAGCCACTTGTTCCATCTAACCTCAGCAAGTGTGGTCTGGCTATATAATTAGCAGCACTGTTATTGCTATCTTTAGGACTTATCACCAAACTGACTGTCTTATTCAGACTAGGATAGATGGGTGAATTTCTCCCTGTTTCCTCTAATGGCAGACAAAACTGTCCAGCAAACATCCTTGTAAACCATCTGATTAGTCATCATCACCATTGTGTGCTGTCCACGTCAATGTTGATTTAGGAGCGTTCTTTTCAGGGTCTTCCAGACAGAGAGTACTCAGAAGTGTTTTCTTCCTTCTTCTAGTGGCATCCTGGGACTGTACAGCTTGAACAAGATGACCCAGCCTGGCTTTTCTGGGATGCACAGTGAGGAACTGAACTCCCAGTCTCTGGTTCTGCGGCCAGATACCTAACTCACTGATCTATCCAGCCATACCTGATTAGTCGTATAATTACAATAATAGGTATAATTAAGGTTATTATGTATATAGAGTTGTTCTGATACAATGAAAAGGGATTTTCATGGTTTGTTTTATTCCCATAATTTGTTGCATTGATGTTATCAGAACAAAAGACCCAGCTTCCTAGAACAAATTCAGCAAGGGCCTTCCCCACTGAATATCATTAGGATAATTCCTATAAAATATGGATGTGTGTGTAGAACAAGAGGTGTCTAAATAAATTCTTATGAATATATATGAGTATACTCATTCTTATCAGTATACATACATACATACATACACATATATATGATATCTGAGTTCTACTAAGCACATGTACACAGAAAGCCTGTCCCTGTTCAGCTCAACTATTTTGTCCACTATGGCTGTCACTAGCTAAGCAGCTCTAAGACATAGAAGAGAGATGAAAGGGCTAGAAAAGGAAGGTCAGATGTTCTTGTACTGATACTCACAGAAGCCTTCACCGCTAGCTGTACTAACTGGGGTTTCTGGGAGATGCAGTCCAAGAATGCCTGGGTTACTCAAGGCTGGAAGCCACTGATACAGAGGAAGCAGAGTACCTTACTATAGCAGGATACAAGAGGATGGGGAAAGAGAAAGCTGGGCTCTCCTTCCCATCTACCCAAGTCTTGCTCTGAACTTGGCATTCTTTCTCAGCTGACTTTCTATTTTCAGTGCACAAAGACCTCAGATGACAATGACTATTCCTACTTTATATGGTAAAAAAATTATAGAATGTTATATATAGAATAATAGAATTTCCAGTGACGTGTCTGACAATTAGTAGTATAAAAAGTGACAGAGATAGGTGTATAAATGAAGTGAGTCCCAGTAATTGAGTTCTAGAAGTGCTGCACCTCTCTATCATACACAGATCAAACCATCTTCTGTAGATCTTTCCCTTAAAGATGGCCACTGCTATTTATCAGCTAGCAGTTCCTGGCTCACACGCAACAATAAACCTAAGTTCATTCATGTATTTCAGGATCACTAACCATGTTTTGAAGTTAACTTGTTCAAGCAAAACTAGATTAATACTAATCACAGTTTGTTCTGAATGTGACATGATATCAGGTTGTGGTTTGCTTGAAACAAATGCTTGTAATCTCCTTCTTTCCACGGCAGTAAAAAAAGGAGAAGCAGGGAAGGAGATGAGCCCAAGACTTAACCAGGCTCATTCTTATAGTGTTAATCAAGGTATGTGACTGGAGCGCCTAGGGCCACATGTGCTTCTCCACCTAATTCCATGTGTCCCTTGGCCTGATTTGGAAAAGCGTCATGCTAATGAACTGTGCAGGATTCTAAGAAGCAAAATCTGCTCTGATTCCAGCTGCATATCAGGCAGGAAGGAGGGAAAGGAAAGAGAAAAGTATCTATCAGAAAGAGAGAAGAAGGGAGTGAGAGAAAGGGGGTGTCCCTGCCAACATCTGCCAAACATTGCCTTCAGCTTCATTTATCACTGGGCTGCAGTCTCCATATTACTCCTGAAGCAACATGTCCCTTGAAATAGGACAGGTTTTTTAGCCTTCTGCTACCTTATGGAGTCTCATTCAAACGCTGTTGTTCAATCGCCCTGTTAAGTCAGTCCATTGTTCGTAAAGGACTTAACAAGCAAAGCAAACTGAATCCCGTTTAGAACATCCTTTGATGCGAGAAAGAACTTCTCATCAGAAGGGTGATCTTCCAGTAACAAACCTTTGTAATGAATATGGTTTTCCTTAAACACTTGCAGGACAGACTGCAAAAGAAATGGACTCTTTAAATCTGTCATGTCTCCATCCATGAAACATTCACCATGTAGAATATATGTTTCCTGTGCTTTCTTTTCTCTTGTTCCCTTTGGCTAAGGCAAACGTAAAAGAAGCGTATCACCTGCAGTCTTCCAACTCAATCAAGCTACATTCAAAACAAGTGCATCTTCCTGTGTAAAGCACAGAATAAAGCTTGGCAACTGCCCTGTACTCAAATGCTATTTTCCATTCTATCATGGGAGGAAAACAATCAACCTAATGGTTTCTTTGAAGATTGGCCATCTTTTTCCCAGCACTAAATGGATCTGACACCTACTGCTGCTTCAACTGTCACCCACATAATGTATTTGTCATAACCCAAGTTGCTTTGTTAGTTGACTGCATATATTTTTTAAAGAAATAGTTTCAGTTTCACTTGTTTTTGCTTTGGTTTGAGGTTGGTTTTGTTCTGTTTTTTCATATGTACATGCCTTCCCATCCTCTAATGGAAAATATTTTAGCATCTTAAAGGTTTTAGAACAGGGCTTTTACAAGAGCAACTGGAGGCCGCACATTCTAGCTTAACACATAATAAACTTAGGATTTTAACAAAAAAAAAAATTTCAAGAGCTATGGCAGCCATGCAATGTACAAGCCATTTCTTCATTTCAATTAAGTACCAATTGATCCACTGAGCCAGTAAGAGGGAAATGGTTCTCTATTTGTGCACTCTTTCTGCTGCCTCTGCCTGACCAAGTCACTCTGCACCTGGTAGGTTCTGTACTGCTGGGCTGCGTTTCTTCTAGATAAGAAACACAGAAGAAAGCCATAAGCAAGGAGAGCAGAAAACAGCAACTTCTCTGTTTGTCTGCAAAGCTTTCTAAATGTGCTTTGCTTGAACACCATGATGCCTGCAAACTATCAAGACACAGCATTAAGGCAGCAAGGAACTTTTTTAGAACCCTGATATCCATTTATTTGTCATTCTAATGGCATTTCCGCCAAAAAATAAAGTTTATAGGATTATAGCAGATCAACAAAAAAAGAGATGGAGATAGAGAATTGTATACTTTCAGAGGGCTGTTTGTAGTAGCCTCCTAAAAACAACTGCAAAACAAGGTGTTCTACTGCTTTTTACAAATGACAACGGAGAAGCAGAGAAAAATATGGAGTTGATGATTTCCCCGGGGGGGGGGTATGGGGGGCTACATGGCAAATAAATTATTGCCCTCTGATTTATGTAAGTCCTATTTGTTCAAAAGGTCTACTCTGGTTGTCACTGTTGTCAGACAAAGAATCTTGGGGCAAATTAACCACTTCTAAATCCAACTGATATTGTTGGGGAAGTTTTAAGTTTGTACACAGGACTCCTACTTGAAGAGGACTTTAAAAGTGCTTTGCTTGCCTGGATTATGCCATATTCATCAACTTTTCTGGTAGAAAAGAGGATGTTGCTATTATGTGCTGTCAAATTACTTCTAACATATGGCAATCATATTAGGGTTTTCAATTTATTTGAGATGTTCAAATAGAAGTTTACCATTGCCATCCCCCACAGCAAGATTCCACGGCCAAGTAAATATCTGAACCAAGGTCTTCTAAATTCTAGTCTGACATTCTGCATAGCATTGGCTCTCAAAAAAGAGGGTATAAATTTTCATTTCTAGAAATCAATCAGAAACCCTTTGTTTTAAATTAAAAAGTACTATTTACTTGAGCATAGTTTCAGAACATGTTATGGCATGTTTACTAGTTGTACTACTTCAACATTTGTTTTTGTCTCTCCCCCACTTTTGAAGAGGATTTATGACACTACTCGAAGAGTGTGATTACACTGGATTTGATTCACAGCCTGTTTGACATTTGAAATCACAGTCACTACTCACATAAGGCCTGTGGATTGACTGGGGAGTTCACAGATTGCTAGTCCCACTTCTGCTGCTCCTTCCTTTCTCTGGTCCTGCCTCTTCTGATCTGATAGAGAACTGACTGGAGCATAAATGTGAGAAATAATGACGACCCAGTGATTGGGCGATCTAGCGTTAATCTTATATTTGTAAGAAATTTTAAAAATCAGAGGAGGATTGGGGAGTGGAAAGAATGAAGGGGAGCGTTCCCCCAGCCTGAACATCACACCTGAACTGCCTACAACATCAAAACACCACTTACAGACATCCCTCCCCCTTTACAAGAATATATCGCAACTAACTACATGGGAAAAAATCTGTTCGAATTATTCTGGCTTGGAAAAGTAGAAGACCCGCCAGCAACAGAGGAAAAAAAATCTGCTTTGGGAGCAAAAAAGACTGGATTAATTCTAATCATCCTTTGCATCATGTGGTCAGTAAAAAAACATTTTGAATTCTCCCATTTTAAAAGTGGAACAGTATTTGCCTATGTAGTCACTGGCTAAAACAGGGCTATAAGGTCTGTCCAGTAGAGGGCAACATAAAACATGCACACAAATTAGTAACACTGAAATGATAGGTTTTCTTGTGCACTTCAGGTCATTGTGAGAGACTTAAATGCAAATTTCCAGATTTGACCAATGTGAAAGGTCACCTAGGGCAGGTGTTAGTGGTGACACATATTGGAGACTTGACCTGAGTATGCTGTGTGATGGAACAAATCTTACGTAAGTAGGCTGCAACTAATTAAAGGTTGCTCATAAAATTAGTTGAGCTGTGGAACTTTGTTCTCTTCTCTAACGACAGAAACACACACACACACACAAATACTCTATAAATGATCAGAATAAAGCATTTCTCCATTATTTTCATTTGACCCTCACACCATCTTTTTAAAGGCAAGGATTAGTAACTACTAAAGAGTAAATATGGGCAAAATCAAATTTGAATATTTCGTTGCATTGTTTTCACATGGGAGTACATATAAAATAAATCCTATGTATGTCTACTAAGGGCCACTATGTTAAAAAAAAAAACCCTACACAGGTAAATTTATAAAACACTGCCACCTTATTCCTCCGTTGAAATCAAATCAGCCCCGTATGTACTTAAATTTCACCACAGCCTACATCAGCCTTCCCTCAAAGGTGTACCTCAGTATTTAGAAATGCTATTCCCACCACTGTAAGCAACCATGACCACTGAGAAAGCATTGGAGCAAAGGTCTAGCACATGTAGAAGGCACCAGTTTGGGGGAACTTCCTGTAGCTGAAAGTTGAAAAATCATTAGAAAAGTATGCTAAGTAAAGAGACAGTTAAATTCAAACATGACAACACTGTTTATTAGCCAGAAGAACTCAGTGATATGTCCTTTGAGAACACGTTGTCTTCTCTTAATACCAAAACGCAACAGGAGCAATATAGTATATGCGGTCCAATGCAAAGAGGAGTGTTTGGAGCTCTACATTGGAGAAACCAAACAGCCACAAAACAGGAGAATGGCCCAGCACAGGAGGGGTAATGGCTCAGGACCACAATTAGCAGTGTTCCTTCACTTGAAGAACAAAGGACACTCATTTGATGAACAAGATGTACTCATTTTGGACCCAGATGATAGGTGGTTTGAGAGAGGGGGTCAGGGAGGCCATACATGTGCATACAAAAAATTCCTCACTCAACAGGGGTGGAGGCCTTAGATACAATCTGTCTCCTATTTATCATGCTGCCCTTTCATCCTTTCCCAGAAAGATCAGGACCACACCCACCAGAAAGACCACTGATAACGACCCATGACAATGAGTGGAGAAGGACTGCAGAAATGGGATTCTCGCTCCCCCCGATCCTTTGTCCATCTAAGGAGCCTATTCAGACCAGGGGGAAGTGAAACCAACATATCAGGGGTCTCCTATAAACTCTCCTCAGACTGAAGAAGCTACTTAGATGAGTAGCGAAACATTTCAGCCTAATAAGAAAGAAGACCAGTTGCCATGACTCAACTTCCAGATAACCTCACCTGGATGACTGGGAATCTTCACAGATATACTCTTAATATTATTCAACACTGCAGTCCATCATATCTAGCTCTTTTCTTCTTTCATTCTCAAAGCTTAATTCTTGGTGGCACTCCAGTTAGTAGTGGGAATGGCAATAGTATCTGAGGGTTCTGGGAATTGTAGTCCCAAAAAGTAGGTTTTCCGAACTCTGAAAATGTCCAATAATATTTTCGAAAAAGACGCAATCCAGTTGAAACATCACAAACATTTCTCATTTTTATGAATATCCACACCATAACATGTTCCAGTTTCTAATTGCTACCACAACGATCTTTCAGATCTGGAGAGTTGACTGAATCTTTATTTGATTCCCTACTGTGCCTCCTTAACAAGGGCTGGACTTGATGATCCATAGGGTCCCTTTCAGTTCTGCCATTCTAAGATTATGACAATGATTAGTTTTTCCAAAAAATAACATGAATCTATCCTCCAATTTATAATTCACACTTCTTCCAAAGGGATTCTGGGTTAGGCCTAGAACTACTTTACAAATCAGCAGGTTAGCTGAGTGCATGTGGAATCCCCTCATTACAAACCAAGAATTCTCTTCGACAGACTGACTGGAAATCCATCTATTACCTAGATGTTCAGTTGTAAACATGATATTTACAAGAGTGCCCTGTTTTCACCTAACACCCAGCATTGCTTGGGAAAGTTAATTTTATGAACTACAACTCCCAGAAGCCCAGATAGCTGACGTTTTCTGAGATATGTAAGTCAAAAAGTACTTTCAAAGCTCTGTCACAGTGTAGTGAAACAGCTAAAGCATCAAAATCCTAGGCTAAATACTGCAAAATGAGTATAACATTGTGTTGGGCTGGAGAGGGGACCTTGTTTCCCCTATTTCAGTTTTGGTTCAATTACTTATAGAAACTTACATTTTGGTGCATCTATTAGCAGATTATACACCCTCTTTGGCTGTTCTCAAATGTCCCTCACTCATATTCTCTTGGCTTCGAAGGAAGATGTCCAAAGTTTTAAAAACACACATTAAGGAGGGAGAAAGCTCTGCCTGTTTATGAAATAAATAGAATTTTCTACTACAAAACAGCCATGTAGAATGTAGACATTCATGTTGCTGCAACTTCATTTCTTCAGAAAAAAGTACTTCCTTGTCATTACCAAAATGTCATACCAAAAAACTGATCCACACCCCTTTAAATTTTTGTTCCAATTAAATTAACAAATATTCTGATTAACATCTCACAACTTGTAAGACACCATACATCAAACATCCCCTTTTACAAGATTCCATCTCCTTCAGCTGCGTATAGCCGATCGTCTTCCAGAGCAACCCAATGAAGGCCTCTCAGAAAAGCTGTCATGGGTACTAACAGAAACATGACATGGAAAGAAGGTGACTAGGGGTGGGGATGGGAAGAATTTCCTGCAAATAGTGGCAAGAACACACTGTGTTAAATGTACAACGTTCTGGAAACACACACATTTCTCCCCTGCTTTATTCGTCTTTTGGGACACAAAATATGCAAAGCAATTAATACTTATTTTTTTCTTAATTTGTGTACTAATAGGAAATTTAAAAGCAATGAGGTGTAGGGAGCAAGACTTTAGTCAACATATGGGGCTAGAAAAGAATTATCTCTAATGGGACAACTCTGAACTTTTAAGGTGTGTGTTAAAAGCACCATTACTAGAAGAAGTTGATCCTATAAAGATCCAAAGTAAGTCCTCTGTACCTTTTGAAAGCACGTTTCAGAGGTTTGGTTAAGAAGGCTGACATTAATTGCACTCATACTGCATTACCCTTGTGGGGCCAGAATTTAGACAACATGGCTGCCCCTGTGTTCTGCATTGTGTTGTTGTTTAGTTGTTAAGTCATGTCCGACTCTTCGTGACCCCATGGACCAGAGCACACCAGGCCCTCCTGTCTTCCACTGCCTCCCGGAGTTGGGTCAAATTCATGTTGGTAGCTTCGATGACACTGTCCAACAATCTCGCCCTCTGTTGTCCCCTTCTCCTCTTGCCTTCACTCTTTCCCAACATCAGGGTCTTTTCCAGGGAGTTTTCTCTTCTCATGAGATGGCCAAAGTACTAAAGCCGCAGCTTCAGGATCTGTCCTTCCAGTGAGCACTCAGGGTTGATTTCCTTCAGAATGGATAGGTTTGATCTCCTTGCAGTTCAGGGGACTCTCAAGAGTCTCCTCCAGCACCACAATTCAAAAGCATCAATTCTTCGGCGGTCAGCCTTCTTTATGGTTCAGCTCTCACTTCCATACATCACTACTGGAAAAACCATAGCTTTGACCTTTGTCGGCAAGGTGATGTCTCTGCTTTTTAAGATGTTGTCTAGGTTTGTCATCGCTTTCCTCCCAAGAAGCAGGCGTCTTTTAATTTCGTGGCTGCTGTCCCCATCTGCAGTGATCATGAAGCCCAAGAAAGTAAAATCTGTCACTGCCTCCATATCTTCCCCTTCTATTTGCCAGGAGGTGATGGGACCAGTGGCCATGATCTTAGTTTTTTTGATGTTGAGCTTCAGACCATTTTTTGCGCTCTGCTCTTTCACCCTCATTAAGAGGTTCTTTAATTCCTCTTCACTTTCTGCCATCAGAGTGGTATCATCTGCATATCTGAGGTTGTTGATATTTCTTCCGGCAATCTTAATTCCGGCTTTGGATTCATCCAGTCCAGTCTTTCGCATGATGTATTCTGCATATAAGTTAAATAAGCAGGGAGACAATATACAGCCTTGTCCTACTCCTTTCCCAATTTTGAACCAATCAGTTGTTCCATATCCAGTTCTAACTGTTGCTTCCTGTTCCACGTATAGATTTCTCAGGAGATAGGTAAGGTGGTCAGGCAGTCCCATTTCTTTAAGAACTTGCCATAGTTTGCTGTGGTCCACACAGTCAAAGGCTTTTGCTTAGTCAATGAAGCAGAAGTAGATTTTTTCTGGAACTCTCTGGCTTTCTCCATAATCCAGCGCATGTTAGCAATTTGGTCTCTAGTTCCTCTGCCCCTTCGAAATCCAGCTTGTACTTCTGGGAGGTCTTGGTCCACATACTGCTGAAGCCTACCTAGTAGGATTTTGAGCATAACCTTGCTAGCGTGTGAAATGAGTGCAATTGTACGGTAGTTGGAGCATTCTTTGGCACTGCCCTTCTTTGGGATTGGGATGTAGACTGATCTTTTCCAATCCTCTCGCCACTGCTGAGTTTTCCAAACTTGCTGGCATATTGAGTGTAGCGTCTTAACAGCATCATCTTTTAAGATTTTAAATAGTTCAACTGGAATGTCATCACCTCCACTGGCCTTGTTGTTAGCCATGCTTTCTAAGGCCCACTTGACTTCACTCTCCAGGATGTCTGGCTCAAGGTCACCAACCACACTATCTGGGTTGTCCGGGACATCCAGATCTTTCTGATATAATTCCTCTGTGTATTCTTGCCACCTCTTCTTGATGTCTTCTGCTTCTGTTAGGTCCCTACCATTTTTGTCCTTTATCATGTTCTACATTACTAAGATGTTATTGTGTAGTCAGAGGCTACAGCAAGGGCAGGAGACATTTTTGACAGACTGTGAATCCCGTTAGTCCTAGCCAGCATAGCCAAAAGTGAAGAATGATGGGAGCTGCAGTCCAGACTGCCACACATTCCCCACCACTTACATTTTACAGCCCCAAAACATAGGGCCCCTGTGTTCCAGCATAATTTACATTTTGAAGCCTCTTTGATGGAGATATGCACTCAAATGCATGCCTTATTCAAAGCAGGATAGTGGAGAAATTGTGTTTTCTCATTCAAATGCATTTCTGATCGTCAGCCAGCATTTCTTCAACGCAGGTGTTAAAATATTTATATCCCACCCTTCCGTTAAAAATCCGTAAGACGGATAACAAAATTCTCACAATCCAGTGTGGCAAAATTCTACTGCCAAAAGCTCTCTGAAATTGAGTCGCCTCCACCTGCTCTGTGAAAGCCAACAGGAATGGAAATTGCCTTGGAGCTTTCACCCAGTCCAGCAAGTAGCATGTGTGCATAAATCCGAAAATCTCCTTACATGGCTAAAACAGGCCATGTGATGTTACTACTAAATTATAACACAGAACACAAAGGCAGCCATACTGATCAACAACAAAGTCCAAAATCTAAATTCTATATTAGGGCAACACTTTTTTTAGGCCCAACTCTCTTTTGTTTTTAAAAAAGTTCAATACCATCTGCAAGCATTCCAGCTAAAAATCCCTTCCTCAAGCATGGGGGGGGGGGAGTGAGCAGGGAAGAGAGAAGGCAAAAAAGCAAAAACAGATTAGATCTTAAAGTTTTACATATATCCCCATCCTGTTTCTACTGTGATGAAGGAGGGAAAGTCACACATTTTCAAATGTTCGAGTGATAGCTTGTAGAATTAGAATGAAAAGACATACCTTGATACTCAGACAAATTTTGAAAGATTGATTTTATTCTGCAATTAACCCTTAACAGAGATAATGCCACCTGTGATGAACACAGGCTTCAGATTTGTCCCTGGAGGTCTATAAAGTGCTGTATGACTCTTACGGAGAGGTTCAGGTGTTGGGTTCCCTGACCTGACAACTACATAGGTTGCTCTTCTCTCAGGAAGCACAGTGGGGAATCAAACTTCCGACCCTTGGCTTCACAGCCAGATACCTAAACCACTGAACTATCCAGCCAGCATATACACTGCTAAATGGAAGACTTTCATGTCTTATGAAAAGCCCTAGATTTAACTCTACAGAGTATACACCTGCCAGCTCCAAAGCCTATGGCCTGTTTGATCTCACTCCTCTGTGTATTCCTTGCCCTCAATTCCTTCACTTCCAAGCCGTTCCCTGTTAACCCTCTTCCTACCAGCAACATCCAGTCATTAACTTTAGGTTCTGTACAAGGCTTTTGCTCGCTCTTTTCCACATCAAGTCCCCATTGTTTTCACAGAGTTCACACAGTCTTCCATTCTTTACTCATTCTGATTCCATTTGACTAGTACTCTGTGAAACTGACTGGAGATAATGGTGCATCACACACAAAAGATGACAGCTGACAGTAACTATCATGGCATTTTAACTAAAATACATCTGTTAACAGACCAGCCTGCAACATGATCTACCGTTTCAAATCCAATAAAATAAATGTATTCTTGAAGGACTGGATTCTAATTTAGTCCCTAAGGTTAGAACAATAAACACATCCATGATGGGGAAAGACAACTCAAATTAACATTTTAGCCCAGGCTTTCTGAACTGAATTTAACCTGCATATTACTCCAGCAATATACAAAAAGGAACAATAAATTATCCAGCTTGTTTGTTTTTAAATCTTGTTGAAGCTGACTGGAAAGGATATATCACTTGGCTTTTCATTAAGATCAAATTAATTCTCTGTTTGAAAGTCATTCCGGGCCTAATTCAGAATCCCTTAGAGATTAGAGAAAGGTTCACATTGATTTAGTGGACTAAGCTACCAAGAACAATCTGCTTGTGGGGAAAACTAAAATACATAGCCCAGTTTTCTATCATCTATACAAACCAGGAGGGTTTCATGTCGTCTGTTTCTCCTTCGCTTAAATGGAAAAGCAGCTTGCCCATTTTGCTGGGTCAGTGTCTACAGCAAAAATGGTCAGAACATTTCTGTTTCCACACATACTTCTCCCTTGCTTTGAGGAATGGCAGACATGGTGTTTTTAATTCTTTATCCTGGATCTTACTGAATAAGAGTCCTTCATTTTGTGTGTGCCAGGCAGTTGCTTATGCATATGAAAATATACCTGGGATCTACATTTCCCCCCTTCCCCATTTTTGTGACAATCAAGCTAAAAGGGACAAAATGGGGACAAACCAATCAAAGCCATGTCCACCTAAATAACATGTAACCAAAAGGTGCAGCATGAAAAAAATCAACAGGAAATCCATTATACTTAAGTCTTCTTCATGTCTTTCTTTCCACTATTTGTGTGTGTGCTGTCAGTCAAGTCAATTCTGACTTATGGCAGCCCTTTTCAGGGTATTCTGGGTAGAGAGTACTCAGAAGTGGTTTACCCTTCCCTTCTTCTGGGGACACCTGGGACTGTGCAGCTTGCCCAAGGCCATACAGGCTGGCTTTACTAGTAGGAGGCACAGTGGGGAATTGAACTCCCAACCTCTGACTCCTCAGCCAGATGCCTATCCAGGTGAGCTATTCAGCTAGCTACAGTAAAAGTACAATTTAAATATATATATAAAAATCTAAAGGAATGGGAGCAACAGCCATAAAAATGCACAAACACTAAAACCAGCTATAAGTTGGCAAACCCTATTGACTAACCCACCTGAGCCAATAAAAATATCAAATAAAGACATCAACAACAAAAAAAAGACATCAAAGTCAGTGCCAAGTGAGCTTCTCTGAGGAAAGCAAGCTGAATGCCAGGTACCTCGGCAACTCTCTCACCAGCTGCCTGACTTCAGATGGAGAGGCAAGTGAAGAAGATCTGCTGCTGACGGATTTTGAGAGGTTCACATAGATAGGGGCAGTCCTTCAAGTAGCCAGGTCCCAAGCTACTTGGAGGGGCAGATGGGTTTCCTGTAGTTGTCCCCAATTACTAACTTAGCAGCTTTATCTCTTATTAAGAATACTTCCACACAGGCCTTTCATTGTGCAATCACCCTGCCTCATCCCCAGAATTTTACAGGGGCTTCATACAATGCCATTTTCCACTTGTAACCAACAAGTAAGAGTAGAATCAGTGAAGTACAGTATCCCTAGCAGAGACATCTCACCTAGAAAGATAACAGAAGTGGTGCTGTCAAACACTGCCAAAAGGTCAAAGAGAATAGGTAGGGCTAAACTTCTCTTGTCGTTACAAACTCTAACTCTAAATAGTAATCTCACAGTGGCTACTTCCAAGATGGCTGAGATATTACTCATCCCCTGGACTTAGCTGTTCAGTCCCTTCCTACTACCTATAATAAATCAAGTTCTTGGCAAATAAGTGTGCAGTCTCACTCCACAAGCAGACTGTCTAACAAAGAGTCTTGGAAAGGTATACGACCATACCCCTGAACTGATTCATCTCTCTCTCAAAAGGCTGCCCTGTCATGTCCCTCTTTTATTAGTGGAAATACACAGAACCGGCCTTTAGTCCATAGGAAACATTCTTATAAACATTTCATTCTCTCTCTTTCAGAACAACCAGTTAAATCCTATATTTCGCTCACATTAACATCTCTGTGTATTTATAACTATACATGCATACATATCCATACACCCACCAGTTAAATTTTTTAATGTATTGGAATTCTATGAGTTTTGTTGGCACTGGTCTTTGGCATGGCTCCCTCCTGGCAGTTTCTGTTATTTGGTTTGAGCCCTATGGTTGAGCTTTCCTTAACCCATGTTAGTTTCAAAAAGCCAAGACTCTGTATGTAATCTAATGCTTCTGGAAAAAACAGGAGCACTCAACCATCTTATGGATAAGACACTGATGATCTCACTCTTTCATTAAGTTCTCTGGACATTATCCTAGTTAATGGGGAATCCTTTGGCTGATTTTAGAACGAACATATACAGTTTCATCCCCAAAGTGGTGTGGGCTGCAAGCTTTATTCAAAGAGTCACAGGTTGGCATAACAATTTGGAATGTGCTGGCACGGGACATTAGACCACAACATACTTAAAGTCACATTCCCACACTTGGATCAGGAGAGCTATTTCAGAATGAAAAAGCAAGATCTTCTTACATCTTACATATACAAGATTCAATTTCCAGGAAACTAATTTTTGTAGGGCTCTGACATTTAATCTACAGATCAGATTAATACAGTAAAACATTGATCAGATTAATAGACTGAAACTTTTAAGTAACTAAAATAGGTCCCTGATTAAACCGCAGCAGCAGTCATAGTAATAGTAATCATAATTTTTAAAATGTGCTATTATTGACATGAAAAGAGGCAAATTCAGACAGGGAAGTAACTATGAACTCTTTAATGGAGTATTCAATGCTTAGAGGAACAGAAAACCTATGAACACCTAGGCATCTACAAAAATCTCAATTCTGATACAAGGAACTTAAATCATTACTCGATGCAAAGGCAAAAATTACTGCTATTGCTTTCTGGGCAATCCCCATATTAAAATATTCTTTTGGAATTGTGAACTAGAAGTACAGTAATGTTGATGATTTAAATAGGAACACCTATGTCCTCCTGTTAAAATATTGGTAACATGATTCAAATGTATGTACAGAGGGCCTTTATTTAGCAGGAAAGAACAGCAGGTATTGGATTGCCAACTTCAAGAATCTCAGTGTGGGTCAAACAGTCAAACTTTGAAACTACATCCACGGGAGCATGGTTCCACTTCATCAGATGACAACAGAAAATGATAAAGGAATAACAGCATTACAGTCTGCAAATAAGAACCAATTTCTTTTAGCAAGATCTACAGTGCAGGGAAACATGACTTTAGAACCATTTCACAGACAGTAACCTAGTTATCTCCTGGATGATAATGTTGATAAGCAACAATCAAACCTATGGCTTAAATTAAATAATCTTTAGACTAACACTGAGGAATTCATATGTGCGATCCAGGACAAAGTAAATTTGCACCAAATATCATTAGAAAATAATTATGAAGTAAGGTTTAAGTGATGTATGTAAGGCCTGCCATAAATCTAAAAAAACAATTTCAGTATCACAGCTGGATGCCTCAAGTTAGCATCAACAGATTACACATGGACACATCTAAACTGCAAGGACCATTTTTCAGCAGTTGACCAAAACTTGTGGATTACTCACATTTTTTCATACATATTACAAATTCCAGCCACCTCCAGTTTTAGAAAATGAAGCTGCAACACTATATTGGCACTAACATGTTTTATGATGGATAAAACAGTTGACTTCAGTAAGTCAGATATTCTTCTGGATACGCAACAAAGAAAAATATATCATGCAGAAGTTGGAGTTTCATCAACAAGAAACCTCAAAATGAGAGAAAGTGCAAAAATGGTAAAATACCAAACATTAAGGCAGACTTTTAAAGACTATGGAAGCAAGATCAGATTATCCTCCTCACCATACTAATTTCAGCAACTAAAGTCATTCCAAAATCTTTGGCGACCAACTTGAAACAAGTTTCAATAGCTGCTGATTTGCTTACTGCAGTTCAAAAATCAGTGATTTTATAAGCATATCACCTATCAATTTTTAGGACTTGACACCTAATTTTAAGGCTTGACCCTTAGGTCTGCCCCCTGCACTAGTAATGCTGAGAAACAAGAATTATATTTGTCATGACGATGATGATGATGATGATGCTTATAACAGCTGCAGACGGCAAGTTTCATTGGAACAATGCTGCTTCCAGAATGATGCCTGCTTCAACACATGTACAATTATGAGAAATCATTAGCTTAACCAAGTAAAAGACAGAATTAATCTATTTCATTGCCTTTAACAAAATTAGACTTTATTCTTTATTTATTTAACTTATATGCTGCCCACACTACCCAAAGGTCTCTGGGCTTTACATTTAATAGTGTTTGTTGTGTTTATATGAACACCAATTCATAACTACAGGAATGCCATTAACATAAATGAAACAGTCCCTTTCTTTTTAGGCCAAGTGATCTGCAACTTAGCCTTCTCCCTTAGCACACAGGTAGATGGACAAAACAATCTTAAGTGTATGTAGACAGGGCAACAGACATCCTGTTGATTCCTACCAGATAGCAGATCCTTTTCCCCACATGGTGCATGGTTTCCCTGAATTTCCTACGTCTTCATGATTAATGAGAGAAAAATAAGTTACACCAGCTACAGGTTGGGGTAACTGAGGGAGCTGCCACTGGGCCCCTGAGGGGATGTTTTGGTTTTGGGGCTCTCTGGGCTACCGATGGCAGGAGCATTGCTAGTATGTAGTTGTGTCATGATCACAGAGGCTTCCACATTTACATCAGAGATTCTGCTGTTGTAGAGTTGTCCCTCCTCTCTGATAGAGGGGCACCTCTACTAACTCCTCAGTCCTGCACCAAACAACACCAAGAGGCTGGGATTCCACAAGTTATTATTGTTTACAACACGAGACCTAATGTAAACCTAGTAAGGTACTCAAAAACTGGGAAATAATCAGATGTTGTTTGAAATTTTAGTAATGTATTGTTTCAGATTGTTCATGCTAAGGAGAACATTCCTGATGAATCAAGACTCTGTGAACTAAGATAGCATAGTACCCAGGCTACAAGAAACCACTCCCTATTAGGGTTGCTACAAGTCTGATGACTGATAACACATAACATACATACTAGAAGAAACAGAAGTCTTACATTGCTTCTAGGAAACTATAAAATGAATCTCCGGGGAAAGGAGTTCCACAGCTACACAACAGTGGCAGCAACAACGCAAACTATATTCTTTCCTGTTCATGCTTGGCAGGCTACTCAAGAGGTCATTTTTGGGTAGAATGGGATATAGAGGAAGACGTAGCGTGCAGGGAAAGAAAATAAGCCTGGAGCTGCTTACAGAGTGAAAATAAAACAAGACTGTGAAAACAGGACAATAAAAATATGATCCCATCAAATAAATTGGCAAAATCAAAATAAAGCCACATACCATCAGCTAAACAGTAAACTGTAAGGATTGAGGAGTAAATATCTCCTTTTAAAAACCTATGTGCTACCTAAACTGTTGATTTTCCTTTCTGACTTATGGAAATATCTGTATAGAACTTGAAAAAGTTACTTTTTTAGACATCTCCCAGAACCCCTCAAGGAGATGTTCATTAGGTCCATTCGTAAAAAACCTAACTTGGCAGTGCAGTATATTAACAACTACAGACCCATTGCCAATGTGCCTTTTCTATGCAAGCTAGTGGAGAGGGCGGTGGCCGATCAGCTACAGGCACTCCTGAAGGAGACCAATGCCCTCGATCCATTCCAGTCCAGGTTCAGGCTGTGTCATGGCACAGAGATGGCACTGTTTGCCCTGCAAGATGACCTTTTGAAGGAGACCGACAGGGGCAAAATATCCTTGCTGGTCCTCTTCAGTCTCTCAGTGGCCTTCAATACCATCAACCACGGTATCCTCCTGGGAAGGCTCTCTGGGTCGGGGATCGGTGGCCTGGCTTTGGCCTGGCTCCGGTCCTTCCTACAGGACCATCCTCAGAGAGTGCAGCTTGGGGAGATGATATCTACCCCCTGGACTCCTGTGAAGTCCCACTGGTGTCAATCATCTCCCCAATGCTGTTTAATATCTATATGAGGCCGCCGGGGGAGGTCATCAGGAGTTTTGGACTTTGTGTCACCAATATGTGGATGACACCCAGCTCTATCTCTCCTTCCATCCTTCTGCAGAGGATGCTGTCCTGTCCCTTGAGCACTGCCTGGACACCATGCTGGGGTGGATGAGGAATAATAGACTGAGGCTGAACCTGGGCAAGATGGAAGTCCTGTGGGTAGGTGCCCCTAGTGTCTGTGGATTGGGGGCCTCCCTCTCCTTTGCGGTGGATATACTCTGCTAAGGATAAGGTTCACAGCCTGGGCGTACGTCTGGACCCAGCATTATCAACGGAGTCCTTGATAGTGTCTGTGGTCTGCTCCGCCTATCTTCACCTGAGGCGGATTGCCCAGTCAGGTCCCTACCTTGACACCAGATCCCTCACCATGCTGGTCCAAGCATTGGTAGTCTCAAGATTAGACTACTGCAATGCTCTCTACATGGGACTGCCTATGAGGCTGCTACAGAAACTTCAACAGGTCCAGAATATGGCGGCCTGACTATTGTGTGGTGTGAAGAAATACCATTATATCTCTCCTACTCTTGCCACCTGCACTGGTTACCTGTTTGTTTCCATGGCAGCTTCCAGGCGATGATGCTGATATACAAAGTCTAAACAATTAGGGACCATGATACCTGACACAACGCCTCCTTGCAATGAGATCTGCCCATCCTGTATGATCTTCCCAGGCCGGGTGGTTCAGAACATTGACCCCAAGAGGCCTGCAAAGAGAAGACCAAAAACTGGGCCTTCTCGGCAGTCGCTCCCCATCTTTGGAATAATCTCCTGCCCGACATTTGCCTGGCCCCTTCACTGGGAATTTTTTTAAACGATCATTGAAAACATGGCTTTTCAGACAGGCCTTCCTGGACCTTATAACATCATAACACAGTGGTTGTTTCAGCATATTATCAGTTCTGCTACCTTGCCTTTAAACTACCTTAAATTGATTTTAGTTAATTCTATGTTGTTTTGTGTATATGTTTAATTTTGATTTTTATAGCTATTATATTTACTGTTTTTAAATTGCTGCTTGTTATGTTATAATGTCGTAAACTACCCAGAGTGGCCTTGGCAGCCAGATGGTCAAATCAATCAATCAATCAATCAATCAATTCTTCTGCCAACATGGATACTTGGTTCCAGACCAAAAAAGCTCTTTTTCCAAGCTCTCCTTTTATGTTAAAATGAAAGTTAATAACACCAACAGAAGGTAGTCCTATAAAATATACCATCTGGCCTATTTTGCCTCTGATTAGCTGAAATCATGCTGTGCAGTTATGCACATGGCATAATTTGAGAGGTGAATTGCCATAAGTTAAGAAATCTCTATGGAGGACGCTGCGACGACACAGCAGCAGGAGGGCAGAGCTCCGTCCCCTGGGCTGAATTCCAACCTGTTTGGGACCCCCCAGGGGTCCTTGAAGAGGTGGTGAAATGGGGGAGAAGCCTGTTGATCACGGGGGGAATGGCGGTTACCCATGTTTGATCTGGGAAACTCCCTAATCAACCAGTGGGCTGAAACAAGCAGCTGAACTAGCTTGCTCGCAAGTCGTCAGGAGCCGGCAATGGAGAAGAGATAAATCAGCCTAATTAACATAGTGTTATCACTGGGTGAGAAATATTTTTAATTGTATTGCTTTATGAGTATCTCTGGACGAGACAATCTCTATGGCAGAAATAGCGTCTTCTATCCCCCACCACTGATTGAGCAGCGGTGAATCTGGAGAGAGGAGAAGACGCAGGGAGACACAAGGAAAATAAATTGGACATTAATTAGACATTTAATTATACTTCAAGGAAGGAAGTTTGGTATTACTTTGTAGTTATAAACTTAAGAATCTTTCTCTTGAAAACATCACTGGCAACAACTCTGGGAAACTAAACTTGTTTATCTTACATGTAACAGCTATGTAAGGTGCTAGCAAAAAGCCTAGAATCAATGACCTTGAACACTTTATGGCTGTTTGGAACTCCCTTTCTTTTTGAGGACAGAACTGAACTACAGATAAATTATCCCTAGAAAGCCTAATCCAGCCAAAGTGGAACTTCTAAACTGTATCCTGGTTTCTGAACTTGACTGGACCTTGAGCCTTTAGGAGGGGAAAACTCTCTACGTCTGAGACTGGATTCAAGTTTAAACCTAAAGATGATAAATCTATTAAAGTGGACCAATGGAAGCAAGTATTGATGGAACTGGACTGATTACTTTAAGCATCTGGATGACTTTCACTTGGAATACAATTATTTGACATCTGGGACATAATGCCACAACAAGGACAATTTTGGGATGAAACGAAATCTAACCTTCAAGCAATTTTAGAAATAGTGAGATCCCACAACAAAGAGGCGAAATTATTCAATGAGCAGTTGAAGAAGAACTACAATCAACAGGAGACAGGGAATAATGAACAAGGAAATGAGAGGGTGGTAGATGATGTAGCCAATCAAAAGAGGGGCTGGAGGAAATTAGAGGAGAAAACCCAGGAGATTTAATTCTAACCCTGGAGCCGAGGAGAGTTTTAGGTGTGCTAAGGGGAGATAAGGGGAGAGAACCAGAATATCTAATTAAAAAGAGCCTGGAAGATCTATTGGAGATAGTTCAAATGTATAAAATGTTATCAGGTGGCAGAAGGCACGGCAGAATTTTTAGAGAGAAACAAGAATTGGGAAAAGGCAAATAAGAGAAGGAGTTACTTAGAAATGAAAAAAAGGACAAAAATATTAAGGTGGCCTTCAACGTTGAAAGCATGTATATACCTAACTTCTGAAATTGTAAGGGGGCATATCCTATATATTAGAAAAGGGAATTAAAATGAAATAAGGGATCACTAATCAGGGTAAAGGCATACCGTATTTTTCCGTGTATAAAACGACACTTTTTCCTAAAATAATTAAAGGAAAAATTGAGGGTCGTTTTATACTTGGGAGTAAGAAGGGGGGAGGGATCAAAGTGCTTTGATCCCTGTTTCCCTCCAGGTTTTGCAAAGAAAATGGAGGGGGAAAGCGATTTCTGCTTTCCCCCTACATTTTTGTTGCAAAAAGCAGCTTCCCCTCCATGTTTTGCAAAGAAAATGGAGGGGGAAAGCGATTTCTGCTTTCCCCCTACATTTTCGTTGCAAAAAGCAACTTTCCCCCTCCAGGTTTTGCAAAGAAAATGCAGGGGGAAAGCAATTTCTGCTTTTCCCCTACATTTTTGTTGCAAAAAGCAGCTTTCCCTCCACGTTTTGCAAAGAAAATGCAGGGGGAAAGCGATTTCTGCTTTCCCCCTACATTTTCATTGCAAAAAGCAGCTTCCCCCCTCCAGGTTTTGCAAAGAAAATGGAGGGGGAAAGCGATTCCTACTTTCCCCCTACATTTTCATTGCAAAACGTTTGCAACAAAAATGTAAGGGGAAAGCATAAATCGCTTTCCCCCTCCATTTTCTTTGCAAAACCTGGAGGGGGAAGCTGCTTTTTGCAACGAAAATGTAGGGGGAAAGCAGAAAATGCCCTGTGGTCCTCAAGATTATACAAATACAAGAGTAGGTGAAATCCTAACGTTTCAACAAGTCTTTAACACAAGGTTAGGATTCTTAAGAACTGGGTCAGATCATAGACCTGCCTAGTTCAACATTCTGTTCACACAGTTGCCAACCAGAATACTGTGGGAAATTCAAAGCAGGATATGAGAGCAAGAGCAACAGTCTGCTAGTGTTTCCCAGGAACAAGTCTACAAAGGCATATTACCTCCAATATAGGATGCGATTACATAGCCATCAAGACTAGTGCTACTGAGAGTCTTATTCTCCACTACTTTCTCTAACCCTCCGTTAAAGCCAAATACGTTGGTGGCCATCACTATCCCAAGTGGCAGCAAATTTCACACCTTAACAATGTGCTGTATAAAGTACTTTTGTTTATCTGTCTTGAGTCTCTCAAGGTTTCACACAAAAGATTACCTCCAGTTTTAGAATTAAGAGGGAGAAGTCTCTCCTTCTCACTTCCTCCACATCATAAATATCTTATACATCTCGGTTGTGGCTCTCTTGACTCAATCCTTCCCTCTGCCCCCGAATTAAAGTTTGTTTCTAAACTATGTCTCCTAAAACAAATATTCCTCAAACTCTTGATCATATATGGTCTGTCCTTTTCTGTATCTTTTCCAGCTCTGCAACATCCTTCTTCAAGAGTGATGGCCAGAATGGTACAGAGTACTCCCTATGTGGTCACACATCATAGATATAACAGCAATTTGATACTGACAGCTATATTCTTTTACTAATTATACCCAAAGTGGTATCAGCCTTTTTCTTTAAGCCACTGTACACACATTTTTATCAAGCTGTTTACCACAACCTCAAGATCCCTTTCTTGATTAGTCACTGCTGGACTCAGATCCTAACAGTGTATGTGTGAAGCTGGGACACTTTTGCTTTACTATATACCACTTTAATCTTGCTTGCACTGACTCTCGTTTGCCACCTTACTGTCCATTCCCAAGGTAGGAGAGATCCTCTGGGAACTTCTCACATTCTATTTTTGCTCTAATCACCCTACAAATAATTTGTTGTTGGCAGCAAACATGGTGAACCCACTGCTCGTCCCTAGCTCTGGATTATTCCCCTTTCTCTAGAATTATACTCAATAGTAGATATGCCAGAATGCAGATACGGATCAAGATTGATGCCCATTTTGATTTGCCGTTGCCTCAATCACGATGGCTTGCTGAGAATGAAATGGGAAAATGAAAAGGGAAAGGGAACAAAAGGTACTGTTTGCAAAGAAAACGCAAGAATATAATGAAAACCCACGAGGCATGTTACAGTTTACTGGCAGATATTTCAAAAGTTGTATTGATGGCTGAAAATGTTTCTAGGGTTCTCTCCACCATTTAATTTCCTGGCAAAATGCTAAAATTCACTTTCAACCTGCATGTCAACAGAGCAGGCATCCTGTTGCAAATGATTTTTTATGGAAAGAGTGCGCTGTGCTGGTGTTCTGCTTTGTTTTTTTGCCAGTTCTCCATAAATTAAACCAGGCAAAATGGAAATAATTCTGCTGGATAGGTGGGGATTACACATGGTGGCTTTGTTTATGAAGAGCAAGAGAGGCAAAGTATAAAAATAGACTGAATACTGTGAACAACATGTCGCTGGGACTCTCTGTACAGTGGAAAGAACATGAAGGGTGTGTCTAAAATAAGACCAATGACTGTTCATGAAAAACACTCATTTTTAGAGGTAAAACAAGAGAAGTGATCCCCAACTCTGAACAAATGACAGCTTACTTGAGTCAGTATTCCTTTCCTTTCCCCCACAAAAATCTTAAAAGACAATTCAGTCATTCTCTCCATTGAAGCTGATTATCCATTATTCTGCTCAGTGTGAGTAAAAGACAGATTGCTCTGTTGTGTATTTATTCCTGGTTCTCACATTTCATCCTTCAAGAACTCGAATGGATTCTTTATTTGCCTGATCCTTTAAGTCTAAAAATGCAAAGCACAAAAGTTTGTTGTTCATTATATTATCGATATTTCAATATATGTCAAGAACACAACTGATGATACCCAAAAGAAATGTTTTGTTTCATGGGCATTAAACCTTTGGCACTTCAGAAGTTTTGGATGTCAGCTTTCGGAATCCACAGCCTCTACTGCCAATGAGTAAGAGCTGTGGGAGTTGTAGTCCGAAACATCTGAAGTGTCAAAGGTTCTCCACCTTGCTTATATACTTATGCCTGGGAGACATCCACAATGCTGGTGCTCCCTTGAAGAAATGTGAGATGCCATGTTTTCAAGGAATGCCCTCTACTTTTCCTAGCCTTGATCAGTGCTGTCAGAGGTGTTTGAGGTGCATCATTTATCTTCTGCATATAAAAGTCCTAATACAAGGAGCAGGTGGGGGAAACAGATCATGATGCACTGCACGAAAACAAATGTTCAAATCCAATGCTTCATGGACAACTTGTCCATTTCTGGGCACAATTCAAAATACTGGCTATGCCATATAATGAATACCCAAGTTATCTGAAGACCTGTGTCTCACTACAGCCTTAAGATTCAGAAGAGGCCTCTCTTTCTGTCCCACCACTATCATAAGCATGTCTAGAGAGTGTCTTTTTGACAGCTGTTCCGAGGCTATGTTGGGCTGCTCTGGTCTTTCTCCTTTCTGCCCTTCTGGATGGGAAGCAAAGACATTTTTTTGACAGCAATCACTGTTTTAGTTTTAAATTATGTCTGCTATTAAAATTTGTATTGTGGGAGAAAGAAAGGAAATTAACAAAACAAACAAATTCAGCCCAACTATTATATTTCTGCTCCTTTATTGTGTTGTGTTAAATGGATAAAGGTAGAAGGAGTTGTTTAGAAATCAGGGGTTTGAAATATTTGTTTGTTTATTTGCTTGTTTAATATTTTGAAACAAAATCATGCAAACATAAAAGCATCCAATAACATATAATAAAAAAACTAATACAATTTGTATTACTTTTTCTGATTGTCCTGGGCTGCAACTGTCAGGAAGTGTGGAAGGAAATGTGTCAAAGCTGAGAGGGGATTTTTTGTTATTGTTGGTGCATATTATTTGGCTGAGTTTGGGTTGCCTCCTATAAGTCTTTGTATATCCTTCTTGGATGCAAATCTTAACATGGTGAAGGGTGTGTCAGTGAAGCCAAAAGCAATGTCATCAGGAGGCTGAACTCCATTACGAGCCTGTACTCCTAGAAGGGTCATTCAAGGCGGAATGGTCACAGCTAAGACACCAGACTAAGATACATCCACCCTCTTCAAGGGTAACGAGCTGACCGAAAGAGAACCTGGAATACAGTTTTTCAGCAACTGTCATATAGAGACAAAGAGAAATATTAAAATAACCAGCACAAAGAAATAGAGGAGAACAACAAAAGGGGGAAAACAAGAGATCTCTTTCAGAAGATGTAAGAAATCAAAGGGAATGTTAAGCCTAGATTAGGAATGCTGAATAAATGCCCAACAGGAAAGCCCATTATCTGACCAGGCAAAAATAAAGAGAAGGTGGAAACTGAAGATGTATACAGAAGAGATAAAAATATGTCAGACTCCTTTGAAGAGAAACCCTATGGTGAAGAGTCTGTGATTCTAGAACGTGAAATGAAAACTGCTTGGAAAGCAGTGGGAAGAAATAAATCACCAGGAGTAGATGGGATATTGACAGAACTATTTCAAGCCACAGAGACTGTCAAAATCCTAATAAGAATATGCCAACAAATATGGAAAACCAAACAATGGCCCACAGGCTGGCAATGATCAACATACATTCCAATCCACAAGAAAAGAGGTGCCAAGGAGTGCAGTAACTATACAGTCATTGTTCTAATTTCTCATGCAAGCAAAGTGATAATCATGGTGTTGCAATAAAGGCCTCTTTACCTAAAAGGGACAAAGAAACGCTGATGTTAAGATAGATTCCAAAAATGAAGGGGCACTTCAGATCATATTGTAAATCTTCACTGGCTACTGAAGTGCACTAATTAATTCCAGAAGATCAGTCTGTGCTTTATGGACTAGAGCAAAACATTTGACTGTGTGGATAATGAAAAACTATGGGTTGTTATGAAAGAAATGGGTGCCCTGACTGTCCTGATATGTAACCTGTATTGTGGACAATAAGCAACCATTAGGACAGAATATGGAGAGACGACATGGTTCCTGTAGGCAAAGGTGTCAGACAAGGGTGCATTTTATCCCCTTATCTGTTCAATCTGAACAGAGAACACACCATACAGAAAGCCAGACCAGATTCAGATGAAGGAGGAGTAAAAATTGGTGAAAGAAACATCAATAACTTAAGATATGAAGATGATACTCCTTACTGGAGGAGAGCAACAATGACTTGAAACAACATTTGTTGAAAGTAAAAGAAGAAAGTGCCAAAGCATGACTGCAGTTGAACATTAAGAAGATAAAAATCATGACAACAGAAGAACTACACAGCTTTAATGTTGATAATGAAGAAATTGAAATTGCTAAAGATTTTCTGTTTCAATCAGCAATCCAGAGACTGCAGCCAAGAAATCAGAAGAAGACTGAGACTCAGAAGGGCAGCAAAGAAGAAATTGGAAAAGATTATCAAGTGTAAGGATGTGTCACTGGAGATGGAGACCAAGATCATCCACACTATTGCATTCCTGATCACTATGTACAGGTATGAATGCTGGACAGTAAAGAAAGCTGACAGAAAGAAAATTGATTCATTATGTGGTGCTAGACTAGAGGAAAGCTTTGCAGATACCCTGGACTTTTAGAAAGACAAACAAATGGATCATAGAGCAAATCAAGCCTGAGCTATCTCTGGAGTCAAAAATGATGAAACTGAGGCTACTTTGGGCACATAATGAGAAGGCAAGATTCTGTAGAAAATTGCTGAATCATAGTGCCATTATAAGTTTGAGGTGACCTGATGGGAAATAACAACATAGGCCTTGTTAGTCACTATTTATAGAAATCTCATTGACTGTAATAGTTATACTTTAATTGGGGCTAATTTTGAATAAGCACACCATGCTTATGTTTATGTTTACTAATTCATTCGACATGTATAACACATTGCTGATCTGAATACATTTCACAGCTTATCCGTTGTTTTGGGGTGGACTTGAGGGAACAATAAGGGAATGCAGAGAATCATTCCTAGTTCTTGAATTGTCCAAAATACGAGCATTTTATGGGTGAAACAGAAAACATTGCATGTTCCTGGCAAAATTCTACAAGCAAACAATAGAGGGTTGTATCCAATGGAGTCCATCCCTTAGTGGAACAGAAACTGCTGGTGGAACAGTTTTCTCTTTTCCATTGCAAACATCCCTTAAATCTCCAAATCTGTTCCAAAGGGTTGATTGGACCCTCTAAAGAAGATTTGGAAACATGGGGGAATGAGAGGGGAACGTCTCAAAACACATGATGTTGGATTCAACCACAAGACTAATGCCAGATTAAGGCTTTATTTTCATTTTAAAAAAAATACCTCTGATTCCAAGGTTTCATGTGTATTCCTTAAATACAGGTCTTATAATTTTATTTAATTATGGAATGGATTTCTGTAAAAGGATTATTCTCTTAAAAGCTTTGGCAACAGTTATCTAATATTAAAAACATGTACACATATTTCAGCACTATGAGAATATAGTTTACATTTTTATGTGGCATATAAATCCACACAATTCTTTATTCAATTATATTTTTATTTATCATTTACATAAACATAAAATTATATAATGCTCTCATAAAATCTGCATAACTGCACAACATAATGGAAACGAAGAAAAGAAAACAGAAAAGAAAAAAGAAATCTTAGCAGATCGCAGCTCAAATTATTATTCATTCCACCATACAAGGATACTTCAGATGTTTACTGCACACTCTTTTCAGGTAAATGAACCACATGGTATGTGATTCTTTCACTACCTATACATAACACTGTATATGTGTAGGTGGGTAATTTTAGCTTGATAGAACCTCAATATCAAATTCACAACCATAGGAAAAGCTTCTCCTTTGTGATAGCTTTTCTTGTGGGGTTTGCTTTTGATTGCAGTAGAATGTGGGAGATCATCTTAAAACAAACAACTTCTTCCACAAGAAATCTGAGGTATCAAAGCTGCATGTTGGGGATGGGGGGGGGGGGGGACGGGGGCAACAACTTCAGTGGAGTTGTAAACAGTAAGGCCAGCTCTGCCAGTAGCCAGAGAGAAAAATCCACCTCTGGCAGCAGATTTTTGGGTATCATCAAAGGGCAGAACCTGACAGATGTTTTCAGTTGTATTAATGATATGCTCTAATGCCTCCCCCAGCCCATAGGTCTTGGATTAGGAGAAATGATCAAATCAATGCACACTTTCCTATTACCCATAGCAATTAGCCATTGAGCATACCCCAACTAAGAGTGTTCGTCAAGGAGTGATGAAGGTTATATACCCAGTATAATAACAAATTTCCTACGCTATTCCATGCTTTGCAATACAGTAAATGAATAAATAAGGAACTGTTGCAGAGAACCTTTTCTAAGGGCCCAGCTATATGTAACAGACCTCTCATTTGAAGCAGAAATCAGGCAGACCTTTGTGCATGAGAAATCTGTACTTGAAGACCAATCATAAAAAAAGCAAACTGATTTGCAAACTATGGGAGGTGTCAAAAAGCTCCTGCTGTGACAATCACAGGTCGCTTGGCACCTGAAGAACTTCCTCTTCTAACCGTGGATCATCTGTAACATAAAGCTTGGAGCTAGGAGTGCATGATTTTATATGCTAAAGAACTCCACATCTGAATTCCTAAAGAATATGCAATCTTTATGCTGTGGGGCTTTATACATTATTATTGTCTATACTGATTGATTTTATCCCAAATGCTATGTGCAGAAAAAAAATCCCTTCACTCTTTTGGACACAGAAATGTTGATTCCTGCAAATGGCATTGTTATTCTGATTTCTTTATTTTTCCTTTTGGAAAAAATAAACTATTACCCACAGGGAGAATGTGATGATGACATGTAGGCTTTGGAACTGGTCATACTTGGAAAACCCATAAAGGTAAAATATAGCTGTTTAGATACGCTTCTCCCTTGTGGAGAGATGTTGTAACATCTAACTTGTGATAATAAAGTTTACATGAAGGTCATTGGCTGAAAGAAGGGAGGAGACAACAAGCAGGTCTGTAATAATAGTCTCAAACACTGAAAAAGGAAAAATATAAAGTTCATAATAGCTAGAAAGTAATATAAATTGCCTACGTATTAGGCATATTTCTACAAACAATATGCCAATGCTGCCCATTTATATTAACACTAGACTTCTCGTAATCCAGACTATGCAATGACAACAACGTTTGCAATGTAAACACCACAGGCAAATATATTCAAAATGTGCCTACATAACCCACAATTTTCTCCTTCTTGACTGCTTTTTGATACTACTAGTATTAAGGTGATGATTCAGCTTATCCTGATTTAGTGTTATTAATTGGGTGGGTTGAATTATTAGGTAAGCAGCTTGAGGCCTTGCTTCCTGAGTATATTAATCTATTTGCACTGTATTACAGCAGTCCTTGTTAGGGTCTGTGATAACTTCCAATTTAAACAAAACTAACATTTGGCATGATATTCTAGATCTACAAATTCAATTTAATGAAAATCCTTCCCAATTCATGAAGTTTATCAGATGGTGATGATTGAATCGAGAGCCCTAGCTTTTGCTTTTCATTCCAGAAACTGGAAAATGCAGCGGCTTTGATATCATTTGATCTGATTTGCAGAATTCCTTTTGACCATCAGACTCTATAAGTAGCAAGACTACAACCAGCAATGCATAAAAATTAGATTGTTGAAAGGGATTCCCATTTGACATTACATTATACATTTCCCAAAAAAAAACTGCCTTTGCTGCCAGTAACCACACCAAGTAAAAGGCATGGCTGTTAGAATAAAAAACTGTAAACAGTTTGGGTCCAGGCTGCCTTAAAGCTTATGTCCCAACTTATGACTGCAAGGAGGAGTACTTTTGATGGTGCTGCATGTCTCAAGTTATACAGTAGAGAAATAATAATAAAAAGACCCTTTTTAAAGGTTTTTTTCTGGGTAGTGTGTCAACACTATATATACATTTGTAATATATAGTTTCACCCTCATAGTTCATCCCATCCCATGAACGAGAGAGGAATAACAACAAAAAATAATAATGTTTAACTGTTCCATGTTATGCACATCTGTTCTGAAGGATATCCCATTGAGTGGGATGCTTATTCCAATTGTGATTATTCCAAAGTAGATAACAGGCTGTATTATACTCACTGATATACATTCCATTTAAAGTTGGAGTTCCTGTAGCTTGTAAGGCAAGTTCATTTAAAACTAGTAAATAACTTGCAAAACTTGTTGTTTGAATAACAGTGCAATTCAGAGGGGGCAACTCTCTGGAAAGCCGTACTCTTTATGTACAGGTTTTGAACACGAATGGCACATTTTCCCCTGGCTCAAACACTGGCAATATAATCTGAAAAATCCCATTTCTAATTTTAAAAACAATGATTCTGCCACTAACAGTCTGGCTCTTTTCACAAAGAAAATAGAGGTAACGGGAGATTGGCTGCAGTAATCGTATATCATTCCTACAAAAGGTAGTCAATTAAGACCTTTAAAATCTTTTCCCATTTCAGCAACACATTAGCTGGGCCTGTTACTTCAGTCAAGTTATTCACCTTCTCTATGACTCAGTTTATCATATTCTAATATAAACCTTAGCAGAGGTCCCAAATCAGAAGTGAAAAACGTCTCTGAAGATCTAATGGCAATAGAATTGTTCTCAAGAGAACACTTTGTTTGGAATGGTTCTTTATGGCACGTTACATCTCTTCTAACAGTAATTTCACCCTTTAAACTACACCCACAAGGGGAGGTTAGGGGGAGGAAATAAGCTTTGATCAGAAACTGAAGGTAAATAAGATTTTCAGTGATTAACTTTACTTACATTGTTTCAGCCTTAACAGTTTGATTATTAACAATTCTGAACGGACAGATCGCAAATCATTCATTTTCAGGGTTCTCAGTCCAGCAGCCTAAAAACTCTTTCCTTGGTTAAAGCTGCTGACATGGTCACTGAGGCATAGGCTGAACTTGGATGTAACTAGTTACACATAATAATTTACTAAAACTAATGTCCTTTCCCAATAAATAAAGTATAACTACTTTACATTGCAATAGTATGTTAACATAGGATAACTACACTCCTTTTGTGGTATAGCAGGAACTTCTAGTTACTTTTATAGCAACGAGTGTGGCTTCACTAAATGGTAGAAAAGGAAGAACATAGGTGAAAGATGCTGGAGTATGTGGCCATCTCATGCTGTGTTGTAATATTGCCCAAATGATGAGGTGGGCAGGAGGAAAGTGTCAGTGAATATCCAGATGTGCTCCTGTAAGTAACTATTTTGGTTTACTTTTAAGAAATGGAGAAAAAATATTACTTGTTAAAGATGTAAATATAACTGCAGCTAAGTATTTTTGTGAGCGTTGGTGCTATTGCATAGGTAAATAATGTTAATGACAATCTCAACTACAAAAAGAGTGTTGACTGAACAAGAGGAAGGGTGTTAATACACAAACATCAGGGCACATCAACACACTGTCATACTATATGCATTTTCAGGACCAAAAGTTATTTTTATACCAAGGTGCATGCATGGGCACACACATGTACATCAATCAGTTTAATGATGAAATCAAACATCCAGAGTACTACAAATTTCTTAGCCCATCACCAACATTTGCATTTTCTTTTTTTTTTTCTTTTTTTAAATTTCGAAAACAAATACAAGAATACAAAATACTTACTAATACAATCTAAAACACAGTGCACCCCCATACCCACGGGACCCCTTGGAGCAATAATTTTATTACGAACCTCCTTTCCAAAATTGTATTGATTGTTGCTTAGAGGCTTTCCCCTTTCCTTTCACTAATACAAATTCAATAAATCTACCCCAAATAGCATAAAAAATATTTAAACTTATTTCCCCTCTTTTCATCTTAAGTTCAGTAGTCAGTTTATCATTTAACGCAATGCCCCATACTTCATTATACCAATCTTCTAATTTAATATCATTTTTATCTTTCCAGAATCTAGCTATTAATATTCTAGCACTTGTCATAAGATTAGAAATCAATTCCTTTGAGCAATGATCAAGTTATATCTTATCAAAAATTGACAGCAAAGCAATTTTAGAATTAAGTTTGATATATTTTCCAAATATATCACATATTTCCTTAAAAATCAATTTCCAAAATTTCTGAATCAATTTACACTCCCACCACATATGATAATATGTGCCAATTTCTTCATCACATTTCCAACAGGCCTTAGAATAGTCTGAATTTATTATGTTCAATTTCACCGGAGTCATGTACCACCTTAAACTAATTTTAAAAACATTTTCCTTTATTCTTACCGACATTAATCTTAAAACTCTCATCTTCCAAATTTTTGTCCAATCCTCTGTTTTAATTTCTGTCTTTAAATCATGTTCCCAAATTGATTTCAAATCTTCTATTTCAGTCTCTTTTTCCTCTTGTTCCAAAATTAGGTTATGAATTCTACTTACTACTCCCTTCCTCAAAGCATCTTTCTGCATGTCTTCATGTGATGATAGAAATTGTTCGTACTTAGTACATTCTCTACATTTGCCATTAGTTTTCAACCATTCATTTGTCCAACTATCTAATTGGATATAATTATACCATGATAGTTTATTAGTTTGAAGTTTAACTATAATCTGATCCTTTGATCTCATTTTAATCATCCAATCCTTCAATCTGGCAACTTTTTTATCCTTAAACAAATCAGATAAACCCTTCAATTTTGCTGGGAAATTTTCTATTTCGGTCACTAATTTTAGTGGTGAAGTAAAGGGACATAACTTCTTTTTATATCTGTTCCAGACATTTAACATGTTTCTTAAAAAGGGGTTGTTCACCTGATTTATTGTATTTCTTTTTACTACATTAAACAAATATTTTTCAATATTCCCATTTATTTCTGAGGATTCCATATCCCACCAAATTAACCTTCCTTTGTTATATATAATATCTCCAATAAATCTTAGTTGATTCGCTATATAATAATTTTTTATATTAGGAATACCTAAACCTCCAATTTTTTTGAGCCTTATACCAATATCTTTTATTTATTCTTGATTTTTTACCTTGATTACAAAATCCATTAATTAATCCCTGCCAATACTTAAAATCTTCTTCTTCTAATTGTATTGGGAGCATCCCGAATAAAAAAGTAATTTTTGGTAATATTTTCATTTTGATCATAGCGATTCTCCCAAACCACGATAGTTTCAATTTAGAATACTCTTGCAATTTATCTTTAATATTATTTTTTAATTTGTTAAAATTTTGCTCCTTTAATTTTTGAGTCACTTTAATTATATTTATACCTAAATATTTAATATAATTACACATTTTAAAACCATATTTATTTACAAATGTTTCTTGTTCATATTTATTGCAATTAAACATCATTATTTGTGGTTTTTGCCAGTTAATAGTTAATCCTGTTATTTCCCCAAATTTTTCTAAATGATTTTTAATTTTATCCATACTTTCTAATGGGTTTTTAATAGTTAATAATGAATCATCAGCAAATAAGTTAATCTTAATTGTATCATTTTTACCTAATCCTTTAATTAATTCATCATTTCTTATTGCATTAGCTAACAGTTCTATAATCATACAAAACAATATTGGTGAAAGTGGACAGCCTTGTCTTGTACCTCGGCCTAGAAAAATCCGCTGTTAACCATCATTAACCATTACTTCTAAAGTATTATCTTAATATAATTGATCTATAACCCCAATAAATCTTCTACCAAATCCCCAACCCTTTATAAGCAGCTTTAATGTTGGCCATTCCACACAAAGGCCTTAAATATGTCTAGTGATCAAACAGTTACCTTTGTTTTTTCCTCTTCTACCTCATATATAATGTTCAAAACTCGCCTAGTTAAATTATCCATTTGTCTTCCCTTTATAAAGTCACATTGATCCTCTTTAATATAATTTGCTATAAATCTATTTAATCTATTTGCTAATATAGCAGTAAAAATCTTAGCATCTTGATTTATTACAGATATAGGTCTATAAGATCCCGGATCTGTTAGATCCTTGTTGGGTTTTGGAATAAGAATCGTTAATGAGTGTTTCCAAGAAGATGGCATTGTCTCTCCTTCCAATATTTTATTATAAAACATTTTTAGCTTAGGTATCAAAATGGAACTAAGTTGTTTATAATATTCTGGACCCAATCCATCAGGGCCTGGTGTTTTACCATTTCTCAGTTTATTGATGACTTCAGCAATTTCTTCTTCTTTAATCTCTTCTTCTAATATTCTTTTATCACATTCCAATAATTTAGTTTTTAAATTCTCCTTTATATAATTTTCTATATCCTCTTTCAGTATGTACATTGTTTCCTTTATATAATTTCTGATAAAATTCTTGAAAAATCTTCAATTTATCTTTCATTATATTACACCTCTTGCCTGTTCTATCTTTAATTACCCCAATCGTGTTTTTTAATCTTCTATTTTTACACATTCTAGCTAATAACTTGAGTTTTTATTGTTAAATTCAAAAAAATTCCTCTTTATATACAGTACATCAAATCCCTCTGAACTTTCTCTATCTCTAAGTTTTCTAGTTCCTTTCTCTTTGCCTGAATTTCTGCCAATATCCTTCTATCTCTTTCTAAAAAAAACTTGCTTTCCAAATTTCTCAATTCTTCTTCCAGTTTTTTCACGTTTATCGCCTTAATTTTTTTCAGTTTACAAGGTTCCTTTATTGTTATTCCTTTTGAAATTACTTTCATTGTGTCCCACAACAGGCCTAATTTCGTACTTACTGCTTCATTTATTGTCCATAATTCTAACCACACTTTCTTTATCTTTTCTATTACCTCTGGGTACTGAAAAATGTTAATATCCATTCTCCATCTTTTTGAGTCTTTATAATCTTTTTTAATCTCAATCTCTATTGACATCAAAGCATGATCTGTTATTTTTATAGAATTAATCTCAGTATTGACTATTTTAGGAATTAAATCTTGAGATGTGAATATGATATCTATTCTGGAATAACTATTATATGCTGCTGAAAAATAAGTATATCTTCTTTCATCTCATTACCCTCCAAATATCCTTCAAGTGGTTATTTTTTACCTTCTTGCTCAATATTGTGTTTCTTTGGAGAACATCATTCCGATCATAAAAAGTTTTATCCTTTATCTTATCCATAACCATATTGAAATCCCCTGCCATAATAACATAACCTTTCTTTACCTTCTCCATTTCTTTAATAACCGTGTCATAAAAATCTCCTTGTGCGTAAACGTTAACCAAAGTATATTCTTCCAAACCCATTTTACCCTGTATTATTATAAATCTACCATTACAATCTTTTACTACCTGTTTCACTGTAAATTCACAATTTTTTAAAATTATGATTGCCACACCTCTAGATTTAGATGTTCCAAAGTTTTTTTCATAAATGTCTATATTATTCATCTTAAGTTCGTTGACTCCATCTTCTGATTGATGAGTCTCTTGCAAAAAGGTAATGTCCACCTCATTTTTCTTCAATAATGCTTCTATTCTTCTTCTTTTCACTATTGATCCCAGGCCTTTCACATTTAAAGTAGCTAGTCTTATTCTCTTGCCCATTTCAGTTCAAAGTCTCTCATCCTAACAGGCCCCGTGTGCAACGCATCCCCCCAACAAACAAACAAAAACACACTAAAAATTAAACTCAACATAACCCAAACATATAATGATTTACCCCTAACAACCCACTGAACATTTTTCTTTTTTCCCACCCCACCATATTCCCCCGCTATAACTACTAGCGAGGGCACAAGGTGGGGGGGGACACCACCATTCTCCGGCGGAACTGCAACCAGAACCTCGCCTCTGCTCTTTTTATCAAATTTTCACATTTCTTCTTAATATTTGATACCACTGAAGCCCCCTTCTCCACCCCCTCTCTCCCCTGTAATTATAAGTAAACAAACAATTAAAATCCAGAATTATTAATAATTTTAGTTTTATTATTACTGTTGCTATCTATTATTAATATAATTAGTATAGTTAATACTAAAAACTAGAAAGAAAAAAAGTGAAAAAAATCGATATAAATGAATGAAGGAAAGAGAGAAGAAAAGTAAAAGTAAAAAAAATTAAAAGATTTAGAAGGGGGGGAGACAACAAGTGGTCCATCTTCTAACCCTTCAGGAATCTGGTCCTTTCTGCTTCAACCTTCTGTTTCTTTGCTTGAAGTCGGAGTTAACTCCTGACCTCCATCTTCCTCCTGCCAGAGTTTCCACGCCTTCAACAGGTCTTTACCTTCTTCACATGAGTAGATTTTAAACAGAACCTGATCTTTCCAAATTTTCAAAAAAACAGGATGACCCCATTGGTATTTGAGATTATTTTTGATCAATACTGCATTTTCTAAGTATTCCTAAATCCTGTGTCTGTTGTGAACAATTATTTCTAACTCTATGCATTGCTATACATGGAATGAAAAAAGACTACACCAGAATCACCCTCAGACAGAAAAAGTGTGCTCTGTTGCCCATAAGCTCAACTCTATTACTGTTTGGTCACAGACCTCCAGCACCAGTATTTATTGCACACAGATAATAACTGAAGCATAAACTTTATTTTCCAGTTTGTATGAGAAATGAAGGAGATCTATGTCTGTTTTGTTCTGGGCTTTGTTCATAGCTTACAAACATCAAAAGAAACAGCTCATATTTAGTGTCTGACTGGTAAATGAGGAATGGAAATCACAGATGGCCCAGAAAGAAGTAGCAGACATGTTATGCTTGCTTGCTGATCGTAGTGCACTCTTTTACCAATCCCCCTATGCCCTTTCCTTCATATTATAACAATGTCTACCTGAGTATAAATATTTGCTTTGAGACATAGCCTGGATCACCTGGGAGCCAAAAAAGAGCATGTGTGCCTTGTTCTTTTTGCAAACGAAACATTTTCTTTTCCAATGAGAAAGGTTCATTGTCTGGGCTAATAAGGTCGTTTGAAAGCATCATTAGCAATGTCCTTTCCAACTCCTGTGGTGAATTCAACATAAATGTACCAGCACACATGCAACCTGCTTATTTCCTTTATGTCTTCTGAATTAAAACGTCAGCTTCTGCTATGTGTCCATGTTATACTATTACAGTTCTAGCCACTCCTGTTGCAAACGTATCCTTTATTTATACCACTGTGTAGAAGCTGCAAGTAAGTCTCACAAGTTTAACATTCCATGGATCTCATCCAATGCCCACTGAAAGCTGAAAAGTCCCCATCAAGTTCAATAAACTGTGTGGGAAAGGCCCAGTTAGATAACCAAGCATTAAACCTGTAGACTCCACACACTCCCCCCACCCACAAAAATTCCAAACAGATCTTGCAACAAAGATACCTCTGTTTTCTTTGATCATTAAAATGCTACCAACTGCTGAATGTCGGGGACTAAGACAATAGCAACAAGATACAGATGAAAACGTCTAAACTCAACGGTCCCACACGCTGGTTATCTAGCTATGATCCACTCTAGGAACAAGAAAAGAGACCCGGGGGGGGGGGGGGGACTGATGTCACAACTGCAATTTCTGAAGTGGTTATGGTACTCTGTGACCACTGACATTTAGGAGGCTGGAACTGCGTCAGTGACTAGAAAGCACAACAGAAAGTTGGAGAGCACATCAGGCAATCAGTCAACTGGAACAAAAGAGAACTAGAGTATAGTAGCAACAGAATAAAAGCATGTAAAAACAAGCCAGACAAAAGTCAGCAGATTGGCATATGACTCTAAAAAGCACTTTTTTTATTAGAGAGCCTTCTCTTTCCTGTCCTTCCCTGACAAACACAAACACAATCGCACATGATAATCTACTCTATCGTAAAAGTGCATGTTTGTTAAGATTGCAGTCCTCTTTGATTAGAATAAGACAAGACTTATGTGACTCACCTGGCATGTTACAGGGTGATATTATAACTCACAGCACCAGACCAATTATATCGCCTGAAGAAAAAACGGTTTGTACCCCTCACTGTCCTCTATGCAGCAGGGTCCTGAAAATGTCTTATGTGCTATACGCCGTTGAGATGCATCTGAACTTACAGTAGGGCAGTGAAGGTAAGTGAGATATTTACAGATACTCGAGTGGTTTTACCAGTTCCACCCTTTCAGTGATTTTCCATGGGCAAGAGAGGATTCGAACTCAAACCTCAGGAGTCCTGGTCTGTCATTCTATCCACTACACCCAAAAATCTCTACAGGTGACTAAACTCAAGTAGGGACAAAAGACTTTCAGAACTCTCACAAAGCCCCATTTTGCCTTGCCTTGTCTGTGCTCTTACAGTTTGCCTGCTGAATCTATTGTCCACCTCCTCCATCACATAAACTCAGGGATCTTTGAATTCTGGCACTTAGACAATTTTATTGATTATGTGAACAAGTAACCAGGATTTTTTGTCTCTGCTTCAAGTGGAAGTAAAAACTAGACCCATTACCTCTGTTACCTGATGCTAGCCCTAACTCAACCATGGGGTGACATTAGGTTGATCTGTTCCCCCCCCCCCCCCGTCTGACCTCTTTCACTGGGACTGTTGGAGAACAATGGATGTCACCTTTCGCTCACAACTGGAAAGGCAGGATATATCTGCAACTAAGAAAAGAACCAAACCAAACCAAAGGTTTCCTGTTGGCAGAACAGATACAGATTTCTGGTCCTACACAGAGAATTCTGTATAGAATTATTTCATGGTCACTTTAAGACAGGGTGAGAAAAATGTGACCCTCCAGATGCTGGTGGATGCTACAACTTCCAAAACGTCTCACCACCAATTATGCTGATTAAGGCTAAAGAATGTTGCAACCCAATAACACCATCTGGAAGGCTGCACTTCACTCAGGAAAACAGACATCCAGGGAAGTTCTGGATAACTCAAGGACATGGTGTAAATAGCATTCCACCTACCTACCCACACACACTAGCACTAACCATTACAACTGAATAATTAGAACATGGCTGAATGTACATTTAACCAGCTCACTTCCTAGTGCTTTGTGCTTTGACCAGGGCTTCTACGTTTTATTACAGTTCTCTCATGGCACAAAAGGGCTTACAATTGGAATAACGATTAAAGCTATTTCTAAACCAAGTTCTCATTCCTCTGGTAATTTCTCTTCTTCTTTGCTATATATCAAACATGGTGGCAAAAGAACAAGCAGGAGAAAATTGTGCATACACTAAGACCATTCTTCATGGGATATTTATGAAATCTATATGGCCTGATGCCACTGAAGAAATGGGACAACCTCCACAAAACTGTTCCTTTTATGTTCAGCTCCTGGAAGATGCTTTGGCTTCACCTTGTAATTTCTCACAGCAGAGCACAATTTCTATGGCTTTCCTACATCCCCCCACCCCCAAATCAGTGAATTTCTGTTATGGAAGGAGCTGGAAGAACAATTTGCCTGATGCTAATATGTCTATCTTGGAGTATAATATGAAGTTCACCATGTAAAAACAAGAATCTTCTGTTAGAATAAATACTGTCTATGCAGAATTACTTGTAAACCATATAACTGCAAAGCTGAGCAACAATAGGTTGATGGTGGGGAAAGTAGTACTTGATAATTTGCATTTAAAAATTCAATAAACTTGCAATTTAAAAAATATTATTATAATATATTATTTCATATTGGATTTTACTTCATATTGGATCATATATGATTTCATTGGATTATGAAATATTATTTCATAATCCAATGAAATCATACTGTGAACTATGCAAGCTGGCCATCTTACTAGAAAAGACTAGTAAATATAAACAGAAATAACTACAGCAAACTTGGGTATTAAAGGTTTTTTCTTAAAGTGTTTGACGTTCCCCTTTCTCACAGATCCTGATACTGTGGATCAGCTGGCATCCGGAGGCTCAGGCCAACAAAAAGGCAAAATGTCTGTCTCTAAGAGTCAAATTATATACTGAGGCAAATGCACATTTCCTCCAAGTAACACATTTGCCATTTTACAATGTGATTTCCTCAGAGATGCCTTAGCAGTCAAGCTCACAAATCATTTTCCAGTGACCATCATGAAATAAAGAATGATAAATACAAGATGTGTAGATGAGGAAATCAAATGCTATGACCAACACACTATTTTATCATTCAGGGAAAGACTTCTTCTAAAAGTGTGATATGTGTTATCAGTTAGTTTGACCATGAATCTCCTGCACTTGTGTTCTGTTCCCCACATGGCCCTGCTGATCCACATAAATGTTTGCAAGGGACACAGTTTCTTTCCAAGAGTTTGAAAATTACTGTATGTGATAAAATCGCAAATAAAGCTACCAGCTCTTAGTAATAAACCAAGGACTTGGCCCAAATCTTTCATGACCAAGCATTTTGGCGACTGTTCCTTTTCCTCACCCTCCCTTTCCTTCCCTTGTCCTTTATCTTTTCCACATGTATAGAAAGTAATGGAGAAAATGTAGGCATTAGATTTGGGGCCCATTCACAGAGGCATATTCATGGAATGATATACAACTTGACTCTCCCAAGTTGAATTTTCACATCTGCCCACATCAGTGCCAAAACAATGTATTTCTACTGAGTCAATGGAAATGTTCAGCAGCAAGAGAAATCTGGTGATATACAAATCTGAATGTGAACTAAATGTTGGTAATACTCGATATGTAACTGCTCATCAACAACTTTCCTATATATCAGGGTACACTCAAAGAAATGCACTACCAGTTTTGCACACAGAACACAGAACTTTGGCTTGTGCCCATCACAAACCAGCTTTCCAAGGTCACAAACAGGTTGCTGAATGCTGCCTGAAACAGGAGCATAACTGTGAATAACGACTGGAAACGAATCTCCGCATGGTAACTGAGAATGCATGTGCATATTAAAATCCTAACATATTACTGCAGTAAGGCTCTTTTCTCAGGCAAACTCTGTGGGGACAGCAAAGGATCTGTAATTTTTTAAAATATCAGCATCTCCACCAAACTTGTAGAATCCCAACACAATCTGGTAAATGAAATGGCTCTGCAACAATATACTGCACTCTGCTGCGCTTCTGTTTATCATTCCAGCTACTCCATCTCATTTTCCTCCCAGACTTCTCTTTTTTTCTCTCTCATCATAATCAGAATTCTGTACTCACACTGGCCTGTTTTGAGGATTTCCCATCTCAGAGGGTTTTTCTAAAGAGATTTTAAGGGGGAAAAAGTGTGTGTGTGGGGTGTCTACAGACCTCAGAGTTTCCCTGATTTTGCTAATGTCTCCTTGCATGTGAATAGTGTCATCGTCATCATCATCATCATCATCATCATAGGGTGCCATCAAGTCAATTCTGACTTATGATGATCTTTTGTGGGGTTTTCTAGATGAAGGACACTCAGAAGTGGTTTACCATTCCCTTCTTCTGGGAGCACCTGGGACTGTGTAGCTTTCCCAAAGCTACAAAACCTGACTCCTCTCTCTGGAGGCACAATGGGGAATCAAACTCCCAACCTCTGGCTCTGCAGCAAGAAACCTACCTCACTGAGCTATCCAAGCACATGAATAATTGAGATCAACAGCTGCACATATAAGTGAAATCTGCAACAAAATACTGCAGTGTGGGTTTTTTTCTATGCAGGATTCCATACCATACCACGTCCCCTTGTGTGTGTGTGTGTGTGTGTGTTGTTTTTTCCCCTCCACTCCCTGGTGCATAGTATTTCATGGCTTATGTACAGACTCACTCATTGAGTTATTGTGGGGATCTTCTTTCTATCTGGAGGGGAATTTCTTGTTGTTTCTTGCATTTTTCCTTCAGTTTGGGTTGCATAAGGGACAGCACTTGAGCCTGAACATCAAGAACAGAGGGAATTATGAGGATGGGCGTACACTGATAAGAGAAACCAACAAAAATAACAAGATTTTAAAGATAAGTCATGGAGCAATCTTACTGAGATGCAAGTCCCAGTGTACTCAACAGGACTAATAAGTAGTTTAAGATTGCATCCTTGATGAATTAATTATTCCACCAGCTTGTGTCAACTACCATTTGAACACCTTTCTAGTTAAGACATATTTTAAAAGGATATGTCATGCAGACAAAACTTTTCTTCATCTTACTGGCTACTAATCCAAATGATGAGTTGTTAGTGTATGCTTCAGTGCATTTCTGTGTTGGTTTTTTAAGTTCAATTTCTTTCTAGAATGCCTCAAACACTCAAGTTAAAAAGTGAGAAAGCCACATTCTCATCACCACTGACAAGGAATCCACTCGGCACCTCTATTCTTGACATGTCAAATAATGTAACTTCCAAGAAAAATATAAGCTTTGCCCAGAGGTAAATCACATTCCATATCTCCCCAAGTCAGAATCCTAACTCATAAGAGGCTGGTTTGCTTTCATCACCTCTGAAGGAAGCCTTTCTCCAGAGGTGGTAGTGGTTGTAGAAATACTAAAAATTAAAATAAATCTGACTGGGAGAAAAATTAAATGCAAGAAAATCTCCAACTAATGCCTCACAATGATAATCCACCATGTTAGGTTTCCACTAGAGTAACCTTTTGTTTGCAATAGCAATACTGTGGTACTTTAAATTAGCATGCAAATCATTTGTGTTCTCCTGCACCACCCAAAAAGCAAGTCATGTGTTTCTCCTTCCTCTGCTGGGTGAACAGCAACTACCCTGTTTTCCCGAAAATAAGACCTAACCTGAAAATAAGCCCTAGTATGATTTTTCAGGATGCTCGTAATATAAGCCCTACCCCAAAAATAAGCCCCAGTTAAGTGAAACCCAGCCCTCCACCATTGTGTAGCAACCAGAAGATGACATGACTGTATTTGAATAAATGTAGATTGTTGTACGTGAAAATAATAAAACATCCTCTGAAAATAAGCCCTAATGCGTTTTTTGGAGCAAAAATTAATATAAGACCCTGTCTTATTTTCGGGGAAACACGGTAGTCTGGGGCAAAAGGAAGAATTAAGAGAAAGCCTACAGTCCTATGCTTAGAGTTAAGGAAGGATATCTACAGCAAATATGAGTATATTTAATTTAAAGGATGCCACTATTCTGAAATGTGTGAGATTCACATTGCGCAAAGGAGAGTGGGAAGATGAGGGCTCAGTCCAGATGTTCATGTGCACCAACTGATTACTGTACTTTTGGAGATTGGCAGCTGAATGTATAAACTTGAAGAAAAGTGTGTGTTAGTCAGTATGAGCAGACAGGAAGGTTGTATCTCCATTAACCTACTCACACATACAAGCCATCATTTGATGCTGCAGTATGACAAGCACAGTGCAGCTTCTGAAAAGCTGTCAGGATTGTCAGTCATTACTTGCAGACCTAAGAAAGGCCATACAGAACCAAGAAGCCATGCAGCTGTTACTGCCAGTCATTATACTTACCTATTATTATTCATAATAATGAGCAATGAAAGTTCTGTCTCCTGACAATGTATATTTTTACCCTGCATTAGCTTTTTCAGCCTACAAATCCACATAATGTCTCTAAAGACTACACATTCCATTATGAAGTTGTGGCAGAGCAGCTGTCCATGTGTTTCATCCTGAGCCCTGCTGGAGCTGCTAGACTTAGAATTAGGCTATAAGTATGCAGTAGTTCTGAACCAAAAAAGCTCAGAGGGTTGGAGCACCAGGTGTTGAGAGTTAAAGCTCTCATTGTCCCTCCCAGGAGGGGGCTGGTCAAATTCAACCAGGGTGGGATTATGTCCCTGACACAAGAAGGAGAGACTCAAAAACCACTTCCACATACTTCTACCTATAAAACTATGGGAGGCTCACCATAACTCAGAAGCTGCTTGACAGCACATAATTATTAATTATTATATTAACAGTTTACTGCTTGTATCTGGATGGGCAAAGTGTGGTCCACAGGCTACATGAAGCCCCATAGGAGACCCACTATATCCCCAACATTTGTTTTATACCTTATATAAACAAAGATGACACATATATTGTCAATAGTTATTTGAAGAGCTCATGCTGTCCAAAAGAAAATAGGAAAGAATTCAAAATGGTATTACCCCCTTGGTTGTAACCTGGGGCAAAGGTAGGGTTGGTATGAATAATATGAAAACTTGCTGCTCTTTACACAATTGGCCCAATAAAAGTTGTCACTGGGACCATTTTAGTTTCAGCTCTCTCTGTTTTTACATGACTTAACTGGTTTGTTTTCTAAATAAATTTAACAGGAGAGATTCCTAGTGCATATATACTCAATTGGGGGCATAACATTAATTTAAACTCTGCTATTCTTAAGAGGATTCTCTATGTTTTTAAGAAGAGGGGAGGTGATATAACTGAAGTAAGTCTTTCCTTAAACACAAAATATACTCCCTCTTTCCCCATGTATTTCTATTTCTACTTTGTCATCCACATTGTTTTCTTCATGGGGACTCCCCCACCTACTAATGCATCCAAACCCAATCACTGGGGAATCACTGGTTTAATATAATGAAACTGTAAAATAAGATGTTCCATTTAACAAAACAACAACCGGTAAGTGCAAAATTCCTTTTTCAATAAATAAGATTACAGAGACAGAGATGGGAAAAGGTAGCATGATCTGAGTACAGTGAAATTCATCCTTTCTGAACATTTATACTTGCCTGCCTCCACTACATAGAACTCAGCTTTTCTTAGAACTACGTCACAATAACTGTCATGCACTTTCCAAGAACTAGTCAAAGAAGATACCTCTACACATTTCCTACACAGGGCTGATTTCTTATTTTCCCTCCAGAAACTTGTAGAAAATCTTTAAATGTTATGTCTCTTAAAAGAAATGAAGAACTTGTTTCATTACCTCCACTATAAACAATTCATATACCTAATGCATACACATACCCGTTGTTCTTTTCTTTACAAAAGTTTGGCCATCAATACAAAAATCACATGCTTAATGTGTTTGTACTTTGTACAAAAGCATACACAGAACCTTGGTTATCCAAACAGTATAAGGAGCATCACAAACATAAATTTCTGAAACAATGGAAGTGTTGTCAACTATGCCTAAATGGGCAGTTTACAGGGCATGCAAAGCCATTTGGGCAAGAAGAAGCCTGAAATAGCTAAAGTTCAAGCAATGTGAGGTCTACCACATTATAAATTGCTAATCCAATTTGAGAAGACTTGTCCCTTTGCTTCTATACACACACCACAAATTAGCTGCTGCATCATTAATTCTCTCTCCCACTTTCACTGTGACCTCATTTTTACCAGCCAGTTTCACACAACCTAGGATTGACATTAGTGATTAATCGTTGATTGAAACAACGTGGAGAGTTCTCCCTGTATCTTGAGCAGGGCTCAAGGCAGCTATCTGACCAGACAGATTTGACCAGTGGCATCACTGATCAAATATGTCACTTTCAACGTTTCCCTTAACATGGCACCCAACATTCATCCAAAAGTTTCATGAACTGGCAAAGTGATTATGTACTGTGTGTCCTCTTCCATCAGACACACAGCTCTTGTTAAATTACTGTGCCTAGTAGAAGACATTAATGATATGAGGGGAAATTATGCATGGAACTGGAGTCACTGTACTGTCCCAGTAACACCCACATTAGGAAAACCAAACCGCACAGGGCCACAATTGATGCCAGTGCAAACATATCAGCAAAGTATTATTTTGAAACAGTGAGGGGAATAAAATACAGACAACACAACCAGCCACATACCCAGCCTCCATTGTCTTGGATCCAGTTGTGCAGGTGCCTGTTCAGGTACTCGGTCATCCACAAAGCAATATTGTCTACCAGGGGTGACATCTCCCGACTGACGCTCTCCACACACAGCATGCCACCAAATTCAAAGAATGCCACAATCCTTCCCCAGTTGACCCCGTCTCGGAACAGCTCTTCCACAACAGCCACAAAACGGCTCCTGGCAGTGAACGGAGTCAGGTGCAGCTGGTCAGACATCTGAGCAAAGTCCCGGCGATAACGCCGCGCAAACTCATCTCCGGCTTGTCGTAATGTTGAGTGGACCACCAGCGGCACAGGGTGCGACTCATCCCCAGGGGCTGTGGTACTAAGAGCAGCAGGGCCAGGTAGCTCAGAAGGCAGAGACGCCAGCCCTGCAAGGGCTGGGAAGGTCCCACCACCAGCAACAGCAGCAGCAGCAGCAGCAGGAACGTTTTCTTGGTCTCCACTGGCAACCCAGTCATATCCTTTCTGTGACAGTTTGTAATGGATGTACCTCAGCACTATCTCCCTGTTATCGTAACCTCTTATCCCAGGATGAGCCATCATTGATAACAATGAGTAGAGAGAACAAGAAAAAAAATAAGAGCAAATGAAATGTCCCCCACCCACTCAGAAAGCAGCCAGTAATAATAAGTGCCAGTGTTTATATTTAATCCAGTTGTCTTATTCTATGCAGTTCCATTGGTTGAGGAGTGTGGGAGTCCTCGGGGTCTCAAAGGTATTTCTGTATTCCCAGCGTTTCCTCCTTAGTTGGTGATCCACGATGGAAACCGGATTTAAAATGCTGCCAACACTGTATTCCACGTGTAATATTTATTATGAAATTTATTTGCAGAAACGTTCCTTCATCTGTACTGAAATACATCTAAAATAGGAAAATCAGATTCTTACTCAAAATCAGGTGCATTTTCCTCCCTCCCGTATGCTGAACTAGAATTTCAATGAAGAAGCTGCTACCCACACATTCCAAAAAACCCTGCCACTCAAAATGATCTACTAAACAGGGCAGCTTCTGATGCAAATTTACATGTTCACAACTAAAATACTCAACCGCCCTCCTTCTTTTCAATAAAGAAAGGTTAGACAAAGCAAATTTCCTGTGGAAAATACTTACTTGAATAAGAAATACGCTTTTCTGTCAAGTTTCCTTAAAGGAACAAATTCAGAATCAAACCTCACAGAAGTCCTCTAAAAGATTAAACGCCTTTTTTTAAAAACTATCATTCCAAACCAGAAATGAGGGGGGTTGATCTTCAGATATTGTTGAACTGTTATGACTCCCAAAATATTTCCAAGATTCTTCTCTAAATTACCTTTCCAAAGATATGTCAAAACTCAGAAATCCTACCTCTGAACTTCAGGAAGGAGCACAACCCGAAAGAGAGACGTAGAAGAAGGGGGGCGATGTTCAAGGCATCGGAGAAATGAGTACTTAAAATCCAGGCTCTTTAATTAGTGCTTTGCTCCAGTGCAGTAGATTTCCACATGAAGGCAGTTTCTCATTCAGAGTCGGATCTTGAGCTCATTATCTCCCACATATCTTTTTCAAAAGGAAAAAATCTGGACTGATTTTTCTCTCCCTAACCGTTCAAATCCGGGGAACGGGGGGGGGGGGGTGGGAAGCATCCCAAAAAGCAGCTTTGCATTTGTTTGTTTGTGGGTGTTTTTTTTTTAGGGATATCTCTCGAGGCAAGGGGGGGGAGGGGATGGGGCGTGTCTGAGGAATTAATTGACCGGACCACCCTCGCTCCCTACCCGGTGCCCTTCCCTCGCTATCCCGGACAGCCCTGCAAAGCTTCCCAGTCACGAGGCGCCTCCTCCTTCTCCAGCGCGGGCCGCAGATTGGATGTGCTGCGTCCGGCGCGGCGGCTCCGGCGGCGGCTGTCGGAGAGGTCTGCGGGGTAGGGGAAGCATACTCGATGCAGCCGCAGCAGCAGCAGCAGCAGCAGCAGGGGGAGGAGACAAGCGGAGGGGAGCTTCTCACGCTCCAGCCTCGGCAAATAGGGCAGCTTTTCTGTAGCCCCACCTCGTCGTTCATTCAAGAAAAGGGGGGAAAAGAAACAGGGACGGAGGGAGGGGGGAAAATAAAAACCTTTTCCTTCAAGGCAGCTTTGCCGCCACTTCCTCCTCCTCCTCCTCCTCGCGAGCCTTGCAAGGCGACTTCATGCTGCCGGTCCCAAACTGCGGCCGACCCGCATCTCCTTGCTTTCCGCGAGATTTTTGAGGCTTCCAGACGAGACGCTGCTGGGTGTGTGGGTGGGTGGTCCACGGTGGGAGGGTTGAGCAGGCAGAAAAGGGCGGCAAACCGGCTTTTAAAATCCATCTATTCCGGTTGCATGTCATTCATTTTGCTTTTTTATCTTCTCGGTTGGACGGATCGACTTCGAAGCCATTCACGGATTTCCTCGCGCCTTAGGAAGCTCTTTTGGGGAAGGTGGGGGGAGGGCCGGAGACGTAGAAATAAGTGGAGAAAATCTAGAGCACGTTTAAGGTACGAAGCAAACCAGCGCGACTTTCAGCCTCCGACTGGACTAGCAACTGCCGCGCGGTGACAAACGCGTGCATATAAAAACAGAAGGAAACGTGTCGAGAGAAGAGCGCGCGGGGGGTGGAGAGGTTTCAAAAGACCACCCAGTATGTTCATGCGAGCAGAAATGGGTTTGGAGCGCATACACAGGCCGCAAAGCAACATTGTGTGGGCTTTTCCCTCTTAAGACCTGGGGACTTCCCTTTCGAGAAGAGCGATAGCTTGTTTTAGGCAACATGTCATGTATGGCCCCAGTCATGAAGGAAGAAGACGCCCGGCGATTCTGCCCGCTGAAATTTTGCTTCCCACTTCCATACTTTGCAAACCGTTTGCACCCCCCCCCCCGGAACATAGACGAATTTTACCGCCACCGCCGCCATTCCTCGTCGCTTGCCAAGGCAAGGGCTTTTTGAAAAGTGAAACGGCGGTGAACCGGGAGACCCCTAAGTTCAGTTTAGGCGGCCTCTCGCCTCCGTTGCTGCTTACAGCCATATAGAGCTGAGCTGGGGATTTTTAAAAAAAATCTCCCCCCACTTTTGCGGTCTTCAAACGTTTCCTGAACTAAACGTGATGTTTGGTTTTTGAGGCAAAGGACGTACTGCAGAGGAATTGGAAGAAGTGGGGGCTGGGCGCGAGGTCGGAGTGCTGAAACCCCGTGTTTGAAAATAAAAGGAATTCCCACATGCGGGGCTGCCCCTTGTTCGGCTGTAATCTCCCACATAATACATCAATGGGAGAGCTGGCTTCGAGCTTGGGTGGTTTCGCCCAGTCTCTTCCTAAACTTCCTTGTTCTCTGTCCTGAAGACAAGTTCTTCCCGCCTTCTCTTGAAGGCGCTACTGAAGGACTCTTGAGAGGAAGGGGAGGGGAAAAAGGAGGCTGAAGCCTTGCCCCCGCTTCTTCATCTGGCAGCAAAGCCTTCTTTCGGCCTTTTGAACTGTTCTCCAGCCACCTAAATAGCATGTAATAGTCCTATCCCTCTCATACATACACCCTCCAGCGTTAAACAAGAAAAGTAGGGACACCTTTTTAACATCTCACTTCTGTTACCCGTGAGAATAGCCGGAGGGCGGGCGCACAAGCACACATCGCTGACTGTTTGGTGCATACTATATTCTTTTATTTTTCCACCACCTCCCAATTAGATTTTATTTATATCCTCCCTTATCCCAGGGGCCTAACATTTAAAAAAACAACACACACGTTAATAGCTCTGTCCCAGAGGACTCGCAATCTAACCAATGAATACGCTATTGGATGTGTTTGAAAAGCACAATTGTTTATATGCTATTACTGTTCTTGTTGTTGTTGTTTAGTCGTTAAGTCGTGTCCGACTCTTTGTGACCCCATGGACCACAGCACGCCAGGCCCTCCTGTCTTCCACTGCCTCCCGGAGTTTGGTCACATTCATGTTGGTAGCTTCGATGACACTGTCCAACCATCTCGTCCTCTGTCCCCTCCTCCTCTTGCCTTCACACTTTCCCAACATCAGGGTCTTTTCCAGGGAGTCTTCTCTTCTCATGAGATGGCCAAAGTATTGGAGCCTCAGCTTCAGGATCTGTCCTTCAGCTATTACTGTGCCTTCCTATAACCCTGAGTGTGGGAGCCTTGTCTGATTTCAGAAATGAAGCTTCAGGTAGTAACTTGGATGGAAGACCACTACTTGTAGTTCCAGGGACAGTTATCAGTCAGGGAAGAATTCTGCCTTAAGCAGACCAGGAAAGCAACTGCTGGTCAAAATTGGTAATCCTGGACTAAGGGTCTCACTGTCTTCCAGTTTCCACATCCCTGTGATCCTATGAGGCTGCATTTTTAATTAGAACAAAGCAATAAGTCGGGTAAAGAATAAAGAAACACGTGCATTGCAAGGAGAAATTTCAAGATCAAACTTTAGTATTTGCAGAGAAGTCTGGGAAAGATCCTGACTAAAATGTCCAATGTGCCAACCTTCCATGCATTTCCTTCCTTGGAAATGTGTGGAGGGTTGGTGCCTTGGACATTTTTACTGTACAGCCCTGAAGCATAGCTTGAAATGGCATACATAGCTACTTACCCTAACAGCATTCTAACAGAGGCACCAAAGGGTCAAAATCAGGACAGCATTTACCAGCAACAAAGAGTACAAAACAGACAGTTGGAGCATATGATATCACAGGCAGCTGTATTGAAACAAGAACAATTAACAATTAACTAAAGAGAAAGAGAGAAGATGAAGTGCTGTGTGGCTAAAAACATGTAGTATTTATTTTGAACTAGCAAAAGTATCCAGTATCAACTAATTAGAAGCTTGTTAGTCCCATTGTGGTGCTCCTCCTCACTGCCCCCAGCTCATTTCTTCTGAGAAATTAAATCCATTTAAATCAAATTTTAAAATTTAGATTTTTTTGACAATTTAAATAAAACATTGATTTGTTAACTTAAATTGTTATTTAAATAATTAAAAAAAAACACATTGGTTTTTATCCATCCTTCCTCACTGCTTTCTGTGAACACCAATATTTGTTCTACCTGTACAAGGTGAACTAGAAACTCCTTTGACCACTTTATCCCAACGCTGTTTCTTTCCTCTTCCTGGGCTGCTTCTCCCTCTATCTTTCTCCTTTTTTCACTTTCCTATCACTCTTAGGGGGTGACCAGACGTGGTGATTGTTCCACATCAATTCATGTTCCCTGTACAGCGTAATTGCAGAGTATGCCAGTTCTTGATTCATGTATCCATGTTTCTTTGAACCCAGGATGCTGTTTCTGTCGTCCGCACAGTGGATGATACTAGCAGCATTTCTTTAGCCTTCCCCTTCCCCAGCCTTATCCATCCTTCTCCTCTGCCAATGTCACCAACTTTTTCTCTCTGTCCCTTACATTCCCTTTCACACCAGGTTCCTGCCCACCCACAGTGTGTCTCAGTGCATAATATAAACTACAAGTTTTGGAAACATGGGTTTACCCCCCCCCCAAAAAAAGGTGCAAATGTGTTCTGTGCTTCTGATTAAAAACAAATTAAAAACCAATGTAGTGCTGACAGTTTAGCAGTATGTCATTACAGTGCAAAACAGTAGCTCGGTGGTTTAGGCATCCAGCTGCAGAGCCAGAGTTTGGGAGTTCTATTTTCCACTGTGCCTCCTTGACAAGGGCTGGACTCAGTGATCAGTAGGGTCCCTTCCAGCTCTGCATCTAAGATCAATGTTCCCTCTAATATTCAGCCCCACTGGGCGGGGCTGTACCCCCCTCTCTCGCGACTCTCTTGCTGAAAGGGGCTGAAAATGCTTGCTGTGGGTGGACAGAGGAGGATGAGTCCTGCTCAGAGAGGGTGGAGTTGCATCACCTTAGAGGGATCTTGTCTAAGATAATTTCAGGCAAATCAGTTTTTTGAGAGATGGATTTACCAACATTTTTTGTTGTACATGTTTTTCATGCTTCCATAGCACATAGCTCTTACTTCATACTCCTTAAACAACAAAGATACAAAACTGAAGTAGTTTTGCACTTCAGTACAGTACAAATCTTTAAGTTACAAATGGCATCATTATCACTTAAATTTACAGTTTCTGAGACATGGCTTTTATATTTCCATTGCATACAGCTCTTGATTGAGAGGGTGTTATCGTGCAGGTATTTAGCCCACTGTCTGGTCCACTGCAGGGAGGGCTTGGTTTGCTCATTTTTCTGGTGCTCACGTGACATAATCACTGGAGCAAACCAGCCTGTTCCCAGATCTTTCCTACCTGCATTTGTCTCAGCCCCTGTCAAGAGCTTCTACTTTTTTGGTATGGGTAGGATTGCTCCATTTTGGTTTGTCTTCAGCACAAAAAGAAAAGAAACAAAACTTTGATGAACAGCACAATCTTCAAAGAGCGACTTCATCTACCACATTGCAGAATGGTGATTTTTCTCTAAGAACTAGAACTTGTTTGCTCTTCATAGTTACGTCTCTTTGACATTGTCTTAACAGCTATGGTATGTCTTCATCCTACAAAATCCTGGGACCTCTAACTTGGTGAGATGGTTTGTCACGCCTGCCGGAAAGATCTAATGTATTCTCCTAAATGGAGCTCTTTCTAAAGTATTTTAAATACTATACCAGACTGTACATCCCAGGGTTCTACATTACACAGCCATGACGGTTAAGTGCTATCAGAGTGCTGTACCTATGTAGTGTAGTGTCTATGTCTGCTATGACACCAACATTAATTTAGGAACAAAAGCCTTTAGGAACAACATTCATTTAGGAATCCAAAAAAGTGGTTCCACTCTCAGAGGAACAAAGACAGAGGCAACCCCCGCCGTCCATGGTAAGTCTCCCATGGATTCTCTAAACCTGCTTCAGATGCCTGGGAGTCCTTCTGAAAATGGCTTTCAAGTATTATGCAAGAAAGAAAGGAAGAATGTTTTATTACATTGGTAGTTCATCAGTAATGCAGCACTGATTTTTGGGTATTGTGTCTTTTCTTTGTTTCAGAATTGTTGCATACATTCATTTACAAGGAAATTTAATCAAGAATTTAAATTTTCACAGGGTTTTTAATTTGATACTAACCTGTGAAAATATGAACTACAGTACTGAAAATAACTCCTCTCATTATAACCCCAAAATAAACTAAGAGGGAATTGGGCACTGGTGGCACTGCGGGTTAAACCGCAGAAGCCTCTGTGCTGCAAGGTCAGAAGACCTGCAGTCGTAAGATCGAATCCACGCGACGGAGTGAGCCCCTGTCGCTTGTCCCAGCTCCCGCCAACCTAGCGGTTCGAAAGCATGCAAAATGCAAAAATGCGAGTAGATAAATAGGTACCACCACGGTGGGAAGGTAAAGGCGTTCCGTGTCTAGTCGCGCTGGCCACGTGACCACGGAAGATTGTGTTCGGACAAACGCTAGCTCTATGGGTTGGAAACGGAGATGAGCACCGCCCCCTAGAGTCGGACACGACTGGACAAATTGTCAAGGGGAACCTTTACCTTTACCTTATATTTTTCTATTGTATTTTTGCTCTCTGTTGGAACCCTCTGAAATGGTTTTTTTACATCAGTATTTGAAACATAAAGTGTTCCTCATTTCCTTTCCTTGGGTTAATCACTGAACTAAGCAGTAAAAGGAAGACTAATACAAGCTGTTATAACTATCTGGCAAGTTCTAATTCTGTGTTTATATGAATGTGTAGAAAACAAATGAAGCACTGCTAGAGCTAATAGGAAAATCTTACAGGAACTTTCCATTTTTGCCTCCTCTCCTCCTCAACATCAGATAAAGGGTTCAAATACAGCAGACACTGAGTCGTTGACCTCTGCTGTTTTGAGCCACTTGCAGAGGCTTTTCATGTGAACTAAGCAGAACTAGTGAAAACGAATGTATCTTTGATTTTCTTGAATTTTGCGACAGTACTCCCTTCAACCTCTGGTTAGATTATTTTCCATTTAAAAAATATTTTTCTTGCTGCATGTTACCATCTAGTGGTGATCCCTTCATTTTACACCTTGCTAGGATGTGAATACACTTTCTATTTTCAAACAAGGACCTTTCTCCAAAGTAGTGCAGCTTATCTATGGTGGCTAATTACGTACTACCCGCAATGCAGTGAGTGACACTTATGAAAATTGCTATTATTTAAGGAACAAAGAGTTATGTGGCATCTTAACGATTAACAAGGTTTATTTGGCAAAAGCTTTACTTGACTGCAACCAGTTTCACCAGGTCTCATAGTCTGTAGTCCAGAAAAGATTATGCCACCATTTTATGATGTTCCCCTTAATCTAGGTAAAAGTACAGTACATCTACTAGTCACTATACTTCAAAAGCAACTTGATGGTACATTGAAAGACCAAACAATACAATTCAACATCGTGGGAAAGACTGGCCTGTGTGCCTTCTCTTACGAGCGAGTATTGACAACTGGTTGGCAACTTTAAGAACTAAACTTGAACCAGAGAATTATTGAAATAGAAGTTGCTTCAAGTAGAAGACTGTCATCTTCAAACAGAGGACTGACCTCTGAGCATATGACTACCCTTAATGCATCTCTAACTTCTAATTGGACTGTTCAGTGCAGGAATGTAAACTTGGGAGTGCTCTTCATTGCTTGTGGAGGAGGAGGAGAGGGATACTCCTGAAGGAAAAAGAAAAGGACCCTTTTGTCACCTTTCCCACTTTCCTGAAATCTCCTTCCCATCTATCAACATAGCATGAAAGGTTCTGGTTTGAAATTGGGTGCTTTATTGCTATATAGCAGCTGAGAAGCTTCTGGAGAACAAGAGAAAGAAAACAGAGTCCTTTTTCCTCACCATTTATCCGGAAATCATCCCAAGCATTGGAGAGAAGAGTCTTTGAATCTCATAGCACACACCCTTGGGACCTTAATCCTCACTCTGGCCTGGAGTGGTTGGACTCAAACCTCCTCCTTGGTGGCAAGAGCTGAACCGTATCCGTATGCTCATGTGAAGGGCCAGTCTTCTTTACAACAGAATCTGTGATACGAGAGGATGTGTACCCTACAGGGCACTAGGGAGTCAGGACAAGTCACTGAACCAATTAGGATGTCCTCCAAAATATCTTTGGGAAAATGCCAGTTCTGTCATGTGCCAAATGGTGGCCATTGAATCCAAGGGATATTGGATCTGATTGGTCATGGAGAGCCCCTGAGGAGAATCCTGCCATGCCTCTGAAATACTGGTATGCTTTACCTGTGATAGCTAAGCTGCCAACATTAAGTATAATTAAATATAGAAACACACCCTTATGGACCTCTTTCTCCCTTCCTCAGGAAAGTGCTAATATGAGCTTTTGTTCTTTGGTTTAATTAAACATTTCTTGTAGGCAAGCAGAGTTAATAAGAGTAATTCCCAGGGGAAAAATTGTTCAAGCTCTGCCAAATTGCAATTTACTATTAATTGACGTTTCTCTCGTGGGTCCAAATTCAAGTGTAACTTCTATTGCTGGAGAAGCAGCTACTGCTTTGTAGCAGATGCCTACATGGCGTTGTTTAATGATTCAAACAGCTTCACTAGCAGATGGTAGCCCTATTTGCATATTCCCCCTCATGTCAAAGAAGAAAATGTGGACCATTGGCCTCACAATTGCTTCGCAACAGGAAAGTTGCCATACCTTGATGCTCTTAGTTCCAAATATATTGCATAAAATTAAGAACATCCCTTAACTCCTCATCTCCAAACATTCAGCACAGTGAGAGGGACTAAATTAACTCTAAATGAAAGGGAAACTACAAGCCTCAGCAGGCAAATAGTGTTAATTGTGACCTGATTTCAGGCCAGTTCAGAGAAGGTAGTGGTTCCCAACCTTAGGTCCCCATATGTTCTTGGATTAAAATTCCCAGACGCCTTCACCACTAGCTGTGCTGGTCAGGATTTCTGGGAGTTACAGTCCAAGAACATCTGGTGCCCAAAGTTGGGAACCACTGAGATGGGGTGTTGCCTCCACATAATTAGCCCAAATTAATGTGGAACCACAAGGCTCATGCAGAGGCACCGTTCTGGTGAGCTGGTCCTTCCAATATGAGTTTGATGAGGTGGAAAGCCCAGTGCCTGGTTAACGAGCGGAGTTAGAGAGGCTTTAAAGGGCAAGGATGGGTCCTTCCATAAGTAGAAATCCTTCCCAAATGAGGAAAATAAAAAGGAACACAAACTCTGGCATAAGAAATGTAAGAAGATGATACGGAAGGCAAATAAAGACTTTGAGGAACGTATGGCCAGCAATATAAAGGGGAATAATAAAAGCTTCTTTAAACATGTTAGAAGCAGGAAACCTGCCAGAGAAGTGGCTGGCCCTCTGGATGGTGAAGGAGGTAAAGGGGAGGTAAAGGGGGACTTGGAGATTGCAGAGAAATTGAATGAGTTCTTCGCATCTGTCTTCATGACAGAAGACCTTGGGCAGATTCCACTGCCCGAACGGCCCCTCCTAATTAATTAAATCAGATACAAGTTAAAAGAGAAGATGTTTTAGACCTAATCGATAAATTGAAGATCAATAAGTCACCGGGCCCAGATGGCATCCACCCAAGGGTTATTAAGGAACTGAGGAATTAAGTTGCTGATCTCTTAACTAAAATATACAACTTGTCCCTTAAAACGGACATAGTGTCAGAGGACTGGAGGATAACACATGTCACGCCAATCTTTAAAAAGGGAAGGAGGGGAGACCCAGGAAACTACAGGCCAATTAGCTTAACGTCTGTTCCAGGGAAGATGGTGGAAAGCCTCATCCAAGATAAAATCTTAAAACACATAGAAGAACAAGTCTTTCTGAGGGAAAATCAGCATGGCTTCTGTAAGGGTAAGTCTTGCTCACAAACCTTTTAGAATTCTTTGAAAAGGTCAACAGGCATGTGGACGTGGGCGAACCAGTGGATATTGTCTATCTGGATTTTCAGAAGGCGCTTGACGTGGTCCGTCACCAAAGGCTGCTGAGAAAACTCCACAGTCAGGGGATAACAGGGTAGGTCCTCCTACGGATTGAGAATTGGTTGAGAACCAGGAAACAGAGAGTAGGTGTCAATGGGCAATTTTCACAATGGAGAGGTGAAGAGCAGTGTGCCCCAGGGATCTGTCCTAGGACTGTTGCTTTTCAACCTGTTCACAAATGACCTGGAGACAGGGATAAGCAGTGAGGTGGCCAAGTTTGCAGATGACACAAAACTTTTCCAGGTGGGGAAGACCAGAAGGGATTGTGAAGAGCTCCAGAAGGATCTCTCCAAACTGGGAGAATGGGCGGCAAAATGGCAAATGCGTTTCAATATAAGAAAATATAAAGTAATGCACATTGGGGCAAAAAATCAAAACTTTAGTTATCAGATGATGTGCTCTGAGCTGTCCATGACGGATCAGGAAAGAGATCTTGGTGTGCTGGTGGACAGCTCGATGTAAGTGTCAACCCAATGTGCGGCGACAGTGAAGAAGGCCAATTCCATGCTAGGTCTCATTAAAAAGGGGATTGAAAATAAAACAGCCAACATTATTATGTCATTGTACAGAATGCTGATAAGGCCGTAGCTGGAGTATTGCATACAGTTCTGGTCGCCGCACCTTGAAAAAGACATAGTGGAACTGGAAAAGGTGCAGAAGAGAGTGACTAAAATGATGACTGGGATGGGGCACCTCCCTTATGAGGAAAGGCTAAAGCGTTTGGGGCTCTTTAGTCTAGAGAAAAGGCGTCTGAGGGGGGACATGAGTGAGACGTATAAAATTATGCAAGGGAGTGTTGGGAGAGTGAGAACAGACAAAAGAAAATATTTCTTTACCCAGCGTGTTGTTAGTCTGTGGAACCCCTTGCCACAGGATGTGGTGATGGCATCCGGCCTAGATGCCATTAAAAGAGGATTGGACAGATTTCTGGGGGGAAAGTCCATTGCAGGTTACAAGCCATGATGGGGATGTATAATCTCTAGGCTTAATAGGAAAGTACTTCAAAATGCCAGATGCAGGGGAGGGGTATCAGGAGACAGGTATCTAGTTGTCTCGTGTGCTCCCAGAGGCACCTGGTGGGGCCACTGTGAGATACAGGAAGCTGAGCTAGATGGGCCATTGGTGTGATGCAGCAGGGCTCTTCTTATGTTCTTATGCAAATTTGTGTAGTCTGAAAGTCATCCCTATATCTTGTCATTGTCAGTACAGTTTCCATACTCAATTACAGCTCACTTGGAGAAAAATAACCACTGTTTGGATAGAGTAATCAGTGGTTTTGGGTGGGGTGGGGGACTGTGCACATAACAACAGAACTGCTCAGCCTCCTCAGCTGACTGGACATTTGCCATTCCAGAAATGTTTAAATTTATTTGAACAATATCTAACATAGTAAAGTCTAGTTTTACACAATCAAAATCAGATTCTTTAAAGTGTACTTCTTTGTATTGTAGGAAAATGGAAGAATCTGGATTATTACATGCAGATGAGCTCTCTTTGAACATCCATACATAAATTACATGTTTTTATCAACTAAATCCACAGTGCAACAAAACATATAGTGTGGAGTTCCTCCGTAGCCAGACATGCCAGCAACTGTGCAGAAAACCTATTGAAAAGCATTCCCGTGACTAGCAGAGGTGCAGCACTCTGGCAGTAATTTCTGCAATCCTAAGAATAAAACCCACCACCACTCGCCATCACTGACACAATCACAGAAATGACTAACATGTTGCTACAGGTACATTTGTCACCTGTATGATTCTCTTCTCCAGCTCTGGAACTTCCAGAATCCTAAGCATGTGAGATTCTGGAAACTATAGTCCAAAAAAGGTGAAATTCCCTATCTTTGTTTTTCTTCATGATGCCATCACAATGGTCACAATGCTTTGATGCTGCTGATTATTTTCTTTATGTGAAAGGACCTGGGGTTGTGTGATTTCTAATGGCCTAAAACAAAGTTGTCAGTGGGACGTGGTGGCGCTGCGGGTTAAACTGCAGAAGCCTCTGTGCTGCAGGGTCAGAAGACCAGCAGTCGTAAGATCGAATCCACGCGACGGAGTGAGCTCCCGTCGCTTGTCCCAGCTCCTGCCAACCTAGCAGTTCAAAAGCATGCAAATGCAAGTAGATAAATAGGTACCACCTCGGTGGGAAGGTAACGGCGTTCCATGTCTAGTTGCGCTGGCCACGTGACCACGGAAACTGTCTTCGGACAAAACGCTGGCTCTATGGCTTGGAGACGGGGATGAGCACCGCGCCCTAGAGTCGGACACGACTGGACTAAATGTCAAGGGGAACTTTTACCTTTACCTAAAACAAAGTTGTATCCCAAAGCTGTAGTATTCTGGTTAAATAAAGTGTGGAAGATATATGGCAGCACATAAGAAGAATATACTGCAAGTTGTGGTTTATTGGTGTAAGACAAAATGAAAGTGGAGTGCATTAAATCTTAGAACTTCAGAGCTGAAAGGGACCCTGTGGATCATGGAGTCCAGTCCCTGTCAAGGAGGCACCATGGGGAATCAAACTCCCAGCTTCTGTCTCTGTAGCCAGATGTCTAATCTCCTGAGGTGATATGGACTACCTTTGCATGAAAAATCCATACCAAATAAAACTTTAGATGTCCATTTTCACATACAGGAAAATAAAACAGCTGATAATTACCCAAACACACAGTTAAGAGTAATGTCTTAGATGACTATCACTAACAGAGCACTGCATTTAGAATAAATATTTATTTAGTAGTATTTAATTAAGAGATGTATGTTTTGTAGAAGCTTGTTTGATTTTAAAGGATTTTTAAAAATGCTTATTCTACATAGCATACTTCTCCAAATATGTAAGCTAAGCGTTAGTAGAAATACAGATTTAGTTGATAATTCTGTATTAAAATACAAGTTCAGTTGCAAATTGAAATCCTTACGTATACTTAAGGGAATAAAGAAGAACTTGGAAAGATTGCTCAATAGATATACTTGAATTTGTGTTATGAATCCACAAAAGAATGATATCTTCTGGAGCTGCTGTGCACTGGCTAAATGAGCATTTCCCCAACAATTAAGGCTGAATGTAATGTAGCTCTTCCTACACAAATTGGACCTACAACAAAATGAGTATGCAGTGCCCCCTTTCAAGGTACTTTATTCCATTCTATTTCCCGCTCAGTGTTCCATTTTAATCCCATCCTATATTTTTGCCCTATCCTGGACAATATTGTAATATTCCTGGCTCATGATACTCTTTTGTGTCCTACATGTAGAATAAAAATCAATTATTTATTTTATTTATTTATTTATTTATTTATTCGATTTCTATCCCACCCTTTTAGACAAAGTCTACTCATTACCTTGTAATTTTGTAAGTGCTATATATAAAAAAAGAACCAATATTTACAACCACCATAGACCTACAATTATTACAGAGCCATTATACAGGTAAGGCATGTTTTTGTCTGACAGATTATACAATCTGACAGTTTTGTTTATATAAAAGCAAAACAGTTTGTTTCATCCATATGAAAATGAGCACATTACCTGGCTGCAGTGAGGCATTGGGAACAGACATTTCATCTGGAACTGCTTGAAACCAGATTGAGCGCCTTGAGTACCTCTTGGGTTAAAGGACGGATGAAAATAAAGTAAATAAATAAAGTACAGTAAATCAAACCAAATGTTACTCTACAGTTCATGTTGTGGTCATTATAAGTTAACTTCAGCATGCTCTCTTTGTTTTCAGCCCCAATCCCCTTCCACTGTCGTTGGGCAAACTCAGTGGATCAATGAGCATCCAATGATGTACTGGCTTTCAAGTTTCCCTTTCATTAGGGTTAGAAAGAACAGAGTAGGATCGAGGTGATGGTCTGTGTAGGGGGGAAACTAGATTGATAAATAATTGATTCATGTAGAAAGACCACTAAATGGTAGCACATTGACAGGCAAAAGATAATTATGCAAGTCAGCAAAAGAAAGAGCCAGCAAGGCTTGTTCCTAGGACTAAACATGAATCAGATTGTCCTTTTCGACATACTAGCTCCGTTTAAAAATGACTAAACTATACTGGCCATTTTTTGGCCTGGGGTCAAAATCCAATTTGGGAAACCTCTTTGGAGTACCCTCCAGCGATGGGTGAGACTAAAGGCAAAGGCTGAAACCCAAGTAGAGTGGGCAGCAGGAGAGGTAAATCTTCATGACTGGGATACTTTCCTACCAGGCCTACAAAGCACAACATATTCCTAAACCCATCTGTTTAGGAATAAAGCTCACAGCAACAATTTCCAGTTTAATTCTCAGTGTGGCTACACTAGCGGCAGGGAGCAAGCTAGTGTGGGCCGCTTGGGAATGGTTAGGTTTGATTAGAATGATCTACTCAAGCCAGACCATTCACATGGAAATGGCCCCTGCCAATATCGTGAAATGGCTTAATAAGCAAACCACTTCATGATATTGGCAAATTAATCACTTCCCTTGCCCAGCAGAGGGCAGGGGAAGTTAATTTTCTTTCTTTCTTTCTGTCTTTCCCGCCCCATTATTGCAACACACTATTCTGTGCGGTTCACAGCGTGCTAAAATAAAACCCAACATCAATAAAATTATAAATAAAAACAACCAGACAATAAACAAACTACAAGATACATATATAGACTATTTCTGATCCCAATTATAAACAACCTTAAAATATATTTTCTCTTAAAGGGCTAGTTGAGAAACTGCCTGCAACTGAAGCACCACTGTGGATAGTCTATACACAGTCAAAAATATTTTTTCCACTTCCTTTGCCCTCTGCCAAGCAGGGGAAGTGAGTAATTTGCCAGTATTCTGAAGTGGCTCGCTTATTTAACCACTTCATGATATTAGCAAATTCAAACTGGAAGGCTTGCTTTGGTTTAGTTCCAGTGATCACACCTGCTGGAAATGAACCAAAATGGAGCATTCCTACCTGCACCAGAAAAGCAGAAGCCCCTTGACAGGAGCCAGAAAGGTGTAGATAGGAACGCTCTGGGGGTGGGCTGGTGCACTCTAGCAAAGACTTCATCTGATCACCCTCTGTAAGAGTGTGCCAGCCCATCCCTGCAATGCTCCAAACAGCAGGCTAAAAGCCTGAATAGTCAGTTTCTCAGTCAATGTCGACTCAAGATTGAATCACACTGTGAAAGCTTCCCAGCTGGTAGGCTAAAGGTCATATCTCACCAACAGTTTCCTAGGCTTTAAGTGTCCACCTATTTCTTGATATTAATAGGCAATAACAGCAAAAACGTGAGACTGTGGCACAAGAATCCCCATTCCTGCTTTAGGATTTATAAGGGAGGTGGACAAACTACAGGGGCCAATTTTCTGAAATGTACAATGTGCTAACACCCCAAGGCAGGGTGGAAAGGAAAATTCAAAATTCAAACCAGAAATAGCCTGAACTCTATTTCTGTTTTGCAAAGGCCTTTTAAAATGTGTTTGTGTGTGCTTGCTTGCATAGCCTGTTTAAGAGCTGAAACTGCCACACCTGGAGTCTTCCAGGAGTGGCAATTCACTTGTATTTTTTTGAATAAAAAAAAAATCAGCAAGGGAGGGTGGTGTCCCTAAACAGCCGGGGAGCCCATTTGAAGTCATACTTTGTCCATATCAACTTGCAAGCTGAGCAGAGCAAGCCTGTAAATCTGATGCTGTGATAAGCTTGGTCTTATCAAAGCAGGGGCATCTCAGCTTCTACCAAGCCCCATCCTTACTGGATGTGGCAGTTTTACTGATGTTTGCTCAGTGGCATTTGGCTAGCCCTTACCCTTTATCTGAAGGAATCCATCAGAAACTCTTTGCTTCCACCAAAATAGCAAGGTTCCCCAACTAGAGAGCTGCTGACTTGAAATTCTGCCCTCAGGCACAAATAAAACACAACTAGAAAAGTAAATACACCATTCTGACACCTGCTGTCCCATCGCTTCTGTGGAATGTGTAAACTGTGGTTGTTGTCAGGTTTGCACCCCACCAAGATAACAAAGTTGGTTGTAGGTAGTCCCAATTAGCTCTCAGACAACCTCAAGCCTTGGTCGGTTAGGCTTCTGCTGTACTGGAGACTCCCATAGTGCTATCACCTAGCCCAATCTCCCTCAAGTCCATCCCTCTTGTGATGAAATTGGGAACTCGGGGTGAATGAAATAGAGAACTCAGTTGCTGGACTCTTCTATTCTTCTGTGATCCTGGGAAGCTGACATCACAGGCAGAGGTCAGTGTAGATGTGTTCACATCTTCAACTCATCTTCTGCTATTGAATACTTCAAAGGAAGGAATGAGCAAGGGACCAGATGCTTCTATGCTTATCTTTATTTGAGGACATATCAAAGCTGCCCCAAAAGTACACTAATGCCTCTTCTATAACCCTGAGTTGAAAGGAGTCAGTCCAAGGCTTTCCCAGAGTAATATAAGTTTGGTGATGGGAATGGAATCAAGCGAAGAAGCTGCTTTTTGTCCTAATAGAACATGAAAGGGACTTAAAACGTACTGGCAATGAGTGCTTAATGACTCATTCACTTGTATAAAAAGGGATCAGGGATAAGAGTTAGGCAGCTGGCATGTCTCTGAGGAGAGTGGTGTCTTGTTCCCCTGCTGCCCAAAGGGATTCAGCCTGATTTGTAAGCACACTCTGGGTCAGTTTGCCATCTTCTGATGCTGTGCCGGGAATTTGCACTCTGTGCATGCCTCATAAATACTCTATATTTTCACTCGGGTGTGAGCATAGATAGAGTAGATTAGTTTTTTAATTATTTTTGGTGTGTTTTCTTCCTGGATGCTGCATGTCCGTGTCCACATTTGCTCCTATATTTTGAAAAACTGTTTCTTTGGTATTTTTATCCCTTTTGTCCTTTTGAATTGTTTTTGCTTCTTTTTCGTAATAAGCTACAAAAATCCTTTCAAGCAGCTGTTTGGATTTCTGACTGAAAGGCTTAATAGTACTAAAACTGGTCCCTGCCCTGATCTGCTACTGGGATTTTATTTATTTATTTATTTTGCAGTGTTTGTGTGTAGCAGTGCTGGAAGCTACCTTGCAAGGTTGGCACACTTGGTCTTAGTGCTGAGCCTTCGATATTTCCTCCCAAGAGAGCCTCAAAGTCTGAGACTAGGCAGGTGTTGGGTGTGATATAGGTCTGGTCAAACTTCCAGTCTTCACCACATCAGACTCTCCCTGGGTGATCCCATGCCAGGATGAGCAAGAGTTGTGTCGCTGGGTGACTGTAAGGAGGACGGCTAAATGGGACAATGGGACACCTCTGGAAACAATGGATCAAAAACAGCAAATGTTGCTACTAGAATCCTCTAGTTTTTCATTTAAATAAGGTGTGATCTCAAGCACACTCCCTACCATCAAAGGGAGTTTTTAAGAACTAGGAGCAGATTTCTCTCTCTCTCTTTTAGGCTGGTGCTGGCCCTGAACCTCCAGAGCTTGCGCATCCCTAAGGTGAGCAAACTAAATAAACAGGTTTGCATCTACCTCAGGATCACATGTTACTGCTTCATGAAATGGCTGGCTTTTGAAAGAGTACTCCAGTTCAAGCTGCTTTCTACTGAAACATACCACTAATTCACCCAGTTCAGAATTGACTAAATTGCCCAGTAATAACATTCAGGGATTTCATCAGAATCTTTTCTAACCCTGTTTGTAGGTCCCAGGAATTGAACTGGGGACTTGTTGCATGCAAAATAGGTACTCTGTCACTAAAATATGGTCATTCCCTGTGACTTGAGGAAAGGAGAAATGAGCTCACTCCCCCCCCCCCCACTATCCTTTATATACCCTATTTCAGAAGACACATCTGGATTGGTTCAGCCAAGTTTCTCCATTATATCCAAGGAGAAAACTGTGTTTGAATATTGTCTATAAACCTAGATCATGAACCATGGTTGGATTTTCATGGTTTACAAGCAGGATTCGTACACAATGTTTCAACTAGATGAACCATAATCAGACATTGAAAGAAGTATTGGATTAACAAACCAACGCTTCCTGTAAAGTCTGATCATGATCTCTCTAGTTTAAGTTTTGTGTGCAATGCTGGTTTGTAGCTGGACAAGTAAAATGAGAAAGGAAGGGAAAGGTGAGGAAGAAACTAGTCTTTGCAGTAAGGTATTGGTAACTGCTGGAGTGGCAGCATTAATATCTTAAGCAAGTCACTCATAATGTGCAAACATTCAGGAACAATCACATGGAAACTGCAGAGGAGGTTGTTTGGATTTAATGACAGTCTTAAAACAATTTGCATAATGTATGAAAATATACATATTTTATAGTGAACCAATATGGACTTTTTGAATAGAAAGAGGTACATAAATATTTTAACTGTATAAAATAAAGTAGCAAAACTAATGTTGGGCATCAAATTTTCAAACAAAGACAGACTTTTGTGGCTTTACAAGAATTTGGTCGTGAAAAGGGAACAGATACCTTCTTTGCATACAGACATTCCAAGCATTAAATACTTTAAGTGATCGCAAGCATGCTTTTACACACACTCCTGTATTAACGAGATCATTAAAAACACATTGTAAGAAGCGGTTCCATAAACAGTTGAGAGACAAAGAACTACAGATAGGCATGCTTTTTGTTTTGTTTTGTTTATTTTTAGACAAAACAAACAAACAAGAAGTGAGTCACAATCAAAGACTTCAGGCCTGAAGACAATAATTTTAGTTCCTTTGTATTAGGCAGGTTTTGTGTTATATTATTTGCTGATAAATTTGCAGCACTGGAATTCTCTTGCTATTGTAACGCAAGGGAGTGGCATCCTGATAGCTTATGAACTTAACTGAGTGGGCTGTTTCTATGAATCAAGGGCATGTATCACGAGACAGTGTGGGTGTAGTTCAAATTATTTTTTCCCCTGGATTATCAAAGCAAGAGGTAAACAAGGCTGCAGAGATGAAGAGGGGAGGCTTTTTAGATGAGAGTAGGTGGAAGGTGGGCAGCAGTAATAAGGTGCAAGAATAAAAGACAGATGTAACCACAGCAGTTTTCAGGCAAATGTCTGCATGTTGGATTGCAACCATGGCGCTGCTAGAACTGGGAAAGTTTACTTTTATGAGTTGCATCTCTTGTATTCCTCACATAGCACAACTAATAGCCATTTTGGCTGAGGAATTGTATTCCAAAAAAATTAACTTTTCCATGTTCTGGACCTAGTAAAATGCTCCACTGAACTCAGAAGGTCTTTCTTCTGAGTTGACAACATATAGGATTACAGCATAAACAATATAATGATAATTAAGTTCTACACTCATATGAGAATGGATACCAATTTTGCTGATGTTTAATTAAGCACTCTGTGAGCACCAAAAAAATTGGAGCTAGGTTGTCAACATAGTACATACTATCTTTACATCCATACGGTGACTGATCGAGTGCACCCAGAGCAGCCAAACATCCATGTGGTAGGAGCCTCACAATGGTTTAGTTCTTCATTTAAATCAATTGAAATGATCTGGAAATTGGGTGTAACACATCACTATTGATTGATTGATTGATTGATTTAGTAGAAGGATAGCAAAGATGGGGTCAGACTGGCCTCTTGTGGGAGGGAGTTCAAAAGTCTGGGAGCAGCAACAGAGAAGGCCCTCTCCTGTGTTCCCACCAAATGCGCCTTGGAAGGTCACAGGATCAAGAGAAAGGTCGCTCCTGGTTATCTTAATATTCAAGCAAGCTCATAAAGAGAGATACGATCCTTGAGATAGCTTGGGCCCAAAACTTTTAGGGACAAAGACATAAATAATAAGATCCAGACCAAAGCATTAGTAACTCAAATATTAAAAAATCTAGAGGCAATGGCAAATCAAGATCAATATCCAATTCATAGTTCCACTATTTTTAGATAAATAAATAAAAAATTATGAAAAAAAGAACAATAGATATAAGATGGCAGAATAATATTAAACTTATAAAACTAGTAAACTTAAAGATAAAAAGAAAGAGAAAGTCCAAAAAAATGGAAGATTAGTAATGATAAATATTATGGAAAATTGTTATAATTTTTTTTCTTTTTGTATGATTTCCATCTTTAATACAATTGTATAAGCGGATGTAAGAATACTTTTCGGTCTCTGGAATTTTACCCTTTCTTACCCTTCCCTCTTCCTCTCACCTGGCCCCCTATTTGTACCATAACCCCTATCCCTATGAAAATGAATAAAATGAATAAAATATTTTTTAAAAATAAAATAAAATAAAAGTGGCATTCCAAAAGTAACTTTAACTGTTGGCAATATTCAGTTGGGGTAACAAGTGATAGTTTGTATGCCTAAGGCAGGAGCAATAAACTAAGAATAAAAAGACCACGCTTGCTATAACAATAGTGTCCTTCGCACAGCACTGGGAATGGATCGAGAACATTCAGAGACCCCAAGGTCTCCTGATACCAACCACACCATCTCCAGCTGGTGGCTATGGTTAACCCAGGAATGGCAGTCCACTGCAGATCGTGCGGGCATATGCTACTCCGTGGCTCCCAGCTCACCCAGGATTTGGCAAAGCTCAGCTCCCACTTGAGAATTGCTGGCACAACTGATTGACATTGACCCTATGAATGCCACCTAACCAGGTCTCCTGTCCCTTTCCAGACAGTTGTATCCTGTATTCCTGGAAAAGGAAATATCTGGGTGCTTGATACAAGCACTGCACCATGCAGCCACCATCTGTCAAGACCAGCCAGATGGAGTGCAGAGCACGTCTCCTTATATTCTGGGCTGGTGGACTGGAGTGAAGCCCAGTCCCCTCGGGTTCACTAACCCCAAGGTCCTACGCCTTCCATCTAGCTGGCCAGTAGGGAGTCAGCAGGAAGGAGAACAACTCATCAGGCTTAGTGCTGTTTTCTGCACAACCCAGGAAGCCACAAGGAAGTGCCATGTCATGGGCAACCTGCCATATGGCTTCCTGCTGGCTTGGGACCACCAGCCCAGCAACCACTGGGTGCCCCCAGGTAAATCTGGGTCCCCTTGTTCTAGTTTTCTAGTTATTCCAAACAGCATTTTAGAGGCAGCATGATGGGATTTTTTCATGTTTCATATCACTGCTGTTTCCAATCTAAGTAGCTCTCCCCTACCAAAGCAATGAGAAGTAATAACCACTGCAATTAGTTCCTTTTTGAACACTGCAATGAATAACAAAAACAAATTACTTTTAAAACAGTGTGAGAAGTAACAGGAAAGAATCGCTGAAATAAAACAACTGTTCAAGAGACCAAGAGCCAGGTCTGCCTACACAAGAATTTGAACGGCATGGTAAACACACGATGGAGTCAGACCCAGTGAACTCAATGAAATTTATTTCTAAGTTGGCAGCCGTCAGTTTTAGATCAAGACATGAAGCAAAGTCGATAGAGTGCACTATTCAGACACCCATTCTTGCCTTCACCTATTGTTGTGATAGTCTTGAAACAGGTTCCTTTTGACAAGCAAGGCCAACCTGTTTTGGATCTCTCTTTTAAATATGGCTCCAGATAGCAAATGGTATCTTCCTTGCAAATGGTATCTGCAAATTCTCAAACTGAACTCAAAGCACCTGGTAAAACAGAAGTGGAGAACAGGTTTTGGCTGGGGGGGGGGGGTAACCCCTCTCCCCTTCTGCAATCTGGATGATGTCAGAGGATGAACACCCACGTCCTCTGATTCCATCAGTTCTTGGGACAAGTGTCATCTGCCCCCACATCCTCAACTGAAAGGCTAGATCAAGGAGGAGGAATCACTTGGGATATCACTTATCGCTGACTGAACATAACAGCACAGATCTCCTTCCCTTACACCTTTTTCCTTCCCGTATCTCTTGCAGGTCAATCAAGCTTGCAAGAAGCCTCCTGTTGGAGGCAGTGAGAGGCATTCCCCCAAAGCCAAACTAAAAAAAAAATAGCAAGCCAGACAGGTACTGTCTTCTTTGAGATCATATCCCTACCATGGAAGGGAGGGATATGATCTGAAAGAAGACAGTACCTGTTTGGCTTGCTATGCCCTCAGCAACTGCAACCAAACTCTCCAATAGCTGCAGTCTTAATGAAGATTGTTGTCTCCCAAATGCATCCAGTACAAATGGTTAACTCTGTTGGAGTTTTGTTTGCAACCTTGCTCACTGTATGTAGTTTGTATGACTGGCAGGGATTTTTCTGGGCTGGGTTGATTGTCTGTCTGTCCAACACTAACCAATCAGTTCTTCCAGACTTTAAATTCAAAAAGAGTCCTGCCTCTCTATTGAGTGTTCTTTCCCTCTCTTTAATCGGTTAGAGGCAGTGGTTTGTTTACAGTTGATCTGCTTGGTTGGTTACTAAGTATGTGTGCAGTAAACAAAACACAAGTCTGTAATTTCAAGCAACTGTAAGTAAAGATTTTTTAACAAATCTTTTTCCTACAACTGTCTCAGAGTGAGTAACTGAGACTTTAAGTGCCAGTTAATGAGGAAGAGTTAGATTCTAGATAACTTGTAGCTATTCTCCTTTGAGAGGCTTAATACGTTTACTGTGTAACAAAAGGAATTTTACCAGAAATTGAGAACTCTGCAACAAACCCTTCTTTCTACTGTTGTCATCTCAGTGAAGATTGCTTTCACCCCGATACACCTAATGGCTCAAATGGGCCCTTTTATTAGTAGCATAATTGCTACCATAAGAGGGGAAGGGAGGAGAAGGAGGCTATAGGCACCATAGTCCAATGCCACTACTACAGTTACTGGCAATAAGGCAATGCCTGAAATCAAGTAGAAAGTCACAGCTAGAGTAGGTCCACTGAATCCAATAGGATTTATGGAGGCGTTAACTTGCCAAATAACCACTGATTAAATAGGCCTTCTCTAGTTGTTGACTACTACTGGTTTTCAGCCAATATCTATTAATGCCATCAATTTACTTTAGCTCCAAATATCCAGATAAGTATTTTGTAATATACAAAAGCTCATAAACACCAGTCATAGCATCAAGCTTGTGCAACGGAAGATCTCTAATCTCTGTTTCTCAGTTCTCTTTAAAGAAAAGCTTATCTTAAACCATAGAAGCCAAATTGGAAATACTTCAGAATGCCAGAGATTATTTTTTCCCCTTGTTTTATTATTCCAGGAATAATAGCAAAAATATAATTAAATTCTGAGGGGTTTTCTCCTTGGCTTCTACCGTTTAATGAAGGAATGCCAGTTCTAGTTTATTATCTTATCCTCTTAAAGACTAAAGAGAAAGAGAGAGAGAAAAAAGTTGAGAGGAGGAGGAAGGAACCCAAGGGAGTGTTTGCATCTGTGCACACCACAGCTTGGAAGTAACATACTTGGAACAACATTACTTTTGGGGATAAGAAGGACACAATAATGTTCCCTTGAGAAATAACAGTATGACTACTTATGTCATTACGTGTTGTGTTTGCGTGATGAGTTACATTTACTTGTTACTTTCAAACATTATATTAGTGGGACATTTAGGGTAATGTTTGTCTTTTTTTTAAATTAAAACCATCAGTCACTAAAACGAAATTAGGTATATGCATTTCTATTTAGTAATAAGCAACAAACAACTTTTTTCAAAAGTAATGTGAATGCTGATGCTTTACTTAGCTTTTCCAGTATTTTGAGCTACTGGTGCACATATGTACCTTTCCAAAGAGGCTCAGAAAATAAAAAGCAATGCCTGGCCTGACAGGTTTCCCCAGATGGCATTTTGTAATAGTTTCTCAATAATTTTCTATCAGTTGATCTCAGATTCTAGTAAATCTGCTGTGGAATGTCTTTTCTAAAGGTGTATTTATGTCAACCTTTGTCATTTCCTGACTTCATTACAGTATTTGAGGAAGCAAGAATAGCCAACGGATTTGTAACTCATTTGGATATTACATTTTAACAGGTTGCAAAATATTCTAGAATTCAGATGTGGCCATTTATCCTGATGTTTTCTTTCTGCTGTTTCCAGCTACTACTTCAAAATTATTAAAATCAGGACCAAATTAATTATCTATTCAGCATGTGAATTCAGTGTCAGGTATTAGGGTTGCATTTTAAAAACAGCAGAGGCAGGGTAGAGTTTGAGATTAGGCCTGTAGTTCTGCATTTGACATTTAAAAATATTCTGTACATTTGGTTACATTTCGCTTTAAGTCTTGCACAGCAGTGAACATCTGTATCAATGCCTTTCCTACAGCTCAATGCACTTGTTTCGTCTCCATTGATGTGGGAATGGAAAGGAGGAGGAAGGGTTATTTACCTGTAACTGTAGTTCTTCAAGTGGCCATCTGTGAATTTGCTCATTGGGTTCTCTTTGCACTGGTGCAAACCCTCCCATTTCCTCTAGTATACATGCCCATTTCCTGAGGAGAGTCTGTCAGTTCTCCTGCTATTCACCACTGAGTAAACATTTGTTTGTTTGATATGCCGCTTTTCTCCTGATAAGGGGACTCAAGGCACCTCACAATATTAAAATGAATAGAATTAAAAATAAAATAAGTTAAAGATTAAAAATCAATTAAACTATATGCTAATTAAAATACAATTGAATAATTAAATGCAAGTAAATGTTTAAAGCTACCAACATGAATTTGACCCAACTCCGGGAGGCAGTGGAAGACAGGAGGGCCTGGCGCGCTCTGGTCCATGGGGTCACGAAGAGTCGGACACGACTAAACAACAACAACAAATGTTTAAAACTATCCTAATCTTTAAAAGGCAATTCAGGGATTGAAACATGATTGTTAAAAGTCTGCCTGAAGAGATGAGTCTTCTTTAGCTGTCGGCGGAAGGATAAAAGGAAAAAGGGCCAGCCTGATCTCCCAAGGGAGAGCATTCCTTACTTGGGAGCTGCCACAGAGAAAGCCCTCTCCCATGTCCCCATCACTCATGCCTGCGCTGGCCATGGGATCAAGAGAAGGCCCTCCTCTGATTATTTTAAACACAGAGAAGGCTCATATGGGGAGATATGGTCCTTCAGATAGCTTGGACCTAAGCTGTATAGTGTTTTATATGTAATGACCAGCACTTTGATTGGGCCCAGAAATGGACTGGTAGCCAGTGCTGTTGTAACAGGGGCATTATATGCTCCCTACAGCCAGCCCCAGTCAGTAGTCTGGCTGCTACATTTTGCACCAGCTGAAGGACTTTTGAGAGTCTTGATGATGAGAACTGTGCAAGCCATGGCACTGACTCAGTAGTGGTGTAGGTGACAAATCCATGTGTTGATGTCTGTTGTGGTGATGGAAAAAGAGGTTACCTACCTGTAACTCTGGTTCTTCGAGTAGTCCTCTGTGAATTCACACTAATGGGTTAATCTGCGCCTGAGCAGAGCAGCCTCCGGAAACTTCCACAGCTTTAAGCACTTAGTGCTGGGACCTCCCCTACACCTGGCAATATAACTCCGCCCCCGGCCCAGTGCTTCAGTTCTTAAAGAACCGACCGCCGCTGCCCAACATGCCATGGCACATGTGACGGACAGCGGGGAGGAGGGCGGGACGTGTGAATTCACAGAGGACTACTCGAAGAACCAGAGTTACAGGTAGGTAACCTCTTTTCTCCTTCGTGTCCTCTGTGAATACACACTAATGGGTGACTGGCAAGCTGACCAACCAGGAGGAGGGACGTCACGAAAGTGCAGAGCCAGGACAGCTCGCCCTACTGCAACCTGAACCTTCAGCCGGACTACCAGGCGGTAAGGCGAGATGAAGGGAGATGGAGTGGCACACGTGGCAGCGCGGCAGACATCTGCGACGTCCACGTGATAGAGAAAGGCCATTGAGGATGCCACAGCTCCAGTAGAGTGAGTTCTCACTGATTTTGGAAGAAGAGTCTCTGCCAAATCATAAGGAAGGCGGATGGACTGGACCATCCAGCTAGACGTGGTCTGAGAGGAAGCCGGTACTCCGAAGGAGAGCCAGCAAAGGTGACAGACGTTGTGAGACAGAGCACGCTTCACGTCTAGAGCGTGCAGAGCTGTTTCAAGCAGTGAAGATGGTGTGGGAAAGAGACCAGGAAGGACAGCTGGCTGGTTGAAATGGAAGGCAGAAAATACCTTAGGCAAGAAGGTAAGGCCTGGCCGTAAGGATGCTTTGCAGAAAAGGAGGACCGGCTCTTAGTGTAGCCGGCCCTGCAAGCTAAGGATAGTGCCAGGAGCAAGGCAGCCTGGAGGGTTGCCAAAGAATTAACTGGAAAGACCACTGAGGTGTCAGTGGTCTATAGGCAGGGCACACATTCTCCGGGCCGCAGAGAAATAGCGTGCAGGTAGAACGGGCCAGTCCCAGGCAAACAAGTGAAGGAGAAACCGAAGGAGTGCGTCCAGAGACATTGGCCTAGTAGGCCAATGTTGTCGTGATGCAAAGGGATAGAACGCCTACCCATGAAAGGAGTAGGTCAAGGTGGTAAAAGGTGTGCAAGCATGATGGAGCACGTCCATTACTGTCGGGGAAGACTCCAAGCCGACAGGTAGGGGAACCCGAGGTCCGGATGAAACCTCCGACCCCTGTCCCGAGGCAGTAGGTGAGGGACCAGGTGCAGTGTGATGTATTCTGCAGGTCCCGGGAGCAGGATCGAGAACCATGGCTAGCGAGGCAACCAAGCATGACGGTCGCACACTCATGGTGGACTTGAACAACAGGCCTTTGAAGAAGGGGAAAAGGTTAAATCTGTAAAGGAGGCCCCATGACCAATAGGTCAGGAAGGCATCCCCTAGGGAGGCGCGGCCGACACCGGCTCGGGAGCCGAACATGGCACACTTCTTGTCCATTCAAGATGCAAAAGCATCCATGCCTGGAGTCCCCCACCAGCGACAGAGGCAACGAAAGATGGTATCGTCAAGAGCCCGCTCGTGAGAGCAGGACTGTGATCTGCCGAGATGGAGTGCCATGGAAGTGTTCTCGCCTGCCAAATGTACAGCCACTCAATAAATGTGGCGAGCATAACACCATCTCGAAAGGTAGATGGTGTGAAAAAGAAGGCGTAACGAGTGAGTGCCGCCCTGCTTGTTTATATAATAAACTGCAGTGGCATTGCCTAATGCGACCTGGACCACCCGACCCCGGAGCAGGGACTCAGAGGCCTAAAAGGCATTGGTGAGTGCCAGGAGCTCCAGCACAATGATATGCAGGCTGGCTACTACCATGAACCAGCGGCGAAGGGCCACGTGGTGGCGTGGACAAGCCCCCTGCAGTGTGGCGGGCTGGTATCCAACAGTGACCGAACCAACTGGGTCAAGAGACCAGAGGGTCCCCCTGCCCGTAGGGTGTGGGGGCAGGGGGTTTCCACCCATCCAGTTGAGCAGCGTGTTCCGGAGTCACCTGGAGCAACATGGATGGACGGTCACAAGATATCTGAAAGAGTGAGAGAAACCAGGCTTAAAGGGACCGCATCCTTGTTCGAGCAAGCTGTCCCACATCTGCAGTAGATGTCATCAGCTCCAGGAGTTGCTGGACCTGTAGGGTAGGGAACCAAGCGCCTGAATAAAAAGGGAGCATAACAAATTATGCATTGTCACAGACTTGATGGCAGAGGAAAAAGCCTGCTTCAAGAGAGCATCCAAAGTCACATTAACACAGTTTACACAGTGTGTAGGTGGTAACGTCAACTTCACTATGTTGACCTATAGTCCTAATGCTGACGAAAGGGACAGTGCCAAGGACGTATGCTTACCAGCCTGTGAATTGGACCCCGCGACCGGGAGCCAGGTATCCAACCATGGGTAAACAGTGATTCCCTCAAGTGAAACCCTGAGAAAGCGATGACGGTCTAAGCAGATGCCCGCATGAAAGGGAACATCTTATGAAAAACCAACCCCCTGGACGTAACCAGTGAATAACAGAGTCCAAGGAAGCCATATGGAAACTATGCAGAGTAATAAAAGAATTCAGGCTTCCAACCCCAAGGACGGGCCAGAGGCCTCCATCCTTGTTTTTTTTTTTTTGGGGGGGGGTGGGGTTAGGGGTGGAGGCGGCCATAACACGGCCTGTGACAGGGGCACATTGAATTCAGTGGCATAGCTGGGAAGACAAGGAGTCAAACGGACTAACTGGTCAACGACAGAGAAGTAAAGAGACCGCTCAGTCTTGCGGTCCTGCCTGCAATCCTGCTGGTCAGGGCACTGCCTGCCCACATGTCTAGGGGTGGCGGCTGGTAACTTTGGGGTTGAGGCCATAGACGTTCCCGTGATGCCCTAGGCTGATAGGACCATTGTCAGGCTCTTGCGGTTGTTACACCGCAAATAACTGTGCCGCCCGCTAAAGCTTGAGCAGGTTATTAAGAATAACAAACGGCAGGTCCCGACCCGTCAGTTGTTTAGATGCTGGCTTAAAGGCGTAATGAGCAGCAGTGCGCTCGTGAGGCACCAGCAACAATGCCTCCTAGTGACGTGGGAGGCGTGAACTGTAAAGGTGCACAGGAGCTACCTGCAGAATGGGCAGCACCAAACTCCATAAGTGGTGAAGATAAGCCCCCATGGCAGAGGAGTAAGTGGCTACATGGCGGCCAAAGAACTCCTCATCTGTTAACAGGAAAGGAGGGTGACCCTCTGTGACAACTGAGAGGGGTGTAGGAAGATTGGTTGGGAAATCTTCCTCCCCCTGTGACTCCCAATCCTGAATAAAGTAAGCCCTTCTGACGAACAAGGGAGAAGACTTCCCTAGCACGAGCCCGACCAAGCTCAGGCTCAACACAGTTGCCAGAACGGAGAAAGCCGAAAGGGTTAACAGCAGGTTCAGTTGAACCTGCGAACACTGTGCTGCCGGAGCCGAGTTCGAGGGAGCACTACACCTGTGAAGCATATGTGGAGGCGTACAGCACTCCATAGCCCGTGGCTCAGAATGATGCCAGGCGGAGCAGGATGGTGGCGGTGGCAGAGAGCTCATAGCTCCTATACTGGATAAAGGGACTGGTCCTACACAACTTGTCAGCATGAGAGGACCTACCTGAGGAAAATTACCCACCAGCGGCAGGGTTCTAGGGTGGACTCCTGTGAGTCCTTTACCTATGAGCCTATACTGGCACCGGCAGCTGAGGCAGGGCCGCAAGCTACTGTGTAAACCAGCCCATTGATAAAGAGGGCTGTTTTGTGCCAAATTATCAGCCACCAAACAGGTGCTACCCCAGCCAGGGATATCACCGACTAGCAGGGCTAGCGGTGGGAGTTGCAGCCCCCCCCTTTTCAGAGGCAAAGCTAGGGCTGTTAATGTTGCCAGAAAGCTCTTGCCTTGGCACCTAACTGATTTTGGAAATAGCAGCTGCGTGAACAAGCCCCTTGATAAATGAGGGCTGTTTCATGCCAAACCACCCAAGGGTGTTAACCCAGTCAGGCATATCACTGACACGTAGGGCTAGCTGCGGGAGCTGAAGGGGCCCATACCATCCCCCAAGGCTTACCGCATGTCGCCGGAACATCTACAGCCTCGGCGTGCAGCTCTATCCGGAATCGGCAGCGGCATGAACACGCCCACGAAGGAGGGCTGTCGTGCGCCAATCACACGCAGAGGCTTTGCCCCATGTCAGGAGAATCACTGACAGGCGGGGGAGGCGACCGGCGCTGCAGGAGGCCCTTTCCTCTTCAAGGGCAGGGCTCCAGATGCCCAACTCACTGCAGGTTAACAGCTGTATGAACAAGCCCCTTGAAACAAGAGGGCTGTTCCGCGCCAACCTCCGAAGAGGCTATACCCCACTGACAAGCGGGGAGCAGGAGCTACGGAGGCCCTTTCTTCTTCCAAGAGCAATCCTAGGCCGTGCAGAAGCCCAGCTCACTGCAAAACAGCTGTAAGAACGAGCCCCTTGAAACAAGAGGGCTGTTCTATGCCAAACTCCGGAGAGGCTGTTGACAGGCGGGGCAAAGCTCATTGACAGGCGGGGTAAAGCTCAGAAGCCGTCCTCTTCAAACCTGCTAGGAAGAGGAAATTGCAAACAGACAGAAAACTGTTGCTCTTAAGCCTGGGGGTAATTTTATAAAGAAGGTAAAAGAGACCTTATGTCTTTAAGAGAAAAGCCCTGAGGGCTGCAAAGCCGGCTTTGTAAAGTTTTACAAGGAACAGCTAATGCCGGCTAATACCTTATCCCCAGGCAAAAGAATCAACTTGTTACAGAAGAAAGAACAAAGGGAGGTCAAAGAAAGGAACAGAATCATTTCTACTTGCGAAGTTCCAATGCGAAGTTCCAAACAAAGCTGCTGCTACAGCGGCGGTCAAAAAAAGAACTGAAGCACTGGGCCGGGGGCGGAGTTATATTGCCAGGTGTAGGGGAGGTCCCAGCACTAAGTGCTTAAAGCTGTGGAAGTTTCCGGAGGCTGCTCTGCTCAGGCGCAGATTAACCCATTAGTGTGTATTCACAGAGGACACGAAGGAGAACCAAGAGATACTAGGCTGTCAATGTCAGTTGTGGTGACTTGCTGTAAACTTTGTCGTTTGGTGTCAGTCAATGTAGATTGTGTTATTAAGTTCCTTGTAAAATGGTGATGGTGTGTGCTTGACTCCGAGGTGGCTGCAGCATTGACCACCATGTTTCCGTGTGTTCCCTGAACCTCTAAGGAAGGAATGTTGTATGTTAGAGGCCTCAGACTGAGCTTTTCTATAATCAGAACAAGACACAGTCTGCCCTAGCATAGAACTGCAGTGGGGATACAAAAAAAGCACAAGTGGAGCATATGGTGCTTCCCTCCTGACTAAGGCCACCAGAGATCAAGACTGAGAAAGGTCCCTTGGAGCTGGGATGATTTATTATTTTGATGCCAGTCGACTGGAAATCTAGACCTTGATGTCAAGACCAATTGAGACTGGCTGCAGTTGCAAGATCGACGGTGCTGTTGGGATCGATTGTCCTGGGGCTAAGACTGTGCCTGTAATGGAAGTTCTTGGTGTGGAGGAGATTACCTCGATGTCGAGCAGGCAGGAGAAGCATGATGTAGAAGAGTCCATGCTGCTAGAGGAAGCACAATGAACACTGTGAATGCCCATTGGATGAGGGAATATTTATGGTGTTGAGCCTTTATATTTAAGAAGTTCTCTCTTTCCCCTGCATTAGATAGGTCATGCATTCTGAATTAAAGTACTTTTCCACTGGTTGTTCTTTCTTTCTGGGTTAAGGTTGTGTAGGCTTGTGGCTTCTGAAGCATGGGCATTAGTCAATGGTTGTTCACTTACATACTGGAGGCGACATTCTGGGTGCTCACATCTGATAAAAATCAGACTGCATGACCTGCAAAATTCTGCTTGGTATAACAGCTCCTGCTTTGTGAAATAAGCTCAGGTGACATAATGCTCAAATTTACAGGGATGCGATTGCTGAAGGCAAGGGTGGGTGATACTTTTATAAGACTGCTCAAAAATCTCAGACATAAGCTAGCTTTTGATCCCACATGGTTCTTCACCAGTGTTTCATAAGTTTGCTGATTTGTTTGTTGTGTTTGTGTCTGATCCAGGGAGCCAAGCTGTAGTCAACACGTGAATCGCTATCCGCTGCTAGCCAACTCTTAATACTCATGAAATCTTAAGCAGAGCTCAGAATATTATTTGTGGAAGAATTTGGTCTCTCTTTTTTTTAAGGTACACATTACTTGTTAATGCATTAGTTTTGTAAGATTTTGGATTCTTTTTTTATTCTCACACACGGAGACACAAAAAACCCATCCACCATAAAACCCAATGACAAAAAACCCTCTCCGAATGGCAAAACAACTTGAGCATTTTTGAAGTAATACATAACCATTATTTCCTACAACAAAATATTAAAGACACAGATTATAGATATTATGCCCTGTAACATTTTACTCCAAGCTCTAACCTTAAATTACAGATGAACCTTTTTTTCCCTATCAGGCCCACATTTCCTCAGAAGTATTCCACAGCAGTTTGCCCATCCATGGTGGCTGGGATCAAAGCCAGAAGGGAATGAGACCAGAGGAATGTGAACAAACTTACAAATTTTCCTGTTTTGTTTTTCTATTACTCTCTTCATCTTTCATCCTCCTCCTCACCCAGCTGGTGGCTAAAAAACAGGAGATTGTTCTTAAGCTGGACAGCTACAGCCGCTTATCCTTGTCTTAAGACCAGAGCTTGAGAAAACATTCTGCAGGCCTTGGGCATTCCTGGAGTTGAAAAAGTTACTCCTTTAGACTACAGGTTTTGCTTAAGCCCACGGGCCCACATCTAGTTCTAGAATAAATAAAACTGTCTATTTTCAGATACAGGATTGATGGATACTCATGCTTATACTATTTTCTTTACAGGGCAAAAATCTGAAGAAACAAGACTAACAGAGATGATGAAAATGTAATGTTTAATTACAGATGCTTTGTACCAACAATATTTCATTAAAAGTTCCTGAGTGGACTTAACAGTCATGGAACAAAAGGGGGTCAGTCTTCTTAAATAGGAGTCTGATAATCAGAATAAACATGGTTCTCATAATGGAAAGAATAACTTGAGTCATCTCCCTACATCATCTTGCATATAGTTCCTCCTGGCAGGGCAGCAAAACAGGATCACCCAGACAAAGTAGAGGGTTTAGGATCTCCCAGAGTCCCAAGTCTCCTAAGGTATAATTCACCCAAACTACTTAGAAGTAGAGACTAAAATTAGTCCAAAAGCCAAAAGAATTTCACTCAGCAAGATCTGCATAAATGCCAACATATAACTTTCCCATATAAAACATTAGAAGTAGCTAAAATATCACATTTTCCAACAAGTGAGAAATGCTGTATCTTAAATGTATCTGCAATGAATTCTTGCTCTGTAATCTTTTGACATACTAGTAATAATTTTGGGCACAAGGTGTCTACAAATCCTGCCTCCTTCACCCATCAGTTTACTATAAATAATAACTGTATTAATGACTTTAAAGATATATACATCCTTCTTTGAAAAAACTGGGTTTCTTGCTTCAGTTGTGGTGATACTCATATTCTCACAAAAATGATTAATGTAAGGTATCACTGAATGTACCACTGATCTAGAGACCAACAAAATGCAATATTGGCTTTATGCAGGTATTGCACTCCTGTACTGGAGCTACACCTAGATGCAAAGCTCTCCCCTCCCCTACGCACAACGTCTCCTCAATAAATTTTCATTTGAAGGGGATCTTTAAGAGGATTTGCTGGACGTGGTCCCCACAATTGCGAACCTTGGTGAGGGCTTCCTGTCATGAACAGGTTTCTAAATACATCCACTCAGGTATATTTACAACTCCTTTATGAACTTTGTGCTTTGGTGTGTGTCTATAGAAGATCTTGCATGACATCCCCATTACACATTTAGTTGTTGCTGGCAGGTTCAGTGCTTTCATGGGGAGATGGTATCATCACATTTCTTTCCCATTAAAGCAGGGGAGAGATCTTGATTGAGACGGTAGTCACTTGCTCCATTACTGTGCCCAAGACCACTTTCCTGAAATTACATGGGCCACATAACTTCAGATGGTGTCATTTTGAGCATGAAAAAAGGCACAGAGAAAGGGTTAAACCCCAAACTCAACTGCAGAGGAAGGAATCAAATGACCCTCCCCATGATTATTATAAAAGAGGGGGAGTATAAAGATTACATAATTAACTTCACATCTTGCATGATCTCTGAGAACAGTGTAAGAGCCCACAAGAAGCCACCTATGTTGCGTAGGCTGCAGCCTATTTAGGTAGCCTACTTTGTAGCCAGTTCCCTATATTTAACAGGACATCTCCTGGTATTAGGGCTCGCAAGAAAAAAGAAGTTTCAACCTTCCTGTGTTCCACTAATATCTACAGCAGGGGTCCCCAACTCCCGGTACGCGGCCTGGTACTGGGCCATGGCAGGATCGGGCCACGGAAATCTCCCGCCCCCCCCGCCTGCATGCCCCCCACGCACACACGGACACCCCACATGCATGCACACATGCCCCCCCACACAGCCCCCACCCCCCCGCCTGCACGCTAAGCCGGTCCGCGGTGCAAAAAAGGTTGGGGACCACTGATCTACAGTGATTTTTTAACTTGGGGCAATTTGCTTCTAAAAGCTATGCTATTTGCAGTTATGCAAGAGAGTTGTGGCCATTATGTTGTAAGCCACCTTGGGTCTTGCAAAAGAGAAAATCAAGATATAAATTAAACAAACAACATTATCACAAGTCCTAACAGAAATATATTTACTCAGCATGGCCAGAGAACAATCATTTGAGCCAGTTTTGAAGAAAGATGCAGTGAAAGTAAAACATAATTTTCATTTATTTAATGAAATTACAAAATATTACAAATTATAATTCTGGCACACCACTTTGTGAAGCAACAAGCAGAAGCAAATTATGGGTTTTAACCATATTCATGTTAACAGTAAAAGTGCATAACTTTTTTCACAGTATACAATTGCAGGCTAATTACCCATTTACTTCCTTTTCTTCAGTTATTATTAAACCCATCTGGCCTGGACATGAGCATTAGAACGTTTAGCATTTATTAAAGAAGCAAAGGCTGGCAATATGACAAGACGCTTCTATTCAACTGTACAGAAACACAGGGCATAATCCATTCACAAATGAATACAGCAAAGCCCTGCTGATTTCAATAGGAGGGTTAAACATGTCTTTAAACAGATGCACAATAATTTATTCTTCTTGAGCTGTTCAGTTATTTGGCATCTAAAATACCTAGAATCCAAGGTTTGAATGGAATGTTAAGCAGCCTGAAAGATTTTCTACTACTGCACCAACTCTAATGGTGGGGATTCAATACAGCAAACAAGGAAAGCAAGTTCTCCTTCAAAAAAAGATTACACACAGAAGCAACAGAAACCTCTTCTGGTGTCATGTTTCACTGCCAGAGAGTATCAAACCACTTTCAACTAGTTGCTAACTGAAATTGGAAAGAAACTTAGAAGTTCAAGGTTAAGGTACTTCAACAAACCTCACCAAAGATCATCATTACATTATTATATATTTCTTCTAACTAGTTTTCTCACACACACCCCAATGCCAGATGACTCAGTTGTTTCTGTTTAGAGTCCACGTTTCCAGGCCCAGCATTTAGAAGCAACACCTGTACTCCTGTGCAACAAGAAAAAAAGTAAACCTAACCATGTGAATGAATATTCATCTGAAACAGTTGGAGTTGTAATTCCATTAAACATCAGGAATTAGAAACTGATTACAATCTGGAAGACTAGTCCCAGATTTGAACTACAGTTGGCTAAATCTGGTTCCACAAAGAATCCCCTCTTCCCACGTTTTCTCTCTCAATCCACTGTATTTTTGGCAGTGGAGAGCCTGACACTCTTAGAAACCATTTTTTTCCACCTAACAAGCTGGCTTGTTGAGACTCTTGCCAGACAGTCATGTTAGGCACTTGGATAATGATGACGGATAGCAATAACTGTTTGTAAACAACCAGATGAACACTGAAATTCCATAAAATCTGCAACCAGTGGGAACTGGCCCACTCACAGTCATTTAATTCCCTAACACTACTGAGATGCTTTTGGTAAGCCCAAATTCTATGTTGTAACAAGACTGACATGCTAGGGTTACAATTTCAGAACAGTATCAACAGCCCGGCACCACCAGAGGAGGAATGTAAGCACTTCCCTATGTTATATTTAATTCTTTGAAGCACCTTATTTGCTTACTTCCATTTCTGCTTGGTAGAGCCACCTGTCTCTCAACTCCACTGGCAGTCATAAACATGAACTTAAGTTACAGAGAAAAAAACAAGTATTCTAGCACTTTCATTCATATTGGTTATTTGCAAATATAAAGAAGGTGTACTTGGTCAAATCGGGGGGAAAAACATTTTCTGGTATTGCAGCAAGGGATTCACTTTTCCTGAAGATATACAACTATTAAAAGCATATTTCATTGTCTGCACCCGAAGAAATGTGGATCATATAGAAAAATAATGTCACTGATTTTTCAAATTTAATTTAACATTGTTCTTAATACAACACAGGGAAGACTTTGTAAAACTTTCTGTGCACTCCTGTGTTTTAGGAATAGGAAAGATTAGCTAAAATATTGTGTCTGTCTAAATCCTGAAGTCCTGGTAAGAGAAAAATCAACCTTAGTCTCCAAGGGAACTATTGTACGGGCAAATTCAAATGTTGATTTTCGAACCTGATACAGTCCTCTCATGCAACCCTATCATATTGCAAGGAGAGGGTTGTTTAAAGGGAATTCTAGCATCAAAGCCACATACTGCATTCCAGTATACAACCACAAAAACAAAACAAAACAAGACTTTGGCCCAGTTCACATATTATTCCAGAGGTAAAATACTTCATTTCCGGTTAGTTTTTTTTGGTTGTAACTAGATTTGTTGCAACCTTCAGAACTACCTCACACATTGTCAACACTGCAGAGCCATATTCACATGATTCAGATCTCTCACAGGAAAAATAATGCCAGATTTATGTATGGACTGCGCTGTCAGTATTAGTTCTGAGCAGCACAGTTGTGTGGGAGAACTACATCACAGAATGCATGTTTGAACCAGCCCCTAAGTTGCATCACTAAATCAAACTTTTAACCACCATTAGCATTAGTATTGGTCCAGAATTAGCAGCAAATAGGACTCTCTGAAGTTCTGCTCTTCCAACAAACTAATTTCTAAGGTAACACTCTGCTTATTACTTCAAATCATAGAAGAGAATAAAAACATTGCAGTCTTCTTCATTGACCCTTTTGTATAGGCTCTTTTTCTGGAGTTGCTCATTTATTTCCTTCTTTCACCACCGAAGATCAGCACCTCTTTCCCCATATATAATATATTTAAATGAGGCATATAGGCCACAGGTACAGTTCCATTTAGCAGCAAATGTCCAACTTGATAAAATAATTGAATTCAGGCTCATTCCACTTTAGTCCTTTTTTCCAGATTTCTCTTTTTGTACCATGCAACGGAGAACTATGCTGTTAAAACTTGTTAGAAAGTACAGGCCAATGAAGCGAAAAAGACCCATGCAAATAATCTGCAAGACAAGAGAGAGAAAGTTGTCTTATTCAATATACTTTAGCTAGCAATTATATAACAGTATTTTCTTGCCTATGAAATTTTAGAGATTTGATTGGCCCCAAAGAGCCGGCAGGCAGACTATTCACATATTGATGAAAAAGGACCATTTTATCAGCATTGGCTTAATTCAATGCAAAACACATTCCAATGGGCAGGAAAATATGTAGTTGCAGCACTGGCCAAAGTTGGTAACAGATCCTCCTTCCATATAAAAGGTTCCCTTTTGCCACATTTCATACAGTTGGAAGAGAATTTTTAATTCAAGCTAAATTTTAACAGTTGGTATTGCTGGTATTTTAACTGATAACATTTTCACGTTTTGTGCCATTTTTGAGCAAAGTTTTGGAGCAGGTGGTGACTTCCCAGCTTCAGGGTTCCTGCATGAAATGGATTATTTGGATCCATTTCAACCTGGTTTCAGGTCTGGTTATGGGATGAACAGTTTTGGTTGCCATGATAGATGGTCTACACTAGGAACTGGACAGGGCCATTGAGTTTGATCCCTTGCTCAATACAGGAATCCAAATCAAACTATACTGACAGACGGTTGTCTAATTTTCTCTTGAATGCCTCTAGCGTTGGAGCACTCACCACCTCCTGAGGTAACTGGTTCCATTGGCATACTGCTCTAACAATTAGGAAGTTTTTCCTGATATTCAACCGAAATCTGGCTTCTTGTAACTTGAACCCAATGTTACATGTCCTGCACTCTGGGATGTTCGTGAACAGATTCTGCCCCTCCTATGTATGACAATCTTTCAAGGATTTGAAGAATGCGATTGTATCTCCCCCTCAGTCTTTTTTTCTCAAGGCTAAACACGGCCAGTTACTACAGTCTTTCTTCACAGGGCTTGGTTTCCAGCCCCCGATCATCCTTGTTACCCTCCTCTGAACTTGCTCCAGTTTGTCAGCATCCTTCTTGAAGTGTGGTGCCCAGAACTGGACACAGTACTCAAGATGAGGCCTAACCAGTGTTGAACAGAAGGGAACTAGTACTACATGGGATTCGGAGTCTATACTTATAGGCAGCATATAATAACCTTCCCACTACAGTTTCACTGGCTACTGGTCAGAGGTGAGGGAGGGCTCCTCTAAGTTTTACTGTCCTCATGGCTGTATTTGTAGGCAACGTGAGAGAGCACATTCTTTGGGGCTCCTCCACATTGTGGGGTGCTTTCCCTCAGGAGACCAGGTTGGCAGCCTCCCTCTTGTCTTTCTGTCATTAGGTAAGGATTTTCTTTTTGAACAGGCTTTTAACAATCACATTGGGTGTCAAATGTAAACTCGCCCCAAGATAGCAGTTACAAACTTTTAAGTGTGCCTTTAATGATTGTTTTAGTGTTTGTATCATCAATTTTTAATACTATCCTACATTTAATCACGTTTAATTGTATAATTATTGCCCCTTTTAGCTTTATTTGTATTTTAATTACTGTGAGCCACCTTGAGTCCCTTTATGGGAAGCAGCTGGAACAGAAACAGATAAATAATAAATACAGCATATGTCAATCTCCATAAATGAAATCTGTCATTATGACTCTACCGTAGCCCCTTATTGTACTACAAGCCACTGAGAAAGAAAGTCTTTTGGATTTTATAGACCCAATAAGCCTGAATTTTCAACACTAGAAAAGAAGAACAGATCAGTAAGGTAGTCAAGTGCGATTTTGTTTCTTACTCCTGCGAAGGCGTCAGCAATAGAACAGACTGGTGACATTCCACTGGTCAGCACTGCCAACACGTGACCATCCGCACCGATAGCACTGGAGAATTTTCCTTGCTGGGTGGAATGAAAAAGAAAAATGTAAGTAGGTTACCAAATAATTCCATCAACGGGATCAGTTTCAAAAAGATGCAGTGTAAGACTTCACTGCAGGCCACTACATCTATCAAAAACACTGCAGACACATAGTGCACAGAGGCCGAGCAATCTTGGATGATTGAAGTACATTTGCCCAATATTTTAGTCAATATAGTCAGTTCTATTCTTCTAGAAGAAATTAAAATATTTTAAATGGTTTAAAATATTTAAAACTGTTTAAACTATTTTCTCCTTGGATGTAATGAAACACTGAGAGTTCCCAGGTTAAGCATGTAAAGTTAAAAATAAATAGTATACCCTGTTGTTTTCGGGTTTGTTTTGTTAAAGCCATGAGCTTTGATCACGCAGGATCCAATATGGAGTTCAGGAATGATCCTGGACTTTCCATAAATTCTTAGCCAGCAGCATAGTTAGGAACACCTTTCATCATCTTTGGCTACTTTGTCAACCTCTTGTCACCTTCCCAGATTACTGGATTGCAATGTTCTCTATAAGGAACTGCCTTCTTTCCTCAGGAAAATTGGGTATGTTCTCCCTTACCCTCTTTTTAGACAGGTTGTTAATCCTCTTTAATTCCAGTAAATATTTTACTTGATTTTTTTCCCTGTTTTAACAACTACTACCACCACCACCACCTTTACATTCAGTTACATGTTGCAGTGTGTATTTAATCCTTTGGAGAAGGGAATGGAAAGTAACAAGGTAGAGAAATGTCCTTTTCCAATGCCCTTTCAACAAGTTGTTCCTGACAATCCTATTTTCTTCCCTTGCCACAATTTCAACAGCTGTTCTGGGGCCATGTCAGAGTCATAGACCCTATGGAATGCCTCTTCTTTGTGACCTCCTGCAGAGAGTAGCAATTATAGGTCCCTCTGCAGCCTTGGGAACATGTTTATAGAGTCACAACTCTCCCTCCGAGAGCAGACCTCTTCCCCAAACTTTGGAGGGGGGGGGGGGGGGCTGCAAAAAAACCCATAATCCTTTGGATGCTCTCCATAGACGAAAGAATTGCAACTTAATCTGATTTTATAGTTTGATTTTTTAAAAAATATTTCACTCCACTTAGGAAAAAAGCAAGATAATTTTTTTAAAATAGCCTAATTTTTTATTGTTACACTAATTTGAAATAAAATGTGCTGTACATAAAGTAAGCCTTTTTTTTCCTGATCCATTCTTCTGCCCCTAAGGAATTGCATATGTTCTTATTTATACACTCTCTTCAGCCCAAGATTGACTCCCAAATGCACAATTTCCTAAACCTTTTACTAAGTTTATCATTTCTGTATTCTACATTATAACACGTCTACATTTCTGCTTATCATGCACTCCATGTGCTAAACATTGGGCATAACATGTCAATTTGTACAAGTTACTATCCTCTATCTTTACTAATATAGTCTCTTACTAATGGGGAAATATGCATTGACTAAAGGAGATGGTATATAAAAAAATGAACTATAGTTAAAAGAAAAAGCAAACAAAAATAGTAAATAAAAATAATTAAAATCATTTCAAAGGGCCAGAACAAATGATATCCAAAGCACTATACAAAGCTAGCAAACAATTTGGGTATGATAATTGAAAGCTGAAATTCTGGAACTCCTGGTTCTGTGCTGTTCACTGTTCTAGATTTATACAGTTGTTGCAGGCAGGGCCCTGTTTTTGATGATACAAGTTACCATGCATACTGACTCCAGTGTATACATGGAAAGCAAGGTTCTCTAGTAGAACAAAAAAGTAATTTCTAGTATTTAGAGAGAAAAGGATACATGTAATATATTTAATAATAATTTAACTAGTTTGGTAAGCCATTCATGCTCAATTTCCATCAAGAAAGACTTTTAATAGAAAGTTTTACTCACAGTGGCATCTTTAACAATAATTCTGGCAACATGGTCAGGCTGGCAGATTGATGATGCTTCTGAAATAATCTTAGTCTCTAAAAGCTTGTGTACAAACAAATAAGAACATGGAGATCAAGAAAAAAGTATGTTACTGTGCAGAACACCAAGTTTCAACTGCAGTTTGATGAATACCCAAAGAAACCAAAAGTGTGTGACCATTGTTTAGCTCTAATTTTTGCACAACAAAATCTGTGTTCGAACAGTACACCAGAGTTGTTTTAAATGCTTAATAGGAATGATCTGGTGCTTATATTAAATCTATCACAGATTACTACAGTTTTAAAAGTTTTTACAATATCAATAAACGTGAAACTAAAATGAGTAAAAGCACTTTATAGTTCCTCTTAATCACAGCCAGAATAATATGTGCTTTAGAGGCACTTTTTCCTGAGATTTAACTTGTACATCTCTGACCAACTGATTTTTCATTTTTCAAGCTATTTGGTTGTGTCTGTACAGAATCTGAGCACATCTAAGTACCGTGGTTCCCTGGGAATCCCTTATGTTCTAGGGCCCTCTGAATGGGGGAATCTTTAATGTCTAAAAATTACTGGGGGCTGGGTGAGATCACAAGCTTTTATCATCTATCTATCTATCTATCTATCTATCTATCTATCTATCTATCTATCTATCTATCTATCTATCTATCTATCTATCTATCTATCATATCACCCATCTGGCTGCAAGGCCACTCTCAGCAGTTTGCAACACTAAAACACTGACACTTAAAAAACCCCGTAATAGTTATACAAAAATCAAAATCAAAACTCAAAATCAAAGTTACAATATACAATCACAAATAGCCAAATCAACATCTACATAAACAACATCACTTTTAATTAGTGATGAAAGGCCTTTGGCTTGTGTGATGTAACTTTCTGCAACTGGATTTTGCCTCATATTTTGTTCTATTTACTTTATTATAATTCTAAATAAATTTACTGCTTGTTTGCTTTAATTATCAGAATCTGCCTTGTTCTATCCCATGCTTTAACCCAGTTATAAAAGAGGGGAAAAAAATATAAGCTCATATTTTATGATGGTAGCAGAATTAGAATAAGAGACATTCAGAAAAAGGGACTGAACATTATCTACAGCTCTCAAGTCCTCACAGAAATGAGTTCTCAAAAAACTGATGATGTCCAGTTCTGTGATCCATCACTGCAGATCTTCACATTAAAAAAAAAGGGTGGAGATGGAATAAAAAGGAATTTCAGGCAGTAGGGTGGGGGGAAAGGCTAACAGATTTCCACCCATTTAGATGCATATAATGAACACAGGCTTTGAATTATCATTGTAAGTGGAATGAACTTTTAGAAATTGTATCTTATTCTCCACTTTTCAAACTCTAACTACCAATATGTGCAGCAAGGAGAGTGGACAAATATGCAGCTGAGCAGAACATGCCACTAATTCCAACACTTTAAATAAAGGCAAATTCGAAAACCTGCAGTTAACTGATTGACGAAGACAGCAAAATCAGCTATCCTTTGAACAGAATATTTACTGTTCAAAATAAGGAGCCTGCACTTCTATTTCAACCACCGCTCACTGTTCTATCAAGTAACCCATTTAAAAGCATAGCAATATACAAACAAAAGTTGTGCACTGGATTGAACACTGGGTTTCAATATAGGAGACTCACATATAGATTCCTAATCAGCCATGAAATTCTGAATAAACTATTAATTTTCACTGGAACTTATTCTACATGTGTCTATGAAGATACATTATTTTCCAATTTGTCCTGAATCCATGAAAGAAATAAAGAGAAGAAATAAGTAATTTGGAGGAAAGAAACTTGTTCTCTGCACAGAACAGCTGATTCAGAGAAAATAAAACACAAATTACCTTATGCCGAGTCTCCTCTGCAAAACCAGGTGTATCTGTATCTGGAGGATAGGCAACTGTTATGTAGATATTATAGGGCTTTACCTATTTCAATGAGAAAAATATTTAGTTCAAAGTGCAATATAGGGGGCTTTTCCATGTCTGATAGTCATACAGAAAACCGTTTAAACAGGCATCTTAATGAGCTGCTAAAACAGATGTTTAGAGATAACAATGACTGAAATCCTAGTGATGCCGTTTCTAACAGGGTAGCTATTTTAGTCTGTTTCAGCACGTATACCGTGTTTCCCCGAAAATAAGACAGGGTCTTATATTAATTTTTGCTCCAAAAAGGCATTAGGGCTTATTTTTAGGGGATGTTTTATTTTTTTCATGTACAACAATCTACATTTATTCAAATACAGTCATGTCACCTTCATCTGGTTGCTGCACAATGGTGGAGGGCAGGCTTTCACTTAACTGGGGCTTATTTTGGGGGTAGGGCTTATATTACGAGCATCCTGAAAAATCCTACTAGGGCTTATTTTCAGGTTAGGTCTTATTTTCAGGGAAACAGGGTAGGTGGATTGAAAGTTCACACCAGTATAAACTGGTTAGTATTTCAGGTGCCACAACTCTTTTTAAAATTTATTCTATAAACCTTATTGGTGTTCATGTAAGGTTTCTGTAATTTGCAGTGGCTAGTTGTGCCTAACTGACAATGTTATGAGGTGCATCTGGGATTCAATCAAGTGCATGAGCAGGCACACAACTGATGTGCACCCAACACTTTCTCGTTTAGCCACAACCAGCCATGGCAAGTCATACAAATCTTGCACAAACACCAATAGGATTCACAGATGTTTCCACCGACTGGGATAAGAATACATATGGCATATCCATAGTCTTTTTGTGCCATAAGAGTAATTCCTTGTGGAATACAGTACTTCTTATTGCAATAAGTAGAACAGCTTGGTTCCTGAATGACAACAGAGTAGAATGTTGCCTACACCTTCTTGTTTGCCTTTATGCAACATGCCGCATTGTTAAACAGCAGAGATAATCACTATTTTATTAACCTATAACCTATATTAACACAGCAGAAACAACTCGTGTCTGTCATAAATTCAACAATGATGTCTTGACTTCATCTACAGAATGGCAATGTCTATGGTCGTATCATTAAAAGCAGAAGCAACCTTTAAAAGGTACCAATGTCATATTGATAGACTGAGATTAAAAAATTGGCATTAAACATATGGAGTAGAGAAGATACAATTAAAATAGGAGCGTGTTGGAAAACAAGCTGTTATGTTTGATAAAGTTGGAATGGGTAAAGGGCGGAGTGGGATCAGTGGATGATTTGCAGGAATTAAGTAAGAATTTCTAAGTCCCAAGATGGATGTTTTCAGTGGTCAGCAACAGCTGAAATGTTTTTCTTTCTCAATTAGGTCTGGTCATCAGAATTCCCAGTAACCAACCAGCTGTACATGGATAATCATAAATGCTTCCAGTCCCATTATATGCCTCATATAGTGCAGTAGGTGCTTAGCTCTGCTCCAAGATACCATTTTTTTTCACGTGGCTCAGCTATTATTTTGTACTATTAGACCCAAGGCTTTAAAAAAAAAAAGAAATAAAAAAGAAATAAAAATCCTATAAGCCTGAAGCAAGCCTATGTCTGAAACTCATATTTCACCCATGGTATTATCAGCATCTGCATATATGCTATAAGAAGATACTCAAATAATTTCTTTCATGAGAAGTAATTCACTAATTTCTAATTAGCTATTATAAATTGAAGGAGTTACACAACAGAAATATCACAGAATGAAGACCATTCTATGAAAACATGTTACATGTAGATAAGAAGTAGGTAAACATACCTCCATTTGCAAAGCTTCTGCTAACCCTCGAAGAGCAAACTTGGTTGCAGAATAAGCTGTATAACCAAACAATCCAACTTGCCCAGCCTGGGATGACACAAAGACAATCCTTCCCAATCTGCGTTCCTTCATGGTAGTAATTACTGCCCGAGTTGGGTAAACACTGCCCAGGTAGTTGACAGCCATCAATTGCTGTTGGTAAACATACAAGTCAGTGTCAAATTTTGTATGTGTTCATAAATGTCTCAATAACCAATAGATACATTTATACAGGCGTGGTATTAAGCTACAACTTCACATTAAAAGCTCAGGGGATATTAAGCGACATCACAATGTAGCACAACATCTCCTATAAAAATGGGAACTTGCCTAATGTTACAAATGCTTACATATTGCAAAAAGCTGGGCAGTGCCCATCAGCATGCTACAGTACATCCACTTAAGTAGCCTTTTGGGTGGTGTGCAGTCAGATCTTTTGTGTTATGCTCATGTGAGGGTTCGTCTTTTGTCTCCATTTTTTTTCTCAAATAAATCAGGAGATTTACGTAACTTTGAATCAGGGGAAAGGTTTATTGGAGTATTCAACAGAAAACCGGTATCTATGAAATTGTCCCATAACTTCTCGCCTGCCGCCAACGGGTCCGACAGGGGTTTCCAAGCTTCATTCAGGAACGGGTTAGTCTCGGTGGTGTTCCACGGACCCAGCCAATCCACCGATGCATCTGGCTTCAGCGTCTCTCTGGTCTCTCCTTCCAGTAGGGGAATGGCCTCGTCATCTCTGGGTTCGGTCCACCCGACATCTCCTGCTGGTGTGAAGGTCGCCCAGGGTCCTCCCGGTAGTCTCCCCTCCTCATCTCGCTCACCCTCCATGCCAAACGCTCTCTCCGTTCTCTTTCCACCCTTTCCTTCTCTTCCCTCAATCTCCTCTGCCACTCTCGGGCCTCGGCTTCACCCCAATAGGAGGGTCTTGGGGGAATTTCCCTCCTTCGGTGGTAGTCGGCCTCCTCCTTTGGCACTCTCAGCCTCTTCCAAACTCCTGTCCACGGGTCTTGTAGCCAGACCCACTCCCAGCCTGGAGGCAACTGACTGTCTCTCCCTTTTATCTCTGCTGTCCCCGCCTCTATCTCCATCCTCTTTCTTCTTTCTGTTCCCACCAACTCCCGTGGGGTCCGTTCCTCTACCGTTAACCCGCGCACTTCTCTTTCCAAGTCCCGGGTGTCTGTTCCCCACTGCTCTGTTTTCCGGGGAAGTGGAGTGGGCGAGGTTTGTATTTCTCTCTCCGCTGTTTGTGGAAGGGACGGCACTCCGGCGAGAGGTCCTTTACTCTCGCCCCCGGTCTCATAGCTCATTGATTTCAATCCTTGTGGGACTGCTCTTGGCAGAATGAGGAGGAAGGTGGCACATTTAATTGGGAAACAATCCAAGGCTCTGAAGGGAAGTAGCCCATGGTTTGAACCCTAGCAACTTGAGCTAGGGGAATGAAAGATTCCAAATGAAAACCCTAGAAAGCCACTGTCAATTATAGTGTTTAGTGGACTCTTGGTTAACTATAATAGATCTTTAAACCCTTGTTTTAATCCAGGCCACACACACATTTTGTTTTTTTACAAAAGATCCTTAAAATAACAAAGTATTTTTACATATAAATATTCAAAAAGAACTATGGCTTTATGATGCAAACAGAAAGCATTCAGTCCTGTGGAAAATACAGAGTACTGGATCACTGTTAATTTTATAACAGTAGGTCACTGTAGGAGACACAAGATGTACACCTCTGAAGTAGGTTTAAAATATATTATACTGAAAATAAATGTCTTACTTCTCTCATTCTAGTGCAATTTGTCAGATGAAGTTGGACAGATATTTCCAGACACTTTCAGACAGACAAAATTAGGACTACGTACCTCAAATCTACTTGTGTCAAGGTCTTCAAATTTTGCATTTACTGATGTTCCAGCACAGTTTACAAGCATGTCAACTGGACCCAACTTCTCTTGAGCCTTGAAAAAAAGGGCCATTAATTAAATGCAGTGAAGAACTGGGGTTTAAAATATATGTATCAGTATTTTCAGCAGAATGTTTCTGGAGTAAGACCATAACATACAAAACAAGGAAGTGTATAAATTTCCTTACTTGTTTTAGGACTTTCTCTACATATGTACAGTCTTTGGAGACATCAGCAGAGACAGTGTGCACAACCTATGTCAGAAGGGGAAAAAGATCAGATGTTACCATTGCATTAATTTTTGGATTAGTGACGATCACTTAAGCTGTTGCAGATAAAATGACTGCAGGAAAGATTGGGGCACCGTGGCTCTACTGTGTCTGTTACAACCTCTTTCTGCCCTTAGTTTTACTTGAGAGAAGGATACAGGGTTACTATTTTATATCTTAAACTCTGGGTGGATTTGACCTAAATGTAAAAAAATGATTTTTTTTTTACTATTTAAATTTAAGAAATCATTGATTTTTATCCATCTTGCTTAGAATCTTGGAAGACTGCTTTACTTTAGTATCACTATAAAAAGAAGCATATATAGCAAGAAAGTATAGGAAAGGGGCAGGGGAAGCAAAACGCCTCAAGCAAGCTTACAAGTACCACTTGGGTCACAACTGGCTCTCAGCTGCCACTTGCAAGTCTGGAGCTTCTGGCAGGCCAGAATCTAACTTTCCATCTACCAGATTAGGCCTATAGCCTGAAGATGTCTCTCGATACTCTATGTACCTACTAATGGATGACTGTGGAACTAAGCATTTTCTCTATCCAAGTAGGAAGAGGGATGGAAACCTCAATTATGCATTTTTTTGCTATTATTTTTCTCAACCTATCAAACTGGAAGTAATGTTAACAGTGTCAAATCCAGACACACACCCCAACCCCCTGTTTTCTGGGGTTTTTTTTTACAGCACTGCTAGGCAATGGCATATTTTTGTTCTCTTTTGCTCTAATTTGCTTCAGTGCAGGATATACTCATATGGCCTATAGTACCATGTTGATGTGTACTCATCTATGCACTTTACAGGTATGTGTTATTTGATGATGTTTTCTTATGGGTGTGTTTCTGCTGGTTGGTCTACTCCCCTCACACTTGACTGCTGCTCCTATTTAGTTTTCTTGAGATGTCAGCAATGGCATTGTGTTAAAGTGAAAACTTTTTTTTAAAAAAATCAAAGTATGAACTTTGAGAATGGTCAGCAGGTAAAAACAAGCAGGGAAGAGAGGCTACAGCTGAGAAAATATTAGCTATTCTGACCTTTTTAAATATATATATATATATATATATAAATTATTTTTCCATCATAGAACAATGAAAACTAAAAAAACTTTAAAAATAGAAAGCTTTGAAATGAAAACCTTATGGTTTGAGAACGGGAAAAGCAGGAGAGAGTAAAACAGGTAGAGGGCAGGAAAGATATCAGCTGTCTCTGAATTCTGCTTTTTATTATTTTTTAATGTCACTTTTGCAACATAGTTTTAGTTTTCACTTTTATGCTAAGAAATAAAATAAAGTTAGAAAGCATTAAAGTGAGAATTTGGGGTTGGTAAAACAAGATGGGAAGGGAAGAGACAGTTAAGACTAGCTGTTTCTGCATTCCTCTTTTTGTTTTAATGTTATCAATTTTGCACCATAGCACAAAAGTGGGTAAATGCATTTGAAAGCATTGAAAATGTGAAGGTTTGAGAATGGTGGGTAGGTAAAACAAAGAGGAAAGTATTGGCATCCAGATATGAGGAGGATATTTGTTGCTGTATGTACTGGATTGCACTAAGTTCTCCTAGTATCACCTTTCCACACACATCCAGAATTGCTTGCCAAGTTCTCACTCTCAACACTGATTACCATCTCCTTTTGCCTATCTTCTCCAGCCTCTCCATGTCCACTTCAGGTAAAGGTTCCCCTTGACATTTAGTCCAGTCGTGTCCGACTAGCGGGCGGTGCTCATCCCCGTTTCCAAGCCGTAGAGCCAGCGTTTGTCCCAAGACAGTTTCCGTGGTCACGTGGCCAGCGCGACTAGACACGGAACGCCGTTACCTTCCCACCGTGGTGGTACCTATTCATCTACTCGCATTTGCATGCTTTCGAAAGACATATGTAATTTGTTACAAAATGAGACAAAACTGGTAGAGCAATCTTACCTGTTTATCATTAACAGAGAACTTTTCAATTTCTTGCTTGGCCTTCAACAGCCGGTTCTAGAATTGAGCAAGCACAATTTGAGACTTTCTGCTAAATGATCTGAAATAATTTTAAAAATGAAACTTAACCAAATATTACCTAACATCCAGGTGCTTTATAACTCAAGGTACAACCATCCTATTAAGTTATCAATATAACAGCATAAAACAGCTGTTCTGGAACCAGACCAAAGGCCTATGCAGCCCAGAATTCAATTCCCACAATGGCCAACCTGATGCCTAAGGGAAGCCCAGACACAACACCTGACTAAAAAAGCTCCCTCCCACTTGTGTTCCTCAGCCATCGGTACTGCAAGACAATAGGTCGTCTGATGCTGGAGGTAATACATAGCCATCATGACTAGTAGCCATTGAACACTTTATCCTACCAAGTCTATAAATATAAAATAAATTGGCTTCAGACACCTTGAAGCAACCATGTTACTTCGTTTTCAGTTGTTCATCAACATTACTTGTGTGTTATAAACCACATGTTTATTCAGAGGTAGGTCTGGTTGTGTTCAGTGTGGCTGACTTCTAGGTAAGTCTACATAGGACTGCAGCCTTCTTTCTAAGTCTACCACTTTTTGAGATCACCAACACATGATACCGCAATATAATCAGAGGTCTTGTGCACAAAAAACAAAATTGATCAAGGTCTCTAAAAGTAGATATGCGGGAAGTAGACAAATAAGACCATTAAACAGAACGTATGTGTTGCAGTCAACTGTTTACAGCACCTGTCCCCAACCGCCCACTGATAATTGGAAATCTGTCCATTTCTACTCAAGGGAATGGGTCCATACACAAATGTAACACCACACATACAGCCTTGCAAACAAAATGCTCAAAATTCCTTCTGGTGGGCATTTCTTTTCTGGTAGAAATTTGAAACTTCTGATACATTTTCACCTATAGAGCTGCTTATATTATTATGATGCTTTATTATACATTTCTACTAATATTTGTTTCTTGTCTTCTTTTACTGATTTAGATACAGTTGTAAGTTATTTCAAATTTGATTGGATAGAAAAGATGGAATATTAATTCTCAAATAAAATATATCAGCAATTCCCAAATACAAAATCTCAATCCAAGTTTCACAGTTATTAAAATATCTCTGTTTACTTACCCACAAGAATCAATGGTTGAAATCCTATAGCTTAGCATAGTAAATCACACTATAGTTCCACTGAATTACTGGGGATTTGGCAAGTCAATTCCTCTATAAATTCCATTGATTCAAATGGCCCTACTAAAGTTGCAACTAGAATAGGCCCATTTAAATCAATGGAACTTACAGAGGACTTGATTAATCAAATACCACAGATTCAGTGGGCTTATTCTAGTGCAATTTACTACACTAAGCAACAGGATTTCTATGTGTAGTTTGAGTGGAGGGTTTAGAACATTGTTTCCCAACTTTGGGTCCCCAGATGTTCTTGGTCTACAACTCTCAGCAATCCTGACCAGGACAGCTAGTGGTGAAGGCTTGTGGGAGTTTTAGTCCAAGAATGTCTGGGGACCCAAAGCTGGAAACCACTGGTTTAGAAGATGATTTGCCCATAAGGGAATTGCTACCTGTCCTAACTTTAAGCTGATGGCAAAGCTGAAATACCAGTCTTGTCCTGAAGCTTTAGCTCATTTCCCCTCATGGGTTGACATTCTGTATTTTGCACTATTATAAAGACTTCACAGTACAGATTGAAGATGGCCTTGAATGTATGAAAACATAAAAGCAGGTATGCAAGTGTGTCACACTAAAAAAGGAAAGTGTGGGTCACGAAGAGTCGGACACAACTTAACGACTAAACAAACAAACAAAGCACATATAGAGACACTCAAACAAAAAACAGTACATGCATTTTCCTATAGGGGAGCTGACCAAATTTCCATTTCAGGCACTGTGTTATATAAAAAAAACACGGATTGATTGATTGATAGATATACCACCCATCTAGCTACCAAGGCCACTCTGAACAGTTTACAACAAAAAATAAGAACAATAACCAACAAACAGAGATTTTTATCAACAATTCTTCATATGAATTGTCCGTGCATTTGCTCGCTCCATCCCCAGCCAGCTGGCCCACTCACATGTTGTCACATACCACTGGGGTCTTCCTTCTCCAGCAGCTGCCCAGTCCAGGCAGGAGCTCGGGCTACCCTGCCCCACCTCCTCCGGCAGCCAACCACTCCAAGGCAGGACGGGGCTTCCCCCTGCACAGCTGTTCAGTGGTCAGCTGCCGGAGGAGGTGGGGCAGAGCAGCTGGAGCTCCTGCCCAGACTGGGCAACCGCTGGAGAAGGAGGACTATGGCAGCGTGTGATGAGTGAGAGGGCCAGCTGGCCAGGGAGTGAACGCACGGTACCTGTGGTGCCACACAAGACACTTCATATTAAGTTGGGTGACTTAAGTTGTGCCCATCTCTACCAACAATATTAAATTAAAATAAAATAGACATCAAAATAATGTAAAAGAAAAAACAGGTACTAAACATTATGAATTAGAAACATTATAAACTTAGAAATACAGTACAAAAGTCGTAACATCAAGATAGCAGAATCACTAACTTAAAGGAGTTGGTAATTACTCTGCATTCTGTTGTTGGAATATTCTGGAAGGTGTGTCTGAATAACCAAGTTTTCAACAATCTCTTAAAGGTAACCAGTGAAGCAGGAAGTGAATATTGGGCAGGAGTAGATTCCAAAGGTGTGGTGCAACTGCCGAGAAGGCTCAATTTCTGGTCTTCTCCTTCCAGGTCTCTCTTGGGGTCAGTATTCTCAACCGCCCTGCCTAGGATGTATGAGTAGGGAGGGCAGAACCCATTGGAAGGAGGCATTCTGCCAGGTAGCAAGGGAATTTGGTGAGTCAACCAGGTACCTAGAAGTGGAGGTGTTACTTTCTACCTTGGCACAATATGTAAAATCATTGGTAAGCCAGGGAATGAATGTTTTTGCTCTAGGTGGGTGAAACATCTCTCAAAGCAAAGAAAAATATTTATAGACTCGAAGATATTGCCAAAATATGAACTTCTTTATTCTGGGGAAAAAAAAGAAGAGGCACATATCCAATGGACTGAAACTAAAGAATTTCACTACCTAAGCAGTATGGCCTTAGTTATAATTATTATTCTGCATTTCTCATTAACAATTTAATGGCTTCATAGTTGATAAATAAACATGCTAGAAATTTACCTCATTTCTTGCAATTAGTGTTATAAAAGCGCCTTGTTTAAAGCATTCAATAGCGATGCTTTTTCCAATGCCACTGGAGCCACCCGTCACCTTTTAAGAAAAGAAAACAGCACATGAGTATATAAATCTACAAAGCAAACTATACTGTCATTTATAAACCTATTAATGGAATGGTCAAACACAGAATCAGTTCACACGCAGAAGCTACCACAGTCTAAACCTGCCCACAGTAATATAACTCTTATGAAGATACTGCCATGAAGATACTGCCACAATCACATAAATGGCTATAAGTTGTCTCCATGGTCCACACAATTTATCGTGAGCATCATAACAAAGCAAGAATCCCACAGATGGGGAAAAGGAAAAATGGTATTTTGCAGCCTTTAATTATCCTCTTGGCTCTAGTACTGTATATTACTATGGCAAAATCATCGTGCAAAAAAATTTGAGTGCTACTGCAGTCACCTTTGCGCAAAGGCAGCACAGTATCAAACTGGATTAAATTCTGCTTATTCAACACACCTGTGTTACTATGGGCACAGCTACAAATGGATATAAAAATGTATGTCCTTGTTATCCAACTCTATATATACATTTAAGCATCTCAAGAAGTTGCTACAGCATGAATTTTGATTTCTAAAATCCCACATTCTTCTCCCAATAGGAAATCCAATGAAATACTGTATCAACAGCAACACCAGTTGTCAAGTAGACCAATTAGACCAGGGGTCTCAAACTCAATTTACCTGGGAGCCGCTGGAGGCAGAGTCTGAGTGAGGCTGGGCCGCATCAGATTTTCCGCCAAGCAGAGCAAGAGCCCGAGGAAGCCGCGCGGGAGTTTCCTTAGCCCAGCTGGGGCTCCGAGGAGGAGGAGGAGGAGGGATGTGCGAGCCCTCGTCGCCCGGCCACGACCCCCTCCGGCTCCTTCTTCACCACCACCACCACCACCACCAGCAGGACAAAGAAGCGGAGAAGGGAGGGAGCGCCGGCGACCACTTAGGCGGGGGGAGGAGGGCACGACATAAAATTTAAAAAAAACCCTCACAGAATTCACCTTGTCAAAGGAGAAAAGCCCCCACCGGTACCCGCGAAATTAAACAGAACGGGGCGGGGGCCCCCCACAGGTGCGTGCACGCGCATGCACACAAACACACACACACACAAACACATGCACACACACGGAGGTACGGCAACCTTCCTCTGAGGGCCCCCCCTAAAAAAAAAGGCTCACTCAGCAGCAGCAGCTACCCCCACCACGACAGAGGAGCAAACTTTGTGAGGCGAGCCCAGGCAGCCTCCAGAGCCGAGGCGGCTGAAGCAGGACGAAGAGGAGGAGGAGGAGGAAGCACCGCCGGGTGCTGAGGCGGCTGCTGGCCGGGCTGGTGCTGGGGGTGCTGAGAGAGAAAGAGAGCCGCTTCCCTGGAAGAGGCGGCGGCGGCAGCTGCTGTTGGCGACTTGGAGGTGCTCTTCGAGGATGGGCCGGGAGCGACTTGACAGCAGAGGACGCGTGGGTGCTTCGGGGGGGAGGCAAGGCGGGGGCCACAAACTATCGTCCGGCGGGCCGCAAATGGCCCCCGGGCCGCATGTTTGAGACCCCTGAATTAGACCAAGTAGAGTATTCTTGTGGACAACACATTCAAGCTCTTCTCCTGGGCAAGAAACCATGCTTTTTATTAGCTTCCTACTCTCAAAATAGCCATGATCTTAATTTCAAAGGTAGTGCATCTAAGCTTTACTTATCTGTTTTGAATTGTTTTTAACCGTTTTAATTACAATGTTTGGTGGAACCCGCCCGGAGTAGACTTTGTCTAAAAGGGCAGGATAGAAATCGAATAAATAAATAAATAAATAAATAAATAAAATCTTTACACATTGGTTTGATGAAACTCACACATGGATCATGCTGTACAAAGACGCCTCATCCTCATTGTTACTTTGATATAACCTTAGTCTGAAAATAGCAAGCATGCTAATTCGACTGATACATGTAATTTTTAAAGAGAAACTTGTCAAGAACTAGAGCAGAGATTATTTTTAAAAATTCAATTTAATTTGGATTTTTCATTTTTTAAGTTAAATGTAAATTTCATTTAACTTCATTTATCTACAGTTTCACTTACATTAGAAGTCCTTAAAATTAACATTTTAGAGAAATTTGAATGTAACACACACACAAATAACTCTACCTTCGTGTAACTGAACCAGTGGCGCTACGAGCTTCTTTGAGCACAAAATGATCACACACACATTGGCTAAAATCCTATTGCACAAAGTGCCACAGTTAAGAAATCTCCATAGGTATTACCTGTTGCACACCAAGTCACACAACTTTGTAAACAGATACTGTCCACAGAGATTTCTTAATATGGCAATTTGCCTCTAAGAGTTATGCCACTTACAGAACTGCATAACATGAGTTCAGCCACTGATTTAAAAACTCTTTTTCCAAGGCCGAAAAGGGGTAGGTCGGACAACAGTATTTTACTTTCTGTCAAGCTTATAAAAGTGACAGAAAAGGCTGTGTTCTCTCTATTATAACATATTAGGATATAAAACCAAATAGGCAGCACGGAAATGTCCATTTTGTTAACAGAATACTTATGTCCATTGGTATGAGCAACCATTGCTGGAGGAAAGTTGCTTAGGCTCATACAGATGGCTTAGCTTTTCCATCCCACTACAGACACTGTCTGAAGAAGTTATTAAACATGACAGACTGGTTTTAAATCCCCTCCACTTCGGAAGCTATTTGCTATGATTTGAATGTGTACATATGTATGATGGTGCTTCTTTCAAAGAAGGAAGCCTAAAGCTATTCTTATGGAGACAATGCTATCATTTTTTGTATCCTAGATTTAGTCTTCAAGCAAGTCATTTTCTTGATTTTTTTTCCACGCACACAGGAGAGTAAAGTAGTTAATGAATTCTGCAATTGCTGCCTCATCTCAAAGCAAATATATTACTTTAATGGAAGATGTGTAGGCTTATATAATGAAAGGTTTCAAAGCATATTCCTTTCTCATAATTTTAAAAGCTCTTTAGCTGAAAGCCCAATGAACTTTAATTATTCTAGCAACCAGTTTGCAAGCATTCTTGTTTTGGAGATATGAGAAACATGATTAAAGAAGTATATATGTTACAATGGCAGAAACCTGATTATCAACAACTATTTTTAAAGCTACGTAGGTATTACTCAAGAGCACTGTAAACAGTAAGACAGACTATACCCAGATAGCATTTAAACTTGAGTGCTAAATTTTGTGTCCCCTTCCAAGAGTGGCAGCAAACTGAGAATTTAAAGTTTAATCATCTAGATTTATCTACAATTATTTGCCAACTGTAAACACACACTTGATCTTAGCCAAAAGGCAGAGAATCAATATTTTGTTCTTGTGGTTGTGTGTTGAGCAGTACCTCTACTATTGTTTTTATGATTAGTCTCAAGCACTCAGCTTTGTTTGAGACCTGTTTTGGCTGTTCCTTTTTAAAAATTAATGTTCTTTTTAAATCAGAACTGTTTTTATCTTAACTCCTAAAATTCATTTATAACCCAAGAAACAGCCTGGACATTTGCTCAGAAATGCTACAATCAGTATAATTTATCTTTTTAAGTTGTTGTCAGCTGTGTGATAGACACTGTTCAAGCTTGACTGGCTGAGTAGACCTGACAGAGTGGAGGAAATCAGGAACAGTGGAGATTAATTGTAAACAAATTTTTCCAACAGTTTGAAAACATTCAGGTGTACAGTGGTGCCTCGACTTACGAACTTAATTGGTTCAGGAAGATGGTCGTAACTCGAAATGGTCGTAAGTCGAACCACCATTTCCCATTGGAATGCATTGAAATGCAATTAATCCGTTCCGGCCAAAGAAAAAAAAATCACCAAAAAATAAAATAAAATAAAATAAATCACTGCAAGACCGGTCGGAAACGCGATTAATCCCTTCCAGCCGAAGGGGGGGGGGGGAGGGAAGAAAAGCAATCAACCATTCAAGACCCATTGCAAATGCAAACAAGACAAAGCAAAAAGCAATCAAGCAGATCGTGCAAGATCGGAAATGGGGGGGGGGGGGAAACTAAAAAGCAAACTCCCCAAGACCCATCGGAAATGGGGGAAAAAATCCAAAAAGCAAGGAAACCCCCCAAGACCCATCGGAAATGGGGGCGGGAATCCAAAAAGCAACCAAACCCCCCAAGACCCATCGGAAATGGGGGAAAAAAACCAAAAAACAAACAAACCCCCAAGACCCATCACAGCAACATAACCCCCCCCCCCAGCTCAAAACCATGCTGCAAAAACACCCAGAACAGTTTTTAAAAAGCAGAAAACAGCACCTTACCTTATAAGGCAGCCCAAAGCCTCCCTGCAAACACACACACAGACGCTCTCCAGAAGCAGAAGGAGGCAGTCCCAAGCCTCCGGCGACAACGCACACTATCTAACTGCTGGGGCGAAAGAGCTACAAAGAAGCAGTCTCGTCGCCACCTACAGTTAAAAATTTGAATTTCCTGCCTTTTTCCCCTGCCTTTTTCTGTTCGCAAGTAGAAGCAAAATTTTACGGCCGAAGCTGGTCGTAACTCGAAATGGTCGTAAGTAGGGGCGTTCGTAAGTTGAGGCACCACTGTATCTTGTTCACAAACCAACCTCCTTGCCTTTGGTATAATAAAAGAAGCCTGTTGCTGTTCTAGTGAACAGAAGAATTTTCTAGTGAAAATGCATTTAAATACTTTAAAACATGCAATCTGATTTAGGCCCAAGATAACTAACTGTCTCAGGGAGAGTGAGAGAAACAGACTTGGACACTAGACTAGCATTGCTGTTGAAAGAATAAATATTACTGCCTCCAACCTTTTTTAACATAAAAGACCTATGCTATCTTGCACTTTTCTTACTGAGTATACTAATGTCACTACCCTGTTTCCCCAAAAATAAGACCTAACCTGAAAATAAGCCCTAGTATGATTTTTCAGGATGCTCGTAATATAAACCCTACCCCAAAAATAAGCCCTAGTTAAGTGAAACCCTGCCCTCCACCACTGTGCAGCAACCAGAAGAAAATGACATGACTGTATTTGAATAAATGTCGATTGTTGTACATGAAAAAAATAAAACATCCCCTGAAAATAAGCCCTAATGTGTTTTTTGGAGCAAAAATTAATATAAGACCCTGTCTTATTTTCGGTGAACCACGGTAGTCTGCAAAATGAAGGGACACCGCTGTTTGTTTTGTATTAAAAAAAATGAGTGTAAAACCAGCCACCAGATTTTTTGTAAACTTTTAAACTTCTGATATGCATATTTCAATCTGACCCTAAAAGGACAGCATCCCAAATTTATACACCATCACGTGTAACATTGGAAGAATTAATGGAAGCTTGGAAGACACTTGAAACAAACAATTTCCTGACATGTGAAACATGTGAAGCAAAGACCTTACTATTCAGTCTCAGCAAAAATTGAAACACTTTAAAAAGAACTCACACAATACTAAGATGGCAACATTTAAGGCCTGAGGAATGGATCATTTTATATCACTGCCCCCTTACAACTTATGCAAGCTATCCTGCCTCTAAGAAGACTGTTAATGGATGCAACTTTTTCATTCTTAGTTTGTTGCACTGAAACACTCTATAACAGGGGTCCCCAAGCCCCGGTCCGTGGCCCGGTGGCGGTCCGTGGGCTTGCCGGAACTGGGCCGCGGAGACGGCTCTCCGCCCCCCTGCACACACGGTGAGCGTGTTGCGCTCACACGGGGGGGTGTCACACACACGGGGGGGCGTCACGCTCATGCAGGGGGCGTGTTGCATGCGTGCAAGCGCAACACACATACACTACGAGCGCAGGGGAGCCCCCGCCCCCCGCACACGGAGCCACCCCACCCCAACCGGTCCGCGGTCCCAAAAAGGTTGGGGACCACTGCTTTATAAGATACGGCATACAAATATTTGAAACAAATAATACTCTGTGTTATTTAAATTGTATTCATAGCACAGTAAAACCTAATGGAGGGGATGCAGTAATATGTGAACATTTGTCCAAAAGTTGTAGGAATACAAAGTGATACAGCAATTCTAGCATAGTATTTGACAAATATAGTAAAATATTGAAGGACACAATGTACAACACAAGCCCCAGATAACAGAACTATCTGCATACCAAAAGTCTCTCCTCAAGTGTGGACTTATTAGCTGGCCTTAGGAATGCCCACCAACATCTTCAATGTGCAATCAACAACCTTTTCAATACCAGATTTCACTATTCCCATGTGCATTCAGTAGTTCCACACACATTTTATCTTCTGTTGATAAAATAAGACATAAAAATAATAGCAGTCAAAGACAACATGCTCAAAGTCTTTCAAGAGTTACAGAATGTTAACATCAGTTGTGTCATGTAACACATACAGAAAATGAGACTTGTAACATGGAGGGAATTGGTCATGACCAACTTGTAGTGTCCTTGAATCAAATGGCACATATAGTCATGTAAAAAAGAAAGTACACCCTCTTTTAATTCTATGTTTTTACGTATCAGGACAAATTCAAAATCATAGGGTTCTTAGCAGGTCTGAAAATTAGGTAAATACAACCTCAGATGAACAACAAACAAATGACATATTATATCATGTTATGGTTTTTTTTACAAAAATAAAAGCCAAAATTGAGAAGCCATGTGTGAAAAACTAAGTACACCCTTACTGCTTCCATCGGAATTAAGAGGTTAAGTAGCAGCAGGTTAAGGTGTTGCTAACTAAACACCCTTGAGAACTGATAATCAGCAAGTGTGACCACCTCTTTAAAAGCCGGAGTTTTAGCAGTTTGCTGATCTGGAGCCTTCAGGTGTGTGTTAATACAATGCTAAGGAGGAAACACATCAGCAATGATAATAGAGAAGCAAATGTTGCTGCTCATCAGTCTGGGAAGGATTATAAGGCCATTTCCAAACAATTTAAAGTCCACCATTCTACACTGAGGAAGATTATTCACAAGTGGAAAACATTCAAGACAGTTGCCAATCTTCCCAGAAGTGGACGCCCAAGCAAATTCATTCCAAGGTCAAACCGTCCAATGCTCAGATAAATTGCAAAAAAACCCCCAAGACTTACATCTCAGACTCTACAGGCTTCAATTAGCATGTTAAAGTTCATGACAGTACAATTAGAAGAAGTCTGATCAGGTATGGTTTGTTTGGAAGGGTTGCCAGGTGAAAGCCTTTTCTCTCTAAAAAGAACATGGCAGCCCAGCTTTGGTTTGCAAAGTTGGATCTGGACAAACCACAAGACTTCTGAAACAATGTCCTTTGGACAGACAAGACAAGGGGGAGATATTTGGCCATAATGCACAGTGCTACATTTGGAGAAAACCAAACACAGCACATCAGCACAAACACCTCATACCGTCAAGCACAGTGGTGGAGGGGTGATGATTTGGGCTTGTTTTGCAGCCACAGGACCTGGGCACCTTGCAGTCATTGAGTCAACCATGAACTCCTCTGTATACCAAAGTATTCTAGAGTCAAATGTGAGGCCATATGTCTAATAGCTAAAGCTCAGCTGAAATTGGGCCATGCAACAAACAGGCGAATAATCTCAAGCACACCACCAAATCAACAACAGAATGGCTGAAAAATAAAATGAATCAAGGTGTTGCACTGGCCCAGTAAAAGTCCAGATCTCAGCTTGATTGAAATGCTATGGCAGGACTTTAAGACAGCTGTGCATAAACAAATGTGTGCAAACCTCAATGAACTGAAGCGACATTGTAAAGAAAAGTGAGCTAAAATTCCTCCACAATGATGTGAGTGAGTGATAGTAATACAGAAAGCGATTACTTCAAGTTATTGGTGCTAACGGTGGTTCTACAAGCTAATGAATCATAAGGTGTACTTAGTTTTTCACACATGGCTTCTCCATTTTGGCTTTATTTTTGTTAAATAAATTATGACACAGTGTAATTTGCCATGTGTTGTTCATCTGAGGTTGTATTTGCCAAATTTTCAGACCTGCTAAGGACCTGATGGTTTTTATTTTGTCCTGATAGAAATTCAAAGAGGTTGTACAGTGGTGCCTCGCAAGACGAATGCCTCGCGGGACGAAAAACTCGCAAGATGAACGGGTCTTGTGAGTTTTTTGGTGCCTCGCAAGACGGGCCGTCTTGCGATATTTTTTGTCTTGTGAGGCGGGTTTCCCATAGGAATGCATTGAAATTTAATTAATGCGTTCCTATGGGGAAAAAAAAGAAACCAAAAAAAAAAAAAGTCAGAAAAAAGTCACTTACCAGGTACAGTAGACCCAGCCCCGCTCCTCACAGTGCCTTGGTAGCCCTGGAACAGCCGGACTCTGTGTGAGCAGAGCGCCGAACAGCTGAGAGTCAGCAACCAGCAGAGAGGTGGCAGCCATTTTGGAGAGGCGGCAGCCATTTTGAGAGGTGACCACATGGCTGCTGCCTCTCAAAATGGCTGCCGCCTCTCCAAAATGGCTGCCGCCTCTCTGCTGGTTGCCGATTCTCAGCTGTTCGGCGCTCTGCTCACACAGAATCCGGCTGTTCCGGGGCTACCAAGGCATTGTGAGGAGCGGGGCTGGGTCTACTGTACCTGGTAAGTGACTTTTTTTTTGGTTTCTGACTTTTTCCCCCCATAGAAACGCATTAATTAAATTTCAATGCATTCCTATGGGAAACCGCTTTTCGCAAGACGAAAATTTCGCAAGATGGAGCTACTCGCGGAACGAATTACTTTCGTCTTGTGAGGCACCACTGTACTTTCTTTTTCACATGATGGTGTCACGCTCCTGCCTGTCCCTTGGTTGTTTCACCAATCAAAGGGCACAAGCTACGTATCATGTCACTGCCACCAGTTGATTACATCAACATTATGCATTATTAATAATAGAGGTCCAGGCAATGTGTCATTTTAAATAGAACCAAACAGAAGTTGTTTATTATTACAGGTGATGAAGGTACAATCAATGTCTTTAGCTCTTAACCAAACATCCCACTTCATCCACCCTCAACCGCCAATCCTCTCTATCCACCCCAAACTCCAAATCTCTAACTCTCCAAAAACTTCAAATCTAAACTCCTCCTCCTCCTGCAGAGACTCTGCCTCTCCAGCACTCTCATTGGTCCATGCAGATAGCACATCAATATTCATGACCTGGACGGACGCCACAGACGGTATATAATGAAATTACTTCTTCCTTCATTCTATGCTACAAAGGGCAACCAAGTGTTTAGCTAATCCTGTTGTAAGCTTTTTCCTTTTATACAGCAGGGGTTTCCTTTAAAGAGGAAAGGAAAGGGTTACTTCCCTGCCTCCTGCAACCTGTTTCCTACAAATCAGGTAAACCACTAGACTCCCATGATAGGTTATGTGCAGGAGTACAGTGGTGCCTCGACTTACGAACTTAATTGGTTCCGGAACTCCGGTCGTAACTCGAAGCACCATTTCCAATTGAAATGCATTGAAATGCAATTAATCAATTCCGGCCAAAGAAAAAAAATCACCAAAAAAAAAAAAAAAAAAAAAAACACCACACAAACCACTGCAAGATCCATCGGAAACGCGATTAATCCATTCCGGCCGAAAAGGGGGGGGGGGGGAGAAAAGCAAGCAAAGCATGCAAGACCCATCGGAAATGCGAAAAAAGCAAAGCAGAAAGCAAGTGAAGCGTGCAAGACCCATCGGAAATGCAAAAAAAGCAAAGCAAAAAGCAAGCGAAGCGTGCAAGACCCATCAGAAATGCAAAAAAAGCAAAGCAGAAAGCAAGTGAAGCGTGCAAGACCCATCGGAAATGCAGAAAAAGCAAAGCAGAAAGCAAGCAAAGCGTGCAAGACCCATCGGAAGTGCAAAAAAGCAAAGCAGAAAGCAAGCAAAGCGTGCAAGACCCATCGGAAATGCAAAAAGAGCAAAGCAGAAAGCAAGCGAAGCATGCAAGACCCATTGAAAATGCAAAAAAAGCAAAGCAGAAAGCAAGCAAAGCATGCAAGACCCATCGGAAATGCAAAAAAAGCAAAGCAGAAAGCAAGCGAAGCGTGCAAGACCCATCGGAAGTGCAAAAAAAAAGCAAAGCAGAAAGCAAGCGAAGCGTGCAAGACCCATCGGAAATGCAAAAAAAGCAAAGCAAAAAGCAAGCAAACTCCCCAAGACCCATCAGAAATGGGGGGGGGGGAAAACCCAAAAAGCAAGCAAACCCCCCAAGACGCATCGGAAATGGGGAAAAACACACAAAAAGCAAACAAACCCCCCAAGACCCATCGGAAATGGGGGGGGAAAAACCAACCAAACAAACAAACCCCCCAAGACCCATCACAGAAACATAACCCCCCCAGCCCAAAACCACGCTGCAAAACCCACCCAGAACAGTTTTTAAAAAGCAGAAAGCAGCACCTTACCTTACCAGGCAGTCCGAAGCCTCCTCCGATCGCACTCACTCTAACCGTTGGGGCGAAAGAACTACAAAGAAGCAGCCTCTTCGCCTACCAACGGTTAGCAATTTGAATTTCCCGCTTTTTCCCCCTGCCTTTTTCTGTTCGTAACTGGAAGCTCCGGCTGCAAGTCGAAGCAAAATTTTGCGGCCAGAGCTGGTCGTAACTCGAAATGGTCGTGAGTCGGGATGTTCATAAGTCGAGGCACCACTGTACTCCTCTTACATTTTGTTGTGGACCCACACTTGTATGGGTATACCAGTGGCCTACTTTATTTTACTCTCACAGGGTTACTCCATGTACAGTCTATAGGAAACATTTTGAATACACTAGCCAAAATCCTGTTGGTTACTGCAGTAGTGCAACAGAATAGGCCCACTGAATCAATGGGAACTTAAGCCAACTCCTCCATAATTTCTATTGATTCAAATGGGCCTACTCTAACTGCAACTTACTTTAGCATTTTATAATAAATTACGTCCATATGAATCAATGGAACTTACAGATGAGTTAACTCAACAAATCCACATCGATTCAATGGCCCTAGGTAAAGGTTCCCCTTGACATTTAGTCCAGTCGTGTCCGACTCTAGGGCGCGATGCTCATCCCCGTTTCCAAGCCATAGAGCCAGCGTTTGTCCAAAGACAGTTTCCATGGTCACGTGGCCAGCGCAACTAGACACGGAACACCGTTACCTTCCCACCGAGGTGGTACCTATTTATCTACTTGCATTTGCATGCTTTCGAACTGCTAGGTTGGCAGGAGCTGGGACAAGCGACGGGAGCTCACTCCGTTGCGTGGATTCGATCTTACGACTGCTGGTCTTCTGACCTTGCAGCACAGAGGCTTCTGCGGTTTAACCTGCAGTGCCACCACGTCCCAATTAATTAACCTGCAGCGCCACCACGTCAATGGCCCTACTCTAGTGTAATTTTGGCCATTATAATGCATGATGTACATGTTATTATCACCTATCTGAATGAGGCTTGCCACCCTAAGGAGATGCAGACAGCTGTCAAAGTTGTAGAAACATATCTTATTTCAATTAAACCTTCAAGCAGGTTGGAATCAATTCCTGTTTTTCCAAGTTCAAGCTCACATTAAGGCATAAAACTCACTGAGCGAGCTTGGACCAGTCATTCTGTCCCAGCCTTACCTAACTTACAGGGTTGTTGTGAGGGCAGATCAGGGAAGAGATGAACCAAACAAGCTGGTTTGAGGTCACAGGAGGAAAACTTGGGATATAATTGTAAATGCATTACCTAACTTACAGGGTTGTTGTGAGGACAGGTCAGGGAAGAGATAAACCAAACATGCTGGTTTGAGGTCACAGGAAGAAAAAGTGGGATATAATTGTAAATAGTATGCAGGACTGTATGCAGAAAATTTTCCAGGGTGTATGTGCACAGTGCCATGTGAATATAATTCATCAACACCCATGTTAAAACATAACACATCAACATGTTTTTTAGTTCCTAGTATCATCCTGCATCCTGTTAGGACCAGAGATCATATCAGAACAGGAAATCAGCAAGCCATCCCATCTGGGCTCCCAAGTCATACTACTGACCTCTTTTTCCTTTGAACCAATTGCACTTGTCTGCTAGCAAAGAAACATTCCTTTCCAGTTTTGAGTTTTCATCAAGTCTAAAAACTTCTCCCCATAACTCACACTAAGAAGCTTCTGGATAGCTCAGTGCTTTAGGTATCTGGCTGCGGAGCCAGAAGTTGGGAGTTCGATTCACACTGTGCCTCTCTGACAGGAGCTGGATTCCATGAACCATAGGGCCCCTTTCCCACTCTGCAGTTCTAAGATTAAGATAAGAATTGAGTTCCAAAGTAGTCATTAAGGGTTTTCCCAGATAAATGGGAGGCCAGGCTGGTCCCATCTTTGCTCGCCTTCTGCAAGCAGACAAAGATCTTTCTCTTCAGACAGGCTTTTCCTTAGTGACTGGCTGTCTTAGATTTTTAAAAATGGATTGTTGTGCCTTGTTGCTTTTTAATGTGTTTTTAGTATTGATTTTATTTACTATTTTTAATATAAAATTTATTTAATTACTTTTAAATATTTGTATACTTACTGTTTTGCTTTTAAATATTGTCCTTTTAATGATATAAGCTGCCTTAAGGAGAAAGGAGAGGTGAAAATATCTTAAATAAATAAAATCCTACTTGAATGCATATACAAGATACTTTCTTGTTGTTTATGGGAAAAATGGGTAATAAAGGTGACTTAAGTAGCTGACCCCCTTCACGGATTGCTGCCTTGTCGTGGCGAAGGGGCTTGAGTAATTCAGAGAAGCTATGGGCTATGCCGTGCAGGGACACCCAAGACGGACAGGTCATAGTGGAGAGTTCTGACTAAGGACGAGATGGATGGACAGTGTCATTGAAGCTACCAACATGAATTTGACCAAACTCCGGGAGGCAGTGGAAGACAGGAGGACCTGGTGTGCTCTGGTCCATGGGGTCACGAAGAGTCGGACACAACTTAACGACTAAACAACAAAAAAGTAGCTGACTGGATAGTTCAGTGAGTATACTGCTCACAATGCAATATACTCCTCCAGTTACTCTGAGTTTTAGCACAATGCAAATGGATTCAAAATTTCCCAACTATTTTATTTTAAGCGAAGGGAAAATTCATACTTTTCTTCAAGGAGGTAGTTTATTTTAAATTGCTTTACATTGTGCTATTTTTAACCTGTTTTTGGTTGAGTGAATGGCCATGTCATTGTATTCTGTGTAGGGGGGCATTCCCTGTGCTGACATCTTTCTTGGTGATATGTTTGAGGTGGCGTGGGATGCTGTCCCATCAGGAAATCAGAAATGATACCTGCTGTCCTAACTATTTATCTTTTTAATTTTTTTCTTTTAAATAAACTATTTGACTTTAGCACTGCATCATATAGGCACTGAAGTCTTGCTGGCTTTTTACTACGGCTTGCCTTCCATCTGGTGACTTTAACTTCCTCATACAAACACTATGCGCCAGCTCTTTTCCTTCTTTCTTTTTCTTACATTTGCATTTTTTGGGCATTTTATTTTTTCTATTTTGCTGTCAAACTTTGCTAACCTATTGTAAAGGAAGGTCTACAGACTTTCAAAAGAGATGAGAGGGAAGCTTCAATGGCAGAAAAATGCACTATGTGTAGCGCTTTTCCACTCTGAATTAAAAAAAGATTTTAAAAAATTACACACAGATTGGAAGGAACAAAAGAAAGAAACTTGCACTGTAAAAGTCTGGAGGAACAAACTCCAGACAAGACAATTACAGACAAGCACAGAATACAGGTGGAATCAGGACAGACCCATGGGCAGATCAAAGTGCCACCGAAGACTATTTAAGGTGATTTAAAGAGCAGTGTGTGGTCACCTGCACTGAATCAATCTTGGTTCAATTGAGGCTGCCCCATGAGGATGGGAACAGTGTTACAAAGAGCACATGACATGAACTGATACAATAGTACCCGGAGACAACGCTCAGATTTTTAGGAAATGTAGTGGCACCCTGAATTAGGTATGTGGTTGTGGAACCAGAGGTTGGCAGTTTGATTCCCCACTGTGCCTTCCTGTGAGTAAAGCCAGCCTGTGTGGCCTTGGCCAAGCTACACAGTTCTAGGATGCCCCCAGAAGAAGGAAATGGTAAAGCATTTCTGAGTACTCTCTACCTAGAAAAGCCTGAAATGGGTCACCATAAGTCAGAACTGTCTTGATAGTACACAATTATTATTAAGTATCCTTATCGCTTCAGAATTATCCATGACCTTTGTCTTTAAATATAGCTATTCTAGCATCTATATTTTCAGTATAAAGAAATGTGAAGTTTATAGGAAAGTATGTGCAAATGTCACGGACGTATGATGCATTAAGTTTTAATTGCAAGAGAACAATGACAAACAGAATAGTTTTCTGATGATTCATATTTGCTTCATTCAAAACAATATAAAGAATTACTCAGAAATCCAGACAAAGATGACAGCATTTCTTATGGATTAGATATTCTTGTAACACTCACCAGTTTGTTATATTATCATATTTCCAGTGGCATGCGTAAAGCCCTATTTCTTCCATTAAATGCTACTAATTAAACCGGGAATTAATACAGTTAAGTTCAAATATTCAAAACACTTCAGTTTTTCAGTAAGACCAACTCTTAATGATAACCTCACCTTTATAATTCTCAACGCAGGACTACAAATCAAAGGATACCTGCCAGGTGGTTGCCTAAATTTTTCTTGAATGCCTCCAGTGTTGAACCACTCACCACCTCTCAAGTTAATTGGTTCCATTGCCGTACTGCTCTAACAATTATTCAACTGAAATATGGCTTCCTGTAACTTGAGCCCTGATTATGCACGCAAATTTTCTGCAGGACCAACATTCTTTATCTTTGAACAACTTTACTTTTTTCAAAAAGCTAAGGAAGAACAAGAACAAGAAGACTCTTGTGACGATTTGTGACTCTGCATCTCTATAGAAACCTTAGAAGAGACTTTCCTAACCCAGGTGTGTTGAGCTATAATTCCCATCCTGCACAGTCAAACACATATGAAGGCCACCTTGCTGAGAAAAGGTATTGTAGAATTTGAGTTGCTGTCACAAACATTCCACTCTCCCACAAAAGCCCGCCACTCACAAGTGCAAGAAAATGTGTAGATTTATCTAAGGCTGCAAAGAGAAAAATCCTTGCCCACACAGAGGAGAAATTCTAGTTTGTTTCCATCACACCCCTTTGTGCTAATAACAGTGTTGGGTGTTGCTGGTATTATGTCCATGTAGGATGATCCAGTGATTTCGGGGACAATTTTATTCCACCACAATTTGTTTCAGCGGAAGAATGTTTATTAAATATGACAAAGAAAACAATAATTAAAGAACTGAAGAGGAGGCCATTAACTAAGTTGTGAGGCCTTTCAAGGCAAAGATGTGTTATTTCCATATAAATGCTATATGCATTCCAAGCCCTTTTTAATGTCTTGTCTAAATAGTATTTCATAATTTGAAGCATTATTTGCTCTTACTCAATTGCCTTAAATATAAATAATCTACATTATATTAGTTAACTCCTAATCTATATTTATAACTCATCTGCAAGTATTTTGCATATTCAGTTACTAGTCTAACAAAATAATACTGACACAGACTGTCTCAGTTTTCTTTCTCTGCTGTGCTTTATTAGGAGTCAGAGAACAGAAAGGTCCCTCCCAGTATTCTCAGTTACTACTTACCCTGTTTCCCTGAAAATAAGACCTAACCTGAAAATAAGCCCTAGTATGATTTTTCAGGATGCTCGTAATATAAGCCCTACCCCAAAAATAAGCCCTAGTTAAGTGAAAGCCCGCCCTCCACCACTGTACAGCAACCAGAAGATGACATGACTGTACAGTATTTGAATAAACGTAGATTGTTGTACATGTAAAAAAATAAAACATCCCCTGAAAATAAGCCCTACTGCTTTTTTTGGAGCAAAAATTAATATAAGACCCTGTCTTATTTTCGGGGAAACACGGTATTACTCTCAGCAGTTATCAGTTGAGTCTATTTCCCTTAAACTGCCCATACATTGAGCTTTGGCCTACAACAGTACTCATCAATCCCCGACAGCATGGGTACGGTTAGAGAGGATGGGGGTTATAGTCCAAAACATCAGGAAAGAACCAATTTGCCTACTACAGTCCTAGTCTCTCAACAGTGAGACAATGGCATTTAGAGAGCTACAATGACATACACATATTATTTTAAACATGCTAAAGGAATGCACAGTGCTAAGGAGCATGACCTCCACCCACTCTCGTCCATTAAGACCAAGAGATAAACAAACATGGCACTGTGTGCAAGGCTCCAAGCACTGGCAATTAAAAAATAAAACCCTCATAGATTCCTGAGCACACACCATGTGCTTTTAAAATTATAGGTGACAAATAAGCACACTACCACTACCTGTTATGTATGAGGAGAATGAATGAGGCAAAAGGAAGGCAGATGTTTAACCTGACAACTTAACTGATGGCATCTCGGCTGTCTTCTCCCTCCCAGAAACCCTATCATCCCTTCAAAGTGCAAGATGCTGCCCCAAAGCACTTCTGTTGCTTTAGGCTAAACATAGTCCAGCTCACTCACGCCCTTTATAATTCCTCGTCAAGCAAAACAAGCCAGAAGCCATTTCTGAAGGGAATTTTACACTCTCAGCAACGCTACCTTTTGCCAGTGCAGTTAAGAGACAGAGAAAATAAATTAATAGAAAACAGGGACTTTGAAGGGGGGGAAAGGACAAGCCTGACATTTCCCAGCCTGTTTACACCCATCAACCCACCCACCAACCCAACGGTAGATTCTCACCACGACGTGAGCGCCGGACAACGACAGCGGTTTGGGGCCGGTCAGCGGCGCCACTAGGCAGAGGAGCAGCAGGAGGGCCACCAGGAGGGCGACCCCCGTGGCCACCACCAGCAGAACGACCCCCGTCATCTCTTTGAATGGGAGCCGAGAGAAAGCCCCGGAAGAAGGGGAGCGTCCGCTCCTTCCCTCAGCCTCGGCTGGACTAACGCACGGACTGGCTACGTCAACCAGTCTGCCCAAAAAAAAGAGAGGTAAAATAGCTCCAGGGCCCAAGGAAGCGAAAGAAGGACGGTGGAGGCGGGGAAACAGCCGGCTCTGTTCTGCCATTGGTGAGCCACGGCGAAAGCGCTACCGGATTGGCTGCGTTTCTTTGGAGGGAGAAAAATAGGAACGGGCAGAAATGACGTCTTCGCGTGGCGATTGGTCCGGTTTTTTTTTTAGGCTTGACAACGGCGGGGTGGGGGCAAGGAGGGCCATTCTAACGCTTGGGCTGCGTGGTTTAAGAGAGGGACGGAAGGGCGGGGGCGTTGTGGCTGCGGTTGTTGCTTGCGGTTGGCTTAGTTTCCCGCCAGTTTCGCTGGAGGGAGTGATGGTGAAGCGAAAATGGCTAGTTTTCCGGAGGATGTGCAAGTCATGTCCTGTTTTTGCCTTAAAAAAAAAATAAAGATCTGAAGGCTTTTTTACGGGATTGAATGGATTTTTTTGTCCCTTTAAGGATGGTCGCCTAAGCTAGTCGTCCAGGCAGCAAAACCCTACGAGTTGAACTCGGGGCCAACGCTTGGAGTAGAAGACTATGCATTGTCACCAATGTCCTCTGCAAGAACAAAAAATGATGTTTATCAGGCAAAATCAAAAGAAAGAAACAAAAACATTCCTTGGAGGAATGTTTATAACAGAACCATAATTTAGTGCATGTAGATTAAAAGACACCTGCTTCTTGGGAGGAAAGTGATGACAAACCTAGACAGCATCTTAAAAAGCAGAGACATCACCTTGCCGACAAAGGTCCGCATTGTCAAAGCTATGGTTTTTCCAGTAGCGATGTATGGAAGTGAGAGCTGGACCATAAAGAGGGCTGACCACTGAAGAACTGATGCTTTTGAATTGTGGTGCTGGAGGAGACTCTTGAGAGTCCCCTGGACTGCAAAGAGAGCAAACCTATCAATTCTGAAGGAAATCAACCCTGAGTGCTCACTGGAAGGACAGATCCTGAAGCTGAGGCTCCAATACTTTGGCCATCTCATGAGAAGAGAAGACTCCCTGGAAAAGCCACTGATGTTGGGAAAGTGTGAAAGCAAGAGGAGAAGGGGACGACAGAGGATGAGATGGTTGGACAGTGTCATCGAAGCTACCAACATGAATTTGACCCAACTCCGGGAGGCAGTGGAAGACAGGAGGGCCTGGCGTGCTCTGGTCCATGGGGTCATGAAGTCGGACAGGACTTAACGACTAAACAACAAGATGTACCTCACACTTAAGACACCTATAGCCAATGAATACTTAGAATTTTCTATTTGCAAAACTGGTATTTCATCCAACATTTCATTCTGTCTGTCTGATGAAGTGGATGTGTCCACAAAAGCTCATATTAAAAAATAATAGTTCTTCAGGTGCCACATATTTTTGACTTTTTAAAAAAAATGTGTTTTGTTTTGGGTTTTTTTGGATTTTGCCTGATATGCTTGCACAGACTAACATGTGGCTACCTCTTCCAAAAATGATGCTGTGAGTTTGTTAGTGGGATTAACTTTACAGGTGTAGTTGTCATTCTGAGGGGGTGACGCCTGCCAAAATTCATACAAGTTGGTTCTGGAAGTGAAGGTTGCATTATTATAATTGACTGTTCAATTTCTGAAACATAAAGACAATGTTTTTTATTGTTGTTGTTGTTGTTGTAATATTTCTGGGTCTTGAAATAAATTTGCGGACATACTGGACAACATTGTGTGTGGTGCAGTGTGGTATGACATGTCGTGACTCCGAGCCTAGAAGGTCCTTTGCCATGAGACTGAATTCTGCTTCGTGGGGGTAAGGGCCTCACTTTACCCCAGCACAATAGTTTTTACCTTACTGTCTGACATTTCTGCCTCTATTGGGATTGACTGGTGCTGCTACTTCAAATGCTAAAGCAATGTTTTAATGATATCATGATATGTTTCCTCCTGTTTAAAGTGTTTCTTCAGTACAGGCATGTCTGACAGTTCGCATTTATTTATTTATTTAACTTATATGCCGCCCACTCTACCCAAGGTCTCTGGGTGGCTTACAACAATTAAAATACAATAAAAAAGATAAAACAATTAAAATACAATTAAAATATATACTCTAAAAAGTTTGAAGAAGTCACAAAGTGATCTCACAAAGCACTGTTCTTGAAGCTCTGACCAGAAGTTTTCCTAGTTAAGCTCTGGATCTCCTCCCACAACTCAGAGAGTAGGAGTGGGCATTTAAGAAAGAACCTGCTCAAGGTGACAGATGTACCTGTGCCACCCTCCGCATTGCTCACTGCAGAAAAATGCAAGTGACACTGCCCTCTGCGCAGGAGATAAAGCTGACAGGACTGTGTAGAGACATAATACTATTTTCTCCCTTGTTTACCAGAGAATGGCAGAATCTAGCAAAATATTATCCCTCAACCTTTTCTACTAGTGGTGCTGCTGCCATTGTATCAGTCCTGCTGTTTCTCATCACCACCTCCACAAAAAAGTGTCACCTTCTTCAGGTGAGTGGACTGGTTTGCACTATCAGTAGGCTCAGAAATGAGGTGAAGTGACTGACATGACTGTGGTACAGTGGTACAGCTCCCTGATGCAAAGGAGAAGTGACAAGGAGTGCGATTCTGAGTGCCATCAAAATGCTGTATCACTATTCTGTTGTATACGCAAGTATTTTATATTGTTGTTTAGTCGTTAAGTCGTGTCCGACTCTTCGTGACCCCATGGACCAGAGCACGCCAGGCCCTCCTGTCTTCCACTGTCTCCCGGAGTTTGGTCAAATTCATGTTGGTAGCTTCAATGACACTGTCAATCCATCTCGTCCTCTGTCGTCCCCTTCTCCTCTTGCCTTCACACTTTCCCAACATCAGGGTCTTTTCCAGGGAGTCTTCTCTTCTCATGAGATGGCCAAAGTATTGGAGCCTTAGCTTCAGGATCTGTCCTTCCAGTGAGCACTCAGGGTTGATTTCCTTCAGAATGGATAGGTTTGTTCTCCTTGCAGTCCAGGGGACTCTCAAGAGTCTCCTCCAGCACCACAATTCAAAAGCATCAGTTCTTTGGTGGTCAGCCTTCTTTATGGTCCAGCTCTCACTTCCATACATCGCTACTGGAAAAACCATCGCTTTGACTATGCGGACCTTTGTCGGCAAGGTGATGTCTCTGCTTTTTAAGATGCTGTCTAGGTTTGTCATCGCTTTCCTCCCAAGAAGCAGGTGTCTTTTAATTTTGTGGCTGCTGTCACCATCTGCAGTGATCATGGAGCCCAAGAAAGTAAAATCTGTCACTGCCTCCATATCTTCCCCTTCTATTTGCCAGGAGGTGATGGGGCCAGTGGCCATCCATGATCTTAGTTTTTTTGATGTTGAGCTTCAGACCATTTTTTGCGCTCTCCTCTTTCACCCTCATTAAGAGGTTCTTTAATTCCTCCTCACTTTCTGCCATCAGAGTGGTATCATCTGCATATCTGAGGTTGTTGATATTTCTTCCGGCAATCTTAATTCCACCTTGGGATTCCTCCCATCCAGCCTTTCGCATGATGTATACTGCATATAAGTTAAATAAGCAGGGAGACAATATACAGCCTTGTCGTACTCCTTTCCCCATTTTGAACCAATCAGTTGTTCCATATCCAGTTCTAACTGTTGCTTCTTGTCCCACATATAGATTTCTCAGGAGGTTGAGTCAGGCACTCTCATTTCTTTAAGAACTTGCCATAGTTTGCTGTGGTCCACACAGTCAAAGGCTTTTGCGTAGTCAATGAAGCAGAAGTAGATTTTTTTTTTAACTCTCTGGCTTTCTCCATAATCCAGCGCATGTTAGCAATTTGGTCTCTAGTTCCTCTGCCCCTTCGAAATCCAGCTTGTACTTCTGGGAGTTCTCGGTCCACATACTGCTGAAGCCTACCTTTGTAGGATTTTGAGCATAACCTTGCTAGCGTGTGAAATGAGTGCAATTGTACGGTAGTTGGAGCATTCTTTGGCACTGCCCTTCTTTGGGATAGGGATGTAGACTGATCTTTTCCAATCCTCTGGCCACTGCTGAGGTTTCCAAACTTGCTGGCATATTGAGTGTAGCACCTTAACAGCGTCATCTTTTAAGATTTTAAATAGTTGAACTGGAATGTCATCACCTCCACTGGCCTTGTTGTTAGCCATGCTTTCTAAGGCCCACTTGACTTCACTCTCCAGGATGTCTGGCTCAAGGTCACCAACCACACTATCTGGGTTGTCTGGGACATCCAGATCTTTCTGGTATAGTTCCTCTGTGTATTCTTGCCACCTCTTCTTGATGTCTTCTGCTTCTGTAAGGTCCCTACCATTTTTGTCCTTTATCATGTCCATCTTTGCACAAAATGTTCCTTTCATATCTCCAATTTTCTTGAACAGATCTCTGGTTTTTCCCTTTCTATTATTTCCCTCTATATCTTTGCACTGTTCATTTAAGAAGGCCCTCTTGTCTCTCCTTGCTATTCTTTGGAGGTCAGCATTCAATTTTCTGTAACCTTCCCTATCTCCCTTGCATTTTGTTTCCCTTCTCTTCTCTGCTATTTGTAAGGCCTCGTTGGACAGCCACTTTGCTTTCTTGCATTTCCTTTTCTTTGGGATGGTTTTTTTTGCTGCCTCCTGTACAATGTTACGAGCCTCCATCCATAGTTCTTCAGGCACTCTGTCCACCAAATCGAGTTCCTTAAATCTGTTCTTCACTTCCACTGTGTATTCATAAGGGATTTGGTTTAGATTACACCTGACTAACCCAGTGGTTTTTCCTACTTTCTTCAGTTTAAGCTTGAGTTTTGCTATAAGAAGCTGATGATCAGAGCCACAATCAGCTCCAGGTCTTGTTTTTGCTGACTGTATAGAGCTTCTCCATCTTTGGCTGCAGAGAATATAATCAATCTGATTTCGGTATTGCCCATCTGGTGATGTTGATGTGTAGAGTCGCCTCTTGTGTTGTTGGAAAAGAGTGTTTGTGATGACCAGCTTGTTCTCTTGACAAAACTCTATTAGCCTTTGCTCTGCTTCGTTTTGAACTCCAAGGCCAAACTTACCTGTTGTTCCTTTTATCTCTTGACTCCCTACTTTAGCATTCCAGTCCCCTAGAATGAGAAGAACATCTTTCTTTGGTGTCAGTTCTAGAAGGTGTTGTAAGTCTTCATAGAATTGGTCAATTTCAGCCTCTTCAGCATTGGTGGTTGGTGCATAAACTTGGATTACTGTGATGTTGAAAGGTGTGCCTTGGATTTGTATTGAAATCATTCTATCATTTTTGAGATTGTATCCCAGTACAGCTTTTCCCACTCTTTTGTTGACTATGAGGGCTACTCCATTTCTGCTACAGGATTCTTGCCCACAATAGTAGATATGGTAATCGTCTGAATTGAATTCGCCCATTCCCGTCCATTTTAGTTCACTGACACCCAGGATGTCAATGTTTATTCTTGCCATCTCCTGTTTGACCACATCCAGTTTACCAAGGTTCATAGATCTTACATTCCAGGTTCCTATGCAGTATTTTTCTTTGCAGCATCGGACTTTCCTTTCACTTCCAGGCGTGTCCACAGCTGAGTGTCCTTTCGGCTTTGGCCCAACCACTTCATTAGCTCTGGAGCTACTTGTACTTCTCCTCCGCTCTTCCTCAGTAGCATGTTGGACGCCTTCCGACCTGAGGGGCTCATCTTCCAGCATCATATCTTTTAGCCTTTTGTTTCTGTCCATGGAGTTTTCTTGGCAAAGATACTGGAGTGGCTTGCCAGTTCCTGCTCCAGGTGGATTGCGTTTAGTCAGAACTCTCCACTATGACCTGTCCGTCTTGGGTGTCCCTGCACGGCATAGCCCATAGCTTCTCTGAATTACTCAAGCCCCTTCGCCACAACAAGGCAGCAAATTATTTTATAAAGACTGTCAAAAATTGTGTGTGTGTGTCTGTGTTTGTTAAGATCCCAGAAACGTGTAATTCAACATGGACATTACTGAGGTTGCAACTTAAGTAACAGGCTTGTTACGTCTCCACTGGCCCTGTGGACTATGGGATGATGAGAACTGTAGAGCTCTCACCAAAATAGTCAGATATTTGAAACAGCATCACCCCCAAACATTAGATTGTGCACAGATTTTAGTGCAAAAATATTAATATCAAAGTCAAATACTCGCTTAAATAACTGGGTGGGTTATAGCTCAATCGGATATTTGCCTGGGGCATTCTGGGAGCTACAGACATTTCCTCCTGTTGATTTCAAAACAGAACAATCCAGATAGGGTGTAAGTTGACTGGATATGCCAGTTCTGAAATTGTCCCCCTCTTGCTTTGAAAGTTTCCTAAAGCAGTAAAAGATTCAAAAATTAAATTTTACATAAATACTACTGAGGTCCCAAGACAACTAACTGGCTGTGTTCTGTCTCAGCAGGCTGTAATAATTGGGGAATTCTAAGAATTGTAATCCTCAGCAATCAGATGTATGAAAAACGTTGGTTTCTCAGGTTGTATCAATGAAGGCATTTAAAAAACAACACTGAAGCATCAACTATGGTGATGTCCATCCATGCATAAATTAGTCCTATTATGCCTCGATGACTTACTCCCAGTTAATTAAGTATAGGACTACAGCCTATAAGACTTTCAGATTGTAATCCCTCCATACAAAACATCTCCAATAAAAGAAAGGTGGGGGAGTGATTTATGCAAACCAAATTTGTTGCCATGAAAATTATTCTTTATACTTTTTTTAGTACGGTTTTTCGTTCAGACAACTGACATAAACATCTATTTAATATCAACTTCATTCTTTCATATATTCCTCCACAACATAAATATAAATGAATTAGATTCTGAAGATTGCAGCAATTAATGAAACACTTTTTTCTTAGTAACTTGCATATGGGAGGGTTGCATAAATCACATTAGATTTGCTGAACCTGCTAATGGGAGAGTTGCATACATCACATTAGATTTGTCCTCTCGTCTGCAATTTCACTTTAAAACAATTATTCTGGAAGTACAATTTAATTAAAACCACAGTACATGCTTCTTTTATCTCTTGTTTTAAAGCAATATTCCCAACCTGGGGGGGTCACAGGTTCCCTTATATGTGTTGTAGCCTTCGTTAAATAATTTCTTCCTTGACCTTTCAGAGCTAGACATTAAAGTTAGTGCGTATGTGTGTATAACAAACAGGCCCTCTGGGGAAGAAAGAAGTCTCTACTTTCTGAGAAGTTATGACTTTACCCCTATTAAAAATGCCTTTGTATGCAAACGTGGGGGCGGGGTCGCAGGTTATTTGGGTATTATATAAGGGGGTTGCCATTCCAAAAAGGTTGGGAACCACTGTTTTAAAGGGAAGTTATGGTTGTATGACAGCAGAATACGGTGCAACTCCAGCAGGTTCACAATGGCAATGTACCCTTCCTGGCTATTGGCCAGTCCTTTTATACACGACTGAAAAAATAACTGAAAGGGGGCAAGAATGTGCCTAAGAGGAAGAACTCTACATGGAGACAGAAGAAAGCAGGCTGACAATAAAGTAGATGTCTGTAAAACAACCAAAAAATGAAACAGAATTGAAGTCAAGGAGAAATTTAAATTCTGAATGGTTGGGGCATTTAGAAAAACACTGTAATGTAATATTTGCAATAGTGATACCCAGTGTGATGTAGTGGATAGAGTGATGGACTAAGGAGGCCTGGGTTCGCATCCCCACTCAGTCATGGAAACTCACTGGGTAAATGGAATTGGTAAAAACCCTCCTTGAATATCTCCCTTCCTTTGAAAGTCCTATTATATAAAGAGGCAGTATACTCATTTCTAATGGTGATAAAATCCCAAAACGGTGATTTTGAACACTTGTAGCAAATGCTGGCTATGGAATCTAAGAGGAATAATTTTGGAGGAAGTGTGAGATATAAATATTGGAAGAGTCTTCCAACAAAGGTGAAGAACACGCTGTGACTAAATATTATACATTGTGTTCCCTTCCTGGTATGAAGTGTGACTGAACAGATAGCTTCTTTGAAGTGCGACTTCTCAGCCTACTTTAAAAAAACAAACTTGGCTAACATTTTTCTCTACATGTAAATAAAACAAACCTATGTATTTCTCAAAGTGCCAATAAAAAATCCAGTCCCTTGATACTGTATTTTATAGAATTTCACACTTTCAGAACATCTTAACCTGCTACTGTAAACCAAGACCATCATCAAGGTTGAACAGTTTGCAACCCCAAATAACTTCTCATTGATCTCAAAGGACCTAAGACCTACTACTGGCTTCCTCTTAGCTAAGGTCATCTTCACTGCTTAATTTGTTTCTGCTAGGGATTATTTCTTGGAGAAAAACCCTCTTGATTCGGAAGATATATCACAGAGGTTGTGTGGCCACAAGAGCTGCAAGAAAAGATTAAGAGCAGTGAATAGCTAGAATGCTTTGCCATCATTTCAAGATTATCAGCTCTTATTTTCAGAATGCTTTGAGTGCTGGCAATTAGCTTTAATAAGTTTAAATGGTACAAACACAGGCTGTGCCAAGAGAACTCCAATAGGAAAGAATAAACATGAAGCTGTAATAAGTAACAGGTGTCCACACCTACATCTAAACTCGTGTACTTACATTGTATCTTATGGTTCACTTTAATTGTAATGTGTTTCAGGAGCCAAGCTTGTTTGAAGTGAAAAGTAGGGCAAATTTTTAATAAAGATGAAAAACGTGGCATCTTAGCAGCTGAGTAAATAAAACAAGATCAGGAACTCTCCTCCCCATAAAAAAGGGTACAGGCCCTACCCACCTTTTCAGTGAATGAAACTGGGTATTTTAAAAATTACTCTGTTGCTTTGAACCAGACTCAGACCTCCTGTACAAACGCACAATAGGATCCATGTTCAAATTGAAGACATAAAATAAGCAGGTGCTCAGGAGGTGCATGCAAGGTTGTGAAAGCAGCCTTTCCCTGTCCTCCAATACTAAAATAAGGGTCTTATATTAATTTTTGCTTCAAAAAACGCGTAAGGGCTTATTTTCAGGGGATGTTTTATTTTTTTCATGTACAACAATCTACATTTATTCAAATACAGTCATGTCATCTTCTGGTTGCTGCACAATGGTGGAGGGTGGGGTTTCACTTAACTGGGGCTTATTTTTGGGGTAGGGCTTATATTACGAGCATCCTGAAAAATAATACCAGGTCTTATTTTCAGGTTAGGTCTTATTTTCGGGGAAACAGGGTAGGCATGCATTAGTAGTATTAGTACTAGTACTGCTGCTGCTGCTGCTACTACTACTAGTAATGATAATAATGTGCTAGCAAGTCCTATTCGGGTATTATTCCTCACATGATGTTTTCCACAGGCACCAACTTTCCTCCACTTGTTTTGAAATACCTTGCTTTTCTACAAAGCTTTTACAACTATTGTGTAACTCCTATGAAATGTGTGCATACATAGAGACCACGATGAAGAATGTTTTAATATTAAAGCTAGCTTTTTAGTCGTAATATCGTATCCTTCACTATCAAATTCAACTAACACTATCTTGCATTATACAAGACAGGAAGGTTTGAGATACAGCACTTTACTTGGGTACTACCAGGAATAATGTTGCTAAAACTGGTGATCCCTGTAGAACCATCACAAATTGTTTTTCAAGAAAATGGAATTGGAACCCAAGATTTATATTTTTATTTTGGATTTTAAATCATTACAGAACAACTTTGATTGGTGACCTACAGTTGCCATTATATAAGTGCTAAATGTTTAAGAGTACACATACTAAAACAGTTAACATAAAGAATATGTTGCAATCAATATGTTGCAATCAAGTATCAATCCATTGCTGTTTTCAATGGTGTATATTTCTGAAAGCAGATATAAGGCAATAGGCACCAGATGAAAAATGTAAGAAATTAGGTGGTAAAAATGCTGTGTATGCACAACACATAAATCAGACACAACAGAGTTCGTTCTTAATGCTCTTTGAAAATGTTTGTGGCATAAATGAAAATGAAGCACTTTAAAAAAAGCAGTAAAGTGCAGTCCCAAAATGTATTCTAGAAAAAAACCTTTCACCTTCTCCTAAAAGATCCTTTAAATTGTCATTTTGAGCAGAATATTCTTCATGTGTAAAAATTACAGGAAACAAATATTGATGACAATGTATACTTGATGTCTCAAGAGAAAAAAAATCTAGAAACATAAGCGAGTATTGCAACAGTTTTACTTCATTCAAAGACAAAGTTTCAATCAGTCTTGTAATTCTGTGAAGTACTATATAAAATATACACATAAAAAGAAAACCAAAGCCTGTGAGCAGGTGACTACACAATACTACATTTGGAAATTTGCAACACACAAAAGCATTTGCACTGTACAGTTCTTTAACAGTGAAGCAATGCATTACACTAGTATTTCAGCAATGACTTGTCTATAAACTGGGACAAACGTACAAGGCACAAATTCAGTGCTCTCAGTAGCCACATCATGCTCAGCCACTATTTAGTGTGATAAAAACAAGCTGCTATGAGTCTTTGGCTTGTATACTCCTGCCACCTCCCCACCTGCAGAGCCAAAAGGAGTCTTTCATTAACGACACTAACTTGTCAGCCAAACCCTAAGTTCTAGATAATGTTCATTATGGTTTGTTTATATTTAAAGCAGTTTTATAACTGATGGCTTGAAGCTGACTTATTTCTGCAAACTATTTCACATCAACCATAACGTATTTGTATGGTATGATGAGTTGTGGTTAATGTAAACAGGAAGCAAGAATTTCCGACCTATTCCATGTAGCAGCAGGACAGGAGAAATGCGCAAGTATGAAGTTTGCAATACTATTCCGCCCCCACTAAACTAAGGCTTAGTATGATGTCCAAAGCCTGTCCACTGTAGTATTGTTACACTCAGGCACTTCTCTAAGATGTGTAATTCTTAGTAAAGGCCTTTAGGGGGAAAACACTTTCCAACCCATTTCTGACATATTTAGTTATTTTATTACTCAGGTAGATAGTGAATAAGATCAACTTCCCTTGGCACCTCTGAGATATTCATTAGGCTGAATGATACTTGGTCTCAAAGTTCCTCTGAAAATAAGGTAAAGTGCAATATTACCTTCCCTTCCCTTAACAAATGGCTTGCTAAAACTCTTTGCTGGCTTACCCATGGATTCTCAACAGAATATATTCCCTGCCTCATACTCCTAAGGGAGTAAAGATGAATGAAGACCAGAGAGAAACATTGTCCACAATATTTACATTCTGTATCTAGTCTCTGGTAGATTGCACAGTGACAGGTACCTACTAGTGAGTTATTAAAACAATGCTTGTTGCTTTTAAGGCAATGTCTAAATATTATGTAAGAGAAAACAAAATAAACCAATTTAACATTGTACTCAGCGTACAGCCTTTATCTAACTACAATCCTTTCCTCTCACTTCCTGGTCCTAATTTAGGTGGGGTTTAATAGCACTGCATAATTCTAGATGAATTTGAGGCAAATTCACTGATACTGGAAATATCTGACAAGCAACCCAAGCTTCTGCCTCCTTTTCAGCTTTTTTCTTCTAGGCCTACAGGAATTCATAAATATTTGTAAACTAGGACTAATGTGTGTTACCTAAAATCTAGACTCAAAACCCTGCAATTATACCTGAAAGATGGCTGCATATTTTCCTTCTTTGCCACAGGATCCTAGTATCATGCTTTCAGAAGACATTTACTAGGTATTTTTGGAAAGTGATATACAAAAGCTGAAGGGTCCTTGCAAATGACTGTTCAGTTCATATGGAAATACAGGAAGGAGCAATTCATTTATTGGCAATAAAGAGGCAGGAATTTTAAAGAACCAAAGCTGAAGGTCACAAATGTCTTTTGATTAGCCTTCCTGTCCAAAGTCTTCTGTAAATTTCTTTAGTTTTTCCAGATCTTGTTCATTCACAGTGGGTTTTGTGCTGGTTAATGACCTCAGCATATCAGCCTGTCACATAAGAAAGAGAGAGAGAGAGAGAAAGGTTAAGAGTTACATACTTCTCTGTATTATGTATTACTAATAGTTCGACAAAGACAGGGTCTGATCCACAATGTTACATTTGATTTATATAAAAGGAAAAATATTAGCGAGAAGGCACTAAGGTATTGAAAAACCAATAACCTAAACATTCCTGTGCCTGTTTTGCCCATTGCTCAGATAGTTGCTGCAGAGAATGATTTCCTGAGCAAACTTAGCAGTCATAGAATAAGAATTTTTTTTGTTAAAGAGTGGAAACTGTATAATGAACAAGAGGAAGAGAGCAAGTAAAACAGTTCTCATAATGGAGGGATATTAGAAGTGATGTCTTTTAAGAGATCTGTATTGGAAGTACTTTTTCACTTGTTCACAAATGACTTGAATTTAAGGGTGACTAATAAAGTGGCCAAAGTTTAAATGAGACCAAATCAATGGTCACCATGATTAAATCCTGCATACTCGGATTGGAGCAAAGAGACATACACTCCACACTTGGAAAGACAAATACTCACCATCTGTCATTCAGATATTAGATAATTTTACTACTTAATCTACACATAGACATATTAACATATGAATGTCAACTTCAGATTCTCTCCCCCCCCTTGACATTCAGTCGTCTCAGAGCTTAGAAGTAATGCATTACATGTCACAAACAACCTGCAGTATGATAAGTTACAGGGATTTGGGTAATGAGGTTCTAACATCATTACACTTACATAATGAAGGAATGGGAAAAATGGTACTTTATAAGTTTAATGAGTAATGTTTTCTAGTTACTTTAAAAAGTTAATTTCAAAGGGCATTTTAGGCATTTTGACAGGAATTTTGCAAGTTTTATGCCATTTCCATATAAATTAGGAGTCTTTAAAAACAGGAAATGAAAAGTAACATAAAAGCAACAAGCATTGCAATGATTTATTTTTTAAACAGTATAACAAGTTGCTTTTAAACCACTATAAAGAATAACAGCAACAGATTACATAAAAGTTACAAGGAAAGATCCACACTTTGGGTCAGCTTATATAATTACACATACCCAGCCCATAACTTTATTTTACAAACATCCTCTCATTCTCCCCCTCTTTTTGTATCTGCTATTTAAAAAGGAATAAAAATAATTTTAAAAGAGAATAAAACAAGTTTAATGTTCCAAAAGGATTTCTCCTATTTAGGAGAATGGGCATTAAAAAGGGAACACAAGATTCTGTTTGAGTGTAAAGTGATGCATGCCAAGGGAAAAGGAATTCCCAACTTCATATATATGCTGATAACAAATGAGGTGGCAGAGACCAATCAAGAAAGGGATTTTGATGTTGTGATGGACAGCTCAGTTAAAATGATGGTATCATGTACAGATGTTGCAAAAAAAGAAAATTCTATGTTGGGTATAATACACAAATCTCATGTATGTATTGTTTTGGTCACTACACCTCAAAAAGACTACTACAGGGCTGGAAAAGATGCAGAAAAGGACAATTAAAATGATTAAGGAATTGCAGCAACACCACTATGAAAACAGGCTACAATACAGTGGTGCCTCGCTAGACGATTGCCTCGCAGGACGAGGAAATCGCTAGACGATGCCTTTTTGCGATCGCTACTGCGCTTCGCAAAACGATGTCTCTCTATGGGGAATTTTCGCTAGACGATGAGGTTTCCCCATAGGAATGCGCCGACTAGTGGTGAAAAGCTGTCAGTGCAGCTGTCAGTGCATTCCGACGGGGACCCTCACTCGCTAGACGATGTTTCCCTATGGGAGATTTCGCAAGACGACGAGTTTTCCCTTTGGAATGCATTGAAGAGATTTCAATGCATTCCAATGGGAAAACGTGCTTCGCTAGACGATGTTTTCGCTAGACAGCGATCTTCGTGGAACGGATTAACATCGTCTAGCGAGGCACCACTGTATTTGGTGCTACTTAAAAAATGGTGAATAAATGGAGACATGATAGAGGTGTATGAAATTAGGTATGATGTGCATAAGGACACAGGACAATCTTTGCTTATTCTCTTACAGTATTAGAACCCAGGTTCATCCACGGAAAATATAATGGGAGATTAAGGGCAGACAAATGGGAGATTAAGGGCAGACAAATGGGAGATTAAGGGCAGACAAATGGAAGTCCATCTTCCCACAGTGCACATTTAAATTATGAGATACCATAAGATGTCATGATAGTTGCCAACCTCGATAGTTTTAAAAAGGGGCCAACCAGTTCTTTGGTCTGATCCAGTATGACTCTTATGAGAAAGATGTCTACCAGTGTTGTTGGGCAATTAAAATAATGACACAAGGGACCATGAAATTTAAGATGCCGTCACGCCTACTTTGAATTACAGATATATAATGTGAAATGCACTCTTACACAAGTCTTTAGCCAATTACTATCTAACAACCTCATTCTAATCCTATGCATGTTTACTCAGATGCCTGTCTCACTCTATTAAATATGGCCTCAAACAGTTTTACCAGATTGTACCGTAAGCAAGGCTCAAAGTAATAGTCGCACAAAGCAATGAGCTTTGAGCCTTTGCAATAATTTGGATCCTTTTTGGGCCTTAGCAAGTGAAGCAGAAACAAACAGTATTACAGTATAGATAATCTTGCGTACTGGCAGTGGGTTAATACAGATCTCTGTGCTCATGTACCAAGAAACTCAGTACATCAAGATAATGGGTTGGATCCAGACTATGTCAATCACACTACACTCCTACTGAAAGAGTGGGACAAGTTAAATCATGAATGACTGTACTCCCTTAAAAAACCAATAGCACTGTGTGATTAACATAGTCTGAATCCTAGCTACAAAACTAGAACATAGGACCGAGGGAGCTAAACCACAAATGCATGGTAAAAGTTTAGGAGTTACAGTTAGAACTGTAATGAAATTATAAATCAGTCAAAAACTAACAGATCTGAAATCAGATCACAGACCACACACAAAATCAGGGATGAACAACTAAGGCATTGCTGGATTGTAACTTCCACAATCCCTCACTATTTTCTATGTCAGTGCTTCCCAATCTTAGGTCCCCAAATGTTCTTGTACTATAACTCCCAGAAGCCTTCACTACTAGCTGTGCTGGCCAGGATTTCTGGGAGTTGGAGTCTAAGAACATCTAGGTGGGAACAGTTCCTAAGGTTGGGAACCACTGCTCTAGGGCTAATGAAAGCTTTTAACCAAAAAAGAACTGCAAGGCCATACATGCCAATCCCTGTTGGTGTGTCTTTTTCCCCTCCCCCCAATGCCTTTTAAAAGTGTGTGAGATTCAGGTGTGTATTGACTTCAAATAACTATTATATGCAATGATCAAATGAATGGGAGGTATTTATGAAAAGATGAACCCACCCCACCTCAAAAACAACAACTGTTGGGAGGCTTAACTCCTGCCCTTACAACCTACATACTATGTATCTGTAAGCCCTGTTATTAAACCAATGATGTATGGGAATATGACTCCTGAAAATGAATGTAATTCTCATTCAACCACTCCCCTTTTTGATGCAGATGTATGATTATTGGCCATGACAGACAACAAGGTGTGGATGTCTTAACATTGATGTATGCACTTCTATAAACATCTCAGGCAAAAACAAAAGAAAAATAGAAAAAATTAAAAGAATAATATAAGCAAGAACTTTTCATCCACTGTAGAAGTTTTAACAAACCTACCCCACCCTGTTTTGAAGTTAATAAGATGAACAGCAAAGCTTCCATGATTTAATGCTTGCAATAAGGTAAAGGTTCCCCTTGACATTTAGTCCAGTCGTGTCCGACTCTAGGGGGCGGTGCTCATCCCCATTTCCAAGCCATAGAGCCAGCGTTTGTCTGAAGACAGTTTCCGTGGTCACGTGGCCAGCGCGACTAGACACGGAACGCAGTTACCTTCCCACCGCGGTGGTACCTATTTATCTACTCGCATTTGCATGCTTTTGAACTGCTAGGTTGGCAGGAGCTGGGACAAGCGACGGGAGCTCACTCTGTTGCGTGGATTCGATCTTACGACTGCTGGTCTTCCGACCTTGCAGCACAGAGGCTTCTGCGGTTTAACCCGCAGTGCCACCACGTCCCTACCAATGCTTGCAATAGATTAGTACGAATGAACAAGGCATGGAGATACAGAAAACTAGTATCTTCACTGAAGAATGCTTTTTCATTAACTTTTCTACAATAATCAGTTGGAATATCCAGAGAACCCAGATGGACAAGAAGTGCAAGGAGACAGAAGGAGGAAGTCACACCATACTTTATGTCTGCAATTCACTGAGAAACATTCAAATTGAAAGCAGTTTTTGTCCTAACTGCAAGAGCCTAAATGCAGGCAAAGAAACAGGAAGAAAAAAAAAAGTAAGGAAAACAATCAGGCAAGCATAGGCTGGATAGATATACGTATATATTTTATGTAATTCCTATTTCAGGCTATCAATTGAAGGTCAACACGTTTTTGGTAAGATTTGTGTTTACATTTCAGATTAAAAGCACTTCAGCTATCTGTAGAGCCACCAAAGCACTCAGAAGTTAAGTATCATTAGATTCAGCTGAATTTACTCCCAGTTAAGTATGCACAGAATTGAAACAATGTTTTAGAAAGGTTTAGTCTTTAAGGTGTCATGGTATTCTTGGAGCCATAAGCAAGAGCCTCCTTGAGAAGACAGTAGGAATACTGGTATTTCACCAGCAATTAGGCAAGTCTCCCACATTCTAAATAGACTCTCATATTTCTTCACAGTGTCAGATTACAGTTAAGTTCAACAGGGTATTTTTTCCACACTGATTCTGAGAAGTCTGTTCTCCTGGCTTTGGTTTCAATAGATAGTTGGTAGGAACAGTGAGAATTTCACTCAACCATTTATGCATGTCAGTAACTAGATGATGAACTGTTTATCTATGTCCAAAAGTAAATGAAATATTGAGAGGGCAGAGGCAAATCTTCTGGAAAGTTTTCAGAAAACTGCTTCTCTGAGTCAAAAGAGGGTCTTTTCTAAATTCTGTTGAGCTGCTTTCTCTGATAAGTGCTGGTGTGTGAATGGGTTAAGTAGCTGGCTGTGGAATGAGGGCCCTGCAATCAAAATCTCCACTGTGTCTTCTGGGAGAGGATCCAGATGGTTACCCCAAGTGTGTGGGGTAAGGGGCTTCAATGTACTGCAACTTGTGTGTTCTTTGGCAAGCTGCATAGTTCCAGAATGTCTCCAAAAGCAGGAACTGGTAAATCGTTTGTGAATATTTGGAAAACTCTTAATTTCTCCTTGGATGGAGCCTGCAGGAGAAGGTTGTTGAGAACAGAATAGACAGCCCCCAGGCAGAGATAAGCTATGACGTAAATCATGTGATTCAAGTGTATCTCATGGGGCCGAAAATACTGAGGACCAAAGGTCTGAAATAATGGCATCCTAAATTGTAGTCTTCCCATGATTTGGATGTTGGGAAGGATCATCAACATGTAATTAGCAACAATGTGAATATTTCCAGTCTGTCATGTCACCAATTACTTAAGATATGTAGGGTTTATCTTATGCTGACTAGACAGCTCAGTGAGTTGGGTACCTGGCTATGGAGCTAGAGGCCAAGAGTTTGATTCTACACTGTGCCTCCAGGGACAAGAGCCAGCCGATGCAGCCTAAGGCAAACTGCACAGTCCCCAGGCCACTCCCAGATGAAGGAAATGGTAAGGTTATATTTACTGAAAGTAAGCCGCCTTCTCTGATAAGTGCTAGACTGCTTTATCCAAGAAACTCATCTGAATCAGCTGCATCTACTGTGTACAAGCTCAGACACCAACATGAAGCTCTCTTCCACACCCTGATATACTTGGCCCTCTTCTCCTTTAAGGACTCAGAAGCCACTTTCTGTACCATTGGCACCGTGTGGCAACAAAAGAGGGAAAGGAAGAGAGCACTGGTGATAAAGAGAGAACTTCTGCCAAGATATAATAGGAAAAGAGAAACAGCAAGATAGAAAGGAATTTTTTTAAGAGTTGTAAAATATTAAAGGAGTCTGAATAAGCTCACAGAGAAGGTTCAGCTCTGGGCAAAGGCAGGAATGCACTGGATTAGTGAAAGGTCAAGAATAGATTAGGCATCCTTCAGTCTCAAGAGACTATGGTAACCTGCTCTGAATAGAGGACTTGGAACAGTGTCTAGTGTGGCTGAGAAGGCCAATTCAAGAGTGACAATCCCTTCCACACTGAAGACAAATACAATCTGTCCCCTGTCCAGCTCCCTGATTTTGCTGGTTTTGGGACTGCCTCTCTGCTTCGGCCTGCTGGACAAGTGTCTCTTCAAATTGGGAGAGGCCATGCTGCACCGCCTGCCTCCAGGCTGAACGCTCAGATGTCAAGGTTTCCCATCTGTTGAGGTCCATTCCTAAGACCTTCAGATCCCGCTTGCAGATCTCCTTGTATCGCAGCTGTGGTCTCCCTCTGGGGCGATTTCCCTGCACTAATTTTCCATACAGGAGAGCTTTTGGAATCCGACCGAAATTTCAGCTCGTTCTAGGACTACTCTATTTAGAACTTTGTCCTGCCAGGTGATACCAAAAATGCGTTCGAGACAGAGCACATGGAACGTGTTCAGCTTCCTCTCCTGCCATGCACAAAGGGTCCAGGACTCACTGCAGTACAGGAGTGTACTCAGGACACAGGCTCTATAGACTTGGATCTTGGTATATGCCGTCAGCTTCTTATTAAGCCATACTCTCTTTGTGAGTCTAGAGAACATGATAGCTGCTTTGCCAATGCGTTTATTCAGCTCGACATCTAGGGAGAGAGTGTCAGAGATCGTTGAGCCAAGGTACACAAAGTCATGAACAACCTCCAATTCTTGTGTGGAGATGGTAATAGAGGGAAGTGAGTCCACGCCCTGGCCCATGACTTGTGTTTTCTTCAGGCTGATTGTTAGTCCAAAGTCTTGGCAGGCCTTGCTAAAACAATTCATGAGTTGTTGGAGGTCTTCAGCAGAATGGGCAACATCAGCTGCATCATCGGCGAAGAGGAAGTACCGCATGCATTTCAGCTGGACTTTGGTCTTCGCTCTCAATCTAGAGAGATTAAAGAGCTTTCCATCTGATCTAGTCCAGAGATAGACACCTTCTGTTGCAGTTCCAAAGGCGTGCTTCAGCATGACAGCAAAAAAGATCCCAAACAGTGTCAGCGCGAGGACACAGCCCTGTTTCACTCCGCTTCGGATGTCAAAGGGATCTGATGTTGAGCCATCAAAAAATTCCGGGCCCTTCATTTCCTCATGAAAGGATCTGATGATGTTAAGGAGTCGAGGTGGACATCCAATCTTGGGAAGTATTTTAAAAAGGCCGTCCCTGCTAACCAAATCAAAGGCCTTTGTAAGATCTATGAAGGCCACAAAGAGTAGCTGTCATTGTTCCCTACATTTCTCCTGCAACTGTCTGAGGGAAAATACCATGTCCGTGGTGGATCTATTAGCTCGAAATCCACACTGTGATTCTGGATAGACTCTGTCTGCAAGCACCTGGTGTCTCTTCAGCACAACACGGGCAAGCAGCTTCCCTACAACGCTGAGAAGAGAGATGCCACGGTAGTTATTGCAGTCGCCCCTGTCTTCTTTGTTCTTATACAATGTGACGATGTTTGCATCCTTCATGTCCTGTGGCACTCCACCTTCTCTCCAGCAAAGACAAAAGATTTCATACAGCTCAGTGGTGATGATCTCTTTACAGCACTTCAGCAGGGATGTTATCCTTCCCAGGTGCCTTGCCGGAGGCGAGGGAATCCAAGGCCGCTTTTATTTCTGCTAAAGTTGGTTTGCTGTCCAACTCTTCCAAGACAGGCAGGCACTCAATGTTATTTAATGCCTCTTTGGTTACTGCATTCTCTCTGGAAAATAGCTCAGAGTAGTGTTGCACCCAGCTTTCCATCTGCTGTGCTCGGTCCCTGGATGATCAAGCCTGTAGCAGACTTCAAAGGAGCAGATTTCTTCTGTATTGGACCTAAAGCCTGCTTGATACCGTTATACATTCCCTTGATGTTACCTGTGTCCGCTGCTATCTGTATCTGAGAGCAGAGCTGAACCCAATAATTGTTGGAACATCTCCTGGTAGCCTGTTGGACTTGAAAAGCCTGCAAGTTGTACTCACTAGGACAGGCTTTGTATGCAGCTAGAGCTCTCCTCTTTTCCTCAATGGCTGGCATCAACTTCTCCGAATGGACTTTGAACCAGTCTGCCATCTTTTTGGTCTTCTTACCAAATGTGAACAAGGCGGTGTTATAAACAGCGTTCTTGAAATGTTCCCATCGTTCAAGTGCATTTGCATCAGCCAGGTCTGGAAGGGTTTCCTCAAGCGCTTGGGCAAATTCCTCCACTTTTCTTTGATCGCGAGTCTTGCTGATGTCAATACGTGATTTTCCTTCCTTTTTCGTGTGATACAATCTCTTTGTTTGCAGTTTTACTCTACTACACACCAGGGAGTGATCAGTATCACAATCAGCACCCTGAAAACTGCGCGTGATTGTAATACTAGGAAGGCTAGAGCGTCTAGTGAGGATCAAATCGAGCTGATGCCAATGCTTCGATCTTGGATGTCTCCAGGAAACTCTGTGTTGAAGCTTCGTATTAAAGAACGTGTTGCTGACACAAAGACCATAGTAACAGCAAAACTCCAGCAAGCGTTGGCCATTTTCGTTCATCTTCCCAATGCCAAAACGGCCTAGACAAGTGGGCCAAGAATAATAGACCAGAATCATAGATAGTCATGCAACCCCTACCTTCTTGAACAGTAATCTTTTCAGTAACTTCTTCGCACAACCCAGGTGAACAATAACATTGCTGCAAACTATAAAAAAGTTAAACCCTTCTGTTTGTGTTTGAAAGTTCTATCTCAAAGGATATAGGAATAAAGGGGTATGTGTAACTGACATTTTTACTAACAAATTGCTTGTAGGGTAATACGTTCAAATGCTGTGCAGCCAATTCTACAGATATTTATTTGCAATTAATGACTTCAGTGAGGCTCACTTCTAAATGAAAAGCTTAGAGAGTTGGAGTCTTGGAGAACCAAACAACTGTAAACTGAAAGGGACTTTGATCTCATGCCATTTTCTTTGCCAAATTACATAGCAAATTACTTTGAGAGTGCTTTCAGAATAGTTAATTTTATAGGATGGAATGTGTTTAAAGTATGAGGAGACTGGGCACACCCAGCCTTCAGGTATGCATAAGGTAGATTTTTATTTCTTAGCTTTACACAAAAAAATATTGTGTACAAGTTTATTTAATTTTAATTCAAGTGGTATACTTTAATATCGATGTGGAAGGGGCTTAATGAAAGCACAAAATACAAATATAAACATGATTGAAAGGAACAGTACCTAAACTGATTCTGGACGCTACCTCTTCAACCAATGAGATGTACCCAAGATGAAAGTCGTATCTAACTACATGTAATAACATTCTCTACTTTTATGATGATATAAAATATCTACCAATCAGCAGTTCAAAACTAATGCAAGTAGTGTATATATACTGAAATTTGCTGTTTTGCAAAACTGTATCTGATCTTTCAAAATTTTAGGGCTGCAACAGGTAGACAGTTTTGCAGCAGTGGCTGAATTTCAAAGGGAACAGCAAATATTTAATTTAATATTTAATTTAGTATTGAAATTATTAAAACAATATTTAAATTAATATTTAATCATTATATATAAATTATACATAACTTAAACGAACTGAGAAAAAGCATTAACAACATACAAGTATTTTATGAAAGGCAATAAAACAGTAACACAGGGCAATGGGAGACTGCATGTCTTGCATACAGAAAGTCTCAGCTTCAACCCCTGCCGTCCCAAGGGCCAGACTGGAGTCGTACTGTCTGAAGTTCTGGATAGCTACTCCCGGCCAAAACAAATAACACTGACTGACTTCATATATAAGGATACTTCCTATATTGTTTCAAATCCTTCTGACAGCATTAATGTGCCTTGCAACACTCTCTCCGTGGGGCTGCCCTTGAAGGCAGTTTGGAAACTGCAACAGGTGCAGAACGCTGCTACCAGGTTAGTCTCTGTAACATCTCTTCATGAACATATAACCCCTATCCTGGCTTGTCTGCATTGGCCGCCTGTTTGCTTCCGGGCCAAGTTCAAAGTGCTTATATGAACTTTTAAAACCCTTAATGGTTTAGGACCTTGTTACCTAGCTAAGCGCCTCTCCCTCAAAACATCTACCCATCCCACCTGCACCTCTCATATTGGGCGGTTCCAAGTGGCCACCCCAAGAGAGATGCAGAAATCAGTCACTCAAACCTGGTCCTTCTCTTTGGTGGCTGCCTCCCTTTGGAACTCCCTCCCACCAGAGGTGTGACTGACTCCAAGCCTCCTTGCTTTCAGCAGGCAACTGAATACCTGGTTGTTTTCCCAAACCTTTCAATACTTTGCCTGTAATTAAGTGATTTTATGCATTCCTTCTGCCACAATTAATTTTCCTTTTTTTCTTTTGTGATTCCTATAGCTCTGTTTGGAACCCTTTCCCCCCACCTCGTTTTATTGTTTTTATTATTACAGTGGTGCCTCGCTAGACGATTGCCTCGCAGGACGAGGAAATCGCTAGACGATGCCTTTTTGCGAGCGCTACTGCGCTTCGCAAAACGATGTTTCCCTATGGGGAATTTCGCTAGACGATGAGGTTTCCCCATAGGAGTGCGCCGACTAGTGGTCAAAAGCTGTCAGTGCAGCTGTCAGTGCATTCCTATGGGGACCCTCACTCGCTAGACGAGGTTTCCCTATGGGAAATTTCGCAAGACGACTGTGTTTTCCCTTGGAACGCATTGAAGCGATTTCAATGCATTCCAATGGGAAAACGTGCTTCGCTAGACGATGTTTTCGCTAGACAGCGATCCTCGTGGAACGGATTAACATCGTCTAGCGAGGCACCACTGTATTATCATTATTGTTTATGACTATGTGTCCTTCTGTTAGCCGCCCAGAATAGTAGCCTAGCTACTAGCTGGGTGAGATATAAATGCAAACAAACAAACAAACAAACTGTGCACTAGCAAGCTAAAAGTGACCACAAAAAAACCTTTTATACAGTGCAGGGCATGTTTGTATACAAGGACAAACCTTCAGAATTCTTTGCTTGCAGACAAGGCAGAACAAGAAATGTATGTCTTGTAACAACAGTAAGGAAGATCTCAGTCTGAGTGGGGAGATATGGCACAGAAAAAGAAATACACTTCTCTTCACAATACAGCATATCCTTGGTATAATCCATCAACAATTTATCAGATGCATATTTTGTGTAAACAAGGGCACTGATTTAATTATGAATACATGGCCTTATTATAATTTAATTATGAATACCGGACACACTAGACTGAAGTAAAGAGAATCATAGCAAAACAAACACAAACCATGCAAACAACAGGCTCCAGTAGCTTATCTCCTGGCACATCCATCCATGTCATTTCAATGGCATTAAGATCTCCTGGAGAACATGGGGTGAAGAGCTCTACTAAAACATTTGGGTCAGATAGTGATGGTCCATTCACCTTTCAAAGAAAAGAAATGTCTACATTAAAGGTATGAAAACATTCAGCAGAATTGTAGAAATACTTGTTGGCTGAATACTTGTATGCAAGTATTAGTTTAGGCAGTTAGATGTCACTGCTTTTTTTCTGTTTTTCCCCAAACTGCTTCTGTAATTTGGCTTTGATAATCCAGTTTTTAAAATTATTCTCTCTTTTAATTTGTCTTTTTCTTTAAATTAAATATAAAATCATCTCCATAATATCTATATTTATTTAGTGCAGGTTGGATGGCCTCCATGCAAAGGGAATGGTAAAGTACTTCTGAGTATTCTCTGCCTGGAAAACCCTGAAAAAGGGTCACCATAAGTCAGATTTCCTTGACGGCACACTATTATTATTATTATTATTATTATTATTAGATTGCTGATACTAAATCCACCCATGGCTCCTCCTCCCACTACTGGTTTATCTAGGGTAATAACAGTTTCACCGTGCAGGGCTGGTTTTAGCTCTGTTGTTAAGTTCCTCAAAATTGCTGACTCCAGTGTTGCTGCCAGGCCAGTTCAGGTGGTAAGCACATCTGGAGAGCAGTAACAAGGTAACTTCAATACCTTTCTCAAACCAGATTCAGCTTTTAGTGGCTCAGGTAGATAATACTGGAGAAGAAACTATGACTGGAGATTCTGGCCTTTCTCAGACCTTTCTCCCCAGGATCTTGATAACTCATTTTAAAAAGCTGAAGTATTTTGTCAAGTAATTAAAAAGCAGCCTCTTGTTAACATGCTAACATCCATATAACAGGCCCTGACTAACAATGACAAGTACAAAGACTGCTGGTTGCCTGAAATCCTACCCATGAAGGATTTCAGGCAGAATCTCTTCCATAGCCATAAACATGAACCATCCTTGGATTATGAAATTTCCCCTTCAAACATGCTGCAAACAGCAGATAAAATGTCAACAGTGCAGTCTTTAAAAATAAGTAAACATGCTCCTAAGCAGCAGAAAAATATATGCCACTAGAAATACCCATTAAAGCTTGTGGGCAGGCATGGCCATTTCTTTACCTGAAGGGAAGTACATTCACAGTGACATACTTCTCGATGTCAACTATAGACTGAATTCAAAGAAACTCAACAAATGCTCTGAAGAATGGCCATAAGAAATCCAGACTCTCACTTCTCCTTCCTTGCCATGGTGAGAGGAGCCAGAGTCTGGTAAGTGAAATCATCCTACAGCCTCCTTTGAATCTGAAATTAAGGAAAGTAGAGAGAATGATCCCTGCTACCGCCACCTGGCCCCCACTGAAGCTAAAGCCCATATTTGCCAGAGGAAGTTTTTAGCTATCTTCTCCTGCTTAAAACTGGAGAAAGAAATGTTGCAGAGGGGTGTAGGCTTCTCTGTTCCTGTAAGTTGCAAGCTCTTACAGGAGAGACAATAAAGTACAGAAAAACAGCAAGCTTGTGCATCTCAGACTGTCTCTCAGTTCAGAGCTTGTGCCTGCTTATTTCTGCATCTGACAGATCGCTCTTTAAGCACAGAGGCCATTTTAAATCTTTCCCCAACTTTGGCTCTGAGCTACTGGAAGGCAGTGGCATCTCTTCTGTTCCAGCCTACCTTCAAGCCTAGAGCTATGACAGAGGAGTAAGAAATTACCCCCACATCTTGCGGCTGAATTATAAAATTGCTGAATGAGGTTAAGAAGATTCTACCCTCATGGGAGCACACTTCTGGTGATAAGTTTCTCAGTGACCCCTGGTGAGTATATCGAGACAGAAACGATGAGAGAGAGAGAGATACTCACTTTTTTAAAATGTGTGGCAGATTGGACTTTCCTAACTGGCTGCATTAAGGCATCTCGTACAATTATACTGACATCAGCACCTGAGTAGCCATCAGTTCGCTTTCCAAGTTCTCGATAATCTGATTCAGTCAAGGTGTTTTTAGTAGTCCCAAGGTGAAGCTTAAACATTGCAGCTCTCGCATGATCGTCAGGTAAGGGAATGTAAATTCGCTTCTCAAACCTTGGTGGAAAAAAACACATTTCATTTTACCCTCCAACAAAACTGGAGTACACATTCTTAAATGGTTACAACATTTGACACACTAGCATAAATGCAACATTTTAGTGAGACTGCTTACTTTGTCTACTAACAGAAGTAAAACATGTTATCAACAGGCACAGCAAAACAGCAATAAAATAATTGCTTATCTAATTAAATTAAAAAATGGATTGCTTTGGATATAATATTCCTGGCTTTATGACCTGAAAATTGGGAATGAACATGCTGGCTATGGTGTTTAGATGGTCTTTAAACCAGTTTTCTATTCTACTTTTAACAGGGAAATATAGCTTAATTCTTGCTTACTGACCAGGAGAGAAGGGAGAAGCAAGTGAGTCCAATGTTTGTTCTCAATTTCATAAGCCATGGTTTATTAAACTAGAATCGTTACATTCAAAGTGGTCTGTTGTGTGAAAGTCTAAGAAGTGATTCTTAGTTACTGTTGAGATTTGGGAATAAAAATGATGCAAGAGAGTAGTCACGGATCTTGCAATTATTTTTACTAGCAAGGCTGGCAAACATTTTATTAACAAAACACAGCATTTAGTAGCCCAAATGGCAGAATTATGTAGTTGCAGCATGTAGCTTAAGTCATTACAGATTAAAGGAAATATTCTATGCCTGAAGACTGCACAAAGCTGTCTACTTATTCCTGTTAAAAATATATATATTATACCACCCATCATCTTTTGATAGGGGCACAAACACTGATGCTGCTGCACAAATCCTTGGATCAATGTGTCTGGTTGACATAACCAAGGATGTGGTATTGTATCAGTGGTAGACAATGTTCTGAAAGCCAACTGCTGGTATAAGGTACCATGCCATATGAGAGTACTGAATTTATATGTTATTATACATTACCTTCGTCTGATGGCAGAATCTAGAACCCAAGGTATGTTTGTAGCTCCCAGAACCAAAATACCTTCATTGTCTGTTCCAACTCCTAATTAGAAAGAGGTAAATCTAATAAGTAACCATTAAACAATACACAACATGGAGAAGGTACAATTTTGAGTCCAGCACTTTCTAATATCTCCACAGATTATCTTGGGTAGGACTGAACATGCTAGGTCAAAGGCCACAACAGTGTATCAACTACTATATAGGTAAAGGTTCCCCTTGACATTTAGTCCAGTCGTGTCCGACTTTAGGGTGTGGTGCTCATCCCCGTTTCCAAGCCATAGAGCCAGCGTTTGTCCAAAGACAGTTTCCGTGGTCACGTGGCCAGCGCAACTAGACATGGAACACCGTTACCTTCCCGCCGAGGTGGTACCTATTTATCTACTCGCATTTTTACATGCTTTTGAACTGCTAGGTTGGCAGGAGCTGGGACAAGCGATGGGAGCTCACTCCGTCGCGTGGATTCGATCTTACGACTGCTGGTCTTCCGACCTTGCAGCACAGAGGCTTCTGTGGTTTAACCCGCAGCGCCACCATGTCCCTATCAACTACTATATACTGTTATATAAACAGAATGTTTTATTATTTAACTAATATCTGGAATCCAATATTCTCACCCTGCATTTGGACCAAAAACTCTGTTTTAATCCGCCGAGCTGCTTCACTTTCATTTTCACTTCTGGAACCACACAAAGAATCTATTTCATCTATAAAGATAATCGAAGGCTTATTTTCTCTGGCAAGCTGGAAGAGATTCTTCACTAGCCTGTGAAAAAAATTAAGCTGCATTACAGGAGGAAAGAATGCACAATGATATGACACTGTATCACACCAAGATTCAATGAAGGTCACTGCTATTTATTTTCCATGTAGGATCAGACCTTAGTTTTGATTCATTTCACACATGAGATGAGTTGCCACTCCTGGGCAAGTACTGCATGAGTTTAGACAAATTAGCGAGCAACACTAATATCTTGTGCATCTTCTGATATATCTGAATTCCCATCCTGTCATACCATAATTAGAATTTAATGAATCTTTGCAATACAGTTACGTAATGGAAAAGCAACACTGTCTGTAGATACTTAATAATGAGACATGAGCAGGTGGTGTGGTACACTGCAAAGTGCATGCTCTGTATGTAAAATATTGTGGTTTCAGCATCTATCTTCTGCACAGCAATCCCCTCCTCCATGCCTGCTTATGCCTCTTCTCTTGTGATGGCCCAAGCTTTTTTATTGCCTATTTATTTAATTTAATTTAATTAATTTAATTTAATTTTATTGGACTTCTACCCTGCCCATCTAGACCAAAGGTCTACTCCGGGCGGCATTACAAATTTAAAAACAGTTAAACCAATAAATATATACTATAAATCCATAAATAAATGATATGAAATCCAGACCTTGAACCTGGACCACACATAAATAGCACAAGAACTGCACTACATTTCCCTAGCCACACTCTGACATGGCTGTCCTGAGAAACCATGACAAAGAATGATAGCAGCTGAGAAGCTTACAAACTAGTACTTCTGATTTGATAACATCAAAATAACACTTGTTACAGAATCAAACTCTCCTACGCCTGACACAGATCTCTTTCCAAAACAGATTAAGACCTTAATTTCCATACCAATCCTTTCTACAGATTTTCCACTCTTGTGCCTTCCCCTTTAACCTGCCTCTCCAAACTGAACAGATTTTTTTTTCAAATAAAATGCAATAAGCCATCTGTTAAGGGCTTGATGAGTAGCCATATAAATCTGTGGCAACCAATCTTAGATTAAGAGTCATATTTAGCTTTATGTTCCAAAGTAGCACTTTGGAGCTTCCACCTTCCAAAGTGTTAATACTTACTTTTCACTCTCCCCCAACCATTTAGATACAAGATCAGAAGAAGATACAGAGAAGAATGTAGAATTGTTAGCTTCTGTTGCAACAGCTTTTGCCAAATAGGATTTCCCAGTTCCTGGGGGTCCAAAAAGAAGGATCCCTCTCCAGGGGGTTCTTTTACCTAAAAATAAAGATTCCCCCCCTTAAATACAGGAAAGGTACTTGTGGAATTGGTTACTTAGCTTGGTACTAAATATCATCCAAAGAGTGTACAGAAACTTCAAATGTGACCTTAATGGTGGAGGGACATTAGGGGCATACATTACCATCTACAAGCTGAGTACTACATCAGGACAACAACATTCTGACCAGTGTTATCCATGTTCTGTTAACATCCAAACTAGATAGCTACAACAGGGGCTCAGAAGATTATTTGAAAATTACAGTGGGTCCAAAATGCAGCTATAGTTGCTGTTGATAGGAACTAGCTATATGTAAAACCTTGCCAGTTAAACAATTCATTGCTGCCAGTCTCTTTTTGACAGAAACTGATGTGCTGGTCTCAACTCTTAAAACTCTACAGCGTGGAACCAGCATAGGCATTTAAAGGTCTATCTACTCTGATACGACCCTGTCCTGATGAAAACATATTTCTCTATTTGCGTGCTCCAGGTGTCTCTGAAATGAGGCAGGAGATGATAGAGGGCAGGGCCTTTTGCTTGTTAGTTCCTTTTCTGCAGAATGTTCTATCTAGAAATGTTTTCCTGATGCTGGTCCTTGTGTTTTCAGTGGTACGGGAAGATATTTCTTCAGGTTTTTACACTGTGGATTTACTTGTATATGGTACCGCTGTTGTTTTATTCTATCTTGCTACCTTTTCCTAATTTGGTATTATTCCTATGTTAATTGTTTTATGTCTTCCCATATCAGCTTACACAGTTAAATAATTTCTTATGAAATTAACTGTTTTCGTAAGAACAAGTAGAATTACATGGTGAAACTTCCAGCTACATTTTTGCTTTTATTTATTAGATCACTACATTTTGGTCCTGCCCTATTAGGAGCTCAATACAGCATATAATGGTTCTTCCAAATCCATTTTATCCCTCACCAATCATGTTAGGTAAGTAAGGCTGTGAGTCTCTATGAATCTAGGCATCCTCATAATTGTTATCAGTAGTAGTTGTAACATTAGTAGTAGAGCAGCAGCAATAGTAATTATTAATTGCCTTTTTATCCTCAAGGTTTCATAAAATGATGTGTAATAGAATGCATTTAAAACACCACTGAACATTATTATTAACTATAACAATCTAAACATAAACAATGAGTCTTTTTGTGTGTTTGGCACAAAACGTCAAGCATCCCATAAATCCACCAACATGCAAGATTTGTAATTTCTAGCATTAAATGAGGATTAGGGCAATTAGTTCAATCTCAAGCCTAATATCAAATACTGTATAAATATATAGAAAAGGAATGTAAAACTACATTTATGCGCCAATTTGATTTAAGCAGGGACTATTTCTGCTAACATCCAAAGAAGCCCAAACACTGACAGTCAGAGAGGTGATATTTTTACTTCTCTGTATTTGACAAAAAGCCATCAGCATTTTCCTTCATGACCAGATACAATTTTGAAAAGCAGTTTCTATGGTTTTTCTGCCACCATTTGCTCTGTTGGCACCAGAGCCACACCAGAATACCAGGCTGCCATCCATGCTTTAAGCTGCAAAAGTACAGGACATCCCTATTCAGTTAAAACACTTGAAACAAGAGACTGTGACACAAGGCATTTTGACTTTCTTCTTCTCTGTGAAAGGAGGCATCCAGTATGTCCTTCTGCAAGCAGATGTCAAGATGTCATCTTTCCATTTATACAACAGCAAGCCCAGGAATCTAGGGCCAATACACTGGCATATTGAGATCCAGCCCAGATTCTCTAATAGACCAATTCAGATATCCTTAATCCCTCCTATAACCCAAACACATGAAGACTTTTAAAAACAAAAGACAAGTATTTATTTATTTATTTATTTTATTTGTTCCATTTTTACCCCGCCCATCTAGATTTGGGAATCTACTCTGGCCGGCTAAGTAAGACTCATGACTGCCAGATAATTTATAATTAACTAGTTTTACCTGTGAAAAGATGAGGAAATTTAATGGGTAATATTACTGCTTCTTTAAGAGCTTCTTTTGCTCCTTCGAGGCCAGCAACATCATTCCACTTGACATTTGGTCGCTCCATGATAATGGCACCTGTGACACAAAACATTATCATTTAGAAAAGTCCACTTCCTTCTAACATTTAAAAAAAGAACATTTAAACATAACCACTGAAATAATTTCTAATCCAGTGTTCAATTCAGGCATATTAATTTCAGAGCACAATTTGGACAATGAACTGGGAAAGACAGCTGTTGTATAGTTAATGCTTACAGAAGTGATTTCTTCATAAGCTCTAATTTTTGCAAAATCAGTGTTTACATATTTGAACTAGCAGATCTCAAATACTGCAAAAAACATTGTTCTGTATATGTATTTATTTTAATGGTTGAATGTGGGTACTGATGGAGTTGGACCACCGCAAGAAAGAAAAGGGAAGAGAACATTTTGAAATGACATTTGTTTTTGAGAGAGATACAAGTGTTAGAACCCTCCCTGTGGTTCTCTAACAGAATGTAATGCTTCACTGGTAGAACTCTGCTCCATCTCCAACCTCCCATCACGATATCTCAGGACTGCCTTGCTAAAACAAACATTTACTGGTATTTTATGGTGATGGTGGTACAATGGGCAAAATCCTGTTGCATAACTATGTGCAGGCAATTCAAGGTTGTGCCCATAGTAGGTAAGATAGCCCAGAGGCAGGAGTGGTATTCACAAAGCTCCTCTGCTGGTGCACTGTGCAACTGGTTACGCCTGGGACTTGTGACCAATTGCACAACTAAATTGCACAGTTCTTTGTTACCAGTCCGGTACATTGACACAACTTTACATGATGCTGGTGTGAAAAGGACTTTGTCCAGCAATTGGGAGTGGCCCCAAAACAAAGGAATATAGCAAATTCACGGCAGTCACTCATAGGTTATACACCATATTGTGGTAGCAGCCGGTGGGATGCTAGGCAACGATAATAAAAACATTGAGGTGTTTCCCATTAGATGGGAACATCCACGACCCCTCATCCCCATTAGTAGGCTATTAGAGACAGATGGACCAAAACCCTTTTGCAAAACTGCCTGAGCAAGGGCAATTGTGCATGCAGTTTTTACTACCCGTTGCAGACCAAATGCTTGATGGACAGTCAGCAACAGACCTACCACTGCCTGCATGATTGCCCTCCCACAGTAACTAAAGGCTTCTAACTATCGTTTTAAAAAACTCTTGATCTGGTAACTTGTTTGAAATTCTTTGTTCAAGACATAGGAGCTTGATGTAAAGCTACCTTGGAGTTGATTCTGAAGCTTCTTTTTCTCAGGATCATCTGATTCTCCTTCCCCATCGCTATCATTCCTAATATGGGTATAAATAAGAATACACAACCAAAACAGAGCTCAGTTCCTCTGGTCATGTAAACAATGATGTATTTGTAATAAAAGACTCACTTATAAAAACAGATATCAAGAAATACTGGAATTTCAAATATCTACCTTAAATCAAGATTTATGGAAAAACAGTGTTTTTATAAGTGGAGTGGGATTTCACATACTGTACATCCTTCTCAAGCACTTCATTAACTGGATGCTAGCCTGTGGTAATTTTTCATTCTCATCAAGAAATACTGATATAATAAAAAACATTCCATGGAGTAGCACTGTGGCCTGTGAGAGATACAACACACACACTAGCACATCACACAACCCTTGTCACCTCCAGTCTTGGACTCTGGGGAAGCAGAGTCTTCCACGGTTCCATCTAAAATTGCCCCTTTGAAATTATGTCTCTGATCACAGCCCACAAAGTTGCTGCTGAAGATTAACTGATTAGAACTTATGCTTGAGGGCATGGATGGACAGCCCACAAGATTTGTTTTTACCTGCAACTCCTTCCAGTCCTAGACAGAATGACTAATTGTGAGGGGTTATAGGTATAACAGTCAAAAGACAGCTGTCTATGTCTGTTCTCAGAGACCCTTCCTACCTAGTATGAGGTTTGGGTTCCCCTGCCTTTAGCAAAGAATAAAAGCAATGAATGAAATGGTCTGTACTACATTTATTTGATCATGGTATGCTGGATGCAGACTAAGATATATTTAGAACTACATTTAAACCCTATTGATTGTGATGGCTCTGTTCTAAATATGATTAAACCTGGGTCCAGAATAGTGGCCAAAAGTTTGGAAAAAGGACATCACAACAGTGGCAAATTGCTGCAAATTAAAGTTCCCAGCAATTCTTCATGTGATTCCTTTATGCTTTGACTCTTATGTTCACAACTCTTTTTATGTCTTGGACTGGTGAGTTGGGTGGGTTCACATATGGATGCAGAATCCAAGAAGGGACACTAAAAAGCACTAATTAAAGAACCCTTGCCTGGATTTTAACTTATGTGCAAAGCTATGAAACTTGTGTACAATGAAGAATCTCATGAGGACTTGCAGTGGAAACTCTAATTCACCCAATACCTTTGTATAGGAAAATTATGAAAAATGATAATACAGCAGGAGTAATTGTCAAACATATCGTAATCTTGGATCAATTTATACAACCAATATATAACTAACTCCTATAAAGCTGTAATACACAAAAATATTCATGTCTTGGAAAATTGTATTTTTTTTCATTCAATGTTCCACCACCACTAAAAGCACTAAGTAGATAAGCAAGCATATAAACACTGAAATCACTGAAGTTAACATACCCCTTTTCATCAGCTGAACCAGATTCTTTCACCGGTTTGGGAGGAGCTTTTTCTTTCTTCTTCAGATACTCCTTCAGCTTTTCCGCTCTGTCCAGATACTCAGTACACTTTGCTCTGATGCTTTGCTTTGCTTTATCACCTTGTGCTTCATCTGAGAATGATAAAGCATTCTGTTTCCCAGTACAAAGCAAAGTCATTTTTAAATCTTAACCTCTCCCATAAAAAATACCATTATAATGAAAAATGTCTATAATGTTGTGACAGAGTACATCACTTGCTGTTTAATTTGTAAGTCAGTTAAGAAGATGGAACATTTTCCTTGGTCTTGGTAACAAAGCAGGTTAAGATTACATTCTCAAGAACTTATGTACAATAATACGATTATGCTGGATTTCAAACTTCAGTGAACTCTTCTCCAGATAAAATGAAACTGATCTCAAGTGAGGCAGATTGACAAGTTCTATACCAGTGGTTTCAAACCTTGGATCCCCAAATGTTTTTGGACTAGAACTCCCAGAAGCCTTCACCATTAGCTGTGCTGACCAGGATTTCTGGGAGTTGTAGTCCAAAAAAATCTGGGGAACCACAATTTGGAACCACTGGTCTATACAAATGTACAAAGGAGTAGCATCGTAAAAAAAAAAAGACAAATCTGGTTTAGGGGAACTGGTGTCCTCCAGATGTTTAGAGTACAACTTCCATCAGGAATTGTCAGGTGTTATCTGAGCTATAAGTCTAAAATATCTGGAGGGCACCAGATTACCTACTCCAACTGAAATGACACCTAAAAACCACTGGGTACTGAATTAACCTTAAGATGAAATCTGTAAAAAAAAACTATGGGAAATAGGCTCTCCAAATGTTTTTGGTCTACAATTCTCATTAGTGTAGTTATCGACAAATATCTAGAGGGACAGCTGCCCATACATTTTGTAAAAGATTCACTTTTCAGGAAGTGTGCATGTGGGAGTGTGACTAAACAGAGAAATCTAAAAGATTTCTTAGAAAACACAGCATCAGACAATTTCCTAACTTCTGATGGAGATTCCCCCTCCCTGTCAAGGGGATGGGGAGGATTTAGGTAACTTACAGTATTTAGTGCAGCAGTGTACAACATCTTGTGGACTGCTCTATAGCCACTTCATGTCCACCCACCACCACTGTGAAATTTTATGTTGTTAAGCAGTGCCCTGGTGATCCATGCTGCCATTACTGTTGATCAATGCCATTTTCATACACAAATTGAGGATGATCACTTCTCCTTCCCCCAATGTGGAAGGGACACAGGGATATTGCTCCTGTTGAAACTTCCAGAGGATCTTCTAGCAGCAGGAAGCAGACATCAGCCAAAGTACATTCTAAAAGCCACTTCTGCAACCAGTTTCAGAGGGCTCTGAGATTCCTGCCTTCCAGGTACTACAGCTATGACTACAGTCCCTGACAGTGCATATTTTTCAGTGTTAATACAAAAGGAATGTATTGACAGGAAACTATTCACTGTTGTGGCGGTGAAGATGGGGAGGGAAACCACTATAAATAAAAATGACCATTTACAGAAGAAAAATAATACAGTAACATTCAAATAAATAAAATGAAAGATCCTCATTCTGACATCTTGAACATGATCACTGGGATGCTGTGTAGATGTGAGTGTGCACAAGTCCGTACACATGTAGAGCCTCCAGCTCACACTGAACTAGACTCTTGGATCCAAAAAGGCTAAGTATGCTTTATCTGACCAGTCCCAGTAAACAGATTAGTGGCAACAAATATCAACCTTTTAAAACTGTACCTAGTCTTTCTGCTCCTCTACTCTTGCCCCTTCCACTATTATTACTGCTTAAGTTTAGCATATGTCACGCTTGCACCCCTTCTTCCCTGTTCTGAAAACTTTATAAACACTTCAGAATCTTTAACCCCCAAGCTTTCCTCAGCCATTTGTTCTACTGACAGTCAACATGCTTCTCATCTACTGTGTTCTCTACAACGGACCTTGATCTGTTTGCTTCAGCTGCACATCTTGAGCATTTATACCTGCATTTCAATATACAGAATCCAGAGATGTAGCACTTTTGAAGGGGGACTGTTAATATTTTGTGGACTCAAGATAACAGCTTTCTCTAAGCCCTGAAAAAGGTATAGATCTGAAAGAAAACTCTTATTTAGACAACAAATAAAATATTTATCTTTGATTAGGTCAGGAACTTATGACCCACTCGATGTGGCCTACAACTCATCCTTCACCACTGGCTAGGGCTCATGTTCTTGTTCACTAAAACCCTGAGAGCCATAAGTTGACTCGAAGCATTGCAAGTCCCCTATTCCTGTCTTAGGTAGGTAAATGACCTACAAAAGAAATTATCTCTCTCCTGATTTGCTGCCACCAACAATACACACTGGTAGTCTTGAAACCCAACCGTACAGTTCCAAAGCAATTAAAATATTCACTTATAATTTTAAAATATTGCTGTTAATTTCCCAACGTTAAAAGCTAATCTAAAAACAAAGAAACCACCACCACCAGAACAAAAAACCAGCAAAAACCTCCAGCCAAATATTTAACATAATAATTCTTACATTTGACAACATGGAGAAAATACTGTACAGCATGCTGATACAAGTGGAGAGCTTCCTCAAAGTTCCCTGCTTTATCTTCTTGTGCTGCCTTACTAGCAAGGTCTATTGCTTTCTGTAAACAAGAAATATGATTAAGGTTAAAACTATTAGGCAAATGGCTTCAAGCAAGATTTCCAATATAGGAATACAGTAAAAAAACAAAATTATATTATACACTAAAACGTTATCTTGCTTTTGAAACAGTGTGAGGTTTTACACCAGAGTAGGTCACTTCAAAAATCTGAGGTCCTTTTGCCCTTCTTTAGACCAGGAAGGGCCCTATATCCCATCTGACACCCATACCTCATTGAAAATGCTATCCCAAAACTTGGGTGAATATAAACTGTACCCTCAAACAGGGTGGATAACATTAATGATTTTTTAAAAAATTGATTTAAATCACAATTTAAATCACAATTTTTTTAAAAAATGATTTATTTCATTTAAATTTAAATCACAATTTAAACCACAATTTAAACAAAAATGATTTTTTTTCATTTAAATCATTAAAAAACCCAACTAAATTGATTTGATTCAAATCAAATCCACCCTGCCCCCCAACTCATCTGGGATTAGTAATTTGTCATGCACAAGCAATTGTGCCACCTCTAAGGCCTACTTTAAGGAGCTGGGCTGACAACTGTCCATTTTTAAAAAATGCATTTTAAGACCTAAAACAGCTTCTGTAAACGGGGAAAAAAAAATGGATTTACAGGTCAAATCACCATGTAGACCCTGCTCTGATGACTCCAGGGTGCAATCTGCATTTTAAGCCAAATTAGTGGGGTAACCGGAGATCTTAAGAGGCTTGGGGAGGGAGCTGCTCTTTGAAGAAAAGAATTATTTGTATTATTTGACCATTCAAATTATTGGTACCAAAGTATTACCTTTCTAAGATAAGACAAAACAACCTGCCACCCTAGAAGAAAAATTATGAAATGCCCAATTATTTATTTTCTGTTTTCCCACCCATAATATTGCATTTGTTGATTATGGGGGTAGAAAAAACTGACTAGTACCCCTCCTGCCATTCTGCTTAACTGACCAAGCACAGAATTCACATGAACTCAACCCATTTACTTAATATTGGATGGACATGTTAGAATTATTATAGTCTGGGATGAAAGTCTGATGTGGGCAATCTAAGCAAGGGTGAGAATCATTTTCCAGATTTTCCAGCAACTTAAGGGCTGCATACGTGGTGGTGCTGCGGGTTAAACCGCAGAGCCTCTGGGCTGCAAGGTCGAAAGATCAGCAGTTCGAATCCACACGACGGAGTGACCTCCCGTCGCTTATCCCAGCTCCTGCCAACCTAGCAGTTCGAAAGCATGTAAAAATGCAAGTAGATAAATAGGTACCACCACGGTGGGAAGGTAATGGCGTTCCGTGTCTAGTCGTGCTGGCCATGTGACCACGGAAACTGTCTACGGACAAACGCTGGCTCTACGGCTTGGAAACGGGGATGAGCACCGCGCCCTAGAGTCGGACACGACTGGACAGTTGTCAAGGCGAACCTCTACCTTTGCCTAAGGGCTGCATTCCTTACAACTAAAGAAGAGGGCATACACATTTGCACATTTATTATTTATCTATAACATACGTATAGATAACAACTTTGTATGATTATATTTACACATTTGGAAAGCTTTTATTGTGGCATATGTACAGATCTTTTTGTATCTCTATTTCTATTGTGTGTCTTTTTCAGGTTGCTTTGGTTTTTTCTCTTATATTTGCAAGCATAAAACAACTTGATTGAATCATGTGACTTCTCCCCACACCACTGATGCACTAACTGTAATTTTGCTTTGAATTTTTCAGTTTCGTTGCCCTGACTGACTCCACCTCCAGTAATTCTCTAATTATTGACACTTCTAGCATTTGAAAGTATGCACTTTCAGACAGATAAAGGTAAGGGGTTCACTTTGTTGCAGAGACAATAGGTAGTGTTGCCACTAAAAAAAACCCAGCATCACTCAAGAAAATTATTAAAAGAAATCATGAAATTTTAAGGGACAAGAATTTCCAACACTGTCATATCAAGAGAAAAGGCCCAATAAGAGTCATAAAATAGGGCTGATTGGATCTGTTTTTTCTCATCTCTATTGTACTGCTGTTAATGTATACAGTACCTAGTACAAATCCTATTTAAGAACAGCAGTTTTTTTCTCTAGTGTCTTCTAGTATGTATAAAAGTAGGGTGGATAAAAACCAGTTTTTTTCAAAATAAAATTGATTTAAATCAAATCTACTCTGTATGAAAGTGGCTTCAGAAGCTGTCTCTTACTAAGTCTTATCCCTGGAATTCTTACCCAGGATCATCAACACAGAGTGGAAGGAGCCCTTCACCATTTCAGATTCAGATTCTTCCAGTCCTACCTGGCAGGTAGGACTAGAAGAACCTGGGATTTCTATATGCAAATATGTGCTCTAACACTGAGCCACAGCCCATCCACTATGATACACTATGGTTTATTGTATGCAGAATGATATCCATTTACAAATGTATGTATATAAAATGCATTTGTTGGATAGCTCAGTGAGTTAGATATCTGGCTGCAGAACCAGATACTGCAAGTTCAATTTCCCACTGCAATGTGTGTGCCATGCCAGGAGAAGAATCAGCCTGTGTAGCCTTGGGCAAACTGCACAGTCCCAGGACGCCCCCAAAGAAAGCAATGGTAAACCACTTCTGAGTACTCTAGAGTCTCTACCAAGAAAACCCTGGAAATGGTTGTCAGAAATCAGAATTGGCTTAAGCCGTGTAATTATTATGCATATATTATCAAAAATTCCTAATATTAACAGACTTTATATAGTTATCTTTTGCATGAACTAAAAAACATTGCAACAGACCCTGCCCACAAGCTCATGATGTAACTGTTTCTAACTTAATCACACAAAACCTACACTACAACATAATCACACAAAAACTATAACATAATCACATAGAAACTACAAGTTTTTAAAATGTGTATCTATAGATGTAGGCACTGAGAAACAAGAATAAATGTAGGGATAGGGGATGAACGCAGACAACCCCACAAGAAGCTACAATCTTGCTGAGAATGCACAAAGATTTTCCCAAGATTATTCCACAGCACTAACCAAAGTATGTCAATTGAGATTTGACGAGAAATGACCAGAACGTCTCTGTGCTACTGACCTTCCAACACCTGGAAGTATAACAGTGAGTAAATACAAAAAGAGGAACGACAAGGACAAAATAATACCGTTTCCCCGAAAATAAGACCTAACCTGAAAATAAGCCCTAGTAGGATTTTTCAGGATGCTCGTAATATAAGCCCTACCCCTAAAATAAGCCCCAGTTAAGTGAAACCCCGCCCTCCACCATTGTGCAGCAACCAGAAGAAGATGACATGACTGTATTTGAATAAATGTCGATTGTTGTACATGAAAAAAAATAAAACATCCCCTGAAAATAAGCCCTAATGCGTTTTTTGGAATAAAAATTAATATAAGACCCTGTGTTATTTTCGGGGAAACACAGTATGAACAGAGACACTACATATCTCCCCTTGAATTCAGCTAGAACAATATCACACCATCATTCTTCGAGCTGCCTTTTATGTCCTACGTAAATTATGGAGAAAAAATCCAGAACAAATGTAACTTGATGCAAGACTAAATTTGTGCAAGTCAGATCACATGGTAATTTTATTTACTAGCTGGTTTCTGAAGTACCCTGTTTCCCCGAAAATAAGACCTAACCTGAAAATAAGCCCTAGTAGGATTTTTCAGGATGCTCATAATATAAGCCCTACCCCAAAAATAAGCCCCAGTTAAGTGAAAACCCGCCCTCCACCATTGTGCAGCAACCAGAAGATGACATGACTGTAACATAAAACATCCCCTGAAAATTAGCCCTAATGTGTTTTTTGGAGCAAAAATTAATATAAGACCCTGTCTTATTTTCGGGGAAACACGGTATATAAGTTATTTTCAAGGAGCACTGAAAACCTAGAAATATGCCATCATATAATAAGGTACAAGGCATGAATTATATAAATCATTTGTTGCTGCTGATAAAATGGTGGATTTGTCCTGCAGAGCCAACTCAGGGCTCTAGAGTTCTTTTTTTAAGTTCATAAACTTCAGATGTAGACAGAAGCAGATCCAAACACCAAACTTATCTTGGTCCAGAGAGGAACTGTGAGTAGTAAAGCACATGCTTTGCATGCATAATGGCTGAGGTTCAACCTTAATATCTCTGAATAGGACAGAAAAAACTCTCACTAGAAACTGGAGAACCACTACCAGCGAATGCTGATAATACCAAGCTAGAATCAATTGAGTAATTAAAGCATTGGAAGATTCCTGTGTTCTTATGCCCCAAGACACATGGGTTGAAGCTGCTGTATCCAGAGAACATTTTGATCTCTTCATAGCTTCTCCTCCACAATTATGGCAGCAGAAATCTTACAATCTATACTAAGTTGACATTCATGACTTTGGCAAAATGCTAGGGGAATGAATATAGGACACTGTAACAAAATTCTCCTTACCACACTTTTCAGCCTTAATGCTGTACCATCTGACCACACACTCCCCACTTTACCATGCACAGACCATTCCATGTGGCAACATTCTTGCATTCTGTATCACTACCACCATCAACAACATTTCCACCTTTTATCCACTGCACTTCATTTAAAAAAAAAGCATACATAAAATCATATTCTGAATTATGTAATCCAGCAAAATGTTCTATGATTAGAGGTGGCACGGTGACTATGAATCACTTCAGACTGAAAAATGGATAATTTTTGATTGAGTGTGATTTGTTCAGCCTATTTTATAAATATAATCAAGCTGGGGAAAGTAGGGTCAAAAGATTATTCTCCTTTAAAAGGAATCACTCATACAATTTGATGCCAAAGTATGTAAAACAGTTCATACTAATTCACTTTGGGAGTTCACGCAATTAAAGTGAATCAGAAGTATCTTTACAATACTGGAAATTAAGGGCCCAATAAATTTTCTGAAAACACAAAACAATATAGCTTTGCTCATGCTAGGTAAATCTGGAACTGATTTGGAATCTAGGGAAATTGATAAAAGCTCCAAGTTAGAGAAAAGGAATTAAAATATTTAAAATAAAACATAATTAAAATGTACCAATTGACATTATGATACATGCCACTGAAAACCACAGTGCAGTGCCAAACAGCTAAGAAAATCTGCCAGCATGAAATATTCCCAGGAGGTTCACAGACCAGAAAGGCCACAGTCTTCCTCTTTAATTTACCAATTAATTACTTGTCCAAGCATCTCTCCCCAGTGCCATCTGCCGAACCCACCAGATCCTCCCAGGCTATGCTTCTCTGGGTAGCCACTCCAAAGGAGGTCGGGCCTTCTTTGCAGCAGCACCAACATTGTGGAGCCAGCTCCCCGTGGAGCTATGCCTGGCCCTCTCCCTGTTAACATGTAGAAGGCAACTTAAAACACTGCTTTTCAGAAAAGCTTTCCACACTGGCCCTATTTGATTTTATGCCTGCTGCCCTGCTATCACATAAAGAATCTACCTTTAGTGCCATCTTGTTAATGTTTTTAACCTTATTGTCTATTTATAGTTTATTATTATATGTTCCTATTTACTGTTGTAAACCACCCAGAATAGTGCATTGTACTAACGGGGCAGTATATAAATTTAAAAAATAAAATAAATAATTTACTCTAACGACCTGACATTTTGAGGAATGCTGCCGCTGAAAGCCTTCCCAAACTTGGGACACTCCTGATTTGCTGGATTACAACTCACATCACCCCCTTCAGGCAGCAGGTTCACAGGGCACAAAGGCCACAGTCTTCCTCTGTCATTTACTCCAACCAACTGACATTCAGAGGAAGGGTGCAGCTCTGCTCATAAACCTCAAAGCCTTCCCAAATCTGGGACGCTCCTGATTTGCCAGATTACAAGTCAGATCACCACCCCTCCGCCAGTAGTGGGAGGGAGCTGACGTCCAATACATCTGGAGCAGCAAATATTTAGCCCTAAATGGGTTGGGGCCTCAGTACATGATAGAACACCTGCTTCCAAGAGGGACTTCCCATCCTACTCGTGCAACCCATGCTGGGCAGCTGAGGATGCCAACCCCGAGAGAGGCCCCGAAGAAGAAAACAAAGAACCGGGCCCTTTCTGTGCTTGCTCCCTTGCTCTGAAATGAACTGCCGCCTGAAATTCACCTGACCCCTTCTATGAAGACCTCTAAGAAATCTCTGAAAATTCTTCTATTTCGGCCGGTTTTCGAAACTATACCATTTTAACAGCCCACTGAGATTATACATTTAACATCTCTAGCCACCGCCTGATTTTAAATTAATTTTAATTTTTTTTGAATCATGTTTGTTTATATGTCCATATTGTTAACTGCTGTAGACCTCCCAGAGGTCAGATGGGCGTTTTAGAAGAGTAATGAATAAATTAATATAAATTTTAAAAAATTGTCTACGGACAACAATCCACGAAATTAACCACCTGTTGTAGGGAACGCCCTGACCGCCTCTAATGACGACTCTCCTAACTCCCTCTACGCCCCGTCCTTCAGAGTTTCAAGCAAGGCCTCTCCCTCGTTCTCAATCCCAAAACCAAAGTGCCCGGCTTGAAAGGGCTCACCTGCAGGTTGGATGTGGCCGCCATGACGGGCGGGGCTGACAGGGAAGGGGCGAAGACCGAAAACAACGGACCAAGGAAGCGGAAAGAGGACCCCGCGGAGAGCCTCCCTCACGGAAGAGCCTTCTTTCCGCGGGAGGAAATGAAAACCTAAATGGCTTTAATATTTAAAACCAAAAAAAAAAAGGTTTCGGCCTTCGGTTACTTCCGTAACGCAGCCCCACAGCCGGCCGAGACAAAACTGAAACGAACCTTCCGCTTCCGCTTGGCTCTGATGACGTCACGCGGCGCGCCCAGCCGTGCCAATAAGGAGCCGAAAGGAAGGGCGGCAGAAAAGAAGCGACGGGGCGGAAGGGGGTGTTTGTTTCATCTGTACGCATGCGCAGCAGCCTCTGTGGGCTTTCTCCCTTGTGTCTTAAACATTCGCGTGTAGCACTTCCTCTCGGGGCGGTGTTATGTCCGTTTTCGTTGCGCTTGTCGGATTCTCACTTCAGCTCCTAGCAAAGCATGCAGCTGAAAATACCGTTGCCATCAAGGCGAAGGGGTTAATTTGCAGCTGGGGGAGCATATTTAATTGGCGAGTTTCCCCTACCAGCGTTATCGTTAGCGTGCGAGGGAAGCGGACAGGAAGACGTGTTCACGTCCATAGTTGAGCTGAATGGCGGGACATGTAAAACGAAATACTTCTTCACACAAATATGTCAGGATGAAATTCGCTTCCACAGTGTGTAATGGCTAGCTCAAAAATCTGGACAGCTGTAGTGGCTCCTAGTCAACCTCCAGTATCACAGGGCAGTATATCCCGAAATCAGAGAAAACAACCGGGAAGATGGTAGTTTTTTTAAAAAAATATATATATTCATTTTTCATTGGGTCAGGGAAGATCATAGGGAAGGGGATTTGGAACAAGGCACTTGGGTAAATGGTAGTTTTTGAAGGAGTAGTCATGTTAGTCTGTGCAAGCATATCAGACAAAAAGGAAAGAGAGTGAGTGAGTGAGAGAGTCCAAAGCGTTGTGGCACTTTAAAAACTAATGCTGTATTTTAATGTGAGCTTTTGTGGATCAAGGCCACTTCTTTAGAACTAAGAGTGAGACTACATGATGTCATATTTATGCATTGCTCTATGACCAGGGAAGATGCTATTATTCCTAGATTGTGCTTTTTAACTTTCTATAGGTGTTTGGTTGGATACTATGAGAACAGCATGTTGGACTAAATGAGGTTTTTTTAAATACTTTTTTTATTACAAACTACAATTTACAGTACATAAACCAAAATACGAATCAATTGTGTTCCCCACCACCCTAGTCAGAACCTCTTGCAGTAGTCGTCTTCTTCCATTGTCTTTATTCTTCTTCCTTTATTGTCCTCTTCTCCAGAACTGCGTTGATTCCTGATTTGGAACTTTTCCCTTTCCTTTTGTTAGCACATATTCAATAAATCTGCCCCATATATCATAAAAATTATTTTTTTATCTCTCCCCTCTTAACCTTTAAATTACAAATTAATTTATCATTTATAGCAATATTCCATATTTCATTATACCATTCTTCCATTTGAAATTCAAGTTTTGATTTCCAATTCCTGGCTATTATTAATCTGACTGCTGTTAATACATTGGTAATCAACTCTCTAGTCATCATATCATATTCCACATTTACAAATATTGATAACAAAGCTATCTCAGGATTAAATTCTGTATCCCTTTCACATATGTCAGTTAATTCCTTAAAGATTAATTTCCAAAATCTTTGTACTTTTTCACATTCCCACTACATATGAAAGTATGTACCAATTTCCTTCTCACATTTCCAACAGATATTCAGATAGAGTTAATTTTATTCAGTTTTATTGGTGTCAAGTACCATCTTAATCTTAGTTTTAAAAAAATTATTTTATTCTCACCGACATACAGTGGTGCCTCGCTAGACGATGTTAATCCGTTCCACGAGGATCGCTGTCTAGCGAAAACATCGTCTAGCGAAGCACGTTTTCCCATTGGAATGCATTGAAATCGCTTCAATGCGTTCCAAGGGAAAACGCAGTCGTCTTGCGAAATTTCCCATAGGGAAACCTCGTCTAGCGAGTGAGGGTCCCCATAGGAATGCACTGACAGCTGCACTGACAGCTTTTGACCACTAGTCGGCGCACTCCTATGGGGAAACCTCATCGTCTAGCGAAATTCCCCATAGGGAAACATCGTTTTGCGAAGCGCAGTAGCGCTTGCAAAAAGGCATCGTCTAGCGATTTCCTCGTCCTGCGAGGCAATCGTCTAGCGAGGCACCACTGTAAATAGTAAAAACCTCATTTTCCATATCTTCATTCTTCACCATTTATTCTTTTTCCTAAATCTTGTTCCCACACTAGCTTCAATCCTTCATTCTCGATCTCTTCTTCTTCTAAGTCTAGAAGTCTATAAATTTTACTTACTACACCCTTCACTGACTCATTCATCTGAGTATCTTCATATGATAATAGAAATTGTTCATACTTTGTACATTCTTTACTTTTATTGTACTTCTTTACCCATTCATTAGTCTATCTTTCTAATTGCGTATAATGCAACCATGATATATTCTTATTTTGAAAAATTTGTTTCATTTGATCTTTTGATCTCATTTTATCCAACCAATCATTTAATCTACTCACTTTATTTTCTTTAAATAATTCTAAATAGACTTTCATATTGGCAGGGAAATTCTCTATTTCAGTCACTAATCTTAATGGAGAGTTAGATGAATATATATTTTTTTTTATACTTATACCACACATTTAACATAGTTTTTAAAAAGGGGTTATTGATACTTATTTTATATTTTTTAATTATTCCGAACAGATGTTTTTCAATATCAACCTGTATTTCTGATTATTCCATTTCCCACCAAATTAACCTTTCTGGGTTATATATAATTTCCACAATAAACCTCAATTGATTAGCCATATAGTAATTTTTAATATTTGGTATCTACCGTATATACTCGAGTATAACCCGACCCGAATATAAGCCGAGGCACCCAATTTTACCACAAAAAACTGGGAAAAGTTTTGACTCGAGTATAAGCCGAGGGTGGAAAATGCAGCAGCTACTGGTAAATTTCAAAAATAAAAATAGATACCAATGGAGGATGGAGGAGGAAGGTGGGTATGTAGAATATGCAGAAGGAGGAGGATGGGAGTGTCCTGGAAGCGGACACTCCCGTAAAGATCTTTAAGAGACATAGCTGACGGGGAAGAAGGGGGGTAAATGGGCTTCCCTGGGCTTGTAAACAAAGATGCCCTCACTGTGACCTCTGTTTATAGTGGTCTTTGAAATACTGACACGCTGCCGGGAAAAAGTTTTCATCTACAGCTCCTTCATTTGGACATAGACTGCTATTATCCTCCCAGCACGGTGTCTGCCTGCGGAGTCTGAAAAATGCAGTGTACTTAACCCTGGTCATTGGACCACCCACAGAGGCTGCAGGTGCCCGTAGATGAGCGGGGGAGTCCGGAGAACACCCGCACTGCAGGGGAGAACATGTAATTTCGACACTGACTCGAGTATAAGCCGAGTTGGGGTTTTTTTTTTGCGCTTTTTCAGCAAAAAAATTGTGCTGAAAAACTAGGCTTATACTCGAGTATATAGGGGATCTCCTTCGAACTCTATATGTGGGACAGGAAGCAACAGTTAGAACTGGATATGGAATAACTGATTGCTTCAAAATTGGGAAAGGAGTACGACAAGGCTGTATATTGTCTCCCTGCTTATTTAACTTATATGCAGAATACATCATGCGAAAGGATGGACTGGATGAATCCCAAGCCGGAATTAAGATTGCCAGAAGAAATATCAACAACCTCAGATATGCAGATGATACCACTCTGATGGCAGAAAGTGAGGAGGAATTAAAGAACCTCTTAATGAGGGTGAAAGAGGAGAGCGCAAAAAATGGTCCGAAGCTCAACATCAAAAAAACTAAGATCATGGCCGCTGGTCCCATCACCTCGTGGCAAATAGAAGGGGAAGATATGGAGGCAGTGACAGATTTTACCTTCTTGGGCTCCATGATCACTGCAGATGGTGACAGCAGTCAGGAAATTAAAAGGCACCTGCTTCTTGGGAGGAAAGCGATGACAAACCTAGACAGCATCTTAAAAAGCAGAGACATCACCTTGCCGACAAAAGTCCGCATAGTCAAAGCTATGGTTTTTCCAGTAGCGATGTATGGAAGTGAGAGCTGGACCATAAAGAAGGCTGACCGCCGAAGAATTGATGCTTTTGAATTGTGGTGCTGGAGGAGACTCTTGAGAGTCCCCTGCACTGCAAGGAGAACAAACCTATCCATTCTGAAGGGAATCAACCCTGAGTGCTCACTGGAAGGACAGATCCTGAAGCGGAGGCTCCAATACTTTGGCCATCTCATGAGAAGAGAAGACTCCCTGGAAAAGACCCTGATGTTGGGAAAGTGTGAGGGCAAGAGGAGAAGGGGACAACAGAGGATGAGATGGTTGGACAGTGTCATCGAAGCTACCAACATGAATTTGACCCAGCTCCGGGAGGCAATGGAAGACAGGAGGGCCTGGCGTGCTCTGGTCCATGGGGTCACGAAGAGTCGGACACGACTTAACGACTAAACAACAATACCTATACCTCCTTTTTTTATTGTCTTATACCAATACCTTTTATTTATTCTGGCTTTCTTCCCTTCATTACAATATCTATTAATCAGTCCTTGCCAAAATTTAAAATCATCTTCTGTTAATTGTAAATGAGGTTTTGATGACTCTTCATGGCTGCTTTTACGTTTTATAAATACATTCTGTATGGCTGTTTATTGGTCCAAAGATGGTAAAAATAAAACTGTATGCTTATTGTTAGCCTCAAAATGAAAGTGCATTCATGTTGAACTCAGTGAAACTTAAAAGAGTGCATACACATGGTAATACTATAGTGCAGCAATCTGTGTACAATGTATTCTCGAAGGCTTTCATGACCGGGATCCGATAGTTGTTGTCGGTTTTTTGGGTTGTTTGGCCATGTTCTAAATAGTATGAGACTTACAAATAAACTTACTCCACTTTGCTTCAGAGAAAGCTTCCTAAACATACATATAAACTTTATTGTTTCTGGCCATAGACCTTTACAATGTACTGACTACTGTAGCATATAAAATCCAATTAAAACAGGTAATTACCTTAAAACCAATAAAACCCGGTCTAAGAATATTGTCATAACGCATAATGTCAGTCCACTGTATTCAGCATTTATGTGGCATTATGATCATCCCTGACAAATCGAAGCCTCAGCTTCTTAGCTGCTAGTGCAAATTGTGCTACAGCATATGTAATGTGCAACTGTGTATCAGCAAGCAATCCTACTACTGTTTCAGTGGTGGTACAGTTAAAATACATCTGAATGATGGGTGACAAAAATCTTTCTCGAGGATTTTTAGAGAGAACAGAACAGTAGATAATGAGTTAGAACCTCGATCTGGTTGCAGCCAAAAACACATTTTCGTTCCTCAACTGGGATTCCTTTATATCTCCCTTCGAGGTATGCTGAGGCCATCTGTCCAAATCTAAGTTCTGTAAAAGCTCTGCGAATCTGGGGAAAAGTCAATGACTCAAAATATTTTGGTTTTGCATGATTTACCTGAAGTTGGGGATACCAGGTAGAAAAACGGGACCCAACAATAGCCGCCCTATCCTGACTAGCATTAAGATCAAAGATCCAGTTCCTAAGGTCGCGAGAGCTTAAACTAAGGAACTTTTCCATCAGAAGGTTATGGACCTTTAATTTTTGGTGACATTGTTGTGCCCATCCACCAGACTTTAGTTGTTCTAACCAGCAGCACTTTGTCAGGGAGAAGTCCTCCAAACTGTTCAGTCTATGCCAATATCTAAGATAAGCCAGATCGATTCTAGCGGCAATTGAGGGTAGGCCTAACTCAGCTCTGAGATGAGCCGAGGGAGTTCCTGGGGGGAGCCCCAATATCAGCCTCATGAATTTGTTCTGCAGGATTTCTAATTTGGGCTTGGCTGCCTCTCCCCATAGTTCTGTCCCGTAGAGCATTTGTGCTAGAATTTTGACAACAAACACCTTGAGAACAGGATTTACCAGCTGGCCTCCTCTGCCGTAGAAAAATGTTTTTAATTGCCCTATTGATCTGGTGCTCAATAAGATGGTAGCATTTAAATGCTGTCTCCAGGAAAGTTTCTCACAAAATTGAAGGCCCAAATATTTAAATGAGTGTACCTGCTCAATAGCATACCCATCCAGTGACCAGTTATGCTTAGGGGCTCTCTTCCCACAGACCATAATCTTTGTTTTGGTATAGTTGATTGTTAGCCGTTCCTCTTTACAGAGCTGCCCAAATTTGGGCAGCATTCTTTTAAGACCAATTTTATTCAAAGATAGCAAAACCAGGTCATCAGCATAAAGCAGTATTGAGATCTTCCTACAGCCAATGGTTGGAGGGAAGAATGTGGGGGAAGCCATTTGAGGGATAAGGCCGTTTATATAAAAGTTGAAGATAAAAGGTGCTAAAATACAACCTTGTTTCACCCCTCGGCTAATGCGAACCTGTTGTGATAGAGCTCCCTGTAAGCCTATACGCACTTGCATCGTATTTTCTTTTTTTCGTAGTTGCTGTATGAGCCACAGGAGTCTCTTGTCGATGTTTGTTTTTCCCAATTTACACCATAGGCGTTCTCTATCAGGTCAAAGGCTGATGAAAAATCCACAAAGGCAGCGTAAAGATATTTGTTTGGAGGTTTGGTGTATTTACTAATTACATGATGTAAAACAAAGGCTTGATCTATTGTACTTCTGTCTTTTCTAAAGCCTGCCTGTTCTTCGAAGATGATAGAAGATGTCCCAATCTAGAAGCCTATTCAGGAGGTATCTAGCATAAAGCTTAGAGGCCACATTGAGAAGACTGATAGGTCTAAAGTTACAAGGATATAGAGGATCGCCTTTCTTAAAAATTGGCACAACAATGCTAGTTTGCCAACCTGTGGGAAGGTTGCCTGTGCTGTTAATGTAGGTGAATAGACTGGCTAGAATGGGAGACCACCACTGAATGTCGATAGCAAAAACCTCAGCGGGGATCATATCTTCACCGGGAGCCTTGCCATCCCGAAGAGTTTGAATCAGGTCCCCAATTTCTGTGGGGGAAACAGGTGGCCATTCAGGGGAATTAGAGAGGGTCTCATGTGTGATGTTTGTATGACTGCTACCCACAAAAACGTGACTGAAGTGGGAGACCCATACCTCTGGCGTGATGGAGTTGGCAATCTCAAAGGCTTTCTGTGAGAAGCCTCTTTCTATCTGCTTCCAGAATTTGGGGTAATTATCTGCTTCCTAAACATGCATTTACTTATGGATAAGCAGATAATAGACCCCAGTTGTCAGAAGTGTAGATGTTCCTCTAGAAACAAACCTCTGTTGGTTAATAGGCCATATTCAAAGGTATATCAGACAAGAAACGAAACAACAAAAAATAAGACAAAAACGTGGCACCCTAAAGAGTAACTGCTATACTTTAACGTGAGTTTTTGTGCATCAAATTCACTTCCTCAGCCATAAGAGTGAGTATATAGCAGTCATTTATAGTATATATGGCCCAGTGACCTGGTAGGGATACAGAGATCAAAGTGACAATGGTTGATGAGTATAGTAGACACAAGTCGCAAATTGTGTGAGTCACTGTGGCATTTTACACATTGACTCACAATTTGCATCTCATGTCTACTATACTAACCAACCATTGTCACTGTTTGCCAACAATATTTTGGTCCAGACTTGGGGCTACTACCTTTTGGGGTTGGGATGGAGCGATTCCCTGACAGATGGAATGGGTTGCTTTAACAGAGATTGCTCCCTGCAAAGCCATCCTTTCCCACGACTGCACCCGTAATGTCATCCATGCTACTAAAGGTAGCATGTCAACCCAGTGGGACTTATCCAATCAAAAATTCCATGTTATTCCTGATTTTTTTTAATGTGTATGCAAAACCAGTGAGAATTATTAATTATAGCTTTGGGTCAGATTATTTATTTAAAATATGTATATGCCACCTTTCTCCTGAAGAGGACCCAGGGCTGCATATTATGTTAAAAACAAACAATATAAAAACTGTAAGGGGAGAGGAAAAATAAAACCGACAGCAGCCCAGCTCTAAGGCAGCCAGTCTAAGAAAAAACTTGCCTGAAGAAACAAGTCTGCCTTCCTGTGGAAGGAGGAGGCAGTTCCCTAGCTTGGGAACTCTGACATTGGAGGACCTCTCTTGTGACCTCACCAAATGTACCTGTGAGGGTGGTGAGCCAGAAAGTATGGCCTCCTTTGATTATTTTAAAACTTGAGCAGTCTCATGAAGTTGAAATGCAGTCTTTCAAGTAGCTTGGACTCAAGTATTTAGGACTTTATAAGTCAAAAGCCATAGTTTAAAACTGCCTGAAAACTGATTGACTGCCAGTGGAGCTGTTTTAATGGGAGTTATGTGACAACTCCCCCCCACACACACACACATAGTAGGCTCCAGTTAACATCTGGCTGTGACATTTTGGATCCACTGAAGTTTCCGAATGCTTTCCAAAGGGAACCTCATGTAGATTGCATTACAGTAATCCAAATGGGATGTAACTCAGGCATGTGGCACTGTGGCCAGGTCAGACATATGACAGCACAGCTGGTACATGAGGACTACAAGTGTACTCCTGGCCACTGTTGAGACCTGAACAGCCAGGCTCAGTAATGAACCCAAGAGCACAATCAAATTGCAAACCTGTGTTTTAAGGGGGAGTGTAACCCTCTCCAGCACAGCTTGAAATTCTATTCCCTGATGTGTCTTTCAGCTGACTAGGAGCACCACTGTCTGGTTTGTGTTAAGGTTCAGTTTATCCATGTAACAATTCATCCTCATCCAGTTCATTACTGACACCACATACTGATTTTGAATCAAAATAACTTCCTTAGAATTAGGTGAAAAGGAGAGATAGAGTTGGGTGTCATTGACATATTGATGACTCTGAATCCCGGACAATCTTTCCCAGTGGTTTCGTATATATGTTAAATAGCATTGGAGACCAAACGGAACCCTGAGGGATGCCACAGGTCAATGGCCAGGGAGCTGAACAAGAGTCTTCCAGCACCACTTTTTGAGTTCCTCCCTCTGGCAGCTTTTATAAGCCAAGGAGGACAAGGGTCCATGTCACATAATGGCTCTCACTTCTCCAAGGGTCCTGTCCACATGCCCAGGCTACAAGAACTGAAATTTATGCACAGGACAAGCAGGGGCCAAATGTACATTCACAGGATCTGTATTTACTACAGCATCTAAGTCAGAACAGATCCAGGCAACTTTGCCTGCAAAGTGTCACACAAAGTCTTCACAGCAGGCCAAAGAGTGGTCTGCATTCTCTTTTTGTGAGCTGGCATGTAACAGGACCTCGACCACTTCAAAGAGCTGTGCCAGATGACTCTTTGTAGAAGATTATATTATATATGATACTCAACTCTATGAGCAGAATCATATTACATTAATGGAAGGACAATGGTGTAGTTTGGAGTTATTACTGATAATTAATGAATCACTGCTTGCATTAATAGTTTCATGTCAAGCCACTCAACTGGCCCATAATACAGAATCCGTGTGGTGATTATTTGTGGTTGCGAATTACACTATTGCACTGCTGCCAGCATAACTATGCAACGGAAGTTTGTCACATTTACCTTTAAGAATACAGGAGTAAGAACTTCTGTCAAGAAACAGTAGTTGGAGCCTGTGATCAGGTAGACAAGTGAGGATCAGTTGAAACAGCAACCATGTAAGACGTATGGTAAGAAAGAGAGATGGGGGTATTCGTATTTGTATACGAATATCCCTGCATAGCTGGACTTCCGCTCATCCTTCCAATAGCTCCCAGAGCACTGCTCTCTTCCCGCTTGGCTGGCCACTCAGCAGCTGTGCAGGGTGGCTAGCCGAGCAGGAAGAGAGCAGCACTCCAGAAGTGATTGGAAGAATGAACGGGGCCACCACTGCTGCTGGACGCGTGAGTGGACAGTCCGGCAGAGCTGGACCCTCGTTAAGTCCAGCTGTGTGGGGATATTCGTATACGAACACCCTCATTTCTAGTAAGGAATAATAGCCTTGGTCTAGATGTCATGGATTTCTGTAAAGCTGTTTACTTGATGGAGTCTTACACGTTCTCAGTGTTTAAGATTATCAGAGGAGACCCTCCTCTTGGTCCCATTGCCGTTTTGGGCATGGTTGATGAGGACACAAAAGAGGGCCTTCTCTGTGGCAGCTCCCAGGTTATGAAATGCTCTCCCTTGGGAGATCAGGCTGACCCCTCCCTTTTATCCTTCTGCCGACAGCTGAAGTTCCATCTATTTAGGCAGGCTTTTAACAATCATGATTGAGTCCCTGAATGATTTTTTAAAAGTTAAGATAGTTTTCAATGTTTACTTGCTTTTAAGTATTCAATTGTATTTTAATTAGCTTAAAGCAGCTAAAATTAATTAGCTTAGTATATTTTAATTGTTTTTTAATGTTTAATTTATAATGTTTTTAATTCTATTATTTTTAATATTGTGGGCCGCCTTGGATCCCCTTATTGGGAGAATAAAACAAATAAACAAAATGAATAAACAAATAAATAAGGGCCCCTGGATTAGTACTTCACTTTTAGAAGTGGAGTGGTTGCTAGTTGCCTTTTTTCCATCTCAAGCTACTATAGAGGTTTTCATCCTCCTGAACAGGCATGACCTTTTCCCATGAATTAATACTTCTGTAAATACCAGGGCTGATTACCACAATCCACATCTTATGGAGCTTCCCTTGCAGATGACTCAGGTATTGCTGTCCATCAGGCCAATATTTAGAGGTATTTTTTTTCCTTCCTGAAGCCAATTCCCTATAAAGCCTAAAGCTCTACAGGGTCATTGGCAATCACACTCAAGATTACCTTTCATCATATGACTGCTCTTAGTTGAAGTCTACTCAACAAGTTTTATGGCCAGTTCTGTCTTTATGGAACTTAGGACAGTAACAATTAGGATATGAGCCTTTCAGTTACGAGCTCCAAAGCTATGGATCTTTCTCGTTTAAGATGTGAGCCTCGCAACTGATTGCACAATGCTGATTGCTTATAATTGTACATTACACCAACAAACAGGATTTCAGTCATTATCTTTTTATGGTTAACAAAGGGTTGTTTGTTGTTTTTAAGGAGGAAAGAATTGTATGAATGTGTGCACTATGGTGGGCAACTACAAGCCAAGAGTGTTAGCAATAGGGCAGTTTGCATTTTTCTAGATCCTGTAGGAATTCTTGGCAAGTATTGAAACACCTTGTCCAAAGGTTTTAGTTGTTCATAAGTCAGTTGACTGCAATGATAGTGAATACTGTACTTGAATTTAGTAGGTTGTTATTGTAATTGAAGACAGCAATGAAATTTGACACCACACAAGCTGCCCCTTGTGAAATAACAGATATGTTGCTGTCACACCATACTAGGGAAGGAAAGGAGTCAGACATGTCCAAGTACAGATCAGCAAAATCCTAGTAAATAGATGTCAGATGTGATGAATTGTTCTGCTGTTCCTTTACCTCAGTATAATTGCTTCATTAATCATAAGGAATGTCTCACAGTCATTTCAGTTGCTTCACCACACTTCCTGTTTGGCTTTATACAGCTGTAAATTTGTACCATTTGGTGTACTGGAAATAGTACAGGACTCAGGCAAGGCACTGCCACTGGTCATAACTGACAGAGATGTTTCTCTGTGAAAAAACCACCCCTTCTGTTCCACCGTTCTCCTTTGAGCTCAAAGCAAGTTGTGTTAGGTAATTCCAAAAATGCTCTGCATTGGGGCAAAAGATGTATTCCACCTGTGTCCTGCACGCTTATGTAGTATGCAGCCACAGCAAGGGGCAAGCCCTAGTGTGCCTGTGGCTGGTGTTATGATCAGAGGTGGGGAATGTTTGCTATTATTCTTTTGGCCTACAACTTGCAGATTCCAATAACCACTGGCCCTGCCAGCTGTTCAATTCTGGGTGTTATAATTTTAAAAAATGTTTCTCATCTCCAGTTATGATGCTGCTATATATGCCCTGATATCATTGATCTGACATATATAGCAGTATATTAGCAGTATCCTTTTTGAAAAGGTGGGGTAAAAAAAGAGTATTCATTGTTGTGTTAGTGTAGGAGCTAATTAGATGGACCATAGAAACATTTTTGTAGGAATCAATTGTCTCATGTTTACATCATGTGAGTCTCATAATCAGTAACATGTGTTCCCACTTAAAAGTATTTCCTCTTGTACAATCATTCTCTCAGTTGAGATGTTATCACATGGAATTTGTTTCTTCCTTTCCTGTTCTTTTCTCAGAGCTTAGCTACAATCATTTTCTGAGTTGCTATTACTGCCTTCTCTGGTATGCTCCTGACACTAAGAGACTGACTACATGGGATGTTTAACTCGCTGTTTGGAGCACTGCAGGCATACGCTGGTGTGCTCTTAAAGGTGACAACCAACTGACATCTTTGTTAGAGTTCACTAGCCCACCCCCAGAGCATTCCTACCCGCACCTTTCTGGTCCCTGTCAAGGAGCTTCTACTTTTCTGGTGCAAGTAGGACCACTCTAGTTTGGATTGGTTCCAGTGCATGTGATTGCTGGAACTGATCCAAAGCAAGCCCGTGTAGTCAACGTCTAAGTTGATTGTGAGCTATCTTTAACTCAATCAATGCACAGGCATGTTATGTAAGCACTGTAATGATTAATACAGGTTTCATGCTGTAAATCTCAATTTAGGGACTATTTAGATGACACATTTATCACATCATTAGAAACAGCTCTGTTGAGAGGAAAATATTACCTTATTTGTTCTTACATGAAATATCTAAATCCTCATTTGGCAAATGAACCTTCTTTTCTTTTCTGATTAGTTAGCTGGGAGATAGCATAGCTTCAACTGCATTTCTGATATTCCTGGAACATAGCTATGAAACAGCCATGTGGCTGGAGGGTAGCACGGTGAGAGCAGGAAATACATATTTGCCTTAAGTATCACTGCTCATGCACAATCATTTGAACACAGGACAATTTTACACCCATCAATACATTGGAATTCTTGGAGTCATAAAACACCGCACCATTCAAACCTATGCCCTTTTAAAAAAAAAAATCTTAGTGCAAGATTGTTAATAAAAAGAGACTGTGTTGTTGGTGAACAAACCATCTCAAAACACCAAAAAAAATAGGGCCAGGCACAAGAAAATATTGAGAGAATACATGCAGCTGGTCTCCAGAAATTACACAAAGCTTGTCTATGCTTGATGAAGTGAGCCAAAACTTTTTAATGGAACTTGCACATCTCCCACAGAAACCATTGTCTGGCAAATAGTTGTGTAAATATCTATCTGCAGTTGCTAGCACCTAGTGATAAAGAACAGTCCCAATGGAGGTAGCCTTATCCAACTTCTACATACCTGTGTCAGCTATTGCAATCTGCCGTTGAAATAAAAAATGAAAATTCGTCCAAGGAAATCCTTACATGTAACTTCCTACAGTGTGATTTATTTGTGTAAACGATGATCCATTTATTTATTTAATATTCCACATTTTACACACACACACACTCTCTCTCTCTCTTCAGTACAATTAAACTATAGTGTTCAGAATAAAGTACCAGATTTAAAAGAACTGAAAAGAATTTAAAATACATCAGAGAGAAGTCCAGCACCACCCCATCAGAAGCCCATTCCCCAACAGCCAATCCATCGTCAAAAGCCTGTTTGAACAACCATTAACCACCATCAGGATTTGAGGGTCCCTGGGCAAGGCATGTTTAAACTAGAAGTACTGTGGTTGTGCAAACAAAGTAAAAAGGACAGTCCTGTTCAGAGGTGCTCTCTTTCCAGACCTTGGGGCAGCTGCAAATACCATCTCTTGTTGGTGTTCTGTGCCGTCAAGTCGCCTCCAACTTATGCGACCCTCTCTAAAATGTCCTGTCTTCAGTAGCCCTGCTCACCTCTTGGAGACTCAAGCCTGCGGTTTCCTTTTGGGAATCAGTCCATTTCATATTTGGTCTTCCTCTTTTCCTGCTGGCTTCCACCTTTCCCAGCATTATTTTCTTCCCCAGAGAATCCTGCCTTCTCATGATGTGCCCAAAGTAGGACAGCCTACATTTCAACATTTTTTTCTTCCAGAGATACTTTTTGCTTTGATTTACTCTAGGATCCACTTGTTTATTTTTCTGGCAGTCCAGGGTATCTGCAAAGCTCTCCTCCAGCACTGCATTTGAAACAAATCAATGTTTTTCCTGTGCTTTCTTTACTGTTCACATTTGACGATCCCTTACTACTGTAGTTTGCAAAAGCTCTGTTGTGATTTTAGTGGCATGATGGTGCCATCCTGTGTCTAAAAGTAGCATAACATCTGTTATCTGCCTTGTCTATTACCATCTTCAAATGTTGCAAAATCATTTCTTTAGTTGACTACTAAATCTCTTGCGGGCTGATGCTGTGTGCGCCTTGTCTTAACACACACTGTATTTTTTCTAGTAAGTTCCTTTTCAGCAGCTGTTTGTACAGACCCACCTTACCATTTGTGCAACTGCTTTACACAATCTATTGGGATGGATGGGATTAGAACTGTAGAAATGAAAATGGTCATTCTCAGGTGATGCATGTTATTCAGCTCCTCAGGGTTCCCTTTAAGCAACTCTCTGTTAAGTACTTGTTAAACGTCTGAGCAGCAGCTGAGTAAAGCTGAATTGCAGTTTGTCTGTAAAATGTTTCTTTATGAATTTGCTGTGCAGCATGATATTCAGCAGTGCTGCTTCAGGGTTGGTTGGTTTGTTTGAGGGGGATGGGACGTATTGATGTCCTATGTGATATAAACCTTTGATGAATATTCAGAGGCTGAAAGCCTCCAAGACTCTCCCCCACACTAGCTCTTTCATTAGTACTTGTGACAAACTCCAAGAGGAAACACTGGGTTGTTTGAATACAGTGGACAGTGAGGCTGCTGATAGGATCCCTGACCAACTTACCTCAACTGTGGAGTCAGAAGAGGAGGCCAAGCCTTCATCCTTGTCTAGAGATCATCAGTGCCAGAATATGCAAGTTAAATAACACTTTAGGGACTAGAGAAACAAGGTTATTCAGGAGTAAAAGACTTCTTCAAAAGTAGGGGCTCCTCAGGTGCCGGTATGCAGCTGTGACCAGATAAAACTCTGAAAACCAGGCTATGGAAGCCTTCAGTTCTGCTCAGTTCACTTCTTGAACAGTCCGAGTCCAATGAACGGACTGTAAATAATTATTCTAAGTTGTAAGATGTTTTAAACAAACATACTGTAGTCTACAGCTTGTGGCTTAGTGTAATCGCAGCACCCATTTAGCCAAAGGTTTGGACTTCTACGCTCCCCAAGTAGCTTTTTTTTTTATCACCTAGCCTGAAAATTTCTAGAGAACCTGAAAGCTTGCATACTGTTGTGGAATTGTAATAGATTCTAATAAAGGAATTGCCAACCTGTGGATTTTGTTTTGTTCTTAAGGATCAATGGCACGCCCTGATTTTTTTTTTAAATTTGCCCTTGAATAGCTTCTTTTTGAACTACACCATGTCTTTCATGCTTGCTGGTTTTGTTCATTTGTACATTTTCTTTATTTAAATAGTAGAACACTTCACTGCTATTTTCTTCCTCTGTGTGTTATTGGTGGGGTGTGAAGTGGCAACAGGCCTTTACCAAGAAGCTGTTTAAAAAAGGAAATATCCTATAGTTTGGTTCTATAGAAAGTAATAAAGTAGGGCTCAATGTGAAAGAGGACAGTGTTCCATTTAAAGGCATAAAAGCCTTAACAGTGCTATGTCCACACATGATAGGGCCATAGCTTGGGAAAGTTATTTTTTTGGACTATAACTCGAAGCGTTCCCCAGTCACATGTTGGCTGGCAAATTCTGGGAACTGTAGTAGAAAAAAAAAGTAGTTTAATGTGAGAGAGGACTGTCTCTTACATGGACCATTTGAATCGTTTCTTGTTCTTTTTTTTTTGTATTGATATTTGTATGTATAGTCACATGATATATATATCGCTAGGTCCATTCACATGGCTGTTAAGTTCAACCAGTACATTTCTTGCTATTTGTACTGGTTTTGTAGGCTACACATTCCATCTTATATAAATCAATTCATTTTCCATCCTGTTTCTGGGTCCCTGCTACCCTAAAATTTTCTTTTTTCTTTTAAAACTTCATAGGTGATATATCACTTCCAACTGTTAGTCAATGCACCACCTGGTGGGATATGTCACCTGCAGCCCTTCCTTCCTTGCTTTCTTCCTTCTTTCCTTCCTTCCAGTGGGTGCCAGGGTAGCGGGGGGGAGACTGTCTCCTTCTGATCAATGTAGTTTGTGTTGCTGCTGCTGCTGCTAGTACATTCCATGGACAGTAAGTGATTTATCACTAAGCATTTTATAACTGTGGCAGGAGATCTGTCTCCGTGGCCCAGTCCTGCCATGGCCACGGACCGGCACTGGGCCGCGGACCGGGAGTTGGGGACCCCTGATGTAAGGAACACACTTGACAATGAACGTGTGATGGCTTCCATTGTTCGTACCATTCATGAATCCAGCTTATTAGTTAATTCATATCTGGAAAACGACAGAAGAAACCATCATATGTGATTAAACAGATATTATATGTGGAAATGCAGGGTGTGTTCCTTTACTGACAAGGCAGCATGTTGTATTTGGTATTTGCAACCGTGTTGCCAACCTCCAAGGGAAGAAGCAAGCAAAAACATGAATGAGCCTCACCCACATTCCAGTGAAAGAGTTATCTGTTATTCTTTTTTCAGCTTTCATTCAAATTAGAAATATAGAAGAATCCTTTCTCTTCCACCTTATACCAAATTTATTTCATAGCAGACCCATCAAAACACCATACTGTGCACCAAAGCTTAGAAACATCTCTCTCTCTCTCTCTGACTACAACTCTCAGAAATTCTGTGGCCATGCTGGCTGGGAGATTCTGGGATTATAGTCCCCAAAGGAACATTTACCATGTTTTTATGTTATGTGGACAGTCATTACTAGGCATTGCTGTTACTCCTGCCTGCAAATGAGAGGCCAGTACATGGAGTCCTGTACCCATTCAGAATCACAGTTCTCTAGGTGCATGCAGGTGCGACTATTTATTTATTTATTTATTTGGCTTTTATCCCACCCATAGGGTTGTTGTTACACTTCATGAAGTCATTGCGCAATATGAATGGATAGAAATTAGTTTATAGGGGAGAGTTTGGAAGTAACTAGTTATAAATAACAGTTAATTTTGGTGAGATATTGTACTTTCTAGGTGAGATGAGTAGTACCTGTAATTCATTAGTAGCTGCAATGAAAAATACCTGGTCCCATTCAGAGGTTTAAAGCACATCTTAGAAGCCTTGATACTTCCTGGGTAGGCCTGGGTAGTTCTTGGAGGCATAGTCCTTTGGGACTATACCTCTATAGAGCTTAATGGGCAGCGAGACTATACCTCCTATGAAGACCTCAGCCTCCCAGGAAGCACTAGAGCAGCTTCCTATTTCTCTACATTAATAACAGGAAAAACAGGCCTTAGAAGCCTCTGCTATTGGTCCTATTCTAGGTGAGTGAAATGTACATGTCAGCCTGTGGGCTGCAGTGCCCATGATTTAATCTACACAGAGAACATGTCATATGAAAAGCAGGATTAGGTTCAGATGAAGGATAAGTAAAAATTGTTGGGAGAAGTATTAGTAATTTTAGATATGAAGATGATACCATGTTACTGGCAGAAAGGAGCAATAGCTTGAAACAACTGTTGAGGAAGGTGGGAGTATAAAAATTGTGAGAAGAATTGCATAACTTTGATGTTGACAAAGAAAAAATTAAAATTGTTAAACATTTTTAATATCTTGATTCAAATCAGTCTAACTGGACACTGCGGCCAAGAAATCAGAAGACTAAGACTCGGAAGGGCACCTCAGGTATAAGGACATGCTGCTGAAGGCTCAAACCAAGATCATTTGTACCATGGTATTCCCAATTACTATGTATGGATGTGAAAGCTGAGGAAAGCTCAAAGGGAAAAATTGATTCATTTGAAATATTGTGTTGAAACACTGCATTACTGATAGCATGTACTACTCGAAAGCCAAAAAGTTAGTGCTAGATGCAACCAAGCCTGGACTCTCTCTAGAAGCAAAAATGACTAAACTAAGGCGATCAACCTTTGGACATAATCATGAGAAGAAAAGAGTCACTGGAAGAGATAGTATTCTGGGAAAATTTGGAAGGCAGCAGTAAAAGAGGAAGACTGAATATAAGATGGATTGACTCAATAAATCAAGCCACAATTAAGTTCACATGGGCTGTAAATGATGGGACCTTTTGTAAATTGCCCTACTATCTTATTCATAAGATTCATATTTATTCATAAGATTGCCATACATTGGAAACAACTTAATGGTCTATAACAACGATTTTGTTGTTGTTGTTGTTTAGTCATTAAGTCGTGTCCAACTCTTTGTGACTCCATGGACCAGAGCATGCCAGGCCCTCCTGTCTTCCACTGCCTCCCGAAGTTTAGTCAAATTCATGTTGGTAGCTCCGATGACACTGTCCAACCATCTCGTTCTCTGTCGTCCCCTTCTGCTCTTGCCTTCACTCTTTCCCAATATCAGGGTCTTTTCCAGGGAGATTTCTCTTCTCATGAGATGGCCAAAGTACTGAAGCCGCAGCTTCAGGATCTGTCCTTCCAGTGAGCACTCAGGGTTGATTTCCTTTAGAATGGATAGGTTGTTCTCCTTGCAGTCTAGGGGACTCTCAAGAGTCTCCTCCAGCACCACAATTCAAAAGCATCAATTCTTCGGCGGTCAGCCTTCTTTATGGTCCAGCTCTCACTTCCATACATCACTGCTGGAAAAACCATAGCTTCGACTATGGGGACCTTTGTCGGCAAGGTGATGTCTCTGCTTTTTAAGATGCTGTCTAGCTTTGTTATCGCTTTCCTCCCAAGAAGCAGGCGTCTTTTAATTTTGTGGCTGCTGTCACCATCTGCAGTGATCATGGAGCCCAAGAAAGTAAAATCTGTCACTGCCTCCATATCTTCCCCTTCTATTTGCCAAGAGGTAATGGGACCCGTGGCCATGATCTTAGTTTTTTGATGTTGAGCTTCAGACCATTTTTGCACTCTCCTCTTTCACCCTCATTAAGAGGTTCTTTAATTCCTCCTCACTTTCTGCCATCAGAGTGGTATCATCTGCATATCTGAGGTTGTTGATATTTTTCTGGCAATCTTAATTCCGTTTTGGGATTCATCCAGTCCTGCCTTTCGCATGATGTATTCTGCATATAAGTTAAATAAGCAGGGAGACAATATACAGCCTTGTCCTACTCCTTTCCCAATTTTGAACCAATCAGTTGTTCCATATCCAGTTCTAACTGTTGCTTCCTGACCCACATATAGATTTCTCAGGAGATAGATAAGGTCGTCAGGCACTCCCATTTCTTTAAGAACTTGCCATAGTTTGCTGTGGTCCACACAGTCAAAGGCTTTTGCGTAGTCAATGAAGCAGAAGTAGATGTTTTTCTGGAACTCTCTGGCTTTTTCCATAATCCAGCGCATGTTAGCAATCCGGTCTCTAGTTCCTCTGCCCCTTCGAAATCCAGCTTATACTTCTGGGAGTTCTCGGTCCACATACTGCTGAAGCCTACCTTGCAATTGTACGGTAGTTGGAGCATTCTTTGGCACTGCCCTTCTTTGGGATTGGGATGTAGACTGATCTTTTCCAATCCTCTGGCCACTGCTGAGTTTTCCAAACTTGCTGGCATATTGAGTGTAGCACCTTAACAGTGTCATCTTTTAAGATTTTAAATAGTTCAACTGGAATGCCATCACCTCCACTGGCCTTGTTGTTATTATACATATTATACATAACCTTTAAAAAATGTCAGCTCCTTTTTAAACCTTTAGTACAGCCATAGTAGCTTTATCAGAAATCTCCTTTTTCTTCTTTCTTGTGGAAATTGTTTGTCAATGTGTCTTTATTAACTCCTTCTTCAGAAATTTCCCATTTGAAGTGGATATTGGCATTGTTGGTGTGATACAAATAATATAACAACAAGAACAACAACAACAATCAGTGCAATGATGATTTAGTACACATAGTGTGGTGTCCTCTTCAGTTGCCTTTAGTTCTTTGCCATCTGTTTTTCACAGCTGGCAAAAAACCGCACAGACCTATAAGAACAGCATATGAAGAGCTCGCAACACACACATTGTCATCTGATTTGGAGGTAAAACCATGCAGGAAAGTAAAGGTAAAGAACAGGAATTGCATGGGGGGAAATCAAGGTGTGATGTCCTTCAGAGATACAGATTAAGCATTTTGTAATAACATACAGATATTCTAGTTTGACTCTTTTTTGTCCGATTTAACTTTTCATCACAATATGGGTGTTAATCAGCTTATGGATGCTAGGATGTCTGTGCTACAACCCAACTACTGTTTGCTAATTACCAAAGTTGAGGTAATGGGCAATATTTCTATAGGCCACGATAACCGCTTGAATAATCAACCTATTGATCTGATGGAGAACATAGTTGAAATTGCGTTTCCTCTATGACTCCACTATGTTATAGCCATGTCACTTTGACTCAATGATACACCAAATCCAAATAAAAGTACTGATAGGTACTGTGAAAAGCCCTTACACCCCCCTTCCATGACAACACAGAGAGCAGCTGCTGGAACAGACTGTTTGTTGAAGCAACGGAACTCATAAAGGGCCAACAGGGCCAAACTGTAAAACAAACAACTTAGGACGCTAGGGAGTTAGCTTCACTCCCACAGTCTTTAGGGCTGTGTCCCTCAAAAGTCTTTTACTGGGAGGAGTGGAGCTTCACCTCCTCTACAAGCTTCAGGACACCTCAGAGATGTGCCAGGCATGGGGTGCTGCAACAAGGGTGCTGTATGCAGTCAGTCAGCTGTCCATGGAGGTGTGTGGTGAAGGCTCCTTTCCCTGCTATGCCTCCATAGTCTCTCCTGGCAGCTGCCATCCCATAAATGTGGTAATCCTCTCAGGAGGCACGGCCAAACTCTACCCAGACCTGGCTGGCCTCTCCCATGTAGCAGAGCATGGGGCAGGGAGGAGCTGGAGGCTGCCATTCGGATACCTGCAGAGTTGGAGATCTCTGCAATAGGGCTGCTTGCCCCTTCTGCCTCCTCTGCCAGTAGCAGGCTCATAGCTGGTTCTCAAGCCTCCAAGCCTCTCGGCGCTTGGCCTGACCGACCCAGTCGGCTTCCTCTAGCAGCACTGGGCAACTCAACCCAGCAACTGGTTTTAGGATTATGGTAGCATACCGTCTCCCATTCAGCCATTGGCCTCTCTGGCAGTGACAATACCGTTTGGGCCTTGAAGGCCTTCCAGTCAACTCAGTCCACCCAACAATATTCCTGTCCTGCATCACTCTCCTCCTTAAATCTCAGTCCTGCCATGGTTACATCTGTGGCCTTGAGGGCATGGTCTACCTCTCCCTCACCAACACTCCAGTCCACAGATGAACTGTGAGTCAGGAATCCCGCCCTTACTCTTGGAGAGGTGGAGAGCCCTCTCTCCTGGGCAGGTGGACCTCACTGGCCCCACAGGTTGTGAAAGGCAGACTGGATCTCATTTCAGAACTGAAATCAGTTGGGGGGGGTATTTTAAAGGAAAGCAGGTTGCCAAATATTTCAATAATACTAGTAACAATAACATTTTTACCCATTGTACTATTGTTGAGATTTCCTGCCTCAAGGATCACCTCAAGGATCTTGGGGCACCTTAAAGCTATTTGATTTCACATATGTATGCCATCACTTGACAGGGTATGAGGATTCTGTGCCAAATGTATGAACAGTCTCCAGTGACAAGCAATGTGTGTGAATTGAGCTTGGATAGGTAAGGAAATTACACTTATGGTAGCTCATTTATACATAGTGTTTGTTTGTTTTTTTGCACTTGAGGCTACAAATAGGAAGTAAGTCATGTTAATGTGGGACCCAGTCTTTATAACACACCAGTATCTGTTTTGCTTAATACAACTGTTCAGTTGTAAGCAATGCAGTTTAGAGAGTAACAGGGGACTGGTTGTAGGAAATGTGGTATAGACAGTAAAAGAGTATGGACTGTCTTGTACACTTAGTCAGAATCTTGCATATTTTAGCAAATAGCCACAAGTATAGTAAATAAATTCTGTGTTATTTTAGAATAGTTCCCTTGAGTTGATACTGTAAATTTAGTTCATGTTGATTTTGCTCAAGTGAATTTTGGGAGAAGAGTGTGATTACCCAACATGTTGGAACAAACTTCTCTAATTCTTCCTAGGGAGTGGCAGGGCACTAGCTGACTTGAAAACTAAAGTGTGAGCAAAGGTATTCCATACAACAGCAGATCTTTACCACTGATAGAAGGCATCATACCCCAATTTGCTGTTACACAGTTCTGTGCTCAAAACTTTGTGGTTAAAATCCTGCTTTGTTGCTACACAAAATGCATAATTTTTGTAGACAAATTGCCTCAAGTTAAGAAATCTCCATAGACATTATCTGTTCCATGCTGAGTTGTGCACCTCAGCATGCAGCAGATAATCTCTATGAATATTACAACAGGATTTCAGCCAGTGTTTATATGTTTTGCAACTCTCCGTTTTCTGAGGGACAGACCATTCATAATATGCTAAGCTACAGTCTCTTTCATTTTCTTAAAAAATAAATTCAAAGGGTTAGAAAAGGCAATCTGATTTAGAGTCACAATGCTGTGGGACTGGCTCTCCCCATGCACCATTTCCACAATGAACTTTCGTCCTTAGCCAGGGAGAGGATAGTACTGTTACATAGATTATAGCTGTTTAAACCAATTGGAACATGTAGGACCTAACCCCAAACAATTTTTTTCCTAGTGTGCTACAGGTGTTTCAAGATATACTTTGTGTTTCACCAGAACTCAAAATTCCACCAGCTGGATTCAGGTGAGAAATAGTGGGTCAAGTTGGGATACAGCTTGGAAAAGTTACATTTTTACACTACCGGAATCTCCTAACCTCCCAAATTCTGGGGCTTGCAGTCCAAAATGTAGTCTTTTTTCTTATCCATGGGTAGGGTTATAGAATGTTGAATGAAATGATCTGAGCATATGTTCACTCTAGGAATTGGTTTTCAGTAACTAAAGGGAGTGCACACACAAATCTTTTCTCTTACACCTTTGTTCCTGAGGTAACATTACAGGAATAATCCTAGACTTTCCTTGGTCAATGCCTTGATAAGGTTTTTGTTTTTTCCTAAAGTCTTCAGAATTCCCCAACCACCATGGCTAGAATATGCTGATGGGGGAATTTGGGGAGTTGTAACCCCCTTCCAAACAACTATTTGTACTGGACATGCAGGATCCATGCTTCCTTTCCTTTCCTGGTATGGCGATGAGGAAACAAGAAGCTTCTAAGACTGTGTTAGATTAACCATAGTTTAGTGGGTTTTTGAAGTGTAAACTCTTAACCAGAAACCTTCATTTTGTAAATTATAGTTTGAACTTGCTCCTTTCCCCCAGTGCTTAGAAGTAATGAGTAGTAAGTAATGCAGTTACCTGTAGCTAGGTCCTTTTTGGAAGAATAAGGTGGTTTACACAGTTACACATTATTTCCAAGGCTAAGTACTACAAATGAAAATTGAATAATATGATTTGATTCACCGATGGTCCTCCCTTGTGTTATTTGAGGTCATAGTCCTGTGCCGTTAAAATAAACAGCAACAGCTCTTTTTATGTTTATAGTTTTGGGATTACACATGCATTTGCCTTCCCCATCTTCTTGTCAGATATTCTTTTCAAAATGTACTCAGGAAAGCAATTGTCATGAAATGGCTGCTTCCTGCTGGAGCATGTCACGGCCTTCTGGAATCTTATACTTGGCAAGTTCATGAATACCTTTTTCTATCATGCATAAATTGCCTTTTTCTATCGTGCATAAATTGCCAAGAGGGATGATTAATACAAGACAGCGCAACCACAATAAGGGAGTGGCTCTGACGTTCAGGTGAGCTAGCACATTCTTCCTGGTCTACATTTTTACCAAGAGCACCTATTCTTTCAGCTGTGCTTATTTCATCTTTTTCTCATATCAGTAAGTGGAATAACTGCATAGGGAGGTAAGTAGCTGAAAATGTTGTTTTAAAATTGCCTTTCTTGAACAAGCACCTCAAAAAAGAGTCTACTGGTGGACTTGAAGAAGAAATGGCAGTAAGAGCTTTGGGGAAGAAACTGCACTAATCAAGAATGTGACAAGACTTTTCCATTTGATGTAAACTTTTTTAGTAAATAGTTTTTATTACAGCAGCTTCTTTACCAATTTGCAAAAAACAGTTAGCTAGCTCTGGGCCAGTATATGGTGTAATCACATTTATTAAAGACTCAGAACTTTATAGGTGATTTTTCAGATGGCAGGGGAAATGCTGAACACATTATTTGAAAAACAATGTCTTCTATTGTGATACAAGATTGATACATTTATTTATCCAGCTAACTGCACTGCTGGCTGAATGCGCCTTTTGTGCACGTTGTATATAAAGCACACCAGCCTGTCCTGAGCTGGTGTTTTTCCGATGTGTTAGATCATAGCATCTACCTTATTCAGGTGCCAGAGCTGCTAAATGGAAGTACTGGGAGTTTTAGTGCAGATTTGAACTGTCGGGAGCCAGTTTTCAGGAAGCTGGTCTGTAAAATGAGATTACTGAAACAGACTCTGTGCTTGGTGAAATTATCTCTTGGGTGTACCTCGTCAATTCAGTTTTGCTAATGCTGTTACTTAACTGACTCATCCTTGCTCCTTAGAACTTCACTTTCTGCATCGCTTGCATTACTCTTCATAGTGTTTTTCTCTAAAGAGGGTATTACAAGTAAAGAGACCCAGTGCGGTGGTCTCATGTTCCTGCCCAGTCATACTAATTGGGTATTTCATGTAGCTCAAAGGTTAGGCAGGCAGCGACGGAAAAAGACTACAACTGCCAGAATGCCATAGCTAGTTTGTTGACTGCCCACACTGGCTATAGGATTCTGAGTGCTATAATCCAAAGAAGAAGCTTTCCCCATCTTTAAAGACAGTAGTGGATTCCAGGCAATGCTTCAGTAAGCAATTGCTACTTGCTTAGAATTGCCTCCTTTTTTCTTTTCTTTTTAAAAGTGATTCCACCAAGGAGAGAGAAAGCCAGTTGGAGCCCAAGGCCTATTGGAAGGTGGAGCCTCTGTTAGTCTGAATTAGACTGTTGGCCCATCTATCCCAGAATTGTCAACTCTGACTAGCAACGGCTCTCTCCACAGTTTCAGTCTTTTCTAGTCCTGCCTGAAGATAACTAGTCATCCCTCATATTCCAGGTTGGTCACCCATCCAAGTACTACCTGGGTCTGACTCTGCTTAACTTCCAAAGTCAGAAGAGAGAAGGGCGTTCAGGGAGCATGTGTGTGGATGCTCATATGTTTATATCACAGGATGTTTTGATATAGTTGTATTGTTAACCAGAGGCACTTTTAAATGCTTCCCATGGATAAACCTCCCCCAAATAAATGCAAACCCAGACTCCTGGTTTGCACAGCTAAAAGTGACATCAACGAACACCCCATCACACCCTACTTGATGATTTGGCATCTTTATATATCACAAGCCTATGTGCCAACAAAAGAATCAGCACAAAATTCTCAGAAAGGATCTCTTAGATTCTTCCACCTATTAAATGATGACAAGAGACTGAGTCAGTAGCAAGAACTCCTGCATGTCTCTCTCATCTCCATGAAAGTGGCCACCCCCAAGCCGAGCATGTTCTCGCATGCTAGTCTATAAGTCATCATTAATAATATTTGGTTTTCTGAATGTAAAAAATTATCCAGATCGCTTTATTGACAAGAAGAGCCAGAGATTATGCAGAGGAATGATGCCTGGTAAAGACTGGTAGAAAAATGGAGGATGGCACATGAATGAACATACAGGGTAGGGTTGAATGAACACCCAGCAGCAACTTTGCTGAAACTGAGCAGGTTTGGATCTAGGCAGAACTTGGATGGGAGCATACATTTGAATCTTATGTATATTGGCTTACTTCCATGCAGAATGACAAGCAAAATACAGATATGCTAAATGAACGAACGAACAAATGAATGTAAATGTAGACTCCATATTACCAGAAGTATTGTGGTACAGACAACATACTATTGGTGCTCTTTCCTTTGCTGGTGAGATGACACATGAAGCTCTGGGTCACACAAAGGAAGATCATGAAGTAGCTCCTCCCCACACAGAACCAGTGTAATGCAAGTACTGTTTGAAAGTTTTTTTTAATTACACCGTGTGTAACTTAAGGCAAACATAACTTAGCAGACTCTAAGTCTACGAAGCACTCCAGAACCATCCTGATTTTGCTGTATTCATCCTGGAGCTAGCATTGCACAAACGGACACATTGTCATAGAGCCAGTGTGATATTGGATAGGAATGTCAAAGATCCAGATAGCAGTGTTACACTAGATCTGGCAGAACCGGAGATGCAAAATGCAAACATGAGACTGTTGCATAAAAAAGAAACAAGTTCGTTTTTTCTTTTTTCTTTTTTAACAGCTCACTAGCTTCTGGTTTCTGGTCTTTCCAAAACAGGGCACTGTATTTTTCAGAGTAGAAAAAAAGGCAACGTTCAAAAGCTGCTAGATGCAGTAGGTGCCTCCATCCTGCTGTGTTGGTCCTATCATTTGGCAGAGGGAGTAGCTCTCTCAGGCAGCAGAATGTGGGTGTCATGAAAAGACAATACATTGTTGGTTGTATAGTTTGTTTTCCCTCCAGTTTTACTTTCAGGGAGGCGCTTGTAGGATTTTCAGCCTGAATAACTTGACTGGCCTTGGGTACTATGCACCCAGACATGGGTGAGTGGGAGGCACCTTTTACCATTCTGCCTCTAGCAGTCAAATGTCTTCAGCTGCTCAAGAATGCTCTCTTTTTACCTGCCTATCTCATATTCATCGTTAACTAGGAACAAATGGAGGGTGCCTGGCAAAGTACAGGTGCTGCTTGACTTTATATTGTTGTTATGTTGCCTCTTATGTTGTTATGCTGTCATGTTGCCTCCGAGTTACAGTGACTGTATGAATGAGCGAACTCCAAAATGCCCTGTCCTCAACCACCCTGTTTAGCTACTGCAAACCCAAGCCTGTGGCTTCCTTTAGGGAGTCAATCCATCTTGTACTTAGTCTAGCTCTTTTCCTGCTGCCTTCCACCTTTCCCAGCATGATTATCTTTTCCAGAGAATCCTGCCTTCTCATGATGTGCCCAAAGTAGGACAGCCTCAGTTTCAAAATATTTTGCCTCCAGAGATAGTTCAGGCTTGATTTGATCTAGGAGCCACTTGCTTATCTTTATGGCAGTCCAGGGTATCTGCAGATCTTTCTTCCAGCACCATATTTCAAATGAATCAATTGGTTTTCTGTCAGCTTTCCTAACTGGCCAGCGTTCACATTTCTGCATGATGATCAGAAATACAAGAGTGTGGATGATCTTGGTCTCCAGTCATACATCTTTATATGTGATGATCTTTTCTAATTCCTTTGTTGCTGCCCTTCTAATTCTCTGTCTTCTTCTGATTTCTCGACTGCAGTTTCTATTTGGATTGATGATGGATCCAAGGTTTACAGTATCTTTATTTCAATTTCTTCATTGTCAATGCTAAAGTTGTGTAGTTCTTCCGTAGTTATGATTTTTGTCTTCTTAACATTCAACTGTAGTTCTGCTTTTGCACTTTCTTCTTTCACTTTCACTAAAAGTCATTTCAAGTAATTGCTGCTTTCTACTAGTAAGATGATGTTATGATATATTATAAGGTGTGAAAAACTTATGAATATACCTACTTAAAAGATACTTCTAAAAACTGAGTTCCAGCCTGAGATTTCCACATTTTATTTATCACGTTTTGTTCACCTAGAATTGCAGGTAAATATGTACACTGGCTATTTTAGTAATATTTTAAACTGTGCATGGAGGTAGGAGTGCAGGATATTTGTCAATTGAAATGAGTTTCTTTGTGGGAGGACAGGTATGAATCAAAGTAATAATAACAGTAATAGTAGTAATAATAATAACAACAATGGTATTGAATTTAACTACCAATGTATGCTATGGGTTATCAACAATGGTTAATAATTAATTTAATCAGGAGTTCTCAGGAAACCTCTACATGGAAAATTTAATGAGCAGAATGTCTCATCTTAGCTGTTTTAATGATACATGGGTGGGTCACAAGCTAACTGTACTTCAGAGGTACCGCTATGCCTTGGGCAATTGGTTAGATGCTGACTTAATATTTCTTCAGTGTGGGGAAGAAAGAATGTGGCACAGCCTTCTATTACCGTTTACTTAAACCCATGCTTCAGGTTTTCCCTGACTCCACCCCAGTCTGAGATTTCCCAGTGACTCATGGCTTAGTAGTTGTGATTTTCTGGGGTATTGCTTCATCAGGAATAAATATTGACATTTGCCTTCTAGGTCTGCCACTGAGTATCATTGTTCCCATGACAGTTTGCATCATGCTGCCACTTGCTTGCCAGGGAGAGATGGAATAAGGCAGGGGTCAGGGAACTTTTTTACCTTTTACCCCCCAAAAGATTTATATACGCCGACATTACCCCCTTGATTTGAAAGGAAGGAGGTTTGGCTGCAGGGGGTGGGGGTTTAGCGCTCTGCTCATTACCCCCAGAATTTTCATTTTTATCCCATTTGGGGTAATTTATCCCTGTTCTCTAACCACTGGAATAAGGGCAATAACTAAGGGCCTTCTTTCGCTGTATTATTAGATTTCTTAATGTTCACATACTCTGTTTTCTTCTGTTGCCTTCTGACATGCCTCACACTTCACCTGTTGTGGAAACTGTTTAGATCTCTATTTTGAAGAGCTGATTCAAACATTGCTAGTTGCTTGCTACTCTCTTTGTATGGAGGCCTGCAATCCAGTGGTGTTCACAGGAGGAGCAGTTTAACAATTGGAAAAGTAAGCACCATGTGTTGTGGTCATGCAAAACCACTAAAGTGCATTGGCTCAGTGGGGCCAGGAAGCAATTGCAACACACTGAGTGATCTTCTAAAATTTATTCGGAGATTAACAGACATACACAGAAGCAGGCAGTGAAGATTAAAGAAGGATTACAGAAAGGAAAAAGGGGGGTGAGGCAAGAGAGAGAGAGTGAGTAAAAAGCTGCTGAACATGTGTTACAAATCTTTATATTATATCATGACCATCCACAACCATGTCAGAAAGGGTCTCCGCTGATCAGGGGATAGATTGACTACAGGGTGCAGATACGAAACAGGACAGGAGTGTGGGTATTGTGATTAGGGTTTATCTAACCACTTTATAGATCAGCTTGCATGCACAATTAGGCTGTCCCTTGCTGATTACATCTGTCAGACGTTTCCAACTGCCTTATCTAATGGAAAGGGGATATCAACTCTTGCAGAGGTCTTGTGGTCTGCCTGTTAGTAAACCCAGAAGCTACATTATGTGAATAATCTTGCTCAAGCTAAAACAAGGGGGATCTAGAACAAAAGTATTATTGGGGGGGAAAAAAAAACCTTATAGAGGGCACCATAGAAAGTGGCATTATTACACCATGTGAAAGTTTAACATAATAGAAGGAAGGCTTCCGGCACTGTTTTCATCACATTAAGATGTCATGTGGGCCATGGGTTCCATATGGAGACAGTTTCAAATGACCTTAGTTCTGGACACAGGCATGAGCTCTGTAGTATTGTATCACCTTGGTTAAGCAAGTAGTCCCTGACATCCAAGTCAAAAACAGACACTGAAAGACAGAAACATTTGTCCTTGTTATAATACACAATTTAAGCACAATGATCTCCTTTCTGTGCCTTGTTTGTATTTGATTTCCTACCCTGTTTCCCTGAAAATAAGACCTAACCTGAAAATAAGCCCTAGTATGATTTTTCAGGATGCTCGTAATATAAGTCCTACCCCAAAAATAAGCCCCAGTTAAGTGAAACCCCGCCCTCCATCATTGTGTGGCAACCAGAAGATGACATGACTGTATTTGAATAAATGTAGATTGTTGTACATGAAAAAAATAAAATATCCCCTGAAAATAAGCCCTAATGCATTTTTTGAAGCAAAATTTAATATAAGACCCTGTCTTATTTTCAGGGAAACACGGTACAATATAATTATTTGTTTTGGGGTTTTTTGGCAAAAATTATGTGAGGCTATAAGAAACATGGTAACAGTGTTTTTTCATGAATATAGGCAATTTAAATCAAATCTTTCTAAGGAGTCATGAAGAATAGCCTGCAGCTACAATCTTATGATTCCAGCAGGGCCAAGGACCATTTCCCTCATTTGCTGGCTGCTCAGGGGCTACATTTCTAATAGGGAGGGACTAAAAGGGAGGGTGTGGCCAAAAATCGAAATATGAATATTTATTTATTTATTTATTTATTTATTTATTTATTTATTTATTTATGACAGTTACTAGAACAGTGGGATTTTGTTAGCTGAAAACAAAATAGGTTTAACTTTTTTTAAAAATACTGAATGCTAAAAGCCCCCTCACACTCTTTAGTTCCCAATTTAAAAAGTGAAATAAAATGGTAGACATGCCCCCTAGTGGTGCTGGGGAACCTTCAAAACATGGCAAAATTGCCCTCATGCTCCTTAAAGGGCACAAGGGGAGATTCTGAGCAAAAAAGTGTTTTTTTCCCCTCAAGAAATGCTTAATTTCGGAGGCAGTGCTCGGGCTTCTCAAAGCATGGCAAAGTTGTTTCCATGCCCTTAGGGGGAGCTTTGTGAGCAACAATTATTTTAGAAAATAAATAAGTGTGCGAAAATATCCCTGAAGCCTCTATGCAGCCTGTGGACGGCATGTTGCCCATCCCTGCAACAAACACTTAATTGGAGTAAATCCCATCGAACCTCCTGCTGGGTTATTCTGTTCTTACTTCCGCAGACACGCTCATAAAATGGAGCCAACCTCCTCTCTTCACTGTTGGAAAGTGGTGCACCTGGGGTAGAGCTATTCCTGCTTGTGTATAAACCCTACTTGTGAGCACAAACTCCAGTGTGTAGAGCTTACACATGAGCAAGAATGTCTTCACATCAGAAAAGATGCATTCTCTTTGTAGAAATCAGCAACACAGGAGAGGGGCAAGGTGTTCCTCTGAGCATCATCATGAGTATATCCACACAAGTAAGACCCGAATGCTCCTTGCGTTTTTTTTTAAATAGACCTGCACAGGATTATGCTTTAGAGCCACAACGCAGTGCAGAATATGGATTAAAGTTATCTGTTCTGTTTCAGAACCACAGCCATGGATGCTGTCCAGATTGCAAACACTGCTTTTGCAGTTGATATATTCAAAAAACTGGCTGAAAAGGACAAAACTGCTAATCTTATTTTCGCTCCACTTTGCACTTCCACCTCTCTGGCTCTTGCATACAAAGCTGCCAAGGGTGATACGGCAACTCAGATGAAACAGGTGAGTATTTGCCATTAATTTGTATGTCAGATAATTAGGTGTAAACTCTTCGTTCTATGCAGTAAAGTGCATGTTTTTTCCTTGGTAAACTGGTATTTTCTTGTTTACAGGTATGGTGTGACTCCTCTGTATTAACATGGATGCAGAGGGGCAGCTAGACTTCCTGCCTCCCTCATTCTTTGCTTATGTTGACCACAATGAGTCTGAAGACGAGCGATTCATGCTCAACTGCAGGCTCTCCATGTGAGCAAAAACCCTGGAATCCTCTATATCCAAGTCATTGAATCCATACGCAAAGCAATGAAGGAGGGGGCAATCCATTTCTCTCTAGCTGTTCTGATGAGACTGGGTAATCTAATGAGTTAACATTCATGGATATTGAAATATCTTCATATACCTTCATTAGGTGGAGATCGTGGGAAGTAGTTCAACAACAAATGTCTTCCACTGGATAGTTCAATGGTTTAGGTATCTGGCTACGGAGCCAGAGGTTGGGAGTTCGATTCTCCAGTGTGCCTCCTTCAGAGGGTCTGGAGTCACTGACTCATAGGGTCCCTTCCAGCTCTGCAGTTCTAAGATTATCATTATCACTGTCATTATCAAATTGGGAAATAAGTAAATGACACATTAAATTAGACAAAGCAGACCATTTAAGCCTGTACCAAATATGTTTGGATTGAAACAGAGGGTTTGGAGAACTCAAAATCTTTCCTACTTATTTCCCTAGAAATCCAGTGTGTGAATATTGCTATGAGGGAGCAAGGTGTAGACTGAAAATTCCTGTTGTCATCTTCTCTATTTGCAAAATGCAGCTCACACTTCACAGGACGGTATTTTGGGGAGTAATCACTCATAGCCTTAGACTATTGCTGTCAATCTGGACACAAGCAATGAGAGGACCAAGTAACCCATGAATAGTTTTCGAGGGGTCATTCACCATGATTTGAACAAAAATAACCTTATTTGTCACATACAGGCTTCATCTACTGGAAAGTATCTTTGGAACTTTGTGCATTAGTTTAAACATAGGGGCTGAAATCATGTTGCTTAGGGTAGTAAGTTGCAACTAGACTAGGTCCATCTGAACCAATGGAAATTACAGAAGAGTTGACTCATGAAATCCTCAGTGATTCAATGGCCCTAATCTAGTGTGACTTATTATGCTAAGCAACAGGATTTCAGCTACTATGTGGCACCTGCTCATTTTCTCCAATGAGATGAATTACAGCTGGTGTGTCTTTGCGTGTGACAGTAAGCAAAAGAGCGTGCACAGTTGTCAACAGGAAAATGGTATGGATGAACACTTGAGGTCAATGTCTTCTCCAAGTACAAGAGTTGATGGATTGTAACCCCGCCTCCACCCTTAAGCAGCCATTCTACTTTTTAAGAGCCATGGTAGAGCCATCCACTCATGGTTTTCCTGTCATTTTATTCATCTTAACTCTGGAAGTAGATTCAAAATTCTAGGACCTGATTCTTAAACTTTGTTTGAGTCATACAAGTCAGCTAAAGATTGCAGTCTTAATTTTAAAAACAATAGTCCTCAAGTGTTCTGATATCTGTAGCCTTTCACTGAGATACTGATGAAATTCTCTCAATATATTGGATTAGATCCAAAGTTTCTGTGAGCAAAACTCTGCTTAAAGGACATTCCTAGCAAAGGAGCAGGTGGAGAGGTAATTTTCAATGGTTTGTCTTTAAACGTGTTCCTCCTTCTATGTCCCGAAACTAGAGGGTTTGACTGACTTCTGGAAGAGTGCTGATGAGGCCCAGAGGGGGAAGAAACAAATAGCCGAAAAAGAGAGACTCTCCCTCTGTGCCTGCTTCAGTGTCATCACTTGGCGGATCTTCTGTGAATAGAAGAAGCTCATCCACATGCAGGAGGGCAAGTGTAGATGCAGGATATGGCTATTTTTTAAATTCACTCTTACATACCGTTATTTACTGGGATAAGAATATGGGTTCTCTGATGGACTCTTAACCATAGTTACATAGCAAGTAACTGAACGTACAAATAAATGAGGGATGTCAGGAGTCGGTTCCTCCAAGGGTCCACATTGGGGTAGGCAATTGTGTTGAGTCCAGGGGCCATTGTCCCACATACACACCAGACTTGCTGCGGGGCGTGGCCAGCTGCTCCTGCGAAAAATAAAAGTGACATTCTGGTTTTCAGAAAAACTTGTTCATCTGCCAGGGAAAAAAAGTTGTGTTTGTGTGTGATTCTCCCCCCCCCCCCCACCAACAATGCATGTTGCTCTCTTAGTATCTTGTTTTAGAGGAGATTTATGCCCTGGGTCATTTTTGGAATCAATATTGAACACTCTCTGGTTTGGAAAAGAAATGTGAATGGTAGAACATGGAAAAGTCTCTAGAATTATGCATGGTGGCAAGTGGGTAGAAAGCAGTATCTTACTGTCACAACGCTACAGTCCAGGCCTATCCAATGAAGCTGAATGGTAGGAAATTCAAGAAAAGGGTTTCTTTATACATCACAATTAAACCTATGAAATTCAGTACTACGATTGATGAGATGATACCAACCAACTGGGATAGATTTAAAAGAGAATGAGACAAATTCATGGAGGATAAAGCTATCAGTGGCTACTCTCATAACAATAACTATGTATTGCTTCCAGAGTCAGAAACAATATGCCACTGACCATTTTCTGTGGAGCATGAATGAGAGGTACTCTTACCTTCATGGCCTGTTTATGGGCTTTCCAGAGACATCCGACAGGCCACTGTGGGAAAAGAATGTTGAATCAGATAGGACTTCAGTTGTGTCCTAACCTAGCACAAAGCTTAGAAATAACTAGTTATAAGTGACATAGTTAATTGTAACTAGTTACTTTTGGGGTAACTGGGGCGTAGCCAAGTTATATTCTAAAAGTATCATAGTGGCCAGAATCGTATTCCATAAGGGAAATCACGTAAATCCCGGTGGTGAATTGCTGCCCATTAAGAAAGTGCTTGTTGCATTTCTGGTCACATGCCCAGGAATACAACTAGCACCTCATTAGCAAGTGGCAATTTGCCACAAAGACTTTTGCAATTTCCCTGATGCAAGTGTAAATCGGCATAGGATTTTGATCACTGACTAGTTATGAAGTTACTTTTTGATGGAAAGACAAACATTTTCTATTACTTTCAAAAAAGTTACTGTTAGAGGTCATTTAAACACATAGCAGGAGTGTTATGTTCTTATTTGGCTTGATTATATTGGAAGATCAGTATGCCCAAATATCTGCATTAAACTGAAATTTGTCTGACAACAGGGCCTTCATTTAGAAGATGTCAAAGATATTCCTTTTGGATTCCAAACAATTACAAATGATGCTTCCAAACTTAGTTCTTTTTATTCATTGAAAATGGTCAAGCGGCTTTATGTAGAGAAGTCTCTCAACCCTACTACGGTAAGCTACTGATAAATAATGGCTTTTTCTCTCTGGGGCATCTGGCTGACATTTGTGGTTTAAATCCGATCATTTATTTAAAATATTTATATTTTAATTGCTCGCACAATGAGCACTATTGCTATGTTAAGACTTGCATTATTTACTTGCACTGCATTCAAATCAATTTGGTACCTCATTAAAAAACAGAATGACAATATATTTTTTACACTTTTATTGCAAAAGTTGCTTTATATTTTGCTTACAGATACTTGACCCAAACTTCTACCTGTTCTGAAAACAAAGTAACAAATGACTATTAACCATGTCATCCAGTGTCCATGATTTGTAGAAAATTTAAAAACTAGCAATATATATGATTGAAATTTCACTCTTTTTCCCCCAAGTGGTGATCAGTATAGTTATTAAGCAAAAGTTTGGCAGTTGCATATAGGAGAAATAAAGATAGCTCTGCTGGTTTATACCAGAACTCTGAACATCAAACATTAGCTAGTTATTACTGTTTCTTATAGATCACTTTTGTTAGCATTAATTAAAATGTTTGTGCCCATGCACTCAGTACAGGACATATGTCAATCCACTCTTCTCAGAAAGAAAAGATGCTGAAATTTCGCTTGTTGGCTTTTGGTTATAATAAATAATATATAACATAAAACTTAGCAGAGTTTAGATATAGCAGCTTGAAGTGTTTAGAGTAAAAAACCACTATTGTATAAAGTGCCTGATCACACCTAGCAAAAGAACCCAGTTATACTGATATGGCTGTTTTTAAGATTGTTTCATGGATTTCTGAGCACACGGTGCATGGCCAAGATTGACTCATTTTCCTGGCCAGTGGTTTACTTCTGGTTAATTTTCCCCTCGCCAGGAGGGTTGTTTTATTTTGTACCAATGATGAATTGCTTCATTCCTGATTGTTTCAGCACGTATGAATGTTGTTGTCGATTTATTTCCTTTGCAAAGGGGTCGGGTTTCTGGGTGCTGTGGCCACTTCATGGCCACTGTGCTTGTATCCTTTTTTCAACAAATCGGCATTAGGATCTGCTGGCGGTACTGCCGCCACAAAAACTCAACATGAATACATTACTCAGAAGGAAACAACCTTCCCCCATCTCTTGAAAGAGGGCTTCAGATTCCCTCCTTTCAATTGTAAAGAAGGGAGCATTGCATTTATTTAACTCTGCTCTTTACAATACTTTGCAAGTCTGGCACCTAAAGGTGCCCCCCCCCCCCCCAATAATGATAATTATGGGATTTGTAGTCCAAAAAACCCAGAATGCACACCCCTAGTTGTCATGTGGGTTGTGTTTGCCTCGTTTACTTTTACTGACAGGGGCTTCCATCGGGCCAGGAAAGGAGTAAATCTTTTCCTTCTTGTGCCTCCTCCAACACTGTTTCCCAGTCATCTAGAGCAGGTATTGGGGGGGGGGGTGAGAGCAGATGAAAATGGCATTTTTCTCCTTTCTCCTGAGAGAAGCCTACAATGGTTCAAAGAGCCTTCTAAATGTGGAAGCTCACCAGGTGGCTACACCTCTGCAGCTTTTTCATTTCTTGAGCATTTAATCCCAACTTGTTTGTATGCTTCCTGTCTCTGTCTCTCTCTGTAGGCAAACAGACAGTATCTGCCAGCTGAGTCTACTTCATACATGTGAGGAAGTAGGCTCTAGTTAGTTAAAATGTGTGCCATAATAAGTTTATTAATCTTTGAGATGACACAAGGTTCATTGCTAGTTTTACTGTAATTTAATTCTTGATTATCCAGTGTTTAGAACAGAAGTCCTCATTTCTATATCATCTTCTAGTCTGTGTAATATAATGTCTAGATTACATAGGCTAAATTGAAGAGTTAATCCCAATTAAATCTACTGAATAAGTGAAATTTATATTTTTATTAAATTATACATATTCAGTTAATGTATTTTATTAGATTATAATTTGGAATCAAAAAGATTTATGGTTTTATCTATAATTTTGAAATGAATGCTAAATTAAATTCCATGCGATCATGTTCCACACTGGGTTGAAAAGCAGCCAAATTTATATCTGTGTCCTTTTCATTTTAGTTCCCTTTGGATATGTATATTTTTACACAAGCCTTAGAAATGGCTTTTTAGAATGTTTGTTTAATGAGGGTTGAAAGTTCTTCTGCCCGAAATTAGAGTGTGACCTATTTGTTTTAGATTTATCCAAAATTTATCTTAATTTAATTTCAGATGAACATGAACACAGTAAATGCAGATTTATACATGAAAACTCACTCTATCATAATCTGAGTGTAAAATATTAATCAAATTAGTATCTGATGACTGTTTAAGAGGATATAATCATATATTAGATAAAAAGTAGTGCAGCCCAGATTTACTGCCAATTGAGAGGAAATCTTATTAGCCCGGCTAGTTTGAGAGCTCCTCGTTCTCTCTCGTCATTCTGTATGGGATGCAAAAGCTGTTTATGGCACTCTTACCCCTCCCCTCCCCCATTTAAACATTTTCATGAGTGCATTATGCCCATATACGTATTGGGGCAGGGAGACCTACGTGGTGAAATTATTCTTATTGAGATGTAGCACTGCCATGTCGGTCAGCTCAAGTAAATTTCAAATTGCCTACCCATCTTTTCTTTGGATCTTCCTGCGCTGGTGATGGCAGGGACCAAAAGCAGTCTGGATGGCTCTTTGCTTCTCTCTCTAGTTGCTTCTTTAGTGGTAAAGATGCTAGCCAAGGTCACCTGGAGAAGCCATATTAGTGCTACCACCATTCACTTTTGGGCCAAGCCTGAGCCCTTCATTTGCCCACTTCAGAACCTGTCCACAGCAGCAGTTACTTCAGTTTTGGGATGTGTATGAATGCTAATATTGCCCACAGTTTTCTCCATCTGTAAAATGGGCAAAAAAAATTCTAGACTTTCTAAATATACAGTTCCGTAATAATGTACCATTCACTTGTGGCTTGTGCATGTGGCCACATGTAGTGTGTGTCTGGGGGTTCTGCATTAATTACGCCCTAGCTTTTTTGCTTGTGACACAGTTGTGGTCTGTTAGGCTGGTAAGATAATGTGTTGGCACCATGAGTGGGTGTACCACTTGGCAGCAGCAGATGTATCAGCACTTGGAATAGCTGTCAAGGACAAGAAACCTGTGGCTATCCACAGGCCATACTGCAACTCCCCTCATCCCTGATGGTTGATCTTACTGACTAGGGCTGATGGGTGTTGGAGTCCCTAAGGGGTACAGTTGTCAACCCCTGCTACAGGAAACAGAACATTTATTGTTATGGCCCCATCTTGTTATGAAATTTTATCTTTCTGTTCACATCCTTTGTAGTGCAATCCTGGTAAAGCTGGTTGACTTATTAGTCCAGCTTTTGCTACCTGCTGGGGACTCAAGAGCTGGGCTTTTATGTTCCTGACATGCCACACCATATGGCTGCTGGAATGCATTTCTGTTGTAACAATGCATGCAGATATGCCAGACCACAAGATTTTGGAATAAACCCTACCATATTATGCCATCTCCTTTGTCTCACCCCCATATTTACAAATCAGAGGCCTTTTTTCAAAGTTGACAAGATGGCAAGTGGGTTATCTGATCTGGAGATCTGCAGAGAGGGAGATAGGCATTCATTCCAGGCAATGGTTTCCCCCATCTTTGGTTGTGACGGGGAAGAGTGGCAGGAGAGGAACTGACAGAGGCAGGCCTAGTTTGGATGGTCTGCCAGAGTTCCCCACAGTTAAAAACCAGAGGGTTTTCCCCATCCTAGTGGATTCATGCCTGTGTGTGTGTGCACATGGTTGGTCATAACTCTGTGGTTACCGGGTTTTGTGCTGGGATGGGTGGAGATCAGGTGGGTTATCTGGGGATCTGCTCCTTATTGCTGTGCCAATACTGGGCTGCTGCAGCCAACCCAAATGGTGGTCTTCTATACCCGCTATGTACTACTTATCTTCATCCAGTAAAACATTAATTTCATCACGTTGTGTATGTTCATTTTAAGAGGGTGCTGGGATGATGTCCCAGTGGTCTCACCTCACTTTCCAATCATTCCCCCCCCCCCCCCATTTCCTCGTAAGGTAAGAAATTCCACTGTGATATCCATGAAATGCTTTTTAAATAAAAGGTCCACCATGGCTTGTAGCTATGGGCAGTCTTTGCTTGGCAAGCCTCAGAATTATTTTAGATACTGGTAGAGATCTTACAGAAACTAATTTTTTATTGTGACTGGAAAAAAAAATCAACATAATGTGGATGGAAAATGATTATATGAATCTAGTTTCTTGAATAAAGTATTAATTCCATTGGGATCTGGCCAAATATTTTAAGGTTAGGAATTTAGAATCAGCATGATATATGAAGGCATAATCTGTCTCCTTGCCTCTTTCAGGAATTTCTTAGTTCTATCAAAAGACCCTTCCCCTCGGAATTTGAATTAGCAGACTTTAAAGAAAAAAAAGAAGACACAAGGCTGCAAATCAATAAATCTGTTTCTGATCTTACTGATGGCAAGTGCATACTCTATCAACTGATTTGTTTGATGTCCTTGAACGCTGATGTGAACTCTTTGTGAATTGTGCCAGGGATTCCATTATGAAAAACGAGCAGAAGTAGCGATATGTTTCTTAACTGCTTAGGTCGAACATTAAAATGACACTGTCCTCTTTGCCTTGGATCATGATGGAAATTTATTTTCCATTCTGCTTGCCACTGTGATTTATCCTTCACTCCAAGAGACTGGAAATATGATAGGGTTGTGGGGTGGTTTTTTTATTTTTTTACTGTATTTCCAAGAATCCCACTGCCAGCATGGCCAGAGGCTTTTCAGTGTAGACACCTGATCTGAAAGCAACAGTTGCCCTAATTTTTGCCCAGTTGTTTGGTCTTCTGTGTTCTTTCTGTATTCCCTGTGGTAGGAATATAGAAAGAACCCTGGACTATCATTTTTGAAGATTGAGAGATGTGCTCTTAGAGACCATGTCAGTTTGCGAGTGTGTGTTTAAGGCCAAGTGAAAATGACTCCATTCATGCAATGACAATGCTAAGAGTTATTTTATTTGAGTGTTATACAGTAGTTGTCTGAATTCATATAAGATTAATAATCTACTTGGAGAAGGAGACAAACTTTAAATATTTGGTTCACACAGTGTTCCTGCTCCAGATTGGACCATCTGGTCTGCATTTTGTGTGACAATAAAAGCTCTCATTGATGCCAGCGGAAGACAGAGCTGGGTCACTCCATGACATTCATGTTGACAATATGCTCCTCACCAATGGCTTTGCCACAAGAGCCCTTTGTGCTAATCTGTTTTCCATTTGAACATATGAATGTCCCTCAGATTTGGTTATTTGGGCTGATGTTGTCTACATGAATTGGCAGGAAGACAGCACAGTGTCTAACAGGGCTCTGCTGTGTTAGATCAGATCACAGTATTGAGGTGTGTGTGTGGGATTCTGCAAAATACGTTCTGTTGTGCTCAGAGTAGGTGCCCTACAAAAGAATTTGGGCCAGACCATGGGAAAATATCATTGACTAATTTGTCATAGGGACACTGCCTTGTGCAGGGCACGTGGGTTACTACTAGTGACCTTGCCCATCTGAAAACATCTAATGCTTCAAAATCTGGACTTTGGAAGTACCTGAATAGCCAACAGAAGATAGATATGAGCCACTAAGCTTTGGTTGGCTGATGCTCTGAATAGGAATCTCGCTCATATATCATAGTCTACCCCGCTGGCTACCTTGACTGACAGGATGTCAGGGGCGTGTTTCAAATGCAGTATTCTTGTCAATGGGTCTGCAGGTAAAATGGAGAACATTTTGGTTGAGGAGAGTGTCAATGATCAGACGAAGATCCTTCTGGTAAATGCAGCCTATTTTGTAACAAACTGGATGAAGAAATTTTCTGAGGAGCAAACTAAGGACTGTCCTTTCAGAATAAACAAGGTATGAAAAAGACTATTTTCCACTCCCACTTCAGTGAAATGCATAGTAAAATGGCTCAGCAAACTGTGATTGTGTGCAGATTCCAGGCAGAAATGAGATTCTATTTTTACATAATCCCCTCAGCCATAAATAAGCAACCATTTCAAGCAGTGATCAGAGTGGTAGTGGAGCCATGTTTCACAGAGTCAACACCTTGGGACTTTTTCTTATTGAATTAAAGACATTATGTTGTCATCTGCTAACCCCCCTCAGTTCATTCCTGTGAGCTACCTGTGTTGTAATTTGGGCTGGCTTGGTCTTGAATGATAATAAAGACTGATTAATTTTAGTAAAGACTTGCTCCCTGAAGGCAGGGAAAGTGCTAGAACTGGCTTTGTTGCTGCTGCCATGGATCAACACAATTGCTTGCATTTTAAAGCTCTCTTTGGGGTGTGTGCCTTGGGCACTGTTATGAGTACATGCGCTTCAAAATTCAAGACACCACGGATTGCGATACAAGCTGGCTGTGTGTGACCGCAGAGTAGCAAGTACAGGTCCTTTGCTCACAAAACAACACATTTCTTGGGAAATGGATTTTAATTCAAGCAAAGCCAGTGGAAGGACCATGTTTTTTAATCCCTGATATTTAATAAAATAAAATATAGGATATTTTAATTTTACAGAAGCACGTTTTGTTGAAGAATACACACAAAATTAGATCCCAAGTGTATGGTTTTGGTGCTCTTGTAATCTGCGCAGTTGGAAACCACTACCACTAATGCTAGCCTCTTGCCATGTGCAGGTTTTTGCTACAACTGCCCCTCACACTGAGACAAAAATAACTCCCCCCAAGATTTATTCCTTTATGGCTTGGTGTACTATTGGTCCCAGTCAATGTAAGATACTAATACAGAAAAAATCCCATGTGGTTTTTAAAGCGAACAGTTATGTAGTGAAGCAGAAGTGGTGACCTCTGGTTTCCAGCCAATTGCCCCCCCCCCCCGAAACTGACATTTCTTCTTGGGATGGCGCAGTCTTTGATGTTCTCACTGGGAGTGGAGAAACTTAATCCTTAATCTCAACGCATGGAGGGCAGGAAATACCCCACAATCCCCTTAATGATAAATGAACTTTTTCATCCTATTACTGGAGGTTATTTGGCTGTGGAGCCGGAGTTTGAAAGTTGTGCCTCTTGTGAGTAGAGTCTGCCTGTGTGGCCTTGGGCCAGCTGCACACTCCCAATATGCTCCCAGAAGAAGGGAATGGTAAACCACTTCTGGGTACTTTACCTGGAAAAACCCAGAAAGGATTGCCATAAGTCAGAATTGACTGGACAGCAAATGATGATGATGATGATTACTAGATGGTTAAAAACTTTCCCCCCCCAAAGTCTCACTATATATATACACTTACACAGTTCAGCAGTCGAGCTGTTGGTAAGGTGTGGCTAAAAACTGTGAATTCATTTCTTGAGGCACATTTGCAACATATGTGCACATGCTTAGCCAGAACCCTTAACTGTTTCTAGCCTTCATGCAAACTCCTTTTCATTTCTATTGATTCTGGGCAGACTGAAACCAAACCAGTGCAGATGATGAACCTGGAAGCTACATTTTGCCTGGGCTACATAAATGATTTGAAGACCAAGATTCTGGAACTTCCCTGTCATAACAAGCACATGAGCATGTTCATCTTGCTGCCTAAAGATATAGAGGACGATACCACTGGGTTGGAACAGGTAGAAAACCATCTAAAAGCTGCCTTTGATGAATAAAATAAGATCCGCACATTGATCATTCTCATATAGGAATGCTTCACAATGGTCTGTGTAGAAAGGAACAAGAAATGCCTTAAGTTCTTCACACTCACTTGTTACAAGACAAGTAACATATTCTGCAAGTCACTGTTGCACAAAATGTAGACTTTATTCCAGGTGCAGGAACTACTGCATGAACTGATGTGGTTACAAGAAGTGGCACAACTCTCCAGATTTTACTATGGATGTCATGGTGTTGCACTAGTACAGCATGTTACAGTCATCCGCACAAGATGTCATGTACTGATGGGTCACAAAGACACTGCATGGATCTGTGAGAGTGCAACCACCATGGATGACACCCCCACAAATGATCACTTACCAAGGGAAATAATCCCCAGTAGGAGGAGGATGTGCACTTCCTATCAAACTAATAAACCATTCCCTTTTCCAAGATGACAGATCAATTATGGCCACAATGCCACCTCTCAAATCCCACCCCTTTCAGAGGCCCCCACCTCAAAAGTGGAATAAGAGTAGCAAGATATTTTATAGCCTTGAGAAACAGATGGAAGGAAATATTTCTAATGTCTCTCTAGACCAGTTTATAAAGAGATCACATGATACTACTGGGCCAATCTGGAAAGAACTAGAAATTATCCTACATAACCTTTTCTGCCCATGTATTTCTTACGGCTAGAAAACCTCTTCCTGTTGGTCCATGATGGCATAAGGAGTTACCTGCCAGCTTGGGAGAGGCATGGTTTTATACCTAGACAGGAGATTCACATTTCCTTAGTACTGATAATCTGTGTGTTGCCTGCCTCACTCTAGGTTGGCCCCATCCTTATAATCCTTCTGCTAGCAAGTGAAAACCTTCCTTGTTAAATTGGTTTTTACCTATAAACTTTGCAGGATTGTATTTTTTAGAAGGGGATGCAGGACATTGTTATTAGTATTTTTTTTAAGATCAGGCATTTTAAATTTGTTGCAACTTTTTAAACTAACAGTGTTTTAATTTTTTTTGTTTAATTCTGTTTTAATATAATCTCTTAATTTACTATGATTTTATAAATGTACTTTAAATGGTTGTATATGGCCTTAATAAATAAATAAATAAATAAATAAATAATATTGTAGCTTGCCAGATGTTTGGCAGCTCCACTGCTCTTGCTGTTCGAGGCAGTCAGAAAAGCCACATCATTTGCTGAGGCTTGCACACATGGTTGATGGCCTCTGTCTACCTTGGCTAGTCACATATATTTATATCAGTACTTCATGGGGGTCAGTAAACAAGTACGGTGTCATGTAGGAGTTACAACTGGAGGCCTGCATTTCAGGATGGAAGTGTGCTGGTTGCTGTCATAAGAAGTTGCTCTAGCTTTTTTTGTATACTGTTATAGTTGTGTGTACTGGCAAGGGTCTAAATCAATGCAGTGCTAGTGGCAGCATCCAGATTTTGTTCTGCCTTCAAACTTTTTCTTGCAGTCTTCTCCCTGGAGCCAGAGAGAAGGCATTGGGAGGTTTCCCAACTGTCCAGACCAAGATTTTAGGATCTGCTAAAGGCAGAAGGTTTGCTTGCTTGAGTTGGTAGAAAGAGCTTTCGTCTTCCATCAGATATGGCTTAGCATATACAGTATACGTATATTACCTCTGCTGTCATTCTTTGTAGCCTAAGTGAGTCATGGAGCAGCAGGTGAAGCATTATGAAGACCGAGATTCTCATTTACTGCCCTCTTGTCTTGTGTCCTCAGCTTGAGAAGGAGCTCACCTGTGAGAAGCTGCTACAATGGACCAATCCAAGCGCGATGGCGAACACAAAAGTGAACGTGTTTCTCCCCAAATTCATAGTGGAAGGGGAATACGATTTCAAGCCAATTTTAGAAAGCCTTGGCATGACCCATATGTTTGATGAGAATGCAGCAGATTTCACTGAAATGTCAGAGACAAAAGGAGTAATTTTGTCCAAGATCATCCACAAAGTCTCCTTGGAAGTAGCTGAAGATGGGACAGACTCCCGAGATGTACCAGGTTACCGGATCCTGCAGCACAAAGATGAATTCAAAGCTGACCATCCATTTCTTTTCTTCTTTAAGCACAACAAAAGTCGTAGCATTGTTTTTGCTGGCAGATTCTGTTCCCCTTAAACAGAAAAATCCCATTAAGAAAATCTGATCTGTCACCACCATTTTTCTGCAAAACTTTGTAAGCCTGAGCATGAAATATTGAAAGGCAGTCTTTTTATTTGCATATGTCGATCATGCTACGCAAGTCACCTCTCGTAGGAAGCCATTCTTCAAAGCAGATTTGAACACACTTTCTGTGTGCAGCATTAGAATTGTATACAACATGTGTGCAAAATAATGCAGTTCATTCCTAACTCACTAATTGTTTAATCCTGACCTGGGGTGATGGTTAGAGCAGTCTCCTCCCATTTTAAAAACCTGAAAACACTTGTCTGTTATTGGAATAATGGAAATCTTTGCTTGGCCTTTGTTACATACTGACAGTGGGGAAAAAATAGAATAGAAAGTCTGTAATTCGTATGGGATTAATTCCTATTCAAATGGTATTGTACAAGAGCTTCACTGTTGTTGTCTAATGCTTTCCTGCTGTTTTTATTTAATAAATCGGATTACCTTAAGGCATTCCAAGTAAAAGCACTGCAAACCTAACCTCTGTTTCTCATTATTGAAGCTCAAGGGAATTATATAAGTACAGTATAAGGTGGCACTTATATGTTGTCAAAAAAGTGAGAGGAAATATCTTGTTACAGAAGAGGACAAAACATGCTATACATTTGCATTGCCTACAATGTATGTAAACTTATTTAAATGCCTAGATGCAAATTTGGGAATAAATTCTGTCATTTAAATGGAAATATACAGTAGTCTTTCTTGCCACAGTGGGCAAGAGCCTAAACTCATGTTAGGTTGCAGGTATGGGACGAGCTTGAGGCCTGGATCAGTCCTGGTTATTTTCTTGGAAAATAGCGAGACCTCTGTCTGCTAGGGGAGGCAGACCTTGGCAACTGATATTCATATGTAGATTGTAGGATCATCAAGATAGTAAAGAATAGATTAAGTGGGAAGGTAACCAGGAACAAACCATAGCTTGGAAAAGTTGCTTCTTGGACCATAGCTCTCAGAATACTCCAACCGGCTTGTCCAGACCCTGCATTAAGGCCTCCTGAACACCTCCAAATAATTGCTTTTTATGGTAGATTTCATAATGTTAAGAAATTTCTCTTGGTGTTCAAATAAAATCTACATCCCAGAAATTTGTGGATGTAGCATCACATGTGTTGAATGGTTGCTGGCAATGCAAATAAAACCTCAATTACAACCCTATACAGTTAGATTTGAATCCAGTATAAGGTTGGTTTGGGTGTAACACCAAACAATGTTCTGACGCTATGACTAGAATTCTACTGGTATGCATGTAAGGTTATGTAACTTCCTTTAGCTAATTGAGAAGGTGGCAGGACATCTCGGTCATGTGCTTGGTCATGTGATTGTGCAGCTGACATGTGTCCTGGCACATGGTGGTCAATTGACCACAATGACCAGCATCAAGTTATACAAAACTTATACCAACATGAAAAGGTCTCCAGCCTATGTCATAAGCCTTGTGTCCTCAAGTTCATTCCCCCTTCTGGAGCTTGGAAAAATTAGTTTTTGGATTCCATTTCCCAGAATCCTCAACCACCAAACATGACAGATACGTAGAACTTTTCCATCATATCATTTTGACTCAGACACAAGAATGTTTCAATGGTGTTTGTTCACATGAGGTAAAAGCCAGCAAATGATGAAAAGTTAGGTGAGGCACCTGCACCTGGGAGTCACATCTGAATGAGCTGTCATGCATCCCAAACCACTGCATACACAATGCTTTCTGTTCTCACAGTCATTGGTGAATCATCAAGTGATGAGAAATATGTGTCTGCAAACTAAGTAGCACAACAAACGTATTTCTTTCCTGCCATTCAAATAACTAGACTTTTGAGGATTGTGGCATCTTATCTGATCTCAGGAAGATCTCACAGAGTGGTATCTATGGAGACACTACAAAGCAACACCCATACTAAAAGAAGAAGGAAATGTTCTCGTAGGCAGCTGGGCTGGGGTGGGACAAAGAGGCGGTTCAGAGATTACTCTACAGTATATTGGCTAACCAAATCCTATGTATGGGTCATGAGGTCTAGCATCTTTCACGAGGGAACAAAACCAGGTTGAATGGTGCAGGGGGAAAATGAGGAGCCATCTGGAAAGGAACCTAAGGATGGTATTTTCAAACTAGTCTTACTGTAAAAAAATAAAATAAAGCAAGACAATTTGTCTAAAAAGAGAAATATTTATACAGTAGGACCCCAGTATCCTCTGGTGATTGGCCCAAGCCCCTGCGGATGTGGAAAACTGCAGATATAGCAAATCTGATATATAGCATAGCCTCTTGCTCCCCCTAGGGTATAGTTTTGGTAATGCACCCTGGAAACATATTTCTGGGTTTTTTAATTTAATATTTTCATGCAGCGGATAAGCGAAACTGTGGTGAAATATATTAATAAAATAGGTCTAGAAGCTTATAGATGCTTCTTCATTCAGTAAAGAAGTGGTTCCAGCTGCCTTGAATCAGGGAATTGTTAAGATTGGACTGTGTCGCTGGTCAAGGAAAATCATAAGGCCACTACCACTTGGTTGAAAGATTCTCTCAGAGATGAAGCGCTTAGCTGCCCAGCTCAACGTGATATTGGGTGAAATGGGTTATTCAGACCATTGGTTGGCAAAGTGTGGTCTGCAAAGGGCCTGCAGCCCTTAGCAACCCTTGTTTCCCCCACTCATCTACTCCCATTAATTTTTATTTTTAAAAAAATGCTCACAAAGTTCCCTTGTTCCTTCTTCTGCACAGTAAGAACTTTTGTTGTGTTTTGGGCCCTCAACACTTGAACCTCAGCCCCCCATTTTTAGAGTTCTATTAAAAAACCAATAAACCCCCCATCAACTTTATATGTGGGAAGGCAGGAGAGCATGGGGACAGCTGGGGCCCTCTCAAAGTCTAGGGGTGAGGATGGACATCCCTCAGATCTCTCGAAGTGGGGCTTCTGGCCCATGAGGGTAAAATGGACTCTCTGTGATCCTTTTCCCAAGTTCTATCCCTGGAGGCTAAACTGACAGGAGCTCCTATGGAACTATTGACAATCAGCAATAATGATGATAAATATATTTTAAGCTTTTTTAAAAAAAAAAATCTTTCAACTTTTCATTCTGGCTTTGATGTCTTCTCTTCTCTTCTCTTTTTGCCTCTTCTCAGTATTGTGCAGAGAAGTATCTCTAGTGACTTCAATTTTAAGTAAGCAGACACAGACGCAATAAAGTGTCGTAACGGGAGAGGTGCATCCAGGCAACAGGCTCAGAAATTAGCCTGCTCATTCCCATCATTCTTCCAACTTGTTACAACTTGCATAGACTGCCTCCTGCTTCCCTATTCCAAGAACACTCTGTTCAGTTTGGTGTAATTCCATGCGAATGAAGAAAGTCTGCCCAAAAGCTAACCAAGAGCCATTTTTTACGAGAACAGATTCAGGCTGCATTAAAATAAAGAAAAGTCACTAAAATGATTCTGGCTTTTGGATAATGAGATCTACAATCAGGGTCACAAAAACCTATTCCATGCAGCAAGAGGATATGCCAAAATATCACTGTGAGGTCACCTGCAGCCGGAATATTAATTAAACAGGTGTGGCAATTGTTTTTGTGCTCCTGTTCCCCCAGAAAGCGGAGCAAAAGCCGTGAAGAAAGCAGGTCTCTTAGTTTCTGAAGAGAAGGAGGTAAATATGATATTGTTTGCTTAAGTATTAATATCCCTAAAGGTGGATTATCCCCACCTGCCCCAAGCGAAATTGTTTCATGACATACTAAAGGCAATTGTGGGGTTTAGAAAGAGACACTGTGAAGTTCTGCATGAGGTGATGCCTTTTCTTTGGGTTTATTCCTTGGCTGTGCATAGTTCCTTGTTTTGGACAGTTCTATTTAATTGCTTCTCCTGTTTTAACATGTGAACAACATCGTGACAGAGCAATCCAGTTAAATTTATTAATTTTTTTTACAAAAAAATCAGGATACAATGCAAACTGAGATCTATGATGTTGGAATTATCAATGTTATATATGTGAAATATGTTTCTGCCTGAAGCAACAAGACCAAATAAGACATGGATGTTAATGATGAGAATGTAGGTAAAATGTGCATTATTTAAAAATGTAAATAGCAGCTGGGTGGGGAGGGGAAAAATGTGGGGAATGGAAGAGAAACCGGATGGAAGGGAATTTAGGGAGGAGAGCTTGATTCCCATTCCTCCTGTAATCCTGATGAAAATAACCCCCTTAAAGTCATTTACATGGTGGTGGTGGAGACCTCCATTAGTGTTCAACAGAGATTACATCCTCTTCACAGTAGAATTCACAAAACTGTTGGATTTTTGTTTGAATTTTGCATGCCGCCTGTGGTTTGAGTGAGTGGGAGGGGCTTTTCTGAGCTGGAGTGACTGTCAATCTATCCAGCACGAACCAATCGTTCCCTTCTGCCTCTGAATTAAAATAGAGCCCCTCCTCTCAGCTGGTGTTTCTTTCCCCCTCTTTAGTCTGTTGGAAGTCAAGTTTGTAGTTTGCTATTGATCTGTTTACAACTGTAAGTAATGAAATGTTTTTATTTGTTTTACAACAAATGTCTGTGAGTTGCTGAAACTTTCAGCTCCAGTTAATGAGAAAGGGGTGGACTATCTGGGGAACTTGTAGCTATTTTCCTTCATGGATCTCTGTATTTCTATTGCATAGGAAAGGAATTTTATCAGAAACTCAAAACTTTGCAAAAAGAAAAGTATACAGATACACCATACTAGATTTAAATATCTGCTCGTGGCAATAATGGGAGAGCAACAAAAGATACTTAACATTAAATCACCAAAGTAGAATCATTATCATCCTCATCCTCATCACTTCTGAAAAACACACTTGCACTATCGACATACATTTTAATGCTTCATCAGCTGATCGTTTGGCTTTCCCCTTCATGTTAAACTATGTGTACTCTTAAAAATTGCATCCAGCATTCATTTTTGAAGGGAAAAAAATCACAAAAATATATAGAACTCCTCTGCAATTTGGCCAGCTGTAGTGTGGCAGGAGACTGATTTTTGTTAGGATCATAGGAGAAGAGGGAATTTAGTTAGTGACATCATGGGTTCCAGTCAATAAGGCTCTTTCAACTTTTTTCTCCCCCCCCCCCCTTCACTTCCATTTTTTGGTCGGGAGGAGGGCATGGGATTTTCAGAAGCTACCGTGTTTCCCCGAAAATAAGACAGGGTCTTATATTAATTTTTGCTCGAAAAAAAAGCATTAGGGCTTATTTTCAGGGGATGTTTTATTTTTTTCATGTACAACCATCTACATTTATTCAAATACAGTCATGTCATCTTCTTCTGGTTGCTGCACAATGGTGGAGGGCGGGGTTTCACTTAACTAGGTCTTATTTTTGGGGTAGGGCTTCTATTACGAGCATCCTGAAAAATCCTACTAGGGCTTATTTTCAGGTTAGGTCTTATTTTCGGGGAAACAGGGTACTTCCTTCAGAAGCAAAAGGTAATTTTGTTTTGAATGCAATTAGGGCTCTTATAAAATAGTCCCGCTGCTCATTGAATTGACCTGCCATTGTCTCTCCCCTTTGGCTATGCAAATAAAGTTTCTCACTCTTCTTTTAATAGAAGGGTAGACAACTTCAGTGGACTCAGGGATCCATGTTCTGTACCCCCACCACCATACAGGAGGCTTTGTAGACCAATACAAGTTGTCAACCACTACAAAAGGTGAAACTGGAAGTGGTTAGAAGTCAGTTATGCGGAATGGGTTGCGGTGGTGGTGGTGGTATAAAATGGAATGGATGAGCCTTGTGACCTATTAAGAAATTCTGCAGATTTTCAAGATGCCCTATGTGCCTCCTTTTTACGAAAAGAAAAAAGCAAAAAAAGAAAAGAAAAGAGAGGGCTGGGGAAAAGTTTAGGGCCACAAAATTGCCCTTTGAGGGCTGCATGAGGCCCTGAGGCTGCATTTTGTTCTTCTATCCTCTAAAACATAAGGAAAACAACTACTGTACTTGCTTTGTGATATCAACTTCTAAGTAACAGCTTGCAGTTTCTGTCTGATACAGCTTTGTTCTGCTGATGTAGCTTTCTTTCTCATAGTCCTTTTCTCCCTATAAACTGCACTTTTGAATTGGGTAAGCTGTTATGATGCCAAGTCTACTGTGAAGAGTTTAACAGATAAGTTTCAGCTTGTTTTATTTCTTCATCACTATGCAAATATGATCCTAATTACATTACACTCCACCCAGTTCCAGCTGTCTTCCCTTTCTTCATGCTTTCCCACTCCAAACATCATCAATTATTTCTTTTTAATGCTCTGGGTTTTTTTTTTGTTTTTTGTTTGTTTGCATTTTACCTTTTACAGTTTACACTCTTTGCTGCTCTTTTCCATCTTTTGAATATCAAAAAATACAGCCGAACAATGCTTTTGAAATATTCTTGCATTTAAATGAAAGTTTGGAAAAGAGTTTCTATGGAGAAAAAAAAAACACCCTTCTCAGTTGGGCAACGCTTTCCACGCTCGTAGTTGCAGCATAACAAAACCAGTTCAGCAACTAAGGGGTGGGATTACATGGAGAAATACATTATGATTTGGACCACTTGTGGAGCAGTCTGGTGTGATTCAGTTCCCCGTTATCACACAACACATGGGGAAATGCACTCCAGCCCAACCCTGATCCATCTCCAACCTGGGCTACTACTTTTGTAGGCTGGTCCACAGCAATTCCCAGACAGACAGAAGGGTCATTTTAACACTGCAGATCAAGAATAAAGAGGGAAACAGCTGAGATAAAATTTATACACATGATGGACACCCATAAAAATGGATTCAATATAAGCCTAGGTTTTTTAAGTCATTACCAAATGTAATACTTCTGCTGTTATCTACTGCTATTTTCTTTCACAACTACCAGACTCATCATACCTTACAAGGTTCAAAGGTAAAAACTCTTAATATTCTCTATATTAACACAGATGATTCCTCTGTTACCGTTTTTTATTTTTATTTATATATTTCCCCACCTTCCTCCCTCCCTTGGATTTTTTGACTGATACCCTCTATTCCTGTTACTGCTCACAGTTGGTCTTCACAATACCACCAACCCCCCTTCCCCTGCTCTGTTTTGCTCTGTTATCTGTTTTCTGTCTCCTGTGGGAATGTTTACAACATAACTTAACACCGAACATAAGCCATACATTACTGCACGTGAAATGTAACTATACACCTAAGATTCTTAAACCCAATGAATGTTCTGAATGCTTTACTTGTGAATTCTGTATTTCATTTTTTCCATATGTCTGAAGAAGTGGACTTGATCCATGAAAACTCACATATAATAGTCTTTAAGATGCCACATGTTTTTGTCCTTTTTTGTTTTGTTTTGTTTTCTTTCTTTGGACTTTGCCTGATATACTTCTTTGAAAGTGACCCTTTCTAGGGCGATCAGGCACATGCCTCCGCAGCTCTCTGATGGCATCTTAACTTGAGCTTTCAGTTACTTCCATATTTACCGACAGATTTTTCTCCTCTTTTCTCTCCCTCCCTCTCTAGTCATGGCTTTGAGTTTCACCAAGGAGTCCCTTCCGAAAGCAATTATGGCATTTGGTCTTGATCTTTATAATAAGCTGAATGAAGGTGATGTTTCCAAAAACATCTTCTTCTGTCCGATGAGTATCTCAGCGGCTCTGAGTATGGTCTTAGTAGGTGCCTGGGGAAACACTAAAACACAGATGGAAAAGGTAAGCATCCACAAAAGTGCTTAATTAATCCAAGTAAATGGATCAATGCAGAAGACCACATCAGAAAGTGGAACTCCCACCTTGCAGCACAAGATCTTCCTTCCACTTTTCAAGAACCGTTCTTGACCTAAGTATTTTCAAGATCTGGGACTCACTGATGCACTTGGAAAAGAGGGGCACCAAGGTGTGCTTGTTTCTCATATATTCACACTGTATTTAAAACATGCAGATTACGTATAATAGCCTACTGCTGGAAAAAGGCCATTGGTATGAACTTGTAAACTTTGTAGTGATTTTTCATATTTATATCATGCCTTCTTTTAAAAACGATGAGCAACACAGATATCTTGGCTATAATAACCTTTTAGCACACTGGTACCCCTCTGGGTGCATGTCTCCCAATGGGGATTGGAAGACATTTCAAGGGAGATGTGAGACTGTAAGTTTTTCATACTGAAAAAAACACACCAATTCAGCTTAAACAAATGTCTGTGATAAATGTTGTCACTAGAATTTCAGACTTCACAAGAAGAAAGTGAGCTCATTTTAAAACTATGAATTAAATTTTTTAAAAGAGGCTTTTGTTGTTGTTTAGTCGTTAAGTCGTGTCCGACTCTTCGTGACCCCATGGACCAGAGCACGCCAGGCCCTCCTGTCTTCCACTGCCTCCCGGAGTTTGGTCAAATTCATGTTGGTAGCTTCGATGACACTGTCCAACCATCTCGTCCTCTGTCATCCCCTTCTCCTCTTGCCTTCACACCTTCCCAACATCAGGGTCTTTTCCAGGGAGTCTTCTCTTCTCATGAGGTGGCCAAAGTATTGGAGCCTCAGCTTCAGGATCTGTCCTTCCAGTGAGCACTCAGGGTTGATTTCATTCAGAATGGATAGGTTTGTTCTCCTTGGAGTCCAGGGGACTCTCAAGAGTCTCCTCCAGCACCACAATTCAAAAGCATCAATTCTTCGGCGGTCAGCCTTCTTTATGGTCCAGCTCTCACTTCCATACATCGCTACTGGAAAAACCATAGCTTTGACTATGCGGACTTTTGTCGGCAAGGTGATGTCTCTGCTTTTTAAGATGCTGTCTTAAAGAGGCTTACAGGATGCTAAACGGCATGCAGAGCCAAATGAAGGGTTTTCATAAGTCAAAAAGGGGATGTGCATCAAAAAGTATGGCAACCATTGTTTTAGCGATTGCAGTCTTGAAATATTAAATTACCTTCAATGGCATTCCCCAACCACAATTTTCATATACCATTTCAGATCACTTACAACTGATTTCTTCTTTAGACTCTACACTTGCAAAGAACTCCAGGAAGTGTGAGGCCACCTTTTGCTGAGAGAAGACAGCCAGAAGCCATGTCAGAACGTGGGAGAGAGTCTGCACTTCTCTTTCCAGTGGTAGGATGAAGCTGTGGGTTGAGTTTGCTATGTCATTGAGTCGCTTTAGCCAGACATGTTGTATTGAGGGAGCTGGGCCAAGCCACTCTCTGCATCAGCAACACCGGTAGAGTGGGGTATCACACTGCCAGGAAGCTAACAGAACAGACAACACAGAAAACAGTGTTGTCACAGTTTTCCTGGAAACACCACAGAGTCCACCAGTCTAGGCATATGGGCCAGCAACAGGGCCCACATTAAGCACAGAGGAAGTGGATTCCCCCCCCCCGTTTTTTACCCCACCCATCTAGATCCATTCATAATGACAAAGGCATGCCCCCAACATATTCCCTGTATCACAAGGCACATAACACACAAAGTGATACCACTGTGCTCTCAATCCATATCCACAGAGACACTAATGCATGTGCTTTTTAATTTGACTGATATCTCCTTTGTGTTGTGACTAGGAAGGAGGACTCAATCCAGAGTTCAAGAAACTCCTGTCTCAACTGAATCATCTCAGTCAGGGGTACCAGCTGAACCTGGCAAACAATCTGTTCATACAAAAAGGATATGAATTCTTTCAGGTAAGTGCTGTTGTCAAGTTCAAAAGTATGACATTCAAACAATGACCGCAAGGCACTATAATACTTTGTAATACCCCTTAGTAGTTTGAGTCAGCAGTGGTCCCTCACAGCTGACATTTATCTTGTAAATCGTTAATCCCAGTGTGAACCAGATAACCTTTTCAAATCATATCCTAATTCATCAAGGTGCAAGTATTTCATTGCTGGAATGATTCTAGGCAACAGCTTGCCTATTTCTACAAGCTTTATTCATCTACGTTGCTTTGATGCACAAAAATCCAAGTTACTGAAAACATGTAACTCTTTTGAGAAGTCACAGGCATGTTATTTTAAAAACCATTCTTACAGCTGAACAAAGCTGTAGGTACATCCATCCTTGCAACTTGTGAAAAGCTCCAGGTATGATTGCCATCAAAAATTCTTACAAAGATGAAAAGTTGAAAATGAGAAATAGCCCAAAAGCAAAACTTAATTGTAGGCAGAACATGTCAAAAAATCTATTTCAGTTACAAGCTTTTAGCTATACAGTGGTGCCTCGACTTACGAACTTAATCCGTTCCGGAAGATGGTCGTAACTCGAAATGGTCGTAAGTCGAAGCACCATTTCCCATTGAAATGCACTGAAATGCAATTAATCCGTTCCGGCCGATGAAAAAAATCACCCAAAAACCAAAAAACACTGCAAGACCGATCAGAAACGCGATTAATCCGTTCCGGCCGAAAAGGGGGGGGGGGGGAAGAAAAGCAAGCCAAGCATGCAAGACACATCGGAAATGGGGGAAAAGCAAAGCAGAAAGCAAGCGAAGCATGCAAGACACATCGGAAATGGGGAAAAAGCAAAGCAGAAAGCAAGTGAAGCATGCAAGACCCATCAGAAATGGAAAAAAAAAATACCAAAAAGCAAACAAACCCCCCAAGACCCATCGGAAATGGGGGAAAAATACCAAAAAACAAACAAACCCCCCAAGACCCATCGGAAATGGGGAAAAAATACCAAAAAACAAACAAACCCCCCAAGACCCATCACAGCATAGAAACATAATCCCACCACCCAGCCCAAAACCACGCTGCAAAACCCACCCAGAACAGTTTTTAAAAAGCAGAAAGCAGCACCTTACCTTACCAGGCAGTCCGAAGCCTCCTCCGATCGCACTCACTCTAACCGTTGGGGCAAAAGAGCTACAAAGAAGCAGCCTCTTCGCCTACCAACGGTGAGCAATTTGAATTTCCCGCCTTTTTTCCCTGCCTTTTTTTGATCGTAACTTGAAGCTCCGGCCGCAAGTCGAAGCAAAATTTTGCGGCCGGAGCTGGTCGTAACTCGAAATGGTCATAAGTCAGGACGTTCATAAGTTGAGGCACCACTGTAGAAGTTACAGACATGAATTTAAACCATATTTCAATTAAACACACGCACACATACACACAAAACAGGAGCTTATAGCCAGAAAAGGCACAATCAAGAAGCAGAGAGTACAGCTCTAAAATGCATCATTAAAAAGTGAAAAACATTACAGCTTTGAGCAATTTTTAGCCTTTAGCATATTCAGACATACATGAAAAAAATATTAGGTTTTCTCACCCAAGCCATTGCCATTCGCCTGCATCTATGTAGGGAAATCCATGTTCTCCGTGTGTTGCCTTTGTGCTGCTATGTCTACTGCCTGCTTCTTACTTCTTGGCATCTCATGCCTGGTGCCTGGTATCTCTTTGTGTGTGTAGCATGTGTTTGTCTTTCATTTCCATATATTTAGCATTCTTTCAATTTTTACACTTCCCTTCAACTATCAACAATTGAGCTTGCCAGTATAGCAAACCACTATCCCATATAGTACAGCTTATAAAGTTTCTATAAGAATTTACATTGACTTTGTCAACTCAACAACCTGCAATTTTAGTAAATTATGAAGACAGCAAACTGCCATCGTGGCAAGAGATTGTTGATATTTTGACTTGCTCCCTTGCACTTGTGATGCCAGTGAAATGTCAGGAGGCCAAACTGCTGGTGACTGAATTTGGTCAGATACCAATTTGTTGCGCTTGCATTTTAGTACGCTAGGATTTTAATTTTTTCAATGTTATGCTTTCCTTATCATTTGTTTACACTTCCACACTCAAGTGTTCACTTGTGAGGAAAGGTTGCTTCCCCAGTGATGTTTTGGAGAGGAGGGTTTCCAGGGCAGCAGCATCTCAATTTCTTGGCCTGAACCTGAGACCAGGCAATGAACTCCTGTGATGTTGGGGCAGGCAAAGTTTAGAAGGAGGTCCCCCACCAGTTTTGTGCTAATGTTGTCTACCTCTATGCAACAAGAAGTCTTGTGAGACAAGATGCTGGTGCTCTATTCCTTGCCTTGTTCCATATGGCACATCTGGTCCAATACTGACATGGCAGAAAGTAAGGGAGTAAGGGAAGGGGCAGGAGGAAAGAGCCAGTATGTGCATGCACTTGGTGCCATTGTGTCATTTGGAGTAGCATATATTGTTGTTTGTTGTTTAGTTGTTAAGTCATGTCCGACTCTTCGTGACCCCATGGACCACAGCACGCCAGGCCCTCCTGTCTTCCACTGCCTCCTGGAGTTTGGTCAAATTCATGTTGGTAGCTTCGATGACACAGTCCAACCATCTCGTCCTCTGTCGTCCCCTTCTCCTCTTGCCCTCACACTTTCCCAACATCAGGGTCTTTTCCAGGGAGTCTTCTCTTCTCATGAGATGGCCAAAGTATTGGAGCCTCAGCTTCAGGATCTGTCCTTCCAGTGAGCACTCAGGGTTGATTTCCTTCAGAATTGATAGGGGACTCTCAAGAGTCTCCTCCAGCACCACAGTTCAAAAGCATCAATTCTTCGGCGGTCAGCCTTCTTTATGGTCCAGCTCTCACTTCCATACATCGCTACTGGAAAAACCATAGCTTTGACTATGCGGACTTTTGTCGGCAAGGTGATGTCTCTGCTTTTTTTTTTAGCATATATACCACCACATTTATGCTGAGCCAGTGATCCCCAATGTCATCAGGGAATTTGTGGAAATGGGTGCCCAGGTTTTAAAGCCCTCCCATAGACACAAGTAAAACTATATTTTTCTTTAGTGTCATTCAGCTTGAGATTTATCTCCCCATTGGAGGCCTGAAACTTGGCAAATCTACAAAAGCAACACATTCCTTTTCCCTGCCTTAGACCAGAAAGAGTCTACTGTGACCATGAACAGGGGCACTATTGTCTGAAGTATGTTGTATATTTTAAAGATTAATGAAATTTGTGTACCTTTCACAACATGCTTTGCATGTTCAGCCACCACTCATTGTAGTGACCAAATGTTCCAGAAGATGGGACAGAGGCTAGACTATGTTCAAGTATTACTGTTGAGATTAATCAATTACTCAATTACTGTTGAGAGACAATCCCTTGGTGGATTATCCTCCTTTCCTAGAAAAGCTGACTTCAGCAAGGTATTTGGAAGGAAGATGCATTTGAGTGACTGGTGCTGGTGAACCATTGTCTGAAAAGGCCTCATCTAAGAAATGCACAACATTTCTCATTTATTTATTTTAAATTCCACAGCAATATCTCACATGCACTAAGGAAGTCTATGGAGCTGTGTTGCAAACAGTTGACTTTTATAATGCAACGGAAGAAGCAAGGCACACAATTAATCTTGAAGTTGACAAACAGACACAAGGTAAGAAATCGTAAGAGCATATTGTCATAATGGTGGGTGTTAATCTGCTGGGATTTGGGGCTTGCAGGGGAAGTAGAAGCGGTCAAATAGGGTCTTTGCCAGGGAGGCGCAGTGATAGGCAATGTCTTTAAGGAGACTGCAGAGAGCTCTGCTGACCAAGCTGTGATTTCTTGTCTCAGCAAAAACCTGAAGCCTTATGGAGAGCGTTCAATATTTAGTCCCCTTTCCTGGAGCACTGGCTGTGCTTTTCAAAGGGGTCTTTGACAGGTCTTGTAATAGCAGTCTTTTCTCAAGCAAAGAAACAAGAGGCTCAGACTTGAAGTCTAAGGAAGGGTTACTGTCTTGAGCTAGAAAGGCACAGGAGAAGGTGCTGAAAGTTCCCTTCTAAGAGGACCAGCCTTTATGTCCTCCTCATTGAGGTCTTCTGTGGGGTAGTGCAGAAAGGCAGGTTTGAGATTCATGGCACAACAGGGACCAATAAGAAAGAGTCATGACCTAACCAGAGCTAATTATCTAGAAGTGTGGTGGGCCGTCCTTTTTGGAAATCTTCATCAGGGAAGTTAGAAAGCCATCTTTGTTGGAGATACGCTACGTTTTCATGGCAATAGAAAATACAACATGACAAATGAAACAATGAACAGTCTGCTGCCTGGGGGGGCTGCTTTACAACTGGTTGTGTGTTTTTCTGCCTTTGGTGCCAAATTATCCTGACTGGCCTGGGGAGCTGTGCAGCTTGACTCTGAAAGAAGTGGGGGCCATTTGCTGCTGTGCTTCAGGCACCAAAAATCTCTGGGGCCAGCTCTGTCTTAGCAGTGGAAAAAGAGGCAGAGAAAGAAGGCAAGGGTGGCTGAAGTGCAGCCCCACAAGGGTCTTTTCCCAGTTCTTTTGGAGCCCCTATCTACTACTACTACTACTACTACTAATAATAATAATAATAATAATAAAAAAGGAATTTTGACACAGAAATGTGTTTTTCTGCTTCTACGAGAGCAACAGTTTTCACATCATACAGGTTGGGAGAATTTCTTCTTCCTCAAATCAAATCAAGTTTTTATTTTTGAAAACCAGTTTCAAAAGCATTTCTGGGCCTGGGGCAGCCTGCCCTTGTTCCCTAGGACCACCAAAATTATATAGAATACCCTTGTGGGTATACTTAGCTGTTGTACAGATGTGCAGGGAAGTCTGCTTCTGCAATGCTTTAAAGTTCTGCAATGCTTTAAACATTGAAACCTATCTTGCTATATAAAAAAAGTGTGCACTTGTTTCTGGCATTTCCCACATTAATTCAAATTTCTTCTTCTCTCAGGAAACATCAAGGAACTTTTTGCTCCGGGTACGATTGGGCCAGAAGTTGTGTTGGTGCTGGCAAATGCCATATACTTTAAAGCAACTTGGCAACACCAGTTTGATCCGAACAAAACAACAGAGAGAGATTTTAGGCTCAGTGAGGTATTGCTGCACAACTGAGTATACTATGATAGGAACGTATGCCTTTTCAGTGTTGCAAAGCTGGAGAACCACTTTGAACCTCGTGGCATTCCCCACCGTAGTCTGGGCTGAGTTGTATCCTATTGTGAGAGGTATTCGCCCTATGGATATTGTGGGGCTACAACTTCTGCTAGCTTCAGGCTGGGGTGTCTCGGAGCCTGTTTGCCTCAGTCTTTACTACCAGACTTGAATGGTTGTGGGGAACTCAGTGAGGACTTGCATTAAATGATCTTTCCAAGATGCTGCCAACAACTTCAAGTTCTCCTTGCCTTTGCAAAATAGAGAAATTAAAATGCACTTCCTGGTTACACCACTAGGTGACAACAATACACAGAGATTTCTTCTGTGGACAACTTAAGGACAGCAAAAAGAACAGATAAGATAAGGTTTCTTGAGTGTCAAGAAAGCTGCATATTGTTGGAACTGTTGCTGATAAGTAGCAATGGATGGAGCACATGTGTATCTCATTCAACAAATTCAAAGCACATCATGTACATTAGCTCATTGATCCAATAACAATGCTTGAGTCCTATTGCAAGCCTCAAACTGAGTACAACCATTCAACAACCATTGAATCAAGTGCTGAATGAGAAGTCAACACTTCTGTATAGCTCACTGATCCACTGCTTCTGCTCTTGTTGACACTCAGAATTGGATTTATGCCAAGAGCATATGCTTGGAAATATTATTTCTTTTTTGCAGCTATGCTGGTTGGGAAGGATTCTGGGAACTGTAGTCCAAAAAAACCCCAAAACATTTCTGAACTCTGGGTTAACTATAGCACAATGAGAGCTTATGGTCTATCTAGTTTCAATTTACCTTGCAGCAGCTTAGTCCATTATCTGAGATTTCCATCACGTGCCCAGTCACGTGACTGGTAGTGGAATAAAGACTCAGAACCAGTAAACAACTAGTAAACAACTGGGTGTGCAAAAGATTCTCTGAAAATGGAGAAAACAGCTTATACAATTGCCATTCTGCTCACAATAGGATACTGGCTTATATGTATCTTAACATGTATCCTTCGGTTATATTTTTAAAAATAGAACGAAAGTGTACCCGTGCCTATGATGCATCAAAAAGGTCTGTTCAAGCTGGGACACTCCGAGCCAATGAACATGCAGATTCTTTGCCTCCCCTACATTGGTGAAGTGTTTTCCATGATTATTATGCTGCCAAATGACATCAGTGATCTGGCACAGGTAAATCAAAAGCAAGGCACCATGTTTGTCCAGCAAAGTATAAATAAAATAATAGTCCAATTTAAACATTCATGTTACCTGATTAAGCTTGTGCCTTGTGCATGTGTCTGTTTCCTCTTCCTTTCTTCTGTGCGATTTAAGATTTCCTGGTATTGCATTTTATTTCATCCGAAACAGAAAACCAAGGTTACAAGGATAAGAAGAAACCTGGGATGATGGTGCTTCTGGATAAAGCTTATTTTTTTCTTTTGCTTTTTTTAAAGCTGTGCAGTTGCCTTGCCACATTCTCATAATTTTACAGGGGGATTAGGGCAGGAACAGGTGGGATGTAAATTCACATTTACAGTGTGATAAAACCTTCTCCTTCTAAAGAAGCATCTTCAATACATCAGTCTGTTTGCAAATGCTTCTTTCTTGACAGTGCTTGATGAATGACAGCAAGCCAGCCTGCAGCTTGAGAAGTTGTGAAACGTGATGGTTGGAAAAAAATGTTCATTAACTCTTAGGGGAACTCTGCTACCAATAGCAAAGCTGCTGTTGTGACTGTTTCAGCCTTCAGATGACATCATCTTCTGTTTCAAAACCTTCCTAGTACTAGGCCTGTCCTTTTTTTCACACTTTCCGCCAAGAAATGCACTGAAGAGGAAAACAAGAAATAGCTGCAGAATTCAGCACTGGGAGCTAGTCATCTGGAAGTATCTGAGGTGCTGAAATTAACTTCAGCCAGCAAACAGTCCTGTAGCAACTTAAAGACTAGCAAAAGTTGCATGGTGGCAGCTTTCACACACTCCAGCTTCCTTTTCAATAATGTGTATCTAAAGACATGGAAGAGAAACAACCCCTCCATCTTTTTTGTTTTTGATTTTCATCCTGAGAACAGCTGAAATGTTGGGGAAATGAAATATATGCAATACTTATTTTCCTATCAAAACTGAACTTGTTTTACTGCTTAATGTAAAATGCTTCATTTAATTTATATTTGTGAGTGGTATTTGTACCAGAGCTTGGCATACTTACCATTGGAAATGGTATTATTTGGCATACTTACATAATTTTAAAATATAAAAACCTCAGTCTTCTGCAAGCGAAATGTATGCCTTCTACTGAAGAGGAAGCTGAAACCCTCTGCAACCTATGCATTGTAACCCACAAGAACTTGAGCCCCTCTGCTCTTCTCATGAAGGAGACAGTATGTCTACAATACCATATTGTATACACCTACAATACCCAGAGGAATTATTGCCTTCTAATTTTGCAGATTCTGCCTTTTCCTGAAGGCAGCAAGAAACGAGGAAGACAAAATATGAGATAGATTGACTCCATAAAGGAAGCCACAGCCTTACATTTACAACAGCTGAGCATGGCTGTTGAGGACAGGCTGTTTAATAGGTTATTCATTCATAGAGTCTCCATCAGTTGGAGGTGACTTGATGACATGTGACGATTGCAACAGTTCCACAGACTGCTTTGCACACAAATCCTCATACAATACTGTTCTCGGCTCTTGGTGTCTTGAATGAGCAGAACCTTGTCTTTAAAAAGTGCTTCCTTCAATAATAATAATAATAATAATAATAATAATAATAATAATAATAATAATAATAATAATAATAATAATAATAAAAAGACAATATTTCAAAAGAACATTTTTCTGGTTCCAGTTTTACCCTTGGAAAAATAAAAAATTTGTCCTTGGAACAAATAGGGCTAAAAAAAAGTGTTTTCCCCTCTCAGTTCTTCTATCTCTTTCCCCGGCAGTCTTTCACAACTCTGACTGAGATTTTCATGGGGGAGCAGCCACGAGGAAGGCTCCCTCTTGCATTCTCCACCTAATGCGCCTATAAGGACGGGGAGACTGAGAAGAGGATGTCCCCAAAAGATTTCAGAGCTCATGCAGGCTTGTAGGTGCTTGAGATAGCCTAGACCAGCGATGGCGAACCTATGGCACGCATGCCACAGCTGGCACGCAGAGCCCTCTCTGTGGATACACAAGCCATAAGTTGCTGGATCGCTACCCCGGCAGCCAAACCTGAGGAGGTGGCTGTAGCCGCAGTGCTAGTGCCCCGACAGGCGGCGGGCCAGGATCCAGAGCAGCTGGCACTGGCGGTGGCGTGCCGGCTGAGCTATGGGTAGTGTTGGGGTTGGCCACGACTGGAGGTGGATCCAGAGTGGGGTCTGGAGGCACCTCTGTGCCCAGGATTCCCGCTTCCGCTGCCACTTCCACTTCTGCCACTGCCACTTCCGCTTCCGCCACAGCCCACCGCCCGCTGGGTTGTGTTTTTATTTTTTGCTGTTTGGGCACTCAAGAAGTTTCACCTTCACTGAATCACTGGCCTAGACTCATTTACTAGGTATTATAGTAATACTGGTTAATATATTAATTATCCACTAAATACCCCAATGTGATTTACTCTAATGCTTATTGTGAATTCCTTTTTAACCTTGCAGGTTGAGGACATGCTGTCCTGTGAGAATTTGACACAGTGGACGGCTTCACAAAATATGAACGAAGATCACGTAGAGATGTATATACCCCGGTTCAAGCTGGAAGGCACCTTTGACCTCAACCTGACTCTGCAAGAACTGGGAATGACTGACGTATTTGATGAGTCCAAAGCTGACCTTTCTGGAATGTCTCCCTCACGCCAACTTTTCCTGTCCAAAGTTATTCACAAAGCCTATGTTGACGTTAATGAAGTGGGGACTGTAGCAGCAGCTGCAACAGGCGCTGTTGTCTCTAACAGATCCATGATATCTTATGAACTATTTGTAGCAGATCACCCATTCCTCTTCTGTATCCGACATAATCCTACCAACACTGTACTTTTCCTTGGCAAATTCTGCTCTCCTTAAAACTCAAGTCAGTTTCCTTCCTTCAGTTTATTAAACATTAATCTGATGTGACACTGTTGGAGTTTCATTTGCAACCTCACATGCTGTCTGTAATATGTGTGAGTGGGAGGAACTCTTCTGGACTGGGGTAATTATCTTTTTATCCAGAACTAACCAATAGTTCCTTCCAGCCTTTGAATTCAAAGAGACCTACCTCTCTGCTGAGTGTTCTTTCCCTCTCTCTCTTTTAGTTGGTGGCAGTTGTTTGTTTGCTGTTGATCTTCATGGTGCATCGGTTAAACTGTAGTACTGCAGTCAAGACTCTGCTCACAACCTGAGTTTGATCCTGATGGGCTCAGGTAGCAGGCTCAAGGTTAACCCATCCTTCCATCCTTCTGAGGTCGGTAAACTGACTACCCAGCTCACTTGGGGGGGGGGGCAATGTATAGCTTGCCTCATTAAATTGTAATCCACCCAGAGACTGCTTTAAGCACTATGGGACAGTATAGAAGCAGCACACTTTGCTTTTTGCTTTGCTTTGTTCTGTTCAGTTGGTTGCTAAGTCTGAGTGCAGTAAAGAAAGCAGCATATACAAGTCTGTAATTTCAAGCAACTGTAAGTAATGTTTTTTATTCTTTGTCTGACAAATATCTGAGAATGAGTTATTTAGATTTTAAGTGCCAGTTACAGAGAAAGGGGTGAACTCTGTAGAACTTGTAGCTATTCTCCTCTATGGATCTCAAAATCCATACAGGAGACACTAGGACTACTTTTTATTTCTTTTGCAATGAAGAGGAGCATATTCTGTGCAAAGACTGTTTCCCAGAGCATGGAAAAGGTACAACTACTAGAATCTTCTAGCCAGCATAGCTACTTTTTCCTATGATGGTAGTGTTGTTTTTGTTTCAAGCTTTATTAGATCTAAACCTGCCGAGGCAACTCTTTTCTTTCCATCCACTGAAGGTCACAAAGTTAACTAAGGGATCCTCCAGATGGTGCATCTGCTCGTCCATCTTTGGGCTCATTCATACTAAACGGCTTGGGCCCTGGATACCTGAAGGACCGCCTCCTTCCATATGAACCTACCCGGCAGTTAAGATCTAGCCAGGGGGCCCTTTTGAAAGAGCCGTCCCTCAAGGAGGTAAGAGGGATGGCTTGTAGACAAAGGGCCTTTTCGGCAGCTGCCCCCAGACTATGGAATGCCCTCCCGACTGAGATTCGTCTGGCGCCGACGCTGATGACATTTCGGCGCCAGGTCAAAACCTTCCTGTTCCAGAAGGCTTTTAATTGAAATGATATCAGCTGTGGGTCCGATGGCAATTTTTTAGAGTATATATTTTAATTGCATTTTAATTGTTTTGTCTTTTTATTGTATTTTAAATGTTGTAAGCCGCCCAGAGACCTCTGGGTAGTGTGGGCGGCATATAAGTTAAATAAATAATAATAATAATAATAATAATACTGCTTGGTGCCAAAGGAGTGCAGATCTTAAGAGAGGTTCTATCCACACTTCTTCTTAAAGCTCAACTTCTCTGTAAGAAATCAGAATCTTTGAAACACACCGTTTGATTTAAAAAAAAACTTGAAAAAGGCTTTAAACTGATCTCTGCTGTTTAGTTTTTTAGTAGACTGGTGCTAATATTTAGAGTTTCTGATCTGAGCCTTTTGCCACAAAGGCCCACTGCTAATCTACTTAGGAAATCAGCTGTAAAACAGCTCTTTCAATAGGCTTGCGAAAACCTTTGAAAATGACCTTCTGTTTGTTTGTTTGTGTGTCTTTGTTAGTGGATTAGGGCTAACACTGGAAGCTCTGGCCACCTAGTTTTAAAAAGTGTGGAAATCTAGGGTTTTTGTCATTGTTTGTCACTGTTGGTACTGATTTAAGCTTCGTGCCATCTGCATGGGAGGGAAAATACTAGTATCATCAGTACGTCCAATCAGGTACCTATGGGAGAACAAAATATCTGCCTGGATGAGACCTAAAGTAAGGATAGGAAACATTGGCCCTCCTGAAGATTTGGGCCACAATCCTTGGCCCTGCCTAATTCTCTGGGTCTTCTGAAAGCGGACGTCCAAAACACCTGAAGGGCCAAAGATTTCCTAACCCTGAGATAAGGGATAGCTCTTTCTTGAGGATGGAGAAAGACAGAGAATGTACTTCTCTCAAAATGTAGTAGGTGGTGTCTGGCATCCTGGAGAAGGTGAGACCAAGCTCACAGGCTCCAAAGGAGAAGGTTTCTAGAAGGACCTGGTGGATCACTCAGTTTTGGAAGAATAAAGAGAAGGAAGATGTGCTCCCAAATGAATAGCAAGAACATGTTCAGGTAAATTATTTTAGCTCCATGTTTTTTTAAAATGTAGAATTTGTAATACTACAAATACTATTTTCAAAGCTCCGTTTCTACCCTTCCCAGTTCTAAACAGCCCAATACATCTAAGGGTGCGATGGAGCTGGCACGGTTAAATTTGATCTATTTCCCACTGACTGCACAATGTAAAGCTAAGCACAGGTACAGTATTTCAAGTCCTTTTTCATGGTCATTCATTCAGTGTATTCTCCTCACTGGCATGGGTTCAACTTTTTTTTTTGTTAAAGTTGCTTTGTTTTCCTCTTCTCTCCCTTCCCCTTTCCCCCTTCCCTTTTCCTTTTCTTTCCCCTTTTTTCCCTTCTTTTCTCTCCTTTCTCCTCTCCTCTCCTCCCCTTGTCCCTGTTCCCTCTCCCTCTGAAGGGGCAGTGGGTGATTGTGTCCTAGGGTACTGTTGATGGTGAAATTTTAACTGGGTTTGATGTGGCAGGTAAGACTGAGCATCCAGCTCCAGTGAGTATCTCTCTGGTGACATAATAGTCTGAAGGGGAGGGATGAAAGGAAGGGGTGGGGAAAATGGCAGTTAGTGCCATAGGAAGGTATGATCCTAGTGAAAGTTGTATGAAGTGTAGACTCTTGCTACAGTGTAATTCATTTCTGCTGTGGATGATTACAACGATCTCAGCGGAAACAACCAGGAGTCATGGTTTAAAAACTCTAGATCAGCCTCAATAAAGATGGGGAGATCTCTGTGCATAGTCAAGCCCTCAGATTCTTCATCCTCTTAATTGCTCACAGTGCCTCTATGTGATATTCTCTCAAAATTAATTGTGAAGTACTAAGCCAGAAAGAAAGAAAAATGCATGAAACTGCTAGCAGTTGCCCAAGAATGCCAGCTGATGGTGCTAACCTCACATATATGAATCAGTTTACATTATATTTATCTCCTTTCTGAGGAACAAATTTCATAGGCAAGCATAAAGATCTACTGCAGGAAGGATGAAGGACCCACATCTTTCCAGATATAGCATTAGTAGTTGATGAATTACTACTCCTGTTGTCTTTCATCATAGTTTTGTCTGTTTGGGGATGATGGGAGTAGGAGTCCAACAGCATCTGGAGGATCTTAAGCTACCAACACATGTACTACAGTGAACTATTGTTATCAGGGGTGGTGGTGGTTGTGGTAATTTAATATGGGGATTATTTCTGTGGCAATGTGCAAGAGGAACTTGTAAACCATCTCACCATCTCTTCCAACAGTGTCTACTTTAACCAAAAAACCACCTAGGATGACTGAACTTGCAGGGAGACTTGATGTTTTCAAAATGCTGAAGCAAACTTTTTTTGATCCTAGCCATCCTAGAGATGACTGGGGTGAAATATACCATCACATTACCTAATGAACTCTATTTCAGAATCCTCAACATTTATATCTTAGACAACATAGGGATAATGTAATTTTTAAAGATCACATCTTGGTAACATTTCCTCTGATGAAAAGATCTGAAAATCTTGAAAGTTTGCACATACGTTTCTTGGCCTCAAATGATGTAGTACCTCTATAAGGTTAAGGTTTTCCTCATTTATTTAACCACAGCTGAAGAGCTTGATGTGCTATGATCTGGTACCATAAGTGGTTACAAAGTCTACCCAGATAGAAGAAGAAGAAGAAGAAGAAGAATGGTGATGATGATGATGATGTCCTGTCAAGTTGATTCTGACATTGTGACCTTTTCCAGGGTTTTCAAGGTACAGAATACTCAGAAGTGGGTTACCATTCCCTTCTTCTGGGGAGTACCCTGGGACTGTGCAGCTTATCCAAAGCCACACAGGCTGACTCTACTCGCAGGAAGCAAAGTGGGGAATTGAACTCCCAACCTCTGCCTCTGCAGCCAGATGCCTAAACTATTGAGATAGGGCCTAAAATGTTTGAGTCCTGCCATCATAGGAATACTCCCCAAAATAAATTAAAACCACATAAAAAAACAACTGCTGGACAACTCAGTGGTTTAAAATTATAACCATGTGTGTGTGTGTGTGTGTGTGCGCGCGCACACACACACACACACACACACAGAGAAATATCTGACTTTGTACTCACACACAACTATTTCACTTTTGACAATAAAACCTACCTCCAGATCAACGGAACTGCAATGGGCACTTCTCATGGCCCCACAATATGCAAACATATTCATGGCTGACCTGGGACAACCGTTTCTCAACTGCTGCACCCAAAAAACACTCCTCTTTCTGAGGTACATTAATGACATTCTTCTGATCTGGACCCATGAGCAAGGAATCCCTAGAAAAATTCCACCTGGACTTCAATAACTTTCACCCAAACATCAACCTCACCCTGGAACAATCTATGCAACATATGAATTTTCTGGAGACCACTGTGAAACTGCAATATGGACATCTTAGCACCATGCTGTAGCGCAGTGGTCCCCAACTTTTTCTGAACCGCGGACCGGTTGGGTGTGTGTGGCGTCCGTGTGCCGGTGAGCGGGGCACCTGTGTGCGCATGTACAGGTGGGCAGGGCACCTGTGTGTGAGTGCGTGGGTGGGCAGGGCACCTGTGCGTGCATGTGGGGGGGATGCGTACATGTGGAGGGGCAGGAGATCTGTCTCCGCAGCCCGGTTCTGCCAAGGTCATGGCCCAGTACTGGGGTTGGGGACCCTGGCTGTAGCGGAAACCCACCAGTTGATATACTCACCTGCACTTTTCAAGCTTCCATCCTGAGCACACAACAAGATTCATTGTATATAACCAAGCCCTAAGATACATTCGCATCTGGTCTGACCCACAGAATAGAGACTCCAAACTCAAGGATCTACAAAATACATTCCTGAGATTATAGTACCCACCCCATATGATTAAGGAACAAATCAACAAAGCAAGATATATACCCAGAAATAACTTACTGTAAGACAGACTCAGAGGACAAAATGACAGAGCACCATTAGTTGTCATTTACAGTCCACAACTGAGACCACTCACATACATCCTAAGTGATCTCCAACCCATCCTTGACAAGAACACCTCATTCTCCAAAGCCCTTGGTGGGAGACCCATACTTGCCTACAGACAACCCCCCAACCTCAAGCAAATACTAAAACACAATGGACCACAGACAGGGGGACCAAATCCTGTCACAGACCCAGATGCCAACTCTGTCCACTCATCTATTCTGGCAACACAATTACAGAACCTAACAATGCCACACACATCAAAGTCAGCTTCACTTGCTCCTCAAGTAATGTGATCCATGCCATCTTTTGCCAGCAATGCCCCTCTACACTCTACAAAGGACAAACAGGACAATCTCTACGGAAACGGGTCAATGGTCACAAAACTGACATCAGAAACCACAATACACAGAAACCTGTCTCCAACCATTTCAATCTATCAGGACACTCTGTGAAAGATTTGAAAGTCACTATTTTAGAACAGAATCATTACAAATCAAGAATACAGAGGGAAACAGGTGAGATAAAATTTATATGCATGATGGACACTGTAGCGTTCACTCTTTGTAAGGTATAAGTCATGTATTATTCATGTTCTATGCAAATGTGGTTGAGAGGCGGAGCTGAGAGAGAGGTTAAAAGGCGGAGCCTGAGAAGAGTCAGTCAAGAGTCAGAAGTGAGTCAGTGAGTTAGAGTCAGAGGCAGAAGAGATAGAGATTGAGTTAGAGACTGGTTAAGATAAATAGATAGAGAAGGTGGAAATTATATGGCAAGAGAATAGTATGTACATCTGAAGAACTTCTGTAATTATTACATTGACTTCACTTTAATAAATAAGTTTTGTTTGCATTCACCATACAAGTGTCTGATCAAACGTCATTTATTTTGTGGATTGAGGTAATCCACTGGTGGCAGTGAAAGGAAAATGACTGGAACCTTTGTGAGGGCACAAAACGTAGGTGCCTCAAGGAGGTGATCATCACAGACACCTATATAAATGGATTGAATATAAGCCTAGGTTTCTTAAGTTATTACCAAATGCTGCGATCGCTGCTAAGTCCTTCGGACTTTGAGCAGTGCGAGCGCTCTTTGCCGGCCACCCCGGAGAGACTGAGACTTTTGAAGTCTCGTGAGACTTGCATGGTGGGGGTGGAAAGCCCAGGGTACTTAAAGGTCTTGCCACCCCCACACCGTCCTCTTCTTTTTTGGGCAACCAAAGGAAAAGGAGAATGTGCTGGACGGTGGTGGCTGCATCCTGCATTTCGGACGGATGAGCTTTCACGGACGGGAGGGCGGCTTCGGCTTCCCTCCCTGGGCTGAGTTGATTCATAGTTGGATTGCTTGGATTGTTTACATTTGTTGTTAATTAAAGTTGGGTTATAAATTACTGTTGTTTAGAGTTGTTGTGAGGGTTGGTTTGACAAGGGGGGCGGTGGCGGCGCGGTTTCGCGCCACGGCACGGCAGCGCAAAGGTATTAAATTAAAAATAAAAGGGAAAAAAAGAAGAGGATAGAAGGAGATCAACGGAAAAGAGTAGATTCGGCTGACATTGGTATCCGCAGTAAAGCGTAAGGGACTTAACGGGGAGCTAGGCTGTTCTCCTTACCTCGGTTTCCTTAGTGTAGCAGCTAACCTTGTTCTCCATTGTTGATGGCACCCCCCTCCACTTTATTGTCAGTTAGCGCTTAAAGTGTAGGGGGACCTCGTTACAGCCTTTCCCCTAAGGGCGCCATTTCATTTTTCGCGCCAATTTTTGGGTAACCGCAACTGTATTGAGATATTGGGGATAGTGTACAGACATTTACGTGTCCACCCCACACCAGTGGGCCGGTGGTTATTGGAAAGAAGGGCCCTCACAGAGTTGTTCCCCCTTTTAAATTTCAAAAATAATGGCTGTAAACATCGGATCTAGGCAGCCAGAGGGTTTAATAAGTTGCGCGCCAGCCTGATACACAGTTTAATTAGGCGGGGCGGCCATTTTGTTTTCCTATCTTGCTTGCGCCCTCCATTTTAATTCTAGGGCTACTTATTCCGCATAGCCCAACTGTTGCAAAGCTCACATTAATTTAGTTAGCAGAGGGTGTACATTGTTCTAACCAACTATAAGGTATTAATTAACTGCAATTTATTAAAAAAATTGTTATTAACTGATCAATAAAGGATTAATCTTAGTAATAATAATAAATACAATTGTAACCCAATTAAGATAATTAGGTAGTCAATTGAGATAAATTCATTTAGTCAGGTCATCATTTAAAATGTATTCATTCAACATCAATCATTATATTATTTAATTACAAGTGCTAATTCATTAATATACATCTATTATAAAGAGCATTTCAGATAAATTCATTCATACAGGTAATCATTAAAGTGTCTTCATTACAATATCAATTATACTAATTTCAGTTACATTTGTTAATAATAAATATATCTATTATAGAGAGCACTCCTTTAGGCTTTAATTAGTTATTCAAGTCAACTGGTGGTTCCCGTCAGTTACTATTAACATATTAGCTCTGCGACTCAGTTATTTAGGTTGGGCTTGTGTATTACATTTACTACTTAATTACAATCAGCTGTAGTAGATATGGCATCAAAAAAGGAGATCGGAAACCAGAAGGGGAAACAGCCCGCCAAGAAAAGGCAGGCACCCCAGGTGTCCCCACCTCAATCGTCTTTGGATGAGGAATCCTGGCCTATATGGCAGGAGCTTCAAGAAAAAATCTCGGCCTTAGAGGCCAAAAGGTTAGCTGAACAGCCTCCTCAACCGAGCGAGGCCCCGCCACGCAGATCTAATAGGGGGTCCAAAAGTATCAAGAAGGCTAGTCTGAGGTCCATGGCGCAGGATTTGATGGATAGATTTATTGCTCTTGAGGCTGCACAGGTTCCTGAAGTTACGACCAGGCATGACGCGGATGGAGCGTCGGTGACTCTGAGGGCTCACAGTGCTGGGAAAAGAAGGTCATCTACGCCTGTAGCGTCCGAGCCATCATTCCTTCACCAGGAGGGGCAGGAAGAGGTCGATGAGGTCGGCTTCAGTGCACCACAGTCATATGAGGATCCCTGTGTGGCCACCACGTCTTCGGGTGAGTCTTTCATTGCACCGGACACTCAGACACCTTTAGCTGCATGGCCTTAGGCTGGCAGTGTTACAAGCGGTTACACTACAAACACACCCCACACCTCCATAACCATGGGTTTGCCTAACGTGGCTTGGCCATACGCCAATCCTCACTTCAGTGCCTGGGGTATGCCCTATTTCGGCCCTTCTCCGCAGGCTACGGTAGAAAATCCATCTAGTGTAGGGTCGTGGCCTTACCCGGCGGTCCCTAACACGGGATATAACACAATACCCCTTGGGGCTTTACCTTATGGAGATTACTCCATGACCTTGGGGGATCACTTAACCCCTTCTGTTAAAGAAAAGATCTGGTAGGGCGAATACGTTGATGTATTCGACCTGCTTAACAGAGAAGTGGACAAAAAAGACCTGGAAAAAAGAGGATGAGAAGGAAAAGGAGAAACACAGGAAGAAAAAGCCGGGGAGGACCTGGACTAATTGGCTTCCGGGGTTCCTCATTTATGCGGGCATCATTGTCAAGGCCCAACCTTGGAGAGCACAGTCCCTTCTCCAATATCTAGACATTATTTATAGGGCCTATACAGATTTTGCCGGCCAGGCCTGGCTGCTGTACGATCAGGCTTTCCGTATGAGGAGCGCCATCCAGCCAAACCTACGTTGGGATGAGCCTCAGCTGGGTCTGTGGCTCCAACACATGACCCCTGCTAGACCTAATACAGGGGAGAGGTTTGATAGTGGGCACCTAAATAGGAAAATGTTCAATACTCAACTTCCCCGCCCTGGTGCGGGGCAGGCGGTTCAACCCCACCTGTTCTGCTTCCAATATAATACCAAGGGGTTTTGTACAAAAAAGCCATGCAGGTTTAGGCACGAGTGCCTTACTTGCGGGGGGGGGGGGGGCAACACCCAAATTTACACTGCTTCAAGGCAGGTGCCCAGCGCCAAGACAAAAGTACTGGGGGTCCCAAGAAACCTAACAGTGGCGGGGGTAACCCTGGAAAAGGGACCCAGCCCAATTAAAATGTGGGTTTTGGAAGATTGGCTGAGGTTGTATCCTTGTAGGGATGATGCTACTTATTTGCTTGAGGGCTTCAAACATGGGTTTAGGATCCCAGCCGTGGGTGAACGGAAGGTGTTCATGGCACGCAACCTCCGATCAATAGTGGGTATGGAAGATATAGTGCAAAAGAAGATTGATAAGGAGGTAAAAGAGGGTTGGGTCCTTGGACCTTTCCCAACACCGCCCATAGAGAACCTACGAGTGTCTCCACTGGGCATAGTTCCTAAAAAGACCCAGGGTGAATTTCGATTAATCCATCATCTGTCCTTTCCGGAGGGGACATCAGTTAATGATGCCATTCCCACGGAATTGTGCACTGTTAGATATACATCATTTGACGAGGCCGTGAGTATGGTTAGGAAGTGCGGGGTGGGGGCTGAACTGGCAAAGGTTGACATTAAATCAGCGTTCAGGATTTTGCCAGTCCATCCCCTTGACTTTAACTTGTTAGGTTTTCAGTTTGGAGGATCATATTATATAGATAGGGCTCTACCCATGGACTGCTCGGTGTCCTGCGCGGCTTTTGAAAAATTTAATACTTTTATCGAATGGAAAATTAGACACAGGGTGTGTAGTAATTCCACGGCCCATTATCTTGATGATTTCCTTTTCTGTGGGAAAAGGAACTCTGGTAATTGTAGGTTTATATTAAATACATTCCAAATGTTAGCAAGTGAGCTTGGGCTGTCCTTAGCCGAGGAAAAAACAGAGGGGCTGGCTACAGCCCTAACCTTTTTGGGTATAGAACTAGATACGGTCCAGCAAACGTCAAGGTTACCACAGAGTAAGCTAGTGGACTTTAGGTCCAGAATAGATGCTCTGATGCACAGGAGAAAGGCATCTCTTAAGGAACTGTAGGAAATTGTCGGGCATTTAAACTTTGCCTGTAGAGTAGTGGCACCTGGACGCACGTTTATCAGACGCCTATGCACTGCTATGAGGGGTCTTAACCGGCCTACGCATAGGACCCGTGTTACGCGAGGTATGAGGGATGATCTCTTCGTTTGGAGCCAATTCCTCGAGAGCTTCAATGGGATCTCTTTTTGGAGAGCTGATAGGTGCCTGCAAGCAGATTTCCAGGTGAATTCTGACGCGGCTGGTTCTTTAGGATTTGGCATTTATTTTTGAGGTAGGTGGTGTTCAGGCACCTGGCCAGATGCGTGGCATCAGGATGGCACCATGAGGGACCTGACCTTCTTGGAATTTTTTCCAATTGTAGGGGCGCTCTGGCTCTGGGCAGAAGAATGGTCGAACTCCGTGGTCCGTTTCTGGTGCGACAATCAAGCGGTTGTTCATATTATAAACAACCTCATGTTGCACTCTGAGCGGGTCATGGCATTGGTCAGGGCCTTTACCTTGCGGGCTTTGCAGTTTAATGTTGTAGTGCATGCCCGTCATGTTCCAGGTAAAGACAATAAGATAGCTGACGCTCTATCACGCCAACAGATGGTTCAGGGAGCTAGCACCAGAAGCCAGGGAGCTGCCAGAAGTTCTTCCTCCAGAGGTCTGGCAGATTGGTCCAGAGCAATAGGTTTGGCCTTGGCACCTAGGACAAGGAAGGGTTACATGGCCATGAGTATAGAGTTTCAGGACTTTAGGAAAATGATTGGTCTGGAGCAAGTTTGGCCAGCCCCAGTTGAACATCTGCAGCAATTTATGGTGTACCTTAATAGGAAAGGGCTGGCGCCGGGTACTATCCAAGGTAGGCTATCGGCCCTGGCATTTTATGCCAAGATAAATGGTCACAACGAATTCTCAGGGGATTACAGAATTAAGAAAATGCTGGAAGGATGGTCCAAAGAGAGAGGTAGAGTGAGGGATACCAGAGCGCCTATTTCGCCGTCCTTATTAGAACGTATATGTAAGCAATGGGTGCTCTTGTGCAGGGATGATTACGAAAGGGCTTTGTTTAATGCAGCTTCTTTAATAGCCTTTTTCGGCGCCCTCAGGATTAGTGAATTGGTAGCTGGGGGTAAGGCAGATAGAGCTAGGTTAGCTTTACAATGGCAGGACGTTAGAGTCCTGGACGGAAAGGTAGAGCTTTCAATCAGACGATCCAAGGCTGATCAAACAGGCAAAGGGAGACAATTGGTACTTGGGCAATGCAGCATAGAACCCATTTGTCCGGTCGGAGCCACAAGAGCATATTTGGATAAGCGAGGGCAAGAAGTAGGTTACTTCTTCCGACATGCTGACCAGTCACCTTTGACTAGATATCAGTTTTGGAAGTTGACTGACTTAGCCTTAAATAGGGTAGGTGTTTCAGGCTTAAAATTTGGTACACACTCATTCAGGATCGGCGCGGCATCCACTGCAGCAGCCCTGGGTTACAACACAGAGGAAATTAAACAATTAGGCTGGTGGTCATCTGCAAGTTATAAAAGATACATTAGGGCCCTACTTAATGTGTAGGCAGGCGCTTGGCTTATGTCTTTGCAGGTCCCCTCGGGTCTGGAAGACGGTGGCAGATAGTGATCGCCGGTCATAGGTATATCCACTGGACAGAACGCTATGCTGCCGCATCCCCGTGGGGGAGCGATTTGGGGCTCGGAGACCAAGCGCATATTTTCTGGAAGGGGCTGAGAGGTATGCAGTGGATCCAGCTCTGCAGGATGGCGGCATTCGGTCAGTCCCCACCAGATGTGCTGGCCGTTCACCTTGGAGGCAATGATTTGCCTATGTTTCCGGATAAGGCGTTGATCATGGATATTCTGCGTGACCTTAGCTGGTTGCATGCCAGATATCCTACGATGCGGATCTTATGGTCCAATATTATTCCTCGGTTAGCCTGGCGAGGCTCTGTGAGGACTGTTGCTGTTAACAAGGCCCGGTGGGGCGTTAACAGAGAAGTGTGCAGAGGCATCTGCAACGGCCTTGGATTGGTGATAGGTCATCACAGGATCCAAGTGGAGAAGCCGGATTTATTCAGGAGCGATGGGGTCCACCTGTCTGATGCAGGTTTAGATATATTTTTAGATGACATCAAAGGGGGCCTGCTTGCCAAGCTCGAGCGGCTCTGTGGCGGGCATGGGACATAGCATGGCTAGTTCCCATGCTGTGGCAGGTAGTGCGGAAATAACAGGTATTTTCGGTGTGTCCCAATTGTAATCTCAGGTAAGCCAACAGCGCATCCGACCTCCCGGCACTGCGGATCGTGCGATTACAGTGCCTGTGGGGGGAAGATGCGCTGGGCCACTTCCGGACCAAGTCATCAGCTAAAGATGGCTTGAGGTCTGGGGGTGTTGATTAGCGGCTGGCCGGGTTCCTGCTGTCTGGTGACCGCTGGAACTTGGGGCCGGGGACTTGCCCATTCTTGATCAAGGGGTATTTGGATACCCCTGCCTTTCACCTGTTTCTGCACTACAGCAGGCCCCCTCTTTTTGCCAAAGGATGGCAAATTTCGTATTTGAATGTTATCAATAAAGTGTGGCCCATATTTAATCCATATCACTGTCTCGCGTCTTTATTCCGGGGTTGGGACGGCAATGTAATACTTCTGCTGTTATCTATTACCACCAATGTTCCCTCTAATTCTCTGGAGCTCTGTGTGGAGGCTCTGCCCCCTGCGCACGGAGTTACAGCCACAAATAGAAGCAAATAGGTGGATACACTCGCTCGGCTGCACATGCTCGATGCAGCTGCTCCCGTGTGCCTGTGTGGCTTAGAGGGAAAGTTGACTGCCGCTGTTATTTTCTTCACAACTATGAAGCCCATCTCTCATCACAAGGCTCAAAGGTAAAAACTGTAAATATTCCCTACATTAACACATGTGATTCATCTGCTATTTTCTTATACTTTTATATTCACTTTTTAATATATTCTTTTCTCTCCCTCTTGAGTTTTAAGTGAATTCCCAGTCTTCAATCCTTCCACCCCTCCTCTCCCTTCTCTGTCGCCCCTCATCTTTGCCCAGGCCTGGTGTCTTTTTCCTGTCTCCTGGTGGAATTTTTACAACAGAACCCTAAAACATAAGCCAATTACTGCATGTAAATGCACTTAACTCATTGCTGAAAAGTTCAGAAATATTCTTGCTATTGTGCTTTCCAGTTTAGTAGCAAGTTTAACTTATCAACAAAATTAAATGTTGTTTGGCCAACAGGAAGAAAGAAGGTTTCTATTAGGTTTAACATTGTATTAAGCTGTTTTAGAATAGCTTATTGTAACAGAATGGCATTACAATATGCAATGAGATTTAAAAATCACAGTGCAAGTGAGCGACCAATTCCATTGTTTTTGTAAGCCATGTAAAGCAATGAAGTTCAAAATGTTAACCAGAAATCTACAATGCATAACTCAAGGTTTGCATTGACCAGGGCAATCTTGGTATAAGAAAACAGAGCTCAACTGCAAGTTTCCTAATTCAGATTCTGCCCTGATCACCCAGCTAATTTAATAACAGAAGGGAAGCCCTCACTACAGCCCTGAGCAGTCAATGGTTCAATCTGCAATTACACAAAACAATGCACATAAATAACTAGTACTGTAGCGAGAGTGCATGTGCTTGCAACGTAGCCATTCCATATTGAACTTTTTCTCCCAACACTTAGCAGGTCACTATGGAGTCAGTCCGGTATCTCTGTCTTTTGGGATGTGCACCTGTATGGGAATTATGAATGCTAGGTAGGGCTTTGATTTGAAGAACAGTAGATAATTTGGTTGAAATCTAATGTCTCACCTTGGGTTTACCCAACTTTATTCATGGTTCTGTAACACATGAAAGGTATAATAGAGTCAGAGAGAAAATTTGTGTAGCAACCAGCCCAAAGCCTTACAGACACCATTGAGAATGGACTCTTCTAGTGAACCTTTTGGCGGGGGAGGGGTTTGAGAGGAACATGTATGCACTTCAACTTACAAGTGAACTTGGTCTTTCCTAGTAGCTTCTACTTACCTCACTCTTCAGAGTTTCAACCTTCCCATTTTCCTGACCCTTTGTCAGTCCAGCCATTCTAATTTTTCCTGATCCTTTGTGAGTGAGAGGAGAGAGGAGAGTTATTTATTTTGTTCCCTGCCCCTGGGCATTTTCCCTGTCATTTCATGGCTCCCAAGGAACCCCCCTTCAAAAGGTCCTTATTTATTTATTTAACTTATATGCCGCCCACTCTACCCAAAGGTCTCTGGGCGGCTTACAACAATTAAAATACAATAAAAAAGATAAAACAATTAAAATACAATTAAAATATATACTCTAAAAATTGCCATCAGGACCCACAGTTGATATTATTTCAATTAAAAGCCTTCTGGAACAGGAAGGTTTTGACCTGGCGCTGAAATGTCATCAGCGTCGGCGCCAGACGAATCTCAATTGGGATGGCGTTCCATAGTCTGGGGGCAGCTGCCGAAAAGGCCCTTTGTCTACAAGCCATCCCTCTTACCTCCTTGAGGGACGGCTCTTTCAAAAGGGTCCCCTGGCTAGATCTTAACTGCCGGGTAGGTTCATATGGAAGGAGGCGGTCCTTCAGGTATCCAGGGCCCAAGCCGTTTAGGGCTTTATAGGTCAAAACAAGCACTTTGAATTGGGCCCGGGCAGCAACTGGTAGCCAATGTAATTTAAACAGAATCGGCTTGATATGTCCCCTAGCGGCCCCACCACTCACCAGCCGCGCAGCTCGATTCTGAACCAGTTGCAGTTGCTGGACCGTCTTCAAAGGCAGCCCCACGTAGAGCGCATTGCAGTAATCTATATGAGATGTTACCAGTGCATGTGTAACTGTCATGAGACTCCGCTCGTCCAGGTAGGGCCGTAGCTGGTATAATTTCCGCAGCTGAAGGAAGGCGCCCCTGGCCACCGAGTCCACCTGGGCTTCCAGAGTTAGACTGGGGTCCAGGAGCACCCCCAGGCTGCGGACCCTGTCCTTTAGGGGGAGTGTAACCCCATTCAGGGCAGGGAAATGGCCCTCCAGCCTGTCCGGCGAAGCACCCACTAACAGCACTTCCGTCTTGTCTGGATTGAGTTTCAATTTATTAACCCTCATCCAGTCCATTATCAGGTCCAGACACGAGTTTAGCACAGAAACCGCCTCACCTGGATTGGTGGAAAACGAGAGGTAGAGCTGAGTGTCATCAGCATATTGCTGACTCCTTAGCCCAAACCTCCTGATGACCTCTCCCAGCGGTTCCATGTAGATGTTAAACAGCATGGGGGACAGTATCAAGCCCTGAGGAACTCCATGACTTAAATGCCATGGGACAGAGCAACTGTCCCCCAGCACCACCCTCTGGACACGGTCAGCTAGGAAGGAGCGGAACCACCGTAAAGCGGTGCCCCCAACTCCCAACCCAGCCAGCCTATCCAGAAGGACACCATGGTCGATGGTGTCGAAAGCCGCTGAAAGGTCCAAGAATATCAACAGGGTCACACTCCCCCTGTCTCTCTCTCGGCAAAGGTAATTGTACAGGGCGACCAAGGCAGCCTCCGTACCAAAACCCGGCCTGAAACCCAATTGAAATGGATCCAGAAAATCTGTTTCATCCAGCAGTGCCTGGAGTTGCCCGGCCACAACCCGCTCCAACACTTTGCCCAAATAAAGGAGGTTCGCCACTGGTCGGTAGTTAACCACCAGCCTTGGGTCCAGGTTAGGCTTTTTAAGGAGTGGCCGAATTACCGCCTCTTTCAAGGTGGTAGGGACCACTCCCTCTCTCAAAGAGGCGTTCACGGCCTCCTGGACCCAGGTGCGAACCCCCCTGGCAGATCTTCCAATTAGCCAAGATGGGCAAGGGTCGAGCGGAGTGGTGGTAGAACGGACAGATCCAAGCACCCTGTCCACATCCTCAGGTCTCAACAATTGAAACTCATCCATTAATACTTGACCTAAGCACGGCACACTGGACACATCCTCTGATTCTGCAGTAACGGTGGAGTCCAACCCACTGCGAATCTGAGCGATTTTTCCCTCAAAATGAATGGCAAACTCATCACAGCGAGCTGATGAGCAGTCCAGGACCTCCACTGGATTTCCCGGTTGAAGAAGATCCCGGACCACCCGAAACAGCTCTGCTGGATGACATTCTGAGGAAGCAATACAGCTGGAGAAATATTGCCATTTCGCCAGCCGTATTGCCACGAAATAGGCCCGATAATGGGCTCTAAGTCGTGTTCGATCGGACTCCCAGCGGGATTTCCTCCACCTGCGCTCTAGCCATCTCCCCTCTCGCTTCATCGCCCGCAGTTCAGAAGTATACCAAGGAGCTGTCTGGGCTCTGCGTGCAAGGAGAGTGTGCTTAGGTGCAATCGTGTCAACCGCCCGGGTCATCTCCCTATTCCATAGGGTGACCTGAGCTTTGACAGGAGCGCTGACCATATCAGACGGGTAATCCCCCAGAGCATTCAGGAAACCATCCGGATCCATTAGTCTCCGAGGGCGGATCATCTTAATAGATTCCCTACCCTTGCAGAGGGGAGAAGAAGCTAATAGACTAAACTTGACCAGGAAGTGGTCTGACCATGACAATGGGGTCACAACCAGCCCCTCCACATCCAAACCACCATCTTCCAGTCCCGTTGAGAAAACCAGGTTCAAGGTATGGCCCTTCTCATGTGTTGGGCCGATGACATATTGAGACAGTCCCATGGTTGTCATGGCAGCCATGAAGTCCTGAGCCACCCCAGTCAAGGCAGCCTCGGCATGGATGTTGAGGTCCCCCAGCACCAACAGCCTGGGAGTCCTCAACACCAGGTCCGAGACTACCTCCGTCAGCTCAGGCAGGGAGACTGTTGGTATGCAGCAGGGTGGGCGGTACACCAACAGAATCCCTAATCTGTCTCGCAAGTCCAACACACAATACAGGTCCTCAAGACCTCCTCTCAAAGGGATAGGAAGCCTGGTCAAAGAGATAGAACTCCTATAGACTATAGCAACTCCCCCTCCCCGACCCTCCGAGCGACATTGGTGCTGGACCAAGTACCCAGGCAGACACAGCTGGGAGAGGGGAACACCACCCTCCTCTCCCACCCAGGTCTCAGTAATGCACGCCAGGTCAGCACCCTCATCCAGAATTACATCATGGATGAGGGCAGTCTTATTTTGTACTGACCTGGTGTTCATCAACAGCACCGTGTGGCTCGAGGGTTTGCTGATATGGTCACCTGATACCATCTGGTTGGGGGTAGGACTAGAAGAGGGGATAGATGTAAGATATCTAACCTCTCTTCTCCTATGTGGGTATGTTCTACCCCCACCGCCATTCCTTCCCCTACCCAGCACCACCTCAATGGCTGCCCCCTCCAATGCCATCCCCCCTTCCTGTTCCCTCAGATCCACTGTGGGTCTTTATTTATTTTATTTATTTATTTATTTCATTTATATCCCGCCTATCTGGTCAATTATGACCACTCTAGGCGGCTTACAACATACACTAAAAACAATAAACAAAAACATACACATAACATAACATAATTTTCCCAAAGATGGCAAGAAACAGAGTGTATTATAGTGAAAAAAGAAAGAAAAATAAATAATAGGAGTTAACTGGAAAGGGGGAAGGCCTGCCTAAACATCCATGTTTTCAGTTGTTTCTTGAAAATACCCAGCGAGGGAGCTGCACGAATCTCAGGAGGTAAGCTGTTCCAGAGGCGAGGAGCCACCGCCGAGAAGGCCCGGCTTCTTGTTTTTTCCTTCCGGGCCTCCCTCGGCGTCAGGCTCCTCAACCTCACCTCCTGACTCGCGCGAGTGACATGGGTAGAACTGGGTGGGAGTAAGCGTTCCGACAAGTATCGAGGCCCTAAACCGTTTAGGGCTTTAAACGTAAGCATCAAAACTTTGAAGTCAATGTAACCTGATGGCGATTAATAATCACAATTAAAAAAATGAAACAAAAAAAACTTCTCCCCTCCGAGCCAGGTGGACTGCTAAGGCAAAAAATACCTGTCACTGATGGTCATTCACACTTGCTTGTATTGTCTGGGTGAGGTGTACCGGCCCTGAATCTGCTGCAATTGTTGAAATTTCACTAATATTGAATTGAAAGACTGGAAATGTGACCTTAGAATCTACCTTATGGAGAAAGCACTACAGCCCGTGGATGTGTTTTCCTCACAACCATCCCCCACACCACTGACTTTGGTGTGTAAAACAATCTTGAAGGAAGTTAGAAAGTTAGAATGGAAAAGACAGTTGAAGCAGTTAGAAGAGGGAGGGAGTTCTAAAGAATCAGAAAATCTGGCACTTCGGTCAGACAGACCTTCAACTTTGAAGTCCCAGATGCCTACCCCTCAACCAACTAATACATCCTCGGTTTTGACTCCTCCAGAACAAACAAACAAACAAACAAACTCAGAACCAACCAAAAATATCTAAGCCTGAATCAAAACCAAAGCAACAGAAAAGAATGGTGATGCTGGATCTTAACTTTCTGAAACAATTCATGGGTTCAGAATCTCATATCTGAAGCCTGCCAAAAAACAGCAGGACGACTTTGTGGGTCTGGATTTGGTCTTAAAGGAGGACAACATCAAGCACCACTCCTCCTGTGCTTATTCATCTCAGTCTTCGGACCGGCACAACCATGTCATGCCCGTAACAAACCAGGTGTCTCTTAACTGAACAATCTCATTACGAAAACCAGTGCTCTCGTCTCCAGACATTCACCATTCTGATGCTCCATCGCAGACATCGATCTCTACAGACTGAAAGGCTTAAAACCCACAATCTAGAACATCTTAACAAGTGTATGGAATTTCCTGCCCCAAGATGTGGTGGTTGCTCCAAACTCAGATGATTTCAAAAAGGGATTAGGAAAGTTCATGGAGAAAGAGAAGTTGGTTGATGGCTGCTAGACATTATGGGTATGTGCTATGAGTAGGCAGTTAGTGGCCTTACAGCTGTTGCTGGATTGCCACTCCCATCATCCTTCACCTTTGGCTATGTGTGCTGTGGCTGTGGAGAGATGCCTTCCAGCAACTGCTGTAAGGTTGGCACTTGGCCCACCCCTGGATAGGCAGCAGTCGCTGGGGATGGAATAGAGAGCCCGACGTTTACCTGGTTGCCGTAGAGACAAGAATTCTGGGTTGGGTGGGAGTTCGGTCAGTTGAGGGAGAGACGAAAGTGGGAGGTTGAGAGTTAATTCAACTTTGAGCCCATGCTTTGTTTATGTTGTTGCTATATTGGTTGTCTATATATTGCTCCTTCATAAATAAATAAAAACAAATAAATTGTGAATATTTTGATTTTGTTATTTGTAAAAGAAAAGCCAGGATTGCGCTGTTTGCCAGACCAAACACATGTGGTTATATTTTTAATATGATGGACTTGATCACAACTTTTTAAAACTAAACTTCTAGGATACTTGGCTCAATGTATTTTAGGAGTTCTACTGCAGAAAGTAACATTTTCCCATCTTTGCGTCCAGTAGCACTCTTCTCAAGTTCTTAATGCAGAAGAATATTCTTTCTGCAAAATACCTGGAAAATCTAAAATTAATTAGGCAAAGTAAGAGGTACCAAGCAGATACCTCTTTGTATAACCTGTACAAATTATAGAATTCAGTTTTCTGATTGCAGAATTGGGGTTAGCTTGGTGCAAAATTTTATTTATTTTTTCTTGTTGACACAAATCTTTTGGGTGACTGTTGCAGGAAAAAGTATATTATTATCTAGCATTTAATTGGGCTATCCACAGTGTAAGTAGCCTAAGTAAATGCTAGATAATAATATACTTTAATAACATACTGATGATATACTTTAATAATATACTGATTTTATGACATAAGGAAAGATGGGTGCTTATTCAAAAGAATGAAATGGGGAGGGGGAAATGGAGGCGTCTACAGTAGAGAGGAGAGAGAGGGAAGATACATGATGGTAGTTACGGTTCAGTCTCCAGGCTTTGGGAGGTTGAGATTCCTCTCCTGAAATTCCACTTTGCAGTCCAAACCAGGCTTCTAAGGTATTCCACTCCAGGAAGATCAGGAAGTGGTGGATAGAAATGGTCTCGGTTATCTAGGCAAGTGTTTCTCAATCTTTAGGTTTCCTTATGTTTTTGACCTTTGGCTCCCAGAAATCTCAGGCAGCATGACCAGTACTGGCAAGAAATTATGGAAGCTGAAGTCCATAACATCTGGTAGTCCAAAGATTGAGAACAGTTATCACCAAAATTTGAGATCTCACACTTCAAAACATACAGTAAGATATTGTTACTTTCTGCCAATTAGTGTTCTAACACAATATTTATTTATTTATTTGATTTATTTGATTTATATGCCACCCATCTAGCCAAAGGCCACTTCAGGTGGTTCACTCCAAGAGGGCTGAGTGGAGTGGCATCTGGCTCTCACCTTCAGTGTGCTAAGGGTGCCCTATGTCAGCTGTCAGGCCTAGAAGGAATAGTTCCTGCAGAAGATTGCAAGTTTATTATATTTTCTTTTGAACTGGCTTTTCTCCTACTTTAGACCAAGGTGAAAAAGAGGAAGCCTCATGAAAAAAGAAAACAAGTCTCTCAAAGGCAGAGATGAGCATGGGAATGAACAGATGTTTGAAGGCTGTTCACTGTTCTGGGACTGTGACCAACTGCTAGTCTCGAGGTAGTCAGATCAGCCGGCCCTCCACCCTAAAACTGGTGCTGCTAAATGCCAGGTCTGTGTCCAATAAGTCCCAGATCATTCAAGATCTTATTCTGGAGGAGGATGCAGACCTGGCGTGCATAACTGAGACCTGGATGGGCGGGGAAGGGGGAGTTCCCCTGACCCTTGCCTGTCCTCCTGGTTATGCGGTCCAGCACCAGGGTAGACTGGAGGGGCGGGGGGGGAGTAGCCATTGTTTATAGAAATACCCTTGAGGTTACGAGGCGCTCTACGGTGGTAAAGCCGGGTCTGGAGGCCCTCCATGTGTTTGTTGGGGCCAGGGACGGTATTGGGATCTTGCTGGGTTACCGCGCTCCCCGCGACCCAGCCACTTCCCTACCGGAGCTGGCGGACTTTGTCTCCGCGGCACTGTTGGAGTCCCCGAGGCTTTTAGTCCTGGGTGACTTCAATATCCATGCGGAGGCAGAGGTTTCCGGTCCAGCTCTTGAGTTCTTGGAAACCATGGCTTCCTTGGACATGTCCCAACATGTTAACGGTCCCACACACGTGGGCGGCCATATGCTAGACCTGGTATTTTCCACTGAGCAGAGCGAGCGTGGTCTGATGGTGACTGACCTGGTGTCAGTCCCCTTGTCATGGTCAGATCACCACCTAATAAAATGTAACCTCTCAGTGGCACTCCCTCCCCGCAGGGAGCATGGACCTATTTTAATGGTCTGCCCTCGAAGGTTACTGGATCCATTGAAATTCCAGGATACCATGAGAGGGATTCCAGCTGATCTGTCTGGCGCCCCTGTCAAAGCTCTGGTTGACGGCTGGCTTGCCGCCGCCACTAGGGCTGTAGACACGATCGCTCCTAAACGCCCTCTCCGGCGCAGAGCTCGGCCAGGGGCCTGGTATAATCAGGAACTACGAGCTATGAAGCGAAATAGGAGACGGCTAGAGTGCACTTGGAGAGATAAACCGACGGATTACAATAAGAAAGCTGTCAGGATCGCAACTAACCATTACCTGGCTAAGGTGAAGGCTGCTAGACGATCATACTTCGCTGACCGGATAAGCAAAGCTTCAAATCAGCAGGCGGAACTTTTCCGTATAGTTCGCGATCTATCCGGAATTGGTCTGGGTGATGGGCCTCCCACTAATATCTCACCTGACCAATTTGCAGCATTTTAAAAATCAAAAGTGGAAGCCATCCGCCGGGATCTCTCTCCTTTTTTTAAACACAGTGGATCGAGCAGAGATGTCCAGCGCTCCGCCTTGCCTGGTTGTGCTTGAATTCTTTCAGCCTGTGACGCCAGATTTGGTGGACAAAGTTCTTGATCGCTGTCGGGCCACCACTTCCTCTCTTGACCCTTGCCCGGCCTCGCTAATCAAAGCAGCCAGGCCCATAACAACGGAATGGGCCACAGCGATAATTAATGGGTCTCTCCAGGAGGGCAAGGTTCCTCTTGCCTTTAAGGAGACACTCATTAGGCCCATTAAGAAGAAACCAAACTTGGCGGCGGACGATATTGGCAACTATAGGCCCGTCGCCAATGTTTCCTTCTTCAGCAAAGTGGTGGAGAGGGTGGTGGCTGATCAGCTTCAAGCCCTTTTGGATGAAACCAATGCTCTGGATCCGTTTCAGTCGGGCTTCAGGCTGCGCCACGGCACAGAAACGGCACTGGTCGCACTGTTGGATGACCTGTTGAGGGAGGCTGACAGGGGCAATATGTCCTTGTTGGTCCTCCTCGATATCTCAGCCGCCTTCGATACCGTCGACCACGGTATCCTCCTGGGGAGGCTCTCCGAGCTGGGAATCGGTGGCCTGGCGCTTGCCTGGCTCCGATCCTTCTTGGAGAACCGTCCCCAGAGAGTACAGCTTGGGGAGAATGTTTCGGCCCCGTGGAGTCTCAATTGTGGGGTTCCACAGGGGTCGATCATCTCCCCAATGCTGTTTAATATCTATATGAGGCCGCTGGGTGGGATCATCAGGGGGTGTGGGGCTTCGTGCCATCAGTACGCTGATGACACCCAGCTCTACATCTCCTTCTCACCTACTTCAGTGGATGCCGTTCTGTCCCTTCGGCGCTGTCTGGAGACCGTACTGCAATGGATGCAGCTGAATGGGTTGAGGCTGAACCCAGACAAGACGGAGGTCTTGAGGGTGGGTGGCCCCTCCATGGGCCGTTTGGGAAACTCCCTCTCTTTTGGGGGGATGACTCTCACCGCACAGAGTGGGGTCCGCAGCTTGGGGATACATCTGGACCCGGCGCTTACCATGGAAAACCAGGTGGCGTCCGTGGCCCGCTCTGCCTATTTCCATCTGTGGCGGATCGCCCAGCTGCGACCCTACCTTGATGGGGGGCCCCTCACCACTCTCGTCCACGTGCTCGTAATCTCGAGATTAGACCACTGTAATGCGCTCTACGTGGGGCTACCTTTGAGATTGACGCGGAAGCTCCAAATGGTGCAGAATGCGACGGCCAGACTTCTTAGTGGGGTGAGAAAATACCAGCATATCTCTCCCACCCTGGCCGCATTGCATTGGCTGCCCATTCGCTTCCGCATTGACTTCAAAGTGTTGATGATGACTTATAAAGCCCTAAACAGTTTGGGACCTCGATATTTGGCAGATCGCCTTCTCCCACCTAGATCTACCCGAATTACTCGCCATAGCCAGGAGGGACGGCTGAGGGGCCTAACGCCGAGAGAGGTCCGGAAAGAAAGAACAAGAAACCGGGCCTTCTCGGCAGTGGCCCCTCGACTATGGAACAGCCTCCCAACTGAAATTCATCTGGCACCCTCGCTGGGTGTTTTTAAGAGCCATTTAAAGACTTGGCTATTTAGGCAGGCCTTCCCTTCTGTCAATTCTTGAATTTTAGTTTTTTGTTTTCTATTATTCCCCATGTTGAATACACTATATTATTGATTTAATTGTTTAATGTTGATATTTTATGATATTTATGATATTTTATGCTATTTGTAAGCCGCCCCAAGTAGACACTGTCTAGGGGGGCGGGGTAGAAATCTAATAAATAAATAAATAAATAAATAAATAAATAAATAAATAAGTCTCTTCCTCCTTGGCAATCAGACAATCAGTCTAAGGAAGGAGAAGTTAAGGTAAACTCAACTTAGTAAAGATTTTTTTGTATGTTGTGGTTTTTGGCAAAGTAGTTCAAATTTTACTAGCAGCCATTTTTTTTTAACCTCACAGAGTGCCTTCTAATTTAAACTGCAGGGCTCTTAATTTTTTAAATAGTATCCATTGAAGTAAAGGGTAGCCATGTGGTCAAAAGAAAATAAAACACAAATGAAAAAATAGGCGATACCTTTATAGACCACTGAAAAATCATCATACAATAAGCAAGCTTTCTTGGATCTAAACACCACTTCCTTAGGTTTGTACCAGGTGTGAAGAACCTAAGGTCCAAAGCTTAAAGTCCAAAAGTACATGGCAAGATGTATTTTTCCAGGAAAGTTGCGCTTGGATGTTAAGTTCAGCTGTTCTTGGCAAGATGAGTTTTGCCAGGCTTGTCTCATGAATGGAAGGCAGGAGTATGGTTGGTGTTTTATGGTTACAGCTTAGGTAGCTGTGGAATGAGTGTAACAAACCAGTTCTCCAAACAAAGTACAGACCATGTGTGTACCCAAGCCTCTCCATTTGGCCTTTGTTCGAAACATATGTTCCTGTTTGGCTGATGGGGTGGGGGTGACACAGAGAGCCTGAGTCCTCCATCTGGGAATTGGGGTGATAATTTAGTAAACTCATTAAGTTTAGCCAATTGGGATCAGATTAAAGCCAAAGTGATAGTACCTGGTGGTTGCAGTCCTGCTCTGCTGATGTTGAGAGTCCATGTGTCTTCTACTACATTTTAAATAGTACCGTTGTTTGTTTGTTTGTTCCTTCCTTCCTTCCTTTAATTGTTTTTTGTGGAGTGGTGTTATCCTCCTTGAAATCTTTCTAAGAAAAGGAGGGATAAGAAATGATTCAAACAGATAAATGGGTTGGATGCCCCTCTCTTTTCTCTAGGAGGATGGAGTGGATAAAAGCCTTGTGAAAAAGAAGCAGAAGAAAAAGGAGAATAAAGGGGAAAAAACAAACTGCAAGTAAAAAGAAAAAGAAGGAAAGAAAGAAAGAAAACAAAGGACAAAAAAGAGAAGGTACAAGATATCTGTTGCATAGAATTTGACAGGGTCTATCTCTTTCTGCTTACACCAGCAGAAGCCATTTTGGTTGGCTAACAACTTGGCCTTTGCATGTGTTGGTGGTCTGTCACAGTTATAACACCATAGGTAAAACTTCCCTTACTCCTTGCTGCATCTCCAAAACAGTGCACCCCGAATTATGCCATACACATGTTCTGCTGCTACCTGTCAAAAACATACTGATCAAGAAAATCCAGACAAAAACAAAAGCCAAAAACATTATAAGATCTTAAAGACTGTTATATTTCAGTGTGAGCTTTTGTGGATACAGCCATTTCTTCTTGTTTTTATTTTATTTTAGGTTTTGTTTGTGTTTTGTTTATATTATTGTCCAAATCTGCTTACAGAGATCAAGAAAACTGCCGTATGTGTGAACATGTGCCTCAGTACTATGGCAACATGTGCTTTGTATTCTCTGTAATTGTCCTCCAGCTTTTTATATTTTGCTTTTATAAATTATGCCCATTTGCACAATTTTTCTTACTTTGCATGGTTTTATCCTGGCTTTGCTTGTCTCTGAGGAAGCTGAGGAGCGATACTAGATATTGCACCAAAGTCTCTCTGAATATTGTAACCGGGGAGTTGGGAGGTATTAGATATGCACTTCCAAACATGTCATCTCAACTTTAAGGACTAGCACCTTGCTTTGTTTTGTGACATTAAGGTGGGAATCCCAGAGAGCACAATTCTGTTATTCTAGCACCACCATTTTGCCCCATTCCCCCTCTGTTTTGAAATCACAGCACATACTTGACTTTACATTAGCAATGCAGGTAGGGGATCAAATAGGAGACACAAAATCCTTTCCCTAATTTTTCTGCAGTAAACTGCCTCCCCCCCCCCCCCCCAAGAGATTCTGTCTGACTGACTGAGCCTTTCTAAGCCTCACTTGCCTCTTCCAGAGATTTGGACTAAAGATCCTAGAACACCTCGAGCCAGCATGGCCATCCCATCCTGACAGCTATAGTCCAAAGGGATAATGTTTGCAAGTTCTAGTTATGTGACATGAATTGAATGAACCCTTTTGAATGCACCCGGTTCTGTTGTAACAAAGTCGAAGTTGGTGCTTTCATTAATTTAATTTAACCAGAAAATTAGATATATATAAAAGTGGATAATCAATTCATGTCTTCTGACCAATTACGTTTTTGGACTATATCTTCCAGAATTGTCCATGCTGATGGGGAGATTCTAGGATCTATACTCTTGAGAAAGTAACTTTATTATATCTATTGTAATATTGTAAATATAAAGATAATATAGATATATTCAGATTATTATCGTAAAAGTTTCAATTAAATTTATTGATCTAATAAATAAATACACATATCATCCTTTGATGTGCAATTCCCAGCATAGGAATAGATGGCCCTGCTTGAGTGGCCTTTTAGGAGATTCTTATTGCTGATGTACTCCAGGAGGAACCCCTACAAAGCTCTTACTGAACTCTAAGGTGGCCTGCAGCCATGTTCAGAAAAGGACGTTTGCTGCTTAAGGGACATTTTGTAAAAGGTTCTTCTTGCAAAAGACCCTCTGCTTTTCTGCAGACTGAGGTGGATGGCAGAGGGATTGCAAATTCAGCTATGGTGGAAATGCCAACCAAATGTGGGGAGGAGGACGGCACCATCCCTTTGAGCAACACTGGTACAAGGAGACTGGTGGATCCTCATTGCAGCTTGGGAAACTACTGGCCGAATAACCCATCCCGCAAACAGTCATATGAGCAGTACAATAAGGACTGAGATCACTAAGGGCACAGGGACTACTGTGACAGGCGAGCAGTTAACCTCACAAAGATTTTGGACAGCCACTTCCCTCTGCTTGTTGACTGAAGTTCTCCAGCTGCCATGCTGTTTGTTTCCAGTCATCTCTCCATGCTTGCCACTAGGCGGAGCCACAAGCATGGTGTATTGAATGGTATTATAGCTCGGTCTCCACATGTGTCTCTCAAACTTCTGCCAATGCGTTTCCACGGTTTTTGTTTTGTTTTGGGGGGGTAGTTTAATAGCACACTAAATGTTCATAGTGGGCAAACATTTGAGTAGCACCTTGTGACATACAGATATATGCAGGACTTGTATACAGAGCACATTCATAAGTGAAGCTGGGGTGCATTAAGAGAGAGGTTTAAAAAGTAACTTTTTCTTCTTTGTGTGTGGTTTCCTTTATGACCCAGGCATTAGTGAGAGGTTGGTGAGTCGAAAGTGCTTACTTGCTCTTCACTCTTTTCTTGCAATTTATTTTGAAGGCCTATTGCTAAGCAGACCTGGTCCCCCATCCCAGCAATAAACACACTGCACACATCAATTGGAAGTAAAAAGGCCACAGCTTTATTAATTGATTATAGCCAAAGTTATATCTGGTTCCATTGGGAGACCCAAGTGCCACCTGACATAACTGTCCACTTTCCAGATCCTTCTGGGCAATGATCCAGAATGGCAGATCCTTGGAGACCACATGGATGTATGCCACTCCGTGGCTCCCTGCCACCCAAGGGGCAAGGGCATGGCCCTGCCCCTGCCCCCCCCAAGCTGAAGCAGTCCCCGGCTCTTGCCCCTGCCCCTTCGGAAGGGCCCCCCCTCTGCGATAGCAGCAAGCAGGTTCCCACTTGCCATCTGCCAAATCCATACCCAATGCTCCCAAACTGCCAATAAAGTTGCGACATAGATTTTTTTAAAAAAGTTGTAACATCACACAAAACAGCCCATCATGTAACCTTTATTAACCTTCAACATCTCTTAAACTTTACCAAACATGGAGGAGGGAGGGAGGAAGAGTGCTGCTGTAGCTCTGCTTATATGCAGGGGAGGCGGGCCTGAGTAGAAACTCCACCCCTGAGGCCCATCGCTCGAGCAAGCCCTGCCTGCCGATTGTGCCAGCCAATCACTGACTGCTAGCAGGATCCCAAGTGGAGCGTTAGGCTCCCAAGCACCTGTGGGGCCTGCCACATGGCCACTACCATGATGGAGTCACAGGGGAGGCCAGGCTGCTACTCCAGCTACAATGCGGGACACAACGGGTAGGTCCAGGTCCATCTTTATGTGGTAGTCTTTAAAACATTTCCTCTTAAATTAAGGTGAAACACCTGAGTATTGAATAAAGGGAAATTTCCTTTTTCCACCCACCCTTCACAAATCCAAAGGCTACTCAGAACTAAAATATATCTCAACAGTCAGTGGGATTGGTGTGCATTGTTCTAGCTGATTCAGTCGTTGATTCGAAAGGTACACTTGAGTAAGGACTAGTAATTGAATGTAGACTAGGAGAAGTTCCTCATTCTTTTCTCCTGAGCTGATGCCTCCTTTTGATTGTCTCTGCCCATCTAGGCACCACCATGATTCTGAAAGACAAAGAGCGGATGAATTCAAGTCCAGCAGGATTTCAGGAGGATGTCTGATCAAAAGCCTCCCATTGGCTACCACAGCCAGGGGCCTTCAGTCCATTATTGGTCTTTCCATCCAGAGAAATTGGCTGATTACAAACAGCTGCTTCCACTTCCTCATTCTCAAGTCTCAGACCCTTGCTCTCCACCATCACAAAAATCCCCCCATGAGGTCAAGTCTCCACCTGACCACCGATCACCCTTGGATAGGTCTTTAGAACAGAAGAACAATCCTGAGTATCACTGGAGTAGCCGAAAAACATAAGAGCTTGAAGGAGGAGAGCAGGTGAAAGAGAACTGTACCAAAGGTAAACGGCAGCTTAGAACCATAGACTCTGAAAATGCTGCTGTTGGGCTCTGCAATTGAAGGGCAGAATGATAGGAGTTGGACATGACTGAGGCATCTGCCCTGTCTCTTCTCCCACAATTCCACTGGCCATACATTGGGAATTGGCTTCCCCACCACCCAGATGACCTGTTGGGCAAAAGCCGAGCCCACACCAGTTGCCAGAGGTCAACTCTAAATAATTATTTTCTTAGAGTTACGATAAGCCTTCAGAATATTTCTGTCTTAATTAAAGTTTTAAACAGATACTCTGTTTTCCCGAAAATAAGACCTAACCTGAAAATAAGCCCTTGTATGATTTTTCAGGATGTTCGTAATATAAGCCCTACCCCAAAAATAAGCCCCAGTTAAGTGAAACCCCACCCTCCACCATTGTGCAGCAACCAGAAGATGACATGTAGATTGTTGTACATGAAAAAAATAAAACATCCCCTGAAAATACGCCCTAGTGCGTTTTTTGGAGCAAAAATTAAGACTCTGTCTTATTTTCGGGGAAACATGGTATTGCTTTGGCCCTCTTCCCCACCTCTGTGGTGGATTGCTTTTGGCAGGAAGTGAAGCGCAGCATTCAAATACGGCCGATGCTTTGTGAGAGTAATTTTTTTCAGATAAGTCCCCAGGAAAGAGAAATTCTTCAACAGTTTTTTGTTGCTGGGCTCACCGTTAGCCATGGGGGTAGCGCAACTTCTCCCTTCCACCCCTTGTTTGATTGGTTTAATTGCTGCTGATTTTGGTGACAGCAAAAACAACTGTCTTGACGGCTTGGCCATCAAAGCATTGAAGGAAGAAAATGGTAGTTGCTATTTGTCTGTCTGTCTGTCTGTCTGAATGAATGAATGAATGAATGTGGGGAAGAGTATTTGGAGAAAGTTCTTCTAACTGGCCTTTCGTTTCTAGGAAGATGGGTAAGAAAGTGATAAATCTCGGAAAGTTTCCCAGAAAAATGTCTCCTAAGAAATTTTGGCTTCTGTTTATGGCTAAAATAGGAATTTGACCGGCTCAAAGAGTGCCTCAGTATTCCAAACTGGACAACTTTAATAACAGTTATTTTCTGAAATTGCAGTCCAGATCAGAGAATAATTTTTCCTTTCCTTTCCTTTCTTTCTTGCCCTTCCTGCTCCATGGAACAGAGAGAGCTACAGAAGTATTTCTTTTGCCAGGGTAGAAAGAAAGGGGAAAAGAGAGAGAGGGAGACACAGAGCCCACCATTGATACCACTGCAAGATCCAGGGAACAAGGCTTAGGGGCTCACATGAGGGTTGTGGGGAGTGACTTGGTCTGCTGCTTGCCGCTAATGATTACTTCAGAGTCCAATCTGGATTCAGAACCTACAAGTTATTTTCTAATTTGTTTGGACAGCAGATATTTACTGATCCCCATTCTGAAGTCAGTTCATATTAAGCAAGTGATAGGATTTGTCCATCAAAAAGAAAGCTTTTACATTGGAGAAGATCAGGTACACCTGAAAAACATGCTCACTTGTCTGGGCTCATTTGAAATCTTTGTAGCAAAGTTTGCTGTCCAAGATTATATCACCACAGAAGACAGAATTGCAGTCATAGTGGCGTGTGGCCATGGATTATTTAAAATACATTTAGAAGCAACATCATGATAGATTGGCTTGACATAATGTCTGCGGCTGCTTGAACATTAAGTGTGTCTACATCCCATGTTAGATGCAATCTTAGTCACCTATTGTGATGATCTTGTTTATAGGGAGAAATGTCTCATGTAATTATCTTCCAAGGTGGCATTTATGCTTCTGTAGCTGGAGATGTTAAAAGCGTGTGTTTTAAAAAGGGATTTAGAGCTAAAGCATTTTTCCTAGTATTCACCTTCAGGAAGGAATGTGGGGGGAAATATTGCATTGAATGAGATTTGGCTTGAGATGGGCTGTCTCAACACTACAAAGCAGCCTGCTGAGCCCCATTAGAGGCCTCATAAACCTTTCAAGAGATCTTGCCTTCAGAACAAGATCGACATACAAAGCACTTTTCCTTTGTTTTCTAAAATTTGTGCAAAATGTTCCTGCATGTAATAGCCATCTTTTCACTTGATGAAAGAGCAAGCACAAAAGAGCAGGCTGCTGGATCACAAAGATATAACCCATCTAATGGGACTGCTTTTAACAGTGCATGCAACAAGGCAAAAGTTACCACTATTTTAATTTTTTTCACATTTGCAGAAATGCACAAACATCAGTCTTGAAAATGCAGAAATGCCTCTTTGAAACCAACAAAAAAGGCTAAATCCTGCTAGTAGCTAAAATGATGAAACTGAGGCTGTTTAGGCATACCATGGGAAGACAAGACTCAACAGAAAAGAATTATCCTGGAAGGTCAATGGAAGGTGCAAAGAAACAAGGAAGGCTGTACACAGGAAGCCACAGTTTGCAAAAGCTGAGGAGGGCTGTTAATCATAGGACCTTTTGACAAGGTGACACCTGTTCACCTGCCGAGTCTGATGCCCAGGGTGGTAGAAAGGTCCCTGGTCTCCCTCCTGACAGGTCTTTATTTGAAGTGGAGGATTATATTTATATCTATATTTCTATCTTCAGAAACAAAATCTCGAGGATCTTAGACAAACATGTGGCCAAACATTTCTCTGACACAAGTCTACCAAAATAGAACTCAGATATTTCTACGGCATTGTCTCATAGAACATGTTTTTTCTTCTTCTCTTTTGAATGACTGAGGTTTTAGGAGAGTGAACTGTGTCAAATCAGTCTTTGTTTTGTTGTTGCTGTTGTTGTTTTTCAGGAAGTCACCCAGAAATTTTCTCATGGCATTAGGAGAAAAAGAAGAAGCAAGATTTCTCTGACAGATAAAAATCTTAGTTGATATGACTTCACATACGTGCATTGAACAATGAGTTGCTGCCACAGATCAGGCTGGTGCCTTGATTTAAAATAACTCCTGTGCCCAGAGTGGTTTATTCCCCTCAGGGCAAGAGATTTCTAGAAAGACAGTTCTTGCTTCCATTTCTATCTATTCTCTCTGTGCTAATAAGGCTCTTGCTGAACAGACTGATGCTATGATAATTGCATTAATGATAGCTTAGAGGTCATGAAGCAAATAGGTCTCATTAACTTCCAAGGTTATTCACAGTCATAATGTTGATCTTGTACAAAGAATATAATGACACCAGAGAATCTTTTCAAGATAACATCATAGCATGTTCACATTACATTTCCCCATCTTCTATTATTCTTGAAAACTCTCCTCTGATCCCATCTCTGATTTTCTTCAAAGGGTAGTCCTCTCTAGTTCTGATCTCTGTGCCAACAGCCACACATGAAACAGTATGAATCAGCAGCTTTACAGTGACACAATCATATGTTGTAAGCATTAGGCCAATTTTGCTCTTCCCTTTTATCACCTTCCATCTCCAATCTAATTTTAGCCTAATTTTAGATTGTAATTCTGATTGCAATCATGTTTCAGCATGCCACCCACAATGTGAAGGAGAAGGCTACTACTAGCCTCACTGACTGGAGGAAGCATGGTACTGGCATACCATGTAGAAATATCCATCCTCTGAAGCATCCTGGCAAAGTCTTTCGCTTTCATCAGTCTGTGGGTTTGCTACCGTGTTTCCCCGAAAATAAGACAGGGTCTCATATTAATTTTTGCTCCAAAAAACGCATTAGGGCTTATTTTCAGGGGATGTTTTATTTTTTTTCCATGTACAACAATCTACATTTATTCAAATACAGTCATGTCATCTTCTGGTTGCTGCACAATGGTGGAGGGCGTGGGTTTCACTTAACTGGGGCTTATTTTTGGGGCAGGGCTTATATTAGGAGCATCCTGAAAAATCATACTAGGGCTTATTTTCAGGTTAGGTCTTATTTTCAGGGAAACAGGGTAGTACTGCCCCACTAGTAGGCTAAAGTATATGGGCTAAACGAAGAACTACTTGTAGAAGCTGAGAGTGGGGTTAACAATAAATGCAAGTAAAAGCTCTCTGTTCACACTTTGATTTCAATATGTACTGGTAATATAGAGTGTTTTTAATTGACTGAAATCCTTTTATTTAGCTTAGTAAGTCACCACTTGAGTAGGCTCATCAAATCAGTGGGCCTTACAGAGGAGTTGACTCACCAAATCCCTACAGATTCAATGAGTCTACTCTAGTTGCAACAGACTATACCAAATAACAGGACATCAGCCATTGTATTTTAGCAATCTTGTGATTTCAGGTATTTGTAGTTTGTGGTTTTAATTTGTGTTTTTGTGCAGATGTTTAGCTGCTTGGCTTCTGAGGAGAAGGAAGGGCATAGTATAAATTAAATTACTACTACTTCTACTACTACTGTTACTACTAGTTGAATAATGCTTCTGAATGAGCCAGAAACAAACATGAGTGATTGAGCAGCTAGGGGTGATGGTGACAATGTAAACAAAGAACAGTGACTATACAACTGGGTATATGTTGAAGATTGGGAAAGTGTGACTCTTCAGATACTGTTTTAGACTGCAAATCCCATTGTTCCTTAATGTTGACTCTCATGGCTAGGGCTGATAGGAGCTCTGGTCCAATGACGTCTGGAGAGTCATACATCCCCTTACAGGAGAAAACTACAGGGAGAGAGTCAAAAGGAGAACAAATTAAGCTAGGGAAAGTCCAAACAGCAGGCAAAGAATTTTCTATTCTCCATCTTTGTTGGACTACAACTGGCATCAGTCTTTCATTCTATTAGAGAACCATCTGAGCTCTTGGCCACGTATCGTGCAATGAATATATATCATATACCGATGGTAGTTACTTTTTCCCCATTATGCATAATTACATAATATTTGGCATGCTAATCGGCATCAATAAATAAAGAGAAAACTTTGCATGTACCAAACAAGTAGAATTTTATAGAGGGTAAAATACTGTTTTTGGGAGGCTCTTTAGTCAGATACCCCTCTCTCTTTGGGTTACTCTGCAGTACTGCCCCCATATTGGAACAGGCTATCCAAAAGTGTAGCAATGAAAATGTAGCATGACTCCAGCTTCAATGTTTGCACCTCTCTGGGGGGCTATTGCTAGAGCCCAAGAAATTTTCCAATGTCAGTGTAAAGACTTTATGTTTTTCAAAACAACCTTTTCTCCATCAGTGTCCTTTCCCTCAGTAGCTTATGCTGAATATTGACTCAGCATTAAATAAAGAAACCAACCTATTTAAAAACTGATGGCAACTCCCTCTGTATCTAGAACATTCAGTGACTGGGAAACAGGAAATAAGAGAAAGAAATAACAACCATATAAAATATTTTCAGAGTGAGTATCGCACATGGATTTTCATATAAATATGAATTACACATAAGATGCAGTATATCCCTTGTAGTGCATATTAATTTGAATATTCATGCACATACATTACATTTGGTCCTAAAAATTATACCAGCTCCACCCTCTCTCAGACTTTCTGCTCTCATCACTAATTGGTGAGTTTTGAAATAAGTTACTCTTCTATTCTTTCAAGGTCCAGTTCTGACACACAACATGAGTGCCCCTGCCTGCTTCTCATGGCTTTGTGAACCAACTATCATTTCCAATTTCCCATAATGCTTTGGAGGTAGGCTATTTCAGGGCATTGTGGGTAGCTAAAATGGTGGGTGGCTTGTACGAGCTGCCTGCCACATATCACAGCAGTGCTCCTGTCAGTAACCCCTGTTGGGGAGAGGTGGTGACAGAATGCACTTTACCAGGAGGCCACTCAGACTTGGACCTGGACTTAATTTTCCTTTTCCTCTTATTGTGATGGGTTTAGGGCAAACATGAAGCAGAGAAAACAAGGCATCCTCCTTGGTCATTATTTCCCTGTCAAGTATTCTCTTCTATAGCATCTTGAGACAATGATTTAAAAGGGGGGGGGGGTGTCGTTACTTACCACTGCGTGTTTTACTAAAGGTGCAACTCCACAGTGAGGGAAATGCAAATTCACTTGCACTTATTTGCTGTAAAGTTGCACAGGAGAATTCAGGTTTCACTAGGTCTCTCTGAGCTGCCTTGCTTGCACCTTGTTCCCAATAGCTCAGCAAGGTGGTGCAGTTAGAAGAGAACTGCCCAACAAGCTATAATCAAGTCATTCTCATTTCGTTAGCTTTGCTGTAAGTGTTTTTGTTTTTAAAAGAGGTTTTGCCCTTACCTGTTTAAAAAAAAGGTGGGGGGAAAATTAAGAAAAATCTTGCTGGGGGCCTTTGCTCACGCTGTTCCCTGAGTGTGTGCTGGTTTCTTCCTCACTGCCTGTGGGAGAGGAGAAGCTTTAAAAAGAAGACTCCAGTGGGTAGGTGTGTGTATATAGGCACAGCTCATGCTCCCGCAAGAGGTGAGGGGGAAGGTATTGGCAGTGTGTGGACATTTACTGTCTTAAAAGCCTCTAGCTATGCAAGGGGAAAAAGTTCAAGGACCTACAGAGCAGAATTAGCTTCAATTCATCCCTCAGTATATCACCCCTTATTGCTTAGTTCTTTTCAACCGACACTTACTGTCTCAATAATTTACTCAGAGATACTGGTAAGAGAAAAGAATAAAAAGTTTTGTTTTATTCACAGGTCTTCATAGATCAAAACAAACAGAATTCTGTAGAAAAATAGTGACTGATTATATGAACAGAGCTTAACTGATTAATTAGCTGCATGACTAACTATACAACTAACAGCAGACTTCTGACTTACATAGTTCTGTCTTCAAGGCTGTCGGACTGAAAAGAGCTGGAAAAGAAGACTTGAGTAGAGAGGTGTAGCTCTCTTCAAAATCTGAGGTAGAAAGGGAACAATTTTCTAATATTGGATTGAATGACATTCACCTCAGTCCAGAAAGGTCCCTCCCAGCCAAATATCTCTTAAAGGCAACACACAAGGGTGCAATAATTCCAACAGGAGGTGTGTATGCCTAAATCCATGTGAATGGATCCATTTTTTAAAAAGTAGAAGTGCAGTGGTGGAGGAGAAGATTTATAGATTTTGGGGAAAACTTCTGGCTGATTCACATTTCCCTTTGCATCATGTGATCAATGGGAAAAAAACAAATTAGCCCTCCCCAAACCTGCAGTATTTTCTACATTTCCCCCCCAATGCAGTGGGAGTCTATGTTGCCAGTAAAGATGATCTGGACTGAGGTGAGATGCCTACTTGAGTCATAGCAATTGGGAGAATTGTGATTAAAAAAATAATGCCGTTTGGTGCTTGTTATGCTTTTGGAATAACAGCCATCAGTTCCATTATTTTCAAAGGTGTTAATAATAGCAACATTAAAGGGATAAATTCTGTACCTTGAGTATTCTTTCCTCATTGATTCAGAAGTATGATTTGGAGACCAAAAACTGGGGCAACTTTTTTAGGACTTGGGTTCCTTTGCCCTCTCCCGCTGCCAAACCCCCTGAAAGCGACTTTAATAATGTGATAATGGTTCTTGCTCCTTATGAATAAGTAAAGAGTTAGTCTGAAAAACAAATAAACAGACAGTGGTTAATTTGTAATTCACAGCATTTTTTGGTTTGGGTGGTGGTGAGTAATAACTCCAACTTCGGTGAGCCATGAACAAATAACTAGGGTGCCAGTGAATTTCCTGAAAAGGTCATCCCATTGCCATGCACAGCTGCACAGTGCAGAGGTGTCCCTTGACACACTGCAATAGTATCCCTTGACACATTTGGCACAGGAGACCACCAAGATAGTGAACTTTGAGGGATCATCAAGGAGCAGCAGACTGACAATTGTTTATCATTTATAATTCTGTTTTTATGATCATGATGTTATTACTTGGATTTCTCTCTCCAGCATCTTTGTGCCATATAAATAAGGCAAGTCCTGTTACGCTGATGGTGAAAAATAAACTCTTCATAAAATGCAGCTATGTAATAAATGTCTTTTTGACAGCCAGAATGCCTTCAGGTGATGTAGGTAAGCCTGTTCGATCCTTTAGCTCTCAAAACATCAGCTTCAAAGGTTTGGACAACAACTCACATAAACCCCCCAGCCTTCACGGGGAAAGATAATAGTTTGGAAATCTCATGCTTTCCTTGTAATGTCTAGTTTGACCATGAGTGTGATATAATTGTTAAACTTAACAATAGCTTAGAAATATTCCAAGTGAAATACCCGTGGCACATCCCAGTGCTGCCTCACTCTGACTCTTACAAATGAATTGCTTTCAATGTGAGTCTTTCTTTCAGCAACTGCATGAAAAAACAGAGAAAAGTTAGTATCAAAATTTTCTTTTAAACAACTAGTTGTGCCAATTCATAGAGGGTGTACTTCTGAGTACACCAAGGTATTGCAAAATAGATTCTTCTCTTGCTTATTCAGGTGTTGCTCATCCTACTGAACCCAGCATGTGAGCCGAGTAGGGCCCTTGTTGTTTTGCTCATATGGAAATTGACAGGACTGAGAGGAGAGGCTCCTGTTTCCTTGGGCGTATGAACTGTTCTTGTTCTCATGGAGAGCCTCCACATGTGTAAGAACCTCTCCTCTCTAGACTTGTTCCTTTCCAAGTGAAGAAAGCAATACTACCACTGTCAACACACAGATCTTGTTTGATTTTTGAAGCTAATGAGGGTCAGAGCATAGTTAGAATGTGGATGGGAGACCACCATGGAATAGCAGGTACATCCAGGGAAGGCTAGAGAAAATATTCTGCTTGAAACCATGAAAACCTACTGCTGGGCATCAATGTCGACAATATTGGGCTAGGTGGAACAGTGATCTGCTGCAGTATAAGACAGCTTCCTATGTTCCTGTGTCAACTTTGACAGCAGGACCAGCACATTGGTAGTTATTTAATTTGGTATTATTTTCTGTTTACTGTCAGGAACAGGGAGAGACACCTGTGGGGGTCTGTCCCTGCACCAAAATAACTTGGACTTGAGTTCTAGCCACATGACTTCTTTGCTTCCTGCAGTCATTTCTGTCTTTGCAGTCATGTATGGAAAACTGAGCGCAATAGTGGTCTGTATGACTGAAGGGGGAGAGATGGCATTTGTATTTCATTCAGAAAAACATATTGAGTGGCCTTGGGAAAACCCAAGTCATACAGGCATCTGTTGCCTGCATCTCCTTTTGAGAGGCTTTAGAACCAGTAGATGGACATTTTTCCAATAGTAAAAGAAAACCCATAAGGTGTTTTCCTATGCACTCTGTACCGGTTACAGAACTTGCTGTTACATGTGAAGATTTGAGAATCAAGGTTTATGTAGCGATGGATGACTCTGCCTCTTTCAAGTTACTTTCGCATGTGCCTGATTATAAGTACACTCCTTCTCATTTTCAGTGAACTCTGTTTAAACCACATGGAAAAATATATATATATTTATAGTTTATTCCAATTCATACTAAGCTCAGTTTAAGGAAATGACTGCTCTACAGTTTAAAGGCATTTTTAAATGGATGAGTGTGAGAGGAATGGTCATGCCCATCTTTGCCTCATTGGAACTATTTGACCGTCGACTGTGACAACCCACAGGGACTCGCCCACCAGGACACCCACCCACCCAACAGACATGCTGGAATCGCTGCCATCAGTACTTGCACCTCTCACAGCTTGCTCAGGCACTGGAGGAGGCCTCTCCCTGCACCAATGGTTCTCCATCCAGGACTATTAGCTCTCTCTGGAGGGGCTGGGAGTGGGGCCTAGTGAATGAAACTCAGCCCCTGCAGAGAGATGGAGAGTGACGTGGGGGGCTAGGCAACTCTCAGCCCCTGATCCACTGACTTGGAACTCTTGCTTGAGTCAGACAGGTCAAGGACTTCCTGGCCCTGGTGTATCTACGGATCCAATGCTGGAGGAGTCTTTTGAGTCATCTCTCCTCCTCAAGGGGGCAGTGAGGTGTATACTGATCTCACTGTTCTGATCTCAGTGTTAGGTCTTGTTCAGAACAGTCTGAGCTTCTCTAAGGCAGGGGTCCCCAACCTTTTTCACCCCATGGACTGGCTGGGGAAGGCGGGGCACCCCCCCGCTCGTGTGCATGTGCGAATGCTCTCGCGCGAACGAGCATGCGCACACATGCACAAACGGTGGTGCGGCGCCTGTGCGGGCGTGCACGCACTTGTGTGCATGCGCAAACAGCAGCGCGGCACTTGTGCGGGTGCATGCACACTCGTGTGCACGCGCAAATAGCGGCACGGCGGCTTGTGCAGGTGTGCGCATGCTCATGCGCAAATGGCGGCACGGCACTCGCACGGGCATGCTGGAGCGTGTGCGTATGTGCGAATCAGCTGTGCGGGGGTGAGTGCGTGCAGGGGGTGGGGCAGGAGGTCTGTCTCCGTGGCCCGGTCCGGCTCAGGCCACGGACCGGCACCAGGCTGCGGACCGGGAGTTGGGGACCTCTGCTCTAAGGGATTCCTCACAGAATTAGTTCTTAACCTTTAAGCATGTCCTACCAAACTGGGTTCTGCACTGTAGTATAAATGGCTGAGAGCATTTTGGTATAGATAGACGCATCCAGACTCCTATGACATTGAAGTTGAGTTTAGAATGGGAAAGACTGACTGGATACCCAAAGCAGAGCAAAATCCTCTACTAGTCTTCTCAGAACCAAGTCCCACTGTGTTAAAGCGGGTTTATCCAAGTAAGTAAATTGCAGCCATAATTATGGAGAGACTGTTGCTGGTTTATATTTGCATAAGCGTTGGCAGCCAATTGTCACTGATAAATGAGATGCTTTTTGCATTCATGGGTGTTTGCCTAGGAATGCAATTTTGCACACCAAATGAGCTCATCATTTGATGTGTGAAAATAACAGGATCATTCCGCCATTCATTACATTTTTAGAGATTAAAAAAATAAATATTGGGGATGGGCATTATTTCTGCCTTTTGCAATGTTGTGGCTCCAAGCAATACAGAACTCTCAGTGCTGCATGAGTGGGACATCAGGCATTGGAAACGAAGGTGCTCTTTCCACTAATTAAGAATTACAGAAGAAAAGCAAGCTGATTTGTCAAATCCAGATTGATGCAAACTTGTGTCTAATATGCAGGGTCTTTTCATCTTCTTAAGGTGCATTGCTTCTAGATATGAAATCAGCATCTAGTGACGCCTGAAGACATCACATTAATCACTGGAAGACTGGAATAGTGGGCTAGCTCAGCCTTTTTTCTGATTGAATCAGGCTGCTTTCATGTTCTTACCATCTGAAAAAGTTTAAAGTACAGATGGGCAGTCAGTGTGATCCTGCAAATGGTCTCCCCCACCACCCTGATATTTTCCCATTTCAGAGGGAGACATTTCTGAACAAAATTTTCTGTAACATTAAAATAAAAACTTAGCAAACAAATCATAATCAGGTTTATAAATTTTTAATTTAATTTTTACTTTGTTCTTTATCCAGCCATGCCTCTACCTAAACAATAAAGTTTATGGTTCTTAGGGTTTATTTTTTGGGTTTATTTTTTTTTTTTTTTTGCTTATTTACATTGATTTCCCATTTTATGCAGAGAGTCTGCAAAATGGTGGATCTGGTGTTTCGGAGCAGCACAATTGAAGCGTGCAAGATGCAAATAATGGTGCTTGAAGTCCATTACCAATATAACAAAAGTAAGTCTGCTATTCTAGTTCTCTTCAACAGGTGAAATAAGTTATCATATCTGCTTTGTTGCTCACAACTTTCCATATCCTTTTGTAAGCTAATTTATGCATATTTCCATGAATGTCACATATATGTCTACAGTCACCCTAACCAGCCATCATAATCTAGCAATTTCTTTGCACTGAAGAAACTTCCTGTTGCCATTTAAATGAATGAGCCCCACACAGTAGCACAGAGGTAGAGTGTAGCTCTGTGCTATTTATTCATGAGCATAATAGTTCAAGGCATGCATTTGTATTGTAGTTTACCTCTAAGGAGGGGAAACTCTTTAAGTCTGGGAGCTGAATTCAATTCCAGAGAAGTTCTCAGAGGCTGCATTCCTGTGTTTGAAGGAAGGGACCCAAAATACCAGCATATTTTAATATATTTTAATATATTACTTTAAATATTTCCATATTTTAAGTGTGACTTAGTTCCCATCCTACCAGTAATTAAGTCTTAATTAAGTCATAGGAGAGGCATTTCTGCCTTTTAGAATGGGAAAATCCTCTGCAAAAGCTAGGAAGCCATCAAAGGCTAATATCATGAGGAAGATGGTGTGGCCATAGTGGAAGGCCCAGAAGGCCCAATTGGGACTCTGGAGGGGCCCAATGGTCCCAGAATCTGATTTACATGTACATGCTTACCTTGGCCCTATACCTAGATGACGGAATTACCCATGAGAAGTGAGTACCCTTGGATCTCAGTTAAAACGAAAGGCCATTTGAAGACAAAGGCTGAGATAAACATTCTTACTTTTTCTGTTTAAATTTTTAAGCTGTGAACCTGACTAATGTGTCAGAGTTGGAGAAAGTTGATTCATCTGGATTTATCACAGTGGAAAGAATGGCTGTTTGTCCAGGTTGCTGGTCTAGAGTTCAACAGTGAGGACAATAAGGATGCAGAAGGACCAGGAGCATCGAGTATGCCAGGCTTCTGTAATTCTTGACAAGGAATTAGAAAATCTGTTTGTTCCTCTTTGTCCTGCATCTATCTTAAATTCAAGTTCTTTCTGTCCTGAATGTGATAAAATTTAGAAAACTTGATAATATTTTAAAAAATGAACTGAACTGAAATTCTACCCCATCTGCACCAAGCAAATTCAGTAGAGACATCTGTTCCCAGCATGGGAAAGACCATATAGCACTTGCCTCCATGTTAAAGATGGCAAGTCTCTTAGGAAAAAAAAATATGTAAAGAATTGGCAACCTTAATTAACCATCAAATATAGGAATTTTTCAGTTTGATTTCATTTTCCATTCAGTTTTTTAAAAAATCTCACCTTTTTCCATGATGAATATGAAAAAAACAAACAAACAAAAAAAAAACACCTGTAAATGTTTCTGTGCCACTAACCTGTACCATATATCTCTTTACATGATGGTCAGTGAATGCAAATAGCTGTATTTTTTTTTATTTTTTATTTTTTTTTTAGATAGATATTTATTTTATTAAGCAGAACTACAGAATACAAAATATAAAATATCAAAAAACGAAAAGGAATAAAAAAATAGCCCAAAATAAGCCCTCCCCTCCCCCCTTCAGAGGACAAGAAATTCCAATCTCCTTTGAGTCCCAGATTCCCCAGGTTTCCAGTGAGCCTTGAAAAAGATAATGAACATAAAACATTTTCCCCTAAATTTTTGTCTTTTCCTGAGCCCAAACATATATTAAATTCCAACTTTGTTTCACATAGTCTCTTGGTTGTTCACGTAGTGCTTCTGAAAGTGCATCTAATTCTGCAATATCCAACAGTTTCTTTAGGAGCTCCTCCATCGTGGGTGTTTCTTCACTTTTCCATTTTTGGGCCCAGAGTAACCTAGCAGCTACAAGTATATACATTACACAATATTTGATTTTCTTATCAGTGATTTCCGACACAATATTTAACAGTGCTATTTCAGGCTTAAAATTTAATTTCTGTTGAATGATTTCTTTTATTATTTCCCACACCTGCATCCAATATCTCTTGACTTTTTCACATGTCCACCACATATGATAATAGGTTCCTGCTTTTTTTTTACACTTCCAACAAACATTGCTATTACCCTCTGACATTTTTGCCAACCTTACAGGGGTATAGTGCCATCTATAGAACATTTTGAGGATATTTTCTCTTAAATTTACCGGCTTAATCATTTTATGGGATTCTTTCCACATCAATGTCCAATCATCAATATCAATATTGTAACCAAAATTGCTTGCCCATTTTATCATCGTCTCCTTTACCCTCTCATCCGCCATCTCATATTCCAATAGGTATGTATACATTTTTTTAATTATTTTCTCATCAGTATAGATCCACAGTTTATCCACTTGAACTTCACCCTCAAAGAAACCCACAATTTTGTCTTTTTTATATCTTGATTCCAATTTGTTCATTGACCACCAATCTGTTGCCACCCCCAGTACCTCTAGTTCTTGCTTATTTTTTATGTTTTGTTCTTTGCTAAGCAATTCTTTATATGTTAGCAGTGCCCCTTTCTGGTTCAATACTTTCAGAGTAAATGCTTCTATAGGCGCTACCCATATTGGAATTTTCTTGTAGGTTTGTATTTGAAATTTTTGCCACACTAGGTATAAAGCCTTCCTCACAATGTGTTCCATAAAGTGTGATTGCTCCTTATATTTTCCATACCACAAATAGCTGTATTGACTGCCAGATTGCCTCTTACTGTAGACGAGTTTCAAAAAAGATTTCACATATGCTTTAGGGAGGAAATATACTTTGCTCTCCATTCCTATTACATTTCCTCCATTCCTGTCTATTTGGACATTGTTGGCTATCTTCTGGGTGGTAAGCTAGGCTTAGTTGGAGGTCCTGCCTTCCATGTTGTGCCTCTGTAAGCTGAGGGTTGCGTCTTGCTTGCTCTGGAAATGTTATTTCTCTAGCTGTCTCCAAGCTGTCTATGAAGGATATTTTGAGAAACTCCTCTTAATTATATAGTCTAATTATGTTAATGGAGTCAGAGATGAATATAGTTCTGATTTAAAAAATACGCAAGAAGCAAACATTTTAATTAAATATGTTTTTTTTCTCAGTCAGGATGATGATGATGATCATGGTGATGGTGATTCTTGTGCCTAAAAAAACTGCATGCATTTCAAAAACAAGGTTTTGGGAACAATATCAAGAAATTTTGCACAGTACTATAAGCAGTTGCAGATCTCAGAAATCACACCATCAGAGCTACAAAAACAGCAATATTAGGAACAACATACATACTGCTCTGATATTTAACAGATACTTAGGTTTTTGGTTAAAACTTGTATCTGTTATATAATACTAGTCAATGTTTTTATAATTTTGACTGTGCCTATTGATGATAATAATGATGATGATGATGATGATGTGGTGCCATCAAGTCAATTATGACTTATGGTGACTCTTTTCAGGGTTTTCCAGGTAGAGAATATTCAGAAGTAAACCACCATTCCTTTCTTCTGGGAACGCTCTGGGTCTATGCAGCTTGCCCAAGGCCACAAAGGCTGGCTCTGCTCACAGCAGGCACAATGGGGAATTGAACTCTCAACCTCTGGCTACCTAAACCACTGAGTTATCTGGGCCATGATGAAATAGAATAGGCATCCTATATTTTAATATTGTTATTTCTAATGTGACCAAAATAAGCACCTCTCCACAAGAGGGAAGTATACCCAAGCTTGGGGGAATCTCAATTTTTGTAATACAGAAATAATTTTGTAATCTGGGAGAGAGGACACTATTCTCTTAGCACTTTTGAAATGAGATTCAATGTCAGCCTGGTCTGGTGCTGCAAATTCTCTCTTTTATTATCACAATTTTTTTTCTTGTAGCCTGTAAAAGTGTGAGATATTTTTTGTGCTATAACTGAGAGTCCTCACATTGGTGAGAATGATTTTTGAGCAAATTGTGCAATACTACAACAGCTGCTGTTATGTTGCATAGATTAAAAAAACAAAAAAGCAGAAGCATCAGATGGGTTGTCTGTGTCTTTATAAATGACCAACCAGTCCATCCATGTTTATTCTGTGAGTGAGCTTTGTTTTGCCAAGGGAAAGGACACTAGTTTTGTGGAGACTGCCACAAACTACACGATCTTGACAGGAAAAAGAATCACTGCTTGTCTCACTCCCACATTGAAGATGAATGGCTTGGAAGTTCCTTATCAAGGTGTCTCATCATGGAGAGAGCTTACAGTGATGAAGATGAGGAATTTAGTAATTCTATTCTGATTGGGGTTTATATGTGGAAAGGGACGAGGGCTCCATGGTGTCTTTCAAAATGTGACATTTTGCAAATATCTTGGGCTAGCCTTCACACAGTGCTTACATCAAAGTCTCTTGTGACAGGCTATGCTGTGAACATCGGTCTGAGAGTGGGAGACTGGTAAGCTCAACATACTCCCCCCCTTTTAAATCCATATTTCTACTTCTTATGTACTTGAACACTACCCTTAGTAAGAACAGGAGTTAAATGTAATTAAATATTTGTTGACTTATAATGAAATAGCTTGAGGGAATGTTGGTATCACCTCAGACCAACAGGGCATCAACATTCCAGTTAATGTAGCTCTTATTTGTATTGTACTTAATTTTATTTATGTAGATGATCTTTATTAAATCATCACAGAACCCTCAAATTCAGATGACGTTGAAGGCAAAAAAGTCTCTCTATATAGGCTAGCATGTCATAGGCAAACAGACCAAGCTGGCTAATTCGGAACTTCATTGTTGAAGGCAAGGTAGATAGTACTCTGGGCCATTCATCTGGGAAGTGATTTCTGAATGTTATTTCTTGGCTATTCTGCAAAATGAGGGCTAGGTTTGGAGATGAAGTGAACCCTGTCTTGTAGCTGCTGCATGTAATCTGAGTGAATATCTTGCTGTTTGTTGATATTCTATTTGTAGGTCTTGAGTGGCTGCGAGTGGGTGGGTGAGTTTTATGTTAGCTCTGACTCAAACATTTGCAGTACCCTTAGGAAAATTCTAATGGCTGCAATCTGTCAGAAGTACTATCGATTTGAATGAGATTTCCGTGTGCTTCAGTATTTCTGTAGTGTAAGCCAAATGCTGCAGGTGTATATGATGAAACCATTTATCCGGAATAGTCTCCAGATTATGTAGATGTTGTTTCTAGTGGGAGACTAATTTTTTGCGTATTGAAACATCTGTTTCTGACAATTTTTGCCTAATTTCCTACCATGTGTTTGCTATACCAAATTCTGATTCAAAGTTGTTTAAACTGTTCTATGAGTTAGGGCAGTGGTTCCTAACCTTGAGTCCCCAGATGTTATTGGACTAAAACTCCCAGAAGCCTTCACCACTAGCTGTGCTAGCCAGGGTTTCTGGGAGTTGTGGTTCAAGAACACCTGGGTTACCCAAGGCTGGGAACCAGTGAGTGAGGGGGTTCTTTAGTAATTTTCACTGAAAGGTCAATGTCATTCAGCTGTGACTGTTTTTGATGTTTGTAAAAGATCAGTTGTTTTCAGCCAATTCTTGATAGTTTTTATTTGTACTTGATCGAAAAGCACTATTACTTCAAAATATGTTATCTGCAAATATATCTTTTGTACAATTCAGTAATGTCTTTAAGAAATGCATCAGTGAAACTTGCATTCTTTCAAGAAACAAATATCCCTGTGCAGTTTTTTTTTTAATCTTTCAGAATCAGTGGAATTTGACAGATGTTTAAAGATTTCCTGATTACGTTTCTGCTTATTTCTAGGCTGGCTAGATCGCACAATGGCCTTCCCCAATGAAGATATTGCCCAGTTTCCTATAAAACTCTTCCATCTGCTGAGAAATGATCAACCCAATGAAAATATCCTAGTTTCACCACTGAATCTTTCAGCTGCATTGCATCTTCTGTATAGTGCCAGAAGGAACTCCGCAGGGCAGACTGAAATGGTGGGTATTTATCAACAAACAAATCCTTCTTTCCTTAGTTCAGTGACCAGTAGGGGTTTTACGGAAAACACAACCAGAATATATATTTCACATAATGCACTATTCTCATGGTAACTCACGAAACACAGATCACTCATTATTCATGGATGACCTGTTTATGCAATACAACAGTAGGATTTCATTTTTGCAGGTGAGATAATGACCCATATGAATAGCCTCCCTGCATGAAGAAAGATTCTCCTTCAGTGAGGTGTACTAGGTTAGGCTCCCCTCTCCCCCAAAATACAACTTTTCAGTGTACTGGAGTGTTTTGTTTTTTTGATTTTTTTTTTGTGTGTGATTTTTTTCTTTGGCCGGAACGGATTATGCATTCCTATGGGAAATGGTGCTTTGACTTAGGACCATTTCGAGTTATGACTGGAGTTCCGGAACCAATTAAGTTCGTAAGTTGAGGCACCACTGTACCTAAACCACTGAGCTATCCAGCCAATTACAACCTAAAATTGTGTCTTAAAAATAGAAATGATCTACTGCACTATATTTACAGTAGATCATTTTAAATCCTTGCAACAACTTAGTAGTATTAGAAACCAGGCTGGACTGGATATAGCTTGAAGGACTTCTGGGTAAACTGGAAGAAGACAGTGGGGAGTTGATCTTTGTGATTCCTCCTCCCCTCTCTGCTCTCTCCCATGTGCCTCCTGAAGGGTATTTCTGGGGGACTGGAAGTCCCTCCAATGCAGACCCTAGGAGGTCTAGAGGCAAAAGGGAGGATCACGTAAGCATTTTCTTTTGACTCCCTTACTCTAGTGGGGAGTTTCTGCTGGACCCTCCTGGTGCCATCCAGGAATGGAAGGAGACCTTTTGTTCATGGAATGGCCAAGCTCGATCCCACTCTCCAACCACAAAAATGTGAGTTTCAAAATAGCTATGGAAAGCATGGGATGTCTTAAACTCCCAGGGACCTAAACAGACTTCAGCCACCATTCAGTCACAACCCTGATTCCAACTTCTTTGGAAAGAGCCATTAGCATATTTTCGGTGGTCGCTATAGCATAGCAGACAACACAGTGGGTCCTGATTTTGGTGAAAGTTCCATTATAGGCATGTGGGCCATGTTTTTGAATGGGTACCTTGGTCAAAGGCCAATCTATTGAAGCAAATCAAAATAAAATAAAATAAATCTTTTTTGAAAACACCGCCTTTTGCCACTTATATGAAAGCATGTTATTGTTACTTGCAGTGCAGTGATGTTGACATTCTGTTTTAGACCCCCAGTTCCAGTCAAGATAATGAGTGCATAAGTTCAGAATCCAGACCACATTCTGAAGCACCAGCAGGCTGCAATGCCTCAGAAGCCAGTCATACAGGGCTCTTCACACAAGATTCATGTGGTGTGGAAGAGGCACTGGTTATGTCTAATGGTATGTTTATCAATGTATTTGTATTGGCATGAATGAGAGAAAGGTGTGAATGGCAGTTAGTTTATCTGCATGTTCATTAGACTGCAGTGCAGTGTAATGAATTCTGGCAGTGTAGGAATGGATCTTCACAAAGGCTAAGGGCAGCTGGGTCCTCTGATGATTTTTCAAGCATCTTACAGTAATGACGGTATTGCCTGGAGAACTCAGAGCTTGCAAATATTACTTCTTTGGATGCCCTTTCTCAGAATTCTCCAGTTAGCATGTCCATGCTGGCTAGAGATTTTGTAGGGCTCTTACCCAATTTAATGATTCCCCCAAGCTTTGGCAGAATGCTTGAATAAAGTTCATTTAAAACATAAAATAGAATTCATATGGAGAAAAATAGAACAATAGTGGTGGTTAATAAACCTATCTGGTATATGTGTTGAATTGCATCCAACAGTGGCTTTACATTTAGACATTACAAGGGAGGGTGCAATTTTTTCTCAGTACCCCCCTGCCCACGGAAGAGTGCTGCACTGGAGTAAAGCTCCCATTCCATTCCATGTATGTTTTTATGATGTAAAACAACACATGACTGCACTGGTTTGTTAGCCCCAACTAACAGAATCTGTGCTTCTGAAATCAATATACAAAACTGGAATGCAATTGCCCTTTAGCATTTGCACTTTTCACAATTGGTGATGCATTTCTCTGAACAGCATGTGAACGCTAAGTAACCCCAAGCTGTGTGCCTAAGAATACAAACATTACTGACTTGCTTAGAAAACAACATCCTGTCGAGAACAGCTTACAAAAATCAGTGTAGTAGGCCAATGTATGGATAAAAACAAATATATTATGAAAAATTCACCCCAAATCCATAATGAATGTTATAAAGATTTTTTCAAAAAATTACTGATTGATGTGGAAACAGATTAGAACAAACATGGGTAGGAAAACAGAGATATGAAGAGTATTAGAACAGAAAGATTCAAGCATACCTCACTACAGATTCAGAATGTGTTGCCCTGGCTTGTTCTTGGCTTTGTCTCAGATATAGATAAAGATTCAGATCTGGTATGGTGCTTATTTTTTAAACTTAATTGCCATGTCCTCTTTGTAGCCCCTGAAGCTCTGCATAAGGCTGTGGTAGAAAACTGTGAAGCATGTGCAGCAAACAAAAGATCTCCAGTTCCTGCTTCTCTTCCAGCTTCCGAGAGGGATGCCAGAGAAATGGGCAGCAATCTGGGCCATGTTTTCACACCTAATGGTGATGAAGATGTTGCTTCTAATTTTCTTCTTGAGACCAAAGACATCCCAAAACATGAAGCTGTGAAAGTTCTAAGTGACAAAGTGACCTCTTCCGAAGATATAGCACTTTGCCATCTGCCATGTAATCCAGAAAAACAGAAGAGATCATTTGCACAAGGAACTGTGGCAGCTGAAGAAATAAGGCTGTCTTCTTTCTACAGCATCAAAACTGATGAGAAAGGTCCATGCAATACTTCATTCCAGCCAGCTGAAAGTACTGTAAACCAAGTGGTATGTGGGGATACTGAAGCAAAGCTAGGGAGCCCCTCTCTTGTCTCCATTCCAACTTCAGAGGAAGATAACAGAGGATCAGCAATAGAAGATCGTTGTGTTGAGGCTACAGCAAGTAAAAATTCTCAGTCTTCTGCTGAAGATACTGCCTTGCATCTACTGAGAACACATAATGATGAGGTTCTTCTAAACCAAGAAAAGCCTTCTTTAGAAGGGAAAGTCCACCAAAATCAACCCACCAACACAAAAGCGAGCCAGGAGGGATTGTCTCAAACTGGAAGCGTTGCTGTTTCAGATGTGCATTCACCTTTGCCTGTTCCCTTGACAGAAGGAGCTGCAGGTAATGTGCAGAAGACTCCAGTGCAAGAACTAAGTTGCAATATGGATTCTATGAAAAGCAAGGACTGTGGGACAGAAAGTGCAATCTCTCCTCCATTTGCTTCTCTTCCTTCTGAGGTCAATGATGGACAAGTGTGTATGAATTTGATTCAGATTCCAGAAGATAATAGTTTGAGGCTTGAGACAAATAAAGATATTTCTTTAGACTTTCTTCCATGGAGTGATTTTCCAAGGAATGAAGAGAAGGTGATTGTAAGCCAAGAAGGGTCTTCTCCTGGAGAGAAAGCATTGAACAGTCAGATCACACCACCAGATCCCCAGACGGAATCCTTCTTAAACCATACGGAGGCACCAAACACATCTTCCTCCTCTGTTGTGGATGGAGCCTCAAGGACTACTCTTAATGATATTGTTTCCAGGGAAGAATTCAAATGCTCCATGGATCAGAAAAAGGGTGCCAGTTCTGCAGGAGATGAAAGGGTCTCCCATGTAGTTCTTCCATCAAATGATGGTCTAATGGATCGACAGCTCCAGAGCAGCTGGGACTACAAGGTAAAACACTGGTTAAATCAATCTGTCTTTGAATTAGGATCTTCTTCATATGATCTTCCTTGGAACAAATACCTTATAGGAAGGGAACAGAGGGAGGTACTAATGCAGTCGCACTATACTGTGCAACGAAAGTGTTTTGAAAATCGAAATGTTCTACTTCAAAGCAGGCGATCTAGGAGACATGCCTGGATACAAAATCTTCCCTTTGCTCCAAGACTGACAGTGCAGTCTTATACAGGTCTGCTCAGAAGTAACTCCCATTGAGTACATTGGCGCTGCTTGTCAGGAAAAGGGCTGGGAGACTACCACCGGGAGTAGCAGCAGCAGCAGCTTCAGGAACAACCTATTGTATGCTGTCTAACATTGAGTTTGGAATGGAACTTTTTAGAAGTGATTTGTCACATTATTCATTGAACTGTTGTATGTTGTGATGTTACAAAATATAGTTTAAGTTGCTCATTGTATGAAAAAAGCAACAATTTTACCAGTTGCTTCTCGAAAGGAACATTGTTACAGCCTCATATGCACAAAAAGTAACTTGTTACAGGTAGTGGCATTACTTCTAACATATGGTTTCCAAGTTATGGTTGAATGGCCTTGAACTCTGTATGCTGTCAAACTTCATGTTTGTTAAAAGTCATATTTTTGTTTTCAGTGGGTGGTGTTGTAAAAACATTACCAGCTGGCTAAGATGCCTACGGGGAAAATGAGATCTGATGGCAAACCCCCATGCAGAATCAACTCTGCCTCCAGCTCTCTATAAAAGCAGGGGGATGTGGAGAATTTAAGGAGAATGCTGAGGGAACAGGAAGCAAATTTCATGTTGCTTCTTGAGGGTATCAGAGACCAGACATAACCCTATTTGGGCAACCAATAGTTCCAAATAATGGAAGACACCATCAGAATCATTTTTCTTCCTGGTGCCCATGTCATTCCAGACCTTGTTTCTAAGGAATCTGAAAGATCTGGTTCAGCTCTGCCTGTTGTGAAATCTAGTTGCACCTTTAAAAAGTTCTAATGTGGGGTAAATGTTATTTAAAAAATATTTTTATTGTTGAAGCATATATCTTGCTTTTTTTCTTCTTAAAAAGAACTCGAGTGGTTTAGAGTATTCAAACACAATACAAAACATACATATCAAACATAAATAAAATAATAGAACAGTAGTAACACAACAAGACAGAAACTCATCAGTGAAGTAGTAGAAGCAGTGATGAAGAATCAAATTATTAGATTCCACTGGAGTAACCCATTGAATAAAAAAGAACCTGGTAAGTCAACACTTATTTATTCAATGTTGTACTCATACAATGAGTCTACAGTAGTTGGGACTAAAAATTAGATTTTGGTCAGTAATTCATAAAATAGTAATCAAAAAGGAACAGCATTGATATGACATGAAAGAAGACAAAAGTGGTTAGCTAACAGTGTTCTTGGACAGCCATGTTTTAACCAAGTATATGGAACCAAGTGTATGAAATACCAGACAAAGTATATGGTTTGGTCTTGAAATATTTCACCTCCAAGGGGATTCCATGAAAAGGACCCACCACTGAGAAGACTCCACACCTCAGAACTGATCACTGCAATCTAGACTGCTGCCATCATAACTTAGATTGCTGGAGAACTTTGAGCAAGACTGTGGAAAATATGGAGAAAGGAAATATAGCCAAGCAAGGAAAGCATTTGTTAAAGCATTGAAAAAGTGGACATGGCAAGAGGAATAGAGCAGGAAGAGAAGGAAAGCAAAAGGCATGAATGGATAGTCAACAAGACTCAGATTTTTGGACACTATACAAGCCCACAAAAATCAGGGTTGGGTAAGAAATACTTGTCATCTCTGGGAACAGAGGCAACTCCTGTACTTATTTTGGATAGAAAAAGGCATAATGGATTTTTATTTACTCAATAGAGAGGATAAATACATATATTTCTTGCAGGGCTGCACTATTTGACTTATTCTCTCAATACAGTTTGAATCCAGTATTTTAATTGCATATAAATCTCTTCCATATGATTCTACCCTGATTAGCTGTGAAGCCATGTTTTAATCAAGTTTCAATATAATTAACATAAATAAAGCAGAAAAACACACATTCTGAAAGCTGCTGAGCAAATTTATTTTATTTTAATTATTGTACTTTGTTGCTAATTTCAGCCAGCTTTTTAGCAAAGTCAGACAACAAACATCAGGCGCCACTGATTTCTGCTTTAGATGGGTCCTGAATTCCAGGGTTTATGGTTCTAATTGGGGGAATCAGAGGATTTTCTTGGACTATAGCCCCCAGAATCTGCCATCCAGCATGGCCACAATACTGGGAATTCTGAGTATTGTAGTCCAAAAAGTGCCTTTTCCAAGCACTTGAGTAAGATGGGGGAAAGTTCAAAGGGTGCATTCATTCTAAAACATTCATCTTGGAAGGACAGAAAATAGACCAAAACTTGAATAAAAAACCAAATTAGGATCTTTCCAGTCCAAGAGAAGAGTACAAATTATGTACAAATTTGCTAATGCACCAGAAAGGATGGAAAGCATGTGAAGGCTTACAAGTCACATGCAGATTAAACATGTTCTTCCAGATCACCTATTTGCTTGTTCAAAATTTTCCACCTCTAAAACCCCCCACTTTCCTTCTACCTCAGTTGCCTTTCTCTGAAGATGTTTGGTAAAGTCCTGGGTTAGACAAGATCTTTAGTGGAGCACTAATAAGTTGCAAATATGGTGGGCTTCTGAGTTCTCCAGAACTCCTCATTTGACAACGATGATATTCAATTTGGATTTCAAGCAGAAAGTCCAGAAGTTGGGCAGATCTGAAGTTCATCATGGCATACCAACAGGAAGGCAAAAGGCAGTTTTAGGTTATGTGTGACAAGGATATCCAATTGCAAGCTTTCCGTTTCACTGAAGGTAAAAAACTGGCCTGCCTCCTCTTTAGATCTGCCAGTTACTCGTGGGTGAGGCCACAGATCTTTGTAGCAAGCTTAGAGCCAAAGAACAAGAAACTGGTACAGTATCAGAATTTGCATCAGCAAAATAGAGTATGAATTTAGGTATCATACTAGATTAAAAAAGTCAAAATGTTTTATACAGTAGGACCCCCACATCTGTGGGGGATCCCTTCCACGATCTACTGCAAATGCTTGAAGCTGTGGATAGTAGTAAACCCTACATTCAACATGCAAGGAGGTGGGAGAAAGGCCACCATGGGGCAGGACAAAGAACACAAGACCAGCCGCTTTGAATGCTTTATATAGGGCTGCTGTAAAGTGTGGATCACTGAAACCATGGATACCAATCCTGCAGATATGGGGGTGCTACAGTTCCATCTTTGCATACTCTGAAGCACTCAAAAGCTCACTTTATTTGTAACTGTTTAGTGATGCAGTAAAGATATTGCCGTGGTGGGGACGTGGTGGCGCTGCGGGTTAAACCGCAGAAGCCTCTGTGCTGTAAGATCTATAGATCTGCAGCTGTAAGATCGAATCCACGCGACGGAGTGAGCACCCGTCGCTTGTCCCAGCTCCCGCCAACCTAGCGGTTCGAAAGCATGCAAATGCGAGTAGATAAATAGGGACCACCTCGGTGGGAAGGTAACAGTGTTCTGTGTCTAAGTCGCACTGGCCATGTGACCACGGAAGATTGTCTTCGGACAAACGCTGGCTCTATGGCTTGGAAACGGGGATGAGCACCGCCCCCTAGAGTCGAACACGACTGGACAAATTGTCAAGGGGAACCTTTACCTTTACCTTTAAAGATATTGCCTAACCCAGAAGTTTGTATTTATGAAAGGATCACATGGCTGTTCCCTGCCCCCGGCTATTAGAAATCCCGCGATGAGCTTTTTGTGGGTCTGCACTCCACTGAGGCTTCTATTCTCCATAGAGAATTCCATTCCTTTTGACTACTAGGAATACCAGCTGAGTTGTAACTGATGTTTAAACCTAGTACAGTGTAACTTCTTAAAGATCCAATAAAAATATTGGTTAACTTTGAACTTTGCTTCTCTGAATGGTTGGCATGGCTTTTTTTTTTTTAATCTGAAGAATTTAAGTGGCTGATGGTAGCATGCATTGAACATAACTATGGTCCTGGGCCAGAGCCCTGAAATATGATATATATGAAAACCACCCTGACTACCGGAAAAATCTAAAAATTGAACATTCTCCATTTCTTCCCCAATGCAGTACTCAAATATATATTCCCAAATGATTATGCTACTGCACATTAGCTAAATAATTGAAAATCGGAGCATGTATAGGCAGAGGCATTCTAACTGTATAAGCGGTAGCATTTGTACATCTGTCCAGCAAAATGGGGAGGAGGCGAACTTTGTTCCACAATGGTAATAAATCACTGAATCCAAGCCGAGATCCTGCCCGTCATTCAGAGTCCCATCACAGCATGCTGCAATAAAAAGAGTAACTTTCCCTTTAAGCATTTCCATTTAAACTGACCTTCTTACCAATTAACTGCTGTTAATTGGGACATCCTGACTCTTGCTAGTGTTCCTCCAATTTAGTTGATCAAAGCAAACTTTCAAATGCTTATACTGCTACCAATCTCAGTTTATCTGTGCTTGTGAAAAAGATACTAATAAATAAAGCTAATTGCAACACTGCGCTGAACAACAGCAGCAGGAACTGCACAACAACATTAAGCAGGGCACAGAAATAAATGAATCAGCAGACTGATTTCAGCTGACATGTTATGGCAACATCTTGGCTTGCTCCATTCAGAGTCATAAATACAGCCATGAACATATATCTCGGAGACATATATCTCATAGTCTCCGACACATTTTTGGTATCACATGGCAGGACAAAGTTCCAAATAGAGTAGTCCTAGAACGAGCTGGAATTTTTAGCATGTATACATTACTGAAACAGCGACGTCTACGTTGGCTCGGGCATGTCGTGAGAATGTCTGATGGTCGGATTCCAAAAGATCTCCTGTATGGAGAATTAGTGCAGGGAAATTGCCCCAGAGGGAGACCACAGCTGCGATACAAGGATATCTGCAAGTGGGATCTGAAGGCCTTAGGAATGGACCTCAACAGATGGGAAACTTTGACATCTGAGTGTTCAGCCTGGAGGCAGGCGGTGCATCATGGCCTCTCCCATTTTGAAGAGACACTTGTCCAGCAGGCCGAGGCAAAGAGGCAGTCCCGAAAGCAGCAAAATCAGGGAGCTGGACAGGGGACAGATTGTATTTGTCTTCAGTGTGGAAGGGATTGTCACTCTCGAATTGGCCTTCTCAGCCACACTAGATGCTGTTCCAAGTCCTCTATTCAGAGCACCTTACCATAGTCTCTCGAGACTGAAGGATGCCTAAAAAAATATATATCTGCCATCATGAAAATTTAAGATGAGCTACTCTGGATTGGATCAAATACATACATATCCCAGCATTCGACTTTCACAGCAGCCAGTTTGACTCTCCAGTGGGAAACACGCAAGTAGGACATGAGAGCCTAGCAGTTCTCTCTTGTGTTGTCCAGACTGGTATAATGAGAAGTATACTGCCTCTGGTACTGGATGCCATATACAACCATCATGACTACTAGCCATTCATAGCCTCATCCTCCATGAAAAAGGCGGTCTTTAGCAAATTCTTTTCTCTTGACTTTATCTCTCCCTCTCCCCCCCTCCTTCCTCATATCAGAATGTTGCACAATTTAAAATTATGGAAGTGGATTGGTTTGATACTGTATTATCTTATTTGGTTCATTATTTACTATCACCTCAATGTAATTCTGGAGGGGCAATGCCAGCCAAAACCTAGACTTTTCCAATGGAGGCCAGTTTCAGGCAGCCAGTAATAATTCTGCATGATTAATTAAGAGCTACATCCACTTCTTTGGCATGTGCTGATTTTACCATCCGGTACTAGCATACAGAGCTGCACAGAGACAAAGCTGTTGTTGTTCTTATTGTTTGTGGGTGTACACCCCTGTCTCACCCAGCCAGTTTCCTAAGTATGTTATTTCTGGCAGCAACTTTCTGTTTGGTGTTTAGACAATTTTTTAAAATAGGTCAGGGTTCAATTCAGAGTGATGCCCAAATACCTTGGGGTAGTGCAATATTCCAAAATCTTGCCTTTCTAGCTAATTTAGAGCTTCCTCTCAGATTCTCTATTCTTTAAGTGGAAGTCATAGACCTGTGTTTTCAAAGGGTTTGGTTTCAGCTGGTTGTTTTTATTATATACGGAAAGAAGTTCTGATGCAGAGGTTAATTGGAGCTTGATGACATCAAAGATTTTCCTTTGGATTGTCAAGGCAAGATCATCAGCATAAATGAAACTAATGGAGTATGAGAATGGCTCCCAGCACTGAAAAACACAGCCTGCAAAAGGTCTACAAACTCTACCCAGCCACAAGGACCAATGATCACTGCACACAAAAGACAAGCTAATGACACCCATCAATCACAGTGACAGATCATCTCTCCCCCTTATCACAACAATACATCCACAACAAAAAACACTCTGATCACCATAATCACCCAATCCCCTGAAAAGGACAAAAAGTTGATCCCACAGCTATAAATAGTCAACTATCTCACAAACTGCACCAGAGCACAGACAGAGTTTTGACTCCTGTCCTCTGAAGATGCCGGCCACAGAAACTGGCAAAACGTTAGGAAGAAAAACCTCAAGAACACAGCCAGACAGCCCGAAAAACCTACAACAACCATATGAGAATGTTAGTTCATCATTTGTGTAAATGTTAAAAAGCAATGGTGCCAGGATGCCACCCTCTGGCAACCCGTTATTTTGATTTCTCCAGCCTCCCTTGAAATTAAAAAAAGAATATTTTTCAGGTCCTACCTGAAATATATGAATAACAATAATGGCTTGTTAACAATTGTTAACAATTGTTGTCAAGGTTATGAAGATAGTAACAGCGGCTGTTGTCCAATGCCAAGTTGGACCATTGGACCATTCAGTTCAATGTTATTTATGCCAGGCAATGAGTAACTGTGGCTCTCGAGGTGTTGATTTCCAGTTGTCATCAACCTCTGCCATCATGGCAAATGAGGAAGGCTGATGAGGGTTGCTGTCTAACAATATCTACAAGGGCACATACTTCTCCAGAAGCACTTCTCAGATATAAGTGGAACAAGAGCAACTGAATCAAAGCCATTATTTCAGGATGCAGGATGGGGTAGGCAAAATGCAGCAATGCATGCCAGCCCTCCCCACAAATTAAAGAAAACACTTTGAAGCAACAGGGACTCTTTTTTTGCTTTTATAAAAGCGTCCCTGTGTCTTCTAGGAGAATTTTGAGCCCCTCAAAACCCCTGCTTCCACCCGCTTTTTGTAAACAAATTTGCCCCAGAGGGTTCCCTTCCCCATTAAGTATATATATTTTAAAGAAAAATATTGGGGAGACTTCAGGGATGGGAGAATAGGTCCAGGACTGGAGATGGGTGTCGGTGGGTAGGCAGACATCTGACAGTTGCCCACTACTGGTGTAGGATGTAAATTAGGATGTGGACTTTTGCAATAGTGACATTTTAGTACAGTTTTCTAAGATTGTTTCATAAGTGAATATGATCTGACTGACTGTGTGTCTGTCATCACATGTAGGGATGTTTACTTCCTTTGGACAAAAATGCAATACATGTTATTTGTGTGATCCCAGGCCAACTATATGGTGGAGTACAGAACTGTTGGAAGGAGCGTCCTAACATCCATTTGGCATTTATGAGGTTACAAAGTTCTTAACCCAAGATACACACTGATTTAAAGGGAGGCAATTGAAGGAAAAGATTAAGCTGTTGACACAAAGGAGAAGGTCTGTGACAACTCAATAAAGTTCAAGGTCTCCTCTGGACACTCCAACCATTTGGGAGGGCTCAGACTGAGATCACCATAGGTTATACATCCTCTTGCAGCTGCTCTATCAGCCATTTCATTTAGGTGTAAAGTGAAATGAAAGACCTCCATCCTTGTTGCTAGTTAGGATTCACATTTTTGAAGGTTCTTTTTTATTTCTTATCTGGCTGAGTAGTTTACTAGTTTTTGAAATTAACTTTTTGTAACTTACATTAGGAAAGAACTTGGCCTGCACATCAGGCCATTATTTTTTTTAGAACTTTCATATATGTTCTGCCCTACTCCCAGCCCTGTGGTGCCCAGCCTGATGAAGACCTCTATGAAAGTGATTTAACACTTATGTTTTAACAGTTTGTATCTTGTATCCATAAATGTTGCTTTCCTGATCAATACCTTTTAGTTTCACAAGACTTAAAATGTTTCTTCTGTTGCCAAGTGTTCTGTTGACATGACACATCCAACAGATAGTGCCATAACATGCATATCCTTAGTATGTCACAAGGATGTGACTCTGCTGTCACTGACATACTTGCTTGGCTAATCAACTTGGCTTTTCGGTGAGATGCTTCAATGCATCACCCCTTGTCTTTCTGATTCTGTCTTCTGTCTGATAAAAATTCTTCTGAGACATCAGTACATTTACAGAACAAGGATTCTAAAGAGGTTGGATTAAAGAATAATAGCCCTTTTTGTTGTGAAAGGCTGATACAGTCTTGCTCAATCTACGTCCCTCTAGATGTATTGGGCTTTAATAACAGCCTGAGCAGCAATGCTCCACAGAGGGGATAATTACATTATCAATAGCTATGGAAAACATATGTCAAGAAAAGTTTTGGGAGGAAAAATAAAAGATTCAGCTTTAGTCAGATTAGGTTTCAGACAATGGTGAAGTATTCGAACTGAAATATTGGACAAACAGTTTCAACTACTGGTTTGAATGCTAGAAGAAACAATAGGAGTTGAAAGATAGAGCAGACTATGAGCAGTGTAAAATGTTTTCAAAATCCAAGGAATTTAATAAATTGACAAAATGATTGTTTATACAAAGAAAACAGCAGGGGGCATAGAAGAGAGAGGAGGGAGCACACCAAGAGTAAAAGTAAACAAAAAGCAGCCACCCAGAGATACATTGAATAAACAACCGAAGAGAGAAGCAAGTTAGTTTAGGTCAGAATAATGAAATTCTGAGACAATTAAGGGAATCAAATAAAAGAGCATGATCAACCATGTCGAAGGCATTTAAGGGAGGTTGCAATGTTCTGGTAAATATGCTGGTACCTGTAACCCAGAGTAGTGTTTGTGCTAATGAGGTGGTATATAAAATGATTGAATTAATGTATGTATGTATGAATGAATGAACAACAAACCAACCAGTGAGGTCAGTAAGGAGGTGCCCTGTTTTTCTGCTTAGTGTGCTATTTTCTGCTGATGGCTACTATTCCTGGGGTTGGAGATGTGCTTATCTGAATGTCTCCAGATTGTTGGGGAGGAATAACTTATTAGCTATAATGAGTCTGTTACAACACAGGAACAAGATCCTAGCTCATATTGCAATTACTGCACACATAAATAGGCACATATATTAATTTAGAAGGTACACTGTAATTTATATAAATTCCTCACACATTAACTAATACTTTTGAGTGTGCTGAATTTGATTTGTACCTAATTAACAATGAAGAACATATATTTACTTTGGGTCTGTTTGAGATCTGGTCTTCATTGTGCCACTCAATCTGATTGTGCCTTGACAATGCACAAGGTTCAATCAGATTATTGTTCCAGAATGTGTAAGTCTGTCTGTCATTTGAAAGCTTCAATTGTCACCAACAATGAAGGAATAGATAACGAAGAGATTGGAGTTTCTAGACTTGAATATGTTGACATCATTAAAATGGTCTATTTGTTTTTACAGCTGTACATGAAAATTAGATTCCTTTTAGCTTGTGTTTGGATTCAACCGGCAGGCAGGCAATATAAAGCCTGCAGTAAAAAGCATTGTTCCTGAGGACAGTAGTCTAGTTGAGGGGTGTGTGTGCAAGACATGGGGAGAAGTTGTACTGCAGCCATAAGTGGCTCATGCCTGGGGCAAGGGGTACCCCTTAGAAATTTTGGGGTGAGACCCCCCTTCTGGTTCATGAGCTGCTCCTGACTGCAGCTGGACATGATCTGTTACTTGGCTGCATGTTTATATGGCAGTGCTGCCTTCATAATCATCTCCTAGTGTCCCTTCTTTTTTATATAGCTTCTCCCCATGGGTGCTTGAGAGTCTGGGGACAGAATCTGGGGCCTCCTACATTAGGGATGAGCAACACATGCCCCTTTGTGCAGCCCATGGAACCCTTGGACCCTTTCTCTTGCCCTCTTGTTCAGAAAAATGGGAGAACTGCCCCTCCAGAAAGCCTCAAAGAGTGACAATTTCCCTCTAGAACAAAGTGCATCTCCTTGTTCCACAGCCCAGGGTTTTTAATGAACCTGGGAGTGGATGTCTGGTCTCTTGTGATTTTCTTTTTTGGTGGTGGTGCAGCCTACACTGGGCCCTGGGGACAAAAAATTAAGCATGTCCCATCCCATCCCTCCCACCCGCAGTTGCACATGGAAAGCATGGCCTCTACCATGGAGCAGCAATATAAAATTTACTTCTTGCAGGCTGCATATACCAGTTCATGGATCTATATGCTGATCCAGTAATACACTGGTTAGGCACCATAAGGAAGGAACATAGGAACTCAGGAATACTGAATCAGCCTAATGTTCCATCTAGCCCAGTGTCGTGAACTTTGACAAGCACTAATGGCCTTTCAGGGTTTCAGCCAGGAGTCTTTCCTAGTCTTTCCTGGAGATCCCTGATATTCCCTTGTGGCAGCCAATCCAAGTACTTACCAGGCTTAACCCTACCTATCTTCCAAAATCAGACATGATCAGGATGTTGTAGCTGGCATAACTTGCTGCTTTTCAAACCATGTTCCTGGAAAGCTCACTGGATTGTTAGTGTGATAATGAATAATGGTACAGAGATTTTCCGGAAAGACCCTTTAGCTGATATTTGCCTTCCACTCTAGAGGTCAGTCACCAGAGGATGTTGAACATATTTTAGGATGCCTGGTTAATTCGTGAAAGACAGTGACAAGGTCCAATGGTGCTCCATGTGAGCTGGCTGTTCATTTCGGTTTAGAGGTGGCAACCTGTGGCTTTCCAAGAGCTGTTGGATCACGGCACCTATAATCCCTCACTGTTGGGTTGGCTGATGAAAATGGAAGCCAGAAAACATGTGGAGGCCACGTGTTGCTCACATCTGCTTTGGAACGTGTGCCATAAGTTGACTGCCCCAACTGGACTCTCTAGATGGGATGGACTACAACACGCATACTCCCTGACCATCCAGACAACTGATGATGGGCATTGTAATCCTACAAATCTGGAGCAGTCATATCTAGGGAATGCCACACCCAATCCTCTGCAACATAAGCTTGTTAATGTTTCTATAGAAATAATTCCACTAGAAAAACAGAAACTGTCATTATCTTAAGACAATATGAAATGTATTCATGTCACCATGAATATTCTTTCCAAATGGATTAAAAAGAAAACACATTTAAAAAATATTGTAATAGGAGGGTGCATTCTTGTGCATGTTTATTTGGAAGCAAGTCCCACTGAATTGATGGAGCCTGACTTCTGAATACATACATATAACATGGCATTGTAAATAAATAAATAAAAAACATTAGCAACTGAAGCAAAGATATACCCTATGAGATCAAAACTTTTTTACATAACATAGGTTCATATGCTAAGTGTTCAGAGACAATGATTGCTATCAATGAACAAAATTTGTTTTGTGGCTCTTGCACCAGCATAATTAGTCAATGTGGACTGATATGCATCATTATGGATTTGTAATCACAATCTAGTTTAGTGACAGTGCAGTGGAAAGATATCACTATATAAATGACAGAAGCTTCACAGAAGAGTATATCACCCACAGCCAAACACCTTGAAGACAAAGTAAATGATTATGCTTTTTGAGGGTTATCCAAATGCTGGGCTTACTTAAGGGGCATTTTAAAACAAAAATTCCTAAAAAATGGGTGCAGGCAGGCAATTAGTGCTGAGTTCCTTTCTATCTAGTATTCTGGATTACAGCAAAAAGAAGAAATTAATTCTGTAACTGACTCCACCACATCTCCCATGACATTCCCAAGACACTTGCTTTTGCTGAAGATGTGGCTAATATTACTCTTACCAAATCCATCGTAATTCCTAGCTTTCAGCTGCCACCAACAACACTACTGAAACATGAGTTATTGAATATCTATGTGGGTTTTTTTTCATAAGAGTCAACACACTCTTCTAAAGGGTCTTCCTTCCTGCTTTTTTATTTTTTATTTTGCTGTTCAACAAAGGCTCTGTGTCACAGAACAGATGCTACCATTACAAAATCATTAAGAAGCCAACACCGTATAGCAAAAACAAAATAAAACAAAACAAAAACACACAAAAAACCCAGGCCAAATGAGTGGGGGTGGAGTGGGTTCGTTCAGGGATTACCTCCTATCCTGGAGGCTGAGTGGAAAATTCCAACAAATGGCACCAGGGGTGAGGCATTTAAAAACTCCCACCCCCAAACTAGTTGAAACCAGCTCTCAGCTCACCTTGAGCAACATGCCTGGCAGATCTCTCCCATGCCCATTTTGGGATATTCATTTATATTTTTTCTGCCCTGTGCCTGAGGAAGTGAATTTTATTCATGAAAGTTTCCATTGAATGTTTGATTTTTAGTGGTCTAAATAATGGTATAATCTCTTCTTCATGTGGATTGTGTAAAGGACCACACAGTTCTCTCTGCTGGTTTTTTTTTAGTGGGGGACTTGTTAGTAGATTGCAATTGCATGTTAAGTGACTGAAACCTAATGCTATAGGTATTGTCAATAGAACACTAGGCATCATTATTTGGCAGTCTAGTGATTGTGGTGCTCTCCCATTATGTTACCTGACAGCTTCCAATGAGCTCAATGTGATGTGCCTGGCTCTTCCCCCTGCCCAGCACTTTTAATATTTTCACAGTCACATTTTGAGGAAGGTCCATCTGAAGGCATGATTGGCCCAAGGGTGTTCCAGTGAATTTCATTCCTTAGTGGGAAATAGAACCTGGATCTTCAAAGTCCCAGTCCAGCCCTCCAATTACTACAATACACTGGCTGAAATCCTGTTGTTTAGTGTAGTAAGTCACACTAGAGTAGGCCCAATGAATCAGTAGGGATTTGGTGGGTCAACTCCTTTATAAGTTCCATTGATTTAAATGAGTTTACTCTAGTTGTGACTTACTTTAGAATAGTGACTTATATTATTAAATTATATATATGATCAATTATATTACTTTGATTTTTTTTACACAGTGAAAAAATATTTCTTCACAAATATTTAGACAAGCAAGATGCTGGTCTGTCTGACATTCTTAGATCTGTGTTTGTTCACTAGTTTATGACATATGATTATTGCCTAAGGAATATCCTTTTTTACAATGATGCCTTCAAAGGGTCTGTTTTATTGATCATTGTTGTAGATCACATGGTTGTAATTTGTCTCCCTATTTGCACTTCTGGGTTGAAGATGAACTTACCTACCAACAACTGCTCAACTGGTCCTGCATTCTGAAGCCAGAAGAAGTGGAGATAGTGGCCACTAAATTCAGCTTAGAGAAGAGTCTGGATGCGGAGGCATATTGAGATCTGTCACCTTCTCTCTGGTCCTGAGAAAGTTGATTTCTCTGGAGCTAATGACTGCAGAAGGTGTGGCTCTGAAAAAGCTGGTCCATGATACTTTTATTGAAGTTGGTGGTGAAGGGGTGAAGAACCAGAGGACATCTCTTGCTCCATGGATGAATGGCCACTTCAGGAATCTGTGGAGTTTGTGACTGACCATCCTTTCCTCTATTATGTTTTGCACAAATGTACCCAAAGCATTGTTATCCCTGGTAGATTCATTAAACCAGAAGGAAATAAGGTCTCTGATGATCAGAACAGCTCATGTAAAGCAAATGTCCTCTGGTTAAAAAAAAAAAGAACAAAAAAGAACAAAAAAAAGAAGTTGAAAAAAGTTATCCTTTGCCCTACCAACTCTTTACATGCTGATATTTGCAATATGGTTGATGAGGAGAAGAAGCACTTTTTGATGGTTGTTCTTTTCACTTACTTCTCAGGTTATAATACTCATTTATGTGAGGTCTTTTTCACAACTCCCCCCACCCCCGCAACATTATACCAGGTTTTGGGTTTGTTCAATGTCTATAAATTTGTTCATATCAGTGACTCTATTTAAACCCAAGCGTTCTGATAAAACAGTGTTGTCTTATTTTCATTAAGAAATAAAATACATTTTAGAATGCTTCATTCACTAAACAGGCTCATGGCAACCCCCAAACCCAGATGTGTCTTCAGCTCTAATTGTGGGATATCTGTGATATCTGTTTTTGTGCTCAGGCATTGTTCTCACAGGTACCTGGATAAAATGCAGCAGTGGAATGCTCCCATTGAGGGTTCCAGGCAGGCAACTATTAAGCCAGTCAGCCTGCCAGGAAACTGTGAATGTCGGATGTAGATCATAAGGATCTGCACTTGGAGAAGGAACTTCCCATTTGTACCCTGTATTAACATGCAACACACCATGAAACTGACAGGCCTTCCATATGCCTCACCGTTTGAAGATGTGTATGGGAGTGGTTGTTGTTCAGGTTGAACATAACATGTAGATCTAAATTACCTGAAGATGCAGAACAGCATTTAGTCCGAGACTGAAGGCTCCAAGGTTGCTATTTGCATCACAGCAAGTTTTGCATTTTCCCTTCTCTGAAAAAAAAAATGCATGCAGAGATGAATGGATCAAATTTTAAAACAGAGAATAATGTTAATAACCAGACTTCAAGCTGACCCCATCCATTTATACTGGACCCACCATTTCCAGCCTGTATAATAATCAGCCATGCTGACCAAAAATGGCACGAGATGTAGTCCTGTCCAGCACATCTTGAGAGCCCCAGTTCGGGGACAATCATATAAACTTAACTGGCCGTTTTCTGAATGACCATTCAGTCTTCAAAGTATATACTGCATTTCACTGCATTTTACATCTTTCCCAACCTTCTTGAAAACAGGTTATGGAAGCTGAGTGGGGCTTGCCACTGAAAAATGCAGAACCATGGCCATTGTCTCAGTGGTTTGAAATTAAGAAATATATGTGACAAGAATTATGTATAAGGCTAGAACAGGTACATAAAAAGGAGTTCAATCTAATTAAATTATTTATGTGTTATCTGCTTGAGTCAAACCATCAAGTGAAGAGTTCGGGAGTTTTTCAGGAAGTCACCATAACGCCTTGAAAGCTGTTTTAATGAAATATCACTTGCCTCTCTTGCTTATGAATTAAATATGCAAAATAATGTATGAAATGCAAAAAAATAAAATAAAAATGTCACCAGACTATTAGAGGTATCCATTAGATTTACATACATTAGCTTTGCTGAGTACAAGAAAATCATGTGTAAATATGGTTAGCCGACTTCCTTTATTAGATTTTAATTTCCTGTCACTTTCAAAGAAGCAAAAAAAATTGCACAGTTACAGTTTTTTTTACTTTACAGATACAAATGCAAATCTAGAGCTAATTTGTTCATCCAAATTAGAGTAGACCTGCTGGATGACTGGGACTTTTCAAATGACATTTATGCAGGGTTCATTGATTCAATGGGTTTATACTAGTTGAGACTAGGAATGAGGCAAATGAAAAAAATCTTAGTTCGGGAAATTCTGAGACATTTGTTTTGGGTTCTCTCAGCATATAACTTGATCCCTTTCTCCTTATCTTTATTTTGTATTGGAGAAAGGTTGGACCTTGAAAGAAAAACCTTCCTGTCTAACAATAGATGGCAAATTTCAGGATATTCATATACATGGCTATGTATGTGTAACATCTAATAGTAACAATAATGTGCTGTCAAGTCAGTTCTGTCTTAGGGTGACCCTTTTCAGGGTTTTCCAGGTAGAGAATACTTAGAAGTGGTTGACCTTTCCCTTCCTCTGGGGGCACCCTGGGACTGTGCAGCTTGCCCAAGGCCACACAGGCTGGCTCTACTCACAATGGAGAATTGAACTCCCAACCTTTGGCTCCACAGGCAGATCCCTAAACCACTGAGCTATCCAGCCAGCTATGCATAACACCTAGTTATGGGGAATATCACAATTCACTTTAGCTTCTACAGACCAGGGTTAATGATATGTCTCGAGGACTCAACATGAGGCGGGACTGGCCTTGAGGGGAGAGGTAGTCAACTGTTCTTCCCCAATTCTTTTCCTTTCTACTGCTGTAAAAACTTTTTATTACCTATTATTGTCAAGCACTCATATTTGATTTTAATGTTACAAAGGCAGAGATAGAACGTTGCTGGAGGAGTTTTCAGCCAGCATGTTTATGATAAGGGAAAACAACAACAGCCAGCTGAGAATTGCATTAACCTGAAATAAGAATTCAACAATCTTTTCTAATGTGCATTGATATTTACCTACATTGGAAGGTCATGGTTATAATCAGGACCAAGACATTTTGCTGCCTGAGGTGGATGAGCACATGTCCTCCTCTACTCACCCAAGTGAAGGTGGACAGTACCTAATGCTAGACAAGTTAGTTTTGGACATGAGACAGAAAATTCCACCAATCCCTCTTCCCACCTTTATCAGGAACAAAGCAAATTAGATAGTTAACAATTCACAGCCCATGCACTTATACTTCTAGAGGTAGTTATCTCACTTTGCTTCTGGAAAACGGCTCTGTCTATAATCAAGAAAAGGCAATACGAAAACACAGATCATGCAGATCAAGGACCACTCTCCAGGACGTCTCTTACAACCTGTATTCAGTCACTCACATAGGAAGTCAGCAGGAGCCATTGCCTCTTGTTGTTGTTGTTTAGTCGTTTAGTTGTGTCCGACTCTTCGTGACCCCATGGACCAGAGCACGCCAGGCCCTCTTGTCTTCCACTGCCTCCCGGAGTTTGGTCAGATTCATGTTCGTAGCTTCGATGACACTGTCCAACCATCTCATCCTCTGTCGTCCCCTTCTCCTCTTGCCTTCACACTTTCCCAACATCAGGGTCTTTTCCAGGGAGTCTTCTCTTCTCATGAGATGGCCAAAGTATTGGAGCCTCAGCTTCAGGATCTGTCCTTCCAGTGAGCACTCAGGGTTGATTTCCTTCATAATGGATAAGTTTGTTCTCCTTGCAGTCCAGGGGACTCTCAAGAGTCTCCTCCAGCACCACAATTCAAAAGCATCAATTCTTCGGCGGTCAGCCTTCTTTATGGTCCAGCTCTCACTTCCATACATCACTACTGGAAAAACCATAGCTTTGACTATGCGGACCTTTGTCGGCAAGGTGATGTCTCTGCTTTTTAAGATGCTGTCTAGGTTTGTCATCGCTTTCCTCCCAAGAAGGAGGCGTCTTTTAATTTCGTGGCTACTATCACCATCTGCAGTGATCATGGAGCCCAGGAAAGTAAAATCTGTCACTGCCTCCATATCTTCCCCTTCTATTTGCCTCTTAGCTCTCAGCTTAAGGATATATTTTTCCCCAAGGTATGCAAGCTATACAGCCTACCACCTTCTAAACTAATCTGCTGCCGTCAGGAGGTCACTGTTAACCCACCAATGTTGATGTATAATTCTGCTGCCAGTTCAGTAGCACCATTTTAACTCAGACAGCAAATAGTCTTGGAGTTGGTTTATTGCTTTCATAGCTTATTTTGCTCCATTTTGTTCCATGCATGTACAGATAGTATGGTTGACTCTGTAGTAAGTTGCACAAAGTTACATCCAGCTGATGTCTAACATACAAAGTATTGTGATTTCAGCTTAGATTGGACAAACTGGGTAAAAACACAGTTGTGCCATGTCAAACCACTTTTTTGGGGTTGTTTATACAGCATAAAACCACATGTGGTGGTATTCAAGGAGGTCTAATCTGCATAGTGCACTCATAACTTTCATTATGCAAATAATCTAAAATCAAATTGCTTGCTACTTATTAATAATGCAAACTGAAATAATGACAGTGGAGACATGCAAGATTTTCTATATAGTCTGGTACATTCTACAATAAAACCCCAGCAGATTCACTGAGCCACGTCCCAGAAGAGAAGGTAAACTTTTCTGTTCTTAAGTTTAGAAGATTCTTGCAAGTGCAATTTGAACAGAAGAACTAGAATTTTGAGAAGCTGAGGATAAGCAGCTAATGCTTGTTCACTAGAGTGACACATGCTGTTCACTCATTGAAGGCTGTGTGAAAGTGAATGTTTAATTTAGGCTTTGATTGTTTAGCTGCAAGCATGCAGCCGTCTTCTCTGCTGCCGAACTCAGATCACAGTCAGAAAGCTCTGGAGATATCAAACTTCTTTTTAGCATTACACTTCCAGCTGGCTTTCAGCACATAAGAGTTTTACCCAACCTGATATCCTCCAGAAGTTTTAGCTCAACAGCTGTCATTATCTCTGACCATGAGCTATGCTGCTTGGGGCTGATGGATGTTATACTCCAAACCACTTAAGTAGAATTAGGTGGAAGAAGGCTGCCATATTACAATTAGAGTTTTAAAGAACAAGGGCAATTTCAGTTAATTAAATTTGAGCTGTAGTTTATATTTCTATCAACCTATATTATACAATTATTTTGAAATCTTTCTGTAGCGTAGTAGTAGTAGTAGTAGTAGTAGTAGTAGTAGTAATAATAATAATAATAATAATAATAATAATAATAATAATAATAATAATAATAATAATAATAATAATGTGCCAAGACAATTCTGATTTATGGTGACCCTTTCCAGGCTTTTCTAGGTAGACAGTACTCAGAAGTGGTTTACTATTCCCTTCTTCTGGGAGTGCCCTGGGACCGTACAACTTACCCATGGCTACACAGGCTGGCTCTGCTTGCAGAAGGCATAGTGGGGAATCAAAGTGCCAACCCCTTGCTCTGCAGACAAGCCATCCCTTATAGCAGTAGAGTTACACAAAACTCTTTGGCAGAAAATGCTTTTGGAAAAACAGAATATTTTGAGGTATAGATATTTTGGTGGGTAAGACAGAGGTAAGACAAGAGGTAAATATGTGTTTCTGGACACGTTCATGAGGAACCTGCAAAAACAAAAGTTAATTTATTTTAAGCCCATTTGTCGTGACTATATTTTTGATATTTCAGAGTAAAGGACTTTCTTACTTGCAAATTTATTTTATCTTCCTTTATAATTATTTGATTAGTGTTTATTGGTGGGAATCAGGAGCACAGCAAATAACTATTTTGATTTTCAAACCAGTACAAATGCTTTCAGAGGAAGAGAAATCGTAAGCTGTGAGAAAGTTCACCATAGTTTCCTATTTGGTGCTGCCATTTTTACACGTTTTAAAAGACTAATTCCTGCCTTTTCGTCTTCTCCCTCAGTTAGCTCCATGAGTTACTCCAGCCAAATAGTGAGAAAATATTAACTACATGTCAGAATATGACTGATTAAATGTCGTGGTTTAGTGAACTGTGACTTCCCTTAATAGCAAATCAAGCCACTTAAAAAGGTGTGACGAAGTGGACGTTTGTCTTGCTATTTTCCCCATTTTCCTCACCGCTGATTTCAGTGTTTTCTCCAGAGATCAGACAATGCCATTGCTTGTCCTGAATAGATCTGATATTTTTGCAGATATATCTGGTATCTTTTCTTCAGCCTTCAGTGCTTCTTTTTCTTGTTTTTACATTTCTTCTGGTATTATTATTATTTTGGCTTGGAATTGTATCATATAAACAAATGTTTAGATTCTTCTGGAACATGTCCAAACATGTCTAGAGAACATAGATCAAGACGTGCTGAATGAGATGTAGTGTGTGAGTGAATACTTTTACCTCTTCATTCCTGCTTTGGACTGCTACTAAAGTAGCTTTCCTTTTCATTTTTAAAAGAGTCCACAATAATTCTAGTGCTAGATCTATCGGCAGTTTTGGGTTAGAATGATTGCTCTGATTTCTAATGTAAGCCAGTTTTGTCCTGTAAAGATATATCGGTAAAGCATTTTAGTGTTTTACTGGTTGTTATTCTTTATGCAAAGGAAACATGAAATAAATCTACAATGACATTTTTTTGGCCATGTCTCAAAAATCTCTGTAACTAAACAGGTTTTGTACTATACTGAGAAAGCATTTCAACCATACAACTTTCTTTAGAATAATAGTAATAAAAAGATATTGAGTCAACTGTTATATACAATTAAGTGTGAAATACATGCAAAACAAAAGAATTTGGTAAATCATGTCTCTAATGCCTGTAGTTTTAAGTGAAACAATGCTCCATTCAAAACTTACACAAGTTTTGCAGTATCTGGTATCATCACGTTGGTGCTATATCAGCTGTTTTAAAAAGTTATATTGCAGGTGTATGTAATGGAGGCTTGAAATGTATATACAACATTTCTTTCGGTAAATCCATGTCTTCTAAAACTAGTTTATACCCACTTATGCACCAAGTGGTGAGTGGGAGGGGAAAAAAGTGTAAAAGAAGGTGTAAAGGGCAGAGATTCTGATATTGGCAGAATTTGATAAGGGGTGGATGGGGGCAGAGGAAAAAGATTGCTAATATTACCCCTTGCATAGAGAGTTGTCAGACAGTGTTATGGGCTAAAAGAAGCATGGATGTGTGAGTCATATAACTAGTGTGATCTCTTGCTATGCCATACCAATGTGGGTGTTTGGTTTCATCACACCTTTGATATCTCTGCTTCCTGGTTTAGTTACAGGAGTAATCCTAGTCAATCATGTGTTGTTTATTGCATAGCAAAATATCATCTTTCTCCATAATGAATGGGATTTCATTGCATGCTACTGTTGTCGAAGGCATGTGAAGCTGATCCATTAACATTTTACCTTCTTTTAAACAGATTAACACTTTTAACACATTTTGGTGGAATCAGTAAAAAAAATCATAGAAGGTTAGTTTTGACATGACTGAAACTGAATATTCATAAATCCCCATTTTTTTTTTTAAAAAAAAATCAAACAACTTCTTTTTTAACAGAAGTAGTGTAACACTTTTGACCAAACTCCGGGAGGCAGTGGAAGACAGGAGGGCCTGGCGTGCTCTGGTCCATGGGGTCACGAAGTGTCGGACACGACTTAACGACTAAACAACAAAGTGTAACACTTCTTGACTTGGACACTTTACCACTGCTTACATCACTAATTTGAGATACGAGCGTTCAGTGCTCAGCCTATAATGTTTATCCAGTTGCCTAAATTAGTAGCTACAAAACAAAAACAAAAACACAAGTATAGGGACACCTTGTAAACAAACGAATGTATTTCTCTGTGAGATTTCATGGATATGGTTCACTTCCTCAGCCGCTGTCCACAGAGGCTCACAGGCTGACACAAATGTGTTAGTGTTCAATGTGTTGCTGTATTCTTGTTTTTCTAATAGCTGAAACAGACTAAGGCAGCTACTCCTCTTTTTTTAAAAAAAGAAAGAGAATAACACTTTACTCATGTGATGACCTCAGAGGAACAATATGGGAGGTTTGAAAGATTTACTGTATTTTCATTTTTTCCCTCCCAGGGCTGACTGATTTCACAATGACCTCTCTTACTGAAGCAAATGCTAAATTTGCTTGTGATTTCTTCCATCTGCTAAGCAAAGAACATCCCTGTGAAAATATTGTGTTTTCTCCAGTGAATCTCTCAGCTGCCTTGAATCTGCTATGTTATGCATCACAACACGACACAACAGACAAGATAGAAAAGGTAGGAGTTACATTTCATTCCCTTACTTTCTTCCAAGGTCCTCACAGCAGTGTTCCAAGTGTCTGAAAATCCTGAGAGTTAGGTTGAAAAATTAGGAACAGCCCAAGCTCTCACACCACTTCATGGGTGAATCAAGATGTGTCCCCCCTCATCTACACCATGTTCCCCAGCCGTAGAGAGGAAAGCACCCCTGTCCAGGTGCCGGTGCCAGTGCCTTCACATGTCTCCCTGCCCACAGGCATGGCAGGGTAAGCGGCTCTCATTAGAAATGCCTCTGCCCGCCTTGTTTTGGCGTTGTTCCTAGGGAGCCTGTGGGAGCCCAGACAGGACAGGGGTGTTCGCAGAAATTACCTGAAAGTACAGCATGGGTGATTTTTTGGGACATCTCCCTCCATTTGCCTCGATTTCAAGAGGATTGCTAGGAGTAGTGACAAAACAAAACAAAAAACAGAACAACCCTCCTCACATTCTTGCTTCAACCTCTGCTCTCGAAACTGCTTGGCCTTAAACCTTTGCTAGTTTACTCAGGACTTGCAGCTGCTTCCTGGATCTTACCTCTCTGCCTTGTGCATTTGCTTCTTTTCCATGAATTTTCCCCCATAGTATCTGAAGTCACTTTACTTATCACTTACCGTTTGTGCAGCTGTACTGTATTCTTGTATCTCAAGTAAAATTCCTGTCACATAGCTTTGATGAAGTGTAATTTCGTGAGCCTAGCCTATGTTTTAAAGTACAGTATTGCTATGGGCTCAAAGATGTTGGACAGGTCTATATTCCCAGTCATGACTCTATACTTCCATCCTAAAAGCCTCCCTGCCATCCTGCTTTGATGCTTGAGAGGGAACAGTTTGCCTCCATTGCACTTGAGGGCAGCAAGTGAGCTGAGGGGTTCAGGCAGGCTGCGTGTCATGTGCTCCTCTATCTTCCACCATATTTATGAGAAGCAATTTAAAGGAACCTGTTAAAGTTGACCTGATGTACATATTTTGGGAAGGACCAGGCAGAAACTGCTTCCCTCTCTATTCTGCTGGTATATGGCCACCGTACTGGTGGAAATCACCATGTCAGCAGAAAAAGCTAATTGTATACGAGTACTGTCCAACTTTACAAACAAAATTTTTCATTTTCTCATTCATTAATGCATCCACTTTTGTTTTAGGTGTTACACCTCAACAAAACTGAAAGATCTTTGAGTTCAGGAACCAGATGTCTTTCTGAAACAGGAGCAAGAGCTTATCGTTTGAGAAGCAAGCAAGGCAAGTATCTTACAAAATCACAAAGTTTGAGAGCTAGAGCTGTGTAGTGGATAGAGTGTTGGACCACAGCTTAGGAGACCTGGGTTCAAATACCACTTTGGCCATGGAAGCTCAAAGGGTAGTAGTGGTGACAATGGCAAACCACTCCTTGAACATCTAACAGGCTTCAAATACGGTCACCATGTCAGGAGGCACTTAATGGCACATAAGAGCTACAAGACTCATTTTTTAACAGGATGAGTCTTTTTATTACCATTTTTGCAAATAAATATTCTCTTATATCCTAGGGGTGCTTTCCTCAAAACCCTTGGACTGTTGCATTTTTTTGGGGGGGATGTTGGCTTTTATATGTGTATTTATTTACACATGGTATTTTCTCTAGAAATCAAAGTGAAAAATACAAGCTGCAAAATGGAAGAATATGGTAATACTAGAAGATTATGTAGGAAGCAATCTCAACCCCTGCCAAAGATCAAGTAGGTTGAGAGGAAAACAAGGAGTTGGTTTGTCACTGGATAGAAATTTTATTGGTCTTCCTCTTGTTCTTCCATGAACTCTCTGTACCCCAAAATCTGCTTTACAGCTGGGGCAGCTCATGGTTTAAACAGCAGTTTCCTTTCTCTAGTATGGCAAAAGGAGCCACCCCAATTCAGATCATGAATTACCTATGCTTTTTATGTTTTGCCTCCCTGTGTGATATAGAACATCAGTCACATAGGACTCTGAATCATAGAGGGCACTGTTGGGCTATAGTCTTAGGAGAGGGTGACTCATTTTGCTGCTTCAGAGCGAGGTAACTGCCTTCCGATTGGGGAAAGGGATATCTTAAGTACACTGAGAAAACCTCTCTTTTCAAATCATCCCACCAAATATGTGGATAGCAATGGGGTAGGACTGCCAAGGACAAAAACAGTGGGTGCAAGCAGCAACATGGGTGGCTTTTCTCTTTTTCTTGATTGCAATTGCCCAAGGGGCAGTGAAGGCTACAGAAAGGGCTATCTGGTATTGTGGTTCATCAAATTTCATTTCATTTCATGCATATTGTCTGCAGCAAAGAAAGACACTTCCTTGCTCACAACATCTGAGGAAGATGACAGAGAAGCAGACAACAATTTGATTCTGTCAGCAGCAGAAACTAGTCCTCAACCTGATGCTGAGGAAGACACTTCCTCTTACTTTATTCCTTGGAGAAAACATCTCCTGGGAAGAGAAGAGCCCAAAGATCTGATTCAAGAACAGTCGTCTCCAGAGGAAAAGCTGTCCATAAATCCAGCTAGTCTGCGTGAAAACCTAGAAGAACACCAGCCTGACAATGTGACAGTTGCAGAAGCAAGTCAAGCTACATCTTCTTCATGTGCTGAAGTAACCACAGAAAATATTAGCAGCCTGTTGCATGAGTTCAGATGTACAGTGAAACACGCAGATGACAATGTAAAGACGCTCAAGGAAACTTGGATCCTTTTCAAGGAATGTTGTGACAAGATGTGCACAAGCATGTCAAACCTGCAAAATGTTCTAGAAATCTTAATCCAAATTTTAAAAGAGTCAGGGAGAAACAACTTTCATGGGAAGGGTGTATATTAAATCTATGGTCCATTTGGAAGTTAAGTCTGACATTAATTGACCAAGAATTTATGCCACCACTCTCCAATCTGGGGTCCCCTGATGTTTTGGACTACAATTTCTTTCATTGCTGACTATTGGCAATGCTGGGTTTCTGAGAGTTGTAGTCTAAAGCATCTGAGACATGACAGATGGGCACGGCTGTTTTTTGCACTGGCTTCCTTTCACAACAGAAGAACAGAGGTTGGATACAGATGACCACTTTGATCATGCACCTATGGTGGCTATTTACTGATCATCAAAAAAGAGGACCAAAGGGGATGCAGATTTGCATCCAATTTGTATATGCTCAATATGCATGCTGTTTAGAAATAACTACTGTAACTTAAATAGAAACGAAATCTATCCCACCAGAGGGGGAAAGGCTATAGTGAGGTGATTGATGTGCTTGCTCAATCTGCTGTCCAGGGCTTAATTGTGGACGGGCAACTTTAAGGTTTCTTCTACCTTCTTTGTCTTTAAACTGGTCTTAGGTTGGGCATTTCCTCTGGTTGAATACTTCCTCATGTCTATTCTTAATATGGACATTTTGAAAGTCGTTTTCAGCATGTTTTAGGTTACCTGGCTTTTAACAAAACTCTTCTGTTGCTGTTTCCCTCCCCACTCTGTTTTTCCTTGCATTCATTTTTACTGAACCTGTATTGATTTAAATATTTGTAAACTGCTTTGAGAAATTCTTTAACGATCAAGTATACCAGTTCTTCAAAGAAATAAAAAGAATAAACATTTTGGCTGGTCTCCACATATAATTGGTATGGGCAAATGGAGGGGGGCAATTTTATTCTGCCCCCCCCCCCATGTGGGTATGTGTACATTCTGGTCATTAATATCCCTAACATTCTTGAATTTTTCTAGACTGCTTTTAATGGTACCCAAGTTGGCAACTATTACTACATCCAATGACAGTGAATTCCATCAGGTCAACTTTAACTATGTGCTGTTTCTAAGCAAAGCAGTCCCAAATAGCGTTGTGTTTTAGGTTTGACATTTATTCAGAAAAAAGAAGTGAAGGTTGGGTATTTTTTTGTCTATTTCTGAACTGCTGTCAAATGAAGTGAGGAAGCCTAAAGCAGGACTTGAATTTAACCAGGGCTCTTCCAAGTGCTGAATTTTAATTTCATACTTAGGAGGTGGCTTTGGCTTGGCAGCAGCTTTGGTTTCAGAGCATCCAGGCAGCTGGGCAACAGTGACAAAGAAGGAAGGGAGGGAGGGAGGGAAACTAGTGGGAGATTTACCTGCAAACTGGAAGTTGAACGGGTAGTTGATGGCACTGAATTTTAGCCACACACCCCAGACCAAAGCCTTTTATTTTCCCCATTCATATGTTTCATTATTTGAGAGGAATATAAATATGTACAAATGTTTTAAAATATTCAGATACAAATAGAATTGGATGGTCTAGAAACAGGCTTGAAGTAAATAAGTTGTGATTTGTATGACAAATAATTTGGATCAAATTCGCACACACCCCAGTCCCAAACATTACAACCGTTACAACACATAGAAGAAGAAGCCTTTCTCGGGGAAAATCAGCATGGCTTCTGTAAGGGTAATTCTTGCTCCACAAACCTTTTAGAATTCTTTGAAAAGGTCAACAGGCATGTGGATGCGGGCGAACCAGCGGATATTGTCTATCTGGATTTTCACAAGGTGCTTGACGTGGTCCGTCACCAAAGGCTGCTGAGAAAACTCTACAGTCAGAGGATAAGAGGGCAGGTCCTCTTATGGATTGAGAATTGGTTGAGAACCAGGAAACAGACAGTAGGTGTCAATGAGCAATTTTCACAATGGAGAGAGGTGAAAAGCGGTGTCCCCCAGGGATCTGTCCTGGGACCGGAGCTTTTCAACCTGTTCATAAATGACCTGGAGACAGGGATAAGCAGTGAGGTGGCCAAGTTTGCAGATGACACAAAACTTTTCCGGGTGGGGAAGACCAGAAGCGATTGTGAAGAGCTCCAGAAGGATCTCTCCAAACTGGGAGAATGGGCGGCAACATGGCAAATGTGTTTCAATATACAAAAATGTAAAATAATGCACATTCGGGCAAAAAATCAAAACTTTATTTATCCGCTGATGGGTTCTGAGCTGTCCGTGACAGATCAGGAAAGAGATCTTGGTGTGCTGGTGGGCAGCTCAATGAAAGTGTCAACCCAGTGTGCGGCGGCAGTGAAGAAGGCCAATTCCATGCTAGGTATCATTAAAAGGGGGATTCAAAATAAAACAGCCAACATTATAATGCCATTGTACAAAACACTGGTAAGGCCGCAGCTGGAGTATTGCGTACAGTTCTGGTTGCCACACCTCAAAAAAGACACAGTGGAAGTGGAAAGGGTGCAAAAGAGACCGACTAAAATGATGACTGGGCTGGGGCGCCTCCCTTCTGAGGAAAGGCTACAACATATGGGGCTCTTTAGGCATCTGAGGGGGGACATGATTGAGACATATAAAATGATGCAGGGGATGGATAAAGTCATCCATTGACTTTAGACTTTAAAAAAGAGGGAAACTCTTTTCTCTCTCACACAATACCAGAACTAGGGGACATCCACTCCAATTGAGTGTTGGGAGAGTGAGAAAATATTTCTTTACCCAGTGTGTTGTTAGTCTGTGGAACTCCTTGCCACAGGATGTGGTGATGGCATCCGGCCTAGATGCCTTTAAAAGGGGATTGGACAGATTCCTGGAGGAAAAGTCCCATCGCAGGTTACAAACCATGATGGGGATGTATAATTTCCAGGCTTAAAAGGAAGGTACCTCAAAATGCCAGATGCAGGGGAGGGTTATCAGGAGACAGCTATCTAGTTGTCTCGTGTGCTCCCAAAGGCATCTGGTGGGGCCCCTGTGAGATACAGGAAGCTGGACTAGATGGGCCCTTGGCCTGATCCAGCAGGGCTCTTCTTATGTTCTTATGTTCTGCTTGTAGGGGAGTTGATCATTTTGGTTTGTCTTTTTCCATCTGTACAATATCCATTTTGGGGTACACTGGCCAGAATAACAGTACTCCACATGTGATCTTCTATAGACTTGTTTTATTTCTGATTCCTTCCATAGCAATTTTATGATTTTACTTTGATCAGTTCCTATCGTGTCGGCTTTTCTTTTTTGTTTTACTGTGTGAGAGAGACTATGATAGCCTTTTAAACAATGTTGAATACAATATGACATATTTCTTATTTACGTTGCTCATTAAACAAATGCAGAAATCCATCTGTGAGTTGGAAAACTTCAGAATGACTGCCTTCCAGTCTTGAGCCTCAACAATGGAAGAACAGTTCCAGGGTCCCAAATCGATTTCCTCTTTTCTGTCTTTGTCATCTTGAAAGCATATGGGGGTGGCGGGGGGTGGGGTGGGGTGGCGGAATCCTTTTCTTTCCAGAAGTGCCACTGTGACCTCATTTTTGGGCAAGCACTAGCAGGACCGCACCCTTTCTGGAGCATTAATTAAATGAGTGTGCATGTTGCACTCTTTATTTGGACCTGTCATAAAATGGTAATATACATACATTATCCACGTGATATCATGCAGATTTGCATGTAAGATAACAGAGGGCAAAAAGAAGCGTTTACTGGCCATGATGAATTAAACATAAAATGATGTTTAATTTTATGGGCCACCTTAATCTGGGACTCATAAAGCAGATCTTCCCTGGCTGTTATTAAATTCCTGGATAGATCTCTACAGAGGGGCGGAAGAGCTCTAAGTGCCTGGTTCCTGAGCTGTTGGGCTCTTAGTGCACTAATACTAGCACCCTGAATTGGGGCCCGGGGCTGATATATTAAACAAGTACAACATATTTGTTTCTCACTGCTGCTGTCAACACCTGTTTGGTATTTCCTAATAATAGTAATTACATGCCATCAAGTTGATTCTGACTTATGGCAACCTTTTCCAGAGTTTTCTGGGTACAGAGTACCCAAAGTGGGTTACCATTCCTTCCTTCTAGGGGTGCCATGGGAGTGTACAGCTTGCCCAAGGCTATGCCTCCTTGATTTTTCCTGGCACAAACAGTGAGGAATCAAATCCCCAACCTCTGGCTCCACACACAACCTAACTCACTGAGCTATTCAACCAATGCTAGCACAAAACCTTTCAGATCATGTAACTAGTAATGTCATGGATCTGGTTTTTGCTACTGGGCACAGAGAAGATGATTTGAAGTTGGGCATTTTCAGTTAGCTCCTGATCACTTCTGTGTAAAGTTTGGATTGATGGTAGAAAAACTGCCTTGGAACAGTTGAGTGAGATGGTCTGCCTCCAAAGACATATGGAATTCAAGGGATTCCTGAAAATTTTGGAGGATTTTCCTGCTGATGATGGGGATGACAAACCACTTGAAGCCTTGGTTTCATTACAGAGTAGCAAGGTGGAAAGACCAATGGATACAGTTGCTGTCATCACCTATGCAGAGAAGACCTACAGGTTATGAAATAAATAGACCAGAAAATAAGGATCACAGGTGGTGTAATTCACAAAGTGAGTGTGGCCAAAAATGAGTTAATAATATAATTTGATATACCCATCATGCACCAATGGCAGGCTTGTTGGGGGGGGGGCGGGATTTGTTTTGTTTGCTTCACATTCCAACCTGTCTTCTAGCAGAGTAGTTTGGAGATTAAAAATCTTATTGGGATTTGCTAAACTCTCCAGGAGAAAGTTGTTAGTGTTTGCCAGGATGCTGTAGTTGGGCCAAGATCTGGGTGTGTGTCTCAATAATCATTTGATTAGACTCAGGGTGCAATCAGACAGCTTAAAGAAAGTGTCACTTTAATAGAAGTTATGTCCCTTAAAGCAACCCTTCCATCTGCCAGGGAATAGTACCAGCCCAGCCCCCTAAAGTGGAAGCCCAACATCTGGACCAAACAGGTCCAGCTCAGGCACAAATCAAGGTCAGGTTGGAGTGCATTGCCCCATGCTTCACATGATTGCTAGGGAATAGATTTACTGAATTACTCTGCAAGCAGATTTTCCCCATGAAATCACATTCTTACTGGGATTAGTTTCATTTGTTGTGGGCAGACGATGTGGGCAAGAGACTTGAATCTGCCTGATCTGATACATATAAAGTCAATCATTGCCCAGAGGTGGCTTGGCTGGGTGGATTCAGCAGGTGGCAAATGTCTCATTATGTTAGGAGTCGGTGTCTGCCATCTTGAAAGAGGTGGTGGTGGTCTTCAACCAAAGAGGATTTCTCTGGAGCTAGAAATATGTGAGAATTATTACAACATTGCACACATCTCTTTCTTGGGCAAGATGGCTGAGGTTGCTGTGGTTTGACAGGTGCAGATGTTTTTAGTGGAAACCAATCATCTTGACCCATTTCAGGTTGACTTCCAGGTTTTGGAACTAAAGCCACTTTGGTCACCTTGCTAGATGACCTGTTCTGGGAGATAGATAGTGGAGTGTTACCTTTTGGATTCTCCTAATTCTCTCAGTAGCTTTTGACACCAGCAACAGTGCTATCATATTGAAATCTCTGTGAAGTAGAGGGCACTGTGATATAGCGGTTTGGCCCATATCTGTAGGGCTCATTACAGAGCGTGGCTGCCAGACCTGAGAATTTAATAAGCAGCATTATTAAAAGCTGAATGTGATTTCACTCCCCCAACATATCAGGTGTATAGCTTGGGGTATTCTGCAGTTCATTCCTGCCACTGGAGGCCCAAGTGGACTCAGTGGTTCTAAGTGCCTGGGGCCAGCATAAGTTGGTCTACTAACTAAAATGACTTCTGGACAGAGACACACTTGCCACTGGGAATCTGTAGAGTGGTAACACCCCCACGCCCCCCACTTTAGATGACTGCGGTAAAGTCTTCATAGGATTGGATCTGAAGAAAACATGGAGGCTGCAGCTAGTGCAGTATACAGGGAGTAGACTCTGTCAAGAACACCATGTACAAGCTCATCTGATCCCCATTCTGAAAGCATTGCTGCAGCTACCAATACACCTCTGGTCTAAATTCAAGGTGTTAGCCAGAATCCTATCACTTGTGTATGCCAGTGTTAAGTCAAATGGTGTAAACTGCAGCTGTAAATGGGTGCTAGTTAAGAACTTGACACTTGTGTTCCTCCTCGCACATCAAATTACATGACTGGTGTGTGATGAGGAATACAAGCATTGTGTTCTTAATTAGCAGCAGTTCATCACTACGACTTACACAGTTTTGACTTAAGCTCTGTTATGCAAGTAATAGGATTCTAGCTGTTGAGAATGATTTCCAAAGCCCTAAATGGGATCTAGTTATTTGAGGAAGTGCCTTTCCCTAGATATATTTGCCCGTTGATTAAGATATGGTGTGAATGGGGTGCCATCTGTGTCCTGTCAGAGTTGGGTTGTGCTGTAAGCAGCACTTTGGAAGCTCCACAAATGAAGACACAGAATAAAAACACTGATCTGGCAGCTAAACCTGCCTGTTTACCCAAGCATTGATGGTTTGGCTGATGATCAAGCTTTTTGCTAGGTTTATTTTGTTTGAACAGTTAATTTGTTTTAAAGTGTTTCAAGTATTTTAATTGTTTAGAGTGTTTTCAGAAGATGTTACTGATTGTATCTAACCCTAAGGTATATGGATACAAGATGAGGTAGGGAAAGTAATTAAAAGAATAAATAAAGCATCTGGCTTATGACAGTGGTTTAATTCAAGGTAGTGTATGATGTGAAACTGCGTATGCTCAGGGTTGTTTATTTATCTTTTTTAGAAATCAGAAATGTCAAACAGATATTTGGGGTTTTTTTTTGTTTTTCTTTGATGTATCAGAAATGCAGAAGCAGATACCCTGCGTGGAATGGTGATAAGATAATGGCAGGGAGGGAGAGGAATGTCATCAAGGCTGTGGAATGGTTGTGCAAAAGGGTGAAATAGGTGCAGTCTTAGGGTGTACAACCATCTAGCTGCACCACCGCTCACACTTGTGTTTGCATGAACTGACCCACTCACTCCTTCAATGTACAGGTGAATATACAGGGGAAGAGGGGAGCCTCCAAATACTGTGACAGTTAAAGACAAACAGAGAAGCTACAGGACATTTGGCAGTTGCTGCAACTCTGTAAAGCTTTATGGGCCAGCCATCTCATCTTAACATAATGCGGAGTGAAAACAAGAACCACTTGCGTGTAAGACATGGGATGGACATTAATAAGTGTAAGGAACAACGAAACTGCCTAATGGTTATTGGGCACGTCCAGAGGATTATGCAACTCTCTCCATGTGCTTTGATCTTTCCATTTTAAACAGGATCTCTGCAACAGATGTGCTTGGCAATAAGCCACTTCTAGAACTAGATGGCGTTTCAAAATCAGCCTGCTGCATGCAGCAGCAATCAATTCCTTGCTATGCCAGAACATAAAGGTTGCCATAATCCTTTTAGTAAATCTTCTCATTAGGGCACAGAATCCAGCCTGGAGTTGCGCATCCAACTTGATATAATAACTTTAATGCTCCAAATCAGGGATAAGCAACTTCCCAGAGGTCTTCTATGCATACAGGTCCTGTTCCACCCACCCATCCTTTTTCTGCCACTTGGTGCTGAATGATTTTTTTCTTTAAAAATCCACATCTTTTTTTTTTACTTGAAGAAATCAGCATCCCTTAAGGAGACTTTAAAAATCTTGACAAAATCTTTTTAAAAATAAGCTTGTCTGCTTTTGACCACAAGATTCTCGCTGTGGACATCTGCTGTAAATCCACTTCTGTTCTCTATTTAAGAAATCAGCGTGTCTTTTTTTCCCCTTGCAGGAATCTTTAATAAATAAACTTCTGTTCTGGATTTGTTGTTTTTGAAAGCTCCTCATCAGAAGCTCCTGTGTAGACTGGTACTAGGGGATTTAAAAAAGACCTGAATGTCATGGGAAAAAGCACTGCATGAAATGAGATGAAGGCAACATAGGTATGAGGAAAAATCAGTGTAGAACCCAGTATTTTAAGATGAACAAGTACCCCTGCATGGAACGGACCACAGTTAGAGGCTTTCTTTGAACCCCCAAGAACCCATTGAACCATGTACCAGTGCTATATTAGCAGTTGCCACAGTTGCCAACACAGTTCACTATGTGCTGCTTAATTTGCTCTGCTACATTTGCTACCACATGGCACCCACTAGTGCTTTAAATGGATTACAGATTTGACATTCAAGAGAAAGAAGCCCTATTCAGGCACTCAATAATCTACTGTAAGTAAATATGTGAGGAGAGGCAGCATGGCAAGGCTCAAATCTTTATTGTTGGTCTGCATTATTTTTTTTTAAAAAGAGTTTACGCTTGGAGGGTGAGGCCTTCACATGTAGAGGAGGCTTTCTGTTTCAGACTGTTGTTCTCCAGACTGTTGTGAGCAGAACAACAGAAGAAATGACAGAGGGGGCACTGGTAGTGTGTTCCTGAATGCCAGAATAGGACTAGAGACATCTTATAATATAAACAGAGAATGTTTGCCTGAAGAAAATGAAATTGTCTCCAGTTTTGACATGAGCTGGACGCAATGACAGAATCTAGACTTCTCATTTCTATTTTATGGCCTCCATACCAATAAAAATATTAAGGCTGCTCTTCTGCATATATGAATTCACAAACCATTTCCACAGAGTTCTGAATAAACACATTCACGATTAGAATGTTAACATTTTTAAAAAATGAGGCTACCGCTGTGGGGACATAACTGCAGCATCAACCAGACATTTAGTCTTGTTGTGTTAGCAAATCAGAGTTTAGCACAGGCTGATAATATTATGTCTGAGTGGTGTGGCAGACAAATAAATTGGTTCAGGAATTAGGGCTGACACACAGAAGGCAAGATAAGCTGAGTAGGGTAACATAAAGCTGAACAGTGATTAGGCAGGCAAATGAGAGAACATTCATTCTGTCTCCTACGCTTTTTTGTTTGTGTTCCAGATCGTAAACATTAGTTGAGAAACTGATGGCACTCAATTCAGCTTTAGCTTTTGCTGCTTAGCGCAACTGTATGTGCTTTTTTCCCAAACATGGAAAGCACAGTGGAAATTAATTTGATGTTAGGTGCTTCGCGGGGGATAATTATAGCCTGGTCTACAGATATGGCACATAAGGCCAGTCAAAAATCATGGGATGTATTACTTCATGTGGGAGGAGGATACCTGCGTGCATGCCATCTTTGAATGCTCCACCAGTCATTGCAAGTTGTAAAACCCCCAATATACCAGTGATTCAACTCTCTGGTGTTCTAGTTCTTTCTTTGCAAGGTTTCACCCCATCACTCACATTCACATATGCAGTTTGAAGAGGTAGATTTCTTTCTACCACTGAAAGTTAAATTGGTTTTTGTCTGTTTATATGGCATGTGTGTATGTGTGTGTGTACATATTTGCAATTGTCTGTGAGACTGTGCATCCTCACCAACAAGCATATCACACTCATTATTGTTTTGATCAAAGCAGGACATGTTGTCATACATATTATTTATTATTCTGAAGTAGAACTTGGAAAGTCTTGAGTTCAGACTCACATAGAGCCCCTGCTTGTGCAGAAAAAGACATCTCTTTATAAATGTTGCTCCCACAAGAGGAAAGTGGCAACTGAAAGACTTTGGAGCTTTTACAAAAAAGCTTTGGGGAAAAAAGCAAACTTTATAAGTGGATAGCACAAAAATCCTGTATGAAATGTGGCAAGTTTAATTCACTCTCAAGGAGCACTCATCAAATTTGCTGATGACACAAAGCTTGGAGGAATTGCTAATACTTCGGAAGATAGACTCAACATTCAGAAGGATCTGGACAGACTTGAACATTGGACCGTATCCAATAAGATGCAGTTCAGTGGTGGGAAAAGTAAGATCCTGCACATAGGCAGGAGAAACCAGATGCACAGGTACAGGATAGGTGGTACCTGGCTCAACAGTAGTACTTGTGAGACGGATTTGGGTGTCCTGGTGGACCACCACCTAAGGATGAGTCAGCAGTGTGATGCAGCTGCCAAGAAAGCCAACACAGTCCTAGGGTGCATCAACAGGGGGATAGCATCGAGATCATGGGAAGTGATAGTACCACTCTATACCGCACTGGTGAGGCCATACTTGGAGTGCTATGTCCAGTTCTGGTCACCACAATACAAAAAAGATGCTGAGGCCCTAGAAGGGGTGCAGAGAAGAGCAACAAAGATGATAAGGGGACTGGAGGCTTAATCCTATGAAGAACGACTAAAAAAACTAGGTATGTTTAGCTTAACGAAGAGAAGACTGAGGGGAGACATGATAGCAGTCTTCCAATATCTGAAGGGTTGCCACAGGGAAGAGGGCATTGATTTATTCTCCATTGCGCCTGAGTGTAGGACAAGAACTAATGGGTGGAAACTCATCAGAGGGAGATACAACCTGGATGTAAGGAGGAATTTCCTGACGGTGAGAACCATAAGGCAGTGGAACAGCTTGCCTCCTGATGTTGTGGGTGCCCCATTGCTGGAGGTTTTCAAGAAAAGATTGGACAGCCATCTGTCTGGGATGGTATGAGGTCCGGGATGGTATAAGGTCTCCTGCCTTGGGCAGAGGGTTGGACTAGAAGACCTCCAAGGTCCCTTCCAACCCTACGACGATTCTATGATTCTTTAGAGCAGTGGTTCCCAACCTTGGGTCCCCCAATGTTCTTGGATTAAAACTCCCAGACGCCTTCACCACTTGCTGTGCTGGCCATAATTTCTGGGAGTTGTAGTCCAAGAGCGTCTGGGGACCCAAGGTTGGTTACCACTGCTTTAGGTTCTACAACGTCTGCAGGTTTTATGTGGCTGTGTAAAAACAAAAAACAAAACAAAACAAAAAACGGCCATAGCTATTTTACTTCCCCAATGAAAATAAGTGGGAGAAAGCAGAAACAGAATTTGCTTCGTTATGAAGACTCCTGTAATGCACAATGTGGCACAGCTGTACAGCACACAGCTAAAGAATAGTTACAACTTTTTTTCTCTCTTCAGGTTATGGAGTTGCACTTACATGTGACATTTTAGTACCATTCAAAGAATAGCAGCACAACAAGAGGAAAAGTCCAAGTAAACAGGGGAAATCAAACACATAAGGAGCAGAAACAGAGTGATGCCCTCTGGACTAAATTATAGCAGATGCAATTAAAAGAAAAATACACATACTTCGTTGACATGGATGATTTTCTCCTCGAAATTCAGAACCCCAGATTTTCTGTTGATCACCAAGAAGCTATTAAGGAAAGAAATTTGCCTTTAGCTGTATAATGATATACTTGTAAATAAATGCATTTTTGTCCCAGAGTCTCCAAATATTTTTAATTCCAACTCAGTTTCTCCAGAGTCTGTCATATCACCTCTTTTTTTATATAGTTCCAAGACTTCCAGCAAGAAGCAACCTAGTCTGACTGTTGTCAGGACCATACTAATCAATGTGCTTTATGCTCTCATTTTTGATCTTGAACACCAAAACCATGATTAGAATCCTGTTTTTATAAATGTCTTGTCCTGTAATTGCAGAAATGATTCTAAGAATCTGATCACAGAAGGATGCTAATACTTACTGAACTTTTTTATGTGACATCATATGACTCTCAGGGACCCTGATGGGTTTTTTGAGATATGTGAGATGTTCAAGAAATTATTTATCCCTACCGTTCAACATGGGTTTCCATGGCTGAGTGGTGATTTGAACCTAGTTCTCCAGAGTCCTAATCTGACCATTATAATCTAGTATACCACACGGACTCTCAAAGAGCCTCTTATGCTGCAGCTCAAACCAGAAAAACTGTTCAGTTCTACTTAAAATCCAACTAAATCATGTACACTTAGTATATAATTAAAAGTGTTAAGAGTTGAACTATATATGTCATCACAGGTACTTTGCTTCACTTTTGTATCTTACATTTAATTGGCTTTTGTTTGGTCATTAGGAAGGAAAAACACATATTACTTTGCAAGTCCGATTGCTTGTCTCTGTGAGGAAATCTTATCCCTGAAGGGAAATATATTATAATTGCAGGTTACAGACTTTGACCTTAATGTCTAGTTTGATCATTAGTATCTAGGCAACATCTCCAAATGTTTCCATCCAGACCTGTTAGTCCTGCATCGTTGATTACACTGTATAGAGGCTAACTACTGTAGAACTATAAGAACAAAAATTAGCCCTTAATTTGTTCTAGTATGATCTACAGCTATTGCGTTTCCAACACACTGTTCCATGGGATGACATTTTTAATGCAATGCTGTCAGTTTTTCTGCTTCATTATATGATCTTATAGGTGTTCAATTTCAGCAGATTTTATGGATCATCATGATAGTGTGTGCAGTAGACAGGAACATGGGATTTTCAGCAGCAGCTCTGTAAGGGGTCATCAGAACTAGATGTGACCTCAGCTCTCTGCTGGTGCATTGATGGAGAAAATAATGCCGATTAAAAAGCTGGGCCCATCACATCTAAAGGTGGTGGGGGGGGGGAAGAGTATAATTCTGAGTCCTCAATATAGGGAGGAATTGTCACCATTTGATGCCATTTGATGCTTCAAGATCTTTTGTTGTTGTTCACAGGATGCTTAGGAATGTCCTGTATAGATATGCACATTGCCATTACAGAGACATAGAAGAAAAAAGAGTCCCACCATTATAACCTTCAAAATTGTATTGTATTTTATCTTGAACTGTTTGCATGAAATGTGATATCCATCATCTAACTGAGGAGGTCTACAGAGGTGCTGAATTTCCAAATAGAAAGACTGCCACAGGAATTTTCAGCTCATGCTAAAAGTGCTAAAAAGTGAAACGTTGAACACTTTCCCTCTGATTTTATATGATGTGTATGTGTGTGGAGCCATTTTGTATTTGTGTTTCGGGACTGCAGCTCCTAACCCAATTTGCATACTACCGACAACCCATTTCCTGTAGTTGGTGTGTGTACAGATGATGGTTGAAGCTTAAGAATTCCCAGAATTCTTTTGAATTTTGGTGAAAACGATTGATTTACATTCTTCAGGCTTGTTGAGTAGGGATGCATTTGACTGGCTTGCTGAAATTCTGAGGATTGGTTCTAAAGTTATGAAGGTTTTTAATGCCTCACTCAGCCCCATGGGAGAAAGCACTTGCCATGTTTTGCTGCTGAGACTCAGTTCTTATTCTGAAGCTAGAATATCATCAGGACTCTGTGGCAAGGGGGTCTCTTTTCTTGGCTTTACAGAGCTTGAGCTGACATGAGGTAGCATTAACTCTGGTCTTAAACAGGCAGGATTTCTGATAACTCTCTCTCTCTCTCTCTCTCTCTCTCTCTCTCTCTCTCTGTGTGTGTGTGTGTGTGGATTGAGGAGACTCTCTTGGACCATTCCCCCTCCCTCAGCATTTATGGTTGAAGCCCCTTGAGTTGCAATGGTTGCCACTCCAAGTGGAGCACTGATACAAAAGGGAGTGCAGAGGCACCTCCGGTCCTGATTACATTGGCAAAAGAACTGGTACAGTATATGAACTGTGTTTAGCTGCAATTGCATCAATGTTAAAAAAGTTGATCACACGATGCACAGTGGATCTCAGCCCCCCCCCCCCCGTACTTGCGCTATTCTGTTTGGAAGCACATCATTTAACCTTCTCCTGGCAGGGTCATTTATTTTAACTCGGGGCTGAATTGTGTTCTAATGCCTCAACTTGCCCAATGTGCCTTCCTCTTCTCCCACAATACATTGCTCCCTGCCTGTTTGCCCGCTGTCACCCTGCTCCTTGCCCCCTCACTCACCGTCCCTGCCCAATCATGCCAGACTCTTTGGGTAACCAGCAGAGTCAAGGGGAAGGTGGCAGCAGCAACAAGAGCCATGGGAAGGGGGAAAGGAAGGAGGGACGGGCAGATGCAGGGAGCCTGAGAGGAAGGGGAGACGCGGCCAGTCCACTGCAAGGTTGGAGGAGTGAAGGGCAGTCTTTGGACAAAAAATGGATCAGAGGTGCAGATCCTCATGGATCCACTTTATTTTTATGTAGGATCATCCCCAAAACAATCGCAGTCATAGGAACCATCTCTGCCCACAGATTGGACAGTGGCTTGGGGATGATCCCATGTTAAAATCAAAGGGATTAAGGAGGATCCATGCTTGGATCAGTGTTTTTGCAGCATTGTAAAGCCAGTCGTCCATCTTTTCTCTGTTGTATTCTGTGAGCACAAATGGGAATCGCTGGAGCATTCTTAAAGGGATATAAGCCGCTAGGCATTCTAAAAGGACAAGCAGCTTAGCCCTCTCCCTCCCACCCGCATCTCACCCCAGCTATTGGGGAGAGTGGCCAGCATGAGGGCAGAGTAGGCAAGCTTCAAATGAGATGATTTTAAAAGCCTGTGTAGCTACCTACAACATAGCTTAAAACATATTAAAAGTTTTCCCAAGAGGAACAGTGTAAAAATGCAACACTTTTACCAATATCTCAACTCATGTACCATGTGACTATCACATGACTTTCAAATTGCAGCAAAAAACTCCTATAAATATTGTGGGGTGAATCAGTAGTGCAGTTAAGCCTTCACCTGACATAAATCATGGAGTGGTGAGCAATGGATGTGCATCAAAGAACCAATATCAAAACATGTGATGAATGCTAGCACAAACACATGGCATGTTAAAAATCTATGATTAACTTAATGAGGGCCCCAAAATGCAAGATGACAAAATTCCATGTTATGAAGAACACAGGACTGTGGCTGAAAATGGCAGCTCTGAAATCTGCCCCCACCCCATCCCACATATATAATTCAGTGTAGCCCATAGCTTCACATCAGAATGATGTATGTTGTTTACATACATCAGCTACCTTGGGTTCAATTCTGAGAGAGAGGCACAATAGAAATATAGGAGATCAATAAAGTAAATATAGTGGTCTCCATGATATTTTTCTAAGTTGGGGGAAACACATAGGGCAGATTGTATAGGGGAAGTAGATGGGGGTGGGTGACTACCTACAACTGCCATTTTAGTGGTAATTCCGGGGGGCATGGAAGGAGCCTCCCTGAAGAATACAAAGACTATGAATTCATTGGGGCATCCCATGGGCAGCAACAGCTCCTTCCATTCTGGAAGCACCACTGCGTTGCTTCCAGAATGGAAAGAACAAGTGGTGATTTTCTGTGCCATGTATATGACAAAATTCCGTGTAACAATTGCTGTCTGGAAAAGGATTAAACTACTACTGTGTTTTCCCGAAAATAAGACAGGGTCTTATATTAATTTTTGCTCCACAAAACGCATTAGGGCTTATTTTCAGGGGATGTTTTATTTTACAGTCATGTCATCTTCTGGTTGCTGCACAAGGGTGGACGGCAGGGTTTCACTTAACTAGGGCTTATTTTTGGTGTAGGACTTATATTACGAGCATCCTGAAAAATCATACTAGGGCTTATTTTCAGGTTAAGTCTTATTTTCGGGGGAAACAGGGTAATATTACTACAGTTTCTGAACATCCATTGTAAAAGTATGGCATTACTAATGTTACTGAAACTATCAAAATCATTTGTATATTCAAGACACAGGTGATTAGAGGTACAGCTAATAAGCATACATCCCTGTATTGAGCCCTTTACGAATATGAGAAAACAACATTCTCTTTTTGGATAATTCTGACACAAATTTTATATACCTTGGGTTGTATTGCTCGGTATAATGTATGTTGCATGTTTTGTATTGTTTTATATTGTTTGGTTTGTTTGATGGTGGTCTTTGCCCATAATAAATTCATTCATTCATTCATTCATTCATTCATTCATTCATTTTGAGTTTTATGACTTTTTCTGACTGTTTTTGATGAAAATGCGTACCAGCCCTGAAATTGGTGGAAGTTCAGCCATTCAATATGAACAAATCAGTCTTCGATTTTTACCCTGTGTTATTGCCAAAAAAATGGCAAGCAAACACTAAAAACTTCAGAAAAAAAGAATTGATTCTGACCCCCCCCCCCCCATAATGTATTTCTTGCAATCCAGATTAGTGCAGTACAATTAACACGGTACAGATCTGGGACAGTCAGCATGTCCAGCTTCTTCAAATATCTTCTATCTGATGCATAGGCTTGTGTTTCATGCTCTAATTGTTTTTTTATTAAGGAACCCTTTGCCCATTAATTCATATGGCTCACGTAGATGCATACCCAAAGGCTTCAGGGCAAATTAAAATGCAATTAGACGTCGAAAGATGATGACATACAAAGAAGCAGAGGGATGAGTACATGGCACATTGGGATATACCGGTAGTTCACTAGGTGATTTTCAGTAGATCATGCTACATTTGTGGTCTTTCAACAACCATAGTGACACAAAAAAGGCCCACGGGAGATATTCCTAATTATGCTGCTTCAGGACAGACCTACATTAGGTTGCCAAATTAAGAATGATAATGAAGTTAGTTCTGAAAAGGAAAACATCACTAACCATATGCTCAGAGGCACTCTTTTCCTTAATTTAAGGGGCACCAAAGTGTAGACTGTGTGACCTTTAAGTCTTCCCCACCCTGATTCTTTTTGCCAACTCCCCAAACAGCATATCAGGCCTTCAAATCTTCTGTGGCCCTTATCTGCCAGGAAGGGACAAACCTTGGTGGGAAGGGCAAGGGGTTCAGCTCCCCAAGGTCCAAAGGGAGCGCAGAAACACCCCTGAAACCTGAGCATATGTCCCTCCACTCCTGCAGCACCACTTTTGTACCTGGGATGTAGTACAAGGGTCTCAGAGTTCTAGTAAAAAACAAAGAAGATCTCACATGCCCAAAGTTTTCCAACCATGCTACAGCCCCACCCCCTAGACAATTATGGTAGCCATTTCAGAGTATAGGCGAGAGGACATTTAGGAGGCTCATAACTCTATGGCGAAAACAGTAGGGTTAAGGTCAGATTGCATTGGCAACTGGTCTAAGGAGATCATTTGTGCTTTCTTATAAATACTGAGATCCTGTACTTGGTATGAGGGACAAGCAATGCTAGCAAGAAACATGCTAATCACTGCCTTTGAAAACCAAAAATATGTCTGTCTGTGTTTTGCTCACATGTTAAAGGCTGTGGTTCTTTATAAGGGTATACTCAGACCATTCAGGACTGGCTCCAGATCTGAAGCAAACCAAAGTGAAATGCCCCCTGGTAAACCTCCCCTATAAGTGAACTTTGGTGGGCTTGCCTGGAGGAGGTGGTAGGATAAAGCAATTATACCCGAGTCTAGTGGCCAGTTCAACCTCCCACAAATATGCAAGGGTGAGGTGATGGGCCTGCCTCAGGGTGGAAAAATGAAGAGCCTTCCTTGAAGATCTCAAAACCTGGGAAGGCTCACATGACAGAATGCAGTATTTCAAATAACATGGACCCATGTTGTGTATGACTTTCTAAGGGGGAGACTACATTGACAAATAATGCAGGAAACAATCTGGGATCGGGTTGGTAAGATTAGCATTGTTTTCCATTGACTTCATGACATAGACGTCAATGGGAATCAGCCTAGAGTTCTTCTCCCCCATCTATAGTTTTTCTTTTGCTCGTAGGACTTCTACTTTTTTGGAATAAAATGTATTTGCACAGGTTCAGGCAGTTGATGTGGAGGGGTTTGTCAGCATTCTCTTTGAAGCCATTCCTGCCAGCTACATCAGCAGTGAGAGAGGCAGGACAGCAGCTGTTTGCATCCTCTCCTCCAAAAATCTGGTGCCTGCATCTACTTTCCTCTTCCCTTCCCTTCCCTTCCTTCCCTTCCCTTCCCTTCCCTTCCCTTCCCTTCCTCCCTTCCTCCCTTCCTCCCTCCCTCCCTCCCTCCCTCCCTTCCTTCCTTCCTTCCTTCCTTCCTTCCTTCCTTCCTTCCTTCCTTCCTTCCTTCCTTCCTTCCTTCCTTCCTTCCTCTCCTCCCTCCCTCCCTCCCTCCCTCCCTCCCTCCCTCCCTCCCTTCCTTCCTTCCTTCCTTCCTTCCTTCCTTCCTTCCTTCCTTCCTTTGCACTGTGTAGTTCCACTCTAAGTCATCATCAGAATGGTGAACTGTGACCAGAGACAGGTAACACTGAAATAGATGTCTAAGCAGACATTGAATTCAGACATTCAGTAAAAGCATGAATTCAAACCCTTGAGCAGAGGGAGCAGGCTAGTCTCACTGTTGCATCCTAACTCTCACATATATAAAGTGTCAGGGGAGGGGGCTCTTCATGTAATCACAAGTCCTGAAATATCAGTGTCCCCTATTCTGTGACACTAACACTTCATATTTAGATCTCCACACAAAAGAGACACAGTGAAAGAGGGTCAAGGCTGTTCTGCTCCCTTTGCTCACAGGGTTCGATTACTCTCCTTTTTTGCAGCTGAACTGGGTTTTAGAGAAATTGTTATAACAAGATAGTCATATACAACCATTCCCAGACTGCAGTCTGGCTAAAAACTTCTGAACCAATGGAAGTTTCTAAACAAACCTTCACATGGTACATGTCATAGTTGGAGATGGGGGTATTATATAAATATCCCCGCACAGCTGGAGTTGAGGGTCCACTCACACATCCGCCAGCCCCGCCGGCCCTGCTCATCCTTCCAATTGCTCCCGAGTGCTGTTCTCTTCCTGGTTGGCTAGCCACTCCTGGCAGAGGGAGGGAGGACGAGTCTCCCTGCAAGGCTGCCGAGTGGCTAGCCGAGTGGCGCTCTGGAGTGATTGGAAGGAAGAGAGGGGCTCCTGCCACTGCTGGACACATGAGTGGACGGTCTGGCCCCAGGGCCTGGACCCTCATTAACTCCAGCTGCGCAGGGATATTCGTATACGAATATGAATACCCCCATCTCTAGTCACAGTAATTTCAATGGGATGTAATTAGACTACAAATCGCTGTGGCCAGATCTGACATGCAGAAATGGGGACAGCTGAAGTGCTTATGAAGTAACATCCCAAAGCATGAGTACAGGGATACTGTCTAAAGAGGAACAATTGTGTAAGACAATTAAGTCCAGACTCTAAACGTAGCTAATCCTGCCACTCCCCAAGCCTGTACATGAGGTTATTGCCAACACTGCATTTTTATTTATCTCTTTGAGGGTGCCAATACATTGTAATATACTCCTCCAATTTGAGGAATCATTTTTTTGAATACCCATTGGGGGTTATTTATTTTAAATTGCTCTACATTTCACTGTTTTTGACCTGTTTTTGGCTGTGTGAATGGCCATATTATTACATTCTGTGTGCAGGGGTGTTTTCTGTCCTGACATCTTGGTGATGTGTTTGAGGTGGTGCAGGATGCTGTCCCATTGGGAAATCAGCAATTATGCCTGCTGTCTGAACTGTTTCCCTTTAAAAAATGTTTTTGTTTAAATAAACCGTTTTACCAAGTTCTTAAAGAAATGGGAGTGCCTGACCACCTTATCTACCTCCTGAGAAATCTATATGTGGGACAGGAAGCAACAGTTAGAACTGGATATGGAACAACTGATTGGTTCAAAATTGGGAAAGGAGTACAACAAGGCTGTATATTGTCTCCCTGCTTATTTAACTTATATGCAGAATACATCATGCGAAAGGCAGGACTGGATGAATCCCAAGACGGAATTAAGATTGCTGGAAGAAATATCAACAACCTCCGATATGCAGATGATACCACTCTGATGGCAGAAAGTGAGGAGGAATTAAAGAACCTCTTAATGAGGGTGAAAGAGGAGAGCGCCAAAAATGGTCTGAAGCTCAACATCAAAAAAACTAAGATCATGGCCACTGGTCCCATCACCTCCTGGCAAATAGAAGGGGAAGATATGGAGGCAGTGACAGATTTTACTTTCTTGGGCTCCATGATCACTGCAGATGGTGACAGCAGCCACAAAATAAAAAGACCCCTGCTTCTTGGGAGGAAATCGACGAGAAACCTACACAGCATCTTAAAAAGCAGAGACATCACCTTGCTGACAAAGGTCCGCATAGTCAAAGCTATGGTTTTTCCAGTAGCAATGTATGGAATTGAGAGCTGGAGCATAAAGAAGGCTGACCGCCGAAGAATTGATGCTTTTGAATTGTGGTGCTGGAGGAGACTCTTGAGAGTCCCCTGGACTGCAAAGAGAACAAACCTATCCATTTTGAAGGAAATCAACCCTGAGTGCTCACTGGAAGGACAGATCCTGAACCTGAGGCTTCAGTACTTTGGCCATCTCATGAGAAGAGAAGACTCCCTGGAAAAGACCCTGATGTTGGGAAAGTGTGAAGGCAAGAGGAGAAGGGGACGACAGAGGACGAGATGGTTGGACAGTGTCACTGAAGCTACCAACACGAATTTGACCCAACTCCGGGAGGCAGTGGAAGACAGGAGGGCCTGGCGTGCTCTGGTCCATGGGGTCACGAAGAGTCGGTCACGACTTAACGACTAAACAACAACATCGCATAGACACTGGATTATTTCTGTCTGCAACGTTAATGCAGTGCTGTACCACTTAGAATAAAAAAAGAGGGGGGAAATTAATTCCGGACAAGATGTTATGGGCAAGGACAGAATGCAGGCAGAGTCAGGGCAGACTCATGGGTGGATGAAGTTGCCAGCCCTGGGTCTGTTTAAGGCCATTTAATGAGCAGGGTAGTCCTCTGCACCAAATCAACCTGGTTTATTTAAGGCTGCCACATGAGGACAGTGACAGCGACACAAAGAGTGTTTGACATGATACAATAATACCCTGACACAACTCTCAGATTATTTAGACAACATTGTTGCACCCTGAGTCTTAATACTTTCCTTCCCAGCACAGCACAGTTATTAAGTGACATGACATTCTGTTCCCTATTTGTACCATTTTCTGCTGATGCATTTCATTCTCAATGCTTTGAACATGCTTACTGAGATGTCTCCAGATTGTCTGGGCAGGAATGTTTTCCTCTAAGGCTACTCATCTCTATGTATGTATAAAGTTTTAAGTTGTGAAATAGGGACAGACTCATATAGATCCTGTTGCAATTACTGCATATACAAACGGAAACATGGATTCGTTAACAAGGAGGACTATTATTCAGTAGTTTTTGGTACTGTGCATAAAAAGAATTACCTGAATTGTCATCAAGGTTACCTTGCCACTGACAACCTGTAGGCACATCGGTACATAGCCAATTTGTTTTTTGTATGTGACCAGGGTTTGTTTGTTTTTGTAAATGTGAGAAACTGAGGGGAAAAAATTCTGAGGAAAAAGTAATCTTTATAGATTCTGAAGACTGAAGTTCTATATAAGGGTATTTAATGAAATAGGGCAAGTCACACAAAGCCCCAGAGACCCCCAGAGTTAGAGTTAGAGTTAGAGGCAGGAAGCCAAATAAGATACTCTCTGTGAAGTGGGATTCTCCTCTCAAGTAAGATATTTAGCCTAGCTTTATTTATATCTTCAGCAGATATGCATTAAAAAAACAACTACTACAGCAGTGACTTATAGCTAATTCCAGTTGTTGTTGTTTTTTAATGGGGAAATGACAAATATTATGAGCATGTGGCCTGCAATGGGTCCCAGAAGTGGAATATTGGCCTGTGAATCCACTGAAACTACTCACTTCAACCTGGAAAGAAATCTTTCCCTCACATGCACACACATCTCCTAAACTGAGTATCTTGAAAAAAATTACTATGCAGGTCTGTGTAGGTCTATGTAGAGATACATTCTGTCAAATGCAATGGCAGGTACTCCCAAAAGACTGCAGATAATGTGCATGCTGGAGATGTGGGTCCTGTGCCCCTCCCAGGTGTTATTAGACTCTGACTCCTATCATCCCCAGTCGGAATACGTTTATGAGAGATCTTTACTGAGTGCTGTTTCCAAGGGCATTCTGAGGAACCACCATTTGGAAGAACAACATCAATCATATGACCATCTGTGAAGAAGATAACTAACATGAGCCTCACACTCATGTGCACAAGTGGATGGAGTGCTCAAAGAATGACTTCTTTTAGAAGGGATACTTGAATGGTTACAACAGTCTAAATTTCAGCTGATGGTTATGGCTGAAGCAGTTATGTGGATCAGCAGGGCCTCTGAATCTTTTAAAAAGTAGCTGTACACATCAAGAAGCCCGTACAGAAAGAGATCGGTGCCACTGGAATGAAACTTAGCTGCAGGGTTTGAATGGAGTCAAGGGACACTTTTTTTGACTAGGTCCGAAATGTCAGAATAAATGTTTACTCACTGCAATGATTCTGATTTCTGAAGTTGATCAGAGAGAACTAGAAAGAATGTTCTGATGGGACTGATCCAGCAAAATATTAGCTTCAGTGAGAACTTCATCCATTCCAAATTACTGCTATGCTTTGTTTTGTGTCAGAATCTGTCACAAACACATCCATCCATCCTGCACAGGAATATGGAAATCTGTGGATATCTTGGTGGCAGCAGGAGTCCCACGATATTGATTTGAACAGAATTTTCAATAATGTGTTTTATTCCTTCTAAAAGAGTTTGCTCTCAAAGCCTAAAAATGTCTGATGAGCAATACACATTATAGGGTGTCGAATAGAGTCAAACTGGACAAAGAAAATGGCCAGTACATTACTGACACTGGTGACAGACAATTAGCATAAACATCATGGTGATAAATCAGACTTAACAGATATTATCCAGTGGCACTCTGCTCAGTACTTTATTTTGTTGTTATGTGTGGCCAAGTTGCTTCTGACTTATGTTGACACATGACTGTGAAGATACTGTATGTGTGACATTAAAGAAATGTTTTACCATTGCCCTACCCGCCCCCAGTAAGTTTCCTTGGCTGAGCAGAGATTAGAATCAAGTCCTATCCACTACACAACACTGCCTTACAGCAGTCAACAGTACTGTGCAGTTGTTTATTAACTGAAACTTAAAAATGTTTCTGTCAACCTGAGGGTATTTGCCACTCTTGTCACTCCTTTTTGGTGATGGTTTGTGAGTTTTGAAAACCTGTTTCATTGCCATTAATCTGACCAAGGGGCCGTGGGTTTGTTGCATTAATCTCTACATTAATTGTGACTTTTTGAAAAACACACACCAGAGGGCGTCTGTAAAGATGTATTAATATTCCGTGCATGTACAGCAAAAATAAAAACAAAGGAGCTGTGGCATCGTAAAGACTAACCAATTTGTTTCACTGTGAGTTTTTGTAGATCACAATTCTATGTCTCAGACAATTCAAGAGCTTTCAGGACTCCAAGGTCTTCTAGGCTTTACAGAGCTCCTTATTTCTACTCTCCACTGGCTGACTGGAGATAAGAATAACAATCACAAAATAGTAAGTTCAGAGTCATTTTCATGGGTTGAAATCCAGTAGTAAGTCACAAGTGGACTAGGTCCATTGAATCAATGGAATTTTATTTCTACATGAAATGGCAGGTGTCCATTCTATTTACCTAAAACTCTATAAACTCCTTCTAGAGATGGGCATGAATTGCTGTTTCAGCGGTTGATGCCAGTTCGGCTCTCTGGTTGCATAGCTGTTCTGCAGATGCCCCATCTTCTCAGCTCTGCCTCCTCTGGTGGGCACCCACATGTGAGAGGTACCTTCTCCACACAATGGCTGAAATGCTGTTACTTTGTTATGCATGGAGAAGGCAAATGGTAAAACATTCAGTCGCTTCTAGCTGGCAATTAATGAGTCCCTGCTGGGATTCTTTAGTATGCACCAAGCCAGCATGTGTGCATGCTCATGAGAATCCCAGAGGGAACTCGTTAATTGCCAGTTAGAAATTATTGAATATTATACTGGTTGCCTTCCACATGTACAACAAAGCAACAGGATTTCAGCCAATGTATTGCTTCTTTTGGTGGGAGGCAGAGGAGAGCTTTTCTAGCAGGTCTTGGTGCCTGGACATTAAATGTCATCACCAGCATATTGAGTTTAGGCCAGAAGCATAGTGGTAACCAGTGCAATTCAGTTACCATAGCTTATAAATTTATGAAAATCACCATTTAAAGACATTTGGTGGCCATGTAATCTTGCAGAGAGTAGCCTACAGCAGACTGCCAAATTGTTTGTATTTTTCATAGCACCTGTTAGCATTCTAAATAGCCCAGCAGGGGCACAATAAGAGGACTATAACAGTAAACCTTAGCACTTCTAATGGAAATCCTGACTTTGTCAACATTGTTCTAGTAGATTTTTTTTTTGAGGAATGTGGGGAGAAGGATTTTATTGTAGGAACATTTATGATAGGAACATTTTAAATGGCCATTATGTGCAGTGCTTGGGGTTCAGTAGCAATACACAAGCCACCTTCACAGCTGAAAGGAGGCATGTGTCAAGATGGTAATAAGCATGCTATCTACTTCCATATATGAAACAGATAACACAAGGTTACATGATGGTATTTAAACCAGCTGATTACAGGTGTCCAGTAAATTCATTACACTGTTTTTATTATGTAAATAAGAGTTAATGAAACTTGTTGCAGATGTAGAAATGCAAGCGTGTTTAATAGCTATGGGGGTGTACTGAGATTTGTATAAATACCAGTGCTTCACAGAAGAAGGGCATCACACTCAGCTTGCAGTCTCTGATCTTCACTACTGAAGCCAAGGTAAAGATCTGTCTTTTCCACCTGTCAGGTATTCTTCTGATATCCTTGATGTTTGTCTTTATACAGAATGAAATGATTTTTTAAAACATCTTCAAAACTGTGGCTTGGATAAATGGATAGATACATCTTTGTGTATACCTTACCTGCAGAAAACAAAACAGACCAAAACAAAAAAGCCAGTTTTCAATGGTTTGAGTAGCAATAGTGATCACAAAAGAGTTTTCATTGAGTAGAGTACTGGATGTTTTTCTTCTTCCCTTAGAGCTTTTGAACTTCACCATGACCACCTTGCCTGAGGCCAATGCTAAATTTGCCATTGACTTTTTCCACCGACTGACTGAAGAGCACCCATGTGATAACATCTTGTTCTCCCCTGTGAATGCTACCTCTGCCTTGGGCCTGCTTGCCTTGGCATCTGGATGTGAGCAGGCAGCTGACATTGAGAAGGTGGGTGTCCTCAAACATCAGGGACAGAGTCTCCAAACTCAGCTCATTGGCAAATGACTTACCATCATTGACCCTCACAATACCATCACACTATTGTATGATTGCAGCTGGGTGGATATCTCAGTGGTCTAGGCACCTGGCTGCATAGCCAGAGGTTGGCAGTTCAATCCTCCATTGTGCCTCCTAGGGCAAGAGCCAGCCTGTGTAGCCATGGGCAAGCTGCACAGTCCTAGAGTGCCCCCAGAAGGAGGGAATGGTAAACTGCTTTTGAGTATTCTCCACCCTGAAAACACTGAAAAGGGTTGCCATAAGTAAAAAATGACTTCAAGGCACATGATTGATGATAACAGTTTGCCTGTATTTGACTAAATAGCACATTCCACATCTGCTTCTGCCTTAGTAAGAGAAGAATTGAAATGTGAAGCACAGACAATCCCTTTTCAAAATTTTCAATGCACTTTGAGAGGCTTTAAGACACATATCTCAGTGTCTTTGTTATAGCATTTGAACTTCTGCTAAGCCAAGAACAGTGGTCATCTATAGTACAACAGTAAATTGTGACCTCTCAAGAGGTCTTTTCTGTATCAAGAAAACTGTATTTAGTCCTCTAATTTGAACTACTCTCATATGAATTACACATATACTTACTAGCTTTTATAAACTTCGGAGACAATATATTCCACTTCTGCTATATGCTTCCAAACCAGTTATATTGTGAAAAGGTATGCTAGCAGTTGCTGCATTCATTATCTTTACTTGCAGCCTCTGTATCTTTCTACTGAAAAACACATCTGGACTTCTCATATATCTTTTGTTCATTTGTGTATATAGTTCTCTGAATGTTTTTTTTTAAACTATTCAATTTATTACTACTATCCTAAACATAGCATCTTATACAAGGATGCCTAAGCATCTCTGTGTCTGCTATGAAATCTGTAGATGACATCCTATCCATGTGTAGAGACTTTTAGCCAACACACGCTCATATACACACAATGTCCCTCCCCAGTTTTTCAGTCCCAAGGCAGCCTGATGCTGAAATCTCAAGGTAGGTATCTTGAGTGCCTGAACAGGTCAACATACACATGGATCAGTAATTTGGCATGATTCAGATCTTGTGTCACATTTTCATTGAAGGTCCTGCACTGGGATGAACTGAAAGAGTGTGATGCATCCAGAAACCGAAGATACTTGGGAGCAATTAGAAGTTTTGCACGATCAGCAAAGGTATCTGTCTACAAGGAACATTGACCAAAGCTTTGCAGTATTTTCCCATCTACATCCGTCTTGTATGTCTGCATTATTTCCAGCTATTTCAGCATTAAACTCTACTCTGGTTGGAAGAAACATTTCCCAAGAAAGAACAGGGCATTTGCTTTAGTGCAGCCTTAGCAGGAAAGAACAATTATATTTTTGCCAAAAACATTTCCAACAGAACATTCATGCAATTGGCAATCTCTCTTGGAGTATCGTGGTGTTTACAGCATGCTTGGGAAATATATTTGCATTTCCTTTACATTATTCTGTGTGTGTCTCAGGGTTGTTTTTAAAAAATCAGATATATCAAAAGCTTAACATGGTTTTAAACAGAAGGGATTTCTTAGCCCTTCCTTTTAAATAGACTGAACATGTAGAATCTATTAACACAAAAGGGTCATGCTTTCATTGCAGGCGCAAGAAAAGACTGAGGTCTGCCCCAAACCTAAACAGGTTCCTGGACCAGTTAGGCCCCGTCCAGAACCAGCATGCCCCATAGCAAGACCCCGTCCTGAGCCAGCCCGTCCAGAACCAGCATGTCCTAAACCAAGACCCCGTCCTGAACCACCACGCCCCAGACAAAGACCATGTCCTGAACCAGAGCAGCCACCTTGTCCAGAAAGAGTAAGTGGCAAAATATTTGGGGAGTTTAATTTTCATATTCTTCATAAATACACTGCATAGTTTAATAGACTATGCAATGGTTACTTATTCCTTGGTAAAGGGAGCATCAAAGCATGATCAACAAAGTGGTGTTAGAATTAACTTTCCTTTTTAATTATTAGAATGTTCCAGAATATGAATGTGAAACACCTCAAGGAGTCCATACTGCATTCAGCAACATCCTGGCTACTCTTCATGCACCCAGCACCAACTATGCTCTGAGTTTTGCCAACAAGCTCTATGGGGACCATGCCATCGACTTCATTGAGGTAACTCTCTGATTTTGACCCTCAGGTGGGATGCATTGCATTGTGGTGCCTAAAAGCTCTGATTACCTGGACAGGACTGAGGGTGTGATCACATCAGGAAATAGATGGTATTTTCGATCACTTGTGGAGTGGTCCAGTGCAATCTATTTACTGGCAATCTCGTGATGTACAGGGAATTGTGCTCCAGCCTGACCTCAATCCATGCCCAAGCTAGACCTTTTTGGTCCAGTGTAGGGCTTTTATTTTTTGGGGCTCTGCTGGAGCAATTCCCCCAGCAGATGGAAGGGTCGCTTTACAAAAGATGGTTTCTTGTAAAGTAACCTTTTTTTGATCCAATTAGACGTATGCCTTTCCTATCATCTGATTGCACTCTGAGTTGTAATCTATACGTGCTCACCTTTTACATCCATCAGGAAAAGCTTTTTTTCATTTCCAGCCTACTGTAAGAAATTTGATGCTTACTTCTTTTACTACCTCTGCCATCAGCAAAATCCAGAGTTCTGATTTTGAACAGAAATAGAAGGCAATGTAAAAGAGTAGTTCTTCTCAGCAGCTAGTTCTGCTTTGTGGAATTATCTCCCTAATGGAAGTCACTCGGCCAATCTTTCTCTTAGCATTTATAAGTCAAACAAAAACATTTCTATTTTTTGAATTCATTGAGGACAGTGAGTTGTGTTCTTTTTTATTTTTTATTTTATTAGTTTTTTTATTACTACTACATTCGATTTGTGCTTATTAAAACATCGTGTTACATGGATTTTGTTTATAATTATCTGTTATTCCATTCTGGTGCCTTAATCCCTTCTCCGTTCTTCTAACCATTTATAGAACAAATTCCACGTTTTAAAGTATTCTGAATCTTCTTTCTCCTTAGTGTAAGTCTGTCCATTTCTGCGCAATCTAAAGTCTTCTTGATTATCTCTTCTTCTGTTGGTACTTTTTCATTTTTCCAGTATTGTGAGAATGTAATCCTAGCTGCTGTCAAAATATGCAGTGTTAGATATACATTTTGTCTATCGAAGTCCTCTGGTAAAATACCTAATAAGAACAGTTCTGGTTTAAAGTCTATATGTTTTTTAAGTATTTTAACCAGCCATGTGTATATTTTGGTCCAGAATTTTTTTAGCTTTTTCACAAGTCCACCATACATGATAATAGGTACCCACTTCTTGATCACATTTTCAACTTTTACTAGACATATTAAGAAACATTTTTGCTAATCTAGCAGATGGTAAATGCCATCTACAAAACATTTTATATAGATTCTCTTTATACGATGTCGCCATTGTTATTTTACAATTTCTATTCCACAATTTCTGCCATTTCTCTAGCTCAATATTGTACCCTAAATTTTTAGCCCACTGCACCATTGTGTTCTTGATATATTTTACATTAGAGAGATGCTTCTGACTATTCATCCATGTTCTTATGGTTAAATATAGTGATTCAAGGGTCTATTTTTTTCTTCTCTTTGTGTCCAGAAATTCATTTACTGTGCTCTGAAACTGTACTGGACAGAGGTGGCTGGAGCTGATATCCACAATGCCCCAGAGGAAGTGAGGAGAATCATAAACCTTTGGGTTGAGGTCCAGACCCATGGTAAGAGCTGGCTCGTCTCTTGCCACCTCTTCCTGACATGTACTGAAAATTTTAAGAGGAAGTTTTGTTGTTGATTTCATACGCACAGCCAAAATAATCTGTTTTGAACCAACAAGAGAGAATGAAGATTGACATTTTCTAAGATTAATCAAAGACTTTTCCTTCAATAGCAGTATGTTTCTTTCATAAAAATGGCTCAAACATCTATTGTTGTATGACCCATACAGTACTTCCCCTACCCTGTGCCTTTTACATGTGTTGTATTGGCCATATTGTTTGGGGAATGGAAGGTTTTGCAGTCCCAAAACATCTGAAAAGCTGTGAAACACTGATCTAAACTGTGAATCACTTTGAAACACTGATCTAAACTTTTCTCAACAACAAAATAAAGTTCTATTCATATATTTATCTTACCAAGACTGAATTTACAAGATGGAATGATTTGCATTGCCTACTCAGCTTTATCGTCCACAAAGAGTATATCCATCTTTTCTCCATTCCTTTGTAAGGTAAAATCAGGGATCTCCTCCCCAAGGATAGCTTTGACTGCCTTGCCCAGCTGCTGCAGGTGAATGCTCTCTACTTCAAAGGACAATGGCATGTGAAATTTGACAAAGAACTCACTGTGGAAGCACCCTTCTATGCTCATCATGCAAATGCGGTGAGTTTTTATCTGTGCATAACTTACAATGTCCTCCTTTCAGACAGAAATCAAAGCAATTTCTTGAGGTAAACGCTGCTCTCTCCACACTTCCTTTTTCTCTTGGCATTTCTATCAAGGCTGATTTGTTCTCTATTTCAGCCTCACAAACAGCACTTCCTGGCCTGAGAATTTTAGAGGGGAGATCCATGTATCATTACACTTTTTCATAGCTCATAATTCAACATAAACACTTATCTTATTATCTTTCCTCACAGTCTTAAACCAATTCCTCCATGTGAGGCTTCTCTCACCTTTTCTGATAGATTGCGGGTAAACTCTGCTTTTTCCACATAATCGTTTTCTCTTGAAGTCTCAGCAAGGCTGGGTGTTTGTTTGTTTTTTAGCTCCATAGTTAATGATAATTTTAATTCTTCCTTGCTTGAGAATTTCATGGGAGAGATCCTAGCACCATTAAACTTTCCTTGTAGTTCATAATGAAGAATAAGCATCCAAACATGCAGTCTAAGACTACTTCCACATGAGACTCATCTTTTCTATCATGCAGATATGGCCACTAGGTTTTGCAGCTGAACACTCTTAGCTCAAATATCTTAGTCCAGGTCCATGGCGATAAAAAAGGAAATATGGCTTTCAGAGGGGAAAGGGGACACCACTCTAATTTGTTTTCCCCCCACTTTCCTTTTCCTTAGCAGAGAGATTGCCAGACTGTGCTGCTGATGAACAGGAAGGGCGTTTACAACACTGCAACGGTTGATATCTGTGGTGTTGAGGTGCAAGTCCTGGAGGTCCCCTATAAGGACAATGAACTGAGCTTCTTTGTACTGCTCCCAACTGACTGTAGCCCTGAGGCTCTCCAACAGGTAATACATATGCTCATCCCTAGGTTCTTATCTGTAGTGTTAATTTGGCTCACCTTTTTATAGGCCAAGCCATCATTCCACCCAGCTGTGATAATTTAAATAATCCAATCCTATTGGTGTAAGAAATTGTAATCAATTTGTGGTAGTCACCTTTCTTTGTGGTCACATCTGAATCTTGAGTCATTTCTGTTTGCTTTCTTAGCTGGAAGATTCACTTACCCATGAGCACCTACTCGACTGGTCGTGTCAGCTGAAGCCTGCCGAGGTGGACGTGTTCATCCCTAAATTCAGCTTAGAGAAGAGCCTTTATGCCATTGAATATTTGGATCTGCCAGATCTCCAAGATCCAGAAAAAGCTGATTTCTCTCAAGCAACTACCACTGAGAAAGTGGCCCTCACTCAGCAGGTCCATGATACCTTAATTGAGATTGATGAAGAGGGTGGTGAGGAAGCACAGCCCCGACGTTGCCCCAGGGATAGGCGCCCACGTCGGGAAGCTGTGGAGGTTGTGGCTGACCATCCTTTCCTGTATTTCATTCGGCACAATTGCACCCAAAGCATCATTGCCCTTGGCAGGTTTGCTAAACCAGAATAGAGGAGCATTTTTGACCCATGGAATGAAATCAATGGAAGATGAATATGGAAAACCCTTGAGAGGAAAAAGTATTCTTCTAGTTCTTTTTTCTCTTTACCTCATTCTCTGCAATGCCAGTCATTGCATAGATTTGGGTAAAGTGACCATATGTGGTGTGTGGGAGTAATTTTTATGGTATGATAATGCTTGAAAGGCTTTTTGCGTTGTCTGCAATCTTTTGCTTGTGCCATTTTACAGTGGTTTGATTTTTTTTAACGTTATCCTGCACTGTGTTGGGAGAAGTTTCACAAGTCCCTTTTATTAGATTCTTGATAGGGGGTCCAGTCTCTTGTTGGGAGTGAGACCACCTGAGTAAATGGCAGTGAAATATGAGACTTGGTGGTTTTTGTACTGTTATATCCAGAGAGTTTTATGTTTGATGCTAACCAATGCCCACACATCTTTGGCTTACAGCTGAGTAAAATACTACTACTACTACTACTGATGATGATGATGATGATAATAATGATACAATGACTTGGTGATGGAATCAGGAGTCAGAAAAAAGTCATTTTCTCCAGATTCTGATACAAAATTATACCAACAACCATAATGTCCTGTTGGTTCTTGGTATAGTTTGCCTGGTTGATCGAAACTCACCCTTAGAATCATTTTATTCTACTTAAAATCAGGCTGCTCTCATTTACTTATACTAAGAATCAGTGGTACTTAGTTCTGAGTCACCAAAATATAGGATGAACTGCTGGATCCAGAGGTTGGGAGTTCGATTTCCCACTGTACCTCTTTGACAGGGGCTGAATATGATGATCCATAGGGTCACTTCCAGCTCTGCAGTTCTAAGATGATGATGGTTATTGTTATTATTATTGGATCTAAACTACAGTGCAAATGGCAAACATCACCAGTAAAAATCTAACAATCTTTTCTTTGCAATATATGGAATCTTTGTTACTTCTAACCTCCAGCCCTCACCCTTAAACTGTAGCTTAACAATGTCTTAATAAAGAAAGCATTGAATAAAAGTGTGTTCTGTAGTTTTCACTAACACTCAAGATGTTGCACCATACAAGTTCTCAAGGATTCTGGTCACTTTGAATATTGGGCAAATCTACTGCTGATGCTTTTATGTATGGATTCCTGCAGTTCCTTTGAACAGGATCTGTTATGGAATGATCAGAATGTTAGGATGCATATTCTGCTCAACTGCATCTTTAGAAAAAAAATCATAGAATTGTTACAGTTAGACACACAACAAGGTGAATACAAAGTTCTGTATAGCACATAACATTCATATATCTGTGTGAACATGAAGAGGGGAGGACTTTTGTTAAGAAGCCACTAAATTAGAAGTATAAGGGCTAGAATGCGTACACTTCCTCTATTCAGTTCAGGTGCTCATTTGGCATCCCCAAAGGGTGATTTTCCATTCAGAAAGGTCACTGTGTAGTTTGTTAATTTTTTTTTGGTAAAATTGATAAGAGTTTTGCTGTTAAGTGCATTATATACACAGAATATAACAGCATAGCATATGGATAAAGACAGTTAAATTGCACTTTATTTTTTAGTGATGTGCTTCAGATTCAGAAATTATTTGAGAGCCACCGATCTCATTACTGAATGTGGATTATAAAATATATGCAACCATGTTGGCAACTAGACTGAAAAGAATTTTAATACAGACAATACATCAAGACCAGTCGGGCTTTCTTCCAAAAAGGCAATGAAAAATAATATAAGGATAATTTTAAATACTCTGGAATACTATGAAGCACACCCAGAAAAGCAAATGGCTATGATATTCTTGGATGCGGAGAAAGCTTTCGACAATCTAAACTGGAATTTTATGCTACATCAGTTGGAAGTGCTGCAAGTTGGAGAAAGATTTTTGAAATTAATTAGAGCAATCTATACTCAGCAAAAGGCAAAAGTAAGAATCAATGGAGAGTTGATGAAAGAAATACAAATACAGAAAGGTACTAGACAGGGGTGCCCTCTATCTCCACTACTATTCATTCTTACTCTAGAAATATTAACTGAGCAAATTAGAGGTAAAAAGGAAATAAAAGGATTGAAAGTAAGAGGTCATACCTATAAGCTCCAAGCTTTTGCAGATGATCTAGTTATTATATTGGAAGATCCAATGGACTCAATTGAAGATCTGAAGGAGATGTTGAAAAATTTTGGTGATATGGCAGGAATGAAAATAAATCAAAAGAAAACAAAAATACTGGTTAAAAATATGAGAGAACAAGAACGACAGAAGCTAATAGAAAAGAATAATTTTCAAGAAGAAAAGAGAGTTAGATACTTAGGGATCCAAGTCACAAAGAAAACGAGTACATTATTTAAGGATAATTATATGAAGTTGATGAAAGAGATACAGAATAGCTTGGAGAGATGGGACAAATTACAACTATCGCTGATGGGAAGAATAGCAACCATTAAAATGAATGTTCTACCTAAAATTCTATTTTTATTTCAGACAATTCCCATAATATTAAAACAGTCTTTTTTTCCAAGAACTTAACAAGATAATTATGAGATTTGTCTGGCAAGGTAAAAAACCAAGAATTAAAATTAAAGCAATGCAAGATGCCAAGCAAAGGGCGGGTTTTGGCCTCCCAGATTGGGTTTTGTACTATAGATCCTGTGTATTAGACTGGATAAAAGAATGGATAACCTTAGAAAATGATAGATTACTCAATTTGGAAGGACATGATTTGCAGTTCGGCTGGCATGCTTTTCTATGGTACAAAAAAGATAAAGAGCAGAAACAGTTCAACTTGCATATGATAAGAAGAGCTCTACTAGGGACTTGGAAAAAGACCATCCAGCAGATTTACCAAAAAACACCAGTCTGGGTATCACCGATAGAGGCCTTTACACAACCTAATCTTATGACCAAAGCAAAACTTCTAAGATACCAAGATTTATTAAAAAAGGATTGTGAGTTGAGGTCTAAAGAAGAGTTAGAGACACAATATATATATATAGACTGGTGGTCGAGAGCACAAGTGGAATCTAGGTATAGAAAAGATAAAATAGAAGGTTTTTACCCAGAACAAACGATATTTGACAAACTTCTGCTGGGCTCAAAAGATAAAGTAATTAAGAAAATGTATGATTATTTGTTAGAAATTAAAATGCAAGATGAGATAGTTAAAGAATGTATGATTATGTGGGCACAAAATATAGGACACAATATTGATATTGATCAATGGTTGCAAATATGGCAAAATAATATAAAGCTCACAAAATCGGTTAATTTTAAGGAGAATATATATAAGATGTTTTATAGGTGGCATATGACTCCGCAAAAACTATCAAAGATTTATACGGATGTATCAAATGTTTGTTGGAAGTGTGAAGCACATGAGGGAAGTTTTTATCACATGTGGTGGACTTGTAGAGTAGCAAAGCAATTTTGGATAGGTGTACATACTCTGTTACAAAAAATATTGCTTTGTAAGGTTCCACTAACCCCAGAACTGTTTCTACTGAGTATTATACCAGACAATATAGATAAGACAAAGAACTACTTAGTTATATATATAGTCACTACAGCCAGAATTCTTTATGCCAAGAATTGGAAGAAACTGGTGATACCGAAACAAGAGGAACTTATTGAGAAGATACGGGAAGCGGCAGAAATGGATATCTTATCAGAAGTGCTGAAAGACTGTCCAATACAAAAGGCAACTGAATGATGGGATTTATTATATAAATGGCTTGAGTCACCAGATAGTACTTGAATAACATAGATTAAAACTAGGATGTAATATAAGTTATAACCTGGAGGGCAATCATATAGTAGAAAAGCGGAAAGTCGAGTTGATATGGCAACATGAATAGATTGGATGGCAGTATATTTTGTGTTCTCCTCCCCCTACTTCCCCCCCCCTCATATCCCCCTTTTACCTTCTGTATCCCCTACCTTATCCTAAATTAAAGAAAAAAGAAAAAAAAGAAATTATTTGAGATCCAAAGCAAAGTGGAGATATTTATCAATTATTGAACCAATCCAAAGTGAACCAAGCTTTTTTTTTAACTTCTTTAAAAACAACAACAATACTTTTTGGGAAAACAAAAATAATGTTGCAACAGGAAAAAAGGAAGCCCAAAGCAGGAAGAGATCTACAGGTCAAGCACCAATGAAAAGCCTGAGCTCTCCTCAAAATTTTATTCATGGAGCCCCTAAGAGGGAATTCCCCATTCCATTGATTTCTGGCCATTTTGTGAGGGAAGCATGTTAGAGAGAACAGGAAGTAGAGATTGCTATTACCTTAATTTTCAGGAGGTAGTGTAAGTGTGCCCTGGGGAATCTTTTCTTCTTTGCTTTCAGTCAGTTGCAGATCCCAATCTGATACTCTGACTGTGTGTGAAAATTGTGCCATCATATGGGATTTGAGCAGGATAGGTCACTGTAGCATTAGGAGTAGAACCTAAGCTATCTCTCCCCCCATCCCCATTTTGTATTTCTCTTTGTTAATGTTTCTTGCTGTCTTAATTTCTGGGATAGGAAAAAAACTATCATTTTCATGAAAGCTATTTTGCTTTACAGGAAGGGCTAAATTTTGGCTCTGGATGTATTTGATGCTTGCTCTGTGCTATAAGCGAATGGCAATTCCTTTGAAGAGCTGTTTAGATCCACTGAAAGCAGAATTCTAGGCTTTTTACAGAGTAACTTAATGTCACTCCCAATGAAGATTCTAGCTTCTGAAAGAGGGGTATTAATACACCCAAACGGAAACCTCAGTAATTATTTTTGGGAATTAATAAAATGTGATAGTATAAATGTCATGGTAGGCCTAGTCCCATAAGTTCAGTTAAAATGATTAAAATATAATATGCAAAGTAGTTCAGCTGGTAGAACTTGTTTTCAATCTGTACCCCCTTATGATTGGATCCATTTGAATACATTGAATAGCCAGCTGTTTATTGTAATTTAGATATAAACTGAGACAGGAAAGAGAGATTGAGAGAGAGAGAATCCTTTTCACTCTAATAGGAAGGAGCTGGAGGGAAGAAGAGACCAAGGATGTCATAATTAATCCAAGCCAAGGGATTTGACAAAGTCCACAGAGCACTATAAAACTTACAACATTCTTTGATATTTAAGCCTATGGAGGTTCGCACAGCTGACGTTTCCCTGTTAAGGGTTTATTTTCAGTGTGAGGCCATAATAATTGTGAATCTCAGAATATCAAAGTCCATCTGGGTATTCATGTATAAACTGAATCATTGTTTAAATACGTCATCTCTCTTGTGAACATGAGAATATGCCATTGTTTACTCACAGTGAAGCAAGTACAGTATTTCTTGAGGTCTTCTTCTCTGTTTTTTTATTCTACTTCTTCCAAGTAGAAAACTGGTTCAGCCAAGCTGATGTTATTGTATAAGTTTTATTCCTCTTATTCTTTCTATGTTCCATATGGAGGGAAATGTCATTCCAAAAAATCAGATCTTGTAACCATTGAAAATTTTAAGGACAAATCTTCAATAAAAACCCAAACTTGCAACTATGAAAAGTTACAAGCACTGTTCTTAAATCATGTCAAAAATCAAGAGTCCAGAATCAGAGTTACAAGCAATGACTCTTCAATTGCATGCAGGTCATAAAGTTGTAATGAAAAAGCTACAGGCAAAATACTTACATCATGTTTCAATCGTTTTCTATATAAGGCAAAAATATGTTGCAGTTACAGTCTATTCCAGCCAGAGAGCACATTCCTTAAAATATCAAGATTCTTAAAAATAAATAATGTAGCCTTTAACATACCTAAACACACAGAAATTATTTAATATTTTTCTCACCCCAGTCATCTGCCCCCATGGAAGGAAGTCCATAATTGTGCCTTGTCACGCTGCCCGTTGTGTTCACTGTTTCACATCTGTGTATTTTATACCATCTGCTATGTTTCTATTTGCCTTATTATGTTTACATTTCCACTCTCAACTGGCAGCATGCCAAGAGAGTGTTTTACTATTATGGCAATTTGCGTCAATACATTTTCTAAAATTTTTTTTATAGGCAGTGCTACTCTAGCAAATTATTGCGGAACTAGGTAAACTGGCTGATAGACAAGTAGATAACATCTAATATGTCTGAATTCCTCAAGTTTGGCAGTTTGGGTTGACTTTGCTGTTACTCTTGCTGATTAGTGATATATATGTTGTTGCTGTTTTTAAATAAGTCTCGCTCACTAAACTATTTGAATGTATGTTAATATTGCTAACTACCTGCTAAGTGCTCTTCAGTGACACCCTATGGACATTTTATATAATAATATGAGTCACAATATTAAATTTTCTGGTCACAACTTACTGTTTAAGGCTTTTAACTTAAGCACTTTAAAAATTATTCCAACACTTTACTCATATAAAATAACCACTCCTGCTCTTGGTGTACACTATGCATGATGAAAAAACCAGCTAAACTTTAGTAATATTGGAAACTATGCAGTAATAGCAAGGATAGAATTAAGTACAAACAGCCAAATGTTTTGTGGCATACTGATGGTGGAGAAACGTCATCTGGCACTGGCTTTGGAAGGTCGTACCATGTTTCTTCAGATGTATGGGAGCAAGTGAGCTGCAGTCTACAAAAGCTGATGCTGGCCTAATACAAATTGATAGTCTTTCAGGCTCCACAATGTTCTTGGGTCAGTATCTTACGGAGCTTCTGCTGAACATAAAGTCCCACCTGCATAACATCATAAGACTGGGCTGCTGGAGCAAGCATTGCCAGTTGGCAGTGCTTTCCATTTGGACAGCAGCAACACTTGTGCAAACAGCCCCACTTTACGCTGCTCAGCAGAAGCTCAAAGGGGATAGTGGCCTTTATTGTCTTCACAGTCACAGACTAGCATACCTACTAGTGGTGGGCATTTCAGGTTGACCCGAATGGGGACAGGCCCAGCATCACAAAAGAGGCTCTTTCTTTTGGTTTCGGGTTCTTTCAGTAGCGTCCAACAGAGAGCCTCTGAAACCTGATAATTTCAGCTTCCTGAAAGAAAGGGTCCTGAAAATGTTGTCCTCACAGCCATTCTGCCAAACCAGCTTTTCTGTCTCTTCTTTGCCTCATCATTGCTGCCACTGCATATGGATCTCTTGGTCTCTGCCACCAGCCCTGGTCCTTCCCCTTCTTCTTTTGCCTGGCTGCTGCCATTCTGCCAGTCTTTTCCTTTTCTTCCGCCATCTCTCCTGTCATTGCCTTGCCATGACCACTGCCACAGCACACACATCTCTTGCCCCCCCCCAGTGCCATGTTTTCCCTTCCTTCATTTGCCTTGCCATGGCTGCCACACTTGGCCCCTGCTGCCACCAGCCTCAGTCTCTCCCTCCCCCCGTCTCTCCTTGTCTCTCTGGGCTTTTCTGGACCAGCACCAGAACCCTGAATGGGAACCCCTAATCAAAAGAATCCAAAAAAAGTTGGATGCTTTTAGGCTTACCAAAAAAAGCCAGTACCCAATTGACCTGAAAACTGAGGAGGCACCCACTTCCTGGAAAAACACCTTAAAAAAGAAGAAACTCAAAAGTATCCCTTGTGGATATCCCTAAGGACTACCAGAATGAACTATAAGGCTTTTCCTGGCTAAGGAAGGAAAAGGTGAGAAATAGACTGGAGCAGCAGTGTCTCTGAACATTGGGATTAACATGCATCAATGCATTGTGTTTTTGTCACTCTTTCCAATTTGTATGCAAGATGTAATGACACAACTTGTGCATGAAGGCACAAGTAAATCAGAAAGAGATATAAGCATAATCTGCAGCATGTGCATTCCTTTTGGTTCACTACAGACATAATTTTGGTATATTAGAAGGTGGTGGGAGGAAAAAGGAGATGAAATAAATGTATATAGGTTCTTATGTATGTCATATGCATGGCCTCCATTTCAAAACTGTTCATTAGATGCTGTAATATGCTTCCACTCTGTGGCAATGTGACACTAAATGGCTTACAGCTCTTTTACAACTTTCTGTACTTCCCTCTTTGACTCCAATGTTTTGATTACTGCTTTGTCCAGAATACCTGTAGACTGCACAAATCGTCAGCCAGTAGGGCTGTGTGATGTATTTGACCAAATTCCAAAAACACACCAGGCTGATTCAGATCAACTTAAATCAAGGCCAGATTAGCTCAGATTCAGCCATATCAGGTCTGGATTTGTTTGAATCACTCTGGACTGATTTGGTGACCCAGACAGCAAAAGAAAGACAGATAGGGTGCTTCAAAGCCACAGAACAGCAACCTATAAGGAGAACGCTAAGGCAGAGGACAGGAAGGGATAGAGGGAAGCTAGACATTACTCTGAGCATTCTTTCTTCAACATGGAACAAAAATCTCTGGAAGACTCTCCAATCACAGTGTTTGGTGGGAGGGATACAGTCCCGTGTTCTTTTCCTAGTTCTCTTTCAGCAGAATGAAAATTTAAAAAAATAGTTTTATTGTTTGCTAAACTTAATTTCAATTTCCTCCTGCTGAAATGGTTGAATGCACAGCAAAACAGATCAGCACACTTTATATTGAAGAAAAAATTAAGCACTGGAATTATCTGTATCAAATATGATGTGATCAATCCCTCTAAACTGGGATACCAAGTCTTTAACTTTCAAAAATATGTGTGGGAAATATGAAACAGTGATGGTCATTCTGTCAAGCAAAACATAAAGATGACTAGTAAACTCTCTCTTTCTCTCCTGGTTATACATGCCTGAAATTTGGCAGTAGTAAATACTTTTGAGGGAGCTACCAAGTTACCAAATTTCATGTTGGGTGCTCTCAAGTCACTTTTAATGTATGGCAACCCTATGAATAAGTGACTTGCTCTGCATAAGTCTAGCAAACTCAAGGTGGTGGGCTCATTTATTAAGTCAATCCATCTCATATGCAGTCTTCCTCTTTTCCTGGTGCCTTCAACTTTTTCCAGAATCATTGTTTTTTCCCAGTGAGTCTTGTCTTCCCATGATATGCCCAAAGTGCAATAGTTTCAGTTTAGTCTTTTCTTTTCTTTTTTACTTCTGGAGAGAGCTTAGGCTTGATCTGATACATTGCTCTCACTTATTTGTTGTTCTGGCAACCCATGGCATTTCGAAACTTCTTCAATGCCATACTTTGAATGGAATAGTGTTTTTTTGGGTGGGATTATGGGGATATCATTATATGAGATAATCAATCTGTTTTCTTCACTGTCCATCTTTCATAGCTGTACACAGTAATTGGGAATACCATGATATGGATAATATTTGTGTCAGCTTTCAGTGGCACACCTTTACTCTTTAGAATCTTTTCTAGTTCTTTCATCACTGCCCATCCAAATCTCAGTTTTCTTCTGTTTTCTTGGTTGCAGTCTCTGTTGGATTGATGATTGAATCCAAGATATAAAAAAATCTTTAACAACTTTGATTGTCAATATTAGTTACATAATTCTTCTGTGAAAATTATTTTTGTCTTCTCAATGTCCAGCTGTAGTCCTGGTTTTGCCCTGTCTTTTTTCACCTTCCTCAGTAGTCGTTTAAAGTCATTGCTACTTTCTTTCAGTGACATGGTGTCATCTGTCTACTCTAAATTTTTGATATTTCTTCTGTCATTTTTCATGTTTCCTTCATTTGAATCTAACTCAATGTTTATATGAGATATTTTGCATATATATTGGATATATAGGGAAAAGAAATACACTCTTTTGTAATTTTTGCCAGTTGTAAACCATTCTGTTTCTCTATTCTGTGTCTTAACAGTAGTTTCTTGTCCAGAAGGTATATTACACAACAGGTTAAACAGATGTTAAGGCTGCATACTGTAGGTGATTCTTGTAATCGACAACTAACTTTCTGATTATATGAGCAGGCAAGACACAGGTGATGACAACATGCACTACATGTCTGACATGAACAGGAAAGCTAATCTGAGTTGAGAAATATTTGGTTCTTAGGTAAGGTAAAGGTAAAGGTTCCCCTTGACATTTAGTCCAGTCGTGTCCGACTCTAGGGCGCGGTGCTCATCCCCGTCTCCAAGCCGTAGAGCCAGCATTTGTCCGTAGACAGTTTCCGTGGTCACGTGGCCAGCGTGACTAGACACAGAACACCGTTACCTTCTCACCATGGTGGTACCTATTTATCTACTCGGATTTACATGCTTTCGAACTGCTAGGTTGGCAGGTTCTTATTCCTAGGTTCTTATTCCTAGGTTGGTTCTTATTCCTCCCAATAGACTACAAGAGCAGCAGACGCTGGTGTTCCCCTTGTTCATCAACAAGGGGAAAAGAAGGAAGACTTTTTTTTTAATGGAGAAGGAAAAGTATTCCTTAACTCTGTTATGACTTATCCAATCAAAGCCCTCACAAAAGAGAACACATTTATCTGTCCACATTTCAACATGCACACAATCCTGATAGTGTAATTCGAAAGTGTATGTTGGTTAATAGTTTTTTTAAAAAAGGAAAATTTCAGAATGCAACAGTTAGCCTACAAGTGGCGTGGCATCATTCCTCTACCCAGCCTAAATGTGAAATAGCTAGGGATGGGGACTCGAGTCGCAGGACTCACTGTGAAGTCAGACTTAAGGCACACAAGTGACTTGACATGACTTGGACTTGACTCAGGCTGTTGGATAGGGCCACACTCCTTTTGGCAATGTCACCACCTCCTCTGTGTTGTCCTCTGCGTGAGAGAGTCACAGAGGACCGCCCGAGATGTGCAATGCTTGGCGCCCACTCATAAGATACAAATCACATTGTATCATGTCCAAATTGGCCTGAATAATGAACTGGGTTTCTAAATGAGTCAGGAGTTCTTTGCTTAGCCCTAATACTGATCATATGAAGAATGTCATTGTCTAGATTCCATGAGCACTGACGAATGGACTGGATGAAAATAGAATGTTATATATTATATATTATATGTAATATATAATTGTAATATAATGTAATATATAATATATACTATATAATATTATATTATATAATATATATATCATATACACACAATGATTTTTTAAAATCCTGCTGGTTTAACGCATGACTCACAGAGTGTCTGGCAACAGCAAGGCATCTTGTCCTGATGTTGTATTGCCTTACAAAGTAGCTGAGCCTTGCAGAGCAGGAAAATGTTCCTTTATTATTATTATTATTATTATTATTATTATTATTATTATTATTATTATTATTATTATTATTATTATTATTATTATTATTATTATTATTATTATTATTATCTAGCTAAGCAAGATTGGGTTCCTTAATTATTTATCTTACACCACATTTATAGGCCAAAGTCTCTTTTCCTCTCTATAAGGTAATGTGCACACAGAGACCTACTCAGACTGTCGAACTAGACAATTGAACTTACAAATCTTTGCTCACACATCTTTTCTGTTGCAAAGCGATGTTGGCAGCGTGCCATCAAAGGCAAAGATGCCCTGTGACGGAAAAGTGTGTTTAGCCCCTTCCCCTTGTCACTTCTTTTTGACTACAACACCCAACTGCAGGACAAGGGGAGGGAAAAAAGGTCAAGAGGAAGATCCAGCTCCCATTCTCCACCAAAACCTACCAAATAATTATTTGGACTTGGTGATTGGTCCTCCTGTTATTCCATGCTCAAATAGATATGAGGTTCTCAGGTTAGAATCAGAAACCCAAGGTCCAACAGATAAAAAATCCCCGTCAAACAACGAATCATCATCATGAGGTGAGTTTGCAAGCCCTCAAATGACACCATCCAGCCCAGCCAGAAAGCCTGCTGAAAAAGCAGAAGCTAATCAGGGCTATCAAGAGGAACTGCCACTGGACATAATATCAGAATATTCCCTCCTTATGGCTGAGAGTGTAAAAAATATTTTTCAACTGCTTACCTTGGTTGATTTGGGGATGTCTGAGATATAGTCAACCACATGTGATTCACCAATGACGATAACTTGAACAGGATTCCAGCCATGGGATTATGAACTCTGATTCATAATCAGAGTTTAATGAAAAGCTCATCTAAAATGAAAAGCTCATCTAAAAGTGTGCATTTTAGAAAAGGTAGACACTGCAATGCATGAGAAATGTATGTAACCATGTTTGCTAACTACAACAAATTAAATGTTTAGCAGCGTGGTAATTTTTTCAGCAATAACCAAATGTCACAGTCAGTGCAGCCAATGTTTGAGATACAGAAAATAAAGGCATGAGTACCCAAACTATGAATGGCAGAAAGCAGTCATTATTTTGAGATGTCTCATTATTTTTGAGATGTCTCTAGAAACAAGCCCCACTCTGTCAGTAAGGCTGATTTCTGACTAACTGGCATAGGATTATATTTCATATCACCTGCAGTTTCAGCTCTTTATACCTTTTTCCAGACACATACAACTTACTTCTGCTGAAAGTTTACCCCAACTTCCCTTTCTCTACTCCACTTCGCTATTCTGTCTATCAGGCACAAATTGGTCTCATCTCTTTCTACATAGGCCTCATCTGATCTTCTGTGTGACACAGAATTTTTTTTAAAAAAAAGCTGGTGTAATAGAAACTTAATTGTGCAAAATGGCATGGCGTGCGCCAGCACAGAAAGGCTTATTTCTGAGCAAGGCAGTACAAGATGCCAACATCTTTTTCATCCCTCTTTCTTAATCAATTATCTGTCTGTCAAACCAAGTGATTTAAATGACATAATTACTTCACATATGCCTTACCTGACAGGATTTTTCCTTCCTGTTCTCTCCTAGTCCCTCATGTCAAAACACTGACAGGAGAGCAGCTGGGCATCTGTTTCAAGGTTCTTAACACAACCCCACACACCTATTTATCTGAATGTTGTTAGGCACCATCTCCTCATAACAGGCTGATGTGACTGCAAATATCTTCAAACTTAAATACGCAGAAATACTTACAGCCATCGGTTGATTTCTAATGGTAGCCAAAAGGAGGCTACGGAGTATTGACTGAATTCTAGATTCAGACTGAAGAACAGACGATACACTTCTGCCTCAATCCTTTTTACAGGTTTTAATAAGCCAGAATAAAATACATAGGTAGTTCTCAGCAAAATTTGACATCAGTAAATTATATGTATGCCTTTCTGAACGTTGGAGAAAATGTGTTATCACCTCCATTTTGAGCACTTTTAAACTTGCTAGGATTCTAGCAATGCTTATTAGATTGGTTTGGAACTTGGCACATTTGGAGACCAAGGATGCCAAGTTTCAGGTTAAAATAGCAAAGGGTCTTTTGACACCTTTTAGACTAACAAGTTTTGTACTTTCTGGACATGGCCCACTTCTTGAAATGCATGGAGCGCAATATTCAGACTATGACCTTATACGTACATTGGTTCTGGTTGTGGGAGGGAGAGACAATGAAGTGAGGAGTTAGAAATGACAACAGTGGTCGTACAATTTGCCCAGTGTTAATAATGTAGTTGCCATTTGGGATACTGTGCCAAAGCAAGGTTGGCATCAGATGCAAAAAAACAATGGACTGTGACTGCTGCCACTCCTGCCCCATTGAGGGTGTTTGGGAGGGTCTTTTTGACCATAGACTCCATGAACTTCAAATTCTCATGGCTGCTCAAACCAGTCTTTATTAGATAGGGGATTGGGATACAAAGATTGGTTGGGTGCCTGGCTCCTCCCCTCCTGACCACTGACAGGAGGGCTTAGTTAACCCCATTAGCTCTCCATGACTTTCTGTCCCCAGTTGGGCCTGAGTTCTAGTCTCTGACCTGGCATAGTCTCCAGTCCAGGGGTGGGGTCTAGTTCTCCATACTGACCCCTACCAGCTTACTCCCTTTAAGGAGGGTCAGTCGTGCCAGGCTGATGCAGGTCTCTGAGTCCCACCTCCAGCAGGTCTGCTGCAGGCACTCCTTGCACTGCTTCCTTTGCCAGTGGGGCCGGCTGGTCAGGGCTTGACAGGGCACCTCTGTCTTCATGGTGCGCCTCCTCCGTGTCTTCTAGATGCATGGAACTGGATGCATTTGCCAATCCCAGGGTCTTGCAGCACCAGTGCTCAGTCCTCTCTGAGGACACAGAAGATGGGAAAGGACACCTCTAAAGCCTCAGCCCATTTTCCCCCATCTGAATCTGTAGGGAGTGACAAGTCCTCCAATCCTTCCTCCTCTTCTTCCTCTGCCCCAGTTGCAGCACATCAGCCTCTGCCTCCTCCTCCCCACCCGGGGCCTGGCTCTTGCTCTCCACACCCTCAAGTTGCCCTCTCACCAGGGCCTCTGTAAGTACCATTGGAATGTGTGGGTCCAAGACAGACAGCCCGCTGGGGACAGCCAGAGTGTCCCCGTCACGAGGACCTACATATTCTCCAAATCATGGTGTTCTTCTTTTGGCTTTGGCTTATTGCTCACACACAACTCTGGATCTATACTGTAAAATAAGAAACAATACATATTGGGTTGAAGTAGGGGAGAGACAAAAGATAAGTAGTCTATTCACTTGATCACTTCCACTGAAGTTTGGAATGAATGAGTGGAGGTCCATGGGAAATGCCAAAGTTGCCATAACACAGAAGTGAGGACCGTGTAGTCTCCAAATGTTGTTAGACATCACCCTTGGCTTCGCCGGCTGGAACTGATGGAATTTGCAGACCAACAACTATGGTGAGTCCACATTTCCCCCACATTTTCCCTTTCTCACATTCAGAGGGGGGAGGGGGAGAGAGAGAGAGAGAGAGAGAGAGACTGATTGATCTAGTCATAAAACTGCCTGGTGTGGACAAAGATGCTTCGCTGCAGTCTCTGGCATTAGACTGCAACTTGGAGTTACCAATGACAGGACAGACAAAAGAAAATACTCTTTCTCACAATGAAGAATTAACTTTTGGAGTTCACTTCTTGAAAACCTAGCAACGAGCACCAGTTTAAATTGCTTTAGTGGGATGCTTTTGTAGACAAGAACTTTACCAGTCACTACTAAGTGCAATAGCTAAATGGAACTTCTGTGTTCAGAAGCAGTCTATCAGAATGCCAGATATTGGCCAAAAAAGGAGAGATTGCCAGTGTGCTCCCAGGTCCAGTTCAAAGTACTATCAGGCCAGACTATTTGGGCACAGAAGGGACTGAGGGAAACAAACCTACAAATAAAAAAAATCAAACTGTTCGTCTGATAACTTAATAATCACTCACTTCTCCTATTGCTGGTAGCTGGTACTCACCTAATAAACTTCAGCTAATGAGCCCTTTGAACACCCAGTTCTCTGCCCCGGTACACATTTTCAACATTATCTTCTGTTGACTAAATAGAAAATATTTGCAATTTTAAACATGCATGCTTACTAGTCTTTAATACACGAATGATACTCATTTGCCATACCCTGCAGGCTTTTACTTGACAAAACCAGGCTAATTGTTCATACAGCCAGCAGTTTCAGCAAGATGTGTAAAACCATTGCCCACAGATTATCATGCCGTGTCTTGCCAGGAGAGGTAATAATAGTACAGAGGCATGGAGATGATTTATGGGAACTGCTGCTTTTGTGCACGCATGATATTATGTACAACACAACACTTGTATGCTGAGCTGCCAAGAGTCTGGCAATTGACATGCAGGCCATGTCTCCCTCCCCATGGTTTATTGGAGGAGGCAAGGTTATGGGGAGCCCAAGGGAGGGCAATGCCACTGCACCGAAGCTTCTGCTGCCTTGGAAGGGATGCCAAGTGGGTCTAGGTACTTCCCACGGTGGAGATAGGATGGAGGAGGAAGGCAAGGGCTCAAAATTAGGTGCCATGTGATTTCTGTTGTTTGGGGCTACCTGCAGGGAGGTGACCAGAGCCAGCGCCTAGGGTTCAGGTGGTGTCCTGTTGGCTTTAGTGGGTAATTCTTTCCATATTCCATACCAAGGTTGGGCAATTTGGCCAACCTCCTTTACCCCATCCCAGTAGTTTCATGCTTCTGTTGGCACCCCCTGAATCAGGCTTGTCAATTTAACCTCCAGTAAGCAGGCAACCTAGCAGTTTGAAAGCATGTAAAAATGCGAGTAGATAAATAGGTACCACCTCAGTGGGAAGGTAACGGCGTTCCGTGTCTAGTCGCGCTGGCCACGTGACCACGGAAACTGTCTTCGGACAAACGCTGGCTCTATGGCTTGGAAACGGGGATGAGCACCGCGCCCTAGAGTCGGACACGACTGGACTAAATGTCAAGGGGAAACTTTACCTTTACCTAAGCAGGCATGTTTGCTCCATTTGCACCACAGTTGGCCGCGGCAAGTGTTTGCCTATGTCTATACTGGAAGCATACTAGATGGAAGCATCTAAACTGTGTGAAAAACAGACACAGCCAGGACACCAGTTTCCTCCTCCTTGTAATCTACCTTTTGCTGTACAAGTTGCACTTGTGCAATTCATTGTGCACCTTTGACATCAGTGTGTTAAAGAGGGGATTGATCAGAAGAATGTCTTCTTGCATATGGGATGGAGCATGGCACACTGGTTCAGGAGCAGATACATGAGATGTGTCCATGGTGAAATACATCGTTCCCACTCCCAGGCTATAGCTAACTGGCCTGTATGCACTTTCACAGAGCCAGTCTTAAACTACTACTGATGCACAAGAGACACAACACAGATGCGGAGACAGGAATACAACCTTTCTATGAACCTGATTCCAATTATGTCTCCACAATGTCTCTGGTAGCATCATTACTTGTCCCAGCGATGTCAATCACAACCTCAGGGGCTTCTTGACTTGTTCATCCACTAATGTGCTCTATGCCATCCTTTGCCAGCAAAATTCCTCTGCATTTTGTATAAGGTAAATTGGACAAAACCCTGGAAAATACCCTGATGTTGGGAAAGAGTGATGTTGGGAAAGAGTGAAGGCAAGAAGAGAAAGGGACAACAGAGGACGAGATGGTTGGACAGTGTCATCGAAGCTACCAACATGAAATTGACCAAACTCCGGGAGGCAGTGGAAGACAGGAGGGCCTGGTGTACTCTGGTCCATGGGGTCCCGAAGAGTCGGACACGACTTAACGACTAAACAACAACAACAACAAAATTGGACAATCTCTATGAAAGAGAATTAATGGACACAAATCTGACATAAAAAAATATCAATACACAAAAATCAGTTTCAGAATACTTCAGCTCACCAGGACACCCTTGTACAACTCTCAAAGTATTAGTGGTGGAGAAAATGAGTTAGAAAGGAAGAATAGAAAGAGAGAGCTAACGTGGGCTGTATTCAGAGAATGCAACATACATCAAAAGGATTAAATAAAGATTAAACAATGATTCTTCAAACACTTTAGCCAGAAGCATCTTAGTTATGCTGACCAGTATAAGAGGAAATGATGGGATGGCCATACAGATATCATTTCTGATTAGGACCATTTGATATTCCAGGTAGCCCAGTAGTAACATGAAAGGGGGAATCTGACAGTAATCCTAAATATCCTTCCTATGAGGAAATCTTGACTTAATGTTTTCCTAGAGCCTTGGAATAAAATACTGGCTTTAGGAGATAATACTATAATGGGAGTTAGACATTACCAGCTTTGCTTGGGACACAGTAGCAATATACCTTCAGGGCTGAAATGATGCATCTCTCAGTGTCGAAACATGCATGGTGTCTACAGTGTAAGAGGTATAATTAATTAGTCTTAAATACTTTATATGGAATAATCAATGACAAGCATTTTGATGATGACAAATGTCCAGTTTATGTGTTACATTTTTTTATCATGCAAATAAAAATTAATGAAAGTGTTGCAGATTTAGAAATGCATGCATGTTTAATGTTTGCATGGGGGTGTACAGAGATCTGTATAAATACCAGCACTTTGCAGAAGGAGAGCATCACACTTTGCTTGCAGTGTCAGATCTTCACTGCTGAAGTTGAGGTAAAGATTTCTCCATTCACTTCGGTAAGTATCCCTTTAGGTGATTGTTGATGTACCACTTATAGAGAATGAAATGGCTTTTATCTTAGGTAGCTCTTTGAAAGCATAGCTTGAGTAAGTGGGTGTATCTCTGTGTGTACTTGATCTGCAAAAAAGTTAGTTCTCAGTGGTTTGAGTAGTAATAGTAGCAACAAAAGAGAGTTTTCATTGAACGTGGTGTATTGGATGGTTTTCTTCTTCACTTAGAGCTTTTGAACTTCACCATGACCACCTTGCCTGAGGCCAATGCTAAATTTGCCATTGACTTTTTCCACCGACTGACTGAAGAGCACCCATGTGATAACCTCTTGTTCTCCCCTGTGAATGCTACCTCTGCCCTGGGCCTGCTTGCCTTGGCATCTGGATGTGAGCAGGCAGCTGCGATTGAAAAGGTGGGTGTCCTCTGACATCAGGGATGTGGCCTCCAGACTCAGTTCACTGGATATTGACTTATTGTTGATGCTCCTCATTGTATGCTGTAGATTAATGACAACTGTTAGATTATTACATTTTGTTCCTATTTGACCAAATAACACACACCTCTCCTGCATCTGCCTCAGTATGAGCAGAACTAAGATATGCAATATAGACAATGGGACTGGAAGTCTTTAAGGCACAAAAGCCAATGTTTCAGAGCTCTCATCTGCAGTGGGAAATCTTATGTGAAGTGACTCATAAGAATTGTGCACAGATAGATTAGCTTCTATAGACTCTGGAATATAGCATGAGGCACCTTCTGCTATATTCTTCCTTGACACTTTTTAGTCACAAAGTAACTTGTTGAGATTAAATGAAGGCAGATGTATAGATTGTCTAAATAGTTCAATATACATGTGGATTATTAATTTAGAATGATTCAGGCTTTGTGTCATGATTATGAACATTTTGAGAAACTAGATCAAAATTAGATGCATGCGGCTGTTGAATGATCAAAGTGTGTAAAAAAATGTTACCTTTTAATTAAAGGTCCTGCACTGGGATGAACTGAAAGAGTGTGATGGGCCAAGAAACCAAAGATATTTGACAACAGCCAGAAGCTTTGGACAATCAGCAACTAGACTAAAGGTATCTGTTTACAAGAAAGCTTGAACAAAGCCTCTCCCATTTAAAACTAGCCTGTGCATTGACACTAATTCCAGGCATCTTAGCTTCAAATTCTGTGCCACTTGGAGAGAAAGAAGAGCAAAGGTTATGGGCTTTCAGGAAAACCTTGCACCGAAGTACATACATGGATTGCACAAGCTCACTCACCCCATGCAGTGGGTAATAAAATGTGTTTCTCATCATGTTTGACTCACCCCAACATAACTAGTGTGGGCAGCATCTGTAAACTTCAGAGGGGAAGAATGAAGAACTTGAATGTCTTTCTGTTGTGACTTGGAGAGGCATCTATAGCAGCAGCTCCCCAACCAAATGCATGCCTGGTGCTTGGGGTTGTGGTGGCAGCATTACAGATGCAGCATCCATTGTCCTCAGCATCCTGCTACCTGAGGCAACTGTCTCAGTGGGTGTCAGGTCAGCCCTGAGTACATTTATCACCCTTTTCAAATATATGCCCAACAAAACATTCAGAAATTGATAATGCCTTCCTGAGTTGCATGGCCGATGGAGCACGCCCATATGCCTATCTCATTCACAGACCCAAAATCCTGTTGCTTAGCCTAGTAAATAGTGCTAGAGTAGGCCCATTGAATCAATGTGGATTGGATGAGTCACCCCTTCAGGGTGTCAGGCCCTTTGAATCAATGGAACGTACAGAGGAGGTGATTCATTAAATTCCCATTGATGCAATGGGACTAGTGCAATTTACTACACGAAGCAACAGGATTTTGGCCACTGTGTTAGCGGTTAAAAAAAGGAGCACTTTTCATATTTTGTGCATTTTGTGCAAAATATAACCTTTCATATTTTGAAGGCGACTGTGCTTTTAAATAGAAGGGATTTCTTAATCCTTTTCTTTAATTGGACTGTACATGAAATAGTAATGCAGGATTTTTGTACATTTTATTACAGACACAAGAGAAAGTTGTTGTCTGCCCCAGACCAAGACCTCAACCTGAACCAGCATGTCCTAAACCAAAACCTAGACCTGAGCCAATGCGTCCCAAGCCAAGACCCTGTCCTGAACCAACCCCTCCTGAACCAAGATGCCCTAAACCAAGACCCTGCCCTGCACCAACGTGCCCTAAACCAAGACCCCGTCCCGAACCACCATGTCCTGAACCAGCCCAGCTACCTTGTCCAGAAAGAGTAAGTATTACAATTTGGGGCAATTTTAGATAGATAGATAGATAGATAGATAGATAGATAGATAGATAGATAGATAGATAGATAGATAGATAGATAGATAGATAGATAGATAGATAGATAGATTCAATAAATATATTATGTAGCTCAATAGAATATTTAACAGCTACGTTGCTTGGAAAGGGGAGTAATAAATAATGATTTAGGACTATCAGCCAAGTAATAGTTGCCCTCCCTTCCTTCCTTTCCTTGTCTTTTTTTACTATTAGAATGTTCAAGAATATGAATGTGAAACACCTCATGGAGTCCATACTGCATTTAGCAAAATCCTGGCTGCTCTTCATGCACCCAGCACCAACTATGCTCTGAGTTTTGCCAACAAGCTCTATGGAGACCATGCCATTGCCTTCATCCAGGTAATTCTTGCTACAATCACTGTATTGTGGAGAACCAAAGGAATGACTGCTTGGACTTGATAAAACCGAATCAGAAATGGAGTTATCTTTTACATGCATCAGCAAAGGCTCTCCCTCATTCTCAGGCCACAGCAAAGAACTTGCTGCTGAGATCATACAATGTAGCTGCTGCTTGTTCTACGTTGTGCTTTGTCAGCAAAATCCTGAAGCCTTTGAGAGGCATAGAATACCAAGTCTTTTCCACTCACAGTTCCTTGTGGAACTCTCTGTTTACTATATACATCCAGGCTTTTAGGAAGTGAGGGGGAAAATTCCAGCAAGAATCCTACGATGTTACTGGTTCATGTAACTTGCTATAGCTAAATGCAGCTAATAACAAAATGGTAGCTGTGTCTGGGTTGTATGCCTGCTCCAGCACCTAACTGCAGAGCAAAGACACATCCTGGCACCTCCTCCATTACCCATAATTACCTGCAGCAGATTATGCAAAGCTTCCTTGAATACCAAGGTTCTGGCTTTCCATTCTGAAAAACAATAGAGGGCAATTGCCTGTATCCCTCATACTGCATATCATAAGTTAGAGAGAAGCTTCTGAATGTTCCTTTCTATTGTCATTGCTCATGGTACTGACCCATAGATCCAATATTTCTCCTTTCTGCCCAGAAATTCATTTACTGTGCTCTCAAACTCTACTGGACAGAGGTGGCTGGAGCTGATATCCACAATGACCCAGAGGAAGTGAGGAGAATCATAAACCTTTGGGTTGAGGTCCAGACCCATGGTAAGAATACACTGTCCACAATCTTCTTTTACCTGATGTTTACTGACATATTTGACAGGAAGGTATCCGATTGTTGCTTCAAAATAATGGGGGAGGGCACAGAGAGGGATAAGGCAGAGATTTCATGGCCAACAAAAGCATACTGCTCCCCCAAAAATAACTCAGTAGTCTATTTTGTACTATAGCTTCCAGAAGTGTTGATTTAGCCATGCACGCAGGGGTGCGTGTGATGCTATCTGTAGGAAAAATGAAGAGGCAGGCATCAGAATTGTTTGTACTTTCCACAGCAGTATCAGACTGATATACCTCCTTTCCACAAAGAACACTTGCTTTTTATTTGCAACATTGCCATGAAATAGAATTGTTAAAACCAGTAGAAATCAAAAAGTGTGGCATCCATTTCTTTATAAGGAAATTCAAGGATCTCCTCTCAAAGGACAGTTGGGTGGTCTTGCTCAGCGGCCACAGGGGATCTCTCTGCTTAAGTGGGAAATAGCATCCAGCCTCCAAATGTGTCGGTTTGCTTCTGTTGTGGATGGAGAGCTGTGTAGTCTGAGACAACTGAAAGGCACTAGGCTGTGGAACTCTGATCTGGACTTTTCTAAAAATCCAGAAAAATAAAGCCATAGTCACATACAGTATTCGTCTTACCTAGATAGATTGAAGTTCTTTGTCTGTTCAAGCTGCTTCATTTAGATTCCACAAACAGTATGTCCTTTATTTATTTTTTAAATGCTAGGTAAAATCAAGGCTCTCCTCCCCAAGGACAGTTTTGACTGCCTTGCCCAGCTGCTGAAGGTGAATGCTCTCTACTTTAAAGGACAATGGGACGTGAAGTTTGACAAAGAACTCACTGTAGAAGCCCCCTTCTATTCACACCATGCAGATGCGGTGAGAAAGATATAAATATATATGCATAGCTTTCAACTTCTCTTTTTCCACACCTAAGGAGGATACACAGACTAGTGGCTACCATGCAACCCGTAGCAGGAGGGTTTTGAGAATACGTGGAGGCCATTCAAATAATTTGGCACCAAGAAAATTCTTTTCTCTTGTAGTTTTTAACAATGCTTTTTTTTTTTTCAGTTCCAGAGAAAACAATAATTTTAATTCCTCCTTGCTTGAGAATTTCAGGGGAGGGGTCTTAGCGCCATAAAACTTTCCTTATAGATCATAATGAAGAATAAACACTCAACATCACACTCAACAGGGACGTGGTGGCGCTGCGGGTTAAACTGCAAAAGCCTCTGGGCTGCAAGGTCGAAAGATCAGCAGTTCAAATCCACGCAATGGAGTGAGCTCCCATCGCTTGTCCCAGCTCCTGCCAACCTAGCAGTTCAAAAGCATGTAAAATTCAAGTAGATAAATAGGTACCACTATGGTGGGAAGGTAACGGCGTTCCGTGTCTCGTCACGCTGGCCACGTGACCACGGAAACTGTCTACAGACAAACTCTGGCTCTATGGCTTGGAAACGGGGATGAGCACTGCCCCCTAGAGTCAGAAACAACTGGACAAATTGTCAAGGGGAACCTTTACCTTATCACACTTTTACATGCAGTTTTAGACTACATCTTCAACATAAGGCCTCGCTTTTCTAACATTCAGAGATGGCTGTGAGGTTTTGAAGCTGAACACCTGACTCAACTGAGTCCACGTCCATGGCAATAAAAAATGAAATATGGCTTTCAGAGGGAAAAGGGGGCACCACTCTAATTTATTTTTCCCCACTTTCCTTAGCAGAGAGATTGCCAGACTGTGCTGCTGATGAACAGGAAGGGAGTTTACAACACTGCAACAGTTGATATCTGTGGCGTTGAGGTGCAAGTCCTGGAGGTCCCCTATAAGGACAATGAACTGAGCTTCTTTGTACTGCTCCCAACTGACTGTAGCCCTGAGGCTCTCCAACAGGTAATACATATCCTTATTCCTAGGTTCTTATCTGTAGTGTTAATCTGGCTAACACTTTTATGGACTTTGTGGTCATCTTGAGCCATCTTGGGCAGGAATTATTCCACTACCGTTTCTGTTTGCTTTCTTAGCTGGAAGATTCACTTACCCATGAGCACCTACTTAACTGGTCGTGTCAGCTGAAGCCTGCCGAGGTGGACGTGTTCATCCCTAAATTCAGCTTAGAGAAGAGCCTTTATGCCATTGAATATTTGGATCTGCCAAATCTCCAAGATCCGGAAAAAACTGATTTCTCTCAAGCAACTACCACTGAGAAAGTGGCCCTCACTCAGCTGGTCCATGATACCTTCATTGAGATTGATGAAGAGGGTGGTGAGGAAGCACAGCCCCGACGTTGCCCCAGGGATAGGCGCCCACGTCGGGAAGCTGCGGAGGTTGTGGCTGACCATCCTTTCCTGTATTTCATTCGGCACAATTGCACCCAAAGCATCATTGCCCTTGGCAGGTTTGCTAAACCTGAGTAAAAGAATATTTCTGAGCCACGCAAGGAAATTAATGGAAGATGAATATGGAAAATGTTTTTGGAAAAATGCATTATTCTGGAAGTTCTTTTTCTCTTTGCCTCTATCTGTGCAATGCCACTCATTGTATGTTTTTTTTGGTAAAGAATCTGTTCTTGGTGATGGACTTTATTATTATGAGAATGAAACTTTCAAGGCCTCTTGCCTGCTTATCTTCCTTTTCTTTCGGATACCACTGTACATCTGCTGAAGCTTTTCTTTTAACTCTGGAAATCATCCCAGCTGTTAGGTGCTAGATATTCATTAAGGAGCACACTTAATGCAAATGTGTGTCATCTGGAAAGGAAAAGAGCTTCTGATTTTACTACAGAATCTTCCTGATATTTTTACATGAGATGCAAAAATGTCACATGCCTCTAGACCACAGCTCATATATTTCTGTGGCAACAATGAAGTGACAGAGAGATGGAGGATGGAGCTCGGAAAACCAGGGTGGATTTTATTTAATTCAAGGTTTAACCATGCTTTTCTATCTTTAAAAAATCAGATTTTTTGACGATTTAAATAAAACATTGATCTTTAAAATTTAATTTGGTTTTTTAAAATTGATTTTTGTCCATCCTGGGGAAAATGTCATTTTCTCTGGAATCTGATACTTAATGCCAGTTGTCACACTGGTTAAAACACTTATCTTAAAAAATTAAAAAAGCTTTCTAAGCTATTCTTTATTCCATTACCTTTCATTTCAGTCATCCTCTACCCCCTTACCTGAAAGTAAGCCCCATTGTCCTCAACGGGACCTACTTTTGAGTTGGCAGATATAGGATTTTACTATTAAGCTGTAAATGTCTGTGTGACTTCTTTTGAAGGCAATGCATCAAGTGAAGCCATTGTTTTTGCTTTTGCACTTATGAAACTGTCTTGCACCTTTCCTTTGTGACATGAACTGTAGTGCCACAACATCTCAATAAACAAAGCATTGAATAAAACTGTGTTTTTCTAGTTTTAAGGGCTATGCAAATATTACCTGCTTCAATTTGGTTCAAATTATCTGTCTTACAAATCACAACCAAAGTTTGCATTTGTCTGAATAGTGAAAAACATGAAAATGGGAGAAATAAAGGGATCTGACCTGGGATGAGTTGAAACTCAGTGTCATCAGCTACTGCTTGAACTCTAGTGTGTAGGCAAAGAACCTACCACTTCCTCCCTCCCTCCCTCTGGGAACTATGCAATTTAGATAGCTTGGGTTCTATTCCTAGTGCTATTGTGCCATAACACACTCAAATTTCACATGATGGTATAAATTGCACACATATAGAAATTCAATAGATTGAACTGAGAAGATCTGCAGCTGCCTAAAAGAAAAAAAAATCTTCCATTGCACCCTCACTCTACCTCATGCAAATCTAAACAATGCAATGTCTTTCAATTAATTCCTATCACAAGGAGAGGAACTCCTTCCCATGGGCTCTGTGACTGGGGGTTTCCAGGAGACCTTGGACATTTCTTTGGTGTTTGAACTGCTAATTTTCTTTGGCCCTGGGCTTCCTTGATCTTTTACCATATTACTTTCATTTTCCCAGTGATTGACATTTACCTACAGAATTGAGGGGGAAAAGGCCACTCTTTATTTTTAAATCTTTAAAACTTTGTAACTCTGGAACATCATTCATTGGCCTAAACACACTGAAAGGCCATAGAAGGCTTGTTTGTCACAAAACAATTAGGCAGAACAGTGAATATATACTTTGTATCATGTCTTGGCTTTTGCAAGGGCTGGAGACTTGTCTTTGGTCTTTCTCTTTTTCAACATGAAAGCTGAAAATGTAGGTCAGCAAATGGTGCAAACAGACATCAGGTAACATAGCAGAATCTAGATAAAACACAGACAGAAAACAATATGGCAGCCCTAATCTTTGTGGATTTGTGGAAAATTGATGGAAATAAGCAACACCTTGCTACTCACTGTACTCAGAACATGTTTGGAATATTAACTGATCTCATGATACCAACTTTACTGTGAAATTAAGAAGGGCAAACAAAGAGAAGATATATTGTGTAATTAAAATCAAAGGAAACCGTTATACATCATCATACATTCTCCACCCCACCTCAAAGACCCCAATATTCCTGCTTCATTAACATGCAAATATTATTTGGCTTTTTTCTCCAGATAGATATGTTATAATATGAGTTACTCTAGAGTAGCCATGGGCAATGCCCCCCCCCCTTTCATCTGTTTTTGGACTTCATCTATCATAACATCTCTGACTTGGATGAAAATAATTGTCAGAAAAACCTTTGGGGAGCCACAGTTACCCACTTCTTCTCTAGAGGATCTCTTATTGACACTTTCTTTTATGTAAATAGACTGATTTACTTAACGAACTCCCAACTGTTATAGCTTCAAGAACAAGATTCTAACTTTTCTGGTGATCCCTCTTGCTTTCTGAAGCCACACAAGCCCCCCGTGCAATAAAGGTGACGAATTGCACCAAGAAATGTATGAATTTCAGATATATGGATAGTGCCAGCACAACCAGGTGCTTTTCCATACCTCCTGGTACTGTTGAACTTTGCCAAGGAACAACATGAATTTGGGCAGCAGGAGAGAAGAGGAGCAAAGGACGCTCATGATAGTTTTACTTCTCTTTGTTAAAGGGGAGCTCACAGTTTGAGTGAGCAGTAACTGCCCCCCTTTAAAAAAGCAAGAAGCAGTGCATTCAGAAAGGAATGGCGTGTAATTAGTATTAATATAAACCTCTGTCTGGGAGAGATTCTAAACTTATATTAGAGGAGAGTGCTTCAATAATATTTAAAACGGTGAAGAGGATATTAATGCAAAAATGTATCTACGGATTCCTAATGAGGAGGAAGGTGGAAAAGCCACACATGTCTTAGCTGAATGAAGACGCAGAGGTAGTGGGAGTGAGAGGCCACAGTAATTTCGGAACTGGATGTGGATGCTGACTTCGAAATGTTTAGCAATGCCACTTGATGCTCTGAAAATTTCCTTAAATTCAGCCTCAAGCCATGAATAAAATGGCTCTGGCAATTGACACCACCTAGTGTCAAACCAGGAGATTGCAGTAGATTGATTTTGGAAAATGAGGGAAGAATGGAAATTAGTAAGCATTGAAATCACATTCCTTCCTTTCAAAAAGGAGGCCTCTGTTTTATTGTTTTGGAAATAAATATGTAACATGGACCTAGCATGACGTCACTTTGAAATAATAATAAAAATAATAGTAAATAATAAAAAAACTAAAATAATTTTTAAAACAGTTAATAATGCAGAACAAAATATATGAACATAACTGTGCAGATGAAAATGGGTTTGGGGGGCATGATGAGGAATCAAGATAATTGATCATTATGGAAACATCGTGATCTGTGAGTGTCTTGGAAATGCAATGATCTTAATGAAGACTATTTAAATTGCAGTGTAGTCCCTGAAATCAATGTATAATTTAAACTAAAACTGGGCTAAAAGTTATCCCAAGGGGATGCATGCAGCAATACAAGCCCCATGTGACTACCACGGGGCTTTAAACTGATTTTAAAAACTGAAATGCTACTGAATGCTTGGATTTTTATAAAAACAAGGGAAGTCCTACTGCTTTGCATGCTGTCAAGCAGAAAATGTAAAGTATATAGGAGAGGGAAGAGGGCAACATGAACTTCTTACAAGAAGGAGCTTAAAATACAGCAAGAGACACAGCTGGAAAACACAGTTGAAAGTTTCTTGAATAAAGTTGCAGCTTGCCCTCTCCAGACCTCCATCATTAATTGCAAAATGCTAGGTATGGTCTGAACAATTGAGTGCCATCTAGAACAGGGGTCCCCAACCCCCTGTCTGTGGCCTGGTGCCGGTCCGTGGGCTTCCTGGTACTGGGCTGCAGAGACGGATCTCCCCCCCCCCGCACAAGTGCACGGTGGGCGTGTCGCGCTCGTGGAGGGGCATGTCACGCTCACGTGCATGCGCGCCATGCCCCTCTGTGAGTGTGACACGCCCACCCACGAGCGTGACAGGTCACCCACGAGCACGCCCCCCCGCGCATGGGGCCTGCACCCCCCAACTGGACCGCGGTCCCAAAAAGGTTGAGGACCACTGAACTAGAACATAATGCACATGTTTGTGACAAAGGTGTTGGAAGAAAGTAGAGAGCTGTGACAAATTACCGGCAAACAGACTAAAACAGTACAAAATTCAGTAATCATATTAATGATTGTTAATGGTGGACAGAATAATCCTTGTATTACACCAGAATACATTAGAATCATAGAATCATAGAAAAGTGAAGTTGGAAGGGGCCTACAAGGCCATCAAGTCCAACCCTCTGCTCAATGCATGAATACAATCAAAGCATATCTGCCAGGTGATTATCTAAGTTTTTCTTGAATGCCTCCAGTGTTGGAGCTCCCGAGGTAACTTGGCATTTCACTAGTTTGTTCAATATTGTGTATAAACAACAAAGACCCTAAAGATCAGGGCTTAAAGAATTATTTCTCAGGCTTAACCTTGCCCAAATTGGAGGCACAACATAAGGAATGTTTGGCTGCTCTCATATGACCCTGTCTTGAGTCCAGGCTATTTGAAGGATCATATCTCCCATATGAACCTTCTCAGTTTTTAAGATCTTCTGGGGAGGCCCCTCTCTCTGACGCACCACCTTTCCGAGCTCATCTGGTGAGGACATGAGAGAGGGCCTTCTCAGTGGCTACCCCCAGACTTTAGAACGTACTGCCCTGAGAATGTTGGCCTCCTTCCTCTTGTCCTTCTGTCATCAGGCAATGAGCTTCCATTTTAGGCAAGCTTTTAAACAATACGTTGTCTCAGGAATTCTGGTTTTGAACTTACAGATTTCTAAATGTTTTTAAATTGTTTTTAAAATTTTAGTATGTGTTTAATTGTTTTTAAATGTAATATTTGTACTGTGGTTTTAAATCTGTTGTTTTATCTACTGTGAGCTGCCTTGGGTCTCCTATGGGGAGAAAGGCACCCTATAAATAATATAAACAAATAAATAGAAATGAATAAATAGGAATTGCAGTGCTTAATTGTTGAAACTGTGGGCAATGGAAAAGCTCTGTTGTCTGACTTCCTTGTCAAACGTTACAAAACACATTTAGGGATTTGGACTCCTGGACTTTTTGGTTCATATAAAAAATGTTTTCGAAACAGCTTCTTTCCCAATTTCCTTTTCTGATGCTTTTCTTTCCATCATTCCCAAGTCAGACAAAGACTGTACATGGTGTGAGAGCAAGCAAACTATCTTCCCACTAAAGGTTGACATTAAAATACTTGCTGCAATGCTGGCTAATAAACTCCAGAGTGTTATAACAATACTGATTCATCCAGATCAGTCTGGTTTTATCCGGGAGAGACAGGCATCAGATAGCTTAAGGTTGGTTATAAATTAGATTGCACTGAATACTAAAAGACCTACCTTGCTGCCATAATCACATTTGATGCTGTAAAGCATTTAATAAAATTAATTAGCAGTCTAATTGACATCCTGCAGGCTTTGAAAGAATTTGAATTTCCAACTGAATTTTAGAACTGGATTTGGCTAGTGTACTCATTTCTTAGGTCAAGAGTGATCACAAATATAGATTCTCTAGGCTTTTGTGGGGTTTTGTTTTTGTTTTGTTTATTTCTCAAGAGAGGCATATACACCATCTATGTCCTCCATTTCCCCTAAAATTCAATTTATGCTCGGAGTCTTTGGCATGTGAAATAAACAAGAATTTACCAATTTCAGTTTGTACATAGAATATACAGGAAGTTTGATATGTGAAGATCTTCTGTGGATGTTACCAAACCTGAATCTGATAAAATTAGTTGTCAGTCTTGGAAACCTGCATGCCTGGAGAAAATAATAACTTTGCCTTAAGGTAGCAATATATCTGTGAAGATTCTCAGTCATCCAGGTGAGGTTATCTGGAAACTGAGTCATGGTAACTGGACTTCTTTCTTATTAGGTTGAAATGTTTTGCTGCTCATCCAAGTAGCTTCTTCAGTCTACCAGGTTTCTTCTTCAGTTCTACCAGGTATCCAGACTGAAGAAGCTACCTGGATGAGTAGTGAAACATCTCAATTTAATAAGAAAGAAGTCCAGTTTGCCCTAAGGTGTGATCTCATTCCCATTTTTGGTAGACGAGTACAGAATAATGAGAATAAAAAGGAGTAGCACATAGTTGCCATGTTGACCATGTTTTTTTCTTTCTTTCTGGCAACCAAGACTGTGGTAGAAACAGTGGGGAGGACACAGTGACAGCTGGCAGCAGTGGTAGCAAGGAAGAGGTGGGCCACTGAGGGAGATACTGCATTAGGTATGACTAACTGGCTTACGAGAGGGAATAACTTCCTGCCAGGTATCCAGAAGTCAAGTTGGGAGTGAGAAGATCCAGTGTTGACTTATCTGCTTCATCCTTCCCCTGACATCTTCACTTCCACCCCATAGTATATGTCAGGTCTGAGCCCTCCCCACCTTCAATTCCCAGATTTTGGGTGGAGGTTTAGAAAGCCATGACATTCAAAATTGTTTACTTAAAAGCAACTTTTGTGGTATATTTATTTATTTATTTATTGTATTTTTACCCCGCCTATCTGGTCAGACGACCACTCTAGGCGGCTTCCAACATGCATAATCATACATAACAAAGTATAAAAAATATATAAAAATATAAAATATAGACATACTATCTAGGTATGTAGCATTCCAGAACATTCTTCTTTGCCTTAATCATCAGTCTTTAAAGATCAATTGAAGGAGAGGCTAAAGACCTTGATAAAGATGCTGTCAGGTGAAATAGGCTGCATGTGTGTGTGTGTGTGTGTGTGTGTGTGTGTGTGAAGAACTTGTGAAGTAAATACATTGAGTATATTGGTTAACTTCCTGGTTGACATTCTGAAGAACTGAAACAAGTTGGAAATACCTCTGCCTCCCAAGATTTCAGTGGATGCTGATATTGCCATTAGCACCCATTATAATTGGGTAACACTGGGGCACACTGGGTGCTTGCCTGAGACCCTACTGTCCCCACCCTGCTATATTGTTGTTATCTTCAACTGCAGTTAGATTTCTCAGCACTGCAACTGTTGCTGATTCAGGCAGGCCAGCAGCGACCAGCCAGCCAGTCAGCCACCCCCTTACAGGCATATTATTAACTGACATCGTTTTCTATTTCCTCTTTGCACCGTTTTCTGCTGATGTCTTTACACTCCTGATGCTGTGAACGTGCTTACTGAGGTGTCTCTGGATTGTCTGGGTAGAAATGTGTTCCTATAAAACGACTCATCTGCATGAATTATATGAAGTCTTGCATTATTGAATGGGGATGGACTGGTATATATTCTGTTTCAATTACTGCACACACAAAAGGACACACGTGCTCATTAAAAGTGGTGGGGGCTGTTATTCAGTAATCCCAGATAATGTGCACAATAAGGAGTACCTGAACTGTCATTAATTTTGGCTTAATGCTGACAGTTAACAAATGCTATAGGCACAACTTCTATGTATTGAACCACTTATTTCTTTCATTGTCTGATTTTGTGTTTGACAATTTGAGAAATGAACTGAGAAAAGACAGTGTTTCCAGATCTTCAAGAACAGAACTTTATCATTATTTTATGCACGTGTATCAAATGAATAAAAACACATCTTACAGAGTTTTCTGCTTCCAGCCCAACATTTATATTATCCATGGCAGTTTTCTGTCATCAGTCTGCAGGCATCATCCTATGTGTAGTGCTGGAGGCTCTTAGAATAAGACACAAACATATGACACAATGTGAAAAAGAAAACAAACACAGTTCTAGGCTCACATTCATGCGAAGACAGATTAAATGCTCAGGGACTAACATTTTCCAAATGAGTCCAAGAATGCTTAAGGCATTTCAGTTTTCTGCTCCTGCCTGTTACTGGACATGATATAGGGATAACCAGTGACTCCCAACCATGCTGGACTTTATCGTTTCAGTCTGCTTATGTGAGGAGACCAGCTGAATCTATAAAGCGATGGAGCAAATTAGTAGCTGAAGGTTGTGTAGCTGGATCATCTTATACAAATATCAGAAGAAGGTGAATTGTAGAAAATCGCTCCAGATGTCAACAGAAGAAGGACACTGGAGAACTGAAGGATCATATACTCCAGCCTTCCTCAAACGGGCACACTACAAAACATTATGGGATGCTCAAGCATTATGGGAACTAAATCCAAAACATTGAGAGGGCTTAAGGTTGGGGAAGGCACACCTAGTCCAGCAGCAGCCCATTAGAATCCTTCTCCCTACACACAGGGATCAAAGGCAAACACTCTCCCCTCTGATTCATCCCCTGCACATTGATTTGTTGTGATAGGGAATCCCATAGTCTTTCAGATGATGATGGAATCTTGCTACTGTTAAATCCATCTCAGCCCATTCAAGGGGGATGGACGAGGAGAACATTTAGAAGACCACAAGTGCTCCACAGTGTTTTTTGAAGTGTGGACTTGTAGGTACCATTTCGTTAACAAAGCTGAGAGAGGATGACTAATTTGTGAAAACCCCTATTTTAAAGACATCTAAATTACTGAACATCACCATTGTATCATCATGCCCTGTAACATCAGGATGCCTAGTAATAATGGACAGAACATGAAGGAAACCCTCAGCATTTTTCCTCCGAAGGGATATTTTCACTTAGTTTCTTTCCTAGCATCTTTGGGGAGAATCATGCTTTTAGGGAATATTGCCCAAAGGGAATTCCTCTTATTTGCAATGTGGCAGTACACAAAGTTGAAAGGATGTGTTTCTCAGGGTCCTAATATGCATGTTTTCTGCAGTATATGAAGTACCCCGAATTAAATAAGGTCATAAATACTGCACATGTAATAAGCTATAATAATTAGTATAATAGTTGCATACAAATGTCCACTTTATGCACTATGCTGTTTTCATTATGCAAGCTAGATTTAATGGAACACTTGCAGATTTAGAAATGCAAGCTTGATTAATGGGTGTGCGGGTGTATGAAGATCAGTATAAATACCAGCACCTCACAGAGGGAGAGCATCACACTTCGCTGGCAGTGTCTAATCATACTAGTGAAGTCAAGGTAAGAGCTCACCTCTCAACTCTTCCAGTATCCTTCTTTCTGCTGTCGTACTTCTATACACAGAGAACAAATCCTTTTTCATCTTTGGCAGTTCTTTAAAGCTTGGGTGGAAGGTGTACTTGGACTTGGGAATAAAACTTCTCACTCAGTGATGCAAGCAGCTATTTGGAAAGAGTTTCTTTATAAATCCTGAACTAGTCCATGGTTTTGTTCTTCCCTCAGAGCTTCTGAACTTCATCATGACCACCCTGCCTGAAGCCAATGCTAAATTTGCCATTGACTTTTTCCACCGACTGACTGAAGAGCACCCCTGTGATAACATCTTGTTCTCTCCTGCGAATGCTACCTCTGCCCTGGGCCTGCTTGCCTTGGCATCTGGATGTGAGCAGGCAGCTGATATTGAGAAGGTGGGTGCCCTCTGACATCAGGGATGCAGCCTGCAAACTCAGCTCATCAACCCAAGGCTAACCAGCACTAGTCACAGTTTCCTGGTTACAATTTGCCCATGGCTGACTCAGTCAAAACATTTCCTCTCTGCCTTAGAAAGTGCAGACATGTGATGCAGACAATCTTATGTCTATTTTCTCTTTCACATGAAAGGTCTTTAGCCACAAACATCAGTTCTTTGCTCAAAAAGGTTAAGAGCTTCACTGCCATCTCTGATATACTAATACAACAGCTATTGAAGGCTATAGTTATCCATTGCTCTCCTACGATGTACTACACAAATATTTATCTGCTTTTATATCCTTAGGGCTAGGATTAAACTGCACCCTGTGATCCATGTTTGCATAGTAACTTATTTTGCTGTACAAAACCTTAGCAATAGTTGTCACTGCCAGTTATAATCTCTGTGCTTTTTTCATGAACCAAAAAGTATTAAAATATATTTTAATAGGCATTTCGACCATCAATGTGTTTACCTCATTCAGTTCACTTTTTTATTTTCACCATCTAATATTATTATAGCTGACTGGATAGCTCAGCAGTTTAGGTATCTGGCCATCGAGCCAATGGTTGGGAGTTTGATTCCCCACTGTGTTTTCTGTGAGTAGAGCCAGCCTGTGTGGCCTTGGGCAAGCTGCACAGTCCCAGGATTCCCCCAGAAGAGGGGAGTGGTAAACTACTTCTGAGTATTCTCTACCTGGAAAACCTTAAAAAGGGTTGCAATAAGTCAGAATTGGCTTGATAGCACATGATCATCACAATAATCTATTATTATTATTATTATTATTATTATTATTGAAATCCTTTCAAATGCATTTCAAATGGTGTTGTCACGAAATGAAACATTGAATCATTAATTTTTCATGACTGTACAAAGAAATTCATTTTATGGCTTACTGCTGGTATCATACTGCAGTATAAGAGACTTATCAGAGATTTTGAAGCCATGTTACAAATTCATTCCAGGTCCTGCACTGGGATGAACTGCAAGACTGTGCCAGGCCCAGGAATGGAAGATATCTGCGAACAGCGAGGCGGTTTGGAAAAACAGCAAACAGACTGAAGGTATCTGCAAGAAAATGGGAAAAAAGCCTTGGAATATCTCCTCCTTCTACACCTTGCTTGTACAACTGCATTCTTCCTGGTTACCACAATGTAGAACACTTTCAGCTGAAGAGAAACATGTCTGAAGGAAGGACAGGCACTATGAGTGTTGAGTCAAATATTTGCACATAATTGCAAAGTACACATATTATTTTTTGACAAATCATTTGCAGTGAAACATGATATAGCGTTTTCTCCTTGAGTTAGTTGCACAGGTACTACAGCATTCCAGTGAAACATATGTGTACTCCCCTCTTGGTTACTGAGACAAATGTAGTGTTCATTTATGAGACACACTTATCAGCAATGTTGGCTTTGAGCAGAAGGCACTTGTTGGTGCCTTCCCTTAAGATCTGAAGACAAAAAATCTTATGATTCAATTTTATTACTCATTTAAGGCACAAGAAGAGCAGGATACTTGTTCCAAGCAAAAATCGCGTCCACAAACAACAGGCCCCAGAGCAAGACCCTGTCCACAAGCAGCAGACCCCAGAGCAAGAACCCGTCCTGAACCAACATGCCCTAGACCAAGACCCTGTCCTGAACAAGATGAGCCCCCCTGTCCAGAAAGAGTAAGTGGTACAATATTTGGGAAGTTTAATCTTTATGTTCTTCATTACTATATGAAGTAATTTAATGGGACTTTGATTTGACACTTAGTTGTGGTTGGAGGAAGGAGCTTTGGGACATGTGTTAGGGCTACCAGTTGTTAGTTCCTCACCTTCTTTTTTGTTCTTAGGATGTTCCAGATTATGAATGTGATAACCCTGAAGGAGTCCATACTGAATTCAGCAAGATCCTGGCAGCTCTTCATGCACCCAGCACCAACTATACCCTGAGTTTTGCCAACAGGCTCTATGGGGACCGTACTGTTGACTTAATCCATGTAAGAATACGTTATTTAGTTACATATTTGTCGTGCTGGTATACTGCTTGATATAATAAAACCATCCAAGTTGTTTACATTAAAACCTCAAAATGCCACACAAAAGACCATAGAAGAAGCTAGCAACAATTTCAAAAATACTAAAGATTTTAATTTTTGAACCACACTCATTTGGAACCATGCAACAGGTTCATTGAATTGTAACTATGAAAAGTATTGACTAGTTGAATTTGACTAGTTGAGCTTCTACTGGAGTAGAAATGGGCTCAACTTCTCCTAGCATTAATAAAAGCAGTCCCTCATTTCCAGGCTACTGTAGGGAAACAACAACTATAATGATTACTTGTTTTGCCAAGCAGTTCTCTAGCAAAAAAAATCAATGTTCTGAAACCATATAGAAGTGTAGAATCAATCTCATTAATAATAAGTGTTAAATCCTTTCTAGTGATGGTCCGTGTTTGGGGGAGTTTCCTATCTAAGGAAGACTATCAAGCCCTATCTTCCTTAGTTTTTAGGAAGCTGAAAAAACCAGTTCTATCTTACAGAGCTTTGAGGCTATTAGGCATTATTTTTAATATTCCCAGGATTATAGTGAAAATTCTGAACATTCTTCTATACTGTTATAATTTTTTTCTCTTTGTGTCTAGAAATTCATTTACTGTGCTCTGAGACTGTACAGGACAGAAGTGGTGGGACTTGATCTGCAAAATGCCCCAGAGGAAGCGAGGAGGAACATAAATGTTTGGGTTGAAATCAGGACACATGGTAAGTACACATTATCCACTCGTTGGTTCCCCCTTTCACCATGATATCTCATGAAACATTTTACAGGGAGACTTCAAATTCCAAATCTGTGGGTGGTTTTTGTAACAACAAGCAACCAACCAAATCTTTGTTGAACAGAGAATAAATAGAGAGTTTTCAAGACTAGTACTGGCATTTCTTTGAGAACAAAATTTCTTTCTTAAAGATAACCTAGTACTGTAACTCCTTGTAAGATGATCAACACCAGCATTCTCCAACTTTAATGCCCTCCAGATATGTTGGACTACAATTGCCATTTTGCCCCATCACAATGAGGGAAGTGGCTTCCCTATAATTCCCTCAAAATCTAGAAAAAGGTGTGATCAATACGTGTTTACTGACACATTTTATAACTGGTATAGAATGAAGATGTTCAATTTATCTGCCATAACCAACATGTTGTATCCAACTTCCTTCTAAGGTAAAATTATGGATCTCCTCCCCAAGGACAGCATTGACTGCCTTACCCAGCTGCTGCAGGTGAATGCTCTTTATTTCAAAGGAAAATGGCAAGTGAAGTTTGATGAACAGCTCACTGTAGAAGCCCCCTTCTATTCACATGATGCAGATGAGGTGAGTTTTATTTTATATAGAGATTCCATCTTCCATAAACATTGCTCCCGTTTTCCTGCTTTGCACCACCAAAGAAACCAGCTGAATCAGTGATTCCGTTATGTCTTCTGCAGGCATGTTTAGGAAAGTCTGGAAACTGTAATAACCAAATGGATTTTGTTTGCCCCAGTCATATTTTAATGCAGGTCAAAGCAGTAGTTGCAAATGAGGCTCTTCTGATCAACCATCTGGTTGAAGATGAGGTCTCCTGCATATCTGAAGTTAGTTGTGTTGAAATACCACTGGAACCTGAGTGGCTTAACCCAGTCACTAATAGTTCATTGAATTAAATGGAATGTTAGTGTGACTAATTTTGACAGGGTAGAAGTCAACAATTATTGGAGAGGAAAATTCTGCATCCTTCATACTTTACTGTTCTCTAGGAGCTCAGTGGACTGGATAGCTCAGTGATTTAGCAACCTGGCTGCAGAGGCAGAGGTTGGCAATTTGATTCCCACTGTGCCTCCTGCAAGTAGAACCAACCTGTGTAGCCTTGGGCAAGCTGCACGGTCCCAGGATGCCCACAGAAGAAGGAAATGGTAAACCACTTCTGAATACTCTCTATCTGGAAAATCCTGGAAAGGGTCACAATAAATTGGAATTGACTTGATGGCATGAAATTATTATCTGGCTGGATAGTTCACTGGTTTAGGTAGCTGGCTGTGGAGCCAGAGTTTGGGAGTTCAATTCCTCACTGTGCCTCCTGTGAATACAGCCAGCCTTTGTGGCCTTAGGCAAGCTGCACAGTCCCAGTGTGCCCCTAAAAGAAGGGAATGGTAAACCACTTGTGAATATTTTTCACATGGAAATCCCTGGGAAGAGTAACCATAAGCCAGCATTGATCTGACTATAATTATTATGAGTTTCTACTGCTGGCAAGCCATTTCACATCACAGAAAGCATGCTTTTTGATAGATTTTTCAGAGGTGGGTTGCACACACAATTAGACATTTTCATGCATTACCTACCTGGAATAAATATCACATATAGACCGCTTTCAATACCTTTCATATCCTTCTTCCATGTGGAGTTTCTGTAAAAGACATAATTGATGGACCATGCCCATTGTTTCCAATGCTTCTCTTTTGGGGTTTTAGATATGACAAGGAGGCTTTGAGTCTTAAAAATTACAGCTTGCATAATTGAGTTCAAGTCCATGCTGCTAACAAAGAATATGACTTTCAAGATTAAAAAAAAAGTGTCCCTCATTGCCATTTTTCACTTCTCAGAGAGATTGCCAGACTGTGCTGCTCATGAACAGGAAGGGCATCTACAACACTGCAACAGTTGATATCTGTGATGTTGAGGTGCAAGTCCTGGAGATCCCTTGCCAAGACAATGAACTGAGCTTCTTTGTACTGCTCCCAACTGACTGTAGCCCTGAGGCTCTCCAACAGGTAATAAATATGCTCATTTCTTGGTTCATATCTGTAGTGTTATTCTGGCTAATTCTTATATGGACCAAACCATCATTTCATCTATTTGTGATCATTTAAAGTAATCCAGATTTGCTAGTGCAAGAAATTATGAGCCATTTTTGGTAGCCACCCAGTTTTGAAGAAATGTTTGAACCTTGAGTTACATAGGAAGCCATCTTATTGCCATTTTTGCTTGCTTCCCTAGCTGGAAGATTCACTTACCCATGAGCACCTGCTTGACTGGTCCTGTGATCTGAAGCCTACAGAAGTGGACGTGTTCATTCCCAAATTCAGCTTAGAGAGGAGTGTACATGCCATTGAATATTTGGATCTGCCAAATCTCCAAGACCCAGAAAAAGCTGATTTCTCTCAAGCAACTACCACTGAGGGAGTGGCCCTCACTCAGCTGGTCCATGATACCTTCATTGAGATTGATGAAGAGGGTGGTGAGGAACCAGAGGCTCGCCGTTGCCCCAGGGATAGGCGCCCACGTCGGGAAGCTGTGGAGCTTGTGGCTGACCATCCTTTCTTGTATTTCATTCGGCACAATTGCACCCAAAGCATCATTGCCCTTGGCAGATTTGCTAAACCAGAATAAAAGGACATTTCAGATCCATGCAATGTTTTAATAGAAGATGCATACAGAAAGTTGTTTTTACAAAAAAGCATTCTTTGCTTTGTTCTCTGCACTGCCAGTCACTGAAGAGATTGGGGCAAAGAAGTTTGGTGGTGGGCCTAACTTTCATAGTATGACAATGATGTTTTGAGTCTTCTTGCCTCCACTATCAGCAATTTCCTTTTGGCACCCTTTTATAACTGGTCTGCCTTCTAAATAACGTCTTTCTTCTTGACTCTGGAAACTTCTCCATCTCTGGGAATCCACACAGAAGTCTTTGTTTTTTAAAGCCTGGAGCTAGGAACATGTCATTGTTTCTTGAATCTACGGTGTGATCCAAAACTTCCATGTCACGGTGTACCTGAAAAATTTGAACACATCTTCATGGATTCTAATTTATACCATTGTCTCAAGTCAACCTTAGGCAGTCCTGTATCCACCTACTTAGTGGTATACCTAGAGTTAAGCTTCACCAGATTCACAGGATGTCTTCCTGAGTCAACATGCATAGCATGGCACTGTCAGGCTGTAAGTTGTGGTTTAAAGGACCAACATGGCCAGTGAAAATCTTTCTGTGTTTCCCATCAGACAGTTGGTTTTCTTTGAAATGTATGAAACTCTTCTCCTTTTACTTGCACTTTCGCTTCACAATATCTTAATAAACAGAGCATTTAATAAAACTGTGGTTCCGTCATTTTCATTAATGAGGGTGTATACCCTAGAGTAAGAGATTATAGGCACTGTAATTAAAAGCCTCTCCAAGGTAGTAGTAAGCAATCCTGAAGTCTTACCTATTCAAAGTTCAAGACTTATACAGGGGAAGAATTTTATGAAAACCAGGGCTGTACACCAGATGCAGGAGAATGCCAAATTCCAAGTCAAATCAGGTGTATTTGTGTTGATTTGGGAATGCTGTGAATTGAAGCAAAAACCCCTGGCTAAGTTTTAAAGTGGATTGGAATTTGGGATGGCACCAGAAAATCCAGTGTTCAAAAATTAAAAACATGTGGAGCCAGAGGTTAAGGGTTTGATTCCCCACTGTGCCTCTTTGACAGGGGCTGATGATCCATAGGGTCCCTTCCAGTTAGGCAGTTCTAAGACACTAAAAATAATAATCATAATAAAGGACAATAGGAAGTAATAATACTATACAAGGCAGAGCTGAACTGGCATCAACTGTGAAAACCTTCCTGTCCCAGTGAAGTCCAAGGATACTACTGTACTATCCAGTCACCCAGAGTGTGCAGAAGATTCCTGTGGTGAAGTTACTTGGGTTTTTTATTTTCTTGATGTTAAGATCTCTTGCATTTTCAGCTTAGCAGCTCAATTCGTCCGACCCCAATATTATGTGCTTGACTCTCCCTAAAAAACCTACAGAAATTTCATAGACCTTCAAGGAAAAATCAGAAGCCTGTGTTCATCACAGCTGGCATTTACTCCAATAAAGGGATAATCTCAGAATGAAATCAAACAGTCGCAGACAATCCTATTAAAATTAATCTATCAAAGCATAAGTCTTTTCATTGTTGCAATAATTCCAGGCAACATCAACCTGTCTATTTCTGCAAGCTTTATCTATGTACATTGCTTCTATGTTTCATATGAACAAAATCACTTCAGAGTTGTAACATCCAAAAGTTTTACAGTTATGTAAACACTGTAGGCACATATCTTAACTGTAGGCACAAAAATGCATCTTTGCAACTTACGAAAAGTTACAGGTGTTAAAACTTAAGTTATAAACAGAACTTAAGTCATACTTGAATATAAAATCCAGGAGCATTTCTTTTAAGAATAAATTAGAATAACGAGAATATTTCCATTACATTCTATAAATACAAGAGTTTATAGGCAGAGAATAAATCTCTAAAGCACAACAGTGAAAAGTAAAAACATTGTAACTTTAAGTACTCCACAATAATACTTTAAAAGCATATTAAAATACCAAGATGTTAACAGTAAAAATATATTAAAGTAAATAACTTGCTTAGCCTCTAAGCGTATTATTATACACGCACACAGAAAACAATTCTAAATGCTAACCCCAGCCAAAGCAATTAAAGTCTATGTAAAATCCATGTTGTTTATTGTTGCCAGCATCTGGAAACAAAACCTGCTGTTACACTGCGACTACTTCTTTGATGTCTGGTGCCTGAAGCAGCATGGATCTGCAATTATGTGCTGAATGATTGTTCTGTTTGTGTGTATCTTACCGCCACATATTTATACCTGTTCACATCTCTTCAATCTATAAATAATTTCTGTTCACTTATGCAGGTTTCTCTCATTCAAGAATCCCTGGGTGAGCAACAATAAAGCAAATTCTCATTTACTTTGCTCCTCATTTTTCTGGGTTAGAAACTAAACTCTTATCATGTATCTATGTTTTGACTGATCTTCTGCTTCTGAAAGACCAATTCCTGACCAATGTTTTCCAAAGCCAGGAAAACCTATAATTCATATATTTATTTTTTTCCAAAAGGTGGTGCTATTGAGTGCCATTTCAACCATCCATTACATCATTTACTTCTTGGTTTATGATAATCTCATAATTATGTTTACAAATTCTAACCACCACATTCGTTCAAAGCAAAACAGTCATTCAGTTGCCAAGATATGTATTGGGGTGAAGATTAGGGAGATAGAAGGGAGGTAAACCCCCTCTTTCGCCCCATCTTTCTCGCTCTACATGAATTACTGACTTCCAAAATGTCCTATCATTAAGAGCTCTGCTCAGATCTTGGAAACCAACAGCATCTCAGATTAGGTTATTTCCTCTTTCTGCTGCCCCCACCCCCCAGCAATATTGTCTTTCCAGTGACCTTGCTCTGCTGAAGCTGACTAATTTATTTTTTTTACAAAATGGCAAATTGGTTTGAAAACAACAAAGTTCAAACTGCACTTTTAAACTTAATTTCACCTTTGAAACACTTTTTTCCTGCACCCCTTAGTTTGGTTTCTATTTAGTTGCCTTTTTTCTGGTACTGTTTGAGCTTTTAAAGATCTTCTGCACTGCATCCTCTTTTTCCTCTTCCATCGGATTCTCCACTGGCTTCTTCTTTTACTTTTTTCCCCATTTTAGCTGAGAATTTTGCAGGTTGAAATGGGGCTTGTGCAGCCACACCAAGATCACACAAGGGGGAACTGAGAAACACAAAAGGGGAACAGGATTATACAATTGCTTTACACTATGCAACCCAGCTATCTCACACAGCACAACATCCTCAGAAACAGCAGCTTGACGTGGTGACATCCAGCCCCAATATACTCTTTCCTTTTTTTGGTCTAGGAATCACAGTTTTGCACAAGAAAAGTTCTGTTGTTCACAAGCAAGCCTGCCCAGTAAAAATGAGGTTACATTTAGTCTAACAGTAGAAATCCAGCAGAAACCTACTAGGAGCCATCTCTTTTCCTTGAGCGTTCTGAAAGACTTGGTTGCCAGGTTCAGTTTGTAACTTATAGCATTGGCTAGCAAATGATTCCTGTAGGAAGGAAACAGGGGTAGTGTGCAACACAATATGTTGTTGGACTCCGGCCCACACCTTTCCATCTACTGAAGCTTGAAGAGCACTCTTCACCCCCAGACCTGATCTCCATGCCTGCATTGATCAGCAAACAACAGCAGGTAGAAAGAAAGAAAAAGATTTTTTGAAAAAGGAGATAACAAATTAACTTTGAGGGTATCTGGACCCTGAACATGAAAAAAAATATCTGCAATTAGGCACCACAAATTGTCCCTTTGATGTCTACCGTGTCTCCATATTCCATGGCACTAATGCAAAACTGCCCCCAAAGTATAGCCATTTGCATGGGCCCAGGAAGGTGCCAGTACAGCATTGTGTCAGATTGGTCCAGGACACCAGATGAGCCCTAAATAAAACTTAGGATATTGGATTACATGAGAGACAGTATCCTCTTGCGTGCTATTCTAATCGGGGGAAGGGCATGATATTTGGACTTTGTGGAAAAGTCTTCTTGGATTGGTTCAGAAACAGAAAACCCCACTTTGCTTAATTTTCTAAATAGATTCCAAAGCACATTCTTACTAGAATCTTTGGCTGAAATTCTGTTGGCATAATTACACTTGGGGAAGGCTGATGACATGATTAGCAGGGGGTGATTTTCAGAAATTAAACACTTCCTATTTCTTTTACACAGCTCCTATACGTAGCTTCTGTGGCTCTTGTGTAACCCCTTTCATTGTGTAGAAGCTATGAGAGGTGAGGGGGGGTGGTAGAAGGAAGTCTTTAATTACCAAAACCACTGCCATTGGTAATATCATCCTTGGGTCAGTGATCTTCAGTAATTAAAGACTTCCTTCTCCAATCCTATGGCTCCCATGGCTTCCACAAAATGGAAAGGATTACATGGGAGCCACAGGACAGAAGTAGGAAGCGTTTGATTTCTGAAAATCATTTCCTGCTGATGATATCAGCCCTCCACAGGCATCTAACTTGCATTACTTTTTAAAATTAACACAGATGGTGACTGACTTGATGATATTCCAGAAAAGTGGTATATATATGAAAATAGTAATTTTATAAAGTAAATGAGCAGATTGTTGCAATTATGCTTTTGAATATAGAAGCTTAACATAGTGTGGAGTTTCTTTCTTCATCCTTTAGCAGGAAATCAATAATTGGATATTTAGAAAATGGGTCATTGGAAACTTGTATAAACAGATTGTTGACATGTATATGTTTGGGACGTGGGCAGTTGACAAGAGCAGTCGCTATCATAATCTTCATATCATGTAGTGTAAGTGTTGCTGTCACAGACCATGACATATTGGGCAAGGTATTAGCTTTGCAGCGTCTTGTGAATAATCCCCTACAATGCTAGGTGTAGCTCTTGCTTCCCACCATGCTTAGAGACCCAGGATCACTCAATTCCAAAGCCCAATAGCCAGACCTCCACACCACTGCAAAATAGAATGAGATCCAAGAAGACATTGTCTTACATGATCCCAACATGCCCATATTCTTGTAATGCCTTTTCTTTTCTGGGTGTCTTATGGCTTGACATTCTTATACGACGTGATGTTTCAACTATTGTTTCAATGCCTTGGACAGGCTTGTCATAACAGACAACATAGTTCATAACATTAGAACACATACTATGCAACATCTCCTGTGCTACAAAACAAATCACACAATTCCAGTTTTTAAAATGCTCAGTTTATTGTGATTTTTTTCAGAAGTGAAAAGATATAACAGTTTCATATGATTCAAAGAAAGCAGCAGTTCACACATGATACATAGAGAGATTTTCACTGTTGGAAGAGTCGCACTGTAATATATAGTTTAGCAGGGCAGTCTTATCCATGTCTACTCAGATGTGAGTCCCGCTGACTCCAGTGAGGCTTACTCGCTTGTTGATTCATATAGGATGACAGTATAATGTTGACCACAGGCAAAAGAACATATTCAGATCCATAAAGGCGTGTTTCCCTCTTTTAGGTAGCCAAGAAACAGTTTCCAGGCAGTGATATTTTTCTAATACTAATTTCCAATTCTGTGTTATTTCTTATTTTTTAAAAGAGCTTTGGTCCAGAATAGAGATGGACACAAACCATGGTTCATAAGTTTGTGACAGTTCGTACATGTGGCAGCACAGGCACTGCATGTTCCTATCTCCCTCTTCCCTGGCTGGATCCCCCACTCACCAGCTGGCACACACTCCTCCTCTTCCTCTTTGGCTGTTCAACCAGTCCCTGGCAGGAGCATGGGCTTCCTTGCTCCGCCTCCTTCTCTGTTTGCCCACTCAGACAAGGAGGCAGGATAGGCAAACCCATGCTCCTACAAGGGACTGGTTGAACAGCTGAAGAGGAGAGGAGCATGCTCCGACTAGTGAGTGGGTCACAGGCCATGGAGATTCCTGCCCATCTCTAGTCCAGAAAAGTGGAAACATTATTTTCTTTTTTGCATCAAGGGTAAAAATATCTAGAATCAGCGTTGCAAAATCCACATTTCACTGGAGTTCCATCAGGCTGACTTGAATCATAAAAAGTCTGGCCACTTTGAGAATCCTACTTGAGAGCAAGTGCAGCCTCTTACAGAACAATGTTATAGTGATCATGATTCTCTTCCTTTCTCATTGTAGATATTTCAGTTCAATTAGCTGCCAAATGAAGATCTGGATCTAAAGAGCCAGAACAATTTCCAGAGGACAGGAGGAAGTACAGTCTTTCATAGATAAACCAGGTTTAAAGTAGCAGGAGAAGGAAACAGCAAACAGCAAGGGCCAGCAGGTTTTGAAGCATCATTCTCATGCCATGACAGTTACAACTACCACCAAGTGTAAAGATTCTTTCCCCAGATCTATGCATTGACTAACACTGCAAAGAATAAGAAAAAAAAAAAGGGGAGAAGAAAAGATTTAGAAGAATGCCATTGTCTAAAAAGGGTATTCCATATTCATAATCCATTGATTTCGTTCCATAAATCAGATATTTCCCTTTATTCCGGTTTAGCGAATTTGCCAAGGGCAATAACACTTTGAGTGGGTCTGTGGAGGATGTAATACAGGAAAGGATGGTCAGCCACAACCTCCACAGCTTCCCGACGTGGGCGCCTATCCCTGATGCAACGTTGGGGCTGTGCTTCCTCACCACCCTCTTCATCAATCTCAATGAAGGCATCATGGACCAGCTGAGTGAGGGCCACTTTCTCAGTGGTAGCTGCTTGAGAGAAATCAGCTTTTTCTGGATCTTGGAGATTTGGCAGATCCAAATATTCAATGGCATGTACACTCCTCTCTAAGCTGAATTTGGGAATGAACACGTCCACTTCTGCAGGCTTCAGCTGATCCGACCAGTCAAGCAGGTGCTCATGGGTAAGTGAATCTTCCAGCTAGGAAAGCAAACAGAAATGGCAGTGGAATAATTTCTGCCCAAGTTGACTCAAGTTTCAGACATGATCACAAAGAGGGGCTGTAATAAATTGCTGATAATAATCTTGCACCAAGATCTGATGATCACTTAGATGACCAGAGGTTGGTGATATGATGGCTTAGCCCATAAAAAGTTAGTGAGATTAACAAAACAAACATTACACTAGGAATGAGCATATGAATTACCTGCTGGAGAGCTTCAGGGTCGCAGTCAGTTGGGAGCAGTACAAACAAGCTCAGCTCATTGTCCTTGTAAGGAATCTCCAGCACCTGTGCCTCAGTCTCACCAATATTAAACAGGGCAGTGTTGTAGACCCCCTTTCTGTTCATCAGCTGCACAGTTTGGCGATCCCTCTGAAAAGAAAAAGGAGAGAAATTTGAAGGTAGTGGTGGTGGACTTCTTTGCTTTGCTTTTGGAAGCCAATTCCTATGAAAATATGAGAAAGTGCAATGATGGATGGCTCCCTGCTAAAATTCTCATAGGAAGTGGAAGTGATTCTTTGTTTTCTCTACAAAGCGCAATGATTTGGCATTTCTAGCATGTGCATAATTTAATCTTCTACTAATTGTCAGCACTCATTTGCATCTCAAGATTTTGTCTCATGAGTTTGACTATTAATGGCTAGGTTAGCCCCCAGTGATTCCAATGGGACTTCAGTGCAACTAATGTCTGATGGGTGAGGGGCATAATTTCCAACAAATTGCACTGGTTGAAACTCAACTGGGGTAACACAACTGGGGTAACACAACTGGGGTAACACAGCTCCCCATTCGGACAGCCCAGTTATCACAAAATCTCAGAACATGCCTGCTGAAAAATAACCAGTTAGCCATTGGTCCAATTCTGTTCTTGACTCTGCAAAGGGTGAAAATTGAAGCTTTCTCTCTCTATATATGTAACTCACCTTATTTGCACGATGCGCATAGAAGGGTGCTTCCACAGTGAGTTCTTTGTCAAATTTCACATGCCATTGTCCTTTGAAGTACAGAGCATTCACCTGCAGCAGCTGGGCAAGGCAGTCAAAGCCGTCTTTGGGGAGGAGATCCTTGATTTTACCTTACAAGGAAATTTGATATAACATATTTCTATTTGTAGTGGCCTTAGGTATTACGCTCCACTCTACCACTGAAGATAAAAAGTGAGTCTACTATTTGTGAAAGACAAATGGGGCAGCATCAGTAAATGAAGTACTTCACTATATATTACAGAAATATACCACTAACTCCCCCTCTCTCCCAATTGTAAGACACGACTCTTCTCAACCAAGTGCTTTCTTGACATGTTGAACCAAGTCTCCCAATACACTCCAATTGCATTCTCTAATGGCTGGAGGATGATGGGATTGTCTTCCAGCACATCTGGAGGCCTCTCTCTTTTCTTGCATTGTGTTCCAGCAAGGATTTGGTTGGTTGCTGTTTTTAAGAATTAAGAATTATCGGACAAACAACAGTTGGAGATCACTAATTGTCAAGAAGAAGCAATAAGGGGAGAGGGGAAGGACCCTTACCATGGGTCTGGAACTCAACCCAAAGGTTTATTATTCTCCTCATTTCCTCTGGAGCATTTTGTAGATCCATATTCTCCACATCAGTCCAGTACAGTTTCAGAACACAGTGAATGAATTTCTGGATGGAAGGAGAAAAATTGTAAATTTAACAATACAGGAGGATATTCAGGATCATGTTTTTAATGGATGAATAATTAAGGAGACAGGTTAACACCCTCCATTTATTTGCAAAATAGATTTTTTTTGGTCAGCTTCCCAAAAACCAGCAGATAGTCTTTCCAGACAGAGAGTTCCACAAGGCAGGCACAAAGATCCTGCTACTTGTTTATCTACCTTCAGTTCAATGTATGGCTCTGTAGGTATGTATTTATATTTAACTGAAGAAGTGTGGATCCATTTTAACTGTTACAATTTCACCCTAACGAATCCTGGGATTTAGAGCTTAGAATTTTCTGCTAACAAGATCTGGTGGGCTCTACTATAACACCTTAAGTCCGTTTAAGGAGAAAAGCAAGGTAAACATATTTTAAATAAATAAATTTAAATAAAAATACAACAGAAAACTTTAAATTCCTCATTAAATTGTAAATCCAAGGATTCGTAGAAGAAAGCCATGGCGCTTCAAGTGGAATCAGACAGCCATAACTGCACAGGAAAGATGCACTCTTAAATCTTCCAAATGCCCGGCATTGCTAGTCAGGCCTTTTGTAGAACAAGCAGTCATCACAGTAAGATTTTCATCTTGTAACCTGAGAATTAGTCAGTATTTTTACTGATGTCCAGTAGAAATTAAGTCTATTTCTGCTCTAATTCAGTCAGGCCTGAATAGTCACTATTTTTGGTCTCTGCTGGGCAGTAGTTATTAATGAAAATTACCTGAATGAAGGCAACAGCATGGTTTCCATAGAGTTTGTTGGCAAAACTCAGTGTATAGTTGATACTGGGTTCATTAAGAGATGCCAAAATTTTGCTGAATGTGGTGTGGACTCCTTCAGGAGTTTCACACTCATAATTTGGAACATCCTAATGATATAAAAAAGAAAGTGAGATCTACAGCAGTTACTTGATTGATAGATAGCTTCAAAACATGCTTTGATGCTCCTTTTCCCCAGGCATAACTAGCTGAGTCACTTCTACTTTCTTTCTTGACAATTCCATAGGACTAGCTGTGGCATCATAACCATCCCCAAAGTGGTGGGACCTTCTGTCAGCTGAAGCCTAGCTCCCTTCCAAATCCATCATTCAGCCCTTTCCTCTTTTTTATGGCCATTCATTTTCATTCTGAAATGTTTGCTAATACCAGTGAAATTAACTCCATCTTTGATCCCAACTCCTCCTACCACTTGATTGCATAATTCATACAAATAGGAATGCACCTCCTGTTTTACTGCTCTGAAACTATTCTGAATTCACATGTCTGTTCTTATAGTTCCAGGCTGGAATCCTATTGGTAATTGCATGAGGTCTGTGTAACTTATTGGCTGATCAACAAGGTCCTGGGCACACCTCAGCTTAACGCCTATTCATCTGTGGCAAAAAAATGTGTCATGACACCTCAACAGTTACCGTACTTTTCAGTGCATAAAGCAACACTTTTTCCTAAAATAATTAAAGGAAAAATTGAGGGTCGTTTTATACTCAGAAGTAAGGAGTGGGGAGGGATCAAAGTGCTTTGATCCCTGCTTCCCCCCTCCATGTTTTGCAAAGAAAATGGAGGGGGAAAGCGATTCCTGCTTTCCCCCTACATTTTCGTTGCAAAATGCAGCTTTCCCCCTCCACGTTTTGCAAAGAAAATGGAGGGGAAAAGCGATTTCTGCTTTCCCCCTACATTTTCGTTGCAAAAAGCAGCTTTTCCCCTCCACGTTTTGCAAAGAAAATGGAGGGGGAAAGCGATTTCTGCTTTCCCCCCTCCATTTTCATTGCAAAATGTTTGCAACAAAAATGAAGGGGGAAAGCAGAAATCGCTTTCCCCCTCCAATTTCTTGCAAAGAAAGAAACTTGGAGTTAGAAAAGTGGGGGGTGTCTTATACATGGAGGGATCTTATACACGGAAAAATACGGTAACTACAATTAACAATGGCAAATTCTGCATATCTGATGACACCAGCCTTCCAGCCTCTGCCGTTGAAAGAGGCGGCATTCAAGCAGATTGAAAGGCATTCAACTTGATTCATGAAAGAATCCAAAGTTAATTTTGTTTGCTGTTTGCATTTTGTTTTTAAAAATCATTAAAAAAAACTATATCAATTGTCTCACAAGAAATAATACCTGTGACTTGATTTAAAGCACCTTCATACACAGAACTCCTGTTGGACTCTGAGGTGTTTGCTTTTAAATAAATATTTATTACATTTGAATTCCATTTCTCCTCCATGGGGCTCAGGGCAGAATTCACAGGGAGAGAGTTACTCAATTTTAGGCCTATAACAATTCTGTGAACTGGATATGACAGAATGTCAGTAATTGCTCAAAGTTACCTAATGAGCTTCAAGGCTGACTAAGGTTTTTAGATTGCGTATCACTTCTTCTAACTGCCTATTCTTCATTGGATCTTATCATGAATTTACTAAAAGCATTTCAAATATTTAGAGGATTTTTCTTCAACACACAAGAGTAACAAGAAAATTTCTCCAAGTGCTCCATTACTTACTCTTTCAGGACAAGGCTCTCCTTCAGGTTCAGCTTTCGGTTCTTCTGGCTCAGGATGTTCTGGTTCAGGTTGGGGTCTGGGAATGGGATGTGTGGGCTCAGGACAGAATGGATCTTCAGCCTCAGGATGGGGTCTGGGTCTGGGGCATCTCGGTTCTGCTTCAAGATGATCTGAGTCAGGACGGGGTCTGGGTCTTGGGCGTGTAGTTTCAGGATGGGAGGGTTCTTCTGCTTCAGGATGATCTGCCTCAGGACGGGGTCTGGATCTGGAGCGTGTGGGTTCAGGGTGGGATGGTTCCTCTGCCTCAAGATGGTCTGGGTCAGGACGGGGTCTGGATCTGGGGCGTGTGGGTTCAGGATGGGATGGTTCCTCTGCCTCAGGATGATCTGCCTCTGGCCGGGGTCTGGGTCTGGAGCGTGTGGGTTCAGAGTGGGATGGTTCCTCTGGCACAGAATGATCTGCCTCAGGACGGCGTCTGGGTCTTGGGCGTGTGGGTTCTGGATGGGATGGTTCCTCTGCCTCAAGATGATCTGCCTCAGGACGGGGTCTGGATCTGGAGCGTGTGGGTTCAGAGTGGGATGGTTCCTCTGCCTCAGAATGATCTGCCTCAGGACGGGGTCTGGATCTGGAGCGTTTGGGTTCAGGGTGGGATGGTTCTTCTGCCTCAGGATGATCTGCCTCTGGACGGGGTCTGGATCTGGAGCGTGTGGGTTCAGGGTGGGATGGTTCCTCTGCCTCAAGATGGTCTGGGTCAGGACGGGGTCTGGATCTGGGATGTGTGGGTTCAGGTTGGGATGGTTCCTCTGCCTCAGGATGATCTGCCTCAGGATGGGGTCTGGGTCTTGGGCGTGTGGGTTCTGGACGGGATGGTTCCGCTGCCTCAGGATGATCTGCCTCTGGACGGGGTCTGGATCTGGGGCGTGTGGGTTCTGGACGGGATGGTTCCGCTGCCTCAGGATGATCTGCCTCTGGACGGGGTCTGGATCTGGGGCGTGTGGGCTCAGGATGCAATGGTTCCTCTGCCTCAGAATGATCTGCCTCTGGACGGGGTCTGGATCTGGGACGAGATGGTTCAGGATGGGATGGTTCCTCTACCTCAAGATGATCTGGGTCTGGATGGGGTTTGGATCTGGGGCGTGTGGGTTCAGGATGGGATGGTTCCTCTGCCTCAGGATGATGTGCCTCAGGACGGGGTGTGGGTCTTGGGCGTCTGGGTTCTGGACGGGATGGTTCTTCTGCTTCATGGTGATCTGTCTCAGGACGGGGTCTGGATCTGGGGCGTGTGGGTTCTCGATGGGATGGTTCTTCCTCAAGATGATCTGGGTCAGGACGGGGTCTGGGTCTTGGGTGTGTATTTTCAGGATGGGATGGTTCCTCTTCCTCAGGATTATCTGCCTCAGGATGGGGTCTGGATCTGGGCTGTGTGGGTTCTGGATGGGATGATTCTTCTGCCTCAGGATGATCTGCCTCAGGATGGGGTCTGGGTCTTGGGCGTGTAGTTTCAGGATGGGATGGTTCTTCTGCTTCAGGGTGATCTGCCTCTGGACGGGGTCTCGGTCTTGGGCGTGTGGGTTCTTGACGGGATGCTTCTTCCTCAGGATGATCTGCCTCTGGATGGGGTCTGGATCTGGAGCGTGTGGGTTCAGGGTGGGATGGTTCCTCTGCCTCAAGATGGTCTGGGTCAGGACGGGGTCTGGATCTGGGGCGTGTGGGTTCTTGATGGGACGGTTCTTCCTCAGGATGATCTGCCTCAGGACGGGGTCTGGGTCTTGGGTGTGTGGGTTCTGGACGGGATGGTTCCGGTGCCTCAGGATGATCTGCCCCTGGACGGGGTCTGGATCTGGAGCGTGTGGGTTCTGGACGGGATGGTTCCTCTGCGTCAGAATGATCTGTCTCTGGACGGGGTCTGGATCTGGGACGAGATGGTTCAGGATGGGATGGTTCCTCTACCTCAAGATGATCTGGGTCTGGATGGGGTCTGGATCTGGGGCGTGTGGGTTCAGGATGGGATGGTTCCTCTGCCTCAGGATGATCTGCCTCAGGACGGGGTCTGGGTCTTGGGCGTGTGGGTTCTGGACGAGATGGTTCCTCTGCCTCAGGATGATCTGGGTCAGGACGGGGTCTGGATCTGGGGCGTGTGGGCTCAGGATGCAATGGTTCCTCTGCGTCAGAATGATCTGTCTCTGGACGGGGTCTGGATCTGGGACGAGATGGTTCACGATGGGATGGTTCCTCTACCTCAAGATGATCTGGGTCTGGATGGGGTCTGGATCTGGGGCGTGTGGGTTCAGGATGGGATGGTTCCTCTGCCTCAGGATGATGTGCCTCAGGATGGGGTGTGGGTCTTGGGCGTCTGGGTTCTTGATGGGATGGTTCTTCTGCTTCAGGGTGATCTGCCTCAGGATGAGGTCTGGGTCTTGGGCGTGTGGGTTCTGGACGGGATGGTTCTTCTGCTTCATGGTGATCTGTCTCAGGACGGGGTCTGGATCTGGGGCGTGTGGGTTCTCGATGGGATGGTTCTTCCTCAAGATGATCTGGGTCAGGACGGGGTCTGGGTCTTGGGTGTGTATTTTCAGGATGGGATGGTTCCTCTGCCTCAGGATTATCTGCCTCAGGAAGGGGTCTGGATCTGGGGCGTGTGGGTTCTGGACGGGATGATTCTTCTGCCTCAGGATGATCTGCCTCAGGACGGGGTCTGGGTCTGGAGCGTGTTGTTTCTGCCTCAAGATGATCTGGGTCAGTACGGGGTCTGGGTCTTGGGCGTGTAGTTTCAGGATGGGATGGTTCTTCTGCTTCAGGGTGATCTGCCTCTGGACGGGGTCTGGGTCTTGGGCGTGTGGGTTCTTGACGGGATGGTTCTTCCTCAGGATGATCTGCCTCTGGACGAGGTCTGGATCTGGAGCGTGTGGTATCAGGGTGGGATGGTTCCTCTGCCTCAGAATGATCTGCCTCAGGACGGGGTCTGGATCTGGAGCGTGTGGTATCAGGGTGGGTTGTTTCCTCTGCCTCAAGATGGTCTGGGTCAGGACGGGGTCTGGATCTGGGGCGTGTGGGTTCAGGATGGAATGGTTCTTCCTCAGGATGATCTGCCTCAGGACGGGGTCTGCGTCTTGGGTGTGTGGGTTCTGGATGGGATGGTTCCTCTGCCTCAGGACGATGTGGGTCAGGAGCGGGTCTGGATCTGGGGCGTGTGGGTTCAGGATGCGATGGTTCCTCTGCCTCAGAATGATCTGCCTCAGGACGGGGTCTGGATCTGGGATGAGAAGGTTCAGGATGGGATGGTTCCTCTACCTCAAGATGATCTGGGTCAGGACGGGGTCTGGATCTGGGGCGTGTGGGTTCTTGATGGGATGGTTCTGCCTCAGGATGATCTGCCTCTGGACGGGATCTGGGTCTTGAGCGTCTGGGTTCTTGATGGGATGGTTCTTCTGCTTCAGGGTGATCTGCCTCGGGATGAGGTCTGGGTCTTGGGCGTGTGGGTTCTGGACGGGATGGTTCTTCTGCTTCATGCTGATCTGTCTCAGGACGGGGTCTGGATCTGGAGCGTGTGGGTTCTCGATGGGATGGTTCTTCCTCAAGATGATCTGGGTCAGGACGGGGTCTGGGTCTTGGGTGTGTATTTTCAGGATGGGATGGTTCCTCTGCCTCAGGATTATCTGCCTCAGGACGGGGTCTGGATCTGGGGCGTGTGGGTTCTGGACGGGATGATTCTTCTGCCTCAGGATGATCTGCCTCAGGATGGGGTCTGGGTCTGGGGCCTGTTGTTTCTGCCTCAAGATGATCTGGGTCTGTACGGGGTCTGGGTCTTGGGCGTGTAGTTTCAGGATGGGATGGTTCTTCTGCTTCAGGGTGATCTGCCTCTGGACGGGGTCTGGGTCTTGGGCGTGTGGGTTCTTGACGGGATGGTTCTTCCTCAGGATGATCTGCCTCTGGACGGGGTCTGGATCTGGAGCGTGTGGGTTCAGGGTGCGATGGTTCCTCTGCCTCAGAATGATCTGCCTCAGGACGGGGTCTGGATCTGGAGCGTGTGGTATCAGGGTGGGATGGTTCCTCTGCCTCAAGATGGTCTGGGCCAGGACGGGGTCTGGATCTGGGGCGTGTGGGTTCAGGATGGAATGGTTCTTCCTCAGGATGATCTGCCTCAGGACGGGGTCTGCGTCTTGGGTGTGTGGGTTCTGGATGGGATGGTTCCTCTGCCTCAGGATGATCTGGGTCAGGAGCGGGTCTGGATCTGGGTTTTGTGGGTTCAGGGTGGGATGGTTCCTCTGCCTCAAGATGGTCTGGGTCAGGACGCGGTCTGGATCTGGGGCGTGTGGGTTCTGGACGAGATGGTTCCTCTGCCTCAGGATGATTTGCCTCTGGACGGGGTCTGGATCTGGGGTGTGTGGGTTCAGGATGTGATGGTTCCTCTGCCTCAGAATGATCTGCCTCAGGACGGGGTCTGGATCTGGGATGAGAAGGTTCAGGATGGGATGGTTCCTCTACCTCAAGATGATCTGGGTCAGGACGGGGTCTGGATCTGGGGCGTGTGGGTTCAGGATGGGATGGTTCTTCCTCAGGATGGTCTGCCTCAGGATGGGGTCTGGGTCTTGGGTGTGTGGGTTCTGGATGGGATGGTTCCTCTGCCTCAGGATGATCTGGGTCAGGAGCGGGTCTGGATCTGGGTTTTGTGGGTTCAGGGTGGGATGGTTCCTCTGCCTCAAGATGGTCTGGGTCAGGACGCGGTCTGGATCTGGGGCGTGTGGGTTCTGGACGAGATGGTTCCTCTGCCTCAGGATGATTTGCCTCTGGACGGGGTCTGGATCTGGGGCGTGTGGGTTCAGGATGCGATGGTTCCTCGGCCTCAGAATGATCTGTCTCAGGACGGGGTCTGGATCTGGGATGAGAAGGTTCAGGATGGGATGGTTCCTCTACCTCAAGATGATCTGGGTCAGGACGGGGTCTGGATCTGGGGCGTGTGGGTTCTTGATGGGATGGTTCTTCCTCAGGATGATCTGCCTCTGGACGGGGTGTGGGTCTTGATTGTCTGGGTTCTTGATGGGATGGTTCTTCTGCTTCAGGGTGATCTGCCTCGGGATGAGGTCTGGGTCTTGGGCGTGTGGGTTCTGGACGGGATGGTTCTTCTGCTTCATGGTGATCTGTCTCAGGACGGGGTCTGGATCTGGAGCGTGTGGGTTCTCGATGGGATGGTTCTTCCTCAAGATGATCTGGGTCAGGACGGGGTCTGGGTCTTGGGTGTGTATTTTCAGGATGGGATGGTTCCTCTGCCTCAGGATTATCTGCCTCAGGACGGGGTCTGGATCTGGGGCGTGTGGGTTCTGGACGGGATGATTCTTCTGCCTCAGGATGATCTGCCTCAGGATGGGGTCTGGGTCTGGGGCGTGTTGTTTCTGCCTCAAGATGATCTGGGTCAGTACGGGGTCTGGGTCTTGGGCGTGTAGTTTCAGGATGGGATGGTTCTTCTGCTTCAGGGTGATCTGCCTCTGGACGGGGTCTGGGTCTTGGGCGTGTGGGTTCTTGACGGGATGGTTCTTCCTCAGGATGATCTGCCTCTGGACGGGGTCTGGATCTGGAGCGTGTGGGTTCAGGGTGCGATGGTTCCTCTGCCTCAGAATGATCTGCCTCAGGACGGGGTCTGGATCTGGAGCGTGTGGTATCAGGGTGGGATGGTTCCTCTGCCTCAAGATGGTCTGGGTCAGGATGGGGTCTGGATCTGGGGCGTGTGGGTTCTTGATGGGATGGTTCTTCCTCAGGATGATCTGCCTCAGGACGGGGTCTGGGTCTTGGGTGTTTGGGTTCTGGATGGGATGGTTCCTCTGCCTCAGGATGATCTGGGTCAGGAGCGGGTCTGGATCTGGGTTTTGTGGGTTCAGGGTGGGATGGTTCCTCTGCCTCAAGATGGTCTGGGTCAGGACGGGGTCTGGATCTGGGGCGTGTGGGTTCTGGACGAGATGGTTCCTCTGCCTCAGGATGATTTGCCTCTGGACGGGGTCTGGATCTGGGGTGTGTGGGTTCAGGATGCGATGGTTCCTCTGCCTCAGAATGATCTGCCTCAGGACGGGGTCTGGATCTGGGATGAGAAGGTTCAGGATGGGATGGTTCCTCTACCTCAAGATGATCTGGGTCAGGACGGGGTCTGGATCTGGGGCGTTTGGGTTCTTCATGGGATGGTTCTGCCTCAGGATGATCTGCCTCTGGACGGGGTGTGGGTCTTGAGCGTCTGGGTTCTTGATGGGATCGTTCTTCTGCTTCAGGGTGATCTGCCTCGGGATGAGGTCTGGGTCTTGGGCGTGTGGGTTCTGGACGGGATGGTTCTTCTGCTTCATGGTGATCTGTCTCAGGACGGGGTCTGGATCTGGAGCGTGTGGGTTCTCGATGGGATGGTTCTTCCTCAAGATGATCTGGGTCAGGACGGGGTCTGGGTCTTGGGTGTGTATTTTCAGGATGGGATGGTTCCTCTGCCTCAGGATTATCTGCCTCAGGAAGGGGTCTGGATCTGGGGCGTGTGGGTTCTGGACGGGATGATTCTTCTGCCTCAGGATGATCTGCCTCAGGATGGGGTCTGGGTCTGGGGCGTGTTGTTTCTGCCTCAAGATGATCTGGGTCAGTACGGGGTCTGGGTCTTGGGCGTGTAGTTTCAGGATGGGATGGTTCTTCTGCTTCAGGGTGATCTGCCCCTGGACGGGGTCTGGGTCTTGGGCGTGTGGGTTCTTGACGGGATGGTTCTTCCTCAGGATGATCTGCCTCTGGACGGGGTCTGGATCTGGAGCGTGTGGGTTCAGGGTGCGATGGTTCCTCTGCCTCAGAATGATCTGCCTCAGGACGGGGTCTGGATCTGGAGCGTGTGGTATCAGGGTGGGATGGTTCCTCTGCCTCAAGATGGTCTGGGTCAGGACGGGGTCTGGATCTGGGGTGTGTGGGTTCTTGATGGGATGGTTCTTCCTCAGGATGATCTGGGTCAGGAGCGGTTCTGGATCTGGGGTGTGTGGGTTCAGGGTGGGATGGTTCCTCTGCCTCAGGATGATCTGGGTCAGGAGCGGGTCTGGATCTGGGGTTTGTGGGTTCAGGGTGGGATGGTTCTTCTGCCTCAAGATGGTCAGGGTCAGGACGGGGTCTGGATCTGGGGCGTGTGTGTTCTTGATGGGATGGTTCTTCCTCAGGATGATCTGCCTCAGGACGGTGTCTGGGTCTTGGGTGTGTGGGTTCTGGACGGGATGGTTCCTCTGCCTCAGGATGATTTGCCTCTGGACGGGGTCTGGATCTGGGGCGTGTGGGTTCAGGATGCGATGGTTCCTCTGCCTCAGAATGATCTGCCTCAGGACGGGGTCTGGATCTGGGACGAGAAGGTTCAGGATGGGATGGTTCCTCTACCTCAAGATGATCTGGGTCAGGACGGGGTCTGGATCTGGGGCGTGTGGGTTCTTGATGGGATGGTTCTGCCTCAGGATGATCTGCCTCTGGACGGGGTCTTGATCTGGAGCGTGTGGCTTCTGAATGGGATGGTTCCTCTGCCTCAGAATGATCTGCCTCTGGACGGGGTCTGGATCTGGAGCGTGTGGGTTCAGGATGGGATGGTTCCTCTGCTTCAGGATGATCTGCCTCTGGACGGGGTCTGGATCTGGAGCGTGTCGGTTCTGGATTGGATGGTTCTTCTGCCTCAGGATGATCTGGGTCAGGACGGGGTCTGGATCTGGGGCTTGTGGGTTCTGGATGGGATGATTCTTCTGCCTCAGGATGATCTGCCTCAGGACGGGGTCTGGGTCTGGGATGAGAAGTTTCAGGATGGGATGGTTCAGGATGGATTGTTGCTTTGGTTTCTGGTTCAGAATGGGGTTTGGGGTTTGGGTAGGCATCAATTTTTTCTTGTGTCTGCAATGGAATAACAACAGTTCTGCATGAGTTGGGACTCCTAGTTCATTCCATTTAAAAGAAATAGATAAATGAATATTCAGATTTCAAAATATTTGGTAAACATAACTAATGTGCTGACTTCAATTCATGAAATAACATACGAGAGGAGACATAGATGTGTTTCATTTGCATGCTGAATATCCATGCTGTTTGAGAAGTAGAACATTTGGGAATGTACTTGTGAACATGAATTTCTATGTCACTGGAAAGGATTGACTGAAAATTGATGCCCTTTATCTTTCTCAAACGTGTTTCTCCACAACGATGTGGAATGTCATGTTAGGATAAAGGAAATAATATCATTGTACAAGTTGGGTGCTGATACTGAAAGCTTTGTTCAAATGGCATTGTACATACCTTTACTCCAGCTAGTGATTGCCCAGAGCTTCTAACTGCTTCCAGATACCCTCTGTTTCTGGAGTCATGATGCTCTTCTAGCTCAATCCAATGAATGACCTTCAATTGAATTATAACATTGTTTCAGATAGTCAGGGGACAACAGCAGCATTGGTTAACTTGTTATGTATTTTGCAGTGGGTTTCTATGTATCTTGCATCACATCACTCAAGCATGAAATGGATATTGTCATGCATCTCAATCTTGTGAATGGTTCAGAGTGTTCAAGACATGAGATCTGAATTACGCCAAATTAATGATACAGATCTGCACTGAACTATATCTAGCTATCTATAACCACAGGTGACATTGTGATATTCTGACTTTGTTTGAGAGAGGCACACTCTCAGGTCCTTCGATATGATGCTGGGTTTTTTTTTAATGATTTTAATAGAATTTTAATAAAAAAGTAAGTTGCCAGAACAACAAAACAATTATAGAAGCTAAATACAGATAGACAGGCCAAGTTTATTTTAAGTAAAAATGCACAAGGCTGTTGTACTTTGGTCATATCATAAGAAGTTAAGACTCACTGAGTGTAAAGGAAAGTTGAAGGCAATGGGAGAAGAGAAAGACTGAACATGAGATATCCAGTATTTACTCAAAAACAAAAGTACAACCTTTAGGTTGTAATGCCTGAGCAGGACTGTTAAGAATAAGATAGGAGCTTGTAGGCTCCATCTCTGAAGACACTCACCTTCTCAATCTCAGCTGCCTGTTCACCTCCAGATGCAAAGGCAAGCAGGCCCAGGGCAGAGGTAGCATTCACAGGGGAGAACAAGATGTTCTCGTGTGGGTGTTCTTCGATTAGCCGGTGGTAAAGATCAACAGCAAATTTAGCATTGGCTTCAGGAAAGGTGGTCATGATGAAGTTCAGAAGCTCTAAGGGAAAAACAAAGTCATCCAGTGTTGTATGATCTATCAAAATATTCTCTGGTTCCTACTCTTAATCCTCAAATCATTGGGAAGAAACCTCATCAGATATACTCAGCTATAGGTCAGATGGAGGAGTCAATGAAGAGGTGAAGAACAAGAAACAAGAGCTGCATTTATTTGAACAAAATTGCAAATGGGAACTGTGTGGGCATCTCTCATCTTGGCCTGCTATCAACCTGCATGAAACCTCATGGGTAAGGCTTTATAGCAAGGCTGATCAGCAAGGCTGAGATTGTTGCACCTGATCATCACCATTACTAATGCATAGAGCCTTCCCCAAATTGCTCCCACCTAGGACTTCAAAACTCTGAATAAATGTTTAAGTAGGTCCCAAAGGTAACCCCTATCCTGCTCCAAGTCACAGACTCCTGAGTTGCAAGAGTCTGAAACCATCAAATCATGTGCTGAAAGATGCTATCCCTTGACAAAATTCCTACACAAGCCTGCTAGTGGGCATCAAATGATCAACTCCAAAGGCTGAATTAACCTACAAAGTATACTCTGAGCTACAGATTAACAGAATTTATTTATTAATATGACCAAATTAATCCAGATAACTGACAATCTACACAAACCTACACAATCTACACAACCCTTTTCATACCATCTAGTTTAGTACAGAGTAGGTGAAGAGACCAGTCCCCACTATAAAGTGGAAATCATCTTATTTCAATAGAATATTAAGGCATGGTGTGAAAGGATGGTCTTTACCTGTGCTTCAGCAGCGGCGGTCAGAGACTACTGCTTGAGTATGATACTCTCCTTGTATGAGTTCCTGGTATTTATAATGATCTTCATACACTCCCACAACTATTAATCAAACCTGTATTTCTAAATCTGCAACAGTTTGATTAAATGTTATTTAAATAATGAAAACAGTGTAATACTTATACTGGCCATTTGTAATAATCAGATATAATTATAATAGATTATTACTTCAGATACTGCAGACAGTATGTGGATTATGACACCAGGAGACACATCCTTTCAGCTCTGAGCACGTTTGTTTACTGCTAGCACTACACTGCAAATAAGATATACCCATTGTAGCAATACCCATTAAAGTAGGGATATTTCTACAGGGCTTCAGTAAAAGGATGTGGACAAAACTAACATGCCCCTGTAAGGACAAAATACTGAGAGCTGCTGATATATTTTCTCTACTCACTTGGCATCTCACTGCTGCTGAATACCCTACTGTCTAAAATGTGGTGATGGCCACTACTTAAGATGGCTTCAAAAAGGGATTGGATACATTTATTTTTGCCTGTTAACTGTGGTAATTAAGTGGGACATTAGCTATGGTTGTTCTGCTTTGGGAAAAATTACAGTAGGTGTCCCCTTGATGCTTCAACAACCCCTCCCCACTTAGATCTGTCCTGTTTGGAGGTAGCAGCCTCTGACTATATGCCCTCCCAATAAAAGGCACTTGGGATAAGCAACAGGGGAGCATTGCTGATGCTCCCTTGTTGTTGTTGTGTCCTGCCATGCCTGAAAGTTTTCTTGTAGCTTCTGGCTGGCCACTTGTTCAACCTTTCCGAGCCTGATGCTTTCTAGATATTTTTGATTACAGCTTCCTTAATGCCTGATCATTGGTAACACTGACTGTGGGTTAAAGGAGATCAGTTTAAAACATCTGGAGGGCATCAGCTTAGGGAACACTGCACTAAATGGACTTATTGTTTTACTGCTATGCAACAGGGCTCTGTGTTAATACTTGCAGCTCTTTCATACAGCAACCTGCTATGTGCCTGCTTTGGCTTTTTTGAATTCCCAAACAACCATCAATCCAGGGGTGGCCAAATTGTTGTGTTACTTATATGAACAACTACTAAAATACACACAATGTCAAACAGCTGTCAGAAAGACATCCAGAAAGAAGATTACTGAGAATTATTTGAGACATACATAGAATTCTCCAGATATTTCATTGCCTTACAGTTAGAATGTGAAGATGGTTTTTTTAAAAGGAATTGTAGGAACATATGAAGCTGTCTTAAACTGTGTGAGCTCACTAGTCCACTTAGCACAGTATGGCAAAAGCTCTCCATGATTTCAGGCAGAATTTTAGCCAGACCTGGATATATTTGGTGATGTCCCATCCCAGTAAGAACCAGGACTAACCCTGCTTAGTTTCCAAAAATCCAGAAAAGAATGGGTAATGTCCAGGGTAATGTGAATGTTTGAATATGCATCTCCTTCAGCTACCCTGAAGAAGGATGGCAGAACACATTCTGCTCATTTCTCCACTATCTTCTAATCTCTGACTGGATATACATGCACAAGAAGATAGCACATTAAGGTGGTATAGTCCTCGCTAAGGATGGAGAGTCTTATTTGAGGACAACAGAATTCTCAGGCCATTCATTTCCTCTTACCTGTCATTCAAAATAAGCTGGCTAACTCATCTTGTTATTTTCTGAAAACTTTTCCCACAACCTTTTGCTTCTGTCTTTGTTTTGTGCTTGCATAGGAAAGAGATTTAGCAGACAGCTTATTGCATTTATTTCTAAAGAAATGCAATTTAACAATGGAAATAAATGGTTAGTTTTGTCCCTCTGGTAAAACTGAACAAGCAATATAATGTTTTTCAAGGAATACAAAGAAGGAGAATATGTGAAGGCCAGTTAGTTATACCTCTCACCTAGGCTGCATCTCTGTATAATATCATTAACCCTGCCCTTAAAGGCTGAAGTGAATTCTGAATTCTGTGACTTCCCCTAACTGGACTGTGTGCCTGAGTGCATACCAATATCACATAGTTATCTCTTGGCATGCAGGCAGATTTTTCTTTTAAGGCCCAATCTTTCTCCACTGCAAAATAAAAGGATCTAATTCCTCAACAGAGGAGATCTGGTGATATGCTGAGAGAATTTAAAAAAAAGTGTGAATTTTGAGAACTGAGACTTTTCTTGTTTCACCCATCTCTAGCCCTGGAGTGAAAGAATGGAGTGTGTTGCTTCGGGGAGGGGCGTCAATGAAAAAAAAATGATAAGAAAACTTTTCATGTGTTAAAGAAGATGATTCTGCAGTAAGAAACCAAGGGAACATTAAGCAGAGCAGTTTAGAATGAGTCTCCCTGAACTGACCTTAATTCATCTGCAAGACTTTTTTTCTTTAAAATGTAAGCAGATTCAAAAGGAGTGTCCTCAGGAGAAATTACAAAAGGTGAAGGCTTCTGAAAAGCAGGTATTAGGGTGCAACATGGGTCAGGATGCTGGCAAGAGAATTAGGGTTATCTTTTGCTTCCTCTTTCTACAGTTAGTATCTTCTTATTACGCACATCTCTCTCTCTATATTCTACACCACTTGTTCTTCAAAACATAAATGGCAGACCCAAAAAGACTGGACATTTGTGTCATACGTAATATGTATGGTTATAATCAGCCCATTCATTTTTAATTCATATAATGTCAATTTTAATTTATAGGCAGCCTTTCCATGTTATGCTCAACTTATTTACCTTCAAACTGTCACTAAAAGCTATCTTCATTGCCAGAGAAACAGACAAGATCCTTTGACAGGTGTCTAGGCATAAAAGAGGAAGTGGTGGTAACTCTCTTTTATAAACACACATCCTAGCGGAACCCTCCATATTGGATAATTCAATTCATGGCAAAACCATTGGAAACCAGGAGTCTGTCTAATGTCAGTGTGGAGACCATTCCACACAGTAGGCACACAACAGAAAAGGCTGTGCACCCAAACTTCACTGAGTCATTGTACTGTATGCAGAGCACATACACCCTCAGAAGGTAAAGACTAAGGCAAGCTACAAGTGAGTAGGTGGTCTCATAGATATCCATAGTTCCATTAGTCATGAATATATTTACAGTATCATAAGTCACGGTGTTCTTCTGGGCCAGTTGGTTGGGATGGATTTTAGAGACACTGTTTTATAGTAGTGCCAATCCTTCTTTCAAGGTAGTCCCACAACTTGATGGGATTCAGTTCGACACGTTTGCTGTTGGTCCACGATGTTGTTTCCCAAAGTTCCATGTTATTTACCATGTACATGAACCTTCTGGGCTTCAGGGATTTGGCATCAACTTAGCCTATCTCATCTTCTATCTAAATTCAAAGACGCTCTTCATGTCCTTAATTCAGCGCATGATGTTAGTAATGAGTTAGATTAGGATAAACAAACTGAAGAGGGGTGCTCCTAGTCATGTAAAAACAGATGAAGGAATAGATGCATCCCACTTGAAAATTCAGATTACCAAGTGTGGGTGTAGTCTGGGGCTCAGTCCTAAACCTGGATGGCCAGGTTTTTGCAGTGACCAGCACTGCTTTTGTACAGCTAAGGTAACTTTGTGTCATCTGTGCTTGTTGTTTGAAATGCTGGCTCCGGCCCCAGTGACACATACTCTAGTTGCATCTCATTTAGACTATTGTCAACATGTTTTATGTAGGACTGCCTTTAAAGAGAGTTTGGAAACAGCCGCTGATTCAGAATGCTGTAGCCAGTGTGTTGTCTGGGACTGATAACAGCATGCATGTGACCTAGGTGGCCTCACATCCTCTTTTAGGGAAGATAGTCCTACTCCTCCATATGAAGTGCTACCAGAGGTCAATCCCTTTTTTAAAAATATGCCCTCTATGCAAAGTGCAATGCTGACCATAAATCTGGGATTTATACTAATCAATATCCTCTTTTGCCCTATTTTATTATCACGTTCTTTTCTCTGATACCGACATCCAAGTTCCCTTTTGTCCTGTCACTTGACTCATTATGCAGTAGTCTCTTTAAATAACCATAGGAATAAATGTATTTTCTGTAATAATCTCCAGTTACTGTGTTTCCCCAAAAATAAGACAGGGTCTTATATTAATTTTTGCTCAAAAAAACTCATTAGGGCTTATTTTCGGGGGATGTTTTATTTTTTTTCAAGAACAACAATCTACATTTATTCAAATACAGTCATGTCATCATCTTCTGGTTGCCGCACAATGCTGCACAATGGTGGAGGGTGGGGTTTCACTTAACTGGGGCTTATTTTTGGGGTAGGGCTTATATAACGAGCATCCTGAAAAATCATACTAGGGCTTATTTTCAGGTTAGGTCTTATTTTTGGGGAAACAGGGTAAGGTTTTATTAAAATAACAGTGTGTGATGATTCTCCATTCCCCACCCAACCTCAGAGTGACCTGGGCAGTTTCTCTGTTCCATTTGCTGCCACCACCTCAGTTTTTGTGTTTCAAGGTATTGGGGCCCCATCACCAAATTGCGTACCCTTCAGCAGAGTGGTTAAGACTGGAAATAGTGCCACCACTACCCTGTTAAAAATGGAAACTCCCACTTGTACCCTGCCCCATCTTCAGATTATGTAATCCTCTCAGATTCTGGAATCATATGTAGATCTGTTTACATTTATTTATTTTAGAAGTGTTTGCACTGGGCTTTCAACATCCAGGCTCCTGGGGTGGAGGACCTACAATTATACAAGCAAAATAAGTATATATCAACAGTACACTCTAAAAAACAACAAAAAAAGCTATATCCAGCAACCAGTCAACATTGATTTTGCTTAAAATTGAATTTACAGCTTTTAAGTATTAGGATTTGAATTTCTTTAAAAAAAAAAACACCTGAGCAAATAGGAGTATTTTAATATGGCACCAAGAAATCCACACCAATCAAATCTGCCCTAAAAGACCATTCCAAAATTAGGGGACAACCAACTGGATGAAGGCCCTCTTTTTGCAGATGTAGTAAATGGTCTTGTAGTATTAAGGTTCAAGCTATACATTCTGTGTTGCCCTAGGTGAGGTTTCCTCAACCCCCATCTAGTTGGCTCCAACACTAATGACATGGCAGATTCATCTGTGTCATTAGACATCAATATATTTCAAAAGCCTCGATGTATATGTTATAGGCATTCCAATATACATACCAGGAAAGGTTGGAATAGGTTAGTACTAGAGATGGGGACGACAAACCATTTTGGCAAGTCGTTCCGCTTCGTGAGTCGTCAAAAGTTGACGACTCACGAAGCACAAAGTTGCCCCCATGAAGCAATGAATAACGAAGTTATTCGTCGATTCGTGTGTGTGTGTGGGGGTAAATTTTAAAAAATCTTCAGAGGCCAGATGGAGACCTCGGCAGCGGCGATTACGGTTAGGGGGTGTCAGTGGGGGTGGGTGGGGGGCTAAGGTAGGGAGAGGAAGGGGTGGGGGTAGGCTGTGGGGGTGGGTGGCTGCCTATCGGCTGCTGATCAGTTGATCGGCGGCCGGTAGGCAGAATGGTTTTTTAAAAAAATATGAAGGCCGAATAAAAATGGGTCAATATTCGTCCCTTTGTATTTGTGGGGGTCTCTGGAACCCATGAATATGAAGGGATGAATATTTAACGAATCGGCTATTTTTGTCGAAAAAGCCGATCCGTTTTTATATTCGTCCCCATCTCTAGTTAGTACCAAAAGAAAAGTAGTTAGTGATGTCCGGGGTAATGTTACCGATGATTCACACATATCATGGACACCTCACAGGTGTCAGCCAGTCAGGTTGATTGAGGGATTTTTAAATTATGGGCAAGAGGTCCCTTTGTCTCTCTGGGACCTTTTTTCTCCAGTTGGCCATGAGGGAGAGCTGATCCCAGAACAAAGGGAGGTGAGAAATACTTAGATGCTGTAACTAGAGGCAGGGCCATAATGAGCTAGTCATATCAGGGTTTATTATTTTGTTTAGCTGTGCTGATCAGCCAGAAATGCCTACATGTGTTCCGTAGCTCCTTCTACCATTTTTGTACTTTTAAAGTTTGAGCCCAAAGATCTGCCTCTGTTAGTTAGGCATCCTTCAGTCTCGAGAGACTATGGTAACGTGCTCTGTATGGAGGACTTGGAACAGCATCTAGTGTGGCTGAGAAGGCCAATTCGAGAGTGACAATCCCTTCCACACTGAACTGCTACTTCCCGTGTTGTTTTGATGCTGTATGCGAAGCTGGAGTGTCCTCTCCAGAGCACGAAGCCTGGGTAAGATAATATGGAGGATAGGCTGTTACCCAAGCAGCAAATCCCCCCTCTCCACGTCGCTGAAATAGTCCAATGGAAAGGCAAGAGCCAATACAACTGGTTCCAGCGACGTCGCAGGAGTTGGCAGAACGACACGAACTGCCTCTGGGACTCCGGCTCCGGATTTTGCCTCGAGGTTAACTCCTGAAGCCTTTTCCATCAGTGGATATAGCCACAAGGCAGTGGAGGTTTGAAATCAGAGTTTTCCTTCTCCTAGATGGGCTGCCTTCCAAGGCTGATGAGCCCCATGTATGACAAAACCAAACAACATGTTTTTTTTCCATATCTCAACATTACTTGCAGAGAACCACCAAAAAAGCAACCTTTGTAATTTAAATATATCCTATCACATATTGTGAATGGTTTAAAATGTTTGATACCAGGGTATCAGACATACTGATTGTCTTTGTGCAGATAGTCAGTATTGTAGGAGGATACATGTAGTTGTTTTCTTTAAGATGAAACAAAATTTAGTTTCTTGTAAGAAAACATCCAGCCTGTCCATCACTCTCTGCTTGGTTCATCTACCAAAGAGTTTCTGAGTTAATAAAAAGGAAAGCAAGCTGCTAGAACCAGAGTTTTTTTTGGGGGATTTTCTTTTGATTATTGTACTTCCAAGCTCCAGGGAAAGGGACAGACCCCACAACAGAGTTACCCCATCTGTCGGCAAGCAGGAGCTCCACTCATCTTGGATAGATGAAGGAAGAGAGATGGTGGTAGCTATTAATTCAAGGTGAAATACTAATAAGCTTCCCTTTCAGCTTTTCATAGAAGCCAGTGGGGGAGTAAGTTTAAGATGGTGAGTAGAGATGGGCACAAATCAGTAAAATGGTGATTCGTTTTGATTCATTATTTATCAAGACTGATGAATCATGAATAATGAATTTATGAATTTTATCTGATGAAACAATGCATCATTCATCAATTCATTTTTGCCTTTAAAACACTGAAATCACAGAGAAGCTTGCCCTGGCTCCCCTCTACAATCTCTCCATGTTTGGTGAAGATTGGGTTTCAGACATCCAAGTTATACACCTGCAAAGTGGGTCACCCAGGAAAGTGGCCTTTAGCAGCAGGCTTGGGAAACCCAATGCACCAGATGTGAAGATACTGTAGAGGAGAGTCATGGGAAGCTTCTCTGTGATTTTGGTCTCTCACCTCTCTGCTTCATTAAGTGTATCCTGAATGCCAGACCTGGCAGAAATCCTGAAAGAGGGATATGATGTGTTAGACATCAAAATTAAACTACTTCTGAAGCACCAGTTGTAGATGATGAAGCTGTAGCTGGCAGACAGGGTTCAGCAGCATATATTTGAATTGGCAAAGCAAATGGTTGCTTCTGAGGCTGCAGCTCAAAATGAAAATAATGGCAATGCAGTCACACCGTTCAGCAATCCCTGAAATGCCATGTTTTCAAAATTGGGAAAGATTTAACTGCATCTCTTGAATCTTTTGAGAATAAGCTTCACAGACATTAAAAGAGACATTTACTTGCAAAATGGAATAGCTCTTTTCACTGTGAAATCCATATGTGCAGCTCTTCTAAAGCAGCCTCAACAAAGGAACATATCTATTTCTAGCTTTGTTGGGGTCTAATCTGAAGACTTCCTCCCAGAAAAATAGGGAGTGGGAGCCAAAATGTGCATCACAGAGGTGCTCTTAGTATGGACATCATTTGGGGGCAGTAGTTTTGGTCTCCATCCTCACATTCTCTTTGAAGCAACCCCTAGTGAAATCACAGAAAAAATATTTATTTATCCAAAGTTTTGTTTGAAAACCTGCTGCAAGAAAATGGGTGATGGGGCTCAGAAGTCCAACACCAGTGGGAGAAATGCATAATCCTGCAAACCATGGGCACTTCTCACCACTCCTAGTTTCCCCATTGCTCTTAAGTACAATCCCCTAATACACCAACATAGATTTTTGTTCTTTGGTTGAGGTGTCTTTTGAAGAATTATTCCTTGGAGAAACATAGACAGGAGAAAAAAACAACAACAGAGATAACAGTGTGGTCATTTACACAATCCATATGTAGAAGAAGTGATACCTTTATTTAGACCAATAAAAACCAAACGTTCAACACAAGCTTTTGTGAATAAAATGCACTTCCCTCAGGCATAAGGTAGAAAAATTATGAATGAAAGACACAAAATAATCATGGCAGAGGTCCGCCAGGCATGTTTCCTGAGGTGAGTTGACAGCTAGATTTGACCGGTTTTGGGGTGGGTGTTTTTACAATGCCTCACCTCTGGTGCTATTTGGTTGGAATTTTCCACTCAGCCTCCAACCTTAAAAGGATACAAAGTGTTTGTCCCTTTTCAGGAGGTGGACGCAGTTGCCGACAAAAGGTTGGCCTTATCACTCCCATGCTGAAGTGAAAAATCTCACAGATTCCAGACACTCTTTTTTTCAAACAGGATGGGAAAGTCAGCTAATATTTGTATCATCCTTGGTCACACCAATGTCCAAGGGCCATTGTAGCTATCACAACAATTTCTCTGGCTTCTGCTACCTTTCCAGCTGCTCTCGTCCAGCCTGATTCCAAAGCTGAAGCACCCTTCTATGGTCTGTGCTCCCGCCCTTCAGACCACCAGTCAGAATATATTGTATGGTGTGATCCACAGGTATTAAGAAAGCAGCTTAGATGAAGGCCTTCCTCATTTCTTGTTGTCATCTATTCTTGAATTATTTGAAAAGGAATACAATTGGAAATGTTGGAAATACCTGAAAATTTCTTAGACCTGAATTCTTTGAAATCTGATTTTAAAATAAGGATGAACAATACACCTTGGTTCCAATAAGGAATGACCTGCTTAGAAATTTGTATCCTTCCATGACATAACTCTAGACTACATAGTATCCGCCACAATAGAATTCCCTTTGGTGTGTATAGCAAGGCCCAGCTCCATATTCCCCTATGCACTAGATGCTAAGCACAAGGCTAGAGATGGGAGTGAATTTTGTTTGGCTCAGTTTTAAACAATAACCTTCCAAATCAGGTATGATTCTTCATGGAACACACTTGAGATCTAACATGTAAATAAATAAAAGGGAAGTGGTTCCATCTTCAGAGTTGTGAGTGCTTAGTTCTTGAAAGACTGGCTTTAAATCTCCTGTGTATTCAGCAACAGTTGTGGTGCAACCAGAAAACAGCAACAAGACTCCTCACCTCCATTTAAGAGAGAAAAGCCTGGAAATTGCCAAGAACTGCTGGAGTTAACATCCAAAATCAACTGTGGCGTCTGCCCAGGTCATGAATATTAATGTGCTATCTGCATGGACCAATGAGAGTGCTGGAGAGGCAAAGTCACGAGATATAAGAGTCTCTGCCGGAGAAGGAGATTGAGAGTTTTTAGATTGGAGGACTGGTGGTTTTGGGAGTTTGGTGGTTTTGAGAGAGAGGGTTGACGATTGAGAGTGGATGAAGTAGGATATTTTGTTAAGAGTTAAAGACATTGATTGTAACTTCATCACCTATAATAACAAACAACTTCTATTTGGTTCTTTTTAAAATGACACATTGCCTGGACGTCTATTATTAATAATGCATAATGTTGATGTAATCAACTGGTGGCAGCGACATGACACGTAGCTTGTGCCCGTTGCTTGGTGAAACAACCAAGGGACAGGCGGGGACGTGACAGCAACTTTCCTGGCAAAAAACATCTTGCCATGTAGTTTTGGACTTTAAGCCCTTCACACTGGTACAATCCTGATGAAGTGGAGTTTAATCCATGAAAGCTCATTTACTGTGTGATGATTTTTTAGTGGTCTATAAAGGTATTGCCTATTTTTGCATTTGGATTTTATCTGTAGCACTCACAGTCCCCCCTCCTTTTCCCCCCCTGATGGGCTCCTCATCTTTAACAGATACATAGCAGACAAGTGCAACAGGGTCCTCTCCTTGCCAGGAACAGCAGGATCAGAAACCCTGGGATCTACAGTGACTCTGGTCATAGCCCTACCACTGGGCATTGTGGAAGCCTCACAACATAGTGGCCTAGGGTGGTCAAACTAGGTGAGATATTCAGCATAACTTTCTTCCAGTGACAGGATTCCCTTGGAGCTGCATAACAGTTCAATCAGACATGTAGATGCTTACCTCTCCATGAGCAATCAAAAAACAAAGCAATCTATTTTGTGAATGGCAAGAAAAGGACAAGAGATTGCTTTCAGTGTTTCAGCAAATAAGGGAGCTCAGCTTCGGAAGGTCAGTTGAAAGTTTTGAACAGCTTAATGGCTAATCATTATGTCCCACAGCTATATAGTCAGTTTGCATGGTAGATTGAAAAGGAAGCCATTCCACCATGCTTTCGTGCCACTAGAGACCTTCAGGCTGGCAAAAAGAGTGTAACATGGCTAGGAGAATGTGGTATGGTGTGTGACATGGTCCAAAGTTGGTATTGGTTGGTTATCCATGCAAGAAGTGTGCTGACCCCCTCAACCTGGACACAGTGGTCACTTGAAAATAATTATATTTTCTTATTACTGAATCCCTAACCTAGAAATTTAAAATAAGGCCACAGTCTTAAGCATGCTTGAGGGTTAACTCCACCATGATCAAAAAGAATCAGCAAAAATATGGAAACATTCATGTGAACTGAAGTATACCATTCATTTTTCTTTGAAAAGATCTAACTTTATAGAAGATACTGAAGATGGTCCTCTTTGAAAAGGCCTTTGGTGGCATTCTCCATGAGGCTTACTGCTTTTTTCTTCCCCATACTTTGAGGTTTTGGGATTGCTAATTTATGGTTTCTCTCTTATTCATCAATGGCAAATGTTGCTGTGGGGTATATGGGCTTAAGTTTTGTTACTTATTTTTTTAAACTCTGTTAACTCCTTAGTGTAGGGCTTAGCACTAAGCCTTTGGCATAGAAATTTATGAAACTAACTAACTAACTAACTAACTAACTAACTAACTAACTAACTAACTAACTAACAGAAGCTGCATTATAGGGAGCCAGACTGTTTTTCCATCCATCCCAGCACTGCCAACTCCAACAGGCAATGGGTCTGCAGGATTTCAGGCAGGGTCCTCTCTTGGCATAATATGGAGTATCTTGGTCTCTCATTCGACTACTACCGATGCCTTTTCTTGTTTACTTCCAGAATCTGATGAGATCAGGTGTGCTCAGGGTCAGCATTTCCGATGGGTCTTGCATGGTTTGTTTGCTTTGTGCTTTTCTTTTTTTTTGCATTTCCGATGGGTCTTGCATGATTTGTTTGCTTTCTGCTTTGCTTTTTTTTGCATTTCCGAAGGGTCTTGCACGGTTTGTTTGCTTTTCTTCCCCCCCCCCCCCTTCGGCCGGAACGGATTAATCGTGTTTCCGATGGGTCTTGCAGTGGTTTTTTTTTTGTGATTTTTTTTCTTCGGCCGGAACAGATTAATTGCATTTCAATGCAGTCCTATGGGAAATGGTGCTTCGACTTACGACCATTTCGAGTTACGACCGGAGTTCCGGAACCAATTAAGATCGTAAGTCAAGGCACCACTGTACATGGAAATCAGCTTCAGAATGGATCATTTTACAGGAGCATTTTCCTTGAGGTTGAAGTTAATTTTGAGGGAGAAATCTAGTTGTGATGCTAAAACGATCATCAGAAACTACACCAAGGGTCATTGGTTTGGACCCCTCAAATGTTGGAATATACAGAGTGGGAAGCTTTAAGCCCTCTAATTGTGATAAAACGTGTGTTCTGATAAATTTGGATGTATGGTGACTCTTGGGGGGTTCTAAGTAGAAAGAAGTCTAGTCTTCTGGGGACACTTTGGGTCTGTGCAGCTTGGCTGAGGCTGCATAGGCTAAATGTTATCCCAGGAGGCACGATAGAGAATCAAACTCCCAACCTCTGGCTTTGCAGCCAAGTACCCAATTGGGCTCACTTCAACACTGACCTACACCTGAAAACTCTGTGTGTCTCTCCTACCCATTCATGTCCACTAAAATTATTGATAGATGATCCTACCCATAGTGATTCCTGCTGGATTGCTACGTGCACAGAAGAGGGAATTTCTGCCCCAACAAGAAAGCAAACTCATATGCACGTGTTATGATCCAGGTTTTTATGCTTCATGTTCAAAGGGGATTCAAGAAATCCAGACATACATAGTGAGGAACCATGACTATGTGTTGATCAGATAAGCAAGAACAAGTCTATCATATTTACCTTTAATGAAATCATATAGCATTCCTGCATCTACTGACACAGCAAACATGTTGAGCAAACCTGATCATGAAGATTACCAGGTGTTAGGTCTTTACTTCTTGAAAATTAGCATGGCAAAGCTTCTACTCTCAGTGTCCATATTTGGATCATCATATCTCAGTTTAGGCTGTGGCTACACTGGGGACGTCAACTTAGAGAGCAATCTGGCTTTGCTGCAGCTTGATTCACAGCCTATTTTATGCTTTTGTTCAGATCAGAAGATCACACGGAGACTGGGGATTGTTTCGGTGCCAGTGTCCACATGGGCCCCTGATCCTGTTGCACTTTGATCTGTGCTACAGCCGACAACTCCCCTTTTATTGATCCTGCCTTCTGCCAATTCCCAGCTCTCCTTTTATCATTCATTGTAAAGCCAGTGGGTTTTTTAAAGTGTTCCATGGTATCAGGGAAAAGGGACCAACACATACATACCGTGGAAACATAGTAGCCTGCTGGTTCACTGGAGTTCTTTATATATCATATACATTTTTATCTTCTTTTGACTATACTGAAGTGATCTAGTGCTAATCTACTATATCAATGTAGTGATGATTTAGTGATAAACTCAGTAGTTTGTTTAAAAAAATAAATACATATATATATTTCAGAGTTACCAGGAAGAAAGATCATCGGGGTAGGTGTTTCTTCTGTCCAAAAGATCATGTCCAACTTAGTACATCATCTGCAGCCATGCCTGCCCCTAGCCTTTTGGAGGATGAAATAATCAATTACATGGGGAAAATTAATTTGAATTGGCCTTTGCATCATGTTATCAGTTAAAAAATAAAAAAAGCAAATTTATCTGTTTTATACCTGTAGCAAATCTCACAGTATTTGACCATGTTGGTGCAGCTTTAGAGAAACACAATAGAAATAATCCTTCTGTTTGTGGTTTCAGATCCCAGTACTTCTTCCTTCATGGGTCTCCTCGGCAAGCCAGCATATTTTAAGTAACAATGGTTTCCTGTATTATCTGAACTGAGAAAGGGTACTGCTGTGTTTCCTATGTAGTAAGTTAGGATCTCAAACCTGTCTTAAGATGGTTTAGAAGCCTGACATGTTCTGAATCTGTTAACAAGCTGCTGTCAAGGAAATGGGAAACTAAAGTTAATTAAAATTTTTGTTCCGTATCAGCAAAGAGATTACACACTGAAATTTTTTTTCAACATTCTTAAATATCAGTATTTGAAGCACAAATCTATATTTGTTTCTGTGTCAGTCTTTGCACCCCTTGTTTGGCTGTCAGGACTGTTTCCAACTAATGTTCCCATATTTTTTAATAGGTTTGTATGTTCTTTCTCTAGTTTGTGTTCACTACTTCAAATGCTGATGTAAGCTTCATGGTGTCTGCTTTCAAGGTTCGTTTATCTAAAAAAGGGGAAAGTTGTTCTTCCCTATAGATAGCATCAGGAAATGACCTTACTTCACTTATGTTTATAAAATAAATTGGGATTATAGGATGCTTAGAATTATAACCAAAGTTTAGAGAAGTTCCTTTTTTGGGCTACAATTCCCAGAAATCTCCAGCCAACAAGGCCACTGACTGGGTTGGCCAATGGATTCTGGGAGCCATAGTCTGAAGCAGTGGTTCCCAACCTTGGGATCCTAGACATTCATGAACTGCAACTCCCAGAAGCCTTTGCCAATAGCTGTGTTGGCAAGGTCTTCTGGGAGATGCAGTCCAAGAACCCCTGGGGACCCAAGGTTGGCTACCTCTGGTCTGAAGGATAATGCTCCCAGCTTCAGGTGGACCTCTTGGTTTTAGGCACAACTTCCTCAAAGCAAGAGAGAAGATAATCCAAAATGGAAGAGTGGACATTATATGATTGTCCAGGCTGGCTGGGAGGCACTTCATTCAAAATGGATGACATCCTTCATAGTAAAAACTCAGGTGTGTCGAAAGAACAATTAGCTACATTAAGCGCTGAGTGCTGTGTCAGGTTGGACAATAGCCATACCAACACTAGTACAAAATGACGCAATGCATAACATTGCTTTTGTTATTACAGCAATATTATGTTGATATCACAGATATGTAAGTTAATTAATTTTTCATTAATCAAATAGGCTAAAGAGAGCTATTATTCATCTTGCTTTGTAGATGTGCTTAGTCAATTTGTAACAGGCAAATTGTAAAGTTTTCTGCACTCTCAGTTCTTCAGACACATCTGTGTCACACCTGTATGTGAATTACAAGTGTTTGTGCATTTAAGACAGTGGCATGCATTACCCTCAGACTAAGTAAAGGTTAGCTTCTTCCTTATATTTCTTCCTCACACAGAGGAAGGTTAAGAAGACAAGAAGGCAGAGCAATTACAAAAACACACTCGTTCACAGATACTTGGAGAATTTTTTGAGAAATGTAGAGATATTGCAGTGAACAGGGGGTTGGACTCGACAGCCTTATAGCCCCCCTCCAAGCCATGATTCTATGAATCCATGATTCTATGTACTTTCTAAACAATTGTTACTATTAAGCATAATTTAGAAGTAATGTTGGAGCAAGTATATCAAACGTGATGGCCTCGTCTAGTTGTATGCTCAGTCACAGTTTATCATTGTATCAATGTATCCTATGAAAGTTCTTAACGATTGCATTGCAATCTATAGAACTGTAATGAAAAGAACACTATCTATCCTAAATAGTGGGAGACTTTCACCAAAAGGTGGTATTGATTAACACTCAAGGTTTTGAGCTGCTAGATCATCAGTTGGGAGCCTTCTTCTGAATCTGAATTGGGGAGGAGTGCCCTCTGCCACGCCAGCATGGTTGCTATGCCTTTTAGCTGAACAAGAGAAATGTTTCAGTGGGTAGGTTGATGATAGACTGGAAAGTTTCCATCTGATGAAGTTTTGCCTCTTACACAGAGGCTGGCCTACCATTGGGAAGAGTGATGTGTACCAAACTGTGCATTATTTACTTGGTTATGATTGTATTTCTACTGCATGTTGAATTTTCTGCCCATAAGCAACTATGGTATGAAGAAATATCTCGGCTAGCTTGGGGATCAGCTGCCTTGAATTCAGGGAGGAGATTCTGCTGCTCGTAAAAGCAATGTCAGCATATGATAGGAACTTCAGTCCTAATAACTTTTTGGAGCTCTATGCACAATGGAGAATTGGCTTTAGTAACTCAGAGGGAATCCATGGAGCCCTGGGCAGAAAATGAGGCAACTGAAGCTCTGAATGTGGTTATTTAGTGGAAGAACTGAGCTGGGTAGTGGCAGGAAATAAAAACTGACAAATATAAACATTTCAACTGAAAGGAAATGCCTCACTGGGATATACGTCTGCTGGCTGAGCAGAAGGAATTGTTAAACTTGAGAGAAATAGGGAGAAAGGTCAACATCTTGACTCACCAGGCAGGTTAATCAGAAGAGAAGAGATAGATAAATAAGTGTATTCCTCTCCTTGGTGGCTCTTAATTGTTAACAATTAATTGATATAGCTTATAGTTTCCCCTATGGAGCCTTCCCTGTCCAATCAAAAGTACATATGCCTTGGATTCTGTAGGAGGCAATTGGCTTGTAGCAGAGCAGAAGGCATTGACATTCAGTGATATTCCCTTTGTAGCAGGTAGTATCTGAAATAAATGGGTGGCTCATGCTGACTCTGTGGATGTTCTCTGGGCTGGAACCAGAAACAAACAGAAGAAGGTGGAAGAGAAGACTTGGAGACCATCACACTGTCAGCCCAGGCTCCATGGAAAGCCAAATGAAGTTCTGCAGCCATTCAACGTTTAGGCACTTCCTTTCCACCTGTCAGTCAGATTGTGCTGGAATGAGAAATGACCCATTTAAAGCTCGACTGATTAGCAAATAAAGTGGGTGAGGCCGCACCAACTGGTGTTACTGGTGCCATAACAACCTCCTCATCTCAAGAGGCACAGGGCAGGTGACAAGGTAGTGAAGAGTATGTCCAAAACAGGAAAGAAAAGTCACTGGTAGTCCTTGGGTTCCATTCAGTATTTCTGTGGGTGATCACGGAACAAAGGAAGGCTAATTGCCTTAGAGAAAGAACAAAGGAGTTGACCACGGATGTCTGAGCCAGCAGAGCCTACAGGCAATGCCCTGAGAGCTCTTTTATTTACTTAGCATGATTACATAGTATGTTGTGAGAGAGACAGAGGATACTAGTTACCTAATCGTAATCAGGATTGGCTGAAGTAACCCTTTGATCTTATGCTCTACCTCTAAGCAAAAGGGCATAATAAGGGGTTACCCCGCCTGCTGGCAGCTGCCGCTTCCTGCCAGGAGTGTATGCACATCACTGGAACAGAATGCAGCTACAACCTTTAAGCAGACGTTTCCCACATATTTCTATATGTGACAATTGATCAGATACTGCCATTATCATGACAGACACTAGTAGAGTCCAGGAGAGCTGTCCTTGTACTACAAATAACTTCGTAACATTCATCGACTTGATGAAAAAGACAAAATGTGGAGCACAGCCCAATCAGAAAACAGAGCAGACCCACCTCAAACCTCAGGCCTTTTAGTAAAAGAAGAAAACAAGTAAGTCATGCTATAGTCATGAGGACTGAGACCGTTATGAGCCTAGTCACTTGTTGGTTTGAGCATGTGAGGGCTCTAAGTGGATAAAGTGACTTGGTTGTCAACTCTGGCCTACCCATGGTTGCAAGCCTAACTTTGTTCCATTCATCAGAGTCCTCTGAAGAGACATTTCAACTGCATACACTTGAACATGATCTCTGATCACATGGGGGTGTTCTGCCCATGTTGAACTACACACCAGAAGAAGGAGCTTTTAAATGTTCCTGTTTAATGTGGGGGCAGTCAGGGATTGAGGGGGCAGATGGGTACAGAATGTAAGGGGTAGGTCTAGCATGCATTGCCCAGTGCAAGCCTCTAAGGCTTTTATAGGTCCAACAAAACCTGACTTATGAGAGAAAAGGTTGTACAGATTTCCACAGATAATAATAATGTAGTCTGATATGTGAACACACATGGTGTATATGTTCCTCATGGCTTCTGGTCATAGCATTTCAGTTTGGAAGTGGTGGAGGACTAAATACATCCATCTACTCACAGTACACTTCCTGAGTGTAGAAAACACTGAGCAGGAAACTGCTGACCATTTGCAAATAGCAACTTTACTTCATACTAGTTCACTGTCGCTTTGTCAGAGGAGGAGTTCCCAAAATAAGTCTTTTTACAACACTGCACACAGGTATTACAGATTTACTGCTCCAGAAGCCTGAGGACTCACAATTCTCTAGAAGATGCATTTCTTCATCAGTGGGACTTGTCTTTATGCATTTCCTCCTTTTCCTCTCATCATGAAAATACTTGCCAAGATCAGATGCAACAATGCAGACTGCATCTTAATCACACCGTGGTGGCTGTGCAAAGCCTGGCTTGCCCCTCTACTCCTAACAACAGCCAAGGAGTGTCAGATTCTGATCCCCTTGGTCAAATTTCCTCAAAAAGCCCAATGGAAACACACTTTGCCAAGAGCTCTGCTCTCTCCATCTAATCACATGGAAGATATGTCTAGACTTACCATCCAGAAGTCCAGGAGGTTCTGAACACTTCATGAAACCTACTACTAAGAAATCCTATACCTACAAGTGGAATAGATTTCAAGGGTTTTTTGGCCATTCAGCAGGATATATTTTACCAGTCTTCTCACTTTCCTCAGAGTCTCCCCTCTTTTAATGTACCCAAAGCCAATTTTGACATTTGCTCCTCAGCCTTCTGGATGTGCCCAGGTAGTCAAAGATTTTTAAAGAGCTTTGTCACGACACTGGATTTATCTGTGCCATCAGGCAGCAATACAAGTCAGAAGTCCTAACATATATGTTATAGGCGTTGTGTGTGGGGTTTTTTGTTTATAATATTTCAAAGATCCAGGAAAGGGGGCAAATCTGACAATAGAATTCCTCCCATCTGATGGTAAACAGGGGCTCCCTTCATCTTGGAAGGACAATGGAGGGGAGGTGGTGGCAGCTACTATTAAGGTGAGATACTGGTAAGATCCCCCATTTCTTTTACATGGAGGCTGGCCAGGGGATACGCTTTACTCTGGCTAAAGATTCTACCAAATGAAGTGTGTTTCAAATGCCACAAGACACTATTGTTTCCACCCCAACAAATTATCATGGCTTCTGCATTTGGAATTTGTCGAGCTTGTGATGGTTTCTCTTTAAGACTTCAGGAATTTTAGGCTCCTAGGATGCTTTGATGCACTGAACAATTCAGACCTTGAGTAAGTGTCTGAGGAAGTGAATTTTGATCCATGATACAAATATGTTAATCTTTAAAGTGCCTTTGCTTCCCTCGCCACAATCCTTTTATTCACCCCGCTCCCCCACTTTAATTTTTGCGAACACACTGAGACCGACTAACATAGCTATTTATTTCAAAAGATTTTGGGATGTAAAATTTCTCTGATTTCCTGCAGGAAAGCAAAAGTACAAAAGGGAAACTGAGTCTCAAGATGTATAAAAAGTGGTAGCAACGCAAATTTTGTTCTTTTCTAAAATGCTCAGGCTCCTCGGATTTTTGCACCTCGGATTAACGCTGGAGCTGGTATAGACCAAATGAGAAGCAAAAGTTCTAAAAGCTTGCTTCTGAAGAAGGCCACTGGCGAAATGCATCGAGCCTGAGCTTTTTAGATAAGAATAAAATTTGCATTGCTACCACTTTTTATACATCTTCAGACTCAGTCTCCCTTTTGTACTTTTGCCACCAGTGGATGTACCAGTTCCTTCTGCTTTGTTGACGCAGGACAGAACAAAAATGTCAAAGGCACCAAAATAAAGGACGAGAATTACAAATTATAAGCATTCGCAGACAACTTGGTGTTTATTTTGGAAGATCCGTCGGAAACAACATTGAGACTACTGGAGAAAATTGATGAATTCGGAGAAGTAGCAGGATTGAAGATAAACAAAGAAAAAACTAAAGTTATAGTGAAAATTTTAACAGCCAAACAAAAAAATCAACTCTCAGAGATGTCAGACCTACAAATAGTTAAAAAAGTTAAATACCTTGGAATATATCTAACTTCCAGATGCGTAACCATAAAAGAAGATAATTATATAAAACTACTTAACCAAATAAAAATGGACCTAGAAAAATGGAAAAATCTACAACTATCACTATTAGGAAGGATTGCAACAATCAAAATGAACATCTTGCCAAAACTACTCTTTCTGTTTCAAACAGTGCCAGTGAAAATAGAGAAGAAATACTTTGATGATCTAAATAAGGTGATATTAAAATTTATTTGGCAAGGGAAGAAAGCCAGAATCAAATTGAAAATGTTGCAAGAATCCAAGGAAAAAGGAGGCTTTGGGAAAAAATAAAAATGAAAATGTACACAAAAATACCAGGATGGGTTTCACCTATAGAAGCATTTGTTCATTCCAGTCTACTGAATTTTGAATTTTTTTTGACTTATACAGATAGATATAGATAGGAGATTAAAACTGAAACAAGACCTTATAGACTAGGGATTAGACACATCGTGGTGGCCCATAATGCAAATACAATCTAGGTATGAAAGGGATTCAAAACTGTATGATTTTTATAAAGAACAGACAACATTTGACCAAATAATGTTAACATCAGATGATAAATTAATTAGGAAAATATATAAATTTCTTTTAAATTGGAAAATGGAGGACGAACAGGTCAAAGAAATGATGGTTCAATGGGCAAAATTTTTTGAATATAATATTGACTTTGAAAAATGGCAAAAACTGTGGTCTAGAAACTATAAAATGACAATGGCAACATCTTATAAAGAGAATTTAGATAAAATGTTTTATAGATGGCATTTACCACCTGATAGATTAGCTAAAATGTACTCTAATAGGTCAAGTAAATGCTGGAAATGTCATAAAAAACCTGGAACTTATTATCACCTTTGGTGGACCTGTGATAAAGCAAATTTTTTTTGGAAAAAAAATACATATATGGCTTGTTAAAATAATCAAAAAACATGTAGATTTTAAGCCAGAACTCTTTCTATTAGGTATAATACCAGAAAGTGTTGATAAACAAAATGTATATTTAATACTGCATATTTTAACAGCCGCAGTGATTATATTCGCACAATACTGGAAGAATGAAGAAATACCTACAGATCAAGAAATAATTAAAAAGATATTGGACTGCGCCGAAATGGATAGACTGACACTGAAAATAAAAGGAAAGGAAGATCCAGAATATTATCAAACATGGAACTTGTTTTATCAATGGTTAGAAGCACGTTGTATAGATTAAGAGCTTAATATGTATTGTAGTTGTATTAACAAATGATTATAAGCTGAACCCAGATGACACGATGTTAAATAAGCATGGATGGATTTTATAAATAATAATAATAATAATAATAATAAATTAAAAAAAATGTCAAAGGTTCTTGCCCCATTTGGTGAGACTACCAAACTGGTTGTTCCTTTTCGGGAGGTGGATGTAGATGCTGACAAAAGGTTGGCCTTATCACTCTCATGTTGAAGTGAAAAGTCTTTCAGGGCTAACAGGTCTTTCCCGGGTGTGATTCAAGCATATCCTGACACTCTTTTTCAAACAGGATAGGAAAATCAGCTAAAATTTGTACCATCCTTGGTCACAGTAATGTCCAAGGGATATTGCAACAATCACAACCATTTCTGTAGCTCTGCTACCTTCCTACCGTGTTTTCCCCAAAATAAGACATGGTCTTATATTAATTTTTGCTCCAAACAACACATTAGGGCTTATTTTCAGAGGATGTTTTTTTTTTTCTTTTTTCATGTACAACTATCTGCATTTGTTCAAATACAGTCATGTCATCTTCTGGTTGCTGTACAATGGTGGAAGGCGGGGTTTCACTTAACTGGGGCTTATTTTTTGGGTAGGGCTTATATTACGAGCATCCTGAAAAATCATACTAGGGCTTATTTTCAGGTTAGGTCTTATTTTTGGGGAAACAGAGTATATGCTCTTGTCCAGCCTGATTCCAAAGCTGAAGACCTTTCTGTGGTCTGTGCTCCCACCCTTTAGACCACCACTCCGAGCATATTGTAAAGTGTGATCCTTAGTAATTGAGAAATCAGCTTAGCTGAAGGCCTTCCGCATTTCTTTTTGCCATCTATTCTTGGATTATTGGAAAAGGGAACGGATTTGAAATCTGAATGGAAATACCTGTGATATTCTTACATGTTGATTCTTAGAAATCTGATTTTGAAATCTGATCAAGTTTCCGTTGTTCAGATTGGGGCAGTGCAGAAGTCAGGTTGGACATTTGATCGATGGAAGAGAGTGTTTCTTTCAGCTGCAATTCTGGTTTTGCTGATCAAAATTTCCTGGGCAAGGACTTCCACCTACTGTTCATTTGCTGCTACTTCAACAGTTCCAATACAGTTCTAAAAGAAGTAGCTGTTTCAGTCTGTGCCAGCATGTCAAGCAAAAACAAACCAAAAATACAAAAATAAAGAAGACAAAACGTTGTGGCATCTTAAAGACTAACTGGTATACTTTATTATAAGCTTTCATGGACTTTAAGGTGTTAGTCTTCAAGATGCCACAACCTTTTATGTCTTCTTTACTTTTTATTTTTGTTCTATTTTTGGCTGACTGTTCTCTGATACAGTCCCCTCAGATTCCACAACAGAGCTTTTGCGTCCTATGACAATTGAGACTTTGCTTTCAGCAATTAAATGGTGATCACCAGTATGAAAAAAAAAATCAAAATAAAATAGAAATTAAATTACTACAGGTTTTTTTTTTTTAAAAAAACTCCTGCTGGAGAGATTTGCATTCTTTAATAATATAATTCTAGGCTACATGATATCCACTACAATAGAATTCCCTTTGAGGAAATTTGAGGAGCTTGTGATGGTTTTTCTCTCACACTTTAGAAGCTTTCCACTACCGGGATGCTTTGAAGAACTGAGTGGTTCAGATATTCAGCAAGTGCTGGATGAACAGAATTTTGGTCCATGAAGCAAACGTTGGTCTTTAAAGGGCCACCCTATTTTGTCCTTTGCTGGATTCCAAAGCTGAAGCACCCTTCTGTGGTCTGTGCTCCCACCCTTCAGACCACCAGTCAGAAGATATTGTACAGTATGATCCTTAGTTATTAAGAAAGCAGCTTAGCTGAAGGACTTCCTCATTTCTTGTTGCCATCTATTCTTGCATTATTAGAAAAAGATTTGAAATGCTGGAAATAAGTGAAATATTCTAAGATCTGGATTCTTTGAAATCTGATCAGGTGTCCATTTTTCAGATTAGGGCAAAGCCACTGTCGGGTTGGATGCTTCATTTGATCATTGTAAAAGTATGTTTCCTTCTATGGCAATAGTGGTTTTGCTGATCTCAATTACTTGAGCAAGGATCTCTGCCTACTCTTCATTGCTTATCAGTTTTGATACAGTGCCAAGTACCACCTCCAGATTCCACCATAGAAGCTTTGATTTTCCCTGACAATGGAGACTTTTCTTTTAACGATCACATGGTGATAACCAGTATGAAAATAAGTAACAAATTAAAATGTTGTTAAAGTAAATTAAGTTTTTTTATTATTAAAAAACACAAGACACAAACTTATAGAAACATTGTCTCGTATTAAATAACAGATACAAATTTTAACCAAAAACGTACTATATTATAAAATCACTATCAAGTGATGGAAATTATAAATACCTTGGAATACTATAATCAGACAACATCCTGCACATAAAAGCAAAAGAACTGACATAAAGGGAATATATCAAAAGACTAAGGAAAATATTAACATCAAAATTAAATGGAAATACAATCAAAGCCACAAACACATGAGCAGTAATTAGATACCCAGCTGGAAGAATAGATTGGACCCAAAATGAATTAGAAGAATTGGATCAAAAAACATGGAAACTAACGGACATGCGTCATACACTAGAGAAAAATTATAGAAAAATTGCTTAAGGTGATGAAAATACAAAATATTTTGAAAACAACAGAAACTAAGGCTCAATACAAGAAACAATAATTTGAAGATAAATTAAACAGTGGGGAAAATAAACCACTACATGGACAGCACCTGAGAAATATTGATAGAAAGTATGATGATAATTCAACATGACATGGCTAAAACTGGGGATCCTTAAGAAAGAAACTGAAGACTTGATTTTTGCTGCACAAGAACAAGCACTCCAAACCAATGTGATGAAAGCTAAGATCCAGGAAATTAGTCAAATTAGTAGTAGTAGTAGTAGTAGTAGTAGTAGTAGTAGTAGTAGTAGTAGTAGTAGTAGTAAGGAATGACCTGCTGGAGAAATCTGCATTCTTCAATGACATAGGTTCCTTCTGGCATGTTTAGCGAGGCACAAGTGCATGTTCCCCTATGCACTAGTTGCCAGGTACGAGTCTAGAGATGGAAGTGAATTGAGCTTGGCTCAGTTTTTAACAACAACCTTCAAAGATAGGCAGGGTTCTTGATGGGACAAACCACAGATTTGACATATAAATAAATAAAAGGAAATGTGATTCATCTTCAGGGTTTTGAGGGCTTTGCTCTTAAAAGTTTGGTTTCAAATCCCCTGTGGATTCAGCAGTTTCTGTGGTGCTTAGTTGCCATTTTTCCTTCCAATAGGCTCCGCTTCTTTAACAGATACATGGCAGAGAAGTAGAACAAGGTTCTCTCCCTACGGGGACCAGCAGCACCTGTACCTACCACATTTGAACAGAGCTCAGTTTTGATGATGTGGTTTTCACAGTTTTCACAATGGAGAGAGGTGAAGAGCGGTGTGCCCCAGGGATCTGTCCTGGGACTGGTGCTTTTCAACCTGTTCATAAATGGCCTGGAGACAGAGATAAGCAGTGAGGTGGCCAAGTTTGCAGATGACACAAAACTTTTCCGGGTGGTGAAGATGAGAACTGCTTGTGAAGAGCTACAGAAGGATCTCTCCAAACTGGGAGAATGGGTGGCAAAATGGCAAATGCGTTTCAATATCAGAAAATGTAAAGTAATGCACATTGGGGCAAAAAATCAAAACTTTGTTTATCAGCTAATGAGTTCTGAGCTGTTCGTGACGGATCGGGAAAGAGATCGTGGTGTGCTGGTGGACAACTCGATGAAAGAGTCAACCCAGTGTGCGGCGGCAGTGAAGAAGGCCAATTCTATGCTAGGTATCATTAAAAAGGGGATTAAAAATAAAACAGCCAACATTATAATGCCATTGTACAAAACACTGGTAAGGCCGCAGCTGGAGTATTGCATACAGTTCTGGTCGCCGCACCTCAAAAAAGACATAGTGGAACTGGAAAAGGTGCAGAAGAGAGTGACTAAAATGATGACTGGGCTGGGGCACCTCCCTTATGAGGAAAGGCTGCAGCGTTTGGGGCTCTTTAGTCTAGAGAAAAGATGCCTGAGGGGGGGACATGATTGAGACATATAAAATTATGCAGGGGATGGATAAAGTGGATAGAAGGAAGCTCTTTTCCCTCTCACGCAATACCAGAACCGGGGGACATCCACTCAACTTGAGTGTTGGGAGAGTGAGAACAGACAAAATAAAATATTTCTTTACCCAGCGTGTTGTTAGTCTGTGGAGCTCCTTGCCACAGGATGTGGTGATGGCATCTGGCTTAGATGCCTTTAGGAGCAGATTGGACAGATTCCTGGAGGAAACGTCCATCACAGGTTAGAAGCCATGATGGGGATGTATAATCTCCAGGCTTAAAAGGAAGGTACCTCAAAATGCCAGATGCAGGGTAGGGGTATCAGGAGACAGGTATCTAGTTGTCTCGTGTGCTCCCAGAGGCATCTGGTGGGGCTACTGTGAGATACAGGAAGCTGGACTAGATGGGCCCTTGTCCTGATCCAGCTGGGCTCTTCTTATGTTCTTATGATAAAACTTACTAAAACGTGCAATTTTTCTCATACAATTGATGGAACGAATGTGAATAGACAAACTGATTTTGTCTTCAAGCCCTGAGACCTACAATGACTCTGGGGATTCTGCTACAACTGGGCATTGTGGAAGCCTCACGACACAGTGGTCTAGGGTGGTCAAGCTAGATGAGATGGTCAGCATATCTTACTCCCAGTGTTAGGATTCCCTTGGAGCTGCATAATTGACCAATCAGATGTGCAGATGCAGAACTCTCAATGAATAAACAAAAAAACAAAAAAAACAATTTAGCTTGCAAAAGGTAAGAAAAGGTTTTGATAGGAGAAAGAGATTGCTATGAGTGTTTTTGCAATTAAGGGAGCTCAGCTTCTGAAAGTCAGTTGAGAGTTCTGTACAGTTTGACTGTCAGTCCTTATGTCCACACCTATACATAGTCAACTCGTATGGTGGATTGAAAAGGAAGCCATGTCACCATGCTTTCATGCCACTGGAGACCTTCAGGTTGGCAAAAAGAGTGTTACAGAGCCAAGAGAACATGGCATAGTGTGTGATATGGTCCAAAGTTGGTGTTGGCTGGCTATCCATGCAAGACATTCCCTCAACCTGGACAAAGTGGTCACTTGAAAATAAGGAACACTTCCCTTACTATTATTACTGAATCATAACCTAGAAATTTAAAATAAGATGGCTTTCCTAAGCATGCTTGAAGGTTAACTCTACCATGATCAAAAAGAGCCTGCAAAATTACGGAAACATTCATGTGAACAGAAGTATTCCATTCGTTTTTCTTTGAGAAATCTAACTTAGGAGTAAAGAAGCTGTACGATAGTGAGCCAGAGTGTTTTTCCAGCCAGCCCAGCACTGACAAGTCAAACTGGTAATGGGTCTACATGGTCCCCTCTTGGCACGATAGAGAGTGCCTTGGTCTCCCATTCGACTACTACTCAGGCCCATCCCTGCTTAATCCCCAAATTGAATGAGACCAGATGTGTTCAGGGTCATCAGATGGTTATAACTGGAGAGATAATTTTTTCTCTAACCCTCTGCCATGAAGTCTGGTCCTTCCAAGTTCTCCACACATTCTTTTTTTCCTGGTTGCACCAGGACCATAATCACCTGCCTTGCTTGTTTAGGAACCTGTCTAGAAGTCACCAAAAAGAAAAGCTTCCTGAGAGCATTCCAGTAATGGTTCTGCCCTAAATCAGTTCCTGGGGAGAGTCAACCTAGGAGAGAATTTGGTTATCTTTCTCATCAAAGATTGCAACACGTGGGCATCCGTGATTTGCCTCTTTGATCTTAGTCTTTGGCAATCTGGCTAAACAACTTCATGTGCTGCTAACGGATTAATTCCAGGAACTTGCAGAGTTGTGTGTAGCACCTGTCCTCAATTTGATGCAAATGTGCAGCTTTAAATATCAGTGCCTCCAAAGAACAGCATCAGAGTGTACAGGAGCATCTTCCTTGAAGCAGAAGTTAATTTTGACAGAGGACTTAGTTGTGATGCTAAAACCATCATCAGAAACTTCACCAGGGCCCTTCAGATTTTGGAATATATAGAGCAGGAAGCTTTAACTCCTCTAGTTGTGATCTCAACATAAACCATCACTCTACTACATCACATTTAGCCTAGGGGATAAAGGAATGGTTTGGTACTAATGATTGCCCCCCCCCCCCGCGCAGCTTATAGGGGATGGGACAGCGTTGGCTGTTGTGTACATAATGTTCATGTAGTATGTATGTATCTGAAAGGTCTAAGATTATAGACTCTTCAGCTGAGACAGTTGACTATATTCATGAGAACTCACGTTTTGATAAATTCTGATGTAAGGTGACTCTTCCTAGAATTTTCTAAGTACAAAGAAGTCCAGTCTTCTGGGAAAATGCTGGGACTGTGAAGCTTGCCTGAGTGTGAAAGTTATTCTTTCCTATAGATAGACAGCAGGAGGATAAGAACTCATTTCACTCATGTTTTCAACTTTATCAACACTTTAAAACTCACAGCAATAACCAGAGAAGTTTCATTTATGGACTGGAATTACGAGAAATCTCTTGCCAACAGGGCCACTGGCTGTGTTGGCCAGTGGATTCTGGGAGCTATAGTTTGAAGGAGTAACTTCCTCCAGCTTCAGAAGGACCTCTTGGTTTTAAGCACAGCCTGCTGTAAGCAAGAGAAAAGATAATCCAGAATTGTAGAGTGGACAGCTGGATTGACTCGTTAGCATTTCATTGAAAATGGATGACATCCTTCATTGCAAAAACTGAGGTGTGTTTAAAGAGCAATTTGCCACATTGTGCTCTGATTCTGTGTCAAGGTGGACACCACCAATACTGGCACAAAATGACAAAATGCATAACATTGCTTTTGTCCTTACAGCAACATTTTGTTGACATCGCAGGTATGAAGGATAGGTTGGAAGTGATGCAGAATTTTTAGTTAAGCAACGGGGCTAAAGGGAGATATTATTCATCCTGCTTGGTAAATGTGCTTAATCAGATTGTAACAGGAAAATTCTAAAATATTCTGCAGTCTCAGCTCTTCAGGCACATTGATTGTATGTGAATAACAGGTGTTTCTTCATTTAGACAGTGGCAGGGATTGCCCTTAGACTATATAAACGAAAGCCTGTGCTTCATGTTTCTTCCTCACATGGAGGAAGTTTAAGAAAAGAAGGTAGAGCAACCACAAAAACACACTTGTTCACAGATGGTTGGAGAATTTTTTGTGAAAGGAAGGTGTACTTCCTAAACGATTGTTAATATTATTTATAATTTAGAAGTAATGTTGGAGAAAGTATATCAGAAACAATAACCTGGTCTGGTTGTATGCTGAGTTCATCATTTCACGTCTGAGTTTCCTCCCAGTTCCCTATGGTAAAAGGAGATTGGAAGCACATGTTTCTCTCTTGAATTAACCATATTTGGTTATGTTATAGTTAAAAATATCCACTATTTGTTGCAAGCTGTGTTTAAAGTACAGTTTATTTGAACAACCCTGTGCATAAGGCAGATTGTCAGGATGGTTCATTCTTGCCATTTTTCAAGCACTGGAAATGAATGTATTGTGTTGCTTTTGTGACAGGTATCATCACCTATACCATGAGTAATCTCGTTGAGGCAAACACTGAATTTGGTGTGGATCTTTTTAAAGAACTGCAAAAAAACAGCTCTGATGGAAATATCTTCTTCTCCCCTTTGAGTATCTCAGCTGCTTTGAGCATGGTCTCTCTTAGTGCCTGTGGGGAAACTGCCAAGCAGATGGAAATGGTAGGTGGTATTGAACCACAGTTCTGTTCGGGAAAACTGTCATATTGCAATATTGTAGTAAAGGTCGCACATTAGTCCAGATTGAAATGGGGAGCTTTCTCTTTGGATCTTCCTTTTTTCAAATGGGAAGTTTCCCCTTTAAATCTCCCTCACCTTTGGAGGAGAAGGGAGACAAAAAGTTTCCCGTTTGTGGTTGCCAGCCAACTCGGTAAATCAGTGATACTTTGACAGCACCTAAAAAAAAACCCTTTCAAAGCATTACTGATACTTTAGCAACAATGAAAAGGAAATAAAAAACATTGCTCCTTTTGATCGGACCATGTACAAAAAAGCACTACATGAAGAACACACCTTTAATCAGATCACACAGAATACAGTTTGGAAAGATAAAACACAGCCAGCTATACATATATGTACATGTCTTTCGTTCCCTCAAAGAGTCTCTGTAAAGGAATAAGGCTGGCCGGGTTTCCTTTGCCAGGGCAGGTTATCTTGCATTCCAATCTAGATTGGAGAAGCAAGCAGACATAGCGGGGTTTTGATTCTCTTCCCCCAGGCGAATACCAGGACCAATCTTATGCAAATTGAACTCCGAAACTGGACAGTCATTGCACAATACCTTTTTCCTATACAAGCATTTATTTATTTCTCACCTTGGAAGTCTCCTTTTCATCCAACCTTCTAACCTCTTTGCAAGATAATAAATTGCTTTCCTGTCAGAACAATACAGCAATGTAACCATGTATTTCCATAATTGCTGTCTATAGGCCCTGTTGTAAAATTCTATCCCTTCTGTGATTCCCACTCCGATAAAGTTTGGATTCCTTTGTAATCCCATCCCTTCTGCTAATAGGTCATGAACCACCCATTTCCACCCATTTCTCCTCCCATCTCCTTGTACCATGAACCACCCATTCCTCCTCCCATTCCCTTGTGTAACCAATGTTATAAAAGTCCTGGTCTTTCTGTGCATAACACGGTTGTTCTTGCCTACACTTGGAGGCATGACTTCCGCCTGCCTTTTATTTAGCTAAATAAAACAGCAACCGTTTGAACTCTCTCGTGTCAAGGTTATTGGCGTTAAAACTTTGACTCGCTATTCCGGAGACTAGCTCTTGGTTTCAACACTTCCCTGCTCTTCAAAGGATAAATCAAAGGACATTTTCAATTAAGCAGCTTCCCTGAAGAGACGGTCTTAACGATCTTGAGAGATCTGTCCCTTTATAAGGAAACAGAGTAAAAGGAATAAAGTAAAAGCAGATCTTGATCACGCTAAACAGGGTTGCTTGAGGCGCAGTGTGGTTTCCTGACCCCAAATAACCCAGTTCTTACATGTGGATGCAAGGATTACACCCCACACTACTGTTCAACCTTAACTAACCCTATTTAGCCCGATCCTGCCTGCTCCAGTTTGGCCATCTAGCCAACCCCTAAAACAGCCAGTGTTTATCAAAGAAGTACACTTGAAAGAGGAGAGGTCATAAAAGTCCAAGCTCTACGTAAAAAGACTGAAGATGTGAGTTATAACTCCCCCTTTCATATCTAGGAAACAAAGGCAAGATGCCTCCTCCTTGGAGGGAAAAAAATAAAGGTATAAAAAAGAAGGAAGTGACATCAGTAACCCCAAGACTAACAAACTATGGTTGAAAAAAGAATAGTGTTGGGGAGCAAGGTGGGGAGAACTGATTGCCCTAAGCAGCAGAGACCACTTAGTAGTGTATGTGCTGTTTGTTTGGAAACCTTGTTCAACATGGCTAACCCATCAACATCTTGCTGCCTAAGATGAAGGATTAAATGACATTTAGCCCTCCCAAATTTCTACTGCAGAGCTGACCAGACTAAAGTGTATGTCTTGGATCTATTACTAGTGTGGTTCCTTTTCTCCATAGATTCAGATTCACTCACTCCACACTTCTACCCATTTTATTTTGCCATCAGTGTAACCTGGTATCACCTGAGTTAGGTTTCCAAGCTCTAATGCGTCTCTTCCCTTCTTTCTCCCACTTCTTCCCCATTCTTCCCTCTCATGCCCTCCCCATTCTCCATCCCTTGTTGCCTTATTTGGTAGTGGGAGCTCCCACTGCAAAGAACATGGAGAAAAGTCTGCAGTTTGAAATAGGACTTAGAGAGATTAGCTCTTTCTCTTTTTTTACATGGTAAAACAAAGTGTTTTATTGATTCTGTCAGAATCATTAAAGCAGAGGGCAAGAAGAAGCAGTGCTGGGGAGAAGCCCCTCCCCCTGGTTTAGAGACTCAGCCCTGCTTCTGTTGAGTTTTAATTGTACACCAGCCCCCAACAGAGATTGACTTCTTTGGGACAAATGACCCAATAGAAAAAACATATTTGGAAAGACCAAACCTGTAAAAAATAGGCCACTTTCCAAGCAAGGTACTATAACTCTGAAATGGAAAGGAAGGGGAGATAGTTGATTTGAGTCTTCTCTAATGTCATACAGATCTTTGAAAGTAATCCAAGTCAAAGGGCAACTGAAGGCTGAACAGGTGCAAATACAACATGTGGATAGGCCCTATCTATTGAATCTTATATCAAGACTGGTAATGGGACAATGGCATTTACCACACTAAAAGCAACAGAGTAGAGTAGGGGTGAAAGCCACAGAGCAGTGGTTTTCTGTTCATTGAAATGAATTTTGTTTGATTTGGTGTGTTCTGAGGGACTCCTTGAATTCATCCCAGCCCTTACCATTAGGCAGAGTAAGGCAGCAACATCATGTCTCAAGGAGTGGCAGCAAGGTATTAGTGGAACAACATTAATTGTTCCATGGGGCCTATCTATTATTTCTAAGCCTGTCTGGTGCTTTGAGGTGCTGAGGAGGACATTATCATGTAGTAGATCAGAAGCTTCTAGAAGAAATAGAGATATGACTCACGTGTAGCTTCTTGAGAATTTCAGCTTAAAAACTCAAAAAGCAATATGTTCAAATTCCCCTGAACACCTATACTAGCTTTCCCAAGCTGGTTCTTTGTCACCATGTCAGATTATAACTCTCATTATCCACAGCCAACAACTATGGAGACTGGGAAGTGAATAGGGAGTTGTAGTCCTACTCATATAGAAGACTAAATAAGCTGGAGGAATCTCTATGGCATTGTTGACTCCCTCAACAGGTGAAACCGCCCATAAAGAGCTCTCATGACTCATCTTGTCAGGAGCACTCCTTAGGAAAAATATGTCTGCTTGGGACCAAACAACCAGGAAAAATTAATGGATGTATCTGTACAGAATTGAGATAAAGGAAGGTACCACAATAACAGTGCGCACAGGACAAGTCTGTCATTTTATATTTTGTATTGCAGGTTCTTCACTTCAGTGAGATCACTGGATCAGATTCCATCAAACCTACAGACATGCCCGTAAGAGCACTTTCAATCACATTGTATCTCTGTCCTTAGTTCAGCTGGGGAGAGAAGACATAGATACAAGCAGAGTATCCATCTGAAATATTAAAGAAACCTATAGGATAAAGAAGTCTCACAAAAATGGAATATAGGAATAATATTAATCTACTGTCTACAATTAGTTTCAAATTTAATCATGTTTAGAGGAGACCCATTGATATCCATAGGGGTTAGGGTTTTCCTGACTGTCCCATTAATTTTACTTCCTCAAGTGTAGGGTGTGGCATTCCTCAAATGTGGCCCATTCCTCAAATGGGCAAGGTGTGGCATTCTGGGCTTCAGCTCACACCATTCTTTATTACTGGTCATGGTGATTGAATGTGATAGGAGTTGAAGCTGAAACAACCTTGGGGACTAAAGATTTCCCATTTCTTCATCAAACAGTTAAATAGGGGGAAATCTAAATGGAGGAACATATAAGCAGGGTCAAGCTTATTGCTTATGAAGATAATCATTTTACTACTTTGTTGTTTGTTTGTCTGTCTACTTTTGTACAGCATTACTTAGATTGCACAAAGGAGCTGTACCATGCTGAGTTGGAAACGGTTGACTTTAAGCATGCAAATGAGGAAGCTAAAAGGAAGACTAATGTATGGGTTGAATGCTAAACAAATGAGATCAGATAGGAACAGTTGATAAGTTTCCCATGTGAGTTAAACAGAATAATACCAGACAGAAGTACCCAACATTCTCTTTGCACATATAAATATAAAAAAAAGAGTGAGACTTCATTTCTCTTGTGGTTTTCCTCTGCTGTCCTGTGGTTTAGTTGTGTGTTTTGTTTGTTCCTCTCTACTGCTGTTCAAATCTGTCAAATCAAGCTGAGTGAGGTACTGAAAATGCTTAGCTGTCTAAAGGTAAAATCAAGGACCTTCTTAAGAACATTGATCCAGCAGCTGCCCTGATCTTGGTGAATGCCATATACTTCAAAGGAAAGTGGAAGCTACGGTTTGATGAAAAGAATACCCATGAAGCACCTTTCTGGTCTGGGAAGGTATGATATGTCTAAAAGCTGGGGTTGATTATAATTGATTGCCCTCCAGTTGATTCTGATTAACCACAACCCCTTCCAGGGTTTCCTACATATGCAGTACTCAGAAGTAGTTTACCAATCCCTACTTCTGGTAGGGCAGAGGGCTTCTCATCTACATGGTGTTACAGAGATCAAGATTTGCTTTTGCCTCTGGCCTGATAATAGGTGGCCTGAGATCTTGAGGTAGTGATCTAAAAAATGTAGGACACTGGAATCATGTCAACTGGCTTATCATAGTCAACTCTTCATGTTGCATGCTGTTATTTCTTTTGCCACTGGTATGGTATGCTTAAGTGCTACTTCGTTTTTGTTTTTGTTTATATAGAATCAAAGCAAACAGGTGCCCATGATGTTTCTGGAGGGTAAATTTAATCTGGCAAAAATAAAAAATCCACCAATGCAGGTGCTTGAGCTTCCCTATGATCATGATGACCTAAGTATGTTCATCCTTCTGCCAGATAACAGTGAATATCCAGACCAGGTAATTTGGTATGATTTCTGCCAGCAATGGGAAGATGGGCTGAGTGGGGAAGGAGAGCAGGGAATGCTTCTCTTCAAAGAGTCAGCATCCCAATGTGCCAAAAAGAGCCAGTTGTAAGACCACAGTGGACATAGTCCATCCTGAACCCCACAGTAGTTGATAATTTCTGGCCAGTTTCCAGTATTCCCTTCTCAGGTAGGAACTTGAGCATGTGGTGATCTCCCAGCTCCTGGGATTTCTGGATGAGGCAGATGAAATAGATCTATTTTAATCTGGCTTTATTTCTGGAAGTGGGACAGAAGCTGCTTTGGCCACTTTGGTGGATGGTCTAGGCCAGGAACTGGATGGAGGAATATGTCTTTATTTCTTCTGATAGACATCTCGGGGGCTTTAGTTATCCTTGACCATTGTATCATTTTGAGAGCTGGACTGTTTTAATTTTAAAGCAGGGGGGAAGAGAGAGATTTTAATTAATTTTTTAAATTTTTAATCAGCAGATAGCTAGAGAGAGAGATGGAAACAGAGGATTGGCTGTAATGAACCCATATGCATGTCTCCTACATTCACAGGAATGGACCAGTTCTACACACATGAAACCATATTATGTGGAAGTTTTTATACCAAAATGCAAGCTGGAAGAAAAGTATTTTCCCAAACCGGTTTTAGAAGCTATGGGAATGACTGATGTCTTTACGGTGGGAAAAGCCGACTTATCGGGCGTGTCAGAAGGTCATGATCGTAAAGTGATTGTTTCTGGTATCATTCATAAATCTTATGTTTAAGTCAGTGAAGAAGGTACAGAGGCAGCAGCTGCCACTGCTGTAGGTGGGGTGGGGGCTCTGTAAACTGTGATCAAAAGAAATATTTTAACCTCTGGACATGGAGAACTTCAGGGGGTGATGAAGGAAGTGTTACAATCAATTTATGAAAGCATGTGTTTCTTCTTGTTGTACCCGATGTGTTTTGAGTATGACAACACTTCATCTGAGGTAACAGTCATTCCTTGTCAATAGAGTAGCTCTTTCTTGCACCCACCTTAAGAAAACTGGGCAGTTCTTCTGAGCACCTTCAGATCATCATTATTATCCTTGCTTAGCTAGAATGCAACTCTTGCAGAGCTTTTCCCGCTTGTGGGGTTCTAATTCTTTCAGTGTATCCAATGAAAGTTCTTAAAGACTGCATTTTAATCTATAGAATGGTAGTGAAAAGAACTATATTTACTCTAAATAAAGGGAGACTTTCAGCAAAAGTTGGTATTTGTATTGAATAACACTCATGATCACCCAGTCAGTTGGCAGTCTTTGTCTGAATCTGAATCGAGGGGTGGAAGTAAGCACTACATTAAGACTATCTTTTTGCCTGCATTCACTGTACTGGAAAACCCTTTCCCAAAATGACACATGTTTTAAAAACAGTAGCTACCCAAACATTTGTGCCACAAAATAGGGTTGAAAATGGGGCACATACCCTGACACAAATCAGCCTTTCAAAGTACTGTTTATCTAACCTTTTACCCTGATCTTATTGTTTACCATTTATCATACTGTCTACCTTTGGGAGAATAAGAATCTTAAATCAGGGTAGATCTGTATTGAAAGGGATTATCTGGAAGTTGGGTGTAGATGAAGCAGGTGGTCATAACTTATTCAAGTACATATGTACAAAGCAAAGAATATTCTAGAAAGGTACGTGGGTAGAAATCATATCTCATTTATTTATTTATTTGTAACATATCCTGCCCGACTAAGTGGGACCACTATTCCGGGCAGTGATTGCGATAATATATAAACCCAAAACTCCTCCAACCGTACCTCAAATATAATAAATAAAATTAATCCCCAAACTAATAAACTATCTTAACCCTCAATAATAACTCATGCAACCACCTGAGGGGGCCACAAGGCTTGCAACCTTGAATAATTAGGACTCAGCCTTAAGTCTCCACTGCTGCCATTTTGGAAGCAGCCAGCTGATTGTGAAATGAGAATGCACCATCCTCGGAGGTGCAACCTCTCTGGCCCTCTTCTCAGAATTTCTTTATTTATTAAATTTCCATACTGCACATCTAGTTGTGAGTCACTATTCTTCATGGTTTACAAACTTGAAAAATGACATAAGAATGCATCTGCCCACCCAGCTGTACATGATCTAAAAACAACTCAATAAAAAGTCACAATGGAAATGATGAAACCCAAAGAGAATCAAAATACAACGTAATTAGACACAGCTATGCAGGGAGGAGATCCTGGTTAGTTTCTCTAAAGAGCAATGTTTTTTATTTGCCTTCGGAATATCAGGGAGGAAGGGGCCTGGCACACCTCCACCCGTAACACATTCCATAAAGAGATGCCCACCACTGAGAATGCACGGTTCCTGGTCATAGACTTTCAGGCCTCTCTCGGGTGACCACCTGCTGCATTAAAGCTTAGAAGGTGAAGGTGGTAGATCTCAATCTGCTTTTGTCTCCAAAAAGGACTCCTCTTTTCCCCTGTTTACTTTTGCCCCCACTAGGTATGTGAAGCCTACTCAGATGACATTTTTCCACCTGATTTGCAGAGGGAAACTATACTATAAAGCCATGAACAGACAATAGCCACCAAAACCTTTTAAAAAAATCAAGGAAGACCAAAAACAACACCACAGTGACTTAAACATATTTCTTCCCAGCTCTCAAGGTGACCAAGAAATGCATGTGGGAAGAAGGAAAAAGAGAGAAGAGGGTGGGTCTCACAGTAGACACACTTCCAAAGGGCCACTCTTCTGTTCAGCGTAACAATAAAGGCCAGTTTAACTTTTATGAGGCCAGCCAGCCTCACAAGAACAAGTGTGAAATCTTGTGAGGGCCATTGCTTTTGTGAAATCCCCCAGTTGCCATAAGACCCATTTCCCAAACTCCTACACCACAACAATACCGAATATAGTGCCAGGAAAATGCCCCACCTCCTTGATAGTACAACACACACACACACACCACACTCTATGAAAAGCTGCCAAGGAGGGCATTTCTGTCCATATTTTTGCTCGTTAATAAAAAGGATACTAGAATAAGGTGATGGAAGGCTAATGTAAAAGTCTTACTTAAGTTTCTCAAAACAAGCAAGCAAGCATTGTGTTTGGTTTTTGTGGGTTTTCCGGGCTGTTTGGCCGTGTTCTTAAGGTTTTACTTCTTTGCCAGATGGGAGTCCCCAGAATAGATCTCTTCACAACAATGCAAAGCAAGCATTGCAGGTTTATTGCTCTAGAAGCCTAAGGACTCACAGCTCCCTAAAAGTTGTCCTACTTCATCAGTGGAAGAGTTTTCTCCTATACACGTATCCCCCTTTCCCTTATATCTTGAGACTACTTGCCAAGATCAGATGTGACTAGAGATGGGCACAGATTGGGAAAACAGCAGTTCATGATGGTTCCTGGTTCATCAATATTCACGAACTACAAATTTTCATCAACTTTCCGACAAAATCAACTGATCCGTGGTGTGTGCAAACGGAGACTTCTGGGAGTTGTAGAATGACCCCTGTGTGAGTTAGAGATGCCAAACATTCAGGAAGTCTTCAACTGATTCTGCTCCCCACTCCCTTTAATTTGGGCAAAAATTAGATTTAGGACATCTGAGTTATAGCCCCCCCGAAATCATGTCCCCCAGGGGATGTCCTTAGCAGCTGGATTGAGCAAAATAAAATGAGTGGTTCATGTGAGCAAACTTGAGACAGCGTGTTGGTTATCACAAAGTGTACTAGGGAGGGAAAAGACAAAGTGTACCAATCACCTACACCAATAAACATTTGGTGTTTTGATTCATTCTGGGCAGGCTCATTTCCCCAAAGTGCCCCTAAACAAGCCACAAAACATTCTGATTCATGTTTTAGGTTTTTTTGCTTTGTGATTCATTTCGTGCACATTATGAAAATGTGGACTGCATCCTAATCACACCATGGTGGCAATTCCAAACCTGGTTTGGACTCCTTACATCAGCCAAGGAGTGACAGATTCTGCCCCTTTGGCCAAATCTCCTCAAAAAGCACAATGGAAACAGACTTGGCCCAAAGCTCTGCTCTCTCCACCTGATCACGTGGAAGATCCACCTGCTGGAACCTACCATCCAGATGTACAGGAGGTACTGAACACTTCATGAAACCTACCACTTAAAAAAATCCTCTACCTACAAGTAGGATGTGTTCCAGAGGTTTTTAGGCTACAGGTCAGAAGGTCCTGTACCAGTCTTCTCACCTTCCTCAAAGTCTCCTCTCTTTGAATTACCTGGAGGCGATTTAAACATTTGCCCCTCAGCCTCTGGCCATTCTTGGATTAGTTGTTCAGGTAGCCAAAGATTTTTAAAGGGTGTCATGACAGTGTATTTATCTGTGTCATCAGCAAGCAAAACAATTCAGAAATTGAATGTGTGTTACACGGTTGCAACATGCATGCCTGAAGAGGTTGGAAAGGGTAACACCCAAAGAAACATAGTATGTAATATCAATAGTGAGGCTACTGATGACGCGAAGATGTCAGTCAATCAGGTTGATTTTGAATGTTGAAATTAACGGCAAGCCCTTCCCTTGTCTCTCTTGGATCATCCTGACTCCAGTTGGCCACAAGTGGACAATGGAAGCTGAGAAACAGCTAGATCTGCATAGAATCAGGGTTATAAAAACCAAATCACATCAGAGTGTGTCTCAAACACATCGAAAGAGTCTTTTTCAAACAGGATGGGAAAATCAGCTAATACGTGTACCATCCTTGGTCACAGCAACGTCCAAGGGGTGTTGCAACGATCACAACCCTTTCTGTGGCTTCTGCTACCTTCCCATCGGCTCTCGTCCAGCCAGGTTCCAAAGCTGAAGCACCTGTCTCTGGTCTGTGCTCCTGCCCTTCAGACCACCAGTCAGAAGAAAAATCAGAGAAAAATTACTTAAGGCAGTGAAAATGGAGAATATTTTGAAAACAGAAACAATGGCTCAATATAAGAAACAACAATTTGAAAATAAATTAAACAGCTGGAAAAGTAAACTACTACATGTACAACACCTGAAAAATATTGATGGAAAGCATGATGATAATTCAAAGTGGGCATGGCTAAAACTGGGGATCATTAAGAAAGAAACTGAAAACTTGATTTTTGCTGTACAAGAACAAGCACTCCAAACCAATGTGATGAAAGCTAAGATCCAAGGAATTAGTGCTAACACCAAATGTCAACTCTGCCAAGAAAAAGATAAAACTGTGTCACACCTCATCAGTGAAGGTCCAAAGATTACACGAACAGATTACAAAATTAGATATGATCGAGTGGCAAAATTAGTGCACTGGTCATTATGCAAAAATATAACGTGCCAGTCTCCAAAAACCCATCAGGTAGAGAAGATGTCAGAAAATGATGATGTCAAGATCTTGTGGGATTTCTGGATAATTAACATTCCAGGGGATGCCAGAGTTGAAAATAAAGAATTGGAAAAAACTAAGAAAATACAGAGACCTGGCAATTGAAACATCTCACTTGTGGATGAAACACACTTCAGTAGTTCCCGTAGTCATTGGGGCTTTGGGAACAATATCAAGAAGCTTCACACAGTATTATAAGCAGTTTGCAGATCTCAGAAATAAGACCATCAGAGCTACAAACACTGGCAATATTAGGAACAGCATATATACAGTGCAGGTATTTAACAGACAGACAGGTTTTTAGTTTAAACTTGTATGTAGCTCTTTTATAATACCAGTCAGTGTTTTTATAATTTTGATCAAGTGTGTCTGGTGTTTTTGAATAACTACGATGACGACGAAGGAATGACCTGCTGGAGAAATCTGCATTCTTCAGTGACATAGGTTCCTTCTGGCATGTTTAGCGAGGCGCAAGTGCATGTTCCCCTATGCACTAGTTGCCAGGTACGAGTCTAGAGATGGAAGTGAATTGAGTTTGGCTCAGTTTTCAACAATAACCTTCAGAAACAGGCATGGTTCTTCATGGGACCCACCAGAGATTTAACATATAAATAAATAAAAGGAAATGTGATTCATCTTCAGGGTTTTGAGGGCTTTGCTCTTAAAAGTTTGGTTTCAAACCCCTGTGGATTCAGCAATTTCTGTGGTGCTCAGTTGCCATTTTCCCTCCCAATACGTAGGTTCCTCTTCTTTAACAGATACATGGCAAAGAAGTAGAACAAGGTTCTCTCCCTACTGGGACCAGCAGCACCTGTATCTACCACTTTTGAACAGAGCAGGTGAGAGCTCAGTTTTGATAAAACTTACTAAAACGTGCAATTTTTCTCATAGAATGTGAATAGACAAACTGATTTTGTCTTCAAGCCCTGAGACCTACAATGACTCTGGGGATTCTGCTACAACTGGGCATTGTGGAAGCCTCACGACACAGTGGTCTAGGGTGGTCAAGCTAGATGAGATGGTCAGCATATCTTACTCCCAGTGTTAGGATTCCCTTGGAGCTACATAACTGAGCAATCAGATGTGCAGATGCAGAACTCTCAATGAATAAATAAAAAAACAAAGAATTTAGCTTGCAAAAGGTTAGAGTCAACCTAGGAGAGAACGCTGCCCCTTTCTCATCTCAGGTTGCGATACATGAGTATTCATGATTTGCCTTATTGATCTTAGTCTTTGGCAATCATTTGAAATGACTTCATGTGCTGTTGAGAGATTAATTCCAGGAACTTCTAGAGTTGGGTGCAGCAACACTTGTTGATGTTATATCAATGTACAGCTTTAAATATCAGTACCTCCAAAGGAAGGCATCAGATCAGACAAATCTGTCAGGTACTCTTAGAATCTCCTCCACAGAAAAAAGGTAAGTGTCAGTAAGACTCCTCTCTTCTTATTTAAAATGAAGCTTTGTGTATCAAGACAACATGGTCTATTGGTCAGGCATGTATTATAGTACTATGATAGAATGACCATACTAAATTATAATTAAAATTATAACCATAATATATTGAATATTTTAAAAAAGCAATAGGTAACATGAACAGCATGAAAAAAGCAGCTGAACTAAACAATCCTTTAAGTGTATTTATCAATTTCATCTGCCAAACAATGTCCTGTGGATTGCTCAAACCTCTTCAGCCATATCAAGCGATGGAAACCCCAGCTCAAAAAGATGTTTCAAAAGTTGCAGTGTCAATTGATAGAATGATGAGATGATACAGAATTGATACAATTATAGTGTACTTGGAACTAACTGAATACATGGAAATCAACTTCAGCATGGATTAGTGTATGGTATTTTCCTTGAGGCTGAAGTTAATTTTGATGGAGAACCTAGTTGTGATGCTAAAACCATCATCAGAAACTACACCAAGGGTCATTGGTTTTTAAAAGTAATAATAGACACGGATCCCTCAGATAAATTCTGATGTATGGTGACTCCTCCCAGAGCTTTCTAAGTACAAAGAAGTTAACTCTTCTGGTGAGACTCTGGGACAGAGCAGCTTGCCTGAAGCTGCACAGGCTAGCTGTTATCCCAGGGGGCATGATGGAGAATCAAACTCCCAACCTCTGGTTCTGCAGCCAAGGACCCAACTGGGCTATCTTCAACACTGATCTACACCTGAAAACTCTGTCCGGCTCTCACCTACCCATTCATGCCCATTAAAATTATTGGAAGATGACTCCACCCATGCTGATTCCAGCAGCATTAATATGCTATTGGTATGTGTTAAGAGATGAGAATATTAGATGCACAGAAGAGGGAATTTCTATCCCAACAAGAAAGCAAACCCATACGGATGTCTTATGATCTAGGTTTTTATGCTTCATGTTCAGAAAGGATTCAAAAAATCCTGCAGCTTCATTTGCAGACTATTTTACACTTCTGTGCAGACCAGTTGATCACAGAGACTGTGGATTGTTTTGATGCCAGTGTCCACACTGGCCCCTGAATTTGATGTGGTTTTATCTGTGCTACTGCCAACAGCCCACGTCCTTTGATTCCACCCTATGCTGATCCCCTTTTTAAAATGTTGCATAATGTTAGGGGAAAAGGACAGTTTTCCAAAGTTCTCCATAACATACCAACACATACATACCATGGAAACCTAGTAGCCTGCTCTAGTTTGTCAGAATTCTTTCTATTTCATATCTATGTTTACCTTTGTTTTGTCAGTGCAGAGGTGATCTATCACTAAACTACTATATCGATGTACTGATATAATGATTTAGTGCCAAACTTCGTAGGTTATTATAAAAAATTTAAAAGACTGTAATGGGACTAGGGAAAAAGATTGCGAGGATGGGTGTTCCTGCTCTTCAAAAGAACATGCCCAGCTTAACACATCATCAGGATACCACCTACAGTCATATGCCCCGCCAAATTTTAGCAAAACAAAACCATTGATCACATGGGGGGGAAATTCATTCAAATAATTTCAGCTTGAAAAAAGTAGAGGAAAAAAACCTCTACTTTTTGGGGGAACAAAAAAGACCAAATGAATTTGAATTGGCCTTTGCATTGTGTGATTTTTTAAAAAGGCAGGTCTGTATGTATGCTGAATCACAATTTATAATTTCAATCACAAAAACACACTGGTTCACAGATGCAGGGAGAATTTTTCATGAAAGGAGGATGTACTTTCTGAGTCACAGTTTATCATTTCATATCTGAGTCTACTCCCAGCTTCCTCTGCCATGAGGAGATTAAAAATATATTTTTCTCCCTTCAAGTAACCATAGCTGGTTGTGTCATAGTTAAAAATATACACTGTTCCTTGCAAACTGTGGTTGTTTTTAACAATAATTTATTTGAACAAGCCCACGTCAGAAACCAGATTGTGAAGCTGGGTCATTCCTCCTTGTTTTCAGATACTGGAGATGAATGAAGCTCTCTGAATGTATTGTGTTCCTTTTGTGACAGGTACCATCACCTACACCATGAGTACTCTCTTTCAGGCAAACGGTGAATTCAGTGTGGATCTTTTTAAAAACCTGCTGGAAAAAAGCTCTGATGGAAACATCATCTTCTCCCCTTTGAGTATCTCAGCTGTTTTGGGCATGGTCTCTCTTGGTGCCCGTGGGAATACTGCCAAGCAGATAGAAATGGTAGGTGGTCTCAGACTACACTTCTGTTCCAGAAAATTGTCATATTGCATTATTGTAATAAGAGGCACATTATTCCAGCTGTGTGGTAATCCTTTGGTAATGCTTCCATCAGGAAGCTTTTGATGTAAGTAGCCTGAGCTATTGCCCTGAATAATGGGGAATATTTTGCTGGCATCTCCTCTTCTTGGCCTTCCCACACTCCTTTGACATACAATTGTTGTTGTTGTTGGTATGTGCCATCAAGTCACTTCCAGTTTAAAGGCAATCCTGTGACTGAGTTATCTCCATGATGTCCTACAATTAATAGCTCAGCCCTGGTCTTCAAAACTAAAAGCAGTGGGTTCTTTTCTTGAATTAGCATATCTCCTGTTCAGTCTTCCACTTCCCCTGCTCCCTTCATTTTTTCCTAACATGATTGCCTCCCAAATTTCTACTACAGAGCTTACCAGAGTAATGGTGGATTCTTAGATCAACAGTGATGATAAGACAGTAATTTCCATCACACCCAAAAGCAACTGATTTGTTTAAGGGTGAAGGATTCAATGCTTCTGTATGAAGCAGTGGTTCTCAGGCAGTGATTCTCAATTCCATGAAATGGAATTTTCTTGTGTTCTGAGGAACCCCTGGAATTCATCCATGTAAAAGGGTCAGTCCCTATCTTTAGGCAGATACTACCGCAAGGTAGGGATGTGGTGGTGCTGAGGGTTAAACTGCAAAAGCCTCTGGGCTGCAAGGTCGAAAAATCAGCAGTTCGAATCCATGCGACGGAGTGAGCTCCCGTCGCTTGTCCCAGCTCCTGCCAACCTAGCAGTTCGAAAGCATGTAAAAATGTGAGTAGATAAATAGGTACCACCACAGTGGAAAGGTAACAGTGTTCCGTGTCTAGTCGCTCTGGCCACGTGACCACGGAAACTGTCTGTGACGCTCACCTCTCCCTAAAGAGAATATGAGGTGTGGACACAAATCTACCACCCTTTCTCTGAGGTAGATCCTTAAAGCCTCAGAAATGCGTGGCATCTGCTCCATGGACAAGCCTGACTGTTAAAGAAAACTTTTGCTTACTCCTAAAGCACTTAAGCATGGGCTTTGTGTTTCCTTAGAATGCACAACAGCTCTGCAAGGTAGGACCTCTCTTAGTAACCAGTTAGTGACCTATTCCAATTCACTGGATTTAGGGGAACCTTGCTGTTCAAGAGACTAGTCCTCAGTTGAGTTTATAATTATTTTTTATTAAGAAAATATAGATTCTTAGAAAAACAGTTGCTTGCAAAAGCAATAGCATAAACATATCCAAAAGATTACAATGGTTAAATAAAGCTGCGATTTCTTATTAAAATAAGAAACACTAAAAACTGAGCTAAGTAATCATTGTAGCTTCTAAGGTGGGCTATTCCCCCTCCTTCTTCTGGTTTTAAAAAGACAAACCGATTTTCCTTGCTACATTCTGTAAGCAATCTATCCCATAACTCAATCCATTTGAAAAGCTATGTCACGTTCCCGGGGGTTTCAACAGCAGAGTCCGATAAGCCAGTCCAAGTTCAGAGCCGATACCAAAATGCCAAAGCCAAATCACAAACCGTAATCCAAGGTCAGGGTCCAAAGCCAAATCACACAGTCCAGGGTCAGAGTCCAAAGCCAAAGGTCCAAGGAACAAGGTTCAAGGTAGTCAGGAGCGTGGATGCAAGCCAGAGATTTGACTTGTTGCTTCCACGGATTTCTAGCCGACTAAGAGCTGTTTATATAGTAAAACAGCCCCTTGAGCTGCTGGAAGCTTTTCCATCCTGTCAGTACTCAGGGCTAGTTGATCGGATGTTTCTGTGGGCAGCCTTCGAGCTATCTTCTGACCTTTTTGTCATAAGTCTTCCCCGAAGCCTGGCCCTCAGCCTGTCTACTGGGGGAGGAGAATCTGGGGGTGATTCAGGTGTTTGTGTTTCTAATTGCTCAGCATTCTCCTCAGCCACAGTTAACCCTTCCGGTTCCAGGTCTTCAGCTGCACTCATGACACTATCCCCCTCCCCAGGGCTCCCCCCGTCAGATGGGCCGGGTCGATCAGGATAGGTAGCATGGAACTGCCGTACCAAATCGGGGGTGTGTAGATTGCTGGCGGGTTCCCATGATCCTCAGGACCATAACCTTCCAAATCTACGAAATACTGGAGACCTCCTCGGTGAATTCGGGAGTCCAGGATTTGACGGACCTCGTATTCTTCCTCGCCATCAACCAGAATGGGCGGAGGTGGAGCCAGGGGTGAAGGTCGGGCAGGGTCCGGCGCTGCAACAGGAACAAGGAGAGATCGATGGAAAACCGGGTGGATACGGAGAGTATCTGGAAGTTGTAGCCGGAAAGCAACAGGGTTGATTTGGTCCAGGATTACATAGGGTCCTATAAACCGAGGGTCTAACTTATGGGACCGGCCAGGTCGGCGGAGATAACGGGTGGAAAGCCAGACCTGGTCCCCTGGTTTCAGAGGTGGCCCTTCTTGCCGTTTTCTGTCGGCTGCTGTCTTATAAGCCTCCTTAGCCTGCTGAAGCTGCTCTCGGAGTAAGTCTTGGAGAGCCTGCAACTCGCGTATATGGGCATCAGCAGCAGGAACCACGGTTGATGGCAGGGCAGCCGGGAAAAAGCGAGGATGGTACCCATAGTTGGCTTCAAATGGGGTCTGTTCTGTAGATGTGTGTACGGCGTTATTGTAAGCGAATTCAGCCAGGGGTAACAGGGTAGCCCAATTATCTTGTTGATAACAGGTGTAGCAACGGAGATATTGCTCCAGGGTGGCATTGGTACGCTCGGTCTGTCCATCTGTTTGGGGATGATATGCTGACGACAAGTGCACCTGGGTACCCAAACTGGTGTGTAAGGCTTGCCAGAACCGGGAAGTGAATTGGGAACCACGATCGGAAATTAGGTGTGTCGGGAGCCCGTGTGGACGGAAAACATGATGAAGGTAGAGTTGGGCGGTTTCAGGAGCTGTGGGAGGTTTGGAACATGGGACAAAATGAGCCATCTTAGTAAATAGGTCCACTATTACTAAGACACAGGTATACCCTTGTGATCGTGGGAGATCCGTGATAAAGTCCAAAGATACTGTGTCCCAAGGGCCGGCCGGTACAGGTAATGGTTGCAACAGACCTGGAGGTTTGGCTGGTACGTCCTTGGCTTGACGACAAACCTCACAGGAACTAACATAACGGGCGACATCAGCTCGAACCCGGGGCCACCAAAACTCCCGTGTGAGCAAGTGCAGAGTTTTGTACCGACCAAAGTGTCCTGCAGGAGGGGAATCATGGGTCAGATAGAGGACATTGGTTCGGAGGGGCCCTGGAGGAACATACAAGCGTCCCCGGTGTAATAGGAGACCCTGGTGGTTAGTAAAGTCGCTGGCAGAGCCCTCTTGGAGTTCCTGTAGACGTTGCTTGGCCCAGGGATCTTGAGCTTGGCTGGCTCGAATCTCTTCAGCCAGGGATGAGCGAGTGGTTATGGCTGCAAAGACTGAAGGGGATAGAATAGGTGTGATCGGCGGTTCTTCAGAGGTTGGAACGGCGTATTCCGGTTTGCGGGACAAGGCACCAGCTTTCCGATTCTGAGTATGCGGGACATAGGTGATACGGAAGTCGAACCGAGAGAAAAAGAGACTCCATCGGATTTGGCGTTGGTTAAGGCGTCGGGCCGTTTGTAAGTGTTCCAGGTTTCGATGGTCCATCAAGACTTGGACTGGGTGACGGGCCCCTTCGAGGTAATGCCTCCAAACCTCGAAAGCAGTTTTGATGGCCAAAAGTTCCCGCTCCCAGATGGTGTAATTGCGTTCTGAGGGTGTGAACTGCCGGGAGTAGAACGCGCAGGGCTGCAGTGGCTGTGAGGGGTCCTCCCGCTGGGACAGTATTGCACCCAGGGCGACACTGGAGGCATCTGTTTCTACAGTAAATGGTAGTCGGGGATCCGGATAGCGTAGAATGGGCTTAGTGGTAAAGCGGGTTTTTAGGGTTATGAAGGCATGGTCTGCCTCCGGAGTCCAAAGAAATGGCTCTTTGGGCCGGAGGAGGCGGGTCAGTGGAGTGGTTACGTCCGCGTAAGATGGTATGAACTGACGGTAATAATTCGCAAAGCCAAGAAACCGTTGTACGTCCTTACGGTTCCAGGGTTTCTGCCAGGTCAGAACCGACTCTATCTTCTTTGGGTCCATCTGGATCCCTTGGGGAGATACAATGTGACCCAAGAACTCGACTTCTCGCAGGTTGAATTCACATTTCTCCAGCTTGGCGTAGAGTCGGTGTTCTCGTAACCGTTGTAAAACCTGGCGAACATGTTCCGTGTGCCGAACGGGGTCTCGGGAATAAATCAGAATGTCATCCAGGTAGATGATTACAAAGTGATCAAGCAAGTCCCGAAAGATGACATTCATGAACCGCTGGAACACCGCTGGAGTGTTAGTTAACCCGAAAGGCATGACCAGGTATTCATGCTGGCCATAACGAGTCCCGAAGGCCGTCTTCCACTCGTCGCCAGCACGAATTCGCACGAAATTATAGGCGCCACGGAGATCCAACTTGGTGTACATTCGTGCCCCCTTAAGGCGATCCAAAAGTTCGCCGATCAATGGTAGAGGGTAGCGGTCTCTAATGGTTATCTTATTCAAGGCTCTGTAATCATTGCAAGGGCGGAGCTCCCCACCCTTCTTTTTAACAAAGATGACAGGTGCAGACAGGGGCGACGTGGATGGCCGGATGAATCCCTGTTTCAGATTTTTATCAAGAAAGGCCCTCAAGGCCGCGAGTTCGGGTTCCGACATGGGGTAAATCCACGCCACAGGAAGGGGTGCCCCAGGCACCAAATTGATAGCACAATCAAAGGGTCGGTGCGGAGGTAGTTGGTCAGCCCCCTTCTCCTCGAAGACATCAGCAAAGTCCTCATAATCCAAGGGTATCACGGAGCTGTCTGTTGACCCTGCTGCAGCCAAGGTAGCCGGTGGACCCAGATGCGGACACGGGTCCCTGAAACGTAACTCTCCTTGTGTCCAGTCCATTAGGGGGTTGTGTGTTCGGAGCCAGGAAAGTCCCAGAATAAGTGGAAAACGGGGCATGCGTGCAACGTTGAACTGTAGTTGCTCCTGATGGCGTTGAACCTGGAGAATGACCGGTTGGGTTTCCTGGGTCACAGGACCGGAGCGGAGGAGACGCCCGTCTATGGATTCAACTAGGGTCGGGGTCTCTTTATCCTGTACAGGGATCTGGGGCTGTTTCACAAAAGCCGTGTCGATGAAACAGCGATCAGCTCCAGAGTCGACCATGGCATGAACAAACAAGCAACGTCCATCCGGCAGGCAGAGTTTTACTGGTACAAGGAATGGACCCGGGATGTTAAGGTATGGTTCAGGAGACCCAGCTAAGTGCCCCACGTTTGAGGGTCCATTCAGACATGGGGCAAATCTTTTACTGACGGTGGAGCTGAGGTTACGCTGCTTAACCAAACAGCCAGAAGCGAAGTGTCCTGCTCCCCCACAGTACAGGCAGAGATTCTGGGAGCGTCGTCGTGTTTTTTCCTCAGGACTGAGGCGTGGCCGAGCCGCTCCCAACTGCATAGGTTCAGAATCCTCTGGTCTAGTATTGGGGGTTGTCAGGGGTGGCTGTAAGAGACGGGAACCGCCCTGTGCTAGGCGTCGGCTCTCCAGGCGGCCATCAATGCGTAAGCATAGAGTGATTAGTTCTTGCAGCGTATTGGGTTGATCTACACATGCCAGCTCATCCAGGATCCCATCAGCCAACCCTTCCATATATTGGTCCATAAGAGCTGCTTCATTCCAGAGCAAATCTTGAGCCAAGAGTCTGAACTCAGTGGAATACTGGGAGACTGAAGCCTTGCCCTGTTTCAGGGCCCGAATCTTTCTATTTGCAGTAGCAGCTTGCAAGGGGTTAGCAAAAGCGGCTGAGATATGTTCCAGAAAACCCTGGTAATTGGTTAACAGGGGTGAAGAAGCAAGGAGTAGAGGAGTAGCCCATTTAGCTGCCTGTCCCTTGAGTAGACTGATTATAAAGCATACCTTGGTTTTGTCTGTGGGAAAGTCTCTGGCACGCAGCTCAATATACAGCTTACACTGTGCCAGGAATGCTGGAAACTCCTCCACTTTTCCTTCAAACTTTTCGGGAGGAAGCACAGGACACTTGACCTGAGAAGCAGCGTTGGCTTGGGATTGCAGCTGTTGCTGCTGAAGCTGTACCACTGTTTGGGTGAGAAATTGCATTTGAGCCAGCACAGCATTCAGCGTACCTGAGCCTTCACTTGCTTCTTTCTCCATTTTGTGGGGGAAGTGTGGGGGTGGAAGCAATCTGTCACGTTCCCGGGGGTTTCAACAGCAGAGTCCGATAAGCCAGTCCAAGTTCAGAGCCGATACCAAAATACCAAAGCCAAATCACAAACCGTAATCCAAGGTCAGGGTCCAAAGCCAAATCACACAGTCCAGGGTCAGAGTCCAAAGCCAAAGGTCCAAGGAACAAGGTTCAAGGTAGTCAGGAGCGTGGATGCAAGCCAGAGATTTGACTTGTTGCTTCCATGGATTTCTAGCCGACTAAGAGCTGTTTATATAGTAAAACAGCCCCTTGAGCTGCTGGAAGCTTTTCCATCCTGTCAGTACTCAGGGCTAGTTGATCGGATGTTCCTGTGGGCAGCCTTCGAGCGATCTTCTGACCTTTTTGTCATAAGTCTTCCCCGAAGCCTGGCCCTCAGCCTGTCTACTGGGGGAGGAGAATCTGGGGGTGATTCAGGTGTTTGTGTTTCTAATTGCTCAGCATTCTCCTCAGCCACAGTTAACCCTTCCGGTTCCAGGTCTTCAGCTGCACTCATGACAAGCTACAAACAATCCCATCATCCATCTTTTCTACATGTCTAAGACCTCCTTCTCCATTACGCCCAACAGCTGTAAACCAATTAACTTCAAAGAGGTTTAACACGACTCTCCACCCAGAATTCTCATGAAGTCCAGGTGCATTATCTCACTGCCAATTAAGACGGTATGCATGTTTGGGTTTCACGGTGTCTCATCCTCCTTGACTTGTTATCACAGTTCTCTCTGTACCAGGCAGTCAGTGAATCTGAAAAACAGTCTCACGGCCTAACACATTCCAATGCCTTAAAATCATGTCACTTTGAACCTAACAGTCTCCATTTTCTTTGACTACAAAGAAAATGTAGTGACTCCATCACAATCTGAAGGAGACAAACGCTGGCTCTACGGCTTGGAAATGGGGATGAGCACTGCCCCCTAGAGTCAGACACGACTGGACAAATTGTCAAGGGGAACCTTACTGCAATGTAAGTTAGCCGATGCAGAGATGTAGTGCCTTATCTCTTTGTGATCATTCTTTCAGGAAAATGTGCCTGCATGGTATTGAACATCTAGGAAAAAAATAATTTAAAAATGGATTTAATGTAGAACTGGGGTGGAAGAGGGTGCAACAGTTATAATTATCACAATGCAAGTCTTTCATTTCATATTTTGTGTTTCTCATTTTATATTTTGCATTGCAGGCTCTTCACTTCAAAGAGATCACTGGTTGGAGTTCCCCAAACCCTACAGATATGTCTGTAAGAGCACTTTCGATCATATTGCATCTCTGTCCCTAGTTCAGCTGGGGAGGGAAGATAGAAATATAAGCAGATTGGCCATCTGAAATATTAAAGAAACCCACAGGAAAAAAAAAGTCTGACAAAAATGGAATGTGGAAATAGTATTAATCTGCCATAAAGGCTGTTTTAGGAATTGTTCAAATAATGTGTGCAAAGCACTTTGAGTTCTTAAAATGTGTAGTAGTAAGACTCAGCACTGGTGTATAATTTATTAGCATAAAGCCATGTGACCTCTTGCACTATATATACTTGACTTTCATTAGGTGGGCAGAAAACATAATGCCAAGTTCAAGTATGTGTTTGGGTTGGTTATTTTAGTGATGGAAATAATAATGCCATTAATTGAAAGGATATAAAAAGAAATTGTTTAGCAGTGAGGACACTAACATACAGAAGGCAATGGAATGTGTAGCATCTCCTTGGGAATCACATGCAACAACCAAAGCGACATATGGTTGATACATCTCTGAAAGTAATTTTCTGAGGATTTCCTATAAATCTGTTGTTGGTTCTGTCTGGTTCATTTTAACTCATGATCTGAATTATCTGATGAAAATGAAGTCCCATTAAACACTTTGCTATTTCAAGGTTACAGGGGCACGCTGTGACCGACCTGGAGGACCTCATGAACAGCTCAAGGCACTCTTATCTGCCATCAACCAGTACACCAAAAATTATGCTCTGAGTATTGCCAACAGGCTGTATGGATTCTCCTCCTCCACTAGCCAGAGTTAGAGATTAGCTTCAGTGGAGACTTACAACAAAGAGATCTGAAGCTGGCATGCATGTTTCTCATAGGAATATCAGGTCAACCAGCCCAGAGTTTTAGCAGGATGGAGTGTTTCTAGGAGTGAGATGATTGTTGCTTCTATATATCTTGTACTCAGAGGTCTGGAAACTCATGGAAGCAACAAGTCAATTCCCTGGCTTGTGTCCGTGTTCCTGTTTATCCTTAAACTACCTGAACCTTGCTCTCCTGACTCTTGGCTCTCGGACTCTGACTTCGGACTTCTGTTTGTGTTTTGTTTTTGACAATTCAGCATCTGTTTTGATCTCCCGGACTTCTGACCTTGGACTGGTTTATTGGACTTTTGCCTGCTGAATCCCCTGAGAACGTGACATACCTCAGTGTCCGATGGGGCAACACACTCTACTTTGCTGCTGCCAACTTCCTCAGTGCCCGATGGGGCCAAAAAGCCTGCTTTCCTGCTGCCAACTTCCTCATGTGGCCAGCATGACTAGACACGGGCCGCCGTTAGTAGTACCTTCCCACTGAGGTGGTGCCTATTCATCTGCTGGTGGTGTTGCTGCTACCACTGTTGCCTCCTGGGGGCAAACTTAACTTCTCAGGCTCAGCCCTACCCAAAGCTATCCAGGCGTCCCCGTGCCAACATGGCCAGGCTCAGCCCCACCCAAAGCTATCTGGGTGTCCCCATGCCAACATGGCTGGGCTCAGCCCCCCCGAAACCTGTCCGGGCATCCCCGTGCCAACATGGCCACGCTCGGCCCCACCCAAAGCTATCCAGGCATCCCCGTGCCAACATGGCCACGCTCAGCCCCACCCAAAGCTATCCGGGCGTCCCTGTGCCAACATGGCTGGGCTCAGCCCCCCCCCCCCCCACAAACCTGTCCAGGTGTCCCCGTGCCAACATGGCTGGGCTCAGCCCCACCCAAAGCTATCCGGGCGTCCCCGTGCCAACATGGCAGGGGCGTACTGTAAGGTCTACATTAAGGCCTGCTGTCAATTCCAGCCTCCTTGGACCATGTTGTCCCCAAGTCCTGCAGCTCCTTCCAGCTTCTTTGCCCTGGGCTTGCCTGCTGTTGATTCCAGCTTCCTCGGGCTTGATTCTCAAATGCTGCTTGCTGCATTCAGCATCCTACCTTCCTCAGGCATCCCGATGCCAACATGGCCGGGCTCAGCCCCCCCAACCTGTCCGGGTCTCCCCGTGCCAACATGGCCGGGCTCAGACCCCCCAAACCTGTCTGGATGTCCCCGTGCCAACATGGATGGGCTCGGCCCCCCCGAAACCTGTTAGGGCATCCCCGGGCCAACATGGCCAGGCTCAGCTCAACCATATCTGGCCGGGCATCCCTGTGCCAACATGGCCGGGCTCAGCCCCACCCAATGCTATCCGGGTGTCCCCATGCCAACGTGGCCGGGCTCAGTCCCCTCAAACCTGTCCAATGTGCTCCCTCCTGACATGTGCTGTGTATGACATGTCCCTCCCTATCTGCAGGATCAGTATCCACTGAATTCATTTATTCTGAAAAATCACAGAAATGCGTATTTATATGCATTTCCATTGTGTATTTTCCAGAACTGACGTGGCAGGGTCACCCCTAACCCAAGTCCTGCTGCTGTTGATTCCAGTCGCCTCCTCGGGGCATGTTCTCAAGTCCGGCAGCCTCTTCCATCAGCCAGTTTTAGGAGGGAAGGGTGGAAAAACGGGCTGCCTTTAGACATATTCCCCTGCACTCCATGGTGGATGGTGCTTTTGACCTTTCTAATTATTTTATTAGAAATATGTTTGCACCAGCGGCCCCATCACCATCACCCTAAAAATGTTCATCCACCTCTGAAGAAAATATAATTATACCCTAAATATACCTGCACAAACATTTTTAAGCCAGTTGAGTGGCATTGTGCTATTAACATTTTTAAGGCTTTTTGCCTGCATTCACTCTACTGGAATCATCTTCAAAAATGAAACATAGTTTTAAATGCACAGAGGAACTCTGTTGCAAAAACAGTGGTCTCCCAAACATTTGTGGTGCAAAATGATGCTGAAAATAGTGCTTCTGCCCTGAAATAAATTAGCCTTTCAAAGTAATGTTTATCTTATCTTTAAACCTGACATTACTGTCTACCTTTGGGAGTATATTTGTGCACTAGCAGTATTCAGCATTCTGTAAGGCAAATCAAAAAACAGAAGTGTCCCAAACAAAAAAATTATAACTATGGAACTGGACCTTGGATCAGCTCCAAATCTGGCATGGTTATAGCAGAACGTCTGCTTTTGCTCTGTGCAATCCGAGGGTGTTTGCTCAAAAGATTTCAGAGTTGTGATTTTTTTTTAAAAAAAAATAAATATTGTTTTACCCCCGTGCAGAAACATAACTTCTGAGAATTCCAATATTTGCATAGCATAGTACTCTGGCCAATCAGAATGTGTCTCCAATTTCCCCACAGAGCAGATGTCTGTCACCTTTAACCCTGCCATGGCCTTCAGTGTGAAAGAAAGAAGACATGATGTGGTGAAAGAGCGTCTCCTATTATGGGGTGTTATGGGCAGAGCTTGGGGCAAATTGCTTCTTTGACCTAAAACTCCCAGAATTCCCCCTCCACCATAGTAAACCTTAGGCTTTTACTCAGAAATATACAGTGGTGCCTCACTAGACGATTGCCTCGCAGGACGAGGAAATCGCTAGACGATGCCTTTTTGCGAGCGCTACTGCGCTTCGCAAAACGATGTTTCCCTATGGCGATTTTCGCTAGACTATGAGGTTTCCCCATAGGAGTGCGCCGACTAGTGGTGAAAAGCTGTCAGTGCAGCTGTCAGTGCATTCCTATGGGGACCCGCACTCGCTAGACGAGGTTTCCCTATGGGAAATTTTCGCTAGACGACTGCGTTTTCCCTTGGAACGCATTGAAGCGATTTCAATGCATTCCAATGGGAAAATGTGCTTCGCTAGACGATGTTTTCGCTAGACAGCGATCCTCGTGGAACGGATTAACATCGTCTAGCGAGGCACCACTGTATTCTCTTTGGATACCCAGTGTGGTGTAGTGGTCAGAACAGGCTCAAGAGGCCTGGGTTTGAATCCCCACTCAGCCATGGAAACTCACTGGGGGCGTGGAACTAGTAAAACCACTTCTTAAATATTTCACCTACCTTGAAAGTTTTATTAGGGTCATTTTAAGTAGATTCCAACTTAGGAGTTTTATAAAGTTTGGCTGATCCATTCAAAAATTGAATCAGTGGATCTACCATAGTAGGGGTAGCAGCTGAATATAGCAACGCATCCCCCAATTTGCTATCCTGCTGGTCCCTCTACTGCCTCCCCCAGATTCTGGAAGTCTCTCCCACAGGAGGCTAGATTGGCACCATCTTTCCTGTCCTTCCGCAAGCAGGCTGTTTATGCTTTTTGGTATTGTATTCATTGACCCTTTTAGTATTATACACTCATTGTTAATAATCTTAAATGCCGTCTTTTAATTGTTGTAAGCCACCTTGGGTCTTTTTAAAGGGAAAAGGCAGGTTAAAAATGTTTTAAATAAATAATTAAATAAATGAACTCCTGCTTTTTTGTTTGTTTTGTGACTGGCGATGATCTCAAAGCAAATTTTACCTGGTTTACTTGCAAGTAAGGAGACAGCAGCAGCAGCAGCCAAGGACAACTGCAGTTTGAGGGGAGAACATTACGGTGAAGGTTGGGGAGACGGAAGGGAGGTAAACCCACCCACTCCCTTTCTCGCTCTATATGAGTTACTGGCATCCCAAATCCCGAATTATTAAAAGTTCTGGTCAGATCTTGCAAGCCAACAGCATCTTATGTTGGATTCTCTTCTCCTCCTCCTGCTCCTACCCCTTCCTAGCAATCTTGTCTTTTCCATCAGGTTCTGCTCAGATCTTGGAAACTAACACCTATGGCTTCCTTTACTGGGTCAACCTTCTCATGTTAGATTTTCCTCTTTTCCTTCTGCTCCACCCCACTTTCCTAAGCAATATAGTCAATTCCGGTCACTTCTGTATTTCCCTTATACAGTATGTGCATGGTAAGAGAGGCTCAGGTTACTCATTTTTTGCTCAACTGAGAGTTCAGGCTTGGCTTGATTGAACGCTCACTTTTCTGCTTTTCTGGCTGTCTTTTGTATCTGTACCAACACCACATTTCAAATGACTTGGTTTTTTTCCGTGTCTTTCTTCACTATTTTCCTTTCACATAGTATGGATGGTTTTGACCTTGGTTTCCAGAGACACTCACTGGTAACTCCAACCTCTTCCCTTTTTTTATTTCAAAAAGCAAAGGGACAACTTTTGAAAAACATGCACACAATGTGTCCATAGAGGTTTGGGTTCAGTACAGCTTTTCTTCCTCAGCTTGCCTAACTAAAAAAAAGGGATATGAAATTGGAACATAGCTTTCCAGTCTGCATTTGACAGAACGGGTGTGGCAACATTAGTTCAAATGAGAGGTTAAAGGCATGGCGTATGTTTCTCCGGGAGGCAGTGGAAGACAGGAGGGGGCCTGGCGTGCTCTGATCCATGGGGTCATGAAGAGGTCGGACATGACTTAACAACTAAACAACATGTTTCTCCATTGTATGTGTTGTAGCTACTCACATATTTGCATCACCATTTCATTAAGTCCAAAACAGCTCTTCACAATATTTTGGCACACAGGGACTATCGGCACGTCCAAGCAGTTCTCACTTCTGTCTTCTCCAGGAATCATAGTATAGATCATATGCTAATCTTCTGGAATTCTCTACCAATGGGGTAATTCTATATGAGGGAGATTTATGATTGAATTTGTGGGTAGCATATGTATATTTACAATCCCATTTTTAAAAGCCAGGAAATTCAATTGTTCAAAAAAACCTTCATTTTATGAACGTGGGACATTGTGCTTCTGTACCCACGATTCAAAAAGCCAGGAAATGGCCCAGTGTTGCTGCACAAGATCATGCCTGCATTGCCAGCAGGAAAAAGGATGCCAAGCTTTACATAGCAGAGGGGCAGCCTGAATGTTGACAACACCAATGAAAGCCATCAAAATGGTCTATAGGATACCCTTTTTTTTCTCACTACCAATCACGCTATGTTGAAAAACAGCCCTGACAGTTGCTTTTTGTTTGTGTGAGAAGTGCTGATCTGATGAAAAAAGGAGCCAGTTTGTGGGATTTTCTCTTGTGTGGTTTCACTTTGTGAATGGTAGTAGTGCTGAGGGACTCCTGTTCCATACCTTGACCATTAACCAGTAGCGTGTCTCAGGATTCCATGATTCCACATACTATTTCACATATACATGAAAAACCTGAAAGAGGACAGCCTTTCCCTTTTATTGTGAGATTACATGTCAAGATCAGGCACAACTAGAAATCGGCATGAACCTGGAAAAGAAGCAGTTCTTTATGAATATTGTCAATTTTCATTATTTGTGAACCATGAACTTTCATGAACTTTCTGTTGGAATGAACTGTTCCATGGTTCATGTTATTTGAGACTCCCAAGAGTGGTAGATTGGCAAAGATTGGATTTGAAACATCTGAATTATGTTTCTACTCCTTACATCAGCCAAGGAGTGTCAGATTCTTATATATATAAGAATCTGACACTCCTTGGCTGATGTAAGGAGTAGAAGTATATATATACAATTCCCCCCCCCCCACCAAACTTTAATTATGTCAGCACTGAGACAGACTAATACAGCTACCTCCTTTGAAACAGCCTGGGATGTAAATTTTTTGCTGATTTCATGCAGGGAAAGAACAAAAAATGTCAAATGTTCTTGCCCCATTTAGTGAGATTCCCAAACTTGTTGTTCCTTTTCAGGAGGTGGATGTAGATGCTGACAAAAGGTTGTCCTTATCACTCTCATGCTGAAGTGAAAAGTCTTGCAGGGCTTAACAGGTCTTTCCCAGGTGTGATTCAAACGTTTCCTGACACTCTTTTTCAAACAGGATTGGGAAAATCAGCTAATATTTGTACCATTGTTGGTCACAGGAACGTCCAAGGGGTGTTGCAGTGATCACAACCCTTTCTGTGGCTTCTGCTACTCTCCCAGCTGCTCTCGTCCAGCTGGATTCCAAAGCTGAAGCACCCTTCTGTGGTCTGTGCCCCCCGCCCTTCAGACCACCAGTCAGAAGATATTGTAGAGTGTGATCCTTAGTAGAGATGGGGACGAGTCAAAAAAATGGCGATTCATTGTGATTCATGATTCGTCAAGGTTAATGAATCAAGGAACTTCCAGTGCAATGGCGGCATAGTCAGAGGCACTCATAACCGCTCCTGTGACCATTTGGCATTTCTTTATCCTGAGAACTATTTAAACTTTTCCTGCTTATCCTGAGACTTTATCCTGAGAACTATGTAAACTTATCCTGAAAACTATGTAAACTTTTCCTATAAACAGGTGACTATCTTTGCTTCTCTTTCCAAACCATAAAAGAAAAACTTTTGTTGGCAATATGGCATCTAAAGGACAGAATAAACAGCTGTTGACTCGTGCTCTATCAGCTAAAATGATATCGGCACCAGTCGATGTTGTTTCACCTGAGAGTGGCATAGACGTAAATATTTTAGAAACTCTTAGGGAGATGGCTGGGGAATTAAAATTGTTGAAGCCTATCAACAACTCTGTTGATCAACTTCGGGATACTGTTGAGAAGATTGCTGTTCAGTTTGGGGAGGCTGAGGCCAGGGTTTCTGAACTGGAAGATATTACTGCAGCCCAGAGCATAGCAATTACAGCATTACAAAAGTCTAATGCTGAACTGACGACTAAAATAGATCAACTGGAAGGTAACAGCCAAAGATCAAATTTGAGAATTCTCGGCATTCCAGCTAATAGTGAGCAAGATGAACCAATCAAATTTATTGAAGGCTTTTTACGAACTGTTTTAGAATTGCCAGATAACTACAAGTTTGAAATAGAGAGAGCTCGCCGAGTAGTGATTCATTTTTCACAGGGATCTCAGAGACCTCTTCCATTCCTTGTAAGGTTCCTGAGTTTTTCTGTTAAAGAGTTTTTACTATGACGTGTGAGGGAAAAGAAGGATTTGTTTTGGGGGCAAGGACAGCACCGGATTCTGATATTTCCAGATTATACTTAACACGTGGTCTGGCAACGAAAGGCATTCACATCAATATGTAAACTGGCACGCGAGAAATCCATTGAGTACTTTGTGAAGTTTCCAGCTATCTTCTGTATCAGATCTGGTTCTCAACTGTTTCAATTTAACAACCCTAAAGAAGCTGAGAATTATATTCTTCAAATGGGCTAACCGTCGGGCATTCTGCCAAAATGAATTAGCGCTGGGAGGCAACTCATAACAGTGAGATAAGAATAAACTGCAAAATCATTTCTTTTTTCACCCTTTCCTAGCTGGATCAGAACTACTTAAAAACGCATATCCTAATTGAATCCTAATACTGACTCTGCTATTTTTATTCTTATTACTTATTCATCAGTTCTCATATCTTAACTTAAGTACAGTAATTTTGGGGGTTTATAGTGGTTTATTTATTTATTTTCCTTTTATAATATATAGATGGACTCAATTCACATGTATGATTATAATATATATATATACATAATATAGACATAATATGTATATAAACTGGACTAAGATGCTAATGGAAGGGGAGATGGGGGAGTGCATATAGTTCACTGCCATCTGAAACTGGAAGGTCACAGTGTTAATTTGTTATTTTTGTTTTATTTTTCTTTTGTTCTTTTTTTCTTTTTGTTTCTTTTGGTGTGTTTTTTTTACTTCTATTTTTATTTTTATATTTATCTGTCTTTTTTATTAGTGTATCTTATTTTTGTATTCTTTTTTTTCTTTATGGTCTCTACAATATAACTGAATTCATTATTATACAATTAATAATTATTATGGAGTTGGTTGATACAAGTTGCTATTGGTTACAGATATCCACAGTGGAATTAGGGCCTCTGATATGGAAAGCACGACTATGGATGGCTTACTTAGTAATAGTATTATTATAAACATATTTTTATACTTTTTGTGATGTTAAATATTATTACGTGGAATGTTAAAGGATTACGTGATCCAGGCAAGAAAAAACAGATACTTTCAAAGCTTAAAGAACTTAAAGCAAATGTGGCACTGTTGCAAGAGACACATCTTTTAGAAGAAGATAAAGATAGTTTGCTTAAAGACTGGGTAGGGGATGTATATATTAGTGGATTTTCTAAGAATTCTAAAGGCATAGCTATACTTATACAAAAAAAATGCCCCCCTGACAGTCTTACAGGTAGTACTTGATCCAGAAGGCAGATTCATTTGTTTACAAGTAAAAATTTCAAATATGACTACAGCGATTGTGAATGTTTATGGACCAAACTTGGACTCTCTGGTAATGTTCCATGAATGTATGAGCCACTTGATGAATATGACATATGATAATTTGATAATTGGAGATGACTTTAATGAAATTTTAGATCCGATCCTAGATAGAAGTACACCGCCTCGAAAAACTCAAACATTAGTGAGGTCAGCATTAAAGGGAAATATAATGGATATAGGATTAATTGATGTTTGGCGCATATTACATTTTACAGAGCGAGATTATGTGTTTCTTTCAGTGCATAAGAACTGCTTTCGGTTAGATTATTTTTTGATATCATCTTCCTTACTTCAAAATGTGCTAACATGCCAAGTAAAGACAATAGAGATTGCGGATCATGCTCCTGTGACCCTTAATATGCAGTTAACTGGTAGGGATAGTACTCCTGGCATATGGCGTTTAAACGTTGGGATTTTGAATCATGAGGACTTTAAGAAACAGATGCAAACTGGACTTCATGAATATTTTGCACAAAATGAGGGTACAGCCTCATCATGTGTTATTGAATGGGAGGCATGTAAAGCATATATATTTGAGGTTGGATTATAGCATACGTTTCGTATAAGAAGCAAAATAGAATTTAACAGGAAGAAAAACTTGAAAAAACAGTGAAGTCTCTGTTAAATCAGTTCGCTATATTCCATTCTCCAGGTATTTATCAAAGACTACAACGAGCTAACTATGAATTGAACAATTTACATCTTGCTAAAGCTGAATTTGCATGGAGATGTATGCGCCAGAGATACTGGGAGAGTGGGGAGAAAGCAGGTAAACTTTTGGCATCTCACTTAAAGCAACAAAAAAATTGGAATTATCCCTTGATAAAAGGGGATCAAAATATATTATACACAACACCTAGAGAAATAAACTTAGAATTCCAAAAATACTATACTAAATTATATTAAAAATATATAGACCCTAGAGGTGATGAAATTGAATCATTTTTTTTTTCACAAGTGGTTCTTCCACAGCTAAATACAGAAGGGACAAAGACTCTTTCAAGACCATTAGAAATAGAACAGATTAAAAGGATTATTCTGAAAATAAAAGATGGAAAAACACCAGGGCGTGATGGTTTTCCTATAGAATGGTATAAAACATATGTAGATTTTTTTGGCTCCTAGACTTCTCTGTGTGTATCAAAAAGCCTTTGATTTGGACAGTTTGCCAACTTCTATGTATGATGCATATATATCTGTTATATCTCAACCTGGTAAAGACCATACAGATTGTGGAAATTACAGGCCAATCTCCTTAATGAACACAGATGCTAAAATATTATCTGCATTTTTGGCTAATACAGTCCAGGCTGTAATTTCAACTGTAATACATCCAGATCAAGTGGGATTTATTCAACATAGACAGGGAGCAAATCATTTGCGATTAGTAACAAATTTGGTAGCCCTTAATAGTAAAAGATCTGATCCAGCTGCACTTGTTTTTTGGATGCTGAAAAAGCATTTGATAAAATATCTCAACAATTTATATTAGCAATCTTAGGAAAGTTTGGATTTCCACAATAATTTATAAAATGGGTTAAAATTTTATATATTTGTCCTACGTCACAAGTAAGGGTAAATGGACTTCTCTCTGAATCTTTTTATTTGCAGAGGGGTACAAGACAGGGTTGCCCCCTGTCTCCCTTGTTATTTGATATATGTCTGGAACCACTAGCATGTGCCATTAGACAGAATAGAATGATACATGGCTTTGTCCATGAGCAAGTTGAATTTAAGTTAGCTTTATATGCAGAGGATTTATTATTATGTATTAGCAAACCAGAATTATCAATACCAGAATTAATGAAAATAATTGAGCTTTTTGGTAAAATCTCAGGATATACAATTAATTGGGCAAAATCAGAGTTAATGCCAGTAGGTAATAATAAAGAACTGGCATTGTACAAAAAACGGCAGTTCTGTCAGTGTCAAGAGGTATTGACACTGCCGCCTAGAGTGGTCATAATTGACCAGATAGGCGGGATATAAATGAAATAAATAAATAAATAAATAAATAAATAAATAAATAAATAAATAAATAAATAAATAAATATATTTAGGTATTTTAATTCCAAGGGATATTTCTCAGATGATTAAATTGAACTTCAATAAATTGATCACTGATATTTCTAATGACCTAGAAAGATGGGCATTACTTAAATTTAGCATCTGGGGTAAGGTTAACACCTTAAAGATGAATATATTGCCACGCATAATATATGTGATCCGTGCTATTCCATTCTATATTCCTCAAATTTACTTTAAAAAAATTAATAGAATATTTCAAAAGTTTATTTGGAATAATTCTCCACCTCGTATCTTAGTTAAAAAAATGCACTTGCCAATATCAGAAGGTGGCTTTAATCTCCGAGATATCAGTGTGTATAATAAAGCATATCTTTTAGCTCAAGTAAACTGCTGGCAAACCTCTGTTACTATGAATACTCCATCTTGGGTGATTCTAGAAATGGCTTATTTAACACCCCTATATGGATGGTTTGTTCTGGGTTCTAAATACATTTTGAGAAAAGGAAATATACCTCCTTCCGTTTTAGCTACTAGGGTAATATGGAGAATATTAGCTGGCCAATTACAATTCGACCCATATGCCCATGAAAAAACTACTCTATGGGGAAATCCAATACTAAGAATTGAGAAAAAGCCGTTTTTGTGGAAAAAGTGGGCACAATGTGGTATATACACCTTAGACCAGTTAATCAGTACAGATGATGAATTTCTATCTTTTTCCATTCTACATTCTAAATATAACCTATCTGCAACTACACAGTGGCAATATCTTCAACTCCAACGCCTTTTGGTATCTGTTTTTGGCCCATCTGCAATGAGTGCCTCAGAATCTCCCAGACTGTTAGAGGCAATTATTGGATCTAATGAGAAACCTAAACTAATAACTACAGTGTATAAATACTTAATAAAATAGATATTCAAGAACGTAAAGAAATATGGAACAGGGAATTGGAAAGTAAAATACAAGCTAAGCAATGGAAAACTTTACTAGAATCTATAAAAGATGTTTCCCTGGATTTGAAATTGAGATTAATCCAACAAAAAATAATATTTAGAATATATTGGACCCCACAATGGCTATTTAGGAAGAAATTGATAAATTCTGATAGATGTTGGAGATGCAATAGTAGAAACACATCCTTAATACATATGGTTTGGACATGTCCGGTAATACACCTGTTTTGTGTAGCAGTTCTTACTTGTATTAATGTAGTTTTGGGGGAATCCCTGATATTTCATGATATTCACATTCTTTTAAATTATATTCCCACTGTATGGGGTCTAACAAAGGGTCAACGAAATTGGATTCTGAGAGCACTCATGGTGGCAAAAAGACTTATATTAAAAGCCTGGAAAGACGATCATCCTCCACCTTTCACACAATGGTCGAAAGATCTGCAACAATTAGCCTCATTTGAACGAATATCATATAGAAAGCAACTCCATGAGGATATCTATGTAGATATATGGAAGCCCTTCATGGACTCATTGTAAATGCATAAGATAATTTATTGTGAACGTATATACTACTATACTATTTTGTATTGTATTGACCTTTTTTCCATCTGTTTGTTTTGTTTTGTTCTCTTGGTTCTGTTTTGTTCATTTTAAACTCTTTTTTCTTTTTAGTGTAATTTACGTTTATACTGTTATGTTAAACATGCAAAAAAAAAGTTAAAAAAGGTTAATGAATCAACGAATATGAATATATGAATATTCTCTGACGAATTGATGAATCAATTTGTTGATTCATTTTCACTTTAAAATACTATAAAACTGCCCCCCCAAGCACCTAGAGACACCAACGTTGTAGAAAAGCTTCCTCAGACAGGTTTCTACAAGCCTAGCAAGTTTGGTGAACATTGGGTTCCAGACCTCTGCATTATATAGTCACAGGTAAGACACCCCCAGGAAAGTTTCCCCCAAGTACTTAGAGAATCCTAAATCACACAGAAGCTTCATATGTCTTTCTCCAACAAGCCTGCCAAGTTTGGCGAAGATTGGATATCGGACATCTGAGCTATTCATCCAAAAATCCCCCCCCCCCAGGAAAGTGACAGAGCCGGCTGGCAAAGTTTACCACACAGCACAGAAGCGGATGGCATTCAGGGAGTTTGCTTTGGCCACAGCAGAATGAGAGATCTTTGGCACTGAGGTATTTTGGTTTGTCTCTGGCAGGTACACAGAGGCACGAGGCATTGAGGTAGAGTTTGTCTTCAGCAACATCACATTTGGCAGTGAAGTAGACTTTGGCCCCATCGGGCACTGAGGCACATGGCAGTGAAGTAGACTTTAGCCCCATCGGGCACTGAGGCATTTGGCAGCGAAGTAGACTTTGGCCCCATCGGGCACTGAGGCATTTGGCAGTGAAGCATATGTGTTCTTGGGCAGGATCACAGGCATCAGGCATATTGGCAGGGGTCTTCTCTAGGCAGCTGGCATTATAGGCAAGATGAGGTCTTGGGGTGTTTGAGTTTCTGGCTGGCAGACAAGATCTCCCAAGATGTGGGATTCGGGCATCTCAGGTACCAATATGATTCTTATGGGATAGCGTGGGGAGAGACATTGGGGGAAGCATTGGTGGTGAAGTGGCAGAAATCTGCCACATAGATGAGCGAGAGGGAGGCGTTTGCCATCAAGGTGAGATTTGAACACAATCCTCCAAAAAGAACTAATTATGTATTTAAAATGTACTGTTTTGGGCTGCCAGGAAGGGCTCACCCCTGCCACGTTGGCATTGGGGGCACCCGGGTTGGGTACGCCCCTGCCACATTGGCATTGGGGGCACCCGGGATGGGTACGCCCCTGCCAATGAGGCATCTTTTGGTTTCCCAGGTCGGGTAGGGCCTTGCCATGTTGGCATTTAGGGTGCGGCTCTGCCACTGAGGCAGAACTTGGCCCGAAGAAGCTAGAATCAGCAGGCAGGATTTGAGAATGTAGCCCGAGGAGGCTGGAATCAGCAGGCAGGATTGAGAATCTAGCCCGAGGAAGCTAGAATCAGCAGGCAGGATTTGAGAATGTAGCCCGAGGAGGCTGGAATCAGCAGGCAGGATTTGAGAATGTAGCCCGAGGAGGCTGGAATCAGCAGGCAGGATTTGAGAATCTAGCCCGAGGAAGCTAGAATCAGCAGGCAGGATTTGAGAATGTAGCCCGAGGAGGCTGGAATCAGTAGGCAGGATTTGAGAATGTAGCCCGAGGAGGCTGGAATCAGCAGGCAGGATTTGAGAATCTAGCCCGAGGAAGCTGGAATCAGCAGGCAGGATTTGAGAATCTAGCCCGAGGAGGCTGGAATCAGCAGCTGGCAGGACTTGGTCAAAACTTGGCCCGGGGATGCTGGAATCAGCAGCAGGCAGGACTTGGTCAGAACATGGCCCAATGAGGCTGGAATCGGAGGTTGGACTTCTGACTGCGGGGCATGTTTACAGGTTGGCAGGCAAGTAGGCAGGCATTTTTTTTCAGGAGGACTGGCGGGTGGGCAAGTGGGCAGAGAGGCAGGCGCATGGACTGGCAGACATGTTGTAGAGCCATCAGGCCTCAGGCAGGCTGGCAGGCAGTGTGGTAGGGGAGAGACTGTCATTGGAACCCTACCTCTTTGGGTTCAGTGAGGGGAAGCCCAACAAGGGAAGGTTCACCTTGATGAATGACAGTCTCTCCACACTAACGGGATCCAAACATGAGCGGCATGGTCGGAGTATGTCTCAGAGATGGAAAAAACACACGCTCGCTCTGGACGCTGGTGCGGGGGATGGAAAGGAGGTCCATGGCCACATTGGACAACTCCGGCCATATGACCACTTTCCTAGCCCAGAAATGGAGGGGATCTGACTGGGGGGACGGGGGGGGGGGTCAGCTAGATATTCCCACACCATCGCCTCTGCCGGATCCTCCTCAGCCGCCTGTCTTTCTTTTGCAGCAACTGCCCAGGTCACCACAGAGCTCCAGTAATGGGGACTGGGGCCTTCACCAGCTGAAGCCCTTCCCTGTGGCTCTGGCAAACCACCCTGCCCCTCCTCTGTCTTGTGGCCTGACGTTCCCGTCTCCCCATGCAAGCTTTGTGCACCCAACGCTCTGTGGACCTCAGTGGAGAGCTCCGTTCTCCACTCCTCAAGGTCCGAGGTGTGTGCTGCCAGGGCCCCCTTGATTTGAGGATCACACAGGCAGGCCATGCGGTAAGCTCTGTCCCTGTAGACAGGATGGAGTCATTTCCGCATGCCTGCCTTCACCAAAGCCCTGGTCCGTGGAAGGAGGGAGGATCCCAGTGCCACAGCAGCCTCCAGGGACCGATCGAGGGCATGAATCAGGGGGATGACCTGCCCCAGGCTCACTGTATAACCACAGAAGATGTCAGTGGTTTCCTGGAAAGGCTTGAGCACCTCCACTCTCTAGGAGAGGGCCAGCCAATCCGTGGCACTGATGCCCACCTCTCTCCCCCCGGGCAGAATGGGAATGGAGGACATGATGTCCTCCAAAATGGCCTTCTGCTCCATGGTGTAGGTGGAGTTCCACCTGGTGGGCAGGTCTGTCAGGAGAATGTGGGTCTCCTGACCCAACTCCTCCTGTCTCTCATGCAGCCGGCAGGCAGCTTTCAGGCTGCAGGAGAAGTGGCCCACCAGTTGATGGCATTGCTCCAGGAGTGCCCACATCTCCCAGGTGCCTGCGTCCCACTCAGGCTTGACGTGGCTGCCCAGGCCAATGGCATCACGCACAAAGCCCATCGCATTCAATGCCACCAACATGTTCCACCCAGCATCCGTGACCATGTGGCCACGGATGAACTCCCCCTCCGGTGCCCACTCCTGCAGCACAGACAGGAAATCATTGGCGATGTTCCTCCCCGTCACCTGAGCTTCCATGTGCCGCACCTGCAGCAGAACGGGGGGCAGGACAAGGGCCTCCCCCTGTGGCCCTGTTGCTGATGCCCTGTGTGACGTTCACCCTTGTGGCACCTGCGTGTTTTGCCCTCACAAAGGCTCAAGTCGTGTTTTCCTCTCGCTGCCACCAGTGGATTACCTCAATCCACAATATAAATGACGTTTGTCAGGACACTTGTCTTGTGAATACAAACAGAACTTATTTATTGAAGTGAAGCAGATTTAATAATCACAGAAGTTCTTCAGATAAACATTGTACACAAGCCAATCATTAACAGTTCTCTCAGTACATACTTTTCTCTTGCAATATCATTACCACCTTCTCTACCTATTTTCTTAATCTTTATCTTTATCTTTTATCTTTATTAGATTTTTACCCCGCCCCCCTAGACAAAGTCTACTCGGGGCGGCTTACACACATAATAAAAACATCATTATACATAAAAGATTTAAAAGATCATAATTTTAACACTTATATTAAATTAAATCAATACCAAGATTAAAGAATAAAGATCAGTTATTGACTGGAGGGAAGGCCTGTCTGAAAAGCCAAGTTTTCAAATGGGTTTTAAAAACACCCAGCGAGGGTGCTAGGTGAATTTCAGTTGGGAGGCTGTTCCATAGCCGAGGGGCCACTGCCGAGAAGGCCCGGTTTCTTGTTCTTTCTTTCCGGGCCTCTCTTGGCGTTAGGCCCCTCAGCCGTCCCTGCTGGCTATTCCGGGTGATTCGGGTAGATCTAGGTGGGAGAAGACGATCTGCCAAGTATCGAGGTCCCAAACCGTTTAGGGCTTTATACGTCATCATTAACACTTTGAAGTCAATGCGGAAACGAATGGGCAGCCAATGCAAGGCAGCCAGAGTGGGAGAGATATGCTGAAATTTCCTCACCCCACTAAGAAGCCTGGCTGCCGCATTCTGCACCATTTGAAGTTTCCGCATCAATCTCAAAGGCAGCCCCACGTAGAGCGCATTACAATGGTCTAATCTCGAGATTACGAGCGCATGGACAAGAGTAGTGAGGGCCTCCCCATCAAGATGTGGTCGCAGCTGGGCAATCCGCCATAGATGGAAATATGCGGAGCAGGCCACGGACGCCACCTGGGTTTCCATGGTAAGCGCTGGGTCCAGATGTATCCCCAAGCTGCGAACCTCACTCTTTGCGGTAAGGGTCGTTCCCCCCAAAAGAAAGGGAGTCACCCAAACCGCCAATGGAGGGACCTCCCACCCTCAAGACCTCCGTCTTGTCCGGGTTCAGCCTCAATCCATTCAACTGCATCCATTGCAGTACAGTCTCCAGGCAGCGCTGAAGAGACAGAACGGCATCCACTGAAGTAGATGAAAAGGAGATGTAGAGCTGCGTGTCATCAGCGTACTGATGGCACGAAGCACCGCACCCCCTGATGACCCCACCCAGCAGCCTCATATAGATATTAAACAGCATTGGGGAGATGATCGACCCCTGCGGAACCCCACAACTGAGACTCCATGGGGCCGAAACATTCTCCCCAAGCTGTACTCTCTGGGGATGGTCCTCCAAGAAGGATCGGAGCCAGGCAAGCGCCAGGCCACCAATTCCCAACTCAGAGAGCCTCCCCAGGAGGATACCGTGGTCGACGGTATCAAAGGCGGCTGAGATATCGAGGAGGACCAACAAGGACATATTGCCCCTCTCGGCCTCCCTCAACAGGTCATCCAACAGTGCGACCAGTGCCGTTTCTGTGCCATAACGCGGCCTGAAGCCCGACTGAAATGGGTCCAGGGCATTGGTTTCATCCAAAAGTGTCTGAAGCTGGTCTGCCACCACCCTCTCCACCACTTTGCTAAGGAAAAAAACATTGGCGACGGGCCTATAATTTCCAATATCATCCGCCGCCAAATTTGGTTTCTTCCTTATGGGCCTAATGAGTGTCTCCTTGAGGGCAAGAGGAACCTTGCCCTCTTGGAGAGGCCCATTAATTATTGCTGTGGCCCATTCCGTTGTTACAGGCCTGGCTACTTTGATTAGCCAGGCCGGGCAAGGGTCAAGGGAGGAGGTGGTGGCCCGACAGCGATCAAGCGCTTTGTCCACCAGGTCTGGCATCACAGGCTGAAAGAATTCAAGAGTCACCGGGCAGGGCGGAGCGCTGGACATCTCTGCTCGATCCACTGTATTTAAAAAAAGGAGAGAGGTCCCGGCGGATGGCCTCCACTTTTGATTTTAAAAATGCTGCAAATTGGTCAGGTGAGATATTAATGGGAGGCCCATCACCCAGACCAATTCCGGATAGATCGCGAACTATACGGAAAAGTTCCGCCTGCTGATTAGAAGCATCGCTTATCCGGTCAGCGATGTGTGATCGTCTGGCAGCCCTTACCTTAGCCAGGTAACGGTTAGTTGCGATCCTGACAGCTTTCTTATTATAATCCGTCGGTTCCTCTCTCCAAGTGCACTCTAGCTGTCTCCTATTTCGCTTCATTGCTCGTAGGTGCCTGTTATACCAGGCACCTCGCCGAGCTCTGCTCCTGAGAGGGCGTTTAGGAGCGATCGTGTCTACAGCCCTAGTGGCGGCGGCAAGCCATCCGTCAACCAGAGCTTCGACAGGAGCGCCAGACAGCTCAGCTGGAATCCCTCTCATGGTATCCTGGAATCTCAATGGATCCAGTAACCTTCAAGGGCGGACCATCAAAATAGGTCCATGCTCCCTGCGGGGAGGGAGTGCCACTGAGAGGTTACATTTTATTAGGTGGTGATCTGACCATGACAAGGGGACTGACACCAGGTCAGTCACCATCAGACCACACTCGCTCCGTTCAGTGGAAAATACCAGGTCTAGCATATGGCCGCCCGTATGTGTGGGGCCGTTAATGTGTTGGGACATGTCCAAGGAAGCCATGGTTTCCAAGAACTCAAGAGCTGGACCGGAAACCTCTGCCTCCGCATGGATGTTGAAGTCACCCAAGACCAAGAGCCTCAGGGACTCCAACAGTGCCGCGGAGACAAAGTCCGCCAGCTCCGGTAGGGAGGTGGCTGGGTCGTGGGGAGCGCGGTAACCCAGCAAGATCCCAATACCATCCCTGGCCCCAACAAACACATGGAGGGCCTCCAGACCTGGCTTTACCACCGTGGAATGCCTAGTAACCTCAAGAGTATTTCTATAAACAATGGCTACTCCCCCCCCCCCCCGCCCCTCCAATCTACCCTGGTGCTGGACTGCATAACCAGATGGACAGGCAAGGGTCAGGGGAACCCCCCCCTTCCCCGCCCATCCAGGTCTCGGTTATGCACGCCAGGTCTGCGTCCTCCTCCAGAATGAGATCTTGAATAAGCTGGGATTTGTTGGACACAGACCTGGCATTCAACAGCACCAGTTTTAGGGTGGAGGGCCAGCTGAGCTGTCTACCTCGAGACTGGTAGCTGGTCACAGAGCCAGAACAGTGAACAGCCTTCAAACATCTGTTCACTGTTCTTCTAAAACGAGTAGGCACTGAGCCAACGTCATATCTCCCTCTACCCGTAATCACCCTGATGTTCGCCCCCTCGCTGGGGGGACAGGCCCTCCTCTCCATGTCAAGAAAGAAGAAAGAAAAAAAAAGAAAAAACAAGATACACTAACGTAATACAATAAACAATAATAAGAGAATTAACAAAATAATAATCAATAATAAACCATAATACAGAGTCACATAATTATCAATATTTAAATTAATCAAACTATTATATATAACATATAACATATAATCAAAAAGAAATAAAATAAAATAAACAAAAATAAACACTAAAGTTTCCCCCCACACAATTGGACCGGTCTCGCAGTACACTTTATCTCTTAACCAGCTTTATCTCTCTTAGTATCTGTTCTCTCTCTTTCTGACTAACCAGTCCCTATCTCTATCTGGATCTCATCCCAATCTCTGTCTCTGTCTCTGTCTCTATCTCTATCTGACTCCTCCTTCTCCTGCCAAGCCTCATGTAGCTGCTGACTCCGCCTCTCCAATCCTCTCATAGGCTCATGCAAATTAGCTCATGACTATGAGTGGCATGAGTGACGTGGGGCGATCGTCACACCCTGCTACTCCTCAAGTCCTCTGGCTGCCACCAGTGGGGTGTGAGCGAGAGGTAGCCATGCTGACCTCTGCTCCACAGGTCCGTGTGAAGTGCACCTTACGCCCCCGAACCCATGAAAGGTGGTCACGGACCACCTCCCTCACAGAGTCATAGAGCAAGGGCAGCACTCTAGAACTGAGGGTTCTCTGTGAGGGAGATCATACCAGGGGGCAAAAAAATGCAGCAAGTGGTGGACGCCCAGGGCTTCCATGGTGGACAGTGGAAGTCTGAGCAGGGCAATCATCTCAGTGGAGGACAGATGCCTGGGGTCTGACTCCCTCCGGACCACCACAAGGCAGGCATTGCCATTACTGGTTCTGATTCGGACTGGGGATCTTCAGAAACTAGTAACTCCTCAGATTCCTCTAGGAAGAGGAGCGGCAGTTCTTTGGACACCTCTGGAAGCTTTGCTTCCATGCCTGCTGCAAAGCCACTGGAGGAGGGACGGTGGTGGTGGTGCCTAGCCTACGTAGCCTTATAGGCTTCTTTCCCTTGGATACCCCATGGTGGAGACTTCCCTTCATTTTCTACTGCCCTTATACCTGCCTGCCAAACCAACTAAACAAATAATAAAGTGATGGGGAAGGAAACTAATAGAGAGGGTATTCATCGGGACTTAAAATTTGATGAATTATGGATCAACGAATATATGACGAATCGGCTATATTCGTCGAAAATAGCAATTCATTTTTATATTCGTCTCCATCTCTATTATTTATTCAATTTGTATCCTGCTCCCATTAGTGTCAAGGCACTACTCTGGGCGGGTTACAACACATTTAATAGAAAACAAAAATGAAAATAGAAGCATTAAAAGTATCAATAATAATCCTAAAAACAGATGACACCAACTGATCATATAAACCCAGAGCAGACAGAGGAAAAGGGGGAGGAGAGAAGAGGAGGAAAAAAAAAGAGGGGTGAGAAGGTGGTCAGCTGGGGGCCATGTGGAAAGCCTCCCAGAAAAGCAACATCTTTAATTGCTTCCTCAATGTTAGCAGGGAGGGGGCTAGATGGAATTCATCTGGAAGTTGGTTCCATAAAGTTGGAGCCACCGCGGAGAAGGCCCTACCTCTTGTAGAGGTTGTATGAGTTTCCCTCAGGGTAGCCACCCGGAGGAGTATCGCCTGGGATGATCTTGTGGGTTGGGCAGGTGACATTAATGAAAAATGCTCTGACAAGTAACATGGGCCCAAACCATGGAGGGTTTTTGTATGTGAGTGTCAGAACCTTGAACCTGATCTGGGATGCCATGAGCAACTAGTGGAGGAGAGCCAGAACTGAAGTGATGTGATCAAATTTAATTGCACCCACCACAACTCTGGCTGCCCCATTCTGGAATCACTGATATCTCTGGATCAGGCTTAAGGGAAGGCCCACACAGAGAGCATTGCAGTAGTTGAGCCAGGAGATTACCAAGGTCTGCACCAAAGTCCTGAGGGAGTCCTCATCTAGGTAGGATTAAGGTGGTTAAAGGCTGATCTGGATACGACTGCAATATGGGACTCCCAAGAAAGAGCCCAGTCCAGAAAAACACCCAAATTACGCACTTGGTCCCTAAACTGGAGGGAATTACCATCCAGCCTAGGGAGCATCCTCCTAACCTATCAAATGCCCTCCCTGGAGCAAAATCTCTGTTTTGTCTGGGTTTCTGTTTGAGCCTGTTAGCCCTGGTCCATTTCAGTACTGAAACCAGACAACACTCCAGTATCTGGATGGCATCCACTGCAGAGGTGGTAATGGAGAGATAGGCACCTTACTCCGAATCTCCTGATGACCTCCCCCAACGGCTTAACATAGATGTTAGCATCGGGAAGAGTGCTGATCCCTGAGGAACCCTGTGCAGTAGGGTCCAAGATGCTGACACCTCCTCCCCTAGCTGAACTCTTTGGACATGGTCCTTGAGGAAGGATTGGAGCTAGCTCAATGCTAAATCCCCAATCCCAACCTCACAGAATCGATCCAGAAGGATACTGTGGTTGATGGTATCAAAAGCCATGGAGAGATCTAGGAGTACCAACAGGGTGCATCTGCCCTTTCAGCCTCCCTTAAAAGGTCATCCTGCAGCACGACCAGTGTCGTCTCAGTACCCCGTTACAGCCTGAATCCAGAATCCAATCAGGTGTCCATTTTTCAGATTAGGGCAAGGCAGCTGTCAGGTTGGACGCTCCATTTGATCATTGTAAAAGTATGTTTCCTTCTGTGGCAATTGTGGTTTTGCTGATCTCAATTTCCTGATCAAGGACCTCCGCCTATTCTTCATTGCTTATCAGTTTTGATACAGTGCCAAGAACCGCCCCCAGATTTCGCCATAGAGGCTTTGATTTCAATGGCAATGGAGACTTTTCTTTCAGCGATTATATAGTGATCACCAATATGAAAATAAGTAACAAAATGAAATGTTGTTAAAGTAAATTAAGTTAAATGTATCTGTGAAGATTCTCATTCAGCCAGCTGAGGTTATCTGAGTTGAATCATGGCAACTGGACTTTTTTCTTATTAGGTTGAAACGTTTTGCTACTCATTCAAGTAGCTTCTTCAGTCTGAGGAGAGTTGGTAGGAGACCCCGATATATCTTCCATGTTGGTTTCACTTCCCCCTGGTCTGAATAGGCTCGTTAGATAGACAAAGGACTGGGGGTGAGTGAAAATCCCACTTCTCCAGTCCTTCTCCACCCATTGTCATGGGTCGTTAACAGTCGTTAACAGTGGTCTTTCTCGTGGGTGTGGTCCTGATCTTTCTGGGGAAAAATGAAAGGGTCACATAATAAATAGGAGACAGATTGTATCTAAGGCCTCCACCCCTGTTGAGTGAGGGCTTTTCTAAATGTATGGCCTCCCTGACCCCTCTCTCGAACCACCTATCTTCTCAGTTCAAAATGAATACACCTTGGTCATCAAATGAGTGTCCTTTGTTTTTCAAGTGAAGGAACACTGCTGATTGTGGTCCTGAGCCATTGCCCCTCCTGTGGTGGGCCATTCTCCTGTTTAGTGGCTGTTTGGTTTCTCCAATGCAGAGCTACGAACACTCCTCTTTGCACTGGACCACATATACTATACTGCTCCTGTTGTGTTTTGGTGTCCGGTCTTTTGGGTGGACAAGTCTCTGCCTTAGTGTGTTTGTGGGTTTGAAGTGCATGAGTATGTGATGTTTACCAATAACCCTTTTGAGTTTTTCAGACACACCTTTTATGTGACCAGGTTCTTCCATCGGCTCTGGGTCTCAGACTGTTCTATTGTCCTGCTGGGTCGGGACATTGCCTTGTTAAGGGTCCATTTTGGATATCCACAGGCCTTAAGGGCTGTCTTCAGATGTCTGTCTTCCTTCTTCTTGGCTTCAGTGGAGGTGGGAATGTTTCTTGCTCTGTGGTTTAATGTCCTGATGACCCCTCATTTGTGTTGCAATGGGTGATGAGAGTCAAAACTCAGGTATTGATCAGTGTGTGTAGGTTTTCTGTAAATTTTCTGTAAATTTCAGCTGAGAGTTTTGAATAGCTTGATGTCTCATCACAGGTTGCAACACGTGAGTATCCACGATTTGACTCATTGGTCTTCATCTTTGGCTATCTCTCCAAATTGCTTCATGTCCTGCTGACAGATACGTTCCAGGAACTTCCAGTGTTGTTTGTAGGAACTGTCCTCAATCTTATGCAAATTTACACCTTTAAATATCAGTACCTCCAAAGGGAGGCATCTATGTGATCAGACCCATCTGTCAGGTACTCTTAGAATCTCCTCCACAGAAAAAAGGTAAGTGTCAGTAAGACTTTTCTCTTCTTATGTAAAATGAAGCTTTGAGTATCCAGAGAACATGGTCTATTGGTCAGGCATGTATTAGAGAACCATGATAGAATGACCGTTCTAAATTATAATTAAAATTATAACCATAATATATTGAATATTTAAGAAAGACTAGGTAATATGAACAGTGTGAAAAACAGCAGCTGAACTAAACAGTCCTTTAACTGTATTTATCAGTTACATTTGCCAAAGAATGTCCTGTGGATTGTTGTCATGAAAGAAATTCAAATCTCTGCAGCCAAATAACAATATGGAAACTCCGGTTGAAAAAATGTTTCAAGAGTTGTTTTGTCAACTGATAGAATTCTGCCTTGATGATACAGAATTGTTACCATTACTGTTCACTTGGACTAACTGAATACATGGAAATCAACTTCAGCATGGGTACAGGAGCATCTTCCTTGAGGCTGAATTTGATTTTGGGGGAGAAATCTAGTTGTGATGCTAAAACCATCATCAGAAACTACACCGGGGTTGTTGGTTTTTAAAAGTAGTTATGGACTCCTCAGATTTTAGAATACGTATATGGAGCAGGAAGTTTTAACCCCTCTAGTTGTAATAAAGCTCATGCGCTGATACTTTCTGATGTATGGTGACTCTGAGGCTGCATAGGCTAGCTCTTATCCCAGGAGGCATGATGGAGAATCCAACTCTCACTCATAGTGGTGCCTGCTGGATTGATATGAGGTTAGTATGTGTTAAGAGGTGAGAGTATTAATGCAAAGAAGAGGAAATTTCTGTCCCAACAAGAAAGCAAACCCACATGGATGTCTTATGATCCAGCTTTTTATGCTTCGTGTTCCAAAGGGATTTTAAAAATCCACATAGTGAGGAACCATGACTGTGTACTGATCAGACAAGCAGGGAGAAGTCTATCATCTTTCCTTTAAACTGCTGGATAGTTTAGTGGCTTAGGTCTCTGGGTGTGGAGCTAAAGGTTGGAAGTTCAATTCCCCACTGTGCCTCCTTGAGAGGGTACTTCCCAGCTCTGCAGTTCAAAGGTGGCTGTTGTTGTTGTCGCTGTTCAAAAATTCCAAGCACAGATGATCAAAATGATAAAAACATTGACTAGTATTATAAAACAGATACAAGTTTTAACCAAAAACCTAAGTATTCATTAAAGATTGATGCAGTATGTATGCTGCTGCTGATGATGAAAATATCCATTCAACAGAAGAGGAAACAGAAATAATAATTAAAAAACATATAAACAATACAACCAGGATGCATTAAAAACTTTTACATAAAACATTTAAAATGGTGGAATTAGTCAAATTAAGGCTAGATAAATTCATTTGACTGCTTAGGTATAATATTTTGAAATGCCTGCTTGAATAACAGGAATTTTAGTGAATTTCATAAAAATCACCAGCAAAGGGGCCAAATGAATTGCAGAACAAAATACATTCCCAGCTGAGGAACAACTACGGAGAAAGCCCAGTTTCTTGTCCTCTCCCTCTGGGCCTCTCTCTCAGATTGCTTCTTCAGCTGGTCTGCTTGGGAAGTTCATGTAGGATATAGAGGTCCATTTGGAACTAGGCGCTTTGCCAGGTACTGAGGACTCAAACCACTCAGGGCTTTCTAGGTTAAAACAATCATCTTGAAGCTGGCACAGAAGCAAACAGATAACCAGTGTAAGGTGGCCAGACTTGGGGTGATGTGCTGATATTTATTCACTCCACTCAATAGCCTGGCCACCATGTTCTGGACCTGTTGAAGTTTCCATGACAGCCTCATGGGCAGCCCCACATAGAGAGCATTGCAATAGTCTAATTTTGAGACTACCAGTGTGTGGACTAGCATGGTGAGGGACCCGGTGTCAAGGTAGGTGTCACAGCTGGGCAATCAGCCTGAGGTAGAAGTAGGCAGACCAGACCACAGATGCTATTTGCATGTCCACTGACAGTGTTGGGTTCTGTAGGACACCCAAACTATGAACTTCATCCTTCGTGGAGAGAGTAGCACCCCTAAAGGAAAGGGAGACCCCCAATCTGCAGACGCCCAGAGCACCCACCAAAAGGACTGCTGTCTTGTCTGGGTTCAGCCTCAATCTGTTGGCCCCCATCCACTCCAGTACCACAGCCAGGCAGCACTCAAGAGATGAGACAGCATCCACAGCAGAAGGGTGGAAGGAGATATAGATCTGCATGTAATCTGCATATTGATGATATGAAACTCCAAATCTCTGGATGACTTCCCCAGGAGCCTCATATAGATGTTAAATAGCAACGGGGAGATGATAGACCGTTGAGGGACTCGACAATTGAGAGTCCAAGGGGTGGAGACAATCTCTCCTAGTTGCACTCTCTGAGGATGGTCCTCCAGGAAGGACTGAAGCCCAGATAAGGCCAGGCCACTGATATCCAGTCCAGAGGGTCTCCCCAGGAGGATAGCATGGTTGATGGTATCAAAGATAGTTGAGGGGTCAAAGAGGACCAACAGAGACATTTTACTCCTGTCGGCTTCCCTCAAAAGGTCATTGTGCAGAGCAGCCAAATTGTGGTGGTCCAGGTCTCGGCAGGTGGCCTCCACTTGGTTTTTAAAGCATATACTGTATTTTTCCATGTATAAAAAGAGACTTTTTCCTAAAATAATTAGAGGAAAAATTGAGGGTCGTTTCATACACAGAAGTAAGGAGGGGGGAGGGATCAAAGCGCTTTGATCCCTGCTTTCCCCCTCCACTTTTTGCAAAGAAAGTGGAGGAGGGAAAGCACTTTCCTCGTAAGAAAGTGGAGGTGGCTTTCCCCATCCACTTTCTTTGCAAAATGTGGAGGGGGAAAGCAGCTTTTTACAAAGAAAGTGGAAGGGGAAAGCACCCTCCACTTTCTTATGAGGAAAGTGCTTTCCCCCTCCATTTTCTTTGTAAAAAGCTGCTTTCCCCACCACTTTTTGAAAAGAAAGTGGAGGGGGGAAAGCACTTTCCTCGCAAGAAAATGGAGGGTGCTTTCCCCCTCCACTTTCTTTGCAAAACGTGGAGGGGGAAAGCAGCTTTTTTCTTTGCAAAAAGCTATTTTGCCCGTCTACGTTTTGCAAAGAAAGTGGAGGGGGAAAGGACTTTTTTCCCAAGAAAGTGGAGGGGGCAAGCAGGAATCAAAGCACTTTGATCCCTGCCTTCCCCCTCCATTTTCTTGTAAAGAAAGAAATTTTGGGTTAGAAAAGTGGGGGGTGTCTTATACATGGGGGCGTCTTATACACGAAAAAATATGGTATTTCTCCCTTGAAGGAACACGTAGCTGGTTGTGTCATAGTTAAAAATCTCCACAGTTTCTTGTAAACTGTGGATATTTTTAGTTACAATTTATTTGAACAAGCCCACATCAGAAGCCAGATTGTGAAGCTGGGTCATTCCACCTTGTTTTCAAACACTAGAGGTGCATGAGACTCTCTGAAGTATTAGCTGAATGTATTGTGTTGCTTTTGTAACAGGTATCATCACCTACACCATGAATACTCTTGTTCAGGCAAATGATAAATTCAGTGTGGATCTTTTCAAAAACCTGCTGAAAGAAAGCTCTGATGGAAACATCTTCTTCTCCCCTTTGACTATCTCAGCTGCTTTGGGCATGGTTTCTCTTGGTGCCCGAGGGGAAACTGCCAAGCAGATGGAAATGGTAGGTGGTATCAAACTACACTTCTGTTCCAAAAACGTCTTATATTTCAATACTGTAATAAGGGCCACATATTATTCCAGCAGTGTGGTAATCCTTGGGTAATGCTTACAGCAGGTAGCTTTTCATGTGAGGAGGCTGAGCTCTTGCCCTGAATAATGGGGAATATTTTGCTGGCATCTCCTCTTCCTGGCCATCCCAGATTCCTTTGACACACAATTGCTATTGTTGATATGTGCCATCAGGTCGCTTCCAGTTTAAAGGAAATCCTGTAATTGATTAATCTTCAAGTAGTCTTGTGATTCAATTTTTCCTAACATGATTGCACTCTCAAATTTCCGCTACAGAGCTGAGCAGAGTAAGAGTGGAAACTTAGATCAACAGTGATGCTAGGACAATGATTTCCATCATACCCAAAAGCAACAGATTAGTTATGGGTGAAGGATTCAATTGTTCTGTAGGAAACAACACCGAGCAGTGCTTCTCAATTCCATGAAATAGAATTCTATTATATCCTGAGGAACATCATCCACATCCACATAAAAGGGCCAGCACCTATCATTAGGCAGATGCTATCACAATTTCGTTCAGTGAAAAGAGAGCTCTAGTGCCTTGCCTCTTTATGATCCATGTTTTGGGAAAATGTGCCTGCTTGGTATTAAACAACAACAAAAAAAGAATGGAAATTGTGAATGGAATTAGGATGAAAGAGGATGCTGCAATTACAGTGATCACCACACCAATCTCTCATTTTATATTTTGCATTGCAGGCTCTTCACTTCAATGAGATCACTGGATGGCCTCCCCACGAACCTTCAGACATGCCTGTAAGAGCATTCTTGATCACAATGCATCTCTGTCCCTAGTTCAGTTGGGGAGAGAAGGCACAGACATCAGCAGAATATCCATCTGAAATATTAAAGAAACTCGTAGGAAAAAGAAAGTCTGACAACGATGGGATTGTATTAACCTGCCATACAAGGCTGCTGTCTGAATTGTTGAAATAATGTATGCAAAGCACTTTGGGTGCTTAAAATGTGCAGTAGCAAGACTCAACACCAACGTATAACTTATTAGCATAAAACATGGGGCCTCTCACACTCTAGTGTATATGCTTTCGGGTCAGCAGAGAACATCCTGCCAAGTTCAAGCATTGCCTTGGGTTGTTGTTTTTCAATCTTGGAGAGAAATAAGTGTTGCAGTTAACAGGAGGGGCATATGGTTGCTCCATCTCTGACAGTAATTTCCTGAGGACTTCTTATAAATCAGTTGTTGGTTCTGTCTGGTGCCTTACTTATTTTAACTGTTGGTCTGGAGAGTCTGAGGAAAATGGGGTCTCCTTAAACAGTCTTTCTTGTTTCAAGGTTGCAGGAGCACGCTGTGACCGGCCTGGAGGACCTCATGAACAGTTCAAGTCACTCTTATCTTCCATCAACACGCATACCAAAAATTATGCTCTGAGTATTGCCAACAGGCTGTATGGATCGAACACTTACAGATTCCGTCAGGTGAGAATCAGTGCTGCACAAATGTTTGCCCCCAACCCTGCGCCTCCATCCAGTATTGACTGCTGAATAACAGGAATCACATGGGTTTTGTAGAACTGCTATTTTCATAGAAATTCACAGTACCAATTCCATTAAAGGTCACCTTCTCTCATTAAAAGATGGGCAAGTGATTTAATAACATTTCACAAAAACAAATGGACTACTTAGAGACTTTCCACGCTGGCATATAGTTATGACATATGGATCTCTGATAGCACTAGCTGGCAAGGAAAAAAATAACTTGTCCACTTGCGTTTAGATTTACAATGTTTAAGATTTGTACCACATCTTTCTGGCACAGGGCTACGGCATACATTCTTCTTCTTCTTCTTCTTCTTTTGAATTATAACATACAAACTCACAAACATTAACAATCTAGCATATCATTAACAAAACACAACAAAAAAGACAAAAAGAAAAACTACTAGCTAACTATCCTTTCTTCCCCTATGGATCAGAAGATTTCATCATCGTCTGGACCTCGAATGTCTTCAAGAGGGTTCCGGTGGGCACTGAGTTTGCTATATACTAAATTTCCCCCTAAGCTCCTGCCTTTTTCTGGGCCCAATTATGTATCAGCTTCCAACTTTGCTTTACAAAGTCTCTTGGTTGATTCTGTAGTGCCTCTGAGAGCATGTCTAGTTCTGCCAAGTCCAATAGCTTCTTTAAAAGCTCATCCATTGTTGGTGTCTCTTCATTCTTCCATTTTTGGGCCCAGAGTAACCTAGCTGCTGTGAATATATACAGTAGACTATATTTTATTTTCTTATCAATAATTTCTGACATTATATTCAATAATAACATTTCAGGTTTAAAATTTAATTTTTGTTGAACAATTTCTTTTGCCAATTCCCAAACCTGTATCCAATTTTTTTTTGGCTTTTTCACATGACCACCACATATGATAGTAAGTCCCTGGATTTTTTTTACATTTCCAACAAACATTGCTGTTACCTTCTGACATTTTTGCCAGTTTTACAGGGGTAAAATGCCATCTATAAAAGATTTTAAGGATATTTTCTCTAAGATTCACTGGCTTAATCATTTTATGATTCTCTTTCCACATCTTTGTCCATTCATCAATATCAATATTGTAGCCAAAATTTTATGCCCATTTTACCATCATCTCCTTCACCCTCTCATCCTCCAAGTCATGTTCCAATAAATATGTATACATTTTTTTATTATTTTCTCATTAGTATAAATCCATAATACATCCACCTGGACTTTCCCATCAAAAAAGCCCATAATTTTATCCTTTTTATATCTCGATTCTAGTTTCAGCATTGAGCACCAATCTGTAGCCAGGCCCAGTTTCTCTAGATCTTGTTTGTCTGTTATATTCTGATCTTTAGTTAATAAATCTTTATATGTGAGTAACGCTCCCTCCTGATTCAATACTTACAAAGTAAATGCTTCTATTGGAGCTACCCATATCAGAATTTTCTTGTAGGTTTGTATTTGGAATTTTTGCCATACTAAGCATAACGCCTTCCTCAGAATATGTTCTGCAAAATGTGATTGTTCTTTGTATTTCCCATACCACACATATGCATGCGAACCCATTTTTAGATCATGACCCTCCAACCTCAATAATCTTTGATTTTCTAATGTTATCCATTATTTTATCCAGACCATAGCACATGCCTTATAATATAATAGCCAATTCGGTAGTCCTGACCCCCTCTTTCTTTTAAATCTTGCAGTATTCTAAGTTTTATTCTTGGTTTCTTGGCCTTCCATACAAATTTCGAAGTCAGGCTGTCCAGATCCTTAAAGTATTTATAATTTAGTAAAATTGGTAAATTTTGAAATAGAAATAACAGTTTTGGTAATATCATCATTTTTATTGTGGAGATTCTTCCCATCAAGGAGATTTGTAGCTTAATCCATTCTTCCAAGTCTTTCTGAATTTCCTTTTGTGTAGTAAGATAATTTTCTTTCATCAAATTACTTGGCTTCTTTGTAATAATAACTCCTAAATAGTTTGCTAAGGCATACATTCTTCTTGACATGTTTTTGGAGTCCAGCATATCCTCCGTGTGAAAAATATTTCAATCCACATACAATTTGTCTCTCTCTCTCTCTGTGTATTGGGGATTGGGAATACAACACAAACATTAGAACCATGGAATGAAGGGAATCAGCAACAAGCATGTGATAGTGACACTGAAAGAGCAAAGTTAGAAGGAGAGACTGGGAGGAGGGGGTGATGTGAGTAAAGATCCTCTTCAACACAGGCCTGGCACAGGGATAGAAGCATATAGAGAAGAGGAAGAAGAATCAGCTGACAGGCAGTGAGTCCCCCTGGCTTTCAGCACTCATCCCTTGACTGGAAAGCCAAGAGCCAAGAGTTTAATTGACAACTGATTGGAATCATTTGCTATTTGCATGGGAGGAGTGTGTCAAATGACTCACCGCTCCTCCCCCTCAACCTCAACAGTCCTTTCATAGCTCGGTCCACCCCACACGGAAAAAGACAAGTCTGGACAGGCCCTTTTCAAACAAACCTGTTCTATTCATTTCAATGTTTCTTTCCAAACTTACAAATGTCTACTCAGAAATTCACCAAATTGATTTCTGTGGGACTTCTTTTTGGGTAAATATGTACAGATGCCGGAGTGAATTAGATTCACGTTTAGTCATCTTTTGAGGAAACTCACTGAAAATCATAGGAATTAACTTATTCCTGACTACTAGCTCCATTAATTTTACTTTCTCAACTGCAGTAATGAAGAAGGTGTGGCATTCTCGACTTTAGCTCACACGGTTGCTTATTACTGATCATGGTAGATGAAAGTGAAATTACCTGGTGGACTAATGGTTCCCTATCGCTGAATTAAACAGTTAAAAAGGAGGGTCAAGTTAACTGCTTATGAAACTTAATCATTCCATTACTTTGTTTGTTGTTTGTCCAATTCTATGCAGCATTATTTGAATTGCACAAAGGAGCTGTACCATGCTGGGTTGGAAACAGTTGACTTTAAGCATGCAAATGAGGAAGCTAAAAGGAAGATTAATTCCTGGGTTGAAAGCCAAACAAATGGTAAGGGATGATATCTCACTTCTCTCTTATTTTCTCTGAGGTCAGCTAGGAATAGCTGGTTATTTTTCCCACATGAGTTAAACAGCATAATATCAGTCAGAACTGTGCAACATTCACTTTGCATCTATAAATGAAAAGAAGCCAAGAGTAGTTGTGTATTTTGTGTGTTCCTCTCTACTGCTGTTCAAGTCTGCAAAAAATCTGAGTTACTGAAAATGCTTAGCTGTCCAAAGATAATATTTTGCATTGAATTCATCTCAAAAAGGTAAAATCAAGAACATTATTGAGAACATTGATCCATCAGCTGCCCTGATCTTGGTGAATGCCATATATTTCAAAGGAAAGTGGCAGCGGCTGTTTGATCCAAAGCACACCCATGAAGCACCTTTTTGGACTTTGAAGGTATGATATGACTAAAAGCTTGTGATAATAATCATTGTTTCTCATCCAGTTGATTCTGACAAAAGTCAGCCCTTTCCAGGGTTGGCAGCATATGCAGTACTCAGAAGAAGCTTAACAGTCCCTTCTCCTGGCAGGAGAGAGGGTGGCATCTATATGGCATGACAGAGATCAAGATTTGCATTTGTCTTTGGCCTGATAACACCAGTCTTGAGGTGGTGACCTAAAAAATGTAGAACATTGGAATCATGTCAACTGGCTTATCATAGTCAACTCTCCATGGTGCACACCATTATGTCTTTAGTCACTGGTACATGATACTGAAGGTCTGCTTCCTGTTTTACAGCATCACATCAAACAAGTACCCATGATGGTTCGGAGGGGAATATATAATGTGGCAGAAATAAGAAATCCATCGATGAAGGTGCTTGAGCTTCCCTATGATAATCATGACCTAAGTATGCTCATTCTTCTGCCAAATAACAAAGAATATCCAGAGCAGGTAATTGATTTTAATTTTTTTCCACGGGTGAGCAGATAGGCTGAGAGGGGAAAGGGGAGCCATGAATACTTCTGTTCAAGAAGGCAGTATCCCAATATGCCAAATATAGGAAGTTGTAAGACCATAGTGGACAAAGCCCATTCTGAACCCCATAGTAGCTGATCATTTCTGGCCAGTCCCTAGAATTCCCTTCTCAGGTAGGAACTTAAGCATGTTGTGAACTCCCAGCTCCTGCAATTCTTGGATGAAGCACATAATATAGATCCATATTAATCTGGCTTTAGAGCTGGAAGTGGGAAACAAACTACTTTGGCCACATTAGTAGATGGTTTAGGCCAAGAACTGGATGGAGGAATGTGTCCCTGTCCCTTCGGATACACATCTGGGGGAATTTAGGTACCTTTGAACATGGTATCTTTTGGGACTCTGGAATAGAAGTCAGAGACCTTGCCTTTCAGTGGGTTTAGGGTATATTGAAGAGTCAATCTCAGAAGCTGCTTGAGGGAATCCTGTTCTGCACCCTTGCCCTCCAGTCTGTGTCACATCCCCAGGATCCACTTTGTCTCCTATGCCAGATTCCATACAGGAATCTGTATGGGATTCCTGGGTCGGGTCGTCCAGAGATGTGGAGTTCAGTGCCACCGATATACTGAGGACATCCAGCATCATCTCTCATTTCCTCCAGAATTTAAACCAGTGTCTGAAATCTATAACAGATTGTGTGGAACTGGACAAGTTGAAACTAGACAAGACATCAGTGTGGATAGTCAGCTAAAATGCAGAGAAGAGAAGAGGGGTTCAGTTAGAGCTGAGTGATGTTTTATTATTCTTATTTATATTCAGACATTTTAAAGTATTTTCTAATTTAAAGTGCATTTTACTGTGTATTTGAATTTGTTATATTTCTATATTTCTAATCTTTTGTGTTTTTAATGAAACAGTTTTTAACTATGTTGTCAGCTGCCTTGGTTCCCAGTCCTCAAATGTGGCTTCTATGTAAAATGAAGTTAAATGAAATAAGTAGAAATTCTGAAATGATTATCAAGGGAATTTAAATGAACTATTAAAATTTTGCAGTACAAATACATGTTTTGATACACTGATAATTGACAAGATGAGATAAACAACTCTCCCCAAATTCACCCACTCCTCATACACACAGTTCCCCACTACACACCCACATACTGGTTAAAGGACCTGGCTGCTGCCTTCAGGCGGTAGCTGAGTCCTGAGCTCACTTTCCTCCTTCTTCCCCTGTCCTGAGATCAGAGTGAAGTCTATTAGGACCCCACCTTAGCCACCTCTGCCTTCTTTCATGCTGAGGGGTTTCAAGGAAGGAACGAATCCATGGCCTTTGTATACGAGAAGGGGCCACACTGGTAAACCAGATGCAACCCACAGACTGAAGGTTTCCCATCCATGTTTTAATGTGAACTGACTGAAACTAGCCATAGTTGATGATGGCCACAGTTTAGTAGTCCAGACAACATGACAAACTGTGGTCAAGTTTGAAGTGGAAGCGAAAGCATCTGAATTTCTCCCCAAAACCACATGGGAAGCAAATGGAAGCGATGAGTCCAAAGCTCATTCCTTTTCATTAGCATCATGATAATACTGGAGATAAATGCAACCACTGTATTAAAAAAATATTCATGTTCTAAAATAGGAAACCATCAGGCCTGTGAAGCAAAAATGTTCTTGCTGAAATCAGTGGAGCATTTCTGCGTGGTTCACTATTATCTTGTTATCTCCACAGAATGGCTGCAATCTGTTTTGCACGACTTCTGTACGTAAGGCCAATGATGTCATCAGCCAAGGTCATTTCTAGTTCTCCCCCCTCAAAGATCCCAAAGCAGATTCGGAATCCTTTTGATCATTGGGGAAGCCATTTGGGGCTGCGGGAAATTGGAGATGACTTTACCAGCAGGGATTTTGGAAATTAAGGACTTGCTTCCCCCCCCCCCCCATGACCCCCTACAGCTTCTCTATGATGAAAGGGATTCCATCCAAGCCAAAGGACCTTCAGGGGGGTGGCGAGATCCAAAGTGTTTTATTCCTGATAAAATTGCAAAGGCTGATAATGTCATCAGCTTTATGCAATGCAGCTGCACAGTTTCATCCAACATAACTGAAAACATATTTTTAAAAAATGGAATAGGTTTGCATAGATGTTTTTTCATAATCCGTTTTTGTCTGTGCGTAACCCTAAGTTTTATTGCAGCTGTGTTTAATGAATGTGTATCTTTCCTGCATTCACAGTATATTTTTCCCTCTGATTCATTTGTCATTCATTTGGTTTTTTTTCTTGACAGCTTGGCAGGGGACTCACCTGGGCAAAATTACATGAATGGACAAGTTCTGCAAACATGAAACCACGTTATGTGGAAGTTTCATTACCGAAATTCAAGCTGGAAGAAAAGTATTATCTCAAACCAGTTTTAGAAGCCATGGGAATGACTGATGTCTTTATACCGGGGAAAGCTGACTTATCTGGCATGTCAGAAGATCATGCTCGAAACCTGGTTGTGTCCAGGGTCATTCATAAATCTTATGTAGAAGTCAATGAAGAGGGTACAGAGGCAGCAGGTTCCACTGAGGTGGAGGTAGATAAAAAAAGCGGACCAGTTATCTTTAGAGCTGACCATCCTTTCCTTTTCTTTATAAGACACAACAGAACCCAGAGCATCCTCTTTCTTGGTAGGTTTTCCTCACCATAAGCAGCACGGACTCAAATCATAGCAAGCAACTTCACACGGGTTTGGAACACCAGAATGCTATATGACTGGAATCAGCCAAAGTCATTTCAAAATTCTCTTTTCTGCTGGGCTAAGGTTTTCCAATGTTCCCCTCATTAAAAAGGACTAAATTCTAAGACTATCCTCTTTCTGACTTATTCAGGCAGATCCTGCAAATCCTTCATGTGTTACTTTTCCTCTTTCCTTCAAAGAAAAGGGAAATGTTTTGCACAGTATACCATAATTCCCTGGTCTGAAGTTCTACTTCTTGTGGAAGAAAAGGGGAAATCCTGTAGGCATGGGCTGTGAATGAAAATAATTTTTTTTTAACTTCTGGGAAAGGGTGAAGAAAGTTTTCCTCTTGTTGCACCCAACGTGCTTTGAGTGTGACAACAGTCCATCTGAGGCAAGAGTCACTCCTTGTCTATTGAGTAGTTCCTTCTATAGCTGCCTTAAGAAAACTGTGCCGTTCCCTTGACCACTTTTTGATCAACATAATTATCCTTGTTTATTAATTAGAATGCAACTCTTGCAGGGCTTTTTCCACTTGGCCTCCACCTTGGTTCTGAAGATGTATTGTGGGGTTCTAATTCTTTCAATGTATCCTATGGGAGCTCTGAAAGACTGCATTGCAATCTATAGAACTGTAGTGAAAGGGACACTATCAACTCTAAATAAAGGCTTTCAGCAAATGTTGGCATTTGTATTGATTAACACTCAAGGCTTTGAGCCCCTAAATCACCCAGTCAATTGGGAGCCTTCTTCTGAACCTGAATCAGGGGTGGGCAGGTGGGCTTTGCTTCTATCATCTCAGGGTGGCTGCTATAGTTTTAAGGGCAAAGAACAACTCTGTTGGGGAAAAAATGGTCGCCAAAACGATTGTTCTGCAAAACTGAGCAGAAAATGGGGCTCCTACCCTGGCACAAGAACTGTCCCAGCCTTTCAAAGTACTGTTTATCTTACCTTTTGCCCTGACCTCACCGTTTACCATTTCTCATACTGCCTACCTTTGAGAGAAGAAGACTCTTAAATCAGGGTAGATCGGTATTGAAAGGGAAGAGCTGGATGGGGGAATGTAGATGAAACAGGTGAACGTCCCATCTGCTTTTTAAAAAACTGTTATCTGATACAGTAATATACCAGATTGCAGGAATTTAAAAACAAACAGTGCTGCACTTGCTGAAAATGATAGATGGAATAACCTGGGGGGCACATCTGAGAGAAAGCTACCCTATCCCTAGCTCCCACACAAGTCTTGGTCATACATTCCAGTTCGATCCTTTCATCCTCAATCAGATCTAAAATCATTTGGGATTTATTCTGGATCAACCTGGCATTCAAGAGCAAAAAGGTCAGAGTAGAAGGCAAAGGACTGAGCTGGTTAGAACAGGAACACTAACTTGTAGCTGGCGAGTTCTCTTGGAATGGCCAGTGCGCTTTCCAGTGCCATACCTCCCTCTACCTCCTTATTGCCACAACAAACAAACATAGCTGCTGCATCTGAAATCTGAGGAGCTTGTGATGGTTTCTCCCTCCAGCTTTAGAAGCTTTACACCACCAGGATGCTTTGAAGACATTCAGTACGCGTCTGAGGAAATGAATTTTGATGAAACAATTCTGTTAGTCTTTAAAGTAGCGCAATATTTTGTCCTTCGCTTCCCTCACTGCAATCATTTTATGCATATTTCCCAGCTTATTTTTTTTCAACACACTCAGACAGACTAGCATAGCTACCTCCTTTGATATAGCCTGGGATGTAACATTTTGCTGATTTCATGCAGGAAGGAGCAAAAAGTTCCAAAGGTTCTTGCCCCATTTGGTGAGATTACCAAAGTGTTTGTTCCTTTTTGGGAGGTGGATGCAGTTGCTGATGAAAGGTTGGCCTTATCACTCTCGTGCTGAAGTGAAAAGTCTTGGAGGGCTACAATGTCTTTCCAGAGTGTGACTCAGACATATCCTGACACTCTTTTTCAAACAGGATGGGAAAATCAGGTAATACTTGTATCCAGCCCCGTGCAGGACAAGGTGGCAATCCTATTTCCAAGGGGTGTTGCAACTATCACAATCATTTCTGTGGCTCCGCTACCTTTCTATTGGCTTTCTTCCAGCTGAAGCACCCTTCTGTGGTCTGTGCTCCTGCCCTTCAGACCACCAGTCAGAATAAATTGTATGGTGTGATACACAGTAATTAAGAAAGAAACATTAATAGTTTAAGATGTGCAGATGATATCATCCTCCTGGCAGAGAGCAGCAATGACTTCAAATGACTTTTAGTGAAAGTAAAAGAAGAAAGTGCCACAGAAGAACTGCAGTCGAATGATAACAATGTGAAGAAGGCAGAAGAACTATACAACTTTAGCATTGGCAATGAAAACATTCAAAGAGTTAGAGATTTTGTAGATTTTGGTTCCATCATCAATCCAAATGGAGACTGCTGCCAAGAAATCAGAAGATGACTGAGACTAGGAAGGGCAGCAATGAAGGAATTAGAGAAGATCATCAAGTGTAAGAAGATCATCAATTGTTGTCAATTGAGACCAAGACCTTAGTAATCCACACTCTGGTGTTCCTAATCACCACGTATGGGTGTGAAAGCTGGACAGTAAAGAAAGCTGACAGAAAAAGAATTGATTTGTTTGAAATGTAAGGCTGGGGTAGAACTTTGCGGAGACCCTGGACTGTGAAAAACAGAAATAAGTGGATCCTAGAACAATCTCTGGAGGCAAAAATGCTGAAGCTGAGGCTGTCCTACTCTGGGCACATCATGGGAAGCAGGATTCTCTGGCAAAAACAATAATGATGGGAAAGGAGGAAGGCAGCAGGAAAAGAGGAAGACCAAATGCAAAAGGGACTGACTCCCTAAATGAACCACAGGCTTGAGTTTACAAGAGCTGAGCTCCTGAAGTTGAGGACAGGACCTTTTGGAGACCGCTCAGTCATAGAGTCGTCATGAGACAGAGGTGATTTGTCAGCACACAACAACAACAACAACAGCTTAGGTAAAATTCTTCCTCATTTCTTGTTGCTATCTATTCTTGTGGTATTAGAAAAGAAATCTGATTGAAATGTTGGAAGAACCTGAGATATTCGTACATCTGGAGTCTTTGAAATCTGATTTTGAAATCTGATCAGGTGTCTGTCTTTCAGATTAGGGCAAGGCAGATGTCAGGTTGGACACTTCGTTTGATCTATGTACAAATATGCTTCCTTGTGTAGTAATTATGGTTTTTCTGATCTCAATTTCCTGAGCGAGGACTTCCACCTACTCTTCATTGTTTATCAATGCTCATACAGTATCAAGAACTGCCCCCAGGTTCCACCACAGAGCCTTTGATTTCTATGACACTGGCATTACTTTCAGAGATTATATGATGATTACAAGTATGAAAATAAGTAACAAAATAAATTTTAATGTAAATAAAGTTACATTAAATTTTACTTATTTATTATCATTATAATCAGTTTTCCATCTTTAAAATTAAAAGGAATGACCTGCTGGAGAAATTTATATTCTGCAATGACATAACTCCAGACTACATGGCAGCCAGCACATTATAATTTCTTTTGCAATGTACAGCAAGGATGAACTGCATAATAACCAGTCTTGAGGCTATAGATAGGAGTGAATTTTCGTTGGCTCAATTTTTGTTTGTTTGTTTTGTTTGGCTCAATAACAGGCCTGGTTCTTCATGGAACACACCTGAGATTTAATACATAAATAAAAGGGAACATGATTTCCCCCCCTGGTTGCATCACTTCTAGAATCACCTCCCTTGCTAGTTCAGGAAAAGGAGTGTTTCGTTGTTTCATGTACTGCTGACAGATTAATTCCAGGAACTTCCAGAGTTGTGAGTAGCAACTGTCCTTGGTGTTGTGCAAATTAACAGCTTTAAATAGGAGTACCTCAAAAGAGAGGCATCAGATCAGACACATCTGTCAGTTACTGTAAAATCTCCTGCACAGAAGAAAGGTAAGTGTGAGCCTTTTATCTTCATATGTAAAATAAAACTTTGTGTATCCAGAAAACTTGGTGTTGGTTAGGGACGTGTTTTAGAATTGTAATAGAATGACCATGCTAAATTATAAGTTATAGACAAGCTTCTTCAGTTATATTACATTAAATTTCATCCTGTTTCATCAACTGCGGTTGACAAGGTGCTAGATCGCTGCAGGGCCACCGAAACCTCCCTACATCCTTGTTCATCCTGGCTTTTAAAAGCTGCCCGGCCTATAATAATGGAATTGGCCACTTCTATCATCAAGGCATCTCTCCTTGAGGGTTGGGTTTCCCAAACCCTCAAGGAGACACTTATCAGGCCCATCCAGAAAAAAAACTGAACTTGGTGGCAGATGATTGTAACAACTATTGTCCTAGTGCAGAGGGTGGTGGCTGATCAGCTTCAGGCACTCTTGGATGAAACCAATGCCCTCAGTCCATTCCAGTCTGGGTTCAGGCACAGAGACAGCATTGGTCGCCCTGCACAATGACCTTCTGAGGAGGGTCAACAGAGGTAAAATGTCCCTGCTGGTCCTCTTCAACCTCTCAATGGCCTTTGGTACCTTTGACCACGGTATCCTCCTGGAGATGCTCGCTAGATTGAGGATCGGTGGCCTGGCTTTGGCCTGGCTCTGGTCCTTCCTGAAGGACTGTCCTCAGAGAGTGCAACATGCATGGGGACTCTTCCCGGACTTTTCTAAGTACAAAGAAGTCTACTTTGGGGGGGACACTCTGGGAGGGTGCAGCTTGACTGAGGCTGCACAGGCCAGCTCTTATCCCGGGAGGCATGTTGGAGAATGCACAGAAGAGGGAATTTCTGCCCTAACAAGAAAGCAAACTCATATGGACATCTTATAATCCAGCTTTTTATGCTTCATCTTCAAAAGGGATTCAAAACATCCAGGATAGAGATAGTGTGGAGCCATGACTGTGGGTTGATCAAACCAGCAAGAACAAGTCTATCATCATTACCTTTAATACAATTGCACAGCATTCCTTCATCCACTGACACAGCAAATACGTTGAGCAAACCTGATCAGAAAGATGATCAGGCGTTTGGTCTTTACGTCTTGGAAGTTAATGTGGGAAAGTTCCTACTCTCACTGTCCCTATGTGGATCGTGATATTGCAGCTTAGGCTGCGACTACACTGGGAATTTGAATTGGATTGATTGGGCTGTACTGCAATTTGATTTGCAGCCTATTTTATGGTTCTGTTCAGATTAGGTTATCACACGTAGACTGTGGATTGTTTCGATGCCAGTGTCCATATTGGCCCCTGAACCTGATGTGCTTTGATCTGTGCTACAGTCCACAGCCCCCCTTCCTCTGAGCCTTCCCTCTGCTGATCCCCAGCTCTCTTTTTACCATTCATTGTAAGGCCCAGTTTAGTATGTCACCAGGATACCACCTGTAGTCATGAGCTCCACCATCATTTTGCAGAATGAAATAACTGCTCACATCAAGTTTCCTATATAATAAGTTAGGATCTCAAACCTGTCTGAAGATGGTTTAGGAATCTGGGTTGTTCCGAACCTCTTAGCAAGCTGTTGCCAAGGAAATGAGGAACTAAGGTCAATCAAAGATTTCCTCCCAGATAGTCACTGTAAAATTTTTCAACATTTTAAATTGAAAATATTTGAAACACAAATGCATATTTGTTTTTGTGGGGGTCTTGGCACCCCTTGTTTGGCTTTCAGGACTGTTTCCAACTAGCATTCCCATACTTTTTTATGGGTTTGTATGTTCTTTCCCTACTTCGTGTACGCTACTCCAAATGCTGGTGTAAGCTCAGTGTTATTTGTTTTGGAGGGTTTTTTGTCCATTCTTGAACAAGGTAAAGTTATTCTTCCTGATAGAGAGACAGCATCAGAATATGGCCTTGCATCACTTATGTTTTTAATGATAAAATAAATTGGGATTATAGGATGCTTAGAATTATAACCAGAAATTTTAGAGAAATTTCTTTTTTGGACTACAGTTCCCAGAAATCTCTGGCCAACAGGGCCACTGACTGGGTTGGCCAATGGATTCTGGGAGTCATAGTTTGAAGCAGTGGTCTCCAACCTTGGGATCCTAGACATTCTTGGACTGCAACTCTCAGAAGCCTTTGCCAATAGCTGTGTTGGCAAGGTCTTCTGGGAGTTGCAGTCCAAGAACCTCTGGGGACCCAAGGTTGGCAACCTCTGTTCTGAAGGATTACTGCTCCCAGCTTCAGGTGGACCTCTTGGTTTTAGGTACAACTTCCTCAAAGCAAGAGAGAAGATAATCCAAAATGGAAGACTGGACTTTATAAAATAGTCCAGGTTGGCTGGGAGGCACTTCGTTCAAAATGGATAGCAAAAACCTCATAGCAAAAACTCAGATGTGTCGAAAGAGCAATTAGCTACATTAAGCACTGATTACTGTATCAGGATCAACAATAATAATGATACCAGACCAGAATGACTCAACACATTAGATTTATTTTGTTATTACAGCAATATTATGTTGACATCACAGTTATGTAGGAGACTGAATTTTTCAATAAGCAAATGGGCTAAAGTGAGCTATTATTCATCCTGCCTATTATTCATCCTACAAGCCTAGTCAGTTTCTAACAGACAAATCCAGCTCTTCAGACACATTGGTCATACGGGAATTACAGATATTTGTGTGTTTGAGGCAGTGGCATGGATTGCCCTTAGATTAAGTGAAAGGTAGTCCATGCTTCATGTTTCTTCCTCACACAGAGGAAGTATAAGAAGACAGAAGGTAGAGCAATCACAAAAACACACTTGTTCAAAAATGCATGAAGAATTTTTCATGAAAAGAAGACGTACTTCCTGAGCCAAAGTTTATCATTTCATATCTGAGTCTATTCCCAGCCTCCTTTGCCATGAGGAGATTGGAACTATATTTTTCTCCCATTAAGTAATCATAGCTGGTTGTGTCATGGGTAAAAATATCAACTATTTGTTGCAAACTGTCGATATTTTTAATGACATTTTATTTTAACAACATCACAAGCCAGATTGTGAAGCTGGGTCATTCCACCTTGTTTTCAAACACTGAAGATGAATGAGGTTCTCTGAAGTATTAGCTGAATGTATTATGTTGCTTTTGTGACAGGTACCATCACCTACACCATGAGGACTCTCGTTCAGGCAAACGGTGAATTCGGTGTGGATCTTCTTAAAAACCTGCTGGAAAACAGCCCTGATGGAAACGTCTTCTTCTCTCCTTTGAGTATGTCAGCTTCTTTGGGCATGGTCTCCCTTGGTGCCCGTGGGGAAACTGCCAAGCAGATGGAAAGGGTAGGTGGCACTGAACCACAGTTCGGTTCCAGAAAATTGTCATATTACAATACTGTAATAAGGACCACATGTTATTCCAGCTGTGTGGTAATCCTTGGGTAATGCTTCCAGCTGGTAGCTTTTCATGTGAATAGCTATTGCACTGAATAATGGGGAATATTTTTTGCTGATATCTCTTCTTCCTGGCCTTTCCAGATTCCTTGAACAAAAATTTGTTGTTGTTGTTATATGCCACCAAGTCACTTCCAGTTTAAAGGCAATCCTGTGATGGAGTTGCCTCCATAAAGTCCTACGTTCCTCCCCATTTGTGAAAACGAAAAGCAGTGGTTCTTTTCTTGAATTAATACATCTCATGTTCAGCGTTCCACTTTTTCTGCTGCCTTCAATTTTTCCTAACATGATTGCCCTCCCAAATTTCTGCTACAGAGCTGACCAGAGTATAGGTGGAAACTTAGATCAACAGCGATGGTAGGAAGGTGACCAGACACAAACAAGAGAGAGAGAGAGAGAGAGAGAGAGAGAGATTTAGTGCCTTCCCGGTTCATGAGCATTCTTTTGTGAAAAATGTGCTTGCTTGGTGTCTAATATCCAGGAAAAATAAATGGATTTAGCTCTATGGAATTGGGATTATAAATATGGTGATCACACCAGACGTCTCTATATTTTATGTTGCAGGCTCTTCACTTCGATGGGATCACTGGATCTAGCCTGCAAAAACCTACAGACATGCCTGTAAGAGCACTCTCGATCACATTGCATCTCCGTCCCTAGTTCAGCTGGGGAGAGAAGTCATAGACATAAGCAGAGTATCCATCTGAAATATCGAAGAAATCCTGAGGAAAAAAAAGTCGGACAAATGTGGAATGTGGAAATAGCATTAACCTGCCATACAAAGCTGTTTTATGAATTGTTCAAATAATGTGTGTAAAGCACATTGGCTTTTTAATATGTGTAGTAATAAGACTCAACACAGGTGTATATAATTTATTAGCACAAAGCCATGTGGCCTCTTGCACTATGGATTCTTGACTCTCATTGGATGAGCAGGAAACGTACTGCCAAATTCAAGCCTGGCCTTGGGTTGTTGTTTGACATCATCATCATCATAATACTATTTATTGAAATCATTCTATCAAAGAAATGGTTTAGCAGTGAGCATATTGATGCACGGAAGGCAAAGGAAAGTGCTGCAGCTCCTTTGAAATCCCACCCAACAAAAAGAGGTGATGTTTATTGATATCAGGGGAAACTAGGGTTGCAGTCAAGAGGAGGGTTTAAGGTTGTTCCTTCTGTGACCATACTTTCCTAAGGACTTCTTATAAATCAGTTGTTGGTTCCATCTGGTGCCTTGCTTATTTTAACTGACAGTCCGGAGAGTCTGAGGAAAATGGAATCCCATTAAACAGTCTTTCTTGTTTCAAGGTTACAGGGGCACGCTGTGACCGGCCTGGAGGACCTCATGAACAGTTCAAGGCGCTCTTATCTGCCATCAACCAGCATACCAGAAATTATGCTCTGAGTATTGCCAACAGGCTGTATGGGTCGAACACTTACAGATTCCGTCAGGTAAGAAACAGGGTTGCTCACATCTCGAGTAAAGTCGAAGTTGAGTCACCGGTGTGACTTAAATCCTAGCTGAAAGCAAGTCCTGCAACTCAAGTCCCCATCCCTGTCATTTGCTGTTTGGAGAGAAGCAGTGTGTCAAATGATACATCACTCCTTCCCCCAAGCTCAACAGACCGTTCATACCTTGATCCACCCCACACCCAAAATGGCCAGACTGGATAGTCCCTTAGTCACACAAGCCTATTCTATTGATTTAAATGGACCTTTGCCAACCTAAAGATGTCTACTCAGAAATTCATCAGAGTTCTGTGGTCCTCTCAGGTAAATGTTGTATACCTGACTACTAGCCCCATTAATTTTAATTGATCAAGTGCAGTAATCAGCAAGGTATGGTATTCTGCACTTTAGCTCACACCATTTATTATTACTGATCATGGTAGTTGAAGCTGAAATTACCTGGGGGGTTAAAGGTTCCCCATTCCTGTATTAAACAATTAAATAGTGGTAAACCAAAATGGAGGAACACATAAGTAGGCTCAAGCTTACTGCTTATGCAGATAATCATTCCATTACCTTGTTTGTTTGTTTGTCCAATTCTATACAGCATTATTTGAATTGCACAAAGGAGCTGTACCATGCTGGGTTAGAAACAGTTGACTTCATGCATGCAAATGAGGAAGCTAAAAGGAAGATAAATTCCTGGGTTGAAAGCCAAACAAATGGTAAGGAATGATTTTTCACTTCTCTCTTATTTTCTCTGAGGTCGGCTAGGAATAGTTGGCTATTTTCCCCACATGAGTTAAACAGCATAATATCAGTCAGAACTGTGCAACATTCACTTTGCATCTATAAATGAAAAGAAGCCAAGAGGAGTTGTGTATTTTGTGTGTTCCTCTCTACTGCTGTTCTAATCTGCCAAATAAAGCTGAGTGAATTATTGAAATTGCTTAGTTGTCCAAAGATAATATTATGCATTGAATTCATTTCAAAAAGGTAAAATCAAGAACCTTTTTGAGGACATTGATCCAGAAGCTGCCCTGATCTTGGTGAATGCCATCTATTTCAAAGGAAAGTGGAAGCTGCAGTTTGATCCAAAGCAAACCTATGAAGCACCTTTTTGGACTTCAAAGGTATGATACGACTAAAAGCTTGTGATAATAATCATTGTTTCTCATCCAGTTGATTCTGACTAATGCCAGCCCTTTCCAGGGTTTCCAGCATATGCAGTATTCAGACGTAGTTCACCAGTCTCTTATTCTGGTGAGGCAGGGCGGGCGGGGTGTGTGTGTGCTCAATTACATGGCATTACAGAGATCAAGATTTGGTTTTGTCTCTTGCCTGACACCAGGTGACATCCGATCTGGAGGTTGTGGATCTAAACAATGTAGAACACTGGAATCATGTCAACTGGCTTATCATAACCAACTCTCCATGGTGCATGCTGTTATTTCTTTTGCCACTGTTTTGTGTTCTATTTAAGTGCTGCTTCCTTTCTTACAGAACCAGAGCAAACAGGTGCCCATGATGGTTCTGGAGGGTGAATTTAATCTGGCAAAAATAAAAAATCCAGCAATGCAGGTCCTTGAGCTTCCCTATGATCATGATGACCTAAGTATGTTCATCCTTCTGCCAGATAACAGAGAATATCCAGACCAGGTAATTTGGTATGATTTCTCCCGGTGAAGGGATGATGGACTGAGATGGGGAAGATGGGAGAGCCGTGAATACAGCATTCCAATATGCTGAAAAGAGGCAGTAGTAAGATCATAGAGGACCCCATTGTAGCTGATAAATTCTGACCAGTCTCCCAGTCCTTCTCAGGTGAGTATGTGGTGACCTCCCAACTCCTGGGATTCCTGGATGAAGTAGATGATATCGATCCATATTGATTTGGCTTTAGAGCTGGAAGGGTTCAGTTAGAGCTGAATGGTGTTTTCTTAACATTTTAATTCAGACGTTTTAAATCATTTTTCATTGAAATTGCATTTTAACTCTACAATAGATTTAATTAAATTTCAATATTTATAATGTTTTGTATTTTAGTGAAACTGGTTTTAACTATTTAAATAAGCTATTAAAACTTTGCAGTGGTAGTATATGTTTTGCTATCCTGATAACTGACAACAAGAGGTAACCAACTCTCTCCCAACTCACCCACTCCACACACAGTCCCCTACTACACACCCACATAAAAGTCAAAGAATTGGGCTGCTGCCTTCGGGAATAGGTCCCTTAGGGAAAGCAAGAGAGGACTACTGTAGATTCAGACAGCACTTCATGGAGCTCCTTCTTAAGGTGGCAGCTGAGTCCTGAGCTTCCTTCTTCCCCTGCCCTGAGATCAGAGTGAAGTCTACTAAGACCACACCTCAGTCATTCTTCTCCAAAGGTAAGGGGTTCCAAAGAGGGACCTAATCCAAGGCCTCTGTAGACCAGAAGAGGCCAGACAGTTGAAGCAGATGCAGCCCACAGACTGAAGGTTTCCTATCCATGTTTTAATGTTAACTGATTGAAACTAGCCATACTTAATGATGGCCACAATTTATTAGACCGGACGACGTGACAAACTGTGGTCATATTACATGGGGAAGCATAAGCATCTGAACTCCTCCTCAAAACCACATGAGAAGAGAATGAAGCAAATGAATCCAAAGCTGATTTCTTCTCATTCACCTCAAGAGAAAATGAGTGATAAATGCAACCATTGTATTAAAATAATTATTCATGTTCTAAAATAGGAAACCATCAGGACTCTGGAGCAAAGATGTTCCATGCTGAAATCAGTGGAACATTTGTTCAATATTCTCTTGTTACTTCTGCAGAATGGCTGAAATCCTGTTTGCACAACTTCTGTAGATAAGGCCAATGATGTCATCAGAATTCACCCCATCAAATGGATCTTGGGGGTGAGCTGGAGATTAGAAATATTTTATTCCTGAAAAATATTTAAGGCTGATAACATCATCAGCTTTATGTGATGTAGCTACACAACAGGATTTTAACCAACATATTTCAAAATGTATTGCCTTCACAAATATATGGAATAGATTTTCAAGTGTGTTTTTACATCGTCTTTGTTTTGCAAGTTTTATTTATGAAGCCATAAATATCTTTCCTGCATTCACAGTATATATTTTTGCAATCCTGTTCACTTGTATTTCATTTGGTGTTTTCTTGACAGCTTGGCAGGGGACTCACCTGGGCAAAATTACAGGAATGGACCAGTTCTGCAAACATGAAACAGCAAAAGGTGGACGTTTTTATACCGAAATTCAAGCTGGAAGAAAAATATTCTTTCAAACCAGTCTTAAAAGCCATGGGAATGACTGATGTCTTTACACGGGGAAAAGCTGACTTATCTGGCATGTCAGAAGATCATGCTCAGAACCTGGTTGTGTCCAGGGTCATTCATGAATCTTATGTTGAAGTCAATGAAGAAGGTTCAGAGGCAGCAGGTGCCACTGGTGTGGAGGTGGTTCCAGAAAGCGCTGAAATTAACCCTATCTTTAGAGCTGACCATGGCTTCCTTTTCCTTATAAAAGATGAAAAAAACCAGAGCATCCTCTTTCTCGGCAGGTTTTCCTCACCATAAGTAGCAGGGACTCAAATCATAGCAAGCATCGTCACATGGTTTTTGGAACCCAGAATGCTATAGGACTGGAATCAGCCAAACATTTTCCAAATTCTCTTTTCTGCTGGGCTAAGGTTTCCCAGTTTTTCCCACTTTAAAAAACCACTAAATCCTAAGACTCTCCTCTTTGGGGCTTATTCAGCCAATTCTTTATATGTTACTCTTTTCCTTCACACAACAGGGAAATGATATACACACTAGACCTTTATTCCCTGAGTGGCCTCTGAACTTTTCTTCCTGTAGAAGAAAAGGGAAAATCCTGTAGGCATGGGCTGAGGATCAAAAGAAATATTTTAACTGCTGGGAATGGAGAACTTCAGAGGGTGATGATGAAAGTGTTACAATCAGCTTACAAAAACACATATATCCTCTTGTTGCACTCAGTGTGATTTGAGTGTGACAATAGATTAGCTCTTTCTTGATCAGGTTTCCACTTTCTGATCATCATTATTATCCTCGCTTCGCTAGAATGCAAGTTCTTAAAGACTGTATTGTTATCTATGTAACCGTAGTGAAAATAACACTATCTATCCTAAATAAAGGAAGACTTTCAGCAGAAGTTACCATTTGTATTGATTAACACTCAAGGCTTGGAGCCATTAGATCACCCAGTCAGCTGAGAGCCTCCTTCTGAGGGGTTGCCATCTACCACCTGAGGATGGCTGCTATGCCTTTTAGCTTAGAAGTGAAAAGCCTTCTGGGCTGGCCTACTATTGGGAAAAGTGTTGTGTACCAAGCTGTCTGTTATTTTTGTGGTTATGATTTCTAGTGCCAAAATTGGGGAGAAATGCAGGTGGGTCTTTCTGCCCTCAAGCAACCTAGTATGAGGAATGCTTGAAGATTAGGTACCATGAACCAGATGAGAAGATTCGGCTCCCCAGAAATACAATTTCAGCTGTATGAGAGTAACTTTCATACCGGACCATTTTGGTATAATGGTGCATTTCACCAAAAGTGTATTTACTTTTTTTAAAAAAAAGAGAGTGCAAATTCAGTCCATAGGTGTGGCAGTGTCCAAGCAGCAATGGAAAGGGAACACTGGCACCAGCAGGCTGCACATGGCACAGGAGGCCCAAAAAGGGTGGCAATCAATGAATAAAACTGTGTAATTATTTGTCACTTCGTATTCATTGGGGTCTCCAGAATAGACAAATACAAAGTGACGAATATGCGACAAATTGGCGATATTTGTTGAAAATCGTAATTTGTTTTTATATTCATCCACTCTTAGGACTCAGCATCAAGTCTCCACTCCTGTCATTTTGGAAGCAGGCAGCTGGTTGTGAAATGAGGATGCACCATCCTCAGAGGTGCTCACACCCCTTTCAGGTAGCCTCTCTGGCCCTCTTCTCAGTATTTATTTATTTATTAAATTTCTATACCACCCATCAAGTGGCAAGCCACTACTCCCAGCGGTTTACAGACTTGGAAAATAACATAAGACTGCAACCTCTCCCTCAACTGTACATGATCTAAAAACAACTCCATAAAAAGCCAGGATGGCCACAATGAAACCCAAAGAGAATCAAAGGACATCATAATTAGACACAGCAATGCAGGGAGGAGATCCTATAAAGCTTCTCTAAAGAGCAATGTCTTTGTTTGCCTTTGCAATATTAGGGAGGAAGGGGCCTGGCACACCACCACCCGTAACACATTCCATAAAGAGATGCCCACCAGGTGTGAGAAGACAAGGCACAGTTCCCAGCCATAGACATCCAGGCCTCCCTCAGGTGACCACCCGCAGCATCAAACCTTAGGAGGTGTGGGTGGTAGATGTCAATCTGCTTTCCTCTTCAAAATAGGGCCCATCTTTTTCCCTGATTATCTTCACCCCCATTAGGTATGTGAAGCCAAGTGTATTCAGATGACATTTCTCCACCCAATTTGCAGAGGGAAACCATACTATAAAACCATGAACAGACAAATATCCACCAAAACCTTTTTAAAAAAATCAAGGAAGACCAAAAACAACACCACAGTGACTTAAACATACTTCTTTCCAGCTCTCAAGAAGGTGACCAAGAAATGCATATGGGAGCAAGGAAAAAGAGAGAAATGAAAAGCTGTCCATATTTTTGCTTGATAATAAAAAAGATACTAGAATAAGATGATGGAAGGCTAATCTAAAAGTCTTACTTAAGTTTCTCAAAACAAGCAAGAAACCATGGTGCTTCATTGACAGCAAGACAGGGGTAGCATTTGAGGGGGGAAATTGAAGACACTGAGACAAAATTTAAGTAATAATCTTTATCTAAATTCTCTTAGGAAAAGGTAAACAGGACATCCTAAGAAAACAATAAAACTACTAAATCTACATAAGAAAACCTACTAAACAGTAAAGCAAGCAGGGCGGTGGCAGCTCAGGCAACACCCACAAACTTAGGCAAGCACACATGGTCTCTGCCTCACTCAGTCAGTCAGCACCAGTGAAGTGTGGGTTTGAGAGAGAGACAAAAACAATTAATCCCCTTTTATAGAGCCTCACTGAAAAAAGGTGAGGTCTTTAAGCACATTAGGCAGCTCAGGCAACGCCCACAAACTCTTGCCATATCCCAACAGTATTAGAGGGGGATCATAAATGCAATCTGACCTTACCAAAGTTGCTTTAGAGGTCTACAATAGAGATGGGCATGAACCAGCAAAATGGCAGTTCATCTTAGTTTGTGGGTCATCGTAGTTCATGAACCATGAACCACAAACCACTGCCTCCCTTGGCCAGGCTACTGGCCGCGGCTTCCCAATAGAGTAGGACTGCTGTATCTGCAGGATCAGTACCTGCGATTTCACTTATCCACTGCCTGAAAAAAGGAAAATAGAATAAATAAAACCTGGAAATACGCCTTCCCAAGGTGTATTACAAGGACTCGCCATAAGATGGAACCAGAGATGATCCCATATACAAGCAGCTTAATGGAAACACTCCTGTGGCTTGATGTCTCCAATGTAAGCAGCTTCCAGAGAAATGGAGAAGCTGCATTGGGGGAGATAGGGGGAAGGCTCCCTTGCAAACAGGAGGACAGGAAACTCAGTCCTTTGGAAAGACTAGACCAGGATTCCCTCTCTCCAAAATTCATGGACACCAGAGAAACTGGAAGTATGTGCTTCGTTCTCCTGTAGGTTGCTTTGGGTGAGGGGGAGAGAAGAGAGAAGGGAAAATGGAGATGATTCTGTGGTGTCCCTGTCTGGATTTTTGCAGCCCACAGGGCACTGTGGTGCACAATTTGGGAACCTCTGGGTGACATTGATCAGGAAAGGAAGTGGGTGAGACCTCAATAATTGGTGTTATTGGTGCCATAATGACCTCTTTCTCATGCCAGAACACACAGAGCAGGTGACAAGGTGGAGTTGAGTTATGTCCAGAAGTGGATGGACAAGTCACTGGTACTCCTTGAGTTCCACTCAATATATCTATGTGTGACCATTGATCAGATACTGCCAATATACTGACAGATACTAGTAGAGTGGGAGCACCATCCTTGTACTACAAATACTTTACTAACATTACTTGACAAAAATCAAAATGTGAGGCAGAGTCTGGTCAGAATATAGAGCAAGGATGTACAGATTTCCACAGACACTATGAGATAGTCTGCTATGTGAACAGACAAGGTGTCCCATGTAAACTGAATAGCATTTCTGTTTGGTACTGGTGGATGACTAAACACGTTCATTCACTCACAGCACATATCCTGGGTGTAGAAAACACTGAGCGCAAAACTGTTGGCCATTTACAAATGGCGACTTTATTTCATGCTGGTTCATGGTCTCTTTGCCAGATGGGGAGTCCCTAAAATAGATCTCTTCACAACAATGCAAAGCAAGCGTTACAGATTTATTGCTCCAGCATCCTGAGGACTCACAATTTGTTTCTTCATATCCCCCTTTCCCTTTTATTCTGAGAGTACTTGCCAAAATCAGACACATCTAGAAATTGGCACAAACCTGGAAAATGGTGGTTATTTATGGTTCATGGTTTGTACAATTCAGTATTCATGAATCATAAATTTCATGTAGCTTGAGACTCCCAGGAGTGGTAGAATGGCCCCTGTGCAGGTTAGAGAAGCCAAACTCACAGCAAGTCTTCAACTGAAACTACTCCCCACCTCCTCTAACTTTGGCAAAGATTGGATTTGAAACATCTGAATTATAGCCCCCACTTCTGCAAAGTAGGTCCCCTACTGTTGTGTATAGAATCAGGGTTACAAAGGCCAACTCACTTCAGGGGTTACGATTCTGTTTGGCTGTGCTGATTATCCAGAAATGCCTGTTTTCTGCTACCAGTTTGTCTGTGCGTACGTTTGTGCCTAGAGACCTGTCTCTGTGATTTTTCTTAGTTGCAGGCAGGTTGGTTTGAATGTGTTGCATTTTTCTCTCTCAAGATGTAACAACGTTTATCGCCTTCTTAGAAATACTTCGTCCTGCCCATTATGTTCTGCTTTGTTTACATAGTAGCAGAGTTCCCCAGTTAAGGGGCAAAGCCAGCCTCTGAGCTTGGAGTATTCAGGGGTTTTTGATTTGTTGATTGTACTTCCAAGATCCAGGGAGGACGACAGACACCACAAAGGAATTCCTCCCATCTGGTATACAGAAGCAGTACCAAAAACTCAGTCAAAGCAGTAATGCAGAACAAACCATCGAAAGTGTAAAAAATAAAATAAATAAATCCTTTTATTCACTTCACCCTCCCCTTTAATTTTGCCAACACAGTGAGACAGACTAGCACAGCTATTTCTTTCTAAAGATCTTGGGATGTAAATTTTTGCTGATTTTGTGCAGGAAAGAACAATTTGGTGAGATTACCAAACTGTTTGTTCCTTTTTGGGAGGTAGATGTAGATGCTGACAAAAGGTTGGCCTTGATGCTCTCATGCTGAAGTGAAAAGTCTTGCGGGGCTTAACAGGCCTTTCCCGAGCATGATTCAAACGTATCCTGACACTTTTTTTCAAACAGGATGGGTAAATCAGATAATATTTCTACCATCCTTGGTCACTGGCTCAGTTTTTAACAATAACCTTCAATTTTTTAAAAAAGGGCAAGCTTCTTCATAGATGACACCTGAAATTTAACACATAAATTTAACACAATAAAAGAGAACTGATTTAGTCTTCAGGATTTTCAAGGCTTAATCTTAAAGTCTGGTTTCAAATTCCCGTTTAGGGCTTTATAGGTTAAAACCATCATATTGAAGATGGCATGGAAGCGAACACGTAACCAGTGTAAGGTGGCCAGAATTAGGGTGATGTGTTGATATTTATTCACTCCACTCAATAACTTGGCCACCATGTTCTGGACCTGTTGAAGTTTCCGTGACAGCCCCATGGGCAGCCCTATGTAAAGAGTGTTGTAGTAGTCTAATCTCGAGACTACCAGTTAGAGGACCAGCATGGTGAGGGACCTGGTATCAAGGTGGAGACACAGCTGGGCAATCCTCCTGAGTTGGAAGTAGGCAGACCAGACCACAGATGCTATTTGTGTGTCCACTGACAGTGTTGGGTTCTGTAGGACAACCAAACTATGAACTTCATCCTTTGCGGAGAGAGTAGAACCCCTAAAAGAAAGGGAGGCTCCCAATCCGCAGACATCCAGAGCACCCACCCATCTTTTCTGGTTTCAGTCTCAATCTGTTGGCCCCCATCCAGTCCAGTACCACAGCCAGGAAGCACTCAAGAGACGAGACAGCATCCACAGCAGAAGGGTGGAAGGAGATATAGATCTGCATGTAATCTGCATATTGATGACATGAAACTCCAAATCTCTGGATGACTTTCCCAGGGGCCTCATATAGATGTTAAATAGCAACGGGGAAATGATAGACCGCTGAGTGACTCAACAATTGAGACTCCAAGGGGTGGAGACAATCTCTCCTAGTTGCACTCTCTGAGGACGGTCCTCCAGGAAGGACTGAAGCCCAGATAAGGCCAGGCCACTGATATCCAGTCCAGAGGGTCTCCCCAAGAGGATAGCATGGTTAATGGTATCAAAGATAGCTGAGGGGTCAAAGAGGACCAACAGAGACATTTTACCCCTGTCAGCTTCCCTCAAAAGGTCATTCTGCAGGACGACCAATGTTGTCTCCATGCCTGAACCCAGGCTGGAATGGATTGAGGGCATTGGTTTCATCCAAGAGTGCCTGAAGCCGGTTGGCCACCACTCTCTGAACTAGCTTGCTTAAATAAGGAACATTGGCTACGGGATGATACTTACTACAATGATCTGCCGCCAAGTTCTTTTTTCCTCCCAGATGGGCCTAATAAGCATCTCCTTGAAAGCTGAGGGAACCTGATCCTCAAGGAGAGAAGCACCAATGATCGAAGTGGCCCATTCCATTGTTATCTGCCTGGCAGCTTATAAAAGCCAGGCTGGGCAAGGATCTAGGGAGGTTGCACTGGCCCTACAGCAATCAAGCTCTTTGTCAACCTCAGAGGATGAAAGAGGATGAAATTCATGAAATATGACTGGACAAGCCAGGGCAATGGATGTCACAAGCCAATCAACTGCTAAATTGTGGTGGTCCAGGTCCCGGCAGGTGGCCTCCACTTGGTTTTTAAAGCATATATTTCTCCCTTGAAGGAACACATAGCTCAGTGATGGCGAACCTTTTTGAGCCTGAGTGCCCAAACGGCAACACAAAACCAAATAATTTATTTCGAAGTGCCAACACTGCAATTAAACCTGAATACTGAGGTTTTAGTTTAGAAAAAACAACTCATGTCATTTACACATTTTGTCTGTCTGGTCTTTATTGATTCCTCCAACTGACAGCTCTTTTAGAAAAAAGTCAAGTGCAAAATGCTACACTGAATTAAATACACCCTATTTAAAAAGCTTATTAAGTACATTGAAATCCTGAACTTCTTTCCTCCAAAGTAAGCTACCCTTAGAAAAGCAGCTATATATAGGAGTGCAAATTTTTAAAGTGTATACCTACATTTTATACACTACATAAAGTGTATACACACATTTCACTTATTTGTAATGTAGTGTTGGAAAAGAGATTTACAGATATCATGACTTGTCAGAAAGATAAGTAAAGCAAATTAAGTGTGGACTCTCATTAGAAGCTAAAATAACCAAGCAAAGGGTATTGTACTACAGTGGCATCATGAGAAGACAAGCTCACTGGAAAAGGCAGCAATGCGGGAAAAAGTGCAATGCAATAGGAAAAGAAGAAGACTGCACATGAGATGGATTGACTCAATAAAAAAACCACAGTCTTTTGTTTTTAAGACCTTTTGTTTGGTGTTGCGGTCAAAGCAGGACCAGGAGCAGAGAGACTGGGATTCAGATTTGGGGAATAAACTATGATACTTTTGCCTGCTTTGGGGATGAGAAACAGAGAAACGTGATTGCTACACACTTCAGAAATCTAGTCCCAGGTGTGTTGGTTGTCTTTTACTAGGTCTTTGCTGTTAGTGAGACTCTGCTAAATATTCCAGTTCTGCCCAGTTCAATTTAGAGTCTAAACAGAATCTTGAAATACTGTACTTGCTGTTCTCAGCAAAAATTGCAGAGCTAAATGCAGTGGAGATGAACTTTGGAAGGTTCCTTTTTTCATGGTTTTATTTATATTTAATTTATATACCTTCCCATTAGTCCCAAGGCAGTATTCTGGGCGGCTTACAGACAATTACAAACCAGGACAAACAAACTATGGACACTAAAATGTGACAGAAACAGCAATGACAAATCAAAACCATAAAAGCCAATGGCACCAACAAATTTTCACAATAAAGAGGACCAAATGGGAGGCACTCAGACAGGATTGGATTGAAAAGCCTCCCTGAAGAGTAGTGTTTTTTAAAGCTCAACCCCCATCTCTGTTGTATGCTTTTCTTAGAAAAGCTACTTTTGTTTTCACTTCACCAGTTTGTTTTGCAGAGTATCCCGTGACTGGTCACATCTATCATGGCAGCGTTTCTCAATGTTCCCAGTTTGGGGACCCTAGGAATCAAAAACAGAGTCTGGGGACTTTGCTGAAGCCTCAGATGATCGGGATTTAACCAGTATCTTTACGAAGATCACCTAAGGAACCTGATAAATGGCATAACTGAATTCAATTAAAGATAGGTGGAGGCATTCTGAATGTTATACTTAACCAATGAATGGATTAAGGTCTCATACTGTTACTTCGTCGTTTAAAAATCCAGAAAGATTAATGAATAATCATTTACCAAGCCTGTCTTCCTATAAACACCCTGGGAATAAGCACCATTGACTACAAGGGACTTATGCTTGTATAAACATGGATAGCATTGCATATTAGAAGTGTTACATCACAGAATTGCAGAGCTCCATCCCATAACATATGGTGAAGCTCTAAGGATATATTTCTGATATATTTCTATAGTACTATAATTTTTCAAACCTTGACCTATTGCTGCCAAGTTAAAAGTTTCTTTCTTTCTTTCTTTCTTTCTTTCTTTCTTTCTTTCTTTCTTTCTTTCTTTCTTTCTTTCTTTCTTTCTTTCTTTCTGTAGTATGCTACCCATCTAGCCAGGCTATTTTGAGTGGTTCACAACACAATCAAACAAAAAACATAGTTACAAGTATAAAATAAATTCAACATATAAAACATCATAAAATATAACGACAATTAAATAATCACAAAATAAAATATTAGATCTTTAAATATTTCAAATGGTGCAGAGGGCAGAAAAATCTTTTCATCAAAGGCTGTTTTAAGACAAACATGTTTAGGCTTCTTTTGTTAATTTCCCTACTTACCCGAAAAAGACATTGCAGGGCCATATTTTGGATTAAAAATAGAACTATGTGGAAAATGCCTTAAAATTACTTCCACCTCCCACTCTGTCAAACAGAAAGCAATTTGTAAGGCTGGCCAGAAAAAAATCAAGTGTGTACCATAATACAATCTTACCGAAATCCTTTACTGGGTACTTTTGAATGCAATGCAATCCACCAATTGTGATTAGCATTTGAGGCCTTGTTAATTCTGGTTTTATGAGTCAAGTCTCTCTGTGTCTCTCTTTCTCTCTCACACACATACACACACACAAACACTTTGGAAGGTTCCTTTTTTCATGGTTTTCTGAAAGAGTCAGTTTCTCACACACACAACCTCCCTCCCTCCCTCCCTAAATTTTCAGCAATCATTTGCATCAGTTCAGTATGTCCCTGTTTCCTCTCATTACATTTAAACAAGCTGATGAATCCACCCGTCCCTCTCTCGCACCTTCCTTCCCTCCTTAATTGGAGCTTTCCCTCCTGCTTGCAGTCACCTCCAGCAGAAGTAGTAATTCACAAGCCAGATTGACTACCCCGGGCTGTTCTACAGCAGTAAACAATAAAGCAGCCTTATCTCCGATCTCTAAAAGAACTGATTTACAAGTGCCGCAACCAAGGAAGGTAGCAGGGATAGGTGGCTTACAATCGTGCAGTTTGAGGTTCGGCTGCGGGGGGTGGGTGGGAGTGGGGGTGGGGGTGTAGCGCTCTGCTCTCATGCCCAGGGAGAGGTCTCCACGTGCCAGCTGTGGCATGTGTGCCATAGGTTCGCCATCACTGACATAGCTGGTTGTGTCATAGTTAAAAATCTCCACAGTTTCTTGCAAACTATGGATATTTTTAATTACAATTTATTTGAACAAGCCCAAATCACAAACCAGATTGTGAAGCTGGGCCATTCCTCATTGTTTTCATACTAGAGGTGCATGAAACTCTCTGAAGTATTAGCTGAATGTATTGTGTCACTTTTGTGACAGGTATCATCACTTACACCATGAGTACTCTCATTCAGGCAAATGATAAATTCAGTGTGGATCTTTTCAAAAACCTGCTGAAAGAAAGCTCTGATGGAAACATCTTCTTCTTCCCTTTGAGTATCTCAGCTGCTTTGGGCATGGTCTCTCTTGGTGCCCGTGAGGAAACTGCCAAGCAGATGGAAAGGGTAGGTGGTCTCAGACTACACTTCTGTTTCAGAAATGTCTTATATTTCAATATTATAATAAGGGGCACATGTTATTCCAGCAGTGTGGTAATCCTTGGGTAATGCTTGCAGTAGGTAGTGTGATGTTCACCCGTGCCCCTGTTTCTTTTTCTGCTAAACTCAGGGCTCACGCTAGTGACGTTCTCTCTTACTTTCACTGCCACTAGTGGATTTCTTTCATCCACGCTGAAATGACTTTAGTCAGACACTGGCTGCCAACAACAGAACTTGTTTATTAAAGGGTATTAGGGTAATTCAGAATCACAGATGTTCTTTGTTCATTTCATGGAATCACAATCATAGAAATATCATATATCTGCCACACATTTGATCCCCTCCTGTTTTATTTAATCACTTTAACCAGTTTATCTTTGCTATACAGTTCTCAGGTTTTCTCTGACTATCTCTCTCTCTCTCTGCCAACTTCTCACTTCTCTCTTTCTCTCTTCTCTCCTTCCCTCTCCCTCACTAACTGCCTCAACTGACTCTCTGACTCCGCCCCTCCTGTCCTCTCATAGGCTATGCAAATGAGCTCCAGCTCTGAGTGACAGGCGTGACGTGGGGCATCCGTCACATACCTCCCCCCTAGGAAAAGTTTGTTTCATGGGGGAAACCTTATAGTTTACCCTCATGAACAACGCAATTAGCCAGTGCACAATTTATTCCAAACATTTTTTCACTACTATACTAAATATTAAATATATTTCACTTATACTGTGTTTATGCATATTTTCTATTATCATTTACTATTTTGAGCAAATTAAACTTATTACTTTACACATTTAACCCAGTCAATACAGTTATCACTCTTTGTTTTGATTACATTAATACAACTTACATTAATTTTACATTTATAACACTACTTACCATTAATTCTATACGACATTACATTTTAATTACAACTTTAATGCACAAACAAAATGGTTTATATAGCATTACATTTTACATTTTTCTTCTCCTCCATCCGTCAGTCCTCTGGTCTCCGAGATAACGCGTCAGCCACCACGTTCTGGGTTCCCTTCACGTTCTGGATTTCGATATCAAAGTAGGGCCCACCTCATCAGTTTATTATTATTGGCCCGAATAGTTCTTAGCCACAGAAGTGGGGAATGATCCTTGCACAGAACAAAATGTCTTCCCCCGATATAAGGTCTCAGTTTCTGTAACGATCAGACTATGGCCAGGCACTCCCACTTAATAGTAGATAAATGCCGCTCTCCAGCCTGCAGTTTCTTGTTGAGAAAAGTCACCGGATGATTATTACTGTTGTCATCTGCTTGGCTCAGCACAGCTTCCAGCCCGACATTGAACATCTCCGTGAAGATGGTGACCGTAGTCAGGTGCGCTGTATACTGGACCGGTCCTTTCCACCTCTGTCAGTTGGTCCCACGATTGCTGGCACTCAGGGTTACATCTGACGATACCAGGCTCTTTCTTCTGGGTTCTCTTTAGTCTGCTCTCTGAAGTATACTGGACATTCTCTGCTTGTCATTTTGCAGCGAAGCCTGTTTTCATCTTGAAACGGGGCTTCCCTTTCTCAGCTAGGGACAGTTCCCTCTCATCCTGCTGTACATCTCTGGATGTTTCCTTATTTAAAAAGTCAAGGTTTACACCTTTCTCCGCACCGATAAATTCCCCCACAATTATTCTTGTTGAGGTGTTCTCCCTAGGTGGGGAACCACTATCATGGGTCGCTTCCAAATTCAAAGGCATGTTTCCTTGCAGTGCATTCTTAACTACTTGGTTTATTTTGGATGCACTAAGATTCTCATCTAGTTCTATTTATTATTTGGTTTCTTAGTTAGAGGTTTGCATTGCAGAGTTTTAAGGGCTTGTGCAGCTACAGAGCGACTAGACTTCTCAGCCCTCTGGTTCTGCTGCAACCACAAATCCATAGGTTCTGACTCTGCTAACGGTAATTTACTTCCCTCTAAAGATCTCAGTCCCACAACTTTATCCTCAGGACAGTATGATCTTTCCTGAGCCTCATATAAGCTTTTCTCTTTTTCATGAGTACTTCTTAAGCTAGACTCTGCCACTGCTAAGGATTTTTCCTTAGATAAACGATCTTTGTCTAGGCATAGTTCCTCAGGGTCTTCAGGAGACAATAAAGTGGGGTTACTGGCTGTCTCAAAACAACCCACAAGCTAGTGTCCTCCTTCCGCTCCTGGGTGAAACTATTTTTATTGTTTTTCATAAGCCTATAATCAGCTTCTGAACAGCTATTAATCTATCCAGGAATCTTTCTCCTTCCAAGCTTCCCTCTGTTACAGTACTCTTTTCTGCTACAGTGGGTGATTCCTGGTCCCCTTGTGAGCGTGTAAGTACAAAAGCTATAGACCTCTCTAAGTGTTCAGAGGTCAGTGGAATGATACTCTTATTAGATGTTGCAATACAATCACTGAAAGTATCATTTTCCTTCTGTTCATCAATATAGGAAGTATCATTAGGGGTTTTCAATAAGACTTCCTCAGCCATTCCTGCTACTTCAGGGTTCATCTCTAACCCGGGGTATCCCTGTCTTTGGCAGGTGTCACAGCACTGATAAAATAGCTTTACCTGCTTTCCCATCCCTGGCCAATAGAAATTTTGGTCAATTCTTTGCTTAGTTCGTGAGATCCCTAGATGGGCTGCAAATATTTTATTTATTTATTAGACTTATATGCCGCCCATCTAGACTTGGTCTACTCTGGGCGGCTCACAACAATCAAAGTAAAAACAATTGACAAATAAAACAATTTTATCACAATTTACAGCAATTAATAATCATTCAAGATGGAGAATCAGAAGAAATTAAATGGTCTTTGTGCGAAGAAATTAAATATGTCTTTGTGCGCCTTTTCTATAATTTTTTCTCTGTATTTGAAAGGAATCACTAATTGTTTATGTATGCTTTCCCCTCCCCTCTTAGGATTCACTAGGACCTCTCTGTACAATAGGTCTTCCTTCGCGCAGTATCTTTCGGGGTTTTCAGGGGTCAGGGGCCCTCCCTTAGCTTGTCTAAAGCATTCACTTAAGGTAGGGTCTTCTTTTTGTTCTTTTTTGAAAGACTGATTATGAGGATTCCTCATAGTGACTAGATCAGCTGTTTCATTCCCTTCTATTATTTCAGCAGGGTTTTCATATTTTTCCTCAGGAGCTTCACTTTGCCCTCTCTGGGAGCGAGTTGTTACTAAAACGCTCTTCACATGCTCAGATAGATCCAGTCCTATTAAACATGGGGCAGGAATTTGGTCGGATATGGCCACTTTCCAACTTCCCTTCCACCCTTTATATTTTATTAGAATTTTAGCCATTTTCAATGTCACTAATTCGGTTCCAATCCCTTTGATAGAAATATTTTCATTCACTAACATATTTTCTTTAGGGATTATGTCTGGGTGACACACTGTGACTTGAGAGCAAGAGTCTTTTAATGTAAGATACTTATTATCATTCACATAAATAACATCCCCGGAACTGCGAAGAAGCTCTTGGTTACTTTCTATCAAATAGCATTGAACTACCCTAGCTAAAGGAGGCTCTTGATCTTGGCTCTCTGCTCTCTCTGTTACTGGGGTTGCTATGGTGACCGTTTCAACTGCCTCTTTGGTAGCTCCCTTCTGCTGTACGCAATATATCTTCTTTGGCTGACTGGAATTTCCCCCTCCTTTTTGCTGACCAACATCCCTATTCTTGGTGGTCTGGCACTGAGACCAGAAATGTCCTTTCACCCCACACCCATAATATGTTTTATTGGCTCTGGGTTCAAAATATGGGGACTTGTCACCCTTTCTTTCGAAGCTATTTTGTTTCTGGTGACTCAGCTCAGAAGGCTTGCCTTTACAATGGCTTCCAGTCACTTGATTGTTTCTGAGGTAATCTCTAGGTACTCTCCTCCTGTCGTCCCACACTTTCCCTCCAATTTTTACCTCAGAAAATCTGGGGATCCTTATCTCATTTATAGAATCAGCAGTTTCACTTGCCTCATGTACGTTTTTAGGCTGTTTGTCTCTTACTAAATATCTTAAATCACTAGGTAGAACAGAATAAAATTGCTCCAGCCCTATTACATTTTTCATTTGTTCTAGTGATGTGACATTTTCCCGCTCCATCCATTTCTCCAAGCATTGTACTAATTTTGCCCCTAATTGGGAATACGATTCATCAGGCGTTTTTGTCAGGGCGCGAAATTTTCACCGCAGGTGCTCTGCGTTAATGCCATATCGCGAATAAATCAGTTTTCTGTAAGCCTCAAAGTCTCTGGCTTGATCTAGGGGCATTTGGGAATATATGTCAGCTAAATCCCCACTTATTTGAGATCTTAGTATAATCATTTGTTCTTCCTCTTTTACGTTAAAGTCCCAGCAAGCGCGCTCAAAGGAAATAAGAAAGGCTTCTGGGCTGTCACCTTTTCTATACTGGGGAAATTTCTTGAGATCTATTTTCCCCTCATTAGCATTAGGATTAGCATTATTATTGTTGTTATTATTTTGGGCCGTCAATTCTAATTTTTTCATTTCTATTTGAAATTCCATTTCCCTCTGTCTTAATTCCATTTCTCTTTGTCTTTCCTCAGCTTGAGCTCTGGCTTTTTCTCTCTCCATTTCAAAATCTAATTCCTTTTGTCTTTCCTCAGCTCTAGCTTTTCCTCTAATTTCTAATTCTCTAGTTCTTTCTTTGATCTCTAATTCTTTTAATTTAAATTCTTGTTGTAATCTCCATCTTTCAAATTCTTGGGAGCTTAGATCCCTTTCTCTCCCTGAGGCACCCTCCTGAGTCACCTCCTGTTCTATAGATATAGGGACTCTATCCTCTTCCTGAGGTATTAAGCCTTGTTGTGCCTCTTCAGGATCAATCAACTCCATCATTTGCTTTTCACTTCTTTTAGGAGGCATATGTATGTGTATTTCTTTGGATAAACTGGTTTGTTTTGCAGAGAGAGAGTCAAGCTTCTGTTTAAAATACTTTTTTCCTTTCTGAGTTACTCTGTAGCTCTTCCCTTGGCAGCTAAGGGTTGCTACACTGTTTCTTCTGGCATCCAGCCACGCTGTTCTTTGGTCTGAGACAATCTATTTTCTTGCCTCCAGACTCAAAACTATTTCTGATCTTTTTCAAGCTGCTTGTTCTTTTTACCTCAGACCTGTTTTGACCCTGGCTACCGCTTTTGTCCACTAGCGCTCCCTTCTTAGAGCCTTGGATCCAAAGCTAGCCCACTGGTCTGTTCCAATCGTGAGGTAAACTTCACCCAGAATTTTTCTCTCAGAGTCTTTCCCTATCTTTAGTCCCCCAAGATCTGCATTCGGGAGCCTCGCTACTAAGCTTTTCCCCAAAAGCTCTAGCAAGTTACCCACTCCTTCACGACAGACCTTTCCCTGACTACTAGGTACCTTTGACTCAGAAAAATTCCCTTTTTGCTTTGGCTTTACTGGATTATATTCGGATCCCACCGCTGGTCACCACTTGTGACGTTCACCCGTGCCCCTGTTTCTTTTTCTGCTAAACTCAGGGCTCACGCCAGTGATGTTCTCTCTTACTTTCGCTGCCACTAGTGGATTTCTTTCATCCACGCTGAAATGACTTTAGTCAGACACTGGCTGCCAACAACAGAACTTGTTTATTAAAGGGTATTAGGGTAATTCAGAATCACAGATGTTCTTTGTTCATTTCATGGAATCACAATCATAGAAATATCATATATCTGCCACACATTTGATCCCCTCCTGTTTTATTTAATCACTTTAACCAGTTTATCTTTGCTATAAAGTTCTCCGGTTTTCTCTGACTATCTCTCTCTCTCTCTCTGCCAACTTCTCACTTCTCTCTTTCTCTCTTCTCTCCTTCCCTCTCCCTCACTAACTGCCTCAACTGACTCTCTGACTCCGCCCCTCCTGTCCTCTCATAGGCTATGCAAATGAGCTCCAGCTTTGAGTGACAGGCGTGACGTGGGGCATCCCTCACAGGTAGCTTTTCATGTCAATAGCCTGAACTCTTGCCCTGAATAATGGGGAATATTTTGCTGGCATTTCCTCTTCCTAGCCCTCCCAGATTCCTTTGACATACAATTAGTGTTGTTCTTGTGTCATCAATTTGCTTCCAGTTTAAAGGCAATCCTGTGATTGATTCATCTGCAAGTAGTCTTGTGATTCAATTTTTCCTAACATGATTGCACTCTCAAATTTCCGCTACAGAGCTGACCAGAGTAAGAGTGGAAACTTAGATCAACAGTGATGATAGAACTGTGATTTCCATCACACCCAAAAGCAACAGATTAGTTATGGGTGAAGGATTTAATTGTTCTGTAGGAAACAACACCCAGCAGTACTTCTCAATTTGATGAAATAGAATTCTATTATATCTTGAGGAACTTCTTGGATTCATCCATGTAAATGGGCCAGTCCCTGTCATAAGGCAGAAGCTATCACAATTTATTTTGCTGTATGGAATTAGGATGAAAGAGGATGCTGCAATTACAGTGATCACCACACAAATCTCTCATTTTATATTTTGCATTGCAGGCTCTTCACTTCAATGAGATCACTGGATGGCCTCCCCACGAACCTGCAGACATGCCTGTAAGAGCATTCTTGATCACAATGCATCTCTGTCCCTAGTTCAGTTGGGGAGAGAAGGCACAGACATCAGCAGAATATCCATCTGAAATATTAAAGAAACTCGTAGGAAAAAGAAAGTCTGACAACGATGGGATTGTATTAACCTGCCATACAAGGCTGCTGTCTGAATTGTTGAAATAATGTGTGCAAAGCACTTTGGGTGCTTAAAATGTGCAGTAGCAAGACTCAACACCAACGTGTAACTTATTAGCATAAAACATGGGGCCTCTCACACTCTACTGTATATGCTTTAGGGTCAGCAGAGAACATCCTGCCAAGTTCAAGCATGGTCTTGGGTTGCTTTTTTAAACTCAGCAATCATAGGGAGCTCCTTTGGGGACAGGCATAATAATGCCATTAATTGAGAGAATATAAAGGAAATTGTTCAGCAGGAAGTGCACTAGTGCACAGAAGGCAAAGGAAAGTGTAGCATCTGCTTGGAAATCACACTTAACAATGGAAGGTGATGTCTCTCGATCTTGAGAGAAGTAAGTGTTGCAGTCAACAGGAGGGATGTATGGTTGCTCCAACTCTGACAGTTGTTTTCCTGAGTACTTCTTATAAATCAGTTGTTGGTTCTGTCTGGTGACTTACTTATTTTAACTGTTGGTCTGGAGAATCCGAGAAAAATTGAGTCTCCTTAAACTGTCTTTGTTGTTTCAAGGCTGCAGGGGCACGCTGTGACCGGCCTGGAGGACCTCATGAACAATTCAAGGCACTCTTATCTTCCATCAACACACATACCAAAAATTATGCTCTGAGTATTGCCAACAGGCTGTATGCATCAGACACTTACAGATTCCGTCAGGTGAGAATCAGTGCTGCGCAAATGTTTGCCCGCAACCTTGCACCTCCATCCAGTATTGACTGCTGAATAACAGGAACAGCATGGGTTTCGTAGAACTGCTATTTGCATAAAAATTCACAGTGCCAATTCCATTAAAGATCTCCTTCTCTCATTAAGAGATGGACAAGTGATTTCATAACATTTCATGAAAACAAATGGACAGCTTAGAGCCTTTCCACGCTGGCATATAGTTATGGAATATTGAGCCTCATGGTGCAGTGGTTAAACTGCTTTACTGCAGCCAAAACTGTGCTCATGATGACCCATGGTTCAGTCTGAGGTAGCCAGCTCAAGGTTGACTCAGCCTTCAATCCTTCCAAGGTCAGTAAAATGAGTAACCAGCTCACTGGAGGGGCAATGTGTAGCCTACATAGTTAACTTGTAAACTGCCCAGGGATATATCCTCCGGGTGAACAATATTTAAATCCACACACAATTTGTGTTTGTGTTTGTGTATTGGGGATTGGAAATACAACACAAACATCGGAAGCATGGAATGAAGGGAATCAGCAACAAGCATGTGATAGTGTCACTGAAAGAGCAAAGTTAGAAGGAGAGAAGGGGAGGAGGGGGTAATGTGAGTAAAGATCGTCTTCAATATAGGCCTGGCACAGGGATAGAAGCATATAGAGAAGAGCAAGAAGAATCAGCTGACAGGCAGTGAGTCTCCCTGGCTTTCAGTGCTCATTCCATGACTGGAAAGCGAAGAGCCAAGAGCTTAATTGATAACTGATTGGGATCATTTGCTATATGCATGGGAGGAGTGTGTCAAATGGATCACCGCTCCTCCCCCTCAACCTCAACAGTCCTTTCATAGCTCGGTCCACCCCACACTGAAAAAGACAAGTCTGGACAGGCCCTTTTCAAACAAACCTGTTCTATTCATTTCAATGTTTCTTTCCAAACTTACAAATGTCTACTCAGAAATTCACCAAATTGATTTCTGTGGGACTTCTTTTTGGGTAAATATGTACAGATGCCGGAGTGAATTAGATTCACGTTTAGTCATCTTTTGAGGAAACTCACTGAAAATCATAGGAATTAACTTATTCCTGACTACTAGCTCCATTAATTTTACTTTCTCAACTGCAGTAATGAAGAAGGTGTGGCATTCTCGACTTTAGCTCACACGGTTGCTTATTACTGATCATGGTAGATGAAAGTGAAATTACCTGGTGGACTAATGGTTCCCTATTCCTGTATTAAACAGTTAAAAAGGAGGGTCAAGTTAACTCCTTATGAAACTTAATCATTCCATTGCCTTGTTTGTTTGTTTGTCCAATTCTATACAGCATTATTTGAATTGCACAAAGGAGCTGTACCATGCTGGATTGGAAACAGTTGACTTTAAGCATGCAAATAAGGATGCTGAAAGGAAGATTAATTCCTAGGTTGAAAACCAAACAAATGTTAAGAGACAATATCTCACTTCTCTCTTATTTCTCTCAACATTCTCTTTGCATCTATATATGAAAAACCGGTTAAGAATGAGGCTTCATTTCTCTTCCGGTTTCCTCTGCTGTCCTGTGGTTTAGTTGTGTGTTTTTTATGTTCCTCTCTACTGTTCTTCAAATCTGCCAAAAAAACTAAGTGAGTTACTGAAAATGCTTAGCTCTCCAAAGATAATATTTTGCATTGAATTCATCTCAAAAAGGTAAAATCAAGAACCTTTTTGAGGACATTGACCCATCAGCTGCCCTGATCTTGGTAAATGCCATCTATTTCAAAGGAAAGTGGCAGCGGCTGTTTGATCCAAAGCACACCCATGAAGCACCTTTTTGGACTTTGAAGGTATGATATGACTAAAAGTTTGTGATAATAATCATTGTTTCTCATCCAGTTGATTGTGGCTTAACAGTCCCTTCTCCTGGCAGGACAGAGGGTGGCATCTATATGGCATGACAGAGATCAAGATTTGCTTTTGTCTTTGGCCTGATAACACCAGTCTTGAGGTGGTGACCTAAAAAATGTAGAACAGTAGAATAATGTCAACTGGCTTATCATAGTCAACTCTCCATGGTGCACACCATTATGTCTTTTGCCACTGGTACATGATACTGAAGGGCTGCTTCCTGTTTTACAGCATCACATCAAACAGGTACCCATGATGGTTTGGAAGGGTATGTTTAATGTGGCAGAAATAAGAAATCCATTGATGAAGGTGCTTGAGCTTCCCTATGATAATCATGACCTAAGCATGTTCATTCTTCTGCCAAATAACAAAGAATATCCAGAGCAGGTAATTGTTTTTAATTTTTTTCCACGGGTGAGCGGACAGGCAGAGAGGGGAAAGGGGAGCCATGAATACTTCTGTTCAAGAAGGCAGCATCCCAATATGCCAAAAATAGGAAGTTGCAAGGTCAAAGTGGACAAAGCCCATTCTGAACCCCATAGTAGCTGATCATTTCTGGCCCGTCTCTAGTATTCCCTTCTCAGGTAGGAACGTAAGCATGTTGTGAACTCCCAGCTCCTGTGATTCTTGGATGAAGCACATAATATAGATCCATATTAATCTGGCTTTAGAGCTGGAAGTGGGACAGAAACTACTTTGGCCACATTGGTGGATGGTCTAGGCCAAGAACTGGATGGAGGAATGTGTCCCTGTCCCAGGGGAATTTAGGTACCTTTGAACATGGTATCTTTTGGGAATCCTTCTCTGGAATAGAAGTCAGAGGCCTTGCCTTTCAGTGGCTTTAGTATACATTGAAGAGTCAATCTCAGAAGCTGCTTGAGGGAATCCTGTTTGGCACCCTTGCCCTCCAGTCTGTGTCACATCCCCAGGATCCATTTTGTCTCCTATGCCAGATTCCATACAGGAATCTGTATGGGATTCCTGGGTCGGGTCGTCCAGAGATGTGGAGTTCAGTGCCACCGATATACTGAGGACATCCAACATTATATCTCATTTCCTCCAAAGTTCGAACCAGTGTCTGGAATCTATAACAGATTGTGTGGAACTGGGCAAGTTGAAACTAGACAAGACATCAGTGTGGATAGTCAGCTAAAAGGCAGAGAAGAGAAGAGGGGTTCAGTTAGAGCTGAGTGATGTTTTATTATTCTTATTTATATTCAGACATTTTAAAGTATTTTCTAATTTAAAGTGCATTTTACTGTGTATTTGAATTTGTTATATTTCTATATTTCTAATCTTTTGTGTTTTTAATGAAACAGTTTTTAACTATGTTGTGAGCTGCCTTGGTTCCCAGTCCTCAAATGTGGCTTCTATGTAAAATGAAGTTAAATGAAATAAGTAGGAATTCTGAAATGATTAACAAGGAAATTTAAATGAACTATTAAAATTTGCAGTAGAAATATATGTTTTGATACACTGATAATTGACAGGAAGAGATAAACAACTCTCCCCCAACTCACCCACTCCAGATACACACAGTTTCCCCACTACACATCCACATACAGGTCAAGGGACTTGGCGGCTGCCTTCAGGAATGGTCCCTTAGGGAAAGCAAAAGAAGACTGCTGTAGATTTGGAGAGCACTGAACATGGAGGTCCTTCTTAAGGTGGTAGCTGAGTCCTGAGCTCACTTTCCTCCTCCTTCCCCTGCCCTGAGATCAGAGTGAAGTCTATTAAGACCACATCTTAGCCACTCTTTTGTCACCTCTGCCTTCTTTCATGCTGAGGGGTTTCAAGGAAGGAAATAATCCAAAGCCTCTGTGGACCAGAAGAAGCCACACTGGTAAACCAGATGCAGCCCACAGACTGAAGGTTTCCCATCCACGTTTTAATGTGAACTGACTGAAACTAGCCATAGTTGATGATGTCCACAGTTTAGTAGTCCAAACAACATGGCAAACTGTGGTCAAGTTTGAAGTGGAAGCAAAAGCATCTGAACTCCTCCCCAAAACCACATGGGAAGTGAATGGAAGAGGTGAGTCCAAAGCTCATTCATTAGCATCACGATAAAACTGGAGATAAATGCAACTATTGTATTAAAAATATTCATGCTCTAAAATAGGAAACCATCAGGCCTGTGAAGCAAAAATGTTCTGTGCTGAAATCAGTGGAGCATTTATGCTGTGGTTCACTATTCTCTTGTTATCTCCACAGAATGGCTGCAATCCGTTTTGCACGACTTCTGTGCGTAAGGCTAATAATATGATCAGCCAATGTCTATTCTAGTTCTCCCCCCCTCAAAGATCCCAAAGCAGATTCAGGGATTTTGGAAATTAAAGACTTGCCATTTCCAAATTCTCTTTTCTGCTGGGCTAAGGTTTTCCATTGTTCCCCTCATTAAAAAGGACTAAATTCCAAGATGGTCTTCTTTCTGGCTTTTTCAGGGACATCTTGCAAACCCTTTGTGTGTTACTTTTCCTCTTTCCTTCAAGGAAAAGGGAAATGTTTTGCACAGTCTACCATAATTCCCTGGGTGGCCTCTGAAGTTCTTCTTCTTGGGGAGGAAAAAGGGAAATCCTGTAGGCATGGGCTGCGAATGAAAATAATTTTTTTTTAATCTTCTGGGAAAGGAGAACTTTAGAGGGTGGTGAAGAAAGTGTCATGATGAACATATGAAAACATAGGTTTCCTCTTGTTGCACCCACCGTGCTTTGAGTGTGACAACAGTCCATCTGAGGCAAAGAGTCACTCCTCGTCTATTGAGTAGCTCCTTCTAGAGCTGCTTTAAGAAAACTGTGCCGTTCCCTTGACCACTTTTTGATCATCGTAATTACCCTTGTTTATTAACTAGAATGCAGCTCCTGCAGAGCTTTTTCCACTTGGCCTCCACCTTGGCCCTGAAGATGTTTTGTGGGGTTCTTATTCTTTCCATGTATCCTATCGAAGTTCTTAAAGACTGCATTATAATAATCTATAGAACTGTAGTGAAAGGAACATTATCAACTCTAAATAAAGGCTTTCAGCAAAAGTTGGCATTTGTATTGATTAACACTCAAGGCTTTGAGCCCAGTCAATTGGGAGCCTTCCTCTGAACCTGAATCAGGGGTGGGCTTTGCCTTCTATCATCTCAGGATGGCTGCTATGCCTTTTAGCTTACAAGTGGAAAGCCTTTGGGACTGGCCTACCCCTGAGGAGGGTCATGTGTACCAAACTGTTATTTACTCGGTTATGACTTCCACTGCCAAGATTTGAGAGAGCTGCAGGTGGTTCTTTCTGCCCACAAGCAACTGTAGTATGAAGAAACACCTTGGTTAGCTTGAGGATTAGGTACCATGAATCAGAGGAGAAGATTCTGCTCCTGAGAAATACAATTTCACCTGTATGAGAGGAACTTTTATACTGGACCATTTTTTATTTTTGGTGCACTTCACAAAAGTGTCTTTACATTTATTTATTTATTTATTTATTTATTTATTTATTTATTTATTTATTTATTTATTTATTTATTTATTTATTTATTTATTTATTTATTTATTTATTTATTTATTTATTTATTTATTTGAGGAGAGGGTAAATTCAGCCCATGGATGTGGCAATGCCAAAGCAGCAATGGAACGGGAACAATGGCTGTTCCCTGATTTTGGGGAAAAGATATTCCAGGTTAAATGGCAGCTTCAAACTCAGTGAAGGGGTTTGGAAGTGGCTGTTGTCTGGAGGTAGAACACACCAATTAGAGGATGGTGGAAAGAGCACCACATTACACTCAAAACCTTTTTTGGAACATGATACTAATTTCTGTGGCACATCATTCATAGATCTCATATCCAAACTGCCTTTGTAAAAATGTCCATCCATTAAGCAGACATATATAGACATATATAGAGAGATATATATACTGTGTTGATATGTATACTTCCATTGCACTCAGACACCATACATAGCTTTCATTTTCTAGACTTCCACTTGATGGTACATTCATATCTAAAGTTAGTGGAGTGGTATTTTGTTCTTAGCACCTTTTGCCTGCATCCACTGTAGTAGAGAATTATTTTCCATACTTAAACATAGATTTAAAGGCAAAGAACAACTCTGTTGGAAAGAAAAAAAGGTCACCAAAACTATTGTGCTGCGAAATTGAGTGGAAAATGGGGCTCCTACCCTGGCACAAGAACTGTCCCAGCCTTTCAAAGCACTGTTTATCTTACCTTTTGCCCTGACCTAACTGTTTACCATTTCTCATACTGTCTACCTTTGGGAGAAGAAGACTCTTAAATCAGGGTAGGTCGGTATTGAAAGGGAAGAGCTGGATGGGGGAATGTAGATGAAACAGGTGAACGTCCCATCTGCTTTTTAAAAAACTGTTATCTGATACAGTAATATACCAGATTGCAGGAATTTAAAAACAAAAAGCGCTGCACTTGCCGAAAATGATAGATGGAATAACCTGGGGGGCACATCTGAGAGAAAGCTACCCCATCCACAGCTCCCACACAAGTCTTGGTCATACATGTCAGTTCGATCCTTTCATCCTCAATCAGATCTAAAATCATTTGGGATTTATTCTTGATCGACCTGGCATTCAAGAGCAAAAAGGTCAGAGTAGAAGGCAAAGGACTGAGCTGGTTAGAACAGGAACACTAAGTTGTAGCTGGCGAGTTCTCTTGGAATGGCCAGTGCGCTTTCCAGTGCCATACCTCCCTCTACCTCCTTATTGCCACAACAAACAAACATGGCTGCTGCAGCTGAAATCTGAGGAGCTTGTGATGGTTTCTCCCTCTGACTTTAGAAGCTTTACACCACCAGGATGCTTTGAAGACATTCAGTACGCATCTGAGGAAGTGAATTTTGATGAAACAATTCTGTTAGTCTTTAAAGTAGCGCAATATTTTGTCCTTCGCTTCCATCACTGCAATCATTTTATGCATTTTTCCCAGCTTAATTTTTTTCAAAACACTTGGAGGGCTACAACGTCTTTCCAGAGTGTGACTCAGACGTATCCTGACACTCTTTTTCAAACAGGATGGGAAAATCAGGTAATACTTGTATCCAGCCCCGTGCAGGACAAGGTGGCAATCCTATTTCCAAGGGGTGTTGCAACTATCACAATCATTTCTGTGGCTCCGCTACCTTTCTATTGGCTTTCTTCCAGCTGAAGCACCCTTCTGTGGTCTGTGCTCCTGCCCTTCAGACCACCAGTCAGAATAAATTGTATGGTGTGATACACAGTAATTAAGAAAGAAACATTAATAGTTTAAGATGTGCAGATGATATCATCCTCCTGGCAGAGAGCAGCAATGACTTCAAATGACTTTTAGTGAAAGTAAAAGAAGAAAGTGCCACAGAAGAACTGCAGTCGAATGATAACAATGTGAAGAAGGCAGAAGAACTATACAACTTTAGCATTGGCAATGAAAACATTCAAAGAGTTAGAGATTTTGTAGATTTTGGTTCCATCATCAATCCAAATGGAGACTGCTGCCAAGAAATCAGAAGATGACTGAGACTAGGAAGGGCAGCAATGAAGGAATTAGAGAAGATCATCAAGTGTAAGAAGATCATCAATTGTTGTCAATTGAGACCAAGACCTTAGTAATCCACACTCTGGTGTTCCTAATCACCACGTATGGGTGTGAAAGCTGGACAGTAAAGAAAGCTGACAGAAAAAGTATTGATTTGTTTGAAATGTAAGGCTGGGGTAGAACTTTGCGGAGACCCTGGACTGTGAAAAACAGAAATAAGTGGATCCTAGAACAATCTCTGGAGGCAAAAATGCTGAAGCTGAGGCTGTCCTACTCTGGGCACATCATGGGAAGCAGGATTCTCTGGCAAAAACAATAATGATGGGAAAGGAGGAAGGCAGCAGGAAAAGAGGAAGACCAAATGCAAAAGGGACTGACTCCCTAAATGAACCGCAGGCTTGAGTTTACAAGAGCTGAGCTCCTGAAGTTGAGGACAGGACCTTTTGGAGACCGCTCAGTCATAGAGTCGTCATGAGACAGAGGTGATTTGTCAGCACACAACAACAACAACAACAGCTTAGGTAAAATTCTTCCTCATTTCTTGTTGCTATCTATTCTTGTGGTATTAGAAAAGAAATCTGATTGAAATGTTGGAAGAACCTGAGATATTCGTACATCTGGAGTCTTTGAAATCTGATTTTGAAATCTGATCAGGTGTCTGTCTTTCAGATTAGGGCAAGGCAGATGTCAGGTTGGACACTTCGTTTGATCTATGTACAAATATGCTTCCTTGTGTAGTAATTATGGTTTTTCTGATCTCAATTTCCTGAGCGAGGACTTCCACCTACTCTTCATTGTTCATCAATGCTGATACAGTGTCAAGAACTGCCCCCAGGTTCCACCACAGAGCCTTTGATTTCTATGACACTGGTATTTCTTTCAGAGATTATATGATGATTACAAGTATGAAAATAAGTAACAAAATAAATTTTAATGTAAATAAAGTTACATTAAATTTTACTTATTTATTATCATTATAATCAGTTTTCCATCTTTAAAATTAAAAGGAATGACCTGCTGGAGAAATTTATATTCTGCAATGACATAACTCCAGACTACATGGCAGCCAGCACATTATAATTTCTTTTGCAATGTACAGCAAGGATGAACTGCATAATAACCAGTCTTGAGGCTATAGATAGGAGTGAATTTTCTTTGGCTCAATTTTTGTTTGTTTGTTTTGTTTGGCTCAATAACAGGCATGGTTCTTCATGGAACACACCTGAGATTTAATACATAAATTAAAAGGAACATGATTTCCCCCCCTGGTTGCATCACTTCTAGAATCACCTCCCTTGCTAGTTCAGGAATATGAGTGTGTGCTCCAAAAATGCTTGGGCCCTAAATCAAAGAGTCCCTTCCTGGTGGGAGGCAACCTAGGAGATGAGTCTGTCTCCTTTCTCATCAAAGGTTGCAACACATGAGCATCCATGATTTGTCTCATTGTTCTTAGGCTTTGGCAATCTGTCCAAATGGCTTCAGGTGCTGCTGGCAGATTAATTCTAGGAACTTCCAGAGTTGTGAGTAGCAACTGTCCTCAATTTTATGCAAATGTGCAGCTTTAAATAGGAGTACCTCAAAAGGGAGGCATCAGCTCAGACACATCTGTCAGTTACTCTAAAATCTCCTGCACGGAAGAAAGGTAAGTGTGAGCCTTTTATCTTCATATGTAAAATAAAACTTTGTGTATCCAGAAAACTTGGTGTTGGTTAGGGACGTGTTTTAGAATTGTAATAGAATGACCATGCTAAATTATAAGTTATAGACAAGCTTGTTCAGTTATATTACATTAAATTTCATCCTGTTTCATCATCTGAGGTTGACAAGGTGCTAGATCTCTGCAGGGCTACCGAAACCTCCCTACATCCTTGTTCGCCCTGGCTTTTAAAAGCTGCCAGGCCTATAACAATGGAATTGGCCACTTCTATCATCAAGGCATCTTTCCTTGAGGGTTGGGTTCCCCAAACCCTCAAGGAGACACTTATCAGGCCCATCCAGAAAAAACTGAACTTGGTGGCTGATGATTGTAACAACTATTGTCCTCTCATCTATGTTTCTTTTTGAAGCAAGCTAGTGCAGACGGTGGTGGCTGATCAGCCTCAGGCACTCTTGGATAAAACCAATGCCCTCAGTCCATTCCAGTCTGGGTTCAGGCACAGAGACAGCATTGGTCGTCCTGCACAATGACTTTCTGAGGGGGGCCAACAGAGGTAAAAGGATGCAATGAAATCTGTGGCAAGAGGGTATGCATGTAAAATGTCGTATATGCTTAAGAAAAGCCAGGGGAAAAGAATACGGGATTTGGAAGATAATATAAAGGAATTAGAAAAAATAGTAATATATACTAGAGATAAAAAAGCAATGATAGAATTACAAGCAAAGAGGAAGGAATTGGAAGGAATTCATCTGGAAAAGGTACAAAGGAATTTAATTTATTTAAAAAGAAATTTTTTTGAATATAGTAATAAGAATTCAAAGTTATTAGCTAAAGCGTCTTCTATAAAAAAGAATAAAAGTAATATAGGTGTAATACAAGATATGAATGGAAAAAGATGTAATAAAATGAAGGAGAAATTGGAAGCTTTTCAAACATTTTACAAAACCTTATATACTAGTAAAGAACCTTCCATAATAAAAATTGAAGAGTATATAAAAAATAATTTTAATAAGATAGTGTCAGATAATGATAAAAATAAAATGGAACAGTTGATTACGGAAAAAGAAATAGAAGATATTATAAATAATTTAAAGGCAGGAAAGACCCCTGGAACAGATGGATTAGGTCCAGAGTATTATAAGGTGTTTAAAAAGATCCTTATGCCAAAATTAAAAGAGTTATTTAACAAGATATTAATGGGAGAAGAAATTCCACAATCATGGAGAGAATCACTCATTGTTTTAATATTGAAACCAGATAAAAATCCTACAAATATGGAAGCATATAGACCCATATCACTGATAAATCAAGATGCTAAGATATTCACGGCAATAATGGCAAAGAGAATGAATAGCTTTATGGGGAAATATATTGAAAAAGATCAAAATGGATTTATATCAGGTAGGCAAATGTCAGATTTAATGAGAAGAGTACTTAATTCAATGCATTTAGCTAAAGAAACAAATTCTAAAGCTGGAGTAATATCGTTAGATATATTTAAAGCATTTGATTCAGTGGAATGGGATGCATTGAAGATATTAATTAATTATTTAGGGTTTGGACCCATTTTTAGGCAGATAATCCACCAACTTTACTCACAGAATATAGCCAGAGTTATAGTTAATGATGGTATAACTGAGACAATATACCTAGGCCGAGGTACAAGACAAGGTTGCCCCTTATCTCCAGTATTATTTACAATGATAATTGAATTATTGGCACAGATAATTAGAGATGATAAACAGATTAGAGGGATAGATAATAAAGAAAATGGTAAAATAAATTTGTTTGCCGATGATACATTATCAATAGTTAAAAATCCAGTTGAAACAATTGAAAGGCTTAAATTACATTTGAAGGAATTTGAGAGTGTAACGGGGTTAAGGATAAATTGGGTAAAGTCAGAATGTTTATTGTTAAATCACTCAGATAAAGAGAAAAGAAAAATGAAAAGAATATTTGTAGGTAAAATTGGTAATGTCATGAAATATTTAGGGATAAATATTACTTGGAATTTACAAGAAATAATCAAAATAAACTTGGATAGACTAAAAGCAGAAATAAATGGAAGGTTAAAAGAATATCAGAAACTAAAGCTTTCATGGTTTGGTAGAGTGGCATTATGTAAAATGAAAATAATTCCTAAATTGAATTTTATATTTTGGATGTTACGTATAAAGATTTCAGAAAAACAATTGAAAGAGTGGCAGACAATGATAAATGGTTATTGTAATGGAAATAAACGAATGAGGATTAATAAAAAATTATGGTATGTTACACAAAAAAAGGGAGGTCTTGGATTACCAAATATAAAATTATATTATATAGCAAATCAGCTTAGACATATCCCTGATATAAATAATAAAAATTTAATCTGGACGGAAATAGAAATGGAGAGTGAAGAAGAAAGAGTGGAGGATATATTGTTTAAAGAAAAAATTGGAGAAGAGATTAAAAAGATTAATTATCCTTTCCTTAAAAATATGTTAGAAAATTGGAAAAAAGTTAGAGGCTTATTGAGTCCACCGATTTCCCCTTTATCTCAGGTGGTGGAGTTAAGGAATTTTCCGGAAAATTTAAAAAATCTTAAAAATATATTAAAAAGTAAAGGGATAAATAGATTAAAAGATTGGAGAGAGAAGATAAGAGATAAAGAAGACATAAAAAGGGTTTTAGGAGGAGAGGGGATTTCATGGTTAAATATAATTCAATTAGAAAGGTGGACAAGAGAATGGAATACTAAAGAAGGGAAAGGTAGAAAAATGACAAAATTAGAAGAGATTATAGAAAAAAGATTGAAAGCAGAGGAAAAGATAGATAGAAAAGGAACTGTAAGCCAAATATATAAATTATTAGTGCAAGATTAACAGGGTACACAAGGATTAAAAATGCAATGGCAATATGATTTGGATAAAGAAGTAATAGGTGAAGAATGGGATAAAATATGGGATCAAAGAATTATGAAAAACATGTCAGTAAGGATAAAAGAAAATTGTTATAAAGTAATATGGAGGTGGTATTTAACGCCGGTTAAAATGAATATAATAGATAAAAGTGTGTCAACATTATGTTGGAGGTGTAAAAAAGAGAAGGGGACGTAGATACATATGTGGTGGTTATGTGAAACAAGAAAGAAAGAATGGAATTTAATTTTTAAAGAAATATCTGAAATAACTGGTTTGAATATTCAAATGTCTCCGTTAATTGCTTTATTGAATGGGATTAAGAATTGTTGAAAGAAAATAAGGATTTAATAGTAATAATGGTTACGGCTGCAAGATTAATTATTGCAAGAAATTGGAGAAATGATAATAAATTGAGTTTAGAGGAATGGTATAGAGAATTATGGGACATGGCAATTAATGATAAACTGACATGTGATATGAAAATAAGAAGAGGCCAATTGAAAAATAATGATTTTAAGAAAATATTGAATGTATTTTTGGAATATGTATTTCGGAGAGGGAAGGGGTATACACCAAGGGAAGAAACAATGAAATTCTGGAGAGAAAATGGATTGAATGAAGTTTAATCCTAGTCCTGAAGGTGATGGGGACACTTGTGAAATTGTATTTTATTGTTTATTATTGTTTATTATTATTGTTTATTATTGTTTTTGTATTGTTTTTTATAGTTTTTTGCGTGGTAGTGGGTTTATGTTGTATTAATAAAATTAAAATTTTTTAAAAAATAAAAATAAAAAAAAAGAGACAGCATTGGTCGTCCTGCACAATGACCTTCTGAGGGGGGCCAACAGAGGTAAAAGGACTGTCCTCAGAGAGTGCAACGTGTATGGTGACTCTTCCCAGACTTTTCTAAGTACAAAGAAGTCTACTTTGGGGGGGACACTCTGGGAGGGCGCAGCTTGACTGAGGCTGCACAGGCCAGCTCTTATCCCGGGAGGCATGTTGGAGAATGCACAGAAGAGGGAATTTCTGCCCTAACAAGAAAGCAAACTCATATGGACATCTTATGATCCAGCTTTTTATGCTTCATCTTCAAAAGGGATTCAAAACATCCAGGATAGAGATAGTGTGGAGCCATGACTGTGGGTTGATCAAACCAGCAAGAACAAGTCTATCATCATTACCTTTAATACAATTGCACAGCATTCCTTCATCCACTGACACAGCAAATACGTTGAGCAAACCTGATCAGAAAGATGATCAGGCGTTTGGTCTTTACGTCTTGGAAGTTAATGTGGGAAGGTTCCTACTCTCACTGTCCCTATGTGGATTGTGATATTGCAGCTTAGGTTGCGACTACACTGGGAATTTGAATTGGATCGATTGGGCTGTACTGCAATTTGATTTGCAGTCTATTTTATGGTTCTGTTAAGATTAGATTATCACACGGAGACTGTGGATTGTTTTGATGCCAGTGTCCATATTGGCCCCTGAACCTGATGTGCTTTGATCTGTGCTACAGTCCACAGCCCCCCTTCCTCTGAGCCTTCCCTCTGCTGATCCCCGGCTCTCTTTTTACCATTCATTGTAAGGCCCAGTTTAGTATGTCACCAGGATACCACCTGTAGTTATGAGCCCCACCATCATTTTGCAGAATGAAATAACTGCTCACATCAAGTTTCTTATGTAATAAGCTAGGATCTCAAACCTGTCTGAAGATGGTTTAGGAATCTGGGTTGTTCTGAACCTCTTAGCAAACTGTTGCCAAGGAAACGAGGAACTAAGGTCAATCAAAGATTTCCTCCCAGATAGTCACTGTAAAAATTTTCAACATTTTAAATTGAAAATATTTGAAACACAAATGCATATTTGTTTTTCTGTGGGTCTTTGCACCCCTTGTTTGGCTTTCAGGACTGTTTTCAACTAGCATTCCCATACTTTTTTATGGGTTTATATGTTCTTTCCCTACTTCGTGTACACTACTCCAAATGCAAGCCCAGTGTTGTTTGTTTTGGAGGGTTTTTTTGTCCATTCTTGAACAAAACATCACAGTTATGTAGGAGACTGAATTTTTCAATAAGCAAATGGGCTAAAGTGAGCTATTATTCATCCTGCCTATTATTCATCCTACAAGCCTAGTCAGTTTGTAACAGGCAAATCCAGCTCTTCAGACACATTGGTCATATGGGAATTACAGATATTTGTGTGTTTGAGGCAGTGGCATGGATTGCCCTTAGATTAAGTCCATGCTTCATGTTCCTTCCTCACACAGAGGAAGTATAAGAAGACAGAAGGCAGAGCAATCACAAAAACACACTTGTTCAAAAATGCATGAAGAATTTTTCATGAAAGGAAGACGTACTTCCTGAGCCAAAGTTTATCATTTCATATCTGAGTCTATTCCCAGCCTCCTTTACCATGAGTTGATGGGAAGTATATTTTTCTCCCATTAAGTAATCATAGCTGGTTGCGTCATGGTTAAAAATCTCCACCGTTTCTTGCAAACTGTCTATATTTTTCATGACATTTTATTTGAACAACATCACAAGCCAGATTGTGAAGCTGGGTCATTCCACCTTGTTTTCAAACACTGAATATGAATGAGGTTCTCTGAAGTATCAGCTGAATGTATTGTGTTGCTTTTGTGACAGGTACCATCACCTACACCATGCGTACTCTCGTTCAGGCAAACGGTGAATTCGGTGTGGATCTTTTTAAAAACCTGCTGGAAAACAGCCCTGATGGAAACGTCTTCTTCTCTCCTTTGACTATCTCAGCTGCTTTGGGCATGGTCTCCCTTGGTGCCCATGGGGAAACTGCCAAGCAGATGGAAAGGGTAGGTGGCACTGAACCCGGTTCCAGAAAATTATCATATTACAATATTGTAATAAGGAACACATGTTATTCCAGCTGTGTGGTAATCATTGAGTAATGCTTCCAGCTGGTAGCTTTTCATGTGAATAACTATTGCACTGAATAATGGGGAATATTTTTTGCTGACATCTCTTCTTCCTGGCCTTCCCAGATTCCTTGAACAAAAATGTGTTGTTGCTGTTATGTGCCACCAAGTCACTTCCAGTTTAAAGGCAATCCTGTGATGGAGTTGCCTCCATAAAGTCCTACGTTCCTCCCCATTCGTGAAAACAAAAAGCAGTGGTTCTTTTCTTGAATTAATACATCTCATGTTCAGCGTTCCACTTTTCCTGCTGCCTTCAATTTTTCCTAACATGATTGCCCTCCCAAATTTCTGCTACAGAGCTGACCAGAGTATAGGTGGAAACTTAGATCAACAGTGATGGCAGGAAGGTGACCACACACAAACAAAAGAGAGAGAGAGAGATTGAGATTTAGTGCCTTCCCGGTTTATGAGCATTCTTTTGTGAAAAATGTGCTTGCTTGGTGTCTAATATCAAGGAAAAATAAATGAATTTAGCTCTATGGAATAGGGATGAAAGAGGATACCATAATTATGGTGATCACACCAGACGACTCTATATTTTGTGTTGCAGGCTCTTCACTTCGATGGGATCACTGGCTCTAGTCTGCAAAAACCTACAGACATGCCTGTAAGAGCACTCTCGATCACATTGCATCTCCGTCCCTAGTTCAGCTGGGGAGAGAAGTCATAGACATAAGCAGAGCATCCATCTGAAATATCGAAGAAATCCTGAGGGAAAAAAAGTTGGACAAATGTGGAATGTGGAAATAGTATTAACCTGCCATACAAGGCTGTTTTATGAATTGTTCAAATAATGTGTGTAAAGCACGTTGGCTTTTTAATATGTGTAGTAATAAGACTCAACACAGGTGTAAACAATTTATTAGCACAAAGCCATGTGGCCTCTTGCACTATGGATTCTTGACTCTCATTGGATGAGCAGGAAACGTACTGCCAAATTCAAGCCTGGCCTTGGGTTGTTGTTTGACATCATCATCATCATAATACTATTTATTGAAATCATTCTATCAAAGAAATGGTTTAGCAGTGAGCATATTGATGCACGGAAGGCAAAGGAAAGTGCTGCAGCTCCTTTGAAATCCCACCCAACAAAAAGAGGTGATGTTTATTGATATCAGGGGAAACTAGGGTTGCAGTCAAGAGGAGGGTTTAAGGTTGTTTCTTCTGTGACCATACTTTCCTAAGGACTTCTTATAAATCAGTTGTTGGTTCCACCTGGTACCTTGCTTATTTTAACTGACAGTCCAGAGAGTCTGAGGAAAATGGAATCCCATTAAACAGTCTTTCTTGTTTCAAGGTTACAGGGGCACGCTGTGACCGGCCTGGAGGACCTCATGAACAGTTCAAGGCGCTCTTATCTGCCATCAACCAGCATACCAGAAATTATGCTCTGAGTATTGCCAACAGGCTGTATGGGTCGAACACTTACAGATTCCGTCAGGTAAGAAACAGGGTTGCTCACATCTCGAGTAAAGTCGAAGTTGAGTCACTGGTGTGACTTAAATCCTAGCTGAAAGCAAGTCCTGCAACTCAAGTCCCCATCCAACTCAAGTCCTCAAACATTTGCTGTTTGGAGAGAAGCGGTGTGTCAAATGATACATCACTCCTTCCCCCAAGCTCAACAGACCGTTCATACCATGATCCACCCCACACCCAAAACGGCCAGACTGGATAGTCCCTTAGTCACACAAGCCTATTCTATTGATTTAAATGGACCTTTGCCAACCTAAAGATGTCTACTCAGAAATTCATCAGAGTTCTGTGGTCTTCCTCTCACATGGGGAAGCATAAGCATCTGAACTCCTCCTCAAAACCACATGAGAAGAGAACAAAGCAAATGATTCCAAAGCTGATTTCTTCTCATTTACTTCAAGGGAAAATGAGAGATAAATGCAACCATTTTATTAAAATAATTATTCATGTTCTAAAATAGAACAGGTAAATGTTGTATTCCTGACTACTAGCCCCATTAATTTTAATTGATCAAGTGCAGTAATCAGCAAGGTATGGTATTCTGCACTTTAGCTCACACCATTTATTATTACTAATCATGGTAGTTGAAGCTGAAATTACCTGGGGGGTTAAAGGTTCCCCATTCCTGTATTAAACAATTAAACAGTGGTAAACCAAAATGGAGGAACACATAAGTAGGCTCAAGCTTACTGCTTATGGAGATAATCATTCCATGACCTTGTTTGCTTGTTTGTCCTATTCTATACAGCATTATTTGAATTGCACAAAGGAGCTGTACCATGCTGGATTAGAAACAGCTGACTTTATGCATGAAAATGAGGAAGCTAAAAGGAAGATAAATTCCTGGGTTGAAAGCCAAACAAATGGTAAGAGATGATATCTCACTTCTCTCTTCTCACACAACAGGGAAATGATATATACACTAGACCTTTATTCCCTGGGTGGCCTCTGAACTTTTCTTCCTGTAAAAGAAAAGGGAAAATCCTGTAGGCATGGGCTGTGGATCAAAAGAAATATTTTAACTGCTGGGAATGGAGAACTTCAGAGGGTGATGATAAAAGTGTTACAATCAGCTCACAAAAACACATATATCCTCTTGTTGCACCCAGTGTGTTTTGAGTGTGACAACACTTCATCTGAGGCAACAATCACTTCTTGTCTATAGAGTAGCTCTTTCTTGTAGCTGCCTTAAGGAAACCGTGCCGTTCTCTTGACCACTTTCTGATCATCATTATTATCCTCACATCGCTAGAATGCAACCATTGCAGAGCTTTTTCTACAAGGCCCCCACTGTGGCCCTGAAGATGTTTTCTGGGCTTCTAATTCTTTCAATGAATCCTATGAAAGTTCTTAAAGACTGTATTGTAATCTATGGAACCGTAGTGAAAATAACACTATCTATCCTAAATAAAGGGAGACTTTCAGCAGAAGTTACCATTTGTATTGATTAACACTCAAGGCTTGGAGCCATTAGATCACCCAGTCAGCTGGGAGCCTCCTTTTGAGGGGTTGCCATCTACCACCTGAGGATGGCTGCTATGCCTTTTAGCTTAGAAGTGAAAAGCCTTCTGGGCTGGCCTACTATTGGGAAAAGTGTTGTGTACCAAGCTGTCTGTTATTTTTGTGGTTATGATTTCTAGTGCCAAGATTGGGGAGAAATGCAGGTGGGTCATTCTGCCCACAAGCAACCTAGTATGAGGAAAGCTTGAGGATTAGGTACCATGAACTAGAGGAGAAGATTCTGCTCCCCAGAAATACAATTTCAGCTGTATGAAAGTAACTTTCATACTGGACCATTTTGGTATAATGGTGCATTTCACCAAAAGTGTATTTACTTCTTTTTTTAAGAGAGTGCAACTTCAGTCCATAGGTGTGGCAGTGTTGAAGCAGCAATGGAGAGGGAACACTGGCACCAGCAGGCTGCACATGGCACAGGAGGCCCCCAAAGGGTGGCAATCAATGAATAAAACTGTGTAATTATTTGTCACTTCGTATTCATTGGGGGTCTCCAGAATTGACAAATACAAAGTGACGAATATGTGACAAATTGGCAATATTTGTTGAAAATCGTAATTTGTTTTTATATTCATCCACCTGTCTACTTTGACTCTTAGGACTCAGCATCAAGTCTCCACTCCTATCATTTTGGAAGCAGGCAGCTGGTTGTGAAACGAGGATGCACCATCCTCAGAGGTGCTCACACCCCTTTCAGGTAGCCTCTCTGGCCCTCTTCTCAGTATTTATTTACTTATTTATTTATTAAATGTCTAACCACCCATCAAGTGGCAAGCCACTACTCCCAGCGGTTTACAGACTTGGAAAATAATATAAGAATACAACCTCTCCCCCAACTGTACATGATTTAAAAACAACTCCATAAAAAGCCAGGATGGCCACAATGAAACCCAAAGAGAATCAAAGTACATCATAATTAGTCACAGCAATGCAGGGAGGAGATCCTATAAAGCTTCTTTAAAGAGCAATGTTTTATTTGCCTTTGCAATATTAGGGAGGAAGGGGCCTGGCACATTCCATAAAGAGAAGCCCACGAGGTGTGAGAAGGCAAGGCACAGTTCCCAGCCATAGACATCCAGGCCTCTCTCAAGTGACCACCCGCAGCATCAGACCTTAGGAGGTGTGGGTGGTAGATGTCAATCTGCTTTCCTCTCCAAAATAGGGCCCCTCTTTTTCCCTGATTACCTTCACTCCCATTAGGTATGTGAAGCCAAGTGTACTCAGATGACATTTCTCCACCCGATTTGCAGAGGGAAACCATACTATAAAACCATGAACAGACAATATTCACCAAAACCTTTTAAAAAATCAAGGAAGACCAAAAACAACACCACAATGACTTAAACATACTTCTTTCCAGCTCTCAAGAAGGTGACCAAGAAATGCATGTGGGAGCAAGGAAAAAGAGAGAAGAGGGTAGGTCTCACAGTAGACACATTTCCAAAGGACCACTCTTCTGTTCACGGAGACAATAAAGGCCAGTTTAACTTTTATGAGGCCAGCCAGCCTCACAAGAACAAGTGTGAAATCTTGTGAGGGCCATTGCTTTTGTGAAATCCCCCAGTTGCCACAAGACCCATTTCCCAGACTCCTACACCACAACAATACTGAATATAGGGCCAGGAAAATGCCCGGCCACCTTGATATTACAACCACCCCCCACTCTATGAAAAGCTGCCAAGGAGGGCATTTCTGTCCATATTTTTGCTTGTTAATAAAAAATATACTAGAATAAGATGATGGAAGGCTAATGTAAATGTCTTACTTAAGTTTCTCAAAACCAGCAAGAAACCATGGTGCTTCATTGACAGCAAGACAGGGGTAGTATTAGAGGGGGATCATAAATGCAATCTGACCTTACCAAAGTTGCTTTAGAGGTCTACAATAGAGATGGGCATGAACCAGCAAAATGGCAGTTCATCTTAGTTTGTGGGTCATCGTAGTTCATGAACCATGAACCACAAACCACCAAACTTTTGCTGAATAAACTACCAAGCGGTTGGTACGTTCATCGGCCCCCTTCCTACTGCTCCCTACCATTTGGTGCTGCTGCTTCCTCCTCTGCCACCGCCATCTTGAGAGGCAGCCCAGCTGGCTACCACAGGCCGGGTGCATCTGCATATGTGTCTATTGGGGGAGATAGGGGGAAGGCTCCCTTGCAAACAGGAGGACAGGAAACTCAGTCCTTTGGAAAGACTAGACCAGGATTCCCTCTCTCCAAAATTCATGGACACCAGAGAAACTGGAAGTAAGTGCTTCGTTCTCCTGTAGGTTGCTTTGGGTGAGGGGGAGAGAAGAGAGAAGGGAAAATGGAGATGATTCTGTGGTGTCCCTGTCTGGATTTTTGCAGCCCACAGGGCACTGTGGTGCACAATTTGGGAACCTCTGGGTGACATTGATCAGGAAAGGAAGTGGGTGAGACCTCAATAATTGGTGTTATTGGTGCCATAATGACCTCTTTCTCATGCCAGAACACACAGAGCAGGTGACAAGGTGGAGTTGAGTTATGTCCAGAAGTGGATAGACAAGTCACTGGTAGTACTTGAGTTCCACTCAATATATCTATGCATTACCATTGATCAGATACTGCCCCCCCTTCCACAAAGTAGGTCCCCCCCCCCCCAGGAAGTACTCCTTAGCAGCTGGCTTGGGGAAAAGTAAATGAGTGGTTCCTGCAAGGGAACTTGAGACAGGGTGCGACGTGCCTCTGTGTGTCCCCAAATTATTTCACTAGCCTGAGGCCCAAAACACGTTCCCTCCTTTACACTGCCACCAGTTGATCTCTGTCAACAATGTTGAATTAGAAAGATTGAGGTCCATGCTCCGTGTAAAGTTTAACAAAAACAGGTTTATTGGATACAGTTCACTAAACAGGTTCCTCAAAGACTTCAAAGTATTGAGTAGTTTAGTAATAACTTGTTTCACTCTTAACTCTCTATAAGTTCCACACTCTGAACTGCCTCCCTTAACTCCTTACTCTACCACTCTCTCTAACTTCCACAGACTAACTGACTGACTTTTCACTTCAGATTCTCATCTCTGACTCAAACTGACTAACTCGCTCACTAAACTCCTCTTCTCTGCCTCACCCCTCCCTTCTAGTTTCTCTGGCTCTGCCTCCCAACAACTCCCATTGGTGTATGCAAATAGCCTCCTACATCAGCCACACAGGGTGTGGCTCATCACGAGACGGACTGGGAAAGGAAGAGAAAGGCAGCAGGACAAAGCATCCTCTTCTCGTGCTGGCTGCTGCAAAAGTGAAACCATCAGCTGAGCTGCCCAAGGTGTGGCTCCTATAACCAGCTACTGCCAGAGAGCGGACCTGGAGCTCTATGATTGGCTGCCTGACTTGATGATCACTCCTACACAAAGGATTCTCTAGGTCCACCCTAGCAATACCTAGGGAATTCATTGAATGGTACTAAGCTGTCTGGCCAGAGATGATGCACCCAAAACAAAGTATATGGATCGCCAATGCCGATAGTCACTTGTCATTTTGTTTCATTCTGGGCAGAAACATTTCCCCAAAGTGCCCTGAAATGAATCACAAAATGGCCTGATTGGTGGGTTTGTTTGTTTGTTTTCTTTGTGGTTCATTTTGTGCCCATCTTTCGAAGCAACAATGTGGACTGCATCCTAATTACACCATGGTGAGTGTGCCAAGCCTGGTTTTCCTCTAACATCAGCCAAGGAGTGACAGATTCTGCCCCTTCAACCAAATTTCCTCACAAAGCACAACAGAAACAGATTTGGCCCAAAGCTCTGCTCTCTCCACCTAATTACATGGAAGATCCACCTGCTGGAACCTACCATCCAGATGTCCGGCAGGCCCTGAACACTTCATGAAACCTACCACTTAAAAAATCCTCTACCTACAAGTAGGATGTGTTCCAGAGGTTTTTAGGCCACAGATCAGAAGGTCCTGTACCAGTCTTCTCACCTTCCTCAAAGTCTCCTCTCTTTGAATTACCTGGAGGCGATTTAAACATTTGCCCCTCAGCCTTCTGGCCATTCTTGGATTAGTAGCTCAGGTAGCCAACGATTTTTAAAGGGCATTGTCATGACAGTGTATTTATCTGTGTCATCAGCAAGCAAAACAATTCAGAAGTTGAATGTGTGTTACACGGTTGCAACATGCATGCCTGAAGAGGTTGGAAAGGGTAACACCCAAAGAAACATAGTATGTAATGTCACTACTGAGGCTACTGATGGCACAACGATGTCAGTCAATCAGGTTGATTTTGAATGTTGAAATTAATGGCAAGCACTTCCCTTGTCTCTCTTGGATCTTCCCATCTCCAGTTGGCCACGAGTGGACAATGGGAGCCGAGAAACAGTTAGACGTTGTGCATAGAATCAGGGTTACAAAGGTCAACTCACTTCAGGGGTTACGATTCTGTTTGGCTGTGTTGATTATCCAGAAATGCCTGTTTTCTGATCCCATTCTCTCTCTCTCTCTCTCTCTTTCTCTCTCTCTCTCTCTCTCTGTGTGTGTGTGTGTGTGCGCGCGCACACACACACACGTTTGTGCCCAGAGACCTGTCTCTGTGATTTTTCTTAGTTGCAGGCAGGTTGGTTTGAATGTGTTGCATTTTTCTCTCTCAACATGTAACAAAGTTTATCTCCTTCTTAGAAATACTTCGTCCTGCCCATTATGTTCTGCTTTATTTACCTAGCAGAGAGAGTTCCCCAGTTAAGGGGCAAAGCCAGCCTCTGAGCTTGGAGTATTCAGGGGTTTTTCATTTGTTGATTGTACTTCCAAGATCCAGGGAGGATGACAGACCCCCACAATAGAATTCCTCCCATCTTGTAAAGACAAGCAGTACTAAAAACTCAGTCAAAGCAGTAATGCATAACAAACCATCAAAAGTGTAAAAAATAAAACAAATAAATCCTTTTATTCATTTTTCCCCCACTTTAATTTTGCCAACACAGTGAGACAGACTAGCACAGCTACTTCTTTCTAAAGAACGTGGGATGTAAAAGTTTGCTGATTTCATGCAGGAAAGAACAAAAAGTGTCAAAGGTTCTTACCCCATTTGGTGAGATTATCAAACTTAGGGTTCCTTTTCGGGAGGTGGATGTAGATGCTGACAAAAGGTTGGCTTTATCGCTTTCATGCTGAAGTATAAAGTCTTGCAGGGCTTAACAGGCTTTTCCTGGGTGTGATTCAAACGTAACCTGACACTCTTTTTCAAACAGGATGGGAAGATCAGCTAATATTTGTACCATCCTTGGTCACAGCAACTTCCAAGGGGTGTTGTAAGGATCACACCCATTTCTGTGGCTTCTGCTACCTTCCCATCGGCTCTCGTCCAGCCAGATTGTTTGGTTTTCCTGGTTCATCACTGCCAGAACCACCTCCCTTCCTTGTTTGGGAACCGGAGTGCATTCCAAAAATGCTTCTGCCCTAAATCAAAGAGTCCGTTCCTGGTGAGAGACAACTTAGGAGAGAACTCTGCTCCTTTCTCATCACAGGTTGCAACACGTGAGTATCCACAATTTGACTCATTGGTCTTCATCTTTGGCTATCTCTCCAAATTGCTTCCTGTCCTGCTGACAGATACATTCCAGGAACTTCCAGTGTTGTTTGTAGGAACTGTCCTCAGTCTTATGCAAATTTACACCTTTAAATATCAGTACCTCCAAAGGGAGGCATCTATGTGATCAGACCCATCTGTCAGGTACTCTTAGAATCTTCTCCACAGAAAAAAGGTAAGTGTCAGTAAGACTTTTCTCTTCTTATGTAAAATGAAGCTTTGAGTATCCAGAGAACATGGTCTATTGGTCAGGCATGTATTAGAGAACCATGACAGAATGACTATACTAAATTATAATTAAAATTATAACCATAATATATTGAATATTTAAGAAAGACTAGGTAACGTGAACAGCATGAAAAACAGCAGCAGAACTAAACAGTCCTTTAACTTTATTTATCAGTTGCATTTGCCATCTGAGAGAAATGAGAGAAATTCAGATCTCTACAGCCAAACCAAAATATGGAAACTCCGGTTCAAAAACATGTTTCAAGAGTTGTTTTGTCAACTGATAGAATTCTGCCTTGATGATACAGAATTGTTACCATTACTGTTCACTTGGACTAACTGAATACATGGAAATCAACTTCAGCATGGGTACAGGAGCATTTTCCTTGAGACTGAAGTTGATTTTGGGGGAGAAATCTAGTTGTGATGCTAAAACCATCATCAGAAACTACACCGGGGTTGTTGGTTTTTAAAAGTAGTTATGGACTCCTCAGATTTTAAAATATATATGGAGCAGGAAGCTATACCCCTCTAGTTGTAATAAAGCTCATGCTCTGATACTTTCTGATGTATGATGACTCTGAGGCTGCATAGGCTAGCTCTTATCCCAGGAGGCATGATAGAGAATCAAACTCCCACCCATAGTGGTTCCTGCTGGATTGATATGTGGTTAGTATGTGTTAAGAAGTGAGATTAATGCAAAGAAGAGGGAATTTCTGTCCCGAAAAGAAAGCAAACTCATATGGATGTCTTATGATCCAGCTTTTTATGCTTCGCATTCCAAAGGGATTTTAAAAATCCACATAGTGAGGAACCATGACTGTGTGCTGATCAGACAAGCAGGGAGAAGTCTATCAACTTTCCTTTAAACTGCTGGATAGTTTAGTGGCTTAGGTCTCTGGCTGTGAGCTAAAGGTTGGAAGTTCAATTCCCCACTGTGCCTCCTTGAGAGGGTCCCTTCCAGCTCTGCAGTTCAAAGGTGGCTGTTGTTGTTGTTGTTTTTGTTGCTGTTGCTGTTATTCAAAAATACCAGGCACAGACAATCAAAATGATAAAAACATTGACTAGTATTATAAAACAGATACAAGTTTTAACCAAAAACCTAAGTACAGTGGTGCCTCGCTAGACGATTGCCTCGCAGGACGAGGAAATCGCTAGACGATGGCTTTTTGCGATCGCTAATGCGATCGCAAAACGATGGTCTCCTATGGGGGATTTTTGCTAGACGACGAGGTTTCCCCATTGGAATGCACCGACTAGCGGTCAATAGCTGTCAGTGCATTCCAACGGGGACTCGCGCTCGCTAGACGAGGTTTCCCTATGGACGATCTTCGCAAGACGACGACTTTTCCCTTGGAACGCATTGAAGAGATTTCAATGCATTCCAATGGGGAAACACGCTTCGCTAGACGATGTTTTCGCAAGACAGCGATTTCCGTGGAACGGATTAACATCGTCTAGCGAGGCACCACTGTACCCATTAAAGATTGATGTAGTTTGTATGCTGTTCCTATGATGATGATGATGATGATGAAAATATCCATACAACAGAAGAGGAAATAAAAATAATTTAAAAACAAATAAACAATACAACCAGGATGTGTTAAAATAAATTTAAATAAAACATTTAAAATGGTGGAATTAGTTAAATTAAGGCTAGATAAATTCATTTGACTCCTCAGGTATAATATTTTGAAATGCTTGCATAAATAACAGGAATTTTAGTGAATTTCATAAAAATTGCCAGCGGAGGGGCCAAATGAGTTGCAGAACAAAGTTCATTCCACAACTGAGGAACAACCACTGAGAAGGCCAAGTTTCTTGTCTTCCCCCTCTGGGCTTCTGTCTCATGGTTTGCATCCCCTGCTGGCCTGAGGATGTTCATTTAGGATGGGTAGATCCAGCTGGAACTAGGTGCTCTTTCAGATACTGAGGACCTAAACTGTTTAGGGCTTTATAGGTTAAAACCATCATCTTGAAGATGGCATGGAAGCGACCAGGTAACCAGTATTAGGTGTCCAGACTTGGGATGATGTGTAAATATATACTCACTCTGCTCAATAACCTGGCCACCATGTTCTGGACCTGTAAAGGTTTCCGTGACAGCCTCATGGGCAGCCCCACATATAGACCATTGCAGTAGTCTAATCTTGAGGTTACCAATATGTGGACTAGCATGGTGAGGGACCTGGTGTCAAGGTAGGTGTCACAGCTGGGCAGTCCGCCTGAGGTGAAAGTAGGCAGATAAGACCACAGATGCTATTTGTGTGTCCACTGATAGAGTTGGGTTCTATAGGACACCCAAACTATGAACATCATCCTTTGTGGAGAGAGTAGCACCCCTAAAGGAAAGGGAGACTCCCAATCTGCAGACACCCAGAACACCCAACCATCTTTTCTGGGTTCAGCCTCAATCTGTTGGCCCCCATCCACTCCAGAACCACAGCCAGGCAGCACTAAAAAGATGAGATAGCATTCACAGCAGAAGAAGACATAGAGCTGTGTGTCATCACCATATTGATGACATGAAACTCCAGATCTCTGGATGACTTCCCCAGGAGCCTCATATAGATGTTAAATAGCAACAGGGAAATGATAGACCTCTGAGGGACTCGACAATTGAGAGTCCAAGGGGTGGAGACAATCTCTCCTAGTTGCACTCTCTGAGGATGGTCCTCCAGGAAGGACTGAAGCCCAGATAAGGCCAGGCCACTGATATCCAGTCCAGAGGGTCTCCCCAAGAGGATAGCATGGTTAATGGTATCAAAGATAGCTGAGGGGTCAAAGAGGACCAACAGAGACATTTTACCCCTGTCAGCTTCCCTCAAAAGGTCATTCTGCAGGGCGACCAATGTTGTCTCCATGCCTGAACCCAGGCTGGAATGGATTGAGGGCATTGGTTTCATCCAAGAGTGCCTGAAGCCGGTTGGCCACCACTCTCTGAACTAGCTTGCTTAAATAAGGAACATTGGCTACGGGATGATACTTACTACAATGATCTGCCGCCAAGTTCTTTTTTCCTCCCAGATGGGCCTAATAAGCATCTCCTTGAAAGCTGAGGGAACCTGATCCTCAAGGAGAGAAGCACCAATGATCGAAGTGGACCTTTCCATTGTTATCTGCCTGGCAGCTTATAAAAGCCAGGCTGGGCAAGGATCTAGGGAGGTTGCACTGGCCCTACAGCAATCAAGCTCCTTGTCAACCTCAGAGGATGAAAGAGGATGAAATGCATGTAATATGACTGGACAAGCCAGGGCAGTGGATGTCACAAGCCAATCAACTGCTAAATTGTGGTGGTCCAGGTCCCGGCAGGTGGCCTCCACTTGCTTTTTAAAGCATATATTTCTCCCTTGAAGGAACACATAGCTGGTTGTGTCATAGTTAAAAATCTCCACAGTTTCTTGCAAACTATGGATATTTTTAATTACAATTTATTTTAACAAGCCCAAATCACAAGCCAGATTGTGAAGCTGGGTCATTCCACCTTGTTTTCAAACACTAGAGGTGCATGAGACTCTCTGAAGTATTAGCTGAATGTATTGTGTTGCTTTTGTGACAGGTATCGTCACCTACACCATGAGTACTCTCGTTCAGGCAAATGATAAATTCAGTGTGGATCTTTTCAAAAACCTGCTGAAAGAAAGCTCTGATGGAAACATCTCCTTCTCCCCTTTGAGTGTCTCAGCTGCTTTGGGCATGGTCTCTCTTGGTGCCCGTGGGGAAACTGCCAAGCAGATGGAAAGGGTAGGTGGTCTCAGACTACACTTCTGTTTCAGAAATGTCTTATATTTCAACATTGTAATAAGGGGCACATGTTATTCCAGCAGTGTGGTAATCCTTGGGTAATGCTTGCAGCAGGGAGCTTTTCATGTCAATAGCCTGAGCTCTTGCCCTGAATAATGGGAATATTTTGCTGGCATCTCCTCTTCCTGGCCTTCCCAGATTCCTTTGACATACAATTGGTGTTGTTGTTGATAATGTGCCATCAGGTCACTTCCAGTTTAAAGGCAATCCTGTGATTGGTCCATCTGCAAGTAGTCTTCTGATTCAATTTTCCCTAACATGATTGCCTTCTCAAATTTCCGCTACAGAGCTGACCAGAGTAAGAGTGGAAACTTAGATCAACAGTGATGATAGGACTGTGATTTCCATCACACCCAAAAGCAACAGATTAGTTAGATTTATTTTGCTGTATGGAATTAGGATGAAAGAGGATGCTGCAATTACAGTGATCACCACACAAATCTCTCATTTTATATTTTGCATTGCAGGCTCTTCACTTCAATGAGATCACTGGATGGCCTCCCCACGAACCTGCAGACATGCCTGTAAGAGCATTCTTGATCACAATGCATCTCTGTCCCTAGTTCAGTTGGGGAGAGAAGGCACAGACATCAGCAGAATATCCATCTGAAATATTAAAGAAACTCGTAGGAAAAAGAAAGTCTGACAACGATGGGATTATATTAACCTGCCATACAAGGCTGCTGTCTGAATTGTTGAAATAATGTGTGCAAAGCACTTTGGGTGCTTAAAATGTGCAGTAGCAAGACTCAACACCGATGTATAACTTTTTAGCATAAAACATGGGGCCTCTCACACTCTACTGTATATGCTTTAGGGTCAGCAGAGAACATCCTGCCAAGTTCAAGCATGGTCTTGGGTTGCTTTTTTAAACTCAGCAATCATTGGGAGCTCCTTTGGGGACAGGCATAATAATGCCATTAATTGAAAGAGTATAAAAGAAATTGTTCAGCAGGAAGTGCACTAGTGCACAGAAGGCAAAGGAAAGTGCAGCATATGCCTGGAAATCACACTTAACAACGGAAGGTGATGTCTCTCAATCTTGGGAGAAGTAAGTGTTGCAGTCAACAGGAGGGATGTATGGTTGCTCCAACTCTGAGAGTTGTTTTCCTGAGTCCTTCTTATAAATCAGTTGCTGGTTCTGTCTGGTGCCTTACTTATTTTAACTGTTGGTCTGGAGAGTCTGAGAAAAATAGGGTCTCCTTAAACTGTCTTTGTTGTTTCAAGGCTGCAGGGGCACGCTGTGACCGGCCTGGAGGACCTCATGAACAGTTCAAGGCACTCTTATCTGCCATCAACATGCATACCAAAAATTATGCTCTGAGTATTGCCAACAGGCTGTATGCATCGGACACTTACAGATTATGTCAGGTGAGAATCAGTGCTGCACAAATGTTTGCCCACAACCTTGCACCTCCATCCAGTATTGATTACTGAATAACAGGAACAGCATGGGTTTTGTAGAACTGCTATTTTCTTAAAAATTCACAGTGCCAATTCCATTAAAGATCTCCTTCTCTCATTAAGAGATGGACAAGTGATTTCATAACATTTCATGAAAATAAATGGACAACTTAGAGCCCTTCCACGTTGGCATATAGTTATGGAATATGGAGCCTCATGGCGCAGTGGTTCAACTGCTGTACTGCAGCGAAAACTGTGCTCATGACCCGTGGCTCAGTCCCAGGTAGCTGGTTCAAGGTAGACTCAGCCTTCAGTCCTTCCAAGGTCAGTAAAATGAGTAACCAGCTCACTGGGTGGGGGGGCATGTGTAGCCTACATAGTTAACTTGTAAACTGCCCAGGGATAAATCCTCCGGGTGAACAATATTTCTATCCACACGCAATTTTTGTGTGTGTGTGTACTGGGGTTTGGAAATACAACATGAACATTGGAGCCATGAAATGAAGGGAATCGGCAACAAGTATGTGATAGTGACACTTAAACAGCAATGTGAGCAATGTGAGAAGGAGAGACTGGGAGAAGGGAGTGATGTAAGTAAAGATCATCTTCAACACAGGCCTGGGACAGAGAAGAGGGCATGCAGAGAAGAGCAAGAAGAATCAGCTGACAGGCAGTGAGTCTCCCTGGTTTTCAGTGCTCATCCCTTGACTGGAAAACCAAGAGCCAAGAGCTTAATTGACAACTGATTGGGATCATTTGCTATTTGCATGGGAGGAGTGTGTCAAATGGATCACCACTCCTCCCCCTCAACCTCAACAGTCCTTTCATGGCTCGTTCCACCCCACACCGAAAAAGACAAGTCTGGACAGGCCCTTTTCAAACAAACCTGTTCTATTCATTTCAAGGTTCCTTTCCAAACTTACAAATGTCTACTCAGAAATTCACCAAACTGATTTCTTTGGGAATTCTTTTGGAGTACAGATGCCTGGGTGGATTCAAGTTTAATCATCTTTAGAGGAAACTCACTGAAAATCACAGGAATTAACTTATTCCTGACTACTAGCTCCATTAATTTTAATTACTCAACTGCAGCAATGAGGAAGGTGTGGCATTCTGGACTTTAGCTCACATGGGTGCTTATTATTGATCATGGTAGATGAAAGTGAAATTACCTGGTGGGCTAATGGTTCCCTATTCCTGCATTAAACAGTTAAAAAGGAGGGTCAAGTTAACTGCTTATGAAACTTAATCATTCCATTACCTTGTTTGTTTGTCCAATTCTATACAGCATTATTTGAATTGCACAAAGGAGCTGTACCATGCTGGGTTGGAAGCGGTTGACTTTAGGTATGCAACTGAGGAAACTAGAAGGAAGATTAATTCCTGGGTTGAAAGCCAAACAAATGGTAAGGGATGATATCTCACTTCTCTCTTATTTTCTCTGAGGTCAGCTAGGAATAGCTGGTTATTTTTCCCACATCCATTAAACTGCCTAATATCAGATGGAACTGTGCAACATTCTCTTTTCATTCTATAAAATGAAAAATGGTTAGAAGTGAGACTTCTTTTCTCTTCTGGTTTCCTCTGCTGCCCTGTGGTTTAGTTGTGTATTTTGTGTATTCCTCTTCACTGCTGCTCAGATCTGCCCCCCCCAAAAAAAAAGCTAAGTGAGTTACTGAAAATGCTTAGCTGTCCAAAGATAATATTTTGCATTGAATTCATCTCAAAAAGGTAAAATCAAGATCTTTATTGAGAACATTGATCCATCAGCTGCCCTGATCTTGGTGAGTGCCATATATTTCAAAGGAAGGTGGCAGCTGCAGTTTGATCCAAAGCGTACCCATGAAGCACCTTTTTGGACTTTGAAGGTATGATATATCTAAAAGCTTCTGATAATAATCATTGTTTCTCATCCAGTTGATTCTGACTAAAGCCAGCCCTTTCCAGAGTTTGCAGTGTATGCAATACTCAGAAGTAGCTTAACAGTCCCTTCTCCTGGCAGGACAGAGGGTGGCATCTATATGGCATGACAGAGATCAAGATTTGCTTTTGTCTTTGGCCTGATAACAGATGGCATCCGATCTTGAGGTGGAGACCTAAAAATGTAGAACATTGGAGTCATGTCAACTGGCTTATCATAGTCAATTCTCCATGGTGCACACCATTATGTCTTTTGCCACTGGTACGTGATACTGAAGGGCTACTTCCTGTTTTACAGCATCACGTCAAACAAGTACCCATGATGGTTCGGAGGGGAATATATAAATTGGCAGAAATAAGAAATCCATCGATGAATGTGCTTGAGCTTCCCTATGATAATCATGACCTAAGTATGTTCATTCTTCTGCCAAATAACAAAGAATATCCAGAGCAGGTAATTGATTTTAATTTTTTTCCAGGGGTGAGCGGAGAGGCAGAGAGGGGAAAGGGAAGCCATGAATACTTCTATTCAAGAAGGCAGCATCTCAATATGCCAAAAATAGGAAGTTGTAAGACCATAGTGGACAAAGCCCATCCTGAACCCCATAGCAGCTGATCATTTCTGGCCAGTCTCTGGTATTCCCTTCTCAGGTAGGAACTTAAGCATGTTGTGACCTCCCAGCTCCTGCGATTCTTGGATGAAGCACATAATATAGATCCATATTAATCTGGCTTTAGAGCTGGAAGTGGGAAACAAACTACTTTGGCCACATTATTAGATGGTCTAGTCGAAGAACTGGATGGAGGAATGTGTCCCTGTCCCTTCGGATACACATCTGGGGGAATTTAGGTACCTTTGAACATGGTATCTTTTGGGACTCCTTCTCTGGTACAGAAGTCAGAGACCTTGCCTTTCAGTGGCTTTAGGGTACATTGAAGAGTCAATCTCAGAAGCTGCTTGAGGGAATCCTGTTCGGCACCTTTGTCCTCCAGTCTGTGTCACATCCCCAGGATCCATTTTGTCTCCTATGCCAGATTCCATACAGGAATCTGTATGGGATTCCTGGGTCGGGTCGTCCAGAGATGTGGAGTTCAGTGCCACAGATATACTGAGGACATCCAACATCATCTCTCGTTTCCTCCAGAATTTAAACCAGTGTCTGGAATCTATAACAGATTGTATGGAACTGGACAAGTTGAAACTAGACAAGACATCAGTGTGGATAGTCAGCTAAAAGGCAGAGAAGAGAAGAGGGGTTCAGTTAGAGCTGAGTGATGTTTTATTATTCTTATTTATATTCAGACATTTTAAAGTATTTTCTAATTTAAAGTGCATTTTTACTGTGTAATTGAATTTGTTATATTTTTATATTTCTAATCTTTTGTGTTTTTAATGAAACGGTTTTTAACTATGTTGTCAGCTGCCTTGGTTCCCAGTCCTCAAATGTGGCTTCTATGTAAAATGAAGTTAAATGAAATAAGTAGGAATTCTGAAATGATTAACAAGGGAATTTAAATGAACTATTAATATTTTGCAGTAGAAATACATGTTTTGATACATAGATAAATGACAAGAAGCGATAAACAACTCTCCCCCAACTCACCCACTCCACATACACACAGTTCCCCACTACACACCCACATACAGGTCAAGGGGCTTGGCTGCTGCCTTCAGGAATGGTTCCTTAGGGAAAGCAAAAGAAGACTGCTGTAGATTCGGAGAGCACTGGACATGGAGGTCCTTCTTAAGGTGGTAGCTGAGTCCTGAGCTCACTTTCCTCCTCCTTCCCCTGCCCTGAGATCAGAGTGAAGTCCACTGACACCACATCTTAGCCACTCTTTTGTCACCTCTGCCTTCTTTCATGCTGAGGGGTTTCAAGGAAGGAAATAATCCAAAGCCTCTGTGGACCAGAAGAAGCCACACTGGTAAACCAGATGCAGCCCACAGACTGAAGGTTTCCCATCCATGTTTTAATGTGAACTGCATGAAACTAGCCATAGTTGATGATGTCCACAGTTTAGTAGTCCAGACAACATGACAAACTGTGGTCAAGTTTGAAGTGGAAGCAAAAGCATCTGAATTTCTCCCCAAAACCACATGGGAAGCAAATGGAAGCGATGAGTCCAAAGCTCATTCCTTGTCATTAGCATCACGATAAAACTGGAGATAAATGCAACTATTGTATTAAAAATATTCATGTTCTAAAATAGGAAACCATCAGGCCTGTGAAGCAAAAATGTTCTGTGCTGAAATCAGTGGAGCATTTGTGCTGTGGTTCACTGTTCTCTTGTTATCTCCACAGAATGGCTGCAAAACGTTTTGCACGACTTCTGTGCGTAAGGCCAATGATGTCATCAGCCAAGGTCATTTCTAGTTCTCCCCCCTCAAAGATCCCAAAGCAGATTTGGAATCCTTTTGATCATTGGGGAAGCCATTTGGGTCTGCCGGAAATTGGAGATGACTTTACCAGCAGGGATTTTGGAAATTAAGGACTTGTTCCCCCCCCCCCCCGTGAACCCGAACAGCTTCTCTATGATGAAAGGGATTCCATCCAAGCCAAAGGACCTTCAGGGGGGTGGTGAGATCAGAAGTGTTTTATTCCTGATAAAATTGAAAAGGCTGATAATGTCATTAGCATTATGTAATGCAGCTGCACAGCTTCATCCACCATATTTGAAAATGTGATGCATTCACAAATAATGCAGAGGTGCTGCTTCATAATTGTTTTCACTCTCTTTTTGCAACTTTTATTGCAGCTGTGTTTAATGAATGCGTATCTTTTCTGCATTCACAGTATATTTTTCCCTCGGATTCATTTGTCATTCATTTGGTTTTTTTTCTTGACAGCTTGGCAGGGGACTCACCTGGGAAAAATTACATGAATGGACCAATTCTGCAAACATGAAACCACGTTATGTGGAAGTTTCTTTACCAAAATTCAAGCTGGAGGAAAGGTATGCTCTCCAACCAGTCTTAGAAGCCATGGGAATTACTGATGTATTTATCCCAGGAAAAGCTGACTTATCGGGCATATCAGAAGGTCATGCTCAAAACCTATTTTTGTCCAGGGTCGTTCATAGATCATATGTTGAGGTCAATGAAGAAGGAACAGAGGCAGCAGCTGGCGCTCGTGGGAAGACAGGTACAACAAGCGCACCAGTTATCATAATCTTTAGAGTTGACCATCCCTTCCTTTTCTTTATAAGACACAACAGAACCCAGAGCATCCTTTTTCTTGGTAGGTTTTCCTCACCATAAGCAGCATGGATTCAAATCATAGCAAGCAACTTCACACGGTTTTGGAACACCAGAATGCTTTAGGACAGGAATCAGCCAAAGTCGTTTCCAAATTCTCTTTTCTGCTGGGCTAAGGTTTTCCAATGTTCCCCTCATTAAAAAGGACTAAATTCCAAGATGGTCTTCTTTCTGGCTTATTCAGGGACATCTTGCAAACCCTTTGTGTGTTACTTTTCCTCTTTCCTTCAAGGAAAAGGGAAATGTTTTGCACAGTCTACCATAATTCCCTGGGTGGCCTCTGAAATTCTTCTTCTTGGGGAGGAAAAGGGGAAATCCTGTAGGCATGGCTGTGAATAAAATATTTTTAAAAAAATCTTCTGGGAATGGAGAACTTTAGAGGGTGGTGAAGAAAGTGTCATGATGAACATATGAAAACATAGGTTTCCTCTTGTTGCACCCACCATGCTTTGAGTGTGACAACAGTCCATCTGAGGCAAGAGTCACTCCTCGTCTATTGAGTAGCTCCTTCTAGAGCTGCCTTAAGAAAACTGTGCCGTTCCCTTGACCACTTTTTGAACATCGTAATTACCCTCGCTTATTAACTAGAATGCAACTCTTGCAGAGCTTTTTCCACTTGGCCTCCACCTTGGCCCTGAAGATGTTTTGTGGGGTTCTTACTCTTTCCATGTATCCTATGGAAGTTCTTAAAGACTGCATTATAATAATCTACAGAACTGTAGTGAAAGGAACACTATCAACTCTAAATAAAGGCTTTCAGCAAAAGTTGGCATTTGTATTGATTAACACTCAAGGCTTTGAGCCCCTAAATCACCCAGTCAATTGGGAGCCTTCCTCTGAACCTGAATCAGGGGTGGGCTTTGCCTTCTGTCATCTCAGGATGGCTGCTATGCCTTTTAGCTTACAAGTGGAAAGCCTTTGGGACTGGCATACCCTTGAGAAGGGTCATGTGTACCAAACTGTCTGTTATTTACTCGGTTATGACTTCCACTGCCAAGATTTGGGAGAGGTGCAGGTGGTTCTTTCTGCCCAGAAGCAACTGTAGTATGAGGAAACACCTTGGCCAGCTTGAGGATTAGGTACCATGAATCAGAGGAGAAGATTCTGCTCCCCAGAAACACAATTTCACTTGTATGAGAGGAACTTTTATACTGGACCATTTTTTATTTTTGGTGCACTTCACCAAAAGTGTCTTTACATTTATTTATTTATTTATTTATTTATTTATTTATTTATTTATTTATTTATTTATTTATTTATTTATTTATTTATTTATTTATTTATTTATTTATTTATTTATTTATTTATTTATTTATTTATTTATTTATTTATTTGAGGAGAGGGTAAATTCAGCCCATGGATGTGGCAATGCCAAAGCAGCAATGGAACGGGAACAGTGGCTGTTCCCTGATTTTGGGGAAAAGATATTCCAGGTTAAATGGCAGTTTCAAACTCAGTGAAGGGGTTTGGAAGTGGCTGTTGTTTGCAGGTAGCACACACCAATTAGAGGATGGTGGAAAGAGCACCACATTACACTCAAAACCTTTTTGGAACATGATACTAATTTTGTGGCACATCATTCATAGATCTCATATCCAAACAGCCATTGTAAAAATTTCCATCCATTAAGCAGACAGATATAGACATATAGAGAGAGATATGTATACCGTGTTGATATGTATACTTCAATTGCACTCAGACACCACACATAGCTTTGATTTTCTAGACTTCCACTTGATGGTACATTCATATCTAAAGTCAGTGGAGTGGTATTTTGTTCTTAGCAGCTTTTGCCTGCATCCACCGTAGTAGAGAATTATTTTCCATACTTAAACATAGATTTAAAGGCAAAGAACAACTCTGTTGGAATGAAAAAAAAGGTCACCAAAACTATTGTGCTGCGAAATTGAGTGGAAAATGGGGCTCCTACCCTGGCACAAGAACTGTCCCAGCCTTTCAAAGTACTGTTTATCTTACCTTTTGCCCTGACCTTACCGTTTACCATTTCTCATACTGTCTACCTTTGGGAGAAGAAGACTCTTAAATCAGGGTAGATTGCTATTGAAAGGGAAGAGCTGGATGGAGGATGTAGATGAAACAGGTGAATGTCCCATCTGCTTTTTAAAAAACTTTTATCTGATACAGTATGTGGCGGAATGCCCACGTCACTCCTGTCCATCATATGGAGCTCAAGTACAGGAGCCTATGATAGGACAGGAGGGGCAGAGTTAAAGTGACATTTAGACAGTTAGAGAGAAAGGGAGATAGATAGGGAATGGAAGTGAGAGAGTTAGGACATTGAATTGAGAGAGTTAAGACTCAGATTGGAAAGTTGGAGTGTCTTAGAGAATAGGAAAAAGTTAGAAGGAATAGAGAATAGATAGATGGTCAAAGAATATTGTTAAAGTGGTTATTGTAAATAAAAGCACATACAAGCAAACGTGTAATCAAATCCAATTTAACGAATGATCCTCAACAACTGTGATTTACATCTGTGATTTACATACCAACTAAAAGATCAATAAACCTGTTGTATTGGCATCACGTGTGTCTGAGATACATATATTTGGTATAGTGTGGACTAGATCCACTGGTGGCAGCGTAAAAAGAAGAAACGTATCCAGAGGATGGACCAGTGTTTGGGGAGAACAAACAAAGGACACTGGGGGGGGGGGACGTGACAAAGTGGTGGCCAGCAGCGGGATGCGATTAAAAGTCCAGTAAGCCAAAGTAAAAAGTGAATTTTCTGAGTCTAAGGGACCTGTTAGTCTGGGACTGTCGAGAAGGAGTGGAAAACCCTCTAGAGTTCTTAGTGAAAAGCTTAGAAGCGACTCCTGATCGCAGACCTGGGGAAAGACTAAGGACAGGAAAAGGCTCTGAGGAAAATTCAATGGTTTAAGGTTACCTCATGCTTTAAGTAAAAGACCAGTAGGCTAGCTTGAGATCCCAAGCTCTAAGAAGGGAGCACTGAGGGGATAAGTGGAAGCCAGGGTCATAAACATAGCTAAGGTGACTGAAACCAACAGAGGCTTGAATAAAGTAAATATTTCTGAACAATTTCAGTGTCTGGAGGCAGAGAGAAACAGTGTCTCAGACTAAGGGACTGGCTGGGTGCCAGAAGAAATATAGTAACAATCCGTGGCTGCCAGCGGAGAGCTACAGAGTAACTCTCTCTCTAACTCAGAAAAAAAGCGTTTTAAACTGAGGCTCGACTATTTATATCAGTAGAATAAACCAACTTATCCAAATAAATTACAAATAAACATGCCTTCTAAAAGAGGGAAGAAGGTGGCAATGGAGGTATCAGATCCTCTAGAGTTACCTCACGAAGAGGGGAGCCCTCTTGAAATAACTGAGCAAGATGAGACTCAGGAGGAGGATGCCTCAAAGGGAGAAACTGGGTTAACCTCTCAAGAATTTGAAAGATGGAGGTTGCAACAAGAATTTAAATTAAAGGAGTTAGAAATAAGGGCTAGGGCTGAGGAAAAAGCTCAAGAATTACAGCGCAGAGCTGAGGAAAAAGCTAAGGAACTACAGCTCAGGGAATTAGGAATGAGAGAAAAAGCTGAGGCAGAAGCGAGACAATTAGAATTAAAAGAAAGAGAATTGGCCATGGAACAAGAAAAGAGACAACTGGAAATGAGAGAAAAAGAAATGGAGTACCAATTTGAAATGAAAAAATTAGAATTGGCATCTCTAAACTGTAACAACAGTAATAATACAACTGAGGGGGTCTCAAAAGTGGACCTTAAGAAATTCCCTCAATTTAGAAAGGATGATTGCCCAGAATCATTCTTGATTGCATTTGAGCGGGCGTGCTGGGATTTTAATGTGAGAAGGGAAGAAAGAATGGTTATATTAAGGTCTCAAATAAGTGGAGACTTAGCTGATATTTATTCCCAAATGCCTTTTGATCAAGCCCGAGACTATGAGGCATACAGAAAATTGGTTTTCTCGAGGTTTGGGATCAATGCTGAACATCTGAGGTGAAAATTTCGAGCATTGACTAAAAAGCCTGAGGAATCATATTCTCAATTGGGGACAAATCTAGTCAGATACTTGGAGAAATGGCTAGAGCAGGCAAATGTCAAGTCTTTAGAAGACATGAAAAATATTATAGGGTTAGAACAATTTTATTTGGTTCTGCCAGGAGAATTGAGGTACTTAGTCAGAGACAAAAAGCCCAAGAATGTACAGGAGGCAAGTGAAACTGCTGACTCTATTACAGATATAAAGAACCCCAAATTCTCTGAGGTGAAATTTGGTGGGAAAGGCTGGGACGACAGAAAGAAAGAGCCCAGGGAATACCTCAAGCACAATCAGGCAACTGGAAGCCATTTTAGAGGCAAGCTCTCAGAGCAGAGCCAACAGAGCTATGAAGGGAAGGGGGACAAGTCCCCACATTTTGAACAAAGAGTCCCTAGAACCTGCTATGGGTGCGGGGGGAAAGGACATTTTATTGCCCAGTGCCAGACCTCAAGGAATAGAGAGGTTGGTCAGCAAAAAGGCGGAGGAAGTCAGCCCAAGAAAGTATACTGTGTACAACAAAAGAGAGCAACCACTGAGGCAGTGGAAACGGGTGCCATAACCCCAGTAACTGCTAGAGCAGAGAGCCAGGAACAACAACAACAACCACTTCCTTTGGCAAAAGTTCTCCAATGTTGTTTTATTGAAAGTAACCAGGAGCTTCTTCGCTGTTCTGGTGAAGTTATTTACGTGAATGATACTAAATATCTGGCTCTAAGAGACTCATGCTCTCAGGTGACATTGTGCCATCCTGATATAATCCCTCAAGAAAATATTTTAAGAAATGAAAGCATCACCATAAAAGGGATTGGGACAGAGCTAATTACTTTACCAGTAGCTAAAATACAAATAAAATATCAAGGGTGGAATGGAATGTGGAAAATAGGGATTACAGATCAAATTCCTGCTCCATGCTTGATTGGGCTGGATCTCTCTGAGCATGTTAAGAGTGTTTTGGTAACTACTCGTTCCCAGAAAGAAAAAAGGGAAGCATCTGAGGAAAACTATGAACTCCCTAATGAAATAATAAGAGGAAATGAAGCAGATGAGACAGATGATTTAGTGGCTATAAGGAATCCTCATGAGAATACTTTTAGAAGGGAACAAAAAGAAGATTCAACCCTAGAACAATGTTTTAAGATGGTTAGAGAAGGACCAATAAACCCTGAGAACCCTGAAAGGTACTTTGTGGAAAAAGACCTTTTATATAGAGAGGTTTTAGTAAATCCTAAGAGGGGAGGGGAAAGCATTCTTAAACAACTGATAATCCCTTCTAAATACAGAGAAAGAATAATAGAAAAGGGACATACAGACACTTTTGCTGCTCATTTGGGGATCACATGCACTAAGCAGAGAATAGCTCAGAATTTTTACTGGCCTGGGATGGGGAAGCAGATAAAATCATATTGTCAAAACTGTGACATATGTCAGAGGCAGGGTACTGGTAACGATAAAACTAAAGCCAAGTTGTGCCCTTTACCTATTATCTCAACCCCTTTTCAGTGTATAGGCTTAGACATTGTGGGTCCATTGCCTAAAGTTACCAGACGGGGAAACAGGTCCATACTGTCAATAATTGATTATGCCACCCGATATCCGGAAGCAGTCCCCTTGCGAAATATAGAAACAGAGACAGTGGCAGATGCCTTACTGAATTACATGTGTCGCATGGGCTTCACTTCTGAGATAGTCACTGATTTGGGAACCTCATTTACATCTAGATTAATGAAAAGGCTGTGGCAACTTTGTGGCATAACTCACATTACATCATCCCCATATCATCTCCAAACTAACGGATTAGTGGAGAAATTTAATGGAACCCTCATGCGTATGATCAGAGCTTACACTGCAGAAAACCCCAATGACTGGGATTACAAATTGCAACACTTACTGTATGCATATCGATCTGTGCCCCAGGAAAGCACTGGATTCAGTCCATTTGAACTGTTATTTGGGCAGAAAGTGCGGGGACCCCTAGATTTACTCCGGCAAAATTGGGAGGAACAAAAAGGGGAAGATCCTGAGACAGTGATCCAGTATATAGATAACCTAATGAACTCCTTGCAACAATCTCTGGAGTTAGCAGCAGAAAACTTGCAGAGCCAGCAAGGGAAGCAAAAGCTATGGTATGATAAAAGGGCCAGAGAGAGAACATTCAATCCTGGAGATGAAGTGTTGATTTTAAAACCTATTAAAGGGAATAAACTGCAATTAAATTGGGCAGGTCCTTTTAGAATAGTCTCCAAAATGAGTGAAGTAAATTATATAATTCAGGAGGAGGGAGATGCAGGTCGAAGAGTGGTCCATGTAAACATGATCAATCCTTACTATAGAAAGGGAGATCACCTGTGCCATATCGAGACAGTGCTACAAAGGCTAAAGGAGACCAGGTTAACAGTGAAGGCTAGTAAATGCCAGCTGGGTAGCTCCAAATTAAAATACTTAGGCCATATAGTAGGGGGAGGCATAATCAAACCCCTAGAATCAAAAATTGAAGTAATCAGTAAGTGGCCTAGACCTACGTCAAAGAAAAAAATCAGATCTTTCTTAGGGTTAGTCGGCTATTATCGGCGCTTTATACCAAACTTCAGCAAGATAGCCGCCCCTTTATCTGACTTAATGCATAAAAGAAAGGCTGAAAAGATCCAGTGGACGAGCGACTGCGAGGAGGCCTTTGGGAAGTTGAAGACTGCATTGATGACCGGTCCTGTCCTGAGAGCTCCTGATTTCCAGTGAGAGTTCACTGTCTTCACGGACGCATCCAACATCGGGCTGGGAGCCGTGCTGAGCCAGGCGGACGACAACGGAGACCATCATCCAGTGACGTTCCTGAGTAAGAAACTGCAGGCGGGTGAGAGACATCTGTCCACAATCGAACGTGAGTGTCTTGCAATCGGATGGTCATTACAGAAGCTCAGGCCATACATATGGGGAAGACATTTTGTTCTTTGCACAGACCATTCCCCACTTCTGTGGCTGAGAATTATAAGGGCGAATAATAACAAGTTAATGAGGTGGGCCCAACTGCTACAAGATTTTGATTTCAAAATCCGGAGTGTGAAAGGAACTCAAAACGTAGTGGCCGACGCTTTGTCATGAAGACCGGAAGAGTGAGCGATGAAAAAGAAGAAATAAGTAACTTATAATGTAATAAACTGGTCTAGTTATGTATAAATAAAAGAAGTAATTAAAAGTGTAATTTTTTTTGATGAATCAATGGTAAGTAGTGATAAAAGTAACAGTATTGTAGTGAAGAAATTGTAAGTAATGCGAATGTTGATTAATGTATTTTAAATGTGTAAAGTGATAAGACTAATATTTGTTAAATCGTAATCAACAATAACATGCATGCCTATACTGTGTAAAAGAGTAAGTAGAAATGTGATTTAAATGTGTAACTGAAAAATGTACTGAAAAATTGTTTGAAATATTGCTAAGTCTTTCCTACGTTGTTCATAAGGGTAAACTACTGTAAGTTTTACCCCATGAAACAAACTTTCCAAGGGGGGAGGTATGTGGCGGAATGCCCACGTCACTCCTGTCCATCATATGGAGCAAAAGTACAGGAGCCTATGATAGGACAGGAGGGGTGGAGTTAAAATGACAGTTAGACAGTTAGAGAGAAAGGGAGATAGATAGGGAATGGAAGTGAAAGAGTTAGGACATTGAATTGAGAGAGTTAAGACTCAGATTGGAAAGTTGGAGTGTCTTAGAGAATAGGAAAAAGTTAGAAGGAATAGAGAATAGATAGATGGTCAAAGAATATTGTTAAAGTGGTTATTGTGAACAAAAGCACATACAAGCAAATGTGTAATCAAATCCAATTTAATGAATGATCCTCAACAACTGTGATTTACATCTGTGATTTACATTCCAACTAAAAGATCAATAAACCTGTTGTATTGGCATCACGTGTGTCTGAGATACATATATTTGGTATAGTGTGGACTAGATCCACTGGTGGCAGCGTAAAAAGAAGAAACGCATCCAGAGGATGGACCAGTGTTTGGGGAGAACAAACAAAGGACACTGGGGGGACGCAACACAGTAATATACCAGATTGCAGGAATTTAAAAACAAAAAGCGCTGCACTTGCCGAAAATGATAGATGGAATAACCTGGGGGGCACATCTGAGAGAAAGCTAACCCGTCCACAGCTCCCACACAAGTCTTGGTCATACATTCCAGTTCGATCCATTCGTCCTCAATCAGATCTAAAATCATTTGGGATTTATTCTGGATCAACCTGGCATTCAAGAGCAAAAAGGTCAGAGTAGAAGGCAAAGGACTGAGCTGGTTAGAACAGGAACACTAAGTTGTAGCTGGCGAGTTCTCTTGGAATGGCCAGTGCGCTTCTCAGTGCCATACCTCCCTCTACCTCCTTATTGCCACAACAAACAAACATGGCTGCTGCATCTGAAATCAGAGGAGCTTGTGATGGTTTCTCCCTCTGACTTTAGAAGCTTTACACCACCAGGATGCTTTGAAGACATTCAGTACGCATCTGAGGAAGTGAATTTTGATGAAACAATTCTGTTAGTCTTTAAAATGGCGCAATATTTTGTCCTGTGCTTCCCTCACTGCAATCATTTTATGCATTTTTCCCAGCTTAATTTTTTTCAAAACACTTGGAGGGCTACAACGTCTTTCCAGAGTGTGACTCAGATGTATCCTGACACTCTTTTTCAAACAGGATGGGAAAATCAGGTAATACTTGTATCCAGCCCCGTATAGGACAAGGTGGCAATCCTAGGGGTGTTGCAACTATCACAATCATTTCTGTGGCTCCGCTACCTTTCTATCGGCTTTCTTCCAGCTGAAGCACCCTTCTGTGGTCTGTGCTCCTGCCCTTCAGACCACCAGTCAGAATAAATTGTATGGTGTGATACACAGTAATTAAGAAAGAAACATTAATAGTTTAAGATGTGCAGATGATATCATCCTCCTGGCAGAGAGCAGCAATGACTTCAAATGACTTTTAGTGAAAGTAAAGGAAAAAAGTGCCACAGAAGGATTGCAGTTGAATGATAAGAATGTGAAAAAGGTAGAAGAACTATACAACTTTAGCATTGACAATGAAAACATTCAAATAGTTAGAGATTTTGTAGATTTTGGTTCCATCATCAATCCAAATGGAGACTGCTGCCAAGAAATCAGAAGACGATTGAGACTAGGAAGGGCAGCAATGAAGGAATTCAAGAAGATCATCAAGTGTAAGAAGATCATCAATTGTTGTCAATTGAGACCAAGACCTAAGTAATCCACACTCTGGTGTTCCTAATCACCACGTATGGGTGTGAAAGCTGGACAGTAAAGAAAGCTGACAGAAAAAGAATTGATTTGTTTGAAATGTAAGGCTGGGGGAGAACTTTGCGGAGACCCTGGACTGTGAAAAACAGAAATAAGTGGATCCTAGAACAATCTCTGGAGGCAAAAATGCTGAAGCTGAGGCTGTCCTACTCTGGGCACATCATGGGAAGCAGGATTCTCTGGCAAAAACAATAATGATGGGAAAGGAGGAAGGCAGCAGGAAAAGAGGAAGACTAAATGCAAAAGGGATTGACTCCCTAAATGAACCACAGGCTTGAGTTTACAAGAGCGGAGCTCTTGAAGTTCAGGACAGGACCTTTTGGAGACCGCTCAGTCATAGAGTCGTCATGAGACAGAGGTGATTTGTCAGCACATAACAACAACAACAACAAACAGCTTAGGTAAAATTCTTCCTCATTTCTTGTTGCTATCTATTCTTGTGGTATTAGAAAAGAAATCTGATTGAAATGTTGGAAGAACCTGAGATATTCGTACATCTGGAGTCTTTGAAATCTGATTTTGAAATCTGATCAGGTGTCTGTCTTTCAGATTAGGGCAAGGCAGATGTCTGGTTGGACGCTTTGTTTGATCTATGTACAAATATGCTTCCTTGTGTAGTAATTCTGTTTTTTCTGATCTCAATTTCCTGAGCGAGGACTTCCACCTACTCTTCATTGTTTATCAATGCTCATACAGTGTCAAGAACTGCCCCCAGTTCTTTCAGAGATTATATGATGATTACAAGTATGAAAATAAGTAACAAAATAAATTTTAATGTAAATAAAGTTACATTAAATTTTATTTATTTATTATCATTATAATCAGTTTTCCATCTTTAAAATTAAACGGAATGACCTGCTGGAGAAATTTGCATTCTGCAATGACATAACTCCGGACTACATGGCAGACACCACAATATAATTTCTTTTGCAATGTACAGCAAGGATGAACTGCATAATAACCAGACATGAGGCTATAGATAGGAGTGAATTTTCTTTGGCTCAATTTTTGTTTGTTTGTTTTGTTTTGTTTGGCTCAATAACAGGCATGGTTCTTCATGGAACACACCTGAGATTTAATACATAAATAAAAGGAAACATGATTTTTCCCCCTCGTTGCATCACTTCTAGAATCACCTCCCTTGCTAGTTCAGGAATATGAGTGTGTGCTCCAAAAATGCTTGGGCCCTAAATCAAAGAGTCCCTTCCTGGTGGGAGGCAACCTAGGAGATGAGTCTGTCTCCTTTCTCATCACAGGTTGCAACACATGAGCATCCATGATTTGTCTCATTGTTCTTAGGCTTTGGCAATCTGTCCAAATGGCTTCAGGTGCTGCTGGCAGATTAATTCTAGGAACTTCCAGAGTTGTGAGTAGCAACTGTCCTCAATTTTATGCAAATGTGCAGCTTTAAATAGGAGTACCTCAAAAGGGAGGCATCAGATCAGACACATCTGTCAGTTACTCTAAAATCTCCTGCACAGAAGAAAGGTAAGTGTGAGCCTTTTATCTTCATATGTAAAATAAAACTTTGTGTATCCAGAAAACTTGGTGTTGGTTAGGGACATGTTTTAGAATTGTAATAGAATGACCATGCTAAATTATAAGTTATAGACAAGCTTGTTCAGTTATATTACATTAAATTTCATCCTGTTTCATCATCGGAGGTTGACAAGGTGTTAGATCTCTGCAGGGCCACCGAAACCTCCCTACATCCTTGTTCGCCCTGGCTTTTAAAAGCTGCCAGGCCTATAACAATGGAATCGGCCACTTCTATCATCAAGGCATCTTTCCTTGAGGGTTGGGTTCCCCAAACCCTCAAGGAGACACTTATCAGGCCCATCCAGAAAAAACTGAACTTGGTGGCAGATGATTGCAACAACTATTGTCCTCTCATTTATGTTTCTTTTTTAAGCAAGCTAGTGCAGAGGGTGGTGGCTGATCAGCCTCAGGCACTCTTGGATGAAACCAATGCCCTCAGTCCATTCCAGTCTGGGTTCAGGCACAGAGACAGCATTGGTCGCCCTGCACAATGACCTTCTGAGGGGGGCCAACACAGGTAAAATGTCCCTGCTGGTCCTCTTCAACCTCTCATTGGCCTTTGATACCTTTGACCACGGTATCCTCCTGGAGATGCTCGCTAGATTGAGGATCGGTGGCCTGGCTTTGGCCTGGCTCTGGTCCTTCCTGAAGGACTGTCCTCAGAGAGTGCAACGTGCATGGGGACTCTTCCTGGACTTTTCTAAGTACAAAGAAGTCTACTTTGGGGGGGGACACTCTGGGAGGGCGCAGCTTGACTGAGGCTGCACAGGCCAGCTCTTATCCCAGGAGGCATGTTGGAGAATGCACAGAAGAGGGAATTTCTGCCCTAACAAGAAAGCAAACTCATATGGACATCTTATGATCCAGCTTTTTGTGCTTCATCTTCAAAAGGGATTCAAAACATCCAGGATAGAGATAGTGTGGAGCCATGACTATGTGTTGATCAAACCAACAAGAACAAGTCTATCATCATTAACTTTAATAAAATTGCACAGCATTCCTTCTTCCACTGACACAGCAAATACGTTGAGCAAACCTGATCAGAAAGATGATCAGGCGTTTGGTCTTTACGTCTTGGAAGTTAATGTGGGAAGGTTCCTACTCTCACTGTCCCTATGTGGATTGTGATATTGCAGCTTAGGTTGTGACTACACTGGGAATTTGAATTGGATCGATTGGGCTGTACTAAGTTTCCTATGTAATAAGCTAGGATCTCAAACCTGTCTGAAGATGGTTTAGGAATCTGGGTTGTTCGGAATCTGTTAGCAAGCTGTTGCCAAGGAAATGGGGAACTAAGGTCAATCAAAGATTTCCTACCAGATAGTCACTGTAAAATATTTCAACATTTTAAATTGAAAATATTTGAAACACAAATGCATATTTGTTTTTCTGTAGGTCTTTGTACCCCTTGTTTGGCTTTCAGGACTGTTTCCAACTAGCATTCCCATACTTTTTTATGGGTTTGTATGTTCTTTCCCTAATTCGTGTACACTACTGCAAATGCTGGTGTAAGCTCAGTGTTGTTTGTTTTGGAGGGGCTTTTTGTCCATTCTTGAACAAAACATCACAGTTATGTAGGACAGCGATCCCCAACCCCCGGTCCCCGGCCCGGTGCCGGTCCCTGGCCTGGGCCAGACCGGGCCGGCGAGAGAGACCTCCCACGGGCCCCCCGTGCGCACTCACCCCACACCGCCCGTTTGCCGCTGCGCGTGCTCTCCGGCATGCCCACACGAGCACCGCGCCGCCATTTGCGCATGCGCGGGGGTGCGCGCAGGCCCGCACAAGCGCGCGCTGCCGTTTGCGCATGCACATGAGCGGCCGTGCACATGCGCAAAATGGCAGCGTGCGCTCACACGGGGGGCGCCTGTGCAAGGGCGCACGCGCGGGGGAGGTGCCCCGCCTTTCCCAGCCGGTCCACGGACCGGAAAATGTTGGGGAACACTGATGTAGGAGATTGAATTTTTCAATAAGCAAATGGGGTAAAGTGAGCTATTATTTATCCTGCCTATTATTCATCCTACAAGCCTAGTCAGTTTCTAACAGGCAAATCCAGCTCTTCAGACACATTGGTCATACGGGAATTACAGATATTTGTGTGTTTGAGGCAGTGGCATGGATTGCCCTTAGATTAAGTGAAAGGTAGTCCATGCTTCATGTTTCTTCCTCACACAGAGGAAGTATAAGAAGACAGAAGGTAGAGCAATCACAAAAACGCACTTGTTCAAAAATGCATGAAGAATTTTTCATGAAAGGAAGACGTACTTCCTGATCCAAAGTTTATCATTTCATATCTGAGTCTATTCCCAGCCTCCTTTGCCATGAGGAGATTGGAAGTATATTTTTCTCCCATTAAGTAATCATAGCTGGTTGCGTCATGGTTAAAAATCTCCACCGTTTCTTGCAAACTGTGGATATTTTTAATGACATTTTATTTTAACAATATCACAAGCCAGATTGTGAAGCTGGGTCATTCCACCTTGTTTTCAAACACTGAAGATGAATGAGGTTCTCTGAAGTATTAGCTGAATGTATTATGTTGCTTTTGTGACAGGTACCATCACCTACACCATGAGGACTCTCGTTCAGGCAAACAGTGAATTCGGTGTGGATCTTCTTAAAAACCTGCTGGAAAACAGCCCTGATGGAAACATCTTCTTCTCTCCTTTGACTATCTCAGCTGCTTTGGGCATGGTCTCCCTTGGTGCCCGTGGGGAAACTGCCAAGCAGATGGAAATGGTAGGTGGCACTGAACCATAGTTCGGTTCCAGAAAATTGTCATATTACAATATTCTAATAAGGACCACATGTTATTCCAGCTGTGTGGTAATCATTGGGTAATGCTTCCAGCTGGAAGCTTTTCATGTGAATAGCTATTGCACTGAATAATGGGGAATATTTTTTGCTGACATCTCTTCTTCCTGGCCTTCCCAGATTCCTTGAACAAAAATGTGTTGTTGTTGTTATGTGCCACCAAGTCACTTCCAGTTTAAAGGCAATCCTGTGATGGAGTTGCCTCCATAAAGTCCTACGTTCCTCCCCATTCGTGAAAACAAAAAGCAGTGGTTCTTTTCTTGAATTAATACATCTCATGTTCAGCGTTCCACTTTTCCTGCTGCCTTCAATTTTTCCTAACATGATTGCCCTCCCAAATTTCTGCTACAGAGCTGACCAGAGTATGGGTGGAAACTTAGATCAACACTGATGGTAGGAGGGTGATCTCACACACACACACACACACACAGAGAGAGAGAGAGAGAGAGAGAGAGAGAGAGAGAGAGAGAGAGAGATTTAGTGCCTTCCCGGTTCATGAGCATTCTTTTGTGAAAAATGTGCTTGCTTGGTGCCTAAAATCCAGGAAAAATAAATGGATTTAGCTCTATGGAATTGGGATGAAAGAGGATACCATAATTATGGTGATCACACCAGACGTCTCTATATTTTGTGTTGCAGGCTCTTCACTTCGATGGGATCACTGGCTCTAGTCTGCAAAAACCTACAGACATGCCTGTAAGAGCACTCTCGATCACATTGCATCTCCGTCCCTAGTTCAGCTGGGAAGAGAAGTCATAGACATAAGCAGAGCATCCATCTGAAATATCGAAGAAATCCTGAGGGAAAAAAAGTCGGACAAATGTGGAATGTGGAAATAGTATTAACCTGCCATACAAGGCTGTTTTATGAATTGTTCAAATAATGTGTGTAAAGCATGTTGGCTTTTTAATATGTGTAGTAATAAGACTCAACACAGGTGTATATAATTTATTAGCATAAAGCCATGTGGCCTCTCACACTATGGATTCTTGACTCTCATTGGATGAGCAGGAAACGTACTGCCAAATTCAAGCCTGGCCTTGGGTTGTTGTTTGACATCATCATCATCATAATACTATTTATTGAAATCATTCTATCAAAGAAATGGTTTAGCAGTGAGCGTATTAATGCACAGAAGGCAAAGGAAAGTGCCACAACTGCTTGGAAATCCCACCCAACAAAAAGAGGTGATGTTTATTGATATCAGGGGAAACTAGGGTTGCAGTCAAGAGGAGGGTTTAAGGTTGTTTCTTCTGTGACCATACTTTCCTAAGGACTTCTTATAAATCAGTTGTTGGTTCTATCTGGTGCCTTGCTTATTTTAACTGACAGTCCAGAGAGTCTGAGGAAAATGGAATCCCATTAAACAGTCTTTCTTGTTTCAAGGTTACAGGGGCACGCTGTGACCGGCCTGGAGGACCTCATGAACAGTTCAAGGCGCTCTTATCTGCCATCAACCAGCATACCAGAAATTATGCTCTGAGTATTGCCAACAGGCTGTATGGGTCGAACACTTACAGATTCCGTCAGGTAAGAAACAGGGTTGCTCACATCTCGAGTAAAGTCGAAGTTGAGTCACTGGTGTGACTTAAATCCTAGCTGAAAGCAAGTCCTGCAACTCAAGTCCCCATCCAACTCAAGTCCTCAAACATTTGCTGTTTGGAGAGAAGCGGTGTGTCAAATGATACATCACTCCTTCCCCCAAGCTCAACAGACCGTTCATACCTTGATCCACCCCACACCCAAAACGGCCAGACTGGATAGTCCCTTAGTCACACAAGCCTATTCTATTGATTTAAATGGACCTTTGCCAACCTAAAGATGTCTACTCAGAAATTCATCAGAGTTCTGTGGTCCTCCTCTCAGGTAAATGTTTTATTCCTGACTACTACCCCCATTAATTTTAATTGATCAAGTGCAGTAATCAGCAAGGTATGGTATTCTGCACTTTAGCTCACACCATTGATTATTACTGATCATGGTAGTTGAAGCTGAAATTACCTGGGGGGTTAAAGGTTCCCCATTCCTGTATTAAACAATTAAATAGTGGTAAACCAAAATGGAGGAACACATAAGTAGGCTCAAGCTTACTGCTTATGCAGATAATCATTCCATGACCTTGTTTGTTCAATTCTATACAGCATTATTTGAATTGCACAAAGGAGCTGTACCATGCTGGGTTGGAAACAGTTGACTTTATGCATGCAAATGAGGAAGCTAAAAGGAAGATAAATTCCTGGGTTGAAAGCCAAACAAATGGTAAGGGATGATATCTCACTTCTCTCTTATTTTCTCTGAGGTCAGCTAGGAATAGTTGGCTATTTTCCCCACATGAGCTAAACAGCATAATATCAGTCAGAACTGAGGAACATTCACTTTGCATCTATAAATGAAAAGAAGCCAAGAGGAGTTGTGTATTTTGTGTGTTCTTCTCTACTGCTGTTCTAATCTGCCAAATAAAGCTGAGTGAGTTACTGAAATTGCTTAGCTGTCCAAAGATAATATTTTGCATTGAATTCATTTCAAAAAGGTAAAATCAAGAACCTTTTTGAGGACATTGATCCAGAAGCTGCCCTGATCTTGGTGAATGCCATATATTTCAAAGGAAAGTGGAAGCTGCAGTTTGATCCAAAGCAAACCCACGAAGCACCTTTTTGGACTTCGAAGGTATGATACGACTAAAAGCTTGTGATAATAATCATTGTTTCTCATCCAGTTGATTCTGACTAATGCCAGCCCTTTCCAGGGTTTCCAGCATATGCAGTACTCATATGTAGTTCACCAGTCTCTTATTCTGGTGGGGCAGGGCGGGCGGGGTGTGTGTGTGCTCAATTACATGGCGTTACAGAGATCAAGATTTGGTTTTGCCTCTTGCCTGACACCAGGTGGCATCAGATCTGGAGGTTGTGGATCTAAACAATGTAGAACACTGGAATCATGTCAACTGGCTTATCATAACCAACTCTCCATGGTGCATGCTGTTATTTCTTTTGCCACTGGTATAGTGTTCTATTTAAGTGCTGCTTCCTTTCTTACAGAACCAGAGCAAACAGGTGCCCATGATGTTTCTGGAGGGTGAATTTAATCTGGCAAAAATAAAAAATCCAGCAATGCAGGTCCTTGAGCTTCCCTATGATCATGATGACCTAAGTATGTTCATCCTTCTGCCAGATAACAGAGAATATCCAGACCAGGTAATTTGGTATGATTTCTCCCGGTGAAGGGATGATGGACTGAGATGGGGAAGATGGGAGAGCCGTGAATACAGCATTCCAATATGCTGAAAAGAGGCAGTTGTAAGATCATAGTGGACCCCATTGTAGCTGATAATTTCTGACCAGTCTCCCAGTCCTTCTCAGGTGAGTATGTGGTGACCTCCCAACTCCTGGGATTCCTGGATGAAGTAGATGATATCGATCCATATTGATTTGGCTTTAGAGCTGGAAGGGTTCAGTTAGAGCTGAATGGTGTTTTCTTAACATTTTAATTCAGACGTTTTAAATCATTTTTCATTGAAATTGCATTTTAACTCTACAATAGATTTAATTAAATTTCAATATTTATAATGTTTTGTATTTTAGTGAAACTGGTTTTAACTATTTAAATAAGCTATTAAAACTTTGCAGTGGTAGTATATGTTTTGCTATCCTGATAACTGACAAGAGGTAACCAACTCTCTCCCAACTCACCCACTCCACACACAGTCCCCTACTACACACCCACATAGAAGTCAAAGAATTGGGCTGCTGCCTTCGGGAATAGGTCCCTTAGGGAAAGCAAGAGAGGAATACTGTAGATTCAGACAGCACTTCATGGAGCTCCTTCTTAAGGTGGCAGCTGAGTCCTGAGCTTCCTTCTTCCCCTGCCCTGAGATCAGAGTGAAGTCTACTAAGACCACACCTCAGTCATTCTTCTCCAAAGGTAAGGGGTTCCAAAGAGGGACCTAATCCAAGGCCTCTGTAGACCAGAAGAGGCCAGACAGTTGAAGCAGATGCAGCCCACAGACTGAAGGTTTCCTATCCATGTTTTAATGTTAACTGATTGAAACTAGCCATACTTAATGATGGCCACAATTTATTAGACTGGACGACATGACAAACTGTGGTCAAGTTACAACAGGAAGCATAAGCATCTGAACTCCTCCTCAAAACCACATAAGAAGCAACGAAGCAAATGAATCCAAAGCTGATTTCTTCTCATTCACCTCCAGAGAAAATGAGTGATAAATGCAACCATTGTATTAAAATAATTATTCATGTTCTAAAATAGGAAACCATCAGGACTCTGAAGCAAAGATGTTCCATGCTGAAATCAGTGGAGCATTTGTTCAATATTCTCTTGTTACTTCTGCAGAATGGCTGAAATCCTGTTTGCACAACTTTTGTAGATAAGGCCAATGGTGTCATCAGAATTGACCCCATCCAATGGATCTTGGGGGTGAGCTGGAGATTAGAAATATTTTATTCCTGAAAAAAATCTAAGGCTGATAACATCATCAGCCTTATGTGATGTTGCTACACAACAGGATTTTAACCAACATATTTCAAAATGTATTGCATTCACAAATATATGGAATAGGTTTTCAAGGGTGTTTTTACATTTTGTTTGTTTTGCAAGTTTCATTTATGAAGCCATAAATATCTTTCCTGCATTCACAGTATATATTTTTGCAATCCTGTTCATTTGTCATTCATTTGGTTTTTTCTTGACAGCTTGGCAGGGGACTCACCTGGGCAAAATTACAGGAATGGACCAGTTCTGCAAACATGAAACAGCAAAAGGTGGACGTTTTTATACCGAAATTGAAGCTGAAAGAAAAATATTCTCTCAAACCAGTCTTAGAAACCATGGGAATGACTGATGTCTTTACACAGGGAAAAGCTGACTTATCTGGCATGTCAGAAGATCATGCTCAGAACCTGGTTGTGTCCAGGGTCATTCATGAATCTTATGTTGAAGTCAATGAAGAAGGTTCGGAGGCAGCAGGTGCCACTGGTGTGGAGGTGATTCCATTAAGCACTCAAATTAACCCTATTTTTAGAGCTAACCATCCCTTCCTTTTCCTTATAAAAGATAAAAAAACCCAGAGCATCCTCTTTCTCGGCAGGTTTTCCTCACCATAAGCAGCAGGGACTCAAATCATAGCAAGCATCTTCACATGGTTTTTGGAACCCAGAATGCTATAGGACTGGAATCAGCCAAACTTTTTCCAAATTCTCTTTTCTGCTGGGCTAAGGTTTCTCAGTTTTTCCCACTTTAAAATAGCACTAAATCCTAAAACTCTCCTCTTTGGGGCTTATTCAGCCAATTCTTTATATGTTACTCTTTTCCTTCACTCAACAGGGAAATGATATACACACTAGACCTTTATTCCCTAGGTGGCCTCTGAACTTTTCTTCCTGTAAAAGAAAAGGGAAAATCCTGTAGGCATGGGCTGTGGATCAAAAGAAATATTTTAACTGCTGGGAATGGCGAACTTCAGAGGGTGATGATGAAAGTGTTACAGTCAGCTTACAAAAACACATATATCCTCTTGTTGCACCCAGTGTGTTTTGAGTGTGACAACACTTCATCTGAGGCAACAATCACTCCTTGTCTATAGAGTAGCTCTTTCTTGTAGCTGCCTTAAGGAAACCGTGCCGTTCTCTTGACCACTTTCTGATCATCATTATTATCCTCGCTTAGCTAGAATGCAACCATTGCAGAGCTTTTTCCACAAGGCCCCCACTGTGGCCCTGAAGATGTTTTCTGGGATTCTAATTCTTTCAATGAATCCTATGAAAGTTCTTAAAGACTGTATTGTAATCTATGGAACCGTAGTGAAAACAACACTATCTATCCTAAATAAAGGGAGACTTTCAGCAGAAGTTACCATTTGTATTGATTAACACTCAAGGCTTGGAGCCATTAGATCACCCAGTCAGCTGGGAGCCTCCTTCTGAGGGGTTGCCATCTACCACCTGAGGATGGCTGCTATGCCTTTTAGCTTAAAAGTGAAAAGTCTTTCTGCCCTCAAGCAACCTAGTATGAGGAAAGCTTGAGGATTAGGTACCATGAATCAGAGGAGAAGATTCTGCTCCCCAGAAATACAATTTCAGCTGTATGAGAGGAACTTTCATACCGGACCATTTTGGTATAATGGTGCATTTCACCAAAAGTGTATTTTTTTTTTAAGAGAGTGCAACTTCAGTCCATAGGTGTGGCAGTGTTGAAGCAGCAATGGAGAGGGAGCACTGGCACCAGCAGGCTGCACATGGCACAGGAGGCCCAAAAAGGGTGGCAATCAATGAATAAAACTGTGTAATTATTTGTCACTTCATATTCATTGGGGGTCTCCAGAACTGACAAATACAAAGTGACGAATATGTGACAAATTGGCGATATTTGTTGAAAATCGTAATTTGTTTTTATATTCATCCACCTGTCAACTTGATACTTTGACTCTTAGGACTCAGCATCAAGTCACTCCTGTCATTTTGGAAGCAGGCAGCTGGTTGTGAAACGAGGATGCACCATCCTCAGAGGTGCTCACACCCCTTTCAGGTAGCCTCTCTGGCCCTCTTCTCAGTATTTATTTATTTATTTATTAAATTTCTATACCACCCATCAAGTGGCAAGCCACTACTCCCAGCGGTTTACAGACTTGGAAAATAATATAATAATGCAACCTCTCCCCCAACTGTACATGATCTAAAAACAACTCCATAAAAAGCCAGGATGGCAAAGATGAAACCCAAAGAGAATCAAAGTACATCATAATTAGACACAGCAATGCAGGGAGGAGATCCTATAAAGCTTCTTTAAAGAGCAATGTTTTTATTTGCCTTTGCAATATTAGGGAGGAAGGGGCCTGGCACATTCCATAAAGAGAAGCCCACGAGGTGTGAGAAGGCAAGGCACAGTTCCCAGCCATAGATGTCCAGGCCTCCCTCAGGTGACCACCTGCAGCATCAAACCTTAGGAGGTGTGGGTGGTAGATGTCAATCTGCTTTCCTCTCCAAAATACAGCCCCTCTTTTTCCTTGATTACCTTCACCCCCATTAGGTATGTGAAGCCAGGTGTACTCAGATGACATTTCTCCACCCAATTTGCAGAGGGAAACCATACTATAAAACCATGAACAGACAATATTCACCAAAACCTTTTAAAAAATCAAGGAAGACCAAAAACAACACCACAATGACTTAAACATACTTCTTTCCAGCTCTCAAGAAGGTGACCAAGAAATGCATGTGGGAGCAAGGAAAAAGAGAGAAGAGGGTAGGTCTCACAGTAGACACATTTCCAAAGGACCACTCTTCTGTTCAGCGAGACAATAAAGGCCAGTTTAACTTTTATGAGGCCAGCCAGCCTCACAAGAACAAGTGTGAAATCTTGTGAGGGCCATTGCTTTTGTGAAATCCCCCAGTTGCCACAAGACCCATTTCCCAGACTCCTACACCACAACAATACCGAATATAGGGCCAGGAAAATGCCCGGCCACCTTGATATTACAACCATCCCCCACTCTATGAAAAGCTGCCAAGGAGGACATTTCTGTCCATATTTTTGCTTGTTAATAAAAAATATACTAGAATAAGATGATGGAAGGCTAATGTAAAAGTCTTACTTAAGTTTCTCAAAACAAGGAGGAAACCATGGTGCTTCATTGACAGCAAGACAGGGGTAGTATTAGAGTGGGATCATAAATGGCAGTTCATCTTAGTTTGTGGGTCATCGTAGTTCATGAATCATGAACCACAAACCACCAAACTTTTGCTGAATGAACTACGTTCATCGGCCCCCTTCCCACTGCTCCCTACATTTTGCTGCCGCTGCTTCCTCCTCTGCCACCGCCATCTTGAGAGGCAGCCCAGCTGGCTACCACAGGCCAGATGCGTCTGCATATGTGTTTATTGGGGGAGATGGGGGAAGGCTCCCTTGCAACCTGGAGGATAGGAAACCCAGTCCTTTGGAAAGACTAGACCAGGATTCCCTCTCTCCAAAATTAATGGTACCAGAGAAACTGGAAGTAAGTGCTTCGTTCTCCTGTAGGTTACTTTAGGTGAGGGGGAGAGAAGAGAGAAGGAAATATGGAGAGGATTCTGTGGTGTCCCTGTCTGGATTTTTGCAGCCCACAGGGCACTGTGGTGCACAATTTGGGAACCTCTGGGCTACATTGATCAGGAAAGGAAATGGGTGGGACCTCAATAATCGGTGTTATTGGTGCCATAATGACCTCTTTCTCATGCCAGAACACACAGAGCAGGTGACAAGGTGGAGTAGAGTTATGTCCAGAAGTGGATAGACAAGTCACTGGTACTCCTTGAGTTCCACTCAATATATCTATGTGTGACCGTTGATCAGATACTGCCAATATACTGATAGATACTAGTAGAGAGGGAGCACTATCCTTGTACTACAAATACTTTACTAACATTACTTGACAAAAATCAAAATGTGAGGCAGAGTCTGGTCAGAATATAGAGCAAGGATGTACAGATTTCCACAGACACTATGAGATAGTCTGCTATGTGAACAAACAAGGTGTCCCATTTAAACTGAATAGCATTTCTGTTTGGTACTGGTGGATGACTAAACACGTTCATTCACTCACAGCACATATTCTGGGTGTAGAAAACACTGAGCGCAAAACTGTTGGCCATTTAAAATTGCCGACTTTATTTCATGCTGGTTCATGGTCTCTTTGCCAGATGGGGAGTCCCTAAAATAGATCTCTTCACGGCAATGCAAAGCATTACAGATTTATTGCTCCAGAATCCTGAGGACTCACAACTTGTTTCTTCATATCCCCCATTCCCTTTTATTCTGAGAGTACTTGCCAAAATCAGACACAACTAGAAATGGGCACAAACCTGGAAAATGGTGGTTATTTATGGTTCATGGTTTGTCAATATTCAGTATTCATGAACCATAAATTTTCATGAACTTTCTGATGAAATGAACTGTTTCATAGTTCATGTAACTTGAGACTCCCAGGAGTGGTAGAATGGCCCCTGTGCAGGTTAGAGAAGCCAAACTCACAGCAAGTCTTCAACTGAAACTATTCCCCACCCCCTCTAACCTTGGCAAAGATTGGATTTGAAACATCTGAATTATAGCCCCCCCCCTTCCACAAAGTAGGTCCCCCCCTCCCCAGGAAATGCTCCTTAGCAGCTGGCTTGGGGAAAAGTAAATGAGTGGTTCCTGCATGGGAACTTGAGACAGGGTGTGACGTGCCTCTGCATGTCCCCAAATTATTTCACTACCCTTAGGCCCACGACACGTTCCCTCCTTTACACTGCCACCAGTTGATCTCTGTCAACAATGTTCAATTAGAAAGATTGAGGTCCATGCTCCGTGTAAAGTTTAACAAAAACAGGTTTATTGGATACAGTTCACTAAACAGGTTTCTCAAAGACTTTAAAGTATTGAGTAGTTTAGTAATAACTTGTTTCACTCTTAACTCTCTATAAGTTCCACACTCTGAACTGCCTCCCTTAACTCCTTACTCTACCACTCTCTCTAACTTCCACAGACTAACTGACTGACTTTTCACTTCAGATTCTCATCTCTGACTCAAACTGACTAACTCGCTCACTAAACTCCTCTTCTCTGCCTCACCCCTCCCTTCTAGTTTCTCTGGCTCTGCCTCCCAACAACTCCCATTGGTGTATGCAAATAACCTCCTACATCAGCCAAAGCAGGGTGATCGCCACACAGGGTGTTGCTCATCACGAGACGGACTGGGAAAGGAAGAGAAAGGCAGCAGGACAAAGCATCCTCTTCTCATGCTGACTGCTGCAAAAGTGAAACCATCAGCTGAGCTGCCCAAGGTGTGGCTCCTATAACCAGCTACTCCCAGAGAGTGGACCTGGAGCTCTATGATTGGCTGCCTGACTTGATAATCACTCCTACACAAAGGATTCTCTAGGTCCACCCTAGCAATACCTAGGGAATTCATTGAATGGTACTAAGCTGTCTGGCCAGAGATGATGCACCCAAAACAAAGTATATGGATCGCCAATGCCGATAGTCACTTGTCATTTTGTTTCATTCTGGGCAGAAACATTTCCCCAAAGTGCCCTGAAATGAATCACAAAATGGCCTGATTGGTGGGTTTGTTTGTTTGTTTTCTTTGTGGTTCATTTTGTGCCCATCTTTCGAAGCAACAATGTGGACTGCATCCTAATTACACCATGGTGAGCGTGCCAAGCCTGGTTTTCCTCTAACATCAGCCAAGGAGTGACAGATTCTGCCCCTTCGACTAAATTTCCTCACAAAGCACAACGGAAACAGACTTGGCCCAAAGCTCTGCTCTCTCCACCTAATTACATGGAAGATCCACCTGCTGGAACCTACCATCCAGATGTCCGGCAGGCCCTGAACACTTCATGAAACCTACCACTTAAAAAATCCTCTACCTACAAGTAGGATGTGTTCCAGAGGTTTTTAGGCCACAGATCAGAAGGTCCTGTACCAGTCTTCTCACCTTCCTCAAAGTCTCCTCTCTTTGAATTACCTGGAGGCGATTTCAACATTTGCCCCTCAGCCTTCTGGCCATTCTTGGATTAATTGCTCAGGTAGTCAACGATTTTTAAAGGGCATTGTCATGACAGTGTATTTATCTGTGTCATCAGCAAGCAAAACAATTCAGAAGTTGAATGTGTGTTACACGGTTGCAACATGCATGCCTGAAGAGGTTGGAAAGGTTAACACCCAAAGAAACATAGTGTGTAATGTCAATACTGAGACTACTGATGGCACAACGATGTCAGTCAATCAGGTTGATTTTGAATGTTGAAATTAATGGCAAGCACTTCCCTTGTCTCTCTTGGATCTTCCCATCTCCAGTTGGCCACGAGTGGACAATGGGAGCCGAGAAACAGTTAGACGTTGTGCATAGAATCAGGGTTACAAAGGCCAACTCACTTCAGGGGTTACGATTCTGTTTGGCTGTGTTGATTATCCAGAAATGCCTGTTTTCTGATACCATTTTGTCTGTAAAAAATTAAAATAAAGAAATCCTTTAATTCACTTCACACTCCCCTTTAATTTTGCCAACACAGTGAGACAGACTAGCACAGCTATTTCTTTCTAAAGATCTTGGGATGTAAAATTTTGCTGATTTCCTGCAGGAAAGAACAAAAAATGTCAAAGGTTCTTGCCCCATTTGGTGAGATTACCAAATTTAGGGTTCCTTTTCGGGAGGTGGATGTAGATGCTGATGCTGACAAAAGGTTGGCTTTATCTCTCTCATGCTGAAGTGAAAAGTCTTGCAGGGCTTAACAGGCCTTTCCTGGGTGTGATTCAAACGTATCCTGACACTTTTTTTCAAACAGGATGGGAAAATCAGCTAATATTTGTACCATCCTTGGTCACAACAACATCCAAGGGGTGTTGCAACGATCACACCCATTTCTGTGGCTTCTGCTACCTTCCCATCGGCTCTTGTCCAGCCAGATTCCAAAGCTGAAGCACCCGTCTCTGGTCTGTGCTCCTGCCCTTCAGACCACCAGTCAGAAGGTATTGTACAGTGTGATCCTTAGTAACTAAGAAAGCAGCTTGGCTGAAGAACTTCCTCCTTTCTTGTTATCATCTATTCTTGAATTATTGGAAAAGGAAACAAATTTGAAATGCTGGAAATAAGTGAAATATTCAAAGATCTGGATTCTTTGAAATCTGATTTTGAAATCTGATCAGGTGTCCATTTTTCAGATTACAGCAAGGCAGCTGTCAGGTTGGACTCCTCATTTGATCATTGTTAAAATATGTTTCCTTCTGCCACACATCTGGTTTTGCTGATCTCAGTTTCCTGAGCAAGGACTTCTGCCTACTCTTGATTGCTTATCAGTTCTGATACGGTGCCAACAACTGCCCCGATTCCACTACAGAGTCTTTGATTTCTATGACAATGGAGACTTTTATTCAGGGATTATACAGTTATCACCAGTATGAAAATAAGTCACAAAATGAAATGCTGTTAAAGTAAATTAAGTTTGTGAATTTTGTTTGGCTCAGTTTTTAACAATAACCTTCAATTTAAAAAAAAAAAAAGGGCAAGCTTCTTCATAGATGACACCTGAAATTTAACACATAAATTTAACACAATAAAAGAGAACTGATTTAGTCTTCAGGATTTTCAAGGCTTAATCTTAAAGTATGGTTTCAAATTCCCTATGTATTCAGCAACATCGGTGGTGCTCAGTTGCAGTAACCATTTTTTCCACTGATAGACTCCTCTTCTTTAACAGATACATAGCAGAGAAGTACAACAAGATCTTCTTCCTGCTGAGAACAGCAGCACTGTTACCTATCACATTTGAACAGAGCAGGTAAGAGCGTTTTTGGATCATTTTTGATTTTAAAAAATTGATAAAACGTTTTCTCATAAAATTGATGGAAAGAATGTGAGTAGACAAACTGATTTTCTTTTCAAGTTCTGAGACCTACAGTGACTCTGGGAATATTGCTACAACTGGGCATTGTGGAAGCATCACAACATAGTGGCCTAGTGTGGTCAAGCTAGGTGAGAGCGTCAGCATATCTTTCTCCCAGTGTCAGGATCCCTTTGGAGCTGCATTAACTGAACAATCAGATGTGCAGATGCTGACCTCTCAATGAATAGACAAAAAACAAACAATTCAATTTGCAAGAGGTGAGAAAAGCTTTGATGGCGTCAGCAATTAAGGGAGTTCAGCTTCTGAAGCTCAATTGAAAGTTTTGAATAGCTCAATGGCCGGTCACTATGTCCCACATAGTTAGCTCTCATGGTGGATTGAAAAGGAAGCCATTTCATCGTGCTTTTGTGCCACTAGAAGCCTTCAGGCTGGCAAAAAGAGTGTTGCATGGCCAGGAGGACAAGGTCTAGTGTGTAGCATGGTCCAAAGCTCGTGTTGGTTGGCTATACATGTGAGGAGCGTACAGACCCCTCAACTTCGACACAGTGGTCACTTAAAATAAGACATAGTTCCCCTACTATTAATAGTGAATGCTAACCTAGAAATTTAAAATAAAGCAACTGTCCTAACTCTGCCATGATCAAAAAGATTCAGCAAAAATATGGAAACAGTCATATGAATGTATACCATTCATTTATCTTTGAGAAATCTATCTTAAGAGAATAAAAGTTGCTGAAGATGGTCAGCATCTTCTGTGTTATAGTGAGATGATTTCCATCTCCCCAATGTATGGAGTGCCTTGGTCTCCCATTCAACTACTATCTGGGACCCGTGGCGTCCCAGATCAGGGTTCAAGGTTCTGACACTCACATACAAAGCCCTCCATGGTTTGGGCCCATGTTACTTGTCAGAGCATTATTCCTTAATGTTATCTGCCCAATCCACAAGATCATCCCAGTTGAGGCTCCTCTGGGTGGCCACTCAGAGGGAGGCCCATAAATCCTGTACAAGAGGTAGGCACGTCTTCACGGTGGCTGCGACCTTCTGGAACCGGCTTCCAGAGGAGCTCCACCTAGACCCCTACCTGTTGACATTTAGGAAGAAATTAAAGACATTGCTTTTCAGGAAGGCTTCCCACACCGGCTCCAGCTGACCACCTTCCTCCCTTTCTGTCCTTTCCATTTCTCTTCTTCCCTCCCATCTTTTCCTCCATCTGCTCTGGGGATTAGTTGGTGCCATCTGGTTTTCTTAGGGATATTGTTGCTGTTTTTAATGTTTCCATTTTTAATCTTGTTTTCTGTTATATGTATTGTAACCCACCCAGGGTAGTGCAGTGAAACTAATGGGAGCAAGATACAAATTAATTAATTAATTACTTAAATATATCAGTCAATCAGGGTCATGGGATGCAAATAACTGGAAGGACAACATTTTCCTGAATCCTCTGCCATGAACTCTGCCCCTTCCAAATTCTCCACAAATGTCCCCCCCCCCCCCCCCGGTTCATCACTGCCAGAATCACCTCCCTTCCTTGTTTAGGAACCGGAGTGCATTCCAAAAATGCTTCTGCCCTAAATCAAAGAGTCCGTTCCTGGTGAGAGACAACTTAGGAGAGAACTCTGCTCCTTTCTCATCACAGGTTGCAACACGTGAGTATCCACAATTTGACTCATTGGTCTTCATCTTTGGCTATCTCTCCAAATTGCTTCATGTCCTGCTGACAGATACATTCCAGGAACTTCCAGTGTTGTTTGTAGGAACTGTCCTCAATCCTATGCAAATTTACACCTTTAAATATCAGTACCTCCAAAGGGAGGCATCTATCTGATCAGACCCATCTGTCAGGTACTCTTAGAATCTCCTCCACAGAAAAAAGGTAAGTGTCAGTAAGACTTTTCTCTTCTTATGTAAAATGAAGCTTTGAGTATCCAGAGAACATGGTCTATTGGTCAGGCATGTATTAGAGAACCATGATAGAATGACCATACTAAATTATAATTAAAATTATAACCATAATATATTGAATATTTAAGAAAGACTAGGTAACGTGAACAGCATGAAAAACAGCAACTGAACTAAACAGTCCTTTAACTGTATTTATCAGTTGCATTTGCCATCTGAGAGAAATGAGAGAAATTCAGATCTCTACAGCCAAACCAAAATATGGAAACTCCGGTTCAAAAACATGTTTCAAGAGTTGTTTTGTCAACTGATAGAATTCTGCCTTGATGATACAGAATTGTTACCATTACTGTTCACTTGGACTAACTGAATACATGGAAATCAACTTCAGCATGGGTACAGGAGCATCTTCCTTGAGGCTGAAGTTGATTTTGGGGGAGAAATCTAGTTGTGATGCTAAAACCATCATCAGAAACTACACCGGGGTTGTTGGTTTTTAAAAGTAGTTATGGACTCCTCAGATTTTAGAATATATGGAGCAGGAAGCTTTAACCCCTCTAGTTGTAATAAAGCTCATGCTCTGATACTTTCCGATGTATGGTGACTCTGAGGCTGCATAGGCTAGCTCTTATCCCAGGAGGCGTGATGGAGAATCAAACTCCCACCCATAGTGGTTCCTGCTGGATTGATATGTGGTTAGTATGTGTTAAGAAGAGGGAATTTCTGTCCCGAAAAGAAAGGAAACCCATATGGATGTCTTATGATCCAGCTTTTTATGCTTTGCATTCCAAAGGGATTTTAAAAATCCACATAGTGAGGAACCATGACTGTGTGCCGATCAGGTAAGCAGAGAGAAGTCTATCATCTTTCCTTTAAACTGCTGGATAGTTTAGTGGCTTAGGTCTCTGGCTGTGAGCTAAAGGTTGGAAGTTCAATTCCCCACTGTGCCTCCTTGGGAGGGTCCCTTCCAGCTCTGCAGTTCAAAGGTGGCTGTTGTTGTTGTTGTTGTTGCTGTTATTCAAAAATACCAGGAGAGACAATCAAAATGATAAAAACATTGACTAGCATTATAAAACAGATACAAGTTTTAACCAAAAACCTAAGTATCCATTAAAGATTGATGTAGTTTGTATGCTGTTCCTGTGATGGTGATGATGATGAAAATACCCATACAACAGAAGAGGAAATAAAAATAATTAAAGAACAAATAAACAATACAACCAGGATGTGTTAAAATAAATTTAAATAAAACATTTAAAATGGTGGAATTAGTTAAATTAAGGCTAGATAAATTCATTTGACTCCTCAGGTATAATATTTTGAAATGCTTGCATAAATAACAGGAATTTTAGTGAATTTCATAAAAATCGCCAGCAAAGGGGCCAAATGAGTTGCAGAACAAAGTTTATTCCACAACTGAGGAACAACCACTGAGAAGGCCCAGTTTCTTGTCTTCTCCCTCTGGGCTTCTGTCTCATGGTTTGCATCCTCAGCTGGCCTGCTTGGGATGTTCGTTTAGGATGGGTAGATCCAGTTGGAACTAGGTGCTCTTTCAGGTACTGAGGACCTAAACTGTTTAGAGCTTTATAGGTTAAAACCATCATCTTGAAGATGGCATGGAAGCGACCAGGTAACCAGTGTTAGGTGGCCAGACTTGGGATGATGTGTTGATATTTACTCACTCTGCTCAATAACCTGGCCACCATGTTCTGGACCTGTTAAATTTTCCGTGACAGCCTCATGGGCAGCCCCACATAGAGACCATTGCAGTAGTCTAATCTTGAGGCTACTAGCATGTGGACCAGCCTCTGCACTAGCTTGCTTAAAAAAGGAACATTGGCTACGGGATGATAGTTACTACAATGATCCACTGCCAAGTTCTTTTTTCCCCCCAGATGGGCCTAATAAGCATCTCCTTGAAGGCTGAGGGAACCTGATCCTCAAGGAGAGAAGCACCAATGATCGAAGTGGACCTTTCCATTGTTATCTGCCTGGCAGCTTATAAAAGCCAGGCTGGGCAAGGATCTAGGGAGGTTGCACTGGCCCTACAGCAATCAAGCTCCTTGTCAACCTCAGAGGATGAAAGAGGATGAAATGCATGTAATATGACTGGACAAGCCAGGGCAGTGGATGTCACAAGCCAATCAACTGCTAAATTGTGGTGGTCCAGGTCCCGGCAGGTGGCCTCCACTTGCTTTTTAAAGCATATATTTCTCCCTTGAAGGAACACATAGCTGGTTGTGTCATAGTTAAAAATCTCCACGGTTTCTTGCAAACTATGGATATTTTTATTTACAATTTATTTGAATAAGGCAACATCAGAAGTCAGATTGTGAAGCTGGGTCATTCCACCTTGTTTTCAAACACTAGAGGTGCATGAGACTCTCTGAAGTATTAGCTGAATGTATTGTGTTGCTTTTGTGACAGGTATCGTCATCTACACCATGAGTACTCTCGTTCAGGCAAATGATAAATTCAGTGTGGATCTTTTCAAAAACCTGCTGAAAGAAAGCTCTGATGGAAACATCTTCTTCTCCCCTTTGAGTGTCTCAGCTGCTTTGGGCATGGTCTCTCTTGGTGCCCATGGGGAAACTGCCAAGCAGATGGAAAGGGTAGGTGGTCTCAGACTACACTTCTGTTTCAGAAATGTCTTATATTTCAATATTATAATAAGGGACACATGTTATTCCAGCAGTGTGGTAATCCTTGGGTAATGCTTGCAGCAGGTAGCTTTTCATGTCAATAGCCTGAACTCTTGCCCTGAATAATGGGAATATTTTCCTGGCATCTCCTCTTCCTGGCCCTCCCAGATTCCTTTGACATACAATTGGTGTTGTTGTTGATATGTGCCATCAGGTCACTTCCAGTTTAAAGGCAATCATGTGATTGATTTATCTTCAAGTAGTCTTCTGATTCAATTTTCCCTAACATGATTGCCCTCTCAAATTTCCGCTACAGAGCTGACCAGAGTAAGAGTGGAAACTTAGATCAACAGTGATGATAGGACTGTGATTTCCATCACACCCAAAAGCAACAGATTAGTTAGATTTATTTTGCTGTATGGAATTAGGATGAAAGAGGATGCTGCAATTACAGTGATCACCACACCAATCTCTCATTTTATATTTTGCATTGCAGGCTCTTCACTTCAATGAGATCACTGGATGGCCTCCCCACAAACCTGCAGACATGCCTGTAAGAGCATTCTTGATCACAATGCATCTCTGTCCCTAGTTCAGCTGGGGAAAGAAGGCATAGACATCAGCAGAATATCCATCTGAAATATTAAAGAAACTCGTAGGAAAAAGAAAGTCTGACAACGATGGGATTGTATTAACCTGCTATACAAGGCTGCTGTATGAATTGTTGAAATAATGTGTGCAAAGCACTTTGGGTGCTTAAAATGTGCAGTAGCAAGACTCAACACCGACGTATAACTTATTAGCATAAAACATGGGGCATCTCACACTCTAGTGTATATGCTTTAGGGTCAGCAGAGAACATCCTGCCAAGTTCAAGCATGGTCTTGGGTTGCTTTTTAAAACTCAGCAATCATCGGGAGCTCCTTTGGGGACAGGCATAATAATGCCATTAATTGAAAGAATTTAAAAGAAATTGTTCAGGAAGAAGTGCGCTAGTGCACAGAAGGCAAAGGAAAGTGCAGCATATGCCTGGAAATCACACTTAACAATGGAAGGTGATGTCTCTTGATCTTGGGAGAAGTAAGTGTTGCAGTCAACAGGAGGGATGTATGGTTGCTCCAACTCTGAGAGTTGTTTTCCTGAGTCCTTCTTATAAATCAGTTGCTGGTTCTGTCTGGTGCCTTACTTATTTTAACTTGTTGGTCTGGAGAGTCCGAGAAAAATGGGGTCTCCTTAAACTGTCTTTGTTGTTTCAAGGCTGCAGGGGCACGCTGTGACCGGCCTGGAGGACCTCATGAACAATTCAAGGCACTCTTATCTTCCATCAACACACATACCAAAAATTATGCTCTGAGTATTGCCAACAGGCTGTATGCATCGGACACTTACAGATTCCGTCAGGTGAGAATCAGTGCTGCACAAATGTTTGCCCACAACCTTGCACCTCCATCCAGTATTGATTACTGAATAACAGGAACAGCATGGGTTTCGTAGAACTGCTATTTGCATAAAAATTCACAGTGCCAATTCCATTAAAGATCTCCTTCTCTCATTAAGAGATGGACAAGTGATTTCATAACATTTCATGAAAACAAATGGACAACTTAGAGCCTTTCCACGTTGGCATATAGTTATGGAATATGGAGCCTCATGGCTCAGTGGTTAAACTGCTGTACTGCAGCCAAAACTGTGCTCATGACCCGTGGCTCAGTCCCAGGTAGCTGGTTCAAGGTAGACTCAGCCTTCAGTCCTTCCGAGGTCAGTAAAATGAGTAACCAGCTCACTGGAGGGGCAATGTGTAGCCTACATAGTTAACTTGTAAACTGCCCAGGGATATATCCTCCGGGTGAACAATATTTCTATCCACACGCAATTTGTGTGTGTGTGTGTGTACTGGGGTTTGGAAATACAACATGAACATTGGAGCCATGAAATGAAGGGAATCGGCAACAAGTATGTGATAGTGACACTTAAACAGCAATGTGAGCAACGTGAGAAGGAGAGACTGGGAGAAGGGAGTGATGTAAGTAAAGATCATCTTCAACACAGGCCTGGGACAGAGAAGAGGGCATGCAGAGAAGAGCAAGAAGAATCAGCTGACAGGCAGTGAGTCTCCCTGGCTTTCAGTGCTCATCCCTTGACTGGAAAGCCAAGAGCCAAGAGCTTAATTGACAACTGATTGGGATCATTTGCTATTTGCATGGGAGGAGTGTGTCAAATGGATCACCACTCCTCCCCCTCAACCTCAACAGTCCTTTCATGGCTCGATCCACCCCACACCGAAAAAGACAAGTCTGGACAGGCCCTTTTCAAACAAACCTGTTCTATTCATTTCAAGGTTCATTTCCAAACTTACAAATGTCTACTCAAAAATTCACCAAACTGATTTCTTTGGGAATTCTTTTGGGTTAAATATGTACAAATGCCTGGGTGGATTCAAGTTTAATCATCTTTAGAGGAAACTCACTGAAAATCATAGGAATTAACCTATTCCTGACTACTAGCTCCATTAATTTTAATTACTCAACTGCAGCAATGAGGAAGGTGTGGCATTCTGGACTTTAGCTCACATGGGTGCTTATTATTGATCATAATAGATGAAAGTGAAATTACCTGGTGGGCTAATGGTTCCCTATTCCTGCATTAAACAGTTAAAAAGGAGGGTCAAGTTAACTGCTTATGAAACTTAATCATTCCATTACCTTGTTTCTTTGTTTGTCCAATTCTATACAGCATTATTTGAATTGCACAAAGGAGCTGTACCATGCTGGGTTGGAAGCGGTTGACTTTAGGCATGCAAGTGAGGAAACTAAAAGGAAGATTAATTCCTGGGTTGAAAGCCAAACAAATGGTAAGGGATGATATCTCACTTCTCTCTTATTTTCTCTGAGGTCAGCTAGGAATAGCTGGTTATTTTTCCCACATTCATTAAACTGCCTAATATCAGATGGAACTGTGCAACATTCTCTTTTCATTCTCTTAAATGAAAAATGGTTAGAAGTGAGGCTTCTTTTCTCTTCTGGTTTCCTCTGCTGCCCTGTGGTTTAGTTGTGTATTTTGTGTATTCCTCTTCACTGCTGCTCAGATCTGCCAAAAATAAAAAGCTAAGTGAGTTACTGAAAATACTTAGCTGTCCAAAGATAATATTTTGCATTGAATTCATCTCAAAAAGGTAAAATCAAGAACATTATTGAGAACATTGATCCATCAGCTGCCCTGATCTTGGTGAATGCCATATATTTCAAAGGAAGGTGGCAGCTGCAGTTTGATCCAAAGCGTACCCATGAAGCACCTTTTTGGACTTTGAAGGTATGATATATCTAAAAGCTTGTGATAATAATCATTGTTTCTCATCCAGTTGATTCTGACTAAAGCCAGCCCTTTCCTGAGTTTGCAGCGTATGCAGTACTCAGAAGTAGCTTAACAGTCCCTTCTCCTGGCAGGACAGAGGGTGGCATCTATATGGCATGACAGAGATCAAGATTTGCTTTTGTCTTTGGCCTGATAACAGATGGCATCCGATCTTGAGGTGGAGACTTAAAAATGTACAACATTGGAATCATGTCAACTGGCTTATCATAGTCAACTCTCCATGGTGCACACCATTATGTCTTTTGACACTGGTACATGATACTGAAGGTCTGCTTCCTGTTTTACAGCATCACATCAAACAAGTACCCATGATGGTTCGGAGGGGAATATATAAATTGGCAGAAATAAGAAATCCATCGATGAATGTGCTTGAGCTTCCCTATGATAATCATGACCTAAGTATGTTCATTCTTCTGCCAAATAACAAAGAATATCCAGAGCAGGTAATTGATTTTAATTTTTTTCCAGGGGTGAGCAGAGAGGCAGAGAGGGGAAAGGGGAGCCATGAATACTTCTATTCAAGAAGGCAGCATCTCAATATGCCAAAAATAGGAAGTTGTAAGACCATAGTGGACAAAGCCCATCCTGAACCCCACATCCCCAGGATCCATTTTGTCTCCTATGCCAGATTCCGTACAGGAATCTGTATGGGATTCTTGGGTCAGGTCATCCAGAGATGTGGAGTTCAGTGCCACCGATATACTGAGGACATCCAACATCATCTCTCGTTTCCTCCAGAATTTAAACCAGTGTCTGGAATCTATAACAGATTGTATGGAACTGGACAAGTTGAAACTAGACAAGACATCAGTGTGGATAGTCAGCTAAAAGGCAGAGAAGAGAAGAGGGGTTCAGTTAGAGCTGAGTGATGTTTTATTATTCTTATTTATATTCAGACATTTTAAAGTATTTTCTAATTTAAAGTGCATTTTACTGTGTATTTGAATTTGTTACATTTCTATATTTCTAATCTTTTGTGTTTTTAATGAAACAGTTTTTAACTATGTTGTGAGCTGCCTTGGTTCCCAGTCCTCAAATGTGGCTTCTATGTAAAATGAAGTTAAATGAAATAAGTAGAAATTCTGAAATGATTAACAAGGGAATTTAAATTAACTATTAATATTTTGCAGTAGAAATATATATTTTGATACACTGATAATTGACAGGAAGAGATAAACAACTCTCCCCCAACTCACTCACTCCACATACACACAGTTCCCCACTACACACCCACATACAGGTCAAGGGACTTGGTGGCTGCCTTCAGGAATGGTTCCTTAGGAAAAGCAAAAGAAGACTGCTGTAGATTCGGAGAGCACTGAACATGGAGGTCCTTCTTAAGGTGGTAGCTGAGTCCTGAGCTCACTTTCCTCCTCCTTCCCCTGCCCTGAGATCAGAGTGAAGTCTATTAAGACTACAGCTTAGCCATTCTTTTGTCACCTCTGCCTTCTTTCATGCTGAGGGGTTTCAAGGAAGGAAATAATCCAAAGCCTCTGTGGACCAGAAGAAGCCACACTGGTAAATCAGATGCAGCCCACAGACTGAAGGTTTCCCATCCATGTTTTAACATTAAAATTTTGGCTTGGATGGAATCATGATGGAACATCCACCATGAAACTAGCCATAGTTGATGATGGCCACAGTTTAGTAGTCCAGACAACATGACAAACTGTGGTCAAGTTTGAAGTGGAAGCAAAAGCATCTGAACTCCTCCTCAAAAACACATGTGAAGCAAATGGAAGAGGTGAGTCCAAAGCTCATTCCTTCTCATTAGCATCACGATAAATCTGGAGATAAATGCAACTATTGTATTAAAAATATTCATGCTCTAAAATAGGAAACCATCAGGCCTGTGAAGCAAAAATGTTCTGTGCTGCTTCATAATTGTTTTCTCTCTCTTTTTGCAACTTTTATTGCAGCTGTGTTTAATGAATGCGTATCTTTCCTGCATTCACAGTATATTTTTCCCTCGGATTCATTTGTCATTCATTTGGTTTTTTTTCTTGACAGCTTGGCAGGGGACTCACCTGGGCAAAATTACATGAATGGACCAATTCTGCAAACATGAAACCACGTTATGTGGAAGTTTCATTACCGAAATTCAAGCTGGAAGAAAAGTATTATCTCAAACCAGTTTTAGAAGCCATGGGAATGACTGATGTCTTTATACCGGGGAAAGCTGACTTATCGGGCATGTCAGAAGGTCATGCTCAAAACCTATTTTTGTCCAGGGTCATTCATAAATCATATGTTGAAGTCAATGAAGAGGGAACAGAGGCAGCAGCTGCCACTGGTGGGGAGGTTGGTACAACAAGTGTACCAGTTATCATAATCTTTAGAGCTAACCATCCCTTCCTTTTCTTTATAAGACACAACAGAACCCAGAGCATCCTCTTTCTTGGTAGGTTTTCCTCACCATAAGCAGCACGGATTCAAATCATAGCAAGCAACTTCACATGGTTTTGGAACACCAGAATGCTTTAGGACAGGAATCAGTCAAAGTCGTTTCCAAATTCTCTTTTCTGTTGGGCTAAGGTTTTCCAATGTTCCCCTCATTAAAAAGGACTAAATTCCAAGATGGTCTTCTTTCTGACTTAATCAGGGACATCTTGCAAACCCTTTGTGTGTTATTTTTCCTCTTTCCTTCAAGGAAATAATCACTTGATTATTTTTAATTTTTCCCCATCTTGAACCATATTACTATTGTTGCTTTTTATTTTATTATACTGTTTTTATTCCATTTTTATTGTTAGCTGCCCAGAGTAGACTTGTGTCTAGATGGGCGGGGTATAAATTTAATAAATAAATAAATAACATAAATGTTTTGCACAGTCTACCATAATTCCCTGGGTGGCCTCTGAAGTTCTTCTTCTTGGGGAGGAAAAGGGGAAATATTGTAGGCATGGGCTGCGAATGAAAATATTTTATTTTTTAGTCTTCTGGGAAAGGAGAACTTTAGAGGGTGGTGAAGAAAGTGTCATGATGAACATATGAAAACATAGGTTTCCTCTTGTTGCACCCACCGTGCTTTGAGTGTGACAACAGTCCATCTGAGGCAAAGAGTCACTCCTCGTCTATTGAGTAGCTCCTTCTATAGCTGCCTTAAGAAAACTGTGCCATTCCCTTGACCACTTTTTGAGCATCGTAATTACCCTCGCTTATTAACTAGAATGCAACTCTTGCAGAGCTTTTTCCACTTGGCCTCCACCTTGGCCCTGAAGATGTTTTGTGGGGTTCTTATTCTTTCCATGTATCCTATCGAAGTTCTTAAAGACTGCATTATAATAATCTACAGAACTGTAGTGAAAGGAACACTATCAATTCTAAATAAAGGCTTTCAGCAAAAGTTGGCATTTGTATTGATTACTCGGTTATGACTTCCACTGCCAAGATTTGGGAGAGGTGCAGGTGGTTCTTTCTGCCCACAAGCAACTGTAGTATGAGGAAACACCTTGGCTAGCTTGAGGATTAGGTTCTGGCTTATGGCAACCCTTTACAATGTTTTCAAGATAGAGAGCACTCAGGAGTGGATAACCATTCCCTTCTTCTAGGGGAGTCCTGGGACTCTGCAGCTTGCCCAAGGTCACAAAAAAATTGGCTCCCAGCCTGTGGCTCCACAGCCAAATACCTAATTTGCTCAGCTGTCCAGCCAGCTATGTATGTAGGGAAATACAGTCCTCCAAATAGCCTGGACCCAATCCTCATAGGGCTGTATAGGTCACAACAAGCTGCACTTTGAATCGGGCCCGGAAACAGGCTGGCTCTTGTAATAAGGGTGTTATAGGATCCCTGACTGGCTCCACTCAGCTTTCTGGCTACATCATTTTGAAGCAGGTGAAGTTTTTGAACCATTTTCAAAGGCAGCCCCACATACAGTATATTACAATAATCAAGATGGAATGTAAATAAGGCATGTGTTTCTGCAGCCAGATCAGACATTTCCAGGAATGGGTGCATCTGGCACACTGACTTTAACTGTACAAATATACTCCTAGCCACCAGCAAAGGCTGACTTCTGAGAGGCAAGGATGTACAGATTTCCACAGGCAACAATAATGTAGTCTGCTATGTGAGCAAACAACATGGTATAAGATCCTCGTCTTCTAGTCATTGCATTTCAGTTTGGGAATGGTGGAGAACTAAACACATTCATCTACTCACAATACACATCCTGTGTGTAGAAAACACTGAGCAGGAAACTGCTGGCCATTTACTGCTGGCCAGGAAACTGCTGGCCCCCCAGATGGGGGCTGTACTTCATGCTGGTTCACCATCTCTTTGCCAGATGGGGAGTTCCCAAAATAGATTTCTCCACAACAGTGCACAGCAAGTGTTACAGATTTAATGCTCCAGAAGCCTGAGGGCTCACAACTCCCTAGAAGATATATTTCTTCATCAGTGGGACAGGTCCCTCCTCTACGTGTTTCCTCCTTTCCCCTTATGTGATCAGACTACTTGCCAATCAGGTTCATTGAGAGATTTTGAAATTAAGGCCAAGCACTTCCCTCGTCTCTCTTGAATCTTCCTGTTTCCAATTGGCCATGAGTGGACAATGGGAACTGAGGAAAAACTAGATGCTGTGCATAGAATCAGGGTTATAAAGACCAAGTCATGTCAGAGATTATGATTCTGTTTGGCTTTGCTGATTATCCAGAAATGGCTACCGAGACCTGTTTCTGTGATTTTTCTACGTTGCCAGCAAAGTGGTTTGAATGAGTTGCATGGTCTTCTTTCTTTCCATATGTAAAAAGTTTATCTCTTTCCTTATAAGTAATCCATCCTGTCCATTACCTTCTGCTTTGTTTACATACCAGAGAGTTCCCCAGTTAAGGGGTAGGGCAAAGCCAGCCTCTCCGCTTGGAGTAATTAGGGGTTTGGGTTTTGTTTGTTTGTTTATTGTATATTGTATCCAAGATCCAGGGAAGGGGACAGGTTCCACAATAGAATTAAGGTTTGATTTTGGTAGGATCCTCCATCACTTTTACATGGAGGCTGGCCAGAGGAGAAGCTTTCATCTAGTTTTAGAAGCTTTACACTATCAAAATGCTTTGAAGACATTCAGACATTCAATAAGACTGAATTCTGGATCGGAGAAAGTGAATTTTGATCCACAAAACAAATCTGTTAGTCTTTAAAGTACCACAATATTTTGTCCTTTGCTTTCCTCACCGCAATCCTTTTATGCATTTTTTCCCATTTTTCAACACACTGAGACAGACTAACCCAGCTATCTCTTTCAAAAGATCTTGGAACTTCTATGGCAATGGAGACTTTTCTTTCAGGGATTACATGATGATTGTAAATATGAAAATAAGTAACAAAATGAAATGTAAAGTAAATTAAGTTAAATTATATTTTTTATTATTATTATCATTATAACCAGTGTTCCATCTTTAAAATAAGGATGAGCAGCACATCTTTGTTTCAGGGAAGAATGACTTACTGGAGAAACTTGCATTTTGTAATGACATCATGCCAGACTCCATGGCTGCCACCACAATAGATCCCTTTGACATCAAGGCCCAACTGCACAATCTCCTATACATTAGCTGCAAGACATGAGGCTAGAGATGGGAGCGAATTTTGTTTTGCTCAATTTTTGACAATAAACTTAAAAAACAGGCATGGTTCTTCAGGGAAGACACCTGAGATGTAACACATAAATAAAAGGGAACATGAATTCCCCCCCCCCCCCCGGTTGCATTACTTCTAGAATCACCTCCCTTGCTAGTTCAAAAATATGAGTGTGTTGTGTACAGAGTGAAAACCACCAGCTGAAATGTACACTCTGGGAGTGTGGACACTCTAGGACTGTGTAGCTTGCCTGAGGTTATCCTGAGGCATGATGGAGAATCAAACTCCCAACCTCTGGCTCTGCAGCTATACACCCAATTGGGCTCACTTCAACACTTATCTATCTCTGAAAACTCTGTGCAGCTCTCACCTACCCATTCATGCCCAATAAAATTATTTGAAGATGATCCCACCCATACTCATTCCAGCTGTGTTAATATGCTGTTGGCATGTGTGAAGAGATGAGAGTATTAGATGCACAGAAGAGGGAATTTCTGCCCCAACAAGAAAGCAAACTCATATGGACGTCTTATGATCCAGCTTTTTATGCTTCATCTTCAAAAACGATTCAAAAAAGCCAGGACAGAGATAGTGAGGAGACATGACTGTATGTTGATCAGACAAGCAAGAACAAGTCTGTCATCATTACCTTTAATGAAATTGCATAGCATTCCTTCATCCACTGACACAGCAAATACATTGAGCAAACCTGATCATAAAGATTATCAGGCGTTTTGTCTTTACTTCTTGGAAGTTAATGTGGGAAGGTTTCTACTCTCAGTGTTCATATTTGGATCCTCATATCTCAGCTTAGACTGTGACTACACTGGGGAAGTCAAACTGGAATGATTCAGCTTTGCAGCCTATTTTACACTGCAGATTGTTTTGGTGTCAGTGTCCATACTGATCCCTGAATCTGATGCAGTCCACAACCCCTCTTCCTTTGATCCCAGCCCCTGCCAATCCCTGGGTCTCTTTTTATCATTAACTGTAAGGGCCAGCTTAGTACATCACCAGGATACCACATACAGTCATGCGCCCAACCATCATTGAGCAGAACAAAATAACTGATCACATGGAGGGGGATATCCATTCAAATTGTTACACCATGAAAAAAGTAGAATAAAAAACGCCATATTGCCAGTAAAAAGGGCCAGCCTAATTTGAACTGATCATGTGCATTTTTTTTTAAAGCGAATTCATCCATTTCACATCCACAGGAAATCCCACAGTATTTGATCATGTAGGTGGAGCCTTAGAAAGACATGATACAAATACACCTTCTGAGAGCAATTTCAGATTCCTTTGCTCATCCCTTCATTGTGCACTTTAGAAACCAGCATATTTCTAAGAAATGATGGTTTCTTGTCATAACCAAACTGAGAAAGGGTACTTCTGTGTTTTCTATGTAATAAGCTAGATGGTTTCAGAGTCTCGTGCATTCTGAATCCAACAAACAGTTGGCAAGGAAATGGGAAACTAAAGTTAATTGAAGGTTTCCTACTATATTATCACTATAAGATTTTTCAGCATTCTAAAATATCAGTATTAGAAGCACAAATCTATATTTGTCTCTGTGTGGGTCCCTAGAACCATTTCCAACTAGTATTACCATACATTTTTATGGGTTTGTGTGTCCTTTCTCCACTTTGCATATACTGCTGCAAATTCTGATGTAGCCTGAGTGGTGTCTGTTTTAGAGGTTCACTTATCTATTCTTGAAGAGGGGGAAGTTGTTCTTCCATATACAGAGACAGCAGCAGGATACAATTTAGGATTATAGGGTGCTTAGAATTATAACCAGAGTTTAGAGAGGTTCATTTTTTGGAGTTCAATTCATAGAAATCTCTGGCCAACAGGGCCACTGACTGGGTTGGCCAGTGAATTCTGGGAGCCATAGTCTGAAGGATAATTGCTCCCAGATTTGGGTGGATCTCTTGGTTTTAAGCACAGCTTCATCAAAGCACAAGAGAAGATAATCTAAAAGGGAAGACTGGACTGATTGGCTGGATTGACTGGGAGGCACTTCGTTTAAAATGGATGACGTCCTTCATAGCAAAAACTCGGATGTGTTGAAAGAGCAATTAGCTAAGTACTCTTGTTCAGGCAAAAGGTGAATTCAGTGTGGATCTTTTTTAAAGACCTGCTGGAAAAAAAGCCCTGATGGAAATGTCTTCTTCTCCCCTTTGAGTATCTCAGCTACTTTGGGTATGGTCTCCCTTGGTGCCCGTGGGGGAATTACCAAGCAGATGGAACAGGTAGGTGGTATTGAACCACAGCTTAATTCCAGAAAATTGTCATATTGCATTATTGTAATAAGGGGCACATGTTATTCCAGCAGTGTGGTGATCATTGGATAATGCTTCCAGCAGGTAGCTTTTCATGTGAATAGCTTGAGCTATTGCATTGAATAATGGGGAATATTTTGCTGACATTTCCTCTTCCTAGTCTAACTAGATTCCTCTGACATAAGTTGTTGTTATGTGCCATCAGGTCACTTCTAGATTAAAGGCAATCCTGTGATTGAGTGATCACTACTAATCACTATTGAGTGATTAACTATTGAGTGATTAACAGCCCAGCCCCATTCTTGAAAACTAAAAGCAGTGGGTTCTTTTCTTGGTTTAATATATCTCATGTTCAGTCTTCTGCTTTTCCTTCTGCCTTCAATTTTTCCTAACATGATTGCCCTCCCAAATTTCTGCTACAGAGCTGACCAGAGTAATGGGAGAATCTTAAATCAACAGCGATAATAAGACAGTAATTTCCATCACACTCAAAAGCAATGGATTAGTTTAAGGGTCAATGATATAAATGTTCAGTATGAAACTACACCAAGCAGTGGTTCTCAATTCCATGAAATGGAATTCTGTTGTGTTCTGAGGAACTCCTTGAATTCATCAGTGTAAAAGGTCCAGCCCCTACCATAAGTGGAACACTATCATAATGTAGATCAGCCAACACAGAGTTTTAGTACCTTGCCTCTATATGATCCATCTTTTAGGAAAATGTACCAGCTTCATATTGAACATCCAGAAAGAATGAATGGATTTTGCTTTGAGGAGTTGGGATGAATGAGGATGTTACAATTATAATGATCCCAACACATATCTCTTTTTATACTATATCTTGTGTTGCAGGTTCTTCATTTCAATGAGGTCACTGGATCTGGTTCCCAAAAACCTTCAGACATGCCTGTAAGGGTACTCTTGATCACATTGTATCTACGTCACTAGTTCAACTGGGGAAAGAAGACATAGATATAAGCAGAGTACCCATCTGAAGTATTAAAGAAACTCATAGGGAAAAAAAGTCTAACAAAGATGGAATGTGGGAATAATATTAACCTACCATAGGTTAATATTATTCATAATGCAAGGCTGCATTATGAATTGTTGAAATAATGTGTGCAAACCACTTTGAATGCTAAAAATGTACAGTAACAAGACTTAAAACTGGTGTAGAATTTATTAACATAAAGGCATGCAGCCTCTTGCACTATATATTCTTCAGTATCTTTGGGCAGGCAGAAAACATATTGCCAAATTCAAACACTGCCTTGGGTTTGTTTGTTTGTTAAATTCAGCAATCGTAGGGAGCTCCTTTAGGGAAAGACATAATAATGCTATAAATTGAAATAATATAAAATAAATTGTTTAGCAGTGAGCACAAAAGCACACAGGTGGCAAAGGAAAGTGCAGCATCTTCCTGAGAATCACACTCCATAAAATGAGCTGATGTCCCTTGATCTTGGGAGAAATAAGTGTTGTAGTCAACAGGAGGGTCATATTGTTGCTACGTCTCTGACAGTACTATCCTGAGGACCTCTCACAAATTAGTTGTTGGTTCCATCTGTGCCTTGCTTATTTTAACTGATGGTCTGGAGAGTCTGAGGGAAATGGGGTCTCATTAAACAATCTTTATTGTTTCAAGGTTACAGGGGCACACTGTGATCGACCCGGAGGACCTCATGAACAGTTCAAGGCATTCTTATCTGCCATCAACCAGCATACCAAAAATTATGCTTTGAGTATTGCCAACAGGTTGTATGAACCAAACACTTACAGATTCAATCAGGTAAGAAACAGGGCTGCTCATACCTTTTCCCCCAACCCTGCACCTCCATCCAGTCTTGACTGCTGAGTAACATGAATGGCATGAGTTGCATTTAAGTGCTATTTTCATAAAGGTCCACAGTCCCAATTCCACTGAAGATCTTCTCCTCTCATTAAAAGAAGCACAAGTGATTGAATAACATTTTATGAAAACAAATAGACAACTGAGAGCCGGTCCACATTGGCATATAATTATGACATATGGATATCTGATGAAAGTGTGTTTCTACTTAGAATGATCCAGCCTTCTGTGTTGAGTTGTCCTGCACCTGTTTGACACATGGCTAAGACATGCATTCTTTTTGGCACAATTTGTACCCCAGAAAGCTCAGGGGGGACATCTCCTCCAGGGTGATCAATGTTTTAATACACGTATGGTCTCTCTCTCTCTCTCTCTCTCTCTCTCTCTCTCTCTGTGTGTGTGTGTGTGTGTGTGTGTGTGTGTGTTGGGGAGCTGGAGATACAACACAAGCACTGAAACCCTGAAATGAAGGGAATCAGCAACAAGCATGTGACAGTGACACTTAAACAGCAATATAAGAAGGAGAAAGGGGGAGGAGGGTGGTGCGAGTAAAGATCACCTTTCAACACATGCCCGGAACAGGAAAGGGGGCAGGCGGGGAAGAGCAAGAACAAGAACAGCTGACAGGCAGTGAGCCAAGGCTGTGAACCCCTCTAAACCTCCCTGGCCTCCGGCCCTCATGCATTGACTGGGAAGTGGAGAGCTGAGAGCCAGTGCATGATCACCTGGAAGAACTTAATCGACGACTGATGTGGGTTGTTTGCTATTTGGACAGGAGGAACATGTCAAATGGTACGTTACTCCTTCCCACAACCTCAGCAAGTCCTTTCATATCTTGATCCACCCACACCTCAAACAACCAATCTGTACATGCCCTTAGTAAAACAAACCTGTTCTGTTGATTTAAATGGGCCTTTGCAAACCTACAAATATCTACTCAGAAATTCACCAAACTGAGTTCTGTGGGACTTCCTTTCAGGTAAATCTGTATAGATGCCTGAGTGAACTAGATTCAAATTTAGTCATCTTTAGATAAGGACCCAGTGAAAATCATAGGAGTTAAATTATTCCTGACTATCTGGCCCATTAATTTTAATTGTTTAACTGCAGTAATAGGCAAAATATGGCATTCTGGACTTTCATCACACCATCGCTTATTACTGATAATGGTAATTGAGTGTAATAGAAGTAAAAGCTGAAATTTCCTTATTCCTGCATTTAAAAAGTTAAGTAATAGGAAACAATGACATTGCATTGGGGGTGCGCAGGTGAGCCAGTGTTGCCGCCAATTTGCTTCCGATTGTGGCCAAAACCCTGTGTATACAGGGTGGGACCCCCACCCAGCACTCTGGAAAATTAGAGGGAACATTGGTGGGAAATCAAAATGGAGGAACACATAAGGAGGGTTGCTTGCTGCTTATTTAATTAATTTATTTCAACATACCACTCCCATCAGTGCTGCAGCACTACTCTGGGTGGTTCACAGTAAAAAACGCAGTCAAAATAAATAGTATAATAAAAACCATATAACAAACTATCCCCATAAAAGCAGAGGACACCAGAGCAATAATAAAGCTGTATAAGACAAAAATAAGAAGAAAGATACAAATAGCAGTAGCTGGACAGAGGTGTAAGATCATCTCAACTTAATTAGGGTCAAAGTGGAAAGCCTCCCTGAAGAGTTATGTCTTCAATTGCCTCTTAAATGTCGACAGTGAGGGAGCCAAGCAAAGCTCTTTCTGGAGCTGGTTCCATGAGGATGGAGCCACCACAAAGAAGGCCTTACCTCCCATAGAAGATTTATGGGCCTCCCTCAGAGTGGCTACCTGGAGGAGCCTCGTCTGTGATGCTCTGGTGGGTCACACAGTTGACATTGGTGAGATACACTCCAACAGGTAACCGGGGCCCGAACCATGGAGGGCATTATATTAGAGAGTCAGAACCTTGAACTTCATCCGGAACTCAACAGGTTCAAGGGGGGAACCACACTGGTAAGGCAGATGCAGCCCACAGACTGAAGGATCCCCATTCATGTTTAATGTTAATTGCTTGAAACTAGCCATAGTTAATGATGGCCACAGTTTAGTATTCCAGACAACATGACAAACTGTGATCAAGTTTGAAGTGGAAGCAAAAGCATCTGAACTCCTCCTCAAAACCACATGGGAAATGAATGGAAGAGGTGAGTCCAAAGCTCATTCCCTCTCATTAGAATCACAATAACATTGGAGATAACTGCAACCACTATATTTAAAAATATTCATGTTCTAAAATAGGAAACCATCAGGCCCATGAAGCAAAGATGTTCCATGCTGATATCAGTGGAGCATTTGTTCTGTGGTTCACTATTCTCTTGTTACTTCTGCAGAATGGCTGAAATCCTGTTTGCACAACTCCTGTAGATAAGGCCAATGATGTCATCAGATTTCACTCAACCCAAGAGATCAGGGACCTAGGGTGGGTGGAAGAGATTAGAAATGTTTTATTCCTGAAAAAAAATGCAAAGGCTGATAATGTCATCAGCCTTATGTAATGTAGCTGCACAACATATTTCAAAACATAAATTATGTAATGCAATCACAAAGAAATGGAATAGGTTTTCAGAGGTGATTTTTCATAGTGTTTCTTTTGCAAGTTTTATTGCAACTGGGTTTAATGAATCCATATATATCTTTCTTGTACTCACAGTATTTTTTCAGTCCTCTTCATTTGTCATTCATTTGTTTTTTTCTTGACAGCTTGGCAGATAACTCACCTGGCTGAGTTCACTCATAAACGGACCGGTTCTGCAAACATGAAACAGCAAAAGGTGGACATTTTCATACCAAAATTCAAGCTCAAGGAAGCCATGGGAATGACTGATGTCTCTACACCAGGAAAAGCTGACTTATCTGGCATGTCAGAAGGTCATGCTGGAAACCTGGTTGTATCCAGGGTCATTCATAAATCTTATATTGAAGTCAATGAAGAAGGTTACAGAGGCAGCAGGTGTCACTGGGGTTGAAGTGGTTCCACTAAGTACAGAAATTAACCCTATGTTTAGAGATAATCATCCTTTCTTTTTCTTTATAAGACACACACACACATTTGGAACCCTATAGGATTGGAATCAACAAAACTTTTCCCAAATTCTCTTTTCTGCTTGGCTAATGGTTTTCCCTCTTTAAAAAAGGACTAAATCCTAAGACTTTCCCTTTTTCGGCTTATTCAGCCAAAAATCACCTGTTCATATCTTACTCTTTCCTTCAACAAAAAGGAAAATATTTTGCACAGTACATCATTATTTACTGGGTAGCCTCTGAAGTTCTTCTTCCCACAGAAGAAAAAAGAAGATACTGTAGGCATGGACTGTTGACCAAAAGAAATATTTTAACCACTGGGAAAGGAGAACTTCAGAGGGTGGTGAAGAAAGTGTTACAATCAGCTTATGAAAACATGTGTTTCCTCTTGTACCTAATGTGTTTTGAGTATGACATTTCATCTGAGGTAAGAGTCACTCTGTGTCTCTATTCACTCTGTGAATAGCTCCTTCTTGTACCCACCTTAAGAAAACTGTGCAGTTCTTCTGAGCACCTTCTGATCATCATTGTTATCCTTCCTTAGCTAGAATACAACTCTTGCAGAGTTTTTTCCACTTGGCCTCCACTGTGGCCCCTGAAGATGTTATGTGGGGTTCTAATTCTTTCAGTGTAACCTGTGAAAGTTCTTAAAGACTGCATTGTAATCTATAGAACTGTATTCTATTTATTTTAAATAAAAGGAGACTTTCAGCAAAAGTTAGTATTTGTATTGATTAACACTCAAGGCTTTGAGCCACTAGATCACCCAATCAGTTGAAAGCCTTCTTCTGAATCTGAATTTGTGGGGTGGGAGTTGTCTTCTAAAATCCCAGCGTGGTTGCTATGCCTTTTAGCTGAACAAGAGCAAACATTTCAGGGGGTAGATTTGTTGATGGATTGGAAAGTTTCCATCTGATTTATTTCTGCTTCTTATACAAAGGTGGAAAGCCTTCTGGGTTGGCCTACCATTGGAAAGAGTGATGTGTACCAAACAGTCCATTATTTACTTGGTCATGATTTTATTTCTACTGCCAAGATTGGGGAGAAATGCAGGTGGGCCTTTCTGCCCACAAGCAACTGTAGTATGAGGAAACATCTTGGCCAGGTTGAGAATTAGGTACCATGAATAAGGGGAGAAATTCTGCTGCTCAGAAAAGCAATTTCAGCTGTATGATAAAAATTTTAATACTGAGCAAGGGTATTCTTTGCATACCCTTGCCAAGTTATTTTCTGATACAAGACTTTTTGTTCTTTTTAAAAGGCCAGTGTAAATTTAGCCCATAGGTGTGGCAGCAAAATGGTGCTGAAAATGTGCCTGACACAAATTAGGCCTCCCAAACAAGGTTTATCTTACCTTTCACCCTTATCTTACTGTTTACCATTTGGGGATTAACAAACTTCAAGGTAGAAATTATGTTGAGCAGTTCTTGATAATGTAATATGGCCTGAAACTCTTGACTACCTGGGATACTGCCTCAAGCCTCCACTGGTGCCAAGAACATGTGTGAAGTCTTGTGAGGGCCATTCTCTTTATGAAACTTCCCAGCCACCACGAGACTCATTTCCCAGGATCCTACATCACAACATCAGGAATGCAGCCTATGCTGGATAGGTTACACTCCCTCTAAAAACACAGGCACACAACTTGGGGATGCTCCTGGATTCATCTCTGAGTCTGGATGCCCAGGTTTCAGGGGTGGCCAAGAGTGCACTGGCTGTCCCCTTTCCTGGAGACGTCTGATCTGGCCACAGTGATACATGCCTTAGTAACATCCCAGCTGGATTATTGTTATAAATTTATTATAAATTGTGATTATTGTGTGGGGTTGCCTCTGGAAAGTGTCAAGAAACTTCAGCAGGTCCAAACACAGCAGCCAGATGGCTAACTGAGGCTAGTCACAGGGATCACATAACCCCCGTTACAGCAGCCTCCACTGGTTGCTAATCCATTTCTGGTTACAATGCAAAGTGTTGGTTCTAACCTATAAAGTACTTAATGGCTAGGGTCCATTTGTGAGCCTGTCCGGCTGTTATGATAATCAGGAGAGGCCTTTCTCTCAGTCCCACCATCTTCACAGATGTGTTTGGTGGAACATGGGAGAGGGCCTTCTCTGTTGCTGCTCCCAGACTCTGGAACTCCCTCCCACAGTAGGCCAGGCTGGCCCAGTCTTTACAGTCCTCCTGCAAGCAGGCAAAGCCCTTTCTCTTCAGGCAAGCTTTCCCTCAGTGACTGGCTGCCTGAGTGGGTTTTTTATATAGATGGTTGTGCTTTACTGCCTTGAATGAGTTTTTGGTGTTGCTTTTGTTTACTGTCTTTTAGTGTGGCATTTGTTTGATCTTTTTTAGTATTGGCATGCTTACTGTTTTAGCTTTTAATGTGGTGTAAGCTGCCTTGGATCATTTTTAAGGAGAAAGGCAGGGTAAACATATTTTCAATCAGTCTATCAATCCATCAATCATACCTCGTGGAGGGCTAGGAAAATGTTCCAACTCCCCAACAGTGTAACTCCCCTTTCCCAAAAAGTAGCAAGAAGGAGGGACTTTTCCTATATATTTGCTTGTTAATAAAAAGGTCCACGCACACACCCAGCCTACCTAACCACCAACCTTTGGAGGAGCTCTGGGGACTATAGAGAATTGGCTCTAGTAACTCATATGGAGTCCACAGAATCTTGTGCAGAAAAGAGGACAACTGAAGCTCTGAATATGGTTATATAGTGGCAGAACTAAGCTGGATAGTGGCAGGAAATAAAGGCTGAAGGATATCCTTGTCTACGTTGAAATAGCAGAGGTAAAGTCCTTCTTTGCAGAGCATGCTGACTGGGTTTAAATGCCTCCTGTTTTTTCAAGCTTTGATGAATCAGAGTGGTTTAAAGGGACATATAACAATCGCCCTTAATGTGGGCGTACCAGAGGTTCAAAATAACAAAAATGCAAAGAAAATGGATGAACAGAGAAGAGTAAAATAATAATAATTAGAATAATAAGCAAAGCTCACTGTGATTTGTGGTATAGCAAGAGATCCATTCTACATCATTATCTTGTGGTCTCGCTGTTAGAGACAGAGACCAGGCTGAGACCAAATGAAGAGACTGAATTCTGGCTGAATTTGAAAGGTTTTTCTCCCCTGGAATTTATTCTTATAAAATCTGTGGTCCTGGTGGATGGGATTCCTAAAGGAGGATATCAAAAAAGATGGCTCTCCAGATAAGTTACCCAGAAGGGATGTTCAGATAAGGGTGGTTCTTTTAATTGTTAGATGCCTTTTAATTGCTATTGTTTAGAGACAGAAACATTAAAGGTGTAATGGTTTTCTCCTCTGAAGCCCCACCCTGGCCAATCAAAAGTGGGTATTTGGTAGGCGGCAAATGGCCTGTACCAGAGCAGAAAGTATTGGTATTCAGGGATACTCCCTTGTGGCAGGAGGCATCCTAAACAGATTGATGACTCATGTTGACTCTACAGGTGTCCTTAATTGTAGCCCTCTTGTTCTTTGCTGAAGGCAGAAACTAAAAAGAAGAAGATTGAAGCGAAGCCTCTGGACCCATCACACTGTCAACTTAGGCTCCAGGAAAATCCAGATGAGGATTGAGCTCTGCAGCTATTCAAGCTCCTGTGCTTGCCCTCTCGCTGTCAGTCATATGGGGCTGGAATAGTGAGAATGCTGAAATGAGAAATGGCCCATGTAAGGCTAGACTGATCTGCAATGGAGATGGATACGACCTCAAGTACTGGTGCTTTCTGGAGCCATAATGACCTGCTCCTCATCTCAAGGCATACAGCAAGTGACAAGCTGGTGTAGAGTTATGTCCAGAAGAGGAAGGAAAAATCAGTGGTAGTCGTTGGGTCCCATTCAGTATTTCTCTATGTGATCATTGATCAGACATTTCCAGTATGGTGACAGACACCCGCAGAGACCGAGAGAGTTGTCCTTGTACTACAAATACTTCAGTAACATTCATCTACATGACAAAAACCAAAATGGAGGCAGAACCTGATCATAACATAGAGGAGATCCCGCTCAAGCCCCAGGGCTGTCAGTAAAAATACAAAGCAGATAAGTCATGAAATACTCACCAGGACTGAGGGCCTTGTGAGCCTACTTCGTATGTTGGCTTGAACGTGTGAGGGCTCTATGTGGATAAAGTGACTGGGTGGTGGACACTAGCCAGCCCATGGCTATAAGCCTAACTTCACTGCATTGTGCAGGGTGGTCTGAGCAGATATTCCATCTGTGTACACTTAAATATAATCCCTGATTGCATGGAGTGTTTTGTCCTTGTTCAACTGAACACAAGAAGAAGGAGCATTCAAATGTCCCTGTTTAACAGAAGACAGGGAATGAAGTGGCAGATGGATACAAGATGTAGTGGGTAGGTCTAGCATGCATGGCCCAATCACTAAGGACCCTCATATAACCAGTTCTTCCACTGCTTCTACCATCTTTCATTCTCTCCAGAAGAGGATGCAACCCAATAAGGCACAAATCCTTCTGGTTCATAGTGCTGAGCCCTCTGTCTGTAAGACCCACTGATGTAAAGCTGCCTTCTCAAATCCTGGCACCACTCTTTCCCTTACCCATCCTAGCATTTCTCCTTTTTTGCCCCTTTTTTTCCTGATATTTTAGGTTTGATTCACTTGAATAAATTGAGTCATCAAGTGCCTTGCCTGTTAGCTATGACATCTTCCACAATTCCTCTTGTGTGTGCATAAAATCTCAACAGGATTTTGGTCAAAGAGTCTTGGGACATCTTGAAAGACTAACAAATTTTATTCATCACAACCTTTCACAGACTCTAGCTGAAGTCTTCAGATGGGTGACTGTCCATGAAGGCTTTGTCAAACAACATTTGTTAGTTTTAAGGAGCTCATGGCTTTTTCATTGTTGTTTTTGTTGTAACAGACTAAGACAGCTGTCCTTCTGGAAGGGGTAGTCAGAAGACAGTGGACTGGATGAATGAATGCTTGACAAATTCCACTTAGTAGAATTATAATGGATCATAAACAGCCTTTCTGTAAGTTGGGGGGGGGGGGAAGCATCCTCAAAAGGAAAAGCCCAGTCCTGGTAATTTGTATTCCTGGTGGGACTTTTAACTGAGTTCGTTAAGATCAGGAAGCACATATCAAAAAAGAGGAGGAATACAATTAAAAATAATATGCCTGAGTCAATCATCTGCTGATAAGGTAATAATTACTTTCCAGGTACAAGTAACCTCCTGGGTGCTATTTGTCATAACAGGAATTGTTGGAGTTTTACTTGCAACTTCACATGCTATCTGTATTCTGAGTGACTGGGAGCGACTTTTCTGGGCTGGGATGATTGTCTATCTACCCAGCACTAACTAATCATTCCTTCCAGCTTTGATTTCAAAGAGGGCCTTCCTCTCTGCTGAGTGCCTCTTTCCTCTCTCTTTCCTTGGTTGGCGGCAGTTCCCCCGCCATAAGCACATCATGGTCGATGGTATCAAAAAGTCACTGAGAGATCCAGCAGAACCAACAGGGACACACTCCCTCTATCCAGTTCCCAGTGTAGGTCATCCACCAAGGCAACTGAAGCAGTCTCTGTTCCATTACCAGGTCTGAAGCCAGATTGAAACAGATCTAGATAATCTGTCTCGTCCAGAAACCTGTGGAGTTGAAAAGCCATGACCCACTCTTGCCAAAAATGGAATATTAGATACTGACCCTCACAAAGTAGGAGTCATGGTCACCCCATCTAAAGAAAGGTAACTGATTATTGAAGGTCACCTGACTCCAGAAACCAGGAGAATTTTCTTGAAGTGCTTTCTGTTCCCTCCAACTGACACTGGGTGGTGCCAGGAGAAGGGAAACATATCAAGCTCTGAAATGTTGCACAGCCAGGTCTGCTAAAATACATAATGGATGGGCACAATGAAATCCATGGCACCAGACTAGTATATAGTGGCAAAGAATGTATAGTATTTAGTGGCAAAGAATTAGCAGGGCACATGCTGGTCACTTGACCTGGATTTGCTAATCCACATCTATGTGCAATTATTTTAACAGTACGGCAAATGTTTTGTTTCATTCTGTTTGGAGGTTTCTGGAAAGCACACTGTGTCATTTCATTGAATGACATTAATTAGCTGTAAAGTTCCCTTTCCATAGCCTTTGGTCTAATTACATACGCTGCACTTGCAGTAATATCCGATATAAATCAATGGTCAAAAAACATTATAATTTAAGTAATTGGCACTTTGGGAGCTGTAAAGCCTATATATTAAAATGTCCCACAAATTCTGATGCGTTAAAGTCAAGCGTGGAGTGGGAGGATCAATTCCAGTTCAAGCAAATACCTGCTGCAGATATTAATTAACTGTTAGTACTGGAGGCAGTCTTTATCCTAAAATCTACTGTAGCAATGTGTTTCTTAGCTTTAAGCTACCTTTGTTGTTTTAAACGTGGGGTGGGGGGCGAATTATGATTTATGGTAATAAAGATACAGAATGTAACCCTCAGACTCAAATTACATATAATGCCCTCTTGCTGAATGTTTCCCTCTATTTTCCGCCTATCTTTAAATAGCTGCAGTCCGACCAGAAATAATTCATTCAGGTGCACAGAGAGTGCTCTCATTAGTTTCCCTTTGGACTGTTTTGCTAAACAAAACTGTCCCCTTTTGGCTGCTTTTTTCCTCATATGTAAAGGATTTCCCACTTTCCCCCTCCCTTTTGGGCTCTGTTTTTTAACCTGGTGCCATTGCTTGGCATTCTTCTTTTTTTCCAAGATGGCCCCCTGTCAGGGATGTTTTAACTATTGATTTCCTGCTTTAGCTGGGGGTTGGACATGATGACTGAGGGGTCCTTTCTAGCTTTCCAGTTCTATGGTTCCCTTTCTGCTTCCCCACAGCTGCTAGTGTGTGAGGGCAAGCACTGAATATGACAACTAGAAACAGGAATTGTGTGTGCACTGTTGATTTAAAGATTTCTCCAACAAGTAGGGATGTGCCAAATTTAAAAAACAAAAAAACAAAAAACTTATTTCTTTCATTACAGATTCCTTCTCTTTCATTTTTTTTGTGGTTTCTATCCTGGTCCTTTTCTTTAACATGAAATGGAAAGGCTCTTTTGAGTTCTTTCATTTCAGGTTTCATATTCATGTTTCTTGGCATTCCTCAAGCCAGGACACTTTATAACTATTCCAAAACAGAAGAGAGGCAAGGGAAGAGAATTAATCTGCTCTGAAGGCAGGCAACAGTACATGAGAAAGAAAAAGCATAATCAGACCTATGCAAGCCCAAATGTTTATAGAGAAAGAATCTGGCAATGTTTTCCCCCCTTAGTAAACACTACCACCAGAGGCCACACAGAGAACCTCCTCCAACCAAGATACCACCACCACTACCAGTCCTACACACAGAAGAAAAAACACCTCACTCACTCACCAATCAATTGAAAAAAGCAGTAGAGCACCTAAAAATTAGAAAAGAGAAAACAACAATATGAGTTCAGTGCTACACACCTAGCACAACAGAGGACCCCCCAAATGCCTACCAAAATATACACCATTAATAGAACAAATGCACTGTAAATTACACAAATACTGATTTTAAAAATCAGTCAGACAGGGAACACATCCACACCCACACATGGGGGAAAATTGAAGAGAAACTGCACTCACAGCCCCCTCTCCCAAAACACAAGAAAAGCAAGAAAACAATCAGATAAAGGGAGGGAAAAGCTATCAAAGACCCTTTCTCAACAAAAACTACCAGAATTTGGGGAGATTTGTACCCCCTCCACCATTTGGTGCCTTCTCTTCTTTGATTCACAGGCAGGCAGGCAACAACAAAAGTAACTGGCAGCAACAGGAGAAAATTTCACCATCACCCCAATGATGGTAAAAGAAAAGGCTTCAAGATGGAGGCAAAAAGGTGAGCAAGTAGGCAGCACAATCTAGGCTGGAGGGTACCAGGAGCACACACAGCCCCAAGGGATGAGTGAAGTAAAGGAAGGGTATTCTTCATGGGCCTCCAACCAATCCAGATCCTTTTGCCGATTCAAAATTCCTGCTTCCTCCTCCTGAGTATTTTGATTGGTGCTAAACAGCAGCCCTCAATATGTTATTAGATGAAAACATTCTCAGGCAGTTTGACAGATAAAGTGAAAAGTTCGAGGAAAGATGGAGACACGACTGAATATGACTCATTTGTGTCCCCCTCTTTCGTTAATAGGAAGCATTCATGTTTTAGAGGCTCTCTTTCAGGAATCAACAAAAGAACAAGAAAACTAAAAAGAAGCCTCCCCCCCCCCTTTAATTAAAACACAGAAGGCTCATATCTAGCCACAGGCTGAGCCAGCATGCTGCTGCTCTTCCTTCTGAGACAAGACCAAACCAAAAGAGAGAAGGGGCTACTTCATGTTATTTCAGTGGGTTCCCAATTTGATCTTCCTTAGATTTTCAGTGTGGGATGGACTATGTGTGAATAAATTAATGGACACCTGACATGATGAAAAGTCATGTAAACATAGAATTATTATTATTATTATTATTTGAAAATCCAAGCAAGAACCTGAGACAAGATTCTATCACACTTTGTACAGTTTTAATTAAGGGATTTCCGTTATAAAAATAAACGTTGAGGAAACTGAATAAGTATTGTAAACCTATAAGTGGGTGATGAGCCAGATCTTGAACAAAGGATTGTGTAGATTGCCAGTAGAAGCTGGTGACATATTTTAGCAGTGCTGTGAATCCCTTCATGGATTGCTGCCTTGTCGTGGCGAAGGGGCTTGAGTAATTCAGAGAAGCTATGGGCAGGACTGGATGAATCCCAAGCCGGAATTAAGATTGCCGGAAGAAATATCAACAAACTCAGATATGCAGATGATACCACTCTGATAGCAGAAAGTGAGGAGGAATTAAAGAACCTCTTAATGAGGGTGAAAGAGGAGAGCGCAAAAAATGGTCTGAAGCTCAACATCAAAAAAACTAAGATCATGGCCACTGGTCCCATCACCTCCTGGCAAATAGAAGGGGAAGATATGGAGGCAGTGACAGATTTTACTTTCTTGGGCTCCATGATAAATGTAGATGGTGACAGCAGCCACGAAATTAAAAGACGCCTGCTTCTGGGGAGGAAAGCGATGAGAAACCTAGACAGCATCTTAAAAAGCAGAGACATCACCTTGCCGACAAAGGTCTGCATAGTCAAAGCTATGGTTTTTCCAGTAGCGATGTATGGAAGTGAGAGCTGGACCATAAAGAAGGCTGACCACTGAAGAATTGATGCTTTTGAACTGTGGTGCTAGAGGCGACTCTTTAGAGTCCCTTGGACTGCAAAGAGAACAAACCTATCCATTCTGAAGGAAATCAACCCTGAGTGCTCACTGGAAGGACAGATCCTGAAGCTGAGGCTCCAATACTTTGGCCATCTCATGAGAAGAGAAGACTCCCTGGAAAAGACCCTGATGTTGGGAAAGTGTGAAGGCAAGAGGAGAAGGGGACGACAGAGGACGAGATGGATGGACAGTGTCATCGAAGCGACCAACATGAATTTGACCCAACTCCGGGAGGCAGTGGAAGACAGGAGGGCCTGGCGTGCTCTGGTCCATGGGGTCACGAAGAGTCGGACACGACTTAACGACTAAACAACAACATGACACACATAGAAGTGCAGATTTCTTTTCCCGGCAAGCATGTTTTTAGGTTGGAAAGCAAGATATTTTACTGACAGGCAAGAAGGTTGTTTATTTTAACTTGCTTGTGAAATTGATTTAGTTTGAATTGTTTTGGCATATGTAAACATCTCTGTTGGTATAAATTGTGTCTGTGGAGTTTGCCACTCTCACCACTCACTGGTGTGCCTCACTTCTTGACAGAGCTGACTGCCTTGCTCCCCTGTGCATGTGTGTTCTGGGCATACTCACTCACAAGTTTTTAAAAATCTGCTCCCTTTCTTTTTAGTGCTATTTTCAAAACTGAAAATAAATAAAGCCAGCTCATGTGGCTTGTCTAGTATCGGCTGCTGACAGCTGCTTCAAGCAAGTGAAGGGTGAAGGATGGAGAATGAGCAAGGGAAGCAGGTGTGTTTCCAGAGCTGAAGGGCTAGCTCAAGGCTGCTGCTGCTGCTCCCTCTCTGGCTTTCTGCCATGATTTTAAAGTCTGTGTAACCTTTTTTGCTGAAAGGCTCTCTCTGTGTTGAGAAGCATGCACCTTGTGTGTGTGTGTGTGTGTGTGTGTGTGTGTGCGCGTGTGTGCATGCGTGTGCACAAAACACATGCATGCACAAGGAAAGAAAAAGAAGAGGGAAAGAGGGGGGACGTTAGGAACTTGTCAACTCCTTAGCTGACTCTTTGTAACTTTGAATTTATTTCAAAAACCCCAATCCGACTCCCTCTTCATTTTCATAATGCAGCCACACTCTTAGTTTTAAACCAGTTCAGCCAAAAGAATCATTGAGAATTCTTTTAAGGAATGCATGCATGTTTATTCAATAAGAGTTATTGGCTGAAATCTGGTTGCTTAGCATAAGTCAAATCATAACTTTCGGTCTGCTTTTCCCTGGGAAACAAAATATCCCTCATCAATTCTGAGGGGCTCACATGCACACACCAAATCAACTGCACTCTCTCCTCCCCAAGAATCATAGCATGGATGGTTTGTTCACTAGGGAACAAACCACAAACTAGCCTTTCTTTCTTTCTTTGAGTAATAAATGAGAAAATACACACAACTAATATGTGCTTATTTGAAATGCATACGTACACACTTTAGTTAATAGGGAAAAATCATGAAACTCTTATATTAAGAAAATTCTATTTCAAAAAGTGATTTTATTAGAAGAAGCATATATCAGATTAGACATACATTTCTATACAGGAAGAAAACGTACTGGGGCCTGCTCTGTTTCCAGGACTGTGGGAACACCGCCTCCACATTCATTCCTTTCTCCTGATGTCTGGAACACTGCCAGCTTTTCCTTTACCAAGGAGCTTCACAGATAACCCTAAAAAGAAAGGAGAGGCCGGACCAGAGAAAAGAAGGAAGGAAGGGAGAGAGGGAGGAATGCATGTGTTTGTGTGGATTTGTGGGTCGCATTGCAAACAATATGAACAAACAACTCACAAATCAATCTGCAGTCCTTGTGTGTCTGCTGTAGCAATTTCAATGGTAATGTCAGACTGCAATTCAAATTGCAGCAAAACCAAATCCTATCGATTCATCTCTGCAATGCAGTCATGCCATAAGACAAAATTAGATGTATGTAAAATGTGAAGTGCTATCTTTTCCTAATCATGGCAGGGTACATTGTAATTGCGCTTGTCACATTTAGGTGTTTGAAACTTTTTTTGAAAAAAAGTTGTTACTTGTTATGAGCATGTCTATTGTGCTTTAGAACAGGGGTGGGAACTGTGCCCCTCTAGATATTATTAAACCACAACTCCCAGTTTCCTTTCCCATTGGCCAGGATGGCTGGGGATGATAAAAACTGGAACCCATCAACAGGTGGAAGGCCACCATTTCCTGAACTCTGATTTTGAACAAGGAAACAGAACTTGATGAGTGGGTTTTAAACATTGCCATTGCTATTGGCCATTATAGAATTGTAGTCCCCAAAAATAACTTTCCCAACTTCTGCAAAGGAAAAGAAGGGTATGCACAGAGACACTTGCTGGTGCTAGTAAAAATAACTTTTTTTCCAGAAGATTCTAGTTATATGTATATCCTCTGGGGGGGGGGGGGGGGAGTCCTGGAAAGAAAAATGAAATGTTTTCAGACTGGTGAATGGGCTGGGAAGTTTGGATCCCAGGTGGTTCCTTGTTAAGCTTTGCCACCTAGTGGTAATTGAGAACTATAGTCAACCAACCAATGAAAGATTTACAATAATACAATGTAAGTTTTTCAGAACCTGAGATAAGTCCAAACCTTCTGGTGCTCTATTAGCAGCAACACTTTCTTTTACAACTCTCAGCAATGCATTTGGCGCTATGGAAGTGTACAATCTAGAGGACTAGAAAGAGATGACTGTCAACATCCAAGTGAAGAAGCCAAACAACAAATCAATTCATGGGTTGAAAATCTAATAAAGGATAGTGTGCATTGTCTGACTGCTTCCCCCCCCCCCCCCATGAATTGTAAACTTTGATAAACAATTCCTGGTGAATATCTGCAAAGCATCTCTTTCTTATACAGCCACTTACTTTAATGGTTGCAATGGGTATGGAAGAAAAGTGCTCCACCTATAAACCAATCGCAGGCTACAAATATGTGTGGCAAATGCTCACAAACTTCTGAGGTGGTCCAATAGGCATTTGCAAGATATTATTCATGGGGGGATTTGCTCACTTGTACTCCACCACCTCAATCCCTGTTCCTCCCCTCCACGTGGTGGTGGGGAAAGATTAACCTTGTAGAGAAGGAAGTTGGTAGTGTAACAGGCAGAGGAGACCTCTTTCTGCAAGAGCATTGGAGACTGAAAGCTCATGTATATGGTGTTTAAAGACCTCTTCAGAATCAGGGGAGAGTGTGAGAGCTTAGCTGGCCAGATGAACACAAGTGTTGTTATTCTTCCTCTTTGGCTATGCTTACTGGCAGTGATGAGTGGTGCAATCCAGTAACATCCAAAGGGCTAATATGTTTTCAAACCTGGAATTAAACAGTAGCTTGCTGGACTGAAGCAGGAAGATTCCGAAGCTGATGCAAAGAAACAATGGGTTCCTGCCTGCCTGTTTGTTTGTTTAAAAGGCAGTCACTGCAACTGCCACCTTGGATAAATAGGCAAGCCTTGATTTCAGTTTGAAAATCTAGCAAAAGCAAGGTATTTGGGAATTCTTTACCTTAGCACTTGCTCTGGATCTGAGGAACTACACAACTTTAACGAAGAAATTGAAATTATTAAAGATTTTGTATGCCTTGGTTCAATGGTCAATCCAACTGCAGCCAAGAAATCAGAAGACTCAGAAGGAAAGCCATGAAAAATTAGAGAAGATTCTCAACTGTAAGGATGAATCACTGGAGATCAAGACCATCCACACTCTTGTATTTCTGATCACCATGTATGGGTGTGAAAGCTGGACAGTTAAGACATGTCACAGCAGGAGATTCTGAGAGTTCCTATGTAATTCAAAATGCCATTTTTTAAAAAAGGAGAGAGCTGCACTTCCTGGAGAACACAGAAAAAAAAACAATTCAGAAAAGAATTAAAATTTGTAATTTTCTTAGGACATTCAGTTAAAAAAGAAATAATGAGGATGAAAACAGCTCAAAGTAAAACCATTTTGAAAAGCTAAAGAGACCTAAAATGTGGTCTGGACCTCAGGGCTACACTCTTTTTTTTTTTAATGCTGTCCTACACAAGTTGACTTAGAAGTAAGTCCAATTGACTTCCTCCGAGGTCAGCAGGCATAGAATTACAGATTTAGGTTGTTTTGTTGAGTTGAAACAGAGATGCGCCAATCTATTTCTACCTTTATTAAGAATGTATGTAAAATGTATTCAGAAGGAATCACATTTAATGTGAAACTCTTTTCTTCTCTCTCTTTCTCTCTCTATGCCTGTCTGTGTACAAAAAAAAAACCCAAAATGAATCCAAAGACATTGGAGCCCTTTTACAGTTCAATGAGCATTTCAAAATCAATTTCAAGACAGTGCATCTGAATGTGCTAAACACGTATGCTGTGCTTTGTTACAGACTGAGAGTGAGAAGGTGTCCATGATGTTTCAGAAGGGAGCATTCAACTTTGCTAGTGTTGAAGATGCACAGCTCATGGCACAATGACCACAGGAACGATAATTCCTTGTCAAGCTAGTCACACCCCCACCACTTCTTGTTCCTGCCACCGTAAAGATTTCTCAGTTGCTTTGTGCAGCCCTCTGGCCTCTCAGCACTACAATCAAATTAGACTTTTTTTAAAAAAGAAAAAAAGATGGCAGCAGTGGTAAAGCCAGGTATTTTTAACCAGGGGTGGGAATCACATTACTCCCATGCCAAATGCAGACTCTCAGACCATTTCAGGGGCACCTAATCTGTAGGGCCTCTCCTACAGAGGGGGGAAAAAGATTCCCCAAAAGTGAGAGCTAACAACCCTGCAGGCCTCCAGGAGACGTTTCCTTCAAAAGGTGCATGGCTCCAACAAGGAGCAACTGCAACTAATAATAATAGTAAAAGCAGCACACTTTTTTTTTACATACTCCCTGGTGTGTAGTAGAGTAAAACTGCGAACAAAGAGATTGTATCACACGAAAAAGGAAGGAAGACCACGTATTGACATCAGCAAGACTAGCAATCTAAGAAAAGTGGAGGAATTTGCCCAAGTGCTTGAGGAAACCCTTCCAGGCCCGGCTGATGCAAATGCACCTGAATGATGGGAACATTTCAAGAACGTTTATAACACCGTCTTGTCCACATTTGGCAAGAAGACCAAAAAGATGGCAGACTGGTTCGAAGCCCATTTGGGGGAGCTGATGCCAGCCATCGAGGAAAAGAGGAGAGCTCTAGCAGCATACAAAGCCTGTCCTAGTGAGTACAACTTGCAGGCTCTTCGAGTTGCTCGTAGCAAAGCTCAAAAGGCTGCCAGGAGATGTTCCAACGATTATTGGCTTCAACTCTGCTCTCAGATACAGATAGCAGCGGACACAGGTAACATCAAGGGAATGTATGATAGTATCAAACAGGCTTTAGGTCCAATACAGAAGAAATCTGCTCCTTTGAAGACTGCTACAGGTGTGATCATCCAGGACCGAGCACAGCAGATGGAATGCTGGGTGCAGCACTACTCCAAGCTATATTCCAGAGAGAATGCAGTAACCGAAGAGGCATTAAATAACATAGAGTGCCTGCCTGTCTTGGAAGAGTTGGAGAGCGAACCAACTTTATCAGAAATAAAAGTGGCCTTGGATTCCCTCACCTCCGGCAAGGCACCTAGGAAGGATAACATCCCCATTGAAGTGCTGTAAAGAGATCATCACCACTGAGCTGTATGAAATCTTTTGTCTTTGCTGGAGAGAAGGTGGGGTACCACAGGACATGAAGGATGCAAACATCGTCACATTGTATAAGAACAAAGGAGACGGGCGAATGCAATAACTACCGTGGCATCTCTCTTCTCAGTGTTGTAGGGAAGCTGCTTGCCCGTGTTGTGCTGAAGAGACTCCAGGTGCTTGCAGACAGAGTCTATCCAGAATCACAGTGTGGATTTTGAGCTAATAGATCCACCACTGACATGGTATTTTCCCTCAGACAGTTGCAGGAGAAATGCAGGGAACAACGACAGTCACTCTTTGTGGCCTTCATAGATCTTACAAAGGCCTTTGATTTGGTTAGCAGGGATGGCCTTTTTAAAATACTTCCCAAGATTGGATGTCCACCTCGACTCCTTAACATCATCAGGTCCTTTCATGAGGAAATGAAGGGCACTGTAGTTTTTGATGGCTCAACATCAGATCCCTTTGACATCCGAAGCAGAGTGAAACAGGGCTGTGTCCTCGCGCTGACCCTGTTTGGGATCTTTTTTTGCTGTCATGCTGAAACACGCCTTTGGAACTGCAACAGAAGGTGTCTATTTCTGGACTAGATCAGATGGAAAGCTCTTTAATCTCTCTAGATTGAGAGCGAAGACCAAAGTCCAGCTGAAATGCATGCAGGACTTCCTCTTCACCGATGATGCAGCTGTTGTTGCCCATTTTGCCGAAGACCTCCAACAACTTATGAATCGTTTTAGCAAGGCCTGACAAGACTTTGGATTAACAATGAGCCTGAAGAAAACACAAGTCATGGGCCAGGGCGTGGACTCACCTCCCTCTATTACCATCTCCACACAAGAATTGGAGGTTGTTCATGACTTTGTGTACCTTGGCTCAACAATCTCTGACACTCCCTCCCTAGATGTCGAGCTGGATAAACGCATTGGCAAAGCAGCTACCATGTTCTCTAGACTCACAAAGAGAGTATGGCTTAATAAGAAGCTGGCGGCATATACCAAGATCCAGGTCTATAGAGCCTGTGTCCTGAGTACGCTCCTGTACTGCAGTGAGTCCTGGACCCTTTGTGCATGGCAGGAGAGGAAGCTGAACACGTTCCATATGCGCTGTCTCCGACGCATTCTTGGTATCACCTGGCAGGACAAAGTTCCAAATAGAGTAGTCCTAGAACGAGCTGGAATTTTTAGCATGTATACATTACTGAAACACAGACGTCTACTTCGGCTCAGGCATTTATTTATTTATTTATTTATTTATTTATTTATTTATATCCTGCCCATCTGGTCAATTGACCACTCTGGGCGGCTAACAACACTTAAAATAAAACAATTTAAATATAGCAACAATATACAACATCAATAATCAATTGTTCAAGATGGAAAGAAAAAAAAGAAAGAAAGAAAGAAAAATCAAATAGTGGCTGGAGGGAAGGCCTGCTTAAACAGCCAAGTTTTCAATTGGCTTTTGAAAATGTCCAGCGAAGGGGCCATACGGATCTCAGGGGGGAGTTTATTCCAAAGGCGAGGAGCCACTGCCGAGAAGGCCCGGTTTCTTGTTTTTTCCTTCCGGGCCTCCCTCGGCGTTAGGCTCCTCAACCTCACCTCCTGGCTAGATTGAGTGATACGGGTAGATTTTGGTGGGAGTAGGCGTTCCGCCAAATATCGAGGCCCTAAACCGTTTAGGGCTTTGTACGTAAGCATTAAAACTTTGAAATCAACGCGGAACCGAACGGGCAGCCAATGCAGAGCGGCCAGAGTGGGAGAGATATGATGGTATTTTCTCACCCCACTAAAAAGTCTGGCTGCCGCATTCTGCACCATTTGGAGCTTCCGCATCAACCTCAAAGGTAGCCCCACGTAGAGCGCATTACAGTGGTCTAATCTCGAGATTACAAGCGCATGTACCAAAGTGGTGAGCGCCCCAACATCAAGATAGGGACGCAGCTGGGCAATCCGCCAAAGATGGAAATAGGCGGAACGGACCACTGACACCACCTGCGTTTCCATGGTGAGCGCCGGGTCCAGATGGATCCCCAAGCTGCGAACCTCACTCTTTGCGGTGAGAGTCACTCCCCCAAATGAGAGGGAGTTTCCCAAACCGCTGATGGTGGGGCCACCCACCCTCAGGACCTCCGTCTTGTCCGGGTTCAACCTCAGCCCATTTTCCTGCATCCATTGCAGTACAGCCTCCAAGCAGCGCTGAAGGGACACAACAGCATCCTCTGCAGTTGGTGAAAAGGAGATGTAGAGCTGGGTGTCATCAGCATGCTGATGGCACGATGCTCCACACCCCCTGATGACCCCACCCAGCAGCCTCATATAGATATTAAACAGCATTGGGGAGATAATCGAGCCCTACGGCACCCCACAATTGAGGCTCCACAGGGCCAAGACCCTCTCCCCAAGCTGTACTCTCTGAGGACGGTCCTCCAAGAAGGATTGGAGCCAGGCAAGCGCCAGGCCACCAATTCCCAACTCGGAGAGCCTCCTCAGGAGGATACCGTGGTCGATGGTATCAAAGGCGGCTGAGATATCGAGGAGGACCAACAGAGACATTTTACCCCTGTCAGCCTCCCTCAATAGGTCATCATACAGGGCGACCAATGCCATTTCTGTACCATGGCGCGGCCTGAAACCCGACTGGAACGGATCCAGGGCATTTGTTTCATCCCAATGAGCCTGAAGCTGATCGGCCACCACCCTCTCCACCACTTTGCTAATGAAAGAAACGTTGGCGACGGGCCTATAATTGCCAATTTCGTCCACCGCCAAACTAGGTGTCTTCCTTATGGAGGCATGTCATGAGAATGGCTGGCGGTCGGATTCCAAAAGATCTCCTGTATGGAGAATTAGTGCAGGGAAAGCACCCCAGAGGGAGACCACAGCTGTGATACAAGGATATCTGCAAGCGGGATCTGAAGGCCTTAGGAATGGACCTCAACAGATGAGAAACCTTGACATCTGAGCGTTCAGCCTGGAGGCAGGCAGTGCATCATGGCCTCTCCCAATTTGAAGAGACACTTGTTCAGCAGGCCGAGGCAAAGAGGCAGTCCCGAAACCAGCAAAATCAGGGAGCTGGACAGGGGACAGATTGTATTTGTCTTCAGTGTGGAAGGGATTGTCACTCTCGAATTGGCCTTATCTGCCACACTAGACGTTGTTCCAAGACCTCTATTCAGAGCACATTACCATAGTCTCTCAAGACTGAAGGATGCCTACAAAAATATATATATAGTAATAGTAATAGTAATAATGTGCTGCTGTGACAATTCTAACTTATACTAACCTGCTCTCCCAGAGTTTTCTAGTTATAATTATTCATAGTGGTTTACCAGTCCCTCCGCCTGGTGGTGCTGCTTTGGGATCGTGCAGTCCATCAGCCACATATGCTCCAGGTGATCTTGGTTGTCCCCTCTCCTAAGTGGGCCTTCAAATTCCTGAGCCCTGGTTCCACTGCCAGGTGCTCCAATCCCCTGAGCTATTTATACACATCTGGCTTCATTAACTGTGGCACAACTCTGGGTGCATTGTAATTGAGATGATAGCCAGCAGATGGCAGCAAAAGGGCTCCCACAGCAATTCTTGAAGTCCCAGCCAGGCTCATAAGAATTGCTTAGCTAGATCCAAGGTACTGGAGTAACTCAACACCTCCCCTTCTAGTCTTTTAGTGCTGCCAGCCAGGAAGTGTGAGCACATTTCGCAATGAATTACAGCAAGCTTTATATTGACGATTAGTAACTCTTTCTTTCAAGATCCCTCATACCATAAGATACAGCCCAAGTGGGGGCAAACGCCTCACTTCCTGAATTCCTATAAAACTGGTCAGCTCTTTATTCTTTACAAAGAGAAAGAGCAGGTGCAAGTCTCCAAACCCTTTTGCAGATCAAATATCAGATCTGAAAATGCTCGCTCGCTCTCCGTTGGACACATGCTCCATTTTTTCATGCCTACTTCTGTTGTACTTTTGGTGATAATCCAGTTTTCCAGAGGGGCCATATTTTAAATGGGCAAGTAGTGAAAAGGGCCAGAAATGCTGGCTTTAATGAGAGATTCATACCCAAAGTAGCTCAAAGAAAGATGGCTCTATCTAAAACCCATGAAAATACGCCTATGACAAGATGTTTCAGCAAATGTCTCTCTGCCCCTCCAGGCTCCCAATTCCCAACTCCCTGGACCCGAAGGAATCAGTACATGAGGGTTTGCTGGGATGCCATACTGGTGGGAGATTCCACTGCAGAGTTGCTGGCACCTGCACTCTTAATAAACAGGGCTCCATGACCCAGGAAATTCTGCACATGCAAGTGGTAACAACCTGATTTGTAAGTGAACTCAGGTGTGGAGAACCCTGATTGGACTGTGTGTTTGTGTGTGTGTTTAATATGTATGGGACTACATTTAAATCAGCACAGGAAACAAAAAGCTATTCATAGTAAAACAAATTAAGGGACCTAGTAGAATATCCTTGAGGTCAAATTGAGCATCTTTGCTACCAATTCTCTCACTTCTGCAACAGTTCATAAAAGATAGAATACTGGCAGATATGGCATCTCCTGATATGAGTGCTACTCATCTGAACCCCCTTACCCATTTTTTCCCTGTAGGACAGAATCCAATTCTTCAAAAAAACTCTGGTTTATGAATGTGGGATATTGTGCTTCTGTATCCAAAATTCAAAATACTGTACCAGGAAATGGCATTCAAAATGCCAGGAAATGCTGCACAATATTGTGCCCATGTTGCCAACAGAAAAAAAGATGCTAAGGTTTACATAGCAAAGGGCAGCCTGAATGTTGACAACACCAATGGCAGCAGTCAAGATGTTTTACAGGATAACTTCTTGTGCTCACTACCATTCACAAAGTGACGTCATGCAAGGGAAAATCCCAGAAGCTGAGTCCTTTTTTTTTCATCAGTCAATCACTTCTCATCCACATACAAAGCAATTGTCAGGGCTGTTTTTTTCAATATGGGAAAGCAGTTGGTATCTTCACAAAAGATTCTCCCTGGGCATGGTTGTCCAGAGGTAATCACCAGGAGATGAGAGAGGTGGAAGGCATGGGCATGGCGCAGCACTGAGGTCCTCTGAAACTCCCTCACAGCCCCAAATTCTTTAAGTGCCTAGCAATATCCCTATAGATCATAATTCAATTATTTAAAAAGCCCTATGGTTAATGAATGTGGGATATTGTGCTTCTGTTCTCATGATTCAAAAAGCCAGGAAATTGCTGATATTGCTGCACAATATCATGCCTGCATTGCCAGCAGCAAAAAGGTTGCCAAGCTTTACACAGCAAAGGGCAGCCTGAGTATTGACAACATCAATGGCAAAAGTCAAGATGGTCAGGATACCCTCTTGTGCTCACTACCATTCACACTTGTTGAAAAACAGCCCTGACAATTACTTTGTGTTTGGGTGAGAAGTGATTAACTGATGAAAAAAGGAGTCAGCTTGTGGGATTTTCCCTTGTGTGGTGCCACTTTGAGAATGATAATGAGCACAATTGAATTTCCTGGCTTTTTAAAAAGGGGAGTTAAATATATATAGATATACACACACCACACAAAAATTCCAACAGAAACTTGCCTCATCTAGAATTATCCAGTGCTAAAGGATTCCAGAATATGAGCACATGATTTGTACTAGAAGACAGAAACAAGAACAGCTGGGATTTGGCTGTAGTCCCTCTGTGCCAAAATATTTTAAAGGGTTGTTTTGGATTTAATGAAATGGTGAAGCAAAGGTGAGAGTAGGTAAAACACATACAACTGAGAAACATACATACCCCTTAACCTCTCAGGTAAACTAATGTTGCCCTGCCCACTCCACAGAATGTAGACTAGAAAGCTATGTTCCGATTTTCCTAACCCTTTCCGTGAGTTAGGCAAGGTGAAGAAGAAAAGCTGTATTGGACCAAAAGCTCTACAAACATGTTGTTTGCATATTTTTCAAAAGATGTCCCTCTGCCTTTTGAAATAAGAAAAGAGGAAGAGGTTAGAGTTAGCAAAGAAAGTCACTGGAAACCAAGGTCAAAATCATCCATACTATGTGAAAGGAAGACAGTGAAGAAAGACAGGGACAAAAATCAACTCATTTGAAATGTGGTGTTTGGAAGAGATATGAAAGACAGCCAGAAAAGCAGAAAAGTGGGTGCTCAATCAAGTCAAACAAAAATGCGTCAGCTGAGCCTATCCTACCATGCGCATACAATGGAAATACAGAAGTGACCAGAATAAACTATATTGCTAGGGAAAGTGGGGTAGAGCAGTAAGAAAAGAGGAAGAGCTAACATGTGATGGGTTGACTCAATAGAGGAAGCCACAGCAGTGAGTTTGCAAGATCTGAGCAGAACTTAATGGACAAGACAATATTGCTAGGAGGGGGCAATAGGAAGAGAGAACAACCTAACATGAGATGCTGTTGGTCTGAAAGATCTGAGCACAGCTGTTAATGACAGGACCTTTTGGAATTCAGTAACTCATATAGGTAGTCACCACACATCAGAAGTGACTTGATGGCACATAGCATCTTTGGAGTTTTTTCCCTAATTACCAAACAATGGTATAATGATAAGATGGGTGGAATAGGTATCAAGACCATCCCCAGCCACAAAGCAAAAAACAGTAGTTTCACAATTTAAACAAGTGAGCTTCTGAATTTTTATTCTCTGTTTTTTTAAAATATCTTTTAAAATATTTTACACCAGAAATAGAAACTCTTTTTAATGTCTAGCCAGGAGGGAGTCAGAAAGTTCTCCTGAGAGTCATTAAATTTGGTCTTGATCAGTAGGGCCAAAAGTTCAGATCTCCCTTTGCTGCTCTCAGACTTGCAACATCGTTTACATTTACAATGTCTGGGCTGGTCAGAAAGTCAGAGTTCCCCCCTCCTTTGAAATTATTTTTCTCAGATTCAGCTTAACACCCCCCCTAAGCTTGGATTCCTCCCAATTTATATATATATATTTTTTTAAAAAAAAGAGGGGGCTGAGACTAACCATTCTCTTTCAAGTAAAGCAAGTTTGGTCTTTTCAATGTATTTGATCTGTTTTAAATCTGCAGACAAAAATGGTTGCCAATGTCTGCATGGGGTGGTGGTAAAATAGTTTCACTTTTAAAAATCGTAACTTGAAAACCATTTGCCCAAACATTTCCAAATTTGGTATAGAGCAAGACCAGACTGTCTGCTAGAACTGTGCCAAAAACAGTTTCAAAGTTATAAATTTTTGCTTGGGGTGCCCCCATTTTTTCATTGCCTTATGGAATGCTGATTTGCTCTGCTGTACAATACAGTAATAATTCATCATTTCATCAAACAAACCCAAGATAATGATCTTTAACTTTCTGTGAACCCACAAGTTACATTGTGTATATTGACAAACAGGAACTTGCAGCACAAGTAATGTGTGGGTTTTAATTTCCTACTAGGTTTTTCTTCACTTTCCTGTTGTTTTAGCCACTCATCAGATTGGGAAAGATAAAGACTGCAAAAGAAAAAAACAATGCCATGATTAGAGAGAGGTCCACAGAAAAGAGGTATCATGAGTTGTACCATGATGGAGATTCTGGGGTTCTTCTGGTGCAGGGCATGAGGTCAGGTCAGAGGAAGGGCACACTGCCTCCAATCCTATGCAGCTGGCTGAAATCACAACGTGTGCATTTCCGAGGAATTTACCAGTGTTCAAGAACCTTCCCCCATGTCAGTTAATGAGCATAGCCATTGCACACAGTTTATGCTTTTAGAGCTTTAAATGTCACTCCAGTTACAGTGAGGGAAGACATTCCTCAAGATGCATACAGTATTCTGGATGCTGGCTCACATTATTCTTTCTCCCGGGGTGTTTCGATTGAGAAGGTTCAATGTAGATTTGCTCTGGTTTATCCACGCATTTTTCTATGGGACATCAGTATGAGACCAGAATCAGTTTCTATGTTCTCCTGTGTTCGGCCATTGGTTGCGTCTCATTTTCTTAGAGTATAGGAAGTTTTGTCTTTTGTAGAAGAACATGAAGTCAGGAGCAGATTGGCTTGGTTTTAGTATATGCAGTCACACATCAGGTTGGTGACTCCATTGCTGGTCACCAAAGGTTCCCGAATGGGATGGATTATTTAGATCTATTTCAATCTGGTTTTATCTCTGCTTGTGAGACAACAAAAATGCAAATCATCCTGCGCCAGATCTGTAGCATTTCCCACATTTTTCTAAGTGTAATCACACCTAGAGTTACCAGTGGTTGCTTTAGTGGATGATCTACTCAAAGAACAGGATAGGGAGTGTGTCCCTGTTCCCACAGCTTTCAATTATATCAAACATCTCTCTCTCCAGGCCACCTTGAGATAGGCCTTGGAGGCACATTTTGCAGCAGATGTGGTCTTTCCTGGAGACATGAGCTCAGAAGGTGGTGTTGATGAATTTCTGTTTGACATCTTCACCGCTGGCCTCTGAGATCCTGCAGGTTCTATCTTATCTTTGTGTGAAACTCCTAGAAGAGACTGTCTGAAGATTTGAATTTGCTACCACTGTTCTGATTTCACCCAACCCTATTTCTCCTTTCGATCTAAATTGAAGGAAACTGTTTTTTGCTCTAAACCAGTGGCTGGTATCAATAATGGAGTAGAGAAGAGGAAACAGAGTGAAGTTTTGTTTAAAAAAATCTGTAATCACCATCAACATCATCTTAGAACTGCAGAGCTGGAAGGGACCCTATGGATCATCGTATCCAACCTTTCTCAAGAAGGCACAGTGGGGAATCAGTCTCCCAACCTTTTGGTTCAGCAGCCAGATACCCAAGCCACTGAGCTATCCAGCAGGTTTAAGCCTTTGAAGGTGTTTTTGTGTTTGTTTGTTTGCCATATGGGTTTTATTGATATATTGCAATGTTGTGTTTTATGATGGAGCTGATGAGAGTTGAATACAACATCACAAGGGCCAGACGTTTCTCACTGCTGGCCTAAAACTGAGTGAGGTCAGGGATAAAAGAACCTTAACAGTCTTTCAGTGATTGAAGTATTACCTAATGGAATATCTACTTATAGGGTGGATCATACACCAGTGTTGGTTGGTGATGCAGGGGAAAAAAAGCAGTCTGAGCTTACATGGAAGAAATGTCACAACATTAAAGGATTCTGGGGCTATCCCTCTGGCTTTGTACTCAACTTCCATGCGCTGATCAAAGTTCTGAAAAGATACTGAGTTATAGCTATGGAGTCTTTTGATCACATGGATAAGCCTCCAAAAGTCAGTTTCCCCTTCAGATCTTCTCCCTCTAGTATGCTGAAGTCTGAGGCAAATGGAGGCAACCAAGTGCAGTATTGGAGCTGGGGTTAAAAGGTAATATGGCTGCCTGGATAGCTCAGTGGTTTAGGTCTCTGGCTGCAGATCCAGAGGTTGGGAATGCAATTCCCCACTGTGCCTGCAGAGAGCAGAGCCAGCCTGTGTGGCCTTGGGCAAGCTGCAGAGTCCCAGAAAAAGGGAATGGTAAACTACTTCCGAGTATTCTCTACCTGGAAAACCCTGGAAAGGGTAGCCATAAGTCAAAATGGACTTGGCAGCACATGATGCTGAGGAGGAGGAGAAGGTAATGAGTGATGAGAGGCAAGAAAACAAACAAGAGCTTCTAGAGTTAGCATGAGACTGGAGTGCAGCCTTGAAAAGAAGGGGGAAGGTACAAAGTTTGCTTTCTCAAAAATACCCCAAACCCTACCTATTAAAGTGCCTCTTTGCTTCCTACGTTTTCTGCTGTCATACATTTGTAAACAAAGCACTGTCACAAAGTTCACTACTCTCTCACCCCAAAGAAACTAAACTCTAGGCCTGGAAGATCCTTCCATTTTCTCATGTGCTGATTACATAAGAATAGTAATCTGGGTCCACAGCGAAACCTAGGCATTGCCTTATTCACAAGCAAAAACTCTGGGCTTTAAAAAGAGAATGAGGCAACCACATACTCCATGAATCAGCTTCATAAGAAAAAGAAAAGAAAAAAACAACAACTTGTAAGTCTTATTCACACAATGCACGAGTTTCTGAATCAGAATCAAAGCAGGTCTGATGAAGCCACACCCAAAGAAAATGTTTGTTCAGTGTTTGTGATAAGAATGCAAGCTATACATCCCATCTTTATGTGCAAGTATGAATCATAGTTGCTCTGAAAATTGCTGTGAAAAGTTATTTGAAGGCCAGACTGTGCCTACTTTCAGGATTGCAGTGTTTCAAGTGAAAGTTCCTCATGGCTATGTTTGAGAAGGAGACCACATAGGTGTGGTCCGGCAGATACAAAGAAGGAGGTATGTTGCAGACAAGATGGAATGTGGGCTTGGTGCTTACTTGTCGCTTAGTGACAAACAAACAAACAGTCCTAATGGAAAAATCCAATTCTGAAAGAACTTTTCATGCCAGATTATAGTAATCCAATTTGAAAGTTGCAGCAAGAAACAGGTTTGATTGGATGGACATATTCAGGATTTATATTTTTTTTTTAAAAAAAAGAGCTTCAAAATGTATGGGAATATAACCCAAGCAGATCTGAAATCAGTCCTGTATTATAAGAAATGTAATGTGGTGTTTTATGACAAAAGAAGAACAAAGACTTTCAAGGTCTGAGGCAGTTCTCTCGTGTTATGCATAAATAACGGTTCTCTGTTTTCTTTTAAAAACAAGGGGCAATGCTACATCTTCAGGTTTTGGCCATCCATTAACAAAATGGAAGGAAGAATTCTGTAGATCAGTAATTCACAAAATTGTTGGAAGTCATTCATTCTAGACTAGGGAAGGAAAACCTCCAACATGTGGGTCTCATCTGGCACAGTAGGTCAAAATTAAGCTCACATAATACACCAACCATTCCCCAATCTCTCCTACCCTTTGGGGCAGAAAAGGTTCCTGCTGCCTCTGCTGAATTAATGATAGTGATTCCCCTGTGCACATCTTAGGACTTTGATAAGTCAATACTTATATAAGCTATGTTGATTCAATGGGTTTACTCTGGCCTCAGGACTAATAATTGGATTTTGTTCAAGAGAAACTTCATTGTTACCTCTAACCTCTTAGAGAGTCCCATTCAGGATTCAGCTGGATGTTAGGAATGTTGACTGAGAGCAGATCATGCCGCTTTCTCCACAAAGGGAAAAAGAGGCTAGCAGTCCCAAGAGCTCTTTGGAATACTGGATTGGCATAAATCCTTCTCCCTTCACTTTGTCCACACCATCTGTAGAGAAGTAAAGCCACTTAGGCTTTCCTTGACCCAGGAAACATCAGGAAGACAGGAAGCTTACACTTACACTTTTTATTCCCATTTAAGTGTGACTCAGAAAAGAGAAATAAAACCCATAACATACTTATTGGTCTGTTAGTCTTTGCAGAACCAGACTAGAGGTTGATTTAAACCAAATTTCAGCTTCCAGGACAGACTACCGATCTGCCTTTGGAAGCTCACAAACACGGTAAGAAAGCAACAGATTTCAAAATATTCATCCTCAACGTATTTCCTAAATATTCATCCTCAGCATTTGATACTAAGAGGTGTGCTGCCTCTCACTATGTTCAAACAGGCTTTCCCTTAATAACTTGGCTGTCCAAGAGGGGCTTTTAAAAGAGTATGAAGCCTTGTTGCTTTGAATTTCTTTTTGGTGTTGATTTTGTTTACCATTTTTAGTGCAGTATTTGTTTGGTTTTTTAAAACTATTTGTATATGTACTGTTTTTAGCTTTTAAATATTGACTTTAAATGATGTAAACTGTCTTGGGCCCTTTTTAAGGAGAAAGGTGGGGTAAAATTATTTTAAATAAAATAATAAATAAATAAAATGGAGGTGCCAGGAAGCCATCATGGCAGACAGCCATTATTACAAGCTTTTAAAAAGTCCTGTAAATACCTTCAAAGGAATAAACCACACTGTATACAGTAGGACTTCTCTCTGAATTAATATTCAAAAGATTGGATGGCACATATAATGTCTCACCTGAAATTGAAATGTTTCATTGTTTAGGGACAACGATTTTACAGGATCAGGAAGCATTTGTTTGAGTTAATTCGGTCAAATTGAAAAGTGTACAACTTGTGGTCCTCCAGATGCTTTTGGACTACAACTCCCATCAGTCCTTCCAGCATAGTCAATGGTAAGAGTTAATGGGAATTGCTGCCCAACAACATATGAAGGTGCAGAGGTTCCCACCTCTGACACACACATACAATTTGGGAATAGTTTACTATCTGTTGCATGAACCTGCATAGGGTGAAGGGTTCAGTCTTAATACAAGTGAGTGGCAAGTTCATGGAATTTTTGACATGTCACAGAAAAATGTTGCTTCATAAGCTCTTAGTAAAGCCTTTGGTGATTCGTTCTGTAGCAATCCTACATCATCACAACTTTTAGGCTGAGAATTTCAGTGATGATATCATTCTGCATCCTCTCTTAAAACCACATTACTTAGGATGCTTCAGTTCTTCCGAAGGGACATACCCTCTGGGGGAAAAAATTGCATCATACACAATGAGAAACCTGAAAAGTTTCTCTGGGAGTGGTGAGAAATCCTATATAATCATCCTGACTTGCATTTAGATGTACAGCAAGGTGAAGAGACTGTCTGCTTTCATTCCTGCATTAAGTGAGGTATGTTCAGTTCTAATTTTTATCAGTATTTTGTTTTTCAGCTCCAGAATTGTTGGCTGTGCCATGCGTTCTTCATTTGTTAATAGGGTAGTGCTGGAAAGAGACCAAACAGTAGCTTTAAAGTATACTCTTGTGTTTGTTTATTCAGAAGTGCATATTTATTCAGAATTCGGTCCTAAACTGAATCTAACTTCTACAAACTCACACTATAAAAGGTGCCATTGTGCCTTAAGTAAAACTAAGGATAGTTCATTAGTCCGTGTTATGTCTGATTGCCTAATAGAACAATTATTAGAATCGATGGGTTTATGTTTTACACATTATATACAGACATATTGTGTAAATATATAAGGACCTCTCATTTCTTGGAAAAATGGCATGAGTCATTAAAGAAGTGTAGCTGGGCCCAGAAATGTTCTGAATGTGTATAATGAGGTTACACCCTTGTGAAACTACATTATTCTGGTTTTGAAAGCCAGTGTGATGTAGCCGCTGAAATGTCAGATTTTGACCAGATGTGAAGAAAGCCCACGTTTTTACTACCTTTCCCCATGTAGCTCTATGTGCAAAAATGATCAGCTCATAATGGTTAAATCCATATTATGAAAAAGGTCACTGGGTAATTCCTATGCACCAAGCGCCTGTTAAAGGGATATAAACAACCTGGCCAAAGTTTTCTTCATGGGCCTGGATGACGCAGTTCTGGCTACATAAAAATCCACACTTACCTCTGAATTACAGAAGTAGAGGGTATGATGATTGAAAGAGAAAAATTAGATTTGTAATAAATTATAAACCATGTAAGGGGAGACCACACACTGAATGAATGAGGCAGTTGTGGGAGGGCATTGTAGCCCAGAGGTCACAAAGGCCTACTGGCGCAGCCTTCTGGGATGTGCTGGCCGCATGTCCTCTTCTAGGAACACAGTTCTCCATATGGAGGCCTGCCAGAGGTCATTCCTCCTTTTGAAGACATCCTTTGATTAAAATGCTGCTCATCTCTGTTGTGATTTAAAGAGAAAGGAGCATAAGGAGAGAGATCAAGGAACTGCAGCCCATACCCATACAGCAGACTCAGCAGGTACATAGGTTACTTCCTTCCTCATTTAAGTAAGCTATGTCATAATTCTGTGTAAGTTCTAAAAATAATTTTGGAATTTACACCTGTGCATATAAATTAGTAGAGCCAGCCTGTGTGGCCTTGGGCAAGCTGCACGGTCCCAGGGCACTGCCCAGAAGAAAGGAAGGGTGAATATTCTCCACCTGGAAAACCCTGAAAAGGGTCTTCATAAGTCAGAATTGACTTGATGGTGAATTATTATGATTGATTTTATATAAATAAATAGCAATATCCATTTTTATGTAAATCAGTGTCCTCTTATGCCTCCCTTTTTGGTCACCCTTCTCTCAAGGGGACCAGAACTCAGTGGAAGCCTATCTATAGAGAAGTAGATACTCCTGCTTATGGGATGGATAACAGCATCCAGGGAGCCACATGGCTTAAGGGAGAAGATCAAGAGCACATCCACATTGCCTCTTTCAACACATCAGCTCCCTTAATTCCAATGTATTTGCCCACAAATACAACTCTTCTAATAAGAGTTAATGTGACCTGGCAAATGTTGGACAGGATGCAGAAGAGTACGTAAGTGGCTTAGCTGGGTGGAACTGAAGTATTAGAGAGTGGATCTGGGAGAGTGGCTATTAGAAAACTATTGGGAAGGGTGAGAGGCGAGACAAGACTTGACACAACAGGTTCTAGGGAGTGGACAGGTAAAGTAAACCATGGAATGAAGGAGTCAACAAAACAATAGCTAAGGCAATATTTCTTCTGAGGCAGCCCATCCCACCTTGAGAAGAAATACACCTTTCTGGTGTATCTCAGAAAGAAACATTGACAAGCATTCTGACATTTAACCAGAAAGAAACTATGGCAAGCATCCTGGCATTTATGAATGCTAGGCTCAACAAAGGCATGTATCTCACAAGGACTAAATATAAACATGCTGTCCTACTGGGACAGAAATAGGTGGTAATTCTTGACTTGATCCTTTTATGTGAGCAAAACTAACATAGTAATAATTATGTACTGTGGAATTAATTATGATTTACAGCGATCCTTTCCAGGCTTTCTAGGTACAGAGTTCTCAGAAGTGGTTTACCTTCTTCTGGGGGCACTCTGGGATTATTTACCTTGCCCAAGGCCATACAGGCTGGCTCTTTTCCTGGGAAGCAGTGGAAATCAAACCCCCAGTCTCTGGCTCTGTAGTCAGATAGCTAACTTGCTGAGCTATTTACAATTTCCTGCTGTCATTTGCTAATATGTAAAGCAAAGGAGTAATGCTCAGGGCTAAGGAAAGCCAAATTAATGCCCCACATCAGTGGAGAGCACATACTGCTTTACCACTGAATTTCAGTTGTGTGGCATGAGGAAGATCCCTCATTATCCATGTATGCCAGGATGGGTACCTGCCTTCTCTTAAAGCAGAATCACGGTGTCCTGACTATCAATGGTTGGGAAATGCTGGTTCGGCTCATGTGACAGCTACAGCATAAAATACCTAATTACTATATTTTATGGATGCCCAGTGTGGTCGAGTGGCTAGAGTGACAGACTAGGACTTGGGAGGCCTGAGTATGAATCCCTGCTCAGCCATGGAAATTCACTGAGGAGGTTTAACTGGTAAAACCACTCCATGAATATCCCACTTACCTTGAAAGCCCTATTAGAACCTATAAGTTGGTTCCAACTGGACAGCCCATAACAACAAGAACAACCATATTTCATATCACTAGAACTTTATATCCTATCAAGCTCAAGGCAGCCTTTATGTCTAACTCCTCCTCTTCATGTCATCCTTACAACAATTCTGCAGAGTAATTCAGACTGAAAGAGAATGGCTAGTCAGCATCATCCACTGAGCTCATCCAGAATCACAGCCTGCATCTCCTAAGTGCCAGTCCAGTCTTCTAACTATAACACCCCACTGCCTTCAGTCTGTTCTTCTCACAATGAAGAAGCATCCATTGTGGCTGAAGCTCAGTGGTCAAGTACATGTGCTGTAGGCTAAATAAATAAATAAATTTTTTAAAATTCCTAAGTTCCATTCCAGGCATCTCCAGGTAGAGATGGGGCAAATTCCTCCATGAAACTCTAGCAGCGAAGACAACTCCAAACTAGATGCACTGGTGATCTGAGTTAAAACATACCAGCTTCCTAATATTCATTTCTCTGACTACTTCTTAGCTTGAATCACACTGCAATTTCTTCTGACTTGCCCAATTCTCTACAGCCCATGTTGCAAGAACACTTGGTATGTACTGTGCAAGTGAAGACCATAAATCATCATGAGAACTATTGAGGACCCAGTAAGCTCACACAAAAAGCATTGTCTGCTTAATATCCCAGGTCACAGTCAATATACCATCATATAAAAGCCTTCTGACAGGGAAAGACTTTAAACCACACTACTGACACACAATGCCACAAAACAGAAAGACAAGCAGGCCTATTTTGAGATCTCAGTGATGGATTTGTTATTCTGAATGGCTTATCTTTCAGACCAGACAACTGTTTATCTGAAATTTCCAGAGTCTTTTGTCAAGAAGGAAAAGAGCTTCTGCAATGTTCCCTCATGAACTTATAAATAAGCAGTCTGCGTTATATTTTGGCTCTCTGCACTAGGTCTAAATAGCATGGAGGCACTCAGCACAGCCAACGTGGGTTTTGCCATTGATTTCTTCAAGCATGTGTGCAAGACTCAAAGCAACCAAAATGTCCTGATTTCACCATGGAGCATTTCCTCTATTATGGCGATTATTTACCTTGGGGCCAAAAGCCGTACTGCAGAGCAGATAGCCAAGGTAAGCTTTGTGTTGTTCATTCACAGTGTAAATCTTTGAAGAGAGGGCTGCCATTATGAGGGATAATTGTGGCACCTACCATGTGAAAGAGATCTGCTTGTGATTATAGAAAAGCCTTTCCAAATTTTTCAGTGACTGGTGTATTGATGTTGTTGTCTGTTTCGGTTTAAAAAAAATGGAGCTACTTCAGATGGCATTCAAAGGTAACATTTTTTCCCTTCCTAGCAATTTTTTAAAAATAAGATAACTGTATGAAGTTCCATAAGTAAAACAAACAAACAAACAAAACAAAACCCAGAATTTTGGCTTTTTAGTTGATCCTAAGAAAGGTCTTGCCCAATTATGGATCCTGTTTTCCATTTCTGTTATACAAACTGGTTAGGAACTGGCAAATAATGTTTCTGGGTGAGGAATCAAGGTGCCCTTTACCTTTTAACATCACATTGTGAAATACAGGATCGACTGTCATTAATACCTTGATCAGTAGCTGTGTCTTAACTGAAATATGAGCCAGGCAGGTGTAAAGGATTAAGCCATGGAGCACTACATGCATCCGGCATCTTGTTTAAATCCAGGTTTCTGGTAGGGCTGATCTAAGATACTTTGTTGTCGAGTGAATGGACAGGAAGGAGTTTTCCCTTGTTCCATGTCCAGGAGCCAACTAGACTGAGTTGGAAGTTCAGTGAGCAGAATATTGTTTGCTCTGCTAACTGCAACAGATCTTATAGAGCCTGGCCACAGGAAAATATGTTTGCATCAACATCTTCCAGACTGGTCTACAATTGCGTTAATCTTCTTCTTATGGTACCAGGTTTGCATCTAGGAATGTGTTTTTTGGGTTACACCAAGATAGTTTTACACAGCATCCTTTGTTGTTGTTGTTGGAATTATTCAAAGTGATTTCATTTACATATAAAGGCAACAGTGTGGTTCCAAACTTTATACACTAGAGACCAAGATGGTTCCCAGTGTTACCAGACCAAAAGGTGTTGGGCAGCTACTCCATCTTTTCCTTTCTGTTAGGAAACCCTTTTGGAAAATGGAGGAGAGTGACAACATGAAGGCACTGTCATTTGAAACCCCTGTTAGGTGAATGAGGCATGGTGACAACATTATAAGTGCTTTATCTGGAGACCATCCAAATGACTGTGAGAGAACATGCAGCATACGCCCAATAATATATTGACTTGATTTTGTATGCCTCTTTCATTGCATCTATTCCCACTGCAGGTGCTTCACTTTGATAAAGCTGGAGGAAATGAGACTGCCTGTCCAAGGAGACATCCACGAGTCTATTCCAAGCTAGAAGAGCTTTTGTATAACCCTTGCATCCGAATTCCAAAGGTGACTTATTAAAAACAGACTATATCTCAGATAAATATAAGTTAGAAAATTTAAAACATTATTTTTAACGTAATTCTTGCCTATCCTTGAACATTTAAAAAAAACTGTTTTCAATTACTCTCACCCTCCTACATTAAATTTACATTTTAAAAGGACAAAATTGCATGACTGCCAGTGTTTTTTTTTACAAACTTTTCTGAATTTAAACCTTTGAGTAGGGGAACAGGGCCAAGGGAATTGCTCTTACATTGTTATACGGCAGAGCACTCAGAACCAGAGCTTGGATTTTTTTTAAAAAAGGAAAAAGGTAATACATTGGTGTTACTTTGTGAATAGCCAAACTCCCATGACCAAAAGCTCTCTGTGTATTGGAAGCAATGAGTACAGTGTCACATCAACATAATATTCTCAATTGTTAGGCTACTTATTAAAAGTAACAAAATTGGTGATGTTGTTACCTGCAAAGTAACATGTTGCAGACAACACTGTTACTTCTAACACATTATTTCCGGTCTTCACTTGTAATACCTCTTCCGTTTAACAAAATAAAAATTAAAAAAACTTCTTCTAAAGCAAAAGTATGCAGTCTGCAGCTAATATGTTTACTTTTACTGACAAACAAACTTAGCTCTTGTGCCCAAATAACTATCTAGCTAGGGTTTTTTTTCCGTGAGAATAGCAGACACAGACAGAACATAGACATTACTAATACAGGTATCAGTAAATATTCCAGATAGAAGACAGTAGATCAGACTTGCTGATCACCTCTGCTGACCTGGATAAAACAATGAAATGGGTGTGCGGGTATGAGTTAGGTATATCTCTTTCCATTAAAATGTAACTGCTGGATAGCTCAGTGGTTTTGGTATCTAGCTGCGGAGCCAGAGATTGGGAGATCGATTCCCCACAGTGCCTCCTTAACAAGGGGCCGGACTCGATGATCCATAGGGTCCCTTCCAGCTCTATATTATATTATATTATATTATATTATATTATATTATATTATATTATATTATATTATATTATATTATATTATATTATACTATATTATATTATATTATTTAACAGATTGGCTCTAAGACTTTTGTATCGATAGGCATGTTTCCTCTGAAACTAAGTATTTCCTGTTCACACTCTCAAAGAATTACATTAACAAGCATGCTTACATTTCTGGGTTGACTCTGCATTCTGTAAAATAATGAAGGAGCATTGTTAAGATGGCCATTAGAATAACTGTGGACATAGAGACTGGAGGCCTCAGTTGCTTGTTTATTTTGTCTTTTGTTTTGTGTCCTAAAACAGGAAGAAGGAGCATGTGGCTTTCCACAATGTTGTTGGACTGCACCAACACCAATACTAGCCAACACAGCCAATGGCAAAGCATCCCCAACATCTGGAAGGTCACATGTTTCTTGTGCCTGCCCCAGTCATAAGACATTCTGTCTGTCTTTGGTGCAAACCAGAGATTTCCCCCTCAGCCTCTATTATAACTGAGGAACTGTGTCATATACTGATCTGCTGCGATGAAGGATATTGTGTTTATTTATTATTTATATATTTATTACATATTTATCTTGGTTTTCAAACAAAATTTTTCCACTAAAGCAGTTCTTAATAATTAAAACTCAGTACACAATGCTGAAAACAGCATTAATGACAATGAAAGTATCACAGGCTATTCAACAAGTGGGGAGCAAAAAAATGCCAGAGGGGGCAAAATGATTTGCTAGTGGCTGGTTGTTGATATGAATATATGGTCTATGCTGAGTCAACCTTTAGCCGGCTACCTGGGACTGAACCCCAGGCCATGAGCACAGTTTTGGCTGCAGTACAGCAGTTTAACCACTGTGCCATGAGGCTCTTCAGTTACTCCTTCCCCAACCCTGATCTAAGAGATATAATGAGAAATACTGGGTTACAGAACAAAATGCTGCAAGAAGTGATGGAGAGGCTATGATATGAGTACCATGTAGGGGTTAATCAATGCTGCTTTTCTCTTAAGCTTGAGGACTCCGTTGAAACATCAGACAACATCCATTCAAGATTCCAGGCACTTGGCGAAGAAGTCAATCAACCCACCAAACACTTTTTGCTTAGAAGTGTCAATCAACTTTATGGCGACAGATCAGTGCCTTTCCAAAAAGTGAGTGGTTTTATTTTATGCAACCCAAAATGGCTTAATATTGTAGAAGGGTGTGCATACATGAGCTCTAGGGCTATGCATGATGGATTGTATCATTTTGTAAGGTCCATTCTCCTATGGCTTTTGAGTTTGAGACTTGAAACCCTGGCTTTCCTGCAATAACCCTTTGTTAGAAGAGGTACAACTCTTAATTCTTGTGTATGTCTTAATCAGACCAAGCATTTGGAATATCTTTCTCTGTTTCTGATTCCTAACTCCCCATGAGAACAATATATTGTATTAATTCACTGGGTATGAGTGTGATCCATTGTGATCTATTTCCCAGTGATTACACGACACATGGAGAAACATGCTCCAGTCTGACCCTGATCATGCCTAAGTTGTAGGGCTTCTACTTTTGGGAGCCAGGGTGGAGCGAATCCCTGGAAGGGTTGCTTTGAGGAATACCACTCTCTTTAAAGCAACCCTTTCTGGTGCCATCAGGCACATGCCTTGGAAGCAGTTTGATTGCACCATATGATAGCTGTCTGGACACAGGCAAATACAGTTTGGATTGTGCAGAAAGCAGGTGCAGGTTGGCTGGAAACACATCATAAATGACAAGGAAATGTGATGAAGAAGTTTTCTAGGACTTGGCAGAAGGCTATTGGCCTTTAGAGTCACCTGACATCCACAAGAAGTAAGGCTGTAGTTGTTACATTGCTCTCTGTGGTAACGTCATGAATAAAGCAGTCATTAGTTCCCTCCTTCAGCAAGGAGCCATGGCAATGTGCAGAATGACTACATGTTTGGTTTTCAAGAGGGCAGTTCCCTATCTGAAGGACTGCCAAGGACAAGTTTTAAACATTAGTTGTGGTAGGAGGAGAAAGAGCAGTAGGGGCTTTAAAATTCCTCATCATTGTTACCCACTGAACAGTAGACTGATTAGAAGGCACATTCTTCCATATAATTGTGAAATATGTTTTATTTCTGTTTAAGACGTAGCATTTAGTTATAAGGTTGCATGCATGCATAAGAATTAATATGGAAATGTTTGCCTTCTGCTTTGTCTTCTGCTTTGGTGATTATTTTCTCTCCTTTTTTTATAATGAGAACATATCCACTCTACTAGTGCATTATGATACAGTATTTTGCGCTCTGGTGGTTTCTTCAGCATACTTAAGATGATCCCTTCTTGGGATGATTTCCATAATGTAAATATAAGATTGTATAGATATTCTGTCTTCTCTTGCATATAAATACAAAGAAATGTGTAGGATTAAATTTTTACCATATGGAATTAGAGTCAAGAAGTTGGTAAAAACATGCAATAACAACAGTTGAGATTTTATTCTACTACTCTAGATGTAGCTTGTAAAGATATTATGATCATCATATAGATATTTTGTATCTCTGTTTGGCACTCATTAGCATGGATATAAAGCTAAATAGTATAAAAATTCACTTTCCCTTTAAGGACTTTTTACAGTCAGTGAAGGAATACTATAAGGCAGAGCCACAAACAGTAAACTTCCAAGAAGCTGCAGAAGAAGTTAGAAAGAAGATCAATTCCTGGGTTGAACGCCAGACAGAAGGTGAGCTCAGAATGGTTCTTCTGCCTTTTACTTGGTCAGGAAAGAGACCTGGAAATAGAGAGCCCAGTGAAAAATGTCAACCTTGTGTGCAGAAAACAGCATGTCAAAGATCAAAAGAATATATATACATATATACAGAAAACTCTGCTAACACCACAATGCTTTTTGCGCTCTGATGGTTTCTTCAGCATACTTGAAGCATACTATATATACAGAAAACTCTGCTAACACCACAATGCTTTTATCTCTTGGTTAGGCAAGTGTGGTCCTTCAAATGTTGTTGGACTGCAACTCCCATCATCAAGGAATAGCTTTACCAGTTCCACACCCCTAATGAGTTTCCTTGTCTGAGCAAGGATTTGAACCCAGGCTCCCTAAATCCTATTCTGTCACTCTATTCAAATCCACCACACTGGGTATCTTGAGAGAGACACTTCAGAATATTGGCAAATTAAACACTTCCTTGGCTCTTGATGTGAGGATTGCACCAAATGGCATAGTGGACCTCCTTGCCACTCTATTTAGCTCGATCTGGCCCAAGCCAAAACAGGCCTGCAGACACACCCCCTAGGTGCACCTTTGGCTTGACCCGCCAGGGCTCTTCTTATGTCCTTATAGGAGAGGCAAACCCACAGAATATTCCTACCAGTAAAGTCACATTTTAGAAGTGATTATTTCAAAAGCAGCAGCTGTGTTTCCTCGGATGAATAAAGTTATAGAAATATAACCATGATTTCTCTTCTCTCCTTCTCTGGAAAGGTAAAATACAGAACCTGCTGAGTGAGGGGTCTATAGATTCACTCACCCAGCTAATCTTGGTGAATGCACTGTACTTTAAAGGAAACTGGGCCAAGACATTCAAGAAGGAAGATACGACAGACCAGCCTTTCAGATTGAACCAGGTAAGAATTGCATTCAAAGGCAAGAAGGCGCTTTAGCTCACTATGTCCTGTTGCCCTGTTTGCAGTGGCATAACTTATATCGTTGTGCTATGGAGTAATGTAAGAAAAAGTTTCCTGCCCCAAAGATTATACACAAATGTTTTTTAAAAGCTCACCTCTGTGCAAAATTCATGAAAGTAAAAAGTATGTGTGTTGTGTATTACTTTTCAGAGCACGAGTAAGCCAGTGAAGATGATGTTTCAGCGTGATACATTCAACTGGAACTACATAAAAGAGCTACAGACTCAGATTCTAGAGCTCCAGTATCTCAGAAATGAACTCAGCATGATTATACTGCTCCCTGATGACATCAGTGATGACGGCACCGGCCTGGAAAGGGTAAATACAAGCTTTAACTGTTTAGATTTTGTTTTTCAGAAGCACTTCTTTTCTTAGACATTCACTGGATTTGTCTTCAGTGTCTCCTTCTGGCAAATGTGGGAGTAAAAATGACTGAACTGTTAAGGTTATGGAAAAGAGATAGATCTGCAAATCTGTCTAAACTGAAAGTGACCTTTGGTGTATTTCCACAAGGAAAATTCTTCCATACAAATGGGAGATACAATATATTGTATAAACTAGGAAAGAAGTAAAACTAGTAAAGTTTCAGTTCATCCAAGAACAGAGAGAGGAAGGCAGGAAGGCAGGCAGGCAGGAAGTTGTGAACTTTCACTGAGATGTTGTTTTTTTCCGTCATGCTCAAGCCACACATCTAAAAACGAAGGACTTTCAGAGATGCCACACACACTTCTGATGGAAGTTGCCCTCATGTTATTGTAGATTTTATATAATCATTTGGAGAAAACAATGTGATCTAGCAGACAGAACATCAGATTTGAGTGGATAGATCAGGTTCTCAACTTTTGCCCCATGCTCAGGAATTCTGAGAGCTGAAGACCAAACAGCCTAAAAGGCTAAAAGATGAGAACAGATAATCTCATTTTCCTCTGCATGGAGACAGATCCCTCCATATGACCTAAAACTTAGGATCTAGCTCTTTGATCTAGCTCTTTGGAAGCTGCTTTCCTGTGAGCTGGGGTAAAGCTTAAAAGTAGAAGCATATGGCAGAGGCCAGTAGTGTGAGACTACAACAGATCCACACACTGCTAGAAGGAGGTTATACGGGGGTGTGTGTGTGTGTGTGTGTGTGTGCTAATATCCACTGGAAAGATATACGCAATGAGATTCAACACAGTTGGGTCGTTTGAACATTATCTGCGCCATGTGCTTGCCAAAAGGCAGCTCCTAAAACTAGAACCCCTACAATTGTGGGGATGTGGATGTTGCTGTAAGGGCTGCTATCCAGTAGTCTGGGTCCCACAGACTCTGAAAAACCCACTGCAAGTGGCCTGAGGACCACATAATGGGTTCTTCAGAGAAACCCGTTTTCACATTGATTCCACCTTCCTTGAGATCCCATGCACTATGTTAGAGCTGTGTGTGTAGACTACAGGATAGCATCTATAGCGTTATAGCATATCTGCTTCTAGCCTCATTGGATTCTTTCACGAAAGGGGAAATGGTTTGATGGCAAGATTGGGATGGCAGGGAAGGAAGAACTGATGTCTTGACTTCAGCTTGAAACATCCCTTCCTGGTTGATTTATGCCAATAAAAATGCATGATATAAAAGGTATATGTTTCTGAAATGGTCTTGGGAAACCATACTGAAAATGTAGCTCCTCCTAAGAACCTGGAACAATCTTTTTATACATACTCAGAAATCATGGCTTTTATTCTATTGGACCAGTTAGATCTTTAAACCTTGGATAAGGAACTTGTGACTCTCCAAGTGCTGTTGGCATCTAGCTCTCCCCGAGCCTAGCCAGCATAGTCAACGCTGGGGATGATAGGAATTGAAGTCTTGAGCTTTCCCACTCCATTCATATTTGTACTATTTTTTTTTCTTCCTGCCACCTTCTTGATATTTGTAGATGAAAGTCTTATATCACATCACCCTCTTTTTGCAGATATACTTTTTAAAAAAATCTCATGCTATGACATATTCACTTATGACTGTTGAAAAATATTTGACCTATTGCTCTAAAGCAGAGGTCGTCAACCCCCGGTCCGTGGCCTGAGCCGGACCGGGCCGCGAAGACAGACCTCCTGCCCCACCCCCCGCACGCACTCACCCCCCCGCAAAGGCTGTTTGTGCCTGCCTGCGTGCTCGTGCGCATGCGCGAATGGCGGCGCGGCGCTTGTGCGGGTGTGCCCGTGCACATGCGCAAATGGCGGCGGTGTTCACGCATGCGCCCGAGCGTGGGGGTGCCCCGCCTTCCCCAGCCGGTCCACGGGGTGAAAAAGGTTGGGGACCCCTGCTCTAGAGGGATGGTTCCCCATCTTGGGTCCCCAGATGTTCTGGGATTAGAACTCCCAGAAGCTTTCACCACTAGCTGTGCTGAGAGGTGTAGTCCAAGAACATATTGGGACCCAAAGTTAGGAACCACTGCTCTAGATGAAAACAGGTTTATATTGCTTTATCGCTCTAGGGGACTGTATGATTCTATTATCTGTCTGTCTTTAGCATTTTTTTTTTCACTCGGTCCACTATATGCTCTTTTCAATGAGTTCCAGAAGTACTGACACTCCAACACAGTTGCACGTGTAAATTAATGACCATAGACACTTTTTTCCAACTGACCATCTGATTTTCTTTGTCCGTCTTTACAAAAAAATGCACAATTACAGCTAGAAAAAGAAATAACATATGAGGCCTTATCCAAGTGGACCAGCCCAGAAGAAATGGAAGAAGTTGAAGCGAATGTGTATCTCCCTAGGATCCAGCTAGAAGACCATTATGAGCTAAAGTCAACTCTGAGCAGCATGGGGATGACAGATGCCTTCAGCACAGGCCACGCTGACTTCACTGGGATGTCTGCGGAGACGGAGTTGGTTCTGTCCCAGGTTTTTCACAAGTGCTTTGTTGATATCAATGAAGAAGGCACAGAGGCTGCCTCTGGAAGTGCAGCTGATGTCGTTGGGCGAAGCGACGGGGGTGCAGTTTTGTTTGCAGCTGATCACCCTTTCCTTTTTTTCATCAGGCATAACAAAACCAAAAGCATCCTCTTCTTTGGAAGATTCTGTTGCCCTTAAAAAAAATTACCTTTGTGTTAGCCAATAGGAAGGACCTTGCAACAGGAGGAAGACAGGCTTCATGAGCACAGTCTGTCTAAATGTGATGTTTTCTTAATTTTCCTGTATGGGTGAGGAATAGGAAGAGGGTACATATGGCTGCAGCTGATATGCTCAGCAAGACGTCAAGTCACTTCTTCAAAAACCAAACCCTCAAACCCACACATGAGATGGTGTGCATTTTATTCCCATGTCTTTTTGTAAATTGCATTTTTAGTATAAGTACAAAATATTTGATGCATCTTTCTTTTTTTGAAGTGAACTTACTGGTTTTTTTAAAGTAACTCATGGAAGTCAGTGGACAATACAAACCTTTTCCTATCATGTCTTTATAAGCAATGTATATATACCACATATTGTTACATCTGGATTGTAGTTATATGTTTCATTTTAGTTATTTTATTGTTTATTTATAATTTTTATTACTTTATTGTATTGTATTTTGCAACTTTTAATATTAGAAGACACTGGGATTTTTAAACTAAAAAGGCTTGCAAAAATGATTTGAAATAAATAAAAGTCACTTGACCATTTTTTTTGTATGTTACAGTAGGTAAATACAATATATGGGTTTGCTATTTACTTAATTATGTATACAATAGTTAAATAGCAAATAAAATTAAGTTCACACAATGAAGTATGCAAAAAGCAAAGCATGCTGCTTATATACTGCCCCATAGCACTTAAAGCATTCTTTGGTGGTTTATTCTCAGGGCTACACATCCCCCCCCCCCCCCGCCAGCAAGCTGGGTACTCAGTTAAATGACCTAAGAAGAACAGAAGGTTGAGTCAACTTTGAGCCATCTACCTGAGCCGAGGATCAAACTTGGGTCAAGAGCAGAGTCTTCACTGCATTACTGCAATTTAGCCACTGTGTCACGAGGCTCATTGCCAAATGTCAAGCAGCTATGGAACCTAAACAAATGAAGATTGAATGGGGACATAGAATTTCTAAACCAAATATTGCACACACTGTGTGTGTGGTGGGGAAATGTGTGGAACTAGAACACAACAACAACAAAAACAGCCCTTCCTCTCTTGTGCTCTTCAGTGTGGCACCTTGAAAATCTTAACTGGCTGCATATGTATGTTAACTAAGGGCTTGATTCTACTGAAAATAAAACCTGCTGTTGTACCAGGTTTTACTTTTTACAAATCATTTAAATTTTAGTGTACAAACATGGTACATGCATGCATGGAGCACTGTGCCAGGGGAGCAAGTTTTTCTGTCTATTTATTTTGGGGCAGATGTGGAATTGATTCCACGTATGACAACACCCCATCTGCTTTTATTTTTAAAGTCCTGCTACTCAATACAGTGCTATACCAGACTGCAGGAATCAAATAAATAAATAAATAAAAGCATTGTGCTTGCTGAAAAAGCCGATACCCACCTGCTTGCTTGCTCCCTCCTTCCGTTGCTCACCTGCCTGATCAATCATCTGCCCCATCATTTGCCCCCCTTTCTCACCCAATCTCCCTTTTGCCTGCCCAGTCACGCTCCCTTGTTCCCCTGCCTGATGGCTCTTCTGCCCCCCATCACTTGCCTCCCCCTGCTCACCCCTTGCCCCTTATTTCCCTTTTCACCCTCTTGTCCTCCTCTCCTCCCCTTTCCCTTTCCTCCACAGTCCCCTCTCCCAGCCCAGAAGATCCACCTAATCAGAGACGGAGGCAGCGGTAGCAGAGAGCCTGAGGTGGCATGGTAGCGGCAGCAGCAGGGAACCCAACGCAGTGGCGGCAAAAAGCAAAAGCAACATTTTCCTCAAATAGTCTATTTTAAATCTTTTCTGTCTTCAAAGATTGCAATAGCTTTCTAATACCTTTCAGTATTGTTTCATGCTTTGTGTGGCCATGAATAGAGAAAGCATGTTGTTTGATCCAAGACCACTCACTAGACATAACTGCAATAACGCAAATATGATGGTGCATTAATAAGGCCATGTAATTTTTTTTCATATGGAATAAAATGACACATTAATTCGGACTGCATCCAGTTAGTAACAGTCTAGGACTCTTACACCAAAGAAAACTTGCTAGGCTCCAAGGTGCTACTAGACTTACAATAATGCCAGTGATGTAATTCTATAATAAAAGGGGGAAATCCCTGGACTTCTGACTCTGACTGTGGTGAGCATTGTGAATAACAGAAAAACGCTGGTTGTGGATTGAAGGGTATGTTACAAACTCTTGTTTCTAATTTTGTAAACATCAAAATAGAAAAGCAGAAGGCACCCAAATCTGTCTTAGTGGCTCATGCAGCTAATCAGAAACAAAAGCCATGTTTCTCTGTTCTCCGTAAGTAATGCACCCACAACCAATAAAACAATTTGCTTCTTATTGAGGTACATTTCCCTAACTCGTTAAATAACTATGCCAGGGCCCAGAGAGAGTCTCCAATGAAAGCAAAATGGTGTTTGTGTACTTCCACACATGGACATCCAAGTTCTTGCATTATTTTAAGACATTTATATCCTGCCTTTTAATCAAACTACCCTCAAGGAAGTGTGCATTTAGAAGAAACCACACTGGGCATGTGAAATAAAAATGCCCTATGCATTTGCCCCTCTTTACTCTTCGCTGTTTCTTTCTCCTTTTTCTCTTCACAATTGCAGACAGAATGTTTTTAAATAAATGAAACCACATAAAGACTTGCACAAGTGCAACACAAAACTAATGATGATTAAAGGTGTTTATCTGGGTCTTTTTCCTCCATCTATACAGACTTCAAAAAAGAGCTCATTTTTCTTAACTTAAGAGCATGGATTTTCAAACAATACTATTAAAACCCAAAAAATAATTAGATTATATTTATTGGACCAGACAAATAATATTAAGGGAGGTTTGAATTACATCCTATCCCCTTTCCAGGAGCAAAGACACCAATATCCAAAGCTGATCCAACAAGAGGTGTCATCTGAACGGTGTGGTATCCTATCTTCCTTCTCTTTGGGCAAGCAAGACACTAATATTCAATTATCATTTAGCACTTTAAAAGTTCTTAGGTAATGTACAGAAGCTGTCAGTCCTTAACTTTTGCAGCAGGCGACTGTAGCAGCTGAGGATGGGCAAGATGTTGACACAAAAGTTATAAATAAGGGGAAGTATAAGTTGCTCACATTTTTGCAGTTATTTCTTCATAAGTGCAGCCAAACCTGACTGAGGAGGCCACTTAACGATACCAGCACCAGGTACTGTAAAATGCATGTGTTGTTTTTCCTGGGGAAAAGGCAAACATTCTATCCACTGAAAAAGCATGTGTCCTTGGGTCAGGTTTGCTTATTATTTTTCTCAAGAAAATATAGGATTGAGTGAATGAGTATGTGATTAACCTCTAAAGAAAGAGCAGAAATTGATATATTGCTTGAAATTGTGTCAATGAATGGTTTTGAGGTTGCCATTGCTTTGTCAAGATATCACTGGGCAGCCATACAGAATGACCAAGCTGCAATTATGTATGTCTTTTATGGGTAGAAAGATGGGCTATAGATTTATCATATAATAAATTTAAGGGCTCAGAGCTTCTGCAGTTCTCCAAGTCTGGTTTGTCATGCACAAGTAAAAAATAACATGTGTCATTAGGCAAAGTAAGATAGCTGCCTCAGACAACAGATGACTGGGGTAGAACAGCAGCCCAACAATTCCTCCTGAGCCCTTGGCCATTCCTTGTCTGGGAAGATGACCTGTTCTGTAACCTCAAAAACTAATCAATTGTTTTTTTAAGAGTCATGGCAAATGCCATCTTGTTCATCACGTTAAAGTAAGCTTCAGATCCAGCCCAGTTCATTCTCCTACTGTGCAATGTGGGAAGGAGGTACAAATGTTTTTATATTGTTTTATTATTGCCACAGGCAACAATTTAATTTGGGGATGGTCCCAAATCTCTGCACCCTCCACAAACTAAAATGAGTGTGATTTTCTGCAAAAAGTTAATGACAGTTAATGCTGATAGGCTGAAAAAGCACAGAAACCATGGTCTCTTTTGCACTTGTGTCAGTCACTAAGCCATGCTAGATCAAAAGATGTGTTTTCAGCAGCTCATATTCTACTGAAATTTTAGAAAAGAGTCAGAACCAGAGCCTTAAACACTTTGACTTGACAATTCAGCTGGCATCAGTGGAGTTTGCTTTTAGATGGTTAAGATCTATCCAACTTGGTCCTCTAGAAAAAGGCTTTTTCAAGTAATAACCAGGACGAACACACACACACACATCTTTTTGTATGTCAAAGGCTTTTGTGTAGTCCAATGTTCATAATGAAGTAATCCTATTGGAACCTTTAAAAAGATAGCACCTGACAGGGGCTCAGAAAGGTGTGGGTAGGAACACCCTGGGGGGAAGGCTGGTTTGCTCCAGCAAATATGCCATTGAATTGCTGGCAAAAAGAGTGAAACAACCCATCCCCACAGCTGATAAAATAGAGAGCTAAATGCCTGTATATTCAGCTTCTAAGGGCCTGTCTAGAGAGGGGAATTTGGAATGGTCTGGTCCACACTTAAAAGGTTCTTATCTTCATAGTGATCTATTTGATCTCTCACTTGAGTGATCTTTTCATTCACCTTGGAGCTGTTTATTCTCCTGTGAGAAGGGTCCATGCCGTTTTTTGGATGCTGCATTACTTTCAAGCGAAGTTTACCTGGGTTACCCATGAGTAAGTTTACCTGGTTTACTCACAAGTAAAGAGGCAACAGCAGCATGAGTGAAGGTTGAAACTTTTCCAGGCCCGGCTGATACAAATGCACCTGAACGATGAGAACATTTCAATAACGTTGTTTATAACACTGCCTTGTCCACATTTGGCAAGAAGACCAAAAAGACGGCAGACTGGTTCAAATCCCATTCGGAGGAGCTGATGCCAGCCATTGAGGAAAAGAGAGCTCTAGCAGCATACAAAGCCTGTCCTAGTGAGTACAACTTGCAGGCTCTTTGAGTTGCTCGTAGCAAAGTCCAACAGGCTGCCAGGAGATGTTCTAAAGATTATTGGCTTCAGCTCTGCTCTCAGATACAGATAGCAGTGGGCACAGGTAACATCAAGGGAATGTATGACGGTATCAAGCAGGCTTTAGGTCCAATACAGAAGAAATCTGCTCCTTTGAAGACTGCTACAGGCGTGATCATCCAGGACTGAGCACAGCAGATGGAACGCTGGGTGCAGCACTACTCCGAGCTATATTCCAGAGAGAATGCAGTAACCGAAGAGGCATTAAATAACATTGAGTGCCTGCCTGTCTTGGAAGAGTTGGACAGCAAACCAACTTTAGCAGAAATAAAAGCGGCCTTGGATCCCTCGCCTCCGGCAAGGCACCTGAGAAGGATAACATCCCTGTTGATGTGCTGAAGTGTTGTAAAGAGATCATCACCACTGAGCTGTATGAAATCTTTTGCCTTTGCTGGAGAGAAGGTGGGGTACCACAGGACATGAAGGATGCAAACATCGTCACATTGTATAAGAACAAAGGAGACAGGGGCGAATGCAATAACTACTGTGGCATCTCTCTTCTCAGTGTTGTAGGGAAGCTGCTTGTCTGTGTTGTGCTGAAGAGACTCCAGGTGCTTGCAGACAGAGTCTATGCAGAATCACAGTGTGGATTTCGAGCTAATAGATCCACCACGGACATGGTATTTTCCCTCAGACAGTTGCAGGAGAAATGTAGGGAACAACGACAGCCACTCTTTGTGGCCTTCATAGATCTTACAAAGGCCTTTGATTTGGTTAGCAGGGACGGCCTTCTTAAAATACTTCCCAAGATTGGATGTCCACCTCGGCTCCTTAACAGCATCAGGTCCTTTCATGAGTTTTTGATGGCTCAACATCAGATCCCTTTGACATCCAAAGTGGAGTGAAACAGGGCTGTGTCCTCGCGCTGACCCTGTTTGGGATCTTTTTTGCTGTCATGCTGAAGCACGCCTTTGGAACTGAAACAGAAGGTGTCTATCTCTGGACTAGATCAGATGGAAAGCTCTTTAATCTCTCTAGATTGGGAGTGAAGACCAACGTCCAGCTGAAATGCATGCGGGACTTCCTCTTCACCGATGATGCAGCTGTTGTTGCCCATTTTGCCGAAGACCTCCAACAACTTATGAATCGTTTTAGCAAGGCCTGCCAAGATTTTGGATTAACAATCAGCCTGAAGAAAACACAAGTCATGGGCCAGGGCCGTGGACTCACCTCCCTCTATTACCATCTCTACACAAGAATTGGAGGTTGTTCATGACTTCGTGTACCTTGGTTCAACGAACTCTGACACTCTCTCCCTAGATGTCGAGCTGGATAAATGCATTGGCAAAGCAGCTACCATGTTCTCTAGACTCACAAAGAGAGTATGGCTTAATAAGAAGCTGATGGCATATACCAAGATCCAGGTCTATAGAGCCTGTGTCCTGAGTACATTCCTGTTCTGCAGTGAGTCCTGGACCCTCTGTGCATGGCAGGAGAGGAAGCTGAACACATTCCATATGCGTTGTCTCTGACGCATTTTTGGTATCCCCTGGCAGGACAAAGTTCCAAATAAAGTAGTCCTAGAATGAGCTGGAATTTTTAGCATGTATACATTACTGAAACAGCGATGTCTACGTTGGCTTGGGCATGTTGTGAGAATGGCTAATCTAATCATACCCAAATGTTGGCACAATTCAAAACACTTAACTAGGGTTACAATTGCTTACATGTTTATTACGGAGTAAATCCCACCAAACTCAGGTGGTTTTCCTTCCCTATTAATAAGAGAATGATACGACACTGACCACTTTTCTTTCAAAGATGTTATTATTATCCTCTCTGTCATGTTTTCCAGAGATTTTAGTGATGATGAAATCTCTCGCAGTAGCCAGCGGCAACTTCACTGTAGAGTTTTTCAAAAAGCTGAATCAATCATCCCAAGGCAAAAATATATTCTTTTCACCCTGGAGTATCTCATCTGCTCTGGCCATGGTCTACCTAGGAGCAAGGAAGAACACTGCCACCCAGATGGCTGAGGTAGGCTCTTCAGTTTGATTGTGATGGCCCTGCATTTCAATGTTGCATAGAGGTTACACTTACAATACAAGACTGGCCCTGTGGTTTCCAACTGTGGTGTTGGGTTTCAGCTCTCAGAAGCCCCAGGCAATGCAGGGATTCTAGGAGCTGCTGTCTAGAAGAATCTGGAGATTGGTAGAATGGAAACCACCAGGTTGGCTGCTCTTTCGTTAGACCTTGTTGCATGTCATGCAAATGTAGATAATGGCAATAGCAACAACAATGATAATACCAACACACATACAAAAATCAGCCCAAGGAAAGATAGCTAACCTGTCCTTTCAATACATGTACAGCAGGATGCTTTAATAAAACTGTATATGGATTCAGGACATGAGGCAAGATATTGTACATATATACACATCTGCTGAATAAACATTTTTAGTAAAGCCAGTCATTGTCTTGAAAACAGAGTTAAGGATTAAGAAATCTGGTTGGAACCAGGGATGTTGGCAAGTTTTTGGACCTGAGTCCCAAGCCTTGAGTCCAAGCCTCGAGTCCTTTTGCCCCCCCCCCCCCATGCTTGGAATTCAAGACTTGACCCAAAGACTCGGATTGTGAATGCGACGGCCAGCTGATAGGCTGGTACATGCACAGAGACAGCAGGCAGGCTGCCGCACCTTCCCCTGCTGCCTACTCACACTACCACCATTGGCCTACTTGCTTCCACCACTGCGGCCACCACCCACTGCCACCCTCTTCAAAGGCAGCAGGCCTGGCTTCCCATCCAGGAGCCGAAGCCCTGCCTCCACCCACACAAGCACTGGTCAGCTAATAGGCTGGCGCATGTGCATAGGCAGGGACCAGCTCCAGGAAGGGAAGTTAGCCTGCTGTCTCTGCACATGCACCTTTGAAGAGGAGAGTGGCGGTCAGCAGGCGGTGGCGGGCCCATAGGGACTAAACAACGCAGCTTGGAGAAATGGGTCCAAGTCATGAGTTGAGTTGCGAGTCAACCCAGAAATCCCTCAGTTGAGTCCACATCAAGTTGCCAATGTGACTTACGTTGGACTCAACAGGGACTTGCATCTCCCCATTCCTGGCTGGCACTGCTGGATGACTATGAAGACATCTATCTATCTATCTTCTGTAACATCCTTTGTAATTATTCTTTTCACAACTCTATTTGCAGGTGTTTCATTTCAATTCAATAAAAGAAACTGAAAATTCTTCACAGGTAACGTAATCTTGGATGAGAACAACAATAAAAATTGTGTGTGTGGAAACTGGTTTCCTGAATTGTGGAACAAACTGGTGAATTACAGAAAAGAAAACCCCAGAGAGTCATTGCTTCAAATATAGTAAAGTTTAATAATTCTTTTTAATGGAAATGAATGTGGGGGGAGGACCTGGGCAGCAGCATCTGTGTAAGACGGCCATTTTTAGCAGGGCATGGAAGGTGGTAAGGTTCTGTTGCTAAAGTTGTCGCCGCCTCAAACACCCATCTTTGGCAGGCAACTGAGAGAAAATGGTGGTACTGCATTGAAGGAGGACGGCCAGCTGTCCTGCTTTGCAAAGGATGGTCCTCTATTTGAAAGGCTTTTAGATGACATTCCTCTATTTTTAAGGCTAAAGTAAATCACAACTAGAGTAGACCTCTTGAATCAATGGAATTTATGGAGGAGTTGTCTCACCAAGTCTCCCACTGAGTCAAGGGACCTACCTTAGTGCAACTTACTATGCTAAGCAACAGGATTTCAGCCATTGTGTAATCCCCATGTCTCCCTTCTTTCTCTTTTTTTATTTTCTTTTTCTTTTTTGATGATGTCCAAAATGTCTGGATTTTGCTTTGCTCCCCCTACTCCCTCTGGTTGCAAAACCACAGCTTAAAGCCCAACATTCTACTTTAATCTGCCATAGCCAGAAATGATATTACCCTGGTATTTTATTCCAACTGTGCAAATGTACAGAATTACTCGTGTGTATGTCTATATATTTCTCTTTCTTTTATACACTTTTCTTGTATACTTGCTGTTTTTTAGCTTTTAAACATTGTCAGTTAATTGTTTTAAGCTGCCTTGGGTCCTTTTAAGGAGGAAGGCAGGGTAAAAATACGTATTTTAAATAAATAAATACACAAAATGTTGTGCATGTGTGCACATACTGAAACATATCATACATGCAGTGCAATTGAACTCTGTCTCCCTGTAAAGGAACCGGACCTCAGCAAAGATGAAATTGTCCATGTGGCTTTCCAGGAACTGATTTCTGAAATCAACCAACCCAGGGCCACGTATTTGCTTAAAACTGCCAATAGACTCTATGGAGAAAAGACTTTCAAATTCATTACAGTAAGTATTTATACTAAACTGTCATGTTTAATCTGAAATTAGTTTAATCTAAATCCAACTCTAACCTCCAAGATTACTTGGGATATATTCTTGCTATCCTAACCTCTTGGAAATGGTGGCTATAAAGGGCTACCAGATATTGCAGAGTTAAGGGCATGGACAACCATGTCCCCTCCTCATTTTTTGTGCTGCTCATATTTAGACTCCATGTAAGGAAGCTGAATGCATTACACAGAAGAGCTGCTAGGTCTCTGAGTGCTGGCTAGAACCTTAGGGCACTGCTGTGCTTCACCAGGTCTCCAGACAAGGAAAATTCTCAAGGTGAGCAGCACTGGAAGAATGGAAACTTTGGATCTTGTTTCTGAGGTGGCTTTAAAGCCTGAGCACCCATCTCCAGCCAGTCTCCAGCTAGTGCTGTGCTTGGTGGGCTGGTGATGAGTAGCAGCATAAGACTTCCATCTGTGTCAAGAGTACTGTAGGTAAGGCAGCACAGGATGTAATTCCTATGATGTTGTGCCTACTATGATGCAGTAAGGATGGCACGTAGTCTTACTTTGCCCGTGCTGTTTCATCTTTGACCTGCCACCCAGCAGAGTTGTTCTGAGTAGTAAGGAGCTTGTTGGCATCAGGCTCAAAGAAACCAGGAGTGGTACCTTCAGCAACCTGTTGCGATAAATTTGCTACACACTTTGAAGAGAAATTTGCTTGATTTTGCTTAGAATGTTATGTCACAGGTTCTGTGGAGGTACTTAATACACCGTCTAGTCTGATTTCTTAGGAACAGTTTCAGCTGTTGCAGCCTAGTAACATGGTATGATGCCTCAGTCACTCCACCCTGCCAAATGTAAGCTTGATACTTGCCCATCTTGACTGATAAGGTCTAGTAGAACTGGATTGTTGGGTGCGTCCAGGGTGTGATATTTACTCCTCTGAAAGAAACAGTGGTGCCTCCTTTTCCTGCAGATCACCTCTCTGGACCTGGAGGAATGTAAGAGCTACCAGCCTATCATAAATATGGGCAAGGTTCTTGAGCATGAGGTGGCTGGGCAGCTTCAGATATTTATGAATGGAACAAAGTAGTCTGACACATTTCAGTCTAATTTCAATCCAGGGGTCCAGAATAAAACAACCTTGGTTGCCCCAACTGATGACTTGCTAAGGAATAAATTGAAATAGTTTAGATGGAAATCATTGAACCAATCCTTGTTGATCATCCTGCACCTTTTGCTGGCATTTAATAGCATTAAGCATGGCATCCTCCTGGATCAGCAGTTAAGAATGTGAACAGGATGCTCTGTGTCATAGCAGTTCCTTTTCTATCTGTGGAACTCTTTCCAGAGAGTGATACTGAGGGATTTATTTATTTTTTTCAAACCCATGGCAATTAAGCTGGGGGTGTCACAGAGTTCCACTCTATCCCCTTTATTGTTTCACGTCCATATGAAGCTGTTGGAGACAGGTTGTTAGGTGTTTGGGGGTTGAGTGGCATCAGTCTGCTGATGGCACTCAGCTCTACCTCTCCTTAGCAGAGACAGCTCAGGCTGTGCAGGTGGCTGGACTGTTGCCTGGATGCTGCAATGGGCTGGATGAGGGCCAATAAACTGATTCTTGACAAGACAGAAGCCCTGTGATTCAATGATTCCCATTTAAATTCATTAAATTGTTCTGTACTGTTCTTGCTGTACTCTGCCCTCAGATCTCATGATATAGAGTAGGACATAGATAATACAAAGACGAATTCTCAGCAACATTCTCAAACAATAACAACAAACCCATTGAAAATGCTGTTGTCCTCAAATAAGAATTCCCATCCTACTGTTGGCTAAGGCTGATGGGAACTACAGTACCAGAACAACGGGAGGGTCACACTTTACCCATCCCAACATAGACTGTTACAGACATATAGGCTATGCACATTGTCTGAAAAGGAAGTTCTTTGACATATATGTCATTCTCCTTTTCTGCTGCATCACAGATTAGGTATTTAGATTGTCTGCAATATGAAGCGCTATATATGGAAAAATCCTATCTGAAGTCAGAGTCTTGATCCTGAAAAGTGAAGAGTGAATGCAGCTCTCCTACTGAGCCCCGGAAGTTATCCACATCCAGTCTAAAATTCCCTAGCTGTGCCATTGTCAGGGACCAGAGCACAGTCCGGGTTCAACCCAGATGGGCTGCGGTGAGATAAAAAAATATGTTTTGTCTTTATACTTTTTAGGAATACCTGCAGCTTGCTAAGAAATACTACCATGCGGAACCACAATCAGTTGATTTTTTGAGGGCTGCCGAACAAGCCAGGAACCAAATCAACTCTTGGGTTGAAGGACAGACTGACAGTAAGTTCATTCTTTCTTTCACTGCAGACTCGGGTTCCAGGAATTTCTCTAGTGGCAGAGCTCCAGGCCTGCCCTTGTGCCTTGATGCTTTAAATCACTTTGAGAATCAAAGGAATAATTCTCTCCTTTCTTCCCCACCTTTTTAGAAACAATAAAGTTGCTTTGTTCGACAAATCAAAGCCACTCAGACTTGCCTCAGATTTTTTCCCCCTCCTTTAAATACCAGCACCAACATGTAGATCAGAACTGCATTACGAAAAATATTGGTCCTAGGCCAGAATACTGAGAAGGGACTTTTTAACTATTACTTATTTGGGATAAAATTTGTAAATTGCACCAGGGCTGTACTATGAAGTTTGTGAAACTTTTCAACTTTTAAGAATCTAGCCCTGATCAAATTTTATTTTCATTTATTCATTTTATTATTTTTTTTAAAAAAACACCCTTCTTTTCTTCTAGTGCAGGACAACCTGCTGTAATGTCAGAAAAACAAAGACAATTAAATAATTTATATTAAACATAGTGCTGAACTGAAACAATTTAAAATAATTTGAAAGCAAAGTGGGAAAGGAAAGACCCTTTTGCAACAACCAAAACCAGCCTTGCTATCTCGCTATATTGTTATAGTCAACAAAAATTAATTTTTCTAAGCATCTCAGAGGAAAACTACAGTTAAAAGGGGGAGCTGCTCTACTGAAATCAGTAGAAGATACTTCCTTATAAAGAACTTGGTCCGGTTACTTTTTTTGGACTACGAATATCAGGCTTCCCTAGCCAGCCATTGATTGATTTTTTTTCTCAGACTATATTTATAAAGATGTACATTCTTACTCTACCGGGATACCAGCATTTATGCTAATAAATGTACTTTTCATTTCCAAAAGACAGAATCAAGAATCTGTTGCCTAAAGATGCCATTGATTCTCAAACTGTATTGGTCCTAGTAAATGCCATTTACTTCAAGGGACAGTGGGAGAAAAAATTTCAGAAAGAAAATACCAGTGAAAAATCTTTCAGACTGAGTAAGGTAAGTGTATAATGCTAATAAGAGTGTGCCATTCTATTCAAGGCCAGAATACACAACATTAATTTATTACACACACAACAACAACAAAAACACCAGTAACTCTACACATAATCTCCAGAACAAGCATACTAAAGGAAAACCACAAAAGCAGTAGTCTGTTTGTACACAAAGTGCATGTACTTTTTTAAAAAATGACAATTGTTAACTGACTTGCAGATGACTTCTAGCAGAGCCAATTTTGCTTATCTTGCTAAAGATTCGCTGCAATGCGCACTGTTTTAATGTGGCAAGATAAATCCTGTAAAGTTTATCCTTGTTGTAACTAATATTTGTGCTGGAATTTTAGTAAAGAAGTAAACAGGATATATGAACATTGTAAAGTGTCCAAAAGGTAGGGAAACTTGAAGAAAGCAGATAAGATTAAGCTATAGTTGGAATGGGCAAAATTTGCTAACTATAAATAGTCTGTTATCCTAAGAACCAACAGTACAGCTATCAGTTTTATAATTGATATTATCCTGTCCTCATAGTGATCCCTGAGGTTAATGAGATGAAGCAGCAGCTTTGCAATTAAATGCTAAATATTTTCCCTCTAGAGCTGTTGTATCTGCACAATAATTTGCATACAAAACTCACTTTTTACCTCTTGATACCAACCGCCAAGCAAACATAAGTTATGCATTTATTACATGTTTACCCTGCCTTTCTGCTAAGGGATGGCATACAAACTTTTAACAGATTAAAAACACATAAAAACACATTTGGCTATGTAATAAAATCATATGAAGCAGCTCCACCATAAAACCATTAAAAACAAACAAAATACAATAAAAACCAATAAAATCGCCAAGGTTGCAAATTAAAACAACACAGCAGGGCTGGTTAATTTGCATTTTACAGAGCTATGAAACTCACTGAAACATAATCAAGTATCCCTTACTTCTTAAGCCATCTCCTTTTCAAACTGTGGAGCTGCCGTTTCATCAGGTTCAGCTGTAAAACAGCGCATATTCAAACAAGATTGCCGGTCTTTGGATTTTCAGTACTACCCCATGGCGGGGAGACAGATGACCTGCCTAAGTAGTGACATCTTACAGTCAATCAGTGGCCAGAATAGGGACTTAAAGTGGGAAAAGGAATAACATGTCTTCTAATAAACCAAAATTACAGATCCAAACAAAGCCTGTGCAAATGATGTTTCTAAGGGACACGTTTCCGGCTTTCTACGTTGAGACCTTGAGAGTCTATATTCTTGAACTACCCTATGTCAGCAATGACCTCAGCCTGTTCATCTTGCTTCCTGAAGACATCACAGATGAATCTACTGGTCTGGAAGTGGTAAAACCTTTCTTCATACCTTTCCAGGGGACTGTTAGACTCAACAGGCATATGTAAGCTTGAATTCTGAGGCAGTTGAATTAAAAAGTGTCTTCGTTCTCCCATTTGTCTTCAAGAATATTTAGAGGTCCCACAAAGCATAGGCTTAAATACCTCTGACACAGTAAACCTATGAATATCAATTTGGAAGTAAGTCCCAGTAATTGTATAAAACTGCAGCCTTGGTGAAACTTACTCTGCATTTTTATACATAGCTATTGAGGGCAAAATCAGGCATTACAGATTATTATACCTCAAAACATGGTACTTCACAGGAATTCCATGTTTTGTTAATCTGCAAATTTGACAAGGTGAAACTTCTGTTATGATACTCATATACTGTCAACCCAAAGGATTTTCCTCTTCTTCTGAGGGCTATTTATTACATCTGTTTCTGCCTTAAGACGTTATCTGAGTTCACAGAGATTTACTCCTAGGTGGTTGATATGTCCTCTTAAAGCAACTATGAATTGGCTCACCTGATAATTTTGAGCTGAAACATGCTTCTGATTTGCATTTTTCTCTCCAGAAACTTGATCTGGAGGGTTGTTCCCCCCCCCCCCCCCGCCTAGACATCTTTGTTTTAAATTTTGCAATACGAGTGACCATAAGTGTTTGGCGTAAGACTCCAGATTCACTTCCCCCGCCCCCATGAAAGGTGTGTTTTGGTTTCGCCGTCTAACCTATTTTCCAATCTAACTGTAGCTGGAAAAAGAACTAACATATGAGAGGCTATCAATATGGACCAGTCCAGAAATGATGGAGAAAACACATGTGGAGGTTCACCTACCGAGGATCAAACTAGAAGAGAGTTATGACCTCAAGTCTACCCTAAGCAGCATGGGGATGAAGGATGCCTTCAATCAAAACCAAGCTAATTTTTCAGGAATGTCAGCCCAAAATGACTTGGTTTTGTCAGAGGTATTTCACAAGTCCTTTTTGGAAGTCAACGAAGAGGGCACTGAGGCAGCAGCTGCCACTGCAGCTGTTATTGTAACGAGATCAGCTATGCAGCCGATAAAAATTGAAGCAGATCATCCTTTTCTTTTCTTTATCAGGCATAACAAAACCAAAAACATCCTTTTCTTTGGCAGATTCTGCTCTCCTTAGAACATTTCATCGCTTCTGCCACTTTATCAATAATCCTGTGCAGATAAAGGCTGGAATCTGAAGTGCACTTAATAAGACAGAGGTTCTGCTAAATTCAGTACTGTTTTCTGAGTATAAAATGCTTGGCAGCAAAGAAAAAAATATTGAGCCCTAGATTTAGGCCTAATGTTCGTTTTAAGGCATACCAATATATGCAAGCTTTTCTGTCTCACCTCTGATATACATCATTGTTGCCCAGTCCTGTTTCTTTCAAAATAATAAAGGGCATACATTTATCAAAGAAAAAATGGATGTCGGGTCACTCTCGCCTTTTGAGGTCCCTCCCAGAGCCCCACTATTCCATTCTGGCCTCTTGGCTCCATCCCTTGCCTTACCTTCCTCCTGTCCCTCTCGCCCTTGACCTTTTCCCTCTCCTTGCCCAGCTCCCCGTATGCCATCTCATAGATATTCTGTTGCACCCCTTGCCATAAAACCCTTACCCTCCTTTTCATCCTTTTTCTCTTCCTTTTCTTCTCAAAGCAGACAATTTGTGATATTGCCCTACAAGCAGGCAGCCTTTCACTCCTTGTTCCATGACCAGACCTTCTTGTCACCATAGAACCCCCATGTTTTTATATCTCCCTCAACAGTGTGTTGACTGAACTTAATGCTGTGTTGTGGCTTTAAGAACACTCCCTCGTCTATAATTTAATAGAGAATGAAACTGAAACTCACATAAGGTTTTCCCCACCCTCTAATTCTCATAAAGGTGGTTAATGGAGAGATGTGTAAGAGATTTTTAATTTAAACTGATCATTGGTGAAATCAACCAGGAGTGTATTATTCTGTTAGTATTTTTTATAATGTACTGTTCACTAATCATGGTTGTCAAAACAAATGTAGCATGTGATGTTTTTCTCCTGGGTTTGGAGCTTTGCTAAGAGCAAAAAAATGGTGGATGTGATATTTCAGTGAGAGTGAAAGCATTAACATTTAAGAAACCCAAAAAATGTGAGCTGATGGAGTATGTAGAATTTGAAAAGAAATGTGTAAACCATGTCTTGTAAAACTTACCTGAGACCTTGCACCCAAGATTATACTCACAGGGCATTGTTGTGTATTTTGGCAAAGCCAGAGGTCAGAGAATGAGCTCAGTGGAAATGCTCTTTAAAGCATATGTTAGGAAGCATTCACAGATTTTTTTAAAATCACAAGATCGATTAGCTGACTGGATGCATACCATGTATGAAGGCGATCCTGTTCCAAAGGTGATGAGCTCTGTTCAGAAGATAGTTCCACTCAATATACAGAAGATGGGCAGTTTATCTTGTGCTTATCAGTCAGTCAGCATTATAATACAGACTCCAATAACGTGGTTTGCTTCAATGTCAGACTCAAAGTATGTTGATAAAGAGATTGTTTCATACATACTGTTTCAGGGGATCATGTACTAACCTTTTACTGGCAAACACTTCATTTTACCCAAGAACATTTGAATAAAAAAGGGGGCAATGTAGAAGATTCATTTTGAAAGGAAATCTATGGGTATTTCTACATATCGACATGAACAGCAGCTAGAATGCACTGTAATAGAAATTTAAAGATGCCAGCCACAGAGACTGGCGAAACGTTAGGAAGAAAAACCTCCAGAACACAGCCAAACAGTCCGGAAAACCTACAACAACCATACAAAATGCATTATTTTCCTGTTTGTGTTCTTCACATGCTAAGAGGCTAAGGAAGTTATTTCCTTAATATATTTTCACTTGTAACAACCTTGATATTTTTTCCATGCTTTTTAAGTAACGCTAAAGATTGCTAATACTTATAATACTTTTACTAGGAGGTATATTATCCATCTTTTGTTTTTATATGTACCTTATTAGGCTATAAGCTCTTACATTTTTAGAATGTAACTTGAAATATTCTCATTGTGCTTTTTTACTCTTACAAAAATCTTAATCTTAAAAGATATGCTGCTGCACTTTATATGCCTATAACTTAAGTGTTGACACCTATAACTTTTCATAAGTTGCAAGGATGTATTTCTAAGTATATGCGCCTACAATTTTTTTCATAGCTGTAAGACTTTTGGATTTTACAACTGAAATATTTTGTGCATATGGAGCATAGAAGCAATGTAGATAAATAAAGCTTGTAGAAATAGATAAGCTGGTGATGCCTGAAATTATTGCAACAGTGAAAAGACTTCGTTTGATATTCAGATGAATATTGATATGATTGTCTGTGATTATTTGCTTTGATTCTGGAATTAACCCTCTACTGCTGCTTATTGAATATGCATTTTATTTGAATACCAATTTTTTTCCACCAAAGGTTGGGATGCTCCAAGTCAAATTTTGCTAGAAGGCTACTCTGTAAGGCCAGAGAACATGTAGCATTCTCAGGGGTGATGAACTACTTTTATTACTATCTCTCATAATTGCCCAAACTGGCTGGGACTGATAGTAACTGGACTCCAACCACATCAGAATAGCCATAAATTCTCCAACAATGTAACAATGTCTTCCTGTACAGTATTGTATTCTGAACTTACCATCAATATTTGGAAAGTTTAAAGTATCAGGCTCAGGGTGTGACTACACAGTGAGGGAAATGCTAATTAACTCACCTTCTCTTGCTGTGAAGTCGCATTAGGACATTCAGTTTGATATAAGCGGCCTCACAAGCAGAGGAAAAAAATCCTTCTAATTGCAGTTCTATTTAAAGCACCTGTAGGTGGCATAGTTCAATGAAACCACTTTAAGAAGGCTTTCCATCCACAATGACTATTTCCTCATCTTGTCTTGCCAACCAGATAGCTTGTTAAGCTGTAAATAAAAAGGTCTGCCCAAGAAATTAAGCTGTTAAAATAAAGAATTGTCTTGGGAGAGGGGCTTTGAGGAGAGAGATTAATGCTGGCACTGCTTGTGTGCATGTGCACACACACTCCTGTTCCTCCTTTGTGAGACAAGAGGTGAGGAGGAAGGTGGTTTTCCCAAGCACCATTTTGTACACATGGGCTAGGCTGGTCTTTCTGCATTGGGGAAAGCAAAAGGTTTTGATTTTTAAAAAGTAGAAGGGTCTGTAGTGGGCGAGGGGACTGTGGGTTGATTTTTTTTATTCTGTGTCGATACTTAACTAATATCAGCACAATGACTCTGCACTGAACTAGTTTATTCAAAAATTTAAATTCAGAGACATTTGGGGTGGATGTTCCTGCAGTTCCTAAATATCACGCCCTAGCTGCCTATGTCACCACAACACCACCCACAGACACACCCTCCCCTGCTATGGTGCAGAATGAAACAACTGCTCCCATGGGGGAAAGTCCTTTCAAATCATACCAGCTTGAAAAAATAGAAGCCCCCAGTGGCAGAGAAAAAACTCTGTATCAGGAGTAAAAAAGGCCAGATTGGTTCACGTGATCAGTAAAAAAAAAAAAAAATCAAATTCGTCCCTTATATACCCACAACCAATCCTGCAGTATTTGACCGTGTAGTTCCAGCCATAGCCAACCATTTGTTTTAATTGCAATATCTCTGTAAGTCATCAATTGTAGGAGATGGTTTCTCTTCTGACACCTTTGTCTTACAGTCTTTGTTTAGCTGCTCAGACTGACAGATGGACAAGCTTTCTGATTAAGGCTACCATGATGTGTGGATAGTCCCCATGTACACTACAACATTCTGGACTGCTGATGCCGCAGGAACAGGGTGGCTGAAGTATTATCAACTTCAGCACGGTCAGCTATTTAAGTTAAATAAGAATATAAGGATATTATCTAAACTCCTGTGTTAAGAACTATATGGATTGCTGAATTACTCTGGCAATCAAGTGTGATGAATGTGGAATTGATCTGCAATTCCAATGTGGCAGAAGCTGTGTGTTGCTAGGGAATCCTCTTAACAAACCTGCCTGTTAACGAATCAAGTCCAACCACAATTAAGCAGCAGAATAATTTACAGAGACTTTTTAATTTTCAAGTTAACCAAGAACCAGGAAAATAATTAAAGTAGTCATCACATGTTGCCTGTTAATAATCAAACTGCTTTATCAAATATTTTGTCAAAGGCGCAAAACATCAGGCCCTGATGATAGAGACATTGCCGTGCGTCTTCATATGCTTCATTGCCAGGCCTAAATCTCTGTGCTCAGAAAACATGCAATTTCTAGGACTCCAACAAATATATTGGACTAGCCTGCTTTGGGAAAATGTGTGTGTTTGCTTACATCTTAAAATGCAACCCACCAAATGTCCTGAAAAGAGAAAGACCAAGAATAAAAAGGCTCTTGCAAAAATCCCAGGCGAAGAGAGAGCTCTCTGATCTTGAGTAATGGACATACAAAAAACCCTAAGGCCTCTTTAACTTTTCCAGTAGTGCTAGTGGTCCATGAGAAGTTATCTTCTGGACTGAATAAGGCATGATGAACATGAACGTGCATAATTGTGCAATAAGAGTAAGATATAGAACACAACTCTTGTTGCCAAAAAGGCCTGGCATACGGAAGGATTTGCATACAGCAGAGCAAATATACAAACTGTATTCTAAAGGCCACTGTAGACAAAAAGGCAGCAATGAAAGCTCATCAGCTTACATCAGGCAATGCTGTAGGACCACAGGATCCGTGGGGGATCAGTTCCAAGCCACACACACCCTCCATGGATGCTGGAAATTGCAGATAAAGTGAACCCTACTTATTGCACAGTCTCTGGTTCCCTCTAGTGACTAGTTCTGGTAATACATATTAGAAACACATATTTGGGGTGTGTGGGGGTTAATATTTTCAAGCAGTGGATAAGTGAATCACGGGTACTGATTCTGCAGATATGGTATTCCTACTGTACTTACAAAAATCTAATATGAAATTTTAAGTTTGACATTTTGTTAGCACACAACAGTGTGATACACTGTACTCCATAGCCATTGCACACTAGCCTTTAAGGAGAACAGAACCTCCCATAGAACAGAATGCTCCTGGTTTTGTTGTGCCGAATCAAAAATAGGAACGGGTGGTCAGTGGTGAATTCTGGTACTCTCATGGCACACCGCATCATCATAATAGCTGCTGTGGCAGCAGCTGCCTCTGTGCCCTCCTCATTTACCTCTACAAAGGATTTGTGAACAACCTCGGACAGGAATAAGTCATTGTTGGGTGACATGCGAGAGAAATCTGCCTTGAGCTCATCAAAGGGTTCTGTCATGCCCATGTTGCACAGAACAGGCTTCAGGTCATATGTTTCCTCCAGCTTAAATTTGGGTAGAGACAACTGAACTTCAGTTTGATCCATCATCTCAGGGTTGATCCAGTCCACAAGCTTTTCATAGGTCAGTTCTCTCTCCAGCTAAAGTAAGACAAATAAGAAGCATTAAAGGAAGATGGAAATCCCGGTTGTAGATTTGTATCTTGTAACTCTGGCTTGAAAGAACATGTCATGCAACTGAAAGTGGATGGAGGACACCCTTTCGAAAATTGCCCTCCACCTGAAAAAGCTCCTTTCATCCCCAGTAAACCATCTGGTTCTCTGTAACTCTACTAGAAGTACTCAGTTCATCTGCTCCCTGATACACATTTTTCCCTGTCTGATCTTTCCACCTCCTGCTCCAAGATGAATATTCTGATTCAACTGCTCTTGTTTAATCAATTTCGGTATGATCATAATCCAGTTTTAGTAGTGAATGCTTTAAGCTGACATCTCAAGTCACTATCGTCTGTGGCATTCTGTTAGTCTGTGGTTTAATTACACTCTTTTTCAATCAAGTAGGTGGGTGGGCCTTAGTAAGAGTGGCTATTCTTGGTAAGAGTGGACATTTCACCGGTTCTAGCAGTATGACCTTGACAGCAGCCACACCAATGTCACCAGAAAACCCTTAAAGAGGGGACGGTATCTTTGTACAAGCCAAGAAAGAATTTAAGACAAAGTCAATAAAGAGTCTTGTGGCACCTTAAAGGCTAACAAGTTTAATTTGCCCCCTCCTTATCTCACCCCCAGTATTTGGAGATTACTATCTTCTAAGATCATAAGAAAGGCAGTACACAGAATGACACAGATGCTGTCCAGATGCATTCCGTCTATTACTCCTGACTGAAACATCAGCAGCACTAAATCCATTTCAGGTAGGCAATGTGTCTGCATTACAGAGATGTGAAACTGAACCAGAGGCAATTACAGATCTGTTTTAAAAAGAAATGAAGAATTGCACTAATAGGCTGAAAACTGTGCCTTGGTCTCTTCCATCACAGTACTATCCTAACTAAACATGGGAACATAAAGCTGCCAATCATAGCCTCTGGTTTATCATCAACTGACCTTGTGTGCATGAACAAGTAATGAGACTATAATAGGAAAAGAAAGATGGATACCCAACTGCATACCCAGCCAAGCACTTCTACAACTTTCTAAATCTTTACAACAGGGGCAGAACGGTGCTGACTGTACTTTACAGGAATATAAGTAGCTGTTTTGAAGAGGGCAGAACCTTACTGCTGTAGCAATAGCCACACACAAGGGCTATCCAATGGACAGAGGTCACCATTCCATTCCATGCCTCACCTTTTCCAAACCAGTGGAATTATCCTCAATTTTATCAGGAAGCAAAATAATCATGCTCAGCTCGTTACCGATGTAAGGGACCTCAAGAATTTTGGTCCGATACTCTCCTACGTAGGTCATGTTGTATTTAGCTTTCTTATGCATCATCTGCACCGGTTTGCTTTCATTCTGCAAGTGGAAGAACAAGAAATAAGGGGAAGGAGTAGAAACTAGATCACACAGAGCAGCTCTTATGAAAATGACACGGTGGTGGGGCTCCTGCTATAATGCCAGCACTGAAAACAGTTGCAAATGGTCCCATACACACACGGCTATGATCCTCAGGGATTATGCCCTGTTCAACAGGAAGTGTACGGTTTGGGTTTATTAAATAATTAAATAAATGGTTCAGGGTTAAATAAATATTTAAAAGATACAGGTTTAGAGTATTTTTAGTTTAGTGCCAAAATTAGTCTGGTAAGAATATATCTCTTTGAAAATCAGATGTGAGTGTAGAGAACTTGGGCATAGGTTTGTGACACAAGGAATAAGTTTGTGAGAGGAACTGGATCACACAGAGCAGCTCTTATGAAAAAGTTTGTTAGATTAGCACACAGAAGGAATGGAGAAAAGTCTTGAACTTCCTTATTGTTGAAACAAAGTAGTGTCAATCGGACTTCATTTGGTTTGAACATCTGCCCGTTGGCATGACTTCCAACATGGACAATGGCATTTGGTGAGAATATATTAACTGAAGGGGACATTCAAATGGCAGACCGTATCGCAGGGTAACTGTAACTAGGGAACAAGGTGTTGGATTTGTTCTTGTTCTTTTCATACTTTCCATACCTTCGTAATTTTGAATGGCCTTTCCGACGTGTGCTCTTTCAAGAACTGATCTGCCCAGTTACCCTTGAAATAGATGGCATTCACCAAGACCAGTCTTGTAAGATTGTTAATTATTCCTGGGGCAAGCAGGTTTTGGATTTTACCTTTAGAAGGGAATAAAGAGCTGCTTTAAAACAGGAGCATAGCATTCTTTCTCTTATACACACTCATGGATACACACAGAATAATGTTCCATCAAGTATTCACAGAATCCCATGTTTCCTTTTTGAGAAAATAAAAACAAGACAGATAACATGGAAATCAAAGATTTAATCACCTGTTGTTTGTTCTTCTACCCAGGTATTAATATGCTTTCTGGCATCTTCTGAGGCTTTAAAGAAATCAAGTTTCTCTAGACTGGCTTGGTAGAACTTCTGGCTTGATTCTATAAATGGCTTAAACAAACAAAGCTTTTTAAGCATCAAGACTTCATGTCATGCTTTGCATCAAATTAAAACTATCATTTGGTTTTTGCCCCAACAAAAAGAGAGGAGGAAAAAAAGGACGGATTTCATTACTGAGATACATAATGAGATGGAAAATTTGTGACGCCCAGACTAACAGCATAGCTTTAAAAGCTGATTTAGAATATTAATGTTAAACTAAATAAATCATTCTGAAAATCCAGTGTTACTTCTGGTCATGAATATACTCAGCAATGATGATAGGCGATTGTTAGACCTACACAAGCTGTGCATGTGGGATCTGTGTGCAGGATGGTCGATTCCCACCGTGTTTTGTACAAATACCATTCCTGAAAGATGCAGGAAGATCTTGAGTCCTGATGTGCTCTTTCCTATCCACACTTCTCTTCAAGGGCAAAAATAGCCGTAGCTCTTTGTGCCCAAGTTTTGGCATTTCATTAGCAAATGTTTGCTATCAAACAGCAGGAAGTTCCCCCCCCCCCCCGAACATTATTCATAAAGCTCATAAAGATCTTGTCAGATCCAAAGGTGCATGTGCCATGCAGCCCTATGCACATCTACCCAGGCATAACTTCCACCATGTCCTATACGTCTGGCTCTCTGCAGAATAGTTTCTGACAGTCCGATTCTGTCTTCAGAAGCTTACAATTACAACATGAGGGTAACACAGTTTTGCATAAGCCACTGAATCCCAAACATTGTGGACAGAAAGAGAAAAACACATTTGTGCTGTTCGGTGAATTCTCATTCAAAAACCCGACAGTGTACTGGGAGGTACAGAGGGTGTGGTATAGCACAATACATGGTGGGAAAGAATATATAGACTATAGTGCAGGAGGTTTAAGGGGACCATGAAGGAAAACCTTGAGAAGGAGTTTGCATAACATTTTGCATGGGAATGTGTGTAAAGACTCTGGATTGGGGCCACTCCTCTAGACAGCTCTCTGTTACTCAGTTATAAACAGCTGTTTTCTAGGCAAAAGTGGTTTTCCACCACACACAAAATAAACACAGTTGCATCCAACATTTGGTTAAGCCGTTGTTCATACTAAGGTATCATTTGATAGCTAATACCCCTTGAAAGGGCCACGTGGAAAATGAAATCTGTTTCTCCAGCAGTCATCATCTTGTGGCAAGGGGTGCCACGCGCACATTAGCAGAATTACGTCCTGCTCTGCATTTATTACCTTTTTTGAACAACAGAGCAGTCCTTCTTCACTTTTTGTATATTAAATACCAAGTAGACAATCCAGTTTGAGCCAGAGCAGCTGTGAAATCAAGCTCATATTGTTTGCTCTGCACAGCAGCCTAGAATGTATTTAAATATGTGAAGCAGGAATTTCACTGCTGATTTGCAGCCCTCCTGGTGAAGTTCCTTCCACTTTTGCAAGCCTCTATTGCTCTTCTATCTCCTCAGGTGCCCTTTTAAAGAAGAAACTAAGAATGCACAAACTGGCATAAAGTCTTACAGCTGTACAACTCTTCAAAGGAAGATAGTCACACTTACAAAGAATGTGGAATTTGAACACCAGCACAGCAAGCATGGACCTCTTACTACCATCCATTTAGGTGGAAATGAGCAGAACTCCTAAATGGAACAAGGAGAGAATCCAGCCTCCATTTGGTTTGACTATTCATAGCAGGTTCCCTGAGACCCAGGATGACTATTGACCAAAAGATTTAATTGCCTGTGTAGAACTATGTGACTAATGCTGCTTCCTGGTTCATACTGGTTCTCTTCCTCACCCTTGAGATGTCCCTCTAAATCTGCTGGGACATATTATTGGAAAGAACAGGTGGATGGGAAGGGCAGAGCTGTCATCCTGAACAAGGATAGGACAGCATAACCAAATTCAGAGCAGCATCACTTACTGGAAGAAACTCATAAGATGCTTCTCCAAAAAGCCTGTTGGCCAGTCTCAGCAAATACTTAGTTCCAGATTGGTTGATTTCAGGAATAAGTTTCTCATATCCCTGGTGAACCTCTTCACCTTTGCTCACACACAGTACCTGCAGGAGGACAAGCGGTTAATGTCAGTTATGTTTTTCATAATATTCAAATAAGAGTGCAAGCATTTCTCTAATGACCACTTGAACCCTGTAAGATTTCTTTTTTTAAAAAAAAGGGCTTAATGACTTTCAGCAAGACCGACCATGACATACTCTACAACATGACAAACCACTACAATATTAGAAAGCCCTTTCTGGTTTTAGCTCTTTTTTGGGGTCTTGGGACTGAGAGTCACAACAGAGCCTCAGTCTGCTTTATAGCTTGAAGAAGCAAAAACATGGTTGGTTTTTGTTGTTGTTGTTCCCTATTCCAATCTTCCCTTTGGATTGAATGGGACATATTTCTTGGAACCAGACTCCTCAAGACATCACTCAGAATACCAGCATCTATATGGATAGGCTCTAAAAAGTAAATAATATAGGGCATGGTTCATCTCCCAGCACCTATTAATCCCAGCCATCTAGAGTCCAGGAGCAGAAGAAGCAAGAGGGGGTCTCTCCACCTACTCCTTTAGCAACTGCTAACTGTGTGGTCAGCGTCTTGTCTAGGCTGGTCCCTGGGAAATGTGCAGAGGCTTCTCCCCTTAGGTTCATGGTCATTAGCTTCTAGAACTATAGCATGGCCTGTTATAAAGAAAACACTCATGTTTTCATGTTGTATATTACAGGTACTTGCAATTCCCAGTTCAGAATCAATAATATTTCTCTTAAAGGACTCACCTTTGAGATTTGGGCGGCAGTGTTCGCTTCTGCACCCAGTAAGACCATCGTCAGGGCGGAAGTAATACTCAAAGGAGAAAAAAATAAATTCTTTGTGGGATCCTTTTCACTTAGCTTCTTGAAAAGGTTCAAGGCAAAGGTAGTGTTGGCTGTAGCAAGACTGTCCATGTTTCAGAACCTAGGGAACAATCATAGGTCATAACTATTGACGATGTCAATAACTATCTGCTGTCCAGTTGATTCTGATTTACTGAGACCCTTCTCGGAGTTTTGTAGATAGAGAAGTCATTTGCCATTCCCTTTTTCTGGGGGTTGCCCTGGAAATGTGCAGCTTTCTCAAGAATACACAAGCTGACTTTTCTCCCAGGAGGCACAATGGGGAATTGGAACTCCTAATCTTTGGCTCTACAGGCAGATATCCAACTCACTGAGCTATCCAGCCAGTTACCACATACAACTCAGAGTTAAATATTTATTTCCAGATTCTACCTGCATTATAGTTTTATCTTTCATAAGTGGCATAATGCTATCAGTACAGGTTTTCCAAGTTTAAAAGTAAATGTTTTTACACCCTGCCTGGATTACTGTAATGCTCTCTATGTGGGGTTACCTATGGAAAGTGTCCAGAAACTTCAGTGGATTCAAAATGCAGCAGCCATAGATTGCTGACTGGGGTTGGTTACAGGGATCACATAACCTTCTTGTTACAACAGCTCCACTGGCTGCTGATCTGTTTCTGAGCTGAATTCAAGGTGTTGGTTCTAACCTAAAGCCCTAAACATCTTGGGCCCATGCCATGTTAAAGACAACATCTCCCTTTATGAGCCTGCCTGAGCTATAAGATCAACAGGAGAGGCCTTTCTCTCAGTCCCATCATCTTCACAGGTGCACTTGGTGAGGACACAGGAGAGAACCTCCTCTGTTGCAGTTCCCAGACTCGGGAACTCCCTCCCACAGGAAGCTAGACTGGTCCCATCTTTACTGTCCTCCTACAAGCAGGCCAAGACCTTTCTTTTCAGGCAGGCTTTCCCTGAGTGGGGTTTTTAATGGATTGTTGTACCATACTGCTTTGAATGTGCTTTGGTGTTGCTTATGTTTTTGATATAGTATTTGTTTGATCCTTTTCAGTACAGTGGTACCTCGACTTACGAACTTAATCCGTATTGGAACGGCGTTCGTACGTCGAAAAGTTCGTAAGTCGAGGCAAACTTTTCCATAGGAATGCATTGAAAACCATTTAATCCGTACCTGCTGTTTTTCGTTTGTATGTCAAGGCACTGTTCGTAGGTAGAGGCATTAGTTCCCATAGGAACTAATGCAAAGCCGGTTAATCTGTACTCTACCACTAGGGGGAGAATTTTTTTTTTTCTTCTTTTGACCTAAGATGAACTTAGGTCAAAAAAAGGGCAGGAAAGGTTTTTTTTCCGTTCGTAAGTCGAGGCTCCATTCTCAAGTCGAAGCAACATTTTGCGAACGGAGCCGTTCGTAACTCGAAAAGTTCGCAAGTGGAGACGTTCATAAGTCGAGGTACCACTGTACAGTGGTGCCTCGCTAGACGATTGCCTCGCAGGACGAGGAAATCGCTAGACGATGCCTTTTTGCGATCGCTACTGCGCTTCGCAAAACGATGTTTCCCTATGGCGATTTTCGCTAGACGATGAGGTTTCCCCATAGGAGTGCGCCGACTAGTGGTGAAAAGCTGTCAGTGCAGCTGTCAGGGCATTCCTATGGGGACCCGCACTCGCTAGACGAGGTTTCCCTATGGGAAATTTTCGCTAGACGACTGCATTTTCCCTTGGAACACATTGAAGCGATTTCAATGCATTCCAATGGGAAAACGTGCTTTGCTAGACGATGTTTTCGCTAGACAGCGATCCTCGTGGAACGGATTAACATCGTCTAGCGAGGCACCACTGTATTTGTATATACACTGTTGGTAGCTTTAATATTGTCTTTTAATAGTGTAAACCACCTTGAGTCCTTTTAAGGACTAAGGTGGGGTAAAATTAACTAACTAACTAACTCTGTAATGCCACCACTTTCTGGTACTGGAGAGGATACGGTGTCAGGAAGTTCTAGATGTTAAGTGGATGTTACATTTCTTTAAAAACAGTGGTTGCCAAACACTGAACAAAAATAAAATGAAATATTTTTAGAAAGGGGAAAATGTGCACACACAGAATAAATGAACTGATGTTCACTAAAATCCTGCTATTCAAATTCCTTCCCTAAACATAAAGAAATGCATACCAAGTAAATATTATAAGTAATTATTAAAAATAAATAAATGACCGTGGTAAGAGCTAATGAACACAGATGACAGAGAGAGACGGAAAGCAAAACAGCTCATCTCACTGTGTTCCAGGTTTGCACGGAACTTCGAAAACATGAACTTCTGCCATGGCTTCTAATCTCTGTCCCTGCGTGGTGGTAGGTTGTGAAAGGAAAGGGACAGTGCTACTTGTTCACACTGGTGGCGAAATTCATGATCTTCTTTCCCCTGGTTTTCTGAGTGTGACCGTCACCTTCCCCCAAGGAATAGGGTGGAGGGGAAGACGTCTAAGGTCACCAACAGTGAGGCAGAGACTGAGTGTAGCAAGTAATGCTAGGCTCCAAGGTAATTGAGCTGTGAAATGCTGAAGGTCTCATTTGAGGGGAAAGTGTGATGACATAGATCACTTGCTGAGGTCACAACTGGGTGACAGTATCCTGAAGAGGGGACAAGGGCTGGAGCAGGGCAGGGAAAAGAAAGCCATGAGTTTTTTGTTTTATTTTGTTTTGTTTGTTTTTAAAGAGCAAGCTCTCCCAAAAAGGGAGGTTTGGGGTAGCAGAAGGCCATTTTTCTCACTCTCTGAAAAAAACTCCATAGGATCAATAAACAATGAAACTAGGATCCAATTCCAGACTAGCTGCTCAAAAGCACTTCTGACAGGAACCTGGGAACATTCTGCAACATTTTATTGCAGGTCTAAGAGTGCAATTCCATAGGATCAGAAAAAAAAAAACTAGCACCTGCTAACTTCCATTTCATACACCAAAACAACTAAAGGCAGCAAACGTAGCAAAGATCAGCAGCAGACAAGGCCTGAGAAATTCAGCAGCCTGACAAGCTGTTAAACAGGCTGGATAGCTCAGTGAATGAGGTATCTGGCTGTGGAGTCAAAGGCTGGGAGTTCAATTCCCCACTGTGCCTCCAGAGAGAAGAGTCAGACTGTGTGGTCTTAGGAAAGCTGCACTGCACCAGGATGCCCAAAGAAGAAGGGAATGGTCAACCACTTCTGAGTATTCTATATCTAGAAAAACCTTGAAAGGGGTTGCAATGAGTTAGAACTGACTTGATAGCACACAATCATTATTATTATTAGTCAAGCATTCCTCATCTGTTACACCAAGGCAACAACTAGTTGCTGCATATTTTATCTACAAGTCTCATTTAGTAGAATAGCATAAGTCACCGTGAAGCTGTTTGCAGAGATTAAATGTACTTCCAGGTGGTCTCTCGTTACCACATTGTGTTCATATTGAAAACCTGAATAAACATTCAAAAGCTTCTTAAGTTCCTCTTGGCACCTACACAGGAGCAACCTCTTTTCAAGTGCTGAATGCAATGAATCAGTAGGGCCATATAAGGCCCTATGCTGCAGGATTTCCTTCTTATTCTGCAGAAGAAAACATATTTGTCTTATTTCCTGTACACATCACCGTCCTAGGGCGCCCTCAGAGCTGCTGCAACTGATAGTACAGAATTCCAACACATGTACTTTCTCCACCCAGAACCACACCCTTTCTCTAACTGCTCAAAGGAATGATGTTTGCCTGACACTTTAGAAGTTGTCTATTACACCTGCAACAAATGAGCCCAAAATCTTCCCTGGAGAGAATGAAGGAGCAGAAGGGAAGTCTGGCGCATCCTAAGAAGTCACCCAATTAACATTTTACAGATTTGCTGTGGATCCCAAACTGAACTATGTTATCCTCTCCCATCCAGCCACATCTGCTGTCAGAACCTTCCGTACAAATTAAACAAATACCCTAAATATCATTACTACGGTTTTTTTTCCCCTGCAGAGGTCCTATGCTCTAATAACAGCTCCAAAGCGGGCAGAAAATCAATAGGCGCAGTTACAGCCTTTCCCAGTACAGTACAGAGATGAAGAGAGGGATAAAAGGGTATAGAGCAGAGTTGTGTCCCTGTCCTCCGCCTACACACAGCCCAGCAACCCTGCCCACCCGCTTAAGTCCTGGACGGCACTACCCTAAGCGCCATCCAGACACGACTTCCAGTTCTCCACGCCGATAAAGGCAGCCTCACACTGGAATCATCGCCGGCCTTCATGCACTAAGCCATAAAACAGCTGCTCCATGGGCTAGAATACGTCTGTAACACGTCTTTTGGAAGACTGTGGGGTAGAGACTGGTGGCATCTGAAAGCTTGCTAGATCTAGATCAGTAGATTCTTCCTTGGACTGAATGAACAGTGTGTATGTATGTATGTATGTATGTATGTATGTATGTATGTATGTTTACACACACACACACACACGAGAAACAAAAGAGAGGCGAACGCGGCTACTCTTTTGGAGTCGTCAGCAAACACTAGTGGACGCCCCGCATTCTTTCTACGGCTTCCAAGCAAACGGACGACTACAAGCCCAAAGAGGGCCGGGACTGACACGCGTCCCCCCCCCCTCCCGAACGTCCCCCTCCCCTCCCCTCCGGGTTTACCAGCGGGCGGGAGTAAGGCAGAGAGGCAGAGGCTGTTCCGGGAAGGCTCGGCGGAGGTCTCTCGCCGGAAAGTCCTGAACGGAGTGGAAGAGGGGAGGCCGGGAGCGCAACCAGGCGGCGCGGCGGCGGCCGCTGACTCAGCCCACTTCCGGAATCCCGGTGGCCGCCCCGCTGCTTCGCCAGAAAGCCGCCCCGCGGCGGGAGGAGGCTGACTCACAGCCTCATGGCCTCTAACAATCGCGCTTGGCTTTCGTTCCCACGGGGCATCTGCCCACTAGGCGCACATGCCCCGGGAGGGGAAAGTGAAGTCGCTGCGTTTTCTCCGTGGAGGCGCTGGCAGAGCTCTTTCCCTTAAGAGTAGGAGATCCCAGGAAGGCGGCTTGTCCTTTGCAGGATGCATCCTAACAGCGTCGACCCGGCTTTCGTGGGGAAAGCCTGCATCTCCCAAGAGGGTGCTTACACCTGCGTCTTCTTTCAGGTCTCTGTGTTATGTGCTGTCGACAAGGGGCTGGACGCGGTGATCCGCAGGCTCTCTTCCGGCTCTGCCGTTCTAAGACCATGATGAACTCGCTCTCGCCTTACGGCAACCCTCATAGAGTTTCCGAGGTATATGAGATACTTAAGGAGTAGTGTTATCATCCGTCTCCCACCACCACCACCACGAGTTTCAGAGACCGAGCATGAGCTCTGTGTAGTACACCACACTGGCCTTCCCTGCTAAGAGTTTACTGAGCCAATAGTCCCAAATCCAGATTGAGGGTGATGCCTTTACTGCGCTCACTTAGCCTGCTGGGAGACTTCCTTGCAGTTCCCCCTTGGCGGCTGTCGTACTTCCTTGATCGCCAGGGAGAAAATGCAGGTTAACACCCTCTGAGCAGCCTTGCCCTGCCACCGACAGGGAAAGATGGGTTTCGGCGCAAGCTAGTAAAGGGTGGGGGGGAACCTTCGATCAACAGGGAGCGGCAGAGGCGAACCCTTTTATTTCCCACCACCCTGATCGGGCCTTTGGACAAGTTACTTCTTTCAGGGTTAGAGCCTTCCGACGTTCTTTCTCCCTCCCTTCGGTTACCGTCGATCCTGCTCAAAGAAGCCCTCCCAGGCCGGGAACCGCCTCCAGCTGCAGGGCACCCCCACTGGCCGGGACCAAGGCTGGCTCCGCCCCGCCTCGAAGGGACTAAGCCGCAAGGGCCCGTGGGATTCCCTGGAGACCCGAAAGAAGTCCGAGGAAGTCGCTTCGCGCCCTTGGTTCAGCCCGTGGCTCCGGGACGCTCAGGACTGCTGATAGAGGAGGTCTTTTAAAGCCTGTCTCCACGGTTTTCCTTGTTGACGTGCTTGGAGAGGAGAGGGAAACGACGTGGGGAATCTCCCGGGCCTGGGGGGGGGGGGTGCTGGGGCAGTTATTCAGAACCCACGCCTCTGTCTTGATTGCTGAAGCTGGCTGGACCGAGGTCATGGAGGGCGACTTCAGGTGTCCCGTTTTCCTTCTGAAGGCCTTGAGCACTTGTGGGGTGATGCGATGCTGTCTCTCCTACATCCCCAGGAGAAAAGGGCCCTGGAAAGAGGGGGCAGAGCATCGATCCAGCTAGCTCACTGTCGCCGCTGCTTGCTTGACCGGAGCTCTGGAGAGAAGCGCCAAGGGAAGCCTTCTCTGGTGGGGCCTGGTCAGCAGAGGCCAGCGTTGCACCTGAGGTCTTTGGCAGAGAGAGGATCTATGCTGCTGTTGGGCTGCAGCCTCCTCTGCCCGGGGAGCCATGGCACCAGGGTGGATTCTGGAGAGAGGAATGCCCCCTTTGAATGGTTCTTCTGTCCTAGAGGTGTTGGAAGCTGTAGCCCAACACAAAATGCCATCAAGGAGGCAGGTGTACAAAGGCTAGACTGGATGTGGGTCGACCCACGGACTCTCCATCCAGACATTAGAGCAGTTCAGTGGATGTGCTACTACAGGACTGGCGGTGTAGCCTTTCCTTCTGAGGAATCAGATGCAGAGCTTGGGGATCATTCAGGACCAAGCACTGCTCCGGGAGAAGGGCAGGTGCCTAGGAACCCCTTGGTCTGGCTTCCATTGGAGCACTTGCTGCGCCTCTTCTTGGAACGGGCAGATCTGCCCATGACCATTCCCACCCTTTTCGCTTCCCTTTTTCACTATAAGAAGACACCCTGAAGTGCATTCAGAACCTGAAGGCGACACAAACCGTGGCACCCGGGCTGTGTGCAGCTCTAGCTGTGTACCAACCCCACTGGTTTCTGCTTTCTATCTGGGGCCACCTGATTCTTGCCCCATGAATCTTCCCACGGGCTAAGATCTGCTCCTGATTGCCACTGCCTGTCCCAGTGCCAAGAGCGGATTGGTTTAGCGGCAATGCCCAATAGTTTTTCCAGTGAAGACATTCCGGTGACTGAACTCTTGTGGGCGATTAGATGGGCTGCTTCTTTGTTTCGTTCTGAGTGGGTCCTTATGCCTTGCGCAGCTTCAGAGTGATTTCCATTTAATCCACTTCTCCGTTACATTTTGAAAGATGCATTTAAAGTGGCTGTTCCACTCCCCACGCTTTTCTTAATTTGCTGTTATGTTCCACTTTTTTAAAAAAATGTTTATATTGTACCTTCTCTTTAGGGCTGTTTTGAAGTTGAACAATGAGCCAAAATTTGGGGTCCAGTTCAGTGTTGGTTACGGAATATAAATCCCTGTATGGTTTGTATCCAGGCTACCTGGAGGACCTAATCGCTCCATGATAGCCTTGCCAGCCTTAAGCTCTTCAGAGAAGGCCTTTCTCTTGGTCCCAGTGTCCTTGCAGGCGCCTTTGGTGGGGGCAGGAAAGAGGGCCTTCTCTGCGGCTACTCCCAGTTTGTGGAATGCTCTCCCTCAGGAGGCCAGGTTGGCCTCCTCCCTTTTATCCTTCTGCTAACAGTGGAAGTTGTACCTTTTCAGCCAGGCTTTAAATAACTAGAACTGATACCCTGGATGCAGTTCTTTTTTAATCTGTTGTTGACATTTTAAACGCTCTTTAGTATATCAATGGGTTTTTTATTATTCTTGTATGTTGTTGTTTAGTCGTTAAGTCGTGTCCGACTCTTCGTGACCCCATGGACCAGAGCACGCCAGGCCCTCCTGTCTTCCACGGCCTCCCGGAGTTGGGTCAAATTCATGTTGGTAGCTTCGAGGACGCTGTCCAACCATCTCGTCCTCTGTCATCCCCTTCTCCTCTTGCCTTCACACTTTCCCAACATCAGGGTCTTTTCCAGGGAGTCTTCTCTTCTCATGAGATGGCCAAAGTATTGGAGTCTCAGCTTCAGGATCTGTCCTTCCAGTGAGCACTCAGGGTTGATTTCCTTCAGAATGGATAGGTTTGTTCTCCTTGCAGTCCAGGGGACTCTCAAGAGTCTCCTCCAGCACCACAATTCAAAAGCATCAATTCTTCGGCGGTCAGCCTTCTTTATAGTCCAGCTCTCACTTCCATACATCGCTAATTCTTGTATAGTTAATTGCTTTTTAATCTCTAATTTATTGTGGTTTTGGATTCCTTACTTTAATATTGTGAGCCATCTTGGTTCCCCTCATCGGAGAAAGGTGGCCTACAAATGATAGGAAATGAAATAAAAATAAGAGTATATACATTTTGTTCCAATTTTTTTAGATCTTCACCATGGATGCCCTGGCTAATGCAAATGCTCATTTTGCTCTCGATCTCTTCCAAAAGTTGACTGAAGCCAACCCAGAAGGCAACATCTTCTTTTCTCCATTTAGTGTATCTTCTGCACTTGCTATGGTCATCTTAGGGGCCAAGGGTGACACAGCCACACAACTCTCCAAGGTCAGTCACCATTTCTTATCATTATATGAGGCAGCTTTTGTGTTGGTTTCTGGATATTTTGTTAAAGAGGTTCCATTAGCAGTCATTTGAAACACTGCATACTTAAATTACTCAACTAAGCAGGAGACATTTAGATTTAGATTTAATTGCATCAGATGTTAGGAATGTAGTGGTTCATAGTCCTGACTTCCAGGGAACTGTTTATGACGGTATTGTCTCCGGATGAAAATGCCCTAATACAATAAAGCTAATTGTTCTTCCCCTCATGGCTTAGACTTTGTACAGCATTGTATCAGGTATGCCTGTCATCATGATAAGTCATCTGCCCAACCCATGTGAAATTCTAAGAAGTAGAAATACTAATGATAAGGAGAAAAGAGCATACTCGGGTGAAGATAAAGAAGATAAACACGATACAAAGCCAAATTAGAGTGCCAACTATGCATTTTGAAATCTGAATACATGCTCCCAAAAGTTGGTATCGCATCAGGCAGGCTTCATCCGCTGGAACCAGCAGCCACTTCTGTGATCATGACTTCACAACAGTTCAAACAGTTCTTAGTCTTAACATAGTCCCTTCCCATTCGCTTACAACCCTGTATTTCACAGCTTAAGCACTAAGGGTTGTGAATCACTCTCAATAGTTTGGATGCTACTTTGCTTTACTATAAAGTAAAAGGGTACTGCTATAAAAGGCCAGGGGATTAAGCCTCCAGAACCCCTGTGCTCACTGTCCAGAACATGAGAACAAGCGTTTGCTTCTTGTGTTGTAACTGAGGGCTGGTGACATTTTATCCTTTATTTGGGCATGGTTGTTTCCTCCTGAATTAATCACAGCTGGGCAAATTGGGGGAGAAGAGGTGCGTTCTTTTGAAAATAGTCCAGAGCAAGGGGAGGTATGTTTCTTTATTGACTAGCTGTGTCCCATCTTGAAACTGCTCTCCTGACTCCGCATGCCCTGGAGTTTTGGAAAAGAAAATGGTTCCCATGGAAGTGAATGGGGACTCCCCACCCCAAAAGCTGATGCAGGGCAGTGGTGGTGGTTTTTGCCAGGAAGGAACTGGGAAGTAAAGAGGAAAATTAACATCTTGCTGTCCCTTGCATTAAAGGTAAGAATTTCTTCTACCCCCTATGTGTTTAAAGAACACATAGCCTGTCATAGGATCACATATCATTTGGTGTTGAGTAAATGATCACTTAGGTTTCTAATGTGTTGCATCTTCTGGATCTGGTGCCAGGAACAGTACAGTCAACCCTCGACTTACGAACTTAATCCGTTCCGGAAGGACGTTCTTAAGTCGAAAAGTTCGTAAGTCGAATCAGCATTTCCCATAGGAATGCACTGAAAACCAATTAATCCGTTCCAGCTGTTTTTGGTTCTTAGGTCGAGGGGCGGTTTGTAAGTCGAAGCATTAGTTCCCATAGGAACTAATGCAAAGCCGGTTAATCTGTTCCTACCACTAGGGGCAGAATTTTTTCTTTTTTTCCCTTTTAACCTAAGATGACTTAGATTTAAAAAAAAAGGAAAGAAAAGAGGGAGGGAAGGAGGGAACAGACACCTTTTCAACAGAACACCTTGAAAGTTCAAATTTCGCGCTTTCCCCGCCTCCCGCGTGGTTTTTTTTTCGGTTCGTAACTCGAAGCAAAGTTCGCAAGTCAAGGCTATATTTTTCTATCAGAGCGGTTCGTAAGTCGAAATGTTCGTAACTAGGGCCGTTCGTAAGTCGAGGGTTGACTGTACTTTGATTTTCTGTTCTGCATTTCTGACTCCCAAACATCCATTTGAATAAGACTACTGGTTGCACCACTTCCTGAAACCGCACAAGATCAGAACTAAGGGAATCCATTGAATTGCCTTATGCCTCAGTAACTACACAGTATAGAGTCATGCCTCTTTCAAAATGAAACCTAAAACCCCGAGAACACTCAAATGAGTGCATAAATGTGGGCAGGCAAGGTATAAATTTAATCAGGAAACATAGGCTCTCTTTCCTTTCTTATGGCCTGCTGTACAGAACACTTACGGATCTAGAGAGCTTTTCCAGGGGTCAGGTTTGTGCAGCTTCTTGATCAATCTGCTTTCTTCAGTCAACATCATGGTATTAATCGATCATCTTTTTTTTCTCCATGCAGACCTTTCACTTTGATGCCGTCAAAGACCTTCATTCCAGATTCCAGGCCCTCAATATTAGAATTAACCAGAGCGATGCACCTTATATACTGAAGCTTGCCAACAGACTGTATGGAGAAAAGACTTACACCTTTTTGCAGGTATGTTAATGAGAGGACTCCACATTTTGAAAACATACCTAGTCATGGGGCTTGTGTGTGTGTCTCTGTGTTTCTTCACATGATATGTGACTGCCCTAGAATATGATGTTTTCCTGGGTTCCGTGATGATCCAGGATAGAATTCATTTTGGACTTACATGAATCTGTAATAATGGTGAATGTAAATATGTTATTGATCTGCTACAGAAATGTATGAGAACTGATCATTTCAAGAAATCATCTCTACCTAGACTGATGTAATTAACTCTGCCAGGCAAAATAAATTGTGTAATTAAAAATGGAATGGAGAGCTGGCTGATAGTAATTTCATAGCCTATTGATACCTGTCCTCCACAATTCCTTAAGGATTTCTTGGCTGGAACACAGAAACTATATGGAGCCGAGTTATCCAAAGTGGATTTCTTAAATGCTTCAGACGGTGCCCGGAAACAGATTAACCAGTGGGTTGAGAAGCAGACAGAAGGTGAGTGATTCTCGAAAAACGCCTCTCAGATTTTTCATTAGGAGGGACTATGACTAGCCTTTTGCTCTATCATCAGGACTGATTCAGTTTTCTATACTGGTCCATCACATCTGTTTTAGTGTCTATTGCATGAAAAATTAGAAAGAAAAGTGCAGCAAAAATATATTTTGCTTACGCCATGTGAGAGACTTGTTTTACTGTAAGGATATGTCTGGAAAACTGAACCGAAGCACCCACACTTCAGCCAATATGATCTGCAGTAACTTGAGACTGACCTTTGAGTGAATAGAGGTTTCTTATTCTGAAAGTATAAGAAAGTAAAATGCCTGTCCAGTGCTAAGCTAGCTGCTGTTGGAAACTGGATTTTGAACTAAATTTGGTCTCTCTCTTATCATACACGAAAGGGGAACTTGGGTACTGATTTGTGATGGCTAGAGCAGCTAAAGTGAAGTCACTGAGAAACCATGCCTCAATGGAACCCAAGTGTGTGCAGAAGTAAAATTAAATGTTCGGGGGAGAAAATATGAAGATACAAAACACTGTGACACAAAACAGCATGGTGAAGATGAAGTATGCTCATTGACCATGAGACACTCATTGTGTTTTGGCAGGGGGTGGTGTGGGGAGATGCCCTGCAGTAGTTTTTCATCCAGCCTGCCACCTTCAAAACTGAAGCGACTACCTGTTTGGAAAACAGAAGTGTCCATACTTCAGCATTGTACTGCAGACAATAATGGCTAACCCTGCCTGGCAGTGTCTTGGCAAAAGTGAAAGATCAAAGGCCTTCATTCCAGCGAGAGCAGTTGGACCTGGAAGTTAAAGCTGGTGGTTCCAGTCTGGGTCCTCATGCTCCATGTCTGTTTGCCACAAGACAGTGGTCGAGGTTGCATTGTCCCCACTGAGACTGCAATCAGAACAGTGTCAGAGAAGTCCTACACTTCTAGTCATGCTACGTGTGTCTAACACTTAACACAGATATTTCACTCTGCAACTTTCCCTTCCAGGTAAAATCCTTGAGTTGTTATCTGAAGGCTCAGTTAATGTACAGACCAAACTAGTTCTGGTGAATGCTATTTACTTCAAAGGCAGCTGGGAAAAGAAATTTCAAGAAAAGAAGACAAAGGATATGCCTTTTAGACTCAATAAGGTAACTGTATTCCATCTTCATTTCATAATTGGCTGCATAGAGGAGATAGATTTGAAGGAAACATGGATGATGGTGAAGGTGCCAAAGCATGAGAGCAATTGAGCTTCTAGATGCACTTTTGAAATGTTACATGCAAGTGTATCAGGTAGAAACCGGATGGGCCACGCAGGGTCCACTCCACTGCACTTCTGTGAAGGTAAATATTTTCTATTATATTAAACCAAGATTTCAGTTTTCAAAGTACTTTATTGGATTTAGTGACTTCGAATCTCCCGATTCCAGAGAGAGAGAAAAAATTCTTGTTTTAGGATTTGGCATGGATGACTGCATCTAGATATACATTACACAAAGAGCAACATTAAGCACACTATAAATTGGTTATCCTATTGATGTTCACTTACGGTGCCAATTGATTGTGCACATGTACTAGGGGTAAAGCCCATGGAAAATGCTCATCACTGTCACCTTTTTAAAACAACATTCCAGAAGGAGAAGAAGACTGTGAAAATGATGTTCATGATGGAGAAGCTGCCGTTTGGATATATCTCGGAGTGGAAGTGCCGTGTGCTGGAACTTCCTTACAAGGGAAAAGAGCTGAGCATGATCATCCTGCTGCCTGATGAAATTGAGGATGACTCCACTGGCCTGGAACAGGTGATTCCTCTTGTCTTCCCCATTTTGTTCCTATATTAAAAACAAACAAACAAACACCTCCAGGTACAAAACATGTGGTCCTGTATGTGGAACAGGAAGATGTGCAGGAGTATTGCTGAACGACGCATGGGCCAGGCCAACATTGCAACCTGTGCTGTGCAAAAATGCTGTTGGCCCGGAGCAGAGAGGTGGAGTGTAGGAAGAGGGGAGGGCCAAGTGACGGCTCAACGTCTGTCCCTAGAGAATGCTCTAGTTCAGTGGTTCTCAACCTTGGGTAGCCCAAGTGTTCTTGGACTGCAGTTCCTGGAAATCTCCACCAGCACAGCTGGTGGTGAAGGCTTCTTGGGACTGCAGTTGAAGAATGCCTGGGTTGCCCAAGGTTGGGAACCACTACTCTATCTGCATCTGCTTTGTAATCAATTTGTGAATTATCCAACGTCTGTACAAATCAATTCAGTTGAAAGAAAATAACCTCCCCCCCCCCCTGGTTTAGTTGACATCCTCACAAAAACTGGGGGAGGAAGGGATTTTCCCAGGAACCATATACTGAACTCTTGTGGCTTAACACAATAAATTACACCAGAGTAGGCCCACTGAAATCTTGGGAATCTGGTGAATCAACTGTATTGTAAGTTCTACTGATTCACATTTTTAGACTCTGTTTTGGGGGCAGGGACAGGCTATGGGAGTTGTCGGGATGAGACCCTGTCTCTCCAAATTTACTACTACACCACTGTTTAGAAATGAGAAGGGAATTACGAAGTGGTCTATTAGACCACTAAAACCAGTCACAAACAACTGTTAGCTTTCAGGCCATATGGGCCTTCATCGGGGTAAGCACTGCTTGACTATGGGCAGTGCAGTTAAAAAAACCCAAGACTTCCAAAACTCCTGGCCAGGTGTTGATGCCCATTTCAAAATGAGGGCAGCAGAGGCAAGCCAGGAGTGTTGGTTTGAAATTCCACCTCTGGCAGCGTTGACTGAATTGTCCCAAACTTGCCAGAGAAAAGGCTGCAGCCCCACCATCTCAATGACTTCTGTTGAGGTGGTGTGGTCCTTGAACACAATCCGGAGGCAAGGAGGCGGTGATACCTCCTTGCCGTTGAAGATCACTGGGAGAAGTGAGGATCAGACCATGGTTCTTTTCTAAGTGCCACAATGTTATCAGTTTCAGCAGGCAGAGGGTCTTCACAGTCTTGAGCAAGAGATGTCTCTTCCACTCCTGCTAGATAATAAGCGTAAAAAACAGCAGGTTCTGGTTTTCCAGAAAGAGTCAATGGGGAATATTGTGTCAAGTGAGAATGAGTTAACCGTGTCCTTCTTTGTAAATTGCAGCTGGAGAAGCAGATCACCGTAGAAAAGCTCCAAGAGTGGACACAGCCAGGAAAAATGCATTCCCACTATGAGGTCCATGTGCATCTGCCTAAATTTAAGCTGGAAGAAAGCTATGACCTTAAGTCTCATTTAGCAGCTCTGGGTGTGCTGGATGTCTTCGACAGTGACAAGGCCAATTTGTCGGGAATGTCAGGAGCCCGGGACCTCCACGTGTCCAAAGTTGTTCACAAGTCATTTATCGATGTGAATGAGGAGGGCACAGAAGCAGCAGCAGCAACTGCTGCTATCGCGGAAAATAGCATGCCCAAGAAAGAGCATTTCAACGCTGACCACCCTTTCCTCTTCTTCATCCGTCACAATCCAACTGAAAGTATACTTTTCTTTGGCCGGTTTGCTTCTCCATGAAAGGCAAAATAAATAGCAGAATCACATATTAGTTCACAGACGTGGTCCCATCAAGCCTAGCTTAGCTTCTTTCTTTGCCTGTTCTGAGGGAGGGAATGGAGCAAGATTGGTTTTTGGGACTGAATGTTTTTCACATGCTTGTAACAATCCCGATTTCATTTCTTCTTGAACTGTCCTCTTGTGTTGATCTGTTGAGAATTCTACTTTATCACATTTTAACACATTTGATTTGTAATGGAATAAAAAGTCTCTTCCTTGCAGAGACGCTCAGATTTCTCCTAGTTTAATAAAGGTGAAGAAATTCTCCCATAGTACTGAGCTTGAAATACAGATTTTCATGTAGCTGATCTTGCTACATTAATACCAGGATGACGGGCAAGCCAGAGACAAGAAATCTAAGATCTGTGGAGAAGGAGAAGAGAGGAATGTTTTCCTTGATTCCTGTATATAGCCAGAAAGGCACCACAACCTTTTTGTCTCTTATATTTTTCTTCTGTTTTTGCCAGAAATGTATTTTTCAGACCTCACTTTACTTTCCTACAGCTCTTTCCATCGTGGGCGCATGCTTTCCTCCACCTCTGTTTCACTGTAATAAGTATAATAAAAATGGTTGGTTGAGGGAATGTTGTTGCACCTTTTTTTGAGACCAACAGATGTACTTCACTGTCAGCTTTCCTTGTTTATAATCCAATTCTTCAAACGCATGGAATGTGTCGAAATTAAACATTCTCTTTTTTGCAACCAGCCTTTAGTGATCATCCCAAACATTGACTTCCATAACTGCTAACATTTATGCATGTATTAATAATACACATGCACATTTGTTTTAAAAAAATATTTCCCTTTGCTGGTTATCACAAGCTTTTTGTATATATGTCCGTCTTCAGATGTGATGGGAACTGCACAGTTGATTAAACAATCCACCAAAACTATTAACAAAAAGCAATTCACTGAAGCTACCTGTCTGGAGCACGTAATTTGCTCTACTAGACAAATGCGTATAGAGGGGAAAAAAGCAGATATGGCCAACAAATCTTAAAAAAGTTAAGTTTATTGTGGTTCAAGTAAACATCTGCTATGGTAGAGCAAGTGGCTGTTAATTCTGCATTTGAGCACCAGCTAATTCCATTGCCCTCAATGAAAATGGCATCCAGTCAAAGGGGACTGTCTCCACATTCCATTCTTTCTGGGTTATTTTGGATTATTTCTGTTGCTTAGGCAAAATCATAATCCCACCAGGTGTTATTCTTCTGCAGATGATTAATGGGGAGCCAGCATATTGTCTCGTTTGTGGTGGTGGAGGAGGTAGTGCTGGGAAGGAATGGAGATATGAAGAGAGGGGGAAAGCTGTATAGAGCAGAGTTATGTTTGTGTCCTCCGCCTACACACAGCCCAGCAACCCTGCCCACCCGCTTAAATCCTGGACGGCACTACCCTAAGCGCCATCCAGACACGACTTCCAGTTCTCCACGCCGATAAAGGCAGCCTCACACTGGAATCCTCGCTGGCCTTCATGCACTAAGCCATAAAACAGCTGCTCCGTGGGCTAGAATACGTCTGTAACACGTCTTTTGGAAGACTGTGGGCTAGAGACTGGTGGCATCTGAAAGCTTGCTAGATCTAGATCAGTAGATTCTCCCTTGGACTGAATGAACAGGTTAATGTTCATGAGAGGCACGTTCAACTGTTTATATATTCACTTCCCCTTCTCTCCGCCCCCCCCCCCTTTCAGGGTTTACCAGCGGGCGCGAGCAAAGCAGAGGCAGAGGCTGTTCCGGGAAGGTTCAGGCGCGCGACGCGGCTGCCAGCCGGAGGTCTCTGCCCGGAAAGTCCCCGACGGGGTGGAGGCCGGGAGCGAAACCAAGCAGCCGCAGAAACTCACTGGTGTGCATGCGGAACGCGTAAAACTACTCCGTAACTATTTCGCTTACCTTGAAAATCCTATTAGGGTAGCTATAAATCAGATGTGATGTGGGGGCACCAACCACAGAGAGAGAGAGAGAGATGCTGAAAAGGACCGAGGCCCCCTCCATCAACTAGATTTTGTTAGCAAGTTCACCGTTACAAACCATTGCAGCCTCCAGGGCATCTGGTTTTGTTTGTTTGTGTGTGTGTGGTTTTTTTTACCCGTCTGCTGAGAGACTTCCTTGCATTTCCCCCTTGGCTGCTGCTGTTGTTCTTCCTTGGCTGCCATGGAGAACATGCAAGCGAACAGCCTCTGAGCCGCCTTGCCCTGCCGTCGACAAGGAAACACGGGTTTCGCCGCAAGCTAGGAAAGGCGGCGGGGGGGGGGGGGAGAGAGACACCTTCCACCGACAGGGATCAGTAGAGGCGAGCCCTCTTCTTTCCCACCAGCCTGCTTGGTTTCTGTGGAGAAGCGACGTCTTTCAGGGCTAGAGCCTTCCGACGTGCCTTCCCGCTCCCTTCCGTTCCCCTTGAGCCGGCTCTGCGAAGCCCTCCCCGCCGTGCCCTCTTTCTAGCCGCCGAGGGGCCCCTTTAGCTTTCGCTTGCGGCAGGACGGACCCCGCCCATCCACCCTCTGCCGGAGTGCCCGGGGCGCCTCCTGCCCGGCCGAGTCCCGCCTCCCGCTGCAGGGCGCCCCGCCCCCCCCGGTCCCCGAGGAGGCCTGGCTGCGCCGAGCCGCGCCTCGAAGGGACGCTGTAGGGGCGCATTCGCTCTGGAGACGAGAGAGGGGCCGTTTCTTTGCGCTAGAAGCCGAAGGGCCCGTGGGATTCCCCGGAGACCCGAAAGAAGTCCGAGGAAGTCGCTTCGCGCCCTTGGTTCAGCCCGTGGCTCCGGGACGCTCAGGACTGCTGATAGAGGAGGTCTTTTAAAGCCTGTCTCCACGTATTTCCTTGTTGACGTGCTTGGAGAGGAGAGGGAAACGACGTGGGGAATCTCCCGGGCCTGGGGGGGGGGGGGTGCTGGGGCAGTTATTCAGAACCCACGCCTCTGTCTTGATTGCTGAAGCTGGCTGGACCGAGGTCATGGAGGGCGACTTCAGGTGTCCCGTTTTCCTTCTGAAAGCCTTGAGCACTTGTGGGGTGATGCGATGCTGTCTCTTCTACATCCCCAGGAGAAAAGGGCCCTGGAAAGAGGGGGCAGAGCATCGATCCAGCTAGCTCACTGTTGCCGGTGCTTGCTTGACCGGAGCTCTGGAGAGAAGTGCCAAGGGAAGCCTTCTCTGGTGGGGCCTGGTCAGCAGAGGCCAGCGTTGCACCTGAGGTCTTTGGCAGAGAGAGGATCTGCGCTGCTGTTGGGCTGCACCCTCCCCTGCCCGGGGAGCCATGGCACCAGGGTGGATTCCGGAGAGAGGAATGCCCCCTTTGAGTGGTTCTTCTGTCCTAGAGGTGTTGGAAACGCCGGCTAGGAAAAGCTGTAGCCCAACACAAAATGCCATCAAGGAGGCAGGTGTACAAAGGCTAGACTGGATGTGGGTTGACCCACGGACTCTCCATCCAGACATTAGAGCAGTTCGGTGGTTCAGTGGATGTGCTACTACAGGACTGGCGGTGTAGCCTTTCCTTCTGAGGAATCAGATGCAGAGCTTGGGGATCATTCAGGACCAAGCACTGCTCCTGGAGAAGGCCAGGTGCCTAGGAACCCCTCGGTCTGGCTTCCGTTGGAGCACTTGCTGCACCTCTTCTTGGAACGGGCAGATCTGCCCATGACCATTCCCACCCTTTTCGCTTCCCTTTTTCACTATAAGAAGACACCCTGAAGTGCATTCAGAACCTGAAGGCGACACAAACCGTGGCACCCGGGCTGTGTGCAGCTCTAGCTGTGTACCAACCCCACTGGTTTCTGCTTTCTATCTGGGGCCACTTGATTCTTGCCTCATGAATCTTCCCACGGGCTAAGATCTGCTCCTGAGTGCCACTGCCTGTCCCAGTGCCAAGAGCGGATTGGTTTAGCGGCAATGCCCAATAGTTTTTCCAGTGAAGACATTCCGGTGACTGAACTCTTGCGGGCGATTAGATGGGCTGCTTCTTTGTTTTGTTCTGGGTGGGTCTTTATGCCTTGCGCAGCTTCAGAGTGATTTCCATTTAATCCACTTCGTTACATTTTGAAAGACGCATTTAAAGTGGCTGTTCCACTCCCCACGCTTTTCTTAATTTGCTGTTATGTTCCACTTTTTTTAAAAAATGTTTATATTGTACCTTCTCTTTAGGGCTGTTTTGAAGTTGAACAATGAGCCAAAATTTGGGGTCCAGTTCAGTGTTGGTTACGGAATATAAATCCCTGTATGGTTTGTATCCAGGCTACCTGGAGGACCTAATCGCTCCATGATAGCCTTGCCAGCCTTAAGCTCTTCAGAGAAGGCCTTTCTCTTGGTCCCAGTGTCCTTGCAGGCGCCTTTGGTGGGGGCAGGAAAGAGGGCCTTCTCTGCGGCTACTCCCAGTTTGTGGAATGCTCTCCCTCAGGAGGCCAGGTTGGCCCCCTCCCTTTTATCCTTCTGCTAACAGTGGAAGTTGTACCTTTTCAGCCAGGCTTTAAATAACTAGGACTGAGACCCTGGATGCAGTTCTTTTTTAATCTGTTGTTGAAGTTTTAAACACTCTTTAGTATATCAGTGGGTTTTTTATTACTGTATTATTGTATAGTTAATTGCTTTTTAATCTCTAATTTATGGTGGTTTTGGATTCCTTACTTTAATATTGTGAGCCATCTTGGTTCCCCTCATCAGAGAAAGGTGGCCTACAAATGATAGGAAATAAAATAAAAATAAGAGTATATACATTTTGTTCCAATTTTTTTTTTAGATCTTCACCATGGATGCCCTGGCTAATGCAAATGCTCATTTTGCTCTCGATCTCTTCCAAAAGTTGATTGAAGCCAACCCAGAAGGCAACATCTTCTTTTCTCCAATTAGTATCTCTTCTGCACTTGCTATGATCTTCTTAGGGGCCAAGGGTGACACAGCAACACAACTCTCCAAGGTCAGTCACCATTTCTTATCATTATATGAGGCAGCTTTTGTGTTGGTTTCTGGATATTTTGTTAAAGATATTCCGTTCTTCATCTTCTGAAACATTTACATATTTAAATTATTCAACGAAGTACGAGAAATTTAGGTTTAGATTTAATTGCATCCAATGTTAGGAATGTAGCGGTTCATAGCCCTCTCTTTCATGGAACTGGTTATACTGGTATTGTGTCCTGATGATAATCCCTTACACAGTAAAGCTAATTGCCCTTCCCTTTGTGGCTTAGACTTTGTACAGCATTGTATCAGGTATGCCTGTCATCACGTTAAGTCAACTGCCCAACCCATGCGAATCTGTCAGAAGTAGAAATAAGAGAGGTAAGGAGAAAAGAGCACACTGTGCTAAAAATATGGTGAATAAATTCTTTGCACGCCCCCTCCAACTTTGCAAGACAAACACAACACTCAGACAAGTTGCAGGGCTGACTGTGCAGTTTGTCATCTGAATACATGCCCCCAAAAGTTGGTATTGCATCAGGCAGGCTTCATGTGCTGGAACCAGCAGCCACTTCTGTGATCATGGCTGCACAACAGTTGAAACAGTTCTTAGTCTTAACATAGTCCCTTCCCACTAACTTACAGCCCTGCATTTCACAGCTTAAGCGCTAAGGGTTATGTATCATTCTCAATAGTTTGGATGCCACTTTGCTTTAAGTAAAGGTAAAGGTTCCCCTTGACATTTAGTCCAGTCGTGTCCGACTCTAGGGCACGGTGCTCATCCCCGTCTCCAAGCCGTAGAGCCAGCGTTTGTCCGTAGACAGTTTCCGTGGTCACATGGCCAGTGCGACTAGACACAGAACGCCGTTACCTTCCCACCATGGTGGTACCTATTTATCTACTTGCATTTACATGCTTTCGAACTGCTAGGTTGGCAGGACAGAGGCTTCTGCGGTTTAACCCGCAGCGCCACCACGTCCCTTTGCTTTATTATAAAGTAAAAAGGAACCACTATAAAAGGCCAGGGTTTAAGCCTCCAGAACCCCTGTGCTCACTGTCCAGAATATGAGAACAAGCGTTTGCTTCTTGTGTCATTACTGAGGGTTGCCAACATTTTATCCTTTGTGTTCTTGATGGCTTTCACTGGTGTGATCTGATGGTTGTTGTGGGGTTTTTGAGCTGTTTGGCCGTGTTCTGGAGGTTTTTCTTCCTGACATTTCGCCAGTCTCTGTAGCTGGCATATTCAGAGGACAGGAGCTAGAACTCTGTCTGTGCTCTGGTGTAGTGTGTGAGATTGTTGAGTATTTGTAGCAGTGGGATCAGGGTTTTTGTTCTTTTCAGGAGATTGGTTGTTTCCTGTGATCAGGGTGTTTTTTGTTATGGGTTGTCATGATCCCACTGGCCCCTGCTTGTTTCACCAAACTAAGAGCTCACGTGACATGTCTTTCAGCTGCCACCAGTTGATTACATCAACAGTATTATTAATGATTGAGGTCCAGGCCATATGTCATTTTAAAAGAACCAAACAGAAATTGTTTATTATTACAGATGTTGACAGTACGAGCAATGTTGTTAACTCTTAACCAAACATTCTCCTTTATCCATTCTCAACCACCACTCTCCTGCCCAAAACTCCTAAACTTCCTCAACTCACTCCAAAATTCCCTATCTAAACTCCTCCTCCTCTTGCTGAGTCTCTTATATCTCGTGACGCTGCCCCTCCAGCACTCCCATTGGTCTATGCAGATAGCATATGAATATTCATAACCTGGGCAGATGCCACATGGGTGTTTTGTTGTGATGGGGGGATGATCTGTCACTGTGATTGATGGGTGTTGTCTAGTCCTTTGTGTGCAGTGATCACTGGTCCTTGTGGCTGGGTAGAGTTCATTGATCTTTTTGTAGGCTGTATTTTTCAGTGTTGGGAGTCAGGCTTTGTTGATTTTTAGACTTTCTTCTTTTCTGTTGAAGCTCTGCTGGTGTTTGTGGATTTCAAGGGCTTCCCTGTGTAGTCTAACATAATGATTGCTACTTCTGTATCTTGAAATAGGATTTCATGTCCACCTTGTTTCAGGGTGTGTGCAGCTACTGCCAATTTTTCCGGTTGTTCTAGTCTGCAGTGTCTTTCATGCTCTTTGATTCTGGTCTGGATGCTATGTTTTGTGGTCCCAATATATACCTGGCCACTACTGCAAGGTATCCGGTATACTCCTGTAGTGGTGAGGTGATCCCTTTTGTCCTTTGCTGACCATAACATTTGTTGTATCTTTGTGGTGGGTCTGAATACTGTTTGTAGGTTGTGTTCTTTCAAAAGTTTCCCCATGTGGTCCGTGACCCCTTTGATGTATGGCAGAAATACTTTATTTGTGGGGGGCTGTTTTTCTTCTTTAGTTTGGTGCTGTTTTCTTGGTTTGACAGCTCTTTTGATTTCATTCTTGGAATAGCCATTTGCCTGTAGGGACCAATTCAGGTGATTGAGTTCGGTACTGAGAAATTGAGCTTCACAGTTCCGATTCGCATGGTCTACCGGCATTTTGATTGTGCCTCTTTTTTGTCGTGGGGGGTGGTTGGAGATTTTGCATAGATACCAGTCTGTGTGGGAGCCACGGTGAAGAAAAACTGGAAGAATTTCTAAAACATCTTAATAGCATACACCCAAATAAACAATTCACCATGGAGAAAAATAGAGGGCAAACTCCCTTTCTTAGCTGTCATGGTCATATGCAAATCAGACCTCCTATTGGGACACAAGGTCTACAGAAAACGCACCCACACAGACCCAAGATCCCCGAGATTGAGAGGAAAATAACCCCTTCAACAGAGAAGCGAGAACCGAGCAAGAAAGAATACCTGCTAGTGACGATGATGGGGGAAGTCATAGAACAGGGAGGGAAGCTGAAGTGTGTTGGAGAACAGATGACAGGTATGAGTGACAGAAAAGGAATGAGTGACAGAAAACCAGAGATGACAGGACAGAAAGGGGTGGAGCCAGGGAGTCAGTTGGAAAAGGCGGGAAAGGAAGAAGAAGGGGGAAGAGATATAAATAGGAGTGAAGGCAGAGGAAAGGGGGGAATTGGTGAAAGCAGGTGAAGCCGAATCTCATAAGGCTGGTAAGATCCTTCCCCTGGGATGGGAATGGATCTGATTAGAAAATCCCTGGACAAAGAAATGGGGAGCGACTCATAGTGCCCAGAGAAGAGACTGAGAGGAGATGGAGAGAGATAGTGCCAGTGAAGCCTTCTTATTGGGGTGAGAAGGTGGCTTAAGAGGGGGCCAGAAAGATCAGGGAGGATTGAGAGATTGAAGATGGCAGCAGTCTTCAGAAGCAATGCCAGCCAAGTCCCAAACGCTTGGGAATAGTTGGGAGTGGGATTTGACGGGTCCATGCCAAGGGCATCTGGAGGGAACGGAGTGCCCTTGCTGTCGATTTCACAAGATGCCACATTGATGGTCTTCTCCTTGGAGAAGGGTTTTGAACTGTTGGACTTTGATGTTTCAGATCCATTTGAGAAACCAGAAGTTGACCCCTTCCTCACACTGTTGTGTGAAGAAGAGAAGTTATGTATTACTGTTACATTTTCTAGATGCACCTATAATAAATCCTGTTGGTACAATTCACGGTTAAGTGTCGTGTGTTGCCGGGCTAGACACTGAAGTAAAAGGAAGAAACCCTTCTCAAGGTAACAAACCCTCATACATATGAGCACCTAAATGTGGGCAGACAGGGTATGAATTTAATCGGTAAATGTAGGCTGTCTTTCCTTTCTTATGGCCTGCTGCACAAAACGCTTATAGCATTATAGGTCTTAGAGTTTTTCACAGGTCAGATTAATGCAGCTTCTTATCATCTCCTTTCTTCAGTCATCATCATGGTATTAATCAATCATCTTTTTTTCTCCATGCAGACCTTTCACTTTGATGCCGTCAAAGACCTTCATTCCAGATTCCAGGCCCTCAATACTAGAATTAACCGGAGCGATGCACCCTATATACTGAAGCTTGCCAACAGACTCTATGGAGAGAAGACGTACACCTTTTTGCAGGTGTGTTGAATGAGAGGACCCCACATTTTGAAAACATACCTGGTCATGGGGCTTGTGTGTCTGTCTCTGTGTTTCTTCACATGATATGTGACTGCCCTAGAATATGATGTTTTCCTGGGTTCCGTGATGATCCAGGATAGAATTCATTTTGGACTTACATGAATCTGTAATAATGGTGAATGTAAATATGTTATTGATCTGCTACAGAAATGTATGAGAACTGATCATTTCAAGAAATCATCTCTGCCTTGACTGATGTAATTAACTCTGCCAGGCAAAATAAATTGTGTAATTAAAAATGGAATGGAGAGCTGGCTGATAGTAATTTCATAGCCTATTGATACCTGTCCTCCACAATTCCTTAAGGATTTCTTGGCTGGAACACAGAAACTATATGGAGCCGAGTTATCCAAAGTGGATTTCCTAAATGCTTCAGACTGTGCACGGAAACAGATTAACCAGTGGGTTGAGAAGCAGACAGAAGGTGAGTGATTATTGAAAAACGCCTCTCAGATTTTTCATTTCGAGGGACTATGACTAGCCTTTTGCTCTGTCATCAGGACTGATTCAGTTTTCTGTTTTTTGTCCATCGCATGCGTTTTAGTGTCTATAGCACGGAAAATTAGAAAGAAATGAAAATAAAAGCCCAGTAAAATATGTTTGCTTACATCACGTAAGAGGTTTGTTTTACTGTGAGACTATGTCTGGGTGCGTTATAGCAGATCAGGACAGAATAACAGCTTAATAACTACAACTAAAGCTGCAATCTGATCTGCAGTTACTTGAGAGTGACCTTTGAGTGAAGACAGGTTTCTTGTTCTGAAAAGATAAGAAAGTAAAATGCCTGCCAGTGCCAGGCTAGCTGCTGTTGGAAAGTGGTTTTTGAACTAAATTTGATCCATTGAAGTAATGCTTGTCTCCCTCTTATCATACACGAAGGGGGAACTTGGGTACTGAGTTGTGATGGCTAGGGCAGCTAAAGTGAAGTCACTGAGAAACCATGCCTCAATGGAACCCTAGTGTGTGCAGAAGTAAAATTAAATGTTTGGGGGAGAAAATATGAAGATACAAAACACTGTGACACAAAACAGCGTGGTGAAGATGAAGTATGCTCATTGATCATGAGACACTCGTGTTTTGGCAGGTGGTGGGATGGGGAGATGCCCCGCAGTAGTTTTCCAAACTTCAGCGTTGTACTGCAGACAATAATGGCTAACCCTGCCTGGCAGTGTCTTGGCAAAAGTGAAAGATCAAAGGCCTTCATTCCAGCGAGAGCAATTGGACCTGGAAGTTAAAGCCTGTGGTTCCAGTCTGGGTCCTCATGCTCCATGTCTGTTTGCCACAAGACAGTGGCCGAGCAGTGCATCGTCCCCACCAAGATTGCAATCAGAACAGTGTCAGAGAAGTCCTACACTTCTAGTCATGCTACGTGTGTCTAACTCTTAACGCAGATATTTCGCTCTGTAATGTTCCCTTCCAGGTAAAATCCTTGAGTTGTTATCTGAAGGCTCAGTTAATGCACTGACCAAACTAGTTCTGGTGAATGCTATTTACTTCAAAGGCAGCTGGGAAAACACATTTCAAGAAGAGAAAACAAAGGATATGCCTTTTAGACTCAATAAGGTAACTGTATTCCATCTTCATTTCATGATTGGCTGCATAGAGGAGATAGATTTGAAGGAAACATGGATGATGGTGAAGGTGCCAAAGCATGAGAGCAATTGAGCTTCTAGATGCACTTTTGAAATGTTACATGCACGTGTGTCAGGTAGAAACCGGATGGACCACGCAGGGTCCACTCCAATGCGCTTCTGTGAAGGTAAATATTTTCTATTATATTAAACCAAGATTTCATTTTTCAAAGTACTTTATTGGATTTAGTGACTTCGATTCGCCTCTCATTCCTGAAAGTGGAAAAAAAATGCTTGTTTTAGGATTTGGCATGGGGGACTGCATCTAGATATACATAACACAAAAAGCAGTATTAAACATACCATAAATTGGTTATCCTATTAATGTTCACTTAGGGTGACAATTGATTGTGCACATGCATTAGGAGTAAAGCCCATGGAAGCTAGGGTGTAAGGGTTCAGTTGGACGATCATGTGGTTCTTCTTTATCTTTAATAACTTCATCAGACACGGACACCATTTGCAGTGGTAACAATTGAACATTTATTTTTGAACTGTTGAATAAACAATTATCATGAACCGTAACATAGTCTTTTTCTCCTCCCTCCAATGGGATGGGAAGGGGCTTCCAGTCTTCTAAAACAAAGGGGTTCCTGAAACTAGAGTTCCATGGGCCTGGCTGCTCAACCGGTGACCATTCCTTCATCGTCATCCCCGTCTGTATAGGCAACAGGGGCACGGATGCCTCTCCCCGGAAATCTTCCCAATTGGGTCGCTCCCCGGGTTCCAGTATTTCCCAGGTCCTCTCCACTCTGACCTCTTCTTCATCTCCCACGCTCGCCATTTGCTCCTTTCCCTTCTCTCCTATTCCACCCTTTCTTTCTTAACCTCTTCCTCCACTCTCTCGCTTCTGCTTCTCCCCAGTAAGACGGTCTAGGGAGAATCACTGCTCTTCTCCTATGGTTGGCTTCCTCCGTGGGTACTTTCAGTCTCTCCCACTTCTGGGTCCAAGGATCTTGTAACCAGATCCATTCCCAACCTGGAGGTAATGCTTCTTCCTTCCCTATCGCTTCTCCTTCCCCTGCTTCTATCTCCTCCCTCTCTCTACTTTCCTTTCCCACCTTTTCTAACTATTCACAGGGCATGTGTTTGAGTGCTGGTAGAACTTCGGAAAGCCCTGCTAGGCAACAGGAATAATGAACCATTTTGCAGAGCAAATTCACTGAATAAACTGCTCCCTCGCCAGTTGTTGTGATCTGTTTCTGCAAGCTGCTCACCACTGTCACCTTTTTAAAACAACATTCCAGAAGGAGGAGAAGACTGTGAAAATGATGTTCATGATGAAGAAGCTGCCATTTGGATATATCCCGGAGTGGAAGTGCCGTGTGCTGGAACTTCCTTACAAGGGAAAAGAGCTGAGCATGATCATCCTGCTGCCTGATGAAATTGAGGATGACTCCACTGGCCTGGAACAGGTGATTTCTCTTGTCTTCCCCATTTTGTTCCTATATTAAAAACAAACAAAAAAACACCTCCAGGTACAAAACATGTGGTCCTGTATGTGGAACAGGAAGATGTGCAGGAGTATTGCTGAACAATGCATGGGCCAGGCCAACATTGCAACCTGTGCTGTGCAAAAATGCTGTTGGTCTGGAGCAGAGAGGTGGAGTGTAGGAAGAGGGGAGGGCCAAGTGACGGCTCAACGTCTGTCCCTAGAGAATGCTCTAGTTCAGTGGTTCCCAACCTTGGGTAGCCCAAGTGTTCTTGGACTGCAGTTCCCGGAAATCTCTACCAGCACAGCTGGTGGTGAAGGCTTCTTGGGACGGCAGTTGAAGAATGCCTGGGTTGCCCAAGGTTGGGAACCACTACTCTATCTGCATCTGCTTTGTAGCCAATTTGTGAATTATCCAACATCTGTACAAATCAATTCAGTTGAAAGAAAATAACCTCCCCCCCACCCCCGGTTTAGTTGACATCCTCACAAAAACTGGGGGAGGAAGGGATTTTCCCAGGAACCGTATACTGAACTCTTGTGGCTTAACACAATAAATTACACCAGAGTAGGCCCACTGAAACCTTGGGAATTTGGTGAGTCAACTGTGTTGTAAGTTCTACTGATTCAAAAGGGTCAATTCTAGTTGCAGCTTACTATGCTAAAGTAAGTTGTGACTGGAGAGTGCCTGTTTATTTAATTTATATACCACCCCATTAGTGCAGTGCACTATTCTGGGTGGTTTACAGCATAATAAAACAAAACATTGCAAGAACAATACGTGTATAAATAAACAGTGAGAAAAAAATAAAACAAGAGGAGGACACTATTTGAATAAGAGGAACTTTCAGAGCAGTTTTAATTCATTAAATCCCCTCTAATTTAATGGGCCTCCAGCTGTCCACATTTTTAGACTCTGTTTTGGGGGCAGGGACAGGCTATGGGAGTTGTCGGGATGAGACCCTGTCTCTCCAAATTTACTACTACACCACTGTTTAGAAATGAGATGGGAATTACGAAGTGGTCTATTAGACCACTAAAACCAGTCACAAACAGCTGTTAGCTTTCAGGCCATATGGGCCTTCATCAGGGTAAGCATTGCTTGACTATGGGCAGTGCACTTAATAAAACCCAAGACTTCCAAAAATCCTGGCCAGGTGTTGATGCCCATTTCAAAATGAGGGCAGCAGAGGCAAGCCAGGAGTGTTGGTCTGAAATTCCACCTCTGACAGCGTTGACTGAATTGTCCCAAATTTGCCAGAGAAAAGGCTGCAGCCCCACCATCTCAATGGCTTCTGTTGAGGTGGTGTGGTCCTTGAACACAATCCAGAGGCAAGGAGGCAGTGATACCTCCTTGCTGTTGAAGATCACTGGGAGAAGTGAGGATCAGACCATGGTTCTTTTTAAAGTGCCACAATGTTATCAGTTTCAGCAGGCAGAGAGTCCTAACAGTCTTGAGCAAGAGATGTCTCTTCCACTCCTGCTAGATAATAAGCATAAAAAACAGCAGGTTCTGGTTTTCCAGAAAGAGTCAATGGGGAATATTGTGTCAAGTGAGAATGAGTTAACCGTGTCCTTCTTTGTAAATTGCAGCTGGAGAAGCAGATCACCGTAGAAAAGCTCCAAGAGTGGACACAGCCAGGAAAAATGCATTCCCACTATGAGGTCCATGTGCATCTGCCTAAATTTAAGCTGGAAGAAAGCTATGACCTTAAGTCTCATTTAGCAGCTCTGGGTGTGCTGGATGTCTTCGACGGTGGCAAGGCCAATTTGTCGGGAATGTCAGGAGCCCAGGACCTCCACGTGTCCAAAGTTGTTCACAAGTCATTTATCGATGTGAATGAGGAGGGCACAGAAGCAGCAGCAGCAACCGCTGCTATGGTTATGCTATGCAGCATGCCCATGACAGAGCATTTCAACGCTGACCACCCTTTCCTCTTCTTCATCCGTCACAATCCAACTGAAAGTATACTTTTCTTTGGCCGGTTTGCTTCTCCATAAAAGATAAAACAAATTGCAGAATCACGTGCTAGTTCAGAGACGTGTTCCCATCAAGCCTAGCTTAGCTTCTTTCTTTGCCTGTTCTGAGGGAGGCAATGGAGCAAGATTGGTTTTTGGGACTGAATGTTTTTCAGATGCCTGTAACAATCCCCTGATTTCATTTCTTCTTGAACTGTCCTCTTGTGTTGATCTATTGAGAATTCTACTTTATCACATTTTAACACATTTGATTTGTAATGGAATAGTTTCTTCCTTGTAAAACCACTCAAATTTTTCCTAGTTTAATAAAGGTGAAGAAATTCTCGCATAGTATTGTGCTTGAAATAACTGAGCACAGGTTTTCATGTAGCTGATCTTGCTACATTAATTCCTGGATTATGGGCAAGCCAGAGACAATAAATCTAAGAAGAGAGGAATGTTTTTCTTGATTCCTGGTTTTCTTGAAATCAAGAAAAGGTGCCACAACGTTTTTGTGTTTTTTGTTTTTTAGTTTTCTTTTGTTTTTGCCAGAAAATGTAGTTGTTTCCTCGTGAGAATGGAAAACGTTTTATCTTCCAAAGGTAAGAGAGCACTCTTAGGATGAATTGTGGGAGATGTCCCCAGCAAGAGGGCTCCTTGATGTGAAAAGAAAAATGCATAAGCAACACTGGACCACTAGGGGGCAATAACGTTGAAGTTGGTCAAAAATATCAACAAGAGGAAAGGCAATTCACTGAAGCTGCCTATCTTGACCACATATTTGCTCTACTAGACAAGTGCTTATGGGAAAAAACAGCAGAGATAGATAGCAGTTTTTAAAAATTAGTTGTGTAAACACAACCAATCTTCATTTTTTCTGGTTCGAGTAAACATCTGCTAAGGTAGAGTGAGGGGCTGTTAACTCTGCATTTGAACGCCACCTAATTTCATTGCCATCAGTGGAAATGGCATCCAGTCAAAGGGGAGGGTTCCCACATTCCATCCTTTCTGGGTTTTTTGAACTATTTTTGTTGCTTAGGCATGCAAAACTCAAATCTAATCTCACTGTGTGCTATTTTTCTACAGATGATTAATGGGGAGCCAGCATATTTTCTTGTTGTTTATGGTGGTGGAGGTGGTGGTGCTGGGAAGGAATGGAGATAATTCTTTTGTGCTGTAAATGTTTGGTTTTCTAGTTTGGCAGAGTTGGCTTCAATCTCTCCCTGCTTTAATCCTGGCTCAGGATGAAATCAATTTGGTTCCTGATTTTAACAACTTTTTCAGCAGTTCCCACACTTTTCAGCATCATTTCCCCCTTCCCATTTTTTATTTCTGAGAATCCCTCATGCAGCCCCATTTATCACAACATTCAAGTGACAATTTTAAAAAATAAACATAAAAACTTGGTAAAATTATTTACATTAACTTTGTGGTATGAAATTGGAAAAAAAAGTTTACAAATATATATATATTTAATTGCAAGAAACTGACCCACATCAGAGCTGTGTATGTGATCTGTTTTGTGCTCCTCTCCTACTGGAGGTTGGAGAGCATCATCGCTATTTCTGACGCAGATACTATAGCTCTAAACAAGGATTGTGGTGCTGTTGCATCCAAAGCACTCCCCAAGGGTTTTCAGCCAAGAAGCTGCTTTGAACCTTCTGGGTGGTGATGATGACTGAGGAGAGGACAGTGAATTTCCTTTCTGTAGATGATTTATTAGGGTTGCTTAACACCCTGCTCCAATTCCCACCCTTTTAATAGCTGACAACTAGGAATTCAGCTGCTGTTTGTATTTTTGTATCTTTGCCTCTTTATTTTGCCTTATCAGTCAGCAAGTAAGGTCTAAAAGCCCAAAAAAAGGAAATGGGGGGAAAGTGTTGGCCATCTTCTTAACTTTGCTCCTCCTTTCCCTTTACCCCAATACTTTCAATTGGAGCTCAGTACTCCAACTCCATCCCCATGGACTGCATTCCTTCCACAAGCCATCCAAAGGGAGCCATCTAAGAAGGGGGCCATCTAAGGCACTGTAACATGCCATGTGCACCTGAGCACCATCCCAAATCCCCACTGCTCCTTGGCCAGGCAGTGACTGATCTGCCAGGGATGGCCCACCACACACTGGAAATGATGCTTTTTGTTCCCTGACTTGGGTAAATAGAAGACTGTTTGGATCTGCCCCTACCAGTAAAGGTAATTCAGTTGTGGTGGGAAGGGAGCATGGCCACATCATCTTCCAGTCGGTGACCATGAACCATCAAGAGAAGGGCTGATTGAGATCAGTGGTGTAGTGGAGTAGGGACATTGTAGCAGTGAATACAACATCATCTGCCTGTCAAGATTGCAAGTGTTGCATGGGTAAGATACTGAAACGGTATTGAAATAATTGACCTGTTCTATGTGAAACGTTGTAATGTGTTAACATGACCAGTAGATGGTGTTTGCTGGTGTAGCAAATTGTTGGTCCCATAACTTACTCCTTCAGTAATTTACACTGACAGCATCTCATCTATTCTAAACCCGATAAATAAAATCAAAGGTCTAAATAAAAAGCAATTATCTGTTGTAGTAGCAACTTGCCAGCCTTGTAATTAAGAGGAGTTTTATTTTGCCACCCTGGTAAAAGCAATAGAGATTTCCATTAAAAAAATATTCTGACTGTTTATAGAGGACTGTGACTTACCAAATGAAATTGTTGACTGTCGGTGGGAAAGATACAGTAATTACTGTTAAAAGAGCATAAGTAGCAACTATAAAAGACACCTTAGGCAAGGAGCAAAGAATGAGAGGAGAACATTTATAGGGGAAGGGAAAGATATTTTTTTTTGCAACATTATAGAAGTTTGCTCTTTTTTCCAGTGACCACACAACGCAACCACTAGAGTAGACCAATTTGCCCCAGAGCACCCCAACTCACACCTTTTTGATCCCCTGTCAGGGGCTTCAATTTTTTTTTTGGTGCAGGTTGGTGTGCTCTAGTTTAGTCCATTTGCAGTGCATGTGATCACTGTGAATGGACTAAAATCAAGTCTTGCAGCTGTCAAGGCTCCTTCTAGTTTCAATTTCTGGTATTGTGAAGTGGCTTAATAAGCAAGGCACTACAGGGTATCAGGAAATTGAGCACTTCCCTGCTCTTCTGCAGAGGGACAGAGGTAGTAAAAAATTGTTTGACTCTGCTAGACCATTGTTGTTGCACTGAATCACTTAAATTAATTTTTAAAAACTTCTTTTTCTTTGCGTTTGCATGGAGTGCAGATCAAAACCGCAGCTTCGGGCAGTTTCTCAATTGGCATTATACACAATTGCCTTGGAGAAAAAAAGCAAAAGAACATGTTTGGCCTCTCCTGTAACTGAAGTGAGACCATTTTTTTGGGAGAAGGAAAATTGAAACTTCCAAGGGTGTTAAAAGAGGATTTTGTGACTAGATTCTGGTTGCAATTAAAGGAAGGGAATGGGGAGAGATTAATTAAGGCAATGGCTACTTCAGGGGTGTTCTTGTTAAGGTTCTTTCTACCACTTTTTTCAAAGTCTTTGCTACAGTGCCTTTATATGCATAGCATAGACGCTCCCTCACGCAGAGCCCAACCTTTCAGACATGTTTCTGTTTCCTGGAAGGAGAAAAGGGTCAGATTTCCAGAAGGCATGGATTCATCAAACTAAAAAAAACAAAAACAGAAAACACACCTTATTAAGATTACTTGCATACAAATGCATACTAAACAAGGTGTACTTAATCCACGAGGGAGACTAACAAATTTGAACCAAAGCTGATGTTTTTGCCCAGACTTCTGAACTCAATAAGATAAAAGCAAAAGAGACGGCTCCTACTGTGGCTTTTCTCCTACCACAGTTGTTTTGTTTTCAATTCAGAGTGAGGCTGTCAGATGCCAACAAACACTGTGTGAATGTGCTGTGCTGTGTTGAGGTCCCAGTGCAGCCCATGGCCAGGCCTACCCCTGTGCCTTGAAAACAGGTGTACCCTGGGATTAATCCGACCCCATTGTCTCTGAAAGATGCCAATGGGATTGCCAACACTGAGGATGCAGGCTCCATGGTCACCACGGTTGATGCAAAAGCAGAGAAGGATACTATCTTGGGAAGTCATGGCCCACAGAATCTCCTGGAAGCCTTGAGACAGATGAAGCTCAAGGTGAGACTGGACCAGAGGAATTGCAGGGGTTGGAAAGGATGAGAGAGGCCACGAGGGTATAAAAACGGATGAGGATGCAAGGGTGGAAACACCAAAGTCTAGCAGTGGACTGAACATGGAGGATGGTGATGACTGGTGACAGGCAGTGGAAGATGAAGATACAGAAGTGGACAAAGAAGGGGAGACCTGGATGCTGGTGATGGAGTGCCCTTAGCTAGAACCTCCCAAGAAAGTCATAGAATCATAGAATAGTGAAGTTGGAAGAGGCCTATAAGACCATCAAGTCCAACCCCCTGCTTAGTGCAGGAATACAAATCAAAGGATATCTGTCAGGTGGCTGTCTAAATTTCTCTTAAATGCCTCCAGCATTGGAGCACTTACCACCTCCCAAGGTAATTGGTTCCATTGCTGTACTGCTCTAACAGGAAGTTTTTCCTGATATTCAACTGAAATCTGGCTTCTTGTAACTTGATCCCATTGTTGCATGTCCTGCACTCTGGGATGATCGAGAACAGATCTTGCCCCTCCTCTGTATGACAGCCTTTCAAGTATTTGAAAAGTGCTATCATATATCTCCTCTTAGTCTTATTTTCTCAAGGCTAAACATGCCCAGTTCTTTCAGCCTTTCCTCATAAGGCTTGGTTTCCAGCCCCCTGATCATCCTTGTTGCCCTCCTCTGAACTTGTTCCAGTTTGTTGGCATCCTTCTCGAAGTGCAGTGTCCAGTCCTTCAAGGCTCCTGCTTCACTTGGTCTCATTATGTCATTGGGCAGAGGAGACGCAACCAATCTCCCCCTGCAATTCCCACACCCACAAAATTGCACTGCTGGAGAAAACAATGGCAGTATAAGTATACCTCCAGTATATGGAGGCAGAGGTGCTAACCAGCTGGCTTACTATGTCTCTGCTTGAAGAATGGCAAAGACCAACAAAGGGTAGGTGGTAATGGCAACAAGAGGCAGTGCAGGGAGTCACGTGGTTGCCCAAGGCCCATGCTTCATTCTGCCTAATGACCTGCCAGCCCTGGGATCTCGTGACCCCAGGGCTGGCATGGGTGGCTTCAGACCTGGGCATTGAAACTGTTTCTTCCCACGTGAAACAGTGTCAATAAGTAATAAACCGAATTATGGATAATGTTTGTTTGAAATAGCCAGAAGCAGGATTTAGCTCTTTGAATCATACCAAATATGTTCCTAGTTTGAAAGAAAGGGAAAAATAAAAAATACAAGCAAATGATTAACAACAACTAGAGAAGGAACACTTTCAGGCAAGCAGTGGGGAGGGCTGCTCAAGAGCAGAGCCCGGAAAAACTACGTTTTTTGGACTACAAGAATCCTCTAGTCCACATGGCTACTGACTTTTGATCCCAAAAGTAATTTTTTCAAACTCTGCTCTAGATGATGCTGAATTGCAACACCCACCTTTTCTCATTTTGGCTGGAGCCAAAATGAAGGATAATCTAATAATATCTCGCGGTCTGCCTATTACCCAGGCTTGATAGAAAAGTCAAGTTAGTAGTTTGACAGTTGACAGTCTGAGGAACTGTGGTGTTATTAGTTAGCACTTGAGCTCCATCTACTGCCCACTACTGGAAATTAAATAAAATCCCAACCCATGCTTTTTCAAAAAAACAGTCATCATGGTCTTAGTATAGGGCTGCTTAGTGAAATATGTGTGGTGTGCCTCTTCCTAATCTTTATAGTGCTAGGGGGGTGCTGATAACATGTTGTTTGATTGCATATAGGAGGGAACTTTGAAAGAATTGCAAGATTTACTTCGACACACTGTGGACTGTGTTATCAAATACTCCAAGTCTCTTGCTTTTGAAACAGCAGTCTGTGCATTGGGAGGGAACAGCCTTGTTTCAACTAAAAGGAAGCATAGGAAATCCTAAAAGCCAAGTATTCAAGGAGGAATTATGTATGTGAAATCAGCTAATCCTCCTCTTTCTTGGTAGGCCTTCAGGCAGGCCTTCCCCCCTTCCATTTCTTAGTTTTTATGTATTACCATCTTGGACTTTCTCTGTCTCTCTATTGTTGATATTGTTGTTTAATTTTTGTTATATACTCGGACTATAAGCCGCCTAGAGTAGATTCATTGAATCTAGATGGGCGGGGTAAAAGTCGGAAAAATAAAATAAAATAAATAAATAAATAAATAAATAGGCCTTTTAATTTCTTTCTCCTCCTAGGTTTCTTTCAAAATTACATGTTCTGTAACTTCTTGTTGAGGGCTCACCTAGTTAATGCCTTTTACGAGCATGTCACCTTGCTCCACCCCACCCAAACTAGGTTGTTAAACTCAGCTTTTTGATATATAAACAGCAAGCAAGCTTAGTAGCTGGGACTCCTTGACCCCGAGACATTGCTAATCTCCATTTATTTATGTGCCTGCCTGAACTTATTCCGCGCTGTGCCTATGGGACACAGTGGGACATGACTCATCCTGCCATGTCCATGGATTCTTGTGATGACCTTTCAAAGCTAGAAGGGATGCCAGCTAATGTAACAGCCACCTTTTGGTGATAAGACAGCAGAATGCTGAACTGCTATGGCACACCTGCCATTTGCTCTCAGAGCTGGGCCCAGGCCTACAAGGAGGTAGACGGAGGTGGGTGCCTCCTGCGATAGATTTTGTTCCATGAAAGGGTAGCAAAGAGTTATTTAATGTGTTACTCTTGAACCTGTACGTCCAGATAGGGAGAGGAGCTTGCATGATTTTCTGCATTCTGTGCCAACATAACTTGATGGGCTTTTGGTACCATGTGACTGGGCATGATTTACTTCTCTGCTTGGCAGTCAAATGTTTTGTGCCAAACTTCCTCATAGCCAGGGATGTCACCAGCTGCAACTCTTCCATCACTTTCTGATCAGTGGGTTCTTCTACTTTACAACTATCAAGACATTCTGTAAGCAGCCAAAAAGACCTTCATCATGTGAGTTTTACTATACTGCTCTGCTTCTATGAATGCATGTGCAGACCAGAGGCTGGACAAGTTCCTTATTTTGGACCACAACTCATAGAATGCCATTAAATGAGGAATGCTGGTCGTTGCGGTCCTAAAATAGCTTTTCTAGGAGCTGGCATAGTGAAGGTGGTGGTGTAGCAGGTGACTCTCACAGATAAAACTCAACTTTCTAATTGTGTCCTTGTCCAAACAAAAATGTTCCATAGTTTGTCCATGAGCACAGATGGCTCTGCTTGGCATTTGAGTTACTAATGGAACAACGATCTACAAGTGATGAGACAAATGCACTGCCTGTGGGCACAAAACATACTTAAAAGCAAGAAGATTTAGGTCTCCTCTTCTGCCTCCCATTTTTATTCACGTCAGCCAATCCGACATTTGTTTTCTTCCAAAAGATGAAAGTATCTTTGGAGGAATTCAGAAGGGCTAAAAATGAGGTGATGCAAGGTCAGATTACTAACAGCAGAACGCTACATACCTGTGTTAAGCCACAGAGCATGCTCAGTGTGCATGCAATGTTTTCTAGATGCTTAATAGTGCAGGCATGCTGAGCTGGGTGCCTATGAAATTTAGTTTACTCTGCTATTAAACACAACACTGCCCTCTGGGTGGTTATCAAAGAGCACACTTCTTCCTGAACAAAAGTGCGGCCTAAAGGAAAACACTCATATTCATATGTAGTTTCTGTTTATAAAGGATTGGAAGACAGGATTTTGTGGCTGAAATATATTCTAGAAATACTTATTTAAATGTTTCAACATAAATTTCAGGAACAATTGTTAAATGTTTTTAATCACTGCCACCCCTTCTTATGTGGTGTGTTTAGAATCAGCACTTTGTGGGAACTGTACAATGGCCCAGAGAGAAATGCTTTCTCTTTGTCCTGCCCAAAGCAATGTAAACTGTGAGTTGACTGGCAGATTTCAGCTGAAATTCCTAGAGGTATTTCCTAAATCACAAGATGTAGCAAAAACAGATGCATTCGTTTTCTCTAAAACTTTGCTTTCTACCTGTCCAGAAAGTAGTCTTACGTTTATGTCTACAAATGGAGAACAGACATAGAGAAGGCAACCCAGTAACAAATATGGGAGTAAAGAATGTAATTTAGCTTGACAAGATGCTTCCAGATTCTCGACTGTCAGCTCTTGGTTGGAGTCCATCCACTGGAATTTATCCCAAGTCGCCTTCTCTTCATTTGATGCCAACCTCCTTCAGCATACAACTCTGGATTTCTCAAATTTCTTTCTCTACATGAACAAAAGTAAGGTAAGTGAGCTCCTTGACATTTTTTAAAAATAAGAAATACTCCACAGATGTTTCCCGAAATGAAAAGACAGTCTGAAGAGCTCTTAAAGATCTAGAAGTCACTTCCACTTCTCAAAGACCTCCTTGTTTTCCGAGGTCAAAGAAATATTTATTAAAATATCTTGTAATCTGGGAAATGTCTCTTAAGAGTTTCAGCTGTAATCAACCAGTCAGCTCACTACTTACATAGTTTTGGGCAGACACAAAGACAAAGAATTATTAAACTATTTAATAAAATTCTTTCTGCTCCTTATTTCTGTCTTTGAAGGAAACACTAAGACAGTTGACAGAAGTCATAAATACTACACCAGCGCTAAACACACAGCGTATCTAAGCCCTTGTTTCTGTATAGTTCACTATTCCAAACATGACCCCTGAATGGAAAAAGGTGAGTGCAGAGTACCAATTTCTACAGAAGTACAATGGCTCCTCAGAAGACAGATTATTCCGAGCCATCAAGATTTGGTAAATCAATCAATACCACCTAACAGCTCCCTCCCCGACAAGGGCGGACTAAAAAGAAGCAATGAATCAGAAGAAGAACAAAAGAGTTCAGGTAGGTATCTTTCGCAGGTGGGCACTCTGGGTTCCCAAGACCTTGGAAAAAGTATACTTTTTGGACCAAAGCCAGAACAGCTCAGCCAGTGGCTACACTCGTTGGTGGATTCAGGAGTTGTAGTCCAAAAATGTGACTTGTCCTAGTGCTACATTTGGGTATTACTGGTATAAAGGAAAAAAACATAGTGCAGCAACCCCACACAACTGGATGAAGAGTCTGCAAAAGCCACCAAATTTCCAAGGAGTTCCTGAACTGCCAACTGGCAGAAAAATGAATTTTCACCAACTACAACTTTAAATATCAGTGAAACACCACATTGCCATTTGCAGGATCAAAGATCCAAACATGGGAAGCAGGAGAATATTGAAAACACTGCCACAACCAAACTTCTTTGAACAAAACACACATATTTTTAAACCAATTTTATTCATGGAATTTCACAATATCAAAAATTATATGACAATATTGTTTTCCATCTTAAGGTGCAAATGCAGTATAATTTTCAGTTCTGAGTAGATCATATTAAAATATTTAACAGCATGCACAAACCACTTAAAATTAGGCACTTTTGATTCCCACTGATTACACTAGGAGCATTAAGTGCATGTCTAATTCAATCTCATTAAAAGGGCCTAATTTTGCCATATTGTGCCTGTTGTATTTCACTTTCAAAATAACGTCTACTACCTAAAATATTCCTGCCTGCCTGTGGCAGAATTTTTTTTATAACATAATGATGTCTGATGTATTTTCCTCTCTAGGACAATATGTTTTAACTTCTGCCAACAGACAGACTCTCACCATTTATGAATCATCAGTATATTGGACGAACATGCCACTATAAGCCAAATATTTGAAAATCATCAGGTCAGAAAACACGATGGCCTTAAACCAGAACTGAACTTACAAGAAAGTATTATAGAATTAATACTAGATTGCAAATAGTGGGGCGGGGAAGGGGGGAGGAAAAAGACAATCTCATGCGTTGGGTCATCACATTCTTTTATGGGTAAAAAAATTGACCCCTTTCAACTCTTCAGGTAGGTAGTCCTGTTCTACTGGTTCCTTATACACAGGATTGTATTTATAACCTTTCCCATAGCCAATGTCCTTCATGAGCCTGGTTGGCGCATTCCTTAAGTGCAAGGGAACAGGTGGAAGCGGACCTTGATGGTTTCTGAGGCATGCCTTGACGTTGCTATAAGCGCTGTACACTTCTATAGATTTCGGTGCTCTGGCAAGATAGACGACACACTGGGCTAGTAAGACCTGTACAAGAAAAGAAATGATCTGGAGGTCTCTTGGAAGTCTTGCTATTGGCATGTCCATATATCACATTAATGTATCCCTGTATAATTCATTACACAACTAACAAATCAATGTATATAATTAATATATCAAATTAATAAATCACTGTGCCGACCTGACAATGGCTAGACTTGATCCATAGGGTCCCTTCTAGCTCTGCAGTTCTCTCTCTCTTTCTCTCTCTGTGTGTGCCATGTGACAGAGCGAGAGAGGGGAGGGGAAGAGAACAAACTATCCCTTTTCAGGCTTTTGCTGCCTGACAATTACTGCAAAGTTGCCCTGAATAGCTGACCACCATTTCAAACTGTGACAGTGAAGTGAAAGAGAAATCACATTTGGGTATCTCCCACTTACTTTATCTATAACTATACATAACCGCCAACAGACATACACACTAGTCTAGACCCTCTCCCAGAAACACATACAAGTGTTCTTTGGGAAAGAATTTTAACATTATAACAGATAGCCTGAAATGGTGCACTTCAACAAAAATCCCACCATGCGATGGGTTTGACCAATGATTCACATCTCCGTTTGCAACGCAGCAGCAGCTTTTGAGATGATATACTGTAATCATTAGCTGTGATGGTCAATCCCCCTTCAGTTCATTATTGGGCTCAACAGGCCAAATTATTCTGCTGATCACCTGTCCATTACCCCAATTAGGAAACTGTTCATACTATTTTGATCTCAGCTGCTTTGAGTCTCCAAACACAAACCCTGAACATGGTAGTGGCAATTCTACAAAGGCCAGCAGGGGACATCTTCTCCCCTCTTCCCTCTGCTATCACCACAGCAGCTGAGAGGTTTGTGGGAGGGTGACAAATGCTACATTCTACGACTGGGATTAAAAATCTGAACGAGAAAATAACTCAAGGGCCATAATTCTTGACATGTGCTTGAACTAAGCATTATATGTCACTTAAGCGTATATGCTGAGCAAACAATGTTCTAACTTCAGCAAGCATCTTTAATTATGGAAATTATAAAACAATCTTTATTAAGATTATGCAAAAAAAAAAAAAAACACACAAACCCACCTCACATTGAATTAATTCTGACCCTATTGCTAAAGTACAAAAGGTTAACAGTAGGGTTAGAACTGTAGTTACTGTTAGGATTGGGCTTACATATATATTTCTTGTATTTCCTGAATCCACTGATAATTCCACTGCTCATCCACCTCACATGGGTCAACCTCCTAAAAGCCAGAGTACATAACTTCTGCATTTTGGCATCATAGCTCACCAAAAGACAGCCAAAGAATGTTCTCTGGGTGGTTCTGTTTGTTTGTTGTCCCAAACATTTTATTGGCTAGAGCAAAAAGCAGAAGATTTGTTAGGACCATTTTTGTCTGGCCAGTTTTTGATCATGCAAGTAACAAACTCCCCAAATCTCAAATCTATATACGGCCAGGGGTTGAAACTTGAAGATATACTGTGTTTTTATAGCTCTCTAGGGGACATACATTGTTGGTCTAGTTTTTTGTGCAATCTGCAACAGAATGTGCCTCTGGGCGATTGAAATGTCCACTCCTGTGCATGAGGATTAAGAAGGAAAGATAATGAACCAACAGGGAAAAATGGTTTCACTCAGACAGATGGTGGGGGGGGGGGGGGGAATGGTGACAAACATTATGGAAAATAATTCATAAATTACCTCGCACTCTGGCATTCCAATGAAGTGGCAGCCTTGATAAGCAGACACAGCTTGAGTTAATGCCAAGGGATCTGCTAGTCCTAGAAACAAAGAATAACATCACCATCATCATCATCAGGTCCATTATAGTCAGGGGTCAGCATTACTGGACAGTGTCCAAGGCCCACCTCTCACAAGGAGGCCCACTGGAAACTCCTGGCCTTGCTGCTGCTCCTCCTCTCTGATGCTCCCTGTTCACCTGCCCTTGTGAGCAAATGAACAGTGACAGGAGCAAAGTGAACAACAAACCTTTGCTCACCTTTGCTCTGCACGGTTTGAAGCCAATGTGGAACGTCAAGCAAAAGGGTAACAGTGGTGAATAGGCTAACTGACCGTCTCTTGTCAAGTGTTTCCAAAATTTGGAGCCAGCATTGTCCAACACCATTTAGGTTGGGGTAGACAACGTGCAAATCATAGGTCACATACAGCTCCTGGGGGACCCAGGAGTGGCCCCAGCACACACACACACACTCCAAATACATATTATTTTTATTCAGAATGGCCACTTGCTCCCTCTAGAAGCACAAGTGGAAAATTCAGCTAGGTTCCTGCCACACCAGCAATTTCTGGCCTCATAGGAGGGTGTTTTCACAGCCAGAAAGGAAATGGGAAGCCTTTTTGAATACAAAATATAAAATAATTCAGGAATTATTTTATATCTTTAAATTCTTTACATTACTTTAAATTTTTAATATTGTTCTAATGTTTTAAATTGTTATGTCCAGGAAGGCCTTTAGTGCGCAACTTTATTCTGATTTCAGTTTTGTTTTTCCTGCTCCAGTTTTGTGCTGCATGCTGAGTAGCAGCAGTGTACAACTTTGGGACTGGGGGTGGGGGGGAATGTGCCCCCCCCCAATCCTTCAGAGGGCTGCACTGTTCATCCATTAACATTGTTGTTGAAATTGCTGAGCTGGACTGGCTGTGGCAATTCTGTGGTGCACAGATCAGAGCACAGCCTTTCTCATGATTCTATGCGGGACGACATTCTGTCACCTTCCTGCACTATCAAGCCAATGGTGTCTAACAGTAAAGCCACTCATGGTGGTTTGGCTTCCTGCAGTGGCCAATTCAGCAATAGCTTGGGGAGCGGGGCTCAAAAACAGGGTCCAGGAGGTAATTTCCACCCTCCACATTTAACATTAAACATCTTAAACGTTTGCTATAACCAAACCAAAACTCAACAAAGGATATCAAGGTTTTATAAATAAACACATAAATATTTAGCAAGTAAATAGGGAACATTTTCTCACTAAAGATTTGTACTTAGCAAGGAAGGGGAGTCTTTAAAACTGATCCACTGCCTTATCAAAAAGCCAAAGAAAAAGGGAAAGAAGTTCTCTTGGGTTTACTCGCCTACATCTTCGCTGGCAAATCTCACCAACCGCCTTGCCACATACAGTGGATCCTCACCACCTTCAAGCATTCGGGCAAGCCAGTAAAGAGAAGCATTTTCATCTGAGCCCCGCATAGATTTATGGAGTGCCGAGATGCAGTTGTAGTGCTCTTCACCTGTTTAGAAAGAGACAAAAGGCCAAACGTGATGATGGGTCTTCTAGAGCAACTCACCAGCGCTGCATTCAGAGGAGACACTCTTTCTCATTGCTTGCTCACAGACTGACTGCTGGACACGGGCAGGGGTACCTCCAAGGCATAAACTACTATTCCCATCACAGCTCACCACTGGTGAGCCTAGGTGCAGCTTTTAGGACTTATAGTACAAAAACATCTGGAGAAGCCACAGATTCCCTAGGATGAGATAAGGGAGGTCCAGCAAAGGAATTCATGCTGTTTTATAAACCTAAACATGTTTTGTGGGCAGTGTGCTTTGTAACGTGGGAAGTCATAATGCACCCAAGTGTTATGCCCTATAAGTAACATATAACAGTAGCTATAGGTCTAAGTCTTTCTGCTTCCAAATTTAAAAGAGGAACTTTGTGATTTATTTATTTATTTGCTTGTGAAGGTCTAAATCATGCATCCTTCTTATCCAGGATTTCCTGAGAGGTGATCCATCCCTCTCTCACAAGGGTGGTCTCTTCTAAGACACAGAAGGCCACCAGACAGCTATTTTTAATAGCGCTTCACACAAAGAGCCCATTGGTATGCCATGCCATCAGCGTCAGGCCAATATAAACAGCATATCTGTGCTCTGTCACAGCACTCAGGCTTTCAACTTGAGCCGACTGCAATAAACCAGGCAGCTGGGAGTCTCGTCATACTCTTGGGAATGGCGTCGCCCGGTCTCTTAAAACCAAGATGGCCTTTAAATGTTGAAAAAGGCAAGTGTAGCCTCTCTTTTTCAGCTGGCATTCTTTTGTGCAGTGACTAGACTTACCAGAGTTATTCACAGAGTATTTAATGGAGGTGGGGGGAGTAGAAAAACATAGCAGTAATAGTAATCACTGCAGTACACAAACATGTGCATGCATGCTTGCACATGGGCAGAAAGATGGTCCTGCATGGAGAGATCTGTTGGTACAGATCTGTTGGAACTCTGGTTGAACACATCCTCATAACTCTTTTCATATGGTCAACATTTTAAAGTTCTGGATTATACATTTGATGAAGAAAGTTGGAGCTGACAACAGTTTATTTTAACATTTTAAGAATCTTCTGAAGAGTTTCCACAAGAGCCAGTGTTTCTCCTTCCATCACCAAAGGGTGAATATTGTGTTTAACTTAGACTCCATCCCACTGTAATTTATACAGCACTTGAATGTCACGTTTTCAAATTCAGGGAACTTACCTAATGAGAGATGGTGGAAATTAAAGCCGGAACCTTTGCCAAAGCATGAATCTTTTTGAAGTCAACAAATATTTTTCAGATTTCGAATCCAGGAATACTGATTATTTGAGAGATCTTAAAGGTAAAGGTAAAGGTTCCCCTTGACATTTAGTCCAGTCGTGTCCAACTCTAGGGCGCGGTGCTCATCCCCGTTTCCAAGCCATAGAGCCAGCGTTTGTCCGAAGATAGTTTCCGTGGTCACGTGGCCAGCGCGACTAGACACGGAACGCCGTTACCTTCCCACCGAGGTGGTACCTATTTGTCTACTTGCATTTTTACATGCTTTCGAACTGCTAGGTTGGCAGGAGCTGGGACAAGCGACGGGAGCTCACTCCGTCGCGTGGATTCGAACTTACGACTGCTGGTCTTCTGACCTTGCAGCACAGAGGCTTCTGCGGTTTAACCTGCAGCACCACCACGTCCCTCTTGAGAGATCTTAGACTACTATTAAAAGCAAGGCTTCTTAGAAGTTATAAATTCACAGAGACGCTGAAAGTTATAAGCAACTTGATGACACCTAACAACAAAGACTTCAAACTACATGAAAGGGATGACATAAATATTATAAATGACAAGACGTTACTGACCTTAATGTGTTTCCTATTCAGTAACATAGGAAGAAGTGTATACATTGTACTCATAAACCTGACACAAGAACTCAAAGGTGCCAACATAAGGAACAAGGCTTCAATTTGCTTCCAATCCCTTAGCATTCTCTGTTCGCTATGTTTCAAAGCAATCACTAGTGCTGTTTTTTAAAAGCAGCCAGTATATGTTATGAGGATACCCTGCAGCTGTTGATAGACTGCAAATCCCATTATTCCCTCAGTGCTGGCTGCAGCTGATGAATGGTGCATTCCAGTAAGATCTGGAGGACCACACTTTCTTCATCCCTGGTTTATACAGAATCACTAACCAATATTACATGCTGTCAAGTCAATTCTTACTTCTTCTAGAGATGCCTTGGGACTGTATAGTTTGCCTTAGGCTACACAGGCCAGCTATTTCTAGAGGCACAATGGGGAATCAAATTCCCAGTGTGTGGCTTGGGAGCCAGGTACCTAATTCACTGAGCTACGGAAACACTAATTACCCTTCAATAAAGACTAACATTTCATACAGTACTGTGCCTTCACACAAAGGAAAAATAACTTCTTCACAAACGTTTTTAGTGATCTCGTGTCCGCTCATGGAGCTGGCAAAAGTAATAATAACATGGCTGCTCTCTGTGTGTAGTGTATGCTAGAGCAAACAGCTCTGCCTCCTATTGGCAGTCCTTCGAGTAGATTTTAAAATTCTAAAGCAACACTTACAAATTCAAAAGGCCAGAACATCTCTTCATGCCAAGGGATTACAACTAATTATTTGCGATTTGGAAATGAGCCCTAACATCACATCTTAGTATCTGGTTCAGAGCACTGTTGGAGGGCAAGGCAAACCTCTGGCTAAATTCTGTGAAGCTGCATTTCACCACTGATGACACACAGAAATTGAGATAATAATCACTACAATTAACAAGATTTTGTACCAATGTGTTTGGGAAGAGCAGGGAGGGGTTTTGTAGTTTTGATGTGACTCTTCTGCTTTTCATTACTAACATAGCTATATTTTATACAAAGAGTAAAAAAAAAATCATACACATCTCTTATCACAGGGCTTACTCTGTGTCACTGGAGATAATCTGACAAAATTTCCCTATCAAGCAGATAAGAAAAGCTACTCCCAGAAAAAGAATAAAGCTTGGTGTGACAAAATGTGCAGCACATTTGTCCAGAAGCCAATTAAATACAAGCCCATAGCTAAGGGTAGGGAGACATGTCTAATCCCCAAACCAAAATCTCCAGTTCTGATCTCCGCCAAAAAGACAGACAGAAATGGTTCGTGTTTGGGACACATAACGATGCCAAGTCACGAATTTAGCAAGAGCTGGTATCAAATTAGGAATCCTTGTATGCAGTTGTACTCAAGTAGTCTGACCTCAGCAAATTGCAAAATTCATTTCCTTAAAAAGGGATGCCAAAAATAAAAGGGATCCTTGAAAATTTCAACAAAGTATTGATATAAGAGGCAACAGGGGAAATTCTGTACTTAGATAGGACTCTAATTACAACACATACCATTTTTCAGCAGCGAAGTATATAATGTGACTGAGATTTTAGTGATTGCATCTATAAACAATTCATGGTGGAAGTTTTCTATGAACCATGCTAGAGAAAGATTTATCTTGGAATCCTGTAGATCTCTAGATCCTGTAGTGCTTTAAATAATTCAAAGGTTAATTCTTAATCATGTCTAAAATACATGTATACCTCAAGAAAATCAATTTCAAAATTTAACATCCATGTCTTGCTTCAAATTTATTCCTGCTTTTTGCAGAAAATGATGGAACATATTAGACCTATTTCAGGAGTTGAATTTTATTTGCGGAGAAACTATAGGGCTCTGGTATGCCAGCTCTGCAACCCCAAACCTTGCCATGATGATCAAGAAGGTGTGAATGGGGATTGTTATCATGTCCATCTAAATGCAGCTACTGTTCTCAAGACAACTGGAAATTCTGATAGTACAAGATTACTAAAGGAAGAACAGAGACTATATTCAGTCAGATTTACAGTTACAGTTGCCACTGAGACCTTCCTATCCAGCACAAGAAGACAGGGAACAAGAAGGCAGCTTTGGCACATAAGTTCCTGCAGCCTTGTCTTGAAAATGAGGTTGTATTTTTTGCCCCAGTGGATGAAAAGTGTACGCACAGCTCATTCACAGGTGCAATTAATTTGAACGTTTATTTAAGTCACAACAGATAAACCTTTCTTTATTCCCAGAAAGTAAATCAACCCTTTGTCCTGCGACATGATGTTAAGATGATAAGACTTTGGCATTTATCAGCATACACTCTGGCCCTGGAACCACTCAAAGTATCCAGCTTTGTAGCCTGTCCACACTATTCCACTCTCTTCCAGCTCAGCCAAAGTTATGTTGCCACAATAATCATGTATATATATAATTTTTGACCCATTCCATTATGGTAAAGTCCAGGCTGGGAGAAATCCTCAGCCCTTTTTGCCAAGAGGAAATATTTTTATTTTATTTCTTTATTTATTTATTGGATTTTTACCCCGCCCCCCTAGACAAAGTCTACTCGGGGCGGCTTACAAATATTAGTCAATCAATTAGTTACAAAAAATAGTCAATCGTGCTCTGTACGGAACAAACCAAAGACTCCCTTAATGTCGTTCCATAGGCAGGCCATTCCACAGGTTGGTAGTCCATGCCATAGGCCATATATCTGTGGGCCAGTCCAACCCACATGTCCACACACCTTCTGTCCAGCTTAAAATAGGATCTGATTAACATGCCTTATCAGCAAGACTAGGCAACATGTCCTATAAATGTTACTGTACTACAGCTCCCTGCAGTTGCTGCCAGTATTGTCAATGGTGGTAGTGGTGGTGGTGGAGGAAGAGGACAGTTGGAGTCCACGCTTGATGAGCCACAAGTTGCCCAACCCATGCTATACAAATACAAGTCAGAATGCATGAATAAGGTTATCATGATAACGGAAAACTAGTGTGGTAAACACTGTGACCTTAAAATCTTCAGGCTCCATTTTCACCAGTTGAAACTAGTCCTGCCAAAGCTGATCTCAAGACTGTACAGAGCACCTGTAAGTCTGCACTCAATATATTAAAAATGACAATGTTGCTTCATCAGTTGAAGGTACATGGCTGTGGGGGTGAGAGGGGAAGGGTTGCATGCTTGAATGTACCCCACACAGGCCTTTCAGAGCCTTACCCCAGACTAATTTTGCTCATGATCACCTATATTCCATGAAGTCTGGAATAATCATCTCTGTTTTGCTGCAATCTATTATACTTTTGTATTTCATATACAGTATATATACGAAATGCACACACACACACACACACACAAACACGTTTTAGTTATTTGAGATTTAGAAATTGAGTTTTCCTTGTATGAAGTTTTATCAGATTACTATTGCAGTTACAGTACATGTTATGTTATGCTATCGTAAGCTATCGAGAGTAGCGGCCTAGCCACTAGATAGGCAGAATAAAAATTTACATTAAAAAAGTAACACAAGGCAGAAAAAATGAGGCTGACTCCCAATGCCTGATATACCAGTTTTCTTGATGCAGAGATTTCCTCCCTCTATATACAAGGTTTAGGTATCTGGCTGTGGAGCCAGAGGCTGGGAGTTCAATTCCCCACTGTGCCTCCCCAACAGGGGCTGGGCTCGATGATCCACAGAGCCCCTTCCAGCTCTGTAGTTCTAAGATTACATACTTCCACTGCTATCCACTCGGCTGTAGCTTGAAGTGATCCAGCCCATCAAAATCCTTGGCATTTGTTTGTCCTGATTGTACAAACTGTCTCTTAGACATTTACCAGAATAGAACATAACCAAAACGGAAGTGCACACAGTTCCTCTTTGCATTATTATACATTTTTTCCATTATTATATAATTATGAGGATTCAACTCCTCGTAATACATTGCTGAAAATGGTCTTGGGCCAACACACAAAATGCCATAAGCTATTCTTAGCTATGAACAAAGCCCTTTTATTCAACTGTCCCACTGTCCCTCAAGAATACTGGTATGCGTTATCCTATCCTGTTAAAAGTTCTCCCCTTTGAGACAATAGCATGGCGTTCACAATATGTTCCCTGCCAATCTCCTCTCATTAGTTTCATCTCCTCCAGCAGCACAGCTTCCTCACATTCTTCACACCTATCGTTAGAACAGGTGCAGGGGCCTATGGGGAGATGTTCAGGGAGAGGCAACCCTGGTTAGGGTCTCCCAAAAGCAACCACTGTTTTATTGGCCAAGTCCTTTGCACACAGGAAGATTCTGAGGTCACTGGAGAGTGAAAGAGGTGGATCTTGTCTCTATTTTCAGAATTTGTCTTTGCCATTTATTACTCTAATTGACATTGCTAATTTTTGCTATGGTACTATCATTGTGTTGATTGTTATATATGATGATCCTTTTCAAGAGTAACATTGGGTCTGCATTTTAATTATATATATACATACATATATAAATTGCAGCAGAACAACATTAGGCTTGTTTTCATTGTATAAACTAAGAATGCAACAAATACTAGGACATTTTCTTAATTTTCAAGAAGGGAGTGTTGGCACATCAATACACTGTCAAAAAATAAGCACTCCTGGTGAAATTTTTGATTCCTGGTTGATTTTTCATTAACTGCAAAACCAGTAAAAGAAGAAGGTATGGAAATTGCTTCAAACAAACTATGGTTAAGATTAACCATAGGTCCAGACAACACAATAAACCTTGATTACCCAAAAAGGATTTTAAAGCTTCTGATTGTCTCTTTGTCAGAGCACTGGAATGCACAAATCGGAGGGGGGGGGGGGGAGAGAAGTCTCATTCCCATCATGATAAATCAATTGTTTATTAAGATTTCCACATGCAAACACAGGGTAACTACGAACACATTCTTCTGGTCTGGACATAATGCTAAATTTTATTTGAGCGTTACAGGAATGAACCTTAAACTCATTAGTTCCACACTCCCTGCTATCTCCTCTTTTGCAGCTCCAAGGAGAGTGAAAGAATGTGCCTTCTGTTTTTAAACTAACAATAGTTAACTGTTATGTCTAAAAAGAACAGACTGTTATTCGTAACTCTGCTTTATTGAAACAAGCCAAGATCAAATAATGTTTTATGATCCTGACTTGTTTTGATAAATATAAGTTAAACAGAGTTTCTCATTCAGATGTCAAAATAAATTCTAATCAGTTTAACTGAAGAAACATGTAGCTCTGCTGGTATAAAAGTGGGCTGAAGACAGCATGTGAACTTGGCTCTTCCTGCTTCTCATTCACATTATGGTAAAATGAGGTTTAGTACTTGCCCAAACCAGAGCTGGGAAACACCACTTTTTAAAGACTACAATTTCCAAAATCTTTCAGCCAAATGATCACATAATACGGTTTGGTGTCATGTCCAAATTAAGGTTCAGAAAAGCTATTTGTTTGGGGCCACAAAATTCAGAATCCCCCATTACCAAGCATATTGATGAGGGATTCTGGGAGTTGTAGTCAAAAAAAGTAACGTCTCTTTGCTCTGGTCCAAATCAAGTCATATGGCTTTCTCATATTCACCTTCAAGAGGATGCTAAAAAGTACGCTATCTGAAGAAGCCTTTAGGGGTTAAATATCTGTATAGATTTTCACCATCAAATTGCCGTTGTTTAGGTCTACTTAGTTTTCACACAATCGTATTGTTACTTCTTGTTCTTATTATTTTGCTTTTATTTGATTATCTGTCATCTCTGTCTGTCAGTTACAAAATATTTATATTTATTGTTTTTATGTAAACTGCCTGGCATAGTGCCCAGCACTAATTGGGTGGCATATACATTTATGAAAATAAATAAATTCTCCCTCTCAAAGACAGAAATATTTTTTTAAAAAAAGAAAACTATTTCATACAACAAAGACTCGGAAAGCAACTTAAAACAACACATGTAGTAGGACACCCATATCTGCAAGCGATCCATTCCACAATGTTCTGCGAACACTTGAAACCATGGATAGCAGTGAACTCTATATAGAACATACGAGGAGGCAGGACGAAGACCACAAAGGGCTGGGCAATGTGCTGTATATAGGACTGCGGTAAACCATGGATAACTGAAATAATGGATACCAATCCTGCAGATACAGGGGTCCTACTGTACAGTTATCTCTTGATTCTCTTGAGAGAGAATGATTCCCCCAATAAAGGAAATATTATCAAGATTCCCATGATAAAGAAAATATGCAATCTTAATTGTAGAAATGTTTACAGCTATCCTGGTTTTCTGGGATCAGTTTCAGGATTGACCAATCAGTTTTTAAAAATTAGCCACTCACCAGCTCGATCATATAGAATGTGAGACCGTTGGAGGCCTTCTTTCACATGATCTTCTGTGATGATCGCTTCTTTAGCAGAAAAGCCATCAATATTACTGGGATGGGCCAGTTTCGGTAACCTGGCCTGAATAGCCATCTGGAGTCCATTCAACCCAGTTCTTGCATCACCATCACAGAGATAGGCAAGAGTGTTGATAGCTGTTTTCGTGATGCACACACTTGGTCTGAAATGTAAAAAACAAAACAAAACTGCATGGCTTCAGATTGGGATGTGACATCTGCGTTCGTTACGTTTTGTTTACAAGGCCACATTTCTTTGCACTGACCACTGACAGCCAACTGGATTTAAGTGGCATCTTTAAGAAATGCCACAGGAGATAAATGTTACAAGGGTTTCTCTAGACAGTATGTAACCAATGCACAAGACTCAAGCATCACAACTTGTTAAAAAATTGCTGCAGGCATTTGAACCATCAACCCAAAGATATAGTAGAATTTATAGTTTGCTTGGTGCTTTTAATACGCACAAACTGTGTTTATCTATAGTTTTGTTCAGGTTCAGCCAGCACAAAAAGTTGCAGTTTGTTTATTTCTTTTTTTCATGGAAGGAAAATGTTTCAGATCCCCCCTCTATAGCTACACCAGAGAATGAGGTGGGGAGCATATAATGTGGGCCCTTGTTGCATCTGGACATAAAGTACAACTGTACTTCATCATATACATTTTTTTGCTTATTTCAACTTCTGTATATGAGAACGAACAATTTCAGAAAGTTCCCTCCTCCCAGAAAAGCTTTCTTTTTCTTTCTTTTTTTGTGCATTCTTCACATGCAAGCATTTAAAAAAAAAAAAAAAAACCTCATGTGTGGCTCACTAGTTGAAGTGGGTGATTGGTTGGACTGCATAACTACTGGCCCCTTCAAGTGTTGCTAGACTACACCTCCCATCAGTCCTAGCTAGCACAGACAATTGTGAAGGACTTGGGATAACCGCAGTCAGGCCATTTCTGGAGGCCAACATGTTGCCTACCTGTGCCATAAAAGCTATTTTAAAAACACTGGAAGAAACAAATAAGCGGGGGGGGGGGGGTGTTAGGGAGACGTGAGACAGGTTTACGATCAAATACATAACCAATAGCAATATCAGAATTAAATGCAGTCTGCAGTTTATTTAGAAGCACACATTCCCCTTTAGTTTTCACAACAGCCCTGTGGGGGTAGGTAAGTCAGGTTGAGGGTCACACGACCCTGTGGCTAAACTGTGGCTAAAAAGGGGTTTGAAGTTTGAGTCTCCTTCTTCCTTGTCTTCCTGAGCACCAAATCCCATTTTACTAATTGAGAAATACAGCCGACTTATTTTTAAGGGCAGAAGTTAATCACACTCAGGAATCTGGCATGTGCAAGCCCTTTGCAACCTATGCTGTCTCCAGTTCTTGCCTCACTGCCTTTATCCAACAGGGATTAGTGCAGGGAGACTGGAATAAGCAGTAATTCTTTACAGAGTATGCTGGCACTCCAAATAAATCCAGGATCATCATGAATTCTGCACTTCATTCACTGAAGGATTTATGACCATTTCCCCTATATGAGTTACAAACTCCTTGAGGAGTCAGCGGACTAATTCTGAATTGATGGCATCATACTTGCTACCTGCATACTTGTCATCTAACCACGACCACCACCATCCTTTCAGATAGACTTGTTCTCCGCATGAGATGCTGAGAGAGTATTACAACACAACACATGGCTCATTGTTTGTTGGGCCTAAAAAGTAGTTGTTCTGTAGCTCTGCACAATTTCAGAAGAAGTACAATAATTTCCATTCTAAAAAAACCACAACAGCCTTTCTCCTAAGTGGATATTCTTATTTCCTAAATGTCACTTCTATAGAACGTTTGTTTGCTCTGTTTCTAGGTCTTGGAGATGCCACTACGTCTGTAAATGAGGTGAAGCTGACTAAAAGGTTATTTTAAAAGCAAACTGAGCTGTGCAAGTACATATCAGGTCGCAGTACTTGTATAAAATTAAGACCAGGTTTTAAAAACAAACTAGACCAGTTAAAGATGGTAAACTGAAAAGCTTGCACAAAAATGAATAAAAGCAACAAAGATTTCCTGGTCTTTTGTCTGAATACAGACTGTATGAATCTACAGTAGTCCCAACAGTTCTGGTTCAAAAAACAATTCTTCAAGTCCCAGTACATTCCCTTAAACAGAGGTCTTGTCCAGACCATGAGACAAGCTGCAACAGAATATTCTATCTCCTGTACTTGAACATAATAAATTAGAGATTTGAAGGAATCCTGGTTTATTAACCATAAATAGCATATTAGTGTACACTGCTTGATTGCTCCTCCTCTCAGATGGAGTAGGTAGTTGTTACTCCAAATGCCAGCATCAGCTTGTGCTCTGGCTTGTTTCCCTCCCAACAATCCAAAGAAATAATTTAGCAAGTCAGAGATCTCTCCTACCCTTCTCGACCAGTCTACTTGGTTTCTGTATTAGCTGGAAAGGAAGCAGTCTCTTCCCCTATGACAAACAGAAACTAAGCAAGCTAGCCAGGATAGGTTTTGGAGATCTCTACTGGGGTTTAAAACTCAGCCTGCTTAAAGGCTGGTAGCTTGTGTTTCCATGATGGCCATATCTAGGGGAAAGGGAATGTCCACTAATATTTATCTCTAAGGTTAATGAAACGATACTCTGTGCATCAGCATACACTGCCTTAAGATATGAAGTACAACTTCTACAAAGTTACTGAATCCTTAGGTCAGTTGACAATGTGGTGGCCCATCAATGCTGTTTGAAATCCCAGGTTCTATAGGTGAATTCTGATCTGGGTGAATTCCATCCCCAGGTTTCAGTATGATATATATTCAGGTTAGAGCTAGAGCAAATACTGCACAGGAGGATAACAAATGATTTCCTGTTCTTTTCTTTCAGTCCATTTTACAATGGGATCTGAATACAAAGATACCAAACTATGAATTAAGAATGTTATGTGAAGAAACAAACAGCACACAAAAGATGTAACTTTTAGTATATGCTTTGGGCAATTTTGTCTTTGACTGTTTTAAGACATAGTACATCATGGTACTCCCACTGTCCCTTGTTCCCCTTCTTTTCTTACTAGTCCATTTACTTAACCACCCCACCATCTTCCTTCTCTAAGCTTCTCGGGAGTTGAAGAGGCATTCTCTTGCATTAGACTGTAATCAACAACAACTTCTGTTAAGCTTCTGTTATCAATAACATTGCTGTGGTGATCAAGAACTCTTCTGCTGCCTTCTCCCTACTCCTCAAGGTTTATTTTTTGTTTTTTCGTACCCCCCATTAAAAAAAGATGTTCTCAGGAAGACTTACAACAACCAAAATAAACAAAGTTTGGGATGAATGTAATCAAACCAATTAAGAATAAAACCCAAAGAACTACATAAAATCCAACCACTTTGTCTCTAGTGCAAGGTACAGAAAGCCAGAGTCTTTTTTACAGGCAATAATTATACCTGGTGAGAGATACATTTATATATATGTTATATACAAACACACAAGCAGATCAACGCTGCTCGTTTACACTGGAACCTTGGTGGGTTTCAGAAGATTTCTTGGGCATGTTTAGTATGCACCCTTGGTGTATGCAGGCCCAACAGACCTTGTTGTTAGCTTGTGTAAACTCAGTGTTGTCATTATGTTCCATCAAGTTGTACATAACATAACTCAACCCTATGAATTAATGGCTGCATGGCAAGGAATATTAACTTGCATGACAAGCTGTATTTTAGAGAATATTCATGCTGCATTATAGGGAATCAGTCTGTAAGTTCATCTTGCCTTATGCTGTTACTCTGGCTAAAAGCATCTCTCTAGCATGTCAGCCAGGGGTTGTTCTCATCCCTCATATTTGAGATGCTTTTAAATTAGAGATTCCAGAGAATGGACCAGGAATCCTCTTCAAACAAAGTTTGTGCTCAGACACTGATTAATGGTTCCCTCCCTGTGGTTGCCACAGCCAATCAACCCTTGATAAGCTCCTAGGAAATTCATGACTACAAAACTATTATACTATGACAGAATAATAATGACGACAGAATAATAACAGGATCTAATATAATTTCTTACAAAAAGTACCTGAGTCTTTTAGTGTCCATCTGAGCCCAGGAAGGATATAGGGCAAAACAATCCAAATGGAAATACTAATTGTTCAGTACAACTCCATTCTGTAGATTTTAATCAGTGTAATTGTTTTTTCATGTTTACTGAATGGAAAGCCTAGTGTGATCCCAAAGCTCTCACTTTTGGGGCAAACAGCTAATCATCATTTGCATATGCAATCAAAATATTTGTACCTTTCAACATGCCCATTCTCCAGCATAGCAATCAAGTTAAAAACAAATGGAACCCCAAGTGATGGAGAGGTTTCAATACAAATGAGCCTACTTTTATTTCAGATACTTTTTACAGTAACTACAAAGCATCAGCTTAATTCAACATAATAGTTTATTTTCAATATAGCTAAAGTTTCACCTTCTTTTTGTCTAGGTTCTTGTTCTAGAGCTGTTTCTATAACCAACATGAGGTAACAACTGCAAAGCAGGAGAAAAATCTAACCTACTTTGCAACCTCTTAAGACATCTATACTCTCATCTTACACTTACATTACTTCGTAATTTTGCCAGTCTCCAAAATTAAACACAGGACACACTGGACACCAAGCCTTGATGTTTGTGCCTTGTAACCAGTGATACTTAGAGACAAAAATATAAACAAACAGGCGGGGAGGACACCCCAGGACCTGGCACTGGCTGACCTTAGGATGGTATGTCAACTCAAAGGTAAAGGAAAAGTACAGCTAGTACACAAGTAATGATCAAAACTCAAGAGGGACTCAAGCCAGCATTAGCCTAAATGAGCGCTTCTCTCAGTGAAGATGGTTGAGACATGTCAAGGCCCCCCATGAAAGCAATGGCTGCACATTCCTCTCTTGACAGAGAACACTCAAAGAATGTAAGGTAAGATCTCTAGTCCAGTGCTTAATAATAAGTCATTGCACGTGATAGCTTCCGATGACAGTGGGTCTCCAGAATGAAAGCCTATGCACTCACAAGTCACTTTATCCCTACCAAAGTGTCTGTACCATATTATCCTCCTTCTCCACGGAGTTCAGAGCAGCATAAAAAGGGATTCGTAACAGCCCCACAAGATAAGTAGGGCAAGGATCGAACTCTATGCAAAGGTGGGGCGATCCAGAACCTTAAATACAATGTTTGTTCACTGTCATATGGTCTCTGCCATAGCACCTCAAAAGCTGCCTTGGGTCCTTTTAAGGAGAAAGGTGGGGTAAAAATATTTTAAACAAGCAAGCAAGCAAACAAACAGACAGACCCACAACTTCACCATAAGCACTTCTACCCTATACTCATCTGATTTGCCCAAAGTCACCTAGCTATTTTTACAGCCACACCTGAGTTTCTACATCCAATCCCACCATATCCCACTGATTCACCTAAATAGAAACTAGGTGTCCTGCTTTGGAGTAAGAATGGTATGTATTATTACACGCCATTCTGACATATTACTACATACCATTCTAACAGGATGTATTATTATTTTAATTTATTTATATCCTATTTTCCCCCCAATACTTGTATCCAAAGCTGCTCAAAACACTATTAAAAACAAAAACAACTGAAACCACGATAAAATATAATAGTAAAATACAAATAAATAGATCACATTAAAATTAAAATCAAGTCAAACCATTAAACAATTTAAAGCGAATTAAAAACACATCAAGGGCAAAAATGAGGTGATGTAAGGATCTACATCAGTAAACAGGTACAGAGCACATACTGTATAGGCAATGTATTTCTACAGATTACACAACCAACCGGAGTACAGAATGCTTTCTTCTGACGTAATCAATGGAGCATCCAGGAGTATAAACAGAGCAAAGAAAGCAGGGTAAATCCAGCTTGCCACTGTATATACAAAGACCTGTGCTTTAATATCAACTGCTTTTTGTGCTCTCCCAAACACACTCCAGTTCAGTATCTTGGCCAGTTTTATAATTCTGGGTAGCAGTGCTAGGTGGCAGCCAGTGCTTAAGAGTCATTTATGTCACTGAATCAGCTTTTCATCCATCACTGCCTTCTTCCTGGCACAACATGATGGAAATACTGAAGTGCAGCAATCCTGTAATGCTCGATGACAGAAATTTTAAAACTATGTGCACAGAGGATTTGACTGCAGCACAAAGGACATGGTGCTGACCTGTAACTGTGTTTCTTCGTGTGGCCACCTGGGAACTCTCGCCAATGGGCTGTTCTGCACATGCTCAGAACATCTTGGAACCTTCTAGAGCTGAGCTGCAGCATTTTGGTGGGGGCTCTGTCCCCTCATTAAGAGTGCGGTCCACCCTCTCTGCCTTGTTAATCTCAGTTTCAGTCTACCATAAAGAAAAAGACATACAAGAGGGGAGGCGAGGGGTTTTTGCAAGTTCTAATATGACCCCTCTGTGCTGGAAAGTAATGAGCCAGCCGGAGACCCCTCCAGTACTGGCGGTAAATCCTTCGCTTTCTCCTTACACCTCTTCTTTTTACAGTCTGAATCGGGGGGTGGGCGTGGTAATTTTTTCCCATTTCAGTGGAATTTATTTTATCATTATTTCATTTATGTAAATTGTATATCACCCATCTAGCCTAAGGCCACTCTGGGCAAGGGCAAGAGATGAGGGAAATGGGTGTTGCTAGCGTTGGTACCAAAGTGGCCCAAGCTGGAGGTGTTGATTGCGATACCAATGTCAAAGAGGAGGCCATAGCAGGCTTCTTAGGAGTAACCGGTATGGACTGAAGCGGACGCCTCATTAAGGAATCCAAGGCAACGACCACCTTATTCCTTAGGATTTTGCAAAGTCTGGTTTCTTTATGTTTTTTTTCTTCCTGGGCAGTAAAATTCTTGCAATGCTTGAAGGTCTGGGTGTTGTGTGCCTCCCCTAGACAAAGAACACACTTAGACTGTGTTCAGATAGAGATTTTAGTGGAACAGGAGACACATTTCTTAAAAGGTTGTGGTGCCATGCACCATTAAGGGAGTGGCAGCACCGGCCTCAAGGCAGGTGCCTGGTTGAAGGGTAGGGAGCTGACGGTAACTTCTGTTTTGTGTGGGTTTTTGAAGCAAAAGGGGTTAACTATCTACAAATATTTACAAAGGGCAAATTGTTTACGCAGGAACCTCAGTGAGATAAGGAGGAAAAAGACAAACAGTGGGCGAAAAGAAACTGAGATCAATGAGGGGCCAGAGCACCCAGCAAAATACTGTAGTTCAGCTTTAGAAGGTTCTGAGATATTCTGTGCATGCGCAGAATAGCTTTATACCACCGAAAATTTAAACAGAACAGAAACATACACAATTTTTGGTACCCTTGCTACCACTGAGCCATTTCATCAATATCGTTTTGACACACAAAGTCCAGAATTACAGATCTATATAGGTATACAAACCAGAAACGAGAAATATTATACCCATATTTCTCAAAAGAACAGGTTCATTAATCATAAAATACTGCATTATAATCTACCTTGTGTATTTACACAGTGACTCTGCAGACTGTGGAATGCACACAACTGATAATGCTACATTACATCAGTATAGCTTTATCATGTGCATTCCACAACCTGCACATTCACCGTGCAAACGTACAAACCAGTGTCCTGAGCTTTTAAAACTACAGAAAGCACTACCTGCAATAAACTGGTACTTTGACAAAGTCTTCTACCAAGTTATCCTTATGTTTTTTTCTCTCTTCTTCTGTTAGATGAATCTGCACACTACAATGAATTCTCATCAATTTGAATTGTTCCCCCCCACTCTTGTGCACCACAGTGTCAATACTTTCACTTAGTTGAAACTGTGACTTCTGGAAACATGTCAAATCTTGCAATATAAATATATCTATGCAGATTTACTTTATCTGCATAAAATATTCCCATCAGTCAACTGGGATTGCCTCAAATAAAACACGCAATTTTTTCTTGAGGAATGGGGAAAATTATACTTATTTTCAAATCTTTACCAACAGGTAGCAAGAATGCTTGAAGGAAAAACTGTTTCAATAGCTTTCTAATGGTAGTTTAGGGAAATTTCCCACCTCCAAAAAAGCATTTTGATGGAATGATCAAACAAGGATGTTCACCGTTACATTAAAAAATTCAGCTAGCATTATGGCATCGCTGTGAAGTACAGATTGCTATTATTAAATACCATGTTTCCCCGAAAATAAGACAGGGTCTTATATTAATTTTTGCTCCAAAAAACGCATCAGGGCTTATTTTCAGGTTAGGTCTTATTTTTCGGAGAAACAGGGTATGAGTTCTCAATGTAGAGGCCAGCTTTCTGTCACTTTATCTCATATGCTGTTGTAATATTTGGGGCACTTGCAAAGATCCTTTCATGTAACCCATGACCTACCAAATGGGTAGGAGACTTCACCCAAGCAATGCCAAACTTTTAAAATCAATGGGAATATTGTGGGATGAAATCACAGCAAGCAGGTTCTATGTCACTGTTCCAAGAAGTCTATTGATTTCTCAGTTGTATTTTTTACGTATTATGTGACCTCGAGCAGCCCTGTTAACGTTTATGGTTACACACAGTTGCCGAGTTGAGAGGATAAAATATAAAATCACATTTAGCACTCTGATTTCCCTAGTCTAGCAGTACTATGCAACAACATAAGAAACTTCTCATAAAATAAGGAGGAAAAAATGTATCCCTTTATACCTTCTTATAGTTGGTGGACCTTTGGGTTCTACTAAAACAATGAAGTAGACCCTAAAAACCTGAACTCTGGCTACTGATGTAATTGTTATTTCCTCAATGGATGCCAGGAACACAAAAAGACTATCGTGAAATGTAAAACCTCAGACAGCAGGAGGCAGAATGGTTCCTTTTGCCTACATTCCATCCAGAAACAAAAGCCCACAAAACTCTGCCAAGAAGTCACCGTAAACACAGCTGTGACTTTATATTAAGCCTGTCAAGCCATGTTGCTTCTGTCTGACCCCGCCACCCTATTCTGCTGCAACATGAACAGACACAACATCCTAAATGGGAAAGCTAGATTCCTACTTTTCTTTTCCTACCACATGTCATCTAGTTACAAAGTCACACAGCTCCTTTTATACATGTTCTAAAGTGAAAGTTCACATTAAAAATAGAGGAAGGGCACCCTGACAGGCAGTATATACCTAGAGGTTTGACTCCTGTAAGTGATTTATTAAAATGACATAAAGCCCTTCCAGATGCAGCATTTTTTTCTCCAAAATGTACATGTTCTATTAATCACCAGTATTCTTCCTGAGGAATGTAACACATGCTGGAGGAGGCTCTTGAGAGTCCCCTGGACTGCAAGGAGAACAAACCTATCCATTCTGAAGGAAATCAACCCTGAGTGCTCACTGGAAGGACAGATCCTGAAGCTGAGGCTCCAATACTTTGGCCATCTCATGAGAAGAGAAGACTCCCTGGAAAAGACCCTGATGTTGGGAAAGTGTGAAGGCAAGAGGAGAAGGGGACGACAGAGGACGAGATGGATGGACAGTGTCATCGAAGCTACCAACATGAATTTGACCGAACTCCGGGAGGCAGTGGAAGACAGGAGGGCCTGGCGTGCTCTAGTCCATGGGGTCACGAAGAGTCAGACACAACTTAACGACTAAACAACAACATTCTTCCTGCCATCCAAATGACATAAAGCTTCTCTTGGTATGTCCCAGTACAAAATCAGCTCAAATCCATGCTTTTCTGTGCCTTCCTAAAGTCTGGTTTGTTTTTGTTGTAGTTTGTCATATTTGTATGTGTATATGTATGTGTGGGCAATTCAGCACTATGGTATGTTCCACCTGATCATTTTGTCAGTCTCAGCCTCCTCATTGGAACTTTCACTTTGCAGCTAAAATCCTACTGGTGTTCACATAAGATCTGTGTTATTTCCCAAGGCTAGTTGCAACTAACTGATGAAGTGCTAGGGTATGACTTGATCGTGTGCCTGCTCATGTGGCTTATTGTGCCACTGAGATGTGTCCACCTTGTCCATTAGCAGTATTTAGCTGAATCAAGTTGTGCAAATCTTATGCAAACTCCTATAGGATTCCTTTCAGGTAGTACCAGTTAAAAAAGGTTCGAGAAGAAAAAAAGTAAGTGGGGAAATGGTTATTTTTGCACATTTATTAAAGGACTTGAAGATTTACCTACAGACAAGCAGTTTTCCGTGGAGCTGCTTTTGTCAAGTGAGGTTTGGATGCAAACCCCAGTATGCCCCATGGTCATCCACAAAAAGCCAGGAGAAAAGAAAGTGAAAACATTCCCCCATCTGGAAGAACCCTCAGACAATAAATGGATACTCTTTAACATCCTTTGAAACCACTGTGATTTAATTTGCTCACAATTCTCACTGATTTCAAGCGAGTTATTCACCAATAATGATCTCTGGATTGGAGGCAGTCTCTAAATCGGCTAACTGACATTTGATACAACATGCAGGGTTTTTTCCTACTTTTTGTTGTGCAAAGCAAATATACACCTGCTAAATTTTGTTTGGAACAAGAGGAATGTAACACATGCTCCACATATGATCCAAAATCTGTGTATCTGACCCCTTAATGTTAGACTTTAACAATTTATTGAGTGAGCTTAGGCGCAGGAAAAATAAGATTCAGGTTTTATATTTTTTAGATGAAAATCTTTTAAACTACCTCTTCATATTTCTGTGAAGTGTTTTTTGTGGCATCATAAAATGGCCACACTATACCTTTAAATCAGACACAGTCGACCTATGGTGGTGTGGTAGCAATGACCATCCCTTAAATTCATGAGGGCCTGCACCTGTTGCTACCAAAATTTGGTATGAAGTAGCAAAAAAAAAAAACAGTTTTCAGTTAAAACGTTTGCCATCGTATCAGTGAATTCAATCTTGCAGCAGCAGAACCAAAACAAGAAGGAAAAAACACAACACAACACTAGTTTCATTTTAAAACAAAGTAAGTACAGGGAAAACATGCCTGGTTTTAGCACCAAACTGAGCATCTGTGGGCATAACACAGCTTTAAAACAAGGCTTGTGCTCCCAATGCATTTTGTTTTAATGTGTGGCTTTTTTGGTGCTGTTACCCTGCCAAAATTCAGCTAAACAGTGGCAAATCCGGCACTCATGGGATATTGTTATATATGGATAATAATTCTTACTTTCACACTTCACTCCCACTAAAGGGGGGGTGGTTCTAATCCAAAGAATTATGGAGGTCTGGCTAAAACCTTGTTCAAATACAATGAATCTGGAACCAACAAACATGAATTACTTTATACAAACAAGATAGAAACTGAAAGAAAATATCCAGCTGCATTGTGAATATAAACATCCTGTTAAATGGGCAAACCAGAAGTTACAATAGCAAAAACCAGTGTCTCCTTATTATCTGAAGTGAAAGACTTCAAAAAAGCAAAGATGGAAGGCTTTGCATTATTTTGCCTTTCACAACTTACATCCAACACACATAACTCAACTTTTTTTCTTTTACTGCTCAAGAAGTTCCAAGTTTTCCCACCCCCTTTTCTCACTTCTGCCCTGGCAGTCAGTCAGTAGATTCTTTGAGTGGTGTGTGTTAAAATGCTGCAATCTGTGAAGGATACTTACTCAGAGCTCTTGCTGTCGCTGCCATTCACAGAGCTAGTGTGTTGCTCGCTTAGAATCTGGATCCCTAAGGACCTGACAGCTCGCACTAGAATAGCTTCCACTGCCTCGACTGAGAGCTTCTCAAGAACAATAACACGGCAGCGGCTCAGAAGAGCAGAATTAACTTGGAAAGAAGGGTTTTCAGTGGTTGCTCCAATCAGAGTCACAGTTCCACACTCGACGTGAGGAAGGAAAGTATCCTGGCCATGGGAGGAAAACAGAAAAAACTGGTCCCAATCAATGACAACTTCAGGCATCCCATGTGAGTGAACGACAATCGTTTTGTTTTTTTCATGGCTTCTCTTGGTTTGGATGTTCAGCTAACATGGTGTTAAGATATTTTGCTGACCACCTATCCTTCATTCATTTCATATCTAATGTGCATGCTTGCAGGGACTGGCTCAGCTATCCTTGTCACCAATATTGAACTATACTATCAAGTGAGTTCTGAAGGTGTTACTTGCTTTGGCAATACATGCCTTATCATTTGGAAATCATTAACTAGGCAAATCTAAATTATGCAAAATGGCTGTGTTAGCAAATAGACATCTTTGGAAGTTCTCCCACTTCCCATAAAGATTGCTTAGAGAAACTATAAACTACCATGTGTGTATCTGAGTGTGTGTGCTCACACACACACGTTATGTGCCATCAAAGTATGCGAGATATTTAAGGAGTGATTTACCAATGCACATGCATGCACCATGGGTTTCCAGGGCCAAGTAGGGATTTGAACCCTGGTCTTCTGAGTCCTAGTGCATCACTATATCCACTACATCATACTGGCTCTCACACAGTACAAAGTACCATTCTGATACTTTGGCTGAAAGTTGTTTTCACTTTGAATGCAACATTACACATTTTTAGAATATTACTATAACTCGTTCCTTATTAATAAACAATCATTTAATGTATGTTTTGTCAATATGAACATCTGTTTGTGCCCAAAGTTCTCACATGCCACTCCAGCTGCTAAACTGAAAGGATAGAAAAGGAAATGTAAGGCAAATTGCAAAAGAACCGAGTAATGATCTCTTTAAAACATTGCCTCACACTCACCGTCCATGCTTGGAAAGGATGCTTTTGGTATTTGTTAGTGGAGTAGGTGAGTATTTTAAAATGTTGGAGTGCTTGCCAAATTCCTAATCCCAAGGCCTTAAAGTAGAGTGCTGCGTTCTTACTACTGCAAAACAAACTTTAAGGCAGTAAGCAAAGAGAGGATCAAAACCACATTTCCAACTCAGCTTAAAGTAAGTATAGTGTCTAGTCTTAAAACATAATGTATCTAAATGTGTAGTATCACAGGTCAGCCTTCAATCTCTACATGTGCTCAATTACAGCACCCATTATCCCCATGCAGCAATGCACCATTGACTGTGCTGTCTGGAGATGATGGAACCTATAATCCAACACATCTAATGGACAACAGGTTAGAGAAAGAGGTACAGGTAGACCAAGTATAGGGCTTGGACCAGGAAGACCTGCATTTAAATCCCTGATTACCTGGTGACATTGGGCCAGTTACTCTCTTTGAGCCTATCCTACCTTACAACGCTGAAATGGGTAGCTACCATATACATTATCTATTAGTCCTCAGAGAAAAGGTGGACAACAATTGAAATTAACAGATGCCAATAGAAGCATCAGCTTGGTTTCAAAGCATATCATACAAGAACCAGGGGAAATCTTCAAACTGTACTTGGGCCAGCCTGTACCTGCTGTGACTTGTTGAAACGGTGGATCTCGTCAATAAAGAGGATGGTCTTCCTCTTGCAGAGTCTCTTTTCATTTTGAGCTTGGGAAATGACATCTCGCACATCGGCGGTTTTGGCACTTGTAGCTGACAATGTCACAAAGCGTGTGCCATTCTTCTTGCTGTTATTTGCAATGATATGTGCCAAAGTTGTCTGAAATTTTAAAAAGGAGAATACATGTTGATTGTGCTTTTAGAATACAAAATGTTTGATCAAAAGACATGGAGGAGCAGAAAACCATCTGGGAATATTAAAAGCCAAAACAGTTGTGTTTGCCTCACAGAAAAGAACATGTCGTGATTTTTTTTTATTTTTTCATTTTAGTCTTGGGAACAGAGATGTCATTTAGATGTATTTGAATAATTTAAAAAGTATTGTCATCCTGGCTGGGGATGTGGGTGGGGAGAAAGAAACTCAGATCGTCCATCCTTAGCTGGGATCCTAAAAACTATTTTAGCTCTTGAAAGATCAGTGCGATTTTTTAGAGGGCCCTTCCATTTAAACAGCTGGCTGGATAGCTCCGTGAGTTATGCATCTGGCTGCGGAGCCAGAGGTTGGGAAGTTCAATTCCCCACTGTGCCTCCTGGGAGAAGAGCCAGCCTGTGTGGCTTTGGGCAAACTGCACTGTCCCCGGGTACCCACAGGGGAAAGGAATGGTAAAGCATTTCTCTGAGTACTCTATACCTAGAAAACCCTGAAAACAGTTACCGTAAGTCAGAACTTACTTGACGAGACACAATTATTATTTCCAGTTAAACTGTGGCTGGAGGAGCATAAACCCAACACCCATTGATGGAGACCTACTGCAACCATCTGGTAAAGGGAATTATTACTTCAAAGAGAGTAGTGTTCTACCCTTTTTTACCAGGAAGGTAATTACTAGTCTAAATCACACAGCTTTAAAGACTGATGACATAATATATATGGCAGTCTTTTGAGCACTAAATACAGCATACCAAAAGTATTCCTCTTCTGCTTAATACAGTTTATTTCAATAAACTTGCTAATCCAAAGGTTGTGTGTGTTGCCTTAGGCTACTTCCTTGTTAACTAACTCTTGGCCTCTACAAATGAAATATAATAAGTGCCCTTCACTGGCAGCCAGACAAACTGTTGATTTATCTTAAAGGTTGCACCTTTTGCCCTCCTGTCTTTGCCTTCTTGAAAGGGCACATTATTACCTTATGAGAGAGATTATTCATGGGGTACCATGGGGCTCCACCATTTCAGACTCACCACGGTGAAAGCAGTCACTGCCCTTGTGTTGCATTATTTTAAGTTAATTTACAGCTCGTCCTATTTTTGCCAACTGCAGCCAGCAATTGGAATAAAGAGTTTTGGTGGTCTTCCAGGTGGACTGGCAGACCTGGTTGCTTCACTGATCTTAATATGGTAGGTTTCATGTCATATATGCATGATTACTATCTTACAACTAAATCTTTTTAGACAGCTTAGGTGTTCATTATGCAATAAAATATAAGATACCATGTAATAGAGAAAAGATGTGACCAATTAAGATTTTCTGGCAGTAAAACAGAAAACAAAAACTCCACATTTAAAATTCACACAGTACCACCACTATGCCCCGCATTGTCTAAATTATGAAAACTTGTTCATGACAATGGTATCTTTTTAATGAACTAGAAGAAGGGGGGGGGGGGCAATGCTAATCAGTGTTAGCCAGTTCTCCCAATGGTGAGAGACTCTGGGGTTTGTGGTCCAACAAAATCTGGAAGGCTACAAGTTGTCCACTCCTGATCTAGAAGCACCCATCCTTCTGGGAGCACCTGTTACCTAGTGCAGCAAGACTACTCTTTTGCAGAACACAGTAAGAATATTTGCATTGCCCTTTGAAGTGTTCAATGCATGCCACATGAATTAATTAGTCATGATCCCTACAGCAACACTGCTAAGATATTATTATCCCTTGTAGCAGAAGATGGAAGCTCTGGTAGAAATTCACAGCAGAGGTGAAATTCAAAATTTGAAACTTTTTTGAATGGCTGGGTCTCTTTAAGCACTAAAGTTCCCCACCTCTCATCTCCTACCATGACCTTGTTCTTCTCCTCTTCCGTAACACTCCTGATACAGTTCTTGCATTTGTAAGAATGTTCTATAGGGGAAAAAATTGCCAACATTTGTGCCTAAAATGCCAGCTTTAGTACTAATCTGACTGCCTGTTCTAGTACAAAACTTACTGCCTGTTTTGGTGCAGAACTGCACAAATCACGACTGTGCTAAGTGCCCACAACCAGACTGGATGCTGCTTTATTTAACCATTTAAAGCACCAGATGGGTTTTCTGTATCTTTCTCAACTACTAGTCAGTCTTCCCATGCTTGCTGTTTGTGCATGTTTCACTTCTCAGTGGGAGAGGACACTAGACATTGGATGCAAATTACAGAAACCTTAAGGGGGGGGGGGGGAAGAGCTCTTTGCCTTGTTCTTGGCTGGAGGCAAGGAATCGCACAGCCTTTAAAATGCCTTGTTGAGATTTCCTGTCCTGTTAAAACACCCTAAGTAGATACAAAAATAAGGGTTTTTGAAAATACTCTTTCCATCTTTCATCAGGAGTGGGCAACCTGTGGCCCTCCAGATGATGCTGGACCACAACACTCATCATCCTGCATCAATGACTACCAGCCAGGGCTCGTGGGAATAACAGTCCACTGATACTTGAAAGTCTACAAATTCTCTGTGCTGGTTTACATTGATTAGTAGTGGCTTTTCCACTTACCTTAAGACTTTGGACATGCAAAACATGTCTTCTTCCAATGGCAGGGGTGTGGCAAAAGGAAGTAGAAACTAAGCAGAAGGACAAAGAGACAGCCCCAGAAAGCCATCTTGCCCCTCAGCTCTTCCACTAATTCAGTGGCACCTTCTAAAAGCAGCCAATTTCCCCATTTTTTTCTTCTTGCCCTCTCCACAATTTCCTAAATTCTCCTTCCATTTTTAGCTGATCAGGAGTGTGGGGGATGTCTTCAAAATAGCACACCTTTTCTTTAGAAAAACATTTTTTAAAAAAGATGCTGGTCAAGCTTTTCTCTCATAGCTATGCACAGAGGGAGGGGAGGGCATGCAAGGAGACAAGCAGCAAAGCACATAAGGCATGTAGATCACTGGCAGACACCCCCCCCCCCCATGATTTGCATGCAGGAGGTCACAGGTTCAATCCCCAGCATCTCCAGCTTAGGCTGGGAAAGACCTCTGTGTAGAACCCTGCACAGTGCAGACAATAGTGAGCCTGAGGGACCAGTGGTCTGACTCGGTGGAAGGCTGCTTTCTATGTTCCACTGTCATCAGCTTTGTGTCAGATAGATAGACAGATAGACATACAACTTCTAGAATCGACAGGGGTTCTGCAAGTTGTAAACCCCAAAAGCGATGTTTTCCAAGTACTGTATTAGCACATTTAAAAGTCACCAAATCAGGTGAGATAATAGGTTACACACACAGCTTTCACACTACAATTAGCTAAAAGTTACATACTTTCTACACACATGACAATGACGTCTGCTTATATGCCGCCCCATGGCGCTTAAAGCACTCTCTGGGTGGTTTACAAGTTAATCGTGCAGTCTACACATTGCTCCCCCAGCGAGCTGGGTACTCATTTTACTGACCTCGGAAGGATAGAAGGCTGAGTCAACCTTAAGCTGGCTACCTGGGATTGAATCCTAATCATTAGCGCAGTTTTGGCTGCAGTACAGCAGTTTAACCACTGCACCACGAGGCTTTTACCAACAACAGGGGGAAAAGACATACAATGAGGTCTGGTAATCACTGTCTGAATTTCCTGAAAGTGGACAAATGGTGGCAATCAAGGAAGAAAATTCCAGCATGGGAGTACCTATTAGTTAATTCTTCATCTGTTAGGCAGATACATTGTAGTAAGACTAGGAAGAGGACACTCCTCAACTGAGCCACAAGCATTTTCATTGGAACAGGTGTAAGGAAGCAAATATCTGGACAGGAAATACTTTAGAATTTTTTGTAGAGCTAATAAGAGAGCCTTTGAGAATGTGGCAAGATGTTGGGGAGAAGGAGCACAATTCCTACATTTTGTAGTTATGACTTTGCTCCCCACCCATTGCTGTGTAATCTGGTCAGGATAGAGGCAAAAGGATGTAGACCTGATGAATATAGGCTTACACCCCATTTCCAACTGAGTTGCGTCAACCATATGGTGTGATCAGATGGCAATATAGGATCCTGTTTGATCACATTGGAAAGGGTCATTGTGCTGGGCATTATCTTCCCAAAAATGAACCTTCCGTGCACACAGGAATCACTCCAGCCCAGTTTCAAAACAAGAGTAGCCCTGCTACTGGACCAAAAAGGTCTGGCATGGGCATGGCGCAGGGTAGGGATGGTTTGCAATTTCCTGTATGTCATCTGGTCACCAGAAAACAGCTCACATCAGACCACGTCACAAACCATCCACCCATGTCACAAGCCATCCAAAACACAAGCTACACTACCATCTGATCACAACCACAGATTCAGCTGAGTAGGCTAAGTGAAGTTACACTCTCTAAGACAGTTACATCAGATGAAATATGATGTAGTGTTAGAATGTAACTTGCAAGACCCAGATTCAATTCTTCACCATGTCATAACATTCATGGGGCAACCTCGGGCCAGCCACATACTGTCAGTTTGGCAGTGTTGTGGATAAGATGAAGCAGAAAGGAAAAGAGCTGTGGGTGCCACTTTGAACTCACTGGGTAAAAGGTTGGATATAGAGGCAACTAAATAATAAATGCAGTAATAAAAATAATAAACATGTTATGATATAAAAAGATTCAAATAGGGCAGCAGGCTTCATCAATTAAACTAACATGTGGATCAACTAAAATTATGTCTAAGTTAATAAATCCATCTATCAAAGAGCTACTTGCATTCTATATTTGCTACTTTTAAAACCTGCTTAAATGTGGGTTTTCTTTCCACTTCTATCGAGTCTTAACATTTGAGAGGGATGGATTTGACTGTTGTGGATTTCCTTTTAATGATATAAGCCAGACAGGCAATGGCTATCAATACTAAGCATTTCAATAATTTCAGAGATCTGCTATATATTTTTTAAATGGAGATCTTGCACAACAGTAGTAAAATATGAACTTGCTTGCCTTATGAAGCCCTTTTGGCTTTGAGAACATTGTGCCTAAGAAGGAAATCCAGATTCCAGATTCTGTAGCACTTGAAGTAGAGTGAGGAACAAAACAAGAAAATAGTAAAAGGATTTTTTCCACTCCAGCAATGATGTGTACAACTTCATGGAAACCCGTTTATTATACTCAAGTAGATATCTACTGACTTTTTTTTTGTAATATGCTGATTTCAAATGAGATCTGTAAAAAGATAGGTTGGTCAACTAAACAACTTTTTTATCGGTTGAAAGTCCTTGGAAAAATGTGATTCCATTCAGGCTAGACTCACAATAGTTCCCAACTTTGGGTCCCCAGATGGTTCTTGGACTAAAACTCCCAGAAGCCTTCCACATTAGCTGTGCAGGCTAGGATTTCTAGGAGTTTTAGTCCAAGAACATCCAGGGACTCAAGGTTGGGAACCACTGGACTAGAGCAACCATTCACCTATCTATCTGCAGTGGCGAAAACTTGCCTTCAGGCCAATGCATGTGGAAGACCCATGCCTTTCAGGTTCTATATCTGTCATCTTCAGGAAGGGCCAGCAGACTACTATCTGTCAGTCAGTCAGTGTCACCAACACTGAACATGTGGACCATCGGTCTGATTCAATATAAGGCAGTTTGCTATGGGTTAAATCCAATGCTATGTTAGAGATATCCCCTAGCACAATGGGCCTTCCTTCTCCCACCCTATAGAAATTCCTCTACACCACCCACGGATCTGCTCCAGATGGTTTCCCAGCCTCCGGAAAGATATACGTTGGGCTTTAATTAACTCAGGCATGTATGTCTGTTTCTCCACTGCCTTCTCACTTTCCAAGTAGGTGCCTGCCAGCTATGGTTTTCATAAACACTTAAATTAAAAATAGTCAGCATTTTGAAATAAAAATGGTGCATTGTTCAGTTAATAGAAACTCCCTTTTTGGCCAATTTGTAAGGTTTAAATGACTGATGCAGACAACAAACCAAGTAACTGTTGCAATACCAATCCCAGTAGATGGAAGGGCAGGCTTTTCAAACATTGCCAGAAATATTTTATGGAACACAACTGCATTCTGAGGGAGAGGCAAGAGCATGAAAGCTTTGCTTACTTAAAGAACTACAACACAGCTATAAAGAAGTGCACACATACAGAAAGTCCAAAGTAGAAAACTCTTTTTTCCAAGAGCCACTCTGACCCAGAAGGCTGAATGGAAAAGATCCTCAGCAGCTGGTGCAAGCAGGTGGTGACAAGCCTAAACACTCCTCAAAAAGATATGCCAAAGATCAAGATTACTGCAGCAGGTGTTCTGAATCTGATCCTCTACTGCACAGAGCTTCTGAGTCAGAATTTTATCTCTTGGGGTCTCAGAGCAAATAGCAGGGCACTCCATTTGGTTCCTTCCCCAGAGTCTCTTCTTCCTTTCATCTGCTGTTTGCTTTCCTTGGCCTTTTTGGCAGCTCCAAGGAAGACAAGCCTGAACTAGGGAAACTTAGATCAAAAGAAAAAAACAGGGCCAGTCTGAGTCTTCCTCACGTGAAGAACAAGATGGCGCTCCCTCCTGATCCATATCTAAAAATCAAGTGGACTGGCAACTAAATCATTCAACACTGGTAATGGGGCAGCATCCTCTGTTGTACCTAAAGGTGGCAAGCTAGTTAGAGGTTGCTAAGTATGGCTCACAAATTTGCTCTCTAGCATGGCATGCAAACACCTCACCAGGATTCACTAATTCCACCTTGCTCTTCTATCTTGGCTTGTTAAACCACAGTTTCCTATTATGGCTGCAGCTGGAAAGTGAGGTTGAAGTTGTTTCTGAACAGGATATGAAACCATCACTGCACCTCAATCACTGCACCTGAGACAATGGAAATCTGCATAATTCTGGAATTCCATTTTGAAGTTTCTATTTTGCATCCTCATACACAGCCCAATTCATACACACAATGTTCTAATTCATACAACACACATGCTCTACATACCATTTGTGAACAGCATCATGCACAACTTTCATCCACTAAAATTGGGGATCTTACGGCCTTCTAGACATGACTGACTCCAGTTACAATCAGTTCTAGCCAGTTTTAACAACCTCTGCTATAATGCAGTGGTCCCCAACCTTGGGCCTCCAGATGTTCTTAGACTTCAACTCCCAGAAATCCTGGCCAGCAGAGGTGGTGGTGAAGGCTTCTGGGAGATGTAGTCCAAGAACATCTGGAGGCCCAAGGTTGGAGACCACTGCTATAATGTATGAATTCTTGCTCTCTTCCACAGTTTCCCAGAACAACAGTTTGCTATGATGTCCGTATCTGGACTAACTGTGGAACTAACCAAGAAAATCAGGACTGAAGTGGTTCCAAACACTGGATCCCTAGATGTTCTTGGACTACAACTCCCAGAAATCTTGGCCTGCACAGCTAGTGGTAAAGGCTTCTGGGAGTTTCAGTTCAAGAACATCTGGGAACCCAAGGTTGGGAACTGCTGTTCTAAAGCATGGTTTCAAATAGTAAGCCTTGGTTAGGTCTAAAAATAGCAAACTACAACTTGGATGTCATAACAATCTCTGATGATAACAAACCATGATTTGAAGTCAAGAAAATGTGACATCTGAATTGAGCCACAGCAGAAGGCACACACACACACACACACACAATAGGAATCTGATAGCAGGAGATACTCTGGCTCTTTGATTTCATTGCCACATGATAATTTGGCACTCAAACAACAGGAAAAGCTAAAGCCCAACTGCTGAAGCAGAAACCCAAGCAGCATTTCACAAAATACGCTATCAGCAAACCCTGGAAAACACTTCCCTGCTTTCCATCAGTCATATAACACCCTACTGAATTGTAGCTCTTGAAATGACGACAGATTTCTTTTAAATCCACTGAGCAACTGGACTTTTTCAACGTTTCCTAATACCTCCACAGCTGAGAATGGGTAGAGCTAACACACGGCATTTCATGGAAACCAATATTGTTGGAGCCAATAGTCACAGAGGTTACAGAGCTTGCAGCTGATGTTTATTTGCTTTTAAAATTTTGCTAAGTTTATCTCAGGAATGCAGGAAATTGTCAAAACATATTTCTTAAAATGTCTAGATTTGGCTATTTGATTTCATTCTCTCAAAAGAGAGAAGTTATTACAAGCTGTAGAATTCTGAGTTGTTGGGTTTTTTTTTGTGAAGTCAAAGCTAACTTTGTACATGTATCTGAGCAGTACTAGAAAACATAATCAATGCCAAGAATACAGAAGCATCTTAAATACAGTAACTAGGTGAGAAAGTGTTTTACAGCAGGGGTCCCCAACCCCCGGTCTGCGGCCCAGTGTTGGTCCGTGGCCTTGGCGGGACTGGGCCGCGGAGACAGATCTCCCACCCTCCCGCATGCACTCCCCCCGCACGCCCACATGCACAGCCCCTTTGTGCATGCGCGCGAGTGTGTGCGCGTGCCACACGAGCGCCCCTGCCCCTTCACGCATGCTCACAAGCGCCCTGCCCCTTCATGCATGTGCGTGAGTGCCCGCACGCCACCCCTTCACGCAAGCGCGGGGGCGCCCCCCCCACAGACCCTGTCACCCCCCAAACCGGTCCGCAGTGTCAAAAAGGTTGGGGACCACTGTTTTACAGTATTCAGCAGGATATGATATTGTATCTTAGAAAACCACTCGCAGGGGGGACCATCTGTCCCCAATTATACAGTACTTTTAATAGAACCAAATGCGACCACTCTATGCCCAAAATGTCAGAAAATAATGAGCAAATGTTCAAGTGTCAACGAAGCCAACGTTAAGCTAATTTTTTTCTAAGAGCAAGTAGAAGATATTTCCATTGCATATTCTGTAAAGTTGATGATGCAGTAAGCTTTCAGAATTCAAGTTCAGACAAAATTAAAATAAACAAGTAAGATTTTCCCTGTTTTGCAAACTTGCAGACTGATCTTACTGCATGCTTAATCACATGTGTGTCCCACTGTGTATTAGATTTCAGCCTTAAGTACAAGCAACAGGTGTAAGACATAAGAATACTGGATTTTTAAAAAAACTAGATACATAAATAGATTACAAATGGAAAGGATTTCTTTTACACTATACTATATGACAGCTAGCAGTCTTAATTCTGTCACAAGATCCTTCCTAGAAATAACATTTTGGACTTGGGTACTTCTGTCCCATTTTCAGTTGTTTTTATTTTGCAAAACATTTTGCCACATTTCTTTTAATAGCTGAAAGTAGTCTGCAAGGGAAAAATATTAGAAAGCTCCCTTCTGAGTAATCAGGCATAGGAAATTGTGCAGTTGAAACCTTAGCGCCTAGCCATACCTAACTTTAACCATACCTTCAGCCTATGCATGCTTGTTTGTGTTATGAGTGGAAAATGGGTGGATAAAAATCAATGATTTTTTAAATCAAATTGATTTAAATCATAAATTAAACTGCAATTTAAATCAAAAAATCAATTTATTTATTTAAATCATCAAAAAATTCTATTTTAAAAATGTAAATCATGATTTAATCCACACCGGTGCAAAACAGTATACCAGAGTATAAAAATATGGGGGGAGGGAGTGTATTTCTGGTATTATTTGGAATTCAAAGGTTCTTTGGAAGATACAGACCAGAAATAAATTCCTTTGTTTTCATATTATATTAGTGGTAGGTATTTCTAATAAAAAGATATAACTACATAAAACACTATACAGAAGACCAAAATCACACCCATTTTCACTGTTTGCTTTCCAGTTTTAAATGAGCAACTTATCTAATTCCCAGCCATCATCACCATCATCTTATAACTACAGAGCTGGAAGGGACCTATGGATCAATGAGTCCAGCCTCTATCGAGGAGGCACAGTGGGGAAAGAAACTCCCAACCTCTGGCTCTATGCCTAAACCACTGAACTATCCAGCAACAACTGGGTAATTCCTTTAGAAAGATAGCAATAACCAAGAATTTGGTAACAGTGATATCAACATCCCCTTTCTGTAAAAATTGCAGTGGTGCTGCAATCCACAGCTGCTTCATGCTGTTAGCCCTGCTGGTGAACCTCTCAGGGGGTAAGTGGGGATTTACATTTATGACAAGAGGCTTGTTGCCAGTTGGGAGAAGGCAGGGCTGAACAGCCAAGATCTTACCGCCACAATATTTTCACCAGCCTCACTGCCAACATTTCCATGAGTCTCTCTGTGAAATCAATTGTGCAGAATGAAGGTTTACAAAACCAAGGGACCACGGGCACTAAACATGACACTTATCACTCTCTTGCATTCCCCATCCAAAAGAGTTACAGTAATCATTAGTTACTAAAGATAATTAATTAACCATTATTTGCTAAGCAAACAATAATTCGAGGACAGCAGTTGGGATTAACACAGAACACTATATGCACATTTACTATCTCCCCCCTCCACACACACACATACACACACACACACACAGAGTGGTAAAAATCCTGTCGCTTAGCACATCAAGTCTGACTAGAGTAGGTCTACTGAATCTGTGGGGATCTGATAAGTCACCTCCTTCATATGTTGCAGTGATTCAAATGGGCCTTCTCTAGTTGCAAGTCACTAGAGTAGGCCCATTTGAATCAAAGGAGCTTATGGAGTAGGTGCTTCACCAAATCCCCATTCATTCAGTGACCCTACCTTAGTGCAATTTACTACAGTAAGCAACTGGATTTCAACCACTATCTTCATTAAAACTCTATGAGACAGATTTAATTAAGAAATAACAACTGATTCACAGTCACCTAATGAGATTCATGGATTGATCAGGATTTGTACCAGTGTGCCTCAGTCCTAGTCTGACATTTTAACCATTACACCACACTGCCTTTCAACAGTGTCCCAAACTAATTGTTGCTAGTAGATTATGACAGAAGATCAGCTCACACCCTCAACTTGAAATCATGTGCAAGGGTTGGAATACCCAAGCATACAACATAAGATGCTGGTGTATACCCAGTACCCATGATTTTTCTACCCCAAAAAAGTGAATAAATGAGACTGACAAAGTAGCAGAAAACCTATGTGTATCTGGCCGAATCCCATACTACTTGCAGTGATAAGTCCATTGCCACATTACCCTGTACTAAAGATGGGGGAATTCGTATACAAATACGAATATCCCCCCATAGGTGGAAATAACGAGGGGCCGGACTGTCCACTTACCATTCCGCAGCGGACATGTGCTCGACGGAGTCTTCCTATCATGCCATTGTCCGCAATGGATTAGCCACTCTGCGACCTGGCAGAGAGGCTTGTCATCCCACCTCCTGCCAGGAGTGGCTCGCAAATAACCCTCGTTATTTCCACCTGTGGAAATTCCCATCTCTACCCTGTACTCATGCATATCTGACAGATACCAAAACAAACACCTGGGTCAGAAGAGACCCCCACCCCCACCCCTTACTAGTTATCTGCTGAGTAGGTTTCAGTAATTTTTTTTAAAAAAAGTTTCATGATTGACTATTTCACATTGAACCAACTCTAGCCTTATTTATATAAGTACTGTAGCAAATCACTCGGTTCTAAATCTTGGAGAAGCATTTGTGGCTCTCCAGATGTCAGTGAACAGCAACTTCCATCCATCTCAGTTGGCAGAGTGAATGGAAAATAATGACGGGAGAAACAGTCAAAACCATCAGGAGGGGGTCACATGTCCTCTGTCTCTGACCTAAATGAACCAAACTTTCACAAAATGGTGTCTTCTTCCACAATCTGCTTCTGCCATGTACTTATGACCCTTAACCAACAAGTTCAGTTGAACGTCCAACATAACAGGAGACTGACACATAGCAGCCTCCAGATCCCCTTAACATATACGATACTTATTCACATACCTCTTTATTTTCTGGAAGTAGAAACCTGGATGCCGGATCAAACCTGCTCTAGGAGTGGAGGGGAATTTAGCACATGGGTTGCCAACTGCTGGCCCTGGTAATAAGGTTTCCTATTGGCTTACATTTTGCATTTCTACTTCCTTATTCGAGGACAGGGCACTATGTGCTAGGCTATGCGTGATTGGGTCAAGACTCTTAATTCTTTGTCCATCAAAGTAGCAAGTATGTGTTATTTGCCTCCAATAATACAATACTTTGGACCTGTTGACACAGTACATTTCTCCTTGTGATTCATTGTTGTTGTTTAGTCGTTTAGTCGTGTCCGACTCTTCGTGACCCCATGGACCACAGGACGCCAGGCCCTCCTGTCTTCCACTGCCTCCCGAAGTTGGGTCAAATTCATGTTGGTTGCTTCGATGACACTGTCCAACCATCTCGTCCTCTGTCGTCCCCTTCTCCTCTTGCCTTCACACTTTCCCAACATCAGGGTCTTTTCCAGAGAGTCTTCTCTTCTCATGAGATGGCCAAAGTATTGGAGCCTCAGCTTCAGGATCTGTCCTTCCAGTGAACACTCAGGTTTGATTTCATTCAAAATGGATAGGTTTGTTCTCCTTGCAGTCCAGGGGACTCTCAAGAGTCTCCTCCAGCACCACAATTCAAAATGTGGTGTGATTCATTATTAATGGTAAATATCAATTAATATTGGTATATTTTCAGTTGGTAACTGAAAAAGCAAAACTCCTTCAGCAAGAATGCATTCACAAAACTCGGCTTCTTTCAAATTGATATCTATTATTACAAGAACACTTTGGCTTTTTGGAACTGGATTCCAACTATGGCCTCATACAAAAATAACATGCAGGCAATAACAGAAAACTATTTGTCCATTTTTATCAATGCATATACCTTTTGGATGTATTTAGTACTACATTTCAGAACTTAATACTACCAGATATTGGCTTCTTTTGATGAGCTTCTGATTTCATACCCTGCTTACAAACAGAGATTAAACTACAGTTTCCAGCTTCAAGCACAATGGGAAACTGGTTTTACCAGCTAGGATAGAAGTGGGAACACACACAGAGAAAGAGAAACTTCTGCAAATTAAGAGGCAACAGCAGGCTTTAACAAATAAATTAGAGTACAGGGGGGGTGAGGAAAGATATTCTGACCTATCCAATCAAAACTTGCACAAGAGAATCAATCACCCGTCCAAGATTATCCTAAATACAGTGAAGCTCAGTGTAACTACCTAAAATAAAAGGCAGAAAATTCAAGAACATGGCCGGGTTAAGTGATGTACCACCCTCCTTTTGCCATGCCTGGACACAAAATGGCCTCTCAGGCAGTTGGGGGAAGGTGAAAAACAGAATCCGGTCAGGTTTGCTTGAATTCTCCACAGGGCTTAGTGACTGGTATTTCCAGGAAAGGTTTTGGTTTTCAAGGAGGCTTCCACTGTTAATCTCTTTCTGCTTTGGAACTTCTTTTGCTACAACTAGAACCAAGTATTTTTGTTCAAATTTTAGCATTTTAAACCCCCAAACACTGCAAAATTTCAGTGATTTGTAAGGGAAACCCTAAGCAGACCCAGGCATGACTTGCAGGCTCTTTGAACTACCCTGCATGTACTGTATCTGTACAAATATCCTTGCTTAGCATAATCTGGACACCTTTTCTTAAAGCCAATGTACACACTTAGAAGCAATACAAAAGCAAGGGCAGGGGAGATAACTAGATAACTATTTTTAAAAAAAATGCTGTTTTTTTTTTTTTTTTTACCTATACTAGACTTTGTCAGGCTGGGCATCAATTTATTCTGGATGGTACAGAAAAAACATATGAAAGTTCCAAAAGTCATGGCAGATGTCTGTGCCAGATTTGTTTCTTAAAAGGGAATTCCAAAATGCAGGCTGCAAACATAATTCAGTCGAATAGGTTTCAAATTCCACAGCAGTGGCCTTTGGTTGGATTATCTCTCCCAACTCAACAAACAATGGGCTATTGAGTATTCAGCATTTTCCCCTCCCCACTGCCCTATTTTGAATCTCAAAGTTCCCACTTGGCCAGGGACTGAGGTTATTAAAAAATGTGCCAAACTACTAGAAGTCCATTTTTATCCACTCATGCTCTCAAAACAAAGAGAATTACCTATACTGGTGTTTTTAATGCATGTGAATCGTCCCTGACCACAGTCAGTCCATATATGCCAGCAAACTGCTTTCTAGGAAGGAAGTAGGAAGCTTCTCGGTGACCATGCAAGGGACAAAGGGCTGAAATGAAACCTACTAGGATAAAATAACATATTGACTATGGTGGAAGCAGCTAAAAACATGGGCTTATTTCTGTATCTCAGTATGCTATAAACTGAGCAGCAGCAACCAGAGTGGAAGCCCATTCTATTTCATACCAAAAATGCCAATAAAGTCTTGGGCTAGGGCAGCCAAAGGCACCTGGTGACAAGGAGAGGGCTCTGATAATTTTCTGATGAATAAACAGTTCAAGAAGAGAAAGATTGTGTAGAAAGGACTCAAGACCCATAGTATTGTCAAAATAGTGAAAGATCTAGCATGCTAAATTGAAAGTTAAAGTATGGCAAACACATCCCAAGCTTGAGTTACAAATACCTTTGCCTTGTCATGATGAGGTTTGGAATAAAACAAGGATAGCTAAAAGATATAAATAAGTCCAAGGAAACTTAATACCAGCTGTAAAGACAGCATCTTGCTTTGAAGTTAACACATTCCCGTCATCATTCTTATTCCCTATATTACCTAGGTGTGAGATTGCACATTGAAGACAAGAAGAATTAATTTGTAGCCATCACAGGCAATTTATTCATAATTCTTTTCCATGTGTTACTTAAATACGATTTGCCCTCCATAAATACCAAACTTTCGGTATGACAGCTCCCAGGTTCATTTGCTACACTCAAGTTGTTTCGCACTTGGGTTACAGCCATAGATGTTCCCCTGCTATCTCTCTCAACTAAAATTGGTTCTTCCATGGCAGACAAGCAAAAATCTAAATCTCGCCCATTAAAGTGTCATAAATCACAGTACAGCTTACTCAGATTGCAAGCTCAAGTTGAGAGCAGCTGGACCATTAGGGAGACTCTACGAAGACTTAATTTTTTTTATTAAAAAAAAGCACTCAGAGGAGATTGATGCCCACTGGGTCATATTGCTTGTCCTCGGACTTTCAATGATAGTCTTAAGGTTCAATTGTATTTGGTTAGCACCAGTCAAAATAAGGCTGACAGTCATCATGGGTTTTTGAGTCCCTGCATCTGGGTTCCCAGAATGACTGGGGCCATACTTAAAAGGAAACACTTTCTGTATTCTTAGTTGTGTGTTACCAAACCTGGGGAAGTTACTTTTTTAAAAAACTAAAACGTTCAGAGCTCCTAACTTTAAGGTGCCACAATATTTTTGTCTTCTTTATTTTTTATTTTCCTTTTGTTCTGGCCTGACATGCTAGCCCAGACTAACATGACTACCTCGTCTAAAGCTTACCCTTATGAAGTCACCCTCATCATTCAGCTGCAAATCATAATAGAATTTCTGGGGGAACTGCAGCTGTTGATAACATCCTGAAGCTTAGGAGGAGGAAAAACCATGTAGAAATCTAAGCAAAAGACAAGCGTAAGAGAGACTGCTTGAAAATGCAACTGAAAGCACTGCATATTTAGTCTATTACACAACTGCCATCATTTTCAAATATCCCTGTTTACTTTGCCCCACCATTCCAACACTGGAAGACAAGTTCTTGTAAGTTCTGCATTATTTTGATCAATTCCCATTAATGCTCTTCTCTTTAATTCCCTACCAACTTCGGGTGATAGCAATTTTCTGAGCTTCTACAAAAAGAATATATATTTAATGTATTCTCGAAGGCTCTCATGGCCGGGATCCGGTGGTTGTTGTAGGTTTTTTGGGCTGTCTGGCCATGTTCTTCAGGTTTTTCTTCCTAACGTTTCGCCAGTCTCTGTGGCCGGCATCTTCAGAAGACAGGAGTCAGAACTCTGTCTCTGCTCTGGTGCAGTTTTGTGGGATAGTTGAGTATTTATAGCTGTGGGATCAGCTTTTTGTCCTTTTCAGGAGACTGGGTGATTATGGTGATCAGCGTGTTTTTTGTTGTGGGTGTATTGTTGTGATAAGGGGGAGAAATGATCTGTCACTGTGATTGATGGGTGTCGTTAGCTGGTCTTTTTTGTGCAGTGATCACTGGTCCTTGTGGCTAGGTAGAGTTCGTTGACTTTTTGCAGGCTGTGTTTTTCAGTGCTAGGAGCCAGGCTTTGTTGAGTTTTAGACTTTCTTCTTTTTTGTTGAAGCTCTGCTGGTGTTTGTGGATTTCAGTGGCTTCCCTGTGCAGTCTAACATAATGATTGCTGGTGTTTTTCAGTACTTCTGTGTCTTGAAATAGGATTTCATGTCCAGCTTGTTTCAGGGCATGTTCAGCTACTGCTTATTTTTCCGGTTGTTTTAGTCTGCAGTGTCTCTCATGTTCTTTGATTCTGGTGTGGATGCTGTGTTTTGTGGTTCCAATATATACCTGGCCACAACTGCAAGGTATCCGGTATACTCCTGCAGTGGTGAGGGAGTCCCTTTTGTCCTTTGCTGACCGTAACATTTGTTGTATTTTTGTGGTGGGCCTGAATACTGTTTGTAGGTGGTGTTTTTTCAAAAGTTTCCCCATGCGGTCCGTGACCCCTTTGATGTATGGCAGAAATACTTCAGTTTGGTGTTGTTTTCTTGGTTTGATGGCTCTTGTGATTTCATTCTTGGAACAGCCATTTGCCTGTAGGGCCCAATTCAGATGGTTGAGTTCAGTGCTGAGAAATTGAGCTTCACAGTTCCGATTTGCATGGTCTACCAGTGTTTTGATTATGCCTCTTTTTTGCTGTGGGTGGTGGTTGGAGTTTTTGTGTAGGTAACGGTCTGTATGGGTGGGTTTTCTGTAAACCTTGTGTCCCAATAGGAAGTCAGGTTTGTGTATAACCATGACATCTAAGAAAGGGAGTTGGCCCTCTATTTCTTTTTCCATGGTGAATTGTATATTTGGGTGGATGCTACTGAGATGGTTTAGAAATTCTTCCAGTTTTTCTTCACCATGGTTCCAAACTGCTAAGGTATCATCCACGTATCGGAACCAGACTGTAGGTGCGAAGAGTGCCGAAGCCAGGGCCTGTTTTTTGAAATGTTCCATGTAGAAGTTTGCTATAACTGGGCTAAGGGGGCTCCCCATGGCCACTCCATCTGTCTGTTCATAGAACTCATTATCCCACTGAAAGTAGCTGGTCGTTAGGCAGTGTTGAAAAAGGGCCTTGATGTCTTCCGGAAAGATCTGCTGGATGAGTGTCAGAGTGTCCTTTATTGGTACCTTGGTGAATAGGGATACTACGTCAAAGCTGATCAGTCTGTCCCTGGGGTTGAGTTTTAGGGTGCTGATCTTGTTTATGAAATGTCCTGAGTCTTTGATGTAGGATGCGGTTTGTCTAATGTGGGTCTGTAGGAGGGTGGCTAGGTATTTTGCTAATGAAAGTCTAAAACTCAACAAAGCCTGGCTCCCAGCACTGAAAAACACAGCCTGCAAAAGGTCAGCGAACTCTACCCAGCCACAAGGACCAGTGATCACTGCACAAAAAAGACCAACTAACGACACCCATCAATCACAGTGACAGATCATTTCTCCCCTTTATCACAACAATACACCCACAACAAAAAACACGCTGATCACCATAATCACCCAATCTCCTGAAAAGGACAAAAAGCTGATCCCACAGCTATAAATATTCAACTATCCCACAAAACTGCACCAGAGCAGAGACAGAGTTCTGACTCCTGTCCTCTGAAGATGCTGGCCACAGAGACTGGCGAACGTTAGGAAGAAAAACCCGAAGAACACAGCCAGACAGCCCGAAAAACCTACAACAACCAATATATATTTAATTCGTCCAAATCTCTCTCTCCCTCCCTCTCTCTCTCTCAAAACAAGCTTGAAAAACAATTACAGAAATATTTTTGAAGAGGAAAGATTTGGATGAGATTTCATATATACCATAAATACCAGTGTCTCGTGAAAATAAATTATTTATAAACTTGTGAGTACATGGTATGTCGCACCAGTTTGGCTACATGAGTTCATGGTATGTTCCTTCTGCAGGAAGGGGAATGGTATGTGCTGGCAAAACTATGAAGGGAAAGACCATATGAAAGACCAGCAAATTCATTCAACATTTTCAAACACAATCATTAAAGAAAACAGATCATGCAATGGTATTTAGAGTGCAATCCTATACTAGGTACTTCTGTGTGCACAATTATGACTTATGGTGACCCTTTTCAGAGCTTTCTAGGTAGATAGTACTCAGAAGAGGTTTGCCATTCTCCTCTTCTGGGGGCACCCTGGGACTGTGCTGCTAGCCCAAGGCCCTGCAGGGTGGCTCTTCTGGGATGCATAGTGGTGAAACAAACTCCCAACCTCTGGCTCCGTAGTCAGATGCCTAACTTATTGAGTTATTCATTCAAACCAGGTACACCTGGAAGTTAATCCACTGAGTTCAAACAGGACTTACTTTCAGACAAGAGTGCATAAAACTGCACTCTTAATCCATGCTTAATAGTGTCAAATGAAGATTCTGTATCAGCAGCACATGGTATATTTAGGTAGCAATCAAGACACCGGTGCAATAATTAGTGCTTTTTAAATGTACTCTTACTTAAGGTAAGTCACTATGAAGTAGCACAAGGCAGCTGACAATCTTCATAAAAGAATAAAAACAAGTAAATCCTAATTTTAACCATAATTTCAAGTAAAAACCATTAAAATCATCTAAGTATAAAGTTCAAAAAAGCAACACTGTAGGGCAGGTCAAAATATAACATCTTAATATGTATGGGTAGGATCAGACTATAAAGCTCAGGACCCATCTCATGTATTAGAGCAGGGGTCTCCAAACTTTTGGAGTTTGGAGACCCCTGTATTACAGCATAGGTTCTTAACCTGTGGTCCATGGATCACCAGGACCCTCACATGGGGTCCACAAAGGCTTGAAGAAATGTTATGATCCTTTGCAGTTAAAATAGAAAGAAAGAATGGATGGATGGATGGATGAAAGAAAGAAAGCAAGCAGGAAAGAAAAGGAAACATAGAACAAAATCTTAATTTCCTTTGCTCGTTTGTGTAAAACTTGGCTTTTCTTAACCTACTGCCTCCATTAAAAACAAACAAAAGTAAAAATCAGTTATGAAAATAACTTATATTTCTGCACACGGTGAGAACATGCAAGTGAATGATGCTGACTGGCTGAGAGACAACACGTGAGATTTCTTGCTACTGTGCAGACAGTCAGCAGCAGGAAGAGAGTGTCGGATTCAGACAGTATCAGTGTGAGTGAGTGTTCAGACAGACTTAATTTCTTCTTTAGTTTCTGCTAATAAACCCGTTTGGTTACTGTCAGGAAAAATGACTGTTCTATATTATTGCAGTGAATTTCATAACAATATATTTTGGGTGAGCCTCAGAATGGATCGCTGGCTGAATTTGAAACGTAAAATAACTGATGCTGTTGATAAGGGTGCACCTTTTCATAGCAAAATGAAGCTTCTCCAGTCATCTTAAAAGGTGTCACCATCATAGCAAGGAATATCTGTTGATGAGACCTTTCATGAGAAACTTTAAATAAATATTTGATGCACGTTAAGGTTTTAAATCTTGATTTAAGTCTGTACACGGCAAAAAAAGATATTTAAAGGGTGCCCATGGTAAAGAAAAAGTTAACAACAGACTACTTAGTGGGACGAGAAAACACCAGCATATCTCTCCCACTCTGGCTGCCTTGCATTGGCTGCCCATTCATTTCCGCATTGATTTCAAAGTGTTAATGATGACATATAAAGCCCTAAACGGTTTAGGACCTCGACACCTAGCAGAACGCCTTCTCCCACCTAGATCTACTCGAGTCACTCGCTATAGCCAGGAAAGACGGCTGAGGGGCCTAACGCCGAGAGAGGCCCGGAAAGAAAAAACTAGAAACCAGGCCTTCTCGGCAGTGGCCCCTCGACTTTGGAACAGCCTGCCATCAGAGATCTGCCTGGCACCCTCGCTGGGTGTTTTTAAGAGCCAATTAAAGACTTGGCTCTTTAGGCAGGCCTTCCCTCCTGTCAATACTTGACTTTTATTTTTTACTTAGTCTTTTGTTTATATTTTCCCATCTTGATTAATACTATTATTGTCGATTTAATTGTTGTTTTAACTGTTTTATAAATAATTTTATTGTAAGCCGCCCTGAGTAGACATTGTCTAGAAGGGCGGGATAAAAATCTAATAAATAAATAAATAAATAAAATAAACTGCTGCATTAGAGAAAGAAGTTGATAAAATGACTGAACACTTGTTCACTAGAATCAGGCAACTTGGGACTGCCATTTTAATCTACCAGGCAGAACTGGAGCAATAATACACTAGCTGTATTGGTAGGAAATCAAAATGGCTATTTCAATCTACCTAACAATGATTTCAATGCTACTGTCTACATACATATATAAGTCCACTGTGCCTCACCGATGTAGGATGGATCTCACCAGAGGTTAGCTTATCAAAGACTCCCTTACACTTGAGCTAATCCTGATTGAATGGCATTGGAAGAAGGTGGACTCAATGGTAAATTATATTATTACATTACTTTGGACAAAAAGTTAAGTACAACCCCAGATTTGGAAAAATGATCAAGCATACACAATGTACCAATAAATACCTAAAGCTGCAGTACTACACATAATGTACTTGAAAAAATCCCACCACATTCAATGGAACATCTGAGCAGACATGTATTGGAGTACACCAAAAATTGTAGAACATAGTAACCATGTAAAAGCTAAGCACTTTGATGCAAATACACAGACTGAAGAAAGGCAGACATACTTGAAAACTGGAGTTTCAAAGCAGTCGTGAAAAACAATGGTCACCAACAAAAATGTAATGTGGCACATAAGCACTTGACTTGTGTATGTTCATGTGCACAAATTCTTACATTAAAAATATGCTTTAAAAAGACTGAAGAGTGATGGAAATGCATCTCTACAGTGCATGCTCAACAGTGTTTCATTTTGTAACAATTGATCAAATTGTTTGTGGCTCTCATGAAACTTTTCGACAAAGCTGTACGCTATTAAATTAAAAAATATTAGGCCATCCCCTATTTTCAGTTCTAAATATAATGTGTACGTTCTGCACTGTCAAATTGGAATCGACTTATAGTAACCCTAATAAGGCTTTCAAGGTAAGTGAGATATTCCCCAGTGAGTTTCCATGGCCAAGTAGGAAATTTGAAGCCTGGTCTCCAGAATATAATAGTGTCAAGGAATTATCAAACATTTGGTTTGATAATTCAGATTAAGATATTAAAATTAGTTACAACGGGTAACTTTGGCTGAATAGCCTTGAGCAATATAATTAGGAATTTATCCTTAAATCTGATATCTAGAATGTGAGTTCTAACAGTCTACCTCAAAAGAAATACTATGATGAAAAACAAGATTACATACAACATTTTTATTATGCACTCAATTAATGCTATATGCAAACATGTAAAAGAAAGCCCTACTGAAGTCAATGGTTTTACTTCTCAGTAAATGCATACATTACTGAAGAAAAAATACTGATAGGTGTTTTCCACTTCACTTTTCGAGAAACCGAAGCAAATTTATCTCTACCAGGGCTTGGATGGTTAGATGACTAATTTTGACTATTAAGTTTTACAAGCATGATCTGTGATTGAGCTCCTAAGAACAGGAGTGGGCAGCTACGGTGCTCCACATTTTTTGCTTGTCCTAGCTAGCCCAGCCAATCACAAGGCATTACGGAGGTAGCAGTCCCAAAAATCTGACACAACTACTAATCCAAGCCATAGCGTTCACATTTGGAGCTCTGTACAAAACAGGACCTGAGTTAGAAAACAGTATCTTTTTTCTGAGGAGAGAAACAAGCTATGCTAAAGTCTTGGATTTCTCCATTGCTTTCTATGGACATTCCATAAATCCTTAATGAACTGCTGGATAGCTAAGAGGTTTAGGTCTCTGGCTGCAGAGCCAGAGATTGGGAGTTCAATTCCCTACTGAGCCTCATTGACAGGGGCTGGAGTCAATGAACTATAGGGTACCTTCCAGCTCTGCAGTTCTAAGGTGCTGAGGATGATGGTCATAGATTCTAGAAGCTCACAGGGTTATTTTTTTAAAAAAAATCTTAATCTGCATTTGCAAACATATACATTTGTGCATTTCCAGAGTCTCCTCTGAAAATGGAGAAATTACTGCACTATTTTTGAATTTTGCTTACAAACAGGAATGTAACAAACCATGTTTGCTATTAGAGGGGATGATTTTACTTCTCTGCAACGAGACATTGCTACTCAACTGTTAATCTATCATTTTATAATGTAATTCTAAACTGGAAATGTTCTGAACAGTAGACATAGATTACTCTTCTGCACATTCTCCAAGGATCATCCAACAAATTATTCAATGCTTCCTTTACTGCACAAGATTAACACCCTTTATTTAGACTTTTTAGTCAGTGTTACACCACTGGGAGAGCCTATAATTGTTTGTATATAAGCTAATAAAGCCACTTACATAAAACCCCATAAAACTGTAATACGTTCCAAAAATTGAAGTTTATTCTATATCAGCTTGGTGTTCTATGTATTTAACAAGTATTATACCATAGACCTATTGAAAGGCTACAGGTTTGTGTTTCTTCATTACTACACAAAAATACTGCAAATAAAAAATTCTGACGGTTGGCAGATACTAGAAAAAATTTGTGCACCCAGCTTATGCATGACTGCCACAAGTACACAAGCATTTGTTTCTTTTTCTCATATGTGGAATAACGTCTCCACCTAAGAGTCTCATCCCACTCACATGTGCCCTTAACTTCTACTGGGTTTCAATGGGCTTATTTCTACAGTGCATAGGACTGTAAGTTTAAACTCTTGCTAAGTCTCCAGGAGAAAAGATTTCTATAAATACCAGGCAGGCACACAAAAAAGAGGCTTTCCACTTGCTTCCTTATGGGGATTTGATGCTGATCCTAATCATCTAGAGCTGAGTAATAGCTCAATGGCAGGGCATGTGATTTGCATACAAATGTCCTAGGAACAAACCCTGAGACCTCTATTTGCTTTAAGCAGAGCACTGGGAAATATGCAGGAGGTGATGGAGAAAACATTTGGTTGGAAACTTTTGAAAACCGTGAGAATGGGCAATACTGTATTTGCCTGGCAATTAGTATGGTATGATATAAGGTAGCCTTCTTTACTGTAGGGTGGGGCAGGCAAGGTGATGGCTTCCAGATGTGGTTGGGAATATAGTTGCCATCAGTCCTACCTATTTTAGCCAATTGTGAGGAATGATAGCAACTGTAATTCAAACACCTAGAAGACCATGAACTTCCTACCTTTGTTTTAAGTAGACAAACCCAAGGAAAGTCAACTCTTGCAATCTTTCAATTAATGTCAAAGGTGGGAATTATTACACCTTTTAAAGATAATCTGTAACCCTATTTCTTCTTTATTTCCCAATGCCCAAAATACAAAGTAGTATCTGGTTTATGCTACTGAGCCAGTGAGTATTTATAATGCTAAGTTTACATGATGGTCTTGATCCCCTTTCACCCACTGTCACACAAGATGTGTCACCTATGATGCAAACATACAGGAATAACACCTAAGTTGTACACCTCTTTCCTGAAAAGGGGAGGGAATGAACACATTAGGCATCCATATGGAGCACATGAAGTTATTTGTGTGATGAAAAGAGAAAGCAGATGTTTCAAATACATGAAAGGAGCCAGTGTGAAGTAGTGCTTCAGTTGCTGGGACATGGGAGGTCCAGTCCACGCTGACCCACAGAACTGAGTGATCTTGGGTTCCTCACTGTCCCTCAGCATAACCTACCCCACGGGGCTGCTATGGAGACAAAGTGAGGAAGAGGAAGAGTCATGTATAGGAAAGCAAAGGGGGGTAGAAATGTAATGAACAGACAGACAATACAACCTGACTAGCCCAGTGAATGTATGAAGAAGAGGCTTTAAGAATTTGAAAAGGGGCTTGTTAAACAAAAAGTGTTTATACACAACACATACTACCTCTTTACTAGGAAAGTGGAGAAGGCCTCAGTAAGAGGTACAGAATGAAGTATTTCTGGTTTAGGGCAGAAACCAGGAGCCATTAAGAGCCTGTATCACTGCTTCAGAGGCTACAGCAATCCTGGGCCTTTTTCAGGTCAGTTGAGTCCATGTAAACAATGACTATCCTGTGCCCTAGGAGTTTTAATGGTGCTTGTTAAGTACCTCTCTGTACTGTATTGCTTCCCATATTCCAATGGATCAACACAGAAAGGAAGCAGTATATGGGATGGGCTTTATGTGGGGAAAAAGGTGCAACGATTGTTTTAATTCCAACCTGAAAACCATCGTATTCCACCTTCTTAACTGTGAAATTGTGGGATGCGGTTACTTGGTGAAGCTCTAAACTTTAGAGCCTAAAGGAGGGGTGTACTTTTACAAATGCTCAGAGGCACTCCATCACACGATTACTTTGCATTGTATAGGACCCGGTTCTGGTACCGAAAAAACTGAATCTGGGTTTCTGATCTTTGGTCCACCTGGAGTCTGTCCCAGAGAGGGGGAGGGAGAAGCAAAGAAGGTAAACAGTTGCCAAGGCAGCCTCAGGGCCCCACTCACCTTGCCGCAGCCTGGTGGCCCCCAGAGAATGAGGGAGGGGATTTCATGGGCTTCCAGCAGGGACCGCAAGAGAGTCTGCTCCCCCAGCACTTGATTCTGCCCCATATAATCTCCCAGGTGGATCGGACGAAGCTTATCTGCCAAGGGTTTCCCTTCTAACTTTTGCGCCAGGGTCTCCCCGCTCAGCTCAGGCACCGACGCATCCGCTCCTACCGCTACCTCTTCCCCATCCAGTTGTTTCTCTCCCCCCTTTCTGTGGGTCGGAGACGCAGCTGCGCCCCTAGGAATTTCGGGCTTCCCTCCTCCAGAGCTCCTTTTGTGGAAAAGGGAAAACACCGGTGCCGAGCTGGGGCTGCTTCCGGGCTCCTCTTCTTTCTTGCTCCTCTCTGGAGATTTGGAGAGGCGCATTTTCTTATAGTAGGGCTGGGACGGGCCCATCCCCGCAGCATCTGGGCTGTTGCGGTTACTACTACTACTACGCCCACCCTCTGGGATTTGAGCCTCTCCCGCTTCGCCCTGCTGTTGCTGCAGACATCTGTCCAGATGTGCATTAATACGAGCAACTGGGAGCTCCAGTGAGCAAACCGGGCAACTCACTGGAGGCTCTTCCGGCGCTCCTGCGCCTTCCATTTCCCTTTGAACGAAAATGAGAGAGGGCGATTCCTAATCAATTAACTCCTTACTTCCGTGCTTCTCAATGGGTAGGAGAGCACAAAATAAAAACACCGTTTTTGCAACAAGCCCAACCAGTCCCAAACATGCCTGAGCGGGAAATCAGCCCACGCTTCCTGTTGGGAAGGGCTTGCCAACGAGTGGGCTGCCGGGAGTTGTAGTTCCTCTGCGGTGCAGGAACTATCGCGCTATGTAAGAATCCGCGGGTAAATGGAGAATTTCCGACATCTCCCATTTTTATTTTCACTTTCCGACGGTTACTTCCGGTTCGGGCAACATGAGAACGTTGTGTTCTGTTTATTGTGCATCGTGGAAATTTGAATCGGGCAGGAGCCACGTGTGTTCACGCAATAAGGGCTCGTTCACACGATGGGAAGTTCTACGATGTGGTGTTTTTCCCGCTCTTTCCGGAGTTTGCTTGTTTTTGTTGTTGTGCCTGCTTTTGCAGATTTGACTAGACTATCCCGCTACTGGTGTCCACACATCGGGAGCACGTTTGTTGCTGGATATACTGGATTGTTGTGACACTGCCCGAACACAGGAATCCGGCCGTGTTCCCTGCCCTCTTTATATCCACTTAACTCTTTTCTTCGTTTCCCTCCTTTATTTTCCTATCCGCCATTCTTAAATCTGTTTTCGCTGCAGCGCTTTCTAATTTTAATTGGTTTGTGTGTGTTCACATTTGTGTTATGATACAAAATTGGTAACATTTAAAATATTTAAAAACAGGAACAGCTGACACCTGCTCTCCTTCTCCCTGCCTACTTCACTCTGAACTTCCTTCTCTACATGTTTTACCCACCCATTATCCTCAAACCCTCACATCTTGCCCACTAACCTTTCTAGGTTTTATTTTTAATTTTTAGGTTCTAATTTTGTGATAGGGAGCAAAAGTTATAACATTTTTTAAAAAAATGTAGGTACAGCTCTCAGCCTACCCACCCCCAGTGTATAAATTAATACACATCAACATGTTACTAGGGTTCACACAAGCAGGTCATGCAATGGGGCAAATTGGAGCAAAGCAAAACACCAGTGGGACTTGGTGTAATACGCACACAGACACACTGAAAACGGGTTTTGTCCAGCTTTGACTTTGTTGATACTAGTTACAGCCTTGCATCATGTAAATACAAACACTGGGAGGCAGGAACAGTACGGTGCAAGGAAAGTTGAAGTAATGGTTTATGTAGATGGACCCTTAGTCTCATTGAGTTCAACAGAATTCATTCCAAGTTAAAGAGCCCGAAAACTACAGCATAAGATCAAGTATGGAGAGATGTCACCTTCCAGAGATTTCTGAGCTGCAATTGCCATCAGCCATCACTATGTATTAACTGTGCTGCACACTGGTGCCGAGACTTGATATCAAATGGATGAAGGACTACATATTCCTTACCCTTTATTAGAACAAACTGAGGCACCATAAAGCAGTCCATCTTTATGACTAGAACTTGTGCAACCTGATTGTAACCACAGATTGTAATAGTTTTTCACTTACAAAATCATAAAAATATTTATATTTTAAATATGATTTACATAATTTAAACACGCACTTATCGAACCCCAAACCACCCATGTTCTTTGGTGCAAGAGGTAGAAAGCCCCATAAATAACCTCCCTGCATTTATGGAAGTGCAATAGTAATAAATAATTAACAATCTGCTTTCCTTTCATAACACCCCAAATCTGCTGCCTGAGGAAGCCACTTTACTCCCTTTAGCAGTAGGGCTTATCCTGCTCTCTGCTCAGGATCCAGCACAGTTGTTATGCTGTTCGAGCTGTTTCTGGCAGGAATGGGGAGTTGACTAGACATATGTTGTAGCTGTGGTGAAAATGTATTTTTTTTGGGGGGGGGGAGGGGATAAAAAAATGTTGAGAGAGACTGCAATATATGCAATGTTCTTTTCATATCAAACCTATAGCTACTGCTCTAGCAACACAAAATATTGCACCCAAAGCATTTGGAATTGTGTTCCTTGATATATTTTTCTGAAGTTTAAACATTTGAATCTCATAGTTTTGTAGAAGCAAAATTGTGAATATAAACTATAGTAAAGAGAGAGTGGTATTCTGCTGCACTCTGTAGCCAGAATGCTATTGATTATTTATGCTGGCATAAATCCAATAGCATAAATTCCAATGGCAAACTACTACTAGTTAGAGTCAATGCCTGTATTCATATACCAGCTATTCGTATACCAGCTATATGAGTTAGAACGTGATGAAAAATACAAGCCGATACTCATTAATTGGTGGCAATTCACCACTGCAGTTTACACCATTGCACTTATGCCAGGGAAAATCATTGATAGGTGTCTGCCCTATGCACTGTAATCCACCAGCCATGACTGCTGCACTGCTCCTTTCATGAAGATGACAGCTCCCCGTAGGTGCAGAAATGTACCTGTTCGATCCAAGCGCCATATATTGTACATCTTCAGTACCTACAGGCATTATTGTTCTCTAATTCTGCTTGATGAACAGATCTTCTTGCCACACAGGTCTTGACATTCTGAGGGAAGACCTTATCTTAAAAAGCATCCCACTCATTCTGAAAGAGAAAATGGGAAATTATATTGCTAGAGTGTTTTTCTAGGCTGCACAACATTCAAGGTTTTCCACTGGAAAAACCTAAACATTTGTCAGAGAATAGAAGAAAAACTGGTTTCTGCACCCCCACATTCTCATTCCCTGTAATTGTGTATTGTATGCTACTTATAAACATGCCATTCTGGAAATTCATTTGTCCAGGACTTACTTCTCTGGCAGCAAGTGTTTTAGTTGTTTTCCACAATACCTTCAACAAAGAGCAAAATGTATTCTTTGAAAAGTGGAAACATTTCCAAGGTTTATGTATATAGAATAGAATTGAATAACACTTTATTGTCATTGCATGTGCAACGAAATCACCGGACAGTGCATCACTCCTTCAGCTAAAACTCCATGTAAACTCCTTACAAAATTCCAACATAATACAACGGCAACAAAATATATTCACATGCAACCCTACAATAAAGTCAGATTAAATCTTAACTGAATTTAGCAAAGTCGTCGCCCTTGGATAAAAACTATTTTTAAATCTATTTGCCCTTGTTTTAATAGATCTATATCGTCTTCCTGATGGCAGTAGTTCAAGCAAAGAGTGTCCAGGGTGGGAGGTGTCCTTTATAATATGTTGTGCCATCAGAAAGACGATATAGATCTATTAAAACAAGGACAAATAGATTTAAAAACAGTTTTTATCCAAGGGCGACGACTTTGCTAAATTCAGTTAAGATTTAATCTGACTATATCCACTGAAAAGGATGACACACTGGTGGCCAGTGTCCTATCACTAGTCCCAACTCAAGTAGGCCCATTGATTCAATGGAATTTACATTAGTGTTGACTTACTATTCAACAATTGATTCAATACGTCTGTTCTCTAGTTGAGATTAAACAATAGGATACTAGCCACTGTCATTTAAAACCTGGGAAAGGCAACTTGTTGCCCTCCAGATGTTGTTGATCAATACCCTTTCGTGCTAGCCAGCCAGCATTGCAGTGGGATCATGGATGCTGCAGTCCCGTGACATCTGGAGGGCCACAAATTGCCCACCAGTGCCCCAGCATATTAATTCTATTAATCTCAAATGCATTTACTAGGAAATACTTTATATCTATTTGGCAGGAAATAAGCCCCATTGAACTCAAGTGGGATTTACATCTTAGTATACATAAATAGAAGTGCAGTGATCATTATCTGCATGAGGATAGATAGCCTTTAGAGCCCCACACAACCATCTCTTAACCTTGGAAGGCCACACCTGCTCCCACAAAAATCTTTAAATGAAAAGCCCCTCTGCACCCTCTAGTGGCCAAGACTTTAATTTTTTTTTTACAAAATTTGGGGTGCTAGGGGCACCAAAACATGGAAGAATTGCCCCTATGACCCCTAGAGGGCACAAGGGAACATCTTTGTGTAGGGTTTTTTTTTTCATTTTTTTCCCCCCAAAATTTGTTTCAGGTGTGGAGAGTATGGGTTACATTTGAGATTCTGGGAAGCCAGATGTAGCCACCAGGCTTAGTTAACCCTGATCTACATTTATACCCCACTTTTCATCTGGTGAGCTGGCTGGATAGCTCAGTGGTTTAGGTATCTAGTTGGGAGTTTGATTCCCCACTGTGCCTCCTGGGAGAAAAGCCATCCTGTGTGGCCTTGGGCAAGCTGCACAGTCCCAGGGGCCCCCCAGAAGGCAGCAATGGCAAACCACTTCTTTGTATTCTCTACCAAGAAAACCCTGGAAATGGTCACCATAAGTTGGAATTGATTTGATGGTACACAATTATTATTGTTATTTCTCCCAGTGAATTTGCATTGCTGTACACCACTCTTCTCCTCCCCAGTTTATCCTCACAACAACTGTGTGAGGTAGATCAGACTGAGGAAGAAATGTTTCATGCCTCTGTGGAAATTGAAACCTGAATCTTCAAAATCCCAGTTCTGCAGTCTAACCACTTTATCACATGGGACTTTCCTCTCAGTCAACATGTATAGGATTGCATTGGAAGTATCACTGAAACCAATGGGGTTTATTTCTCAGTGGACTTACTTGTATAGAGTTGCACTGCATATGTCCTGAAACCTTGGTAGTTAAGCAGTATGCTTAACAACATGATGTGTGAGTTACATTAAAGGATCTGAATGTGGTTCTGTCTTATATCTATCTCTCTTCTCCAATTTATTTATTTAGTATTAATTACTCATGGTTAGGCAACTGCTTGTAAACCAGCCTGATATTTTGGTGTCATGACGCATTATGCTAAGTTTTGCTGCTCTGTAGGGGCATTGCTTTGCTTCAGACACCATCGGTTGCTAGCTTGTTATCTCTATGAGGTTGTAGAAGGTCACAGATTAGCTGAGAGAGCCAGTAAAGTTCATAGTTAATGTTAGACTAGGGGAAAAACCAAATCCCCAATCATCCATGAAGATCATTGGGTGATCTTGGATCAGTCACAGTCTCTTTGTATGATCTGTTTCAGAGGGCAGCTGTGATAAGAAACAGTTGTGTAGGGGGCAGTGAGCTAAACCTAGCTGTGCAAAGCATAGCCCTCCTGATGTTGTTGGACTACTACTTCCATTAGCTCAAGCCAGCATAGCCAATGGTGAGGAGCGCTGGGAACTGCAGTACCGTAACATTTGGAGGGCCACAGTTGGCCCAGTCCTGAGATAAAAATGTATTGTTAATCCTGTCTAGCCATTAAATGAAATAATAATAAGAGTCGTGTGCCATCAAGTCAATTCTGACTTACGACAAGCTTTTCTGGGGTTTTCCATGTAGAGAATACTCAAAAATGGTTTACCATTCCCTTCTTCTGGTGGGGGGGGGGGCACACTGGGACTGTGTAGTTTTCTCAAGCTGGCTCTAAGGAGGCGCAGTAGGAAATTGGCTCCACAGTCAGATATCTAACTCATTGTGCTATCCAGCCAGCTATTGAATGAATACAACTTGGTAAAGCACCATGAATGTAAGTCTCCTTGATTTACTCTAGTTGGTGTTTACAGTTGGATTTAACCCAGTATTTATTGCCTTGAGATCCTTGGAGAAAAGGATAAGAAATATATGTTTAGAATGATTTGTGTTACTGTGGTCTTCAAAATTAAGATTGTGCACTGCATGGGAGAGAAACATCAAAGAGAGGTTACAGAATTTAAAAAAATATTTACCTTATAAATGAGTAGGGTTTTAATCTGGAAACATTGAAAACCCATGTATCACATTCCCACTTCCGTTCCATGGGGGTTTATTGTCCCAACTCACTTGTCCAACTCATTGCCTAGTTTCTATTTCATTCCCTTCTCTTTGCCTTCAGCAGTGAAACATCCTCCTCCCTCATTTGTGCTGCTCTTGATTTGTTGGCAGTCCATACACACAGAGATCAGTATGGGAACACCTGCAGGGAAACACCAGCTTCAGACCACACTGCCAACAAGCAAACCATTTCTCTGCTTCAAGGCAGTATTGCATCTTACCACAGGGAACTTATGCAGCCCTTGCTTTCAAGGATTTGGTGGTCTGAGCACTTTCATAGGCACCACTGTTCTCAGCCAGTTAGGGACGAAGCACGTGAAAATGATCCAAGGCAAAAGCGTGAACTATACTTGGGCAGGCTTGTTGGGATGGTGCTATAAGGCAATCTAAATAGAATCTGTGGCTTAAATCCAGCCTATTACTAGGTTCATTTCTGGCTTTTCTTGGTATTAAATTCTTTATATCAATATTTTCAATTTTTTCTTCTTCTTCTTCTTCAGACAACAAACAAGAGAAATCGGGAGCCACGCCTATTCGATGATTTGTGGCAGCACAAAGAGTACACGTGTAGTTGAATTCCATTCCAGATTCTGTAAGCTCAACCGGATTGATGAAATGAATATGCGATATTACAATCGTAGGGAAAACAGGATGGATTTCTTCCCTAGCTTAGAAACAGTGCAGACTTTCACAACTGATGAAGAGGTACGTGAGGGGTACACTGTATTCTCATATGTACTTTATCTATCTATCTATCTATCTATCTATCTATCTATCTATCTATCTATCTATCTATCTATCTATCTATCTATCTATCCACCCACTCATATTATACTGGAACATAGATATTGCATAACATGTTACTATTGATCACTTATTTCTGAGATCCTCTTAAATGGCTGTTGCGCTGCAAATGTTCATGAATGTTCTAATTGCTAAAGGAAATAAAATAGATGTGGTATTTTTCAGTAAAGTGATCCTCCAATGGGTTATAAGAATACAAACAGTCTCCATCCACCCCAAATTCGTACACAGAGGCATAAATCAGCGCTTGGTGTGTTGGCTGAAAGGTGGTGGCAGGGCATGCTTCCTTTTCATTATGCAATGTTAGGACAGCTCATAGTTCCAACTAAAGGTCAAATTAGAAATACATTTATCACATGGGGGGTTGGGGGGGATATTTTTGTTTTCTTTTTTTGCAGAGGTATTCTCTCAACATCAGTCTATCATCACAAATTATTTTCTTCATCAGTGTAGCTTGTGTTCGGCATGCTTTGTTTTGTGATCTGTCATTGGAAAGTAAACATGAGTTTAATTTACAAATCTGAATAATGAGGCACCTTTTTCTGAGAAAGTTCCTTTCTGGGCGGGGGGGGGGGGGCAAATAGACTGATCTTATAAAAGAAACATCCGTCCATCATCTAACTTGATTCCAAGGATTCTTTCCTGCAGGAGGACAAATGTGAGTACAGTATGCTCTCTGAGGCTCCTACTGATGAGATACCTTCCCTGTACTGTAGCTTCATAATGTTCCTCTAGGTGGCACTTTCCTCCATGGTGAATATTCCGTGAAACACGGCTGTGTCCATTCAGCATGCATTACAATACAGGAAATGAAGGAGGCAGGGGACAGTCTTTGATTAAATAGAAACAATACCACAGCAAATGAACGTGGGTACGCACGGCTGTCCCAAAGATGTCTGGGCCTTGCCCATTCTGGTATCTGTACTGTACTTCTAAAGCCAAGTCCTTGAAAAGCACTTCTTTAGGCTTCCCAGGAAATAAATTCTTAATTACTGAGGAAATAATTTATCTCATTGAAGCTTTGTCTTTGGAAAGTTTTCTTCCCCCATTTCCAAACCCAATTAAAGGGTTAATTAAAGACTTCCAACCCTGGGGCCACTGACAAAAAAATGAACTCTGCATAGGACGTTGTGTAACACTAAGCTCTGCCTTGCCAATTCTAAATAATACAAGCCTGTCAGGTTGATTTTTCATTTAATTCCTTAGATTTGAAGTGAGCAAGCCTGGGGCATAGAGGCCAAATTTTGTCTCAAGCCCCATCCACAGACTGCACAGATTCTGGGAACCACTGGGTTTTTCCAGCCATTTTGTAGAGGGAAAATAAATAAATATCTGGGCCCTTCTGGAGGGATGGGGTGCCTTGGGGATGGCTCTTGCTCCTGGTGTAAAAAAATGGCTACTCCTGAAGGCCTCCTGGAGCAGAATTTCACTAATGGGTACAAAAACAGCAATACGTAGTAGAGGGCTCAAAATTGCCTGGAGAGATGCATTTGCCCATGGCCCACACGTCTCCTATCTCTGCCTTGCATATAGTGCATTGCATGCCCATGATTCACCTAAAGTCTCCTAGGTGTGTTGCCTAGAGTTTAATGATACATTCCTCCTAGGTTGTACTCATGCTTGTTTTCTTACTATAGGTACCAACTGCGGGTGTGTATGTATTATGTATTTAGCACTGGAAGCATCTATCTGGCTTCAAGAAACTATGCTTATTTACTTAGGTACCAATGTAACAATTTTGTTAACACAACACGTAGTTATGTAATTCTGAAGGAACAGGGAAAACTGTGTCACCAAATGATGATGATCAGACAGCAGATGCTGGGGTAGTGGTGGCAACTTCTATGTCATTCCTTCTGAACCCTTTCCCCTAACATGGATAAAATCAGATTGCAGGAGTAATTCTGCATGGATAAATGCAGGGAAAGGAGGGACAATGAGCTCAAATCTGTAGGATTTACTCTGCCATGAAGTACATTTTTATCCCTAGTCTAATTTTAGGCTAGGGGGTATAGGGCCCCATATCATTGACTCTGTGGGAACAACAGTGTGAATTATATCTGCTCTGTTTGTTGTTCTGAAATAAAGTATTCCTTAAAAACCAATTCTGTACATGTTCAGAATGCACACCTTTACTCTGGGGACATATACAATACCTAAATTTTGAAAAAAAGAAGTATACATTTTGAGGTGACTTGATTGGAATCTACAGAACTAATATCTGTATAACCTAAGCTATAACCTCAATATTGTAAACATGAAATGATGTAGTGGTAAATTATGTAGTACAGATGCTGCTGATGAGAATTCCCATAGCCACACCTCCAAGAAGAATAAAACTACACAGCAGCTTAGTTGATCCACACTGGGGTGGACAACTTCTGCAGGTCTAGGGATTTTACACACCCTGGGACCGACCATGGGCCGCACATAACCCTGTCATTGAAATTCAGTGGCAACCAGGAAACCCTCATTTATATAAAGGCGTTTTTTTCTTCTGTTAAATGGCTTGTAGAGTTTGCCACTGAAGTTTGGTGACAGACTATTACAAGCCATTTAGAAGAAACAACATGCTTGCTTTAATAGGAATTTTTTGGTTGCCAGTTATTTTGCTGGCAAATTTTTGTTAAACAGTTTTCAGGGGTGCGTTGAGGTGCAGAAACTGACAACAGGGGTAACGTGTTGGTTATTTCTGATCTCAGTCAATAAATCCATTTAGCAGTTTTTATCTCTGCCAGGTCTTTTGTGAAGTTAGTGGATCTTAATTGCCCAGACTACCACAGTGATGGATATACAGTTGTTGAGTCCAGAATCTAAAATTATCGAGCTGCACTACTGCCTATAAAGCCTTAAATGGCTTAATGCTAATATGCCTTAGAACAGAAAAGGGAACCTCCAGTTGTTACTGGACCTCACTTCCCAGATCTCTCATCATTGACTGATAGCTAGGGATGATGGGAGTTGTAGTCTAGTACCATTTGGAGCACCCTAAGGCTGGCTTCTACCCACATTACTATATGACCCCTTACAGAGTGCGTAATTATGGCTTTGCAAAATTCAAGGTGTGGGGATCTTGTAGTGGGAAGATCTAACCTGGTAGTAGGCAGTGAGCAGCTCACTAAGATGTCTGTGGTATGGAATTAATTGGAAAGAGTAGAGATCTCCTAGGAGAAGGGGACGACAGAGGACGAGATGGTTGGACAGTGTCATCGAAGCTACCAGCATGAATTTGACCAAACTCTGGGAGGCAGTGGAAGACAGGAGGGCCTGGCATGCTCTGGTCCATGGGGTCATGAAGAATCGGACATGACTTAACGACTAAACAACAACAAGAGATCTCCTCCAATTTCACTCTCTTCTGCTTAGATAAAAGGGGTTGCTTTCCTCACTGAACCCACACTGATGAAACAGGTGAATTTCTCCCTTGAAATAACATGAGCTTTCATAGGTAGTAACTCATAACAGCTAACACAGGAGAAGGATTGAGAAACTAGTACATTACAAGTACACTTTAGTTTCTCCAAAACAGAATGTGCTTAAAGTGGCTCACAATAAACATCATTTTAAAAAATATATCCCCTGTATTGTATTTTACAAAATATTTGCAGAATGGGAAAGCACACTATATTAATTTATCTGAATTAAATTTTCAAATAAAGCAAAAAAAAATTCCACATTCAGGATAAATCCAATGTTAGAAAAACAATCAAGATTTAATGCTTGAATAGAGAACAAAATCAGAATTAATTGTAAGTTTATACCCAACAACCCCCAAGCTGGTGACTCCTCTATATGTGTGTGTTTTGTGCCATCAAGTTGGGACTGACTTACAGCAACACAAATAGGGCTTTCAAGGTAAGTGAGAGATTTAAGGCATGGTTTTACCAGTTCCACTCCCCCAGTGTGTTTCCATGGCAAAGTGGGGATTCAAATCCTGTTCTCCAGAGTCAATCCATCACTCTATCCACTATGCAAAGCTGGGGACCCCTCTGTATGTAACAGATCACTATTATCACCACCCCCAGCCAACTTAGCAAATAGATTTCCTATGTTAATGTTGAACACCCCTCCTCCAGCCACCACTGATGTTATATCTCTTTGCATCTTTCCATTCTTTTTCGTGTCTCACCAGTCATCTGAGAATTTGCAAAGGAGCTAGCAGATGAGTTTCAGGAGGTGTTGTCAACTGCTGAGATAGATGCTACACAGCCCCAGCCCATTTGAGAATGTCAGAGTGAATTATTTCGCAGGCGATGCTCTGTACATCATTTCTGGGAGCCACAGCACCTGTTTCGTGCTTGTCACTGGGCCACTGCAGTGCTGCCCTTATAGGTACAGTGTTGCTGGCTGTGACAGGATTCCTTTTGGCTGGCAGTGTATCCATGTCTGCTGTAGCTTAGATAGCGTTGCCTGGACTGAGTTAAGGCCACCAACTCTGACCAGCAAATTACTTCAAGCAATGCCAAGAAACAAAAGCCTAACCTAAAACCTCCCCAGATGGGTCCCCTTTGGAAGGGAAAAGCTTTCTCAATCACTGGCAGCTTCTGCTCGTTAGCCTCATTCCTCTGGCATGTGCTTTGGACTATTCTGTTAAGCCAAAGAAGAATGACAAAGACGGAGAAATCTGAGGCCATACAGGTAGTAGAAATGCTTCTGACAAGAGTGGTTTCATTCCATGGTATTATAAGCTTGCTGGTTGATGCAGAGCCAAATGTGGATTGATTACAAGGCTGATTAATGTGCCCTTCAGATGTGCTGGACTACAACTCCCATCATCCCAATCATGGTTATGGCTATGGTGATGGGAGTTGGAATCCAATATATCCAAACACTGCTTGATTGGGGAAGGCTGGGTGGAGGGTATTTGGACAACATTGTCTGTGTATGTTCTGTACATTTTCCTAAACATGTTTTTTTTTGGGGGGGGGGTTTCAGAAATTTTTAAAAATGCACTTTTAAAAAAAACTGAAAGGAAAAAAAGGTTCAAAAGAGAATAGTTAAATAAAGCTCTCCTGAGCCATACAATTTTATAGCCATGGTAGAAGTCTAATCTGGTATTCTGTTACAATCACATCCTCCTACCTCCATGGCAATGTTTAAAACATTGCATCCTGCCTTCCACCTGTGTGGAAAGCCCAAATTCTCATTGGTCCATGCATGGTACAGTCTCTAGTGACCTCTACTGGGAGAGGCAAAGTCATCAAATGGTGACTTTTATCACTGTCAGCTGAAACCAGTGCCTGAATCCACCTATACTTGGCTCTCCTGATGGTATCTGAAATGCAGTGACTGCTTCAGTGGAAAATGTTTCAGAAGGAACATTCTCCAAAGTGAACTTACACGGTTTCCCCCTAACTCAAGTAGCCTTGTCACTACTTTCACTCCCCAGCAGAAGTCAAACAGGTTTATTATAGGATTATTCTGTTTTTGATGGTTGTGAAGCATAATATGGTTTTAAATATTAATGTATGTTTATTTTGATTCTGTTATGAAAACCTGGAGGTTATTTTGGAATTTTAGGGCTTGAAATGCATTTGTTTTAAGAAATAATTATAAGGTATGTTGCAGCCAGATGGTAAGGAGGGGGGGGGGGGAACTATCAAGTGGATCAACTCTCTTTATCCTAGGCAGAGGGGTCTATGGATTGTGTGGCTTTCCAGATGTTTGTGGATTTCAGCGTTCATCAGTCTTTATCCAACATCATAAGTGGGGAGGCATGATGGGAGCTGGAGTGTAGCAGCATCTGGAGAGTCAAAGGTTTGCTGTCCCTGGCATGTCAGCCCTACTGCCAGCAAGATATATCTATAATCCTATGCTTACCCAGCAACAGAATCAACCCCACCTCAACAGTTTTGGAATTAGAACCCAATATAACAACACTGGTGGTCACATGCCCACATAAGTGGCTGGTGAACCAAGCAAAGGTGATTCCCGCCCTGCCCCCACCAGCACCCTTCCCTGCTCAAAATAAGGAATGCCATGGTAGACACAGAGACCATGGACACTGTAGGGTCATCCATCAGTCAAGATGTAGCAATTTGATAACCACTCTCATATCAGAAATGAATGTTAGAACCCAATCAAACAACATAAAGAAATGGACAAATGAGCCCATTGCTGCTTGTCACCCATTCCAGTAGACACCCTCCACACTCAGCCAGGAATCCACAAGAGCAAGATACCTCCCTGCACAAGTGCTGCTTTGGTGGTACATGACTGCTATGGAGAACCCAGAAGCATCCTGGGGAAGAGGTTCACTTCCTGCTGAGTGACTCATGTTTCCATGCTTCTGTTGTTGGCTGTACAACTCATCTGGAACAAGCTGTAGTGGGCTAAATAGGGTCATTTAAGGTAGCAGTGAGGTCCACTATGCTATTTGGTGCGAAGAAAGTGCTTTCCCCCTCCACTTTCTTCGCAAGAAAGTGGAGGGGAAAAGCAGGAATCATCGAGTGACCCTATTTAGCCTGTCTCCCTTAAGAAAAACAATGAAAAAATTATCTTCCTTGCCCCCTTCTCGCTTTCTCCTCCTGGGAGGAAGCCTTCAATTAAAAAAAAAACTTTTTCAAAAAGTACTGCACATCATTGCTGTTCTAATATGCTTTTTAAAAAATAACCTTTCACTTGCTTTCTCTGTCCCTCCATAGAGGAGCAAAAGAAGTTTTTAAATTCCCAGTATCATGAAGTGGCTATGCTATCTTCATAAGCCATTTAACAATATTGGGAAATTCAAAGAGGAAAGGAAATTTAAAGCAGCAAGCTTTGTTTTGGTTCAATCCCAGCAATCACACATGCTGGAAACAAACCAAAATGATCGTACCTGCACCTTAAAAAAAAACAGTACCCCTAACAGGGACCTATAAAGGTGCTCTGGGGATGGGCTGGTTCACATTTACCTTGTCTGGTCACCAGCAAAAGGACTGAATCTGCCCATCCTCACAAAGTATCGAACAGTGGAACAAATGCCTGTGTAGTCATCCCCTTATTCTCTTTAAAAGAAACAACATTTCACAGGGGAGAAGACCAGGTCCCACTCATGCTTCAAAGAATGGGATGCTAAAACAGTAAGCTCACAGCAAGCAATGATAATGCTGCCTCTATACTCTAGCACAGTACAGTATAACAGTCACTTAGAAAGGTCATAATAAATCATATTCTTTTGGTTGACTGCTTCTTGTCATCAGTTGCCTAACTTGTTATGACTCTTAGCTTCAACCTCATGTAAACATCTGCATGGCTTTGTATTCTTCCATCAGTAATTATACCTGTGTTTTGCAGGGCAATGAGGTGGTAGGTCCTTCCCACTCATTTTTGCAATCTGTGATCTTGCTATGATGCTGGATCCCCCTATCTTTAGTTATCCCATCAAGAAGACAGATCAGGTGATAAATATGGTGGGATTCCCAGTTTGTCAACCATTACAAGAACAAAACTACAGCACCCCAGAGCTCTGTCTCTGTAGGTGTGTATAAAGTGGACTTAGCACCATACTTTGCATCAAATTATGTGAAGTCAGACAACCAGGGTTAGAATCATAGATTTGAAAGAAATCCCAAGGGTCACTGAATCCAACCCTCTGCTGAAGCAGGAACGCCACAACTAAATCATCCCTGGTTTATGTCTTGCTGCAAGGTGGCCTATTACACAGCCATTCTCAGAAAAATTAGATTGAGATGGGGGTGAGGTACTTAGTTCTGTAATGAACATCGACAGTTGTTTGATTGGAGATTCAGTGATAGTTAGCTCTGGAATTAGCACTGATAATTGGTTTTAATTGAGATTTGGTGGTAGACATAGTTTGGGAGGTTGTCTTTCTTTCTTTCTTTCTTTCTTTCTTTCTTTCTTTCTTTCGATAGACTATTGCAGTCTAGAGGCCATACATTACAGCCTTGCAATGTGCAAAGATCTTACTGATAATGCTAGCCGACTTTTCACTATCTGGGCATAATCAAACCATATAAGTTATACATGAAAATATATTATATAACAACCAGTTTATTCCATATTTCCATGAGTATGATTGTAAATGGCACAGTTTAGTCAGGTTTCTGTCACTAATAATAAATAAGGAGAAGGAAATATGCATGATACATATATATACACACACACACACACATATATATACATATATATATACATATATGTATACATATATATATAGAGAGAGAAAGATAGATAGATAGATAGATAGATAGATAGATAGATAGATAGATAGATAGATAGATAGATAGATAGATAGATAGATAGATATTTAGGATTCCACAAATATAGCAAATTGTTAGAATCATCTGAATAATGGTAAAATAACTACATATGTATAATCTATTATTACGGTCACATGAGGCACTTAATACTAGAGCTCAAACTAGATCTTGTAACGTTAGGTTAGAAATTTGTTGACGTTAGTTAATAAGTTAATTTTAAATGTTAGAAATTGGGAAATTATCATAGGCTGGAAGTGACTAACTGCAGATAACAACATAAAACCTAAAAAACCACCAGTTTCTAGAGCCAAAAGTCTATTATTTGTCAAGATGTCTGGGAGATAACAGTCCAACTTGGTTTTGGTACCCCTTATTTTAAGAATCCAATTAATTGTTTCCAGTTGTATTTGTTTAATTTAAGGTCATAAAAAACTGTGGTTGAGTATTTAGGCATTTCCGGATAGGCATACATGTAGCTTGCTACTTAGCTTGTTGTTTGGTTTAAATCAAATTATGACTTAAGAGTGACCCATCCCACCCCTTTTTAGAGCTTGGGCAGGAAGAAGAGTGTCATTCATTAAAAGGAGGACAAACAGGAGCAATCCAAAGACATGTCTGGGCCCTTCTCATGGGAGAAAAAACATCAGTCAGTATGAACAGAAGGATCGCCCTAGTGAGAGATAAAATGCCATACTTTTCCATGTATAAGACGCCCCCATGTGTAAGATGCCCCCCCTCCACTTTTCTAACCCAAAATTTCTTTCTTCCCAAGAAAGTGGAGGGGGAAGGCAGGGATCAAAGCACTTTGATTCCTGCTTTCCCCCTCGACTTTCTTGCGAAGAAAGTGATTTCCCCTTCCACTTTCTTCGCAAGAAGTGGAGGGGGAAAGCAGGAATCATCAAAGCACTTTGATTCCTGCTTTCCCCCTCGACTTTCTTGCGAAGAAAGTGCTTTCCCCCTCCACTTTCTTCGCAAAAAATGGAGGGGGAAAGCAGGGATCAAAGCGATTTGATTTCTCCCCCCTTACTTCCATGTATAAGACGACCCTCAATTTTTAATCTAAAGATTTTAGACAAAAGTATCATCTTATACATGGAAAAAATGGTAGATTGTACTAAAGATAAGAAGATTTTGAGTGCAAACCAGTCCGCTCCAACTTTCCCCATCTGGACATGCCCCTCGTCTTAGTTGGTGTCTCCATTACATCCTCCTCCTTTCCCTTCCCAGGCAGTTAGTGAGGTCATACCTACGAATTCCCCCCCTTTTTTTTACTAGTTTCAGTTTCCTGTGGATTGTGTCTAAAAATAATGTCATTTGAAGTAAAACCTGAACAGTAGCCTCTGTTCAAGTTGAAACTAGGATGATTTACATGGCCCACCCCAAGTGTTTCTGGGGACCATTCCCAAGAGAGATCTGTTTGTCTCAGGGAGAGGATATGGGTGGGGGTGGGTTGACAAGGCTAGCTAAAGTGTTCAAATGTATATACCATAGAGAGTTAAGGGTTTCTTTGCTGGGTTATTTGAAAATAGAGACTTACCAGAAATGAATGCAGCAGTTTTATATTCATTTACCTGTCAGTGAATCCCATTAATCAAGGGGGAATGAGTTATTCTCCTCCTCCACACAGGGTTTTGAAGCAAAAGGATATGTCTCATTGAAACCATGCTCTGCCCTACATTAATTATTTCTTTTTTAAAAAAATGAAAATGAAAGTGTGGCTATAACTGGCCTACTCAGAATTAAGTCCCACATTGTTAAATAGGGCTTAATCACAGGTAAGTAGGAGCTTCTAACTTATTTCCTCCCCCCCACCTCATGTCCTGCTCATGAGATTGCCTGTCTACAAATAAACTTATTTAGGGAGGAAACATGGATATTATTCCTCCCTCAGCTTGCATAGAAGCTACTGGATTGTGGGCTTACTTCAGATAACATTCTCTTGAAACATTATCCACACCACACTAAGCCAGGTTTTTTTTTCCACTTATGGAACAGTCATGCTAAACCAACCGTTCCCAGCCTTGGGTCCCCAGATGTTCTTGGACTAAAATTCCCAGAAGCCTTCACCACTAGCTGTGATGGCCAGGATTGCTGGGAGTTGTCATCCAAAAAACATCTCGGGACCCAAGGTTGGGAAGCACTGTGTTAAACTGGTCTGGGTTTCACGGAAATTGGTCACTATCATCTGAGTAGCTTGATGCAAGTTGAAATGGGGAAGTTCTAAAAAGGTTGTGGAACATCATAATCACTCTTATTGTATGTTGCTCTGCTGTTTCTACCACAGCAGTTTCTAGGGTTTTTTTAAATTAATGCTTTGGACTATTAACTCCCAGACATTTGAAACAATCATATATACTCTTGGATGTATTTACTACATTTCTGGATGTTGTCGTTTAAATGTGTTTGTATGACCATATGTGAGCTGTTATGTACTGTCAAGTTAGAACCAACTTATAGAGGCTCAGAAAGGGCTTTCAAGTTAAGTAAAATATTTAAGGAATGGCTTTACCAGTTCCACACACACACATGCATGCCAATGAGTTTCCATGGCTGAGCAGGGACTCCTAACCTAGGTTTTCTGGGTGGTACTCTGTTATTCTGTGCACTGTACCACACTTGCTATCTATAGATGGGCAACTTAATGTGGAGGTAGTTTTCTTAGGGGGAGATAGGTCAGTTTCCTTATTAGGAGGGGGAACATGGACTGATATGTGCCTTTTGTAGAATAATAATTGTATGTCATCAAAGTTCTGACTTATGGTGACCTTTTCCAGGGTATCAAGGTAGAGAATACACAATAGTAGTTTACCATTTCCTTCTTCTAGGGGCACCTTGGGACTGTGCAGTTTGCCCACGGCTACACAGACTGGCTTTTCTCCCAAGAGACACAGTGGGGAATCAAACTCCTTCTGACACTTCTGTATATGTGTGCTGTGCCATACATAGGGGGAGCAGTATAAGATGACAGAACTTGATTCAGTTGTCTTTGTCATACTTCTTTTTTAAAAATCACACATCTGTTGCAAGTGGAATAAAATTGCAGGGCTGTAAACAGACATATTGGCCAATGAGAATTAAAATTTAAAAATCCAAAAGGCCAACATAGTGAAAGAGGGATAATGCTTTTGTTGTTGTTGTTAACTGCTGTTTGCTAGAAGGAGGCTTGTTACAAGGTCTCCGCATATGTGCTTGTCAATCAGAAGAAAGGTGTGTCCCTTGCATTGCTGGAGGCTTGGCATCCGTTTCCTGTTACATGTCAGGCTCGGTATGTGTTAGCCACTTGTCTGCTGAATAAAAATAAGATGTAAGAATTTGTTAATTAGTCCCACCAGATCTAGATGCTTGTGTACGATCACTTGATAACTTTATTACTTTCTGTCCTTGCCCCCGAAATATGGTTTCGTATCTGGTTACAGCCAATGACCTTGAAGGAGGTCTGATCCCATAACCTGCAGTATACAGTCATGAAGGATGATGCAAACATTCACCAGAATTCTCAGTAATTCTGCAAGAATGGTGTTGTTCTAGCAGCTATGATGTTTTCAAACACTGTCTCTGCTTTATGTTAGGCGTAGCAGAAGCAGGAGATCTTAATCATCATCCCTCACTGATAGTGAGGGACAACATCTAGAGAGGCACAGGTTCTACACCATGTGATAGAAAATGATGACTCCAGCTGGCCACTGACCAAGTTGTAACGTGCCAGAGTGGGTACAGTAGCCTGTGAAGAACCTGTCATGTTCAGCTTCCTTGGATTTATTAGGTGCCATTCTGAGAAAAATTATCTTCATGCCACACACAGGTGATGGCACAGATTACTAAGGAAGGTGTGTTTTCCCAAGGCAGTAAAATTTAACCTTTCATAGAAAGTTACCAACGATTAGCCATGCATTTAGCCCTACCATGGTGAGGACCAGATGGGTGGTAGGCATGTGTGTGTAGACATAGGCCATGCCATGGACATCTCTGTATCATAAGTCATTTAGGCTGTCACTTGTTCAGAGGGAAGGTCAGCAGGAAAGTGTGTAAGTACATTCATTCATTTTTTCCCATTTTTATTTTTCACACCCTACTTTTCCTCCCCAATAGGCTCAAGGCAGCTGAATTTGGCTGAACATGCTTATGGAGCTCCTGTGAACCAGAATACTGCTAAGGCCTCTAGCTGAACAGGCGCATTTGTAGATATGGGGGGAGGGCTTGCTTGCCTTCACACAGTTTGGAGCATAATTCCTAAGAGAGATATAGGCTAATAGAAATATCTCTAACAAACTCTTTTCCTAGTGGGAACCAATTCCAGAACAGCACATCTGTAATAGCTAGAATATGTTCGGTTTCTAACAATAATTCATAAAAGTATTGAAACCTTACAACAGGTAGAAAATCCTTTTTCCCACTGCAACCTCCATGCATCCCCCATTCCCAAGCACTGGATCTGGAGGACTGGAAACCTTCTGGAGCTGGGTTTCAGGCAGCACAGAGGCTGAAAGGAGGGGGGGGGGTTACTGAGAAAAATCTTTCTGCTATTACCAGTAGAGCATTGATTGGGATAGCTCAGTGGTTTAGGCATGAAGTTGGGAGTTCGATTCCCCACTGTGCCTCCTTGACAGGGTCTGGACTTCATGATCCATAGGGTCCCTTCCAGCTCTGTACTATCTAAGATAGTGCTGTGTCCCCTTTTCAGGTGATGTGTTTTCTCTTTTGCAGAGTTGTTTATTGGCCATCCTATGTACTGTTTGTTTAAAACAAGGATGGCATGGGCTATTTGTAGCCCTCCAGATTTTACTGAACTATAACTCCCATTTGCCTAGCCAACATAGTCAATGGTGAAGGAGTTGCAGCTCAGTAATATCTGGAGAGCCACAAGTTGCCCACCCCTACTTTAGAGCCAATGGGGAAGGGCCCAGTACATTCACTGTAGGCCCAACTCTCATTCATTCTACATCAGCCTGGCAGCCAGAGGAGGCTTTAAAGTGGACTTAGTTCTTCTTTACACCCACTCTAAATCCCTCTTACACTGCCTGAAAAATCCAAGGATTTTTATGTGCAGTATCTGAGAATGTCCCAGCCTTGCTGTTTGCAAGCTTAATTGAATGGGTTGCTGTCATTTCATTCGTGGTTCACATTTTGATGGAGTGATTCTGAATGTCATCTCACTGTGTTCCAGGCCTATGTGGAAGAGTTAGATCAGCTTTCCTCTGTTAATGATATATGTGGGCTGGACATTAACCATGGATATGGATTTCATTTCCCACCTTATGAGCTGCTTAAATGACAAAGCAATGAAAATATTTGAGCATAAAGCTGTTGGATCACTGCAATGAGATTTTAAATGGATATTTAGTTCTACGCTGCATGTTTACAAAAGCTTGTTTTGTGGGGCAGGTTTCTCCCCTTTACTTGCTGGAACCATTCCAACTTTCTGTGAATGGAGCTTCATAGGAAATTGAGTAAATCCCTGAGGGAGGGGAAGCATTCAAGATCTGTTGTTGTTGTTACCTGCTGCCAAGCCACCTCTGACTTATTGTGACCTAGTGAATGCGTCTTGTCCTTAATAGCTCAAAGCTGTAGTTTTATTTATGCAGTTAATGCGTCTTATATTTAGTCTTCCTCTTTTCCTGCTGCTTTCAACTTTCTGTAGTATTGTTGTCTTTTCCAGCAAGTCTTGCCTTCTCATGATGTGCCCAAAGTACAACAGCGCCAGTTTCATCATTTTTGCTTCCAGAGAACGTTCCTCATTTTTAAATCAGCTGTTTTAATGTATTTTATTGTTTTCATTGTTCTATAATTTTATTCTATTTAGCTATTGGTTGTATTGGTTTTTTTTTTAATAGTAAAACATCACTGCCATTTTTTAAAAACAAAAAGTGGTAAAGATGTATTCTGAAATAAATAAATAAATAAATAAATAAATAAATATCCAGGATCTTAGCTTTACTGCATAGCTACAACATCAAAATCCAGAATCTATAGTAATGCATGCTTTTATTGCTACTTTAATTGTAGAAGCAATTGAAGAAAACAATATTGAACACATCCCACATAATTGATATGTTTGAACTGACTTAGTCTTGGATTTTGTGATACTTGTGATGCTACCAGATAGTAAATGAAATATCTTATTCTCATGTATGTATGTATGTATGTATGTATGTATGTATGTATGTATGTATGTATGTATGTATGTATGTTTGTTTAAAAGATTAACATTATGTCTCATTATTAAGGATAGAAACAGATGCCACGATTATTCTAAACATCTTACCTTTGATGGATTGTCACAGGGAAAATATATCACAGAAAATTAAGCTTTGCATGTGAAGACATACCAGGAAACAAATCACATGTCTGCTTTCTGAATACAAAAAATCCAAATATTCTGTTATAGTGGCAGTACCATCAGAAACCTCAGAAGGAAACATTAATATAAGAGTGACCTCCAGTGGTGGAGAATATGAAAAAGAAAATAGCATGATATTTAAGACTTGCCAACATCCCTTTTGTTTGTTAGCAGAAAGATGAGTTATATCCAAATAGCACCACATTTTATTGAGGCTCATAATTAAATGTGTGTAGTGGATGGAATGGTTTACGACATGCCTTTAATCCTTCAGATGCTTTTTTCATTATTTTAAACTGAACCATTTCTTTATCTGTCCAAAGAGAGGGACATATGGCACAGAACACTTCTGTAGAAATGGTCACCAAACAAGGAAAGGAACCAAGAAACAAAAACAATAACAAAAGGTTGGAGCAGAGGGAATATGAAATACGCCTCTTTGCCCCACCCTGCTCAAAAAGAGTGAGGGAGAAGGAAGAAGTTTCGTTCCATATTCCCTCCCTCTGTCCTCCATTTTGTCATAATTCAGAGCCTTCTGTTAGCTTGTGACTGTGTGTTTGGAGGTCCCACCAAAGAAGAGCCAGAGCACCTAAACCTCTTTTGATAGGGACTTGAGGGAAAACTCAAGTGGAGGAAGATGAGGAGAAAGAATGGTTGCTCTCTGACTAAAGTGTAGGAGGTTATTCCTTAAAGTAACTCAGTGTCCAGAACTTTATTGGTGATATGCTTGCGTAACAAAAATTGCATTAAATCTTGGTGGTGGCAAATTACTGCTTATTAACAAAGTGCTAGTTGCTTTCCTGGGCATGTTCCATATTGTTAATGAGCTGCATTTTATACCAAGACTTATCCACTTTTTCTGACGTAAGTATAAATCACCAATACTATTCTGGTCACTATGTAATTCTTCTCAGAGCTTTCCGTAACCTGGCCTATTGCAATTACAAAAGCATGGTAAGAGTATCTTACTCACTATGGTTTTATTACTTTTTAGTTCCCGGGGGTATGAACAGACAGAACTAAGAAAATTATCTAAGATGTGGAAAAAAAAATCTCTTGAAATACTCTCTTAAAAAATACTCTCTTTGCCGCCCAGAGTAGACTATCTGTCTAGATGGGCGGGGTATAAATCTAATAAAATAAATAAAATGAAATAAATAAAAGCATTGAGAAATATAATGGTGAAAGGGGAGAGTCGAGTTGTTCTGAGTGATGGGAGAAGCTACTACCAGGTGAATCATCAACAGCTGGGCCAAGAAGAGCATGGTACGAGTCACCTCAATACTGTTCCCTTCCTTTCATTTCATTAGGTGCTGCTGAAGGTGCTTGTCTGGCTACCCTTCAGCTAAGGGGTAGCTAGGCTGGCACAGACATGGTAACAATTTTGTTTTGCTCACTTTATATATAATGTGCGCACAATGGCATATATATGCACCATGGCAGCTGAAACAACTCCATTTTCTCTGCCCTAATGATGGTGCTATGATTTAAGTGAATTTAAAATGAAGAATTATGAATTCCCAGGATATTTCTTTTCCTTCTTAAAAATTATAGTTGGCAAACAATTTGTTTGTTCCAGTAGTAAAACATGGAACAGAATGAGATAAATGCCCACTGTCTGCTTTGCAACTGAAGTAATTATGCACATGGCTGTTTCAAGGGGGCATATCTATAATCTTTATATCTGGCTGGATAGCTCGGTGAATGGGGTACTTGGCTGTGAAGCCAGAGGTCAGCAGTTCGTTTCTCTGTTGTGCCTCCCAGAAGAAGAGCCAGCCTGTGTAGCCTTGAGCAAATGGCAACAGTTCCAGAGCATCCTTACAAGAACAGAATAGGAAACTATTTCTGAATTCTCTCTGCCTAGAAAACCCTGGAAAGTGTTGTCATTAAGTCAGAATCAGCCTTATGGCATGTAATTATTATTATTATTCTAATTTTTGTATGTGTGGTCATGTTGCCAGACTGGGCAGCTTCAATGGGTCCGATGCAAAATTTCATTTTCCAGAACCTGCTGTTAGCCCACTCTAACCACAGGAAACACTTCCTCACTTAAAAAAAAAAAGTTTTCAAATAACACCCTCAAAATACGTACATAGTCTCTGAAAAGCCTTGCGATTCCTGGAGAGTTCCAGGAACACAGGCTCTTCCCGCCTCCCATTTTCTATTCATGCTTGCAGGGTGTATTGAGGCTTCCCCAGCCCCAGCCCCAGAAAACTAGTGAGGGACACATATTGCCCACACTTCTAGTAAAATTACTTAACTGCACTGCTTCCTATCTCTGGGTTCCATGATTTTAGTTACTTTGCTGCTAGAGTAGCTCCACTGTCAGAAGTCTGGTGGTGGTGGTGGTGGGGGTTTCTTATGTAGTGAAGCAGCATGGAATAGTAGAGTGAGTAAAATTGAGCTACCCTCACTCATTCCTCTGCTTCTCTTTTCGTTTTAATTAAAATCAGGCCCTGCCTACCACCAGGGCACACTTAAAATAAGCAAATATTACTGCCACAATCACACCTAGTGTTGCTCTTTTTATAAATTTCCATAATGGCAGTAGGAGTGGGCTAGTAGTATGTACATGTGCAGGCGCAAACATGCTTGTCAATTCTTAGCAAGATTAATCTCTTACATATTAATGTTGCAGAATCCAGATCTTAAAAGCAGACTTGTAGATTTTCTAGTATTTGCTTGGCTGAGCATCCCTCCCAGCACCTGCTGATTATATCTCTTAGTAACTCTTTTGGGGAAGCCCCTAGAGACTGTGATCCTAGGGACATAACTTTGATGTCTAATTAAATGCTTCAAGGAGGCATCTAGAAATAGCCTGTCTATTTATTAGAATGGGCAAGTGGAGAAAATTGTGACTTGTCTGAATGCCAAGAGAAAAAGGTGGCATTAACCCTGGATGGGCTAAACATGGGCCTCTTTCCCTCTAAAGTCTCTGTAGCTGGAACGTGGACATCAGGTTTCAGGTCCATGTGAGAGAGAATAAACCTCTGAAGAGATGTTGACAGTATTTGTGCATCATGGAAATTTAGAAACCTGTTACTGTCAACAGAGTAGCAGGTGCTGATGCAAGGAAGGTTCCATGCTGTGAGGCAGAAATTGATGCTGTGAACTTGTAGCTGAATTCCTGTAGTACCACCATCAGGTGAAGTACCTTTCAGATATGTGTCTCTGGATATGTGCTTTTCAACATATTTTGCATTCAAAAGCACTTGAGCATGCCATCTATTCTGGCAAGAGAGAAAGAATATTGTTTGTTTTGGAATATAGTTCTAGAATCCCACAGTCAGCAGGGCCAATGAGATTCTAGGAGCTGTACTTAAAACCCAAGCACTTCCCCATCTCTGGTTGTGGGTGTCTCTAGTTAGTAAGACATTTGAGCAGAATTCCAGGAGAGAAAGGGAGAATGCTAGTGATGGCTAGCATAGTTTCAGGATGGATATTAGCCAACCTTTTAAAGCAAGCAGAGATATCTAGTGGACTTTGGCAGGGGGGATCTGCTCATTCCAAAATTCCAGAGGGTGGGGAGTGCCCCCTACCCTGTCACAAACCACCTATGAAAGCAGGAGTGGGCAAAGTGAAGCCCTCCAGATGTTCTTGAGATTGCAGCTTCCAATGTTCCTGAGCATGCTGTTAGGGATGAAAATTCACATACTGTATGGATCTACTTAGAAGTAAGTCAGAGCAAGACAAGTATGCAGCCAAAGAGACTAATTTGTGTTGTGTGTACACACATATACCCACACACTTATGTGCATGTATTCATATATACACGCAAATACATTTGGGTGTGTGGAGTGCTGATAGTGGTTTTTGTTTTTGTTTTAATACTGCATTGTGGTCTCCTCTAATAAGTAGATGTTTAAGTTTCTTGGCACAAAAGTTAAGTATTTTTATTAGCACAATAAGGGCTTTGTAGGTCTAGCAATCTGAGAAAGCGAATCCAGATGGACCAGTTTTCATGTGTGTACATATTAAGCCAAGCTGCTTCATTCGTATCTGTGTATCTCGAGTGAAATATGTCTCAACTTACAACTTACTTTGACTCAACTTACAACAGAATTTCAGCCATTATGTTCTTTGTGTTTTATTTTTATAACTATTCTTGGGCATCCTGTGGAGGCAACTTTTCATTACTGGAAAATTCCTGTTTCCCTTTTGAGTTTTCTATCAGCAACAAGCTTATAATAATATTTGGCTCACAACAAGTTCCTTCCTGCTCTGCTGTATTGTCCAAGGTCAGTATAAGGATGATGGACAGTCTTCCCAAAGAACAACTTTGTAGAGAAAATGGTTCATAGTGCTGTAGGGACTCAGGTACCATCCAGCCTGTGCAATCACATTTTGCCAGCTATGCAGGATCCAAAGTTGGAAACATAGGGTCAAGCCACCTGTTAAGGCAAGTGTGTATTTCCTGCGATTACATTTTCCCTCTGGGCATGCAGTTCCTTCACAGCTTCATCAGACTTGCAAAGAAAGCCCATGGTTACTTCCAATGATCAATCACAAAGCAAAGGCTAATTAATTTGCAACATGCCAGTGAGGCAAGCTCACGCTACTAGCAACAGACATCTTTTGCCTCTGGGAGGAGCTCTGATTCTAATGACATGGAAATGACATTACCTAATTTGAGCCAAAGTACGGTCCTTTAATTGTGATCAATAAACAATAGGTTCCCTAGTCAAAATTCTCAGGTTCAAATGACTGTTTAGTACAAGGCTTTTACTGAAATCATATCACCGCATTTATTGAATTTATGTGTTTCCCATTGTTGCTTACATATTTTGTTGATTAAAAAAAAGTTGCAACAGATTAGCTGCACAATGCCTATAACACCTTCAGGGTTTTTTTTGCGCCCTTGTGGGAAGTAAGCATAGAAGGAAGACTAGAAACCACCAGTCTCTGCCAGTAGTGTTAAGACCTGTGAGACTAATCTAGAGATTTTTTTAAAAAAGGATTTTATATGCAAAATTTATCCAAATCTCATATTGCTGTGATACGTGCATGGGAACTGTGACGGAATGCCCACGTCACTCCTGTCACTCATAGCTGAAGCTCAAGTGCAGGAGCCTATGAGAGGACAGGAGGGGCGGAGTCAAGGAGGCAGTTAGGGGAGTTAGAGAGAGAGAGGGAAAAAGGGAAAATGAGAGTGATAGGTGTGGAGGAGAGAAATTGAATAGTCAAGATAGAGAGATAGTCAGAGAACTAGAGAGAACTGATAGTAATAAGTTGGTTAAAGTGAATAAATCAATAAAACAAATGAAGAATTGAACGTGTAACCAAATATAAGAGGTTTTAATGAGTGATTCTATACAATGATTAAAAAGAACATCTGTGATTTAAATTCAATCTAAATAAACAAGTTATGTTGGCAGCAAGTGTCTGATTCAAGTATTGTGCAAGTGTGGATAAGGGATATCCACTGGTGGCAGCGAATGAAATAGAAAACGTCGCCAGAGTGAACCTTGGTTTGAGGGAAACAAACAGGGAACATTGGGTGGAACGTCACAGGAACAACTAAAGCAGTAAATTTCAAGAGGTCATCTCTCTCTGTATGTTTTTAAAAATCTCCCAGAAAATATAAATACACAGAAGAGATTGTTCATATTTTACTTGTTTCACCTGCTCTTCCCATATTCTGTGGCTTTTTTTTGAGCTTTTCCTCAAGAAAATGTGTTAATATAATGGGTAATATGAAGAGTAGTGCAACATGTTGCTTTTAAAACACCACTAGAAGAAATGAAAAAAGAAAAACTTTTCTAACACAACAAGAGCAATGAGAACAAATTTCTTTGTGAAGCTCTGGCATTCTTCTTCTGTGCGGTAAACGTTCAGGATCCTCAAATATTTATTTGGGGTTTTTTTAAAGCAGATGTTCTTTTTTTAAGTTAGAGTTTTTGTTATCATTAATTTAACAATAACTTTACTATGAAGCTATCGTACTTTGTGAGATACTCATATATCAGTCTTTTTAAGTAATCTTGCAGGCCTTCATTCTTCAGAATATTATGTTGTATAATCGCAGTGAATTGTCAGACAATTTTCTGCAAATACACTAGCTTTCCCCTTCTTTAAAGGTCTTGTGCAACAGGCAAGTGTGACCATGTATTGCTTCATTCTCTCAGAAGTGGTATTACTTTTATTTGGGTATCTTTCTTGCAAATAAGAAGGAAAAATAAAGATCCTAAATTGATGCTGTTGGGGCATGAGCAGAGAACTCGCAATAAGAGTAATGTTTTGGCTGATTTCTGCTCTTTACCTTGCTGCAATGTGTTATTTATCCAAAAATAGAACTTAGATGTCTGGTTATTTCTTGCACACCTCATTTTTATCAGAAAATTCATGATTTGTAAAACTTCACCTAGAACATCCCTCTCTTTATTCCTGGAAGAAAGTTTAGATCAACCCTGATACTGCATCCTTGCAAGTGAAAATCCTCTAATATGTCCTTGAATGCTTTTTTCCATGCAGCTTGATCTTTTTCAGGGAAGCTCTAGACATCTGATACTTTTTTTTCCTGCTGGCTATTTCGAAATATGACAAGGGAGATGGCTCTATGTGAATATGTCATTGCATAATTTGCTAGTTGATTAGATGGCTAAACAAGCTTAGGTTCATTATCGCTAAATAAAAGCAATGGAAAAGTTTAGGGCAGTGAGAGGAAGAATCCTTATTAGCTATCTCATCGTTTCAGTGAACCACAGCTGACTTGATTTCAATATGTGAAATGTTGCAACAGAGACAGAACAAAGGAAAGGGTGAAACATCTCAGCATGGAGCATTGTAATAACACATGAGAAAATTGGGTTAGGAAGGAAAGACTGAATGAAGAGGCTGAGGATGGAAAACTGAGAACACCACACACACCCAAAAAACCCCCACAGAATATGGGAAGAGCAGGTGAAACAAGTAAAATATGAACAATCTCTTCTACGTATTTATATTTTCTGGGAGATTTTTTAAAAACATACACAGAGAGATGACCTCTTGAAATTTACAGCCAGGGTTGTGTTCTCTCTGTCCGTGCCTAGAATTAGAACAGAATCTTGTTTAAGAACAGATATTGCACAGATCCTTAGTAAGAGTGTAACAGTAGCCATTAGAGTAAGTAGATACTGAGTCCCACTATGTGACACAAATATAACCGTTTGTAGGACTGTCCCTTCTCTCAGAGGTCAAAGAATCAAAATAACTGCTCTGTCGTTGCTTCCTCGTGCCACACTGCCACGTGAATGCCCTGCAGATAATAAGGAGATATTGAAATCATCACATCTGATTGGTAGCCAAGAAGAAGAGTAGAGAGGGTGTCTGGCATTTTCAAATTCTGAAGGTTTGAACTGAAATTAGAATAAAATTCTGAAGGTTTGAACTGAAATTAGAATAAAATTCTGAAGGTTTGAACTGAAATTAGAATAAAACATATAGAGCTTTGTGGCACAGTGATTAAACTGCAGTACTGCAGTCATAACTCTGCTCACAATCCAGGTTCAATCCCAGGTAGCTGGCCTGAGGTTCACTCACCCTTCCATCCTTCCAAGGTCAGTAAATTGAATGCCCAGTTTGTGGGAGGGGGGCAGCAATGAGTAGCTTGCATAATAAAATTTTAAATCTCCCAGATTTTTTTTTATTTTTATTTTTTATTTTGCTTTAGACCAAATTTGGGCGGAGAGGTGGAATAGTTGTGCATATCCAGAATACCCATTGTCAAATTTCATGTAAGAAAAATGGCTTCTTCAGGATAGGAAATATTGTATTCACACTTTGCTACCACAACTTCAGTTGTATAAGCAGCAAAATGGTAGTATAGTACTAGTGCAGAGGAAGCAGTTAATTAGATCTTGCAGTATCAGTTAGAATTGAGTCAGATTATAGTCACTGCATTGCACTGGACTTTAGTCAAAGAACAATGGGTACTTGCTTCTATAACAGTAGTTCCCAGCCTTGGGTCCCCAGTTATTCTTGCACTACAACTCCCAGAAATCCTGGGCCAGCACAGCTAGAGGCGAAGGCTTCTTTGAGTTTTAGTCCAAGAACACCTGGGGACCCAAGGTTGGGAACCACTGTTCTATAAGACAAATAAAAGCATTTCTCTTAAAGGAATAGCTACATACTGACGTGCTGGCCTTTTGTTGTGTGCAGAACAAACAGCACTGAAGGAATCATTGATGAAGAGTTGAAGCACTTGTTTCTGGGATTGTATTAAAAGGAACGGGCTTTGGCATTCTGATCTACTAAGGTCTGGCTCCATCAAGGACATAATTCTTACTAGAATGTATGGTCTCCAACATTCATCAGTTCAAACATTTCAACCGAGTGTGTCTAGATCTGCTCCGAACCAGCAAGAGAAGCCTAATTGATTGAGATATCATAATCCTTCATGCATGTGATTTTTAGGCTGCAACCTTGAGGGGAAAAACAATCCTGATGGAATGTGGGAATAAAGAGTTAGGAGATGTGTACACCGCTTAGATCTTACTGGGAAATCATACTTGTGACAATAATATGATAGAAAGGAATCAGTTATGACACAAATCTGCCATTTTTATAATTGTCAAATGGCATTTCAATTAGTATGGGACTACATAATCAGTCAGGGTACCCAGTGTGGTGTAATGGATGGGCTAAGATGGAACTAATAAAACCACTCAAACACCTCACTTATCTTAAAAACCCTATTAGGGTCCCCATAAGTCATTTCTGACTTGATCGCACATAACAACAACATAGTCAGTCACCTTTCCAGATAGTCAATTTAAATCCTCTACTATGAGAAGCAGAAAAAAAAAACTGAGTAAGGTGGTGATTCCATATAAGAAATATTATTCTCCCCTGGAAATCCTTGATACATTTCAATAGTAAATTGGAAGAAGTGAAGAGAGGGGCAGGCTAATAATAGGGCAGTAATTTCTCATTAACTTTAAAGCCTCAAAGGACAATTACAATAATCCATCGAGGCATTCTTGATCAAGGCCATGGAATTTCCCAGTCATTTCTGCATCAACATCTAGTGGCTGATGTAGTTTTGAAGAGCACAATTTCAGTTCTAAAATAGGAAATGGGGAGGGGAGAAGAGCGCACATGGGGCCAAAACAGAGGACATGAGGAAAGGGCTTCTGAGGTAAATGGAGAGTCTGTTTCATAACAAGAAGCTGCTCTTCTCAGGTTTCTCCATCATAAGAGTAGAACCACTTGACACAGCAGCACTGTATAATACGTCTTTCACCAAGAAACAGAAAGAACACTTTTAAAAATCATTATTCATTTTCTTGCCACCACTTCTGTCAAATACTTCTGTGTTCTTTTCTGTCCCCCTTTCTTTTTCCATATTAATTTTCCTTATTTCTATGTTCTCTTTTTTCCATTGTTACCAAATTTTAAGTTTTTCTCTTTTTAAAAGTATATTTGCATTAAAAAAAAACCACGAAAATCTAGTCACATTTTTCTTCATCAGTTCAGTCACAGGTTCATTCTGGTTCAGAGTTCATAAAAGGTTCAGAAACATGGAACTTAGTTCCAGCTAACTGTATACAGGATTGGAGCCCACAGATGTTCTCTCTCTGTGTGCATGCACTGAGTGCATGAGTATGAATGCCCACACGTGTATAAGAAGAATCAGAGAATTTGTTGGGAACCTGACTGGTGCTACTTTGGCGTTATCAGTGCCTGTCCTTGTGCTTTTTTAAAATACCTCATAATGCCTTTCTCAACCTCTACCTTTGTAAATTATTGATTTATAGCAAGTATATCATAAGATTCTAATGTAATCTCCAAAAAAGCTGACTTTTTTATAGTCATATCATGCTAGTGTGTACCTGTTGGAGAAATATTTTCCTGTTTACTAAATATTGTAAATTTATGTATAGTGTATATTGTATTGTTTATTTCTGTATTGTATATACAGTATTAGACATTGCATTTTTGGCTTATACTGCTTTGAAAATGTCTCAGATGTAAGCAGTTTATAAGTACTTACAACTAAATAAGTAAATAAACAATAAGAGTCCTATAACTACTTGGTGGGTTCATAATGAACCAGTAAGATAGGTAAGAATTGAAAGAACCATTCCTTTTTGTTTTGCCCAAAATGTTTAATTTTAATTTGGATATCATCAAGTCCCACCGCTTTGCCATTCCTAAATTTCTTACAGCTTCCACTATTGCCGCCAGTAAAAAGCCAGTAGAAAGTTCATTGGATTCACTCTGAATATCCCTTTGATGTTTTATTTTTATTATGCATTGGTTGGTCTTCCTTGCCAGAAGCAATTGGTTTGCACAAAGTGTCCTTTAGTTTGGATTGTTGTTCAGTCTTTTCAGCAGTCTCCAAGCTTTCTGGCTGCTTCTTGCCATGTCAAGCACTGTTATAGTATCCATCGAGCATGTTCTTTTTGTTTCTGCAAGAGTCAAGATCAAATTTCTCTCAGTTTTTACTGTATGTTCACTAAAAGTATTTCCTCTGAAGTGTGAAACATAATTTAACTATTGGGTGTGTGTTTCTGGAGTGAGCCTTGGGATGTAGTCAGTCCAACACCTTCTTGGAATGGAGTCACAAGAACATTCCAAAATAGAAGTTACAAATTGATCATAGTTCTTTGGTTGAGGGGCAATCTGAAGTATACCTGCATCTAGCAGAGTTGTAAACTTTTCCCTATTGGCCTTTTTTGAAATTATACCTCCTACAGAATGGTATAGATTGAGGTTGGATGGCTAAGTAGAGTTGTCATAGAATGGGCCTATGTCCCCCATTGTCTGGTTTATTTCTTTGCCTTTCTGTTCTCTCTTTCTGGGGTCAATAGTTTGACCTATGAATGACATTTACATTGAATCCTAAAGGGACATTTGCTACAATATTTTTCAAATGTGACATTGACATAGAAAGTTAAGGTGAATTATGATTATCAGGAGATAAGGGCGTAGTGACTCAGGGCCAGAGAGACTGTGTGCGTTCTTCTACTAAGCTGTGAAGGAAACCAGCTGTGATTGCTGGATCAATAGCAGCTCCAGTCTCCTCCTCCCCCTCTTCCTCCCCCTCTTCTTCTTTTAAGGAGATAGATAGTTGAAAATAATTCATTTCACTTATACGTATATATAAAAATTTCATATGATTAACATTGTGTTGCAAATGCAAGCTTTAAAAAGGAATAGCTATCTTTCCAGAGCTCATAAAAGTTACTTTTGGGAAACTACAACAGGAACTACATGTTTACAGATAACCCACAGTCAGCTTTTGACTGCATTTTATCTGCAAACAGGTGCAAAGCTGCTGGAAACACACATCCTGTTTTAATGTGATTCATTGCATTGAAGCAGGACATGGAGCAGCCACCAGCCTGCCAGTATTGCGAGGCTCCCTGGCTGCTAACAATGCCAGGGTCTGGGCAGCCGGTCAGATGGTGAAAACAGAGCCACAGAGTTGCCACACCCTCAGGAAGAACAATGTCTCTAGCTAGCCAGTGTCAAGGTAGCCAGGAAACCTCCCAGCACTGGCCAGCTCCAGTGACTCCATTTTCACCACATGTTGAGCAGGCAAATACTCTGCTGCCCTTTCAGTAGCTGGGAAGCCTCCCAGCATTGGGTGGTTGGTGACGGACGCCTTACTGTGTTTTTTAAAGCCATTGCTGCCATTAAACTTCAGTATGGCTTGTATTATTGGCAGTGACAGAATTTGTTGTAAATTCAGTGTGGATTGAAGACAGCATGCAGATTCAGCCTACAACTCAAAATATATCCTATGGAAATTCTGGGAGCTGTAGTTCAAGAAACATTTTTTGAATGTTTCAGAGCTCTGTGTCTGAGGCAGATACCTCATTTTGCCTGGCCTGTGATACAGAATTGTACTAACAAAGCTTGAATCTTGAAGTATGAGGTCTAAAGGTTGGGTTTTGAGTTTAAACATCTGGAAAAATCCAAAGACACATTTCATGGAATGTGCCTCTTTGAGCTGCAGGTGTGTTTCAATGCTCCCTCATGAATAGCATGCCCTAAGAGAGAGAGAGAGAGAGACAGAGAGAGAGGCTAAGACGAATTCATCTTTATGGAATGTTAATTTCATAGGTGTAAAGGGATCTTTAGAAAAGAAGACTGGGAATTATTCAACATGTAGTACCCCATTTACTTCACAGGGATCTGGAGTTTTGATGCTTACTAAATGTACATATAAGAGTTCAGCTGGAAGAGTTAATATGAAATCTAATCTATGGAGAGAAACTGGCAGCCAGAAAGATGTGTGTTACCAGTTGGAATGTCAAGGAGAAGATGCAATCAGTCATTGATATTCAGAACAGTGAAAAAGAACAGAACTTGGAAATGGAACATAGCGAACAGCAAATTTGTACCAACACTGATGAAACGGTGGAAACAGAAGCCTGTGTCTCAGTGGCAGTGATCAACAATTAACCGAATCCCGTACCAATAGTATGAAAGATTTTCTGTATAGGTATATAAATACACTTAGGTCTCAAAAAACAATAGGAACAAATAAATATTTAAAGGAATAGCTTATCCTGCACTTCCATGTGGAATGAAATATCAGTATCTATTTGAAAATAAGAAGCTGGACCCCATTTCATCAGTTCATCAACCAGTTATACTTATTGTCTTGTGTAATATCATACCGTGTTATAGAAGAAGAAGAAGAAGAAGAAGAAATGTTAGGTATTTAAACCTGGAGCAATAGTATGATCAAGTTTTACTAATCATAGCTTAAGAATGCTTCAAGAGATTTGCAGAGCATCTTATATATGATTATTCAAGAAGCCAGAGATTATGTGCAGGATGGATATCTAACAGGAAGTGGGCTTGTATAAGATTCGTGTAACTTGCTGTGACTAATTGACAAGGACCTGAGACACATCTCAGTAGCATACTTCATCATGTATGCAATTGCATCACCAACATGTGTTCTGGGACATCTTTAGTCATAATTAGCCAATTTACACAAACTTTATGCTAACACCAATAGGATTCTGGCCATCCCCTATGAAACTGGTGCTGGATACACCTCCTAGAAGATTTGCCTCCCTCTCACAGAGGACTGATCTGGTCTGATATCAAATGCATTTCAGGTGTCCGCTTGTCCTTCTATACAGAGGATAGTTCTTCATTTGAATGCATAATCTAGTTCAAAGTTTATCCAGTCCAGGTTCAGTTTCAAGATAAAAGTCCCATAAAAACAGGGGGCTGAAGCTTTCCAATTGCCAGTCGACAGTAAGCATGTGGAGAGATTATCAAGCAAGCACACAGGTCACCTCTTCACAGTCTGACCTAGTATGGTGAGACATATTTCTGTTTCTTAAACCATGATAGTTATTTTTTAATTTTGCATAGAAATAAATTAGCCTGTCTTGTCCTCTTTTTTTAATGAGATGTTTCCCCCTTTCTTTTGTGATGCATGCTTAGATGGCCACCACAGATGTCTGCTAAGCACCTAAAGTACCTAAAGAACATAGCATGGGTGTCTTGTGTCTTTCATGTCTTCTCGCTTTGGTGATGCATACATGACAATCTTAACTTCAGGACTAGCCTAGAATATACTCTTTCTGGGTTGATTTAAGGTGATTTAGGAGATTGTGTATATTATTTTTATATTAAAACAAATGAGGCCCATAACCAATATTGAGGAATATTGATAATCATCCCATTCCATCAGAAAACAGTGTTAAACCCTTTCTTTGGCTGTCTGGTCATTTTGTACACCTAGGCTTCTGTTTATCAATCTCACAGGTGCGAATGTTACTGGGAACATTTATACATATATTACAGTTACCTATTATTTCATTAATATCATTCATATAGAAACAGATAGTGATATTTAAGTTAAGTCAAATAGGATATCATAAGTTAATAATATCTCAATTAATGTATTAAATGGGACATAACTCAACTGAAGTTAATCATTTTTGACACCCATTGATTCCAGGAAAGAAGTTAAGGACCTGTGTAATTCTTTTATTAAAATAATCAATAAGATTAAAGTGTGTTTATCTTTGACTGGATTATACTCTGAGTCAGCATTAACGATGCTGTTGAAAGAGTTCATTGTTCTGATTCAACAGCCATTTTTGATACCTTAAGAGATTCTAAGCATGCTTTAGGACCATTCACTTGATCACTATATGAAGCCTTTCTCAACCCAGAAGGGCAGAGAAAGCAAATTTTCTGTCTGTGAGATGGCGACCATGGTATGTTTAACCAGTAATCCCAGTGGGAAGAAGAGAATTAAGGGGCTCTAAATAGTTAAGGACTTTGCCTTTGTTTTGGAATGAATTTCAGTTTCACAATGACTTCTTAATCAAAGGATAAATAACAATATTTCAATCTTCATCACTATGTGTAATACAAAATGCTGGTCGCTCACTAGCTGTGATTATCTGGATTGTGTATTTAAAGAATGTGTGGAGAGTATTACAGTTGTAAAAATAAATGAGCAACAAATCCCAGTAGTATCTGTCAATATAATGTTACTGGAAGACTGCTATAATATCTCACCAAAGTGCTGTATTGCAGCTGAAGGAGCAATTTTTGACCTCTGGCCTGAAGATTTCAACATGAAATTTTGATCTATATAGATTTCCTTGCCACCAATTTTCATTTTGCTATGTTTTCAGTTGATTATGCTGGAGTGAGAAGCCTTTTCTCCTCTCTGATTTTCCACCTAACAGCTTCTGACTGCTGTCCCTTTTCAAGTCTTTTAGGGCTACCCATCCAGAATTAACTTTCTTTTAAGAAAAGGCCTTTTGTGGTTTATAAATTTTTAAGACAGGATGCTAGTTGCCAGAACCGCTTTGGATTGCAACCAAAGATTTGGAAGCAGTCTCCCGAACATGAAATGAGGTCCAGCTCCTGCCGGCTGCACCTGGAGACACAAAGCCTCTTTCATTCCCCTTCTTCAGAGTTATGACACCTCTGGCTTTCGCCTCAGAACATCAGGAATGTTCCTTCCAAAACTACACTTGGAAGTACACTTGTGCACTATTAGCAGATAATTTATCACAACGTTTTCGTCTGCCCTGTGAAATTCAGGTCTCTTATTTATTTTTCCCCCTTCAATAGCAATTTGTAAAAATTCCAAAAAAGGAAGAAACATGACTTTGGGGGCTGCTAAACCAGTGCAGGAATCTTCAGATGGGGCCAGATATAATGGATAGCAGGGAATAGGTTGGAGCTAACAGGCAGCAAGGGGACAGTAGGCATCATCATTTATAATGGTACATAAAACTTTTCATTAAAGACCTGATCTTCCACTCTTTGACTATAATTCACAAAGCGTTCCATTGATATGTATGGCTCTGGTTTTGCAATCAGACTGAAAGATTTCTTCTCAGCTAGGAAAAAGAAATCAATCAGTTTCACTTTCGTTCGCATTTGGATTGTTAAAATCTCATGTCCTGAATAATACAATTTGTGAATTTTGTTAAATTCCTCAGGAACAAACTGAAATCAAAAAGTCTATATTTACATTGATAAAGGCAACAGATACAGCTGACCCCAGAGTGGAGAGGACCATCTTGTGCCTGCATGTCATATAGTAGTAGTATTTGTTGTTGTTTCTTCAACATATATACTGCCCCCCACCAGTGCTAGAGCACTCTCTGGGTGGTTTACATTTTATACAAAAAACACTTTGCCCCGCAATGAGCTGAGTACTCATTTTACCAACTTTCGAAGAATGGAAGATTGAATCTACTCTGAGTCAGCTACCTGAACCCACTGGGATTGAACTCAGGTCATGAACACAGCCTGACTGCAGTACTGCAGTTTATCCACTGCACTGCAGGGCTGAGTGTTAAGATGAGCAGCCTCTTCCAAAAAAGAAAAAGAAAGGAAAGGAAAGGGAAAAGGAAAGAAGAGGTGACAGCTCTATTTCAGCACTGTCATGGCTGCATACACAAAGATTCAGATGCACACATTCAGACGTTAAGTGTTCATAGCCTGGGCCTGGATCACTCAATACATCCTTTTCAGTTACTCCCATGTGCACATTTTTAAAATCTCAAATTCTTTCCATCTTGAATGAGAAGAAATCTTACGAATTTAGGTAAATTATTGTAAAAGAATGACCTAAAATGAAACACTTCCCTCCACACACTCCCTATTTTCACCTGCACCCCTTTTCTGCAATGTGGCTTCTACATGTAGGCAAATTGCATCAGCTGACAGCATTGATAATTAATGTTACCAGAACAGACATGGAGGTGGAATTCCTCCTCTGCTCATGTCCTTGAGGAAAATGCTGCCGATTTTTTTTTTCCAGGGAGGGGGAATTTCCTTTGGGTGTTAACAGGTTATACTTTTTTCAAAGTGAGCTTCAAGTCACACACCAGGCTCAGCAGCTTGGTTTGTTAAAAGGCAAGGAAATGCATTTGGGGGTGGTGGTGGAGACTTCACCGTGACACCAGTCATAAAATGCAAGTTAACATCTTTGACCTGAAAGTCATTAGAAATCGGTTCCATTCCTTTGACCATGCCACAGAACGAAATCCTGGTAAAAGTGAATTACTCACAGTTACGGGATTTTCTTCAAGACTACTGTGGTAAAGATTCAAACTTTCCCTCCATGCCTACTCTGATATTAATCACCACCCCACTTACCCCTGCACATACACACACCAACCTGATCCATATGTTTTTTTTTCAAGAAACAACTATTACGCCTTTACCACTAAGAAGCATTTTGTGTAATATGGAAGGTGCCATTTTTGTGATGATTTCAATTCTTCTGATTGCTGTGCTTTTTAATGGTTCTGTTTTTTAATCTGCTGCTTACCTGATTTTAATCTGTCTGTAATGATGTTTGTTCTTTGCCCTGATACTGTTTTTTAGGGAAAGATGGGACATACACTATAATAATTAAATATACAATAGCTTGGTCCCCACTGGTAACTCTGGGAATACTTAGGATGTTGCTCCTGTAGAATCACAAACAGAACTCCTGCACAGCTCAGACTTTTGGGATTCCTGGATTGCTTGATTAAATCAGAGGAACATTTGTATAGGTGACCCCCAATAATATGGGCAGGGAGGGGGTACAGTCCCTGTCAACAGCAGAAAGAAAGCATGGATTGTGAGAACAAAAGAGGAGGTAAATCAAAAATAATAAGGGAAGCATAGGGACTGCAGATAAGCAGTCAGACTCCATTTCTTCTGAAATAGGAAAGTGATGCAGTTATGTACAGTAATTCTGACATTGTTGATTCAAACATTTTCAGTCAATGGCACAAGGAAATAACTTGTTTCAAAGAAGTGCCCAGGTATTACACAAAGCCATGAATCAAGGGGATTTTTCTTAGCAAATCTTTTTAGCACTCAGCATCGCATCTGCCTTTCAAAGAAAGCTTGAGCCAGCAAAGGTCTTGTGATTGTTGAGAAAGAAAGTGCCAATTATAAGGAACCACCCCAGGCTCACTGTCTCTACTATCTGCAGTTTTATGATGGAGAGAATGTTCATAAGAAAGTACACCAGACACACGATGGTAATTGAACATCAAGTGTCCTGCAGTGATGGATCACCAAAGAGAGTTCCAGAACTCCTTGTGGTCAGTGAGCTCCTAGTGTGGGAGGTCAGGATTCATAATTGATTAACAGGTGGTAGAATCATTGTGCAAAGAGACCACACAGATGCTATAAATTTCCTATCTGTGCCTCATTGAGTGCAGGACCAGAGCGATCTCTGTGTGTACTCTAAACTGTTGTCATTTCCTCTGGGTAGAAGAGAAGGGGACTGAATGGAATTCCAGACAACCTTTTGAGATGACCCTATCAACACCACACTCATATATCATGTAAAACACAGCATGTCACCTATTCCAGGTATTATGCAATTGTATTATCTCTTGCAACAAGATATTACATTTCCAACTAACAGGGTTTTGTAGAAATTCTTGTAACTCAGAACAGAATATTCATGCCAAAAGGGTACCAACTGCTACTAATACACTGCTGTCTGTTTCCAGCTTTGTACTATGTATAGCTGAGGAGATGTTGTGGTATAGGCTGTGAGCTACTCAAATCCTTGTGAGTGACCAGGAACATTTTCCCTAGGAGCAAATTTTGGGATGAAAACCATCTGCCACCTCCGTAGCAGCCCTGAATTATGCAACAGAACAGGAGAGATACTAGTTCAGAACCAATTTTTATTAAAAAATCTGTGCTCAATAGGACAACAAATGGGAAACATAGTAATTTTGCTGGACTATGAAAGATAGCCTAAACAGCCACCAAGGGCATCATCTGCAAGTAGAGACGGGCACGACTCTCCTCCCCATCCTCTCCAAATTTGGTGAAGACTGGATTTGGGATGTCCAAGTTATAGCCCACATATGAATTGCCAATGGCAATAATAGTTTGGTGTTTCCTTTCGTTCTGGGCAGATATGTTTCCCCAAAACACCCCAAAATAAACCACAAAATGGCTTCATGGTTCGTTTTGTGCTCATCTCTATCTGCAAGTAAATAGAAAACAGGAATGGTAAGATATTATTCCAGGAATGAACAAGTGTCTGGACAGGCTGCTCAAAAATAACAATAATGTATGGCCAGAGTTTGGCGCATTAGTATAAGATACCCAACATTTTTTTTTTCACTGATTAAACAATATAATCCATTTATTAGGTTGAGAAAGTGTTGAAAAAATTAAGTTGCTAGTATATTAATCATTGACATTAAAGTTAAAAATCATAGGATTGATAGAGAGAATGGCGTATAATATTCTGCCCACAAGGTACTCTTCCAGACAATTTTATTTATTTATTTATTTATTTATTTATTTATTATACTTATATCACACCCATCTAGTCATTGACTACTCTGGGCGGCTTACAACAAGTAGAATAAAACAGTTAAAAATTAACAACAGTTTACAGCAATAAACAATCATTTAAGATGGAAGGAAAAAAAGAAAAGATAGATCAAGTGGTGCTCGGAGGGAAGGCCTGCCTAAATAGCCAGGTTTTCAGTTGGCTTTTAAAAATACCCAGCGATTTTAAGTTGCTTCCCCAATCTGGTATTTTCTCAGTGCATAAAAATCCAACAGTCCAATTGCTGGCTGGTAATAGTAGGATGTGTAGCCCATTACACCTGGAAACTGCTGGCTGGGGAAAACTGTCCTTAAATCATAATGTCTAACCATTTCTGGAAGAGTTTTTCCACTGACCCACTGCATCTTTTCTGTTCTTTCTACTTCCAGGCTTTGCCCATCCTGTTTATTTAAAACTGAACAGCATTTAACTTGAATAATTTCTGGAAAAAAAATGCTTCTTAGAAAGTCTAAAAATAAACTTAATTTGTTTAATTAATTAAAAAACATGACACTTGTTACACTGAACAGCAAATGCTTTCACTGCTCATTCCATGGCATTATGAAATGTGTACATCACTCACTATGTTATTTTTTAAGTCAGCACTTCTTACTTATAAAGGAACTTGTTACAGATGGTCATTAGTTAAAGAAAAACAGCCAAATGGAGAACAGAAATATTCAGATATTATTCCATTGATCAAAATGCGCTGGACACCGTACCCAAGAACTGTGTGCCTATAACATAATCCAAACCAAACAAAGAGCAGAACCCATACAAAATAGACTGGACAAAGAGTGCTAATGACTGGCATTGCCCAGGGGAACACCAAACTGAGGATTCGACCAGGATCTGGTAGATATCTCAAATGGAAATGGATGTTTTAAAATAGTTTGTTTAAGTCACTTACATGTGCTACAATGAAAACCTGAGGATTTTGAGACTCCAGTACAAAGGTTCTAAACAGATATCTTGATACTAAGAAAAACTAGGGCTATCAGTTGAAGAGGCTTTTGAGTGGCTGGGGAAAGCCCCTGCTGAGTTTGTTCTTAATTTATTTCTGGGCATCACTCAGGTTCTTACTGCTTGTTTGTTGCTGTTAAATCCACAGCCTCTGCAGCAATAGCTGTTTGACAACCTCTTGGCACCTCCAGAGCTCCACATTGTTTTGGAAATGGATATCAACAAAATATGAAGTAGTTGTATTGCAAACTCTGAATTATTAGAATCCACAACTCCTTGTGGTTGAAAATAAACCTCAAGATGCTGAACCTAGGGTTGGCTCCTTGTATTCCCAGGCGGATGGCCAGAGATGCACAGCTCCTGGCCTCCAGGAATATAGTCTTGGAAACTGGACATGTGAAGAAAGGACAGGAACATGGTCAAGGAGGGCCTCTACTGGAGAATGTTGGAGTGAACAAAGATCTTTTTAAAATACCTGCTTGAATAAAGAAGTGAAGGTCCAGGAGGAGATGGGGCAGTGGAGGAGAATGCATTTTGTACATTTGTTTATATGTGTAATTAATATTATGTCTAAACATTGCAAGCTTAAGTTTTGTTGACACAACAGACTTAGATTTATTTATTTAATTAAAATATTTTAAAACTAATAGCAGTTCCCTTTGTCTAGTGCTTTCTTGGAACTGTAGTTCCACAGGAAGTGGGAAGAAGACACAAAGATCCCTGTGGGGCCAGAAATACTAACAATTTATTTTAGCATGAGCTTTGATGAACTAAAGCTTATTGCATCAGCTGTATTCAATTTTACTCAGAATATCCTCTCTCTGTGTGTGTTACATACAGTTGGGAGCATATTGTCTCTATGTCTGAAATACAGAATAATACCTCATGAGCAAGATCTGACACAGGACTTCCACTAGCATAACAAAGGAATGGAGTGGAAGTGGGAGGGCAGCCAATCTGTCCTTCCCATTGTAGCCCACCCACCTGTGAACTCCAAATGCACACTATGGATGGTTGGCAAGCCAGTGCTGAGCAGTTGTAAGGGTTTCAGAGGGAGGGGAGGGGAACAAAGTTCTATCATGTTGATAGTGAAATGCCAGTGCTGGGTTGGATTTAGCTGACATACCAGATGAAGTTGGTTATAGTTCATGAAAAACTCATGCTGTAATAAATGTGTTAGGGTGCAATCCTAATGGATCAAAATGTCAAAGGATCATCTCAAAGTTCAGAACACTGCTCTTTGAAAGGAACTCTTTGCGTTACTCATTGCTTCTTGGAAGCCACGTTGCCATTATTGTAATTCCAACAAACAGATTGTTTGTTGCATTGTGCATTATTAATACATTGTATGTAATTTCCAGCAGACCAGAAAAATACACAGAAATACCCTCCAGTTCCCTCTAATGGCACATTCTGATATTTTACCTTGGAAATAGGTATTAAAAAAAGACAAAAGACAAACTAAAGAATACTTCTTTTGCCACTTAAATGTGATAAGAGAATGGCACAAAGACTGATAAATCCGTATCAAAATATCCTTAAAAGTAATTTTGAAAGTAATTGGGTGTTACTGAAAATTAACTTTTGTAGCTGCTAATTATGTTACTCATTATCTAAAATTAGCTAATTACAGCTGTCTTATTTGTTAATTCCAACCCCCAGCCATGTAGACACTAGGCCAGCTGAAAATGTGTTGTATGAAAACCTCCCTGCCAAGGGATATAAAAAATTACTCCATACTTCCCTCTTCCTGGCCTGATTTCAAGCTGGCATAGTGGCTGAGTTGGAGAAGGTTTGGATGTGACAGGAGTTTGCTCTTTCCTTGTTCCATCCTTGATCTGCCTTCTAATTTTTGCTTCTTCTGTAGACCAATCTTAGCAGCAGAACAATCCTCCAGCAGATTGTTCTCTCAGCAGATCTCTGAGACAGGCTAGCAGAAGAGTTTTCTGCCCACAAAAGGGCACTTTTGGTAACAGAAGAGACTTGTACTTAATCCTGACTTCCTACCAGCTAGTATAGCTTTGAGTTAGGATTACCCTGCCTATCTTGGAGTTGGGATGGAGGAGAGGAGAGGAAAGAGGGGGAAATTCTAGCTGATTATTCCCAGAGTAAAAAATCTCTATCAGATGGTTAACAATCTACAATTCCCAAGAATTTCTGGGAGAGGAAATGACAGTTAAATTGGGAGAACATGGTGATATTTGTCATGGAGATCTTCCTCTAGTATTACAAGGCAAGGCAGCGATCTCTGTGCGCCTTATGCACAAGATGCAAACTCATACAAGGCAGGTGCTGTCATTTTTACAAGCGGCTATAGAGGTTTTAGGTAGGAAAATGAATAAATCATTTGAAATCATAAGGGAAGCTAGGAATATTAAACTTCAGGGAATTGTAAGAGACAATGACTTTGGGTCTGCTGGTGGTGAAGTACAGTGGTGGTCTTCATTTATGAATGATGAGTGTATTCTGGCAGATGGCTTGCACCCAAAAAAAAAGGCCGGAGCTGGGATTTACTTCTGGAATATTTCTATTTGAGCTCCTATTTTTCATGTTTGAAGCCAGCTGTCATAAATTACAAGATGCTTAGTCTCATCCTCCAGCAAATAAGTATCATGAAATAATTTGTGGAAATAGTGCATCAATCCAGGAATGATTTTTTTTTAAGTGAGCATTTTTCAGAAAAATGGAAATCCCACTTGTTTTTTCATATAGCACCCAGTTATATTAAAAATGTAACATTGAAAGATAATAACATCCAGTGAAATTTATAGGAGGCAAGATTATAGTGAACATTTGTGTGAAATGACAGGCATCAACCTATAGGATCCATCGTAATGAAGCACCATGATATTCTATTTTTATAGGTAGTCCCTCTCACACGCACCTGTGGTCAGCAAGGCTGGTCCAAGAGTTTTTGGATCCTCGGCCAAGCAATAAAATGTGACTCTCCCTCCCAGCTCATGGTGCATGGTTTAAATTATTTTGACACTGTTTTATGGTAGGGTTTTAGAATATGATATTTGTAGAAATGGCAAATGCTCCACATCAAACTAAAAATGTCATACCAGCATTGGCTCCGTTAAGAATCTGGGAAAAGCAACATGCATAAGTGACATTAAAAATGTTAACTGATGCCAGCTCACAGGGCAATAGCTAAAAAGCTAAAACACTCAAGAGCCTATAACATCAAATTCTTGGTATCTAGAGTCAGGGCAAATAACCATGACAGAAAGATTGATGTCCCAGCTTAATTAAATAAAAGTGCAGTTAAAATATATAGCTTTTAAAATGTAATACAGTATTATTTCATGTTATATGCAAATCAAGAATCCATACAGGAGCGTTCCATGTCACCCCTTAGGTTATGGAAAAAAGATTAAATACAAATTATTGTTGTTGTTATGGTTTTAATTATTATTGAGAAACTATGAAGAAAATCTTCAAACTGCCAACAGATTCTATTTATATTCTTATTGAGACAAATATTTAAAATGCCCTACATTCTGTTAATAATTAGATTAACCCAGTATATAATGTCCTTTCTGTCAGTTTTGCTCTTTTTTCTTTCTCTTCAATTTTTTTTGTTTCCCTCTACATGTCAACTTACTTTTAATAAGTTATTTTGGTACCTGAGAAAAAAAATTCTATAAGTACCTTGCACCTTTCCTGACAGAAGCAAGCAAGCAAGCAAGCAAGCAAGCAATTAAATAATTGACATTTTGCTACCCTTTCATTAGACATAAAATTAGCTGCCTGTGGTGGTTTGCTCATTTTGCCCAAGGATAGGGCAATGCTGGATGCTCTGTTAATTCCCAAACTGCCTTATTGCAATGCATGATAAGGCTGCCTTTGAAGACTGTTTAAGCAATTTCAGGTAGTTTGCAATGCAGCTTTTGATAGGGACCAGGCTGTGTCATTGTATCCTGCCAGTTCATAAATGCCTTCACTGGTCACAAAGCCATTTCTGGATCTCAGTACAATTCAAAGGGTTGGAGCTTACCTTTCAAGCCCTATATAGCTTAAAGCCAGGGTACCAGAAGGAACGTCTAACTCGCCTGCTATGGTGAGGATGCAAAGAGTGCTCCACAGCAGGCATTTGAGGCATGAGGATGAAACTGATAGGGTCAAGGTAGGAAAATATTATACTGAGAATGTCTTCACTTCAACTTCATCAGAGGATTTCAAGGCAAAGCCAATCCTAACAATACACAAAGTGAGACAGTCGCTTCAGTTGGCAGATTCCAAGAAGTGACTGCAAGGTATTACAGGAGAGTCCTGTGTGTCATGCTGTGCCCCATGTGCTAACTTTCTGCCAACAATTGTTGTAGAGGATGCTGTGCCATTGTCATTACTGCAGTTCATTTGAATGTAATGTTGGTGTTTATACATGGAATGAGATCAGATGCCATCTTGTTTTTCACCTCAAGCAGCAAAATCTCTCGGGCCTCCTCTTTTTAAAAGGTGTTTGTGTGGTAGATGTCTAAATACCAAACCAACTGAGCTCTTTCCACCTCTCTGACCCATATGTCTCTGTAACATATGCAAAAAAATAATATATTCATTTTATTGGTATCTTGAGGTAGAGATACAGGACAAAGGGAATCTGTGGAATCCAATGCCTGCATTTCCTCAGGTTTCTATCATGTTCTCCTCAGTGGATCTGTTGACCAGGTGTGGAGTCTAACACAGTAGCAGACTTCCCTTATGGCTGCTGACATATGACTGACTTTTGGCCTACGGTATGTGGAAGATAGGGGGAAGGGAAAGTCAGTGTTAGAATTATGTGTGACCCTTTTCACTGATATGCTTTGTGAGTCTCCCAGATACATCTGAGTTGTGTTTCTGTAGAATTGTCTTGTTTTACAGATGGTACAAACACCTCTCCCAATTCTTTCGGACTAACACATTTTTGCAGATGTCCAAATGTCCAGAGAATTCAGATATTCTTTTAGCAGACCCACTTGGATATTCCCAAGTGTTTCTAAACATAATTTTTCCTTGCTGGAACTTTCCTGCTCCTGGCTTTTGTGGTATTTTTAGGGATGCCTTATGTATTATTCTTTCCATGAAATAGAGATCCCTTCTCACTCTTCCACTTTCCTGCTTTTAAATCAAAGTAATTTAAATTAGTGTTGTGACGGTATTGCTGACTATATTTATGCATTAAATCTTGAAGATGTCTGTTATGTCTGCTGACTACATTTATGCATTAAATCTTGAAGATGTCTGTTATATATTGAAGATAGATAGATAGATAGATAGATAGATAGATAGATAGATAGATAGATAGATAGATAGATAGATAGATAGATAGATAGATAGATAGATAGATAGATAGATAGATAGATAGATAGATAACCATTACCACCACCAGAGTGTCTGAAAGCACTGAATTTTCCATGAATCGTCAACACCAGAAATTGAGGCAGAACTGTAACGGGACTCTGTAGAACTATCCTTTCCAGGTTTTTGGACTTAAAGCAAGAGAAAACAACATTTTAAAAATGCTAAAACTTCTGAAACCCTGACAACTAAGTTAGACAAAACAAATATGTACCATCATAGAGTGTTTGTATGTGTTTATGTGAGAGAGAGTTTAAGAAGTAACCTATATGGAGAAAGGGGGTGAACAGTACTGTGATCCCAACCCACCTTATGGGAAATCATGTATGTTACACCTTTTGTACCCAGTCTGTCCCTCTACAGGCACCCTTTCTATCCCCTCTATAGAATTAATAATTGCATGCGATCAAGTTGATTCTGAATGATAGCAACGTTTCTTATGATTTTCAAGGTTTATACTCAGAAGTGGTTTACGAGTCCCTTCTTCTGGGGGGTGCTCTGGAGTCATATAGCTTTGCCAAAGCCATATAAGCTGGCTGTTCTCCCAGGAGGCACAATGGAGAATTGACTTACCAATACCTGGCTTCTCCTTCTCACTGAACTATCCAGCCATTTGCAGAAACCAAACATATTTGGGATCTGTACGGTAGAGGAGGAAATCTTTAGAGTCTATCTTGCCCTACCGGTGGTCCTATTTTGGTCCTCTGGGGTTCTCCAGAAGGTCTTACTCCTTTCCCCGTGATACTGTTGTTCAGTAGTTTCCCAGATTTTGCACAGGTTTTTGTCCATTCTGAGAGGCAGAAATCTGTCTTCTAAAGCTTAGTTACTGACAAATGGTAATGTAGTGGTGAATTTGGAAGTGCCAGTACTAATTATGACAGTCCCCATAGCCACTATTCTCATAAGGAGAGTCCAAAAATGGAGGCAGCTGAATCAATCTATATCAGCAAATGAAGACAGGTCTTTTGTAAAGTGAGTGGCTCTTAACTGTCCATTTAAGACCAAGCCACTACCTCCCAAATAATTTGCATTACTATTTTGTGACCATTTCTTGGGAAAATCTATTTGTCTCCCTGTTACCATGCAGATTGAAGTTCAGCTCAGAAGGAAAGGAACCCAAAGGTGGGTGGCAAACAATGTCAAAGTCCCTAACTTGCCCACTTCATCCACCAGAGAAGTCTAGGATGTCAGACGTGCTGTTGCTCTGTTAGGGATACTGAATCGCAGCTAGGACATTCAGTTCTCATACCCACACATTTGTGACAATGAAATATTACACAGTGTTGTAACTGTTACTCTGGGGTGCTCATCATTGTTCTTGCTTTTATTTGGAGTCATATGTGTCCACAGCCATAAGTGTCCACAATGAGGAGGCACAAAGGAACACAAGAAAGGAAGGTTCATCCAGTTGAAATACACAGTATACTAAGTAGCAAAAATTGTTAGTGTCGGTATAATGTACGTATTGTCAAGGAAGGTAGTGTTCTCCAGTATTTGACAGGCACACAGGCACCACAGACAACACACACAGTCTTGTTATATGTTGTGAGCTCACATTCATTAAACTTCACATATCTTCCATATAAATACTGTAAAGAAGCTAAACTTCACATTTGGTCTACAGCTTGACCAAACTGATTTCCAATAAATGTTTATCAAAACACAGGACCATCATAAATGCAAAAAGTCCCTTACCTATTTTGGGCACCTTCATCGCTGCAGGCTATAATTATTCAGAATTTCATGTACTTATTAAAGTGAGGTGCCATCCAGTTTATAATAGGCTGTAATGTTGCAATCCCTGGGAGGCCTTGTGAGGGGGCGATATGACTTTCTGAGCCTCAGCCTTCAGTGGTGGAGCAAGAGGTCCCCTATTAGAGAAGGTGGCCCTACCTCACAAGCTATCTCTCTGAGGCTTGGGAAGGCCAACAGATGGTGCTTCTGTGACTTCATGGATCCCAGAACATAAGCTCCATACGTGTATGGCAGGTGAGCTGCAGGCCTGCAGGTTCCAATGTCCCTAGAGAGTGTGTGTGTTCCATTGTACATGATAAGAGAAAACCACGTGATGGCTTTCTTTTCCATTTCAGTATTAGGAGGAAATATAGAGATGTTATCATGCAGCAGAGCAAATCAGCATTCTACAAGGCAATTCTAAAAACGGGGGCAGCCTAAAGAAAAAATTATAACTTTGAATCTGGGCTTCAGGTCATTCTTCCATTTGCACTTGTTGAAAAACAACCATGACAATTGTTTTGTGTTTGGGTGAGAAATGGTTAACTGATGAAAAAAGGAGTCAGCTTCTGGGATTTTCCCTTGCTTGGTGTCTCTTTGTGAATGGTAGTGAACATGAGAGGGTATCCTTTAGACCATCTTGACTGCAGCCAGTGGTGTCCTCAACACTCAGGCTGCCATTTGTTATATAAACCTTGGCATCCTTTGGCAACACAGGCACATTATTGTGCAGCAACAACAAGCCATTTCCTTGCAATTTGAATCATGAGTACAGAAGCACAACATCCCACTTTCATGTACCGAGTTAAAAATAAAAGAATTGAATCTATTTATAGTCAGTGGGGGAAGCCTGAATGACTAGGAGCATGCTGCGTACTTTGGAGGACGCACAGAGTTGTGTAAAGTCATCTCTGTGTTTCTACATTTGCCTTAGGGTTTATGATGGGCATGTTTTGCAAAGAAGATGGCTATTTTATACTCAGAAGATTTAAACTGTGATGCCAGAAGGTCAGTTGCCAGCTGCAGGTGAAATTGGGGGGGGGGGGGGATGAGTTGCTATCTATTTTTTGAGAAAATTATGCTGGCTTTCAGGATGTGGTTCTTACACTCTTCACATTTATTTTATGATGATTTGATCCAAGCGTTATGCATGAAGTTTTCTTCTTTTATTAGCAACAAAATTTATTAAATAAACAAATAAATAAATAGAGAGGAAAATGCATTTTCACTTGGGGATCTCTGGGAATGAAGGGTGTTTTTTTGTTTTTGTTTTTTAAGCAGCTGGCACTGTAATCCAAACAATTAGCATTAAGCTGTAAAAATTTCAGGTACCCAAATTTAGCTTCCCTTTAGGGCTCTTATTTTGTGCAAATGAGGGACCCAACTGAATATCAGATGCATATCTCTCACAAGTGGGCCACACTGCTGCCAAAGTGTCTCTTGCTTCTTTCGCTTCTCAGATGTCTTTTAGCCTTTATGGTGTCAAATTCCCCTTGAGTGCACATAGTTCTTCTGCCCTCCTTTGACATCTGACGTCACCACCTGCAAGTGCATTTAGGATGCCTGGCAAATGTCTGCCTGGACCTTCCTTATATTTTATGCTACTTCTTTCTAACGTATGGAACTGCTGTAGAATTGACTGAGTGTGATTTAACAAATCAGAGCCCTGTCCCTTTGGAAACTGGGTGAAAAAAGCTTCTGAAGATGTTCTTCATGGTCACCATCAGTGCATCTATGTGAACAGGCACAATGACTACCTCCAGCAAAAAGACATCAGTGGTCAACTCTTTAGCCAAAATCTTTGACCCTAATGCTTTACAGAACCAGCGTCCACCTTCTGAAGAGGAACCTTTGCCTGCACCCCCTTTATCCAGGGAGAATGTCAGCTCCCCTGAAAACTTGAGTGTGCTGGATATAAAGGTTGCGTCTTTGGATCAGAAAATAAACACACTGTTGACTGTGCAAGACAATGTTCTTCAGAAGTTGGATTGTGTTAATCAGGAAATCTTTTGTATGGGAAAAAATATTGAGCTCTTTAAGGGACAAGAAAGAAATGTGGGAGTTGGGCTATCCACCCCAACATCAGAAAAGTTAGATATAAATGTATTGTGCATAGAAATCATCAAGAAACTTTCTGATATGAACAAGAGTGCGGAACAACAAGCCAAAAGATTGGATGGACTTGAACAAGTAGTGCTGGGAGTACAGCAACTTGTTGGCTCTTTGGTAGAGAAATTAAAAACTTCTACAATCACTGATTTAATGCGTAGAAATGAAGCTCCTCGTAAGCTCCTTAGAGTCGGTGGCTACTTAAGAAAAGATAAATCAGGAAATCTTTTCAGAATGCAGACATTCTCAGACAAAAGGGAAGCAGTAATCAGCAAGCTGCATGAAAAGGTGAGCTCAATATTGCTATCAGGAGTCTAATTTTTTCTCTCTCTGTCTGTCTGTCTTTGTCTCTTTCTCCCTCCCTCTCTCTACTTCTCATGTGCTCAGTGGACACTGCTTGGTTGTTAACTGTGATAAATCATTCAACACTACATTTTGAGGGAAAGACTCATAAAATTAGTGCTTGGTGGGTTTGCATGTTCTAGAAACCATAATTGGCAAGTCATGTTCCCACTGTGCTTAATGACAAAAATGTATACTTCATGCAATCAAGTTCTAACCAAATATTCCTGGGTTTCCTGTCATTTCAAAAACCACAGTGGTTGTATTGCTATAAACCTAAAATAATCATCTCCCCCTCTTCCTCATTTGCATGTGCCAGACAATGACATTGTGTTAGAATTGGATGTGTGTGGATGGTATATCCGTCACTACTAGTTAATGGGATGGCTCTCTCAAAATATTAAACCATGACTAGGGCTGCACAAGTGCCTAGACATTTTTCAGACCTTTTCAGATCATTAAAAAGATTCTGACATGGGGCTGGAAAAAAAAAATTAGCTCTCCACAAAATGGGGTCACAATACATTTCTGATACAACTGAAAGAGAACTCGTTGATTTCAGAATGAATCATCGCCATAATATGATGCATATGAACACTATGTTTAAAGTGTTTGTCATGCTTTGCATACATAGGTCAGGATCCATCAGAATCTCCCTCCCTTGCCCCGCTGTCCTCCATGGTGTTGAAAAAGGATTTCCTAGTGCTCCAGAGCAGGTTATTGTGGCTGCAAGAAGGAGAAAGATTTCCAGTCCTAGTCCTGCTAGTGAAAACATCAGAATCTTGTGGAAGCCCACTGTTGAATTATGGCCATTACAAGGCAGACATGCAGTATTATCTTCATACTGGATATGGTGGCACTGAAATAATAGTGTGCCGTACCTTCCCAGTGAGCTCGTAGGAGGATCTGAGTAAGGACTTGCTGTCATATTATTCAGCAGTCTGTATTACTTTAAATATTTCAGTCTTGAGCCAAGATCTTTTGCAAGACTGTTATCCTTAAACAGCCTCATCTCCTTCCACAGTTGGAGTAAATGTCTGTAATTCAGTAGAGGCAGAGACAGGCTACATAGCTGTGGGGCATCATCTTTTGAAGTGTTTCCTTTCAATAATCCAGGCTAAGGTTTCATCATATAATCTATATAACTATCCAAGTATCATTTTAAAATAGTGACAACAAAATGGAAAATAACTTCTTGTATGTATATTAACAAAATGCTGGAAATATACACACATAAACCTTTACAACAGGTTTGAGGATATGAAACAATAAATATATTATTTAAAGATATTTTAATAAACAATTGCTAGTGCAGTTTTATCTTCTGTATTTGTTGGAAGCAACCTTGAAAGGACTTTCTTCTCAAAGGCAACCTAACCATGTTTTTTTAAAAAATAAATAAATATATAAAATGTATTTCCCTAATTAAATCAGCCATACAAAAGTGCCTAAGCCTTGGCTGATTCTTCCTAATTTTTCTGTGAGCTGTAAATTATACTCCTGGCCTGGTAAATACGCTGTATGGGGGAGGGGGGAATAGGTGGGTAGCAATAACTGTGAGTTGAGCAGGGCAGATCACTGGGGCACCTGTCAAAGCCCTACCTCTCTGCAGGGAGCCCCACTGGCATGCACTGGAGCCCCTCTGTCTTGTACCTCTTCTTCATCCTTCCTTCCTGCTCTTAGCATTTCTTTTCCTGCCCTCTCCGAGTATGCAAACAAGAACAAAAGTGAGGATATGGAAAAGCGTCCTCTGCTTCCATCTGGTTTGTCTTTTGCTCAACAGCACAGATTAGGTCAGGAGGAAAGAGGTGAGAAGGTGGGTCACAGTATCGTGGAGTGCCAGGGTCCTGGAGACGAAAGGGAGTACAGAGAAGGAGACCTAATGAAGGCACGTGGCTATTGGAGCACCCAAAACACTGTGTTAAGAAAATGTGTGGCATGCATAAGACATCAAATGCCTTTTTGTAAGGTGCCAGACAAAATTGAGAACATATTAATTTTTGTAAGATCTGAGGACATAAGCTACACAAGGCCACATCCAGAAACAATGTGTATACAATGTCAAGCCCTAGCTGAGTGCCTTCGTTTGTCTTCTTAGTAACTCTGGAAAATAAAGACTAACCATTTCAGAATTTTTTTCCTCCAGTTACTAGGGTGATAGGAGTTGAATACCAACAATTTATGGAGGGACATGTGTTTTCTGTCTCTGCTGTAGTAGGGAATACAGTCCTCTCCTAAACAAGCTGAATACCACTCAGCTGAGCAGACAAACTGCCTTGTCTGGGATAGACTCTCAGCTTATTGTCTCCCACCCATGCAGGCACTCCCACCTAGGCACTCCTTCCGAATGGCCCACTGCATCTCCTGGGTGTGGTGACATCAGAAAGTAGACATGGGTGATGTCAGCATGTTGCCATCAGCAATACAGATCTCAAATAACCTCACGCAGCAGTTTAATGCAGTCAACTAGTGTGGGGGCTCACTTTTATAGCATTTTGGTTCTTTAATTATTTCTCATATTTTTTGCTTGTTCCTTTAGGAATTATTGATTTTGTTTTCTAGTGGTATTGTTGTGTTGGGAAATGAAACAAACGCTGTAGGTTAGGGAGGGGATGATGTGGCCTTCTGTATGTTTGTTAGATGTCAGCAGTCTCTCAACTTTGCCTGTATTAGCTAGGCCTGATGAAAATCAAAAGATGAGGCACCCGTTAGGTAGAGTGAGGTTCTCCCCTCAGGTGGCAGAGCACCAGGAAAGCAATTTTTGCCGTCCCTGCAAGGAAGCCCACAGATGCTGCCACATCACACCCTCTCCTGCACCGTTACTGCCTGGCCTCCCTGCCTCACATTGTGGCAGCAACTGCACCTTCCATCTACCTACACTGTTCTCCCATGCTATATATAAAACTGTACTAGTGCTTTGTGTGGCTGGCTGTACTGCACACCTAGAGCAAGTGAACAAAGAAGTGGTCATGTTGCCTCAAGGCAAGGCCCCAGTGGCAAGGAGAGAGGCTAAGCAAAAATAACAATGAAGCCTGGCAGCAGTGGTGGTGCTTCTCCTGCTGCCTCAGAGCTGCTGCTGCTGCTGCTGAGAACTTTAATGAATATATGTTTGTTGGTAGCCGCCCAGAGTGGTAGAATATACCAGATGGGCGGGATATAAATCAAATAAATAAATAAATAAATAAATAAACTTCAACCTAACGACATCTGGGAGGGTTCCTCCCCTCATGTACAGCAACGAATTAATTTTAATATAATCCAGGGTCAGTCTAACTTTCCTTTAAAGGACCACCATTGGTCTCTGTTCAGTAAACTGCATCTGGATTTGCTGAACATACATCTGTGTAATGTTAAGTAGAACCAGGTTGTAATTCAGGTTTCCTTGAAGAAGCAGTGAAAGCAACTCTCTGTAATGCCTTACAGATGGGTTTGCCTGTTTCTTCTGCTGAGACTGCCTGTCATGTTAGGCCTGGTATTTACTGTTGTTCTGAGTACAATTGGCAATTAGGAACTCATCATCCACTCCACAGGGGAGAGAAAACAGTGGTTTTTCAACAGAACTACTGAAAACTCTGAGACATGTTCCAGACTGGGCTGCGGTTAGAGACATGGATCACATCAACAATCCTTATTCCTGTGCTTACCATAAATTCAGTGAGACTATATAAGAATTTTTTAAAAAAAGCAATAATCCAAAAGCTGTTCACTCAAATGTTTTACAGGAAAAATGGAAATAATCGGTTCATTTCATAAGAAAGCACAGGTAACACACATTTGCATGAGGCTTAGGTCTGGGCAGGAATGTACTTTGTGCTGAAAGAAAAATATGTCTGGAGATGTTATTTTAGTATTTCTGTATTTAGTGGTTTGGAGGCAGGGAAACATGCTAGGAATAGACCCAATGCCATCAGTGGGACTTAAATCACTCATCCTATCTCTAACCATAACTGAGTCTGGATCCAAACCAGTGATTTGGCTGGAAGTAACTGTCCATGTTAAAAAAAGAGTTCCCAAAATGTAGAAATTATATTTATGTATATATATACATCAATGTCATTTCTACAGTTCATTTAAAATATTTCTAAACATTTATTTAAAATATTTCCAAACCACACTTCATCCATTCTTTTTCTAGGATATTGTACAATGGGCATGAATAAAATTATGAATACTAACTGCAAGTATCCAAAAAGAATAAAATATTAACTTTCATACCAAATGAACGGTGTAAGAGGCTTACACATTACAGTTATATTTTTAAAAGGATTTTAACCTGTTACTAAGCTGATTATAATATCAACATCAGTCATCTATTTCCAGGGAAAGTATTTCATAATTAGGGTGTTGCCACAAAAAAACTGAGGCGCTACCACAAAAGAAAAAAATATTTCCAGTAGTAGTACTCTTACCGAAAGAAGGTGCTCAGCAAAGCGTTGCTAAAGACTAACAAAGTACAGCAGGTTGATATCAGGGAGGTGATACTGGCAGAGACTGGTATAGGGAAGAGGTGATCTGCTCTTCGCATGGCTACTTGGGAAAGGCCTCCAAAGTCAGCACTGGATCCTTCTAAATCTTTTGGACTACAACTTCCATCTGTCCCCTAGCAGCATGGCCAAAGTCCAGGGATGATGGAGTGGCAAGTCTAAGTACAAGATTTAGTCATGTGGATATAATCCATAGCTTGACAACTTAGCCGTGAAATGACTCCCTGTAGGAATGTGGGATCTGCTTCCTTGAACAATGTTGCATTTTTAGAAGTATATACATGGGGAACACAACAGCCCTATAGGTTGATTGAATTGCTCCAATAAACTCATGAGGAAGGCATCAAGTCAATAGGTTTCTCTTGCTATTGTTCCCTAACCTTTAAACCCAAAGCCATATTGCTTCTGGAGTTAGAGGATGAATATAGAATTGTGATCAGTAGCCATCAGCAACTGCTAGGGTGATTAACACACAGCACAATCTTACACCTGTCTATTTAGAACTGGGATAAAGAATTTAATTGGACCCCAACAGCTTGAGGAGTGGTTCTCAACCTTGAGCTCTCAGATGTTCTTGGGCTAAAGCTCCCAGAAGTCTTCACCACTAGCTGTGCTGGCAGGATTTCTGGGAGTAGTGGTCAAAGAACATCTGGATTACCCAAGGTTGGGAAGCACTGAGCTAGAGGATTCATTATTACCTGGCGTTACCTCAAACACAGTGGCTAGAATACTGTTAGTTAATTATGCCAACACTAATGCTGTGGTGCTAATTGACAGAGCAAATTACCACTAGTTAACAATTTGCTCCTTGTATCCCTGAGTGTGCCCCAACTCATCTGAGTGGCATGTAATGACAGAATAGATGTGATTTACATGTACATCAGTATAGGAAACCAACAGAATTCTGGTCAGTGTTCTTCAGTGCCTTCCCTACATACTATACATTGAGCTACTATGAGTTTGTTTGGGGCTATTAAATGACTAGAAATCAAGTGGCATGCCTCTATGAGTGCTCCACCTGTGACAACAGCACCTTGAAAGTTCTATTGATCTTAAGCACATAACACAAATTATCTTTAAAAGGGTAGCTGTGAATTACTGTATTTCAATACATATAACAAAATCTAACCTAAACTAATAATAATAATAATAATTACTGTGTGCTGTCAAGTCAACTCTGATTTGTGGCAACCCTTTTCAGGGCTTTCCAGGTAGAGAATACTCAGAAGTGGTTTACCATTTCCTTCTTCTGGGCTGGCTCTACTCACAGGAGGCACAGCAGGGAATCAAAATCCCCAACTTTTGGTTCTGCAGCCAGATACCCAACCACTGAGCTGTCCAGTCACCATTGAACTGATATACAAATTAAAATTCCATTTCATTATCCTGCCAAATTTGCATTGTTCCAAATGTGACAGTGGAATTCTCCACTTTAAAAAGTGGAGAGATTTGTTGGTGTACATGTGTATAATTTTGATTTTATAATTATTACGTTTATTGCTTTAACTGTCATTTGATGTTATATCTGTTTAATGTCTAAATCGCCCAGAGTGGCCTTGGCAGCCAGATGGGCAGTATAAAAGTCAAATAAATAAATACTTTTAAGAATGTATAAAAATGCACATACATTTGTATGCAATGGGGGAATGCACAAAAATGCATATATTACTGAAACTACATTGAGAAATTCCATTATATTGGGAAAATTGTTTGGGGAAGTTGCAAATTGAGCAAAATGTGTAGAAAATGCATGTATTAGGAGAAATGAGTATAAATATGCATACACGGTTTGAAGGGAAAAAATTAAAAAAATTATTAAAGTGAGATGAACTAAGTATAAGATTAGAAAAATTCTCAAAATTCAAGATGAGCAAAACTTGAAATTATAAGACTAATCTAAATTTTATTTATTTATTTCTTGAATTTATATACCACCCCATTAAAGGAATGCATTATTCTGGGCAGTTTACAAGTCTAAAGACTAATGACTAAGAAAGAGACAAACTAACATTTTTAAAAATTATCCATTTATCCCTACAGACTGTGGGTCAGGTTGTTGTTGTCGTTGCTGCCACTGTTTTTGATACCTTGTCCTGTCCTTGGTCTTGGCTTTTGACAATGGTGCTATAGGAAAAGAGCCCTTCAACAAATTTTGTTTATGAGGAAAACCCTAGCAGATACATTATATGGGTACCATAAAGGATTCCCAGTGTGGTGTAGTGGAGTGACGGATTAGAATTCTGGAGAACAGAGTTCAGATCCTCACTTGGCCATGGAAACTCAATGGGGGAGTGGAACTTGTAAAACCGTTCTTTAAATATCTCACTTACCTTGAAAGCCCTATTATGGTCACTATAAACTGGTTCTGACTTGATGACACAGAACACACATAAAGGATTCTGGCTAGTTTTCTATTGCAACATGGGTGGAGTGTTACACTCTGCTTCCACTGCTCTGTGAATCTCCACATTGTCATTGTACAACCCAGAGATGGCCCTGTTATGACAAAAAGTGTCAGTGCTTGCACAAGGGGTACTAGATATCTTCTTGTGTAAGGCAAGGTAAAGCCCAATCACTTGTGCAACAGGTGGCCACATCCACACCCTGGCCAAAGAGGATTCCAGCCTTTGTGAAGAGCATCCATATCCAACACCTTGAGCAACTTACCTTATGGTCCCTGATAAATAGAATAGCATTGAGGACTGCCAAAGGTCATAAGAAAAATGGGTTGGAAATTGAAAGGGCAATGCTATATTTTAGAAGACCTGAAGACATTTTCTCAAGGTAATTTCTCTATTTCTTTCCAATCTTAAAAAAAGACAATATAATGAAGCTTTGGTGCAGTTGCACATGGCTCAGGAAAGACATGTCAACTTCATTTTGGTGCTTATATATCAAAGTCCATGATGTTTGTTTGGCTGGGAGCGACCTGCTGAAGTGCTTGGTATCATCACTCAGATCAGGTAACTCAGCTATAACAATTAATGGGACTGCCACAGAACTGAGATATCAGAGACAGGTAAATCTCTGAGGGCATTTTTTTGGCAGCCCCCTATATAAACACTCAGGTGTAGGCACTGTCATGTTTGTAAATGCAAATTCCCCCACATGTATAAGCCACAGAGCAGTTCTGTTTGGCACCTGATTCAACCTGAAGGAATGATAAATGGTAAAAGCTTGAGGCAGCTTCATGAAAACATCCATTATAAAGCTTCTGGCAATGGGAAGGAAATCAAAGTGTTCTCTTATATGAATGTTAAAAAATGAAAGTTGGACGTTAGAAACATTGCCAGGTTAGTCCTGGTGATACATAAAGAGGGGATTCAGTTGCTTTTTAAAAATAAAATAAAAAAGGAGTTTGATTTACAAAATCTCCAAGTTAATTTGGGACTGACTTTTCAATCACTACTTAAAGTATGATATTTATGCCTGATAATGCTTTGAATGTCTAATTCTTGCCATTTTCAGTACACGTCTACAAATTATTCATTCATTTACTTATTTGATTTATATACCACCTATCTGGCATCAAAGGCCAATCTGGGCAGTTTACAACAAAATAAGAACAATAATCAACAACATTAATTATAACAGAATAAACATCAAAATAATGTAAAGGAATAGACATATACTAAACATTATAACTTAAATATACAACGCAGAAACATTTAATAAATTAGGTTGTCCAAAGCATCAGGTCAGATGGTGGCAGTTGAGAAAGGAAATGGTGTGAGCAAAGTTAAAAAGTAGCTCTTCTGCCTGGACTGGTCTGAGAACACATTGCCCTGGCAAGGACTGGGCCTAACATTATGTTCTGAAGAGAACAGCCAGAAATCTTATAGAAAGAAGACCCTGTTCAGTATGAATGAACACCCGTGCCACTTTTAGCGCAACCTGCTCCATGGTTGCCAAATAAAGCATGATCTTGATGCTTGAAAGAAAGTGGTAATTAAAAGCAAATATTTGGTAAGGTTAAATGGCAGCCTTTTCTGATCTCAAGCCCCCCCCCCCCCCAGTTGTGACTGAGTGCAAACATCCCAACCCTGTTCATGCTGGCTAGGGATACTGGGAGTTATAGTCCAGCACAAACTTGGGCCCGAAAGTTTTGAAAACCTAGATTAGAGGAAGGCATAGATGAGAGGAAGGCATAGTACTTACAGACAGCAAATGAGCACAGAAACCTGAATCTGGACTCTACCACTTTGGACTGCATGTGGGAGCTCACATGGTTGAATGCTCCAACATGAAAATTATCTACATTTGTATTTTCTTTCTTTGTTTGTTTCATTCCTGTGCCACCTTTCTCCCAGTGTAGGGACCTAAGGTGGCTCACCAACAATTAAAATGTGTGCAACTAAAAGCACAATTAAAAAGGAAATAAGTTATAATAATTTTTTTTTAAAAAATACAAATAACAATATTAAAGGGCTGCTAATATAAAAAAAATAGTAAAGAGTGGTAAAAGCTTACAGCATTCCACAATGAAGCACAGTTGTCTGCTCCAGAAAGAAAGGACTTTGCCCACCAACCAGAGAACAGCAGGGGAAGGGGCAAGTGCGAGCAGTTACTGAGAACAAAATGACATAAAAAAGCCAAGATGTCAAGAACAGTAGTTCGAGTCTAGCTTTCTCGTTGATATACGAGCTTTCCAAGCACAAGGATATTGCCATTATTGTATAAATAGTGATGTTCTAAACTGAGTGGTTAGGCTGTGGAGGCAGAGGTTGGGAGTTAATTTCCCCACTGTGCCTCCCTGACAGGGGCTGGACTCGATGACCCATAGAATCTCTTCCAGTTCTGTAGTTCTAAGATCATTATCATTGTTAACATGAAAGCATCATATTGTGGTTTAAGAGTCAGTGGCCAAAATCTTGTTTGCATAAAGTTACATGGCAGGAGCTAATGACATAATTAGCTGGCACCACAACTTCCTTTTCTCCCGCCCACCCCAACTCCCTTTCGTCCTGGGGAGGCCCTGGAAGCCTTGGGATGGGGACAGGAGGAAGTATTTAAATGTTTTTTAAAAAATGCCTCCAGATCTGGCAAAAAGAAGCCCCAGAACCTAAAATGGGGAGATAAGGACTTTGGATTAGTTTAAATTAAAATTAAATTAGTTTAAATTAGTCAAAATTAAAGGCTACTGGTGGCAGCTGATGACATCATCAGCTTCAGACACATCACTTTACACAAACAGACTTTTGCCCATTAACAATTAGGACCAGTTGTTGCATGTTTAGTATTTGTGGAATGGCTTATGGAATAACTGGTGTGGGCACAGGCAGGGAAACAGTGTTCTGCCCAAGCTGCCACCCCTGAACTTTTGTTGTTGTTGTTTAGTCGTTAAGTCATGTCCGACTCTTCGTGACCCCATGGACCAGAGCACGCCAGGCCCTCCTGTCTTCCACTGCCTCCCGGAGTTGGGTCAAATTCATGTTAGTAGCTTCGATGACACTGTCCATCCATCTCGTCCTCTGTCGTCCCCTTCTCCTCTTGCCTTCACACTTTCCCAACATCAGGGTCTTTTCCAGGGAGTCTTCTCTTCTCATGAGATGGCCAAAGTATTGGAGCCTCAGCTTCAGGATCTGTCCTTCCAGTGAGCACTCAGGGTTGATTTGTTTGTAAATCATTACATGGATAGACTTCCTTGAGGTGTCCTGTTTGCTTCACTGTGATATGGCTAAACAGCTTTTCAGTAGAACAGATCAAAGCAGTTTAATATACAAACCAAAATGAAGAGAGAAAGGGAGGCGGAGGACTTTAAAGACATCATTATCATCTTAGAACTGCAGAGCTGGAAGGGACCTTATGTTCAGCTTCTGTCAAGGAGGCACAGTGAGGGATCCAACTTCTGCCACTGAGCTACCAACCAAGTCAAAGAGCTGCATAGAAGAAAAGAGCCAAAAAAACCCCCACAAACACCCAACCTCCTATCCCAAAGGCATGTCAAATGAAAAGAGCTTGGAAGATTACTTTAAAAGTATAATATCCAAAGGGCATTTAGTTATTAGAGCTGCAGTTTGTGAAAGCAAGTATTTTTGTTCTCGTTATTCAAACATACAGTAACTGAAATGTAACTTCTGCTGAAAAAAATTGGATTGCTACAAACTGTTGGCCTCACATCTCTGCAGTGAAACTACACACACACACACACACACACACACACACACACACAGAGTAAATATAAAAAGTACATAAAATAGTTACAGTTATAATGCACAAGGGGTGTAGTTACCCCTCACTGACTTACAATTGTAATTAATAGAATATTTTGCAAATGAGAAGAAATGTTCATCCATCTTGAGAAAGAGAGATGGGCAAACAAGTGACTCATGGGGAGACATCCTAGCATTTCCAAGCTAATACTGAGAAGACCCTGCTTCTCACAAAAACTAACCTAGTACCATGTAACATTTTCAGCTGGACCTCACACTTGCTCTTATAACTTGAAGTGTAGAAAAGAAGATGCTGTTTGTGATAATTAAGAACAAGACTGTTCAGGGCACAAAGTATTTTGGGGGGAGAAATCATGAAGCCCAACAATGTGTCAGTATTTTATGTCAAAATTAGTATTTTAAAAGATGTGGGAAAATATCTGTCTATTTGGCGGTTTCCATTTATTTCATGACTTTAGCTGATGGCAAAATTCCCATATGCTTCTAGTGTTTTAAAGAAAAAGATGCAGTACTGGTCAGTCTAACAAGAACAACAAAAAGGCATATTGGAGACAGGGTTCACAAAACTTAAGTGCCAGCTCAGTTTGATTAGGAAGGATGGTGAGGCTCCCTGCTAAATCTCTCCTGCTTCCTTATTCCCTTTGAGTTATAGATGTAAATCATTGCCTGTCTTGTCCTCACATGAGGAATTACGACTTATTTTTTCCTTGCCCAGGAGAGGGCAAGCTATTTTCTGCTACTGTCATTAAGAGTTTGTGCACTGGCAAAAACATTTTTACAAATCCATATAAATTGTGCAGATTCCATAATTTATGCACTTTGCAAAGATGGCACAAAACTACACCAGCCACTGCCTTGTTGTGTGGACTTTTAAAAACCAGAAACATAGGATAGCTTGTCAGAATCTTTATAAACAATCAGCTAGACCTTCTGTGTTGGTGTGTATGTGTGCGAGTGCTTCAGCATTCAAAGAGAAAGGGCAGCCCTTTTTTTGCAGATTGCGACAGGAGACATTGTCAAATTATAGAAACACTGATTGGGGGAGGGAGGGGAATAGTCTCATTCTTGTGCTAAAGGCAATAAGGTATTGAAATTTCTCATCAAAATGTCTCATTGTGTTGAGATAGCCTAAATTGATGAGAACAAGGAATTAATATTATTCACATTCCTACACCAAGTTTAGATGCAGCCTTTGTAGGGGGTAGATCTTCCTCTAGATGTCACTGTGACACTGGAGACTATAGAAAAAGTAGTACTTAATACAGCATAGCATATACTCAGAACTCAGTAAATGTGTAATTGTTCTGTAATAGTATATAGTATATTATTATTTCAAGTGCTGTTTTTTTAGTTTTCTCTCAGTGGTAGTCTTATCTCTAAGTGAATGTTGACAATAAGGCTGAAATACTAAGAAGACTTGAAAAAAGTCACATCTAAATCTCCTTGTCCCAAACATTCATTGCCCAAATGGTTATGATGTACTGGTTGTTTATGAGCATTTTAATCTGATTATTGATTAATTTTTTTGACATCATTATTGTTGTAAGTCAACACTTAAGGAAGTGCCATTGATTCAATGGGTCAAGTGTGGGTTGCGTTTAGGCCAATAATGGCCATAATAGTGAGATGCTATAAGCCATACTGTATGCCAGATGTGGCTTAATGGCACATAACAACAACAGAAACAACTGGGAAAACTCCCAAAGGCCAAAACCATAACTCCTCGTCATTGGCTATGGTGGTCAGAACTGTTGGGGATTTTAGGCCAAAAATGCCTAATAGTATGTTGAGGTCTATTAGGATGGGTACTAGGGGTGAAACAGAAGATACATAATAAAAGTATTTTTGAAAATTTTGTAGTTATTTTATTCCAAGGCTGTAAACCTTGGAATAAAGTGTTTGAGACCACAACTCCTGTAATCCCTAAGGACGGACCATGTTGTCTGAGACATCTGGAGGGATTTTTAAAAAAAATTCAGCACTATAAATCAAGACAAAATATAACCATTGTAGGGACAAGATTGATTCCCAGTATGGTGTAGTGGATAGAGTGATGAACTAGGATTCTGGAGAACAGGGTTTAAATCCCATTTGGCAATGGAAACTCACTGGGGAGAGGAACTGGTAAAACCAATCCTTCAATATCTCACCTACCTTGAAAGCCCTATTAGGATCACCATAAGCCAGTTCCAACTTGACAGCACAGGGGAAGATCGGATTTTTGTTAACCTCACTTGCCAGCATGGCTTTGCATTGCACAGACTTAAAGCATTTTTCTTATTTTTTTTCAAGCAAGAATAAATAAAGAAATGTGGCTGAGAAGCAAATGGGCTGTCAAAGCATGGTTCACAAGGACTAGAGGTTCAAATGAACAAACTAATTTGAAATAAACAGTCATCGCTATTTCATAGTGGTGGAAAAAGGAAAAAATCACAGATATTAACCAAGTCCAGTTTTGATGAGAAGTCATGGCAAATTTGTGTTCATAAAAAGAAATTTAAAGCTTTGCAAATGAAATATGTCATGAAATTTTGATTAAGGTTCTAAAATGTTTGCTTGTGTTTTTTTTCCCCCATAGGAAAAGTCATATCTGACTGCAAAGGGAACAAAATCTTTAATAAGAAAGAAGAAACCACCTGATTCCTCAGGTTAGTTTCCCCCTGTAATCTAAAACACTAATGCTACTGTTCATCAAGGTTTGTTCCATAGATATAGACCCATTTTAGGGATGGAGGGACATTTATTGACCCAGGGACATTATGGGAGGGAATTTCTCAGCCCTGGCCTTTTGCACATCAGGCCTGTGCCAACATTTATGCCGCCACTGTCTAAATGTATTCCTGTACAGAGATCAGGCACTTTGCTGAACCACATTAGAGTTATTGTTCAATCGATATTTAAATATTTGAGACTGAATTATCTAGATTGCATCCAGTTACTTATCTGTTCTTAGAAGCTGTTTGTGTATAGATGGCTTTGCTCACTGCAAAGGAAATTTGGGCTTAAATTTGTTATCAAAGTGGAATGGAGCACGGAAGTGCAGTACAGCAGATAACTGAACCTACAGTATGGAAAAAGCCCTGGCTGCAGTAAAGTCAGAATCACCTTTCAAATTCAGCTAGTCATTTGGTTGACTGAAAGTGGGGATAAATTGCTTTTATTGTTCATTTCAACCAGGAATAAATGTTTTCTGATTGGGAAGATTAACAAAAATAATTAATCTTATATTAAAGATTTTGAGGTGATTGTATATTGCATGTTCTATACCCAAGTACAAAATGTAAAGTAAAAAAATTGGCCTCCGAAATCTTGCTGGATTTGGGAATTTTCTTTAACTAATGCTTCACGTGGCTTCTTCTGCTTCCTTCTGAGTAACTTCATAACAGGACCCCTCTTACTTTCCTTGAAATCGAAGAGACATGTTATTGCCTCTCGTGCAGTAGCCACTGGCCATGCTTCCTGAGGATTTCTGGGAGCTGTAATTTGAAAATAGAAACATGCAGACATCTAAAATGTTGCAGACCTCTGACACTGCAACAAGAAGTCATTTTCAAAAACTATGATGAGCAATGGAGATTAATTACTTTTAGAAAGTAACATTGCAAGGTTGGGTTCAGAGTCTAAATGTTATCAGGAAGAGATTAAAGAAGATGTGGGCCAGCACTGGCTACATGTTATCTGCAATGTGCCCTTAAAAATATTCCTTAAAAAATTTAAAATGGACCTTGCTACACCAATAAACAGACATTATTCACACTAATTATGCTAATTTTGAAATCTGACCTGATTATGGTTTCCATACCAAAAAAAGTAACATCTTACAACAATCCATATCTGTGTTGGAGTACACAAAATAGAGGGTACTTCTGAATAGACATGCACAGCTTTGGACTGTTAGTTAAACAAGATGCATGATGTGACACTGAGCCCAGAATTTCATTGCAATCTGCAAGCATGAAGAATGAAGGGAAGCAGGGGTGGGGAAATGCAGAATGAAATCATACCACATCACTCTTCCTGTTTAATTTAACATTAGTGGAAAGAAAAGGGAGGAGATGGAAAAGAACAGCAAAAATGCATTCCCACATTATGTACATAGGCTTTTGGTGGGTGGAACATTTGCTTCACTAGACAGCTTATCACAGGTACTAGAACATCTTTTTTAAGGAAGGCTCCTGGCTTTTTCAAAATAGGAACCTGGTCTAAAAGCAACTGGAAAAAAAAGGTTAACTGTGAAAGTCCATCCTTCATTGAAATCATTAGTATTTTCTCTTTGGTTCCAGAAGAATCCGAGGAGACGTCGGAATCATATTCACACACAGAAAAGGTCCATAAACTCAACAAGGAGAATACTGAGAAGGCAAATGTTTTGCTTCTTCAAAGAAGCTCCCTTAAATCTCATTGTCATCATGAGCCAAAGGAGAATACAGAGGAAAGCCATAGCTGCAGTAGGAAAACTTATTTTCCGAAGACCATGGGAAAGAGCCAGGCAGAAGACATAAACGCCAAGAAAGATAGCAGAAAACAAAATGGCCCAGAGACAGGTAGTGATGCTCTGGACCTTGTAAAGAAGCATGAAGAGTCGGAAAAGAGCCTAGAGGAAGCAAGAAAGGATGTTGAAGGAACAGATACAAGCAGGGATGAGGAAAAAGAAGTACCGGGAACTATATCCCCAAGTGAAGATACAACAGATGTTGATAATCCATCAAAAAGCCAGGATCAAGATGTCAAGTATGTTCTAGACATCATACCCTATTCCTTCATGTTTCTCCCTAGAGCATTATGCTTATTGGACTATAATGTTCGTCAAGTAACAAACACTCCTCAGCAGTGGAGTAACACAGAGAATAGTTCAGAGGTAGCCCCATCTCCAGATACAAGTCACATATAGCTCTGTATTGGCATAACATAGTTGAAGTCTCTCACTTTTGATATAACCAAAACAGATGAAAATTTGGACCCGGAGATGAGAAAACACTAAAAGTTCTGTGAAGAATATTAATTAACTCTTTTGTTTATTTATTGTTCATATAATACAGTAGTGGCATATAAAGTATAATATAGTATTATAAAAAAGTACATTCACAAATAACACATTTTTATACACTAGCAGTATGTGTCTTGGTAGCTGTATTGCTGGATATTGTTTGTTCCATTATTCAAACACTTCCTCCATTGAAATGCTAAGATGAGAATATTATCCCCTCACTCTGTCTCCTAACACTTAGCTTGTCCCTCCCCAAAATATATAAGACCTTGTATATACATTCATTTTGGCCTGATACGATCCCAGACTTCCAGTTTCTATCTAGCAGTTTTTATAAAGATATCTACATTACGTACAATGCCTTTCTTCTAATTCCTCTGATAAACCAATTTTACTACAGTAACTTTTTTTATTCCAACACATTTGGAACAGCACTTAGTGCCACTAAATGAATAAGCATATCCCAGTACATTTGAATTATGGGAAATAACCACAAAAATGCCCAGGCCACCCCAAAGTGCACATCCAACCCATTATATCTTTAGAAACCGGAAATATTCCAGGAGGACATGGGAGTTAATCCATGAGGAGACATAGACTACCAGTCAATTCTTATACTGAGTTTCTGTTTGGCCTGGTATATACTTTCAGAAGCATTAAATGGTAGTGAATTGTACCACTTCAGGCTGAGGAAGGGGCACCACTCTTGAATGGTTCCCTAGATAAAAACTTCCAGCAGGATTTAAATAAACAGCAATTAACACACAATGGAATGAAGTTCTGACCCAGCTATTTCATGCTGAGGTACTTTTCAAATTGCAGGGAACTTCTTTTGAGAGGAACATTCAAAATGGTGTTCTTCCAGGTGGAGTCTCAAAGAAGGAAATGCAGCCCTCATTCTACTATGTATTAATATTTGCTAACTGGGGCTTTAAGTCAACCATTAATTAATTGGTGTGCTGACAGTAATACTGCAAATACTTTCAGATGTAGAGCTTGAGAATCTGTTCTATTTTTCTTTTGAATGGGTCAGTGTTTATACTTTCTATTTTTTTTAATGATACTGTAACATTTTACAAAATCTTATAATTTAGGGTTATTTCTTACTTATTAATCGTTGTATCACCTTGCAGTCTCATATATTAAAAATACATCACCATAAGTTATTGGGAAACTGGATAACACAAATTTTGAATTATAGATGAAAACAAAATACAAATAAAGAATTTAAAAAGACAAAAACATGGTGGCACTTTAAAGATTAACTTTTATATTTTTTTAATGTGAGCTTTCATGGACAAGTCCACTTCATCAGCTCTAGATACAAGGTCTAGGGAACCCAAATTGTTGCACAGGTACAAAAATTCTTTTGGGGAAAATGGTAGAAAATCCCCCCCCCCCGAACAGCTCAGCCAGAAGTGGCGATTTTTAGCAGACATGGGATGTTTCCTGATTCCTGCGGGGTAGGGGGAAGTAACAGTAAATATGGCCAAAGGGAATAGAAGGAATATACATCCTGGAATCCTAACTACAACCATTACTCACTGAAACAGTTTTTGTTTTCAATTCAACTTGTTTCTGTCACTTTTTTATCACATTCGGATTTACCAGGAAATGTGAAATTAAATTCAACCAAGGATCGGCAGCATTGATCCTATACACTATATGTGATTAATAATGTACCATTTTATAACCCCATGGCATGTACTAAAATGTCTGTATCATTTTCCAGAGAGTGAAGCAAAAGACAAATTGAAATTGTAACGGAACATTGGGTTAGAAACAGGGCAGCAAACTAGGTTGCTGAGTCAGCCACATCCCATTCCCTGGAATGTCAGGGTCAAAACCTGAGAGCTAGGGGCAGATCCTTGTGATGTTGTGGAGATGGGACAAGCAACAGTCAGACTTGCTTCTGGGCCAACTGACTGTGGAAATGGCAATGTGGGATTCCAAGCAAATGAACCCAGAATGCAAATATTATTCAGGTAACTACGTATATAATATGGCAAACCAGAGTCAAATGAAAAATACATTTTGGGGCATTTGGGCAAGTAGCAAAATTAGCCTAGCAACTGCACCAATTGCCACCATCTTCTATGGCTTTACCTACAGCATACATAACAAGTAGACCATTTATCCAGACCCTATGAGTTGCTGCTGCTGCAGACTACAGAAGGCTGGAGTTTTTGGTTTGTTCCGTTCTTTGAGGCTCAGTGTTACTGCTGGTGGTGGTGGTGATGCTGCTGCTATAGAAGGTTCAAGAATCATGATAGCGGTGCTCCACTCTCTGCTGTATACCAAGAGGCACAATGGACCCAAACACATGCATGCAACTACCAAATCTCTCCTAAGTCTCTTGCCGTCAGTCATAAATTTTGGTGTCCCAATGTTGCACAGTTTCAGAACACACAATTGCAACATGCATACAAACACCTTCTCACTGAGCCAGTAAGCCGTGGTGCCAAATGATAATGGCTAGAGAGAAATGTCCTGGCTTTAAAGTCACTTCACACACACAAATCAATCTTCTTTCTTCTCCAGCATCATTTGCTCTGAGGTTTTTCTCCCCACCTGGAAATATGGAAAAGCATAGCATTTGTCTGAGACACCAGCCAGCATCATGAGACCTGGTAACCCTATAGCAAACCCAAAGGCCACACATGCTGGCTCTACTCACGTGAGGCACAGCAAGGAATCCAATTCCTAACCTCTGGCTCCACAGATATCTAGATCACTGAGCTATCCAGCCCACTAAATTTTGATCTTGAGGAGTAATAATCTACAGAGTAAAATATTTATTAATAAGATAAAGCTATTTGTTAACCAAGTTCTAAAAACTGTCATGTCCATTAACATTGTAGGGAGCTTGCTTATTTCAGTGAATCTATGACACCCAAATGCACATTATATAACAACTCCAAAAACAGCAGTAAAATTATTGTTATGTTATATTTATCTAAAATATAGACATAATTCACTTAAGTCAGACCCCATCAGTATTTTGGGGGGCTATACTTGAAGTAGAATATATACAGCTCGGAATGGATTCAGAGGAAGTGAACAAAGATGGTCAGTGCTGCAGTATGGAGAACAATTCCTATGAGGCAAAGTTGAGGGAGCTAGATATGTATTTACCATGAGAAACAGAAAACTAAGGAGCAAAAGTGTGGAAAATATGACAGCACTACTTAAATACCCATTAAGTTATTTTTTTTCCTTCCCAGAAGATTGGACCTGACTTAAGGTACAAGGTGTTCCATTTAACATTAAGAGAAATGTCATGTGACTAAGAACAATGCAACGATAGAACCAAACAAATCTTGTGGTAGTGTGTATTCTCTTACTGGAGGGTTTCAAGTAGGAGATGGACAACCATCTGTTAGAGATGCTCTAACTCTATTTCCTGCATCAAGCAGGAGATAAGATGGCCTACAAGAACTTTTCCAACTCTGTGATTGTGTATTTGTGTGCCATCTGACATAATGTGCTACTATGGCCCATGGTTGGGCTTCAGCAGGTGCTGTAATAATTTTTAGCACAAATTTTATTTCCATCTATAAATTTAATCTTTAGGAACATTAATTAGATGTATGCTTAATATTTTAGTTGGGGAGAATTCCTTTTTCTGTATCATAAACATTTGTGGGATGCAGAAAGAGGTTCCATTCTGCCCTGCCAACTCCCTTGAAAGGACTGTGAAAGCTGGAACGGATGCCACAGTTCATGCTAGACACATGTTGAGTAGACTATGGTCCTTGCTGAGTGAGCATAGGAAGCACAAGGCCTCCATTTATTTTCAGGATGGTTCTGATTTTACCACAGGTCCTGGTTCAGTCTAACTCACTTGATCATACTGACAATTTATCCAAAAGTGTATAGGTGTTTCCTATTTAATTCACCAGATAAAGTGTTTACTATTAATAAATGTACTTTTGTTATGAAGCATGAGTGTATCTATTGGTAGTTGCATGCATGTGTTTGGGTCCATTGTGCCTCTTGGTACACAGCAGAGAGTGAAACACCACTATCATGACTCTTTAACCTTCTATAGCAGCAGCAGCATTACCACCAGCAGCAGCAGTAACAAAGAACGTGAGTGTATCTACACTAAAAGGTTATATCAACTTGATACCACATTAACTTCCATGGCTTCACTGAATGGACTTGTGGGATTTATAAATTCATGAGAGCCACAGAATTCAGTGCTTTAGTCGAGACAGTAGGGCATATGCCCTAAAGCAGGTAATTCTAAGTTCCTCACCAAACTATGAATTCCAAGATTCCATGTAATGAAGCTGTAATACTTAAAAGTGGTATCACACTGCTATACTTGGGTATTATAGTTACACCTGGTAGTATAATTATACCTGTGATGAACTCTAAAAAGTAACAAACTCCCTCTCATTATCTGAGTATAGATTTCCCCCCTTTCCAACATACTCTTTGCTGTCAAGATGGTTCAGGCAATGCATTTGTTGTACTATAGGTGTGAAGACAATGGAAAAGCCTCCTTTCCCCTGAAGGATGAGCAGACCAGCATCAGTAAGCGTCATGTGAAGGAGGGAGGTTTTGCCAAAGACAACAGCAAAAAGAGCAGGGTTGATGTAAGAAAGCCTATTGATGGACATAAACCCAGAGAAGCGACTAAACCAAGTAAAGCAGAGCCTGCCTTATCAGAAGAAACAGAGAAACCGGATTCCACAACAAGCAAATGTAAAGGAGATGAAAAGGAGTCAACAGAAAAAAAGAGTGCAAAGGGTACAAATGGCTTTTAAAAACATACAGTGGAAGTTGTTGTTGTTTTACTTTCTCATTAGTCGAGGGGCTAAACTGTTTGGGAGGTGTTTGAGAGATTTTTTTTTAAATTCAAGCCATTTAATTTTTTTTCTAGATGGCTTATTTTTTCCAAAAAGGAGCAAAAAAGGATGAAAAAGTAACCCTGATGTAAAAGTATAGGTAATGTAGAAATAATGTAATGAGTGATACTGTGAGGTACTAATTTATGCAGCATTAAATGGTAGTGTGCTACTTTTGAGAGGTCTTGCAGTGAGCTGTGTAATGAATTACTTTCAACATCTGATAACTTCCTCAGATTTTCCAGCAGCTGCTGGCAAGCAGTCATACTGAGTTCCCATAAACCCCCTTCAGGCGTTCTGACTGTGTTTAATGAATGCATGAGAGGGAGAGTACACTAGCCCTGCTCCATCATCATTTTTGTTGCCCTGCACACTTGAAGGGTGATTCTTTGAAGAGGAAAGCTGCCTTTTCTGCAGATCCTCTCCATCTGATCTGGAACGCAGATCTTCCAGCATTCCTGTTGACATGTTGAGCCTCCACAGATAGAGGAGGCTCTCCTCTTAAACTTTGTCCTCCAGATGTAGACGGCAACAAAAATGACTATGGAGGGAGCTAGAGCATTCCCCTTCCTCACATATTTATTGATCACATGTTCGGAATGCCTGACTAGGTCTTGCATGGTAAGAAGATTAGGGGAACTGCCTCTGACCATGGTACATATCATGCCACCATCCAGTTAGAGATGCTGTAGGAGGATGCAGTGTGATTCCACCCGGGACAGAAATGCAACCAGAGGATTCAGTTCCCTATTAGTTTTGGGAATTTCTGGAGCCTGGGACTCCAGACTGTATGTGCATGTAAGTCTCATGCACTAATGTAATCTAAATCAGGCAAATACAGCAGTAAGGGTGTGGGGGCAGAACAATTTGTTTCATGTTTCTGGCATAATGGGAGGGCAAAGAAAATTCAGTGGTGTAGCCAAGAACCACAAGGCATACTGAATTAATTCTTTTTTCAAGGAGTATATTTTTAGAGTGATTACTGTGGTAGTTTCTTTGAGCTTCCAATCAGGTGTTTCGGAAGAATGTGAATGAATGTGCTGCAGACATAGAGTCTGAAACATAGGAGGTGGGGTAATTGCCTCTCTCTAAATGGTACCCAGCACAACGCAGTGAGGCTCGCCAGAAGATGCCCCTCTACTGTTTTCTGGTCCCCGCTTGTTTCCAGAGTTTGAAAAAATTACTTCTGGGACTAACATTTAACTCCCAGAGCACTCCTCGGTAGCACATCTAGTGGTCATGCAGACTTGGGATTCTGGAGGTTGTAGTCCGAATAGGTAACTTTTCCAAACTTTGCCAGTTTTTAATGTGTTTGAGCACAGAGGGTTCTGAAAGGTAGTTGGAAAAGAGGATGGAAGCATCAGTTCACATCCTGATAAGTACATTAAGATTACAGCTAGAGAGCTTGTGATCATTAGAACACACTGCCACATTTTGCTCCAGAAGGGAGCATTAATCCTTAAAAAAAAAGAGAGAGAGGTTGAGTGCTGCTAATGCTACCCAACAGACACATCTCTTGAGTATGGTATGTGACAATAACAGGCCCCTTCTGTTTTCTTATTTGCAGATGACAGCCCACCACCTCCGGCTCCTTTTGATCATCGGATTGTCTTGACAAAAAAGACAGGGATCAATAGCTTTTATCATGTCTACAAGGGTGACGTTTTGGGAGGGTGAGTGCAACAAAAATGCTTCTTAGCAAATCCCTGAAGAAACAAACAAACAAAAACAAAACAATCCCTTCCCTAAAAAGATTGCTGAAGTGGATGTCAATATTTCAAATAAAGGAGTCCCCCAACGTGCAACGTGACACAGGGCAAAACCTCAGCATGCGTAACCCATGAGCCTTGTTCAGGTGCTATATCAGAATCTGGGTAGGCTGAAGGTGTGATGGTGATGTGAGGAACTGGGGAGGTCCCATCTCCCTGCTCCACCTGGAAGTCATGCAGACCTTGGCATGTTTGCAATGAAACTCCGCAATGGGGCTTATATGCATGTTCAGCTGAACTTACTAACAGAGTCCTGATCATGGAAACATGGTAGGTATGTTCAGCAGAATGCACGTGCATGCGCCACTACAGAGATTCACTGTGAACATGCAAAGGTTTGCCTAATTCCCAAGTGGATTGGGGATGTGGAGGGGTGGACTAACCTGTGGTGTCATGCTGCAAAATTTGAATTGACTATTGCAGTTATAAAAATAATGTTAAGCTTCTAACAGTCTAACTTCTTTTCAGACTGTACAACAGCCCACTTTCACATATTTGCTATGTTCGGGTAAAAATTGCCTATATCATAATGGCACTGAGCAGCTTCCTTACAAGCTTAGTAAGGATAGCTATTCTCTTCAAGGTCCACCAGCATCCTTGAGTCTCAAAAAAACTTCTCATGTCCTTTATGTTCATGTTATGTTCATGTTAGCACACTCCCTTTTTGTATATAGGAAATTCATAATTTGGGGCAAGGTTGTTAGAGATTTCAGGAAGTCTAGTTCCCAAAGAAAGAGGTACCAGAAATTATAAACAGTCATATAAATTGTTGGACTGTGCCTGCAGACTGTCTCTTATCCAGGAGGTAACATATAGCCATTGCGATCCTCTAACAGCCATTGATTGCTTTCTCCTGTAGACGTTGATCAAATCCTTTTCAATTAAGAACTTGCTCTAGATCTGACCAAAAAAAATGATCTTAAGGTTCCAATGTTTCTTCCAAAAGAGAGATGATTAAAAAGCCAAAAGGGTTCTGGATTCAACAGTGTTTTTCTCTTTTCTTTTCCTAGGGGACGATTTGGTCAGGTCCATAAATGTGAAGAAAAAGCAACAGGTCTCAAATTAGCAGCCAAAATTATAAAAGCCAGAGGTACAAAGGAAAAGGTGAGGATACCCAGAGTGTGAATGTACTTCTTACAACAGCAGTGACTTGCATACAGGGCTTTGTTATCCAGAAATTTTCTTCCATTTTCACAAGCCCTTTCAGGTGGTAGCTATTTGTTCTGCAGACTGCCACATACACTATAGTTATTGGTGGTAGATTTTATGCATACTAGAAATTGGCACAAACACAGTTTCAGCAGTTCGTGCTGGTTCATTTACCAGCCAAACAGGTGTTCCCAGTCCCACCTCTTCTGGCAAATGCCCACTCCGAGGCAGTGCCCAAAGAAGGCAGGGCAGGGAAGCCAGGGTGCTGCCCCTGGGTGGAGGAGGTAGGACTGGGAGCTGTCGAACACTTATTCGGTCAGCTAGAAACAAATATTTCTGTCCCACTTATGCCCATTTTAACTTTGGAATTCCAGTTCTGTAGGTCAGTTTTCACAGGTTCAAAATGGCACATTGGCTAGGGGTTGTTATTTATTTATTTATTTATTTATTTATTTATTTATTTATTTATTTATTTATTTATTTATTTATTTATTTATTATTTGAATTTATATCCTGCACCATCTAGCAACCACGCCACTCTGGGCGGCTAACAACAATATAAGGAGGGGAAAAAAATTAAAAACACGATAAAAATAAGTTAATACATAACAAATCAGGAAATTAAAACAGATGGCAGTAAGGTGGTGGAAAGGGTGATGGAGAGGATAGCAAAAAGAATGGTAAAAAGGGAGGGGAAGATCCTAGTGCTCCAGGAAAGCCTGGTGGAAGAGCCAGGTCTTCAATGCTCTTTTGAATCCGTCCAGCGAGGGTGCCAGACGAATCTCAGTCGGCAGGTTGTTCCATAGGCAGGGGGCAACCACCAAGAAGGCCCGGTTTCTAGTTCTTTCCCTCCGGGCCTCATTCGGGGTCAAGGCCCTCAACCGCCCTGCCTGTGAGGAACGGGTATTACGGACAGATCTGGCTGGGAGCAGGCGTTCTGATAGGTACCTAGGTCCTAAACTGTTTAGGGCTTTAAATGTTATCATTATAACCTTGAAGCCGATGCGGAAACGAACTGGTAGCCAATGAAGGGCGGCCAGAGTGGGGGAGATGTGCTGAAATTTCTTCACCCCAGTTATTAATCTGGCCGCTGAATTCTGGACCAGTTGAAGTCTCCGCATCAGCCTCAAGGGTAGCCCCACGTAGAGAGCACTGCACTAGTCTATTCTTGAGATTACGAGGGCATGGATCAGCGTCGTGAGTGCCCCCATGTCTAGATAGGGACACAGCTGGGCAATCCTCCAGAGATGGAAATGGGCTGCCTGGACCACAGATGCCACCTGGGTTTCCATGGTGAGATCCGGGTCCTGGCAGATGCCCAAGCTGCAAACCTCACTCTTCGTGGGAAGAGTCACTCCCCCAAAGGAGAGGGAGTTTCCCAACCCACTGACGCCGGGAAACATGAACTTCTCAAATTTTGGTCAATATCTCACAGCTAAATTGCTTACGAATCTATAGCTATTAACCAGTTGGTGAATTCTGATTTCTTTCAGTCTACTATTCTTGAAAAAGAAAACTATCTTTACTACTATCTGGAAGTTGAGTCATGGCATCAGGACTTCTTTCTTACTAAGTTGAAACATTTCCAAGTAGCTTCTTCAGTCTGAGGAGAGTTGGTAGAAGACCCCTGATATATCTTCCACATTTGTTTCACTTCCCCCTGGTCTAAATAGGCTCGTTAGATGGACAGTGGATGGGGGGTGAGTGACCAGGGAGAAGTGAAACCAACGTGGAGGATATATCAGACTGAAGAAGCTACTAGGATGCGTAGTGAAGCGTTTCAACCTAATAAGAAAGAAGTCCAGTTGCCATGACTCAACTTCCAGATAACCTCACCTGGATGACTGAGAATCTTCACAGATATATCTCTACTACTGTAATTTGTTTTTCACAGATTTTTGTCTTTAACAAAACAGAAACACACATACACATATTTTATCAAAGATTCATTTTATTGCAACATTTGTTTTTAGTCTTCTCAGGAAGCTGTCCTATTTGTCATCTACCCATAGGGTGGGCGAGCCTGCTTACTAGGACCAAGGATGGGGATTCTATTGAGTGAACTTTTAACAGGGAGATACCAGGGATCAAACTGGGCAGGGCCTTCTGCATGCAAAGCAGATACTTTGCTATTGAGGATAGTCTGGACCAGTCTTATCATCACCTGAAATTTGGCAATCATTTATCTGATCGTTCTTGAACATCATGGTTTTTCCATCTCATGATGTTACAACCTAGTCACACGTTTCCATCCACTGTGTACCTTGTGTGAGTTTGTCTATCAGCTCAGAATTAATGCCACAATATATAAAATATGTCTTAGCTATTACAAGGCTATTCCAAACACCACGATCCAGTAAAGATAAGCACATTTCAAGTGGAAACACAGAGTATGATAGAGCCAGCAGCTATACTCTATTTCTCCTCAGACTTACTGGCATTTTTGCATTTCTCACAGGATGAAGTAAAGAATGAAATCACTGTAATGAATCAGTTGGACCACGTGAACCTCATTCAGTTGTATGATGCTTTTGAATCGAAAAATGACATCATCCTTGTCATGGAATAGTATGTGTCAATCTAATGTATCTTCTGCTTCCTTTTTTTAAAAAAACAACTATATCTGCAATCTGCATAATGGACATGATGCTTGGCTCTTTCTCCCCAATTATAGCAAAAGTATGTCCAGTTCTGCGGACCTATCTCAAGGTGTAAATGCTAAGGCAGCATGGAGGATGCAGGCTGAAATGGGGTTCTTCTAAATTCTAACAATCCACATCAGATTGATTGATGTGTTGATTGCTTTGATTTCTATCCCACCTTTTCCCCAGAAACTGGGATACAAGGTGGTTTAGAAGCAGTGATACAAGGCAACTAGAAACCGAGAGGCAAGGGAGATCCTCAAGAATAATGCAGTGGTCTGCATTCTTCATGTTCCTGTGTATCCTGGGACAGGTTTGCAGGTTTTACATCAGGCCTGGCCTTTTGATTTTTGTTGGACTCAAAATCCCTGCATCCCCAACCACTGGCCCTCCTGGTTGTGACTGATGGGAGCTGGAATCCAGCAATACTTCAGAGAGCACACATTTTCTAACTGTGCTTTCCACAGTGTTGAAAGACAATGAATCAACTTTTTTCACCTTTCTGTTTTGAGCAGTTTGATAATTCCAATTGTTTTCTTTAAAAAATCAACTAAAATGAAGTTTCCCCTCATCCCTTGAGGACAGTTTCACTTTTTCTAATATCTGAATTTTGCAAATTTGGATAAGTTCTGATAAAAAATGAACCGAACTGAAATTCTTGCCCATTCATACCATTAACTATGTACTGTAGCTCACCCACAGTTAAAACAGTTCTCTATTAATTTCCTGCTTCTGGAGTAAATGCAGAACAGTTGTTATGCACAATTTGTTGTAGAGTATATCCAGTTTCAAATGGACTACACACAGAAGGACATACATATCATATCTGTATATGTAATGATGCTAATTATTTTAGCACATAATGTCCCACAATCCATTTCTAGAACCCAGAGAAACTTGCCATATTTGGGGCCCATATAAGGTTGTCAGGTCTCAGGACACTGGCTGAAGTTTCAGGGAAATGTTATGCTTCTCCAGGAGAAGGAAAAATGTAAGAAGGAGAGTTGGAGGTGAGGTGAGGTGGTGTTAAGGTTTTGCTCAGTCTCAGTGTGCCTAAAATCCAGGAGCAAGGAGAGTAGACTGGAAAGAGAAGCTGGTGGATGCGCACATGTACTTGGGCCCATTGTGGCATTCAGAGCAAGGTACGGAGTGGAGGTCCAGTATTACAACTTGTAAGCCTTTTTTGATGCACAGGCCCCAGAAGCATCAGCACAGGGCCAGGAATCTTCACCTGTGTCATGTGTGGTGCACCTACACATCAGAAGGGATGCTAGCCCTTTCAGGAATGTTGGCAGTTGCCTTCTGTTTGGCTTTTAAAGAAATGTTATTGAGGTTTTTTTCTTTTCTCCAAATTGACCTATTGTCTGCTTAGCTGAGTTCTACCTGAATTCTGGACCCACTTACTCAGACTTCCCTCATTCCCAGCTGGCCCCAAATTGGTTCTGGCCCCACTCCCACTCTTGCCCTATCCTGCATCTGTGAAATCGCAAGGATTTGCCTTTTGTCTCAGTTTTGGCCCTGACATATCAGAGAATGGGGTGCTGCTGACCTTCCAACACAAGGCCTCTCAAATAAAGGAAAACAATATGTTTACACAGGTAGTGTCGAGAGGGAGGCTGTACTGCAGAGCTCTGAAACTGGGACCATGAGCTGTGTCTTATCACCATGACCATGACAGTGTTCCCAGGGGAACTAGTGTTGGAGCCCCTTCTTCATGGTATTTGAAGATCTTGGAAGGGAGAAATGGAAAGGAAGGAGTGGCGGGGCTATTTTGGAACAAGGCAGAATTCCTGTAGGCTTGCAGTTCTGTCCAAAGGGGTGAATTCCATGAAAGGAAAAGGACCCTTCTCTTTCAGTCTATGGCAGATGGCATCAGATCACCCGCACCTGTGTCCCAGCAAACAGAACCACTAAGGATCTCTCTGCTGTGGCTAATGTTGATCGAACAAACACCTTCAGGACTACAGTTCTACAGTTATGGCTAACAAGCCAACTATTATACGCCTCTTGAATTTATTTCTTTTAAAGATTTTGCCCCTGTCTTTACAAAAGCTGAAGACTGGTTGCAATCCAGCAGTCAAACCACAATGAAGAAAAAATAACATGTAAACCACCACAAGCAACTCATAATAACAGCAATGTATCTGGAAACAATGGGTTTCAAAAAGTGAAAAGCAAGTTGCACCAGCTTTTATTGAATGAGGCCTTTAATTTCAATTGCAGTAGTGGGGTGAAAATGACTCCTGCCCATCAAAATGATGTCCACACAAAGTATGAGGGGTTGACGGGGTCACACACTATAGCCACACCTCTTTCAGCCACACACTCAGCAACCGTACAAGGGTTCCAATCTCTACCCATGTACACTCATTTGACTCCTTTATGTGGGGGGGATTTTGATTGGCTGTGAATCCCTCCTCGCACATACTGACTTTGAATAGAAGCTGGCTGTATCAAAGACAGCTTTTAAGCAGAAAGAAAGTATTTATTATGAAATTACATGTTTCGCTAAGAAGGTTGAGATTAAGGGCCTCATTAAGGGCCATACTAGACATTGATGGGAATGTGTATTCCCTGTGATTAGCCAACTGTGGGCTTTCCTCAGAGGTACGTGTTCAGCAAATGGTTTGCTTCCTTAAGTGAGGAAAATTAAGCCCATTTTTACCTTCCAATGTCCAGTCAGATCACCCAGTAATCAATTTGCTAAATGCAAACATGCTGAATGAAACACATGTAGATGAAGAAAATCACATGCTATGGAAAAGAGAAGTTTTTTGCATCTCTTCTAAGAAGCATCTTTTTAAAACCAATAAGATAAATTTATCATCTTCTAGTTGGCTACTGATACAAAGACTGCATGCAGGACAAGGAGTGAGGAGAAGCAAAATGAGGTCTGAGATTACCAGTGTATAGACAAGGGAACAGTAGGACAGACAAGACAAAAGAGAGAAACTTCCTACTGGTTACTGCCTCTACTGCCCATATAGTCACACAATTGTATACAAGAACATACAAGTTCAAGTGTGCTCTGTGTTCATACATTTGTACATTCAGAGGGCTCATCCTCATTGCAGCCGAAGAGGCAGATGGCAGAGTATAGGACAGGAAGGATTAACGCCCTCAGTGAATGTACAAAGGAGGTTATGTTCATATCTTTAATCATAACCGTCAAAGCTATGTGAAGGCTCAGTATGTGAAGGAGACCAAGATAAGATGGCCATCATTCAAGAAGTTCACTACTCAGTGTCCTATTCACCCCTCTGTCTATCTATGGTGACTGTTATTTTCAGTGTGCACTGAGCTAACCAAATTTACCCAGACGATCCTACTTTCTCCACCCTTTACAGCCTTCTGGGTCTTTAATATGGAAGCATAAGAAAAACATGGAAAAAATTCAACAATGAAAGATAACTTTTTGTTTCAGATTTCTACATAGAATTTATATTGATTTTGTGTGTACCTGTATGCATTTGGTGTGTGTACCCAGCATGCAAACACTTTTGACTGTGGGAACCCACAGCAAAATTGATTTGGAATTACATCTGTCATTCTTTTTCAGCGTGGAGGGAGGAGAACTGTTTGATCGAATTATTGATGAAAACTGCAACTTGACAGAGATGGATACCATCTTGTTCACCAAGCAGATCTGTGAAGGGATTCAGCACATGCATCAGATGTATATTCTTCATTTAGACCTGAAGGTATTGGGGGGGGGGGGGGGGAGAGCTTCAGAACCAAGCATTGCAGATGGCTTGCCATCAGCCAGCACACACCAGCGAGCGCGCACGCGCGCACACACACACACGTGTACAATGTATTGTTCTTCAAATTGAAACAATGTGTTTTAACATTTTTTCCTCTCATCTTCCATTGAATAGTTCACTGAATGAACCCAAAGAATTTGGTCACTTTCAGTGAGAATGAATACTTTTACATTCTGTTTATTTTGAATTCTGTAAGATTGGAACCAGCAGGAATTGTTTCACATACGAGAGAAAAATCTAATTATTGGACATGCCAAGCTGGAACAGAAATGGGCGTGTAGTAGCTTATGTCACCTTTTCATTCTTTTAATATTGATTTTGGTTCAATGAAGTGTCCACTGGGGTTCAGAAGTATACATATCTTTAAACTACGGATTGGTCTAATGCAAGTCAGGAGGCCTAGTCAGAGAAACTATCCTGTTTCTTCTGTGGATGCTTTCCCCATTTGGAGATGGATGTGTCTGAGGAGGAGTAACTCTGCTCACATGTAGGCTTTTGATGTAACCAAGAATCCAGATTTATTAATTTTTTTGGCAACATGTCAATTTATGAAAAAGTGCTAGGAATGAGAGCCTGAAAGTTCAGGTAGCTACACTTTAAGTAAATGTATGCATTCTCTCAGCTGAGAGAATATTTGAAGGATAGGGTCAATTATTAGGCTACAGTTCAGAATCTCTGAGAACAAAACTTTGATAACTCACCAGATACGTACATTTAACCTATAAGTTTCACTTCTATGAACCACTTGCAGTTACTTTGCCTCATATTTGTATAACTGAGAAGAGTAGTGACCTAAAAAGTCTAAAGTTGAAAGATAAATTTCAAAGAACAGTGGAAAACATTTTCTTAAATGTCCCCACATCAGCTCATAATGGGCTGCAAATCACAACACCGACTTCCGGACGTCCCAGTCACAGTGCCTGCATTCCCTTTCTGAAAGCTCACTAATGAGTTCTTTATCTTGAGTTGCTGCATTATGTCAAACAGAAATGCCGCAGGGAGGGAAATGCTGTACTGGGAGAGTGTTCCCAGCCCCAAATGCCACATGATTATAGTCTGAGGTATCCATACCGCCAAACATGTTTTGAGACTTCTACACTGAGATGCATATTTTTGTGCTGTGTTGTTGTCGTGTTTTTAATGCTGACTCTGTTTAACATTTCTCATAAATGTGTGCTCTTCTCTCTTCTGGCAGCCTGAGAATATCCTGTGTGTGAATCGACAGGCAAATCAAATAAAGATTATTGACTTTGGGTTGGCAAGGAGGTATGTTGCTTTAATCAAGCTATTCAGCACTTCACATTTTCTGAATGTAAAATCTACCTTCTTTTGATGAAATATTGGGAGAAAAGCCTAAATAACAAGAAAATACCTCACTGATCTACTGCCCTGAGACAGGGATGCTCCTTCAACTTAGATCATACAAGGGCCAGTGCAAATGTTTTTTTAAGGTACAGCAACAAATGTCCCACCCCCCAAATTCAACCAAGTTAAGATGTGCTCTATACACCAAACCATCCAAGTTATTTGGCCACAGAAAGCAGAAAATCCCATAAACACTTCTCCCCATTTCTGGGAATATAAAATCATTAATTACAAAGTGATTTTTTCCCTCAAAAATAGCCTTTCATAACACTCCAAATCTATCTAATGGTAGGACCAGTCCTGGATCAAATAGCACATGTAGGAAATGCCTTAATAAATCAGAAGAGTAATCTAGTGAATTCTGTCTCTTTCCAAAGAATTCAGTCTAGGATGCTGTAATGACACTAGAGCACCTGTAATACACTGCTAGAAATTATCAGAGTTAAGGCAATCCTTCCACACAATGTTCTGATTCTGATCCTTATTACAGTCAATGGGCTGATTTTTCTGAGGCTTCCTTCACATCATGTGTTAAGAGTTAGGGTAAATCATAATGCTGGGAAATACAGGAGGCAGCAGGAAAAGAGGAAGACCAAACAAAAGGTAGATTGACTTCCTAAAGGAAGCCATAGGGTTGAGTTTGCAAGAGCTGAGCAGGGCTGTTGAGGACAGGACATTTTCGAGAAAGCTCATCCATGGAGTTACAATAACTTGGGGGTGACTTTCTGGCACATAACAACAAGGTAAATCATAAAGCAGTCTTAACAGTTACTTTATTCTCTGGGATTCTTTTCAAGTTTCCATGCTAATCAAGATATCTGCTGAAATACTATCTGAGACTGTTCCCTTGTCCTTCATGGACAAGGAAAAATACAAACACTGGGCTGATAACAGTACATGAAAACTACAATGTTTTTCTTCACCTGTATAATAGTAAGGAAAACTTACTCTGTATCCTTCCTGATGTCATTCTGATATATATATCAGAATGGAGCTTGTGAAATATATATGTATTCCATTGTGGTTATTTATTAGATATAAACCAAGGGAGAAATTGAAGGTCAACTTTGGCACCCCAGAATTCCTTGCTCCTGAGGTTGTGAACTATGACTACGTCTCCTTTCCTACTGACATGTGGAGTGTAGGAGTCATTGCCTATATGCTGTAAGTATCGATAAAACCGAAATGATCAGGTGGTGTTTCCTTTTTGATTGACGCTACTTTGATGAACGCCCCAAATCCATCATGTTAGAGCAATATTTTTATTTGTCCAATCCAAATGTCACAAAATAAATATGAAAATCTTGGAGCTCACTAGAACTCTTCATCTAGCTATGGTAGACAAAGCAAGGGCAAAAGGAAATAAAATGTTGACTGATGATGAAGCTGAGGATTCTGAATGGTCAGGGGTCTTAAGACGGAATGTACAAGAAAGCTGCAGGCATTCAAATTCCCTTGCACTGTGATAGTTTCCAATGGTATATAAAACAACAGATGTAAATGCTTACTTGCCCCATCCTTGTCAGTGAGGACAAGATATATTTGTCTCCTTGCATGAACAACAAGGAATTACAGGGAGAATAATGTTTTGCTCAAATCACCCAGGTTGGGGGGGGGGGGCTTGCAAAAAATAATTTCAATTTTCATACATTTCTTTGAGTCAATAGAGACTCAATCAATGAGGACAAGGAACTGAGTAACTATGCTCTGTGTCACTCTCTAAGATTGTTTCTAGAGTGGCTGAAACAAAGAAATAAGCTATAGTTGATCCCCCTACCCTTTTTTGAAAATATAAATCTGTTGCCTAGATCTGTCTCCTGTCCTTAGGTTACTACTAGAGTTGACACACACGTTTTTGCTTAAGTCCAGAAGTGAGGTTGATACTACCCTATGATTTACATACTATACACAGAATTTTGCCTGGTTTTCCCTCCTTATAGCCTGAGTGGATTGTCTCCTTTTTTGGGTGATGATGATAATGAAACTTTGAACAATATCCTTGCTTGCAAGTGGGACTTTGAAGATGAAGAGTTTGCGGGTGTGTCTGAGGAAGCCAGAGACTTCATCTCTAAACTTCTCATCAAGGAGAAAGGGTAATCCACTTCCAATAACTTTTTATCTTTAATACACTCTCCAACTAGGTTTTACTCTCATCCAAGACTGAAAATAACACTTCCTTTTTACATGCATGTGTCAAATCATAGCATGTTGCACAAATTACAAAGACCATGAGGGGGAAGTAGAAATCTTTGACTAGTTGGAGGCTGGGAATTTCACAAGCCTTTAGAATTCCTCATCAAGGTTTCTTCTCATGTCAAGACAGTGTAAATGGATGAGAATGATAAATTTAGCAAGTATTCCTCTCATCCCTGATAATGGTGCATGAATCATAACATTCCAGTTATGCTTATACAACTCTCATCTTGCTGTGTCTCTGGCCACCAGAAGCCAACATGAAGAACAACAACAGCATTTCCAGAAAAAACTACTTAAGCTTTAACAAGTCTCAAATGTGGAGCTGTCCAACATGCAACCCAAGGACCTTATATGGTCCTTCCATCTTTGTTATGATTGACGGAGACTCTGGAGTTGCCCATCCCTGGAAAAATACGGTTAATACATGTAGACTCATGCTACACAAAGCACAGCTAAACTAAGGTGCCTGGCTCCCAAACATTTTGTTTTATTAAAATAACTTAAAAATAAAGTTTTGTTTGAAACCACAAATGGACTTTAGACCACTTCTGGTTTGGACCAAAAGGGGAGTGTAACCTGGGGTGAAAAACTGCTCCCCTCACCCAAGTTGCTCCCCTCTGCTTTAGGGGGGAAAAATTCCGCACTGCAAAAGACACCTTCAGGAGGAACAAATAGGACCAGAAGAAAATATTTTGTGGGAAACTGATGCAGACACCTGATGGATTGCGCTGCCTCCATGTTGCTTTTTTTTTTAAAATGAAACTGTAATCTAATACAGTGGTTCCCAACCTTGGGTAAACTTGATGTTCTTGGACTGTAACTCCGAGAAGCCTTCGCTACCAGCTGTGCTGGCTGGGGTTTTTGGAAGCTGTGGTCCGAGAACATCTGAGTTAGGCAAGGTTGAGAACCACTGATCTAATACATAACTTTCCCCTCAGCAGTAAACTAGTTTGTCATAATCATCTTGATTGAATGGAGGCCCTTTTGTTGGTCACAATTCTGCATTACCAATGTCTGTTGCCACTGGTCCACTGAAAGTATTTCAGATACGAACACCTTCAATGCTGAACTTATTGCGTGCTTTCTCCCTGCCCCTGTCTGTTTCTCCCTTTTATGTATCTACTTTAACTGTTTGTTCATTTGTTTATTTTCCTATGTAGCTGGAGGATAAGTGCAACTGCAGCATTAAAGCATCCTTGGCTATCTGACCAAAAACTCCATAAAAGACTCCAGGCTAAGGTCTGTAGATTTGAATAGAATTGTTCTTTCTGCTTCTCCTCCTAAATCTATCCTAGGGACTGCCTAGCTAACACCAGTATTTCAAAGCTCTTCATGTATGCGTGTCGCCTGCTCCTGTGTGAAAATGTCAAAAGTAACACTGAGTGTAAAGCTCTTCAGACCCAAGTTTAAGAAACACACAGTCTGCTATGGACAGTATCCTGATCCATTTGTGTACACAATAGCAAAGATGGAAGTACATAATGGCAAAGTACAGAGGCCTGGTTGCCTGCCTGGTTGTGCAAGCAGCCGTACAACCAGGCAGGGTACCAGCCTTCTCAGTATCACCACAGTTGCTTTCCCGTTTCCACCCATATGCACTGGTAAACTGAACAGGATGCTGGCTTACAAAATTTGGGACTGAAACCAGGAAGTGTTCTGCCTGTGTTCTGACAGAAGCTAAAACTCAGCTCTAGCTGAGAACCTGTATTTACTTAGCCCTGCTTTGTTCCTCTGAGCTATGGTTATGATGGAGGATACATTATCCCAAAAAGGTTTCATAGGAAATTTGTCTTTGGCTTTGTTGAGGCCTGCAGTCTTCTGTATCTGAAGATATGAACACCTTCCTTCAACATAACAATAAATAAATAATACATACATACAGTACATACATACATATTGTATAATATAGAAAGTTCTCCATAAGAAAGCTTGCTCATGCAAGTTCCCAATTTTCATGACCACCCCCACAAAGACAAAGAATTGCACTAATTGTGATGGTGGTCCCCCACATCCACACGGCCCCATCATCATCATCTGACATAGACATGGAGAAAAAAGATGCACCCATTTCTCTAACACATAAAAGGTCAACCATGTCTTAAGATAGATACATATTTTCTCTTGTTACAGCATTGTCCCTCCAGACATAGGAATCTTTCAATATTATGTGCTCAGTCATCAAATATATAGATGAAGACTATGCCATTTCTCAAATGGCCAGCTACAAAGCAGTAGGAGTAGGAGTAGGAGTAGTAGGAGTAGTAGTAACACAACAACAACAACAACAACAAAACAACAACAACAAAACAACAAAACAACAAAACAACAACAACAACAACAACAACAACAATAATAATAATAATAATAATAATAATAATAATAATAATAATAATAATAATAATAATAATAAATAATAGTCAAATGTAGATGGAGGTAAGCTTAGAATAAGTAGGCAGTCATTTCCTCTTAAAGTGCACTGCTTCCAGATAAGGTATTATGGTCTTGTGTAGTGAAGCCCAAAGGTAAGCTGTTCCCTTGTCCAAGCATGTAACCCCTTAATTTGAGTCCTAAGCAGAAAATACAGAATGATGAAACAGAGTGCCCACCTAAGCAGAATTACAGAGCAACAATGCCTGCTTGCTGTTTTGAATGTGGATTTGGATTCCGAGCCAAGCCTCTTCTTATGATGCTGCCTTTTTATCTCCCACACTCTTGTAGAGGGCGGCTAAAGGTTCCCCGGGATCTCCAGGACCTGCAGCTCCATAACCCCTCTCAGAAAAAAAAGGTTAGTGTCAAGTTCTACACAACGAGGGAAAAGGCTACTTGCTAGCTGAAGATATTCCAGAAGTTATAGTCCAAAGAAGTCCTCTGCTATCTCTGGCTCTACAACCATTTTTAGAGCATGTAGTGACAAGATTGCACTAGTGTGCACATTCCGCATAGTGTGGAAGCCACTTCAAGTTACTCCAGGTTAGAGAACAGTGAGAATTCCATTTGTTTGTTTTGCATAAGAAATTTTTCTTTTTCTTTTTAAAATTGATCTGGCTTTCAGTCTTACTAAACCTTTAGGCTAGTGGTTCTGAACCTTGGGTCTCCAAGTGTTCTTGGACTACAACTCACTGAAATCCTGGCCAGCACAGCTAGTGGTGAAAGCTTCTGGGAGTTTTAGTCCAAGAACATCTGGGGATCCAAGGTTGGGAACCACTGCTTTAGGCCATTTCATTAGCAAAGGTTCCTTCAGTGGTTTTCCCACTCAGAATGACACAGCTTACTTTTGATTTGGGGGCAGAAATATATATTCTGGAAACATTTGGTGGTATGGTATCATAAGTTACTATTGCATCGAGTCTTGTACAGCCTGTTTTGAGACTGTGACGGAAACTGAAAGGGTGTTTTTCTTTGTCTTTAAATAAAGCGCCATGGGAACTAGTTCAGAGGGCTCAAGAGAATATGCATAGAAGGCTACTTCTGGATTTTGCAAAGGCTGAGAATGCTCGTATTATCATAACCACTTCTTGTTGTTTTTAAATTCCCTCAATATTAACTCTGAGACCAAAGATATAAAATATGCCACTTTTTGTTTTGAGTGCTAATTTTGAACAATGGTTCAGTCCATGTGGTAAAATACAGTTTGCATGGTGGCAGGGTTACAAATATAAGTGGGTGGTTTGTGACTCAAGCATAAAGACGGTTCTGCAGAGCTTCAAGATTCTGGGTTTATAATGGGTTCCTGTTAGTTGCATCACACGTCTCTGTGTCTAAGCCACCAAAACCACATTGTTCCTAACCACTTCAACCATGTCTTGAATCAAGTTTGTGGGAAGACATACTGGCCTTATCCAGACAGGAATAAGTCAGTAATCCTTACTTCAAATTTACTACTTCTTTAGTTTAACTAGAAGAGCAACCCCATGGAGGGGAGGGAGATCCTTTGGCAGGCTACCACAACTTCCTAAACCCTGTCAGTTTCCTGCAACCAGAGTGGGATGAATTAAATGTTATTTACTCACTACTTTTCTGATGTTGTTCTGCCCCAGTCTTCTCTTGTAGTCAATGAGAAGGTATTACTCATGGCAGTCTATGACTCCATTAAGGAGTATGTTAGGGAAACAAAGTAGACTCAGGATCCTGCTGAACACACTTGACATATCCTGTTCTCCTTCCCATGCTACCTATAATTTGGAAAACTTAGATTAGAACTCACAGCATGGCTGGGGGATTCTGGGGGTTACAGCATTAAAAAGTAACATTTCCAAGCACAGATACTGCTGGCAGAGCACTGCCAAGTCAGATATCAATTCCAACAAAACTTTCCTCAAGTCTACTGGTACTGCTCCAGCAAGTAAGCATTGTCTTCACCAGCAATTCTCCACTGCTGTACAGGAACTTCTTCTGCATCTTGTAGCCCCTCAGTTGGCCTTTGGACAGCTTCAGTATTGTATTTTAAGGAAGTAGACTTGTGCCTAAGTGCTTGCCGGATCATGCAGTGGTTTAGGCACTAGGCTGTGGAGCCAGAGTTTGGCAGTTCAATCCCCCATTTTATCTTCTAGGGGAAGAGCCAGACTGTGTAGCCTTGGGAAAAACTGCACCGTCCCAGGATGCCCCCAGAAAGAAGGGAATAGTAAACCACTTCTGAGTACTCTCTACCTGGAAAGGGTTGTCATAGATCAGAATGGACTTGATGCCATGCCATTATTATTATTGTGCTAGTTTAAGGTATCCAAATGCCACAAGAGGGCAATGCTTTCCTCAGAGCTCACCAGCACCATTAGGAATAGGACTTCCAGAATTTCAGGACTTCCAGTCCCAAAATTCACCCTGAATCCCTCAGGGAGAATTATGGGACTAAAAGTGCCCCAAACCAGAAGGCGTTAGAGCAGCTCTGTTTATCTCCATGCTGTTCCTGCTCTGCGTCTTCTTCGAACAGTAAGAAAAATACCTACATGTACAGTGGGAGTCCCAGGGATCTCTGTGATTTTCAAAGGTCCATGGAAGATGGACTGCCTCTATGCATATCCTCGAATTCTGAAAGTTCCAACCCCAAAAAAACCATAAATAACTCTTTGCCAGGTTGGTTGTGAAGCAAACCAAAATGGAGCTGAGGAATATAGAGAAGGTTGAACATGTTGAGCAGGTGCAAATAGTTTTACAGTTTGTAAGAGCTCTAAGACAAAGTGCAGAATGTATAATGGACATTTATTTAGATGGAAAGTTGTTCAGACTGCACAATGCTATATCTAAAACAGATTTCAGATTGCATATAGAGCCAGGGAAGGGGAGAAATTAGCTGCCCCCTGACTATTAAATTTTTCCAAAAATAAATAAGAAAGAAAGTTTATTACAGCAAGCAACATCAGCTCATGTGGCCCCAGATACTGACACCAAGCCTATTTGCTGCTCATCTTCCACATGTTGGGTGTGTGTGTGTCAATTTGGGGGGTCTGAGACATTCGCTCTGAGGTCAAGTCCTGTTTATTGCAAGTACCTCTGGTGTGGTCACAAGTAAAGTTTTACAATAGTTACTTCTGCTTTGGACTGATTACAGTTTATAGTTTGTCATTCTCTTCCAGACAAATTCTGGTTGATTTTAGCTATGATTTATGGAAACAAACTGTCATTAAGGAAAGTGGTTTGTTCTCACTAACCACAGTCAGGACTAACATCAGCATAGGGCTATTCCTGAATGTAGTTAGCAATAACAAGCTATTTCCTTAATGACACTTTAGAGCTCACAAAATGCTCTAAAATGGGAGTGGAAGTTTCCAGTCTGCCTCAGCCAGACATTGGGCTTATTTATCTTCATAACAATAAATGGTGGTTTAGCATTCAAATGCAGCACCTGCAGCTTCTACAAGAAATTCAGCTAAAAGATACTGCTGCAAAATAGAACTATGGAGTTAATCAATTTCTGATCTCTTTTTTTATTACAGAAAAAGTTGCTATGCGGTCACTGCTGCTACAACATCTGGAAATACAAATCAAAAGTTCTGGTGCTTTGACACCCCCCCCCCACCTTATTCCCTTTGAAAACATTGAGGCTTTTACAAAGTGGACCAATACCACTTGAGCTGCAGGATTGGGTTCCAGCTGTACTGAGCTGCTTTCCTCCCCTGCTTTCTATTATTTTCAGTGGCTGTCTGGAGGTTCCAGGAAGGGCGTTAACTGTTCCAAGGCTGCGTTGCTTCGACTGTGTCGTTCTTCTCCCTGCCTGTCTTCAGCGCGGTTCCTTTGGTTTTGCAAACCCAGCTGCCGAAGAAGAAAAAGGGATTCTTTTAGACCAGCTCAGTGCATTGCAAAACAATCTGGTACCAAACGGGAAGGAAATATGTCCGGTGTTCAAATATTTAAGTCATGATGGTCTGATCTTATTCGACAATAAACAGAATCAGTCTGGTAGGGCAGTGTGTAAATGGCATCAAAGGATGTTAATAATTGTACTACAGTTTCCAAAATGTGCCAGGCAGCATGGCTTGGATTTCTTTTATATCAGCTCAGTGGGGATTTTGGAAGTTGCAGTTAAAAAACAATTAAAAATACCTTTTTCTCAGCAATGCCTTTTTCATCTTGGTAATGTAACACTTTGATGCCATTTTAAGTCAGCTGGATTAGTCAAGCCAATTTGAAGTCTGTGTTGAGGTGCTTTGACACACACACACACACACCGAAAAAGACAAGATGAAGACAAAAATGAAAGGGATATTGTATCTTTAAGAAGCTAAGGCTCGTAATATTTAGCTGGCTTTAGAGAGCTGGTGCTGTGTAACGTTTAAAAGTGAGAGCTGTAAATGTGATGAGATTCCTCTTTAAAATTGGAGACACGAAAGTAGATGGTGGCTTTAGGGAGGCAACTGCCTCTCTGCCTCAACTCCTAGTCTCAGTCATGGGAAAACAATCCTGGCCTTACAGAATTGTTGTAAGGATTACTGAGCTGATAACGTGAAATGCTTTGGATATTCAGAAAGTCATGTATGGCTGCAAAGTATTGGTTCACTTTAAGAGAGGGCAACATGTGTCCCTTGGTCCCTAAGCAGACTCCCCTACCTGTTCTTTGTATCCCCATAATTTTCCCCTTAACTATCCCTGCGGCTGAATTTTAATTGTGCAGTACTGGAAGGAAGGAAGGAAGGAAGGAAGGAAGGAAGGAAGGAAGGAAGGAAGGAAGGAAGGAAGGAAGGAAGGAAGGAAGGAAGGAAGGAAGGATTTAGCTTTAAAACAAGGCACACACTGTCCATATGTCTTACTTTTGAGCTAAATTGTAGTGGGTCTGCCCACCCAGACATAGTTTGCCCCTGTTTTGCATGCTCTAAGAGAAGAAAGGTTTAGTTTAAATACTACATAAGAACACAGTTGCTGCTAACATCATAATAATTTCATGTCAGTATGTGAACTACCAGACTTGTTAGCAATGTGTTAAGCTGCTATTCAGATGACAATGGTGACGATGCAATACTTTCTGTCATGTTCAGTTTTCAATTTCTAGCTGAAACTTCAGGCTGAATGGGGAATGAGGTTCCAATATAAATTTTAGAGCCAGTAATAAGAGTATTATTTTCCTCCCTCCCTTATATGCTCAAACTGCATGTTGTTTTATATACATAGCTGTGTAATTGTAGTATTCTAACCACTATCTTGGACTCAGGCATTTTTAAAAGAAACTGGGTATTTTTAGAAAAATTGGAATGATATAGATTCAAGTCTTCAAATGTCAGTCTTAAAGATGGGCATGAACTGCACTTCAGAGGTTCGGCATGGCACCCATAGAGACGTTCCACAGGCCTGTTAAATCTGTTTCTCGAAAAGAAAAAGCTAACAAAGTGAATTTCTCATATACTTCTTGCGTTTGTTTGTAATGAACATTAACAAAAGTGTGGGAATATGTACAGAATTGACATGGAATTTACTTGGAGGTGAAAGGAGGAAGAAGTTTGGGGAAACAGACATGACAGAGCTGCCCAACCCAAAACACCTGTTTTGTTTTGTTTTTTTGCAAGTTAAGCACAACTGTTACACATACCAAAGCAGAGGAAAAAACCCAATCCTTTAAAATACCCTGGGGGCAAACAGGGGGAAATGTCAGGTGATCCTGCCCTTTAGAATCCCACGGAAGCATGCAGTAATCCTGACAGTGTTCCGTTCATTTCCAACAATCCATTGATGAGACTGGCAGGTATTTCACAGTCGGTCTCACAGCTGGATGTAACTACGTGAATGTTTGTCCCAGAGGACAATGCAGCTTGTGTTGAAAGCAGTGGGAAATGCCACCTGTACATAATGTTGAAACCTGTCATGGTTTCAAAACACGAGGTTTAATGAGAGTGTCATGTTCAAGGCACCCTTTGTTTTCTGACTTTTAAGATTTGATTGAAGTAATACTTGACATAGACAACTACTTTTTGCCAACTTCTATAAAATATTATCCAATAGTTATTGCACTTTCAATAGCATGACTTTTTTATTTTACAAATGAAATATTTGTAGTTTGTTTTCTTCAGTTTATTCTTATGTTTCAAAATACTTTTTTCTTCTCCTGATTTTATACTAGGCTAATCAGAGTGAGCGTGTTTGCACTGTGTGTTTTGCTTCTTAGTGTTTTTATGCTGTTTTGCTTAGAAATTTTTAAATATGTGAATTACCATGACACAGGTTGTGTGTGAAGGGCACTTTAAAAGCTGTAGTTATTGCACTCGGCTGTATATTCACAGAGGGGCAGAGGGGACTATGGCTATTGTTTTCATAACAAGGGAACATTATGGAATAGAAATTTCTGCTAAGACATAAATATGAGGGTAAATGTGTCAAGATTCAGAATCCAGAAGGTTGCTATATAAAAACGACTAGCATATTTGCCAATTGTCAGAGGTGGCATATCTTACAAAAATCTGGTCTATACACTACAAATTGCTGTAAATTTTGTATATATATATATTTTAGTGATGGTTAAATGTTAATGACTTCACAGTTACTTTCTACTCACCACTGTCAGCATGAGAAGGTTGTTCCTTCTCACAGGTTTCACCACAACACTCTTACGACCTCAGACTTACCAGTTATTCATTAATGCTTATATTCCACCTTTCTTCCCCCCCAAGCTAAAGGAAGCACACAAGGCTGTCTTCTTCCCTTTCTCCTTGCAAAAATCCTGTGAGATAGGAACAGTCATGAGAGAGAATGACAGGCCTGTGATCAGTAGGGACTTCAACCTCATCCCTGAAGTCCCAGTTTAATATCTAACCAGTACACAACACTGACTGTCTTGCGATTAATTCATACTTGGGATGAGTAAAGTGCTGTGATAGCTGTCTGCAAAGTGTTTGTTTAACTTATAAGCTAGAAACAATGGGACAAAAACAACTTCCAGGCTACTGTAACTTTAAGTAGTTCTAACACCTCTCAGCTACTATACATACAAGCCATTGGAAGTAATACTCCCCACAGAAGTCAATATACTGTCCAGGTTTTTGCACAGCCTATTCCTTGTTGCGGACTCTGCTACAACCCCAAACCATGACATTAACTGTGTACACTCTGCAGATTGGCAAGAGTAAACTTGGGATTACAGTGGTTGTAAGGCAAGGAGATACTAGACCAAAGAACAAAACAAAACAAAAAAACACTGCTTAAAGTGCCACTCTGTGGGAAGTCACATAATTCATAAAGGAGTTCATGGAAACTCTTTGACCTTGAAGTTTCATTAATGGTCAGAAAAAGCAGTGTGTTCCAGAGGAATGGCCATGTAAATTTGTCACAGCAAAAAAAAAGTGAAGAATTTTGTGATATATTAAAGGCTAACATAAACGTCAGAGCATAATTTGCTGTTTCACAGATGTTGAAAAAGCAGAATCTTTCCTCCTCAATGCCCTAGATCAAATCTAGGTCCAAGGAGATAAGAAGAAAAAACTGATTATGAAAAGGGATGCTGGCATTTTCTAGAATGGACTAGACAATGAATGCCATCTTTCACTTCATGATAACTAAGCATGCTTATTTCTACACCTTTGACTGTAACAGAAACGTATCTAACATGGGCAAAACAAAATGTATGGTTTTGGTTGCAAAGATCCAGCAAAGCCCTGTAAAAAAGTGGATTGCCTTCAGAAAGAAAGGATGCTGCATTTTTACACATAATTTTCATTAAGTACAAAATGTGTTTATATTTAGCATACGTAGGTTAGATTTTACACTGCATGAACCCATAGCAGGAACATTTAGATCAGAGGTTCTTAAAGTGTGTGGTAATGTGTGTTTTCCTCCAGTGTTTTAGCCTCCTCCTGTGTAGTAAAGATTCCACCAAGGAGGTGATAGCCGATAAGCACTTGCCTCTTGCAATCCCTTGCAAGATCAGAAATCTAATGAAAAAACAAAGATTGAGTCTTCCCTGATGTAAAACTGTACATACAGTTTAGGTTGCACAGGCACCAAAACATCTTTCGAAAAACCCACAAAACCAAGTCATTATTTTGCTGACGCACAGGTATAGTTCTCAAATCAAGTGGTGAGCGAGAACGTTGCATGAAACCATGGAGGAGTCTGGGGAACTCACTGGGCTTCCTTTCCTTCTCTAAGGAAACCCACCTCCTACTTAGAGAACCCTGCGGCAGGCTGAGGAGTTCACCTTCCATGAAGGCTTATAGGTCAACAATTAACTACCTATTTATGATACTAGATGACAGGTAATGATTTGTAAATATGCTGTTCCAGTCTACACTTAAGGTTACTGAAGTCATGAGCATTGGAAATATATTCCTTGGAATTTAGAGTATTTTTGTTGTTGTATGGTGACATGTTCTTAAAGGGAGGGAATGGCTTGAATAGATGTAGGACTATAAAATAAGCAAATGTCTGTGTAATAAATGCATTGCTCGGTGTTTCTGAATATGGTGTTTGTAGATTGACACGCGCTCTGGTTTTCTTAAAATTAAAGACAGCAATTATGTACACAGATTACTGTAGAATAAATGATTACTTTGTTTACTCAGAGATTTGGGGCTTTTTGTATCTTTGTGTTACAGTTTTGTCCTTCTAATATCAAGTAATGTGCATCAAATTTAGGAATATGGAGTTTTACCTCAAAAGCCAACTGCTTTAGCCTTGTTTTTCTTTGGCACAAATCAAGTATAACATAAGCTGTCTGCCAAACATCAAAATTGACTAAAACCTAATGAATACATTATGAAAAGCTTAATATTCAGATACTACACTGTGGACATTTAGCATAAAAATTCCACTCCCAGTATTCTACTACTAGTCCCAACTAGAACAGACTGATTCCTTCAATTGGAATTTATGTGTTGACTAGAGATGGGCACAAATCAGAAAAAAGGGATGATTCATTTTGATTTATGGTTCATCAAGGTTGCCGAATCAAGAATTACACATTTATGATGTTTTCTGATGAATCAACTTGTCACTTCATATTTTAATTTATAATCCTATAAAACAGCCCCCAAAGCACCTAGAGACACCAAATTCACAGGGAGGCTTCCCCTAACTCTCCTCTATAAGCCCAGCAAGGTTGGTAAGATTAGGTTTCAAACATCCAAGTTATACATCCACAAAGTGCATCCTCCAGGAAAATGCCTGTTGGCTGCTGGCTTGGGGAAACCCAATCTTCACCACACTTGGAGGGATTGTAGAGGAGAGTTAGAGGAAGTTTCTCTGTGATTTGCTGTCTCTAGGTGCCTGGAGGGGAATTTTACTGGGGGGGGCTCTTTATGGGTGTATAACTCAGACATAGGAAACCCAAATGTCACCAACCTTGCAGGGCTTGTAGAGCAGAGTCAGAGGAGGCTTCTTTGTAACATTGGTGTCTCTAGGTGCCTTGGGGGGTGTTTTATAGTCAAATGAATCAATGAACTGAAAATCGCTAAAAAAATCATTGGTTCATATTCGTTGGGGGTATTGATTTGTATGAATACGAAATCAACAAATTTTTGAATGAATTGGGTGATTCATTTTTTAATTCAAGCCCATCTCTAGTGTTAACTCATTGTTTAGCAATTGATTCAAAGTGTCTAGCTTCTAGTTGAGAATAAGTACCCTGTTTCCCCCAAAATAAGACAGGTTCTTATATTAATTTTTGCTCCAAAAAAGCATTAGGGCTTATTTTCAGGGGATGCTTTATTTTTTTCATGTACAATCTACGTTTATTCAAATACAGTCACGTCATCTTCTTCTGGTTGCTGCACAATGGTGGAGGGAGGGCTTTCACTTAACTAGGGCTTATTTTTTGGGGTAGGGCTTATATTACAAGCATCCTGAAAAATCATACTAGGGCTTATTTTCAGGTTAGGTCTTATTTTCAGGGAAACAGGGTAGATACTCACCCATGAGATTCATAACACAAATTTTTGAGAGCAAATTCACATCAATTCCAGTATTTTAGGACATTCTTGCAACAAAAACACATTGGTTTGTGTGTGTTGAGACACTGTTACTGTGTAAAGAGATAGTGCAAAGGCACCTAAACTTTGTTGGGTGATGTTTATTGGTTTGTTACAATATCAAACTTGTCAGCACGATTTCTTTGCTCTCTCCCTCTTCAACCAAAAATATATATATATCCAGCTCAGGCCTAGTTCAGATATAACAGTACATCCCAGTCTGTTGTGTTAAGGCTTGTTTATATGACTGAGGTCACCGTAGCCAACCAACTGTGAGTGGTTTTTAGCCAACAACTAACAATCTAAAACCTTGTTTTTATAGCTCTTCCAACCACCACAACCCACTTCCCTGTATATTCTGTTTCTGCAACAATCTACCCACCTTTTCTGCTTGCTTATCAATCAGGTTTGGTGCTCGAAAAATATCCTTCTTTTACTCAGCAGGTGACTCCAACAGGAAGAACTGGGAGGAAAGAATGACAAAGCAAAGCTTTAGGACTATGCTTTGCTCACAGATTTGCTAAGAACAAGTTCCTCATCCCATTTCTGTATCTGTCCAACATCAAGAGAACTGGTGAACAATTGTCCAGAGTCCCATGACTGCAACAGCCTTCGGGATAGGAGCTGGCCATTCACATTGTTGGCTGTGGACCAAAAACACCTGAAATAAACTGCAGGTTGTTTTTTTTTAAGAATAATCTGCAAATCATTCACGGTATTCTTCAACAAACCATAGTTGAAATAAACTATGATTTAGCCCAGGGCTATGCAACTTGTGCTTTTTCAGATGTTTTTACAATGAAACTCCCTATCATCTCTCAATATTGTTCTTGCTGGCTAGACTTCTTGGAAGCCGTGGTCCAACAATTTCTTTTTAAAAAACATATATCAGAACCATTGTTTTTATCATTATTGAAGAATAGAAACAGATTTGCAGGACGCTGAATTCTCTACCCAGTAAAAAAATTCTGTGTGACTTGAGCGGCATGATCACTGAAGGAAATCACATGCTAGATAGTGGTTGGCACCCTCACCAAGAACACCAGAAACATTCTTCTGTTAGTGTTGCCTCCTCTACTTAACAGGAGAGGGTCTCGTTCTCTGTTGCCCAGGATTGAAACAGGGCTGTTGTTTCAATGACAGAAAATAAACTGTCTATCTCACGATGCCAAACAACCTGGTCAAAATTATTCCCCCTTCCCGCATCTTGTCTAGAATCTGATTTATGAACCTCCTGACTGAGCCCATGCTCTGCAAGGATATGTGTGTGAGGCACAGACTTTAACCTTTGAAGTAAGCAGAGTAGTTCCAAAAGAATCATTTTCCTTGTGGGAGAAGGTGCTGTTAACTGAATACTGTAATTGAGAAATTTCTAGGACCAGTCCAATGCGCACCATTTTAAAAAGCCCATAAAGCACCTTCTGGCAACTTTAGGAGACTTTAAACTGCAAAATATTAATTAAAGTTTAGTTTTATTGAACAAATGGTCAGGTCTGAAGAAATTCAGAAAATTAAAATTAATTTGAAAATAATTAAAACGAAAGACACACCTTCCCACTGCGTCAAAAATATTAAAGGATCCTGGCAAAGAAATGTGAAGAAAATTTACAGAGAGCAGGTGTTTTAAATAATTGGGATAGGAAAAGATTTTTGTTAGTAATGTGGATGTTGTTTCTAGAATTGTTTCTCTTGGGTTAGTCAGTGTATCCATAGCTCTAATAGTTGACTGGATAACTAAGGAGTTTGAGTGCAATTCCCTACTGTGCATCCCAGAATATCCAGTTTGTCTGGCCTAGGGCAAGCTGCACAGTCCCAGGATGCCCTCAGAAGAAGTGAATGGTTAACCACTTCTGAGTACAGTGGTGCCTTGAGTTGCGAACTTAATTCGTTCCGGATGATGGTTGTAACTCAAGTTGGTTGTAACTCAAAGCACCATTTCCTATAGGAATACATTGAAAAGCGATTAATCCGTTCCGGCCGTTTTTTGGTTGTATCTCAAGGCGCTGGTTGTATCTCAAAGCATTAGTTCCCATAGGAACTAATGCAAAAGCGGTTAATCCGTCCACTGGGGGGAGACTTTTTTAAAAAAAAAAACCTAAGATGACCTCTAAGGTTAAAAAACGGGCAGGAAAGGAGGGAGGGAGGGAACAATGGGGAAAAGAGACCTCGCTTCCGGTTGTATCTCAAAGCGGTGGTTGCAAGTCAAAGCAAAATGTTGCGACTGGAGCTGGTTGTAACTCGAATTGGTTGCAAGTCAAGATGGTTGTAAGTCAAGGCACCACTGTACTCGCTACTAGAAAACCCTGAAAAGGATTGCCATAAGTCAGAATTGACTTGATGGCACATAGTTATTATTATGCATTTATGCACAGCTGCTGGGACTTCCTGCAGAAAAACATCTGGAGGGCCTCAAACTTCCCACCCCAGCATAAATGAATACAGTAGGACCCCCCATCTGCTGGAGATTGGTTCCAAGCCCCCCCTCCCTCGTGGGTACTGAAATGCTATATATATAGCATGGTAAAAGAAAAAAAGAAAAAGGAAAAAATTTTTCACATGCATTACCAGAGACCATATTACAGTGGTGCCTCGACTTACGACCATAATCCGTTCCAGAAGATGGACGTAACTTGAAATGGTCGTAAGTCGAAGCATGCATTCCCATAGGAATGCATGGGAACACGATTAATCCGTTCCGGCCAAAAAAAAAAGCCTCAAAAAAATAAAATAAAAATAAAACACTGCAAGCCCCATAGGAATGTGCTGGGGCTGCAAAAAACAAAAAACCAACCGAAAAATAAACAGAGCAAGCCCCACGCTGGGACTGCAAAAAAAAAAAAAAAAATCACCAAAAAACAAACAACAACACACCACAGAAACATAACCCCCCGAGCCCAAAACCACCCTGCAAAACCCACCCAGAACAGTTTTTAAAAACCAAAAACCGGCACCTTACCTTACCAGGCAGCCCAAAGCCTCCTCTGATGGCCTCCGCGGGCCGATGCCACTGCTGCTGCTGGTGCCCGACACCGCCTCCAGCTCCGCCACCTGCACCGGCGGCTGCTCGCCAGGGCGGCTGAGTCGGTCTTCGGCGCTCCTCGCTGCCCTCCGTGGGCCGATGCTGCTGCTGCTGGTGGTGCCTGACACTGCCTCCAGCTCTGGCATCGGCACCGGCGGCTGCTCGCCGGGGCGGCCGCGTCAGGCCTCGGTGCTCCTCGCCGCCCTTCATGGGTCCCTGGTGAGCAGCCACCGGTGCCAGTTCCGGAGCTGGAGGCGGCGTCAGGCACCAGCAGCATCGGCGGCATCGGCCCGCGGAGGGCTGCGAGGAACATCGAGGCCTGACGCGGCCGCCCCGGTGAGCAGCCGCCAGTGCCGGTTCCAGAGCTGGAGGCGGCGTCAGGCACCAGCAGCGGCAGCGGCCCGCGGAGGGCGGCGAGGAGCGCCAAGGGACGCCCCCGCCCCCACCTCCCCCCACCGCTGCATCCCTTTCCTTAACCGTTGGGGCAAAAGAGCTACAAAGAAGCAGCCTCTTCACCACCAATGGTTAGTACATTTGAATTTCCCACCCCTTTCCCCTGCCTAGTTTTGGTTGTAAGTGGAAGCTCCAGCCGCAGGTCGAAGCAAAATTTTGCGGCCGGAGCTGGTCGTAACTCAAAATGGTCGTAAGTAGGGGCGGTCATAAGTCGAGGCACCACTGTATGTATTTTTCACTAAAAAGTATTAATAGTACAGTCTCTTGCTCCTTCTAGTGGCCAGTTCTGGTAATATATGTGAAAATAGTTTTTATGGATTTTTTTCTTTCAATATTTTTAATATTTTCAGACCATGGATAAGTGAATCAGTGGATACTGATCCCGTGGATTTGATACCTGGATATGCCCAAACACAGTTTTAATAAGTAAAAAAAAACTTTTAAGAGATAACCAGAAAAAGGTATTCTTTGCCCTAAGTATAAGGTTTCTCTTGTTTCTCACCTTCTGTCCACTCTCCTTTGAACTACCAGATGGCCAGGCTTAGGAATGTTGCCAGAACACAGTGTGAAGATAGTCGAAACATAAAACCAGCAGGGAACTGGAGATTGAAGGCCATACATTTAGGCCCAGGAAGGCAACATAAACATATCAATAGATAAGCAAGATGGAATACGCATTCCTCCAGACATTGAGGTGCATCCCTGAGGCAGGTCAAAGGGGAATTGGGGCATCTTACATATATCTATAGGGGATCAATAATTCTGTAACCTTGGCATCATTGCCCAATTAGGCTTAGGATCCAAACTTTAGGATAATACTGACCAATAGTATTGCTGTTATTATGGTCTTTGTGTCAGCAACACGTTCTTTAATACGAAGCTTCAACACAGAGTCTCTTGGAGACATCCAAGATCAAAGCATTGGCATCAGCTCGATTTGATCCTCACTAGATGCTCTAGCCTTCCTAGTATTATGACCACAGACAGTTATCAGGGTGATGATTGCGATACTGATCACTCCCTGGTGTGTACTAGAGTAAAACTGCGACTGCAATAACTACCGTGGCATCTCTCTTCTCAGCATTGTAGGGAAGCCGCTTGCCCGTGTTGTGCTGAAGAGACTCCAGGTGCTTGCAGACAGAGTCTATCCAGAATCACAGTGTGGATTTCGAGCTAATAGATTCACCACTGACATGGTATTTTCCCTCAGACAATTGCAGGAGAAATGTAGGGAACAATGACAGCCACTCTTTGTGGCCTTCATAGATCTTACAAAGGCCTTTGATTTGGTTAGCAGGGATGGCCTTTATAAACTACTTCCCAAGATTGGATGTCCACCTCGGCTCCTTAACATCATCAGGTCCTTTCATGAGGAAATGAAGGGCACTGTAGTTTTTGATGGCTCAACATCAGATCCCTTTGACATCCGAAGTGGAGTGAAACAGGGCTGTGTCCTCGCGCTGAACCTGTTTGGGATTTTTGTTGCTGTCATGCTGAAGCACGCCTTTGGAACTGCAACAGAAGGTGTCTATCTCCGGACTAGATCAGATGGAAAGCTCTTTAATCTCTCTAGATTGAGAGCGAAGACCAAAGTCCAGCTGAAATGCATGTGGGACTTCCTCTTCGCTGATGATGCAGCTGTTGTCGCCCATTCTGCTGAAGACCTCCAACAACTCATGAATCGTTTTAGTAAGGCCTGACAAGACTTTGGATTAACAATCAGCCTGAAGAAAACACAAGTCATGGGCCAGGGCGTGGACTCACCTCCCTCTATTACCATCTCCACACAAGAATTGGAGGTTGTTCATGACTTTGTGTACCTTGGCTCAATGATCTCTGACACTCCCTCCCTAGATGTCGAGCTGGATAAATGTATTGGCAAAGCAGCTACCATGTTCTCTAGACTCACAAAGACAGTATGGCTTAATAAGAAACTGACGGCATATACCAAGATCCAGTCCTGTACTGCAGTGAGTCCTGAACCCTTTGTGCATGGCAGGAGAGGAAGTTGAACACGTTCCATATGCGTTGGCTCTGACGCATTTTTGGTATCACCTGGCAGGACAAAGTTCCAAATAGAGTAGTCCTAGAACGAGCTGGAATGTTTAGCATGTATACATTACTGAAACAGCGACGTCTACGTTGGCTCGGGCATGTTGTGAGAATGGCTGATGGTCGGATTCCAAAAGATCTCCTGTATGGAGAATTAGTGCAGGGAAAGTGCCCCAGAGGGAGACCTCAGCTGCGATACAAGGATATCTGCAAGTGCGATCTGAAGGCCTTAGGAATGGACCTCAACAGATGGGAAACCTTGACATCTGAGCATTCAGCCTGGAGGCAGGTGGTGCAGCATGGCCTCTCCCAATTTGAAGAGATACTTGTTCAGCAGGCCGAGGCAAAGAGGCAGTCCCGAAACCAGCCAAATCAGGGAGCTGGACAGGGGACAGATTGTATTTGTCTTCAGTGTGGAAGGGATTGTCACTCTCGAATTGGCCTTCTCAGTCACACTAGACGTTGTTCCAAGACCTCTATTCAGAGCACATTACCATAATCTCTTGAGACTGAAGGATGCCTACTAGTAGTAGTATTGTAGAACTCTATGGCTCTTTGTTATGTTATAAAATATCTGTACAATGTATTTTCGGGATCTTCTCTGCCTTTAAGAGAAGTCCCAGCTGACTTTGTATTGCTTATTTCAATAAAATTGGACTTTGGTTCAGCTGGTTGCGTCTTGCCTGATCCCTTGCCGGAGACCAAATTGGGAAACGGGCTTTGGCCCGTAACAGATTAGGGGGTCCTACTGTACTTAGTTGTATTTAGGTGCTCAATATAGCCATATTGTAACTTTAAAGGAAGTCCAAGCAAGTGTTTACAGCAGTGAACTGCTTGATCAAATCAGACCAGATCCATAGCCCCATAAGCCAGCATGCATATAGGAAGCTCACAAACAGAACATGAGCACAACAGCCTTCTTGTGTTTTCATCTCCCATTGCTGCCTCTGAGCCTGAAAGCCATATCCATTCCTCACTAGTAGCTGCAATTGATAGCCTTGTCCTTCATGAATGTAGCTCTATTCAGCTGCTCCCAAATCCAGGATCACACTGGTAGAAGGGACCAATGAGCTGCCATCCACTCAGATGAGCAGCAATGAATCTGAAGAGGAGTGGTCCCTGCTTGATATGGAATCCAGTGTCAGCAAAGTAATCAAGGAGAGGGTGGGGCCAGCTGTTTCCCCACTAACTGGCTTAGATGACAACTGCAGAGGGCTTTTGTCTCATCCTCTTTTACAGCTGTTTGAGCTGGTGGCTACCTATGAGTTTGGTTCCAAGTATGATTACATCCCAGGTACCTATGAAGTCACTGGACTCTTTACAAACCCCTGTCTAGCAGGGATTTCAGCTTTTCCACAGCTGCCTCACCCTCGATCAATGTTTCTGTTGAACTATCCACCAAACAATCCCTGAGACCAGTTTCTTGTTCAGACTGCATGTGTGTAAATGCAAAATAACCTCTGCCATCATTGTTTCTCCATATGCAATCATTCCCTGGACTGGCCAGGGCAGGTATAAATACCAGAAGTTAGGTTTTCTGCCTTCACCTGTCAACAGAAAAGGACTTCTGTATGACACACTAGCTAAACCACTGACAGGATACAGCCACCCACAGTCCTGGCTTGGTTCTGATATTACAGTATCTCCATACTTTCCAAAGAGTTAGAGAAGGAGGGTTTAGCCTTCCCAGGGAGGCCATTTTGGCACTATTCCAGTGGCTCTAGTCCAAGTACAAAGATTGCCACGGTCACCACTTGAGGACCTCCTCTGAAGCACCAAAGCCCTAATGAAAGACTCACCTGGGCACCAGATCAGGCCAGTGACAGTTTTGGCTTTGACTTCAGGGAAGACTCCACCATGCCAAAAGTGACGGACTTAATTACAGGAGAAAAAGGTGCTATGCAGTTTATTCTGTGAGTCACACTGTTTCATGCACGTGACAATCTCACCTTTCTGAATGATGCTTCTGTTGTGCTGACTTGGCAACACTCAAGAGGATGGCAGTGGCAGATTTGGCAGACGTTCTGTCCTGCTAATTTCACATAGGCACACATAGGGAGGGGTGTGTGTGTTGTACCATGATCGCGTTGCATATAGCCAAAATTAGAAGCAGATCTGAGTATAACTGATTACTGATTTCAGGCATACTGCACCCAAATTTTTCAGTTCTAGAGCAAACCAGGTGGCCATACTTTGCCTGGGTTGAGTGTGTGTGTCGTTGCTTTTTCTGCACATGTATCAAATGTCATTCCTTTGCAGTAATTATGCCTTCAAGAGCATTTGTTTGTTTAATTACAGCTGGGATCGGCAACAAAATGTTGCAGTACGGAGTATTTGGGAGTCAATCTCTTCCTTCCCCTCCTTATCCTAGGTTTCTGGCATTCCCCTCCCCACCCCCTCAGCAACTGTTAGAGTGTTCCTACACTACACGGTTATAATAGTTTGACTTCTGTTTAACCTCCATGGCACCATAATACAGAATGCTTTGGAGGGATACTCAGAATCTTCAGCCGTAGTTCCAGAAGATGAACCAAAGCTCCTTAGCAGAGCATTCCACAGCCCATTCCAAACAACAGTTGCAAGCAATGAACTGTACTCCTGGATACTCTTCTCATGAAGAAGGCAATACTCACTAGATACTGAAATGAGTTTTGGATATGATAATAATCTTAGAACTACAGAGCTGGAAGAGAATCCAGCCCCTGGCAAGGAGGCACAGTGGGGAATCGAACTCCCAACCCACCTAAACCACTGAGCTATCCAGCAGTTCATGCTGTGTATGACTAAAGGATGCACAGGAATGACTGATCTTTAATTGTATAAACTGCCTTACACACAAGTCTTTATCTTGGTACTTTGAGTGAGTAAAACTTTTGTCTGAAACATAAATTCACACCTTTCAAAAGAAATAATATTTTTCTCCAAGGGTTTTTTCTATGTTCCTGAAAGTTTCCAGTTCTTCTGTTGCAAGTCTCCCAGGTTACACACTCAGAACCAGCAAACTGTGGGACAAGGCACCTGGTGAGGGGTGCAAAAATCTCAGTTTATTTCCCCCAGGTCTTGACATCTGTCCTGACAGTGGAGTGGAGATTTGAAGCCAGGTCACCCAATGCCCTAGTCTTAATACACTGACTGCTATACCACACCACAGTCGTGAAAACAGTGATGGAGCATGTGGGGGAACAGGGGGAACATAAGATAAATTTCAATTTTCTTTTGTTAGGACAGTGAAGCAATCTGTCCCTCAGAAATATGTTATAAGATTAATCAGATCTTTAACCATCTGTCAGTCAGGTCTGATACAATCTCAGCTTCATGAGATTAGTTGTAGCTCAGAGGCAGTGCACATGCAAGGTCTTAGCCTCATTCCCGGGTATCTACAGACAGCGCTCACAAATAACCCTGCCCCAAACCCTGGTGTGCCACTACCGGTGAGGAGAAGTCGTACCTTTTTTATCCCATTGCAACTTTTCCTTTTCTCAGGCTATTTTTAACAACTTTATGCTTGGTCATCAATATCGTGGATTTTGTGGGGAGCATCCAAATGCGACAAATGACCACACTGCTGAAATACAGTTATTTTCATTGGTAACGTTTTTTTCAGGAAACTTGGGTTGTTTTCCCAGGCTTTTGCTACAGTTCAGCAAAAAAAATAAAAAAATAAAAAAAATAAATAAAAGGGGGGGGGAAGGGGCACCAGCAGAATCCTAAATAAGTTGGAAGTGATTTAGGACACAAAATAGCCAAGAGCAGTATTTGCTCCTATAGGATATGAATAATCCTTACTGTATTTTTGGCCAACTTCGATATACATTCCAGTATTTGATTTGCTTTATTAGCTGTCATTAGGCATTGAACAGACTTTGCTTTATTCAAAGGGAGCCCATACTCTCTTTCAGTGTAATCACAGTTCATTAAGTATCTGTCCATGTACCTAAGAACGATTTCCTTCCAATGCACAGCAGTGCATTTGTCAACCATGAACGTAACCTGTCTTTTGAGTGCCAGGCCTTCCTAACATAGGGGATGTGTGACAGTTGTGGCAAAGCTGTGGTACTTTTGCCCACATCTATTGAAGGCCAGGTTAATCTGCTCACCAGATATTACAGTCTAAACAAGAGTCATTTCCCTTGTCAAGGCCTACCCTTGTGCTTCCATCTGGGGCCTAAATTCAATTCTAGTTCCAAAGAGAATACACACAAAATGGAATTTTTTTTCAGCCAACTTCTATGTAAGTCCCACTGATTTTGTTGGCTCGACATGACTTTTGGACTAAAACTGGATTTCGCCCTGAGCTCTCAGTTATGAATTTCTCATTCAGCTTGTATAATAAAGCTTTTCAAAAGCATAAGGACTGCCAACAGTTCAAACAGACGCTGGTCACGTATTTGCAAGTACATTCCTACACAACAGTACAGGTTACAAATGGGGTGGTGGTGATGGTAGTGATTTCTGCTTATTGTTATTAAATAGGAATGCTTCTTAGAAAGTTAAATACAACAAAACGCAAGCAGATTTGTGTATAAATGGTAGGTTCACACCTGAGCCATCTTACTGTTGGATGGGGAAGCCAATAAGCTCAGTCTGAAGCTGAAGCTGCGAATGGGAATGAGAGATAAATTTGGTTTGAATTCACACTTTCCGATTTAACCTATAGGATTCATTTTCAGTAACTGAACTTCTTTGAATTTTGCAGTTCAGTTCTTCAGTTTTAAAAAATTCATCCCAAAGTGTGAACATGGACAGAATATGTGCACAGAAATGCACATATCAGGGCAATGTGTGCACCAAAAAAAGCATACATCAGTGAAAATAATGTGGAAACTGCATTTTAATACCAGATGTATTAAATGGACATGGTGTGCAAAATGTGTCAGGTGAAAATGCACAAAACAGGTTTTTAAAGAATTTGCACACTGATGCAGAAACAAACTTGAGACTAGAAAACTGAGAAATGAAGAAAAACTGATTTTTGTCTTCACCCACCCTTAAGTCTCAGGTGTTACAAAAGCTCTCCATTATAGAAGCCATCTGCCATCACTTAGGGTTACCCTAAGATCCCAGAATGCCAGCTGGAATCTCAGGGAACTGCTATGCTTCTTTGGCTCTCCAGGTGGGGAGGCAAGCTGCACTGGAGGAAGAAAATGTCTGATCTTTATGTCTGATGCAGGGTGAAAATATCTAGAAGGAATGACAGCAATCACGGCAGCTGCTGGATATATTTTGCCTGATCACCAAACATTCTCCCCGTCTCCCCAACTCTAGTACTTTGTTAGCTGAATTTTTCCAAATTCTGGGCCCATTTCCCATTTCCCTCTATCCCAAGTTATCCCAAGAGACGTTTGTATGTTCTTTTTTACTAACACATGCTTTTCTGGTGCATAGTTCCCCTTCAGGTGTGCATTTCTGTGCAGACATTTCCCTCCTGTACACACTTTGGTATGTGTTTCTTGTTTAGAGAACTGCACTGCAAAATCACAAGGGGCCATCCTCCCTGTTTCTGCTTCTGGTCCTGACCCTGACATGTTGGGAACCAATATGTTGGTATCTTACAATCTTACACTTGTGAACTTCAAGTGCCTTTGAACAAATAACCTCTGTGCCACTGTGCAACTACAACCCCTACCCAAGACACAGGGGAAAGGTAAATTCACAGAGCCATAGTTCACAAAGTGTTTATGCATGCAAAGTTTTTTCTGATGCCTCAATTCTCATGCAACTTGTGCAGATAAGTCATCTACTGAACAAAAGATTGCAGAAGATGAGATCTGGGACCTGGAGAGTGTTTTCTTTTACAGCTGTTACTGTACATGGCCAACTAGTTAGATACCTGTAAGACCACTCATCTCACACTCCTCATTAATACTGATTCATTCTAACTGAAAATTCTTTAATAATGTTATTTGGGCTGGTTAAACATAACACAATAACATCCACAACCAGTTTCTGGTTTGTAATCCACAGGAATGCAGTTATTCTTCAAAATCAATATTCCCCTGCCATGCACCCAGTTGTCTGTATGGTAGCTAACTTTTGTGAGAGATTGTTTATTTTTGCTAGTGAGAGAGTGCATATTTTTCTTAGCCACTCAAACAATTTCATATGTAAGTTCTTTGAATGATGCAAAAGCAGGGAAAATGTGACCTGGCTTTTTAAAAAGAAGGGGAAAATTTCTGGAAGCTTTTCAAAGTCTTGGAATGTCATAAATACATATAGGTGAAAGGTCAGAGGTGCATACTAACATAGGTCTATGGATAGGCAGAAAAGTATATTTTTTCACACCAAATCTTGTTTTATTAAGTGTTCGGGGTTTTTTTATCACCAATATACATCATGCATTAATGCATATATATCAATGCACTAATAAAACACTGTAGAAACCTATTTTTCCTTTGTTCATTTTAAAATTCCCTTCCTATTTTCTAATGTGTATTAGAAACAGTTAAAAGTCTCATGATAAGCAGTTAAAAGACTCATGGTAAAACAACAACAAAAAGCTATAGATTGGATCCCAACAGAAGGAAATCATTCAGACACACACGTTTTAATTTTAAAAGTGGAATAGCTTGTAAAATATAGAACAAAACCAAAACAAAGGGAAAACAAAGTCTTGGCGGCACCTGTAAGACTAACAGATAGATTTTTAAGTGGGAGCTTTCAGGGATGTTAGAGAAAATCCATGTGTTCTTCAGATCCATGGAGTGCCCAAAGAATTGGACTGTAACTTTTCAAAAGTCACACTGAAATACATCTATTAGTCCTAAAGGTGCCACAATATCTTTTTTATTGTGATTTAGTTTAGGTTAGCTGGCTGGATAGCTCAGTGGTTAAGGTCTCGGGTTGGGAGTTCGATTCCCCACTGTGCCTCCTGGGAGAAGAGCCAGCCTGTGTGGCTTTGGGCAAGCTGCACAGTCCCAGAGTGCCCCCAGAAGAAGGGAATGGTAAACTATTTCTGAGTATTCTTTATCTGGAAAACCTGAAAGGGATTGCCATAAATCAGAACTGACTTGACAACACACAGTTGTTGTTGTTGTTGTTGTTGTTGTTGTTGTTGTTGTTGTTGTTGTTGTTGTTGTTGTTAATAATAATAATAATAATAATAATAATAATAATAATAATAATTATTATTATTATTATTATTATTATTATTATTATTATTATTATTATTATTATTTAGATTAGCTTTTGTTATGTGTGCTGAAATAGACTAATCCACAGCTACCCTTTTAAAGATAATTTGGAAATGTAATATTTTTGGACTACAACCCCCTATGGTCACATTGACTGGGGATTCTGGGAGTTGTAGTAAAAAAAATAACTTTCCCATTGTCTGAAAACAGGCAAGATGCCACTTATCAGGGCCATAGAAAGCAGCAAACTGACCTTGAGGGTCTTGGGGAAATAATTTTAGACCCTTGAAAACAGTTTATGCAAACATGTTTGCCCCCAAAAACATTCCCTTCCTTCTCTGCCTTTTTCTCCCAGTGTCTCAGTTAGCCACTAGGGGTCAGTTTTGCTATTCCTTACCCAGGGAAATTCACTTAAAAGTATCTCAAAAATTTTGGAAAGCCAATGTGTTCCACATTCGCTTTATTTGTTTTGCATTTGGGAGAGACCAAAGGCTTCTGTCAGGACCAGATTAAGTAAATATTTCTTATTTTGGGACGCTCTAGTTCCAGAGCATCTCATATCCTTTGACAAGCATTGCACAAATACACGTAGAAAATTAAGATGTTAACATTACTATATACCATTCTTTATAGAAAGGAAACACCAGATAATTTGCAATAATAAAAACCAGTGGGATTCAGTAGAAAGAATGTGTCAGTCCTGGATCAAGGGGCTTGGGTCAGTCTAGAGGCTTCTTGGGTGGCTTTGGGGAAGGCAATGAGATACAATGCAACCTTGGTAATCTTAAAAATTTCAACATAGCCAGGAGAGCCAGAGCTGGGATAAAAGTAACCAAGCAGAGCCTCAAAAGTTTGAATTAATACATCCTTGTCAAAGCCCGGTAAGTTTTTATAAATCAGTATGCCAGCCCTGCAAAATATCAAGCAAAGATTGCTATAAAACAATACAGAGCAACTAAATAAATCCCTATGCATACGATTGATCAGATGTGACCGAAAAATGTAGCAAAAAATGCCTTTTAACAGATAAATATTATTCGTCAATTAGGAATGGCCATCTCTACCATGAGGCACAGTGAAACAACCACCTCAGATGACAGATGGGACACTCCCCAGCCATTCTTTCTGAGTACTGCCTGAACCATTCTCCTTGGTGTGCCGTATGGCCTGCCCTGCATCTCCTAAACCAATGATTCCTAAAATCGGGTCCCTGGGTGCCCTTGGCCTCTGAGGGTGGCTCCATTTTAAAAAAAAGAAAAGAGTGTATGTGAGTATGTTGGAGGCAGCACAGAGCCCAGGGGCCACCTGTTTCACATCCCACTCTAAATTCTGCCCTCAGAAGCAGCAGGGACCGCTGTCCTATGGTCATTGCTGATGTAACAGTCAACTGCCAATCCAGTACATTTCTGCATATAGGGTCAGGATCAGGGTAGGGTGGGCTCCTTCTGCATTGTCTCAGGCAGCAAAATGTTTTGAGACACCTTGCCATCTAGCCGTGTCTTCTCTAGTCTGGCAGGTTACAACTCTCTAGGCTCTCAGACAGAGGTCTTCCCTGTCACTTCTTCAAGCTTAGATAAAGCAAAGTGTGCTGCTTATATACCTCCCCATAGCGCTTAAAGCACTCTCTGGGCAGTTTACAAGTTAATTGTGGAGGCTATACGTTGGGATAAGGACTTAATCTGACACCTTCTGCATGTGACACATTTTCTCTCCCACTGGGTCACCGCCCTTCCCTATGGCATGCATGCTCTGCAGAGGAAGCACTTTTGAGAAGTAGCCATGTTAGTCTGTTTTAGCACAAAATAAAACAGAGCTACTGGGGCATCTTTCAGACTAACCAGTTTATTCCAGTGTAAATTCTCATGGATTACTGCCCAGTTCTTCAGACACAATTTATTCAGGTGCTACAATACTTTTGGTTCCTAAGCCATCATTTCCTGAGTTGCTTTTTACCTTTTCAGCAAGAACATCAAGGCACACAATAAAAATACATTGTCCACTGTGAGCTCAGGTTTCTTTGTAGTTGTCTTTGTCAACATCACAAGTGTAGTTCAGCTGAGCATACCTGGCTGCTGTCAGACACTTGATGGAGTGGACCTTTGGTTTAATCCTTCCAAAAAGGGGCAGTTGTTGGGGTGTTTCTTTTCCTATATTATTAGTAGTAGGCAAAACTTTGTTCTCCTCCAATTCTATATCCCATACTTATTTCCCACCCCACTCGTAGGTGTTGTTTAGTCTTGAATGATTGGTTATAGTCCTCCAATATCTAGAGTACCATAACTCTTCTATAAGCAACAAAGACCTAAATCTGGCCCTTCAGTTTTTCCTAGATGTATAACTCTATTTATCCTCACCATTGGCTATGTTGGCCAAGAAGCAACACAACAACATTGAGACAGTCACAAGCTCTCAATTAATGACCTGAACAGATAGAAGGAAATGTGTGATTGAAGATAATTGGACCTTTTCAGTAGATGTCCAGATTTATGATGTCATACTCTAGCTTTCCTCCACCTGGTGCCTTCCAGATGTGTTGGATGACAGTTTTTCTCAGCTGTGTCAGTTGAAGATGGTGGTGATTGGAGGGCACCAGGTTGGGGAAGGCTGGCATATACCCATCAGATCATTTCCACATTCAGGGCCATTTTGACGTTCTTTCTCTCTCTCTTCTCTCAATTGTAGTTGGGATGGATTGGAAAATAAGGAATCATTTCCAATCTTGAACTGCACTTTCAGTTAAGAAAATATCTTTCCGATATCTTGCAGTGCTTGCTTGCTGTTCGCTGGGTCAACACTGAACATGTTCTGACTGGAATGAGCTCGTTCTCTCTCCATCTTGTTTATTTGTAAAATGGGAATAAAATACGCAGTGAAATCGACACCACCCAAGCTCTGGATTTCCTGGAAACCTCAGTTCAAGAAGGGTGTATCTGGGAGAAATAGAAAGGTAACTTAATGCATAAACCTTGGGACAGTTGCTTAAGAGTGGAGGAGAAAGTTTTGGTCCAACAGCAAGGGTGTTTTTGAAGTGAATGTCACAACACAGGATGATAGGGTGTGCCAAAACCTGCCATTCCTTTTCAAAACATCTTTATATGCATCCATTTGAGAAGAACACTCTTTCACTTCAAAGACCTGGCTAATCTGAATTAGTTCTGACCCTAGCACATTGCTTACTGGAAATAAGTAATTCATTTCTAAAGCTATTCCTGTCATGAAAGCTAACATGTATCTGTTTTCTCTGCTTTGTGATGCATAAAAATGGCATTTCATATCTTCTGTTTTGGAAAGGTGTTTATGTATCAGTTCATTGCAGATGGGCAACAGGGGCTCTGCAAATGTTTTTTTCCCTGCAGCTTCCACCATTCCTGACCATTGGCTGAGATGGGGACTGATGAGAATTGCAGGCCAACAGCATCTATAGGGCCACATGTTTCCTCTTCCTTGGCCATACACATAGGGTTGTTTGGAGATATGGAGCATGTGGCCCACCAGACATGGGTATCTGCAGGAAAGGACAAGATGGGTGCCTACCCCACACTACAATGTTGAATTTGTTTATTATGGTAACATACGTGGAGCAATGCTCTGTGTTATAGTAGTGCACACATTATATGTTTCAATTTTGTTGTTGTTTAGTCGTTAAGTCATGTCCGACTCTTCGTGACCCCATGGACCACAGCACACCAGGCCCTCCTGTCTTCCACTGCCTCCCAGAGTTGGGTCAAATTCATGTTGGTAGCTTCAATGACACTGTCCAACCATCTCGTCCTCTGTCGTCCCCTTCTCCTCTTGCCTTCACACTTTCCCAGCATCAGGGTCTTTTCCAGGGAGTCTTCTCTTCTCATGAGATGGCCAAAGTATTGGAGCCTCAGTTTCAGGATCTGTCCTTCCAGTGAGCGCTCAGGGTTGATTTCCTTCAAAATTGATAGGTTTGTTCTCTTTGCAGTCCAGGGGACTCTCAAGAGTCGCCTCCAGCACCACAATTCAAAATTACACTCATATAATAGTATTAAATGAAGCCTGAACTCTTACTAGAAGCAAAAATGACTAAACCGAGACTACTGTACTTTGAGCATATCATAAGAAGACAAGCATCAGAGCAAAGGACAGTAATGCTGGGACCAGTTGAAGGAAGCAGAGAAAGAGGAAGACAGGATATGAGACAGATTGACTCAATAAAGGAAGCCACAATGTTGAGTTTGCAAACGTAAGCAGGACTGATAACAACAAAACTTTTTGGGAGATCACTAAAGTCATGAGATTGGTATAAACTGGAAGCAACATGATAGCCTATAACCAGGATGCAGATTTTCTCCACAAGAAAATTCCTGCAGACATCCTTGCCTCTGGTAACTGAACTGCACATCTCACCATTCTTTGTTAGAATTCATAAGAATTATATTCCATCAATATTTGATGGTCCAATGGTTCCTCCAGTCTTCTGGTCTACAACAGTGGGATGCAGTCCATCCTAGCTACAGCACATATAATTCACCACCCCCTTATTCTTGGAATACTCCAGGACAGTGCAGCTTACTCAATGCTACAAAGGCTTTCTCTTCTCCCTGGAGGCACAGTGAGGACTCAAGATCCCAACCTCTGGCTCCGCAGTCAGGTACCCAACAGGTCTGGCATAAATCAGGTGTAAAGCAGCCTGTGGGTGATCTCTGTGGACTCCATGCTCTTCTTTAAGCATAATCTTGGAGATTTCCTAATGGACTTTGCTCCTCCTCCCTCCTCACCAATGGAAGCATAAGAGAGATGGTCTCCAGTGAAAAAGTTCCACCCTGGCCCATTCCTCACACAGTGACCCAAAACCATCAAAGAAAGTAATCCAGCTCACAAAGGGCAGAAGTAGGAGCAAACCCCATTCACAACTGAGCCACAGGTGCAGGGTTTGAACTTCATACATCAAGGAAACTTTCAACCCTTGTCCCTGTTGATCTGTAAGTGTTGTCTCTGTCATCATCACCATTAGAAATCAAACCTTACTGTTCATCTCTTTATTTTATCTGTGATGGAAGGAGAGTCTCCTCCTTATTATGATTTATACTGGGGTAGGGAATGTCAGCACTGCTTAGGATATCAAATGGTTGAACTCTGTGACCTCTAGTAGTATTTCTATTTGGTTCTGAACTTCAGCTAAGCCTTATACTGTGTCAGACCTATGGTCCTTCTAGCGCAGCCTTGCCTATCCTGCCTGGAGGCAGCTGTCTTGACCTTACTGAATGGCAATGACTTTTTCACTAATGGTCACATGAGCAGGTCACACACTTCTCAGGTGGCTTCAGGCACCTCCTTGGCATCTTTCAACACCTTAAATCTAGCCAACACTCCTTATTACCACTAGGGAAGGCATTAGCCTCAAAGGATAACCACCCCACAAAACCTTAGCCATGTATTTTGTGGTTGCTCCCTTCTACTTTGCCCCCAACCAGAGGGTCCCTCCCCCAAGCTGGTATCTTTTACGCGTATATATCCAGGAACTAATGAACTAATGGTTTTTACTCTCTGTTTGATCTCCTGCGTAACCTCTCTGGCAATACGTGACTTTGTGCGATATAGCTGTATTGTTTTCTATTTGAGGTCCGCTAAGTACCTGCTTAATAATAATCAAGTGCCGTCAAGTCCATTCTGACTTATGGTGACCCTTTTCAGGATTCTCCAGGTAGAGAATATTCAGATGTGGTTTGCCATACCCTTTTTCCAGGGTTTCCCTGGGACTTCAGCTCACCCAAAGCCACACAGACTGGCTCTTCTCAGGGCACAGAGGGGAACTGACCTCCCCAACTTCTGGCTCCACACTCCAAAACCACTGAGCTATCCAGGCAATCAAGTACTACCTTCTTAACCTCTCATAAACAATCTGAAAAATATGAATATATTCTTTCTGTATTTCAAGATCAAAATAAATGCTTTTCCAGAATCTCTAACCTTCTGACTACACACAGACACCAGGCTCTCAAGACAGACTTTTTCTTAACAGAATCTCCAACTGCCGCCTTCTCCTTCCCTCTAAAATAGGCTCCTTTTTAACTGAGCCCCCCAAACCAGACTCCTCCCCACTCCATTCTAGTCACACCCACCAATTAACATTTAGCCCAGCACTCTGCATTCTAGCATCCATCTGCCAATCATCCTAGCACATCACCCAAGCATGTATACAATTCAGGCTTTCACAGCCATTTAAAATACCAATCTGTCACTGTTATCTAGAAATACAGTTCTCCCATCCAGCTAGCTGCCAGGTCCGCTTTCCTAAATCAGACAAGCATGCTTGGGTGTGCTCAGGATGTTAGAATTGTGACCAATGGTTCCTCAAGTTCTGTTTTGCTGCCTGACCTGCCTAATAGAAGAAATGACCCAGTTCGTGTCTTAATGGTTGAATTGCTTCTGCTGCCAGATTACTGTGCAATAGCACAGTGACAGTTTCATGGATTTCAAGACCATGCCCTAGAGGGTCCTGTACATCATAGTCACATAACAGGAAACTTAAATGCTTTGGCCTTCCTAGAGAGTGACAAAACTATGAGGGAGATGCTCTGCATCAGCAACTGTACAGATGCAGCTGATGCTATACAGTTTTACTTCATCCATTAGCAGCAAACCTGTCCACATGTCTGAACTGGGCCTAACTCAAGACTAAAGCCACTCAGGTCTCCAAACATGTAAGTTAAGCAGGGATGCATTAATCTTGAGGTTCAGTATTTGGGGTCCAGTCTCCAGGTCACAATTTTCAGACCCGAAATCTCAGGATGTAGGAAACTGCTATGCTAGTAATCCTAGATTTTGGGGTCTAATGCTGCTACTAGAATTCATAAATTGGCCTTTAAATTCAAGACTAATTTTTTGCATTGTCACACATGCTGACTGTGGCAATTCTTGCTGAAGGCCCTGTTCCTCATGCCTCTCCTATTCCTTATACAGAAGTGGACTGGACTGAAAACTGAATCTCAGTCCTGCCACAGCTAATTGTGGCTAATATATGAGCCACTTGGCCCATGCATCCATTGTGCATCCGAGATGTACCGCAGCACCTCATCAATTGGCTTCAACTAGCCACGGCTAGTTATACAAACCTTACGCAAACACAAATACACCTTTGGACAGTATACTTCACTGTTATTTATACTGAATTTTATGTTTTACGTAAGATCCATCATGAGGACCTAAGTACATTTAAACAAAGAAGAGCAGCATTAGTATAATGCTAGCATCGTATTACTGTGTATGGGGTTTTTGTTATTGTTGGCATGTAGAAACACCAAGCAATACAAGGAAGGAGATACAATGGCTGGAATCCTGTTGCACATCTTTGCATCATACAACTTGGATGACATCATCAGCTGCTGTTGTTTTGGGGAAATCAAATGCTTCCTTATCTCCCCCCCCCCAGGTTTTTACGATCCCTAGGGATTTCTTTCGTCCAGAGGAAGCTTTGGGGAGAAGGGAGCAGTGGACTGGGGAGGGGGCCTCTTTCATGTTAGAAAATCACTGCTTCTAGTCTCGGTGGTAGCCCCAGTCCCAGCAGCAGTAGTTTTTCAAGAGCCTCCACCTCTGGTTCCGCAGTTCCCAAAGGCTTCCCCAGGAGGAAAAGGATCCCTAAGGGCCCCTGGACCCTGGGTAGGAGAAACAGGATATGTTTAATTCCTCCAAAATGGTTGTGGATGATGACATCATCCATGTAATAAAATTGTGCAACAGGATTCCAGCCAGTGACTCAAAACACACTGCACCAATATTGCAAAAATTGGCTCTATAGTCTGTTCAGCATTCCCATCAGTCTACTTATTCTGCTAAACCATATTTATGGATAATGTTTAATTGGATGACTGGGAATACCCCAAAGTGATATTTAAATGAGAAATGAATCACCCGTTTTACTTTTTCTCCCCCGCGTGGAATATTTAAACCACAAAAAAATTGTGCCTTTACAGCACATTTTCTCATATATTCACTTTTCCTATAGGGGATTGATCCCGAAGTTAACATTTAAAAAATGGTTCTTTGTAGCGAAAATCGGTGTGGATCTTTACTAAAAGAAAAAAAAAATTAACCATAATATATCTGAAATCATTGGGATTAGCCCCTTTTTTCTCTCTCCTTTCCTGTGTGCCTTCAATTAGCTGCATAAAAGCAAACCCACGGCTTTAGAGCTGAAAATAGCTGAAGCAAAGTGACGCAGATTTCACCCGAGATGAAAGACTGGATTCCAGAAGCCTAATTAAAAGCAACTGAGACACCAGCATTTGATACAGAGTTTACTCACCTGAAAAAATAAATGGAGAACTGTAGCATGGTTTTAGTGGGAAAGGGGCTGGCGGGTTTTCACTCAGGTCACAGGAAGGCCTAGCACTGCGAGAACACAAAATCTGTCTGTTCCTTCAGAGTCAGAGGGAGGTCAGTCCAGGAGTTGAAGCTGCAGCTGCAGAACACTGAGCCATACTGAAATATGGGGGATAACAGAGGCTGGAAGCTCAGAGGGGGTTTTAAAGGTAGGGTGAGAGGCATCCCTTCCAGTCAGTTCTTGTTGTCATCTCTTGTGAAACAGGTTTTGCAATGCTTCAAAGAGGGAGGGGTGAGCATTTCACCCAGGTTCATTTTTTTGGTAAAGCACTTCTCTAAATTTCCAAGTTTCTTCATCTTGGGGTTAGAAAGAACTTGAGGTTTTCTTGCTTTTCCCCCCAAAGAAAAGTGGGAGAAACTGAACAGGACATTCAAGTCCATCCAAGGCTTTGGGGAGTTAACTCTTAAAAGTCAGGATTTGAATCCCTGTGTATTCAACTAGGCTTGTGTTGAGAGGCTCCCCATCTCTAACACATATACAGCAGACCGGTATCATATGAACATCTCCACCTCTCAACAGCTGCACTTCCTGAATTTAGCTAGGGGAAATGAGGGAGGCTTTGATTTTTTAGCCCTTTAGTTTTTGAAGAATTTACAAATGTCTTCATATATAGGATGGGGGGGGGGGGGGGAGATCAAAGTCCAGTCAACAGGGAAGAAAGTGAAAATCTCAGATTTTCCCCCTTCTTAATTTTAATTTAACTTATGGAACATAATACTGAGTCAGAGTATCTCCTTGGTCTTGTCTTCATCAGGAGATCATCATCATTTTGTTACTTTCAAAAGAAGCATAGGTAACCAGACAAGAACTCAGTAATTCCCATCCCTCAGATTTTTTTGGTGATCCACAAGCAGCCACGGGGGGGGGGGGGGGGGGGAAGAGAAGAAGCAACATCAAATACCATCAATGTCCTTACGATTTTTTTTAAACCAGAAAAGCACCAACATGAGCAAAATTTGACAAAAATACCGCAATCTTGTTATCAAGCAAAGTCCAAAGAAACAAAACAAAAAGACAAAAACACGTGGCACCTTAACAACTAATGATTATATTTTAATGTGAGCTTTTGTGGACAATATTATATATATTATATATTGTTATTAATAATATATTATTAAAATATAATAGTCTTTAAGGTGCCACGTATTTTTGTCTTGTTTTGTTTTGTTTTATTTTGTTTCTTGGGACTTTTGCTTGATATGCTTGCACAGACTAAAATGGCTACCTCTTCTAAAATTAAGACAGTCTCCCTAAATGTTTGTACAAAACAAGTAAACATTTTGTGAAAATTCTTGTTTGCCTATTTTTCTTAAAAATGGATAAAAAATAACTATCTTGGCCCTTATTATTATTTTTAAAAGTAGCAAGTAGTGACATTGTTTCTTACATGATACTTCCAAACATGATCGTGTAAGCCTTACTCTTATCTCTCAGGCCTTCTTGCAAGAAAGCAGGTCAGACTTTCTCCAAGAGCAAATTTTGGTTTCCATAACAGGCCACTGCATGGTGAAGAAGAGAGGGTATGAAGGAAGGAAGACAGAGAAGAGATGGTGGAATGAGAAAGAGAGAGAAACTGCAGCCCCACTTCTGCTTCTAGCCAAGCCGCTACTGGTTTCGACCACTGTATGCCACCAGCATGCAGCCTCCTCCCATAAATTGCCCGTAAACAAAAGCAACCCTCAAATGATAATTAAAAAACCCCACAACCTCCTTTGTCTACACTAATTGGTAGTGCCTTTCACCTCCCAAAGGTTGAGGGATTCTGGATGTAGATGTAATCAAGACATCTTAGTTCCCCAAATGACAAAGATTACTGATTTGTAGCCAAGTACATTTTGGGGGGTGGGGTGGGAATCCCTCAGGGCAATTCTTCTTAGTGACAGCATGCAACGCTAGGCTGTTTCAGCCACTGTCTTTAGTTAATGTGACTCTTGGGGTTGCAGTTGTGTTTAAGGAAGTACATACTCATCCATTTGAATGGGAAGGGGGTAGGTTAACTTTTTATCCTAAAAGAAGTGTGCAGGAAAAGGAAGAGAAACAGTCTCCTACTTCCCCAGTGCTGTATTGCTTCAAGCCATTTTCCTCCTACTCCCACTGTGATGGTTCACTTCCATTAGAACTCGGATGCTGGGAATGTTTTTAAATACCACAGTGAGGTGGGGAAAGAATAATTTCATTTTTCATTGTGCTTTATAATGATGCAGACAAGTCTGTGTTTAATAAACACACCGGCATCTGGTTTGGCATGTCACTATTTGTGGAGGGTGGCAGCAACTATCGCCTCTCTCCAACCAAAGGCAATCCCAGCTACAACCCTGGGGTGGAGCATGTGTGGCTGCCCATCTGTTGCTGGACTGCAACTCTCATTATCCCCACAGTTGGCTATGATGGTTAGAGACCTGTTGGGAGCTGCAGTTTGACAACGGTTTGGAGAGCCACATGTACCTTTCCTTGGATACAGAAGAGTCTCCCACAGATTGCTGTCCTACATTTAATTACATACATTCATCCAACCCTTACAGAAAGAAAGCCACGAAAGGGGCATAAACTATGTACAGAATGTATGAACACCAATACAGTGACAGCCATCTGTTTTCAGAAGCAAGTATCTGTCTACAGAAATGACTAGATGGGAAGAGGGGCCTTGTCCTATCCCCCTCTCTTAGGCTGGTGTCAAAACTTCCGTTGTCTTGTCACTTGACTATTTATGTAACGGGGTCATAAAATAACCACAGGAATAGACATGTTTTCTTTCATAATCTTCACTTATTACCTCTCTTCCTCTTTCGCTGCCACCAACCCTGAGCTGCTCTGATGTGTGTGTGTGTGCCTCTTCACTCAGGCCCTTATAACACCCTCCCCATAGCCAGCCCTCAGATATATTGAGCCCACCTCCACTCAGCTGGAATAGAACTAATAAGGTTTTGTTCAAATAAGAGTGCTAAGAGGATGTTGTTTATTCCTAGCCTTCAAATCCATTCAGCAGAATTATTCTCTTTATCATCTCTCTCTCAGACTGGTCTTACAAGCACAGTTCCTCTCCTTATCTAGTTTATCTAGAATCCTCCTTACCAACATTCCAGGCTCCTCACTCATCCCTTCCCATGGTGTATGCATGGAAACCAATGCATTTCAAGCAGTACATTTACCATCAGAATCCCTTTAAATATAACCAGGCATCACAGGCCTGCCTCAGCAAGGAGACAATGCTAGAGCCTGAAAAATTACCTTTCTGGATTTTAGGCTCCAGGGCCCCTACCCCTGTCGATACGGCCACTGCCCACAAGCTATAGTTGCAAAGAGTAACTTTTCCAAGCTGTGGGTCTTAATGCATACAACTCCATCCTCAGTTAGGACAGAGCGAAAGAGGCTGTTTCAGAGGGGTAGGAGTGGTGTACATGCATAAAAGGAAAATCTGCCCAAAGGGGTACAGAAATAATTAAGAACTCTAGGTTGCCTGCAATTCCGGTTCAGATTAAAATTATCTATCGGTGAGCTAAGAGGATTAAAATAAAACATAATTGTGTGTACCATATTTATTATAAGAAATATATAAATAATTGCAATTAAAAATAACTGTGGCAAACACCCCCCCCCCCGAAAACACTTGGGGGTCATGACCTCCAGGTTGGGTACCTGTGATCTATGTGTTAAACTGTTGTCTCATGGAACACATTGGAAGTCTACAATAACCTGATTGTCTAGATTGATCTTAGGTGTGGTTTAAAGGCTATCACTTGCAAGTTGACACTGATTCGAGAAAGGTGTTTTGAGTTCAGAAGAATGATATGTTGTTGTTGTGTGCCATCAAGTCACCCCCGAGTTATAGCAACCATATATATGAGTGATCTCCAAAATGACCTGTCCTGAACCTGCTCAGCTCCTACAAACCCGTGATGTCCCTTAGGTAGTTAGTCCATCTCATAGCTGGTCTTCCTCATTTCCTGCTACATTCACCCTTTCCCAGCATTATTGTCTTTTCCAGAGAATCCTGCTTTCTCATGATGTGCCCAAAGAAGAACAGGTTCAGCTTCAACATTTTTGCCTCCAGAGATAGTTCAGGCTTGATTTGATTTAGGACCCACTTGTTCATCTTTCTGGCAGTCCAGGGTATCCACAAAGGTCTCTTGCAGCCCCATATTTCAAACAAATCATTTTTTCCCCTGTCAGCTTCCTTAACTGTTCAGCTTTCAGTCCCATACCTCAAGTGATACAAGACATCATTATGAAGGCACCTCTGCCATGCTTTCTTGGGGAAATTGTTTTTGTCCTAAATCATAAAGGAAAACGAACATTCTGATATCCAACTACTGGAATGTGCCACCAAAAAAACAAAACAAAAAAAAACACAACCAAATTGTCTCGGAATATGTCTCCTAAAAACATTAGGAATAATCAGCTAATTCTAGTTACATGTGATAAGTTTTCATTGCAGCATAATATAATTAAATGGCCTTATCCTGTAAAAATGTTCTCTGTGTAGTATCCCCTGTGTAGTATTCCCTTTTAATATAACTTTTCAAAGGCTTTTCATTGTTACTTTGCTTTTATAAAAGCTTGCTTTGATATCACTATGTGGTACATTACTTCCATGTGTGAAGGACATACTAGAGGGTATTGTATGTGGGAATGGTGAGATGTAAAAGGGCATTTGTATTAACAAATGAACAGAGGGAACATGATGTGAAGCCATAGGCACATTTTCCGACTGTGGACTTTCTCTAAAATTAACAATAGTAATATATTTTATGAGGTTCATATACAAATCAGTTAAATTATTTTAAAATATGTGCAAGAATGACTTAAAAGCACCACTTTAATCTTTTCATTTTTACATGGGCATGTTTTTATGTTTCACTTGTCCAGCTACAGTCCTCCTCCTAAGGAAATCATCTGTGAATAGGGTGGCCACTACTCCATCACTAGAAAGAAGGACTGACATCACAAAAGATAAGGGCACATAGGATGATGAACATTAAAAAGGAGGACCTTCCCCAGAAACGGGAATAATTTTGTTTGCATTAAATTGGCATGTACTAATTTAAATCAATATATGTAAATATTACCACAATCAGAAATTGTTACTATAATTAAAACAGAAATGCACTACTGCTCCCATATTGCACAAGATTGTGACTAGGTAACACAAGGGTTGTGACAGTGTTGAGATAAGGAAGGGGTATAAATCAAACACCAAAAGTCATGGTGTATAATAACTCTCTGAAATGTCCTGTGATTTGTATTTTCTTCCACTTACAGAAAAAGAATATGTCTAGAAAGGAAATAAACAGGGTCCCTGTAGTTTTGTTGAAACATCCAGCTGGGCAGTGATTAGTTATTACTAAGGAATGGTCTAAAGAGTGCTATCAGAATATCCACTCCTGGGACTGACTTCAAATCTGAAATCACACAAAATTGACACGCCATGCTTTATCCTTCCTGCAATGCATCAGTAGTTATACCCATGGTGTGTGGCTAGTGTCTTTTCTCACAAACTGCACCCTCCCAGCCATTTTACTTAAAAAACAAGAAAGAGCTAATTAGAGAAATATGTGTGCATTGTTATTTATCCTGTATTTCCTGTGATCTATATTGCTTCATAAGATGTTCATCCTCCAGGATAAAAAGTTAGGATAAACTGTCCCACTGAAACCCTCCCAGGGGTGTAACGTAAGATGGAGCAACTGGGGCTTTGCCCAGGGTACCAAAATTTGGAGGGTATAAAAAATGAAAAATCTACTCGTCACTATCAGGAAAACAAACAAGAACACCTACTATTCCTGTTCACTTTCCTGTGTGTGTGTTTTTTTCTTTTTCTTTTTTGAAACCATGAACTTTCTCTTTCTTTAGGGGAAGGACACTACATTCTTCCCCCTCCTTTTTTCTTGGGGGAAGCCTTGTACCCCTGCCTCACAGCAGAGTACGTGAGAGATGGTGCTGCTTGCCATGGGTGCCAAAAGGGCTAGATACAGTTCTGGCCCATCCTCCTGCAGGTGAAACTGATAAGCGCTTGCACCCAAATTACAAACCTCAACAATCATAAGAAAATACAGTCATTCCTTGGAGCAGTGTTTCCCAACCTGGGAGTTGTGACCCCCAAGGGGGTCACAAAGTGTTTTCTGAGGAGGGATCACAGATCACCTTATATGTGTTTTAGCCCTTGCTTAATAATTTCTTCCTTGACCTTTTGGAGAAGGATATTAAAGTGAGTGTGCACGTGTATGTATGAGAAACAGGCCCTTTGGGGAGAGAAAGAAGCCTCTACTTTCTAAGAAGGGATGACTTTACCCCATTAAAAATACCTTTTTATGCAAACATGTTTGGAGGCTCACAGCTCAAAAAAGGCTGGGAACTACTGCCTTAAAGCATTATGGCAAGTATACAGTTGGGGAAAAAACCTATTACCATATGAGGATATATCAAGAAATCTTTCCACCTGTACTTCCTTCTTCAAAATACAAACAGTATATCAAAGTGATGACAATTAGAGATGAGGATATTCGTATTTGCAAACAAATACAAATATTCCTGTCCCAGCTGGACCTAATGAGGGTTTGGCCCCCGGGACTGGCCCATCCACTCACATGTCCCAGTGCCGCAAAGATCCTGCTCTTACTGCCAATCGCGCCAGGAGCTCCGCTGTCTTCCTGCTCAGCTGGCCACTCCAGGCAGAGGGCAGGAGGACGAGTCTCCCTGCACGCCTGCTGAGTGGCCAGCCGAGCAGGAAGACAGCAGAACTCCTGGAGAAATTGGAGGGAAGAGCAGGACCTTTGCGGTGCCAGAATGTGTGAGTGGATGGTCCAGTCCCGGGAGCTTGACCCTCATTAGGTCCAGCTGGGATAAGTAAGCCCAATGAATCAGTGGAGATTTGGTGAGTCTACTCCTCCATAAGTTCCATTGATTCAATGGGCCTACTGTAGTTGCAACTTAATGCTGGATTTCACCCAGTGTTTTACTGTATGTATTTTGGAGAATAAATAATAATAAATAGTGAAAAATAGGCATACAGACTTTCTGATATATAGTATGCCTTATAAAGGCATAAAATGCAGCACATTATTTATAAATCTGCTACTCAATAAGACAAACGAATTGCAGTTGCAGATGACAGTGTTGCTATTGTACTCAGAAAGCCTCAAAAGGAGATTATGCAAAGGCTCTCAAGGGATTTTGGCATATGCTACCAGACCGGAAGAGGAACAGACCAGAGAAAGTGACGATTGATGGAAAAAGAGTGGCAAAGTCCATGGGTGAAAAGAAGAAGACTGAAAAACTATAAAGGCACAGGAAGGGAAGAAAAACATGTGTTCTGCATTGCCCAGAGAAAAATTGTATTGTGCCTTAGATTTTCTGGGAATGCATATTAATTGCAAAAACAAAAACAGAAGTATTGTGGCACCTTCAAAATTAACAAATTCATTTCAGTGTGTGCTTTCACCGATTCACAATTCACAGTTTCAAACACGGTATTTTAGACCCTAATATTAAATCAGTCCACTATTCAAACGCATCCCTCTACATCTTTATTAGTTTTAACTTGTTGGGAAGAAAAACCCATATAAACTGAACAGGAGAGTATGATAGGCTAGTTTTTTTTCCTGATTATGAATTCCAGTGATATGACTCCAATTTAATCCAAATTTCATATTCTAGGATTTTCTTTTCATTGTTTAGATACAATATGGTTGAGATTATTTGTTCTCTCCAGAAAGAATTCTGGGAACTCTTGGTCTAAAGTTTCTAGCCCATTTATTCATGTCATTAAGAAAGGACATTACATCTGAATGGCCAGTCATAACCAAGAGTTGACCATTAAATCAATTATTAAGTGGTAAGTCAACACTTCTGTAAATCCAGTTGAGTCAACGGGTCTTCTCTGTTGGAACTAGCAATAGGATGCTGCCCAGTGAAATTAACATGTTTTCTGATCCTCTGTCTCTGACTCACCTTCTATGGTAAGTTAATTTCTCCATCTGATTCTCAACTTCTGGCCTGCCAACCCAGGACTGTGGGTACTGATGTCACTTTCCAGTATTTTATGATCTCCACTCCTGCCAACAGGAGTGAAATACACTCTTTGGGAAAACACAGTGCTGGTGCACCTCCCATATTCCCAAACATAATCTATCCTAGCCTGAATGCACACAGTCTCAAGGCCAAATTTGGGATTGCATTTGTTTCTTTAAAAAAAAAAAAAGGAGACAGGGAGCTGGCTTTTCTTTTGTATGACCACATATTAGGAGCTCTTACTGTTTTATTTGCCAACATAGTCCTCAAATCCCCTCTCTACTCAACTTGCTAGTACCCTGGAGAAAAAAGCTTCTATTGGCACCACAGCTCTACTAAGCCAATTCTACTAAGTAGAATTGTCGTGAATAGCTTAGAAAGATCAGTGAACAAAATATTTGGTTTCATTACGCATCAACATAGTTATTTTTAGAACGCTAACATTTATAAGCAAGATACGTGTGAATACATGCACCATTAGGTTATGTACCTTCTGGAATTATATATTTCTGAGAGAAAAAAATTTTGAAGTAAGAAAATGAAACCTTAAATATACTTCTTGTTAGTGCATAACAGATTTTTAAAAATTCTACAGAGAAAGAATGAGTAATTAGTAGTTATTTTCACCAAGAATGATGAAGAGTGCACATAATTGGAGCCCAAAATAAGTTAAATTATCCAAAAGGGATAATATTTTTACAATGTCATAGTTCAGGCAGGGTGCTTATGCCCTGACATCTGCTCCAACAAGGAACCTCCTTGACTTGTTACTTTTCTTGCAACAAAGGCTGCCTAAGACTTTTTGATGCCTGTGGCAAAGGACAAGATGGCGCCTGTTTCCTGTTCCATGTAAAGAAGCTGTCAAGATGGATACTTTCATCTTCCTGCAATACTGTTGTTGGGACAGTGTTTTTCTACCACGCCTGGGAGCAGCAAACAACTTACAGGGCACAGGGCAGATATGGGGTGCTCAGCACTCTGTCATCCAACATCTTGTCACTATTCCTCCCGCTCCTCAACAACTGCCATCTGAGGTAGCTGCCAAATTTGGCGTAATGCTTCGGTCAGGAGTGTCCTGGAATGCCATAGCATGTACCAGAGAGGTTTATCATGAACAAACGCCACACATTAGTCATCAGCACATTGACCCATACTGTCTGCAATGTGGCACCAGAAAAGAGCCTACAGAACATCTAAGTCCCAGATTAATCAGGTAAGTAAGCCAAACAACAGTGCACTAGCAATGTATTCTTCCTCATCTTCAGGCAGAAATCACTATCCCATCTCAAGCAAAACAATACTCCTAGCATCCCCATTCTTCCCTCTTCCTGTATTCTTCCCTCTGTCTACTCTTTTCAGGATACTTATCCATGTGCATGTTTTGGTAGAATTAAGCCAACCTGCCCAATCTCAGTTCAAAATGAGCTGCATCTTACCAAGCTTTGAGGGACATGTCATCTTGTTTCTGATGAAATTATCCTCCCCATCTACAGTTCTCTCAGTTTTGTAGGGGCTCCTCGTGGTGGCTTTCCTGTTTTCTGAAACTTATGTTGTGGAAGAAGAATATGGGAAATAACAGCTATTGGGCTAAAAGTCTTGCTCAATTTTCACCTTGTTGAAATGAAAGTTTCAGACTGAGTATGCTCAGAATCTCCAGTTTTATCTTTGTTTTACAATTCTCATGCTGATTGTAATAGAAGGGAAGTATTTAAATGACACACTGTGATATCTCTATCACAGTGCCTGAGAAATGGCATTGAAAAGCCAGCAGGTTTACTCTGGGAAGGACAGTGTTTAGCATTTCCCGACATTCATGTCAGCAGCATAGGATTAACTTAAAGTATCCCTCAGTCTTAGGCTCCATTTTCTCTCTGACCAGTTTGAAATGTGTGAGAAAGTGCAGGAAATGTGAGGGGAATGTAGAAAATGGCAGATGGCAAAGCCAGAGTGAGTCATTGTATGTTAAGGTAAAGCTGGAGGGAGTTGTTCTTTTCAATTCTCAGTGGTCCATGGATTTCTAAAATGGGAAACATATGTCTCTGTGGGGGAAATGAACCCCAATTTTGGAATTTTTCTCCATCAATATTTTGGGAGTGATTTTGCTACTACTAAAGGCCTCCCCTCCTCCACAGCTGCAGACCCCAAAAGGTTTCCCCAGAGCCTGGGAACCTAAGAGGAGGGAGCTTGGAAGCTTTTAATTACTTTAAATTAAATGCTTTCAGTGCCCAATCACCATGCAAAGTTACACCAACAGGATTTTGCCTTCTGTCCAATCTATGGCAACTTAAAGGTATGTGTAGAATTATTATCATTATATGCCATCAAATCACCTTCAATCCACAGTGACCCTATGAATAAGTGACCTCCCAGATGACCTATCATTAAATTGGATTGATAGTTTCCTCAGCTCTTGCAAAGGCAAGGCCGTGGCTTCCTTTATGGAAATCAATCCGGTTTGGCCTTCCTCTTCTCCTGCTGCCTTCAATTTTTCCTAGCCCTATAGTTTAGAACAGCAATGAGAAATTTCAAGATCATGACTCTCCCAATTCATTTTTAAAAACTGAAATTTCATGTGATATTACTGGGCACACTATTTTTAATAACACAACATCACATAAGTCACTAGCAAAAAGCAACCCTGTCCTTGCTATTAATTGGCATATAATTGAAGACGCATGTTGTTTAAAATACCTGTGGTTTTGTCCTGATCACATCTCCCTCACACAGAAGGGAAATGGACTAAATCTATTAAAGTGGGGAAAGGGAGCCAAAATGCATAAACTGGTATATTGAAGGTATCCTATGGGGACTTTTTAAAGCAGATATTTTTGCAGAATATTCATACAGAGATCATAGAAGAGGGGAAAGGGGAAAGGTGGCTCAGATGCATTAACCAGAGCAGGGGCCGACCTCTTAAGTATTCTGCTGCTTCAATTTGGCTATATAGGCTTTCTGTTCCTTTGTTTAGAATGTTTAATTTCCCAAAATGTTTAGAAAAATACATACTTTGAACCTGACACTTGCAAATTTTGTGCTCATGCATAACTCATGTACATTTTGCTTTGTGCCTTGTGCTCAGCTGGGCCTCTCTTTTTTCTCTGGTCGTGGAAGGAAAGTAAACTATGCAAAAGGCTGGGGCCAGTTGCAAGGTAAGGCAGGCCTTCCAAAAACCTGCTGCAAGCATTTCCCTTGCTATTTTGCTGGAATGATTTAAAGCTTCAGCCAATTGGCAAATGCTTGCAAACTTCTTTTTAATGCAGCACAAGGAAAACATTTTTATAAGGCTGTTTTTAAAATTATATGTAAGAGAGACTCTCTCTCTCAATCTCTCTCTCTCTCTCTCTCTCTCTTTAAGCATTTATTTTCATGATGGCAAAGAGATGTCACCGTTGACACCCAATTCAAACACACCTGTTTCTCAATGTATGTGTCAAAGGCTGTATCAGGCAGACAAAAAAGAGGGTGAAATTACAGTGTTGCAGATTAATATAATTAATAGTAGGCATCCTTCCGTCTCGAGAGACTATGGTAACGTGCTCTGAATAGAGGACTTGGAACAGCATCTAGTGTGGCTGAGAAGGCCAATTCGAGAGTGACAATCCCTTCCACACTGAAGACAAATACAATCTGTCCCCTGTCCAGCTCCCTGATTTGGCTGGTTTCGGGACTGCCTCTTTGCCTCGGCCTGCTGGACAAGTGTCTCTTCAAAATGGGAGAGGCCATGCTGCACCGCCTGCCTCCAGGCTGAACGCTCAGATGTCAAGGTTTCCCCTCTGTTGAGGTCCATTCCTAAGGCCTTCAGGTCGCACTTGCAGATATCCTTGTATCACAGCTGTGGTCTCCCTCTGGGGCGATTTCCCTCCACTAATTCTCCATACAGGAGATCTTTTGGAATCCGACCGTCAGCCATTCTCACGACATGCCCAAGCCAACGTAGACGTTACTGTTTCAGTAATGTATACATGCTAAAAATTCCAGCTCGTTCTAGGACTACTCTGTTTGGAACTTTGTCCTGCCAGGTGATACCAAAAATGTGTTGGAGACAATGCATATGGAACATGTTCAGCTTCCTCTCCTGCCGTGCACAAAGGGTCCAGGACTCACTGCAGTACAGAAGTGTACTCAGGACAGAGGCTCTATAGAACTGGATCTTGGTATATGCCATCAGCTTCTTATTAAGCCATACTCTCTTTGTGAGTCTAGAGAACATGGTAGCTGCTTTGCCAATGTGTTTATCCAGCTCAACATCTAGAGAGAGAGTGTCAGAGATCATTGAGCCAAGGTACACAAAGTCATGAACAACCTCCAATTCTTGTGTAGAGATGGTAATAGAGGGAGGTGAGTCCACGCCCTGGCCCATGACTTGTGTTTTCTTCAGGCTGATTGTTAATCCAAAGTCTTGTCAGGCCTTACTAAAATGATTCATAAGTTGTTGGAGGTCTTCAGCAGAATGGTCGATAGTCCGGAGATAGACACCTTCTGTTGCAGTTCCAAAAGCATGCTTCAGCATGACAGCAAAAAAGATCCCAAACAAAGTCGACGCCAGGACACAGCCCTGTTTCACTCCGCTTCAGATGTCAAAGGGATTAATAATGATCTCTTATAAAGTGTACAGGTTTATTGTATGCCACTGTCTCTTCTGGCCTATTAATACAATGAGATGGGTTTTGTGTGACTTGAAAAAGGATACAGCAGCTAAGGATGCAAATCCTAGCATGATTCCTCCTCCAGAAGCAAAGAAAGCTTGAGAGTTTTCTCCTCTCAGAAATAGGTTAAGGAAACAATGTTGGTCTTAGATTTTGTGCATTTGAGAAACTGATTTTTGTGCATTCTTGAAAAATACACATCATAAAATGGAGTAAGTATGGGCTTCTTACACAAACTAGCAAATTGAGTGGCACTGGGCCGGTGATTTGTGTCATTTTGATCAATAGGCTTGTCCCTTTTCCTTTCCTACGCGTGTCTATCTTGTTGTGCTTGCTTTGTATAAGGCACTAGGTGCTTACTGTCACATCTTGTGCAAAATGCAGAAGACAGAGGAAAAGTGCTCATTGTCTTGTTGTGCTGAAAGAAAGAACTGTTGCAGGAGGTAGAGAATCTTTGATAGCCTGTTTTGCCTTTTGAGACTGGATTTCTCAGTAAGAAACAAAAGGCTTGGAGGGTTTCTTCCCATCCCTAACAGCAGCAAAGTATTTGATCAACTTGAAATCCAGCATTTTTTATATATCTCATTCCAAAGAAAAGCCCCATCTTGCATTCATTATGCATGGTTCAGCTAATGTATTTCACTTATTGGAAAACAGGACCTGCCCTACCATTAGACATAGTGAGGCAACCTCCTCAAGTGGCAAATGCCACTCTGGTGTAGTGGGGGAGCAACTCAGATTACTTAAGAGAGCACACAATTATCTTTACATATTTTGTAAATTTTCTTTTCTTGTAAAAGCAGAAGATTGACCTAAACTTTGATTTAAAAAACAAAAAAGGATTCAGATTTTTTAGGAATGCAATATGGAGTACCTACAGTGAATGGACAAGCTCCATTGAGAACACTAAACATACCAACATGGTGGAAAAAAATTGAATCCTACTAATCATAATTCTTAATTTGCCCAGATTTTCATGCTAAATCTTCTGCATGACTGTACCCATCCATCAGATGACATAGGTTTAGTTCCAGCCTGACCCTCAGCATGACAGTGCTACTGGTATCACAGGTTGAAGCAATTGTATGATGGCTCCTCATGCACACAATTGTGCATATTTCGGTTTTATACATGCCACTGCCTGAATCCTTTCAAAGCCTCTGAGTTGATTTAGAAAGACAACCAGCTTCAGTTTATCTGTTTCTAATATGCCCAAGAGCGCCACAGTGGATACACATAGCAGTCGTCACAGTAGAAATGGTTGTGGGACGTGGCCCTTAGAAAATTATGTAAATGCACAAGTCAAACTAGCTGCTATTTCAGCTCACTGCCAACAGTATGAATCAGTACTATATGGCATCAGCCATAGCGAACTGCTTTGTTCATAATAAAAACTATGGTTGAAATCCTGTTGTGTAACCTATACCTGTGGAAAGATAATGACATTACCAGAAGGAGGCAATTTTTGGTAATTAAACACTTCTTACTTCTGTCCCATAGCTTTTCTGGCCCGCATCTCAAGGTTTGGATTTTGTATGTATACAGTGTTACAGTAATTTAGGGGAGTGTAAAAAAGCAACCCTGAAAATATACTTTGGGCTTAACAAAATAAGGTTGGAACAGCTGTGTACAAAAGTCACTGCAAAACAATCAACTCTTCATCCAACCAACCACAGGGAAATCAAGGTCAATGGAAAATAACATTGCCTCACAAATGATCTCTTTCCTAGCAAGCTAAGAATACTTCAGTATTTATAAACAAATGACAAGGAAATATAAAGCATTGAGGAAACAATTCCTAGACCATGAAACTCCTAGGGGTCTGAAATGCAAGTATAGCAGATTGACACCTTACCATATTCATTGACCAGCAATTTGGTCTCCTAACATTTTGCTTACCTATCAGAACCATACTCAAACAAATTACTATAGAACCAGTCTGCAACTGCAGCAGGTACTCTGAGGAATAAGGCATAATATAAACAACATTTTGTCTCTATAGCTCTTTGCTAGCTTGGTGAAAGCAAAGTAGATTCTCACAGAAATTTCAAGAGCCATGTTTCATAGATTACCAGTGTGCTATACTGGCAAAGTTTCAGTTGTTTACAACTCAAGGGAAAAATAAGCAAATAGGAGAAATATAAAGATAGGGAAGCAAGAAACACATGCCACACACACCAGATACCAAGTATGAGATGCTAAGAAAGAGCAGCACAGAAGCAACAAACACAAAAATAATGGGCTTCCCTCCATAAATGCAAACTGACACATGGCTGGGCTGGCTGGATGAATGTGCTTAAAGTCTAAGCAATGTATTTTACTTTCACATATTTTTCACATGTATTTGAAACATTGCTTTTTAAAATTATTAATAATGGGTGCCAATTCCTGCTGGAAAACAGTGTTCTCCACCAGAGGGAATGGCTGATCATCCAGGCCTATCCTCTCCCCTAGGTAATAATCTGTTGCAAAGTTTTGAATTTCTGGTAAAATTCCCTTTGCTATTTGGTAGAAGTACAGAGACTCACAGAGGAGAACAGCTACAAGTTCCTCAGATCGTCCACCCTTTTCTCATGAACTAGCACTTAAGGTCTCACTAACTCACTCTGAGAAATTTATGGAGAAAGAATAAAAATGTTTCATTATTTAACACTTGTGATCAGATTATCCACAAACAAACAAACAAACAAACAAACAAACAAACAAACAAACAAAGAAAGAAAGAAAGAAAGAAAGAAAGAAAGAAAGAAAGAAACTGCTTCCAGCAGTCCAAAGGAGAGCAGAGAGGTAGGCTCTCTTTGAATTCAGAGGCTGGAAGGAACAATGAGTTAGTGCTGGATAAATTGGCACAGTCATCCTAGCCCAGAAAGGTCCCTCCCAGTCACTCAAACCACAGGCAGCATGTGAGGTTGTAAAAACTCCCACGCGATCCTGGCATTTTTATGTTTGCAGAAGGCCTTTTCCTGCATCCTCCAAGCTCCTCCATAGAAGCCTGGAACTTATTCTCGAGATGTGAGTCTGGCATTGGCTGCCTCCCATCTCTTCCTGTTTGCCCATCTACCTCCCTGCTTCCCTGGCTGGTGCCTCAACCTATGCCCTCTGATGAATCTTACCTGCCACAGTCAGGAAGCCTCTTGCCCCCGCAGTATCCATTTCATTGCCAGAAGCAATGCCTTGTGCTGAGTCTTCAGGTGGCTAGGGAGGCTATAATTGGAGAGAGAGGTGACTCAAGTCCTGCCCACGGATGAGCACCTTCTTGCAATGTATGAACTTAGCTATGCCAGCCTCTGTTGTACACTCTTGAAAATGCTTCTAGACTTCTTGGGAGCTCTAGTTTTTGACCGCATGTTTCTAACAGGGATTTGTCAAGTTAGCTACTTGGTGGGGAGGTAAAAAAAGAGTAACAGATGATGAAGAAAAGGCAGAAGTGCTCAATTTTTACTTTAGCTCTGCCAAAAGTAAGAATTGATGGTCATAATAAACTATCCCAGAAGATAGTTTATGACTCTCCAGGCAAATGTGAAGTACAAATGGAAGGGACAGGATTGCAGCTTGAGGTTGATAAACAAATAGTCAAGGAATTCCATAGTACTTTGAATATCCAGGGTCTAATGAATTACATCCAAGGGTACTGAAGGAACTGCCCAAAGAACTCTCAGAATCACTGTCTATTATTTTCTTGAACTCATGGAGTGTGTGAAGTGCCAGATGATTGGAGAAGGGCTAATGTTGTCCCTATCTTTCAAAAGGGCAAAAAAGGGGGAACCTAGGAACTACAAACCCATCAACCTGACATCAATCCCAAGGAAAGTTCTAGAGCATATTATAAAGTCGCTACTCTGCAAGCACTTTGAAAGCAATGCAGTAATAACCAGAAGCCAACATGGATTTGTCTAGAACAAATCCTGCCAAACTAATCTTATCTCATATTTTGATTGTGTAAGTTCTCTGGTAGATGGTGGGAAAGCTGTAGATGTAATATATCTTCACTTCAGTAAAGCTTTTGACAAAGTGCTCGGTGGTATTCTGATTAGCAAGTGAACTCGGTGTGGGCTGGATAAACAATTATCTGGTAGATACACAGTTGGTTACATAATCATATTGAAGAAAAAATTAGACAACCGTCAGATATACTTTGATTTGGATTCTTGCACTGAGCGAGGAGTTGGACTTGATGGCCTAATAGGTCCCTTCCAACTCCATACTTATTATTCTATGATTCTATGATTGTCATCATTACTAGTTTCAGCAACTGGTTGGGCAAGTGCAGCTCGAGGGGCAGGGATGATTTCAGTGTCACATGCTTCTGACATAGTCCCCTCAGTCTCCTCCTCCCTCATGTCAGATTTGTATGTACATGGAGGGATAACAACCACAATGGTACCAACCACAATGCTGCTTTGCATAGGAGAGATTTCCTGGGAATGGGGGCTGAGGATAAACTCTTCCTTGAATATAATGGAGCTGCATGGTATGGATATGGAAAGCAATGCCTGGTGATCTTCATCAATCTCCTCCCCAACCACAAAGGCAGCAGCACTGCTGCTGCTGCTGTCAGTCTGAGTGCTGATACCATCCTCGGCACATCGTCTCTTTGGGAGAACAGTGCCTTCTACGCCATCTTTTTTTGTCTCCTTGTCCCTGCTGCCCAAATAAAACTGAATGACATACACTGCTATACTAGAAATATGGAAGGTAAACCCCATCCTCGTTTTAAATTAGTTTAGTAAAGGATGATTATCACAATTAGAAACGCACCAAATTTATCAAATATACTGAGCTGATCCATATTCTAGTATTCCTTAAATCCATTTTGTTAGAGCAAGAATTCCTAGTAATATTTATACCCAAAACCTTTAAGAAGAAATAAATTCCCTCAAATACCAGGCAATATATACAGCTCACTTTATGTATAAGTGACCTTTTCTGAATAGTACTGGAAATATACATTCTGCATAATAAGTATGTAGAGGAACAGAGTACTCAAATGAAGAGTGAAGTGGAATTATATACACTTTATAGGTATATAATTTTGTTTCACTAGCTATATATGGAAGAAAGTCAAAAGGACTGCAGGATTGACAGGTATGGAAAAGGTAGTCATGTTTGTCTGTGCAAGCGTACCAGGCAAAAACAAAATAAAAATAAAAAATAAAAAAGATATTTTAATGTAAGCTTTTGTGGACCTTTTACGACCACTTCTTCAGAAAAGGTTCATTATTCTCTATATTAATATGCATTGGTCCTGTTGTTTTCTTTAATTGTGTTTAGAGATAGGCATGAACCTGTGGTTCAGCAGTTCATGCTAGTTTGTCTGTCGGTTCAACAGGTGTTCCGTGGGTCCGAGTCCAACTTCCTCTGGCAGGCACCTGGAGGAGGCAGCACCCGGAAGGCGGCGAGGCAGGGAAACCAGGAATCTGCCTATGAGTGGGCACCCATCCAAGGAGGCAGGGCTGAGAACTGAGGAACACCTGTTAGACCGATAGACAAACTGGCACAAACCAACGAACCAGCGGTTTGTGCCCATCTCTAATCATGTTACTGCTTAGAATTGGTCTTTAAAGTTCTCTCTCTCTCTCTCTCTCTCCCTGCTTTTGTGTCTCTTGCTGGAGTGTTTACAGGACTTCAAAAGAACTGAATACCCACATACCAACATAGGTAAAAAAATCATTGCATGTATGAAATGCAACCTCACACCACTGTCTCATAGCCCCTAGCATGAATGTTTTTATTGTGTGAGCTCTGTATTCCATCTCACATGTCTGAAGAAGTGGTCATAGAAGGTCCATGAAAGCTTACATTAAAATATAACAGTTAGTCTTTAAGGTGCCACAACCCTTTTGTCTTTTTTATTTTTTATTTTGTTTTTGCCTGACAGGATTGACATGGTGAACAAACCATTAAATACAGATACTGCAGAGCTGATGATGGGCTAGTTCACACCTGCCAAAAGCTTCTTCATGGTTAACTTACAGAGGTTTGTGATCACTGCGGAATTGCTGCTAGTTTATACTCACATGGACGTGATGCTGTTTCCCTGAACCGGTTTTTCAACATAAGTTATATGCATGCAGTGTTTGTAATTTTGTGAAAGTAGAAGCCTGATGAAGCATCCCACAGAGGTATGTTGGAGAGCCGGTATGATAGTCTTTTCTACCATAGCTAGGTACACACAGCTAGGTATTTTCAGATCTCTTTCTTCTCTGAAGTCACTTCCTGCTTCCTTTTGTCCCTCTGCTTCTTTCTGAGGAAGGCACACCTGTAGACACAGAAGCTAACTTTAAAGGTTTCTGTGATGTTTTAGAAATCCTTCCTCCCGCACTATCTCTAAATATATTTCTTAGTTAATAAACTATAAATATTATTTTTGCCTTACTACTAACCTCCAAGGTGATTTCTCATACTCAGCAGTAGCTTCCTTTACAGTGCCATTACATACCAAACAGTAACAAATTGCCATGAGCATCCAGTCACCTCCCTCCACCTTTTTCCTGTGTCGTAGAGATGGTGCTCAAGTAGTGCATCATGCGTTACAGAAATGCTCCAAATCTTGAGGTTCTGCCAATGTTTCTAACGGCTCCCTCTTGTGCATGGATTGATTTGGGCTGCAAAAGCATTAGCTTATGCTTAGATAATAAAAACAGAGGAATCATGATACACATTTTACTGGCTGTATAGAGTTAGGTTCCAATTTATGAAGATAGTACTGATGACTTTCCCATTAACTTACAGCGCACACACTGAATAACACACTCTAATGCAGCCTCTCATTGGGGCTTACTCCAAGGGAAGAATACAAAGGATTGCAAGGTTGGTGACACACTGAACTTTATTGTTAGATATGGAAAAGGGTCCATTAATGCAAGTAATTATTCCAGTCAGAAGTTAGAAAGGACTGAATGTTTGCTACAGTGACATAGTTGAAGTCTCTACCATGACACTGCCCTTAGTGGTTGACTGAAATATCCCGATATAATCCACTATGTTCCTGGAGGATTTGACATGATAGTCTTTGCTTTCTGCCATCATCTGTTTATGTACATCGTTAGCTCTGTTTTCTCCTCTTAAGCCATGTGGTAGATTCTGATAATAGGAGTGGGCTTCTGAGTCCACCAGTTCCCTTATTTTGAGTTCCCTTAGCTTGCATAACCAGCAGCAGCCCCTCTGTATCTCATTTACAAGGACACAGGAAGATATGTGACAGGTCAGGTCGCAAAGAGTTCACCTCATATATAAAATATATATGAATGAACACATGCAGAGGAATATCTGATTGCACTAATAGCTTTTATTACTTTTAGCATGTACTCACTTGGCCAACCAGGTGAAACTGATTTAGGCCAGTTTTGTGTGTGTGTGTGTGTGTGTTTTTACAAGCCCAAAGGCCATGTGAACGAACTTGATTTCTCCTATACGTGCGGCAAGGCCTCAACTTCTCCTGGTTCTCATCCCAGTTTGAAATTTGTGAGAAAATTCAATTTGAGCAAGCACCCCCTTTGTTTCTTCCCTGACTCTAAGGAGAGCTCACGGCCACCTGAATCAAAACCAGATGTACTTATCAGGCCTAAAGATAACAAATTGCAGCTTGAGATCCTGTCGATGGCAGACCACCAGAGTACGGACTACGAAACTCACGCAATGCATGAAATTCTAGTCCAATACATATTAATGCTCAGCAGATCTTGCGCCAGCCTTCCTCTAATTGTGTGTGTGTGTGTGTGTGTGTGTGTGTGTGTGTCTGTAAATGAATTTGCAAAACATTCCTGCATTATAAACTGGTCATTTGAGACTGTTTAAGTAAAATCCAAAGGCTTCGTTGCCTTCTAAGTCCTCCGCTCCTTTTTACCCCTGAGCTGACAAAGACTGGTCTTTGCAAGACTGTCTGTAGCAAGGGGATGGCTTGTTTTGGCAAGGAAAGCAGGTGCCTTCTCAAGCTCAGAGATCTGGTGTGTCAGCAGTGACCCGAGGTCTTGGGCGGCCAGCTTCACGCTTACATTTCCCCTGTGTCAGCTGATACACCTACCACCCACACACTGAAAGATTCCAGCAAGTTCAGAAACTTTCAAAGGCTTTGACCTTTTCCTCCTCCTTCATCTGCCCTCCTGCCAACCCATCCCCCCCCCCCAATCCCTTTGGAACAGGCTGGGCATATTAAGAACCTCTGGCTTTTGCTTCTTATAAACAGCAAGACTGGGGAAAACATTTGGCAAACTCAGGCTATGTAACATTAGCTTTACAGAGATTATTAACATACAGCCATGTAAACAAATGATGCCTCAAATCCCAAGATTCTCTTCTGTGCCCTTGGCCAAAGAGGAAGTTAGGAGGGATTAAATAGATATATACATATTTATTTATTTCTCAAACAACTTTTATTTGGTGCTCCCAGGCACACTGTATCTACAGCCATCTATTATTATCTCATAGACTTCAAATCATTCTCTTTTTGTGCTAAGGGTAGAGTTGCAGCAGCATTAGACCAGCCTGGCAAGGACACTCTGGACCCTTTACCAATCTGCAAAGGGAGTTATTAGAAGTTCTGCTTATTGCTTTTGTTATTCCACCTTTCCCGATACAAATCCTTCAGCATACCCCTCATCAAATTTCTCTAGCCAGTTTGGTGGATTGCCACCTTGATCTTCACTAGATGTCCTCCCGTTTGTACCTGGAGGAAAAACTTGTCAAGTTCAGTGTCACAACAATGAAGGAACTGCCCTCAGTTTTACAACTTACATCTAATGAAGTCTTGATCCTAGATTCTAAACATATGTCTTCTAAAAATACTAAACATATATTCATTGGGATTTAACGCCATAGATGGAAGAGAGAGTGAAACATATTTTTGACTTTAAAAAACGCTATTTGGATTCCCACCTGGATTTGGGATAGTTGTAATTGCTCTGGATGAAAATGGACAGATTAACTATGTCTCTGCATATCTGTTACTGTAGAGCATGAGTGTGAGGGTGCTGTTTCTCTCTTGTCATGTTTGTGGACTTCCGGAAGACAACTGGCTGTCCACTGCATGAAGAGAATGCTGGACTAAGTAAGTCATCTTATCCAGCAGGGCTGGGTTGTCATTTTTTTTAATGTTTTTATGTCTGTGTTGATTGTCTTCAGCCTCCCATCAGCCCCCAACCACAGTATATCCTTCTGAACTATCTAATAATTATGTGCTGTCAAGACAATTCTGACATATAGCAGCCCTTTCCAGGATCTTCTAGATATGAAGTACTCAGAAGTGGTTTACCATTCCCTTCTTCAGGGGGGTGCCCTGGGACTGTACAGCTCACCCAAGACCACACTGATTGGCTCGTCTCTCAGGAGGCACAGTGGGGAACAAACTCCCAATCTCTGGCTCTACAGCCAGATACCTAAGTCACTAAGCTATCCAACCAGCCAAGAAAAAAACATTTTGTGGTGGCTTCAGATATTATTGAAAGGGATGGACAAATTTGTGAAGTTTGTTTCCATGGTCATCTTCTTTTCCCACATTTAATTCCATGGAACTATTTTGTAGTAGTTCCATGGACTTTGGGGGGGTGGGGAAAGAGAAATTTGTATGTATTCTTGTGCACATTTTCCCAAATAAACTAATGAATACAAATCAATGGATAGATGGGTGAAAGTGTGCATCCAATGATTAAACTATGTCTGTGCATGTTTCTGAAATATGCACAGACCTGAAATGTGCATACATTGTTGAACGATTCTTTCTCTAAACGAATTGTAGGAATCCATCTCACCTGCTATATTATTCAACTGCTGGAAGAGTTGTCAAAAGATCTGTGGTGTTATGTCATCGATATACTAATGATAAAAGCAAGCTTCCTCTCTTTCCACTAACATACTAGGGATGCTCCAGAGGCCTGAAGCCAGATCCAGTATTTCACTCTGAGAGTTAAGTACTGAACTGCAGCAGCATCCTCACTAGATCATACATTTAGCTTATTAAAAGAAAAGCTCACTTAAAATGTAAAAGGCAATCTCTTTATTCTAATAAAAGCTTTCATCAGTATGCATTTTGGAAATTTGTTTCCTTTTGGTTTTGTGTTTGTTTACCCATAAATATAATGGGCTCCTTTTGCATGTCTGACCTTACTTTGTTATTTGTTTTCCAGATCTAGAATCTGATTCTCTACTCTGCACATGCCTGTGTTCTAAGCCATACATTGCAGTTGCCATTCAGGACCTTGAGCACTATACAGTAGGACCCCTGTATCCACAGAGGATTGGTTCCAAGCCCCCTGCAAATGCCGAAACCCATGGATAATAGTGAACCTTATACATAGTATGGTCGGGGGACGTCACTTCCGCTTGGGAGGAATGGGCAGCTAAGAACTAAACCTCCGTGTCGCCGATATGGTAAACAACTTTTAAAATGCATTTCTTCCTTTTGAAGACTGGTTTTTTCTACATAAACCTTCGGAGGGAAAGATAAGGAATGTGTACATCTAGTTAAACTCTTTAAAGACTGTGTTGATTTAGAGTGGAATACTGCTTTCGTTTTTGAGTCTGATAAGCTGTTAGAGTTCTTAGAGCCCTGCTTCTAATGAGAGCTTCCGACAACAATATTCATTCCTAATTATTCTTTTCTATGCCAAAGAGGAAGGACAAGGCTGTTAAAATTCCTGCTTGGACAAGAGATAAAGCTTTAGATAAAACTTCTGACAAGCCGTCGGATCGCAGCCTGGAACGCTTGAGGAGGGTGGAGGCTGCATTAGAAAAAAAAGGGTCAGAGAGCAAAGTCTCACCATCCCAAGCTGTAGATAAGCAAGAAGCAATGGACAAACTGACACGGGTTGTGAAGGACATGTCCTGTAAAATGATTCAGGAGTTTGAGCAAGCAGCGAGACGAGCCAAGTCTATTGAAATGAGCATTAATAAACTTCAAGATCAAGTCGTAGGAATGACACAGGAGTTGAAAATTGTCAAACAGAAAGTTAAGGAAGTGGGAGATAGGGCAGAAGCAAATGAGACCAAGATAAGCACGTTGGATTAGAAAATCAGCGAAACAAACAAAAAGCTGATTTATCTGGAAGACAATTCCAGAAGGTCCAATATTAAAATAATGATTTTTCAATTGCAACATGGACAAGACCTCAAAAAAAGAGATTATAATGTGGGTTAACTCCATAATGGGCACACAACACTTGGATGAACAGGACATAGAAAGAGCTCATTTTGTTGGTAACCCCAAAAGCCCAAGGACAAGACCAGTGGTGGTTTTGTCCACCACTGGTTTTTTAATTATACAAAGAAAGAACAATTTATGAGAGAAATTAAACAAAAACAAGACCAGCTGGTCTACAGAGGCACTAAGCTGCAGATTTTCCAAGATTTAAGCAGTGACTCTTTAAATTGGAGAAAATCTATGAAGTCTGTTACAGCAGTATTGATCAAAAATAATCTCAAATACCGATGGGATCATCCTGTTTTTTGGAAAATTTGGAAAGATCAGGTTCTGTTTAAAATCTACTCATGTGAAGAAGGTAAAGACCTGTTGAAGGCATAGAAACTCTGGCAGGAGGAAGATGGAGGTCAGGAGTTAACTCCGACTTCAAGCAAAAAACCAGAAGGTTGAAGCAGAAAGGACCAGATTCCTGAAGGGTTAGAAGACGGACCACTTGTTGTCTCCCCCACTTCTAAATCTTTTAATTTTTTTTTACTTTTACTTTTCTTCTCTCTTTCCTTCATTCATTTATATCGATTTTTTTCACTTTCTTTCTTTCTATTTTTTAGTATTAACTATACTAACTATATTAATAATAGATAGCAACAGTAATAATAAAACTAAAATTATTAATAATTCTGGATTGTAATTGTTTGTTTACTTATAATTACAGGGGAGAGGGGGTGGAGAAGTGGGCTTCAGTGTTATGAAATATTAAGAAGAAATGCGAAAATTTGATAAAAAGAGCAGAGGCAAGGTTCTGGTTGCAGTTTCGCCAGAGAATGGTGGTGTCCCCCCCCCCCCCACCTTGTGCCCTTGCTAGTAGTTATAGCGGGGGAATATGGTGGGGTGGGAAAAAAGATAAATGTTCAGTGGGTTGTTAGGGGTAAAGCATTACATGTTTGGGTTATGTTGAGTTTAATTTTTAGTGTATTTTTGTTTGTTTGTTGGGTGGATGGGTTGCACATGGGGCCTGTTAGGAGGAGAGACTTTGAACTGAAATAGGCAAGAGAATAAGACTAGCCACTTTAAACGTGAAAGGCCTGGGATCAATAGTGAAAAGAAGAAGAATAGAAGCATTATTGAAGAAAAATAAGGTGGGCATTGCCTTTTTGCAAGAGACTCATCAATCAGAAGATGGAGTCAACAAACCTAAGATGAATAATATAGACATTTATGAAAAAAACTTTGGAATGTCTAAATCTAGAGGTGTTGCAATCATAATTTTTAAAAATTGTGAATTTACAGTGAAACAGGTAGTAAAAGATTGTAATGGTAGATTTATAATAATACAGGGTAAAATGGGTTTGGAAGAATATACTTTGGTTAATGTTTATGCACCTAATAATAAACAAGGAGATTTTTATGACACGGTTATTAAAGATATGGAGAAGGTAAAGAAGGCTTATGTTATTATGGCAGGCGATTCCAATATGGTTATGGATAAGATAAAGGATAAAACTTTTTATGATCGGAATGATGTTCTCCAAAGAAACACAATATTGAGCAAGAAGGTAAAAAATAACCACTTGAAGGATATTTGGAGGGTAATGAAAGGTGATGAAAGAAGATATACTTATTTTTCAGCAGTATATAATAGTTATTCCAGAATAGATTTCATATTCACATCTCAATATTTAATTCCTAAAATAGTTAATACTGAGATTAATTCTATAAAAATAACAGATCATGCTTTGATGTCAATGGAGATTGAGATTAAAAAAGATTATAAAGAGTCTAAAAGATGGAGAATGGATATTAACATTTTCCAGTACCCAGAGGTAATAGAAAAGATAAAGAAAGAATGGTTAGAATTTTGGACAATAAATGAAGCAGGACGTATGAAATTAGGCCTGTTGTGGGACACGATGAAAGTAATTTCAAGAGGAATAATAATAAGGGAATCCTGTAAACTGAAAAAAATTAAGGAGATAAACGTGAAAAAACTGGAAGAAGAATTGAGAAAGCAAGTTTTTTTAGAAAGAGATAGAAGGATATTGGCAGAAATTCAGGCAAAGAGAAAGGAACTAGAAAACTTAGAGATAGAGAAAGTTCAGAGGAATTTGATGTATATAAAGAGGATTTTTTTTGAATTTAGCAATAAAAACTCAAAATTATTAGCTAGAATGTGCAAAAATAGAAGATTAAAAAACACAATTGGGGTAATTAAAGATAGAACAGGCAAGAGGTGTAATATAATGAAAGATAAATTGAAGATTTTTCAAGAATTTTATCAGAAATTATATAAAGGAAACAATGTACTGAAAGAGGATATAGAAAATTATATAAATGAGAATTTAAAAACTAAATTATTGGAATGTGATAAAAGAATATTAGAAGAAGAGATTAAAGAAGAAGAAATTGCTGAAGTCATTAATAAACTGAGAAATGGTAAAACACCAGGCCGTGATGGATTGGGTCCAGAATATTATAAACATCTTAGTTCCATTTTGATACCTAAGCTAAAAATGTTTTATAATAAAATATTGGAAGGAGAGACAATGCCACCTTCTTGGAAACACTCATTAACGATTCTTATTCCAAAACCCAACAAGGATCTAACATCTTATAGACCTATATCTCTAATAAATCAAGATGCTAAGATTTTTACTGCTATATTAGCAAATAGATTAAATAGATTTATAGCAAATTATATTAAAGAGGATCAATGTGGCTTTATAAAGGGAAGACAAATGGATAATTTTACTAGGCGAGTTTTGAATATTATATATGAGGTAGAAAAGGAAAAAACAAAGGCAACTGTTTTATCACTAGACATATTTAAGGCCTTTGATTGTGTGGAATGGCCAACATTAAAGCTGCTTATAAAGGTTTGGGGATTTGGTAGAAGATTTATTGGGGTTATAGATCAATTATATTCAGATAATACTTCAGAAGTAATGGTTAATGATGGTTTAACAGAGCGGATTTTTCTAGGCCAAGGTACAAGACAAGGCTGTCCACTTTCACCAATATTGTTTTGTATGATTATAGAACTGTTAGCTAATGCAATAAGAAATGATGAATTAATTAAAGGATTAGGTAAAAATGATACAATTAACATTAATTTATTTGCTCATGATTCATTATTAACTATTAAAAACCCATTAGAAAGTATGGATAAAATTAAAAATAATTTAGAAAAATTTGGGGAAATAACAGGATTAACTATTAACTGGCAAAAACACAAATAATGATGTTTAATTACAATAAATATGAACAAGAAACATTTGTAAATAAACATGGTTCTAAAATGTGTAATTATATTAAATATTTAGGTATAAATATAGTTAAAGTGACTCAAAAATTAAAGGAGAAAATTTTTAACAAATTAAAAAGTGATATTAAAGATAAATTGCAGGAGTATTCTAAATTGAAACTATTGTGGTTTGGGAGAATCGCTATGATCAAACTGAAAATATTACCAAAAATTACTTTTTTATTCAGGATGCCAATACAATTAGAAGAAGATTTTAAGTATTGGCAGGGATTAATTAATGGATTTTGTAATCAAGGTAAAAAATCAAGAATAAATAAAAGATATTGGTATAAGGCTCAAAAAAATGGAGGTTTAGGTATTCCTAATATAAAAAATTATTATATAGCGAATCAACTAAGATTTGCTGGATATATTATATATAACAAAGGAAGGTTAATTTGGTGGGATATGGAATCCTCAGAAATAAATGGGAATAGTGAAAAATATTTGTTTAATGTAGTAAAAAGAAATACAATAAATCAGGTGAACAACCCTTTTTTAAGAAACATGTTAAATGTCTGGAACAGATATAAAAAGAAGTTATGTCCCTTTACTTCACCACTAAAATTAGTGACTGAAATAGAAAATTTTCCAGCAAACTTGAAGGGTTTAGCTTATTTGTTTAAGGATAAAAAAGTTGCCAGATTGAAGGATTGGATGATTAAAATGAGATCAAAGGATCAGATTAAACTTCAAACTAATAAACTATCATGGTATAGTTATATCCAATTAGATACTTGGACAAATGAATGGTTGAAGACTAATGGCAAATGTAGAGAATGTACTAAATATGAACAATTTCTATCATCACATGAAGACATGCAGAAAGATGCTTTGAGGAAGGGAATAGTAAGTCGAATTTATAACCTAATTTTGGAACAAGAGGAAAAAGAAACTGAAATAGAAGATTTGAAATCAATTTGGGAACATGATTTAAAGACAGAAATTAAAACAGAGGATTGGACAAAAATTTGGAAGATGAGAGTTTTAAGATTAATGTCGGTAAGAATAAAGGAAAATGTTTTTAAAATTAGTTTAAGGTGGTACATGACTCCGGTGAAATTGAACATAATAAATTCAGACTATTCTAAGGCCTGTTGGAAATGTGATGAAGAAATTGGCACATATTATCATATGTGGTGGGAGTGTAAATTGATTCAGAAATTTTGGAAATTGATTTTTAAGGAAATATGTGATATATTTGGAAAAGATATCGAACTTAATTCTAAAATTGCTTTGCTGTCAATTTTTGATAAGATGGAACTTGATTATTGCTCAAAGGAATTGATTTCTAATTTTATGACAAGTGCTAGAATATTAATAGCTAGATTCTGGAAAGATAAAAATGATATTAAATTAGAAGATTGGTATAATGAAGTATGGGGCATTGCGTTAAATGATAAACTGACTACTGAACTTAAGATGAAAAGAGGGGAAATAAGTTTAAATATTTTTTATGCTCTTTGGGGTAGATTTATTGAATTTGTATTAGTGAAAGGAAAGGGGAAAGCCTCTAAGCAACAATCAATACAATTTTGGAAACGAGGTTCGTAATAAAAGTATTGCTCCAAAGGGTCCCGTGGGTATGGGGGTGCACTGTGTTTTAGATTGTATTAGGAAGTATTTTGTCTTCTTGTATCTGTTTTTGAAATTTTAAAAAAAATAAAATAAAATAAATACATAGTATGGTCTCTGGCTCCCTCTAGTGGCTAGTTCTGGTAATTGCATCATGGAAATCCATATTTCTGGGGCTGGTTCTTATACTATTTCTAATATTTTCAGACTGCAGGTAAGTGAAACTGCAGACACCAATCCTGCGGAAACTGGACTTACAGCATCATTGTTTTTGGATTTCATCAGGCACTCTGGCTGGATTGTCTGGCATTCATTGAAATAGGGCAAAACCTGATCCTTTAGGGAAAACCTATAATAACCCAAAACTAGACACCAATAGTGTCTTAATCAAGACAAAATGGTGGCTACCAGTCAACAGGGCTACTGTTTTGTTTCAGTTAAGCCTTCCTCAGTAGCCACTGAGAAAGGCTTAACTGAAATAAAATAGTTTCAGATGTTCAAGGAAATGTGTATTTCCTGTTATTACAATGTTTCCTTCTAGGCATCCTTCTAAGCACTGTGTCTGAACAATTAAGACTTGCAAAGAAAGCCTACATTTACCTCCTGGTGATTAATCAGAAAACATGAGGACTGACGCAAGTTAGTGCAAGGATAAACAGATGTTGTCTACCTTTTAAGGGAGCTCTGCTTCTAATGATGTACTGAGTTGTCTCATTTGATCCACAACTGATTTGTTCACATTGTAAAGTGGGTGACACCCTATAGCGAAAATAAAGGATGGTGTTAGGCCCTCCATTATCACCTGCCTATTTTTGGAAGATGAAGAATCACATAGATTGAGCCTGTTCATAATCAGTCTTCTGTTCAGAAGGGCTCCATGACTTAATTGTTTAGGTACATGATTGAAAGGAGGAATGTGTGCCTACTCCTTAACCAGCAAAAAGGCTGGCAGTGGCTAGCTGGACCACAACCTGAAGCTGAAAACTCCTGTCACAGAGAAAGCCCATTTCACTTTAATGGAGTTGAAGATAGAATTTCAGCAGGTGCAGCTTCTTCCATGACAATATTATACTTTAGCAAGAATAGAGGCCTGCCAAACCTCTCATTGACACACAGCTATTAAAGGCCTGGGAACGCCCTTCAAGAGCAAGCCTTGGCAAGACTAATTTAACATAAAATATAGTTTTCCAAGCATTTGGGTGGAAAAAAAGCCCAGTAATTGCAAATGAAATATAAAATGCGTTCTAATGATAAATGGAGCGTGACAACCGACGTCAAATATGCTGGTGAAGAGGAAATAACATTTGTGGGGTTGCAAACCTATTTCCTCAGCTTTTTTAATTGACTAAAAAAAACTTCTTTCATAAAAGCTGAAGAAAATTATACTTGCTCTGCTTATAACGTTGCCACTAATGATAGCCTCATACAACCTTTGGGCTGAGAAGGCCAAATTCCTGGCCTAACATTTGACTGGATCTTCTTTGTTAGGAAACCCAACATGAGGGAAGAATCTGGGGATAGATGTAAAACCTGATGGAAGGCAAAGACAGAATGTGGGATTCATCCACCATATTCTCTGGGTCTGTGCTCAGCTTCCTGGTTGCTACAATTGCTGTGGTTACTGGTTATCCCCCACACACACCATGCTAGGGAATGATGGGAAAGAGATATGGAATGCTAAGTTGTTGGTTTTTTAATGTTGTCTTAAGAAGATGCAGACGGCATTTCTTCAGTTGCAGAGACTGGGAAAACAAACCAACCTTCCTCGTACTGACCAATCAGGGTTTTTTCAAATCCCTACAAGACCATAAGACCATTTTTGCTCCCTTGTCAGTTTCCATTCAAGTCAGAGCTCTCCAGATCTTTGCTTGACTAATTGTTTTCACTCCTGGAGCTCAGAGATGGTGTATGAGGGGAAGTAGTAGGGAACATATGCAGAGGTGCCAATCCATCACAGACACCTGGTTATACACATGATGTTATAATTTTCTAAAAATGTACCCCTATTAAAATGTGGTGGGAATCTCTGGAATATTATCGAATCCCACTTGCATTTCTCCAGTCATTATCATGGCATCCATCCAGAGGTAGGTAGGTATTTTCCAGTTTTCTGTCAACTTATAAAACTGCAAAAGAAACAGGAGTAGAACTGGTTCACAGGCTTCTGATGAAGGGCAGGGAAATCCTAACCCCTAAATCTACTTAGCAGGACTTAGGATGGGGCAGAAGCAGAGTTTAGGAAAGGTCCTTTTTCGATAAGAACTTCCAGAATCCCTAGCTAATATCTCCAGTGTCGTCCAGAAATGTAACTGTTCCAAGCTTAAGAGATGTGCCTTCATCAGCTTCCTGGCAGACCCAGTTATGTCCAGAAAATGCACTATGGGCATAAATCTATAGCTGCTGGGTTTTTGCCAGCTATAGGTCCTGGAGAAAGACATTTTAGAAGCGGGGCAGAAATGACCTTCGATCTCTTGGATTCAAAGATCCCTTGTTTCCCTGAGGGGTCCCCAGGTAAGTGCCAATCTATAGCTGGCATATTCCCACCCTCCATTTATTTCAATGGTGGGAAAATGTGCTAGGCTAGTGACCAGGAAAAGCTTCCCACTTTTCCCACCTGTACTGCATGAGCCAGATCTAGGTCCTGGAAGTGTTTTGTGATCCACTCCTTTACTCCCCACCACCACCACAGTGCACTCAGGATTACTCTCTGCTGCATCAAATTATAACTTGCATATTTGAATAGCCCACAGTATAGTAAATCCCACCATCATAAGTTCTCACATCTCCAAAGCTACCAGCACTGCACTTGGCAGAAGAGCTCATGGCAGACCTACAGCAGATCATGGTTCAAGCAGGGGATGTATTTCATCCTAACATTTTGGAGCGGCATCCCCCTCATCCTATGGCGGTCAGGAGCCATGTATGTAATGGACAATAAGCATATGATACTCCTAGAAGGGCTGACAAGGTGATCTCCCTCATCTGTAGCAGTGATGGGCAAGTGTTGCCTTCTAGATGTTCTTGAACTGTGTTACGTTTACCACGTGGCCCTTGCTTGTTTCACCAAACAAAGAGCTCACGCTACGTATCCCACCAGCTGACAACAATTGTGACGTCCACCCCTTTGAGGCACCTACGTGTTATGCCCTCACAAAGGTTCCAGTCTTTGTTTCCCTCACTGCCACCAGTGGATTACCTCTATCCACAATATAAAAGACTTTAGTCAAACACTTGTCTGGTAACTGCCAACAGAACTTATTTATTGAAGTGTATCAAATTTAATCATAATCACAGATGTTATTCATAGGTTCTTGTACACCATCAAATCATTAAGATATCATAGATCGTGCCACATAACAAATCACCACCTGCTCTATCTATTTATCTTGACCAGCTTATCTTTATTAATATCTGTTCCTTCTCTCTCTTCTCTCACTATCTCTCTGACTATCTGACTATCTATCTGACTCTTCTCTATCTCTGATTCCAAATTCTTATCTTAGCTCTCATATCTTATCTTATCTTATCTCTCCTACTTGACTCCTCCTGCCAAACCTTTATATATCTGCTGACTCCGCCCCTCCAATCCTCCCATAGGCTCATGCAAATTACGTCCAGACTATGAGTGACAGGAGTGATGTGGGGCAATCGTCACAAACTGCAACTCCCATCCATTCTAGCCAGCATAGCCAGTGGTGGGGAATCCTGGAAGCTGTAGTCTAATGATATTTGGAGGGCTACATTTTGCCCACCCTTGGTCTATAGTTTTAATGCCTGTAAGTTTCTGTTATATCAGTATATTCCTTCAAGTCCCACACACAAGGCTTCACTTCTTGGCCTATAAAGAAGCCAATAAAATTACTCATCGGCATCTATATTAAAATAGACTTGTAGAAACTTTATATTGGCATGCATAAATCTTTGGTTGTATATGAGTTGTAACACAGAATCACAAATTAAGCTCAATTACCCCCTTATCTTAACCTTGCAAAGAAATTGAGGCTTCTTGTGTTTGAGATTAAACTAATCAGAAGGAAAGTAAGACTTCAAAAGTGATGCAGAGCTAGATTCAAATGTGACTAGAATATGTCAAAATCAGCAAATGTTCCTACTTCCACGGCAAGTTTTTGTAAAACATGATAATATGGGCCATCACATCATTGGTGAAAAGGACATTTATGCCGTATCTTCATAAACAATACAAAGCATGGGTGAGTCTTTGAATCAAGAGGTGGAGTTGTCTTCTGGAGTGTTGCCTTCAATCGCCTTCTGCAAGAGCAGTCAGTCTTCTAAACAAGATGAGTTGGTTAGAGTCCTCCATCATTTAGTCCTAGCTGCCACATGTGATATTTTTATTTGTGCACACAGTAGGGATGTGGTGAACAATCTTATTCTCTGTTACAGCATTTTTAAATTCTTGCCATGCTAAGATTTTCTACCAAGACTTAAATCATCAGCAGCAAGATTTCCTGGCTCACAACAAAAACCAGACCTGTCTTTCTCTCTCTTTTGCCCATCAATCTTTGAAGGAAATTACTGAATTCTGTGCAGATTAATATCCTGTCCAGGGCATCCTGCACAGGGAAGGTGCCATTCTTTACCAAATTTTGTAACCCTCTTGTGCAGGTTATTGTTTCTTCTGCCCTCTCCAAGTGAATCCTGAGCAGGAAAAATGCCATTCAGCACAAGAGTTCATATTACTTCCAGCTTCATATTACTTCCAGGGGAAAAAAAACACCACAAAATATTTGAGAGATCCTGTGTGCGATTCCCTGTGAGATTTCTCAGGGTGGAGGGAGTCTTGCACAGCAAAATCTTGCTACTAAGAAAAGAGTCTTTTTCCTTGGCTTCTCTCCGTGAGTGAGAGGCTAAGAGATTTAGTATACATTTCCTTGCCTTGCATAAATATTTCTTCTCAACTCTGGTGACTACTCACCTTTTTATCAGGGACCATAGCCATGCCCCCCCTCAAAATATTGTGTTTTAAATCCAAAGTTTGAGTGAATTTTTAAAAAGAAGTTCATTACAGAAACAAACATTCTTATCCCAAATGTCTTTCCTGAGGTATGAGGATATCAGTGGCTGGATATGAAGCTAAACTCCAGAGCTTGGAGAGAGCTCCGTAGTTCCAAATGACGAAATCAATAAACAAAACTAAGCACAAGTGAAGCAACGGAATAGTATTTCTCCCTTAAAACTGCACTTTTCTCCTCTTCCTCTGTTCTTTCCCCTTGGTCAGATTGTGAGCTTGGATCCCTTGGGATCCTTTCTCCCTCTTACTTCTCCGCCCACTTCTTCTCATCAACCTTATTTGTTCTTTACCCCTCAGTCTCCAGCTGACCTCGTGGCTGGCCTGTGGCCTCCCTGGGCAGCAGCAGAAGTGGCTGCTGATCTGTTATGGCTCCAAGATACCCACCTCTTGATAACACCCACGTCTTAAACAGTATCCTTACTTATCATTCTTATATGACTCAGTGGGAAAGTGAGTGGCTAAACTGTAAGGGGAGAAAATATGCTTTATGAGGATGACTCCTCTCTTAGGAAAAGTTGTCTTGTGATGCCAAGAAACAGTGACAGCATGAAGGGGGATTAATAGGACCACAGCTACACTTACGCAATTTGTGGGAAGCTATGAATGAGTAATCAGCTCCTGTCTACCAACTATAAAGACAGTAGGTGCTTGCTTTCAGAAACAATTCAAACCTAAAGAATTGCTTTCTGAGTGACATTAGAAACATTAAGGGCAGTCTCCTGTTAGATTATTTCATGCAGAATGGCAACCAGGCAAGTAGTTTTTGCCATTTTGTGGGGCCTCATGTGGCTCACAAGACACTGGTTGCCTGAATCAGTGCACAAGAGATATCCCCACAAAATGCCAAAAAGTACTGAAGAATGGGCATTCCATGTGTGGTAAAATTAGGAGGATAAGAATAAATGAATAGGAAGGAAACCATTAAACAATTAGAAAATATCATCAAATGTAAGGATATGTCACTAGAGACCAAGACCAAAATCATCCACACTCTTGTATTCCCATTCACCATGTACAGGTGTGAAAGCTGGACAGTTAAGAAAGCTGACAGGAAAAAAAGAGATTCACTTGAAATATGGTGCTGGAACAGAGCTTTGCGGATACCCTGGACTGCCTAAAATTAAAATAAAAAAGTGGGTCCTAGATCAAATCAAGCCTGAAATATCTCTGTAGACAAAAATGTTGAAACTGAGATTCTTCTGCTTTGGAGAAGGCATGATTCTCTGGAAAAGACAATAATGCCGGGAAAGATAGAAAGCAGCAGGAAAAGAGGAAGAGCAAATATGAGATGGACTGACTCCCTAAAGGTACTCACAGGCTTGATTCTACAAGAGCTGAACAATGCTGTTGAAGACAGGACATTTTAGACATTGCTCATTCATAGGGTTGCCATAAATCAGAAGCAACTCGATGGCACATAACAACAAAAATCATAGTCAGAAGTGGTTTACTGTTCCTTTCTTCTGGGGGCACAGTGGGACTGTGTAGCTTACCCAAGACTACACAGGCTGGCTTCTGAGGAGGCACAGTGGGAAATTGAATTCCCAACCTCTGGCTCTACAGCCAGATGCCTAACTCACTAAGCTATCCAGCCAGCCAGGTTTTGTGGTAGCTCTTACTTGTTTCTCTCTGCTCTTCCGCATCCACCTTTGGAGAATAGCCATCAGCCCTTTGGTTGTGTCAGCCTAGCTCAAAGAGGCCTGAATGAGCAAACACATGGTGCACACCAGGGACACTGATGCTAAAGATGGTGGTAGGATTGAAAAATTGCCAGGGCAGTGGCACCTTTTGCTCTGCCTGAGTCTCCCACTCTTTCAGGTGCAGCAATGGTGATGCAGTGAAGGGAGAGAGGACCTGGGCAGGGAGACACTTCCAGGCCTCACTTGAGTCATGGAGGAGGAAGGCAAGAGGCAAAAAGGTGAGGGTGCAGAACCAGGGAGGGGGATATGGGGGGGGGACTTGGGGAAGGTGTTTATTTTGGCTTGGGAGGGAGGGGCTCTTCACTGATGAGGCTATTTGAGGGGAAGAGACATGAAAAGAGGGTGGTTTCCACACACCCCAAAGTGTATTGACATTTTTTCTTCTTCTTAAATTTTATCCGGTAGAGACAGATTTACAGCCCCCGTGTAATTATATATGCTTACATTAATATTAATATATTAGGTTAGAATTATATTCTGAAAAATCTATTTTAATGTGTTTTCTTTGCCACATTAAAATGCCTTTTTATGCAAATTTGGCAGGGGAGTCACAAATTACTTGGCTATTTTAAAAAGGGGTCGTAACTTGAAAAAGATTGGGAAACTGTTTTATACCAACTGCCAACAATGCTTTTCTAAAAAGCATACACACACTAAAAGAGGTTTTTCCAGTAACGTGGCAGTATATGCATTGTTTCCTTTTCCTAAACTGCTCGACTTCTTTTTATTGTTTTAGCTACAAAGAACATGGCGGGAAACACAATAGGTATAGGACAAATATATGTATCCTGGATCTGATCAAGCCAAAGCTACATGCATTTAGTTGCATTTCATTTCTATGGGAAAGTCAAAGCTATGATTATAGCTTACTTCTTTCTTTCTTTCTTTCTTTCTTTCTTTCTTTCTTTCTTTCTTTCTTTCTTTCTTCTCACAGCTAACTTATCTGACACAGGGATTAAGGCCTTTGGCATTTAGACCATCAGATGAGCAGACTTTCATCAGCACTGGCCAACTAAAGAAATAACAGCCCATTTTGCGTGTCTAATATAGTGACATGAAGAGAAGTAATGTGGTGAAAGACAGATTGTGGAATTACAAAATGCAAAGGAAAGGGAGGGGCTAGCTCTTCAGCATCCCTGCTTTTACTAAATTTAGCGTGGCTGGCCATGGAAAGGAAATAGCTCTCACAAAAATAATGTGGACCATTGGCCAAAACTGGTGATGGGAGGAAAAAAAAACTTTTCTGAAGAGACACAGTATTTATTGAGTAAGATCAGAATGTCTGAGTAATCTTCTGAATGTTACAAGAGAACCAACAGTTAAATTTAAAAAAAAAACAATCTGACATAAATTCATGCAGAACTTTCAAAAACCTTTTTGCACATTTCATGTCGACAGTCCATGAGTAGTAAGGAAAACCAAACAAAATAAAATCAGTGAATCAAATGCCCAGTGGTTACAATGAAGTGAACATGCATACCTTTGTACTACTAAACCAATGTGTGCAATGAAAGTGACATCTCTTTATTTTCTTCAATGAAATATTTGTATAGAATGTGCATGTTAAGTGAAAGAACACACAAAAATGTGCATATCTGAGAAAATAACATTCAAAAATGATGTGATTTCAAATATGTTGTTACCAGGCAAGACTGTGCACAAAAATGTGTATATTAAGGGAAATGTGCACAACAATGCCTTCCAACATATATACAAACTTTTTTTTAAAAAAAAGGAAAGTTTGGGGTGAAATGTACTTGACTAGAAAACATGAGAAATGGAGAGAAAATCAAGTGGAAAAAGCTGAAATGGACAAAAAAAAATTGAAGAAAAATAGAGTGTAAAAAGCTTACAATAATTTACCCTCTCTCTTTATATCTGTTATCTTCTTTGGGAGTTGTGTCATGTGCAACTTTGCAGTAATCAGGTTCTTGTGGTGATCAGAGCACAATAGAAATGTCATTAAAAATACATAGAATTACATTGCCAATTATAGTTCAGTTAAACACAAATGCTCTATTGTTAAGTACCCTTTGTCTTGTTTAGTTCATTAACTCAAACGTGGGGGGGGGGGGGAAGCAGCTGCATGTGAAGGTTACTTAGGCCCTGGTCACATGAGGGGAATGTTCTCTAGTTATCTCCCAGTTAGTTTGTTGCCTTTTTTTTCTGGTCACACAATGCAGAGACGAGATTGAGACATTTTCCAGCCAGCAGTATAACTGCAGAACGTTTCCCCATTGCCAGGAGGGTTGTGTCATTTTGTGCCTTTGTTGTACCGGTGCATTCCTTACTGGGACTGCCTGTGTGCACGACCTGCCTTGTTTCTTTTCAGAATCGAAGCCATGAAGGTGGCCGCCATTACTGTGGTGTGCACATTTATTATTATTATTATTATTATTATTATTATTATTATTATTATTATTATTATTATTATTATTATTAGTAGTAGTAGTAGTAGTAGTAGTAGTAGTAGTAGTAGTAGTAGTAGTAGTAGTATTTCATGCTGGATACATTCGTAAAAGTATGTCACCGCCATTAAATTACTGGCGAGTATTTTTTTTAATTCTATGGGAAGATACATTGAAATGTTGGTATGCAAATTCCATAGGGGGATGATTGCCAGTACTGCTGCGTGGATATCCCATGTCCATTGTGTGCAATGCATTTCTGCAGGAGCAGCCAGTGCAACAGAGGATATTTTCCCAAACAGATCCCCCTTCCTGATCGATGTTCCCTCTAACTTCCTCCCCCCGTGTGCAAATCTTTCCCCCTCTCGTGTGGGGTTGCATTGAGACCCGAATGAAAAGGGCTGGAAACAGTTGCTGTGGGTGAACGGGGAAGGAGGGAAGCTGTCAGAACGGGGAGGGTGGTGGTGGAGTCAAGCATGCTTGCACAGTCACACACCTTAGAGGGAGGCTTGTTTCTGATATATCAATGCGTTGATAAATATTATTTTAAAATATACATATAAATAAGGGGCTAAACTGCTCCTTGAAGCAAGAGGGAAAATAAACTGGTACCATGGTGTAGCCAGTCATAATGATTCAAATAGGAGGAAATAAATCGGTACTGATCAAAGTTCTTGGGACATTCGTCCCAGGATAATAACCCATATGAGCATGATTCAGTACAACAGAGGTATGGAAAGTATTGGAAGAACTAGAGAACATTTCCCTCATGCGACCAGGGCCTTAGTCATCTTGAAATGTTTTTGGCTCCTTGAAGTTGCCCTGTATATGGGCATGAATAGGGCGACAGAAGGTTTGCATGGACCAGGTTTGCATTGGCCCTTGCCCTGTTTTCCCCACCAGGCCTGTAGGCCTCTCCATGGTAAGGCCATCTTCCCCACCATGTGCCCTATAGAAGTCTTCTATCAGCAGGTGAACAGTTAGGCAAGACCTCCCTGCACACAGCAGAGGTACTGCTGAGCGGATGTGTGTACTGGCACAGTACACACATCCACTGGTATCCACTGGTACTGAGTGGGTGTGTGTACTCGTGGACTGGCACATGAGTGGGTGACAGGAAAAGGAGAAAGAAATGGTGTTCCAGCTGAGGAGGCTTAATGTTAGGCAAACTGGGAGGAGAGAAGGATGTGCCAAAGATCCTGTCATATGCTCCCTAAGATAGCTTTTGGTCTTCAGGTACAATGAAGACTGTTTCCCCATCACCAGGGTTGGCAAACATTTCAACTGCCAATCCAGTCGTTTCTTTCACAAAAAGTGTGCTGCCTATGTACGTCCCCATAGCACTTAAAGCGCTCTCTGGACAGTTTGCAATTTAATTATGCAGGCTACACATTGCCCCCCCACACACACACACACACCAGCAAGCTGGGTACTCAATTTACCAATCTCAGAAGAATGGAAGGCTGCATCAACTCTGAGCCAGCTACCTGAGCCCAAGACTGAACTCAGGTCATGAGCAGAGTCTTCACTGCAGTACTGCAGTTTAACCACTGCACCACAAGGCTCACTACAAAGACTTGGAAAGTTTTTCACCACAGGATGCCTATTATCTTGGGCCTGTCCTTGGAAGAGGATCAATAGCAAGAAGGTGGTGGTTCACTGTCGGCAGCTGTCTCACATTGCTACACTGCTACCAAGCCTGCAATGTACATGTCATACATCAGGTAGGGTTGAACATGCGCATATGGATAAAATATTACACTGAGAATCAGATGGATATAATATTTATGATTCTGTTTTTAATGCACCTTAATGTTGACAATTTAATTGCAACCTCTTGGGAGCTGCTTTGAGCCTAATCTGGAAAAGGAGCAGCATAGAAATAAAAATCATGATTAATGAGATGATGATGATGATGTAGAGTGAATGAAGTTACAGCAAAGGAAGAAAAGGATATTAACTGAAATGAGGCAAAATGTGACTGGGGGAATAAAAAAGCCCTTAATACTTCATGGACCATCTTCAATCCTCCCATTGAGTTTAATACAACCACTTTATGGCCCAAGCTTTAAGCAATTCAGTTTGAACACAAGCTCAGCCAGGTTTCAAGAGATTTAGTCAATGCAAATATAGTGGCTTGAATTCAGGGGTGTGTGTGTGTGTGTGTGTGTGTGTGTGTGTGTGTGTGTGTGTGTGTGTGTGTGTGTGCGTGCGTGCGTGCATGTGCATACTAAACTCCATTTTAAACAGCAACACACATTTACTTCACTATCCACCTCTCAAGAAACAGCCTTGCAGTTTCGTTAAGTATGAACTGAAATTGTGGTGGCTGGGATTACTGCAATAAATTATTATGAGTGAAAACCCCACATTGCATTCTGAATGCTGTAAAACCCACATTAAATCTGTGGCTTTTTATCCCAGTAAATAGTTCTTATTATATCACAAAATAATGATTCTTTGTTCAGGCTCTGAAAAGTAGAAATTAAAAAAATATATGTGCACATATAAACAGAAACGTATAATTTGGTTCCTTATAATAAGGTCACATTATGCTATGAAACAATTTAATATAAAAATGCAAACCTGTCCCCATTTTTAGAAATTAATGCGAAGTATGATGAAGCCAGAGAGGCACCCCTGCATCACACTGAAAGCAGTAAAATATTATTTTCCTTCCTCCCCCTCACTAATTATTTTCCAGTAACAGAAATATAGTAATAGGCTTTTGCATTTGCCAAATAAATGAAAGTACAAGGTATGATTTGTATGAGGCCAGCAGTCTTGGGAGCACCTGCATCAAGTATTACTTCCAACAAAATCAATAGACCCTTCCTGACAGTCATCCAAATTGCTATACTCGACCTTACCTTAAGAGGCATCCTCCTTCTATGCCACGCCATGATATCTAAGATCACAGGGACCTCTTGAGCACATCACGTCAGTGCAACCCTTTGGATAGCAACGCACCTTGCCAAGTGGGTGAATGCCGAAGACTGTCTCCTACCAGGACAAGATTCTGACTGGACCATCTGGAAATAACTTAATAGATTTCAACGTGAAGTAGGAAGATCAAAGAATAAGTAAAATGGGGCTACTTGGATACAGGACAAATTTTCTGTGAATGTAGAGAAATTCAATCAATGCAACATTTATGTGCATGGAATTTATGCCCCACAATGTGTACTAAAGGCAATCTAATAGCCTCAGAATCCAAAGGGATCCTAGGAAGGGCAGGAGAGAGGGGAGTTTTTATGGCAAACTGGACTTGAAATAAAAGATGATTCCACAAAAAAATAGAAAAGAAAGAAAGAAAAAAGACAATCTAATAAAGGGCTGAGATGACACTATTGAAGTAGCCAGCTTCTTCAATATAGTCCAATCATTTTAACATTTTAAATTTGTTTGAGCTTTATTTATATTTCATATACTAACATGATTTTAAATTGTGCAACATTCAGATCCAATTAAAGAAAGAAAGCACAACACATTGAATGCTAACCTCAGTAATATTCAGGGCCAAAGGCAGGGTTGAGGAGCTTTTGGATCTCCTGACATTTTGGGTTCTAATACCCATAATCGGTTATCACTGGTTATGGTGTGTGAGATTGATGGGAATTCCAGTCCAACATATATGAAGAGACAAAGGTTCCTCATCTCAGGCATAAAGAGCGAGGGCTTTAGTATTATGCATTATTGGCCAAAATCCAAAAAAACCTAACATAGCATGAAGGTACTCCTACAGAAGTTTGCAGTGAGTTACACTGAAGCAGTGTGCATTATGAAACTAGTCACACAGTTGTGCCTGTAGGATATGACTTGCAAAAATGTCACTACCGCTTACACGACTTCTAATTATGCAGGTGTAGCTACGCAACAGGATTTTGGCTATTATCTTTTATTCTGTTAAGATAAGTTAGAATAGGTGCTTTGGAAGGTAAAATGGGAGAGATACTGCTTCTCTTCCATGTTTCAGCCCAGCTGTGAATTACACTTCAGAAGAAGCACCTGTGTTTTTGTTTAAAATCACAGGTATACAGGCACTAAATAGTAAATATAATAAAGTGTATGCAATCATCAATTGGCATGACACACCATTTAGATGTGTTATTTGGTTCTTCCCCTATCTCTGGTTACTGACTGGAGATAAGAGGTTATATAAAGCATGGGAGGCTATTGTGTGGAACTGTGTTGTGTTTTGCCACTGTGAATCTGTTACTCTCAGCATCCGTGCATACATGTCCTATGTCTTTCTAAGGTTAGCAGCTCCTTTGCTACCAGGACCTTGCTCTGGCTCCATCTATACCTGGATAGAGAGTGAGTGATCTTTATGCATATGTGAACTGACTGTGCTGGCAATCAGGTTGCCAGGTCTCGGGGAATTGCCCTGCTCAGGCTGAGGTCTCAAGGAATTACAGTGCTTCTCCAGGTCTCCATTGGGAAGATGAATCTCAAGGCAAGTAGTGGTAGAAGACATTTTATTTTACTGTGCATAGTGGCTTTAATGGCCAAACATCCATCTCTTTCTCACTTCCAAATGACTCCAGCTCTCACTGGTTCAGAATGAAGGACTTCGTATACATGTATATGCTGTATACAGCAAAACAGGAAGGCCATATCTCTGTGTGTGTGTGTGTCTCTCTCTCTCTCTCGCATACACACACACACACACACAATTTTAATTGGCAGATAAGGGCTATGCCCCCTTGACATCACAAGGTTACACCTCTTGGTCTCAGGATTTGCCCTTGAAATCTCAGGGAATGGGAAGCTGCTGACAGAGCAGCCTTAGGAGATACTACAGGGGGTTGTTTGTGCGTTTAGAAGACAAATGGCATGTTCCATTAAGCATGTAATTAACATTGACATTGACACTGTTTTTTCTGGAGAAAAACAGAGGTGTGCAAGGTCCTGATCCAAAGCAAGATGTGATGCAAAGGGAGGGGTGAACCTTGAGCAAAGGAAAGGGTGGTTGCAACTCCGGTCAATCGTCTCTAGCACAGCTGATGGTGAGTGATGTTGGGAGCTGCATCTAATGAACAGAGAGCCATGTATCCCCTGATCCAGGCTTACCACTTTCTTCCCAAGGCCACTTTTAGGGGAAACAGCAGCTGGAGAAAATTGGGGCAGGGAGACAGTGTGGAAAGAAAAGGGTTAACTCCCCTTTCCCCATGTACCATGGCCCATATCTGGATGAGAGTGCCTTCTTTTTTTCCCTTAAAGAATGAAAAAAAAAACCTGGCAAGGACTGTTAAGCATGGTTTTAAAATTGCATGTGGCATGTAGTTTGCCCTTAAGCTTTCCTAAGTATGTTTCAGACATCATCACATCAACTGAAACACAACGCTGGCTCAACTTTGATGCGGAGGGGAGAGTGCAGAACAGAAAGAAGAGGGAAATAGAGCCCAAGGGAACAGTTCAGAAAAATTAGGTTTGTTGTCACAGGCCCAAAATAGACTCTAAATAGCTTTTGGCCTACTTTTGAAACCATTTTTCATCTATTTACTTCAAGTCTCTCTTGGCTTCCAAGAGGCAGCTCTAAACAAGCTCCCAGGGGATAGCTCAGCCAACCAGAGCATTTGGAGTTTCTACAACAGATACATATTTTCTCTGTGTTCTCTAACTTTTAGCTTTGAGCCCTTTTTATAAGAGCTGCCACACTTAAACATAACAACCTGGAAGACAAGAGAACCGCAGTTAAACAGGGGACAAATTGCAGGCATGCTCATGTAGAACCTGATGCTCTAAGTACCTATTACATTAGTAGAAGGATGCTAGTTCTATGAACAAAATGGGGACTGAACAGAGGTACTATAATTGCTATGTGAATTTCTTTTAAAAAGTTTCTCTTGCTACTACAATAATTAGCGTTGTCCTGCAAACCAGTGCTCTGATCTCTCCCTCCCTCTTCTCCTTTCCCATGTGTCACCACTGTGCTCTTCTCCTTCAATTTCACAGTTTAAGTTTGAAATTTTGAAGAGAAAATTTTCTTTCCTAGCAATGCCACTTGCCAGGAGAGAGTGTACACAAAAGTGCATATATCAGTGGGGGGAAAATACACACACTGTACAAAAATATGGACAAGGATGTGTATACACGGAGAAATGGGCACAAATAGGATTTTTATGGAGAACTTTATATAAAAACACAGTTTACAGACTGATGTGGGAAGGGAATGAAACATACTTACACCTGGGGAAAACCAAAACTGACTGATTGGTTCATCCCTCTGTGTGTGTGTGTGTTTAGTTAAACAGCCAGATTTGATAGGTGGTGGCCCATCAGGGCTTCTGGGTCCTGTAAAGCAGTGGTTCTTAACCTTTGTTACTCAGGTGCTTTTGAACTGCAACTCCCAGAAACCCCAGCCAGCACAGCTGGTGGTGAAGGCTTCTGGGAGTTGCAGTCCAAAAACACCTGAGTAACAAAGGTTAAGAACCACTGCTGTAAAGCAGCCATTCTCAACCTTTTTTTGTCCGTAGCCCTTTCAAGGGCTCTTCTCATGTTTCACGGCCCCTTGTCAAAGAAGGAAAGCCTTGGGCTGTGTGCAAACAAGGATACAATGTGAAGAGATGAATCTGTGCCACCCTTCAAATGTGTCAGCCCCCCCCCCCGGGGGGGGCATATGGCCCCTGTTGAGAATGGCTGCTTTAAAGCACTGCTGGTTTTTAATAGGAAGTGTCAGTGACTATCTTGGAAGCCTTCTATATTTGAAGTGTTGTGCTCTAACCCAGCCATTCTCAACCTTGTTTTGGCCATGGCCCTATGAAGAGTTCTTCTCAGGTTCCAGGGTCCCCTATCTAACAAGGATACAACATGGACAGATATCTTTCAGAAACTTCTCACATTTTTCAGTCTGTGGTTCCCTTCAAAAGTGCAACACACACCCCAGGGACCATATGCCCGGGCCCCCCAGCATTGAGAATGGCTGCCCTAACTAATGTGCTCTGCTGTGTTTTATCTGAGACCGGTTCAGAGTGGGGGAAGGAGTTTCATTTCGTAGGCAGCTCATGACCAGAGCAGGGGGATGCCCATCCCAAAATTTAAACTGAAGTGTTCCCTTTTTGGTACATAAGCTCTCAACTCAGGGGTTGTGGTGGTGGTATAGTGGGGAGCACTAAGGAGACTTGGATTCAAATCTCCACTTGGTCCTGATAATCATTGGTCGACCTTAGGCCTGTCACATTTTTTCTCAGCCTAACTTTCCTCACAGGGTAATTGCAAGGGCAAAACAGGGAGGAAAACAGCCACGTGCACCACCTGGAGTCATTGAAGAAGAGGTGGGATGTAAATAAAACAAAGTAAATAAAATAAGTAAACTTCACCAGCCTCAGCCAACAGAATCTACTGTGAGGGATAACAGGAGCTGCAGTGAAACAATAACTGGAGGCTGATGATCCCCTTTCATGCTCTGAAGTATTCTGGGGAAAGAGATGCAAAGCATTCTCTGTGCTGCAGATCATATACATTTTTTATGAATGTGTGGGATTTGTTCCTGGCTGCTCCAACTATGGGCACACGAAGAAGATGACAACTTGATTTATGTGGCGAGCAGATGTATAAGAATAGGATATTTATTGGGATGCAAATATTATACAGCTAACAGACTAGTAACAGATTAGTAACATAGCAAGGGAATAGTATAGATGATTTCACAGGATGCTGTAAAAGCTGCATGAATGAGCATCTGAAGAAATGAATATGACAACTTGGCATGCTCTGTCTACCTTAAAATGCTTGATATGGCTTGCAAATGGCATGTCAACATGGGTTTTCTTTAAACTGCTATATATAGTGGTTTTGAACTGGAACCAGACCTTCCTTTTTTTTAAAAAAATGAAGTAGGTTCTTAGAGAATCCACAGTTCTTGGCAAACTGACTGAAGAACCTGGCTCTGGTACACCAATGGAGAGAGAACAGCATTGCCCCAGAGTCTACCTAACTGGTATGGAGAGTTGATGGCTACATTACTGCAGTCTTGTTAAAATCATTAGTTATTTTGTATGGATTCTACACCTCCTGAGCTCTTTCTCACATTCAGACATTTTCACTTTTTTCACCCAATTGTTTGGCTCCTGGTCAGGTTGCAAAAGTGAAGCTTTGTGAATTTTCACTTTTTTTTTTTTTGACAAATACTACAGTACAGTTTCAGTCAACCCCTGCCATAAAGTTTAGACTGCCACAGCTTGTCTACTCCATCAATATTTTTCTAGAGGTCTTCTATCTGAAAGTCCAATTCTTGTTATAATTTAATTTATCATATATCAAAATACACTGCTATGTTGTACCTATCGTATACTTTGGAGTATCACAGCTCAGGAATACAAATTCAAAGGAAAACCAAGCGTTTTTAAAATAAGAGAGAGAGAGACAGACAGACAGACAGACTTGATTATTGGATAGTTAAGGCACTAGCTACTGGCCTGATAGCTCAGTGGTTTAGGCAGAGGAGCCAGAGGTTGAGAGTTTGATTCCCCGCTGTGTCTCCTGTGAGTAGAGCCAGCCTGTGTGGCCTTGGGCAAGCTGCACAGTCCCATGGCACTCCCAGGGGAAGGGAATGGTAAACCACTTCTGAGTATTCTCTATTTAGAAAACCCTGATAAGGGTCATCATAAATCAGAATTGACTTGATGGCACGTGATTATTATTATTAAGGCACTAGCTGAGCAATTACTGCTCTGCTTCAGTCATCTGTCATAGGGAGAGAAGGAGGAGAAACCAGAATGGAGAATCTTGGATGAGAGGAATCTAAGTGAGACCTTCAAAGGAAGACTTTCTCGTCAGTTTTAATGATAAGCTCTGGAAGGCGCTATAGTTATATTCCTGGTTGATGCCTACCAGTGCTCATTATGAAAGCTGGGCTGTAGTTCTTCCTCTGCAGGTCTCACATCCCTCCCTTGGCCTACATGTTGTCACATGTAAGTACTCTAGAAAAACCCTACCAACTTTCACATCTAAGTACTCAAGGATAAACAAAGCCAGAATATAGGGATGGAATCAACAGTGACTTTGCTGATAGAATCATTACAAAACTCTCCTAGACCCTGGATCACCCTAATAGATGAAGAAACACAATGGGCATTAAAATAAATATGTACCCCCATCTTTCTACCTAAACATTCACGAAATGCTATTCACGAAATAACTTTCCAATGTCTCAACTGTATTTAGTAAGTTCCACTTGTGTGGTGTTGTGCACCATTGCTCACACAACACTATATGTGAAGGAAACTATCATTTATGTCCAAAATTCATTCTGGCAGATCTTTGGCAGAAAGTGTCCACAGACAAGAATTTGGCCAGTCTGGTCAGGAAACTAGGGCTTTCTAGATGATGCATCCTTCACAATCATCTCTTAATTTTCTTCCTCCCACATTTCTTTCTGTCTGTTTATACTGAAATGGACAATGATCGTTCATTGAAAAAAGCATGGCCTATGTTAGAGGGAGGAGAATTTTAAAAATACCCTTTTGAGAGATTAAAATTTCTCCCATTTGATTTTTCCTTCACATTATATGCCCATTGCCATTCCAAAGGATTCTATTTTAGATAGTCATGGAGGTTTTCTTTCCATGTAAAATCCATTTTGACTAGAGTCAAGACTTGGAGATAGTATGCCATATTTAAGGCTTATTCACATTTATTAGTCCTACAAAATATTTTGGGCCCACTCACACAATTGGTAAATGTTCTATTCTATAAATGTTCAGCCGTGATTTAAATTCTGTAATAAAGTCTGAAAGGTATTTTTTTCCCCCTGCCATTCCATTGGAGGGTCATATAATATATAGAAGAAAATGAGAGGCCATTTCATAGCTACAAAATATGTCTAGGCAATTTATGTCTTCTACAGGACCTAACGTTTTTATTATTTTATATTTTTCAATATAGCAAATTCACAAGTAAAATAAATAATGAGCACAGTCAGAAGTCAACAGCTCTAAGCTTTAAAAATAAAACAAACATTACATTGAATAAAAATTGCTCTGCCTACAGAATAACAATCTTGATCATTATGGTGCCTTTTTGATGTGGCTTGGAATAGAAACACCAGTATACTACGATATAGTTTGAAGTCAGGTTGTATACTTCAACTCTCAGGTTCACTTACCAAACTCAGGATCTTTTAAAATGTGGTTAAGGGATCTTACTACAGGATCTATATATCATAGGCTTTTCTACTAGGTTGGGAAGTGTTAATAGGATCAGGGGTAGAAGGCTGGCTGAAGTTTACTTTGGATAGTGCTGTAGTATGGAAGGTATTAATAGTAGTATGAGGTTTACACCTGGTGAAAGCTACTCTGCAGCCTGGAGTGCAGAAGAAGAGATATCCTAGGAGAGACAAAGAGCCAACCAATAATTGACAAGGCTGGATTAACATTAGAATTGACAAATGGATCCAGTCCTGTTTAGAGTAAACCAGTGAAATCAGTGGGTCTTCATTTAGTCATGGCCAATGTTTTCAATTCATTCAGTAGGTCTGCTCTAAGAATGACTAAAGCTGTAATCCTATACCTACTTACCTTCGAGTAAGCCTTACTATTCTGCCATTTTGGATGCAAGCCACTTTCTTATACCAGCAAACATTGGCTTGTCTCACAATCTGAGGTCTACTGCCTTGACCTGCATCTGACAACTGTTCCAAACAGCAGCTGTCCTGACAATGCCAGAAATATTTGTGCATTTGTTTCTTTCCTGACTCTGCTCAAAAGACTCTATCTTCCAAAGTTCCTTGCCATTTCACACAACTAGGTCAGAAGTATCCCATTTCAAATGCAGGAGATTGGACCTCAGTGATTTAGATGGCTTCCTCACAAAATGCCACCAACTGTAACCATTTACTATCCCTGCCTGGTAGAAAGTGACTTTGTTGTCCACATGTTAATCCTTTGCAACGCCGTGAGTTATTTATTTATTTATTTATTTATTAAATTTATACCCCGCCCATCTAGTCAACTGACTACTCTGGGCGGCTAACAACATATAAAATAAACAATAAAAACAAAGTAACACATCAATAGACAGTACTCAAGATGGACGAAAAAAGTAAATCAAGAAGTGGCTGGAGGGAAGGCTTGCCTAAACAGCCAGGTTTTCAATTGGCCTTTGAAAATGCCCAGCGAAGGGGCCATACGGATCTCAGAAGGGAGGTTATTCCAAAGGCGAGGAGCCACTGCCGAGAAGGCCCGGTTTCTTGTTTTTTCCTTCCGGGCCTCCCTCGGCGTTAGGCTCCTCAAGTTACAGAAGACTAGAAATTTTACCAATACACAGAAGCTGGAAAAAAGTTCATATAGAAGCCTCACATAGAAAAGGGTTTGTAGTAAGAATGCACACTAGAAACAGAATTAGGAATTTGACCTTGGATTTGGAATTTGGAATTACAGCCCTTTAGATTAGGAATGAAGAATTTTAAAAATTCAGAATTTCAGGATATCTGGAACTCCATTACAGTCAGCATGAATACTATATAGTCATTATTTTTTCTTTTAAAAAACACAAACATTTTAGAAGGATTCCCCTGTGTCCTCTGTCACCTTCCTAGTGATTGTGCCAAACAAAAAGAGGGCACACCAATAGCCAGCAGGATTAGGAAATGACTGTAATGGGCCTGTCGATTGAACCCTGAAGAACGGGAATGCCAGCAGGAAACGGCAGCAGTGTTGGGGAAACAGAGGGCAGGACACACCAAGGAGTGGGCAAATACCCTGGCCAGCCCTGACAGGCAGATTGGAGCAGCAGATAGTTTGTGGTGGGTGGGAGTTTTGCCAAGAGCAGGGGACACCGCGCAGTGGAGTGAGTGAGCACAATCTTGGAGTAGCAGTTGGAGGAATGAAAGAGGCAGAAGGAGGAGGCAGCAGACTGAAGCCTGGCAAACTGAATACTGTGAACAGAGTGGGCTCTCTTACTTAAAGGGGACTTCAGGGATGGCAGGTTGACCTTAAGGAAAATAAGTTTTTCTACACATCCAGGTTCCATGCGTGAGCACTCAGTGTGCACACTATGTGGTGGGCAAGAGAGCAGTCCCACGTTGGGCAGACCTCCCCAAACAGACTCGTTCTCTGCCCAGTAAGACAAGGGATTGGTCTCTTTTGGCTAGCAGGGTTCCTGCATGTATGCCTTTACCTCTGGTTCCGCCATGTCCTTCCTCTAAGGTGGTGTCTCTGGAGGACGGGCCCCTGCCATGCATGTCAAGTCAGTGTCCCTGACAGAAATCGTGCCCTGTTGTAGGGGTGAGGGACTTGATCTGTACAATACAACTGCTGGTACTGTTTGTTTGTTTGTTTGTGTGCTGTCTTTCTCCTAAAGGATCCAAGGCAGGTTACAGTATCAAAACAAAGTTAAAAGCCAAAATTATGAATTATTACAATATTTAAAAAGAATTAATATCATATTAAAACTTATTGTAAGGGGCTATATTGAAAGCAGAAGTAAAACAACAAAATACAATAATCCCTTTAAAAACTCCTCTTGGTCAACCGCTAATTTAAAGAAAGCTTTCCTGAAGAGAAAGGTCTTTGCTTGCGGAAGGACAGCAAGGATGGGGCTAGCCTGGCCTCCTGTGGGAGGGAGTTCCAGAGTCTAGTACTACTGTTTGGGGTGCTATGAACATGGCTACTTTCTTCCTGCTCTGTGTGACCCCTCAGTGCTAGCCAGACCTTCTTCACTAGCTGCTGCTGATGATGGAAAGTTGGTTAGTATTGCCTCCCCCCGCCACTTACTGTTGCTTAAGATTCATTGACTGTTGTATAATTCAGGGGTCCGAGAGGATTGCTAGAAGGTACTCCTCCCTCTTTCACAAGAAGCAAACCTGTAATAGAACCGGTCTGTAGCTTGCTGGCCAGGCAGTTCAGGCCAGAATGCTCGAGCCGCTGCTGAGCTGAACTTCAGCAGTGCGGCTCGCCTTTGCCTCCCTCCCTGGATAGCACGAGACTTCTGGTATCACGAGATTAGCATAGGAGGAGAGGGGGGAACGTTAGGTTATTTAAGAGCTGTTCCCCCCTCTCCTCTTCCTCTTCCTTTGCTGACAACCGTCAAGGAGGGAGTCCGGCTGCTCGGTTGTTTCTCCAACTGCGTAGTTGGTCGAGAGGCCCGCACGGCTCAGCATTCCAGATCGGGGGGGGGGGGGTAGCATCGGCTCCCTCCCTTGGTTTGACTGGCGTTTATCTCTTACTTATTTTGCAATTTGATATTGTTTTCTCAGATCGATTTGGTTATTGAATTATTTCTTTATCGTTGATTTGGATTAGTACAGCACTAAGGGGGTGGGGGTGACCGTGCGGCTTGCGTGAGCCGCGCGGCGGCGCGAGCAGCCCTCTGGGGTTAACCTTAAGATTTACGTTGCCATTTTAGGGTTCACCATAAAAATAATAAATAGTAATAATATTAGTTCAGGCACTGGCTTTTAATTTAGTTACACGTGAGAGTAGAGAAGCACGTTACCTTTTGTTGGTGCTTGTCTGCTGGAGTTGGCTGCAGCATGGCTCAGCCTTTAGGCTCCTCAGCTGCTCCTCCCCCCCTTCTTCGGAAAGGCTTAGCTCGAAGTGTTTTGGCCCTGCTTGGAATTAATTCGAAACAAGTACGGAGCGGTTGTCTAAGTACGCTTCTCTTGGTAGGCACTGGCTTTAAATTAATTTAATATTAATTATCTTTCATTGTTGTTGTTTAGTCGTTTAGTCGTGTCCGACTCTTCGTGACCCCATGGACCAGAGCACACCAGGCCCTCCTGTCTTCCACTGCCTCCCGGAGTTGGGTCAAATTCATGTTGGTATCTTTCGTAGGCTCCTTCAATTTATTAATTGCCCTTACCTATTTAGATATTCGGCTTAGCATAAATAACTATTCAATAATTTTAGAATTAATTCTTATCCTTACCTAAGACTTGATTGAGATTAGAGGACATTTTAATTGAATAAATACATAATTAGGTAATTAATTAATTGATAAAATTAGGTAAATAAATAAATTAATAAGTAATAGTATTATGATTACCTAATATTTGGTTAAGAGTAGAGGCGATTATAATTGAATACATAAGTAATAGAGAAATTAATTAATTGATTGAAATTATTTGAATTAATTGATTAATTATTAATAGTGAATAACCATAATAGTAATTGGAGTAAATAAGTATTTCCCTATAATAAATATATAGGAGGGTATAAATTGGTACAGCGGGTCGCATTTCTCGTGCCTAGATTGCGCCACTCAGTATGGTAAGGGTAAACTGAGGATTGCTGCACGAGCGGGATCGGAGTATACCTCGGCCCACTGTGTTTTTAATTGGAATTGAATTTTAGGCGGCAAAATGACCTTGAGAAGGGGTCAGGGTAACACAAGAAGAAAGCAACCAGCCAAGAAATGGCCAGCACCTCAGGGTCGCCGCCTCATTCTTCGTCAGATGAAGAAGCTTGGCCCATCTGGCAGCAGCGGAGGGGAAAAATTTCGACCTTAGAAGCCAAAAGAACAATGAAATAGGCCCTACAGTCCAGTGAGGCACAAGCGCCCCAATCGGCTATGGAATCTAAGAGTCATCATGGGGCTAATCTCAGAGATCTGGCTGATAATCTAATGTTTTGGTTTGCGGTCCTGGAAGCAGAGCAACAAGCGGTGGGGGCGTCCAGACGAGAAGCAGTGGGGCAGTAGTAACACTGCTGCAGCAGTGCACTGAAGAAGGGAGATCGACCACGATCACGGCAACAATCGGTGCAGAAGTGCTTGGCAGGCAGCAGGTGATGGATGTGGTTGGTGCAGACTGCATGTACGGCAGGGAGGTGCCAGGGTGATGATGCCTCTGTCGGGCAAGTCAACTACTGCACCAGACACTTCTCCACCGTCACCTGCTTGGCCTTGGCCAGGCAGTGGTCAATTTAATTCCCCAATTTACTCAGCATATAATACTCAGAGTTAGGGCTCCAAATACTCCATGGCCTAGTATGAATGCGCACTTTGGCGGCTGGACTACTCCAGACCCATTAGTTACATCTCCAGCCCTGATAAATAGAACGGCGAGTGTAGGGGCTTGGCCATAACCATCTGTCTCAGACACGGGTTATAACACTGCGCCATTGCAAGCCTTGCCATTTGGGGATCCGCTATGCCCCTGGGTGATCACCTCACCCCAGCGACTAAAGAAAAGATATAGAAAGGCGAATAGGTAGATTTATTTGAATTGCTGAACAGAGATGTGGAAAAGAAGGATTTGGATGAGGAAGACGACAAGGACAAAGAGAAACACAGGCGGCAGAGACCAGACAGGACACGGGCGAATCGGCTGCCCAGGTTCTCAATATACACCGGGGTTGTGGTAAATGCCCAGCCTTGATGGGCGCAATCCTTATTCCAATATTTAGACTTGATCTATAAGGCATATGTGGACTTCGCAGGACAAGCATGGCTTGTGTATGACGGATCGTTCAGCAGGAGGGGGGTGATTAACCCAAATTTAGGTTGGGACGAGCCCCTGCCAGGCCTCTGGCTGCAGTCTATGACCCCAGCCAGGCTCTATCTAGGTGACAGGACTGATAGTGGACACCTTACTAGAAAGACTGCCCTGAATCAGAATCCCTGAGTAGGAGCAGGGCAAGTTATTTATTTATTTTTAAGGAAAGGCTCTAGGATACCGGCGGTTGGGGAGTGCAAGGCATTTTTTGCCCAAAACTTTAAATCTGTACGTGGCATGGAGGTTGCAGTCAAGAAAAGATGGCCAAAGTAGCACAGGAAGGAGAGTGTTTGGACCATTTGCAACAGCTCCACTGGAGACCCGGTGGGTCTCACCATTGGAAGTGGTAACAAAGGATGTACAAGGTGAGTTTAGATCGATACATTATCTGTCCTACCCCGAGGGGGAGTCAGTTAACGATGCCATCCCTCAGGAACTTCTTGAGTGGAAACTTAGGTGTAGAGTGGGATGTAACTGTGGCCCATTATTGGGATGCTTATCCTTTTATGGTGAAAGGAATACGGGAAGGTGTACAGTTATACTAGATACCTTTCTTTCAATGGCAGAAGAGTTAGGCGTACCTCTGGTTGAGGATAAACTCACTTAACTAGGGCTTATTTTTGGGGTAGGGCTTATATTACGAGCGTCCTGAAAAATCATACTAGGGCTTATTTTCAGGTTAGGTCTTATTTTCGGGGAAACAGGGTACTTTAGCGGCAGATGGTGCTCAGGCAAATGGCCGGAGGAATGGCACCACACGGAAATCACCAGAGATTTGACAATTCCGAGTTCTTCCCAATAGTTGGTGCATTGTGGCTTTGGGCAGAGGAATGGGCGAACTCTGTCATATGTTTTGGTGGACAATCTGGTGGTGGTCTATGTAATTAATAACCTCACATGCATGCAGACCAGGTCATGACACTGGTGCAGGCTGGACATGTACCAGGTGTAGATAATAGCTTAGCTGATGCATTATCACGTAAACGGATTGAGCGGTCAGGGAAGTTAGATCCAGGAGCCAACGACTTCACGGAGACTCTTCCCCCAGAGGTTTGACAAATTGGCGTGATGATGCCTGCCCCATTGGAGCATCTTCAACAGTTCATTGTGTATCTAAACAGGAAGGGTTTGACGCCAGGATCTATACAGGGTAGGTTATTGGCGCTGGCTTTCTACGCTAAAATTAATGGGTATCAGGATTATTCTTCAGACGACCGCTTTAGGAAAATGATTGAAGGTTGGTCTAAGGAAAGAGGCAGAGTTAAAGATTCGAGAGTACCCATATTGCCGGGACTATTAGAAAGCAGTGGTAAGCTCTCTGTTGAGATGATTATGAAGTCGCTTTATTCAGGGTGGTGTCCTTATTAACTTTTTCGACGCCCTCAGGATTAGCGAAGTGTTGCCACTGGAAAGGAAGATAAAATCGGAGTAGTTATGCAATGGCAGGATGTTAGGGTAGTCAACGGGATGGTGCAGATTTGCATCCGCCGATCCAAGGCCAATTAGCGAGGCACCCCCTGACGTCTAGGTAGGTGCCCGGTTTGTTTTATCTTGCAGATACCATAACAATGATGAGAAGGAAGCACATCATGATCATTGGCCGCAGCTATGTTTTTGGGCAGCTTACTACGCTGCCACGTCCCCATGGAAAGCAGTCTTGGACTTGGAGCTACAGCCCTTATCAAATGGAAAGGACGCCGTGGGAAGCTGTGAGGCCAACCTTGCCATATGGCTGCCTTTGGTCAACATCCCCCAGATGTGTTGGTAATACACTTGGGCAGTAACGACCGGACCAGGATCTGTGGAAAGGCCTGATCCTTGATGCGATTCGTGACATCACATGGTTGAGGGTTACGTACCCTGCTATGGACATTGTATGGTCAATGATCATCCCTCGGCCGGCATGGAGGGATGTGAGGCAATTTTGGCCTGCTAACGCTGCACAGAAGAGTGCTAGCGGGGTGGTCTGCAGAGCTGTCTGCAGTGGCCTGGATCAGTGCTTGGTCACCAGAGGATCCATGGATAGGCCTGAGTTTTCCTATCGGTGAAGGCACCGTACCCTGCTATGAGCATTGTATGGCCGACGACCATCCCTCAGCTGGTATGGAGGGATGCGAGGCATTTTTGGCCCACTAACGCTGCACGAAGTAGTGTTAGCAGGGTAGGCCTGGTTTTTTCAGAACGATGGTGTACATCTGTCCGAACGAGGTTTGGATGTCTTCCTTGAAGACATCAAGGGGGGCCTGCTGTTGGAGCTTGGTGAGCTCGATGGCGGGCATGGGACTTAGCTTGGCTAGTCCCTATGCTGTGGCGGGTAGTGCGGATATAACAGGTTTTGTTGGTGAGTCCCATTGCAAACTTAGGTAAGCTACAGCCCATCTGACCTCCCAGCGCTGCGGATCGTGCGATTACAGTGCTTGGGGGGAAAGATGTGCTGGGGCTGGCTTGAGGCCCGGGGGTGGTCAAATTGGGGCCATCCGGGTTCTCGCAGTCTTTAAGACCGCGGGAACTTGGGGCCAGGGACTCGCCCATTAGTTGCTTAAGGGGTCCTTTGAGACCTCTGTGCTTAAACCTGATTCCGCACTACGGCAGGACCCCCCCTTTGCCAAAGGATGGCAACATTGATTATGTTTAATAAAGTGTGGCCCGTGATTAACCCATAATTCTTGTCTTGTGTCTTCGTTCCAGGGTTGGGAGGGCAAAAAATGCTGTTCTCTCTCTATGGAATCCCCCACCTACAGTACGTAGGCTGTCCCCTCATTAAGCCCTCCAATCATGCCAACCATGCATGTGTTTTCCGTACCCTGCCAAGCACCTCAAACTACTAGGTTGAGTGTCTGGACCACAAACCAGACCTCTTTCATCTTCCCAGCCTGCCGTACTGCCACCATATTTACCCCATTGTCTGTGGCAAACAGACCCTCTCTTTCTCTAGCTAGAATCCACGAATGCAGCATGTCCCTCAGAGCCTTTTGAATGTTGTGAGCTGCGTGGCTGCCCTCCCTCACAGCTACATTCAACAGGTCCTAACTGTCTCCCGCCCTTGTGTGTTGCCCAATGCCTAATGCCTCAATATAATAACAGTTTAAAATTTGTGACATACAGCATTCCCTGCCACATCTGAGGTCAGCTAGGTAGTTTGGGTGTTCAGAGCCTGCTGCAGAGCATCTGTGCCTCTCTCCCCAACACCTCATTGCTATTCTCCCAACAGCTATTGCATGAGGCAACTGTGAAGCTTTACGTAATGGGAGGGCCAAGCTGGCATGTAACCTAACCTAGTTCTGTAATACTGCTGAGCATTCTAGAGGCAAGTGCTTTCATTTGACTTTGAATTCTTTCTTTTCCTGCTCTTTGTGAACAAGAAAAAACATAGACTTCACTATCTGTGGAATATATTCTGACAGGCACTCAGCCATGGAGGTGTGGAACTGGTAAATCCACTCCTTAAATATCTTACTTACCTTGAAAGCCCTATTAAGGTCACTATAAGTCCGTTCCAAATCAAAACACTTAAAACAAAGTTACCATTCAGCAAAATGGTAAAGGTGCAGATAGAAATGTTATTGCTACTGAGTTGCAGAAAATATCAAATAGAGAGATCTATTTGGCCTAAATCCAATTGCTGGTCTTCTTCAGACCCATTCAATCAACTGCTGAATTATAAATTGTGAATTGATTCAATAGGTCTAGCCTGGCTGGGACCAGCATTTGGATTAAGTAGACCGGTGACACTGGCATAATCCTAGGGTTGGCTCTGCTAGTGTGAGTGAGATGGCTGGTTTAGGCTAGGGAACAAATTCAAACAAGTGCAGGCAATGTGAAAATAAATAATGGGTGATTTTTAAACACTCAACTAAAAGATCTACTGTCTCAGGTGCTTTGCTAGTTGTGCGTCATTCCAAATTCTCTTGAGACTGCTTAAATTTGCTGTTCAAATATCCTCTAGAAACCATTAGTCTATATTAAATGCAAAGCTATGAAATTCCTTTCTAATGACAAAGTCATTCAAATGGATAGTTTCAAAGGTGTCCTACTAGCCTTGTGCCAGCTATATTTTATAGAAAAACTCAACTTTAACTATACTTTAAGTATACCTTCCAAGCACCAAATATGAAGATGTCTTCACAGGGGGAAAGCAGACAAAGGTGAAATAGTTGTCTCTGTTTCAAATGTTAGTTGGTTATCATTCCATTACAGTGGTGCCTCGACTTACGAACATCCCGACATACAACCATTTCGAGTTGCGACCAGCTCCGGCCGCAAAATTTTGCTTTGACTTGCAGCCAGAGCTTCGAGTTGGGACCGGAAAAAGGCAGGGGGAAAAGGTGGGGAATTCAAATTTGCTAACCGTTGGTAGGCGAAGAGGCTGCTTCTTTGTAGCTCTTTTGTCCCAACGGTTAGAGTGAGTGCGTTGGAGGAGGCTTCGGACTGCCTGGAGCTGCTTTCTGCTCCTGAGTAAGTACATTTACTTTGTTTTGCAGGGTGGGTTTGGGTTTGGGAGGGTATGTTTCTGTGCTGTGATGTTTTTTGTGTTTTGGTGTGTTTTTTTCCCCAGCCCCATCGCGTTTCGATGGGTCTGGCTGTGTGTGGGGGGTTGTTTTTGTGTGTTTTTTCCCAGCCCCATCGCATTCCGATGGGGCTGGCTGTGGGGGGTGGTTGTTTTTGTGTGTGTTTTCCCAGCCCCATCGTGTTCCGATGGGGCTGGCTGTGTTGTTGTTTTTTGTTTTGGTAAAAAAAATTTCCGGCCCCGACGCGTTCCTATGTGGCTTGCAGTGTTTTATTTTATTTTATTTTATTTTGGGGTTTTTTCCCCTTCTGGAACAGATTAATCACGTTCCAATGCATTTCTATGGGAAATGGTGCTTCGACGTACGACCATTTCGAGTTATGCCCATCTTCTGGAACGGATTATGGTTGTAAGTCGAGGCACCACTGTATTTGATTGTTTAATCAAGATGTTGGCCAAATGTCAGCTGCAGAAAGATATGGCTAAGTCATCCATGAAGAGCAGGGAACCCACAAATACACAACATAAGACAAAGCTATTTGGTGCAAACTGTAGTGGTCCACACTTCGGAATCCCTGTTTCTGATAAAGCAAAGTCTGTCACCTTTACTTTTATGGAGGAAAATCAGAAAATGCTTGGACAGCTTCTGTTGAAGGTTTAGAAGCATAAAAGGTCTATATAGCTGCCAATACTCAAGAGACAAGATGTCTGTGCTGCTCACATCTTTATCTCTTCACCCTTATGCTCTTCCTCAAGCCCTTTACTACTGCTCCTATGATTCCTTCCTTTATGCTATAGTCTACTAAAGCCAAAAGCCAAAATTCCTCAAAAACCTTACAAATGGAGTTCTGAGGATCACATTGCTTTGCTTGGATGTGAGAACACTACCATTTAACACAAGCTACTGCTGTAAGGGTACAATTTCTTTTTGGGTTTCTGGCACAGTGTGATGCAAACCATTGAGAGGAGACAGAATGCTACTGTGAAAATACTACCATTAAAAGATACAGATTATAATCTGGCTTCATGAAAAAGTCCATAAAATCCACTAAACTCCAAAAAATTCTTGAGGAAGAAATATTCCCTTCTAACCAATTTTCTGACCAAATTATAAAAATGACAAATTTAAGAGACAGACCTAGTTGCCACATATCTGAGGGAAACCACAGGTGATTCCCATTTCTGGAACCATAATGTGGAAATAAGTTAAACATTGATGAGTCAGACACAACATAGTAATGTGTGCAACGATTCACGAAGTTAACTTGTGTGGACAGAAAATGAGCTAACTCCTATTGGAAGACAGTTACCGCACTGTTCCTCTGCTTCATCTTTCTGCATGCACTCTGGTGTCTGTCACATGTGCTGGATTTCAGCTCCCATCATGCTGATGGGAGTTCGGGTCCAAAAGATCTGGAGAGCACTAGTTTGGGGAAGGATGCTCTACATCATCCCATTTCAATAATTTTTCAATTTGGTGGACATCGAGAAGTGCTCTTCCATATGAATATTGTTCTTCCTGAGTAGCAGAATGGAATACTACATGTTTAAATGATTTTTTCCCCGGAGATTACGCCATCATAGTGCAGAGGCTTTTTCAGCGCTTATATCATCTGTCGTGCCATCTTGCATTTTTAAATTAGTTTTAATTATTTTGATGTTGTCTTCGTATGTGGATTGTTATGTTCAATTTTGGTTTTCTTGTTTTATTGCACTATGAAGCATTCAGAGTGGCCTTGGTAGCCAGATGGGCGGTATAAAAGTTGAATGAATGAATTAATTAATTAATTTTATAATTAATTAATTAATTAATTAATTGCAGGGCCATCCAAGTCATTATAAAATGTTCTGTAGTGATGGAAATCAAAAGAAAGGTGGTAGAGTTGCTTAAGCTTTCTTGTTTGCATAAAAATCAATCTAAATTTGTTGGAAAGCCAAATAAAACACACTTGGCTAATAGGTACTCTTCAAACATAAAACCTTATAACAGCTCCAAGTTTATTAGTGCCCATTTGCTGAACAAACCTTGGCAGCCAGGCTGATTTTCCATTGGAATTAAGAGAGTTAAAGAACCTGTTTGGCAGGTCCAGCTTTCAACAAGCCTGCATCTAATTCAAAGGCTTTCCTGATCTCTGTGCCTGAATGGATGTTTGTTGAAAGTTCTACAGCTTCACTGGGCAAAGCTAAGTAGATATTGAGGGAGATAGATAGGAAGACTAGGGGAAATGTAGTCATATTTTGTGTCCTGGATGCCAAGTTCTAGGTTCTGTACTGGGGATTCATGATGGGCATCTAATCCAACCAGAAAACCAATCTGTTTTAGAATAAGGCTATTCTAATGAGATAAGTTTGAAAGATATTAGCTAGAGTCTTAGAAGAGGTCATGGTGTTAGTCTGAGGAAGTGGACTTGTTCACAAAAGCTCACATTAAAATATAGCAGTCTTTAAGATGCCATTATGTTTTTGTCTTTATTTTTTGTTTTGTTTTTGCCTGATTTGCTAAAGTCCGTAAATCAAATTCCATGAAATCAAATGAACCCTGTTCTGAACTGGCAAGATCTCTGTTATGCCACACAATGTTCCTAATTAAGTCATCAGGAGCGTGAGAATGTCTACTATGCTACCACAGTCCCTGACATACACCCCCCTTGCACCCCCTTTTGAAATGTATCAGAGGCGGAAGGAATCAACAACCGTCAAGTCAAGGCCTGGTTGCTGTTTTAACCACATACAGCAGCAGTCATATTTATAGGAAAGCATGGGAGATGTAGTTTCCATGCTTGTTCAAGTAACATCTATTCCCTGATGTGCAGGAACTACAAAGTGAGTCCAAAGTTCAGCACAAGCTGCATGATTCTTGTGAGTTCTCCCTACAAATGAACTCAACATCATTTTGTTTAGAAAATATGAGTTGTGGGGAGCACTCACAGGTATTGAAAGGAACTTGATTCAGCTTTCTCTTGCTTTGGAATTCTTCAGTTATCAAGTTTTTTCCTCCCATACCAGTTATGAAGTGTAGAAAGCCTTTAAATTTTAGAAAATAAACTGGAATGAAGTTTGAAACAAATGAAAGCAACAAATATATTTATTCAGGGTCTGATTACCCAGCTTGCGGGGGGCGGGGTGGCAACGTGTAGCCTACATAATTAACTTGTAAACCAGCCAGAGAGTTCTTTAAGCACTATGGTATATAAGCAACACACTTTTCTTTCTTTCTTTCTTTCTTTCTTGCATTTGCAAAAAAAATTGGGAAATGCTATATGTTTGGGATGGGCTGAGTCACATTTTTTTCCATTGACCACATGACGCAAAAGGAAATGAAAATCAGCCTGGATTTCCCCACCTCCATCTGTACCTTTCCCATGTGCCACTGGGGCTTCTTAAAAACAAACCAAAACCAGTTCATTCACATTGGTTCAGAAGGTGTGACTGCTTGAACTGATAAAGCAACTGGTGCTGTTGTTTGGTGTGATGGCCCAGAGACTGGAGGAGAGCAAAGATCCAGCCCAAGAGAGCATGATCTTTGTAAATAATGACTTTTTCTTTCTTTCTTTCTTTTTTTAACAGCTTGATACCAGCACTGTGGCACTAGGCCTCCCTCTAAAAAAGATATAGATAACAAGAGGAGTTAGAGTTCAGAAAAAGAAAAAAAGACCAGAAAGAGGAAGCAAAATGGAGGGTGTCAGCCAAATTTACAGTTTCTTTCCCCAGGCAAGCATGGTTGTTTTCAATCTGTACAGGGAGATGAGATAAAATCCTCCCCTCTGTCAGACACCTCCAACACACTCCAGTCCCGGAGGGTGGGAGACACCCTACCAGCATTCATTAACTTAAATGCCTTGACGAAGGAGAGAGAGGCAGAACGTTGCTGCATTCAGCTCGGCAACCTGACCCAGAAGGCGTTTTTGTACTTGCTTCTCTTGTATCTATATATATCAGGGGCGGGGTGGGGACCCTAATTCAGCACTGACAAAGGAACTGAAGAGTTTGAGGATATTACTGCCCAAAACATTTTTGTTGTTGGTAGGTTTCAAAGTGCAATCAATCTGTAAATGAATGGCTGAATAAATAAATATATATATAGTTAAGCACTTGAATTTACACATTTATAGGACTTAAGGTTCCAAAATGCTGATCTTAGATGGATGATTCTGTCAAGTTTAGTTTGTAACATCCAATTTTTTAACCAAAGCTCATTGCATACCAAATACTAAGACACTTAACAAACTGTCATTGAAAACAAACTGAAAAAATGTTCTCATGGATGTTTACTGATTAGGAAATAAAATGGGCTAATTTAAGATAGTCACAAGCTTTGGGGAAAGTCTGAATCCAGTACTAAATTTAGTTGGTGCTGGTGTCAACACAACACCCTCCCATCCACCCCCAGTTTTGGTGCTTCTCTGGGACAGGGTTATCCTAGGAAAAACAGGAAAAATTCTGGAAGTAATTAGTATCCAACTGTGGAATCCACTGCATTACCACTAGATTACAAAATGTATCTTCTGGCCCAATACGGATAGATTAGCATTTCACTATCCACCAGAACAACAAAGAGTTCTGTGGCATCTTAAAACTGATAGACCTGGTATAAGATTTCATTGACTGCAGTCTACCTCTTCAGACACAATCAGTATAGCCTTGTCTAACATTAGTACTAACAATGGAGAGAAAGGGAATATGAAATGTAACAGAAACACAAAACATCCAGCAAGGCAATTATCTTAATGGTGGGGATTAAGGGCCATTTAACAGTTATTGGAAGGCAGCAGTTACATATTCTACTGGTGGTCATTAAGAGTCATTCAAAGGTCACTGGTAGATGACAAGCGTGCCCAAGCATAGATAAGTCACCTATTCTGTTCTAGCATTCTGACTACTCAGCTATTTTATTCTAAAATAGTTCTTCAGTCTATTCACCAATCTTGCCTTGATTATTTTAGAAATCTCATCTAGATAACATAACAGAAGAATTACTGAGCCCTCAGCCATTCCTGGTGGGCAGCATTTGGCTCAGTGAGCCTGAAAGAGTGATCATGGTTTCATTATTGTTGTCAAAACTTATATTTCTCTGTTTATGATAGCTTGCTTGAAATCTTTGCCAAGTTCAAGTCACAGATGCAAAACACTGCTCACAGAGAGATGCACAAGAATCCCCAAAGGATACTATGAAAGGAAATGGAATCTCTATGTTCCATGAGGTTTGTGGCTAGCCCACTGTGGTACTGTCTGGGTGTTTAAAAGGAAAGTGTAGAGTGACTAGGCTGTGGTCATATGGCTAGACTTCTCTGGAGTCCATGGGAAAGAATGACCAGATGACTGGAGTACACACATTCCAGAAATCATTCTAACTGGAAATCCTTGCATATTTTTTATAAAGTCTTCTTCTCATCTATTTTTGCTCTGATGTAAGCCTGATCATAAACATGGATCTTAAGTTAAATGGGACATATTGGTTGCTGGTAAACCTCAGGTATTTCTCAATGATACTGACTATTGGGATCAGATTCAGTTGGTGTTTAGAGCAGGTTTTGGAGTGGAAATTGTCTTAGACATAACTCTTACGAGGAGAAAAATACATCTCCTGGACTTTGCAATGGCTTTTGGTACCATCAATCAGGGTAGGTTTCTAGGGGGGCTGTTTAAGTGGGAGCTGCAGGCACTGTTTTGCAAAGATTCTTCTCCTGTTTACTCAGCTGATTCCAGGACGTGGTGGAGGGGGATGTTATTCTGCCCCATGGATACTCCCTTTTGGAATCACACAGGCTTCTGTTTTGTCCCCCATGCTTGTGAACATCTAAATGGGACATGTCTGGGGAGATTTTTAAAAGGCTGACGTTCAACTCTCTCTCGCTGTCCTTTTAATCAAAGACAGGCAAGGTGGTGACCATCTGAGCTTGTGCTTGGATTTGGTAATGGGGTAGACAAGGGTCAATAAATGGAGAATCAGTCAAAGCAAGAATGAGGCTTTGTTACTGGTTGGTTCATTGGGCAGATTAAGTAGTTTTAAATTTGCTCTGCATGCAGTTGCACTTTCCCAAAAGGAACAAGTTCATAGTTCAGGCATGTCGGTAGATCCTAGTGAAAAGAGAAGTGAAGAACCAGTGATATTTTCACCAATTCAAACTGGCCCTGTTTATATTTATGTTGAAATAAGAACTGATCCATTCCAACCGTGTAATGGATACATCCCAATTCTGAACAATATTAGAACAATTTGGACTGATCTAGATAAGGTTCAGATTGGCTGAACTTCAGTGTGTCTCCAAAATGTTGCAAAACAATGCCATGTAAGAAAATGTCAAACTGGAGTGAGGGGGGGGGGGGACTTTGCCATTCAACAACTGCAGTTTCCAATTTCATGAGCACTCTTGACTCATAGTGATGCAAAGAGGGATGCCTTCTCTTGCTCTTTTCCTTGTTCTCTTTTAGCAGAAGAAGAAAAAAATGAAATGGCTTTGTTGTAGTAATAGCTTCCTATGGGAAAGAATTTTGGTTCCATTCATTCTGTCACCAAACATTTACTATATTCTTCAGAAGAATATCAGAAACTTCCTTATACCAGGTCGGATCACGTGTCCATGTCTACTAATATTGTCTGTTCAGAGCGACTGATAGCAGCTTTCTGGGGTCTCAGGCTGAGATCTTTCCCATTACATACCATCTTGTCCTTTTTACAGGGGATGCCAAGAGGTGAAACAGGGATTCACTACATACTAAGCACATTGGTCCTCCCCTTCCCTTGTTGGTTCCTTCTGATTAATGCTACCATTCTAATAAATGTTAAACCAGTTCTGATCTAGATAATTAGTAATTTAATGGATGTTTTCACTCAACACTAGATTTAGCCGTATCAAGTCATTCCAAATTCCTTCCTTCCAAATCACCCAAATTCATTCATTATTGGTTTATTCATTCAACTATTCGTTTTACAACAAACAACAAACAGATCACAGATACTCTGTTATTCTTAAGTATAATTTCTGTAAACTCTAAAAGCAGCCCCATTTGAGCTAAAGTCATGAGACAAAATGAAGTTTGTGGATTTTTAAAAAAAATTCCTGCTTTATGCAACCGTCTTTTGTGAGTATTATTAGATGTTGCTAGCTGCTATGTTATTAAAGGATGAACAATCCAAGTCACTGCTCCTGCTCTGCTCTCATGACTAATGTTTGGTGGCCAATTCACTGTACAGGAAAGAGTAAGGCTGGAAATATAATCTCTTGTCAAACAGTATTAATCATTTTGTTCACATATTGAAAAAATAAGTCATACAATACAGGCTGTGTTCCATCTCTTATATATACACAGTGTAAAGAAGACTTCTCTTAGGCTAGAAACAAATATCAAAGATAGCTTGTGATGGGAAAATAAAATTTATCTAATTTGAGCATCTGAGTGACATAAAGAGAGCTTCTTCACCTCCTGGATTATGCAAATTAGCTTGCTTCATTCAGTGACTGGTCTTCAAGACTCCTTTGAAGTGTGATGAAAATATTGCCTCAATCCCCTCCCTGCAACATTAATGTACTTTGGGATCTTATTATGGGCTGTTTCTGGCCTTAGTCAGCAGTGCTAAACTGACTTGAATGCTCTGTTTTAAGCGTCCCTTCAGACTCTCCTTTGGAGACTAAAGACAGTGAGAAGGAGAAGCCTCTTTCCTCCGTTTTTTCACACAGCATGGTGCCACCAGCTGGATCTTTCTGTTTGCCAGGACATGATAGATGGCCATTCTTCTCAAGTTCACAGTGAAGACGGCCTTCGCCTGTGTCCACCCAGCTAGCAAAACAGTGGCTCTTGCCAAGACAAACAGCTCAAGGTATGAACATTAACAGTAAGCAATAACTGTGGTGTGAAACATTCTCAGGAAAGTCCAGACTTCAAGGATACTGCTTAGAATATCTTGAATGTCCGGCATTCTTTAGCAGGGGGGAAAAGGGGCTGCACAACAGTGGCGTGGGAGATGGCAGCCAAGGGGGCGGACATGAGCCCATAGAACGAGCCATCAATTTTCTAACTGTGGCTGATTCTGGGGAAACCGGAATGCATATTATGGTGACTTCTGACGCCAGCCTCTGTTATGAACAGAATAAATTACTTGAAAAGAAAAATCCCAACTATTAATAGGACTTTTTTTTTCCTTTTAAAAAGGATCCCTTGTAGTTTTTAATCATTTTCATATGGGATGGGAAACCACCCATAACATTTTGGTACAGCTATTACACGGGTCATTGAAATAAGCTTGCGCTTGCTAATATGCTGAAACAGTAGATTAAGAGGGGAGATAATTTATGTCATTTAATTTGTTGACATAAAGATCGGCTTTATGCTTAATCCCATCACTAAAACTATAAAACCCAAGGAAAATGTAGAGATTAAAAATCCATGTAACAAGTGGAATAGCAGAGCAACTTAATACTTTCTTTGCAGTATGAATTTCTGGATAACTGAGAATTGATGGACACTAGAAACGCTATTGAAATCAAATAGATACTAACATATTAGATTTCTAAACAGAATTACTACGATCTTCATCTTGTTCATCCTAATGTCTAGAATTCTAACAGTGCAGTCCTATGTGTGTCTGTTGAAAAGTAAGACCAATAAACTTGAGTGAGGCGTACTCTTAGATAAGTGCCTATAGGATTGCAGCTTGATTTGTTAACATTGTCACATGAAGCCTTGATCTGAATTCATCTGTCCTTCGTATCAGGGGTCTTCTAGAAACACAACATATCACACTTTGCCTTGCTTCTGCTCTTCATGTTCTGTCTCACTTGTTGATACATTGTGTCATTTCTGCATCAAGAACACAACTCGGGTTATTCTCTCATCCTCCAGTTCTTCCACATTGCTTCACTTTCCCTTCTGCCACCTCTTTCTTCATCTGCCCAGCGATTCCCACCCTCTTTAAAGCAACTACTCTTCTTTCTAACTTCCTTTCTTTTTTATGCAGAGTGGTGTCATAGCACTAATCTAACAAAAGCTTTAGACTGGGATGCTCCCATTGTGGACATCACCATGTATGAAAAGCTGCATAGCACTAATTTCTGCCCCCAGTTAAAAAGCAGTATGAAAAATAAACCTGAAGGGACAAAAAGGTGTGGCTGCTTATATAGATCAACAATACAAAGTGAGATAAGAGAAGTATTGTCTGGACGTCATAGAAATTTCTGATAAGATCAGCTCAAAAGCTGGTCCTGAAAGTGGGAAAAACTGCCACATCTGGAAAACACCTCAGTCTGATAATCAAAGGAAGGAAGATTTCTTAGTGGGGGTGCAGATGTAACTATTCTGTCTAGGAAGTTTCTATAGCAGTTTTCTTTGAATACTTAGAAAGCTGCTTAAAATCTTACTATTTGTTTATTGGGGATTGATATTTGGCCTAAATTGGACTTTATACATATTACGCTGCCCTCCACACACAATCCCATCAACTGCAAGCCTGCCACCTGGTCATCATTGCACCTCCCCAGCCGCTGTTGCTGCCTCCATCACGGCCCTGATATCTAGCTGTTGCACCCACCACCTAACCAGTCAGACTAGGGGTATCCACTCCCACTTGCTAGTACAGCAAGTACTGTTTAACTGTGAAGAGCACTTTCCCCTTCAGGAAAGTGGTTGTTGGTGTTCTTACTGACTTCTCTGGAGCATATCTGCCACTCCGTGAGGAAAAGATCCTTCCTCAGCCTGAGGCATTGTGAGTCAGGTTCTTCTAGACAGCACCTGTATTGCTGCCACTTGTGATGTGTGGATCGTATTTGTGAAGGACAACTCCCAGAATTCCCTACACAGGAGTTCTGGGAGTTGTAGGCCAGAAATGCCAATCTGCACACCACACGCTGCTGCCTATTTGCAGAAGTGGCAAATCCCATTTCAAGATTAATGCCTGTACAGTAAATCCAAAATGTATTGCTGCAGTTATGGTAAGCAGCAGCATAGGAGCCCTACAGTGTCATTTCATCCTATCTCTCTGAAAGGAAGGATCCTTTCTTTACAGTGTGATTTTAAATGACAAGAGGGCCCTGGGGCGAATCCCTGATCTCTGGTGGTAAACAGAAAGGACAATGGATTGTACCATCACAGGACTGGGAAAGCCTCGAGCTACTGTTCCCACTGGGCTAAGAGAACAACCCACACCACCAATGTCTGGCGGAGCTTCCTAAAGCAGTCACCCAGCCTCTGTGTCAGTCTGATGGGCCCTCAGAGAAAGCGGACTAGCAGGTGGGCTTTCTGAAACACAGTGTGATAATTGCTGGTCAGTTTTCTCTGGTCAGTCACTCTGGTTGCAGGAAGCTGGACACAACCAACTGCCTGCCTCAGCTGGGGTCCTTCTTCATTACCAGACATTGTAGGTGAGGTGGTCTAAGAGACCTCAGAGCAAGAGGCCATGGTGGTAACCGCATAGCAATAGTGAGAGTTGGATGTGTGGTGGCCACTGTTTTGGTTGAATGTTAGAACTGTCAGTCATGAAACTATACCCCCTTGATCTGTTTCTCCCCACTCTCCATCTTGGATAACCACAAACAGAATGGGAATATTGTTTCAAGGCTTATTTATAATGTGTGTTAGACTGCCCGAATATACAGTTTTTCAACCTGAAGTCAGGGTTATAATATGGGGGTGGTCCTCTTTGAAAAACTGGCATTTGTGTGATCTTTGGGACTTTCCATATTTATGGCCCCAGGCAGTGAATACCAACGTTTATTCCCAGAACTGGAAGACAGTTAATTTGAAACTGATAAAACAGGACATCTGGACATCTTATAAGAGGTTTAACAAGCTTACTGAAAAATCCGTACAATATTTTTATAGAAATCAGCTGTAAAAAAAGAAAGTGAAACCGCTGAAGGGAAGTATATCTTTTATAGCCCTGTGTCATGAAACCAGCTGGGCTTTTAAGATGGCACTGTATCTCATTAATTTCATTTCATCTGTGGCTATTGTGTATACGTGTGTTAAAAAACGCATACATTCAGCAAATGCATGCAAAGAGAAAGCACCCAAAGATATTGTCATGAGCCTTCCTTAAGCCAAGATCAAAACAAACAGTTCATGATTGAGATACTTTCCCTGCGCCTAGAATTAGGTTTATCAATCCGGCTACACATCTTTGCACGCAACCTTGCATGCAAGGAAGAGGAACTGCAAAAAAAAATTAATCACCCCATGAAAGGGCAAGGTCTTTTTGTGGCATCCTTGACAAGAGAAGAAAGTTTAAGTCTTGAAAAGTTGAAAACAAAATGGCGAAAATAATGCTTTAACATAAATGACACAAAATATATATAAACAACACAAACCACGATGGCTGCTGCTTTGTTGCAAGGACAACATCTAAAATTCAGAAAGAGCATTTGCACCTATTTTTATTTCCAACCAGTAGTGGTTTGTTTGCAGTGTGGTAGTGTTTTGCTACTCAAAGGGAAAGAGTGTCCCTTTTGTGAAAAGACAATCTTGCACATTATGGAGATGTGGCTGAGAAAGAACAGTACTCCTTTGTCTTACTTTCACCTAGAGGCAAGGAAATGTCATGGGGCTAGAAAATTCCTTATTAAGGAATCTTGCCAGGTTCAGGCAGCCTAAATCAGTGCCTATGAACAATTTAGTGAATATCCTCCACATCTCCATCAGAAATCTGTCAAAGTGATCTGTTGCCACTTGGTCCCAAACAGTTGTTTTACCAGATGGGGGAAATGATAGGGAAGGGGGAGGGTGCATCGCCAGGCTAAATTACTACTCTTATGTAGACTTTTTCCCCCCAGCACTTTTGTTTTTCTACTTGTCTTCCCCCCCCCCTCATTTCCAGTCACAGTTTTAGAATCAAGACTGATGCCGCCAAATTCTTATATTAAGCAACAGATGAGGCTGCGGTCACTTGGCCTAGTCACACAGCTGGACTGGAACTGAAATTCTAATACAGGATGGGAAAAGTGCAGGTGGTGCTCCAGGGGCAGTTTTAATGTTCTAGGAGCTCCTGAGAGCTCTCCCAAGTTAAAAAAAAAATTAATAAATGCAAAATCAATCTTGGGGGATGATTATGTTAGCAAAAAATGCAGGAAATATTATAGGTTTGGGATGGACTGATTCACATCCCATTGATCACATGCTTCAATGGGAAATGTAAATCACCCTCTTCAATCCATTGTTTTTCCTTCCCATTAGAGAAGCTTGTACTTTTAAAAATACGCATCCTTTCATATTAGCTCAGATGTATGATGTCTTGAACTGACACAGAAAGGGAGGACAAGCCAAGCACACACAAACACACACACAGCACCAGCGCTCAGATTCTCAGCAAAGCCTCTCCAACAACATTTTTTTCTTTTTCACCGCTTCTCCTCTATGGGCAGAGCTCCTGTTTGTTTGTTTGTTTGTTTGTTTGTTTGTTTGTTTGTTTGTTTTTACAGCTTAATGAAGCTCTCTAGTTGGCAAGACCTTTTTTTAAAAAGATAAGATGAGGAAATGGGTACTTGAGAAAAGAAAAGCCTTCTTAAGGCAGCTCCTTTGAACCGTGCCACCTATAGGTGCTTCAGTAGAACTGCAGTAATAAGGCTTTTCCCATCTCCCTATGTGGCCACTTACCGTATTTTTCTGTGTATAAGATGCCCTCATGTATAAGACGCCTACCCAATTTTCTAACCCAAAATTTCTTTCTTCGCAAGAAAGTGGAGGGGGAAGGCATGGATCAAAGCGCTTTGATTCCTGCTTTCCCCCTCCACTTTCTCGTGAGGAAAGTGCTTTCCCCCTCCACTTTCTTGTGAGGAAAGTGCTTTCCCCCCCCACTTTCCTCACAAGAAAGTGGAAGGGGAAAGCAGAAATCAACGTGCTTTGATGATTCCTGCTTTCCCCCTCCACTTTCTTTCCCCCTCCACTTTCTTGCAAAGAAAGTGGAGGGGGAAAGCAGGGATCAAAGCGCTTTGATCCCTCCCCCCTCCTTACTTCCATGTATAAGACAACCCTCAATTTTTAATCTAAATATTTTAGACAAAAGTATTGTCTTATATACAGAAAAATACGGTAAATTGAAGAGACTGGAATTCCACAGTGCGACTTCACCACAAGTGAATGTGAGTGAATTTGCATTTCTCTCCTGGTGTAGTCGCACCCTTATAAACAGAAACAAAAAGGGGGAGTCTGTCTGGGCCAAAATAGGGGCCTATGAGCAGTGGTTGTTTTTTTTTAATGGCTTAAACTCTGTGGCATGAAAAATTTCAAGTTTGTGATACATTTGTAGTCATTGTTGTGTCTGCAATTGAAACTAACTAACTAACAAAAGAAACCCGTGAAACCCCACAGAGTTCAGTGTGGCAAATACTCAACTAGGCTTGCAATTGATTTAAAAGAACCGTTCTTCAAAGAATAAGCCTTCTAGCCACTCCTAAAAGTAAATTTACAGTGGGAATTCTGGGGTTTATGGACTAACCTTCCAGAAATTCTTATTTTCTCCCTAATAGTACTTCCATTTTGTTATAATCCGTGTCTAAAATACAATACAGTAGATATCTTATGCACACATACTATGTAGAGTGTAGTAGATACTAACCAATGCCCTCTCCCTAAACTTGTTGGAAGGAAACATCAACTGTACTTTTCATCTTCCTGGTAACTGTAGTATACTGTGATTTCCATTTTAAGGGTAGAGAGCTGACATTGAGCATTTCCAAGCCTTAAAATTTGGCTCCTAAGGTCTCAGCTCTTGCTCACCCCTGTTCTAAATGAATACCAATCTGGACAAGGTTTTAAGGAAGGGTGCTCATAGGTAATGCTGCTCACATCTGAAGTGGAAGTTGTCCTTACAAATTTCTACAAATTTTGCAATGTAGCTTTCTGATCAGTGTGTGTAAACTGTGTTGATTAGGAGCAAGTACACAGCAAAATGCATATACTGTATTAAGTATAATAATAGCAACGTTTAAAATGTAGCTTATTCAGAAAACTCTTTCCAACATTTTGAACTGCATTTAAGATCAGAAACATTAGAAAGTGACTATGTTTTTGACAAAATCATCCATCCCAAAATGCAAACTTTAATGAAAACAGTATGCACACATATACCTACACAGGATAGATTACATAAGAAAAGGCTTGCACAGGTATTTATACATGAAGTTCCTAGTTGTTGTAACAGGTTATATATGTGTTTGCAATGGGACATGAGGCCGAAGCTCACCCACAGAGCCTGCCATATGGATTACTTATATCAGGAGTATGTCCTTTCAGCACTGCCAGCAGCCAATTTTGCCCCATTCCTCAGGATCTGCTGTGGGCCACACTGCCCCCTAAAATCTGGATTTGGATTGTTTATTTTTCATTTCAAGTTCATTATAGCAAGAGCTTGCGCTTTGCTTTAGAGGGGAATCACTGTTCCTGGAGGCTTCAAGGGGTATGGTTCTTCTTTTTTCTTAGAAAAATCCTTGCAGTGGAAGTGTGGTCTGTGGGTGGTCCAGGAACCAGAAAAAGAAGTGGGGCTGCATGCAGCTGATGTGTTTCTCCCTCCTGACTTGCACAGAGAGAGTACCTACACATTTGCCATTGTAGCAAGTTTGGTCATTGATAGAATTGGCATTAGCTAGCTGTGTCAGTGCCTCATATTTCCGCTTTTCCTGTTGCAGCATAATGCAGCATAAGGCCATCTCATGCATGGGAAACAGTTTCTGCCACGCAGGGCTGTCATGCATCACTCCTCTCATGAGCTGTCCTTTGGAAGTTATAGAAAAAGCACATGATGCAAAAGGCAAACGCGTTTGCACTTCTGCTTGCTCCATTGAAGGAAGATGCTGATACCTTCATGGTAGAGTAAATGCTTTTCAAGAAGAAGGTTCTCAGTTCAAATCCTGGAAGATCCATCCTTTAAGTCCTGGATTGCTACTTCCAGTTAGCACTGAGACAATACCTTTCTTCATGCAATTGGCAAGACCATGTGAAGAGGGAAATAGGGCAAGCATACTTACTCCACAAGGTCTTCTAAGTGCATTCATCTGAATGTCTTTAAGCACCTCCCTTCAGACCTTGGCACTGAACACGGGGCAATCTGTAGTGGAGATGGCATGGCTGGCAGAGATAAAAACCATAGGGACAGGGCTGGCGATCATGGCCTTAAAACCAGCAAGAGGAAGAGCAGTAGCAGCCTATTGAGACTGGTAGGGCAAAAGACACAGGAGCTGGTAGTGGGTGGAGCCAGGGCAAACATGAGTGTTAATGAACACAGAGACACATTGGTAAGGAGGCAGGAAGAATAGGCATGGCTGGGGACAGCTTGAGATGGGGCAGTGCGACACTTGCCCTAATAGACCTGCCTGAGACTCCAAATTTAAATAAAGCTAACAATGATTTAGATGGAGCCACAGTCTTAGTATCACATGTCAAGAAGCTCTGTCAGTGAATTCCTTACAATTAGTAGGATAGTTCTGGAAATCCAGGCCCAAGATGTCCCTTTTTCAAAAAATTCTGATGATGATCTAAGACCTATCTTCCATTATGTAGCTTTTAAATTGTACCAGCTCTGCTCATGGTTGTTATTTCTGTCATTTCCAGGACTCATTTCAGAATCCGGATTCAGGTATTTGGGCTCATTCTCTTGGTTGGGCAGGAGGAAGAGACCTAAGTCAGGAAGAAAGCACAGACTGGGGGAGCAGTCCTTTTATAGACATAAGGAAGGTCGGGCTATATTTTGAGAAAGAGACAATTTGTAACTCTGCTGAAATGCAACATTCCAGACAAGCCCTTGGGGAGTTTCAAAGCTCACAGTGTTGGCAGTTCTTTCCCTCCAAGAATGTGAATGCTTAATGCTGGTGGTTGGCAAACTGACTTGGTAAAGAAAGCACTTGGGGGGGGGAGGGGAAGAAGAAGAAGAAGAAGAAGAAGAAGAGGAAGGAAGGAAGGAAGGAAGGAAGGAAGGAAGGAAGGAAGGAAGGAAGGAAGGAAGGAAGGAAGGAAGGAAGGAAGGAAGGAAGGAAGAAAGAAAGAAAGAAAGAAAGAAAGAAAGAAAGAAAGAAAGAAAGAAAGAAAGAAAGAAAGAAAGAAAGTCCATCAAGCTCCTTGTCTTGTTGGGCCAGAAAGGCAAGGTTCTTAAGGAAGCCAGCAGATGCAAAAAGCTGTTCAGAATTATTTTGGGTCCTTTTCATTTTATCCCTTTTTAAAATGACAACAATGCAATGACCATCCTAGAAATGGGCAAAGGTTTATGCAGTCTCCATGCTGCCTCTGCACGCAAAAGTAGCACCCAACATTCCTCTGCCCCATACAACTCAGTAGAATCCACTTAGAAGTACCAGTGGAGTTCTGTGTGTGATTTTACTAGGAGGGAAGCCCTACTGTGTTCGATAAGTACGTGAGTACAGGAATGCAGCCTTAACCTGACAAAATTAGCCTTGCTCCATCACGGGCTCCGTTTCCTGAACATGTCACAATGTGACTTTGGAATACAAGAAGTGTTGGTGGGGAAGTGGCTGGAGTTGTTTAGCTGATTTTAAAGAAGACTTTCCCCTCAATTCAACTGAGAGTGTAGATCACTTGAAATATAATAGCACACATCGCTGGCTCCAGTAGCAAGGCTACAACAACTGTTTTCTGAATAGCTACTGTGAAAAAGGCAATTATAATAGTTTGTACTCTCAGCATTTTGCTCAAAAATATCCAGAGATCGCAGTGACTGGATTTAGATTTGTATAGATCACAACTGAAATCTTAAGGGACCACCAGCTTTTCTTGTCTGCTGGTTGTGGTTGTCAAGCAGAACATGCTCTCTGCCTCACCACCAAGAGAGCCATATATGGTGGTGAGACAAGAATGATTTGGGGGGGGGGGGTGTACTGACACCTCGGTTTTAGAACTCTCTCTGAAGGAAGATCCAGTGGACCGGTCTCTGAAGGGTCAAGCACACATGAAATGTTTATTCCACCAGACTTTTTAAGGGTTTGTACAAGGTGTGTAAAAAAATTTAACTCTCCTGTTTTATGCTTTTTGGAAGTAATTGTTTTTAAGACTTTGTTTGCCCTAATTCTTACAGCATTTTGTAAAGCTTGGAAACTTGACTGCTTTTAGACTACTGGTCCCAGAATTCTCCAGGTGGTATAGCTATAGGCCATGTTGACAGGGGATTCTGGCCATTGTAGTCCAAAAACAGTAATATTTCGAAGCTCTGATATTTTAATGGTTGTACACAACCTATAAGGAGCATTTGGGGGCTGAAAACTGATACATAAATATTTGCATGAATTATGGAATTATGTTCTCTGTTGTGACAAGTTCCCAAATATCAGTATGTATTTCAAACAAGTTTATCTTCCATGTGGATTTGTCCTTAAACAACAAATCTTTTATCTTAGGTAAGTGAGTGATAAGCAAACCATGTGTCCCTTGCCATGATTTTTTTGGCTCTTGTATCATACACATTGTCAGAATCTTTGTCAGAATCTATTTTCAGGTCTAACATTCTCCACTTTTAAAAATTATCCTGCTTGCATGTCATCCTAAGCACTAAGTTGAAGTAGCCAGGATGATAGTAATAAATCCCACCCTGTGTTTTGGTTTGTTGCATACTAGTGTGCTGTGGGAGAACTTGTAGTGTGCCATGAGAAATAAAATGACTTCCAGTCAGTAGTGTTGTGGCAGATTTTCCACTGCAGGAGCTTATATTGTAGTCCCCATAGCAAGATCCACATCCACAGGATATACTGATTCAATTCTTCAAAACTCCTTCGGTTTATGAATGTGGGATATTGTGCTCTGTATCCATGATTCAAAACATCAGGAAATGGCCCAATATTGCTGCACAATATCATGCTTGCATTGCCAGCAGCAAAAAGGATGCCAAACTTTACATAGCAAAGGACAGCCTGAATGTTGACACTGCCACCAGCAGTAGTCAAGATGGTCTACAACAGTGGTTCCCAATCGTGGGTTCCCAGACGTTCTTGGACTAAAACTCCTAGAAGCCTTTACCACTAGCTGTGCTGGCCAGGATTTCTGGGAGTTGTAGTCTGGGCACTCAAGGTTGGGAACCACTGGTTTACAGGATGCCCTCTTGTGCTCATTAACATTCTCAAAGTGACACCACGCAAGGGAAAATTCCAGAAGGTGACTCCTTTTTTCATCACTTCTCACCCAAATACAAAGCAATAGTCATGGCTGTTTTTTAAACAAGTTCGAATGGTAGTGAGCACAAAAGTGTATCCTGTAGACCATCTTGACTGCTGCTATTGGTCCCCCTTTTGGAGGATGGTCACTCCATAGGGTTTTTTTTTAAAGCAAGCCTGTATTTATTTTTAACTCTTTAAAGAAAACCTGTCTTTTGACTCTGTTTCTGTGACCCTTCATTGCCCTACAGCATTCTCCACCCAGAAAGCTGCAACAATGTACCTACTTTGGAATGCTCTTGCTGGTAATCCTGTTCCACACCTCAGCTTATAACAAAGTCACTGGTTTTTTCTTTCTTTTTGAAAGGCCCTTTTTTAGGATCAATATTTCATCCCCTGCAGCCTGGATTCTTTCTAAATTTTTTAAAAAAAGCAAATGAGGCCAACCATTTCTTTCAAGATAAGCAGAATTGGTCTTTTCAAGTTATTTGATCTGTTTTAAATCTGGGGTTGTTTGTGCGTGCCTATTTCTGAATGGGGAGGTAAAACAGTTTTTCTTTTTAACATTTATATCTTGAGAACCATTTGTCCAAACTTCCCCAAAGTTAGCACAGAGCAAGGAGAGGCTATCTGCTACATTTGTGCCAAATTTGGTGGTGATCTGAAGCCAAATGACAGAGTTATAATTCTTGTTTCGGCTGTCCACATTTCTCAAATTGCCTTGTAGAATGCTGATTTGCTCTGCTGCATACTCACATATCTGCACTATCGTGCAGCTATAATATCATGCCAATATTCAAAAGGGATTCTAGTTTTAAAAGCTATCACAAAACAAAGACATCCACATCAAGCAAACATCTAAAAAATTTACAGGGCATGACTGCAATACTATGCATGATTATTGGTTTGGGGTTTAGTGGAATGTTTTATGCAAGCTACCTTCAGTCCCTCTATTGGGATAAAGCCAGGATATTAATTACACTGATACACAGATGTATGGAACTCACTAGTAGCCCTTATACTGTTTGCATTGATTCAAGTTGCACAACACCTTTATCTGTCTATGCTGATCTTAATCTTCAACCAACTTAAATGTGATCTGTATCTTTTCATTGAAAATGCAGATAATCTTGTGAGTAAGCATTCTTTAAACTGGTAGCATGAAGTAGGAACCCCATCAAAGGAAAAGATGGATGTATTCAGTCTCTGCTTGCTTATTTTCAGTGTGAAAGTCTGAAGAGGATCTGGCTTCCTTCATACTAATGTTTCCTTCAAAATTATGGAACTTTAAAGCCTCATTCTCACCTCACTGACTTTCCAGAATCAATTATTCTGGGATTTCAACAGATGATGTCATTACTGCTGTTTGAAAAAAAGGTTCCAGAGTTGATTTCCCCATCCATCACACTACTGCTCCTAGCCCAGTCCTGTGAATGGATGCTCAGAAGTATGTTTCAGTCAGTTCACAGTAATTTATTGAGTAAACGACTCTTGTGAGCCCAAACTACTACTGGCAGCTAGGTTTATCCATGAATACATCTAGGGTGGTGTAGCTGTTGAGGAGTTGGATTGGAATGAAGGAGATCCAGGCCTGCTAATTCATGTTGTGTGTGTGTGTGTGTGTGTGTGTGTGTGTGTGTTTAATAGTCCACTTTCTCCCCAATACTGGGGCCCAAGGTGGCTCACAACATTGTAATTGTGCCTTCTGGCCCACCAAGAACAATGGGTAGTAGCCACTGCTGTTGTGAGAATAAATGAGGTGTGGGGGAGTTTTGTCTGCCCCCTTGAGATCATTAGAGGAAGATTAGTTATCCAGTTTTTCAATTGTTCTATGAGGAGAGAAGACAATGGACATTGATATGTGAAGGTCCCACAATACATTTAACCATTGTGTTTTATCCCTAGGGTAAAAGAAATTATTTCTATTTCTAAGACTGTTAAAAAAATTTTTTTTAAAGCATGCTTTTTATTTTGGGGAGTACGGCAAAATCTTTTTGCAGCAAATGAAGAACAGAAGTTTCAACTTTAATTATCCTTCTTCACAGCCTGAATCTTTTTTGTATGCCATTATAATTTCTCCAATAAATGGCCAAAATACTGTTCAGTTACTGCATATTAGCCTCTTGTAATGCATGCTTTTAAAGAGCTACTGATGGGGTGTAATTGGAATGATATTCTGTGGCTGGGCTATGTCATTCTGTCTGGAGAAATTATTAGCCTAAGTTTTCCTCTTGCCTCAAATGAACATGAGAGGGTGCTGTTGCCTTTAGTGTGTCACGAGCATCAAGTGGGAAATCTGAGTAAAGGCAGTTCTGTTATCTCCACTGTACTGTGCTCTCTAGTCTCATAAAGTGTAAAAACATGAGTTTCAGTTATAAAAATTGGTGATTGGTTCAAGATGTAAAAGCTTCTGTTCAGCTAGTGATGTGACTGTGTGGGCTGTATGAATTGCTCTATCACTTCTAGTTAGATACACAGTGAAAGATTTCAGGCTCGTTAATAGGTATTGCAGGAAAGGAAGATTATGAACCCAAGCTTGTGCAGATGTATCCAAACGTTTGTGCTGCATGTTCAATAACGAATTATTTTCCATAAATAATGAGTTTTCAGGTCCTCAAATAATGATGCATGGAAATTATATCCTAGGTTCCACTGTTGAGGTAGCCTGTCCCTTTGTGTGTGAGACTTCATGTGTTTGTTTGTTTGTTTTGGCCTTCCCAGTAATACTATTCTTTATTTTTATTGTATCTTCTTTCTAGCTGGCTGGATAGCTCAGTGAGTTAGGTCTCTGGCTGTGGAACCGGAGGATCCCCACTGTGCCTCCTGTGAGTAGAGCCAGCCTGTGTGGCCTTGGGCAAGCTGCACAGTCCCAGGGCACTCCCAGAAGAAAGGAAGGGTAAACAACGTCTGAGTACTTTCTACCTAGAAAATCCTGCAAAGGATCGCCATAAGTCAGAATTGAAGACACTCTTTTTCTTTTCTTTTCTTTTAATGTCTTGGTGACTCAAAACCTCACTCTGATCAGGGCAAAATTAATTCGGTGAAGGGAGTCACGTGAAAAGAATCCTGCTCCAGGGTTCTGTGATGACTTAGATTCTTCTAAGAATATCTTCCAGTTCCATTTTGTATATATTTATTTATTAAATTTATACCCTGCCTTTCTTCCACTGCAGTCAAATTTCTCCCTGAGTAAATGGCTGTCTTCCTCTCAATTTTTTCATCCTAATAACCCTGTGAGGCAGATCAGGCTAAGAAGGAAGGGTCCAAGGTCACCCAGTGAGTTTCATGCCTTAAAGATCCTAGAAAGCGGATCTCCTAGTCCTGGTGCATCACTCTGATGACAGCAATTCACACAGAATGTTAAATAATTTTAAATGTATTATGGCATAAGCTTTCTTCCATGCTTCTGCTTCTTCTATTTTTAACAGGTAAAACAGGCATTAGTGTATCCATGTATATGGTGCCACAGTTTCCAAAATCCCTAACAATGGCTCCTCACATGATTCCCAAACCAGTCAGGATTGTCTGGCCAGGAAGCCACTTTAGAATCCTAGATGATTATGTTCTAATTCCATATTTCTCTGGCATTACATTTTCTTTTAATTGCATCTTCTCAATTATGCGTAGCAAAAGCGACTACATTGTATCTCTGTGCCCATTCCAGATGAGAATGGGACATTTATTGATACACTGTAGACAGATACAAACAGCATTATCTGCAATATCAGTTTTGTTCTATTATGCTTCTGATTTTCATTTTTTCAAATTAAGTCAAAAGCAGAACACTGTCCTTCCTTCCTTCCTTCCTTCCTTCCTTCCTTCCTTCCTTCCTTCCTTCCTTCCTTCCTTCCTTCCTTCCTTCCTTCCTTCCTTCCTTCCTTCCTTCCTTCCAATATCAATTCTGTTCTACTATGCTTCTTTCTTTCTTTCTTTCTTTCTTTCTTTCTTTCTTTCTTTCTTTCTTTCTTTTGCGCTCCTTCATTCTGTATCTGTTGGCTTCTATGCTAGTGTACCACACTTCTCCTCGGAACTGTGTGAACCGGCAAAGCAAAGGAATAGGGCTGTGAGGTTTGCCTCAGGCTTGTTAACTTGAGTATAGTCTCTGTTTCTCAAATTTGTTTTCTCAGCTGGTGGCATGCCGGACCACTGCCCGAGTGCCATCAGTCCTGTGGAGTGCAGTCTCATATGGAACCTGAAGTAGTTTTTAAAGCAAAGATGGAGGTAGAAGAAAAAGGGAATTCAATGATGACTTAGAGGCTGAATCTCCGTATTTGCTTCACATATTGAAATATGCACTGTGTAAACACTGTACATTCCACCTGCTGAAGCATTTGCCAAAATGTCTCACAAACAGCTCCTTTTCAAAAAGACTATCCTCTCTGCTTCACTAAGTTCCTGCCGTTGGCCTAATATATCACCCTTCTCCATCATTTCTGCAGACCAACAGGCAAACCGGAACAAGCATGTATTCTTTCCAACAGGAAGTTTTCCCCATCTAACATTATTATTACATAAAGGGTGGGGATCTTTATATTGTGTGTGTATTCCTTCACACACAACGTATATTTAAGTACTTATTTTAAAATATGGTAAGCCAGTCCATATCTATTGCGTCTGTGGGCTTCTGCCTTGTCCACTGAGTTTGGGCCCTGGACTTTTGCTCCATTGTAAAAAGAGTTCTAATTCCAAGAAAAATAAAGCTTCCTGCAGGATCTTTATGTGAAATCTACTTCTTCAGAGTTTTCAGTGTGATTGTTAAAAAATGTACTGAGCAGCACACAGGGGCACTGGATGCGGATGTTTATGTGCTGGAGTCTTAATCCAGATTAGGGAGGGACAGCCTTACCTGTCAAGAGTCTGGTCACAATGAGTTCAATCCTTCTCAGATAGGCAGCTTGATGTTGACTCATCCTTTCATCCTTCTGAGGTCAGTAAATTAAGTACTCAGCTCACTGCGGGTATAATGGGGCAATATTTAAGCAACATACTTTGCTTTGCTTTGCATGGGACTTTGTTTCTTTTGGAATGCAAGTCTCATAGCATTTCATCAGAGACTTCTTGGAGCCCCTGCCACTCCCAGGCACCACCGGGTGCAGTTTCCTACTTTTTGACAGGCCAATATAATGGTGATTGAGACTCACATGGAGGTAGGAATGCTCTTCTTTAAACTACTGCATTGTGAGCTGTATCTCTCAGGGTTCTGCCTGGGGGAATTCTCAGAAAATCCTGGGCGCTGTAGTCCAAATGAAATGAAAGTCCTATTCCTAATACAGAAGCTTTTCAGACTGTCAGTTGAACGCTTTTTCTTAATTTAGCATTTCTTTATCATAAATATTTTCAAGTTCTTCTCATTTTTATGAATCCTGAAGCAATTATAAGATCACCATAAAATAATGGAGCCATATATAAGACCATCATGATAAAATAATCCAGCGAAAATACAATCGTACAGTATCTGGGAGAGTTCTAAATAGCTCATGACAATTTAGAGGCAAATTTAGGGGAGAGGCAAATGTAGAAGAGAAATTTTCAATAAACATCTAAGACACACCTATGAGGAGGCCTGATATATGATGCAAAGACAGTCATTCAAGGGGAGAGCTGCCATCACCCTAAAGGCCTGAGTTCATGTCATCACAGGAGAGACAATGGTCCCTCTTCTGAGGATCCTGGGTGCCTGAGTAGTTGACATAGGAGGGATGCTTCTTGAGGCAACCTGGTACTGAGTTGTATAAATCTATGTATACTAATAGCTCAGTAGCAGATTGTTAGCCAAGTACAATATGCTGTAGGAAGGTACCCCAGTCATAAGGTTGTGATATTACAGGCAGTCTGTTCTTCATATTATGTACATGTTATGCTAATTTGCAAATTCTACAAATGAATTGCATTGATTGATGAATTTTTTCCACTAATATGTTTCATCGTTGGTGCCATTAATATAGCAAACAATTGTCATAGGGAGCCAATATAGCTCAATGGCTAGGGTGCTGGAACACATGAGACCCATGTTTGAATTGCTGCTGAGTCACAAAACATATTTGAACAAGAAACATAAAAGAAAAAAGAAGAAAAAAAGCAAGAGAGAGAGAGAGAGGTGGTTTCCTGGGGGTCAATCTGAATCTTTCAGGCAAACCTACTTAAAGGTTGTTGTGGGAATAAATGGGGAGGGGCAACCAAGTGAAATCGCTATGTACATTGCTGGTGCATATGAATGAACAAGTGAATAAACAAACACATTTTGTCATGCATAGAGGCTTCTGATCATCAAATCATTGTCATTCTACTGTCAGTCAAAAAGCAAGCAAGCAAGCAAACAAACAGCACAGAACCATAAGAATACCACAGGAATCATCCAGAAGTGAAACATGACCATCTGATTCACAGGAAAAAGTCTAGGGTAAAATGAGGTCTACCTCACACATATAAGGTGTGATTTTCTTGAAAGATACAGCTCAAATACTTTATTATTTTTTATTTTAAAAATATTATAGTTTAATTCTCTTTATCTGACTTGACTTTTGATCACAATACACATCTTAAACAGCTCTTATACACTAGGATGTCTGTGGTACCACTGAACTACTGTTTGTTAAGGATCGCATTCAAAGTAAGGATCAATATATATACTTTTTACAATGTATGTACTTTTTACAATTCCCTTCTCAGACCCTTCCACCCAGACATACATATAATAAATGAGGTAATGCTCCCTACATTTGATGAAGTGAACTGCAGTCCAGAACACAGGACACATAAAAATTATGTCTTCAAGGTATTACAGGATTTGTTGTTGTTGTTGTTGTTGTTGCAACACTGCTATCCGCTTGAAAACTTTTAATGGTGTTTCTTTAAAAGTGTATATCCTTTATTTTCAAAGCAAGTACCAATCCAATGTAGTAGGAATGTCCCTTCCAACACTTAAAAATATCTGCACACATTTTGCTTCCACCCCCTTGAAATAAACCCTTTGTACATCACCACAACCAATAGATGCTATTTGATTTTTACTGCTCTGGGCTACTTTATAGTATAGAATGAAATGTCTAGGAATGTTTGGAAATATTATTTTTTTTGTACTGCACCATCCAGAATCCCCCCGCCAACATGACCATGGGAAATTCTGAGAGTTGTGGGCAAAGAAAGTAACATCCTTAAGGTTTGATTTCATATATCAACCTTCTATACTCATTTATTTCAGTATGTTGTTATGGATAGAGCAATGAGCTGGGACTCAAGAAACTTGGGTTCATATTCCTGCCCAGCCAATGGGAGGGTGAAACTGGTAAATCCACTCCTTAAATATCTCACTTACCTTGAAAAGAAAAAGCATAACTTTTAGACACCAATTATTGTAAGTTAAGAAATCTCTATAGGCATTATGTTTTGCATGCCAGATAACGATAATGATGATGATGATCCTAGAATTGCAGAGCTGGAAGGGACTCTATGGATCAGGGAGTCCAACCCCTGTCAAGGAGGCACAGTGGGGAATCGAACTCCCAACCTCTGGCTCCACAGCCAGATGCTGAAACCAAAATTGTTCAGCTCAATATACAACAGTTAATGCCTACAGAGATTTCTTAATTTGCAGCGATTCACTTCCAAAAGTTACATCATTTACATAACTGCACAACAGGATTTCAGCCTATACAGCTGTTCAGATCTGAAAACACATAATAAGACTCATTTAGTAGGATATATATCTAGAGAAGTAGTTCAAACGTCTACAACATTCTCCCAAGAAAAGTAAGGTAGAATTAGTCTGTCCAAAAGGATGTTATTATTTTCTAGCTGTTTAAAATCTCTTTCCAGAAATCTAAGACTCACAACAGGCATAAGCTCAGTAAGTTTTTATCTGCTGTCTCCTCTTCTTTTTCCAAGTTCATCGTTTCCTCAGGCTAGCCCCAAGCTAAGATCCAAGAAGCCTTTTGGAGATTAAATGGAACTTTTTTTCCCCTGGAAGCCCAATAAAATTTATAACACCAGAGCCTTCTCTTTTGGGCTACAACTCATAGCATACCCAGCCAGCATGGGAGTTCTTGACCAAGAAAGTTGTTCTGTATAGCACAGAAACGCCAAGCCTGTTTGGATCAAAACCTAGAGAGTCTATATCATTTTACACACTCAAATTTACTAAGACAGTGCAAGATTTTTGCCAGCTTTGCAATGATAGTTTTATTTTGCTGTATACACCTTCACCATTTATTCATTGCTTTTTAACGTTTAAAAGCAATTCTGCAAAACAGACATGGTTTGAATGCAAACAAGTTAGAAGGATGCTTTCCCAAATTGCAACATTTACCCAGGAAGCAGGAAGAAACAGTTTTAAATGTTGATCAAATTGTTACAGTAGTTCCCTCATTCATTGACTAAAACAAACAGAAAGTCCCACTTCTTACAAAACTATTGGACAGAACCATTACTGAACATTGAGTCTTCTATCTCTGCTTCTACGAGACCTGGAGACTTAAGGTACAGTTAGATAGCTGCAAAGATGTGTGTCTGATCAAAATGGAAAGTGTTGCTTTAATGGGAGCAGTCTCCCTTAAAGTGATCTTTCCGTCTCTCAGGGAATTGCTCCAGCCTGGTCCCCAAAAGTAGAAGCCCTACAGCTGGATCAAAAAAGGATCAGGAGCGGGCTGGAGCACATTTCCCCATGTGTCATGTGATGGTCAGGAAGTAAATCACACTGGACCACTCCACAAACAGTCTGAGTTATGATCTATTTCCCCATATGATTACACCCTTACTTTTTGTTTTTTGTATGAAGGCTGAGAAGCCAGGTCAAGGGATTGTCCAGACAGACACTGTGTGGTATACCTAGAATTTGGAAAACACAAGGTAATATGGTAACCGGACACAGTCAGTAAGCCTCTTGCACTTTACCATCTCTCCTATAGTTCAAAATGATGTATAGGGACAATAGCAAGCCCTTATACCTTTAGAGATCAGAGTGAGCATCTTTCTGGGCAGAGGCCTGGTCTGTTCATGAGCCTTAACATTTCTCTTTGAAACTAAGCAACAACCCAAGGAGGAAATCAGTGATTTTAATGACAATCAACAGTTGAAATCTCAGATTGTCATCTATCATGGAGGACATTTTACCAAATAAGTTTGAACTCTGAACATATTTTAATCACTCACAGAGGGAGTAAACCAAAAGGGTGACTAGACAATAATGTAGTAGATGGTGTTGGATTCCTGACTGGTGTAGTGGATGTTTGTAGGGCTTGAGGGAGGGAGTGAAAATGGCCTTGAGAGCAAATGCAGCCCACAGGACATTTAATTCCCACCCCTAACTTTGGTAATCACTGTTCCTGAAGCTTAGAACTGCTCTTTCTACCCGTGGTACCGTATTTATGATGTTCCCAGGGTTCCTGAGATGATAGCATATATACAATGCTTCAGTGCTTTCAAATCTGCTATTAAAAAATTAAGAAAAAATGTTATTTTTATTTCCTCATCCACGTTTTTTTTAAAAAGACATACAGTGTATTCTTAAAAACAAGTTGATTTTGTAGCTTGCAGCAAGCACAAATCCTCATTTCCATCATTTGTTCATGCCCGAAAACTGACTCATGCAAAAAAAATCTCTTTAGCACTTAAAACACCCTTCCCCTTTCTTCCCAGCAGGGTGACGATTCTTAAGGACTAAATGTGGAGAAGGACAGGGAGGAGGTTAAAGGAAATAAATAATTCACTCCACCCTTCCAAGTAGAAAAAGAAATTCTAGTAATCAGTCAGTTGCAAGAAGGTCAAATTAACAATAACAAAAGGTACAGCATAATGAAATGATGGGTGTAGTCGCAACACAGATGCCAGACTCTCTTGCCAGCACAAATAAGAATGGAAGGCAAGGTAAATTACATCATTAAGAGATGAGTTTCAATTCCTCTAAAGACAGGTGATTTTCTCTTAGAAAATACCCTTGACACTTTAAGGACTGACCTCAAATTCAGTGCAGTCCTGTAGCTTTCAGAATTTGTCTTACAGAGACTTTCAACTGGACAAAGCAAGCTGAATGCATAGGACTAAATCCAATGTGAGCTACAACTAGGCCCATTGATGTGAACAGGACTTCTTAGTCGTAGCTAAAGGAAGTCCCATTGATTTCAATAGGTCTGCTCTAAGTAGGGCTAACATTATATTTAGCCATATATCACTACATCCTGTGGGCAAAACCCTCTTTTTACATATTTTAAGAGGGTGAGTATGAGACAGTGGGTGAGGCATACTTATGTAGATGTGTTCATTATTCCACTAGAGAGGTCATGATGAAACTGGAACATCAAGTATGCTTTTGAAAGGATAGCATTTCATCAGAAAAAGCCAGAAATAAGATATCACTTGGTAACTTTGCTAATCCATTAGATACACACTGGGCAACCAATCTAGTATTTGGAACAGTCTTCTGACAAGGAAACAATATCCCACTGAGTTTAGGTGTGGTTTATTCTAAGGCAAAGCAGAACTTTCTGCAGTTTTATGTGATGCTGATTTGTAAGTATATGAACCTTTGAACAGCTGCAATCAGAAATCTATTTGTAAGGCTAGTAACATTCTGAGAGTAAGCAAACATGTTGCCCATAATATGAACAAACCTTTAAAGGTGACCGGTAAACACTGGGAAAGCATAGTCTGGTCAGTGGTTGGATGGGAGTTGCCTGGGAAGCTCAGGTACACCACTGTGAGCTGCATGACAGAAGAAATGTTGGATGTAGTTTCTGAAGCCTGCTCCCAATTACTGAATCTCCACTTGCAAAGCAGTGGAATCCTGTGTGGTTTGTGGGATGCAAAATCCCACTGAAAGTTCTTGAGCACCCCCAAAAAATCACTTACAAAGAGATAACAAATCTGCTGGAGATGATTTTCAGGTGGCTCCTAAGGCTGCAGTGAAGGGAAAGGTAACACAAGTTCATAATGTGCACCATTGTCACTTTGGCTTTTAGATCACTTATAAGTCCAATCCAAACTTATTTGGAATCCACAACTGAAAATGACCAAAACTTTTTTCCCACTTTTTCAAAGAAAATTACAGAATTTACAAAATGGAAAAAGAGTTATCATGCCACAGTGATATCCAGCTGACTACATTTTTCCAGACCGTGTGGTGGGAAGGGAAGGGTACTACAATTACTGACATTTCACCTCATGCTGAAATACAGCACAGTTGTGAAATTTAAAAGTGTACATAGACCAAAGCCAAGGTAATCAGCTGGAAATGGGGCAGCAGCAAGTGGAACACGACAGTGTGTGGAGACTGTTTCACATGGGTTTTGTGTGAAGACAATACTCCTGTTTCTAAGAGAGGAACTGGGTTGACCTCTTCCAGTGAACGCCAGCAATACTCCTATGACAGGCAAGAAAACGACAAAAAACCCAAAACATTTCTCATGGCTAAAATGTTCATGAGATGAAGACCTCTTTGCCAAATGCTAAGGTATCCACATAACTTAATAAACCGGAGATTCCGTCACAAAGAGGAAGCCATTCCATAGTACTAAATAAGACCATGGGAATTCTTCTAAGAACAAGGAAAAAAGGAGTCTCCTTGGAAAGAACAGTATGTGGGTATTCTGAGCAATTTTTAAGAAAGAGAAGGACAAAGCTTTAATAAATAATTATAGCACAGAGACAGAGCTTTATTAAGCCCCAATGGAATTTTGTTCACAGCCACTTCCTTGAGATGTCATGCTGCATCCATCATCCGTAGTAATTCTTCACTTTGTCCTTTCTTTCTCATGGTGAATGTCAGTCTATAGCATCTTTCAACACTATTAGGCTTACTCGGGGTCAAACTATGAATTAAAGAGAACATATTATAATTACATTGTAATTATAAAGAATTCCTTAAGTGCTGAAAACATCTAATTGTCACAACAGGAGATTTTCACCTCCCCCATAATTTGCCAATTAACTTCCTTTGTGTTATAATTACTCTTCTGGATGTAAACATGGGCTTCATTTGCAGGTCTGATTTCTCAGCCACAAAGGTCTGCTAGAATCATGTCTCTGAAACACTAAACATGATTTTAGCTAGGATAACATTCTATTTGTAGCACCTAACTGGCCCTCACCGATGAATGCAAGCATTCCTAGTTGGACAGTGGTTGTATCCTAAAGATTATTTTAAACATCTCATACATCTGATGGCAAAGCCATTACACAATGAAATTAATGAATCTCATTAATAGTATAGGCTCCTTTATTTTAATTTTGGCATACCTTAAAATTATTGGTACCAAAGAGATTTCGCTTTTGTCTTAATTGAACATGTGAAAGTGTGGCAAAATTCTTTACAAAGTTTTGGTTACCTTAAACATCATGAAGAGCCAAAGCATTTTTTTTAAAGTTTGAATACTAGATGAAGTATGGATCTGATATCTTTCCAAAGTGGGAAAAGTACTCTCTTAGCCATTCCAGTTTTCAGGGACTAAATGCATAAGTTAATATGGTGGTGGCTTGCTGCCATTTGCACTGCTAACATCCATCTGGTATCACACAGATGAAAATGTTTGACATGACAGCACTGAATAAGCCATTTGCCTGCCCCATTCTATGTATTGGCTGCCATATGTAGGCATGTGCAGGAGAGGGGAATCAATAATATATTAAGTAACTTAAAAAAAACAACAGCTATAACTGGGGAGGTGGAAGCTGGCAATGCCTTCGCATGCCTCCATAATGGATTTGGGCCTGGATGGACATTTAGCAGATGACAGCTGATATAGGAGCAACAAGTGAACTTGGCAGGAACCAGAGAACTCTCTTACTGCCTGCCTGCAGTTGACACTGATATATACTGCTCTAATAAAGAAGGAAGGAGGAGAAGGGAATAACATGATACCATCCTTTTTCTCAAGTCACTAATTCAAAATATTGGTCTGCTCATGAAGATCCCAGACAACTTCCCTAAAAATGGCATGTCTATTTAATTTATTGTTAAAATGTTGGCAAGAACAAAAAGCACACAGAAGCTAGCCTTTGTCCTCATAGAATGTAGGATAAAACACACCGAAATCCACTGTCTATTGGAAAGGCTGTGGAATGAATGGGAAGTTCTGTTTTTTCTCACAACTGCTGTATCACACTTTCAGTTACGTCCAGCACCAATTTTTTGCCATGGGAATAAAGAATGGAAAAATGTGTGTTTATCAGAGGAAAATCGTCACAAATTAGTCAGCACTGAAGAGGTAGTGATAGAAGTTAACCTACAAACCAAAAGAAAAACAAAAGAAAACAAAAAAAAGCATTACATTTCAGCTATGCCTTCACTTCCGAAAGATTGGAAAGAAATGAGGTTGCTGTGCAAACATTACAGAGGAAGGAAGTCTGCAACGCTTCAGGGGTATTTTTTAAAGAAAATTCTCATTTAACCAAAACTGCTCATTCCCCACAAATGTGCCTGCCATGTACATATAAAGATTTGTATTAAAAGATTATAATTATTTTAATCAAGTTACTCAGAAATGGTATGCAGAAAATATTATGGAACATAGTTCACTGCAATATGATTTATCAATTTCACTGCTTCAGCAACATGTGTAAGATTTGATTTCAATAAAATAAACACCACGTTGAATATTTTGTGTGAGTGATCCCTGCAGCGGCTATACGAAAACTGTAATGTAATGTTTTGCCTGTGCAAAAGCCCTTCTTGCAAGTGAATTCAGCTTGTCATGCCTCTGCGTAGCTGTCAGAACTTGGTACATGCGAATCAAATGAAGGGTGAAGTGCATACTGAAGCTATTATACGTCTGCGTTTGTAACGCTTCTGAGTTCTATGGGGCTATTTGCTTATTTGCTATTAATGAATCTTGCAAACACAATTTCACAAAAATTGTCTCTTCTTATTTGCATTCATGTAATAGACAACACGAATGATTATAACAACAAAATGCTACAGTTTGTGTACCCAAGACCTAGGCAACAGCACCAATACAGAGGTTGCTTGTAGAATTTGCAAAGTTCAAGTGCCTCTTTGATTTTAAAGTCAGACAAAAACCAAGATATCTTCCTTAAGTAGGTTGGGTATCCGTAACACAGGAGAATCTTCAAAACCCTAGTTGGCAAAGGCCTTTGCACCTAAAGTGGCAACAGCAGCTCTGGCCTCTTTAGTTCTCCCACTCTTTTTTATTCAAATCTCTTATTCATACCCCTGCTCTTTCTCAGTCCCACCCCTATTTCATAGGGGCTAAACATCAGATGTCATAACCATGCCCCATTCAACACATTCTTTGCCCACAAGTTAGGTGCTGTGAATTGCCCCTGTGACAATCTAGGCAATGAACTATGGGTACTAAAGATACTGGGAAAGGAAAAGCAATATGCCACAAAAGAAAGTAAATTGACCACCAAGCAATGTGTCCTAATTCCTTACCTCCTTGACTTTAAGCATGTATTACATGCATAGCAAGACAAAAATAAGTACAAACCAATGTTTTATTACTGATGGATTAATATCATTATATTGGTACACTGATATGTGTCACTAAAAATCCAATTTTCAGTAAGTCTATTTGTTTGGATAAATCTGTTTTTTCGCTTCCTATTTTCATAAACTCATGATAGATGTGTCAAATAAACAACAAAGGGCCATTCATTATTTTGTTGTAAACTCTTCAACAATCATTGGAACATTCAATGTACAGGTTTATGCAATTTTGAGAGTAGCCTCAATGTTAGTTGTAGGTCTCCTTTGGTGATTTTTGAGAGAGGACAAAAGTATTCGTTTTATATCTAAACATAATCTAGTGAATCTTATGATATGGTTGCAGAATGTGTCCATAACTAAACACTTCCAACATATATAAACAAAATCATGTGTGTGACATGCCATTGTCTACAGGTATCATATGTTAAATGGCACATTTCAGTCTGTAAGGAGGTCAGATATCACTGAAATGGAACATTAAGAAAACTTCAATTGAGAACAGAATTGAAGAAATCAAACCTTTATTCCAATTAATTAAATACCTTCCAATACCCTTCAGTATATTGCTAGACTCAGGACTTTAAAAAGAATAGTATAATACTATTCTTTTTTTAAAGTTTGGATTGGGTTCAAACTAGTCAAATTTAAGTTAGAACAACTGAAATCCATAGAATTATTTTCACTATGATTATTTTATTGGATGGCAATGCACCATTCTGTCAGTCATAAACCAGAAAAGTAACTTTTCCAAGTTATTTTGCACCTCCATAGTTTTTGTTGGGGGGACAAAATGCTAACATTATAATTATATAATGTGAAATGCTAACTAGGGTTAAGTATACCCCACATGTTAAAATTGGGTTTTGCAGGATTTAGCAGGTGGTGTCAGTTGTGTAACTGAATCCATTTGTATCAAACCAGACATTTTGAGAGAAGATAGCAGAAACTTTACTTAAGGGCATAGTCCCAAATAGCTAAGATGACTGAGGGCCAGCTGAGACAACAACATGCTGTGCTGAATCTAAATCCCTCCCAGCCTAGAAATGGTGGAAATTGTATGAGACTACTCTTAGCTTGGCCTAAGTTTGTGGTGGCATATGGGCTATAACTGTGGGCTGGAAGAGATCTGGATCTGTTGTCACTCATTTCCTCTGTCACCTTTCTCTGCCTCTTTTTTGGCTCTTCTGCTGGATTATTTTAGCCAGCAGAGCAGTTCTGCTGGAAGATCCTTCTCTTGGCAGATCCATGGGATCAGTCAACACAACAAAGCTGTACCAGCACATTGGCAATTGTGCCAACACAAGAGGCTTCCGCTTATTCTGAAACCACTACAACAAGTGGCTATTTGAGTTTGGGAAGCACTGAATCATCATTATATTGTTGATTGTTCTACTAAATGGTGGTATGTGAAGGCAGATTGCACAGTTCTGTTCTTGAAGCTCAATACCTCAAACAGAAGAATGTTTGATAACTTCACAATAAAAGTTCTTTATGTTTTCAAAGGAAAGCATATGTATATATGTAATATATACATATTATCAAGTGGCTTTATTTATTTTGGTCTAGGTAGAAAAACATGGACAGGGTGATTTATTTTTCCATTTTAGGAGAACAAGGCTATACAAAATACATCAAGAGAGAGAGAGAGAGAGAGAGAGTGAACATCGTTGATGAAAATATTTCCACTTCCATCGTTCATATCACGTGGCTGCATAAAGTAGTACAGCAAAGGAGTGGGTGGGTGATTCGGGGGTAGCACAGTGCACTTGCAGCCTTCTTTTTTAAAAAATCATCAAAACTGGGGGGGGTGGAGATGGGGAGGGGAAAACACATAATATATCTTGGGAGAAGTAATGTCCTGTTATTGTTAAAAACTTCTGGGACCTCATTAGTGGCTATGAAAACATCATCTGCAAGTTCTGTAAGGTAATAAATCTACACTGGCCAGCGAAGGTGGGGGATGCAAACAAGAACAAAGATTATGCTGGATCCCGTTTCCCCCCCCCCCCCTGCACATGGCTACAAGTTGGGGTTTTCCATTCTGCTTCCAGAAACTTTAGCCAAGCAGCTTCCAGAAACTATAACTGATTATGTGAATTCATATACTGTACTCTGCTGAAGCATGATAAGATAACGGGTTTGTGTTCATGACTGTAAATGACAAATAAGTCCTGCCAAGTCTGTATTATTTGCTGCATTCTCCCTCCCGCAACAAGTTTTCTTTGGCCTGCTCACCGACATTTATTCATTACCAAAGATTTCTGAAGCCACCTGAAGGTTCAACAACTTCAGGCCCCACACTAGGGAGATACCCTTTAACAGGTTTGTCCAGAAACAGTCCACCTGAATTTACAATGCATTTCAGAAGCAGAAACGGGCAGAGAGTAGAGAATAGGATTAGAAGCCACAGAAAGGGATAGAGAAATTGTTGTCCAGTAGAAATCAAATCCATTCTCCATTTTTCTGGAAATGTCACCTCACCGTATATTACACTTTTCACAGCATTCAGACCTTTTGTCTTTAATCATACAGAATGGTTTCTTAGCTTTTCATATTAAAACTGGACTGCAAAAGAGTCTGAAGATTGTTGTCCTGATTCTGTGCTTCATGACACATAGGAACACCGTGACAGAGCTCAGAAAAATCCCCCCTCCCCACTTTTAGAACCATGGTCATGTTGGAGATTCTTGCAATTCTAAGAGGAGAATAAACTCCTGCCTGTAACAGATTCAGCCTCCAGGAAACAAGTGTGTTTGTGTTAGGGATGTGCTTTGGATTCAGAATTTATTCAGAAAATGAAGCACAGCAGGGATATTTGTTAGTTTCTGAACTGATCCAAAGTGAACTGGAGAAGTCTGGAGCAGTGCTTGAATCAAATTGGGGTTCTCTAAGATGCTGAATATTGTTCTGGCACCTCAGAAGTTTAAAAGGTTGGGTGGGGGGACACGCCACCAGTGAGCCTCGCTTGGAAAAAGAAAGTAATACTTTCACAGAACCAGGAGGCCTGAAGTAGAAGAAGGTTGATGGTTCAAACACTAATGAAAAGCTCTTCTCAAGCTCCTAGTTACAGAGCTTATAGGAGAACTCAGATCAACGAGATGATTTCTGTTCTCCCCCATAATTGGCAGTCATTTCACATTTTGGCACAGAGAGGGAAAGGTATTTGTAGGCTAGGGATTGTTATTTCAGTTTCAGTTTCAGTAGGTTGGGTGCACAATAAAGAACTTTTTTCTTTTCTTTTTCCTGTTAGGTAACAACAGATATCACTTTGTACAGAATCCAATAAATTGAGTGCATCTGTGTGAGAATATACCACAGAGATGGGCATGAACTACCAGTTCAGTGGTTCATCCCAGTTCGTTTCCTGCTGCAACAAGTGTTCAGTGGTTTGGCACCCCATGCCCTCCAGCAGACACCCACTTGGAGGCATCGTCCCAGCTTCCCTGTCCTGCCTCCTCCAGGCACTGCCTCTGAGTAGGCACCTGCCAGAGGGGGCAGGACACTGAATCGCCAACCACCTGTTGCAGCAGTAAATGAACCAGGGCAAACCACCAAAGTGGCGGTTCATGCACGTTTCTAACCACAGATGTCTTAAGTCTGTTGTGCAGGTTTTCAGTAGGATAGATCACGTTGTGCTTTACTTTTTCAATATCTGATGCTGCTTTTTATTTTTGAAGCCCTTTGCCTTTTTCATTTTCCACTGTGCATGCCTGAGTATCAGACAGGGAGGTGGGAGATATGACGCACAAGGTAGCAAACATATATTCTATCTACTGTAACAGTAGAGCTACTAATTGGGGCAATTCCTTCCCCTTCAACAGCCATTTTGTTGAATAAACTGAATAATAATAATCTTAGAACTGCAGAGTTGGAAGGGACCCTATGGGCCATCAAGTCCAGCCCATGTCAAGGGAGCACAGTGGGAAATCAAACTTTCAATGTCTGGCTCTGCTGAGCTATTCAGCAATAAATTTGAATAAAATACATGGCTCCTATAGGAAGGAAGGGAGGGAGGGAGGAAACTGGTAGGAGATTTTGTAGTTAATCTGCACCTGAATAAGTATTTGTACATACTTGTATTTGTCTGAATGGTGGGGAAAAAATGACAATGGAGGAAAATAAAGGGCTCTGGTCTGGGATGGGGGGTAGTATGTGGCCCCCAAGAATTAATTAATTAATTTAATTAATTAATTAATTGTTTCAATTTTATATACTGCACCCGCTAGTGCCGCAGCACTACTCTGGACAGTTCACATAAATTAGACAGTCAATTAGTTAATATGATAAAACCATAAAAATCTAATCATGTAAAAACAGAGGGCGCCAGAGTGTTAATAAAAATTGTACAGAAAGAGAAAAAATAACAGAGATGCAGACAGCAAATAACTGAACCGAGTTCTAAAAGTACCTTGGCTCAATTCAGGTCAGAATGGAAGACCTCCCTAAAGAGCCATGTTTTTAGTTGCCTCTTAACTGTCGCCAGGGAGGAGGCCAGGCAAAGCTCCTCTGGGAGCTGATTTCACAAAAATGGAACCACTCCGAAGAAGGCCTGACATTTTTATAGTTCTTAAAGGCTCTCCATGATCCCCCAAGTACAGGTATATAGATCTAGATCTAATAGTTTATTTCCCCCTCCCCCCAAAAAGAGAAAGGCTTCAGGAGCAGTACTTTTGTTTCAAGACTTCCCAACTCTTATCCAGGCACGGTGGGATGCACAGAGGGGCCTCGGGGCTGGACTTAGGCCCCCAGTCTCTCAGGTCTTACTTCTCTCTCATACCTGTCATTCAGAGGTCTGGCAGCATCAAATGAAAACACTTAAACCACTGATTGCCAAATGCATTTTTCTAATCTTCCTGAAGCTATGTGGCACATTCTGCTATATGACTTATAAACTGCCAAGAAAATAATCAAATAATTGTCTGCAATTAAAAAACCCACACACCTTGTAAGATTAGATGTCGGTTTTTCTGTGGAGGCTGGTATCATAGCTAAATTGGCGTCAGTAAATAATTGGATGCAAAAGAACTGTTCACCTAAGTCATATTTATGGAATCTTTTTAGAGTTCAAAATTCACTTACACTGAATTCCTTTAAAATGCTGCTTGAGCTCACTACATTTATGAACTAGGGGGGAAAAAACTGATGCTTTTAATTGAGTCCCTCAATGTCAAGATTTGAGATAGCTGCCTAATCTGTGCTGTCCCCATTCTGCTGGGTAATACGAAGCAATACTCCAGTTACGCTAATCTTTTTTGTCAATCAAAATCTGCCCTTGCAGAAGGACTTGACCTTTCTTAGACTGATGCTTAATAAATATGATGTAGCCGCAGATGCTGTAGGATTGAGAAGGACATTGCACTGCACGGCTTCTGTCTAAAAGATCAGGTTTCCCGTACCAACAGTCCTTCAACATCTTTGTAAGCATGAAAATTTTAATACTTTAAATTCTGGGTGCCGGACAGAAGATACATGGCGATACAATGAGTAGGGAAAATACAGCATGCGTATGGAAAAAACATGTTCAAAAGGCTCCTGGAAAGAAAAATACTGCAAAAACCTGCAAAATAAAGGCTGAACACAACAAATTCATTCAAGTCAGAAACTTCTGATTCTCTGCAACCAACTTGTAAATTAATTTATTTCCTGATGAGCCATTGCTAAATGAAAGCAAGCTAGCTTGCAAAAACTTGTGGTAGGAAAAACAAACAACCATTACTTTATAAGGGAGCTTCACTCCTCCTTGGTGAGTTGCCAGTTCAGATTTCTGGGGTAAAAGGATGAGAGCACAGATTTTTGCAGTATATGTGACAAACAGCAAGAAAGGAGTGAAGCGGAAGGGGAAATCAGAAGCAATAAACACTTGAATCTTGCTTCTGATAAAATGGGCTCTAGTCCACAACACCTTATATTTTTATGGTGCCACAAATCTCTTAGTTGTTTCCATGTTTTTGTATGTTCAGCATTCATCTGCTAGGTAGCTAGGCTCTATGTCCAGCTGCAATAATTTTAATATAAAATAAAAGGAGGGGTTTCACTTCCTTGGTTTTGTGAACATCTTTTTTAATTTTAGTGAAATTGTAACGCCTAAGTGGTTGAATAATTCAGGAACAATGACAGCAAATGTGCTCTGAAAAAATTAATAATAAGCTGCCAATTTTGGGGGTAAAAAATTCCTTTAAAAGTGTTGGGGGAAAAAACAAGCTGAAGATGAAAAATAACAATTGGGCTCATGTGCCAGTTAGTAAGTCTATCTATTATGTTGAGATATGTTGGAGCAAATGAGCTCTCGTAATGACTGCCAGAAGTTTCAGCCCACCCTGTAGGTCACATACCAGTGCTGCTGATCAACTGCCAGATTTGTGACTCTGCCATTTTGGGCTCACGTTCAATAGCATTTCTATTTAATCCTTTTATGTCAATGATTGCTCTTTACAGCAGTTGAATATGAGTGGGCCAGAGTGCGCAGAGATGGGGGGAAAATACCTTTTTTCTACTTCAGCTCTCAGAGTACCTATCTGGAATTACTGTTGGCTATGCTGCCCTGAAGTATTTTGGAGTATTTAGTCCAAACAAAGGTGACTGTCAACCTTATCTGTACATTCAATACCACATACTGTATACTGCTGTGTTGGAAGCCTGTTTCTAAGAAAGCCAGGAAAGTTTCTCTTTATAAAATTGTCAGGTATCATCATAACACCTGGAAACATCAAGGCCTTTGCCATAAATGTGGGGGAAATATAAAGTTTAAAAAAAGAAATATCCTTTTGAGACCTTTGGCAGCCTTCAGGATGTCTCATGCAAATGGTTTAACTTTGACAAGTACTTGGGTAATAATACCCAAGAGTTCATGAAAGAACATGCTAAATTAAACCGACACTTTCACAAACAAGAACTAATAATCTTCCTTGCTGTTTGCATGAGGACATGGCAATGACACCAAGCTTTCTCTCATTAAGACATTTTAACCACTGAAACTATAGCTATCATTCCTGCAGTGTTACTGAGGAGAACTGTGGCCATTATTGGAGAGACAGGCAGTATTTGTTGGCAAGACAAGACTGTTCATTTATGATGCAATGCAAGGCGCTATGATAACCCAGAGAAACTGGTTGCTTTTGCCTGATCTCCTGTGACGCAACATCAAAAAACTGATAATTAAACTAAGAAAGGGGAATGATTGACAGTTTGCTTACGATATCAGTCAAGATCCCACAGAAATCAAAAAAGCTTTATTAGACTCATTTTTCAGTGCAAAAAGCTGCTTGCAAAAGAGAGGCCTGGCAGGTGGAGGTGACTATCTTATTATGGGGAAGAAGTCAGTGAAAGGGCCTCAAGTTGACTTGGATCTGATATATGAGGTAACTGAAGAAATAAAATGCCTCTGTCAAGAAGAGGCTGCTGCTATTAATCCTCTTCAAATAGAGATTAGAGATCTGTTGGAGAAACTATGAGGGCTAGCAAATACTGCTAAATCAAGCCTTGGAGTTGGCGATTGAGCACCAACAGTCTATAAGAACTCTGGCAGGCTGCATGGCAGATCTGCAGGCTGGAATTGAGTTCCTGGAAAACAAAGGGAGACCGCCCAATTTGAGAGTGAGAGGAGTCCATTCTCCAGAATCTGGGACTGACTTGATTACTTTAACCCTCCAACTGTTTACTGAGTTGTGTCCTGAACTGCATATTTCAAAGGAGGGTTTTATTTCAGTGCACATAATTTCCCCTCCCTCAGTAAGGGGAAAGAGAAAGTCTGGTGACATAGTTGTCACATTTGCAAGGGAACACAGGAAAGATGCCATCTTAGCAGCTCTTAAAGACAAGAATCCTGTTCTGTTCTGGAATGCAAACATCCAACTTTATCAAGCTCTTTCTTCCTTAACTTTGCAGTACTGCAAAATATACCAGCCATTCACAAGCCTCTTATGTGAAAAAGAGATAACATATAGATGGGACATCCAACAAAACAGATTCATGATGGGAAAAGAACCATTCTCAGTTCACCCTCTGAGGCATGAGATTGCCTACTCTTCTTGCATATAATCTGTCCTGGACAAAATGCCACCTTGCCAAAAAAGTAAAATTTTTTGATCATTGATGCTACCTCCTCTGGAGTGGCAAGGAAAAAAGGAAAGCCAGATGCAATTGTGTCCATCCCACACAGCAATAAAATAAGTGGTCGTTAATTGTGTGAGAATTATATCTGAGTAGAATTATTGTGACTTCTGACTGTTTTCCTCTGAGTATTTTGCAAATAATGGTCTAACAAGGTTAATTGATATTGCTGGGTAATTTTACTCTTGCCCTGTCTACTACATTCCCCCACGTTTTGCCCTCTTGATGCTGTTGCGCTTTGGTTGACAGCCTGGAACTCCTTACATAAAGGTCTGTTTCACACAAATTTTAGAGGGGCTTTTTTGGCCATGGTTAGTGTGCCCCAAATTCCTTTTTCAATGGTACAGGTTATATCTCACATTTTAAATTTTGCCTTCATCCCTATCTGGATTTCTGATTGGTTGTCTATGGTGTCCAGATTACAGCCATTCTCAGGTCAACTCAAGGAACCTTCCTGTTTTAAAAGGATGCCAGGTCTGAAAGTGATATCTTTCAATGTCAATGGAATGAAATCCCCAATTAAATTCAGAGCATAATAAAACATGAGGACCTCGACATATCAATGATGCAGGAAACCCAGCACAAAGGGAACTCATCTCCCCTTATAGCAGTGGTTCCCAACCTTGGGTGACCCAGGTGTTCTTGGATTCCCAGAAGTCTTCACCACCACCAATTCCCAGAAGTCTCCACTACCAGCTGTGCTGGCCAGGGTTTCTGGGAGTTGCAGTCCAAGAACACCTGGGTCACTCAAGGTTGGGAACCACTGCCTTATGATTAAGCTCCTGTCATTCAGTTCTAGGTTTTTCTAAATCACATGGAGTACTGATTGATTTCTCCCCGTGGATAAATTTCCAGTGTAAAGGAGAGTTAAATGACCTGAATGGCAGGTTCCTCTTTGTAAAGGGATCTATCAGCAATGTTAAATTAACAGTGGGATCAATTGTTAAATTAACAGTGGGATCCAAACACACAGCAGATTTCTTTTCTTCATTGTCAAAACCGTTTGTCTTCAAGGAGGGTGAGATCCTGCTTGCAGGGTGACCTGACTATAACTGCAAGTGCCTTGGACAGTAGTATGAATAAAGTTCCACATCACACTTTGCTGCAACAACTCTTCAGTGAATTCAGTCAGCACCAATTAGATCCCTAACAGCTTCTGATCACATGCCACTCCAAGCAATGCTTCATCTTTTCAGGCCAAGACCTAAACACTCCTTGTGGTCATTGAACCCACCTTAGCTATGCAAACAACAACAACACAACGACAACAACAAAAACAGAAAATTTTTAAAAGACAATTGTGAACTATGTTAAAATGAACAATGTATCAGAAGTGCTTATCACTATGCTACAGGTTGAAGTATGGGACATATGCATTGCTGAATCTTGCCACTTAAAAAGAGTATCACAAGCTACTAGAACTCGACTTCTTTTGGGGATAAAACCTCTGGAAACTCTACATAAGAAGGAGGAAAAACCTCAGCAAGTTTTAAGAATTAACTTGTAAAATGTCTCCGTTTCAAACATTAGAAAATCAAAACAATTGCAATATGTCAAGCAAAAATATTATGAATTTGACAATAAAAATTCCAATTTCCTTGCTAATTACATCCAGAAAAAACAAATTACATGTCAAATGGCAGCTATCAAAAACAGGATAAAATAAAGAGGATAAAATTTATGAGGCTGTTAAAATTAATAATCTCTTTAAAGAATTTTTAATTCATTGTACACTACATGAAATCCTAATGAAACTAAAATTAATGATTTGACAGTAGAAATGGCACGAACGGTTGGTTCAGCACAGTTCATTTCCTGGCGAAACAGCTGATCTGTGGTTCGGCGCCCTACCCTCTCCAGCAGGAACCCACTTGGTGGCTGCACCCCACCGTGACCCCTCTGGGCACTGCCGCCAAATGGGCACTTGCTAGAGGGGGCGATGCACAGAACTGCAGATCAGCTGTTTGGCCAGGAAACAAACCACAGTGAACTGTCGAACCAGTGGTTCGTGCCCATCTCTATTTGATAGCCAACGTAATTTTTAAAAAATTCACTGAAGTTTATAGACACTTCCTGTGTAAACCAATTACATCTGAGGAGTTACATAAATCAATTCAAAATTTGAAACTACACAAGGCACCTGGTTTGGATGTCTTTGGTGACGCTTCTCTAAAATGTTTGAGGATCAGCTCCCACTTTTGCTCTTTAACTTGTGTAACTCAGTTATGAATTGTTATCCAATGTCCTTCTCCCAGAATTTAGCCAGAATAATACTAATTAACAAACCAAATAAAGATCCTACATAAGTAAAAAAAAAAAAAAATGCAGTGCAGAGAAAGTTAGCAGGAGTCTACAAAAGCCACCCAAGCGGTAACATTTATGTGCATGTCCAGATTCTCAACATTTCAATGCAGAAAAGAACCTCCTTCTAAAGGCCTGTCTGGATTATTATTCCGTTTACAGTAAAGGCAGTTTGTTACAGAGTTGGAACATTGTGCTGGACACAGACATCTGTGAAGCATAAAATTCCTCATGCCAGATAGTATCTAGGATACCTCATGATTTTTGCAGAATTGATCCATAGTTCTTTCTTAGCCCATCTGCGTGAAGCCAAACTGCATTCCTAACACTCTTCTTTGTTCAAGTGTGGAAGTTTGAGAGGAACTCTCTTGCCCTTGCCTGCAATTTATTTTCAATCAAAAGCCACCAAAAGAAAAACAACTTAAGTTTAAATATTTGAAATTTGCATTTGGTCCAGAATGCAGCAAAGGGAATACTTATGGGTGCTCGCTTAAGGCATTACATTACTTCTATTCTGGAAAGACTGAAGCGATTGCCAATTTGTTTTCAGACACAGTTCAGAATATGGGTAATAACATTTAAAGACCTAAATGGCTTTGGTCTAGGATACTTTGAGGATATATTCTCCTTGACCAGCCTCTTTTCACCCAACTCTAGCAGAATGAACACTGATGGTGAAAAAAGAGCCTTCTCAGTGTCTGCCCCTGAGTCCTGATTTATTTATTTATTTATTTGCCATATTACAAAAGCTTTTTTGTATAGGTAGGCATTTACCACTTGGGCTTTAATCAGTGTTTTATTATGATCTCTGTTTTTATGGAGTTCGTTCCATAATATTGTTGCAACTTATGTCTGTCTCAGGATGTTGGCAAAAGAAAAGAAAAAAAAGAAAATTTAAAAACAAACTAAACTATTGCAGCACTTAAGGGACTAATAATTTTATTTAATGGATAATTTAATCTATTATCTGCATGCTCGCCTTATCATGGGGATATGTATAAATATAATGGTCATGTATTCATACCTCCATGTTTGAGGAAGTGGACTTTGATTCAGAAGACTCCTATTTAAATTACTATGAATATTTCAGTATTACTGAAAGCACATGAGAAGAGAGAATTCCTTAAGTGTCCAAAGCATTCAGTTGTTATAGAAGGGGCTTTTCAAACACCCTGTAGTTTGCAAATTAGCTCACTTTGTTTTGTGACAGGTGTTCTATATGTAAACATATAGAGTAGTGCTTGGGTACTAGATGAGTGGGACGCAAATGTAATAAATAAATAAATAAATAAATAAATAAACTTTAGTTATGATTTACATTAGCATAATAAGTCACAAGTACTAAAGTAGGCCCATTTGAATTAATGGAACTCACAGAAAAGCTGATGCACTGAATCCCCACTGGTTCAATGGGCCTACTCTAGTGCAATTTGTTACACTAAGCCACAGGATTTTGGCCAAAGTTTGCTGCTAAAATTTGACTGTAAGTCAGCTTTTACAAGTGGAATGAGGATACGTCTTGTGCATGATAGTGAACAAGAGTACCTGGAACCAATATTTTGAGACAGATTTGCTGAATTAAACATCAATGCTTTACTAGATTCAAATGTACTGGATTCTTTTATTTACCTCCCTGACACAAAATAAGCAATGCATCTCAATAAAAGCACAAGAAAGCATTATCATTGAATTTCCCTTGTTTTCACCTTCAGAAATTATGGTACAAGATGTACAATAGGACAAGGTTTGTCCGCAACACTTTCCTGACTTATTCTATTTGTAGAAAGGTGACTCATCAATTAACAGTGTATTTGTGCACATAGCAACAGCTGTACTAGGGGTTACCAAAGCAATGCCACTATTCCTTCCCTCGCTCATACTTCCACTTGCTAATCTGAAACCATTCCAGATATGCCGTTTAAGTGTGACTTTGTTTGTTGAATCAAAACAGAGATGGTTTTATTTCCCAGTTTAGATTAACAATGAATTCCCAGGTGTTGCGTTGGTGTACACCACAGGTTGGAATCATATGTGCCGTTCCCCCCCCCCCGGGCCATTTTTCCACTCCTCAAGCTCCATTTGCACCTGACCAGCACAGGGGGGGAAGTCTGCATATTATACCTTTTTTAAAGTTAGAGATGTGTTTTTGCAAATTCAGAAATAGATTTTCATCCACTTCTGGTTTTGTTTTTTCATATATATATATATATATATTATTTGTGGTATTTGTGTGGCCCTGGAAGATCCTGGGGGCAGGAAATTGGTTCCTGGACCCCACCCTGGCACATCCTCATTTCTGGTTTACACATAAGGTAGCATTTTGTGGGATGAAAGGTCAGATGCCTGTACTACAGGGATGGAGACTGTCAATACATTTGAATATTTCCCAATAAATCCCTGCAATTCTACAATCCGTATGGAAGGGAAGAAGGCTGGAATAACGTGTTTGTTCCTGGTGCGCTGCTTTTTGCTTTGTACTTATGGATAGTTTTTCCACAATGAGAAGTATCTACAATCAGATTGGGTAGCATAAATCTGATTTGAACCATGTAGCCTATCCCCTCACTCTCCTCCTAGGCTTCTGCCTTCTTAATGGGCTAAATCCAATATTAGTCCCAATATTGAAATCAGATGAATCCATATTACTTGTAGCAAACAACACTCATTCATTTCAATGAGTCTGTTTTACCTGGGATTAAAACTGGATTTAGCTTTATAGCGAGTGATTTGGGGTAGGAGAAATTGCATAAGCCTCGGTGGCAAATTGCCTCTCATTAATGGGGTGCTGCTTGTGTTTCTGGGTGAAAGCCTGACTGCTCGATTGAGTGTGTGCCCAAGAGTACAACATGCACCTCATTAATGAGCAATAAAACGCCACCAAGACTTAAGCCATTTCCCCCCTTAAATGTAAAACATCAATAGGATTCTGGCCAAAATATCACATTCTAAATCATGGAGGATTGCATTACACAGGAGTTATGTGTGAGCATATGTTTAGATGAGCTACTTGGAGCTGGATGATAGAGGGTGAACAGTGGAAGGAAGAATTAATTAGTAATAGATTAACTGTAAGCCTGCTAGGAATTGGATGACATCCAGAGCAAAATCTTTCCTGGTAAGCTTTCAACTTTTTTCCTTTGTCAGTTTCACTCAGTCGTATCAGTAGCTTGTTGAGATACACAAACCTATTTGAGCATCCTCAGATGAGACCACTGCCAAATCCCACCACTTGTCCAGATATCGCCAATGTAGATGTCATAATTTCATTAAAGCACAGAGAATTGCTCCTGAGTAGACATGGATAGAACTGAGCAGTGTTTTATCAGCTTGATAGAAAAATGTCCAAATGTCCAAATCGGTAAGAATTACTTCCAGCTCCACACATTTAGCTTTGACTTTGCCCAATGCCATTATCCTAACATCATTACCGGAGTGAGGACCTCAAGAGCATTCAAAATTTGGAGGTTAATCCCTTGATTGAAAAGTGGTTGTAATTCCAGGAACATACCGTTATTAATTGGCCTTCCAACCAGTTACATGCCTATTCTGTCCTCATTTATGTGCCTAGCTTTGGGACTTATATCCTGGCTTGTTAAACAAGAGGTTCTATAATAGGGATGGTGCAGCTTAGCCACGATGATATCCGTGTGGCACAGTGGTTAAACTGCAGAACTGAAGTCAAGCCTCTGCTCATGACTTGAGTTCGATCCCTGGCTCAAATAGCTGGCTCAAGGTTGACTCAGCCTTCCATCCTTCCGAGGTCGGTAAAATGAGTACCCAGGCTACTGAGGGGCAAAGTGTTGTTTGCATAACTATGTTGTAAACTGCCCAGAGAGTGCTCTAGCACTATGGGGTGATATATAAGTTAAAACAACAACTGGGAAATGCTGGTTAAAGCACTGCTTATAGAACAAGATATGAAACCAGCACCTAGGTCAGTTGCCAGAACTAGAGAATTTAAATCTAGGAGGGGGAAATTCAGTTTTGTTGTCTTCTACTTTTCCATAAGATGCATTATATGATGAAAAACAGAGTTATCTCTCAGTTCTTTGAAAATAATTGTTTCATTCAAACCTTTCTGCATGCACAAAGAAAGCTTGAGTTTCCAGGGGTTTTTTTTTAAATCAAAAACACTAAATAGCTCTAATTGAAGAACCAGCGGATGGGCCACTGTATCCATTACTCTGATCCCAAAAAGTGTCTGATGGCACTAGAGCTACTTAAAGCAAGCCAATGTCTCCAGACCATGCTTTGGTGATCCTTACTGCAACTTGTTTGCAGATGCAATACATTCATCTCTCTCCAGAAAGAAAAACAGAAAACAAATAGCTCAGCCAAAACCGAGACAGAAGATCTGGGGAGAAATTAATGTCAATTGCTCTGTCATGCCAGCAGCAGGGACAATATTCAAAAGAGTAGTTTTGAGAAATTATGCTACCCTGGTCTATTTTAGATGCCTGACAGTATAATGAAGATTTATTGAGTCATGTCTACTAGTAGTCGTTGCTTAATATTTTTCTTGAGAGGAATCTTATGTATACAGAGAATTATGCTGCATTTGACGGCAAAGTTCTTTTATGTGTGGGGGATTTTTTTGTTTGTTTGTTTGTTTTTACTAAGAGCAATGTTGCAACTTATTACAAGTGATATTTTGGATAACAAAGGCTTGAGGTGCTTGAATTGGGAAGATACAAATGAGGGGGAAAACCCTTGATTCTAAATGCCTTAGGTACGAAGCATCCTATAATCAAATTCTAATGATTCCCTTAAGGCATATAATTTGCAGAGCTTGGAAAAGTTACTTTTTTGAACTACAAGTGCCAAAACATTGGCTAGGGAATTCTGAAAGCAAATTTTCTACTATTTGGCATTTGCCACCCTTGTTTTTTAAGGAGAAAAGAGTTCACAAGAAGAGTACTGAGGGAGGCTGGTGTGCCCTGCACGTCAGATTTATACACAAGCTCATAGCCTCTGTCACTTGTAAATTGGGGTCAAGAACCTGTCTGGGTGGAGAAGGCACAGCCAACGCTTTCCTGAAACCTCTCCTTGTGCCAGGAAATAGTCACCCCACCCACGGCTCCTGCAGCTGAGCCAAGGTGTTCCAGGGACATAGGCCATGATACAAGGCACGCCTGTGGAAAATAGTTTTTATAAAAGCATACCCTGTCCATTAAATCTTCCACTTCACATGGCTGAATTAAATGAGTGCCTTTTTTCTAATTACCATGGTTAGAGTTTCTGTTCAGTGTCTGATGTGAAGTAAGACATAGTAAACCAAATATTGAAATGCTATTTTTCAATATATCACAGAATAATCAGGAGAGGTTCTGTGGGTATAAATAAAAGATAACAGAATGTCAAATTCAAATGCATTTCTTAAACTGAAATGATGTCAGTGGGGCAGATTATAAAACCATCTTTAACTCTTCCCTTAAAGCATACAATGTCCCAAATTGTATGCCTTAAGGGAATTATTAAAATTTGATTATAGGATGCTTCCTGAGTGCCTAAGGCATTTAGAATAAAGGGTTTTCCCCTCATTTGTATTTTCCCAATTCAAGCACATGTCAAGCCTTTGTTATCCAAAATTTCACTTGTAATACGCTGTAACATTGCTCTTAGTAAAAGCAAACAAAACAAAAAATGAAACAAAAATATTGGGCATGCCCATTCGATAACACTTTATTGGCTTTGGACCAATTTAGGTGCTGTAGAAATTCTCCAAAGAATCCTGGCAACTTATAAATTGAGTCAAGAATCCAAGAATGTGTCTGGGTGGAAAAGGCATGGCTAATGCTTTCTTGGAATATGAAGAGGTTCTATGAATCAGCCATTCTCAACCTTTTTTTGGCCACGGCCATAAACACAATACGAAAGAAATATAGGATGAATCAGGGTTGTATAAATTGCATAATGAACCTTATAAGGTGGTTATATGATAAGAATGGTTTCTAGTCTGTAAGGTTCCCCTTGACATTTAGTCCAGTCGTGTCCTACTCTAGGGCGGGGTGCTCATCCCCGTCTCCAAGCCATAGAGCCAGCGTTTGTCCGTAGACAGTTTCCGTGGTCACGTGGCCAGCGTGACTAGACACGGAATGCCATTACCTTCCCACTGAGGTGGTACCTATTTATCTACACACATTTTATATGCTTTCGAACTGATAGGTTGGCAGGAGCTGGGACAAGCGATGGGAGCTCACTCTGTCGGGTGGATTCGATCTTACGACTGCTGGTCTTCTGACCTTGCAGCACAGAGGCTTCTGCGGTTTAACCCGCAGCGCCACCACGTCCCTTCTAGTCTGTGCCCTCCTTCAAATGAGCTATGACCCCCATTGAGGATTTCGATTATAACGTGTATTCTCCTAACATCAGCAGAGTAAGGAGATGTTGGTTAGCAGAGATACTTATGACACTATGACACTGAGAGAGTAAAACCAACAACTTAGTCTATTTACATATATACATAGAGAATAGACATTCCTCTGGCAGCATAACATGACATGAAGCAACACACAGCATAGGAAAAAGTGATCTGACTTACAGCAGATAAAGACGTTCATTTTACACATGACTTATGTACAGTTCTGTGACCAATCAGAAAATACATTACTTCATTTTCTGTTACGCCAAGTTTCATCATGTACACAGCTGTACAACATTAAGTCTTAATCCTTGATACCCACACCTGAATACAATCAGTACAGTGACTCAGGTAAAATCAGCCATTTTACATTTAACTATACAACATTAATATTTAATACATTTTCATATCAAAATCTCAACAGGCTGCTATAGAGGTTTCCAAGAAAGATATTGGGGAAGATGAAGTTCCTTTTCAGAACCCTATTACTGTTTGAGAGGGCTCCATTATCTAGCTTTGTCACTTGAGGTTCAATTAATCTCAATCACACATTTCATCTATTGTCATTGTAGACTAGTCTCCAACTTCTCTTGAATGAGCTTGCTTCAGTTACTTATGGTTTTGTAGCTTCCAGTTTAGATGACAGGAAGCTGCCCTTGAAAATAACACAGACACTTCATTTAGTACTGAATGCAGCACCAGAACATTAAATTGAAGTCACCAGGAACATATCTCACCAGTGCTGAAAGCTCACTGGTGGCATCTAGTATATTTCCGAATAAAATGCAAAGTGAAGTATAGAGTGCACCCTTAGTAACCTTACTTGTGCATCAACCTGCCCTAAAGTCTTCCAAAAGTTTCAGATCATAAGGGTCAGAAAACTTTTCAGCCATGGGGGATGATTATATGTAAATTATGGAGAATGCTCTACAAGGTCCTGTGACTCTTGGGGCTCTAATATCTTTGAAATCACAAAATGTACTTTGCAGGGTTGAACTTTGGTGGTATGTTCCATCTTTGCCAGCACTGGAGAGTTGCTGAATGGGCACTGAATGTACAGAATAAGCACAGTAAAATGAAGCCTATTCTAGCATATGCAGATTGTAAAACAAATAACTTATGATTTTAACTGGTTTCCTTCATGGTGAAGGTCATTTGAAAATGGTTTAAGACATCTACCACCATACTAGCCACTGGCCAAAATCCTGTAGTTTCATGTACAAAATCACAGTAGAGTAGGCCCATTGAATCAATAGGCATTTAGTGAGTCAACTCCTCCATAGGTTCCATTGCTTTAAGTGAGCCTACTCTAGTTGTGACTTACTTTAGCATAGTAATTTACAGCTAGAGTAGGCCCATGTGAATCAATGGGATTTACAGACTCACCAAATCCCCATTCATTCAATGGCCCTACTCAACTGCAATTTACTACCCTAAGCAACAGGATTTTTGGCCATTGTATCTTTCCAAAGTTCTGTTCTGAATTCCAGTGATTATTTGATGCCTCACTTTAGTTTTGTAACACTTCAGCAAACATCAGTTTTTAAGCTCCAGCCTATTAAATTAATGAATTAATGTGTGTGAACTATTCAGCATATGCCTTTTGAATCTTTTATTTATGTGTATAAAGACTACAGATGGGAAATTGTCAGGTTACCAGATGTAAACTGGGAGCTGTTTCTCATTTAGTTTTGCATAATGATGTCAGGTATGAGACTAGCAGTACTAGAAAGAGTAACTGCCTGTAGCTGCCACAGATTATTGACTGGTGTAAGCAATTCATTTTCTTTTATCCAGCTCTGAACAGTCTACTGAATGGCACTTAGGTGGTAGCATACAGGTACAGAACCTAAGAATAATAATTATAAATTCAGCATTTGTGCTGCAAATTTGACCTGATCAAGAAAGTAGCTATTTGGGGGGAAAGGAACTTCAAAATGTGACTATAGCATGAAGCTAATGCATTCAACTTCACCTAGTAGTTTGCTTTTATCACTACTGGTCTAAATCATGAGAATGAAATCCTATCACATTACAATGTAAATTAGCTTAGTAATGCTAGAACTAGAATGCTAGAACTTAGTAATGCTAGAACAATTGCTGCTGTTTTGAATGATTATTGTGTTTATTGGCCATACTTTATGTGTTAAGAGAATTGTCACAGTCGGTGTTTTTGCTTTTCATTTCCATCTACTAATACTGTTCACATGTTTCCCCCTATCTCTGTGACAACAACACCTAATACACATAATGAAGTACTGCAGATGGGGGGGGAGTAGAATAGCAGTACCCCTAGGGTGCCTCCAGTGAAAGCTCCATTGTAGTTGCTCCCACTTAGTAAGTACCCTACAGTGGAAGTACCTCTCAAAAACAATTCCATCTCCATGTATTGGATCTTAAGGACTGAATCCCTAGCGAGTTCATGGTAAGAGAACATGGTAAGGAGACTTTGAGGCTTGCAGCCCACAACTTTCTCAATGAAATAATTCAGTTTTTGAGCAGGTAACTTTGTTTGAATGCATAGTTCTATAATTGCATATAAACGTACATTCAGGACTGGCCTTAGAGAGGGGGAGCTGAGCAGTTGTCCTGACCACTGATGTAAAAGAGATTCGTTAAGCTTGGTAGCTAAATGTTTGACCACACTGTCTGTAGGGAGCTCGAACAAAATGTGGGAGCTCTCATATCTTTAGCCGTTTTACTCCATGAGCTGTACAATTTGTTTGGGTTCTAATTACAGCAACAAACTGCAATCAGTGAGCTTTAAAATATGTCTCCTTTTCTTTTTTTTCAGGTTCCAAGGGGATGTTGTTTGTTCTCTATGAAAACCAGCAGAACACAGCTTTACTTTGCAAGGTTTTGTAATTCTGCACTAGCCACCCAAGTTAGCAATACTGCAAAACTGACAGAGAGAGGGACATAGATGGTGCTTCTTGTCCAGGGCGTTATCTGTCCTAGGGCTGACACTCCATACATTGTATCAGCACAGGGCTTATGTACAGAAGAAAAATGCAAAACTGTTATCTCAAAAAAGAATCCAGCCCTCTTCAGAATGAAATAGCCATATCAATTCCACAGGGTGGATCCCAACTAAGTAGCAAAAATTAAGTTTCCTTTTGGCTGCAGTACAAAAATGTTGATATGTTTGATATGTCCAAACTCCAGAACAGTGTTTTGCATCAGCTGCATGCTGTGTCCATATTATTACAAAAGCAAGGTCTTGAAAGGGTAACTTTTGGCCATTAAAAGGGCGCTGCTAGCCAACTCACCATGACAGGGCTGCGTGTTCTGCTGTCCAAACACTTGCTGAAATTAAAACCACATGGAGGTACAAAAGTTTATTCCACCCCCTCAGGTGGAATAACTATGCACAGTATCCTCTACTCCTTGGGAGGCCCAAGGGACGTTTCACATGGACCACGAGTCTCCGCACTCTCTAGATCTGCCAATGTAAAGTTCCCAATGAAAACATTGGTGTTCAGAATCCCAGCATGGCTTCAGGACCACCCTCATCCAATTAAAATGGCTTTGGCAATTATACCTCTGTTCTCACATGCTTCATCAAAAAATGAAGAGGGATGGGGATGGGAATAAACGTTACAGTCCAGCACTTTGAAATCACCAAAAGATTTCCAAGTGACTTTTATCAGGAATACTAATCAGAGGGGGGGAAACACAGATAACATGCAGAAGAACATCAGTGCATCCAAAATACACACGCATACAAAAGCAGTTGTCTATATGTCTTATGGGAAGAACATTTGTCTTTTGAGTTTTATTTAATTTGGTTTTTATTTAGTTTTTTGATGCATTCTACACTTCAGATCTAGGTTTCTGGATGCTTTTAGTCATGGTTATCTTTTCTTTCACTGTTATGCTTTTAACAGCAGCCTGGCACAAATAACCTATGGACGTTAAGCTTTTCCTGGCATGAAAAAGAAGTAATTTGTTGCTGTACATCAGGCTTGTGTTCACGGTGGCAAGCAAACTTGTCTGTAGAACTCCAGGAATAGTGGGTCTGTTATCAGCTGTGAAGCAAGGGTTCTTCTCCTTTAAGATTCTACAGTGTCTGTGCTAGCTGTGGGGGATTCTGGGAGTTGTGGTCCCAAAAAGTAACTTTTCCAAAATCTGTTTAAGAACTCTGAAGAAAACTATTCTATTTAACCTTACCAAAGACAAAGGCCGCTTTCTTGTCTCTTGTTCCTCTCTTTCTCTCTCTCTCCACACTTATTCTCCTGATGACCACTATCTTGCAGTCTATTGTCTGACCTGCTACTCTGGATATGAATCTTAGTTGTTGCAATGTCACAGTGGACTATGTGTTGCAGACTTTCTGGTTTGATTGCTTTGATGTCAAAGGCAGCTTAATGCTCAAGATAAATGTTTTAGAAAACTGAATACCAAGCTTCTTGGGCAGCCGTTTCGTTTCGTTTTGGAAAACCCATTTAATCCTCACCGAGACAGCATGGTCTGTATCTACCACTGAAGAAGTGTTTGCTTCCAAACACAAGAGTTGTGTGTTTGGGGGGGGGGGGGGGGACTAGTTAATCTTAAAAGGTGCTACAAAACTTCTCGTTTCTCTTGTGCTGCAACAGACAGTCTAACATAACCACTGGCTAGATTACTTCTACCCACCACTGTTTTTCAGTAAGACATTCGTGATACAAACCAGGCAAGCAGTGAAATTTGGATGTGAATCCCTGCAAACCACATGCTCCTTTGTAACCAAGTGGCAGAAAATGGGACAAGGAGTGATGGTGAAACTTGTGTACTGTCCAAAAAAGCCCTCAGTTAAACAATTTCAGATGACAAAAGGAAAAGATAAGCCTTATTCACTCATTAGTCCTCCATGCACAAGGTTAAGGTATGAGGAGAGCGGGTAGCACCTCCTTCTCCTCACAGCCAGCATTCCCACCAGTCCCTGCACTGACAAGCCCCATGCCTGCCTGGGTATATTGTGCCACTTTCCTTCCGCACACCTGCCTTTCACACAGAAGGCAAACAATTGAACTGCATTTTTCTTGTTGCTTATTTTCCATGATTATAGTCGCTCAGCTGCTTCAATGAAGTTTGCCGAGTCTTCATTTTGGGTAAGGCAGTGGAACAAAAGTAAAAAGAATGTGCAGTTTTGGAAAGTCAGTGCTGAAGATTTCACTCAATTATCTTGAGGCCAGAATATGTGAACTAGACTCACCTGCATTATTTTCATATAGAACATTGCTGGACACTCCAAGATTCCTGGAAAGACTAACTTCTGTCATTGTGCGTGCATATGGAGTATGATGTGAATTTGTTGCATAATACATTATTTAATATTTATAGCCTGTACACGTCCTTTAACATGGTGGCTCCTCTCTGACCAGTCAACTAGAACAGACTAATACTACTATATTTCTTTTCCCATTTTATAACTATGTATCTTTCACAGTGGCCTGGAAAAGGATAAGCAGTTTGGATTAGAATGGTGCTTTCATTTTCCCCATAGAAAAACTTGCATAGTTGAATAAAATTGAGAATCACCCTGGTAATAATGTATTAAACTCTGTTGCATCCTCTGGCTGCTCTTTCTGGTGATTCTTCCGTTTAGAACATATGAAATAATCCCACAGATGTCTACTCAGAAGTCAGTTCTGTATGTTTCACTGAGATTTGTTCCCAAGAAATAGACTGTGAAATTATAGCGTGAATCTGAAGGGTAGGGGCCTGCAGATGTTGATATACTAGTATCCCCACAGTGCCTCAAAACTGGCCATGCAAAATAGGGTGAATGGAAATTTGGGTTCAAGTACACATTTGCTGAGATAATAACAATCTTGCATGCTTTCTAACAATGTGTATCAGCAGGAGGGTGGCTTTTAGGACCTAAAGGGATTCTCCTTTCCCACTAACCTATTGGTAAAGTTCTTTTTCCCACATCTTCCTATTTGTTTGTTTTGCTTCCTTTGTTTGTTAGTCTCTCTCTCCCCCCTTTCCTGACCTCTAAGCATGCAGGAAGCATGGAGGGGTCTCTCTCATGTGTGGAGACTCCATTTTTCCTATTGTTTCTACTGACTGTAAATATAGACAGCAACTGTAAGTAAAGATGCCATTTTTCACTTAAAAGGCTTCCAGAGTGACTTTTAAGATATAAAGTGTTAGTTACTGTGAAATGGGATGGGCTACTGACACTTAAGCTATTCTCCCATGCTTTCTCTGTGCAGTTGTTTGTACCTGATACTCTGCTAACCATAAAAGAAATTAACCAAATTCTCCAAAAATATTAGGGGCCAGAGGTTTCCCAACCCTGCCTGTCTCTTCTTACTGATTCCTAGTCAGCATAAATATTTTATTCTTAAATAATTTCATATCATTGGTCATTGCTGCATTGAGTGTTAGTAGGCTACAAAAGCCTGTTTTCTGCTGTGAGAAGAAAATGTACTTACTTCCACATCATTATTCAGATTCATGACATTCCATATGGAGCTAAATATTTTGAATTACTTAACCAGATGCAGGATTTTTCAATGTTGCTTTGTCCTTCAAAATACCTGGAAGCCACCCTCAGAAGTAGGGCAGAGTGGGACAGTTAGCAAAGTTAGAGTCTAAACTATAATTTATGTCAGAATATGTAGGAATTGGCCCATGCACAGTTTACAGAACTAGTCAGAGATATTTGGTTACCTCAGGCAGGACAAGATGGTTCCCACTCCCCACACAAAAGCTGAGCAGGCAAATGCAATATAAAATATTAAAAATCCTACTGAATCTTACTTCAACACTGGTCACAGGACCACATGATGGGGACATCAGGCTAGCTCAGAGAAGTATATGAAAGGCTCTGTCACACATGGTTTTGTCTTGCAGCATTTTGCTGCCTGAGATGGCTATCTCATTGCTTTATAATAGGGCTAGGTTTGATAATTATTTTTAAAAAACATACACCAAGGGATGAAATCTGATCACTAGTCCCTATTAGAATAGACTCATTTAATTAATGAAATTTACATTATGCTGAGTGATATGACACAAGTGTTCACTTAACACTCAGCAATTGATTCAATGGATCTGCTCCAATTGGAACTATCAACTGGTTTTAAGCCTAGTGTCCAATACTCATTAAATTACTTATAGCATGACTGTTTACAAGTTATGAGGAAATGTAAATACTTCCTTACCTACAGTGGACCAAGGTGGTTTTCACAGGAAACTATGCCAGATATTATGTGAGATGAACCTACTGTAACTATATTTATATCACTCGAAATAGTGAAATGCATAGACTTTGTTTCCACAGGGACATGAAGTCATGTACTCTTTCCATTTAGAAATCCATGTATTTTCAGAAAAGCCACCAGTCAGTCCATCTGTCCATCCATCTGTCCTTCCTGTTTTGTTTTTTAAAATTTGCATGCGAGCTTCCCCCTTTATTTCAACAATGATGGAATCTGCATCTGCACAGGAATTTTCCGTCAAAATTAACAGAGAAGCTTTTGATAGGTGGGGGAAGTCTCTGTTTCAGACCTCATGTAAATACATATTTCTCGTAGATTAGAAGAAACTTCTGAGAGGTTAAGAGGATGAACAATGTCCACACTTATGAGACATGTACTTTGCTTTGGTTCTTGAAATACTAAAAAAAACCCTCTCACAAATATGTTAAAGTGATCAGTGACATCATGCACCAAGCTCTTTGTCCTCTTTTTATTATATGACCTAGTTTGACAGGATAAATGTAACACTGAGCCCAGTGTGGCCATATTATATCCTATTGCATTTGTCTGGGAATTAACATTTCAGTCAGAATAATGAGTTTTAACATAGCTTTCCGTGACAAAAAAAGAGAAGAATTAGAAAAAGCCATCAGCAATGCTTTTGTTCATGTTAGACAGTAGCGTATTTATGTCTTGGATATATTATAAAAGACAGAATTTTGGCACTGAGAAGATCTAGCCTTTAGAGCAGAAAAAAGGTGCAAGAAGTAGGAAAGATAGAATTGACATCACAAAATGAATACTTGTAAGAACAGATTTCCCAACTTGTCTTCAACACAGAACAGGTTCACCTGTTTTGCTCCTTGTGTGCTTTAGACAATCATTACATCATCACAGCACAGTTATTACCAGTTACAAATCTTGGTGAGGCTGATTTAACAATAGAATAAAAGTTTCTCATTGACTAGATTTAAAAATATCAACTACTGGAGCATGTTAGCCACAAAAAAATAGGGATGTAAGTTCTGTTTTCTATAACAATGTCTCTCCAATTCCCATTCCCAACTTGAAGCATCTTGACTGAGAGCCTGACTACATCATCAAATACCTTGGGATTTACTCCATTTATAAAATGGGTGAATCCAAAGTAATTTTAGCTGCTCGCATGACACAAAGGGTCAATTGAATTCCAGCCCCTTTTGCTCATAAAGTAGCTTTTTTCTCTCTTGCCTACTTTTTTCTTGCTGGAAGGATTCAATTGGGCTTTTTTCCCGTGTGATGAGGGGAGGGGCTGTTTGTAGAGGAGGAGAGGGGAAAGACCAGAAGGAGAAGTGCCAAGCTGGGAGAAATGAGGCCCTGTGAGAGAGAGGAGCAATGAAACAGAGCACAGAGTAGGGTGTGTGAGAGAAAGAGGCTGAGAGGGGGAAATTAAAAAAAAAGGGGGGGGAGAACTTGCATGCACACACAAGCAGCACCAGAACTCACCTCCCTCCCCATAGCCTCTACTCCCTTAACCTGCAACTTCTTTTTCATGACTTCAGGAAGCCTCTGGTTGGCAAGATAAAATAGGGAAGTGACTGGGAAGAAGGAAAGTCTTCTTAAGATAGTTCCTTTGAACTGTGCCACCTACAGGTGCTTCAAATGGAACTGCAAGCCTTTTTTCCCCTCCTCTTGTACTGCCACTTATATCAGAGAGAACCAAATGGCTCTTTCACTGTGTGACTTCACAGTGAAAGAATGCAAGTTAATTCACATTTTCCTTGCTGTGTAGTCACAGCCTGAGTCAATAAAAGGTGAAAGCTAAGTTTCTAGCCTTCTGTCTCTCCAGATGAATTCATTCACCATATCCTTTTTATAATTAAACAAAAATTATCCTTTGCTGATCACAATTCTTGGCCCACTTGTCTAGGCCGTTCTGGCATTGGAAAGATGAACGAAAATGGCCAACGCTTGCTGGAGTTTTGCTGTTATTATGGTCTTTGCGTCAGCAACACATTCTTTAATACGAAGCCTCAACACAGAGTTTCCTGGAGACATCCAAGATCCAAGCATTGGCATCAGCTCGATTTGATCCTCACTAGACGTTCTAGCCTTCCTAGTATTACGATCACACGCAGCTACCAGAGTGCTGATTGCGATACTGATCACTCCCTGGTGTGTAGTAGAGTAAAACTGCGAACAAAGAGATTATATCACACGAAAAAGGAAGGAAGACCACGTATTGACATCAGGAAGACTTGCGATCAAAGAAAAGTGGAGGAATTTGCCCAAGCGCTTGAGGAAACCCTTCCAGGCCCGGCTGATGCAAATGCACCTGAACGATGGGAACACTTTAAGAACGCTGTGTATAACACCGCCTTGTCCACATTTGGCAAGAAGACCAAAAAGACGGCCGACTGGTTCGAAGCCCATTCGGAGGAGTTGATGCCAGCCATCGAGGATAAGAGGAGAGCTCTAGCAGCATACAAAGCCTGTCCTAGGGAGTACAACTTGCAAGCTCTTCGAGCTGCTCGTAGCCAAGTCCAACAGGCTGCCAGGAGATGTTCCAACGATTATTGGCTTCAGCTCTGCTCTCAGATACAGATAGCAGCGGACACAGGTAACATCAAAGGAATGTATGACGGTATCAGGCAGGCTTTAGGTCCAATACAGAAGAAATCTGCTCCCTTGAAGTCTGCTACAGGCGTGATCATCCAGGACCGAGCACAGCAGATGGACCGCTGGGTGCAACACTACTCTGAGCTGTATTCCAGAGAGAATGTAGTAACCGAAGAAGCATTAAATAACATTGAGTGCCTGCCTGTCTTGGAAGAGTTGGACAGCGAACCAACCTTAGCAGAAATAAAAGCGGCCTTGGATTCCCTCGCCTCTGGCAAGGCACCTGGAAAGGATAACATCCCTGTTGAAGTGCTGAAGTGCTGTAAAGAGACCATCACTACCGAGCTGTATGAAATCTTTTGTCTTTGCTGGAGGGAAGGTGGAATACCACAGGACATGAAGGATGCAAACATCGTCACATTGTACAAGAACAAAGGAGACAGGGGCGACTGCAATAACTACCGTGGCATCTCTCTTCTCAGCGTTGTAGGGAAGCTGCTTGCCCGTGTTGTGCTGAAGAGGCTCCAGGTGCTCGCAGACAGAGTCTATCCAGAATCACAGTGTGGATTTCGAGCTAATAGATCCACCACTGACATGGTATTCTCCCTCAGACAGTTGCAGGAGAAATGCAGGGAACAACAACAGCCACTCTTTGTCGCCTTCATAGATCTCACAAAGGCCTTTGATTTGGTTAGCAGGGATGGCCTTTTTAAAATCCTTCCCAAGATTGGATGTCCACCTCGACTCCTTAAAATCATCAGATCCTTCCATGAGGGAATGAAAGGCACTGTAGTTTTTGATGGTTCAACATCAGATCCCTTTGACATCCGAAGCGGAGTGAAACAGGGCTGTGTCCTCGCACCAACCCTCTTTGGGATCTTTTTTGCTGTCATGCTGAAGCACGCCTTTGGAACTGCAACAGAAGGTGTCTATCTCCGGACTAGATCAGATGGAAAGCTCTTTAATCTCTCTAGATTGAGAGCGAAGACCAAAGTCCAGCTGAAATGCATGCGGGATTTCCTCTTCGCCGATGATGCAGCCATTGTTGCCCACTCTGCTCAAGACCTCCAACAACTCATGAATTGTTTTAGCAAGGCCTGCCAAGACTTTGGACTAACAATCAGCCTGAAGAAAACACAAGTCATGGGCCAGGGCGTGGACTCACCTCCCTCTATTACCATCTCCACACAAGAATTGGAGGTTGTTCATGACTTTGTGTACCTTGGCTCAACGATCTCTGACACTCTCTCTCTAGATGTCGAGCTGGATAAACGCATTGGCAAAGCAGCTACCATGTTCTCTAGACTCACGAAGAGAGTATGGCTCAATAAGAAGCTGACGACATATACCAAGATCCAGGTATATAGAGCCTGCGTCCTGAGCACACTCCTGTACTGCAGTGAGTCCTGGACCCTTTGTGCACGGCAAGAGAGGAAGCTGAATACCTTCCATATGCGTTGCCTCCGACGCATTTTTGGTATCACCTGGCAGGACAAAGTTCCAAATAGAGTAGTCCTAGAACGAGCTGGAATCTTTAGCATGTATACATTACTGAAACAGCGACGTCTACGTTGGCTTGGGCATGTCGTGAGAATGGCTGATGGTCGGATTCCAAAAGATCTCCTGTATGGAGAATTAGTGCAGGGAAATCGCCCCAGAGGGAGACCACAGCTGCGATACAAGGACATCTGCAAGCGGGATCTGAAGGCCTTAGGACTGGACCTCAACAGATGGGAAACCCTGACATCTGAGCGTTCAGCCTGGAGGCAGGCATTGCATCATGGCCTCTCCCATTTTGAAGAGACCCTTGTCCAGCAGACCGAGGCAAAGAGGCAGTCACGGAAACAGCAAAATCAGGGAGCTGGACAGGGGACAGATTGTATTTGTCTTCAGTGTGGAAGGGATTGTCACTCTCGAATTGGCCTTCTCAGCCACACTAGACGCTGTTCCAAGTCCTCCATACAGAGCACGTTACCATAGTCTTTCGAGACTGAAGGATGCCTAATACTAAATCCTTTGTTTTAAATGAACTTTTCATTTTTTTTCTTAATTAAGTAGCTTACAGTATTTCAATAAGCTACAAAAGTTCAGTTCATGGTTAAATCCTCAGCTAAACCAACCTAACTTATCATGTACATCTGAAAACTGGGTAACAAAGCAAGTTCTTAACAATCTCGGGGTGTGCCCTGTGCTGGTGAGGTTCCTGACAGGAACACATTTATCCCCACATTTATCTTTTTTTAAAAAAGGCATCTGGCAAAACTCCTTCTTTACCTTTCACCATAACAGGTTTGAATCTAAATGTTCTTACATTCCAAAGATGTGCCTCTATCACCTTTTTAATGAATTGTTTGCATGAATTATAAAACCACAAACATGGAAAAGCAACCTATGAAGCAGCTGTTAGAGCTGGGATGGGGAACATGTGGCCCTCTTGATGTTGTTGGATGACAATTCCCCTCAGTCCTAGTCAACACAGCTAGTGATATGGGATCATGTGATGTGCAGCTCAGCAGGATCCAGAGAGATCCACATTCCCCACCATTCCCTTAGAGTGCAGATGAATGAACTGTGACATAGTAGTGGGCATTTATTAGTAGTACTCCGATACAGAAGAGGAGAATATCCATATCCAGTTTATGATACACATTCAGGTCTAGACTGCTTAATCCCTTAGCCAGTAAAACAGGTGTAAAAATTCTTCAGTGATTCACACTGTACATCATAGAAGCAGGATTGCTCACTGTGATACACTGGTTAAAAAGCTTGACTGCTGTTCCCCCTAGGAATCTCTTTAGCATCTTGTAGATAAATTAATATTTATCTATGTAGATAAATTGTATTTCATTAAGGTCCATTTAAACTGTTTTATTTTAAATGTTTTAAAGATTTTATGTTTTTAAATTGTTTTATACAGCTCTGTAACCTGCCCTCAGATCTTGTAGTATGGGGTGGGCTACAAAGACTTTAAACAAACAAATAATAAATACATCTCTATCAAAGCAAGACAAACAAAATTATTCATTCAAGCAGCCACTGAAATAATGGGATGAGTGCACTCATTTGGTCCATGAAACCTCGGACAAAATACTATGGCCTAAATCCAATTATGTACCCACCTAAAGATGACTCATTGCATCCATGAACATTTTGTAAATCAATTCTTAGGTAAGTTTCACAATACAATAGGCCTACTCTAGTTCAGTATAACAATTAGATTTAATCCTATATGTGTATAAAGACATATATATTTTGGAATCATTTTTCTTTTCATACATGAATGTGTACCATCATCTCCATGCAGAGAATATATATATAAAAAAGCCTTTCTTACTGGTATTTTATTTTATATTTGAAGAGCAATAATTATATTGCATTAATTGTTGAATTGTTTTTATCTAATGAGCTGCCCTCAGGTTGTTTTGTACCTAAAAGAGGAATCTAAAATATTCTAAACAAATAAAAGCAAATGATAAATAATAGGAGTAAAATTGCCAAGCACATCATTTCTTAGGAAACCTGTGTCCGTGGGAGCTAATTGTTAGAGAATGTCTTCTTGATGTCAGACTACTGAGGTATGGGGTGGGGAGTATGTGGCATATTTAATACACTAACATTGATGTAATCTGCATTTGTTAGAATATGTGAAAAAGAACAAAGGAGGGGAAAAAACTGCTGGATCGCTCAGTGGTTTAGGTATCTGGCTGCGGATCCAAAATTTTGGAATTTGATTCCTCACTGTGTCTCCTTGACCGGGGCTGGACTCAGTGATCCCTAGGCTCCCTTCCAGCTCTGCAGTTCTAAGATGATGATGATTTCCCCAGGAAGATAAAGAGGACTGTGTTGGGGGCACTGCGGGCTCAGAGACAAAAACTTTCTTAGGGAGCTTCTCCTTTTGGGGCCACCATTCAGGCATGTTCTAAATAAAAACCACAGGAGTGCTGAAAATATACCTCCTGCCTCTATATTAGCTCAAACTTCACAGGTGTAAATACATTCACATTTTGCAGAACACCATAGGCCACCATTGAACTCTTCCCAATGGAAATTAAACTAGAATGAATTAAACTAGAATGTTTTTTTGGAAGATTTGCTACCTAGTAGGTGACACATGGCTGTTTGTCACAGCATGCGGTTTGCATTTAGCATCCTTTGCTTGCGATTGATCATTGGAAGGTAAACAGAGGCTTAATTTGCATGTTGGGTTTTTGAAGCAGGTATCTTTTAGGAAATCTTCTGGTGCAAGGGGAAACAGGTTAATTACAGGAAATATGCATTCTCTTCAATGTCTGCTTTGGCCCTGCACTTGAGTAAATGCAATCCCAGAACTCTCTCCCCTAGTGAGCACAACACCTAACTGTTGAATGAAGGTCTGATATGAATAAGAACAGCTTGCTTCCACAGAGAAACTTTGGAACAAGAGCTACCACATATACAGGCTTTACTTCAGGTATGGCAGTACCAGGGATGGTAAGTGATGCATTCTCAGGGCTCACTTATCTACTTACTGATCTCATAATCAAGTCTTCATGCACACTGACGTTCTGTAGATGTTAGAGCTCCATTGTAGACAGGATGCTGCAAGACTGGGCTTTTACATGAGCTCAAAAGTTAAACAAGAATAGCATAGAACAAGATTTTTAGCAGCTTTAATTATATCTATTACCTCACCAATTGAAATGTGTTGCCATGTTTGATACGGCTGACATGTTGACAATATTTCATTAGGGGAGAAAAATATGGCAAGGACCCAAAAGTGCAAAATCACAGTAGGGGCAGTTGCCAATTTTCCTTTCTGGCTGCAGCCCTCTGCACCTCATCAAATGCTACTTCAAGAGATGTTTTGTAGCAGTGCAGGCTGGAGTGGGAAGAGAGTCTGTGGAAAGCTGCAGTGAGCGCGAAGAACATTGTGTGTGCCTGTTGGAACCCAGCCATGATCTTTAAATTATGTACCACTCAAATAATTCCTCACTTAGCTAAACTGCAGCCTGGTGATTCCACCTGGGGGTGGGGATGAATGGGAGAATCCATGTTGCCCCCCCCCCCCAGCAATGGACTTAAAGATTAAGGTATATCATCTAGCTAGCTCTTCAACTGTCTGTAATAAGGAGGACTCCAGATACCCTGTTCAGAAAATCAGGAAGGAGGCAAGTGAAAGGACTGAGGGGAAAATAAGTACAAAAAGCTATAAGCAGGTGCTAAAATGTCTGGTTACGATGCAAAGATAAAGAGTAAATCTTCAACCTCATCAAGAAATTCCTCTTAGGCCAGATTAACATATGCAAAGCAATCCATGCGTGCTTACTTGGAACATCGCTACCAACCTGCAGCCATTCTTTCTTGTGTGATGCAGCCCCTTACTGTGAGACTGCTTTCCTGAGTGCCGTTAGTATCGAACACCTCCCTATTCATAAGATGGTCACGATTAAACCATACCTCCTCGGGTGCTCTCAGTCCTAAAATAAATAGGCATAGTGGGGCACACTATGTGTTTTCTTGACTTGTAAGATTACCATTTTATATTTCTTTCAAAATGACTTCTCTTAGCTCTTTCATAGGTGGGTGAACAGATGTTTGCAATTATGTCCCTATATGTGGTCCACAGGTATTCCAGAACTGAAGAGTCTGGCTCTCTTAAAAATATTTTCAAGAAACCAGCTGCCACATGGCTTCTTACAGCCAAACCACACCAAGTGGAAATATACTAAAAAGATGGGTAGAGTGAAGTACGTCTTTAAAAACAGAAATATGACTCATACTCATAAAATATAATTACTGTAGTAATTTCTTTTAAATATACTGGCTGACGAAAAGGGGGAGAATTTCAGTCCCCTCTTCATTAGGGAGAATTTTTCCCTTCCATGGTTCTGTACCCATAATTGGCACAACTTACAAACTTTCTGCCCTAAAAAGGACTTCCCAGTTCTTGCTACTTGGTGGAACCATCTTTGTGTTTCAAATCCTGCAGCAGCTGTATGAATAGCTGGAAGATAGCAGAGCCTGAATAAAATTATACATCATACCAAATGAGGGTGGCCTGTCAAACAGCAACCTTTGACACCATCCTCCCTGTGATCAGCTTGGGTCCCAAGAGCATCATCCTGTCACTAGTCCATTATGGATGGTTTCAGTGTGCCATTATATTCTTTCTCCTTAAAAGTAAATTTTATGGGCTTTGCTTATGCAAAGGATATAATAGTTTTCAAATGATTTGGGCTGAGGCACTCTTCATTAATTACCAATGTGGTGTAATGGATAGAGCAATGGACTAAGACTCTGGAGAACAGGGTTCAAATCTCCACTTGGCCATGAAAACTTACTGGGGGAGTGGAACTGGCAAAACCACTCATTAAATATCTCACTTATCTTGAAAGCCCTTTTATGGTCATTATAAGTCGGTTATGGCTTGATGGCACAGCACACGCACGCACACGCACACACACTTTGTTTATGACATTTGAAAGGCTACAAAATACTATCTACTAGTAAGAAAAAAAAAGTCATAATATAGTATCTACTGGGGTTGGACTTGAGGGGGACAACCCCAAAGCAGGTCACTGAAGACTCATCATGTTCAGTGGCCAATGAATGTTCGTGAATGGCTGGAGGGTAGAAATGGAAAAAGGACACAGCTCACTGACTGGAACCCTGAACATGAACACTCCCTACTGGAACATTTTATATAGATTTTTTTTTAATGGACAAGAGCACTTGGAGCGAGCCAACAATGTCAGCAGAGCTAGATGAAACCACTGACACATCATATTTCATTTATATCCATGTGTGTTTTTAAAGATTAAAGGTCACTGCTTATATTTGGCGGGAAGAGGAGAGAAGCATTTTTGATCCATACACAAGAAACTTTCTCTGTAGGCTGACCTTACTAAGGTTTCATTTTCTCAATACCGTGTGGCAAAGTAATGAAAATGGCTTCTTCTCCATGCGAACACATTGTGTTATAATTCCCCCCCCCCCCTCTTGGCCACTCACAACCAATTTCTCAAGTTGCGTGGGCGCCTCCACCATGACAACTTTGGAAATAGGTTGACTTGCCCTGCCAGCAACTTCACAATTGTGGTAATCATAAGTGCTGCTATGGTGAGGAGCTGAACGTGGGTGGAAGGATTTAAATAGGAAAAATTAATGCTCCCAAGAAAGGAGTAAAACTCCAGCATAAACCAAACTAGTTAGAGCTACTTTGGGGACTATACATTCTCTTGGCATATTCCCTTTGGCCTGGGTCAGCTGGGTGAGGAAAAACACACACTAAGATCACTTGGTCTCCTCTTGCAGAAGAGAGAGAAAAACCTCACTATTTTGGACAGCATTTTGGAAAGTAATAAAATCAAATTCAGTTCATAACACATGCTGTTTGATCAAGCAGAGCCTTCCTTTCGCCTGCCAGCTCTCTGCCCAGGGACTGAGAGATATGTTTTTTTTAAAATGCCTACTTTTCATCTACAGGAGGATGGATTATTTTATTCTACAATGCAGAACAACCACAAGGCCAGATGTTAATACCTTATGTCTCTGTATGAACTCTATATATAGTGGTACAGTGCATCAGGTGGTCATATATACTACTCTTTGATAGACGACAATTTTGTTTTATATTTCAATACTTTTCCACAATGAGGTTGATCAGAGATCTTGAAGATGCTCACATAAAATTAGCATCTCAACAACTGATTGATCAGGCTCACAGATGTTCCTCACTCAGGTGAGACATACCATAAGTCTCTTAAATATTTTTAAAAAATCATTCCTAATTTCATGTTTGTGCCTATAAATTACCACATGCAGGTTTGTGCACATCAGCTTCCTCTTTTTTCCTCTTCTCTGTTGATACATGTCCTTTTTTTAAATAAACGGGCAGCCCAATCTCAAACATGTTTACTCAGTCCTTCAAAGGACTTATAAGTAAGGCCAGGGTCCAACTGTATCCTAATCTTATTCACAACAATACAGACTGAACACAGTCTCATGCTTCTTCCAGAATTAGCATCGCCATCCATCCTGTGTCTTCCAGTGCTCGACAAAAGCCTGTTTTGGAGGGTTGGGAAATCTTCCAGAATTGGGGTGGGTGGGTTGTGTGCCATGGATGGCTACATCAATGGGGGTGAGAAAGAATGCAGCTGGTGCCAAAGGACATTACTGCAGTTTGGCCTTAGTGTGATGACAGCATTTTACATTCCCTAGAAAGTAAGCCCCACTGAAATCAAAGTGACATGTTTGTACCATCAGTGAGGTTGCATTGCACATTCAGGGTGTGCAGCTTCCTCTATTTCATTCAGTATAGGGCCAAATTAGTTTCACAACAGTTTTCAAATTAAAAGGTGATAAAATGTTAATCATCCAGAGACACATTCTTCAAAAGTGTTGTGTTTGCAGAATCGTGCAAACAAACCCCATTGTTTAGCTCCACTGTTTAGTATAACCACAAAACAATGCAAGCTCATTTGCAACTTGTCGACCTGCAAAATGTTGCTAAAGGATAATCAAAACACCATACCATCTTTTAGTCCTTAATCAACATTATTCATTGAAATCCCACAGATATTAAAGAAGCAGTGCAAATTAATGCTGAATAATGGTTTGATTTAGAAAGACATAACCATGTAATCAACCAGATTATCATGTGCAAACCACTGCTTGACCCATTCCTACATGTATCTCTAATTATGTTTTCTGCAGTTTGTGGGGAATTGTGAAGCTTTAATCTAGGTGACTTGTCCCAATACCACATTTGCTTAACATGCAAGTCTTCTGATGGAGGTGGCCATTTCTATGATATAGAACGTAGTGTCTGGTTCAGGACCTTTTATGCATAGTTTGAAACAGGGACAAGCACAGAATAAAATGTAACCATGAAGAGATCTTAGCAGTTGCTTATTCATATTTATATCTTACCACTCCTTCAAGGAGTTCAAGATTCTCATGATTCTCTCCTATTTTCCCATTGTAATGTTGCAACAACATCTGGCAGAACGCCTCCTTCCGACTAGATCTGCCCATCCTATAAGATCTTTTCAGGCCGGGTGGCTGAGAATCCTGATCTCGAGAGAGGCCCGGGAAAGGACGATCAGAAACCGGGCTTTCTTGGCGGTCGCCCTGCAAATGTGGAACAGCCTCCCACCCGTAATTCGCCTGGCCCTTTCATTGGGAACATTCAAATGATCACTAAAAACACGGCTATTCAGACAGGCCTTCCTGGACTTTAGACCACCTTGATACAGTGATACTCTTAATAATTATATGCTCAACCCTTCACCATGCTCTTTTTGTTTTATTTTTTACTGTATTTTATTTATTGTCTTCACATTGTTTCAGTTGCTTTTGATTGTTTGTGCATTATTGTTTTATATCTTGTAATTGTAAACTGCCCAGAGTGGCCTGGGTAGCCTGATAGACAGTATAAAAATCGAATAAATAAATAAATAAATATTATTTAGGAAGAACACTATTTTAAAGAGAAATATAAAAGGCTAGTTTCAGAAGAAGGAAGCATGTATGCATGGCAAAACCCACAAATATCTATTAGTAAAGGTAAAGGTTCCCCTTGACATTTAGTCCAGTCATGTCCGACTCTAGGGGGCGGTGCTCATCCCCATTTCCAAGCCATAGAGCCAGCATTTGTCCATAGACAGTTTCCGTGGTCACGTGGCCAGTGCAACTAGACACAGAACGCTGTTACCTTCCAATCGTAGTGGTACCTATTTATCTACTTTCATTTTTACATGCTTTCGAACTGCTAGGTTGGCAGGAGCTGGGACAAGCGACGGGAGCTCACTCCGTCGCGTGGATTCGATCTTACGACTGCTGGTCTTCTGACCTTGCAGCACAGAGGCTTCTGCGTTTTAACCCACAGCGCCACCACGTCCCGTGTAAAAGATCTGAAAATAAATTAGATGTGGCAAGACTTCTGGTTCAGATGTCATATCCTAAAAATATATGGTTGCTTTTATTGATTCTAATGGATATTGAGAGTATCTGATCGTTCTTTCTTTTATTTCTTTATTAGTATCAGGGCATTCCACAGTTTAAATCATAGACATATATGAAATATAAGTAAAATTAGAAAGAGATTAATGATTAGACCAGAAGTGGGCTACTTCAACAGCATTATCTAGGCCATTTGCTGGATCTTCTTTTGTACACATGGTGGGGCATAAATTTAATGCACGTAAGTGCTGCATTGACTGAATTTTGCCACAATCACAGAAAATTTGTCCTATATCTAAGTAGCCCCATTTTACCTGATTATTCTTTGATCTTCCCACTTCACTTCAAAATCTATTAAGTGACTTCCAGATGGTACAGCCAGAGTCTTGTCCTGGTGGGTTAATGGGAGTAAACTACAATACAAACATTGCATTACAGCTTACTTACTATTCCTGTACAACCATTTCTTTTGCTTGTTTTTTAAAACAATGTAGAAGAGTGTTTTGTAAACATGCAGTTTTAAAAAACAAACAAACCTTAAAAAGCTATCTGCTAGCACAATAGGTAACCAACCTGCCAGATCCAGCTATGCCCTTTCCCATGTTTGAAAACAATACAAGAATACTATGTGAGTTCTAAAAATGCCTTTTTCTGCCAAACATAAATTCAGAGGCAGTGCTTGCTTAAATCACAGGACTGCAGAACTTAAAACACCATGTATTGCTTGGAAGGAAGTACTGTGATGTATATCTCCAGTTCATCAATCAAACACACTTATTTCTACTAAGTGATGCATATTCTGAGGGGTCAGCTAGACAACTAATTGAGGCCCCTTCCACAAGAAACAAGTTTCTCTGGTTGAATATCCTGCCCAGACGACAAATACAATGGGAAAACAAAAGTACTGTAAAAGCTGCAATGAGACTCAGGAAAAGCAGTGTCCGGTGTGTCCATGAATACATGCTGATGACCTGGAACGCCCTAGACGACTCCACCCCAACAAAGTACTGTGATAGATCTAATAAACATTGTGCCCGGGGGGCTTTGGGTTTTCTAATTCAATCTGATCTATGTTTAAAGCACAGGTGAACATACTTGTTAGGGTTATTGATCTTTGGAACAGTTCCATCATGACAAGGAGGAAAGAAAATTTAGGCAGACATTAAAAGTTTTTCCACCTTTGGCACATTGGCAAATGACTCTTTCCAGACATCCGTATGCATGAAACATGACACATCCTGTCTAGAAATAATTTTCTCTATGCATTTAAAATGATGGGCAACCCATGTCTAATTCAAAGCCACACATATGCCCATTACTTTCTTCAACATTCAGTGTTTAAAACCTCACATTCCTTCCATCTGGAATGTGAAGCAATGTGTGGATTTAGGTACAATATTCAAAAATGAATTGAAATGAAATTCTCTCCTGTTTTGCACTAGCCAAATTCAGTACCAATAGGTATTCCCAGCATGGAGAGGGCCATGTCAAACCTCGCTTCCTTACAGTTGCTGAATATGAGACACTGCTTGGGGAGTGGGGGGAAAGTAGGGGGACACCTTAAATCAACACTAAATTGTTTAAAGAGTTTGGCACTCAGAGGCCTAGTCCGGTACAGTACGGTAAACCTTTATTGGCATAAAACAAAGTGAACAAGAAAATAAAACACAAGGGGAAAAGGATCACAGGGCGAATAGACATAATCAACATTAAATGAGGGAATACAAAATGATGAGAAGTAATACATAATACCCGGGGAATGGGGTAAATGAAAGTTCTACATTATGAGGCAACAGTGAGTTTCATAATTGCAGTTAGATAGTAAGCCACCGCCTCGGTGAGGGGGGCACAATGGTCACTCAAAAAAATAGGGAGGAGGTCAGGGAAAGAGACCGAAAAGGGAATCAACCAATGATCTAAAAAAAGTTTCCGAAGGGAGTAATGTGCTGGACATCTGAATAGAATATGATCTAGTGTATCGAGCTGTAAGTGACAGAAAAGGCAGAGTCTTTTGCCTTTAGGGGTTTTGGAGAAACGGCCATAATGCATGGCCGACGGAAATTAATTCAGCAATGAAAAATTATTTTAAAGAAAAACCATGAACTGTTTTCACCAAGAGACATTTTTCTTTAAGATGGATATGACAAAATTTAAAAATTCAGCATTATATAGTTTTTCAGTACTGTAGAAACTGACAACTGGAAAACTTTCTGGCACTTACAACAGTGGTCCCCAACCTTTTCCCAACTGCTGACCGGTTTTGGGGGGCGTGGCATGCCTGCAGGGAGCGGAGCTTGTGAGTGCACATGCACACGTCACACTCATGGGGGCGGAATGCGCTCGTGCACATGCGTGCAACGGCGCTCATGGGGGGTTGAGATCGTGTCCCCAGCCCGGTCCTGGATAGGCCACGGACCGCTGCCGGGTCGCTGACCGGCGGTTGGGGACCTCTGATTTAAAAGATTCTCACAATTAGTAAATGCTTATTCTTCTCTCCACTCAACATCTCTGTCTACACACACACACACACACAGAGAGAGAATCTTTTTCTATCACATATACCAACTATAAGTTTTTGTGAATGAGAAAAATGGAGTAAGAGAGAAGTTGTCAGTGGAAAAAGTCAAGGGAACTGCTGCTTGCTATCTTGATATATTCCAATTCCAAGTTTCAACTAGTTTTAGAGAGCCAAACTACAACAAAAATGTAGGCACCAATGGGAATTTTAAGTGTTTGCATTTAAAGAAAGCGACCTGCACTTCTCTGAAAACCAAACTCCAACTCTTACAACATATTTTCCAAACAAAAATGTTGAATTTCTTCTTCAAATAAAAGAAAGTGGCAAGCAAACAAAATCTGTTCCTTTAAGAAACAGCACATCTCTAAAAGCTAGCCCATACCACATGAAACACAAACTTCAGAAAACTTAACATTTCTCCCACATGATAATGTTGAAGCACATTAGAGCCACAAGTGTAAATCCTCTTTCCATGTGATATCTTTCAAATATCAGTCTCACTCAGAAATCGTTCCACCATTTTATAAGTCAGAATAGATAAAGTGGTAAGAAAAGGAAGAGGAAAATAATTATTATAATTTAATTTGGTGTTCAATAAATAAAGAGAAGGCAAGTCCAGACTGTGAAACCTTAGAGGGAACAAATGGGAAATATACAGGCAGATGCCAGTACACTTCTGGGCTTTAGTGTAATGTTCAAGTCATTTCAGTGCTGGTTGTTTAGGAGACCTTCCTTGAAAGGTTGCCATTTTCCTCTCAAAATGTTCTGTTGTTAGCAATTTGCTTTGATTTTAAAAAGCAAAGCAAAACACATCGCTTGAACAAGGAAGAAAAGAAGTATACCAAGTAGTGTGAGGGTGTCACAAACTATCATTACTGCTATAGTCACTCCAATTTCTTTGTAGTTCAACATCCACTGGGTTGTTCCATATTCATACTGATGGCAGTAAGAAAACTGGACAGGTCCCCTTGTGTGTCAGAACACTCTTGAGTCCTGATTCACATTTTTTCAAAAGAGTTAATTTCTAAGGGTTAAGCCCCAAATAGAGTAGATCCCTTGAGTCAACGGTACTTACATAAGCATTCAATTCAGAAGTGCCACTCATTCAATGGATCCACTCTAATTGGGACTAACACACTGATTTAGGCCAAAGAGTCAGTATTGATGAGAATGTAACATATTCATTTGATGGCTTTGAAATCATAATTTTAGTTTGGAAATCATACATTTCACTACTTGCAAAGCAACTTGTAGTCATGGTGTGTAGCACTTTAATTCACCAGTGCCGGATCCCTAAAGGAATGGTTTCATCTTGAAGGAGCAAGGGGAAGCAGAGGTCCTTGATACCCTTATCTAGCAGTGTATTTGTACATGTGCACATATATACCTCCTGTAAGAGAAAACTTAACCTTTTTATAATAGTATTCATATTTCATGTCTGCTTAAAGACATTCACAAACACCATAGTAGTCATCATTATTCATGGTGCCAATTATATTTCATGGTAAGGACGTATGTCCCACCAATTTAGGAATCTGCCAATGCTGGAACAATGCACATGTGTGTATGCCTACATTTGCATGCACACACATATAATGGGGAAAACCAGAAAATATTATGTTAAACTGTTAAGAAAATATTTGCCATTACAACAAAATTGAAATATATATACTTTGACATATAATTGCCCTTTCAAACTTTAGTAACTGGATTATCTTTATTATAGGATTATTAAACATATCCTGGAAAATAAAGGAACCTTAAAGGCAAGGGAGTGGGCATTGCAAACATACATTCTGTGTTTCTCTTTCCTCAAAGGAGACCAGTAGGTGGGAGTATTGACTATGCCAGGCCTTCAAAGACCTAGTCAAGACAAAACAGTTTAAAAAAATGTCTAAATAGTTGTAGTGAAGAATACCTAAATATATTATTTTGTGTTAAATAATATGAGGAATCCTATTTCTAAATCTCTGCTAAAGGCATACATGACTTTTGACATTTGGTCTCAAACAAAGAAGAAGAAGCTGACTCACCAAATCCCTAATATTCAATATGCCTACTTAATTTGCAACCTGCTGAGCTAAGCAACATGGTTTCAGTCAATACATGTACAGAGCTGTGAAACTTTTGGAAGATTTACAATGCAATCCTCAGAAATGAGCTCTGTTGAGTTTAATGGAGGTTACAGTCAGATGCATATTTATCCAGGTGTGATTGTAGCATTAAAATTGTTATGTGGTGGTGATTATGGTGATAAGCCAATATGTATTCTTTTCATGAAAATTACACACACACAGTATTTGGATTCACTATAGTTGATTTCTTATACAATTTTAGGTACATTTTAATATTCATTTTAACATTATTATGCACACACATTTATGCTTTAAAGAAAAAAAAGAGAGAAGCAATTTAAAAAAAATCTGATTTGCTTTGTGGAATAAAAACAGGCAACATACACCACCCATACTGTTTGTTTAAAGATAAGTGATTTATTTATTTATTTATTGGTACTTGATTTGGCTGTTTATATACAAGAAATGCCAGGAAAAAATGCTTCAAAGTTACAGTGCAATTTCAGCTCAAAAATGTGCTGGCTGTAGTGGGTCTGGAATGGGCAGACAGCTCTTGTGCCAGTACCTCTGTGCTTGTGCTGATTGAACCCCCTTGTGTGGCCTGCTCTCAGGGATCTACTGACAGACCAACCAGCCAGAACAACTGATGTGCTGGCTAAGATCAGCCAACAAGACAGGGGCAGAGAAGGGGTGGGGTGAGGGAGGAACTGAGTTCCGGGACACTAGGACAGCATAAAACTGGGCCAAAGTGAACATAGTCCCTAGAAATTTCCAGCCTGCCTTGTTAGCCTGGGAAAAGACTGTATTCAGCACAGTTTCAGCTGACTTAGCGTCACCACAACTGCCTCTCAGCCATCTTGGTTCGTTATGAGTGTGCCCTTGGAATACAGATAGGCATTTATCAGATAGCAATGCAAGAGACATTAACAATGTTTGTGAAGCTCCAAATTCTTCTTTCACATAGAGACCGCTGCCTGAGACAATCCCTATGTTTTGAATACTGGAGGTAAGATCAGTTTCATTACTGGCAAGTCAACATACTACTACTACTACTACTACTACTGGTGGTGGTGGTGGTAATAGTAGTATGCCATCAACTTATGGTGACCCTGTCCAGGGTTTTCAAAGTAGAGAATACACAGAAGAAAAAGATGAAATTTTGTCATACCTCATCTGTGACTGCCCAAAGATTGTGCACGCAGACTACAAAGCAAGGCATGACAGAGTAGCAAAATTAATGCACTAGTCACTATATAAAAATATATAATTTGCCTGCATCCAAGAATCCATGGGAATATTAGGTAGAGAAAGTGTCAGAAAATGATCAAGTCAAGATTTTGTTGAACTTTTCAATTCAAACTGATGGAGACCTTGAGCATAACACACGAGACATACCAGTAAAAAAGTGCTGAAGTTTCTGGATAATTGGCATTGCATTTCCAGGAGATGCCAGAGTTGAAGATAAAGAATTGGAAAAATTAACAAAATACAGAGACCTGACAATAGAAATAACAGTGGGGAATCAAACTCCCAACCTCTGACTCTGCAGCCAGATACCGCGTTTCCCCGAAAATAAGACAGGGTCTTATATTAGTTTTTGCTCCAAAAAATGCATTAGGGCTTATTTTCAGGGAATGTTTTTTTTTTCATGTACTACAATCTACATGTATTCAAATACAGTCATGTCATCTTCTTCTGGTTGCTGCACAATGCTGCACAATGGTGGAGGGCGGGGTTTCACTTTACTGGGGCTTATTTTTGGGGTAGGGCTTATATTATGAGCATCCTGAAAAATCATACTAGGGCTTATTTTCAGGTTAGGTCTTATTTTCGGGGAAACAGGGTACATAAGCCAGCCAGTACATCCAGCCAGTACAAATCAATATACTGATCCAAAAAATCCATGAATATAGTAGTTCCTATACAGAAAATGGCAATTTACATGGGGGATTCTGGGAACTGAAGTCCAAAAATGCAACTTTTCCAGATGGTGTACTTATGGCTATGTCACATAGTCTCCACCAATGAGAGAACGGTTGGTGGGAGAGAAGGTGATGCTGCCCCAGACTGCACTTCTGTACCGAATAAAAACACAACAGAGGGCTCCATAAGTGCAGCAGCACTGGTACCTGCCCCATGCTGTGTGCATAGATCTACGGACATCTGGGGGAGGAGGAGTGCTTCCCTCCCCCCAAATCCTAAAGGTTTTTATTATTTGACTCTACATAGTTATCTGTGTTGTGTTGTAATTATGCTAACATGTCACTGTGAAACTTTGTCACCCTGCCCCCACAAAATTCGTATTGATCGCCTTGCATAGCTCTTGGAACCAAGGACTCCCCTCTATATTCAAAGTGGTCATTTACACTTCATCAGAAAAGGGAAAGGAGAAAATCCATCACTAAAAATAGGGCTGGGGGTGGGAATAAGATTTACAAGCAGCTTCCATAAATGTATACCTTCAGATGCTAAAATAGAAATAATTACTATAATTCAAATAGAAATGCAGAACATCTCACTACATGGAGGAAGAGTGCAACCAGGCAACTGGAGTCTGTTTTGTCTGCTGTCCAGGTGTTAACTGTTGGTGGGCAATTTCAAGGTCTCTGCTCTTTATTCTTACAGGTCTTTCCCCTTAAACTAGAGCTAGTCTGTACAGTCCTCCAAGCAGAGGGTGCCTTTGAACAGAGGACTGTCCTCTGTAAGGAGAGATGGCCACCCTATGCTATTTGCAAAAAAGTTGCACTTCCTAGCAGTGCTGAAACAAAATAATTGCTCCCGTCTGCAGATTCAGGAGCAAAGTATCTAGAAACTGGGTTTTTTCTTAAGAAGATAATAGAATGCAGGCTATAGGCACAAGTGGTTATGGCAACCAGCCACACATGTTCAGTTCTCCATTTCCTCTCCATCCCTACATTTACCTTGAAAGTCTTCTATTTCAGGGAATTTAATCTATTTATCACTGTAGTATTTTAACAACTCTCACATAATTAGATTGACAAAGTGAGCCCCCTATTCATACCAGATGCACCATCTGGGTTTAAAGCATCCATCAGCTGCTCCTTCCCCAACAATTTATTCTGACTCTTAAAAATTTATTAATCCCAAGCTTCACGTCTACATCTGCAATATCATTATCTGCTTTCATTCTATCATTCACTTTTGTATTTTTGCAACCTGCAGACAAGTGACAATTTGGAAAATTATGAGAAGGTTAATGTTGCATGACTGGCCAATCCATATCCTGAAGATTTTTTTAAAAGGTAAAGTATGTACCTTAAAACGTGATGCAAGATGCATTTTCCAAAGAATCTCTCCACATACTATATGTTTGGGAAAGCATATGAATAATTTGTGTTTTAGGGGTAAGAGGGAAAAATATTCCTTTAGACAATAGTGAATTGTATAAATAAAATAATTATTTAGACCATTGGTCCTTATTCACAGAAACTGAATTTTTAATACTGTACGCTCCCTGTTTTGATCCATAAACATAACATAATCATAGAATCACAGAATAGTGATAGAATAATAAAGTTGGAAGGGGCCTATAAGGCCATAGAGTCTAATCCTTAGCATTTGGGGAGGTTCAAGGGTTAGAGCTTCTTCTGTTTTTCAGCAGTATGCCTTCGAATTGGAAACAGATGTTAGAGATAGTCCATGACTGGGATCCGGAAATTCTCAAGTAATGCAAGTGTCTGAGTGTCATATCACTAGCATCTCTCGCCTTTGGGATTATGCAAAATAGCTTGCAGTGTTTGGTGATTGGCCTCCAGAGTTTAAATATGGGATTCCTGTGAGTCTGATTTCACAGATATGGAAAGACTGCCTCAGTTACCTTACTGCAACATTAACATTCTTTCAGCTCTAATTACAGGCTCTCTCTACCATTTATTTCTTGTCTCAGTAAAGTCTTTGAAATGAAGATAAAGCCCTGAGAAATTAAATTATTTCTTTAGGGTCCTATGGCTCCTGACAGTCATATTGGATCCTAAATCACTTAACTGATGTGCCCCAACACATTTTGCTACCTGAGGCAAAAATCAAGATGGCATCCCCCAGCATTCCTTATACAGAAGCTCAGTGGCAGCTGAATCTTCCTTCAACATGAGCAATAGCTAATTGTTCCTCCATCATGTCTGAGGGTAACAGATCCAGTCAGGGAGAAGAGAGGCTGAGTAGCACAAAAAGCCCTGTCTTTAAAGAGAAGGGAAATGCCAGATGGTCCAGGAACAACATGGCAGGCTTGACACAGTGGCATGTGCTCATGAGCCAAAATTATCTTCTTTGCCTGGAAATCTGTCTAGTCCCACAACTCTCGACTTGTGCATTACTTGAAGACTCAGTCTCAGAAGATAAAGTCAAAATATATTGGAGAACCTAAGGCTATTCTGTTAAAACCACTGGCTTTGCCATTTTTAAGACCGCAGCATGTTCCACCCAAATTCTCATGTAATATAAGCCAATTATAGCTATGAACCAGATAAGAAAGCAAGCAAGCAAGCAAGCAAGCAAGCAAGCAAGCAAGCAAGCAAGCAAGCAAGCAAGCAAGCAAGCAAGCAAACAGATTCGAGGGCTTTTTGCAAATGGTATGAAGAGAATTTTGGCAAGATTCAGACCACCAGTCAAGCAGTTCTATTTCTCCCTGCTTGGTCCTCATAACAACCCTGTAAAGTAGATCAAGTGCAAAAAATGGACTAGCCTTTACTTCACCCAGTGAGTTTTGAAGCAAAGTAGGAATTTGAACCCAAGTCTCCTAATCCAAGTCTCTCTGGGATGGGACTGGGAGGTATGAGAACTCAGAAGGTAGTGCTGGAGGTACTCCTGTTCAACACCCTAGTCTTTGGCCTGTGATGCCCTCAAGGTTCTGCCTTGTCTCCCATGCTTTTTAACATCTACTGAAACAGCTGGGAGAGGTTAACTAGAGTTTTGGGGTTCAATGTTACCAATACGCGGATGACACCCAACTCTAGCTGTCATTTCCACCAAATTCCAAGGAAGCTGTCTTGGTTCTAAACCAGTGCCTGATATCAGTAATGGGATGGATGAGGGCAAAGAAAATGAAACTTTCCAAAGACAGAAGTACTCCTGGTCAATCGGACAGCAGATGAGGGTATAGAGATACAACTTGGACAAGACGGAGGTACTGAGGGTGGGTAGCCCTGCCATCAGCGGTCTGGGAAACTCCCTCTCATTTGGGGGGGGGTGACTCTTACCGCGAAGAGTGAGGTTCGTAGCTTGGGGATACATCTGGACCCGGCGCTCACCATGGAAACCCAGGTGGCGTCAGTGGTCCGATCCGCCTATTTTCACCTTAGGCGGGTCGCCCAGCTGCGTCCCTATCTTGATGTCGGGGCGCTCACCACTTTAGTGCATGCGCTCGTAATCTCGAGATTAGACCATTGTAATGTACTCTACGTGGGGCTACCTTTGAGACTGACGCGGAAGCTCCAAATGGTGCAGAATGCGGCGGCCAGACTTATTAGTGGTGTGAGGAAATACCATCATATCTCTTCCACTCTGGCCGCATTGCATTGGCTGCCCGTTCGCTTCCGCGTCGATTTCAAAGTTTTGATGATAACATATAAAGCCTTAAACGGCTTAGGACCTCGATATCTGGCGGAACGCCTTCTCCCACCAAAGTCTACCCGTTTCACTCGATCTAGTCTGGAGGTGAGACTGGGGAGCCTGACGCCGAGAGAGGCCCGGAGGGAAAGGACAAGAAGCTGGGCCTTTTCGGCGGTGGCTCCTCGGCTATGGAACAACCTACCTCCAGAGATCTGTATGGCCCCCTCGCTGGGCGTTTTCAAAAGCCAATTAAAAACATGGCTGTTCAGGCAAGCCTTCCCCCTGGGCATTATTTGATTTGATTTGTTGATTTAATTTGATTTAGTTCCATCTTGAATTATTAATTATTTTTATTTTTGAATATTGCTGATTTTAATTGTTTATTGATACACTGATGTACGCCGCCCAGAGTAGTCAAAATGACTAGATGGGCGGGATAAAAATGTAAGAAATAAATAAATAAATAAATAAATAAATAAATAAATCTGTTTACACAGGTTCCCAGCTTGGATGTACTCCTGGATTCCTCCCTGAGCCTAGATACCCAGGTTTTGGCAGTGGCCAGGAGTGCTTTTGCACAGATTTGGCTACAGTGACACATGCCTTAGTTAAATCCCGCTTGGATTACTGTAACACACTGTACATAAGGCTGCCTTTGAAGATGTTTCAGAAACTTCAGCTGGTTCAAAATGCTGCAGTCAAACTACTGACTGGGACCAGTTAGAAGGAGCATATAATGCCCCTGCTACAACAACTGTACTGGCTACCAGTCTGTTCCTGGGCCCAATTCAAATCTGGTCATTACCTATAAAGACTTACAGGTTGTTGTCCAGGCTACCTGAAGGAGTGTATCTCCGCATATGAGCCTTCTTGGAACTAAAGATAATCAGAGGAGGCCATCCCCTTGGTCCCACTGCCAGTGCATGACTGATGGGGGCAGGAGAGATGGCCTTCTCTGTGGCAGCTCCCAGGTTATGGAATGCTCTCCCTCAGGAGGTCAGGTTGCCCCCCTCCCTTTTATCCTTCCGCGGACAGCTGGAGACTCAGCTTTTCAGGCAGGCTTTTAACAATCAAGACTGAGTCCCTAAATGCTATTTTAAAGTTAGGATAGTCTTTATTGTTTTACCTGTTTTAAATTATTCAATTGTATTTTAATTAGTTTTATAGTTTAATTGGTTTTTAATGTATTACTTATTATGTTTTTAATTTTATTCTTTTTAGTACCATGAGCCACCTTGGGTCCCCTTGTTGGAAGCAAGGCATCCTAGAAATAAGACTGATAAATAAATAAAATACTCCCACTGCTATGTGACCCTAGCAGACAGGAGTCTCTCTCAGCATTGCTCGGAGCTCTACTAAAACTATTCCTATCCTTGCCAGAATAATTAAATACAGATTTTAATGTTAGACAGTTCTATCAGAAGAGTTTTCATTCTTCTTAATCGAAGGAATTGTATCTATTTAAATCAGCAAAAAATTAAACTTTTTTTTGAACAATTAAAAGAAGCAATGGGTCAAACAGTCATTCTAAAGCCTCTATTAATTTTTTTGTACTCTACTTTAAAAACTCCACTCTTAATTTTTTTAATTTTTTTGGCACCTCTGAACAGAGTAATGCTATCACTATCTACTCAGTCCAAACCATTACTGGAAATGAAAGCTGCTCATAATGCAAAAATGCTTCTGGTGACTCTTAACAGAATCCCGTACATATTGTAGGTTCCCACAGACCATATAATTATTTTTTAATTATGTGGGAGTGCTCCCATGTGCCTAAAAACTAGAAAGGTAAAATGTGTTGCTGTCACAGTCACCAGCTGCAAACGAGGACTTCTGTACGTTTAATCTTTGCACAGAAGAAAGAATTTTGGCAGGGGCAGCTTGTCACGCAAGGGTGAGAAAAGCTGCACCTACTGAGGTGTCCTCTTGGCTTACTATTAAAGGTTCCTGGGGAGACTTGCCTTCATTTCTCTTTTTGTCAGTATAACTTCTACCTCAGAAGGACATATGGACATGCCAAGCATCTGGAAATCACTAAACAGTACTTTAGTATTTTTACAAACGTAGAATCTTATTAACTCCTCCATCATCATATTCTGAAATATGACAGTCTTTCAGGTGCACTCTTTTCTTTCATGAAATAATGTGAGAATTCTTCACATTTTCATTAGACTCAGTATTAGTAGTCCAGTAAATAATGACACTTCCGTTTCTCAACTGGCGGAATTCACAGTAAGATCATGGTTTCCTTTTTCCTATCTTTCAGAAAAAGATTCAGATCCAGAGGAAGTAAATCCTTTCTCCATTGAACTCTGAGTAAACCCTTGTGCATTTATAGATCTCCAGACTGTTCTTATGTTATTGTTGACTAGAGATTTGTGGGTTTGTGTTTTTTTTTTTTTAATTCTTATGCTGGTTGGTAAAGCTGTAATACGAGACTGCTGTGATTTGGAAGATGCAACACACCTTCCTGATACAACTGAGATATATAAAAAATGAGTGTTAGGGCCATTCCTATTTTATTTTTAGAAGTTATATTTCTAGTACCTCTTCAGTGCCAAATAATTTCTGTCCATTATTTATTGAAGATGTTTATATTACTTTATCTGGATGTTATGGTATTCCTTCCCCAGACAAAGTTAGGAGAGGTAAACGTTTTGAATGCTTTTGCTGTTGATTATGTGAAGAATCTATTATTAATTAGTTATGACAAAAGTAGAATTATGTTATTTTTCTCTTCAAAGAGTTTTAAGATGGACTATGAATGATAATTAACCTGAGCATGTGTCAAGTTATTAAGTATTTTAGTGTCTCTAAATCTTCCCTTAACCGATTCTTCAAATTCAGTGGTTCCCCACCTTTTTCAAGTTGGGACCTACTTTTATAATATCCAGGTAACCTGCAAGCCCCATCTCTTTGGGAGGTTGCACTTAATTCCTCCGCTCGCAGGGGCGCTGAGTATCCCACGCTCAGCTTTGCATCTTACACGAGCGCACCGTTCGTCCTTCCTCTTGCAACCCAGACGCCGGCCCTCTTTCTTTCTTCGCGTCATTGCAAACCAGGAAGTCGTTTCTTATTTTCACCCAAACCCGCCTCTTTGCAAGCCGGTTGCAAGCCCTGCCTTCGGTTCCTTCTGCTACCGCTCCGGCTTCGCCGCATCAATCAACCAACAGCTACCTCCGGACCTCCCTGCTGTTTCATCGCGACGGTTGGGTAGTCCTTTAAATGGAAAAGGCGAGCTTCCTGCCCCTTTTAGGAACGCATTTCGCTTGATGGGCTGGTCTGTGCTTCACAAAAGCGTGAAACCAGCCGGCCAGCTGTTCCCACTTTTCTTTCCCGCCCCCGCTGCTTTGCAGCTGTAAAAAGGCGCGCGCTGCTTTGCTTTCCTGAAGCGGGTTCGAATTGGTTTCACCTTGACGAGAATAGTCAAGGAGGCGGGAAGGAGCAAAAGGCCGTAGTGTTGACGTGAACACGGAAGCGCACCAGGACTTGTGGCAGCTGCAGTAACCGCTGCCAAGCTTTTTTGTTTGTTTTTCGCTCTTGGCAACCTTGCTAAAAGACTTTCCTTATCGAATTTTCTTCCAGGATATGGTGTTATAATCGCCTCAGGTGCGACACGAGGGCTGGTGACCACTGGGTGTTTTTCCAGCCACCTTGTTACAACAGGTGTAATGGAACACCCTCCTCCAAGTACAGCTTATGTCTGCCTTTCCTCTCCAGTTTCTCTGTCCACAGCAGACCCAGCAGAGACCTTTCCCTCCAAAGTCCATGAGGTACCACAAGTAGCAGAAAGACACACCTGCCAGCGTTGTGCAATGACAGTACAGTAAAGGCACATACTGATCCTACACTCCCCATTGTAACCTTTGGCACCTGAGAACTGGTCTGTCTGGTCCCATCTGTTTGTCTAGTTTTTTCATCAGCTAATGCCAGTCTGGAGAAGGAAGCTTGTTGAAGTCACCCTTTGGTGTTCACAGTGATTATCTTCATGTAGTGCATAGGATTCAAGGATGATGATGAGGCCCTGGAAATCCTCAAAAGACATATTTCAAAGTGCTTAAAATTCTGCCAGTACCAACTACCAGAAATGGAGAACTCACTCCATGTGAGTGAAGGTAATTGGACCATAGTCACACAAAAGAAAAAGAAAAGAAAAAGGTTTTGTCTATTCTAACTCTCCATTTGGCAGGGTGAAAAAAAGTGCAAAAAATATTCTTGGAGTGGGAGGGACAATTGAAACAAACAAAAAAATCAGGCTAGATGTTGTGCCTGTTGAAACTGAGGCTAGACTGAAGTCCCACAAAAGAATACAGATTTAGGGTGCACATCTCAATATGGAAGGAGGTGTCAGCACAATAAAACACAGGAAACACCTGTTGAAAAACAGCATGTAATGATGCTGCAGAAAGCAAGGGCAGTGCCATAATGGATGAAAGTATGTAGTACAAACTGCAATGTCAAAGAATAGTTGAATTTTCCCACTTATAGGATATGGGTGTTAGAGCAGCTGCAGTCAGAGAGAAAGCCCAAATGAGCTTAAATGAAAAAAACTTTGACAGCAAAACCCAGGGTATAAAAGAGATGGAAGAAGTCGGGCAAGCCCAAGATAAGGACATTGATCCAAGAGAGCAGGGCAAAAAACATTGAAATAAATGATATTTGAAAATAAACCAAACATGTTGCATTTGGTGGTATTCTGGATACAAACAGTAAGCTGATGAAAAACCAACTGGAGAAAAGCACAAATATATTCAAAACAACGACAAACAAAAAGGAGGGGAGGACACCAACCTATTGATACATATACATGCCAAAAATTATTTCTCTGTTTCCCCAAATCTGCCACTACTGCCCCTTTTCTCCCATGCTATGATGTATATCGGCTTAAGAAAAAAGACGGGGGGGGGAGAACGGGCGCTGCGCAGGCGCTTCAGAGGCTTTTATCACTGATGCTTCAGGCATCTCATAACACAAGGCTCCTTCTCTTTCCTTTAATTCTGGCCTGTGTGGGGGAGAAGAAAGGCCAGGTGTTGCCAGAATGTGGGAGGGATACAAGACCATAAGCGATTCAACCAGCCACCTGCATTTCTATTCCGCCTCACTGCCCAGTTCAAGAGAAATGAATGTAAACAAAGTAGAACCAGCCAGGCATGCGCAGAAAAGATACTGAATTAAAAACAACGGAATTTAGGACCCAGAAGAAGCCGCAGGAGCGAGGCCAGGAAGTGAAAGCCTGAAGCTATGCTATTCAGCGCTGACTTGACTAGAGAGACTTATCAAACATGGTTAAACTGGCGGATAGTACTACCTGATAACTGTTAATGCAATAACTGCGTGGGAGGGCTTCTGGTGTGTTAGGGTTCTAAAATCCTTTGCTGAGCAGCACCCAGTTTGCCCACATAGCGCAGCGCCATTGCAGAAGACTGCAGATATGAGCACCAAGAAAGTGGCTCTTATCACAGGCATCACTGGCCAGGTAAGTCCAGTCTCACCGGAGTGATTAACCTCTGTTCTGGAAGATGACACATAACATCTGTCTCTTTAGAGCTGCCGCTGGGGTTCAAGTGTTCACTGGGAAGTGAAATCTTATGTGCTTAATCTCACACTTTTTTTTTACCTGGAGTGGAGGTTGAAATTCCAATCACACTTGCACTGCTGATGTATCTGTTGGATGCACTGCTGACAGTGTTTGATGCACACCATCTGTCTTAGTATTGCCTACTGGCGTAGGTTTGTGGGATCCCAGGAACTGGAGTTTTCTAGCTAGTGAGGCCAGAGTCTGGATCTTGTTAAATACAAAAGTAGCTGCTTAACTTTGGAGCTATGGTTTCTCCCACATTTCATTTCTAATCTGCATGTTTGCAGAAAAGCCAGTTCCCTTTCATTGTTATGCATCATGATGTATGTACAAGGTGTCTCAACTCCTGTATGACAATGCTTGAGTATCTAATGATGGAAGCCTAATACATAGTCGTTCATATATTCTTACATATTAGATTTAAGGTTTCCAGGACAATGGCTTGGGCTTGCTGGAAGCCACATACTTCAGAACCCCTCTGTTCTAGTCATAGAGGTGTCATAATGTGGCATGATTAAAAGGTGCAAAAGAAAACATTCGGTATATGTTCAGATTCACTTGTCTGTCTTAACTTGCTCACATATGTCACATTAAACCCCCAATATTGATTAGAGCATCTGGCACAGGTTCATGGTTGAGCCCTGATAAATGGACCCCTTAAAGTGCAGCAAGAGGTAAATCTGCACTCCTTTCAGATTTCTTGTGATTAGACAACATGGACATTGCTGCTGCTTGTCATTTTTAATTATTTCTTGTGCAAACTTCAACACAACTACTCTCAGTGACAGGAAAGCACACTTTCCTCACCTGAGGGCCTATTGTGTGAATTGGAAGAGAACATTTAATATATTACTAATCTTTATTGAAGTAAATACCATACCAGAACTCATTTCCTCTTGCAAATACACCCCTTTGTTGACATAATGGTCAGTTTTACTGCAAACTTTTGGTGGGTTTTCTTCCTTACGTGGCATAGTCAAAATTTAAGTTTCGTCGTGTTATTGCACCAGAGGCTTACTCCCTCACAGGTCTATTTAGGATAATAGCTTTAATATCAAATCTGGTGAAGTGTAATATAGGCAATGTCTAAGAAAAAATATTTGGCTCTAATTAAATGTTTACTTACTAAAAACACCTGGGGAAGGTGTGGTTTTAGCAGTTCTGTTTTTTTTCTGTTCCTTCACTTTTGTTTAATGTTCTAATTTTGTGATGTATTTCAGAATCTTTTATTCACACTTTATTTCTGTGCTTCAATCTAGCCTTTCTGTCTCTGTGGACACAAATAATGGGTTGAATGGAGTTATGGTTTAAAATATATTTTGAGAGAAGTCAAGATGTATCCAATTTTAGACAACGTAGGCTGCAATCCTATCACATTTACCTTATTGCAAACATGTCTTACATGTCCTTTTGTGATAGTTTTCTCCTCTCCTTAAATATGCTCTGATTATAGTAAGCAAGTGTTTATAATGCATAAATACTTGCCTCAGGGGTCTACTCTTTCATTTTTTAAAGATCTCAAGTGGAATTCTGGGAGTTTCAGTGGAATTCTGGGAATTCTAGGAATTCAGTGGAATTCTGGGAGTTTCAGCGCACAACACATGTGCAGACACCTACATTTTGCTTGCCTGGAGAAGGGCCTAACCTTTGAGGCTTCACGGCCTCTTCTAGCCTGTGTTTCCTTTGGTTAATGTGAAAAAAAGAAGCTCCTATGGTGCTTCCTGTGAGTTGTAGTCATTCTCACCATTAGGCACTATAGAGGGCACCTCCCAAAGAACTACAATTCCCAAGAAGTATTGCAGCTGTTACTTTCCTTTTCTTTTTTTAACAGTAACCATAGGAAGCATAGGCTGGAGGAGATAGTCCCTTCTCCAAGTAAGTGAAATACAGGTGTCTGCAGTTGTATGTCTGTGGGCTGACTTCTTGGAGAGTTGTGGGAGTTGAAGTCTGAAAAAAGAAATGAAAGAGCACATACCTGCTTGCTATTCAGAAAGCAATACATTGCTTAATATTTGTCCACTTCACATTGGGGACTCCTGGCTTACAATTGGTTCTGAACACGACCATAGTTTATTCAGCATGATTTGGGTTGTTCTTGGCAATTTTGTTCTAGTTGTGTCATATGACATATTTTTCACATCCTTTGTATTTTATGTTTCATACTTCCTTCAAATTAGAAAGGAGTTAGATTAGCATGTGAAGAAGCCACAGTATTGAACTCTTCCCAGGCAGTTTCTTGTTTTTGATATTGCATTTGCTAGGTGAGAAGATAAAACTTCATGGTTTTGAAGTATGTGAAAAAGTTCATTTAGACTTATAGGTAATAGCTGTATCTTTTTATTCTTAAAGCGGAACATCTAATACGCCTAAGTGTATAATGAGCAAAAAATAAACAAATGTATCTGTATGACTAAAGACTGTAATTTGTGCTAGTGGTTGTTTTGATATCATAGTGTTAACTGCATATCAAGTGGACAGAACCTGTAAGAACCAATGTTGCTTCTTAAGACCAAGATACAACAGTGTCTGCTCCCCTCCTGCTGCCATCCTCTGAGTGCCAAAAACCTGCTGCAAAACATTTTTCAACCCTCTTGAGGAGGTATTTAGAGTGCTAGGAAAGTTGGGGAGCATTAATTCTTGCAGAAGCAGTATAGTCCCACAGAAGTACAGTAATAAATTACTGATTCTTTGAAGACACAGTGTGCCTAGTAGTATTTGTCACATTTCAAGCACTTTGTGGTCACAGAGTGGATGGGGTTAAGGAAAAGAAAAAATGGGTCCACCTAGTGCATAAGTCTGTTCATCTCACATACATCTTCATTCATCTTGCATATGTCTGTGCCAAAAACATGAATTCTCAATCATGACTATAAAACAGGGAGCACTATCCTGGACTGCTTAAACGAAAATTGAGATATGAAAAAGTACTCATGCATAAATCTGAGACATAATTAAATATTTCCTCTTATAAAATGCTTTTCTAAAAACAACAACAATTGTTGGTTATACATCATGACAGCTGTTTGTGTTACATTTTAGGAGGTCTCATCTGATTTCAACTCTGGAGTTGTAGAGTGAGCTCATGTTTCTCCAATGAACTATTTACATAGGTTTGGTAGGTTCTCAATAGTGCATTTAATCAATGCTTTACACATGCACTTTTAGGATATGTGCCGCATATATGATGGCTAAACAAATATAAAAAAACAAATTTCTGCATGCAGCAAGAGTGTTGAAATGATTGTTACTGCTGTGTCGGAATGGTAGTTGAGGACTGGGGTTTGAATAGTGGACTCACCATTTTGATTGACTTGATTATGAAAGAAAGAATGATCTTCTTAAACAGAACTGTATGGAAAACTTCCAGAATATTCATTGGGCAAGTATACCTTAAACTGTTTTAAAATTTATAATATTTTCAGTCTGTAAACTTGTAGGCTCTTAGCTCAGAGTAAGCCCTGTTGAAATTCTGCATAGGCATGTATGAGATTGTACTGTTCAAGTGCTGTCTTCCATTGAATTGATTTCAGTGTGTGTGTTTCACATTTAGGATGTTATTCTGTGGCTGCCGCTCTTATTTTGCTGCATGAAATTGTTATCCCAAATACATCTGAATTTGGTGTGTTCTTTTGGAGGGGATAGGATGGATGTTCATATTTAGGCAAGTAGAAGAATAAAAGGGAGGGATTGGAGGATGCCCAGTGGGTGAAGGAAAAAGTTGTGTCTTATGTTTTTTTCCTCCAACATTTATGTTTATTTAAATTGTGTTTATTCTAAAATAAAATGTCTGTTTAAAAAGCAGTGTTTTAAAATATTTGTCACATTATATTGCTGATAGGATCTGAACTTTGAAGGCAGTAGTGTAGAAGCAATAAAGAAGGGCAAATCACTTGATTTGTCCATCTAGGTATCCATGACACACGCCAGGTAAACTCCCTCATCCTGCATCACATCCTGAATGTTCACCCTCTTTATTTACTGTTCTTGTTATAAGGAAGTTAACAATTTGTTTTAGAATTTAATATTTTATGAGTTTACTCAAAGTTTGTTTGATGGACACACCTGTATAAGACTTCCTTCCTTGAACTACAAGTTTTCAGATTCTGAAAGTTAAGTTTTAAAATGAAGGAAGTTGTACTACTTTTGTTTGAAGAGCAGCTTCTCTTTGTTTCGAAAACATGACATGTCCTTTCACCTACCTGCTGAAACCTGTTTCTGCTACCCTAGACTTGAATCTGATGAGTTTGAACCATTTTATTTGAAATCTGGACAGAGGAGATTCTTTTTCTGAGTGTCAGTCCTTGAGGGCAATCATTTGGGTCAGCATGAGAATTCTCTCGCTATAATTATCAGTGTGTGCTCAGCACTTTCTCTACCTTAGATGACCACAGTAGCCTTTAGTACGGGGTTGATTTCAAATTCCATATGGAAACTCCCTTAGAATTTGTGGTTCAGGACTTCATAGCCTCTGTGGAAACTGTAGGGCTGTCCCAAATTATAGCAAGACATATCCTGTTGACCTGTTTGCTTATTCTGAATGGGATTATAATGTTCTGGTGGAGATTAATGTTTGTTTTCTTTGTCATGGACAGATCAGGATTTGATTTGGTTTAGGGTAATGGAAACTTCTATCCTTTGCAATGGTATCAAATTTATTAGAATGGTCTTCCCACAATCCAGAGGGATCTAGATGGTTTTATGAATGCTTTGGGGGTGTTTCCCGTGGCCTTATAAAGTTAATTTGCCAAAGTGTTGTTCAAATAGTGACTGGGAAATAATCTAGCATCATCTCCTAGGTTGATGGAATCAAGCATGTTTCTTGGTTTTCTGGGCTATATAGAAATGGGAGCAAAATTCAGGACATATCCAATCAGACATAGGCTATATTAAGGCCTATATGATGTGGTATTTGTTTTGGCAAAGAAAATCGTGCTTTTCTACCACCACCGTTACATCTGAACAGTTATTAGTAGATCTCTTCCAAGTTATGCAATCTTTGTTATGTCATGGACAAGAAACAAAAGCAATTTGTGGTGAACATCACTCCTTGGTTGTTGCCTTTTGGCAGGACAGATGTGTTTTAAAGAGGAGATGGCATGTGGAGGGAAACAACAGGTAGTTTTTGCATCTTTTCGGAGATCTTTAGAGGCTTGTCTGGTGAGGATGAAACAGAGGTCTTTATTGGGTTAAAACAGATCTTAAGAGAACTCTTTGTTCCTTGGGGCTAGTCAGTTTTCTCTCCTACAGTAGGAATTCCCCAGAGGTATGAGCCCATTTTTATCTTCTAACGACCAGTCACAAAACAAAGCATGCTGACATGCAAAATATGAAAGTGAAGGAAAGCATACATGAGAATGACAAACTGACTTTCCCCCCCCATCATTTAAAGAAGCACCACTTCTGAATGCAATCTGATCCTTTATTGGCACTTCCAGATTCGAAAATTCTCTCTCAAAAGAGGTTAGGCTTGCTTGTGCTCTTGTCTTTTTGTTAACAGGCAGAGACATTTAAACAGTTATCTGGTATTTAAGATAAGTTGATGCTGAAGGAGATTGGAACTGGTTGGGAGCTCTTATATTCCTTTAAAAATGCATTTCTGTTTTTATTTGAATGTAATACTGTCAACTCGTTTGCCTTTTTTTTTGTAGAAAGGTGGGATATAAATCTAATTTATAACTCAGATTAGGCATCCTTCAGTCTCGAGAGACTATGGTAACGTGCTCTGTATGGAGGACTTGGAACAGCGTCTAGTGTGGCTGAGAAGACCAATTCGAGAGTGACAATCCCTTCCACACTGAAGACAAATACAATCTGTCCCCTGTCCAGCTCCCTGATTTTGCTGGTTTCGGGACTGCCTCTTTGCCTCGGCCTGCTGGACAAGGGTCTCTTCAAAATGGGAGAGGCCATGCTGCACCACCTGCCTCCAGGCTGAACTCTCAGATGTCAAGGTTTCCCATCTGTTGAGGTCCATTCCTAAGGCCTTCAGATCCCGCTTGCAGATATCCTTGTATCCGTGGTCTCCCTGTGGGGCGATTTCCCTGCACTAATTCTCCATGCAGGAGATCTTTTGGAATCCGACCATCAGCCATTCTCACGACATGCCCAAGCCAACGTAGACGTCGTTGTTTCAGTAATGTATACATGCTAAAAATTCCAGCTCGTTCTAGGACTAAATAAATAAAAAATACTCTATTCTAGAGTAGTCCTAGAAATTTATAACTAAATATACCAGATCCTCATGACATACCTTTTGCCACCTACTCATCCTGTTGAATTGAATATATTTCACTTAATGCATCCTGAGGATATAGACAAGATCCTTGGTGGTATGAGGCCAACCACATATGTCCTTGGCTTGGTGGATGTTCTTCCTGATGGATTAAGGCAGCCACAGAATCGTAAATGCATCTTTTCCAGAAGGAATTGTACTGTCGAGTATTCAGATGATGGTTATTAACTTTTACTGAAGAATTCTAGAACTCTTGAAAAATTCTGACCTGTCTCCAGTTTGCCATTTTGAGACCAGCTGCTGGATCCTGTGGTGGCATTTCAGCTCCAGGGGTTTTTGGAAAAAAATTGATAATCTTTGCCCATTTTAATTGGGCTTCAGACAGAGACAGCTTTAGCTGCTGTTATAATTTACCTTTAGCCATCTTTAGACGGTTTGGGTCATGTGGTATATGAGGGGAGTGTGTCCTCATCTGTTTTGCTTGAGCTCTCATTTGTGCTTGGTGCCACTGGAGCAAAGTGTCTTTCTTAATGACCTGATGGAGTTATGCTTGGGAATTAATGTCTTCCAGTGGTTATCTTTAAGGACTGGTTTCAGAAGATGTGGCAGATTCTATTCTGACAACTTGGTCACTCGTATTTGGTTTTCCTCAGGATTCATTCTCCCCTTCCTCCAAGTTGTTTGACATACATGTAAAACTGATGAGAGAGATTGTTGGGGCATTTGAGGTGTATAGTCCAGTATGTGAATGATGTGTGTGTACCCCTTTCATCCATTATTGTGGAAGCTGTTCTGAATCAGTGTTGGGAGGGACAACTAATATGGTTCCGGTTCTGGTTTGAGGGAGGAGGAACAGCGTTTGTATTGAGCTTTGCTCCTTTTTTAATCTTTATTCTTCATTTTTAATTTTTATAAATACTTTTTTATTGTTTCCACTGTTTAAGTTAAAGAGCTTGTTTCCCGGTGGTGGCTGGAGCTAAAGAGAGCAAAGCATTGGAGTTTCCCCGGGGGAGTTTACCAGCAACACAATGTTGGAAGAGGACCGAGAACATTACTAGGAAAATTCAAGGCCATACAAGAATCACGCCGTAATACCGCGAGTTATTTAGAAGCTATTTAGAAGTTAAATGTCGCGAATTGCCTGAGTTGCCTGATAAGGAGATATCACAGAAGGCAAGGTTTGCAAAATAAAGAAACCACACTAGAGCAGAAGGCTCTAACTCTCTTAGTTGCAGGCGTGACCCAACAGCACTTATAAACATTACAAATGGTCATTACAAGAGCCCAGAAAACTTGTGCTGGGTCTAACAATGTTCCCAGAAGTAAAAGTCAAAGGACAATAGTAGACTTCTGCGTGCCTTTAACTTCCATTAGGCATCATGACTTCTCCAATTCCACTGGGCAAAGGCTTCCAAGGGAATTTGTCTCAAATACCCCATCTACTTTGGACAATCAAGATTTGAATATGATCATCAGAGACTCCCAAAGAAATGATGTTGTTGAAGACTTTTCTGGTTACTTGGTTGGCAATTGGTCAGTGGACCCAGGATTACAGGAAGGGTCATCAATTCTATCAATGGATTTGCCTGATAAAAATCCAAACTTACCAAGTACCGATCTAAAGAATAAATCCATGGAAGAACCAATAGACAAATCCCATGGACCTGATAATGAAGACATAAAAATTATTTATACTCAATTACGTGACCAGTGCTTCCTATCTGCAAAATCAAATCAAAACATCTTCAATAAACTACATGCTCTACATCAAGAAATATCCGACCTGAAAGCAACACTCCAACTCATAGCCACCTTGATAAAAACAGGGATTTTGACAGCAGCACCTCCCCAAACATTTCCTAACCCAGTCCAAAGCTTCCACCAAGCAGGAAGTGAGAATGACACATTAGAAACAAATAAGAACAATCCCTGCCTAATTCCAAAAGAACAGCATCTTACACAGCAGTTGGATGACATAGAGTTGGCCGTTAACTCTGGAAAGGCTTCAGAAACTCAGGCCGATAATTGCAACACAAGAAAAGCTGCTGAGGACCTTAATACAACCTTATCAAATGTAGATTTCATAGTAATTGATGAATGGTAAGATACTACCTCAGACGCAAATGGCTCACAGTCTTCATTTATAGCTCTTACAGATAGGAACAACATATTGCTGGATAATCCCTATCAACGACTTCTTGCGGAAGTAGACTCCGGAACTGAGAGACCACAGCCTACAGCTCCATCATCCAACACTGTGAGTCATATTACCATATACAATTGGCCTTTAAGAAGGTCAAACAATACATGGAAAACTAACATTGATGTAACACAGGACATTTTGGGTAAAGACTGGGATCCCTCAATATATATGCATTGCTCATGTATGTATCCTATAAAGCCTGAAATGTGGAGGGGGAGGGTGCATCTATCATTCAAAGATAACGGACATGCCTATCATTTTTGGAGCTTAATATATAAGTTCGAAGACATATCGCTATCATTCAAATGGGGAACACATATAACACGCCGTAGGCCTAAATTCAAGTCAACTGTAAAATGAAACATGCAAAGACCATTTAAAACAAGCAGACAGCCTTACGTTGTGAATCACAGAGGTACTTTTGATGGGAAGGTAATGGCTGATGAATTTGGACACAATGTAATTTTAAAAAGGACTCCAATACCCCATGGAAAATCAGGTAGAACTGTTGAGCTATCTTCTAATCATGAGTACTCTAGGTGCAGGGGAAATGCCCCCAGCTATGCTGGTGATGCACCCCCTGTTACTAAATTAAATTACAGAGAGAAAGAAGTGTGCCCCCCCTTTTGTATCTGCCCCTAATAACATCTTGATTAATCATCCCCGTAGTTTCATAAACAAATGTAACAACCAGAGAACACAAATAAGAGAAGCTCCAAGGATGGGTGTCACCCAAATAAGTAACAAGTCTCCCAGTAGAAACAGGATTTATCAAACCTCTAAGGGGAAGAGCCACTTACCCAGTCACTTCAGAACTTCCAGTAGGTCTATCTCTGAATGGCACTTGGACAACAGATATGCCTCTCCAGCAGCCCTTTCCCAAGACTGACTAACGTCAGATAAAATACAAAGTCAGCCTCTGAACTTTCTACAGTGGTGACTCGACTTACGACCATAATCCGTTCCAGAAGATGGACATAACTCGAAATGGTCGTAAGTCGAAGCACCATTTCCCATAGGAATGCATTGAAATGCAATTAATCTGTTCCAGCCAAAGAAAAAAAAATCATACACACCCCCAAAAAATCACTGCAAGACTCATTGGAAACACAATTAATCCCTTCCGGCCGAAGGGGGGGGGGGGGAAGAAAAGCAAAAAAACGGAGCAGATTGGAAATGCACAGAGAACAAAGGGACAAGGTCGGAAATGCACAGAAAACAAAGGAAAAAGCAAGGGAAGCATGCAGGACCCATTGCAAATGGGGAAAAAAAACCCCAAAGCAACCAACCCCCCCAAGACCCATCGGAAATGGGGGGAAAAAGCCAAAAAGCAACCAAACCCCCCAAGACCCATCGGAAATGGGGGGGGGAAACCAAAAAACAAACAAACCCCCAAGACCCATCACAGCACAGAAACATAACCCCCCCAGCCTAAAACCACGCTGTAAAAACACCCAGAACAGTTTTTAAAAAGCAGAAAACAGCACCTTACCTTACCTAACAGGCAGTCCCAAGCCTCCCTGCAAACACACACACGCTCACTGAGAAGCAGAAGCCAGGCAGTCCTCCTCGATCGCACTCACTCTAACTGTCGGGGCGAAAGAGCTACAAAGAAGCAGCCTCTTTCGCCACCTACAGTTAGCAATTTGAATTTCCCGCCTTTTTTCCCTGCCTTTTTCTGTTCGTAAGTGGAAGCTCCGGTCGCAAGTAGAAGCAAAATTTTGCGACCGGAGCTGTTCGTAAGTTGAATTGGTCGTATGTAGGGACGGTCGTAAGTCGAGGCACCACTGTATCTTGGAACATTCCAGGATGGAAGAATAAACTGGTTGACTCAGATTTCATACAGTACCTTAAGTCATTTGACATAATTTGCCTGCAAGAGACTTGGCTTCTGAAGAAAGACACTTTACGTTTACAGGGATATAGGACATGGGAATCCCCAGCTCAAAAAAAAATTCAACTTCAGGCCGAGGAAGTCGGGGCCTGGCTATTTCAATCTCCTCCACTACTGGCTTGAAGGGAACAGAGATAGCTGAATTTAACTCTAGCTATTGGCAAGTTTTGATAACACATGGCTGCAAACCAGGTCCTTTGATCTGTGTCAACCTCTATCTCCCACCGAGAACAATTGGTCCTGCTACAGAGGCTTGGGCTAAACTGGAGGACCTTCTTGATACATTATTTTCTGAGTATCCCAACCATCTTTTTATAATCTGTGGTGACTTTAATGCTAGAATGGGAAACAGATTTTGTATGATGGAAAAAGCCCTTGGCTTGGAGCTTGGAGAGGATAAAAACACCTCCCGAACTTCCCAAGACAAGGTAATCAACAAGTATGGCAAATTCCTTTTTTCAATTGATTTACAAATTCCACCTGGCATACTTAAATGGATCTCACCTGGATATCTCAAATGACTACTACACATTTCTAACAGATAAGGGTGCTAGTGTAGTAGATTATGTTATAGGATCTTCTGCTGTTCTCCCCTATGTATACTCTCTAGCAATCGATGACAGGCCAGAAAGTGACCATCTCCCCCTTAGAGTGTCCTTAAGATTCCGACAAATCCAATCAGGGGCATTAACAGACCATAAAATGCTGGGACATGTTCTAGGTCAGAAAAGGCTTAAATGGTCTATTAAAACTGATGACAGTATAAGGCAGATGCTGGGCACCGATAAACTCCAAGAGCTATGACACCATGCTCTTTTGGGGACCCAGAACATTTGCAAGGTTTACCAGGATATAATTCTTGCACTTAGACCACACTTAACCATTACACACTCAGACAGAATGTCAGAAACTCAATGGTTCTGGTTCGATAGGGAATGTAAGATCAAGAAAAAAGAGCTGAGCAGAGCAACAAGACAGGAGAAACATATCGGCACTGATGAAGCTACGGCTTTCCTGCAACATCTATGGAGAGAATATAAATCTTTCCTTAGAGGAAAAAAGAAGGCTTTCTATTCTGATAACCGAAAATCTTTGGGCCAGGCCCTCATCTAGGGTAATGAGCCCAAATTCTGGATGCAGATAGAAAGAGGTTTCTCACAGAAAGCCTTTGTGACTGCCAACTCCATCACACCAGAAGTATGGGTCTCCCACTTCAATCGTATTTTGGGGGGCAATATTCATACAAACATTACACATGAGATTCTCTCTAATTCCCCTGAATGGCCACCTGTAGCCCCCACAAAAATTGGGGACTTGATTCTAACTCTTCGGAATGGCAAGGCTCCCGGTAGAAACATGATCCCCGCTGAGGTTTTTGCTGTTGACATTGAGTGGTGGTCTCCCATTTTAGCCAAACTATTCACCTATATTAACAGCATAGGCAACCTTCCCACAGGTTGACAAACAAGCATTGTTGTGTCAATTTTTAAGAAAGGCGATCCTCTAGATCAGGGGTGTCCAACCTTTCACCTTCCCTGGGCCACATTAGAAGATGAAAATTTGGTTTGGGCCGCACATAAAATAAAATAACAGTAACAATACCTGATCATCCAAAAAAAAAAAAAAAAAAAAAAAAAAACCCATAGAAAACATAGTTAACATATTAAACTTACTTGGAAATGAAGTTAGTGAGATGTTTGACATTGTTTCTCAGCCACCAATGCATCCATATTTGCTTTGATGGAACTTGTTGCAATTCTCAGTGAGTACTCAAGGTTAGAGCAGGGGGTCAGGGAACTTTTTTACTTCTGCCGAGCAGGAGGAGGAAGCCGGTGCACTCCCTTCCCATCCCTGGCGCGGGTTTACCTGTGAGTAAGCGCCACTGAAAGCGCGGGTCTACTCGTGAGTAAGCGCCGCCGAAGGCGCTGCAGTGGAGGTAAGGTTCTGCTTTTTCCTTTTAAAAAAGTTGATCTGGGTGGGTTTTGGAGGGTAGGTTTGGGCTGGGGGGGGTTATGTTTCTGTGTTGTTTTGTTTTTTGGTGATTTTTTTTTTTTTTTTTTTTTTTGCAGTCCCAGCGTGGGACTTGCTCCAATGTTTATTTTTGGATTGGTTTGTTTTTGGTTTTGGTTTTTTGCAGTCCCAGCGTGGGACTTGCAGTGTTTGGGCTTTCCCCCAATTCGAGTTTCCTGCCCTTTCCCCCTGCCTTTTTGCCTTCGGAGGTCTGCAAGGGCTCCCTCCGATGTCAGGGGAAAGCCCTTGGAAAGCGTGGGTCTACTCGCGAGTAAGCGCCGCCGAAGGCGCGGCAGTGGAGGTAAGGTTCTGCTTTTTCCGACATCGGAGGAAGCCCTTTGAGACCTCCGAAGGCAAAAAGACAGGGGGAAAGGGCAGGAAATTCGAACTTTGGAATTTCTTAAAAAATAAAAAATTGCACTGGGCCGCATTACAAGCCGACCTGGGCCGCATGTGGCCCGCGGGCCGCGGGTTGGACAAGCCTGCTCTAGATCCTTGCAACTTCAGACCTATCAGTCTCCTCAATGTGGCCTCTAAGCTTTATGCCAGATACCTCTTGAATAGGCTTTTAGACTGGGACAGCAAGAATTCTGTCATTTTTGAAGAACAGGCAGGCTTCAGAAAAGGCAGAAGTACAATAGATCAAGCCTTTGTTTTACATCATGTAATCAGTAAATTTACTAAACCTCCAAACAAATATCTTTATTCTGCCTTTGTGGATTTTTCATCAGCCTTTGATCTGATAGATAGAGAACGCCTATGGTGTAAATTGGGAAAAACAAACATCGATAAGAGACTCCTGTGGCTTATACAGAAACTACATAAAGAAAACACGATGCAAGTGAGTATAGGCTTACAGGGGGCTCTATCACAACAGGTTTGCATTAGTCGAGGGGTGAAACAAGGCTGTATTTTAGCACCTTTTCTCTTTAACTTTTATACAAACAGCTTGATCCCTCAAATGGCTTCTCCCTCATTCTTCCCTCCAACCATTGGCTGTAGGAAGATCTCAGTGCTGCTTTATGCTGATGACCTGGTTTTGCTATCTCTGAACAAAATTGGTCTTAAAAGAATGCTGTCCAAATTTGGGCAGCTCTGTAAAGAGAAATGGCTAATAATCAACTACAACAAAACAAAGATTATGGTCTTTGGAAAGAGAGCCCCTAAGCAAAATTGGTCACTGGATGGGCATGCTATTGAGCAGGTACACTCATTTAAATATTTGGGCCTGCAATTTTGTGAGAACCTCACCTGGAGACAACATTTAAGTGCCACCATCTTATTGAGCACCAGATCAATGGGGCAATTAAAAACATTTTTTTAATGGCAGAGGAGGCCAGCTGATAAATCCTGTTCTCAAGGTGTTGCCAAAATTCTAGCACAAATGCTCTATGGGACAGAACTATGGGGAGAGACAGCCAAGCCCAAATTGGAAATCTTGCAGAACAAATTCATGAGGCTAATACTGGGGCTCCCCCCAGGAACTCCCTCGGCTCATCTCAGAGCTGAGTTAGGCCTATCCTCAATTACCGCTAGAATCAATCTGTCTTATTTTAGGTGTATTGGCATAGACTGAACAGCTTGGAGGACTCCTCCCTGACAAAGTGCTGCTGGCTAGAACAACTAAAGTCTGGTGAATGGGCACAACAATGTCACCAAAAATTAAAGGTTTACAATCTTCTGATGGAAAAGTTCCTTAGTTTAAGCTCCCGTGACCTTAGGAACTGGATCTTTGTCCTTGATGCCAGTCAGGATAGGGCGGCTATTGTTGGGTCCTGTTTTTCTACCTGGTACCCCCAACTTCAGGTGAACCACGCAAAACCAAAATATTTTGAGTCACTGACTTTTCCCCAGATTTGCAAAGCTTTTACAGAACTTAGATTTGGACAGATGGCCTCAGCATGCCTCGAAGGGAGATATAAAGGAATTCCAGTTGAAGAACGAAAATGTGTTTTTTGGCTGCAACCAGATTGAGGATTTAACTCACTACTTACTGTTTTGTCCTCTCTATAAAAATCCTAGAGAAAGATTTCTGGCACCCATCACTCAGATGTATCTTAATTGTACCACCACTGAAACAGTAGTTGGATTGCTTGCTGATACACAGTTGTACATTACATATGCTGTAGCACAATTTGCACTGGCAGCTAAGAAGCTGAGATTTCGATTTGTCAAGGATCATAATGCCACATAAATGCTGAATACAGTGGACTGACATCATATGTCATGACAATATTTTTAGACCAGGTTTTATTGGTTTTACGGCAATTACCTGTTTTAATTGGATTTTATATATTACAGTAGTCTGTACATTGTAAAGGCCTATGGCCAGAAACAATAAAGTTTATGTATGTAACAGTGTTGGGAGGCATTAATGGGTCAGATGAAGGATAATAAACAGATATAATATAAAGAAGAATAATGAGTTCCTGGCCAGGAGATGGAGGTACTCTGGAACAGAAGTTCATTTTGTTTTGGATGTGGTAATGATCCCCATGAACTTCAAGGGTGCTTCTGAATTTGGTTTTGCTTCTGAGATGTTCAGGTGGCAGCTGTAGCCAGGTGTACTTTTACCCAGCTTGAGAAGGTGCGCCAAGTGCATCTCTTTTCTGATGATATCAAACCTGGACGTAGTGACACATACCTTATTGGACTGGTTTAGTTCAGTGTAAGCCAAGAGCACTCTTTGAAAAGTCTTTGGAAGCTAAAATTGCTCCAGAAAGCAGCAGGAAAATTATAGGTGTAAGTTCACTTACAGCACTGATGGGCAAAGTGTAGCCCCGGCCCTCTCTGCTTGCTGCAAGTCAGGAGGCTCCCCCCCCCCCCAAAGTTGAGTTTGTGTGTGGAAGGGGGAGAGTGAAAAATGACCAGATGATAGCTATTATCTTGCCTTAAAAATCACATTGTCATTTGTTTCTACCTCCCAAAACCAAATAAAAGGGGTTTATGATATTGGAAGTGGGCTTCTGGTCACTTAATGTTTGTGTTTTGCAGCTGGTATGGTCCCTGGTGGATCCTAAAGGCTGAAGATTGGCCCCAGGGCCTCCAGAACATGCCACCTCTGGTTTACAGGATTGTATTGTGCTTGTTCTGCAAGGGATACACTGATTATCAGTTTGTTTCAAGGCACATGCATGCTGTGTTTATGGTTAACATTCACAGTCCTCTAGTGTGCTAAACTGATGGAAAAGTTGTTTCCACATTGGCTGTTCGTTGGGCAAAGCCTGAGCCTGCAACACCAAAGGAAAGGTAGACAGCATAGTTACTTAATGTTGTTGTTACCAAAAATATTATTTATTTATTTATTTATTTAACTTATATGCCGCCCACACTACCCAAAGGTCTCTGGGCGGCTTACAACAATTAAAATACAGTAAAAAACAACAACAATTAAAATACAATTAAAATATATACTCTAAAAATTGCCATCAGGACCCACAGTTGATATTATTTCAATTAAAAGCCTTCTGGAACAGGAAGGTTTTGACCTGGCGCCGAAATGTCATCAGCGTTGGCGCCAGATGAATCTCAATTGGGATGGCGTTCCATAGTCTGGGGGCAGCTGCCGAGAAGGCCCTTTGTCTACAAGCCATCCCTCTTACCTCCTTGAGGGACGGCTCTTTCAAAAGGGCCCCCTGGCTAGATCTTAACTGCCGGGTAGGTTCATATGGAAGGAGGCGGTCCTTCAGGTATCCAGGGCCCAAGCCGTTTAGGGCTTTATATGTCAAAACAAGCACTTTGAATTGGGCCCGGGCAGCAACTGGTAGCCAGTGTAATTTAAACAGAATCGGCTTGATGTGTCCCCTAGCGGCCCCACCACTCACCAACCACGCAGCTCTATTCTGGACCAGTTGCAGTTGCCGGACCATCTTCAAAGGCAGCCCCATGTAGAGCACATTGCGGTAATCTATACGAGATGTTACCAGTGCGTGTGTAACTGTCATGAGACTCCGCTTGTCCAGGTAGGGCCGTAGCTGGTATAATTTCCGCAGCTGAAGGAAGGCGCCCCTGGCCACCTAGTCCACCTGGACTTCCAGAGTTAGACTGGGGTCCAGGAGCACCCCCAGGCTGCGGACCCTGTCCCTTAGGGGGAGTGTAACCCCATTCAGGGCAGGGAAATGGCCCTCCAGCCTATCCGGCGAAGCACCCACTAACAGCACTTCCATCTTGTCTGGATTGAGTTTCAATTTATTAACCCTCATCCAGTCCATTATCAGGTCCAGACACGAGTTCAGCACAGAAACCACCTTACCTGGATTGGTGGAAAATGAGAGGTAGAGCTGAGTGTCGTCAGCATATTGCTGACTCCTCAGCCCAAACCTCCTGATGACCTCTTCCAGCGGTTCCATGTAGATGTTAAACAGCATGGGGGACAGTATCGAGCCCTGAGAAACTCCATGACAGGAACGCCATGGGACAGAGCAACTGTCCCCCAGCACCACCCTCTGGACACGGTAAGCCAGGAAGGAGCGGAACCACCGTAAAGCGGTACCCCCAACTCCCAACCCAGCCAGCCTATCCAGAAGGACACCATGGTCGATGGTGTTGAAAGCCGCTGAGAGGTCCAGGAGTATCAACCCTGTCTTTCTCCTGGCAAAGGTCATCGTACAGGGCGACCAAGGCAGTCTCCGTACCAAAACACAGCCTGAACCCTGATTGAAATGGATCCAGAAAATCCGTTTCATCCAGCAGCGCCTGGAGTTGCCCGGCCACAACCCGCTCCAACACTTTGCCCAAATAAGGGAGGTTCGCCACTGGTCGGTAGTTAACCACCAGCCTTGGGTCCAGGTTAGGCTTTTTTAGGAGTGGCCGAATTACCGCCTCTTTCAAAGTGGTAGGGACCACTCCCTCTCTCAAAGAGGCGTTCACGGCCTCCTGGACCCAGGTGCGAACCCCCCTGGCAGATCTTCCAATTAGCCAAGATGAGCAAGGGTCGAGCGGAGTGGTGGTAGAACAGACAGATCCAAGCACCCTATTCACATCCTCAGGTCTCAACAATTGAAACTCATCCATTAATACTTGACCTAAGCACGGCACACTGGACACATCCTCTGATTCTGCAGTAACGGTAGAGTCCAACCCACTGCGAATCTGAGCGATTTTCCCCTCAAAATGAATGGCAAACTCATCACAGCGAGCTGATGAGCAGTCCGGGACATCCACCGGATTTCCCGGTTGAAGAAGATCCCGGACCACCCGAAACAGCTCTGCTGGACGACATTCTGAGGAAGCAATATGGCTGGAGAAATATAAGTGATGAGACTGCAATTAAATCAAATTTTAATTAAATTGTTGTTGCTGAAGTACATTTGTTACACATAACTTTCCGATGCAAGATATGAGTAGAGTGCTTTACTCAGGACTTGTTAACAGCTAACAGGGCTCAGTTCTGAATGGCTTCTCAAGGAATACTTAATTCAGATCCTTTGTACTGATGTAGTGAGAGTCAATGTACAAATGTGGGATTATTTTCCAATATCTGCCACGTTAAGTGGTTGACTGCGGCCTAATAAGTGTTCACTCTTTTTAAAAAATGTTTTATTAGTTTTTAAATCTATTTACATTCAGTTCGTGCTTGTTAAACATCGTGTTACATGGGTTGCTTATAATTATTTGTTTTTTGTGTCTTGGTATCTTAGTTGTCCCTTCAAAATCTATATATTTTTTAAACATTTAAACCGTTCATGTGTGTTTTAGTATTCAATATTGGCTACTATCATAATATTGCTCTCATAGTATACAATGTTCTCAAAATCCTCTAATAACATACCTAATAAAAGTAATTCCGGTTCCAAATCTATATAATTTGAGGTGATTTAACCGACAAACTTTGTATTTTATACCAATAATAACTGAGTAGGTTCCTAGCACATAATAGATGTTATCTAAAGCATTTATACAGATTTTCTTTATATAATTGTTTAGCCATTTATATCTCCACATTTTCTATCATCTCTATATCAATATAATATCTAATGCATGCTTATTAAGCTCTATTTGTTTTGCCCCATCCTTATATCTAGCTTCAATTTACCTTAAAAACCACCGTGTTATGCCTTTAACCTGATTAGTGATCCCTTATTTCAGTTTAATTCCCTTTTTTAATATATAAGATATGCCCCTTTACAATTCCTGAAGTTAGGTATATACATGCTTTTCAACATTGACGGCCACCTTCATATTTTTCCCTTTTTCATCTTTCTAAGTAACTCCTTCTCTTATTTGTCTTTTCCTAATTCTTGTTTCTATCCCTCTAAACATTCTGCTATCCCTTGTGTCATCTGAAAACTTTTTATACACTTTATCTATCTCCAATAGATCTTTATGCACTTGGTCTATCTCCGATAGATCTTCCAGGCTATTTTTAATTAATTCTACTGATTTTCTTCCCTTATCTTTCCTTAAAACTCTCCTCGGCTCCAAGGTTAGAATTAAATCTCCTAGGTTTTCCCCACTAATTTCCTCCAGCCCCTCTTTTGCTTGGCATACACCATCCACCACCCAAATGAGAGGGTGGTGCATACACCATCCACCACCCTCTCATTTCCTTGTTCATTATTTCCTGATGACTGTAGTTCTGTAGAAGGAAGCATGTATGCATGGCAAAACCCACAAATATCTATTAGTAAAGGTAAAGGTTCCCCTTGACATTTAGTCCAGTCATGTCCAACTCTAGGGGGCGGTGCTCATCCCCATTTCCAAGCCATAGAGCCAGCGTTTGTCCATAGACAGTTTCCGTGGTCACGTGGCCAGTGCAACTAGACACAGAACGCTGTTACTTTCCAACCGTAGTGGTACCTATTTATCTACTTGCATTTTTACATGCTTTCGAACTGCTAGGTTGGCAGGAGCTGGGACAAGTGACGGGAGCTCACTCCGTTGCGTGGATTCGATCTTACGACTGCTGGTCTTCTGACCCTGCAGCACAGAGGCTTCTGCAGTTTAACCCACAGCGCCACCACGCTTCCATAGGTCCACTTTAATGAATTGATCATCTTTAGGGTTAAGCTTTAATCCAGTCTCAGACGTAGAGTTTTCCCTGCCTAAAGGCTCAAGGTCCAGTCAAGTTCAGAACCCAGGATACAGTTTTCAAGTTCCACTTTGGCAGGATTAGGCTTTTTAGGTGTGAAAGAGAGGTGGAGAAAACGGAGAAAATGGAGAGTGAGCCATCCCCTCCACAAAAGATATCTGCGCGAGATGAAGTAGAGAGAGTGGGAGAAACATTGGAGAAAGGGGTGAACGTAGAGCAAGTGGGAAAGAGAGAACTGAAGGAGATAAAAGAAAAGATTGAGGTTTGTTTAGTAGAAGAGAGAGAGGGAGAAAAAGGGGAGGAGTTAATCCTGCCAGTATGGGAGGAAGATATACAGGATCAAGGGGGGAGGAGACAATTCAGAATCGCGGGGGCAGGAGAGGAGAGAGGGAGAAAGACAACAGTAGATAAAGGGAAGGAACTTGTATATGTAAGAATGAAAGGATTGCTAGAAGATTTTCCTAATCTAAAGACCGGGGGACTACTGCCTAATCCAGACACTACCAAGCAGAAAGAAGTTCCGGTGGATTCATTAGAATGGATAGTGGTGGTGTATCCGAGAGGACAGGGTCGTTGGAAGAAGGTGGTCCGGCTGGACTCGGCATTCAACCACCCACCTCTGGAGGGCGACTAGGCCAGACATCCCTGCTGTGGGACCATTTGCGCGGTGAGGAGCACACCCCTGAGGAAGCCAACAGATCGCAAACAGTTTGGACCAGCCCCTTCTTAGATCCCATCGACTCAAAGATAGAATCATTGACACCATGTTATAGACAGTTAAACAATATCAGTTTATTTGAACCGGTTGAGGTGATTGTTGATTCATCAAATGTTCGGAATAATAAAGTTGTTGATGTTCAAAAAGAGTCTCCCTTGTTGTTTCCCGCCCAAAGAGAGGAACTGCTTCAAATATATAACGAACCCAATCACACTAGGGTTAATTTATCTGTAGTTTAGTTCCGTCCTCAAAAAGAAAGGGAATTTCAAACAGCCATAAAGTGTTCAAGGTAATTTATTCTAGGCTTTTTGCCAACACCTTAATAGCTGTTACAAGTAGCATAAACAAGTTTAGTTTCCCAGAGTTGTTGTCAATAACGTTTAAGATTCTAAAGTTTATAACAACAAGAGTAATACCAAACTTCCTTCCTTTAAGTATAGTTAAATGTCTAATTAATGTCCAATTTATTTTCCTTGTGTCCCCCTGCATCTCCTCCTCTCTCCAGATTCACCACTGCTCAATCAGTGGTGAAGGGGTAGAAGATGCTATTTCTGCCGTAGGAATTGTCTCATCCAGGGATAGTAAATCAATACACTTAAAAAAATATTTCTCACCCAGTGGTAACATGATGTTAATTAGGCTGATTTATCGCTTCTCCATTCCCGACTGCCGACGACTTGCAAGCAAGCTAGTTCAGCTGCTTGTTTCCGCCGGCTGGTTGATTGGGGAGTTTCCCGGATCAAACGTGGGTAACCGCCGTTCCCCCATGATCAACAGGCTTCTCCCCCATTTCACCACCTCTTTGGGGTGGTTTTAACCCCCTGCGGGGTCCCAAACAGGTCGGAATTCAGCCCAGGAGACGGAGCTTCGTCCTCCTGCTGCTGTCTCGTTGCAGCATCAAGCCAGAAGTCATAAGTGTTCACTCTTGATTGCCATACAGAGTTCTAGACAACTAGTCAAACTAAAAGCAATGACATTCCTGAGAGTTCTTCAAGTTGACAAGTCAGTTTCACCAAGGAACTTAATATTAACTTGACATTTAGCTTCTGTTATACTTCAGGTTTCTTAGTGAATATGTATTACTTTCCTTCTTCCAAACCTATGTAGGCTTCTTGCATATGGAAGGGGCTTATCACAAGACAGTTGGCTTCCAAATGGTGAACTGGCCACAGGTTCACCATTTGGTGAATCTGGCCAAGCCTTGTGACAAGGGTGAAATACTGATCTTCATTGATGAAGGGATTAATGAAATCATGGCTCTTCAAAGCACTGAATATGAAAATGCTTTCCTCTTACTTTCCTGGAACAAAAATTAAATTATCAATTCTGTATTTTTCCAGATCCCTTCTAAAAATTGGATCTTGTGGCTGCTTTCTTATCTTGTGATATGGAGCCTTTTGTCAGTAATTTCTGTCAGTAATCAATTTCAGCTGATTTCTGGTTTGTCTATAAGGCCTAGGCTGTGATGTCTTGGCTATCTTTATTTAACTTTGATTTCCAGCTGCCCGTGCCCGAACAGTTCAGCCATGAATGTCTGACCCAATTTTTTTGCAATGAAGGCGGAGGCAAATATTTTTTTCAAAAACTGATCCTAATATTTTTAGAAATATTCTACAACCAAATGTGCTGCAGTTTTCTGAAGAAATTCTTCATGCCTTTATGTCGTGATTTTTTGCTTGGCTCATTAACCATGCTGGCATTCTGGACTAACTGATATATTTCCTGATCTGTAATAGGATTCTGTCTGATCTTATTTTATTGTGGCTTTAAACTAGATTGAGGAAATATATGGCTCTCTAGGTATAGTTGGACTTCAACACCTTTGTGCCCTCATCATGGACTATATTGGCTGGTGTGATAGGAGTTGCAGTCCAACAACAACTGGAGGGCCATTTAGTTGGAGTGCAATTCCTGTCATCACTAGGCGGTATCTTTGTAGTGATCTTAATACATATTTACCTAATTCTTATGAAGGAATGTCTTATTAACTAACAAAAACAACTGCACAAGTTGGGTCATTTAAGTTTATAGTTTTATGTCTGAAGGCTTTCTGAAATAAACTTGCAGCTTTTTTTCCTCTGTGAATAACTTGCAGGAGACTGATGTAGCTATAATTTCAGGAACTAAAACTTCTATATGTTTTATGTTTGTCCATATTTTCAATACTTCTGTTTTCTCCATATAGTATGTATTTATTTGTGTACAGCCATTTATGTGCGTAGTGCTTTATGATCAACAGGTATAGCAGATTGCTCCTGCAGGGCTCTTACAATCTAAAATGCATCCAAAGAAGCAGTAGAGGAAGGAGGAAATTGAGGCAAGAGAACATGTGATGATTTCAGTTGTGATTTTGGCTTACTTAGGAAAATGTATAAAGGAGTGGGGGGGAGTGATCAAAAAGGTTCCTAAAATGTGAGTTACAAAGTTGCATATTGAGCCATGCAAAAAGGTTTTTTTGTGCGTGATCACAAAAAGCTCCTTGTGACTCCCAGTGAAGCAAATCTAGCATATCATTTGGTTTGAGGATAATAATTTACATCAAATTATTAATAGGAATCAGTGTCTTGTGTAAATAAGAATGACCGCTTGTTTAAGTTAGAGGAAATGATAGAAGGATTTAATGTGTTTCTGAAATCACTGCCTTTTTTTCCACGTTTGCGCTACTGCTCCACTAGCAGGAAACCAGAGCTCTTATGCTGACTTCCTGTAATTGAGCTACTCTAGACAAATTTCCACTAGATATTGTACAATAGATATAGTGTTGAATTATTGTGTGTATTTTGAGACTTACTTTCTTTGATTTCCTCACTCCTAAACTGCATTTTGTTTGTACAAAGGATGTCAGAGATGAATAGGTTGTATGTTAAAACGCTCTTCACAGCGTCTGGTAGCAAGGGAGAACTTCTTAAAAATATGCTTCATGGAGAACACTGAAATTTTTCATTTTGCTAGAAAGTTAATTTGACCACATTTAAAGAAGTGACAGCAGCTGTAAATATACGTTATTAAAATATTAGTAGAATAAGAATTAAATTTTTGAATGCATAAAACTGCTCCAATGTATTCATGTGGAACTGATTTCTTTTCTAAACTGTTCTTGAAGTAGAGCTCCAGTAATTGTGAAATGAATGTCCTTTGTAGTGGTTTGAGATGTGGTTGGCAGTAAATGTTGAGCAGATTGTATATATAACTAGCATTTGAGGGTCTACTGCTTTTCCAATGTGATACAGGTTGTACTTTTGTACACTTTAAACATTCTCTTTCTCTTTTTAAATATAGAGGTTTCGATAATGTGTGTGATCTGTGGAGCCATGCTGGCTTGTCATAATTTGTGCATAGTCAAAGGTTATGAATTCTAGCCTCTATTTGATTGAGTACAGTCCTCGTACAGACAGACAGACAGAAGAATGCCCTGTTCAAGTGGCATAATCAGAACATGTAAGCTGGAAGGAAGTTTTAGCGCTGCCCTTTACCTGTCACTGTCTCCAGACAGTCTGGAGAGGAAAGCATCTATCTGCTGATATGAAAAACCAGGGCTCCCAATTGTGTGAAGAAGCTCTGCCTTGTCTCATCTTCAGACTGGACATCTCCATCTAGGGAGAGCAACAGGCAAAGGACATGGCTAGAACTCCCTCTCTGCTCTTATATTCAGCATGACCCTTTTCTGAACACCTGTGTGTGACAGATAGGTGGATACACCTGGGGACACTTACTGGTTAATAAGAGTTAAACTAGCTGTGTTTAACCTTTTCTGACTTTCATCTACAGATCAATTAGGTTATTGGTAAAATTGAACAAATACAAACAGATTCTTGTGGTTTAAGATTCCTGGCATCATCTTAGGGTTTTTGCTTCTTAAAATTTAATGTTCTGATCCATAGTTTCCATGGACATAGGCTTTGCAGATCAAATAAATCCCTTCAGTTTATATTTTTATTTAATCAGAGAATTTTCAGTAGTAATAGTAGAAAGTAACAAGAATTGCATGAAAGATCTCCATAGATTTTAGAGCCTGAAAACTGATATTTCTTTTACTTATGTCTCATGTAGAATATAAAACTTCATTTTGCATTACTGGATTGCATGAGCCATGGGCATCATGTCAGGCCCAGTTTCTTTAGCTTCTGCTTGAATCCCAGGTTTTATGCCATCTTTACCAGATGAGAAGTTTTGACTGATGGTGACTCTTTTTCAGGGTTTTCTAGGTAGAAAGTACTCAGAAGTGGTTCGCCATTCCAATTTTGGGGGGTGTTCTGGGATTCTTCAGCTTTCCTAAGGCCACACAGCCTGGCTCTTTTGGGATGCACAGTGGGGAATTAGACTCCCAACCTCTGGCTCTGCAACCAGATACCTAACTCACTGCTTAATGTCAGTCTGAGTGCTTCTTAGTCTTTGGCTTTTCATTGGTGTGAAAAGTCCATGCATGGTAATTGGGAGCTAAAAGAGCAGTTATGAAGGTGACAAGCAGTTGGATAATACTGAGAACACTTATTTGGTACTGTTACCACAGAACCCGAGTGCATAGCAAACAAAAATCTGTAATATACCGGTGTCTTAGACTAATGTATTTTTTTCTTCTATGCAGCTAAATGTTACTGATTTTAAACTTTTTGTATGCTGCCTTGGGTCCTCATTGGTGAGGAAGGCAGGATAAAATCAAATGAATGAATGAATGAATGAATGAATGTCTTCAGCATAAATTTTATTTTGAATAACTGATTTAACATAAAGACTGAAAATGTAACTTGCTTTGCAAAAAGATGTGGTATAACTCCAGTGTTTGAAAATGTGCAAAATGAATAAGAAGTCTTTTCCTCCTGCAAAATATTACTTGACTGTAAATATAGTCACAATTTCTTTTTGAATAATGTAAAATAAAATTTCTTTCAGATGTTTGCAAAGAATACACTTTCATCCAGAAAGGCTAAACATCAGCTGTTTGTTTATAGCCTGAGCTATATCCCTCTGGAAGCCTGTCAGAAGTTTTGTTGGATGCATCAATAGAAATGCAGTCCAAAATCTTTGAATACCAAATTCTGTTTGCTATTGTTGGAAATAGCACTGACAATCATCAACACTTTCAGTAGATTTTGTTGTGGAGATCAGCCTTGTTGATACTGTAATAACTAACCATATCACAGGAAGTCTTTAAATAATTCTTTACAAAACTTACAGTGCTGGTTTATTCTCAATAGTATAAGAATAAATAATGAAACTCATGTATGGTTGCATATGAAGGAAGATAAATAGTTACTACAATTTTAGTGTTTTGTAGAAAGAGCTACGTTCTAACTTTGGAAGATAAAACTTATTTCTGAACTACAGATACTGTATATAGAGAAGTGGGAGAGAAAAGTTCTTGAAATTGAATGTCTAGACAGTAGAGATTCACTTCCTTTCAGGGAGCTGGATTCTTTAAAATGGGTTGGAATTCTTCAGGTGTACTGAAAAAGAGATCAGCCATTATTACTTCAGCAACATTTTCTGGAGTACTAAACAGCCTGTGTACTCTAAAATATGCTGTTTAAAATCTTCCAGATTTCACGGTGGTGGCTGGATGGAAGATATAATGTGAGTGAAATGTAGATTTCTTGCTGGTTATTTATAAGAGGGATGTGTGTAAATCTATTTCACAAAGCTCAAATTCATACAAGTCTGGAATTGAAAACCCGGCTGACGGGCTTAGGAATGACACTGTCAGCCTTTCTGTTTTTAAATATAAATTTCACTCATTTTTAACTACTATTAAAGCAGTCTCATTAATATTGCATACTAAGTGGATGACCTAGTCATACTTTAGGATGATAAATACTTAAGAATATAATGCTGCATATTTATGTTTTCGGCATATGAAGTGTCAAATAAAACTGCTTGTAGAAGAAATACAGTATACATTACTTATCTTTTATTTTACTTTCTTGTTCATTCCATTTTAAATTCTAAGCTAGAGCAAGCACTACTAAATATACTGCAAATCTGTTCTGCCATTTCAGGAAGAACAATATGTATTAGGAACACTGACAGAGCTAGCAACCCCATTTAAAGACAGTGATGCTAAATATGTGTATGGTGAAAAAAAAGGTCCATAAACACCAGTGTGTGCATTTGTTCCAAATAAAATTATTTTTGGATTAAGATGTAGGAAATCTAAACATAGGCATGTAAAAGGATTTTTACGAGCTATTCATAATTTGATTTATCTCTATGAAAGTGATATCACATTAAAAACTCTGCTCTTTATCCATAATGCCACTGATGCATGAATATATTTATTGCTTAAAAATAATTATAAGTAAAGAGAAACACAAATGCCAAAGATAATTCACCTGTAAAATATTTTATGTATTTTGAAAAGAATTGTGTTCATGTTTGGTGATACCTAAGTGAATTGATGACAGTTTGCATCCTGGATTGTGAGATGCACAATTAGTACATGTATGTTTATGTTTTCAGGCTGTGAAGCTTTTAGGAAGATTGTTGCTGAAATGACAAAAGTGTGTTCATATATGCAGTTCTTCAATGAAATAAAGCTTGAGATGGTAAAAACACACTCATGTATTTACTGGTTAACAAGCAATTCGTTCCGCTATCTCTGTTCTTTAGTCCTATGTCAAATTTTAAATATTCCAGTATAAGGTTATATGGTCAGAAATACTTTTGTGTGTTCTACCAGAGAAAAGCCCATATGTTAAAAAAATCACTGTTGATAGATATTGATTACTTTTGGGGGAATTTTCACCTGCAGGACCATCCTGCTGGAGAAAGCAATTGGGGGGGAGGGAGGAAGAATGGTTTTCATTGTTTTCCCCTACCCTCTTTTGCTCCCCCATAAAAGTTGCTGCATAGGAACTTTAAGAATAGCATAAGAGGTGGCGTTGGGTGCTGCAGGGGAAAAGGGGATCAGGGGAAAGTGTTGCCCCTTTTCCTGCAGACAGTGGAATCCTCGGCTGAATCTTGGTTCTTTCCATAAATGGAAGAAGCTCTTCTGTTTGCGAAGGGCTGCTCCAGATCCAATCCTATACTTACTGCTTCTCATTGTTTAACTAATCAGGGGAGGGCAAAGTTGTTAGTCGTCTTATCTGCTGATGGTAAAACTAAGAACTAAAGTAAAATATATGGCTTGGGGAAAAGTCTGAGGAGAAATGCATCCCCAAATTTACACACATACTAAGTTTAAAACATTGTCTTCAGTAAAGAGTCCTATGTACTTGTTTCTAAATACCTTCCGTCTTGCATTCCTAACTGTCTTTATAGAAGATGTCAGCATTTATTCACTTTGTTTCCCTGTCAGTGATATGTTAGCTAGGGATTTGCTGTAGGGGGCTGGACTGTATGATCCTGGGGGTCCCCTCCAGCTCTACAGTTCTGTGATTCTAAATGCACTATAAAAAACCAACGATCTTGCTGCTAAGGATAATGGAACTTCATAATGCAAAGGGCACTGTGCTGCTTCCAAGTCACCAGAATCTCCAGTGTTGCCTTTTTGACAAAGCACCAATTGATTAGATCTCATTCAGTGCATGACTGTCCTGAGATAATGTCTTAGAATTTCAACTGCTTCACCTTACTGTGAAAAAAAGCTGTATAGTTTCTGTGTATTGTTGAGACTCTGCACGTTGTTGATCCTTTAGCCACCCCAATACTGATCTCATATACATCTTAAGTAAGAAATATTGTAAGCAAGGAGTGTTACCATTCCAAGTGTCACAGGATAGAGCAACAAACTGCAGCACCATGTTGTTAATATGCTTGTGATGTAAGAGAACTACCACATAATCGAGTGGAAATACCATTGTAGTAGTTCTGCTCTTGTGATCTTGAGCTTTGTGACATTTTAACGCCAGGAGGATGTCACTATCAATGGTACTGAAAGCTACATTGCAAAACTCCATCAAATTGAAGTTAAAAGCTAGTTTTTCATCATGTGCATTTTTAATATTGGAAGGAATTGCAGAGGTGCCCTATCACATGTGTCTGTGCTGATGTTAACACTAGTAAACAGAGAAGAAATGGGAGAAAATGTGTATTGAACCACATGTGGCAAAACATCACTACAGAGATTTCTGCCCTCTCAGAAGCACAGTGCTACTTAAAATTGAGATGCAATGTACCATGTGCCTTGTATTAATGTAAAGGTGCGTATGCCGGGGGTGCTGCTGCTGCTCCTGCCATACTACACCATGGCAATAGCAGGGTGCAGCCTCCCGCGGGATGAGGAAGAAACAGGGCAGCTTCATCATTACTGAATGTTTAATTAGATCCAAGATGTTTATGACTTTGTTTCCCCCAATTCACTGTCCAACGTTTAATTTAATTATATTTCCTTTGTCCAGGTTTTTAATACAGGAGAGATTATGATCTGTGTTTCTTTTGCTTAATTTCCAGCAAATAAAAAAAATGTTTGTGAATATTTGCTTTCAATAATGCACCATTGGGCATCCTAACAACGACAACTCTTTCTCTCTCTCGCATTGTCATACAATGTCCAGTGTTTTTCTTTAGAGAATATCTTCTAGACAGACAGGCTTGTTGCAAACAATAACAAGGAGGAAAGGCAAGTGTTATATCTGTTTGAAGAAGCTGAAAGGAGGAATGCTATACACTTGCTGTATTTTGAAATACAACCAAAATGTGAGGATGTGGTGTAATTCCCATACCCTTGAGAGAGAATAATTTCGTATGTTTTACATCTTGGATATGAGAGTTGCCCTCTTTCAGTATTGATTCACTAATATTATTTCTTTTTAGATGCGATATTATTGGAGGCTGAGAAGAGAGGTTTATGTCTAGATTTACCGCACAAATTGTGAGAGGTGGTAATACCCAGTGCTTACCGTGAAACACTTAAGTTCACAATGTAGCTTTTGACACAGTCCATCTGTAATGTAACTAGTATCCTGCAGCAAGTTTCCAGAAGCAAATGAAATGTTTCTTTATTACCGCAGTATTGCTGAATTTTACTATGTGTGAATTCTGTAGTGTCAAATTGGCACCTGGGAGGGTAGAGGTGAGATCCTGTTGAAGAATATATGTCTATTGCGTACTATATTCCACTGCAGTGAAACAGCTGTGCCAGTAGATGGCTCAAGAATATAAGTTGGAAGCACTGGAAGTGCCCCCTTGTTTTACTTTATATTGTTGTATTGCCTCTTGAACTGTTTGAATTATTACAGGACCTATACCTCTGCTAGTGTTTCATTATCTTACAATAATAAAAACAGAGATCCTTTAAAATTTCCAGGGTGTCAGTCTTTATTGCTTTAACAGTATTTTTGTATAGCAAAAATTAAACAACAGACACATGGACATATTACAGCTTGAAAGAGAAACACACAAAAGTATCCTAAATTAAGTTTTACCTAATTTTTGTAGCTGCAGAGCTGAAGTTTAGCCATATTGTTATACAGTACACTTCATCTTACAGTGTCTGCAGAACAAATGTTTATATAGGTTAGCATATGACACTTGGAGGGTGAAAATACCATTAATATGATCCTTATTATTATGATTGTTATTATTTTGACTGCCTGGTATTATTTATTCCCCTGCTTATAAGAGACTTAGAACATCATGAGAGGAGGGTAAAATTATTTGAATTAGAAATTAAATTTCAAAATATACATTGGTACTTAGAATTTTTCTTAAAACCAACAGTTGGGTAATTCAGCTGAGGGAAATTACTCTTCAACATTCCCTTATAACTATATTAATTCAATTTCTTGTTAATTTAAGGGACTTCTGTCATGACCTGTTAGAATTTTGTGGGAAAGAGGTCATGACCTAGCAGAATTTTAAACTAATATTTTGTACATCCCTAAGATTAGAATAAGGAGGGGAAAATAAATGTAGAAGTTGTATAGAAATATATTCTCCCCTGAATTTAGTTTTGACAGCCCCTATAATTATTTTCTGTGGCATCATAGACCTGATAATAATGTCCTGTATCCTTATGTAGAAAAAATCAAATGTGAAAAGAAGTTCATTTTGTTTATTTGTGCACAATATAATACATTGAATAGTTCGGGGTGTGGGGGAGTACCAGTATAATATGGAGTCTGTGAAAGCCTTACAAACAGTATTTTAATTGAAATAATTGGTGTTATAAGTTATCTTTGGTGGCTCGAAAATGAAATCAGATTATATTATTGTATGTGTTGAAGACTGTGATAAAGAATGCTGATATACAAATGATTGGTTCACTTCTTACAATGGCTAAAGTAAGTGTTGCCCAGTTCTGGCAGAGCAAAATTAGCCTGACAATTGTTGGCAGGTTAAGGCAGGCATGTGAAGCAACACCAATGTTTAAATATACTTATTTGAATAGGAAATATTATCAGTGTAATTGGTTTATTAAAAGATGAAACTTGACTATAAATTCTTGGAATTATAGAGTTAGTGAAAATTATTTCCCCTTCTTTTTATTCATCTTGGTCTAAACAAATATTGGATTATTGTTTATTTTATGTATTCTTCCTTTTCTCCTTTTTAATTGGTATCTTTAAAATAGAATATAAATACATGATTTCTCTTTGCTATTTATATTTCGTATATAAGTTTTTTAATTAATGGTAAGTGGTGTATTTCATAATGGCTTGGCTTCGGTAAGGGTAAGACTTGCTTCACAAACCTTTTAGAATTCTTTGAAAAGGTCAACAGGCATGTGGATGCAGGCGAACCAGTGGATATTGTCTATCTGGATTTTCAGAAGGTGGTCCCTCACCAAAGGCTGCTGAGAAAACTCCACAGTCAGGGGATAAGAGGGCAGGTCCTCTTATAGATTGAGAATTGGTTGAGAACCAGGAAACAGAGAGTAGGTGTCAATGGGCAATTTTCACAACGGAGAGAGGTGAAAAGCGGTGTGCCCCAGGGATCTGTCCTGAAACTGGTGTTTTTCAACCTGTTCATAAATGACCTGGAGACAGGGATAAGCAGTGAGGTGGCCAAGTTTGCAGATGACACAAAACTTTTCTGTGTGGTGAAGGCCAGAAGGGATTCTGACGCACTCCAGAAGGATCTCTCCAAACTGGGAGAATGGGTGGCAAAATGGCAAATGCGTTTCAATATAAGAAAATGTAAAGTAATGCGCATTAGGGCAAAAAAATCAAAACTTTATTTATCAGCTAATGGGTTCTGAGCTGTTCGTGATGGATCAGGAAAGAGATCTTGGTGTGCTGGTGGACAGCTCGATGAAAGTGTCAACCCAGTGTGCGGCGGCAGTGAAGAAAGCCAATTTCATGCTAGGTATCATTAAAAAGGGGATTGAAAATAAAACAGCCAGCATTATGATGCCATTCTACAAAACGCTGGTGAGGCCGCACCTGGAGTACTGCGTACAGTTCTGGTTGCCGCACCTCAAAAAAGACACAGTGGAACTGGAAAAGGTGCAGAAGAGAGCGACTAAAATGATGACTGGGCTGGGGCACCTCCCTGATGAGGAAAGGCTACAGCATTTGGGGCTCTTTAGTCTAGAGAAAAGGCGCCTGACAGGGGACATGATTGAGACATATAAAATGATGCAGGGGATGGATAAAGTGGATAGAGGGAAGCTCTTTTCCCTCTCACATGATACCAGAACCAGGAGACATCCACTCCAATTGAGTGTTGGGAGAGTGAGAACAGACAAAAGAAAATATTTCTTTACCCAGCGTGTTGTTAGTCTGTGGAACTCCTTGCCACAGGATGTGGTGATGGCATCTGGCCTAGATGCCTTTAAAAGGGGATTGGACAAATTCCTGGAGGAAAAGTCCATCGCAGGTTACAAGCCATGATGGGGATGTATAATCTCCAGGCTTAGAAGAAAGGTACCTCAAAATGCCAGATGCAGGGGAAGGGGATCAGCTGACAGGTATCTAGTTGTCTCGGGTGCTCCCAGAGGCATCTGGTGGGGCCAGTGTGAGATACAGGAAGCTGGACTAGATGGGCCCTTGACCTGATCCAGCAGGGCTCTTATTTATTTATTTATTTATTTATTTATTTATTTATTTATTTATTTATATTTCTACCCCGCCCATCTAGACCAAAGGTCTACTTTGGGCTGCATTACAAATTTAAAAACAGTTAGACCAATAAACATATACATAAATCCAAGATGGCGAAAATATAGAATTTAAGATACGGCAGGAGGGAAAGCCTGCCCAAATAACCAGGTCTTAACTTTACTCTTGAAGACACCCAGAGAGGGAGCCAGGCGGATCTCCACGGGCAAGTTGTTCCAGAGGCGAGGGGCCACTGCCGAGAAGGACCGGTTCCTCATTCTTTCCTTCCGGACCTCCCTCGGCGTTAGGCCCCTCAGCCCTGTTCTTATTTTATGTTCTTATTCTTGTTGGTATTTCTGTAATAAAGTGGCTTTATTTAGAATGCAATATATATATATATATATATATATATATATTTATATATTTTTCTCAAAAAAAAGGGAAAAATTAAATAAGTGAACAGGAGCAAATAATGTGGTAGCTAAAACAATGCACTGTTAACCAGTTTTTTGCTGGTTCAGTTGTTCTCTGAGCTGTGAACTTTACTAGGCATGCTGAGAAAACAATATTTTGTCATCCTCAGCTCCTCTTAGGAGCTATATAGTTTCCCTATAGGGAAACTATAAAACACTTATATACCTTCCTCCTCCTCATCTTCTTTTTTGTTGTCCTCCTCGTCTGCCACAGGTTGGATGTAATAATGGCTGTCTTAACTCTGGTTGTGACAGCTACAAAGAGTAATGTTGTATTGCACCCATATTAGTCTCTCAGATTCTTCTTCCAATACCTTCTTTTCCTTCCTGGACTTATTTAAATGATCAGTTGCAATTTTTACTTCTCATGATGTGACTAAAGTATTCTGACTTCCTAAATTTTATGTGTTTTATGATTTCTTGGTGCTTATTCGTTAGCTTTAGCTTTAATACTATTTATGAAAGTATTACTGATATATTCTTTGTGAAATGATTGAAATATAAATAGCAGTAATGCTTCTGGACAGTTTTTTTGTTAAGAAAAGATCATAAATAACACGGTGTCAGAACAATATATATAATTGATGCCATATCTTAAGATATTAATTAACGTAACATCTGCTTTTTATAGCTACTTCAGAGAAAAAATAGTGGTAGAAAATCTTGAATATGAGTTAATTGTGTGCCATCAAGTCAACTCTGACTTGTGGTGACCCTTTTCACAGTTTTCTAGGCAGAGAGTACAGGCGTACCTCGGTTTACGAAATTGATCCATTTGACGTGACGTTACGTAATGCGGAAATTTCGTAAACCGAAATGCCAATTGTGCTACGAAAGGGGTGGCGCTATAGGCGCAATGCGCCCTGGGAAACCCTTTCGTACTCTGGGGGAAAAAAAGGAAAACAACGTAAACCGAGGCATTATTTCTTATGGATTTCGGTTCGTAAACCGAAAACTACGTAAACCGAGGCATTTGCAAACCGACGTACTGCTGTACTCAAAAGTGGTTTACCTTTTCCTTCTTCTGGGGGCATCTTGGAACTGTGCATCTTGTCCTAGTCAACATAGGCTGGCTCTTCTAGGATGTACAGTGGAGAACTGAACTCCCAGCCTCTGCAGCCAGATTCCTAATTCACTGAGCTATCCAGCCACATAGATTCATACAGAAGTTTTATAACAGTCAACAAATACCTCCCTAGCAGGAACAGGCAGTTTCTGAAGGTCCAGAAGTCATTTTTGTTCAGGTTTTCTGAGCATGGGGATGGCTGAAATACCCTTTAAATGACAAATTGCACTTTTGATGCTTCTACCTTTTCTGATTGATTTTTCTTTAGAAGATGGGAAGGACATGCTGTTGTCCACTCCTCCTCTAGAATGTCCCTACCTGGCAAGGAAGATTTCTGGATGTTTCATCAGCTGCATAATTTACAAAATCTTCATATTCAGCTTTACTGGTTAAGCAGCATGAATTTTATCTGAATAATACAGCTGTGGGCAGCTTATGGACCAAGTTGGGAATACCTCCTCTCACTGTTTTTGGGCAGGGTGCCCCCTGTTTGGTTCATAAGACTAGCTGTCCGTCACCCTTACTTTCACTGACTGTTATCATTTTGTGTGAGACTAGACCATACTTTAGGTATGTGGAGCAGAAACATACTTTTGCTCTACCATGTGAAGAACTTGCCTTCTGAGGTAAGTACCAGAAAGGAAGTCTATCGAGTTTTTTAGTCATGCTCTGGTAGCTCACTGGTTGAATTAACAGTATCATTTAAGAAACCATTGCTTAACAGATTGACAGCACAATTCAGTGTATCCCTTCTTGGAAGTATGTCTCTTTTCAGTTCTGTGGAGCATATTGCCAGATAAGCAAATAAAGAATAGCAGATTTAATTGCAGCTAAAAAACAAAACTTTTATTTCTGAGAAATGTAGTCACTGTGCCAAGCAATGCATATGATCTTCAGTTCTGTTAGAAAGACAATTGTATTTGTAATCATTTATGCACTTACATTTGGTCAAAACCAATTGCATGCTCCCTCCCTTTTTTCTGCACAATGAGACTTGTCATTCCTTTCTTCTTCCACTGCATGAGACTTCTTTCAGGCACCTGAATCAGCAGAGAGAAGAAGAATCCATATGTCTAGCAGTGTCCAGTCTACTGCTGCATGGTCACCATGGGATGCCACACATTGCTGCTTTATAGATTATTGAATTTGCATTAAGTAACAAGGGGCAGTGATTCAAAATTCTTGTATTTCAGCTGCTTCAATCAGTTTTGCATATTTTGTGGCAAATGGTAGCTGCACTGGAGAGACATAACAAAGTCCATTAACGATTTTACTAGTTGCAATTTTGAATCCTTGGACAGTGATGCTAATTGCTGTTGAGAATCACAGCATGCTGTTTTAAAAATGTTTTTTATATGCCACCTTTCCTCCCTGTAGGTGACTCAAGTGGCTCCCAATAAATTAAAAAAGCATAATCATCACCATCAAAGGAATCATGTGTATTAATGTAGGCAATATAGACAGTTTTTACCTTAGAGCCTTGTGATGAGAGATGGGCATGGTAAAATGATATTTCATATACATTTCAGTCTGTCTCCTAATGTCTGACAAAGTGGATGTGTCATCCTAGCCAAACCAGACATCTCAAGAAGTGGGCATAATTGGCACACATCTTTAACTATTCAAATGCAGTCCTAGCAACTGCCAGGACTGCAAGACTTCTTGTTGCCAGTACAGGTATGATTTCCTCTTACTATTTAAATGAACTTTGGTCATAGAGAACTGGTCATAGAGAACTGTGGTTGGAAACCCTACTGTGCTGCTACTGAGTGGAAACCCATGTTTTATTGTGTCCTTTTGAGTGACCTAATAAAGATATCAGTATGGATTTTATATATTTTTATGCCAAAAAGAGCTGTGTTTGCTTTATTCAAGACAAATAAGCCTGCTATAAATGTTTTTTTTTAAAAAAACCTTTATTTCACCCATTTATTATGTCAGATCTTGAGGTCACTGTTGACACAGGGGCAGTCGTAACCTCATAGCCTAACCTATTTCCCAGGGCTGTTGTACTCATGAAAGGGGGAGGAAACATATATGTCAGACAGAGTTTCTTGAAGGGAGGATTAAACAGTTAATAAACAAAATCCTTATGAATGTGTTGATTTCTGTCACTTGTAGAAACAAATAATCAATGTAACTTGTGAACTCAGTCTGTTCATAACATATTATCAAGCTATTTATGTGTATAATTTGATTGAAGCATGTGAATGGCCCCAGTGGTTTCCAAGACAGGCATGTGCCAAAGTATCATACTAACTTGTTGGCTGTCTCAATGACTTTCCAGGTGTAGAGTGTGTGGAAAGACATTCATGTAACTAAATGGAAAAGTGTAGTTTGTTTTGTCATCAGATATTAGAGGATTTACACTTGTCCATGTCAGCATATGTGACAAGTCCCTGTAGCTCTTTGGCTAGCTCACAAGTCTGTTGTGGATCATTATTTGCATCCTGAGGACTGTAGAAAGGTTGGCGTACAAATGATTGTGGTCCTTGTTCCTGTCTGAGGTTTTCCATTAATATCCTAAACTGGTCCAGTAGTTAATATTAGTCATAAATATAATTTTAAATTCACTGTCTGGCTGGCAAAAAGTGAAGAACTTGTTTTTGGCTCTTAATCTGTTTACAGCTGTTTTCCCATCTCCCTGCAATATCGCTAAATATTTTAAACTGCAGCATTCAAATATATTTTATTGTAATTTGCCTGCTGTAAAATGTTTCATATTCTACTGTATCTTTTCTCTTGCTAAACTGTAGGTTAGAAAGTGGGACAAAAAGGACATATCTGTGAAGCAGCATCTGTTTTTCTCATTTAACCTATACTTCTTTATGATCATATTTTATCCAACTGTGAGATTTGGGGTTGGACACAAGATTCATTCCACTTATGGCAATACCTCCTGAGCAGCACTCTGTTTAGAACAGTCTTGCCAGTGGAAAAAAGTGGGTGATTTTCACCAATCTCCTCCAAAGACACCTACAAACCTCAGTTCCACCTCCTTTACTGAACCAGAGAACCATTAAACTGCCTGGAACCGATGGAGGTACTGAGAAAACCAATGAAAATTCTGTCCTGTCTCTTGTATATCTTACATGATGACTTCTTTTAGCCTTTCTAGTAAGTAATCAAAGTCTGGGTTAAAACAGTGTGAATATGTTATAAAGATTAATCTACATTCACAAGCTATTGCTAGCCCTAATGATAAGATCCTGTTGCTTTAAATGCTTTATATTTTTCAGTGGTTATGAATGAGAGGATTACGGGCTTTCTAAGATTAAGGATTCTGTTTTATATCTAACAGGTTCTGTATACAAATAGTTCAAACTTGGGCCAGTATTCCAAAATGAAGTGTAATCATATGGATGACAACACCAGTCCCTTGAACAGCTTTATTGAGAGACAAGGATGTCTTACAATGTAGATATTTTGATAGTTTCCCCCCCTTAAGTAAACTTAATAGGCTCATAGGCTGGTAAGTGTTGTACGTTGGAATGAATTTGTTTCTCATTATTTGAGAATACTGAAACTACACACCTTTTGTAACTGCTTTGTGTCTAAAGAGGCTTACTAACAGAATTTATTAATGGAATTCCAGATGTGATCAAGTAAATGGGAGAGCAAGATGTTGCACTTGTAAAACAATTTATTACCAACCAAAGGGTGGTCTTTTGTCAAAGGTAGAAAAAACTAACTTGTTAAACCACCCACCACCCATCCACCCCCGCACAAGGGGAGCCGTGTGGTCCTTATACAATACAAATGCAGAAAAGGTGATACCTTTATTAGACCCACTAAAAAATTTAAACATTCATGGAATAAAATCCGCTTCATCAGGCATGCACCAGTATCTTGTAGATAGTTGAGAAGAATTATAAAGGAATGGTCCCAAAAAAATTCATAGCAGACGTCTGCCAGTATGTTTCTTAAGTTGGGTTTAAAGCTGGTTACTGGGCTTTAGGGGTCGTCATTTAATGCTCTATCCCTGGTAACATGTGGTTGGAATTTTCCACCCAACTATTCAAACCATGTAAGTGAATAACAGGCAATCTGAAACCCTGCAGAATAAACAAAGAGGCTCTGTCAATAAATTTTAGTATAAACAAGAAGAAACAACACAATTTCAATGAGTTTCGTAGCAGCTGTTCCTTTACATGGCCAAATGCTGTAGAATTTCTTGGTCTTTAGAGGTTCAGCTTCTTTTTCTATTCTTTTAAGATATTGTAGTTTTTCTGCTGTATAAACTTGAATGCCTAGAGCAGTGGTTCTCAACCTTGAGTAACTCCTGTTCTTGGATTGCAAACTCCCAGAAACCCAGCCATTGGCAAAGCTATTGGCAAAGTTTCTGGGAGTTGCAGTCCTGGTGCCTTTTCTACAGAACGCTGACAGGTCTAGGCCTTAATTCTCTGGTTTCAGTGTATTATGGTATGTGTCAGAAGTCCCCAATGCATTGGAGATTCAGTAGCAGCTCTTGGTTAGCACTAATGGTCTCTAGTCAGTAAGGTCTACCAATGCATTTACAGTTCACACATATTGAAAATATTCTGTCACATTGACACAATCCATATCCATCTTCAGAAACCCTATTCAGGCAATATTCCTGAAATTATATTTAAAGTTAAATGGGTGATTCAGTTGGGGGCACAAATGTAAGCTGCAGTTCAGTGTTCTGCCCACTAATCAATCATACCTTTGCACAATTAACATTAGGAGCCAAAGACGAACATAAAATTATGTTCAGCTGATGTAGTTCCTAGAGCTTCCATGTTCAGCTGAATGTAGTTAGAGTTCCCATAGGCAGGACTGAATGTACCTATAGAGAGCCTACATTAATCAGGTTTCTGATCACAGAAGCTTTGTGTATTCTGCTAAATACAATTCAATTATTCTCCTCAGACCTTCTCATTCATTGTGTAAAGATCTGACTGGTGGGTGGCTTTGGGCACAGTGTCAGATTCGCAGGCATCTCCACCATCCTTGTATTCCTGTCTACACTTGGAAGCATAACTTTGGAATAAGATTAGAATTTCTCCTACATTGTTCAGTCCATACCTACCCATGGATCTATTAGCACTGCATCCATACCTACCCATGGATCTATTAGCAATGCCTAACCTAATCTTGTGTAGGCATCCTTCAGTCTCGAGGAGACTATGGTAATGTGCTCTGTATGGAGGACTTGGAACAGCGTCTAGTGTGGCTGAGAAGGCCAATTCAAGAGTGACAATCCCTTCCACACTGAAGACAGATACAATCCTGTCCAGCTCGCTGATTTTGCTGCTTTCGGGACTGCCTCTTTGCCTCGGCCTGCTGGACAAGGGTCTCTTCAAATTGGGAGAGGCCATGATGCAGCGCCTGCCTCCAGGCTGAACTCTCAGATGTCAAGATTTCCCATCTGTTGAGGTCCATTCCTGAGGCCCTCAGATCCCGCGGGAACCTAATCTTAGCATTGCAGAAATTCCTGCTTCTAATGACATGCTATCTCTGTCATACAGCTTGAACCTGTCCATTTGGAAGAGTCTAGTTTAATCTGCAATTAGTAGATCCACAAGTGTATTGAATGTCAAACCCATCCATTAAGACTGAAGATATATTTCATTCTAGACTGCTGCTTGGGCTTGGTAGGACATTTGCCTAACCTTTAATTGTTTTCATTTGAAAGAGGAAAGAGTTTTCGGAATACATTGTAGACAAGAGAATTCTCTAATATGTTTAGCACTTTAAGTAATGCTGCTTCTTAGTTGAAAACAGAATGGTGTGTATCAAATGTCCTTCCTTGAATTAAACATATGTAGCAGCATTTCTTTAAAAACAATGGTTAACATAGCTGTAGAAATAAGCATTCATTTACACAGAACGTGAAGATAAATTGTCTTGTATGTAGCCAGATTAAATTTCAGAAGAAATAGTTGTATTCCAATGACACTTCCAAAACTTAAATCAGCTTAATTTTTCAGAACTGCATTTAAGCAGAATTTCCTCTTGTTTCCACCTCAGATGCATGAGGTTAGAGAGAAAGAGTTACTTTGTTCCACAAACAGAAGTGTTGCATTAACTTGCAGCCATTTTGCCCCCTAAGGAATGCATCTGTAAATGAGTACTGCTTTGCCAAGTGTAGTAAGATACATTCCAGGCCCTAAGTTCTCATTGGTGAAGAAAAGAAGCATAACACTGCCCCCTCCAACAAGTTTATGTATTTTCTTTCCTCTTGTAGAAGAGATAGCAATATGTCTAAATGAATTTATATGATGTCTATGAATCCTCATCATTTCTACTAATTAACTGTGATGTTAAATTGCCTTTTACTATCCTCTTTGTCATTATCTTACTAACTCATCTCCCCAACCGAGCGAGCGAGAACTGTTTTCTTTCATACCCACACCATAACTGAGTTGTGAATCAGTTGGGCAGCTCCCCATTTCCCTTCCCTGGCAAGAACTACTAAAAATGGAGTATGTTCCTTTACTCCTTCGTCACATCAGTCTGTCATGCCAGCCATCTTGGAATGTCTCTTAACTGTTCAAGGATCCTGCAGGTGCAACCCCTACATTTTCAGTATTCCGAGCAAGTATAGGTTAGACATTACACTGCTTTGTTATTTTGGTAGTGATACCTATTCTGTTTTCTCCAGGCATGGGACTTTTGTACTTCTTGAACCACAACCTCAGAATTCTCTGGGAATTCCCCCAGCCAAAATTCTGGGAACTGTAGCAAAAAAAAATCTTAAGTCCATAGAGGAGTTTTCAGGAATCACATGTGGGCCTTGGTAAGCAACTAGAATGGCCATTTGCCTGTGGAGGAGAAGGAAATGGATGGGAGTGGCTAAGCCTCAGGGGCACTTACAGGATTATGAGACAAGTTGTTTCTTTATAGAACCTATGGACAGAGAGGCTACTAGTTGCATGATCCATTATATCGTAGCAGCCCAGGAGCTTAGCTACTCCAAACCATTTCCTGATTGTTTACATGCAAATAGTAGCTCTGGGGTTAGCAGTGCAAGAAATATGAAACTCCAAAGCCTAATGTTCTTTTCCTACCTTTAATCTGTATTCTTTTAATAGTTTACTATTCTTAATTCAGACTAGAGTTTGGCATGTAGGTTTTCTATAGTTGAAATGTAGTTGTATGAATTTGTCAGGTCAGAAACTGACACTAAGACAGCTTCCTAAGAGCCTTATAGACCTTTATAGACCTCTGAGAAAAATCAGAAGACCACGTTTGTTACAGCTGTTTGTTACATTAACCCCTGAAAAAATGGTTAAGTCCAGTGTGAAAATAGATAACCATTTCCAATCATACCAAAATTCATTTGTGTATCAAGATAAAACAAGTCGCTCCATTGTTGCAGTGATTCCAAGCAACATCAACTTGTCTATTTCTGCAAGCTTTATTTATCTACATTGCTTCTGTGTTTCATAATGGTAAGAATACCTCAGCATTGTTGCAAACATGTAACGTTTTGAGAAAGTTACAAGTACAGTACATTTCAGTTACACAGAAATCAATCTTACAACTATAGAAAAATTGTAGGCACAAATGCTTAAAAATATATGAAAACTAAACTTAAGTTGCAGGGAAATACTTAAGTTACATTTCAATTAAAAATATAGCATCATAAAAGGTACAGTAAAAATATAAAAAATAATATTTTTTACATTCTAAACATTCAGGAACATATAGCTCAAAAAGGCACAATCAAAAAGCAGATAATACATCATTAAAATACATAATTAAAAAGCAAGAAGCATTATAACTTTGAGCATTTATTAGCCTTTAAGCATATTACTAGACACACATGAAAAATAGTCTTAAGTGCTCACCAGCAAACCGGTTTGAATCTGTGGAGGAAAACGCATGTTGTCCTAGTCTGTTGTGAGGTGCTCTTATGAGCTGTGCTGCTACCTGTTGCTGCTCTTTGATGTCTGGTGCCCAGTATCAGTGTTGTTGTTATCTGGTGTATTGCATTTGGCATTGCACATATGTGCTTCTCGCCTCCTTATATGTATATTTCTTTCAGTAGTTTACATTTCCCTTCAACTGTAAACAACTACATTTTTCCAGTTTAGTTATCAATTGCTGATCTCAATAAATAGAGCAAAATTAATGGAAATCTCCATTGCTTTTACTGGGGTGGCAAAGTATGACTCCTGTTAATTATGTGTAGCCTGCAGAAATTAATATGAAAATTGCACAGAGAGTGCTTTAAGCTCTATGGGGCGGTATACGTATAAGCAGCACACTTTGCTTTTAATTATGAGACAAGCAAGTTGCTACTATGGCAGAGAGTTGTTTTTTGTTTAGACTAACTGGTCTTTGCACCTGGGGGATAAGTGAGGTGTTGCCAGATTAAATAACAGAAGGAGTAAGTTACCGTATTTTTCCGTTTATAACACACCCCCATTTATAAGACACCCCCCCCCCAATTTTCTAACCCAAAATTTAAGAAAACTTAGCTTGAGGATTCAGCCTCCAAGCTCAGAATGTTGGACATTTTGTCTCTGTTGAATCTTGAGCCTACAGGCTCCACCTTCAAGGAGGTGTGTTCCAATTGGTTTGTTCAGGATCAGCTGACGTCAGTTCCATAAGGCTCATGATTGGAGGTAGCTAAGTCTCCTGACTGTAGGAAACTAAGCCTCGTGGCTGAAGCAAGACTGTTTAGAGAGGCAAGGTATGTGCTGTTTTGTTCTCTCTTCAGCTATCTCAGCTTACTTCTGTGTAAAAGACGCCCCTCAATTTTTAGGGTAATGATTTTAGGAAAAAGTAGCGTCTTATAGATGGAAAAATACGGTATAGGTCCAGCAATTTACTACATCAGCAAAAGCCACCTACTGATCATGTCAACACTTTCAAACTTTCATGGTCTAGAAGGTTTTTTCCTTTATTTTGTATTTCTGTATCACATATTGTGTTCCATATCATGTTCAAATATTTTTTATTTCCATATCACGTTATTTTATATTTCCATTTACATGTTCAACTGGCAGTTACGAAAGAGATTATTTTGCAAGACAATTTTATTTTTGATATTTTATATTGAACTTGCTTTTAGACTTGGCTGGAGAGCTGGCTGTTTTGCTGTGACTTTTAGTAAACTGCTGTTCAAACCTCATTTTTCAGGCACTATGTATATTTTCAGGATTGCGTTTTTTACAGTTCCCATAATTATTTTAACACTCTATACATTCAAAATTTTAAACCTTGATAAAATGTTCTCCAGTGGCTTCAAATGGCAGAGATGATTTAATTGTTTGTGGGAAAACCTAGATCAATGGATGAATATTTTAAATAGCAAACTGTTCCCTTTCTTGGATAGCATTGACTATTTCCCCCCCAGAAAAATCCTTATTTACTCCCTTCACTTGCCTTAGCTTTGTTTGTTTACTATCATCAGACTCTTCTGTTTAATTTTATGACTAGTATTTCAAAAAAGAATTTAAAAAGATCTGTACCAATATAATGTAAAGATTTTAAATATATTGCAAACCAGATTTCCTGCCATTGTCTTGTAGCCTATATACTAGGGATGGGCAAATTTTGCGATTCTTTTTTTGGGGGGGGGGGGCACTGATCATATTCTAAATGATTTTTGATTTTGGCAAAGAAATCCCACCCCACCCTAACAGTTGAAGAGGCCCCAAAATTGACATAGTTGTCCCGTGTGCCTTTAGAGGGGCAATGGGTTTTTAGGCCAAAAGTTTGAAAAATTAAAAAAAATTAAAAAACAAATGTGACCCGAGAGATACCAAGGGGCACAGTTGGGCTGCTGGGGATTACAGGTACCCAGTCCTTCTGATATAAAGTACACCATTGTTTAAAATTAGAAATTCCTGTTTTCTTTGCAAAACATCCAGCCAGACCAGAATTACATGTTTCTGCTAAAACTGCTTTTCAGTGGGTGTGTCATAATTAATTTCTTTGAGGAATGAACTACATATATGAATCCATGTTTTGTTTTGACTATTTATGCTCTTAAAGTTTACTGAAAAAATTATTAGTGGAAAAAAAGTTTCTTTTATTTCTGTATTGTAATAAATCATTAAGTAAACACACATCAGTAACTATAAAGAAAAGCAGTACTGCCCCTGTATGCATCAGCTGTCTAAAATGTTGTCCAAGGGTAAGAACAAATATTATTTTCAATGCAATATATGCTATTTTGTATGTTTGGAGAGGGCATAATTGTATTTTATTTGAAAACCTGCACCTTGTATCTGCTTTGTGGTGACTTGGGGCCAGTTCCAGTTTTAACATTCCTGCTGAGAAATACATGTAAAAACGATAATGAAATTTTTGTGGATTTTGTAGGAAAGTTTGGCAAGCAATAAACTTCCTTCCTGTTCAGTTTCACCTTTGCACTTGACGTTTTAAGTGTGGATTCTTCTACTGATAGAAGAAAAGTATACTGCAGTCAGCCCCAAATTAACCACTATGACAGAGAAAACCTCTCATGTAATATATTGTGATCCGCTCTCAGTCCAAGCTATACAGTTGTACACATACCTGCTTGTACTAAATAAGGATAGCATTACTAAGAAAATTTTGTTTTCGAACTTAAAACTTGGTATGGACTTCACTTTCTCCAGTAGTGAGATCAAAATAAATGAAACATAAACATGAATTCTTACTAGCTATGTTCAAATGTTAATGCTAAACCTTTATTTGTGGGATACAAATAAGTCTCTGTTATCTTTGTACACAAGTATGCCATCTCCCTCTTTCATCTTTGTCATAGCCAAAAGGGGTTAGCTTTTGCATGCATTTTTTAACATTTTTGTGTGATGGAGACCAACTGTGCAGTTCTGAGATTATTAAGTTATGTTTAATGTTAACTACAATTTCTTTGAAACAAACCAACTTCAAACCATAGGGTACAATAATATTAAATAATCATGTACAATCAAGTCAATTCTGACTTAACGGCAACACTTTTCAGAGTTTTCTAGATAGAAAGTACCCAGAAGTGATTTGCCATTCCGTTCTCCTAGGGGCATCCTGAGATCATGCAGCTTGCCCAAGGCCACACAGGCTAGCTCTTCTGAAATGCAGAGTGAGGGATTGAACTCCCAACCTCCTCTGGCTCCACAGCCAGATACCTAATTCATTAAACTGTCCAACCAATGGGGTATGACAGTGGCTTATTAAAACAAACCATAGCTAATATTAATACTGTTTCAAAGGCGGGATGAAACCAGCCTTAGACTGGCTGACTGATGGACTTCCACTCCCTGAAACAGCCTTAGACTCATAGATTTCCACTCCCTCCTCTACCACAGCCTTATGAAATGAAAAGATCCAAATTTGCATTTACAGCTGTAGTAGAGGAGGAGGAAGGAAATATATGAATTTGAGGCTTGCTGTATCTTTTTCTTGTCAGGCTAAACCTTTCAGATTGGACTGCGACTGCCTTTATCACCTACCCCTGGGTATGCTGGCTAGGGCTGAAGATAGTTGTAGTCCAAGAACATTCGAAGGGCCATTCTTTCCCCACTCCTACACTAAACTATAATATAGAGGGTGGGAATTCTGCAGTCCAAGGCCCTTTTGCTTTCTTTAAATGCCTTTTTGTGATTCTCTAGTGAAATTCAGCAGGAAATGTGGAAAATACTGTTCAAAATGGGAATGTTTAGCTCAAACAACTTTACATAGTGTGCCACTGAATTCACTGCTGCAATATATTTAAAAGTTTTAATGCTTACGTATAAAGCCCTAAACGGTTTAGGGCCTCGCTACCTGACGGAACGCCTTCTCCCACCTAGATCTACCCGTATCACCCGATCTAGCCAGGAGGTGAGGCTGAGGAGCCTAACGCCGAGGGAGGCCCGGAAGGAAAAAACAAGAAACCAGGCCTTCTCGGCAGTGGCTCCTCGTCTTTGGAACAGCCTCCCTCCTGAGATTCGCATGGCCCCGTCGCTGGGCATCTTTAAATGCCAACTGAAAACCTGGCTGTTTAAGCAAGCCTTCCCTCCACCCACCATCTGAATTTAGTTATTTTGTGTTTTCTTCCATCTTGGATCATTGTTTATTTAGTAATATATTGTTATGATTTTAAATTGTTAAATTGTTATATCATATGTTGTTACCCGCCCAGAGTAGTCTATATGACTAGATGGGCGGGCTATAAATGTAATAAATAAATAAATAATAATAATAATAAAGCAAGTTGTAGTATGTTGTAAGGTTTTGTTTTTTTAAATGTAACAGTACATTCATTTATTTTTAAACAATTTTTTTTTCCAAAGGGAAAATGCTTTGGAGACTTGCTTTAAATTTCCCCCCAATAGCTACTAAATTTCAGTGGTGTAAGTGGTTTTGTGCAGTCTGTAGTACATCCTAGGAAACAAAATTGCCCTATAGGCCTAGCAAACCTGCCTACCCCAGTTCAATGTGATTTTCAGATCTGGTTACTTTGTGCATATAATGTCTCAGTTGTTGCATGGTGCTAGTTGTTTTTTGTTTTTTGTTTAATTAGTAATTAATGGCACTTTTTCAAAATCAGTATTTGCTCAAAGACAAAACTAAACATAGCTTCTCATATTATTGGGCATTTCTGCATTTGTTGGTTCAAACACTACCTTGCCATTTTTTCTAGAATATTAATAGTTTTGTAGGGAGATATAGTGTGGGGGAATACCCCTCCCCAAAGTTGCTAAGCTGTTGGCTGATTCTACAGTAGTAGGGCAAACTCTCCTGGATGACGTCACAGCTGCTTCTGGGAGGAGCTGCTACCCATTCTTCTTCTTTCTCATAGGTGATAGAGAGCTTGCTTAATTGCCTTTCCTTGGGCCAATCATAATGGCATTAAGTAACCATTGTCCTATCTGAACTCCGTCAACTATCTGTATACTGTCAACTATCTGTGAGCTTGTAAGGTTAATAAACACAGTCCTCCTGGGGGCAGGGCAGTTGTCTTATTCGAGGTCCTCTTCTACTAGTCGCCCATCAGGAGCACTGCTGACAGACATCCCTGTGTGTGGCTGACTTCTTTAACTTCTATTCTCTAAGACTATTTGCTATCCTAATTACTTGTGACTACATAGACTATCAGCCTGCTCATTTCATGACTCCAACAATATAGTCTTATAGTTCTCTTCCCCCTAACTTTTCCAAGCTTTTTATGGTCTTTATATTAAATGTTATAAATCTACAAGTTAGCCCACTGTTGTTATTCCCATATTACATATGAGTAGATGAGTTCATGGCTGAACTCATATTCAAATCAAATAGTTCATGTTCTGGTCTATTTTGCATGTTATGGGCTGTCAAGTTGGAACTAACAGGTCTTTCAACATAAGTGAAATATTTGGTTTTACTAGTTCCACATGTACATACCCAGTGAATTTCCATGGCTGAGTGGGGTTTCAAACCCAGGTCTCCTGAATCTTAGTCTGTCACTCTGTCCACCGTACCACAGTGTGTATCTCTGATCTATTTCCATTATCAGTGTACTGTCTGTGTATCATTACACAGTGAAGTAATGTTGCTGAACCAAGGTACAGTATTACAGTAAATGCTAAATGCTTACTGAATGCTTTGGAGAAAAGAAGTCTGTAAGAAATATTCTGTTGAAGGGGCATTACAGCTTTGAATAAGAAAAACTACAATATAAGATCCACAAAAAAGCAACTAATATACTTGTTTAAAGAGAAAAGAGAAAAGAGAGATGTCAGAAATGCAGAAACAATATGTAAAAGATAACCAGAATAAACATATTAAACATATTTTGTTTAATGACTTAATCTGTGGAGTTAGGCCTGTTTGCAAAATCTTGATTCCAAAGTCACAGATGCATTGGGAAAGAAAGCCAGTTGTGAGGATTTTAGCAGTTTGGTGCAATGGCAAACTATTATGGTTTTATCAAATAATTTCTACAATTGTGAGACTGTATATTTTATTTGAATGTGGACTGACCAGTTCTAGAGGCATGTTACAGTTTTTAAAATTCTCCCCTTCCCTGGTCTCAACTCACATAAAAATGTTGCTTTCGTATTTTAAAAAATGTAAACTGTTGAGTTTTTGAATGAATGCCATTTTAGGGAGAATGAATTATCTCTAAGTCTATAATTCTCTTGAAGCTTACATGAGACTAGATTCAACTGAACATAGTGGAATCTGCTTTTACATAGACACATGACTGCACTATAAATGTATTTTTCAATATGGTGAAGGAGAGTGTGCTAATTCAGTTGTATTATCTGAAAGTCTGGAAGCAAAGTCTAATGTAAACACAGGCTGACAATTTAATCAGTCTGTTGAATATGATGTGTGGTGACCACTATCTCACTTGAAAGAAAGGAAGTGATACAGATTGTGATAATCTATCATGAATTAAGCCTTCATTATCATACATTCTGTGTGATTACTAGACTGCAAATCAACTGTACTTTGTCAGAATCAGAAGCCACTAGCTTCTGAGTGTTGCTAGTTTCCCACTCATTGTCATGTCATGTCCTATCATTCGATAGGAAAGGAAATGCAAAGGAAGTGAGCATCACTGCTAGTTCAGAACATTCCAGTGAGGTTGGAAAGTTTGAGAAAGAGCTCTGGTGAGAAGAAAAAGGCCTTACTGACAGGGTGTAGTTGTCCTTAGATCTCTTTCACATCAATATTCTGAACAATGAAATAATCCTTCTCTCTTTTCTATGTTCTCCATCTCTGACTTCAACAAATTTTGCAACAAAGACAGAAAATAGATGTATGTATGGGGGGGGGGGCAAGAAGAACGACCAACGAGAAATAAGCAACAGCCTTCATTGTCCGAACATTCATTTCCAGTCATTGACAACCCAAAGCTGATTTAATTTACCAGTTACTGTGCGAATAGCCATCTCACGCTCCAGAGCTGTGCAAGATCACATACGCCATTGAAATAGACATGTGCTTGTTCCCTTGTGAGCACAGATGAACATTGTGGCCCAGGTAGCAGGGCCTGAATCTTTTGGCCTTGGGAAGCTCAACCACTAATTAATAGAAGTGAATTTGGTGCCTATATGAGGCTCTTGCTCACAAAGAACTCTTAGAAACTCAGAATATAGATACCAGAAATCATGTAATACCTATAAGACAAATTAGTTTTTATTTTTAATTGATTTTTTTTAAAAGCAGGTTCATCTTATAGATGCTACATGACTTCTGGTTTCTCTTTTGCTACAACACACTAGCACAGCTACCTGCTACATTACCTTTTATAGAAAACAAGTAGGATCATAAGCAGGCATAGATTCCTTTACACAGGGTTTTCTAGCATGACTTTATTTATCGTCACTATGTGATGGTGCTACCATTAGCAAATTTTGTGGCTTATGTTAAGAACCTCAGTAAGCCTGAATATTACTCCAACTTGGCTTGAGAATCTTTTCAGCTTGAATATAGTTGCTTAAATATTTTATGTTTTATCTAGGAATTCCCCACATCGTGACTGAAATCCAGTAATAAATTGCAGCCAGAGTAGGCCCATTGAATCAGTGGAAATTATAGAGGAGTTCCCAATCACCACTGATTCAATGGTCCTACTCTAGTTGCAACATACTACTGGATTTCAGCCAATTCATAAGATACTTTGATGCATATTCAATATTATACATCAGCTTGAAACCGATTGCAAAATAGTTGACGTTAATAATATTAATTAATGTTTCTGTATTTTAAATGATATTAATGGTAAAAAATAAATGGAAGAGATAAATGTTTAGTGAAAATAATATATGCCCTTGGCTCTGGGGAATTTTTCAGCCATGGGTTATGTTTCAGTCTAGTCTTTATTTTTATTTATTTCTCTGTACATTTAGATGTCCTTGGCAAGCTGTCAGCTTGTCTACGTATCATGGATTGCTGTCTCTCATATTGCAAGCTGTGAGAATGTTTGAGCAGCTCTAGTACATAGGCTGGTGGTGGGGAATCCCAGACTGTGAATAAAAGACTTTCAAATTGGATCTGTGAATTTGCTCCAAGTCTGAAGATTGAATGTATAAAACATACACATAAATTATGATATATTGCCTCCTTTCCTTAGTACATGTAATTAAAAGCAGGATAACAGTAAACAGCTAGGAAGAACAAGCCTACTTTTTTATACTGTCCCCCCCCCCCAATAATTAAAAACAAGAGAAAGAAAAGACAACTGCAGTATGAAGCAAGGAGAGATTTATTTATGAGTCAAAATGTTGTTCATTTAGGTGGATGCTGTCTGAAGGATTTATATGTTTCTGTTAAATGGACATGAAAAGCTTGCTGGTCAGAATGTGACTCCTTACATAGGCCAGTACAAGTCAAATGGTTTAAGTCTGAGAGGCCAATTGACACTACTTAAGGAATTTGGAATCCCAGTGTGGTGTAGTGGATAGAGTGACAGACTAGGACTTTGGCCATGGAAACTCACTGGGGGAATGGAAATGGTAAAACCACTCCTTAAATATCTCATGTACCTTGAAAAACCCTATTAGGGTAGCTATAAGTCGGTTCTGACTTGATGGCGCAGAACACACACATAAGGAGCCTGTGCTTCTGTTCCTTCATTAGCATCAGCTACATGACTTGGTTTGCAACAAGAAATGTAAGTGGCAACTCCATGGCGAGCAACAATTTGTTGCTGTGATTTATACCATTTTGAATTGTGCTGACATATGTAAAAATGGGATTCTATCCAATATTAGCAACCAGTTCAGCACTGATTTACAATGCCCTTATAGCCATGTAGTGCTAAATTGTCTATATACACTTCTTCGTATACATAATATGCCAAGATTCTAACGTTTTTACAACATTTTCATGTCTTTATTCTTCTTAGGATGGCTCATACTTGGCAGAGTTCCTGCTGGAAAAAGGCTATGAGGTGAGTGACTTGTCTTGGTGACTGACTGCAGACTCATGGAATAATTTAGAAACAGTTTCCTCACTGCTGTCCCTTTCTGCATATGTTTTCCACTCAGCTTTTAGATAACAAGTCAAAATGTTAGAAAAGAATGTGCAACATGGCTTGTAAGCATGCCAGCTTATTGTACTATTTATCATGGAGTGTCCTGTGGTGGAATCCCTTCAGTCCTCAGGGTATGGCTCTTTTTACACACTTCCTGCTTGTTTCAGATAAACAGCAGCCTCTGCTGCTGCTGCAGCAAAAGAAACAGAGGATATATTATCATGTACCACATTAAAAAGGGGAGGAAGCCCATGCTCATTTTGAATAGCTAGTGAAACTGATGGTTTTTGTACAAAAAGAGATTTTATACTCAGTTTTTCAGGTACCAGATTAAATTATTCAGTCTTTAGAACTGGACAACAGCAACAAATTAGAGAAGTTATATAATGTTATACCATTTGCAGTGCTTCCTTCTTGTGATACATGATGCAAAATTGTGCTATTCAGTGTGTGTACAAGTAAAGAATGCTGAAGCCTTTACTTTCTCATAGTCCTTTTCCAAAAAATATTCTTGCTCAGTGAAGGTCCTTTACAATGTGTGAGTGAGCTCACCTGAGGGGGAAAAAGCTGTTGAATGGTAGGTTGTAGGGGAAAAGTATTCTCAACTATTTTTTCACATATGGGAGGGTTCTGCTCTCTGCCCCACCTCTCAGGAATCCCTTTGATCCCACTCCACCTTTTCTATAAAATTGGGACATTTCTGTATCACAAAGCATCACATCTAGTTTGGCTGTGGCACCCCAAAACATGTGTCAGCTACCAACCTGTAGCTTGTCTAATATGGGCAGTGAACTGTACCTTTTAACAGGAATTGTAATTCTTAGCAGTCTTTTCAACCTTTCTCTTCAGGCAAACTTTCCCTTAGTGACTGGTTGCCTGAGTGGCGTTTTTTAAATATGTTGCTGTACTTGAGGGGGGCCCTTTTGAAAGAGCCGTCCCTCAAGGAGGTAAGAGGGATGGCTTGTAGAGAAAGGGCCTTTTCGGCAGCTGCCCCCAGACTATGGAATGCGCTCCCAACTGAGATTCGTCTGGTGCCGACACTGATGATATTTCAGCGCCAGGTCAAAACCTTCCTGTTCCAGAAGGCTTTTAATTGAAATAATATCAGCTGTGGGTCCTGATGGCAATTTTTAGAGTATATATTTTAATTGCATTTTAATTGTTTTGTCCTTTTATTGTATTTTAAATGTTGTAAGCCGCCCAGAGACCTTTGGGTAGTGTGGGCGGCATATAAGTTAAATAAATAAAATAAATAAATAAATAAATACTTTACTGCTTTGAATGTATTTTGATGTTGCTTACGGTTTTTAGTGTGATATTTGTTTGATCCTTTCAGTATTGTATAATCACTTTTGTTAGCTTTTCATGCTATCTTTTAATGTTGTAACCTGCCTTGGGTCCTTTCTAAGGAGATAGGTGGGGTAAAATATTTTAAATAAATAAATCACAGAGTAAAGCATCAAAGATTACAAGTTCTGTGCTGCATTTTTTAAATTACAGGTACATGGAATTGTTCGTAGATCTAGCTCTTTTAACACAGGACGGATCGAACATCTTTACAAGAACCCGCATGCTCACATAGAAGGAAGTAAGAACATTATTTACAGATGGGATGGAGGGATAAATGATGTGTTTTTGTTTGTGTTTGCTGCATGATCTGTTGGAAGGTTTCTATAGGACCGAATTAGGCTGGGAAATTCATGACGACGACTAGTAATTTGAAGTTTTCCCCAAGTCAGGCAAGGAAAAAACAAAACAATTTCCCCCAAAGTTTTTCCAGAAGAAAACATGAAAGTCAGCTAAGAAAGGGAGAGTGCTGGGCAGTGGTGTGCTCAGTATAACAACAGAATACTTAATCTGTCTCTTGTCCCAATACTAAATACAAACACCCAGACCCAGCATTCGTTCCAGCTGGTCTCTTGGTGAAGCAGTAGTTACGAGAGCTCAGCAGTAACTTACTGGCCAAAAAATACTGAGACGAGTATAGTATGCTATTTTAGAGAAACTGAATTAGACGGACCTATTATGCCTTAAGAGGATTTTCTTAATATTTGAAGTAATATTTTTATGATAGATGGAAAACCTATGGTAATGATTTATCTCAGAATTCTTCATGATTTCTGTGAGAATGTCTTTTTACTAGAAGAGTGATTGATAGAAAACCTTATCTCTTTGTTGTTACTATTATTTTTTTAAAACAAAGGTCAAGGCCCAGCAGTGTGATTCAGTACGTGGCTCCAGTGCAGTTGGGACTTTCTTCTCCTCTCACTCCTGCTGCAGTTGCAACAAAAAACATGCTCTGGAAGGGTTCTTAGCTCTCTGGAGCAATTTTTCAGAATGCAAAAGGGACTACTAGAGCAAATTTCCAATTCTGACTGAAGCAGTGGGCATAAAAAAAAAATCTGAAAATTTCTGTTGCTATAATATCTTTAAAAGTGTGGTAATGCCTTTAAAGGTACTGCACTCCTGTGGATGTTGGTATTAATCTGCATTTTGTGTAATTCAGGTTATAGATTATATTTATAATAACTTGTAAAGTTCCTATGGTACTGAAAAATTAAACTACAGCATTCACATTCCGTTTGATCAGTGGTCCCCAACCTTGGGCCTCCAGATGTTTTTGGACTTCAACTCCCAGAAATCCTGGCCAGCAGAGGTGGTGAAGGCTTCTGGGAGTTTTGGTCCAAGAACATCTGGAGGCCCAAGGTTGGGGATCACTGCGTTTGATTATGTGAAAGGTGACTTGAAGACAGCCATGTAGCTTGCACAATGAAATATTTTAAGTACATGCTAGTCTTTAATTTAACGAGAGATTAATTCAAACTGGAAACTTCAGTAGAATATGGTATGATAAAAGTAACACTAGGATTATGAGGCACTACTGTACATATTTAATATAATATTGTATTGAAAATGTAGTTCTCAAATCTGCATGATCCTGATGATGTTCTTTGTTATCTGAAGATATGAAGCTACATTATGGGGATCTCACAGACAGTACATGCCTAGTGAAAATAATTAATGAAGTGAAGCCCTCTGAAATTTACAACCTTGGTGCTCAGAGTCATGTTAAAGTAAGTAGTATGCATTAACTTGGATTTTTAAAAATAGTGACAAAATTTCCTCTGGGAAAAATCAGAAACTTATGTATTTTATCACTACTTTTTTTGTTAGATGTTGCCTCTTTCAATCTTTCTTGGAAATTTGTGTTAGTTTCATTCTGTAATCATTCTCTCCCTTGCAAATTATATAGCAATATTTCCCAGATGTGTATACATCTCAAATTCACTAACTTTCCCAAACCCCTCTGCGATCACTTTTCTTTCTTGGATATCCTTCATTTCTCAGTGGACATCCTGCTAAACCACAGTTCCATGTGACAAGAAGCCTAGGTGAGATTGTTGGACTACCATGGCTGTGAGGAGGAGCTAAGAAACTTTCACATCACTTTGTGCTTAACCATCAGAGATGGATTGTTTGGATTCCAGCTCCCAGAATTCACCAAGAATTCCCCAAGCAGAATTCTGGGAGATTCAGTCCAAAAACGAAAGTCTACAGACCAGCTTTCCTTACTCCTTGTGTGCCTCTAGCAGCCTCTTTTCAAAAACAAGGAAACTGACTCAGTATTCCCTGGGAGTTGCAAGGCGTCCTGGGAGTCAAAAAATCTGAAAGTCCTATCCTTATTGACCAGTGGTTGTTGTGTAATGTGAACAGGCAAACTCTTGTTAACGTCAGCTGTGGTTTCTTTGGAACAAGCCAGCTTCAAACTATGTGTTTTGAAGCTGACTTTATTCAAGAACAAATAGTTAACATTAACTACAGCTTAGGGTTCAAATGTCATGCTAACCTGTGATTGTTCAAAAGTGAGAACAAACACTTGGAAAGGTTTTTTTTTGTGCTTCATGAGAGAAGAAAATGGAAAGACAGGATCCCTAGGCTCACCTACGCTTGTTCTTATCTCAGTAAATCCTGGTTTAGCATGTCATCTGAATAAGGCTGCTGTGCGCTTACTTAGATCACCAGACATACACACTATGTATCTTCATATAATGTGAAGAGAAAAGAGAGTAAATGTCATATTTGATCAAAGAAAAACCTGATGTGTTTCTGTCATTAAAAACTAACTTGATGTTGGCTGGCAAGGATATTCACTTTTCTCATTGTTTCCTCTCTTCCTTCCTTCCACCTCCTGTATTAAGGTGACATGATATGCCAACCAAATTCACATTGGCTGAAACACAGTCACCTTTGGAATTTTTGGGGGGTATGTGTGTGTGCATTGGGAAACAAGTCTGAAAATAAATGGAATAAATATGAAGATAAGCGGTATCATTAGTTCCTCTTGACAGTTGAATTTATTAATAAATTATTAACTATTAATCTAATAAACTGAGAAGGCCCTCTCTCATGTCTTCACCAATTGATGTTGAGAAGGTGGTGGAACCCAGAGAAGGGCCTCCCCAGATCTTAAATGCTAGGTAGGCTCATATGGGATGGTACAGTCTTTTTAAAATTTTGATATACATAGTATCACTGCACAGATGTTGTAATTAACAGATATAGTATATTGTTAATCTTATACTATGTTTTAAGAGTAGCATGTCATTAGCCACAATACTGATACTTAGATTTTAATCCATCTCAGTAACTGAAACTGTAAGTCACCATATATAGACTGAATCCAGCAAATTGTAAGATAGCAGACCACATTTTCTTACATAATTATTCTTGTGGTGTAAGGCATAGTGGCAGATTGCCACTAATTAATTAGTCTCTGCTTGGATTCCTGTTTGTTTACCAAACCAATATGATGACTTGTTAATTTGCTGCTGGGAGGTAGACCATTTCCTTTATACTAGCGTCAATATGGAAGAAGATTTTGGCTTGTTGCTAGTATGAGATGTGTTGAGTGTGTATTCATGTAGCTTTCTGGATCACCATTAGTGTAAGTTCATAGGCCATAGAGGAACTAGTGGAGTTCCCCATTAACAGAAAAAATAAATAAAAATAAAATAAAATAAAAAATGTCATTCTAAAAATCTTTCTATACTACATAAATATTGTTTGTGACAGAGAGACATCTCCTAAAATTTAGTGATGCCTTTCCAAACACATTGTATCATTAGATCTAAGTGGAGCTGCCACCTTGATAGAAGTTTGTCAATTGGAATTTCTCTTAAAATTAGTGGACTACTAGACAAAAATGTAATTATGAAAAATCTGAGTACTTGCAATAACTGTGTTAGAAAGGGTAAGTGAAAGAGGAACACAAAAAACTTAAATTTTCATGCAACCCTCTTTTATAAAAATGAATCATTCACTTTAAAAAACAACAAGCAAAGCTGTATGGTCCTTAAACCATACAAAAGCAAGAGCAGGGGACACGTTTATGGAGTCATACACACACAATTTTTTTAAAGCCAGCTTTCAACCTAAACTAATGATCAAGCTATGTACTAATATATTGTGGATAGTGCAGAAATACTCTCTTTCTTTCTTTCTCTCTCCATATATAAACACCTGTAATGTTCATTTCCCTCCCCCATTGCTTTTTTTTCTTTTAATTTTGAAACTCTAAGTTCCTATTTGGCTGAGGAATTTTTTTTGCACATAAATGTTGTAAAGCCCGATAAGAGCATTGGGAATAAAATTTAGTTTACCCAGTATTGGGAATTCAGGTTAAAAAGATGGCGGGGGTGTTATAGGAATTTGGTTGTTTGTTTAATTAAAAGATTATAAGGCAGAAAATACCCCCACAGGAAACAAGGACAGAACAGTCCAGTCTCATCAAAAACCCTCCATGATTTGCATACAATACTAGCACTTTGTATGGTAGAAATCACTGTAGAAGCATTCTTAAGGTAGAACAGGGTATCTTTACTTACAGTAACCATCTGTAATTATTGTCAGAGGGAAAGTGGGGGAATGAAGTCTCCAGCATGCAGGAGGTTCTGCATGCTTGCTGCTTGTAGGATGGTCAGAGTAAGAAGAGAAAGCTAATAACAAAGCAATGGGAACAAAAACAAACAGGAAGAGGGCTGGAGGCTTGCCTCAGATGCCAGAGGAAAAAACTTTACCAATCTAGTTGGTGGTAAAGAACAGTCACATTAGACTGTAAAGCTCTCTCCTGTAGATACCCAGTGTTAGTGCATGCAAGATTGCTATTATTCCAACAACCATTCACAAGCTTGCTGCAAGAACTTTCAAGTCCCATCTTACTGTGCAGGTTTTCAAAGTGATCTCTTGGTAGAGGGTTTGTCAGGATATCTGCTGTCATCTCTGCAGTGGAATAATCTGGATGGCCCCTTTCTCAGTTACACAATAGGTGGTACCTCACATCAATGTGTTTGGTGCAATAATCTTTTCACTCTAGAAGTTTGATGTAGCTGTAGTCGTATTCTATCATTTGGACTGGCATCTTTTCATCTACTCCAGTCCTTTAGCAGCTTCTCTAGCTGTAACAACTCTCTGCACATTTCTATTGCAGTAGTGAACTCTGATGAAACTCTTGTTTATGACTAGCCCATGAGATAGGCCCAGCAGCATACAAACTAGCATTTTGAATGGTAAAAATAACTCTAGAACAGGGGTCAGGGAACTTTTTTACCTTTTACCCCCCCAAAAATTTATATGCGCCAACATTACCCCCTTGATTTGAAAGGAAAGAAATCATACATTATTTGAATTCAAAATCTTATTGAATCTACACAGGCTGTGTACCAAACTAGCAGGATACATCATCAGTATCAATGGCTGCCAGGCGATGTGCCGAACTAGCAGGATGCACCAAATTTAATAAAGATGTGCACTATTTTTGCTGGAACACATTGCACACCAGCCATGGGATGGTATAGGGAGTAGTAAGGTGTCCAACGTGCCTAGCAAGTTGCATTAAATTTTTGCTAGCTCACAGAGGATTTAATTATCATTAATGGCTGCCAGAGTGGTGCTAGCAATGACATACTTGCTAGAGACAGCCAAGGCAGAGTTGGGGGGGGGGCTTTTCCTACCACTTTAATCATTCTGTGTGTGGTGTGCAAAAAGGAACAAACCAGGCTAAAGGTCATATCACCCACCCTGGTGCCACAGCCCAACATCAAAGGACCAGTGCGCTATTTTTTTTTATCATCATCAATGGAAAACTCAGCAGTGGCCAGAGGATTGGAAAAGATCAGTCTACATCCCAATCCCAAAGAAGGGAAGTGCTAAAGAATGCTCCAACTACTGTACAATTGCACTCGTTTCACACACTAGCAAGGTTATGCTCAAAATCCTACAAGGTAGGCTTCAGCAGTATGTGGACCGAGAACTCTCAGAAGTACAAGCTGGATTTCGAAGGGGCAGAGGAACTAGAGACCAAATTGCTAACATGCACTGGATTATGGAGAAAGCTAGAGAGTTCCAGAAAAAAAACTACTTCTGCTTCATTGACTACGCAAAAGCCTCTCTCTCTCTCACACACACACACACACATCCACCCACCCACCTACCCACCCTCCCTCCATTTTCTACATACTGTACATTTAAAGAAGCTTGATGAAGCCGTCGATTTCTCGCACCTTCTTTCCCCTTGTTAACTGAAGCCTTTCCCTCCTCGTGCTTGCTTGCATTCATCTCCGGCGGAAGCAGTATTCACAAGCCCCGGATTGATTGCCCGGGGCTGTAAAGCCCTAAACAATCAAGCAGGCTAATCTCCGATCTCTGAAAGAACGGATTTACAAGTGCCCTGCCGCAACCAAGGAAGTAACAGGGAGAGGTGGCTTACAATTTGAGGTTTGGCTGCAGGGGGTGTGGGAGTGGGTGGGGGGTAGCACTCTGCTCATTACCCCCAGGATTTTCTCTTTTACCCATTTGGGGTAAATTACCCCTGTTCCCCGACCACTGCTCTAGAAGCATTTAAAGTAGGATCTTTACTTACAGTAACTATCTCTAGTTACAGTCAGAGGAGAAAGGGGGAACTGGAGCCTCGAACATGCAGGGATATGCATTCATTTTAAAGATAATATTTTTCAGAAATTGATGAACCTGAAAATGGGGGAAAAAAGCCTTTTCTATGTGTTTTTCCTTTTTTTTTTTAAAGGCTCATGTCCACATTATACTTGCCATCATCCCTCATAGGTGTTTTAGTGGAGGATGTTATAGACCATTGTCTGAAGGCAGGCCTTTAATATTCTAAAGAGAAAGAGTTGAGACTGAGAAATTACATTAGGAAAATCTCTGCTCTTGAATCTTTTGTAGAGGAGACTTATTCTACAACACCTGTGGGTAGAATTCTGCCCACAAGACTTTCCTACTGGAGGAAAGATATATTATTATTGATTTTTCTTTTTTCTGGGCTCCTCCCCACAAAGAACAGTATATAAAATGATGCTTGTTGCTTAGGAGGAAAGATGAATCAGCAGATATAGCCTCCTTCCCCCAGCAGGGCCTTCTGCTATGTCTTGGTCACATCTGTGAACATAAGGGCAAATACATGTTGGAACTTCCTTAATTAACAATTGTGTGCTGTCAGGTTGATTCCAACTTATAGCACCCTTTCCAGGGTTTTCTAGGTAGAGAATACTCAGAAGTAGTTTACCATTCCCATCTTCTATGGGTACTCTGGGATTGTGTAGCTTCCTCAAGGCCACATAGGCTGGCTCTTCTCCCAGGAGGGACAGTGGGGATTTGAACTCCCAACCTCTGGCTCTGCAGCCAGATACTATTGAGCTATCCAGCCAGCACTGGGAACTTGCTTAGGATTGACTAAAATTGTTATCTAAGATTCTAGCACCCTTGCTTGCTAAATTCTGGAAATGACCTTTTAACAGTTTTTATTGAAATGACTTAACTTTTGAATAGGATTCCCAGTGTGGTGTAGAGCAGTGGTCCTCAACCTTTTCTCAACCGCGAACCAGTTGGGGGGGTGGAGCGCCTGCAGGGGGGCGGACCTCGCTCGCGTGCATGTGCATGTTGCGCTCGTGGGGGAGACGCTCGTGCGCATGCACACAGCGCGCTCGCAGGGGGCGGAACACGCTCGTGCATGGGCAGGAGATCTGTGTCTGCGGCCCGGCTCTGGATAGGCCGCGGACCGCTGCCGGGTCGCGGACCAGGGGTTGGGGACCTCTGGTGTAGAGGATAGAGGGCTCTGGAATATAGGGTTCGAATCCCCACTTGGCCATGGAAACTTACTGGGGGATTGGATCTGGTAAAACCACTCCTTAAAATATTTCACTTACCTTGAAAACCCTATTAGGGTCTATATAAGTCGGTTCCAACTCGATGTCACAGAATAATAACAACTTTTGAATAATGCATATTTAAATTATATTAGTAATATAATTAATAATTGATCAACTATTTTTATATATCAAATACTTACATATCTATAGAGGATCATGGTTTTATCATTTCTTTAAACCCCTGTAGCACAATCCTTAGGTATGATGCGATACTACATGAAAGTCTAGGATTGGCAGAATGCCTGAAACATTATGTAAGAGCCCCTATGATGTAGTGGTTAAAGGTGTTGGGATGTGAATTACGCAATCCAGTCTCAGATCCTCAGTCAGCCATGAAACTCACTGGATGATCTTAGGTCAATTTGCTGTGTCTCAGCCTTAACCTTCATAACAGGGCTATTGCCAGGATAATGTGAGGAAAAGAAGAGGTATATATTCTGTGGTCAGCCCATTTGGAACAGCACTTGTGTGATTTTCTTGGGTAACATTTTAATACAATAAAGGTATTACTCCTCCTAAGAAAGGTATTATCAATGTCCAATGTGGCTTTTAACAACAACGACAATGTTTCAAGATCAGCTCTCTGTTGTGTCATATGCCAGTTCTCACATTTAGACACAGTTCTATGTGTTTTGGCTGGGATTCGATGGGAAATATTTTAGTTTAAAGAAACCGTTGTTTTCTTTTCGTCAAATAGATGGCAGCAGAGTGCTAGACAATAGATCATTCAGTTCCTCTAACTGTAATGAAAGAAGCATGACAGACAGTAGACTTCTGTCAGCTGCAACTTGTAGAAGTTGTAGTTATACATTAAATGTGAAAGAATGCTGCTATTGATAGTGCACAAGAATAGAAGACGGAGAAGGTTGTGCAATGCTATACATTTGTGAATAGTTCCAGGTGGGAAAACCTAAACTTTTAAGGTATGACATCAACTCATGAAATGTGATTGAAGTCAACTAAGATAATATACACATCAGAATAAGTAGACAAAGAGAAACAAAGTGTTCACAAGTTTCAAGTGAATAAACTACTGCCTTGGGGTGCTGTGGGACAAAACGTGCATATCTCTTCACATATAAACTAGTCAGAGAAGAAAATATCAGTCCTCTGACTGAAACGATGTCAGAAATGGTGCTCTGAAATAAAGAATATAGCTTTGTTTTAGATAGATTTTCTCATCTGTACTGTGGTAGTTGTATAATTAAAATAGAATATATAATTGTTGATAAAGGTAGCCAACTATCCTAAAAGAGGTTTCACTAAATAAGCACATTAACCTTCAAAAGATATAACTGTAAATTTCATGTAAGATATGTGTGTTTCTTTGTGTGTTTGATAGGTTCTACAATCTTTTTTCTCCATCAAGAACCTGATTATATCAAGTATCTATGCAATAATATATAGGAAAAGAAAATAATGCTTCAAACTAGTGTGCAATTTAAATATTTAGAATTGTTTTCCATTAATTTTAATTTGGAAAATGTTTATCAATATGTTACGTTGATATGAACAATTTAGACAATGTATTACAGTAGTTGTATAATTAAATAAAATATGTAAGATGGGGTCTGTTTGTAGAATCAATGTTAATTCAATCACAATAATTGAACTGTAGTATCTGGGTACAACCTATCCAGAGTTACAGTATAGTACAGATAAATTTGCATTCAGTGTACATTCTAGAAAGAAAATCTCATGTCACTAATTTTATCTCAGTTATATAAGGGGTACGTTATTTAAAATGTTCATAGTTAGCCTCATGCTGTTTGAAGCTCATGTCATTTTTTAAATACCACCCTGAGATTGTATTGTAATGTTTCATGTCACTTATTTTGTCATTTTATTATGTATATATTTTTTTAATGGCACAGGTTTGATGTTTTTGAAAAGCCTATTTAGTTTGGCTCTGATTTTCTAATCCCTATTTCTCAATCTGGCTGCTTTTTGTTGTTGTTGTTGTTAAAGAGCAATAGATTAGAGTTCAGTATGGGCTTCTGAAGGACTTTCTTAAGTCCAAAGTAAACCAAAAATATGTATGCAAGGTGAAAAATGACAGTTTCTTCATGGGATGGAATTTGACATAATTCTCATTGACTATTGAAGCAGAGCCAAAAATGAATTTAGGTGAAAGTGAAGGTGTGAATGTATTGATAATGTTACTGCAGAGTACAGTTGACCTTGGCATCCTCTTTTATGCTTACCAAAATGATCCACAAATTAAATAGGGAACAAAATTATGGCCGTAGTCCAGAGAGCTGCAGCTCGATCACCCTACCAGTATATGGAAGGTGAATAAAAGCTGTTCCCCAGTTGACACTGAGAATGTTCTGAGATTTCTTGACTCTGTAAGCGAATCTGAGGTGCAGTTCTTGTTTCTTACGGCTTCTGTCAATTTAAGTATCGTCACTGGGGATATATGCCAAGTAAAAACAAGTCATTGGTTTACAGTGGGGTGTTGTGAATGAGTTCAACAATTTGACTGTCTTAACATAACATTAAAAATTCAAGAGGAGTGTTTTCCTGCAGTATGGTTAAAAATACTTACCTTTCCCCAGAGAGAGCTAACTTACAAATTTCCAGTTGAATGTTGAAATTCTAAATTCTGATACACGTCTAGAAAGTAAAACTAATTTTACAGCTAATCATTGTTGTATATATTCAAAATATGTTTTGTATCCCTGAGCAAACAAGGGCTATATACATGTCGCATTATCTTAAGCTACATGCTTACTGTAAGATGTTTCCACATTCAGAATATAAAACACTGTATATGATAGTACTACAGCTGAATCTGTTGGGATCCACTGAGAGTTGACAAAGTGAGGAGGTTGTTTATAGTATTAATAAAGCATATGGAGCACATGCATCTTGTCAATATTACAATCTAAGAAGTTGATCCCTGGATTAAGTTTACAGTACTAGAAAAGCATGTAAGATGCGTTCTTCTTGTTAATATTAAAATCTAAGAGACTGATCCCTAGATTAGATACAAATCATAAACACAAACAATAGGGCTTTGATCTATATTTAATATCTCTAAGATAATAAGGTACACAAATATTTGTCAAGATTTGTATTAGTCCTGAAGCTGTTTAATCTCATGGTACAGATGTGGCTATTTATTTAGTCAGCAGAAAACCTGCTATGGCACAGTGAGTTTATAGATTTTTTGGCAGCTGAAGAAAAAGAATACTGATCATTTCATTCAGTTAGATCAACTCTGAAGTTATTTTTTTAAAAGCCATAATTAAATGTTTTCTGTCTCTGTGTATGAGTAGGTGGGGGAGAGAGAGAATTAGTATGGATAGATGTTAGATTTCAAAATCTATAAATTTTAAAACAAACCATTAAACTTAGTATAGAATTGTATCCTTATAGTTAAATCCTTTCAGCTACCTCTTGCAGCAAATATCATATCCAAAATGATTGACAATGAACTCTATGAGCATTATATTATTAGCTTTATAACAATATTGTATCTTTTATATTCTCACTTTGGGAAATGTTTTTGAATGCTTTCCTCCATACAGAATAAAGCTCAAACTGTTTAAATGTTAACACTCCTATTGTTTTTTGATTTAGGCATTTTTTTTTAGTTGGGTGATAAAAATGGAGAGTACATTAAAATACTGTATGGTCAAACAGATTTAAAGTTTGACTAGAGCCATCTGTTTCGCTGTTTAATCATCAAGCTGTTCTTGAAAAATAGGCCAAACATCCCAGGGGAACCAGTAGATACAAGTAGTTACAAAAATAATAAAAAGTAGAAACAGAAAACATGCAGATATCAAAAGTAAGTGATCTATAGCAATCTTTTACTTGCTTCTGAACATGTTGAACTAGACTTCTCTCTGATCCTAATATAGGCAGGTTAAAAAGCTTGATTTTCACCACACAACAGAAATACTACAACTTTAGATACATGACTCTATGTTTCTCACCACCATTTTGTGCCTGTTGAGCAAAGAATGGAAAAATAGTAAGAGAAATTCCCCCAGTTTTTCACTTTTGTGATCAGTGACACAGTAGTCAATATCCTATTGGTTAATTACACAGGAGTAGGTGCAATGATATAAATTGTAGAACTGCATTCCCACTAATTAATGGATTGTCACCAGCATCCCTCATTTTCCACCAACTTGGCATACAATAAGGGATGCAATCAGTAACCTGTTGACTACTGGCAATTTGCTGCTGCAGTTTATGCTGTTGCACTTATGTGGTCATAGCTAACTAATGGAATTCAGGCCAGTGGCCATGTTAATCAGCTGAGATATGAACAAGCCTTGTGGCCATTCATATATCCATTTTGATCCTCACACACCTGAGTTGACCAGGATTTCCTTTTTCCATCCAAGCAGAATAGCTTCCAAACTAGCCAGGATATGAAGCCATGGTTTAAAACTTGTTTAATCTCCTTGCTTAGTTAGAAGCCATTTACCTGTTTAGATGAAACAGGAAATGATAGGTAACTTCTTGGGTTTTTTCTTCTTCTTCATTGTCCAAAAGGATAAATGAATTGACTATGTATAGAGCTGTGAGACTTATTCATATATTTGGTTAATACGTTATCGGTACATGGCCATTTTCCAGTTTTTAAAAATTAGTTTAGATGTTTTATATGCCTTTTCTCTACAAAAGATGTTCTTTCTTTCCCTTTTCAGTGCTAAGTACAATTTGTATTGTATTGTATTGTATTATAACTTTTAAATACAGCTTTGAAACCAATGACTGATCTCAAGGTCAAATTCTTATTGAGTTTGATCCTCAAAATGTAGCTTCCTGTAAACTGATGGAAATTGTAACTGTAGCTGATTCTTAGAGCAAAGAGAAGCGGATGTTCAAAACAAAAGAAAAGCATGTTAGTTTGAGGGAGGAGAAAGTCTGTGTAAGCCTTAGGGATGTTCTCATTTTCTTCACTAGTGTTAAAGATGCAGAAATGTTCTGTACTGAAACATGATAATTTAAGCTTTCTTTTTAATATTGGCATCACAAATAATCTCTGAGATGGACTGTGAATGCTGTTCAGTTGGGTATAGTAGCTTAAGCTGGACTGATGTGCCATTTATGCAGAATGTAACAAAAATGAAAGTCCATTTCAGAGATTTGTTTGGCTGTCAAAAGCATCCCACAGTTTTAGAGATTTTCTAGGGCTTACAGTGAAAGGGTAGAAAAATATTTGCTAATCCAACTGCTTTAAAGTGAGAGGAATGATTGGATTGGCTGAAGGAATCAATGTGATGAATCAGCTGAGCATTGCTCCCAATAAACTTATTTTTGTCCTTTGCAAAATGATATTTAGCTATATCATCAAGTTTGCTACATGAGTATACGTACTTTTGAATTGGGGCCCTGCACTCCTACTTTCCATTATGTCCCTTCTGGCATGTGTGTCTGTGTTTGTATACAACCAGTCCTCTAGGAGACAAAGTTAATGTTTTGTTGCTTTCCTGGCAGCCCCTTCCAAACTCACAAACTGGTCTTTAAAAAAGCAGTAGTTTACTGAGACAGGGTAGGTCTATGTAGTTGTCCGTGTAACAAGTGAGCACAGAAGAGGAAAGTAAGAAATGATGGAGAGCCAATGAGGGAATGTTTCCTGAAAAAGAAAATCCCATTGTTTTTACTTGCACTGGATTCCATCCAGTGTCATACAAGCTTGTGGAATGGAACTTTTCTTCCTTCTCCCTCCTGCAGGGCCTCCCCCCCATCTGTTTTGAAGCATCTCAGACAAAATATTTCATCAGCAGATGAACAATTGTTGGGTTTCACCCACAATGTGAACTTGCCACAGAGCAGTATCTTTTTCGTTTTTATTCATGAATTGGATAAATCCATTAACATCTATGCTGGAATAGAAGTTTTGTTCTCTCTCTCCCCCCGTGTGTGTGTGTGTGTGTGTGTGTGTGTGTGTGTGTGTGTGTGTGTGTGTGTGTGTGTGTGTGTGTGTGTGTGAATTTGCTGATTTATTTACACACACACATATTTAGTCTTTAGAGAACTAGAGGGCTCTGTCTTTTTGGTGCAAAAGATTAACAGAGCTGCCCCTCTGAAAATCTGTAGCTCAGGAAGCAATGTGTCATTAATTCCTGACACCTCTTGTGTACTATAGTGAATTCACTTCTTTGCTTACTAATCTTGCTTGCTTGAGGCTGTTGTAAGGATCATTTGGTGTCTGTCTCTGAATGTAATGGGTCAGTTGATTCTGACCAGGAAATGAAGTCATTTACTCTGTCATCTGTGGTCAGCTGTTTCCAGAAGCATTTCTGTAAAAAGCACAGCTATTTGTAAAATATTCATACTACTTCTATTCTTGTATCATGCCACTAACTTTACAGTGTTGCTTTTTAAAAACATACTCAATTTTTAATCATTGCTGAATAACATATCTGTTGTAAATGAGTATGTATTTGCTTGTAAAATATAATTGTAAAATATAGTGTCTTTTGATATTTCAGTCCTTTTATATAATTTCTTTGCTTAAATTAACAGCTAGTGTTGATCGGCCTGCCATGCATATCAAAACAGTTGAATGACTGTCCTTTTTTTTTTGTTTTTTGGAAATTTTTTGATAAGTCTCAAAAATGACACCTCCAAACTATTAGCAGTAATAGGAAGATGACTCTGAAGGCTGAAGAGAAAACCAGATAGATTCTTTTAGTAATAATTAAAGGTAAAGGTTCCCCTTGACAATTTTTGTCCAGTCGTGTTCAACTCTAGGGGGCGGTGCTCATCCCCGTTTCCAAGCCATAGAGCCAGCGTTTGTCCGAAGACAATCTTCTGTGGTCACATGGCCAGTGCGACTTAGACACGGAACGCTGTTACCTTCCCACTGAGGTGGTCCCTATTTATCTACTTGCATTTGCATGCTTTCAAACCGCTAGGTTGGCGGGAGCTGGGACAAGCGACGGGTGCTCACTCCGTCACGTGGATTCGATCTTACAGCTGAAGATCTACAGACCTTACAGCACAGAGGCTTCTGCGGTTTAACCCGCAGCGCCACCACGTCCCTTTTTTTAGTAATAATATTAATTATTAATATAGCTGCTCTGCTTGTAAATGAATGGATTCTGAATTGTTCAGTGCTATGGATATAATTTTAAATTAATCCCCACCCCATCCATTCTTTTGTGATAAACCTACTGGCACTTACATACTGTCCTTTGCTGTTCTAGTCTGTTTCTTATAATGGAATCATGGAATTTATAATGTGAATGGAGCCCAAGGAACATGTAATACAACTCCTCCCAATGTAAGATCACTCAGTGGATACTGTAATGTCTAATAATGTAAGAACTGCTGTGAAGTACTGAATATTGTTTTTGTATGGGGAACATTTTTAAGGGAAGTATCTAAGTGAAATAGATGTAAGTATGTATGCCTTTTGAGTTTTTGGTCTACATTCAACTTTTATCCCCAACTGGAACAAAATCATTGAATCAGTGGGATCATGGCAATTTCTAAGCAATTGTAAATCAAATGTGTAATGCCAAAATCATAACAGCATCCCAGTCTTTAGGATATCTAAATTCATCAGGAATAATGGGAGTAGGGGGGAGGAATAATGGTAGAAGAGAGTCCTTTGTTTATGCTTGACAGAGCTGGCACATCTACAGACAGACATGGGGATTTATTAGCTATTGGTTGAAAATGAATTTAGAATGTAATATTGTAAAGGTCTCACTACACAACAATAACAACAGCAAACACTTCCTTGTAACTGTTAAAGATAATATTTAAATCTCTTTTGTATGTCAGCTGTCTAAATTAGACTCTGAAATCAGCATGAGGTTTGAACATGTACTGGGACTAGCTCGATGTGCTACAGAATTTTGAAGCAAAGGCAGGTTTGGCAGTACTAGTGGTTCCAAATTTTCCACACAGAAGGTCTTGTCCTAGGTTCCCTGATGGGTGGAGAGTCAAAGGCCAAGAGGCCTCTGCCCCTTGCCCTTTGTTTTTTTCTTAGGGAATGCCATCAATGGGGCACATTCATGTATTGAGACCACATTGATTTCAATGTGAATTAAGTGCAACTAATTTAATGTAGATCCAACCCATTGAGCCTGATTCTGGGTACAAAATAGTCTAGAAAATAGCTGTCTAAATTGCTCAGACTTTTATGAATTCGTGCTGTGTATTCAGGTTAGGAGATTCCCAGTATGTTATAGTGGATAGAGTGACAGACTAGGACTCTGGAGAACAGTGTTCAAATCTCCACTCAGCCATAGAAACTCACTGGGGGAGAGGAACTAGTAAAACCACTCCTTAAATATCTCACTTAACTTGAAAACCCTATTAGGGTTGCTATCAGTCAGTTCCCTCTTGATGGCACAGAACACACGCACATTCAGGTAAGAGCTGAATGGCAATGGAAGTAATTTCCTTAATTTCTGTTCCATTTACTATAAATCTTGTTGCAGTGCACAGAAAATTCTTCATGGTGGTTGAAATGAAAGTGACATATTCTTCCAGATGTTATTTGGGTACATTTTTAAAATTGCATAGCTTCTTTAAAATGGTAGGACACATTCCAGCTGCAATATAATCTGGTATAGAAGTTTATTCTCTGCATGAGCTGGTAACTATATTTGTGACATCTATTTCTGAGTATTAAATAGAGGTGGCAAGAGTGACTGTTGCTTATAGGCAGTTCTTTTCACCTTAGAGAGCTCATTTGCTCTCCATGCTTTTTTCCTTTTTGCTCAGAGCACATTTGACGCACAAACAAAAGTCACTTTTGTCTTGTGGTGGAAACATGCCAAGCTGTTTGACATAATGACAGGTGGGATGTTATTTAACGTTGCTAAAATTTTGGCTGTATGGATGCTTTGTTCATACTAGATTGTGTTTTGACTTGCTTGTTTTTGACTGCCATGTAGGATTCCCCTCCTTTATTGGATTTGGAACATGCCTCGAAGAATAAGTGTTTTCCTATTATATAATTTTCCAGCTGCTACTTGCCCTTTATACATGTACATACATGCTTCTTATTTCTTATTTAGGTTGAATGTCCCAATTAAAATTAATTCCATTCAGTTGGGTGGTACTAAAAGTAAGGGAGACTTAATAGCTTGTCTGAACACAGGGTGTATTCATATGTCACCATGTAAAAATTATCAACAGTAACAGACTATGGTGTAACAGAGTTGTCTTTGGAAGCCTTCTTATAAAAAGAGGGGAGATGGCGGTGCTGATACACATAGTAACATATAACTAAAATATGTGTCTTTTTAATGAGGGCAAGAATATACTTTGAAATGTGGGGTAACATTTAATCTCAGTTTTAAACACAGTGTTATCTTTCAGCTTTGGAGAAATATTGACATGAGAGAGGTGCCTTGCATTTGCAGACAAGCATTTATATTAAGTGTGTACGTGTGTACTAATATGTTTATGTAATTATAGCTGGAAGGGGTTACTCAAATATCATGCTGCCCTTTAAATGCGGAGTGATTTCTGACAATCTTCCCGCCATATGTAGGTCCGCATTTCATATCCCAAACAATACCAGTTGGTTTGCCATTCTTTGGGAGGGCACATCATGTTGAGAACTGAAAAGTGTTCTATGTGCTGAAGGTAAGTTCCAAGATACCAATACAGGAGTATTTGCAGTAGTATGAGCCGTTTCTGTGAAATGGAATGTCAGAATCAAAATGATCTAACAGAATTTTAAGAATATCATGATTAATCTCAATGTAGCAAATTTTTATTTAATAAAAAGCAGCAGTTTTGTTAAATAAAACATTTAACAAATATTCCTGGATATAGGAAAATCAGAGGTTCATGCTTGCCCCAAACACAGCATATGAGTAGAGACAGGATTGCTAAGCAGATGAGTTTCCTGACACTGATCAGAAACTTTAAAGGACTGCTTAATTAGGAAGATTTGTAGTTGTGCAGACAGCTATAATTATGCAAATACAAAGCTCAAATGTATTAAACGAGAGAATGATGAAATAAATTGGTTTGATATGCAGTGAATGTGTTAAAATGATTACAGCCAGCATTGGGTGCCAAAGGTTGCATAACTCTGCAGCTGGCTGGGCACATCTACTGAAAGGGGAGTCCCCAGTGGGGCTTCCGTCTCCTTTCAGCCACCTAGGGAGTAAGGCTATGAGAGAAGATGGGGAAATTCCCCACAGTTTCAGCCAGGAAATTATTGGCTGAAACTGTGAGCTTTACACAGGAATGGTGGCTGAAAGGACGAGGTGATGGAAATAGTATCCTTTCCTCTTAAGTTCAACTAAGGCTCAAAATAGGGTAGCTAAACAGATGAGCTCCTGATTTAATATGTAATAGCATATGGCTTCATATAGTTGCTGTTGCAGCCTTCTATCGAAACAATTCTCTTTTTGATCTCTGTGAGGTATGAACCTCATAACATCTCGTTCAGGCTCACTGGGTTGCCTCTTCACTCTGCAAGGTGGAATATGAGGTTATACATGCTTACTTCTCTTTGGTCTTACCTTGGTGTTAAAGGTAGTAAAGGTAATGGTTCTCTTATCTCCTTCTCTTCTCAAGAGCCAGCCACTTCTATGCATCCACGCTTTGATTTTGGCTTTGGCTTTGCCTGCCATTGGGTGGAATTTGGGCAAACTGGTTCTCCTCCAGATATTTAAAGCGGTTTATGGTGGGCTCTGTCCAAGGCTTAGCAAACAAGCACGTAATTTACTTTTTGTTAGAGCTGTGCATGTGTAATTTCTCCTCGCTAGGGAGGAGAAAGTAGCAAATGTGACACCTTTTTTGATAAGGGAGCCAGGAAACCCAGAAAATTAAGTTAATTAACTTATTGTCTGTTCTTAGTAAATTGGTGTAAAATATTATCTAAAATAACTATTTTGTGACATTAAAGAAGAATAAATTATAACATTTAGTAACATTAAAGAAGAATAAAAGATTATTAATATTTCAATTTCTTTAAAAGAGTTAGGAAGCATGTTGCAGGAATGAGGATCCAACGCAGAGTCCCTGCAGCCTTCACCAGTTCCTTACTTCCCCTGCAGTCCTTTATCCTGCTTTGAAGGTCACTCTTCCCTCGAGGCGCAAGGAGATTTAGGGAGAAGGAAGAATTGCAGAGATCATCTCCCTATTTCATTCCTCCAGGATGAGTGAAGTGCTACTTTTGATCGAACTCACTATTTAGATTTTAATAGCAAAATCCTTTATATGTTTACTTAGCTTGATGGGGGTTGCTCCCCAAGAAGTGTGCTTAACATTGCAGATTAAGAAAAAAAATATAAGCATTGAAAACTATTAGGCTACTGGTTCTAGCACACTGGAAGAGCTATCTGCATCTAGGATAAGCAACACCTAAAGCAATGAAGCCCCAATGGCCATTTTTGTGGTCCTTGGGGCTTCCCCCAAAACCACACTCCCAAAATGTGTCTGCACCTTGGGCATTCCCCTTTAAAACAAAATGGTAGTTTCCCCCCCCCCCCTCTATTTGCTCTCAAAATTTAAAGGCAAAATGCAATAACAAAACAATAACAAGGCCTCAAAACAAATGCCTCCAACTTCTTTTGAATTTTATTTATTTCTCAAACTTATATACTGCCCGATTAGACTTGTATACCCCCTGATTAGTGCAAAGCACTATTACAGAGTTGATGCTGAATTATAGCAGCATACTGTGATAGTGGCTGGGATTCAACTGGTGGGGAAGGTGGACATGACCCCCGAATAAGTTTAGAGACAAAGTCCATGTATTTAAAAAATGGTTTAGTCACTTGTAATAATAGAACAACAACAGCAATGATAAATAATAAAAGTGATGTTAGGTGGTTTTTTAATGCACTACACCATGCTTCTGAAATTGTATCCATAGCAATTGCCAGTTCAAGGTATGCTTATTGTTTTGTTATTAATCAGTTTTAATCATTTTGTTATTAATCAGTTTTATCACATTCCTAAAGGAGAAATACATTTCTGCAGATATTTCATGCTACATCATTGGCTGTATGCACTCACTCTGTGAAGAAGATACTCAGAGTGTTTCAGTTCACTCATTGAACTGAAGGATTTTGGTATCCTTCGAGGAAGAGTAGCAATTGTTTTGCCCTACCTCAATTTCAGGAAAAGGCAGGCACACAGGTGAAGAGTTCTCACTCAGGTCTATAACAGTATGCTTGCTCTTTCTTTCAAGTTATTCCAGCCATTGCAAGCACTGATTGGAGGCTGACCCTCAATGCAAACAACCCTTTTCTTGTCTCAGTGGGCTATTTCTAGGGCAGCCCCAACCTCTGAGAAATTGATGGGTTACAGTGGTCATGTTAAGTCTTTTGGAACAGTTTGGAAGGCATTTCAGAATTGATTGTCCCATTTTAGTTAGAAATACACTTTCTGCTGTGCTTTGTTTTAGTGCAAATACAGTCATGGCCAAAAATATTGACACCCTTGCAATTCTGTCAGAAAATGCAACCCTTCTCTCAGAAAATTGTTGCAGTTGCAAATGTTTTGGTACTCACATGTTCATTTCTTTGGTTTGCGTTGGAACAACACACACACAAAAAAAACCAGAGAAGAAAAGTCAAATCTGATACAGTTCTGCACAGAAACCCAAAAATGCACTGGCCAAAATTATTGGCACCCTTAACTTAATATTTGGTAGCATCCCCTTTGGAAAAAATAACTGAAATCAGTCGCTTCCTGTAACCATGAATGAGGTTCTTACACCTCTCTACTGGAGTTTTGGACCACTCTTCTTTTGCAAACTGCTCCAGGGCCTTCAGATTTGAAGGATGCCTTCTCCCAACTGCTGTTTTGAGATCTCTCCACAGGTGCTCTATGGGATTCAGATCTGGACTCATTGCTGGCCATTTCAGAACTCTCCAGCGCTTTGTTTGTAACCATTTCTGAGTGCTTTTTGAAGTGTGTTTTGGGTCATTGTCCTGCTGGAAGACCCATGACCTCTGGTGGAGACGCAGCTTTCTGACACTGGCCACTACGTTGTGCCCCAAAATTCTTTGGTAATCATCATATTTCATGATACCGTTCACACAGTCAAGGCATCCAGTGCCAGAAGCAGCAAAGCAACCCCAAAACATATTTGAACCTCCACCATGTTTGACTGTAGGGACTGTGTTCTTTTTTTTTTTTTTTTTTTTTTTGAAATCCCTCATTTCTTTTTCTGTAAACAGTGCCATGATGTCCTTGACCAAAAATCTCTACTTTTGTCTCATCTGTCCACAGTACATTCTCCCAGAAGGATTGTGGTTTTGTCACATAAGTTTTGGCATGCTCCAGTCTTGCTTTTTATGCCTTTGTGTCAGCAGTGGTGTCCTCCTGGGTCTCCTACCATAGCGTCCCTTTTCATTCAGATGGCGACGGATAGTGTGAGCTGACACTGTTGTACCCTGTGTCTGCAGATCAGCTTGAATTTGTTGGGAAGTTAATCTGGGTTCTGTATCTACCGTTCGAACAACCCTTCGTTGTAATTTTTCAGTAATTTTGCTCTTCCGTCCACATCCAGGGAGGTTAGCTACAGTGCCATGGGCTGTAAACCTCTTGATGGTATTGCACACAGTGGACACAGGAACATTAAGATCTCTGGAGATGGACTTGTAGCCTCGAGATTGTTGATGTTTTTCCACAATTTTCTCTCTCAAATCCACAGACAACTCTTTACACTTCATTCTTTTCTCCATGCTCAGTGTCACACACAACACAAAGGTTGAGTCAACTTTTCTCTATCTTAACTGGTTGCAAGTGTGATTACTATATTGCCCACACCTCTTACTTGTGACAGGTGTGTCTAAATACAAATTAAAGGAGCATCACATGCTTGAAAAGCAATGATTTCTTACAATTTAGACAGGGTGCCAATGATTTTGGCCAGTGCATTTTTGGGTTTCTGTGTGGGATTGTATCAGATTTGACTTTTCTTCTCTGTTTTTTTGTGTTGTTCCAACGCAAATCAAAGAAATGAACATGTGAGTACCAAAACATTTGCAACTGCAACAATTTTCTGAGAGAAGGGTTGCATTTTCTGACAGAATTGCAAGGGTGTCAATATTTTTGGTCATGACTGTATATTTCATTCTCATGCAACTATGAAAATGCCTCAGTACCCTCAAGTTATCTTTGGTCAGGGCAAAAGAGAGAGCCTTCTTGTTGGCCGCTCCCATACTATGAAATTCCCGTCTGAAAAAGTTAGACTACCCACTCCTGGCTCCCATCATCCTGTCTGTAGAGAAAGACAGTTTTTATGTAAACAAGGGCTTGGCTGTTGATCAGAAACTTTGAATGGTGGCTTTTGTTTGACTGCTGCTTCTTCTCTTAAAGTGATTCTAAATGTTTTTGAAAGGCATTTTTTAAAAATTTGATAATCCATCTAATACTGTTTTTTTAAATCCATTTCCCCCCCGGGCCTTCTTTTTTAAATGCATGTTGTACACTGTCTTGGGTCCTGCAAGAAAAAACAATGGTAACTAACTAACTAACTAACTAACTAACTAACTAACTAACTAACTAACTAACTAACTAACTAACTAACTAACTAACTAACCAGTAATGAGTTATGATAGCTAGAAAAGTGATGTTCAGGGCTTAAAGGACATGTTCCTTTCTTGTGAGTTTCTTTTGCCTCACACTAGTTAAGCATTTAAGATGAAAGGCTTGGAAGGCTTCTTAGACCATCCCCTTCCTCCTTTAAATCAAGAACATGGGCCATAAAACTTATGTTTGAGGTTGCATCCTTTGGATGTCTTGGAACAACTTGGTGATAGCTTATTTTAGACATTTGTACAGAGTTCAGGTAGGCTATGTGTGTTAGGCTGTTCATTTCTCTCTTTTTTTAAAAAAGTGATTTTGTTTGTGTGCATCACACATGTCTTATTCAGAGGGGAAAAACATTGTGACTTGCAATTTAAATGTGTTCAAGTATAAACAAGTATCAAATAATAAATTTAATGTGAGGTGTTTGTGTGTCTTATTCTCATGATTTTGGAATTTTTGCATTGCTATAGAAAGAATCAGCAGAAAGATAATTTACTTTTTATGTTTAATGGTTATGTGTTGGCTGAAATCTAGTAGTAAATTGTAACTAGAGTAGGTTCATTGAATGAGTGGGGAGTTTGTCAGTCTGCTCAAGTCACAACTAGCTATCATGTCTAAACTAAATGAGACTAAAGAGAGCCAGTGTGGTATCATAGTTACAGTGAGGACTGAAGCTTGAGAGATCCAAGTTCTACTTCCCATTGAGTTGTGAAATTCACTGTGATCTCAGCCTGACCTGCCTGTCAGAGTCATTGTGAGGTTAAAGGATAGGTGGAAGAGAGATACCTGTGAGAGGACAGGTGAGGGTAGAAATTTTACAGTCAAATAATTAAATTTTCCATGCCCTCTGTTGTCAGAAAATGGAGGCAAGACTTAATCTGAGTACGTTTTGAATCTCACATACAAATTGTTAGCATGGATTGAGTAAATGTGTTTTCAGCAAAAGCTGTATAAAATCAGGAAATATGATTGATGAAGAATATTCCCCCCCTTTTTTTCTTTTTTCTTTTAGTTCATTTCAGGGAATGATACAGCCCATAAATGATACTTTGGAATTCATGTGTTCAAGCAGTGGAAAGTTAGAGAGTCGTATAAAGTCTTTAACGTGGTGGGGGGCTTGTATGTGGGGCATCAACCAGAATGTCAATAATAATAATAATACAGTGGTGCGTCGCAAGACGAAATTAATCCGTTCCACAGTTAATGCCGTCTAGCGAAAATTTTGTCTTGCGAAGCGCGTTTTCCCCATAGGAATGCATTGAAATTTAATTAATGCGTTCCTATGGGGAAAAAAAAAAGTCAAAAACCAAAAAAAAAGTCACCAAAAAGTCACTTACCAGGTAGAGTAGACTGAGCCCAGCTCCTCACAGTGCGTTTGTAGCCCCAGAACAGCCGGAAAAAGAGTGCCAAACAGCGGAGAGTCAGCAACCAGCAGGGAGCCGGCAGCCATTTTGTGGTCGTCTCCGCTCCTGCCCCCCCCCTCTCCCCGCCTCTCAGCTGATCGGCGCTGGGTCTAACAGGCTTCCCGAGGCTTGCCTAGCAGGGAAAAAGCTTCTCAGACCCAGCGCTGATCAGCTGAGAGGCGGGGAGAGGGGGGGGCAGGAGCGGAGACGACCACAAAATGGCTGCTGGCTCCCTGCTGGTTGCTGACTCTCCGCTGTTTGGCACTCTTTTTCCGGCTGTTCTGGGGCTACAAACGCACTGTGAGGAGCTGGGCTCAGTCTACTCTACCTGGTAAGTGACTTTTTGGTGACTTTTTTTTGGTTTTTGACTTTTTTTTTCCCGCATAGGAACGCATTAATTAAATTTCAATGCATTCCTATGGGAAACGCGCCTTGCAAGACGAAAAATATTGCAAGACAGCCCGTCTTGCAAGGCACCAAAAATCTCTCAAGACCTTTTTGTCTTGTGAGTTTTTTGTCCTGCGAGGCATTCGTCTTGCGAGGCACCACTGTAAATTGTTATATTTGAATGTGTGATGCTTATGGATGTAAAAAAACCCATCACTCTTGATTTGTATTTCCATCTGCATTCACCTCCCAACCTTTCTTTGTTTTTGGTTCTGAGTCTTTGTTCTCCTTTCCAAATCTGTAGGCATTTTCTGTAGGCATTTTCAGTAATCTTGCACTTCTGCGAATGGATCTATTTTCTTCTTTGACTGAAGCATTTTTCTGCATATTTTTTCAATGGTATGAATGTTTAGCTGGCTGGATAGCTCAATGGTTTAGTTCTCTGGCTGAGAGGTTGAGAGTTCAGTTCCCCACTGTTCCTCCCGGGATAAAAGCCAGCCTGTGTGGCCTTGGACAAGCTGTACAGTCCCAGAGCACTCCCAAAAGATGGGAATGGTAAACCACTTCTAAATACTCACTACCTAGAAAGCCCTGGAAAGGGTCACCATAAATCAGAATTGCCTTGACGGCATGCAATTATCATTTATGAATGTTTAACTGTTCACAGTTTTAACATATATATATGGTTTCATGCCTGTTTTATTTTTCTGAAACACAGTCAAGACATTCTGAGGCATATGTGCTTCTTTAGAATTTCTTTTAAACAGAATAAAGAAAAGGGTGAGTGAGACGGGGGAGGATGGGGGAATATGCACATGTAATTGTGAGCTAGGCATATAGATAGATGGATATGGATATATCAAATACTTGTGGATCATCAAGTCAATTCTGACTTACGATGACCATTTTCAGGTTTGTTTGTTTTTTGGTAGAAAGTACTCAGAAGTGGTTTAGCACTCTTTTCTTCTGGGGGCATCCTGGGACTCTGCAGCTTGCCCAAGGTCACACTGGCTGGGTCTTCAGGGATGCACAGTAGGGAACAAAAACTGACCATAAAACTAAAAAAGTTTTCCTCTGGAATTAGTGTCAGTAAATGGACATTAAATTTATTGCTGACACACTGAAAAACGAATTGTATATGTTTGTCTCTCCACCCTTGAAGCGTAGATCTTTCGGTGATGGTAAGATGTCAGAAAATCCAGCTGTACTGATCACAAGTTAAGTTCCATCCTTCAGGGCCATTTTTTGTCATTATGTAAATTTCTACATTTAAATGTCTACATGTAAATCTCCTGAGAAATCTATATGTGGGACAGGAAGCAACAGTTAGAACTGGTAATGGAACAACTGATTGGTTCAAAATTGGGAAAGGAGTACGACAAGGCTGTATATTGTCTCCCTGCTTATTTAACTTATATGCAGAATACATCATGCGAAAGGCTGGACTGGATGAATCCCAAACCGGAATTAAGATTGCCAGAAGAAATATCAACAACCTCCGATATGCAGATGATACCACTCTGATGGCAGAAAGTGAGGAGGAATTAAAGAACCTCTTAATGAGAGTGAAAGAGGAGAGCGCAAAAAATGATCTGAAGCTCAACATAAAAAAAACTAAGATCATGGCCACTGGTCCCATCACCTCCTGGCAAATAGAAGGGGAAGATATGGAGGCAGTGACAGATTTTACTTTCTTGGGTTCCATGATCACTGCAGAGGGTGACAGCAGCCACGAAATTAAAAGACGCCTGCTTCTTGGGAGGAAAGCGATGACAAACCTAGACAGCATCTTAAAAAGCAGAGACATCACCTTGCCGACAAAGGTCCTCATAGTCAAAGCTATGGTTTTTCCAGTAGCGATGTATGGAAGTGAGAGCTGGACCATAAAGAAGGCTGACCACCGAAGAATTGATGCTTTTGAATTGTGGTGCTGGAGGAGACACTTGAGAGTCCCCTGGACTGCAAAGAGAACAAACCTATCCATTTTGAAGGAAATCAACCCTGAGTGCTCACTGGAAGGACAGATCCTGAAGCTGAGACTCCAATACTTTGGCCATCACATGAGAAGAGAAGACTCCCTGGAAAAGACCTCGATGTTGGGAAAGTGTGAAGGCAAGAGGAGAAGGGGACGACAGAGGACGAGATGGTTGGACAGTATCATCGAAACTACCAACATGAATTTGACCCAACTCCGGGAGGCAGTGGAAGACAGGAGGGCCTGGCGTGCTCTGGTCCATGGGGTCACGAAAAGTCGGACACGACTTAACGACTAAAAAACAACAACAAAAATGTCTACAAATCTAAAGGATTTTTGCAATACAAAGTTTAATTTTTTTGTTATTATATTGAGCCCAGAAGGTTATGCTTGAGTCTTGAGTGTGAGGTGTGGGATAGGAAAATTTTGTCTAGAATTTTGAAACTACTAAAATAGTTAGAGGTGTTTATAGTTGCTGGTCTTACTAAACTAATTCTGATTTTTTTAAAAAATGAAACAAAATGCATGGATTCCATTGAGTTATAACAAAAGCAAGCAGTTTATATCTCTAGCCAGTTCTCAGTGCGGGTAACTCTTGTATGTAAATAAAATGGGTAGTAAAAAGTCCAATTTCCTCCAGAAAGTGGTTTCTCCAAGCAGAATTTTCCCTCAGGAACAGAGGGAAATGTCTTTCATGCTCTGGACTGAATGTGAAGTATGAATGCCAGTATTCCTTTCAGCAAGGGAAAGTTGGTCAAGACAAGACTTTTAGGTCTCTGAAATGACCACAGACTAGGAGTCATTATTGCATGGTCAAATGCTATATATAGTTTATATAGAGTCAGTTCCTTCCTTCTCTTCAGGTTAAAATATAGCTTTAGTCTTGCCTCTTCGCAAGCTGTAGCTTGTTATTCACTGGCTTTTCTAGTATGGTATGGCTGTACATGTGTGTAAGTATGTGTAAAGAGGGAGACAAGGACATGACTTCCTGGAAAACATTGGTTTTAGCAAGGATTTTATGTACTAAGAAGAAATTTGTTTAGCAGGGTCATAGTCAATTATTATTTAAAATTGAATGTTATGAGAGATATGTGATGTGCACAAATATATGTAATTATTATTTTATTCCATGACAGGATTATTGTGATTCTGCATGATAGATCTTTGGTTCTAAATAAATACTACATAAGCAAAATTAGCATCAGGCATTTCCTGTCTTTGGCATCTTGATTTTTGTTTTGCAGCCTTAATAATCTATTACATGTAGTCACCCAGTTAGCTGTTGGTCTTCTAAACTGAAACATGAAATGGTATTTCCTTCATGTGTGGTAATTTTAGGTCTTTTGGTATGAGAGTGGGCAAATTACGCCCTGCCACATGCTATTGGACCGCAACTCCTAGTATTTCTCTCCATGGTAATGCATAGGTTCAGGATCCTTTGGTTTATAAGAAGGTATATAACATTAACCCTCAACTTATTATGGAGGTGCATTCATTCACTGCAGTTCCAACTTATATACATTTGCCTGATTGAGGTCTGTGAGGAATTTGTTTTTCCTGTTTGAGCAAGTGCCAGATTTCCACAGTACTGATAGTGTCAAGCTTAAAGCACTTCCAAATCTTTGATCTGATAATAAATATTTAGGCACATGTAAAACAATCTGGGCAGCCAGCTTAAAACATCATTTAATATCTGCTGTTTAAAATCTATATGAGGCCACTGGGAAAGGTCATCAGGAGTTTTGGAGCTTCATGTCACCAATATGCGGATGACACCCAGCTCTATCTCTCCTTCCACCCCTCTGCAGAGGATGCTGTCCCGTCCCTTGAGCGCTGCCTGGACACCGTGCTGGGGTAGATAAGAGATAATACACTGAGACTGAACCTGGACAAGACGGAGGTCTTGCGGGTGGGTGCCCCTAGTGTCTGTGGTTTGGAGATCTCCCTCTCCTTGGGAGGGGGCTGCTCTCTCCAGTAAGGATGAGGTTCGCAGCTTGGGCGTACTTCTGGACCCAGTGTTATCAATGGAATCCCAGATAGCTCTGCCTATTTCTACCTGAGGTGGATTGTCCAGCTGTGTCCCTACCTTGACACTGGGTCCCTCACTATGCTGGTCCATGCATTAGTAGTCTCGAGATTAGACTACTGCAATGCACTCTACATGGGGCTGCCTATGAGGCTGCTATGGAAACTTCAGCAGTTCCAGAATATGGCAGCCAGACTATTGAATGGTGTGAAGACATACCATCATATCTCCCTGACTCTGGCTGCCCTACACTAGTTACCTGTTCATTTCCATGCCACCTTCAAGGTGATGATGTTGACATACAAAGCCTTAAACGGTATGGGACCTCAATACCTGACAGAATGCCTCCTTCCAACAAAATCTGCCCATCCTACACAATCTTCCCAGGCTGGGCGGTTGAGAATATTGACCCTCAGAGAGGCCTAGAAAGAAAAGACCAAAAACTGGGCCTTCTTGGCAGTCGTTCCCCATCCTTGGAATAACCTCCCACCTGAAATTTGCCTGGCCCCCTTCACTGGGAATTTTTAAACAATCCTTGAAAACATGGCTTTTCAGACAGGCCTTCCTGGACCTTATAAAAAGTTAACACAGAGGTTGTTTCAGTGTTCATATTATCAGTCCCGCCACCTTTCCTTTATACTATTTTAATTATTTTTAGTTAATTTTACGTTGATTCTTTATGTGTTTAATTTTGTTTTCTATAGTTATTATGTTCACTGTTTTTATATTGCTGTTTATTATGCTATATTATGTCATAACGTTGCAAACAGCCCAAAGTGTCCTTGGCAGCCAGATGGGCAGTATAAAAGTAAAATAAATAGATAAATAAATAAATCGTAGGCACACAGCAAAATGACTTTGGCATATAGAGCCAGGAAGATGTGTCAATACATGAATGAAGAACTAATGAAAGCTCTTATGATGTCTGTCCAGCTTCAATTTGTTATGCAATGTCATAGCTTAGAGTACTTTTCAAGAGGAGTCACTCATGTTGGAATGTCTCAGCATACGGTTTGGTTGTCCTGATCCAGAATTGTAGCATATAAATAAAATGTAAATTCTGAGTAAGTTGTATATATTTTGGGGTTGTGCCATCTTCTGTTTCACTGTAAATCATGGTACAGGTGGTTAATCATTTTTTCCTCCATTTTGTTTTTAATTCCACCAATATCTTTTTTTTCTGATACCAAAACTTACTGCTGAAAAACATCTGTAAGTGCTACACAGTCTGTGAGCGAACACATGTATATAAGGCAAAATCCAAAGAAACAAGACAAGACAAAAGCATGTGGCATTTTAAAGACTGTTATATTTTAATGTAAGCTTTTGTGGACACATTCACTTCATCAGACATATGGAAATATGTATATATTACCTCTGTGCATAGAGGATGAAAGTTCAGATATTATATTCCCAGTTAAATATTTACTGGATTCTAAGAGGTGGGCTCAAAGATCTGTGATTCTAAGATTATGTTCTTCAATCATTTCTATTACTACCAGTAGCCTTTGGCATTGAACTGTGAATGTTACTTCTATCCATGTAGGTCAGAAAAAAAGATGTCCTCCTGCCTAAGCTATAGCTCTGCTAGTAATCTTACCTAATAATAGATAGCTTGATATTTGGCCCATGAATCATTCAGTGTATACCTCAGGTTTCCTAGCTGAAACTGATATACAGGGTGCACGTCATGTGATACTGGAAGTTATACATAACCAATTTGAATAGTAGCTGCTGGTGGCCCCAAGTTTCATTTTTATCTCTATTCTGATTGCTGAATTTTCAGTGAAATTTGAGTGTTCTTTAGTCCTTGGTACTTGCTTAAAACACTTTGGAGAGGTCTTTGATAATCTGATTCAAAGATTTTAAATGGTGTTTTTAAATATTTGTGTATATATAGCTCTAAATTTTAATTAATTGTAGATTTTAGATTTTAGAACTCATTCTCTTCAGTTCCTTGCTGAAGGAGAGAGTGCTACCTCAGAACGTTCTCTTGATGCTCAGAGGTTTTCTCTTTGTACAAAGACTTGATGAAAAGAACTGGAAATCTTCTATGAGCAACAAATGAGATACTCAGCACCATTTGCTTTTGTTTTACTTTGTGATTGGTTTTAGTAAAATTTAGTATTCTTTTTCAGCAATGAGTTGAATTAATTATATATATACAATATATAATTCTCAATTTATATATCCACATTAAACCTTTCAAACGGTGAGACTGTTCTATAATTTTATGGGCATTGGTTTTATCTTGTGGCAAGAGTTGACAGCCTTTCTCATTCAAAGTGACAATGCTATGTCAAATTAACAATGTTATTTCAAATTTTTGTATTCAAGTAATGCCAAAATTCTGTTGCATAGTTACACTTAAAGAAGAGGAATAGCGTAACTTACAGGAGCAAATAGTTTCTAATTATTTGGTCCCCACTTGGATTTCCGATTGTACACCAAGCCACCTGACTAGTTTGCAATGATAAATCCAACCAGGGAACTTTAATTTGCCACTATGAGTTGTATTGTTTCCCTTCCAGTATTGTACCTATGCAAGAAGATTATAGCCCTTAATTTAAACCTGTACTGTATAATATTATTAAAATTGTCATTTGGCAAACTATTATCATTTTAATTCTGTTAGATGAGCACGTATAATGCGTGATGCAGTATTTGGTTTACTAATAGCCTGACTGGATAGCTCAGTGGTTTAGGGATCTGGCTTTAGTGGTTGGGAGTTTATTCTGCATTGTGTGTCCTGCAAGTAGAACCTGCCTGTGTGGCCATGGGCAAGCTGCACAATCCCAGGGTCCCCACAGAAGAAGGTAATGGTAAACCACATCTGAATACTCTCTACTCGAAAGCCCTGAAAAGGGTCACCATAAGTCATAACTGACTCGATGGTATATGATTATTATTAACAACCTACAGGTGATTATAGACCACAGAGTTCTCCTATTTCTAAAAGTAAATTAAAATTAAAAGTTTTTCATTCTTTTTCTCAGCATGTTAGGTTTTCAAAAATAAATTGATCTTGGTTGGTGCTATATTGTGTAATATACTTGCATTCTAAGCAAACTTGTAATGATGAAGATTTTTTGTTTGTTTGTTTGATTTTAAATGAGCAAGCAAAAAATAATGTGTAGTTGAATCTTAACAAAAACCAGTTCGGATGTTGATGTATGGATATGCTGGAAAACCCACATCTTCTCTGCTGAAATGTCAGGGCTGAATATATGATGGTTTGTACATTTTTCAGACTGCTCACAATCCTGTTTAAATATATTTTTTTAAAATCACAGTGTTTCATTGTATGTGCTCTTTCAACATTACAAATATACTCACTTAATAGTCACACCCAGCAATCAAACGAATATAAGCAGACCACAAACCTGTCTCGGGTTGCTCCCATTGGGCCTACAGTAAGTGAGTTAAGGAGTAGTTCTGAGATGGCCATAATGGCTCCTGAGGAGCCATTGCTTTCCGAGTAAATAAATACATGTTTTAAAAACTTGCATATATGCCAAAGACGTGTGTTGTGTCAAAGGCTTTAAGTATATCACGTAAGCCAATCAGATTTGCTGCATATATTTGAATAGATAACTTAATAAATAAAGTAACATAAACTAGAGGCCTTATTGAATCATCCTTGAAAATAAAACTTGTTTACTCAGATATTTGAAGCTATAGAAGTGGCTCAGTATACAACTATTAGAAACAAAACAAGGAGTTCTAAGGCAGGATTTGAATATTTTATGGCCACTTTTCATTCAACTCCCTGAGCTGTCAAATCCTTTTCAATTCTTATATTCATACAGTCAACACCTCCGCAGCCAAACACATGTGCATACATAGAGTAGCTACAGATGTTAGAATCCCTTAGGGTTACAAATGTTGTCACATCTTTCAAGTGTTCTGCATTTTATAGACTTCCTGTTTTATAACCATTTTTCTAGCCTTCTCTCACCTTATTTCTGAACTTTACTTACACTACTGCTATACGACCGGGTTTCAACCTTTATCTATCACTAATACTCCTTTGTCCTTCTGGCAAGAAAAATGAAAGAAAGTATAAGGCTTAAAAGGTAGAAGACTCAGACATAATAAGAATCGTGGGGCAGAGAATGTGAGGAGGATGTGAGAAAGAATAGTGTATGGTGAGAAAGAAAGCATATAAGTATTTAAACACAATTCATATTATAATTTTACACATTTCATATTATAACATTTTCTTTGCATTGGTAACCATTATTACAGACAACCTTGCAGATACACCTACAATAAAATAAATAAACAGACATTCCACTTCTATACAGTGTTCAAAGAACTACAGGGTTTGGATTAACAATAAGTTATTTATAAGGTCCAAGGTGGTACAATACCTTTATAAAGGTTAGCTGAAAAGAGGTGCAGGTAATAGCTCAAAATTATGTACAAATTGAATTTTTTTTTGAGATTAATATGCAATACATCGTTATTAATGATATAGAAGGCATTTTATAGCTTCACTTATGAAGGAAAAGAACTCATAGAAAATTGGGCCAAGCATTAGAACAAGGCATGCATTCAGAAATTGGAGCATAAAGTTCTTCTGTTTCTCTTCAACTATTTGGAGAGCACTTCCTAAAAGGAAGGTGACAAATCCATTTTTAAATGGATTTTTGTTGAATATATAATGATTTTAATACATGTAGGTATACTAAGGTGAACATGGTTATTTGACAAATATGTAAAAGGTGTAGTTATTAAGTAAATTCAGTATGATAAAATCTATAAAAAGGTCAAGCCAGATTATACTTCCAACCCTGATAATAAGTAAAATGTATAGTTATCTTCTTTTTACATTGAAAAAAAAATAGAATGGGCCTTTTACAAAAGCTACACTATTCTCACTAAAATACTGTACTCTTTAAAGTATATCATAAGCTTTAGTGTCATGATGGATACTGCCGTATTGTGCCTATATTGTAGTGTGATATACCAATCAATCAATCAATCAGCAAGTGTATTGTGAAATGAATAAGTTCACAACCTGTTTTAATTTTAAAACATGCAAGATTATGCATGAAAAAATCAACTGCATTGATTTTGTATTATACTTATTTCTATGCTATTCTTTAGTTCTAAAAAGAACCCCAGAGTAGCGTATGAAAATAGTGTGGGGAAAACAGAAGACAAATTGCAGAATATATGTAGTGGTGATACAACCCCAGACGCACAGTGTTATTTGTAATAGCTTTCAAGTTAAGAAACTCTTTGCTGGGTTTCATAATGTTACAAAAAATTGGAGAGGGGCTTTGGACAACACGAGCAGAACAGTCCTTGTGTTGTTTAAAGATATGGCAAAGATGCTGCAGAGAGCAAGCTGTTCAGCCTTTAGGTTTCAGGCTGAATAGCACCTTACTTTTACTGGGAACAAAAAAGGGCATAAAAAGCATATTATTATGATCTAACACCCAATGGCCTAGCTGTCTACAACTTATTCCCCAGTATATCTTAGACGACATATAGACTACACTGCTCTGCCACCAAGTCCATCTCCTTTTTTAATGTCATCATGCCTGACAGAGTTGACACACTTGAAAGCTTGCACAGAGAATGCTGTGCCTTTTTTATTGGCTAGTAAAGATATCACTACAGTTTTGGAATATGAAAAGAGTATAAATAGAGTTGAAGTCAAGGCTAAAATGCAGCAGATAAAACACAATCATAACAGGATAAAACTAAGACATGTAAAGCCTGGAAGAACAAAAAATGCCAATCTATAGGACAGTAGGGAAGATACTATAAAAATCTCTCCTTTTAATGACATTTTAGCAGCCCGTAACAATATTGCCCAGCTGATTTTGAATGTAGACCATACAACTGGTTTTAATTCTTGTTTCATAACACCCTACAAGGGACCAGCTTGCTGCAGCTTCAACATATAACCAAGATGACCTGGAGGCTTTTCTTTGACTAAGCGGACCTTTGTCAGCAAGGTGATGTCTCTGCTTTTTAAGATGCTGTCTAGGTTTGTCATTGCTTTCCTCCCAAGAAGCAGGCGTCTTTTAATTTCGTGGCTGCTGTCACCATCTGCAGTGATCATGGAGCCCAAGAAAGTAAAATCTGTCACTGCCTCCATATCTTCCCCTTCTATTTGCCAGGAGGTGATGGGACCAGTGGCCATGATCTTAGTTTTTTGGATGTTGAGCTTCAGACCATTTTTTGCGCTCTCCTCTTTCACCCTCATTAAGAGGTTCTTTAATTCCTCCTCACTTTCTGCCATCAGAGTGGTATCGTCTGCATATCTGAGGTTGTTGATATTTCTTCTTGCAATCTTAATTCCAGTTTGGGATTCCTCCAGTCCAGCCTTTCGCATGATGTATTCTGAATATAAGTTAAATAAGCAGGGAGACAATATACAGCCTTGTCGTACTCCTTTCCCAATTTTGAACCAATCAGTTGTTCCATTACCAGTTCTAACTGTTGCTTCCTGTCCCACATATAGATTTCTCAGGGGATAGATAAGGTGGTCAGGCACTCCCATTTCTTTAAGAACTTGCCATAGTTTGTTGTGGTCCACACAGTCAAAGGCTTTTGCATAGTCAATGAAGCAGAAGTAGATGTTTTTCTGGAACTCTCTGGCTTTCTCCATAATCCAGCGCATGTTAGCAATTTGGTCTCTAGATCCTCTGCCCCTTCGAAATCCAGCTTGTACTTCTGGGAGTTCTCGGTCCACATACTGCTGAAGCCTACCTAGTAGGATTTTGAGCATAACCTTGCTAGCGTGTGAAATGAGTGCAATTGTACGGTAGTTGGAGCATTCTTTAGCACTGCCCTTCTTTGGGATTGGGATGTAGACTGATCTTTTCCGATCCTCTGGCCACTGCTGAGTTTTCCAAACTTGCTGGCATATTGAGTGTAGCACCTTAACAGCGTCATCTTTTAAGATTTTAAATAGTTCAACTGGAATGCCATCACCTCCACTAACCTTGTTGTTAGCCATGCTTTCTAAGGCCCACTTGACTTCACTCTCCAGGATGTCTGGCTCAAGGTCAGCAACCACACTATCTAGGTTGTCCAGGACATCCAGATCTTTCTGGTATAATTCCTCTGTGTATTCTTGCCACCTCTTCTTGATGTCTTCTGCTTCTGTTAGGTCCCTACCATTTTTGTCCTTTATCATGTCCATCTTTGCACAAAATGTTCCTTTAATATCTCCAATTTTCTTGAACAGATCTCTGGTTTTTCCCTTTCTATTCTTTCCCTCTATTTCTTTGCACTGTTCATTTAACAAGGCCCTCTTGTCTCTCCTTGGTATTCTTTGGAAGTCTGCATTCAATTTTCTGTAACTTTCCCTATCTCCCTTGCATTTTGTTTCCCTTCTCTTCTCTGCTATTTGTAAGGCCTCGTTGGACAGCCACTTTGCTTTCTTGCATTTCCTTTTCTTTGGGATGGTTTTTGTTGCTGCCTCCTGTACAATGTTACGAGCCTCCGTCGATAGTTCTTTAGGCACTCTGTCCACCAAATCGAGTTCCTTAAATCTGTTCTTAACTTCCACTGTGTATTCATAAGGGATTTGGTTTAGATTATACCTGACTAGCCCAGTGGCTTTTCCTACTTTCTTCAGTTTAAGCTTGAGTTTTGCTATAAGAAGCTGATGATCAGAACCACAATCAGCTCCAGGTCTTGTTTTTGCTGACTGTATAGAACTTCTCCATCTTTGGCTGCAGAGAATATAATCAATCTGATTTCGGTATTGCCCATCTGGTGATGTCCATCTGTAGAGTCGCCTCTTGTGTTGTTGGAAAAGAGTGTTTGTGATGACCAGCTTGTTCTCTTGACAAAACTCTATTAGCCTTTGCCCTGCTTCGTTTTGAACTCCAAGGCCAAACTTACCTGTTGTTCCTTTTATCTCTTGACTCCCTACTTTAGCATTCCAGTCCCCTGTAATGACAAGAACATCTTTCTTTGGTGTCAGTTCTAGAAGGTGTTGTAAGTCTTCATAGAATTGGTCAATTTCAGCCTCTTCAGCATCAGTGGTTGGTGCATAAACTTGGATTACTGTGATGTTGAAAGGTCTGCCTTGGATTCGTATTGAAATCATTCTATCATTTTTGAGATTGTATCCCAGTACAGCTTTTCCCACTCTTTTGTTGACTATGAGGGCTACTCCATTTCTTCTATGGGATTCTTGCCCACAATAGTAGATATGATAATTGTCTGAATTGAATTTGCCTATTCCCGTCCATTTTAGTTCACTGACGCCCAGGATGTCAATGTTTATTCTTGCCATCTCCTGTTTGACCACATCCAGCTTACCAAGGTTCATAGATCTTACATTCCAGGTTCCTATGCAGTATTTTCTTTGCAGCATGGGACTTTCCTTTCACTTCCATGCATGTCCGCAGCTGAGCGTCCTTTCGGCTTTGGCCCAACCACTTCATTAGCTCTGGAGCTACTTGTACTTGTCCTCCGCTCTTCCTCAGTAGCATGTTGGACGCCTTCCGACCTGAGGGGCTCATCTTCCAGCATCATATCTTTTAGCCTTTTGTTTCCGTCCATGGAGTTTTCTTGGCAAAGATACTGGAGTGGCTTGCCAGTTCCTGCTCCAGGTGGATTGCGTTTAGTCAGAACTCTCCACTATGACCTGTCCGTCTTGGGTGTCCCTGCACGGCATAGCCCATAGCTTCTCTGAATTACTCAAGCCCCTTCGCCACAACAAGGCAGCAATCCATGAAGGGGATATACATACATACCATGCTGAAAAAGATCTATCTATGTGTTATGTGTTTTGGTGCATTATCCCAAAGATAATTCAGTTCATCCAACGATACATGGAATTGGGGCATCACCATTCTCTTGACCATTTTGTCTGGAAGAAGATCACTTGCAGCTGATTGACAATTGTTATGATTTTCTAATTCCAGCAAATGTTTCCTAAGAGTGTTCATGGGAGAGTTTGTTGCAACAAAGCTGACACTGCTATCTCTCAGTGACCAGTCCAACCAACTGCATTTAATTAGATGTATTTAGACAAGTCAAGCAAGCAATATGAGTATTCAGGTGAACCTCTTTGCACTTTTGTTATATCTATAAGTGGCATAATCCGAAACAAATCTTGTAATAAACACTACAAAGCACTGAAAGCTGCCTCCAGAACATTTGTGTCAATGATGCTGTCAAGGTTGGGATGAAGGGAGATACACATATCTGTCAAACAAAATATCTGTTTACAACTTTTTTTAATAATATAGCAGCTCTTATGTATAGTATATTGGAGTGATATATACTGATATATAATAATATATATACAGTGGTGCCTCGACTTATGAATGTCCCGACATACTACCATTTCGAGTTACGACCAGCTCCGGCTGCAAAATTTTGCTTCTACTTGCAACTGGAGCTTCGAGTTACAACCAGAAAAAGGCAGGGGAAAAAGGCGGAGAATTCAAATTGCTAACTGTTGGTGGTGAAGAGGCTGCTTCTTTGTACCTCTTTCGCCCCAACAGTTAGAGAGTGTGCGATCGGAGGAGGCTTCGGACTGCCTGGTAAGGTGCTGCTTTCTGCTTTTTAAAAACTGTTCTGAGTGGGTTTTGTAGCGTGGTTTTGGGCTGGGTGGTGGGATTATGTTTCTATGCTGTGATGGGTCTTGCAGGGTTTGTTTGTTTTTTGGGTTTTTTTCCCATTTCCGATGAGTCTTGCAGGGTTTGTTTGTTTTTTTTTGGTTCGCCCCCCCCCATTTCCGATGGGTTTGCAGGGTTTGTTTGCTTTTTGGGGTTTTTTCCCCCCATTTCCGAAGGGTCTTGCAGGGTTTGTTTATTTTTTGGTGTTTTTTCCCCCATTTCCGATGGGTCTTGCAGGGTTTGTTTGCCTTTTGCTTTGCTTTTTTTGCATTTCCAAAGGGTCTTGCACGGTTTGTTTGCTTTCTGCTTTGCTTTTTTTGCATTTCTGAAGGGTCTTGCACGGTTTGTTTGCTTTTTGCTTTGCTTTTTTGCATTTCCGAAGGGTCTTGCACGGTTTGTTTGCTTTCTGCTTTGCTTTTTTTGCATTTCCGAAGGGTCTTGCACGGTTTGTTTGCTTTCTGCTTTGCTTTTTTTGCATTTCCTAAGGGTCTTGCACGGTTTGTTTGCTTTTCTTTTCTTTTTTTTCCCTTCGGCCGGAACGGATTAATCGTGTTTCCGATGGGTCTTGCACAGTTTGTTTGCTTTTCTTTTCTTTTTTTCCTTCAGCCGGAATGGATTAATCACGTTTCCGATGGGTCTTGCACGGTTTGTTTGCTTTCTGCTTTGCTTTTTTTGCATTTCCTAAGGGTCTTTTACGGTTTGTTTGCTTTTTGCTTTGCTTTTTTTGCATTTCTGAAGGGTCTTGCACGGTTTGTTTGCTTTTCTTTTCTTTTTTTCCCTTCAGCCGGAACGGATTAATCGCGTTTCCGATGGGTCTTGCAGTGAGTTTTTTTTTTGGGGGGGGGTTGTGTGTGATTTTTTTCTTCGGCCAGAACGGATTAATTGCATTTCAATGCATTCCTATGGGAAATGGCGCTTCGACTTATGACCATTTCGAGTTATGACCGGAGTTCCGGAACCAATTAAGTTCGTAAGTCGAGGCACCACTGTATTATATATAGTGATATATAATAATATTAGAACCAAATATAATTTTGGCCAAAATTCTCTTGTGTCGCTAAGCAAACAGTGTAATGTTTGGAAATAAATTGTTCTAAGTTAAGAAATCCCCATAGACATTATCTGTTGCACACTGAGTTGTATGACTCAGCATGCAATTTATAATGTCTAAATAATGATTTATTAGACAAGGCAAGCAAGGGAATTGGTGGCCTGGCTCTTGCCTGGCTCTGTTCCTTCTTGGAGGACCGTCCCCAGAGAGTGCAGATTGGAGAGAGTTTCTCGGCTCCGTGGAGCCTCACGTGGGGTTCCGCAGGGCTCGATCATCTCTCCAATGTTGTTTAACATCTATATGAGGCCGCTGGGAGGGGTCATCAGGGGATGTGGGGCTTCGTGCCATCAGTATGCTGATGATACTCAGCTCTACATCTCCTTTTTTCCAACAACAGTGGATGCAGTTTCGTCCCTTGAGTGCTGCCTGGAGGCTGTTCAGCAATGGATGCAGGAGAATGGACTGAGGCTGAACCCGGACAAGACGGAGGTCCTGAGGGTGGGTGCCCCAGGCATCAGTGGTTTGGGAAACTCCCTCTCTTTTTTTGGGGGGGTGACTCTTACCACCAAGAGTGAGGTTCGCAGTTTGGGTGTACATCTAGACCCGGTGCTCACCATGGAAACCCAGGTGGCATCAGTGGTCCGTTCCGCACACTTCCATCTTTGGTGGATTGCCCAACTGCGTCCCTATCTTGATGTGGGGGCACTCACCACTTTGGTCCATGCGCTCGTAGTCTTGAGACTAGACTACTGTAATGCGCTCTATGTGGGGCTGCCTTTGAGACTGACGCGGAAACTCCAGATGGTGCAGAATACGGCAGCCAGACTTCTTACAGGGGTGAAAAGGTACCAACATATTTCCCCCACGCTGGCCACCTTGCATTGGCTGCCCATTCGCTTCTGCGTTGATTTCAAAGTCTTAACGATAATATATAAAGTCCTAAACAGTTTAGGACCTCGATATCTGGCAGAGCGCCTCCTCCCACCCAGTTCTGCCAGAGTCACTCATTCCAGCCAGGCTGGGCAGCTGAGGGGCCTAACGCCGAGGGAGGTCCAGAAGGAAAGAACGAGAAACCGGGCCTTCTCGGCAGTGGCCCCTCGCCTCTGGAATAACCTGCCCATGGAGATCCGCCTGGCTCCCTCTCTGGGTGTATTCAGAAGAAAAGTCAAGACCTGGCTATTTGAGCAGCCTTTCCCTCCTGCCGTATCTTAAATTCACATTTTGCCATCTTGGATTTATAGTATATATTTATTGGTTTAACTGTTTTTAAATTTGTAATGCCGCCCAGAGTAGACCTTTGGTCTAGATGGGCGGGGTAGAAGTCCAATAAAATAAAATAATAAATAAATTAACTTGGAACAATTGAGGCAATTCACCTTCAAAAATTATGTGGTTTGTGTTATACCTGCATAACTAGGCAAGAGGATTTGAGCTGTTGTAATAAGCATTGTGTTGCAATATATTGTGGATTAAAAATGAAAGAGACAGACATCATAAGTCAGTAAATGCCAAGTTAAAGTTTTCTTTTAATCTGCAACAGTCAGTGCATGCCTTAGAGCAGGGGTCCCCAACCCCCGGGCCGCAGACTGGACCGGGCCACGGAGACAGATCTCCCACCCACCCTACACGCACAGACACACGCACAGGCACCTCCCCCGCATGCACGCACGGACACCCCACACACATGCACAGACGTACTCCCGCACGCAGACATGCACGCACGCTAAACCGATCTGTGGTGTCAAAAAGGTTGGGGACCACTGCTTTAGAGGGCTTAGTATCCAAAGAGTGGGCATTGAGATGCAAGGACGGTCAACTGCAGAATTAGTGCATGCAGGATGACCTCCGAGTAAGTTAGAAGTTGGGCAGAACTGAAATAAGGTATTCTCTAAATTGTTCTGATCCCAAATTATTTAGCACTTCAGAGTTGAATGGAAACCTATAAAGTGGCATCTACCATTTCATTAGTTGATTAACTGCATGGGAATGTTAAATGGTTGCAGTCTCACCCTCAATAATAATTTGACTACTTCATTGTTCATTGCTGAATAGATACTTTACTGATTTTGTTATGAAATATATTTCATACCACAGAGAAGAGTGTACCATGTGCTAACTTCTGTCCACAGTGAATGTGCTTTCAATATATGACTGCAATAGCATACATGCAGGTTCCTTTGGTGACACTGAAAGTCCCTTTTAAAATATTAAAAACTTCAACTAATGTTTGCCTTTTTTCCCCTTGAGGGTTAAAGTAAACCAATCCCCAGTATGAAAAAGCTCCACAATACAATGCCGTTCTTGTCAGAAGCTCAGCACTAGCTCTGCAGCACATAGTGTACATATTGAAAAACAGCTGTTTGGTGACAGACTGCAAGCTGGGAAGTTAAAGCTGAGTGAAGTGGTTAACCCACATCCCTTTGCCACTGATAAAGTGCTTTGATAAGCTGACTGTAGTGGCAAAAGCTAGCAAAAAAGCCAAAGATTGTGATTCTTTAGAATGAATGTAGTTCTTGTTTGACAAAGACAGCCTTCATCTCTTGTGTACTGTTCCCCATTTTGTTTTTACACTTTCTTTCCTTCATGTTCAATGTATGCTTGAATTTATCCACCCACTCATCACTGGATATAGAAGTGGAAGCAATTTGGAATTTTTCAAAGAAATACCTTGCAAAGCAAACAACTTTTTAAATTTGCAGAAGAATTAAATCGTCCTAGTATAATCCCTAGTGTAGTCATTTATATCACTACAAGCTGGGTTGGGGAGGAGTAGGAGGAGAGGAAGGAAGGCAGAGGGGGAGTGTTTTAAAAGAAGTCTTTCGTTCGATAATTGCTTGTCTGGTTTAACCACAAGGCTGCAACACATGGGCATGTATTTCTGTGTAATTATATTTAAAAAGAAAATCATAGTAAAAACATTCTTTGTGATTAATTTCTGAGCCTGAATTGAGCAGTTTTTCAAATAATTCACTGCAGATGGTGTGCATTAAAAATGATGATCATACCTTCCCAAATCTTAGGAATAAGGATAGTTAAGTACTTAGATAAATAATTAAATTCTAAAGGTTAATAAATTTGGATGCTTCCCAGAAGCACACTGATTTAGCAACAACCTTCATTAAAATCCTTCACATACACGCCCCCGGAAAGCTTTTGAAGATCAATGGTTTACAATGAGGGTCATTTCAAATGGCATATGTATATATTATGGACTTAATTTACCCAGTATTAACCTTAACTAAAATTTATCACACCCTGATTTTATTTTGCTAAGAATGATTGTTTTTACACTTTTAAAAAAATCTGCATTTAACCACACTGAATACAAGAGCTAAGATAACAATATCTTTCAAATGAGTCATTTAAAATGATTGACTGGTATGTCTTTTTAGCTGGCTTTTACTCAGTAAAAATGTCTTGGTTGGCTGAACTTAATCAACTGAATTTCCATAATCATAAAACTAAGATTTCTGATTAAATAGAAAGATATATGTGCTGTCGATTAAATACTGAGTTATGGTGGACCCTCCTAGGGTTTTCTAGATATAAAATATTCAAGAGTGGTTTATCAGTCCCTCTTTCTGGTAGTACTGTGGAGTTGTGCAGCTTGCCCAAGTCCACAACAGTGGCAGGGCACACAGTCCCATCAGCCACATACTCTGGGTGATCTCCAAGGAGGTACAGTGGAGATTTGAACTTCCAGCCCCTGGCTCTGTAACCACATATTCCATGCCACTGAGCTATACCAGCTCTCTTGCCAAGATAATGTGTGGGAAATTATTTGAACAAATGAAGTGTGAAGTACTATAAAAACAGCAGATAATTTATTGTTAAAAGCTACATACTTTGACATAAAATCAGAGTTTTTAATTCCAGAAGTTTGTGGGATGCCAAAAAACGAAGGGTTTTCTTAGTATTGGGATGAATGTTTGAAAATGTTATTATTTTAGTGCTTCATGCTAAGGAGAGATTTTCTTGCTTTCTCCCAAACCCACATTTAGAAAGGCTTGGAAAGCAGTTAAGCTCTGAAAGAAACCTATTGCTGCTTTCTGAGCTTCTCTAACTTTCCATACAAATCAGGAAGATTCAGTGGCTTCTAAGTTCACTCAGACTTTCTGTGCTACTAAGTTAATGTGTTTAGTCATGCTTTTACCATCTTAGCTTGGGGGACTCTGCTTGTTTCAATCAGTGCACAAATATCAATTGATCCACAAATGTTTAGCATATATATTGGGGTTTTTTTGTTTGACGGAGAGATAGTAGGAGAAATGTTGAAAGCCATTTGTTTTTAGTAATTTAGAACAAAGTAAACTACATAGTGTATATTTCATATTAACATACACTTAATAATATGAAACTGTTCCAGTGCAATACAGTTAATGAAAAGTTTATCATCTGTTCAGTGAGAAAGTAATCATTATTCTTTCACTTCTGAATTTCTCTTGTTTTAATACTATTGGGGAAAAGTACTGTAGATTAATAACCACTCTTTTAAGCAGAAAGGTATCATAATATGTTTTGCTTACTTTTCATTTCAGTAATGATACCCCAGTATGGTGTAGTGGATAGAGTGATGGAGTGGGACTCAGGAGGCATTGGAAACTCATTGGGGTGTGAAGCTGGTAAAACCGTTCCTTAAACATCTCAGTTACCTTGAAAGCCCTATTAGGGTTGCTGAAAGTTGCTTCTGACTTGACAGTACATAAACATTTCAATAATATATACTGTTTGTCATTTAATCTAACCAACAGAGTTCATCAGCCTTTCTAAAGTCTTATGTTAGCTTCATCACAACCGTGTTCATAGGCCTCAAGCCCTGAAATTTTGGGATGAACCTCACTTTCCACTAGCACTGGAAGATGTTAGGCATTGCAGCCTGGCTGGGAACACATAATACAATTGGCTAGATAAACTGAAGCCCTATGTATGGGGTCAGGGATCATATATAAGTGACATTATCACTGTGCAAGTGATGCTATTATGCAGCAGAGCAAATCAACATTCCGCAAGGCAATTCTAAAAATGGGGTCAGCCCATATTAAAAATTATAACTTTGAAACTGGGCTTCAGATCACCACCCTATTTGGCTCAGATATAGCAACAGTCTGCTCTTGTTCTGTCTCAGATTTGGGGAAGTTGGGGCAAAGAGTTTTTGATCTATAATGTTTTAAATGTAAAACTGCCCCCCTCACCATGCAGAAACAAGCAACTTTAAACATTCCTAGATTTAAAACAGATCAAATAAATTGAAAATACCAAGCTTGCTTATTTTGAAAGAGAATGGTGTTGGCTCCATCTGTTTTGTTTGTTTGTTTTGTTTTGTTTTTTAATTTGGAAGGAATCCAGGCTACAGGGGCTGAAATATTTATCCTCAAAAAAGCCTTTCAACAGGGCAAAACAGTTACTTGATTATAAACTCAGCTGCATGGAACAGCTTACCTGCAAAAGCATTCCAAAGTAGATTAATTGGTGCAGCTTCATGGCCTGCAAAGGGACATGTTTGGAGGGCAATGAAAGGTTACAGAAACAATCAAAAGAAAATTTTCTTTGAAGAGTAAACAAAACTGTGCTTGAGAATTAGCATGCAATTTTGTAAGGCATATTTAAAATGTTTCTGCATTACAAAAGCACAAAGCAGTTACATTTGCTCTAGCTCTTAAGTATTTCCAGTAAATATTATCTCAGGATTTCTGGGACTAGGCTCCTTACACAAGTCTCCGAAGGGGAAATCCATGTCACTACTATTCACACTTGTTGAAAAACAGCCCTGAGAATTGCTTTGTGTTTGGGTGAGAATTGGTTAACTGATGAAAAAAGGAGTCAGTTTCTGGGATTTTCGCTTGTGTGGTGTCACTTTGTGAATAGTTGTAAGCACAAGAGGGTATCATGTAGACCATCTTGACTGCTGTCATTGGTGTTGTCAACATTCAGCCTGCCCTTTGCTATATAAAGCTTGGCATCCTTTTTCCTGCTGGCAATGTAGGCACAATATTGTGCAGCAGTATCAGGGCATTTCCTGGCATTTTGAATTGTGGATACAGAGCACAATATCCCACATTCATAAACTAGAAGAGTGTTTTTTTTTTTTTTAAGGTAGTGAATAAGTTTTACAATCATGGAATGTCAAGAAGCTGTGGCTTTCATCTGGCATTTCCATGTGGTTCAAGATGGATTGTGATCTTTCAGTATAATATTCCCCTGCAGTTTGGTTTGAAGGCCAAAAGAGCAAGTGATCTATTTACCATTTACTTAAATTCCCTTCTGTTTTTGAGCCATTGTTTTGGGACATTATTGTATTATTGAACTCCTGATTATTTGAATACGTACAGAGCAGATATAGAATTCACTTGATATTGTATGAGAAGTATTTCTCACATTTTATATTTTAATATTTATAATGGCTTGTGTATTTTGACTTATGGTATGGATTGGTTTCTGTCGATTGGTTTCAGCAGAATCAGGCTTCTTTGGACCTCTTTGTTTGACTGAACCCTGCATGGCTCAGTCAGGGATACCTTGAGTCAGTCCAAGGATGCCTGTGTAGTTCATGAATCCTGCTTACTTGAGTTCACCTTCCTGGCTCTCCCTTAAAAGTAAATTGTGCATTTGGGGATGTTGATAATATGTCTTCATGACTCCTGTTACAATATTCATATTATGAAAGTAAATCATCTTCATGGCTCATTTGTCCTTCCAAATACATTTTCCCCTATTTTTTTCTCTATAGTGCTTCAAAGGTATTGATTATAATTCCATATACAAGTGTAATCCTGTCTGTATGTGTACATCTAGATCTGTGAGCACAAGCTGTGTTGTTCACCTGCACTGCAGGGATATAGTGTTGGCTTGCTTAGATCTCCCTAGGCTGAAGAATGCCTAAAGATGGAGGATTCATCCACAGAGACAATTTATAGGCTGGACTGATCTGTTAGAGAGCTTAGTGTAAGCTTTCCAGTTCAAACACTTAAGTTTTAAGTATGTGTTGGGAAAAGAGACATTCCCCTGGCCCAGACTCTCAAGGTAAACTGTCCTGCATTAGTCAGAGTATGCTTCTTGATGCCAGTAGGATTCAAATTTCATGAGGTGGCCATTTCTAAGACTCTTACAGGTTATATTGTTAGCTGTACCACAAACAGTACAGAAGGACTGTCATGGGTAACAGGTAGATAGAATAAAATATGCCTTTGTGACTCAGTCAAATAAGTGGGTCCTTGTGCCTCAAAAACTCTTTACATCTTCCTACCTGACTCAGAAACCCTGAGCAATACACCTATGTGGTTCAAACATTAAAAGTAATGTGCCTTTATGACTCAAACAGTCTTAGCTCAGACACTCATAATCATCCACCATGGCTCAAAGACTGATTGTATCTCTTTGCAAACTGCACCTTCTTGCCTCTTGTTGTCTTGTAGTCAGACAGTCACTGAGTGTACAGCTGTGCCCTGTTGTCTAGTAGTAAAATATATAGTTGTCCTCTTTCCCTTTCAGCTTTCATCTGCAGAATACAGAGTTTGGGATTATGATGTTCACTATGTAACTCGCTTCTACCACAAAGGGGCAGTGTACATTTGGTGTGGTTGTATCACTTTGGTGATGTGCTCAGATATCCTGCTTCCTCATGCTCTTCTCCCTTTCTCTCATGTCCCCTTTACTTTAAACCACAGAAGAAGAATAGAACTGATCAGCTCTTTCTTATTTTCTTATTTCAAGACTCACATTGTATGTTTGAGCCTCTCAAGATAACTCCTTAATCAAAGCAGGGTTCCTTAAGGCACAACACTTGCATCAACTGGGGTGCAGCCTAGAACTGCATTTTCAGGACCATTTTCAGGAGTTATTTGCGGTCAAGTCTAGTCTAAGTTAGAACATAAGAACATAAGAAGAGCCGTGCACATAAGACAACTAGATACCTGTCTCCTGATACCCCTCCCCTAGCATTTTGAGGTCTCTTCGCTTTAAGCCTGGAGATTATACATCCCATCATGGCTTGTAACCTGCAATGGATTTTTCCTCCAAGAATCTGTCCAATCCCCTTTTAAAGGCATCTAGGCCAGATGCCATCACCACATCCTGTGGCAAGGAGTTCCACAGACTAACAACACGCTGGGTAAAAAAATATTTTCTTTTCTCACTCTCCCAACAATCAATTGGAGTGGATGTCCCCTGGTTCTGGTATTCCGTGAGAGGGAAAAGAGCTTCCCTCTATCCACTTTATCCATCCCCTGCATCATTTTATACGTCTCAATCATGTCCCCGCTCAGGTGCCTTTTCTCTAGACTAAAGAGCCCCAAACGCTGTAGCCTTTCCTCATCAGGGAGGTGCCTCAGCCTAGTCATCATTTTAGTCACTGTCTTCTGCACCTTTTCCAGTTCCACTGTGTCTTTTTTGAGGTGCGGCAACCAGAACTGTACGCAGTACTCCAGGTGCGGCCTTACCAGCGTTTTGTACAAGGGCATTATAATGTTGGCTGTTTTATTTTCAATCCCCTTTTTAATGATACCTAGCATGGAATTGGCCTTCTTCACTGCCGCCGCACACTGGGTTGACACTTTCATCGAGCTGTCCACCAGCACACCAAGATCTCTTTCCTGATCCGTCAGTCAGCTCAGAACCCATTAGCTGATAGCTAAAGTTTTGTGTTTTTTGCCTAGTGTGCATTACTTTACATTTTCTTATATTGAAACGCATTTGCCATTTTGCCACCCATTCTCCCAGTTTGGAGAGATCATTCTGGAGTTCTTCACAGTCCTTTCTGGTCTTCACCACCTGGAAAAGTTTTGTGTCATCTGCAAACTTGGCCACCTCACTGCTTATCCCTGTCTCCAGGTCATTTATGAACAGGTTGAAAAGCACCGGTCCCAGGACAGATCCCTGGGGCACATTGCTTTTCACCTCTCTCCGTTGTGAAAATTGCCCATTGACACCTATTCTCTGTTTCCTGGTTCTCAAACAATTCTCAGTCCATAAGAGGACCTGCCTTCTTATCCCCTGACTGTGGAGTTTTCTCAGCAGCCTTTGGTGAGGGACCGCGTCAAACACTTTCTGAAAATCCAGATAGACAATATCCGCTGGTTCGCCCACATCCACATGCCTGTTGACCTTTTCAAAGAATTCTAAAAGGTTTGTGAAGCAAGACTTACCCTTACAGAAACCATGCTGATTTTCCCTCAGCAAGGCTTGTTCTTCCATGTGTTTTAAGATTTTATCTTGGATGAGGCTTTCCACCATCTTCCCTGGAACAGACTTTAGGCTAACTGTCCTGTAGTTTCCCGGGTCCCCCCTCCTTCCCTTTTTAAAGATTGGCGTGAGCAATCCTGACCAGTTGTAGCAATCCTGTGAATAAATGAATTCCTAAAGGTCATTAGCCCTGTTCATCTCTTGCAAACGTAAAGTCGTAGATTCCTTTATTGAGTCAATCTACCACATTTCTTGCCTTCTCATGTATGTCCATAGTATGATAACCTCAGTTTACCTGAGAGCTAGTTACTACTGATGATTTCCAGGATTCAGAGAGCACTTAAATGTGATGGGAAACTGTGTGCAGGAGGGAAATTGTCAGTCTCTCTCTATTGCATTTACTGGACCATTGCATCATATTTGGAAACATCTCATGCCCTTCAAAAATAGCTTCTAAAGGGTACAATGAACTGTAGTGGGATGAGAGTGTCTTAAATAGTCTTGATTTGCTATGATACAAACTCCCACAGGAGATAATATAAAATGCAGAATTTTTATTAACTTTGAATCTTCAATTTCTATAGTGATTGTATTGTAAAAAATACCTTTCTTAAATGAACGTTGGTATGGCAAACAGTGTTAGAACAAGAATTTTGTTAAACAAAAATATGAAAAATATTCTGGTTCAATAAGTTTATTTAATTTATTTAAATGTGCTATCCCATCTTCACAGGTAAGCCATAAGTAGGATTAATTTCCAAAAATAAAGAGGCCCATTGTTCTTTCTTTCTTTCTTTCTTTCTTTCTTTCTTTCTTTCTTTCTTTCTTTCTTTCTTTCTTTCTTTCTTTCTTTCTTTCTTTCTTTCTTTCTTCTCCTCCTCCTCCTCCTTTGTAGAAGTTGCTTATCCTTCATAGAAAGCAGCATGTGTACATCCTGCAAACTCATTTCCTTATTTAAAGTGAGCATCCTTCCTTAACTGAGGTATGCTTCCTTTTGTAATAGGGAAGTTAGAAGCTTGCCTTTGTAAGCTCTTAAAGGCACATCCCTTCCAAATGACCTTTGACCCATGCTATTAAACTATATTGTTCAGTCAAGTGTCTTGTCCCATGTAGTTGCATAAAATATAAAAGATATTGCAAACTGGAATGAAATATGTAAATTGTTTTTTCCTATTATAAAGTAGTTATTCCAAGAAAGGGATGGTATAATTTTTATATTGGGAGATATTGTTTTTTCAATGATTTTATAACTTTTGGGAAACATAAGTTCTGAGAAGGAATGTTCTTTTCCTTCTCTTTTTCCCCCAAATATCCGATCGTAGGCAGAATTGCAACCATTTTGCTTACCTTTAGAGTGGTGAATAGGGAGGTTAAAGAGGGTTTGGATGGTCTAGGGGTTGGGAAAAGAGGGACAGCGTGGAGGTGATAAAGGTGCCCTTTCAGAATTTCCTTTTCAGACTACAATCCATTCTATATTTACTTTTTCAATAAGTCATTACTTACTTCTGATTAGCTATGTATAAGTTTGCACGTTTGACATCTTTAAATAAAAGAAAGAAGCATCATATCAAAGCTTTCTGCACATACTGAGAGGCACTGACCCTCAGGTCGATTTTGGACTTACTCCCTTCTCAGCTATTCCTTTCTCGGACAAAAGGCAGTCTATAGAGCCCATTTTACTTGATTCTATCACTGCTATTATTATATCATATGCTTCCTACTGATAATAAAGTTCAGCAGTAGTTTTGACCTTCCACGTTTTTTCCCTACATTAGCCCTGTAATCCTTATAGCATTGGTCCTAAACCTGAGTCAGATGTACAGGTCAACTGGTCACAGCCGTCTGCACCATGCATTATATTGTATTTCTGTTCAAATTATTGTAATTATATCTATATTTTGCATAGTATTATATATTAGTATATGCGTGTTTTATAGAAATGCTGTTTTCCCTTTTTCCTCCTTTTTGTTTTGCATCTGCAGTCACATTGCATACATCGGTTTCATATGTTTTGATTGTGCTCAATTATCCTTGCTGGTGATTATCATAAACTTCACTATAATCTCCCCCCACTCCTTTCAGTTTTTGTGGGATTTAATTCCTGGTTGTGTTAAACCCAGTTAAACCTAATTTCACAGCTATGGAAGCGTATTTACTGGAGAAAGTAACTGGTGTTTCTAAGGAGACTTTCTTTTTTAATAGGAAATGTTATCTTGCAGCAAATTGGCAGATCTAATCAGACTGTACAAGATCTGTAGGTGTAAAAACCACACATATATAACTTGATAATAAGTTAGTTATCTCTGTTATCCCTCTGTATTTCACAGCTCCACATCTCTTCCTGTTTTACCTGAACTCTCCTTTCTCCCTTCACAGCAAGCTATCACAAGTTGCCCTGTGAGGAAAATCCTGATTACTTTTATTTTGATACATTAATATTTGCTGTGATTTTGTTAATTTTACCTGAAAGCTGATTAAAAGCACTTGTATCCTTAAAAAGCAGAAGTAAAAATCATTGCAATAAATAGTATTTGCTTGTATTTGAATGTTCCATACGAAGGCATATGACTTTGCATTGCTGCATTGTAGCATTGTAGATTTAATTATTCCTTTAAATTAATTAAATTATGGTATTTGCTTGTGTTTTGACATTACAGTTTCATGTCAAGTTTTCCTGTTTCCTTTTAAAATCCACTTTAATCTCTAATGGTTTTTCATCATTTTTCACAGTGAACAGAGAAAGACAGGATAATATGAATATATGTGCACAAAAACTGTAGAGTTGTGGGGGGAAATAGTAATAGAACAGTAATTATACATCCACAAAAGGAGAAGGTATACCTGATGGTTTTCTAGGATTGTTTTATTTTGTCTGATTGTAGAACAAATTACTTGTGACGGTTTGTGACAATGAATTGTTTTGACACTTGTAATAGTTTTTATTATTATTATGTAAGATCAGCTTTGAAAAATGCAAAATTCTATGTTAATACATCTGCAGTACTATTAGTTAACATTTCTGCTACGACTTATGTTTCCTTATGTAGCTTAAATGTATTTTAGATGTGTGTTGCAGAATGGGATATGTTCTAAAGGTATTGAAAAGTTTTGGTTCTTCAGTATGTAGTTCATGATCAGGCACTGGCTTTCCTATAATTCTCTTCCTTTCAAGGAATTTTTTAAAAAATAAAATGGATAAGGTTTAAGCTTTTGGAGGATTTAATGATGTACTTTGTTATGGTGTGCAATCACATTGGCATTTTTTGAGCTAGGTCCAGATAAAGCACTACTTAAAAGTAGACCGGTAGAAATCAATGGAGCTTAAGTTAGTCCTACTTTCCTTAGGTCTAACTGATTTCAGTGGGTCTGTTTTAAGTATGATTAAGTTCGAATCTACCCATTGATGATTTCTTCATAATATGAGCTAATAGGAACATGAATGGTAGAGCTTAGCAGTAACTGGTGACAGGTTTGCTTGTTTTTTATTTTTTATTTTTTATTATTACATAAGTTACAATCCTCTGATCACATACCAAAAAAGAAAAAAGTAATAATTACCTATAAATACAGTTACACTTACAATAATTTTCTTATCTATAGTATACTAATAAACAGTATACTAAAGAAACAATGTTAAAAGTAGTGCATAGATGGTACTTATACCCTGTAAAATTAAATAGAATAAATAAAGGAATATCAGACATGTGTTGGAGGAAGTGTAGGAATAAAGGAACTCTGGAACATATGTGGTCAACATGCCCAAGAGTGGAAATTTTCTGGTCTGAAGTAATTAAGTGGTTGGAAAGTATAACAAAAGAAAAAATAATTTCAAATGAAATTTTGCTACTTTTTTCGTTATTTACGGGAGGGAAAGAAAACATTGTGAATAAAGAAGTAACTGGTGACAGCTAATGCAGTGACCTGTAACTACTTACTTTGGGGTAAGAGGTAATGTAACTAGTAACTAGAAATTAAATCGTTATTTTTATATATAGTTAGTAACACCTAAAGTACTTAAATATAATGACACCAGAAGTATCTACAAGTTTTTCAGAACACTTCAAGGCATTTTTCAAGTCAATTTTTTAATTTCTCAGACTTTTTGCCATTTTCATATTAATCCTAAGCGGCAGGTTTTCTTTGGTTTTTTCTTTGGTAGCTTTATAAATATTTCCAAAGTGCAATACCAGAACTGGTCACTAGAGCGAACCAGAGAGTATTTCTCTGTGTTTTCTGTCCAGTGGCAAAACAACTCATTAATAATGTGTAACCGAATAAATTATGTCCATGATTGGAGCAACAGTAACAGCCGCCTGAATGCAGACTAATGCGGGGAGTTTCTTTAAAAAAATGTAATGGTTTGGGCTTTGATGTATGGTTATTAGTAATAATCATGATGTATTTGTGCTATACGTTGGTACTGATCAGTTTTTCTTTGCTAATGTGTTTTTGATTAAAAGAACATGAAATATATAAATATTAATCTGTATCTCACACAATGTTATGTACATCATTCACAGTATTTTATGTATTAGTGTAATTTTCAAAATTCATCAAAAGTTGAAATAAAAATATATATTCAAGAAACCTACTGTTTGCACAGGTTATAAGCACATGGAACTAGACATTCGTCTATCAAGCTCAATAGCAGCTGTCTCTAGAGCATAGAGAAGGAAAAAGAACAACAAAACTATTCCATTTGCCTTCTTGAGATATTGTTTCTTGTTGGCCCTCTCTTGCTGTCTAATTACAACCATTCCCCTAGTTCAGCTACTCCCAACCTTGAGTAATCTAGGTGTTCTTGCACTGCAGTTCCCAGAAGCCCCAGCACAGCTGGTGGTAAAGGGTTTCTGGGAATTGCAGTCCAAGAACACCTGGGTTACCTAAGGTTGGGAACCACTGCCGTAGTTCATTCCTCTTGTGTTGTTTCCATCTTCATATTGTAGCCTGCCTTTTTCCTTCCTCATCTTTTCCCTTTTGTATCATGTCTTTTAAGTTGAAGGGCTGATCATCATACTACTGATCTTCGTAACTAGCATTCCAATTTATAAGCAGAATCTTTCCTAAGTGTGCAAATTTAGACCAGCTGACACATATATCAACTTAACCTGGACCTTCTAAATACAAAGGATGCAATCTGCCACTGAGCTATGTCTTTTCTTTCAAATATTGTCTCTAGAGACTTTGAAAGTGCTAGCAGTTGGGCCTCATCAGTGCTAGCAGTTGGGCCTCATCGAATAGTTTCACAGCAGTTGTGAAAGTGACTCCTTGCACCAGTAGTAATATGCTTTTAAAGTTTGCTTTTAAGATTCACTACCATATATTTAGGCCTTTTTTTGTACCCTGTTTATGACATCTCCTAGGTTGGTGGTTATAGTAATCAGCACATTTTTCTGCAGAATAATTGCAGTGTGGCATTAATTTAAGAAGACTGTTAAAATATTGGTTTATGGAGGTGAAAATGATCTCCATTCTTGTTAGATGGGTGGTTATAAATAGGTCTGAAAATGCTAACAGGCTGGGCCTGCTTCTTCTCTACTGTTCCTTTTGAAATCCTTTAAAGCAAATGATTCATCAAATAAGCAAGTGTAAAGGAAGAAATCTGCCAATTTGTAGAATTTGACTCCTCCTAATCAGTGCAAGGCTGCAGGATGTTGAGTTCCTGCCCTCTACCTGATTAAAGCCAAATGCACTCTGAAATAGCTGGGACTCAGAGGAAGCGCCAAACACTTCACAGTTGGGGGTAGGACAGCAAAAGAATAGAAAAGGAATCCCTTTACCTTTGTTGTTTTTCTGGCACTTGCAGATAAGCATTTATTTCCTGTGGTATTGGGGCCTTTAAGAAGCCATTGGCAGTGGAAGATAGAATAGTATGTTCCGAGTCTTGGCATTCCCCCCCCCCCCCCCCAATATTGTAGCTGTTTTCTGTATAGCCATTCTTCTTTAACTGTGGTCACTGCATATGCCAGGTTTTCAAAGTCCTGCCCACCCACCTTTCGGCAAGCCACAAGTTTTAAATGAGTAAGAAGCAAACTTCAGATTAATTTGCTATCTGGATTCTTGTGATGGTTCCCATAACTGTGTGGGATTCTTTAAAAATGCTCATCCTCCTTGTTTTTCTGTATGGTGAAAAGTCATTGTTAATTATCAGGCAATTGGTAGTGTTACCTTCCTCTTTACACTCTGAGCTTGATGTAATTGTCTACAGTTGTAGAACTGTATCTTACTTTTAGTTTAAATGTATCCATTCCCATAACAAAGGGGTCTTGAAATGACTTGCAGAAAAGAAAAGAAAAAAACAAAAAAAAAGAAAAAGCAATATATGGTAACATATTCCCCCAAACCATCTAGAATTTAGTAATAGTATCCATCTAAAAGACCATGTAAATTTGCCACCACTCATTCATTAAAGGACAATGAACAACAAAACTAGGCAGCACAACTGGACCATTAAGCAATCAAACTGTGTGGGAGAACTTTGTCTAGTGTTATAAAGATGACATAGTCTGTTCCAGGTGAGCTTCTCTGGAGACAGCATTCACTAAGGGTGAAGGGCATCTGAAGAAAAGGTCTGTTCTCTTATTGCTACCCATTGAAAGATCTATTTAAAGAGTCACCAAAGCCGTAGCTTTAGCTTCATTTGTGTTATATGGATTTTCTGTGTGAGAGGATTGGGAGCGGGGTACTCTGTGGTCCACATAGAATTTTGTTGTTCATGATTTTTTAACTGTTTTATCAGCCTTTAAAGTGGACTTTAAAACTTGAACATTCTAAGTGGCAAAGGCTATACTTTTAAATAGTTATGATAATTAATAGATCTGTCTTGTTTTCATGTGCAGATTGCAAAATATTTTTAAGGCTTACGAGCATGATATTTTTTGGCAAGCAGAGTTAAATCGTGTGTCCATTTGTATACTTATAGCATAAGACACTCTCTTTAGAGAGAACCAACATCCAATACCTCAGATGGCAACTGAAGCTAAATGTACTTGTACTTTTAAAATCTTAAATCTTACTGGTGAACTATAGTGAAACAATAGACATTGATGGGTGGTTCTTCAGTATACATCATTTTGCATTTCAGTATCACTAATGGTCACTCGGTAGGTAACATATAATTGTTTCTCCTCATGAGAAGCAGTTAAAATAGTAACTGGAAGCAAAAGACAGTGCAGGAATTCATTTGATCCAGAAAAAATAACAACAACATTCCTGTTATTATACAGGTGTTTGTTGTTATTTAAATCTTATAGCTGTTTGCAAATAATTGACATTTCTTATTTGATGTAACTCTGTAGGATGAAATAACTTTGCCATTGTTGTTACAATAGTTAATAGTCCTTGTTGGTTGCTAGCATGATATGGAGCAGCAGAACACAAAATACTGTGTGAAGAACTCAGTTTTTCAGCTGTTACTTGAGCTTAAGGTTGCAGTCCTAAAATTCATTTCCCGCGGATCAAGCCCTGTTGGACCAAGTGGGACTTATTCTGAAGACAGTGTGCGTAGGATTTCAGCAAAAGGATACTAAGTTAATACTGTAATACAGCAAAATGTAATTAGACACCTCAGTTAGGCTTTTATTCACTACCCTGAGATTTATTATTGTTTCCATTTATCGTTTTCTAAATCCATTTAGATAGCAGACATTGCACATTTTTAGTTTCATTTTAGCTCAGTTTGCACCAGCAGGAATGTTTTCAATTAAAAAAAAAAGCAAGGTGAAACACTTGCTAAGGCAGCAGTAAAGCACCTAAATGGAACAAATGCCATTGCCTTGATTCAGCAATTAGTGCCAAGGGGTAGCCTCAAATTATACTTTTTCTATGTGCAATTATGTAATCGGGTGCCTATTGATTTGTAATGCACTTGCTTTAAATAGCATCAGAAACATGAATTGTGTATGGTCTGTGCAAGTTTGGAATGGTGTTTTGAGTAGGTTGGATTAAAACCAGAGCAGAAATACACACTTATTCATAAATAGGAAAGTTTTTCCTCTTTCACGTTGGGAAAAAAAAAGTGTCTGAAAATATCAAGATGCATTAATCTTGTCCGAGTCAGTGGAACTTGCCTGCTTGCTTTTTGCAAACATGACAAAAATACATATGTTTACAGACGTGTATATTCAAAACAGGGAACAAATGTTTTATATTCATATGTGTGAGACGTTGGTCAGTTTCTCTTCTCATTTTGTACCACATTGCTGCAAAAGAAAACATGCCAAAAAAAGGTCATTGGATTAAATTCAGTTTTAACCTGAACTAAAGTAGACCAGTTGGAACAAATGGGAGTTGCTAGTTAACACTGAAATAAGTGCCATTAATTTCAGTGGGACTACTATTAATTCACTTAAATATTTAAGAGCAAAACTTATAAGCAAAAAACCAAAAACAAGTGAAAGAACATTTAAGGCTCCTTCTCCAGAAAATTGTTATTTTTTTTAATCCAGTAAAAGTGGTCATTCTCAAAACATATTTTATATGATTTATATAAATTTTATACCAAATATAAAAGCAAGGCACATCTATTGCTTTGTTGTCAGAGTAACAGAAATTTGTGGGCTAAATCCTGTTGTTAATCTTATCCAGATTAGAGCCACTGAATTAACGGGACATTGAGGCATTATATTTTTTCCTTTGAATTGATTGATATACTGAAATATATATATTTTCCTGAAATTGTTGGGATTATAATGCTTATATTTGTTTTCAATACTTTTGACTTTGCCCACTACTATATAAATATATAAAAAGGGGGACATGGAGTCAACTTGTTTGGATGATTGTCAAAAAGCTTGTGAAGACTTTCTCTTTGTTTGGACCTGCCACCTTTTGCTCTTTCAGTGTTAGAAATTGTGTGTCAGATGTTGATGTTTTATTGGCTTAATGTTAAATGCCTACCCTGAAAATGATGGAACTACCATGACATGTGATATAGATAAACTTCCTTCCACCCCTTTTAATTTTCTTCTTAATTTCAGGTTAAAGTGTACCTTGGCTTTAAATCTATAATGCATTCCAACTGCATTTATTTGAGCATGCATATACAAATTAATAAAATATTGAATTATATTTATCAAAGTCACTTTTCCCCTCCCACATTTTAGTTTTAATCACTTATTCCCATGGATCCTATAAAGAAGAATGAATTGGTTATCCTTTTACAACTCCCTTGTTAAAGCTCTTGGGTGACTCTGCAAGATTCTCCTTTTTAAAAATGGCTGTTTAAAGCATTTAGCACAGCTGGATTTCACTGTATAAGAAAACATGGAGCATTACAGCATCACTAATCATTGACATTGCAACATTTCAAACTGTAAATCCTCTCCTGGCTGCATTGCAGACTCTTTTGATGGTGGGTTTGATCATGGAGAGCCAAGTAAATTTTTTAAAACATTTTTTCAAGAAGCCTAACACTTTCTGTCCTACTATTAAAATATTTCTGTAATTTGAGACTTTAAATAATTTTGTTTTAAAAAAAAACTCCTTTGCTATATAAACTTGACAGCTAGTCAGTTCCATTGAATTAATAACAAACAGATGGAATGATAAGAAAACTAACGTGGTGGTCCTAAGTATGCGTACTAGGAAGTGAGTTCCAGTGAACGCAGTGGTACATAGTGATGAATAAACATAGATTGTGTTGCATGCATGAATTCATGTTTGTGACAAAGGTTTATAGCCTTTCCAGAGTCTTACATTCTATAATATATTGCTTCCTGGTTCTCCTTGTTGTCTCCTACCCTTTAGAATGTTATTTCTGTAAAATATGAGCATTCCTTTATGGAAGCTTGACTGTCAGAGAGATTAATAGTAATGTTTAGTATTAGTGTTATATAGCCAGAGACTCAGAAACAGGATAGACACCTGATTAATTTCCATTCCCCCCCAGTAAAATCTCATAGGAAGGGATTCTATTCTACCAGAACATGTATCTAGTACCTAATATTCAAATTAGCATATTCATAGACCATAGCAGGCATCTCTTGATGTGCTCTGATGCCTATGATTACTCTGTCTGCTCTAGGCTCTATTATTATAAGGTCTGTATGAGCCCTGTGTTACTCTGAGGCCAGGAAGGAGTTAGATAGCTTCATACTACTGATGGATCAATAAAGGAATAATGACAGTATATCAGAATTAGTAATCTACTAAGGATACTTGGCATAGTTTGGTAAGTTAATTCAGAAAGTATTGCCTTTATACTACGTGTCATAAGTGGCCACACTGAATTATCCTTTTGTAGGAATTTTTGTAGCCATTCAGCTTTAGAGGACCTCACTGCTTTCTTGCCGTGGAATGTGCCTAGAAAGGTGCTGGTAGGAACATTCTGGGGACAGGCTGGTTTGCTCCAGTGATTACATTGTGCAATCACTAGAAAAAGGAGAAAGCCAGCCCATTCCCACTGTGGACCAAATAGCGGGCTAAATGTGTCTCTCAGTGTCCCCTCTGTTTCAGTGTCAAGTATTTTCATTAGAGATGGGAGTGTTTGTATACGAATATCACCCCCCCCCCCACAGGTGGACATAACGATTAGCCACTCCTGGCAGGAGGCGGGACGATGAGCCTCTCTGCCAGGTCAAAGAGTGGCTCGCCGACTGCAAGCTCCGGAGCGATAGGAAGGGAGTGTAGAGCCTGCAGCAACAGCAGATGGTGAGTGGATGGGGCTGGACCCTCGTTATGTCCACCTGGGGGGGGTATTCGTAGACGAATACGAATGCCCCCATCTCTAATCTTCATCAGTCATGATGGTAGTGATTTAGCCAGAAAAGCACACATTTTAAAACTTTTCTTTTTCTCTCTTCTAAATTAACCTGAAACCTTCACTAAAATGTCTTATAAATAGAGTCCTGTCCTTATGAGTATCATTCTGTGTATTAGAAATTAAATTATAGCATAACACCATACACCGTTCTAGTGTTTCCTCAGGAAATAATGTAAAATAGTGATGTATGAGAAATGGTTTCATGATAACTTGAAAGAACATGCATGTACCAGTTTTATTCAGAATATTCAAAATATATTATATTAAATGAATAAACATATTCCTGTATCCACAGATTTGCAGTTTGATAAGCAGCATATTTGAATCCTTTAATAAAACACTTCAGATTGCATTTCATTCTGCAAAATTCTTTATTTGCCTTCTGTGTCTCCTCCCTTCAGATATCTTTTGATTTAGCAGAGTATACTGCTGATGTTGATGGAATTGGTACATTACGATTGTTAGATGCTATCAAGACATGTGGTCTCATAAACTCTGTGAAGTTCTACCAAGCCTCAACAAGTGAACTCTATGGGAAAGTGCAAGAAATACCACAAAAGGAGACCACTCCTTTTTATCCTAGATCGCCGTATGGTAAGTATATTACTCTTCCTTATACAGTGATGCCTTGACTTATGACCATAATCCGTTCCAGAAGATGCACGTAACTCGAAATGGTCGTAAGTCGAAACACCATTTCCCATTGAAATGCATTGGAATGCGATTAATTCATTCCAGCATTTTAAAAAAATACAACAACAACAACAACAACAACAACAACAACAACAACAACAACAACAACAACAATAATAATAATAATAATAATAATAATAATAATAATAATAATAATAATAATAATAATAATAATAATAATAATAATAATAAAGCACACAGAAAGCCCCATCGGAAGGCGCTGGGGCTTTAAAAAAAACACACAACCAAAAGTAGACAGAGCAAGCCCCAAAGGTGCTGGGGCTGCAAAAAACAAAACAAAACCCAAAAATAAACATCGGAGTAGTCCCCACGCTGGGACTGCAATATATATATATCATCAAAAAACAAAACAACACAGCACAGAAACATAACCCCCCCAGTCCAAACCCACCCTGCAAAAGCCACCCAGAACAGTTTTTAAAAAGCAAAAAGTAGCACCTTACCTTACCAGACAGTCCCAAGCCTCCTCCGATCTGGCTGCCGCCGAGGAGGTGGCAGCGGGGCCGGCCATGGCGGAGGGCAAGGCCGGGGTGAGCGGCCGGAGCACCCCAGCCAGGCTCAGCCTCCCAGCGCTGGGCCGCTGCCGCCACCGCAACTCTGGGCAACAAGGGGACCGGACCCGATTCCTCCACGCGGGGAGGTGAAGGCTCCAGGCGGGGCTGACTCTCCCGGGGGCTTCCAAGGGCTCGCCGTACTGACCTCGATGGGGCTGACGGGGGTGGAGGAGAGTGGCTGCAGGTATTCTGGAGAAGCCCGTTGGGCGGCAGCAGCGCTCGCCCGGCTGCGCGGCTTTCCTTCGGCGCCACCTCCTGCTCCAGCACCGGCTCTGGCGGCCGGCCGGCGCAGAGGCGCCGCTGAAGGAAGCTGCGCAGCCGGGTGAGCACTGCTGCCGCCCGATGCACTCCTTCGGAATACCTGCAGCCGCTCTCCTCCATCCCTGTCAGCCCCATCGAGGTCAGTACAGCGAGCCCTCGGAAGCCCCCTCCGCCTGCGCCCCGGGGAGCGCTCGGGTGCCCCAGCGTTTCCCCGGGCCGGCCTTCCCTCTCGGCTGCTTCGCTGGATGGCTCAGTCCTGAGCTTTGCCCGCCTTCCGTGGCGCGCTCGGGAGAGCCAGGCCCGCCTGGAGCCTTCGCCTCCCCACGTGGAGGAATCGGGTCCAGTCCCCTTGTCGCCCAGAGTTGCGGCGGCGTCCTGGCGCCGGGAGGCTGAGCCTGGCCAGGGCGCTCCAGTCTCTCACCCCGCCCTCGCCCTCCGGGCAACTGTCCCAGATGCCCCCAGCCTGCAGGGGTCTGGACTGGCTAGGGGACTCCTGCTCTAACCTTTGGGGCGAAAGAGCTACTGTACAAAGAAGCAGTCTCTTCGCCACCAACGGTTAGCAATTTGAATTTCCCGCCCTTTTCCCCTGCCTTTTTATGTTCGTAAGTGGAAGCTCTGGCCGCAAGTCGAAGCAAAATTTTGCAGCCGGAGCTGGTCGTACGTCAAAATGGTCGTAAGTAGGGACGTACGTAAGTTGAGGCACCACTGTATATTCCACCATGATTCTACAGGGAAGCATAGCTGCTATTTAAAACCAATGTGACTTGGGCGACCAAAGGTACACTGAAGTGCAACATTTCACATCTTAAAGCCACAGTCATTTCTACCCCATATTTTCTGGAGCAGCAGTTTATGGTGGTGGCCTGTTAGACCTGAAACCTTTATAAAGATGGTTGAAATCAAGATATGAACATGTTCTTCATTCAGCTATACCTTCTTTTTCTTCCTTTTCATCAAATTTGACATATTCTCTCCAACATTTCTATAATGGCTTATTTTCCTTTTATGGATGGCTGGTTCTCAGGGAAGCATATTCAATAATGCGCTAAATCCAATTGTTAATCCTAACTAGAGTAGATTCATTGAATTAATGGGGTCTTAGTAAGTCTGCGCTTACACAAATCCTATTGATTCCATTAGTCAATATTTTTTGTTGAAACCACAGTGACAACATTTCTTATCTGGTTGGACACTGCTGTATAAAGACAATCTGGTTTCATTGTTTCATGGATACAAACATATATTTTAAATACCTTTTTTTGTTCACATCCAGATGATGAAACTTTTTTGTTAATTTCAAGGATGTTTGGCTTGGGAATGCTTTTTGTATAGCTAAGCTAAGATTTCTCAAGAGCGCACCTCAGTGATGAATCAGGTTTAAGTATTTTGCATGTAAGATTGCAATATTTGCTTTTTCCCTTGGCTGCCTTCTCTAACTAATCTCATTTGTTCAAGCCACACTCAGGTAGTATGTTCTACAATTCTTTCTGGCTGGCTGTGTGTGTGCATGTGTGTATATGTGCAAGTGCATATGCATGCTCACTTTTGCAAATGTTTCAATAAGTGTATTAATATTATTGTTTTAGGAGCAGCGAAACTCTACGCCTATTGGATTGTAGTGAACTTCAGGGAGGCTTATAATTTGTTTGCTGTGAATGGTATTCTCTTCAACCATGAGAGTCCCAGGAGAGGTAAGAACAATATTTGGTAATTTCCACCACTCCCTTGGTGTACGTCTGAACAGGAATTCATTTACAGCTGCTTTCAAAGAAGATTATAATTCTGCATAATGAAAGATTTCATTTTCACATAGAAAATTTTGTTTTGTAGAAACTTTAAAAAAACATGTAGTAGTTGTATGGAAGGAATTGATTGTTTCAGGTTTTCCCCCTAACATTATCATCATCTCTTCTGTGTTAACCCTCTCAAAGCATCTTAAAATATATATATAAAAAGATTTTAACATACTATAATCTATAAAACCTCTGTATATAAAATCCAAGTACTTCTAAGCATTATACCAATAACAGAATTAGGAAGATTGAGTACTTGTCATTACAGAGATGTGTTAACTGTTTCCCACTCCTGAGATTAGTTATATCATAGAAAGAACTCATCTGGTCCCCTTGTGCAGATTTCATATTAAGTCCTCATTCTGGCAACCTCGTTCCTGTGCTGTTTAGAAGTGCTGAGTTTATTGGCTGTTTACCAGGGTCCAAAACAATGAATTCACAAGAAGAAACAATTTTCCCACTCTCACTTGCTGCCTTCCCCACCTTTTGAAATATTTTAGAGGATGAGTAGGAAGAGTTCCAGGCTGGAAATAGTTCTGGAAGGTTGGTGGGAAGAGATGGGTACAAGTGAGAGAGAAAACATTATTAATTATAGTAGAACTTTCTTTCTTTCTTTCTTTCTTTCTTTCTTTCTTTCTTTCTTTCTTTCTTTCTTTCTTTCTCTCTCTCTCTCTCTCTCTCTTTCTTTCTTTCTTTCTTTCTTTCTTTCTTTCTTTCTTTCTTTCTTTCTTTCTTTCTTTCTTTCTTTCAAGAATTCCAGAAAGAAAAAGGCAGCAAAACTGTTTTGTTTTGTGACTTTCTTCCCACTTTTACAGAGTGACATTTAAATATTTTCCTACTGCCATTCATTTATTCCCATTTCTAAATGACAGCCAGAAAACTGAAATGCTTTTATATGATTCCTAAGGTATCCCAATATTATCACTGAAGAGAAGGATGGAAGGAAGGTAGAAGAATTTCAGATGATAGAGTTCAAGTTTTGGAGCAATATGATATGAGGAAGGAACAAATAAGATTACTCAAACCTGAAAACTGATTACACTGAGGATGTGATCAAATGGGGAAATAGATTGCAATTTAGACCTCTTGTGGAGCAGTTCAATGCCATATGTTTGCCAGTGATCACAGGACATGTAGGGAAATGAACTCCAGATTGATCTTGAACTATGGCCAAGCTGGACCTTTTTGGTCCAACTGCAGGGCTTCTACTTTTGGGGGCTGGGCTGAAGAAATTCCCCAGCAGATGGAAGGATTGCTTTATGAGAGATCGCTTAGATTAAAGCAACCTTTTCTGTTGCAATCAGGTGCACACCTTTAGAGCCATCTGACCACATTTTGAAAATATCTTTGAGAACCTTTGCAGCTATGTGAAATATGTTTAATTTCATATTTATAATATATGCTTTAAAATTAATTGAAATGGTTGCAGTACAACTTGACTTCTTGGCAATTAATTGCACGACTTCTGAAATTTATAACTTTGGGAATATGGTGGATTTCATATGGAGCAGTTTCCAGATCAAGTTGCCTCCTTGAAGACACTGTTACGGTTTGGGAGAAGAAGAAAGATTTCTGTATTCCTTATTTCTTTTGATCTGTAAAGTTTCTTTGACATTCTACCCCACTATGAGACTGCTTCCCTCTGAGCTTTCAATCTCATGCATATCCCTCACACATTTATTATCCTGTTGGATATTACTAGCCTGTGACTCTAAGTTGCAGACTTCTGTTTTTACAATTTATACATGTGTGGGTGTGTTGCATGTGCCCGTGTGTGCTACTTGCCCATGATAAAAAAAAGTCTTTGTGGAGAATGCATTCTTTTTTGTAGTCATGACAGGAACGAAAGCAGCCAAGGAACATTCTAGACACTACTACAGAGTTAAAGTAAAATGTCTACAAATTTTGTTAATTTTGAAAATGAACTTAAGTAGGTTCTTCGTACTCACTTTGAAACTTTTTGTCTTTTTTGTAATTTTATGAACTCTAAAAAGCTTATTATTTATTTGTTTATTTTATTTTAGCAATGCCAAGTGTGGTGTAGTAGAGGATAGAGTAACTAGGTTCAAATCACCACTTGGCCATGGAAGCTCAATGGCTCGGGGGAGGAATTGATAAAAACATTCATTACCGTATTTTTCTGTGTATAAAACTACACTTTTTACTTAAATAATTAGACAAAAAATTGAGGGTCATTTTATACACGAAAGGCAGCTGCTTTACCTGCCTTTTGCAAAGCAACAGGGTAAAGCAGCCATGAAAGGGCGGCACGCTCGCACCCCTTTGATCCTGAAGCAGCCATGAAAGGGCTTCAGGATCTAAGGGGTGTGAGCGTGCCGCCCTTTCACAGCTGCGTTACCCATTTCTTAAGCCCCGTGGGGCTTAGGAAGTGGGGCAGCCATGAAAGGGCGGCAGGATCGCACCCCTTAGATCCTGAAGCAGCCATGAAAGGGCTTCAGGACCAAAGGGGTGCGATCCTGCAAATTTTCAAATTTTCTAATTTGGGGGTTAGAAAAGGGGGGATCGTCTTATACATTGGGGTGTCTTATAAACAGAAAAATAAGGTAAATATTTCATTTATTTTGAAAGCCCTTGTAAGATCACTAAAAGTTGGTTCCAACTGGACAGCGCACGCGTGTGCACACACACACACAGATTATTCAGTGTTGGAGATAAAAGGGCAAATTGTGATAAAACGTGTTTCAATAAAACTGTGAAATATTATGAGTACAGGCATGTCTCAGGACCTTGGGAAATGAGAGAATAGTAAACAGTTCTTTGCTGTTTCATTGTGTTAGAGAAATGTTTTCCCTAAGTTTTAAGACAACATTACTTTGATGCTTAAATTTGTAACAGAGATTTCAAGTAGTTCTGTGGTGGACAGAGATGATTGTTTTCCATCTCTTTGGAAATGGCACACCAAGCATGACATGCAAAAGACCTGCTGGGCTTTCTTAGACTTACTACATTAGATAAAGAAGCTGTGTATCAAAAATGCATACTAAAATTTGCCTGGCAAAACATTTTGATAAATGACTTTAGAGCAGAATGAACAGATTAAATACTTGCATTCAAAAATTCACTTAATAGGTCTCAGAATTTTGAACAGTAACATAATGGTTCCTCCCTCCACACACATACACACTTGTTTGTAAACAACAGAGTCTTGTATCTTGTGTCTTAAAGAGTAAAATTTTTATTACAGCATGAACATTTTTGAAGTTAATCCACTTTATCAGATGCATATATATGGTGTGGAATGTAAATTGCATCTCAGCAGTGGAGCTGTTAATGCTAGAAGCTAACCATCTGGATATTGCAATGCTCTTGACTGCAAATCTAGACCAAAATCCTGTTGCAGAAAACTGTCAACATAAGGGCAATTGTACAAGTGATTTTTTCACTTTTCTGGCTGTGAGTCACGTGATAAACACACAGCCAGAGGAACAATGGGTGCATGGCAGACAGATGGCCAAAGCACCTCCACCAGTCCTGATTGATTGCCCTCACACAGTTGTGTAAATAACAGGATACTGAGCTTAGATTTGTTTTGCTTAACATCTTGTTGATTCAGGAGGGGAAATTCCCTTTACTAATATTGTCTTTGTGCTTTGAAGACGATTTTATCTAAATTACTCTAAATTTTATTTCATTCTTAAATTCCATTGAGAAAGTAGCAAAGGGCACACACTAAGTTCTAAAGGCTAGCCCAGCTAGAAATTTTGAATTACTGTAATTCATACACAGTTATGGTGCTGCATTGGGTATTACAGGTGTTTTATCAATACTTACTTTAAATTTAAATTTGCAATTTAAATTCTATTCTGCTGGATAGGTCAATGAATTAGGTATCTGACAGTAGAGCCAGAGGTTGGGAGTTCAATTTCCCATTGTGCCTCCAGGGAGGACAGCCAGCCTGCGTGGCCTTGGGCAAGCTGCACAGTTCAAGGATGCCCCTAGAAGAAAAGAATGGTAAATCACTTCTGAGTACTCTATACCTGGAAAACCCTGGAAAGGTCATATGTCAGAATTGACTTGACAGCATAAAATGATTATTATTAGACCATTTAGCATCTGAACAGCTGTTTGAATATTCTTCAGCTTTTCAAGAGTTCAGACACAACCAGAAAGACTTCATCTAACCCAGATATTTTGTAGGGGAGAACAATCTTACAATAGAAATTATAACCCAGTGTTTTCCTGAACATTTAAGCTTTCCAGAAAGGTAACATTGCAGGGCTTGGATTTTTGCCTACATAGTTCACTATGGAGTTAATTCATCTCCAAACATTTTTACATATTCTTATCTATTTAATGGTGCGGAGACCTGGAAAAGGTGCGATTTAGTGAATGCCTGGAGGAATTATAGATAATATGGTATCTTTAATATCACCATCATCTTAGCTTACATATTAGGGTGGAATCATGTTTAAGTTTTTCTGTTGATGTAATGCCCATTCCTGGAACTAGCAGGAGGCAGTTCTTCCCATGTAGGCCCTTTCAGTTGCCTTCTCCCTGACAGAGAGAAGGAGAAAGTCTTATCATTCATACTAACTTCTGCGCTCATGACTGTAGATTCCACCCAGAATTCCTATATTGTTTAATAGAACACAGAGGTCTAGAACCAGCTGTTAGGCCCACATAGTTTATACCCATTAAATTTACTTACTTACTTACTTACTTACTTACTTACTTACTTACTTACTGCCCATCTGGCTACCAAGGCCACTCTGTGGAATTTTACTAAGTCAATAGTTGAGTCCCATTGATTCAATATATCTGTTTTATTTCAGACTTGTACTTGGGGTGTTCTCCTCAGTCTTTAATAATTATTGCTCCCTGAGCCTGACCTTTATTAAAATGTTTCATAAATTATTTAAAGAATGAATAAAGGTTTGGAAGCAGTTGTTACAGGGGAAGCATAGTGTTTGCTTTCCTTTGGTGAAAATATATCATTTATAAGAGATGGATTGCAGTCATCTGTTTTTCAGTAGCCAGTAAGTTTACTTCATGGCAAAAATGAATAACAGGAAAAAAAATCTGCCATGGGAGTCAACTAAGACTCTGTCAAAGTAGGAAATCCAATTGCGTTGTTTTACGGTCATTTGTCTTGTCCCTGTTCCCTGACAGATGACAGCTTGGATCAAAAGACTTTAAGAGGCTTTCCTGCTCTAAACTAATGAGAACAACAGAAACTTTCAAACTGCAGTTGGTTCATAACTATGCCTTTCCTTCTGTGACATGGCTATGTGCCAGTGATTTCTTTTTATAAAAGCAGCTTTGTATAATAAGTTGCATAAATTGGCTTTGCATAGCTTCTTGATTGTCACTAGCTGTATAATAACAAAAACTGTAAAGAGTTCTCTGTGAAGGCTACCACATCAAGATCAATGGCTGAAGAATATTGGAGGTAATTTATATATGTTTCTTTCAGAGATCCCTGCTTTGTGCAGTTTTCAGAGAGGTAGCCATGTTAATTTGTCTTTTAAAAAACTCCAAAACAAGTCAAGTCAAAACTCAAGTCATTTACATCTGCTTGTTACCAGGATGTCTGGGAGGCTGATGTTATCGATACAGTGAATGTTGACTACCTGTGTTAATAATGCCATTGTTACTTAAAAAGTTCATTAGCAAGTGTTAACATATAATTGTCATTTTTTGTTTCTCACTCCGCTTGGTGTCAACTTCCATTTTCACACTTCTCTGCAGTCTATGCATATTATGTATAAACTTGTGGCCTAGATGTTGGACTCTATTTCTGGAGAAATGGATTGTAGTCCACGAAAGCTTACACTAAAACTGGTTTCCTCTCTACACATTTCGCTTGTATATGATTTGAATCTCTTTCCCTGCTCCCTGAAGTCCTTGAACACTTTCCCCATTTGGCAAATCTCTATTTGCTAAGCAAGTCCCACTTTAGCAAATACGTATATGAAAATTCTATTAAGGGATAGTCATGTAAGCTTATTTGAAAATGCTTTCTGCTCATGAATGGTTGCCATAAGGTTGTAACTTCACTGTTCCTTGAAAATATGTGATGCAAAGGAATGATTTTGCAAAGCTTGAAATTCCTTTAAACTTGTTCGTTGAAGTTTTGAGTACCTGTCATTTAACTACTGTTGGTTTTGGCAGAGCTTGGTGTGCAAAGTCATCAGTTCTCTGATCTTGATAGTGCAGTCAGTCAGACATGACATTTGCCCAGGGTCTTGTCTTGCTTAACACTGCCTGAAGAAAGCTTTAACCCAGGAGCTTTCAGTCAGTAAGGGTAGCATATTAGAAAATGCAAAAACCTTGAGGCATGAATTAAAATGAGGCTCAAGGTCAAAGAATTTTTTTTCTTTTCCAGAAGCCAAGTGATTTTTTACTACAGGACACTATTTTTCAAATGCAGGACACAATTCCTATCAATTCGGAGCTCACGGTCTGCGAGCCACTCCTGGCAGGAGGCGGGAGGACGAGCCTCGCTGCAAGGTTGAAGAGTGGCTGGATCAATAGGAAGGGAGCACAGAGCCCGTGGCAACAGCGGAAGGAGTGGACGGTCCGGCCCCAGGGGGCTAGACCCATGTTATGTCCACCTGTGTGTGGGGGTATTTGTATTCGTATATGAATACCCCCATCTCTAGTCTCTACATTGTGTGCATAAATATATGACACATTTTATCTTAGCCAAGAGGCCAAAAAAGATATACAAAGCTATAGTACAAAGCTTGTAGACATACAATTTTTAGGCCATTCTTGCTTTACTGGGTGGATGTGGGAGGGTAGGAGGTGAGAAGTATACATATAATAAAATCCTTGTAACTATTTCCAGAAGGAAACCAGAATTTTTGTGTCTACAGCAAAAGGCACCCATAAGCCTAGCAAATTAATTGTGGCATAAGCTTTTACAGACTTTTATGATGCTGTAGATCACGATCATTCATACTATGGTATTCCTGATTACTGTGTCACGACATGAAAGCAAGACACTGAAGAAAGCTGACAGGAAAAACAGTTAATTCATTAGAAGAATAGCATGGGAGGAGAGATTTATAGAGTGCAGATCACCAGAGAGACAAATAAACAGGATTTAGATAAAATCAAGTATGAACTAGAGGAAATTTTGGAAGTCATTAACTTATAGGGTTGCTATGTCAAAAACAATTTGACAGCACATAACAAGAAAAAGGTATTGTATATGGTATTTTTAGCTGTTTGGAATGCAGATCTCCTTAGAAATTGATGCACAACGTTCTAACTAAATGTTGATCCTCAAAACCTTAGGAAAGAGCCTAGTGGATTTGAGCTGAGTTTGTGATCGTCCTGTCAACTCAAAACAGAAAATAATCCTTTAGGCTTCATGTAAAGAGGGTAGGGAGTACGTACATAAGCACAGGACAAAGTTTGAAGGGGTGCCTGAATGTAGTCATTGTGTCTGACTAGGCAACAAGATCAAATCACAAAGATCATCTTGGAACTAACCTTGTTTTAAACCTGGTTGGCCCATCATCATTCCCAGCAATTAATTATATAAATTGTAGTGATGGCTAAAAAATTGGTTACATGTCACTAATTTACTGTCCTTTGTTATATTCATTCAGTTCAGTTCTTAAGGCATTAGCACTGAGGCCCTGCTCACATGAGGTAAATGTTCTCTAGTTAGATTGTTGCTTTTTTCCCCAGTCACATGATGCACAGTCAAGATCGAAGCATTTTCCCAGCCAGCAGTGTAACTGTGGTTTATTTTCCACTCCCTGGGAGGGTTGTTATTTTGTAGCTCTGTTGCATTGGTGCATTCCATAATGGAATTGCCTGTGTGCATGACCTGCCCCACTTCTTTTCACAATCGAAGCCAGGAAGTTGCGCATATTTTTTAAGAATTATTTTTCACAGCCAATACATCAACAGTCTGTCCCCAGAGATCTGTCTGGCTCCCTCGCTGGGTGTTTTTAAGAGCAATCTTAAGACCTGGCTCTTTAGGCAGGCTTTCCCTCCTGTCATCACTTGATTATTTTTCCATCTTGAACTATATCATTACTGTTGTTTTTATTTTATTATATTGTTTTTACTTTTACCTATTATTGTTAGCCGCCCAGAGTAGACTTCGGTCTAGATGGGTGGGATATAAATTTAATAAATAAATAAATACGTTGGTAAAAGTATGTCACAGAGCAATTTGAGCCATTGCTTTATATATATAAATCAATGGGGCTGAATTGCCCCTTGAAGCAAGAAAGAAAATAACTAGTACCATGGTTTAGCTGGCCATAATGATTCAAATAAGATGAAGTAAATGGTTACCACTAAAAATTCTTGGGATGTGTATATACCATGTGACCGAGAATCAGTAGAACAGAGGTATGGAAAGTATTGGAAGAACTAGGGAACATTCCCTTTGTACAACCAGGGGTTGAGTTAATATCTAGAGGAGGAAAATATTAATAATTTTGAGCTCCTCTTCATCAGGAGAGTCTGTTTCCAGGTGTTTTATTTTTATGATTTTCCAGAGACACATTTGACCCCAAATCCATATTGCAATTGGTTAAAAGGTAACTGATAAGAGTAATTGAAGGGTGGTTAATGCTAATTCCATTTGTCATGTTTTTAAAAAGCGATTATCAGGTTCATGAAAAGTTACCAACTGAATTTGAAATTGATTTGAATTTTTAACACTATTTTTGGATTTTACAAGTTCCAGTCCATCTCTAAGGGCCTTAACAGGGGATCAACACTTTTTGGAACACTATTATTGTTAAGAATAAGCCAGCTTTCTATAATATTAATATAAAACAATAGTCTGCCTTAACAGATTCTGACTTCAGTTCCATAAAAAAATTCTTAAGATTACTGTTCCAGCCAAGTCTACCTAACATATGACTTTAGCTAAAAGCTATTAATTGTTTAATTGTCCCATTCTGACATTAATGAAACATTGTCACTTTTCTATTTCCTGTATCCTAAGCTGGACAAAATTTTGCCACTAAGGAATAAATATAGAGTACATATATTTTGTACTCCTGTGTCTGAAGAAATGAATTTTGATCCATTAAAAATCACAGTGAAATAAACTATTGAAAAGGCACAATATTTTATTTTCCCACCCCCTTTTTTTGCCAGCATACTGAGACAAACATGGCTGCTTGTTTGGAAATTCCCTTTTTTCCCCAGTCACACTTCCTGCTACCACAAAGAGCAATGATAGCTTGTCTTTCATTAATAGATCACAAAATGGCTGCAAGGTTTTATGATCCATAGATCTCTTCATCACTTAACATCTTTATCTTCATATGGTTTGCAGTGGGAAGAGAGAGAAAACTGATTTTGTTGTTCAGGCGATGTCTTCGTTCTTCACCCAGGATAGGGCCGCCATTCTGTGTTTACAGCTTTTAAAAACTCTTTTAAAATTGGAGAATCAAAACTCAGTATTTTTTACTCTCAGCAGTCTTAGGGAGTGCTGCAGGTAAGATCTAATCACAGCATTTGCTAGAACAGATAAGCTTTCCACAGGTTGAGCTGTTGTGCCTGTACTGCTGGTGCAGAATCCCTTACAGTTTGAAAAAAACTCTTTTGGGCAGCATTTTACATATAGGCTGATATCCTAACATAGTAAGTTGCAACTGGAGTAGCCCCACTGAATTAGATAAATCAACTGAATTAGGGGGAATTTAGTGAGTCAACTCCTCCAAAGTTCCACTGATTCAATGGACCTACTCTAGTTGCAACTTCCTACTGGATTTTAGCCACTGAATCAGTTGCTGAGTGATAAATTAATGCTGATCTAAATCCCACTGAGTCAATGGATCTCCTTTGGTGGTGACCCAGTATGCTAAGCAACATGATTTCAGCCACTAAGTGACAGTGGTAAGGGAAGTGTTCTTCACCAGTACAGAACAGGTTGAAGTTTAACTATGAAACATATACAGGGAGAATATCTACTCGATTATTATAAGCCACTTTTCTGCCAAAAGTGGCACTAATTTTTCTGTAAACATAAAAGTAATGCACGGGGACTAGCAGTAAAAAAGAATAAATGCACTGCTTCTGATCAGGTTTCCATGACCTTGATATTCCATGCTCCCCTTCCCTGTATATCACACCCTCTTCAATATTTTGTGACTTTTGCACTGCTGTGACATCTCTCCCTCACCCTCCACTCTTGGCTTCCCCCCCCCCCCCCATAAGCATTTTTGTACCTTTGTCATCCTTGGCAATACTACTTCCTCCTGTGTCATTTTGATGATATAAGAGCAGGCTGCAGAATAAAATCCCTCTTGGTTCAGTTACTTATTGAAGACAATGTACAACAAGGGCTGAAATCCAGTAGTAAGTTGGAACTAGAGTAGGTCCATTGAATCAGTGTGGATTTGGTGAGTCAACACCTATGTAAGTTCCACTGGTCAAAATCCTGTTGTTGTAAAGACACACCATGTAAGTGGAATGATGTCATCATCTGGCAAAAGGAATATTTAATTTAAATGACAGGACAGCTTCCTATTCCCTCCTCTCCCCCACCATTTCAGGTTCTGAGGCCCCGTATGACTCCCTTTATTCCTGCAGAAGCCTTTGGAAGCCTCAGGACAGGAGTTGGGGAGCCTTTAATAATAAAAAATCGTTGTCAGATCACCACCAGTGTCTCGATCCCAGTGGGAGCCTTGGAACATGAAACGGGAATGTGAAGCTTTCAATTCATTTAAATTAAATATTCCCTTTGCCAGATTATGATATCTGGCTTCTGTAATGTAACTTTACACAAGAGGATTTTGTCCATTGATTTAATGGGTCTGCTCTAGTTATAGCTTACTACAGGATTTCAGGTAATATTTCTAAACTGCTTTATATCAGAGCTTAGAACATAATATTTAAAAATATTTTAAAGCATTTTAGTACCTGTTACTAGGTTGCTATTGTCATTATCATTGCTCCAGTCAGAATAATTCATGGTGGTGTGGAGTACTAACATTATATGTTGCCATTGCCAACAAGCCATGCCAATGCAGGAGAATACTTTCTGATTCCTTATAGGGATAATTCTGATAATGCACCTGGGAAATATAAAATACAAAATGAAAAACAAAAGAATGGCATAAAAACTATGTGAAATATTGCCTGAAAATACCATGAAAAGTTCCTGCAAAATGCCTTAAAATGCCTTTTGAGGTAATATCTGAGAGTAACTAGGTAGTACTCATTGCATCTAAGTAAATAGATGTTACTTGTTACAAATAAAAAGTAACCTTTAGCAACTAATTACATTATTCATTATCCTAAATTAATGCGTTACTTCCAGGCTCTAATATATGTCTCTGTGTATCCTCTATTATTCTTGAATTATGTTGTTGGAACCTGAGTAGATATTCACACTGTTAGGCTATTTAAATACATTAAAATTATAGTCATTTAAATACATTAAAATGATAGCCAGTGCCAGTGATTAATACATAGCCTGGGAAGCAGAAGCCATCCATCTCCCTTATGGACTTTTATATAGTTGACAATTATTCTGTAGTGTGTGGAACTGGGAGATGTGAACCATTCCTCCAAACAATTTTAATGTTCCCTCAAGAGGTAATCATTGCAGAATGGAAGCTTTCATGATTGAGCCTAGTAGGTCAAGGCACTAAACCTCACTGCAATCTATACAGTGATTACAGATCTAATTGCTAATCCAACACATGGGTGCTGAAAGCTATTAGATTCACATGCGAGATTCTTGCAGTCTCAAACCCAAGATTGTAGATTTTTTACTTTCTTTTGGGAATTCCGGGAGAAGCAGCTGCTGAAAAGCATACCCAAAATGGTAAGAAATGCTTAAAAGTGTGCTTAGAATTTTCAAGAAAGTTATAATAAAATTATTGTGTAAATTAGAGAATTCTCTAGAGTTTTGGAAATCTCCATTTTTTTTCCTGTAATGATGGCTTTTGATAGCATTGCACTATCATAGTTAAATTTACGTTCAAAACCTTCAGCTGCTACAGGTAAATTAGCGATAAGTATGGCATTTTCTAAACATTTTATCTTTGTTGGTCTCCCTGTATATTAAGCACTTAGAATGATAACATGGAAATAAATCATTCAGCCATATTCTCTGAGTTTTCTTACATTGCAAAACTATATATTTTTTACGTGAGACTGTACTTTAGAAAAGACTGAATGTTGGATACTAAAGACCTTATTTATGCATTCATATCATTAAGGGCAGTTCACATGACCAAGCATGTTGTTATGTACCATCAAGTTGTTTTAAGGGTTATGGCAACCCTAAGAGAGTTTTCAAGATAGGTGAGATGTTCAAGGAGTAGTTTTTTGGTGCCACACACAGGAACCTAACCCCAGTGTGTTTTCATGACTTAGAGATTTGAACCCAGGTCTCCAGAGTCGTAGTCTGGCAGTCTATACGTTACACCAGTGGTCCCCAACCTTGGGCCTCCACTTCTTCTTGGACTACAACTCCCAGAAGCCTTCACCACCACCTCTGCTGGGCAGGATTTCTGGGAGTTGAAGTCCAAGAACATCTGGAGGCCCAAGGTTGGGGACCACTGCATTACACCACACTGGCTGTCACAGTCTATTTGCAAAGATTTTTCCAAAAAAACCCTACATGATTCACATGCATAGGCTTTCCTTCTGCAGACTTCCAGGCAAAATGCTTGGGGAGCAGAATCAGGAGTGAAGAGGAAGGGTTATTAGTGAAGGAAGGGTTATTAGTGTTTCCACTTAGTCACATGGAGTCCCTTTTCTACACAAGGGACATGAGGGTATTTATAAATTTACATGAATTTTAGTTAGCCCTTCAATTCCATTGGCAAGGTGAGATGAAGCGACAAGCATGGCTTTATCTGACAGGATCCACTTGGGCACTTGAATTGATGGAAGAAGGATCAAGTGCCCACAGATATGCCCACAATACCTGATCCATTGGCTTGGGGAAAAAAACCCACAGCAATGTTTGGGTGTCACGGGGGGAGTAGCTAGGGGAGGAAGAAAAAGAGTACATGTTGTTGCAGATGTCTGCTGAGGGGACTTCTATCAGTGTAATGTGTGGCTCTCCTGGTCATTGCTAGAAAGTGCTTCCTTTCCTCCCAACTGCAGAATATATACACAGTGGGATGCCCTCTCAGGTGATCTAAGTGTAATATTGCAGGCTATTGTGAGAAGGGCTGACTGCATTCAGCACATACTAAATCTCAGGATTTTTCTGAGAATCATGCTCCCACCTTTTTGGAGTGGCTTGTGGTTGATGACATGAATCATAAACATGCCACATTTCACTTTGAGGTTCATCCTTATCACAGACAAATTTCTAGGTTAAGTTGCTTGTATGGTCTGTTTGTTTATGGAAATTTTTTTTGTGCTACTCCCTAATAAAAGTTAACAGGACAGCATCTATAAATTAAAAAGAGGGAGAAGGAATATAGATTAAAAAGCAGTTCTAATATATAACTTATAGCAGAGAGAAATTAATAAAACCAGATAGAGTTTTTAAAAGTTGAAAGGCTTCTAAGAATAAGCTGGGACAATTTTTTAGTAAGGTCTTTGCCAAGTATCAAAAAGGATATGACAGTGGACAAGCATTTGGTATACTTGACAAAGCGTTAGTGATATGTATTCAAACTGCTTAGACCCAGTTAACAATCTTGCAGCTTTTTTTTTAATAACTAAAGTTTAGTTTCCAATGACAGCTTCACATAAAACACAGTATTCCAAACAGATTTCCATAGCTTGCATAGTGCTTACTAGGCTCTCTCTGTCCAAGTAAGGTTGCAACTGGTTTATGAGCTGAAGCTCTTTCTTCAGTTAAAGGGGAAGAGCCACCCTGTCCCTATACTGTTGAGGGTTCTGCAAGGTATTGTGCTCTCACTTGTTATTACTTAGTCCATATGGGAACATTCAGAGAATTAGTTAAAACAAGCCAGATTGTGGCTTTGGTGCTGAATGTTTTAGCATACAGTTTTTTAATTTATTTTTTTTTATTTTGTTATGTGCTATCATGATACATTTGATTTATGGTGACACTACCCTGTTTCCCCAAAAATAAGACCTAACCTGAAAATAAGTCCTAGTATGATTTTTCAGGATGCTGGTAATATAAGCCCTACCCCAAAAATAAGCCCCAGTTAAGTGAAACCCCGCCCTCCACCCTTGTGCAGCAACCAGAAAAAGATGACATGACTGTATTAGAATAAATGTAGATTGTTGTACATGAAAAAAATAAAGCATCCCCTGAAAATAAGCCCTAATGCATTTTTTGGAGCAAAAATTAATATAAGACCCTGTCTTATTTTTGGGGAAACATGGTAGTAGGATTTCCCAAGGTATGTGAGATTTTAAGGAGTAGTTTTACCAGTGCCACCGCCACAGAGAGTTTCTATGGTCAAGTTGGAATTTGAACCGAGGTTTCCTGAGTCCATCACTCAAACCATGCACCACAGTGACTCTCTCTGCAGCAAGATGAAAACCCAAACATTAAGGAAAAGACTTGAGCCTTTCTGAAAATTAAGCTAATTTTAATGCAAATTTTTTATTTTACCTTAATTTTCAGAAAGGCCTGAACTTGTTCTTTAATATTTGGCTTTTTGTCTTGTTTTTCTGTTCTATTTTTAGAAATTTACACTCCAGTTTATATTTCTTGGCCTTGTGCATAAACTAAATATTGAAGCTTCAAACAATGGGTACCTAGGTTTTCAAAGAAAGACTTGATGAAAAAATACAGCTAAATGATGAGGATGTTAGCTCTCCTAAGCTTGCAAAGATAGTGTGATGATGAAATTTAGGTGATTGGTGCAAGCAGGAGGCAATTTGAAAGAAGTTGTCCTGGATTGTATTTCTTTGGATTGGCTATCAGGCAATTTATCAGACTGTTTCTGATCTCCTTGTGTTATCTTTCTCTTTAATTTAGGGGCTAATTTTGTGACTCGGAAAATTAGCCGCTCTGTCGCTAAGATCCACCTTGGGCAACTGGAATGTTTCAGTTTGGGCAATCTGGATGCCAAGAGAGACTGGGGTCACGCTAAGGATTATGTTGAGGTATGCCACTAGCTAAATGTTTTCTTTAACATAATGCTTTGGTTGCAGCATGTTCTAAGAAAATAGATGACTTTCAGGAATATATTTCTCAGTGCAGCATTTCTCACAGTTTGTCTAGAAGTTTGTATCCTAGGATTCTATTTCATGACTCACTTTAAGATTTAAATATTGATTGTTATGTTTACTGGGAAGGAACTTCAGACTGGAACGCATGTCCTCCAACTCTCTGCCAGCATCCATATTGTTTCTATGTTCTTTTTATATGACATAATGAGATCAGATATTTCGAACACAGTGAAATCTTTCAAAAACTTGCTCTGTCTTGGTGTTTCTTACAGTGATAATTAAATTTGTATTGCATGTGTGATTATATAAACAAACCAGTCAATTTGAAATAGGTCTCCAAAAGGAAAGATGAGTAGGAATCCCTAAAACTGCCTAAGTGACTGGCAGAAATGCTTCATTTAAAACAGAAAGAATGCAGAATAAACGTAACAAACTTAATATAATAAACAGTTGCAAACTGTAGGTCCTATGCAAACATGTTCCTAAATCTAGGTACAGGCAGGCGATATAACTAGGTTCAAGGATGAATTTCACCATTGCTCCAGTCTGTTTTCTTTACAGCACAACCTTCTCTCAGAGTAATGCAGAATTGGGATGTTTTTCAACTTAAAATGCTGTGTATATGTGTCAATACAACCTGGCTTGACTTCATGTGCAAATATTTAGTTGCACTGGAAATAAGAATGTATTTTATTTAAAAATACTGGTTTGTTTCCAAATGTGCTGGCCACCAGATATCATGTATTCCGCTGGGGTCTCCACAAAGAACACATGTTGGTGATGTAAGTAACATTCCAGATCTTTCATATGTTTGGGGGGTGTCCCAAAATTGTTCTGAAATAATTCCTAACTGTGCTAGAGTCTTCTTGAATAACTCCCTGAAGTTTAACTCTTCTGCTTAATGCAGCATTTTTAATTCCTCAAGACTCTGAAGATGTGAAATATAGCTAACTCCCAATTATAAAAGATGATAACTTCAAAGTGGAAGTAGAACAATTGCTCCAGAATTTAATGGAATGGAAAGCTAAATTTCAAAATATAGCTTGCAATATAGTTGCAGTGGAGTGCAGCAAATCTAGATATATTTTATGAGCAATCTATTTAGTAGAAGGGCCTTTGGTAGCCTCTCCGAATTTAAGTTAGTATACAGTTTTGGTTGGCCTTGAAAAGTATTCCAGATATGACATGCAGAGGTATACACGTTTAGGTCTTTCAGTGTTGCAGTGTTTTTCAACTGAGCAAGAAAAAGAACATGTTGCTACATAATATGTGAACATGAAGAGGCATTTCTATAGGAATAGGTTCTGTACATTTGAATGTGGTGCATATATTTGAATAAATAGTTAAACTACTTTGGATTAAAAGGCTTAAAAGGTTTTGAATTACAAGACATTTAGGTCATGTTGTGTTAATGCACACATGGGCACAGGATGGGCCATATGTCAATCTCAGGGGCCTTTCATCCAGTCCCAGGTCTGTTGAACTTCCTTAACTTGTTGAGTTTTGTTGCTTCTGTGGCAGTTTTCCTCCTGTGCTGGACTGAGCATCCCTCTTCTTTCCCACCTAGCATGGAAGGCAGATGAACTGCTAATAAAGAGACAAATTGTTCTATTGCTGTTATAGTGGTTGACTTTCATTCTCTACTAGGAATATCTTTATTCTTAAGAAGGATGGAAGGAAAGCTAAGTGGAAAATATATCAGTGGAGAGACCTGGAGGAAGTGAGACTGGCCAGGGGTCAGAGTATGAGTGGGGGATGTGGATGGAAGGGAAGTGTTTGATGGATATGTGAGTGTGAGTGTGAGAGACAGCATAAACAGTTGGTGGATAAAGAACAAGGAGAGGAAAGAAAAAGACTGTCCTTATATATGTGATGAGGGCCAGTCCAAACAATGCCAATCCCAGTCTCTTCCCACTAAGGAAATGTGGCCTTCAGTTCTTGTGAGGTTGCTTCACCTAAGTACACTGTGCATGTGAGCCTTCAGAACACAAATAGGAATAACTGATATCTTTCTATTAAATGTTGATCAGTAATCCTGGTTATTAAACTTAATTTGTAACTCATAGAAATTACTATACATTACAAACTTCTGATCCAAAATATAATGCCAATGAGTTTAAGTAATGTGGCTTTATGTAAGTGTATTTAGATTATACTACTGTGGATGGGGACAGGAGAGTTAAGTAATATATCAGTAGTGCTGATATATGAATCTTCTGTGTCTTGTTTTGTTCTTTGAAAATAATTTATTCCTTTTTATTTGGTGCAGTACAGTACAATAAACCATCTGGTAGATAAGTTCTAATACTTGTACAACAGTAAGGACTTAGCAGCCAGTGATTCATTGTTGCACAATATAAAAGGGGAAAAAACAAAACAAATCAAGACATGTTACAAATATCCTCATATACTCCCAAGAGAGCTCTATTTCAAAATAAAATAGATTCCCACAAATATTTAACTTGGAGCAGTGAGAAAGTACTTATCAATCCATTAGCAACGTTTTATTTCTGAGGAACCAAATACTAATAATGCCAAAATCATGAATAGATAAATCTGCAAACATATTTATTTCTAACATTTTAATGAGATTGTGCAAATATGCAGTTTTATTAAAACGTTTATGTGGGAAAAACACTGTGATCCATTCCCACAATATTTATATACCAGACTGTCCACGTGATTTTGGCTTATGAGTTCATGGCCTACCTGATTGTATATGTGTTGTGAGAGAAGAGGGACACTATGTAGATCTTCAGCATCTTCTACATTCCCACTTAGTTTTCATGTGTAGAAGCATATGTAGCACAGCTATTACATTTATATCCCCCCTTTCCTCCAGTTTGATCATGGTAGTATACAAGGCAGTCCTTCTCCCACTTTGTCATCACAAACCTTGTGAGGTCAGTTTCAGAGTGTGTGACTGGCCCCAGGTCACTCACTATGCTAATTGCCAAATTGAGGGCTTGAGCTCGAGTGTCCCAAGTCATAATCCAACATTCTAACCACCACACCAAATTGGTGCCATAACATATGCTGGGAAATCATTGGCCAGGAATAACCTGATTTCATCTGATATCAGAATGACAGCTTTTTTATTACAAGAACTACTGCTTCCTCCTCTGTGGAATACATTCATTTTCTCACGGTAACCTTTCATAATGTTAACCTTTCATTATTATTAAGTGCTTTAAGAAAATCTTGACTAGATTCTTGTCATATATAACAAGGTACCCTTTTACTCATTGTCCCAGCATATTTCTTTGCTCTTAATTAGATACCGTAATACAGTGCTTGTATTTTGACTAACACTGAACTGTGGTTTAGAGCTACATGAAAGAGCTTCAGAATTCTGTGTTTCCTCCTCCTTTCTCCCTCAAGCAGGCACAAGATTTGAAGTCAAATACAATTTGTTGTTATATCTAAAGACCAGGCACATTTATAGTTAGTTCTAACTATAGGTTTTTCAAATAAGCCACGTGTTACAATCCTAGCCTGTTCAAATGCAGCATAGTTAAAGCTAAATGTGGTTCCAGGTTCAAACAAAATTATAAACTACAGTTAGCTGAAAGCAGAAGTGGCCGCTTCTGATCTCTAAGCTACACTAGAATAGAAAAGAGAAGTGAGGGAAGAAGCTTGAACATGTAGCACTAAACTATGGTTTAGTATATGTCCAAATGAAGTTAAAAATTGCATAGGGATTGGTTAATCCAGTTTCAAAACTACCCACTTTGAAAAAAAGTCATAAGAAAATGAATTGAAAGATTTTTTGAGGAGGGGAATCTATCAGGGATGGGTAATTTGTAATCTACAATGTTACTGGAGTCTATCATCCTCACCACTTAAGCTGTGTTTGCTAGGGCTCATGGGAGTTTCTGTTAAACAACATCTGGAGGGCTACAAGTTTCATACCCTTGTTGTGAAAAGACATTTAAATGTTGTTCAGTTATTACATCTGTGTAGATAATACAGTTTACAAAAAGATTCCCTGAGAAGAGCAGCATAACTGAAACACATAAGCAAGAAATGCTTAATATAACCTTTTCAGAGATTTGGATTACTGCATTAAACAGTTCCTTCCATTGCTCCAATAAACTATTCAGTAAATATAAAACTTGTATTTGATTCTTAATTTGACAGAACTTTTTGAAAATGATAATAGGATGGGACAAAGACTTTTTTGAATACGAATAATACTCTTATCAATTGAAACTGATTAAAACCCAGCTAATTAATTGCATAAGATTTGTATATTATCCAATAATATTTTTAAGGATTGTAGGGAAGAATGTGAAGTTAGAATTCTTTTGCACCTTTGGATAAATGTTTAAAATACTACTTTCAAACCTGTAGATCCATCAGTTTGCTTATTCTCCTGTTTAATGCTAATGTTAAAAATAGTTATTTTAACATCAACATGTTAACACATTATTTAGAAACTCTGGCATCATGCGAGAAAATTTACAAATGTCATATTCTGCTCCTGGAAGCTTCCAGAAGAGATGGTTTTACAGTAAAACAAAGTGCAGGGAGCCCCAGTCTCTTATCCTGACATACAAAAAGAAAAGCAGAAGAGACTTTCAAACAACATTCCGTTTTGATATCTTTTTCCACCTTGTGCTCCTTTTTAGGGGAGTTACAGTCTCCAGTGGGTGGTAGTAGTAGAAAGGGTACTGGAAGATTGTTGGTCATCCTTTCATTAACTGTGATTAATAACCAGTGTGTTTATTCTTTCTGTCTTCCCACATTTGGACCTTTTCACATTATGGATGCAGATCCAGAATAGAAGCTCTACTAATATTGGCGGACCTTCCCCACCACATTTCCCCCATTGCTCTCCCTAAAAAGTTGCTCCTAAAAGATGGGGGACTTTAGAATGATATGTGGTGCAGTTTGGGGGAGCCAGAAAAATTCCTGCACCCCCACAATACGACTTTACATGGTTCCAAAGAGTCTCCATGACCCTCAGGAGCACAGAATGGGGAGGAGAAGGCAATAAAACCCTTCCATGCAGCTGGAGTTGTTAAAGTCTCCTTTTCTTCCATTCCAGTTTTGTCTTGCTTGTTTATTTTCAGAACAGGGAATAGTGATATAGTGAGAATCATCTAAATACATAAGTAGATTTCCTAATCATCCTTGTCAGTTTATCCCTGTATATATGGTTACAGAAGCTGGCATTATTTTTCCCACATACCGACATTAAATCAATACTAAGTTCTTCCAGAGCTATATCAAAATGGTATACAATCAAGTTCAACGGTACAATGTTCCCAAAGGCATAATGCAGTCAGTACTAGACTATTCACACAAAATGAATAGAGGCTGGGTCCCTGTTAGATCAGGACTGAAATTCTTCTGAGAACCCATTGGTAGGCTAGTTTAAGCCCAGCAACATTTTAGGAAACAAGAACTCTCGTGTAAAATGGGCTCAAGTTCCCCCTTTCTTTTCTCAAGGATGCAGCTTTATCATTCTGTGTTTCATGTTCACTTCATTTTAGCCACATAGGAGATTTCTGGCTCTGTGCCACCTAAGAAGAAGGAACAGTTCTTTCAGAAGAGGGAATGAAAAAGATTTGCAGGGCAAGGGTTCATCAGAGCATAAAGAAAAAAAAAATGCATTGCTTGCTGGGGCCACTCTCTTGTATGCAGGATATGTGTGAGTGATTGGCAATAAGAGAGGAGAAGAAAAACGTAGGCTATAGTTACTTTAGACCTGAATGGGTTCTGTATTTGAAAGCACATAATTGAGGCAAGAAAGTGGTTTTAATGATAATATGTAGGAGCTCTGTCTAATACAGATCATATGGCATTCATTTACAAAGCATTGCAGTTGTGTCTACAAGTAAGTGTTGCTAATAGTCTCCTTTTCTTCAAGAAAATTATATTCATCTGTTTCATAGCTACTGTACCATGTTGCTTTTCTACAGCAGCTCTCCCAAATGTGAATAATGGAATTTAAACTAAAACCAAGAATCTCTCTCTTTATGCAGATCTATTCCAGTATCTTTACATTTTTTGAATAATTGACCTATTTGTGGGATGAGGAGAGGGGAGTTATAATGCAAAAATAAAAATGCTTTCCTCAGCAAAACCATCTGGTTTTGCTTCCTGTGCCTCAGTTAACTGTGTATGTATTATTATCAAGGCTACTCCCATGGTTTTCTAAGTGGTCTCATAACACTGGTGGTCTTAGAACTTGGTAGAAATGATTGAATCGTTAGATGAAGGTTTTCTTTCAAGTATAAAGTTACCCAATTGAGCAATTATGGATTATTGTCATAGTTCATAAACTAAACAACTACCTAATTGACAATAATCAGTTATCTTTAACATACATGGAGGAATCAGTGTGTTTCTAAAAAGAGCTTTGTTTCTTATACCATTTAATGGAAAATTGTAGAGCAACATCATGTATTGTTCCGTTTCTAAGATCAGAGTTATGGCTGAATCACTTTTTTATTTTGTAAAACTATGAAATAACAGGTGACTGAAACCAGAAATGTAGTTTCCAGTTATGTTGGTTTTTCTTCTCCTTCTCCTTCTTCTTCTCCTCCTCCTTCTTCTTCTTTACAAAAATAAAAAATTCTTATAGACTCATCCTGAAGAACTGGAGTCACTGCATTCATAAAGACATTTTCTCTATTGCATTTCCATTCATTTGCAAGTAATCAGTGAAACATTGTGTACATTTTTCCCAATCTGATCTAGCTAACAGCAGTATCATAATTTTTAAGCAGTCCTCTCTGAGTGTACGTATCAAATCATGGATTAGGGGCAGTAGGCATAAATCTGCACATCTTACCTATATGCTTGCCAAGGCATAGTTATCACCGTTTCACATTTCACTTTTTTTGTCTATCTTCTGGTAGAATTAATCACATATTAATTTTAATATTAATAATTCAGGGAACAAATCTTTAATTGTTGAACAAGCATGTTGAGTCCTGTAAATAAATATTTATGAAATATATGATAGAGTTAATTATAGTGCCAGTATCCCTTCAGTTGTAGCTGTTAATGTTTTATAAATTTCTAAGCCAAACAGAATAATTCAATAAACTACTTCTGCTTCACAATTGTACATGAAACAACTGTGATGCTTCTTCAGTGTCAGGGAACATTCCACAACTCTACTGAGTATACTTAATGTGCCACTTCCAGTTTTAGAACAAATACTTGAATTTTCAGCTATAGGTGTTCTGGGATGTGGCTTGACCTAACAAATAATGTTAATGATCCAAAGATAGAGCAGCTGAACTTTCCAACTGGTCTTCTTTGGCAGGCTTTCAACTCATCTCAGGGGAATGACAGCTCTGGTTACTAGGATAAGTACGTGGAGAAATTTTATTGCTGTCAAGCAGTATTATTGCATGACTGTTCTTACTCTTTCTAGAAGACTAGTTTTCTTTCACTTTATCATCCCAGAGCATACATAAATGATGGAAATCACATGCAAACTATGTGCTACAAACAAATCTACCTGCCAGTATGCTTTCCCCAGTACACTTTATTCTTTTACATGACTCTTCACTGACCACCTCACAGCTCTTGTGCTCCTTTTTAAAAGCAGAGCGATGCCCACTGAGTATATCGCCACAAATTTTTCATGTATTAAAAACTGTGTTTGGAAGGAGACATTGTTTTGCATGCATTTTTCTAAATTTGTGATATTCTAAATGTTTGCAATTGTTTTGTACTAATAATTATCAACTGAAAATTTTGATGTGATATGGTTTTATATGTGCTCTACTTAACAGCAAGGAATTAACAATGCAATTTCTCAACTAAAATATCAACTCCAGAACAAACATTGCAGGTACTCACCATGCTGCACAACATACTAGCTAATTACTTGAAGTTATTTACTACGGTCGGGTGACCAGCTCATAAAACATATTATATGGCTAAAATATACAGAATGTAATTTAAAAAGTGTACAACATAATTGTGTACTAGTTATAATATATGGGGAGAATCAGTTACAGCATTTTTATAGCTATCCTTTGAACCATTGGATTGTCTAGGGCAAACTGGTTTGGACAGGGTCTTTGGGGTATAGGGAGTCCTTCCTACATATTTGTAAACATTTGTAAACATTTCATCCCTTTGGTTGGGACCACAAAATTTCTCTACGCTCGACAATAAACCACCCTCATGCTAAAACCAGTCAACCTGTAACCTCAGGAGACTATAAAGGAGTGCTGTGCCATTGCTGCTGCACAAAATTTTGCTGCAGAGCGTGTAATAAGGGAGTCTTGATCAAAAAGAAGTAGCTTGATGTAAAATTCATCAGGTCTCCCTGGATATCAGAATAATTGGGCTCAAGAGGTTGGTGCGTAGATCTCTGTAAAAAAGACAGTACAGTAAAACATGGCCTACGGTTTCCACTTGATGAGTGGCAAAAAAGAATGCAAACACTTAAAGTCCACTTTAAATCTTCTCACCGACCTTCCATCTAATACAGGACAGAAGACATTTCTGCATGTAACTCAATAATGTTACATTGTGTACTAGAAATTACTTCTCTGCCTTACAGACTATACAGGTATGATAATTTTATCAGTATTAAACCAGTACAGTACTTACATGGCACAGCATGGCTGAGATACTGAATTAGCGATAGACCCCACATAGATCCCATAACTATATATTTGGAAGCTAAATACCTGCAGCAGTTCATTGGTTCAACATGGCTGACAAAAAAAAAAAGACAGTTACTTTCTGAGGAATTCAGAAGCACTTTATTACACAATCCTGAATACTATTGTTCCATCTCTAGCTTCTCAAAGATGGTCTCATCTTCTAAAATTGCAGGGTTGCTAAAAAGTGACAAAAACATTCACAGCCCAGTTAAACTCTCTAAATTTATATATTCAAATATAAGAGAAAAAATAAATTATATATTGCTTGTGTGTCTAACACCAGTTAAATTGGCATAAGTACAAAGAGTCTACAAATATATGTTGGAGAGGTTATGGTAAAGTTTGGACTTTCTGTCATATGTTGTGGTTACGTCTCTTGGAAGCTAGTTTTTGTTACCTGATACATGCCAAATTAGAGCATACCACAAGTCAACAAATCTGTTTTGATCCATTGCCAGCCTTATTTAATCTGTTTACAGGTGAGAATGCAAAGCTATTATAGAGAATTTTTTTTTTACTGTTTCTGCTTGTAGCCACAAGAGGAGAGTTGAGCCAAAAATGGAAAGATGGTAAAGAATTGTCTTGAAAATAAATGGTATAAAAGCATCTGGGATACAGCCTTTGCTGAAAGACTAATACAAGAATATGAAGATCTAATGAGCAAACAAATAGTAATGATTTCAAAAGAATGACTTCTATTTATTATAATTATGTAACAAAAAGAAGAAAATAGTCAATAGACTCCAAGTTCACATGGAACTTTATGGGACAATTTATTCGAATAAAATAATTATCCTAAAAGATAATGGGTCGTTCTGAGAAGGTAATGGATTGTTCTGTCACTAGTATTATTGCATTTGTTTATTTGCCAGTACAAGATAAGTGGCTATATTATATTAATTCCCTTTTAGATATAGAAAAAATTTACAGGGTTTACTTTATCAAGCTACTGATAGCTTTAATTCAGCTCTGAAAAGTGAGGAAAATGTGTCCAAAAAGTCCTCTTGGTTAAAAAAAAAAAAGGATCCAATAATCTTGTTAGTGTCTTTTCTAGTGGTTTTTTTTAAAATTTGAAACTCAAAACGTTTCCATTCCAAACAGTGTGGGAAAACTATGGACGTGCGCTTGCTGTGTGATCTTGTTTCCCCATTAGTGGTGGAGCAGTAGATATAAACTTAGACTTCTCTATAATCAATTATAATATTTGTATTGAATATTTAATTTGAGAAATATAAGTATTTCCCAATCATAATAATTCATAAGAAGAGTCAATGATGTATATTACCTTATTCTTGTTGGAACATAAAGCTCAGGAAATGCTCAGAATGAAAACACAGACCTTATTAGTTCAGCCTCTTCTTTGGAATATTTTGTTCTTTATATTTGGTAAGCACATACACTGTACACGTCTGTAAGGAATAGAACTTGGTATCTAGTTGCAAGTATGGATGTAGGTTTTCTTAACAAAAAACATGCTTTACTAACCAAAAGCATTTCAAACAATGAGAACAAATTCCACAGCGCTTTTTCTCCTGGTGAAGTATGAGCATGAATGTTGAGCAAGCTCCTTTTCCAAAAATTGTGCCGTAAAGGGCATGAAATGTATATATTCTGTCTTTTTTTTTCTGAAGTAAGGAAGTGATATTGCAAGGGAAGGCACAGGATATAAACTACCAAAAGTTTGGTTTGGTTTTTCCCACTGGGACTTTTGGGAATTTTGTTTAAAGAAGAAAAAAATACTAAACTTGTAATTTATTATTCTTTTAAAATTTGAAAATGCTTAGTGTCTAATTTATCATATCTCCTGGCAATAAACATTCAGTAATAATGAGTTAAATAAGTAACAATTTGTTCTGCTTTCATTTTCTTCAAACCTGCTGTGTGAGGTGACTGGTTCACCCTGCCTAATGGTAGGTCAGTTCTGACTAGTATCAGAGGACAACTAAAACTTGCTCTCACTTAAATCTTGAAAAGGAACTAAAAGGAGAACAAGCAAAGTGAATGTTCCATATTTTGATTCTGTTTTCAGTAGGGTCAAAATGGTTATGTGAAGGAGTTTTCTGCATTTGTGTTTTGCCGCAGTTTTTCTAGAAAATTCTTTTACCACCCATCCGTGTTTTGTTTTGTTTTTTTCAAAAAGCTGCAGATATATCTTCATGCCTTCCTTTAAACAATGCGGGCCCTTCAGACTGGTTTTCCACACTTAACACAGTAGTGCAGGATCAGAACAGTGTGTTTAAGCTAACATGAGTGCCATCTAGTGCTATGTTTATATCACATCTGAGCCTGAAACTGAAGAAGCTTTCTCGAAATACACAATATGATTAGTTGTTTAGAAGCTTAACAACTACAAAATCTAAAGACTATTTCACTGCTTACATAGAAGCAGCTATACATTTATGGTGAAAAAGGAGCCAGCCCTTTCTATCTTACAGTGTCTCTGGCATCAACAGATCTTTGTTCACCATTTGTACAGTACAATTCCTAGAGGTAGTTACGTTGGTCTTGAGCAGCAAATCAGCCGAGCCTTGTGAATACCTTAAAGGCTATCAGATTTGTTATTATTTAAGTTTTCGTGGAGTGGAGTTTACTTCACTTCATAACAGGAAATGTTATCCCCAATTGTTTGTGGGTGTGAGTGTGGTGGTGGTTAGGAAACAAACAAAGATATAAGAGAAGCATAATTTCAAAAATGACCAAAACATTTTGGGCTCCTTTGTTAGGGCAGACTAGTAAGGAGTTTATGTACTTTGTCAACATGATGGGCTTCTAAAAAATAAATTAAAAAAAATACAGGTATTTTAAGAACATTGTTCTTAAAATGTTTTCATTTGTTTTGTTTCTGATGCCTTGTTCCTTTTTTCTTTGTGGAGATCTGGAAACACACACACACACACAAACCTCTACAGAGGAAAAATGGGGAATTTATAGTGAGATCAAAAGCAAGGTGCAAATTGTTGCACTTTTATGTAAAGCTGATGAGCAAAGTGATTGTTTACTGCAGCAATAATTATTCATAATATCATCCTAGGATTACTAAAATAATTAATACTGCTAGTGGGGGACAACACCTTCACATGAAGCCTCAGCATATAAGATTAGATCCAGAGTTGTGCAGAGGAGAACCCTCACAAAATGGAAGATCCATAGCAGGAAGGAGATACGACAGCATTTTTTAACTAGTTTCTTCCCACAACTACAGCCTCCTACTCTTGAAATCTGCTCACAGAAAAATTGCTTCTTTCAATAGAGATCAAAGTTCCTGCAGTATAGAGTTTTTTGGGAGAATGAAGCATTTTCCCTCTTGTTTTTGGATGTTGCCATTTCTGATATTCAAATGTGTGATCTTTTTGTTCTTTTGCACAGAGTTATCTGTTTGCTATATCCAGAAATCAGAAGGGCCTAGTAGTAGTAGTAGTAGTAGTAGTAGTAGTAGTAGTAGTAGTAGTAGTAGTAGTATTTTAGGTTTTGGTGGTTGGTTGATTTTGGTTTTTAGTTAAAACTTGTATCTGTTTTATAATACTGGTCAATGTTTTTATAATTTTGATTGACTGTGTCTGGTATTTTTGAATAATACCTGAACATAAAAAGATATTAAACATTGAGTGATGTTACAAAGAGCTACCTGCAAATACTCACTGCTCCTCTGCCTTAATTGAGACTTTCTGGTTTTCCCATTTTGGCTGGAGAGTCTTCTAGAATTTTGTGTCAACTTTTGGAAGACACGAGGTATAGTAAGGAGAAAAAGGAGCTTTTGGCATGCACATGAGCCATATTGCAAAGTTGCCTGTGGAGAAATAGTTGCAGTGAACAGAAATAGTGTCACTGGTTTGGTTTCAAACTGGAAGCAGAATTGCTCATCTTCATGGATGTTGTGTTATAGATAGGTGGCATGCAACATTGTTGGTTCTCTGTGACTTCTCTGTACTTTTCAGTTTCATGAACCATGGGCCCCTTCTGGTCAAACCATTGAGAAGGGAGAGTCATCAGGAGCTCTAGGTGGAACAGTTACTACTATGTGGTGTACCGCCCACCCTGTGGCACAACAACCTCTCTTCCAGAGCTAACTGAGCTGGTCTCAGGGGTGGTGTTGGAGTCCTCTCAGCTTGTCATGCTGGGGGCTCCAACATCCATGCCGAGGCAGCTCTGCCAGGTGTGACTCAAGACTTGATGATCTGATGACAACCATGGGTCTGTCTCAAATAGTGTCTGCCTCCACCCATGCTTCAGGCCGCACCTTAGACCTAATCTTCTGTACCAGCGTAGATTCTGGTGACCTGGGTGTGAAGGAACTTTCTGTACTTCCTTTGTTGTGGACAGGCCATTATCTGGTGCAATTTGGACTCACTGGAACCCATAGTCTTTGCAGGGGTGGAGGTCAGACTAAGGCAATCTGCCTCAGGAGGTTTATGGATCCAAATGGTTTCCTGGTTGCCCTTGGGGAGTTCCCTGTCTCCTTGGCAGGTGATTCTGTTGAATCCCTGGTTGATCTCAAAAGCCATTGACATGATTGCTCCTAAACATCTCCTTCCACAAAGTAGAGTCCAACTGGCCACCTGGTTTACTGGGGAGCTGGTGGTGATTAAGTGTGTAGGACATTGATATGAGCAATGATGGCTGAAAACTCAGAGGGTCTGTTTTCTTTGTGATTTCCCTCTTGAGTTTTATTTCTTTCTGTTGTGTACTGAAATTGGCTATTTTTTCTGGTCTAGACATTGTTGGCCTTTAAAATGTTTGTTACTATGTTTTAGTTTTTTTGTCTAAGCCATCAATCAATCGTTTATTTACGGTCAAAGACCAGCAATATATTACAAGTAAAATATAATTTCCATAACCTCTAAAAACAGGTGATCCATTATAAAACATTAACTTCCATGTTAACATCTTCTTTTAAGACATCTAATAACATAGTAAACAAGCACAGATAAAACATAGGCCAAAAGCCATTATTGCATCATTGAAGGTTCATTGTCATAACGTTAGGCCACCAGTATGTCTAAGCCACATTTAGAGGACTTTACTTTTAAAGGCAGCTGATAATTATTTTAAATTAAAAAAAATTGTTTCTTTCAAAGACATTGAAACCCTGTTGCTTAGCATAGTAAGTTGCTGGAGGCTTATTGAATCAATGGGGATTTGATGAGTCAACTCTTCCATAAATTTCATTGATTCAAATGAACTTGCTCTAGTTGCAATTTACCACACTAATGCAAGTTAAGACTAGGACCATTAGAATCAATGGAACTTACAAGGGAGTTGACTGCTACTTTAATGCAACTTACTACAGTAAGCAACAAGATTGCAGCCAATGAATCTTGTGTATTGTTCGGTTTGTCTCTTTAACACCTGATATATTGTTACTTTATTTTGGCCGAGACTTTGAATTTTCATTGTACTATTATTTAGACACAGAAGACCTGGCATATTGTTTACTTGCTTCATCATCAAAAGAGATTTTGATTGGGGTGAAGGAAGATCTGATATAGGAGAACATGGTTGCCTGGACTGGCAGATAATAGAACATCCTCTTGTAATGAAAGCAACTCATTGGGAAAAGCATCAGTTCGGCCTCTCTGCCTTTTGCTGAATACAGATGATCGCCATGATTAACCCAAATGAGTGACTAGGGATTTATTGTTTTCTTAGAGATAAGACATGGATTTCCTTCATTGGCACTTCTGGCAAGTAGCTTGAGCTTTGCTAAATGTATGCTGCATTGTTTTAGTGTCATTGTCTTGGACTCTTTTACTAATTCATGATTAAGACTTGGTGGGTTTTTTTTTAAAGACACATTGCAATTGTCTGAATTGTTTTGTCATTTGGGCCACAGAAGTTAGTCCTTCTTTGCATCATGTGTTCTGCAGCCAACAGTGCTTTTTCAGTTCCATGCTTGCCCGTCTCCCCAAACCTGAAATAAATCAAAGTTGGTTGAGGCTCAGTCGCAATAAATCAAGACCTGTCCAAAACTGGAGCCTGCCCAGTCAAAATGTCATAGCTTGGCTTTCACTGAGGATTAATTAAAAGGCTGATATAAAGCCCAGATGTGCTTCAGGAGAGTAGCAAAATGCTTGGTGGTGGCCATACTAAAAAACCAAGGCTTCCTATGAATCTGCCCACCCAAGTATATGGAGTAGGATAAGGCTGGGAGGGGGAAAAGGTGGGAAAAAAACGAGTCAAGTATGTTCTCAGATTTTTACAGCGTTTAGCTGGTTGGAAAACAAGACAAGCTCTATGTTGCAGCAACTCTGGGAAAAAAAAGTATGTGTGTGTATGTGTGTAAACTAAAACAGGAACAGCAGCAGAAGCAGACATAATTGTTAAGAGTTACATTAATCAAAGGGGAGGAGAAAGCTGACATAACGAATAAACTTCTGCACTTTTATGGCAACTGCCCCCCTCGCTTCAGCAGTGTCTGCTAGATGCCTGTTTTACATTAAATTCCTAAACATCATTGAGATTAAAATAATGCAGTGAAAGATTTCTGAGACTCTGGCACAATTGTATGCTAAAGGATGCTTATTTACATTCCAGTTTTCAGTGCAAGTTATTTTAAAATTACCAATAAATAAAATTCCTACCCATCAGAGCTTGAAGAAAAAATTACAGTGAAATTAATATGAGCAAGATATAATTATGCTTACACAGAACAAACACATTTTTGTTTGGAGGATTTATTAAACATTACAAATTGCAAATATAATTCAAATTCTGTTAAAATTTCACCAGTGAAAGGTGAGATTGTAAATACGGCTATTATCCCTTTTGAGATAAAGTTTGATTTTCCTCTTTTAGGTGCCTCATGAAGTAATATAAATTACCAGGAAGTGTTTAAGAGGTGATTAATATAGGAAGAGATTCACAAGAGGATGTTGTGGAGCCATTCTGTGGTAGAAATGTTTGCCATTAAGTGATACGGGGGTGGTGGTGAAATGTGGCATCCCAAATGCTCCCAGGTGTTGATAACTTTCTTCGTGTGATCAAGCATATGAGTGAGCTGGGAAGTTTTATCTGACATCAGAGTTGATGGATGACTAGCTTTTCCAGCCTGACATGAATGATTACGTCTTTGAGGAAGGGGATGCCATTGTTGTTTCCTTCTCTCCCTACTACTACACATGTCATCTCGAATGGATGTCTAGGGGAGGCATTGACTCTGGCACCTCTGTTTAAATATAAGATCCAGATACAAGATGGCAGATGTATTAGAATAACCAAATAACCAACTTTTAAATAAAAAGAATGAAGCCATTTTTATACTAGTGCTATGTAAATATAATGTAACAAGAGGCTTAGGAAATATATTTTTTCCTTGCTGTTTCTGGTTGATCTATATTCTTGGCTAATAACTGGCCATGTCATGAGAGCTGTCTCCATCTCCTTCTGGTTCACTTAGACAGAACCAATCCAGTCAAATTTAGAACTCATTAAAATAAAATAAAACCACATATCTACATGTGTAAAAAAGTCACCTCCATTCATCTTGCACTCCTTGTAATTGATTATTTTGACTTAATGGTATTGATGTTGAATAAGAGCTCAGGATGTCCAACTGTATGTGCAAAAGGGATGCCAATTTGAGCATATTATATGCTGAAGGTTTTAGATCCTGTTGCATACTGTATTGCTCATAATGGTAACTACAGTATGAGCTGTGCTCCATACGGGGACTTCAACAGAACATGATGAGACTTTCTCCTCTCAGCCTTTTCCCCCCCAATCCCTCTTGGTGATTTTTTTATCAATTTCCTGTTATGGAGCAGGGTTGGTAGAGATATCAGTAGATATGGTGTTGGTGCAGGAGCAATCAAACTTAGAAGAACAGCGGACAGATATTTGAAGGCTGTCCCCTGTTCTAGCTGTGCTGCCACCTGTTTGAACCTAGGTAACCAGCCTAGCTGGCCTCCCTCTCTGTCCCTGGTGTTGATAAATGCCAGGTCTTCGCACAATAAAACCCAACTCATCCAGGACTTGATCCTGGAGGAACAGGCAGACCTGGCCTGTATAACTGAGACGTGGGTGGGCGCCGAGGGCAGAGCTACTCTTTCCCTCATATGTCCATCTGGGTATTCCATCCAACACCAGGGCAGACAGGGTGGGCGGGGGGGAGTTGCCATTGTTTATAAGGACATCTTTGAGGCTGCTAGGCTCTCTGTGGTGGCAAGCCCGGGTCTACAGGCTGTCCACATGTCGTTTGGGGCCAGGGGTGGCTTTGGGATTGTGCTGGCATACCGCGCTCCCCGCAATCCAGCACAGTCCCTGCCGGAGCTGGCGGATTTCGTCTCCACAGTACTGTTGAGGTCCCCCAGACTATTGGTTCTGGGGGACTTCAACATTCACGCGGAGGCTGAGGTTTCCGGCCCAGCTCATGAGTTCCTGGAAACCATGGTTTTCTTGGACTTGACCCAGCAAGTCAACGGTTCTACCCACGTGGGCGGCCATATGCTGGATCTGGTCTTTGCTGCCAAGCAGAGAGAGTGTGCTCCGATGGTGGCTGACTTGATATTGGCCCCTCGGATCACCACCTAATTAAATGCAGCCTCTCAGTGGCACTTCCCTCCCACGGGGAGCTCGGACCCATTAAAATGGTTCACCCCCGCAGGTTACTGGATCCTGATGGATTCCAAGATATCATGCAGGGGATTCCGGCTGACTTGGTTGGCGCTCCTGTCAATGCTCTGGTAGATTGCTGGTATACCGCTGCCATCAGGGCGGTCGACATGATCGCACCTAAATGCCCTCTCCGCTGCCGAGCACGACCAGCTCCCTCGTTTAACCAGTAGCTGAGGGCCATGAAGCGTAACTGGAGAAAGCTAGAGCAGGGGTCCGCAGCCCACTGCCGGTCCATGGCCTTCGCAGGACTAGGCCGCGGAGACAGATGTCCCACCCCCCGTATGCACTCCCCCCACGCACGCCCACCTGCATGCACTGGTGCCCTGCCCACCTGCATGTGCACGCGAGCGCCCCCGCTTACCTGCGAGCATGCCACACCCATCCGCGCATGTGCGCAAACACGCTATGACCACCTGTGAGCGCACCCTGACCACCTGCGCATGCGCGCGAGCGTCCACTCCCACCTGTGAGTGCACCACGCCTACCCGTGAGCAAGGGGTGCCCTGCCCCCCTGTGCACAGACCCCACCTCCCCAACCGGTCTGCGGTTCAGAAAAGGTTGGGGACCACTGGGCTAGAGAGCATTTGGAGAAGGGCCCCGATGGAAATTAATCTAAAACCTGCCAGGATTGTGTCTAACCTTTACCTAGCTAAGGTAAAGGTTGCTAGAAGAGCTTTTTTTTTGCTGACCGGATAAGCAAAGCTCACAACCAGCAGGCGGAACTTTTCCGTATAGTACGTGATCTATCCGGAGGTGGCCACAGTCATAGGCCTCCCTGTAGTATTTTCTGTGACCAATTTGTGGCATTTTTAAAATCTAAAGTGGCGGCCATCCGCCAGGACCTTGATCCCTTTTTACAGACAGTAGATCAAGCTGAGATGTCTAGTGCAGCAAGGTTAATTTGCTTTCAACCTGTGACATCCAATGAGGTTGACAGGGTGCTTGCGCGCTGTCGTGCCACCACCTCCTTTTTAGACCCTTGTCTGGCTTGGCTCATCAAAGCAGCCAAGCCAGTAACAACAGAATGGGCCACTGCAATAATTAATGGGTCTCTCCAGGAGGGCATGGTTCCCCCTGCCCTCAAGGAGGCACTCATTAGGCCCATTCGAAAGAAACCTAATTTGGCGGCAGACGAAATAGGGAATTATAGGCCCGTCGCCAATGTTTATTTCTTGAGTAAAGTGGTCGAGAGGGTGGTGGCCGATCAGCTCCAGGCCCTACTGGAGGAAACTGATGCCCTTGATCCATTCCAGTCGGGCTTCAGGCCGCGGCATGGTACGGAAACAGCATTGGTCGCCCTGCAAGATGACCTCCTGAGGGAGGCCAACAGGGTCAATATGTCCTTGTTGGTCCTCCTCGATATCTCAGCGGCCTTTGACCATGGTATCCTCCTGGGGTGGCTCTCCGAGTTGGGAATCGGTGGCCTTGCTTTGGTGTGGCTCCGTTCCTTCTTGAAGGACTATCCCCAGAGAGTGCAGCTTGGCGAGATGACTTCCACCCCGTGGATCCTCAATTGTGGGGTTCTGCAGGGGTCGATCATCCCGCCAATGCTATTTAAAATGAGGCCGCTGGGTGAGGTCATCCGGAGTTGTGGGGCCCAGTGCCATCAGTATGCTGATGACACCCAGCTCTACCTCTCCTTTTTTCCAACTGCAGTGGATGCTATTCCGACCCTTGAATGCTGCTTGGGGACCGTCCTGGGGTGGATGAGGACAAATGGACTGAGGTTGAATCCAGACAAGATGGAAATCTTGCGCGTGGGTGGCCCTGGCATCAGTGGGTTGGGAAACTCCCTCTCCTTCAGGGGAGTGACTCTTCCCACGAAGAATGAGGTTCGCAGCTTGAGCATCTGCCTGGACCCAGATCTCACCATGGAAACCCAGGTGCCATATGTGGTCCGAGCAGCCCATTTCCATCTTCGGAGGATTGCCCAGCTGCATCCCTATCTAGACATGGGGGCACTCACGACGCTGATTCATGCCCTCGTAATCTCAAGAATAAACTACTGCAGTGCTCTCTACGTGGGGCTACCTTTGAGGTTGATGCGGAGACTTCAACTGGTCCAAAATTCGGCGGCCAGATTAATAACTAAGTGAAGAAATTCCAGCACATCTCCCCCACTCTGGCCGCCATTCATTGGCTACCGGTTCGTTTCTGCATTGACTTCAAGGTTATGATGATAACATTCAAAGCCCTAAATGGTTTAGGACCTCGGTACCTATCAGAACGCCTGCTCCCAGCCAGATCTGTCCGTAATACCCGTTCTTCACAGGCAGGGCGGTTGAGGGCCTTGACCCTGAAGGAGGCTCGGAGGGAAAGAACAAAAAACCGGGCCTTCTCGGCCGTCGCCCCCTGCCTGTGGAATAACCTGCCCATTGAGATCCGCCTGGCACCCTCGCTGGATGGGTTCAAATGAGCATTGAAGACTTGGCTCTTCTGCCAGGCTTTCCCTGAGTATTAGGTTTTTGAGATCTCGGCCTCCCTTTTACCATCCTTTTTACCACCTTCATTGCCATCTGTTTTAATTTATCCTGTTGGTTATTATATTTGTTGAATGTATGTATGTATTATTATTATTTTTAAATCCTGTTTTGATATTGTACTGTTTATCTTGTTGTTAGCCACCCAGAGTGGCCTGGTTGCCAGATGGCGCGGGGTATAAATCCAATAAATAAATAAATAATATCCATTTTACATAATGAAAATTTAAGGATGCACTGAATTCTTGGATGTTACCATTAACACACAGTGATTCCAGTGTACATATGCATAATGGAAAACATTATACATTATGTTGAAATTCTCTTCTTACACATACAATGCTATCGAGACTGTTCAAATGCCCTTCAGTTTTTATTTGACATCTGGAGATGTTGGCCTAATTGTCACCTAGTAGCTTTACTGTAGTGCTTATTTGTCACCAGCCCGAAGGATTTCCCAAAGACTTCTGTACCCTAGCTATGCAGCAGTGAAGAACTGTTTTGAGTTGCACCATAATGTACTGAGTTCAGTTTGAAATGGATTTTTAAATGAAGACCCTTTAATTTATGACTTGAAATCTTGTTTCTTCCAGAATATGGTAGCAGGGGGCCCAAGGGTGCTGGGGGATGCATTTGGATTTCCTGGGGCTGTATGTTCCCATGGCAATTGTAAAGATTTTGCAATTCTCTATATTTCACAGCCATTAATTATTTGTTGCTATTATTGATCAAAAATAATAGCTCCATAGTTCTGTGTGCTTATATGGAGTGTACTTTGCAAGTCCCAAAGCAGCTGTTCTTTGCCGTTTCTATTAGGAAAAGTCAATTTTTGAAAAGTGTTTATTTAAAAAAAGATCACTGCCGTATAGGCAAAAAAAGAAGAAGAAGTAATAATTACAATCTTGCCAAGGAGATTGTGATTTTAGAAGGAAATGTCAGGGAACAGAGAACTTAATAATATTTTATATCATTGTAAGTTGGAATGGTTAGAATTAAAAAATTACAGGGTTGGATTAGCCATTTATTGTTCTTATTGAATTCATTTCATCACTATCATGGTCAATGGTCAATAACCATTATCCACCTGCCTATATACTGTTTTCGGAACTGGTAGAGAATGTAAACTCATAGCTGATGTTTGAGACTTAAGATATTTAGCAGTATAGTGATAATGTCTGGTGAGGTTGTTTTGTTTTTGTTTTGTTTTGTGCAATTTTAGTTACTGTGCAAAACTAGACTTCACATGATTCTCCTTTAACTGTTACATACTTTCCCTTAGGATAGTGCAGTGGCAATACACCACTGTGTTAAATTTATAATCAAACTCCAGTTGCAAAAACTGTTTCAAGCTGACAGTAAGTTAAGCTTTTCCTGTACGTGGGAAGAAAAAAAAAAGGTTTTTAAAAAATGAGCAGTTAAAACTGGACAATTAGCCACTGTACGTCCTCAAAAGATTTTTCATTGTAATATTTTTCTTTCTCCTGGGTGGTCTGTAACTTCTCTGGTTCTTTCAAACATTTCCTCTGCCCCATTCCTCTTTTCTGTTTTGTCCTCTTTCCTCTGTTGGAGGTCCTCTCCTTCTCAGACACCATCCTTCCTGACCAAGACAAGCTTTTTTTTTTTTAACCTGGTAGGATTTTTATTAAGATGTAAATGAGCAAAGCAAAAGATCAGTGACTTAAGCAGAGTTGATCAGAGCTTGGAAAAGAGCTTAGGTTTCTTTTTTTAAAAAATTACAGCTCCTAGTATCGCCTAGCCAGCATGATGACCATGTTCTGTGAGAATTCTACAGTCCCCAAAAATAATTTTTCCACGCTCTAGATTTGATGAGAACTGTAGAATGGGAAATGTCTGCTTCTCCAAACTTTGATCAGATGGCCATCTGGAATTCTATGTGATGGTTAATTTCTAGCCTACCTTTCCTGATGGAACTTTTGCGTGTTTAAAGAGACTTCTCCCTGATGTTTATTTTCTCATTTGAGTTGACTAACTGAATGAATTGCTAATCTGCATGCGTAAATCATTATTTCCCGTAACATTAGCTGCCAGTCTTAAGACAAGAGCCTAATAGTTATTTAAAAAAAAAAAAAAAAAGTGGTCAAACAGCACTGTATTCAGTAAATGGGCCTTAACATTTTGACAAAGACATGGAAAAGAGAATATTTACGGATAGAATACCAAGGCCATGCTGAAGAAAACAATGGCTAAAATCCAGTCACAGCGTAGTAAGTTACACTGGACTAGGCCCACTGAATCAATGGGCAATTTGATAAGTCAACTGCTTACTTTAGCATAATAAATCACAACTAGAGTAGGGTTGTTAATTCATGGAATTTACAGAGGAGTTGAGATACCAAATCTCCACTGATTAGGTGGGCCTGTCCTAGTGCGGCTTACTATGCTAAGGTACAGGATTTCATCCAGTATGTAGTATTGCTTATATAATAACGGAAGTGGATTTGCACTGAGAATTCACTGATGTAGCTAGCTCACATGAGAAAAATAACTTCAAAGAGCAGTATTAATGAAACTATTTTCCCATATGACCCTCTCTGCCTGGGTTTTGAGGCCTTTTTATTTAAGCAGCCTTTTGACAACAAATTACCTCCTGAAGATGGGGCTTTTATTGGGTATCTGCTGCATTTTTATACTGCTGTGTTTAATTTACTTTTTATTCGTAATTTAATCATAACTGTTCTTGTTATTATTTGTACCTGTTTTTTTAATGTGATTTTGAACTGCTGACGGAGGTTGGGGAGAAAGGCAAGATATAAATCAAATCAGATAAATGAAACTTGATATATAAATATCTGTAAGCAATGTTTCTTCTTCGTGGCCTCTGTGAATGCACACAATTGGGTTTAGACAGCGCCTGCGCTGGTCTTCTCGGAATCTTCTAGAGCTTTTGTAAAAAGTAACAAGTTTAGAGTTGCCCCTATCGCGCATGCTCCACCCCCTCAGCCTTCAGTTCCATTTTACCGCCTTGGCGATTGGAACTTCTCGGTTAGAGCTACTATTAATATAATCAATTGGTTTGATATTTGGCTTCTGAACACGGACTTTGAAATCTCTCTGTTGCCCTCGACTTCGGACTGTTTGACTCTTCTTGGATTACGGACTGTTTTGTTGTTATCGGATTGCCGGTTTGATTTCCCGCGCTTTTCAAACCGCTTCGCTTGCCTACCGCTGCGGCAAGGCCATTCCGGATCGTTCTCCGTTCTGCTTATCTGAGACTGATCTTCATCGTGAGTTTTTCTTCCCCCTCTTCTTCCTACTTTATGTCCCCCTCAGGACCATTTAGTAGGTGCGCGTCGTGTTCCCGTAAATTGCCCTTTTCAGATGGTCACGACCGCTGCCTTTTTTGTTTAGGGGATAGTCACCAGCCTCAATCTTGCAGGCATTGCAAAAAGTTTACGAAGGCAGCCCTTAAGGCTCGTCAGCAACGTTTAAAAATTTATCTTTGGGACAAGACTCTGTCGGCATCAAAACCTTCAGAAATGGAGACGGCGTCTAACCCCTCCGCTACGCCTCGTTCTGAGACGAATGTCACTTCCCCGTCTTTGTCGACCTCAAGAACGGTCGAAAAATCGTCAAAAAAGTCGTCTACATCGACCACCAAGAAGACGCTTCCCTCGGCGTCAAAGACTTCATCGACTGGTCCGTCGAAAGAGAAGAAAAAGACGGCGCCGACAGACAAAAAGAAAAAGGCTAAGGAACATCGCATTCCTCATGTCTCGGCGTCGTTACCGTCTCCGATCTTCGAGGACTCTTCTCGGGATCGTGAGTCCCTTTCGGAAGCTGCGACTTCCCTACCTCCACGTCGCATAGAGGCTTCACCTGGGGGACTCGACCGCTCGCCGAGTCCTGGTCGGCTAGAAGGCGCCACCCTATCTAGCCAGACATCTGCCCATTATAGCCCTGTTTCCACCGGGCGGGCATCGATTGTACCTCTCTCGCCGTCGAATTCCTCGAGGCAAAATTCTCCACCTCGGAAAAGGACGGACAAGAGAAAGCATATCTCACCGGATCGACGCCGATCCCCACGGAGAGAGGTGGTAGTCATACCCAGGTCGTCTCGACGCCATAAGAAGGGCAAACGCGACGACCCGATCTATGTCCAGCTCGATCGTAAGAGAGCTTCCCGTCGACGTCGACACGACGACTCCGATACTGACTCGTCGTCGACGTCGGAGGAATACCATAGACGTAAGAGAATTCGTTACGTCTACGCTTCAACATCATCATCGTCGTCACTATCCCCTCCTCGACGTCGACATCGACACGACGTCGAGGTACATGTTCGACCAAAAGAGGGCACTAAGATTACCTCCAAGCGAATCAATCCCTTGAAGTCTGGACATAAGCAAGTTAAACCATCTGGACACGTTAAGCCTAAGAAGTCCTACTTACCATCACCTTCCGAACAGGAGGAAATCCTCTCTTCTGTTTCGTCTTGCCAGGAGGACGAAGCTTTCTCTCCTGCTCCTGGAGAAACACCTGTGGAAGGAGAGTCATTTGATTCGGATGCAGGAGACCCTCACCCGTCTTCGCCTTCGGAAGACTTTTCGTCATACGTTCAAATGATTTCTAGGATGGCTAAGACTCTTAAACTGCAAACAGAGCAACCTTCTCCGCCCACAGATGATCTAATTTTCGGTGACATTGATCAGGAAAGGACACCGCCCTTGAGCCTAGCCTTCATCCCAGCCCTTTTGTCTCTTATCAAGGAGTCGTGGAACCAGCCCTCTACTTCTCAACCGGTTGCACGCAGAACAGAAAATCTATATCGCACACATGGCGATGATACCAGCTTCCTTCTCAAACATCCAGTCCCTAATTCCATCATTGTGCAATCTAATTCATCTAGATCTTCCGGGAAGGCACATGTCACACCTACAAACAGAGAAGGGAGAAAACTAGATGTCCTAGGGAGAAAAATTTACTCCTTCACCACATTTTTGCTCCGAGTGGCTAACTACCAAACCGCCATGGGGGCCTACCAGAGACAACTGTGGTCCAGAGTCCTTCCAGCATTGGAAGCAGCCCCGGATGATACCCGTCAAGGCCTCCTGAACACCTACGCGGAGGCCCTCACAGTGGCTAAACACCAACGACTAGCCTCACGACATTCAGCAGACGTCGCCTCCAAAACTTTAACATCGGCCATTGCCTTAAGGCGTCATGCTTGGCTCCGATCCTCAGGCATCATAGAGGATGTCAAAACACGAATCGAGGACTTACCCTTTGATGCCAAGGGTCTTTTCAATGAAAAAACTGATGACTCTCTAGAAAACCTGCATAAAATAAAAAAGACGGCTAAATCTTACACTATTCACCAGCAACCTACCTTCCAAAGAAATCAATGGCGTAAGCGATATCCACAACAGCAATACCAGCAACAATCTTCACAGTCTTATCGACCCTTCAAACAGACCCAGGGTAGATATTCTCAAACTTCCTCTTCTGCGCCATCCTATAGGCCTCAAGCATCTTTCCAAAAACGACAGCCTTATCGTCCACCTGCCAAGAAAACAAAGCAGTACCTTTGACTTTCACGTCCCATCTTCCATGCCTCCACAAGAAATTCGTCTGGCCCCATTCTATCAAAATTGGTCCCTTATAACAAAAGATTCTTGGGTTCTAAGTATTATCCAATTCGGTTACCGTTTAGAATTCTTAGAACCTCCTCCTCTAGGACAAGTTCACTTCACTTCCTTCGATGCTGCCCTAGAAGAAGAGATTCTCACTCTTCTCCAAAAACAAGCTATTCAACGTGTACCACATCGGGACGTGGCCAACGGTTTTTATTCACGTTATTTCGCCGTACCAAAAAAGGACGGCGGAATCAGGCCCATTCTGGACTTAAGAAACTTGAATACTTACCTGCATCCACGAAGATTTCGGATGGTCACTCTGGAGGCCATTGTCCACCTGCTGAAACACAACGACTGGTTTATAGTTATAGACCTAAAGGACGCATACTTTCACATATCAATCCATCAAAATCACAAAAAATATCTCAGGTTCATTTTTCAGAACATGATCTACCAATTCTGCGCCCTTCCCTTCGGGCTATCCACAGCTCCACGCACGTTCACGAAATGCATGGCCCCAGTAGCAGCTTTTCTCCGTCTCCACGGGGTACAAGTCTTTCCCTACATAGACGACTGGCTGGTTGTTTCTCCATCCAGACAGAAGGCTGTGCAAGACACAAAATTTGTTCTAGACACTCTACAAAACCTAGGCTTGATGGTGAATATCAAAAAGTCAACCCTGGTGCCATCTCGAGTCATCGACTATATAGGAGCTCGGTTAGACTCGGTCAAAGCTCGCATATTTCTCCCACCAGACCGGATCCTGAAGCTGCTGAAGGCTGTCCGGAAATTTCATCCCCATTCAGATGTCTCAGCTCATCATGCGCAGCATCTACTCGGCCTCATGGCCTCCACAACATCAGCGCTGCCACATGCACGCCTGAAGATGAGATCACTTCAGTCATGGTTTCTGGCTCTCTTCGACCCCCTTCAGGACAGTCCACAAAAACGTCTGCGGGTCACCCCGGAACTGGCGAAACAATTACGATGGTGGACTTTCATTCCACATCTGTTGATCGGCCGTCCCTTTCGACCACTGCAACTGTCTGTTCAAGTGACAACAGATGCCAGCACCACGGGATGGGGGGCACACTGTGGACCGCACAAAATCCATGCCCTATGGTCTCATCAAGACAGGTGCCTTCATATCAATCATCTGGAAATGCTTGCTGTCATAAAAGCCTTCAGAGCATTCCTCCCGTTGATACAGGGTCGGGGTGTTCAAGTAATCACCGACAACACCACGACCATGTTCTACATCAACAAGCAGGGAGGAACGAGATCAATGTCTCTCCTGTATCTTTCCATACATCTATGGGAATGGTGCTACCTCCACCATGTGTTCCCGGTTGCTCTTCATATATCGACGAGCGACAACCAACTTGCGGACAACCTGAGCCGGCTGACGAGTCAGTCCCACGAATGGGAACTGGACGAGAACACCTTCCTAATGCTCTGCTACCGGTGGGGTCACCCGTCAATAGACATGTTTGCATCAAGCATCAACAAGAAATGCGCGAAATATGCATCTCGTGCAGGCAGAGGTGTGAATTCGCTAGGCGACGCATTCATGATCCCTTGGGAGACGCATCTCCTATATCTCTTCCCACCAATCCCACTCATACAAAGGACCTTGGTCAGAGCCCGACAGCTAATGGTGGACGCCATCCTCATTGCACCATGGTGGCCTCGACAACCTTGGTTTTCCGCCCTCAAGGAGATGGCTGTGGACGTGTTCCGACTGCCGCAGATTCCACACCTTCTTACCCAGGACTCGGGCAAGATCCTTCATCCGGACCTGCAGTCACTGAGTTTGACGGCGTGGAGGATATGCCATCAATCCTAGAGGTTCTAGACAAGGCTAGAAAACCGTCTACGACCCTTCTTTATAAATACAAATGGAATAATTTTGTTAAGTTTACTCAATCAAAGCAGTTACAATCCTCCCCCGTCTCCCTCCAAACTCTGCTCACCTACTTACGTCACTTGTTTGATTTAGGTTTGACTTTGTCCACTCTTAAAGTTTACATCTCAGCAATAGTTTCCTTCCAACCTCGAAACTCTGAATCAGCACGCCTTTTTTCTCATCCAACGCTTAAATCATTTTTAAAAGGACTGTCCAACATTCGACCTCCTGTTAAACCTCCAGTACCCCAGTGGTCTCTCACACTTGTTTTACGTGCGCTCATGCGCCACCCCTTTGAGCCACTGGCTACTTGTGATATACGTTTACTATCGTTCAAAACTCTGTTTCTAGTTGCTGTTACGTCTGCTAGAAGAGCTAGTGAGTTGGCAGCTCTCAGGTCTGATGATCCTTATTTGCAATTCTTTAAGGACAAAGTTATGTTATATCCAGATGTGTCTTTTCTGCCGAAGGTTGTTTCGGATTTTCACCTTAACCAGCCGTTATCGTTACCAACTTTGTTTCCTCAACCTGCTTCGGATATCGAGCGCATGCTCCATTCTCTGGACGTTAAGAGAGCCTTGGTTTATTACACCTCAAGGACTAAAGACTTCCGTGCTGCACCAAGGCTTTTTCTCTGCTTCCAGGGATCACACAAGGGCTTACCTGCCTCATCTTCCACTCTATCTAGATGGCTTGTCTCCACAATTGCTCTGTCTTACGAACTTCTAGGCAAAACTGCCCCAGAAGGTTTGAAAGGACATTCCACCCGAGCGGTTGCGACGTCTACAGCGTTGCTGCGTGGTGTTGATGTCCCAGAAATATGCAGAGCTGCCACCTGGTCTACTGCGTCCACCTTTGTGACACACTACAGGTTGGACCTTCGAGCCAGAAAGGAGACAAGTTTTGGCAGGGCAGTTTTGACGTCTGTTCTGCAGTGACGGCCCTCCTTCCGGTAAGTGAGCTTGCTAGTCACCCAATTGTGTGCATTCACAGAGGCCACGAAGAAGAAAGAAAGGTTACTTACCTGTAACCATGGTTCTTCAAGTGGACCTCTGTGAATTCACACATCCCACCCAGCCTCCCCACTATCCGTCACTATTATGTCTCCGATAAGTTCGGGCTTTGTGGCGGATAAATGGAACTGAAGGCTGAGGGGGTGGAGATGCGCGATAGGGGCAACTCTAAACTTGTTACTTTTTACAAAAGCTCTAGAAGATTCCGAGAAGACCAGCGCAGGCGCTGTCTAAACCCAATTGTGTGAATTCACAGAGGTCCACTTGAAGAACCATGGTTACAGGTAAGTAACCTTTCTTTTTTTCCTTCTACTGCTTGTACTGCTTACAGGATTTCTGTGTTTCCCCATACATGACAGTGTTCATGTAAGTCAATCATATGTTCCTTGGGCAAATGAGGAGTGATTTGTAACATATGAAAGAATGGCGTATGTTTCATTCATAAACACTATTTAAGTCTGTAAATAACTATTCATTTCTGTTGGAGAGGTATAAAAAGTACTCTCTCTAAACCTAATTACCTACCTCTTCATTGGTTTCAATAATTTAAGGAGTTGTAACTTTTGAAATACATATATTAAAACAATGGAAACCATTTAAAAAGCGACTATTTAAATATTGATGGTTCTTATGTGATGGGAAAAGTATCGCTTTCCCCATCTTCCACCCCACATTTTTTTCTAGTCCTATGTGGTGTAACATATTATTGAAAAAGTTGATTTATTATGGCAAATAATGGTAATTGTCTTCAAACTGGGATATTCTTTTGATTTAAATGAAGAATATGTTGGCAGAAAGGATAAAAGGGATGCTTGTTTTTTCTGGTAAGCATCTGCCGATTAGTTAAATATTTTTATCAGCATGACCTCTGTTCTTGAGTTTACACATACTTCCTCCTGTTAGTACTTTGAGATGGGCTGAGTTCCTTTCAGAGAAACAACAATGTTCCCTACTGACATTAACCCATTTTTTGGTATCATGCCTATTAAAAGCCAGCCTTCCTAATTTTCCTTTTTAGACTAGGGCTTGACACTAAGCTTGACCAGTTCTAGTAACCCAAAGGTTTCTGCTTCATTAAAAGTTCACATCAGGTCAGGCATTTTCCAGTGTATTTTCTAAAGACTTGACAGAGCTAATTTAATTTCTCATCATTAATTCATCCCCTAACCCCCCCTTCAAAATAAACGGTTCTTCACACAAATCCAATTTAGCTTCAATATACCTTATTTACATTGTCTTTTATTGCAAGCTGCTGTTCATCTAGCTGTAAGGTTTCCCAGCTGCCTTGAGTTTTTCAGTTGAGCACTGAAAATGATTTCAGCATGGTAGAATAATTTTACTGCTCAATTTGGAAACAGTCTCCAATTTGTGAAAATGTACTGAGCTTTATTTATTTCTTCCAGTTCGGTGGGGACAAAAGAAGGATTCTTTATGTTATCTGCCACTCTTTAGCAGTGCTTTATCTAGACTCTTCCGTTTCTTGGAAGGCCAGTAGCAGAATTGTTACAAATTCAACATCAGTTCTTAGTTTTGTACTTTTGCCACCCTCTGAGGGACTAGTTATCCTGCCCAGAGCTTAAGTGAACTATTGATATAAATAAGGAATGCACAGTGAAACTCTGTATGGGCAGCTGGAGGCAAACTGGCAGAGAAAACCAGGCTAGAGTTTAGGAATGAAGCAAAAGAACATGATTTTTTCCTAGGAGCAACAGCAGGAAGGAGAAAGGCCTTGCATACACCTGGCCTGGTGAATATGCACGTCTAATCAAATACACCAAGGCCCCAAATGTTCATATATACGTCGCCGCAGGTAATGAATAGTAATACTTCTCAGGCATCTGTATTTTGGGGAAATGCCCTATGTAGGATGTACAAGCTTAGGCTGAAGCTATATTTAGCAGTATCCATGAATCTGCTTTTGAGGAGAAACAGAGAGCTAGGATCAGCACAGACAGCAATGTGGTGATGTCAACATTCACATTACTTGGTCACTACTATTAATTACAGAGGTGGGATAGGATCTTCCCACTACCATGCCTGTCTGTGTTTGCAATTCAACTTTTATGACAGAAATATTTCTTGTTCTTCTCCCATATGTCTCCTTAGTAAAATCCTGTGGATTGATTTGCCACTATTTCAGTGACTATGATGAAACAATGACAGTGACACCATCAAATATGGCAAAACCTCTTTTTGTTGTTGTTGTTTAGTCGTTAAGTCGTGTCCGACTCTTCGTGACCCCATGGACCAGAGCACACCAGGCCCTCCTGTCTTCCACTGCCTCCCGGAGTTTGGTCAAATTCATGTTGGTAGCTTCGATGACACTGTCCAGCCATCTCATCCTCTGTCGTCCCCTTCTCCTCTTGCCTTCACACTTTCCCAACATCAGGGTCTTTGCCAGGGAGTCTTCTCTTCTCACGAGATGGCCAAAGTATTGGAGCCTCAGCTTCAGGATCTGTCCTTCCAGTGAGCACTCAGGGTTGATTTCCTTCAGAATGGATAGGTTTGTTCTCCTTGCAGTCCAGGGGACTCTCAAGAGTCTCCTCCAGCACCACAATTCAAAAGCATCAATTCTTCGGCGGTCAGCCCTCTTTATGGTCCAGCTCTCACTTCCATACATCGCTACTGGAAAAACCATGGCTTTGACTATGCGGACCTTTGTCGTCAAGGTGATGTCTCTGCTTTTTAAGATGCTGTCTAGGTTTGTCATCGCTTTCCTCGCAAGAAGCAGGCGTCTTTTAATTTCGTGGCTGCTGTCACCATCTGCAGTGATCATGGAGCCCAAGAAAGTAAAATCTGTCACTGCCTCCATATCTTCCCCTTCTATTTGCCAGGAGGTGATGGGACCAGTGGCCATGATCTTAGTTTTTTTTATGTTGAGCTTCAGACCATTTTTTGCACTCTCCTCTTTCACCCTCATTAAGAGGTTCCTTAATTCCTCCTCACTTTCTGCCATCAGAGTGGTATCATCTGCATATCGGAGGTTGTTGATATTTCTTCCGGCAATCTTAATTCCGCCTTGGGATTCATGCAGTCCAGCCTTTCGCATGATGTATTCTGCATATAAGTTAAATAAGCAGGGAGACAATATACAGCCTTGTCGTACTCCTTTCCCAATTTTGAACCAATCAGTTGTTCCATATCCAGTTCTAACTGTTGCTTCCTGTCCCACATAGAGATTTCTCAGGAGATAAGGTGGTCAGGCACTCCCATTTCTTTAAGAACTTGCCATAGTTTGCTGTGGTCCACACAGTCAAAGGCTTTTGCGTAGTCAATGAAGCAGAAGTAGATGTTTTTCTGGAACTCTCTGGCTTTCTCCATAATCCAGCGCATGTTAGCAATTTGGTCTCTAGTTCCTCTGCCCCTTCGAAATCCAGCTTGTACTTCTGGGAGTTCTCGGTCCACATACTGCTGAAAGCCTACCTTGTAGGATTTTGAGCATAACCTTCCTAGCGTGTGAAATGAGTGCAACTGTACGGTAGTTGGAGCATTCTTTGGCACTGCCCTTCTTTGGGATTGGTCACCCTGTCACCAGATAAAATGGCAACAAAGATCTATTCAACTTTTATACTGGCATGCAGTAGTAACTGTTACAATGGGGTTGAGCAGTCGAGTAGGATGGACTTCCCTTTTCCCCACCTATAGGATAGCTGTGTAGCTGTGCTAATGTGAATCAGTCAGTTACCACAGTGGGGCAAATTCTGTGGGCCCAGGGCCTTATTCCATGCCCTGGTGCCTGTTGGTAGCCTCAGCCATTCCAGTAAATCTCGGGTTAAGAAACAGGGTTTCCAGGACTGAGAAAGCACATGTTGCAGATTGGTGTTCTTCTGTATGAAGCAGTGAAACAGTATATAAACTTTTTAGAGATGGAATATTCGGAAGACGAATATGAATATCACCGCCACAGGTGACGGGGTCCTTTGGACCCTCCCCTCAGTACCAGCCTCGTTCACTCACCAGGCTTCGGTGTGCAGATCCATCCTCAGTAACACTGCATCAATTACGGAAGCAGCCTGGCTTCCCCGCCTCCCTACAGTACTGATCACTCAGCAACTGAGCGGGGAGACTCATCATTCTGTCTCCTTGTCGGAGTGGTCAGCAGCGCAGGGAGGCGGGGAAGTGCTGGCTGGACTACTTTTGCTATTGGCACAATGTTACCAATGATAGACGTGTATGCCACAGGAAGCCCAGTGAGTGGACTGGGCTGGTTCTGGGGGGAGGGAACAGACACTGCACTTTGTATTCATATCCCATGGGATACGAATACAAATCTCCCGTGTCTACTTTAGATAACAAACCTAGCCACAGTTACATTAAAGGAAGCATCAGTGATTTTTGAAAGGATGAACAACCTTAAAATAAATAGTCTGCTATCCTTTATCCTTTAAAACTATAGTACTTAAAAATCTCATAGTACTTTTACTCCTGTACCCTCTATTTTCCCTTTTACATATGTTTAGGAAATACAATAACATTTTAAATTATTTATTGAAATCATATGCTAGGAGGTAGTCAACCAGTAGGTGTAATTTCATTGCAATGTGAAAAAGCCATTGTTATGTGCTCTCAAGTCGCCTCCAACTTATGGCAACCCTATGAATGCATGATCTCCAAAATTTCCTGTCCTCAACTGCCCTGCTCAGCTTTAGGGAATCAGTCCATCTCATATTTGGTCTTCCTCTTTTCCTGCTGCTTCCACCATTCCCAGCATGATGGTCTTTTCCAGAGAACCCTGCTTTCTCATGATGTACCCAAAATAGAAAGGCCTCAGTTTCAACATTTTTGCCTCCAGAGATAGCCCAGGCTTGATTTGATCTAGAACCCACTTGTTCATCTTTCTGGCAGTCCAGGGTATCTGCAAAGCTCTCCTCCAGCACCACATTTCAAACAAATAATTCCCCCCCCCCCCCCGTCAGCTTTCTTCATTGTCCAACTTTCATACTGCATGCTAGGGTTTAAAAGGTATTTGTAAATTAAGCAAATAAAAGTAGCAAACACATACAAGCATCACTGCTGGGAATATGATCATACAGTATACTTGCCTTCTAACAGTTAATGTAAATCAGTGCAGAAAGTGCGATGTAATTCAAATAACCATGTATTAAAAATAATCTTGTTTTAGATTGCCACAATTAAGTTTACATAGTCTACTGTGGCATTTAAGTCTAATCTCTGAGTACAGTAACCAGACAGTGTGACCTTTACATGAGAACTGCATTGCATTCTTTTTCACATTGATATTAGTCCTAAAAATAAATACTGGCAAGAGTTTGAAGGGCTTTACATTCTTGAATAAAATGATATGTGATTAATTAAACTGAGGTGAGTAATGCAAAGAGACTGCAGGATCCCAGAAACTATAGATACACCTTGATTTAAATTTTGCTGCTTTTTCCGAGCATCTGCTCTACAGTTTTGTACTTCTTATTGTTGCTCTGTACCACATATTTTGACTTGTATACAAATACTTAAAATAGGTATATTTTATGAAAACTGAGATTTACTTAAGGTTGTATTAGGCATTCTTGCTGTGTTTATATTATATGATTCAGTTACATTATTGTTTATCTTAGACTGGCTTCCTGTATCTTTGCTATTAAGTAAATGTTTTGAAAGTAAACATTAACATGGCTATCTAACTGTGGTCACATATAATAAAATTATATATGTATGACTGTTATTGCATCAGAATGTGAATGGTGATGCTTGTTTGAATATTAATCCTGTTGGAGGTAATGCTAATAGGCCGTACTTAATGTGTAAAGCTACAGATGTATGCTAGTAGCTCCTGGTCCAGGACGTTTGCCCCATGCAATGTCTTGAGTAGATGAAGCATGAAGTTAACCTATAAATAAACAAAAGATTATTGTGATTTGCAAAGATACACCTTTGATTATTGATGTAATGGCAATTACAGTCTGTTTTGCTATACAGCCAAGTCCTCTTTGTTACACACATATTATATATGGATAGATCGGTGTACATTAAATATTATGACCAATCCCATCATACAAAAGGTATACAGTAATTTTAAAATGGAACTTTGTTAAAGCATTACTACCGTATTTGCTGGCGTATAAGACTACTTTTTTACCCTGAAATACATGCCTCAAAGTGGGGGGGTCGTCTTGTACGCCGGGTGCACTTCAGTTGGAATAGACATACCGGTAGCTTCCACCTTTTTCCCCTGAATTTCCAGTGCAGAGAAAGCCTCAGGAAGCCTCCTAATAGCCCGCCCATCAGCTGATCGTCGGGAGAGGGGAGGGGGGAGGAGTGGAGGAGAAGACAAAATGGCCGCAGCCACATGGCTGCCTGGAGGCTTTTCAGCCATTTCGTCCTCTTTTTTAATGTTCGTAGGTTGAAGCACCATTTCCCATAGGAATGAATTGAAAACCAATTAATCCGTTCAGGCCGAAGAAACGGAAGGCACTGAGGCTTTTAAGAAGGGGGGAAACTTCCAACAACACACAGTAAACTCAGCTCCCTTGCTGAGGCATTAAGGGAAAAAAAGCCACCAACAAAACAGCACAGAAACATATCCGCCCCAGCCAAAACCCACCCAGAAGTTTTTTAAAAGGAGAAAACAGCAGCTTACCTCCTTGCAGACACACACACACAGGCTCACTCGGAAAGCCGGAGCTCTCTCAACTGCGACACACCCTATACAGTAATGGCCGACAGACCTAAAGCACCAAGAAGCAGCCTCGGCACCACCTATAGTTAGAAAGTTGAATTGCCCGCCTTTTTTCCCTGCCTGTTTCTGTTCTTATGTCTATATTTTGAGTGGAAATGTTGGGGGGTCGTCTTATACACCCAGTCGTCTTATACGCCGGCAAATACGGTATGTATGCTATGATCTGAGCTTTGGAAGATATACAACTTATGTACCTTCAAATTTGGCTTGTAATATTATATTGTTTCTCTCATGGGCAGAGCACACTTCTCTCCACTAACCTATGGATTAAATACTGATTAAGTGGTCTGTGTGCCCCCCCGCCCCGCATGTTTACGCAAGATACTACTGTTGAAATGATGTATATATATTCATTCAGTTGAATATTCAGTTTTCTTTCTTTAATCAGGCAACTCTTTCAAAACTGAAAAACGAGTCTTAGGACAGAGAAGGGTAGGATATTGATGATGATGGTGATGAAGGTGCCATCCAATCAGTGCTGTGCACTGTTCGGTTTGGTTGTGAGTAGGCAATAGTTTTCCTAAGTATGATCCTGATTGAGCATGGCAACCAACTAAGGTGAATGTGCTTCAATACAGTCCTCACCATTTGTTTACTCTGAATGTCCATTGTTCTAACTAAATAACTATGTTTTCTGATATCCCATATCATATCCTCAACATTTAAGAAAGCCTCATGGTGGTACCCTTCAGAATGTAATCAGTTCATTGATCAATATTTAGAAGCCTGTTAATTTATTTTTATTTTATTTTTTGTACCTCCATTGCCACTTATGGGATTTTAAGACCCACCCACAAGCTGTGAAAACAAGCCCCAGGGATTATGGTTTGCCCACCCATGATGTAGAATATTAATTTTTTTACACATCCAAACAGAGGTCATTCTTTTCATATATATGTAGTCCACTCCAGGTTGAGCTTTTTAAAAAAATCCTCCACATATTAGATTAGCTTACATACACATGCAGATGTTTTTGTTTAAAACATTTTGCGTATGCTTTTCCATCATCTTTCCCACTAGAAGGCTCTCTGTGCCACGCTGGTTGCTGATTCATTTGTTACATTTTGAATGATGTCTCTTGCCTCATCCCTGCTGTGTCTGAGATGAAAGCAGATGCTGTTCATTATACAATGTAATCTGAATCCTTAGATTTCAGTTTGACCTGGCAGGATTTATGTCAGTAGACTGTGATATTATTCCCTGCCACACAACTGTAAAAAGCAATGTGGAGGCATTTTGCATGTGGTTTTCTAAAAAAGCACAATATTGTTTCTGTAACTCATTTTTGCCAAGAACAGACCATTACAGATTTTTAGTGTTCCTGATAGACTATCCCGTTCACTTCCGTGGTATTATGTAGTTTATGCATTGTTTAAGCAGGCCTGAGCAGTTGCCTTCATAGAGTTATTTCAGAGTATTTTGGTGTATTAATTACAAATTGTAGGGCTCAGTGTTGTTCAGCAAATATACTATGAACACATATCATCTGGACCTCTATCAAGAAAATTTAGGGGGGAAAAAAAGAAATTTCAACTTTCCTAGCTATTCATCAACATATCTGAAAGAAACCAATCTATATTTCTCTCTTCTTCTAGCCTGTTCTTTTTAACCACTCCAACCTCTGACATAGGTTTATTTTATATATTTATTTTTGTTTAATTTTGATTAGAAATCTTTTTAAAATATTGGCCAAGTTTCTATTTCAGTTCTCTGATTTCTTTGAAGTGTGTTTCTATTGAGGAGGTCTCAAGATACAAGCAGTTCTTGTCAGAGTATTGATCTAAATACTGGAGAATATTGTCTCTTTAAGAAAAGTTATGACAATGATGGACATGTGCAGTGGAACTCTGCCGAGTCACTGTGCATCTGATGCAATCCTGGTAGTAAGATTGTATATAAAAGTAAGCAAGTCAGTACCATGCTTCTGTGGGTGGAGTTTGAAGTTCTGAACGTTATGCTGTCCGTTTGCTGTCTGGAATGCTGTAAATAGCTGCTGTAAATATTTTCCTGAAACTACAAGATAAAAGCCTTCGCTGAGAAAGACAATGAATTGTTTGTGAGTTATATTGTTGGAATCTCTCAGAGCAAAACATTTCGCTGTGTCTTGTCTTTTCATTGCTGTCCGGAGAAGAGAAAGCGTAAATTTTCTTTCCAGGACTCTGCTAACTACTTAAGAGTGATTTATTTCACACACATCCTGACAGTTCTTATGCCCACATGTGTGCCAACTGGGCACCTGCCCTGCTGAGATTAGGAAGATAATCCTCTCAAATATATCAAGTTGTCTGGGTGAGAGAAACTCACTCTCAAGTTCTGACTCAAACTGTATATTGCTGACTAGCTTTCGGAGACAGCCATATAAACTGGTATGTTTTGAGCTGGTCACTAGTGATTCGTGGGTTATGAAGCTGGCATGTTTCAAGAAACCACGATTGATGATTTGGACAATATGGTAACTCAGCTTTCACGAATTTGGTGCCTTCCATATGTGTTGGGCTTTACTCCTTTCATTTCCTGCCAATGGAACATTGTACTAAAAGATGTTTAATGTAAAATGGAGGCTCACACTTCCTATTTTCTTGTGGCTGTTCTAGAAGAGAAGGGAAATGGACTGCATAACACTAGATGAGGCTAAGCTTACTCCATTCAAGCTATGGATTTTAGTTACGTTTGAACGTTGTCATTGATTTGTACAGGAACCTCTAGATGCATAAAAATAAGATTGAACTGAACAAAATTTGAAAAAGATATTATGTAATATAAAACAAATTTAACTATATAAAAACCATTTATATACAATACAAATGAAGATGGTCACTTTCATATAATAAAATGTCAATAAATAGTTTATAGTTTAATTTAATGGTTTAAGTTCATATAGATTTGAAAACATGCTGCCCTCAACAAGCTTAATTCTGTGCACATGGAGACTTTCTAATCTCTTCTCCAGCCTACCTTACTAGCTTCTTTCTGTTGGCGCTATACTATTTTCCTTTTTTCTTTTTGTCCCTGACATTTTCCTTTTTTGTTGGGACTAGAACAAGCTATTGGGATTAGGGTAAAAATTGTGTTTCTCAGTACTACTCAGGACTTTTTCTCCCTCCAATTACAAGTACACAAATACGTGTGCGAAAAAGCAGTAGCTCTGGGTTTTTTCCCCCCCAGAAGTAATCATTTAGCTCTAATTAAATGTCTGTGTATCACCTCATCCTAAATCTTTTAAAAGGAAAAAGAAAGTAGTTTATTGAAATTACAGTACATTATCAGTCCATCCTTTGAAAACATATTTTTATTCAACTAATTTGGTTGTGCCCATAAGCATCATGGCACAGCACTTCTGGTTTATCGATATTAGCATCTCAAATATCAGAAGTGGTGCCGGAGACAGTGATACAGAATTCTGAAGCTGTTGCAATCAACTAGAACTCTGGCATCACACCCATTTAACAGAACCATCAGAATCCTACTCTGTCCAAGTAACTACTGATACCCAGTCACTCCCATCTGCAGTGGTAGCAGGTAAACAAACTCATGGTTTTACTCCATGGTTGCTTTACTGTGATGCCTGAATGCAGACACTTATTTATTTATTTATTTATTTATTACATTTATACCCCGCCCATCTAGTCAATCGACTACTTCCCTTTTCTCTCTTTTGTTCAAAACAATTCTTGAATCCCCTCCTTTTGGTTTACTGGGTAAGAAATGGACCAAAGAAGAGAAAGTGTCTGGGTTTTGATGGCATACTAAACAAACTATGAATAAGTGTTTAGCCATGCCTACTTCAGATGGGAGCAACTGGGTTGCATGCAGCAGTTTCTTGGTTGATCATATTGTGCAATTATGGCTATTGAAGCTTCAAGGGTGTGTGGGTTGCATTGTTTCACTGAGGAGCAACAAGCATGTTGATTCATTTCTTTTTCCTTCTGCAAAGAACAATTGTTAATGAAATTTTGGGCTTTCTCTTCTCTTTTATAGAACATGTTTGAATGCTACTGGATATACCACTCTGTTCGATTGTGTCCCTTTCTGAACCGGGAACAACATATTTCAGTTTTCTATCAAGAAGTTCCTTCCCTGAACTGTTTGCTCTTGGGTGGGATACCTGATAGGGATGGGTTTTTTTGCATATCTGGGACTACAAATCCCATAATTCCCCATTCTGAGAGTTCTGTCTGACAGATCGCTACCTTACAGACTCTTAAATGTGGCTCACCAGTTAAGGAGCTTCTGCTAGCATTTTTAAATTCATGTTCTTGGTGCACAGTTGAGAATGCACATGTTAGTTAGCAGCAGTTTGACACTGTGATTTACACAAGTACACCTATGCAGTGTAAATCCATGACAGGATTCTGTCCAGCATGTTTTACTTTGTGATAGAATGGGAAATAACAAGGTTTCTGATAACATGTTCCAGCTACTATGGGCACAATTTGAAATCTAATTACTGAGGCATATCTCTCTGAAGACATCCTGTCATGGGGAGAGGGGACAGGTTACTTGTATGTATTCTCAGCACCTAATCCAACACAGACTAGTAATAGCTTTCTTGTGTCATTCAGGTTGATGGCTACCTTATAACATCACCTCTTTGCCTTCTCTTGAGAAAAAAAAGGGAAGCTAAGCTTACCCTCCATGTGCATTTTTATAAATTTCACATATATGGTCTCTAAACACCTACAATGAGTTGCTATGGGTGTTAGAATACCAAATAGGTCTTGTGCATAACTGCCAATTAAATGTACCACTTGCATTAATTGCAACAATAAAACAACTGTACTGATTCAGAAGATAGTGCTAATGCAAATGCTAACTATTTCCTTTATTCAGAAGGTGAAGCTTCTTTCTTCTTTGAAGGCCTAAGGCCAAGGCACCAATCACAGATCTGTTTTGTAAATCTTGCACAAAGTCAAAGTATGAAGCTGAAAGTGGGAGCAAAGGGCTAGTGAGGAGAGAATGTAGGTTGCTAGCCCTTCCTGCCAGTTATCTCCTGGAACTCACCCACCCAGTGGATAAAAATGTAGTGGGAGTGTAGACGTTTTGAAGGGACAATGGAAAGGGGCGTAGAATAAACAGTCTTCATCTGCATGTGTTTTCTACATCAAATTTCAACCTTCTTGTCGTAGTTCTTTATTAAAAAAGAAAGACAGACAGACAAAAGCCCTGTTCAGTTGCTAAGGAAGTGTGTGGAGCCCACACTTTCTGAAAGGAACATGTTGGGCTCCTCTTTTATCACACTGAACATGGAAACACAGCTGCCTGAAGAGGGGAATGTTGCAGTACCTGAATAGTCTCTTGTTTCTACACATAAAGCAGAACCCCTTAAAATAGGCCTTCTAGTTCAAGTGGTGGAGGATACCCAGATAGAACAGCTTCACTTTTGCACTTCTCTCAATATACAGGGTTTGCATACTTTCTTAACAATTGAATGGGGTAAAATGAGTTGGAACAACTGTGGAGCTGTTTATCATGTGTAATTGGCCCCAATCTGTAAATCCATCTCTTCCTCCCTCCTTCCCTCTCTCTGACACACTCAAACACAATTCTCACTTTGTGTTGCTTTTCATTTGGACACTAGACTAGTTGGAAGTTTCCCATGCTTCCTATTCCATCTGAGTGTCTTAACAATGTTGGCTGAAAAGGAATCTCTTGATAACAGAAGAAAAAGTCCATTGAAACCCCCCTCCCACTTTAGTGGCTCAGATTCAGTACCAAGGGGGATGCTGCTATCACGTTTTCCTCATTTCCACAATTATTTTCAATTCATATGTTTGGTTTGGTTCATAAATGTAGAGGATTCTGGTCATAGATGCTAATGTACAATACATGTCTACATTTTGTGTTTCTCCCTTTTTTTTTTGAATCAGTGCGTTATCCATCATCGTTTAGAGCAGCTTGTGCTACAAACATGTAAACAGCTGCCGAAGTCAGGCGGGGAGGGGGCATGTAGATTTGTGTAACTGAATAGGCTGCCAAATGCATCCCTACCATGTGTGCTGTGTAATGCTTGTCATCTCAAGTGACTCATTAAAAGGTTTCCCCCAATGGCGCTTTGAAGTGCTGTGACAGCTTGAGAGCATCTATAAATTGTCACAAACAGCCCTCATACTGCGTTAGCTAATTGCTTGCTCTTTGACTTATTAGGAGTCACTGAGTTAAATAATTTGTCACATGTGTGGCTCTTAATAAATAATGTGAATAGCCAGTTTGTAAGCTGCCTTTGTGATATATAGAAAGCATTTTGGACATTGTCACATACAGCTAACAAAAATGTGCTCCTCCTGACCCCCCATATTGTCAGAAATTTGTGATAGTAAAAAAAAAAAGTCTCACCAAGCAACCTGTAAAGCAGAGGAGACTACTAAAATCAGTGAGTAGGTGTAAAGTAAAATATTTTGATTTGCTTTCTTTATTTAGTTACTATCATCTATCTTCATACTTTCCATCAGTAAAGGCTAGTTGCAAAATGAACATACGAACAAACCTTTTATAAGCTGGGATATCGAAAGAAAAACTGAGTCATGCACAAACCTGAAGCACTTCATGCTTTGAAAAGGGTGAAAACAGGTGGTCACAACAGTATTTGATGTGTTCAAATAATCATTCCTAAAAATATAGTATATACACACTAGAAGGGAGCATATGTTGACACCATTGTGAATCACGGAAGCTCAAGCTCACACACTCTCCTCTTAGACAATTATTCCCTTTCTGTTCTTGGTTTGAGGCGACCTATAGTCATTTCATCCAGAAAGGCAAAATGGTATGTTGCTTATATTGTACAAAGAAAGGTGGGAAATGAGGGTGAGAACCTGGTCTGTAATCTTAGTTTGCAAGGAAGCATAGGCCATGGATTGCAAGTTTGGAAAAAACTTTAGGCTATGATTTGCCTCACAGCAGGAGAGGCGTGAGTTGCTCTGTATATGTTGTGGGTAGGATAGTATATGAGCTGGGGTCTACTTGCGCACCAAATCACAACTGAGTGTTACATGTGAACCATCTCACTATTATTCAGTTCTCTTTCTAGAAAACAGGAAATGCATCTGAACTGTTGGTGAGAAAAGCATCCCAGACTGTTTTCCTAGTTAATGTGTATGGTGAATGTAGTGGCAGTAACACCTTATGTATTTTCTCCAAACATATGCTTCTGTTTTGTTATCCTTCAATTTATATGTGCTCCCATTTACCCCCCTAATTTAATACATCTCTGTGCTTGCACATTATCACTAGAACAACAGGCAATAAAAATGTCAGAAAACCTAACATGAGGCAGAGAAGTCACAAATAGCTCCCAGCTGGAATGTTTTAAGTTAATTTGGGGTGTGGTGGGGGTTGGTTTACCTTTTGGATTGCAACATAGCTTAGTACAATTTAAATGGATGCAGTAATTAAATGATTATTTAATTTAGCATTTAGTGAAGACAAGTACTTTCTCTGTTTAAAGCGTACAGTACTGCTTAGTCAAGTGCCAGTTGGCCTTAGATACAGCCACAGGAAAGAGGAAAGCAGGTCTGGGGTTATGGTGTGGAACTCAGTGAAGAGCAATGTTTGTTTTTATTTATACAGATATGTTTATTTGACTAGCAAAGGTGGCTGTTATAGGTGCATTGAAATCTTCCCAGCTCTGGTTGACCTCAGTGAAACATGTTCTTGAGAATGTTGTTTAGAAGTGGATTAAAAGTAAATGCAAGTTTCTGTGAATTTTGTTGAATGCATTTAAATGTTTGCGTCACAGGTCACATTGGCAGCTAGGTAACGAAGCCCAGAAATCTGCCAGAGTGAAGCCAGTTCTTCTAATATACTCAAAGCAGCCAGCTGCATAGATTAGAAACCATAATCTTAAAATGCTATAACAATATGTAGCTAACAATATAAAACACAGACTGCATTAACACAATACAAATCACAATAAAATAAATAAACCAGGCAGAACCAAGTTCTGAAATTTCACATTTTATGAAATCGTTGTAAACCCAATGTGCTTGATGGTAATATTTTTTACTGAAAATTACACAAAAGCCCTTGGAGCTGGAATTCTCCTCCTCCTCCTCCTCCTCTTCATCTAATAGCTGACCAATCTTGAGAGAATTTGATTAAGAGACTAATTCCAGAAATATGATATTGTGACAGCACAGATTCTGTTTCTCATTTTCATCTGGTACATACCTTGAGATGGCACTAAGAAGCAGCACACTGACCTTAATCTCCAGACAAATTTATATGGAATTACAATGTAGTGAAGCAGTATGTACAGTATAAGAGGGGGGAAAGGGATGTGTGAAGTACATAGGACCAAGCCTCGTTCATGTTAATGCCAAATCATAAGATTACATACAAATTCATCCTGTGAGTCTCACTCCCTCTGTCTCATCTCCAAAGACAAGTCCCTTGCATCTGATGAAGTTGGTTATCTTTGAATCTGGAAGAACTAATGGTTACTTTAGATTGCATTTTTTTCAAGACCACTTTTTCTATCCAATTTAGGTATCTTAACAGAAACTGGTAGCTTAACAGTTCTACAACTGTATTGCCATAACATTTACACTCAGCTTCTGGGATTCCCATAAGTATCTGGCTGGCTATTGTGGGAATAAAATGTTGAATGATGTGCGGCTTGTTCTGATTCAGCATACCGTATTTTTCCGTGTAAAAGACGATACTTTTCCCTAAAATTGTTAGAGTAAAAATTGAGGGTCGTCTTTTACATGGAAGTAAGCCAAGGAGAAAACCGCACAGTTGCGAAACTGCCTATGTCTCTGCAAACCATCTGCCTCCAGTCACGAGTGAAACTGCCAATAGCTTGTCTCTGCAAACAGACTTCCTCCAATCACAAGCCTTATGCAAATGATGTAAGCTGATGCCGAGGAGAGTGTGTAGGCCAGCGATGGCAAACCTATGGCACGTGTGCCACAGCTGACATGCAGAGCCTTCTCTGTGGGCACAAGAGCCATAAGTCGCCAGATCGCTACTCCCGGCAGCCAGACCTGAGGAGACCCCGATGGGTGGCTGGCCAGGATCTGGAGCAGCTGGTGCTGGCTGTGGTGGTCCAGCCGTGTTCCTAATGGCCGAGCTATAGACAGTGGTGCGGTTGGGCTCGACTGGAGGTGGATCCGGAGTGGGGTCTGGAGGCACCTCCATGCCTGGGATTCTCCCCTCCACTTCTGCTTCCGGTTCCTTCACCCCCACCGCCCACCGGGTTGTTGTTGTTGTTGCAGTTTGGGCACTCGGGCTCAAGCATCACTGGTGTAGGCAGTGCAACAGTAACCGGTAAGAGTGATGCATAATATCATAGTACTGTTCCTTTCTAATGTTTAAAATATTGATTTCTGAATTTTGGGTTAGAAAATTTCGGGGTGTCTTATACATGGGGACATCTTATACATGGAAAAATACAGTACTTTTTCTTTTGCATCACTGTTGCTGGATAATGTAGGAAAAAAGAGGCTGATTCTTCTATTAGAAATATGATGAACTTTCGTCTGTGCACAGATCTCCTGATCTAGACTGAAGAGCATAGTAGTAGAATGTATTTTATTACAAAATTAATTTTTAAAAATTATAAAGCCATCAATAATGTTGCTTTTCATGTTTGAAAGCTTCAGATCTTTAGAAATCTATGTATTGTATTGTTAACTTTGGCACAGTGTTTCTCAGGATGTACATTTCAAAGGTGTAAGGCAGAAGGAGCCTGATAACTATGTGTGGCATATCGAGTGTGTGTATGTGTGTACACATGCAGTGTATGTTTATCTGCTCTGTAGCCTGCATTAATCTTTAATTACAGTTTAAGCATTTTGAACAGGTGTGGAAAAACAAAACTCTCAAAGCTGTTGGAGGAAGGAGGCCTTGGCTCTACTCTTTGAACCGTTCCACCTTGCTCTGCTTAGGGTACAATGGGCATAAGGGGGAGAGCAGAAAAATACTCCCAATCCCACATAAATCAGAAGTTTCCAGTTGTAAACTGCATACCATCATAACATCCTTTACCACAGTTTGCATGCCAGGAGTGGGAGTTTGAGGGTAGTTTATAGTGGAAAAACGGTTTCTGAATGGGTAGCACACACTCACTCTACTTCTTCTCCTTAGACTTATGCACAAGGTCTGCGGTGTGAGGAAATATAAAGCAGCGTTTTTCTAGCTCCTTTTTTGGAAACAATGAATTCTCTGTTACTGCTAGCCCAAGCTTCTGCAGTGCCTGCCTCACAAGTTTGGAATGGCTTGTTAAATGCAGGTTCAAAGCTCCTAGCCTCCAAGTACTTTTAATTCAGCACTATTTTTGCTTCTCTAACCTCTGTTTTTTCTCCATAAGCATCTAAGTTCTCTTTGTTTTTCAGGGCACCAAGCAGTAAGTTTTTATAATTAGATTAAAGATAATCAACTTAAATCTTGTACATTTTAAAAACATCATTTAATCCTTTTCTCACAAAACACACACACACACACACACACAGAGAGAGAGAGAGAGAGAGAGAGAGAGAGAGAGAGCGCTTTGTTTTGTTTCTTGTCAATTTACACCTTGTTTGTTGCTTACTATATTTCTCTTCTGGTTTTAACCTATAGGCACCTGATTTGTTTATTGAACTTTTTTGTAGTAGTATAACATTTACTTCAGCCATCTATATATTGATAGGCATTATTCTTAAAGAGACTTTTGGTGTCAGCTTGAGCAAAGAAATGTGTTTTAGCGATAATAAGGAGTGATAATAAGATTTTTTAAAACCTAAAGTCAATATAAATAACATGGATCATTTGGGTCCTAGCCTTACTAAATACATGTGTGCTGGGTGCACTTCAGCATGTAGAATTTGTCCTCTGCTAAGAAGACTGTTTCTCACTTTGTGGTAAAGGATTGTGCTAGAAATATAAAACTAGATCCAAAGCTGTTCATCAGCTTGCACAAGAAGTTGTAGAGCCCTTTCTCCAAGCAGAGACATGAAATGTCACAACAGCATAAAACTCCTGATGCCAACATTTGTTAAATAGCTTTAATAATAAGGAACTTACCCAGACAACAGCCAGATATATCCATTCCATCATGCAGAGGCATCACATTATGCTGTTACACACCATTGAGCCCTAACTACAGTGGACCCTCGACTTACGGAATTAATCCATATTGGAACGGTGGCTGCAGGTCGAAAAGTCTGTAGGTCGAGGCTCCATTGACCTACAATGCATTGAAAACCGATTAATCCTTAACCGGCCGTTTCTGGTCCATTTTGTTTGATTTTCCGGTCTGTAGGTCGATTCTCCGGCCGCAAGTCGAACCTAAATTTTGCGGCCAGAGAAGTCTGTAACTCGAAAAGTCTGCAGGTCGAGCCGTCTGTAAGTCGAGGGTCCACTGTATGTCATCTGGGTACCTCCTGGCATATATAGCATATATGCTTTTTAACATTTTACTGTATCTCACTCTCTTGTACTGTATGCCAATAAAGGTTCTGAAACTGAAACTGAACTGAACTAAATAGCTCTGTGGTTCATTTTCTTGCTAGTGATGTTTGAAAGGGTTTAAAAAGAATATTGTGATTCTGGATGGGCGCTAAAGTCAAGGAGCCTTTATGTTACAAAGAGATCTAGTAGGAATTAATGGATGGAATCCTATTGCTTAGCATAGTAAGTCGTACTAGAGTAGGCCCAGAAGATACATCCATTGCAGTTCTTTCCCATACTTAAAAAAAAAAAAAAAGCTGGAGTTGACAAGTCCAATAAGAGATAATCCATCTCAGATTTTGACAAGCCCATTCTTTACATTGATGGTAGATATACCTAGAGAGGCCAAGGGAAAGATCAGGTTTCTAGTTTGTTACTTTAGATGGCATGTCAAGTGTGCTGATAAATCTCATTTTAAAGGTGATGGTTAAAGAGGTCAGGGTTTGCCACATAATACATTACAGACATCAGCTGTCAATTAACTCATTTATTTTGCATGTGGGTGTAGTGGTTTTACACCTTTCTAGTAACATAAATATATTAATATTGTATTCATTTTTAGATCTTTAGATCTTTACATAAATAATGTTTTAGTTTATACAGTAATGTCTAGTGAAGTTGGATGTAGCAAAGAAAAAGCAAACTAGTCAAAATTAAAAGACTCCTTAATATGCATATTGCTGAGCTTCTTCCCACCCCACAAACTAGCCTGAGTTAGATTCAGAAGCTTTGTGTATTTAAATAACTCATAATGCAAATTACAAAATTAGATATTTATTTATTATTTTCATTTATACGCCATTCTTGTATCCAAAGAGACCCAGAACTGTGCACAACATGAACACAATACATATATAGCATAGATATAGGAAGCATTGCTATCTTCTTTGTACTTTTTTTGCATGTTCAGTTCATAAATATTTTAAAGGTAAATATAGGTGCCACTGCCACATCCCCTAGTGATTTGAGTGTCATTCTGATGCATTAATAAGGCCCCTAATTGCAAGAAATACAGTTATATCTGCCAATGTTCATCCTAGCTGCTACAATAATATTGAATGACTGGAATATTCTAGAAGCTCTGAGGAGATTTTTTTGAAGGCCCAAACCTAATCTGATGAAACGGAAATAATTTGAGTACAATTCTGGGCACCCTTACATGGGAGTAAGCTTAATTGACTAATGGGAGCTGAATAGGCATGTATAGGAGTGTTCCATTAATAAACAGATAAACCGCACAACTAATTCAGTGTCTGTAAAGGAGATCTTCAGGTAGTTTCTTTCAAACAACATTTTATACCACAGGACAAACTGCTTTAAAAACTAAGAACTTTCCAGATAAATGTTTGATCAGTAGGCAGGTCTACTATTCAAAGGAGAGGGATGGAATCTAAGATTCTCACTGCACATACAGGAAGTAGATGTTTGAAATCCATCAATTTTTGCAGAGGTGTGTAAAAAGATAGATTTTTAATTATAATGAAACAAAACAGTAATAATTGTTTATACAGTTATTGGGCATTGGATTATATGTTAATCTCTGTTAATGAGTTAATCCTCATTATTTTTAGATCTTTTTGTCCGGCATACTATTGTACCCATAACTCTGTGTAGTTCTGGTTAAAATTGAAAGTTGTTTTTTATTTTTTTTTTATTTAAAATATTTTTATCCCACCTTTCTTCTTAAAAAGAACCCAAGGCAGCTTACATCATTAAAAAGACAATACTGTATGTAGAAGCTAAAAACAGTAGGTACACAAATATTTTAAAAGAATTAAACAAGTATGACATTAAAAACTGTAACAAAATCAATACTAAAACACATTTAAAACAACACAGCACCACCATTCCTTTAAAAACTCCTCTCAGCCCAGCATTTATTAAGGGAAAGCTTGCCTAAACAGAAAGGTCTTTGCCTGTTTGTGGAAGGACAGCAGAGATGGGCCAGCCTAGCTTTCCATGGGAGTTCCAGAGTCTGGGAGCAGCAACAGAGAAAACCCTCTCCCATGTCCCCACCAAACGCACTTGTGAGGGTGGCAGGACTGAGAGAAAGGCCTCCTCTGATTATCTTAAAGCCCGGGCAGGCTCATAGGGACAGATGCAGTCATTTAGGTAGCTTGGACCCAAGCCATTTAGGGCTTTATAGGTTAAGAGCAGCACTTTGAATTGTGCCCGGTTTATGTTGTCTTTTTCCAGGAGCAAAAGAAAGACATAACATATTTTAGTGCAGAATTTCAGTGGCTGTGTAACGCATGCAAATCAATTGCTATGCCACAGATTCTTTTGATGGCAGGCTTTCTGATGTTGATGAATAACTTTAAAGTGTTCCCTGCATATGTGAAAAAGGCTAATTGCTAAAATGGAGATGTGTCTTCTAATAGAGTCTTGGAAATATAGACAGTGTTTCACAGAAATTTGCGTTTCTTTTCAATACTTATTTCATCTGTGTGTGTAATGTAATGAAATAAATAATTGATTCAATTACAGTTTCCCATTTTTGTTTTCTGCTGTAGTAAGTGGTCAGAATTCAATGTTTGATATTGCCAGTAGGAGTATCCTTGTATTTTTGTTTTGTGAGGCTGTCTTAAGAAATGCATCCACTGGGGCATTCTGTACCTCCTCCAGGCCCACACACTGCTTGTCCACCCACTCCCTGTGCCACATCATCCACTGTGGCAGCCCTGGCCCCTTCATCCTAGCTGCAAAATAATCATCAGCCCGATCTCCTTCATCATCATCTGAAGAAGAAGACTCGTCATATGTCTCAGTGCTGTCCAACTCCTCTCTATGCCTGCAAGTCTCCTTCTCCTTGCCTCCTGTCTTCTGCCATCTCTTCACCTGGCACTGCTGATCAGATGAATCGTCTTGGTCACTGCTTGATGTTGAGCCCAAGAAAGGGGTTCTCTGTCTCTATTATGGTCCTGGCAGATGCTGAACTTGCATTTCTGAGTCAGCAGGTGGATAGGCCCTTGCTGCCACCCCCACAGGCATTTCCAGTTGTCTCCCTGATTAAGCCCCCAGCTGCTTCACTCTTTGGACCAAGAGGCCCAGTGCCTGTGAGATCCCTTGCATACTCTGGTTCTTTCTTGTCTCCAAGAGGAGCTGGTTCTTGGAGCACTCTGGGGCGCCCTGCAGGATCTGCAGCAGCATGGGCTGTGCTTGCCTTCCTCCCTGGTGCCAAGGCCTCCCATGCATTTCTCATTTATGCTGCTCATCCACTGATCAGCAGCTGCAAAGATTCTACTCTTGCCTGATGGCCCTGTGTTGGTTTACACCACTTTGGGGGCATATCTCCTGGCATGTGTCTTGGGAATCTTCTAAAATCACTGGAAAGGTAAACTGGGCCCCAGATGCTATTTGGACTGGGTGACCTGCACTTTTCACTCATTCCTCATTCCTCCTTTAGATTCCAGTAGCATCTCTTCCGCTATTCCCCCAAAGGTTTCCTCAATCTCCAGAGCAGATTTTTGTGCAGGATAAAGTACAGTAGGGACAATGATCACCTCCTCCCTTCTACCAGCAGAAGTGTCCTGATAGATTAGAAGCTTTCTGTGGTGGAAGAAATAATTCTGTTCACAAAAGGCAAATGCTGAATGCAGTCCATAAGAATTTTGGTACTTAACACTGCACAATTCTACACCAAACTGGATTATGGCAATTGACATCTGGAGACCCAAGAAACAATATGTAATTGCTGCCTTCAAGCTGCCATATTTGCTATTTTTCATATGTATTGCTTCTATCTACAGATTTGATCACTTTTGAAACAGACATTTTGTTTGTTTTTGATAAACAATATAACATTTAACTCACTAGTGTTTCAAACTGCTAAAGCAAATATTTCTAAAGGAAACAAAATAAACATAAGCTTGATTAATGATGCAGAGAAAGAGTGATGGGACTCTGGCATTCTTAATTAGCTTCCCAGACTCTAGGTGTTCTTAATCCAAAGCCTGAAAGACAACAAAGGTTATCAAAATTAAGATAAGAAGTGGAAGCTGCTACATTTGCTGAGTTTTTGTTTCAGCGAACAAGTGTGTACTGCTTGATTAAAACTGTATCCTACTTTATGCTAGTGATCCAGACACTAAATATTCTTAATTAAAATATTTTTTCACTTTATCGTTTAAAATGTACTCTATCTCTCTCCTTGAAACTAAATATTGAGTCTACTTTTGTTTTAAAACAAGAGTGCCATGATAATAATTTTGCTACAGTTTGTTGGAAGGTTTTTTTTTTTCATTTATGTGAAGGTTCTCCAACACTGTTCATTTATACTGCTTTCTCTGTTAATGTTACATCAGAGTTTGGCCCTAATTTTTTGCCTTCTTTTTAGTGGGTAGTTATTAGATGTGAGAAGTTACAACAATGTGTGAAACATGTTTCTTTAGAAACAAACAATTTATTTTTAAGAAGATAATTAAATTAGGAATGCAAGATATCCAAATACAAAAGTGTATCTTAGCAATATAAATTTTGTAATTAAAGTAAAATATAGTAAATAAACAGTGCAGCCAAGAAATCTATGGAAGTTTGAGACTTGAAAGGGGAACAATGAGCAAATAAGAAAAGATAATCAAATATAAGGATGTACCACTGTACACCAAAGCCAGGATCATACATACTATTCCATTCCTGATTATTTCGTATGAATGTGAAAGCTGGTAAGGAAAGCTGGCTGGAGAAAAATTCCATCCATTTGGAATATGGTGCTGGAGGTTAGTAGGCATCCTTCAGTCTCGAGAGACTATGGTCACATGCTCTGAATAGAGGACTTGGAACAGCGTCTAGTGTGGCTGAGAAGGCCAATACGAGAGTGACAATCCCTTCCACACTGAAGACAAATACAATCTGTCCCCTGTCCAGCTCCCTGATTTTGCTGGTTTCGGGACTGCCTCTTTGCCTCGGCCTGCTGGACAAGGGTCTCTTCAAAATGGGAGAGGCCATACTGCATTGCCTGCCTCCAGGCTGAACGCTCAGATGTCAAGGTGTCCCATCTGTTGAGGTCCATTCCTAAGGCCTTCAGATCCCGCTTGCAGATATCCTTGTATCGCAGCTGTGGTCTTCCTCTGGGGCGCTTTCCCTGCACTAATTCTCCATACAGGAGATCTTTTGGAATCCGACCATCAGCCATTCTCACGACATGCCTGAGCCAACGTAGACGTCGCTGTTTCAGTAATGTATACATGCTAAAAATTACAGCTCGTTCTAGGACTACTCTATTTGGAACTTTGTCCTGCCAGGTGATACCAAAAATGCGTTGGAGACAACGCATATGGAACGTGTTCAACTTCCTCTCCTGCTGTGCACAAAGGGTCCAGGACTCACTGCAGTACAGGAGTGTACTCAGGACACAGGCTCTATAGACCTGGATCTTTTTATATGCCGTCAGCTTCTTATTAAGCCATACTCTCTTTGTGAGTCTAGAGAACATGGTAGCTGCTTTGCCAATGCGTTTATCCAGCTCGACATCTAGGGAGAGAGTGTCAGAGATCGTTGAGCCAAGGTACACGAAATCATGAACAACCTCCAATTCTTGTGTAGAGATGGTAATAGAGGGAGGTGAGTCCACGCCCTGGCCCATGACTTGTATTTTCTTCAGGCTGATTGTTAATCTAAAATCTTGTCAGGCCTTACTAAAACGATTCATAAGTTGTTGGAGGTCTTCAGCAGAATGGGCAACAACAGCTGCATCATCGGCGAAGAGGAAGTCCTGCATGCATTTCAGTTGGACTTTGGTCTTAGCTCTCAATCTAGAGAGATTAAAGAGCTTTCCATCTGATCTAGACCAGAGATAGACACCTTCTGTTGCAGTTCCTAAAGCGTGTTTCAGCATGACAGCAAAAAAGATCCCAAACAGAGTCGGTGCGAGGACACAGCCCTGTTTCACTCCGCTTCGGATGTCAAAGGGATCTGATGTTGAACCATCAAAAACTACAGTGCCCTTCATTTCCTCATGAAAGGACCTGATGATGTCAAGGAGTAGAGGTGGATATCCAATCTTGGGAAGTATTTTAAAAAGGCCGTCCCTGCTAACCAAATCAAAGGCCTTTGTAAGATCTATGAAGGCCACAAAGAGTGGCTGTCATTGCTCCCTACATTTCTCTTGCAACTGTCTGAGGGAAAATACCATGTCAATGGTGGGTCTATTAGCTCGAAATCCACACTGTGATTCTGGATAGACTCTGTCTGCAAGCACCTGGAGCCTCTTCAGCACAACACGGGCAAGCAGCTTCCCTACAACATTGAGAAGAGAGATCCCACGGTAGTTATTGCAGTCGCCCGTCGCCTTTGTTCTTATAAAATGTGACGATGTTTGCATCCTTCATGTCCTGTGGTACTCCACCTTCCCTGGTGCTGGAGGAGGGCTTTGTGTATACCCTGACCACCAGAAAGATGAACAGGTGGAGCCTAGATCAAATCAAGTCTGAAGTTTCTCTAGAAGCAAAAATGAGGAAACTCAGACTGTTCTGTATTGAGCACATCATGAGAAGGTAGGGTTTTTTTGGAAAAATCAACAATGCCATGAAAAGTTGAAGTCATCGGGAAAATAGGAAATATGAATTGAATAGACCCCCTAAAGGAAACCACAGGCTTGAGTGTACAAGAGCTGAGCAGGGCAGTTGAGGACAGGACGTTTCTGAGATAGCTCATTCACAGGGTCGCCATAAGCCAGAGGCAACTCAATAGCACATAACCATATGGTAAAGTAGGTTTCCTGCCCTGAACATGGTGTATTGTTACAATGTTTCTCTAAACCTAAATGTTTTGCATTCAACTCTGAGAAGCTCCAGCCATGGCGATATTAGGACTTTCCCAAAACATCTTGAGGGCCAAAGGTTTCCTGCCCCTCATGCAAGTCAATTATGTAACTTTATATAATACTTTAACAATTAAACACCTGACAGTTCATTTTTGGCATGAGTTCGCATATCACCCAAGGCCACATTTCTGGGAACCATATGCAGTCATATGCAGTCTGCTAGAAGATGTTCCTCCTGTATAGGAGTTTAAACCTAGGAGACTTCTATAACATTCCACTTTCCAGGAAGACACCTGTATAATTGTCCTTCCTTTTTCTTCTTCTTCTTCATCTCATTAAGTGAGCAGCTTGTCAAAACACGCCAAAACCCTATTATGTGACATTGAAAGCACTAAGGAATATACATATTTAAAGCAATAATTCATTGAAGACAGCAGTAGAATTAAACATTAAAAGCCCACTGGAATTAAAACGTCTACTCCCTTTTGGAAAAAGGGTTGAGAAGAGTGAGCCAGGGGACTTCCTTGTAGAGACGATGTTTCAGAGCAGCAGAACTACTACCAAGAAAGTTTGGCCTTTTGTGTTTCTTCATCTTATTATTTCTTTTTCTTTCTTTCTTTATTCATATCAGAGTGTTGTACAATTTAGAATTATGGACATATAATGAAATATAGGTAAAATATAAAACAATTTAAAGTGTTAAGGTAATTAGAGTACTATTTTTTTTACTCAGAAACAGACTAATTCAATAATTCAGTGTTAACTCAGCTGCTTGCTAGATCTTTTTTTGTACATGTGGCAGGGCATAAATTGCATGCACACAAGTGCTACATTGATTAAAGTTCTCTACAGTCACAAAAAATTTGTCCTGTATCAAAGTAACCCCATTTTACTTGATTATTCTTTGATCTTTCTTCTTTGCTTTGAAGTCTATTTAAGTGACTTCCAGATGGTCCAGCTAGCATCTTGTCCTGGTGAGAGACACTCTTCAGCAATAATCAATTGTTCTGTTTTTGTTCTCCATGGGTTTAGCCTTGCCTCTTCTGGTTTAATATTTAGAGTTTGAGATATGCGCAGAAAACTTTTCCTTGACTTTTGTCATCATCTGGGGGTTAGTGTCCATGAAGTGGATAGATTTGGTGCTGTAATACCTTATTTCATTCATTATTTACTAGCATCTCTCGTCGTACTTCTTGAGGGGCAATGAGAGTCAAATAGCAGACTTTTTCAATGGAGGTAGGTTTTAGGCAGCCAGTAAGAATCCTGCATGATTGTTCTTTTACTTGAAGTATGCGTAGAAATTAGGGCCTCTCAGGCAAACTTTGAAGCTCTCTTAACTATTCTTCCTGTGAGGAGCAAGAATCCACTGGTTTTTCTATCCCTAATCATCATCATGTGCCATCAAGTCAATTCTGACTTATGATATCCCTTTTTCAACGTCCTCCAGGTAGAGAATACTCAGAAGTGGTTTACCATTTTCTTCTTCTGGGGATGCACTGAGACTGTGCAGCTTGCCCAAGGCCTCACAGACTGGCTCTTCTGGGATGCACAGTGGGGAACTGAACTCCCTGTTTTAGCTTTCCAGAAGCTGCAAGTAGCGGAAGCATAGATAACATTCTTTCACATTCGCATGTGCTATATTTATATAGCAAGTGCCATGTAAGTTATATTTATTTATTTGGGAAGCAGGGGTTTCAATATCCTTCAAACAAATTCCCATTTTACCTGGAAAAAAACACTTACTAACATTTTATTTAAAAAACATACATATATTGAAAGCTGAAAAATCTTTTAAAAGCAACATAAAATCACCAACCGAGAAACATTATTTTAGTTTAACAAGACTGGTAAAATAAATATGTGTCTCTTACTAAATCATAGTTTGACAGTTAGATGCTAGGCAAGCTTGTCTAGGAAGAGTATTCTATAACATGGGCACCAAAATTGAAAGGGCTTTTATTCCACTAGTGACCCATAACCTTTGGATCGTGAAGTGTACACAGAAGAGCATGCATTAAGATTTTTGTGTATAGACAGTCTCATGCTGCAACAAGTGAGCCTTCATATTCATTCATTCATTCATTCATTCATTCTTATACTCTGCTCCCAACTCTTAAAGGGATTTAATGCTCAGAGCTTCAAAGCAGAGGTGTAACATGATAATTATCTTGGTCACAATTAGCAATTTAGAAGATTCTAAGTATTCAGAACTGTAGTTTTCAGACCATCTTCAAAGTCAGCTAGAACATGCTGGAGTAGTCTAATTTGGAAGTTAGCACTGTATGGATAACTTGTCACATAAATCCAGTATGTAGAGGAACCCATTCACGGATTGCTGCCTTGTCGTGGCGAAGGGGCTTGAGTAATTCAGAGAAGCTATGGGCTATGCCGTGCAGCGACACCCAAGATGGACAGGTCATAGTGGAGAGTTCTGACTAAACGCGATCCACCTGGAGCAGGAACTGGCAAGCCACTCCCAGTATCTTTGCCAAGAAAACCCCATGAACAGAAACAAAAGGCTAAAAGATATGACGCTGGAAGAGGAGCCCCTCAGGTCGGAAGGCATCCAACATGCTACTGAGGAAGAGCGAAGGACAAGTACAAGTAGCTCCAGAGCTAATGAAGTGGTTGGGCCAAAGCCGAAAGGACGCTCAGCTGCGGAAGCGCCTGGAAGTGAAAGGAAAGTCCGATGCTGCAAAGAAAAGTACTGCATAGGAACCTGGAATGTAAGATCTATGAACCTTGGTGAGCTGGATGTGGTCAAACAGGAGATGGCAAGAATAAACATTGACATCCTGGGCGTCAGTGAACTAAAATGGACGGGAATGGGCGAATTCAATTCAGACGATTCTCATATCTACTATTGTGGGCAAGAATCCCGTAGAAGAAATGGAGTAGCCCTCATAGTCAACAAAAGAGTGGGAAAAGCTGTACTGGGATACAATCTCAAAAATGATAGAATGATTTCAATACGAATCCAAGGCAGACCTTTCAACATCACAGTAATCCATGTTTATGCACCAACCACCGATGCTGAAGAGGCTGAAATGGACCAATTCTATGAAGACTTACAACACCTTCTAGAACTGACACCAAAGAAAGATGTTCTTCTCATTATAGGGGACTGGAATGCTAAAGTAGGGAGTCAAGAGATAAAAGGAACAACAGGTAAGTTTGGCCTTGGAGTTCAAAACGAAGCAGGCCAAAGGCTAATAGAGTTTTGTCAAGAGAACAAGCTGGTCATCACAAACACTCTTTTCCAACGACACAAGAGGCGACTCTACACATGGACATCACCAGATGGGCAATACCGAAATCAGATTGATTATATTCTCTGCAGCCAAAGATGGAGAAGCTCTATACAGTCAGCAAAAACAAGACCTGGAGCTGATTGTGGCTCTGATCATCAGCTTCTTATAGCAAAACTTAAGCTTAAACTGAAGAAAGTAGGAAAAACCACTGGGCTAGTCAGGTATAATCTAAACCAAATCCCTTATGAATACACAGTGGAAGTGAAGAACAGATTTAAGGAACTAGCTTTGGTGGACAGAGTGCCGGAAGAACTATGGATGGAGGCTCGTAACATTGTACAGGAGGCAGCAACAAAAACCATCCCAAAGAAAAGGAAATGCAAGAAAGCAAAGTGGCTGTCCAACGAGGCCTTACAAATAGCAGAGAAGAGAAGGGAAACAAATTGCAAGGGAGATAGGGAAAGTTACAGAAAATTGAATGCAGACTTCCAAAGAATAGCAAGGAGAGACAAGAGGGCCTTCTTAAATAAACAGTGCAAAGAAATAGAGGAAAATAATAGAAAGGGAAAAACCAGAGATCTGTTCAAGTAAATTGGAGCTATTAAAGGAACATTTTGTGCAAAGATGGACATGATAAAGGAGAAAAATGGTAGGGACCTAACAGAAGCAGAAGACATCAAGAAGAGGTGGCAAGAATACACAGAGGAATTATACCAGAAAGATCTGGATGTCCCGGACAACCCAGATAGTGTGGTTGCTGACCTTGAGCTAGACATCCTGGGGAGCGAAGTCAAGTGGGCCTTAGAAAGCATGGCTAACAACAAGGCCAGTGGAGGTGATGGCATTCCAGTTGAACTATTTAAAATTTTAAAAGATGAGGCTGTTAAGGTGCTACACTCAATATGCCAGCAAGTTTGGAAAACTCAGCAGTGGCCAGAGGATCGGAAAAAATCCGTCTACATCCCAATCCCAAAGAAGGGCAGTGCCAAAGAATGCTCCAACTACCGTACAATTGCACTCATTTCACACGCTAGCAAGGTTATGCTCAAAATCCTACAAGGTACGTAGGCTTCAGCAGTATGTGGACCAGGAACTCCCAGAAGTACACGCTGGATTTCGAAGGGTCAGAGGAACTAGAGACCAAATTGCTAACATGCGCTGGATTATGGAGAAAGCCAGAGAGTTCCAGAAAAAATCTACTTCTGCTTCATTGACTACGCAAAAGCCTTTGACTGTGTGGACCACAGCAAACTATGGCGAGTCCTAAAAGAAATGGGAGTGCCTGACCACCTTATCTATCTCCTGAGAAATCTATATGTGGGACAGGAAGCAACAGTTAGAACTGGATATGGAACAATGGATTGGTTCAAAATTGGGAAAGGAGTACGACAAGGCTGTATATTGTCTCCCTGCTTATTTAACTTATATGCAGAATACATCATGCGAAAGGCTGGACTGGAGGAATCCCAAGCCGGAATTAAGATTGCCGGAAGAAATATCAACAACTTCCGATATGCAGATGATACCACTCTGATGGCAGAAAGTGAGGAGGAATTAAGGAACCTCTTAATGAGGGTGAAAGAGGAGAGCGCAAAAAATGGTCTGAAGCTCAACATCAAAAAAACTAAGATCATGGCCACTGGTCCCATCACCTCCTGGCAAATAGAAGGGGAAGATATGGAGGCAGTGACATATTTTATCTTCTTGGGCTCCATGATCACTGCAGATGGTGACAATAGCCACGAAATTAAAAGACGCCTGCTTCTTGGGAGGAAAGCGATGACAAACCTAGACAGCATCTTAAAAAGCAGAGACATCACCTTTCCGACAAAGGTCCGCATAGTCAAAACTATGGTTTTTCCATTAGTGATGTATGGAAGTGAGAGCTGGACCATAAAGAGGGCTGACCGCCGAAGAATTGATGCTTTTGAATTGTGGTGCTGGAGGAGACTCTTGAGAGTCCCCTGGACTGCAAGGAGAACAAACCTATCCATTCTGAAGGAAATCAACCCTGAGTGCTCACTGGAAGGACAGATCCTGAAGCTGAGGCTCCAATACTTTGGCCATCTCATGAGAAGAGAAGACTCCCTGGAAAAGCCCCTGATGTTGAGAAAGTGTGAAGGCAAGAGGAGAAGGGGACGACAGAGGACGAGATGGTTGGACAGTGTCATCAAAGCGACCAACATGAATTTGACCCAACTCCGGGAGGCAGTGGAAGACAGGAGGGCCTGGCGTGCTCTGGTCCATGGGGTCACGAAGAGTCGGACACGAGTAAACAACAAGTGGAACCAGCCTGCCTCTGTATGCACCTCTATACGAGGATCATTCATACACTTCTACACTTAGCATAAGGCCAAGTAACCAAAAGGAATGTCATGCCATGTACAGCTTTAATATGAATATGTGTTTTTCTGCCTTTGAATTTTTTCTTAGTACTTGCATATTGGTGAATTGTGGACCTATAAATGTCATGTATGCAGCTTTGGTATGCAAAGAATATTCTGCAAAGTTTAAGAGACATGAAATTGAGTATTTAAATAGCATTAGGAAGAATAGATTATTCTGTTCAGATTGGTTGGCAGACCTCTGTCTAATGTTGTTAAAATCTATAGCAGCTCATTATTTTGTTTGTCTCAAGCCCTTCTGTGGTAGCAGAAGACTTCCTTAGTGCTATTGGAGGTCATTTTTCTTATATGAGAATGTGCCGGCCCCACACTAAGCTTAGAGGAGATCTCTACAATACTAAAAAGTTCTATTAATCCCCAAGAATATTGCAGAATGGAAGGTCAGTGTTGTGGATGATATTTTGGGTTTCCATTAATGCTTTGCAGTTCAAGGCTAAATCCCTCAGCAAGCCAGCTGAATAGTCCAGCCATGGGTCAGCTGCACAGTTTCAGTGCATTTCCAGAAGAAGAGAATGGTAAACCACTTCAGAGTACTCCAACCTAGAAAACCTTAAAAAGGGCTACCATAAGTTAGAATCAATTATAATTGTAATTATTATTGAATGTGGGAAAACACTGGATATAAAGATACTAGGGATGGGAGCTTCATATTTGTCTCCCAGCAAAGACAAATACGAAGCTCACCACCATAGGTGGGCAGTCCAATTGGACTCTCCCCCCCCAACTGGGCCTCCACTTACCACTTGTAGTGCAGTACACACAGTTGTCATCCTTCATGCCACACCAATCATGGAAGTAGCCCAGCTGTCTTCCCTGTCTCTCTGCACTGCTGACCAATCCAACAAGGGCAGGATGAATAGCCTTCCCACTCAGCTGCTGATTGGTCAACAGTGCAGGGAGGCGGAGACGCCCCAGCCTAGCTACTTCTGCGACTGGCAAGGTGCAAGTGGTTGCAAGCGGTAAGTGGACGCCTGGTTTGAGGGGAGGAGAGTCCAATTACACCTGTGGTGGCAAGTGTTGTATTCATCTGCCCCGGGAGACAAATACAAAGCTCTCCTCTCTAAAACATACACTTCCATTTGTAAAAGTGCTCTTTTTAGCAATAGCCATTTCCTTGGGCAGAAAGAAAAAGGAGCAGTGACTTTTTAACAGTGGAGTGGCAGGCAGTGACATTGTCCTATTCATCTGATTTTGTTGGTGAAATACTGTCTTTATAGAGACAGTTACTCTCAGAATTCATTCATGCATTATGAGTCAAGAGGAGATGTGCAAAGTAGGAGAGGCATATTTATAGACGTGACAGGAACAACTACTTTAAGCAGTGTATGTCTGGTTTTGTGCAAGAAGATCTCATTCAGACTTTTCTCTAGAATAAGGCCTGATTCATAATAAATTAGGTTGCTGTCAGTAACAAAAAGAGGAGAGCTGGAACCTCTTGGATTAATAAAAACAATCTTGTTGCAGCACTGAGTGGTATGCTTCTCTTGTGTTTATTTTCTTGAAGGTGAATTTAAATTACTTTTCCTAATTTCTTCCTTCCCTCTCTCTGATAGCAGGTACAAAATTGTTTACAGAGTTCAAGGATGCTCTGCATGCCATGACATAGCCCAGCATGCTGTCTTCATCACCAACTGAAAACCATGGGAAATATTTCATCAGCAGACAAACAGAACACTCAGTTAAGATTCGGAGAATTGCTTGTAGAAAGAAAGGGGAAAATCTTAGGCATACAGGAAGTTCTTGTACACTAATAAACGTGTCTATTAAACATGACACAACTGGAGGTCTCCCCCGCTTTTTGTATCTGCATTGTCCTTTTACAGTGAAACAGCTATGTTTGACCAGGAACATTATAGTTTTGTTGTGTGTGTTAGCAGAATAATGGAGATGGAGCAATGATTTAATAAGCATGATTTAATTTTGATTCCCTCTTCATGGATTGCTGCCTTGTCGTGGTGAAGCAGCTTGAGTAATTCAGAGAAGCTATGGGCTATGCCGTGCAGGGACACCCAAGATGGACAGGTTATAGTGGAGAGTTCTGACTAAACGCGATCCACCTGGAGCAGGAACTGGCAAGCCACTCCAGTATCTTTGCCGAGAAAACCCCATGAACAGAAACAAAAGGCTAAAATATATGACACTGGAAGACGAACCCCTCAGGTCGGAAGGCGTCCAACATGCTACTGAGGAAGAGCGGAGGACAAGTACAAGTAGCTCCAGTGCTAATGAAGTGGTTAGGCCAAAGCCGAAAGGACGCTCAGCTGCGGAAGCGCCTGGAAGTGAAAGGAAAGTCCGATGCTGCAAAGAAAAATACTGCATAGGAACCTGGAATGTAAGATCGATGAACCTTGGTAAGCTGGATGTGGTCAAACTGGAGATGGCAAGAATAAACATTGACATCCTGGGCGTCAGTGAACTAAAATGGACGGGAATGGGCGAATTCAATTCAGACGATTCTCATATCTACTATTGTGGGCAAGAATCCCATAGAAGAAATGGAGTAGCCCTCATAGTCAACAAAAGAGTGGGAAAAGCTGTACTGGGATATAATCTCAAAAATGATAGAATGATTTCAATACGAATCCAAGGCAGACCTTTCAACATCACAGTAATCCAAGTTTATGCACCAACCACCGATGCTGAAGAGGCTGAAATGGACCAATTCTATGAAGATTTACAACACCTTCTAGAACTGACACCAAAGAAAGATGTTCTTCTCATTATAGGGGACTGGAATGCTAAAGTAGGGAGTCAAGAGATAAAAAGAACAACAGGTAAGTTTGACCTTGGAGTTCAAAACGAAGCAGGCCAAAGGCTAATAGAGTTTTGCCAAGAGAACAAGCTGGTCATCACAAACACTCTTTTCCAACAACACAAGAGGCGACTCTACACATGGACATCACCAGATGGGCAATACCGAAATCAGATTGATTACTGTATTTTTCCATGTATAAAACGACACTTTTTCCTTAAATAATTTGAGGAAAAAATTTAGGGTCGTTCTATACAGGGAACGCAGCTCTTTACCACTGCCTTTTGCAAAGGTATGGGGCTTAGCAAAAAGGAAGGTGAGTCGTTGCTCCCTTCCTTTTCCTTCTCAAAAGGCGAGGGCACGCTGGGCTTAGCAAAAAGGGAGCCCTTTGATCCCTGCTTTTTTCTAATTTGGGGTCAGAAAAGGGGGGATCGTCTTATACTTTGGGTCGTCTTGTAAACGGAAAAATACGGTATATTCTCTGCAGCCAAAGATGGAGAAGTTCTATACAGTCAGCAAAAACAAGACCTGGAGCTGATTGTGGCGCTTATCATCAGCTTCTTATAGCAAAACTCAAGCTTAAACTGAAGAAAGTAGGAAAAACCACTGGGCTAGTCAGGTATAATCTAAACCAAATCCCTTATGAATACACAGTGGAAGTGAAGAACAGATTTAAGGAACTAGCTTTGGTGGACAGAGTGCCGGAAGAACTATGGATGGAGGCTCGTAACATTGTACAGGAGGCAGCAACAAAAACCATCCCAAAGAAAAGGAAATGCAAGAAAGCAAAGTGGCTGTCCAACGAGGCCTTACAAATAGCAGAGAAGAGAAGGGAAACAAATTGCAAGGGAGATAGGGAAAGTTACAGAAAATTGAATGCAGACTTCCAAAGAATAGCAAGGAGAGACAAAAGGGCCTTGTTAAATGAACAGTGCAAAGATATAGAGGAAAATAATAGAAAGGGAAAAACCAGAGATCTGTTCAAGAAAATTGGAGATATTAAAGGAACATTTTGTGCAAAGATGGACATGATAAAGGACAAAAATGGCAGGGACCTCACAAAAGCAGAAGATATCAAGAAGAGGTGGCAAGAATACACAGAGGAATTATACCAGAAAGATCTGGATGTCCTGGACAACCCAGATAGTGTGGTTGCTGACCTTGAGCCAGACATCCTGGAGAGCGAAGTCAAGTGGGCCTTAGAAAGCATGGCTAACAACAAGGCCAGTGGAGGTGATGGCATTCCAGTCGAACTATTTAAAATCTTAAAAGATGAGGCTGTTAAGGTGCTACACTCAATATGCCAGCAAGTTTGGAAAACTCAGCAGTGGCCAGAGGATTGGAAAAAATCAGTCTACATCCCAATCCCAAAGAAGGGCAGTGCCAAAGAATGCTCCAACTACCGTACAATTGCACTCATTTCACACGCTAGCAAGGTTATGCTCAAAATCCTACAAGTTAGGCTTCAGCAGTATGTGGACCGGGAACTCCCAGAAGTACACGCTGGATTTCGAAGGAGCAGAGGAACTAGAGACCAAATTGCTAACATGCGCTGGATTATGGAGAAAGCCAGAGAGTTCCAGAAAAAAATCTACTTCTGCTTCATTGACTACGCAAAAGCCTTTGTGTCGACCACAATAAACTATGGCAAGTCCATAAAGAAATGGGAGTGCCTGACCACCTTATCTATCTCCTGAGAAATCTATACGTGGGACAGGAAGCAACAGTTAGAACTAAATATTGAACAACTGATTGGTTCAAAATTGGGAAAGGAGTACGACAAGGCTGTATATTGTCTCCCTGCTTATTTAACTTATATGCAGAATACATCTTGCGAAAGGCAGGACTGGATGAATCCCAAACCGGAATTAAGATTGCCGGAAGAAATATCAACAACCTCCGATATGCAGATGATCCCACTCTGATGGCAGAAAGTGAGGAGGAATTAAAGAACTTCTTAATGAGGGTGAAAGAGGAGAGTGCCAAAAATGGTCTGAAGCTCAACATCAAAAAAACTAAGATTATGGCCACTGGTCCCATCACCTCCTGGCAAATAGAAGGGGAAGATATGGAGGCAGTGACAGATTTTACCTTCTTGGGCTCCATGATCACTGCAGATGGTGACAGCAGCCACGAAATTAAAAGACTCCTGCTTCTTGGGAGGAAAGCAATGACAAACCTAGGCAGCATCTTAAAAAGCAGAGACATTACCTTTCCGACAAAGGTCCGCATAGTCAAAGCTATGGTTTTTCCAGTAGCGATGTATGGAAGTGAGAGCTGGACCATAAAGAAGGCTGACCGCCGAAGAATTGATGCTTTTGAATTGTGGTGCTGGAGGAGACTCTTGAGAGTCCCCTGGACTGCAAAGAGAACAAACCTATCCATTCTGAAGGAAATCAACCCTGAGTGCTCACTGGAAGGACAGATCCTGAAGCTGAGGCTCCAATACTTTGGCCATCTCATGAGAAGAGAAGATTCCCTGGAAAAGGCCCTGATGTTGGGAAAGTGTGAAGGCAAGAGGAGAAGGGGACGACAGAGGACGAGATGGTTGGACAGTGTCACTGAAGCTACCAACATGAATTTGACCCTACTCCGAGAGGCAGTGGAAGACAGGAGGGCCTGGCGTGCTCTGGTCCATGGGGTCACGAAGAGTCGGACACGACTTAACGACTAAACAACAACAAATTTTGATTCATTTGCATACTGTTTTTTTTAATAGCTTGTGTAGATGCATCTAGTCCATTGTAAGTAGAGTTTATAATTTTCTTTTGACTGCTGATGTCGCCAATTTATTACAGCACTAGATTACATGTATGGTTTTATATACAAATTGCACGTTCATGTTTCCCAAGATAGAGGGGACAAGCAGGAAGAAAAGTCGGTGGATACAAGAAAATTAAATTTCCTAAAGTAGTAACCCTAAAGTTAGTCCAGCCACAAATTTTATCCATCCCCTCCTACCAAGGTTTGGACTTTCTTATGGCTTTTCTCACTTTCAGTAGAACTGAAGTAGTGTAGCTTTCTGCCTTTTGTGTGTGTTTTATTTATTACATTTTTACCCCATCTTTCCACTAAAACAGTGGTTTCCAACCTTGGATAATTTACTTCATTGACTTTTTTGAATTAGATGGTTTTACAAATCTTCTAAATTAACAGTTCACAACCTGTTCAGCATTGTGTATCCCTTCTTTATTATTGAAAAACCTCACATCTTCCCACTGCTCCTTTACATCATCCATGTCATTATCATCTACTTTACCATCACTGTCCCTACTCTCCTTTATCACAAAGGCTGTTCCTTTGAATTAAAAAAATGTTGTAATTCAAAATTAAAAATAAATACAAAAACGTATTGAATTAAAAATTATTTTGTGCCTGCTCTCCACATTTCTTCCTGCAACTTATTCTGGGAATGAATGGTCTAAATTGTCTTCTAGTAACACTGAACTATTTGCATGATGCCCTCTCCATCAAAGCCACATATATGTGTTCACAATGGTTTTCACATCAGTATTAAAAGAGTTTTCATCATTTAAAAGTCTTTCCAAACCCTCCTCATTTGCATCTGCTGTTGATCTATCTAAACATGGCAGGATAAATCTCTCCCTATGTAGGTGATGAAAGGGGCAATGGAAAAACAGATTTAACATTTAAAAATTTTTTAAATGATGAAAACTTTTATTACTAAACAAATAGCTATACTTTGCTTATATTTGATTAAATTTCATATTAAGAAGATGGGTTAATGAGAAGGTTTAAATTCTAAATTAAATTTTAAACTTTGAATTTTGAATTATATGTAGATATTTCATGTTATCATGGTATTATCCTGTAACTGTGCTAGATGTATTCTTATGGTTTTATACTGCAATAAAGTTCATTAATTCATTCACATCAGTATTGATCCAGTGTTGTATTGTTGCATTGACATTACAAATTAATTCCAAAGTTGATCTCAGAGGATCAGATATCAACTTTCCATTTGAAGAGGTGGATGTCATTTCTGGCAGTGAAAATCAAAACATTATTTAAAATCGTGCAGGAGATTGAGTTCTGTGGTATCATTTCATGATCTCATAGATGAATGCTGTGTCTAAATGTCAAAATGGAAGTATATTGGTCGATTAATCACTGCCAGTGAGCCACAACATGTCAAACCACTACTTCATGCTGACCTTTTTTCTCATGATGTTTGTAAAAATGTGTTTGAAATACTATAGACTCTACTTCTCTATATCTGTGCTTTCGATTTCTGCAAGATGTTGATAGACAAAACTGTATTTTGAATACTGAATACTGAAAAGAAGTTTGAAACTTGAAACCTAAAGTAATATAACTGAATTGTAATGTTGAAAATACAGTATCTCAAACTCTGTAAATTAGTTACCATGTTAGATTTGTTCAATAGCTGATATTAGTGTTACATAATTGAAGTTTCAATTTCAATTTTTTTCAGTTAAAAAGAGACAGAAAATTGGTCAACTAAAAGATTTTGTTTGAACTTGCAATTTCTTCAGCCTTTTCCTTAGAACAGGTAATACTGATTATTATGCAAGTAGCAATTCACAATATGAGCATGTCTTTATAGTACTTATTCTCAAAAGGCAGAGAGTATTATTCATGCAGTTTTTCCATGTGGCTTATCTGCTCCTCATCCTCCTCCATCCTTGCCACACAGCAAATGTAACTAAGGTCATAGTTTTATTTTGACAAACTAGGAATGTTAAAATCTTGTGACAATCAAAGCATTGTGTTTCTGGTGGAGGGTCGTGCAAGAAGAAAGCCTCTTCTACTTTGCTGGCCCATTTAGGAAATTTGGTCACTGGTACAAAGCCATGCAGCTGCACATAATATAAAGTAAGTTTAACTGCATATTTGGTGAATTTATAACTTCCCCAGGGTATTTTAACATTAAAAATAGTAATTGTTAGCCCAGTCCATCTGAACTTAAATATGAATGTATTTTGCAAGAAATAGAATAACATCTCAATTTCTTTTTTCAAAAATCTTTTTGTTACTGCTTAAGGGTTTGCATATCTTTTTACCTTAATTGCATAAGTTTGAATATTTATTTCTTGTGTGTGTGTGTGTGTGTGTGTGTGTGTGGTGATACATTAATTATTTTAATAATAGATGAGCAGTACACTGTGCTTGAGAATTATTGGAAGAAAAAAAAGGAACTTGTTTTATCCAGACGGTGTAGAACATAAAGAAGCATAAATGTAGTCCTCATATGGTAAATATTGTCAGGCATGTTAATCATCTCTGTTACAAATTATTCTTAACACTCAGACAGTTGCTGTTCTAAAGTGTCTCCTTATATGTTTTTCTATTATTCGCGAGAGATTTAAGACCACATATTATATGGCATGTTTAAGCATACGTCCCCATCCTGTTCTGTTATATGAATGGATTAGCTGGTGTCATGCAGTTACTGTTTTAGTTCACTTTTAGATTTACAGGTTTTAAGTCAAATATCAGGAAAGCTTTCTTTTATTTCATAAAATTGGACTGGAGTGGAAGTATTCCTTACTTACATGAGCTAGATCAGAATAAAGGCCATAATCTGTGTTTAGGGACTCTTTAAAAAAAACATGCTCTGCACCAGTTTATTGTAAAGCTTTTGGAGCCCCCATTGACTGTTTTAAAGCTGTATTTATTGAGCTCTGTGTGGTTTCTTCTTGGCATCAAGTCCTTATTATCATGATTTCATGTGCTGTGTGAATAAGAAGGCCTTGACTATGCAGGCCACAAATACTATGCAGCCCAACTTTCTTATTAGTGGAGTTTTCTGTACATATATTCTATAACTATACCCCTGTATATAAAGATTAACTTAATTGGTTCTGCACAGGAGACCAGCGTGTGGGCGTTGGAAAAGAGTAGAACACCCACTTAGAGGTAGAGTGCAGAGAGCTGGCATTCCAAGCCTATTGTTAAATTCCAGGAATAGTGGCCATAAATGTCTACTACAGCTCTGCTGCAAGGGTTCTGACCAAAGTATATTCACACAGCTCAGGAACAATGTACAGAGTTTCAGTGTGGTAGTGTCACTGCAGCTACGACATCTCAAATACTCTTCTGTTGTTGCTGTGTGAAACTCAGGGACATCTGTTTAAGTTTGCATTCTTGAGTGCACTGATATTTTGTCCGCTTCCCTGGGCCTGTGGGAGTTCGTAGGAGGATATCAGTGGAGCCACTTCATGTACTCTGCTGGCTAACTCCCAAGGTGCTATAATTTTTTTAAATCTCTAAACTGCTATTTGATTTGAACTTGGCAGAAATATTCAAGTCAGCAGACACCTGGATTAAATACTGTTGTGGGGGAGAGAGCACCTCATATCAGTCCCCATTAGTTTCTCCCAGCCCATTTCCCTTGGCTTGGCCATCCATTCTTCTTTAACAACAGAATAAGCTGCAAGTATATAGTTTTGAAGATTAGTCATGAGGCAAAGAGCTCATGTTTTGTACATTACTTTATTGAGTGAACTCGTTTTGTGCTCCTTTTTCTACTGGTGGGAGGTTGGGAAGTTCAGGTAAAATCTTTCAAATTAATTTTCTGAGAAAGCAGTATAGCTTATGATTCCTATGAAACAGTTCATTCATTCACAGTTGTATACTCTGAATAGGGTATAGAAGTGAGCCTCTCAAGTAAAACTCAATTTTGTGCAACTTTAACATTGAAGAAGTTGCTTTAAGAAGTGATATTCGGCATAAATTCCATGAACAGTACCAACTTATGGTTGTTGTAGGTTTTTCGGGCTGTTTGGCCGTGTTCCGAAACTTAGTTGACTGTTGACAGATTATTATACACATACTTCTGTGGTTGAGTGAGTGAGAAATTAAAATCTGGGAATTAACAGAAAATTAAAATGGAAAGAATAAACAGTGATTGTTACATTAATGGTCATCCTTTGCAAACAATCATTTAGTGATAACACGGACATCTTCGTGCTGATAACTTGTTTAACATACTTAGTGCCATAAAAAGACTTTTATTCCTGTTGAAGCCTTAGGAAATAGGGTTGAACTTTGTAAATTTTTGTTCAGCTGGTTTGCGTTAGTGATTTCCAGTCTGCATTTACCTCAATTCACATCCTCACTGAAGCAAAAAGCAAAGCAAAGTGCGCTGCTTATATACCGACCCATAGTGCTTCAAGCACTCTCTGGGTGGTTTACAAGTTAATTATGCAGGCTACACATTGCGCCCCCAGCGAGCTGGGTACTCATTTTACCGACCTCGGAAGGATAGAAGGCTGAGTCAACCTTGGGTCTTTCAGCACTTTTAGCGAGATCATGCCTACCTAAACAGGATGCCACATCAACAGTCAGTATAACCAGAGCTTCAAAAGGTACTTTGGCTGAAATCCTGTTACTTGGTATGTTAAGTCACACTGGAGTAGGCTCACTGAATCAGTAGGGATTTAGTGAGTCAACTCCTTCATACATTCCATTGATTCAAATAACCTCTTCTAGTTGCAACTTACTATGCTAAAGTACATCACAACTAGAGTACGGCTGTTTAATTCAGTGGAACTTACAGTGTAGTTAACTCACCTACTCTCCACTGATTCAGTGGGCCTACTCTAGTGTGACTTACTGTGCCAAACAACATGAGTCCTGCCAGTAAGTAAATAATTACAGTTCTACTTCCAAGGCCCCAAAAGTAGATAGCTATCACTGTGGTAAACGTTTTTCAAAATCAATTATTTACTTTCCCATTTATTAAAAAAATAGTTACAGTGGTGGTGCATTTTTAAACCATCTATGTCCTGCAGGACAAGCATAACAGGCACTTGTACTATGGGTTATTCCTCATCTATAATTTAGTGAGGCTACAAATAACTGAATTATTATAAAGATTTAAATGGATAAGTTACAGTTACACTGGAAGAAGAGTGATATTGCATGTTAAGTTACAGTTGTGATGTAATTTAGTTATAACTTTGTTATTTAAAATAGCACATGTAACTCAGTGGCTACAATGTTGTTGCACGGCTTTATACTGCACAGTGTTGATGACATCATCAGCCATGGCCCTTTTTCAAAAATTAAAAGTTCCCAATTCTCCCAAAGGTTCTGAGACTCTTTGGATCCCTTTTCCCTGGGGAAGACTTTGGGGGCTGCAGGACAGGGGGAGGAGTGGAATATCCCAAAACCAGAGGGACCGGAACCAGAGTTGGCTGTGATGATTTTTAAACTTAAAAAACCCCATGGCCTCCAAAGTCTTCCCCAGAACGAAAGGGGTGCCACAGGAGCCTTTGGACCTTCAGGGAAGTGATTAGAAACTTTTAATTCTTGAAAATTAATTAGCCGCTACTTAAGACAGCACTAGCAAGTCCCTTCCCAAGGGAGGAAACCCAAAAGGATATTGTGGCTGATGGTATCAAGAGCCATTGAGAGGATCAGTAGATTGAACAGGAACATGTTCCCCCTGTCCAGTTTCTGACAAAGGTCATCCACATATTTGTTATGATTACAACTTCCCATTCATTTCATTAGGCCTATTCTAATTAGGACTAGTATTAGAAATAGCCATATGTTTTCTTGCATTGCTGTTTGTATTGGAATTTTTGCACATATCTGTGGTGACAGTTTTTGAAAGGAAATATAAGAGTCAGAAGCTACATTGACATATAATGATATAAATATATTCTCCTATAGTTTAGTTGAAATCTAGATTTTATTTTTTAAATTTCTAATGAATCACTAAAGTTGGCTAGCAAAAAGTCCCATATGAATATGTGAATATTAGCAGAACATTTAAAATTGCTACTAAGGCCAGTTTTAAAAGGCAACTGCAACCTAGTTTGCAATACTTTGAACCCAATTTCTCAAAGGATAGAATTTTAATAGCAGGGCTACTGACCTCTGAAATTTTTTAAAACAGAAATGATCGCATGATCTTTAACCCCTGAGCCATAAACCATACCATTACATTACCTTTTGCTTGTGTCCATTTTTTATGGAAATAGTGCTGGTATCTTCTGCTGATACTTGCTGAGGAACTGAAGAGAAATAGTATGTGTATTAAATGATTAGGTTCGGGGGGAAACACCATATTATACATGAGTCACAAAACACAGGGGACTGAAAATAGATTACTACATTTAGAAATGAGCATGTCCTTTGGCAATTTTATGCAATATAGCTAAAATATATGTTGTTTGTTGCGTGGTGTTTTTAATTTCTTTAAAGGAGAAATCCATTTTACCTCTTAGAAACAAATTCCATGCCTGCAAATGTACAATTTTTCTTTCATGTCTGGCATGTTTTTCTGGGTTATTGTATTGCTGTAAATGGCAATGTTTCCATGCTTCAATCTCTGTATTTGGAATTCTTAGTACCCTGTTACATTCTACCAACCAGAAGGACAAAATTATGTAAATGAGCTAGACAGAAAGCAAATCCTATCAGAATCACATAAAGTAAATTGCAACTGTTTTCAAAATAAAATAAAAGCTGAAAGACTTACTGAGGTGGATTCAATTTTGACATTTTCAATGTCTTAGTTTGACAGGAATATTTTCTATGTGCAATTTATATATGCAGCATCACCTTGTATTTACAACTGAACAAAGTATTTCTGTACAAATTTACTTAGAAGTACCTTTTATTGATTTCAATAGTATTCCCTAGTTAAGAGTGTTTAGAATTTCATCTTAAATCTATCATATCTAGATTATAGTATAAAGTAAACAATTATTCATTGTTATTTACTTAGAAACACGATCATGTTGAGCCAAACCACAACATTATAATCTCTGTTGTTCAAGTACTATTTTCAACAATAAACGTATGAGCAATTTACAACTTACATTTTGTGGACTTATGATGCATCCTTTATGCTTTAACCATGCCACAAGCAAAAAGTCGCTTCTACTCACAGAAAGCTTTTTCTACTTTAGAAGAAAATACTACATAAGAAAAGCAAGCTGAAATCCAGAGACATTCTTCTGCTGGTGCAAGCCACTGTATGCCTGGGTGTACAAGATAATTTGTTATTTTTCACTTGTCCATTGAAGAACAAATGCTAGTGTCTCAAACACAAGATGTTCCTCATTGTAGAATAAGTTTTGCACAATTACATATGTCCCCACCATTATGAGTTGCTTTGCCATGAGGAACTTATGCAGCAGCTTAGAGCTTCCTTATGAATATCTAAAGGACTTAATATTGTAAATAGTTAAAGGCATAGAAAACAATGAATGATCTTAGGCAAACTGTGGTAGAAAAGTTCACCCAAAAGTTCTTTCAGCAAGTAAGAAAAATTCTTTAGTGTTTTTCATACTTGAACTGCACAAACTTCAGTTGTTGAGAGCTTGTTTTGCAGAGGGGGGACAACTTAAAAATAATATGGATCCCTCATCTATCTCCCCATGACACATTGCATGTCTTAATGTACTGCAGTTCCACTATTACTTGCATCACCCACCATGGTTTGCATACACTTTTCACACAGACTTGTCAACTAGCATGCCTACAAATTTGTGGATCAATATTGATGAACAAGCTCATTGTATTTACAGCTCTCAGAATCTAGACTTTTTTTCTTCTTTTTCTTTTTCTTTTTTCTTTCTTTTTTTTTTTTTTTTTGGCTAGGACTCCATCCATAGAAATTATGAGAAAAGTTGTCTTTAACCATGCATTTCTAAAGGGGATGTTGAGGTCAACTGAAGCATTGTACAGCTAAGGATATGTTAGTAGATCTCGTTAGCTGTCAAGCAGGCTAAGCTATTATCACTTTATGGTAGTACTGCTTGTAATGCTCAGTATTGGTCACTATTACCAGTGCTGTCCATTAGTGTAAAAGTGGAACATCACTGGATTTACAAGAACCTTAATTATTGGATTTTGAACCTAGGAGAACAACTATTTGAGTTTCAATAAATCATTCAAGTTCATCACTTTAACCTCTGTATATAATAGCATGTTGTTCTGGCACCTGTTTCCTCTTGATATGGTAATACAGAAAGGGTTCCAGGTACCCATAAAAAGGCCCTTCTAGAATCTGATTTCTGTAAGATTCCAGAATCTTGTGATTTCTGTAGGATTCCAGAATCTTGCAATCAGTTGAGAGGCCACAGCTCTAAAGATGGCAGTATTAACCTGTTTTAGTATTGGTAGTTCTCTTCTTATTTGACACAAATTTGAGTCAGTTGTTTTGTTTTGTTAATCCAAACCATCTTCATGCTTCTTCCTCAAGATGAATTACTGAGACACACTTCCACCATTTTAGAATGCCAGGTCAATTTGACTTACATTTATAAAAATGTGTGGGCTGCACAAAGTCATGCTGTGTTTGCTAGTTCCATTACATTTCTTCCTTCACTATATAGATTTATCCCCCCCCTCCTAATTCTTACATACCTTGGTTGCTACATAATGTTTAACAACCTTGGAAGTCACCCACTGAAAAAATGCTGTCATAAGAATGCTTCTTTGCGGTCTTGATTTTTTAGTCACATCAATCATAATTAAATTGTAGGGAGGCAGAATAAATTACTGTAAGCCATTTGACCTTTATTCTTCTGTTCAAAGAAATCATGCAAAGCTCAAAACTTCCTCCTATGCATTTCTATGAGACTTCCTATTATTTTTGTTCCTTTAAATTGTAAGAATAAGGCTTTGATTGAAGCCGCATAGTAAATCTCTCAGAATTCTTCACCACTTCACTGCTTGCTTGATATAGTATTCGCTGTTTATAATTGGCAGTTAGTGGATTGGTTTTCTATGTAATAAACTGCTCAGAATCACACAGGGTTGGATCAACTTGGGTGTTCTGCAGTTAACATGGTGGTGGTTATGCCTAATTCCCACTGCAGAGAGGTGGAATTAGGAGGAGCATCACAAAGAACAAAAGTTAGTAGGCTGCCAGCTGAGTAAAGCCCTCCCTGTGAACATATTTGAGTAATAGCAATATTTCTAAAGGAAAGAGAATAATGACACTTAAGTGAGGTTGGTCTTAGTGTAAGCAGTTGCAGGTCTGTATCCAATAATGTATCATTTACTGTGTCTGGAATAGATCGCTCGGATAAATTAACTGAACTCTTACCCTGCTGTGAGCTCTTTTGCTGTGTTCTCTCTTCTTGTTAGCCTCCCAGCCTCTAGTTTGACCCTGTTCCTCTCCTTAATTAATGCATCTCCAATTCCCTAATCTGGCCTTTTAAAAAAGAAATCTCATGTTTCTTTGTTTCCACCCAACTTGAGGAAATAGCTGAAGAGTTTTCAACAGTTTACCCAGAGGCAAAATTAGCAGGTGCATCCAGGGTTATTGTAAAGACGATCAAATGTGCTAGGAGTCTGGCCCAATTCCAGTTCTGATAAACAAAATAGCATTGTAAATTAACTGAAAAGTGACATTAAAAACATTATTGAAAACATAGTTATGAATTCTGGAATCTATGGCCAAAAGAAGGCATAGCTCAGCAGTTAAGACAGCGGTCAGAGTCTTTCTGGGATTTTACTGCAGAATACATAAAATCACCTCAGGGTGGCAAATTGTAACTAATTAATGCGATGCTGGTCACTTGCCTTGTCACATCCTTGGTTCTGTGACTAGTACATGACCAGGCATGCAACTTTATTTTGTTATTTGACTTTGGAGTAAAATCCTGGTAGGATTTTGGCTAATAACTGGCAATTTCAATGAGTCTGATTTGAGCGTGAAGAATGAAGATCCTTTCAACCCGTAATGCTTTTCGAAATAGGGTGTGTTGTAGCTTGATTGTTTCCAAAAACCTTGAAGTGTGAGACTGTACCTGGACATGAGCATTCTTTCAGACAGAATGATTGCACAATGATTGTAAGCCGCCCCGAGTAGACTTTGTCTAGGGGGGCGGGGTAAAAATCCAATGAAGTAAAGTAAATATTGTTTATTTGGCTGTAATTGTAACAGTATTTTCCATCTGGCATAACATGAGTCTTATTGATAGATCATCATCTGCTATATAAATCCTACTTTGGGACCACCAGTTGTAGGCCACTAATGTCACGATAATGTATTGGATAATGTATCATTAATAAGAATACAAGTACATGAACCTGCTGATTACCCAAATTTACAGTCCACACATAGAATGCATCAAAGTAGGGTATGTAAGGAGACAGGATTTATTGGTTTTATTTTCTGTCTGCTTTAGATAGGAGAAAATCCTTCTTGAAGTAGTCCTGAATTCCGAGAGAATGGGAAATGGACCGTGTAACACTGTGCCTTTTTTTATGCAGCAGAGCTGTGCATCTGTCTTAGACAGGAGGTGAGAGATTGTAAAGACTCTTGCTTAAGCTTCTTAGCCCCACAAGAGGATTGGACCTTCACCTCTTTCACTTTCTCTCTTATTTCCCACTCAGTGCCACGGATAATCCTGCCACTAAATATTCATTACAGCACTACAGACAATTGGCTAAATGAGATGTTGTGATGAATTGCTACCTGTAAATTATTTGTCCCAATGGAAGTAATATCACACCTGCCTGGAGGAAGTGTAGTTCTAATTAATATAGATACTTGGATGGACATCAAGGTGTTAAGAAAAACATGTGGTGTATTGTTAGTCCAGGTGATGGGGGATATTGATTGGAGCTTTGCAGATGCTAAATGGATGGGTATAGAAGCGAAATTACATTGATACAGTGGTGCCTCGACTTACGAATGTCCCTACTTACGACCATTTCGAGTTACGACCAGCTCCGGCCGCAAAATTTTGCTTCTACTTGCGACTGGAGCTTCCACTTACGAACAGAAAAAGGCAGGGGAAAAAGGCGGGAAATTCAAATTTCTAACTGTAGGTGGCGACGAGGCTGCTTCTTTGTAGCTCTTTCGCCCCAGCAGTTAGAGAGTGTGCGTCGGAGGAGGCTTGGGACTGCCTCCTTCTGCTTCTGAGTGAGCGTGTGTGTGTGTTTTCAGGGAGGCTTCAGGCTGCCTGGTAAGGTAAGGTGCTGTTTTCTGCTTTTTAAAAACAGATGGGTCTTGGGGGGGTTTGTTTGTTTTTTTGTTTTCCCCCCCATTTCCGATGGGTCTTGGGGTTTTTTGTTGCTTTTTGAAGTGTTTTTTCCCATTTCCGATGGGTCTTGGGGGGTTTGTTTGTTTGTTGGTTTTTTTCCCCATTTCCGATGGGTCTTGGGGGGTTTGTTTGTTTTTTGGCTTCCCCCCCATTTCCGATGGGTCTTGGGGGGTTTGGTTGCTTTTTGGGGGTTTTTTCCCCATTTCCGATGGGTCCTGCATGCTTCCCTTGCTTTTTCCTTTGTTTTCTTTGCATTTCCGACCTGCCCCCTTTGTTCTCTGTGCATTTCCGATCTGCTCCGTTTGTTTTCTGTGCATTTCCAATGGGTCTTGCACGCTTGATTGCTTTTCTCCCCCCCCCCCCCTTTGGCCGGAAGGGATTAATCACGTTTCCAATGAGTCTTGCAGTGATTTTTATTTTTATTTTATTTTTTTGGTGATTTTTTCTTTGGCTGGAACAGATTAATTGCATTTCAATGCATTCCTATGGGAAATGGTGCTTCGACTTACAACCATTTCGAGTTACGTCCATCTTCTGGAACGGATTATGGTCGTAAGTCAAGGCACCACTGTATATGTCACTGAAGTAAATTCTTACTAAAACTGGATTGGGATATTAATAAGGATTATATCAAATATAACTACAATGTGTCGTGTCTTCATAAGAATCCACTCAATGTATGTCTCATCATGAGAATGTGTATCCAGACTTTCTGTTGGTGTTCCTTTCAGATTTTGATAAATTAAAATATTTTTTATGTTTAAAATGTAAGGTATAAAATATTAGTCGAAATCCTACTGCTGATTTATGCGTGATTAAGTGAAATCACCTATGTTGCAACAGAATACTGCTGCTGATTAACAAGGCGCTGGTTACATTTCTGAATGCTCACTCAAGTGGATTCTAGCCATTTTCTATGTTCCAAAAAGTATTTTATTCAACAGACAGACATAATCTTTTTTGCTTAATCAAGAGACCATAGCAAAATAAAAATAAAATTAATACATTATATTAGTTTAATTACACACAAATATTTTCCAAATACTTGGATCTACATATAGAGGCTCTAACCGCAAATATTGCAACTCTATTTATTATGTGTAATTTGAGTGATTGTAATAAAAAGCTCAGTTTCTCTGAGACGTTCCTGCTTTTCACTTTCTTTTAAAAAGGCTGTAGATACTTTTCTCTTATATCAGTATATAAGGGGCAATCAAGCACATAATGAGCCAAATCCTCAAGAACTGGATTGCCACATATACACAGTCTATCTTCTATGGCAGTGGTCCCCAACCTTGGGCCTCCAGATGTTCTTGGACTTCAATTCCCAGAAATCCTGGCCAGCAGAGATGGTGGTGAAGGCTTCTGGGAGTTGTAGTCCAGGAACATCTGGAGGCCCAAGGTTGGGGACCACTGTTCTATGGGGATACCTTGAAACCTACCCCATTTCATCATGGTATCCATTTGTTTGAATCGTAAATGTGTGTATACTTTTCTATGCTGTATTTTCATTGGGACTGCTAAATAGTTTTCATATTGGTGCAGTTGTTTTATGTTGGCCAGCCATTTTGTAGCTGCTGTAGCTGCTGTGGATGCAACAGCTGTTATATCGGTCTGTGCCCCTACATCGAAGACCCTTTGCTTAAAGATATTAATTGTATCTTTCAGCAGTGGGTTTAGAGCCTGAACCATGAAACCAAATTTTGGGAAAACCTTAAACAGATTTTGCAACCGTGAATTCCTATACTTGGATGACCTTTGTTCCTCTAAACAAATCTTGGGCAATCTTTCTTCATTTAAACTACTAATTCTGCACCAATACTAGTATCAGACCCGGAATCTTTTTGGCACCAAGTTCTGCTCTAATTACATGAGCTGGGGTAGAATTTGAAACTCCCAGAATAAAACAATAAAATTGGATTTGTACACGTTCAATTTTCTTCAGGTCTGCAAAGCCCCATATTTCAGCACCATAAGTTAACATAGGAATTACTTTAGCTTTAAAAATCTTTAAAATTGGGTTTAAAGTGCCTGGATAATTATGGTTTAAAAGTTTGTTTAAGGACTTAAATTTTGCCCTTACAGACTCTGTCCTAACATACAAAGGTGTCCGCCAAGGTTGCATTCTAGCCCCTTTCTTAATTTCTATATTAATGATGTGGTGTCATTTGTACATAATCAGAGTCATCATGTGCCTAAGATATTAAATAGAGAAGTAAATATATTATTATAAGCCGACAATATGATATTGCTCTCTACAACCCAAGTGGGTATGAGAAGACTTTTGAAACAGTTTAATATCTATTGTCAAGAAAACAATCTATGTATTAATATTAATAAATCCAAAGTGGTCGTATTTGGCAAAAAAAGGAAAACCCACACATGGTTTATAAATTCTAAAGAATTACAGCAGGTTAAATAGTATTGCTATCTGGGCACTATCTTTTCGGCATCAGGATCATGGGCACTGCAAATAAAGAATTGTATTCAGTAGCGTAAACTTTCAGTTTCAGCTGTTTGTTGAATATTTGCCATAGATTCATCCTTACATGGAATGTTTTTTTTAATTCCCTGTGAGACAGAGTGATAAAACTGAAGAAACCATATGGTTTGGTTCATAGCTTAATTTTGGTCCGTGGACATCTGGGTCGAAATATCTATCCAGCTGTGAATATTGTCAGATCCCTACTAATCATTTTACAGTTGAACCCTACCTCACAGGGTTATTGGGATAACTTCCCATGTAAACCAGCTTTAAGTCACAGAGGGCAGAGCTGGATACCAATAACAGGTAAGTATTTTACAGTCTTACGTATTAACAGATCATTTCCATGAAGCCTTCAATAAACATTGGATTACATGAGAGAACAATCTAAACAGGTACAAAGGTTCTTTAATATCCAACTTCCTCATTGTGAAAATTAAAACGTAGATTTTGCAAGGTACTCTTAACTCCTTCCAGGCACTCCCAGTAATTAAGGTGGAAAGGTTTTAAAGGCTCTTTGTTAAAAGTTATTGTGAAACTGGGTCTCTGTCACAATATTTGATAGTATAGTATGTTTTCTAAAAATGTCATTGAACTTTAAGTTCAACTGGCTTTGCATAAAAGATTTACGTTATTTGGGAAAGAAATGGAAATTATTCCTGTTTCTGTTGGCATTCTTCTCTCCTTGTAAATGTGAAATGGGACACCTTTTTTTTACACTTAGGTTCGAGTTGTAGAAATAATGTATTTACAGCATGTTTCTACTTTTAATGTAACAGTAAACTGAAGTTTAATGTTATGTGCATAAGCCTCACACTCATGAACTCCTCCTGTATCCTCTCATGTGGTTTCAAGAAAGAGGATTGAAATTTACATTTTTGTTTTGAGTTAACTGCAGTTTAGTACTATATTTAAACCCCAAACTGTAGTTAATCTTAACTATGGTTTATTTCAATAAGCCAGCACCATCAGTTAAAGCACTGAACCAAGCCACTTTTAGGGCTTTTGAAGGTTGCTGTGCTCAACTCTAAGCTCAGTGCTCAGATTTCTTCCCCTCAATTACTTTTGTGGAAAAATGGGAGAACTAATGCCTTTATATTTAAGTCTGCTCTAAACAAATAGAAACAAATGAAGCTGTGTATACACACAGAAATTCTAAAGAATCCAGATATATTGTGGTGGTGTTCCAATGGAGCTCCTTGTGTGTGTAATCTCCTAGCAATATATTATGAGAGGTCCACCAACAGGATCTCCTATGGCCTTTTTCACAAGAACCCTCAAGTGCCATCTTTCATTGCTATAGGAACATACTGATGGGGGACGGGACCTATTTTTCTTTTGGTACAGTATATATGAAAGATATGAGCTAGAATTAACTCTCAGGAGTGCTGCTATTTGATTCAAGAGGTCTACAATGGACAGAAGTCTACAGTGGACAGCTTGATTGAATAAGCCTGTTCCAGTTACCACATCATATATAAGAATTTGATACTGAAAGAAGTCTGAAGAATAAAATTTAGTTCCATTGAACAAATAAATATTTGTCAGTTTCACTTTACAAACAACAGCTTGGTTCAGACATAACAATAAACTATGACTTAGTATGAAAGAGCTTGAGGCTTATATATTCCAAGCTTACTTCTCTTGTTTTAGCATGACTGTGAGGAAGCAGTTGGACATTTTCACTTTTGTTAATCAATCATGATTTAGCGTTATATCTGAACCCAGAAAAATGTTGGTTAGTCCTAACTATGCCGTACTTACAGATGACAGTGCCAATCCATATTATTTATAGACTGCTCTGTAGTAAGTTTCTCTTTGGGTGAGCTACAGAATACCTTGAGGATAAAGCTATAATTGGCTACCTCCAAGAGCAGAACTAGCAGATATCTGAATATCAGTCACTGGGGGAAAACAGCACTAGGGCCTCCTGCCCTTCATATCTTCCTTATGGACTTTCCAAATGCATCTGATTGGTTATATGGGAAATAGAATGCTGACTAGAAAGATCTGTGGGTTGATCGAGTGAGGTTCTTCTTAAATGTTAAATAAAATGAGGTTCACATTGGCATAACCAACCATGGAGAAATCATAGTTTATCTGCTTTTCATGTATATACATGACATGAAATGAATATGATTGAAAGCCATTTATTGAAGGAGAAGAGGATGAACTATTAAACTGTAATTCAATGATCTTGTCTTACAAATTGTATACATTGCTGCAGTCATAGGGCAGAATTTGTTTTTTTAAACTGCAATAGCTTGAGGGAAGAATAAGCATCAATATGAACAATGAACATCTTGAATTTTGTCGGCTTGTCTTATAATCTGGTATTACTTAAGGGTATTTCTGTTTTTGCTTTGTTTTTTTTTAATGTATCTACAAAGGAAAGGCAGCAGAACACGTTTATATAATGAGAGAAAAAAAGTAGACAGAACTTTTTCTGAAAATCCAGTTGAAATACTTCCCTAAACAAAATGTTGTAAACTATATTTTCAGTTATCAAGAGAAACTAAGGGATGAAGTGTGGATTGTTAAATACTAAGTTGATACACCAGAATCTCAACTCCCCCACTCATATTTAGTTCTGAATAAGAGATTATGCTGACAAGAGAGTTCTTGTCTTTTCCAGAAAAAAAAAAAGACAAGAAACCAAACCAGTATTTGTGTATTACAGCTTGCAGTGTGGGAAAGCCTGCCAAGAAAACACTGGGGACTTGACTTCATTGCACATGCTTCTGGAGAAAAATATCACTAATTGTTTCATTTCTTAAAATATGGTTATGTACAGTATTTAAGAATTTCATATCCTTCTAATTAACCACCGTATAAACCCTGCTGTATTGCTGCAGTGGTGTTTGCCTTTATCTCAGTATAGGAGATGCATAAATGTGCTTGCTAACACAAGGATCCCTCCCTTCCATGTGCATCATAAGCCACCACTCTTCTCTTGAGTTTGGACAGATTGGAGAATCTGCTCTTTTTTAAGTACTCGAACTGATGTTCAACACAACATAGACAAGTACTACTTTTTTGATCTTCGAGATGGAGAGAGGGGGAGAGCTGACCTCCAGCTGCACTGCCTTATGGTGACTGGGGATAGAGCTGCTCATACCCCTAAATTGGAAGGAAGGAGAAGAAATAGTTATTGTGACTGTAGATTTTTTCTGGTATCAGAGTAAAAAGAGAAGAAAAATAAGGCAATGATAAATGCGAAAGCGGGGAAAAAAGGCAAGTCACTCTATTTCTCAAGCTGAATGATGTTGCCTTACTAGAAAAAAATGCAACAATCTGAATTCTTGCACTAGTGAGGAGGGTTTCCACTGAAGTACACTGGACAATCTACTGCTTTCTTAAAGTCCCTTGCATTTTCAAGTACCATTTCCAAGCTTAACAAGGCCTGCCAAAAATTTGTGAGCCATGCACAATAGCCATATCATAATTGCATTGGTAAATTATGGAGACAATTTGAAGTGGGACTGCTTTCTATTCTGTCCACTCCCCAGGATGAGAAAATCATGTCATGGATGAGCTGAACTAGGCATGGTCCACTCCAGCATTTCTGAATCTCTCATCATTCTCATGTTGAGTGGGAAAACAGGGATAAACTAAATCAATACTTGGAATCCTATTAAAAGCCTTGGTTAATTAAACTGTAAAAAGTTCCATTTATTATTTTTCATTTAAAGTCCATATATTTTTCACATGGCGACTGTCAGGCTAATCACTAGACACAATCCACTGAATAGCAGAGAATTTCCTTAAAGTGAAAAAGCCCACCTCTCTGCCATCTAAAGTGGCTGATCTGGATTGACTAGACATGTAACTCATTGGAAGAATGATAGATCTGAGATATACTTGAAGGGATAATTGTATATACAATCAGTCTAAAAGCTGGTAAATATTTAAAGGTCAAAGGTTAAATGTCACAGCCACAAGACTTGGGTCCAGGTCCATAACATATCAGGAATGGTAATTAAATCCAGGGTATATTTCACAAAAGGGAAATAAATTTGACAGCTAACAACCAATACTGGATTACCACCTTTCAGGGGTTAGGGATCATGCTAGTAATTGTAGGTGGTTTACAGCTGTTAACATAGTAAGTGCAATGATTACTGTCTTTAGGGTGTATAATATTGAAACAATGCTAATTTTTCTCTTTGTTTTTTATTAAAATGTGTGTGGGCATATTTTTCAAATATACCATTTCCAGAGATATGTTCTGCAATTAGCATCTTCAGACTCTTTTGCCTACATTGCTTAAGCAAATAAAAGAATCCATATTAATTAAATTAATGGTGAAAAATAAAAAGATTTATACTTACAAAATCCAAAGTTAATATAAAAATGCCTTCCATTTTATAAAAAAACTTACTTTGTTATGAAGATGTTAGCTTGTGATTAAATACTTCTTGTGAAGATTTCAAAGTGTGTTGACCCTGAAACCTTTACAGATATCTTTTAATGTCTGCTAAACTGTTCATATATTTGAGAATGGCTTTATACAATTTAAAGGGCTATTGTAATCAGAGATACTGATTTCACGCTGATTATATTTTTACTTGCCTGGAGATAACTGGAGGTTTAAATAGCCAAGAACGATTATTTTCGTGCAAATGAGTTAGATGAGATGAAGCATAAAGATAAATCTTTTCCACAGTTTGCAGATTTCCTGCTGGAACAGAATATTCCCCTCGATTCAGCATGAAGGAAGTCTTGTATGAGTAGCATAAAAGAAACAGATACCTATTCCTGATTTAAGCATGGACTTTTTCCCATAGTGCCTTTTAGACCTCAGTCTGGGAAGGCAGTCCTAATGTGTGGTATGCCTTGGGTTTGTCTCCTAGGTCTGCCTGTTTCCTCCTTGTGGGGCCCAGAGTTTCCAATGTCTGCTGTAGATTTGGGTCTTCCTTTCAGGGAGGCAAACACTCATCTGCAGATCCTGTTGAGGCCTGTGGGAAAATGCAGCAAGGCAATAGCTATTAATACTGTTCCTTTCCCAGTTAGTGTGAAAGGAACTCTCAACAGGAAGATTTTAGTAGTTGGCAGAGCATAATTCCCAGCTTTTAACTCTTTGACTTCAGTGCTACTGAACCTATTTGAAGGGGGGTATTATTTATATATATGGTCCATTGTTTCTAACACTAAAAAGGAAATATTTGAAATAGCTTTCATCCTATTAAAATCCAGAACATTATAGAATGGTGGCAATAACAGTGGGTATTAAAAGCACTCAAACCCTTACACTATCAGGATTAAACAGTATCATTGTAACAGCTGTTTAGATGTTCACCTTTATTGGGATCTTATATGGATCTGTTGAAAAGTTTTATTAGTATCTGTTGTTGAATTTCAGTTCACATGAAAAAAATTTCAGGCTCTGCAGAAACAATTAAAAGTGCCTGATCATATCAGCAATCATGTTTCCTTAGCAAAATAGATACGTGATTGTAAATGAAACGGAGTCTCTAATGCTTTCCTCAGAATTATGATGCAGTTGGGGATTCTACGGTTGTTAGTGCTAAGCAGCATCTGTCCATAACTGTCTTTTTACAGTATATGTATGTGGCTGTGATCCTGTGGAAATAAAACACTCTTTAGTTCCATAGATTTGAATTTTCAAAGAAGTAGCTGTGTTAGTCTGTCTTAGCATGTTGGCAAAATTAATGAGGAAAAAGGGAAACAAGAAGGGGGAAAGGCAAAATATTATGGCACTTTAAAGACATATATATTTATTTCAATGTGAGCTTTTATAGATCAAAATCCACTTCTCAGACATTATCTGAAGAAGGGGATTTTGATTCATGAACCTACTATGACATTTTCAGGCCACTACTATTCTGTTTTTCTTTAAAAAGTATATTTTCTGACAATTTTGGCAGACTGCAACAGTATGTAACAATTTTTCAGCTGCAGCCAAATATTTCTACCTATTTCCCATTCTTCTTTTTTCTTAGAATGTTACCATTATAAATAATTACAGCGTAGGTTTTAGTCTGGGTATGGACATTCTTTCTTCATTACACCTGCGAAAGAAGTATAGCATCTAAACAATTTCTACCTACAATTTCATTATTTTAAAAGAAGATGAACCTAAATATACTTTTTTGGTTGCATCAGTTACATTAAAAACAAATCATATGCTGGAGGAAATCTAAGATATTAAGTATAGAAAGCTGATTTGGAGTTTTATTACCTTTGGATGTTAACTGTACCAAAGCTTCTAAATCAAAACTGAAACTCTTATCAACAGATAACATGTAAGAGCAGCTGGATATCATTAGAGCCCTCTACATGAATCATTCTTCTTCATTACCTTTTTCATGACAGCTTTTATTTCCTATAGAAGAAGTTGTATTGTTGGAGATTTGTCATTCAGGTCTCATATTTTCTAAATTTAGATGGAACTAGTTGTCATAATGTTCTTCTTTCATTAGGACTAGCAGTGCCAATCAAAATATTTTGGGACAAGCAGACATTTTGTATAAATCAATGTGAAAACATGAGTTTGTGCAACTTTTCCATGACATTCACTGCTCCAGCTCTTCTACCTTCCTCCCTGTATACTCATTCTGTGAAAGTGTACGGGAGTATTGTGAGGGCTATGAATCATGCTTATAGCATTTCCTCTATTAACTATTTTAGTTAATAGATTAGCTGTTAATATCAATTGTTCAGTGCAATAATTATTTCATATTCATGTATTTATTGTTTCAAAAATTCAGTTGAATCCTGTCTATAGTTTAATATAATTATACAAGAGAGATGTATCCATTTCAGATGAAGATCCAAAATGGATCCAAAATAGCTTGATTTTAAGAACTTAAGTTTTATCTGAGATAACCTGGAGCCTTTCAAACCTTCAGGTCTACCTGAAAGATCTGGAGGATCGAGTCTAATTAAAGTCTTAATAAACCATCTCAGGGCACAGTTACACTATTGAAATAAATCGTGTGATGGGTTGCAGTTTTTGAATTCAGTTTAAAGTCACATGGTAGTCACATGATTTTTGGGTTGGTGTGTGGATTCTCTTGGGAAAACTTTCAATCTGTTTTTAAGCTGTATTGTATATTGGTTGAGAGGGCTACACAGGCTTTGAGAATCGTCACATGAGGCTTTGTCTTGTACCTGCCCACCCTCTCGCAGCCACTAACCACTGCTACTGTTAAGTTATTTTTAATAATTTTGAAAAAAAAATGCAATATGTTATAGCGCTAATACAGAATGACAGATAGGGAAAAAATAAGGCAGAGGTTTCCATATAGCCCAACACAGACAGACAGACAGATTTTCTCTCTCTCTTTCTCTCTCTCTCTCTCTCTCTCTCTCTCACACACACACACACACACACACACACACAGTACTCTTCTGTGTGTGTACACACCAGGCTTGCAAAGGAAGAGAGAGAGATTGAGAGAAAGAGAGAGCAAGTGGGGGGTGGAGAAGAAGAGGGACAGGCAACCACCAGCCAGGGATGAAATTTACCACAGACATTTTGACTAGATCACCACTTCTAGGCTTGCAAAGAGGAGACACAGAGGGGTTGGAGAAGGAGAAGAAGCATGGAAGGCACACTGGTGAGTAGCAAACCCCACAGAGACAGTTTACACCTGCAGAGGTGTTCACATATGCCAAAATGATTGAAAATAAATCAATTTCAGAAGTGATTTAAAATAAATGACCCTCTTGCAGTCAAGTACCTTGTTTTTCAACCAAAAAACACACTTCACAGGCAAAACCATCAGTGCTGCCATATGCGTCATCAGAAGGATGGAAGGTTGAGTCAACCTCAAGCTGGATACCTGAGCCTGGGATCAAACTCAGGTCGTGAGCAGAGTCGTCAGTGTAGTACTATAATTTAACCACTGTGCCACTTACTCCTGACCATACCTGTATTTCACTCACCTGGAACAACATCCATTGTCCAGGCTGCTAGACCATCTCAGGCTATAATGGGTGTTGTTCCAGTTGAGTGAAATACAGGTGTAGGTCTCTAGCTTCCCTGTTGAATTCGGGGGGGGGGGGGGGGGGGGGACAAAATAAAAGAAAAGAATGACCAGGAGAAATTACCTTTGTTTAACCAGTTACAAAGGGTTTTGTTTGAGGCAAATTGATTGATTGATTGATTGATTGATTGATTGATTGATTGATTGATTGATTGATTGATTGATTGATTGATTGATTGGATTTCTATCCCGTCCATCTAGACCAAAGGTCTACTCTGGGCAGTTTGTATGAAAATTTGTGTGTGGAGGAATACTAGTTCCAGACCATAGATTCTTGCCATGTCCAAATTATAGCAATTGAGTTGATGCCACATTTTGCCAAACTGAAATTTTGATTGGATTTCTAATTTATGGTTTGAATGGAATTTGACAAAATATTCAGAGGATTTACTAAAATTATGGAGAGAAATAGTTTCATTATATCCCATTATTGACAATATTGTGAATAATGTGTTTGTCTATCATTGTTCATGAATGTGCATTTCTTCTTCGTGGCCTCTGTGAATGCACACAATTGGGTTTGGACTGCGCCTGCACAGGTTCCTCGGAATATTCTAGAGCTTAAAACATGTGATTAATGGTACGTTGCCCTGAATCGCGCATGCTCCTCCCACCCGTAATGCCTCAGTTCCTTTTTGCCACTGCTGCGATCGGACTTCTCCTTGCTAGAGCTGTGTTGTTTTTTTTCCAATTACCTGGTATTGATTCTGGAATTTTGATCTTGGATTGGCTACGGATTACGGTTTTGGATTCTGATTTGTACGTTGTCTCTTCGGCTTTTGACTACGGACTGATTACCGACTCCCCTTTTGGATTACGGACTTTAATCAAATCAAATCAAATACATTTATTGTCATTGTAAGTCTATACATAGTATACACATACAACGAAATTCACACAGACACCCAGAGACCAGACCCACATGCACACACATTAAAAATCCCCAAACACTCCCCACCCACTAAAAATCCCCCCTTAAAAATACAAACATCTACACCGCAGGCTAAGTAACACTGTCCAACTATTCACTACTGGTGGTCTTTAAGTTCATTATTAAGTGCAATTATAGCTCTGGGATAAAAACTATTCACTGTAATTTTTATTGTGATTATTCGGATACGGACTCTTGGCTTGGATACTGGACACTTCTTATCGTTTCCCATGAGTCTTCCGTCCCTTTCCCCTTCCCACCTCTCTCCCTGGATTCAACGAATTTTATGGCCTCCTCAGGCCCATTTAAGCGGTGTACTCTGTGTGCCAGTAAGATCCCCTTCACTGACGGCCACGACCGCTGTTTTTTTTGGGGGGGGGAGAGACATCAAACTCACTCCTGTCAGTAGTGTAAGAAATTGACCAAGCCAGCTCTTAAGCTCCGCTTTCAGAGGCTTAGATCTTATCTCTGGGGAAAATCGCTTTCTCCATCAAAACCAACAACCATGGAGTCGGCATCGGTTCCGCCCCTACCCCTCGTCCTGAGCCCCCTGCATCTTCGGTTCCGGCTACCCCGTCCCTGAGGTCGTCGTCGAAATCTTCTAAACAAAAGTCATCGACATTGAAGAAAACTTCGACATCGACTTCGATGTCGAAACCACCATCTTTCATCTTACCATCTTCAGATGAAAAAGAAAACTGCCAATAAGCAGAAGAAAGACAAGCATTCCACCAAGTCTGCCCCACCTTGAGAAATTCCTCCGGTGTCGGCGTCACTTCCATCACCCATACTAGAGGAATCGTCCCAAGATCTGCTGGATCCGGACTCACTTTCTGAAGGTGTTGGCTCCGTACCACCTCCACGGGCTCAGGCTTCAGTGTCAATACCGAGCCAGTCTCCGAGTCCAGGCCATGTTGAGGCTGATGTTATCTCCAGCCCGGCCTCTGCCCATTCAAGCCCTATGTCCATTGGGCGGGCAACGGTAATTCATTTATCAAATTCGGAGGTGTCGCCGCAACAGTCTCCTCCACGGAAATGGACAACCAAGCGTCGGCACATTTCCCCAGCCCGACAGCACCCTCAAAATCGGGAAGTGGTTGTTCTTCCTCGTCCCTCTTGGCATCGAGTTTTGTCAGAGTACAAGGAGCCTGTATATGTGAAGGTCGATAGAAGGGGGCAGCAACGTCGATATTGTGATGACGATTTCGACTTCGACCCTTATTACGATGCCGAGGAGTATTGAAGGCATAAAAGAGTGAGGTACATCTACGCCTCGTCTTCATCTCCATCGCCTTCTCCCCCTCGACGTCGGTATCGAGCTTGCTATAAGCTCAAATCCCCTTCATCAAATCCAGCAACTAAACGTAATCTTTCACACCAGCAAGTATCCCACACATCGAAGAGATCACACGCTCCTTCGATACCGGTCTCGTCTATCACTCAGGTTTCTTCACACACTTGATCTGCTCATCAAGCGGTACCATCGCAGATCCATCATCTGCCTAAGGTGACCGCTTCAGCACCATCCATTAGAGAACCAGCACAAATATCAAGGACTCGTCATCATTCACCTTCTCCTCCTCTGTCGGTTGGGAGGGATTCTTCTGCATCGTCAGCATCAGACCTTGAATTAGTATCCGAGGCTTCAGAAGAATCTCCATCGAACTTGCCTACTCCTGACTCAGATGTGGCTGACCTCCATCTGCCTTCCCCATCTGAGGATTTCACCTCTTATTCTCAGATGATCCTTAGAATGGCCAAATCACTTGAACTGGACATAGAGCAACCACCTCCTCCTAAGCAAGATCTTGTCTTCAATGACATCAATCAGGAAAAATCCCTGATAAATCGCCATTAAGTTTGGCGTTTATTTCAGCGATGTTGGATCTTATTAAGGAATCATGGAGTCAACCCTCCACATCCCTGCAAATTCCTAGACGGGTGGAAAACCACTATAGAACACATGGGGGTGTACCAGAGACAGTTGTGGAGCAAGGTCTTGCCTATCCTCCAGGCTGCTCCTGAGGAGACTAGAGCCACCGCCCTCAACGTTCACCAGGAGGCAACGACGTTGGTGAAGCAACAGCGGCTAGCATCCCACCACACGGTGGATGCTGTGTCTAAAGCTCTAACATCTGCCATCGCTCTCAGAAGGCATGCGTGGTTGCGATCAGCGGGGATCACTGATGACGCGAGATCCCACATTGAGGACCTTCCATTTGACGGCGCTGGGTTGTTAAACGAAAAGACTGACGAAGTAATGGAGAATTTACACAAAATCAGGAAGACGGCTCGCTCCTATTCAGTCCAACAACCATGTTTTCAAAGGTACCAGTGGCGCAAACCATACAATCAACAATCATATCAACAGCCCTCTCTGCAAACTTACCGCCCTTACAGGCCTCCCACTCAAGGAAGATCCAACCCTCCACCAACTTCTTCTGGTAGCAGTGCCTTCAGATCACAAGCTCCCGCACAATGCCGACAAAACGTCCGTAGGCCTGCAAAGAAAGGCAAACAGTATCTTTGACTGTCTTACAATTATTCATCCACCAGACATTTCTCATTATCCCCGACTAGCCCCCTTTCTCGACAAGTGGTCCCTTATCACCAAGGACACTTGGGTGCTGGCTATCATACGTTCCGGTTACCTCTTAGAGTTCACGGAGCTTCCTCCCATCGGTCAACTCAAACTCACTACTTACGCACCTGCTCTAGAGAAAGAGATATCTATTCTTCTTCAAAAGCAGGCTATCCAACGCATTCTCCCTCGAGGTTTCAGACGGCTTCTGCTCCCGCTACTTCGCGGTTCCCAAGAAAGATGGTGGTCTCAGACCTATCCTAGACCTCAGGCTACTGAACACTTACCTACACCCAAGGCGTTTCCGGATGGTCACCCTAGATTCCATCATTCTTCTTCTCTGTCAGAAAGATTGGTTTGTCGTTATAGACCTACAGGACACTTATTTTCATATTTCAATCCATCAGCGTCATCGCAAATATCTTCGTCTTTATTTCATGGATATGGCTTATCAGTTCTGCGCTCTCCCCTTCGGGCTCTCCACCGCCCCAAGAACATTCACGAAATGCATGGCTCCAGTAGCAGCCTACCTTCGTCTACACAACATCACGGTCTTTCTGTATATAGACGATTGGTTAATCGTGGCTGCCTCCTCTCACAAAGCGGTACAAGATACCAACTTTACTCTTCAGACGCTGGCAGACCTTGGCCTGAAAGTTAATGTTGCGAAATCTTGCCTTCAGCCATCTCAGGTCATGGACTACATAGGTGCGCCTCAGTAAAGGCGAGAGTCTTCCTTCCACCCGAACGAATTATAAAGTTGCGCCGGGCGATCCAACCTTTCCACCCTTATGCCAAAGTCTCTGCACACCACACACAGCATCTCCTAGGCCTCATGGCTTCGACTACATCTGCCATTCCACACGCAAGACTGAAAATGCGCTCTCTACAGGCTTGGTACCCGTCTCAATTCGATCCCTTGATGGACAGACCTACCAAGCGCCTGTGTGTAACACTAGAGCTCTCGAGGCAGCTAACGTGGTGGACATTTGTACCTCATCTGCTCATGGGCCGCCCCTTCCAGGCTATTCAATTGACGGTCCAGGTTACAACGGACGCCAGTCCAACAGGTTGGGGTGCGCACTGCGGTCATCACAAGATTCATGCTCTGTGGTCCAGGTCAGAGAAACTTCTACACATAAACCACCTAGAGATGCTGGCAGTCATCAAAGCATTTCGCGCCTTTCACCTGCTCATAGCAGGTCGAGGAGTACAGGTGGTCACGGACAACACTACGACCATGTACTACATAAACAAGCAGGGAGGCACCCATTCGCTGTCTCTTCTGTACTTGGCAATTCATCTCTGGGAATGGTGTTACAACCATCATGTGTTTCCAGTCACCATTCATATATCAACAGAGAACAACGACATTGCAGACCGCTTGAGCCGCATGAATGCTCAGACTCACGAATGGGAGCTCGACGATTCCGTTTTCTCTATGATCTGCGACCAATGGGGAACTCCAGCCATCGACATGTTCGCAACTCAGTACAACACCAAATGCAACATGTTCTGCTCTTGAGCAGGGAGAAGCAGAGCCTTGCTAGGAGACGCCTTCATGGTGGACTGGGAAGACTGTCTTCTTTACCTGTTCCCTCCCATTCCACTGATTCAGCGGACGTTGGTCAGGGCTCGTCAGCTACGAGCCAGGGCTATTCTGGTGGCCCCATGGTGGCCTCGGCAACCGTGGTTTACAACACTCAGGACCATGGCAGCCGAGTTCCTCAGACTGCCTTCTTATCTGCATCTTCTCAGGCAACGTCTGCCATCCAGACCTAGAATCACTCCACCTTACAGCTTGGAGGATTCTCCCAAGATAACAGAAGTCTTGGACAAGGCTAGAAAACCTTCCACCAAACTGTTATACTCCTACAAATGGAATAGTTTCTCCAAATTTGCTGCGTCTAGAGATCTGTCACCTATTCCTGTGTCCTTGAATACTCTGCTCATCTTTCTGCGCCACCTATTTGATCAGGGCTTAGCCCTTTCTACTCTTAAAGTTTATATATCGGCTATTGTCTCTTATCAACCTGAGGGTTCAGAGGCCTCGCGTTTGTTTTCACACCCGACCCTGAAGATGTTTTTAAGGGGCTTACGAAAGATCCGCCCACCTGCCCAACCTCCATTACCGCAGTGGTCCTTGCAGGTCGTTTTACGAGCTCTTACTCGTCCTCCGTTCGAGCCAATGGCTTCGTCAGACCTTCGACTCCTCTCCTTCAAAACTTTGTTCTTGTTGGCAATAACTTCTGCAAGGAGAGCGAGTGAATTGGCTGCACTTCGGGCCGATGCCCCTTATCTACAGTTCTACCCAGACAAGATAATCTTGTATCCTGACATCTCTTTCCTTCCCAAAGTTGTATCAAGTTTTCACGTTAATCAACCTTTGATTCTCCCGACGTTATTCCCTAATCCTTCTTCAGACGTTGAGCGCATGCTCCATTCCCTAGATGTTCGTTGTGCATTAGCGTTTTACACGTCCAGGACTAAGGACTTTCGCACCTCTTCCAGATTATTTGTATGCTTCCACAGCCCACGTAAAGGCTCTCCCGCCTCCTCTCAGATGATTTCTAGGTGGATTGTGTCTGCTATTACTTTGGCCTATGAACTGGCTGGCAAAGTTCCACCAGAGGCGTTAAAGGCACACTCTACGAGAGCTATGGCTACTTCAACTGCCCTATTGCACGGAGTTGATGTTTCAGACATTTGCCGAGCAGCCACCTCGTCCACACCGTCCACCTTTGTGACGCACTACCGTCTGGACTTCAGGGCCAAGAAGGAAGCAAATTTTGGAAGGGCTGTGTTGACTTGGTTATTGGCGTGACGGTCCTCCTTCCGGTAAGTGAGCTTGCTAGTCACCCAATTGTGTGCATTCACAGAGGCCACGAAGAAGAAAGAAAGGTTACTTACCTGTAACCATGGTTCTTCGAGTGGTCCTCTGTGAATTCACACATCCCGCCCAGCCTCCCCGCTGTCCGTCACTTTGGTTCTTGAGCTTGTTACAGTCAGAGCCTTGACAGTGGCGGACATTTCGGAACTGAGGTATTACGGGCGGGAGGAGCATGCACGATACGGGGCAACGTACCATTAATCACATGTTTTAAGCTCTAGAATATTCCGAGGAGTCCTGCGCAGGCGCAGTCCAAACCCAATTGTGTGGATTCACAGAGGACCACTCGAAGAAACATGGTTACAGGTAAGTAACCTTTCTTTTTAATATGTCTGTAATTCATTCCTAGTTATCCTTGTTAAAAAACATATGAGGATAAGAATAATCAAGAGACTAAAGGCTTCAAGATGGGGGCTTACGTGGGAAACTTAGTGTCAAAACCTAAGAGAGTGATAGAGAAATGGCTGTAGGCACAAATCCAACATGTAGACAACATTAAAACTTTGAATTTACTAAATGTGGTATTTCCTCTAGCAGGGGACAGTTGTTTGGTTTGCCTAAAGTTTAGTCTTCCTGTTTTTTATTACATAGACACATCAAAACCATTTTTGAAACATACTGAGCTACAGGGTCAAATGTCTTCTACTTGGAATTATGGCTCATCTCCTTTTAGCTTTAAAACTTTTTCTCTGTGAGTAATCCATTACAGCGGAGAAAGGTACAAATTAACAGTTTCTTACTCTGTAGTTATCTGCTGCTAGCTAGGCACAGTTAATTCCACTTTTACTGTCTATCATTTTGACTTATATATACTTTTAGCCAAGATGGTGGGCGTAAGTAAAGAATAACAATTTTCTGAGATGGGGCTTACACAGGGCTATGTTTTGTCATTATGATTTGTAACTTTTAGAAATCTTGTCAATAAGTACAAGTGATTAGAATATTGTGTAGAATATTGCGCTAAAACAGGTGGGACAAAAGACAGACAAAAATGTAAGAAGAGCCTTCACAAGTTATTGGAAATAGTTATATACTGTTTTCCCAAATTCAGACTGTTTGAAATTTTATGATTCAACATATAACTCATGCAAACATCATAAAATATCAAGATCCTTGATATTAACACTGTGTATAATATTGAAAGAAAATTATTTATAAGATCAAGTTAAATGTAAAATTAAAAGTCCTTTAAGATTGTTCCTTTGGTGAGAACAGGGTTTTCTGCTAAATTAGTATTGTGAAAGAAAGGCTGGCTGCCACTTTTGTTTCTCCCAAACGATGGAAGAAAATGTTCTTAATATTTACCAAGTAATTTAAATGTGCTGTGCTTCACTTATGGGATTTAAATCATTACTATATGCTCTAGTTATTAGCCCATCACAGGTTGTTCATACACTCAAGGCATTGTTGTTATGTGCCATCAAGCTGCTTACAATTTATTGTGACCTTAATATGGTTATCAAGATGTTCAAGGAATAGTTTACCATTGTCACCCTCCACTGAGTTTCCTTAGTTGATTGTAGATCTGCAGCCAAGTCTCCTGAGTCCTGTTCTGACATTCTGTCTACACTGGTGCTCAAGGCATTCTCTCTCTGCATGTTTTATTTTGACTACTACTTCCCTGTAATTCTGGTCAGGTGTTGCTCAGAGTCAACCTTTTTCATGAAAATTGGAAACTATTTTTAAAAGAAAAACTACTTCCTCTACTTAAAAAGTAAAAGAAAAAAGACTTCACAGTGAAGTTTTTAATGAAATGTGCAACAGTTGAATGATATGTTTACATTTATTGCTCATTAATGTACAGTTCTAACTGAGGTTGACAATTTGCCACAAATATATAATATTCTAATAAGTAGATTGCTTTAACCTTCCATTTATTTACTTTGGTACTCTTGATACTTTTATTTCCCGATCTGAAAATCTGTTGGTTGGTTTTAGGCTGTGCCTTTCTGTTAAGTAAATGGGTCAACAAAATGTGTGTGTTGAACTCTTTTTCATAAGGTAGGTCTGTCATGAGCATAAGCATATGTCTCTCTTTATTTTAAGTAATTTACAGTTTAATTAGAATCCTTTCAGGTCCCTTGGGGAATAAAGTGGGAGGGAGACAGAAAGAGCTTTGTAATCATGTGCTGCTTTCAGGGTATAGCTCTCACCTTGTAAAACATTTTATTGTACCCTCCTCCTCCACTTGTGCCATGAAACAGTGAATCACTCCTCCTTACCTCTAAGTACAACTGCAATGCTCATGTTTTATCCTGACATTCCAAGATGAGCTTTCCTTGCCTAAGAAGGCAGTTGTGGGGGAGAGACATTTGATTCGCCTTATGCTATTTTGTGCTCTTCACTTCTCTGAGGAGTCAATTTAACTTAGCAGCCATTGGCTGTTAAATCTATCTTGAGACTCTCGGCCTGATGATTAATATACCTGAGGGCTCAAGTCACCCGTCATCCTATTCTAATTCATTCCTTCTTATGGCATAACATTTCATATGTTCAGCTGTAAGGTGACCTTAACAGAGGCCTAGTGGCGCCGACAATTTCCCAGTCTTTGTGCAAGCATCCAGAGAGACTAGTGTGAAGAAATTGACAGTGACTTCACTTGCCACTGCTAATGGCCTCTAGGGGCCAAAGACTTCCTTCCTTGTGTGGTCTTAACCCTTTGCTTGGGAAAATATGGATCCGGAGAATTAGAGACAAAGTGAGTGTTCCTGATGTTTGTTATTAATATTTTCACTTAGATGCTATCAGATAAAGTTAGTACATCTAACAAATCTTACACTGTGTGTGTACGTTCTGTGCCACCAAGTCAGAACTGACTTATAGCAACCCTAAATAAGGCTTTCAAGGTAAATGAGATATTTAAGGAGTGGTTTTACCAGTTCCACTCCCCAGTGAGTTTCCATGGCCAAATGGGGATTTGTACTCTGTCCTCCAAAGTCCTAGTCTGTCATTCTCTCCACTACACCACACTGGAAATTCAGTCATACACTAGCCGTCACCATGTGAACATGGTTTATTCAAACGATTTTTTAAAAATTCATTCAACCCTGAGAATAAATCATGAGATTTCCAAAAGACTTGCCATATCTGATCAGTTTGTCTCCAGCTACAGTGGAGTCTCGACTTACAGACTGCTCCACTTACGGACTTTTCGAGATCCGTACTTCTCTGGCCGCAAAGTTTCATTTCGACTTGTGGCCGGAGAATCGACCTACGGACCAGAAGAGGGAGGCGGGGAAAGCGCCAAATTCAAATTTGGCGCTTTCCCCGCCTCCCCCTTCCAGTCCGTAGGCCGCGGATCTGCCTCCGGATGCTTTCCAGGGCTTCTCCGCCGCCATGGGAGGCATCTTGGAGGTCCCCCCCCCGCCGCCGATAGTGCCTCCGAAGCACAATCGGCGGCGGGGGGGGGGACCTCCGAGAGGCCTCCCATGGCGGCGAAGGCATCCGCAGGTCCCCCCCCGCCGCCGCCGCTGGGAGCCGAGCTACGCCGGGCGATCCCGGCCATGCTCGGACTCCTGGACTTCCCCCGCCGCAGCCCGGCCATGGCCAGGATCGCCCGGCGCGGCTCGGCTCCCGCCGGCGGCGGGGGACCTCTGGATGCCTTCCCCACTGCCATCTGAGGCCTCTCGGAGGTCCACCCCCACCGCCGATCGTGCTTCGGAGGCACGATTGGCGGCGGCGGGGAACCTCCGAGAGGCCTCCCATGGCGGTGGGGAAGGCCTCCGGGGGTTCCCCCCCCCGACACAGGCTTTCCCAGGGTGGACCGGGCCTACCAGGGGAGGGCTTCCCCCGGTAGGCCCGGTCTACTCCCTGGGAAAGCCTGGGGAGTAGACCGGGCCTACCGGGGGAAGCCCTCCCCTGGTAGGCCCGGTCTACCAGGCTTTCCCGGGCAGTAGACTGGGCCTACCGGGGGAAGCCCTCCCCTGGTAGGCCTGGTCTACCAGGCTTTCCCGGGCAGTAGACCGGGCCTACCGGGGGAAGCCCTCCCCTGGTAGGCCCGGTCCACCCTGGGAAAGCCTGCGTTGGCAGGGGGGGACCTCCGAGAGGCCTCCGGCAGCAGCGCCGAAGCCCTCAGAGTCCTCCGGCAGCGGTGATGGCGGCGGCGGGGGACCCCTGGAAGGCTTCGGAAAGGTAAGTTCCCTTTTAAATTTTTTGTGTGTGTGTGTGTGGGGGGGGGGGTTTCCTGGGCCAGTTACGGATTAAATGGTTTTCAATGCATTCCTATGGGAAATGCATTTTCAACCTGCGGACTTTTCGACCTACGGACCCCGTTCCAATACGGATTAATTCCGTAGGTCGAGACCCCACTGTACTATTGCCACTTAGAAAGAACATGATGTATGGTTTACTAAAAATGAAAGTACTCTTTCCTGCTTGTATTGGGTAAACTTGGAAATTACCGTAACTTTTTTCTTTCCTTTCTTCTTTCTTTTTAATTTTTCTTTTATTTTCTCCTCAAAAATAGTGATTAGTTGGTCCCAATGTCTCATAAACCTACTTTCCTGCCAGCTCTTCCAATCCTTCAAACATTTTCCTGCTTTAAAATGTTGGCCACTTCCCTCGCCCACCCTTGTAGATGGTAGGGGAACTTTTGTAGGGTTTTTTCCTTCGAATGTAGGTGTTCTGTGAAAAGAGGTTAGTAAATACATCCTAAACATTTGTAAAAAAATAAGCGTAAGCAGTATCCACTTCTATCAAGCATGTTAGGCCTACTAACAATTGTGAGGTTACTAGTTAAACACGTGCTGTAGATACGCCATCATACGATTTGTCCAAGCAAACATTTGCTCAAAAGGAACCAACCCGAAACATATAACGAGGGGATTGCTGTGTACAGGAAACTGAAAAAGAGGCCTGAAGTTATGATGCCTAAAGTTTCAATGCCAACAGTATCAAAAGTTATGACTGAAAAAACATCCCCGCTAGAAAAACTTAAGAATGTCCTTACAATGGAGTAGGCCTCTGTGAATATGCCTTTGAACCTGTGGATTGCAGATGTAATCTCTAAAATGGAATGGAATACCAAATACTGCCAACAAATCCATGAGTCCCAGTGGTAATGCTGCAAAGACTAAAGAAGAACCCTATGCTAAGTGAAACTGAGAGTTCCAGAATCTGGAAGAAGAGGAATGTGATACTGTTCGCAGTGACCTGAATTAATGAACTGTTGCTAGACTTTGCTTTTGGAGCAAAGTTCCATTGTTTGAACTAAAAGACATCATATGCTCTTTATTTAAGAAACTGCTATCTCCCTCCCATATTGCGATGGTAAAAATCAGCAAATCCTGGTATTTTGTCATTGCTTTTTCTTTGGTGAATGCAAGAATTAATTAGTTTTCCCCACTTGATTAAAAAAGATTTTAAAAGATTTTTTAAAAAGACGCAAGAAATATAGTCAACTGATTTCCCTGTCATTCTAGTGATATATGTACTTTGCTCATGTCAAAGAAAGTCAGATTTGGTATATAGGATGTTACTGCTATGTAACTTTGTATTAACCACATCAGAATAGTGATTGTTTATTTGGGCTAGATATAAATAGTGTCATGTTGTCTGCAACATGCTGATTAAATTGTTTTTCTATTGATGTTAGCTCCTTTACTGTCAATAATTGGGTTTCACTTATGCGTGTGAAGAAAGCACAAACACATATTCCAATAAGAGGCAACTCAGATTCACCATGTAACAGAAAGTGTGGAGAATCTGTAGCTTTCGTTCTGATACAGTTTCGACCTTCTGGAAAGGGACTATACATTGAGCCCAGGCTGTACTTCCCAGCCCCTAGGTGATATAAATGTAGGAGTTTTTGCAACCTCATATGCAAAAACTCTAGTGGGCTTGGCTGGGAGGGACCTTTCTGGGCTGGGGTGACTGTCAATCTATCTAGCACTAATCAGTTTTCCCTCTTGGCTCTGAATTCAGAACCTCTCCCTCTGCTTTTTTTTTTTTAAACTCTCTCTTTTGTCTGTTAGAAGTAGTATCAGTGAGTCCGTTGAGGCCTGTTGCTGAAAAGCAGTGAGTCATGTTTGTCAGTTTGCTGTTTGATCTGTTAAATTGTAAGTACTGTAATGAAACTTTTTATTCTTTCTACTATTAATCTCAGAATGAGTTACTGAGACTGTAAATGCCAGTTAATGAGAAAAGGAGTGGCCTAAACTGGGGAACTTGAAGCTATTCTGCTCTGTAAATCCCTGTACTTCTGCTGCATAGCCAGAGGAATTTAACCAAAATTCAAAACTCTGCAACAATAATCTGGTCTTTTTTTTAAACTGAATGCACTTCCTAAAATTCAATCTTATATAACCTTTACTTATATAACGACAGGGATACATCTTTACTGTGTTGTCGCAGAAGCCTGTGTTTTTCAGGCACATCTCTGAGTTGTAGGCACCTTTTGAGTTTTCAGAAGTGCAGAATAGCCATTAGTTCTTAGTTCCAGAATACATTGTTACGTCTAGCTTAATATCTGCACATTACCAGTGGTTAATTTCAATTTGCAATTATGACAGAAATCTTCAGTGGTCTTGCATATGAGAATGAGAAACCACAACACTTTTGTCTTTACCGTACATGAGGTAAAGGTGGGGCTCGTCAGCCTGGGAAGGCAGCCCATCTAGGAGAAGGAAAACTCCGATTCCAAACCTCCACTGCCGTGTGGCTATATCCACTGATGGAAAAGGCTTCAGGAGTCAACCTCGAGGCAAAATCCGGAGCCGGAGTCCCGGAGGCAGTTCGTGTCGTTCTGGCAACTCCTGCGACGTCGCTGGAACCAGTTGTATTGGCTCTTGCCTTCCCATTGGACTATTTCAGTGACGTGGAGAGGGGGGATTTGCTGCTTGGGTAACAGCCTATCCTCCATATTATTTTACCCAGGCTTCGTGCCCTGGAGAGGACACTCCAGCTTCGCATACAGCGTCGAAACACTAGACGCTGTTCCAAGTCCTCCATACAGAGCACTTTACCATAGTCTCTCGAGACTGAAGGATGCCTATGTAACATGAGGTTGAAAGTTTGATTCCCCACTGTGCCTCCTGTGAGTACAGCCAGCCTGTGCAACCTTGGGCAAACTGCACAATCCCAGGGCACCCCGAGAAGAAGGAAATGGTAAAACACTTCTGAGTATCCTCTACCTTGAAAACCCTGAAAACGGTCACCATAAGTCAAAATTGACTAGATGAGACTTGATGATGATGATGAAGAGTTCTGCACAATTCTGTGGCACTGTGTTTGGTATCAATAATCATATTGCCCCATTGTACATTTTTTTAAAAATGTATTTTTCCTCATGGATGAGCATGGCTACCTTTGCTTTTGCATCTGATATAGTAATGCTACTGCATATAAAACTCACCCTTTCTCAACATTTCTTCATTTTTTTCTTACTACTGGTCAGAAATATTTCCTCACGATGTTGGAATGACCATCAATTTAGGCAGTTTGAAACTGGGATTTGATCAATTCATGAAGGATAAGGCTGTTAGAGATTGTGGCTATTTGTGCTCTTCACAGTCAGAGAAAGTATGTTTCTGAATACCAGCTGCTGCGAATATGAGAGGGAGGGTGGTGGTGCATTCATTTCCTGCTTGCGGGCTTCCCACAGGCACCTAGTTGGCTACTGTGGGAACAGGACTCTGAATGAGATAGGCCTTTGATGTGATCCAGCGGGGTTCTTCTCGTGCCATTTCTAGTAAATGAATGCTTCGTGGGCATCTAATGATACAACATCAACTTATTCTATTTCTTGGCCACCTTTCAGGACAATAGTCTTTCAAAGGTAATGTGTAAAAGAAAAAATACAGTATTTGTTTTCTTCTCTCTCTTTTTCAGCATTATTGGCATGCAGACTTTGCAGTTTCTCTACTTGGCATAAAGCCTGTTTGGTCAGCTTGTGTACCTTGCACAAAGCTTGTAACAAAAATGACACTACACAATTCTATGACTCACATACCTTTTGTTCAGGAGCAGAACTCTGCAGAACCTCCCAAAGGGGCTGTTTAACTGTTACAGCATATTGATGGCAAATAATAATTCAAAAGAGTTGCACACATTTCTATGACTTTTTGGCTGACCTCAAAAAGATATTACCATTATATAGATTTTAGCACTTCAGTTGGATCCTTCTCTTCCATCTAATGTAAAAAAATCTAATAGTCACACTCTCTGCTATAGCCACAAGATTAAGAAAGCTCCCCCACAAAGATAAAGGACAACCAAATAACAATAAAGTAAGGGATATAAAGCCCTGACTGGGAATAACTGCATAACTTCACAGACTGAAAACTGGGCTCAAAGAACCACTTGAGCCAGTGGGAATGAGGGTAGCTCATCAAAGCTGTAATGGGGGGGGGGGGGGTCACCTGGGGCCTTGATTCAGGGTGTTGAAATTTAGAAGGTGTAAACATTCACTGCTGGAATAATGCAAAATCATCTGCCCTGAGTGTGTATATTGCTTCCAGCTGCTCCTCCCCAGGCAGAAGGAAACAGAAAACAGACTGGCTTAGTGCAGACCCGGGTGTTCCTTCCCATTCCTCTGTCCTCTCCCCATATTCCAAACTTGCCTGACTAAGCATAACCAATGGGGAAACAAAAGGTCTAGGTACCAAAATTGTTACTTTCTGCTTCGGATGTCACTTACCTCCATGATTCTCATTTGATGTCTTAGAATATTAGAATTGCAAAGCTGGAAGGGACCCTAGGGATCACTGAGTCCAGTCCCTGTCATGGAGGCACAGTGGAAATCCAAGTCCCAACCTCTGGCTCTGCGGCCAGATACCTAAGCCACTGAGCTCTCGCCATAACTGCAAGGAGCCCTTCAGCTGTCCACAGTAAAGTAGAACACATATTACCTAAACTCAGGATTCCAACAAAACTGATTCCGAACATTTGATTCTTATGTGTTGTTTTCAGGATCATCACTCTCTCTTTGCAGAATCACCCAAAGGGGCTGGTTAATTACTTTGACTACTCATGGAAAGGGTTAACTTACAGATTTCCTTGGACAAAAGGCTTCTCTGTAAATTCTTCTAGGACCTGCTGTGGGAATTCTTCCACCCACAATAATATTGCTTCCAAGCTTTATGATTCCAAAACCTAGGGCTTTCTGCAATGAGATCAGCTCTCTGTGCTTACTCAATGTCCATTATGGTGAAGAATTGCATTCGATACACATGTCCAAGGGTGCCCTAGCTTGATCTGGATCAGTCACAACTGCCCCCTGTTGTGCTTAAGCCTTTCCTGAATACAGTGATGAGAATATGGAAGAAAGATGTGCTGTGCCCATTGTCAGCTGGTTTATACAAACATGCATGTTTTGAAAAATGGAAGGCATGTTTAAGCTCCGTGATCTCTGTGTTATTTATTAATTAAGGAGGATCCATTCTCAGGATCACAGTTGAAAGATCAGTTAAATATCTGTCCAGTTGATTTCATATCTATAAGGTAATTTATTTTAACAATCACCCTGTTAAATAACAAACATCCCAATTACTTGCATCCTTGCCAGCTTTGAACCCATAATACTGTAGGCAAAGGGAAGGTGTTGGCCTCTGCAGTATAACTTATTATTGTGGATTTGTGGGGGGATCTATTCATTTATTTTACCAATATCTGTAAATATATATAATAAAAACATAGGAATTGAAGAGCCCTGTGGAGTCAGACTAAAGCCCCATCTACTCCAACATTCTCTTCAGACAGTAGTCAACCAAGCACTTACAGGATGCCTGCCAGCAAGGCATCAGTGCAATGTATAAACATAATAAATAAAATCAACACATTCTGTTTATTGTTGCTGTTGCTCCTACTGCTGTTATATTGCACTTCTTGTTTCTCAGTGTTGTTGGTGAATGGGTAGGGAGGATCAAGCCTAAAAATTTGCAAGTGAGATGACGTGTTTGCAAATTCACTGTTTTTTGAATTTCAGGAAGCAAATTAGCAGCTACTGGCAATTGTTTTAAATTGGTAACCAAAGATTTTGAAATGACCCCAGGTGCTGAAGTTAGTATAGGGAGGAGGATAACCTGATCTTGCTTCCATATGCTTTTAATGTCTTGTTTTAATGTTTGATACATTGCAGTTTTTGTAGTTTCTGTACTTTTGAGGTTCCTTGTTGACATAACACCAACTTCTATAAGGTATGTTAGTATTTATTGTTTATCTAGAAGTATAATATCTGGCTTGTTAAATTCAACTGTTTTAAAAGAAACTGTTCATTAGTGAACTCACAGTCACTGCCCTCTGAGAATTTGCCTCTTTTCATTTAGGTAATAGCCCATTTGTCATCACCGAAATTCATTTTGTATTGTAAGACTGAATGGTGTTTAAGAGATTGTTCAATTTATCAAGAAAGCTTGCAAATAACTTAATATTGTCCATGTACATCTCCAGTAATTAGCCTTGTAACTTTTAGCGCTATCAATCAGCTGTCTAGAGCTGGACAGAACCACAAAGGGCTCAAGGAATCATCCTAAAAAATTCCTTTTCTGATTAGAGTATTGATAGAGAGGAAATCTCTGTGCCTTAATTTTGTCCTCCATTTCATCATTAATTTAGTTAAAAAGTAATGGCTTTATTATCAGTTTTTTTTTAAAAAAACAATCCTCAGGCTGTCAAGAAGCAACGAGTGGAACACCCCATTAAAAGCATCAGGTCTTCAATGTGCACAAGGAGGAATACTCTCTTGCATAAAATTTCAGAGAAGGAACAACTGCAATTGCAACAGATTGTTGCACATGTAGTAAAACAAAAGGGGATTCTGACTATATATAGCACCTTCAACCTGGGCTAAAAATAAACATTGTGGGAGCATGTCCAATGTCAGAGAGAAAAATATTGTACATAGTGGCTGCCACTGTACCAAATGCCCCCTGCTTTGAATGACTATGGAGTTTATACTCAATGGATGAAATTTCTGAAAGATTGAGGCACAGTGTTCCTTCCCAGGTGTGGAATGCAATGTGGCAAGACATGTTTTTAAAACACATTTCTGCAAGTATTTGAGAAAGTACTGTGAAAAATACTGTTCAGATGGCATGTAAGCTCACTTAAGATCAGCCACATAGACAAGAATTCCACTCCCCTGTGCTGGAGGGTTATTTGGAATGAAGGATCTACTACCATATGTGTGAGATGATGACACAATTCTGTGTTGTAATCTTAAGTATGGCTTCCAAAATATTTAAAATGACTTTACAACCAGATCCTAAGTTAACTCTATTGCTTATACTTGACACGGGTATGAGCAAAGACTTGTTGCCCAAAGATTAATATCCTGATTTATTCAAAGCACCTAGGCTAGAAATAAGATTATACTGGAAGTATGAAAAACAGAATTAAAAAGCACTGGAAATGCTAACAGCTAAATGACTTACTAGGAAAGACTTCCTTAACAATATTTATTTCACAATGACTTAACTGTCCCAGCAAGCCACTATTATTCTTTAAGAAGATATATTCTGGGATGACTCTTGAGTTACTTCCCTTATAGTTTTACCTAAGCACTTATTTCATCTCTGAGAAAGGATTTATAAATTTATTTCGTGCTTGAGAAGTATTTCCTTAGTTTAGCAATCTGTACACTCTCAATTGTGACTGTAATCTGAAAGGGCAAGGAGGAGTGTTTTTGTGTGTGTGTTACAATACATCAGTAGAAGCGTTTTTTAAAAAAAGAAAGATACATTCAACATAACGTTTTACCCAAAAAAGTTTAGTATCCTTATGTTATGTGCAGTACATGGCATAAATCCCTACACTTAATTATCCACAGCTTCACTGTTTCACACCAATATGAAAAATGAGTAAATTTTCAGACTTTCCATCTCAGGATAGTTTTTATTGCTGAAAGAAACATGAGAAGAGGGCTTGAAAGAAAACAAAGAGCTTCACTTTTTTTTTTCCTTTTCAGGAAAACGCACAGAAGCTAAATTTAGCTCCTTGATCAGATTGACCCAGTCTTTAACCCTGGCAAACGTTACCACAACACACTTCCAACAGACAATAGTTTGCATACCAACATCACACTGGAAACAGATGTGCATGTTGAACAAGCTTTCTTGGGTGATTCTCTGAGAATCTACTTAGACGAAAAAACTGAAAGGCCTTTTTTTTTTCCTAATTGGGGCATAAACTACATCTTCTTACAAGCACAGAGATGGCAAGAGTTTCTGAAACTCTTCTCCCACCCTGTCTCCCTCCCTCCTTCTTAAATTTATTATGTCACAAGTATGTTTTGACCAATGTTTCTTAATATCAGTCACTGGAAAACCATTGCTTGGCATGAAGCTCGATTATTATCTTTTTTAAAAATTGTTAACAGCTGGCCTATTCATGGGTGATGGTTGCACAGTTTATATATCAAAATGTTTGGAATGTGAACAATTACTTCTTTTACTTTCTCACAAAGTCTCCCATAGTTTAGATAAACTATTTTTTGTCCTTACTAAAAATATATCGTCCTCCCACTAATGCCTTTCATTCATCTCCTTTCCTCCTCCTTCAAACACTAGTGCCCTATTCTCTTTGCTTTCGTTCCCCACCCCCAATTCTGGGACACTCAGAATACCAAGAGATCAACTCTGTCAGCATGAGATATTAGTCTAAGAGCTTATTCACACATTACTTTTGACCTTCTCTTTCCTCTGTGTTGTGTGGATATACAAATACATGAAGTAGTACTTAGAAAAAATCACTTCAGTTCACAACGTCAACCTAAAGCAGCAACAGAACTATTTTGTTCTAGGTTAATTTAATTGAAATGATGGTAAAAAGATGTGATATTCTGCATTGCACTTTGATCTATGGGAACCAGAAGAGAGTACATTAAAAAGTCCACGGTACATTCTTAAAACAGCAAAGGGTAGGCACTTGCACATTGCCTGTATTTTGTAAAAGAACTGTTCCAGATATTTAACTATTCTTATACAGCAAGCAAGACTTGCTGCTGTTAAAAAATAAATACATGTTCTGAAAAATTATTACAGTGAATACAAAAAGCAAAGGTAGCTGTTCTGCCCATAAGGAACATGCCAAAATATGTACTAGTGTAGTACTTTTCTCAGGCCAACTCAAAGGTCAGGGAAATCTTTAGCATTAAGAGATTTCCCCATCAGTCCGGGTGCCATAAAAATCAGGGTGTGGTGTTTGCAAATATTCATGATGTTGAAGCCATGATGTCTACGTAATCATACAATGAAACACGGAGGACTGTTCATCAATATTCAAATTAGACTGTTCCTCCCCTCCAATGCACTAGTACACCGTCACTAGGAAGTTAACAGTACAACAGCAGCTGTCCTCAGATGTGAGACTCAAGTTCTGGCATCTCTGAGTCATGATGAAATCCAACATTCATTCATATGAAAGCCTTGCAAATTGAAAGTTATCTCAATAAAAGCCTTGAACTTGTGAAACAAAAATTCAGTCTTTGGGGAATCTGCTTCTTTCTCACTTTAAATCTCTAGAACAGAGTTCTAAGTATAAGATATTTGCAGTCAAGCATATATTGTTTGACTTCAAATACTAGAAACCCCTAACCACTATGCTCAATGGTCTAAGATGCTGGGAGGTGGACTAAAACAACATCTGGGGGACCTATATTCGAAAAACACTGGTCTAGAAAGAGAGGGCATTCTGGTTCTTTAAACTGAAGCAGAGTTGAAGTAAAAGTGTACTATATATGCTCAGAAGCAATAAAGAAGGAATGCAGTCATACACATGCTGGTGGGTGCAATTGTTAAAGGGATGGTGATATTCTTCACATGGACTGTTGTTGTTTAGTCGTTAAGTCATGTCCGACTCTTCGTGACCCCATGGACCAGACCACGTCAGGCCCTCCTGTCTTCCACTGCCTCCCGGAGTTTGGTCAAATTCATGTTGGTAGCTTCGGTGACACTGTCCAACCATCTTGTCCTCTGTCGTCCCCTTCTCCTCTTGCCTTCACATTTTCCCAACATCAGGGTCTTTTCCAGGGAGTCTTCTCTTCTCATGAGATGGCCAAAGTATTGGAGCCTCAGCTTCAGGATCTGTCCTTCCAGTGAGCACTCAGGGTTGATTTCCTTCAAAATGGATAGGTTTGATCTCCTTGCAGTCAAGGGGACTCTCAAGAGTCTCCTCCAGCACCACAATTCAAAAGCATCAATTCTTTGGTGGTCAGCCTTCTTTATGGTCCAGCTCTCACTTCCTTACATCGCTACTGGAAAAACCATAGCTTTGACTATGTGGACCTTTGTCGGCAAGGTGATGTCTCTGCTTTTTAAGATGCTGTCTAGGTTTCTCATCGCTTTCCTCCCAAGAAGCAGGCGTCTTTTAATTTCGTAGCTGCTGTCACCATCTGCAGTGATCCTGGAGCCCAAGAAAGTCAAATCTGTCACTGCCTCCATATCTTCCACTTCTATTTGCCAGGAGGTGATGGGACCAGTGGCCATGATCGTAGTTTTTTTGATGTTGCGCTTCAGACCATTTTTTGCGCTCTCCTTTTTCACCTTCATTAAGAGGTTCTTTAATTCCTCCTCACTTTCTGCCATCAGAGTGGTATCATCTGCATATCTGAGGTTGTTGATATTTCTCCCGGCAATCTTAATTCCAGATTGGGATTCATCCAGTCCAGCCTTTCGCATGATGTATTCTGCATATAAGTTAAATAAGCAGGGAGACAATATACAGCTTTGTCGTACTCCTTTCCCAATTTTGAACCAATCAGTTGTTCCATATGCAGTTCTAACTGTTGCTTCCTGTCCCACATATAGATTTCTCAGGAGATAGATAAGGTGATCAGGCACTCCCATTTCTTTAAGAACTTGCCATAGTTTGCTGTGGTCCACACAGTCAAAGGCTTTTGCATAGTCAATGAAGCAGAAGTAGATGTTTTTCTGGAACTCTCTGGCTTTCTCCATAGCAATTTGGTCTCTAGTTCCTCTGCCCCTTCGAAATCCAGCTTGTACTTCTGGGACTGTAGGCCTATTTATATTTGTAATGCATATTATATGTAATAGTATTTTTGCAGAGGGTTTGAGATAGATTTTGTGGTTTGTGAAAAACCACAATTGTTTCAAGATATTGCATCAAGCAGATTGCCAGTTTGTGAACATCTCCAAACTTTGCAGTTCATTATTGTCATGTTCCATCAAGTATCTCCAAAGCGTTCCTATCATTAACAGACCTGCTCAGGTCTGGCAGACAAAAGGTTGTGGCTTCCTTTACTGAGTCAATTGGTTTCAGGTTAGGACTTCCTTTTGTCCTACTGCCTTCAACTTTTCCTAGAACTATTGCATTGTATAAGGTAATATAATCCTCATTCACCTTTAACATGTGTTTATTTTGTGCTATGGGAGGCCTGGCAGTGCTGCAACTGTTGTTTTAGGGCACGTTAAAAGAAATTTCAGTTTTTTAAAAAGTGGGGTTTAACATAGCTGTTATAATCTGACAGTCTAATCTTAATTATCATACTCTTACCCTAAATCCTTTCTTTGTGCTCTCTTCAATACAGCATTGAGGACAATGCATAAGCTGGGTTTCTTCCAGGTTAGGTAAACATAGGTTGCTGTAAGATTGCATAGCAAAGAGCTGGTTAAGACATATACAACCCAACATGGCTTGGTTCCTTTGTGTGTTCGGGAACTGGCCTTTTGACAAGTTATGTTCATATACTACCATTTGCATTTTCACACTTTCCTTTAAAAAAAAGAAAGATAAGAGTAATAACAGGAAATAGCCATGTACTGCACAATAGCTATAGTGGCTCCCACATTGCTAATAGTGAATGAGTGATAAAGAGGGGTCTCAAGTCTAATGGATGTATTTTCCCATGAGTCTTAAGAATGGACCTGTAAGCCTTAATAACATTTATTTCTGAGTTCTGGGGATGATGAACATGCCCTTAGGCTTTCACAGCAGATGTACAGTTACCAAATTTTCTGTAAATGGCTCTGTATGTACACACATGCAGGCTTCATCAAGTGCTAACAAAGCAGAGGTGGATGATTCTGGCCCTCCCAGTGTTTTTGGCTTGTATCTCCCAGCAGTTCTAACCAGCACAGCCAATGGCAAGGAACTGTTAAACTATGGTTCAAAAGCATCAGGAGGGCCAACATTTCACCCAATTCTGAACTAGGCTGTAGTATCAGCCCTGTCACATGGTTATGCACTCTGTCAGCTCAGCTCATCACAAGGTTTCATCTGAACACCATGGCAGATCAAGACTTGCTCCTGTTTCTCACACCAAGAAAACCACTCCTGGCAACTCCTGCTCCTTCCTTTCCTTTCCTTTGGAACTAAACAACTTGACTATTTGATATGAATTATGCTACCTGCTTCTAGACTTACGTCTACTGGAGCTTGGCCACTGTCCACGTGTTCCATGCTACTTGCTTCTGGTCTGTTGGGCTAATAAACAACATAACTGTCAGACCCCAAAACCTGATTTCTGGGCCTTAACATCTTCTCCCAGAGAAAATGAGAGGCCTATCAAAAGGCCAACTGTGCAGATTCTCACTCCCACCCCTGCACCAGCAAACAAGATATCTTTTTATAAATAGACTTTAACTGATTGGAGTACATTTTTATATTTGCAGATTTTTTGAACTATACTTTTACAATCAGTGCATTTTGGACCCTTTTTTTTAAGCTTTACAACAATTGCTAACTTTGATTATATCTTGAGTATATTTCAGTGATTTGGGTGTTGTTTAAAACTAGTTTTTTAATGTATCAGTTGTAGGTTGCTTCAGTCTCTTGTGGGAAGAGTGGGATGATGTACATTTCATGTTGGCTTGGCGTCTTTTTCAAAAATTCTGAAATGTGCCTAAGTAAGAAATGGAAGTTTGCCACACTGTTGTTTAATATCCTTGTGAGTTCATATGCCTAATTTTTCCATCTGTATCTGTATTTGTTTGGCAACTCCTTTGGGTCTAATGCTTCATTGCCAGATTTCTCTGCCAATGCGTCTGTTCTCCTGGGGATGTGTGTTCTTCGGCTTTCTCTGGTACGTCCACTGGGCAATGGCTACTACTTCTTCTAAAAAGTTGTTTGTCATAAGTCATTTATAGTCTTCTTTGCTGACTATACAGGACTACCGAACAAAGCCAGCTGGCAGCCATACTACTTGTTGTTTAGCCTTGGTGGCCACAGGGTTTGGAAAGACATAGCTAATTCCTGAAACTAAGGAATTGTCATTTCTGTTGTAATTGTCTAGTTGTGGTTCTGTTTTCTGCTCTCCTATGCCAAAAGGAAAATTAATCTAAACGACAGGAAATGGGGTTCCCCTCCAAAAACCTAAATTTTTGGCTCTTTCCCTCTCTATAGGCTAGCTAAAGTTGGATACAATTTCCTTTTTGCAAAGCAGCCTTTTAGACTATGAATCTGAGGAAACTCAGATGGAGAATCAGCCTTCTTGGCAAAAGGATATAAATATCCCCAAGGATACAGTTTATTATGCAAGTTTGCTCACAAGGTTTGTCAGATTACTCTAGGCTTTCTCAGGCCAGATGTACTTAGAGATCTAAATAAATCTAAATGAAATGCTCAGTATTATTAATGCATTAATATCAGAACTGCATAGATTGCAGTCCACAAATCATGTCTGGTATAACTTCACTGTTCAGTTTGGTGAAATTCTATGGGGTTACTACAGGGTTATTCAAAAATGAAATGTTTTAAAAGAAAATACCATCTTTTTCGTGACCATCAAATTTAGTCTATTATGAGATGAAAGAAAAAAATAGACATATAAAACAAAGTAATAAAGCTATAATAAAATGTAGCTTGGAGCAAGTTATTTACATAAAATGAGGTGTTTTGGGTTTTTTTTTTTTTTTTAATCCCTACAGTCCCCCATTTCTCTGGCACCAGTGCAGTGCAGTGGAATAGTGTGTCTGATCTGGATTATTCCCATCCAGTTTAACTAGCTGACCTGAGGCTAGCCACTGTCTGTCAATTTAATCAACCTTCAGTTGTTATTCTGAGCTAAAATGAGGAAGAATTGATCATATACATCACCCTGGATTCTTTAGAAGAAAGGTTTGAAACTAATGTAATAGATTATAAATAAGTGTGAATGTGATCAAGATGGTCGTATTACTTGCAAGGAAACATGATTGGCTTTGATTTCTTGTTCAGTGTTCTGCTTTTTAGGAGAGGGCCACTAGCAAGCATTCAACAAGTTTTGGTAACCTGATATTTAATGGGACTTGCAGCACAAGCCAAGTACTTGGAAGAGCAAGAAATCCAACTAAAGAAAATGTTTCACTCCAGTTTCTAGTTCTTGGTTGCTGTTAAAGTAACTCAAAATATAACCATAATCTAATTTAATTATCACTCTGGAAACTCTGTATGATGCAGTTTAATACAGAACATGTGAGGTACCATACAATTATCTCTGTAGAATATTGATAGTAGGCTCTTGCTTCAATTATTTGATATCACGGTTATTTTTCAGATCATTGGAATGACTTTCAAATCTTTCAGCTGGATTTGTGAAAATGTTGGTGGGCTGCCACAGTTGTTCACCCAACCTGAAGCCTAGAGAGCAGATTCCCATAACAGTATAATTAACAATTTAGTGCTGCACCAGAAGTACAAGAAGTAGGTGATGATGATGATAAAAAAACCACCGAACTGTGGCATGGATATAGGGGGAGGGGCAGGTTGTATAGCAGTGCCAGAGGGATCATAAGGATACACTGCATGATAATTTATGAGTAGCCCTTCTGTTGCACTGTGTCAGTTTCACTCATTCCTCATTCAGATATTATGGAAATAGTACATTCCCTTCTTGGACTCTGGTTGCTCACTGTATTGATTCAGCACACCTTTCACATTTCAGATGTATTATGCAACAAAATGTTTCAGAGTGGAGTGCTGCTATTCAGTATTATGCCTGAGTCACAACGAAAACTGAAATTACTAGAAATAATGTTTAAGGCTCTCAGAGTTAACAAGACAGAGCAATTGTGGCTAGACTAGGACCAAAAGGACTTGGCTTTAAATTGTCCTTTATGTTCACACCACAAGGTTCTGTGTATGACCTTGAGCTAGACGCTGTCTCAGTCTTGATGTGCCTCCCATCACAAGGTCATTGTGAGGACAAAGGTGAACGGTGTTCATTGACAGTGGATTAGAACCAAAGGACCATCAGTGGCAGGAAAATAGCCATTAAGGCTGTGCTCCCGTAAGCAGACTTTGGTCCGAGCAAGGAGGATATCTCACAGACCACCACATTGTTGCATAAGAGTTCACACAGTGTTATAATAAGTTGGTTATAGCAGCAGTTCTTATGCTTCTGCATGAAGATGTGCAAATAGAAGAACATCTTGTTAATTTAATTTCAATTTTTGTTGCAATATTTTCATGAAAAAGACTTTCTATCCCTTGAGGAAGGGTATCTTTCAAATCTTAACTCCACAACAATAAAATTAATGTTAAGACATTGAATTTAATTTGCTTAAACTTAAATTGCTTACAGTTTTACTCATCCACGGCTTTTCCCTTCACAATAAACTTATCCTTGTTGTAGTCAGTTCTTATCTATTTGCACCACTGTGATTTGGGGGTTGTTTTAAAACGCCCACACATTGCACTAACTCTGATTTATACACTTGGCTTTACTGTGGCCCTCACCCTGCCTATAGATTTATCCCATGTCATCCCCTTATAGCAATTTATAACCACCATAAAATGTCATCTAGAGGTCCTTTTTATGTTTTCTGAATAATGGCTAGAAAGAATTGTACAGGGAATCAAAAATCTAATGAGTTGTGCATTATTTGACTATTTATAACCAGAAAGCAGTCACTGACAAATTTTGGCAATTTTACAGCTAAAAGCCTAGGCTATTGTGCTTTTGAATGTAATTTATTAAGCAAATAAAACTCCTTACTGGTAATGGAGCCTGTTAAACCTATGGTACTGCATAAGCTCCAGGCTTCTACAGCTGTGGAGGCTTCATAATACCTGCATACATCTTGCATGTCTGGACACTAATATTTTACACTTACATCATAGTTTCATTTATTCAGTTGCTTTTATGCTCATGATTGGGTTGTAACCAGACATTTAGAGTGAAAACCTTAGGTGGTAGGAGGAGCTGAGCAAGAAATGAATTTCATTTATTCTGTGAAGATTTAAATCCCTCTTTTATGAGGCATAGTGTTTAGTAAAGCCAAGTGGTAGGGGAAAAATGTTAATGGCTCAAGTGATGTAAAAATAACCTTAGGAAGGGAAATAGAAGGCAAAGTAGATGGGGAGGTAATAGAAACAAATTATTGTAAGGGAGGGATGGACATGTTTAATGCTTCAGTATCATTCGTGCACTGTGGTTGGATAGTGCTTTAGCCTACTTATTATGTTAAGAAAATAATGTAGTCTGTGGTTGAAAACTCAGCTCAAATTCTCCACATGTGAAATAGAATCTGTAAGTAGACCTGATCAGTTGCTGAGCAGTGTCAATTCTGCCCAACACACATGGCAGCCTTGTTTTTACAAGTGGAACCTGCAACAAACTGTCCTGTGGAATTTGCTTCTGTTCAAGGTTCCAACCAGCTGCCAGCCATGCCCTTTTTAAGGGTACTCCTTTCCTGCTTTGACCCAATTTTTCATTTCATTTTTCATTGGATTTATTAGATATATATTCCATCTTTCTCCCAAAAATGGGACCTTTGGAGCTCATAATAAGGGCATTTTAAAAACTGCAGTTAAAGTGCGAAACAAGTTTCAATATTAAAGCCTAACCAAATTAAAAAATACAGTTTAAAGTACATCAGTAAAGAAAACTGACAACTTCTCACTTGTCAGAAGTTCAAGCCCGTAACAGTTTCTATGGAAAGTATTCTAATGAATAGGGTAGGTGGAAGTTTAAGTAGGTACATAAGGAAAAGAGCACTTTTTGCCATTCTGAATCTGTAGGATCATCACTCACTCAAGCCCTATTCAGGCATTAATATTTGTGTGTAGTAGCATGTAATCAGAGCTGAAGTGGTGAAGTACATAAAGTTTTGGATGAGGATTCAGGAGACCTGAATTTAAATCCTTGCTCAGCCATGGGAAGTTGGGTACCACTGATAAACATTCTTAAACAACCCTATTAGAGTTGCCATTGGTTGGATGCAACTTGATGGCACTTAACACAACAGTGTGCAATCAGAGAAGTGCTCTAGCCTCATACTCTTATTGTCTCAAGCTTCGCCTTCAGCTTCATTCAGGTATACATGCGGAGAGTGACAAGTGAACAGTAGAGCTTCTGCTATCCATGGCAGCTCTCTTCGTGAATTAGTATCCTGGAAATTCAGGGATTCAATTCCCATGGAGAGCCCACACAGATAACAGTAGTCCTCCTTTTCACATTCACTGCCTTCTACACATTACTTATGACAGAAGTGGTGATGGATGGGTTGAGGCTACAGCTCTCTTTAAACATGTGGTAAATACACCCAAAATATTAACATCTGTATAGGAATACTTTGAGACTATTAAATGTTCATGTTCTGGAGCTGGCAGCCACAAAACCAAACTTCTAGTACCATAAAAACAAAAGCTGGTGTACCATAGATCGTAATGGCTGAAATCCTGTTGTTGTACTGCTCTAATAATTTTTTTCTTATATTCAGCCTAAATTTGGCTTCCTGTAGCTCGAGCTCATTATTACATGTCCTGCACTCCGGAATGATTGAGAACAGATCGTGCACCTCCTCTGTATGACTACCTTTCAAGTATCTGAAAAGTGCTGCAATATGAAATAAATGAATTAATGAATGAATGAATGATATTGGCAAAACCAAAATTGACATCAGTGGTTCTCATAATATATTAATATTGCATTACTATTGTTATTGCTATTATTATTTTTATCCATTACATTTTATCCTGCCTTTCCACTAAAAAAAAAAAGTTCACTAAACATTAAAAATAATGTTCACTAAATTCATTCAGAATAAATCTAAAAATTATCACAATAATCTGTAAACATAAAAGCAGTTTAAAATGCCAAATTGAAGAGGTATGTCTTCAGATCTTTCCTGCAAGCAGCAAGAGTAGGCATGGATTGCAGCTGGAAGGAGAAGGCATTCCACAGTCTAGGAGGAAGAGGGCCACCATCCATACAGGCCTTTGCAGGCCGTCGAATTCTCTGGTGGGTCTCTCTTAAAGATCTTAATGTCCACACAGGTTCTTAGCTAGACAAGTGATTCCTTAGATAACCGCGTCTCAAGCTGTGTAGACCTTTGAAGGTTAAAACCAACACCTTAGTTTTCAATTGGCAAAAAAAAGAAAAAAAAAGAAAAGTGGCAATCAGACAGTACACATCTTTCAGTATCAGAGTAATATGATCTAAATACTGTGTACCAGTTATTAGATTGACTGCTGTATTTACACCAACCAAAGCTTCTAAACACTCTTCAAGGGTAGCTGAATGTGGAGTGCCTTGCAGTTGTCAAGAGGTCATTGTTGTTGGTCTACTCAGGAAAGGTCACAGCTGGTTTCCTAAGCAGAGTTGTGCAAAATCTCTCTTTGCCATTCCTGCCAACAGGGAATCCAGGGACAGTATGGAGTTAAGAAATACTCCCAAATTGTGACAGAATTTGTTATTTCCAGAGGAATGCAATCTTTTCCAGAAGAAGTTGAGCAAGTTCTGACCAATAGCATCTCCACTTCTTTAGGCTTTAATTTGAGTTTACTCATCCTGTTCTTTGGCATAATAAGAACACAAACAACTGTACCCTTAAATAAGCTAGTTAACAAATGTTAAATATGTGCTCAGATAAAAATATTTCATATTCTGTCTGGAAAATACTCAAGGGACAGTCCGTCTCAGGCAAATGAGTTCTAATACTGGGGATCAGGCACCCAGTAATCTCTCTCTCTCTCTGTGTTGTCCATGGGTATTTTATTCTCAGGAAGATTGTATGGATTTGCTATTCCTTCTTTATTTGGAGAAATGTGTATCTTATTAGTGATCCATATTCCCATCACTTCACTTGCTATTGCCCTGTAAATTTTGTAAAATAATAGGACTCACTTTGCCTTTCTGTGGGGGGGAAAAGCCCATAAATTAAAACTCTACATGTAATGTCAAATGACTGATTTATATAATTTTTGTAGAGGGAGTTTCTTAGCAGATTGTGCACTGTTGTAAAGTTCTTGTGTACTAATTTGTTTTTTCTTCATTAACCTTCCTTACCACCTCCTTTTCCCCTCAAGGTAACCAGATGCCAGCTGCAGCTGGAGCTGTATACAATCTAGTTAACTTTAAAGTTTTCTTTTAGATTTATTTGATATTACAGATTTGGTGAGGTAGAATGTTAATCAACACCTCTGTAGTGCTTCTTTAATTACTGCATATCTCTGGAGTCTGATAAAGCTTTGTGTTTCTTACCGGGTCATAAAGTTCTCCCCCTCCCCTACTTTCTAGCCTTCCTTCCTAAAAGGAGCCCCTGCCATCTATAGTAAATTGTAGCTCTCGTCTTGATAATACACTGCTTTGACAATAAGGTCTCAAAGGGTGCTTACTGAAAGAGATTAAACTGTAATTAAAGTGCCCTGTGAGTAAGAGGGAAGGAAAGAAAAGATTTGTGGTTTTCATAAAGCAGAAAAAATACACGGGCTGGTGTTTACAGCTTGGAGACTTTTTTTGCCATCTTGACACAAAACATTTTTATTTTTAGCAGACCATGGTTTTGCAGTGGTGCCTTATCAATCCCACAATGCTGCTCAATGAAATAATTGGTCTATGGTAGTCCTAAATCAGGAGTAACCAGCTGAAATGCAGGAAAGAAGCCTGAAACACCCATATATAGAAGCAAATGAGAATCATCCTAAAAGTATAGATTTATGTAACTGTTTTGCAGCTCTTTTTTTTTAAGTTTAATTGAACATAAACCAATATAAGATCATTCTGTTTAAGTTAAAAATTGTGTGAGAGTGTGTGTGTCTGTGTCTGTGTGTATAAAAACCTTTCTTCTTATCAGCTTGGCTATTAAATATTGTGGCTTACCAGCTATCAGTCTCCGATCAGCACAGTTAGTGCATTTTACCTTCCAAGGAAGTGCACTTTGAGCCAGCTGGAGCACGAAAAATGTAGGAGCTGGAGAAAGTCATAATTGAAACAGGCGACTGCTCCAGTACAGACAGGAAATAAAAGGAAGACTGGACCCTTCAGTGGATTAAATTAGATGTTTCAAATTCAGACAGTATCAGAGGGAAGAAGGAAGACTTATTTAGAATTTTTAAAAGGTAACAGTAAGTTCATTCAGATGAATGTTCCCCTTCCTGACTACCTCCCCCTATAATACACATACAGTATTTGAATCACATAGACCCTGTTTTAAAAAGTAGCAGGTTCCACTGGTGAGCATCCATTTTTTCTGTCCTCAGAAGGCATGACTTTAGAATACTACCTCCAGAAGAACAGTAAAATTTATATTGCTGTCATTTTTTTTAAAGTGGGGAAAATAGCCTTCTGTTATGGCTATACCTCCCAAAGTTAATGCAAATACTTCAGCTGATGCAAAATGCAGCAGCTAAGCTACTAAATGGCACATGGTATCTAGATCAACACTTGCTTAATCACTGATACTGTGAGCATATTGATGCAAATTTTTATACCTTAACTTCCACTTAACAAAAACACAGGAAATGAACTCCATTCTAATTCCCCAAATACAAAACAAAAAATAACAAAACCTCCAGCTTATTTATGAGTAAGCCCTTAAACACAAGACTTCCTTTTCCCAAGCATTGGAAGGGATTTCCAAATGGAAGTAAGCATTGCATGATGGTGCACTGCAAACTTGCTTTTGTAGATGTTGCTACTATCAAAGTTTATGTTCAGTTTCAACTGTTGCAAACTATTCATTGGCCAAAACCGTGTTGCTTAGTGTAGTAAATCACAGTAGGCCCATGGAATCAATGGGGATTTGGTGAGTCAACTCCTCCATAAATTCTATTGATTCAGTTGGGCCTACTATAATTGTGACTTACTTTAGCAGAGTAAGTTAGTTAAAGTAGACCCATTTAAATCAATGGAACTTAAAGAGGAGTTGACTCACTAAATCCCCATTGATTAATGTTTGTAGTGCAATTCACTATGCTAAGCAACCAGATTTTGGGCATTATTATGACCTATATAGAGAACAGGGAGTTGGGTGTGATTATGGTATAGTGTTTATTTGAGGCGGAACTCAAGGCAGAATATCAGTGTGCCTGCATTTTGAGTGAGGGGCTTGATCTGTGATCATACATTTGGGGAATAATTCAAACGATAACTTTTTTAAAAAAAAATCTTTAAATCAATGGGCTCTCTTTTGGGAAACTCCCTGCTTTTTAAAACTCAGGAACACGTAAATGCCAATGTTGAAAAAATAAATTCTATCTTTACTTGAATGATGTAAGGTAGAAGAAGAAAACTCAAAGTTGTTGTATAAATAAACAAAGTACATGGCAGCAGTACACCTCAGACTCACCAACCTCTTCTTAACAAGATCAATCTCTAAAGAAACCATATCCACTTACAAAGGAGAGGGAGTTGCCATTTAAATCTCTCTTGTAAAGAGACGAGCCCTGCATTATACAAAGTGTTACTCACAGTTGGTGTGCTACTCTGAAGCCCCCCCCCAAAAAACACACATTCCAGGATCAGACATGTTCCACCAAAAAATAGACCTGTGTGAGGAAGAAAGGATACATTTTTAACTAAATTTTTAACTTTATAGTTACCATTCAAATTACTCACTTGGATACAAGGCACAAATAGATATTTGAAACTATGTAAGATAGCAAGATTTAAAGGCAGAATTGTAGTTTCAGTGAATAACAGTCATAATTACAACGCTGGTGAAAAGATGAAAAGTGCAATTGCCACCATTCATTTCTATGGAGAAAATAACATAGACATCTCTCATGAACCATAACTGTACAGTGGCTACAGCCAGTGTATAATTCAAGGTTATGAAGGCACCATTTTGTGGAAACAGAAATATCTGTAATACAAAACAGTTTGAAAATAAGCTATGGTTTTTGCAAATGTATATATATGTATGTATACATATGCACATAATCCCCTTCTTGGAGCCACAGATTAACATGGTAAGGGGGTTTGAGTGTGTCAGAGAAGCCAAGAGCAATGCCATCAAGAGGAGGCTAGACTCTGTTACAATCATAGACTCCTAGCAGGGTCACTAAAGGCAGAATGTTCACAGCTAAGGCAACAAATTATGATGCATTCACCCTCTTCAAGAGAAACAGCTGCATCAGCAGACAAAAATGGATAGTTCCAATGATGATAGGTGCAGAGAAACATCTGGAAGGCAGAAGTGATAACTGAAGGTGATTCTGGCAGACGATCTCTCACAAACAATAGTGATACTCAAGCTAATTTTTGTTAGTACTGTGTGGAAGAAATGAAAGGTAAACCACTGCTGAACTTTTCTTACCTTGAAAACCATATGATGAAACAGTCCAAAATGAAACATGAGATAGTGCTAGAAGATGAGACTCCCAGGTCAGAAACATTTGATTACCTAGTGAGGAAAAGCAAAGGAAAAGTACAAATAGCACTGTTGCTAATGACGCAACTAGATTGAAGTCAAAGGGACGTCTATAATGATAATTAGTTTCATCAACTAACTTTTGTGTTGTTTTTCCTTTGTTACCATATCTTCTTTTTCTCCCTTTAATTATTTCATTCACATTGAAGTCAAATTGTAACTTATCTAGCATTAGGATTTTAGTCTGGCATTTTAATCGCAAACATTTTTCTCAGAGGCCAGAATGTTCACATTGTCATACCTTGCTTAAAACAGGAACTTAATTGTACTCACCAGAGAAAGCATACTTATGCCCCAACATCATTCTTGTTGGTGCTAGCTTTCCTTCTGGTGATTTGAGACATGATTTTTCTTTTCTTTTCTTGTTCTTATTCTTTTGAGAAGCACCACAGTGAAATTAATAAATATATCATAATTTTTACCCAATAATGAGCAACATCAAGAGCATTTGGAACAACTAACATCAAACCTTCCTTGGTACACATTGAGGGGCATAAAGTACTCACTGACACTGCTGTGAAGTTGTCTGTTCTTCTTCACACTCAAAAAGGATTCTGTCGGTGCAAAACTCCTATTTTCTTAGGTTCATTTCGGTCCTCCCAACATCAGTCCATAGTCTATTAATTAAGTGACTTCCAAGTAACCTAGTTCTCCATGTGACCAGGACTTAGATTTTCCTGTGGTTCCATCCACTTTGAGAGGTTGGTGGTTCTTTTTTTGCACATTATACTCCTGGCATGCACTAATGTTCCTTAAAGATTTACCGATTTCTGAAAAAAAAAAACTATTCAGATACTTTTAATTGGAAGGGGTGAGATGGTAGTTAAAGAGTCGATGCACCCTGGATATAGGATTTAAATCTTTGACAATTAAGCTGCTATCTCTCTCCATATGTCACTGGGTGCACTATTTGTTAGGTAATTGGTTTTATCAATAGAGATTGGCTTCAGGCATCCAATAATGATTCTGGATCTACCTGTTTTTCATAGGCTGAAGTATACCACACTTGTGAATTCACCTGCAGAGCAGCATAAGGCCAAGGCTGCAGCATTTAGTGTCTGTTGTTGTGTGCCCCAGCATGTTCCCAATAGTTTTCAAAGAATGTTCTTTGCGGAGACTTTCTGCTTTGTATTTTGGCAGTCTCTCATATAGGTTAGCATACAATCCAAAGTCGTGCCTAGGTATTTGGCGTTCAAACAATGATTTAGTTTCTGAGTAACATGAAGTTTCTGAGTTACCTGCTTGTGTCTTAGATGGAAGGCACAATTATGAATTTTAGCTGGGTTCAGTGTATGTTGATTTCTATTCTAATGCATCTGTTGTGATTCTGCAATGGGATGCTGTGGTAGGAAATGTAATGGCAATTAAACTCCTTTTAGAAGTTAGAATGCCTCTGTCTAAGCTCAAGCACAATAATGACAGAATAAATATTCAGTATGCATTCCCCGCTACTGTTATAGACCTTTCTTCAATAGCCCTAGACTCCCAAGAGAGGTCTTTTTGGGGGTGGGGGTGCAAGAGGCTGCCTAGAACAGAAAGGACAGTAAAACCTTCACTGTATGAGTAGCTTTCTACTTGGGTAATGTTTTGAGATTCCCATGCAGGCATTCAAAAAATGGTTAATTTGAAAGACTGCCTATCATTCTTTTCATATGAAGAAGAATAGCCTTAAAAGAGACAGTCTGTTACACACAAAGCCTCTCCACATGGTTAGGATTTTTCAGGATCCACAATTTTGTGAAGACAATCCATGAGTACTAGAAGGCTTCCTATTCAAACGGTTCCTTTCCCCATGGAGACCAAAACAGACAAGGGGCAGGGCCAGAACACCCTCCCTGTTCAGTTTCCATTTATCCTTTTTTTTTTTTTGAATGCCTCAGCAGGATCCAGAAAATAAGAGTCCATAGTTCCAAAATAAGGAATTGTAAGGCCTTCTCATTGACCCGAACCCAAAACATTTATGATCAATATGTGAGACCTCAGCAGCATCCATATCTTCTCTAGATGATTAATCTCATTATGGAGATTTAGCCAAATTTACTGGGAACTAAGGGCTGTCCAAACCCATTTGCTACCATTGAGGTAAGAAGAATAGAGCTGTGACTACTTCTAGTCACTAGGACCAACAGGAGGGGAGATGTTACTCTCACCTCCTGCTTGTGAGCTCATAGAGGTGTGTGCTGGGTTACTCTGAGAAACAGCATGGTAGGTCTAAATTTCTCAGGGCTGTTCTTATGTTTTGCCAACAGTAAACTCTTGTCCATGCTTATCCAGAAGTAAGAGTTGTGGTGATCAGTCGGACTTATTGGCAAGTCAGTCCATGATCTATTCATTAATTTCCCTTACTCTCTGTGGAATCGAATTACGGTAGAATCTTTTACCTTCATCAGTCTTGTTACCTAAATTTTAATTTGTAGCAGTATAAAGCCTACCTAGAAGCAGGAAAAAAACAGCTAAGCTGATGTTTAGCTATTTGCTAAAATAGTGTTACTTAAAACTGAATGTTTGTTATGAATTCAGTAGTTAATACTGTAGTATGAGCGATCAGTCTTATTGCTCTTTATTTAGGCTTTTAAAAAGCCAAGTACTGTTTGCAAGGAGGTTCAGGATTTCAAAAGAACTTCAAATATCTCAACTTGGTTATACAGATTTCAGTAGCCTCAATGGATTTCCATTGGTACAATTGAGAATAAAATGTGCCCTGCTGTTTATAATAAAAACTTTTTATTGCAACTGATGTGAATGAACTGCTGTCACAATAAGCACATCTGTTTACATTCATATCCATTAAAGCTGTATACATACTCTTCACATGAAATGCTTAATGGTAATGACATTGTGGATCATTGCTATCGCAGAGCTTTGTGTCACATCTAAGGCAAGAGATCCTTTCATATATACTCTGTCATGCATGGGGAGTAGCACTTAGAAAGAAGCTAGTTCCATGTGCTTCCAAAGAGTATCAGTATTTTAAAAACATAGGAGCCCGGTGTTTATCTAAGCCCTCTAAGTATTTCACTCTTTTGACCATTAGCATCATAATACTCTGCATAAATTTCCCTCATACCCTTTTCAAAGTTATCTAAACCAATGGCCCTCTTCAGATTTTGTGACAGAAATTCCACACATTAACTATGCACCCTGTGAAGACACACTTCCATTCCTCTACTTTCAATCTCTTGTGAATGGATGATCCTGGGTTCCAGTATTATATGAGAAGAATGTAAAAATTCTATCATGTTTCTCTATTCCTTGTATAATTTCATATTGTTTGTTGTTCTTGCTGCTCATGTTGGAATTTTGTTTTAATGTTGGAATGATTTATCAACAAAAGGAGGCTGAATCTGGAAAGAAGAAAATAGAAGGCAATGTCTGATAATAATGGTCTTAATATTACTTGTTAGATGATCTCTGTGTTTGAGCAGTAATCACTTTTTAATAAATAATTGGGTGATTAATTAGCAATATTAGCTGTTAGTCAAACATGCTGTTTTTGGTTTCTGTCCATAAGAGTTTTCATTTGTGGAAAAAGTTGTGGATATGTTGGTAGTTCTCAAATTAAGTTTTTAATTTAATGGTAATTTAGTCATGCAGTTGGACATGCACTGATTCCTGGGTCAGTAAATTGTCTGTCAGATGTTGCTCTGCCCTTAGTAGACATAGGGGAGTTGTATCTTTACATTGCCCGAATAACAGAACTCCTTGTTTCTGAGATGGACGTATAAGATGCTTAGCAGCTGGAATTTATAAGGAGACTTATTAAATGAAACAGCAGTAGCCAGCTCCCTCCTACTGTAGCATACTTGGAAGTGAAGTACCTGAACTTTTCCAAATGTGCTTGGCCTTTTGTACTTCAGTCTGCATCTCTGTATTTCATCTTCCTTGTGTTTGACAGTTTTTGACCTCACAGTAATTTATTATTCTTTTTATTACTACTTAAGATCATGATAATTGAGAGACTTTATTTATATGATTACAAGTTAGTAAGGAGAAGATTAAGACACACCCAGAGAACATGCCATAAAGATGAAACTCTCTAACATTCGTTTCTATTTTATTAAGTAGTGACCTTTCTGTTTGGGTTTTTGTGTTGCAGGATGATGGTTGCAAACATATGCTGTAATTGTTTGGAGAAGGAATGTGAACAAAAGCAATATTGTACTTACATAATAAGAATGTTTCCTTTATGCAGGCATTTCACCATATCTAAAAAATCAGTTGCAATGCTGATGCGAGAAAGTATACTTTTAAGGTGCTATATTATTTTAATTGATTCTTGTCAAGATGTTTGTAGTACAGACATATAGTTTCTCTGGGAGCTTTTATTGGATAAATGGTAGGGTATAGATTTATTCATTCAGTAAATAAATAAATATTATAGAGAGTGTTCTCAAATATAGAGAGTATTTAGCATCCTTAGACCCTGTCAGCAGGCTGATCTTGTTTCGCGGGGGGGGGGGGGGGAAGCAACCCATTTATTGCTTACACTTTAACTTTCAGCACTTTTGCATTTTTGTATTCAGCATATATTCATTCATACATTCATTCCACTTGTATACAACCTGATTAGTGCAAGGCACTACTCTGGGTGGTTGACAACAATAAAACAAATACACACATAAACAGTAAGGAAAGTAATGATAATAATTTAAAAAACAGCAAAAATCAATAAAACAGTATAAGTACCACATCAAGGCCAGCAGGAATGGTCAAACAATAGGGCAGATTTAATAGATTCATTAGAGGCTGCTAGTAAAAGCTGCTTTAAAGGTTCCCCTTGACATTTAGTCCAGTCGTGTCTGACTCTAGGGCATGGTGCTCATCCCCGTTTGCAAGCCGTAGAGCCAGCATTTGTCCGAAGACAGTTTCCATGGTCACGTGGCCAGCGCGACTAGACACGGAACGCCGTTACCTTCCCACCGAGGTGGTACCTATTTATCTACTCACAAATTTTACATGCTTTCGAACGGCTAGGTTGGCAGGAGCTGGGACAAGCGACGGGAGCTCACTCCATTGCGTGGATTTGATCTTACGACTGCTGGTCTTCCGACCCTGCAGCACAGAGGCTTCTGCAGTTTAACCCGCAGCGCCACCACGTCCCTAAAAGCTGCTTTAAGGAGCATCATTTTAAGGTAGAGAGGGGGGGGCAGGTGCAGCTCAACCAGGAGCCCATTCCAGAGAGCTGGAGGCCACCGCTGAGAAGACACGATTTCTGGTGGATGTCTTTGTGGCTTTCCTTGGAGTGGCAACACATAAGGAGCATTGCCTGTGAAGATTTGGTGGCAGAGGCAGATGTTATTGAGGAAAAGCACTCCGACAAGTAATGAGGGGCCAATCACTGAAGGGCTTTATAAGTAAGAACCAAAACCTTGAACCTGGCCCGGAACCTCACAGGTACCCAGTGCAGGCAAGCCAGGACTGGGGGAATGTGATCACATTTGCTCACATTTGACAGCTGCGTTCTGGACCTGCTGAAGTTTCTGGGTCAGCCTCAAGGGGAACCACACATAGAGAGTGCTACATTGTAGTACAGTCCTAAGCATGTTTACTCCAAAGTAAAGGCAGAAAGAGATGTTACAGGGAATCTAACATTAAAGACAGATTATTTCTTTGTTTGTTTATTTATTTTTCTTTATTATTTCCATTTCTATACCACCCCATTAGTGTTATCACACTCTGGGTGGTTCACAACATACAATAAAACCATACAAAAAAAACCCCACTGTGTTATAAATACAATAAAAATACAAAAAGTACAATAAACCCTGTCACTAGCTAAAACAATGAACCTACTTTTAAACAGAAATACCGAAATTAAAACCCATTTCAGCATCTCAGGTCAATATGTACCAGTAGTAAAAGGCAGCTTTATATAATTCTCTCTTAATTACCCTGTTTCCCCGAAAATAAGACAGGGTCTTTGTCACACACCCCCAGTTCCCCTGTTTGTTTTTCTACACCTCCAGGTTCCCTTTCGGGCACGACATGTACTTCTCACCCTTTTTCGCTGCCACCAGAGGATATGTTCCTCTCTGTACCAAATATGACTATTAGATCAGTGTTGTCAAATATAACAATGTTTATTTATGGGTTTGTAAGTAAATCATATAAAGAAAATCATGGATGGTCTTTTATTATTCATTCAATAAACGTTGCTTTGATTACATTTATGTTTGCTTATGTAGATTCACTTTAATCAAGGTATTTATATATTCAACTCTTTATTTATTTCTTAGCAATTTTAACTCTTTCCAATCTTAACCACATAAACTTTCCAAGACTTGTCCTATTCATATCTCTTTGTCTATCTCTCTATTACTCTTCTCTCTAACACAACTACGGCCCTAACTGCCCAAACTGTCATTAACTGTCTTTTAGTCTCCTCTTATTCTCTAGGTTCCGCCCCTACTGTCCTGTCATAGGCTCCCACACCAGAGCTCTCTTGACTGACAGGAGTGATCTGAGAGCTGTCAGTCACAGTCTTATATTAATTTTTGCTCCAAAAAACGCATTAGGGCTTATTTTCAGGGGATGTTTTATTTTTTTTCATGCACAACAATCTATGTTTATTCAAATACAGTCATGTCATCTTATTCTGGTTGCTGCACAGTGATGGAGGGCGGGGTTTCTCTTAACTGGGGCTTATTTTTGGGGTAGGGCTTATATTACGAGCATCCTGAAAAATCACACTAGGGCTTATTTTCAGGTTAGGTCTTATTTTAGGGGAAACAGGGTAGCTTCTGAAAAAATGAGAAAGATGGCATCTTGCAAACCTCTATAGGAAGCTTATTCCAGAGGGAAGGGGCCACAACTGAGAAAGCTCGGTTCCTAGTGTTGTGTGTTTTTTGTTTTTGTTCTTTGCCTTCTTGGATGTCACAATTCTTAACATTAAGAACTGCAAAGAGTGGTTGGGGTGGGTAGCTATTTTTTGGGAGATATGTTCTGCCAGTTATAGAGGTCCAAACTAGACATGGGAGCTTCGTATTCCAGGGGATACGAATATGAAGCACGGCACCATTCCTGCCCCCCAGAACCAGCCCAGTCCACTCACCAGGCTCCGCACATCATACGTGTCTGTCAACATAATTGTCACACTAATCGTGAAAGTAGTCCTGGCAGCACTTCTCCGCCTCTCCCCACTGAGCAGTTGGCTGCAGGGAGAGGCAGGGATGCACCAGCGGGACTACTTCCGTGATTGGTGCAACAACTGTGCTGATGGATAAATAGATAAAACCTTTATTGGCATAAGTAAAAATTGGACATAGTCACGGTGGTTTTTTAGGTAACTACATATATAGGCATCAAGAGGGCAGAAAAGTGTTAGACATCCTTAAAGGGACAATGGTTTGTCTGCTAACAATAGTATCAAGGAAGTCTGCGACTCTTTCTACAATGTCAGTCATCTCGGCCGTCAGCATATAGAGAACTTTATCCAGATCTGACCTCCTTTCCAGCTTTAATAAAATTGAGGCTATCAACCTTGATCGGTCGATTGAGTGAAGCGGGCAGTGCAAAAACAGATGAACAAGGGTTTCCAGCACCCCCTGTTCACATGGGCAGTGCCTTTGAGAATAGGGAAATGCATTAAATCTGCCATATAATATAGCAGTAGGCATGACATTGCACCTGGCCAAAGAAAAGGCCCTACCTTTTGGGGGGCATTTGAGCAAGGAAAGGTAGGCAGCAGGTTTACCCATTTTAGGAGGAATATGGAAAAACAATGGTAAACAGAATTTATTGGCAGCACTACAAAGGTCCTGGAATTCAATATCCAAAATTCTTCTTTTAATAATTTGGAAAGCTAGCTCTTGACTTAGAGCTCCAAGGTAGTCACTATCTACGTATACCAATTGATTTCAATTTTTTCAAGAGGACCGTTGACCCAAAAGGCGGGACAGAGTCCCGCAGAAGCTGGTATAATAAACTGTCCATGTTTCATTTGTAATAGATACTTAACCAAAATTTGAATGATCTCAACCAAGCTACAGTCTGTATTAAAGATACTCCAGACTCCACACAGAGTACCGAGTAGGGCACGCATCTAGGTAGTCCTAACGCTTTGTGTAAGAAGGAGGATTGTAGCTGTTCGATCGATCGATCCATAGCACTTGCCCAAATTGGGAAACCATAGAGGGCTTGTGGAATAATTTTGGACTTGAAAACTTGCAATGCTGCCGGGACAAACCGATTTCCTGAATTATAGTAAAAATGCAGAATAGATTGAGTAGTGATCCTAGCTGCGTTTATAACCATTTTTCGATGGGGGACCCAAGAGTGTTTATAATGAAAAAGAACACCTAAGTATTTATACTGTTTAACCTGTTCTATGTGATTTCTATTTAGGTTCCATTGAAATTGTTTCCATGTTTTGGCAAAAACCAGTATTTTTGATTTATTATAATTTAATTGTATTTTATTTTTGCTCAGATACTCTGCACATCCATTAATCAGGCGTTTTAGGCCTGGACAAGTGCGGGAAATGATGGCTGCATCATCCGCATAGAGTAGTATCCGGATGGGACGAGTTCCCAATTTGGGAGAGTGGCCATCGAAGTTTGTCAAAAAGGGAGCGAGATTGTTCATAAAAAGGTTAAACAGTAAGGGAGCCAGGATGCAGCCTTGTTTCACTCCCTTGTTAGTTGGGACCTGTTTGGTTACTTCCCGTCTTCGAGAAAGTCGAATTTGGCATGTTGTAGTGGAGTATAAACCTTTTATGAGGAGGAGCAGTCTTTTGTCAATGTCCAAATTTTCCAATTTGTCCCATAACAGTTGCCTATCTATTGAATCAAAAGTTCCCTTTAAATCAAGGAAGGCCACATACAGTTTGGCATTAGCATATTTTAATGTTTTATTAATAAGGTGTGAGAGTATAAAGAAATTGTTGATTGTGGACTTGCCTTTCCTAAAACCAGCTTGCTCGGGGCCAAGAATAGATTGATTGTCAGTCCAAGAGATGAGTTTGTTTAATAGGCATTTTGCATATAATTTTCCAATCACTGATGGATGTGCAAGCCATTCAGAGCCTAGTGAGTGGACTAGGCTGGTTCTGGGAGGCGGGAATGGACCGCTGTGGCACCTGTGGTGCTGCGCTTCATATTTGTATCCCCTGGATATGAATATGAAGCTCCCATGTCTAGTCCAAACCATTAACAGGAGTGTAACCCCATCAAGTCCAGGAAAATATCTCTCTAACTGGTTTGATGATCCTTGCAACAGTAGAATCACTGTCTTCTCTGGATTCAGTTTCAGTTTATTGGTCCTTGTCCAGCCTGTTATCGACATCAGGCAGTGCTCAAGGACCCACACAGCATCACCTACAGGTGAAGAGAAGGAAAGATAGATCTGTGTCTCATTGGGCAACGTAACTGTGAAATAACTACTTCCTCTTTCTCTCCTACCCAGGTTTCAGTTATACACGCCAGGTCAGCCTTTTCATATTTTATCAGATTGAATAGCAGTTCAGATTTATTTTGAACCAACCTAGCATTTAACAGCAAAATGTGCAGATCAGAAGATCTGCTACTAGGGTTACCTTGATTCTGCCAGCTAAAAGGAGGACCAGAGCACAGCACAGTTTACAAATGTTTGGAAACAATTAAACGAAGTGATAGTGGCTCCAAAGAGAAGGAAAGATAACCCCAATGATTATGGTGGCAACTGAGTACATTGATAATGGAATATATGCCAGAATCCAATTACCAATTTACACTTGCATCACATACATTTTGGCGGCAAACTGCCACTCATTAATGAGGGGTTGGTTGCATTCCTAGACAAGCACTTGATCGCACCGCTGGGCACATGCAGAGGGAACAAAATCATCACCTTATTAATGAGCAGCAATTTGCTGCCAAGACTTATGCAATTTCTCTTACACAAGCGTACGATACAAATAGAATTCTAGGCACTAAAACAAAGTGGAAGTGGTCAAATTTCCTTACAGGAGGGTTGGAACCCAGAGAAGAGAGTGAGCTGCAAAGATGGCTCAGCATGAAGGATCCCTTTTAGCAGATAATTGGAGAGAGGACATCCTGATTTAAACAGTGGTAAACTTTTGAAAGAATGATACAGTTTGTTAGAAATCAGCAGGTTGGGTTCTTATAACAGGAAGTAGGCAGATCAAAAAGAAAGTGAAAGGGCTGTGTACATAGCTTTCTAGAGTGAGTATTGCCTGAAATTTTGGTCTATTTTCCTTATCTTTGGTCAAGTGAGAAATTAACTGCACTCATTTCCACCTTTTTTCTTAAAGATTCTTCCACTTTATTGGAAAAAAAAATCCTGCTACTCCTGAGGCACATGCTGTGCTCAAAGCCAAGCCTGCCTGAATAGTTGCTGGTTGCTGACACTGAAAAACAGCTGGGCTATGTCCTCACAGAAGCAGCTGGAGAGGAAAACCCAGCTAGAAACAGCTGTACTAGGTCTATATTACTTAGGCTTTTAATTAAATTCCTTGCAATAATGAAATGACATCTATGCTACTGATCAATGAGAATTAAAACAACAACAGTGTTCTAATAGCACAATTAACATTAAAATACATCTACATACCCATCTCTTTTTTCATGGTGGCAACTGAATGCAGGCCAGAATCCAATTACCAATTTATAATTGCCAACTGAAATCGCATACATCAATGTTCGGCTTTTTCTGTGATCATGGGTCTCTTTCTTATGCAGGGAACTTGTGTAAATACACATCATTGGACTGTAGTGTGTGGTTAGTTTACCATGAATAACCATCCATTTTCTAGTATTTCCGAATTGCTGCTTGGAAAAAGACAGATTATCTAAAAGGAAGTTCACTGAAGAAAGTAAAGGATGGGGAATGAAGTCTCGACAAGCGGCATAATGGAAATTAATTGGGCATCATGTTAAGTAATATTACTTTAATCCCATGACTTTGAGCAGTTCGACTGGATGTATATTTTATGGTCTGTGTTAGAACTGTGCATATTTTACATCCTGGCAACCATTCACTTTTAGTGGTTCAGCTCAGGAAACCCACTTCTCTGCTCTCAAAGACAGGAGTTTGTGCTTTGTATTATTCACCCTGGCATGGAGCATGCAGACGGTTTTCCCTGTTTGCTATCTTTCTGTTGAGCCTTTCACATCAGCTCATTTATCTTTCAGGTGTTATAATCATTGACCCTCAATCAGTATTACATTATCCAAAGCAGGCAATTATCCACATTGTCACTTTTGCATTTGCTCTTTTGACCTGGAGGTCATGGAGGCCTAGTGTAACTGAATCCTACAAAATTATTCCCTTACCTGTCATATAAATAGTCATCCTGGCAAAATGAGACCCATGGGGGCTTTTGCTGAGGTGTTGAGAAGGCTAGTCTAACTCGATCCTTTATTCTGCTCTTTAAGGAATGCAGCACTGTTTTGGCACTCCATCAAAATAAAACAAAGTTCCATTTTTGAGCCTCTCTTTTAAAAAAAAACTTTTTTTTGAGCACCCCTGTGCTTACAAATGCTTCTTTGTGGCCTACTTTATTGAAATTTCCATTCAGCTCTTCCATCTGTTAGCTGTGTTTGCCACTATTCCTAGGGCAAGAATTCTACCTTTCACCTTCATTTGGGGGTGTAAGGTCATAAAACTGTCTGAATTATTTCTGCTATATTTATACCTAAATTAATATTACTTCTCTAACAGATTTAAAGCTTTTTAATTCCCCAGCTCATTATTCATGGTGAGTTTCTCCACTGAAGAGAATAACGTTTGTGTTCCATAGAATAGAAAAGCATTTTATATTAAACCAGTATTTCTCGAAGTCACTGTAGCACCACAAGTTTATTACTAAGCATACATTTTTCTTCCAGTTTTCAACCTGGTTGTGTTTATAACAATGTTGACTGCTAGAGTGCTCAGTCTTGTTTGTAGAAACTAAAAAATCTTTGCCCAAACCCCTTTTTTTTTGCTCTCTCTCTCTTTTGGCAGTTTATTCAGTACTTGTTAATACAGCTTGCATTCTGCAAGCACAGGTACATTCCTGGCTGCCACTGGAAATCCCCACTATTCCATTCTCAGTGTGATAAAAGTGAAGAAAGAGTTAATGCTGTTCCATGCGTAGGTAATGTTCCCAGCTGCCATTGCAAATCAGCTTCTGCCCAAGTCTGAGGTAGGTTTGAGGTATGAAGAGGAACTATAACACACCTGGAGTGCATGTGTGTTCATGAGTTGTGTGACATCCTCTGTGTTGGAGTGCTGCCTGCTATTGTAGGTAAAATTTGCTTCATTTATTCCAACTTTTAAATGCTAGCTTGTCAAATAATCAGGCTATTCAGATGAGTTTTCTTTTGCCCATTATGAAGTTCTGGTGTGTCTATTTCGAATATGTTACATTTGAAAATAAAAACTCTCTTTAAACATTATTGTAATGGTAGACTATCTATTGGATGGCTGGGCAACTGTACCTATCCCAGATTTATTGGACTGCAATCCCCATAGCCTTAACCAGCATAGTCAATGGTAAACAATGCTAGGAACTGTAGCCTAATAAAAGTCAGGAGAGCCCCAGTGGCCCTCTCTACCTACATCAAAAGTTTATTCTTGGTTGTGAATCCCTTAGCTTATGTGCTTGTGGGTTTTTAAGGGATCTATTACTGTTGTAATACTCCTTACTTTCTTCTAAATGGAACTATTAGATTGTCTCTAAAATGTTTCAGGCTGTATTGATTACGTAATGATTACACGCTTGATTACATGATTAAAACACATAGGGTCATGTCTAGATTTAGTAGTATTTTGCATTAGACCTGTTGAAATCAATAGGATTTAAGGTAGTCAAGGATCACTCGTCTATGCTGTTTGGAGAAGAAGGAGAAGTCTTTCTTGGCTGTAGCGACTCTGTTATGGGATGCTCTCCTTTTGGATGTTTGATTGGCAGTAGTCTGGATTTTATTTTGATGCCAGTTAAAACATGGCTGTTCACCAGAGATTTGGAGGTTGAAGGGTCTTGGCTTGAGGAGAGTGTCTAGGGTTTTTGTAATGTGTATTGTTTTAACAGCTTAAAACTGCTTAGATCCTTTTATGTGTTTTAAATTGTTTCATAATTTTTTATAAATTAAACGGTTAACTTGTTTTATATTGTTCTTTTATATTGTTGATGTAGAGTAGGATGTAAGCATTCAAGATAAAATAAGATAAAATTAATTACTTAGTTGAGGCGGTGAGCACAGCCAGCACTGAAATGCTGGAGAAAAACCAGCTGGTGAAGTTAACTTGCCTGAGAACCTAAGTACAGATTAGCAGGTAGCTATGAAGTAAAACATGTGACCTGCAACTGCTTTAATTCATTAAGAATATGCTTGGGCTCACATGGGCCAAGAGGCATTCTGGATAAAGAAACTGAAAGTGGAAAGTGGCTGCAAGCTAAGTACTGTACTTGGTTTGAAGTACTCAAACCAACACTTTAAAAAAAATAAAGAAAAATCAGCTCAGCAGTGGTTGGCAGGAATTTCTTTAGGAGTTGGTATTTCTTTCATTATGTCTTAATGTGAATTTTTAGTGGACTGTTTAAACATGGTATATTTGATTATTGTAAAATATACGGCCTGTTGTATGATCATTTAAATTATGAGTTGTAATTGGGTTGAATTATTTGGAAATAATCTAGGAATACTTCTCTTGTTGCAGTCTGATGTTACTGTAAGCTGCTTGGAAATTAATACGGTGATGGTGAGGACAACAGAATTTCAAATATTTCATTCTATCCTGCTGTTTGCTGGACAGCCTCCTACTTTTGTAGTTCTGGGAGCAACAAGAGAAATGTTTATGGAGTTTGGGTGGATTGTACTTTCTTACAAATTGTGTAGGACAGTAACTGAGACCAGAATCCTATTGGTCATTAACACTTACATAAGGGAAATCACATAAGGTGTGACAATGTATGAGTGATCAACTACACATTCAGGTACACAGACAACATCTTGTTATCAGTGGCAATTTGGCTCTGCAACGTATGTGATTTCCCTTACACAAGTGTAAATAGACAATAGGCTCATGGCCTTCATTATTTGACTTTTCTGAATTCTGAGATTTTATTCACAAAGTTTTGATGTAAAGAAATGTCATCCAAAGATGACAGTTTCTTAATTGCATATTCACAGTGCATTTAGATGAAATGCAAGCTGTTTCACACCTTCCCTAATTTTCATTGGGAAAAATAAAAGACGACAGGCAAAATGGACTGTGGTGACAGTTTGGTGACTGCTTCCCTAATGTGATATCTCATAAGTGTAATGGTTCAGCTGAAAAACATAAGTGTCAGTATTTGTTTCAGTTCTGATTCCAGGCCATCTATGGCTATATTTGGATGATAGCCTTGCTGTGATATGAGTCTCTCTACAAAGTTCTCTGATGTGTTGGAGGCATATCACATCCAAAGATACTATCAATGTTATTATACTTTCTCTGCCGTTGTTTCTATTTGCTTGGCAGTTGCCGAGCACTTAGGACAGTGGTTCCCGACCTTGGATCCCCAGACGTTCTTGGACTAAAATTCAAGCTGTGCTGGCCAGGATTTCTGGGAGTTGCAGTCCAAGCACATCTGGGGATCCAAGGTTGGGAACCACTGAGTTAGGGGATTGTTTTGTGGATCTTTCTTCTTTTTCTGGTTTATTATAAATGAAGATAAATATATGAGAAAGTATATTGGAAGTGCATAAAAGATAGGAAGGTATGACTAGAACAGCATATTGAAGACATTATTTCTCCAGCTAATAAATGAATTTGGTCAGAAATATGTAGAAAGAATTTATATTAATTCCATTTGTGTGATACCTGCTGGTGAGAGCTGAGCTGATCAAAGTCAAGTAGTCCTGATGACAGCTTACTCAGGGGTTTGGCAGAATTTTTATGTTCTCCTGACTGTGTGAAAGACTTTATAGACTATATTTTGTCTCTCTGTGTAACATAGATAGAGCAATAAATCAGCCCCCCTAAAATAATGTAGTCATTAAGTGCTTCAGAAATGTTTTTGGATTTTTCAGACAGGAAGAGTAAAGGAAATAATAATAGAAAAAATGTAATAGTTGAACACAAACCCCACACAATATTTAAATTTACTGTGCTTTCTTTTTCGTTCTGTGTAGTCATGCAATGTTATATTTGTTTTATTATTTATATATTTACATCCTGGTTTTTCTCCCAAGGGGTTCATGACAACAAATATAATTATCATCCCATTCAATTTATCCTCACAACAAAGGAGCAACCCTGTGGGTTACGCCTGAGACAGAGTAATTTATCTAGTGAGCTTCATAGTTGTGTGGTAATTTGAACTTGGGTCTCCCCATTTCTTGTCTAATACTTTAGTCTCTGCTACATGCTGGCATATCAAAAGCATGGAATCACAGGCACTGTCAATTCTAATTGCTTAGTATGAGAATTTATGTCAACATTTTAATTTTTTTAAAGTGAGATCATTTTTAATGTGAGTGTAGGTTTAAAGGGATTCCCAACTGCTCTTGTGGAATACTGTGGGTTATCCTTCAGTGTAGAGAAAATCCTAGTCTCACCAGCTAAATGGTGCTGGTTGCCATGGAAGGAGGCTCCATTGTCCTATCTTCTAATTGTTGTTTATTGATCTTGGAGAGAGAACAAAAGGACTTCCATGGAAAGAACTATGTACAACTCACCAATGTCACTGCATTGTTGTGATCTGACTTCACATCAAGGGTATCTTTCATGACTCTGTTTTGAGGAAATTGCTTCTTTATCAGCTCTTTACTTTTGTTAAGTGTGTGGGGGTTGCATTATGATATGGGATCTACTCCTTTAATTTACTGTGTACTGTGCTGTTTTTCTTGGAAGTGCCAGGAAAAAAACCTATTTTTATTTGTAGAATGAAGTTTTAAGGACTGCCATTCTAATAGGAATATACCTTTCAAATGGAGTACAGTTGTCTTAGGAATAATGCAAATAATGCAAACTCCAAAAGCTCAGCTTTTACTGTGGCCAAAATCAAATAATAAAATCAAAATAAAATAATAATAATAATAAATCCTCTCTCCTTTTTCGATTCTTATGAACCTGAGTCCTGCTTAGAGTTGTGTACGTCTTTTATGTGTTTTGAGTACGTTTGTGGCTCCTTCTAATATTATATGGCTGGTGCAGTAGTCATTGTAGAGTGTCTCCTGCTTGAAAGGTAATGTACTGTGATATAATCTGGAGTGTGTGAAAGCAGCACCATTTCAGCGTCTTCTCACAGCAGTAGTGGCTCTTACTCTTGCAATGGCACTGGCCATTTTAGAAAATGGAGTAATGCTTACATGCAGCAAAGCTGCAAGACTCCAGAACTGCTTATGTTATTTTTCAAGAGCAGGAAGAAACTACTTTGCAATGGTTCCCATGCCATGAAAGCAATGTCAACATGAACCCCTTAAATATTGTGTTTCACCAGCAGCATCATTTTTATTTCACTGAAGACAATGTCCTACAAAGTGGCTGCTGATGCATCACCAAAAAATTTGATAAAAGTCAGCAGATTTGCATAGAAATTACACATAATGTATATACAGTAGGAACCCCCCCCCCATCTGCAGGATCCACTGATTTGTTTATCCACTGTCTGAAAATACTAAATAAAATAACCCAGAAATACATATTTATATGTATTTACCAGAATGGGCCACTAGAGGGTGGATGGCTGGAATGGATGGGTGGATGGCTGGAAGACAACCACTGAAGGCCTCACTGGGGTGTGCAAACTGCAAGCCTGAACTGAATACACCGAAATGGCTTGTAGGCTCAAGAATGTCACAGTGCTAATACAGGTGGATGCTGGTGTTGAAAGATGCACAGTGACTCTGTGTCTATCTGTTTTGTGGCATTGCTGTTGTATATGTTAAGGCTGTTGTATACGTTACAGCAAAACGTGTAACTGCTTACCTTCATTTAGAGCACTGTGTTTTGCAGTCTGTGTGTGATGACTGATCAGATTTAAACCTACTTTTTTATTTTTATTTATTTTTTGCTAAAGGGCAAGTATCAAAACTATGCTCAACAACAGCTTGAAGTGGTGCACAAACAAATGGCTCTCAGATTTCTTCCAGTGGTAGATGCTGCAGTTCCACAGTTATATTACTTTTGCTGAGCTGGCAGCTGCTGCTGGAAGTTCACAAAGGTCACCATGGTTTCTTTCCTGTTGCTCCTTTAGGCACTGAATTTCTGGAACAGAGTTAAGATAGTCTCTCTCTCTCTCTCTCTCTCTCTCTCTCTCTCTCTCTCTCTCTCTCTCTTTTGGCAGAAGTGAAGATTGAAAATGAGGTATGTGCTTTTTCAATTTGCATTTTTGATGCACTCTGATTTTATCCTCACAAAAATTTCAGACAGAAATCTGTTGTGTATGTGACATGTCTGCCATATGAAACCTGGCTTGGGTGGGCAGGATGGCAGCAATATTACTGCCCACCTAGAGGTCCCCCATTAAGTAAGGGAAATAGGTTGCCACATTCAGTGGCATTTGCCAGCAAAATTTTAAAATCAAAAAGTGAGGGCATTAATTGCAAGCACAAGCATTTTTCAGATGTTAATGGCTTGCTATAGCCCCCCCCCCCCTTTTTATAAAAGCTCAAACAGTCTTCAGAAAACAGGAACTCAGTTAATTTGAAGACCCAGTCACACATAGCCTCTGTGTGTGTGTTTGTGTGTGTGTGTGTGTGTGTGTGTGTGTTTCTGTGAGTGAGTGAGAGAAATGCAGGATGCAGAGAGGGCCAGAAAGAATCACACCTAATGTGTGAAACATTAAGTGTGATTCACTGCCTGGGGCCAAACTATCATGATACATCACTTGCTTCTGACTTTTGAAGCAACAAGTAATAGGGGGGGGGGGGCGGTTAATATTTTGATCAAGTCCCCCTTTCACACCCACACTCAACCATCTTAGTAAAAATCCCTTCCCTGCCAGTGGTAGGACAGGCGGTCTTAAGAAAACATTTCTTAGCACTTGGCTCCCATGGACCCACTTTTGCAAGGTATGGAAGAATGTCTGCCTGTTGTGATAGAACAACAGAAATAACAGGAGAAATATACTAGCGGTCCTGTTTCTCCCCAACAGATTCTGCTCTTGGAAAGACTACATTGTCTTTCATCAAGTAAAGATAAACCTAAGGCACCATGCATTGCAAAAGCAGACACATCCCCTGACTTCATAAAGTGTTTTAAACATTTCAGGTAAAAATGTGTTGGGTCTCTTCTTGTTTGTTTGAAGAAAGTTGTGTATTGTGTTCTGTTCTGCCTACCAGTGTCCCATGATAAGTGGTTTAGAAAGAAATCACTCCTGCATGTTCAGGCTTAAAAGGGCTGATTTATTTTCCAGTGATAGGACATAAAAGTGCCTGTTTGAATTGTGCATGTGTATTTTGGAGGTATACTGTATTTGCTTTACTAATGAACACTGAAATCTGCAATTGTATATATGAGTTTCAATAGGCATGCATATTAAACGGCTCATGTTTCCTGTTTAAAAAGCTCATATAAGACCGAAGCACTGAAAATGTTTATCTTTTGCCATTGGATCCCAGCACTTCTCAGAGTGACACACAAACAGACCAAGCAGCTAGTAATCAAACTTTTTAAAACCGCCAAACTCACTTTTTGTCTTTATTATGAAACTAAGATTTGGTCAACTGAGGTCAAGTTGTGCACTTAACACAGCTTTCCATTGTAGGCAGTGAACTCTGTAACAGAGTAAAGTCATATATAAACACAGAACTTTTCTGCTGCTGCTCAGGGCTGGGATTAAGTTGGATCACCTAGTCTTCTGCTTTTAATGAAATTCTCTCCCTTCTATTTTCTTGTTTGGAAGACAGTCCAAAGTTATCTCATGCTAATTTAGTTAGGCAGTGCCCTCCAGGGATGTCACAGGCCTCCATGACCCCTCCAGAGAGACTCCGGGAAGGGATGAGGAGAATTAAACATTCCTGAGAAATTGCAAAGCAAGAGCCCCCAGAGATTTTGTAGAAAAACTAGCTCCAGACTATCTGCCAGAGACCCAAGTCACCTTTTCAGCACTTCCTTGACATCTCTCCACCAATCTCATCTGGCTTAACTCAGGGGGTCACTGTGGGGACCGAGAAGAGGTGGCAGTGAGAAAGTGTGGAGTTCAGGGGAGGTCTGATTTACGCTGTTTGTGTGGGATACATCAGATAAATGGAAAGAGCAGTGCCAGAAAATAATAGATCTTATTTCACTCCAGTGGCTCTCCCACCCCTTGGAGGGATTGTTTTTGGTTAAAGATACGGAACAGGAAGATTTAACAGTTCATTAACAGCAGGATAATTTGATGCAAGGTTGGAGTCTTTGGACTTGTATGACAAATGCATCTAAGATTTGTTTCTGAGAGCCTAATCTTGCAAACTCTTATTGCTGTGGATTTGTTTTAATGGCATTACTCATAGCAAGTCATAGACATGTCCTTATTCCTCCTGGATAAAGCTGTTTTAACGGTTTAAACAACTTATTGGGTTTAAATGGCATTGGGAGTACTCCCACATCTCAGCCTTTTTTGCATAATATTCTTTATAATGTAGCTTGTGGTCCTAAAAGTATCCATGAACCACAGGATAAGAATGTCTGATCTAGAAACTGCCTACTTTTTTCAAGAATAAATCTCTCCCTTTCATGAGGAACATTAATGGATTAATTCAATATTATTCAGAGATGGCTGTATAATTTTCCTTATATTTATAAACCTTAACGTTTATAGATTTTATGATCCTGTGAGAATGAAATTCTTAACACTTTGCCCTTATACATGATGGGAGAAAACAGTGAAAGATAATTAAAATAAAAACAGAACCACAAAACACGAGACGTTACAAATTCTTCTGCATGCAGACATTCTTAACTTTAAAGTAATATTTAGGCTGTTAAAATCCATGTATCCCCTAAAAGACCATTTATCCTGTGCCTAAATGGAAGTGCAAGCCTTGTTCCATTGAATCAGTTACATTTGTGCAAGTCTCATTTATTCAGTGGATCTACTTTTTTCAGAGCCAGCAGTTGGATTTAAAACCTATGCAGTACCTGTCAAAGAAAGGAGAGAGTGAGAGAGCAAATTTTTAATCTGCCTTTTGTTTAAGCACACATAACTGTATTTGTCAATTAGGACAAATTAACAAGTAACAGTAGAATTATATCCTTATTAAGATAGACTAAAATGTGACAAGTTAGTGAGCAGTCATTCAGGGTCTTCAGCACTCTTGTTCTGGTTGGATGCTAAGCAAAACAATATTTAGTTTGAAGAACTTCTGAAGAACTTGAAATTTTGTGCATTACTTGTTTACATTTTAATTGGTCCTAAAGAAAAAATATATTATTTCACTGTGACTTCTAGATATTCTTCATTTTTATGAAAGAAGCAAACATAGGTGTGATGGTGCATGAGAAACAATCCACAGACAATTCCATTATGGTGACCCTTTTCAGGGTTTTCTAGGTAAAGAGTGCTCAGAAGTAGTTGACCATTCCCTTCTTCTGGGGGCACCCTGGGACTGTGCAGCTTGCCCAAGGCTACACAGGCTGGCTCTTCTGTGATGCACTGTGTGGAGTAGAACTTGCAGTCTCTGGCTCTGCAGCCAGAGCTAATGTCACAAAAATAACTCACTGAGCTAATGCCACAAAAATATGCAAGCTTTTCAGTTTTGTAGAACTGGAGAAAAATTACTGTACAATAGGACCCCCTTATCTGCGGAACCAGCATCCGCGGTTTCAGCTGTCCATGATCACCACTGCTACAACACAGCCCACAGTGAGCACACTACCACCACTGTGTAAACATGCACTAACCTCCTCCTTTTGGCCTCCCCCCGCCTGTAACCGTTCACAGTTGCTGCTGCTGTATAATCCAGCCCGCAATGTGCATGTGCACACCACAGTATGCATGTGCACTTTCCTCCTCCTCTCACCCTTCCCTTGCCTCTCACTCTCTTAATGGGTTCGCTACTATCCGTAGTTTCATGCATTTGTATTATCTCTTGATACCTATTAAAAACAGTTACCAAGTAGCAGATCATTAGCAGAAACGTGTTTCTGAGAAAAACTCTGCAGGGAGAATCCCATCAGAAGTCTTTGTGAAACCCCCCAATGGAAGGCACTTGGTTCCAAACCTGGGAGGGGGCATGAAAAAATTCCACAGAATGGGGGCTGTAAGTTGTATCATTCTTCACATTAAATTTGCTTTGTACCTGCTGTTTTTGTGTGTGTTACGTTGCAGTTTTCTTAGCTTTTATGACAACAAAAGCATGTTGTGCTTGTTTTTAATGCACAGTTAAAACAGCTATTATTAATGTTACTATTATTATTTTTATTTCATAAAAGGGGGTTGGATAATGATGATGAAGGAGAGCTAGGTAGGCAGGAAGACTTCTCAAAAAGCCAAAAAGGAGCCATGATGCCAATATGTTTGTGAACTGCAGGATTAGATGTAGCACTTTCAATAGACAATGCATTGGGTATGATATACTGTATACGTAGACTGAAGAGGATTGTACACATATTCACACACTAAAAACAGTATGCAAATACCTAGTAGCATCTTTTATTGTGTCTATGCAGTGCTCTTTTGTAAGAGTGAGAAACTTTAATAGGTTTCTAATTTTTGCAAATGCATAGTAAGTTTCACCCCTTCCCCTGGTGTCTGTGGGCAGATTGAATGAACACCTAGTGTGTGTCTTCGGAATGGCCAAGCTATACATGGTTTTGACAAGCTCCAAGTGCGGTCACTGAACTGCTTAAGAAAATGTTTCAGTACAGAAACCCTACACGTGTGCACGCATATGAGAGGCTCCAGAGAAGCTTGGACTTTTCTATCATAACAGCTCATTGGTTCACAGGAAACTACTTGGCAGGAAGGATATGGCATGGCATGTCAATTCTATATGAACTTCAGGTGTGAGGTCAGTCACAGGAGTGGCCATTCTGAAAGCAACTATTCAGGTCATACCTTTGAAATAACTGGTTGCTGCTTTTGTTGTTGTTTAGTTGTTAAGTCGTGTCCGACTCTTCGTGACCCCATAGACCAGAGCACGCCAGGCCCTCCTGTCTTCCACTGCCTCCCGGAGTTTGGTCAAATTCATGTTGGTAGCTTCGATGACACTGTCCAACCATCTCGTCCTCTGTCGTCCCCTTCTCCTCTTGCCTTCACACTTTCCCAACATCAGGGTCTTCCAGGGAGTCTTCTCTTCTCATGAGATGGCCAAAGTATTGGAGCCTCAGCTTCAGGATCTGTCCTTCCAATGAGCACTCAGGGTTGATTTCCTTCAAAATGGATAGGTTTGTTCTCTTTGCAGTCCAGGGGACTCTCAGGAGTCTCCTCCAGCACCACAATTCAAAAGCATCAATTCTTCGGCGGTCAGCCTTCTTTATGGTCCAGCTCTCACTTCCATACATCGCTACTGGAAAAACCATAGCTTTGACTATGTGGACCTTTGTCGGCAAGGTGATGTCTCTGCTTTTTAAGATGCTGTCTAGGTTTCTCATCGCTTTCCTCCCAAGAAGCAGGCGTCTTTTAATTTCGTGGCTGCTGTCATCATCTGCAGTGATCATGGAGCCCAAGAAAGTAAAATCTGTCACTGCCTCTATATCTTCCCCTTCTATTTGCCAGGAGGTGATGGGATCAGTGGCCATGATCTTAGTTTTTTTGATGTTGAGCTTCAGACCATTTTTTGCGCTCTCCTCTTTCACCCTCATTAAGAGGTTCTTTAATTCCTCCTCATTTTCTGCCATCAGAGTGGTATCATTTGCATATCTGAGGTTGTTGATATTTCTTCTGGCAAACTTAATTCTGGCTTGGGATTCCTCCAGTCCTGCCTTTCGCATGATGTATTCTGCATATAAGTTAAATAAGCAGGGAGACAATATGCAGCCCTGTCGTACTCCTTTCCCAATTTTGAACCAATCAGTTGTTCCATATCCAGTTCTAACTGTTGCTTCCTGTCCCACATATTGATTTCTCAGGAGATAGATAAGGTGGTCAGGCACTCCCATTTCTTTAAGAACTTGCCATAGTTTGTTGTGGTCCACACAGTCAAAGTATTTTGCATAGTCAATGAAGCAGAAGTAGATGTTTTTCTGGAACTCTCTGGCTTTCTCCATAATCCATTGCATGTTAGCACTCCATAATCCATCGCATGTTAGCAATTTGGTCTCTAGTTCCTCTGCCCCTTCGAAACCCCGCTTGTACTTCTGGGAGTTCTCGGTCCACATACTGCTGAAGCCTACCTTGGAGGATTTTGAGCATAACCTTCTAGCGTGTGAAATGAGTGCAATTGTATGGTAGTTGGAGCATTCTTTGGCACTGCCCTTCTTTGGGATTGTGATGTAGACTGATCTTTTCCAATCCTCTGGCCACTGCTGAGTTTTCCAAACTTGCTGGCATATTGAGTGTAGCACCTTAACAGCGTCATCTTTTAAGATTTTAAATAGTTCAACTAGAATGCCATCACCCCCACTGGCCTTGTTGTTAGCCATGCTTTCTAAGGCCCACTTGACTTCACTCTCCAGGATGTCTGGCTCAAGGTCAGCAACCACACTATCTGGGTTGTCCGGGACATCCAGATCTTTCTGGTATAATTCCTCTGTGTAGTCTTGCCACCTCTTCTTGATGTCTTCTGCTTCTGTTAGGTCCCTACCTTTTTTGTCCTTTATCATGTCCATCTTTGCACAAAATGTTCCTTTAATATCTCCAATTTTCTTGAACAGATCTCTGGTTTTTCCCTTTCTAATATTTTCCTCTATATCTTTGCACTGTTCATTTAAGAAGGCCCTCTTGTCTCTCCTTGCTATTCTTTGGAAGTCTGCATTCAATTTTCTGTAACTTTCCCTAACTCCCTTGCATTTTGTTTCCCTTCTCTTCTCTGCTATTTCTAAGGCCTTGTTGGACAGCCACTTTGCTTTCTTGCATTTCCTTTTCTTTGGGATGGTTTTTGTTGCTGCCTCCTGTACAATGTTACGAGCCTCCATCCATAGTTCTTCAGGCACTCTGTCCACCAAATCTAGTTCCCCAAATCTGTTCTTCACTTCCACTGTGTATTCATAAGGGATTTGGTTAAGATTATACCTGACTAGCCCAGTGGTTTTTCCTACTTTCTTCAGTTTAAGCTTGAGTTTTGCTATAAGAAGCTGATGATCAGAGCCACAATCAGCTCCAGGTCTTGTTTTTGCTGACTGTATAGAGCTTCTCCATCTTTGGCTGCAGAGAATATAATCAATCTGATTTCGGTATTGCCCATCTGGTGATGTCCATGTGCTAAGCCCTGCACGCGCACCCTCGCCTTTTGAGAAGGAAAAGGAAGGGAGCAACGACTCACCTTCCTTTTTGCTAAAGCCCCGCGCCCCTCGCCTTTTGAGAAGGCAGGGAGCTTAGCGAAAAGGAAGGGAGCAAAGTCGTTTTTTACATGGAAAAATACAGTAATCAATCTGATTTCGGTATTGCCCATCTGGTGATGTCCATGTGTAGAGTCGCCTCTTGTGTTGTTGGAAAAGAGTGTTTGTGATGACCAGCTTGTTCTCTTGGCAAAACTCTATTAGCCTTTGCCTTGCTTCGTTTTGAACTCCAAGGCCAAACTTACCTGTTGTTCTTTTTATCTCTTGACTCCCTACTTTAGCATTCCAGTCCCCTATAATGAGAAGAACATCTTTCTTTGGTGTCAGTTCTAGAAGGTGTTGTAAGTCTTCATAGAATTGGTCCATTTCAGCCTCTTCAGCATTGGTGGTTGGTGCATAAACTTGGATTACTGTGATGTTGAAAGGTGTGCCTTGGATTCGTATTGAAATCATTCTATCATTTTTGAGATTGTATCCCAGTACAGCTTTTCCCACTCTTTTGCTGACTATGAGGGCTACTCCATTTCTTCTACGGGATTCTTTCCCACAATAGTAGATATGATAATCGTCTGAATTGAATTCGCCCATTCCCGTCCATTTTAGTTCACTGACGCCCAGGATGTCAATGTTGATTCTTGCCATCTCCTGTTTGACCACATCCAGCTTACCAAGGTTCATAGATCTTACATTCCAGGTTCCTATGCAGTATTTTTCTTTGCAGCATCGGACTTTCCTTTCACTTCCAGGCGTGTCCGCAGCTGAGCGTCCTTTCGGCTTTGGCCCAACCACTTCATTAGCTCTGGACCTACTTGTACTTGTCCTCTGCTCTTCCTCAGTAGCATGTTGGACGCCTTCCGACCCGAAGGGCTCATCTTCCAGCATCATATCTTTTAGTGTTTTGTTTCTGTTCATTGAGTTTTCTTGGCAAAGATACTGGGAGTGGCTTGCCAGTTCCTGCTCCAGGTGGATCGCGTTTAGTCAGAACTCTCCACTATGACCTGTCTGTCTTGGGTGTCCCTGCACGGCATAGCCCATAGCTTCTCTGAATTACTCAAGCCCCTTTGCCACGACAAGGCAGCAATCCGTGAAGGGGGGTTGCTGCCTAGTTAGGTATTTTAATAAAACAATCATGACCTCTGTTTCATTTCCATATGTATTCATTTTCAAAAAGCTGCAGAAAATTCAAAGCACAGAGCATTTCAAAGAGTTATTAAACACTATGCCTTGCTTGCTTGTTTACTTATTTGATTTATTTCCTTATCTCAGTGCTATGCCCCAAGTTGGTTACCTGATCGCAATGTTGTGCAATATGGCAAGTAGTAGTGTATACCAAGATGATATTGGCATATACTAGTTTAAATTTTCATATTCACATTTAACACAACAATGTCCTCTTTTTTGTGAAGGATGTCCTCCTTTTTTGGCATCCCTTACCCTCCATGTCCTCCTTTTTGGTGATGGAACAATGGCCACCCTACTTAATACTCTCTTGAGTGTCACTATGTGTGCCCATGTGCTGGTTGCCACCCTTTAGTCTTGCCATAATTATGTCAATTACTTAGAGTGATTGCTTTGGTTTTATTTTTTGGTTGGATTATTTGTGCTTTTTCCAGATTAGAGAAAATTCATTCTTGAAAGCATTTGAGGTGATTGGTTGATATCTGTCTTTTGAAAGAGTCTTTATTTGGGAATTGGGGCTCTTTATGTATTCAAGCCAGTCTTGTCTATCAGTAGGCAGCAGAGTTCTCACTGAGCTCCTTAGTAAAGGGATGTTGTCATCCACAACATATGCAGCACATGGAGTTTGGGGGTATATGAAGATATGCTTTAGATGTAGCCCTTAGAAGTTTGCTTACTAATTTTATAAGACATTCTCCTGGGCAGTTGGACTAGCCTTTTCCACCAAATCCAAATCTATTCAGGGTCCGCTACAGCAATCTCTCTCATGAGATATCTTCCTTACAGACTATTCCTCATATGTGTTTCAGTTCAGTGCCAGGGCTGTTGCATCATCTGCTGATGCCAGTAGAAACATCTGCCTGACTGCATGGTTCATACTGGTGGAGAAGCCATTTGTGGTGACCAGGAATTGGATTATATTGTAATAGAGGCCCAGTACAAAAAAAGACATGATAGAAGGAAATATATTTCCAGCCATGTCTGCTCAGTTGTTCTGTCTATCAGAACTAATCACCATTACTAAAGCTTCCAACGAATCCAAAATGCAGAATCTTGTGCTTCCTTTTCATCTGTATAATATAAGGGTGTGGCTACATGGCGATTTATCCCGATTTGTTCCACTGTTGGCATGGTTAAGTATGATACATTTTCTGGCAACTACATGCTTACTGCTAATCACTAATCAACCCAGCCTTTTTCCATTGCTATTCAGACCTTTTTGGGTCACTGGCAAGAGTTACTGTTTTTTGGGGAATGATTGGGATTTCATTGTGATCCCCAATCTGGTTCAAAACCAAGAGTGATGGGTGTGTCCTAGAATGATGTTGATGTTGACATATTCAGTAGTGTATGTCATGGCAATGTACAATTCTCCCCTTGAGATGGACAGTTCCTCTGTTCCTTCTCTGCCTCTTATAAGGGATGGGCAGAGTAACCAGAAGGGTATGTGTCTCTGTGTGGGTACAGATGCGTATGTATGTGTTTGTGGCTGGCCGCAGACCAGCTCTTTTGAGAAAGAGAGACATCAGCAGAGAAAGGAAAGCATGGGTGTCATCATGGGGCTTTCCCGAGAAGGACAGTTGTGGTGATTGATCTGTCATGAAAGGAAGGGCAGGGGAAGAGGGCAGTACAAATGACAGAGGGTGTGAATTGCAACAATTTGAAGTGTGTATGGTCTCTTACCTTGAGATTACTTGGCATAAGTGAATGTTTTCAGTGTGAATGGAAACATTGGTCTAAATGCTATTTCAATAGCCCTATTACCCCAGTTGAGCCCAGTCCAATCCAGGACAGCCCAATACCAATGGAATCAATACCTCAAAAGTACTTGTTTCCATTGTAAGCTACATACCACATTTGCCCTCTTCAGTGCAAGTGTTTCAAAAGCAGTGTGATTTGTTTCCTATCTGTAATTTTTAAAATAGGAGTATAGTTTAAAAACTTGCATGGGGATTAGAAGATGTAGATTCAAATCTTCACAGCTATAGATCCTTTCAGGTTCTTTTTCTCAGACTCGCATTTTCATCTGTGAAACAGGAATTTAAAGACAATGTACCAGTGCTTTTGGGAAAGGATAAACAAAATAAAATACTCAGCACATTTTAATGACAGATATTAATAAAAGATGAAAAAGGCCCCTGGAGATATATTTTTTTAAATAAACCTTTTATTTGGGGGAAAAGAAAAAAGAAAAGAAAAAATGGTGATATATTTAAAGGCTTGTTTAAACTTCTATTGTCAGTGAGATTTCCCAATAAGCAGCTTTACTGTTTCATTTTGCCTGTGGCAAATATCTAGAGATCAGTAATAAAGCCTTATACAAATACTTTTATATATTGAAAGAATGGTATTTTGACACTCACCAGTACAAGGAAAAAGACAACACTGAATTAATGTTTGACAACACAGTAAGAGCATTGTGCATTCAACTGAAGCAAATGATGAAAAATTTAAGGTGAATTCAGGCAGAAAGGTTCTTAGAGTTTATATTCTAAAGTTTACCTCACACTACTTATATTCTCAAGCATTGTCTTCTGTGATCTTACAATTCTTGATCAGTTCTGAAAATTTTTGGACTTTGGACAAAAGATTTTTGGACAAAAAAACCCGTTTTTGACTATTAATTTGCTGGCTGGATAGCTCAGTGGTTAAGGTATCTGGCTGCAGAGCCAGTGGTTGGGAGTTTGATTCCCCACTGTGCCTCCAGGGAGAAGAGCCAGCCTGTGTGGCCTTGGGCAAGCTGCACAGTCCCAGGTGCCCCCAGAAAAAGGGAATGGTCAACCACTTTGGAGTATTCTTTTCCTGGAAAATGCTAGAAAGGATCACCATAAGTCTGAATGAACTTGACGGCACATTTTTAATTTATTATTACTCATCCCAGGCACCCCAGCATGCCATTACATGTGACTATTTTTTTTTCTTATAGTGTAGCTGGCCATTGAATATAGCCAGCTACACCAGTAATTATGAAATTCTGTCTAAAAGGAAACCAAAGCCATAATGACCTCTATTTGCAAGTAGAAGAGCCAATGTTTTTGTAACCATTTGCTGGAACTGAGAAAAAAAACGGTAGCATGAGGAGAAAGGGTTCTTCTTAGAGGTTACACATACTAGAGATATATGAAACTTAAATGTCTGAGGCTAATTATCCCCACCTGTTTCAGGGGTTAGTGTACATTAAATATATCTGTTCAGGCTCATAATGCTGCTAAGAATACCTTGAAGCCTCTTTTATTAGGTAGCCGACTATGAGGAAGAACAGCCAGATTCAATTTGTTCTTGCATCTCTCTCTCTCTGCCCATCCTGTCTACATACAAAGGTAGACCTGAGCAGTATAGTGAGTGGCTTGTGTTCTTTATCCTGGACTGATGAAGTCACATAACTAAAGGTCACAATGTGCTCACAGCTGCCTTCTGATATTTTCATGATTCCTTGGATCACAGCCATGACATAAACATTGCTGAACAGGCTTGTTTCCTGAGTCTGTATTTCAGGTTTCAGTAGGTTGCGGGAGGCAAGACTTACAATAAAAATATTATTAGATATACGTAAATTTACATTGTGAACTGCAGTATGTATTAAAACAATTTAGTACTGTTACTGGTACACCATAAGAATCTACCCTAGAAGAATCGTTTCACATATTCTGAAACACTGGGGGAGAGCGAATCCTAAATAAGCACACTTGCTCTTGTGTGTTAGTTTGTTTCAGCAAAAAAAGAAATGCAGAAAGAGTAACCAAAATATTGTGGGAAATTCAAAAGTAGCTGATTTATTTCAGTGTGAGTTTTCATTGACTACAATGGGCTTTTTCAGACATAAACCTTAAAGAGACAGTATGACCTTCCTTCCTTCTGATTTAATTTGTGCCTTGGTGTTGAGTAATTTCTCAAGCAATGAATTAGTTTTGGATCTTCTTCTTTCATTATCTCCCTCCAAATAACACCCCACAGATTAAAGTATTTTGCAGCAATACAGTAGTTTTGTTTGTCATAAGTGCTAGAATGCTTAGTTTAAAGAAATGAGTCAAATAATGTAGTTAAAGTCAACCTAGATTAACAAGACTTGCATTCATGAATAACAGCATAGTTAATAAGTGCTGTCAGTTGGGATGCAGATTGGTAAGACATAGATGTAATTGCAACAGATTCTTCACACAGGGAAACTGGGTTGTGTCTTTCACATACATAACCGCACAAAACCACTTGCTCTCATGTATGTCACACAAAATGAATGCAGCATAGAATCAGTATGGTTTGACTGCGGTACAGTAAACCTCTCCAAGCTTCTGTTTCACTTCTTTTCTAACACAGGTAAGAACAGTACAGAGAGGAATTTATTTCTAATTTGGGTGTTCTGCATGAATATTGACTTGACATCCAGCATCTAAACATCTGAACAGACAAACATAATTTATAATACCAGCTTAATAACCTTAGCATAATACCTTCTTCTGTAAAGTTGAACTAAATCAGCAATGAATCCTCCTCCACTTCTAGTCATTCAGGGACTTGGTTTTAAGTGTACAAATATCCTTCACTGGAGAGATATTTTTACTTGTAAAGAAAATGTTGCTAATTGCAAAATGTAAATCCAGGTTAAATTATGAAGTTGCACACACAGGTTAGACTTAGTATGTTCCCTTCCATATGCCAGCATATTACATTCATCCTTGTTAACAGCATCTAGAGTAGAACTGAAAAACCAGCCTATATACTTTGCACTGTTATGGATTTTGTGCAGGATTGTACTTTGTTAAACCACAGACTTGGAGTTTTCTGAAACCTCAACTCATTAAAGAGAAAATTTTATTATTGTGTATGTGTGTGTGTGTGTGAGAGAGAGAGAGAGATAGAGAGAGGTGGGAGGAGAGAGGGTGTGTGTGCGCATATATCTAAGATCTGCAGATTTCTTTATTGGATTTATTCTATGTTTAATAATTAATTCATTAGCAATATTTTGTAATTAAGTATTTTTTAACTAAGCAAGAAACAAATTTGTAAATCCATTGCAGTAATATGGAAATGTTTGCCATTCCATTGAGTCACTTCTGCCAAGATGTTGAAGAAAACTTTGGCTCTTCCTTCACATCTAAAAGATTTCCTCAAATATGTGACCTCATGATGGTTAAAAGATAGCCAGAGTCAGGCAGTGATTTTCTCGCAGATTGAGGCCTAGTTATGTCATGGGTCACAGGGTTCAGCATGTGAACAGGAAGGTGAGAAGTGTTGAACTTTTACCTCAGTTGTGCAGCCCATCAGAGAATAAATGGACCACATCATTCTACAGCTGAATAAAGAGGTGAACTGCTGCATACCTATTGCACAGAGCCCTTTGTGTTCTAGACATGATCCAGCATTATGATTGGATCCTCTAGGCTGTGGTTTTGTAACAATTACTAAGCCATTATCACATAAGAACACAAGATCATTTATCTCCTAATTCAGAATGTCACCTGTTCTTCATTTGCAAGTCAATAACCATTAATTATTCCAGTGGAAGTTTAAACAAAGATTTTCCCCTCTGTTAAAACTGGTAAACCATTCAGTAATGGCAAATAAATATAAAGCTGCAACATTTTTGTATTTTCTTATTTTGAACTTAAGCCAACATTGTATAAACCTAGAAATTGTTGTATCAAGAACTGATACTTTGTGGTGGAAAAAAGTGTCTGTGATTTTGACTGTATAAATGAATAGTAGAGATTTCTGTTGACTATACAATATTTATTGATGAGGTGACTGTTTACTGAATGACTGAAAAACTTACAGCTTACAACTAATGTTCATATGAAATAAGGAATTGTAGAAAAAATATATAATCAATTAAATGTAACAAGTAATGTATACAGTCAAACTTCAATACAGAGGAAGACAACTGAAGTTGCTTAAGTCATGAATCTCCAAAACAGGACTAGTTTATTGAATGCTCATTTTTTATTTACCAAAAAAAATTCAAAACCTGATACAGACAAACAAAACACACACAAAATAAAACATTTTCTCATCTTCTTATAGAACACTTTTTAAAAAGGAGATAGGTGTATTAGACTGTTGCTGCAAAAACAGCATTTAAGATCAACAGGTTTTATTTGGGATGGGATTTTTTTGGACTGCAGCCCCTTCTGCAAATGCATGGAGTGTAGCCTTATGAGGCATTATGTTCTCTGAGCATGTTATAGCAGATCCATAGGTACATAGAGAACAACTTACTTGGTTAAAGAGGATCAGACAGTGCTGTGTGTTGTGGCTTTGTGTTGTATTAATTGCAATAATTGAGCCATAATTTGGAATAATTTAGGACTTGGATGCTAGTTTTTACCATCTCTGTGGCATGTATTTATGCACTGTCATCTTCTAGTAGCACTTCTCTTCAGTCACCACTATAATATGATAGAAATTAATATAATGGATTGGAATAATTGATTGCAGAATTAGAAATATATTGGTATAGGGTTTGTTTTAGATTTTAGACTCTCCAAAAGTACCAAGCTAACCATTTATCTTTTGTTTTAACCTATGAAGTAGCAGTGCTAATAAGGTGTGCTGGGCAACTTGATGGAGTTCCAGTAAAAGTCCAGTTGCTAGCTTTAGTAAAGGTAAAGGTAAAGGTTCCCCTTGACAATTTGTCCAGTCGTGTTCGACTCTAGGGGGCGGTGCTCATCCCCGTTTCCAAGCCATAGAGCCAGCGTTTGTCCGAAGACAATCTTCCGTGGTCACATGGCCAGTGCGACTTAGACATGGAACGCTGTTACCTTCCCACCGAGGTGGTCCCTATTTATCTACTTGCATTTGCATGCTTTCGAACCGCTAGGTTGGCGGGAGCTGGGACAAGCGACGGGTGCTCACTCCGTCGCGTGGATTCGATCTTACAGCTGCAGATCTATAGATCTTACAGCACAGAGGCTTCTGCGGTTTAACCCGCAGCACCACCATGTCCCTAAAGTATTAGCTTTAGTAATACTTATCAATTGATTAAATTTAGCCTAATTTCAATTGACCTATTCATGACGCTCAAGTAGTGTATCTGACACAATGTAATGTATGTGTTTGTTTGCTTTGTTTTGTTTAATGTATTATTACAGTCCATGACCAGCAAAAGACATTAAACATAATACAGGTTACATTTATAAGGCAGTTACAATGCTAAAACAGAGGAAAAAAGAGTTAAAGGAAAGTTATAGCTTAAAATCATTATCCATTAAATCTTTATGTATCTTGTATGCAGCTGCGAGAAATTTTGCACAGGTAAATGTAACCTGGCGATTAAGACCTAAAAGTAGTTTGTGTGAGATGTCTGTTTCAGGACAACCCAAAGATACATGGTATCTTGTCATTTGGGGAATTAAATAAACTGTTTTAGCTTTGTTGGCATTAATAGCATACTGGTATTTCCATAGCAGAGACTATTTTAGCCACCATGTGTTAGAAGGTGTGGTCTTTTTGGAAACATCAGTACATCTGGCCTTAATCAGTCTAGAAATCCCTGTAGTGCGCAGATCAAGAGAGCCTGTGCAGTGCAGTAGGTGGAGCGTCTTCAGTTTTTCCCTTGTTCATCTTTGTGTGCCTCTTAAGAAACAAGTGATGACTTCTGACATCCTGAGCCAAAAACACATCAAAAGAGTTAGGAATTATGACACGCTTTCAGGGAAGGATTTAATCATGCAATTACATTGAAGTTTGAGGATTAAAAAAAAATAGAAACTCATTCCTGACCCTGAAAGGCTGATGTATCACAATAGAGATGGCAGAACAGAAATCGCCAAGTATCCTTTATAAATTTGCCCAACTATTTCTTTGGCCTATTTTTTGTGTTTCAAGCTACTCTTCCAGGTACACAAAAAGACCATACTAGTGAGCCCTAGGGCCAGTGGAAGAAATAACTTATAAACAGTTCTCTGGGAGTGTATTAATTCTGTCTGTAGTCCTGTTGTGAGGTGGAGTTGGAATCTGAACTTTTCAGGTGGTATTTACTAAAAGAAACTGAGATGTCCCAGAGCTTGTATTAATCTGATTTGCAGAGTCTCCACTAGCATCTGGGGACCTACTAAAGTTATTTTCTTTAAATGTGATGTGAAGAGGTCAAAGCAAATAGCATTGTGGGTTACTCTACAAGATAGCAGGTCCTTTATACCATATGGGGAATGTTTGAATTATTGTGTTTGCATACTGATTATTTATTAAACAAGGGTTCAGCCTTATAGGTAGCTCCCTGTTTCTTTCACTAAGGGATTAAAGTATTTCAGTCATTTTGGATTGATTTACAGTGGTAAGTTTTTCTCCAGATAGCAGTTGAAGGCAGCAGTGTGGTCTAGTTGATGGAGTAGGAGACACGGAGTCAGAAGTCCCCAGCTCTATTCTTGGCTCAGCTACTAGCCCAGTGTGGGATGCTGAAGACATTTGTCGCTCATGAATTCTCCTCACTTTTAATCCATCATAACCATTTAGCAATAAAACCTTTCATAATCATGGGCCATCTATCGTATCAGACTCAGTTATACAACTTTGACACTGTAATATAAGAGATGAAGAATGACATGTGATCCTAATTTATTTTAAAACACTTTTTTTTTTTTAAGAGGAAGACATATCAATAGCTATTTGCCTTTTGTACTTTATAAAAACATATTTGTATTCTTTTTCCTTTCAATATACCTACAAAAATATACAAGTGTAAAATAGCTACATTTTACATAAAACAGTATGAGAGAGGGGGTGTATTCATATACATTATAGAAATAATTTGCTCCCCTGTGTGATTTACTACAGCCAAAGCATATAATCAATACTGTCCAAAGTCCTATTGAGATTTTACTCTGGAATAAATGAAATCATGTGAGTTGCAACAACAAATTTCAGCTAATTAACAAGGCAGTCAGGTACATGATCAAGTATGTAAACAACCATGTGACTGGCACCTTGTTAATTAGCTGCAATTTGCCACTGCAGCCTATGAAATTTCATTTATTTCAGAGTAAAATCCCATTAGGATTCTAGATACTAAATTTCTAGGTGCAAATCTGGGTTTTCCTTTGACAGGAATATTACATGGTATAGTATTTTTAGCACAGCAACTCAATTTGAGCTTGACCGAAGGGATTTACAAGTAAATGCTCCTGTGTGTCAAAATGTATCAAGATGCAGCTACCACTTCTTGGGAACCCTTTGAATCACTGGTTGAGGTAAACATTGAAAGATGCACAAACAAAGCATCTTCTGATGCAATTCCTGCACAGCTGTCTTGTCCAATGGCTGGTTTAATTCACCTTGAAATGTTGGAGAAACAGTCCTCATTGCACATGCAAATGTGCTAAGTGAGAAGGCCATTTGGAGCAACAAAGAAATGTGCTGGGGTGAAGAATTTCTGGTCTCTGGCACTTAGAAGCTTCCTACCAATCTGTTGTGACCTTTAGAAGGCACTCTCCCCATGACCATTTGTCCTTGGGCAAATGGTGTTTGTACCTAGAGACACTGTCATCTGCCTTGCTCATGGTAGGGCCTTTTGTGTCATATTCAGTACAATGAGGAAAATAAACCATCTGACTCTAAAGCATTTGCACATACTGTATATTTGAACACAGTTTTGGTGTAGCAAAAGAGATTCGAGATTTCTGAGAATATTATCCTGACATTTCAAGAGAGATTTAGGTGTGGATGAGTTAAAGAGATGTTGCAGTAGTGGGTAACACACAGAGCACTGAGAAGTAAAACAAATTGTATTTCTGTACTGGATTACTTTCCTTCTTCCTCGTTGATGCTGATTTTCCTATGAGTGATGTTTTTCTTCTATCTGGAAATGTTTTGCTTTTTAAAAAGCAATAGTACAGTATCATGTGACAAAGAGTCAGATACAAATGTCCTGACTGAGGCCTTACTTCTCTTTCTGCAGGCAATGTGGCTAATGCTGCAAATGGAACAGCCAGAAGACTTTGTAATAGCTACTGGAGAGGTTCACAGTGTCCGTGAATTTGTGGAAAAGGCATTTCATCACATTGGGAAAACTATTGTGTAAGTTGAAGCATCTAGTAACAATGACTGGATATCTACTGTTTGTCCACTTCTGTTTTCATTATGTATTGTGCTCCTTCTTTTTATAATATACAGAAGATCTTGCTGTATATACTAGTTGTTAGCATTACCACTTTTCATTTATTCTAACTCGATGATAGGCTGACATCTCTTAGCAAAAAAGAAAAAGAAAGATAACAGAATTCCACCCATTAGAAGATCACATGTACCTTGGATGTGTGTTAATGAATTAATTTAAGAAATTTCATTTCATTTTTGCTTGGATTGTGATCCCTCCTTTTCTGAAAGTTTACACTACTTCATTTTAATATTAAAAATCTATATCCCACCTTCTACTGTAGCACAACTTTTGCAAAAAAAAAAAATTATGATTTTGACAGGTCTCTTTGAGAAGTGAACCCTGTTATTTGGATTTCCTAGTTAGAATACTTCTGTGTCTCAAACATACAATGAGATAAGAATATATATGGGTTGGACTTTGAGAGAAAGCAAGGTCATAGAGAAAAAAACTTAAAATATATAAGATTGGATCCCAATTTAGGTGTGTGAAAACAGGCTGGTAGAAGAAGACTTCCTTGTCTCCTTGCTCCTGTGTTGAACTCTCTAGTCCTCTGAAAATGCTACACAGGGTAACTTAGTAAATGGGGCAAAATGGAGCAGAGAGGGGAGGGAGAATTCCTGAAAATTGGGAGGAGGCACCTTTCATGAAGGGAGCTGTTCCTCCAGCAGAAAGAGCATCCTGGATTCTGTTCATTCCATATTTATTAAGATCCTATTTCAGCTGTTACACTTCCTTTCCATGGAAATGGTGCCCAGAGCAGCAAAGAGCAATAAAATACATACCCCTCCAACATCTTTGTAAAATATATAATGCCATAAACGCTTAAGTAGGTGAAACAGATCAGTTGATAAAACAGACCAGCAAAATCACAGCAAAACTTTGGCCATATAAAACCAAAGTCTCTCCATGTCTGGTTACATGTAAAGTTTAAAAAGCTTGAGTTTTGTATAGGGGAAGGGAATTCCAAATTTATAGAGCAATAACCAGGCATGCTTCTCTTTGTCATTCATGTTACAAATTGGTACACAGATAGTATAATCCAGAGTCCTTAATCATTTCTTGGTATGTAGTCTAGAGTTTTTAGTTTCTGATTTGAAATACCTTGCAGTATCTAGAGGAACTCTTCTGTGAGTCCAATCCTATAATATTTTAAACTACTTTATTACCATGCAAGTACATATTCCCTTTTGGCCTTTTCTCCAGTGTGCCCTCGTAACCCAGAATACCATTTCCATTTGGGCAAGCAATCAGAATAATCACAGTGCCTCCTGAAAACAGGTTTTTGTTTGCATGCTAGATTCTGCCTGCCCTTTAGTATCCATGGAAATCTCACTCAGTGTTTTTGACCGTTGTAATCGTATTTAGCCATAAAAGCATTATGGTATGGATGCAGAATGTTTACAGTGCGTATTTCTGAAAGTTTTACTGTTAATACAAAATCCCTTCTGCAGGTCAGATAATAAAATTAGGATGGCTTTGTTAATACTTTCTGTAAATTATATTTTTTGTTGTTGTTTGTCCCCCAATTTTCTTGCTCCTGTACCTTCTCTGGGCCCCATGCATAAGCATCCTTCAGCTGGAGGACAGAAAGCAAAGCCACAGCTTCTTCTTCGTGGTCTCTGTGAATGCACACTAATGGGTTAACTTGCGCCTGCGCAGAGTGATCTCGGAACCTTCCAGAGCTCAGGCACATGGTGCCAGGACTTCCCCCACGCTGCCTATAACCCCGCCCCAGCACCGAGTGCCTCAGTTCTGTTTCTGCCGCCGCTGTTGCAGCATCTCGGAGCCCTTCGCGTAGCGTTATTTCGCCCCAAATAAGTCCCCCTTTCGGACGGACACTCCCAGTGTTTATTCTGTTTGGGCGAGGAACACCAGCCAGCTTTATGTGTAGTTTGTAAAGGGTTTACTAAACCTGCCTTAAAACAGAGACTGCAGAGTTTACGCTCTTTTTTGTGGGGAAAATCTCTCTGCCCGTCCCGGGAGGCACCTATGGAGCCACCACAGTCGGCACCGACCGACGCTCTGTCGGCTGCACCTTCTCCGCCCAAAAAAGCTAAGAAATCAGCTCGAAGTCGACATCCTCGGCTTCGATGCCGAAAAAGAAGAAGAAGGTGCCCCAGGATCCTTCATCCACTGTTTTGCCTTCTCCATCGCCTCGACCCTGAAGAGACTCTTTGGGCCCGAGTGTGCCCTCTGGAGACGAGGATGTCTTGGGCCCCAAGCTACAGGTTGCACCATCTCTGTGCCTGTCCCTTTCGCCGGATTGGATGGATACCTCTGCGGAGGTTCACGTGGTGGAACAAACTAGCCCCGGCTCTATGCCAGGCTCGATGTCGAGACATGTGTCTCCATCTCCACCTGCATCTCTAGTCGAAATGCCTACGAAAAAGAGGCAAAAGACAAAACACCTGGAACCAGCGCCCGAGCCCGAAACATATCATCACTGGCGCCGCTGGGCGGAGGACGTTTCCCACTATCGGGACCAGTACGGATCTCGTTGGGATGAATATGAAACCTACCTCGGTCCTGATGACCTTGACTTCTACAGATTCTGTCACTGGTCCCGATATTATGGTTCCTATTCCCCCCCCCCCCGTCACCTTCTCGACATCAACGGCATCCAGGAACCTATTTCTATGCGGAGGGCAGGCCGGAACGTGACCCTTTGCTGAGGGCTCGCACGCCTGTAAGGGATGAGCTTTTGCCTCCCGTCCCAAGGACTCGGGCTCGCTCGATACCAGCGACCATACAGCGCCCTCATGCGGTCCCACCACTGGCTGCCGCCTCGCCCGGGGTCGAAGACACCATTGTGCCTGAACGGTCTAATTGATCAGATGCTTCCCATCGTGATCCTCGGGCCCGAGACCTTACTCTGTCTCCAAGCAGGGAAGAGGCGTATACTTTGGAATTGGAAGCTTCAATTGAGGACTTTGGTAAAGATTCCCCACCAAACCTTCCCATGCCAGACTCCGAGGTAGTGGGTAGCCACCCACCCTCTCCCTCGGAAGATTACACAGCTTACTCATACCTGATATGCAGGATAGCAAAAGCTATGGACTTGGCAGTGGATCAACCAGTTATGGAAGAAGTCTACGCACCCTTCCTCCAGTTTCACCCAGACAAGGTGACCCTGTTCCCCGACCTTTCTTTCCTTCCCAAGGTGGCCTCAAGTTTTCACCTAAGCCAGCCGATAGTACTGCCAACATTCTTTCCATCCCCCACCTCTAGTCAGAAGCGGGCGCTACACTCTCTGGACGTTAAAAGAGCCCTTGCATACTATGTTTCTCGCTCTTCTGCCTTCCACTCATCCCAGCGTTTGTTTGTCTCCTTCCATGGACAGTCAAAAGGATCTCCAGTCACTCCACAAACAATTTCTCGGTGGATAGTCTCCACGATTCGCCTGGCTGACGAATTGGCCAAGTCTCCCCTACCATGTACTGTATGAGCCCATTCCACCAGGGCTATGGCTTCCTCTACGGCCTTCCTCAAAGGGGTGGACTTGACGGACGTCTGTAAAGCAGCCATGTGGGCCACGCCATCCACATTTGCAGCTCACTATCACTTGGACATCTGAGCTAAAGCTGAGGCTCTGGTCAGTCATGCTGTACTGGCATCTGTTCTTTCGTGACGTCCCTCCACCTTCAAGGTAAGCTTGCCAAACACCCATTAGTGTGCATTCACAGAGACCACGAAGAAGAAGAAATGGTTACTTACCTGTAACTTTGGTTCTTCGAGTGGTCATCTGTGAATTCACACTTCCCGCCCTTCCTCCCCACTAGCCATCACGTCAGCTTCACGGCATGCTGTGCAGTGGCGGACAGTTCTACGGAACTGAGGCACTCGGTGCCGGGGGTGGGGTTATAGGCAGCGTGGGGGAGGTCCTGACCCCATGTGCCTGAGCTCTGGAAGGTTCCGAGATCACTCTGCACAGGCGCAAGTTAACCCATTAGTGTGAATTCACAGATGACCACTCGAAGAACCAAAGTTACAGGTAAGTAACCATTTTTCCCCCATCATGCTAGTATGAGAGTAGTTCTTCATTGACAAATGAAATGCATACAATTTTATCTGCTAGACCATTTATCTTTGGAATTTATTTTGATCCCCCCCCCCCCCCCCGTTAACACTGTCATGGCCAAGGAAACTTTTGGAATGATCAGACTCAAAAGTGATTCCAGTTCACTCCTCTGCACTGACAGGAAAGCCTTTGAGCTATAAACATTTTTCTCCATAACCAATACTCCCCCTTTTTCCCCCTTTTCATTTTGACTCTTACTAATTAAGTAATATGATGGGAAAACATTTCCCTTCTCTAATTTGAACTCCAGCAGGATGAAACAAACAGGCAAACACTTGTCTTGACTAATTTTCTGTCATTAATCTTATCAAATTAGAGCAGGATTGTAAGCATTGCCTCAAACCACTGTAGGACTCAAGAGTTCTTAGCAGACAGCTGTGAGAAGGGGGGGGGGGACCCATCCAGGCAATGGAAAGATTTATGGATTTTTAAAATATAATTCTGCATGTAGATTTGCAGCAGAAGTATGAATTGCTTGAAGCATTGATACTAACACGTTTTTATCTGAAATTAACTTATTCTTTATGAGATGATTTCAAAGTTTTAGGAAAAGCAAACTAAAATGTTTTGAACATGTAAAGAGGTCTAAAAAGTCTCACAGGGACAAAGGGCTATCCTTAACCTTATGAAACACTGGGGAATGACTTTAGAGAGCATATATTTTTAAAAGGAAAAAGTAAAGTGAGATTACTGACAATAATTACTCAGTTGCTGACAGCTTCTTATAGTCCAGATTCCCTCAGATTGGCCTGCCTGTCCTTCCACAGCTCCAATAAAGCCACAAGTTCTTGCTTAGCCTTCAAGTATATCAGCCATTCTTTATCATAAGGATGCACAAAGTACAGCCTGTGGGCTTAGGCCTTTTTTCAGGAGCAGACCATTAGAATGGGCAGTTTACTTAAGTGACTACAGGAGTTATTGAAAGTGTTGAAAGTTAGTTGACATGACAGACTTGATTGGATGCCTTTAATTATCTTCAGTTACAAGCCTCTTCCCCAGGTCTCTTTTCCTTTGTAATCAATCAATATTTTCTTTGCTATTTAAACATCCTTTGTTATTTAAACAGCTGTTGGACATTTTTTGTCATTTAAATGTCTCCTGCTGTTTCTTCTTCCACCATAATCAACATTACAGTACATGGTTCTCCAAGCTGAGTTAAATTTATTCTATAGACAATTACATTTAATATTTAATTAATTTTAACTAAAGTTTCAGGGGATATGAGCAGAAAAATTGATAAACTGTAATTTTTTACAAAAAGAATTACTAAAGTCAGAGTGGGATTGTTGGGGTTCTTAATACTAAGACATTTTATTTCAATAAAATTTTAAATAAACGAAAATAAAAATAATGAACAAAGTCTACTAAGTTCCATCTATCCTCTTGGGACATCCAACTGGCCAGAAAAATGGTCCCAAGTTTTACAGAAGTAGCCCACTCTGCATTAAAAGAATCAGAATTTGGAAGTAACATGTTGAAAACAATGGTACTATTTGAGAGTGGTTTTAACCTTGTTTCTTTTGTTTTGAGCAACAAGTCTCAATACCATTATTTTCTGTTTGTTACATAGCAACGTTAATGTTTTGATTCAACAAGTATAATTATTTATTCACATTTAACACGTTGATTGTGAAGGTACTGGATTCTGAAACTTGGGGTAACTAACCAGTAAAGTAATGCATTTCTTTTAAAATGTTAGAGGAGACTAACAACAGTTAATTGCTTTTCCACAAAATAACACTGTACCACTGGCTTTAAGATTTCTGAGCTCTGATAAGAATATAGTGTCGTTTCACAAGGTCACTACTTTAGTTTTAGCTTATTGTAAGCTTGGTTGTTGTGATGAACATTTCAAATAATAAATCGGTGTTGTTAAATCTGTTCCTTTCCCCACAAACTTTATTCAAGTCATTCAAGAGAAGAGTCAATAGTACAAATCCCAGACTGTTTGCCAGGCTTCAGCAGATTACTGTGGAGTAGTGAATATAAACAGCCATAAACAGTAAATGTGGTCCACAATGTGCATAGAGTCCTGAACTTAAGTTCAAATCCTCACTTAGCCATAGGCAGTTACTTTCTCACAAAATAACATGTTCTGCAAGATCATGTGAGGATAAAGTGGTAGCAGGGAGAATAGATGGTTGTGTATCACTATGCTATTTCAAAAGGGATCTTCCCCACACGGAAAACTCATCCAGAAGTATATAGCGTGGCCACCATGGTGAAGATTAAGATTAGTGAATAATCTAATCACTATCCAGCAATCCTTAAGTCTATAGCTGGAAGGGTGACATTAGGGCTGATATTCCCATTTGCCAGATGGAAGGGATTGTCACTCTCGAATTAGCCTTCTCAGCCACACTAGACGCTGTTCCAAGACCTCTATTCAGAGCACGTTACCATAGTCTCTTGAGACTGAAAGATGCCTACACACTGAATTTGGTTCATTAGTTTTGCCTAGTTTCTTGCCCCCCTGCCCTCCACATAGTGTAATTTTTATCTAAGGCATGAGTGTCAAAACTTTCATTTTTCTAAACTTACATGGCTGACAGAGGAATATTCTTTGTGGTTCCTGCTGTCATTTCTCCTTTTTTTAAGGTGCAACTGCCAGGCAACTGAGAAAACACTGAGATGGTATGAAATAGATTGTAAGAACTACATATGACACTTTTTCAGTTTGGGATTGTTCTTTTCTGAAAATGTTTTTCTTCTACTAATTATGTTCACTATCCACATAGCAAAAATGTAGTAAGACAGTAGCTCATAGAAACATTTGGGAATTTTTGCCTTTTTAAAAAGTACTCTTACAAAGAGCCAAGCAAGTGTCTTCAATCTGGCCATTGTTATCTGGCATGATTACCTTGCTGTTACTGATAGCCGTGCTAAATTGAAGGGTGAGAACATCCTTTTCGATCGGCTTTTATTTTCATCCATAGTGGGACAATTAAGAATTTCTGAACATTAACAAGGAAGGAAGGAAGTGAACAATTAGTGTGGGAGTTCTTTTCTAAACCAAGTCCATCATTTTGCTAGTGGGAAAGCCTCATGCAAAACTTTGTGGTATGCATTAATATTCTGTTGTGCATGCACTAGACAAGCTCCAGTGAAGTGGCTAATCTGGCCAATTGGTGAGAAACTTGCAATCCTGAGAAACTGCTTCCTGTAAGAATCTGTATCTCTGTATACTTGTGACAAGCATTCCTTTATTTGCCCATTTGTAAGGTGATAACTGCTGTTTAGAATATTTTGGAATGATATGTACAACATGTAGAAATTGTGAACATATCAAGAAATGCTTCTGAAAACTTGGCCGTGATTTGGGAAGAATAGTCTTAAACCGTTATGTATAGTTCACTCATAATGAGACGTGGGCCCAGTGGGGTTTATGAGGCAACTCAGAATTAAATGTTGAATATTGTTTGCAGTGTATGTACAGTACTGTATATTATTGTGTTTCCTCTTGCTTTAAGCTGTTGAAATCTCTCTTTAACATGAATGCTCTACAACACCCTAATTTGCCTCAAATGTTTCTCTGTTTTGGTCTAGCTTATCGTAGGTTTTCTGTCAGTCCTCTTATTTTCTTCTTTGTGGCTTTTATTCTGGTTTTTTTTAAAATTTGATATCTCTATCTTAGAACAAAAACTTTTATAGAGAGGACATTTTTGTTCTATCAAAACGCTCTGGGCAGAAAATTGGGCAAAATATGAGCATTAATTTCTCCTTGACTCATCCTTTATTCTTATTAATACTGAAAGCAACAGATGATTGTATTTTTTATTTAAGATAAAGCCTTCTCTGACATGAGATGCACATTGTAACATTTGAATTAGAGACTCTGATGGGCCATTTTAAAAGGCTCATTATGATCATGAGTCCAGAAGAGTAGTGGTTCCGAAGTTTGGATAACCCATGTGTTTTTGAACTGCAATTCACAGAAGCCTTCACCACTAGCTGTGTGGACCTGGGTTTCTGGGAGTTGCAATCTAAGAACACCTGGGTTACCCAAGTTTGGGAGCCACTGGTCTGAAGAAATCTCATGGCATAATTTCAAGCAGCTCCAAGTCATTTAGAGTACTTTCTACTGCTGTTGCTACATAAAAGTTAATGGCTTTCTTACTGCTTTCCCCTGAATCAGCAAAAGCCTACCAGGAAATATATATTATATTGACAAAAAATATTTCAGCCATTGTGTCATTTAATGGGGAAAGTTGAAAGTGAGAGCAGTTACTGACAAACTACATTGATGTAACCTAGGAATTACTTAGAGGTTGCCCTTATATTTCTTGCTGGAGAGTACTTTCCTCTATTTTTCTTTCGATTATTAGGATGTTTATAGTTCTTCTTCATGGCCTCTGTGAATGCACACAATTGGGTTTAGACAGCGCCTGCGCTGGTCTTCTAGGAATCTTCTAGAGCTTTTTATTAAAAAGTAACAAGTTGGAATCGCCCCTATCGCGCATGCTCCACCCGCCTCAGCCTTCAGTTCCATTTTACCGCCCTGGTGCTTGGAGCTTCTCGGTTAGAGCTGTTCTTATTCTATCGATCTTCACTGTTTGATTCTCGGTTTCTGACGCGGAATTCTTCGATTATCTGATTTCTATTGCCCCTCGACTACAGACTGGACTATCGTTCTCCCCTGGATCACGATTCAGCTTTGGTATACGGTTTGCGGGTTTTCCCGCCCTTTTTTTCTTAGTGCCGCTTCTGTTACGGCCGCTTTTTGGCTATCAGGAATTTGGACACTTCGGACTTCTTGTGAGTACGCTTTATGTCCAGCTCAGGGCCATTCAGTAGGTGCGTGTCGTGCTCACGTAAATTGCCATTTTCGGATGGTCACGACCGCTGCCTCTTTTGTCTGGGGGAGGACCACCGACCCAACTCTTGCAGACACTGCAAAGCATTTACTAAAGTTGCCCTCAAGGCCAGAGAACAAAGATCGAAACTTTATCTCTGGGAAAAATCGCTTTCAGCGTCGAAACCATCAAGCATGGAGATGACCTCAACTCCTTCAGCTACTCCGCGTTCAGAGGTGCGCCTGGTTTCCCCACCCCTGTCGGTGTCGAAACTCACCGAAAAATCTACGAAAAAATCTTTGACGTCAACAAAGAAAACAGCCCCCTCGACACCGAAGCCCGTTTCGACGTCGAAGAAGACGTCTACTAAGGGCAAGAAGGGAAAGAGTAAAGACATCCGTAAACAGATCCCGCCTGTTTCGGAATCCCTGCCTTCTCCCATTTTGGAGGATTCATCTCGGGATCGGGGATCCTCCTCGGAGGCGACTGCCTCTTCGCCTCTACGTCTACCAGATGTTTCTCCGGTCGGACCTGAAAGTTCTCCGACTCCTAGTCGACTGGCTGATATATTCCTCTCCAGTACGACTTCTGCCCCTCATAGCCCTGTTTTTACCGGGCGGGCATCTCCGGCGCCGTCCTCGCCTGCACCCTCTTCGAGGCCTATCTCCCCTCGAAAGCGGACGGAAAAGACCAAGAATCGGTCACCGGATCGACGCCGAGCCGATCGACGTGAGGTGGTGGTTCTCCCTCACCCTTCTCGGCGTCGACACAAAGCAAAACGTGATGACCCTATTTATATCGAGGTCGATCGCCGTAAGTCCCATCGCCGACATCGATATGACGATTCGGACTCGAGGTCGACTTCGAGCGCGGAGGATTATCATAGGAGGAGGAAGATACGTTATATTTACGCTTCTTCGTCCTCGTCTTCTCCATCCTCGTCCCCACCTTGATGGCGACGTCGAAGACATCTCGACATCGATAACTCACAAGCCTCTAGATCGAAGCAGAAGGTGGGTACTACTTCGGATCGGGCTAAGGCCTCATCGACGTCGAAGAGGAAGCAAGCGAAGACCTCTTTGGACCCTGCAGAGACAGAACTTCCTGCACCTCCTAAAAAGAGATCGAAAAAGTCCAAACACTTACCTTATATCTCGGAGAGGGAAGACACACCTTCATCGATCACATCTCGCCAATATGAAGAAGTATTATCCGACACCTCGGGTGAAGCTCCTATGGATGAACACACGCTTCAATCAGATGCGGGAGATCCTCACCCATCATCGCCCTCAGAGGACTTCACATCATATGTACAGATGATTGCCAGAATGGCCAGTACATTAAAATTACAAACCTTGCAACCACCTCCTCCTACTGAAGACCTCATATTTGGAGACATTAACCAAGAGAGGTCTCCTCCTCTAAGCCTTGCCTTTATATCTACCTTGATGGAACTCATCAAGGAATCATGGAGCCAACCATCTTCGTCATCTCCTGTGTCTCGCAGAACGGAAAACCTCTACCGTACAAACGGGGATGATACTGAGTTCCTTCTCAAGCATCCTGTACCGAACTCTATAATAGTCCAGTCCAGCTCATCCAAATCACCAGGAAGAGCTCAGGTGACCCCCACAAATAGAGAAGGTCGTAAATTAGACGTATTAGGGAGAAAGATATACTCCTTTACCACCCTTTTGCTTAGGATAGCGAACTACCAAACAGCTATGGGTGCGTACCAGCGACAACTCTGGTCTAGAGTCTTACCTGCCCTCCAGGCCACACCGGATGACACCAGACAAAGTTTTCTTAACACCTATGAAGAAGCAGTCACAGTTTCCAAACATCAGAGACTGGCTTCTCGCCATTCTGCAGATGTAGCCTCAAGGACGCTGACATCAGCCATCACCTTAAGGTGACACGCATGGCTTAGGTCCTCCGGATTTGCAGATGACATTAAGGCAAGGATAGAAGACTTACCCTTTGACGCTAAGGGTCTCTTCAACGAAAAAACGGATGATTCTTTAGAAAACCTGCATAAAATTAAAGACAGCTAAATCATACACCTTCCAGCAACAACCTAAGTATAACATATATCAATGGCGTAAGCCAATCCAGCAATACCAACAGCCCGCCTCTCAATCATACCGCCCTTTCAAAAATCAAAATCAGAATAGGTCATACCAAACTTCTTCTTCTGCCTCCACTTTCCGGCCACAGAACACATCGCAACGATGTCAACCTTACAGGCCGCCGGCTAAGAAATCCAAACAGTTCCTTTGACTTACGCGTACAATCATTCGTACCCTACCATATCACTCGACTGACTCCCTTTCTTCACAATTGGAACGACATCACACAAGACTCTTGGGTCTTAAGTATTATACAATACGGATACTGTCTGGAGTTTTTAGAATTTCCTCCTCTAGGACAGATCAAGCACACTTCCTTCGACCCTGTTCTAGAAGAAGAGATTCTCACTCTTCTACAAAAGCAAGCCATTCAACACGTACCGCCTCGAGATATCCCGAATGGGTTTTATTCCCGTTACTTTGCCGTACCAAAAAAGGACGGAGGGATCAGACCCATACTAGATCTAAGAGAACTGAACACTTACGTGCATCCAAAACGTTTTCGTATGATCACTTTAGACACCATTCTCCATCCTCTAAAAGAAAACGACTGGTTTGTAGTTATAGATCTCAAGGACGCTTACTTTCACGTTTCAATTCACCCTTGTCACAGAAAGTACCTCCGCTTCAGTTTTCAAAACGACGTCTACGAATTCTGCGCCCTTCCCTTCGGACTGTCCACAGCCCCTCGCACTTTCACAAAGTGCATGGCTCCCGTCGCAGCGTTTCTTCGTCTGCACGATATTCAAGTCTTCCCATATATAGACGACTGGCTAGTGGTATCGCCGACCAGAGAGAAGGCAGTACAAGACGCCGAATTCGTTCTACTAACCTTAACAAAACTTGGGCTAGCAGTGAACGAGAAAAAATCTCACCTGGTACCTTCCCAAGTCGTTGATTATATTGGAGCAAGACTAGACTCCATCCGAGCTCGAATATTTATACCACCAGAACGCACAAGGAAAATACGCAGAGCCGTTCACAAGTTTCGACCGCGGTCAAGAGTCTCAGCACATCATGCCCAGCATCTGCTTGGCCTCATGGCCTCCACAACTTCTGCAGTATCACACGCGCGACTGAAAATGCGATCTCTTCAGGCGTGGTTCCTGACAATGTTCGACCCTCTTCTAGACAGCCCAAGAAAACGTCTGCCTGTCACGCCGGAGTTGGCTGCTCAATTAAAGTGGTGGACATACGTGCCACATCTTCTTGTCGGTCGACCATTCCGTCCCTTACAGCTGTCAATACAAGTGACGACGGATGCCAGCCCCACGGGATGGGGAGCACATTGCGGGCCTCACAAGATACATGCCCTCTGGTCCCGTCGCGACAAGCAGCTGCATATCAATCACCTCGAGATGCTGGCAGTGATAAAGGCCTTCCGGTCCTTCCTCCCTCTCATACAGGGTCGTGGTGTACAGATAATCACCGACAACACCACGACCATGTACTACATCAACAAACAGGGAGGGACGCGGTCCATGTCACTCCTGTACTTGTCCATACACCTATGGGAATGGTGCTACCAGCATCATGTCTTCCCGGTAGTTCTACACATATCTACGACCAACAACGAACTGGCGGACAGATTGAGTCGTCTCACGGGACAGTCCCACGAATGGGAGCTGAACGAGGACATCTTTCACCTGCTCTGTGTCCGGTGGGGTTACCCCACAGTGGACATGTTTGCTACTCAGAGCAACAGGAAATGCAAGGAGTATGCCTCCCGTGCCGGCAGAGGCGAGGATGCTCTTGGGGATGCTTTCATGATCCCATGGGAATCAGAGCTTCTGTATCTCTTCCCACCAATTCCACTCATACAGAGAACTTTGGTCAGAGCTCGACAACAGAAAGCAGATGCCATTTTCATTGCACCATGGTGGCCTCGTCAACCCTGGTTTTCCACCCTGAAGGAAATGGCGGTGGACATGGTCAAATTACCAATGGTTCCACATCTCTTCACCCAGGACTCAGGGAGCATCCTCCATCCCGATCTGCAATCATTACATCTGACAGCCTGGAGGTTCACCCATCCATACAGGAGGTGCTAGATAAAGCAAGAAAGCCCTCTACTAACCTCCTTTACAAGTACAAGTGGAATAACTTTCTCAAATTTGCCCAAGAAAAGCAGTTAAGGACTTCTCCTGTTTCTCTCCAAACCTTGCTCACTTATTTATGTTACTTGTTTGATGCAGGCTTGGCGTTATCCACCCTTAAAGTTTATATTTCGGCAATCGTTTCTTTCCAACCCCGTGACTCTGATTCGTCACGACTTTTTGAAGGGTCTGTCTAACATCCGACCTCCTGTTAAACCTCCTGTGCCTCAATGGTCCCTGCAACTCATTTTACGCGCCCTTACGCGCCACCCTTTTGAGCCCATGGCATCCTGTGACATGCGTTTGCTGTCATTTAAAACTTTATTTCTGGTTGCCATTACTTCGGCGAGAAGAGCAAGTGAGTTGGCAGCTCTTCGATCCGACGCTCCCTACCTACAGTTCTTTGAAGACAAGGTTGTTCTGTACCCTGATGTTTCATTTTTACCTAAGGTTGTGTCTGATTTCCACCTCAATCAATCACTAATGCTACCAACCTTATTTCCACATCCATCCTCGGACATCGAGCGCATGCTCCACTCTCTAGACGTTCGAAGAGCCTTGGCATATTATGTTTCACGGACTAAGGACATTCGTACTGCCCCAAGTCTATTCCTCTGCTTCCAAGGATCACATAAAGGATCCCCTGTCTCCTCTTCAACGGTTTCTCATTGGCTTGTCTCCACTATTGCTCTGGCTTATGAACTGCAAGGCAAGACCTCACCAGAGGGTCTGAAAGCACATTCCACCAGAGCTGTTGCAACATCTACAGCGTTGCTGCGTGGTGTGGATATTCCAGATATTTGCAGAGCAGCCACATGGTCTAATGTGTCCACCTTCGTGACGCATTATAGACTGGACCTTCGGGCCAAGAAGGAGACAAGTTTTGGGAGAGCAGTTTTGACGTCTGTACTGCAGTGACGGCCCTCCTTCCGGTAAGTGAGCTTGCTAGTCACCTAATTGTGTGCATTCACAGAGGCCACGAAGAAGAAAGAAAGGTTACCTACCTGTAACCATGGTTCTTCAAGTGGACCTCTGTGAATTCACACATCCCGCCCGGCCTCCCCACTATCCGTCACTAACTATGTATTTGATAAGCTCAGGCTATTGTGGCGGATAAAATGGAACTGAAGGCTGAGGCGGGTGGAGCATGCGCGATAGGGGCGATTCTAACTTGTTACTTTTTTATAAAAAGCTCTAGAAGATTCCGAGAATACCAGCGCAGGCGCTGTCTAAACCCAATTGTGTGAATTCACAGAGGTCCACTTGAAGAACCATGGTTACAGGTAGGTAACCTTTCTTCTTCATCGTGGCCTCTGTGAATGCACACAATAGGGTTTTATCAGCGCCTGCGCTGGTCTCTCGGAATCTTCTAGAGCTTTTGAATAAAAGTTACAAAGTTTAAGTTGCCCCTACCATGCATGCTCCACCCGCCTCAGCCCTCAGTTCCATTTTACCGCCTTCGCGCACTGGAACCTCTCGGTTAGAGCTCTGTAATTACGAATATTTTGACTGAAAATCGGCTTGAACATCGGACTGCCTTTGGACTTTGAATTTACTCTGTTGCCCCTTGATCATCGGACTGTCTTGGATTACTCTTTGGACTGTGAATTGGTTGTGTTTCCCGCGCTTTTTACGGCCACGCTCCTTGATTGCAGCCTTCCGCTCTTGCGGTTTGCCGCTCTGCTCCTAAATAATCTCTTCCTAATTCAATCATCGCCGGAAACCATCTATCTTCTTTACTGTGAGTCCTTTTCCCCTTTTTCCTGCTTTATGTCCCGATCAGGACCTTTTAGCAGGTGCAAGTCGTGCTCCCGTAAGTTACCATTCTCCGACGGACACGACTATTGCCTTTTTTGCTTGGGAGAATCTCATCGTCCCCACTCTTGCAAACATTGCAAAAGCTTCACCAAGGCCGCCCTTAAGGCGCGTGAACAACGTTTGAAATTGTTCCTTTGGGACAAAACGTTGTCGGCATCCAGACCCTCCGACATGGAAACCGCCTCTAATGCATCCGCTACTCCTCGTTCGGAGGTTCGCATTGCCTCACCAACCCCAGCACCCCCATCTAAGGCCGTAGAAAAACCTCCAAAAAAGACGGCGAAAAAACTTACCTCCGCGTCGAAAACTTCGTCGATGTCGTCTTCAAAAGACCCTACAAAGCAAACGAAGTCGACAAGCAAAAGGGATAAGACCAAAGACCTTAGAAAACATCTTCCTCCGATCTCGACGTCGTTACCCTCCCCGATTCTGGAGGATTCGTCTAGGGATCGAGAATCCCTTTCGGAGGTCGCCGAATCCCTTCCATCTCGGCGGGCAATTGCCTCCCCTATCGCATCTGAGCGAACTTGTCGGTCTCCGACACCGAGCCGGCTAGTCCACACCGTAACTAGCCAGGCTATTGCCCCTCTAAGCCCTGTTTCAACCGGGCGGGCTTCTCCGGCACCTTCGACGCCGGTGTCTTCTGTATTGAGGGAACCTTCTCCACCCCGAAAGAAGACATCTAAAACTAAACATGTCTTACCTGATCGACGCGGAAAAGCTCGACAAGAGGTGATAGTCCTGCCTCGATCTTCTCGACGTCGACATAGATCGAAGCACGACGAACATGACTATGTCGACATTGACCATGGGAGATCTCGACGCCGACGTCGAAGGGAAGATTCGGATTCCGACTCGACGTCGAGCGAAGGCAACTATGTTAGAAGGAAGAAGATTAAATATGTGTATGTTACCTCTTCTTCTGCTTCTTCCTCTTCTTCTCCTCCTCGACGTCGACATCGAAAACATGTCGACGTCGAGACGGTTCATGTTTCGAAACATTCAGGGAGGATCAAGACGAAAACTGTTAAACCCTTATCGACGTCGAAGACTGCACATAAAAGAACACACTCGACGTCGATACCTCCAAATTCTGAATCAGAGAGCAGAAAGCATAAAGCAGATGCACACCTGTTGTCTACTGATGGGGACGAATCTCTTTCCTCAGATGATTCGTACCAGGGACATGACGCTCCTTCTGATGCATCGGGGAGAACACCTGTGGGAGGAGATCCATTAGATTCGGATGCTGGGGATCCACATCCATCCTCTCCTTCTGAGGATTTCTCCTCGTACGTGCAAATGATTTCAAGAATGGCAAAAACTTTGAAAATACAAACACTTGAAACACCCCCTCCATCAGATGACCTCATCTTCGGGGATATTAATCAAGAAAGGACCCCTCCACTCAGCTTAGGATTCATTTCGGCTATCATGGACATTATTAAAGAGTGCTGGGATAAACCATCTACCTCTGCTCCAGTATCCCGCAGAACAGAGAACTTGTACCGCATACATGGCGAAGACACGACCTTCCTGACCAAACATCCGGTACCAAATTCTCTGATTGTAGAATCTAGTTCTTCGAGACCATCTACAAGATCACACGTCACTCCCACCAACAGAGAGGGACGCAAACTGGATGTGTTAGGAAGAAAAATCTATTCCCTCACGACCTTCTTGCTCCGTGTCACCAATTATCAAACGGCAATGGGGGCTTATCAAAGACAGCTCTGGACGAGAATACTTCCTGCACTTCAGGCAGCCCCAGATGACACCAGACAGGGCTTCTTGAATACCTATGCAGAGGCATTGACAGTCTCTAAGCACCAACGATTAGCTGCCCGTCACTCAGCAGATGCTGCTGCTAGGACACTGATGTCTGCCGTGTCGTTGAGGCGACATGCCTGGCTTCGGTTTTCAGGCATCATAGAAGACGTGAAAACCCGTGTGGAAGACTTACCCTTTGACGCCAAGGGTCTGTTCAACGAAAAAACGGACGATAACCTTGAAAATCTGCATAAAATAAAGAAAACAGCAAAATCATATGCCATTCAACAACAACCAAAAAACAAATATCAGTGGCGTAAACCATACACACAACAACAACAATACCAACAACATGCCACACAGTCCTACCGCCCATTCAAGAACCAGAATCAGAACAGATCCTTCCAGGCCTCTTCCTCTACTTCCACATTCCGACCACAGTCTACATCACAGCGTCGCCAATCATACAAACCACCAACGAAGAAGTCCAAACAGTACCTTTGACTTGCACCCACCAGATCACGGCTCCATCACTCGACTCTCCCCATATCTTCACAACTGGATAGAAATCACAAAAGATGCTTGGGTCTTAAACATTATTCAATTCGGCTACCGTCTGGAATTTACAGAATTTCCTCCTCTAGGACAAGTCAAGCTCACATCCTTCGATCCTGTTCTAGAAGAAGAGATTCTCACTCTTCTACGAAAACATGCCATTCAAACAGTGCCTATGCGGGACTTAGCAAGAGGATTCTACTCCCGATATTTCGCTGTGCCAAAAAAGGATGGCGGTATAAGGCCCATTCTAGACCTCAGGGAACTAAACAAGTACCTTCGTCCTCGACGTTTCCGGATGGTCACATTGGAGACCATTCTGCACCTGCTAAAGAAAAGGGACTGGTTTGTGGTTATAGACCTCAAAGACGCTTACTTTCATGTCACCATCCACCCACAGCACAGAAAGTACCTCAGATTCGTGTTTCAGAACACCATATTCCAGTTCCGTGCTCTTCCCTTCGGACTATCAACGGCTCCGAGAACATTCACAAAGTGCATGGCACCTGTGGCAGCCTACCTTCGACTCCACAATATACAGATATTTCCCTACATAGACGACTGGCTGATAGTGTCTCCGTCAGAGCAAAAAGCTCTCCAAGACACCAAGTTCGTTCTTCGCACGCTGAATTGCCTGGGACTAGCGGTCAACCACAAGAAGTCCCACCTTCGACCATCACAGACAGTCGACTACATAGGGGGCAGGATAAATTCTCTCAAGGCAAGAATATTCCTACCCCCAGACCGTATAAGGAAAATCAAAACGGCGGTTCAACGGTTTCGACCACACTGCACCGTATCAGCAAGGCATGCCCAACATCTCTTGGGACTGATGGCCTCTACGACATCGGCATTAGCGCACGCTCGCCTGAAAATGAGATCTCTCCAGGCATGGTTTCTGTCTCTTTTCGACCCTATTCAAGATGCTCCTCGAAAGCGCTTGTCGATTACAGTGGAGCTGGTGAAACAGCTGCAATGGTGGACATTCAGCCCAAATCTCCTACTAGGCAGACCTTTTCGTCCACTACAATTGACTGTCCAAGTCACCACGGACGCGAGCCCCATAGGTTGGGGAGCCCACCGAGGGCCCCACCAGATTCATGCCCGGTGGTCTACTCAAGAAACACATCTACACATCAACCATCTGGAGATGCTTGCTGTGATGAAGGCGTTCAAGGCGTTCCTTCCACTAGTGCAGGGTCGTGGTGTACAAGTGATAACAGACAACACCACGACCATGTACTACATCAACAAGCAAGGAGGGACACGCTCCATGTCCCTACTTTTCCTCTCAATACACCTTTGGGAATGGTGCTACCAACATCATGTGTACCCAATTGCACTACATATCTCCACCACAGACAACCAGCTGGCGGACAGATTGAGCCGTCTTGCAACGCACACCCACGAATGGGAGCTGGACAACAAGATCTTTCATCTCCTATGCAGCAGATGGGGCACTCCGGTCATAGACATGTTTGCCTCCGAAACCAACAAGAAATGCACGACATACGCCTCCCGTGCGGGAATAGGCACGCACTCCTTGGGAGATGCGTTCATGATACCATGGGAGAGAGATTTACTCTACCTGTTTCCACCCATACCACTCATCCAGAGGACACTGGTCAGGGCTCGACAGATGAAGTCCAGCGCAATTTTCGTTGCACCATGGTGGCCTCGTCAACCTTGGTTTTCAACTCTCAGGATGATGGCAATAGATGTCGTGAAGCTCCCGAGCGTCCCTCATCTCCTAACCCAGGACTCAGGACAGGTTTTACATCCAGACCTCGAATCACTACACTTGACAGCCTGGATGATAACCCATCGATCAAGGAGATTTTAGACAAGGCAAGAAAACCATCTACCAATCTCCTCTACAAGTATAAATGGAGGAATTTCCTCAAATTTGCAAGATCAAATCACTTCCAGACATGCCCTGTATCGTTAGCCACCTTACTGCAATACCTTCGATACCTGTTTGATTCTGGTTTAGCACTATCCACCCTCAAAGTTTACATTTCAGCAATCGTGTCCTTTCAACCTCGTGAATCGGACTCTGCCAGGTTCTTCTCCCATCCTACCCTCGAATCCTTTTTGAAAGGTCTTTCCAACATTAGACCACCTACAAAACCCCCGATACCTCAGTGGTCTCTGCAAGTGGTCCTCCATGCGCTTACGCGCCACCCATTTGAGCCTATGGCCTCTTGTGACATTCGTCTGCTGTCTTTCAAGACGTTGTTCCTAGTTGCCATTACATCGGCCAGAAGAGCAAGCGAATTAGCTGCCCTGCGATCTGATCCTCCTTATCTTCAATTCTTCAAAGATAAAGTCACCTTATACCCGGACATATCTTTCCTACCTAAGGTTGTCTCTGAATTCCATCTTAATCAACCCCTTATATTGCCTACTTTGTTTACGAATCCTACATCGGATATTGAACGCATGCTCCACTCGTTGGATGTAAAAAGAGCCTTGTCATATTATGTGTCACGGACTAAAGATTTTCGTGCGGCTCAAAGACTGTTCTTATGTTTTCATGGACAACACAAAGGCTCTCCTGCTTCTTCGTCTACCCTCTCCAGATGGCTTGTCTCCACTATCTCCCTTGCCTATGAACTGCAGGGCAAAACGCCTCCTGAAGGTCTCAAGGCACACTCCACCAGAGCTGTGGCAACATCTACGGCCTTGCTGCGTGGTGTCGATGTCCCAGACATCTGTAGAGCAGCTACCTGGTCCAATGTGTCTACATTTGTAACACATTACAGACTTGACCTTAGGGCTAAGAAGGAGACGAGTTTCGGGAGAGCGGTGTTGACGTCCATTCTTCAGTGACGGCCCTCCTTCCGGTAAGTGAGCTTGCTAGTCACCCTATTGTGTGCATTCACAGAGGCCACGATGAAGAAAGACAGGTTACTTACCTGTAACCATGGTTCTTCAAGTGGACCTCTGTGAATTCACACATCCCGCCCAGCCTCCCCGCTGTCCGTCACTAGCTTTATCTGGACTGATTCTGTCTAGAGTGAGCTCAGGCTCTTGTGGCGGATAAATGGAACTGAGGGCTGAGGCGGGTGGAGCATGTGTGGTAGGGGCAACTTAAACTTTGTAACTTTTATTCAAAAGCTCTAGAAGATTCCGAGAGACCAGCGCAGGCGCTGATAAAACCCTATTGTGTGAATTCACAGAGGTCCACTTGAAGAACCATGGTTACAGGTAAGTAACCTGTCTTTTTTCTAGCTATGATTCATGTGAGTGTTCAACACAGTGTTTGTTAACATACGGGCCGAAATCCTGGTTGCTTAGGGTAGAGCGTTGCACTAAAATAGGCCCATTGAATCAGTGGGAATTTGGTAAGTCATCTCCTCTGCAAGTTTTATTGATGTAAATAGGCATACTCTAGTTGTGACTTACTACACTAAAGTAAGTCACAACTAGAGTAGGCTCATTTGTATCAATAAAACTTGCCGAGATGACTCACCAAATCCCCACTGATTCAATGAGCCTATTCTCATGTGACTTACTACCATAAGCAACAAGATTTCAGGCATTATTTTTAAAATACTTTGGGAACGGAATCTCCCTCCCTGCAAAGATACTTCAAGTCCATATAATGTTCTTCTTCTGACAAGCAAAATTCACCCTTGCTTCCCATGCCAGTGTACTCACTAGAGGTCTGCATGGCAGAGGGTGGAAGTGTTTGATGTTCCAAGGAGACAAAATGCACACAGGGCCCTCTGAGTTTAAGGGAAACAGAGGGGATTTCAACCTTATGCAAACATATGTACACCGTTTGTTCATTCTGGTTGCAGTTCACCCCACCGAACATGAGGCCTAATCATTGCTTTATTCCATTGCAGCATTTTTAAAGAGGCAGGCAATAAGCAAGAGTGACTGTGTGAACAGACCATATGCTAGTCCACTAAATAGAGTCAAATTTTCCCCCTTTTGAACCCCAGCATGTGTTTTTTAGATAGTACTCTAGAAAAGTATTTAGCTACTGCCATAGTGTACAAAACAAAAGAGGGCCATACTAAAAAAAAACACACACACAAAACCAGTCAGAAAGTTTGTTTAAAAATAGTAAGCCAAAGTGTTATGAAGGAGGAAACGCAGTATGAAGCAAAATGGAACATAATTAGATGTCTGGTTTTCAGACTATTGTTCAAAGTCATTACTCAAGTGTTCCTTTTCAGTAGATTATAAAACTGATTACAAAGCAGATGGGAGATTGCTTGTGACTGGTATTGCTAAGGCTGGAAGAACAAATGCTAACAACATATTAGGTAACAGCTTTAATTTAAGGAAAAACAAAAATCAAAGAGCATATTAAGTAATATTTTTATTTTAAGCTTCATATCAAATAATGAATGAATATCTTTATGTATATTTTTATATGTATGTCTATGTGTTTTATTTTACAGTTCTGTCGTTCAATGGCCAAATCCAGTGACAGTTTACACTGGCAATGTGCATAAATCTTGGCAGCAAATTGCCACAAGTTAATAAGTCAGACTTGGCGTTTGCTGTTACACACTGAATAACCCAGTATAGAGAGCATATGCCTACACTGACTTCTGAATTTGCAGCAATTTGCTGCTGGGATTTATCCTCTTATACCAGCAGGCAGATTTTTATGGCACCATAATGACTAAGAAATTTGTAATTCTTGAGGCCTACTCTTTCATGAACAAGTGCCCTCATGTGCCACGAAATGGAAGATAAATATATATAAATACCCACTGACACTGTTTTATTTCGGTGACATCATATGTAACTTCAAACCAACGATAATACTGTGTATCTGTCAAAGTGAGCTGTAGTGGACAAAAGCTTCTGCTGCAGGGCCAGCTCAAGATATTTTGCTTCAGACAAAGAACAAAATTGTGCCCCCCCCCCATTCTATGCAAAGAAATTGACCAGAGTAGCAATCAGATTTTTACTTCACTGCAAGTTACCCTTACTTCACGTGACAGCAATAGAATAGGTTAAGGGGCACAAAACAGGCTGTGTGCTGCAAATAGAGCTCTGTACCCCTGACCTTCCTCAGGATCTGCTGCCTAAGACAAATTCTTTATTCTACTTAATGGTAGGCTAGCCCTAGCTACCACTCAAGTATATAACTAAAACATGAAATATGTAAGCCTGTTATTCTTCCAGTCTGGCCAAGCCTCTGTTTTTACTTCTGTGACTGGTGAATGCATATAGCCTTGTAGAGTGAATTTTCACCAACCTTGTTGCCTTAGAAGTAGCAAGCGCTGCACTCCTGTATTTAGACCAGTAAAGTCACAATGAGGTGATTAAATGTTTGTTGTATTTATAGGTGGGAAGGCAAGAATGAAAATGAAGTGGGCAGATGCAAAGAAACTGGCAAGATCCATGTGACGGTTAATCATAAATACTACAGGCCAACTGAAGTGGTAAGCACAGGCATTCTTACAGCTTTGCAGATAAAACAAGTCACCAATTTACTGCATTTGAGCAGATGTTTGCAAAAGGGTTTTGACTGCATCTGTACTGCCAATTTTCAGTCTTTGTAAACAATTGGAAAGTTGCTGAAACCTCTACATTATCCTAGCCAAAGAAACAGGAAATGAAACTGAGAAATCAAGATCATTGAATAGTTGATCTCTTTCTAACCCTGCACTGATCTAAACAAAAATGTTGATGTGGACAGTCTTTTCACTTCCATATTATTATTGAAAAGTAAATAAATTCCTGATACAGAGGAAATCATGGAGATGATAGTTCTATTTCTAACCTTTGAAGATAACAAGTAATGCATCAGTAGTCTACAAGTCAATCTACAAATAAGGCAAAGTTTGTGTTGTCTTGCAATTATTTTCTGAGAACTGGTTCTGACCCATAAAGCCTTAACTTTCTTGGAATCTACATACCTTATAAATCTGTGAGTTGACACATACTGTTGGGATCAAATCTGGTAAAGGGTGGTGATTGTAAATAAACAGTAGTCTTGTCAGAGGCTGGGGACAGACAACTGAGTGCTTCTTTACTTCCCATTCCTTATTTCCTCAGAATGTTGGCTGGCTGGCCATTGTTGGAAGCAGCTCCTTAATTAAATGTATCTTTGTTCTGATCCAGCAAAGCAGATCTTAGTATTCTGGCAAGTTAAATGGTAATATCTATGAACAGCCCAGAGCAGTTTTTGTTAACCTAAAGAGTATATTTTTATATTTTTTGTGTCATGTGGGATTTTCTATGTAATACTCTGAGATGCCCTGAATCTATGAAATAAGACAAGAATAAATGAAGAACTGGAACTTATTATATTGGTAACATGTAGGATTTTATAGAAGGGATTTCTTTTCTCTTGCTGTCCAAACTGTCTTGATGATGGCATTAACAACTGGCTTTTACTGCCAACCTCAGAAACTCTACAGGATATATGAGTTTTTTTAAAAAAATCTTTCCAGTTAGAAACAGAGCTTGAGATTGTATTGTGAATCAGGTCTTTGCCAATTTGATTACAAGGATGTTCCATTTGCAAAACAAAACAAAAACAAAAACAAAAAACAACAACCAAAGCATCTTATGTTTAGGTATATAACATTCATTAAGTACTAAATGTCTTTCCTAGTACCAGTAGATTTGTCTTTCTTGTTCAATGCATTTTCTCCACATATGCTGCCAGTACTCTTCTGTTCACTAAATAAAGTGCAGGAGTAGGTGATACTTTTATTATACCACTAAAAATCAAGCAAACCACAGACAGCTAGCTTTCAGTAATAACTCATCTTCTTCAGGCTGTGCATCCAGAACTTTGGTGTTCAATTAAGAGTGCCAAGTCAAAAAATGTCCCCAAATTATAAATCTGTTATTTTAGGAGGAGCATAATCCTTTCAAGGGCAGGCAAGATAATCCCCAACCAGCCAGGAGAGCCTTCTAACAGCAAGGTTTCCGTCTTGTCAGGATTGAGTTACAACCTGTTTGCCCTCATCGAAGCCAGGCTACACTCAAGAGTCTGGACAGTGTCCACTACAGCTGAATAAAAGGAGAGATAGATCTGTGTGTCATCAGCATATTGATGGATATCAATTGGCTCTAGTATGAATTAATTAGAACGAATCAAGCAATTGGTTATAATATGAATGCCATATATTGTGAATCCTAGTCATCCAAAGCCCTCCCTCTTCTCTTTAAACTCCACTAAACTATAGTGGCGACACTGCAGTTCCAGCAAGGAGCCATGAAGAAGGAGAAAGAGGGCTCTCTTCCTATCCTCTCTCAAGAGAATATATTGGGAGGACTATGTCCCCTGGACTACAGACCCTAGCTTTCTCAAGAGCTATTGGCATTGCAGTTGCAACTGGAAAAATTGTATTTCCAAGAACTCCCAGTGCCTTCATAAAAGACGTGGTTATCTGTTCTAAATATAGGTGGATGTCCAGATGTCTTCAATTGGTTCAGGATGTTTTCAGGATGTTCAGGTGTCAATTGCCACTTTGGATTAACTCCCTAGTTTTCATTTGATCAATGAACCTTATTTTTAACTTGCAGAAATTATATAAACATATCATGCAAACTAAAGATAGAAACAAAATTGGAAAGGAAGAAGAGAGGTGTTATGAAAGATATGACGAGCATGGAGTAGATATTTTTTTTCCCCTGACTCTGAGAGGCCTTGGTGTGTATGCCGGTTACCTTTTAATGTGTGTTCCCTTAGTGTCATTATTAGCCTCACTCTTCCTCTAAATTCTCCCTAGTTCTTTCCCTCTGCTCAGACCACAAATTACATCATGACATAGGGAAAATGTGACTCAATGGAGGAAAGAAATCATGATGGCCAGACATCAAGTTTAAAAGACTTTGCATACAGAATTACCAGAAATGGATTAACAAGACATGATTAAGAACAGAGCTCATTAGAGCATGGCTACAAATATGGTGCAGTTCAACAGTGTATGCTAATAGACGCAGTTTGCTGTGAATCTCACTTTTGAATGTGGTAACTCTCCTTACAATTGCAAAGATATACTGGAAAGTGTGTAAGTAATATTAATGACGTGTGAAACACCAGAAAAATGCTGAATAAGGGCTTCAAATCTCTTTAGCTCCCTGCCCTTCTTCTTGCCTTTTAAAAGAAGAGTTCATTGTGAAAGCTAAGAAAAATGGTTACTCGTATATTCTTTCCAACTAGAGGATTTTCAACTATGATTTGCTATTCTGCCATGGCACCATTTCTTTGTTTTTAACCCCCCCTTTTTAAAAAAATTATTATTATTATTATTATTATTGTTATTGTTAAGGTACAATGCTGCTTAAAGGATTTCCAGTGTGATAAAGCCCTTAAGGTTTGGGTTTTAGTATACTGATTAGTTGATTCAGCATTCAAAACATGTCTGGTCAGTAGCTTGTCACCAGTTCCAAGCTTGAGACACATTTCAGAAGCTTTCTGAGAACTACTGAGCTTCCTAAGAGGTATCTTGAAACAGTCGTCATACTAACTAAGTCATTACACCTCATAATTGCTTCACCACTTCAGAGTGGCTATGTTTCTCCTCTCTTAAGAGGACTGTTGCTTTACTGAAGCACTTGTCCATCATGTGTTTGTTTTATCCAGCAGACAATTTAATATCTTCTTCTTTAACAAGCAGAAATACATTTCATTTCGTTTCTTATATTGCCTGCCTTGAAACAGAACAATTTTCTCACCATTGTATGAAAGGAATATGTTTTTGTTGAAATAATTGTGATAACATTTCCCCCTATCCTGAAACTGTATTTTTATCCTTCCCTGTCTCTCTCACATGTGTTTCAGTATTTATATCAGACAATTTTGATGTGCCTCCTTGTTTAAACTTTAGTTGGATTTTTAAAAATACATCTCTTTATGGCTTACACTAATCTTTACATCCTTACTTAACAACATTTGGCCTCACTTGCCCTTTTTCTTCTTTGGACATCACCAGAATAGACTTTGCATTTTTAGCCTCTTTGGGAAAAAATGATTTTTAATACTCAGCTCTACATTTCCCAGACTTCACCAGATTCCAGTAAAACACTCCTCAGGGCATATCAAATTCCCCCCAAGTCAGCTCTCCTTAAGTCCAAAGCATTTGTGGTGCTTCATACTCTGAAGAATTATGATGCTTCAAAATATAATGAAACTGATCAGAAAATCACAGTTCTTTCTCTTACTTTTTGCATAAGTTTCCCATTTCCTACATTTTTTATTCCAAATGGGCCTTAACATTCAAAAGTGAGTCTTAATGTTGTTCAAAAAGCTTTATAAGAAAGACAGTTTCTATTGTTTAGATGTGAAGTTTCCTAATACTTTATAGCCCATATTTTTGGTGAAGACGTACATCTTACTACTACACAAAGAAGAGTGATTTTAAGCTTGTTCTTTTCCATGACTAATAACATTGCATTTGTTTTAGCCTCCTGATAGACCTTTTTTATCTATAAGGAAAAAACTTTCTTTACCCAAACCAGAGGTTTACGTCAACGCCTGAAAATCACTACTTTAGTAAATGATTACCTGTATTGTCTTTCTGAACCGAATCACTGTGTTAGCCAAAATATTTATGTAATTGCTTACTTTAGACTCAACATTAAACTTTACCCAGAGTTACTACCGAGCCAGTTTAAAACTGACCTGGGTTTTTTCAAGCCTGTCATAGTCAACATGCTGATTCTGAAGAAAAATTATTTGTATTTGTAGATGATGGGCAGTTTAGGGACTGATCTTTGGAAACCTAATAACTCTCATTTGCCTTCAGCTCTCATTTTATGTAGGCTCTAAGCTGGTTACACATCATAGTGTGCCAGTGAATTTTTCTAGTTATTTCATGTTTCAAGCATGTTTTAAATGGTTTTTAAAACAGTATTTTTACAATCAGTTTATGAGGCTGCTATACTGCTAAATCAAGATTCAAAGGAAATAAAGTTAGTAACAAGGGTATTGCTATTAATTAGTAAAGAAGAAACACTCTGATAATTTGACAAATGTTGTAGAATACAGAGCATCAGGAACTATATCGTCCCATCCAGAAAATCATCTGCAAATAGATTTATTTTATTTTCTTCTTTATACCCTATACCTCTTATGTCTTGATCTTCTCTTACTGTATTTGCTAGTAGCACTCTTGGCCACAGGAGCAGAATATAAAATAGAGATGTGAGATTTCTCATTGGTCAGGAAAGTGCAGAGTGCTAATAATCTATTTTTCCATATCTTCTTGAATTATATAATTTTTGTCATGACATGTCCTCCTTTCTGTATGACAGCAGCTATTGATGTACTTCATAACTTTCTGCTTACCTCATCCTCTACTCTTCTAACCTGCTGGAGTAACAATGTCACTGTGACATTTAATATTGTGAAACCTGGAGAATACTACTGCTAAAGTACACATGGTGTACTACTCAGTTAAACAGTTGTTGCCCATTGTGTCATCCTATTCCACCTCCCCATTTTTCCAGCCTCTCACATTGCTGACCCTGCTTCCCACCCTGACTATGGCTCACCCCCATCCCTGTCATTCCTGAGCTTTTAAAACCAGCCATGAGTCATCTGTGATCTGCATGTATTCATTGATCTTCCTGAGAACAACAACCTGTCCCTCTAAATCTGCTATCTGATCCCTTCTAACTGACAGCTCTCAGCCCCCAAAAGGTATACTCTTACTTCCTCAGATCTAAGTCAAAACTGTCTTGTCCTGTGAATGTGGTATCTTGCTTGCCAGTTACATCACAGAAAGCTGGATCAAGTAGTTATCAACTGTTTTAAACAATCTGGAAAGGGAAGAGATGGGAGAGAAAGGGCCTTTTGTTTTAATTGCTCATTCTTGCTGCAACTTGACAACAGAGCCAACAATATCCACACACAGAGAGACAACTTAGCTGTGGACACAATGCATGCTACTGTTAGTGACCCCTAGGAAGTGCTGGCCAGTCATGTTTTTCCTTAAGTAAGCTAATAATTTTAAGCATTCCTAGTATTATGTGATAGCAATGGAGTAACCCATAACCTTGCCATGCTAGGTGGCAATTTCTAGGAGTTCTTCTCCAAAAAGTAATTTTAGAAGCTCTGGTCCTCTGTGTGACTTACAGAAAATTGTCTTAAATGGAACATAGTAATTGTAGTCATAATTATAGCTAGTTTTCTGTGCAGTTAGGGAAGTTAAGGATGGACATTGGTTATTGTTGGGTAGTTGGATCTGGCTGTAGCTCTTACCACTTCTGAAATGTTGACTTAACCTTTAAGGGAAAAATATGTTTTTTTAATAATCCAAATGTTAAATCCAAAATTTATTCCCTACCAGAGAAAGCCCATTGAATAGATCTACTGAATCTGAGCAAAACATGCATGGGAAGTCCTGGTCTTTCAATTGCATATTATGCACACTTTTATTCTTCCATTATGTCTGTTCTCAGAAATTGCGCATTCACTAATGCAATAAAAATTGCTAAGGAAAAAGATAATCCCTTTCCCTTTCTACCTGTGGTGGCATCCACGGTACCTCACCGTTGTGCTAAGTGCCCACTTTTTCCTTCATGTAAAGTAGTTGGAAAAATCAATTCATGGTCAATTTAGCATAATTTCTTTAAATATAAAAACAAACACACATTTTGATTGGAAAATCCCATTTGAAGAATTAAAGAAAATGTGTATACTAGAGGTGGGGGGTATTCATATTCGTATACGAATACGAATATCCCCGCACAGGTGGCCTTAACGAGGGTCCAGCCCCATGGGGCCAGACGGTCCACTCACTGATCCAACGCGGACGGCGCGATGGCGGGAGGACAAGCCTCGATGCAAGGTCAAAGAGTGGCGAGCGGATCATGCACTGCGGAGCCATTTGTAGAATCGCACCGTCCGCGTCCACGGCAGATTGGTGAGTGGACTGTCCGGCCCCATGGGGCTCGACCCTCGTTAACGCCACCTGTGCAGGGATATTCGTATTCATTTCAAAATCTGAAATACTTTTCTTCTGAAGTCTTAAACTTCTTTACTGATGAAAGCAGTATACTAAAGAAAAATCTTGGCTCATAAATTAACATTAACTCTTAGGAGTATTGCTCAGATGTTAGAATTTAGGGTTTAAACTGTTGCCTGAAATAGCTATGAATCATGACATCTTCTTAAGACATCTGCACTTACATTAAAAGAATGGCAGGACTGATCCTACCATTGGGCAGAAGCATCTACTTCAGATGCTGGAGGCTAGGTATGGAATACTGTAATAGCAAGATGTTGGAGAACAGATGTGTCTGGGATGCAGCATTGATGCCCTGTGCATCTTTAGCCTACCTATACTCTCAGATGTACTGGCAGATATCATTCTGACACCAGTTTTGAATCTGAATTCATTTATCTATCTAGTGAACATCCATCTATAGCATAATTGAGGGGTGCATCTTTGCCCCAAGCAGGAAACTCTTATGGACCAGCCTCCCTTCATTGTCCTGCACATTTCAGCAGTTGCCTCCCACTACTAAATTACTCTTGCTTAACATACACTGGAAGCAGCTCCACCATTAATTGAAGTTTAGGCAGTTTAAGATGCGCTCTCTGGGACTGGCTAGCTGGCATCAGGGCATGGAGAGAAAACACTTGTTGGGGGGGGGAGAGAGAGACTTATGGCAAGGAGGGGTAGTTGGAGGTAGATTAAGCAGTCAATCGATTGTCCCCTGAAAATGCCCACCCTACAATATCATTGCAATGCAAACACAGAGTTAGAAACAGGATGTTATCATACTAACTTGTATTTCTACTATTTATTAATATATTTAAGTTGTTTATTTAGACTGCTAAACTAAGTATTGCCTTTAAATTTTATCTGTAGCTGAGTTTTGTGGCTAAACAAAAACTAAAACAAAAATGTTTCCGCAGCTGTCATCAAATGCTACAACACTTTGATCTGTTGTTGAAGCCCTGAAATGAGTTATTGAAATCGAAAACAAATCCTTTCACAATCTACCAGCATATTTTTCCAAATCTGACTATTTCTTTCTCTTTTTTTTATACAAGCTATTACACTGTACTGAAATTCAATCATGTTTAAGAAAGATCATACTAACAGCAATTTTCAATAAATATTTTAAATAAGATAGAGATATTACGGACAAGTTTTATACAAATGCATCCTTAAAAATTGTAACACCTATGGAATTAATATTTTTCAGAACATTATATATCAAGAGATCTTCATCTAGAAAGAGTAAAGGAAAGTTAAAAATGACCACTATCTAATTTCTAGTCCCAACTAGAGTAGACCTATTGACTCAAGGGGATTAATGTAAGTGTTGATTTAACATTCAACAATTCAGTTGTTTTACTCTTATTTGGGTCTAGCAACGGGATATTGAACAATAATTATTTTTCTTCAGTTTGATTCTCAAAACAAGTTTTCTGCATTTTTCTTTTCCTGGAAAATTCTTTTAAATAGACATATTTTCCCCAACAACAACTTTTGGATTGAATTTGGCTTGTTATATATCTTTTTTTTAAGAGACAACATTTAAATCTCTTCATTTCCCGTTAGCATTTTTCTTGATCCTCCTGAACTCTGTTTTTGTGTGTCGGGGGTGGGGAGAGGATTAGAAATTGACTGTGATGATCACATTGTTAACAGAGGAAATGTAATGTATTAGTAAAACCTCAGGTGAGTGATGTGACCAAGTGTGTTCTGGGTGGTATGCTAGTAACTATGCAACGAAGCCTGCCAAGCCACCTTGATATCACTTTGTGTCACTTCTGAGTGCAAGTTGTGGCATTTATTCTTCACTTCAAACAGTCTACCTGTAGTGCTAATCCTGTGTGGTTAGGACAGCCTTTCATCCTGCCTGTAGTAAGGTTAAAGAAGTCACTCAATATGTTTCTGCTAAAGTTTGGTTGAGGTCCCCCAACAACATAGTTCGTTCATATTAACTAACACATTGTTTTGGATCCAAGGAGCCATAAGGCAAAAGAAAATAGGAAAATATCAGGCTGAACAGTTCACACATCACTCCTACAGCAGTTGTCCTGCTCCTAGTGTGAGGAATTGCACCAGCACTTCTCTGAATGGAAGGGCATTTTTACGTCAAGTCTTCAGTGTCTATTGATGTTTAAAAAGAGATCTGTGTTTTTTAGAATCAAAGCATTTAGTGGATCCAACCAAATTCTGAAAAAAAGCACAACTGAACCCAAGAAGCTGGTACAAAAAGAGACTCAAAGCTCACCATCAACACAAGCAGAGAGCACCTAAATTGCCTACAAAGGCTTTTCAAGAATATACAGCTAAGACAAAAAAATTCAGGTCACTTTCCTAGGTAATAAAGAACCTGATTTTGCACATAGTTAGCATAAGATTCTGATAAACAGGTTTGAGAAGAAATCCAGCTTCCAAACACTAAAGATAAACTCAGACTAGCAGCTTTCCCACTATGTTGCTGTTGTTGTTTTTGTTGGATATATTGCAACCTGTATGTGATGCCTTTAAAAGATTTAGGTTGGAAGGAACTGGCTTGGATGTTGGTCAACTCCATAGCAGCCAATTGTTTCCTCTCTGCCTCAGATTCCTTTTCCCACCATTTTTCCAATCAGGGTTCTGTCAGTGTTAGTAATGGACAAGCATCACATTCTGTCAGAAGTTGACAGAGCAATGTGTTCTGTCAGCTATGTAACCAGTTACTTAGTCAGTAATGAAGCTAGTTAACCAGTTAAGCTCAATGATGTAACAAGTTGATCTCTTGACACAATATAATGTTTGTTTTTATCTATGAAGAACTGTAAGTAAATGGAAACATGTTATTCTTTCTTATTACCAGAGTCTCAGAGTCGATGTACTGGGACAGTAAGTGCTAGTTGAGATAAACTAACAAAAACCATAGTTCCAAATCCTTGAAACCTACATACCTGAAATGTAGAATGACTCCTAAGAGCATGTCTAGGGATGTGCACCTAGAGGCTGTTTTTTTTAAACAATGTATCTGCTTAATTTTAATATATGTCTTTATTTTGAAGTCTGCAGTACCATCTTTAGTGACTAGGTGGTAGACTTCTGTAATGAGTGCATAGGTTTGTTTTATCAAGCTGGGGGTGGAGGAAGTCTGAGGGAGAGAGCTATAGAGGAACACCCTGCTGTGAGGCAGCCCCCCCTTTCTCCTGTTAAAAGAAGAAGGACATTCCCCAGAAGAGAGGGAGAAACACAATAAAAACTATTATTAAATTTGCAGATTATAACTGATTTGTGCATACTTAAGTTTCAAAATATTTACTGTAATTTAGAAGTAAAAGACAAAGTAGGGAGGACTTTGACCAGTTCATCTTGTTCAAGTGCTTTTTTATGGATATCATTAAACTCTGTGGCTGTCTATTCTTTTTTTTCTTTTTTTTTAGTCAGAACCTTTATTAGGCATATACAAAATATCAATTTAACATATACGTCAAAATTAGAATTAGGCAAGATATAAATAAGCTCTGCGTTCCATTATATAATGTTCCTGAGTATTCCGCAGTTATACGTGCTTGTCTGTTTGATCAATTAACTCCCTGGTTGCTCAGTCGTGAGTTTGTACCTTGTGGTATGTTGGCTTATCAGATTTTGCTCTTTTCCTCGTTAGGACGGCGTTAAGAAAGAGCGCCACCTTAGTGATAGTCTCCATGTTCGTAGACGACAACAGATAGAACAAAAGAACAAAATGTTATTCGGGCTAACTCCTGGGGGTCCCATGACTAATGGAGTAATATAATTTGCCCTCAGGTCCTTGTAACTGGGGCAACTACATATTAGGTGCTCCAGGGTTTCGGGGGTATTCCTAGTACAGTCTCGGCACCAGTTTGAGCTTACATTGTGAGAAAATGAAGCAGCCAGCTCTTGTGTTGGCATGACGTTGCATCTTGCTAAAGTAAAGGCACGTCGCAGCTGGGGATTTTCCAGCAGAGCTAAGTACCTGGGCATCTGTCCAATTGTAAACGGTAGTTCGAAAAAAAGAGGAGAGCGTGTTCTGATGGCGGCTGCAATGTGGTTTTGTCTTTCAATGTCCATCAGCCGTAATATCAGTAGTTTACAGGCATTATCAGGGTTGGCGTTGCCCAAGCATTCGGGGGAGAGGCCTATGGACTGGGGTTTTTTTATAAAAAAGACCGAGGCCTGTGCAAATGAACGAATCACTTAGCAGGGCTTCAATAAAAGGGGAGTGATCGGCCTTAAAAAGAGTAACAAGCCAAAATTTGCAGAATCTGACCCAAGCCACGTGCTCTAGGCTCAGCTGGCCTGCCTCTAACCACAGAGTGGCATAAGCTACACAGTGGGCTACGCCAAAAAGTTTGTATAGGAACGTCGATAGAATGCGTTCCACCTCATAATTAAAGGCTGGCATCCAAAGTTGAATGGCGTAAAGAAGATGTGGGGTGACCTTGGCGCTAAAAACTTTTAACGCCGCGGGTATATAGGAATTGCCTTGTACTAAGGTGAAACGAAGAATGGATTGAGCCAGAAGTTTGGCTGATCTGATGATTTTCGAACGTTGCTGTGTCCAGGTGAGTCTATAGGAAAAGGTCAAGCCTAGATAGTTAAAAAATTTGACTTGTTGGATAGGCTTGCCATTAAATAGCCATGAACGAGGTGTCCACCTTTTCTCGAATACCAAGATTTTTGATTTGTCGAAATTTAGTTGTAGTAAGTTGGACTCCAAGTATTCTATAGTAGCAAGTATCAGACGTCGTAAACCAATTTTTGTTCTAGAAATCAGGACCATGTCATCTGCATAGAGTAGCAGGTAAACTGGGGTGTTGTAAAGTTTAGGGCAATGGGAATCAATGTCAGCAAGATGAGGTGATAGATCATTCAAGAAAAGGTTAAACAGGGTGGGAGCAAGCACGCAACCCTGTTTAACTCCCCTGGTGGTGGTAATATTTTCAGTAAGATTGCCTTGATCATCATACCTGACTTGGCAGGATGTGGTCGCATATAGACGTTGGATCAGGAAAAGAAGTCTGTTGTCGATTCCCAGCTTATTGAGTTTTGCCCAGAGAAGGTTTCTGTTTATGAGATCAAAAGCTGCTCTAAGGTCCAAAAATGCAGTAAATAGTCTTGAGTGGGGGCTGGCCAGCTGTTTCTCGGCAAGATGAGATAATATCAGGCATTGTTCCAGAGTAGATCTCCCGGATCTAAATCCAGCTTGTTCTGGACCTAGAATGTTGTTATCATCAATCCACGAGGTCAGCTTGGTTAAGAGGTATGATGCATAGAGTTTGCCCGGGATAGAAAGAAGGCTGATTGGTCTGAAGTTGTTTGGGTTCAGTTTATCACCTTTTTTGTAGATTGGCACTATATGAGATTGTGTCCAATATTTAGGTACTTGCCCCTGGGAGTTCACTTTGGAGAACAATTCAGCTAGGAAAGGCGCCCACCACTGTGGAGCGTATTTTATCATGTCGGATGGAATAAAGTCGGGGCCGGCGGCTTTACCTGACTTGAGACGAGCAATGAGGGTCAGTATTTCCTCTTGAGAAACCGGTGGCCATATGGGCGCGGCCGCTGTCCCTGGGTGGTCAGTGGTGGTTTGATGGTCAGCATGATCATTGAACAGTTTCCCAAAGTGAGCTTCCCAAGAGGATGCGGAAATTAGAGGAGAAGATGTATAGCTCGCCCGGGTTGGGGTGGCGTTGATGATTTTCCAGAAGAGTTTATGGTTATTGGTTTTGGTTGCCATGATTAAGGTGCCCCATCGCTCAGAAATGACCTGCTGTTTGTTAAGTTTGATGGCCTGGGCAAGCTGGGCTTTAATGTTGAAGTACGCTGGAGGGAGTCTGGAGCTTCCATTGTCCTTGTAGTTCTTATAAATTTGACGAAGGTTATGCTTGAGATTCTGACAATGGTTGTCGAAAGCTGTGCGGCTGTCTCACAGCGGGTTTTTCACCTTAGGAGAGTTATAATGTCCTAGTTCGTTCAGCAAAACGTCAATTAGTAAATTGTAGCTATCCAAAATATCCCCAATGGCCGGCGAATCAGTTAGCGTGGTATAAAAAGTCGGGCTACCCTTCGATATCAGGTCGGAAAATAGATGCATGGTCTTATGGTTCCATTTGATGGACAGGGGGCCAGAGGGAGATTTATATAATGATGGAGGTGAAATAGGGGGGGGGGATTATTAATTCCGATTAATAATGAACAGCTGAGAGGAAGATGATCACTAAGAAGTGGGGGGTCGATCCGGAAACTGTCTATCATCTGTAGCTCAGCTACTGGGACAATAATGTAATCAATTACACTTGCCCCTTGTGGCGCTACAAAGGTGAATTCCCCTTCTTTGTCTCCTTCAAGCAAACCATTAAGCCATGTAAGTCCAAAGGTCAGACATAAATTAGCTAAGGCTATGCCATTTTCGTTAGTTGTTAAATCTTTAGAGCTCCTGTGCAGGTAACTGAGGTCGGGCAAAAGAAGGTCGTCAGCCAGTTGTCCAAAGATGTCAACGCCCGATCCCACGCGAGCATTAAAATCCCCAGCAAGTAGGAACCAATCCGCCTGAAATTCTGCGATGGTATCCATCAAAACTTGTGACAAGTAGTCCCATTGTTTCTCCCTGCAGGGCTTATCGGGATTGGGTGGTATGTATACATTGGCAATGACCAAGGATCCTGAAAGCATACTAAATTTGACCACTTGCACCATACAATGGCTGTCTGCCATGAACATTAGGACTGGTGTTAGGTGGATCTTACTCAGAATAGTTAGGCCTCCAGCAGGGCGGCCCTTGCCCTTGGATTTATGGGCTGGTAGGGATATAGAGTTATAGCCCTTGAGTTTTAGTGGGGTGACCATCCAGGTTTCTTGTAGTAGGATGACCTCAAAGTTCCTGAGATAGACATGAAAGTCAGGATCTTTAGCCTTGTTACGCCATCCACCTACATTCCAAGAAAGCAACCTCAAACCGGATTGGGGGGATGCAACGTCAGGGATGGGAATGGTAAGTCAATCCGAGATAACTAAACAGTCCGGGTGTACATTCACTGGGGGTTTGTCAGGTAGGGCCGGGGCCAGGGCTTCCAAAGGGGTGTCATCTGGAAGAGCGGGCGTATTTGCGGAAGTAGCTGCATAATTGGTTGGGGCTGTTGCCACAGATTTTGGCTTGGAGATTGCAGTGTTGGCAAACATAGGGGAATTAATTTGTGTCTGGTCAGCCAGAAAGGAAAACTCTTCCAACGGAGATCGCTTTTCGGTAGTGCATGTTGCAGAAGGAAGTGGGTGCAGAGCGTTATGAACACAATTGAATTGGGGATGAGACTGTGGCTGAGAGACCAGGTCGTGTTCCACTATAAGCATTGGACTTCCGTCTTGATTTTTGCTACTGGCGTGCTCCATCGGTTCATTGAGGGGACTCCGAGCTGCCGAGCAGTCCTCTAGTTGATTGGGTTGATTGTCAATCAGTGTCCTGGCGCTGTTAAACGGCATATCGGGCCTAGTTGCCTGAACCGGCGTCTTTGGTGAGGGAGAACTCTTGCCTTTAAATAAATTTTCAATTAGATTGTCCTTGAAGACCCGGGAAAAAGTAAGGCCATAATTCCACAGGTGTCCCGCTGCCCTAAAGATCCTCCTTGGCCAATCCGGTGTTTGGAAAGATAAAAACACTCTTTCATATACTTTAAGGGACGGTAGAAAGTAGAAGTATTTAAGGTCAAAGGGTGGTATAGTACAGTCTAAAATTGCGGATAAGGAAGCCGTGATCCTTCTTTTGCTGTTCCAAAAACATGCGTCAAGGGCAGGAATATTTATGACTACGTCATGACGTCTATTCTTATGGTTCATCATCTTTAAATTAGTATGAGACTGGATAGCTGTTTAAATACAGAAAGCCATCTACAGAGGATATTCCCCATGCATGGTAGGACGCATAGCTATCCTTCATAGTATGCTTCTGTTTGTTAGATGCTGGGGGCAAAAAAATGCATAATATTCCCAGTTTTCTTGCAAGGCATTATTTATTTACAAGATTCCAAGACACTCCTTGCCTAGAGGATACTAGATAGTGTATGTATCGTGTAATGTCAGGTCAGAACCGACTTAAAGCTATCCTCATAGGGCTTTTAAGGTTAATGAGATTTTTAAGGAGTGGTTTTACCAGTCCCATCCCCCTCCAGTGAGTTTCCATGAGTGAGAGGAGATTTGAACCCAGGTCTCCTGAGTCCTACTCTGTCACTCTGTCCACTACACTACACTGGGTATCACACACCACACTGGGTAAGAACTGTGATATGGTATAGCAGTGTCTAATGATGTTAAACCAAAGAATAATCCCGTTTAATTTATAGGTCTTTGTTATCTGTAATGTTTAAATGGAAAGGGAGGGGAGAATGTAATACTTTTTTGTAGGCAGCACCATTGTAAGCAAATTACAAACAAGGAAATGTGAAGTGATGTTTACATTTTGCAACCACAAAAAGATGAAATAAACTAACAGAAAGCATAAACAGGTTTTGGTACATGACAACTTGGGATTCTTTGTAAATCTGCAGCTAGAATCCAGACATTAATCTTTGCTGATTAAGGTAATAGAAAAATAATTTACAAAAATAACTTCAGCCCTAGAGGCATTTAAAATGTATTGTTTTCCCATTACATATTATCAGCAAGCACTAGAAAAATTATTTCTTATGCAATGGAAGGAGGAATAATCATTTCCTTTGTTGTTCCATTTTATCGACTGCTGATAGAGATGTTTGACCTATAGAACATGCCAACGGAAGTCAGTGAAATATATTTAACTGCTTTCGAGTAGCAAGTTATCAGGTTCCATTATTGTTTTGCTCAAAGCTTGGAAAAGTTACATTTTTAGACTGCAACCCCCAGAATCCTCTGGCCAGTATGGCTACTGAGGAATTCTAGCAGTTGTAATAAAAAAAGTAACTTTTCCCAGTTTGCTCTTCTGTAGGTTGTGTAGAACAAGTGACCTACCACTAAGAAGCAGAGCTTAATCACTGTCATATTTTTTGAATGGTGTAATGGACTATGTTCCATTATGGCTAAATGCCAAGAAGCAAGAAAGGTTGAAAAATAATGCTTACAGTTAACTGCTTCTAACTTTCTTGTCTCACTTCTTCCTATGTATAAAAGTCAAATACGAAACACTTTAGATCATGCAATTTTTGTGCATTTTTTGAAAAATCTGAAAAACCTGTTCGGTGAGAAAGGAAACAGGACTATTTTATTCATGCTACTTTTGGATGTAAGAGACCTTACTTGGTTTTTACTGTTACAGTGTAAAAACCAGGAGAGTGATAGATCCCTCCATCTTCACTCCGTATCTGAGCAGTAAAAAACTCTTCCAAAGAACCATTGGATACCATTTGGTAGGAAGCCTTTCCATGAAGGTGGGTTTCCATACATCCTTTGCTGGGATCCCTGGTTATTAAATTTCATGAACATATATAATAAGAGCAAGTTTGGTTGCTACAATTTATTGGCTCAAGAACAAGGTGCCTTCTGTCTCAGTGCTTTCTGTCTCAAGGAACTCATCCTCTTGCCTGGAAACTCCCTGGATGTCACATTAAAGGGTTTGAATGGTGTTTCTTTTACATAGTTTCCAGTCATATGCGGCTGAATAGGAAGTCTGTTCTGGAAGCCAAACCTTTCTTTCTTTGCTTTAGGAGTTAGTAGGGTGTGTAAAACTCCTAATTAATGGCCCAAAACTGTAAACTTAGATCCTCAATGAGTGACACATGTTTAATGAATAAGCTCTGTGGTGTGTATGTGTAGTTAAAACAGTGTGAAATATGCATGGGCATTGAAACCAAGTTTCCATGTACACGTACAGTACTGAAGTTTAGAACCTTTGGTCCACATGGTGCTTTCTGTCATGCGTACAAATACACACATGAAGTGTTTGTTTCCAGTGATATGGCTAGTGATTTGCTGGAGCTGCTTTTCCAGTTAATGGTGTATCCACACCTGAACTCTTTCTATGCATGATTTTATGTATGGTGGGGAACATTTTATTTCTTGTGTATTTATATAACCTATTAGTTGGTTTTCAACCAAAGCTCTCATAGAAGTTTGTATTAAGGGACTTAAAAGCAAAACATTAAACTACAATAAAACCGGTTACAAATAAAGAATGTGTATGTTTTGTCCTGCCATGTTGCACCTGACTTATAGTGTCTCTGATAGGTTTTTCAAAGTAAGTGAGATATTTAAGATTAAGAAGTGGTTTTACCAGTGCCGCCAATATGGTGAGTTTCCATGGTGGACTGGGGACTTGAACACAGATCTCCTGAGTCTTAGTCCATCACTCTAACTACTTCATCACATTGAATGCCCATTTAAAAAATCCTTTATGCTATACAGCTAACTAAAAATAAATGCCCATGTAAAATTTAATTATGTCCAGAGATGCCACACAACATCTAAGAAAGCTCTATTACGAGGCTTTTCTCTCAACCAGAATTCCTTGCTCCCAATCCCAGTAAGGGCTAGCTAGTGAAAGAAGGATGTTTTGCATATGCTGAAAGGTACTCTTATAGTTTCTCTTTCACTTATGTATAAATGTGTTTAGCAGCTAGTGTTTAGCAGCCACTTTCAGAACATGATTCAAATGAAGCCTAAAAATTTCTGCACTTAGCTTCTCACAGACAAGAGTTTGGCAGAATTGCTTTTTCAGATTACAGCTTCCAGGAGCCAAGGTGATTTGAAGGTTGTGGGAGTTGTAGTCCAAAAAAAGTAACTTTCCCATTATCTGTCACAGGCACAGGTCCCCAAAGGAAAGCTCTATATGTATAGTATTGCAGGCATTTCTTCATATTCTGTTTAGGAAGGTAGCCAAAATCCTCTTAGGCAACTATGCAAATGTCGTAATTTTTGGAGGCAAACTGCCCCAAGTTAAGAATTCACCATAAATATTTTCAATTGCATGTGGAGTCACAAAACTCAGTATGCAACTGATAATGTCTAGGGAGATTTCTTAACTTAGGCCAATTCACCTCCAAATGTTTTACCATTTGCTACACCAGTCTTACTATGTGAGAGGTTTTGGGCCATTGAGTCTGGAAATATTGCTCCTTGATACACCCTCTTTGATCTGCTGTTGTTTCTAAAGATGATCATTGTATAGATTCTGTACTGTTGAATTGATTGATACCAGCCATTCTTGCCTCAGTCTTGCTAGGATTTACACTTTCCAACACTTTTTAAAAACTTTGGCATGGAAAAGGTTAGAGATTATACTGCTAAGTGGAAACAAATGTAGTACATGATTTAGCACTGTCAGGGTTTTTTGTACCAAATTATTTTTACTTGTCCTTTCTTCTTGGCCAGACTGCTTCTCGGCCGGGCACAGCAAGTTGCCAAATATTTATTTTCAGTTGTGTTTCTCTTCTCCAGATTGACACTTCATTACAATTAATTATGTAACATTCAGCAGCCCACATTTATACATCAGATTAATTGCAATGTAATGAGAGTAATGCTTCACCTAAGAGTGTAGGTCAGGTCTGTGCAGATTCTTCCTCCTGCCATCATTGTTGGATGAACCATCATTCTCTTACCTTCATATATTGATCTGGTATATCCCTGGACCAGCCAGAATTAAGCATGGAATAGCAAGTGATAACAGAATTGCACAGTTGGCAGAGACTCCAAGGGTCATCTAGTCCAAACTCCTCTCAATGCAAGATATCCATAGCTAAAGTGTCTCTGAAACATGGGCTGTCCAACATCTGTTTTAGAACCTCCAATGAAGGCAAGTCGAATAATGTTGCAAGGTAGCCTGCCCTGATATCAGTTTATTTATTTGTTTGTTTAAAATATTTTTATTCCGCCTTTCACCTTAAAAGGACCCAAGGCAGTTCTTTCTGTTAGGCTGTTCTGCCTAATGTTTAATCAGTATCCCGTTTCTTGTAATTTGAATCCTTTAGTTAAGAACCTACCATCTGGAGAAGTAGAAAACAAACTTGTTCCATCTTCTACATGGCAGCTCTTCAAATATTTGAAGATGGCTGTCATATCTCTCATTCTTCACTGTGGCAGAATAAAGCGAGCCCTCCTATCCATTACTGCTGTGCCTTCTGAATTAATGTCTAAAGGTACAGAGGCCCTGTTTGTACTGGAGGATGATCAGCATGAGGGTGGACAGGGCCTTTCCATTTCTCCAACACATTATTAAGCATTGTTCCAAGTTTATCTGTGGCTTTGTATTCTAAAAGCACTGAATCAGAGTTAATTCACATAACCAAATTAGGATTTTGAGAATAAGATAAGCAGCTCTTTGCAGGGACTTAACACATGGAACCACATGGTGCTCTCACAACTTAACCTGTATTTATTGTGCCTCTATAAAATTGCTGAAAGTGGAAGCCAGTAACCACAGCCATTTTAGCTCATACTGGTTACTGAGAAAAGCACGTTTCCAGCTGTGAGATCCCTGTATGTAAATAGTGTTACAAATAAATTTATTTGCACAGGGGACAAGCCATAGAAAGAGCTATGATTTAGTGGGAGCATCTCATTTAACACCTTAAATTATCTTTGCATTTGTGGGCTAGATTCCAATAGAGTTAGGAAATAAATCTTCAGTGGATAATAATCTGAAGTGTAAAAGACAGCAGCTGTAATTCAACACAATTGATAATCTCTGCTTAGTACGGTCTTGAAGTGAAATTATCATGGAGAATAATTAAGTTTTTCACAGAGACAGCAGTTCCCTCCAGAGGAAGAATAAGGGTCATTGGCAGGGTAAGAGCAAATGTGTGAATTTGCTTTGGCTTCTTCTATGTGGGAACCTAGCCTAGCCTGGCGATCCTGAAAATGTACAAATAATTCATATACTTCATATGTGTGCCTGTGTATATGCACACACGTGTGTGCGCACACGGACACAGACACACAGAGAAAGTCTTTGGTTCATCAGACTTTGCCAAGACTGCCCATCAACTGTCTGTTTTTCTTTTCACCCATATATTTTTCCTGTTGTGAAAGCTGGTTTTATTGTACTACAATAAAAATAATACTTTGGATCCTGTCATTGTTATATGGAGAAACACAGAGAAAGTGATTATCATTTCATACAATTCTACATTTAGCAAATCAATCTTATTTTAGTATCCCGGACTGTATTTCCTGCCCGCTCGAGGGCTTCCTTGTCTGGTTCCCCTTCACCCCGACCTTTATTGCAGCTATCACTCCTTTACTGCTAAACATGAACCATCAGTGAGTTGTCTGTCAAAAGAAAAAAAGAAAGAAAAAGTGCATATCAAACTTTGTCTGGAACACAAGAAATTCAAAGTAACATTTTTCAGTGAGAAAACAGGCTTTCTTGGCAACACACCTTATTAATGCTTTCAACAGAATCTTCTGCCTTCTGACTGCCTCTAGTACAGGAAGGAGCTATCTTAGTCCAATTCAGGATTTAACAGTGCCCAAGGGAAAGGATGCGTCAGTTTTAAGGAATCCCCCTCACACCCTACAAATCTTGGAAATTGTAACATATATAACATCATGTCTGCCTTTAAGAAGCAATATTGTTCTCAGGATCAACTTTCAGAGGTTTTTTTTTTTTTAAATTGCAAGTACATTAGACTTTTAACTGTAAAGCCTTTTTAGGAGCCAATTTGGATTTGCCTTAAAATTCAGGTTGGCTGATGTTACATGTCAGTCATCAGCATGAAATTGAATTAACGATATGTGATTAGCAACGTGTAAATAGATATAGCTGAAAGGTAATAAATCTTCCCACCAGATTGGGAGCCATGGGATGTGCAAACTAGTGTAGCTTCATTTACTGGTTGTTGTTCTGAAAAAGTATTATTGCTCTGATCACCTCCAGCCCCCATTCACTGACACAGTAAATAAATGTTCTTGGTATTGGCAACCATTTTCAGAAGGTATACATTACTTAAAAAGTAGGCTAAAGTGCTGCTTGAAAGTTTATTTCTAGACTCTGTTCTTTTTTGTGCTACTCGTACTTGAGTTTTTATTTCCATTTCAGCCCTGCTGTTAAGTGATGCAGAAGGGTAATACAGAATCCTCTTGCACTGTTGAGCCCTGTGGCCAAGGTATGGGGTCTTGTCCCTGACTTCACAATGATCCTGTAAAACCCAGTATGAAGTTAGAGATAAGGCTCCTTTCACTAAACATGTGGGGCCTCTTTGGCTGGCTCCCTGACAGGGAGATAATCTTGTGCAGAATGGCTTGTGTAAGTCATTGCAGGGTAATCACTTTAGACTGGGGGGCAAGGAAACTCTTTTTGAACCGTCTCAGGCACTTTTCAATAGCGAGATGGGCTATGGGGACGGGATGGTCCAGAGCAAAGTGAGGAGCAAATCTGATTCTTACTATCTGAGCATTATTCCATCAAGCTTACAGAGGACAGCTCAGTTGGATATGTATCAATGCAGGAGCAAGACCCAACTTCCCAGACTTTCAAAATCCTCATAGCTTCAGTCACAGATTATAGCTAATCATAGAAGATTTTGGGTCCCTTAGTGGGCCATATGCAGTCCATGGGCCAGAGGTTGCCACTCCTCCTTTAAATGTCAATGTGGTGAAATCATAATAAAGAGTTGGAACAGGTTTAGTCAAACAACAAGAGTAAGTTGTAATAGTCCCAATCAAAATTTACCTTTAATTAAACATGCATAGCATAGTGAACTTACCTCATATCTAAAAAAAAAGCAGAATTAGGATTCAGGATGACCTTAATTGATTGGAAAGCTGAGCCAAAACAAAATCAGTTTCAACGGGGGGGGGGGGGGGTATTGAATTCTACATTTAGGTAGGTAAAATCAGATTCAAAAATATAGAATGGCTTGGCAGTCGTGCATCTGGAAAAGATCTAGGAGGCTTGGGAAACCACAAGCTAAATATGAGTCAACAGTGGCCCTAATCCTCTTGTGAAAATATGTACGTGGTGTAGTGATATCACCTGCTGCAGCACAGTCCAGAATCCAGGCAGTAAACTTTCAGCAGCAGCTTCAAGAGTGAGTCCCTGCTGCACTCCTTCATTGTGTATTATCTACTTGGATTCCTGGTCATACTGTTGCAGGAGATACTCTTTCCCCTACACTGCATGAATTTATGCAAGAGGATTTTGGACAGTGTCATGCAGCAGCAAAAAAAAATAAAAAAAATAAAGTGAATGCTATTCTAGGGTGCATCAGAAGAAGTACAATGTCCAGGTCAAGGAAAGTAATGGTACCACTCTGATCTGCTGCGGTTAGTCTTCACGTGGAGTATTATGTCCAGTTAGGAGGAATAGTAACAAGCTTGAATGTGTCCAGGCAAAGATTACAAAAGCTCTGGAAAGCAAGCCTTATCAGGAATAGTTCAGGGATTTCAGTATGTTTAGCCTGGAAGAGAAAAAAATGAGAGGAAATTGTAGCTATCAAAATAGTGGAGTAAGCTTGTTTCCTCCTGCTCCAAAGGGTAGATCCTGAGCCAATAGATCTAAATAACCAAAATGGAGATTTCAATTAAACTTTAGGAACAAAATCATATTCAACACCGGAACAGACTCTTCATTAGAACGTTAAACAGAAGTTGGATAGCCATCTGCTTGGGTTTTCTTGTATCTGCAAAGGATTGGACTTGATGCTAGTGTCTTTTCCAATTCTAAAGTTCTATGATTCTTTGACCTGTGACTTGCCACTCTTTTCTGGAATGTGCTGAATTCTCTCCACAACTGTTACCTTATTGGTTGTTGTAAGGAATAGCTCTTCGCCCATGCCATTCCCTTTATACAGATAGGCCCCTTACTTTTCTTTAGATCACTGCAGCTCTGATCCAGTTACTATCCCAAATGCCATAACAGACTCAAATTGCCAGTGCTGAGGCACATAAAGACAAAATTAGCTGGAGACCTTTTGGTGATTTTACTGTAATTGGCAAGCATTATGTTTTTAACAGATTTCTGTGTAACCTCCTTTAGGGCTAATAAGCTTAATATTTAGATCCAGGGGTTTGCCATTCTATCATACAATGCTAAATCAGGCGTTCTGTTCTTTGGTATAAAGTTATAACATATAAAGGCCATCATGTACCAAACAGAAACAGTTCTTGCCCCAGGTCTGTCTCCTTGAGTATTCCTCCTGCATTTCAGTGGGTTAATAATGTTGGTAATTTATCTGCTTTCTGTCTTTCATAGGAATTTTAAATATGATTCAGTATCCCTACTAATGCAGCCTCTGACCTTGACATGTCAGATGAATGACTTGAGGCCTAAAAATGTCCACGTTGCTCATTCTATGAGAACATTTGCCTGGAGATTATTTCAAAGCTTGCTAAATAAAAGCCAATGGCTTGCTCTTTCAGCCATTTAAGTAAGCAGGGATATATTAAGCAAGCAAGGCTTTAGGGGGGAATTCCTTACAAATGTTACTTTATTTTTTTAATTACATTTTCCAACTGTTTGTGTTAGCATTTAGCTACAAATAGCTAATTACTTCAGATTAATTCTTTCCCTAATAACTAGGGCATAAGGACCTTAAACTGTAATTGTAAATTAATTAGAAATAATCTTCCTTTTCATTGACTTTGATACCTATGAGGGTGAGGCCTCACAAAATGGTGGAGGAGAAATGTTGCAAGGTTCTTATATTGAATCATGCTGGGCCTCATGCTCTACTGTGAATACTGAGGCAACAAAGAAGTGGATTGGGGGGGGGGGGGAGAGGATGTATTATCAGCATTCAGATTGTTTCTTAAGTGATGAAAAGTATTTAAAAATAATTACCTGAATTCTTGTAATACTTACATTAGATTTCCTACAATGTGATCTTAAATAAATAACTCAAAATTCTACCGTTTCTTGGAATCCCATGGGAAAGCTTGAGGATTTTTTCCAAATTACTTATTTCCATCCTTTCTTCCATATAAACTGAAGAAAGGGGGTTAAGCAGAGCATGGAGAGATCACTTTTTCTAATTGCACCTTCCAAAATCTCCCATGTAGGCTGAGGGATTCTGAGAGATATAGATCCAAAATAAGGATATTCTGATTGTAGGTAAGGATGGACATGACATTCTAGTTGTGGTCTGTATCAGTTTTGAATGTGTTCATCGTAAGTCCATTCTGCCCAGTTTCTGCATCTGTCTCTCCTATGTGTGTCCTTACCCATGGAAGTTCATATTGGTTTCCACAACATAGGTACTCTATATGCAACTTTCTCTAATGTATGCATTTCTGTACGCAGCTTTCCCTGAGATAATACATATTTGTGCGCAATATTAGACCAAACAATGTGCTGCAAGATTTGGAGAAGACAGCTGTGCTTTTGCCCTGGAAGTATAAATTAGGCCAGGTACAAATGTGGACCACACAAAGTCATTCTCCTTCCCTTGTTGAAGATTACATACAGTTATAGTAAAGTTATTTGCGTTTTTAAATTTATGGCACCTGTGAAAGAACTATTGTATAGATTTACAAAATGAGTTCCCCAAACACAAAAGGGAGTTGATGACAAAAAGGCAAATGAATTTCAGTATAGGTCTGTGTGATGCAAAATGTGATGTGGAGCAAAGAATAAAATTTCAACTGCTTGTGTACTTAATGGGCTGTGACTCTTCAGGAAAGAGATCTTGGGGTCATGTTGAATAGCTCAAAGAAAATGTCAAATCAGTGTGTGGTTGTGGTGAAACAAAGCAGAGTAAATGTTATACATAACTGGGGAAGAGAATGGCAGTACAGAGTATCTTAGTGCACATGTAGATATTGACCATGCACCATGATAGGCAGGTGAAGGGTCTGGGAGGTAAAGTTCAAAATGTAACATTTCCAGCCTTTGGACTCTTCTTATCCTATCCTACCCTATTTCTATCCTATCTTATTTGTATCAAAAAAATATGTGTAGGAGATAGTAAAGCAAAGCCTAATAATGTATTTGAAAGCAGAGTTGTTGTTGTTTTTTAGAAACTGCAGCTGAAACCACTTTAAATTACACACAGCGGAGATTATCATGGCAATAAGATATGTTACTCTATTCCTTAATTTTTAAACTTTTTTTTACAGATTTCACAGGCTTGATTGAGATTTTCTGTGAGGTGTTCTCAGAACTGATAGTTACCTTGAATATTACAACATTGTACAGATGCTTCTATAAGTATATAGTTTAGAAATAACCATTGCCCTTATCTTTGCATAACAGAAGGCGGACCTTTTTCTGTACCAAAGGTTTCTAATGATACCATATTTTGCTTTGCTATAGGAATCTGTTCATGTTTAACCATTCTGAGTTTTCACAGTAATTTATATTACGAGGCCTCCAGCCTCCATTTGATTTAATTTAATTTATTACAGTCAATGACCAGGAGAATAAAAATACATTATTTGGATAAAATCACTTAATATCAGATAATACTGGAAAACATTGGACAGGTAAAGCCCCTGGAGTGGATTACATCCCAGCTGAGCTATTACAGGCCTCAGTTCTAGCATCTCTATTTACTTGGATCGATCATACGGCATCCATTCCAGAGGATTGGGGTCTGGCCATTATAGTTGCAATATTTAAGAAAGGAAACGGATTGGACTCCACCGACTATTGCCCGATAAATTTGCTAAATATTATCAGCAAATTATATGCATGCCATTTGTTAGGGAAATTAGTGGACTGGTTACAAGCAGAAAACATCTTTGCAGGTGAGCAGGCTGGATTCAGACCTTGGAGGTCAACTCTGGACTAAGGCCTTATTTTTCATCGTCTGGCTCACAAATATTCCTCACTTAAAGGTGACTCTTTGTTCTCTGCTTTCATTGATTTCAAGTCTGCATTCGACCTGATCCCGAGAGACAAACTCTGGGCCAGATTTCAGGCCACTAACGTTGATAGGCGACTCCTTTTGCTAATGCGGCATTTGTATGAAAATTCTTGCCTTTGGGTCTTATATAATCAAGCCAGGGTCTTGTCCAAATCAGTCCCATCACTCAATGGAGTGAAACAGGGCTGCATCTTTGCTGCTACATTGTTCAGTTTTTACACTAATGGTATCGTTGAAAATCTAACAAATCCTGACTTTCACCGCTCTAAATTGTCTACCCGCCTTCTTTCAATTCTTTTATATGCTGACAATGTAGTTTTGTTGTCTCTAACTTATGTTGGCTTAAGACAACTTTTAAGGGCCCTCTCTTCTTTTTGTAACGAAGAGCAGCTGACTATTAACTACTCAAAAATTAAGGTGTTGATTGTTAGCAGAAGGAGAATCAAGCACAAATGGACCATCAATGGGAATCTCATAGAGCAGGTGTCGATTTTTAAAATATTTACAGTCTTTCATTCCTCTGGACCTTGCCTCTCCCATATAAAGTATGCAGCAATGAATGCTCAGAATATTTAGATTCTTTTATACTAAAGTGGGGGGGGGGGAGACATTCCATCAGTGATCCAAGTATTTAAGGCTAAAGTAATCGCACAAATGCTCTACGGTTCCCAGTTATTTGCGTATTCTAATTTGTGCCCCCTTGAGTTTGTCCAATCCAGATTTCTGAGAACTGCACTTGCAGTGCCTCTATGTGTCCCTAATGCAGCCCTACACCTAGAGGAGGGTTTAGTCTCCATCAGAACGCATGCCAAGGTTTACATGTTCAATCACTGGCTAAAGTTTATTTTTGTCCCACAAGGTTTGGCACCATTGACTCTTTCCGACTCCTTTCAGTTGTGGAATGGAAGCATCACCTGACAAATGAAGCTCTGCAGATTGGTCTTTCCCCAGATACCCTTATAGTGATGGATTATGCCAGTGCCAAATCAGTCGCTAAGCAAAGGATTTGGGACATAAAACTTCAAGAACATTTAGGTTCACTGGACAAATCTAGTGTTGTAAAAAATAGCACCTTTATATTTCCCACCTATTTGACCAGTATAATGTCACCTAAATCTAGAAGAGCTTTTACCTTAGTCTCCACTTGAAATGCTGTAGAAATGTACATCTGGGAAGGAAAGCTTTCAAGAGCCTTATGCAGTGAAATAGAGAATATGTTCCGTTTGAACAGCTATATCATTGTCTAATTGAATGCTCATTCATTAGAGCTACTTGGAGCTGAAACTCACAACTACAAAACTTCTGTGATTAATATTTTTCTGGGCTCTACCATTTCAGACTATAGGTGGGTGGCTCATTGGAATGCACCCTCATTATAAAAAGATAATTCCTCATATTTATTTATTATTTATTATTTATTTCATTCATTTAAATTGTGCAATGCACTATTCTGGGTGGTTGACAAGCTAAACTAAATTTATGGGGCTATGTGCCATCAAGTCACATCCAACTTACGGCGACCCTAATAGAGTTTTCCTGATGCTTAAGGAGTGATTCCCCACAAGTGTGACTCCCCTCAGTGAATTTCCATGGCTGAGGGGGGATTTGAATCCAGCTCTTCTGAGTCTTAGTCCACTACTCTGTCCACGACTACACCACACTGGCTCTCATTTACTTGTACATACATGGTAGTATGTAACTAACATATTCTTGTCTTATCCTCCTCTTCCCATGCTACATTTCTGTGGGCAGGAGCAGCGTTCACATACAGTCAACCCTCGACTTACGAACGGCCCTAGTTACGAACATTTCGACTTACGAACTGCTCTGATAGAAAAATATTGACTCGACTTGCGAACTTAGATTCGAGTTACGAACTGGAAAAAAAAGCCTAAGTCATCTTAGGTTAAAAGGAAAAAAAAGAAAAAATTCTGCCCCTAGTGGTAGGAACGGATTAACCGGCTTTGCATTAGTTCCTATGGGAACTAATGATTCGAGTTACAAACCGCCCCTCGACCTAAGAACCAAAAACAGCCGGAACGGATTAATTGGTTTTCAGTGCATTCCTATGGGAAATGCTGATTCGACTTACGAACTTTTCGACTTACAAACTTCCTTCCGGAACGGATTAAGTTTGTAAGTCGAGGGTTGACTGTATGTCTAATCTACAATGTGAATGATAAAGTCCAGTGAAGACTGTATCATGTTGCTGTTTCGATTTATATACTGTCCCATAGTGCTAGAGCACTCTCTGGTTGGTTTACAATATAATTATGCAAACAACAACTTGCCCTCCACAAGATGGGTGCTCATTTGATTCTCCTGGCCCTATCGTTCAGTTCTTAATGATAGATTACTTTCTCGGCCAAATGTGAATTAAGAGATGGGGAACACCTGGCCGCCAAGATGTTATTAGATTACAACTTCCATTGCAAAGAAATAAACTCACTATTGGTTTGCTGGCTAGGGCTTCTAGGAGTAGACCAACAACATGTGTAGAGTCATGCCTTCCCCATCCCTACCACAAATGATAGTCAGCACTTGAGAAGCTTTTGAGGGTTTATAATTCTCAGTATTCCTTGGCTAGCAAGAGATTCTGGGAGATATAATATTAAAAAAGTAACTTTTCTAGCTCTGAAGGTGGCTTTAATTGTGCTACATGCTCAGCTCCCTGGCTTTTCCACTTAGCAGGCAGAGGGGCAACCAGTTAAAATTTCCTAAACTATTCCCTTTTACTAAGAGACAAAAGCTTTCTCCAAATACATTGGTTTTATGAAACATATACAACAAGTAACAAACTTGTGCCTATCTCTGTATACAATGTAAATATAAATCTGTGTGCATATGTGTATTTAAATACATCTGTATATTCTGCACAGAACTCTAAAGCATACATTAATCAAGATAAGACGTGTTTGTCAGTACTTTCATCTCAGTGGGAGACAGTTATTACTGGAGACTGAGTCTTGAGCACCAGCTGAGGATAGGAAACTGGATTCTGACTCGCAAAGTGCATGACGAATCTTTTTTTCACTATCCTACGCCTTCCAGGGTACATATACAAATAATATATATAGCCCTGGATGGTGTAATATGTGTAGCTGACTATAAAAACACTGCTTTGTGGATTCAGTCTTTTTAAAGAAACCAACATTTTGTATAGCTGCTATTTTAGAATGTCACCTTCCCATGGAAAGATATTTTTAAAAATAGGTATGAGCCAGACAGAGAAGCACCCATGCTTTACAAATACATTTCATGTTTCTTTCTCCTAAGTTTCAGAACAGCTTACTGTAATATAAAAGCGAAAGAATTCCACAGGGCATTTTTAATGTCATTTGAGTGGGAATTTCAGGGTGGGTTCACTTATTGGTTTTTGCTTCCCCCTCTCTACAAGTCACCATGGAGCAGAGAGACATATAGGAATTAGTTTATTCCTCTGTGTTAATGATTGAATGAGTGTGGATTAATATGATTCTGTTTACATTTACAATCAGAGGCACACTTTAGAACCACGTTATTTTGAAATTGTAATAGACCCGGCAAAGGATCTAGTGAGAAGCATCCATAGTTTTGATCACAACTGTGGCAACGGACAACTGTTACCATTTACAAAAAGTATGGATGTTTGCTGCAGAGTTAATGCATACAGCACACATTTGTGTGATGATTCGGTTACTATGATACCCATCAGAAGTAGGAATACTGTCCCAAAACATTTGGAGGGCCACAGGTGTTTGGGGTTGACATTGGCCAGGCACTAGAGATTTTTATATCACCCAGTGTTGCCTCATTGCTCCTCAGCAGAGTAAATTCATACATCATGCTGCCACTCAGAAACTCTTAAGTAACCGTATCATCTTGTGAAAATGTGTTGTATGCACTAACTTTGCAGCAAACATCCATGTGTTTTGTAAATGGTTCAACAAGTAGATGTCCAGCTTGGGATGAACACATGATTATGACCCTTCTTAATAAATCCTTTGCCGGGGTCTATTAAAATTGTAAAACAAGGGGTTTCTCAGGTCTCTCTCTCAAAGTACATGTAAACAGAGTTGTATTAATCCACACTCATTCTTCCCCCCCCCCCAACTCAGTACTTAATTTATCTGTGTGAAGGATTCTGATACTACCATGCTCCTTTAAATCAGCATGATAGGACTGTAGAGTGAAACATGCACATGCTGGCAATTGTGTGCTTGACCTGATTATTTTTTTAAAAAAATCAGGGAGCCTAATTTCTTTTTGTCAGCTCCTAGAATTCACAAATTACTGTTTAAATTTGAGGGGCTTTACTGTAGAGGCTGGGGACTCAATTGTGACAGCTGCTGAAGGAAAAGTGCTTTTAAAAAAATCCAGAATGTGCATGAATTTTTAAAGTGTGCACTTGTAGATAACTGCAAATAAGTGAAGCATAGAATGTTTATTATACTTGGTCCCATTCTTTTCTGCCAAGGTTAAGTCTTTAATATCCATTCATTATAACAATGTAAACTATGAGGAAGTCAGTCAACTTTTCTTCAGGAACATTGCAGATGTTCAGAAAAGTATCTCACAGAATGCCTGCCAAATATCACAATCGTGCAGAGCCTTCCTTTGAAATGTCCAGTTCCAAGATGGCTTTATAGTATCATAATAGAATTATAATATCCCTGTGTTATTGTTCATTGTTAGACGATGAATAAATGGAAGCCAGAACTATTCACAGAAATCTTTTGAAGGGAATACGAACACACAAAAGAGCCCCTTTTCTAAAAAGCACATTTCTGTTGCAATCTCATTTTTAAAGGTAGTTCTTAAGAATGGCTTCTCCTAAATTCTGGAATTGCAAGTCTAAAAGAAAGACTACAGCTCTTTCAAATCATGTTGCACTGGTAGTGTAAATATGAGTAAAAGCTTGCCAATCCCGATCATTGTTGTATTGTTTGTTACCTGCTTCTTTTGTGGAAGAATCTCCATGCAAACTCTATAAGCCCCAAGTCCTCTTGTCAGCACCTAATTTGGCTGACTAGCCAGAGTCATGACTCACAGCTGGTGATGATAGGATGTGTATGTTGGGAGAGGTGTTGAAGAAGAAATTACCATGAAATCTGTCTCTGTCATAGCTCAAATGGTACCATAAATCCACACTGCACTGTTCATGCAAAGATAGGCCTTCCCTCCATCAAAACAGTAACTACAGCTATCTGAATTGGAGCTTTGCATATGGAATCTAAATGTTCAGAAGGAAAGAAATAGGCATACACATATACGAGTGTTTTCACTGATCAAAACTGTGATTAAAACAGTCATATTCCTACTTGGGTCCAGGCACCATTTACGTATGAGTGGGGAGATGGCTCTTCTGATTCAGCAGACATACTTCCCGCTTGTTCAGAGTAAAAGACTGACTATCCTCATGCTTACTCAAAATCCCAATTATATTATATTTGATCTTGTCATTCCATTGATGGAATGTCTCCATTAACATAACTGAAACAGCAGCAATTCCTATCCTCCTGCATCCTTCCCTATGCATAGAGGGCTGCAGGAAGGGACATAAGAGAAGGAGAAAGTTCCAATGTGCCAGCAAACTCCACTAATGCAGTGTTGTATTTAGATGTTCAGTGTTAAGGAACTGCAGTGTAAAGTGTCACTGCAAAGCAGGAGGAAGGGATCAAAAGTAGCATTAATTAGCTCCACCTACTGTTGGCGTTGTTTCCCTTCTGTTGGCCACTCTGCACTACCACTTCTGATGGATACTCACTGATGTCAGTGGGAATTTCTGTGCTTTTCCAGGTCTTTTGGCAGAGTAACAAAGCTTGGTCAATTATTTCCATCCATGCCCTGCTGGCACCAGGCTTCACTGGTTTGGGGCAAATTTGTGTGTGTGTGTTGTACTTGCACAACATTGGTGCATCAAACAACCAGGAGTGAGAAGAGAGGACAAGAGGACAAGAGGTAAAGGCAGTCTGAAATGGTAGAGCCCAGAGAGGTGGTGAGTGCTCCAACACTGGAGGCATACAGGAAAAACTTAGATAATCACCTGGCAGATATGCTTTGATTGTATTCCTGCATTGAGCAGGGGATTGGACTTGATGGCCTTGTAGGCCCCTTCCAACTTCACTTTTCTATGATTCTATGATTCCCTGTGCTGCTTATGTAACATTCATAATGGCCTACCCCCTGCTTTCAGATTTTGACCCTGAAATTTCAGGTAATGGCATGCTACTGATCCAGCAACCCTTGTTCCTTTTGATTTTCCTCAGTATTATGGTTCACTGAAAAAATATGAAACCAAGCAGCTGTCACTGCTTTATGAAAGAGTTCAAGACATATAAGCATGTAATAATATGACACCTTTAAGACTAACAGATTTGTTCTGGTGTGAATGTTCTAGTTTACAATCTTCCACCTCAGACTCATGGCATAAAACTTCACGCCAGAGATTTATACACATAAGCCAACATCATCTTCAACAGTTATGCAGATGCAAGGGAAATGGCGTAACTTGCACCAGCAAACTGTTGCTAGTTAAAAGTTCCCACTTCCTCATCTCAAAGTTAGATTACTGCAATGCACTCTACGTGGGGCTGCCTTTGAGACTGATATGGAACACAGTGGCCAGGCTAGTCCTGGGATTGTTTAAACGTCACCATATCACCCCAGTACTGCCACCCTGCACTGGCTACTAGTTCATTTCCGTATCAGGTTGAAGGTGCTGGCTCTGACCTATGAAGCCCTTAATTGTTTGGGACCTTAGTACATGGCTGACCACCTCCTTCCAAGTGGAAGTGCCCCTTCTACCCATGCTTCCCAGGCCGTACGTTTGAAGTTGTCAACTCCTAGAGAAGCCCAGAAGGAAAGAACAACAACCCAGGCGCCTTTTCTGTGGTTTCTCCCAATAGTGGAATGAACTTCCGTCCAAAATTTGCCTGGCTCCTTCTTTGGTAACATTCAAGAAATCTTTGAAAACTTTTCTGTTCAGGAAGGCTTTTCAATCCATTCTGTCTAATAGCCGCTGATTATGGATATTTAACATCTTTCACCGCTGCCTGTTTTTAATGTTGAATGTTTATTAATTTTGGATTTTATTCATTGATTAATTTAAATTTAATTAATTAAATTTAATTAAATTTTGACAGGTAGCTCCACATAGACAGCATCACAGTAATCCATCTGGGATGTAACTAAAGCATGTGTCACCATGGCCAAATCAGACCTCTCCAAGAACAAGTACAGCTGGCACACTAGTTTTAACTGTGCAAATGCACTCCTGGCCACAGCCAAAATCTGGACATCCAGATTCAGAGACGAATCCAGGAATACTCCCAGGCTGCACACCTGGGTTTTCAGGGGGAGTATAACTCCATCCAGCAAAGGCTGCATCCCTGTTTCCTGTTGAATACATTCATATTCTGAACCAGGCAATTAAGAAATCTGGTAATACTAACCAGAGCAATTAGGAAGGTGTCCATCAGTTTGCTCACAGACCAGTTGCAGAGATCAGATAAATCTTTTGAGACAACACCAACAAGATTTTGTTGTTTCAGCAAGTAGAAAATCCATTATGAAAAAAATAATTATAGAAGTATACGTTGCAGTATAAGTAATAATACAACTTCTTATTCTCTCGCCTCATGAATGCATCCTGGAAGATGTACAATAGCTGTTTCCCTCCTACACAAGGACCAAAATAACATGATACTGGGAGATCTGTTTGTTTGATCTTGACTCTTCCCCAATTACATATAAAGTGGGAAAGTCCCACTCTTGAAGCAAAAGGAACACATAAGTGCCCTTCTTCCGGTCGTGCTGGCTGGCGGATTTTGGGAGTTGTAATCGAAAAAGAAACTTTCCCATTTGGCTCCATCCATAAATTATCAGTTCTGAATACTTAAAAATTCCTGGTATGGAATTTAATTAAAGATAGTGGTTCAGATCCAGAGGAACCTCTTCCAACCAGCAGATTTTCCAGAAACTATCTCCATCTATGAGAAGAAACACCTCTGGATCCAATCCCATATCAGTAAAATTCAATGGTGTACTAAATAACAATGCAAGTGAGATCACTGTAAAATATTCAGCCTGCAAGTAGACACCGATAACTAATTCTAAGCATACATTTTGTAACTTTTTATAAGCACACTGGTTCCTGAAATGCTCAGTATGCATAGTTGATTTAATAGGACTTGACTTGGTACTGATTCCCCACCCCCACCCCGATTTCCCTTCCCTATTACCAAAGCTTGTTGGTTGTATCAATATGTTACTTGGAACAAGGAATCTAGTTTGGGAATCAAAAATCTACCACCGAGGGGTTATCCAGGATAGGCCAGTTAAGGTGATCTTAACAGATTCCCCCTCCCCCAAACTGTGATAGAGCATGAATTAAGAAGCGTGAAGCTTTAAGGCATTGAAGATTAAAGTTAAAAACATGGAAATGATGCCTTGATGATTGAATGATGTCTGCCAAACTTCCTCAGGGACTTCAGTAATATGAAGGTAATATATCATTAGAAGTGTTGAACACTGTGTCTGACATGTTTAAATTTATGTATCACATTCCTCTAAAATAACAACTAGTAAAAGGTTAAAACTTGAAAATATGTAAAAGCTGTATAGAAAACCACAGTAGGTGATAGTTTGATTTCATGGTGCCAAATGAAAGCATTCAGAATTCCTTGGTTTTATAAAATGACTTTAATATAACCTCAGGAATGTTATGATACATAAAATATGTAATCAATGAAATATTACTAATGGTACAAACCAAGAATACTTGAACTAAACAAGTGTAATGTCTCTCAAGTCAATAAGGTTAATACTTTAATTCCAAATACAATCATTGATTGTAAATTTCTTTAGTCCTACTGTAAATTGCGTAGGCGCTCAACCATAATTGGTCTGTGGCTCGTAACCTAGCTTGTAAAACAAAAATCTCTCTTTTTGTAATCATAGAATCATGAACTTGGAAGGGGTGTATAAGGCCATCAAGTCCAACCCTCTGCTCAATGCAGGAATGGAAATCAAAGGATATTCGCCAGGTGGTTGTCTAAGATTCTCTTGAATGCCTCCAGTGTTGGAACACTCACCACCTCTCGAGGAAATTGGTTCCACTGTCTTATTGCTGTAACAGTTAGCAAGTTTTTCCTGATATTCAATCGAAATCTGGCTTCCTGTAACTTGAACCCATTGTTGTGTGTCCTGCACTCTGGGATGATCGGGAAACAGATCCTGCCCCTCCTCTGTATGACAGCCTTTCAAGTATTTTAAAAGTGTTATCATATAACTCCTCTGTCTTCTTTTCTCAAGGCTAAATATACCCAATTTTTTCAGTCGTTCCTCATAAGGCTTGGTTTCCAGCCCCCTGATCATCCTTGTTGCCTTCCTCTGAACGTGTTCCAATTTGTCAGCATCCTTCTTGAAATATGGTGTCCAGAACTGGTGAGTCCTAACCAGTGCTGAACAGAGGGGAACTAGCACCTCTTAGGATTTGGAAACTATTCTTCTGTTAATGCAGCCTAAAATAGCATTTGCCTTTTTTTTTGTAGCCACATCACACTGTTGGCTCATATTCAGAATTGTGATCTACGACAATTCCAAGATCCTTCTTGCTTGTAGTAATGCTGAGCCAGGTACCCCCCATCTTGTAACTGTGCATTTGGTTTCTTTTTCTGAGGTGCAGTACTTTGTACTTATCGCTGTTGAATTTCATTCTGTTGTTTTCAGCCCAGTGCTCCAGCCTATCAAGATCATTTTGAATTTTGTTTCTATCTTCCAGGGTATTAGCTATTCCGCCCAATTTTGTGCTATCTGCAAATTTGACAAGTGTTCCCTGCACCTCCTCATCCAAGACATTAATAAAAATGTTGAAGAGCACCAGACTGAGCCTTGGGGTACCCCATTTGTTACCTCCTCCCAGTTGGAGAAGGAGCCATTAATCATCACCCTCTGAGTACGATTCTGTAGTCAATTGTGTATCCACCTGACACTTGATCTCTCCAGCCCACACCTAGTTAGCTTGCTTATCAGGATATTATGGGGCACTTTGTCAAAAGCTTTGCTGAAGTAAAGATATACTATGTCTACTGCATTCCCTCTGTCTATCAGGGAGTTTACCCAAACAAAAAATGAGATCAGATTAGTCTGGCAGGATTTGTTCTTGACAAATCCATGTTGGCTTCCAGTTATTACTGCATTGTTTTCTAGGTGCTTGCATAGTGACCGTTTTATAATTTGTTCCAGAATTTTCCCTGGGATTGATGTCAGGCTGACTGGCCTGTAGTTCCCAGGTTTCTCTTTTTTGCTCTTTTTGAAGATACGGACAACATTAGCCCTCCTCCAATCATCTGGCACCTCACCTGTTTCCCATGATTTCAAGAAAATAATGGACAGCGGTTCTGAGAGTTCTTCAGCCAATTCCTTCAGTACTCTGATGCAGTTCATCTGGCCCTAGAGATTTGAATTCGTTCAAGGTGGTAAGGTATTCCTTGACTATTTGTTTATCAATCTCCAGCTGCAATCCTGTCCTCTCCACTTGCACTTCACATTTGTCTGGAGGTTCATAGTCTGTCCTATGGGAAAAGACTGAGCTAAAATAGGAATTGAGCACTCTGCCTTTTCTTTGTCATCTGTCATTATTTTTCCATCTCCATTCAGTGGCTTACTACTATTTCTTTTCTTTGTCTTTTGCACATCCCTGAAGAAATTTTTTTATTGCTTTTAGTGTCTCTAGCTAATCTCAGCTCATTCTCAGCTTTTGCTCTCCTAATGCCATCCCTGCATTTCCTTATTACTTGTCTGTACTCTTCCTTGGTAACCTGGCCTTCTTTCCACTTCCTATACATGTCTTTTTGTTTTGTTTTGTTTTCAGGTCCTCCCTGAGCTTTTTATGAAGCCACACTGGTGTTTTTTCCTACCTTATGCCTTTTTTTCTTGTTGGAATTGTTTGTAGTTGTGCCTTTAGAATTTCTTTTTTTAGAAACTCCCACCCTTCTTGGACTCCTTTTCTTGTTAGGCTCTCGTGCCATGGGGCCTTACTCATCCTTGTTCTGAGATTATTAAAATTAGCTATTTTAAAATCCAACATATGTGTGTGGCTACACTCTGCTCTAGTTTCCTTTGAAATCAAGAATTCTAGTAGAACATGGTCACTCTTGCCCAGAGTTCCCCTTACTGCCACTCCCTCCACCAAGTCGTTTCTATTGATTAGAATCAAGTCAAGGATAGCTAGTCTTCTAGTTTCTTTCTCCACTTTTTGTAGGAGAAAATTATCAGCCACAAAAGCCAGGAATTTCTTGGAAGGACCATACGTACTTTGCATAATTTGCCTCCCAACTTATATCCAGATAATTACTTCTTGGCCTTTTGGCTAATATCAAGTGTAGTAATAATACAAACGAAATTAATGTAGCTATTCTGTGCTCTCAAAAATTATGCAGATGCAGAAGGGCCTGGTTAGTCCCTGCTCTGCACTGATACAGAACATTTTATAGCTAGAATTTGATACCTGAAGCATCTGTGCCAGATTCTTTGTGGAGAGCTGTTACTGAACTGTGTTGCCTATAGAACAGCTTTATTTTCCCAGGCCTGAAAACAATACAGGCCTAAATGGAAACAGACTGTTGAGACCTGCCATTGTGACATTGGTTGATTATTCATTTCTCATCCCATTTAGTGGCAAGATGTTAAAATATTCCTGACCTAAATCCTATTGCTCAGTGTAGTAAATCACGCTATAGTAGACCCATTGAATCAATGGGGATTTTGCAAGTCAACTCCTCCATAAGTTCCATTGATTCAAATGGACTTAATTTAACTGTGACTTACTATTAGAGTAGGCTCATTTGAATCAATTGAACTTAGGACTTACCAAGTCCCCATCAATTTAATAGGCCAACTGTAGGTGCAATTTACTATGTTAAGCAACAGGATTTTGGTCAGTTATGTGTGATAACATTGGAACCAACTTATAATGAACCTAAATAGTGCTTTCAAGGCAAGTGAGATATTTAAAGACTAGTTTTACCTAATTCACACATAGCCCAGTGAGTTTCCATGGCCAAGCAGGTCTCCCAAGCCCCAAACCATCACTCTGTTCACTACACCACATTGGGTATTCCTGACTAGGGATAATTCATTTGTAAATTGTACATGGATTGATTTTTAGCACTAAAAATTTCCTTCACAAATGCCACCAATCTCTCTTGGAAATCTCAGTTAATGTTTCTAGGCAATCTTTCTTTATCTAACAAGCATCTAAATATCTGCTCTAGAAAGTCTTTTGAATTTTCAGAGCAGCTTTTCTTAGAGGGGGCATTTCTGGAAGGAAAGTTTGAAATAACTCTGTGGACATGACACTTCGGTTTCTAGATTTTTAGTTTTATACATCTAAAAATGCCACCCACCTAAAAAGCAAGAGTGTGAATATGAAAAATACCCTATTTCTACCGAGGGGATATGCATTTACTTATTTATATCTCTTCTTTCCTTCAGTGAGCTCAAGGCAGTGTAGATGGGTCTCCTCCCCATTTTATCCTCCCAAGAGCCCAGCAAATTATGTTAGACTGAGAGAAACTGGGCTACAGTGAGTGGCCCAATGAGTTTCATGGCTCAGTGGGGACTACAATCTGGACCTCCCAACGCTCTTAATCAGTACCCACACTGAGCTATGCCACCCACTCTTAAATATGATCAAATAACTTGTGCTATTCTAATCTCTCTCCCCTTCGTCACCACCACCACTTTCCACACTCTGTTTTGTACATCTTAGAATGTGGCCTGACTTACCAAAAAAAAATTCTTTAGAAATATGCAAATACTGATTTATATGTGGAGGGTTTTTTTGTTTTTGTTTTTTTATTTTCTTATGTATTTTTACAGAGAAGTTCATTCGGCAGCAGGATTCCTCCTTTTGAACAAATAAGTTATAACACCATCTTTCCATATTAATACATACTGTATTTATCAACAAAGAGAAAACACTTCACATCTCTGTCAGTCTGCAGTATCTAGATGACTTCATGGTATGATGTACACAATTGTCTGAACAAAACCAGTTCATGCAGCTGTTTATTCTTTGAACTAGATGTTTCCAGATGGTGATAGGCCAGTGTGAACTCCCCCGTGCCCAGTCCCAACCATTCTTAGAGTAAGCCTAATAATCTTGACCCAGACACACTTTGCATTTCTTCCTCTGAAGTAAGTCTACATGGAATTTCATACACGAGTTTTATGTCCCACTGATGATTTTTCTAGTGCATCATTATACTTAATTTTATCTTTCACATTCCTTTCCTGTTCTTCTGAAGTCCTGTTCAGGTGTTTCCTTTTAGGGTTAAACAAACATACAAGAAAGAGAGAGTGCTCAGTGCACTCACACACACACACTCATTGTTGCTTTGCTCACATAAAAAGTGACAGATGTGAAAAGCAGAATGTCTTCTACACAGAGTCAGAACAATTTCCAGGATCAGTTCTAGGGAGCATCAAAGAGGTGCTGTGGTGACAAAAGGCACATAAACAAATCTTGGAGGCCACACGGGCCCATAGGCCACAGTTTCCCCATCTTATTTAAATGTACTTTAGTGCCCTCTGTACCAAGTTATAGAAAGACTACATTTCTACAAAGGGACCCTTCAACTAGCTAGAAAATATCTCCTCATTTCCAAGGTTGATTTCTGATACCATTTTCCAGAGTTTAGGCTACAGGTGGTCTGAAGATAGATGGGGATCTCTTGGTAGACCTGAGGGTGATTTGTGATAGATTTGAAGGAGTTAACAATTGAAGCAACTAAGTGTACTACTGAAATGAAGAAATCTTGGTATAAACGGGAACCATTTTTGAGTAGAAAGTCTGTGAGCTCCATTGGTTTCTTGAACTCAGAAGAGATTCCTGGACTCAACATTATTTAATTCTAAGTAGCCAGAATCCTTACTGAGATTTTAGTCCGTAATAAGTGAAATCCCATAAATCATGGTGGTGAAATGCTGCTAATTAACAAGATGCTGGTTGTATGGCTACCACTTGATTAATTGGCTGTAATTTTCCACCACAGTTTATACAATTTCATTTACTCTGAGTAAAAGCTGAATGGAATTCTGGCTGCTGTACATCTTTTGCATCAGGCTTTGGTTGGTAATCTCAAGGTCTTAGTAAAAATGAAATAGATCCTGCAAATCCGAATTCTTTCCTTGACTAGTTTGGACCCTACATTTGTAATGCATCCATGTGGAGTTTGACAAATCTTATACAAAACTAGGGCTAGAAATTCATTTAAGGTCTATTGAAACTGAGTGATCAGTTTAAATAGGTATGTCTATTCATCTGTGTGTGTTATGGATAGTACTTATGTGGGTGGCCTATAGAAATCCCAGAAGAAGAAGAAATGTCCAGAAATGCTTTAGAGGGGCTTTTTTAAAAATTTCCTCCAAACTTGGAGAATTGTGTCACCCTCAGAACAAGGTGTGGGAGCCCTTGCATTAGCTAAATAAATAATTTTTTTAAAAAAGAAGATTTGTTTAAAAACACTTTTCTTTTCATTTGATGGTGTCCCTGTTGAGTCCCAAGGCTAGAAAAATGACACTTAGCCCCCCAGAGGTAGCTTACTTCTGATTTACAAAGTGCTTTGCAAGGGAGAAAAAGGCAGTAATTTGAGGAGGAGGGACTTTTGGATGGTTGTAGGTTATGGAGCTCACTAAAAACGGAGATTGCCAGATGAAGAGAGAAAAGGGCCAAAGTCAAGTTGGGCACGTTTGGTAAAGTGGAGAGGTGCAAATTTTCACAGACGCTAGCACACCTCAAGGGCTACACCAGACCTGGAACTGCCCAAAAAGTAAAAATCAGAAGGGGAAGTTACCAAATGTTTATTTTTGGTATGACTTGTTGGGTTTTTCCCCCCTAGAACTATAGGGGGAGAGGGACAGCAATTGCTATTCTTGGATATCTCCAGCAGGAAAAAGATATATATTTCTTTCCCTCCACCATTGTTTTTCTCCTTTGTAGAAGTTATGGGATGGGGAGCACAGGCTCAAAAGCACAACTGGAGACAGCATGAGGTCTGCTGATCTCATTTAGCCCACTCCTGCCATATTTGAGAGAAGAATGTAATTTTGTCTACAGCAGCTGCTGCAGTAGTACCGTGTTTCCCCGAAAATAAGACAGGGTCTTATATTAAATTTTGCTCCAAAAAACACATTAGGGCTTATTTTCAGGGGATGTTTTATTTTACATTCATGTCATCTTCTTCTGGTTGCTGCACAATGCAGCACAATGGTGGAGGGCGGGGTTTCACTTAACTGGGGCTTATTTTTGGGGTAGGGCTTATATTACGAGCATCCTGAAAAATCATACTAGGGCTTATTTTCAGGCTAGGTCTTATTTTCAGGGAACCAGGGTAGCAGTATGCTAAGTTCTTCTTATAAGGAACAGTCATCTAATATTTCTGCCTCATTAGTTTTGGGATATGAAAAAAAGGATGTTGCTTAGAGTAACATGATTTCAAAACAGAAGAAGTTCAAGTCCCATCAGGAGTGTGGCAGTCCCAGATTTTAAAAGATTTGTGGACATTGATTTCGATAGAGGAGAGTCAGCTTTGAACTGCCTATGTTTCTGCTCTTTGAAAAAAGCTACAGTAATTTTTACTTTGAAATGTAAAGTAGCTGCCAGCTCTACACAAGAAGTGTAAGGGAAAGATATCTTTAGATAAATTTAGCGAAGGGAGAACTGAGACATCACATCTGTGCTTCTCAGACAGCAGTATACTTTTAAATCATAGCAAATCTTAATCTGCTGTTAAATCTTTAGTTGATCTTCTGCTTAAAGCTTCAATGTGTTCATGTCTAGAGTTTCATCCCACTTGATATGTAATTGAAGGATACGCATCTGAAGTCTATACCACTCATTACTCCACCCAACATAATGGGTCAGATTAGACACTAATTTAAATTGATTAATTTGAGAGATATACAACTGTTTTTATCTCTAGTGATATCAAATAACAAACAAAAAAACACCCAGAGGCTTTTATGTTTATTAATGCATAAACCTAATTCTAAAAATGTAAGGATACTTCGAATATTCTGAGCTCCCTCCTTGACCCATTGTGTTCATACTAAGAATGGATCTTATGCTTATTTTGCAGTGAAATTTCAAAGTAAGAGTGTTTCTGAAATGCATACCGTTTCTTGCAAGACACATTAAAAATCACAATCCACCTATTATATGTTGGGAAAACAGTTGGAGCTAATTAACTGCAGACATACAGTTAGTTCCCCTGACATAAGCAGAACTTAAGTTTCCCGTTTTGAAGATAAACCAACATGTTTAATGGTAAAAACTGGATTGGGAAGGGTGAAAACTTACTTTCTGCTTTTAGGTTATCAACTTTCATACTTCTGTCATGTCCTCCTTTGATACTGTTTGTAAAAAACTAAACATTCCCACTCTAAGACACTTCAGCCTACTTATTTTGTAATCCAGAAAGAGGTTGTGCTCAGCCTGAGGAAGTGGTGTTCCTCCACAAAAGTTTGCAATTTGATGGTTGTTGTAGGTTTTTCGGGCTGTTTGGCCGTGTTCTGAAGGTTGTTCTTCCTAACGTTTCGCCAGTCTCTGTGGCCGGCATCTTCAGAGGACAGGAGTCAGAACTCTGTCTGTGCTCTGGTGCAGTTTTGTGGGATACTTGAGTATTTATAGCTGTGGGATCAGCTTTTTGTCCTTTTCATGAGATTGGGTGATTATGGTGATCAGCGTGTTTTTTGTTGTGGGTGTATTGTTGTGATAAGGGGGAGAGATGATCTGTCACCGTGATTGATGGGTGTCATTAGCTGGTCTTTTGTGTGCAGTGATCACCGGTCCTAGTGGCTGGGTAGAGTTCGTTGACCTTTTGCAGGCTGTATTTTTCAGTGCTGGGAGCCAGGCTTTGTTGAGTTTTAGACTTTCTTCTTTTTTGTTGAAGCTCTGCTGGTGTTTGTGGATTTCAATGGCTTCCCTGTGCAGCCTAACATAATGATTGCTGGTGTTGTCCAGTACTTCTGTGTAGCTGAACTTCTAGCTGAAACAAGCTGCACATGAAATTTTATTTCAAAACTGCACACAAAAGCCTTCGAGAATACAGTTTGCAATTTGTTTGATTTTTTTAGTGCTCCAATAAAAGGCATCACCCCCTCTTACATTTCTGATTATGTAAGTATCACTTGTTATATACTCTCCACACCTCTACAGAATCTGCCTTAAGGTGAAGCAATGTGGCAACCTTAAGCAAACTGTAGTATTCCAAACATGGCTGCAATATTAGGACAAACAGTGGCTGTACTGCATGCCATACGTGATCATAGTTTAGCATGGAATGAATTAATTGAAATGTATTGTGGCAAGCCACAGACTTGAATACTCTGTCGTCCACACCACATTTCTCCTGTGCAAGCAGGAAGAGAAATTCAGAAGCCTTTGTTTATGCTTTCACTTAACCATGCCTTGTTTTGTCATCTGGACTGGCAAACTGTGCTTTAACAATAGCTAGGAATAGTTCCAAAGAAGCCCACTTCAAATCGTAGTGATAAACAATAACTTATTAAAGAGAGACATAGTTCAGATTCATCACAGAATTGGGCCCAGGCAACATGGCAAGTGCTGAAGAACTAGGAAGAAAAACTTCCAAACTCTTCTGCCTAGCTGTGCACAAGGAGGAGTGGGACGCACATCAGCCCAACGGTCATTGTGCTTCATTGCTACACACCAACCTAAAGGATGTTTTAGTGTGATATTGAGCCCATTGTTAGGTCTTCTGCTGAATATCTCCTTAGCGGATTCAGATTTATTTTACTTGATTTCTCCTCCTGAGATGGTCCTTTGGGTTTGTGCTCACTTTCTGTGTGTGCATGTAAATGTGTAGGCGGAAGACTGCATCAGAATGTGATTGTGATTTAACTATCTTAAATTTTATTTAATTATTTGAGGCCTTTTTTTAAAACCATTCTTCATACATATTCAAGATTTCTGTCAGCTTCTGTGTGGTTTGGATATACTGTACCAGCATCTGTGGTTTTGATAACTGATATTAACAAGAGGATTACAGGCAAAAAAACCCCCAACCAACCAAAACCTCATGGTATTTCTCACAATACTGCAATTAATATTGACTCATTCTCATCTTTGAGAAAAAATAGTTGAGAGAGATACAACATAATTCCATTAACCCCCGCCCCCAGCCTGTTTATGGGATTACCGCATCTCGCAGTGAAAGACAAAATGCTGGACTATACAGATTTGCAGTCTGATCTAGGAGGGTTCTCCATATGTCCTAGTCCTGTAAGCATTTACTCAAAAGTAAGCCCCAAAGATACAAATGAGTCTTACTCCCAGGTATGAAGGTAATGATCACAGCCATAAACATGTTTTCAGTGGAACTGCAGTAACATACACAATCACTAGAAAGCAAGACCCACTGACCTCAGAGGGAGTTCCTTCTTAGTAGGCATGTCTAAGATTACCATGTTAGTGTCACTAATGAGTTGATTCATCTGAATCTGGCTGTTTAAAAGAATGAATCAATGTCTTCCAAGCAACATATTAAGTTGCATATATTTGGCACCAAACTCCTGGACTAGAATCATCTTAAGGTTTTGTGTTTGTTATGAATTAGAAATAAGCTACCTTATCTAAAATGTCCAAAAGCCCTGCAGCTGTACTGAGACACTCAGACTTTAAGTTAACAGCTTTGGAGAGCTGGAGAAAAAGCAGGAAATGAAGGGTATGGGGGCTTAATCCAGAGGTTGTTTCTGAAAATCAAACCAAGTGGATTTTCAGTGTGTAGTCAGTGTGAAGATACATTGTAAGAAATAAATGTTTTAAATAGCACCTGAGGCCATGGTGTGACCGGTGGATGACATCTGCCTTTGAAATGTGGAATGCAGAATAAAGCAAAGAAAGTGTAATAGGAGAAATGAAAGCGTGGGTAAAAGGATAATTTCTCGCTTCTTAAATTGCCTATTCGGAAAATTCTTGCTATAGATACGTTTTACCCTGGCTTATAAAGTTAAAAAAGGACATCATGATGGTTTTCTGGAAAACAGCATATTTGTTTTGCAGACAATGAATGGATATTCTACACTGGAATTTGTGGAAAATAAGTTTTGTGGGTAGGTAGAAAAAGCAGAATGCCAGTTCTATGCATACCATGCATAAAAAGGAACATTTTAAAGCTTTGGCCAGAATCCACTGGGGGATAGTTGCAGACAGAACTGAGTCTGTCAGTGGGATTGAAGAGACCAGATTCCTTCTTCTCCACTACAAATGTCACGGTCCAGAGGCAGTGTTTCAATGGCACGGGGCGGAGATGGAGGGTGGGAAGGGGGTTCAAGGCCAGTTTACTGCTGGATTTTGACTTACGTATATCATAGTTGCTGCTTCTGGTTCTTACTTTGTAATATCTGTTCGCTAATTTGAGTATCTGGTACACAAATACACATGAGGAGACCAATACTTGGATTACTGTAATGTATTCTAATTAGGCTTGCTTTCAAAAATAAATCAGAAGTGCTCATTTCCAAGAGAGGGCATTAAGATTATTAACTGGGAGAATGGTCTTCAACTAAACCGGTCCCTGGTGTCAAAAAGGTTGGGACCCACTGACCCAAGTACTGCAGTCTCCCTCTTTTCAGATGGTCATGTTTCTGTGTTCAGCACAGTGATGCAGGAACAGGGCTAGTGTGCTTTGTTCAATACCTTATGGGCTCCGCATACTTCCTTAAAGACTGGATAAGGCTACTTTTTTCACCATCTGGTAAAGACCATTCTTCTTAGTGTTTAGTCATTTTTCTTTCTTTCTTTTTTTTTTTTTTTTTTTTTTTTTTTTTTTTTTTTTTTGTGTAATGTATTGGGACAAAAAAGTCTCATGTTATTGTGATGCCAAAAATGAGAAGTTATGTACTCTGGTTGTCAGTAAATTGGCCCCATTTCAGGGATGGGGAAAGGAGGGGATAAGCATTCCTGTGATACAAAGCTGTATAAATGTAACTCTAATGTAACTCTAATCCTAACACTACTGTTATCTCTCAGGGCACTGGAATTGGAACAGGCTCAGAAAATACCAAAAATCAAGCAATGCAAATTACCAGAGTAATTTTAAAAACATGCTGTTAAAAATTACTGTTTCATTATTTTGAAAATGAATTATTCTTGGGAAAATGTGCATGTAGGGAGGGTGCACAAATGGGTGTAACTATGAAAAAGGTCTTATCCTGATTCCCTGCCAGCTTTGAACAGATCGAATCAACCCTGCATTCTTTTATAATGGTTTTCAGCACATTCACCAATGGCATGTTAATGTTCTTGGGAGAACAGCCTACTGAAAGCCCATATGTGCCTGTACCAACCCAACAGAACCTGCTTTTACTTCAAAATATGGTCCCATTAAGAAACTAACAATATATAGGTTATATACAGGGCCCATATTGGTTATCATGGTGAATCTGTTTCCAAAGAAGGAGCCATGTTAGTCTGCTTCCGCACATTGACAAAATTAAAGGGGAAAAAGAGAGAGAGAAAGGCAAAATATTGTGGCATGTTAAAGACTAACAGATGTGTTTCAGTGTGAGCTTTCATTGTGTCAGAAGAAGTGGATGTGGACCAATGAAAGCTCATGCTGAAATCTGTTTTAAGTGCCACAATATTTTGCCTTTTTCCCCTCTTTTTTTTTCTTTTTTCCCCCTCTTTAATTTTGCCAGCATTTAGAATCTAAATTACTTTATGACTCTAATAAGTCACATCACGGTTTTATAGACAATGGCTGAAATCCTGTTACTTAGCGTGGTAAGTCACAACTAGAGTAGGCCAATTTGACTGCACAGAACTTATGGAAAAGTTGACTCACCAGATCCCCAGTTGGATGCTTGGACTCCATTCTCAAACCACATGCCATCAATGCACCTAGCTACATAAGAGACACTGCAGGCTTTCTAAGAAAACTGCAGCCCACTCACAACCTTCCTGAAAACACCATCTAAACACAATGGATGTAGATTACACTAGCATCCTACAGAAAGACGGACTACAGGCCATCATTGAATACAATTCAGAATGAGGACGCAACCCACCTAGTCACCACTGTCTGTGACTTTGTGCTTACACACAACTAGAAGGAGGAGGAGAGATAAAACAACAACAACCACCTTTGAACTGCAGAGCTGGATGGGACCGTATGGATCATTGACTCTTGCCCCTCTCAAGGAGTCACAATAGGAAATCAAACTCCCAACCTTTAGCTTTGCAGCCAGAGACCTAAGCAACTAAGCTATACCTTTGACAACAAAACCTATCTCCAGATTAATGAAACTGCCATTGGTACTTAAACGGCACTACAATATGCAAATATATTAATGGCTGATCTGGAAAAATCCTTTTGTACCCAAAACCACTCCTCTGAGATACATTGATCACATTTTAATTATCCAGACCCACAGAAAAGAAGCCCTGAAGAAATTCCACCAGGAGTTCAAAAACTTTCATCCTAACATCAGCCTCAGCCTGGATCAATCTACACAACAGATGCAGTATCTGGACACCACTATTAAGCTACAACATGGACATCTTAGCACTACACTGTAATGAAAACCCATTGATAGATATACATACTTACATATCTCCAGCCTCCATTGTGAGCACGTCACAACATCTGCTGTTTACAGCCAAGCCCTTAGATATAATCACATCTGCTCAGACCTACAAGATAGAGACACCAAAGTCAAGGATCTACAAAATGCATTTCTCAGACTACACTACCCATCCAGTATGGTTAAAGAACAAATTAACAAGGACAGACAAATGCTTAGAAGCAACCTATTGCCAAACAGACCCAGGAGAAAAAAATGACCAAACACCACTAGTTGTCACCTTCAGCTCAAAACGGAGACCACTCAGAAGCATCATAAATGATCTTTAACCTATCTTTGACATGAATACTTCATTCTCCCAAACCTTTAGTGGCAGGCCTATACTTGCTTACAGACAACCCCCTAATTTCAAACAAATATGGACACACAACAGACTACACAACACTGATGCAGAGATGAGGACTAAATCCTGTTACAAACCCAGATGCCGGCTCTGTCCTCATATCTACTCTGTCAATACATTACAGGTTCCGCCAATGTCACACTCAACATCAGGGACATGTTTACTTGTACTTCTGCTAATGTGATCTATGCCATGCTTTGCCAACAATGCCCGTCTGCACTCTACATAGGACACATAGGACATAGGACAATCTATCCTCAAAAGAATGAATGGACATAAATCTAACATCAGGAATGGCAATACACAAAAGCCTGTTTCATAACGTTTCAATCTACCTGGATACTCTTTAAATGACTTGAAAATCACTGCTTAGGGTGGGGGGAACCCACTGCAAAACAAGACTTCAAAGAGAAACAGCTGAGGTAAAGTATATGCAGATGCTGGAGATCCACTTAGAAGGATTCAATATTAATCAAGGGTTCTTATGATCTTATCAAGTATGACATGCTACATTGATTCACACAGTCTGCCACTTGTGTCAACTATGCTATTGTTACCTTGTAGACTGATGACTGACATTATTCATAGCCTGATAGCCTATTCAACAAACCATTGTTGAATAACAAACCGTTGTCGCTTTGTCCGTTATCTGTATTCACACCTGTTCATGAGGTCATGCATAAATATGACAGTCATATAGTATCGTTTTTATCTGAGTGAATAAACTTGTTCAGTAAAAGCTAACATTAAAATATAGCAGTCTTTAAGGTGCCACAACATGTTTGTCTCTTGGAGTTTTTATTGGTTGGTTTTGGTTTTAGTTTTGGTTTTTGTCTGATATACAAATCCCCACTGATTCAATAGGCCTACTCTAGTTTTGACTTGCTATGCCAAGTAACAGGATTTCAGGCTGTTATTGCCTGTCTGTGGCAGGAATTCATATTTATGGCCATCCTCACTCCACCTCATCTCAAAATATTAGCATTAATACTAACCATGCAAGAATTGTGTTTTGATCCAAATTCATTTCTGAACAATCAGATAATGAGGGCCTTCTTGTTGACTCTGATCTTGAACTCTCTACCCTGTTTCCCCTAAAATAAGACCTAACCTGAAAATAAGCCCTAGTATGATTTTTCAGGATGCTCGTAATATAAGTCCTACTCCAAAAATAAGCCCCAGTTAAGTGAAACTCCACCCTCCACCATTGTGCAGCAACCAGAAGAAGATGACATGACTGTATTTGAATAAATGTAGATTGTTGTACATGAAAAAATAAAACATCCCCTGAAAATAAGCCCTAATGCGTTTTTTGTAGCAAAAATTAATATAAGACCTTGTCTTATTTTTGGGGAAACACGGTATATCAAATGCATTGATTCAAACATATCGATGAAATGGAGTTATGCGGAACCCTCACATGTTAATATACTCCAGGACTTGGCCTCATGTAGCTCTTCAAGGCCTTTTTTTGGTACCTCACCACAACATGGACCTGCATTTGTTGTTTCCTGGAAATCCCTGTCCAGTGAGACATTTTGGCACTATCTGTATGGTTATGATGGCTAGTCTGCCAGTATCCAGTATTAATAATCCAGTATTATCCATTATTATTATTGCTTTTAGCTGCTGTGTTTGGTTGTTGTTACTGTTTCTTTTGCATGAACAAATGGCTCACAAATTTGATAATATTCAGTTAAATTAAGTTGCAACTTAATTTACAGTTTGTTATTTGCTGTCATTTCCTGGAACGATCCTTGCAGGTCTCTACAGTTGTGGCAAACACTCTGTAGATATTCAGAATCACAGAGCACTCTCTCTCTCTCTCTCTCTCTCTCTCTCTCTCTCTGTGTGTGTGTGTGTGTGTGTGTGTGTGTGTGCTTTGCTGCTGCTACTCTTAAAGTAAAAGGCTATGAACACTGATAATATATAAAAATATCAGATTTCAGATTAGGCATCCTTCAGTCTCGAGAGACTATGGTAACGTGCTCTGAATAGAGGACTTGGAACAGCGTCTAGTGTGACTGAGAAGGCCAATTCGAGAGTGACAATCCCTTCCACACTGAAGACAAATACAATCTGTCCCCTGTCCAGCTCCCTGATTTGGCTGGTTTCGGGACTGCCTCTTTGCCTCGGCCTGCTGAACAAGTGTCTCTTTAAAATGGGAGAGGCCATACTGCATGGCCTGCCGCCAGGCTGAACGCTCAAATGTCAAGGTTTCCCATCTGTTGAGGTCCATTCCTAAGGCCTTCAGATCCCTCTTGCAGATATCCTTGTATCGCAGCTGTGGTCTCCCTCTGGGGCGATTTCCCTGCACTAATTCTCCATACAGGAGATCTTTTGGAATCCGACCGTCAGCCATTCTCACAACATGCCCGAGCCAACGTAGACGTCGCTGTTTCAGTAATGTATACATGCTAAAAATTCCAGCTTGTTCTAGGACTACTCTGTTTGGAACTTTGTCCTGCCAGGTGATACCAAAAATGCGTCGGAGACAATGCATATGGAACGTGTTCAGTTTCCTCTCCTGCCGTGCACAAAAGGTCCAGGACTCACTGCAGTACAGGAGTGTACTCAGGACAGAGGCTCTATAGACCTGGATCTTGGTATATGCCGTCAGCTTCTTATTAAGCCATACTCTCTTTGTGAGTCTAGAGAACATGGTAGCTGCTTTGCCAATGCGTTTATCCATCTCGACATCTAGAGAGAGAGTGTCAGAGATCGTTGAGCCAAGGTACACAAAGTCATGAACAACCTCCAATTCTTGTGTGGAGACGGTAATAGAGGGAGGTGAGTCCACGCCCTGGCCCATGACTTGTATTTTCTTCAGGCTGATTGTTAATCCAAAATCTTGGCAGGCCTTGCTAAAATGATTCATGAGTTGCTGGAGGTCTTCAGCAGAATTACTTACTGCTTACTTATTTACTGCTTACTTATTACTGCTTACTTATTTACAATGTATTTCTATATTATTCATTTTTATACTCCCCTAAATTCCTTCACTCTAATTTTCTGTATTTTTATCATTCTGCTGATAAAAATATATGATAAGGTAAAACATACAGAAAATTAGAGTGAAGGAATTTAGGGGAGTATAAAAATGAATAATATAGAAATACATTGTAAATAAGTAAGCAGCACACAATTAATGACAACAGTACAGATAAGCAGGTAGGGAGAGACAAAGAACTGTGTGAGTCTTTAGATGTGAGGCTCCTAAACTAGTTGCTTAACATGAAAAGTAGGCTTAACAGAGCGCTGAGCAATCATGGTGGCAGGTATTCCTTTTGCTTCACCAAAACAAATCAAATTAGAGAGTGCCCTAAACAAGAGTGCCCTCTTTGAAGGGCTTTTGGAGAACAGCTATATATTTGAAAATGTTCTCTTTTTGAAAGGTCATCCAGTCAAATCCACTGAGAACTTCAAGAACCACAAGAAGGACCAACAGGAGTCTTGAGCTTGCCTGTTAATATCCAGTATCTAGACAGCAAAGTGAAAAGCAAAAGAGTCACTTGCTCTTTCCCACTGTGGTGACATGTATTATAATTTTATTGAAATTAAAGTGATAATTTCTAGATTTCCATCCTCACAGATAAATTAACAGAGGCACATGTTATATAATGTCTGTTCTTATTTGGCTTCCTCTTTGAGAACTTTTTTAGTAGTATCTTGGCCACCATACAAAGAAGACGCTCAGAAACACATATTATGTTGAAAGAGTGTGCCTTTTCCAAAAAGATGCTTCAGAAGAGAAGTAGAAGCATAAAACCTTTTATGAATCACTAATTCATAAAAAACAGTGAAGTGTTATAGTATTTCCATTAATTACCTGCTAAAGTTCCTGTACTGAGCGACAGCCAGAAATGCTTGAGAAAAACGTTTGAAAATTAGAACCAAAGTGTACCTTGCTAATTTTAAGCTTTCTACAGATATTTGTGCTTATGTATATAGAATGTATGTGTGTGTATTTACACATCTATAAACTACTATAACTATCGTCAGGATACTGAATTTTACACTGCAGCATTAAGACTTAAATAAGAAAATACGATATTTTATATTTATGGTTTTTTTAACAACCAAAAAGAGAGGAACAATGAGAGAAAACTAGGGGCACATAGAATTTTATCATATATATGCCTATTTAAGTAGTCATATAAATAGGCATATATATGATAAAATTATCTGTGAAAGCAACAATGGACATATGAAAGAACAGTAGTAGAAGAAATAATGATAGAATGAAGGAAGGTCCCTTGTAGTGTAAAAACTGAAAATTCTGCAAGACAGGATAGCAGCAATACCTCTTCCCCTTCAAACAGGCAAGGGGACTGTTTTGCATTACTCTGCTCTTAGTTAGCAACTCATTTTTCACTGCGGCTACTTGAAGCAACAGTTTTCAAGGTGTGCTTTGCATGAAACAATGCAAAGAGCTATGCTTTAATTTGAATCATGCTTTTCTCATATTACACATATCCATTATGTACAAAGACAGTACATTTAGGCATAAGACATGAAGAATGCTTGCTCTCAAACATCGCATCACTATGCGGATTGAAAGGTGTCTTATATGTGCCTCAGTGCAAATACTGTAATTCAATTTTGTGTTTCTTCTATCCATAATTTTAAAAATTGACATTAAATTAATCAACATCATTAAAACTTCAGGTTTTTATACATAGGGTATAAGTGTTATTTCTCCAGTATACGGAATAGTAAATAGCTCCAGAATTATTTTTAAACCCAACCAATTTAAACATAGCCGTTCCTGGAGTCACATCCAAAATTTAAATGACAGCTTCATCAGCATTGCATATGCTTCTGATACTGAAATATCTGCAAATGTCCCTGTTTTGACATGTAAAGAAACATTCTGGTCACTCTGCTGACACACAACCCAAATCTGCTAAGTTATGTTAAGTAGTGAACGATTTTAGCTTAATGGAATAAAGTGTGTATTATTAATTAATCAGTTATTTCTCTAACTTCAATTAAAGTGAAAATAGCTTTGGAGCAAAGTTGCTCATTTTTTAAAATGCATCAAGACAGATAAAATAGTGTTCTAAAACTAACTATAAGGGACTCTAAAATGGAGTGAAACATGAGGAGGCTATATCTTTGCTATCTTTGGGTTTGCCAAAGGAGCCGGGGGAGGGCAACCTAGATTAGTCTGGTCCTAAATAAACTTTAATAATTTGAAAAGTGTTTTTTAAAAAAATGTTTAGGAGCAACTGTTTGACATGTACACAAATCCATCTTATTCTTTAAAACTCTATTAGGCTGGTTTCCAAGTTGCGCTGACATCCTACATACTGGTTTTCAGAAAGGACTGTCACCATCAATTTTTCTTTTTTAAAGGACTTTAATTCTTTCAGCATGTTCATATGGTTTTATAAAGCCCCAGATACATGGCAAATCCCCTTGGTGTTGTAAGACAAGATTGCTGTTAAAAAATGTTTAGGCTTAGTCAGCTTCTTCTCACCACTGAAGTCATGAGGGACTCTGGGAAATGGTGTTTATACTAAGCTTAAATTGATAGGGCAAGTTTAATGCAATCAGGTCAAAGGTACAACTGCTTAGCTAGTCTCATCAACCACTCGGGTTTCAGCATCAGTTTATAAGCAAAGGGCCTGTAATGATAACATCTGGCTGCTAACTCAGGGACTGGCGGGAGGGTGGGGGAGATGCCATGACTAAATGTAATTTGAGGGAGAGGAGGAGCAAACTTTAGGGGCAGCTTAATTCCTGAATTATGTGATCCTAAATAGATAAGATAGAAACACAAGACTTTGATCACTCTCAATACTGTGAGCATCTCTTCTGTATTTTGTTCTTTTTATTCTGGAGAGTGTTGCTTCATCATCCCCGTGAGGAAAGGTATTCCATAGTGCAGTTGGTTTCTTGGCCTTTGTGTTTTGAAGAGGAAAAAAATGTCAAGTCTTCAGGTTTGTCCTCTTTGTTATGGTGATTATGTACCTGAGTCATCTCCAACCTCTGCTGTCTTATGGTAATTTATGGAAGCCCTATGAATGAGTCTCCTCCAAAATATCATTAACAGTCCTGCTCAGCTCTTGCAAATGTAAGGCCATGACAACCTTCACTGAGTCACTCCACGTTTCTCCATATTCTGTCCTGGCACAAGCTTCTTATCCAGAGTATAGATTACACATCAGGGTTGAGGCATGCCTATTTCTTTTACAATTCATAACTTTTCATAATCCACACAGTCAAAAGCTTTGATATAATCTAGAAAACACAGACTGATCTTCTGACATTCTGTGGTACAGTCCAGCAGCCCACATATGTTTACAATATGATCTTGAGTGCCTTTTCCTTTTCGGAATCCAGCCTGAATATCAGACATTTCTCACTCCATATAGAGTAAAAGTCTTCATTGCAACACCATGAGCATCATTTGCTTGCATGGGAAATTAATACAATGGTTCTACAGTTACTACACTCATTGGTATCTCCTTTCTGGTGTGAATATAAACAGTTTTTCTGGAGGGCAAAAGTAGACTTCATTTACATTTATTTCATACATATGAAGCCATTAAACATTATCCAGCAAGGAGGATCCCAGGTGTATTTATGGAGAATATAAACAATCACTAAAATGGAAAACATAATTAATCTCAAATTTGAGAAAATTGAATCCAAGTCAATTCACATATCTTCAGCCTTGCGCTTACTACTTCTTAGATCATGGTATTGCCAGGCAGAGTGCCTGGAACCAGATGTATAGTTGCATATCTAAAGGCCCCTTTCTCACAGCTTTGAAAGACCAGCCTACTCTGGTCTTTTGGTGTGGTGGTGAGAACATAGCAAAACGTCAGGGGTAGTAAGAGATTTTCTGACGCCTAACTGTTTTTTCATCATAACTACTAATATTTTATGATATATATGGATTTTTTTATTTATAGTTCAGTCAAAGTTTGTCTCCCTTTATCTCTTTTTCTTAGTGTTTATTACTGAAGTTTTAATGCTTACATTATCCATTTGCATTTCTTCCTTGAAAGATGAGTTGGGACCCTTTTAAAGTAATAATAATTATATACATTGAACTGTTCAAAGTATAAACTGCCTTTGAGGATATTAACAAAAGCTAAATGACCCACTGTTAAGTTAATGAATCATACTCTATACAGAAGTGTAAAAGTGTGCCTCGTGAGAACCTATTTTTATACCATATATGCAAGATATAAATGATACCAGTGAGTAGCATGGAAGTAAATTGAATTAATGCTACAGTTCAAATTATTTTAATATTAATTTTTCAATGTGTATTTATGTGTATGTGTATTTAATCCATACTACTAATGTATGGATTAAATGTCAGCTAAGTGAAAGGAATTGGTCAGTTAGCTGTATTTCCCTTGGTATATTCACAACTAATTGTGTTGAGAGTTGATCAGGGCCTAGAAATAACATGGTAGAATCAAATTGTTAATATTAAATTTGTTATTTTTTGGACAAATGCCAGAGAAGGCATGTAAATTTTAACATTCTAAAAATTACATTTGAAACTTTTGTTTGTGGCATTCCCTTTCCAGAGAATACAAGTTGCTTCATTTTCAAAAAAAAAAAGAAACTTGTCCATACCTGTCTTTCAAAATTAAATGTATACTAGCTAGCCCAATCTTGAATTTATACTTGACAGCCCCAATCTTGAGGGGTTACCCAGTGTGATGTACTGCATAGAATGATGGACTAAGACTCAGGAGACCTGGGTTTGAATCCCTGCTAAGCCATGGGAACTCACTGTGGAAGCGGAGCTGGAAAACCACTCCTTAAATATCTCACTTACCTTGACAACTCTGTTAGAGTCACTATAAGTCAGTTCTGTCTTGAGAGCATACGACACACAATGAACAGCCCAATCTTGGCCTTATAAATGCATTTGGAGTATAATTTACAATTGCCAAATGCCTATAGCAATTCTCAGGGCTTCTGGGAGGTATTTGCACCATCAAGAGCCTCTGTAAACAACAAATTGGCTATACCTAGTTACACTTCTCTAACATAACACTGTCTGATCAAAAGCATTGTTATGTACCATCAAGTTGGAACCAAGTTACTATAGTGGCCCTAATAAGGCTTTCATGGTAAGTGAGATATTTAAGGAGTGGTTTTACCAGTTCCACATCCTCAGTGTGCTTCCATGGTTGAGCAGGGATTCAAACCCAGGCCTTCTGAGTCCTAATCCATCACTCTATCCACTACACCACACTGGGTATCTAATCATCATCAGCATCTTAGAACTGCAGAGCTGGAAAATACCTTTCGGATCATCAGATCCAGGCCCTGTCAAGGAGGCACAGTGGAGAATTGAACTCCCAACCTCTGGCTCTGCAGCCAGATACTTAAGCCACTGAGCTATCCAGCAGTTCCTCAGTCATAGTGACCAATGCCTATTACACCAGAATCAGTTCAAAAGCACTTTCCACTACTGACAATTTAAAAAAAAACAAAATACTGGTTTTAGTCTCTTGGGGATAATATTTGAAAAATAATGTTATCTGGAGGAAAAGCTAGCTTGACAGCACATCAGCAGCCTTTGTGCAAGATGAAACTGGGATGGTTTGCTGGGCCCCTCCTTAAAGACCTCTCTAGACTGGTGAAGAAGCCCCAGCCTATTGCTGAAGGCCCAAGCCTTGAAGATGAGCAAATACTCTCTGAGCATGTTCAGAGCAGAACTTTTTCTTTAAAAATTGGTATCTTTTCTCTCTCACTCTAATTTTGATGTTATACTAAAACATAATGGGAAAATATGGGGAGAATGTCAGGACTCTAAACATACGCTATTTGTAGTATATTTCATTGGATAGACACGTGTCACTATTTGCTGAGGTACAGATTACTAATTTGAAGTTATGGAAAGGAAGCCAAATGCTTCTTAGTCATGTACTCCATGTACATGGGGGCCTCAACGCATGGGTGAGGTGGTGGTGTCAGGGGGAGGGGTTTATATTCATTAGGCACTGGGGAACATTTTGGGACAAGCCGGGCCTGTACAAGAGGGACGGGCTTCACTTGAACGAACACAGAACCAGACTGCCGGCACGTAACATTAAAAAGGTGGCAGAGCAGCTTTTAAACTGGATCCCAGGGAAAAGTTGACAGGAGCCGAGCAGCATCCGATTCAGGACTCCTCATCCCTGTGGAATGAGGGTGGAGAGGGTAGAGAACCACAAAGTGATGACAGTGTAGGAATTAGGACTGGGAGTGTGATGGGATGTGATAGTTGGTTCACTAGCATGAGAAGCTGTAGAAAAAGAGAAGCAAACAAGCAGCCCTTTTTGGGGGACCCCATACGCAGATGCTTTTATGCAAATACCCGAAGTGTCTGAGCAAAGATGGGAGATCTGGAACATTTTGTGGCTGGGGATAGCATTGATATAGTGGCCATAACGGAAACCTGGTGGGATTCGGAGAACCAGTGGGATACCGCATTCCCAGGCTATAAACTCTATAGGAGGGATAGGGAGGGACGTGTTGGAGGTGGGGTGGCCATCTATGTCAAAGAAGGGGTAGAATCCAGCAGAATGGAGATGGACGGCGGGTCTGACTCCATCATAGAATCACTGTGGGTTAAACTACCAGGTCCAAGGAGCGATGTGATAGTGAGGGGGTGCTATCGTCCTCCAGATTAAAAACTTGAGAGGGACCTTGAAATGAGGAGACAAATCAGGGAGGTGTCCGAGAGGGACAGGATTGTAATCATGGGGGACTTCAGTTATCCTCACATCAACTGGGTCAGTGCGTGCTCGGGTCAAGAAAGAGAGACCGGGTTTCTTGACATGCTACATGACTGTGCCTTGGAGCAACTTGTCATGGAGCCCACTAGAGGACAGGTGACTCTGGATTTAATACAGTGGTGCCTCGACTTACGACCATAATCCGTTCCAGAAGATGGTCGTAACTCGAAATGGTCGTAAGTCGAAGCACCATTTCCCATAGGAATGCATTGAAATGCAATTAATCCGTTCCGGCCAAAGAAAAAAATCACCAAAAAAAAATCACTGCAAGACCGGTCGGAAACACGATTAATCCCTTCCAGCCGAAGGGGGGGGGGGGAAGCAATCAACCATGCAAGACCCATTGCAAATGCAAACAAGAGAAGGCAAAAAGCAATCAAGCGTGGAAGACTTAATGTAAAGAAAACAAACCAAAAACCAAGCAACCATGCAAGACCCATTGCAAATGCAAACAAGAGAAAGCAAAAAGCAATCAACCGCGCAAGACCTAATGCAAAGAAAACAAACCAAAAACCAATCAACCGTGCAAGACCCATTGCTAATGCAAACAAGAGAAAGCAAAAAGCAATCAACCGCGCAAGACCTAATGCAAAGAAAACAAACCAAAAACCAATCAACCGTGCAAGACCCATTGCAAATGCAAACAAGAGAAAGCAAAAAGCAATCAAGCAGATCGTGCAACATCGGAAATGGGGGGGGGGAACTAAAAAGCAAACAAACTCCCCAAGACCCATCGGAAATGGGGGGAAAATCCAAAAAGCAAGGAAACCCCCCAAGACCCATGGGAAATGGGGGGGAAAATCCAAAAAGCAACCAAACCCCCCAAGACCCATCGGAAATGGGGGGGAAAAATCCAAAAAGCAACCAAACCCCCCAAGACCCATCACAGCACAGAAACATAACCCTCCCCAGCCCAAAACCACACTGCAAAAACACCCAGAACAGTTTTTAAAAAGCAGGAAACAGCACCTTACCTTACCAGGCAAGTCTCCCTGCAAACACACACACGCTCACTCCGAAGCAGAAGCCAGGCAGTCCCAAACCTCCTTCGATCGCACTCACTCTAACCGTCCGGGTGAAAGAGCTACAAAGAAGCAGCCTCGTCGCCACCTACAGTTAGAAATTTGAATTTCCTGCCATTTTTCCCTGCCTTTTTCTGTTCGTAAGTGGAAGCTCCGGTCACAAGTAGAAGCAAAATTTTGCGACCGGAGCTGGTCGTAACTCGAAATGGTCGTAAGTAGGGACGTTCGTAAGTCGAGGCACCACTGTATTGGTTAGTCCTCAGGTCCTGGTTAGGGACGTGAATGTCACTGATCCGCTAGGGAATAGTAACCATGCTGTGTTTTTTCCCGCCATGCATGTTTGGGGGAGAGTGTCAAGCAAATCTGACACAAAAACCCTTGATTTCCGAAGGGCGGACTTCCCTCAGATGAGGAAACTATTTAGAAAGAAGTTGAAAGGGAAGGTAAAAAGAATCCAGTCTCTCCAGAGTGCATGGAGCCTGTTTAAAACAATGGTAGTAGAGGCCCAGCGGAAGTGTATAATGCAAAGAAAGAAGGGCTCCGCTCCGTCCAAGAGGGTGCCGGCATGGTTAACGAACGGAGTTAGAGAGGCTTTAAAGGGCACAGAGGGGTCCTTCCGTAAATATGGAAGGCAAAGAATGACTTTGAGGAATGTATGGCCAGCAATATAAAGAGGAATAATAAAAGCTTCTTTAAATATGTTAGAAGCAAGAAACCTGCCAGAGAAGCAGCTGGCCCTCTGGATGGTGAGGGAAGGAAAGGGAAGTGGGGATTTGGAGATTGCAGAGAAATTAAATGAGTTCTTCGCTTCTGTCTTCACAACAGAAGACCTTGGGCAGATTCCGCTGCCTGAACGACCCCTCAAAACTAATGAATTAAATCAGATACAGGTTGAAGGAGGGGATCATTTAGACCTAATTGATAAATTGAAGATCAATAAGTCACTGGGCCCAGATGGCATCCACCCAAGGGTTATTAAGGAACTGAGGAATGAAGTTGGTAAGGCCACACCTGGAGTATTGCATACAGTTCTGGTTGCCGCAACTCAAAGAAGACATAGTGGAACTGGAAAAGGTGCAGAAGAGAGCAACTGATTACTGGGCTGGGGCATCTCCCTTATGAGGAAAAGCTACAGTGTTTTGGGGCTCTTTAGTCTAGAGAAAAGGCGCCTGAGACATGACTGAGATGTATAAAATGATGCAGGAGATAGATAAAGTGGATAGAGGGAAGCTCTTTTCCCTCTCACGCAATACCAGAACCAGGGGACATCCACTCAAATTGAGTGTTGGAAGAGTGAGAACAGACAAAATAAAATATTTATTTACCCAGCATGTTGTTAGTCTGTGGAATTCCTTGCCACAGGATGTGGTGATGGCATCTGGCCTAGATGCCTTTAAAAGGGGATTGGACAGATTTCTGGAGGAAAAATCCATCGCAGGTTACAAGCCATGATGGGGATGTACAATCTCCAGGCTTAAAAGGAAGGTACTTCAAAATGCCAGATGCAGGGGAGGGTTATCAGGAGACAGGTATCTAGTTGTCTCGTGTGCTCCCAAAGGCATCTGGTGGGGCCACTGTGAGATACAGGAAGCTGGACTAGATGGGCCCTTGGCCTGATCCAGCAGGGCTCTTATGTTCTTATGTTCCAAGAAGCAGTCAATACAAACATTTTGGATATTACCTTTAAAAAAATAACATGAGCTAGCATGCTTTTTAAAAAGCACAATCATTCAACAGTGATGCTTTCTTAGTGATAAGAATGATACTTGATCTCAATGTTTACCATAGAACAATACAAAAACCACTTAAAATTAGTAATCTGCAGTCATTTGCTAGGAGCCAGTGTGCTGTACCCAATTAATAACTAATGAAACACACTGCAGTCACCTTCATTCCCAGTACAAAGGTATGTCTCTGTGCCAGTTCAAACATGCCATGAGCCATTTCAGCTAAGTACTCTTGATAGGAACTAAATAATCACTGCAGCCTACATGTCATATTGCAAACCATACTTTTCCTCTAGGCCTAAATTCAGTCATGCTTAGCATAGACTGCAGTTAATTATGCTGGCTGCATTAATTATATCCTATCTGCTTTAATCCTACATGGATTCAAAGAGATATCCCTACCATTCTCCATTGGGTGAAATCATGCCTTCATAGATGCAAGTGACAATTTTCCAAGCAGCTTGCCAAGTCAGGATTTACAGATGGACTATCAGAACTTTTTCAGGCTTTGTACTTGATAAGAATAGAAGTGAATTGCTGCTGTAAGAGCATCTTGACATTCTCCTAGAAGGAACAATTCAAATTATTGCTGCTTAGTATGCAATCAGGCAGGGAAATAGTTTGCATTTTGGACTGCTTGTGGCATGGTCTAGTGTGAGCTATTTCCCAGTGATTACACAACTTCTGTGACATTACAAACCAGCCCAGCCCTGATCCTTGCCCAAGTTAGACTTTTTTGGTCCTGCAGTACTGCTGCTGTTTTGAGGGCTGGATGGATTCCCTGAGAGATCAAAGGGTCACTTTAATGGTGATCCTTCCCTGCAAAGGGATTCTTTCCTATGAGATCAGACATAATTCCTTCTCATTGCCTGGTCACACCCTTTACATGCTTTCATATACACAGAACAGGAGCAGTTCCTACTGTGTTCCCAGTTTTCCCTCCCACCCATGCAGGAATGTTCAAACCAAAGAACTAAAACCATTGCAGGAATTGGACGGGCATTTCAGCTCTGTGTTTTTGTCTCCCAAACCCACAGCAACATTGGTTACTTAAACTGGGAGCACAAACAGGTTGTGCAAGGCAGAGGGGGTGGACTGAATGGGGATGGATCTTCTACCTCCCATAGTGTCCTCTCTTGCTACTTTCGAATGTGCCAGTAACACACATATATGGTGGTACAAGGAGATGGCAGTAGTTGGCCCGGGCGGTTGACACGATCACACCTAGGCATCCTCTCCCTGCCCACAGAGCCTATATGGCTCCATGGTACACAGAGGAGCTTCTGGCTATGAAGCGGTTGGGGAGACGGCTTGAGCGCAGATGGAGGAAATATTGCTGCGACTATGACCAAACACAGCTCAGAGCCCATTATCGGGCTTACTCTGTGGCGATATGGCTGGCAAAACGTCAGCATTTCTCCAGTTGTATTGCTTCCTCGGAGTGTCGTCCAGCAGAGCTATTTCGAGTGGTCCGGGACCTTCTTCAGCCTAATGGTTCGGTGGAGGTCCTGGACTGCTCAGTGGCTTGCTGTAACAAATTTGTTACACACTTTGAGGGAAAAAATGCTCAGATTGACAAAGAGTTGGACTCCACTGTTGATGCAGAGACTATGGTTGTGTCCTGTGCTCCGGACTTATGTCATAATTTATTGGATGAGTTTCAGTTGTTACGACCGGAGGATGTGCTTGGATCGGTTCTTGCCACCACTACGCAACTCGACCCTTGCCCATCATGGCTAATAAAGGAATCTGCCAGGGGGGTTCGCACCTGGATCCTGGAGGTCATCAACTCCTTGTTAAGAGAGGGAGTGGTCCCCGCCCCGTTAAAGGAGGCAGTGATTTGCCCACTCCTAAAAAAGCCTAATCTGGACCCAGGTCTAGTGATCAACTACCGACCAGTGGCGAACCTCCCTTTTCTGGGCAAGGTGTTGGAACGTGTGGTGGCTGAGCAGCTCCAGGCTCTCCTGGATGAAACGGATTATCTAGATCCATTTCAATTGGGTTTCAGGCCAGGTTATGGGACGGAGACTGCCTTGGTCACCCTGTTTGATGACCTTTGCCAGGAGAAAGACAGGGGGAATGCATCCCTGTTGATTCTCCTGGACCTCTCAGCGGCTTTCGACACCATCGACCATGGTGTCGTTCTGGACAGATTGGCTGGGATGGGAATGGGAGGCACCGTTTTATGGTGGTTCCGCTCCTACCTGGCTGATCGAGTCCAGAAGGTGGTGCTGGGGGACAGTAGCTCTGATCCATGGCGATTGCATCATGGGGTTCCTCAGGGCTCTATACTGTCCCCCTTGCTATTCAATATCTACATGAAACCGCTGGGGGAGGTCGTTAGGAGGTTTGGGCTGAGGAGTCAGCGATATGCTGACGACACCCAGCTCTACCTCTCATTCTCTACCAATCCAGGTGTGGCAGTCGCCGTTCTGAACTCGTGCCTGGACTCGATAATGGACTGGATGAGGGTCAATAAACTGAGGCTCAATCCAGACAAGTCGGAAGTGCTGCTGGTAGGTGCTCCACCAGATAGGTTAAAGGGCCATTTCCCTGCCTTAGACGGGGTTACACTCCCCCTAAAGGACAGGGTCCGCAGCTTGGGGGTGCTCCTTGACCCGGGTCTGACCTTGGAAGCCCAGGTGGACTCGATGTCCAGGGGTGCCTTCTTACAGCTGCAGAGAATATATCAACTTTGCCCTTACCTGGATGAGCGGAGCCTGGCAACAGTCACACATGCACTGGTAACAACCAGACTGGACTACTGCGATGTGCTATACGTGGGGTAGCTCACGTATAGGTAGGTGACTCATATCACGCCGGTTCTGAAAAATTTACACTGGTTGCCGGTTGCTGCTCGGGCCCAATTCAAAGTGCTTACTTTGACATATAAAGCCCTAAACGGCTTAGGACCTGGTTACCTAAAGGACCGCCTTCTTCCATACGAGCCTGCCCGTCCTCTAAGATCAGGCCAGGAGGCCCTTCTGAAGGTGCCATCCCTGAAAGAGGTGAGGGGGAGGGCATGCCGAAATAGGGCCTTCTCGGCTGTTGCCCCCCAACTTTGAAACGCCCTCCCTATAGAGATCTGCCTGACTCCAACACTTTTGGCTTTTCGGCGCCAGGCAAAGACCTTTCTGTTTAGCCAGCATTTTAATTAAATAGTATTCTTTAGCTGGCCATATGAGCAGCAGGATTTATTAATATTAATGTTTTAATGATTGTTTTTAATATAGGGTATTATTATAATATTGCCTATTTTTAATGGTTTTAATGTTTTTAAAGTTTTAATATTGTTGCACGCCACTCAGAGACCATTGGTAACAGCGTGGCTAAAAAATCTTATAAATAAATAAATAAATAAATAAATAAATAAATAAATAAATAAATAAATAAATATGTAAAAGGAGTAGAGAAACAAAGCTCTGCTAACCTAGAGGATTCAGACAGAGCACCCATATATGACTGGAGTTGGTTCTGTATATGAATAATAGCTCAGTGGTTTAGGTCTCTGGCTGCAGAGACAGAGGTTGGAGTTCTATACCCCCATTGTGCCTCCCTAACAGGGGCTGGACTCAAATGATCCATAGGGTCCTTTCCAGCTCTGCAGTTCTATGATGATTTATTTAATAACAATGTGTTCATTATTTCGAATATGTATATTTGGATTAATACAAAACAGAGCACTTTATGTGTTGATTTGAAAAAAAGAAGCCTCACGGCATAGTTGTTAAACTGCAGTACTGCAGCCAAAACTCTGTTCACGACCCATGTTCAGTCCTAGGTGGCTGGCTCAAGGTTCGCTCAGACTTCCATGCTTCTAAGGTTGGTAAATTGAGTACCTACCTTGCTGTGGGGGCAATTTGCAGCCTGCATAAATAAGTTGTAAACTGCCCAGAGAGTGCTTTAATTGCTATAGAGCAGTATATAAGCAACATGGTGGGGTTTTTTTGCTTTGCTTTTTTAATTCCGAAACTTTTTTCTTCTGTTTCATTCGAGACTTCTTAAAAGTTTATATTTTGAGAGGAATCTGCTTGGATATCAACCTTAATCAACAAAAGAAAGTTATGGTAATTATATAGAATCAAGATAACTTTTGTTTTCTATGCTTTGGCCTTATACTGCGCAGTAGATTTTTTTTTTTAAATATAGAGAATTTCAGTACTAGAAACTGATCGGCCCAAATCCAGTTAATTACACCTGCCAGCTTAATGCAGTTGCATAAATTTCAGTTGTCACGCATCAAAAAATTAGTGTTGCATGCACAACAGCAAATGCCTATGTTCACTTCTTGCAGCAATTAATGTCTGAAGTTTACCCCAATTGTATTATGCCAGTGAGTATAACTAACAGCATTTTGGCCAATATGTAAAGAGCTTCAGTACTAAAATTGTATATGTTCACCATTGTTGATTGCTAGAACTTGGTTGCCATGCTGTGGTGTTTGTTGCCTTAATTGTGTGTGTACAGAAAACCCACAATATTACTCTAAAGCAGGAGTCTCCAAAGTATGGCCTGCAGGCCACATCCGGCCCGCCTTGCCGTTTTATCTGGCCCATTCCCTTTAGCCTGGGCGCGAGGATGGGGAGGCAGGTAGGGGGCGTGTGTGCATGTGTCTGGGCAGGTGGGCGGACATCAGTGCAGGTGGGCAGGGGTGCAGGCAGGCAGGCAGGTGGATGTCCATGTGGGCGGGGGGGGGGGAGGCTGCCTGTATGCACGTACACATTCTTTTGGCCCTAAAAATGTGAAAAATATACAATGTGGCCCTCAAGCTCAAAAGTTTGGAGACCCCTGCTCTAAAGGAAGGGTGATTACTTAATAACACAGAGAGCAAGCAGAAATATCCTTCTGTTGTTTTATTACTAAAGGATTTTTTTAAATGAGTATAATGTTAATCACTGCTTATCCCTGGATTAGTATTGTCATACACTTTTCCGGAGCTCTTTTCCATCATCAGCTTTATCTCCTCTACCTTATCCTCAAACATAGAAAAACTGATTTTACAATAGAAACGCCACCCATCAGTCAGAATGCGCTGATTCACTTATCTATCCACTGGCTGAAAATACTAAATGGTCCCCCCCCCCCCCCGAAATACCTATTTATGTTTTTCCAGTCTGTATTTACCAGAACTGGGCACTATGGAGGGGCCAAAGACCATGCAATGTATAGCATTCGATACTTCCTCATTTTTCAGCATCTGCGGGGTGGTGGGAGCTTGCAACCCATCCCCTACAGATTCCACAGCCCTACTGTAGATCATACTCACAGTGGTCCGAATCTTACTACATTTTTATGATGGTATAGTACAATCAGCACAAACTTTGTGGGAAATTGCCTCAAGTAAAGAAGTCAGCATAGGCAATTGCTGTTCACAGCAAGTTGTATAAACTTGGTGCACAGCAACAAATGCCCACAGTACCTTCTTGATTTGTGACAATTCACTCTTGAATTGTGCATTTAGGCCAATGGAGTTACGCTAGTAGGTGTAACTAATAGGATTCTGCCCAGTGCTTTGGAATGCCTGATCTTATGCTGTAGTGCAGGGTTTGGCAATTTCCAGAGGTCCAGACTGGAGGACTGCACTGATTCTCATGCTCCATCCAGCACCAAAATATTTATCTGTAAACGTTTTTCTTTACTGAAAAAGCTCCATTGTACCCTCTAGTTATCTTCCCCCCCCCAAAAAAAAATGGGATTTGGAAGGAACCTATGTACTCAGGAAGCAAAACATTGCAAAATTGCTTCCTGTGCACCACAAGAGCACAACTATATTTTCAGACCAAACTTTAAAAATAAACATCAGAAATTGTGGGGTGAGCCCCATAAAGGCTGGAGAGCCACATCTGGGCCCCTGGGGACTGCATGTAGCCCACAACTTGCACTTTGCCTTCTTTTACTGCAGTGCCTATGATGGGCCTCAGAGCAAAGCAGAATTTCTTATACCAAATAAGTTCTGCGGTAGGAAATTAGATTGATCAAGGTAAGGAGTGCTAAAGCTACTAGTGACTTCCTTCCAGTAAAATGTATTTTTGTTGTAATATATTGCTAGTCTTCAGGTCTAAATGTTTCACTGAAATAAATTCAAGTTTCATTTATTTGGAAAAAAATAGTAGTATTTTATGGCAAGTTGCAAAACAAAACAGCCTTGATGTTATTGTCATATTAATAAACAGTGAGTATAGTTCAGAGTGTTCCAGGAAGGTCTGCTGTTTGAGTAAGTACTGTATAACCTTTGAGACTGAGCAATACCCTGGTTTAACTAGGATCTTCTCCACCAAATGCTCCTCTCTTTGCAGCTCAGTTGGGAATTAAGCATCTATCTTACAAAAATACTGAGGTCAGGCAAAAATTAAGATGATAATAATAATACTCTGTCTTAACTTGCATGAAATCCTCTGCATGGCCTTGCTGCCAGGAAGAAGTTAAATCTAATCCTTTCTGTTGCAGCTTCACTGAACCTGGCCCACTTCTCATTAAAGTTAAATACCCAAGTTGCTTGCTTGTTGAGTTGCAGTACAGGTTGCTGTGTTGCAATAGTGGTGCTTAGACACCCTAGGGTGTGATCATTCTCTAAAAAGGTCACTCTCGGGCCAACTGTACACCCTAAGTGCAATCGAATCTTAAAGTATCTTAACAATGCAGTGATTGTCACTGCTTAAATACCTAGGGATGTGTATAACCTTTTGTCTAACTTTCTGAGGATTTCTTCCATCCAAAGCCAACAAATGCTTCTAGAGCTTTGAACACAAATGCACTCAGATGTACACTTTCACACAGTACTTTTGAAGCACTTTAATGTATCATAAAATAGGCTTTAAAGTTATCCTGTGTCTGAGTTTCCTTAGTGATGCAGCCTTGTGTCTGCATTCAAAGCACTACCTCACCTTGGCATATAAAACCCTGTTAAGCAAAAGAAAGCCACATTAGACCTTTCTGTTACCAACAATAGGACTAGTACAATTGTTTCACCTCTGGCATAAGAGGTTTTTTTTAAAGTCTAGGTGATGTCTTTAATACCACTAGTGCCTACTATTTTAAAATGTAATGGCCAGAATCCAATTTAGATTTTACTCCTGAGTAAGTAAATGTGAGGGTTCGATGTTCGGCTCCACACCTGCTCCAAATAAATCACCAGATTTCCTCGGCTTCGAAATAGGGGTAAAGTTTATTGGGTTGTTTAACAGAAGTCCCGTGTCAACAAGCATATTCCAACCTTTCGCCCCATCAGACAACAGGTCTGCTGTGGGTTTCCATTCTTCTAACTTGAAAGGGTTCCCACTTTGAACATTCCAGGGACCTGGCCACTCAGGTGGGGTATCCGGGTTCAATAATAATCCCTTCTCTCCTTCCAATAAGGGGATGGTGTCCTCGTCTCGAAAGTCCACCCAGTCACACTCCCTGGAGGGTTCCCCCGTCTGCCATGGGGTTCCCCGAATCCCCTCCGGTGCATCTCCCACATCCTCCATTCTAATCTTTCTCTTCGTTCCCTTTCAACCCTTTCTCTCTCTTCCCTTAACTTCTTCCTCCACTCCTTGGTTTCTCTCTCACCCCAGTATGATGGTTTGGAGGTGAGTTCTCTCCTTCTTCGTGCGTCCGCCTCTTCTTTTGGGACTCTTAGTTTTTCCACCTTTCCCGTCCAGGGGTCTTCAACCCATATCCATTCCCAACCTGCTGGTAACTCTCCTTCCCCTCCTTTTATATCCACCAACCCCACCTCCACCACTTCCCGCCTTTTCTCTCCCGCGCCCGCCAAGGTAGTCCCGGTCTCTTTGACCGTTAGTTCGTTTAAATCCTTCTCTAGGCTCCCTGGGTCTGGTCCAGGTGGTCTTGTCTTCCTGGGTGGGGGAACTGGCGGGGTCTGACTCTCTTTCTCAGCGGTTGGCGGGAGGGATGGCACTCCCGTGAGAGGAGTCTCTCTCTCACCCTTGGTCTTACAGTAAAGTCACATAAATCCTTGCATCAAATTGCAGTTAAGAGTAGTTAATGAAGTGCCAATTGGGTGCCTGATTGCATGCTGGTCACATGACCATCAGTACATCAAGAATAGAACAAAAAAATGTTGGTTTATGCAGTGTTGTATACTGTATTTCAAGAGACCCTTGTCCAGCAGGCCGAGGCAAAGAGGCAGTCCTGAAAGCAGCAAAATCAGGGAGCTGGACAGGGGACAGATTGTATTTGTCTTCGGTGTGGAAGGGATTGTTACTCTCGAATTGGCCTTCTCAGCCATACTAGACGCTGTTCCAAGACCTCTATTCAGAGCACGTTACCATAGTCTCTCGAGACTGAAGGATGCCTAATCTAAATACTGTATAAGGTTTTTTTAAAAATGGGATTCCAATGAGTTATAAATATTTTCCATTCTGTATCTAAGTATACATTCAGAGAAGAGGTAATCAAACATTACCTGAAACATTAAAAAAAATCTGGATGAAAACCATATTCATAAAAGCTTTCTGTTAAAAGTGAATAGCTGACAACATTCTGTGGAGAGTTTGGCACTAGGTCCTAAAGGTGAACAACAGCTGACTAAAAGGGAGTAAGTACTTTGTTTGGAAAGAGTTTGGGTTCTCTTCTAATCCGTGAAACAGGAAAAATGAGAAGAACAATTGCACAACTCCTTTCTGATGCTACTTAGGGAAAGGGTGAGGTTTGGGCTTAAAACCTGGTCAGGTTGTTTGGGCAGATAATCTGTGAGGTAATCTTTAGATGAATGGAAATTCTGTTCATACATTTGTAGGAAAGGTGAAGTTTGTACCATAAGTATTTTGAGTGAATCACAACTGTTTGATTTACAAGTCCCATAACAGTGAAGACACCTAACTTAAAGCATTTTGGATCTGTGCACTTACATTTTCTGTCTTAATTTTAATGTTCTCATGAATACTGAAACCCACCAGTATGATGATCCTTAGTCTGTGAAATGCAGCTTTCAAAAGGAAAACTAGAATTGAAGTGGGAAGGTGTATACATTATCTATTATAATCATAGTATCCTTCTTGTTGAGAGTTGCACAGGAACTCACATGGAATAAAAATAACTTGGTTCCTTTTAGAGGCATGACATTGCTAATGAAAATTACTCTCTCACTGTGGCTAAGTCACTTATAATATTTATGGTCATATGTGCTATTAAGTTGCCTCTATCCGATGGAACCCTATGAATAAGTAATCTCCAAAATGTCCTATCATTAAAGCTCAGCTCTTGCAGACTCAAGACTGTGTTCCCTTAATAAAGCCAATCCACCTCATATTTGGTCTTCTTTTTCTTCTGCCTTCAACTTTTCCTACTATTATTGTGTTTTTTTCTAGCAAAACATGTCATCTCATGATGTGTCCAAAGTATAAGATACTACATTCTAATCTTTACCAGCATAAATGCTTGATAGTTTTAGGATAAATCCTGATCGTTTCATCAACCAAAGAGCTCACGCTACGTGCCCCTCAGCTGCCACCAGTTGATTTCATCAACAATAACTATTATTAATGATAGACATCCAGGCCATATGTCATTTTAAAAAGAACCAAATAGAAATTGTTTATTGATACAGGTGCTGACAGAACAAGCAATGTTGTTAACTCTTAAACAAACATTCTTCTTTATCCACCCTCAAACACCATTCTCCCGCCCCAACTCCAAAACTCTCTCAACTCTTTAACTAACACTCTAATTCTCCATCTCAAAACCCTATCTAAACCTTATCTATGTCTATCTATCGCCTCCTCCTCCTGCTGAGTCTCTTATATGATAAGATATGCTGATAAGTATTGAGCCTTTCCCAGAAAAAATTGAGCTAGGAAGCTGTAACTGCCACACTATTCTACATATTCCCCCAGGAAGTCAATGCACTTGCGACATCTGTCCTGCAGCTTCTTAAGTTCCTGCAAATTAAATTCTTCCGACTGCTGGTGTAACCACTCATTTGCAGCATTAGTTGCCTCCAGAACACTCCCAAATCGTTGTCCCTTTAGGTGTTTTTTGAGTTTGGGGAACAGATAATAGTCAGAAGGAGCCAGGTCGGGAGAATAGGGTGGATGGGGCATCACTTGAAAGCCTAAGGACGTCAGTTTTGCCATTGTTTCACCTGCAGTGTGTGACAAGGCATTGTCATGCAACAGGATGACACCTTTGGAGAGCTTTCCTCAATGTTTTTCCTTGATGTTTTGCCTCAACTTCGTCAATAAAGCACAGTAATATTTTGCATTGATGGTTGAACCCTGTTGGAGGTAATCCACCAGCAGAACTCCCTTCTTATCCCAAAAAACTGTTGCCATTTGCTTCTGCACCGACCTTTGCACTCGGAACTTCTTTGGCCTGGGGGAACCACTGTGCCTCCATTCCTTAGACTGTTCCTTTGTCTCAGGATCATAACAGTAGATCCATGTCTCATCACCAGTTACCAGTTTGCCCAGGAAATTTGACTCATTTCTTGCAAAATGTTCCAAAACAGCAACCGATGACTCCACACGTTTCCTCTTTTGTTCGGTTGTCAAAAGTTTGAGGATCCACTTTGCTGCCAGCTTTCTCATTTCCAAGTCGTTGTGGATAATGGCACCAACTCTCTCACGTGATATTCTCAGATATATAGCAATACTTTTGGCTGATATTTGGCGGTCCTCCATGATCATGTCATGGATGGCTTTCACATTTGCAGGCACAGAGACAGAAACAGGCCTTCCACTGGGTTTCTCACTTTCAACACCGAAATGGCCAGTTTAAAAATTGACAACCCAACGTTTAACTGTTGCATATGAAGGGCCACTGTCACCCATAGTTTGTGACATTTCATCATGGATCTGCTTTGCACCTTTCCCTTGGAGAAACAGGAACTTGATTATGGTCCTATGCTCTTCCACATTGAACTTTTCTGGAGGTGCCACCATGTTCACTTTGGACCGGAAAATGAAAGTTAAGTTAAAATCATAGGTAGTTGATTTTTGCACCATTGAATATAGACAAATTGGCCAATACACCCTGCAATTTATAGCTTCCTGGCTCAATTTTTTCTGGGTAAGGCTCAATACTTATCAGCACCACCTCGTGTCTCTGCCCCTCCAGCACTCCCATTGGTCTATGCAAATAGCATATGAATATTCATGACCTGGGCAAATGCCACAACTACATTCTAATCTTTACCAGCACAAATGCTTGATAGTTTTAGGATAAATCTTGTGTTCACTAGGCGAGCATCTCAGAGTCCATTTGGTTTTTTTGAATCTCATCCTGTGAGAGTAGAGAGAGAGAAAGAAAGAGAGAAGTCTCTCTCAAAGCAAAGGCGCCAGCCTCAATGCCCCTTCTCATAACCCATGGAAACTTCCACAGTTCTTACCTCATTAATGTTTAAGTTTTGACATCAGCAGAAATGAAAACTAAATTGAGCAACAAGCTTTCTTTGGCCATAGTGGAAGACATTGTGGGTTCATGGGGCCCACTTCCCTCCTATGCCCCTGATACACTCGTGGAACAAAAGGGGAACTACATGAGCACTAAAGCTGACATAATTGATTTCCCTCCCACTGAGCTCAATGATATGGAGGAAACCACTTATCCCTCCCATTAGCTCTTCCAGCACAAGCCTACCAGGGGTTTAGATACTTAGAAACTCCAACGGCACAAACTGGCCCAGCTGTAGAAAGCTCTGTTCTTCTTTGAAGAATGAAAATTTAAAAATCCATAATTTTATATTTGAACGTTTTAATTTTTATTACAAATTTAAGCGTAATAAACCCTCTCATGTTCATAACCGTGCTAAACATTTTGTCTGCTAATTAGAATTGGAAGGAGCTCATTGGAATATAAGTGGATCCAAAGTAACTATCAAAATCCTGCTTGAAAGCATTCCAGAATTAGCCATTGTCATAAAACAACAAAGAAAATAGGACGTTTTTATTGCAGCATGTTAAAATTGAGCTATTATCAGTTGAATCATCTGTTTTTCATGTTTCAGAGTGAGAGATGTAGCTGTCATGTTAAGGAATAGATTACCCATCATAAAACCTTCCTCTTTAATGTCAGCACCTCACCAAGAGCCTCTTCAGCTGCTAGAAAACACCAGGAACAATCCATCTTGGGCTGCTGTCACATGACCAGCCTAAACACCAGGAGCAATTCATCAAGTACTGCTATTCCAGTGGTAGGTTTTGCAGAGTTCCTTATCAATACCCAGAAATGAACTGAAGGGTGCTTAACACTGCTAAATTCAAAGGAACTGTAAATCAGGATAAGGGAGCTGAACAAACATTTATGTTCTCAGATTACTGTATAAGAATAAGATTGCGCCTATATTGTTTAGGAGCTTATGCTATACACCATTTCAGAAGACCAGTTGCCTTCAGAAAGTGTTTGCAGGTGTTAAACAAAATAGGAGCCAGTGCACTGCCCGAGGGCAGACCATTCTTTTGGGTCCTCCATCAGCTGTATTGTCCTTGAAAGTTAAAGGAAAATCTAGAATTCTGCAAAGGAGTCACTGTTACATTAGTTATCTTCTAATCTTTGGTTAGATTATAGATTTTTTGCAGTCCTATTTCATGATGAACAATGTTGTAGGTGGATTCTGGGATTTAAATTAGAGTGTTCAAGAAGAGTTCAGATACATTCATTATGCTTGTATTTAGACATGCAAGTTGATTTTAAAAACTCGTTGCTCTCAGTTATTTAACAAAAAGTATCCTGAGTGTTAAATTTCTGACAGATTTGACTCCTGCTGGTTGGAGAAAAGTGAAACAATGGATTGATGACTGACCAGTACAAATTGTAGCGTGACAATTCCTAAGACAATATGTAGTTGTCCTTTCTGCACAGACTTTGGTATCATTCTGTAGTGTAAATTTAAAAAGGTAAATTTAAAACATGATGATGAATGTGTCTGGTTTCTGTCTAAATTTCGGTCCTCAGATCTGATGTGTTTGGGAAATGGTTTTTATGAGAGCTTCTTCTGAGATGGTATGGTTTTTATGTTTATATTGTTCTGCTGTCATTTAGAAGTTTGGATTATGGGCCCTATATCATTGGTATTAATTCCCTAAAGGTGATATTGTTTAGCTGTGAAAGGGTACTTTCCATAATACAAATAAATTATTTCTACCATGCCCCAAAAGGGAAGCTTTGGAGCCTCTTTAGTGAGTATGAATTACAATTGGGTTTATAAGCAATATTTTACATGCTTGAACTTCTTCAGATGTGCAGCCAAACAGCTGTCTGCTTGTGTGGGTTTTTTTTTTTTACACATCTTGTATCTAAATCAAAATCACACTGCAGAATCCAGCACTCTTGAAAAATAATGTAGATTTGTGACCCTCCCAGAAGGACTTTGGGTTCATAAAACCATTTGAATGGGTCAGAGTTACACTGCATTTTTTTCTTTTTGTGTAGCAGTATATTCAAATGGAAGCTAGTATTTCCAGTATGTACTCACAGCCTCAAAAAGTATTTGCTCTGAGTCACAAAGGAAAGAGTCCAGAGTACCAGTTCGGAATCAACATGGGACCATCATGATGGGAACTTGCACTTCCATGTTTATCTGTACACTACTGTTGCCTTTAGTCTTTAACTTTCAGTCTGATAGATTAGATCAGTTTATTTATTTATTTATTCAATTTTTATACTGCCCACCTAGCAGGTTACTACCCTGGACAATGTACAGAAAGTAAAGCAAAAATTTAAATAATAATTAAAAAAAACAGGTGGCAAGAAACTGTCAGACAATAGAGAAGAACCCTTCCTCCTCCTCTGCACATTCAATCAATTGAGAAGAACCTCCCCAAAGGCTTCCTTTGAAAAGCTCTGTTTCTAGTTGTTTTTCAAAGGTACAGTGGGCAGGCGCCTGGTGTAATTCCTGAGGCAGCACATTCTGCAAGGAAGGTGCCACAGCAGAGAAGGCCCAGCTTCTGGTTGTTGTTTTCCGGGCCTCTCGAGCTGTTAATATTCATAGGTGCATGGTTTCTGGGGACCTGGTCAGATGGGCAGTTGAACTTTGCAGGAGTCATTCAGACTTCTCAAGATTGCTGTTAGGATGAACCAGTAATTGCACATTGCAACATAGAAGTGTTTCATGGTAGATAGCAGCCCATCAAAAAGTGGCCTGTTGTCCCCATTTTAGCTGTATGTCCTGTTATATGGACTAATATTGGTTTCAGATACTCAGTGTGAGTAAAATGATGGATTAGAACTCAGGAGACCTCAGTTCAAATCCCTGTTTCACCTTGAAATTCCCATGATTGAGTGCATGGATGATAAATCCAGGGGGGAGGGCGTTGGAGGGGGCAGCCATTGAAGTGGTGCTGGGTAGGGGAAGGAATGGCGGTGGGGGTAGAACATGCCCACGTAGGAGAAGAGAGGTTAGATATCTTACATCTATCCCCTCTTCTAGTCCTACCCCCAACCAGATGGTATCAGGTGACCATATCAGCAAACCCTCGAGCCACACGGTGCTGTTGATGAACGCCAGGTCAGTAGAAAATAAGACTGCCCTCATCCATGATGTAATTCTGGATGGGGGTGCTGACCTGGCATGCATTACTGAGACCTGGGTGGGAGAGGAGGGTGGTGTTCCCCTCTCCCAGCTTTGTCCGCCTGGGTACTCGGTCCAGCACCAATGTCGCTCGGAGGGTCGGGGAGGGGGAGTTGCTATAGTCTATAGGAGTTCTATCTCCTTGACCAGGCTTCCTATCCCTTTGAGAGGAGGTCTTGAGGGCCTGTATTGTGTGTTGGGCTTGCGAGACAGATTAGGGATTCTGTTGGTGTACCGCCCACCCTGCTGCGTACCAACAGTCTCCCTGTCTGAGCTGACGGAGGTAGTCTCAGACCTGTTGTTGAGGACTCCCAGGCTGTTGGTGCTGGGGGACCTCAACATTCATGCCGAGGCTGCCTTGACTGGGGCGGCTCAGGACTTCATGGCCGCCATGACAACCATGGGGCTGTCTCAATATGTCATCGGCCCGACACATGAGAAGGGCCATACCTTGGACCTGGTTTTCTCAACGGGACTGGAAGATGGTGGTTTGGATGTGGAGGGGCTGGTTGTGACCCCATTGTCATGGTCAGACCACTTCCTGGTCAAGTTTAGTCTATTAGCTTCTTCTCCCCTCTGCAAGGGTGGGGGATCTATTAAGATGATCCGCCCTCGGAGACTAATGGATCCAGATGGTTTCCTGAATGCTCTGGGGGATTATCCGTCTGATATGGTCGGCGCTCCTGTCGAAGCTCAGGTCACCCTATGGAATAGGGAGATGACCCGGGCAGTTGACACGATTGCGCCTAAGCGCCCTCTCCCTGCACGCAGAGCCCAGACAGCTCCTTGGTATACTTCTGAACTGCAGGCGATGAAGCGAGAGGGGAGATGGCTGGAGCGCAGGTGGAGGAAATCCCGCTGGGAGTCCGATCGAACACGACTTAGAGCCCATTATCGGGCCTATTTCGTGGCAATACGGCTGGCGAAACGGCAATATTTCTCCAGCCGTATTGCTTCCTCAGAATGTCATCCAGCAGAGCTGTTTCAGGTGGTCCGGGATCTTCTTCAACCGGGAAATCCGGTGGAGGTCCCGGACTGCTCATCAGCTCGCTGTGATGAGTTTGCCATCCATTTTGAGGGGGAAATCGCTCAGATTCGCAGTGGGTTGGACTCCACCGTTACTGCAGAATCAGAGGATGTGTCCAGTGTGCCGTGCTTAGGTCAAGTATTAATGGATGAGTTTCAATTGTTGAGACCTGAGGATGTGGACAGGGTGCTTGGATCTGTCCGTTCTACCACCACTCCGCTTGACCCTTGCCCATCTTGGCTAATTGGAAGATCTGCCAGGGGGGTTCGCACCTGGGTCCAGGAGGCCGTGAACGCCTCTTTGAGAGAGGGAGTGGTCCCTACCACCTTGAAAGAGGCGGTAATTCATCCACTCCTTAAAAAGCCTAACCTGGACCCAAGGCTAGTGGTTAACTACCGACCAGTGGCGAACCTCCCTTATTTGGGCAAAGTGTTGGAGCGGGTTGTGGCCGGGCAACTCCAGGCGCTGCTGGATGAAACAGATTTTCTGGATCCATTTCAATCGGGTTTCAGGCCGGGTTTTGGTACGGAGACTGCCTTGGTCGCCCTGTACGATGACCTTTGCCGGGAGAGAGACAGGGGGAGTGTGACCCTGTTGATACTCCTGGACCTCTCAGCGGCTTTCGACACCATCGACCATGGTGTCCTTCTGGATAGGCTGGTTGGGTTGGGAGTTGGGGGCACCGCTTTATGGTGGTTCCGCTCCTTCCTGGCTGACCGTGTCCAGAGGGTGGTGCTGGGGGACAGCTGCTCTGTCCCATGGCATTTATGTCATGGGGTTCCTCAGGGCTCAATACTGTCCCCCATGCTGTTTAACATCTACATGAAACCGCTGGGAGAGGTCATCAGGAGGTTCGGGCTGAGGAGTCAGCAATATGCTGACGATACTCAGCTCTACCTCTCGTTTTCCACCAATCCAGGTGAGGCAGTTTCTGTGCTGAACTCGTGTCTGGACCTGATAATGGACTGGATGAGGGTTAATAAATTGAAACTCAATCCAGACAAGACGGAAGTGCTGTTAGTGGGTGCTTCACCGGACAGGCTGGAGGGCCATTTCCCTGCCCTGAATGGGGTTACACTCCCCCTAAGGGACAGGGTCCGTAGCTTGGGGGTGCTCCTGGACCCCAGTCTAACACTGGAAGCCCAGGTGGACTCGGTGGCCAGAGGCGCCTTCCTTCAGCTGCGGAAATTATACCAGCTACGGCCCTACCTGGACGAGCGGAGTCTCATGACAGTTACACACGCACTGGTAACATCTTGCATAGATTACTGCAATGCGCTCTACGTGGGGCTGCCTTTGAAGACGGTCCGGCGACTGCAACTGGTTCAGAATCGAGCTGCGCAGCTGGTGAGTGGTGGGGCCGCTAGGGACCATATCAAGCTGATTCTGTTTAAGTTACATTGGCTACCAGTTGCTGCCCGGGCCCAATTCAAAGTGCTTGTTTTGACATATAAAGCCCTAAATGGCTTGGGCCCTGGATACCTGAAGGACCGCCTCCTTCCATATGAACCTACCCGGCAGTTAAGATCTAGCCAGGGGGCCCTTTTGAAAGAGCCGTCCCTCAAGGAGGTAAGAGGGATGGCTTGTAGACAAAGGGCCTTTTCGGCAGCTGCCCCCAGACTATGGAATGCCCTCCCGACTGAGATTCGTCTGGCACCGACGCTGATGACATTTCGGCGCCAGGTCAAAACCTTCCTGTTCCAGAAGGCTTTTAATTGAAATAATATCAACTGTGGGTCCGATGGCAATTTTTAGAGTATATATTTTAATTGCATTTTAATTGTTTTGTCTTTTTATTGTATTTTAAATGTTGTAAGCCGCCGAGAGACCTTTGGGTAGTGTGGGCGGCATATAAGTTAAATAAATAAAATAAAATAAATAAATAAATAAAACCACTCACTTACTTTGAAAGTCCTAGTAGGGTCACTATAAGTTGGTTCCTACTTGATGGAACATAACACACATGGATTTCAAGAAAAGAGGCAGAAGGGAGAGGTGAGTGCTTTTGAAAATATGTCCTGCATGGCTTTACTTGGCAGTCTCTGTTCTTTGATGTATCTCTTAGTATATCTCTGACAACTATCATTTCACAAACATTCCTTGCTGCTACTTTCGTACTTTGATTTAAGTCTATATCAGCTCTGTTTATAGTACTGGGAAGGGGTAGTAGTAACATATTAGATTTAAGGGCATTGGTGGTAACTTTTAAAATTCCATCAACAGGGCAAAATGTAGTTTATTAATTTCTAATAGCAACTCACCTGGTTTTCATTGGGCTTCAGGGCTTGTGTTAAATACTAAGTCATCAAACTACTGATTTTATAGGGAAAGGATTTGCTTGAGAATTTCCCACTCAGACTTAGCTTCACTCAAATGATAAATTCTAACTCACCTTGCTGTTCTGTGACTCCATTGTGGAATATCTAAACTATCCCGAGTGCATGCAGACTGCAACAAGAGCAATTAGTGCCCATGTATTTGGGATTTTCAATTATCCAGGTCAGAAAATGAGAGGTGTGAGTATCTTAGTTTTCCTTTAATAGTCATTGTGTGAATGTGCATATGTTTGGCTTGTGTCATGTATGCAAATAAAATAAACCATATCTGTGGGAGTGGGGGGTGGAGAAGAGTTGTTCTTATTTAATCCAAGGAAGTGTCAAACAGAATATGTCTGAATCATAGGTGGCCTTAATCCTGTAATACCTGTTACAGCCAAAATTTTGAATTTCTGTAAGTAGTAGAAATAAAGTCTTTTTTAAAAATCCTGAACCATATTTTGCTGTACCCAGATACCCAGTGTAGTGTAGTGGATAGAATGATGGACTGGAACTCAGGAGGCTTGGATTTGAATCCACACTCAGCCATGGAAACTCACAGGATGTGGTAATGCCACTCCTTAAGTATCTCACTTACCTTGAAAGCCCTATTAGGGTCACTATAAGTTGGTTCCGACTTGACAGCATGTAATAACAGCAACAGTGATGTCTACAGCCCTAAATACATCTATTCACAATTCCCATTATATCTAAAGGGGTGACCTATTCAGGCAGTCAATAAGCATATGGAGACCACATGTATTGCAAGAAGCACACTATTTATTATTTAAAATATTTTAACCCCCATTTCTCCTTAAAAAGGACCCAAGACAACTTACATCATTAAAATACAATATTTAAAGCTAAAAAAGTAAGTATACAATTACTAAAAAGTACAAAATACGAAATGAAAAGATGGTCAACAAAAGCAACACCAAAAACACATCATTTAAAACCCCCATTCAGGTATCCAATCAATTAAAGGAAAGCTTGCCTGAAGAGAAAGGTCGCTTTCTTCTGGAAGGACAGCAAAGTTGGGGCCAGCCTGGCTTCTTATGGGAAGGAGTTCCAAAGGAGTCCCCCACTCTGTCCATTTTGCTTTCAGCACATGAAATCAACAGTCTAAAGAGGAGAAGGCTGCTGTTTCTGTGTAGCTTTTCCAGATGAGGCAGATTCCTGATTTTTGGGATGAGATTTTTCTCCTTTTTCCAGTAAAATAGGAGGTATCTAATTCTTCTCAGTCATTCCAGAGTACAGGACATGTAATAATGGGCTCAGGCAACAAGAAGCCAGATTTCAGCTGAATATCAGGAAAAAATTCCTAACTGTTAGAGCAGTATGGAACCATTTACCTCAGGAGGCAGTGAGCTCTCTAACTCTGGAGGCATTCAAGAGAAAGCTAAACAGCCATTTGTTACTTTAACATGGATTTCTGCAGCAAACTGAAGGTTGGGCTCAGTGGCCTTATATGCCCCTTCCAACTCCATTATTCTATGATTCTATTATTCTGTTACACTAGAACAGCAATTTAACATCAACTTAACTGTTAAAAATTTGCCCCTCAAATTTAACATCAACTTTGGTAAAAATTTGCCCCTCAAATTTAACCTTGACTGAATTGGATCTTTGAGCTCACTCACACTTAATTAACCATTTTCTACCAACCTTTCCATCTTTAAGTGGTGATATATCGCTTTGAACAGAAGTAACAGAAAACCTGTGTGGGCTGTATTTGCCCCTAAAACCAAGAAGCTTTAATTTACTTCATAGTTTTTCACTAGGAAAGAGAAATGTTTTCCCCATGTTTTGCTCTTCATATTGCAAAACAGCAGAAAAATCATTTCAGATACAGTGAAAACCCAGTGCATAAATGCAACCAAGAACAGGGAAATGGGATCCCTTCTGTATTTTCTGTATAGACTATCTGTAGCCTTCAGTGTAATTGCAAGCGATTACAAGACCCTGGGTAAGAAGGTGAGGTAGGTTAGGAAGACTAAGGCTCAGAATGAGCTCAGACTTGCAAAGGAAGCTGAAGCAACAAGAAAGGTTTTTTTAGCTGTACTTGAAGCAAGAGGAAGAACGGTGAAGTAGGTAGGTCTGTTGGATAGAGGGGATGGAGTAATACTTGTGGATGACACAGAGAAGGCCTACTTTGCATCTGTCGTCTCTCAAAAGTAAAACAGGTGGTCAGCCTAGCACAGTTAGAGTCAAGGAAGGGGGCTGTTGCCTAAGATGGGCAAAGAAGTGGTACAGAAGCATCTAGCTAACTTAAACAGATTAAAGTTTCCTAAACTAGGTGGACTGCATCCAAGGCTATTAACGGAACATGCAGATAGAATCTCAGAGCCTCTGTTCTCATATTTGAGAAATCTTGGGGAACAGGTGAGGTCTTGGAGGTCAGCAAGTCATCTCCATCTTTAAAGGGGGGTGGAGAGAGAAGAAGATCTAGGTGGGGAGCCTGACATTGATACCAAGAAAGTGGCCAGAATAGATAATTGAAAAATCAGTCTATGAACACTTAGAAAAACATACTAAGACCTAGCCTGGGTTTTTCAAAATCAAGTCATGCTAGATTAATCTGTTGTTAGTTTCTAGTAGAGTCACAAGCTTGATAGATTCGATTGTGATTTGGAATGCTGTGGATATAGCGTATTTTGATTTCAAGAAGACTTTTGAGAAGGTCATTTGTGGTATACTGTTGGACAAGCTAATAAAAAGTGGTCTAGATAGTGCTACTATTAATGCAACTGTTAAGTCAATGTGTAACTGACTGATGGGTCGTTCACAAAGAGCACTCACCAATGGTTCCTTGTTATCTTGGAAACACATTATGAGTGTCATGGCACAGGTACTGTCCTGGGCCCAGTGTCACTCAATGTCTTTATAAATGACTTGGAAGAAGGCTTGGCTGTGGGGCTCTTCAAATTTTTAGATGGCACCAAACTGGAAGGAGTAGCTGATACTCCAGAAGACTGAATCAGGATTCAAAATGACCTAAACAGACTGAAGAACTGGGGTGAATAAACAAAATAGGTTTCAATATGGAAAAAATATAAAGTTCTACATATAAGCAGGAAAAGCAGATGCACAGATATAAGGTTAGTGATACCAGCAGTACTACATATGAAAAGTGTCTGGAGCCATAGTAGACTGGAAGTTAAACATGAGTCAGCAGTAAAAATGGGGATATTTGTATTTGTAAACTAATACAAATATCCCCATCCCAGCAGCAACTAATGTGGGTCCGGCACTCGAAACTGGCCCATCCACCCACGTGCTGCCACACCACCAGGATCCTGCACTTCCCACCAATTGCCTTCTCCTTGCTTGGTTGGCCACACAGCAGCCATGCAGAGAAACTTGTTCTCCTGCCTGGAGTGGCCAGCCAAGCAGGGAAACGACAGAGCTACTTCTGAGATTGGCGGGAAGGGTGGGAGTCTGGCTGCGCAGCAGTGCGTGAGTGGGCGTGCCAGTTCCGAGGGATGAACCCGCATTAGTTGCAGCTGAGACAGGGATATTCGTAGTCATTTACAAATACGAATATCCCCATCTCTAGTCAGTAGTTTGACATGGTGGCAAAAAAAGCAAATGCAATACTTGGTTTCTTTGACAGAACTATAATGACTAGCTCAAGGTACCAGTCTATTTTGCTTTGGTCACGTCTCAGTTCTGGGCCTCACAATTTAAGAAGGATATCAGAATATGTCCAGTGGACAGTGACCAGGATGCTAAACTAAGCCATATGAGGAATGATTGAGGGAACTAGATGTGTTTAACCTGGAGAAAAGAAAACTGAGAGGTGATATGATAATCACCTTCAAATATTTGCAGGTCTATCATGTAGAATAGACTGAGCAAGCTTGGTGTTTGTAGCTCCAGAGTGTAAGGACCTAAAAATTCAAATTATGAAAAAGGAGATTTCGCATAAACCTTAGGAAGAACTAACAAACAGTAAGAGCTGTTCCACAGTGAAGTGGACTGCCTCAAAGGGTGGTGGACTCTCCCTCACTGGAGATTTTTAAACAGAGATTAGATAGCCATCTGTCAGAGGTGCTTTAGCTGTGGATTTCCTGCTTTGGCAGGGGGTCGGAATCAGTGACCCAGGGTACCTTCTAGCTTTGCGGTTCTGTGATTCTATAAAAAGACATAGCCTCTTCATAACAGTGTGAATGAATATTTGCTTAGTTTATAAATTAGCAGCATTCTATGTTGTTAAGGTATTAGTTAGGACTGGGGGCATGTACGCTTCAGGAATAAATCCCTGAATTGTGTTCCTAAAAATCCATATGGTGGTCAGTATTCATATATCTTGAGAGATGAGCACACAAATGTGAACTTAAGAAGCACATATGCAACATAAAATTTAAGCAGACCGGATCTCCTCTCTTTCCCTATTCCCCAGTGCCAGTTCCTCTTTAAGGGCTAATGAAGAGAAGACTTCAGTATTTCTGTTTCTTCTGGATGTAAAGGAAGCTTGGTAATTAGGGCTGGGTCATTTGGAAATGACAGTTTTTCCTTTTCTGAAACGTTCTTCCATGTTTGCTGCAGGGTGAAATAATTAAGATTTTTTTGATAGTGGGTCAAAAATGCCTTTCTCAGTTGATGGTATTTAAACTAAGAAGTTCATAGAAAGGACACACTGACATCAACATTCTGTTCATTTGATGATGATGCCCTGAAAAAATAGTGGAGCATATAGATATTTTAATAACACAGATCTTTGTTGTACTCCTGACATTAGGGGAATGAAAGTGCTATGGGCTTATTGATCAGATAATTTCAATAGTTACAGTTGCTCAGCTATACAAAATATGGCAGAGTCAACAAAATATAAAAATATGGCAAACGTCCTCAGATTAGGTTAAATCCAACATTAGTTCTACCTAAACCCATTAAAATGAATAAGTTTTTTAGTCACAACTGACTTAAATTCCATTGATTTCAATTAGTCTGTTCAGTGTGGGACAAATTTTGGATTTAGTCCATTTTTCAGAATTTCCACACCAAATGTAAACAAAGAAGCATAAATATTCAAGGAGCCATTTACACCACAGTGCTACTAAACAGCCTCTCATCACTTCAGGACAGGATGCTGTGCTTTCTTTCATGTATTTTTAGAAATACCAAGGTTGCAAGACAGCAGAGATTCTTTAGTATCATGGGCATAGCTGGTAAGCCTGTATGAAGAAAGAAGAAGTAATATGGACAGTACAGATAGATATTGCAGAGCCAGCATTATGCAGTTGATAGAGTGTTGGACTAGAACTTAGGAGATCAGTGTATAAACCCCTGCTCAGCCAATGGAAACTTACTGATGGCAATAATAAATCTACGCATTAAATGTCTCCCATACCTCAGGAACATTACTGGGGCCCCATAATTTAGAACTGGCTTGACACCAGATTACACACAGAGATAGATACCCATGGATAGTCTAAAGCAAGGTGATGGTGCTTGAAAGTTAGATATAAGATGAGAAGAAACAAAGAGCAAGATCTTCAGACTAGCAATGGGTAGAGTATGGGCCTCCAGAGGTTGTTGAACTGCAGCTTCCATCAGTTTTAGCACAGCAAATCTTGAGAAATGCTGGGAGTAGGCAGGCTAAATCTTGGACATCCTTGCCTTAGTTTGAAAGAACGAGATTGTTTTAAATATTTGTGTGGAGTTGGTAGAAATGATTGCTATTGGCTTGAAATAAAGACCAGGTGGCAGGATGTTGTATTGAAAGGAGCCATGGTAAATAGCAAGAGGCTTTGTAAATCAAGGCTATGGCCCATAGAAGCTTGCTTTCTCTCCACTGGTGTCCCATAAAGGCTATGGCACACAAAGAATAAAAGAGCACAAGACAAAAATGGTAATGATCTGTTTCTTGTCATTCATCCTTAGCTTCTGGCAGTCTGTGCTTTAGAACCATTCCAAACATGACACTACCTGCCTTGGTAATCATATTGAGTACTGACTGATACTTATTTATTTATTTATTATTTCTATGTGTCGTGAATTTCTCTGCCGCTTTCTGAGCCCAAGATTAAGAGCAGCTTCTCCATGGGTTTGTCCCACTTTAGTTAAAAACCTCCTATCACATGGACAGGTTCCTCTAATCAATCAGCCAGAAGTACTCATTATGATGGGGTGGCATGGAACCATGTCTTTACCCTGTTCAGTTAGTGGAAAAATGCTTTTAAATGCTACAACATTGTAGGTTTGAATCTCCTGAAATCTGTTTCCCCAAAGTTGTAATGTCTGAAGGACATCGAGATGTTAATAAGCCCCACTGAAGCAGGCCATGTTACTTTTCTTTGAAGAACTGAAGGAGAAGGGAGGGAAGACACCAAGAGGAAAGAAAAAGAAAGCAACAAGATTTTAGATTGCAAAAGTAACCAAGATCTGATAGATATACAGTGCAGATCTTAGCACCTGAGCTATTATGGTTTCCTGTAGCCTTCTGAATGCAATTCAAGCGGACAGCTTGGACTTATCAATAAACTTTTGCTTCCTTCTATACTGGCTGTTTTCATGGTCACATCATCTGTGGGTTGCATTTGTTCTGTGAATGCCCCTGGAGAGGCACTTTGATTGCTCCTCTAACTTTTACATGCTGCTCAAGACAGTATATTTGTAACAATGTCTTCCTTTTGGTTTCTGTTGTATTGAAAGGAGCAATGGTAGTGGGACAAACCCATGGAGAAGCTGCTCTTAATCTTGGGCTCAGAAAGCGGCAGAGAAATTCACGACACATAGAAATAATAAATAATATGAGCTCATACATAAGCTCATACTGGCTGGTATGAGCTTATGTTTGCAGCCTTCATACAGCTTTAAAGATACTGGTATACCACTTTTCCTACGTTCGTATCGGTTTATAAAAAAAACCAAAGCAAAACACAGTTCTTTAAATCACATAAAATGTAATCCATAGTGTAATTATCTTCAATTTAGCTTCCAATAGACCTAAATCAGATATTAGGTAAAAACAAGGTGGCTAAGTCATCTCGGTCATCTCTCCATTGTGGACATTTCCTTGAAAGACAGAGAAGTGGGGAGGAAGGGCAAGTTCATTCTTCCAAACTCACATTCATATCCTCTTGTTATAGAGACAAGCCAGTAAGAGTCAGCAGTAGGAAAAAGATCGTCAAGACTATATATAATGGCAAAAAACACAAGCAAATCTAGCACTAAGACATTAGCATCAGAATACTTCATGGACGGTCCTATCATTAGTAGGGCAAAACAACCATCGTAGGCAACAGCATCTTGGGGGAGCACCAGTGGCAGCTCCCTTCAGCTGTTTCTCCTGGCTCTTCTAGCTTTCTCCCTCTTTTAGAAGTCAGAGCTGTGTAGACTACAGAGCCTCTCCTGCTCTCCTAAATGGGCTTGCTGAGCTCTGATGTGATAGAGATTCTTATCATGTTACCTGTTTTGAAATGAAGATCAGTTATCAGTTCACTCCATGCCAATGCATGGAATGGAGGGAGGACAGAATCTTATTCTTTGTCTCAGGTGGCAGAATATCTTGGGCAGACCCTGAAGTGTAGTCTAGTAAAATCATTTACCCATGTTAATCAGACAAAATATTATGGAAACCATGAAATTATACTGTAGGACTGAGAAAACTATATACCAGGGTCCAGAATCTTCCTTTTGTTTACTTTCATCTAATCCCTTTAAGTTTTTATGTCAGCCAGCCCAGTCACGTTCTCTTATTTTTTCAGGCCTTCCGATAGATTTTCTTCCTGATGTTCAATGGACTCTACTAGAAAACAGATTCTCACACCCTTTTATTCTGCATATAAAGTAGCCTGACAGTATTTCCTTCCTAGTGGCCTATTCTTTGTTACTAAGGCTGGACTTGGTGTCAGGTCACATTACATGTTTTGATGGGGTCATGAAGGTACCATGGCAAGATCGATCCTTCCTTCCTTCCTTCCTTCCTTCCTTCCTTCCTTCCTTCCTTCCTTCCTTCCTTCCTTCCTTCCTTCCTTCCTTCCTTCCTCTTACCCCATACAAATGCTTAATGAATGTCAACATTGCAATTTTACCACATCCATGGGGAAACCTTTATTTCAAGCCTAATCAAGTTGTGATTGGTTGTGATCCCAACATCAGTTGGAAATGTCACAGAACATTGATAAGATGAGTCACACCACCGCCACTGGAAAAAACAAAAATTAAAAATATAACTGCCAGTTTCATTGCATAGCATAGTGTTAGAGAGGTGATATGAAATCTCTCATTTTAAAAAGCCCATGTCTGTTTGAGATGGCGTCACTCTAGTCCTGCTGTCTGTCTGTGTGGAGTTCATTGACAAAGGAAACAGAGTTATTCCATTTTGTCCTTGATTATCTGGGCTCAAGACCTGTGCAGCCACTCGGTGCTGCTGAAGAATTCTGTCTATGCTGTGAATGTTCCCCTTTCCCTTTACATAAATTAGCTAGCCTTTGCTCTTAACATGTCTCTTAAGCGTCTGATTCTAAATATGGAATTATAGGGCCTGATTGTCACTTTGATAATATTCATTTGAAACATCATGGTTGTAGAAGGAAAAAGCAGAAAATGATCCTTTGGGACAAAGAATGCATCAGGAGTAGAAGAGAAGTTTTGTGAGGGCATGTTTTGCTGTAAACAAGCACCTGCAAAGGGTTATGCTTTGTAGTGTCCTACTTGGACTCGCGTATTAAAGCTGTCATCAAAGCATATCTGATTATTTTGCACATGGCTTTCCTGAAAGGATGTTATGATTTTCTAGATGTTTGGTGGCTGGTGATAAATTAGACTTTTATGATGTCATGTGAAAGGCCATTGCTTGGATTTCCTCTTCTGTTGAGCATGCTGAGGGATACTGTTGGAAGCTTTCTCTGAATACAAAACTATTCCACCTTCTTTCACTTTAACCCTTTCCTTAATAATTTGCTTTGTACCAAGAAAGTAAATGCAACATAAATTATATAAGAATTTTTTGACGGTTATAGAAGACATGTATTTATCTATAGTTTTAAAAGTCATAAAATTCCTTCTGTTAAACCCTTTTGTGTTCTGCTGTTGATTGTAAATAAATAAGAAGCAGTAACTGTGCTTAGCCAGTTTCCCAGATTCATAGAGGCATAGACTGCAGATTACTATCATGTTGTCCCTGTGTGATTATACCAGGGCCAGGAAGACCTGTGACTATTAATCAGAAATGTCTAGAGATAGTATCTCTCAACCTAGACATATACTGATACAAGATATCCATATAAATCAGAGCCTTGTGACTCCCTTTACATGCTTTAAAGTACTTGTGTCCTTCAAATAGAGACTATTTTATGTGCTCTAGTCTTCTTAGAGCTTTATGAGTACCATGAGAACAGTTCAGTGACATCATTTATCATCTATGGAAAGCTGCAGAATCTTGACATTTATAAGTGATTATGTACAGTGCCAGAGGAAGGACTTTGTACACTCACAGGGCCATAGAACTGAAAAGGAGTAAATAGCTATTTTCCTAAGAGGCAGGACAATCCATCCATCAGATGCTCATCAGTCCAAGAGATCAAATCACTGGCAGGTGCTTCAAGCAGAGATTTTTCATTTAAAGATACTGGTAAGAAGTTTTAGAGTTTTACTATCCCAGAGACATCTGGTGGGGCCACTGTGAGATACAGGAAGCTGGACTAGATGGGCCCATCAGGGCTCTTCTTGTGTTCTTACGAGCAGGAAATCGCACTACATAAGTGCGCTACAATCCATCCCTGGCTGCCTCATTCCAGGGATGGATTGTAGTGCAACAAGTCACAGTTCCTTGTCTTGTGGAGGTGTGTACTGATGGGTAATAATAATCTTGACATAAGAAAAATGGCAGGCTTGCCTCCTTTTATGAGGAAGGTGGACCAAAGCACAGACTAGGCAATAAGCAAAGGAGGTTGTGTTGCAGGCATGTAGGAGGAGTGGCCAGAGTGACATCACTGGACACTAGGTCACAGCAATCGTGTCCTGATGCCTCAGTGCCCCAATAACACAAGACCATGTATTACTCATACCTCATTTTGATATGTGTCCTGCAGGATTAAATTCTCAGTATGTTAGGGGTCCATATGAGAAGTACAGAATGTGTATCTGCCATTTTCTCATAAAAGTTAGAAATAAACACACACATCTTTTACTATTATAAGAAAAACGGGGTGCAAAACTAATAATTCTGATGTTTTGTGCTTGGCTGTGTTGTCACACCTAGGGATAAGAACACTTATATTTGATTTGCATGTTCATTTTTGATGTGACAAAATAACTGCAGGTTGATATTACCATATCATTTGCATGCAGTGTTTATTAAATAAATGATAAAGTATTTGGGGTGCGCTGATGATTTCTAAAGAGCAAACCTTAATTGGTAGATTTTTGCTTTGATGTGGCAAATGCCAGCAGTTGTCATGTGACAGCCAGCTCAAACAACATATTCATCTCAGGAAACTAGGATAATAAAAACACTTCATGGTAATTTTGATGCATCAAAATGTAATGTGAATTCAACCTGAGGTTTACACAGTGAGAGAACAGGGAAATCACTAAGGCCATATCCGTTTCATTTGCTGGGAATACAACATGATTTTAACATAACTGAGGGTAATACTTCCTTCCTGTCCTCCATGTTGAAATGGTCTAATGGGCTAATCTGAAGCCCGTTGAAATTAGTGTTATTGACCTTAGTGGGGTTTTGATTAGCCTTCCCATGGGAGGGTTATTTGGGTAACAAACAATTTTTTGCCAAGGGAAGCAGTCACATAATTTTGCCTGTGTTTTCATTGCCAGCCATGTGATTAGGTTGACATACGCAGAAAGATAAGGCCTACATATGCTCTCTGTAGAGACAGATATGTTTTATGTCATTCTGTTGATTAACTTGTGTAGTTTCCATCAAAGCAATCAAACACCAAATGACACTGAAAAAAGCGCCCACTCCCTCTGTGTTGCTCTGTTTGCCATTTTATCTCCATTGTCAGTATGCTTGTCAAAGCCTGTGCTGACTGACTCTCTTTCCCTGAGGTTGAGATGAAGTATTGTTTTAATACTGACGGCATTCTCTTGGCCCCTCTAATGGACAATGCCACCAGTTCCCAACTTCCTGAGCAAACCAGACAGATTGCTGTTTTCTTCTTGTCTCTTATCACTCCCTGTCACTGAAGGAAAGATCTGGATTCAGCTCCAATTTGCACTGATATACTGCAGTGTGGTATGAAATGGGGTGCACTGGCTATTCATCACCATTATCATCAATGTTATGCTTCTTGGGATCTGTGTGCCTTAGCTTTTGGGAGACATTAAACTGAAGATTAATAGGCAGGTTTGGGTTGAATGATGGAAAATGATAGGTTTACTTTTCCTGGTTTCTTACTGACTTAACACTGTCCTGGGAACATTTTAATGGGGTCTTATCCTAAGATGTGCTGAGTGTCAGTAGAGCCATGAAAAGCATGGATGGATTTAGAAGTTCAGTATTTTCAGAATCACTCCCTAATGCAAGTCATCTTTATTTCACATACACACACACACAGCCATCCCAAAAAAAAGAGGCTGATTGATCTCTATGTTTTTGGAAAGTGAAAAGCTGCTTTGTTCCCATTAGGAAGTGGTCTAGCCTTTTACTGGAATAAAAACTACTTTGTATCTGTGTTTGTAGGAACTACTGGCATTTTCAAATCTTCAGGGTTGTTCATAAAAATTCTGCCTTCCTAAAAAAAGTTAGCCAGCTTGCAATACATTAAAACAAATTTAAATGAGGAATCAAATGCACTGACATTCTTCTTTCTCTCTGTTATTGTACTTGTTCTAAAACTTTGCTTTTCTAAAAATAGTGATGGAATAGATGAAAATTGAATACCATTCATAGATGCCCTTCTCAAATTCCTACAGCTGTTTAAGAATTGTTACCAGTAAGAACTAAGATTTGTTCCCGGATTTTTATTAGCCTACACTATTTCTTGAAGTGATTATTAATTTCCCATGCAGGCTAGGGATGATGGGAATTGTATTCCGACACATCTGAAAAGCACTGAGTTAAGGAAGGCTTCTGTACTGGTTTATATCACTTGGTTCACAGACCCAGCCAAAGTCCATTGACTTGTTATAAGCTCCCCATTCCAGAATGGGAGAAGCTAAAAGATATGTGATGTAGTTTCATTTGCTTTTGATGAGTCCACAGGGCAAGAGACCTGGGGTGAAGCTGTGGTGCCTTATTTACAAATACGGGTACAAATATAGAAACATTTGTGTAAATGAGATCATATTGAAAGCAAATAAAATACTCCTTTGGGAAGTAGCAGATCCACTCATAGAATGTCAGATCCCTTAGGAGCATGTTGTATAGTCAGCTCTCAAGGCTGTACCTCAATTTCAGCTAGAATTTCCCAGCTTATTATCTTATATCAAACCGCAGAAACTATCTATGCAATCTCTCTCTTGCTTTGAAGGGCATTGCACCAGCAGTTAGTAAGAAACATTAATATTGCCCTGTGAAGTCCCTGGGTGCCATCAGGTGATGCACAGGACCAGGTCACAGTGACAGGCAAATTTGGGAACTGGGGCTGTTTATTTCCACAATCCATGGCAGATTTCTAAAATATTGCTTATAATTCTTCAGTGAACATCATCACTTCTTCTGTAACACAAATCTGATTAAAATTGTTGTACACCCTCCTAAAACCTTTATGTAGGATGGGATATAATTCTGAATAGATGTAATAACTTCTTCCCCAAAACAAAAACTCTTCCTTAGACAGAACGTACTATTGGTTTAATAACCTTTTTAAACAAAATTATGCTGTATACCAGCTTGCTGATGTATCTCTTTCTTTGCATGTTCCAGCTGATACAGCAACTCTCAGGATTATGTTTAATCTCAATACAAACAAACAAAACAGAATCCTCCCCTTTTTGAAACTCTGCTTGCTAACAACTCCCTGGGCTTGTGCTATGAAGCTTTCAAATGCTCTGCTAAAGAAAATTGAATTAGACAGTAATAAATTGCATAGTGAAATCAGACCGTTCACCTAATGAGCTAAAATAAAAGCTATGATGACACCCAGAACCAGCACTCATAAAAGAGGATATGTACATAGAAAATTATTTGATTTTTTCCTCTACATTTGTTGCTTTATTTTTTAAAAAGTTCAAGGTCACACTTTGCAATTGGTTCCTCAATGAAAAATATGCAGTTTTTTAAGTTTATAAAACTGAAATACCAGAAGATCAGGTTTAATAAATATAATTGTGTAGCATTTGACACTTAAACCTGCAATTACAAATTGGGAGGATGGTTTTTAAAAAGCCTTACTAGATAAACTCACACTTTCCCCTGTTGTAGAGAGATCGTATCGCAGTTAAGTGAATTTAAATCTGTGGGAGATTTGTACAGTAGTGTTAAACAGCAACAATTTGGCTGTTGGCTTTCAGCTGCTTTGCCAAGTCCTTGGTTTTCCATAGGTTAGTTTTCCAAGAACAGGTTGTAACTCACATTTTAAACTTACTGATTTTAAGCCTCCTTTTCCTAGACACAGAACATAAAGGATATGGTGCATTTTCTTCTGCAGCATACACTTAGAAAGCAAAACACTTCAGTGTTTGTTTTTAATTTGTTTTGACTTTTATTCAACTACTAATTGGTAAAAGCAACTATGTTACTTTGGTGGTTTTGTTGAGCCCTGAGTGTCTACCTCCGTACCAGGGTGAATTCTTCAGAAAGCCCCTTGCAGAGTTTCCTCTCCATCCCCTCCCCACCCCCAGCTATCATGCATATTTTTAGAGCCCAGTGGCAACAAAGCAAAAGCATTCATAGGAAAAATAAACAGTAACCTAGGCTGTGCTTTGAACACAAATTTATTTTATGTTGTACGCTAGCAGAAGCGGAAGAGTGACAGAACCACATTTGACTTGGTCAATCAGCATTTGAATTTGAGAACATTTATTCTAGGTGTTATTTAAAAAAAAAATTATTGCATTCTGGGATTTCATCCTCGCTTCTTGTAAATGTTCTGTTCTCATTGTGCCTTAAGAAAGCAAAGTCCTGGCCCAGAACATCTGTCTGCTCTTGAGCTGGCATGCAGACTCCAGTTCAGACTGAATCTGGAAGCCAAATAGGTGCATATCTCATTTCATTGAACAATTTTAATAATGTCGTTGAACAGTGCTTTTGCTCCAAGTCCTCCCCTCCCCATTACCTTTTTTTAAGGTAAATGTAGTTACTCTGTTTTTCCTAGCACAAACTGCTTGCAGAAATACAAACTATTAACCTTTATGGCTGCAAAAGCAACCCTTCATGCATTTACTCAAGAGACCATTTGAATTTTACCCATTACAATCTGACCTTGTGCAATTATTTTTACCACTAGATGGTAAGAAATAACTTATAAGTAATAACAAAATGAATCTTTGGCCATGTTTCCAGTGAGGTAGTCAAGTTAGTCTGTCTTGGTATGTTGATAGAAATAAAAAGGGGGGCGTACAGCAAAGAAAATCAGAGGGGGAAAGAAAGGATGGAATGTTGTGACATCTTAAAGACTAACGGATTTGTTTCACTTTTGTGGATCAAAAGCCGTTTCCTCAGATTTGTTTGCAACACTCACAAATGCAATGCCTTTTATATTGAAAAGTAAGTCCCACCACAGCCCACTGGCCAGATCCTAAATGTGTTTAGGATTGTAGCCTTAAACTGGATTTTGCATTCCCTCCATCAGTAAATAAATAGGTTACAGTGGATAGAATTTACACATCTGTTTATACACAGCTTGGCTTTACTTACGGCTAGTATCAGCAAAATTCTGAAGTAACATGATACAGTTTTTCCTGTGCAACTGGCATCACTTTCAAAAAGTGTATTAAGACTTACCTGCAATATAGGAATGCTCATTTGAAGTCCTTTCCTTCAATACCAAAATGCATCAGTAATGTGGGTGGCCCATAACAAAGACTGTGGCGGTATGTTGGTGTGTACGTGTGGGTGTACATTTCGTCTTGGTAGGACAGTAGCTCAAACAAATGTGTTTTGTTTTGTTTTTGTAAATGATGTTAAGAACATATTTAATTATCTGTAATTGTGGACTGAATGATTAAAGTCTATCAATCAAAACCTTTTTTTTAAATGTTGTCTCCTTTGTTCTATTTTGAATTAGCAGTATTTGCAAGGAAATTGTATAATGTTCTTGTAGTGTTCTTGGGATTGTTTGTGACCATTTTTCCCTTTATGAAGCAAAATAATTATATAAATCCTACAAACCTCCTAGTCCTAATTTAAAAAAAAAAAAACACCACCTAATTGTTTCAGTTGTTAAATTGTATCTCTTAACTGTGAGGTTAATCTGCAGTATGTTTTAGTAGTCAGATAGATTGTAAGTAAAGAAAATTGCAGTGTCAGGTTTACTTTTCAATTTATTTCTATAATTTAACTGTGGGGTAGGAATGGAGGCAGTTGAAACAGCTCTTCCAGTAGCAAGCCTTGAGAAACTATGATAAAACAAGGTGTTCTCTATTCAGGAGTCATTATTTGTTCCTATGCTGAACACTTTGTAAATGCAGGATGCCCTGTACAGCTGGTTTTAAATGCTGCCGCCTTGTGATTTGTAAGCCACAGCACTTTCAAGTGAAATCACAAAACTTGGGAAAGGGGGAGTGAGGTGGTTCGAATTTCTGAGGATCATTAGCACTTTCCAGAAACTATGTGTGGATGGAGGAGGCTCTAATGAAATTGGAGCGAGGTGATGTCTATCATCAGTTTTGTAAGCATCATGTTGCCCTGCTGCATCTGAGGCAGACTGAAAAAGCTAAAGGTTTCATAGCTCAGACTGTGCTTCCATTCTGTTAAAGACAAATTGTTGAGCTGTGTGTGTGTATGTGCATGAAAGAGAGATTCAAGGTGCTCTGCAAACACTAGCAAAAAGGCACAAATAAAATATCTTGTTGGGTCTTTTTTTTCTTTTCTCCCCTTATTGTAGGATTTTCTTCAAGGTGACTGCACCAAAGCAAAGCAAAAACTCAACTGGAAACCCAAAGTCACTTTTGATGTAAGTTCTCTTTGTTTTGTTTTGATTGCAATATGTTGCAGGTTGCTGGCCCAAGCATGTTTACTTGCAAGTAAGTCTCACTAAATCCAGCAGATCTTAATTTAGAGCAAAGCAGCAGAAGGCTCTTCTTTGGCTGGATCATGCCATACATATAGGAGCTGTGTCCTACACACACACACACACGCACGCACACACAGTCTGTCTCTTCCGAAATTTATAAAATGGTATAGGCATTGGTGATGGTGGGGATATTGTAACTATTACAGTATAAGGTGATGCAGTTTGTGCACGCACAACTTACACAACCATAATTATTAAACTAACCAAAATAAAGCTTTAGATTTTCTGTAGCACATTTTGCAGGCCAAATGCTGGGCCGTGTGATATTCCCCCCAAAGGGAAGAGTGTTACTGAGGATAAAGGGGTAAGCTAAAATGGATACAAGAAATGAAATGTGTAGATCTATCTCAGAAGATGATTAGAATACCAATTAGAGAAAAACAAGATTTTGGCAGAGGGAGTTGGGTGATTTGGTGGGGAAGTAGCTTTCACTCAAAACAGAGAAAGTCATAACATGTGTGTATGTGTTGCTTCCTTCTGGCAGGAATTGGTGCAGGAGATGGTGAAAGCAGATGTGGCACTTATGAGGAACAACCCCAACGCATGAATCTGCTCCTGAAGCTCCCAGAGATGAGCCCTAATTATGAATCACACCACTGACATTTTGGGGGTGGGGATGACAATCAGTTCAATGGGTGTTGGGTGATTTGCTGCCATTTTATTTCTCTGTACTTGTGCAGCAGATGGTTTCCCCCCTCTCTTTCCGAATCTCAGCCATGCATCACAGCAAAGAGTAGGTTGAAATGGTGGTGGGTTTGCCTCTGATATTTGACTTGAAGGTGAACACTAGCCTGTCATTCCAGTTTATTCCATTCCTTTTTATATTGAAAGTAAATTTCCATAAATTAAAGTGCATTCTAATGCCTTCTTCATTCCAAGGGGATGGGAAAGAGAGAGGGAGGATTGTACTTGCTTTGCAGGGTTAGGGTTTATAAAAAATAAAATAAATCTCTGGGGCTGATGGATTTTGCAACAATTAGGTTTCCATTACTCATAGCTATATTCACCCATATAAGCATATTTATTTCTGAATGTTACATGGTATCTTTAAGTAATCTCACAGACTGTCAATGGTTTGAAAATACCAACATTCATTCTCTCTCGCGCACACACACACACAGAGAGAGAGAGAGAGAATCCACGTGTGGATTACATACTATTCTGTTTCCCAAATAAGGAGCTTTTCACAGGAGGAAGATAATATAGGAAGGGTTATTATATCCAGGGCATTTTATTTACAAGCTGCAGGCGTTTTCTACAGTCACACTAATATTATTGGTTGGTGGGTAAAGGAATGTACAGCAGGACAGTGTGTTCTGCCGCCTGCCCTCTCCACCCCCAGAACCCTTTAAACCCTTGATAACTCCTACATACAATGTACCACTAATTTGCCCTTTCCCTTTGCTGCAATAAGCCGTATTTCCCTACTAGACCAGTTACGTTTCGGTCCTTCAACTCTCCCGCATCATATTGTGTGCCTGTGCCTTTTGGGGGGGGGGGGGGGCGCAGCAACAAGCTTCTCTGTGCGGCACCCGAATTCCTGCACACAACCCACCTATGCACATCTCACCCTGTTTCTGCTTGCTATAATTAGACATACAGTATAGGAGTCCGAAGCAGCCGCAAAAGATGGTTTTACAAAGGGGGGGGGGGGCGAGGAAAGCCCAAATTTCAAGGGATGTAAATATTATTGAAACCTGGTGCCAGCGTTATGTCCCAAGTTGTGCAAGAGGTCGGCAGAGCCCATGCATTTTCCCCGGTCCACGTAGACTTTGAACAGTCGCTGTTCTTACGTCTTCCTCATGCAAGTAAAGCCAGGATGGTTTGGAGCGTTTAACCCGTTCCCTCGACAACGTCTGCAAGCCCCTCTTTCTAACAGCTGACTTGAGGACTAGCGGCTGCGGGTCGGCAGTCCGCAATGCCTGCAAACCTCAGCCATCGAAAGGTTGAATAACGTTTAGCCCCGCTCCGCTCCCGCGGACCTGCTGGGCTTTTGAAGCAAGTACAGGGACTCCCGCGACGGGAGAACGAAGAGGGCAAAGGGATCGCATAAAGGGGGGACGCGGGAGGCGAGGCGAGGGCAGGGCGGGCGAGAGGGGCAGCCGCCAGCCTCCGGGAGGGCTGCGAGGGGAAGGGCCCGCCTCGGAGGGAGCCTCCCCCGGCCGGCCAGCCGGCCGGACCCACGGCGAGCGAGCCAAGGAGCCGGAGAGAGACGGCCGAGCGCTCCCGCCGCCGGAGACTCTCGTGTCCGGGGGGGGGGGGGGGGAGAGCCCGGCCTCGGGCCCGAGCTGGGCTGAAGCTCCGAAGGGCACCGGGAGGAAGCGCGCGAGGGCGGGGGCTCCCAACGCGGACCAGATGCTTCCCCCCCAAGCTGGTCCCGCAGCGACACCAAGGCCGAGCGCCGCCGCCATCCCGGCCGCTGGCGGTCGCTCGGGGCTGCTTGGCGCAGGTGCAAGGGGGGGGTGTGTGTGCTGGGAGAACAAGAGGGGTGCTTGTGTGGCGCGGAGGGGCCGCCGCCGCCAAGTGGAGGCGAGGGTTGCCTCTCCGCCAGCGGGCGGGCGAGCGAGGCGGACTCTCGGCGTTGGCGCTGCGCCGGAGGCGTCCTGTGGAAGGGCCTCTCGAGGGGTCCTGGGATCGCCTGCCAGCCGGCTGGCTTAGCTGGTTGCTGAACAAACAACTCGGCAGAATCCCTTCAGCTGCTGCTCTCCGAGAGGACGGAGGGATGCCGAGGGCAGCTCGATCGGCTGCCGTTTCCCGTGTCGCCTCGATCGCCTTCTGAACAAAGCGTGTTTATTTGCGGTCCTTTTGCTCCGCGCCTCTCCTTTCCAGCCCCCCGCCCGGGGCCGACTCCGCTTTCCGGCGTCTCTCTTTCCGAGGCTCCCCCCCCCCCTCCAGCCCCTTCCTGCTCTTGGCACACTTCAGCTGGAGCTTGTGTCGCCCTCCTCAAATGGGGCCGGGGGGGGGGGGCAGAGGGAGACCGCGGCTCCCAGAGTCCGTAAGGCCGGCCGCCCTCCCCGTTAGGCCTTCCGGTTATTTTGAAAACTACTCAGCCCTCTTTTCCCGTTTCTTTCCGTGAGCAGCACGTAGACTTCAGAGCGGCGCTTAGACTCCGTTGCCTCCTTTTTGCTCCTGTGAACGAACTTCTTAGTAAAAAGACCGACTTCCTTTGGCCTAAATTCGACCCACCGGGGTCAACGGAAAGCAGGAAGAGGGGTGTGGTGACCTCGCCCACTTGGAGGGCTTGATGTCGGGGGAGGGGGGAAAAGACTCAACCCCCACTTCTTCTCGGAAAGGAACTTCACCACCGTGAAAGGGACTGACTTCCAAGTAGAAGTATCTGGGATCGGGTGCATAGGCCACACATCTGCACCAGCGGGTGTCCAGTCCAGGGGCCTGTTGGTGAGACAGACCGGGAGGGGGGGGGTCGAAAAATGGGGATATTCTTCTGGTTACCCACCCACCTCCAAGAAAGATCGATTACATGAGGAAGCCCTGAGAAATTGGCACGGAAGAAACTAAATCAGATTTTTTTTCAGACTTGATTTTCCAATCCGAACCAAAGAATTTATACGGAGTTTTAGATGCACAACTTCATCGCAACACCGTCGAAGTTGGTGATACAACACTGATGCTTGCTTTGAGACCAGCGGTAGCACCAGCCACCGGAAAGGCCTCTTGTGGAGGTCCCACGAAAAGGAGGAGAAACAGTGAAGGCCCGGGAGGTTGAGAAGGTGGGAGGGACGTGGAGCAAGCGCGAACCCTTGGGAAAAAGGCGTGCGGCGGCCGGCACCTCCGGAGAGTCCGGCTCAAGGGAATTCGCAGCGAAAATGGATTTGCACGCAAAGGGGCTGCAGCGATAGGAATGCCCTGGGGTTGTGTGAGTGTAGGTGCGTCTTCCGTTGCCCTTGCAAGATCCACCTTTGGACTGATCTTTGGTAATCTAAGACTAGCAGAAGAGAGTCGCAACTTAAGTCCAAGAGTTCCACGGTTACTTTCAATGGAAGTTATCCCAAGCCACTTTACCAGGACTGTACCCGTTATATTTGCTCCCTCCCCCGCCTCCCGAAGAGTTCCCACTAGGCACTGTGGACGTTTATGCTTTTGTCGTCCTTTCCCCGCCCAGTCTCTTGTTTGGAGTAACTGCGTGTTTAATTAATTAAAATGAGCGGCTGTGCTAGCATAACCATCAGATGGTTGGCTTTTTATTAACCCAGGTGGCCCAGCCTGTAACCATCCCATCCCACTCGTCGATTCTTTTCTCGCCTTCCTCGGTCAGTTTTGCCGAGAGAAAAGGAAGGCGTCCAGTCGCCTCCTTCCCCGCGGGCCGACTTGAAGCCTGCCTGGCACCCCGACGCCCTGCAGCGTTGCTAAACTTGCATGTTGAGGTTGAGCGTGGCAGGTGATGGGGTCGAGCCTTGCAGCCGCTGTGTCTCAGTAGTAAGATTGTGTCTGTGTGTGGATCCTGCCTGAGCCCGCCTTCCTGCTCAACCAGAAAGTGGCAGAACATGGTGGCCCTTTAGACGTCCCGAATGTATTTGTTCCATCTACCACGGGCTAAGGCGTAAAACCTCACTGGAGGACCAAGCGGGGATGGAGACACGGGATACACCTTTTCCTCTGATTTAGGGGAGAGGCGGGGAAATGCTGGGCATTCATTCACACGTCTGAATCGCCGTCCGGAGGTGTGAACGTATAGAGGTGTCAGATCGTTTGTGAAACTTGGCGAGTCTCCGCTGCTTATTATAGTATGAAAATGCGTTTGTTTGATGTTTAAAAAAAAATACATACGTGCAACGGTCAAAATCAACCATCTTCAGTGAACCAGCCTGCCAGATACCCATTCACATGCTCACGCACACCGGCTCTGGATGTCAGCAGAGAAGACGTCCCTCCAATCTACCCTAGGCTAATGGGGGAAGGGACCCGAAGAAACCGCGAGTTTAGCCGGGGGGGGGTGGTGGTGACCTCTCTCTTGCGCCACAGGGCGGGGCGCTTCCAGGAAGGCCGCCGCTGGAGGCAACACAAAAGGTTCAGCGCGACGGACGCCTGCGCGGGTTTTTCCTTCCCTCCCTCCCGTCTAAACCCTGGCCTTTGTCTAGCTCGCGGCTGGACCCCAAAGGAGCCTTTCGGTGCTCATTGTCACCCGCTCGGGCTGAAACCTCTCACTGCCTCCTTACAGGCTTTGTGGGGGGGGGCGGACGGGGGGGGAGAGGGAGGGTGTTTCCACCCGAGACTCGAAGAAGCGCCCGCAAACACACCCAAATCCCTGGTCCTCTAACCCTTCGCCACCTGGCCGGAGAAACAAAAATATACTACCCACTTTCAAGGAAAGGGTTAGTGGTGGGAAGGGTAGGGGGGGGGTGTGTTTCTATGCCACTACTTTCTGTAGCTGCCCTTCTCGCAGAGCCTGGAGACTCGTCCCGACGGTTGTTGCCCCAAACCCAGCCCGATTTGCCAAGAGTAGGGAGGCAGCCTTTCACTGGCACCCTTCCGTCGTTATCACGGGGAGAAATTATACGGTGATAAATTCGAGAAAAGCTACGGACGATTTCCTCTTGGTTTCTCTCTCTCTCTCTCTCTCTCTCTCTGCCTGCCTTTCTTCTGCTCTGTTGTAGATCCCTCTAAGGTTACCAACCCGGCTGGACTGTAGAAAAAAAGAGCTCGCGAGAGACTTTTGGTTTAGCTCCTCTGTACGGGAGACTTACCGTGTCAATTAAAGGGTGATATATGATACCTGCCCGCTCGCACCCAACTCTAAACTGAAACTAATAGGTGATTAGAAAGGAGCCTGTGAAGGCCCCCAGAACTGACGGCTGAGACAGATGGATTTCTGAAAATATGAGATCAACCTCGACGATGGGAGAAGGGAGGAATCGCCGCCCGGACTCCTGCGCGTCCTTAGTGGTCCCGGAGAGTACTTTTCAAAGTTTATGATCTCAAGTAAAAAGGGGGAGGCGGCGGGTATGATGAGGACAGAGGGAGAGAAACACGTTCAAGGAAGGCCTTTACAGCAAGCGGAACGTCTGCCAAGAGGGGCCAGGTCCTCGCCATACAGACACTGATTTCCCAAGGAGCACCCCACATTCACACCCGCTGGCTCCAGATTAATCGAGTCGTCGCCACCGTTATTTACTTCTAGGTCCGGTTCCTCCTTCTGGGCTTTGCGTGAGCGGAGTGGCAAAGACAACCACTTCGACGTCTGATCGGTCGCTAGCCCGCCTACTTCTCCGCCGGGGCTCTTTGCCTGTGCTTTTAAAAAGCAGACCAAGGTAACCCGGTGCTTTCCGCAACCCCCGAGTGATCGCGACATTGGCCGCCACCTCCCCCCACAAAAAGCAGAAACTCCGAGGGCAGAGTGGCGGATCGCTCTCCTCCAGACGCAATAACTCTCCCCTTAGCCAGCAAAAAAAAAAACCTTGGAAGGCCACTTTGCAGGAGGGGACGGGAGAGGTCTTTGCTCTCGGCTGAGGGAGAAGGAGCGTCCGGGAGGCCCTCTCGTCCTCCCCCCTCCCCTTTTGCCCGCTTTTTTCTGGGGGGGGGGCCGGTGGGCTGTCCTTAACAGCCTGGCTATGGGTGGTGAGGAAGAAAGCCGAAATAAAACGATGTGTTTTTGCAGCTGCCTTTTAAGATGGATTTCAAAACAATTTAAGGAAGAAGAGGTTGAGAAGTGGAGGATCTTAGCGGCTCAATAATTCAGCGGAAAGAGGAAAGTGTCTATTCTGTCTAGAAGAGGGTTCTTGTTCAGTGGCTCTCCCCAGCTGCTCCCTCGCAGCCTTCCTTCCTAGTCAAAGTGCTTATTAGGACTGCAACCCTTGAGAAGATCTACTTGCACACTGTGGATTTTTCTTTCAAGAGTCGGCATCCGTAGTGTTGCATCTCATCTGTTCCCCAAAACAATTCTCTCCCACCCTCCCAACTCTTAGAAGTTGTGCACCTTATTCCTTTCAACAACAACAACACCACATAACTCTTTTAAAAGTTGTGCAGCCCAAACCTAAACATGCTTACTGGGAAGTGAATTCCACTCATTTGGACTTGCAGCCTTAATTGCAAGCGTTTATCTAGCAAAACTCAGACTACGCTTTCTTGCTTTAAAAGGGCAGCGGCTTCCAAGTAAGTGTATTTAGGGTTGCTGTGTTGCAGCGTAATTCTCACATGTATACTCAGAAGCAAATCCCACTGAGCGTAATGGAGTGTATTCCCCTGTAAGAATGCCTAAGACTGCAGTCTTAAACATTGTCTGATAAGTAAAATACTTCTTAAATTCGAAAGTATGTAATTTTGGCAATATAGGATACTGAAATTAATAGGACTTTGAATTATCCATAAAATAACACTGTTAGCCCATTCTCGCCGTTTATCTTCTAAAAATCAGTGATTTTTTCCCCAGACCAATTTATTCATTTTTGCATAGTGAGAGGTAGGCACGATTCTAGTGAAGTAAAATCTACATGGTCTTTTCAGCTCTCTGAAGAGTTAATAGCTCCAAATGTGTTGGTTTTCCTGCTTTCTCCCAAGAGTGATGGGGGGTGAGGGCGGGGAAAGAAGGACTGGGGGGAGGAACGGGAAGAGGGAGACTTCTGTCTCATTTTTTTTTAAAGTATGGAAAGAAATTGAGCTGGTCTTTCCTCCGGGTTGTAATGTATGGAGCTGGAATCTTCCACCTCCCAGCAAAAGGTCAGGTGAAAGTCTCCTGCAGGTACGGCTCGCCCCTTGCCCCACAAATTGTTCCCTTCTGCCCACCCAGGTTGACTCAGAACTGTTTGTTTAGGGGGCTGAGGGGAAGGGGGGGGAGGCGACCAACAGTTGCCATTGAGAGGTGACTGGAGGCCAACCCACCCTCCCCTGCCTTTTTCTTTCTTTCTTTCTCTTTCTTTCTTTCTTTCTTTCTTTCTTTCTTTCTTTCTTTCTTTTTCTTTCTTTCTTTCTTTCTTTCACCTAACATCTGGGTGCCACTAAACGTTCCAGGAACCCTGTCAACCTCCCCACCAACAAACACAATATCCCGTTTGCGAAGAAGATTCGTCTTCCCTCGCCCTCAGTTATTGCAAAACCTTGCGGGGTAAATCCGAGTCAGGGGCAGGGAAAAAAGGAGCTGCTAGCCACGCTGGGGAGGGAGGGGAGTTTAACCACCCGCCAGCCCACGGCACAGGCAGCTTCTGCATATTTCCTTGCTGGCACCTGATCAAGCCAGTTTTATTGTTATAAATGAAAAGTGAAATTTACCAGAAAGACCAACCCGTCTACGCCGCAATGATCAATTTTTGTCCCAAACCTAAGCGGCAATTATAAGCATTCGGAATGGAAAACCATGCGTTGGAGCAAGTCCCCTTGACATCAATTTCTCTTCTCGCACATAGACGCGCGCACCCTAGATAAACGAGCTGTCTTGACAAGCGTCCAGGTTCCCCTGGAAATCCATACGACACTTGTGCGGAGGTTGTGCGAAGCGGAGGCTTGCTTCTCTTGAGAAAGGGGCTAAAACGCGGAAGAGTCCGGTTTATTACTCTGGATTTTGAAGAGATCTCGGCGGTGGCGGGTTCTCAGGCTCTCCTCCTGGCACTGCCTGACTTTCTATATACATTCGAGCTGGAATTACAAGGGCCTTCCAGCCGCCACCGCTCTATTATAATAATACGCTCAATATGCTAGTAAATTGCAAGTCGGTCACGGAAAAAAAGGGGGGGTGAGGCGAGAGAGAAAAAAAGAGAAGCGGGAGCCAAATAAACACAAGCGGAAAAAAAGCAAAAAACCAAACGCCTGGCAGTGGGAGTGGGGAATTCTCTAAACAACACCGGATAATGGAGGAGGGGGGCGCCCAGAAAATTCCTGGATGCCTCAGATCAGAGACTTAGACCCTCTCTTCAGCCCTGACTCTGAATTCCAGTGCTCCCCCGACAAGGCAGCCGAAACTCACGGGGGGCGGGAAGGACCCCCCGACTCCGGATGGATTTAGGGAAAGAGACGGCAAAGGGGGTTTCTGTCGCTTTCCTCGAAAAATGGAGGGTACCTCTTCTAAAACTGCCCTCGAGTTAAATCGCTGGGCATCCCTGGCCTCGAGAAGAGTGAACAGGATCGTGCCTGTTAGGTGGCAGGCTCAAGTCTGTGGGCCAATGTGTGGACTTGCAGCTGTTGCCCTGTGAATCGTCGGCTGGGCTTAAACTCGGTGGCGTCAAAACGCATGGGTCCTCTGCGAAGAGGAGGCGGGAGACGATAAGGGTGGCGGTGGTAAGAACAATCACAACAACAACAACAGCAATAACAACGCTTGATTCGCAAGGTAAAAGAAACACGGGGTACCCATCACAAGTTCACTACTGTTTTTGAAAAGGATCCTGGGTTGATTCAGATTTTTGGAAGGCCACTGGAAGCCGCTTTAAGGCTACACGCACTCCTAGGAGTAAGTCCCTTTTGAGCCTACCGGGAGCTTATTTCTGAGCAGACATGACTAGCGTTGTCCTATGCAACTCCTGCCCCTCCTTTTCTGCAAAGTAACCCTCTTCGCTTCAGCAGGATTTCTCGACCTCCGGCCCAGGCAAGGCTCAAATACTCGGAAGGGCCTTGCATTCTCTCTTGAACTTCTGTGGTGTTATTCTAGGGCTAGCGCAAATATTTTGTGGCTTGTCACCTGCCTTAGCGTTCCTAGGCTGAGACTGCCATCTGCCTTCTTTTAGTAGTCTGGACTGTTTGTGCGGCGGCATTTTTAAATAAACAAACAAATAAAAAGGAAATCAAAGCTCCCACAACAACCGAACAAAATAAAGGCGTTAAGCCAACGAAAACAACCGATTTAAAGACTGATTAATGCGATCCATTTTAGACGGATACGCAAACTAGTAGACCCGCTTGATTTTACGCTGAAAGTAGGATGGACTGAAGCACTGGGATATCTTAAAAAATGGGCTTTAATGGATTGGTGGGTCTGTATGCAAAGTTATGAAACTGAGTTATCGCTGCCCATTCTGCGATCCTCAAGGCAGTAAATCCCGTTCTCACCTATATAACTTACTTCCAAAGAAAGCTGGAAGCAGGGCCGCGGAGAGACCTCCTTTCAGCATCTGTCATCCCTAACGGGCCCTTTCCAAACAAGCTCTTGCCGTCTCCTTGACACCCCACCCGCCCCCACCCATACAGTGACTGAATCACTGCCCTCTGAGGCTTACCCCGATCGGCTGCGATCCTGCCCTTTTCTCTCCCCCACCCCCAACCCGCCCTCCTGGGGAAGGAAGTAATCGCTTGTCTTCGTTGTCTGCCGCCACGTCTCTAGCGGATTTTCTGCCTCTGTGCCCAACAGGGAGACCGAGCCGGCCGGCTCACGGCGAATTCAGAACTATTCCCCTCCCGACCTCCGCCCGGGGTCCGGCGTGGCTTCGGCTACCAACTAAAGCTGGACTATTTCAGGCCCCCGGCGGATCTCCTACACGCGATTTCCTCCTCGGTGAACTTAACGCCTCTTCCTCCCACTGGAGGCATTTGGCCATTGTTTCATTAAACGAGACGCCGGTTAATTAAAATAAAACACAATCGTCCATTAGGACTGGTCCAGAGTCCTCCTCTGGAGACCCCGAGGGCGGATGGGGGACATCCTTTGGATTGACCTCTGCCTCTGCAGCTCTGCTGGAATGCCAGGCTTGGCCCTGCGCTGGCCTGGCTCGGTGGGAAGAAGGACACCCCTGCCGTCCCCTCTCCAGCCGTGGCCTGGGAGAGGAAGGAGAAGGGCGTAGGGGAGGCCCACCGGCGGCGTCCTCCCAAACAGGACGGGTCAAAATCGACCCAGGCGTGCGTGGACTTCAGCCTTGTCCACTTGCTAAGACTTCTCTAGCTGCAGTCTCATTCTGCTGAAGAAGGGGGGGGGGTGTTACTGGCTTCGCGAGGAGCATGCTTAAGAGAGACCGGCCGCAAGCCACAGCCTGGGCAAGCCAAACTGTTCCCCTAAAGTGGAATGGATCCGATGCGGAGCAGATGAGTTTGGACTGTGGTCATGCAAGCTGTCTCCCTAGGCTTTGCAGTCCTGCCCATCCCGGGCTTTCCACCCTCTTCCCAGTTAAAGTCATGCATCCCAAACCAGCCAAGTTCCTCAGTCCCCAGTTTCTCTCTCCCCTCCCCACAACCCTCCATCCACTCACGTTTGCTCTTGTTTCAGTTTTGAAACATTTTCCCAAATAATCTCTCATGTTCCCCACAGATAGAAAATGACTTCAGGGAATGCCTGACAGCTATCGAAATAGTTGGGTTTACTGTAAAATAAAAAATTAAACAGAAGCAAAGAACAACAACAAAAAGGAAAGCACATTTCTGAAAGGATAGTTTTTAAAAGGGTGAGTGGGATTGGATTTGCACTCAGTATTGTCAAATTATCACTTAAGGGAAAATATAAGAAATATTGAATGCCTCTTTCAAAATTAAAACTAATAACTTGGATAAAACAGTGGTCAAAGTCCTGTTGCTTAGGGTATTAAATTGTAGTAAAGTAGGCCCATTGAATCAATGGGGATTTGGTGAGTCAACTCCTCCATAAATTCCACTTATTCAAATGAGTCTACTCTAACTGCAATTTATTAAGCTAAAGTAAGTCACAGTCAGAATAGGCCCATTTGAATCAATGGAACTTGACTCACCAAATCCCCATTGATTCAGTGGGCCTACTCTAGTGCAATTTACTATGCTAAGCAACAGGATTTTGGCCCATATTGCAGTACTGGGCAAGAGACTGCCTATGTATTGAACAGTCAGCCTTGCTGCTCTTTGCTTTTTTTATACAGGACATTCTATCTGCTGCTCTTAGATAAACTGTCTGTGTGGGCCATCTCTCAGCCCTAAATGCTGTGGAATAATATTTCTCAAGTGAATTTATGTTATTTGTGTTTATGTTATAACAATTTTTGTTAAGTGACCCACATTTTGGATCAAGGAAATCCAGTTTGAGGCAACATCCAGCCTGAGAAACGACTATTCTAAATCCTATAGACATGAGAGGAAGGAGATCTCTCTCTCTCTGTCTCTCTGATAAGAGCTAAAAGGATCCCAAGGAAACAACCCGAGGGAAAGCACCAGAGTTCCTTCATCAATGTAGGAAACATGTGAAGTCAGCATGGGGTGGAGGGCAGGAGGATTAGGCAAGAGATACATGATCAAGCTTCTCACGAGGAAACCTAAATATTTTTTTTCTTGAACAGAAAAGGCAGACATTTCGATTTGCATCACTTACATACCTATTTTAATGTATCTGCGATTAAGGATTATCAGTGTAAAATCCTGACCTCCTCTGATTTCAGTTCACATGGGTTTTGTGAACAAAGGTCATTAACCAATTTATCAATTTCAGGTCACGGATGGATACATTCACTTTTAACACACCATACCTGAGTGTTTTACTTAGAACTGCTGTATACTTCAAGGAACCTTATTTTTGGAAGTTTGCTTAGAATGGCAGACTTACCCATTTTCGTTCCATTAATATGATGGCTGTTTTTTAAAAAAAAACTAAATTCAAATAGATCACAAAGGACTGCAGGATTAGAGTTGCATCAAGTTTTGCTCTGCTGCAAAAACACAGTTAAATAAAAGCGATGGAATTTAAAATCAACAGAATAAAACAGATTTAATTTCAACCAAAATGCACAGACAGAGTTCTGACTCCTGTCCTCTGAAGATGCCGGCCACAGAGACTGGCGAAACGTTAGGAAGAAAAACCTTAAGAACACGGCGAAACAGCCCGGAAAACCCACAACAACTATCAAAATGCAATAGATAAAGGATCTGATTTACAGATTAATTCCCTTACCCCCAGGTAAGCGTAATAGAATTGCAGGCTAAATCGCATTCTTCTTCTTCATAAGGAATAAAGCAAAACACGATAAGAGATTAGGACTGTTATCCTATATTCACGAACCTAGGAGTAAGCCTCACTGAAGTCAGGGTGATAGGCTTTTGAGTTAGCTTGTCTGGGACGCAAGTGCAAGGCAATAAGATAAAGCGGGCTTTTTTGCCTCCTCCAAGATAAATCACCACATTCATTATTTTACATTCATTCTAAACACAAAGATGCAGAATATTCAATTCTGTCGCTTTCTTTGTGCGTTACTTTCGCCTAAACAGAAACCTAAGGAAGCGCTATCCCAATGGTGTTAACTTGGGAGTAACTCCCACTGAGCTAAGTGGGAAGGATTCCAAATTCTACTCAGGGACCTATACTCAGGATTGCAGCCACAGACGTTCAACCCTGATAACTTCAAACGTTATCTGAACCGGCGCTGGGTTTTTGTTTTGCGTTTGTTAGCGGCCACCTCCACGCCCAAACCAACTAAGCCGTCTAGCATGTTTTGCTTGAAAGAAAGAGGTACTAAAACATTTGGTTATCATATATCTTCGGCTTACGTGGCCAAAAGACACAGCAGTGAATGGAATAAAGCTCACATGTACACGAAAAATGGCTCACGCTCTCTTAAATACTAGATAGAACCGTCCGGGACACGCTCACGTGAATGCTGTGATCAAACATACTTGCACTGAAACAAGACAATTGAAAACGGGGCGAAGGGCGAAACTCTTGGCCCAATAGCTAATGTGGGGAGGGGGAGAGGAAATCACTGTCTACTTTTTCTGTTTTACTCTAGGTCAGGAGTGGGCAATCTGAGTCTAGATGGATAACATCTAATCAATGGCGACTAGACTTGGCGGAGACTTTCTTGCGTGCCCTGTTCTCATCGGGGCTACTCGAGACCAATGGGACCCCTTATTTCCAAGCAGGCCTTGCTGTGCGCGGATCGCACCCTTCCAACGTGCATCCCGAAGAACGCACTGGCGCTCGCAAAGGTGCTTCGTCCCGCCACCTCTCCCTCAACGCAAACCTAAGGCATTGCCGCATGCCGCAACAACGGGGCCGCCGGATTCATACAACCAGTATCAGCAGAAGCCCTTCGGCGGCTGCCAAGTCTCTTTAAAATCGGCTTAAATGGAACAGGTTTAGTGAGCTAAGGAACAGTTGCTCCTCTCTGCTTCGACCCGCATCAGGCGGAGGTTCCGCACGGAGAAAATAAGGGCAAAAGGCCCTGAAGCCAGTCCTGGCTCACTTGGCGTCCGATCAACCCAGGTGACGAGCAGAGAGGCCTTCCAGCAGCAAGAAGCTTCGCCCCCCCCCCGTCCCCCTCCCCTCCCCGGCCTGCTGGAGCCGGTCCCAATTTGCCCTGATTCCCTGTCTAAAGGCTGGCCTCCGAGCTCCCCCTCGCCGCCTCAACCCTGGGCCGCTGGGTACGTAAAAACAGGGGCGGTCACTGCTCCCGGGACCACGTGCAGGCCAGAAGGGCTCGGGAGATTAGGGAGGGGAGGCCTGGACTGCGTCAAAGCGTCGCCAGCACAAAGGAGCTATTCACGGGCAGCCACCAGCCATCCCACGTCCCAAGGTGAGGCTCCTCTGAAGCCAGCCAGGGGCTCCGACCTAAGCCAGCCTCACCTGCGCGACGACTCGCCCCGCACCTCCCGGTCGAAGGCAATCTGCCCGAAAGCACGTTCTGGGAGGGCCGCGGAATGCTTTGCAGCAGCAGGCATTTAATGGGAAGCGGGGGGGGGGGGAAATCGGCTGCTCCTGAAGGAGCCTTTCCTTCTCGCCCGTTGCCTCTCGGCTGCAGCTATCCTTCCTCCTAATCACCGCACCGCTACCGGGCTTTTGCTCCTGTCATTGGTGTGGCAAGATCTCCACCTTCGCCGAGGGCCCCAAACTCCTGCATGCAAGACAGGTTTCGAGAATCTCTCCGTCCCCTTCGTAAAAGCTTCGGTGGCTGCGGCTGCTGACTGCAGTGGAGCAGGGTGGGCTGGGTGGAGGGGACGCAGAAGGAGCGACAAAACCCGTCGGGCCGATCCACCTGTGTGACAGGCGGGATCCTCCTCCTCCTCCTCCTCCTCCTGACGCGTGCGCCCTCTTAGCAAAAAAGGGCGGCCACGGAGGAGTCAAGAGTGAGTCATTAAGACAGGCAAGAGGCAAAAAAGGAGGAGGGTCGGCCTAGTAGCTGAGCGGCCTTCTTGGCTGGCTCCCCAGTCGAAGGAGAGGCAAGCCGTCGGAGCAGGAGATCTCCAGACGCTTGCCTCGGGTGTCCTGAACCGGGAAAGGTCGAAGGAGGTTCGCTGTCATCTCGTGTCAACTCTATGGGAGCTGTATCCCATCATCCCGATACATACAGAAGAGACTCGCCCGCCGCCCAGCCCGAGAGTCTCCCTCCACGCTCAGAAGACAGGCGCTCGGACTTCAATGGGGCCTGGCTTCTCCTGAAGCGAGAAAAACCACCGCTTGGAAACGTCACTTGCTTGCATTTACAACTAGGAACACCCCCCCTCCCCCCACTACCGAACGGTGGGATTTTGGCACCCTAATCGTTTCTTTTCTGAGAAAGACCGCCATGCCAGTCCGTTAGACACCTTTCTTTCTTTCTTTCTTTCTTTCTTTCTTTCTTTCTTTCTTTCTTTCTTTCTTTCTTTCTTTCTTTGCACATGGGCCTTCCTTACTGGCGGTGCTTTCAAATGAAGCCAACAGTAGTTATTTTTTAAGGAAGGAATTGCAACCTCCCTTCCCCCCCCCCCCCCCCAACCAGTGACGCTTACAGCTCTTTTCCCTCCATATGGAGTCTGTTCAGCTGGGTTCAAAGGATGCTCTGTTCTCCTTCCCCAGGAAGGCTGCTTACACGCCATAAGAGGCCAGCCCTCGCGCATTTTAGGCATGCTTACTCATAAGTAGCTCTTACGGTGTTTAATGGACCTGATCTCCCAAATAAAAGACACGCCACCTTTCTCACAGGCCTCTCTTGTCTGGCTGAGAAAAAACGGGCCCCCACCTTCCATCTTCGTGGTTTGTGGGAAACAAACTTCCACCTTTTCAGTGGTGGTTGTCTGAAACGTTTCCTCTGGCGCGCATATACCCGGACTATAGCCTAATCCTGGGCCAGTATCCTTTGTTAATCTCATCTAGAGAAGAGACCCCTTAAAACAGTTGCCGAGTGGTAAATCAAGACGGATGTAAATCCTAATGAATCCACAGGTCTACTGTGGCAACAGGGAGTAGCAAAGGGATCCTGGACACTGTTGCTCTTCCCTGAGACGAAGAGTAGGTCCCTCCAAAAAAAGTGGGGGTCATTTTCAGATGACTGTAGACGGGGCGAGACGTCTACAGTCTATCTGAACCGAGGCAGGGGAGCGAGCGAGACGCCTGTGAACTGAAACAATCTTCCTTTCTGGACACTCCCCCCCCCCGCCCTCCATGTCAGTGCCATTTTGCGCCCTTTCTCTCACCCACACCCAAATCTACGTGATTTCCTCGAGCCCCCTGCTCCTACAAAAGATGAGCTGGCCACAGGGGCCTCCTGCAAAGAGAGGAAGCCGTTTTGTCAGTGGAAATGGAAGAGGCTGATGACAAAAAAAGCAGCACCCATAGAAAGCCCGCCCCCTCCTTTCCTTTCCTCGGACTTTTCTCACGAAGGAAATGGAGGGGAGAATCACGGAAAGAAATGACGGAAAAGACCATCCGGGCATACACGCACAGCGCTTCGCAGCTTATCCTTCTACCATAAGCAGCTCCTGACCGGACATGGAGTGCCCCCCTACCCGAAATTCAGAGATGATATGTCACTTTATCTACTCACAAGTAAGCCTCATTGAATTAAATGGGATTGTTGCCCTGCTTCCCTTTAATGAGTTTGTCGGCATCAGTAACGCCCTCCCGGCCCCATCGAAGCCAAGGGAGTGAGCGGGCTGCTGCTACACAAACCCTCGAGAGAAGCAGACCATTTCTGAAGCCATTTCTCCTATCAACTTGGCCAAGGAAACCAGGCCTCCGTCCCCCCTATTGTTTCATGCTGCTGCTCCCTGATCTCTTCTATAGGTGTGAAACAGAAGGGATGCAGACCTAACAAAATTAAAATAGTGGAATCTCCCGCCACTGATTTCATGTGGTCAATTAAGCACAAACTTGCTTAATTCTCTCTCACTGAACCCAGTGAGACTTTCAAAACGTTTGCTTTGCTTTCAAGATTGTGGCTATCAGGTAGTCTCAATTAATCATATTAAGCACGAGATGTGCCAAAGGTTATGTGTGGTTCAAAAGGGACCTGAAAAAGCCTTTCTCTAATTTACAGACACAATTCAGCTGAAATAAGGACAATCCTGATCATGTAATAATAATTTTAGCAACAAGCCTAGGTGCTAGGAACTCTGTCCAAATCTTGTCTGGATAGCAGCATGGTTCGCAGAGCCTAAGGTCAGATCGGAACCCGTACATTGCAATTCTAACAATATTTACTCACAAATAAACCCCATTCAGTTCAAAACAATATGCCGGATCAGTTGGTTCAAAACAAATCACAAGTGGCTTCACAATCAAGTTAAATCGAGGCCTTTGGGGCTTGAAGTGGTATTATGTTGCAGTTAGGCCTGTTTAGCACAATTTCTTTGCTACTGAATCTGTTGGTATCTATAAAGTTTAGGCTAACCAAACTGTGGACCTGACTGTTAATTTACATTGCAATTCAAGGTCTGTTGACTGCACTTAACAAGTAAAAATGTCATTGGCAGTATTTCAAAAACTGTAAACAGATTATCGATAGGAAAATATTATCAGATTGAATCCCAAAAGCTACATTCTTAATTTGCACATAATCCTCTTTTTTGGGGGGAGGGGAGCCCACATAACTCAATCCTATCCACTGTTACTCAGAAGTAGGCACTACTGTATTAAGGGACACTTCCAGATAAACATACATAGGACTGGAGTCTTAACATATTAGGAGTCACTTCAGAGTAAACATACGAAGGAGTGCATTGCACTGTCCATTTAACACTTCATGGTTCAAAACACTTTAGAAAAGAAACCAAAATGCACAGTTATTTTAAAAAGTACAATCTCAACAGCACGATTGCATGAGATTAGTTCCTAACTAGAATAAAATCTAAATGCAAGCAATCAAAACCAAGTGCAAGCCATGATCATGCTTCCTAGCCCATTCTCCGCATTCTGGAGACACAACTGAAGTGAAAAAGCTGCCCACCGCCTTTTAATTGAATTAATTTGAATTTATTTACTGTTTGCGGCCTTTCAACAATCTGGGCATAATTACTGCCAAGGATTGCTTCAGATAAGAGAGCCTGATAGGAGGCCGCCGTGTCTTGAAAATGTACACCGGAGGCTGATGAAAAAGCTAACAATCCAGCCCGCCTCGCCTTGCCTCTGACAGCAGCACTGATCCCTCACAGATAAAAAGGTGGCTTGCATTTTCTCAGTTAAGCACAGAATTGGGGTGGGGTAGGGTGGGGAGGTGATTCCCCCTGGTGTTCCGCAAACCTCACTGAGAATTGACCTGAAGGCGAATTTCTTCATTTGACAAGCTGTCACCCTGGGCTTCTGCACAGCCATCCCCAAACCATGTTTTCTCTGATAAAAGAAAAGAGAGACAGGAGAAAAATGACGGGGACAGGTGGGAGAGAATGCAAATTCAGGTAAAAGTCAAGGGTGGTGGTGGTAAGGGGGGGATAGGAACAATTTCTTTCGAAATCTGAACCACTCTCTTGGGTGGGGGGGGGGGGGGGAGGCAACGCTGCCTACGGGCATCTTAACTACTTCTCTGGAGCAGAGACGTTTATGCCACCCAACATTTGCCAGTTTTTAAGCTTCCACTAAACAATTTGTTGCTGCTGCCCCTGCTAAGGCTACCTACCTCCTTGGAAACTGGGGGGTGGGGGCAGGGAGAGAACCAAATTGTAAAATTCTTCAACAGTGAACCATTTGTCTTGAATGGAAAAAGAGGAAAGTGTTAGTGGTGGAGAGAACCGGAAATGTTGAGTAAGGGCCTCTATTTACTTCGCTGAATACACTCTTTTGCTGTCAAGCTAAGAAAGCAAAATCACCAAAATCACTGGTGGTATTTTCTATAGAAAAGCAGAGGTTATTTGGAGCCTTACATTTAAGGATTCTGTTCTATTATTATTTTTTACATAAAGCCTATCAGTCTTTATTTTGAAAATGTAAGCTGCAGTCCAAGTAAGCCCAACTGGGAATAGTGGGGCTTACTTGTGCCTTCAGGCCCATGGGACTGGGTTGTTTACATCTCTCCAAATACAACAGGGGCTTATATGTACTAATTTGTACCTGGAAACCAGAGTCTGCTGCTTTTTCCTAAAATTTGTAAAACCCCACCACCTTGGATTTGACATAACACACAGAACCTCTAGTGAAATATTTTCAAGCAATATTTGTCAGGCACCCAGATTCTCTACTTTCATGGGGCAAACAGTGGTGATTGTTGGTAATAGATTAGACCTTCCCCTTATTTTTGACCTAGACATTAGATATAATATAATATAATATAATATAATATATACATAATACTGTAAAGACTTATAGCAGAAACAACAATAATGGTAACATCTCCATTCATAAGCCAGCTGAATCTGATTGGTTTTAAGTCAATTTTTGCCTCATCCAAGGCCACACACTCAGAAATAAATTTGCCTGAAATCAGGGGGTTGGCTTGCAAGTGCTCACAATTTGAGGACACCAACTCAAATTACATTGTTGTTTTTCTCTCAACTAGTTTGTAGAAGGAGGTGCCCAAGAATTTGTTCTAAATTGCGTTTTTTTTGTTTGTTTGTCTACATGGAGACAAGTAATTCTACCAACTACATTTTTAGCTATAGAATTTTTAATGTTTTTGTTTGAAAAAAGGGATTAATATATCCAGACATCTATGGTCTCAGTCCAATTGAATGGTAATTTATTAATAAACAAACAAGTCAATAACTTCAGGATATCTTCAACAACAAAAAGGAAAAATGATAAACGATAAAATAAGATTAATACAGTTTTCCCTTTTCATATATAATGAAAAAAAATCAATGTTTCAGGTCATGTTAAAGTCACTTTTTTGGATGGGAAAGAAAAGGCACATTTTCTGGTTTTTGGTCCAAACGATCCAACTACAGATTTAAAAATAAATTACTATGTATCACTGTACACTTTAAAACAAGTCCTTGCCTATAAAAGAGCACTTGTAGGGAAAGAGGAAAAGGAAGAGTTCCTTTTGCCTTATTTTTTAACTATTAGGGTGTCATTTTTGTCTAGGGCTCCATCCACATCGCACAGAAGTCAATGGTCCAAAAAAAGGCGCATTGAGTTCAGCGAACCTGGATTGCGCTTTCTCGGGGTTGAAATCCAGATCTCCAGGAAGGGCAAAACGCCCATCAGTTTGAATGGAGCCAGGCTGCACTTTCTTGACCCGAGAGGGAAACAGGCTCAGCCAAGGGCCGCGGCGGTGGGTGGGCGGCCGGGTAGTCCCTGCGCGCCCAGTTGCGGGGCTGCGCCCACTTCTCCCGCGCCCAACCTAGCGCAGGCGAGGCAGCCAGTAAGAGGCGCGCAAAAGGGCTCTTTTGCAAAAGGATAGCAATCAGTCGCCAGGTTAAGGGCTGAAGGAGGAGTGATGGGGGCTGCGGGGGGGGGGAGGGGGGAAGAGAGAGAGAGAGAGAGAGACTTTCCAGACAAGGAAGAGGGGGAAAAAAGCACGAACTTACGTGTTATTTGGAGTTACACTGTCCTTTAACAAACCATGACTTAATTAAAAGAGAAAGAAAGAAAGAAACGGGTTCTTTGTACAGAACAGTTTCTGTGTCGTGTCGTTGCTGCCGGGCGAGTGGGTTTTGTGGGGAGGAGGCTCGCCGGGGCCCCGAAGGCGGCTCGCGGTGGGGAAAGCTCGCTCGCTCGCGCGGCGGCCCCGGCGGGGGTCGGGCTCCCCACCGGCTCCCCGGGGGTCAGAATTTGCTGCAGTCGTAGACGAAGGCGCCCGAGGGCCGGTAGAGGGCCTGGCTGCCGGGAAAAGCCATCTGGCAGCTGCTGGCCGCCCCGTTGCCGTTCACCGGCGAGTTGCTCAAGCCCAGCCGCTGCGACGACTCGAACATTTCCCTCACGGCGTGGAAGTTCTGCTGCTGGCCCGGATAGCCCGACGCCGAGGGCGAGGATGCCGCCGCCGCCGAAGCGGGCGCCAAATGGGCGAGTTCTCCCACCGCCGTGGCTTGGTTGAGGTACCAAGAAGGCAAGCGGCCTCCCCCGCCGCCGCCGCCGCCGCCGCCGCCGCCGCCTTGCGGGTGCCCCTCCGGAGGGCTCAAGCTGAGGGAAGAGGCGCTGCTACTGCTGCTGGCCGCCAGGCTGTATTCGGGCAGCGGGTCCTGCTCCACCGGGCTGCCGCTCAGGGGGCCCCCGCCTCCCCGCTCGCCGCCGCCGCCTGCCCCTCCCCCGGCCGCCGCCGCCGCCGCCGCCGCCGCCGCGGCATAGAGGCTCATGGCCTGCAAGTTGCAATGGTAGCTGCTGCCGGGGCTGCCGCCCGCTTGCGAAGCCACGCCGCTGCTGCCGCTGCCCGTCGTGTTGGTGCCCTGGCTGCAGGGGGCGCTGTAGAGCGAGCTCTGCGCCGCCGCCGCCGCCGCCGGGGAATAGCAGCTGCTCAAGGCCAGCGAAGGCGGCGGCAGCGCCGCTGTCCTGGACGTGGCGGCGGTGGATGAAGACGACGACGAGGCCGCCGCCGGAGCGGAGGAGGCCGGCAAAGCCAGGAGTTCCCCGGCGGCGCCTTGCGGGGAAGCGCGCAAGGAAGTCATGATGATGTTGTCCACGCTAAAGCCGCCGCCGCCGCCGCCGCCTCCTGGAGGGCCTCCGGGGTGGTGGTGGTGAGACGGAGGGTGATGGAGGTGAGGGTGGTGGTGATGATGGGGATGATGGTGAGGTTGGTGGTGGGGGTGATGAGAGTGGTGGTGGGAATGGTGCTGGCTCTGCGGCTGGGCTTCGGACGGAGGAGGCTCCAGGCTGCCGAGCGCTCTGCCGCCCCCGCGGTGCGGACTGCCGCCCCCGCCGCCCCCGCTGGAGAGGCTGCTGGTGCTGGAGCTCTCCGGGCTTTCGATCTTGGGCACCGGCGCGCCTCCTAACGGGGACATGGCTTGAGGGGGCGACGTGGAGCCGTTTTCCGTCTTGATGTCCTGGAGCCTGACCGGAGGGGCCGGAGGGGGAGGCTGCTGCGGGGGCGGGGGCGGGGGCTGGCCTCCCTCGGGCTGCCGAGGCGGCGGCGGCGGCGGCGGCTGGTCCTTGAGGTGCAGGCGCTCCTTCTCCTCCTTGTCCTTGACGGCGTCTTTCTTCTTGAAGCGCCTCCGGCGGCGCAGGAAGGAGCCGTTCTCGAACATGTTGTAGGAATCCGGGTCGAGAGTCCAGTAGCTGCCCTTGCCGGGCTTCTTGTCGTCGCGGGGCACCTTGACGAAGCACTCGTTGAGCGAGAGGTTGTGGCGGATGGAGTTCTGCCAGCCCTGCTTGTTGTCCCGGTAGAAGGGGAAGCGCTCCATGATGAACTGGTAGATGCCGTTCAGGGTGATCTTTTTGTCCGGCGCGTTCTGGATGGCCATGGTGATGAGGGCGATGTAACTGTAGGGCGGCTTCACCAAGTCCTTGGGCTGCGGCTGTGGCGGGTAGGGGCCGTAAGGCCTGCCCATGCCCCCTCCGCCGCCCCCGCCGCCGCCCCCGCCGCCCGGGTATTGCTCGTGGGCGGCCGGGTGAGGCGAGTACATGCTCATCGGAGCGGGCATGGCCGCGTAGCCCCCGCCGGCCGCCGCCGCCGCCGCCGCCCGGTAATAGCTCTGCTCGCTGCCGAGGTAAGGCACGACTCCCAGCGAGTTAGGGCTGGACACCGAATAGCGAGCCTGCATGGCCTCCCTTCCAGCCGCCCAGCCGGACCCAGCAGCAGCAGCAGCAGCAGCAGCAGGAACCGCAAACTGGCCTCCGCCTCCGCCGACGCCGCCGCCTCCTCCTCCTCCGCCTCCTCCTGCTGTGCTTTTCCCCCTCCACCCCTCCGCAGCTCCAGAGCCAAAAAAATATAAACTCGAGGAGGCGACCAGGATCTTCCTTCTTTTAAAAAGAGAAAGTAAAAAAAAAAAAAAAAAGGGGGGGGATGGGAGAAACAAACAACAAGAAAAGACAAAAAACCCCTTTCGGGTCTAGTTAATTTTTATCCCTTCCCCTCCCCACTCAATTGGGCCGAAAAATTGAATAAATAAGTAGAAACAACCCGGAGGGGAGGGGAGGGGGGATGCCAGTGTGGGGGGGGGGGGGAAGAAGCCTTCTTCGCCGCCGCCTCCTTCTCCTCTTCCTTCTTCTTCTTAAAACGAGGCGCCGACAATCCACGGAAGCGCTCGCAGCCGAGAAGAAAAGTTAGTTACTTCCATCGCAGATAAAAATGGAAACACGCGCACCCGCACACACAATCCATTCTTCGCTGTTTCCAGGTGCCTTCCCCTCTGCACCGCTTTTTTTTTAAAAAAAGAAAAAACTCCCACGGAGCTGGCCGACAGGTTAGGTTGGGGGGGAAAAAACACACGAAAAGGCCGAAGCGGCGACGTAAACAGGCTCGGGGGGAGGGGGGTGGGAGGTTAGAGAAGAAGGGGGAGCTCGATATCTCGATTTCTTTTGCTCTAAAGTAGAAAGAGCGAAGGATCCACCTTCCCGGAGTGTCTCCGGTTCGAAGCTCTGCCTCCTGCCCAGATCGCCGTTTCCGTGTTCAGCGTCCTTTTTCCAGCCGCGAAACTGCTCGGGGAGGCATTTGGAAAAACTTCTGAACTTTTGAGCATCCGTCACCAAGGCGAGGACTTTTTTACGCACTAGCAGGATTCTTTCTCTCTCTCTTTTTTTTTAACTTTTTCTTTCCAGGCGGTGAAGCCCCGCCCCGCCCCTCTCGCTCAGCCAATGAGGAGAAGCAGAGGCGAGCTCTGAGAGGGAGGGGGCGGAGAGGGAACTTGCGAGCGCGCGGAAGCTGTCCCCGCGGCCGGAGCAGGCGCGGCGGCAGAGGCGGGGAATTGTCGTTCTGGGACTGGCCTCACGCACGCACACACACACACACACTCGTCTGCCCCCCCCCTCCGACCCCATCCATCCCCCGCACTTATATATAGCTTCTCCTCCCCACGGCCCACGCTCACTCCTTCCCTCACGCAGGAGGAGGTGGATCAAATTACTCGCTGCAGGAGGGAAGCTCGCCCGCGCGCGCGCGCGCATTCCTGGCCAGTCATCCATCGGGCAGACGGAGTCCGTTGCACGCCGCGGTGCGGACTCCCAACACGCCCGCTGCCTGTGTGTCCCTGCCTTTCTACTGGAAAGGCCCTACCCGACCGGGCAATCCGCTTTGTGGCGATCGGTGGTTTAAAACCACCAAGCAGCGAGCGGGCTTTGGAGGTTCCCCAAACTCTTCGTCCTCAGGTTCCTACGACAAGAATTTGAGGGGGAAGGGAGCGAAGGAAGAAGGCGACAGTAGATGAGGGCAGATGGCATGCGGGGAAAAAAAAAATCATATCCGTGCTGGGCATAAGAAAAATTCCGGAGTCCCTCTTCAGTAAAGACCTTTGACTGATCTCAGAGAGAAATGTGTAAACCTTGGGATTCTTTAAAAAACAAACACCACCTATTCAGACTTCTAAACAAACCTTTCTGTCAGCAACTTATCTCTCCCCCCCCCCCGTCCCCTGTTTGCTTTTTATTTCTTGAGGGAGCATTTCAAAACTATCTGTCTGCTGTCGAATTTTTTCCCTCATTCCCTCATTCCCTCGAAAAAGTTCCCTCATTTATTTTCATTTTCTTTCCAGCAGAAAGAAGGGTCCTGTGAAACTGAATATCCGATCAACTACTTTGATTTTAACTTGGTCTGTTTCCGTCTGGATTTGTTTTATGTATATATAAGGGACCAATACAGTCTGGCTCTTTTTCTGTCTGTCTATGGAACTGGATATAAATTATATGGAACATCCTTAAGTGGAAAAAAAAACACCACACACACAAGCATAAATGTTTAACTGTATACATACTTTCAAACAACAAGCTGTATTTTTGTGGATATAAATATTCACAGATACTCAAAGGGAAATCGTGCTTGCGTTGGGCTTCCCCATTTCAAGGTCCCAGTGACGGGTGTGGGTGTTCCTCCTGTTCTTTAGCCTTTCCCTTTAAATCAGTGGGTCAGCTAGTTTTGGATGGATTCGTGGGCATTTACTTAAGAGTTCACAGGGTGGGGATTCTGCAGTCTTCTGGATGATATGCGACTACAATTCCCATCTCCAACGCCAACATAGCCAATGGCGAAAATTAATGGGAGTAAATCTAAATGCACCGTTTAAAAAGAATGTATGGTCCTTATTACTTAGACAAAATTCATGCTTATGTCAATCACAAAATCAGATGTTCAGGAGCTTTTCGGTATCTTCCCCCTTCCCTCCTCGTGAGGAAGAGTCTTTGGAGTCCTGGAGAAATAGGAAGCTGAGACATGTTTCTGGGGCAGTTTGTTCAGTTCTGAGGAAAAGATTGGCCAAATATGGATTTTAATTTTTTTTATTTATTCATTACATTTAGTTCCCTTTATATGGATAAAGATATCCTGAGGCAAATGTGCCTGTCACTTTTGGAAAGTGGCACAAGCAGGTAAGACCATACCTATCTTGATTCGTCTGTTTTAAATGAACAAGCAGTAATCACGAGTTCTACAGCTCCCTGGGCATGGTAGGTATTTTGTCAGGCAAACGCCTTCTGAAACCCAGGGTGTTTCCCTGCAGGCAGACACAGATTTTCCTGCCATACCTAATGGAGTTGTGAGCCTTTTGTTCCAGCTTCTCTTTGGGTCTCCCCTACCTCCTGGATGCTTTCTGTAGGGAAACGTCCTTCTCTCACACCCTCAGGGGCCGCTGTCCCTCCGGGAACGTTTTCCTGTGTCAAGGAGGAACCCGCCAGCACCCTCCCTCGAGGCTTCACACGAGGAGGGATTAAAGAAGGAAGAGGAGGAGGAGACCCCAGGCGTCTTTGGTCCCCGCGGCCCCACCCTCCCCCTCCCCCTCCTCCCCAGCTAGCTGCCCGACCAAATTTTCCTAAGGGAAGAAGGCCTTTGTCTCCTAGTTGACAAGCCTTTGACGAGTTCCTCAAAGTTCCCTTTTATAAATCGGCTTTTGTTGTGACAATTGGGAGAGACAGCTAGTGTTCTCTATAAACATAAGTAGATTTTAAAGTGTGTGTGTGTGTGTGTGACGTATGTTTCAGTTGGCTTAACTAGGTTTTCCAAGCGAACCGCTAAACCTCTGTCAGTGAAAGAGAGAGTGAGCAAGATAGGAAGTATTTCGTATTTGAAAAGGCTGAATGTTAAACTATTTACCAGGAAATACAAGCTGTTTCCATTGAAGGGGAACTCTGACTGTCAACTGGACAGCTTGGTATAGAAGACTGACAAAATGGGCAATGATGTTCCTGGGACTGGGACACCTGATGGTGTCCGAAGAGGCAGACCTTGGAGTTACACAGGGTTCTTCAGCAGACAGAAGTGGAGATAGTTTCCTGGGAGTGTTCTTATCAGAAACAGGAACAGAGAATTGGCCCGAGAGAGAGTGATGTTCCACAATCCGTTTGCCGACGTAATTGGCTACTAATCTCTTAATCAGCTCGCGTGTGAATAGGAAGCTGGCTCGGAGAGAAGACTGGATGCTGGGTAAAATGGTTAAAAGACTTACGGATAAGACGCCAGCTCAAAAAAGGAAGCTCTACATACACTTTATGGTGAAAAAAATCTTGAATATGGTGATAGCAGAACATTAGCAGGGAAGATATAATGTTGGGGAAAATAATGGTTGGACTTGAATCTACATCAGTGCTGGGTATTTCCCTGTCCAATGGATTTTCCTTTTAGAAAATACTATTAACCATTTAGCGAAACTTTTATTCCAAGTAAATGTGGATCGAAGCCCAAGTCGCCAATCTCAGTGTGGGGGAAAAAGAAGATGGCCAGTAAGGGTAGTTTCAACGAGGTACCGGAACGAATTTATGAAAGAGGTTTTAAGTCCCTTTGGTTTCAATGGGCACACTTCAGACTCTGCTTTAAGGACCTTCGAATGAAAAGAGCAAAGCCATTCCTTCTCATGCAATGGTGTTTGTGTGTGTGTGTGTGTGTGTGTGTGTGTATGTGTGTGACGGGGGGAGGTAGGGAGACGGTATGTGGAAGGCTTTTCACATTTGCTCTTCTCTGAGCTGGTGACAAATGCTCCCTCATGAGACGTGTCAAAGTTCCCTTTTGCCTCCCATATTTCAAGACCCCCGCCCCGCTTTCTTCACTTTTAGCCTTGATGGATGGATTGCTCTTAAAGTTTTGGCTGGTCTCATGCAAACGTGACAACGGATCGAGTTTTCTCCACCCCCGCCCCTTCTCCATCCCCTAGAAAATCGTGACTGGGTGAATCGCAGATACTGAACATTATTTAGAAAGCGGCAAAGGTGAGCCATGTCCCTCACTTTAGAACATTTTCTATGCTGCAGAAGCAACGAATCCTCACAAACATGTGGATTCCCCCCCCCCCCCCACACACACACCCGAAGGGAGCAGGGGCATTTCTTCCCTATTTTACACCTCATCTCCCTCCACAGACGAGGTGCCAGTTGTACCATTTCTTAACCGAACCGCAGTTTTCCCCACGTGAAAGCGTAGGCTTGTTTTTAATTAAAAAGAAATCAGAACGTCGGTTTTAATTCTGGGGCAAGCTGTTTTCGATCGCCCTGGCTGGCGTTTCAAACGACTTTCGCGGATTTTTCCCGTGTGCTTTCCCCCCTCCCCCCTCGATTAATCTCGAATTGCAAGGCCAATTGTTAGCCAGTTTTAGGAACTGGCGTGTGAAGGGTTCACTGGAGAAAACAGCTATTTCGTCCCAGCTTTTGAAGGTTTTTGGTGGACTGCCCGGCGGAGACCAACATCTTTGCACGCATTCCCAAGATATTTGCTTGAAACGACTTCCGTCTGATCTAGTCTGGGCTTTATTGCAAGGGAGTGTGTTTAGATGAGCTGGATCTCACGTCCTCTACAGGTTCATCTCTCGGCAGTGTGCGTGCGTGCGTGCCTGTCTGTGTGAACTCCACAAATGTAGCCGTAAATCTCTCGGCCCCAATCCAGCAAAAGTTACAGCTCAATCCTCTCCAACTTTACTTGGGTTTCTGTCCTCCCCATTCCGCGGAATTTAGTAGCCAACATTCACTTGGGAAGAAGCCCTATTGTAGGCTGTGGTACCTACTTCTGAGTAGACATGTTGGATCATGGTGTTAGTGGGCATAAGGTAACAGCATTCAACATGAACTCTTCGCTGGACCGGGGCTCTTTAAGTGGCCACAAATGCTTGTGACAATCCACATCGCTTTCTTCCGAGTAAACGTGTTGAAGAGTAAACGTTCTAGCAAGCCCAGTCCTACGACTTCTTGTTAGAACCCGGGATTAAACCCCCACTGGATTCAATGGGAGTGACACTGCGATGAGAGAACTTCAGACAAAAGCTACGATTCCGGTTGCCTGCAACGTTTGCTCCTCCCTCAAGAGTGAAGAGCGGCTGTTTTGCCACGGCGCTTAGCGATGGAGAAAAAAAACCACCTGCCACCTGGGCCGAGGTGTTCCTCCGTTTGATGTGGGCTAAAAGATCTCCCACCCTTCCGTTGTGTGATTTTGGGCGCAATCCAGGAAAAGTGGGGGATGTTTGTGTTTTCCATAAACGACCTTTCCCTGAGCTCGAGATGCAGAGGGCTTGTGCTGTTCTCTCCTCGCCCCCGCCCGTCCCCGCTACTGGATCGTTGAACAACGTTCTGGATCCGTGCAGAAGGAAACAACCACAAAAACCTATTTGCATCTGCCTCTCTTCGTGCAACCCATTTAAGCCAACGAACCCATGCGGACTCCAAACCCGATCCGGGGAGTGGAACTCAGTACCGTTCCACTTCAACCATGTGCTTAGGATCGCGGCTTCCAATACACGCCTTCTGATCCAAAACAGCTTTGGTCGGAGGAAAGTTCAACTGGTCTGAAAGGGAGTTCCAGAACGAATCCGTTTAGGTGGAGGGAGTTCTCGGTGGGACAAAGTCGACTTCAGTACAAGTGTTTGGGCTCCAGCGTCCTCCGGATCAGGTGACACTCCTTGTATTTGTAGAAATGCAAGAATAGGTGACACCTTTATCGGCCATTGATTTAAAAAAATATCACACACTATGCGAGCTTGTATTTGTGTCGAAGGAACAAGGAGAGTGATTGATCCCAAACGCCTCTCCTTGAACGGTCGTCCCACTCATTGGAGAAGGCCTCCCAAGGGAATCCGGAATTCTGTGTACACTTACTAGGGCATCAGATCAGTGGAGCGTCGAGTAAACTGACTTCCGAGCAGACCCCTTTTAGTTCTAGGCTGAAGGACGTGTTATACATATAAAGCCAAAATTTTAAGGCCAGCTCCAGATTTCAGTGAGACAAAAATACTTGTGTTGCGCCGGTTCGTGCTCAACATTAATTCGCAGCAAAACGCAGACTCGGTGGCAGAGCGGTAGGGTACTGCCTCGTCCTAATAACCACGCCCGGTGTTTTCTCGGGTCTCCGGCGAAGGGCCTGGAGGTGAAGCGGAGGAGCAGTCAACGCTCCCGCATGGGGCGTGCAAAGCCCTTCGCAGTGGATTCCCAGACCGACCCCCCCCCACACACGCACCTCGGCGGATCCCCTCTCCCCGCTCCTCTAAAGGTTGTTTATCCAGAGGTAGTTTACGGGGAGTTCACCTCGTGTGTTTTCCCAGGTAGAACGAAAAGGCATTTTCGGTGACAGTAAACCCCCGCCCCCAGTTTCCGTGGGATTTACTTCCGCGTAGGCATTGCTTTATTAGAACCGTAGCCCCCGTCCCTCCGTTCCTGGTCTCTGATTCTCAGATCCCTTCAGTTTTTCTTTGCGTCCTGCCGGAGGACGCAAAGAGGAGGCAGGGAAGAGAAAAATGGCATTTTTCATCCTCCGAAACGGGGCGCTGAATAAATGGGACCTTTTCTGCTACAAAAACTTGGTAGGGCAACATTTAGCTATTAACCAAATCCGGCACATCGCCCCCACCCTGACGCCCTAACCGGCTCAGCTCACGAGATAATCACGCCGCAGGTTCGCCAATGGCCGACGGAAACCGTCACTCCAGTAAAAGGTACACAGGTGATACCTGGAACAGAGGCATCCCTTCCAGGCTGGATTCCACCTTGTGCCTTACCCTCCCGCTGGCTTGCAGCCTGCGCGTCCACATACTGAGCCAGAACCTGAGAATCCTCTACATGTGGCACAAATACCTGTTCCCAAAGGGCATTCCTTCTCGGATTGGACTCTTCAGTGTTGTGAGTGGGGAAAAGACATTAATTTTCACGGCACGTTTTAAAAGTCACAAAGCAAATTAAAACAAAACCTCAGCAGACTCCCTTTCCTATATGGGTAGGAAATCAGAAGGTAGAAAGAAGCCCTCTGAACTAGCCAACTCCGAATGGAGATTGTACCTGTCTCCCTGTCTTTCTTTCTTTCTTTCTTTCTTTCTTTCTTTCTTTCTTTCTTTCTTTCTTTCTTTCTTTCTTTCTTTCTTTCCTTCCTTTCTTCCTTCCTTCCTTCCTTCCTTCCTTCCTCTTCCCCTCCACCCCCCCCCCCCCCCCAGTTTTCCTTTCTCGCCATCTCTGCTTTTTCAGAGCCTAGAAAGATGAGGGTGGGGGTTAGGGGGAGGCGATGAGATTCCTAATTGCAGTCTTCTCTTGCCGGCGCCCTGTGGATGACTTGGACTATAGCTCCTAGCATCCCCAACACCGGGTCGGCCACAGCAATGGGAACAATAGTCCATGACATCTGGAAAACACCCGGGCAGGAGGCGGCGGCGGGCCTATTCCGCCACAAAAACGAGACTCTAGCTCTTGGTGGTATTTGTTTATTTAAACCTGTTTTGTTTAGACTAGAAGATAGGAGGGACATCTGGTGAGACCAAGACAACAGCCAGCCGTGACGAGGGAGAGACGACGAAGGGAATCGCTCCCAGGCTAGTTACATTTTCTGGACAGCAAGTCCTATACAGTTCAGTGGGTTTTCTTTAGAATTAACCGCGTTAAGATCGGGCGTCTGCAACCGCCCAACTTCGCGAGGTTCCACCCTGCTCCTCCGGAATAGCACGCCTGTAAGTCCTTGTATGTGCGCCCGCCCGCCAGGTCAAGTCAATTCCCATTTATGGTGACCCTTATCAGGGTTTTCTAAGTAGAGAATACAGTACTCAGAAGTGATTTACCATTCCCTCCTTCTGCGGAGACCCGGGGACAGTGCAGTTTGCCCAAAGCCACACAGGCTGGCTCTTCTCCTAGGAGGCACAGTGGGGCAATCGAACTCCCGCCCCTCTGGCTCTGCAGCCGGAGACCTAACTCACTGAGCTGTTCAGCCAGCTGTAAGTTCGATTAGCAAACGTCAACCACAAGGAAGAAAGAGGGGTCCCGGCATGTCTCAAACCTTGCTGGATTCAGATGTGCGTGGAGGCCTGACTCCGGCTACTGAGCCCTAGGGCCTGAGCGGTGCTGTTCTTTGGCTGATCGACCTGTTGGACTCCAGTTCCCATCAGCTCCGGCCAACCTGGTCAATGGTGAGGAAGGATGGTAGTGCCGGGGACTCGGTCCTCAACAGTTGGAAGCCTACCGTTTCATCTGCTTTGACCTGAGCCCAGTTGCAGGTGCAGCGCTGGCCACTTTTCTCAACCAGAAAACTAGGCAGAGAAATCAGCTAATTTCCCTCCAAATCCAGTGTAACGAAAAAGTCTTCGAATTAGCGAAAGAAAATCCTGGTGCGGTTGTTGCGACAGTCTGGCCTCTAAAGACCAAGCCAACTCGTAACAGATCGGGAGCCAAGAAGACTCGATTCTCACTGAACTTTGGTGAAAGTTTGTTTCGCTATCGGTGCTTTGAGGATCGTGGCACTTGATTGGACCCAAGGTTCTAGGTGGCTCCCTCTCTCTCTGATCAAAGATTCCGGGGTTTAATCTTTAACTGCGTTTGACTGATTTGCTAGATCACTCCAGTCAGACCAGGTGTCTTTCGAAAATACCTCAGGTGTGTGTTTGCCTCCTGAAGGGCGAGAGGCGTAAAAGGATTATAAATATTCCCTCTGAAAGCTCTTTGATTTTGGATGCTCTGTTTCGCTCCTTCCTCACAGTTCACTCCGGAACGACGTCTGTATCCCGGCGTCTTTCGCTTGTGTGCTTGGAGCGCCCCCTAATGGTTTATAAAGCAATCGCGGTCCTTAGGAACTGAATCATAAGCCGCTGGGCTGTTTTTCACGGATTTTGCCACGAGGTTACTCTCTATATAATTTCTAAAAGGGATCCTTCTGGCCCTATATGCTCTACCTGCCGCTGGTTTTGCTCCTTCAAATAGCAAGGAAAATGATGTTTATTATCTTACACAACAGCCACAGAGTTGAAGACAGGGATCCACCATTGCATCCAGAAGGAACCACATCTAGGTCGAAGTGGGGAAGTGGAGTGGGGGGAACCTGATACCCAGGGAAACTGGATTGCCTCATCATAGGGGTTTCAAGGTGTAAATTGCTTTTTTTCTCCCTTGCAGCACTAACAAGAGTTAGCTTGAGTGTCACTGCTGTTGTCTGTGAAAGATACTCCACCAGCATCATTTCCTGCTACTCCTGCTGCCCCATAGCTGCCTTTCAGGAGTTTCTTCACCTTCATCAGTTTCTTTACTCTCATCATCATTGGAACTACCAATTCCGAATTGACTGTTAACTGCTGAAGAGGACAGATGTATCTTATTTTGTTGTCTCAGCTTTGAGTATTCCACCCTGAGTGACCCTGATAGGATTATAAAATTGGAAAGGTCTCAAGCACTTTCTGATTCAGTTCCCTATCAATGCCCCAAATCCATGGCTGGAGCATCCCAGGCTGATGCCCATCTGACCTCTATTTAAAAAACCTCCCGCAAAGACAACCAACAGGAAATTCTTCTCAACCATCAGCTTCCATATATTTTCTTCCATATATCGCCTTCCATATATTTTGAATCCCGTGCTCCATATCCTGCACTTCAGAGTAGTAAAAGACAAGCTTGACCCATTTTCTACACAACAGCTTCAGATGTTGGAAGATCACTTAATATATCCTCTTTTCCCCAGGTTAAACGTACCTCATTCCCTCAATTGTTCTTCACAGGATTTGGTTTCTTGACCCTTCACCATCTTGGGTGCTCTCCATGTATGATAGCAAATCATAGAATCATAGTTGGAAGGGGTATATAAGACTCAATGCTGAAATCCAAATCAAAGTATATTTGACAGTTGTCTGTGAAGATTCTCAGTCATCCTGGTGTGGCTATCTGGAACTTGAGTCATGGCAACTGGACTTCTTTCTTTTTAGGTTGAAACATTTCGCTACTTATTCAAGCTGAAGAAGCTGCTTGGATGAGTAGCGAAACATTTCAGCCTAACAAGAAAGAAGTCCAGTTGCCATGAGTCAGCTTCCAGATCTGATAGATGGTTGTCTAATTTTCTCTTGAATGCCTCCAGAGTTGGAGCACTCAATACCTCTCTAGGTAATTGATTCCATTGTTGTACTGCTCTGACAGTTAAGAAGTTTTATCTGATATTCAGCTGATGCATTAAAGCAAATGAACAATGTATTCCTTGAAGACATGTTTTCTTTTGCCTTTAGTGGGTTTGAGCAAATCTCTCTGTGCTAGGATTACTACTCCTTTGCTACAACCTCATTTTTGCCAATGTGGAGATGATGAGGAAAGAAAGGTACACAGGCTCAATCACTGCCTGTCTCACTTGGCTGCCTGAAGCACAGGAACCCTGCCAGGGGAAAAACAACACTAGTACTGTGAGTATGGGTGCAATTTCTAGGCATTGCACATTAATGGGAGTTGTGCAAGTGATTCAGATGGCTTACAGATGGCCTGCTGTATCTCAGGCATACTTTGCCATGCCAAGCCAAGCTGACACCCACAGAGCAGACAGTGAAGTCAGCTTCTTGTTTCTGTCCAGCTAATAATTAGACACGAAATGAGGCAAAGCATGGCCCTCATTAAAGCAAGCAGATGCTCCAGTCAGAACTGGAAAGATGTATCTACAGACACACACAGTAAGGTTACACTCTTGCATTTACTTATCTGAAAGTAAGTTCTACTGACATCAAGGGGTCTTTCTTCTGAGTATATGGTCACACTGTCTTAGACTGGATTCATGCCGTCTATGGCATGGATTGTATCTTAGGTGGCACAAACGTTTCATGAACTGTCACAGATGCAGTAAGTGTTGGATCCTTCAAAATATCAGTAGTGAGTTAAGGAGCCCTGGAATGCAAGTGGTACAGTCAGCAGCAATTCTGTGCAAAGCTTAAGATAAGCTGCAAAACCCTTCACAGCAACAGTAATTGCTGACAATTACTGAGGTTGTGAACAGTCACATTGCTTATCTTAAGCTTCACACAGAATTGTAGCTGAGGGTCCTTCTTGCATTTCACAGCCATTTGGCCCCACTGTTTACATTCTGGCTTCCCCACTGCTACCCCTCTGGAAGGTGATAATGCAAAGTGCCTTCAGGAAGGAGATAAAGGCCTGATTGCTGCAATTAGGAGAAAATCCACTGCCGAGAGCAATCAAGATGGCTTCCAGATTGGGAGCACTATTTCCAATTAACATGTAACCGTTTGATTTCAATGTATAATTACCAGAACTTGGAAAAGTTACATTTTTGGAACATAATCCCCAGAATGCCCTGCCACTTTTCTTTTCATTGAATATCTGGGAGCAAGGAATGAAACCAAGCATTTCACCTGGCAGCTGTTTCATGTCATGTCTTCACAAATAGTTAAAAGCACAGGAGCCCTATTCTCCTTTCTGTGTGGCCAGCCTAACAACCCAGTGTACAGGTTTCGTGTCTAGAACTACAGCAGTTCAGTAATCTTGTCATCCCCCCCCCCACCCCCCGTAGTCTGGGGAGGGTGACAAAGATGGAGCTTTCACTGAGATAGGGAATCTCTCTGTGTGGGCCAGTAATCCTGCAGACTGCAGGTGGAAACTCATGTGTCTGACAGCTTCTGCATGGAAAAACAACAACACCCTGCACATAGAAACTTAGATCTCCATGAGAAGCATCCTTGCCCAGATCTCTTCCCAATATACACATTTCCTATGTGCAAGAATTCGAATTATCTGTTTTTATGGGATGGAGAAGAGTACAATCCTGTGAGCAACATCTCAAGGGCCCCGAGAAACTCATTCCTCGCTCCAATCTGAATGAAGCCCAGGAAGATCTGTGCATGGGCAATCGGCAGCTATTTCTTTACAGTATAGTACACGCCTTACTGAGAAGTCCTATGGATCAAGAGACTTACTCCTAAATCAGGTAAGTGTGGGATTGCAACTTAAGCCAACCGCTGAAGCTGTGCATCCTTCCATAAATTTCTTGATTGCTGAGTGAAAATGCTTGACTTGTCTGCTTTTGGAAATACTAGGGGGGAAAATCGGAGTTTAATAAGAGAGCACATGCTTGCATGTAGAAGGCCCCCGCTTCAGCTTCTCCAGGAAGAGCTACAAAAACTGCTTTCAAGCCTTGAAGAGCCACTGGAAGTCAGGGTGGACAACACTGAATTGGATAGCCTGATGGTCTGACTTGCAGCTCTCTGTGCCTGAGGCTACAATTATTTGGCACATTCTTGAGAGTAAGCCCACTGAACCTCTTAGGACTTGGGCCTATGCAAGTATGTTTTGAACTGCAAGTCAAGAAAAAGTATTCCAAGATTCTGTAACCTGAGAGTTGTTGTACATACATGGAGCTTATTGAAATAGATGAGACTATAAGAAAGTAACTGGGTTCAAGAAACTACTTTAAAAAAAAAATCAGATACGTGCCTCTTGCTGTATCATCTGTCTAGGGATTATTTTTCCTGATGAAATATGAATGTACTTGTACATATTTATATGTATGTTTGTACATACAGTATGTATATGTATAATATTTATTTGAATTCCTCTTGGATTTCTACTGCTATCAAAAAGGGCTAAGCCTAGAACACTGGCATATGAATATCATATTTAAAAAAGCAGAGAACATTCACACACAATTTAAGATATTTTTAAAATTGGTTCCACTAATGTTCAGGGAGATTATTTCCCCCACCCAAGAAATAACCGGAGGGTTTTTTATTTGTTTGTTTTTGAAGGAGCTAGAGAAAAATCAGTTGTAGAAGATGCTTCTGTTAACAGTACAACTGTACCCCAGTCTATTCAGAAGTAAATTCAACCAAGCCCAATAAGACTTACTCCTATTTAAATGTGTATGTCAAAAGATGTAAAGACATAGGGGCAAGATTATAAGAAAGCGGACAACTTCATTCCATAAAGGTAGACAACTTTAACTGACCTGAAATCCTATGCCTTTAACAAGAGACTTTCGGACGTGAGCTTGCTCATCTGTCACTATGGAAAACTCTGGTTTCCCCTGATTTAAGCACAAGGCTAGGTTGGTTCTTTTGAGTCAGTTAGCAGCCCTAGCTCAGGACTCTGATTGGTAAATGCAGCTGGAATCTCCTTGTGACAGGTTAGCAGATGTAGAAGCAAAACAGCTAGGTGCTGTGCTCTGTGGTGAGGCAACTGAAGTCCAGTTCAGCCTGTGGCACAATTTAGAAGAGATTCAAAAAGACAAAAAAGTGAAGGGGAAAAAAAAGTCCAGCACACAAACCCCAAGTCCTATTAAGAGCCACTAAATCACTTGAAGGTATCTCAATTAAGCAGATTGCAATCTTCATCATGATGCAGGTTTTGCTATTAAGGACTGGGGTGCTTTGACTTGAGATATTCTAATTAGACAGATTTTCCGATAAAGCACGTTTAAATGAAGCCAGCTGAGTCTGTCTCTTTCGGGGCCTCCCTTTGCTGCCAGGCGTTGTCTGGCTGGGTTTTCTTCCTCTTTCTTTCTTTCTTTCTTTCTTTCTTTCTTTCTTTCTTTCTTTCTTTCTTTCTTTTGTGCTTTGTATTTTTACCATTCTGGTTTGCAATGGCTCCAGTGTGGGTCTTTGTTTGGAAAGACTAATGCCACAGGGACTTTAATTGTGCCTAGGTGAGGACCTCTGCCATGGTAGTAGAGACAGCAGCAAATTATGGTGCAAACCTCTGTGCTTGCCTTTGAATCTTATAGAATTAAGTTTGTTATTTCTTATTACAAAGCCCTTCACTTGGCTGCTTCGACTTATTTTGCATTAATTTCCTCTCCTGCCTTAATCTGGTGTTTTCTAAAACAAAATAACTAACTATTCCCCCGCCCCATGGAAAGAAAATGAAAATCAAAGGAGGATGTTGGAGAAATTATTTCTTTAATTTGGAGCTACTGGGGCAACAGGGGGCTCAAGAGCTTAGTAGGGGTTTAGCCCTTTAGTAAACTGGTCTTTAGCAAGTCACTAGGCTGCTACCTGGACATTTGTGCTGCATCCTTTACAATTCCAATTGATTTGAGAGGAAAAGAACCTGTTGCTGGACTATAGCTCACATCATCGTGACCATAGACATACTGTCTACGGCTGATGGGAGTTGGAGTCCAAAAACATCTGGAAGGTTACACAGCCTGGACTTCGGGTGCAATCAGAGAGTGCTTTATCTTGCGTATAGGACTCCTTTGGAAACTGGCTGGCTTGCAATTGCGAACCAATCTTATCCTTGCCCATGACTACCTGCACATTTTTGGGTCCCTGTCAGGGGCTACTGTGTTTTTTAACCCAGGTAGGATCACTCTGTTTTTGTCTGATCCCTGGCATGGGTACTGAATAAGAGCAGTGCTGGTGGGAGCTTCTCCCAACAGTTCAGCACTATGTCACTTGGGTGTGGCAAGCCAATGCAGTGATATGTCACTTACCAATAATAAAAAAAAAAGGGGGGGGAATCTAGCATTCCCCTGCTCTCCACAGAGGGGCAGATGGGAAAGGATGTGGAAGTCCAGCTTCTTCTCTCCCTCCCCTTTTCTTTACAATATGGTACTATTTCACTTTCATGACAAAACAATAAAAAAGATATGTGCTTTGTCAATAAATTGAATTGAATTAACATGAAATAAAATCCAGCTTTCCTTCTTTCCCTGCAGAGGGGGAACGAGAAGAAAGTTTTCCCCCCTTCTTTTTCTGTTTAAGTGCTGTTTCACTTCAGTGGCAAGCCAATACAGTGATAAGTCACTTAACAATACACAAATAATAATAAAAAAATTCCAGCCTTTTCTGCTCCCTATAGAGGAGGAGATAAGAGAGGATGTGGATACATGGAGGCTGGGAGGGAGGAAACAGGGTCACTTTGATGTGTGGTGTGGCTTCCTGTCCCAAAGCCATGTGGATGCACGGACTGTTCTAAATCTCAGACCGTCCTTTCAAGTGTCCCTGTTTAAGCCAATCCAGCTCAGGATAACTTCACTGTCTAGTTGCATCCTTAGCTGATGCCATTTCTATTTCCTGTCTCCTTTTGCCTTTCTCTCACTGTTCCCCTTCTCCATTTTCTAAAACCTTTCCCCTGGATAGCTCAGTGGTTTAGGTCTCTGGCTGCGGAGTCAGAGGTTGGGAGTTTGATTCTCCACTGTGCCTCCTTAACAGGGACTGGACTCCATGATCTATAGGGTCCCTTCCAGCTCTGCATCACACCTGCTCACAGTTGGGTATTTGGGAAAGTGCTAGATGAAGACAATCAAGGCGGCAGTGTGGAAAGCTCACCATCACCCCCACCCCACATTTCCTCCAATGAACTTAAGAGAGCATTGATGGCTCTCCTTGTTCCCCACCCCCTTTATCCTCACAACAAGCCTGTCGGATAGGTGGACCCAGCCTCTTTAGCAGAGAATGTCACGATATATCATCAGTCTCCAGTTTGCTCTTAGGCTGCTGTGGCTGCTCTGAGCAAGGTACGGAATAGAAGGAGCCTCCCCAAAGAGTGGGAAAGCACTGTTAGGATGCATAGGTGTCCCCTCGGCACTGGTGTGCAGCCAGCAAGTCTTTCACTTTCAGAAGCATTGCACTGTAGCAGCACCAAACCCACCCACTTCGTGAATGCCCCCCCCCCCCCCCGGATGACGGCTACAGCTGAGGAAGCGTTTCTGCCCACACCTCAAGCTCTGACTGCTTCTGGTCAAAAATAATCTGATTCTCCTGACATTTTGTTTGGTTTTTGGTTTTGCCTATATTTCATGTGCATCCATGATTTTGAATTGTGCAACACTCTGATATGAACAAAGAAGAGAAAGGGTTAGGGTTAGGGTCTTTATATGAGGAACCCCCTACATTCCCATGGGTCTTGCTCAGATAATGAGGCCACAACCTGCCACCAACAGGTCTAAGTCTGTTCATTTTTAACAAGCTTAGATCCCCTTTATTTGGTGTTGAACCATGGTGTAAGTCTGTTGATGCTAGGCTCACCCAAATCAGTGTGTAAGGGGGTAGTCAGCTGGGCTAGGCTGGTGATTAAAGCTTCTTTGTGGAAGGTATGGTGCCAAAGTGCCTGAGTGAGACAATGGTAAGACCACCCCTAAAATTTAGCCCCTCTGCCTCCAGAAAACAATGGCAAGTGTAGGCTGGTGGCAAACCTTCCTTTCCTGGCCATGTTCTCAGAAAGTGTCATTGCCATCAATTCTGAATGCTCTTGGATAATCCAATTTTCTGATTCCATTTCACTCAAGGTTCAGCCCTGGTTTTGGCATAACTGCCTTGGCCACTCTGGATTGTGATCAGTGTTGGAAGTAGTGGCTTAGTAGAGCAAGGGCTTGCAGGATCAAAGCTCCAGGACGTTTTCAGTTGCAGTCACTCATTGACTACATCATCCATTGTAGTTGGGAAAGAAATGGATTTTGCCAAGAACATCAGATTGTTTCAGACTATCCACATTGTACTGCAAAGTTTTTGAAGGTAATTTGGTCTTGAATCGGCAATTAAGAGCCATTAATTTTACAAAATACCCTGCTTTGTATCTGTTGATATGAATTGATTCAGTTGCTTCCATTTTTGGATTCTTGCTATGCAGAACAGCTGGGCATAGCTGTCATGATGAGCACCTGTACTTCCAAATTTATCAGTACACTACCTGTTGGGAGAGACAGGGGAGCGTGGCCCTGCTGGTTTCCCTCGATCTCTCAGTGTCCTTCAGTATTACCAATGATGGCATATTTTTGAAGCAACTGTGCAAGCTGGGAGTAGGTGAGCATGCTGCTTTGCAATGGCTCCTCTCATACAGGAAGGTACACTGCAGGAGTTGATCCCCAGGGGATATTATGCAGCCCGTGAATGCTCCAGGCAGAGGTTCTGCAGGGCTCCAGATTATCTCCCCTGCCTTGTGATTTAACAGTCACATGCAAGTCCTGATCAAGAGATCTGGAGTTCATTTTCATCACCTTGTGGATGGCATACAGCTCTTATTTCCCATTCCTTTACAGTAGGTGAAGGTGATAAAGGCATTGAGCTTTCCCTAGCCTTTGTGCCTCCCAAATGTGATGGACTGGAACTCACGTCACCCTCCAGCCAGCCTGGCTATTGTGGAAAGCCATGGTAACCTGCTGGAGTTCATTGCAGTACAACGTTACAGTAAAAAGACTGCCATGGAGTTTAATGGAAGCAGGATCAAATCCATCAGGCATAACTACTTTTCTCCTCTTTTTTCAAATGTTATTTTTATCAGGCATATTTAGCAGAGTCTTGTAAACGCTTCTGAGTAGTGGCTCCGTTGGCTGAAGGAAGGCACATAAGTATATAAATTGAAACATGATGCTGATAATCAAGGCTTGGGGAATGTGTTTAGTCTACTCTTGGGTGGATAACGAGAATGTGTATCAGTGAATACTTTTACAGGCAGTGGTTGGCAATATATTAAGGAAAAGGTTTCAGCCTTCTACATGCTTCAGTATCTATAGAAGTGTATTTGAATTATATTAAAACAATGAAGAGGGAAAAGTTCCCAGGAACCACTAATAGTTTTGTTTTTTTAAAGCAGTCATGGACAATGATGATGATCTAATAGGCAAATGATTTTTAAAACATTTAATGGAAATACTTTTTACCACACCATAGAAGGCAAAATAATCCTGAGGATGTTTTCTGTTAAAGGACATTGTTATGCTAGACACAGCCAAAGAACTGGACAATGTTTTGGTGAATAATCTTTGGCCATTTTAAGATTGTCACAGAATGGAACATTGTTCTCATGTGTTGTAACCTGGGAATAACAGCAAGGAAGGAATCAAAACCTTGTCAGTGGCATTTATGTATATATTATAGGCATTTACATCCTACATGCTACATTCCTACTGATAGGCAATACATACGCCCATCTTACTGTTCATGCTCCCATTGTACAGCTAGACCAACCCCCCCCCCCCCTCTCTCTCTCTCTCTCTCTCTCTCGTCAATTCTGACTTTGAACCATTTGTATGGAAAAGAATTGGAGATAATTGGAAGATCTTTGCTTGGTCCCAAAATGGCATCAATGGAAGTGTCAGGTACACCTTCCTGGGCAGAGCGCTCTTGTTCTGCTGGCTGTAAATGGTGACTAAGGCCCATTATGCTGGGCTGCAGTGATTCAGCATATAGAGTGGTCAACTGACCAGATGGGCGGGATATAAATACAATAAATAAATAAATAAATAAATATAGCATGCCCGGCATATAGGCAGTGCTGTACTTATTTCCTGCTACATTACATAACCATGTGTTGACCTGGAAGGTCAGTCAGGAATTTCTGACTTGACTTGCAGCAATTCAATAATACTTCTTTAAATCAAAAATTACGTAACTGTGACAATGAAAGAAAATAGAAATAGTTAAAGATTTTCTACACCTTGGTTCAATCCTCAGTCTAAGCAGAGGCTGCTCTGAAGAGATCAGAAGACGGCTGAGACTTGGAAGAACAGCCATGAAGGAGCTAGAAAAGATCCTTCAAGGAAAGTGTGTGTCATTGGCGACTGTGGCCAAGCTCATCCATCCTATGGCATTATCAGTTGCTATGCGTGGCTGTGAAAACCAGATAGGAAGGAAAGCAGACAGGAAAAAAGTCAACTCAGTTTAGATGTGTTGTTGGAGGAGAGGTTTGCAGACACCACAGACTGCAAGAAAGACAACTGAGTAGGTTCTAAATAAAATAAAAGTGTGAACTTTCTCTAGAAACAAAATTGACTAAATTGAGGCTATCGTACTTCGGGCATATCAACAGAAGGAAAGTCTCATGAGAAAAGGCAATAATGAAGAGAAAAGTTGAAGACCACAGGAAAAGAAAATTATTAAATATAAAATGGACCAACTCAATAAAGAAAGCCAGGCCTTTTCTTTTTTCTTTTATTCTTTAAAAGGTGTGAGTAGGATCATTCCATTTTGGTTTACTTGTAGCACACATGATCACTGGGATTTAACCAAAGCAGAGCTTGCTTTCTAAAATTTCCCTTCCATTTTCAATTTCCCAATATTATTAATGGTTTAAGAAAACGGCTTAGCCACTTCATGATATTGGGAAATTAAAAACTTCCTTACTCCTCCATGGACAGGCAGAGGAAGGAAGCAAAAGTGTGTTTTTTTAAAACCTATTAGGGCTTTTAGATTTTTTTTTAATTAAAAGCTTCCTGCCAGAAGGAGGAGGGGACAAGAGGGGCAAGCAGGGTTTGTTTTGGTTTGTTTTCTTAAGGGAAGTGGGCCAAAAAGGACCTCTTGGGGTGTATGTGGCATGTGGATGTAGGGATTGCTCCAAATGGCATACAACATGACCTTAAGTGGCCCTATTTAGCCTCATCCAACTTGCTCCAACTTAACTGTGTACCCAGGTTCTGAGACCTTTTGATAATCTTTTGGGGGGCGGTGTTGGCAGGTTTTCCTGCTATACCTGAAGAAGCTGGGGATGGAACCCAGAACGTGTTCATGGAAATGATGTGCTCTCTGCTGAGCTGCAGCCCCATTCATTATGTTAATTCCCCCCAGTTTCAAAATGGCTTCTTATATGGCACTACTCAAGGGATCTTGCCCTGAGAAACACAAGCTTGAATACGTTCAGTTTTCTTGCACTGATAATGTGCATTGCGCCCAGACTGCTTGCTTTTTAGAAAAGGAAACTTGGGTTCAGACGTGTTTATTAGCAAATTGCAAATACAGTAAGTAGCTTTAGCTCCCTGGCTTTTGTGGCACTTGTAACGTCTAATATAAATGTTAAATAGAACTGCTAATTGCAAGAGCTGGCAGGCTCCATGCATGTCAGGTGCATTTTCCTATGAAGGATGCAATCTCAGGTCTTTATGATGCAAACATGTGATGTCCAGAAGCTGCTTATTATTTTTCTAAACACAGACACGCTGAGGGTGGCCTAAAAGCATGACAGTATTATATGAAGTGTAATTGTACTGGGCCAAGTGCTAATGGATCTGTAGGTGGTTGGCTTCGAGACAAGGGCTCCCATGGATATTAACTTCTAATGAGTTTGTCTGCGAGCTTTCCTGTGTCTCCTCCTACGTCTCTTCTCTCTTGTTTATGATCCACCTAGAGTTATTTTTCTCTCTTCCTCTTGCTCACTCACTTGTTTGGCCACTGAACACCTCATTGCCTAGCAAAGCTTCCTTGTGGGTAATTTCTAATGGGGTGGTAGCCAGTCTCCCCCTTTAATTCCAGGTGGGGCTTTAAAAACAGAATGGAAAATTGGTGATGTCCTCATTAATCAGTAAACTTATATAATTCTCTCTCCAAAACCAAATATTTATATTCATTGGGTCTGCTCGTTTAGCTGATGGGAGCTATTGTTTCTCAACAGCTGGAGGGTGACATGCCCTGCTGACCCCTTGGACCCCGGTTTCTGTCCCCTCTTGTATGATTGCTATTTACACTCTTAGAAATGTTTCTGTTGTTTGGATTACTGCAACACAGTTTATGTGGGGCTGCCTGTGAAGATGGTTCACAAACTTCAGCCAGTTCAAAATGCTGCAGACAGACTGCTAACAGGGGCTGGTTATAGGAAGCATACAACTTTCCTGTTACAACAGCTTCACTGGCTACTTGTCCATTTCGGGGCACAACTCAAAGTGCTGGTCCACTTTGTAAAGCCCTATATTGCTTGAGTCCCAGGTTATTTTCCCTGCAGATCTTAAGAGCTGAGAAGTCTTATATTCGTTTTTCAATGCTCTTAACTGATTATTTTAATACTTATATATGTTTATTGATCTTTTAATGCTATAATTTATTGTGTTTTAAACCGGTTTGTCTTTTAATAATTTGTGAGCTGCATTGGGTCCCATTATTGGGAGAAAGGCAGCATAGAAATTAAATGAATAAATAAATAATCCCAATTTCCTCCAGTTTACTCAAGATGGTGTACATGATTCACTTCACCCTGTCCTCACCACAACAGTGTGAGGTTGGCCTGGTGACCAGTGAGTTCCATGGCCAAGTGGGGAATTGCACCAGAGTCTCTTGAATTCTAGTCAAACATGACACTGGACAGGCTCTCTCTTTAACCAGCCTCAAGGTACCAATTTCCTCTGGGCTCTGCAGTGGGCAGCACACTAAGTGCTGAAAATAGAAACAACAACAACAGAAGTGATCAGACATCATTTCCAGTTTCAGTGCCACATCTTTTCAGCACCTTTGGGCCAAAACAAGATTCATGGGAGCCATGCACCTTGTTTTAGAGTAGACACATATTTCCTAGTGTGTGGTTATCCTGTTTTTTAAAAGAAGACATTGCGAGGAACTGCATGGAGCTGGGATGGGGAACATATGTTCCCCATCTCTGCGTTGCAGGCTTTCTCTGTGTGTAAAAAGTCTAGATGATCAGATCCACTGGGTGGATTTTAAAGAAAGCAGGGGTGGAAAGTGGTGGAGTGCCTGCCGGCCCCTTCTCCAAGTCCCCTGGCAGATCTGAGATAACAAGACTTAGGAGGAATCTATATGTGGAAGAGTGCTTGGCAGGAAAAATACTTCCCTGATGAGAATGTCGACATAGATAGACCATGCTACTAGTTTAGACCAGCACAAACATATTGAATCAAAGGACTTTAGAGCTGGAGGGGAACAAAGGGATCCTCAAATTCAGTCCCTTGATGAAGCAGGAAATCCACGGCTGAAGCTTCCCTGACAGGTGGCCAACCTTGGTGTAAAAACCTCCCATGAAGGTGACTCCACCACCTTCCATAGTGGAGTGTGGTAGTCCATTCCACTATTGAATAGCTCATACGATCAGGACTTTTTGTCAGAATGTTTTGCTCATGGTGGCTGCCCAGGTGCTGCAGTCATTTATGGGGGGCTGCCTTGAAGATGAGGGTAATGGTGAGGAGTGCCTTTCTGCAACTGTACCTTCATCTTTCATCTATCTATCTATCTATCTATCTATCTATCTATCTATCTATCTATCTATCTATCTATCTATCTATCTATCTATCTATCTATCTATCTATCTATCTATCTATCTATCTATCTATCTATCTATCTATCTATCTATCTATCTATCTGCCCAGAGTAGACATGTTCTAGATGGGTGGTATATAAGTCAAATAAATAAATAAATAAATAAATATGACTGTATCGGATCTATTCAGGGCACGGAGAGCCCAGACTGTCACTAAGGTAATGGGCTGGGGTTGTTGACCTTATGATTCCATGTTATCATCAATGCTGTTTAACATCTATATGAAGAAGCCATCACATCAGTGATGAAGTGGAGCCAAGGCTCATAAAGACAGCACGTTTTAATTAGCAGAGATAATGACATCATCTGTCACCCCTCTGTTAGGCTTTCCTGTTCCCTCTGTTCTCCACAGCAACTCTGGGCTAAGAGATAGACTTTGCAATAGAATAATGAGTAACAGTGAGTAATCCTTCTTGTTGTGTGAATTATTTTGAGGTGGCTTAGTCTTGACATAGGTGATTAAGACCCATAAGATTTACAAAAGACCCACCCCTGAAGGAGGTAAAACTACCCTCTGGTTGCTTATACGGATCAACACAGTTACCATCAGATTCTCCTTGGGATCCTGGCTATGGGGACTGTTATCATGAACACTTGTGTTTCAAAATTTTGTCACAATATCACTCTAAAAATCACTGAGAACGTGTTTATTTTAAAATATTTTTATTTTACCTTACTTCCAATAAAGAGTTGAATAAAAACATCAGCATAACTATAAAACCAATTAAGAAGGCAGAACTTCAATAGTACCTAACAATAAAGCAGTGAATAATACACCTATAACAGCTCATTAAAAAAAGATGAAAGGAACAAGAAAGACAGTCTAGCAGCCATCCAACAAGACAAGCACCAAAATGTTAATGACTGTACATCTTCGTCTAACTGTCAGCACTAAGGAGCTGTTGGCTCAGTTCTAGACCAGCCCCTGGAAGCCATCGGCAAGTCGATGAAATTAAAAGAACCAAAGGAGAACAGAGAGAAGATAAAAGTAATATAGGTAGGGACTCTGAACACTCTTGGGAGAGCTATGCCTCCTTTGTGTGGAGTAGCACTTGATCCCCGCCAGTACGTACATGGAACTTTGGACTCCTCCTAGACTTTTCTCAGTACTTTTGGAAAAACAGGCGGGGGTAATGGTGAGGAGTGCCTTTCTACAACTGTACCTCTATCTATCTATCTATCTATCGATCGATCGATCGATCGATCGGTCGGTCGGTCGGTCGGTCGGTCGGTCGGTCGGTCGGTCGGTCGGTCGGCTCGGTCGGTCGGTCGGTCGGTCGGTCGGTCGGTCGGTCCGTCCGTCCGTCCGTCTGTCTGTCTGTCTAGCTATCTATCTGAATTGCAACTTAGTGATTCCAGACACTTCTGTACTCCCATCTGTTGAAAGCAGACTCATTGTGTTTCCCTGGTGACAACAGTGTGCCTTCAATGCAGGTCTGCATAATATGTGTCCCATCTGGAGTTGGCTAAACCCCTAATTTTCCTGCCTGCCTGAGCCTGCTAAAAGAGGACGACGACAAAGACATTTGGCAGAAATATATGTTTGGCTCAATGGCTATCTTAGTTCTCCTTGAGCTACTGAAGTGCAACTCTCCCTGTCATTGTATCTCCAAGTTGGCAGAGTCATACCCATTGAATTTCTACCTGTCAGACAGCTATTGGAGGTGCTGACCCCACATCATCACAGTGGAAAGGGAGAAGGAGGTTGCATTAATAGGTGTGAAATGAAGACATTACTTTCATTACTTTTTCTTTTGGAAATGGCAATAAAAGGGGGGGAAAGAGGAAATTTTAAAAAAGAAAAGAAGAAAAGGACAAAAAAGAAGAAAGAATTCAGGGCAGAGTTTAAGAGCTTGCAAATGAATTATCTTAGTGATTTTAAGTGCCCTAATTTCTTAAGCACTTGTGTGGGGTAGGAACTTGCCTGATGTCAACAGGACTGGATTAACCATTATGTTACAAACACAGGGTCCCAGCCAAATACGTGTGGGAGTTCCTTGCAGACGAAAGTCCTCCATGCTCCTTTAAAATGTAGTATGGTTTACAACATGTTGATTGTTCTCTCACCTTGAGAGGGTGGTGGGGAACTACTGAAAAATACTTGTGTTGAGGTTGAAGAGCCATTTTGCTTGTATTCAGACTGGCTTTAGGAAGGTGGTGGGCCTCCTTTGCAAGGACAGGATAAGAAAAAAGGTTTCTCATAAGATTCATTACATTTTAATCAACTGTACAGTGGATTGATCTGATCAGGGGAGTAGAGAAACTTCCTGGTATGGAAAGGCAATAATATAATTGGAAATGAAAGCAACATCAGTGTTGCCACTATCACATAGTATAAGGACCTCGATGGATCAGACCAAAGGTCTACCTACCCTGGCATTTGGTTTGCAAATCTCTGATATGCCATTTTCTCATGGAATTGTTGGGCAATTTCCAGTGCCTTCATAGGCCTAGAAATCAGAGCTTGGAATATTATTTATTTATTTATTTATTTTAAAAACTGGTTAGCAACAGAGATCCAAAACCACTCAAAACCTACCAGTATAGACAGGGTTTCCTCCCTCAATTTAGCATGTAGTTACTTATAGAACATCAGAATGCTTTCCTGTGTTACAAATATACCTAAATGATTAGACCACATACGTACATTATGTAAGTATAAAAGTAATTTTTAAAACTCCTTAAACTTGTACCACAGAAAGGTTGAAGTTATTTCTTGTCATTTTACCATCATATTGAATGAAGTTATATTTAGGATTTTATTTTTAACTGCAAAAAAAGGTGGATTAACTACAAATGGCTCTTTATTTGTACTCAGTTACTGCCAAACTCTGTCAAAAACCTACAATTAGACATCAAGATTATATTTCTAGACTGTGCAAGACAGCATAAGGTGGCCATTTAATGAGATGGCATCTTCTCAGTTTCCATACAGCAAAGGAGAATGTCTGTTTTTTTTTCATACAAATTCTCTTGTGGTATTATTGTTGAAGGAAACCGTTTTTGGCCATGTTATGGGGTTTAACAGAACTGGGACTGTTGTGTTACGGCAAGGGAATGTAATGTGGCAATGTGAATCAAATTATGTATGGCTTGGAGAAAGTGGAGGGAGGAGGTTTTTCTCCCTCATAATCCTAAATGGAACATGAGCGAGCAAAAAGTGGCCAGCTTGATGTTTGCTGGACTGCAACTCCCATCATTCCTTGCCATTGGCTATGCTATGTAGGACCACTGGGAGTTGCAGTCTAACAACCTCCAGAGGGCACGGCTGCAGTTTTCCCAGGCATATCCTAGAACTTCAGAGTTATTAAGTCAAAGTGACTGGATGCTGATGACTGTGGTGATTTGACATGAGTCCCAATTTTCTAAATTTAGGTTGCAGTCTTATAGACACTTAACATGGCAGTAAGAAATTCACTTATGGATACACACACAGGACAGCAATCAGTATTCCAGGTCTATGCATATATGTTTACAAGTTTGTCTTAAATAGGATTGATTGTTCTCTTTTCCTACTGCCCCCTGCCCCCCCTTTCCTACCAATATTGTCATTTCCAGTAAGTTCTGCTCAGGTTTTGCAAGCTGGCAGGTGTGGATTACTTGAGTCAATTCATCTCATGTTTTCACCCCTTTCCTGAGCAATATTGTCTTTCCTGATTAGTTCTGCATTCTCATTATATGTGAAAAGTAGGATAGCTTCAGTTTACTCATTTTTGCCCTAATGAGAGTTCAGACTTGACTTGATTGAGCACCCACTTATTTCCCTTTCTGGTAATCTGTGGTATCTGTAAGGCTCACCTCCAACACCACAATTCAAACGGGTTGATTCCCCCTCCCCCCTCCCCCTCACTTTCTTCACTGTCCATCTATGGATGATTTTGACTTTCATTTCAAGTAGCAATCTCTGCTAGCCCTCAGCCCCCCTTTTTTATTTCAAAAGATGAGGGGACATCTTTTGGAAAAAACACGCAGGCAACATGTTTGTAGAGTGAGGGTTTGAAAATGGGAAGGTAGCTTTCTAGGCTGCATTCTGCAGAGTGGGCAAGGCAACATTAGTTATCTAAGAGGTTAAAGGGTGTGTATGTTTCTCTGTGGTACAGTATGTGTTACACTGACTCACACCTTAGCTTCACCATTTCATTAAGTCCAAAACAGCCCTTGAAAATATTTTGGCACAGAGAGACTACAGTCACATCCCAGCTCTTCTTGCTTCTGTTCTCCCTCAGCAACTATATTACAGATCACGTGACCTTCATCTGGGATCCTCTTGCACTGGGTAGTTAGGCATGGGGGAAGTTGCTGTTGGAATTTTTGTGTAGTTTATGTATACTTAAACTTCCATTTTAAAAATCCCGGAAAGTCAGTCTTTAAAAAACCCTCTGGTTTATGAATATGGGATATTGTGCTTCTGTATCCATGATTCAAAATGCCAGGAACATTCAGAAAGAGACCCAAGCAGGGGAAAACCCCAGAACCTGAGTCCTTTTTTCGCCAGTTAACCACTGCTCACGGAAACACAAAGCAATTGTCAGGGCTATTTTCCAACAAGTTCTCCAGGTATCTATTGATTGGAGCCACAAAATAATCAAAATGCCTAGGAAAAATGATAGTGAGCACAAGAGGGTATCCTGTAAACTATATTGACTGTTAACATGGGTGTCCTCAGCATTCAGGCTTCCTTTCGTTATTTAATGTTTGGCATCTCCCCCCCCCCCCGAAATGCTTTTGTTTTTGTTTTAAAAACAATTGAGCCTAGCATTAGGTTACTTTATCACTGCATTGCTACATTAGTTTAGTGTTCAGTCACCTACCTCTGCACAGAGAAAAAGAGAGAGATAAAAATTGATATAGAATTGCAGGATAAGAGTTCCCATTGTCCCATCATCCCAACTTAATGCACCACCAGAAAACCACCCAGTGTCATGCCCTTCCTGGTCCTTTTGTATGACAAACAATCGCACAGGCAAAACACCATTCAAATTGTTGCAATTAGAAAAAAGTAGAAGTCTCCAGCAGCGGGGGTGGGGGTGGGGGTAGATGTCTGGACTGAAAGGGAAAACTAATGAGCTGATTTGCATTGACCTTTACATTGTAGGACCATTGAAAAATACTTTGGATTCACCTGTGCCAGTTCTGGAGCAAATTGTGAAGTATATGCCAACATAGTCGCACACTAGATTTTATTCAGGACTGGCTAAGCTTTTTTTGTTTTATTCAGAAGTGCTGAACACCTGCAGCCCTTAGGCTGGTTAAATCTCATTGCAATCATTTGGATTTATACAGTGTCAAGTGTTTTATTTCCTCAAATAACAGAATACCCAAATGCAGATACCGTATAACTTAAGCAGATTTCAGGCACAGAGAAAAGCGCAGCTGAATTTCAATAATGATATACAATACTGCTTTTGAATTACATCATATGATTTGCCTTCCCTCGCCCATCCTGCACAATCCCCAAGCTTTGCTGGCAAATCTTGATATGCAGTACTATGAGTTGAAAACATCTCACGGGCCAGTTACATACTAGTTTTAACAAGGCAGGTCCAAGAAATGTTGCTGCCTGAGGCAGAACAGTAGCCTCCCCCTCAACAGAGTACATAGTATCCAAGGCTTCCCAAATAATTTGAAAAATCCCACAAGGACTTCTTCCTAGGGGCAAAATTGCAGTAAGAATTTGCTGAACTTGGATGACACCCTGAGGCTCGCTCACTCTGCCTAATGACTTTGCTTTTTTAAAGAAGTGCCCAAGTAATTTTCTCTAAGTATGCTATGTAATTCTCGGTATTGTACACAACAAGCCAGAGGTCCTTCAGTCTCTATGGAAACTCAAGCACACCCTGTCTCTGTGTAGCACCTTGTGCTTCCATACTTTAGACTGCATAGTTTCAATGAGGAAGAGGCTGCCTTGGTGCATCTTTGAACTAAGTCAAAGACTACTTCTACTCTTAGAACTCTGGAATCTGAAGGCTCCTTTTCCTCTGGATTATATTTTTTATTTTATTTATTTATTCGATTTCTATCCCGCCCTTTTAGACAAAGTCTACTCCAGGCGGGTTCCACCAAACATTATAATTAAAACAGTTAAAAACAATTCAAAACAATAATGATTAGTAATGCTCAAGATGGGAAAACAGAAAATTATGATAAAAATAAGAATAAGTCAAGTATTGACAGGAGGGAAGGCCTGCCTGAAGAGCCAAGTTTTTAATTGGCTCTTAAAAACACCCAGCGAGGGAGCCAGGCGGATCACTGATGGGAGGCTATTCCATAGCCGAGGGGCCGCTGCCGAGAAGGCCCGGTTTTTTGTTCTTTCTCTCCGGGCCTCTCTCGGCGTTAGGCCCCTCAACTGTCCCTCCTGGCTATGGCGAGTGATTCGGGTAGATCTAGGTGGGAGAAGGCGATCTGCTAGGTATCGAGGTCCTAAACCGTTTAGGGCTTTATACATCATCATCAACACTTTGAAGTCAATGCGGAAGCGAATGGGCAGCCAATGCAAGGCAGCCAGAGTGGGAGAGATATACTGAAGAGGAACAGATTTGTGCCCCATCAATTTGTATTTATTTGTATCTTACTATGTCTTTACACTTTCTCGAGAAGTCTGTTCTGGCGGCAGCTGAATTCTTCAGGAGCAGCAGCAGCTCAGACTAGAATAATTTATAATTCGCTGCAACTGTGTATTTCTATACACAATTTAATTATTTCAAACACATTTGATAAGATCATTATTTCATACACAGTTATACACATTTTAGTTATTTCTGGGCCTGCTCCATCAGGCAGAGTCTTCCAATAAAGTTATCGGTTTCAGTCTGGCTTTTGTTCTACAACCCATGTTTCGTAGAGGGACAACTGCCTTGGTGGTTAATAGTTTTCTCCTCTCACTAAAGGTACAACCGAGGCGCTGCTTTGTTGCAACATGTCTTGAGCATCAGGAAGCCGGCAGACAAAATCAAGCCAGTAGTATGTTACGCACTCTGCGACATTTTAAAAACAATAGGCTATGCGTTTTCCTTCTGTAGCATTAAAAGGGAGATATGCTGACATAACAACTATCCAAACGGGCGCTACCTTGGAGATTGCTTTCAGTCTGTTTTTTTATTTAATATATACAAATTCAATTACATTTTTATTGCGAGTGTTTTTAATTGGCTTTTGTAGGAAAGAGCCTGCCAGGCATGCATATGACCTGACAGGCGTGTTAAGCAAATGTTGACAACCAAATTGAGAGAAAGAGAAGCATGCTTAAGCTGTAATAAAAAAAATAAATGCAATTGTCCACACCTATGTAAACAGGCTTCATTTTGTCAGGATGGTGCCTGTAAAGGAGTACAGCGTTAACTCTGTTCAAATCTACATCATTGACTCTACAAGTGGAAAGCTGCCTTCCCTAACATTGTGACCCCCCCCCCCCCCACACACACACCATTTGTTCACTGGAGGTTTGCTACAAGTCACCACAGGATAACAATTACTCAATGCATCACGAATACATACTTCTGTCTATCTGTGGGTTGAACAAAGGTATTTTGAGCTGTTTCAAGTTAGTAACTGGCCAGATGTAGGTAGCCTGGTGACCTATGATATTTTGGAATAACATTCCTATTAGCCCCAGCCATCATGGCCAATGGTAAGAGAATGTCAGCGCTGTCTTCCAAAACATGCAGAAGGCACCTTGTTGCCTAGGCATGTGCTTTCATTTTTGTGTGTGTTTCTTTTGGACGCCAGATCCCACAATTCTCCAGCTCTGCTGAGGGCAACTTTAGATGTTCATTTCATATGGTTTCATATTCTTCCTAGGCAAATCTCCAGGGTGTGGGAATTCCTAGCTCAGATCTGGGAAGTGTAGTTCACCAAGGTCCCCATTGCTGCTCCCAGAGCCTCTATCACACAAAAACATTCAGCCCCATCATGGGGAATTGCAGCCCCAGATGCCTCTCGAGGGTTTGATTCTCCATGTTAAGGCTATTTGGGGCTTGAAAATAGACCTTTTAAAAAAATAATCAGAGGGACTGTCTGGTTACTTCTGGTTTTGAAAAAGCATTCAGATGCAGCCTCAGAGAACAAGGTAGTATATGGAAATGAGTCATGGGCAACCCTTAGACCCTTCACAGCATCTCAACCTAGTCTCATTCCACACTGAAATTGGTGGCATCTAGTGGTAAGGGCTTTAACAGATCTACCACATCTATTCTGGCATAGGGTTACACCCAAATACATTCCAAAGGGACATTTTTCGTCTGCCTGATAAGATGAGGGAGAGATGTGCATTCAAATACATCACTACTGGTTAGCTAGGTCTCCTCAAAAATGATGATTAGTTTTACACAGAAATACTAGTTTTAACTATGGAAAAACACTCCTGTCCTTGGCTGAGACCCGGGACTCAAAGTTGAGTCTAGGAGTACTCCTGAGGTGTGAGTCTACGTTTTCAGGGAGAGTGTAACCCTCATCCAGCTCAGGTTGAATCCCTGTTCCCTGATCTGTCTTTCAGTCAACAAGGAGCACCTCTGTCTTGCCTGGATTCAGTTTCAACCTGTTTGCCCTCATCCAGTCCGTTACAGACTCCAGACATTGGTTTAGAACAGAAAATGCTTCCTGGGAGTTAGATAGGAAAGTGAGATAGAATTGGGTGACACCAGTGTACTGTTGGCACCAAATCCATAAACTCCAGACAACTTCTCCCAGTGATTTCATGTAAAAAGCATAGGAGACAAAACAGAACTCTGAGGGGCACCACATGCTGAGGGCCAAGGCCTTGAACTCTAGACTCCGAGGGGGACAGTGCCTTGAAAAGAAAGGGGAAAAGATACCTGTGTATGTTTAGGTAGATTCTTATGTCTGAGCCGAGAAATGTTTTGCCAATTCATGAGAAGTTTTAGCCTAGTGAAATGTGTGCTCCTGAGGAATTTCTATTCAGATATGTGCTAATATAACAGGATGTAATATTACTAAATCAGAAATAGGACTGCTGCCTTCTCCCACCCCATTTCCTCTTTATTTGTTTTGCAACTGTGACACAGTACCTAATTAGGGTGGGTGGCATATAGTCTGAGAGGGGAAGAAAAAAGAACATTTACTATAATTCTGAATATAGTTGTCCATAGGATCAGGTGTTGATTATTCACATAATCTTTGAAATTATAATAATCCAAGTTAGAGGACCTTTCAGAATTTGACTTCTGTAGGCTTGGACATCTGATGACTGATTTACAGAAATGTTGAGTCTTCCAGTTGTACAGTTCTTTTAGCTGGACAAATTGTTCATAAATTGATCAGCATCAAATTCCTGCCAGCTGCAGTTCCTCCCTGTAATCCTCTGCAGGGAGGAATGGGGGAATACTGGCCCTCCAGGATTGCTTTGCACCCCCCACTTCAACAAAATAGAATTATAAATGGTCATTTTCTCAGGAATAAAAGAAGAGTTTAAGGTGTTGCTTCGCAGTTCAGTTCCAGTTGAGTGTATTCAATCAATGAAATGGCTAACCCTCCCTTCTGATACTTAAACTACAGATTCTTTCTACTTAAAACCAGGGAATGATGACATATCCTACCTCTCTGCAACAGAGATAATATGAAATAACCAGCTGCTCCTATCTTCATTCATCTCCAAAATGCATAATGAACACTAGGCTTAGGCAATCATGCAGTAAACTAATATGGCACCATGTAAAGCAGGGAGAACAAAGAAAACGAATCTTCTGATTGCAGACACGTGGATTACAACCTGCCTAGCTCTTCAGAGGCTGTTTTGCAACTTCTTTGCACATAAATTGCACATTTTCTGAAAACCTTCCAGTACATTATGTACTTATGTACCTATTAAAACTCACAGATTCAGATATTGATGGAGGGAATGGGGTAACTGACCCTCCAGGTATAGTTAGATTGCAACTCCCATCAGATCCAAGCAGCATAGCTAGTGGTGATGGGTGGTGGGAAGTGTAGGCCAGCAATATCTGGTGGTCCCCATGTTCCCATCCCTGGTTTAAGGAAATTGATGCTAAATGAGTGCTAAAATACCAAGTCAGAGAGGATAGGCTAGTCAATGCACTAAGCTGTTAACTTCATCATTTGCTTTGCATTAAAAAACATAGACGTTGCTTGTTCATGAGGGTGCATGAATGTGGTAACTAGCCAACCTTAGTTGGCTAGTTAGGCAACCACACAGAAGGTACAGATGATCACATTTCTATAGTATCTTGTACCATGAAAGAATTTCAGATCCATGGAGAAGAGTCATACAGCTCCATTGTTCTGTTGTTATGATACAGAAGTGAACAGATGTCATGCCTGAAGATTCTCACACTAGGGAGAGTCTATGCTACAAACGGCCATCATTGTGGTCATGATGGCTAAGGAATTCTTGAAAGTGTAGTGCAAAAAGTAACTTTCCCAACCTTGTTGATGTTGGTTTTGATTGGCTGAGCAAGGGAAATCTCCATTCATGGAGGATGAGGCTATCGAAAGCAATCTGTCATGATAGCTACAGTGGTTCCCAGCCTTGGGTTCCCAGATGTTCTTGGACTTAAACTCCCAGAAGTCTTCATCACTACTTTTGCAGGCTGGGACTTCTGGGAGTTGTAGTCCAAGAACATCTGGGGACCCAAGATTAGGAACCATTGCTATAGACCGTCCTTAGGTCATATCCTCTCTCTGTCCGTTACTGGTGTGTCAGAAGGCTCTGTGTGCAGTAGGTGGTGGTTACACAATATATTCATCCATCCATTCCACTTCTATATCACCCCATTAGTGTGAACACTCTATGGGTGGTTCACAATGTGCAATAAAATCATACAATAAAAAAACACAGTGTAAAATAAATACAATAAAAATACAATAAAAACCTTGTCGCTAGCTAAACCAATAAACCTACCTTTAAATAGAATTACATAAATTAAAACACATTTAAACATCCCAGGTCAATAGTTCAACACTACATTTTTCCCTTCAACAACACTGGGGTTAGGGGCACCGGAACGCCATGTAGTTAAAAATCCATGTATAACTCTTATGCGCCTGCAAACATAGCTACAAAGCAAAAACAGTTAACACACACAGGCAGTTAAAGGACAGAACAGGCCTCTATGGGGGGGGGGGGGACAGGAGTGCAATTTCTCTCCCCCCCCCCCCCATTGGAACAGCATGCTGCCATTACCTCCCCCAATCCACGGCAGCTTCCTGGCATGAGCCAGCACCTTCTCCAGTCATGCAAAGAGAGGAGGTTAGCCAGGCCACTGCCATCAGACTGGGATCTGCAGCACCACCACCACCACAGGGGCCTCGTTAAGTCCAAGACCCACCTTTCTCAGGCCACTTCCTGGAGACAAGCAGTAGCACATGATTTATTTGATATTTATTTATTCAATGCTTTTAAAAAATCACTGTATAACAAAAGTCATGCTGTTCAAATCCAGGCAATTCAAGGGAGAAGTGCAGAAGAAGGCAGCTTTATATCATTCCATCTTGATTAGCTTCCTAAAAACTGAAAGGGACCGTGCCTGCATTTTCTCTGTAGGAAGCTTATTTCAGAAGGAAGGGGCCATGACCAAGAAAGCTTGATTCCTGGTGCCAGCTCTTTTGGCCTCCTTGGCTGTCAAGTTTTTTAACATCAAGGATTGTAAGGAGTGGGTGAGATTGGTAGCTATTTTGTGGGAGAGATGTTCTGTGAAGTTGTTGTTGTGTGCCGTCAAGTTGGAAGTGACTTATAACAACCCTAAGAGGGCTTTCAAGGTATGTGAGATATTAAGGAGTGGTTTTACCAGTTCTACAACCTCAGTGAGCTTCCATGGCTGAATGGGGATTGAAATCCTGTTCTCCAGAGTACTAGTCCATCATTCTATCCACTACACCATACTGGAATCTCTTCCACAAAGTATTGAGGTCCTAAACCATTAAGGGCTTTATTGGTCATGACTAGCTCCTTGAATTGGGCATGGAAACTAAACGGGAGCCAATTAAGACTGAAGAAGACTGAGAGGAGATATGGTAGGACTTTTCAAATACTTGAAAGGTAGTCATACAGAGGAGAGGCATCACAGGGTGCAGGACATGTAATAATGGGCTCAAGATACAGGAAGCCAGATTTAAGCTGAATATCAGGAAAAACTTTTTAACTGTTAGAGCAGTACAACAATGAAACCAATTTCCTCAGGAGGGGGTGTGTGCTCCAATGCTGGAGGCATTCAAGAGGAAACTGGATAACCATCTGTCACAAGGGGGTGGACTCAGTGGTCTTATAGGCCCCTTCCAACTCAAATATTGTGATTCGATTATTCTATGAAGGCATGCCAAGAGGAGATATATGTTCAAATCTGCTGGTACCTGTAATCAAGCTGTCAGCTACATTTTGGTCCTGCTGAAGTTTCTGTATTGACTTCAAGGGTAAGCCTATGCAGAGAGCATTCCAATAATCTGTTTTTGAGATGACCAATGCATGAACCACTGTTGTTAGTCATTTCTTATCCAGGGAGGAGTGCAACTGGGTAATCAGCTGAGGTTATAAAAGTGACCTTTGGCCACAGCAGATATTTGTACCTCCATAGGGAGAGCTGGGTCTAAGCTGCAAATCTGATCCTTCAGGAGGAGGGCAACCCTATTGAGGCCAGGCAAATATTCCTCTAACTGGTCTGAGAGTCCTCCCAACAGTAGGGTCTTCATCTTATCTGGATTCAAATTCAATTTATTGGCCCTCATCTAGTCCATTATCGACACCAGGCAGCATTCAAGAACCGACACAGCATCATTTGCAAATGAAGAGAAGGATAGACAGAGCTGTGTGTTCTGCATATTGATGAAATGAACTTCAAATCTCTGTATGACTTCTCTCAGCGGCTTCATATACATATTAAAAAACGTTGGGGAAATGGCTAATCCCTGCAGTACTCTGCGATCTCAAGTGATAGGCAATGCCTCTCCAAGCTGTACCATAGAGGAAGGACTGGAAGTACCAAAGAACAGCACCCTCAAGTCCTAAACCTGATAGCTATCCCAGAAGGATATCATAGTTGAGGGCGTAAAAGGCCACAAAGATCCAGGAGGACCAACAGGGTTACAATCCCTCTGTCTGCCTCCTCAGGAGATTGTCTTGCAGAGTGACTAATGCCATTTCAGTTCCATGGCACAGCCTGAACCCCGATTAAAATGAATCTAGACTGTTTCTACCAAAAATACCTGCAGCTAGTCAGCCACCACACTCTCCATCAACTTGCCCATGAATTGAATGTTGGCAATGCACCTATAGTTATTAAGACCATACATTGCTAAATTTGGGTTCTTTGAAATGAGCCTTATAGTGGTTTCTTTTAAACAACAAGGTAAATGACCCTCTCATAGAGACAAATTAATGATGTAGGCAACCCATTCCACAGTCATATCCTTTCTCAATTTTAAGAGCCACAATGGGCAGGAATCTATGGAAGAGGTGATGGCACCGTGCCTTGTCCAACTCCTCAGGTCATACTAGCTGAATCTGATCCAATTTAACCTGAATAGATAGTGCATTGGAGCGCTTCATCAAATCTACTTGTATCATCAAGGAGTCAAGGTTGCAACAGATGCGTTCAACCATAGATCTAAAGTGAGCTTTCAGTCGACTGCATTTGTCAATATTTGGATGAAGAGATTGTTTTTGTCCAGAAGAATTCAGGCCAGGAACTACACTGAAAAGTTCCACCTGTTGGTTGGAAGCAGCCTCAATTAGTTGAATATTATGGCTTCTTTTAGTGGCCTTTTTTTATTACAATATCTTCCAGATGCTTTTCTAACAGCTGCCAGATTGAACATCATGGGAGCTTTTTTCCATCTGCTCTTCTTTGCAGTTACTGAACTCCTCTGTGAAACATGGATAAGGATGGGCTCTGCATCAAAGAAGGTGTTTAAGAACGATCATGTCTACAGCTCAGGTCACCTCTGAGTATTAGTGAGTAACCAGACCGTTGACAGGAGAGTCAACCATATAATCTAGAAAAAACTCTAAGACATTTTTGAAACCAGTCAGATTTTTCAGTATTTGGGGAGTGGACTCTGACAATAGGTTCCTCCTCCTTGAGGAGGGGTTCAGTTGTGCAGAGTCCAGATCTCAGCAGGAGATGATTTGACCATGACAAGGGGGAGGACTCAAGGTTCACCACCTTCAGATCATCCTCTTTCTGTTCTGATGTGTACACCAGGTTGAAAGTGTGACCTGCTACATCTGTGGGTCACCTGAGATGTTGAGACAGCCCATAGTAGCCATGGCATGGATGAACTCCAGACCTGCTCCAGTCAACGGTCTCTCCACATGTATGTTGAAGTCCCCCAGAAGCAAATGTCTGGGGGACCTCAACACAGCAGCAGAGACATATTCCGTCACTTCTGGTAGGAAGTGTGTTGGATTATGAAGACAGCGATAAACAAATATCAGTCCCATTCTGTCCTGGTGATCCAGCATGAGGTGAGGACACTCCAGACCTGGACCTTTCCCAGGTTATGGGGGGGGGGGCATAACTGGGAATGCGCTACCCTCTTCTTCTTCCACCCAGGTTTCAGTTACACACATCAAGTCAGCCTTTTCATTTTCTATCAACTCTAATATTAGTTCAGATTTATTTTGGACTGACCTGGCATTTGACAGCAACATGTAGAGATCAGAAGTTTGGCTGATCGGCTGATCTGAGGCATGCTTTCTTGTAAGGGCCTTTCCTCCACCCAACTTCACACCTCCCCTATCTGTCAACATCTGTATGGCCCTGCTCTCAACATTTGGTCCATGATGAAATACTGAGTGTTACTTCACCCCTCTACCACCCAGCTGCTCATGCTATACCCAGTCTTTTTTTAAAAAAGTATAACATATTGAAAAATTAGCAATTGATAGTTATTCTTTTATCCCTCCCTCAGCTCCAAATTTAACCCATCCCAGTTAAACACATTGAAAAAGTCCCTTTACAACACTAGGACCCCAACAATAGGGAATTAGTTAAATAAAGTAATTGAATAATTATTAATAATTAATAAGGCTATGGGGACCTATCAAAAATTAAACAATTAAAGGGTGGGCAATAAACAGTAGGGCATTCAGTGAGAATTGAGCAAAGGGCTCCTCTGCTGTCATATACCATTCACAGGGTCTGCAAATCCAGCCATGATTCAGTGCTAACAGTCTTTGTCCCACCACTTGACTGAGTCAAAAGCAAAGAGGGCTTTAAGCATGGTCTCAGTGCTACCACAGTTCAGCGCTAAGTTATGGAATTTGCTTCCACACAACATAGCACTGGACAGTTTTAATGGAGAATTAGACAAATTCATGTAGAATAAGGCTGCTGTTGGTTATTGGCAATTCATATGACTTCTCAGAGCCAGCTGTGAGGAAACACAAGCAGAAGAATACTTTCATGCTGTTTCAGAGCCTGTGGGATTCCTATAGATGTCTAGTTGACCACTGTGGGACCAAACAGCTGGACTAAATAGGTCTCTGATGTAGCAGTGTTCTTATGTTTCCATGATCTGCTAACACAACCAGTCCTCACTGCATTGCTCATCCAGACCCCATTAAACTCATCATGGCTATGTATGTTGGTAAATATACTTTTGTGAATGACTAGTAGCTGTTTACTGGTTCTATACTGTTTGAGCTATACTGGAACCTCTGTGTCACTCAATGAATTTGGTAACAGCTCCGGAGATACAGTTGTGGAGTACCCAGTTATGCATGACAAACTGCTCCCACTGGGAGGGAAGTTGTCCAATTTTCCTATAAGGGGATACATTTTTGATGGATGGGAAGCCACAAGTTACTTGATCCTGCATAGCAATATTGGAAAAAGTCCCTGCGTTTCTTGGAGATGTACGCAAACAGTTGTATGCAACTCCCTTACAGAGAATGTTAAGTCCCACCACAAATGTAACTATATGTTTATTTTCATATCTGTGCATCTGGATCTGTATTCCAGATACCACATTGACCTCAAAGTTAAAAGCCACATTCTGGCAGCTATATTTTGTACCATTATAGCTGAATATCCAAATCTTCTTTTTGTGTATGCATACTGTATATTCTATATAACTTCTTGTGATCAGTGTGACTGCTCCTTGCGATGCACTAAAACCGCAACACTGATTTAAGCTTTTGTTTAGTTGAACTAAAATTTCCCATTGACTCTGAGCTCAAATTTGAATATCTCCCCATCAATCCAGCTATAGCTTATTTGGTCCTTCTGTAAAATATGAAGTGCTGAAACCAATGCAAACCAGAGACAGGTTGCACAGCCTGCCTGGACATAGGCCAGTGCTGGACTTTGGGTGACCATTTTCACACTATCAAGGGGGGGGGGAAAGAGGGGGGGAAAAGAGGGCACCAATTTGCATAAAATTGCATTTGCTGATTGATATGCAAAATTACCTGACTGGGGAAGGCTGTGACCACACTCGTATGACCTCCAAGTCTGCTGTCCAGATGCTGCTACCTGTGGATGGGCAACATCAATCTCTCACATCTCCCTTGTTGTAGTTCTTGACCTTTAAATCACTTTCAAATAGAGGACTGTCCTCTCTAAAAGAGAATATCTGACAACCCTAATTGGATCTCAGGGCTTCCAAACCAACTAGGAACTGAATGGTAATGAGGGCCAGTGGCAAACAGGCCTGATGCTGGCTCTTGCAGCATCCTTTTAAAAATATATATAATCGGAGCAGCCAGTTAGACACGCTCAATAAATAATATTATCCTTCTCCAAGACAAAATGAAAGTTAATCCCTACTGAATATGTTTAGCATTCGTGCATCAGAAGGAGATTCCATTATTCTTGTAGCCATGATGGTGCTGTAACTTCACTGAGTTTAAAATGTGAAACCGCATGTGTTCCAAATAAGATTCTTTCTTTTCTTTTCTGAAACCAGGTTTGGCAGAAAGTTTCCCTCTTTGTGTGTGTGTGTGTGTGTGTGTGTGTTTGCTGTAACATATCAGAAATATAGAAGCAGCTGTAAAGCACAGAATAGCGGGAGCTGGATGAGCAAGGGTGGGGGTGGAGGAAAGAGAGAATTGCTAGTTTTGTAATTAACAACTGAAATAATAACAGCATGGCTGTCTAAGGCTCCCATCACAAAACCATTAAGTCCAAGGTCTCAAATTACCTAGCAACACCACTGACAATCTGGTAGATCTACTAGTTGTTGGGTAACATCCACCCACGGGTTGTGATGTACTAGTCAACACACACACTCCTGCTTATTCATGTCCTTTATGTTTTTTGGCTATATAGTATAACTACCTAGTGATTATCCTTGGCAAAATACATGCAGGTGATCTCAACTTTCTGGATGTTGTTGCCTCTGATTGTCCAGCCCATCTAACAAATGGGCTGACTTTTAGAAGGGATAACACAACAAATGAACATTGCCCCCTGTGTTTCCCATTGTGGGAAAGATCCCCATTTGACTTCAGCTTCAGTGGGAGGTCTTAATCCTTGTAACCGGATAGCACATTTTCAGGTTTGACGTGCAATTTGTGTGTGATCAGAAAGAAATGGAATCCTCCCTCTTGCTCAATTAAATGAGTGAAATCCTTCCTTCAATTAAACACAACCAATTCTCCTCTGGCTCTTAAGCTGTTTATCTTTTCTTCTTCCCTTTCCTACCTCCCAGCTCAGCTCAGTAATAGCTGTTCAGCCAGACACAAGGGCTGCCTTCTCTGAAGGGAGAGCATAGGTTTTTTCCCCTTCAAATGAAGGAAGTTTTTTCCTTCCTCCCTTGTCCCATCTCCGTTCTCTTAAACATTGGAACTGTGAATTTCAGTCTTTTTCCTTTGCTCAGTTAAAGCGGACCCTCCCTCATTAATCTGAAAGCAATAAAGCCTTCAAAGTGTTCATACTGAGACAGATTTATAGCACCTCTTGCTCCCTTATTTTCTGCCAAACAAGCCCCCAAAGAGGGTCTTGCAGACATGAAAAGATTCCAGGCCTAGATTACTACAGTGATTGTTTGAAGACACAAACACAATTCTCTAAAAACTAATATGTGAAATAGCAGAACTGTCTGCCACTTTCTCACCACCAACACCCCCCCTCTCCTGTGTGTAAGCCAGGACTGGACCTACCATTCTGAAGAATGAAGCAGTCATTGCTGGTGGCAATGCTCTGCTCTCTCTGTGTGTGCATGTGCGTGCTAGGGCTGTACATCATATGCAGACAAATCCCGAATTATTAACTGAGTTGACCAGATCTGGACTGATCATGTGAAGTCTCTAATTGTGGCTTCATAACTCTTAATAATAACATTTTCTAGTTCTTAAATTTTTTGACTTCTAATTTTTCTTTTTTCCCTATATATTTTATGTTGCCATTGTTTGTTGTTTTTATAGTTGTTGTTTAAATTGATTTAAATGGATTTATTTATATTGTTGTTACAATTTTGTCATATTTTTATGTGTAAAATACCCAGAGTAGTGGTTCACTAAGTCGGGCAGTCTACAAATTCCATAAATTAAATAAATAAATAAAGTTGAGGCAGAACGGCCAGATAAGGTTCAGTAAAGCAACACAGTGATTCATGTCTAGAGTACAAACTGAATTGGATGGGGCACAATACCCTTCCTTCCTTCCTTCCTTCCTTCCTTCCTTCCTTCCTTCCTTCCTTCCTTCCTTCCTTCCTTCCTTCCTTCCTTCCTTCCTTCCTTCCTTCCTTCCTTCCTTCCTTCCTTCCTTGTCACTGTTGCCCAGCTGGGGACTTATGCATACATGGTACTCTGATCTATGCATTTAAAACTTGATTTATATCAATAATTTAACTCTCTTCCTTGATAATGTTTAAATCCTCTTAATTTAACACCAGTTAACTGTGTTTATGAAAATGACTGGGCTACACACAATTATCATTACTGATGGGAGAAAGCAAAGGAGAAGGGTCCAGCATGTGGGGCCCCCCCACAACAGATACTGCAATTATCTTTAAATAAGTGCCTCTACCACTTTTTCTTTTTAAACTTCATTTGTGCCTGAGTTCTTTCTACTACATTGAGAACACAGTATAAGGCAGTAAATGACAAATACATGCCTCAAGCAGAAAGTCTGACTCTCATTTAACTTTTACATCTGCCAGATGTGGAAACAAGAAGGCCAGGTAAGGACAGCCTGAAAATGGCCTAGCCTTCAATCAAGTTGACAAGGTAGTCAAGCCAGAATCTGAATCTTTATGGCTCATCTTTCTGTACATAGACATACTGTTATGATACTCCTCCTCCTCTTAGAACTGCAGAGCTGGAAGGGACCCTATGGATCATTGAGTCCAGCCTCTGTTAGAGAGCCACAGTAAGGAATTAAACTCCCAACCTTTGACTCCGCAGCCAGATACCTAAACCACTGAGCTATCCAGCAGTTCTGACCTCTGATAGCCCTATACGATTGTATATGTGAAACAAGAACACTGATTTTAGGGGATACTCATGGTTCATGTGGAAATGCTGCCCAAGTACAGCAGTCTTCCCCTCTTCAGGTAGTAACATTTCTGCGTTCAGAATGATGAAGTGGGGAGGGCCTAGCATTTTCTCCTTGACACACGAAGCCTTCATATAACCCATTAATGACTGAATACTAATTTGATCATAGGTATGGCTGTAACTGGGTTGAATGGAAGCAGATTTAGCTGTGGACATAGTAAACACAGGGAACCGTGTAAAAATCTGCCTGGGGTGCAACCTTTTTTTTTTTTTTTGCCTTGCTCAGAATGGGAAATTCTGATGAACTTTCTGTGACATAAGGATGATGACGGTGAATGGAAATTCAGAAAGAAGAGAGGGACTCGGACAACCACAGGGAGAAGCAGTGGGAGAGCAAAGTGCCGTCAGTATCCGTACAGTGAATTCCTCCAGCAGCACCTTTAAGGCCAGAGAACGAGGCCCAGGACTGTGAAGCTTCGGGTTAGACCGCAAAGAGAGACTGCAATTCCTGACTAGTGGATGGCTGATTTACTGGCCCTCCTCCCCTTCTGTTTTTCACCCCACCCATCAATCACTTTGTTGTCTTACATTAAATTGTCTAGTTATCTGAATGGTCCCACTTGCTTTCTTCCCCCTTTTGCTTCCTCTCTTTAAAAAATTCTTGACAGTATTTATTTATTTAAAATATTTTTATCCCTGCTTTCTCTTTAAAAAGAACCCAAGACAGCTAAATTTTGAAATATTTTTGACTTTCACTGGCATTTTACTTCTTTGTCCAGCATTTCATACTAGCATTTTTGGTAGACAGATCAAATAAATCACAAGCAAAATACAATTTGATTTGTGACATTGATGTTGTTTAGGCAGAATCAGGGAATAAAAGCCAGTATATCTCAGTGGGTTGGACCACCTGGCTGTGGAGCCAGAAACGGGGAGTTCCTCAGTTTGTCTCTCAGACAGGCGTGCTCCAAGATCACTCAGTTTTATCTACCATATATAAAGGCATCTGGGATACAATGTCGGACATTATGGATGCTGTGGGAAACACAGGGATTATGGGAATATTTTCCACAGACACGCAACAAAAAAATTGTAAAAGAGGCCTGGAAAACCTCTGTCTGTCTGGATGTTAGTGGGCTTTGGTTCTCATTAGTTCCTTCCTGGCCGCTCTTAGAGGTGCATGGTTGTAGACGTTCATTGACATCTGGAGAGCCAGGATCCCCATAGGTAAAAAGTGTGGAATTAAAATATGTAAACACACACTGGTGCTTTAAAGTCATACATACATGATATTGGGGGAAATGAGCATAATAATGCAGTTCTGCCCGTAGAAACCTCACTGGGTTAGCTTTTCAAAATGTGTACTCATATGTCATGTCTACATTATACATAGCACCTTTCAGTAACATATTAAAAGTTTTTATTTGCCAGGCTTTTTAATCCAGTGCAGCATGAACTCAGAGATGCATCTAAACTGTAAACAGTTTTAAAAATCTAAATAGGAATGCCAGCACAATCGTGTGTTTTTTCCCTTGCTGTGGCTGCTTTGCTGTCTTCAGAAAGAGGGCGGTAGATGGTGTTACTTTGTCTATAATGTTTTGAGGTGATTTTAAAGAATATCGTGGTCAACTCTGGAGGGGCAAGTCAAAATTTATCAAATATTCTGGCATTTCTGACAAGATTTGCAATGCATGGTGTTGCTCTTATAGTATATTCTAAGAATATTTGTGTTTTAGACCTAGTGACTGTTGCGTTCATCTCCCCGTTGGAAACAGAACTTGGAGAAATAACTTTTTCAAGACTACAGCTCCCAGAATTCCCCAGAGAACATGGAGGTGTTTTGTGAGTTGTACTCCAAAAAAGCAACTTTTCCAAGCTTGCACAGTTTACAAAGCTCTTATTGGAAACACAAGAGAAAGCAGCATGCTTGCTTGGATCATTCAAGGGGTGCTTGTGGAGGACTGGGACCCCAAATTCACCACAACAGATACTTGCATCTGATCCTAAATCATTCCTTTCCATGACAGAATTTGCATTCATAGAATGATTTATGGCTACGTCTCTGTAGAGGAGAACCCTGATATGACGAACTCCCTTAAAAAAAAAAAGAACAAACATTATGGTTCAGAAGGAACAGAAGACAGGGTGCAAGAAGCAGTGGTTGTTAAGTTGTTCATCTGGTTTTACAAGACCTTCTCTCAGTGTAAGATTGTTGGTCGTGGTGTGGTGTGTGTGTGAATAGCTTGCCCTTACAAAGCATAACACGGAGAGCTTTTGTCTGGGAGTACGTTCTTTCTTCTTGGAGGCATGATATTAAACAGCATCTCTTAGGAAATAGGATTGTTTGTATGCTTTGGAACCCAAAGGGCCAGCGGGAAGCTCACTGAGTCATGTCCAACATCTATAAGAAAAATCCAGTTTCCAATAGTTCAATCTGAAAAACAGTTTTGCATTTTTTGCCTGTCTTGCGTCTGAACAATTCTGTTTTCGGATGTTTTCTGTAGAAATCCCAGGCCCTCCTTGTGACATGTCAGCTGGAACGTTCTTTCATTTGTTTCTCTTAATACTGAACTAATGTCCTAGGGACTTACATTGGAGACTTGGTGGCTGGCCAGGCTTGAAAATGACTGTGATGGAGCAGTGGCTCCACCTACTGGCCCAAAGAAAGAAAGAAAGAAAGAAGATTCCTGAATGTGCAGTCTGGATTTGCGGAAGGTGTGGAAAGAGACCACCTTTAGATTTGGGACATAATGAAGAACACAAGAAGAGCTCTCCTGGATCAAATTAAAGGCATGTCTACTTAAGCATTTTGTTTCCCCGATGGCCAACTAGACATCCAAAGCAAGCTCATGAGTTAGACGTGAGTGCAATATAAGGCCACCTCACTCACATGCTCTAGCAACTGATGTTAGAATCATACTGCCTTTGATATTGGAAGTAACATTACCATTACGACTAGGAGTGAATGGTGGCTGTCCATGAGTTTGTCTAATCTCCTTTGAAACCATCAGGTTTTGTGGCCATTAGTAAATCTTGTAGAAGCAAATTCTCTAGTATAGATATGCCCTGTTTTTAACTAAGGATGTTTCGCTAAAGGCATTTTTTTCCCTTTACTTTCTGATGAATGTTAGGGGCATACTGTGCAGCCACAACCTATTGGGCACTGAACATGTTTCACAAATGTTTAGTTACAATAACTCCCTTAGTTACTTGTCAAGCTGCAGTTGCTTTGAAGAGAGAACAGTTGACACTTCCATAATCCTGGGTCAGCATTCTGAGTTCAGGATGAGAATGAGTCATGGAGGTGATTCTACAATAGATGGGATTATCTGAGTGACATTACTGGGCTGGTTAAGCAATAAGACATGCCATGAGGTGAGTATTATACTATTTTAAGGTGCTCTGGCTCCTCCAAGGGGATTATAGGGCTTTGACACAATGCCAACTGGTTCTCATTTCCCCAAGGTGAGATTACCTGATGATAACCACACCCCCTGGAGTGACTGCCTGAATGCAATTATATAAAAACCACTTGTATTCACAGGAGGAGAGTGCAAAGTCTTCCTTCAGAGAACATAACACTCATTGTTTCCCCTCCTGCTGCTAGGTGAGTCATTCCTACTGAGTGGGAATGCATATAGGATCTCCACTGTCAAAACCCAGCACCTGTATGTTTGGGGTGTTTAATAAAAGGTTTCTAAGAACTGGCTGGAACAATTTGCTGGCCGTATAAGTTCAGCTTTGAGAACTAACGTGGGCAACAAATTACTGTCAAGTAATAAATAACAATTATTAGATCTCATAAGTAGTACCTGCAACAGAAAGTCGCAGCTTGCAGTCATTCTGTCCTGGACGCTCCATTCTACTCTTCTGTCTTCTTGTTCTTCCTCCCCATCCTTCAACAAAAGTTCCATGTTCCACAGTTACTGAATCCTCACTGTAGAAGTTTTGGTCATCAGTTCTTGAAGATTATTTTTTTGGGGGTAAACACTGTTATTTAAAAAACACAATCGATCAAATGATTCATTAAAAATTGTAAAAACATTGTAAAAAAAGAAGAAAAAACAAATCAGGAAGCACTGGAATTCCTAACAGCCTATTGAAACCTGCACCTTGATTGTAGATGCTGGTTGTTTGTTTAGATAATGAATAATGCTTTGATCATTGTTATCACTATTTGCATATCATCATCTAGTATTATTAGACTGGTCTGAGACTCTATGTGTCCATGCTTATGCTGGTGAAAGAGTAGCATCTGTGCATAAGAAAGAAGTATTGGTAGATTTGAGTGATCCCAAAGATTTGCAGGAATATAAAGATACACTGTTGTTGTTTTTTAAAAAAGAAAACACTGAAACAGGAGATGGCAGGGAGTATCCTAAGGTGGGAAACCCTCCAAAATAACTCAGAACTCTATAGGCTGTGGGAACAAAAGTTGGGGGGTGGGAGAAAAACCAAGATGCCAGGATGGATGGAAATGGAATTTTTGCAAAAGGAGGAGAGAAAAAAGATATGTGGATACTAAAAGATAGTGAAAATTATGTTTCATCTGGATAGGTCACTTAGAGTTATGGAACTGTAGAGCTGGAAAGGACCCTAGCAGTAATTGACTAACTCTCTGCTGGAGCCAGAAACCTACAACTACAACATTCCTGACCCACAGCCATTTAACCTCTATGTTGTTGTTTTTTAACCCAATGAGTGTGTGTTTGTCACCTTCTGAAATAGCCTGTTTGGTGGCTGAGCAGCTCTTACCATCAGGAAATTCTTCCTAATTGGTCAAAAATCTCCTTTCTTATAATTTGAATCCATTAGTTTCAGCACTCTCTGGAGCTACAGAAAATAAGCTTGCTCCATGATGTGGAAGATGGCTACCATATCAGCTCACCGTCTTCTCTTTCCCAGGTTGCACATGCCCAGCTTCTTCAGCTGTTCTTCATAGGTCTTGCTTTCTGTCACCTTAGTCATTCTCCTCTAGACATGTTCCTGCTTGTTGATATTTTTTTCAAACAATGGTGCCCAGAACTGGACAGAATACACCAGGTGAAGCCTGACCAAAGAAAAATACAGTAGTATTACTTCTTTCCTTGATCTGGACACTGTACTTCTGTTGATGCAGCCCAGTATTTCATTGACTGTTTTTGCTGTGGCTCTACACTGTTCATGTATAGTTTTTAAGTTGTATAAGACTCCTAGATCCTTTTCACGTGTACTACTTCCACCACAGCCCTAACATTTTTTAAACTACTTTTTCAAGTCTGCATTGATTCTGAGCTTTCGCTCATTTAAACTTCTCCTTACAAATACTGGTTATTCGTTTGCACTCTTCCTTGGTGATTTGCCCCTCCTTCCTTTTTGTATATGTGCTCCTTAAAATTCTTAGTTCCTTGGAAAGTTTCTTATGCAGCCAACTAGCTTCTTTAGATGTATAATGGTTTTCTTTCATATACAAATTGCTTGTGATTGTGCCTTTATTGATATATTATTAAGAACTCCCCTTAATCATGAATTTCCTTCTCTGTGTGTATTTCTGACTATAGGGTATCATCTAGTATTTCCTTAAGCTTTTTGAAATTAGATTTCTATAAAATCCAGAGTGCACATGACACTCTCTGCCTTTCCTTTCATCAGTATAACTTCCAAGAATTATTATAAAAAATGGCCCCACATAATACCCAGTCAAGACAATAGTGCTTGTTTAGAATTGTTTATAGTGAGTTAGATAGCTGGTTGGGTGTACTATTCCACACTTTGCCTTCTGAGAGAAAAGCCAGCCTGTGTAGCCTTAGGCAAGGGGCACAGTGCCAAGGCAGCCATGAAGAAGGGAATGATTTCTGAGAACTCTGTATCTTGGAAAACCTGGGAAGGAGGTTGCCATAAGTTGGCATTGACTCATCAGCATGTAATTAATTATGGTGGCACAGTCCAAGTAAAGCCCAGCTCTGAATATTAATTTGGCCTGATTAGGGCTACCAGGTTCAGCAGTACCAATTCCCCAAGATTTCAGGGCTAAAACCTAAGACCAGGGAGTGAGTCCTTTTGATATTACAAGGGTGGGCAGACAAGGTTGGGGTCTGGAAGTGCTTCTGTGCTATAAGAAAGCTCATGGGACCCAAGTGCTTGTCCCCCACTGGCTCTCTCCCAAGTCCCTTCATCTCACTCTTCTTGCTTCTGGCTTTTTGGCACATTGACACTGCACAAATCCAGCCCACTTCATGCTGAGGTGGTTCTCCTCAGTGCCAGCTGGAGATGGGTGCCCTGACTTTAAATCCATCTCATACATAAAAAATCAAGTTTTCTTTTCTCCCCCACTTTTTGCCCTTGCCAAAACTCTATCCCCACCCTGCTATCTCTGACCAGAGATTGGAGACAAGAACGGGGATTCCCTGATTTATGTTCATTGATTAAGCTCATGCCAATCTACCTATTCCAGAAAGGGATTGAGAATGACTGGAATACTGTTGCTTCTTTACCTAAACCAATTGCAAGGGAACCAACAGCAGTCTGAATTATTTTGGACTCCTTTGTCCTCAGTGTCCAGAAAATAGTCTGTGTACTGGAAGGAAGGAAGAAATATCCCACTTTCTTTCAGGGCTGAACTAGTTATTATGTTTGTATGTTGGCTGTATCCAAGGTATAGTGACCCTAACAGGATTTTCAAGTGCATGAAGGGGTGTGTGCTTACTCTTGCATTTGTGTAATCTTCGCGACTACACCGGTTCTTTCCTTTCCTTTTCAGAATTTTCAAGGTGAAATGTTTAAAGAGTGTTTTACCAGTGCAACATACCCCTTGAGTCTCCATGGTGGAGCAGGGATTTAAACCCAGGTCTCCTAATCCATTACTCTGTCCACCACTCCACATTGGGTACTGCAAACTAGATACTACAGAGAGCTAATTGTAAGTGTTTGTTGTGTTAAAGACCATCTGATCATAATCCCGATTTTTCCTGACCTCCATAACTTGAGCTTGCTTTGTTTTGTGATTATCATCAGGAATTTAACACTAGTTTAGCTGGCAATCTGAAATTCAAAAACAATGCTAGGAGAGGATTGGGTGACCAAAACTGTAATGTGTTTTATTCTTCTAATGATGTCCTGACTACAGCATCTGATTTTATCCTCATCCTTCTCTTTTTCATAAGTTTCAGATTCCTGCGTATGTTTGGTTTTATTTTATTTTTTTATAAGAGAGACATGATGAGATAAATAAAACCTACACTGGGTAGATACTATAAAAAAATGCTAAAGACAAGTCTCACTGATATCCATGAAATGCAATTTAGTTGTGCTTATGATGACATGTTCCTGTTTATACTCATGCTTTGAACTCCATGGGACTTCTGGGTGTAAGGATGAGCAGGATCATACTGCGTATCTATTGTTTTGAGTGAGATTTAGTCACAGGCAACACTTGATGAATTGTATTTGTAGGGATATTTTTCTCCTTTTCCACAATAACCTTGATGGTACTATATGTTTGGGGTGAGGGGAATATCAGGTTTGCAGTCAGCCCTCTCAATGATTGTACTCTTGGCCAGATAGCCAACATTTCATTTGACCCTCTAAAGTCAGCAAATACACATGAGCATACATGCATACACAGCTCAATTCAAGGGTTGCTATAATGACCCAGATACATGTTCTTGCCTCTCTGGGAGAGGAAAAGGAACAGGATTATTATTATAAATTGAAAATTCAAGAAAGCAACAAAAACAACACATTTCTTTGTAACTCAAATAAAATAATGCACTTTTGGGGGGAATAGGAACTCCTTCCACATAAAATGACACACCGTCTTGTTTCCCTGTCACACTCCCTTGCCTGTGCAGTAAAACTTAATTTGATTGATCCTTGTCATTCATATGTTAGACACACTTCTCAAGCCACCTGCTGTGTATAAGAAAGTCAGAAAGAAAACTTTTGTGTATCTGGATGTCAGCAGACATTAGGCTTTTTGTGGTTGTTGTTGTTTCCATTGACAAAGGTGACATGTCTTGCAGTGTTTTTCTGGTTTGGCAACAGCACCCGACTGAAGTATCGCAAGTTCAGACAACATTTGTTAACTTGTGCTGAGAGAGTAGCCTTATGCGTGGGAGTATGAATGGGGAACTTGCCAGTAAAATAAAGTGAATTATTAAGAGTCTCCTCCAGCTATGTGTATCTCATTGAGCTCTCTGTCTGTCTGTATGCATGCTTTAAATTGCAACAGTGTGTGTCAAGTTTTGTGTTTATAACCTACATCACCTTCTGGGCAAAGTCTAGTATCAAAAGTGGTTCTGCACTGCTCCCCCAGTCACCAGATCACTCTCTCTTGCTTAATTGTAGATCACAGTGGGCCAGGTATGACCTGCTGGACACAAGTGCCCCCTTGCCTGTTTTTATCTCATTGGCTGCCTCAAAATTTGCTGCAGCATGGTCTTGTTTTAAGATAAACAAACAAACAAACACAGGAAAAGATAAACAAACAAACAAACACAGGAAACTCCGTATTGCAGCTGAACAAAACTTAGAGCATTAATATGTGATATACAAAAGTATCAACATCAACAACTTATATCAAACCGTCCAGAAATGGACTGAACACATTTGCATTGGAGAACTTTATTATATTATTTGCTTGCTTAGTATTAGACAGAACATTGTTAGTATATATTGTTTGATGGTTTGATATAAGTTGTTGATGTTGATACTTTTGTATATCACATATTAATGCTTTAAATTTTGTTCAGCTGCAATACGGAGTTTCCTGTGTTTGTTTGTTTGTTTTCTATTCCGCACTCCCTAGATTTTGATAAGTTTGTGTGGTCTTGTTTAAAAGCAGGATTTTGCTCCTAGAAGCATAATGGGAGTTTCCTTTAAAACAAGAGGCACGCTCCTTGAACACCTCGTTTTCATAAGAGGTTCTATGGCTACTGCCAAAACATGGTGACACAGAGGCAATGGCAGGTGCTCCCCTGGGTGCTTAGGGGTGGGTGGGATGCACTCTTTTTTGTGCATAGTTTCCTTCTTTGTTTCTCCATATCCTGTTTCTCCCCCACCTGTAGCACAGGTTTATCTTCCATCCTGCCAATTGGGTAATAATTGGTGTAATAAAGATAATTACAACATGAGTTACTCTATTAAGTGGATCTGACTGACTCCACAAGGAGAGCAATGTGCCCATACACTTTTCTTCAGCGGCATCCTCCAAGGCCTCAGTTTTACACTTGAGCATGCCCAGGCTTAGAACTGCACAGAGGGCTGCTTGCCAGGTGTCTTGTCCCAATTACATGGAGAATTATCCTCCCACCACCTGATACTTTTAGGAATGTAGAATGAGAAGCTTTTTGGGACATCCTCTCCTCATGATAGTTATGCCATGTGTTTTTCTGGTTTTGGTTGCTGTCGCCACCAGGAGGCTTCTTTTGGGATTGCTTTTGGGACTGTTCATTTGATGGGTGCAGGATGTTGGGTGCTTTTATGTTTGTAAACTGGCCAGAGTAGTGGCATGCAACTAGATGGGCTGTATAAATATTCAATTAAAAAAACCCCAAATAAATAGAATGGTGAGGTGGACGAGATGCTGAATTACCACTGCGTAGAGCGCTAGGTTGTGTATTCCTTTTGTTACAAAGGAAAAGTTGAACCAAACAGCACCAATGAGTAAGAAATACAAACTGGTTTGTTTTCAAGGGCCAGAATCCTGTTGGTTCGTTATCCTAGTGTACCTGCAATGGTGTAAACTGCCACTAGTTAATGAGTTGCTGCTTACATGTGTTGTTGCATACCAGTACACACAACTGACATCAAAAAGGGATTTAAGCAGTGAGTTTTTTTAAAAAAAATCCCTCTATAGCAGCCATCCTGCCTTTCAAGCAGTTATTATGCAGCTATATCAATGTTTAAAACAGTTCTACCCAGTAGCTAAGTAGTTGTGGTTCTGGGGTTGAATTCCATTTTTCATACACTCCATACACCAGAGTTGGGCATTTTGGTCTCCCTGGGTAGCATTTTCAATGCTGGATTCACACCAAATTAGATTTACAAAAGAGGCAGTTTTACATCTTTGCCACCTGAAGGGTTGTAAACAGTTTCCTCAAATTTCAATCACTTCCTTTGTAAAGATTTTTAAACAAACAAACAAACAAACAAACAAACAAACAAACAAACAAACATGGTTGGTATAATAATCATCCCAGCAAATTTTCTGTATTTTGTCATTGGGGTACCTTTTTGTCCCAGCCACAATAATGTGTAGGGACCAAAAGTGTTCTATCTTATTTTATTTTATTTTGAGAAATCATGATGCTGAGAGGAAGTACGTACTTGAGTTGTCAGCAGGTTGGTCACTGGGATTCTCAGTGAGTTCAGGAAAGGAAAAAAAAATGTGAAATTAACCCAAGTTTTAGCTCAATAACAACCCTATTTCTAACTCCACTACTAACACTGAATATACTGGAATTCTCACTGAATCAGGCAACATCTCACAATTCACTCAATCCAATTTTTTTAAAAAAAATCCTTGTGAACGAGGGTTAATGCTACTGTAGATAGATGTCCACACCTGAGGTAAAAGTTAATTGACCCAGCTATGTGGGTGGAGACCAAGGAAATTAGCTTCATCTTAGAAAAATGCTGATTCTGTGGTTAGGAGTCATGCAATCATTCAGTCATCTATACTTGGCTCACTGCCTCACGCTGACTGCCAGGAAGATATGAATCTTGTATGATGATAGTGATAGCTGCAATGACTATGCCCCAGCCCTCCAGGGTGGGTCTTTACACATGTCTCCTGTACCTTTCAGCCTCAGCTCAGGAGGAGAGATGCGAATATACACATCGACTTCTAAAAATAGACCCATATAGTGGGTGGTGGTAGCAGGATATCCTTGGACTCTTAAGGTCCAAGGGCCACCACAGGCCACACACCCACTGAAAACACAATGTAGGCCACATATTTCATGTTGCCCGCCCCTGACCTGAGCCTTTATTTACACTGAGCAAATTAACAGAGCAACTACAATTACATCAGGGTTTGTTCCTTGGCTTCCTGAAAAAGTGTCCTGCGATGGATGGAGAGGGGAAAGATAGAGGACCCTTTTGACAGGTTTTAGGCTCTTTCTTTGACTGAAAATAGTGCCCTCCCCAGCAGATATGTAGAGGTTCAGAAAAGCAGAAGACATTCAAAGAAGAAGGCAGTTTGGGTGTGTTTAAGTTGGGAGGACAAGAAATGGCTAAGGGGGGAGTTCATGTTTCCTGTCAAGCTGCTTGGCATATGTGAGAGGTAGAGGACGAACCTGACAAAGTGGTTTGCAAAATAAAGGATACTGTTCTAGCCATTATAGGGAAGATTGACAGCCTTGTCAGATTCTGAACTGTAATACATTAATATACATCTAGTGAATTACTTAAAATCACTTTCTACAGTGTGTAGCAAATTGTGAGGGTCTGCAGCTTCCATAGCTACAACTATCAAATGAGAAAAGAGAGCATAGAAGTTTTTGTTCTTGGACTTAATGGTAATTTATTTTTTAAATCTCTAGTTTTAAAGTAAGAGATTGGTTGATTCATTTTAGGCCCCTAGGGCAGTGCTTTCACAGAATATACTTACACAAAGGGGAGAAGGTACAATGTTTCTTAAATGGAGAAATGTGACCCCACTGGCTTAGAAGGTCATGGCTAAGGATCTTTGTAAAAAAGTTTTAATTTCCTTCTTTCCAGACTGGAACTTACAACAGAAATGCAAAAAGCTGTAATGTCATGGCAAGCCCCTTCTTTCACAGCTTATTTTACATCCAGTCTTGAAAAATACATAGAAACATTATCTTTTAAAATGGCTAAGTAAAAATGTAAGGTGTCATATCCTGTGCTCAACTCTGCAGAGCTTGGAGAATCACCTTTCAAAATTAGAATTACAGTTCCCAGACTCCAAATTAGGTAGTTGCTATTGTAGTTAGCCTTTTTTTAAAAACAGGAGCACTTTGATATCCCATTTATCGAAATTAATTAAAATAGTTAATTTTTTGAAAATCCAAATGCTACATGCTAGCAGCCAGAGGTATGGAACACTCTCCTCTTATCCAGACTCTTCTGCAGGCAGGAGATCTAGTTTTCATTCCACTTGTTTACCCTGAATTGTGTAGTTGTTCAGAGTTGGGGAAGTTATTTTTAACAAGCAATTTTTTTACCTTTATGGTAACAAGATACCCCAAAATTGTTACTTACTACGAAAACTTCCATTGATAGTGGTAACTATTTAATTCTTCATTTCCCACAAGTAACCCAACAGTAACCATTAGGCACTTTAAATAATCCTGAATGCTACAAGTTGTTAGCCAATGGTGCAACAACAACAACAACACACCCTATACCTCATTTTGGGTCCACTCCATCTTTGTCTCAGCATCCATTGCAGAACATGAGCCAGAAGTACTTGAACCATGGGATATTCCTCTTCCACCACATAGTGAAGCCACATCTCTGTAATTATAAAAACAGTTTTAAATGTTATAGTTACATCATAAATGGAATGATTTTTTAAATAATTAAGTTAAATTGATAAGTAACTTAGTTATGCCTTTGTTACAGGAAAATAATTTTATTATAAGTAACTTGTTACTTGTAGCAAGGTACGTACTTCCAGACTCTGATCTGCACACAATGGGCAGAATCCTGTTGTTCTGTGTGCTCTCCAGAGTGTTCTTCTGCAAGCATAAATTGCTCTTTGGAAAGAATGCTTGTGCATGGAGTGAATGGATCTCTCCTTGCACATTCCTGGAAAATGTCAGACTACCTACACAACAGATAGTTGTGCATGTGACTTGTTGGAACAGGATCCTGTTCAACTGATCCAGGCTGGGAATGTAGAAAAGATCTAGTGATCTATAGAATCCCATGGAACAGTTAAACATGAATAGGCAAGTGACTTCACAGACTGAAATGTGAGAACTGGGTTGTTTTTTTCAGTTAAACACCGTTTTGAAATATAATGCACAGCAGAAAGACTATTTGTGTGCAGAAATACATTGGAATAACAAGTAGACAAGTTCAGTCCATTGAGGTGTAACTAAATCTTACTGTGACTAGCTTTAGCACTAATGATGATGCATTCATGGACACCTTGACTGAATGACATGTAAATATAGGGGCGTCTCGCTGTCTAAGTCTGGGGAGGCCAATGATGTTCATGGTGAGGTTCCTCCCTGGGCCATGTGTACTTATGTGCTGTTTCCAGTGGAAAAACCAACTACACACCTCGTTGCAGCACTGATTGCATGACCATTTGCAAAACCACTGGCACAGATGGTAGTATGCCTAGCAGCTTGAGAAACAAACACACTACAGCTTGAACAACCAGCAAAACCCCTGGAATTCTAGTGTGTTTCTTTTCTCTACCATTGTTACACTGAATTTAGGCCTTTGAAGACAATACAGGACAATGTCGATGCATTGGGAAAAGAATTACAAAAATCACAGTAGGACATTGGGCTTCTTAAAACCAATTAAGCCAACGTGACAAAATAGAAAGCAAGCATTTGCATTTTGCAGATATTCTAATCAAGCTCAATGAAAAGCAAAATTAAGGAGTGTGGTGTTGTTGGGGAAAATCTTGCTTAGAGTTGAAGTTGTGGACTCTTAATTTAGCCATAGATTCCAGGCACAGAATAGAAGGAGATGGAGGATTTAATTGGGTTAGTCCCTCCCAGATTTCAGATTGCACCTATGGCTGGTGGAACACAGAAGGAAATATTGTCAAAGGGTAACTGAAGTAGATTTAGAATTAGGGACTTCCTGTTTGAAAAAAAAATACTATTTTTACCTGCAATTTACAGACTGTTGGGGGGAGAGTTGGTTGGTTAGTGGATTGGGTTAAAAACAGCAGTGAGATTTGAAGTCAGGTTTTGTGATATTTCAGAAATTTATTAGAATACGCAGCTACAGGAAAATGGCAGGGAAGGCTTAGGTGGTTAAAAATCTGCTGATTTCTCTTCTGTCACATTTTTGTAAATTAAACTGTAATTACTAGGAGACAAGACATCTCTGTAGGAGTGCTCAGCAGAAATACATGCTTAGCTTGTCTTCTCCAGCCAGTTGCCTTGGTGTTAATTTATAGGTTAAGATTGACTCCAAATGGTACCATTCATCAAATGTGCGCTGGCTGGTTGAATTGCAAAAATTGCAGAAAAGGCATTAACAGGGCATCAGTTTTGTTTGTTTGGTGTCCCCTTCTCATAAAAAATAAATTCATTTTTGAGTAATGACCATTTTTGGCTGGTTCAATTAGCAGTAAATAGTTCTTCAGAGTGCAGTGCTGTAATGGGAAGTGAGGTTAGAGTTTAATGGCTACCATAAGTTGGAACAGTGTTAAAACAGCCATCCTGTTTCATTCAGCTGTACAATTGGTGCTCTGTCTTTCCAAACGTCACTTGGTGCATTAAAAAGGAAAGACCCTGATTTTGCTGTGAATAAATTTTATTACTTTCCCTCTGCTGCTCTGTTAATTTTGACTAGCAATATCTGTGTGAGGCTGGGCAAAGAAGAGATTAACCCTTATTAACTGCTGCCTGTTCCTGAAAGGTGTTTGAGACCGCTACCACCTCACTTTTCATAGGTTCTCTGTTGGATGGGAGGGGGGGGGTTGGTTGGGGAGAGGAGAAATAGAACCTCACACAAACCGAGGCAGCATAACAATGTAATGTCATATGTTTGGATAAAATTGAGAGATGCTGCTGCTGCTGCTGCATTTGAGAAGCAAGGTGCTCATGAAAAGATATAGCCATGGAGATTCATTTCAATGTTAACTCAAGAAATGGCAAAAAATATACATATAGGGGGAAAATCACGTGTGAATCTCTGCAGAACTTGGAAAAGTTACTTTGGGGGCTGCAACCCCCAGAATCTCCCACCCAGCATGATTGTGACCATAATAATAATAATCTTAGAATTATGGATCATCAACTCCAGCTCCTGTCAAGAAGGCACAGTGGGGAATCAAACTCTCAACCTCTGGCTCTGATTCTGAATTATAATCTGCAATTTCTCCAAATCCTGTTGTTGTGAGGTGGACTATGTTTTACTTTTATCAGTTTAATATGTGGTTGCACAGATACATGAACTTACCTTGATAGCCCCACTGTTTAAATTCTTATTTTGTTATTAAAACTGATTGATGCAATACTACAGAGAGAGAGAGAGAAAGAGAGACACTACTGCTGGGAGGCAGTGGAAGACAGGAGGGCCTGGCGTGCTCTGGTCCATGGGGTCATGAAGAGTCAGACACGACTTAACGACTAAACAACAACAACAACAACTGCAGATAGGGGAGGAAAGGGGAATTTTATTGGATTGGACTCTAATTTTGTTCCCCCAGGACACACCAGAGGCTACACCACCGGTGGTGCTGAATTTTAGTAGCAGTTGGGGGAAAACTGAAACAAGCCCATCACTTTGCTTAAGTGCAGTATAATGGTTTGCTGCAGAAATATGACAGCAAGGTGTGTTAAGCCATTTGTTTGCTTTGTTTCCCTCTTGTCACCAAAATTTAGCAGTACTGCTATAGGCCATTGAAAGCAAAATGCTTGCTTTAAATGGAACTTTGTTCCCCTGGTTGACACCAAGATTTGGTGGAACAATTGTCTTGGGGGTTTTGGAGGCTGAACACAACTCACAGGCCACCTCTCCATCCCCTGACTTATAACAAATTGCAACAGTATTGTTCAGCATTGACTCAAAAAAATTAATAATTTTTCCATTGGTAGCTGAAAATTGCAATAGTTCTGTTGAACACACATTTAATGCTATGGTAACTGGAGACAGACTTGACAGCATGCCACATGTGCAGGAAGATGTGGGGCCGGAGGGAGAGCAAACTCTCACTGTTATGAGAAGACTGTATCCTATCCAGATTGTATCCTACCTCTGCATCCCACCAGTCCTATGGTGGCAACAACTAAGAGCCTCTGTTCAATCTAGAAAATGAACTAGGCAGCTCAGTCTAAAACAGGAGTGTGTGACATGCAGCCAGTCTGCCCCTCATTGAAATAAAACCAGACAAGCCAGTCTGCCCCTCATTGAAATAAAACCAGAAGGCAGAAAGAGAAGGGAGAAAATGGCTATTTCTGGAAGTCTTCAGTAGTGACAATTCTCTTTTAAAAGGAGCTATTCCCCCCTCACCTTGTTTTAGCCCCTCTCCAAGGATTTTTGCAAAGATAGAGCTACAACCACTCCTAGTTTCCTTTGAGATGTGTATGCAGGCCACAGTGGGTTAAAAAAAAAAAGAGAGAGAGAGAGAGAGAAAAGGCCCCTAGAGGTTGCTCACTCTTAGTCCAGGACATGTCTGCTTGGACTGCTGGTGGTGGGTGGTGGGTGGGAATGAAATATTTGTTGAAAGATGCCACTGTATTTAGTTCCAGAAGCAAGCCACAGTGAATGTCCAGGTCCAGGTCTCTCCACCGCCTTTCTCCCAAATCCTACCAATAAAGGTGCTGGGTGTGCCCAAAGTTGCATCATAAGAGCAACATCTGAGCATCAGACAAAGAAGTACAAATAGTTCAGCCTTGTCATCTCACTAGTGGATGTTTTTGAGGGGCCAAAGGAGAAAGGTGACTCTACTCAAGAAAAACTTAGGAAGGGAAAGGAGTCTGGCAGGAAAAATTCTCCTTGGTTGGGAGAGTTCAGATAATGATGTAGCATAGCCTAAGCAAGAGGGGAGGACAAGCAACGACTGTATCTCAGCCTCAGCTGGTTACCAAGTTGCAGGGCATTGGCTGAAATCTCAGAGTTGCTCTCCTTTTCCACATCCCCATGGAGGGAGAGAACACTCAAAGAAAGAAGTACGAGGGAGAAAGATAATTTGATTTTTATGTGGGAGATGGTCTGAAGACAGGACACCTTTCTCTGTCCACTTCCAGCTAGCCCCCAGGTTCAGTGACTCGGGTGTTTGCATGTGCGCTGTGCTGCCTGATCCACCTTTGACATCACAAAGCCTCCCCAATCTTCTGGTTTTGATCATAAAATCGCAAGGAATGGGATGCTGCTGAATCCAGTCATCCTATCATTCTTTTTTCTCTTTCATGACTTTGTACGGAACATTGTCCTTGGAACAGGTGTGAAAAAGTAGTCCATCACTCTATCCGCTACTACACCACACTGTGAATCCACAGTTTGCAGTAGAAAGAATAGGTGTGAAAAAAAGTATTACATTGAATTCATGTTTTTTAAATTTCTAATTTATTCATATAAGTTATTTTATCCCAATTCGAGCATTGTTTATGTAGGTTTTCAATTCTTCAGCCTGTTTGAATTGTGTCTTGATTGTTTTAAAGTAATTAAAATGTGTTATTTTCCTTTTAATGTGATTGTATTTATTGCATCCCACTCTGAGATCTCTCAATATAGGGTGAGTTAGAAATATTTTAATAAATGCAACACACACACACACACGCACGCACGCACGCACACACACACACACACACACACACACATACTATAGCCATTTTGTCTGAATGGATTTTCATTGCAAGAATATTTTCAGTGTTCTATTTCTCATCTGGGATTTTCTGTTAGATTTGAATAATTTCTGGCTCAACTATGCTCTCTCACTTTGGGACAGACACTATACAGCCCTTGGATACTGTGTCAAGCAGCTTTCAGTGACTGCATTAATATTTTAAATATACTTATTTTTTTTATTTATTGGATGCACTTCCCAACTTTCTTCCTCAAACGGGATTCCAGGTGGTTTATAATAAAATTGAATAAATCAAATCCCATTAAAGCAGAAAGCAAGAATAAGCATTACATATGAAAAAAATACAATTTTAAACATACCAGTAAAAGGAAAAAGAGTCCCTTCCACGACACCTGAGGTCAATTGCCAAATGTATACTCAAATGAAAAAGTATTTGGCTGCTGGCAGAAATAGAGAGGGAGCAGCCCTTAGCCCCACCCCCCAACTCAGTAAAGAGCTTTGGAGTCTCAGAGTGGCCACCAAGAAAGTCCTCTTACATCTACACCAACTACAAGCAAGGAAGGCATTGGACACAGCACATACACATTTTTGTTCTCTCAGCCACTGCCAATAATTCGAAGGTGACCAAAGATGAACTATTTCTGCACATAGCCACATGGAAACTCACCACAGAACACTGTGTTCCGCAAAGCAATGTTAGGATAAATGCCACTTGACCACTTCCTCTCTGTGTGTGTGTGTGCGCGAGCGCGCACGTATGTGTGCACACACATGTATGTTATGTGCTGTCACGTCTGACTTATGGTGACCCTCATAGCATTTTTGAGGCATGAGAAATGTTCAAGAGATGGTTTACTACTGTTACTCCCCAATGAGTGTCTATACTTTGAACCCAAGTCTCCTGAGTCCTAGCCTGTAACTATCCATTATCCCACATTGACTGTCCTAAATACTCAATGCATACTCTAAATTTGTATATTTTGATAATACTTTTTAACTGTGATGGCTTCTCTCAAAGTGTATGGGGAGCTGAAGGTCAATAATCCTTTCACAGAAACAGCAATGCCAAATATTCCCACTTCTGACAGTGACTAGAAAGTAAAAGCTCTAGTTTTCTAGAATTTTCTGGCTTATACATTTTTCAGGTAGTATAAATAGATGTAATTAGAGATGCTTTAACAACATGAATATTTGCAACATTCCATGGGTTATTTGGAGAGCTAAAACTAGACATATTATATTATATATTGCATAACAATCCTTTATGAAAAGCTGAAGTTACTTCAATGTTGCTTCATATGAAAAACAGCTATGCAATCCTAGACATGTCTCTTCTGAGCTAAGCCTGTTGACATCAGCTGATTTTCCTCCTGGGTAAATGGGTATACGATTACAGCCTAAATAAATAATAAAATCACAGAAAAACATGAGCACACAATGAAAGCAAATATGCTTAGCTCGGCGACCTATTGCATGCAGCTTGGCTATGCTGATGATGTTGCACCACTAGGCCAGAACAGGCAAGCCTGATCTGTTTGCTGGATATATAGAGGCCTGTATCTTTAAGTGATTTTGCGACTCTGCGTAGCTCACACTGGTTTCAGCAGAACCTTACATGGCAATCAGCATGCCACATAATTTCCCTTATGAGATCTGAGGGGCCATGGTTGCTGGTGGGAGGGGTAAGAGGAGCTTGGGGTGGCGTGTCAGTCTGCTAAGTGAAAAATTGAGGAGACTGGCTCAGCCAGCAGAATATTCCGGGAAGGTGAAAGCTCCAGTTTCAGTCAAGGCCTGGGTGGGGGCAACAAGAATGGATTCTTTTAATGCAGGCAGAGGTTGTCTGGCTAACCCTCAATGAGGTTTAAAAATCCAAAAGGTGCAATAATTGAAAATCTGTGTATATTCAAAGCAATATTTTAAATACCGCACAAGTGTAGGGTGGGTTTTCCTCCCATTTAAAGTGATGGTTTTTCCATCCTTGTGCAGGCCAGTTGCTCTCTAGAGCCTGCAATATTTCTTCCTCCAAATGGTTGAGGGGTGTGCAGTCTTGCCGTTCTTGTCAAATGACAGGAGTGAAGAAGGCCTACAGTTTGGACAATTCTTTGGGTTACTTTTTGGTGGATAGGCTTAGACTTAGTTATTTCAGCCATGTCATGAAATCAACATCACTGGAGAAAGATGTCATGCTTGGAATGGTCAGTGGTAAAAGACAATGAGGACATCAAAGAAAGCGTTGGTTGGATGTAATCAAAGCAGACACTGCCCAAAATATAAAGCAACTGAAAGAAGCTGTTCAAGGTCAGAAATCATGGAGAGAGCTGGCTAATGGAATCACCAAGGGTCAGATGTGACTGAATGGATAATTTGATTCAAGACGTATGGGTATAACTGACACAGAATAAAACAGTTTTGATAAATAAGACTGTGGGGAAGTCCAGCCTGGAGTTTAGAAAGTGTATTTATTTGGACTACAACTTCCAGAATCCTCTAACCGATTTTTCTAGTAAGAACATGCAGAGTGTTTGTTTCTGTATCTTCCTTTTAGATGCTTAGCTATAAACATGGTGGTAAGAAAGAATGACTAAAGGTGCACTGTGGAAAGCGATCATGTTAATTTAAGAAGCAAAACCAACCTCAAATACATGAGTAATTTGAAGGTTGGTATGTTCAGTGTCTTCAGACAAATGTCAACAATGGACTGAATTAGGAGTATTTGTGTGATTCCAAGGTGATTCCAGGGCAGAGCCAGGCACCAGGCAGAGTAAATGACAACAGATTCTTCATGCCCTATTTGGTACTCAGTATGGTCAGTGATTTGATTTGAAGAAAAGATGATCCAGTAGACTGAACTGCTGACACCAATGGAAAAACTGAGCCTCACAATAAAGCCCAGCATCTCCTTGGACACTCCACTGAGGAATGAGGGTGGTCACCATACAATATATATACATCTAGATACAGACACATACAAACATAATATACACTTGCAGCTGCAGTACCACCCATTTCACAGGGTAAAAGGAGTAGGGAGAATAGGAAAAAAAATGTCATTGTTTAAGTAGCCTTTTTGCATTCTCAGACATTATTATTATTATTATTATTATTATTATTATTATTATTATTATTATTATTATTATTATTTTGTTCTCTCCCTCAGCCTTATTTTACTGAACTTTACTAAAAAGCTCTATTATCAGTTTGGCAATGATCCACATTGTCTTTATCTAGGTACAAAGCAGTTGGTGGGTGGCATTCCACACACCCATTCCAAAGCAATTTACAGTGCAAACACATCGTCTCCAGATGTTGCTGAACAACAAGTCCCATCATGTCTCACCATTGACTACACCAGCAAGGACTGATGGAAGTTAAAGTCCTACAACTGTGGCCAGTCCCTCATGTGCATTCAAAGACAATTCAGTGTTGTGTGATTCCTATCAGAACTCACAGATTTCCTCCATTCGTCTCAATTCTTTGATTTCCTTGTATTCATTATTTGGATCATACCTCCAGTCTTGCGAGCTGAAAAGAGAACTCAGAGAGAGGGTTAAGTGACTAGCAAATAAGACTCAGAGTGCTGTTTACCTCTCAGGTCTTGTTATGCTGTCAGCCTGAGGTTCCAGCTCAATAAATCTGGTAGGCCTAGCAATGGTCCCTTATGTATTGCAGCCCACCTCATAAAACTACTACATAATTAACTGCAGTTCAGTACAACTGGCAGTATTTGCTGAGTAAAGGTCTAGTGCTGAGCACATAAACCTGTTCCCAGCCCTATAGGCTCAGGGAGGGGAATTGTATCTATTGTCAGCACATGCTTTATCTGTTTTGAATATAAGAAGATAATTCCCCCACCTCCTCCTCCTGTGTTCCTTGCTGCTGGGATTTTGATGAGCCAAAAATTATAAATAGGAGAGAAAGATGGAGAAGCTTGATTCCTTTTGATTTGGATCTGAGCCAGCAAGTGTTGTGGTGTTTGAAGAAACCACAGCTATCTGCATGATGTTGCCGAGCCAGTATGATCTGGATTCCTGCGAGTCATGTCCTTGAGTTTTACTGCACACCAGGTATTCTTCAGCATCCTTCCTTTGGTGCTCTGAAAAGAACTGATTTTTTAAAGAGTTGTACAGGTTTGAAAAATGGGTGTAGTGGCAATCAGTCTGCAAAGCATGTGTTTTATGCTCCTGGGGCTGCCTAAGGAAGGGTACCAGATGGCACCCTCTCAAGTCAAGATGTATGGTACCCAAGGCCAGTCAAAGAATTTAGACTCCTGAACCAGAATATTTATGTATTTATTTCAATTTCTATACCACCCTGCAATCAGTCCCAGAGGTCCCACACATGACTCACATGTAGACTTGCACAAAACACTGAGTTTTATTCACAGCTGGGAAAAGGAACCAACAAAACAGGGTATAACTTCAAATAAGGAGAAACAACAGGTTGCTCTACCCTAATTCTTGGAATGTGGAGGCGAGAGGCTCATTGATTGTGCTCTTCAGAATGGAGAGGGAGAATGAATGAACCCCTTTTCCTCAAGCAGATTGAGGAGACCCCGGAGGTGGGCCAGACAAGGAGTGGTGGCTGCAGGGATGGAATATAGCCACCGTCATCCACCCTCATACCATGGTCTCCACCATCTCTGACTTGTCTAACTCCCTTGCCTCCGGGGTAGGTGAATGTGGGCATGTGTTGGAGGAGGCTTTTGGGTGCCTCTCAGTCAGCTGCAGGAAGAGTTGGTGTGGGCCTCTGTCTAGCTGTTGGGTCCTAGGAGTCAACCTTGAGCAAGGTCTCAATGGTCCTCTGACAGCTTGTTCCTTGGCCACAGCACCTCCAGTGGTGACGGTCCTTCTCTTCCCCATAAGAAAGCCTCCAGTTCCACTGAACATGCTGTACTCTCTTGACTTCCTTTGGTGGCATGGTTAACTGGACCCACTCACCAGTCCAAGGACTGTAATGGTCTACGTATGACTTCCCAGCTGACACGATCTAGTAAGCACTTGTCCAGTGCTTCTGCCAGACTAGCCTCCCAATCTACTGTCTCTGAAGCCTCCTCCCTGTGTTCTGTCTCTCTCAACTTCTGCTCCACCCTTAAATTCCCCTTTTCTTGAGGCCCCCTTCTGCTCACTAGCTGTCCCTCTCCCTCTGGTTGTCTGGTGGCCCGTGGTTCTGGTTCTTCTGCATGACCCCAGTCCATAGGGGAACTGCAAGTGGGGAACTCTTGGGGAGGCATCCATTGGGGTTGAGGCCCACTCTTGGATTGTCCAGCCTTGGGGCAGGGCCCTTGCTGGACCCACATGCCCCATTAGTGTTGCCATTCTCTGGGCAGTTTATAATATTATTTATTTATTTATTTATTTATTTCTTACATTTTTATCCCGCCCATCTAGTCATTTTGACTACTCTGGGCGGCGTACATCAGTGTACCAATAAACAATTAAAATATCATCAATATTCAAAAATAAAAATAATTAATCATTCAAGATGGAACTAAATCAAATTAAATCAAAACAAATCAAATCAAATAATGCCCGGGGGGAAGGCTTGCCTGAACAGCCATGTTTTTAATTGGCTTTTAAAAACGCCCAGCGAGGAGGCCATACGGATCTCTGGAGGTAGGTTGTTCCATAGCCGAGGAGCCACCGCCAAAAAGGCCCGGTTTCTTGTCCTTTCCCTCCAGGCCTCTCTCGGCGTCAGGCTCCCCAGTGTCACCTCCAGACTAGATCGAGTGAAATGGGTAGACTTTGGTGGGAGAAGGCGTTCCGCCAGATATCGAGGTCCTAAGCCGTTTAAGGCTTTGTATGTTATCATCAAAACTTTGAAATCGACGCGGAAGCGAACGGGCAGCCAATGCAATGCGGCCAGAGTGAGAGAGATATGATGGTATTTCCTCACGCCACTAATAAGTCTGGCCGCCGCATTCTACACCATTTGAAGCTTCCGCGTCAGTCTCAAAGGTAGCCCCACGTAGAGTGCATTACAATGGTCTAATCTCGAGATTACGAGCGCATGCACTAATGTGGTGAGCACCCCAACATCAAGATAGGGACGCAGCTGGGCAACCCGCCTAAGGTGAAAATAGGCGGATCGGACCACTGACGCCACCTGGGTTTCCATGGTGAGCGCCGGGTCCAGATGTATCCCCAAGCTACGAACCTCACTCTTCGCGGTAAGAGTCACCCCCCCAAATGAGAGGGAGTTTCCCAGACCGCTGATGGCAGGGCTACCCACCCTCAGTACCTCCGTCTTGTCCGGGTTCAGCCTCAACCCATTCTCCTGCATCCATTGCAGTACAGTCTCCAGGCAGCGCTGAAGGGACAGAACGGCATCCACTGTAGTTGGAGAAAAGGAGATGTAGAGCTGTGTGTCATCAGCGTACTGATGGCACGATGCTCCACATCCCCTGATGACACCACCCAGCGGCCTCATATAGATATTAAACAGCATTGGGGAGATTATCGAACCCTGTGGAACCCCACAATTGAGGCTCCACGGGGACGAAACCCTCTCCCCAAGCTGTACTCTCTGAGGACAGTCCTCCAAGAAGGATTGGAGCCAAGCAAACGCCAGGCCACCAATTCCCAGCTCGGACAGCCTCCTCAGGAGGATACCGTGGTCGACGGTATCGAAGGCGGCTGAGATATCGAGGAGGACCAGCAGGGACGTTTTTCCCCTGTCGGCCTCCCTCAATAGGTCATCATACAGGGCGACCAATGCCGTTTCTGTACCATGGCGCGGCCTGAAACCCGACTGGAACGGATCCAGGGCATTTGTTTCATCCAAGTGAGCCTGAAGCTGGTCGGCCACCACCCTCTCCACCACTTTGCTGATGAAAGAAACATTGGCGACGGCTTGTAATTGCCAATATCGTCCGCCGCCAAATTTAGTTTCTTTCTTATGGGCCTAATGAGTGTCTCCTTGAGGGCAAGAGGAACCTTGCCCTCAAGGAAAGACCCATTAATTATTTCTGTTGCCCATTCTGTTGTTACAGGCCTGGCTGCTTTGATTAGCCAGGCCGGGCAAGGGTCAAGGGATGAGGTGGATATGCAATATGCAATAAAAACATAGCAATATATTTAAAATAAATACAAAAAGTACAAAAAAATTGCAAATGAACCCTGTCACTAGCTGAAACTACTTTCCCTACAGGCATTGTTCCCTTTCTTTAGAAATAAAAATCCAATAATAAATTGAAAAGCTTTATGCCCTTTCTTTACATCCTAAGTCAACTTCTTGAGCTGGTCGCTTCACATTTATCTTGTGGTAGCCTGCCCAATGTGCTCTACATTTCCTTGATAGAAGCAAGTTCCAGGGAAGAGGTGGATGGGTTGTTTCCTTGTGAGGACCAGCACTGTAGACAGAATGGAGACCTGTGGCCCTCCCCATGTTGTTGTGTCCAACTGCTATCACTCCCAGCCAGCAAAGGCCAGGGATGGTAGGATGGGTAGTCCACCAGTATATAGTGGACCATAGGTTTCCCACTCTTCCTGCAGACTATGACATTTAGGGGGATTTGTTTATTTACAGCTTCACCAAATGAGCAGGGGAGTGAAGCATATTGCTGCACTTTAAGGTAACATCATTCTCTCCCCCACAAGAACAACACTATGCAGACCTTGGCTTGTCTTCAACACCATGCTGCTGCATCTGAGTGAATCTTCCATTTCTTGACTACCATGACTACATTTGATTTTGAACAAGGAACTATTTCCTTCCACACCCACAGAAGCTGGCTTAAGTACATCTGTTAGCCACAAGCCATCAGCTGCTTTGCCTAATGGACAATGTACTGAGGCCTGCATATTAGGGCAGATGTAAATAGACTCAGAGATAGCATCTTTTTCATTTAGCTAGAAGATGTTGGAAGGATAAGTTCATGCACAAGCTTACACAGCTGTTTGGAGACAAATAAGACCAAGATTGTATAGCAATTCTGATTTTAAAAGTGCTATGTAAATAATAAAGATGATGATAATGATTTACCTAGCCCTGGAGCGTTGTAGAGAAGAAAGAAGAAATCACCCCAGTAGTAATTTATTTTTTGTCTTTAAGTACTGTATACAAATATGAATAGATTCAGCTTGCTCATGGGTGCTGATGTGGTTCTGGGGTGTGTGAAAGCTGCCACCTGTGATCTGGATCCTTGTTCCTTACGGTTGGTTGAGGCCTATTCAGAGAAAGTGAAAGAGTTCCTCCCGACTATAATCAATACTGTACCTCATTGTCAGAAGGAGTCTTCTCAGAGGCCTTGAGAACAGCAGTTATTAGATCTTTATTAAAGAAATCTGCTAAGGACACGAGGCAAGTGTCTAATTGGCAAGTTTCCAAGCTGTTCTTTTTGAGTAAGGTTGGTGAAAAGGTGGTAGCAGAAGAACTCCAGAAACACCTAGAGGATGCATCCATACTTTACCCTTTCAAGTCTAGCTTCTGACTTGCCTATGGTATTAAGACAAACATAGTGGATTATCTCTTTTGTTATCTGGACAAGGGGGAGTTATCTTTGCTGGTATTGTTAGATCATTCAGCAGCCTTTGGTACAATGGATCATGAGATATTGTTGAGGAGGTTGGAGAGAGACCTAGGTCTTGCCAGAGCAGTAATGCAGTCATTTTCATCTTTTCTTTGTAAGACAACCCAGAGAGTAATGGTAGAGGATTGTCTGTCATCCCCTGGGAACTGTCACGTGAAGTCCTGAATGGCTCAGTTTTTGCTCCAATGCTCATACATGAGACCACTGTCAGACATCATCTGTGGCTTTGGAGCTGGATGTCATCAATATGCTGATGGCATCCAGTTACATCTTACATTAACTAAGCAACCTGAGGCAACCATGACAGTCCTTATTGTTTAGAAGCTGTGATCAGGTGGCTGAGGGTCAACAAATCGAAGCTGGATCTGCACAAGACAGATGTGATGCTGGTTTGTTGTTGTTTAGTCGTTAAGTCATGTCCAACTCTTCGTGACCCCATGGACCAGAGCACGCCAGGCCCTCCTGTCTTCCACTGCCTCCCGAAGTTTGGTCAAATTCATGTTGATAGCTTCGATGACACTGTCCAACCATCTCATTCTCTGTTGTCTCCTTCTCCTCTTGCCTTCACACTTTCCCAAAATCAGGGTCTTTTCCAGGGAGTCTTCTCTTCTCATGAGATGGCCAAAGTATTGGAGCCTCAGCTTCAGGATCTGTCCTTCCAGTGAGCACTCAGGGTTGATTTCCTTCAGAATGGATAGGTTTGTTCTCCTTGCAGTCCAGGGGACTCTCAAGAGTCTCCTCCAGCACCTCAATTCTAAAGCATCAATTCTTCGGCGGTCAGCTTTCTTTATGGTCCAGATCTCACTTCCATACATCACTACTGGAAAAACCATAGCTTTGACTATGCTGACCTTTTTCGGCAAGGTGATGTCTCTGCTTTTTAAGATGCTGTCTAGGTTTGTCATTGCTTTCCTCCCAAGAAGCAGGCGTCTTTTAATTTCGTGGCTGCTGTCACCATCTGCAGTGATCATGCAGCCCACTAAAGTAAAATCTGTCACTGCCTCCATATCTTCCCCTTCTATTTGCCAGGAGGTGATGGGACCAGTGGCCATGATCTTAGTTTTTTTGATGTTGAGCTTCAGACCATTTTTGGCACTCTCCTCTTTCACCTTCATTATGAGGTTCTTTAATTCCTCCTCACTTTCTGCCATCAGAGTGGTATCATCTGCGTATCTGAGGTTGTTTCTTCCGGCAATCTTAATTCCAGTTTGGGATTCTTTGCTTTCTTGCATTTCCTTTTTTTTTGGATGGTTTTTGTTGCTGCCTCCTGTACAATGTTACGAGTCTCCATCCATAGTTCTTCAGGCACTCTGGCCACCAAATCTAGTTCCTTAAATCTGTTCTTCACTTCCACTGTGTATTCATAAGGGATTTGGTTTAGATTATACCTGACTAGCCCAGTGGTTTTTCCTACTTTCTTCAGTTTAAGCTTGAATTTTGCTATAAGAAGCTGATGATCAGAGCCACAATCAGCTCCAGGTCTTGTTTTTGCTGACTGTATAGAGCTTCTCCATCTTTGGCTGCAGAGAATATAATCAATCTGATTTCGGTATTGCCCATCTGGTGATGTTCATGATGCTGGTTACTTGGCAATTAGTATTTTGTGTAATGACCGTGAGGGCACAAACCATCCTTGTCTTTTTACAACTATATGATAACAGTGAACTCTCAGGGACATGGGGTTGCTCAAGACATTTTGCCACCTGAGGCAGAGCAACAGAAACAGATGGTGACTCTCACCCATCTAAGTTGTTCTTGTTAAAGTCAGGCAAGTTATTTTTGGCATAGGAGGCAGAAAATTTCAGAAGTACTTCTCCACCCCTACTCAGCAGTAAAATAATAACAGTAATAAAAAACACCAAGAAGAAAATAACAAATTAAACAGTTAACTATTTGCTGCCTTTTCAGGACATCCCAAATGTGCTGTCTGAGGGTTCTCCTTCACTCCGTCTGGGCCTTTGGAAAAGAAGCACGATAAAGCATTTTATCATGTGGTGTCCCATGAATAGTGGAAAAGCTGGAGAAATGAGGACCAGAGAGCTGACAGTGAAGCGCAGGGCGACATTTGCCATAATAAGAGCACCCTCTAGTGTGCCTTTCTGGACATCGTTTTTCCATCTGCAAGCTTTCTCCGCTTCTAAACTTTTCGGAGGGGGTTTTCCCCCTCGTGCACCTGATCAGGCCTCACACCTCCGAGCCATAAAAAGCAGAGCTTTTAATCTACCAGTTGGGGATTAGAAACTCGAGGAAAGGGCCACCAGTCCCACACCCTTCATCCTGACCGATCCTGCTGGGAAAAGGGGGCTCTGCTGAGGGGCGGAGGAGGGAAGGAGGGTTTCTAAACAGGGCCTATCTGTGAATTTCCTCCCTCTCCTTCGTGGGCGCTGGTGGAGCTTTTAATATCTTTTCGCCTCGCGAACAACACGGCTCCGCCACCACCTTGAAGCTGCGCGGCCATAAATAACAGGGATCCTGGAGAGGCTCCCGCGGGGCACGTCGTAAAACCGCGAGTTAATTAAGCGCCTCTCGGTACGACGGGCGGTATCTGCTTCCCGAGCAAAGAGAGCCGGGAACAAACGTATATGGAGGTATTCCCCTCCTGTTTAGCCCGAGAGAATGGGGCTGGGTTGCAGACAGCTGAAGGGAGACTTATGAGCGGAGCTGTCAAAGAAATCCCCACAGAACGAGAGAGGTTTATAGATCACTGAAACTCCCTCTCTCCCCCGCCCCACGTACACCAGGCACAACCTTTGTTTGCCTCTGAGGATTTTTCTCACTCCCCCTCACAACGAAATATTAGTCAGGCTTAGAGAGCCTGGGTTTTTTTTTTTCCTCCCCCCATAGGCTGTGAGTAATTTTTGAATTCCTCCCATGACTCGTCAGGAGTCTTATTAGGGATCTTGCTCCTCTCTGAAAAGCTTATTAAGAGCTTATTAAAGGGGGCTGAGTAATTAATAACAAATTATAGATACGAGGCTGAAGGGAGTTTGGCTGTGTAAACTGACTTTACAGCATTAATATCAATACTTGTAGTAACTTAATTAGTTCCAATTTTTACAGTGTTTCTTTTCTTCCAAAACCTTTTGGAGAAAGCCTTTGGCTTAGCCCTTTTGGAGAGAACTGCCTGCAACGTTTAGTTCTGTGCCTTGTAAGGTGTTTTTTTTTCAGCTTGTTCTTTTGAGATTTAGGTATTTTCCCTGTAACATTTATAGTGGTAACTTGAAATGGAAGACTGATGCAAGGGGGGGGGGGGGGGATCTTCTTAATTCTTTCTTCTATGCCGTTTTTCTACCAAAAGTCTTCTTCCATAGCTGTTACATAGATATGCTGAAGTGCACACAACTGCACCCTTCCCTTTCCTTCCCTCACTATTGTCTCCACAGCTTGGATAAATTTTTCTGGACTACAACTCCTAGAATCTCCCAACCGTCATGGCTGCCAACCCTGCTGGTGAAGAGATTCTGGGAAATGTAGTCCAAAAAAGAGAGCAAGGATTCTAACTACAGATACAATCTATATTATCAGTGCCTTTTTCTTATTATACTGCTTTGTAATCAGAGCTGGTCATGAGTGAGGGTGAGGTGGTCCTCTCAGGCAGCAGAATGCAGCAAAGCCACTCCTGCTCCTTGCCCTTTGCTATTTTCATAATGCCTGCCACCCCAAGAGCCAGGCGTCATGCCTACAGCTACGTACCTGAGAAGCAGCCACTTTGTGAAGGTGGGGAGGTGATTAGGAGCAAGAGGCTGGCACCTCTGCCGCCACCACCACTCTGTCCCTTGTCATTGTGCATGCAGCAACATGGCAGTGAGTCGTGGCGGCACTTCTTTCTCTACCTCAGGCAGCGAGCAGGCTTCTGTCAGTGCAATTTGTAATCACAGCACAGGCTGACCACTCTGTGTATTGTCATGATTCTCAAATTTAACTCTCCAGGTGTTGCTGGACCCCAGTGCTTAAACTTCGTGACCATTGGTGATACCAAGTAGGATGTTTGGGAGCTGAAGGGAAAACCATGTTTGAGAACCACTGGTATGTTCAAAACCAGTGTGGTGTACTGTTTAATGTATTGGTCAAGGGAGCCCTGTGGCGGCAGTGGTTAAACTGCAGTACTGAAGCCAAAACTCTGTTCACTAACCAGGTTCAATCCCAGATAGCTGCCTGGAGGTTCACTCAGCCTTCCATCCTTCTGAGTTCAGTAAATTGAGTACCCGGGGGGGGGGGGGGCAATGTGTATCCTGCATAATTAAATTGTAAACCAACTAGAGAGTGCTTTTAGTGTTATGGGGAATTGTATATGTAAGTAGCATGCTTTGCTTTCTTCTTCTTTTCTTTTTTGCTTCAAATCCAGTCAGCACTTAAACTCTCTGGTTAATGTTGAGCTATTCACTTTCAGCTTAGCCTACTCATGAGGTTGTCACAAGGACAGAATGGGGGAGACTGGATACAGACCACAGGTTAAGAACCTATGCCCAAATCACCAAAAGTGAAAGGTGCCTTTTCACAGAAGGAAAGCAATTTCAGCATGTGGCTCAATTTTCTGAAACTGTGGAGTTTTCAAGATTGGAGCAGAGTATGGTGTTCCTATTCCAAATATAGGTGGTGCTACCTCCAGTCTGAGATAGTAAACTATGTTGTTCTTCTCTTAGGCACTCATGTTTGTCTGGGTCCTTCCCTTAAACAACCTGACATAGGGTGTCTGTGGTTCTATGTGTGGTTCCCCCATGCAGTGAGCTATGAGGACTGGAGTTTAGAACATCTGTCTGGCAATGAAGCATCCTCAGGCACTGTACTGGCCCCACCAGGGCTGGTAGCCACTGTATCCTCCTAGGTAGAAAAAAAAAACTTCCTGTTTGGGTGGTAACGTTTCCCGGACATCAAGGCCTTCCTAGCATCAGGAAGACTCTTTCTTATTTTGACTGCAACAAACCACATGCAGTCCAAGACTCTCCTGAGGCAAAACACAAGATAGTTGCCAGTGGCTCAACCATAACAATAGGTGACCCACATTTACCCCATACTAGATGCATTCATATGGGTTGTTGGGGTCTGGAAAACTTTTTCTTACTGGGAGTCTATCTGACCAAACGTCTAGCTTCCACTCACAGAGGCTTGATAATGTGACATTTTGCAAAGTTGTGAGGGGCTTTTTTGGCCATGGCAGACGTGCAAAAATACTGAAGACTGTGCTTTCCCCCTTTAAAAGTAACAATAGCGAAAACTGTTAATCTCAGAGGGCTATATGAAGTGGTGACTAATATAGCTTTCCTCAGCTATAAATCTAGCATGGGAACCATAAAATGTATTGTATTAGTCACCTTAGCCAACACCTGCTGACTTGACAGTCTGTAAAGGAAACATCTGCTGTGGAATCATATGGATGCCTCCTTTTTTTGTCTCTACGCCCGTCCTTTGCTAATAAATAACAGCATGGGGCTTATAAGGATGTTTGGCTTGTTTGTGGGCAAAAATAAAAGGAAGCATATCCCCAATCTCTTTATTCAGATCTCTTTGTTCTGTGTTTGTGCGTCTCATGAATCCCACCTTGCTCCTACAGATCCCTATATTTTGTTTTTATTTGTACAGCAGCTTGGCTTCTTTTCTGACTTGAATGCCTGATACAATTAAAGGTTTAGTGGCGAGGTGTGTTTGCCTCTCATCAAAGGAAGTATGTATTTCATTTTGAGGAGGGAATCATATAATAGAGATAATTTGATAGCATGACCTGTGGGTGTCTGGTGAATATGATTTGAAACAGCCATGTCTGCTACACTCCGCTTGTGAGGCCCTGGTTTTTCTTTTTTCTTTTTCTTTGGTTGGTGGAAATCATGCCAATAGAAGCTTGTGCTTGAGGGTTTGGGGGCAATCACATATTAGAACCTCTCTACGTTATTGTTTTTGTTTGACTTTTGAAGCAGTTAAACATTTCTGCATATATATAGTATAGGTATATTGAGAGTGATGCAGCAGCAATTTACTTATATATGTAGCCTCAGGGATGTGTGTGTGTGTGTGTGTGTGTGCGCACACACACACATATTCATATATATATGAATAAGGGGTGAGGAAGATGCATAACTCCCCTTGGTAATTATGCTCTGAGGAAAAAATGGGTAGGAGGAGAGCTGCACGCGTCAGCTTAATGTTGCTGGAGAAAAGGCAGCTTATAAATCTAAATAAATCTTTTGATTCTTTTGAAAATCTCTGTCATGCACATTTAATAAAGGAATCCCAAAATCTGATGTTGCCCTTTGAAATGAGTGTGAACATATATGCTTCTCTTATGTATGCCAAACTGGTAATTATTCAGGTAGCGATTATGTTTTCTCTGCATGTGAAGTGACAAGAGACATAAACAGGATCTGTCTCATCATCATCCTTTTTTAAAAAAAATCCTTATGAAGAAACTTGTCAGAGTGATCATGTCACTTGTTTAAATGATGACTAGAATAAATAAATAAAAATAAAAATATACCTTCCTGTTTATATGTGTAACCGGACTTGCATTGAAGTGAAATTAAATATCGTACCTGTATTGTGAGTTAACCTCACCTGATATTTGTGAATTTTGTTCCCAAAATATACATTTATTCCCCCCTTCATTGTACACAAAGTACTGCCATCAACCTGAGGTGGATTTGAGAAATTAAGATATACTTATTGAGGGGTTCAGTTTCAGCCATATCCTTTGTATTTTGTGTCCATTGTATGAGATTAAAAAAATTGTGTGTGTGTTACATATCCATTTCAGAAAAAACACTATTATTCAAATATCCTTTTATTTAAAATTTCAAAGTCTTCTTCTTTTCAATGAATTGAAATATGAGAAGACATGTTTCTGTATTTTTAAGAAAAATATTTTTGTCCTGCCAATGAGCACAGGAGAACATGGAGCTTTATGCTTTCTGGACTTTTATCAAACTAATACATTTAATAAGTGGATAAAGCATACTGATTCCAAAGTCAGTGTTTTGACAACCAAAAGCTTTCTCTCACTCCTTGCTGTTAAAAGTGTCCATACTGAGTGAGGCCAAAAAAGGTGACAATAAGGAATCAGGCCTTTTTAGTGGCGGTCCCCTGTCTTTGGAACAAGGTTTCAATTGAGGTATACCAGGCTTGTTCCCTCTTGAAATTAGTAAAGTCGGAATTATACAAAGTTGACTTTTAAGAACTTCTCCCTGGATGATGGTAATTTTAATTTGTTATTTTTCTTTCTTGAGCTTTCTTTTTCTTCTTGTATTGATTTTAGATTTGATCAGTGAACCCCCCTATTGATTATATTATTTTAGGGTGTGAGGGGTTCTGAGTTTTAATTTGTAAACCACCCAGAGTAGTGTGTTTACTAAAGCGGTGGTATATAAGTCAATCAAACAAACAAATAAGCAGTGATGTCTTATGAAATTCTTTGGTGCACTCCAGTAGCCAGGAAATATTTGCAATATGATCTCAAGTACGTCTTCCTTTTCAGAATCCAGCTTGAACATCAGGCATTTCTCACTCCATATAAGGTAAAAGCTGTTCTGAGTCCTGATATGTTTTTCTAGGAGTGTGAAGAGCTTTCAAACAATGCAAGACTCAAATATTGCAGCACTTGTGCCACAAAATGGCACTTACAATGGGAGCAGATAGAAATGATATGTTTGAGAGACTGGCTATTTTGCCACAGCAAGGAACTCATTAATTCCTTCTATAGTTTGCTAGTTCATGATCAATATTTTTGTTGAGTGACTTATAGATAATGTTCTTCAGAACTTTCTTATCTCAGCTTTAATTACAGTTATCTCTAAGGTCTGCTTCTAGCCAGAGTCTGTAACTTAAAGCCTATTGCAACAGTAGGGTTGGGGACTTTTTAGGGGGGGACTCCAGTTTCCAGAATTTTTCAGGAATTCCCCAGGCAGAAATCTGAGAGGTGCAGCTCAGAAAAACAAGGCCACAGATCAACTGTTTTTACCTCCGTTGGTGCCTTCTTTGGCCTATTTCTACTTTCAGAATTGAGGAAGCTGTCCCTATGTTTCCTGGAAGGCAGCAGTCTCCCTGCGAGGTGCAGTCACCCTGTCCATTTGCCTCTGTAGAGGTAAAATCCCAACAAACTACACCTCCAAGGAAGACCTGTGCCTGCCAGTGAGCACCTGGGCAGCTTCCTTGGTCTGTAGAATTGTGTTTCTGGACTGCATCTTCCAGAATCCTGTCTGGGAAATTCTTGGAGAATTCTGAGAGCTGGTGTCTAAACCCCCCTCAAAGTCTCATCCCTTTTAAAAGCTCTTTTTGGCTTTTTGTTGCAGATGTCTCCCTAGGAACCTGATAGAAGGTAATGGATTTGCTGCTTGACAGGAGCACATGTGGCTTGTCTCTCCCAGTGTTCTATTTTTACAGCTCTAAATAAGCAACTGTTGCAAAGACCAGGTAAGTTTCCTGTGATCTATGCTTCTGAATAAATCAAATTTTAGATAAATAGCTAGATGTCATTTTCCTATCATTTTTTAAAACTCAATCTCCTGAATTGTTGTGTGTGTGTCTTTTCTTTTCTTTTCTTCCTTCCACAAAGTTCTGTTATGATTTTGATGAGCCAAGGACCTAAGTGGCCCTATAGAAGCCTGTCCTGTCATGGCACTGAAAATGATGGAAACCATAATTCAACACATTTGGAGGGTGCCAGGTTTTTAGGTTGATCAATAGCAGTTGTTCCCAACCTTGGGTAACCTAAGTGTTCTTGGACTGCAACTCCCAGAAACCCTGTCCAGCACAGCTAGTGGTGAAGGCTTCTGGGAATTGTAATCGAAGAACACCTGGGTTATCCAAGGTTGGGAACCAGTGACCTGTAGCATCCAAAAAATTCCACTGTGCATCTAGAGTCCTCTTTCACCATTCTCTGAAGAGAGCTCTGCTACGAGCATGGAAAAAGCAAAGCGTGCTGCTTATATACTGCCCCATAGCGCTTCAAGCACTCTCTGCGCGGTTTACAAGTTAATTATGCAGGCTACACATTGCCCCCCCCCCCGTGCCAGCTGGGTACTCATTTTACCGACCTCGGAAGGATAGAAGGCTGAGTCAACCTTGCGCCGGCTACCTGGGACTGAACCCCGGGTCGTGAGCACAGTTTTGGCTGCAGGACAGCAGTTTAACCACTGCGCCACGAGGCTCTTCGAAGGTGCTGAAAATGTATACTCAGGGCCCCAACTCCTGAACTGCCTGTGTTGATAGGAATGAGTAAACAACAATCCACAATTTGTGACTTTGTGGGGTGTGTTCATCCAAATGTGCTTACTACAGGTAACTTGTGACTAGGGCAAGAGGATACCCCCATTCCTATCTTGTCCTTGTCCACAAGCTGCCCCAGTCCTGCATGCACCTTCTCCAATAGTTCCAGGCCTGCAAAAAGGTCAAGCACCTGTATAGTTACAGTTTGTAAAGTAATTCCTGACTTTCTGGTTTCTCAGAAGTAACTCAATAATTACTTTTTAGTTACTTGGAAAAATACATCCAAACGATACAGGCTGCTGGCCTGAGATACAAGGCACATTTTTCTGTTTACCTTGGCTGCTGCCGTAGCAGAACACTAGCTAGCACCACCAGGCACAGCATGAGCCAGTGTTTGAACCATTTAATATTCCTCCATTCACTAAGGCCACATCTCTGTCCTTGGGAAAGTAATCAATAATTACTATTACGTCACAAAAGGAATGAGGAATATTTCTTATCAAATTGCTGTTGTAACATAATGCAGCTAGAACTTAGTTACTGAGAAATAAATTAATTGCTGTTTGTGACTAGTTATCTGGAAGTTGAGTCATGGCAACTGGACTTCTTTCGTGTTAGTTTGAAACATTTTGCTACTCATCCAAGTAGCTTCTTATGTCTGAAGAAGCTGCTTGGATGAGTAGTGAAACGTTTCAACCTAACAAGAAAGACGTCTAGTTGCCATGACTCAATTTCCAGATAGCCACATCTGGATGACTGAGAATCTTCACAGATATCCTTGTGACTAATTACGTCTGTGCTTTCTAGATTGGGGCCAGGGCTGAAGCATGGATCTTCCTGGGGAAGATGCCAGAGTGTCTTTCTTGTCCCATGTTCATATGCCTTTCCCCTCTGTTGGCCAAGGGTTTGTATTACAAAACCTGGCAAAGTCCTGGCCAGGACCAGTGATCGATTTAGACAGAGAATTTCCTCTGATGTCGGGGCATTTCTAACTGCCTCATTACTGGAGGCTTTTGACTGGTCTGGCTTACTGGAAGTAGGCCTTTGAGCCCCCATCTGGGACTCCTCTATAGCTGGCTTTTTCTGCATGGAATGTCTTTTACCCAGTATAAAGCAGCCCATATAACATTGTATGTCTATAAATAATAAATATAATTATCCTGTAACAACATTGCTTTCTGTGTGGATTTGTTTTTATGAGTGTAATTGTACCACATGTGTTTAATAATCTTAATTTAAAGGCATCTCTGTGCAAAATTCCACATATTAAGTAATAATTATCCCCTTTCCTTTGTAATAAATTGCAAGTGTACTTTGGATCTCTTTTTCTTGCTAATCCAGCCAAACTCTTATATGCTGTATTTTACTTCTATTTAAAATTGCGGCTTATTGAAGTTACGTGCATTTCAACCTGGTTGTATGTGGAGGTATTTATGTTGGCTCTTGCAGCATCACATTTTCAGAGGAGAGGAAATAGCTGTGTGCCTGCTAAATTGCTAACACTAATGGGGACATTTAATCTTTAGAATAGCTTTTACCTCCAAATATGCCATCAACACATGGGTAACAAAAACAGGATTTTCTTTGGGCCAGAATGCTTGGGGTGGTGCTTAATTCAAAACACGCACACACACTTCATGACAATGGCATTCACATTGGGCTTCCTTGTAAAGGTTTCTGAAATCGACATTTCGTTCATATATGTATGTAAGAATACTTGTCTATTTTGCTCCTTTAAGAATTGTTCCTTTTCTTATTTATAGCAAAACAATCCTTTTCCTAGAGACTGACAGCTTTTTTCAACCCCATCAGCAATATTTAACATACTGAAGAAGATGAAAAGAAATTTATTAATGTGTGTAATTTACAGTGCAATCATGAACATGGCAGAGCTTGGAAAAGTAACTTTTCCAACCTCCAAGTTCTATGGGGCTTACTTATAGGGAAGTAAATGGGTATAATTACAGCATCAACATAGCTAATTATGTTTCAGTACAGTTTGTTGAAGGTTTTGTTTTGTGGTCCTGGAGTTAACAGTGCTCATGATATCTTGTGCCAGTTTGGGAACGATGGTCTTCTTAACTTTGGCTTGTTCACACTCTGGTTTCATATCTGAACCTATCAGTTCTACCACACAGCCCCTGCTACAGCTAATGAATGTTGTCACAGAAAAGACTTGCAATCCAAATGTCTTCAACGCAATCTCTCCCATATATGCTGGTCTCCCTCCAAAATAAGACATCAGGTTAAGAAAGGCTATCTGTAGTTTCTGTACTTTATGTTAGAAACAGTTACTTGATTGTTCTAAGATTGTCCCTACCTTTAGTGAAGTCCTTACATGTAAAGCAGTGTAACAACTAGATATTAAAAGACCAAGGCCTGACCAAAGTGCTATTTTCCTTTTAAATATCTACCCCTTATTTACTTCTTCACAAATCAATAATGATAGAAGTTAAAGGCAGTAGGAAAAGAAGAAAACTGAAGGTGAGATGGATTAACTCCATAAAGGAACCGTAGCTTTGCGTTTGCAAGAGCTGAGGAGCACTGTTAACTATTGGACCTTTTGGAGGCCATTAATTTGTATAGTTGCTATAAGTTGGAAATAATTTGCTGACACATAGTAGCATCTTTGCCATTTTACAATCAAGTCTGTATCCTTGAGGTCCAGAGCTTGAAACAGTAATTTTCTGAACTATATATTGCAGAACCTCTGCTGATGTGTCAGGTGGAAATTAAGGGCTGCTATTGATATCAACCCACTTAATATGCTGGCATCTTTGCACATTTTCCAAAAGTGCAGGAGCATCCGTGCTTGTAAATGGTTAGGAACCCTGGAGTTTGCTTCTCTATTTGGGCACCTTTGCTGTTAAGTCATTCGTCTGGTCTCTGTCGTGTCTTCATTATAGGATGAAGGCTGTTGCACTACAGCCTAGTTCTACATGGAGTAACTGAGTGGTACTTTGTATGCTTGGAGAAGGAAATGTTCAAATTGGTAGGAATTACAACTGCCGTGCACTTCGATTTTTTCCCCCTCCCTCCACCATGCCCTTAGTCCCTCCTACTGCTGGAATGGGAATATGAGCTTGAACTGGAAAATGGAATTCAGCCCCAGGCCAAAAATTGTTCCATGCTCTGGTTTAATTCTTCCTAATTTCATCCCCCAAAACTAAAGAAGTAAAGGATTTCTGGCAGGCAATAACTCTTATGCAGAGCTTGTCAGAACTATCCTGAGCTTAGAAATGTTGGTATTTTGAACTACCATTCTCAAAATACATCTGCCAGCATGGCTACCATTCCTTATAGTGGCTGGAGAATTTTGGGAGTTGTAGTCCAAAAAAGTAACATTTCCAAGCTCTGCTTCTATGCAGAATAGCTCTCCTTTCTTTTGATTCAGCTGTGACACTCATGACCTGCTTTGTTCCTTAATATTCCACAATGGAATTTATTCACCATCATTCTTTTATATTTTTGGTTTTGTAAGAGCTATTGTAACACTGAGATGTAAACCTTTATAATGCAGATCACCCTGAACGGTTTTGTACTTACAATGCATACATGCATTATACATGAACAATTTTAATGCAGTGCTGCTTTCAGTATGGTCAAGGAATTTGTACTTAACTACAGCGTTGTTTTCAAAGAAAAGAAACTGGATAAATTGTATAGGGATGAATAATAATAATAATTTATTTACGGTCCTTAGACCAGTCACATAAGTATAAAACCTTATAAAACCTTATAATTTCTAACTTTCAATATTCCATTAGAACATGTTGGCATACATACAGCTGGGAGCTACTATCTAATTGGTATTTAACTTCCGCAGTCGAAGTATTGCTACACAGAATTTCGCAACTTGACCGGTGGTCTGCATATCAACATCTGAGAGGAGGAACTCAAGCCTATTTCCCTCTGAACATCCTGTGATTCTATCTATTAAGGGGGTAATAGTCTCTTTTCGCACTGCTTCATACAATGGGCAGGTGAAGAACATATGCTGTATGGTCTCGATCTCCCTCAGGTGGCAGGAGCATAACCTTTCAGCAAAAGGAGTATTTTTATACTTCCCTTCTAGTACAGCAGAGGGGAGGGCCAAACACCTTGCCAAAGTAAAGGCTCTTCTAGTTCCTTTAATTTCCCTTGTATAGGGATGTACATAACACAAAGGGGGGGCTATTGCAAAAACAAAAGAGCAAGACAACTGCCACAAAAATCTGTTTACATGGGAGTTGCAGTTTATTGTTATAGCACCATCTTGTGATTCATAGTAATACTACAACTAGTTCCCTTTCCTCCCCCTCCCCCATTATTTGTGTTATTGCTTCTCTTATTTGGAGAATTGCTTTTCTTAACAATACATTATATTTGTGTGATACTGCAATGCTGTACACATTTACTTGGAGGTAGTACTTGGAAATAAGTCCAGTTGTGGATTAGGTCTGTACAGATATGCCTAGAAGTACTCTATTGTTTTCTTTACATGCGCTTTGTTTTATTTAAAATTGTCAATTCTTCTATTTTTGTATGGATGCGTAATTGATGCACAATTGATCAGATTTATTTTGAATAACCCTTGTTGTGCAGCTTTTGAAAAGGCTGCAATGGAATTGAACTGATCTCAGAATAACCTAGCATTACGGGCCAATGGTAGCCAATATGAGTACCTGTAATCCTATCCAGCCCTTGTTAAGTGTGTGTATTCCATATGGGAGATGGGGAGGATGCTAGCTAGCCCCACCTCCTGTCATTGCTTTCCTCACATGAAAGGGTGCTCAAAGAGGAGCTCTTGCATGGGAAGATCCTCTATAAGCTGGCCAGAATGCAAAAAAAGAAAAAAAAAGAAAAAAGAAAGAAAGAAAGAAGAAAGAAAGAAAGAAAAAAGAAAAGAAAATGGGTCTCATGCAGAACCTTCACAGGTATTAGAGGGTCTCCTCTTCAGACAAGTGACCATTGTAGGATGAAAGCAATTATGGAAGGCTTGGCGCTATTCATGCTCCTCCCTCACATATGTACACACACTTTCTTAATGCCTGCATACAACTGTTAAGTTAAAGTCAACATGCTTTAACATTATATGAAGTTGAGTATTTCACACTGACCCAAACATTTCTAGCATGGCATCTCAGTGACAGAAACATTGGCTGAAATCCTATTGCACAGTTATGCAAACAATTAGATGCAAATTGCCATATGTTAAAAAAATCTCCATAGCTATTATCCGTTGCACACCAAGTTGAGCGACTCAGTATGCAACAGATAATGTCTACAGAGATTTCTTAACATTCAGCAATTCATGCCTGAAAGGTATGCCATTTGTGTAACTACACAAAACGATTTCAGCTATTTGTGTTCCTGTGGGAGTGGGTAGAGTGAGTAGGACCAGCATATGGGCCATTCCATCCTCTCCATGCGCAGGATTTCACTGCACCTCGATACATGCAGTGAGCAGTTTTTTTCCCTAGTATCAATCAAGGGCACTTCTGTGTTTAATCTGCAGTCTGGCTAGAGAGACGTGTAGTGCTTTTAAAGAGTACTTGGCATTAATTAGTTAAAAACAAATTCATTACTCATAATTGGATATAATTTTAAAACATTTTGAAATGGGTTAACCCAGCCCTTTTAATATTAACTCAGTTAATGGTCTGGTAACAACAAATAGCCAAAATCAGGACAAGGCCACATGGTTGTGGAAACAATACAAATGCAGGAGCAGGTGATACCTTTAATTGACCATTAAGAATATGAAACAAAAAACAAATAGTGAGCTTTCGATGATAAATCATTTTCTTCAAGGCTGTGCACCAAGTTCTTGTGGGCAGTTCCAAACTTAAGTGCTGTTTTTAATGTCCCAAATTCACATGGCTGATGGTGTAGAGGCCAGATAAGCTTCTTAGATGGAAACAGTTGCAGCATGCATGTTGGTTTCAAGCTCTTCTTCAGCTAACAATTTGAAATTTATGGCCCATCTCTTAAAACAGAGGATAGTCACAGGCAATCTGGGGCCAGTATCTATGCTTGTGTAAGGGAAATTGCATAAGCCATGACAGCAAAGTGCCACTGATTAATGAGGTGCTCTCATTGTTTTTCTGGGCATGTACCCAATTGTGTGATCAGATGCATGCCCAGGAATACAACTAGTACCTTGTTAATGAATGGCAATTTGCCTCCAAGACTTATACAGTTTCTCTTATGCAAGCATAAATTGGCAACAGGATTCTAACAGGTATCGCACCAACATCTGTTAACATAATGAATTAGTTTTATAGCACTTGTTGATGAGTGGCAATATGTATTAATATATATAAAAAAATTATTTATTAACATTAACACTGCTGTTTAGTTACATCACTTAATGTTTCCACACTTTGATTTTCCTTATGTTTCAGGAAGATTTATATTTTTTAAAAAATTGCATAAAGTACGTTTTGGTGTATTTTCTTTTTTTATTATTATTTTTATTTTTTATTATATAACAGACAAACAAACAACACATACAAAACATACACGGAGGGAAGTGTTTACCGTACTACAATATCTAATATGTAATCTTGACTGCAGGTATTTTGGTGTATTTTCTGATGAGAATTCCTAGTGAGAATTCTAATGTATTGGGGTTGGCAGTAGGGTTTGCAATGTGGTTAGGCTTAGGGTGGTTTAAGGTTAGAACTACAAATAGGGTTTCATGTACATCCTAGACCTTGTGAAAATTCTGATGTTGTTTCCTATGGAGCCAACATATCAACAAGAGTACAATCTTTCAGTTTCCCAGCACCATAGTTCACTGAAAAATGCCATGGGACATTTTGTTTGTCCCAATCTCTTCTTGTAACTAGAACGTGAGGTCTCCTAATCGCAGAAAAGGAGTGATTGGTTGGACTTCTCTTTTCCTCCCAGATGCCTTTTGTTTTGCAAATGCCTCTGAGTATGGCAGGTTGTTTAAAGCTGTGATGCTGTTGACAAAGTCAGAAATTGCACAACTGAGGCTCATTCTAGCCATTAAGAGGAATATATACCCTGCAATTAACAAGTTTGCCCTCCCACAAATTGGTTTCCCCGTACATATGGGCCTAGGTTTAGTTAAAACTGAAAACATGGGCAAGATGGAGACTTTTCCCCCTCCCCTCCTTTAACTTCACTATTTTAGAACACAAAGTCAACTTGAATAAACTCTCTGAACAGACTAGGTGGGAACAGGCTGCTCAGCCTTTTTCCTTCTCCTTGTTGAATCCAAAGTTCTCTTTCAATTTATCCTTGTCTTGCAGCAAGACAGAGAATTTTTTTTTTTTTGGCCTTTATCTGCAAATGAAAAAGCACTATGGGAAAGATGATCTTGAATTTTAAAGACTAAAGGAGAAAAGTCTAAACAACCTCCCCTTCCATCCCCCACCCACTGCATTTGTTCTTAGATGCATCTTCCCCCTCAAGGAGAGAGAAAAATACGTAATGGCATTCTAGTTCAGTGCGTTCTTTGAGCCTCAACATTTTGTAAATATCCAGTAGATGGAGCCAATGTTCTGCAAAAGGAGGGACCGGATGCTTAGCTGTGCCGCATGCTGTGTAGAGATAAATCTTTTCTTTCAGTGGCACCTACAGATCATGTGAGAGTTTTAAATAACTTCTAAACATCTTGCTGTTTTGCCAAATTAGATGCAAACTTGTTTGCATTAGGCTTGTAAATGAAGCAGATTTCACTTTCACTTAGCACTAGCGAGGTGTTTTAAAAACCACTTTTCTCTGCAACCTTATCATTTCTCCATGGAGATCTGTTCAGTTGGGGATTTCTGTCACTGGCAGACACTTTGGACTGTGAAAATACTACATTGTATATAATATTAGGTATTATAGTATATGAGGAAATATCTGGACATTGGTTATCAAAAGAGATGAAATACTTGCTGTATTGTTAATCCACTTCAGGAATATACAATACACTTTCTATTTCATGATGGTGGTGAGCTTTTTAGTTCAGAAGAGTGTTTCTTGTACACCATAGCCCTAACATTTGAGATGTTACTGCTCTGTAAATGTAAATTGAGCTGGCCTGAAGAACACCACCACCCTTGACATGCAAGCTTTTGAAATCTCCTATTTCTTACTTTTACAAGATGTTACTAGAAGTGTTGGGGTGTTAGAGGAAGAGAGGAGTGGAAGAAAAGGAGGAAAAGGATAGGGCTGTCTTTGTGTTGAAGGTACAAAGTTGGCATGATCAAGTCCTGTGTGGGTTTTTAGGAGTGGTGGTGGACTGCTAAGAAGAGTATGAAATGAACAAGTTTTTGAAAATATCAAGTCCAAGAATTTAAACAGTAAATCAGAGATGTTGTAGGGCAATGATTTAGAGTCTAAAAGCACACTCTTCTAAACGTCTGTGATAAAGTAATTCCTACTGAGTTCAAATCAATTTACTTCCCAATAAACGTACTGCAGCCTAACAGCCTCATTTTGATCTGGGATAGCTCATCTATATTGCCATTAACTCAACAGAAGACCTCCCTCCTTTGCTTCCTTGGACAAGCAGCCCTTGGGACAACCTAAATCTGCACAGAAGCTGAAAGCTGCCTAACACCAGGATAGGAATAAGGATCTTAGAACCTTAGAACTGCAAGAGACCCCATGGCTCATTGAGTCCAGCCCTTGCCAAGGAGGCACAGCGGGGAAGCAAACTCCCGACATCCGTCCCTGTGGCCAGATGCCTAAATCACTGAGCTATCCAGCTATCTAGCCAGCAGTTACATGCAGGTTAGATACGACCCACAAGAGTTCCCTGTGGACTTACTCCTGAGTAGCTTCCATAGAATTCAGTTTTGTGGGATTAATGGGAAAATGTCCAAATTGGTAAGAATATTTGACTCTGTCTTTGGCCCTGTCTGGTGACCTTAGCTTACCCCACTGCCGGAGTGTGGTCTTCCAGGAAGGAAAAGGGTTTTGAACTTGCCCCCTACCCCACCCAGGCAGGAAAAGGGTTTCCCCATTCTTGACACCATGGATCTGAATCCAATTACACCTCCAATCACCTCCTACATTTTGTTTCAAGAGTGTGGTAAAATACAGGCTTTGTGGCTTCAATGTTAAACCAGATTTTGCTCTTCCCCCCACTCCAATTATGCTTACATCCAAGTCAATACATTTTTTTTGTAAACTCAGAAGGCTGCTCACTATATCCTAACTCTTTGATGACTCCTAATTGTTTGCCTGTGGATTTTGATTTCTCTAATGAACCATGATGGTTTCCTCTGGTTTTCATGTATCTTAAGGCAAGCCATACTTCCCCCCCCCCCCCACCTAACCACTACCCCATCTGTAATATAGGGCTAATACCAGCCTGCTTTCAGCGCTCTTGGAAACATTATGTGAATCAGTTTGAAAATCCTAAAGTCACAAAAGTTACTACCAATACTAATACTATATTGATATATGTATTACTGTTGAATCAACATGGTGTTTTTTTTGTTTCATGGAATAACTTAATAGGAAACATATTTTGTTGCTTTGGATATCTGTTGATGTGCCAAACTATGATGCCAAAGATGAATGTTACTTTTATTGGCCATAAGCTGGCATCAGAAGTCTTGTCCATTGCATCACCATGAAGACGCTGTCAAATCAAAATAGAATAATTATACTTAAACACACTGAATCACACTGCATTACAAGGAATATCATGAAAGTCTTGATTTTGGACTTTTGCTACTGAAGCTTAGCAGAGTCAGATTGGACCTTGGCAGTTAAAGTTTGGGCTGAATTTTCAGAAGTTTGGAAATTATCTTTGTTATTGAAGGAACATCGAAGCAAAGCATATTTCAGACTAGCAAGTAATGCATCTAGGAAGTTCATGAACAACAGAAATCAAGATTTCTGCGCTAAACAAGTAGAAAAATCTGCAGCCAGAACAGCTTTTGTATATTTTCACAAACTTATAAATGGAAGGTAGGAAACAAACAAGGTTGGATGTAAGGAGAATGAAGTCTATACTGTACAGCAATGATTCCCAAACTTGGGTAACCCAAGTGTTCCTGGACTGCAACTCCCAGAAACATTGGCCAGCACAGCCAGTGGTGAGGGGTTTCTGGGAGTTGCAGTCCAAGAACATCTGGGTTACCCAAGGTTAGGAACCACTGCTATAGAGAATGTTGTGTCTAGGCGTTTGCTCATGTGTGGAACTGAGGTTAGTAATCTTCATGCTGCATAAATATATGCAACAGAATTCTGTGCATTTTGATGTAGCAATAAATCTAATTCTGAGTAGGGGAGTCTGCCCTAATCCTTTTCTCATAACAGCCTCAAAACTTGGTCACCGCTTAACTGCTCTTGCATGGCAATCTTTATTCCTTGCATACACCTTGTGTCATCCTAGGACAAAAGGGAGACAAAGCAACACAAAAGTGTCAAAATGGTACAAGCTGATTGCAGCTAGTTTTGGCTTAAAATAAGTGTTTATAGAAAGTGTTGCAGAATTCAGCATAGCCATGTGCATTTTTAGAGAATTTTGACATGCCAAGAATGATGTCATTGGGCTGGAATACTGCTTTGTGTGGGGTGGGTGAATTTCAGTGGGAAATATTGACTAATGGTGGTAGTTCAGGGAAGACAATGTTAGGCATAGCATCCCCTGAATACAACAACAACAACATCAACAACTGTTGCTATTGTTATACCTAACATTTCTGTAATTGTAAACAGCAAACGAAGAGAAGAGGGGAGGAATTCAGAAACCACAAATCTTTGCTTACAGAATGGCAAGGCAGAATTGCCACTGGGAAGATGCTTATGGGCATGGGGACTCCCAGTGCCAGCCAGTTGCAATCTTCTTCTTCTAACTTGTCAGCAACTATCTTTTTTCTGACACCTAAGTGCAACACAGTGCCACATAATCTGGTTGCTTCTGTTTTCAACTCCATTTGGGGGAGGTTAGGAAATGAGTGAGCAAGGAAATTTGGCTTTTAAGAAGACTGAATATAGTGACATTAAGCCATCCCTAACTGAGCAGTGTTGATATTCTGGGATGCAGGGGACCATCCTACTGTTCCTCAGGGTTAAATTATGTGATAGATTTATCATGTTTTTTTGAAGATGTGTTTCCCCAAGTGATGAAAAATGTCTCTGTTATAGCATTCTTCTACAAATCTTGTATTTTGCATATGTTTTTTTCCCCATTGGTCATTATATGGTAAGTATGGGCTTAATCTGTAAATCTGATTGCTCAGGCACATACTATGAGGAAATCACGTTGTAAGGAGGCAAATATGTTAATTGTAAGGTGTGCATTCCTCTCAATGGCTATTATAATTCTCAGTTATGTCTTCATAGTCCTCCACTCTTCTCAAAAATAACTTTCCTACCTCTGATAAAAAAGAAGGCCAGGTAGGATACATTTCCTGCATTTGGCCACAGTGAAAATCTGCTACTAGTGAATTCAAGCATTCTCAGAAATGCTTGATAGCTGGTTTCCAGGACCTTAACATATATATATATAACCCCTCTATTTCTTTTTCAAGATAAACAAAAGGGTCTGCCAGCAGATAGGTTTTTTTTTTTACCCAGAAAGGTGTCCAGTGTTAAAAAGCTAAGGTTGAGAAAATGTTGGCTGTAATGACTTGATGTGTCAGTGGTACGCCCAGGAATAGAAAGCAATTCTCTGCTCCTGACGTGTAGCCCACACTGCCCCTTTTGTGTAGAAACACCCCCTGCTTAATTTGTCGGTTTGTTGGATCTTTTTTTTTTAAAAGACTATCTTAAAAAAAAAAAAAAAAGCCCCGGTCCCCACAGCCTTCCTATGCCTGTGTGGCATAGGAAGAGGAGGGAAGGGATCAAACCAATCCCCAAGCCCCACTGCCTTTGCAAAGGCAGCAGGGCTGGGGGATCACTTTGATCCCGCTTTGATCTGTTCCCCCCCTCTTCCTATGCTGCACAGGCATAGGAAGAGGAGGAAACGGAACCGAAGCCATCCCCCAGCCCCAGGGGTGGGATTCCCTTTAGGCAGGCTTTAGCAAGCTGCCCGACGGGAAAATCCCTCTCTGCTTATGCCCCTGAGGAACAGCTGATCCGCGGGGGCATAAGCAGATAGGGAACAAAGGGATGAATATAAAAGGGGCTATATTCATTGCTTTGTATTTGTCAGGGTCTCTGGACCTCAAGAATACAAAGCTACAAATCTGACAAATCAGGGATATTCGTTGAATATCCCGATTCATTTTTATATTCGTCCCCAAGTCTAATCAGGACATAATAAAAATCATCTAGTCTTTAGAAGATCTGAAAATTAGGTAAATGTGACATCAGATGAACAACAACACATGACATATTACACTGTGTCATGATTTGTTTAACAAAAATAAAGTCAAAATGGAGAAGCCATGTGTGAAAACTAAGTACACTCTTATTGCTTACATAGGAATTAAGAGGCTAAGTAGCAGCCAGGTGATGCTAACCAAATGCCCTTGAGTAATTGACCATCAACAAGTGTGCCCACCTCTATAAAAGCCAAAGTTTTAGCAGCTTGCTAGCGTGGAGGATTTTGGTTTGTGTTAACACAATGCCAAGGAGGAAATACATCAGCAATGATCATAGAGAAGCAATTGTTGCTGCCTATCAATCTGGGAGGTGTTATAAGGCCATTTCCATACAATTTAAAGTCCATCTTTCTACAGTGAGGAAGGTTATTCACAAGTGGAAAACATTCAAGACAGTTGCCAGTCTTCCCAGGAGTGGATGTCCAAGCAAATTCATCCCAAGGTCAGACTGTTCAATGCTCAGAGAAATTTCAAAAACCCCAAGAGTTGCTTCTCAGACTCTACAGCCTCAGTTAACATGTCAAATGTTAAAGTTAATAACAATACAATTAGAAAAAGACTGAACAAGTAGGATTTGTTTGGAAGAGTTGCCAGGAGAAAGCTTCTTCTCTCTAAAAAGAACATGGCAGCATGGCTTCGCTTTGCAAAGTTGCATCTGGACAAACCACAAGAATTCTGGAACAATGACCTTTGGACAGACAAGACCAAAGTGGAGGTGTCTGGCCATAATGCAGAGTGCCACGTTCAGTGAAAACCAAACACAGCATATCAGTACAAACACTTCATCCCAACTGTCAAGCACGGTGGTGGAGGGGTGATGATTTGGGCTTGTTTTGCAGCCACAGGACCTGGGCACCTTGCAGTCATTGAGTCGACCATGAACTCCTCTGTATAGCAAAGTAGTCTAGAGTCAAATGTGAGGCCATCTGTCCAACAGCTAAAGCTTGGTTGAAATTGGGTCCTTCAACAGGACAATGATCTCAAGCACACCAGCAAATCTACAACAGAATGGCTGAAAAATAAAAGAATCGAGGTGTAGCAATGGCCCGGTCAATGTCCAGACCTCAACCCGATTGAAATGTTGTGGCGGGACCTTATGAGAGCTGTGCATAAACAAATGCCCGCAAACCTCAATGAACTGAAGCAACGTTGTAAAGAAGAGTGGACCAAAATTCCTCCACAATGATGTGAGAGACTGACAAAGTCATACAGAAAACAATTACTTCAAGTTATTGCTACTAAAGATGGTTCTACAAGCTATTAAATCATAAAGGGTACTTTGTTTTTCACGCATGGCTTCTCCATTTTGGCTTCATTTTTTGTAAAATAAATCATGACACGGTATAATATGTCACGTGTTGTTTATTCATCTGAAGTTATATTTGCCTAACATTCAGATCTGCTAAGGACCAGATGATTTTTATTATGTCCTGATATGTAAAACCATAGAATTCAAAAAGGATGTACTTTCTTTTTCATGACTCTGTGTGTGTGTGTGTGTGTGTGTGTGTTTATTTAAGTCCTCTTTTTAAAAAGGACATAGGACATTCCACCAAAGTTATTTTGTACTCCTCTCTTTCTCCCTTTCTGCTTGGTTTTGTCCATGTTGGTTGCAAGATGGACAAAACTTCCATATTTTGTGTTGTGGATGGTGTCGTATCTTTCCGTTTTCCTCAGCCATTTTTGTTTCTGTATTTTAATCTATGGAATAGAATGACCGTGATATGTATATAATATTTCGGCTCCTTTCTCTTCCCTGAGTAGACCATCTGTCCACCCTTCTGATAGGCTTGCCAGATGTATTGGACTACAATTTCAATCATCCTCAGTTGGCTAGAAACTAGCAGTCTATCAAATCTAATTTCCTTATTGTTTAAAAAAGAAGCCTTACCACGGGGGGTGGGGGCGGAAACTGTTGTGATGTACATATAATGGGTTTAAAACGGAGGACGATAAGCTTCAGTTGAATATTAGGAGAGATGTTTTCATAGTAAGAACAGTTAGAAAATGGAACACCTTCCACTAAAACAGTGATTCTCAACCTTGGGTCCCCGGGTGTTCTTGGACTACAAACCCTGGCCAGCACAGCTAGTGCTGAAGACTTCTGGGAGTTTTAGTTCCAAGAACATCTGGGGACCCAAGGTTGAGAACCTGGAGTAGAGATTCCCGCTCTTGGCCTAGCAGTGGTTAAACTCCTGTACTTCAGCGAAAACTGTGCTCACGACCTGGGGTTCAGTCCCAGGTAGCCAGCTCAAGGTTGACTCAGCCTTCTATCCTTCCGAGGTGGGTAAAATGAGTACCCAGCTCACTGGGGGGCAGGGCAATGTGTAGCCTGTATAATTGTAAACTGCCCAGAGAGTGTTTGAAGTGCTATGGGGCAGTATATAAGCAGTACACTTTGCTTTGCTTTTAAACTATCTCACAGGGTTATTGTGAGGATAAAATGATCGATGTGGAGAACTGTATGCATCTTAGAGTTCCTTAGAGGAAGACAGAATAAAAATGGTGTAAACAAATATTGCAGTTTAATGATTCCTAGCCCAGGGAAGTGATGAGAGGAGAAACCTACTGAATTTCTGCTGCAGGAGTTCTACTGGGGGGGGGGGGAAAGCCTACTGTGTGATCCAGACTGTTTTGATACTCTCTAAGTAAGTCTTGATTAAGTCACTATCACAGTAACCATCCTTTCATGTTTTCTATGTAGCTCTAAGCACTGGGACCTTTAGGGTTACATGCAGGGGTGGGATGCTCATTCTATTGAAGAGCATGGCAAAATTCCCACTGACTTCAGTGGTTTCTGGATTTTACCTAAAGCCTTGAACTGGCTTGGGAAATAATTCCTCATAGTTTCCAGCTTCAGTGCATGAGAAACATTCATATGCTGATTTATGTTGAATTCTTGCCTGTGGACTTGGATCATGTTGACAAATGTAGCTGGACAGAGGCTTAACAGCCTCTCAAGAGCTATTGACAGAATGCTAAGGGAAAGATGTGCCTGTCTAGTCAGTCTTGGAAACCTGCATTGTCTGTAAGCGTCTCATTTCAGAAGGCCTGAGATGCACTATCAAAGGGTGTGAGTTAATAGTCTGGAAGGCAGATACGTTGTGCCTTTTGAAAGAACATTTTCTTTTCTTTTTCATGTGGTACTTTGCAGCCAGAGTAGGTGGCTGCCAACGGTAGCCCAAGATGCTTTGCTACCTAAGACCATGCAGAAGATGGTGTCCCTTCCATACAGTCAGTGGTTAGATCATTGGACCTCATTTCAACACTAGCAATGGGGAAGGGTCATTCACCATATCTGAGGGCCTAGACCAGTTGAGGGAGGGATAGGCTTGTAGGTTCAACAGATGGCTTTCCTGAAAGTGAAAAGGCTGGGTGGCTCAGGAAGACAATATGGGGTGCTTCCACTTTTAATCTTGAGCATCTTCCACCTGAGGTAGTCGCCTCCTCATGTCTATTGGTAGGGCCCACCCTTCAGACTTCTCTGCTTGATTTTGACTCTTAAGAAGCTCATCGGCAATGTTTCATGGTATGTTTTCTCTCAGAATTAGATGGAAACTATTTTACAGAGAAGGACAATGACTGAATCTTCTTTTTAAGCTGCTTGCAGCAGAAAAATAAGAGTACACCTTCTGTATTGAAATAAGAGTTTGGAAGAAATGCCTTGGAAGTAACAAAATGACCTGTAATATATTTGTTTTGGTGGTAACAAAAAGCAGAAGAATGTTTATTTGGCAAATGTCTCTATCTCTGTCTCTATCTCTTTTGGAAGGCATTTTGCTAGGATTTCTACCCCTACCTGCTTTTAAGACATTTTCTTACTTTTTACATTTTCTTACTTTCTTTAAAAAGGAACTAAAATATAACAAAAATACTGAGCGAGCTAAGAAATAGCTAGTTTTTCCTAAAGCATCTGTGATAACAATTTTTTCTGCTTTATAGTGAGTTACTTTTTAAAAAGTAAATAATTAAAATAATTCATATGTTGGTTAAAATAATGCATACATTGAATTCTGTTGGACAACCTTGTGTGCTGATTAAAATAATTCATATATTGCATTTTCCTGGACAAACTCATATGCTGCATGCCTAAACTTATCAAAACTTTGTCTTTCCATTCCTATAGCAAAATATATTTCAATTATTTTCAAACTGATGGTGATTTATTCACATCCTTAGATGCATGAAAAACTGATATGAAAATTAAAAGTAATCTTCAACTTCTTTTAATTGACCTGCTGTCTTTGCACAAGAACAAGAATGTCATGTAGATTGGTGAGCCTCACTTTTAGCACACCTATTCATGCATATTAAGAACACTAGTTAACTGTTCCTGATATAGTTAGAGGCTATAGTGTTTATGGGATGGGGCAAGGGCAACCAACCTCCCCCCCCCCCCACCCCGCCGAATCCTAAATTTGGTATTTCTTTAAACATACACAGGTACACTAAGGAAAAACACACATTCCAACTAATAATATCAAGTCAATTCTGACTTATGGTGATCCATTTCAGAGTTTTCCAGGTAGAGAATACTCAGAACTGGCCAGAAAGAAATGTAGTTGGAGTGATCACTGAGATCAATGAGAAAATTGCCGACTCCAGCTGGGAGACCAGGGTCCCTGCCCTTTCCTTGAGGAGACCTGACTGGGCCGGCAGACAGTTTTGTTCTGATCTAATGCTGCTGCTCTTTGTACAGGTTTTTATAATTTATACAGACATCCTATACATATACTGTAAAGATAATACAATAGTGTTAAATGTACAAGCAGTGCAGCAACCCATAGATATCATTAATAGATTTTGCCCCAAGCTCCCTCCCCCCATTATTTCTGTGGGCACCCTTGTGTTCTTCTGTGCTGAGTGATTCTCCTCCCAAATTGATCTCTGTATGCCATTGAGCGAGGCTGACTCATACATTTTTAATAATATAAAACAGTGTTTTCCTTTTGGAGGAGGGGAACCAAGACTCTGCTTCCGGTGCCCACTGCCACTGCTGCTGCGACTACCTCTGTCTCTCACACAAGCGTGGTCTTTCACATCTTTGCCGCTTCCTATTGTTGTTGGCAGTGAACTGAGTGCCTGCACTCTCCAGGGACCTCCACAGCATTTGGATAAACATTGCCTCTTTCTTCTGGAGAACATCCGCCCTCCCTGATACCAAGCTTACTGACTGATGGTCACGTTGCACATTTTGTGGAGGCATGTTGGGATGACTTTTTATGATTCTCAAACAGTGTTTTGAAGAGACACTGATTTTCACAGAACTTTTCTGTCTCTCAAGCAGCTGGTTTGAGATGTTCTCTGCTAGGGACATGGAGGCCATTGATTTTCATTCACCCTCATGTGTATAAAACTTAAGGTCTTTCCAGGAAAAGAATGCTATTTCTCTATAAAGGATTAAGTCAGTGCAATGTCTGTTGTTTACTCCAGCTATTTTACAATAAACTGGTGGTCAGTCAACTGGGAGGTCCCAGAAAGCCTATGATTGTAAAAGAATCCTTCTGCATACAGGATGTACTTACTTTTTTAAGCAATAAGAAACAAAGTGGTTTAAAAAAAAGGTGTCTGAATTCTTTCCTGGCTTTTTTTTTGCTTCAGGCTCATGGTAAGTAGAGAGGAAACAAGGTAGACAAAAGTATCCCCACAAACCTTAGTGCACAGGTACACATTCCTTTCATGTTCTTAAACTCCTCTTTGTTCATCTGACAAGAAACTCAGGGCAAAAGAAAAAAAATATAGGTAGCACAGATTTCAGCCTGATCTTCAATGTTTTACCTTCTGGTACCCTCTTTCATATTTATTCCACATTTGTGAGAGTTAGTGTTTGTGTAATATTTTAAGCTGAAGCTTGGAGTAGAAAGTCTTTGAAAAATGCAGCTTTTTGAATCAGCAAACACCCTTAGGACTTTAAGCATGTGCCCTTAGGACCTTGGTGACTTCAGCTTCTGGAAATTTGGATGGCCAGGCCTAGCCCAGCTGTCTCATTCCAGAGTTCACTACTCATGGTTGAACTGCTACTCCCATGATCCTTCACAGTGGATTTTGCTGGCTAAGGCTGATGGGGAAGTGCACTTCATGAGCATCTGGAGTGATTACCCATCCCAAAGACACAGCTGGTCTGATGCCTGCCACGCTCAGAGCCTGCCACTGCAGACAGACCAAAATGAATATGACCACAGCTTTTGTCTTACCAGGGATCAAGTGAAACATGGGATCAGCAGAGTTCCACTTGGCACTATAGAGAACCACAGACTGCTTTAACTTTTCAGTCTGAATACTCTGTCTTCTGAGCACATGCCAAGTTCTCCTTTCCATCTTGCCTTGTTGATAGGTGGCCTAAGTATCTGCCATCTCAGATGTTGGCTAAACACAGTAATCTGCTTTGTCTAGATTGGGGCCTTGATACTGCCATATAGTGCCCTGCACACATTGGTCTCATTTATTCTCACTGTCTGTTTGGCCCTACCATTGGGCAGAATGAGGCAGTTCCTTCATCTAATAGATGCCAAGGAATTAGGAGCAGGGTCAAGGTGTTGGAAGGCAGCATTGTCTGTGCCAGCCAACTTACTCTGCATGCTGTGTGTGAACTTGCTGCCCTTGAGTGTGGTAAATAATATATAGTAATAATAAACTTGGAACTGCAGAGCTGGAAAGGGCCCTATGGATCATCGAGTCCAGCCCCTGTCAAGGAGGTACAGTGGGAAACTGAACTCCAAACTTCTGGCTCTGCAGCCAGATGCCTAAACCACCGAGCGATGATGCTGTTCCTTCCTTAGTGCTGAAGTCAGAATCATCTGCCACTGCTGTCAAAGCCATACATGGAACAGTAGGGGGGCAGAACAGTTTTGTCTTTCACTTCAGGCAACAAAATGTCTTGAGACTGCTCTGCTGTCTGCAGAAAACAGTGTGAGCAATTTAGATTTTGGGTGCAGAGAGCAGTAAGGCTTAATGGTTAGGATACTGAATTAGGATTTGAAACCTGAGTGCACATTCTGAGGCTGCCATGAAACTCATTGGGTGGACTTGGACCAGCCACACTTTCTCAGCCTGATCTACTTCACTGGGTTTCTGTGAGGATAAAAGGAGGAGGAGGAGAGCCATGTACACCACCATGAGCTCATGGTGGGGGAAAAGATGGGATATAAATGTAATAAACAATTAAAGTACATTAAAGTATTATAAATCATTGCTCTGCATTTTTAATTTCTCAGTAAAGATGCAGATCAATGTTGTCTTTGTTAATGTTTGGGTGCTGGAATCCATAGGTCCTTTCCCAATTTTGATCTAGGAATCACTCCAGCTTAAAGAGGTGTGGCTCACACATCACTGGTGCCTTCTGGAAAAAGATGCCGGGCAGGGACAGACCCAGGATCCTATTCTACACAAGAACTCAGGAAAATTGCTTTTTTGGAAAGTCTACAAAATCCAGACTCCCCTTCGTTGGGTGATTCTATATGTGTTGTGATGTGTTGCATGTTTGTACATTATTGATTTTTTAATGCTCTCTGGTGTAGAGTGCAATAATAGTAACAACCACCACCACCACAACAACAGCAGCAGCAGCAACAGAAATAATTAAGAGGCAAGTAAAGGCTGTGAAAAACTGGAGTGCACCTGGACCGGATGAGCTGCACAGATTTTGGTTAAAGCATTTAACAAGTCTCCATCAACATATAGCAGTGCAATTTAATTACTTCAAAATTTTACAACTGAAGATTGGATGACAACAAGCTGCACATTTCTGATAATAAAAGATAATCAAAAGGGCAATGAACCCAGTAATTATCAACTAATTACATGCCTTCCAACAGCATTCAAGCTCCTCACGGGAGTACTTGCAAAATCATTATATAATTATTTAATTGAAAACTCCCTATGTCCAACTGAACAGAAAGGGAACTTTAAAAAGTCAAGAGGTGTGAAAGATCAGGTGCTTATTGATAAAATGATACTAAAGAATGCAAAAAGATGAAAAACAAATCTTAACATGGCCTGGATAGACTATAAAAAGGCATTTGACTCATTGCCACACAGCTGGATTAATATGTGCCTAAACATTTTTGGGATTAGTAAAAATATTCAGACGTTCCTCAAGAAAAACATGGAACAATGGGAAACTGTCTTAATGGTTATGGTGAAGAAATTGGGGAAGTTAGCATCAAAAGAGGAATATTTCAAGGGGATTCTTTGTCACCCCTGCTGTTTTTCACTAATCCCCATGTCAATAATTTTAAATAAAACTGGATTGAGCTACCATATTTCAGAACAAGCAGGAAGAATCTATCATCTGTTATACATGGATGACCTAAAACTATATGCAGAAAGTTCCACTGACATAGAATCACTGATAAACACAGTGCAAATATTTAGTGAAGATAGTCAAATGAAATTTGGAATTAGCAAATGTGCAGCTTCCTTTACACAACATGGAAGGATCCAAAAACTAGATGGAATAGAATTAAAAATTGGGAATATTATAAAATCACTATCAAGTAATGAAAATTATAAATACCTTGGAATACTAGAAGTAGATAACATCCTGCACACAAAAACTGAAGAACTGACAGAAAGGGAATATATCAGAAGATTGCAGAAAATCTTAAAATCAAAATTAAATGGTGAAAAAACAATCAAAACACATGGGTAGATCCAGTAATTAGATACCCACCTGGAATAATAGATTGGAGTGAAACAGAAGAATTGGATAGAAAAACACAGAAACTAATGAACACGCATCATGCACTACATCCAAAAAGTGATGTGGATGGATTACATTTACCATGAAAAATTGGAAGCCATGGATTACTGCAAATACAGCAGGTAGTAAAGGTGGAAAAAAGAACCCTAAGTGATTATATTAGTACAAGTAGAAAAAAATTACTTAAGGCAGTGAAAATGGAGAATATTTTAAAAACAACAGAAGCAAAGGCTCAATATAGGAAACAACAATTTGAAAAGAAATCAAACAGTTAGAAAAATAAACCACTACATGAACAACACCTGAGAAATATTGATGGAAAACATGATAATAATTCAACATGGGCATGGCTGAAATTAGGGACCATTAAGAAAGAAACCGAAGGCTTGATTTTTGCTGCACAAGAACAAGCACTCCAAACCAACATGATGAAAGCTAAGATCCAAGGAATTAGTGCTAACAGCAAATGTTGACTCTGCCAAGAAAAAGATGAAACTGTGTCACACCTCATCTGTGAATGTTCAAAGATTGCACAAACAGATTGCAAAATTAGATATGGTAGAGTGGCAAAATTAGTGCACATTATGCAAAAAATATAACTTGCCAGCTTACAAAACCCCATGGGAACATCAGGTAGAGAAGGTGTCAGAACATGATGACAGCAAGATCCTGTGGGATTTTTGGATCTAAACTGATAACATAAAACACCAGACATAGTAGTAATAGAACGAAGAAATGGTTGGGTCATTGAAATTGCAATTCCGGGAGATGCCAGAGATGAAAATAAAGAATTGGAAAAACTAGCAAAATACAGAGATCTGGTTGGCAATCAAAACATCTCACTTGTGGATGAAACACACTTCCGTGGTCCCCATAGTCATTGGGGCTTTGGGAACTATATCAAGAAACTTCACACAGTACTATAAGCAGTTGCAGATCTCAGAAATCACACCGTCAGAGCTACAAAAAATGGCAATATTAGGAACAGAATTCATACTGTGTTGATATTTAACAGATACTTAGGTTTATCTGTTATATAATACCAGTCAATGTTTTTATAATTTTGACTGTGCCTGGAATTTTTAATAATAATAATAATAATAATAATAATAATAATAATAATAATAATAATAATAATAATAATAATAATAATAAACAACTCCCCCACTCCAAAGTGACTCCCCCTAATAATCTGCTTTATCAGCAGGATCTTTCCAGGTGGATCAGGGTCCTTCCAAATGATACCTAATCTTTAAGATACCTAAAGATGTTGGCATACATCTCTCTCTCTCTCTTCCCTCATCCACATTTTGAGACAAAAACATGAACCACAGCTTAGTTATCCTTCAGAAAAATTGCACTTCTTTGAATTATGCAGTGGAGTTCTCTACCTAAAATAAAATAAAATAAAATAAAACAAATGTATTTTAACAATGTGCATATTAGGGGAAATCGCACACAAAAATGCACAAATTTGTGAAAGAAACTATTCTGTGTGCATTATACTGAGGGAAATTGCTTGCAAGTATAGTATATTTGACATAATTGCATACAATATGTTTCTGTTTGTACAGATTATACAAAAATACATATGAGTGTTTCATGCAGACTTGAAATAGATCTCAAAGTTTAGAACAAACCCAAATTAAGACTTTAAAAACTCTCACAGTTCAAGATAGTCAGGAACCACTTAAAACTTGAGTAGATGAGAAACGGAAAATGATAGGTTTATCCATTTCTGCTTTTGACTCTCAAGGGCTATGTTTTTATGTTTTTAAGTTTAATCCCAAAGGTTTTAGCTCCAGCCAAAATGAAGCCAAAGTATATGTAGCTGCATTTGCTTGCACTCCTCTATTTCTACCCTTACCTTTGCCTTTTCCCCCTCTCCTTTGCTTTTCTGTATGATATAAATGAGATAATCAGCACCTCTTCCCAGAGCAGAGGAGCTAAGGGTTTGGGGTGGGTGTGACTTGCTTTGGTTACCCAATAAAACATCATGTACATAGGAATCATGGTACAAAAATGTAGTCACTTTGAGCTAATTTCAGTTGTGTAAGACCATTATTGGGGTCAAAAGCAATGTCATAACATGGAGAGGAAGCTGTCGTTCTCTAGAACTGTATTCTGGTGGGTATTGAACAAAACTGGGGGAAGTGATGAAAAACATAGAAAAAACTGGGCATGATATTTGATTATAGATAATAGCAATATTTCTGCTTTAGATTAGGCTGGACTACAACATTCATCAACTTCCAGATGACTCTGGCTATGCTGTTTGGGCACAATGGGGTTTGTAGTCGAACCAGCCTCAAGGATCCCAGTGTGGAGAAGGCTGCAGTTCACAAACATTGGGTGTTTTTATCATCATTTTCTGCCTTTAGAATATTAACAGATGAGCCTGGTATTATCAGCCTGAGAATCCTCCTTGCCATTTTACATAGCCCACTGGGCTTTCTCCCTCCTTCTATTTCACAGAAAACTCTCTGTTCTAGGACTACCTCTATAATGGGCCATACCATGAAGCAACAAAGCAGTTGCTTTGAATTTCTGGGGTGGAAGTACAATATATAATCTTGAATATAATCATAATTAGTATTATTCTCGTACGTAAATACATCTGTAAATCCCATATTAAAATACCTTCATTATCTGCCATGGTGAGATCAGACTTTGCCAACTCTGAGTGAACTACCAGTATATTTTCTCTTAGAAATTAGTGAGCTGCAAGGAGGGGACTCAAAGTTCTTTCCACAAACCATCTTGGAGAGAATGAGCTGAAAACTTTGCGCAGAACAATAAAGATGTCTTCAATTCGTGGTCCGCTTGTTCCTCCAGGCTGCTCTAAATTCTTTATTATCTAGTCACCAACATCATGAACTCTTAAAGAACCTCTGGGCTCTTGTTCAAGAATATGTTGGCCTTTATTTACCCCAGCCTTCATTTTGTATCTCTCAAATGGCTGCATGCATAAATAAAGCCTGGGTGTTCTTATTAGGGAAGGCTATATTTCAAAGAGATGGATGCAGACAAGGCTGGTGAAATCTATTTCTATTCTGAGTGAAAGCATTCGCTGCTTTTCATTTGATTCCCCATAAGACCATCATCTCTAAAGCTGAGGACAGTCTTTCCTCAGGAACCTTTATCAGGCTGACTAATGAGTAGCTGGACTATTATACATTTTAGATAATCTGTCATTGGATCTGAAATCATGTTAGTATTCCAGCAATAAGACTGAGGCAGTCTTTTGGTATGTTGAAATCAGACACATGAAAGAAGAATGTGCTTATTGCCTGAAGACTAATCACAAAATAAAACAGGATCATTTGCTATTTATTTATTTATTTATTTATTTATTTATTTATTTATTTATTTATTTATTTATTTATTTATTTATTTATTTGAGTTCTATACTGCCCATCTGGAAGTCAAAGCCACTCTGGGCGGTTTACGACAGTTACAAATTACTAGAAGTGGGAAGTGTATTTGACAATCACACACAACCAGTACTAAAGGAATTCCCTCATCTTGTAATGAGTTATCTGTAACATGTAGATTGTGCCCAGGCAATTGAAGGAATTTGTGTTTCCCCATTCACACCTCCTTGAGCTTCAAGATCTGTAGGAGGGTTTCCTTCTTCAGTCCTGCCAGCCTCAGATATGAACACTAGAAAGGGCTTTTTCATTTCTCCATGCAGAATGTGGAACTGCCTTCCACCAGTGGGAATGTTGGTCCCGCTGGCCTTCCTGTCTCCGGACAAGTAAAGGCCTTTCTCTTCAGGCAGACTTTTGACCATTGAACCATTTAGAAAGAGCTTTTAAGGGGCATATTGAATGGTTTTATAATTCACTTTTGTTTGAAGTGTTTTAATTCAGCAGTTGTTATAATCTGATAATGTGTTTATTGGAGTTTTAATATTGTAGTGTTTTATAGCCAGATCTATTCAGTCATTTTGTATGCTGCCTGGGAACCCTATACTGTATTGGGAGGAAGACAGCATTAAAAGAAAAGAAAATGTAGTTGGGACCTCAAATTGACTGCTCCTGCTCACAAAGTATTTTGCATCCCATATGTTTAGCATTATTTTGATTGCTTAGCAGGCAAAAACAAAAGAAAAATAGAACATAAAGAAGAAGAAAAAATTGTGGCACCTTAAAGACTAACTGCTATATTTTAATGTGAGTTTTTGTGGACAAGTCCACTTCCTCAGATATAAGCCTGAGGAGTCATCCCAAGCACTCAGAACTAGTGCCCAGAATAGTTTAGAATTAATTTATAACACAGAATCTATTAGTATCTCCCATCCTTTTTGTGCTGCTGGCTTTTTTTATTTATTTATTTATTTATTTATTTATTTATTTATTTATTTATTGCTAGCAATGTTCAATATTACTTTTTTATTAAGTCATATTCTTGAGGTAGAACTGTGAGGTTTTTCTTCCTATATTAGTTGCACACATCTCTCAAATGTTTTTTAGCTACACGACTTTCCTTATCAAACAACCTTGGAGCATTTTGTCTCAAAGCAATTCTTCAGGGAAGTTGTTTTGGCCTTAAGACAGACTTTAAAGACTGACACCTATGAGAGGGAATGATGTAGGCCTGTTGTAGTTTCTGTAGCTCCTAAAACTAAATTTTTCAGTTCTTCACCCACAGAAGATTTGAATAGGCCAGCAACGTCTTCTGACAATTACAGTCATTTTTCCTGTGGAAGACATCATTGCCAACTTGAATCAGCATTATATCATCTTCCAGAAGAAAAAGCAGAAGAAATAAGAGGTGAAGTGACAAGGATCCTACGAAAAGCAAAAACCCCAAAAAGCAACATAACAAGAAAGGAGAGAAATGCTATCAATCCCTAAACTCAGATCCGGACATCATCATTCTGCCAGCAGACAAAGGCAACGCCACAGTAATAATGCAAACAGAAGAATACAAGGACAAAATCTGGGAACGTCTAGACCCCACCACCTACAGAAAACTGAAACGGGACCCAACCAACAAAATCACAAAACAAACAAACATGCTGATCAGGAGTTCCTCCCTGCACCCCAAAGTCCTTCAACGAATCTGGAAGACAGAAACTCTCCCACCAAGACTATATGGACTCCCCAAAATCCACAAAGACTCAATCCAACTCAGGCCCATTGTAAGTGCCATCGGTTCCCCGACATATGAATTAGCAAAATACCTAGCCACCCTCTTACAGACCCACATTGGACAAACTTCATCCTACATCAAAGACTCAGGACATTTCATAAGCAAGATCAGCACCCTAAAACTCAACCCTGGGGACAGACTGATCAGCTTTGACGTAGTATCCCTATTCACCAAGTTACCGATAAAGGACACTCTGACACTCATCCAGCAGATCTTTCCAAAAGACATCAAGGCCCTTTTCCAACACTGCCTAATGACCAGCTATTTTGAGTGGGATAATGATTTCTATGAACAGACAGATGGAGTGGCCATGGGGAGCCCCCTCAGCCCAGTTATAGCAAACATCTACATGGAACATTTTGAAAAACTGGCCCTGGCTTCGACACCCTTCACACCCACAGTCTGGTTCCGATATGTGGATGACACCTTCGCAATTTGGAACCATGGTGAAGAAAAACTGGAAGAATTTCTAAACCATCTCAACAGCATCCACCCAAATATACAATTCACCATGGAAAAAGAAATAGAGGGCCAACACCCTTTCTTAGATGTCATGGTCATACGCAAAACTGACCTCCTATTGGGACACAAGGTCTACAGAAAACCCACCCACACAGACTCGTACCTACACAAAAACTCCAACCACCACCCACAGCAAAAAAGAGGCATAATCAAAACACTGGTAGACCGTGCAAATCGGAACTGTGAAGCTCAATTTCTCAGCACCGAACTCAACCATCTGAATTGGGCCCTACAGGCAAATGGCTACTCCAAAAATGAAATCACAAGAGCCATCAAATGAAGAAAACAACACCAAACTGAAGAGGAAAAACAGCCACCCACAAATAAAGTATTTCTGCCATACATCAAAGGGGTCACAGACCGCATGGGGAAACTTTTGAAAAAACACAACCTACAAACAGTATTCAAGCCCACCACAAAAATACAACAAATGTTACAGTCAGCAAAGGACAAAAGGGACCCCCTCACCACTGCAGGAGTATACCGGATACCTTGCAGTTGTGGCCAGGTATATATTGGAACCACAAAACGCAGCATCCACACCAGAATCAAAGAACATGAGAGACACTGCAGACTAAAACAACTGGAAAAATCAACAGTAGCTGAACATGCCCTAAAACAAGCTGGACATGAAATTCTATTTCAAAATACTGAAGTACTGGACAACACCAACAATCATTATGTTAGACTGCACAGGGAAGCCATTGAAATCCACAAACACCAGCAGAGCTTCAACAAAAAAGAAGAAAGTTTAAAACTCAACGAAGCCTGGCTCCCAGCACTGAACAATACAGCCTGCAAAAGGTCAATGAACTCTACCCAGCTACAAGGACCGGTGATCACTGCACACAAAAGACCAGCTAACGACACCCATCAATCACAGTGACAGATAATCTCTCCCTCTTATCACAACAATACACCCACAACAAAAAACACGCTGATCACCACAATCACCCATCTCCTGAAAAGGACAAAAGCTGATCCCACAGCTATAAATACTCAACTATCCAAACAAACTGCACCAGAGCACAGACAAGAGTTCTGACTCCTGTCCTCTGAAGATGCCGGCCACAGAGACTGGCGAAACGTTAGGAAGAACAACCTTCAGAACATGGCCAAAGAGCCCGAAAAACCCACAACAACCACAGTCATTTTTGTCTGAGAAAGTTTAATCTATATTCTGACATTCAAAAACATTGTGCAAGGGTTGAAACTGACAGGATAAGAATGAGAGGTAAATTGTCCCTTTCAATTCTATTTCCAACTGAAAAATCCTTGATCAGGCTAGATAGAGAATAGGAAATTAATACAAAATCAACAATACTGTTCCATACCCAGACACAAAGGTGAATTCTGCACAATTATGATTTCGATTCAGGATAAAAAGGGCAAGACAGCCAGGAATATAACACCATACTGAGCTTCTGTTATTGTAAGGGGATATAGTTTTCTGTATCACTGGATCTCCATAAACTAGATTTTAAAAGTGCATTTTCATTTGGGGCAATTTTTGCATTAAAATCCACCATTACATGAGCTCTATGAGCTTTGGATTCCAGATCTTTGATATAATTTCCCATATCTTCCCAAGCTTCTTTTACAGAGTTTCTTGAGATGAGTGGAAGAATATAAACATTAATAAACATAAAGGACCTAGATGTAAACTTCAGCAAACCAGCCACTGCGGTTTTATCATATGGAGCAAACCATCTAATAGCAGCCTGCAAAGTAAAATAAATAAATAATGCCAGGTCAGCTTTTGGACGGCCCCTTCCTCTCCTGGATTCGAGCAGCACATCACTTATCACGTATACAGTTAGCCTGATTTTCCTGCTGGACTATGTTTCTTGTGGTAGAGTCACATCGTAAAATCCCTCAACAGGGGTTTTAAAGGTCATTGCTAGGTCAACAACTTGTGCCCAAATACAGTCTCTGATTTGGGGCCATGTATAAATATTTGCCATGAAGTTCCACTTTTATGTCTGAGGAAGTGGACTTGACCACGAAACCTCACATTAAAATATAGCAGTTAGTCTTTGAGGTGCCACACCATTATTTTCTTCTTTACTTTTTTATTTTTCTTTTGTTTTTGCCTGATATGCTAATACAGAATAGCACTGCTACCTCTTGTAAAACACTAAAATCCATAACTCCAGGCTCAGCCTGCTGTGTTCCATGACAGGATTTTAAGCTGGCAGTCAATTGTTATTATGTCTTTCTGTTTAACTCCAAACCAGGAGATGAGTATTAGGTGTTCCTAATCCTTGTCCAGCTTGACTTATAATCAGTAAATCAAACTCCACAATCTGATTCAACTCTGTTCTTTCATCCCTGAATGCAGCTAATATTTTCTTGCTACACCTGAAACAGGTTTCTTGGCTTCTCTTGAGATTATTCTTTCTTATTTATCGGTTGTTTTTAATGTGTGTGAGAGAGCTTTATTCTCTCTGTATTTGCTGCCATAGTTTTCTGTGAGGGAGATCCCAGTCCTTCCCATTATACAGATGGAAGACTGATGGTGGCAGATGGGAAATTGAGATGCATTTGTAAAACAGCATTTCAGTTTAGACTGTGACACCAAAGTGAAAGCCCCAGAACTATTCTTATGAGGTCCAACTGGCCATCTTGAGTTTGAATTCAAGTGCCATGGTTGTATGATCTTGGGCATCAGTTCACTCACTTAGCCACTGTGGTATTGTGCTAAATTTTCAAGTGTCCCCATAGTCAGGTCCCCAAAGAGAATCTAAAAATGTGAGCAGCTGTTTAGATTCATCTCAACAACATATCAACATAGTAACAGATGCCTCCTTGAATTTACTGCTTTTGTCTGATTTTGAAAACTAAGTAGGGTTGGGCGGATGTTCCTGGATAGGGAACCATTTGGGAACACCAGGATCTCCAGATAGGGTCAGGAAAGAGTCCTGCCTAAAACTCAGAAGAGTCACTGGCAGTCATTACCAACAGTGCTGGTCTTGAAGGACTAATGATCAGATTAAGGATAAGACAGATTCATAGATTCGTGAGTCACAAATCCATTAGTGCTCCACTTCACTGAGATCAAGCCTTCTGTAAAGCTGGTGGATTTTAAGTGTCCATTCAAGATCAAGCCACCACATCAAGTTCTTGGCACAAATAACAGAGATAACAAAAACAATACACAGTTGCTGGGAAAATTCTCCTCTCCCACCCCTGTTACAGTGAGGCTTTTAAGTAAGCTCCACGGGAAAGCCTGAGGGGGTGGATGGGAGGTGATGTGATCATCCTCTGCTGCTCAAAGAGGTCCCAGTGTTTTGACCCTGGAAGCTCTGGCTCTACCACATTCCTGGCTGCCCATCTGTAACATGCAAACATTACCAAGCTTGCCTAGATCTGACCTGTCTGTCTTCTTTAGCAGCACATAGGGTATTCAAATCCTTTTATGCACATGTCCCTGCGTGTATCTCCACACACCCACACAGAACTCCTTTTTTTTTTTAAACTTCATAATGAGAAGTCAGACCTGGATGCTTGGTTTCCTTTTCTCCTAGACTTCCTGCTTGGTCACTAGAGTCAGGCTTCCTTCTGTGTGGGAAGTCAAGCCCCTCCTGCTGTGTGAGAAGAAGGAGTTTGTTGCTCACGGCTTCTCTCCCACCCAAGACACTGGCTCAGCTTCTTCCTTCTGAGAGGCAGAATTCCTTTTTTGCTTGTGGATGAAAGGGTTCATAGAGGACCTCCACCTCCAACAGCAGGTGGCAATGGGCTGGTCTGTTTCTTTTTTGTCACTGGTCTGCAAGAGGAAGCAAACTTCTGACTTCCATGAATAGACACTCTTTATCATTAGCCAGCAGCCTTTAAAACATAGCTCCTTCTTATTGAAAACCTTTAGTACTAGAGCTTTGGGGACTCAGAGTCCAAATTTTTTTCCGAAGTGATAGCCATGTCAGTCTGAGCAAGCATATTAAACAGGAAACAAAACAAAAACTTAAAAAAAAAAAAGACAAAAACATGGTGGCACCTTAAAGACTAACTGCTGTATTTTAATGTGAGCTTTCTTGGATGAAGTCCACTTCTTCAAACCTAAGAGTGAGACTACATGGCCATCATTTATCCATGACCCCAGAGTCCAGAGGTTCTTCTGGCAGCCCTTTGTCATCTAGCTGTCAAAATTTACAGGCAGGGGAGGTGGACAGGCAAGAGCTACAACAAAATTACCAAAGCTTTGGAAAAACTACTAGCCATGTTGGCTGGGGAGCTACTGCAAGTTGGAGTCTAAGCTCTGTTTTTTACTTTCTGACAGCGTATTCTTGGGAAGGGGGTTTCATATGGCTATTCAGGATCCATACACACATGTGGGTTTGAAAAGAATGAAAACTGTAGCCGGGGCAACCTTTTTCTTTGTGACACACCTCTGCTTAGGCTGGACAATGACTCCCAGCCCCAAACCTAAACATTTTATGCCGGTATAGTGGGGTGGGGTGAGACTGTGGGAAAGGTGCTCCCTTTTCCTTTTCTTCTTCCTAAAATATCCTTATATTCCAGGGAGCCCTCCGAGGTCAATCATTGTTCTGGTTGGAGGTGATGGAGTGAGTAGCCCAGCACTTTTAGAGTCTACAAACTTCAGGACATACATTCTCTTTGACCTTATTTCTCTTCTTCAGATTACTTACTATAAAGTGTTGGTATCTTTAAGCGTTTACTTTTGTTTCCATGCCCCAAATGACACTTCAGATTTCATATATCCTGAAATACAATCTGAAGAGAAACCAGAGTAGCCTGAAATACAACAGATGTTTGTCTGGCCATATGTCTGCGGATGCCTGTTTAACCAATGTTGTTTTTATTTACATGTCCAGTTCTTCAAATTTGGGGAAGCCCCAGAGTACGTAGAAATCATTGCTTTGGATGGCCCCATCTGTGTTTCCAGAGTCCTGGTCCCTCCTCCTCCTCCTCCTCCTCCAGCTAGCTCCTGGAAGGAATTCTGACATTAGCTGAAAACCTTCTCTTGCTTTTTGCTATACCACTACCTATAAGCAGTAAACCCAATGGGAGAATATGGAGCTGCTGCACTTTTATCACCGAGTAAGAGGAAAACTGGGCTTTATATTCGGCTTGGATTTATCCAGCATTCCTGCTTTTGGCTTGGGACTGCCAGCCTGTCTCTGCCTCTTTCCTGCAATTCAACAACATCTCTACTCCCCATCTCTCCTCAAAAGCGATTGAAATGTACCATTTCAAAAGTTACTCTTTTGGACTACAACTCCAAGAATACTCAATCAGAAGGGCCATCAAAGAAAAAAAAAGTGGCAGAAGCAGGCAATGTGATCATCCGTATATAGGAGGAGTCCAAAATATTGGAACTATGGTTTGGGACTTAGAGGCCTCCCCTGTGTGTTGTATTTTCTGTTGTAGAGGTTGTTGTTGTTTTTTCCTTGCAAGGAATACCACTGGCCATGTTAGGAAAGGAAAAGCAACAAATGCTGCTGTCATGTGCAAACCTAGCTGAGAGTAAGCTCCATTTAACATTTTGAGGTTTACTTTTGAGGATCCATGCATAGGATTGGGTTAACATCTTCATTCCTGTAGCACAAGCTTTTTTTAAAGGTATTGGATATCATTAACGGGCCCCTCATTGATGTTTGTACAAAAGTTTTGAGTGACAAAATTGTTATACAAACATGATGGGGATTCTTTGTTCTGCCACAAGGGAAAGCGGGCTCATTATACAGAAATAGCTGGCTTTAGTTTTCAGCAGAAATTAGTATCAGTTGGTTAATCAGTATATCACTATTTAGTATGTGGTTACCTTTGTGGTTTTGGCTGCTAGAACTGGGTCTGACTCTGTCAACACAAATGTCATCAGATGTAATAAAGATATTGTTTGAAGTTTCTATGATTTGGTGTGGATATACCTCCTTGTGTAAAGGCTTTGGTTTCTATATTTTCACTTGACTAGTTTGTAAAGGCTTGCATTGAACTAATACATTTGTATGTACTTTTAAACTTAACTTTTTCCCCATACTGACCAGTTTATTGAAGAATGGGGTATACAAATGTATATAAATGAAAAATGAATCATAAACTTCAGCAACAGAAGTATCTAGGGCAGAACATTTGTTCCCCATTCCAGGATCTCCCATTGCCACTCTCAGCAAGACGGGGGGGGGGGGAGGATTTTATATATCACCATCTCTGCTCCCAACACGCCCCCCGAGAGTCAAGCTAAATAATATGATTAGTAGATATTTAGAAGATGCTCTTCCTCAAATGATGAAAGACATCGCTTTGTCACAGCATATGTTTTCCCTCACCTCCATTGTTATCATGCTTTGTTTTGTGATTGGTCTTTGGAAAGTAAACATGAGCTTAATTTGGAAATCTGGTTTTAAGGCACATACTTCTGAGGAAATCACATTGTGTGAGTTAAAACTGGGCCAACAGCAGGCAGTACACTTTCACCTTAACATCTATTTTGACCCTGGGAGTCCTCCAGACTGTGAGCTATTGATACTCCAAGCTTGTAAGTAATAATAATATGTGCTATCAGGTTGATTCAGACTTATAGTGAATTTTTTAAGTATACGGTGCTCAGACATGGTTTACCATTCCCTTCTTCTGGAGGCTCCTTGGGAATCTGTAGCTTATGCACTGTCCCTTCTCCCAGAAGACATTGTGGGGAATCTGGCTCCACAGTCAGGCACCCAACTCACTGGCCTATTCAGCCAGTTGAACTCAGATATACCTAATTATAAATAACTGTTATAACTAGCTAGTGGAATTAATTCCAGCAACATAGACAACATTACAAATATAGCTTCTAGTTTTTAACAAGGAGCAACTTCATTCCTTTTGTGGTATAAGTGCCACTTTCCAGTTACTTTTGTAGTGAGTGGCTACAGCATCTTGAAATGCTGGAGGAGGAATATCACCCTGTCTCAACTGATTTTGGAAGCAAAGTAGTTAGTATTTGGATGGGAGACTACCAGGGAATACCAGGAATCTCAAGGTCAGATTAGGAAAGAATCCTGCCTGAAGCCCTAGATATCTGCTGTCAGCCCAAGTTGATAATACCCAGGCTAGATGGACTCTCTGACTCAGTAGAAGTCAGCTTCTTATTTTCTTCTGCCTATTACATAGACAGGAGCCATAGTACTTGGATATCAGCCTAATGAAGATGTCTCCCCTAAAGCAAGAAGGGAGAATGTGTGGCTCTCCAGATGTTGCCGGTCCTGAACTTCATCTCTTCTCATGATAGTCTGTGCTGGCTAGGGCTGATAGGAGATACAGTTCAGCAACATTTGGAGAAGAACCAGAGGATGTATATTCAAAATGGCTGAAATAACTGACAGAGAGACTGAAATATATGGTAGCTAAGCCATGCCTTTCCCCAAGGCCATTACTAAAAAATGAGGAAGAGGACCAACTAGGACACTTTGAGACCCTTGGAAGAAAGGTGGATTGGAAATGTCATCATCACGACCACCACCAGCAGCAGCTGCACCAGCCATATGATCTGCCTCTACAGTACTTCTGATGTTACTACTGTGAACAAAGACCAAAGTTTCTACCACATGATGCAATGTGAACTTCTAACTTGGGCAGCTATAAAGAGAGATAAGACAAAACATTTGTGATAAATATGCATGGGTAGTGGTAGGTTAGCCATGTTATTCTGTTGCAGCAAAAAAAAAAAAAAAAAAAAGCAGCAGAGTCTTGTGGTGCCTGATAGACTAGCAGGTTCCATTTGGCACAAGCTTTTGTAAACTACAAAGGGACGTGGTGGCGCTGCGGGTTAAACCACAGAAGCCTCTGTGCTGCAGGGTCGGAAGACCAGCAGTCGTAAGATCGAATCCACGCAATGGAGTGAGCTCCCGTCGCTTGTCCCAGCTCCTGCCCACCTAGCAGTTCGAAAGCATGCAAATGCAAGTAGATAAATAGGTACCACCTCGGTGGGAAGGTAACGGCGTTCCGTGTCTAGTCGCGCTGGCCACATGACCACGGAAACTGTCTTCGGACAAACACTGGCTCTACGGCTTGGAAACGGGGATGAGCACCGTCCCCTAGAGTCGGACACGACTGGACTAAATGTCAAGGGGAACCTTTACCTTTACTTTACCTTTGTAAACTACAGCCCACCTCCTCGGATGTATGGAAGATGAAATCATCCATAATTACTAGCCATGCTGGCAATGGATTGCCCCCCAGCATCACAGGATGCCGGTTGTTGGGCAACACATGCAGGAAGGCCCTATTGTGCTGGTGGGCTTCCCGTTGGCCTCAGAACAGAATGCTGAGCTCAATAGCACCTTTGCTTGATCCATGGAAGGTTTTCTTACACTGGAAAAACAGGATTCAAATATTGCAAAATAAATAAAAAAGAACTTTCTAGGAAACTGATCCTGTAAAAAATACATCACTTTAATATGTCAACCTGATTCTTCACACACGCACACACACACACATATCCAAGGATCTCAAGGTGTCCCAGATGGTTCTCCTCCTCTTCATTTTTAGTAACAGTATTGGGGGAAAGGCATGGTTTAGCAAACAGTCCATCAGAGTGAATCGTACGAATAAATGAAACAATTCCCTTTGCTTTCCGCTGGTTTTGCGTCCATACATTTAAGGTGTAATTGTTGTCTAAAGTTAAAGGAACTTCTTCCAGTTGCCCCCTCAGCCCACTAGGGGGCAGTGAATCCTCGCAGGAGCACTCGTTTGGGTAACTTTAGTTTTTTGGTCTTTGAGGTCTTGTCATTCTCTGTATAAACAAGTTACCTTCGAGTGTTTAGGTTATAAATTACGTCCATGCAGGCTTGCCTTGAAAAGAATGTAAACACAGCACTGTGGTCGGTGCGTCCTCTGAAACTGACTTTATAATGTACAGCAGGCCTTTTAGAAGCAGCAGCAGCAGCTTGCTTGAATATAAATATAAAAAAGGACACTTTTTCACAAAAAGAAAAGAAAAAGATTATGCACAAATCCACTCTCTCCTTTGTTGTTTGGAAATGCAATGGGGTGCCCCATTTTAAATAGGAAGTTGCTGTTATTCTTTCTAGGGTTCGTTGTTACAGTGCATTATGCATGAGGAGAAAATGCATTAAACCAAGGAGACGACGGCTTAGCAGTGTGGATCGGGGGCAAAATCTATCGGCGTCGTTCCAAACCCACTTCCACCCAATCATCAGCGTCATCTACCACGAAAGGAGGAAGTAAGCCCCCTGGGTAAGTCAATGGATCCGGTAGTTCTGACTCCAAGGCTCGATTTTGGTCAGCAGATTTCTTTCTTTCTTTCTTCTTCTTCTTTTTTAATGTAATGGACAACAACTCACCGTCAGAAAGAGCCCTTGTCCCGAGTTGCTGTCCATCGGAAAGAATCTTAAACGGGTTTTCCGAGATGGTGAAGGGCCATCTGGTTTTAAACCCGCCTCTAGGCTCGTAGACAACGGGAACTGGAGGCGAAGGCTACCTATTTTCCTGATCAGTCCCCAACCCGGCACCCTCCAAATGTGTTGGATGGCACCTCCCATCATCCCCAGCCACTGTGTGTCATAAAAAGTGGCTAAAATACACCCCTCCTTTTGAGTTCCCTCAAAAAAAGTAGTGTGGAATTTATTTTTAAGAGGAAAGGATTGTCTGTGAGTGACTGAAATTTGGAAACACTGGAGCCTACATCCAAGGGTCATGTTCAGCTACCCAAAGGGAAAATCCACAGTCATGTGCAGATATAGGACTTTTGGGAGATCAATGCAATCCTAGGCATGTCTACTAGGAAGTAAATCTGATCCAGTGAATGGGCAATAGGGATTATTCCCAGGTCAATGCAGAATCAGAGCCACCGTGAACCGCCACTGTCCTACCTCTCAGACCGTGGCTCCATTTGGTAAATAAGGGAGGCCTGGAAGCTTTCACCCTGCCCAGGAGTAGGGCCTGCTCTCAAAATAGCTCTTCCTTGTTTTGTGCTCCATTTTCTAACTCAGGATGATCTCCATCTCCCTATCTGGCAACAATCACTGAGAATATGCCAGTAATGAGGATCTGCGGTCAAGTTGCTTCAGACTTTTGGCAGCCCTCATAGTGTTGGTATAGAGTGGCCAACTAGGACTCAGGAGACCTGGGTTCAAAATGTCCCCTTTGCTGAGGACACTCACTGGATAGTGACACTGGTAGAACCGCTCCTTAAACATTTAACATACCTCGAAAATCCTATTAGAGTCACCACAAGTGGGAAGCAATTTCCTTCTGGTGCTGCTGTTGTGGGATCTTCCAGCTTGCCCAAGGCCCCACAAGTGGCAAGGCAGGTAATCCCATGAGCCACATATCTTTAGGGTGATTCCTGCTGGCCTCTCTCCTGCGAAGCACAGTGGAGATTCCAAGCTCCCAACTCCTGGATGCACCAACCCACTGAGCTAAGCCTCCATACATTTTTGCACTGTTATTCTACCAAGCTATTGCTAGTGGCTATCCCAAGGCAATTGGGGTATTCATGTGAGATTTTCTCTTTTTCTCTCTTTCTCCCTTTCTCTCTCTCTCTCTTTCTTTCCAAATACATACATACATACATACATACATACATACATACATACATACATACATACATACATACATACATACATTTCTCTATCCCTCTTCCTTCCCACCCACCCTTTCCTTTCCTGCGGTAGAGTCATATCCAAATCCTTATGAGGCTTTCCTCTTTTTTGCTTGGTTTCCCATGGATTTGCTACGGACTAGTCAGCCAACAGGTAAAAGGACATGCACATACACTACACTCAGTTGCAATTTATGGGGGAGAGCTTCTACTAAATGCCCCCTTGCTAGTGAAAACAGGCAATATCTACCACCAGTCTCCTCTCATCCTGGAGCCTTTCAGCTATGATGTACTACAACTCCCACTCCACCACCAAGCTCAGGGGGTGATGGGAATGATAATCTGCCACATCTGGTGGCCGCTGGTTTGGGGATGGTTTATAATTTACTCTCTTTCTAATCCCTCTTGTAAACCCAGAGGGGGAAAATCCCTTCCTTTAGAAGGCCGGCGTTAGGCTGGGGTGCAGAGAAAACCTGTTATTGCCTTTCATGTCCAAATGAGACGCCACCGTTCGGGATGGCCCTGGAGCGCAGAAGCGCCGCGCAAAAGAGGTGCAGACGCAAGGCTTTGATTGGGAACAGTGAACATTTAAAAGGGAGCAATGGGGTCAGCGCAGGATTTGGGGTCGGAAGCCAAGGGCTCTGCCCCACCGAAAGAACTGCAACCCCCTCCAACGTTGCTGAAACGGAGTACCACATTCTGAAGTAACTTAAAAGCATGAAACCCCTAAACCCGGAGGCTAAAATTAGCTAACGGCTCCACTGGAAACCAAGAAGGGCCTTTTGAGAGTTTATCTGCCGGTAGAGTTGCCTTTCTTTCCTGTAGTTGCCGGGGTGTAGGGAGAACGGAGCTAGGAGCTACCAGAAGTGACGTGGAAGTAGGACTCTGTAAATGCAGGGCGAGATCCTGGCCCGGCCGCCACTGTAGGAACAAGCGGTGTGCATTTCCTTTTAAGTTTGGGTAGTAAAGGCGGAAGACCTGCATACGGAGCCAAAGGAAAAGCTCACTTGTCATATACATTTTTTTTATTGAAAAACCACAACAACCCACCCCAAAAACTTTGTACATCACAATATTTTGACGAACCGACAAACGTTATACATAAGTGCAAATTATAATCTCCGGTTTAAAAGCGATAGTGTGTGAGTATACACAAGATTTATTTCAAATATTTTTTTTTAAAGATTGTGATATAAACACTTCTTTGTTGGATTTTAAAAAAGGAAATAAAACAAACTAACCTCAAACGTGGTACTGTGGAGAAGGAAACAAAAGCGAAGGAACCAAATCCGGGAATTTTCTGGAAGCGTGGGCACACACACACACACACAGACACACACAAACACACACACACACATCAGAAATCTAAAACAATGCTTATTAATAATACTGGTTGGTGCTGCTGAATGGAGTCCGTCGTTGGCAGGTTAAAAGGAGGAGACGTTTAAGGCTGAAACCTTAACCTCTAGGGAGAAAGCAGCGGGAAGATTTGGAAAAAGACGAAAGAGAAACACCAGTTTCTCCTTTTCTTTTTCATCTTCCCTCTTTCCGTTTCTTTCAATGCCCCCAAAACAGTGACTTTTTTTGTTGGAAGAAGATTTAAAAAAAAAAAAAAATTGGGGTAGGATCCAGTTAAAGTTAAGCCACTTTTTGCCTTATTAATTTCACTGAGAGAATCTGGTAGGAAAGGAGGAAAGTTAACGCCCCAATAAATGAGATAATCTTTCAAGTGTCCGAGGCTCGTGTACCCTTCAAGGGACTTAAGCGGGAAATCTTTAAGTTCAGCCGGGCTTTAACTTTGCTTGAAAATGCATGAGCTCCGGTGGCAAAACACACATCTTCGCAAGACTCCCGTAGGTATCAATGGGACCAAAAGTGCTTAACTCTCACTAGATTGTGACCTGGCCTGAACTCCTGCAGGACGTAGTTTACTTATACAGAATCTGTCAGGCTTAAAAGACTGAGTCCTTTTCTCTTTTTCTTTAAAGGAAGAATTCTGTGTAACTGGCTAGATGGCAAATCCCAACACCAAGTTGTTGTTCAACAGAAATTTCCTAGGGGGTTGGATGGAGATGGGTCTGATCGAGTCTGGATCCAACCCATATCTATTTTTCCAAATAATTTTCCAAATAAGGCAACGTGAATTAAAAACAAATAAAACAAATAAAACACACATTTTCTTCATCATCTTAAAGAATTGGGTATCAACGGAATATGGCTGTTTTATTCTGAACCTAGATGACCCTGGTAACAAGCTTTCCACAGATTAAAGGGGACGCTACCTTGGACTTTGTACGCAGCGCGATCCTAAGCAGGCTTTTCCTGGAAGAAAGTCCCATCCAGTTCAACTGAAGCTCGCTCCACTGTTAGCGCGCGCCTGGGATTGGAGTCTGTTCTTGCTCAGGGCAAAGACTCAAATCCTATATATTGTCTAGGTTTAAGCCCCACTCATTGAAACTTGCTTCTGAGCAGACGCACCTAGTCTTGCGTAGGGCTTCAAGTTTGGATACACCTTTTTTGGATGGGGAGGGTAAAGCTTGGTAGGAGTGCATAGGATCGGGCTGCGCGGCTGCGCACCTTCTCTAACTTTAGTGGGGCATACTGCCAAACTAAACATGCTTAGGATCGCGCTTCACATAGAGCAAAACTGAAAGATGTGTGTAAAGCCGGGAGGTCTCCGCTAGGTGGTTTCCTTACGTCGTGTGGGTTGAGTGGACTGCACTTGCGCAGAGAGAGCAGCTGCTGCGCAAGTCCGCCTGCGCCCCCGCTTTCCCGCTTCTTCGGATCCGGCCTCCCCAGTCCATGTTCACATCACACAGGGCTTGATGTCTTGACAGACGCTTTGGTGGTGATGATGATGGTGATAGTAAGAGCTGCTGGCCGAGGGGTGGAAGGAAGAGATGCCGTTGAAGTTGAGGACGAAATCTTTTCTGTCGCAGACCGGCGAGGGGTGATGCTGGTAGCGCGGCAATCCCACTGCGGGAAGAAGCGAGACAAAGAGGGAGCGAGTCCACCAATAGATCAACACCGGAGGGGGCCCGGCCCGACCGCGAGGCAGGAGGGAGCTGCGACCTCGGGTACCAGACCCGGAGTATCACCCGAAGGGCGGTGAAGCCGTAATTTGCTTCCCTGTTGTGTGTCTGTCAGGGCCCAGATGAAATATTTGGGGGAAATGAAGGGGCCTGATTTTGATTACCGGGAAAGGTGGGAAGGCCCCATTTGCTGATCTCAGGCAGCAAAATGTGTTGGGTCGGCCCGGAGCTCAGATGGTTCCCTTCAACATCTCTCTCTCTCTCTCTGTGAATGTCTAACTAGGATCAGGAGGAGATAAAAGTTCAAACACCGACTGGCCCATGAAGTTCAGTTGGATGAACACCCTTTTTGCTACCTGTCCTACCTCCCAGGGTGGCTGTGAGAAAAACAAGTGGACTGACTCCTAACAGGGGAGAAAGGCAGAGGATACGCCCTGACCTTCTTCCGGGTAAAGACTTGCTGGCCTGCTTTGCATTAAAGTTGAAGGCACCCTCCGAACCAGATCTTTTAGGTCACAGGGTGGCTCCTTCCCCCTGCAGGATGAAACACCACCCAGGCCAAGAAGCAAGCCAGACACAAACACAGCTCCAAAAGGAAGGGGAAACTTTCGGCTGGAGCCACTGTAATCTATGCAGCAGTGCCTGTGTCATATTTTCGTTAAATAAAATAAAAACAGACTGAAAATTAATTTTCTAAATATTTTACTGGTTTTTTGGCTAACTTTACACAAACAAAAAGGACACCAAGACCCAAACATAATAATCACTGTGTAGGCAGGCTGGACTCCTGAAAATAACGAGGTAAGCCTGGCTGTCCGGAATTCCACCCCGGGGTTCACAAGGGATCGTGTGAGGACAATTGTGTAGGTTGCCTTGAGCTCCTTGGGAGAAAGATTTGCTATATGAGTAATAAAGAAATTGGCATCAGGAAGAAGAAAAGCCAGCCTCTGAAGGGAGGCAAAGGGCCCCACCCGCACCCCCAAGAAGCCTATGGCCAACTTTCAAAATGAAGTGATCCCATGTTCCTGGTTTCACTATGGCCAGGAATAGCAAGGGAAGTTCCATCACCTGTTTAATGGGAAAGATTCTGGTGACAGAGTTAAATACTTTTACCGACAGATTCTAGCCATGCTCGTCTGGATACAGGTCCCATGCAGCCAACATCCCAAGGTTGTGCACACAGGCCCAAATTTTAAGTTCTTTATTAAATGCACTCTTGATTAGAGTTGAGCTGAGCATGTGCTTGGATCTCTCTATAGAAAACAAAGGAGCTTTGTTCAAAGGTGATCTCTGATGCTATTGTGACTAATGCTGCAATGCTAAGCACCTGTACCAAGGAGGGAGCCTCAGTCAACTCTGGGACTCCTTTGTGAGTAAACACACACGGCTTGTGCTAGCAATATATTTAGAGTGCAATTCTATGCTTGTATACTCAGAAGGAAAATCCACTGAATTCAGTGGGACCTATTGCTTGGCCAGTGTGTGTACAGGAGTGCCTAAACCAGATTTTGCCAAACACCCCATAGGCCAGAAAAACTGAAAGGAAGGGAAGGTTTTTATCATCTACTGAGCTATTGGGTGGATTCCTGCCCAAGTGCCAGAAACTGAAAAGTCCAACCCCCAAGGGGGGGAAACCATTCATTCTATGGAAGACATTTGCATGACAGGTTCCTTCAGAAGTAGGTTCCAAGCAATGGAACTAGCCATGTTTTCAAACAATGCTGCAATCCTTTGTTCCTAACCCTGGTAGAAAGATTTGCCCGGTCTCTTCAGGAACCGTGCTGCAGGCACAAACTGATTCTTTCCAGAGAGGTGGCTGGGCTAGCCGGTTCTAGCCCAAACAAGAAGAGCCCTGTGGCACCTTAAAGACAAACAGATTTAGCAGGACACAAGCGTTTGCAGATGCTGCCTCTGGTGAACCATAACAGTGTCCTAAAAAGCTGATTGCATCACAAATCTGTGAGTTTTAAGGTGCCACAAAACTGATCTTTAACGGTTTCACTGAAGTCACGTTAAAACTAGAGTCTTTGACTTGGGCAGAGAATGTCATCCGCAGCCCTTGTCCTTTTAAAGACAGACACTACGAATTTGTCCCAAATACCTGAAATTCAGCGGGGAGGGGAAAGAGATTTCTTTGGGGGTCAATCAACCAGCCAGATCCACAATGCAGCTTGTGCACCAAAGTTTGAAATTTGGACTTTGGTTCAGGAAGGTTTTCCCTGCAGTCCCACCCACCTGAAGTGCATAGGAAAGGTCTAGCCTATTGACTCCAGGGCTATCCTAAATATGGCTATTCAGAAGTTATGTATGAACCATGGCACTCAGTAGGGTTTCCTTTTGCTAGGTGGCGACAGGATTGCAGCCATGGGCTTCCAGCCGCTTCCTTTCTGGACGCTTATTTTCTGTAGGCGGAATCTGTTCACAGTTCAATGAAAAGAGCAATCTGAGCTACAAACTTAGTAACATGACGGCCTTATTCACAATAACAACGACCGAGAATCGGCCTTGCAACCTAAACGCAGCTAATAACACAACGGTAAAAGAACTGTTAAAATTATGACTTAGCCTCCTTCAGTAAAATCTTCTAAAATATGAATCGCTCCAGCTCCTGGCTGGGATTCACCCTTGCGAGGAAGTGGATTTCCTCAAGGGGCCCTTCCTTTGAAGAAACAACATTTCAGGCTTGCGGATCTTAAGGTAACAGTAGATCCTCAATTATCCTTATTTATTCCAGTGTCCCTCTTTCTCAGTTCTGAATGAGCCCACGGAGCAGAACGCCGTTTACCCAAGCTAAGTGCTAGCTGCCATTTGTACTAAGCCTGTACAGATCGTCAAAAACAAAAAACACCCAGATGTTTTCGCTGGAACCCGTGGGGAAATCACAGGAGCTTCCTTTTTCCACGCAAGGGTGCCTGGGATCGCTCCCTCAGCCAGATCGCTGCAAGAGGAAGGCGAGTCGTCACTTTCCATAGCCCCACGGGGGGGGGGGGGGCAGAATCTTCCCTCAAATGGCTCGGATCAGTCAGGTGAGGATTTGGGGAAAAGAAAACAGAATCCTCCCCGCCCGCCCCCTTGCAAGACTGTGGGTTAAAGAGTTGGAAACGCGGAGTATGCCTGAGTTAGAGCTACCAGCGGAAGAATATGTGGACCAGTGCAGATGCTTACATTTTTCTGCAATAACAAATCTACAGGTAGTAAATGAGCCACTCTGCAACAACCCAGTTAAACTGAGTGGTATTTAGCTACCCATGCAGATCTTCAAAACCTCTTGGGAAAGACCCAACGAGTTCAGTAGGACTTTGTCCCTAACAAAAGGACCAGTTAAGGATCAATTCTGAGTTGGTGGCAAAGGCCTCTAGAGAAGAACTGGCCTCGCATCTCAGTAGGGGGTTGATTAAAGAGGGGAGAGGGATGAGTTTTGGGGTGAGACGCGCCCCTGCCTGGTTCACAGAGTGCCTGGGATTTAGTGGGTCCCCCCCCCCATAAACACGCATGGCTAGAATCGGGGAGTAAAGGACTCAGAAACAAGAGACTTCGGAACGGAGAGTTTAAAGGCTCCAAACCTCTGTACACTCATCTGGCAGGGAGTCCCATTAAAGTCGCTGTGAGTTGTTTCCAAGTAAACCCGCAAGGGCGTGGACTGAATGAGAGGGATGCCAGTTAGCCTGCATTCTTGTAACCGGGGGTGCATTAGTCCAACCCGCGTGAAAGTTTAAATTGGGAAAGGAAGCGAGCCAGGCACCTGGATTTCCATGTTCGTTTCGACCTAGGCTGTCCGGCGGTAGCTCGTAACCGGGGCATTCCCCCGGAAATTTAGGGGTGAAGACTCCTGTCTCGGCCCCCGAGCCGCCCCTGAAGTTTCGCTAGAAATGTAGTAAAGTCTGACTTAAGCCTTGGAAAGAGCAATGTTACCATCACCACCGAAATATGCTAAGTTCACCAGAGCTGAATTTGCAGTCTTCGCTGAATTCGATAACATCCACCCTGGAAACTAGAAAGAGTCTCTAGAAGTTCGCAGAGGGCTTTCCTCAGTAAACTCCCCCTGGACCGTTCTGCCATTCGGGGTTATTTAACTTCCTCGGAAAAGAGCCTTTTCTTTCAGGCAGACTTGAGTTCCAGAACCAGAATTTAGCGTTCCCCCTCCGAAACACCTAGGCTACTGAGGCAAAGGGATCCAAAAATAAGGACTCTCTCTCTCTCCTCCCCACTCCCATCCCCATCCCCAAATCCTGGTGTCTCTTGCTTAAGAGGAGACTTTCTAACAAGAAAAGCCCAGTTTTCATTTTGAAAGAGGCAAAGGGTGGAAAGTCAAGATGTTTTTCTTTAACTGCCTCCCGTCTCCTCCGCTGCCACCCTCTTGAGATTCTCCGGGTCGTGCGGAGTAGTGGGAAGAGCGCTGCTCCGGCCCTGAGTCTCCCCCGCCTGCCCCTTCGCTCACCCCGAAGCGCTCTCTTTGGCAAGAGCGATTATTTCGCTGGATTTCCTCCGTCTTTCTAATAACCCGCCTGGTATGCTCATAATGAAACCGGCGGACTTTATTGGAACCCTGATTCAATCAGTTCGGCTCGGTTTAATAGTGTGCGAAAAATGCCCGGCTCCCGCCGTCGCCTCCTCCTCCTCCTCCTCCTCGCCCTCCCTCTTCTCCCTTCGCCGCTAAGCCTCCAGGAGAAGCGGCCTCTGTTTCCAATCTCGCTCGGCCTTGCTGGGAGAGGGCGCGGGGGGGGAAGAGGGCGGGAGGCTCCCAAGGCCCCGGGATTTAGCATCTCCGCGGCGCTAAAGCGGGCGTGATTTGATGGGGCTTTACCGGCCGATAAAAATCGTCGGGGACAGAAATTACAGCCCTCGCGGCTCATAAAAGAGCAGCTTCCCCACACCCGGTAGTCGGGGCGGGGCGGAGACCCTGCGGCTTAGAGCGGTGGATCGCGATCTTCTCGTTGTCCGGTAGGAATCTGACTCATTGACGGTCCCGATCCCATGCACTTTCCCTTTCAATGTTAAGTGAACTGGGTAGTCAGGTGAACCAGACTGCTGTTACTTCTAGGCAAGTATAACACCGAACCTGGTTGTAGCTAATCTGAAAGACAGACAGCCCACGCAACGCAAATTAATGGTGGGGGGATCTCAGGGGCAGCTTTTTTTGCCCACCAGGCTTTACACCCCTCCCATGCACTTTCATGGGCATTTCATTTCACCCATAATGCCCTCTCCCCCCCCCTTGCCAAATATAGGTTAAACTCTATAATTACACCTTTTCTTATAAAGCTGTGGTCCTATTAACTAAGCCCTACTACAGTTAAAAGCAAGTCAAAGCAGACTTGCATGAGACTGTACTGTAAGTCTCGTTCAAGGTGCGATGATGTCTACTTCCTAGTAAAGATGAATGAGATTGGCTGCCGGCTTCCAATCAGAACAGCAAAATGTCTTTCTTTCTTTCTTTCTTTCTTTCTTTCTTTCTTTCCCTCCGATTTTCTTCTACTTCATATTGTTAAATTAAACTGGAAACGGATCACTTATTGTTATATTCTCTAGTCACTCATCCCACCCCACTAAACAAACAAGGTTATGTCTGTGTTTTTGTTTTGTCTCTCCAGCGTAAGCAAAGTAACGTCTACTCTTACTCAGAAGTAAGTTTTTCTGCAGTTTACTTCCAGCTAAATGGGCATGAGCTTCGAATCCCAAATGGACAGCCTTTTATTTAAATAAAATTAAGGATATTGTGTTACCATTGTTTTAAGAGCGCTGGCAACCTACTGGTTCAAAGAGTCCAACTGACTTCAAGAAGTCCACCTGGGAAAAACTAGTTTGGAGGGTTGCAACACCAGGCACGAACTTTACGAGGCCTGCAATTCTACTTCGACTGAAAGCAGCGAAGCTGCTTATATCTTATTGTCTGCAATGTGCATCAAAGCAGCCGCACGAACAAGCAGAAATGTCAGCCTCTGGTTGCGGTCAAAGGGTACCCGTGGAAAACTGAGTTGAAGTCTCCGCAGATCTACTAGCAGTGTTCCAGAAAGGGTGCCGGTTGCTTCCCCTGGGTTGAAGACCCAGTTTTTCCATCTTTTCCCAGCCCTGATGTTTGTTCCAAGAGCGCAAAAGTTGCGGGGGGGGGGGGGGGGAGAAAATATTCGCGAAAAAGTTTTGGGATTTAAAAAAGGACCTCTTCAACTAGTGTGTCTTAGAAACCAACAGACCGCATTATTTGGAGAATGAATGCACTTTTTTACAAAGAATCACAGAGAGGGGGAAAACACTTGGGTGTGTTCTGACGTGCTAGATGAGAATACAGGGGGAGACAGATGAGCTCAGAGCTTGCCACTTTTCCTCTCGAAGCATTACTGAATAGCTGGGATCCCGTTTGCTCCCGAGGAATTTGCCCGCGTGCATTGTCAAACCCCTTAAAGCGAAAGGCCAAACTGCGCTGAGATCAGAATCAAAGTGTTGGGAGCTGTGCAAAAGAAAATTCCTTCCCCTCCCCCCAGAACCAACTTTAAAATCAACCTCTCTGTAAGTGTTCCTTTTGGAGGATCGGGCGGTCTTCATTTGCACCCACCTCTCTTCATTTAAAAAAAAAAAGGGGGGGGTGTCTTCCAGAAGTCATTTCCACTAGAGAAGGGCTTCAGTTTTCCTATCACATGCTAAAAAAAAAAGCTGTGGGGGAGGGGGGACGGAGACGTGGAGGGGGGAGTGGAGAGAGGGACTCATCAGATGATTGACAGCAGGTCGCCGACGAGAAAACCGAGGCAGTGGACAAGGTCGTCTGTATTTGTTACTTGTTGAAATTCCCATAAAATTGAACAAGACCTCGCTCTCATCTGGGTTAAGTCAAGCTCCAATCCCCTTCGGTGTGGTCCAGCCTAGACTGTCTTTGTTTAGTTAACCCCCGAGACCCACGTTTAAAAGGGCTATTTGGAAAGTTTCCCTCGTAAGAGCCCAACATCTTTTACCCATTTCGGTCTCTTATTTTCTCCGCTCGGTCTCTCCCAGATTTTTTCTCCCTAAGTCCTTTAAAAAAAAAAAAGCAACATATTGCGACGAGAGGAAGACAGCAGTTCCTTCCAGTTATAGAAGTAATCCCAGTCTCTTGTTAGCACGTTTTTCCTCTGCACTTTGAAAGAAATATTCAAAACGTTTGACACCCACCCACCCACCCCCGCACCTCGCAGCTTAGTCCCCACCCCACCCCCAGGGATATGGAGATAATATTTCACCTTCTTCATCAATTCGCCTCTTAGAAACCTTCAGGGCATTTGGCTTTTTCATCTGTAAAAGACCCGTTGTGTGATTTGTTATGCACGTTCCCCCAAAAGAACGATGGGGCATCAGGAAGGATCACAACTGGGAAAAGTTTGTGAAACGAAATTTTAACTCACTAATCCAAGGAGGTGGACCTGTCATTGTCTAAGTTAGGAGACGCGATCCAGCCGAAGCCAAATCCTGTTCACGGATTTCTCAGGGAAATTTTTGCAAGACAATCCGATTCGTGTTTACTCAGAAGTCACCCGCACCGAGTTTCTCATTAGAACAAGTTCTGTGGGGGCTATTTTCTAAGTAAGTGTGCAGACAGTTAGCTGGGTATAAGTCCCATGGAACTCAACGGGGTTTACCTCTAAGAAGACATTATAGGATCACACTGTTAAGCACAAGTTTAACGTCCCCCTCCTCAGGTGCTTAAGCATCATCTCCCTTGGTTTACTGAGATCCCTGAGAGTAGCTGGTTATTTTTCCTCGCACCAATATTCGGGGTGGAGTTAGTAGCAGAGGATTTTAGAACTAAATACAGTTTAGACATGTTTACTCTGAAGAAAGTCCTATGGAGTTGAAGGGGTATAACTTCCAATTTCTAACCGCTTACATATATTTAATATTGCAATCATGCTCTTTTAAACACCGAATCCTATATATATTTTCCAGAGATTAAAGGCGCAATCCTACGCGTGGTTACTCAGGAACAGAGCTGTCTGTGTTTATAGATTTTACCTCCAGTAAGTGTGTCTAAAACTGCAAGCTATGTCCCTCTGAGTTTACTGGAGTTTAACTCAAACTATGGTTGCGATCCGACGCACGCTTGCCTGCGAGTAAGTCCCAATGCAGAGACAACAATAGTAAACACAGACAGATTTGGGCAAAACCTGCTTAGAACACTTTCTGCTGAATATCGTTTTTTTTTTAAAAAGTACCTGGGAAGTTATAAAACCAGGAAAGCCCATGCAGAATTTTAAAGAGATGGGATGGAAGACTGGGTGAACCTTAATCCCTCAACCTAATAATTATAATCATATAACTCTGGAGTAATTAAATTCTACAACGGAGAAAGCTACTGTGTGGGTGGCATGTGAGCTTTCCTTGCTCTCAAAATGTGAGCAGGGGAGAGGTTAGAATTTGGAAAGACTTTGATCCACAAGGTAACAAGATAAGAACAAATCTGAAGCTTTGCTGACCCGGCATCCTACTTAACGACGTGAACCTCATTTTATTAAGAGACAGCCGCAAGAATGTCCTGGGGCCGTCTTCTCCTTCCTTTTAATCACAGATTTCTTTCCCGCTCCCTCCCGCTCCGCCCGGTCGCAGCTCGACTTCTCTCCCTGAACAATAGGTCTATTTTCCCCCCTGGAAGCAGCTTTTGTTTTCTCACGTCAAAGCTGGTGTTTTCAGAGAAAACACCGCGGGGACTCAGTATTGGGGCAGCGTTATCTGACAGCTACAACTGAACCTGGGCGAGTGGAGGGATTCCTCCTGTCTTTTCCCACCCCCACCCCCGAAAGGTTTGTTTTTTTAAAAAAAAATTTGTAAAGCAACTTCTACTCAAGATTTCACTTTCAGCACGGACCAGAGCAGACCATGTAATTTACTTAAATTCTCCTACATGAAATGTGGGTGGAAGGGAGCCCCGGTGTAGATAACAAATATGAAGCAGCTGGAGGCAGTCGCTATGGGGATGGACGTTAGGCTGATGAGACCCTCCAAGAACCAGAGCTTTTTGAGCATCTTGACTGGCATTTGCTTCCAACTTGGTGTTGTGCTGAGGATCGCAGCCAGAGCCACTCAAATACGCAGGTGCTTTTCCGTCAAAGATCTCGCTTTCAAAATCCTCACCATCCACCCACGCCCAAGTAATATTTTCAGTCCATCATTTTTTTTTCTTTACCATCCTCTCAAGGGTCTGCAAACAAGTGTCTTAAATACTGCGATGAACTCGCAGGCGACTGCCGGGCCACCTAACTCTGTAGTTCCTCAGGATACTCTATGGATCCCAGGGACTCTTAATTCCAAGTAAAGTGAGTAGGAGACCTGGAAGCACATCACACTTCCGTATTTGAGATTAATCCACAGAAGCGCTTTTTGTCTCTTTATTCAATACCCACGACTTCTAAAGGGGATCGGAGACCCTGACCTATTTTCAGATAATGTTTGTGGGGGGAGCCATGCTTGGATTGGCTCACTCGCAAATATTAAAAGGTGCCTTTCAGCACTTTCCTCTGATCTCCTTAGACACAAGATCATTATTTTGCACAAATAAAACTGGTTACTAACATGGCAGCAGGATGGAGCCTTAACTTGCAAGACCTGCCCTTATCTGCTAGGATAGGATCAAAGACATTTCTTTTCAAGATAGGGCGATCTATTTCTAAGGTAGTTTTGTTGCCACCAGTCGGCCCCGATCCATCACAGTGGAAAGGAGTGGCTTCTTAGGGCAGAATTAATCCCTTTCCTCTCAGCTGCTATGTGAGGACAGCTGTTTGGGACCCTTGTGGCGGATATAATTCAAGAACTGCATTTAACTCAAGAAGGCTAACCAGGAATAAGTCAAGAGTCTCATATATTAAAGTAAGACATCACAAAAATCTAAATGGGCACCTTTCATTTTCAGCTTTTGCTCTAAAGCGCGTTACGACTTCAGTCCAAACGTCTGCTTGGACAGAGCCGTGGGAACCTCTGCAGGCGGCAGGCTGGGTTTACACTTGAAAGTCATGCGAATCGAGAACCCCATTCGTCTGACTTGCAAATCAATGGGGCTGGCGGAGGGGTGGGCATGGGCGGGAGGAAGTGAGGCGGGGTGGGGAAGGTGGCTTTGGTACCTGAGAGGTCTTCCCTTCCGTTTTGATGCAGGTAGCTTTGTTCCAGCGAGTAGGAGGCCATTCCCGAGTGGATGCCCGTGGGGGCCGCGGCGGCAGCGGGCGGCGGCGGCGGCGGCAGGGTCTGCTGCTTGAGATAAGGGGAGGCCCCCGAGGAGGTCCAGTGGCCCCCGGGGCTGCCGTAGGGTGAATGGCACTCGATGGCGCTGGCCATGGCCGGCGAGGAGGGCACGGGGCTGCTGCTGCTGTCCGGCCCGTAGTCGGCGCCGTTGGAGGGCACCGGGCAGCTGGCCATGTACGTGGAGCCCGGGTTGGGCGACATGTGCGGGACGTGGTGGGCCTCGTAGGCGGCGCCGGCCTGCATGACCTCCAGCGGGTTGTAGCCGTTGGGGTGGCAGCCCAGCGGGGCGGCCGGCGGCGCCTGGAAGTCGAAGCCCTGCGGGAGGAAGCCCAGGCCGTTGACCATGCGGTGGTACATGGTGGGCTTGAGCGCCTGGCATTTCCTTCGGAAGCCCCGCGGGCGGCGTCGGAAGGAGCCTTCCTCGAACATGAACTCGCTGGCCGGGTCGATGGTCCAGTAGTGGCCTTTCCCGGGCCGGCCCAGGCCTTTGGGCAGCTTGATGAAGCACTCGTTGAGCGAGAGGTTGTGCCGCACCGAGTTCTTCCAGCCTTGGTAGGCGCCGCGGAAGAAAGGAAAGCGCGCCTGCAGGAACTGGTAGATCTCGCTCAGCGTCAGCCGCTTCGACGGCGAGCTCTGAATGGCCATCACGATCAGCGCGATGTAGGAGTAGGGCGGCTTCTCCGGGCGGCGGAGCCCCGAGCTGGCTTTCTTGGCTTTGGAGGAGGGCGCGGGCGTGGACGAGGCGCCCCCGTCGCTGCCGCTGTTGCCCGTGTTGCTGCTGTTGCCGTTGGTGATGGTGGTGGTGGACGACTCCAGGGTGGAGGAAGGCGGCGGCGGCGGCGGCGGCTGTTGGTTCATCAAGGCCGGGCTGCGAGGCACCGGGGCCCCGATCTTGGAGCTCATGGAGGCTGCTCCTTCTGGGCCACCTCCTTAGCGATCTGGAAGCGGCGCCCGGAGCATCCCTCCCTCCTTCCTTGCGCAAGCCTCTCTTTCTCCGTCCGTCTGTCCGTCTGTCTCTCCTTCTCTCCCTCTTTCTCTCTGGCTTTCACACAAGCACAGCGCCCCCTCCCTCCCTCCCTCCCCCGTCTGACCCCCCCTTCTCCTCCTCCTCCTCCTCCTCCCCGGACTCAGGAGCCTTCAGTTCTCTCGAGCTCTCCGGCTCCGCTCTCTGCCCCCCGCCTGGTGGCCATCCTGAAGCCTTTAAAGAAGAGGAAATCCACCAAAGCCCACTGGCCGCTTTTGCGTAAAGGGCTGCGCAGCCAAACAGAATCCGCGGACGCCTATCAGACTTTTCAATCTCTCGCCTGCTCGGCCACGTCTTCCCTCCCTCCCTCCCTCCCTCCATCTCCCACCCCGCTCAATCGATCCAAAAAAGAAGGACGGGGAAAGAGAGCAGCTCGCCGGACTAGGGGCGGGGGTGGACGGAGGCCAGCTGGAGGGCAGCTCCTCTCCAGCTGGCCTCTGTCCACCCCCGCCCCTAGACCGGCGAGCTGCTCACTGAGGCTCCAGATCCCTCTGGCTGCCATTCTCTCAATCTCTCTCCTCCCCCCCCCCCCGACACCCAATTACACCATCCATCAAATTGCCCTGAGACGGTTGCTAAGCCTCCCCGCCACACGCCCAGCCTGCAGCTCCAGACTCCGAAGGTAATTCGTGAAGCTCTCCCCCTTTTTTCTTCCTATTCCGTGCCCCTCACGCCGGATTGATAAATGCCAGCGATCTCGGCTGGCTCCAAGGAAGGCGCATTTTTTTTTATCTTATTTTATTAGGACAGGAAGAATTACACGGCTTCTCGGACTGAAAGTCTTTTGAAAATCGTGCGTGGTGTGTTTCTCTGTGTGTATGTGCACGGGCTCGTCTTGTGCCTTCGGGCAGTGTGATACCATTTAGGCTTTGGGCTTTAAACCACAGAAAACACAAATTCCTGCCTTGGGCTTCGGACGAAATCAGAACGGCACACTCAAGTAAAACTAGGGCTCAGAGCGATCGATGGGATTTCTCCCCAGTTCATTTCCTTGGAAAGCAGTTCTACGGATTGCGGAGTGAGGCTTCTAGGTTTGCGCAAAGGTGGAGCCCTCGGAGACCCCTGGGAAATCACCAGTCCTGAGCTTCCCCCCAGGAAGCAGGAGGACAGGTTCTCAGCCCCACCCAGGGACTGTAATTTAGGACATCTCGAGGAACAAACCTTTATTCGGGTAGCCCCAAGCGAGAATGCGCATGTCCTTTCGCATCAACTGGGGTCCCTATTCCGCTCAGTCCGGGCGCGCATGGGCAAATCGGTGTACAGGTCTTGCTCGCTGAACAGAAGCAGGTTCTAATTAAAACAAATGAAGTACTTCCAGCGGATTTGGTGTTGTTGTTTTTTTTTAATTCAATGGTTGATATAAAAGTGGAGAAGGGCTTTGGCGACAAAATCTGCCTTACTTTCCCTTTCAGCATCAGAAAGCGGAGTCAGCCCGGTTTCCAGTTCATTTCGTCCTTTACTAAAACCATGTCATAAAATTGACCCCATCTGTTCTTGAAATAAATCTGGGAGAGCAGGCCCCTTTTTTTGTCCCATGTCACAGGTGGAGAGAGGCAAGGAAGGCCCCAGCCGAACTCATTTGGAGCGGCGTCCCATTCCCTCCTCAGCAACTTTGGCCGCGCCAATGAATCAGAGTGTTGTCTCATAAGGAGAGCCGAAACACGGAAGGCATCAGAGCATTCAAGCAATTGTATATTGGCACCCACCCCTCTACGCGCTTGTGTGGTTACCATCCTTCCTTTCTTCTCACCACAGAAAGATAACTTTTGGAAATTTAATTAATTTGATAGATTCTTCCAAGGACTCCTAAGACGTGGGGAGGAACAAAATAGTTGCTGGATGGTTCAGGCATAAGTGTGTCTTCAGAGCATTCTCCCGTCTTCTCTACTGCTCAGATGTGGTCATGGCCCTTGTTTATTCCCATTTTACAGACGGGAACACTACTGACAGCGACCCACCCAAGATGTTCCCCAAGTCCCTCGTGAAGAAATGGACTCCAAACCTACGCATTTCCTATTTCCAAAACAAGTCTTTGGTTCTCAAAGGGAAAGAGAAGAGAAGCCGTCAGGGGAACGGGCTGACGCAAAAGCATCGGTGTCAAAGGCCTTGTGGCTGGAGAACTGGATCATCCCCTCTAGATGAGCGGCACCGCCTCACACTGCAGCAGTGCTGGTGACCTCACATGGGGGAACGTTTCTTTAGGCAACAAAAACTTCCCTGCCTGTAGACAACTAGCTGGGGCAGTGCAGTTTAACTTGCTTTCTGACATGGCCATGAGTGGAGTAATGGCAGCTGATGAAGCCCGCCGCAGTTCACCGGAGCTTAGGCTGAATAAAACCAGTTAGTCTTTAGGTAACCCAAGACTCTCTGTTGTTTTTTCCTGCCATGGGTATTTCTTAATTTATTAATTAACAGACCTGATGATAGGACCTCTCGGAGGCCACTAATTCATAGGGTCAGCATAACTCAGAAGCGACTTGACCTTAAATAGGCCTCAACTATTTGTTCACCGGTCAGGATGGTATTGCTAGTCTCAACTAGAGAACAGACCCGTGCTGAGTGGTAAAGTCAACACATACACACACTCGGGTAAATCTATATTCCACTGAGGCAATTGACCTGATCTAGCTGGGTCTAGCAATAGGATACTGGCCACGGTAGGAAGATGTTCTGAAGTGGTACAGCCCGGATCGAAGTCAGCCAGCGCTGTGACCGTGAGGCCTGGGCATCCTTGTGGGAGCTTTGCCTGCCTTTTACGGGGGAGGAGATGGAGGAGAGAGGGAGGGAGGGAAGGGAGAGACGGCAGAGGAGGGGCGGCGGCTGCTGGTCACAGACAGTGACCTGGAGCTGAGTGGAAGCAGGCTTTTTCCATCATCAACCCTCAGCCTGGCTTATACCACCCACGGAGCCCGAGTGTCAGTTTACTGCCCTGAGCCGGGTTCCTTTTCCCAGAGCTCCGCCAGTAATTAGACAAAGCAAAGCTAAATTAACTGAACAGGCGTCGACAGCTTCCTCCAGATCACCGCGGCTCCGGCCCTGGGAAGAGAGGCCCCGAAAATGGCTTGATTGTACCTGAAAATCAGCTAAGAAAACACCGCTAAGCTTGACAATGTTTATGACACAATCTGAGCCCAAGAAAGATTTGGGGTGTTTTTTTCCCTCGCCAATGTGATGGGGGAGCAAGACAGGACCGCTGCCCTGTTATAAGGATCTGCTTCCCTTGGGAAGGCGGGTGGTGGTGGAGGAGGAAGGCCTTTCACTGGGGCCCCCCGAGGTGGCCGCTTGTCTCTGGAGAGCTGCAAAGCCCCAGAAAATGTTAAACATTCTCCGCCTCCCTCTTTTCAACAACATCGTACTTCCCCGAGCCTGATCCGTGAATGACATCTGAGTTCCTTCCGTCTTCGTCGGGTGACCTTTTGCTTAAACGGATCGTTTCCTTGGCAAAGGGCATCTTACATCCCCGAAAAGGTTCAAAAGGAGGGAGGCCTTTGCCCCCGGTATCGCTCCAAACGGCGAACAATCTTTGCCAGGCAATTTCTTGTGAACTGTAACGGCGGCGGAGCGAGGTGGGAAAGACGAGTCCAGTTCAGGACGAATAAATACTTTGCATTACCTGCGAATTTCCACAGCCACTGCTTGTAACTTATATGAACCTATGTTATTTTCCTGACCGACTCAGGTTCTATCTCAAAGCTGAGTTTGGTCGTTTCTCCCAGGTCAGATTGCAAGAGAGGTGCCCGATCTACACTGTTAAGCGTCATACCCGTTACTGGTCGTTCTCTCCTTCCTTCCTTCCTTCCTTCCTTCCTTCCTTCCTTCCTTCCTTCCTTCCTTCCTTCCTTCCTTCCTTCCTTCCTTCCTTCCTTCCTTCCTTCCTTCCTTCCTTCCTTCCGCGGCCCCAGTACAAAAGGCTTCCCTTGCTCAGCCCGGGAAAGCCACCCTTTGCGACAAAGCGGGTTGGGATAGACGACCTTTGATATCCCTTAGCAGCGGAACAGCTCAGAATTCACAGCCCGCTCATTGGCTAAAGAGGAAAGTTGTTTGCATTGTTTTAGTGGAGCGAAGTCAAACAACGGAAAACACACCATGGGAAGTTCCTATCAGTAGCCACCCTTCTGTCTCCCGTTTTTGGCCTGTTAGACGAAGTAAAGAGGACTATGCAAAAAATATGTGTCAACAGCAGCTCGGTCTTGGGCCTCTTGAATGCAAATTTCAGTGGAAGGAAAACAATCTGAAAGCAGGCAAGCAAGGGCCTTCAGGTACCAGTATCACAAAAACTATTATATAGGTTCAGACCCGCTGCTTCCAATCCAGCGAACGTCTAATGGGCAAGTGGGTCGTTTCTAGCTTCTGGGTGTCCTTAGAACTGTCCTGCTCCCCTCCCCCGCTAGGTTGTAATCATTCTTTTGTACTCCCCGCCTTTGAAGAATACAGGAAAACGGGACTTGCTCCTCATTCTTTCAGGGCTCGGTAATTATAGAGCGGAGTTATAATTGGTCTTACAGGGAAAAATATGGAATTAGAACCGCAGAGGTCGTTCCGCATTAGTTCCACGGAGAAAACCCTTGTTAACACCGCCCCACTTTTGTGCCCCAAACAACTTGATTCGAAGACTAATCCTATGCTTCCTTACTCCTATGCTTACTTACTTCTGAGTAAATACCTTCCAGTTCAATGGGGCTTACTCTCTAGTTAGTGCAGGTAAGTACCTCGCCGCTTAGGACGAAAATCCTGGTAGAACTGGAAATGTAGGTGAACAATGCAGTTCATAGATTAGGGAGCTCTTGTAAATTTAGTGAAATCTGCTCCCAGGGAAACCTGGACTTGCAGCGAGTTTTGTTTTGGACTGACATCGACGTAAACCCTACCAAAATGAGCGAGGCCGACTTCTCACGGAGAAACTCCGTTCGGGACCGTGGCCTTAGAGAAGGAATTGCCCCGTCGCGATGACCTTTTGAGACCTGCAAGGCGAAACACGCCTTACCTGAAACCAAATTCTGTTGAAATCACTACAAGGGGTGTTTTTCCGAAAGGACGGCGGATAGGATCGGCCTGCGCGCACTACAGGTTGCAAACCTCACTGCGGCGGATTTCCTTATTTATGCCCATTTCTGCATTTGTTATGGTTATGATATCCGCTCACGAGACTCTGCAGGTCCCGCAAAGCCGATCAGAGATAGTAACCGGTTATTATCCCTCTTTGTGTGGAGGGGGTGTTTTGAAATATTCTGTAATAATGAAAAGTGGGATGGAATCGAGAATACGCATAATGAACCTGAATTCTCCCCAAAGGCGAGCCTGCTCCTCACTCCCTTCCCCTCCTTCCCCCCCTCCCCTCCCCCCTCAGCCAAGCCGAGGAATATCTGAGGCGGAGCCATGTGCTGTTGCGCCGTCCTTTGCCGGGGTGGTATCACTTTTCCAGTCCTTCTGATTAACCCGGGGGGCCCGGTGCTGTTTGGCTGTCGGGCGATGTTTGTTTGGGTTGGACGTATCACGTTCGAGCCGGAGTCCGCCTCTGGAAAGACAAAATGGTTTGTTTGGCCAGAGCCGGGAGGAAATGAAACTCGGGGCTGATTGGGTTTACCCAGATTCTGTTGTCCTCTCTAACCGCTGCCCTGCCTTCGAGGAAATGGCTTCATGATTGCGAGTTTCAGTTTCTTGCCCAGAACGATCTCCCTCCTCCCCCACTTCAGCATCTGGGATTAGGGACATAAAACAGGAGAGGAGAATAAACCAGCGGTGGAGAAGCAGGCAGCCTTGGAGGGTCACCCTACAACCGCCTTCCCCTTTTCTCTCCCTTCTGTGCCTTAGTTTCTATTGCGTCTTTGTATTCAGCAGAGCCAGATCAGCGTAGATACCTGGCCGGACAGTCCCATAAAAATATGAATGAAAGACAAAAACAAGGAAGTCAATGTGTGAAAGGGGATAATAGACCCTAAGAATATCTCCGTCTCTAGTAGGTGAGAGGGAACAGAGACGAGAGAGATAAAAGAGAGCAAAGTCGCCTTGTTGACATCTACTCCCAAACCCCTTCTGGTATTTGGGACGGAGAGGTTCACGGAGAGGATGCTTGGAGGGCTCTAGTCTAGGCTAACAGTTGTTACCCCGGAGAATTCCTTTTCCACAACCACTGCCTTCCTCTGTTCTTGCAGAAAAAATGCAGGGTCGGTTTTTCCCCTTCTAATTAAATCTGAGACTGCCACTAGATAAACAAATCCCCTTTAGAAGGCGTTCTGTATGTAAAGCAAAGGCATTTGGTTAAACTCCGACAGGATCACTTCTTCCCAATACCTCACACCTCATTTCTTCTCAGTGTCAGCTTCGGGACGTGTATGTCTCAAATATACTCCCTACAGAAGTGGCCGGAGCGCCATTTGAGAAGAAGCAGAAGAGGTAAAACCAACGTGGTTTGTCGGGTTTTCTTTGGTGTGAGCGTAGGCAAAAGTGTAGAAACTTCCCGGTTTCACATACAGTATATATTTCGTGCAGAAGAGGTTCTTTGTGCTACACTATCACCAGCGTCCAAATGCCTCTTCAGTGTAGGTATGTGCGTGCTTGCGTGTTCGTGTGTATTCACACCGGGATGATCATGCCCGTAAGCTTAGGGAGTGTATGCCTGTGAATGTTCATGGATCTGGATGGGGGGGGGGGGGGGAGAAGTGCGAGGAAGAGAGAAGCCGGGCTTGAGTGATGGGCAAGGCAGTTTTAAGCTACTGATTTCTTTTCAGGTGAGGGGGAAGCTTAAGGCTTTCACAGGAGCGCCTCAGCTTTTCCATCTGGAATACGCGGGTGATCACGGCGCTGGACCAGGCTTCCATGTCCTCAGCGGAGCTCCCTCCTGCAAAGCCTGTCGAGAATTGAGGACAAACACTTTGTCAACTCTGGCGCGATAGGACAAATCCGTCGTTCTTTCTTTCCTTTGAAAAACCCGACGGAGAGGATATGTTCTTCACAGAGCACTTATGGGTCCAGAGGAAAGAGGTAGGACTGAGTGGGGTGGGGTTGAGGGGTTAGAAGGGGAAAAGTTTAAACACACACACACACACCCGTCCCGTGTCGCCTCGTCCTGCGGCCGCCAAGCCGCTCGTCTCCTTCTCCTCGGCCCTTTCGCGTCTTCCTCGCCCTGTTTATTTGGATAGCTTTTCCGTTTGGGGAAGGCGCTGCGACCCGGGCCTCCAGCTTTTTATAGCCCGCGAGTCCTTTCCTGCGCGTTGCAGACCGCCAGGAGGGTTGCATCTCTGTGGGCCACAGAGAGGTGACAGGCGAAACCCCTCTGGGTCCTAAGCAGGGCGGAGAACTGGAGCGGGATGTCCCCTGGGCTTCCCGGTTCCACTCGGGTTTGGACCTCCCAGTCCCAAGAAGGTTAGACTAAGAAAATCCTATGCAGTTCTTTCAAGGGGACGTCGGAGCTACTCGCATTCTCGGATTAAGTCCCCAAACCCGTCTTTAGTAAGTATTTTAATAAACGTCTCCTTTAATTCTAAGGCCAATGTTTGTCTGTTTGTTTGTTTGCTTTCCCAGTCGACTGATGAAAAGGGTGAAGGATCGGGAGAGTAACTAAGCAAGTCTAAGACTCACTAGATCCTAACTACAGGCATTTTGACATAGCACCATGCCTGTTAGGTCCAAGGAAATGACGAATTGCAAGCAGGAGAGATAAGTCTAAGGTTGGAAAAGGTGAGCATGCGGAACAGGGAATTCTCAAGGACCGGACACAGGACAAAACTGCGTGTATTGATTGGTGTCCAGAACTGGGAAGTGCTGCAGGTGTAAAGCAGAGGCAGAATCTATTAGGAGCTGTTTTGAGAAGGAAAAGCTTCCAGTGGAAGACTCTCAAGGCTGATTCCTCTTGCAAGCACAAAGGCAACCATGTTGGTCTAGAAGAACAACTTACGGTCCAAAATCCACAAGCGAGCACTACTCTTGTTAGGACCAGCTGAAATTCCTGAAAAAGTGTGCAGACTTTTGAGGTCTCCAGGATTCTTCATCAGGCTAGGTGGGGAGCGCATGAACACACACACACACACAAAGAAAGGTCAGAGAAGAAGCATCAAAGTTCAACGTTTTGTTTAGAAATAGCCATGCTCGGTTCTCCTTCTTCAGTCGGTCGGGGTTGAGCTGCTTGAGAGACTGCATTTAAATGTCGGTGTCCAAAGCAAAATGAAACCCTCTGGATGATTTCCCAAAGGCTGATTGTTTCTTCTGCCAAGCATCTGCCCCTGATGCGTGGTAGAAACCCTCCATGCCATGTGGTAGCATGATGAGACAAGTAGACAAAGGAGACTGGGTGAGTCAAGCTCGCCTCCAGGGTCGTCTGTGGAGGTTCATGCATAGCGAAGAAAAGCGTGTTCCTTTGTTTTTCAAAGGACCAAGGACGCATATTTTAAGCCATGTTTATTTTTACAAATCCTGTACTCCTACCAAAGTGTGGATTTTGTGGTTTTTATAAGAGTTACTCACCAGTAAGTGTGCAGCAGACTCTCAAGCAAGTTGTTAAGAAAGGAACTGGAAATTTCTTCAATCCTAAAGTGAGTTGGTGGCCCAAAGACCCAGCTTTAGACCTTTCCCTTGAAAGAAAACTCCCTCTTTCTTGCTTCCAGGGGAATTTATCTCCAGGGTTGGATGAGATTCTTAACACATTGTCTTGAAATAAATGGCACAAAAAGACAAGTACCATGTCAGGGTGAGGGTTGCAGGTAGGTTTCCAGCAGGACTAACAGAGGCCAACCTTCAATGGAAGCAAGGTGGACTGCAGTGGGAACTGGCCTTGGCTTTGTGTGCCAGGCCTAGTCCTGGTGACTTTCTCCGGCAAGGCACACTGTCCTGATAGTGTTCCTTCCCATCAGATGTGGCCCCCTTTCTTCCTAAATGAAAAGTGCCCTAGTGACCATGGGCTGTCGAGCGATTGAGGAATTGACTTTCCAATGCCTCTAAGGTCTGGGCCTGGCTTTTTAACCAGCATGGCCCATGTAGTTGTGGACTGAGGTGCTGTAGAGACCACAACATAGGAAGGGCTAGAGAACCACTTCTGATTTAAAAGAAAGGGTGCAGGCTGGGAGTAAAGCATATTGAATACAATGAGGCTCATTTTTGAATCCAGATACAAAGAACTACGTATACTGTCAAAAACACCTTTTGCTTCAGAACTGGAAGCACTGGCTTTATTCATTTGTGTACATTTATTCACATTTAATGAACTGACAGATCAACAGAATTTGCCTACTATTAATCTCTTTAATCAAGTGACAGTCCTAGTACTTTTCTATGTGGAAAGAGTTTTTGGTGTGTGGTGTCCACAATATGATCTCCCAGTTTTTCTCGGTAAAGATAGAGCCCCAGCCAGAATTCCTGTCTTAAGAAGAACTGGGTCTAAGAGAAGTCTCGTGATTGTACAGTATCTGATCTGTTCCATTTATGTGTGGATTAAAGCCTGAGAGACTGGCATAAAAATCCTGCTTTTTGAGGAGTGTCTGTCCTGCCTCTCTTTGTAGGCTGATTCATAGTACATTGATTTTTAAAACATTCTCTTAACATGAATGTTGACTGGGAGATGAATGTGACTGGATTTTTGACAAGCCTCAAGGACTAGGAACTTGGGGGAAAGAACATGTTTGTAAAGCACTATAAAGGTCTATTTGTGGTCATAATCGTTCAGAGCCAAGCATGCAGAATGGGATCTTCCGCATGCCACTTTATTCCCTTTCACAACACCTTCCCCAGCCTTGCTCTCTCCAGATTCAAAGGACTACAACTGCCATCATCCATAGTATGCCTGCCTGCAGGGTCCCCCACCAGGATTGTGGGAACTGGAGTCTGGTAGGCTGAGGCAGGTTGTATGAATGGAGATGGGGAGAGACTCTAGCTGAACTGCACTGGTGCTGTCCTGAAAGGGGGGGGGGATAGGATTATTTTACCTGGTTAGGCTAGGCTAAGCAACAGGGTGAAGGTCTTTACATTTCAGCCTGCCCAGACGGTGTCTTTCCGCTGTCAATGCACCCACTGGGAACCTTAGGTCAAGCTGACGCTGTTTGCTGCTGCTGCTCCTCCTATCCTTTCCAAGCGTTGTGTCCACACCAGGCGAATCCCCACGATCCTTTTGCTTCAAGGAGAGAAACGGAGGTCCTGACGAAATAGGCTTCTCCAAAGGAAGAGAAAGAGAAGGACAAGAAAAATTAGGAAGAAGGGCAGGGAGAGAAAGACAGAACAAAATGCAGTTTCTCCAGAGGAGGCGCCAGGAGATTGTGAGAGCCTGTTGGTTGCGTTCACACAAGAATGTGTACCATTGGGATCCTCACTCGTCTGCTGTCCACCAGCAGCTCCAGGTGTGAAGTGGCTCCGTCGAACAGCGCTGCGCCCTAGACCACTCTCACATCCAGTCAGAGATATCTATCATATCTGGCATGGCATATTCACAGGTGTACGGGGTCATTTAGTTTGACAAGTGTGAACGCAAACTCCATCGGGATCTATGAAAACAAGTGGTAGGTTTAACGGGATCAGACCCAAAGACTTCGATTTAAGAGGTTGCGCAGAGCGGAGGCTTAGCGGTCGCCCTGGGCACGAATGTATGGATTATCTAAGAGGAAATATACGGTCCAATCCTGCACTTACACTCCTGGCTACCGCTCTTGTGTTTAACAGAACTTCCGTCCAGCTAAGCGTGTTGCAGCCTTATTTTTCTTTTTTCCAAGAAGCAAACTCCGGGAACCTTTCATAAACCGACGCAAACGGAGACCGGTGTGCGCTCCGGTTCTTTTACAGAAACTCAGCTCAAAAAGATTCTGCGAGAGACCGACGTTGATCATGCAGGGCGAGCTCACAACCAACCCTGCGTGGCAAAGGCCCTGGAGGGCCTCTGCAGATGCTGGAGCTGATCCGGATGGAGGGACCACCCTGTGACGATCCAGATGTTGTTGGTCTTCAACTCCCATCAGCCCCAGCCGAACAGTATCTGGGGAGCGGGGTGGGGTGGGGTGGGAACTCACCCTGAACTAGGCGGCGCCTTTGCCCAAGACCGTTTTGCTGTCTTTAAACGGCCTTCTCCTTCCATCTCCGACCTTCGTGGGAATCTTCCGTCCATCGGACCGGCGGGGCTTCGGACTTTGGCTCTTTTCGCCTCTTCCTGTCGTCACTTCGTTTTCTCTCCTTGATGCGCCTGCCAAAGCACTTTCTGATGCTCGGGAGCCACGGCGGAGACGGAGCGGTGCGGTGGCTTGGCCTGAAAGCAGAAACCAACCCGCCTGTGGTGCTAACCGCGTTGTGGGTTGGATCCTGGCAACTCTGGCTTGGGTGGATTTCACAGAAGTCACCCTTTTTGCTTTTAAGGAGAACTCAGCGAACACTTTCGACTTCAGCCAACGCGCTAGCTTGGGGCTTTCCCAGAAAACACAACCATAAATCCCTGTGAATGATTTCTCAATGGCGTAAACCTCAACGCACTGACACTGGCTTCTCCCGCGAGATCCCGTCATCTGAGCCTGTAAATCTATCGAACCAGTTACTCAGCATCAAGTCCCGTTGGGACATACTTTTGTGTAGACGTGTTCAAATGCAAGGTTCTGACGACCAGAAGAAAGGGGAAGAGCGATTACTTGAAAATCAACTGCATTGAACTATGCGACCACGATCATGTGAAGAACTGGAAGTGTTCTTTCCCTTAAAGGCCAAACTTGTTCCACTTTTTAAAAAGAAACATGCCGTTTTCCCCCTGTTTCCTCTATAGCAAATTCCTTAGATCTCAATCCGCTTTGCTTTCTGGACAGTTTTCCAAGACTCGAGTTCTGCCGAGTTCTGCCGAGGAGGTCCATTGCAGTCGGATTCCGAGTCTGACCGATGTCCGTTCTCTTGTTTCAATAGGACGTTGCCTGCAACAGGTCGTTCAGTCGAAAGCAGACTTAGAAGGAATCTGCTTTAATTCAGCGGGACTTATTTCACGCTGGGCAGCTACAGCAGTTTATAGTGCAATATTATACTCAAAAGACAATTCCCACAGAATCCCAAGGGAGTTACTCCCAGATATACCACTACAATCCTAATCTCATTTATCTCAGTGGTATGAAAGGTGTGTTCAACAACCAGTTGGTTTAGAGCAAGGCAATGCATGAACACCATATCATACATAGCCTCCTTTTGCTAGTCTCCCAACAAGATTAAACCCAATGACTCAAGGCAATTTACATAAGCCTTGACTTACCATTCAGTAATTGAATCAGTAGTTCTACACTTAGTGGACAATAGCAAGAGAATACTGGATTTGGACTGTAACTCCTATAATTCCTCACAATCAGCACAGGCTAGATATTGGAATTAATCAACAAGTCAACATGCAGATTAGTGCATGGTCTCCTGAGAGGAAGGAAGTGCTTGTTTAGAAACAAGCTGGGTAATTTTCTGACACACACACCCTTTGCTACAAGGGTGGGCAACCTGTAGCCCTCCAGATGTTCTGGGGTTACATCTCCCACCATGTCACACGAATGGCCCGACAGATTGAAGATGATGGAAGATGGACCTTCACCAAATCCGGAGGGCTGTGGGTTGTCTTTCCTTGCTTTGTTACATTCCCAGTCCTTGAACCCAGTTACTTGAACTAAGGGTATGGTCAGATGGAGAAACACCTCTCATTTTGGATCACTTGTGGCACAGTCCATTGCAAGCTATTTCCTGGAGATCACATGATGCATAGGAGGTTGCAGCCCAACCCTGATCTGTGCTCAGGCTGGACCTTCTTGGGAGTTGGGCTGGAGCAATTCCCCCTGGACAGAAGAGTTACTTTAAGGGATCACTCCGGACAAAGTGTCCCTGTCCCATGTGTCTATCTTTTCTCACTGTCTGATCACACCTTCTGTTCCTCCTGGTTTTCAGTAAATGTCACTCAAGTTGGATTTTTAACACGGTTTGCTCAGTCTTGTTTTATTTACACAGGGAAAGGATGCACGGACAAAAGATTTCTCTCCCAGAAACGTCAAAGCAGCTTTTGTATTTTTGGAAGGGTTATGTTTCCTTGACAAGGGCAGCTTTATATCCTGACTGCCGTGGGGTAGTGATATATTTTGTTGTTCTGGAAAAGTTCATATAGAACTATGTAAAGTTGAAAAGGGGGCTGGGAAGTGGAAATGGGAAGAGATCCCTTGACTGATGAGATATGATGGAGGGAAAAGTGGGTACCCACCTAAACACAGGCTGCCATGATGTCCCCCCATTGGGAACAAGTACACGGCAGTGAAGGACAAAGTGAGTAGGCAAATTTGTAACATTTGCTTAACATGTGATTTAACCAGAACAAGCATCACATTTCTTTAACAAATTGTCAGCAATATTAATCCAGAACCTCCTCCACCACCATTGCAATATCTAGTCAGTATTTTTGACTCAGTTCAAATTGATGTGCATGCCTCTCCAATAGCTAACTGTGATTGCTTGTTCACAATTATTAACAAAATGCTTCCAAGTCTAAGTATTTGCTATACATGTAGACAAAAACCTGTCCTGTTTCAGCCCCTCACTAGCTGGTGTTTTTTTTTGTTTGTTTTGTTTGTTTTGTTTTTGTAATTACAGATGGGTAATTGAAATGTGTTTAAGTGTGGTTATCTAGTGGAAGTAAGTTTGCATAAACTCACCGGAATGCCATCATAAGCAAAGCCCTAGGAAAAGTTTACACCATCTCTTCACAATGTCAGGATCCAGATTCACACAATTTTTTGCTGGAAAGTGAAATTTATAGTATTGGGCAAGTTGGATGTGGCTTTTCCTTTAACGAAAGCCACCCACAACCATAAGAGGCTATGATGAGCAGAAAACAAGAGAAGGCAGCTGCTTTTCAGGCTAAGGGCCAAGTTTTCAAAGTCTGTGCTCCAGGCATGGGTGAGGCCAAAGACAGGGGTGGGTGGGCCAAAAACATCACTACCTTTTAGCTATGAACTCTGACTGCCTTAGGAAAGGCATTGCAACCTTTTAAAAATGGAGGGGCAAGGAACATGTACAAAAGCCGGGAAATTACTGAAGTGTGGTGTCATGGGAATTCCAGTAGCCAGAGCATGACCGCAGGAAGGCTAAATTTGACCCCAGAAGTGGCAGCCCTGTTCCGAGCAGAGTGGCACGTTCATCCAGTCACTGCATGATGAGGTAGAGTTCTGCATTACAAATACATCATTTTGAATGCTCTTGTTTTTAACCTTCCATGTATTTTAGATCTGTAAGACACATGGCCTGTTGCTTAGTACAGTAAGTTGTTCAAGAGTAGATCCATTAAATCAGTGGGAATTTGGCAAGTCAACTCCTCCATAAGTTCCATTGATTCAAATTGATGTACTTAAGTTGCAACTTACTACACTAAAGTTTGTCACGACTAGAATAGGCACATATGACGGACTGGACCTTGTGGAAGAGTTGACTCACCAAATTCTTACTGATTCAATGGGCTTACTTTATTTGCAACTTACTACATTAAGCAACAGGATTTAAGTCATTGAGTCTTTTCTTCTGAAACATGATCCTACAAAACTGAAATACATGACAACAATAACAATGTTCTTCATAGAGCACCCAGAAGAGCCCATTGATAACTTCTATTCATGCCTGCAGAAGTTATCAGCCCACACTGGAGAGGTGGTGCTGTTGTTATCTAAGTCTTGGACTAGGACTGAGCCAGCTTTGGGTTCAAATGGTTGAAAGATTCTTCTGGAAGCACCTGTCTTTACAGCTCTCTATCAAAAATGCCTGATGGAGAATTTATGAAGTAAAGCAGTTTGTGTGTGTCCTTTTCATTGCCTGTTTCTCTCCCTTCCTGCTGTCCCCCCAAAAAGTAAAGATCTGCCACTTCCTATTTCTCCCAGTCATTTTTACATTTCCTATCCACCTGTTAACATCTGTCTCCTGAAGAGTGGGCTCCAGTCTCGCACATGGCCAAGATTGGGAATTGGACTTTCCTTTCCACATGCTTCCTTAATAAAATTTAGAGGCTGACTGCACAGGTTGTTTAGTCCACTGTTTGGAGTGCTGCAGGGATGCACTGGTGCACTCTTAAAGATGGCAATCAGACCACCTCTTTGTACCAACCCACCCCCAGAGCACCTTTCTAGCCTCTGTCAATGAGCTTCTACCTTTTGGGTGCAGGTAGGATCACTCTGGTTTGGATTGGTTCCAGCATGTGTGATCACTGGAACTGATCAAAAGCAAGCTTTCCTCTTTCAATCTGCAAACATCGTGAAGTGGCTTAATAAGCAAGCCACTTCAGGATATTAGCAACTTAATCACTTCCCCTGCTTGGCAGAGGGAATTGCTTTTGACTGTATGAAGATCAGTCTATACTTTGTCTATACACAATCAAAGACTATAGTCTTTGATTGTGTAGCTCATGAGAAACTATGGGTTGTTCTGAAAGAAATGGGTGTGCCTCAGCATTGATGTGTAACTTGTATTGTGGAAGAGAAGCTACCATTAGGACAGAATATGGAGACAGAGGATGGCTTCCTATTGGTAAAGATGTCAGACAAGGGTGCATTTTATTCCCTAATCTGTTCAATCTGTATGCAGAAGATATCATACAGAAAACCAGACTAGATTCAGATGAAGGAGGAATGAAAATTGGTGGAAGAAACATAAATAATTTAAGATATGCAGTTGACACCCTCTTACTGGCAGAAAACAGCAATGATTTGAAATGACTGTTATGGAAAGTGAAAGAAGAAAGTGCCAAAGCAGGACTGCAGCTGAATGTTAAGAAGACAAAAACAATGACTACAAAAGCACTACACAACTTTAACATTGAGAAGGAAGAAATTGAAATACTTAAAGATTTTCTATACCTTGCTGCTATCATCAATCGAAATGAAGACTGCAACCAAGGAATTAGAAGAAGACTGAGACTTGGAAGGGAAGCAATGAAGGAATAAGAAAAGATAATCAAGTGTAAGGATGTGTCTTTGGAGACCAAGACCACGATTATCCACACTCTTGTATTTCTGAGATCACCAAGTATGGGTGTGAAAGCTGGGTAGTTCAGAAATCTCACAGGGAAAAATTGATTAGTTTGAAATATGGTGCTGGAGGAGAGCTTTGCAGATACCTCGGACTGCAAGAAAGATGAACAAGTGGGTCCTAGATTAAATCAAGCCTGAACTATCTCTAGAAGCAAAAATGTGGAAACTGAGGCTGCCCTACTTCATGAAAGGCAGGATTCTCTGGAAAAGACAATAATGCTTGGAAAAGTGTAAGGCAGCAGGAAAGAGGAACACCAAATATGAGATGGACTGGCTCCCTAAAGGAAGCCACAGGTTTGAGTCTACAAGAGCTGAGCAGGTCTTTTGAGAACAGGCCATTTTGGAGATTGATCAAGTCAGAGGTGGCTTGATGGCACATAACAACAGCTACATTATAACTGATGAGCTTCATGACTTACAATCAATCAATCAATCAATCAATCACTTTCTTTGCCTCACCTTAATGGGTCAGTCAAGAAACTGCCCACAATTGAATCCACAGGCACTTTCTCAACTGGCCATTTAAAAAAAAGTTAAAGAATATATCTATATTAGGGAATCCAACATCCTGAAGTGACTTGTTTATCAAGTCACTTCATGATATTGGTATGAGCCATTTCCCTGTGAATGGTCAGGCTTGATTAGATCAAACCCATTCCCAAGTGGTCCACACTAGCTCACTTCCTGCTATTAGTGTACCATACTCTTAGTAGCTATTTTTATTTTATGCTCAGCCCCTGCCTGGTTTATTGCTCTGGGGAGGGGGGAGGAGAGAGAGAGAGAGAGAGAGAGAGAGGTGGGCTCAAATGTCTACAGGAAACACTGCTGTAGCTACTCTGCTAAGCAAAGGAATCCTATAACAGGGCTCTCCCACAAATAACAAAAAGCAACATATCACCCCCCAGGGGATATGAAACTTACTGGCTGACTTTGGGCCAATAATTATTTCTCAGTCTAACCCACCTGATGAGTTTGTTGTGGTAATAAAAATAGGGAAGCTTAGATCTGCCAGTTTCAGGTTCCTGGAGGAAATATAGCATAGAAGCCAATAATAATAAAATAATTGCTCCCATATTGTCTATGGATCATGTCATCTCCATCTCACTTGCAAAGGGCACTGCTAGTCCACAGATCACTGCCCTCTTCTGCTTGTGTTTGGCCCCAATCCTGCCCAAAGCAATTGGAATGCTCACAGTTCAGATCTTTTGCAAGTCCCTATGCTTTACCATTTCTAGCCTTTGCTTTGGAACTAGTAGATCCTGTCAGTGACTAAAGTTGCAAACCTTTAGGGATGTATCAGGGAATAAGTTTCTTTGACCTCCTTGCTTCTGGACGGATATATACAGGGCTGCATTGTCTACCCCAAGACCCCCAACACTCCCACCAGTGTAACAGAGCTCTGGCCTTACCAATAGTCTGAGCCAGGATCAACTGAGGCATATTTATAGCCAAACACCCTGTGAAAGATAAACAGAAGAACCTGGCTTTAAGCCAAATTTGTCCCATTAACATCTCATTATGTTAAACAATCTTAAATTCATACAGTTGAGATTAACTCAGCTCAGTAGTAGGATCCCCCCACTTGGCATTTATGAGTGTCCTCCCCAGTTTAATATACAGCAAATCTCATTTGAGGCTCTTAAATGGCAGAACTGGAAAAGATCTATGCCAAAGACCAGATCTACAGTGGAGACAGTCCTCCAAGGACTGTCACTCTATAGCCTCCATCATCTGAGATCATTGGCAATACAGACTGGGACCTGTGGGGGCTGGAGTCCAACAGCAACATTTGGAGGACCACAGGTCGACTAAATACTGTTAACAGTGGTTTAACATGTGATTGGCCTTCCAAAGGAATGCTGGGAGCTGTAGTTCTGAAAGAGGATTTTCACAGGAAAATTCTCAGCCCAAGAATGTCTCCCAATGAAAATCCTAGGACTTCTTTGACATAACAAGTTAAGACAGCATGAAATGGATGGATGGACAGATGTAGCTAGGTGTGTCTCTCCAGATGGGACCCTGGAGGTTCTCTGCTAAACAGGTTTGACAATAGTAGCTTATGTGTCAATTGTAGTAGCTTAATCATGATTGAGTCCCCGAATGCCTTTTAAAAGTTAAGATAGTTTTTAATGTTTATTTGCTTTTAATTATTCAGTTGTATTTTAATTCGTGTATAGTTTAATTGGTTTTTTTTTTTTAAAAAAAGTTTAACTTCTTATGTTTTTAATTCTATTCCTTTCAATATTGTGAGCCACCTTAGGTTCCCTTATCAGGAGAAAGGCGGTATATAAAACAAACAAACAAAGAAAGAAATAATAAATGTCAACATCTTACATTATATAGAGAGAAAAATGGGGGAACCACTTGATGGAGAACTGTTTGTTGGAAGAATCTGCTGGAAGCATTCCCTCTTGTTCTGCACCTTTCCATCACAAATGCTATCTTCTCACCTCACTCCTTTTCTCATCTTCAAGCTCTTAACCCTTCTCTTGCGAGGGGGGCTAGGACCTCCTCTCTCTGTGGACCATGTGCCCTGTCCTGACACAAGATCACCAATTTAGTCCAGAAGAGGCATATATTTTCTAAATAAATCTTAATAATTTTGTTACTTAAGCTCAGCCTCTGCCTGGTTTTATTGCTCCAGGAAATAGACAAAGATGGGTTTAAATGCCTACGGGAAACACCCCAGCAGCCTAACTCTGCTAAACCCAGGGGTTTCCTAACACAGAGAGATTAAAGATAATTAAATATTCTGAATCCAAAATTATAACATCCACGATCCTCCAGATGCTGGTTGAGTATAATACCAACATCCTGGGTATTGATGGCCAGATCTAATGGTTTCTGGAATCTAATAATGTTTGGAGGAGTGTCCCACCTCCTCATTATATAGTGCTGCTCCTTATAAATGAAATAAACAAGAAAACAAGCAGCTCCTGGACTCTAATTACCAACTTATTGTATCCATTCTTCTTGCACTATGGAAAAGCATGTAGGAAGAAAGAAGGACAAAAGAAGGAAAGTGGTGAGAGAGAGAAAAAAGACTTCTTAATAAAACCAATTGAAAATGTTGTTGTTGTTGAGCACTAGACTGTTCACACATACCTTTTTCCTGTCTTCTCTCTCTGGTGCTGTTCTCTGCTGACACTCACACTCTCCTGCTATCCCTGTTGTGTATTTACTGTGCAAGGGAAACTGGGACTGAGCCATGAAATGTGCTCTCATGTACAACGAAGGCTGCATTTCAGCCAATGCAGAACACATTTTTCCATTACTGAGTAACTTTAATGAATGACTTGCCACGCACCTAGAGTAGGTGGTTCCTTGTCAGAGTGCATGAATTCCAGCTAGACTTCAGTCTTGCCATGGCAGACTCCAAACATTTGGCTGTCTGAGGCAAAGAACAAAATGGTGCCTTGTTCCACTCCTTGTACAAAAGCTGGCAAGATTAGTAGTTGAACCATTCTTGAATACTAGTAATGGGACACTGGCTGGATAGCTCAGTGGTTTAGGTATCTGGCTGGAGAGCCAGAGGTTGGGTGTTCAATCCTCCACTGTGCCTCCTGTGAGTATAGCCAGCCTGTGTGACCTTGGGCAAGCTGTAAAGTCCCAGGTGCTCACAGAAGGAGGGGCTGGTCAATCACTTCTGAGTATTTTCTACCTGGAAAACCCTTTAAAAGGGTCACCATAAGTCAGAATTGTTATGACAAGACATGATTATTATTAATAATGGGACAGCATCTTTCATAATACCTGAAGGTAGCACTGCTGTCTGTCCTTTAGCACTTTGCTCTGACTCCTATTATCTGTTACCTGAAATGAGTGCCTCATTCTGCCTAATGGTCTCAGCACCATTCCTGTCAGAAATTCAGCAATACAATTGGTGCTGATTCCATGAAAATCAATACTAAAGGGATAAGGGAAGCAAGTGGTAGTAATAACCAGAGGTGGAAGGAGACTGTAGCTGTTAAGCAAATGTTGAAATCCTTCCTGATCAAAACATTAGTCAAAGGAATATCCTGACTCAGGAGAGATACAAAAATAGCCTATTATTGATGTGTAAGTAGGAGAATCCAAGGTAGTCTTGGAGCACTCTATTGATTCACAGCAAACTTCCTCTGATGTCACATCAGTCCCAAATATCAATAAAGAACAGAACACAAGAAGTGCAAATAATGTCCCTTTATTTTTCTTAGCCAGAGCAGTTCAAGAGATAGGCATGATCTCTTGATTAAGAAGTGGCAACATGGGGGACTTCCAGCTTGACGCTGCGACGAGACAGCAGCAGGAGGACGGAGCTCCATCCCCTGGGCTGAATTCCGACCTGTTTGGGACACTCCTGGGGGTTAAAACCACCCCGAAGAGGTGGTGAAATGGGGGAGAAGCCTGTTGATCATAGGGGAACGGCGGTTACCCACGTTTGATCCAGGAAGCTCCCCAATCAACCAGCGGGTGGAAACAAGCAGCTGAACTAACTTGCTTGCAAGTCGTCGGCAGCCGGGAATGGAGAAGCGATAAATCAGCCTAATTAACATCATGTTACCACTGGGTGAGAAATATATTTTTAACTGTATTGATTTACTATCCCTGGACGAGACAATTCCTACGGTAGAAATAGTGTCTTCTACCCCTTCACCACTGATTGAGCAGTGGTGAATCTGGAGAGAGGAGGAGATACAGGGGGACACAAGGAAAATAAATTGGACATTAATTAGACATTTAATTATACTTAAAGGAAGTAAGTTTGGTATTACTCTTGTCATTATAAACTTAAGAATCTTAAACGTTATTGACAACAACTCTGGGAAACTAAACTTGTTTATGCTACTTGTAACAGCTATCTAAGGTGTTGGCAAAAAGCCTAGAATCAATGACCTTGAACACTTTATGGCTGTTTGGAATTCCCTTTCTTTTTGAGGACAGAACTGAACTACAGATAAATTAACCCTAGAAAGCCTAATCCAGCCAAAGTGGAACTTCAAAACTGTATCCTGGGTTCTGAACTTGATGGGACCTTGAGCCTTTAGGCAGGGAAAACTCTATGTCTGAGACGTAGAGCTTAACCCTAAAGATGATCAATTCACTGAAGTGGACCTATGGAAGCAAGTATTGATGGCACTGGACTGATTACTTTTATCATCTGGACAACTTTCACTTGGAATACAATTTTTTGACATCTGGAACATAATGCCACAACAAGGACAATATTGGGATGAAACAAAATCTACCCTGCAAGCAATCTTAGAAATAGTGAGATCCCACAACGAAGAGGCGAAACTATTCAAGGAGCAGTTGAAAAAGAACTATAGTCAACAGGAGACAGGAAATAATGAACAAGGAAATGAGAGGGTGGTGGATGGTGTATGCCAAGCAAAAGAGGGGCTGGAGGAAATTAGTGGGGAAAACCTAGGAGATTTAATTCTAACCTTGGAGCCGAGGAGAGTTTTAAGGGAAGATAAGGGGAGAAAATCAGCAGAATTAATTAAAAATAGCCTGGAAGATCTATTGGAGATAGATCAAGTGTATAAAATGTTTTCAGATGACACAAGGGATGGCAGAATATTTAGAGAGATAGAAACAAGAATTGGGAAAAGACAAATAAGAGAAGGAGTTACATAGAAAAATGAAAAAGGGGGAAATATTAAGGTGGCCCTCAAGGTTGAAAAGCATGTATATATCTAACTTCTGGAAATGTAAAGGGGCATATCTTATATATTAAAAAAGGGAATTAAACTGAAATAAGGGATCACTAAGGGTAAAGGCATAACACGATGGTTTTTAAGGTAAATTGAAGCTAGATATAAGGATGGGGCAAAACAAACTGTACTTAATGAACATGCATTAGATATGATATTGATATAGAGATGATAGAAAACATGGAGATAGAAATGGCTAAACAATTATATAAAGAAAATCTGTATAAAACGCTTTAGATAACATCTATTATGTGTTAGGAACCTACTCAGTTATTATTGGTATAAAATACAAAGTTTGTCTGTTAAATCACCTCAAATTATATAGATTTGGAACCGGAATTACTTTTATTAGGTTTTAGAGGATTTTGAGAACATTGTATACTATGAGAGCAATATTATGATAGTAGCCAATATTGTATACTAAAATACACACATGAATGGTTTAATTTTTTTAAAAATGTATAGATTTTGAAAGGACAACTAAGAAGAAAGCAAGATGCAAAAAACAAATAATTATAAGCAACCCATGTAACATAATGTTTAACAAGCACGAATTGAATGTAGATAGATTGAAAAACTAATAAAATGGTTTGTTTTTTTAAAAAAAAAGAAGTGGCAACATGGGGCAGATGTGACCAGGAATGCAGTGTTATAGAAATTAGGGGTATCTGTGCATTTCTGGGGCAACCACAGAGCAGGGAAAAGAGCCCAGATGCATTAGCAAGATGGAATGGCACCCCCTTAGATCTTTCGTGTTCGCTGTGGTGTTCCTATGTCAAGCTTAGAAGTGGGGAAAGAGAAAGAAAATCCAAGGAAGATGCACAGTTGGCAGCAACAGGGTGTGCTATTTAGCATAGAGATGACCTTCCTTGACTTTCCTGCTTCATAATTGACTAAATTATCAAAGTTTTGTGGTTGCAGCTCTGCTAATTTCAGATCCAGGGAAGAGGAAGGATGGAGGTGAGGGGAGCCAAAGGGCAGAAACAATGTAGAGAGAAGCAAGTTCTTTGTGCTGCCTTTCTAAGAAAAAAATTATGAGGGCCATGTTCATTCTCCCTTTAAAGTCCCTTCTTGGCCCCTTTCCAGTGTTTGCCTTAGGAAGCCACACTGCTCTCTGGTGAGGTTGGGGCTGATAGGTGGAAAAATGAAGGGTAAAGTAAAAGTAATGTACAGCACCCAGCTCTGTGGACTGCCACTGCCCTGCCCAGAAGCCCATCTGTCCTACCTGCACAGTTAGTTTTTAAGACGTCACCTTGCTGTTTCCTTTTCCCCTTTCAAAGGAATAAGGTATTTCATGGAGAACCAGTACAAACACCATAATGAAGCTCAGAAAAGGGATGGGCCCCAGAGTCTCCAAAAGAGTTGGATACCAATCCATGAGCCCTTGTTTGGGCATGAACCAGGTTGAAGGACAAATACACATCCTTGGTTAAGAAGGAGTAAAAGGAGTGTATGTCTTTCACAACTCCTAAAGTGCTTACTTGCAAGCACAGAGTTATTACAGCAGAGTCTTTGAATGATGATAGTAGTCCACTAACTACAAGGCCATTGATTACTCATCCTTTTTATAATTCCCCTTCAAAGATAATTACCAGAATCCTCTGGGCAGAGAACATGTCTCCTACACACCCAATGCTGAGCGAATTAAATCTGGGGTGGGCAACCTGCAGCCTAATCTCATATACCTCTTGATATAATTCCAGAACCTTTCTACAAACATATGTAAAATAGTTGGCCGATTGGAACAAAACTGTGAACTTAGAAGAGCTGTTTCTCTGTCTCAGGGCTCAGTTCCAAACTGTGTCTTGTCTTGAGATCCTTGGGCCAGTGGTCTTTGCATCTCTCCAGTTTGCCTTGGGCATTGTGTGACCAGCCACTACTACTACTACCACGGCAGCCATTTTGATATGGTGCCCAGAAAAACATGCTTAAAATCCTATGTTTGACCAAAAATTTGCCCTTCCATCTGCTCTGACTGCTGTAGGACATTAGGTCTCAGCATCCCACCAAACTACTTCTTTAAAAAAAGCTGGGCAAAGGAGAAATTCAGAGTATCCTCACAAAAAGTTCTTGAACATGTCCTTCTTTAGTGGTAAAGAAAATAAGGAAGACATTCTGTGCATTAGCAGCATTTGAACAGTTCAGAAACCAGCTGATCCTGAGTCATGGCTATGGGAATACCTAACACCCTTATACTTTGTTCATGTGAACACAGTCTGAACCAGATGGTGGCTGTTATATTGTAGATTGATTAATTCAGATTCAAAGAGAGCAATTGGCTCGGTATATGGAAAGCTTTGCACTTCTCCCAGCTGTCCACAAGCCAGACTTGAAAATGTGCTAATAATCAGGACCAGGTTTGGGTCTCTCCCTCTCTCTTTCCTTGTTCGTGAGAGGTTTTCATTTAATTTTGTCTTTTAAAAGTCAAGGCTCATAAAATATAACAACCCTCTGCTCAAAGGTAGGGCTGAGTTACTAAGTGTTGGATTATTAAATCATTTATGAAAACAGTTTGGAAAAGAAATAAGCACCTCCAAAAGTTTGCCAAGTCCTGAGATAATAACTTTGTGGGAAACTTGGTCTCCATTTTGGTCTGTGTGATGACCAGGTGTAGGGGGTGGGGTTGTAACAATAAAGTTATTTTAGATACTTTTTATTGGCTATTTTGGAGGCAGGCAGGAATGAATTTCAGTTCCTTCTGATGGCTATTTGGAAGAAAGATATAACAAAAGTCGTGGGGCTGATTTTCAAATACCTGTGTCCAACCTACACTTAAAAACCAGGGACCTATAGCATCAAGATTTCCAGCTTTTAGTCCCCATTGAGCCATGAAACGGACTGGAAGGCCTTGGGCTGGTCACTTTCTCTGTTTCTTTTAGTCTGATCTACTTCATAGGGCTGTTGTAAGGAGAAAGTGGAGAGGAAGAAAGTCATATATGCCACTTTGAGCAATTTCAAGGAAAAGGACATTATTTAAAAAAACCAATAAAAGGAATAGGTAATGAATGTATATTTACATTTTTAAAAAACTGAGGCCAAAACTTCTCTTGTGTTATCAGGATTGGGCCAAATGTCCCATAAAGGGTTACAGCTTGGGAAATCTCCATGTGGAGAGCATTCCAGGTGAAGTGTGCCACCACTTAAAATGCCCTGCTCCTTGTTGACACTCTCTGGATCTTGTGTTGAGTGTGTTTTGTGCGAACCGACTTATAGTGACCCTAAAAGAGCCTTCAGGTTAGTGAGCTATTTAAGGAGTGGTTTTACCAATTGCACTCCCCCCCCCCCCCGTGAGTTTCCTTGGCCAAGTGGGCATTCAAACCCTGTTCTCCCTGGTCCTAGTCCGTCACTCTGTCCACGACTCCACATTGGGAATCCCGGATTGCAGGGGGCCTGAAACACAGAGCAGGGCCTCAGATGACAAGTGAAGTGTGAAGGCAAAAAGTATGTGGCAAAAGGGTTAACAACAAGACACACACACCCATTTTTGCTGAGGCAAAAACTGATGTTATCAATAAACAATAGGTTGTTGTCAGCCATGTGCACTGAAACACAAAGTATTTTGGGACGTTTTGCTCTTGGATGGGCAATTTACAACAACAACAGAAAATGCTCCTGGTGGAGGGCAAAATTGCAAGAATTTGCTTGTTGATTTGAATCAACCCAACGGGGGGGGGGGGGGTGTTTGCTTTGGTCTCTGTTTGAAGATACGATGGGGAATAGTAGGAAGAGCACTTCATTTCTCCCCACACGTAGTTCCCAGCCTTTCAGCTGATCGTTTCCTACTTTGTAATGAAACCAGAGGCATTTTATTTTTATTTTTATTTTTAAATTTCTGGGGCGTTGTTCCTTTCTGTTTAGGGAGTATTTGCATCTTTCTCTCTGAAAAATGGGAAACTTATAATGTAATCTAGCAAGTGGTGGCTTTCGCGCGGCTTGAAATCTTCGTGTTCGATCTTCCTGTAACTCAAGTCCAGCCTTTGATTATCAGAGCAAAAAAAGGGGGCTGCGGTGTCGTCTCTCTTTAGATCGCGGGTTGAAACAGGGAACTTTTCCACACGGCGCCTCCCACTCTTGGAAAAAGACATTTACGTAATAATGATAATACTTAATTATTCAGCCCAGGAAGCAAAGCAGAACCGCACGCGATCAGGCAAATTGCTGGGAGATTAGTCTTCTTTTCCTGTGCTTATAATAGCGGTGTGTGAGTGTGTGTGTGTCCAGAGGCGATTTTCAGTAGCCTTTTTTTTTTTTGGCGGGGGGGGGGGGAACAACAACAGAAGACCCAAAAGAAATTTTTGCAATCTCACTTTAAATATTTAGAAAACAATTAAATCTAAGGCTGCAGTCCTCTATGGACTGGACGGTGGGGGTGCGGGGGTCGCGGCACCTCCAAATTTCCGTTCCCGGTCTCCAGCCGTCCTTGTTTGGGAATAAGCCTTATTGGATTGAACAGAAGTTACTTTGCAGTAATTACGTGGGGAACTGCGGCATAAACAGATTGTTCGCATAAGCCATTCTCACCACGCGCGCAAGAAGCTAGAACATCTTCTGAACTTTGGTAAGCAATGCCAGCCGCTTCTTTTTATCTCCCGGTTATCCTTACCGCCAGGGGGCGCCAAATTCGTGTGGAAACAGAGGGTCAGGCTAGAGCGGCCACTTGTCCCAATCGCTTTCCCCACCCCTGATTCCAATAGAGACCCTCTTCTAGGTGGCTGATATAACGGGAGGGGCCAGCCGGCCAGTGAGGCGAGTCGCCTCTCCCTAAAATGTCTGCTCTAACCTTGGCACAAGTTAAAGCGCAATTCATCCCATGTTCATCTAGACGGCTTCGGAGAAGAGATGATGGAGGCTGGTGGTTGGGCTGGTTCTCTTGTGTTAACAGCCGGTGATACAGTAGAAATAAATGTATGTGTATAAAAGTGACAACAGTCATTCTTTGATCCTGTAGGTTCATCCTCTGGTAGTTGGATTGGGAGTTACACATGCAGTGTAATTCTATGCGTTGCCTACTCGGTGAAACAAACCCGTTGAGTTCATTAAACGCCTGTAAGATTGTATAGCTTTAACTGGGCAGGATGCATCAGTCACAAGGGCTCTTCAGAACTGTGCTTGGGAGTGAAATTTCCACAGTCCCTCCAAGACTCTCCTAGTTTCGGTGTTAGCCAGTTGAGAATCAATACTGCTGGTATAAGCAACGAAAGAGTTCAGGAACTCCATCCTTAGGCATCCTGAAAAAAAAGGTATCCTTTTTTCACCCTCTGGTTACTGTGCCTAAAGGAAAGGAAATCGGATATGACCGCCAGGGCACCACCTCTCTCCAAAACAAGAATACATTTTTCCGTGTTCTTCCTTGGCATCCTGAGGACTAGAGGCATGCATTTTTCGTAAAAGGAAAAGAAAAGGGGAGGGGAAGCAAATGTGACGTTTTGGCATTTGAGAAATTGTCCTATGCATTCCTGCATGCCTAAGTAGGTGGCATCGATTCAAAACATCAATCCACATTACAGAAAATGTGCTGTAAACAAACGTTACTGTTTGCTATTTATTAAACGCAAACTCCAGCTGTTAGCGTCTGCCTTTCAAAATGTATCAGACAATACCTATTTCAATAGAATTGGCTAAATAACTGGGAAGACCGAAAAAAGGACAGAAGAACGATTTTGCGACTAATACAAATAACTGATTTCAGTCTAAATAAATAAACCGATCATAAAGAGAATCCTTTGTTCTTATATACACATTTAATTTGGAGCTAAGCGCTAATGGACATGCCCCCTTAAGACAGAACTGTGCGGCTATAATACTACATACATGTGTTAGGGAGTAAGTTTACTTTTTAAAACAGTAGGGCTTCCTTCTGAGAAAACGTACTTAGGTCTTGGGGTGGTCATCCTGTGGACGTTTGGTTCGAACTGCCATCAACGCTGTTTATGTTGCAATCCCAGCTTGCTTACCAGGAAGTAAGTTTCACTGAGTTCTCTAGGGTTTACTCCCTGGTTAACAGCGCTCCCTTGCAATCTTGTACAACTAGTAGGTACCAGAGAACGTAGTGGCACTTGCTTCTGAGTAAATACTTATAAGATTGGGCTGCGCATTTTAATGCCTGCTCTAAAACGAATAGTCTGGTGACCACAAAAAATTATGGCACATAAAATTTGCGAAGCGGAAGATCCCACAAGATTATTTTGCTGTCTTAAATGGCGTGCGAGTTTTCCGAGACCCGGACAAGAGTCAAACGGGGCTTAACTCTTGTTAGAGGAGGGACATGCTTTGCAAAGCTTCAAAAGTCACCTTGAGGAGAAATTGCTAAAACGACGTGCCGACGCCACCTTTGACCGAGCTGTAGTAGGATGATGCCCCGGGATCCACAACATCATTCCTAACATAAGTTAGGAATGACTTCAGCATGTCATTCTTAAACGGAGTTTCCCAAGGTCTGATTTTGCCCTAAGCTGCAAGGGGAAGATGCCGTGTGAACTCTTCTGAACCCTTGAAGATTTTGTCAGGCGATCCCTTTTGGTTGCCTTGTGTGCGTGTGTTGTTTTTTTAACGGAAATGCCTAAAATTAGATTCAGGAAGGGAAACGGAGGAGAGAAGTGCTTATTTCTAAAGCAAGCAGTTACCTAGAAACGTTGAGCCCTCTGACACCTTGCTCGGAATAAGGTGGCCGAATCTTACCACGGGCAGAAAAGGTAGGCTTCCACCCTTGTTTACAACACCCAGTTTCCTGCATATTCCATAGTGTAGAACAACAAAGGAAAAACTCTGCTGAAGCGTTCTCTACGTAGCGAGTTCACAGGGCGCAGGGATGTGTCGTTGTCGGCGTGGGTGGGTGGGTGGGAGTCCGGGATTCCATTTCTTCCTTCTACCACTTTTTTTGTGCCTGAAAAAGAACAGTCGTGTCCTAAGACGTGCCAGGACCTTTCAGCGCATGTGCTGGGAAAAGGCAGGACGAATCAGGCAAACACACAAGCAAACTTCAAAGCAAACCTCAATCATTATGTGCTGTCAAGCCAATTCTGACTTATGGCGACCCTTTTCAGGATTTTCCAGGTAGAGAATACTCAGACATGGTTGACCCTTCCCTTCTTCTGGGGGCCCCCTGGAACTGCAGCTTGCCCAAGGCCACACAGGGTGGCTCTACTCGAAGGAGGCACAGTGGGGAATCGAACACTCAACTTCTGGCTCCTCAGCCAGAGACCTAAACCACTGAACTATCCAGCTGCCTGTCCAGGATTTCACCCTTCATCTCATCTGAGTAGTAATCGTATACACATACAGAGTTAAATCCTGTTGAGTTCAACGGGGCTTACTTTTGAAGAGGCATACCTAGGATTGGCCTATGATACTCCTAGTAGAACATGTTGAGTTGAGGCCAATGCAGTCGCCGCCGCCTTTTGGGGATCGACTTATCCTTATGGTGCTGCTGAACTCTTCTTCCGTCTGTTCCCGACGCCCGGTGGGTGATCAGGTGATTTATTTATTTATTTTTTAAAAAAGACCAGGGTTGCTGTATTTTTAACGGTTGCTTAGAATAGGAAGTTTCAGCAAGTGCAGCTTTTAATGCGAAGACCACCTGCTGAATTTTTCTCCGTCGCACAGGTTTTAATAGTCCAGGAACCCTGTCGCCTTTTTAAAAAATCTGGCCACTGAACGCATGTGGGAACCGAGAATGCGGGTATAGTTGGCCCCGTGTCTCATCACCACAGCGACCGAACACGAGGAGGTGGAAAATGTGTGACTGCCACCAGAAATACATCCCAATAGGTTCACGCTGTGAAGGAGTAAAAACGACAGTGAAATAGGTGACGTGATAATAAGAAAAACACTTCCAAAACCAGCAAAGGTAAAAGTCGAGAATGAAAGAACAGTAACAGCCGAAGTGAAAGCCAACCACTCCGCCTACGAAAACGAGCCACGCAGATCTAAGCTGCAGTTCCTGCTCCACGGGTGAGGGTCCTCTTGAGCTGGAGTATTTTCACTCTAGAGTCGAAACGTACACACATTTGAAGGCAAGTTTACAAGTAACAGGATCTGGTTAATCCAAAAGGAGGTTTCCCCTGGTTTATGTCTCGGGAGAGGTGGGTGGGAGGAAAGGATCATTTCAACCGCTTTATTTGTTTGGCTTTAATGACACAGGAGGTGGGTGGTAAAGCTTTTCTGTCTTTAGATCTTGAGGATCAGCCCCCAAAAGTATTACCGTGGTAAGAAACACCTGTTTTTTCGGTGTTTTTTTTTTTTAAACCACGGTAATACTTTCGGAGGCTGATTGTCAAGAGAATCTGGCTTTGCCAGATATGAACTGATTCTTGCAAGGTCGTAACCTTTAAGGTTGGGAAGGAGACTAAGCAAGAGAGATGCCTGGAGGCTGAACCCAACGATACTCGGGCACAGACCTGTTAAAATCATTGGGACTTGGAAGCGGTGACTTTAAAAATCTCATTAAGTTCATTGAGTTTACTCTGAGTAGGGCTAATGGATTTGACCCTCTAACTTCATAGGGAATTTGTACTTTGAGGGGTTTTTTTCCTTTTTGAAAAAAATGCTCTAGTAAATGTTGCTTTTCTGATCAAAGATTAACAAAATGTTGCATTCTGCTATTTTGGAAGGATTTTCTGTGCTGCAGAGGGGGGGGTCATTTAAGCATTCTTAGGATACAGGTCGAAATCAACTTTGTGAACCACATTTTCTTGGCAGTAGATCCCTTTTCAGAGCAAGCAGGTTAAAATGGAGTCTCATTCTTCAAAGCAAGTTTGTGCACAATAAACTTCATTGGAGACAATGAGACTTCCTCTGAGTAAATCTGCATAGGATTTAAATTGTCGTCGTTCTTTCCAATCCCATTTTAGGTAGGCTTGTACCTACCTATATGTCCGATAGCATAGCCCTATTTACCCCTACTCCTAAACTGGCTCTACTGAGTTCAAGGTGATTTAATCTCCAGGAAGGCGAGTAAAATATTGCCACCTAAGCCTCCTTCTTAGTGTATAAGCAAATCCATTTTGGACACTAGGACAGTTACAAGAAGAATGTAAAATGCCCCTTGTTGCTCCTGGTGTTGGTGCCATCAGTTGGAGAAGCTGATGTCAAGGCAGCTGTGGATGGGGTGCTTGTACCTGAAATGCAACGAGAGGTTGGTCTGAACTACTTTTACATCCTATCTTCACCTCTCCATAGCTGGTGGACTAGGCAGATAAAACCAGAGCCCCACAGCCTTTTCTTGCTTATTTTTGATGCAGTGGGAGAAGAATCTGTACAGCAAAGCAAGGGCCATGTTGTTGCAGAAGGAATGCCAAGAGGAGAGCCAAACAGCTGTGAACAGAATCAAGAACACTCTTAACAGAATCAAGCATTGTTGCATTTATTTAAAAACACAATGGAGTGAAAATCAAGAAAGAAGGAGGCAATATTTGAGATATGGCAGGCTGGGGTGGGGAGAATTTTTCCCATAGCAGCTGATTTTGTGCGTTCTGCTTTTGTAGTGATTTCCCCCTCCCTTGTGCCCCTCAAAAGACTGGTGTTGTGCTCGTTCTCTTGGCAGTAAACCCCACTGAATGCAGTGGGACTTACTTCTGAGCAGACAGGCTACTAATGTCTACTCAGAAAGGCAATTAATGCATTCAGAAGACTGAAGCTTTGTCCCGGTTTCTATCTTGCCAGAGTAAACACGAAGAGCAAGACTGAAAAGGCACCCTTTGCCTTTTCACCACTAGACCGAGGCCAAAACGGGTTTGTCCACAGGGTGTCTGAGAGGTTCCTCTCTGAAGTAGAATAGTTACTCTGCAGATATGTCCCACAACAGACCTACAATAAAGTAGGTGAAGCAGTTTAGAATGAACAACTAACCTTTATTAAGAAAATTACAGTCCCGATTGAAAAGCCTGAATCCTAATCGTAACTACATAGCTGAAGACGTGCCCTTTGAGGGCACACAGGAGAGAAGGAGCAACGGCATGTCTGCTCCTAAAGAAACAGGAAAAGAGGAGGTGGGACTAATAGGTGGGTCCCTAAGAGCATCAGTCTAACAGTAGGTGCCGAAGGAAGTAGAGGCTAGAGAGTCAAAATGATTAAGCTTCCCTGGCATCTACTCCCAAATCTCCCTTCTGGTCGTTTGGGCTGGATAGGTGATAAGAGGAGATGTCCAGAGGATGCCAGACCACCAGTTAGTCTTGAAACCACTGGCTCCCCAATGAAAGTCATTAATTAAATATTTTTAACTTCAGGTGATGATTTCTTGGCCATGGCAATATGGCTGTAATATTAAGACAGAGGACCAGAACTCACTAGGAGAGCATCTATGGATGATTCAGTCCTTTGGTGTCTCCAGGCAGGAAAGAAAAAGAATTCCTGCTTGAAACTCTGGAAAGATGCAGTCAGTAACTCTCAACAGCAAGGGGCTAAATCCCCTTCTTGGATGCACATCTTAATGTGATGAGGGGGTTTGAGTGTATCAGAGAAGGCAAGAGCAATGCCATCAGGAGGCTAGACTCCATTATGCGCTTGGACTCCTAGCTGAGTCACCCAAGGCAAAATGGTCACAGCTGAGGCACCAGACTAAGATGCATCCACCTTCTTCCAGAGTAACAGCTGCATCAGCAGAAGAGAATGGACTGTTCCAATGGTGAGAGAGACATAGAAACTTCTGGAGGGCAGCTAATGGGCAGCAGTGTTAGCTGAAAATAACTCTGGCCAAGGATCTTTCAAAGGCAATGGCAGTGACACTCAAGCTTAGTACTGAGCTTAGTACTAAGTTTTGTTCATACTGAGCTGAAGGCGGCAAGGGCAAACCACTGCTGAACTTTTTTTACCTTGAAAACCCTGTGATGAGACAGTTCAAAATAAAACAAGAAATAGTGCTGGAAGCTGAGACTCCCAGGATGGAAAACACTCAATCAGATAATTCCTGTAATGAAAAGAAAATACCTTGATGGATGATGGAAGAAACACTTAAAATGGTAAATGACAGGCAAGAAGCAAAAGTAAAAAGTGACAGAAATAAGGTCTGAATCCTTAGAGAACTATTTTAATGGACAGTACAAAGTAACAGAAGTGAACAACAAAAGAGGAAAAGCAAAAGATTGTTTCCAGAAGATCCAAGGCATCAAAGGGGAATTTAAGCCTAGATTAGAAATGCTGAAGGACATCCAGACAGCTGTGACAGATATATATAGCTGACACTAAAAAGTGATAGGTCTGCATTTCAGCTACAGTGGGAGAATCCTTGGGAATGTAGGGAGACTGCCACTGGCTTTGGCTGCTTGCCTTTGGGTGCAGCCCATTTCTTTAGCCCTGAACTGACCTCAATGGGAACGGAGTCTAGTAGGCTGTCTTGTCCAGCTGTTAGAATCCTGGGTGGAGTTCTGAGCAATTTGTTTATGCACGTGACCCACATGCACACAATTAAGCATTGTTTCTCTTTCCTGGCAGTTATAATAAACACAAGCAGAATGTCTCATACAATATATCATGGGGTCTCAGCTCCAGCATGCAAATGATTCAAACTTCTAGAAAAAGAAATATTTTGAAAAATGTATTTGAAGGAAACATAAGCACAAACTACATCATAGCAGTAGAAGTGGCAAAAAAGAGAGAGAGAGAGAGAGCATGTGTTTATGTGATAATTATTTCTGTTTGATCACTAATGGAGCTTACTTTTTTGGATGGCAACTCTCAGAGTCCTCCAGGTAGTGTGGATGCTTAGATATTCTTGGGGTTATAGTCACCAGGTTACAAAGCAGGGCCAGCCCACTAGCACAAACAAGCAACCAAAAGTGTGGTTTGTGGCAGCAATATATATATATATATTTAATAGCAGTAATGTGCAATTTGAGAGGTGTGTCTGGCCTTCCCAATCCAGCTGGATCAGTCTGCACACAGAAGCCACATTGTGCAAGGCAAACCAAGGTGGAAACAGATGTCAGTCTTGTAATGAAATAAGAGTGGCAGTAACACTGTGTGGTAAAACAAGAATTTTGTAGCACTTTAAAGATGAGCAAGTCTTATTTTGGGATAGCTTCTTGAGGCACAAGTTTCATCAAATGCAGTCCACAAAAGCCTACCTATTCTACAGTAGGACCCCCTTATCTACGGGGTCACTATCCACTGATTCATTATCCACGGACTGAAAATATTAAAAATATTAAAAGAAAAATCCTAGAAAAATATATTTCTAAAGATGAAGTTACCAGAAATGGCCACTAGAGGGAGCCAGAGACCATGCTTATGTATAGCGTTCAATATTAAAATAGTGTTCGCTATAATCCATGGGGGAGCTTGGAACTGTTTCCCCCACAGACACGGGGGTCCTACTGTAAAAAAAAAAGTGGACTGTTCTTTTGTCTCTTTGTCTCTCACCACCAGAGCTCTGAGCCCATGAAATATACCTTGAAGGGAGCAAATGACGTGTGCATCTCAGCATTATTTTATATATAAAGTGAATAATTTTTTTAATTAATTAAAATCTGTCTGTAGCCCACAGTGCTACTGATTGAATCACTAGATGGCAGACACCAGGCTCCTCAAGAGAAAGAAGGTTCCTCAGAAGTAAAGAAGAGTAAAGAAGTATCCCCAAGAGCAGGAAATTTTAAAACCGCCCAGAGTAGACAAGTTCTAGGTGGGTGCTATATAAGACTAATAAAATAAATAAATAAATAAAATAAAACTTTAAAACTCCAAATGTTTCCAGCTGGTTTTGCATAGGTCAGCAGAGGACCATGTTAGTAAATCTGGCATGCATGCACCAAGGACCCCCTTAACTCTCATCCAGGCAGAAGTAATATTTTACTACTCCATAATTACATTCTGTAGCAAAATTCCTACAGAATTAAACCTACAAGGTAAGTATTTTGTAATATTGTCACTTGAAGAGTTGTACATTATTTTCTCATGGTTTAGCCCTTTGCTGTGTATAGTTTCCTTTTTTACAGACAAAAAACAAAACTGTAAGAAATCTCTTACATCCTACTATTGGGCTACTCTTTCTTCGGCCCAGCCAGTGTGATGTACAAGGACAAAAAACGCTCTATGTTGGTTTTCAGTGAGCCATGATGCCAAGAAGCAGACATGGCATATTCACGTTGCCATTGGGCTCGCCCCATATAGGAAGCACATTAGAATTTTCAGTGGGTTCAGGAGATTTAAGACCTTCTAACCAGATCTTTCACCCATCCCTTAAACCTAATGTTTCTTCTATCCCTCAATGCTTTCGAAGTTCCATGGGTGTGTCAGACAATACTTCAGAAACCATTGAATGCAAGTTTCTTTTTCTTTTCTTTTCTGTTTTTAAAATCTGTCTGAATAAGTTCATGCCAAGTAGTTCAGTTTCACAGCCTCAGAGCTATAACAGAAACAGACACCCTCGCTTTCATTATTATAAATTTATTTATTTATTTATTTATTTTCAAAGAGGGATCTGTCTTACTCTGTTTCAGTATGTATAACACGGAAGAAAAGATTTCTGGCACCTTAAAGATTAAGGTTTATTTCCATGTGAGCTTTCATAGATTACATGGTGCCATGACACTTTCGGGTTGGGGGGGTTGATTATAGATTTATTTATTATGACATTTATATTTCACCCTTATATCACAAGATCTCGAGGCAAGGTACAAAGAAAGAAGCAAGTACCTCTAGGATTGCATTTTACTAGTTTGTAGATTTTATTGCTCAAAATGCAAATGAAAGCATGTCTCTAGAAATTAATGTTCCACTGTGACTATTTAATTATGAACATAAAGATGGTTGAATCTCACTTGCTAACCTCTGGGAGAACTAAGATTCCTTCTATATTACTTCAAAAAGTGAAATTTGGTACAGCTTTGTTACCAGAAAATGTGAAAAATAGATGGAGTTTCTATACAGGTGGAACCTGCAACCAAATGTTGCAGTGTGGGATGGTCTTCTCTAGGGTTCTACTTTGTATTCTTCCAGGACAGCTGTTTTTAAGTGCTCTCCCCCACCCAATTTTAAACCCTTTGCATGCTTTTGTGGAACTTTGAGTCTCCCAAACCTGCAGATAATCTCCCTCTTCTCCATAGAGAGTGCCATTTTGACAGTGCCATGCCCCACCCAGATGTAGACTGGGAGTGGGAAATCTACATGAAAGTTAGTGCTGGGGTAATGAGATAGCTGCGAATAGATATGATGCATCAAGTTCATCCTGAAAGGATTATGTTATTTGCATACCATACAGAATGCTGACATTTGGTGCACATGTAGGTCTAAGTGTTCTGATTAGTGGGGAAACATCTAAAATTATTCCCCCCCTTTTTTTTTTACATCCAATATCTCAAATGAATAGGGAGCACTCTGCATTGATCAAGCAGACTATATAGTCATATAGGCCTCCTATAAGGTGTGTGTGTGTGTTCTGTGTGGTCAAGTTTGAACTGATGTATAGCAGCCCTAATGGGGTTTTCAAGGTAAGTGAGATATTTAAGGAGTGGTTTTAGCAGTTCCAGTCCACCAGTCATTTTCCATGGCCAAGTGGATTATCAGACCCTGTTCTCCAGAGTCCTAATCCATCACTCTATCCACTATACCACATTGGGAATCACTGTAGGAACACACTGATTTATACTATTTGGTTGATGAGAATTCTCTTGGACTATGTTTGCACCAAATTTTGGTTTCCTTGCTAATAGGAGAGTAGGTTTAACTATCTAAATGTATAAAAACTTCCCTGTTTTGTGACAAGAGGCATATAAAAATCTCATTTTCAAACTCTCCACCCCCAAATAATTGATCCATTTGTTCCCCATGCTGTAGTGAGGAGGAGAACTGCAGACCAGCAAATGAGTTTCATCAGGTAATATAGTGGTGCTGGATTTTACCAAAGATAGCCTGCATCCTCTTTGAGAACAGGAATATTAGGTTCTTTGTCTTTGAAAATACAAATCTGGGCACACTGACTCCATAGTTGGTGGAAAACAGAGCCACCAGGAGTCCATGTTGTCCATGCAAAATTTTAAATGATCGGTTAAGTGAAGACATATAGCTTTACTTATTTTGCTTCAACCAACATGCCAACAAGTTCCCCACCTTCCATCCCCAGTTCTACTCTGGTTCATCTGTTTATTTTTAATCTTGCATGATGAACACACTTTCAAAAGCTTGTGCATTTTTGTGGGCATCTGCACCCTTTGGGGGGGTACTTTAAAAAGTCAGCCTATGAATATATCATCTCAGTATGGTGTTTTCAATCAACCTGGTGTGTGACTTCTGAAGGACTGTGTCTTTCCATATGAACCTTCTTGGCCTTCAGGGGAGGGCCTTCTCTCAGTCTCACTGCTGACACAGGCATGTCTGGGGCAATGAAAGAGAGGTCCTTCTCTATGGCTGCTCCCAGGTCGTGGAATGCCCCCCTTCAGGAGGCTAGGTTGACCCTCTTGTCTTTCTGACGACAAAGACATTTCTTTTTAAAACAGGTTTTAAACTACACTGGACATTTAAGCTGGACTCTTTTGTGATTTTGGGTAAAGTATTTTTGAGTGTGATAGTTGGCTGGATAGCTCAGTGGTTTAGCATCTGGCTGCGGGGCCAGAGGTTGGGAATTTGATTCCCCACTGTGCCTCCTGCTAGTAGAGCCAGCCTGTGTGGCCTTGGGCAAGCTGGAAAGTCCCAGTCCACCCCTGGAAGAAGGGAATGGTAAACCACTTATGAGTACTCTCTACCTGGGAAACCCTGAAAAAGGTAGTCATAAGCCAGAATTGACTTGACTACTATTATGTTATTTTTAGGTGCATTTTAAAAGGTTTTTAGATTATTATTCTATTCTATGTTTAATTGTTTTTTAATTGAATAATTTATTGTGTTTTTAATTTTACTTATATTTCAATTATTGCATACTGTCTTGAGCTCCCATATGGAAGAAAGGCAGCATAGAAATAAGTAGTATCGTTTCTTCTGCTTCCAGTGTTCAGCGGTAGAGAGGACCATTGTTGAAAAAATGGCATTACTTTTTTTTAGAAGAAAGAGGTATCAACAAATATGCGGAAGCCTCAAGTTTTGCAGAAGTACTATCAACCTTTTGGGGGTGAGGTATCAAAGAGAGAAATCCCATAAACATCCCAAGGCAGACTGAGCTATGGAGTGAACCACAGAGTATGGACTGACTGTAGAGGAGTGTGTGCAAAATTATGGAGCTGTTGAGGATAGAACTGGTATTAGAAAACTTCATTCCAGACTGCAACTTTTTGTTTTTGTTGAAGTTCTCATCTGTAATTTTTCAAACTGATTTTGGAATTGCTTCTCTTTGGACCATTCCCCATTCTATGTTGCTGATATGCACAGAAACCCTAATAAATCCCTGGAGAGAGGAGAGAAGAAGCTATATTTTGGTATGATATTTTCTATGACCGCAAGCATATTTTTTTGGCACAGTGTTTTACTGATGCACATGCACACTCATGCACATTAGTAGAAGAGTACAGGAAGAGAATCTTGATACAGTCAAATATAGAGACAATCATTTACAGCTCAATTGATTTTTGCCTTTGAGGGGGAAAAAACCAGTCAAGGCTCATTGATCACTGGTAAGGAAGGATGGGATTACAAGAGGGAGGGAATTAAAGAAAGGGAAAGAACACATGATAAATGCCCAACACTTAATCATTAGTCAGTAAAACAATCTGCCACCAATAGAATGGGGGAGGATCTTAACATAGGTTCAGAAGAATAACCGGGCAGTTTGGAATGACAAAACCGAGGGAGAGAATTTTAGAAGCATCCTTGTCTTATCACGGAGTATATAGATGTCCCAAAGGTGAAGGTTCTAGATCCTATTAAGACGTACTCGAGATATTTTGGTACCCTTGCTAGCAAGTGGAACACATGCTCTTTCACACATTTTGCATACAACATCTCAAAAGAGTGGTTATGTTTAAAGGTCTGGGACTTTATTTCAGCAACAATTTCCTTGTCTACAGCTTTACAAGGCTGTAAAGATCCCATGCGCATAATGAAATTTGACATCATATGGTAAAGCACTTACATTTGCCAGATCATTTATTAGCAAATGTACCTCCAGGCAAAACACCTCCTCCCTTTCCCAAGCTCAAATTTTTTATATAAGTAATATATTATAAATGGCCTTGCTGAGTCTTTTCCACTTCTAACCATCCCAGTCTATCTTTTAAACAGCCCTCCTATGAAACAAGCTGATGAGACAGGAAGAACATTGGTTTCCATGCACCATCATTGGGTTTGACATCTCAAATGACTGTTGCAACCCTTTGGACTTTTTTTGGAAACCAGGAGTCAAGTCCCATTGCCCTTAGTTGGAGTTTGTTCTGAGCAGAATGCATGGAATCATGGCTGAAATTGTTTGGTAGCTATGAATTTGCTGAACTTGCCCCAAAAGTGTGGGCACATTTCCAGTATTGGGGAACTGCCCTGGACTCTTGCACCCCACCCACTGCAGCCTGCACAGCCACCGAGGCTCCTGACACCATAACCATCTCTTCTGCTGTTGAAAATGGATGGCAACAATAAGGGCAGTTCTCTGTGATGTAACTGGAGGCAGTCATGAAGATCTCTCATTTGGATCAAGTAGATGGTGGCAGAGGAAATGTTTCTCTTCCTTTGCACCGTATTTTCACTGAAAATCTTGGCAGCCCTTTCCCAGAGATGCAGCTGTTGTAGTTGGAATGTGTGTTCTTCATGTAATTCCTTACTTTGAAGCAGGAAGCTAGAAAGTAATTCATGCAGAGATGCGATGGGAATACTCCCTGGAGGGGCAGGTTCTTGTGTTTTGCAGCTCAGGTGATTAATGCATCCAAAAACGATACCTCGAAGGGGCTTACAGAAAGTAAGCAAGGTCAGAACAACAAAACATGCAGAGTTGTAGAAAGCAGCCTCCTCTTCTGAGTGTGGGTATTTGGAGTTTCTCATTGTTCGTAAAAATGGCCTTTATTTCACTGATAACAATGCCCATCCTCAATAATTAATTTATTATTTTACCATAGGATGTTAGCATGCCCTTGTGAACTATTCAGGAATTACAGTACAACAAGGGAGAAAAGTCTTGATAGTATGGTGGGGTTCCCCTCCTCACCCAGTAATATTGTATTCGAGTTTAATTTTAATTTACTGTTTACCACTAAGAATTGTGCTCATAGAGGTTCACAATATGCATAATTCCAATGGTGATAATTCATTCAGCGGCAGAACAAAATGTCTGTTTTTTAAAAAGAAAATTCAGTCCATAAAACCATTGGGTAAGTTGGGGGCATTTTTATCTCTTGCTTCCTCCTCTCTTCTTCCCACTGGCCTATATCTCATGGGGGAAATGGCTTGAGAAGTGCGGAGGTGCTTGTACTCTAACAAGATTGAATGACTTTGTAAATATCCAGGTTACTTTTTGAAGAGATGTTAATTTCAGAGATAAAAACAATGATGGAAGAAGCTGAACTGGCCTGATGCTCTACTGACTTTTGTTTTCTCTGTCCTCTCCACAGAGCATTGTTAAGTTTCATTGTTGCTGAACAGGCTATCCAGAGGTCAAAGTTGTCTGGGTTTCCTAAAATTGTGCCTCCCTCTGAGCCTGACTAAAAATACTGTTTTCAGAGTGTCCTGTGAACTTTCTGGACTGCATACTAAAAAGGAGACACAATGTTGCTGCTATTTCTGTTCCTCACCCTTTGGCCCCAAGCCTGCAAGGTAGGTTCACTGGTGGATATCTGACTGGCTTAGAATATCCTTTGTTTATGGGAAGCTGTACTGAACCTGCGGTTAACGGCAGTTCAGCACTGAGGCTCTCTAGGACTGGGAGTGGAACTTCTAGGGATGATGCTGAAGCAGAATTTGGAAAAGTTAGATATCTGGACTACATCTCCTTGATTGCTTCAGTCAGCATGGCGGCCATGTTTTCTAAGGCATTCTAGGAGACATACGGAAAAAAAATTCCCCACACACATAACTTCCAAGCTCTGCAGCTATCAGGCCCAAAGTCCTTTTCAGGAAAGTTTCCATATTTTGGTCTGCTCCTTGTGCTAGAAGACCACACCTAGTTCTGGACACCAAAGGTTAGCTGTGCAACATGGTCCTAGATCTGCTTTGCAAGCAGGAGGATCTTGCAAAGGCTTGAAAAGCAGAGAACAATCAGCTCAATCAGAGGCACTGAAGGACAATATCCATTGTGGATGCTATAAGTCAAGGCAGACTTCAGTCTGATGGCTGTTATCTAGAGCCTGAGTTTGGAAATTTGACCTTTTGGACTCCAGCTTCCATGATCCCCCAGCCAGCACGGCTGGTCACCAAGCCTAAATCCTGTCTTGAGTCCCAACTAGAGTAGACTCATGGAGTCAGTTACTCAGTGGTGAGTCAAAACGTACATAGAGCCCTATTGGCCAAAATCCTCTTGCATAGCTAGGCAAATAGTATAACTTTTGGAGGCGAATTGCCTCAAGTTAATAAATAATGGTATAAGTAATCAGTTACACACTGAGTCATGGGAGCCAATGTAAAACAGGTAATCTCTATGACAATTTCTTGACTTGGGGCCATTCTCTCCCTAAAGGTATGTCTTTCTTTTGTGCCTGGAGATCTGTGGGAGCCCAGTGCAAACATATAACGATATTCACAACTTTAAATATGGTAGAATAATTTCAAAACATGGAAGGCAGGGTGAAGATTCCACATATCTTTTCACCATTTGGATGCTGTACCATTTGGATATTTGTTTAGTCTTGACTAGCCGTCGCTCCCACTTGTCATTCTTTAGACTAGTCCGGGGATGATGGGAGGTGTAGTCCAACACATTTGAAGAGGACCAAATGAGAGAAGAACAGTATGGAGCTTGATAGAATAATTCCCCCTCCCCGCCCTGTCTCATTGGTAAGACAGGCTCATGGAGGCCTGGTTTTCACTGTGACTTTGTTGCATAATGATGGAGTAATTAACCAAGCACCCGTTAAGTCTGTGCACCCACCTGGTTTCATTTATCTCTTTGACACAGAGTGATGTCATTACAATTGTAGACATGAGGAATGTGGCAGCCTGCCTTCACCAGCAGTGAGAGGTGGGGTATGGTACTGTTAAAACTGCTTTGACATATCACGTATAATTCTAACACACAAAACCTGGTAGACTCTTGTATTAAAACTATTAATAAACCTGTTTCTATCTTATAACAAGTCAGCTGGTGGATGAGGGGCTGGACGCTTCACTGTACAAAACACTGGCTGAAATCCTGTTGATTCAAATGGGCTTCCACTAGCTGCATCTTTCTATAGGGTAGTAAGTCACAACTAGAGTAAGCCCATTTGAATCAATGGAACTTAAAAAGGAGTTGATTCACTAAATCCAATTCAATGAGCCTATTCTAGTGCAACTTATTGTGCTAACCAACAGGATTCCAGCCACTCTCCAGGAAAGGAAAAGTAGATGTAAGGATAGAAAATGTTTAGCCTCACCTCTTTGACCTTCTTAGCTTCCTTTTTTCGGGTTTGTTTTGTTTATTTAAGTAGGAGTGTGTGTGTGTGTGTCAGAGAGGGGGTGGGGAGAGGGAATAGAAAACTGTCCATCAACTGTTTTCTCAGTGAATGTTATTAAGATTGTGTTATGTCTATGTGCTTATCCAAATACCTTTAAAATCAAATTTTTATTGCATTTATGTCATATGATTTGTGATATGAATATGTTTTTAGCATAAACATGCCTTTCAAAGAAATATACCCATAAGTATTTTTACAAAAGCAAAATGTGCCCACTGTATCTTTTTCACAGTGCCCTTTTTGCTGCAACTCATACCAATCTATTATAGAATATGTTTCATTTTAGCGGTTTTTCTGATGGAAAAAAAAGTATCTTTTCTGCACACCCACCCACACACCTTCCGAGGGGTGGAGAATTATTGTGGTGTAACAGCCCAGAAATGATGTTGTTATCTTGAATGTTACCTGCAGGCTGCAGTGTTGCACTGATTTTCTGCACACCTGTAGCAGAAAAACAGCTTTGCTGGTGGTGATTTGTCAGGATGCGGATGGCATGCTGTTATTCTGCAACAGGCTAAAAGGAGCATGCCTGCAGCAGTGCCACCCACTGCAAAGTTCAGAGAAAAGAAGAAGGATCCCAGGTAGACATGACACTCTGCTTTGAGAACCAGGTGAGAGTATTGATGATCCATTGTCATGAGAGGATAGATAATTCATTGCTGGAAAACTAACAAACGTCTGTCCTTGCCCTAGTGTTCTTATGATTTAGACTCTTGTCTTAGCTGAGCTATTACCCTGAAAATGTATAAATGCAACTAAAAGAAGCACTGAAATAGATAAGTTCATTGAAAGCTACTGCTGTTTTATTATTTACTGGTAAAGGTATCTAGATTTGCCCAGGTTAGAAATCTGTTGGTTCCACATATTCTAGCAAAGTGTTCTAGAAAAGAAAGCTGTCATTCTCTTTTCTTCCCTATCCCAGCATTTTTCCTCATACTGGTCTTTTTTATATATCTCTTTCTGTCCCAGTATTTGTTAATCCCAGTACTGAGCCCAGCAGCCCCATTCATATGGAAAAGGAGCTTGCTAGTTAGAAATGTGGGGACATTGGTTTCACAGGTGCAGCCATCCTATCATTACAGTGAAAAAAACAGGATTCTTAAGCCTATGTGGTTCTTGCCGTATATATTACATTATAGCGCATCACTATCCAAATCAGGTGCTTTTGTGGGCTTTTAAAAAAATATTATTGTTTTGTGGACAGAAGTCTAGTGGACAGCATGCAAATTGTTTAGTTCAGAGCCAGACAGAAAGGATCTTTCAGCTGAAATTTATCTGACATGCTTCAGAAAAGAGTCTAGTGCTTGCCAAGGAACAGATGCTATTGGAAACAAAAGCTCATTGGACCCGGCTGAGGCTGTACTGATGTTGGGATATAACCAATGCCAATATTTAAATTGGGACTTTAACAGGGCCTGTGCAAAAGTTGGTGTTTCTAACCCTAACTGTTGTGAAGATCTAGTGTGATAAGCAAGCAAACTTGATTTCAGGGCATAAGCCATCCAGTTATTTAAGTTAGGACATCAGTGTTATCTGCAAAAAAAGAAAGAAGAAAAGAAGAAAAGATGAAAAAACTGTTTTAGCTCTTACAGTTTTTGACATATTTCAAGACAAACAACCAAATGGAAAACAAACATTCCAAAATATGAAATGGACATACAGTGAAGGGGCAATTGAAACCACAGTAGACACTTGCCTCCTTATAACAAGGAAATGTCAAGATAACATAGATCAGTTTTCTCCAATGTGGTACACTCCTGATGTTTTACACTGTGAATCTTCTTTGACTGTTACGTAGCTCTGATGGCCAGGTCTTACAGATGCTGTGGTTCAAAATATCTGGAAGGCATCATATGGAGGAAGATTGACACAGACCATTTTGAGCTTTATTCATTTTTCTCATAAAACTGAGCCAACCTTTAGATACATGAACATGTCTTAAATCATTTTTCCTTTACTATTTTATCATTGTCAGAGTCATTTAAGAAATATGGCCTGAATCCTGCTAGTTTTTTTTTTTTTTTTACCATAGGTGGAAAGACAATCATGCAAGCAGTTTTTACAATTTTCTGCCAGTCTGTTTCACATGTGATAGCTTGTGCAACCAGGGTATGGCCAGGTGTATGATGGACAGCCAGTAGAATAGCTAGCATCAGTTGAGCTGTTGGCCTTCTGTAATGGCATGGCTCCACAAGATTATCTTATCTATTTCAGAGTCAGTTTGCTAAATTCAAATGCATGCAATTGGGTCAGTGGAACATAGGGTTTGGAGACCCCGGTGAATGGGGCAGTTTGTGGAAGAGGGATCTCCCTACATCAGACGAAAGCCCATTTGTGAGTAAAGCCCTGCCACTAGCAACTTGGCAAGCTAAATCCAATGCTATGTTCAGTAGTGCTGGGACTTTCTGCTTTTCCATCCTGCCATCTTGAGATGTCAAAAACCTGGCTCAGTCCTGCCCAGTTTTAAGCCCCCACCAGTTGTTATTCATTTTTTTAAAGAATATATAAAAATAATCTGTATGGATGTACCCCTGGTAAACCAATTAAATTAACATGTAATCACTCTTGATTTCTCAGAAGATTTTGGTCCCTACTTTTCTGTCTAAAAAATTCGTCATTTCTTTCACCAATTAATGAGCTGCCATTCTTGACTTACATTTGTAGACTTGAGAGCCTTTTGCTCCATCTCTTGGTGGTGAAGAACTTACCGTCACTGAAGTAATAAAGAAAATCCTGGATTGCCACCTACGAGCCTATTTGTCTGCAACTGAAGAATTAGACGCCTTCTGGGAACATGTGTGGAGTATCGCACATCACGAGACATTTGCATACCGGAGGAACAAAGCATGCCTTATTCTTGGAAGAGGGCAGCAGTTTCCTGGAGTTGTGTAACCAGTAAAGACTGCACAGAGAAGCTTCTGCTTTGGTTATGAAAAGGTGTAGCACTCCAGTTGTTATCACATTGATTTGGAAAGAAGTCCCACTGATTTAAAGATGTGTTTTACACAAGGGAGGGGGGGGGGAAGACTTGTTAGCAATACAAGGTTTCTGGCTGGAAGCCACTGAACGTTTTGTGGGGGGGGGGGGAGATCAGCGTACAGAATATGAGGTGGTTGTCAATTCTTGCGGATACTGTACAGAATTAGCAGGAGGATTTTAAGCATGCATAATTTCACTTAGGTAATTAACACCATTTGCTTAAATAAACAACATTTAAAGAAACAAAACAAAAGATAAATAGGCAGGATGTATTTGTTTATGAATGAAAGGCAGGAGGATCATGAGGTTTAAAAAATAGAACCAAAGGACCTTCATTATGAGTATGTGGAGGTGGATCGGAGAAATGCTGTGGAAAGGTTATAACAATGAATATCACATGTCATGGTTATCGAAACTATGCTGGTGATGTCTCATCTCATGTATATATATATATTTAAAAATAGAGAATCATGGTAAGCGTTGGAGGTGACATTTCCAAGTTCTATAGAAATGAAACTCTTTGGATGTGAGCTAGAGATTCCCACACGCAACACTGGGCTGCTGATGTAAAGTGCAAGGACCCCTCCTGCCCAACTGGTGGTTATTAATGTAAAGGCTTCTTTGCATATCACAGGGTAATGCAGCTCTCCTCACTTCCCGGAGAAGAGAAAATTTCCAGGAACAACAATCCCTGGGTTGGGCTCTATTCTATTCTATTCTGTTCTGTTCTGTTCTCTCCTCTCCCCTTTCCTTTCCTTTCCAGTGGAAAAGTCACCAAAGATACCTATTATTTATTTTGTAATCTCTAATTTATCTATAACATGTAGTACAGGAGTTCACTTACTGTTTAGGCAGAGTGAGGCACTCCCTTCGGGCAGCAAAGAGTAGCAGGTAGCAGCAGATGTGATGGAGGAGACACCATAGTTTCCCCTAAGCTAAATCATCAGCCAAAATCTTGTGGTTAAGCATAGTAAATTGCAATAGAGTAGGCCCATTTGAATCAGTGGGATTTATGGAAGAGTTGACTCACCAAATCTGAATTGATTCAATGGGCCTACTCCAGTGTGATTTACTACACTAAGTAACAGGATTTGGGCTGTTGACTTCAGTTGATTCATATAGGACCATCCATTCCATTTCAAGCAGAGTAAAATGGATGTTTCAGGCTACAGATTCTGCCCTGCCTTGGGCAGCAATAAGTCTTTGGCTGCTCCAGTGGTGGAGCATGGTGCATCATCATCAGGGCTGAAAGAAAATTCAGCTTCCTGTCTAGTTGCCTTTTATACATTAACTTTGGTAGAGAAGTGCTGGGATGAACCTACATAAATAGACCAGATGTGGACAACATGCAGTCTGTGAGCTGACTGACAGTATAAAGGACCCCAAATATTGCTCTCCTACCATGGATGGATGCTGGATGGAGACAAGAAGGACATACCCTCCTATCAGCTGTGGCTTTACCAACTCTCATCAGATCTTCAAGGACAGACATATTAAATTATAACCATTCCCCTCGATGCATTTATTGTTGAGGGGGAACTATAAGAATGATGTTGGTCATCTCCATTGTGATAACTTTTCTCATTCAAGCATCTTGGCAGAGATTTCTAGCTGTATCCTTGCCATTAGTTCACACTGTGAAAACATCTAGTAATCATTTTGCACCCTTTTCCTAGTATATTCTTAGCTGCCTGATACAAATGATGGTAGGAATGACTGGCCAGGAAGCCCACACAATATTTTTTAGGTGTTCACCTAACTTGTTTCAACATCAGTCAGGACTTAAAACACAAAATACAAGTGTAACAACTATATGTTTTTAAACATGTGCAGATACAATTGCTGGGCAACCAAGTTGAAAGCTACAGCTTCAAGTTGTTTTAAGTATATTCTGTAGTAGTATTCTCTACTATTAGGAAGAGTGATGTCTGAGGAAAGAGCTGTGTGTCACATGGCCTGCTCTCCACCTCTGAACAATCCTGTTGCTTTCAGGTTCTGTGGAGATACTGTCTCATTGCCAGTGCTGAACATTTTTTTAACTGCTGGTCCAGTCACTTTTTATTCACAGAATGTTGACGTGTACCATCTTATTCTCTGCCTCAGGCAGCAAAATGTCAAGAAGCGGCCTTGTAGTGTTAAGTATGCATAGAAACTTAGGTTTGCTATAGTATAATGAAATGACTCACTTAACACTGCTTTAAAATATCATTCCCAGAAATATATTTCTCTCTTTTCTTATTTTTATTAGTTTTATAACAACACACAAACAGTAAGCACTGTGAAACAACAAAACAATGGAGGGTATTGAATCACAGTGGCATTAGATTTTTTAAATTTTTTTACATAAATAGGTCATACCAAGAGTTCACAGGGACATCTATGCTTAGTCTCTTTCTCAACAACTGTTCCCATGGGTACTGCCTCCAGACAGACAGACAGACAGACTCGATCCTCTTTCTATTTCTAGTCTTTGATGACCAAATCATGGGAAGGTTTGAGGAGCAACAGAGAGGGAAACAAGCCTGTTTCTGAAAGTTTCCAAATTATCCACATATCTGTAGACTCTAACAAAAAACAAACAGAACCAAAACAAAATCTTAAAAGTATTTTTCCTAAGAAAAGTTGGCTTGGAAGAGGGATAATACAGAGTAAACAAACAAACAAACAAAAAACCATTGGCTCTTCTCTCTTGCTCTGTCGGCAACTGCCTCTCTCACTGCTCTACCTCCCCTGTACTAACATACCATTTACAAAGATTGATACATGCCTGGAATTCTAAACGAGGAAAAGCAGTAGAGGGAGGTTTCCTTCATGCAAACAGTGAGGGATTTGCAAGTCATTGGAAGGAGAGCTCTCTTCAGAAGGAGAAGATATCTTTTTACACCGGCTCAAACTTGCCTCACTGACTTGTTGTAAAATAGCCTGCATCTGTTTTATGATTGGTCATCAAGAGAAACAGGTATTTTTGCAAGTCTGATTGAGCTTCAGAGGAATTGAGTGCTTAAAGGGAAAAACGTACAATAACAGAAAGTACACATTTCTGTTAATCATTATACATTACAACTGAATGGCCGAAATCCTGTTGTGCAATGGCAGTGGCAATGATGTCATTATCAATAGCAAATTGGCTTTCTCGGACACACTAGATGTTGTTCCAAGACCTCTATTCAGAGCACGTTACCATAGTCTCTCGAGACTGAAGGATGCCTACTTCCCAATAATATATTCTCTTTCTGTATACAGATGCAAGGTTTGTCTGTTCACATTTATATACAGCATACCAATTAAACTGTGAACTGCGATAGATTAGCCCTAGAGCTGTTTAACAGAATTCTGTTCCAGGATTTTGTTGGAACTGTGAATTGTTATATTTTGATACATTTGATTGTCATAGCTTCACTGTTCTGAAGCCCTGCTGACCACAGTTTTCCTCCTGTCAGCATTTTTCCCATGAAAAATTATCCAGATTGTTTCCAAGCATACACGTATACAGAGTTCCTGATGGTATATTAATAAACATAATCTGCAGCATGACAGAGAGAAATTCAACAGCCATAAATATGTGTGTTGGATTTTTACCTGTCATTAGCGATGAGACTTTCAGGTTAACCCAAATGAAAAATAATCTGTACATGATTGATTTTTTTTCCCTCATGTACTGCTGTTGTTGGAGATTGCTGTTGCCTTGTCCTGATATTTTTGGACTAGTTTTGAGTGTTCTGAAGAGCTTAATTGTCTTTATCACCACAAACCTGAATGGGAAAATCAAAACAAAAAACCCTGAAAGGTTTGGCCCTTTTTGGGTTTACCGAAAGGACTGATACTTGGAAGAGCCTGAAGATGAGCAAGTCGTTCCTTGCAAACACCTGAAATGAATGCAATCTGAACGTTTTTCTCCCCTGCACATCAGTAGTATAGGCCTCCCTGTCATGTTGCTGTTCATGAGAAGATTAAATACAGAGCAGGTTTGCCAAGAGGTGGTCAAAATCTGGGGACAGAGAATTGACACTCTACCCTCTGTTGCCTCTCTTCTTCTTGCTTAATCTTCATTTAAAAAGGGGCTTTTCCTGGCGGTGTGAGAAATGAAAGCTTTCTCTATTTTTGTCAGTGGCACATTGCTATGTGAAAAGGATCTCAGATGGCAGAACAATGGGAAAAACTGTCTTAAGTCCTTGGAAGAGCACACTGAAATAGATAATAGGTGAAAACAAAGTAAAAATAAAAAGTAAAAAAAAAACATGCTGGCACCTTAAAGACTAATTTATATATATATATATATATTTAATGTGAGCTTTCGTGGACAAGTCCACTTCATCAGACATAAGAGAAGGAGATATAACATGGCAAATATTTATACATCGCATCAAGGTTGTGGTTGGTTGGTGAGAGTCAGTGGGAGTTGAACATAGTCATGATGGTGCCTTTGATATGCAGGTCTTAGTAGAAGCTTATCTTGTAAAGAATGTGAGAACCTCTGTCATAGATTAACAATGGTAAGATAACGATGGTAAGATAAGGATGGTAGAGTAATAATGATGTTAATCAGGCAGGCTATTAACAGTCGTTGATGAACTTTCCCCCTACGATCTTTTCTTTGTAATCAGTTGTAAAGTGTGTGAATTACCCCAGACATAAACTTAGATATAAACTTCGTCTCCACTTATCAGATTGGTCACGGTGTCTTCCCGGCATCATTTAGCATTAATAAATACTCATTTTTTAAAAAAATCGTAAGCGGACTTCTGGACACTAAAAGTTTTGAAGTCTCTCCCCTCCCATTTTTTTTATATTTTTGTGATGCACGCCAGTGCAGAAAATTGTCTCCTAGACCACACCAAATCGGCGGCGTCTGGTGCAGTTAGGTAACTTTAGACTCCAGATTTAATGAGTTTGGGGAGACTCTTCAGATAGACGTGTGTGTTTTATCATAAGCTTTACATTTTCTTTTCCCTTCCCTTACAATAGCAGCCAGTCCACACTCTGTGGTTCATTCTATGGCTCAGTCCTTATGGGGATGTTCATGGAGTTTCTCCTCCCCCGTAAAGGTTTTTTGTACTTCTGAACACTTCTGAACACATTGAGGCTTCCCCAGAATTTCTTGATATCACTCTCTTCTGCAAAGGTGGTGCCATCCTGACGTTTGACACACGATAACCCGATCCTACCATGCTTGATAGTAGTAGTAGTAGTTCCCAAAGTGGTGTAGTGGACAGAGTGAGGGACTAGGACTCAGGAGGGCTAGGTTCGAATCCCTAGTGGGCCATGGAAACTCACAGGGTATATGTGCGGAACTGATGAAACCATTCCTTAAATGTCTCCCTTACTTTGAAAGCCGTATCAGGGTCGCTATCAGGGTTCTGGCCTGGCCGCACATAACACACGGTGGTTGCTGACCCTCCTTCTCGAGCGAGGAGTGACGATGAGGCATCTCCCTCCCTCCCTCTCAGTTGTCTGAGATGCATAGTTTGGTCCCGGCACAATGTTCCATTCAATGCTCATGGGAAGTTACAGTTTATTTGAGGAGAGAGGAGGAAAAGGAGGAGGCAAGGCTGTCTGGTGCCCGCAGGGCGATCCTGCTTGGGCTATTCTGTTCCAGCGAGGGCAGCGGGGAAGAAGTCGTGGGGAGGGGGCGGCGGCGGAGGAGACGGGACGGACCTCCGTGTCTCCCTTCTGTCACCCTGATTTATTGGACGCTGCCAGCAAGACAAAGTATCCAGACAGGCACACAAACCGCCTCTGTTCTGGCAAGGGAGGCGCAAACGGTGATTTCATTTGCCAGGCAGACTCCAACGGCCAAGCACCTCTTTTTTCTTTTTTTTTAACTTACCTGCCGCTAGAGTGTGTTTGGGCAGATGCTAGGTCCCCCTCCCCACCCCTTCCTCTCTGCCAGCTGACAAAAGAGGCTTGATTTACAGCCGGGGAGAAAGGGAGTCGAGCTGCCAAGGTGGCTGTCAACAACTCCTGGCAGGGCAGGGATCGCGAATCTATGTACACGCCCGATCCGTGATTTGGCTGAAAACAAACGCAGATTACTTTTATCTAACTTCCTTCTTTAAGCCATATATTTAGGATCGGGCTGTAAGTGGAGGTATGCAGGTACCAACGGGGCTAGCTATTTCCTAGAAAGCGTGTTCTTTCCTTTTTTCTTTTTTTTCCCTTTAAAGTAACGGGGCCGTGAAGTTGGTCTTCCTCGTTTGAATTGAACTGACTTTCAAGAAGTCCAGTGGGATTCCTAATAATTCACTTTCAAAGAGCTCGTGTTGACTCCTGTTGATACGTGCGGCACCAGGTTTTACTTCAAGCACTTCAGAGTTATATTCCTGAATGTGTGCGTGCGTGCGTGCGTGCGAGAGGGGTGTGTGTGAGTGAGACCCATGAAATGCAAGAGCTTGCCCAAGGTAGAATTAGGATGATTGAATTTAGTGAGATATATTTTCAGGTTATATCGGGAGTCCTTGACTGCAGAGCCAGAGGCTGGGAGTTCGATTGCCCACTGTGCCTCCACAGAGAAGAGCCAGCCTGTGTATCCTTGGGCAAACTACATAGTCCAAGGGTATCCCAGAAGAAGGGGATGGGAAACCACTTCTGAGTACTCTACCTAGAGAACCCTGAACAGGGTCGCCATAAGTCCGAATTGACTTGACGGCACATGATAATTATCTCTGAACCATGAACTAATATTGACCACGACGACGACATTATGTTACATTTATATCCCCCTAACCTCCAATAGGGACGTGGTGGTGCTGCGGGTTAAACCGCAGAAGCCTCTGTGCTGCAAGGTCAGAAGGCCAGCCGTGGTAAGATCGAATCCACGCGACGGAGTGAGCTCCAGTCGCTTGTCCCAGCTCCTGCCAACCTAGCAGTTCGAAAGCATGTAAAAATGCGAAAATGCGAGTAGATAAGATAAATAGGTACCACCTCAGTGGGAAGGTAATGGCGTTCGGTGGCTAGTCGCGCTGGCTACGTGACCATGGAAACTGTCTACGCACAAACGCTGGCTCTACGGCTTGGAGACAGGGATGAGCACCCCGCCCTAGAGTCGGACACGACTGGACTAAATGTCAAGGGGAACCTTTACCTTTACCTTAACCTCCAATAGATTCAAAGCAGCTGACTCCTCCCTGTTTGACTCTCACCCCGAATAGGTTTCATGTTGAGGACTAGAACCCGAACGTCCAAACCCCACGGTATCTGACCACGATATCAGACAAGCTCTCTTTGTTCCGATTTGCCGCCTGGCGTGACAGTGAAAATGAATAGCGTAGCTGGTGTATTTCTGCACGTAAATGTCAGCGAGGTGACTTGAGAAGACACAGCGGGGTCTAGAGTTGTCTGTTTTCTAGTGAAAACACTTCTGCGGTGTTAATTGCCGGAGGGTAGATAGTGCAACAGGTGAAGCTGCCGCATTAGGCATTGACACGGTGTTCCCTGCTGACCTTCTACCTGTTTTGCAGCTGTTAAAGACAAGGCAGCCGGGAGTGGGAGGGGAAAATCAAACGACGGCTTTACGAGTGCTCTTACGGACGATTTCGAAGACAAAGCCACCCCTTTTCGAGTCCTGGTCGACGAGCATCCTCTCAAGTGCCTGCAGGACAACTCAGATCTCATTTAAAACCAGCCCCAGAATAGATGGGGGCGTGTGGAGGCTTGAAGGCTGTTTTGCAAGCCTGTGGTCGTAAAACGCGAAGTTCTAATTATCATTATTATTTTTTCCCCTAATAGATCCGGCACTCTTGCAAGGTTAGGTGAGACGAGTCTATAAATCAGGGAACTCTGGCTTCGCTCTGCTTTTTAATGGACATTTTGGACTGTAAACGACCCGGTGCGCGATGTACTTTTGCAGCCGCCAACCTGTCCTTTTTTGTGCGTGTCTGACAAAAGAGTCCCGATAAGGACGAAAGATAAGGGCTGACGATACGTGCTTCGTGGGCCAGAGCCCATATCCTAAGATGCACTTTAATGTTCCCATATATAGAGACATATATGGCAAGATGTTATTTTATTGGATAAAGGGAGCGGATTTCCCAACGCCTTGGCTGGTCTTACGCAAACTGCTGGGTGAAGGAAGCCGCCCCGTCCGTCTCGAGAGGAGGCCGAAAACACCCCAACGGGCTATGCCTTGATATGCAGCTACACCGGTCTTCGAAGTTTGCCGGCCCTCTCCTAACTATGTGTGTGGGACGACGGCTCCCATGATGGGATTTGTGGTCCTATACAGCTGTAGGGATGGACAAGGCTGAACCCCAAAGCATTTTGGGCAACTAACCTTTCTTTCTTTCTTTCTTTCTTTCTTTCTTTCTTTCTTTCTTTCTTTCTTTCTTTCTTTCTTTCTTAGCTTAGCTTTATTAGTTACTTTATTTATTTCTTCCTCGGGTACCCTTAAATCCCACTTTTCCTCCAATAACCTCTAGGCAGTTTATAGGAGTCGCTCCCCGCGCCGCACGCTTGTACCCTACTGGGCCGAAACTTTCCCGGTTGAATTAGCTCGCCTCCAAAGCTGGTTGTAAAATCTACAATTTCCCAGCTTTTTTTTTTTTAATTACCACAGTGTAATCGCGTCTCATCGCTTGTATGATGCAGCTCGCGATGGGGTTTGGCACCATCGCAGAATTCCTCGATTAAGTTTTAATTCTTCAGACGTTACCTATCTCCGCAAGACAGCCTGCCGTCTCTGGGCCCCTCTTGTGGGAGGCAACCTGCCCCCGCCGCTGGAGGACTGACGAAGGGGCTGCGAAGGATCGCGCGCAGCTTCAAAGCCGAGCCCCACTTTCATGTCTGGGTATCGTTTTGAGCGGCTCCGCCCCCGCCCCCAGGCCCGCCCTCCACTGGTTTCCCCTGCCTTTGCGTCGGAGACCTGCACCGAGGCAAGTCAGCCCAAGCCAGTTCTAGGTGTAACAGTTGTGAGGCAGCCAGAAAAGCAACAGGCGGAGGCTTAAGAAGGGCCGGAAGACCTTCCGAATGTTGTGTTTAAGAGACGTGGGGAACCAAAACCAGGAACGCGTCTGCATTTTGGTTCTTTGAAGCACCCTTTGCTGTCTGCTGTGGGTTTAAACAAACAAAAATGTCAATATTGCCCCCCCCTTTTTGGGGGGGGGTGCAAACGGGCGGGGCAGGGCAGACCGGCAAAACCGAGGCCGGTCCACTTTTCCCTTTCCCTTCTTCCCTGTGCCAAAAGGCAGCTGTCCCTGTCGAAAGCCACGTTTTGGAAAGCAAGCTTCCTTTGTGGAAGTTTCCCCCGCTGCCCACCGGACACGAGGCGCGGCCAGGGGGCTTCTCAAAGGGAAGGGTCTTTATCTGGGTTCGTGGGAGGATGTGCTCATAGTTCAGACGCCCTACTCTGTAACCCGCCTCGATGCCAAACGTGCGCCCGACCCTTTCTCATCTTTATCCTCACTTAGAAAAATAAGACGAGCAGTTCCCACCCTCGCAAGCCGGAAAACATCCCACGAGTCAGGTACTCGTCCTGCCGCCTCAACAACATTCCTGAGAAGGCGAACTTCTTCTTCTTCTTCTTCTTCTTCTTCTTCTTCTTCTTCGTCTTCGTCTTCGTCTTCCTCCTCTCGAACCAAAGCTCTTATAAACAAATTGTCCCCCAAGAACTTTCCTGAAGAATCTGGGATGCGACAGAAGAGTCCTAAGTTTCAACAAGGGCTGTCCCTTGAGAAACAACTTTCTGCCTCCGGTGAGGATGATAATGACGACGACGACGACGACGACGACGACGATAATAATAATAATAATAATAATAATAATAATAATAATAATAATAGGAACAGCATACATACTGCATCCATATTTAACAGATACTTAGGTTTTTGGTTAAAACTTGTATCTGTTATATAACACCAGCCAATGTTTTTATAATTTTGACTGTGCCTGGAGGTTTATAATAATAATAATAATAATAATAATTATTATTATTATTATTATTATTATTATTATTATTATTATTATTATTATTATTATTATTATTATTATTATTATTATTATTATTATTATAGTGCTGTCAAGTCAATTCTGATTTACAATGACCCTTTTCAAGGTTTTCCAAGTAGAGAATACTCAGAAGACATTTACCATTCCTTTCTTCTGGGGGTATTCCAGGACTGTGCAGCTTGCCCAAGGCCACACAGTCTGGCTCTCCTTGCAGGAGGCACAACGGAGAATCAAGCTCTCAACCTCTGGCTCCACAGCCAGATGCCTAAACCACTGAGTAAGGCTTGCTGTAAACCTCATCGGATATGAGGGCTTCCTTTCGAGGAAACATATCTAGGATGGCAGGTTAAGGGGTCGAACAGATTGTTACTCCCGCATCCCACCGTGTCTGCCCAGACCTTGGAAAGGTTACTTTTGTTGGACCACAACTCCCATCTGCATCAGCTGAGGGATGTTGGGACTTGTAGTCCAAAAAGATAACATTTCCAAGTTCCATTTTCCTATTTTTCAGGTGGAGATGAAGGAATTGGTTGGGCGCCAAAGCAGCCTGATCCTAATTCCAGGTCTGTTTTGACACTTGGGCCGGCAATTTTAATGGTCAAATATGACTTTTTCAGATGGTAATTCTAAGGAGAGTGTGGATAAGGTCCAGAATTGCTGCAAGGATTCTGGGGCTTGTAATCCCTATGTCCAGCTCTGGTCCTAAAGCTTCACCTATTAAATCCTTGGACAGAATTTAGTGCCATTGCCCCTGAAGAAGAGTTGCCTTCATTACTAGTCAGTCTTGCAGCGCAATCACAGCAGGTCCCAGAGAGTTCAGTCAGTGTGGATCAGGAGCACAGATTTTAGCTTTGTGTCAACAGGGACAAGAATTAAGACGTACACTTTGAAGTGCTGCCACTTTACCTCCTCCCAGCCTGGTCCCAATTACAGCTAAGTGTCAGGCAGTAATAGAAGTGGTGCAGCTGGGGACACACTTCTCCAATTTCTTCTTCTGGAGCAGGCACAAGATGCCCAGAGAGTCTTCCTGACATCTGAGAAGTGGGGAATCTGGTACAAAGCCACGCTTCCTTTCTTCTTATTCTACCTGAGACAAACTGCCCTTCCCATCCCCGTCCGTGGTGGTCTAGCCTGGTCGATGAAGTGAGGCAAGATCCTTGTTTTGCAGCTCTTATGGCTTCCCTGCCGTAAGGCCAATGAAACGGGGTGGTCGTGGGGGTGAATAGGAGGAGAATTCCCTGGTACAGAGGTAAGGCAGGGAATTTGGGCACAAGGCACAGGAATATTGGAAGTTACAAGTAGAGAAAAAGAACAATTTTGTTCTGCCCAAGCATCTCCTCTGCATCTGATTGCCTTAAGCCATGGTGAGTCACATTTCAATGGGGCTTACTTCCGGGTGAGTGCTATAGACTGGTAACCTAAAAGCTAAATCCAATGGTCAGTCCTAACTAAATCAGTGCAATAAGCAGGGCTTATGTTAAGTGTTGATATGACATTTTCCTTCATTCAAGGCATCTGGTCTAGAGGGTGAAACCACTGCATTTAGTTCTAGAACTGACCTCTTGTCCACAGTTTCCCAGGAGTATGCCCTACAGAACCCTACATGACTTCCTCCAACATAAAACTGAGAGCTCCAGACTTACACCCATTTAGAAAGTCCAGCTGAACTCACTCACATCCCAACAGTTTCGGGTGCATGTATGAAGGTGGCTCAGCCCTGAGGGCCTATTCCAGCCAATGGTTATGTGGCACCTTAAGAACAACACATTTAATTTCCAGAAGCTTTTCTGGAGTGCCAAATACCAGATTCCAAGGCAGTGCCAAAACTTTTGCAGGTTTTAGCAACATCCCAGTTACTTCTGGGTACAGCATGCAATTCTCAAGATTATGAGATTTCTGGTCATTTTCAGAGCTGGGAAAAATTGCTATCAGGAATATCAACTCTCAGAATCTCCCAACCAGGATTCTGGGAATTGTAGTCCCCAAAGTAACTTTCCCAAGCTTTGGTTAATTTCTGCCCTCATTGCCCCCTCCCCATTGTTTTTCCTGGTACCATGTATGTCTCCTGAAGCAGTTCCCCTTGAGCTATACACAAAAATGTCAGCCCATTTGATGGTTTCTTATTTCAAGATTTATTTGAAAATAACCACAATTGAGAATTTCATAAAATACACACACACATACAAACACACAGAGAGAGAGAGCTCACATCACTACTGGCACATTTTCTGAAAGCATTCTTACTTTCCAGTGGCAGTACTTTTTTTTGGGGGGGGAGGGAGAAGTCTGCTCTGATCTCTTTCCAGCCTGGCTGCATCAAGTGTTTTCAGGATAGACCCCAGATGAGGCACCTCTAACTTTTTTCACCCCCCAAGTGTTGCAGAAGGTGGAAGAGACTCAGCCAGTTCTGACAGACAAGTGCACACCAAATGCTTCATTCCTTTGAAACAGTACTATTAATAAACAGCGTCAACTGCATTGGTTTAAATAGGTTTTTTTTTCATTAAAAAAGGTTATAAATAATTTAATTCCCCGTTCACTGTTCAATCTGGTTTAGCACTGGGCACAGAGATGCAGGACTATCAAGGCCCCATTATGGAAAACCCAACAATGCATTTTAAGATGCTGCCCTTCTGTCCAATTGGGAAAGGAAAATAATTAGTTATCAAGAATGTAGGCATAAAATTCTGTGCCCTTTGTGTCTAAGATCACAATTCTCAAACCAGTTAAGCCTCCAGTGTCTGGTTTAATTCAGCTTAGAAAGCTACTATTCTATGCACACTTACTTACGATCACATGTCATTGATTTCAGTGGGATTTACTGCTGAATAAAAGTTGGAAGCATCAATTTTTTTGGATTACAACTCCCACAATCCACAGCCAAAAGTTACTTTCCCAAGCTCCGCTTCTAAGTAAACCTATATCACCTTGAGCCACAGGCCTTTATCATAAACACTGTTGTTATTTTCTGGATGAGATCACTTTAGGCCACAATTTTCTTGACTAGTCTTGGTTTCTGGGTTGCAGGAATTTGCAGCCCTAAAGAGGTAGCTGGATTACAATTCCCATGGTTCCTGAGCCTTTCCCACAGCTGCCTGATGGAAACTGGAGTCTGACAACCTTATGGTAATCTTACTAATCAAGGCTGTGAAAGGCACAGAAGCCCCAGCTCTAAAAATTTGGCAGCCATGCTTAAATCTGAGAGGCACCTCCATGGAGGAATGCAGTAGTGCTCTAAAGTGGTTTGTGAATCACAGTCCTAAGATGCCATCCTAGGCGTAAGTATGCATAGGCATACTTATCTTGGAAAGAAAGGCCGGGGATGCAAGGGGACTTACTTCTGCCTTACCATGTCTAGGATTACCCTCTAATTATTTTAGAGCTGGGTGGGGGGGAATTCACTCTTTGATTCACAACGACAGAATGGCTTTCAAAGCTGCAGCTTGGGTGCACCTCACACTCTTGAGAATGGCAAGAAATTGTTGAATGGTCTCAGAACTAACAAATAACTAACCATTGGCAGGGAACTGACTTTCAGACAATAACAAGCACAGTAGTTCATGTGAAAGTCTAGGTTACAAAAGAAAAAAAAATCTCTTTTGGTTTTGGTCTCAAGGAAAGTCCAACAAATTAAGGCACAGTCTTTCTATTTTCAGTGTATGGGCTGCTGTTTTTAAAGTGCATAGAGACCCTTCCTGTCGCCTGTCCTTAATTTACCCCTCTGCGGGTGAGAGGGGTCTTAAACTCATTGCCTCCTTTACACCGGTAGGGTTTCTGTCGAGTACGGCCTATAGCAGGCCACCGGCTGCAATGCCGCGGGCAGCCCGAGGGGGCAGTAGAGCTGAGAGACGCCGAGTGTTTTCAGGGCTTCCGACGGAGAGGTAAAAGAGGGCGTCGAGGTCCTCGGGGGAAAGACGCGGTGGACGTCTGCGGGCGCCAGCGCCTTCCCCCCGGACGCCCCGAGGAGGACCGCATCGGGAAGGCCGTAGTGCGGGTAGAGAGCCGAGGGAGCGGCTGGGGCTGGTGGGAAAGGAGGCACGAGGCCGTAGCAGCCGGCAGGCGGAGGGAGAAGCCGAGAGTAGCCCGCGGGGACCGGCCACAAGGGAGCCCTTTCCGCCCTGGGCGGCGCTGCGTCTCGCTGCCACTTGTCGGAGGGCTGGAAAGGTCGGCTCAGGATGCTCTCGATGGCGAAGGAGCTGGAGAACTTGGCCGAGCCGGTGGCGGTGACGGGCGAGCCCGGGCCCGGCGGGGCCGCGGGGGGCTTCTGGTCCGGGCCGGGGCAAGGGGAGGCCGGCGCGGGGGAGGCCGGCGGGGGAGCGGGGGAGGCGGGGGCGGCTGCCGCCGGGCTGGCACGACTGAGGCGCTTCCTCCGCCTGCGGAAGACGCCGTCGGCGAAGGTGTACTCGGAGCTGGGGTTGAGCATCCAGTAGTTGTCCTTGCCCCACGGCCGGGCCGGGTCGCGCAGGACCTTGACGAAGCAGTCGTTGAGCGAGAGGTTGTGGCGCACCGAGTTGCGCCAGCCCGTGTAGGCGCCGCGGAAGAAGGGGAAGCGGCCCATGAGGTACTCGTTGATCTCGGCCAAAGTCAGGCGCCCCCCGGCGGAGTCCCGGATGGCCATGGCGATCAAGGCGATGTAGGAGTAGGGGGGCTTGGGGCGGCGCGTGTAAGGCTTGCCTGTGGCCCCCGCCGCCGCCTTGCCGCCAGCGGGAGACGGCGAGGGCTCCGAGCCCTGCCCGGGAGAGCGCCCGCCTCCAGCGCTGGCCGGGCTCAGCGCGGCGCAGTCCCCGTCCGAGCCCAGCTCGCTCTCGGGCGCCAGCGGAGACGCCGCGCCGCCGCTCCCGCCGCCGCCGCCTTGGTCGCTGCTGCTAAGCTTGTCCTCGTACCGCGGGGCGAAGATCTCCAGCTTCATGGTGGCGCTTCCCGCCGCGAAGGGCGCCGCCTCGGCTACCGGCGGTTCCTCTCCCCAAATCGTCCCCTCTTCGGCAGGTTGGGGGGGGGGGGCTTCTCGCACTTGACCTCGGAGGCTAAAGAGAGAGATACCGGCAAGAGCATGCGTATTAGGAGGAGACTCTCCCCCCCCCCCTTACGAGGTTTTGGGTTTTTTGGGGGGGTGCAGAATAGTTTCCCTTCCACTGGACAGTCCTGAACTGCAGGGAGAGGCGACAGGTGAGGAGCGGTTGACCCCAGAAACGAAGCCACAATCGGGGTTTCTCTCACCTCCCAGCAACCAAACTGGTGCAACAAGTTTTGTAGTGGTTGAATTCCCTTCGGAGAGTGGTTTCCCCACCCATCCACCCACCCTAGTGTGTGAAGGAAGAGCGGGCGTCCCTCTCTCTCATCCCCGCTGGTGGTGCTTCTTAGAAAGCAAACTTGGCGCCCTGGCGTCCACCTCGATTACGGCTGAGCGTTTTGTTTTGAAGAGCGGCACCGTCTTTCTTCCTCAGCCGGGCTGACACTTCCGACGTTCTCCTTTTCCTCTTCCCCAAATAAGTATACCTGAGGGGAGCCGGGCTGGTCCTCCAAAGAAGATACGCTCTCCTCTTCCCCCTCCCCTCCGTCCCTTGACGGACGCCGCGCCGGCCGGAGGTGACAGGTGGCCGAAGGGTGGGAATCGGCGTAGAGGAAAGCGACGCTCCTTCCCTCCCTCCACCCCCCCAAGCTTCGATTCTCTTTCTCGGAGGGAACCCCTCGATCTTCCTCAGGGGCTCCCCGAAGATCCGGCGCCCAAAGGTTTCCCGATTGGCAAATGATTCCCGTTCCCGAAGGCGTTTCGAATGTCCGCGGTTCTCTCCTCGGTCGTCCGGGCTGGGGAGCTGGCCCGTCGTCAAGCTCGCGCTGGCTGGAGGGGCCCCCGAGCCTCCGCTCCTAAGCCCTGTCGTCGCGAGTGGGAGAGTGCCATTCCCTCGTTGCCTCTCGCCTTCCTTCCACGGCTCGCGGGCCAACCCATTATAACGCGCAGCCGGCAGCGGAGGAGGCGGAGCCAGCCTGCCATGCATACAGGCATACACACGCACCCTCCCACCCACCCACCCGCGAGGCTCCTATGGGCGGCTGCTAGGTGGGGACCGCGAGGTAGCCAGACGGAAAGGTGGACGGGGGGGGGGGGGCGCAAGGGCGCGCGCCGCCCTCTGTTGGGGGAGGCGGGAAGAGGGGGCGGTTGTTTGTTTGTTTGTTTGTTTGTTTGTGCGCTCCCAAGCCCCGCCCTCTCGCGGCGGCTACTCCCAATGGAAGAGGCGCGAGGCGAGCCTGGCGCTGCCCGGCGCCCCGCGCCTTCCTCCTGCCTTGCTCGGCCGAGCAGGTTCCTCTTCTCCGGTGTAAAGTGCAACCTGACTTCTAGGTGGCAGAGTCCAACCTGCTAACACCGTCCTCCTTTCACCTCCTTCCTGAATATGGTCTCTGTAGAGAGGGAAAGAATAGATACTTCTCACCCACTACCACACTTCTCGGGTTTCTAGGCACAAAGTTTGCTTTTGAATTAATTGCCTTATTCAGTTGAAGACACGCACAAGTCCCATGCAGAATCCCAACTAGAAGGGAACTACTCTTGGCTCATTTGCTGAATGGTGAGTCAACACTTACGGAAATCGCACTGATTTAGTGGGTCTACTCAAGTTGAGAGGACAGCTAGGCTCCAAGGCTGTATTGGACTTGGGAGATTCAAGTTCCCAGCAAACCATAGACCCCAGTGGCTGAACGGAGTGCTTCACTTTCTCTTAGCCTTCGTTGTTGTGGGGCTATTGCAGGAGTAAGAAATACACGCTGGTGCCTCCTGTTACATGTTATTAATTTTTTTCCTTTTAAAAAGAGAATGTTCCTTGGTTCCTTATGGGTGCAAATAGGGGTAGGGGGCGGATACTTTTCTTTCCAGGCAGTCTGGAAAAATGAATGGGAGAAAAATGAATTGGCTGTTAGTGATTAAATGATTCAAAGTCATATTCAATCCATGGCCAGGGGAGATTAGAATCCTCACCCAGGAAAACAAATTGGGTACAAGGATTTCAAGGGGTCAGGACTCTCCCACAGCAGTTGTGGGGGCGGGCGGGGGTGTGTGTGTGTGTCTGTATGCCCTTTTCTAGTTCCTTTGCAGAGTAGAACAACAATTAAACTTACAAATGTGCTCAGCATCCCTGGGGCCGTTTTTATTATGTTGTCAGTCTGTGAATAAAAGCTGCCTGAACACATAACTGCTGTCCGAGAATTTTGTGCCAGGATCAGCTAGTGATATTATAAATTCACCAATGATATTAAAGTGAAATTAATAAATGTGTGCTGAAGTTTGTGTGTGTTGAGGCTTGTTTTGATTACCGTTCATATATTTTTTTTAAAAAAAAAAACACTGTCTAGCTGCTCTATTTCAGTTTTTAAAAGCTAGATATATTATTTTCACCTTTCAAAAAATTCTGTGAAAGTGAAACACCCACAATCTGATCCCAAACACTTTGGGGGCATGGCCTAACGTTTTCGAGTCCAATTTTTACTGTTACTGTTTTTTCTTAATTTGGCTGGGTTGCACTCATTATTTTGCAACTGACCTGATTGGCACTTTGCAAATAATTAGTATATTTGCAGCCAAACTGGGATAGTATGATCTTCCTCATTGTACCTGACAGTATTTCATCTACTCAGAGACTGAAATCGTTTTAAATTTGCTGATCTGCAATTTCATAACATCAATGTCAGCCATCTTAAGGAAATTGGCTTTATATACAGGGATGCCAGCTTAACTAGTTTTCTGGCTGTAGTGCAAGTTCACTCTAATGCTGCTGAACACAATTAAGTTGAAAGGAAGGCTTTTCTTCTGAATGTGCGCCTTCAACCCACAGTTTACGTATGTATTCTCAGATGGGTTTCTTCCTATGTTTTATGAGGCTTAATCCCAAAAATCTTAGTTTGGGACTCTACTGGTAGATTGTATGGTCTTTCCATAAAATGAATAGAGCCACATAAAATTCATGATACACACATTTTTGTGTAAACGAGATAGTTTGTAGATTTTCACAATGTAGGCCTAAGTGCCGTTTGATGGATGCTTCAAAAATGACCATTTCCCATTTTGAAGGTGAGAAAAGATGGAATTATGATTCTGGCTTGCATCAAACATGTTATTTGACTTTATGTTCAAATTATATATAGGTTAAAATTGTATTGTGTCTTTTATCATTAGGGATGATAGAAGTTAACTCTTGTTCTTTCTTTCTTTCTTTCTTTCTTTCTTTCTTTCTTTCTTTCTTTCTTTCTTTCTTTCTTTCTTTGGCAAGATGAGGTCATGCAAGTCAAAGATGGGTATTCAAATGTACCCCTTGCAGTGGCAGTCAGATTTAAGGTGCCTTGCAATACATGAAAATAAACATGAGTATATATTGGTATGAAGGTCGTATCTTGAATGTATGGAAGAATAGGAGATAGCAATTGTGAACTATTTTAAAAAACAGATTCATGAGCATGAATGTGGAGAATTTACCTAATGCTGTTCCTGTTTATTTGTGGATAAGCACCACTGAACACAGTGGGACTTACTTGTGAGGAAACATTAGACTGTGTGCTTTGGTAGGTTGCAGGTTATAAAAAAGAAATAACATAAATGTAACCCCTCTTATATCATGTTGTCTTGTGTGCTGGTGTACTTGAGTTCTTACAGGTGAGCTGGAAAGTCCCTGGTTAAACTCTCCCCTTAGTCAGGAATTCATTAATGATGTTAATAGGCTTTCCTGCCCTCATTGCTCTTTGGAGGTTTATGGTGAACTCTCCAGAATTTGTGGCTTCAAGACCTGGTGACAACCTATGACACTTGGAATTATACACACTTGTGGAGCACCAGGCTGCCCATGACTATCAGCTTTATCCATGTTAGATGCCATAAGCTTCTCTGTACCATCTAGCATGGACAGCAACAGAAAGAGATGGCTTTGGTCTTCATAACCATCTAATGGGCTTCACCTTCTCATTGGCCATTCCAGGGAAACAGAGTGTTGCACAAGTGTGATCTTTGATCTAATCTAGTAGGGATCTTCCTACTGCCTGCTCAGTTTGTGAAAACTGCAGGGAAGCTAAACAATGGGAAAAGAGCCAATATATGAGGAAAAGGAGCCTGTATATGAGCAACCACAGGGACAGTGCAAGGTGTGTTGGTGCAGATAATGTTCAGGGCTTGGAAAAGTTTCTTTTGGACTAAAAATAATTATTATATGTTGTCAAATTGATTTTAGCTTATATGGTGACCCTCTGAGGGTTTTCTGCATATAAAGTAGACAGAGGTGGTTTATCAGTTCCTCCTTCTGGTAGTATTGTAGGGCAATGCATTTTGCCCAAGGCTGTACAGGTGACAGAGCATACACCCTGCCACCTGTGCCACATACACTTCAGGTGATCTTGGCCAGTCCCTCTCCTGTGAGGCACACTGGAGATTCAAACTCCTAGCCTCTCACTTCACAGCTGGGCATTCAAGCCCCATGAGCTGTACCAGCTACAGGTGGGTGTTCCAATCCATTGAGCTGTGCCAAAACCTATTTTGGACTACAGCTCCTATAATGGCTAGTGGCTATGCTGCCTGCCAGATTTTGGGAGCTGAGTCCCAAATGACTTCTCCAACCAATGTGGTATTGGAATTCTGAAGTTAGTCCTACTTTTAGGGTTCAAGGAACACCAAATGATGCCAGAGCCCCTTGCAGCAGTGTAAATATATATATATATCTGTACAATAGTTATTGTCTTTCTGTTTATCTTACAGCTTGGGCTGTTTGGCATTCCAAAAGTAAGACTCATAATCATGGAGTAATAAAAAAAGGCATGACTAATGAAAAACAAAGACAATTTGGATGACTTGGGACTCAAACTGAAGAGAAGAGAGTTCTCTACTCCTTTTGTGAAATCAAGAACATTGCAGCATAGCCAATATTGCCCCCATTCATTTTGCTGTGTCAGCCAGAGCATCAATTTGAACCCTCCATTCTAAGTTAAGGAATATAGTATCCAAAGTCAATCAAGGTGTTTTGACATCTGGGATGGATGGGTGATTCCACAGAAGTTAAAAAAAAAAACCCAACAAGAATCTACATAGTAGCAAGAAAACAGTTTGCTACCCCTTTGCGGTAGTTAAAGTTAGTTGTTTGTTGTGGCCTTTGCACAATGATAGCGTTGGCTCAGAGATTGATAAGCACATATGATACTGACTTGTAAAATGTCAGACCATTTCCCCAGTGAGTTCAGTATTGTCTCCTTTTGCCAGCATCCCCTCTGCAAAATGCAGGGCCAGGTATATTTCCTAGGCCAAGCCGAGATCCTATAAGGCTGACACCCTACACCTGATCTAAGTACCAGTACTTCTCAGTACTCTAATCTTCACAGTCTGGAGAGAAGCTTATGTGTTCTTCCACTGAGCTTTGATATCTGGTGATTAAAACATCCTTCTACCTCACCTTTCTTCTTATTGAATGGGAATAGAACTGAAATTAGCCTAAAACAAGAATCTCAATAACAAATAAGTACACAAATCTACTAAAAATAGTGCCTGAGGTTCGTTGTTGTTTTTAAAAAAACAAGACGAAAACTAATAAAATGCTTATGTAATACAGTAAAAAAACTAAGGTTACAGCAGTAGCAATTTTGACTAACATCTTCTCACTTGCAAAGTAGCTGTGGGGGAAAGGACAGCGGCTTGCTTTCAGCAAGGAAGGGGGGAAAAGAAGCCATTTACCCTTTCCCTGCCAGCTCATTTTCCCTGGGAAATCACCAAAAAAATTTTTGTCTGCTTTTGCCCCAACAACTTTCTAAGGCTTTGCTTGCAAAGTCAGCACAGGTCCATAATATTAGAAGAGTGGAAGCAATGGCAGGGGTGGGGAAATGTGTTAAAGGAAATTTTGCTGGCAGGTTAAGCACTTCTCCCCTACCACTGCCTCTAGCTACAGGTTTCCCAATCCTGAGGGCCTTTTGTTTTTATTATTATTATTATTATTATTATTTATTTTGCGAAGCAGGGGGTAGTGGTGGTGGTGCTGGACTTTGTCACGTGCCATCTGCTGTAGTTTTCCCCACAAAGAACTGCAGAAAGACTACAATTTTTGAGTGAAAGTCAACATTTTTCCATGAAAAAAAGGCCTTTAGATGTGCCTTTGTTTGTGTTATGGTTTTGGGGAAAGGTTTCCTGCTCCGAATCTTGTGTGTTCGAACCCAGTTGCAGGGCTGAGGGTAGGTTTCCACCTCCTTCCTGCTTTTGTTGCAAGTGGCAGTGGAGAAGTGAGAAGCTGGTAGCCTAGCTTTTGATGTTTATTTTATTACCTTTCCACCATTTGTGAGTAAAACATACACTTTTTGTTTTGCTTTTTAGCTTTGTACAAAGGATCTAAAAGTCAGCCTCATGCTGTCTTCAAACAAGCGGACACTTTTAAGGCTCTCTCTGGTCCTTTACCCCTTTGCTATGACTATCTCTCCTTCAATCCCACATCTTAGCATTTTCTCTGTTGACTTGTCTTTTCCCTTAAGTTTAATCATTATTAACAGATTGTATTACTTACATTGCTAAAACTCAATAACCCCCCCCCTGCCAAAAGATGAAGTACAACCTGCAATGAAGTCATCAAGATGGCAGAACACTTATTAGGAACTTGGAAAAAGATCATACAGCAGATATACTAAAAAAGACCAGGCTGGGTATCACCTATAGAGGCCTTTACACAACCTAACCTTATGACAGAAGCAAAATTTTTAAAATATCAAGATTTATTTAAAAAGGATTGTGATTTAAGGTCCAAAGAAGAGTTAGAAGTACAAAATATATATCTAGACTGGTGGTCTAGAGTACAAATGGAATCTAGGTACACAAAAGACAAAATAGAGGGCTTCTACATAGAACCAACGGTATTTGATAAACCTTTGTTGGGTTCAAATGAGAAAGCAATTAAGAAAATGTATGATTATCTGCTCGAAACTAAAATGCAAGATGAGATTGTAAAAGAATGTATGATTAGGTAGGCACAAAATATAGGACATAATATTGATATTGATCATTGCTTGCAAATATGGAAAAATAATATAAAGCTCACAAAATGGATAAATTTTAAGGAGAACATATATAAGATGTTTTATAGGTGGTATATGACTCTGAAAAAACTAAAAGATTTATACAGAGGTGTCAAATGTGTGTTCGAAGTGTAAAGCACAAGAGGGTAGCTTTTATCATATGTGGTGGACTTGTAGAGGAGTGAAACAGTAATGGATAGCAGTACATATTTTGTTACAAAAAATATTGCTCTGTAATGTTCCACTAAACCCAGAATTGTTTTTACTGAATATTATACCAGATAATATAGATAAGACAAAGAGTTATCTAGTTATACATATAGTTACTGCAACCAGAATTCTTTATGCTAAGAACTGGAAGAAATCGGCGATACTGAAGCAAGAGGAGCTCCTGGAGAAGATTTGGGAAGCGGCAGAGATGGATACACTATCAGAAGTGTTGAAAGACTGTCCAGTACAAAAGGCAACTGAACGATGGGATATTTTATATAAATGGCTTGAGTCAGCAGATAGAGCTTGATAAACATAGAATTAAACTAAGAGGTAACTGCAAGTAGAAATCTGGAAGGGCAATCAAACAGTAGAAAGGTGAAAAGTGGACTTGATATTGTAACGCAAACAACAGGATTTGATGACAGTGTATTTTATGTTCTTCTTCTCCCCCCTTTTTTTGTCCATTCCCCTTACCTTCTGTACCCCTTACCCTATCCATAGCTTAATAAATAAATAAATAAATAAATATTTATGAAGGTGTTCTTTTTGGCCTCAGTATGGATTAATTGTATGCAAACATTGTTAGCCATTTCTGGCCTGAGATGAGTTGGATTCAAAGTCTGCTCTCTTTCTGCTTCTGGCTCAAGTGAGACACAATCCATAATTTCTATAGAATTTCTCCCTTTGCTTGTATATGAGACTTTTCCCATCTTTGTTAACCCCTTTTTCCCCTCTACCAGGGCTATCATTTTCACAACCAGTCTAATATCCTCTTAAATGCAGGATCCAGATCCAGATCCCCTCACCAACCTCATTCCAATTTATTGACATTAATTAGTCTGTCCTTTTCTGTCCCTCAACTATAAAGCTCATGGGAAGATTGGTTCACAGGCTGTTGAAGGAGAATGCCTGGAAAGAGAAGTCTTGTCTCCTAGTAGTCCACAAAGATAAGAGCTCGGGAAAGGGTATTTTTGGTCCACCACTCCCAGAATTCCTCGCCAGCGTTTATTTCAATACTCAGACAAATTTTGATCCTGACTCAGAGAAGAGATTGCACCCAAAAAAACCAGGCTCCATTGTAAATATCAGGAATCAGGAATAAATTGAATGTACATCTAAATGTGCATCCAAATGCAGGTGTCTAGCCCTGTTAAATAACTATCAATTAATAGCCAAAATCCTTTTGATCATCTGTGCTCACAGAAAGGCTGATGATGGCATCAACCATGGGGATTTTTGGGCACTAAAGTGTCCTCGCTCCTGTCCCAAGGCTACCAAAGCCTTTCCAAGGTGGAAAGGGATCCATCATAAGAACATAAGAAGAGCCCTGCTGGATCAGGCCAAGGGCCCATCTAGTCCAGCTTCCTGTATCTCACACTGGCCCCACCAGATGCCTCTGGGAGCACACGAGACAACGAGATACCTGTCTCCTGATACCCCTCCCCTGCATCTGGCATTTTGAGGTACCTTCCTTTTAAGCCTGGAGATTATACATTCCCATCATGGCTTGTAACCTGTGATGGACTTTTCCTCCAGGAATCTGTCCAATCCCCTTTTAAAGGGATCTAGGCCAGATCCCATCACCACATCCTGTGGCAAGGAGTTCCACAGACTAACAACACGCTGGGTAAAGAAATATTTTCTTTTGTCTGTTCTCACTCTCCCAACACTCAATTTGAAGGGATATCCCCTGGTTCTGCTATCGCGTGAGAGGGAAAAGAGCTTCCCTCTAGCCACTTTATCCATCCCCTGCATTATTTTATACGTCTCAATCATGTCCCCCCTCAGGCGCCTTTTCTCTAGACTAAAGAGCCCCAAACACTGTAGCCTTTTCTCATAAGGGAGGCGCCCCAGCCCAATCATCATTTTAGTTGCTCTCTTTTGCACCCTTTCCAGTTCCACTATGTCTTTTTTGAGGTGTGGGAACCAGAACTGTACACGATGCTCCAGGTGCAGCCTTACCAGTGTTTTGTACAATGGCATTATAATGTTGGCTGTTTTATTTTCAATCCCCTTTTTCATGAAACCTAGCAGGGAATTGGCCTTCTTCACTGCCGCCGCACACTGGGTTGACACTTTCATCGAGCTGTCCACCAGCACACCAAGATCTCTTTCCTGATCTGTCATGGACAGCTCAGAACCCATCAGCTGATAACTAAAGTTTTGATTTTTTGCCCCAATGTGCATTACTTTACATTTTCTTATATTGAAATGCATTTGCCATTTTGCCACCCATTCTCCCAGTTTGGAGAGATCCTTCTGGAGCTCTTCACAATCCCTTCTCATCTTCACCACCTGGAAAAGTTTCATGTCATCTGCAAACTTGGCCACCTCACTGCTTATCCCTGTCTCCAGGTCTAAAAGGTTTGTGAGGCAAGACTTACCCTTATAGAAGCCATGCTTATTTTCCCTCAGGGAGCTTCAGCAGCTAGGAGGGGGAATAGCGAACTTTAAATTAAAGATTGAAATCCATGGCTGATTATATCATCAACCTTTATGTCTATGGAATTGTGCAACAGGATTCTGCATTGTGTTAATTTGGTTGTGCAAATGTCTCATTTGTATCTTGATGGGAATATGTATTTCAACAAAAACAATGTTGTAGGGATAATTTCTGCATTTGGATGCTCATTCAACTATGTTTACAGATTTCCTTTCAGTTAGGGTAGAAAGACTAAACATTTGGTTGTGATTTGCTACCTATCATACACTCACGTTCTCTGCCCAGAAATTCTGCAACCTGCTGAAATGATACAAAATAAGCAAAGCTGCTGCTGGCAATAGGGACAATATAGAGATCCACCTTACTCTAATATAATAATAATGTGCCATTAAGTCAATTTTGACTTATGGAGACCCTTTTCAGGGTTTTTCAGGTAAAGAATACTTAGAAGTGGTTTAATATTCCCTTCTTCTGGGGACGCCCTGGGACTGTGCAGCTTGCCCAAGGCCACACGGCTGGCTCTACTTGCAGGAAGCACAGTGGGGAATCGAACTCCCAACCTCTGGTTCTACGTAAACTGCTATCCAGCCAGCCAGTTCACCTTATTTTAGGGCCAAGTATTTGTCCATCAAGCCCAGTTTAGTCTAGCTTGTAGTGACTGTCTAGGTTCAGGCAGAATTCATCTAGTGTCTAGGTGGAGAGACTAGGGGTTGGATTTATGACCTTCTTATGCAAAACAAGTGCTCTTCAAGGAGCTATGTAGGGAATTGAAGATTTTATTCCACTGAATTGCTTATCTGGCTTTCCAAATTCACCAAGCACACCATAAATATTTTACACATTTATCTTATAGCCCTTAGGGCTAGTAACTTTCTTTTTCATATATACAGATGACAATTGAGATTATGAGAAATTTTGGAAGGCTATGCTGAAATCCCATTCTACACTTCTAATGATTTTGCATATAGCAATAAGATACCATATCTTATTGATATCATAAATGATGGCAGGAGATGTTTATACTTGTAGATTTCATAGAAGCAACAGGCAATATTTGAAATAGCTAGATTTCCCCCCTTAACAGCTGAAATCCTGTTGCTTAGATAGTAAGCTGCACAAGAACAGGTCCATTGAATTAGTGGAGATATGTTGATTCAACCCGGCCATAAGTTCTATTGATTCAAATGGGCATTCTCTAGTTGCAACTTACTGTGCTAAAGTAAGTTGCAACTAGAGTAGGCCCATTTGAATCAATGAGACTTTGATCTGACAGAGGAGTTGACAGACCAAATCCCCACTGATTTAATGGACCTACTATAGTGCAACTTATTGCATTAAGCAACAGGATTTCAGCCAATGTATGAGCAGCTGCTGTGAGAAGCACATGGCTCTTTCATGTAAGCTGTGTAGATGATCACCCCATGTGCCTTCCTGCTATAGTTTAAATAGACATAGTATTGCCTTTGAATCTATGAAGATTAGTACAATTGTCGGAAAAAGCTGAGTCCATTAAATAAACTTTACATCAAAAGCACTTTGATGTCATGTTTTATAGTACTGGCATTTTTAAAAAACAAATCCCACCCTTTAATAAAGCATGGTAGATTAAATATATTCCGTTCTTTGAGGTAAACAGAAACTGCCCAAGGTTCTTTGGAAAGCTTAAACATTGTACTGAGAGAATGACATTCATAAAGGGATGAATGAGTTTCTAAAGAAAACAACACACACAGCAGGACATGGCACCCCATTTCAGATCATACTCTGCAAAAATATGTAGGTTTCATTGATTTTGATAGAGCTTGAGATCCATGCAGCTGTATTTTGGATATTGGTTTATAGGCCTGTTAAGTATTCTGTTGTAACTCAAATCTGTCTTTCCAAATAATTCCATATTCCTTCTCAACCTTCCATCCTCATTAAAGATTGCCACAGTCAACTCAATAACAGTTTTAAAGGAGATTTTAATTCTGCAATTTCTAAATGCCTGCTCAGAAGTAAATCCACTAAGACCAATGGATCTTATTCCAAGTGACTGCACATAGCATCAGAGTCTTAGAGTGCACTTAAACCTTGTGTTAAAGACTGTAGGATACTTTAGTTCAGTGGTTCTCAACCTTGGGTGACCCAGGTGTTCTTGAACCACAACTCCCAGAAACTCCGGTGAGCACAGATAATGGTGAAGACTTCTGGGAGTTGCAGTCCAAGAACACCTGGGTTACGAAGGTTGGGAACCACTGCTCTAGTATGTGCTATGCTTAGTTGGTGATTCTGGCCTCTGTATAGTTATGGTTAATGACTGGTTTCCATGTTCCCATATAAGTGAATGGTGGAGACTGTGCTCCTCTTCATGTTAGCAACTCTTTTCTTACAGTCTTTGTTCATTTATGCTGCAGCTCTGTCTCTCAGTCCTACCACCTTCTGAAAACTTTAGGTCTCTACTTATGTATTTTAGCCAAATGGACTATGTACAGTGGCAATTTTGAGGTGAGAATTGCTGTTTTCTAATCCCACACCTCTTTGGGTTGCACTAGCTTTTGGTAGGTGGAAGACATATGATCCTGAAATATGTGCTCATGAGGGGAAATTTTTGACCAGCAGATCAATAGGCATAAAAAACATTCAGATTTTTTGGACTACAGATCCCATAATCAGATCGGCTTGCTTTCGGAACAGGAAGCTAGGCTTAGTTATGCCTTTCTTACAAGTAAGCCTCATTTAGGTGTCTGTAAGGTGTCTGTCAGGGTAGAATTCGAAGAGAATGGAGAATTATGAGATTTGTAATCAAATCCCATCCCTCCACATCAATAATAGTATACAGGACCTCTCTCTTTAAGAAATACACTTAAATAGCAATTCTCTCTTCTTTGTGAGTAGGTATAACTTCCTTAGAGATTATTATCATCTTAAATAAATTGGTCTGCTTTCTATAGTGAGTCTGAAGTTTAATTGTATTTTAGCTGACTGTTTGCTTTGTTAGTTATCCAGGAGCTTTTTAAAATGCTTCTCCTACCTTCAGATGTTCAGTAAAGACAGACTTTATTTTCTCTTTCATGGTACCTATGTATTTCTACATTTCAAAGCATAAACAAGCAAACAAAATCCAAAGAAACAAAACAGAACAAGGACAAAAACATGTGACACCTTAAAGACTAACTATTATATATTAATGTGAGCTTTTGTGGGTCATGTCCACTTCTTCAGACATATTGGGGGGGGGGGGGAATGAAATACAGAATGAAATACAGAAATCACAAGTGGAAACAAGGAAATTTCCAAAGAGGAAAAACTGGTTTAACTCAAAATGTTGTAGTTGAAGCTATATCACTAACAGTAGAGAAATGAAGGCCACAGATCAAACTGTCTCACTTCAAACACTTGACACATGGATGAACTGTATTTGTGCCTTAACTTCTAACCCCTCCTCCCATCCAGCAAACACATTTGGTTCCCTAAAAGGTGGTGGTGGGAGATTACTGAAGGAAAACTCAATTAAATACAGCGGCTGAAATCCGGTTGCTTTATTACCCACACAGAAGCCAAAAAAAGCGTAACATTCAGTCACTTCTAGCTGGCAATTAATGAGTTGCCCCTGGGATTAATCGGGGGAGGGGTCAAGAATCCAAAGTCCTCTTGGATACAAAGTGGTCTCTTGGGACCAACATTTGGAAGAAAAATAGTTTTGGGGGCCAGAATCCTCTTGACTTGCTCTATGTGCACAACTATTAGTCACATGATTGGCTGGGCTTTTCCCAAGCAGAAAGGTATCCAGTTCTTCTTTGTGGAGTAGGAGCTGTATTTGCTGTGACAGGGTGATGGGAGCCTTGGGTAGCAGCCAGCTGGAAATCTTGCAGAGTGCAACATCAGTGGGGCTTTACACAGTGCCGTTGCAAACAGGGCACCAGCCCTGGACTACCTCTTCCAGCCTATTCCTGACATCATGTCCGCTGGCCACGCTGGCTGGCTGGTTCTGAGAGCAGTCTCTGAACTTTACCTGTTCTGACCTACCCATGACTGTTATTCTCTAACTGGGGTATTCTCAGAGTTGTACTTCAAAAAAAGTAGTTTTTCCTGTCCTTGGACTGTCCCGTGCCTACTGCCTAAGAGAAGGAAGAGACCCCCTGGCTTGTAGGCCTGACCTGTACTGCATCCTGTCTCCATCCAAAGCCCCAAATCCTCAAGAGACTGGGTGGGATAAGGTTTACTCAGCTGGTGCTTCAGGAACCAGCTTAACTTTGGCCTCTGGATTTATTCCTCTCTTGAAGTGTCAACAGAACGTATCTGGATTCACTCCCTGGAGTGAAAGGGACAGAGAAAACTAGAAACTGGGACTTCTCGGCAGTTGCTCTTAAACTCTGGAATAACCTCCTGCCCGAACTTTGCCTGGCCCATTCACTGGGAATTTTCAAGTGATTGTTAAAAACATGTTTTTCCCCCAACAAGCCTTTCTGGACCTTATAACACCTTAATACAGTGATTGGTTAATACTTATATTATCAGTCCTGCCATCTTGCTTTTATATTATTTTATATTATTTTAAATATTATTACTTAAATTTGTAAGTTGTTTGGGTTTAATTTTGATTTTATAACTATGATGCTTATTGTTTTGAATTGTTCTTGCTGTCATATTTGTTTAATATGTAAACCGCCCAAGGTGGCCTTGGCAGCCAGATGGGCCGTATAGAAGTCAAATAAATAAATAAATAAAATAAAAATGGAGGCAAAGCACCAGCTGATCATCGCACCCCCTGATATCTGGGGTGTAGCCATGGCCATTGACACCCAAAGTGTGGCCACTTGTGGGGATCAGTGTGGGCAACTTTGTGTGTGCACATTTATCACAGTATATGAGCACAAACCATAACAGATCAGGCACTACTGACTAACCATTTGAATCCACTGACATGGCCCCAGTTGCAAAGTTAGTTCTTCAATAGAATGAATTCAGGTTCAGCTGTGAGGCATCAAATATTAAGCAAATTCAAACATTGTCCATGGAAATATGCATCAGCCCTAAGTGATGCAAAAAAGCCATTGAGATTCTCAGATTACACTGTTATGCAATAACCATGGAATGAAGTTGACTTCAGACCGAATGAAATGTAGTGGAAACATGGGATAAAAATTGAGAGAGGGAGAAAAAGCACCCCAAACATATTGGTGGAATAGAATATTTTGTCCCCTGGAATCAAAAGCATTCTATGTTTTTCTATAACATAATTTATATCTACAGTATCTCTCTAATTATTCATTAATCAAGCATTGTTATTTGCCTAGAGATTTGAATGCAGACTGACAACTTACATTTCTTCTCTGCTGTAGTAATTTAGAGTTGTTGGGTTTTTTAAAAATAGAAGGGGGCAAGTGCCACCAAACATTAGTGATGGCTCATAACCAGGGCAAGGGGTCGCCCCCCAATCTATCTAAGGCAAAAGTGAGGACAAACTTTGCCTCTGTTGGTATAATGATAAATATAACACAGGGGGAAACTGGTTGCAAAATGACTAATTTTCATGAGCACTTCAAATTCTAACTCTGTTTGGTTTATTTGTTATGAAAATGTGGAATGATTTATCATTCTTGGCCCAGTGATCTTTTTACAGAAGCAATGAATTACAGTGTATTTGCGTGTACAGTTGTGCAATCCTTCCTAGTAAGAGGCACATATTTTGCTAAACTAAAGAACAGTATTTCTTATGACTGTAACAATAACAAACGTAATATATCTCTGATCCTTCCTTAGGTCATGTGCATATTTTTTTGCGGTCAAATTCCAGAATTGCACAAGATTCTGTTTTATGCAAAGTTGGAAATGCTGAGCTTCAGGAGAGTGCTGGAGTTTGTCACACAAACAAACAGGAAAGAGCGAGAAGAGGCACAGTTGCCAGAAATGGATGCCTTTTTGGAATTGTATCATCAGTTGTCTCTCTGTTCCTTTCTGCTTTTGCCAACACATTAAAAGAGGTGTCTTTGTCATGTAGGGTTCTTCCATGCAGGGCAGCAAAACATCTAGGATTATGGGACTGATATGTTTTTTTCTTACATTGTTTCTCACTCTGGAATTTTGGAGACTCTCTTAAACTATAGAAGCATCAGCATGTATGATTTCTGAATAGCTGATATATTCAGTCCAATATCAATACTAGCCAGCAACTCATTAATAAAAAGCATCATGACAATAAAGAGTAACAGAGCTTTGAGATTTCCAAAGAAAGGTTTTATTAAGCACAAGCTGTACTATGAAACTCTTAATTTTCCTTTTATATTATTTTAAACATTCCTTTACAGTAATTTAATACTGCTAATGTGGGAGGCAGTATTAAGGGACGTGGTGGTGCTGAGGGTTAAACCGCTTAAGCCTCTGTGCTGCAAGGTCAGAAGGCCAGCAGTCATAAGATCGAATCCACGCGACGGAGTGAGCTCCCGTCGCTTGTCCCAGCTCCTGCCAACCTAGCAGTTCGAAAGCATGTAAAAATGCAAGTAGATAAATAGGTACCACCTCGGTGGGAAGGTAATGGCGTTCTGTGTCTAGTCGTGCTGGCCACGTGACCACGGAAACTGTCTTCGGACAAACACTGGCTCTATGGCTTGGAAATGGGGATGAGGACCGCACCCTAGAGTCGGACACAACTGGACTACATGTCAAGGGGAACCTTTACCTTTAATGTGGGAGGCAATGTGACCTTCCAGATATTGCTGGACTGCAACTCCCATAATCCTTTGCCACTGGCGATGCTGGCTAGGGCTGTTGGGAGCTGCAGTCCAACAGCACCTGGAGGACCACAAATTGCCCAGTTCTAACCTAAAGGGCAGGTTAATGTTGTCTGATGCAGGCAGTTCTTACTCTCTTTCTTTGTTGTTAATAACTGGATTTGAGCATTGTTTCAAAAAGAGAAATACATCAACCAACTTTACTTTAAACCCTCTTTTCAAATGTTGCCACCCTCTTTTCTGTACATATCCTCTCTGGGGATAAAGCACCTCACCTCTCCTTTCTCTACACAGTGAGGCCCTCCAGATGTCATTGGACCACAGATCTCAGCAATTTTCACCAATGACCTCACTGGCAGGGACTGATGAGAGCTCAGTCCAATAGAATCTGGAGAACCACACTAGGTCTATCTTTGTCATAGATTCTGCTGTGCAAATCCCCATTTTTGCCCAGTCAAAATAGAACTTGCAGGCACTTAGTGAGCATGAGATTTTGACGTACAGTGCTGAGCCAGACCAAGGGTGGCTTACAGTGGTGAGCAGCTCTCTGGAGAACTGAGATACAACTGACCATTCATTTGATAATTGTTCTCAGTGCAAGGTATGGGGAAACATTGGCTTTCTGCATGTTTAGGATTTCATCTATTCCCCATTAAGGAATTATGGGAGTTAAGGTCCAGCCCTACCCTGATGCTTTCAAAGTTTTAATGCATTGCATTTTGAGAAAGTTAACATTCTGAGCTGACGGCCCAGTCCAAGACTGTGACAACCTGAGGTTCCAGGCATGTTTCCAGCAGTGCTTTCACATTTCCATCTTGGCGTGCTGCTAATGAACTTTACATGGGGTATTTAGCAGCAATTATACAGTCAACACTTGGTTTTGGGTCAAATCAGATTTGTATGGAGGGTGTGTGCACTAATTTCAATGAGGCATGCAGATAAACTTTATCTAAGTTTTAGATTACTCAAGGAAACTGTGCCATATCAGGCCGAGCCAGTGATTATGGAATTTTTCTTTCTTTCTTTCTTTCTTTCTTTCTTTCTTTCTTTCTTTCTTTCTTTCTTTCTTTCTTTCTTTCTTTCTTTCTTTCTTTCTTTCTTTTACGTTTATAATTTTTGTCAATTATTACAAAAACAACCAACCTGTACTATTTATATGTAAGGGGTGTGTGTGTTCAGGTGCTCCAACAAGCAATTGGTACTCTTGTTTACTGATAACTGTATTCTTAGCAATTTACACGGTATTTGTATTCCTTGTGTAAACATGCGGAGGGGTGGAGATCTGACTTAAATGAGTCACTACTGGAGCAAAGAATGATACAAAATCAGAACTCAGAGAGAATGAGTTGTTGGGTTTATTCACAGAGAATGAGAGAAGGAAGATGAGAATTTTGTTTGTGAAGGTTCTCTCCTGCTCTCTTTCCTTCTGATTCTTTTGCAATTTTTATTAGAACTTTCGGTCAAAAAAATTAATAACTAATACTTCCCTTTCATTTTCCCAACACAAATGGGTTGAGATGGGGGGTGTAGACTGGCTTGCCATCAAGAGGCCACACCTGTGGGGACAGTAAAGCATGGCTCCATGGGGCATCCTGAAACTGGTCGTGGTGAGAAGAAGCTTGGGTGAGCTGTTCAAGCATGCTGCATCCCTAGTCCTCTGACTTTCACTGATGTTTTGGAACCCATCCTAAGGTTTGAGCAACCTTATTTCATCTGGAGTCATGTAGATGTGTTGGACGATAACTCCTATAATCTCCTGATAGGATTGTGAGGATGATGGACATTGTAGTTGATCATATCTGGATAGCACCTGTTTGGGGCACACCAGGTTATAACATGGAATTTAATGGTCATTTCAGGGCTGAGAAGGATTTCTCTCTACCTGCATTCCAGATTGGGTGTACTACAGCTGTTGTTGTTGTTATTATTATAATTATCATCATCATCATCATTATCATTATTAGCCTGATCCATGCTATCCACCTGCTAGGGAGTGACAGTGAACTGAGGATATCTAAGTTTGTTTTCACAAGTTACAACAACAGGACCAGACATGATAAATGTTAAGTTTTTGACTGATTACCTCAGCCAACATGGCCATCTCTGAACAGGCTTATGTGGGAAAAGTAGAGCTGACAGGCAAGAACATTGGGGAGAACTCTGAAATGCTTTTTGAGTGGCATGGGGTTCTCAGCACTCACCACTCAGAGCATTTTGGGAATAGAAATGTGGAATGAGAATAGAAAAGCTGTTGCTAAGATGCCTCCACAAAATGTACAGGGGGAAAAATAGAGATTGTGATCAAATGGCCTCTATGTTCAGACAGATACAAGGAATTGTGAAGAATCATTAAATAACTATTAACCACACCTGCACAGAGAGCTTCTGGGCATTCTTGGGTTCTGTGCAATCTTCAGAGCTACCATGCACCTTACGTCATGCTAAACAGGGGGTGGGGGGAATACCAGGGTTTAACACACAATCACAAAGTAAAATATTATTAGCAGTTTTGAGCCAATTTGCTGTCTGCTAGCAATTCTGTAAGCTGGCACACCCAGCCTTCTGTATACATCTATCAACACTTCTGATTTGTTTGCTTAAAACAAAGTCTTACTAAGACTTTATGAAGGTGCCTGTAATTGAACAATTACTTGACAGTAAGCTGTCTTTTATGAGTTCCACTAGTTAAACATTGGTTGCGTTTGACATGGCCAGGAATGATGGAGTAGATACAGCTAAGCACCTTGCACCACACCTGAGGAGGCAGCTAAAATTTTGTAGCCTCTCCCTTTAAAAAGAAGGGAATTCATGAATTGCAGATTGTACATGCTAAATAAGGTAAAGTCTACTGAGTGGTGAATCCATCAGTTTTACTGTCTCCCTCATCAGATGTTTTAAAAATCTTGACTATCTTACATCATGTCTCTAGAGACCTAAATGCATCTTGGTACGTTTTTCTCCAAAATTCCCAGCATCAAGAAGCATACTTGCTATGATGCAGCTAGTAAAAATGAAGTGTCTGTCAGGGTGGGGGAGAACTGGCAACCCTCATTAAGCATCATAAATGTGGTTGAGTAGATAAAGAACCCAACAGCAGACTTTTATGAACTAAGGTGTTCCCTGGGTTTCAAGGGGTGAATCTGTCAGTTATTCTTTCTCCCATAGGCAGATGTGTATGCCTCAAGTTCGTTCAGTTCATTTTATGGAGCAATGTGCTAATTTTGAACAGCTGTTATTATTTAAAAATGAAGAAATGTTCACCCATCACTCATGGTCCATTGTGGTTGGTGGGGTAAACAGCACAGCAACCAAGGTAGATGAAGTCATCTCCTATGACCATTGTTGATTTACTCAGCCCCCACATCATCTTTCCTTCCGCATTGACATTATTTTATTTTATTTTTTTGTGAAACAACAGGTTTTATTAAACAGTTATCTAAACTTTTAGTACTCTCAACTTGGTTTTTTTTTGTATTTTTTTTCTTAAACTACAACATAAACATAAACATAAAATACATAAACCAAAATACAAATTGACTGTGTTCCCCACCACCATAGTCGGGACCTCTTGCAGTAATCCTCTTCTTCCTTTATCTTTATTCTTCTTCTTCCTTTATTGTCCTCTTCTCCAGAACTGCATTGATTCTTGATTTGGAGCTTTCCCTTTTCCTCTTGTTAGCACATATTCAAGAAATCTGCCCCACATATCATAGAAATTATTCTTTTTCATATCTCCATTCTTAACCTTTAAGTTACAAGTTAACTTATCATTTAGCAATGTTCCATATTTCATTATACCATTCTTCCATTCGAAATTCAGACTTTGATTTCCAATTCCTAGCTATTATTAATCTGGCTGCTGTTAATAAATTGGTAATCAATTCTCTAGTCATCTTATCATATTCCACATTCTCAAATATTGATAACAGAGCTATCTCAGGATTAAATTCTATATCTTTTTCACATATGTCATTTAGTTCTTTAAAGATTAGTTTCCAAAATCTTTGTACTTTTTCGCATTCCCACCACATATGAAAGTATGTACCAATTTCCTTCTCACATTTTCAACAGACATTCAGATAACTAGCGTTAATTTTATTCAATTTTGTCGGTGTTAAATACCATCTTAAACCCAATTTGAAAAAAATTCTCTTATTCTCACCGACATAAATCGTAAAACCCTCATTTTCCACATTTTCCTCCATTCTTCATCATTTATTCTTTTTACTAAGTCTTGTTCCCACACTAACTTCAATCCTTCTTTCTCAGTCTCTTCTTCTTCTAGATCAAGCAGGAATCTATAAATTTTACTCACTGCACCCTTTACTGAATCGGTCATCTGAATATCTTCATATGATAATAGAAATTGTTCATACTTCATATATTCTCTACCTTTATTATACTTCTTTACCCATTAATTAGTCCATTTTTCTAATTGCATATAATTCAACCATTATATATTCTTATTTTGAAGGATTTGTTTCATTTGATCTTTCTATCTCATTTTATACAACCAGTTTTTTAATCTAATCACTTTTTTTTCCTTTAAATAATTCTGCATAAACTTTCATATTGGCAGGAAAATTCTCTATTTCAGTCACTAATCCTAATGGAGAGTTAAACGGACATAAATTCTTTCTATACTTGTACCAGACGTTTAACATAGTCTTTAAAAACGGGTTATTAATTTCGCTTATTTTATATTTCTTAATCATACCAAATAGATGTTTTTCAATATCCACCTGTAATTCTGATGATTCCATTTTCCACCAAATTGACCTTTCTGGGTTATATATAATTTCCCCAATGAACCTCAACTGATTAGCCAAATAATAATTTTTTATATTTGGTATGCCTATACCTCCTTTTTTTGTTGTTTTATACCAATACTTTTTATTTATTCTGTCTCTCTTCCCTTCATTACATTATTTATTAATCATTTCTTGTCAAAATTTAAAATCATCTTCTGTTAACTGTACTGGTAACATTCTAAATAAAAAATTAATTTTTGGTAGAATCTTCACTTTTATCAGTGCGATCCTTCCAAACCAAGAAAGTTTTAAGTTAATATATTCCTGTAGTTTCTTTTTAATATCTCCTTTTAATTTATTATAATTATGTTCCTTTATTTTTTGAGTATCTTTTACTAAATCTATACCTAAATATTTAACCGATTTACATATCTTAAAATCATATTTATCAACAAACTTTTCTTGTTCTAGTTTATTATGATTAAACAACATTATTTCAGATTTTTGCCAATTTACACATAATCCAGTTATTTTTCCAAATTTTTCTAAATGAATTTTAATTCTATCTATACTTTCTAATGGGTTTTTCACTGTCAATAGGGAATCATCAGCAAATAAATTAATCTTTATTTTATTATTTTCATCCATACCTTCAATTAAATCGTCATTCCTTATTGCATTTGCTAACATTTCAATAATCAAACAAAACAGAACTGGAGAAAGAGGGCAACCTTGTCTTGTGCCTCGGCCTAGAGCTATCTGCTCTGTCATCCCATCATTAACAATTACTGCAGAAGTGTTCTCCAAATATAATTGGTCTATTACCCCCCAAAATTCCTTTCCAAAACCCCAACCCTTTAAAAGGATCTTTAATGTTGGCCATTCTACACAATCGAATGCCTTAAAAATATCTAATGATAAAATGCCTGCCTTTGATTTATCTTTTTCTATATTATATATAATATTCAAAACCCTCCTAGTTAAAGTTTCCATTTGTCTTCCCTTTAAAAACCCATTTTGATCCTCTTTAATATATTTTGTAATAAACTTTATTGGGTTTTGGAATAAGAGTTGTTAATGAATATTTCCAAGAATCTGGTATTTTCTCTCCTTCCAATATTCCATTATAAAGTATTTTTAACTTGGGGATCAGTATTGATTTAAAAGCTTTATAATATTCTGATCCCATTCCATCAAAGCCTGGAGTTTTACCATTTTTTAGTTTGTTAATAACCTCTGTAATCTCTTCATCCTTTATCTCTTTTTCTAATTCTCTTTTATCATTCTCTAATAGTTTACTCTTTACATTTTCTATAATATAATTTTCTATATCTTCTTTCGATCTACTATTACCTTTATATAAATTTTGGTAAAATTCTTGTAATATCATTAATTTTTCCTTCATTAGGCTACAATTCTTTCCTGTTTTATCTCTGATCAATCCAACTGTGTTTTTTGATCTTTTAGTTTGAACTACCCTAGCTAGAAGCTTTGAGTTTTTATTACTATACGCGAAAAAATTCCTCTTCGAGTATATCAAATCCCTCTGGACCTTTTCTAACTCTATGCTTTCTAACTCTCTCCTTTTAGCTTGAATCTCTAATCATTTCTTATTATCTCTATCTATAAAATATTTACTTTCTAAATCTTTCAATGATTCTTCTATTTTTTATATTTTCTTTTCTCAGTTTTTTTATTCTACATGATTCTCTTATGGCAATTCCTCTCATTGTTGTTTAGTCGTTAAGTCATGTCCAACTCTTCATGACCCCATGGACCAGAGCACGCCAGGCTCTCCTGTCTTCCACTGCCTCCCGGAGTTTGGTCAAATTCATGTGGGTAGCTTCAATGACACTGTCCAGCCATCTCGTCCTCTGTCGTCCCCTTCCCCTCACGCCTTAACACTTTACCAACATCAGGGTCTTTTCCAGGGAGTCTTCTCTTCTCATGAGATGGCCAAAGTATTGGAGCCTCAGCTTCAGGATCTGTCCTTCCAGTGAGCACTCAGGGTTGATTTCCTTCAGAATGGATATGTTTTATCTCCTTGCAGTCCAGGGGACTCTCAAGAGTCTCCTCCAGCACCAATTCTTCGGCGGTCAGCTTTCTTTTGGTCGAACTCTCACTTCCATACAACAATACAGGAAAAACCATAGCTTTGACTATGCGGACCTTTGTCGGCAAGGTGATGTCTCTGCTTTTTAAGATGCTGTCTAGGTTTGTCATCGCTTTCCTCCCAAGAAGCAGGCTTCTTTTAATTTCGTGGCTGCTATCACCATCTGCAGTGATCATGGAGCCCAAGAAAGTAAAATCTGTCACTGCCTCCATATCTTCCCTTTCTATTTGCCAGGAGGTGATGGGACCAGTGGCCATGATCTTAGTTTTTTTGATGTTGAGCTTCAGACCATTTTTTGCGCTCTCCTCTTTCACCCTCATTAAGAGGTTCTTTAATTCCTCCTCACTTTCTGCCATCAGAGTGGTATCATCTGCATATCGGAGGTTGTTGATATTTCTTCCGGCAATCTTAATTCCGGCTTGGGATTCATCCAGTCCTGCCTTTCGCATGATGTATTCTGCATATAAGTTAAATAAGCAGGGAGACAATATACAGCCTTGTCGTACTCCTTTCCCAATTTTGAACCAATCAGTTGTTCCATATCCAGTTCTAACTGTTGCTTCCTGTCCCACATATAGATTTCTCAGGAGATAGATAAGGTGGTCAGGCACTCCCATTTCTCTAAGAACTTGCCATAGTTTGTTGTGGTCCACACAGTCAAAGGCTTTTGCGTAGTCAATGAAGCAGAAGTAGATGTTTTTCTGGAACTCTCTGGCTTTCTCCATAATCCAGCGCATGTTAGCAATTTGGTCTCTAGTTCCTCTGCCCCTTCAAAATCCAGCTTGTACTTCTGGGAGTTCTCGGTCCACATACTGCTGAAACCTACGTACCTTGTAGGATTTTGAGCATAACCTTGCTAGCGTGTGAAATGAGTGCAATTGTACAGTACTTGGAGCATTCTTTGGCACTTCCCTTCTTTGGGATTGGGATGTAGACTGATCTTTTCCAATCCTCTGGCCACTGCTGAGTTTTCCAAACTTGCTGGCATATTGAGTGTAGCACCTTAACAGCGTCATCTTTTAAGATTTTAAATAGTTCAACTGGAATGCCATCACCTCCACTGCCCTTGTTGTTAGCCATGCTTTCTAAGGCCCACTTGACTTCACTCTCCAGGATATCTGGCTCAAGGTCAGCAACCACACTATCTGGGTTGTCCGGGACATCCAGATCTTTCTGGTATAATTCCTCTGTGTATTCTTGCCACCTCTTCTTGATGTCTTCTGCTTCTGTTAGGTCCCTACCATTTTTGTCCTTTATCATGTCCATCTTTGCACAAAAGGTTCCTTTAATATCTCCAATTTTCTTGAACAGATCTCTGGTTTTTCCCTTTCTATTATTTTCCTCTATTTCTTTGCACTGTTCATTTAAGAAGGCCCTCTTGTCTCTCCTTGCTATTCTTTGGAAGTCTGCATTCAATTTTCTGTCACTTTCCCTATCTCCCTTGCATTTTGTTTCCCTTCCCTTCTCTGCTATTTGTAAGGCCTCGTTGGACAGCCACTTTGCTTTCTTGCATTTCCTTTTCTTTGGGATGGTTTTTGTTGCTGCCTCCTGTACAATGTTACGAGTCTCCATCCATAGTTCTTCAGGCACTCTGTCCACCAAATCGAGTTCCTTAAATCTGTTCTCCACTTCCACTGTGTATTCATAAGGGATTTGGTTTAGATTATACCTGACTAGCCCAGTGATTTTTCCTACTTTCTTCAGTTTAAGCTTGAATTTTGCTATAAGAAGCTGATGATCAGAGCCACAATCAGCTCCAGGTCTTGTTTTTGCTGACTGTATAGAGCTTCTCCATCTTTGGCTGCAGAGAATATAATCAATCTGATTTTGGTATTGCCCATCCGGTGATGTCCATGTGTAGAGTCGCCTCTTGTGTTGTTGGAAAAGAGTGTTTGTGATGACCAGCTTGTTCTCTTGACAAAACTCTATTAGCCTTTGCCCTGCTTCGTTTTGAACTCCAAGGCCAAACTTACCTGTTCTTCCTTTTATCTCTTGACTCCCTACTTTAGCATTCCAATCCCCTATAATGAGAAGAACATCTTTCTTTGGTGTCAGTTCTAGAAGGTGTTGTAAGTCTTCATAGAATTGGTCAATTTCAGCCTCTTCAGCATTGGTGGTTGGTGCATAAATTTGGATTACTGTGATGTTGAAAGGTCTGCCTTGGATTCGTATTGAAATCATTCCATCATTTCTGAGATTGTATCCCAGTACAGCTTTCCCCCCTCTTTTGTTGACTATGAGGGCTACTCCATTTCTTCTACGGGATTCTTGCCCACAATAGTAGATATGGTAATCGTCTGAATTGAATTCGCCCATTCCCGTCCATTTTAGTTCACTGACGCCCAGGATGTCAATGTTTATTCTTGCCATCTCCTGTTTGACCACATCCAGCTTACCAAGGTTCATAGATCTTACATTCCAGGTTCCTATGCAGTATTTTCCTTTGCAGCATCGGACTTTCCTTTCACTTCCACGCACGTTCGCAGCTGAGCGTCCTTTCGGCTTTGGTCCAACCACTTCATTAGCTCTGGAGCTACTTGTACTTGTCCTCCGCTCTTCCTCAGTAGCATGTTGGACGCCTTCTGACCTGAGGGGCTCATCTTCCAGCGTCATATCTTTTAGCCTTTTGTTTCCGTCCATGGAGTTTTCTTGGCAAAGATACTGGAGTGGCTTGCCAGTTCCTGCTCCAGGTTGATCGCATTTAGTCAGAACTCTCCACTATGACCTGTCCGTCTTGGGTGTCCCTGCACGGCATAGCCCATAGCTTCTCTGAATTACTCAAGCCCCTTCGCCACGACAAGCCAGCAATCCGTGAAGGGTATTCCTCTCATAACTGCTTTCAAATAGGAGTGTCCCATAACACTCCTATTTTACTCCCACCTGCTTCATTTATTGACCATATTTCCATCCATTCTTTCTTAGCTCTATCCATTACATCTGTATACTGAAAAATATTGGAATCTATTCTCCATCTTCTAGCTTCTCTGTAATCTTTCTTAACTTTCATCTCCATCATCATCAACGCATGATCCGTTATTTTTATCACATTAATATTTGTATCTACTACTTTAGAAATTAAATTTTGAGATATAAACATAAAATCTATTCTTGAATAACTATTATGTAAAGAGGAATAATACGTAAACCTTCTTTCATCTCCCTTCAATTCTCTCCATATATCTTTTAAATCCATAGTTTTCAATATCTTACTCAATAGGGTACTTCTTTTATTCAGCTCATCTTTTTTACATACAGTTTTATCCTTTACCTTATCTAAAACCATATTAAAATCTCCTGCCATAATAACATATCCCTTTCTAACCTTCTCCATCTCTTTAACGACAGTTTTATAAAATTCTCCTTGATTCACATTCGGTGCATAAACATTTACTAACGTATAATCTTCTTCCCCCATTAGTCCCTGTACTATCAAATATCTACCATTACTATCTTTTACTACTTCTTTTACCACAAATTCACAATGTTTAGAAATCAATATCGCTACACCTTTGGATTTGGAAGTCCCAAACCCTTTTTCATAAATGTGTATATTTTGTAATTTCAGTTCATTAACTCCATCCTTTGATTGATGAGTCTCTTGTAGGTAAATAATATCCACCTTGTTCTTCTTCAATAATGTTTCTATTCTCTTCCTCTTTGTTACAGACCCTAGGCCTTTCACATTTAAAGTAGCTACCCTTATGTTTTTCCCCATATCCATTCTATATCCCATATTTTTTTTGGTCCCGTTCTGCATCCCACAAAACAAAAACACCCCAAAAAACAAATTCACATTGTTCCCTATCTAATCCCCTATCCCTAACTTCTCACTCTACACTTAACCTCTTTTCCTCCCCCCCCCACATCCCCGCGCCTCACTAAGGTTTGACGCGAGCTCCGGGAGGGAGGGAGACGCCACCCACACCAGTCTGGACCACAGCCAAATCCTCATTCCTATTTCACCCTACTCTGTTTTTTTTCCCCTTAATACCTTCCCTTCTTTCATTTGACTTGTTTATTTCTCTTAATGTCCTTATCCCTTAATCTTTCCTCTCTCTTCTCCACCCCCACAAAAAGAAACAAAATAAGCAAACAGAACAACAATAAATAAATAAAAAAACAAACAAACAAAACAAAACAAAAGGGGGAGGAGGGACAGTGTAAAAACCTTTTAAAAAAACAAAAAATGGGGGGAAGCGACAGCATAAAAATTTAAAAAGGGGGAAAAAAGAGGGAAAGAGAAAAGAGAAAGAAAAAAAGGGGAGAGGGGGCGAGTCTTCAAGCATCAAATGGTTTCTCTCAGTCCAGATATCTTCTCTTTCATGTTTCCACTACTTCCAGGCCTACTTGCTTGCGCCTTGGTCATCTTGATCTTCTTGCCATAGGCCCCACGCAACTAGCAAGTCCTTGCCTTTTTCAAAAGAGAAGATTCTGAAGAGGACTCCATTCTTCCATTTTTTAAAAAAGACTGGGTGACCCCAGTTGTATCATCTTTCCTTCCTTTGGTTGTGGAATCTATGCCAGTTTGGCCAAAGGCTTCTAGAAACCACTCTTCCTGCATCACTTCTCTATGTCTTGAAGGACACTTTGAAACATTTTTCTTTAGGGATGAATAAACTTGTTGAGTTCAGTTCAGTTCAGTTCCACCTCTCTCCCAGGACTGGCACCAATCAGATCAAATAACACCAGTTAAATCTACAAATTCATTTAAATAACTATTTGGGATGGGGCTTTCAGGTTAACTCAAATGGAAAAAACAGAAAAGAGGTTTTTTTCTTTCATTTTTAGAATCTTTCATAATTTTACAATAGAAAGCCTCTGAAATCTGATTTGGGATTACAAAAGAGAGGTTGATTAAACATGCATATTTACTTCAGAGTTCCTTAATTTGACCCTTGTATGCAAAATTGCCTCATTTGGTTTTCCAGCACTGTCACCAGTCTCACAAGAAAGGCTGTCAGCTGCCAATTAGGACTCAGAGAATACCTTGTGAGGGAATTGGGGGGGGGGGAGTTTGAATTTTTAAAAGAACTCAGGGAACTGGAATGGCTGCTCCTTAGCTGCTTGGTGACTTGTTCACTATGAGAGACCTCTTGTGACTTTCATTTTGGATTGCATTTATTCTTGTTGGCCTGCTACAGATCTAGCTGTTGCTATAGCTATTGCTGTTCCTCCTTATATTTGTTAAACTTTAAATAAATCTTTCTTCTTCTTCTCTGCTTTTGGATTACTTTCTGGATTACTTGATTTCCCAGCTTTTTTGGCCATTTATTTTATTTATATTTTGGAGGGGCCCGCTCCCAATTTTCTTCCTTGTTGCCTGGAGTGCCTTCTTTACTGCCTGTCTGCCTGCCTTTCACCACATCATTTGTGCCTGAATTGTTGGACTGACGCTATCAAAATGGAAGCAGGGTGAGTTTCCTTTCCTTTTTCCTTTCCTTTCCTGATTTACTGAAAGGACCTATATTGGAAAGAACTCATAAGCAAAAAAAGGATCCCCAAAAGACTCCAATATGAAAGCAATATGAACGTTTTCCCCCTGTGCATCCCTAGTAACAATGTTTAAAAGGCTTATCAATTCCTAGGGATTTCTATGTAGGTGTAAAACAACGAGACACCTTACTGACTGCCTCTGCAATATGTGGGAAGAACTCTGTGATCCGATCAGGACTCTTGTGCATCTGCCACAGAAATGCAAATACAACAATGTATCTCTGCATGTGTGCATTTATGTGCCCATGTGCAGATGCATACATTCAAAAATCATCTGAAATTATTCAAATAAATAAATAGATGCTTTCCTTAGCATGTCCAGTTCAGTCCCTTTCATGACAGGGAAGTTCTCCCATTTCTTATTACCTTTGAAACTTACGGCTATTTCTGGAAAGCACAGAGCCAAGGTCAGCCCTGCCTTTCAGTAGAGTGAGGCAGCTGTCCCTCTGGAAGCTGATAAGGCATGCCATGAAATGACAAGAACCAGTGAGCTGTTGAATTTATTATTATTGTATTTTTAGTGCCAAGGAGAGGGAGAAGATATTATGGGAGTTTCTGTTTCAGTTGCCCCAGGAACTTGACTGGTTTATGTAACGTTGTGAGGGGGAAGCCTTTCACTGTGTAGCTTTTTATGTGGAAGAAAGGCAAATTGTCCGGAGACCAATTTAACCACAAAGGTTGGTTGCATCATCTCAGGTTTCATGTATGTATTTGTCCCCAGGCAAATGTTACAGTGAGACCTTCTTCATTCTTCCTTTGCAGTTTGACTCACAATTGAGGTCATCGGTACAAATGTATTTTCAAGGGTATGCAACTCCAGGTATATCATGGCCTGCATGATTCAGGAAAAAGGTGTGTCTTATCACCAACTGCCCTGCCTAATCAATAACAATGACAACTTACATTAGTTCCCACTGAACAGGTGCCAAAATGTTGTAACCAGATTGAGCCGGTAAATGCTGGGGATTCCAGAACTGATGACAGCTCAATCAAGCATGCCCTAGTTGGCTCCCCAAGCTGTTTATTCCAGTTATGATAAGACCTGTCAGGATAAATTTGGGGGTGGGGGGGATCTGTCTCTTCATTTTTACAAGAGTTGCCACTCTAATTTGCCTAAAGTGAAAACTGAGGCCAATTTGAAAGGTGCTCAGATAAAATACTGGTAGACATTTTAAAGGGGAGTTATAAAAATATTCTAGGAATCAGTTCAATGTAGGTTGTTCACGGTGACTTCTTGGAAAACTTACGTTTTCTGGATTACAAAAAAAGTATAGTCCACGTATGCTTGCTGGGGCATCTGGGAATTGCAGTCTGAAAAAGTAACCTTTCCAAGTTTTGCTCCTCTCCCACCAACCAGGGTGAAGACAAGATGTAACTTTTTTTAATGGAACAGGACACCTTTAAGGCATTCAACCAGTTGTGCACGAACTAGAGATGCATGCAAGTGCCAGAGCCTTGGGGCATGACATAGTCCAGCAATAGGGATGCTAGCACAGCAAACAAACAATTTTTAAGGGTACAACACAGTGTTAGCTATTTTGCAAACTAGCCACAGCAGGCAACAACCCCTCTGCTTCTAGGCTACATTCCCAGTCCTGCATTCCTTTGTGATGCTATTTGAATGGCCAGAGGCATCTGAGGGAAGGAGATAGTGGCCATTGCATGTACCCAGCTTAATGCTTCTCTGTCTTCTCAGATAAGTGGGACTTGTTGCATCAACACCCCTGCCATTTAATCTGATATGTTTGAGTGGGTGCACTAAGGTTCAGATTTTGGTAAGATTAGAGGGTTGCCAAGGGACATGAAACCCCGCATCAGGCCTGTCCATATATGAAAGCCCTCCGTCCCACCCTTTGGTTTTGCAGTTGTTGTCCTTTGTTGGTTCTCCTTATGGGAAGCTCTGTCAGTGTGACTTCCTGTCTACAAATGGTGCTGTTCCTCCCTGACAGCCGGATCCCATCCAATCAGATATTACACTGTGAATCAGATGAAGTCACAATGCCCAGCAGCCGATTACATTTACCATGGTGATATTATTGCTGATGATAGGTGTGGCCAATTCAGACTAAGGGCAAAGCAGAGTGAGGGCAATTCAACGAACAGGCTGCTGTCCAATCACCATGTGCCAGGATATACACCAGCCAGATACTATCCAGTGGCACAGGCACTTGTGTGCAAAGCTCAACTATTTTGTGTGGGTATATAAGGACCAGGCCAGCCCTACTATTGGGAAGAGTGAGGCAGCGACTTTAGGCAACTGATATTGGGCATCATGCAAAGGCAACAAATGGTTAGCAAATGGTTCGCTGGTGTTACTTAGAATTTTTACTTCCAGGGAGACAGAACTTGTGGGATTTTCTGTCTCAAGTGCCAAAACAATCAGACTGTTCTTGAGTGTTAGGTACTATGGGGATGGACACCGTTTTGCTTTCCTACTTCAAGAGGCAATTTTGTGCATCTGTGCCTGAATCATGAGCTCTTAAACACCTCAGTTCAATGTAGTAAGGTGAAAGATACAGGGCCCCCATACTGGGGGGCTAAAGGTGGCAAACAATGAAGGCAGAGAGAATTAAATCAAACTATGTCCGTGAAAGCTTATTCCATAACGTTATTCGCCTTTCAGACGTGTTGTTTTGCCTCCAAAGTCTAGCTCTGCCTGCCACCTAGGGTCAGTCCAAGACATGTGACTGCTTGGAGGAAAGGACAAGATGGCAACCCACCAACTCAAAACCAGGTGCAGAAGCTTACTGGAGTGGCATTTCAGCATTGCTTTAACAGTGGGACAGGCTCCTCTTCTAACACTCCTGAGAGCTTCAGGGCAATTCAGGAAGTGCAGGACATGTTGTGTGGCACACACAATGCTGCCCTCCTCTTAAAAATGGGAAAAATCAGAGAGTCCAGGAGGAACAGCTGCGGGCTTAGCTGCTTCAGATGGCTTTTCAAGTGTAAAAATGGCTGTGCCTGTCAGTTTCTCTAATCTTTACATAAAAACCTGTAACATAGGTTGGTATTGTGATGCCCTTACAGCAGAAGTGAAGTGACATATGAGTTCTAGTGATTTATGCAAAGTTACATTGTGATGTCTTTCAGGATTTGTAGAGGTTGGAAAGTTACTTCTTGGGCCCTTTTTGTTGTCCAAAAAGTCACCTTTTCCAGCTCTGCATTGTACTCACTGTTTATGTTTGCCACATTCATTAAAACTCCAGTGTTTACATAAATCAGCCCTTAGAAAGACTGGAGTTCATGGAGATGGAAGCAGGATGAGCTAAAAGGATTTTCCACTTGTGATGAACTTTCAGCTTCCTGTATTACAATATATGTAATGCCACACAAATTGTGTGGCAAAATGGCACAACATGTTGGGGAAAAGCATAATACATCTAGGCTGATGACAACAGTCAGAAAATGTTATGAAAATAGGTCAAACCATTCCCATTCCTCACATTGCATACTCATTCATCCTTTCAGTCTGCTTCTATGATTCAGCAGTTGCATACAAATAACAATCATCATCCCGTGTCTGATTCAGCAAGTTATGTAAGGATTGACATGGATTTTAAAAAAATGTTTATGTGTGCTCTTGAAGCAGGCAAATAATTCAGTTGACTGTATTGTGACTACTTCTGAAGTTATGTTCTTTGGAAAGCACTACCTTTTCTGCACAAAACACAGGAAGCAATATTCTGGAAGAGAAGAAATACAGTGTAAAAACAATACTTCTCCAGCTATGAAATCTTAAAAATGGAAACAATGATTTTGAAGGCCAAAATCTAACAAATATATTAGCAAAAATGTATTGTAGTAGCTTTAGAGCAACTGAGTTGGATCTTGCCGTGGGCATACTTAGAGTAGATTCATTGAAACCAATGACTCATTGAAGTTAATTCATAATTCATGTTCTTAACTTGAAACTTGCAACCCATAAATAGACAGTACTATGTATAAACATTTTAACTAGCTCATTAATTTTTAGTAATAGAAGAAGTAGCTGTGTTAGTCTGTGCTAGCATCTCAGGTAAAAACAAAATAAGATAGCTCACATTAAAATACAGCAGTTAGTCTTTAAGGTGCCTATTTATCTTTATTTTTTATTCTTATTTTGTTTTTAAGTGGTAATGTAACAGTGCACTTTGCATGTCTACTCTGAAGTAAGTCCCATGAGTTCAACAGGACTTACTCTATGATAAATGGTGTATAGGATTGATACTTGAAAGATTAAGGAACAAGCAGCCTAAAATAAATCCATTTTAATTTTCCTCGAGAACTTGCAGAGTTGAGATGATAAAGATGTTGGAGAAGACCCAGTAGGCCTGACTAGACATGCACGTTTTACAAACATTTGTTTTTATATTTGAAACATGTTTGTGGTGAAGGAGAAATATGTTTATTATAGCACATGTGCCATGTTGATGAGAAAAAAATTAATAATAACAGCATTTAATTTTGAAAAGGTGCTGAACCTGTTCTGTCAAAACAGACTTGGAAAATATAGGTGAGAGTTCAGATCTGTGATGCTTTTTCTCTGGAATGGTGTTTTTCTGTAGTAGAAATGAGGACAGTGTGGCCAGAAACTGTTGAGCTGAAACTGTCATCCTCCTTCACCATTGACTGTGTTGTCTGCAGGGCCAGAGATTCCCCATTCTGCTCTGTAAGATGAGCAATGGTGCACACACTCTTGTGGGAGTTAGTATGAAATGAGCAAACTTTCCTGTAAAAAGTAGAGGTGTAGAATAGTCTTGGGCATTTTCTCTATCACATGTTCTGCTTGTATAAGTCAAAACATAGGCCTAGTAAGCCTCGACTACTGTTCTGGGCAATTGGGGAATGACCTAAACACACAGGCTACCCACCCCTGCATTTAGTTCAGAACTCAGTTTGATTAATCCATTCCTGACCATTTGTTTCTGCCTGATGCAATCCAACTTGATCCCGATCTCGAAATCTAGATCAAGATTTGAATATCTGAATCTTCACATCTTCCAGTGACTTCAGTGAGGAACAAAAACAATTGTATATTTTGTTGTTGGTGGTGTTATATATAAAAGCATAAAATCTGGGTCATGGGAGTCCGTTCTCGGCTAATTATTAATTGTGTCCCCTCAAGTCCATTCTGACTTATGGTACCTTTCCTCAGAGTTCTCTAGATATAAATGACTCACAAGTGGTTTACCATTCCTTTCTTCTGGGATACTCTTGGACTATGTAGTTTGCCCAGGGCTACACAGGCTGGCTCTTCTCCCAGTGGGGGATTGAACTCCCAGCCCCTAGCTCCACAGCCAGGTACTCCAATATAGTAAGATATCCAGCCCTCTAGGGTATTATGTACCTTTCAAAATGCTTTTTTTCTTTAGAAAATAATTTTTAAAAAGTCTGGCCAAATAAATGCACAAAATCCCTCAAGAAACAATTGAACAAATATGAAAGCAAAAGAAAATAAATGCTGGGAAGCGACAATAAGGATAGGAAGTCAACCTGCAGGGTGTGAAGAAGAAAACCAATGTGTGACACTATAGTATACCACAGTTCTATAAGTGATTTGCTGTTAGCCAGTGAGATCTAGAAAACAGTGTTGGAGAGAACTGAATATATGCAGTTCATTGATCAGACACCATTCTTCCCTATAAGCAGTGTGACTGAAGAATGCTGGTGAGATTCTAGTCCTGGATTTTAAATTAGAGTGGTCTCTTCCCCTCTCCGCATCACCCCACCGTGATCTTTTCTTTGTATGGTGCTTTTGGAGATGCACCATCTGGCATTTTTTAAAAAACAAAAACACCCCATTTTTTTCCCTCTTTCAGAATGCCAAATCAGGGTAGATCACTTCACACTGGGCCAGTCCATTTCATAACTGAATCAGGGTGATCTGATCGGATCCATTTCAGACCCAATTTAGACTGCCATATAGAATTGAACCAGCTTTGATGCACAGCCCCACCATGCTCAATAGAAGGGAAACCCAAGCAAGGATCTTTGATCATTTTGAAAGGGCTGTGTAGCCAGAGAGGGACTGTCTTTGGCCAGGCATAGCCCTGCCATGGTGCTCATTCAGCCTCTTTGTTGAAGATGGCAAATGGGCAGGGGTGGCAAAACGAGCCCTCTCCACCAGTCCTGCCTGCCTGAGCTCCTGATGCCACACAACTGACCTCCTCCTTAAGTGTTGAGCTCCTACTCAGCTTTAGAGCATTGTTAGCAGGGGGATGCCATTTCAGTTTCTTCCAAACATAACAGGTGTTGTGACCTGGTTGGTAGTTGAAGCTGAGCAGGAATCTTGTTCCACCTTGAATCTGTTGCTGCTGCTGCTACTACTAGGATTGGATAAGCTGTGTTTGTCATCAGCGATGCGATATTTCAGAAATGAAAATGTTCCAATTCACTCTGAAGGTCCCGAGGCTCCCTTGGGATGTTTTTAGTTGTGGGGAAGCTTTTGGAGCTGCAGGATGGGGTAGGGCAAGTCTTTTAATTTCTGATAATTGCCACTAGCAGGATGATTTTACCACTGCTGGTAATTTTTGAAATTAAAGACTTGTCCCCATCCCATGGCCCCCAATGGCTTCCCCATGACAAAAGGGATCTCAAGGGAGCCTCGGGATCTTTGCAAAGGGGAATTTTTTTAATTCCAAAAGATCACCATGGCTGATGATGTCATGAGCCTTCACTGGCAAAAATTAAAGCAACAGGATTTCAGCTGCTGTTTCTGAATAGGTATCACACAAATCTTGCTGCCATCAGTCCTACAAATGCAGATTATTAAAATAGACTAAACTAGTTTTGGAAATCTTCACACTGTTAAACTGCTAAGGAAGAACCCACTGTAATTTCAATTTTACACAATATTCAAATTGTGTAAAAATTATATATACTGTATAGAGAGAGTTACTTCCAGGGCTATTTCATTGCTTGAGGCAGAGTTAAAACAATGCCTTGTACTTACCCAGTGCCTGAAATCCATTAACGAGTCACAACTAGAGCAGGTCCCTTGAATCAGTGGGGATTCGGTGAGTCAACACCTATGTAAATTCCACTGATTCAATGGGCCTGCACCAGTTGCAACTTACTGCTGGATTTCATCCAGTATTTTGCTTCATTTTCATGCATATTAGCTGAAGCCTACAGAATTACCTTTGAACATGAGATAGAAATCTCTTCCCTTGTTTCACATTTTTAAAAAAATGATGATAATGGAGTAAGAATTTGATGCCTTCATAGCATCACAAACTCTGGTTTCTCTCCAGTTCATATAATATGATGCCTTTTCAAGACACCCCAATTTGCTACCTGAGGCCTAATGGTAAGGTGAATTCCTCATGAGTAGCATGAAAGGTGCCACCAAGCCTACTGAAGTTAATGGGGCTATTCAGGAACCAAAGTTAATGCTTCTTTATGACCACTGCCTAATTGCAGTAATTAGAAAATTCAGGGGTGGAAAGAGTGTGAATGGAAGAAAATACGGAACTTATTTGTTCTGTAATCGAGAATACCTCTGAAAGGAAATTGTTGTGAGGTTCAGGGAACCCAATAAAAAGATTCAATATTGAATCACAATAATTTGGCATCATTTTTATCTCCTGTATTGCACCGTAATTTGTCTTCCGGATCCCCAGGGCCAGACTTCATGGAGCCCATTATTTATAAGTGCACTAGTGTCAACAAGCAGCGCTGACTGGCCTAATCTGCCTATTAGTGACAGCTGACTTTGCTTAATAATGTTTTAACAATTGTAGTAAATGTCTTCTCGGTTGTTGAAGGCTTTGTTCAAACATTAGCTAATTAATCATCACGACATTTGCCTCAAGTATTATTGCCGTTCACCCTAGAGATGGCAAACAAGTACAAGTAGTCTTGTCAAAGTGGTAGGGAAAATTGAGATGGGATTGGCCACACTGCCCACAGATTTTTCTGTTCATGCTGTTCTGAGGGTCATCACTACCCTGCAGGGTTGTTATTTTGAATGCTCCTTTAACTATAGTGTTGGCCTGCCAAGTTTGCTTCCTCAAAATGGTGAAGCTCTTGCTTCTAATGTTTGGTTGATGTCTTCTTTCCCATGGGAAGCAGGTTGCGAACTCTAATTTGAAAAATGCACTAGTCCAGCCTTCCTCAACCAGGCACCCTCCAGCCAAGAACGTGGAAAAGTTATGATTCTGAACTACATCTCCCAGAATTTCCTAAACAGTATTGTAAGCTACCATATTTCTATTTTCAGTTTAAGATATATTTCTCTTGAAATAACAGTAACTATTTCTGTATTTCTACCTGAATTAGCATATGCCACGAAGGCTGATGTCCTCCTTTGCCCTCTCTTGTGGTGATGTGTTTCCTCTTTTTCGGTGATATATAGCGACCACCCTGGAATAAAAGTAATAAAACACGATGATATCACATCAATAAATTGGGGAATTCTGGGACATATAGTCCAAGAAAGTAAATTTTCCAGCCTTGAAAAGTCTAGTCCAAACTCAAATGTTTTGGACTGGAACTCCCATTACTCCTAGCTAGCATTCCCACTGGGCATTCTTACTCAGGAGGATGGGAATGGCAGTCCAACACAGCTGCAGGGTTTCACATTAGGTAAGCTTGCCTGGATACACATGCACAACCTCGCAGAGAAGCCACAGAAGCCTTAATCCATTGCCAGACAGCCTGCCTATTCTCTTTAGCCATGATACAGGGAGACTAGAAACAAGATTAGACTTGTCCTCCCCAAGAATTACAGAGACTGACCTTGCCTAGGTCCTAGGTTAGCTGTCAACATGTTGTGCTCTCCCATCCTTTTCAGGAGAAGTTCCTTCTTATCAATTTGTGTGCTAATGGAGTAATGAGCACACTCAGTTCCAGCAGATCATGAGATGTACAGGTTTCCTCAATCTATGAAGCAGCCTCAAGGTAACTAGGAGGTACTGTCTTGGTATATAAATGCAGGTGGTAGATTTGACACCAGAAATTAGGTGGGAGGCTCTGTTGTAGAGCATATTCTTCACAGATGGAAGATCCCAGTTTCACCATCTGGCATTCTCCAGTTAAAAAGGAGCAGGTCACTTAATGAGTTAGGGATCTGGCCACAGAGCCAAAGGTTGGGAGTCCAGTTCCCCACTGTGTCTCCTGTGGGTAGAGCCAGCCTATCTGGCTTTGGGTGAGCGGCACAGTCCCAGGATACCCCAGAAGAAGGGAATTCCAAACCAGTTCCGCATAGTCTCTACCTAAAAACCTTCTGCAAAGAGTCACCATAAGTCAGAATTGACGTGACGACACACAATTATATTAGGAGAGGACATGGAAGGTCTATGTTTGATATAATCCAGGACAACTGTTGCTACTCAGAATGGGCTGGATAGCCTGGAAAGGTTATAGCCATGGGGGGGACGGGAGGTATTATGGAAGTCATAGTAAAAAGAAAATAACTTTCCTAAGCCCTGGCTTTGATTCACGACAGCTTCCTTTGTTCCTCCATGGCAATGGTGAACTCCTTTGTGGAAACCACCACTTTCGGAGAGGCCCTTTAAGGCACTGTGTTCTCTCCTCTTCCTGGAGTGGCTGTGCCTCCCACTTCTCAGGGGAAAGCCTTCCCTTTGAAGGCATTCTCAATGTCAAAGGCTGTCTAAGCCAAGTCTGGTGCAAAGGTACCACAAAACGGGAAAGTTGCCCATCCAAAGTGAGCTCCTGGATCGCAGACTGAGCAGGCGCAAAGGTCCCTGTGTCAACGCCTTTCCCACTGTGGCAGGAATTTCTATTTTCAGTTTAAGATATATTTCTCTTGAAATAACAGTACTATAACTATTTCTGTATTTATACCTGAATTAGCATATGCCACGAAGGCTGATGTCCTCCTTTGCCCTCTCTTGTGGTGATGTGTTTCCTCTTTTTCGGTGATATTTAGCGACCACCCTGGAATGAAAATAATAAAACACAATGATATCACATCAATAAATCATGTAAACTTTGGGAAGAATGTTTGCTTTGTCAACAAAGAGAAGTACATTAGATGAACGGATGAACAAGTGCAATATAATTTCTGTCTTTTGGAACAGTTTTCCATGTGATCGTATGAACCCTTGCCAGTTGTCTGATACTGTGGGTGGTGAAGAAAAGTTATGTCACACCGTTCTGAAATATTCTCCTTTCACCTATGCTTTTCACCTCCTGATGGACAACAGTCTGGAACTAGGCCCTGGAAAAGTTTCTTTTCTGGGGGCTTGGCTCCCAGAATCCCACTCCTAGCATGACCCGGAACCTCTACCTTTTTCCCAGGACCTGGGAGAATTTCACATTTTCTAAGTTCTTTCCAGAATTACAACAAATGCTTCCTCTTTCTCCCTCTTCTGTCTTCCAGTAATAGGAACCGTTGGAGTTATTTCAACCTCATATGCTGCCTTTTAGTAGGTTTGGTTGGGAGGAACCTTTCTGGGCTGGAGTGACTGTCAATCAATCCAGCAGTGACCAATTGTTCCTTCCCTGCCTCTTATTTCAAAGAGAGCCATGCCTCTCTGCTTAAGTGTCTTTTCCCCTCTCTTTTAGTTTGCTGGCAGTTACAGTAGTAGTTATGCAATTGTGCAGTTAGAGTACAGTTATATGTGTGCAGTTTGCAGGAGTCTGCTGCAAGCAGTCAGCAGTGAGTCTGTTGAAGCCTGCTACTGCAAAGCAGTAATCTTTGTACGGTATGCTGTTTTTGATCTGTTCAACTGTGAGTAAATGAAACCTTTTTTTAAATTTTTTCCAACGTCTCAGAGTGACTTACTGAGACTGTAAGTACCAGTTGATGAGGCAATAAGAGGTGGTTTACTCTGGGGAGACGTGAAACTAATTCTGCTTTGTAAGCTCCTGCACTTCTGCTGTGCAGCTAGAGGCTTTTGAATCAAAATTCAAATCTCTGCAACAGGAACTGGGTACCTGAGCAGCTTTGGAACTGATTTTTGAGGCTCATAAATAATCAGTGCCTCATAACCTGCTTTTCTGCTACAGCTTCACCATCCCTGTTCAGGCTCCTCTGTTTTTATAGCTTCTCTTGACTAATACAGGTAGTAATTTTGGTTGCTAAACTGTTTATTGGGTTTACCTGTTTATTGCCAGGTTTATGACAGCAATTATTCTTTCGAAGCCCAACATTTATTTGGTTCTCAAATGTGTATGTTCCCAATTTACATTATGTGACTAGACAATGACTAAGGAGCTAATTATATAAAGATTATTGTGTATGTCAGATCTGCCAATGACTCCTATTTGTGTAGTATTTGCACACTGGGATGTCTGGGTGAAAGTCACGCATTGTTGGGAGTGAACAAGAAGGGATAAATAGTCCCTGCCACCGAAATCCTAGCCACAAACATTGTGCCAGACAAAGGTGTTTCATTTAATCAGAAATGGGCTGGACATCTAAATAGATGTTCACCAGTTGAATAGCAGTCACATTATGGCAGGAGGTCTAATGGAAGGTTTACATACAAACCTCTACTTAATAGCATTCTTCTCTTACAATTCCAGCCATGAAAGCAGAGTGCTGAAACTGTTTAACGGTTAAAAAAAAAAGTGTGCTTCCACAATGGTCAAAGAGCTTTGCTGTATGGATGGGTAGAGGTATTTTTATTTTCTTGATTCTCACCCTCCCCAACTCACTTGAGTGCACATTTACTCAAATTATGTCCCACCAAGAACACAATGGACAAACACCTATGGAAAAATAGGTACCGTCTTCTAAGAGTATTTTTTTTTTTAAAGGGAACCTTTCAAAGGAAGGGGGAATGCCAAGTGGTTGAGAAGGGGTGTATAATTTTTCCTTCCAGTCACTTTCCCAGTAAAAATAAAAGCCACTCCTAGCTGTGTGGAGGGAGGGAGAGATGAATATCTGTATTCCCTTCCCATTTTTGGAAAAGCAAGTGAACAATTTTGTGGGACGGTGCGGGGGGGGGGCACAGCAGGTGAAAGGCACGGTTTAGAGACCCTTCCCTTCTAATCAAATTCACCATCTTTTCCGGCAGCTTTTCATTCAAAAGAAAGAATAGGATGAATAGCATGGCTCGCTTGGCCATAAATCTAACTTCAAGGAAATAGACAAACCACAAGATAAAAGTTTTCAAGTTATACCAGGTAAAGACTTGACAGCTGGACATGTCTCTTGGATTCTGCATGCTGCTGTGGCTTCTGGACCCAGAAGAGCTCTATCAGTATCCAGATCATCATTTATGAATTATGATCCAGTGGCTATGTGCAGAGTTTGGAAAGGAGTTTTGAATTTCTGGTAAAATTCCTTTTTTTTTTTTTTGATGCAGTAAAAGTACAGAGACCCACAGGGGAGAATAACTACAAGTTTTCCAGAGTCCAGCCTCTTCTCATTAACTGGCACTTAAAGTTTCAATAACTCACTCTGAGATATTTGTAGGAGAAAAAATAAAAATATTTGTACTTACACTTGCTTGAAATTACAGACATGCATGCTGCTTTCTTTACTGCACATATATTTAGCAACCAACTGAACAGATCAACAGCAAACAAACAACTGCCACCAAACGAGGAAAGCGGGGGGAGAACACTCAGCAGAGAGTGAGTGAGGCTCTCTTTGAATTCAAAGGCTGGTAGGAATCATTGATTATTGCTCAATGGACAGTCACCCAGAAAAGTCCCTCCCAGTCATACAAACCACAGACAGCATGCGAGATTGCAAGTAAACCTCCAATAGCTTATGCAGTAACCTCTTTGTATGCTAGCCTCTTAGGTACCTGGACTCATGAACAGGATGAGAATCAAACCATTCCTGTTGAAAGCAGAGGGATTGTAATAAGAGTGTGGCTATCTGCAAGTTGCTCAGCTGCAACAAAATATTCTTCCCATCACCTGGTTTGCTCTCAGGAGGGAAAAAGATGTTGGTCAAACAATATGGAAGCCAACCACTTACAGTACAAAAGAATCTCATGACAAGGTGAGAGGATTATGGCAGGGTTAAGTACAGATGCCAACTTTGCAGTCAGAAGTGAAGCTTCCTTATGAAAACAAAGCACCTTTCTTAGTGCTAGTTTGAGATTTCCACAGATCTGGAAATTGAAAATTGGTTTGATTTCTGGAGAATAAATGGCCCTCGGGGTGCAACTGCTGACTTCGTTTGCAAATTGATTGCATAGACCTGACAGTTTTGGGGGAAAAAAAGACATTTCTGGATGTTTTATTACCTTTTAATTGCAAGGCTGACACCTTGTACAGTCTGGCCCTGAGACACAACTGGTTGGATCCTGATTTCGTAGCGTGGCATAGGGCTGGCTGAAATGGACTGCAGCCCTCGTTCCCCTGCAGCACCAGGGTCCAACCCCTCAAACTGCCATAGACGGCCAGAGGGCTCTTGGTGAGTGAGAGAGATTGTGGTATGTTGATGGAGAATTGGAGGATCCCACACCTCCCCAAACAGGATGGGAAGACGAAGGGATCTTCCACAAGCCAAGCCCTCCCACCAGTGGAATCAAGATGTTGAATCCAGCCCACTGACCGCTGAATACACAGATCTTCAGTTCTCTAGGTATCTGGATCTATGACGTGTTGAGGTAACTGGAAGACTTGCCTTTCTTCTCCATTGTAATGCCATTAAGGTATTGTTTTCCCTGTTTAAAACTTATATAGATTGAGTTACCAGCAGTCCATACAACACTCCTGTAAGGTAGGCTAGCATTATTTGTTTGTTTGTTTGTTTGTTCATTTGTTTCACCACATCATGTGGATGGAAGTCAAGAGACAGTGTCTTCTGCAAGGCCACCAGAGACTTCCAAGTCTGTAGTGAGATTTGAACCTGGATTTCCCAATGTGCAATTTTTCACAGTGTACTGCTCTTCAAGAACCTAGCATTCCAAGACATTCTAAGCCAGTGGTTTCCAACCTTGGATGTTCCTGGACTAAAACTCACAGAATCCTTCACCACTAGCTGTGCTGGCCACAGAGTTGCGGTCCAAGAATATCTGGGGACCCAAGGTTGAGAGCCACTGTTCTAAGTCAAAGGCAAAGGGTCTTATATCTAGACTTGACATCTCTCTTCCACCACCCCCTGTTTCTGTCCTGACCTTCTCCTTACTGATGTAGCAGTTGGAAGGACAGGCAGAAAGTTTGCAAAATGCAGCCCATATGAAACAAAGAGTGCTGTTGAGGATGATCAGTTTTAACTGTGTCTTCTTTTTGTTTAAGGGTGTGAATCAGCTCACCTGTAAACTTTAATAACTTGGCAAATGACCTCAGTATTTGTAAGTGCTAGTTAAAGGATTTTCACAAAAAGAGCATAACACCTGAAGGCTCAGGTACTCAGTACAGTACTTAATACTGTCTTTGCCCAACCGGCTATCTCACCTACACCCAGGAACGATGTCTAGCTGTATTTGCTTCCTAGTGAAGGGAGGAACTAAACATTATACAAAATATAGGATGTCTATCTAAAACAACAGTACTGGTGCAACCCTTTTCATACTATGTATTAGAAATAGGTGATATGGCATCCTGTCACAGCGTTGTTTGTCTCCTTCTTCAGCAGCCATGGATGTGGCACAGAGGTGCAGAAACGCACAACATTCTGATGTTACACCATGGGGTTCCATTATTCAAAATTATGGTGAGGGAGAGAGAGAAAGGGCCACTCGGCACAAAGCTGCCATCTGTGACGGTCGCTCCAAGACTTATCTTACAGGGTGGCTTTCCTGAATCTCACATTGTTCCATCATTGCTCTCCAATTTGACAATTTGCAGCCCTTAGGAAATGAGAATTGTATGCAGTGGCAACGGCTGGTGCTGCCTAGAGCTGGGGTGGCATGGAGAAGAATACCATGGGCGGAACCAAGGGATCACTCACAAATATACAGTGACCACGTGCCACATTTATTTACATGCACACCATCACCCAACTACCCTTATTCATTCACTTCGACACATTCACAAGACACACAGCACTCAGTTCACACTCATGCACACATACACACTGTACCTGCTTCACTCAGAAAATATCCCCCCCCCATGCTCCACACCCCCATGTTACTCCCCATTCCTGCTACCTCAGTATTCTCCTGACCCGCATTCTGCTTTTCAGACTCTCCAGCTGCTCTTCCCAACCCCCTGCACCACTTCCTGGAACCCGTGACACACACTCCACGCACCACACACACACACACACACACACACACACACACACACACACACACACACACACACACACACACACTGCTGCCTCCTGGACCCCTTGTCAATCTCCACATCCCTCTTCCATTTCTTTGCTGTTCAACCGCTTTGGGCTTGTGCCAGATGCCACTGCTGTGAAGAGGGATGATGGGAAGAGAGAGACCAAGGACTCAGTCCTCCTCCTGACAAGCCTCTTCTTTCCTTGTTCATGTGCACTCTCATGGGCACCCATTTTCCAAAAAGAAAACAATAGCTTGTGTGCAGATTCAGGAGGTCAACACCTGCTTGTATTTGGAAAACAGATAGCAATATGGTCTTCCCACATAAGCTGAAACTTGAGATTCAGCAACCAGAGGCCAGTACAAATGTTATACATTTGAAATTAAAGAATTCTGTGTCCAGAACTCTGCTTCAGGGACTGGAGCTAATCTAGATTTTGTAGGCATCTTAAACTGGCAGGTTGGAGCCTCTGACTGAGCCAGCACGGTGTAAAGAGTTTGAGAATGGGCCTCGGGAGATCCTGCCCATTGCTTGGCATCTTGTTTATTAGTCAGTAACTGGGGCCATGCAAGGATAATGTCTCCATCAAGCACTGGACGGTGCTCCAGCAGCCGTTGCATAAACAGTTGATTCCTATGTCTGGCCATCCGTCAGGCTGATTAGATTTTCTTGTGGTTTGCCCATAGCCAAATGAACTCTGTGGCCAGTATGTGATGTCTCTCCAGGTTTGGCAACCATCTGGCTTTAAGCACCAACAACACAAATAGCTAACATGTATAATTAAATACTTACAGTATTATGACCTTGGTTTTAATCCATGCATTATGGTTTTGGGTGTTTCTGACCTGACTTGCCTACAAGAGTCATCAAAGATACAGTAAGCTTCAGTGAAAATCAAAAAAAAGAACTGAGGTTCAATAGGTTATAGTAATGATATTGCTGTATGTAAATAAGCTGGAGGAGGGGAAGATTTCAGGCAAATCTTTTACCCGCCTCTCTTGAAGCTGCCCTGTTCCTCTCCACAGGTCTTGCCTTGTGCCTGTGGAATGCTTTGAGACGAGGCTGTTTAAATAATAAACATCTCACCTACTTTTCACGTAGGTGTGTTGTAGTTATTGCGGTCGAGCCCTGAGACTAGCTGGCAACAACAGGTGATTAAACATGAATCACCTTTCAAAGAACATTCTTCTATCTGGTAGGAGATAATTTCTGTGAAGGGATCAATTATCTTTTTGCAATGTGCAAGAGAAAACAAACAGCGAGATTATTTCGAAGAAGCTGGAGAGTGTCCAGTTATTAAGCTGCACAAAACAATGGCAACCGAGGCCCAGAAGAGTTGGTGTCAAGGGGTCCCGTTTGAGCACCCATCTCCATGAATTTTTCATACTGACAATGTGGACTACTGAGGATTAAATGGAAAGTGCAGTCCTTGTATAGCTACAGCAAGTGCTTTCCCCACTTCCAGCCTCTGTTGTGAATGTGATCGTGCAAGCTTTATTTGGCCAGGGCTTATAGCACAACGGATGCCCGGTGTAGTGTAATCTGAGGAAGTGGACTTCTCCATGAAAGCTCACATTATAATGTAGCTGTCTTTAAGGTGCCACAACATTTTTGTCTTCTTTATTTTTTTATTTTTCAAGTGGGGATTTGAACAGGACTCTGGTTCGAATCCCCACTTGACCATGGAAATTCATTGGGGGAATAGAACTGATAAAACCACTCCTTAAATATCTCACTTACCTTGAAAGGTAAGTGAGATAACACTTAACCCTGTTAGGATTACTGTAAATCAGCTTAGACTTGATGGCACAAAGCAACAACAATAGCACAATATTCCTGCGTTTTTGTGTGGTATAGACATGAGAATCATAATTCTCTCTCCCTCTCCCTCCCTCCCTATCTCTCTCTCTCTCTCTCTCTCTCACGGATGAATGTACATGAACACTTGTTCATGACGCTTTCCAAAGAAACACCACAAGGACAGGTCTCTTCCTCAAGTCGTTTATAGTCAAAGAGGTAATGAAACTGAGATAACAAAATAAGAGAGGAAGATGTATACGAGAATTGGCAGGAGTAAAATGCAACCCAGTTGATTTTGTGTGTACAGCTTTGTTTCTGTAGGGGATGAAAAGCAAAGGAAGGTATGCCAAAAACTTCCTAGGACAGATACAGTTTGAGGAATTGTTATGAAGGACAGGAGAATGGTGGCACAATGGTTCTTAAAGAGTCTTATACTGCATTTATTGTAATGTCGAGAAGAGGGATGGGGAAATCAGATGTTTAATAGCATTAAACAGTGCCAGTACTGTCAGCTTGGACTGACTCCCCATGGTTTCAGGCAAGATTCTTTCCTAGTCCAGTTTACCACCACTCCGCTCGACCCTTGCCCATCTTGGCTAATTGGGGAATCTGCCAGGGGGATTCATACATGGGTCCAGGAAGCCGTCAACGCCTCTTTGAGAGAGGGAGTGGTCCCCACCGCCTTAAAAGAGGCGGTGATTCGACCACTCCTTAAAAAACCTGAATGGGGTTGCACTCCCCCTGAGGGACAGGGTCCGCAGTCTGGGGGTGCTCCTGGACCCCAGTCTGGCCCTGGAGGCCCAGGTGGACTCGGTGGCCAGGGGTGCCTTCCTGCAACTGCAGAAACTGTTCCAGCTGTGGCCCTACCTGGACGAACGGAGCCTCATGACAGTCACACATGCACTGGTAACAACCCGTTTAGACTACTGCAATGCGCTTTACGTGGGGCTGCCTTTGAAGACGATCCGGTGACTACAACTGGTTCAGAATCGAGCTGCACGACTGGTGAGTGGAGGAGCTGTGAGAGAACATATTCAGCTGATTCTGGCCAGGTTACACTGCCTACCCGTTGTTGCCCGGGCCCAATTCAAAGTGCTTGTTTTGACCTATAAAGCCCTAAATGGCTTGGGCCCTGGATACCTGAAGGACCGCCTCCTTCCATACGAACCTACCTGGCAACTGAGATCTAGCCAGAAGGCCCTCCTGAAAGAGCCGTCCCTCAGTGAGGTGAGAGGGGTGGCCTGTAGGCAGAGGGCCTTTTTGGCAGCTGCCCCCAGTCTTTGGAATGCCTTCCCAAACGACATCCGACTGGCACCAACGTTACTGATATTTCGGCACCTGGTTAAAACCTTCCTGTTCTTGAAGTTTTTTAATTGAAGTTTTTAATTGAAGGTTTTAATTTTAATTTTAATTTTAAATGATAGTTATGGATCTAGATTGTTTTTGTAGATTGTTTTTGTTTTTGCTTTTGTAGAGTATAGATGTAACTATATTGGTTTTTAGTGTGTCTGTTTTTAACTGAACTGTTTTAATTGATGTTGGAAGCCGCCCGGAAACTCTTGCAGAGTGCAGGTGGCATACAAGTTGAATAAAATAAATAAATAAATAAATAAATAAATAAATAAATAAATAAATAGTCCTCTCAGGAAATCTCTTATACTTCCCAATGGCTTCCCATTCAAGAACCAACCAGGTCTAACCCTGCCAAGCTTCCAAAATCAAATGAGATTGGCTTATTCTTGGAGGGATGATAATATGATTTTTTTAAAATATAAAGGACAAAAACCAATAGTTTGGTCCTATAGCCTCCCATGAGAAAAGCAATGTAAGGGATAGCTGTATGCAAGCATCAAGAAGAGTTTCCCTCACTGTCTAGAGTCTGCAGATCGGCTTGTCTTGTTTGGCAATTGGTCTTTGGGACCTAAGTACAGGATTTCTTTGAAATATATCCTTCCCCAGATTACAAATCCCAGGATTCTATATACAGCCATGGCTGTTAAAGTGGTATCAAACTGCTTTGACTGAGAGGGCGGAGACACCCTTTGATTCAGTGCCTCACAAATGTTAACGGGATGCTTCTTGCTGACTTTAGGCACTTGGAGGGGACTGGGTTTTGCTTCTTAACAGCAGCGTTGCTTTTTGCTAGCTTGAGTAATTTCCTCTTCCACAAAGTTTCCCCCCCCAACAGAACTGTACTGCCGCCTGTCTCCTTCCAACCTTCTGCACTGTGAGAACATTTAGAGATGGTCGCCTTAATCTCATCCATCTGTTCTTTCATTATGATGGGTGGTGGTGGGGGGTGCATTGAGGAGAAAACAATCCTTTCCAGAAGGTTGCTTTAGGCGGTGTATATTTTTTTTTTGTCAATATGTCAAAACAGACTAATATTCAGAACACTATCAGACAAACTGTTAGGCTTTCTCTCTCTCTTGAAAACAGGTGACTTTTGATGTGGAGGAAGGTTTGAGCAAGACCAAAAATGCTTTGTTTATTTTTATTTTATAAAAAACAATCATCCAATGTGAAAAATAATTTAATTCATGCTTTCTGGGTTTAAACCATCTTTTGTTTTAGAAAAGTATAAAAACCAAATGATAATTGTGTTGCATTAAACCATGACTGTGTTCCAGTTTGCGTATTGGTCTGCAAATTGTAAAAGAGGGCAGTTCGTGTTAAAGTGCAAGTCTGACAAATGTTAACCCCCAATCCTACCCTTTCTTGCTTCTCCTAACACAATATTAGTTTTTAAAAAAACATCATGGAGACTTTAGAAAACCAAATACAGTAAAATGTGTACTGTATATTTACAAAATTAGCAAAGAACATGAACCGGAAGGAAAAATAAAAGTAGCCACAAAAAAAGTAATATGAAAACCGGCATCTGTTTTAAAGTGTCTTCTTTAAAACAAATAAGCTGCCAGAAAATTCTAAAATCCTCTTAGTGAATATTCAGAACCACGTCCAGAAGGGACATTACAATGTCTTTATTCTGGTGCCGAAGGAATGGAGCTTGTGGTCTAGGGAGAAAGCTGCTGTTATCAAATTGAAGGATGGAACAATGCAGTGTGACCCTTCTAGATGGCAATCTTTGTTTACATTTTGAGGGGATTATGACAGGAATTAAGGATTGCCAACTGGACAGAAGGTTTAAAAAAAGACCTATGAATATGCTGTTACGTCCTGATGCAGAATGTAAGGTTTACATGTTGTTGAATAAAACAAAGAGAGTCATGTGGTCTTTACACAATACAAATGCAGGAGAGACGATACGTTTATTAGACCACTAAAAAAAAAATCAAACAATTTGCAAGCTTTGGAATTCAAATCCACTTCTTCAGGCCCTGCACCAAAATTGCAGAAAAATAATTATAAATTATAATAAATTATTATAATATAATAATTTGTTTGGTGTTTTAGTGGTCTAATTTTATATTATTTTATTGAATAGTTAACAGATTTTCTAGGTCTGGTTTTTGCTCTTTGGTGCCACACTTGTATCACTTGATAAAAACTTCGCTAAAGCAGAAATCCTATGCCTGGAGTAGGTTCCAGTAAAAGCAAAAGGGTTTAAATCTGAGTAGACACATACAAGAGGGATTGTACCCTACGTCTTCATTCTTATACAAATGTACATAGCTGAGTTGAAGTCCCTTCCCACTGAGCTTAATACAACCACTCCAGTCATGTGACCATGAAGATATTGCCAAACTGGCAGCTTCCCAGTAGTGTTACCTTTGGCCTTGCTGGTGGGAGCTGCAGTCCAGGAACATCTGTTCAGAGCACTATATGTGCTTTTATATATGTGATTTCCTAGTGGTAAGTCTCATTAAGTATAGCGGGCTCTGACAAGATTGTAGTCTTAAACAGGTTATAGCTTGGGCAAGAGGGCATCTCCCCCAAATTACAGGACAGCTCCTCCCAGCTTGGTTTATGGCCCACCCCTCTTTACACTGTAAACACAAAATGCATACTTATGTGGGGAAAGAGCATTGCCTTGTCCTGTGGTATGCATTATCCCTGCTTTTTCAGTAATGAAGTTAATGGGAACTCCCTAATCTGCCACTCCAGGAGTATATCATTTGGAAGCTGGGGGGGGGGGGGGGGAGAAGAGAAGGAAGTGCTCCTATTCTGAAAGCCCCATAATAAGACTTGTGGAATCTACAGCAAGTGGGCGGTAACTGGAGTGGATGTGAAAAATAAAAATAACATGAAGTACTTGATAGACAAGTTCTGAGCTGCCATTCTCAGGATAGTTGTAGGCCTCTCAAATTCTTAGCAGTTCAGACAGGGTTTTGCTAGCTCTGGTTACAAGCCCCCAGCAAGCAATACACAACAGAACATAAGCAAGGCCTTCTGGTGGTCAAATATGTACGGGGTGTGTGTGTTGATCCCATGATCTTTCAGATAGGTGATTAATTAGTAAGAATGGAAGGAAGAAACATAAACTCCAGTTAATATGCAAAGACAGAAAGGGAAGACAAGGTTTATATAGTAGATGAACCCCACCCTTAACACCCTTAAACTGCAATCCTGTACATACATCCCAAGAAGTAAGCTTCATTGGGTCTCATTTAGAGGAGAAAGGTGGGACAGAAATATTTTAAATAAAAAATAATAAATAGATTTCATCTACATTGAGCATTTAGTCAATTCTTCTTGAACCCATTGTAATGGTATAGTATCCTGGTATCTAAATGATACAAGGCTGAAACTAGTGTCAACGGCATCAACGTGGGACAAAGTGACTTTATATAGGTGGTACACAGTATTGGAAACAAAATATTGCTGTGTAGCACTCTTGCTGAGAAACGGCTGAGTCCCACGAGATTTTTCACCTCTAGTATGAGAATGAGACAAAGAGCCCTTTTTGTTTGTCAAAAGGTTGCTTTCTGCAACTTGCACAAAATGTTCACACAAAACTAGCATCTTTGCTCTTTGTGAAGCAAAACACATATACACAGCAAATATAGCAGGACTGAATGATTGATCAGTAAGATGCAAATAAACCCTCTAGTGTTTCTCATTTTATTAAAAACCCACGCAATAAAGCAGTATTATTGTATTTTGCACACTTTGTGCAATTTATGCAATTTGAATCAAACTCATTATAGCAAATGCAAGAACTTTCATTGGAATTGTCAGAAATTATCTGCTTTGTAGATGGGAGAAAAATGTCAAGATTTCTCATTTTTGCATGAGTTTACATCTGTAATCAACAGAGAGAGAGAGAGAGAGAGAGAGAGATCTTTTCTATTATCTAGTCTTCTTCTGCCCTGGTTTAATGTAGACATGTGCTTTGTATGTCATGGCACAAGGCTTAGATTTACAAAAATCCAGATTATCCTTAGAGAGGAAAGTTTAGTCTTGGATGGTGAAAGCTGTTAGTGTTTGATGTTGGTCCATCTATATATGAAATATGTCAGTTTAGAGGATAATTCTTTCATTATCAAGTTCTTAATTACAGTTCACAAAATATCTAAATAGCAAGGGCCACTCTGCAGCGAATGTTTTTCTTATGGAGAGAAAGCCTCCATGTAGGCAAAATGTTATATGTGACCAGATGCTTAGTTTGATTCAAGGAAGGTGAATTGCACATTGGAAATTTTCATGCTTTGAGCTAGCCATAGCTGCTAATAGGATATAATCTTGACTGGCAAGCTTAATTCAAAAGGAAGGCAAAGAACAGGGGAACAGGATTCCAGGGTCAAAGAGTCACACAAGCAAAACATTTGACCAGTGCAAGTTTTATGGTTAAGATGATGACAATGTAGATGTAGCCATTTTTCTCCTGGAGGTATTAATAGTGCATTTATTTAATATTTAATGGAACCCGCCCTGAGTAGACTCTGTCTAAAATGGCGGGATAGAAATCTAATAATAAATAAATAATTAATAAATTTAAAATATTTATTTAATATCTTTCTCCTTAAAAGGGAAACAAGGCAGCTTAGCCTATGCTTTCAACATTTATTTTGCTAGTATTGGTGGTACTCTTCCTATGTGCAATATTATGAACTGCATAATCATCACAGATGCTCTCTGAATTTTTATAGTCACAACTGCCCACCTGTTGCAGCTTTGCCAGTCTTCATTTTCCTTGATTTTTTTAATCTACTGAAAGCATACCTAAGAGATCAAAGCAAAAATAACATCAAGAGGTGTGCAACAAAGCGGCACAAATTACACACAATGAATGAATTCAGTGCAACAAAATTGAGTAAGAATTCTTAACAAACATGAGAGCATAAAGTAGGATCATCAGAAAAGAAGCCTTAGGTGTGGTCACTTCTTTGAGATGTTGGCTGACATGAATTATTGTTGCAGTCACACCCTGTTCCAAGTATATATAGTTTAAGAATGGATCAAAGGAAGCTCAGATATATGTGTAGAAATGATAAAACATAATTGTGTATTGGCTTCTGTTTTCCTTAGTGCCTGAAGAGATGCCACTGATTAAGTAAAATCAGTCAAATGTTTGTTCTCTTTTTAAAAAGTTTCATTGCCCTGTTGTGGTAAAGTTTGGAAGCAGGAAATAATTATGAGAAAATATATGGGGAAAATAAGCAATAAATCAATAAATAACTCCATTTTGGACTTCCTTAGCTTCAAAAACCCTATCCTAGTTGTGTGATTCTATGGGCTCTTCATCAAAGGCAAATTTAGCTGAAATCTATGAGACCAAGTTTGAAAGAACATTTAAAAATAGGGCATAAGAAACATTTCATGTGTGAAATAGCATTTTGTGAAATGTATATATTTATAAAAATTGTCCCGTGTTAAAATGTCGTTGCAGCTTACGTCCAAGCCCTTTGTCAGCAAGGGCTTCCTATCCCCTTGCTATTTCCAAATATATATCTGCTTATGGTGCAGTACAGATAGGAATAAAATTATGGCTGCAGAAATAAAGTAAAAAAGAGTATTGCAGGGCTGTAGAAATAAAATAAAGAATTTTGTGGTATCCCAAAGTATTATTTGGCATGAGCTGTTATGGACTGTGGCCTGCTTCCATGAGATGACCCAGACAACATAGGCTGCATGTTTATTTTAATATGCTCTAATCAGATACTACTCTGTTTTATTCAGATTGGCAAGTGATTGCCTCTCTAATTACTGATGAGGAATGAATCGGAACACATCTAAGTCTTTTCAGTGGTATGAATCTGCTGTGTTGGTTTTCTTTTTGTATGGATTTCCCTGCTCTCCATCATTCAGAGACAAATACAGAACAGATGCACATTGCATTCAGAAATCCACTCATTTGAGGACATTACAAATGCATCTGATAGTGTGCAAATTTCAAATGTACACACACAGAAATGTATACCTTTGGGGGGAAAAATGCCTGCCCGTAGTTAATGGATCAATGTGTGTGAATAATGTGTCCCATTTGAAAATCTGCACATTCTAAAAGTAAACCAAATCAAATAGATTCCCCAACAAAACAACAGCAACAACACACACAGAAGGTGCAGATTCTCATGAAGGTGCAGAAGGCTCATGAAAGAAAGAAGTTTATGGAATAGACTTTCAGACATTTCCAATCATGAATTGCCTTCTTGTGGCGGTGTGGTGGAGTGAGCGCATATCTACAGAGATGGTCTTAGGTGAAGGAGCAGCAATGTGGGCATCTGTGGAAGCAAGGAGCATAGCAGTAATAGATGTATGGCTGTTGCTGGAGGCTAATGCTAGTCAATTTGCCCCAAAATTACAGATGCAACAGATCAAGCATTTAAATGAGAACTGGTAGCACATTGTTCCTGGTCTCACCATAAAGGTGAGTGCAAGATTTGAATTCTGGTTTCAAGAACTATGTTCATGGTGTTTTGCTATTACCTCTACACTTTCTCATTAGTACTACAGTATGAATTATATAAACAAGTCAATTATGACTGTGTTTGAGGCTGAGATGACAAAACGATGAGGACCACTGGGCAGGATGACATTTCAAACTCCTGTTTTCTTTTTTATTTTATGCCATTTGATGTGTCGGATGTGATTATGTAAGAGAAGGCTGCTGATCCCTGTCTTTGAAACTCTTCAGTCATAGCCTGGAAGTACGAAAAAATTAAATATTGCCAACCCAGTAAATTTTAATATTTCTGCATAGCAACTAACACTTTCCCCTGTGTGGATGTGCTATTCCCTGGGTACAGCATCACTAAAATTGTGAAGTTGGTGGAAGAAGACATTTTCTTGTAACGTTGCAAGTAAACAAGCAAGCAAGCAAGCAAACAATCAAACAAACAATCAAACAAACAAATAAGGCAGCTGCAAATATGATAGCTTTTTAAAGGCTCAATCAAGAGGAGTTTACTTAAATGCTGGTCCATTGACTAGCACCATTATTATGAATCCACACACAGGCATCCCTTGATACTGCATTGCTCCTCCATAATGAAGCCTCAGCTGAATGTATGAAGGCATCCAGTCTATGGTGATTCAGTGAATGTGAGCCATTTGCTCAATTCAAACTGCTAATGAACGATGAACCTGCATGTGTGTGGAATGGTTGTCCCCCAATTTTGGGATGAGAATGAATCTCCTGCTGACTGTCAACACAAACACAACCACTAAAGATGGTGAATCTTGTTTTTTGGCTTGTGCATTGATCCTGCCATTTGAGGACAGAAGGGTTCAAGTGGCAAAGTACTCTGAGTTCACACTTCAGAGCAAAAACAAAATATCTCAGAGGAGCCAAACATACAAGCTGTTGTTTGCTAGATAACACCGTGATTTTTTTTTAGTTAGTTGAGCAGCACCTAGAGTTCCTAAATAATCAGTCTTCCTACCCCACCCCCTGGGTTCTGCTATCCTATAACAAGGCCTTCTCACAACAGTGCTCATGCCATCTGGAGCTCTTTTGTTCAGGACTTTGATTTAGAAAAATGCATTTCCGTAGGAAAAATAACATTTGGTAGAGAGTTGGCGACAATAAGAACCCAGTTGCCAGAAAACACACTTACCATGTGGGTGGTTCAAATGGCAATTAAACTTGTTTTCCCCCCATGTTCCCAGAGGTACTGCAGTTCGACCAGTAGCCCCTGAACGTCCTGTCTCCTAGGCATATGACAAATAGGATTCTCCTAGGTACAACCTTACATTTAATTGCCAGTATTCATTGCTTCCCAGGAAAAAAAGTGAGGAATGAGCAATGGTGGTAAGGGGATCTGCTAAAAATTAAAGAGCATCAGGAGAAGATACTTTATGCTAAGTCAGATCTCTGGCCCACCTAGTTCAGTGTCATCTGTGTACCAGCAGCCAGTGGCATCCCGGAGATTAAAACAGGCACCTTTTCTAGCCCTACTTAAGAGATCCCAGGTACTGAGCTTGGAAACAATGCCTTATAAGTAATGATGTTACCTGTACACTTTTTACTTTGGGAGAAATGAAGGAATAACAACATTCTTATTTTTTAAAAAAAACATGACTGGAAGGATGTTACTTTTATCTGTAATGAATGACAGTTCCTTTTTCTCATGACGGTTCTCAGGATAAAATGCTCTTAGTTAACTAATGAGGTGCTGGAGTGGGTCTCAGTTGAGTTCTTGGTCACACACCCAACTATACATTTGAGACGCATCTTAGCACCTTGTCAGTTCGCTGCAGTTAGATGTGGCAAGTTACACAAACTGCACAACACGAACACTAGTAAGCTTCTGGCCATTAACTCAGAATCTGACATTTCCTAGATCCAATATCAGGAAAAGTATATATAATTTAATTAACCCTGTGTGTTATTATTCACAATATTAATGCTGATTAAATTGCCATAATTAAATTTAAAAGAAGTTGTAGCCTTCTGTGTTTAGGTCGTGCTCTCTCTCTCTCTGTGCACACAGGAGTGGTGTACAATGTTAGTGCTAGTAGTGCGTATTTTTAACCTGTATGGAAAACAAATAAATGGAAGAGTGGGTGCCCTCCCCCCTCATTCAGAAGCACATGCTTGAAAACCTAATGTTAGGAAGCTTTTCTGAAAGTGGAAAGAAGAATAAATAAACCTTTTTTTCTTTACTAGCTTTTAAGTCTTACAATGAGCATCTGTTCAGGGCAGGAAAATCAAAACAAACATGCATTTTTGAACACCTTTAAGAAGCAGACCAGACACAGTTATCTACCAAGACTTTTTTGGTACTATGCACAAAATATTGGTGCACGGCCTGAGGAAGACTGGTTAAGGTTGCAAGCTAGCTGTTTGTTTGGTTTTTTAGTGGTTCAATAAAGGTATCACCTGCCCTTGCCTTTTTAACTTGTGAATGTGCCTCATGCCTATGGTCCTCTGCATTATTCTCTTTATTTTGAGAACTGGTAGGTCCATCTTGCCCAACCATGTTTGCCCCTCCGCTGAGAAGTTCCCATCTGCTCACTTTCAGAACGAATGTCTCTTGTGTGCTGTTGTGAAAACAACAATAGTAGTCCTGGCCCCCCCCCCCCCTTAATGAAAGCCTTCCTGCTTACACCTGTAGCTCTGTAAGTACAAAAGGCCGGCGGGGGTTCGAGTGTGTGGAATTTGTACGCTGTTTTCAATGAAAAGAGCTTTCAGTTTTTTAAGTCTTGATATGCTCCCGATGATTTAAAACAAAACAAAACAAAATATTTTCCAATCAAACCTCAGATCCCAACATTTCTTGGACTCATCCTGTGGATTTTATTTGATAGCAGAAAAACATCAACATAGGAAAACTGATTCAAAGCACAGGCAACTGCAATTGCAGAACTGGAAGATAATGAGGGGTGGGGCGGGGAAATGGTTTAGAACAATGCTTCCCAATGATCCCCAGATGTTCTTGGACTACAACTTCCAGAAATCCTGGAAGTTCCAGCTAGTGGTGAAGGCTGCTGAGAGTTTTAATCCAAGAACACCTACGGGGCCCAAGGTTGGGAACCACTGGTTTAGAACCAAGAAAACTCTCAGCACAGTGTAGATGAAATTAAGAAAAATCTCCTGATTAAAAGAAATTTCCTTAATGCATTGAGAGCTTCAAAGTACCATGCAGCTGTCTCTTTTGTCACCTTCCTTCCTTCCTTCCTTCCTTCCTTCCTTCCTTCCTTCCTTCCTTCCTTCCTTCCTTCCTTCCTTCTCATATCTCTCAAAATCTTCATATTTGCAATACTCCAAACTGTTTATTAGCTCTTTTTGAAACAGCAACTTTGCTTTTGCTACCTATTCTCTGTCTGCAGTCCTTCATCACACAGTTCTTACATAAGGTCATTTAGATAAATGTGGTTCTTGAGCAACATGTCCCCTTTTTCTGAGGGTGCAAGGTTTGGCTCATTAAATGTTTTTTCTTTAAACAAAATGGATGTGCAATGATCATCTCCACAAGGATAAACATCTGCATAATACTTCTTGGAATTTCAGGGTGATACACTTATTATACCTGCCACGCTTCAGGCTTTGCAAGAGATGACATAATAACCCAATGATAGTCATCACACTTGATCCAGGGTATTTAGATAATTGTTTGTAGAACATCAGCTTTCTGCACACCATCTAACTCTATGAATTATATTTCATGGATATAGATTCTCCAGCTCCACAATATTTATTCTGATGGAAGCAGTGGGTAATTTAGGAGAGGATCTTGCTAAAAGTTGCCCCACACATTATAATAAGAGATGTATGGCTGAAGCACACATTCTCTTTTAGGATATGCAAATTGTAAACATATTTATCATTTTAGTTGTAAAAGATGTCTTTGGTTTTCCATTGCGCACTGCACTTTCATCATTGTCATTAAGGTTGAGCAAGGTTTCCTCCAATGCAGGCTTTGCCCTAATTCTGCTCAAACCAATTCAGAATGAACCAGTATGATTTGGAACCCAACACAAATAAAAATTCAAAATCTTTACACCTTCCATTAATTTGAACTGAGGTATAAAAATGAAGGTAACTTTTCTGTTTTGTATTTCCAAAGATGTACATGAAATCTAGAGACATGATAGCTCCCTCATAAGGGGATTGATCCTATCAAATCGGGAACAAATACGTCCAGGCAGTTTGTATCAGCCACTATGAGGTTTTCCTTTAAAATGACTATAACATAAAGTACATGAAATTTGAGGCATTATAGCTCCTTCCGAGTTCATTACACAATGAGACCAGACTGGGCAAGAATTAAGAAGAGAGGACTGAAGTTTGGGTACTTACAGGATGAAGGAAGGAGAAACACAAATCATAACTCTGAATCCAAATAGGTATGAATAAGAGCAAAGGAAAAATGTGTTCATTAATTAGCCATGACATCATTTTGGAAGTTAATTTGTTTTTTATATTTGTGTATTGCCTTTCTGTCCAGCAAGGCTCCTAAAGCTTGTGGAAATGGAACCAAATTGGCCCATTCAACCGAATCTTCCTTGGTTTTGAAATCAATCCAGCCTTCCATTTCATTCTTCCGGGTATCATGTGAAAGAGAAACTCATGTTTTAATGGGACAGATACATGTTTACCTAGACTGAATACAGTCCAACATTTTCTCACTGGATAGATATGTAGAATCAACTCCTCGATATACCTGGAAATGTGGAAACAGGATGTGTGAATCATTTGCATATCTTCTACTGGTGTTTCCTAACATGCAAGGCAATTAAAGATTAATGCTTATTACTTGGAGACCTTCTGGGAGCATGACTGAAAGCATCAGCCATCCAAATATCTCTTGAGTGAGATAACTGTGGTAGAGGCTGAATGTAGCCCACTGGCTACCAACTGGCATTTCCACTGAGATATAGCTACCTATGCCTATGTCACCAGCCTATCTCTTGTGCTATTGCCTTATTTTTGGTCCCTTGTTAGCCTCCTTGGACAGAATTATGATTAGCTGAATTCACAAACTATGAGTTGTATTTGTCGTATGAATGAATCATTTAATAAACCCTCTGTATTTACTTCCTGTAATTAATATTGCTTTAGCTTATATTACATTGGAAGTCAGAATAGTCTGAATATCAATTGTTATAATAGTGCTTCATCTCTTGGCATGAGTCCTGGGCTTTTCCTTTGCAAAATTAGACAGACATGAGTCTATATCCTATTTGTTCACAACACAGGTAGAACAACAAAGCACAAGGGGTTCCCTCTTTATGAAGCCTGAATACCTTTCTTTTTGTCCTGGGCGTCATTAAGAAAACATGCAGCTGCTACTATGGGCTTGCCACTTGTATACTCCTGCTGTCTATAGATAAGCCTACTTGCCTCTTCATTCTTTTGTTTCTTTGAAGTGTTTATCGGCTCTGTAACAAACAGTGAAACAAATATCAGGTGATCTGAGATGGAGTCCAGTCTTACCCGCTGTGATCCGCTGCCAGTCTTAGGACAAAGGAGGTTCCTTTGAATTAACCATTTAGCCTTTGAGAATGGCTGTATACATTTGTATTTTTGCATGGCATTCAGGAGCTATCAAGAAGAATGTCCTTTTTAAACTCCATATGTTAAACAAAGAGTTTATACAAGGCCAGGGCCTAAATCTAATGGGCATCCACCAACTACAGCAGTTCCACAAAATCAACAGCCAGAATCCTTTGTGGATTTTAATATGGAATAAGTGGTGTCACCTAAATAACAACAGGAAATTGCCGCTAATTAACAAGGTGCTGGTCACATGCCTGATTGTGCACAACTGGCACAAGGACAGGCATCCAACCAGCCCCTCATTAATTAGCTGGCATGTGCTGCCATGAATTACACAATCTCATTTACTCCCAAGTAAAATCCACAAATGATTCTGGCCGTTGTACTGTTCTGGCAAGTACTGGTCCCAGCTAGAAAACAACCATTGGATCAATTTCTGATTGTTGAATTCACACATAGATAAATCCCAATGTGTGGATTCATCATTCAGCAGTCAATTTAATGGGTCTGCTCTAGTTGGGACTGTTAATTAGGCCATTAATTCAAGCCTTGCAGCAGCAGTATAAATTGACAAACCAATACTGTGTGTTGTGCAAATCCCTTTTGCTTTCAGAGCATCTACAGATCTTCCAGCTACTTATCCTGCTAGATGGTACAGTAGCTGCCAAGTTTGTTTAATTTAATGCCATGCTAGCATGCCATGATCTGCCATTTTCTCCAAAGCTCTGTGCAAGCATATTTCATCATAAAGTAGCATCATCCCACAGGTATTCTGTAGAAGGAGAAGACTGTCGCCTACCAGCCATTGGCTACCAAGAAAAGCTGTGGTATTTCTCCCACCCCCATACATGTTATCAGTACATCAGGCAGCGAAGATACAATTTTAATTCTGCATGAGTGTAAAAAGTGAGAGAGATGGGAGGGAAAAGAAACCACCATTTCATCAGTGATGTTGGCAAGTCTTTGGCCCGATGTCCCAAGTCCAAGTCTAAGTACGGTATTTGGTACCAAGTCCCAAATCCAGTCTGAGTCTTTTGTATAAATTCTGAGTTGCAAGCCCCAAGTTCAAATCCCTATTAAAAACAAGGTTCCCCCCCCCAGAAAAAAGGGAGGGTGTGGGTTCTGAGTCACGAGTCGAGTCTAAGTCAATGAAAAAAAGAAAACCCAAGTTGAGTCTGAATCGAGTCACCGGCATGACTTCAGTCTGACTTGACAGTGAGTCCCATGGCTCGAGTCTGCATCCCTGCATTCTATCCTATAAATCATATTTTCAAATGTCGATTAATACTACTACCCTTTTTCTATGGATTCCACTCCATTTCATCAACCACAAAAAATATGCTTTATTAGGCTTTATTATTATTTATTATTAGGTATGAGATGTTTGTTGGTGTTGTGTTTTTTTAACACCGTTATTTTGCCAGAAGGTAAAACACTCTGTGCATGCTCTGAGTCACTCAGCCCAGATTTATTTAATCCAGGCAGCCTCCTGGTGGTTAGGATAATTGCGTTAAACCCATGTTTGCAAGCATAAACACAAAGGATGTAAACCGTGTGCCTTGTAACCCAAATCAAATTATTATAATGGTTCAACTACCAAACCTGCTATATTTGAAGAGCAAACATTTGTGCGAGTTGTGAATTCAACTTTGTTCAAATTTAATTTTTTCGACTGCGTGCTGTTTGCTCTTTGGGGCTGCAGCTCACTAACTTGGAAGCCAAATCAACTGAAATGAATGAGGCACTTCCAAATAAATGTGCTTTGAAGGACTGGGGTGCCAAGCAATCCTTTGACAGCCAGCAATAGCAGGTGGTGCTTAATTGCTTTATATGTCAGAATGAGAACTGTTACAGACTGTTCACCCTATTATTTAATCGAACGAAAATGCCTTTTGCAACTCTTGAGTCTGCCATCTTCAGTTGCCTATTGGTTTCCAAAAAAGACAGAGAGGAGTAAGTTGGCAAGCTGCATCTTTGCTGATCTATTTAATCCTTACATGAGAGGTCAGATGCTTCAGAATTGTCTCTCAATAGTTTCTAAGTGGGTGTCTAGATATCACGACTTTTTCATAAAGAAAGCATAAAGTATCAGCAAGGATGGCCCTACCATTAGGTGCTGGGTTCGTGTCCCGAGCTTTCCAGCTTCCAGTTTTTCTCTGTTGGAGGACAGAGCAGTGTGTGCCACACAATCTGTTTCAGCCCTGCTAAATTAGCCTGCTGACTCAGGCATGGAAGACTCTTTCATTGCCTTTGTTGAAATAAGAATCTATTGTCACTCCAGTTACTTTATTTAGGTGGACACCATCTTGTCCTTCACATCATGCAGCAAAATATCCTGGGCCAGACGGACAAGTGGAGTTCATGTTTTTGCACTTTGTTTTATTCTGCTGCTGCTTGTAGGTGACAGCAGAATCAACTGTATTGGCAAACTGCTGTCATACCCTTACTGGAGGAATCTTATAGCAAAGGTGAGACAGAGCATCCAAATGAAGACCCCATGAATCCTTTAGACTGTATGATCCTGCAGAAGACAAGAGCCTCCTTTAGACTATACGGTCCTGCACTTCCTAGGGAGGAATGCCTGGGCCCTGACTCAGAAGCTGACTACACCGATAGTTTAGCCTGCTGCTTGGAGCGTTGCAGGGACGAACTGGTGTGCTCTTAAAGACAGCGATCAGACAATGTCTTTGCTGGAGTGCACCAGCCTGCCCCAGGCCGTTCCTACCTGCACCTTTCTGGCCCTTGTCAAGGGGCTTCTGGTGTTATGGTGTGATTACGATTGCTCTGGCTTGTATCAGTTCCAGTGTGTGTGATCCCTTGGAGTGATCCAAAGCAAGCCTTCCTCTTTCAGTTTGCCAATATTGTGAAGCTTAATAAGCAAATCAGTAACTCCCCCTGCTTGGCAGAGGGCAGGCACATGAAAAACATATTTTTTTGACTGTATATAGACTATCGCTGATGTGCTGTATCAGTTAAAAATCTTTTCTTTGCTTTGTCCTAAAGGACTGGTTGAGAAAATGCTTGCAGCCAAATCTACAGCAGAGGCCTCAGCTGCAAGAAGTTTCTCAACTCAGAATGCTAACCTTGGCTTGGAAACTCACTATCTGAAACTGATACTGCCTGTCAGAACTTGACCTTGATTGGTTGTCCCAGGTCTTCCTCTAGTTGGCATTCTGGCCTTGGCACTGCTAATGAGCTTTCCAGATACCCCCACGAGGATCCTCTACCTGAAAGCAGGACACCTGACCATAATTTTGCACTCACCACAGTGTCTCTGACCAAGTATCACCCTGTGGCACTGTGATGGGTATGGGGGTACTGAGGGTTGGAGAAAATTGCTGTGAAGTTGCCTCCCCCGTGCCCCTTAACAAGGTGCAGAAAAGCAACATTTCAAAATACTTCATAATGAGAAAAGTATATGCTGGAAAAAAATTACTGTAACTCATCTCTTGGACAAATGTGGTGTATTTGGTTATCATAAAATCCCACCCATTGCCAAAACTGAAAAGACTATTATGCAATCATTACGCAATCATGTTTGGGATAAATGAATATTTTAATTAAGAAAAATGCTAATGTGTGTCTCTTAATATGTATCACAACTGTTGCCAGCATGGCTGATGCTGCTTCAGCTGTCTTATAGCTGGTATGATAGCTGAGTGTGATATGCAGGGAATTGATCAATCACATGCAAGCCAACGGCGTAGCACTGGCATGCATTGTCATTTAAGCATACAGTATGTTTCATTGAATGTACAATGGACTTAGCAATTCTGTTAGTTTAAGCATAGCAGTTTTGGGGGGGTGGAGATGGTGATTAGCAGTGGAGCAAGGCGTTCAAGAAAGCAGGACTAACCATTTATTGGGCGGGAGGAGTCTTCCCCCAGGTGCCATGGGAGAGATACAGCTTTTGACACACACACTATGCATCACTACATTGAGAATAAAATCCTCCATGTCCCAGTAAATAACAGTTGTGTGTGAGAGATTTTCATCAGCACTGTGGCACAAGAAAAGCTCCGACATTCCCCTTACATCTTCCCTCTATAACAGGGATGAGCGTTGTGCAGGCTATGGGCTTCACACAATTCCCCATGGACTTTTCTAAGGCTCCCAAGTCCACCCAGGCAAACCCTAATACCTGCTGTCAGAAATGATGTTTGTGTTGCAAAAAGAGTCCCCCCCAATCCATTGGAGTCTTTAGGAGCAGCAGTTTTGCAGTCAGATCTCACGTGAAACCATGGACATCTGAGCATTTCCTGTTTTTACTTTTCCCCCTCCCCCGGATTCTTCTTTCATTTCAGCGGGCGGGGGTCTGCTTGTCCCTTGATTTGCATCTTCTCTATAAAGCATCTATTTCATAGAATTCAGCCCAAATGTTTTAATGGTTTGTGTTTTTTGACCAGATCCAGGATGGAGTGGTAGTCCTAGCAGCAAGAGTGTATTTCTGGATGAGAACTAGTTTCGGTGTTCCCATCCAGTTCTATAAACCCATGCAGAGTTCAGCGTGCTCTAAAGTGCATATGACAGTGTTACTCCCACACTGTGTGCAGTTTCCAGGTCAAACCATATTTGTCATGCCACTTGCAAAATGACTGAAGCTGGTCATGCAATAGGCATGAACCTGGTCATGCAATAGGCATAACTTAACACCAAATAAACTAAAGAACTTATAATTGACTTTAGGTGGAGGAGAGATGTATATTTACCACTGTACATAAATGGTGAAGAGGTGGAGAGGGTTAGTAGTTTTAAATTTTTGGGTATCTATATTTCAGAGGACCTCTCATGGTCTATAAATGCTAATATGCTGGTGAAGAAGGCACAGAAGAGGCTGTACTTCCTGAGAGTGCTCAGGAAGATAAATCTATCTCAGCATTTACTTCTTTCCTACTATCGTAGTACCATAGAGAGTGTCCTAACATATGGCATCCTCTCATGGTATGGGAGTTGCTCTGAAATGGACAGAAAAGTTTTACAGAGAATTACTACAATTGCCCAAGATATCATTGGACATCAGCTTTCAACCTTGGACAACATGTTTGCATCTCACTGCTTGAGGAAGTCATTAAATATTCTCAGAGACTCTTCCCACCTTGCTTATAACTTCTTTGAACTGTTGCCTTCCGGCAGAAGATACAGAGCAATTAAAACTCGGACGACACGTTTTTTGAACATTTTTTATCCTAGAGCTATAATTGCACTTAACAAGGAACTTAAGAATTACCAGCAGTGAGTTGTTGGACTGTATTACTATTACTTGGTCTGTTGTGTTGTATGTTGTGTGGATACTGTGTGCTCTTAGGCGGGGTTCTGGGATTTAGGGATTGTTATGAGGGTGTGTGTGTGTGTTTTTGGTCTGGTCTCTGTGTGTTCTTTGTGAATTTCGTTGTACAGTATGTGTATACGGTGTATACAATGACAATAAATGTTATTAATTTTTTTTATTAAAAAAAATAATAAGCTGTCCATCTCCCTGGATTCTATAATATAGGAACAATGAAGGGCTGTACCAACATATAGTATAATATTAGGGTTCTTGATATTAAGCAGGGTGGCTACCTGGCCTATCTTACAGAGTACTGTCCCCTACTTGATGGGCTGTCTACTCCAAGCCCAGTTTAATTATAACGACCGATAATGAGCCTTGAAATTATCCACTGACTGTGAGCCGCTGGACAACAGGCTGAACAGGCACACAGGTCATAGCTGATCATACTGTACCCTATTACAGTTAATTATATTCCTGTTTAACTTTGTTGTTTGTTGTTTAGTCGTTAAGTCGTGTCCGACTCTTCGTGACCCCATGGACCAGAGCACACCAGGCCCTCCTGTCTTCCACTGCCTCCCGGAGTTGGGTCAAATTCATGTTGGTAGCTTCGATGACACTGTCCAACCATCTCGTCCTCTGTCATCCCCTTCTCCTCTTGCCTTCACACTTTCCCAACATCAGGGTCTTTTCGAGGGAGTCTTCTCTTCTCATGAGATGGCCAAAGTATTAACTACAGCAATCAAATCTGCATCTATATATAAAAGGACACAGATTTGCCTAAATTCAGCCTATGCCTGTATATGTGCACAGGATGTGCTATCAACTCGATTCTAACTTGCGGCAACTCTAGCAGGGTTTCAGACATATGTGAGGCATTCAAGGGTGATTTTACCACTGCTGCACATAGACACTTAGTGTCTTCCCATGGCAAAGCAGCATTTCAAGTCAGGTCTCCTGGGTCTTAGTCCAACCTTCTATCCATATATATATCCATCATCATCACCACCACCACCACATTCCATCAAGTCACTTCTGTCTTAGGGTGACCTTTTTCAGAGTTTTCCAGGTAGCGAGTACTCAGAATTGGTTTACCATTCCCTTCTTCTGGGGGTAGCCTGGGACTGTGCAGCTTTCCCAAGGCCACACAGACTGGCTGTGCTCATAGGAAGCACAGTGCGGAATCAATCTACCAGCTTCTGGCTCCACAGCCAGATGCTTAAACCACTGAGCTATCCAGCCATAGCAATAGCTAGACAGAAATAAAATTGATGCATGCCAATTTTATGAGCATTTGGGTCTTTTTTGGACCTTTTTTTTTTGCCCTTTTTGATGTGTAAAATAGTGCTTTTCAGATGATGAGTAAATAGTCATCTTAATATGAAACCACTGTAAGAAAGAAATTTTTAAAAAATTGTTAGTCATCATTTCAGTTGGCAATTACATCACCTAGATACCTCCAGCGCACGTAGGCACAAGTCTTGGAATGGCTGGCAAGCATTCTTCATATTGTTGGGACACTGCTTGATTTTTTGGTACTGATTACATAGTAGTTTCATAGGCATTACAAATTCTTGCCAATTAGAAACCATAGCAAACAAGGCTGCTTGCCAAAGGGTTCTCAGAAAGTGATGTAATCATGGCATCAGTTAAGGTGCCTTCTTGTCAATCTATATCTGCTGAAAAATCAGAAAGAGTTTTGACTAAAGCACTCTCTGTTTATAACATAATTGTGCAAACACTTTGAGATGGGTACTCATTTTACTGACCTCAGTGGGATGAAAGGTTGAGTCAACCTTGAGTCAATTATCTGAACCTGTTGGGACTGAACTCAGATCATGAGTGGAGGCTTGACTGCAATACTGCACTTTAATCACTGTGCCACAAGGCTATACCCACTTGGTCTATATCTTCTGGTTAATGTCAACAAGAGTACACTGGGTGAATCAGTGGACTTTTGATAAATCAACAGTTATATAAATCCCATTGGTTCAGTTTTTTGTACTCTAGCACAGACTAACAATTGGATTTAGCCTATTACTTGTGTGAACACTATTAATGTGTACAGTGGTGCCTCGCTAGACGATTGCCTCGCAGGACGAGGAAATCACTAGACGATGTCTTTTTGCGATCGCTACTGCGCTTCGCAAAACGATGGTCTCCTATGGGGAATTTTCGCTAGACGATGAGGTTTCCCCATAGGAATGCGCCGACTAGTGGTGAAAAGCTGTCAGTGCAGCTGTCAGTGCATTCCGATGGGGACCCGCACTCGCTAGACGATGTTTCCCTATGGGAGATTTTCGCTAGACGACTGCGTTTTCCCTTGGAACGCATTGAAGAGATTTCAATGCATTCCAATGGGAAAACGTGCTTCGCTAGATGATGTTTTCGCAAGACAGCGATCTTCGCGGAACAGATTAACATCGTCTAGCGAGGCACCACTGTATTTGTTTCCTGTCATGTGACAAGGAGGAGTGATAGTTCTTTCTCTTCCTGTCACAATACAGGGAAAAATCTTCCCTCCAAACCTGCTATTTCCATTTTACGGGAAGCAGCACCACCCTGGTGCCAGTCATTGAAAACAGCATCTTAGAAGTGGGGATCTAGCGTGAATTCCAAGAAGATATCAGTGGCAGCAGTTATGAAAACAGAGCCATCTCATCAGAGAGCCAACTACAGTGGAATGGGGAGTATTGGACTAGGACTGGTAAGATACATGATGACGTTGGTTCTGGAGCTGGGGCAGTGGGGCAGATGCCACAGGAGGGCATCGTGAAAGGGAGCAAGATGTGAACTATGTAATTTTGCTCTTATTCTGTTTTTATTTATTCTTGTTCATCTTTTATTGCCAGGAATGAAAAGAGGTAGTTGTGGAATCTTCTGCCTCGTATGCTGAAATCACTTGATTGCCTTTGAGTCGATGCATCTTGACTTGGATCACCGGAGCGAAACCTTTCCTACTGTCCAAATTGTCTTGGATGAGCCCTCCTTAGCAAATCCAGTATTCCTCATTTGTTGTAAGATGGGAGGAACCACATATATCACTCTCAGTTCCTTGAAAAACAGACAAGAGATAATGAATAAATGCCTCCATGCGTCAGATTGCCTTCAGATCTTACAGGGATGAAGGCTGGGGAAGTCTAAGACCTACCTATAAACAATATCCTCATTCTCCTAGTTCTGGCTTAGGAGGAAGTACACTGAAGAGTACACTGCTCTATCCTTAAAGCTATTGCATGGTAATGGCTGATCAAGTAGATCCTGGAGCTATAATTATCCAAAGTGGAGCAATTAAAGTTGCTTAGCTCATACACTTGAAGTGATTGCCCATCTATCTGGAATATACTGAGTCTTTACCTGGAAGTCCCACCCAACAAGGACAGGGGGGTTATATAAACTATTGCCTTGCCTTGTTTATGGGTGCATTAGCTGTTATTAGCTTTGGGAAACAACTTGACCTGATTTTCATAATCTGATAATTGGATTATAAGACTATGGACACTACCTTGTCTCCTGATAGAGACTTTACTGCCTGCCTTTCATGCATGGCATATATTGAAATTCCACAGGTAAGGCTTCCCAGCAGGAGAAATGTAGCAATTAGGAAATGCTGTGCCCGCCTGCTATGCAGTTGTTAAAGGATGGAGAAAGCCTGTCTGCTTTTCTTGGCCAAAATACCATGTCCCTTCTCTTGACTGATCAAGAGAAAGAGTGGTATACTATTTAGGTTTAACAGATGGTATATTAACTCTGCTTGCACTTCGTATAACACTCCCATCAGTCGTCCTCCACCTGAGGTCAGTATGTGTCCCTCTCTCCACAATTTTATCTTCACAACAGCCTTAGGAGGTAGGCTAGTTAAAGAGAGTCTGACTGGCTGAGAGTCACCTAGGCCGTGTCATGGCTGCTTGGAGTTTGAGCTTGTTCTCATCTGAAATTCTAGCCACTACAGTGCTCCACAATGGTGATTGGTGTCACTTGTGCTTGGTGAGACAGAAGGCACAGAAGGTCACAGAGCCAGGGGCAAAAAGTGGATACTCTTACTCAGGTACACCTGCAAGCAAACACACACACACACACCTTAGGACCCTATCCTGTTCCCTTTAGCAAGAATTTATTTATTTATTTATTTATTTATTGGATTTATACCCCGCCCATCTAGACCGAAGTCTACTCTGGGCGGCTAAGAAGGTGAGCAGGAGTGAGTTGGCTGAGGGTAGCCTGAGTCTGAAGTAAGGCAATGTCTCACTGGTCCAAGTGGACCAACCTCCATGGGTGCACAGAGTCTAAAAGATGCTCTCTTTCCCAGACATCTACCCTCTTGTGTGTAACTTTGCACCTGTTTGCCAAAGGAGAGTAGCCAATAGTACCCACAAATACACAGACAGATGCACATTTTGCTTCAGCACTGAACAAAACAGTGTTGTAACTGTCACTGTTCCTTAGTTCTGTTTTCCTTGCTTTGTGATGTGTTAAGCAAATATGAGGGTTTTTTCCCTCCTCCTCTCTGTGTTAGGTAAGTGAAGGATCTATAATTAACATAAAGAGCTTAAAATATTTCTATAAATACACTTGGGTTGCATGCCCTGAGGATTTTTCTTTTCACTTGTCACAAGCAGTGTGAGGACAGCTGGTGTGGAGTAAAAGATTTAACTGTCTCAGTGACTGTAAAAGATATCACACAAGCTAGTTAAGGTTGTGGCAAACTTGTCTTGGCTGTTTCTGAGCCCAGGCCAACCTGGGGTGTGTGATTCTGACATTCAGGCTTGGCTTCTCTTCTGTACAAAATATGAGAGAAAAAGTGGGGTGGAAAACCTTTGGTGTGCCAGATATTTTAGACTACATTTCCCATAATCCTTTGCCCTTGGCCATACTGACTGTGGTTCCTGGGAGTATAAATCCAAATCACCTGGAAGGCAAAGTTTTCGGATTCCTGACATAAAGGCATCAAAAAGAGAGAGGGGAAGAAGAAAGGCAATCTAGTGTGTATGAATATAACTGGATAAGAATCAGGGTTCATTCTCACCGTGGCAATTATCTAATGTTTTACATTGTTCATGATCACTCCTGGCACAGAGAGGGAGGGAGAGGGAGGAGCACTGAATAAGAGTGTTTCCCCCCTTTTTGGAGCATCCTACCATGTTCAATGGACAGGTACGTAATGGTAATCTGTGCATGGAAGGCATCTTCTCTGTACAAGTCACCCACCGCTAATAGAGCCACCATGTGCAGATTTTTCCTATGTGAGTACATGAAAATGTAGGTGATCAATGCAGGTGATCAGCTTCTCCAGGGGAAAGGTTTTCCCTATATGATGGCTGTAATCTGTATTTACCAGCATACACATATTTGTGTTCACAGCCACTCATGTCCACCCACCATTTGTCTTAATGTTACGAATGAATGACATTTAGGTTATGAATGAAGTGCTGCTGGCCCAACTTTGTGTACACAAGGCTCATGACATTATCAACAGTGGCCTATTATCCCTCCTTAAACATTTCCACCACCTCCCCCTGTTCAATGGCTCCCTAGGGTATCATTTCATCCTGGGGAAGACTTTGATGGCCTCAGGATGTGTGTTTGTGGGAGTCTTTAATGTCCAATTTCTGCAGCTGCTGACAGAGTGCATATAAAAGTGGGTCAGTGTTTAGGAGAGTGGGTGTCTAACTGGGTGGTGGCAGGGCCAGATCTGAGGACAGGAGTCCCTTGGGTACTAGCATAAAATGGCAACCCAGCTGAGAGAGGCTGGTGTATGTGTGTCACAATATATAGCAGTTTTTCAGCTCAGAGTTTCAAGATATCTTAGACTACAATTCTCATCATCCCTTGCCAGCATCTCCATTTGACAATGTTGAGAGTGATAGTCCAACACATTTGGAGAATCCATTGTTGGGAAAGGTTGGCATCTATGTTTCCATTTGCATTGAAATGCCGACAGTCTTCTAGATCTTATATTTATCTAGTTATCTTATATTATCTAGTTTAATAACCTAACACAAGAGTAATAGTTAAAGAAGGGGTAAAGAAATTATTTAGGATGGCAAGCCAGCTCCCCACCATGCCAAACCAACTCTGGATGAATTACCTCAAGGAAACTTGGCCACATTTCCCAAGTCAAGGGCATGGTTACAGCCTTCCTAATATGCCTGGCTGCCCAGCCTAAACTGCCCAAACTCTCTTGAGGCCTCCTGGGAGAATTCAAGAAGAGGCACACACTACTCTGGGTGATTTGCAAGTTAAAACTTACAAATCCCCACATGTCAATACATATAACAATGTGGTGATTTTAAAAATCATTAAAGAGAGAGAGAGGAAAAAAACAAGAAAATAAAAATAAAATTGTAATACTCGTATAAACAGCATCCAGGAGACTCAGTGGTTAAAGGCAGCTTTGAGTTGTTGGTCAGACCCAATCCTTCAGGGGGAGCATAATTCTATCAAGTTTCCCTCTTACCAGTCCAACAATCCCCCCAACAGTAGGATCTCCATCTTATCTGGATTCAATTTCAGTTTATTGGCTTTTGTCCAGTCCATTATCCATGCTAGGCACCACTCAAGTACCTGTACAGCATTCCCAGCAGATGAAGCAAAGAGATGGAGCTTCATGTCATCACATATGACTAGGGCTCTTGCGGATGTGTTCTTCCAGCCTTGGGACAGTGTAAGCTGAGAGTGCTTGTAGCGGGAGACCACTCCTGCACCCAAAAGTCCCTTACTCTGTAGGACCACCCTTACGTCTAGGGATCTTTTCAAGGCTTCGAAATCCCATTTTTGTCACCCTTTTGAAATATATCAAATAGGACTAACTGCACCTTAAATCAGTTGACATTAGAAATGTGAATGCAACATGCACTTTTTCAAAATTCTTTAATTTATAAAGATTTGCTTCTTTCATAGACTTTTCCCTATTCCACTTTTGTGGAAAAAAATGAAGTCAATCTCTGCTTAACCAGGCTTCACTTTCATGTGTACAAATGATAATGGCTGAATTTGCTACCACTTGCTATATCATGAGATCATAGCTTATCTCTACACCCTGATCTTGCCCTCTGTCACAATAACAACTGTCTGCCAACACAAACAAAACTAACAGAGAAGGAAAATTTCACTCTATATATTTCTTGATGAGATGACTGCACATTCCCTTTGTAGAGAATAAATGGCATTTTCTTGTAATGCAGACCGAATGAGTGACAGAACCAAAATAATAAGAAAGTGTGTTAGAGCAGCACTTGATTTTGGGGGGTGGGGGGGATGTCAAGCTCTTTTCACTTACAATATGCAATCTTCAAAGCACGGGAAGTTCTTAAAAAAATGACCTGAATTGAAATTTACTCCTATTTGCACAGGACAAATTCAAAATATATAAATATTCTCATCCTGGAGAGCACTATGCTATACATGCCTGCTGGAAACCTGTTCAAAATTAGGATCCTTCCCCCCAAAAAGAAGATGGTAACCCTAATTCAGTTTTAGCTTAGCTGAATCCACAGGAAGTCCAACCTGGACTTCAAAGCACTCAAGACTATGGACAGTCAATGTCAATTTCAGTTTATCTCACAACCACATTTTTTAAGATCCTGACTTCTTTATGTTCCAATTATGATGAAATTCGAGAATTTTGGGGAATTCTTACTTAAAAAAAAAAAGTAGTGACGTATGTTTGGAATGTGGCCCAAACTATGCATTACATAGTCCTTAAGTGCCGATTGTCACAGCAGAAGCTTTAAATGCCTTTGCTAATTAGCTTTCTTTGTTTTGTGAGGTGATTGGGAGATAAACACCTGCTTTGTTTGAAAGCATCCTTGCTTAGTCACTCAGGGCTGCCTGAATCACATTTCTTAAAGTTAACAAAGTTCAATGATAATAATAGCTCATATATACATGATATACACATATCAGGGCTGAAAAGATGGTGAGATAAGGGCAGATGTGAAGGCCCTGCCCAAAATCCCTCAACTGTGTGCAATACCTTTAAAAACCCAGGCTGCAGTGCAGCCAGCACATGCACGACAAAAGCACCAGGACATCTTCCAGGGATGGGGACTCGAGTCGTGGGACTCGCTGTCAAGTCAGACTTCAGTTGCACCAGTGACTTGACTCGCTTTTTTTTCTTCCCCCCAATGACTTGGACTTGGTTTGCAACTTGGAACCTACCCCCTCCCTTTATGCTGGGGAAAAGAGCTTGTTTTTAACAGGGACTCAAACTGGGGGCTTGGGACTCGGGTCTTGGTACCAAAGACCAGGACTCAGACTTGGGATTTGGACCCAAAGACTAGCCAACATCCTTGACATCTTCCTCTAACATCTTCCCTGTTTCCTCTGCATTTAGCTGAAATCCTCACTGTAGCTGAGAGAACATAAGAACATAAGGAGAGCCCTACTGGATCAGACCAAGGGCCCTTCTAGTCCAGCTTCCTGTATCTCACAGGGGCCCCACCAGATGCCTCTGGGAGCACACAAGACAACTAGATACCTGTCTCCTGATACCCCTCCCCTGCATCTGGCATTTTGAGGTACCTTCCTTTTAAGCCTGGAGATTATGCATCCCCGTCATGGCTTGTAACCTGCAATGGACTTTTCCTCCAGGAATCTGTCCAATCCCCTTTTAAAGGCATCTAGGCCAGATGCCATCACCACATCCTGTGGCAAGGAGTTCTACTGACTAACAACACGCTGGGTAAAGAAATATTTTCTTTTATCTGTTCTCACTCTTCCAACACTCAATTGGAGTGGATGTCCCCTGGTTCTGGTATTTGAAGATGGGACAGTTTTTTCCAGCAATAACATATTAGCCAAAATCCTGTTGATGAATGTAGCAAATCACACCAGAATTTATTCAAATAAGCCTATTCTAATCACAACTTACTTTAGCATACTAAATGCTTCCTATTTGGGATTCCAGTCTTTTTTCCTAGTCTATTATCGAGTCATCAGAGTCATGTATCTCTGATTACATAAAGACTGTCCTAGACAGATTTAAATTAGCATAAATGAATAGATTTGTTGAGTGACTAGGAATGAATACAACTATCTATGTAAATCATTGTTAGTATGTCATCTGTTATTTCAGAGATAATTGTTGGACTGTGTCCTCTTCTTGCTCTACATACACCATGGAGACAAGATAACACAATAGAGATTAACAATTCTGCTTACTGAACAGGGCATGTCCAGACGGGGGAAGCTAGAGCGGTCTGGTTCATGCTTAAAAGGTTTTTATCTATTTTATCTCTCACTTGAGCGATCCGTCCATTCACATTGATCAATGTTTTTTCTTCCATGAGAAGGGTCCAGACAAGTCTTCAGATTGCTCTAATTTGTCCCTCTTGTGATTAATAACACTCTCCTTCCTGCCCCCTTTCCTGCCTTTTCCCATGGCCATCATTCAGCATGCCACACTGACTTTCCTTTTTTTGTTTGTTAACTAAAGTAAGTGACATAGTGAAACAGCACTGCATCTAGAATAATACACATAATTATTGCCAATATATCTTATTTATCTAAAATAGTGCTGCGTCAATAGGAACATATATTTAAAAAAATTAAAATAATAGAGTAGATGAAAATAGAGGAGGGGCGTTCTGTGTCATCTCTTTCAAAGCCACAACCCACTAAACTACATCACAGGGTTATCACCTCAGATAACATCGCCCACAGGCTACAGAACGGGATAATTAGGAGTGCTCCAAATCATGCCAAAAAACCCACAGCCATAATTTGATTTGAACCAAACAGTACCAAAAGCAATCCAAATAGTGAGCTGTCTGAACATGCTCTCAGATGATACAGTATATGTTCCTGAAGATCCGACAGCTGTGAAGAGATCAGTAGAAGATTTTTTTAAAAACATAATCAGAAAACAAAAAAGGAAATAAAAAGTTTCCAGGAGCAGGATTGTGACTAATTAAGCAAAGATTCAATCAGTATTTATCATCTAAACAATAAATTGCCAAGGATTGTATGAGGGTTTGACTGTATGGAATAGCTACCATCCATTGACCATTACAATTAGGGCTTTTTGGACTTAAGTATGACATCAAGGAAAGAATTAGAAGAACAAGGTATAATACTTGACTGGTGGACAAAAACACAAATAGGTTCAAGATATACAAGAGATAAAACAATAGCCTTTTGTAAGGAACGGACACCATTAGATAAGGTACTTCTAAATGTAAAGGAAAAACTGATCAAAATGTTGTATAATTTTCTACTAGAATTAAAAATGAATAAAAAATTAAAAATGCAAGATGAAATAGTTAAAGAACGTATGATAAAATGGGCCCAAAATGTGGGCCACAATACTAACTTAAAGTCATGGTCACAAATATGGGAAGACAATATTAAGTTAACAAAAACAATTAATTATAAAGAAAATACATATAAGATGTTCTATGGATGGTATATGACACTTGAAAAATTATCAAGAATATATTGAAGTAACAAATGTTGGAAATGCAAATTAAAACAAGGTAGTTTTTATCACATGTGGTGGACTTGTAGGGAAGCTAAGAGCTTTTGGAAACTAGTCCATGAGTTTTTACAAAAAATGTTATCCTCTATAATTCCATATGAACCTGAACTGTTTTTGTTGGATATAATATCAGATTCGATAGAAAAAGAAAAAAGATATTTGATCATACATGTAACTACAGCAGCAAGAATTTTATATGCCAAACACTGGGGGAAAAGAAGAGACACCAACAATCCAGGAGTTAATAGAAAAAAATTTCAAAGCAGCAGAGATGGATATTTTAACTGAAGTATTAAAAGACAAAGAAATTGTTGAGGCTAGAAAAAAGTGGGAACCTTTGTATAATTCGATGAGAGATGAGAACATGAACGGGTTAAAATTATAAGAAAGAAGATATAAGATATAATTGTAGATTTTAAAGGCTTAGAAAAAAATGACAAGGTAAGTGTGAAGTAAGCTTATTAAGAAAACATATTGGCAAAAGTAATAATGATATATGGTTGTTGTAGGTTTTTCGGGCTGTTTGGCCATGTTCTGGAGGTTTTTCTTCCTGATGTTTCCCCAGACTCTGTGGCCGGCATCTTCAGAGGACAGGAGTTAGAACTCTTATTCGAGAATAATGATATATATTGTTCTCTATCACATTCTGTGTTTTTTATTTACCCCAGTACCCTGTTCCAAATCCCCTTCCCTATGATCTTTCCTTACCCAATGGAAAATGAATTAAAACAAACAAACAAACAAAAAACAATTAGGGCTTTTTCATCATGTGGATACAAGAAAGGAAGGTTGTATATCCTGTGCTGTATGAAGACTGAATCACAGGTCACTGTGTGATTGCCTTAGCAGTACCATAAAGTGCCTCCATTATTATAGACGTTATGGTGGCCATGTGCCTAGCATCCATATGTAGATCACAACTTTTAATATAGAAATTGGTCAAAAGAAGCCCAACAGCAGTCCTACATGACCCTGATGAAATCATACGTGTTATATTGGTTAGAGTGATGGATTAAGACTCAGAAGACCTGGGTTCAAATCCCAATATGACTTTGGGCCAGACACCACCTCTCAGCCTGGCATACTTCATAGGATTGTGAGGATAATGTGGAGAAGACGAAAGGTGTACACTGTCTTGAGCTCATTTTAATAACACATGATAGAAATACAACAAAACGAAGACTGGAGCCCTCCTTAAATGAAAGGCATTTCGTAAAAACACCAGGAACGTTCTAGAAATGGAAATGTGCCCTGAGGTGTCAGCATTTCTTGAGTGTACAGCTGCACTGCAAAATCCTTCCCCAAGTTTATTTAGTGAGGAATGTGTGTGCTTTACCTGTTGGAGCCTGGTGAACTCTTGTCCAGCTGATTTGACTACTTCACTGACCCTGACTGGGGTGGGCATCAGAAAAGCTGGAAGATAAATGGGTACATTTGATCAGCATGGAGAAGACCCCTGGCCGTGCACAGAAGACGACTTATAAACACTGCCAAAAATTTATTCTATGTACAGTTGCTGCACTCTTATAAACACTCCTATTATGGAGTGTAGCCATCATTGAATCCAATGGATTGGATCTGACGAATCCTTCTTGCTGAGAGAGTTATTTCTATCAGAACAAGGAAGAGAGCAGTGATTCCTGCAGCCCCTGCATATGTCCTCAAAATCTGTTCCAGGGGGTTGGGGGAAGGAGCAGGCGGCTGGGGAAGTGAAAAGATGAGAGGAAAGTTACATCGTATGACCAAAAGTCCACTTCTGCAATGCACTATTTTATCTGAAGGGATTTGCTTTTAATGCTTCTGAAATATGTGTGTACTTGCAAGTATATGAGTACTTACCTGGGAGTAGAGCTTTGGAAACTATTCATTCCTAATAATGAATTACTTATAATTGTTTCTCTTTTCCAATTCTGAAGATATAACTGTATTACTTTACAGTTGTAACTTTACTCTTTTTGCAGTGCAACAATGCCTTTTTTTTTTTTGGTCTTCACAGCTAACAGGGTATGACTTCACTGAATGGTGAAGAAGGACTATCACATGGTTGAAATGCAGACTCACAACCAGTAGCCACTGCTGCTGTGGTATTATTTTTAATTATTTTTATTTTTATTTTATTTCTTGCAATCTGACATAGTGCTGACAGAAAAAATTAAAACAGATCAGACTGCAAAGTTTCCCAACATCCTGACACACACGCACGGAGACAGACAGACAGACAGACAGACAGACAGAGGGTGCAGAAGGAGAGAGGGAGCAAGGGAACTGGCAGTGGGGACTGGTGAAGGGGTCAGCTTCTCTTTGCCAGGTGGTGGTGAAGAGAAGTTGACCAGAGCAATTGACAAGATTGGTAGCTGTTAGGCTTGCAAAGGAAGAGGCACCCAACCTTTCTCTCTCTGATAAGACTGCAAGGTTTCCCTGCATCCCAAAACCATGATGCTGGCATCCATTACTTAAGAAACCCAGTAGATACAGTTTACACCAACAGAGGTGTTCACATATGCCAACATGATTCAAAATAAATCAGTTTCACAAGCAATTTAAAATAAATGACCCTCTCACAGCTGAATAAAATACCTCACTTTCCAACAACAAAAACGCTTCCCCTGTGGGTCATGTAGTTGGAATTTTTTAATTTGATGTCACATGTGTTAAACCCGATTCAAGACCATGTTTTTTTCAATGTGTAACTGCACCCTAAGTGTGGCCCCGTTGTCACATGGAAGGCAACTGATCTTTCTAGGACATTGGCTAATGCTTCATAGTGACACAATGATAATTATGATGGCTGTCAGGGTCAGTTCAGCCATGCAATGAGCTGGGTGAAGTGGCCTGCTATAGACAGTAGCATGAATGAGACATATAAAGGTAGAAACCGATGTCTAAATGTTGCAGTGAAGTCTTTTTAATGCTATGCACTAGCACAGGACTTTTTAATGTCCCAGAGTAATGTTTTGTTGCCGAATTCACCCATAACTAGATCTACAAGATAGGCATTCCTATGGCACTGTTACGTGAAAACAGATTGTAAACAGTGTCCCCAAGTTCCAACCATTGCCAATGTACAATGTTCTGCCTTTTCAAAGAACAGCCAAAGCAAAACTTGTCACCAACCATTCTATTGCATTTTGCCGTTGAGGTTCCCCTTTGTCTCTGCCATAGTAACGTATAGGGAGGAAGGGGATACTCTGCGCTCTTTTTTGGATTCTCAGCAATCACGATGCTGAGAAACAGAAGTGACATATGCTGGTTATCAATAGGTTGACCCCATGGAAGGAGGACGTTGCAATCCTGGTGGGTTTAAGAAATGCGAGAAAGTTCAAAAGAAGGATTACAATCAAACATCAAGACGACAAAAAAAAAAGAGTTATGAAACTTTATTGCGTACAGTGGGGGGGGGGAATCAAAATCGTTGAAGATTTTCCATACCTCAGTTTAATCATTAATCTATGTGCATTAACCTCTAACAGTAGCTTTCAGTCTAATGCTAACCCTCAATATTTCGGACATGCAGAAGACCCCCTGACCATTCCCTAATGAAAAACACACAAATTAGCTGACCCTTTTAGTGTACTCTCCAACCTATCCTTGTTTGGGCTTATGATAGTGTTTGTGCATTTCTAGTCCTCCATGAAACCCCATTCCTGCAAATGAGAAAAGCACAAACAGCAAGGTCAAGTCATAGACTGAATGGTTGTAGGCAGGACAGGCTGCAGAGCTAGGTCGTCAATGGCTGTCTACAGAGCTCAGCATTCTATTTTATTTTTTATCCCCCCCCCCACACACCTTTTGTTAAGTCACAAGAAGTAAGACTCCATTAGCTTTCCAAGGCAGTCACCTGGAAGGGAGGGAGTGAGTGACTTTAAAACGGCAATGTATGCAGTCTTATTTGAGTCCTTCTTAACAGGACAATGCAGAGAGCCTGTATGTCTCTACACTATTTCCATCTATTCTCTCCCCAGCCTTCCTATTCTCAGGATCTAAAATTAGAGGTGTTGCAGCAATAAGACTTTAATGAGTCAGTCAATGATTTTGTAGCAGGAAAGGCAATAGGGTATATTTAGGTGAAGAGCAAACTCTTCTTCATCTTCCTGAGTTTTCCTCCTCTTTCCTCAATCAATACAGGTAAATGAGGGATTTAACATGAGGGTTAACATGGTTGTGCCACTTTGTCCTGTTAATATCCCTGGCCTCTCTGCTCCATCCCATGGGCACCTTGGAAGTGCACTACTCTGTTGTTGTTGTTTAGTCGTTAAGTCGTGTCCGACTCTTCGTGACCCCATGGACCAGAGCATGCCAGGCCCTCCTGTCTTCCACTGCCTCCCGGAGTTGGGCCAAATTCATGCTGGTAGCTCCGATGACACTGTCCAGCCATCTCGTCCTCTGTCGTCCCCTTCTCCTCTTGCCCTCACACTTTCCCAACATCAGGGTCTTTTCCAGCACTACTCTAGTTCTGGTTATTTTTGCATATTTGTGTGAAGACAGTGAACATCCCTCCTCAAAACACTGGTACTATCTTGGGGTCTGAAAATACCTGATTACTCTCTTATCACAAGTTTTTATCCATATGGATGGAGAATAAAGTAAAAGAAAGATTTCAGAAAGCTCTGCACAAGGCAGAATATGTGTTAGGCTGCCACTAATGCCTCTAATATAACAAGAAGGTTAAAGAAACTTCAATTAATACAAGCATCTCCTCTTGTAATATTATTTCTGCTCGAGCAGATAGCATGTCCTCTGAATTGCCTCTTGATAATGAACCAAGCAGGGTAAATGCAGCAAAGTACAGAACCACAGTTAGTCTAGTTAATATTGGAGGAGGAATGGGGTAGAGATTGCATACCAAAACCAACAGCTATGTTTGATGGACTTTGGAAGATAGCAGAATCGTCAGATCATACTCAATTGTTTTTTCAGCACACAACCCTCCAAAATTGGCTTTTGTTCATTTTCTTTCCCTTTCTATTTTGGAATTGCCTGACATTTTCTATAACCTTTGCTTTTATAATTTGTGAGTTTATTCCCAAATAACCACTCATTACTGATCTGCCTACAAAGGTGTGCTGCTGTATGTTTTGACGGACTGCTCTTTGCTTATGTAAAGATGCCAGCTGTGGAATCTTTCTGCTGTGAATGCCATAAAAATGATTGCAAGCTATGGGTGCCTGTCCTCTTTGGATTGGCACTGTGCTCAAGACTGGTTCACTGCAGTTCATGGTACACACCCAAGTTCTCCACAGACATATCTTGTCTGTACAAGACTTGGATTTTAATTTTCTTCTAGGGTTGCACATCAACAACATGAAATGTTGTTTTTGAATCAATATTGATGGCAATTTCTTTTTTTTAAAATTGTCTTCTTTTGAGTAGGTTTCTCCAACGTGAAGCCCTCCAGATATAAACCCATCATCCCCAGTCAGTATAATGGGAGCTTAGGTCCAACACTTCTGGAGGGCATTGGGCTGGGAAAAGCTAATCAACTAGATCTATAGATTATTGGCAAGTCTTCAAAGATGCATTCCTACACATGCTTGCTAGGGCATCCCATTGAACGCAGCACATATTCTGGCTTCCAGAGAATGTATAAAACCAGGCTCTAAAACCCCTTATTTATTCTAATATAAAATAATTCAGGATATTTCTTAATCTTTTCTGACATTTCTCTCTAGACTCCTAAAATGTTAAGATTTATCAGCAGATGACCACCATGGATTCAACTGTGGGCAGTTTTTCAACTGGCCCTTCAAAGAAAATATATATGTTTTAAAATAACTTATGTAGTGCATCACTGATTGTCTACATACAGTCAAATAAAGTTTTTTCCCCACTTCCTCTTCTCTCTGCAGAGCAGAGTGATTAATTTGCCAATATCCTGAAGTAAATTGAGTACTCAGCTCACCAGGGGCAAGTTGTTGTTTGCATAATTATGTTGTAAACTGCCCAGAGAGTGCTCTAACACTAGGGGGAAATATATAAGTTGAAACAACAAACAAACAAAACAACAGTTATAAGAATGTGAGAAGGACCCTGTTCAATTAGATCAAAAATCCATTTAATCTAGCATTCTGATGCCATGGCTTTATTGTCCAGTGAGGACCAGAGGAAAAGAACTTGGGCTAGAATCCTGAACAAGAAGCACTCCATGCTGCAACATTTAGTTGCAGGGCCCCACTTGTAATAGCTTGCTGTTCCATTCCATGCATACAGCACCACACTGTGATGGGAATTTCCCCAGGACTATTCTGTATCCATTTATTTCAAAGCATACTTATAACCTGGAGGAACGAAAGAGATATTGTGGGCTAGGGATGGGTGGAGGGTGGTGGAGACTACAAGTGTATGAATTCATTAAAATTCCACAATGTGTTGCAGGGTAAATGCATGGACCTGAATGTGTAAGGCTTTTGACAGGTAAATACTCGAATCCCGGAGACAAGATCAAACAGGTTTTTACCTGTCTTTCAGCCAAAGAACCTTGTCAAGGATTTAACACCCACCTAAAAAAAGTCATTTCTACCTGAGTCTATTACAAGCTGATCCACACAAGTACAGAGGTGTGTTTGGGATAAAGAGGTTGAAGGAAAGAACAGTGAGTGTGGGACAGTGAGTGTGAGACGGTCCATTTTTGCTAGCTTGGAATTTTTTATATGTATGCGCACAGGTAGTCCGATTAAAACTTCCCACTAATTTGGCATAGTAAAAAAAAATAGACATTCTTTATAATCTTGACATTCTCTTTCAGCACAATTGAGACATCTCTTGGTGCCACCCATTTTCACTGCAGGTTTCAAAACATTCTCACCTACAACACCTCAGTTTTGTTTCTTTGTTGTTGTTGCGTTTTTTTGCCTGTTCCTCAGACACCACATGACTGAAATGACAAAGAGCCCTACAAAATAGAGAAACACACATTCTTAAAACCAAATTCTCCCTGCTGAGAACATGCACACACAATCAATTCAATTCAGCACACCTTTTGTGCAGGCTTGTTGTAGCATGGTGGCCTTTGCCCCCCCTCAAAAGGGAGAGTCTTCTAATACTACTTCTTAAAGTGGAAATAAGCAACTTGTAGCCCTCTGTATATTGTGGGCCTGCAATACTCACCAGCCTTAACCAGCACAGGGATGACAGGAAGTTGCAATTGAACAATATCAGAGATCCACAAGCTGCTCAACCCATCCCAAAGTTTAAGGTCATCCTTTCACCTATTAACATGCTATTTCATTAGTACTGGGGCCACAAGTATTTCACCCAATAATAACAATATAATCAAACATTTCCAGTGTTAATTAAATACGGAAACAAACCATGAGTGCTATTTTGGTCATTATTCCAATAAAAATAACTGTGATCATCAGATCAGAGGAATTCGTTGCACTAATAGCTTATTTAGATAGTTTTTAGTATTGGAACTGAGCCCAAAGGCCAAGAGTAAATATCATCCTCTTTCCACTCTCACGGGAGTTGAGTGAGCCATCACTTCAAGACACAAAGCCTCCCTTTCTTTCTTTCTTTCACTTTTCCCCAGTGTTTCCCATTTATTCTTGGAGAGTGTAACCTCAAATTTTGAAGTTTTCCTTTCTCTTAGGATGGTTTCCTGACCACCAGATCTGTTTCATAGATAAGACTAGAGAAGACTTCATGATCTGGAAACAGAGGCTGCACTGTTATGCTAAATGCAAAGGTTTGTAATAATTTATTTATTAGTTATTTATTCATTTGCTTTTTATACTGCCCATCTTACCAATGGTCACTCTAGGTGGTTCACAGGCAATAACAATAACAAAAACAAACATGGTATAATCAAGTGCATTACATTAAATTAACAAATGAAACTGAATAATAAACCTTTAAAACAGAAATAAAGACAGAACTAATAACCATAATGCAGGCAGCCATTCTTTTTTGTTGCTCCATGAACTTCTACAACTGGAAGTTCAATGGCTGGCGAAGAGATCCAGGAGTGGAACTCTTTGTCAAAGAAAAACTATTGGACAGTGGATTCCTGATTTTAAGACATTGTTAACACCTTGGAATTCTAATATCCTAGTATTGTGTTTAGAGAATGTTCACTTTCCATGTAGTTTTTAAGACTGAGAATGGCTGTGCAAGCTGTCAGGGTTATTGGTGTAGCACCACCTTTTAAAAGGAAGAGAAAATTGATTTTCAACTTGCAGGCCTTTAATGGGGTATTTGGGGAAGAAAGGTGAGTTGCTGTAAAGAAAACAGTAAGGAGTATGAGGATGTCATGTGCATCTCCATGGTGCCACCTAGAAAAATATCAGCATTCACTCCATATTTTGAAAACAACTTTCAATGTGCAGATTTTAAACAAACAAACAAAATCCATTATACTTTCTTTATTCGTTGATGCACTTTGATACCGGCTGCCACCATCATTTTCTGGGACTATGCATAGATAATAAAATAGCATTATATGCCATATTACAGTTCTGAACTGCAAAAATTCAGAGGTTGATATCGGCTTACAGGTTTCGACCTACAATATCCTTTGAAATAAGAGAACCTGTGAGAATTTACACCGCCCTCCCCATGGAAAAAATGTAGCTTAACTAGAACTATCCATTTGGGAATGGGAGATGTAGGACTTGCACCCAAGGATAAAGGGCAATTTTTGTGAGATCTTCCCACTGTGAAGCTCAGTAAAGTAAGAACTCCCAGTGCTGTTAAGCTCTGGTTGCTTTGTGGCACCCATCTGAAGTGATGCATGCAAAGCCAAATACCCAGTCTAATTATCCCTGCAAAACAAATATGACTAATTTGAAAGCTGGAATTAAAAATAAAAGGTCACGAAACATTTTTAGACTGTGAAATCTACTATTAACAAGGTGTATTCAGTGCTGGATTTCCTTGACCACCTTGTGCTTACAACGTATTTGAGCAGACAATACGCTAGTTTTCCAAGTTAGTGAATCATCTACACAGTCTCCAAAGAAGCACCCAGCTCAGCAGTACCAGTGGAGAAGGAAAAGGGCCAGACAGCTCCCATAGATCCCAGCTCCCATGGTCAACGTTGTACTCCAAGAAACCCACTGACCACCAGAATATGTACTTCTGCTTCAAAGCTTTGCAGCAGAGCTTAGAACATGCTTTTTAAGATGAATGAATATAAGGGCCTTCTGAAGCTATCAATTAAAAGCAGTGATACGGCGGTGCTCTGAGCCCCAGAAGAATGGAGCTGAGCAGTGGTAGAATGACACTCTGAGTTCAGTTATGGATGGCTTCAGCATGTGATTATATTCATTGTCCAAGAAGAAGAAGAAGAAGACGACGAAGATGATGAAGATAAAGAAGACTTCTTGAAGTCCTGAAAGAGGAACTCATGTATGACCTATTGTTAGTTGTTAGCCCCTTTAAGAACACCAGAGCACTATCCTGTTAGACAGTTTTTGAAAGGACATGGAATAAATATTGGCAGTATGGATTAAATGGGAAGTCTGTGGATCCCTAGAGGACATTTGTGGTACCCAGTGCATTGTAGTGGATAGAGTGAGGGGCTAGGCCCCAGGAACCCCAGATTTGAATCCCTGCTCAGCCATGGAAACTCACTGAAGGAGTGGAACTGGTAAGAACAATCCTTAAATGGCTTCCCTATCTTGAAATCCCTATTAGGGGAGCTATAAGTCAGTTCTGACTTGATGGCATGCAACATAGGATATATACCAGTTATTGAAAAGGATAATGCATGCAGACTCTGGCATGGTTCATTGTTTTTTGTTTTGTTTTTTACTGTAAATTCATGTCTGAGCTTTGCAATATACCAAAGGATTGTAATATATTCATTTATAAGACATTAGAGTTTAAAACAAAAGAAAGCGTCCTTCTTGACCACATCCTCTCAATACACACCATGATTTCTTGCTCCAATTTGTACCTTCTAAATCCAGGATCCCTTATTTCCTTCCTTTCGGCACCAAAAGGCCTTCCAAGTATCCCAAATAGTTTTCTGCATTATTTAATTCATGCACATCTCCATGACCAAGTTAAGCTGATCAAGTTGAGAAAGCACAATTTATAAGAGTGGGGGACAAAGAATTATCAGATCTTTTAATCTCCATTTTTCTCTGCCACCAGTGCACAACAGGAAACTGGAAGGGACAAGAAATGTGGTACTAAGCCTAACAAGAATCAAATGTTCTAGCAGTGACATGATGAGATAACATCTCAGTTATCAAGAAATAAGTTGTATACAAGACTGATATTTTGTGATCCCTAGTTTTAAATACTGATGTAATTAATTGCTTAACAATCTGTTTTTTCACTAGATAGTTTCTCAGGCCATATTGATCTCATGTCTCAGTACTCCCCTTTACTAATAAATTTCCAGCATGGAGAGCTTTACAGATAACTGCAGAATCCTCTGTGTGCTAGAAATTTCAGGGACATCTAGAAACTTCTGTGGTGTCCCAGAAGTTTCTAGGACATCTTCTAGTTTGTGTAGAAACATAACAGCTGTCCTTACTCATTAGACTGAGTGAGATAGTCAACTCTGGCAGCTGATTTTGATTATTACAAAAACTCAGTACATAAACAATTATATATATCATTTTCTGCTATGTAGCTGGTTGGATAACTCAGTGGTTTAGGTATCTGGCTGCAGAGCCAGAGTATGGGAGTTCGATTCCTCTCCTGTGCCTCCTGTGAGTAGACCCAGCCCCCAGAAGAAGGGAATGGAAAACCACTTCTGAGTATTCTCTACCTGGAAAATCCTGAAAAGGGTCACCCTAAGACAGAACTGACTTGATGGGACATCATCATCATCATTCGCTACAGAAGGGCAAGGAGAAGCATATTGGGCAAAGCTTGCTTCATGTGCCAAAATTACTGTCACTCAACCAGGGCTTAGAAAAGCTCTGGAATCGATGTCTGGGATCATGTGGTAGCCATAAGCTGCCATATTTATTTGCTTCTCCAACCTGGACCTCCATACAACTCTCTACAGACATTTGAAAGTATCTTAAGATAAATTTAGAAGTGACAGCACATTTGTTTGATGCTTTCCTCAGTATTACCCAAAGGTGTTCACATGCACCTCAACGGGCTTCTAAGTAAGTGTACTTAAAATCACAGGGTCAGGGCATATGAATTTGTAGATAGATAATCTCTCTGTCTTAAATGAATCCATAGTAGGCTTGTAAGTGCTTGTACTTTAAAAAAAAACACACACACACCCCAGCATTCATCTCTTTTACAACTGATATATCTGTAACTGTTGACATAATGGAACTACCTGATCTAAGTTTTCTTGGTGGTGTTTTCTTTTCTTTTCTTTTAAAAAGGTTAAATATTGACATGGAATGTCTTAAGAATAGAACTACCCGAAAACGTGTCATGAGGTTTTTGTTTCCTTATTTTCACACCTGATTTTTTTTTGCTTTTGAAATTTTCTCCAGGTCACACATGTACAGACAAAACCCCTTTTTAAAAACTCAGCCAAAAAAATTTCCCCAAAACCTGAGGTGAAATGTATCTTGATCACATTTACTACATAATTTGTTCTGAGATATTTTAAAACACCAACAGCCACAATCAAGAAAAGTAAAAAAAGTTGGGGAGGGAGGAATATGTATATATATATAAAATTTATTTCCAGAGTTTCACATTTCTTCATGTCAGTGACACTTGAAATGTGAAACTCTGGATTCTGGCAATCGTTGTCCAAAAAAGTAACAGTTCTAGGTTCTGATTCTGTGTGATGTTACTTAATTGTCTGTTTTGTCCCATTATTCTCTGTCGATTTTATTAGACCTGCAGGAAAACTGATATGTAAAAATTACATATTTCCATTGAAATATGCATTTTCTCATCATTAAATTTTAAAGTCCAGAACTGAATTGCAAAAAAAATCAAAGCAAAATGACACTGATACCAATCCACGTCTTAATCCCTGAAGTGAGAATTATGTCAATTCACTTCCAAATGTGGACCAAACTAAATTCTCTGACGTCCTTAAGCAGGAACACATCAGAATTCCAGCTATACAACCAAAGATTTTTGCAGTGCTAAGCAAGAGTGGCTTGGTTGGAAAGGCCTATTTATGGAGTGAGGGACATCCCTGTTCCAGCCTATGAAAAACACCCAAATTCCAAGTCAAGGATTTAAACCTGCAAGAAGATTTATACAGCATGCACATGGTCTCGGTGTTTGGATATAAGTCAAGGCTGAGGGAAGTTTTATCTTCACCAAAGCGGTCTATAATTCCAAGTAAGCATGAGAACATATATATAGTCAATTAGTCAGAGTTGTAGAAAAGGTAGTTGTGTTAGTCTGTGCAAGCATTATAGATAAAAACAAAATATCTGTTGACTTTCTCACCAACCAACCATGATCTCTGTTTTTTTCCTGACATATATACATTTTTGCCATGTTATATCTCTCCCTTATTATTTCTGAGGAAGCAGACTTGTCCACAGAAGCTCACAATAAAATAAAACAGTCTTTCAGGTGCCACCACGTGTTTGTCTTTTTTTGTTTATTCTTTTATTTCTTTGTTATTTTTTTAGTTTGTATTTGCCTATATACAGTATCGTCAGTGAGCTGGGGGAATATAGTTGGCCATCACTTGCTCAAGAGCCTGGTTGTTCTGGTTCTTTAATGCTCACTGTCTCTTCCAGACATCTGGATCTAGTCCAGCTTCTGCTTGGGTCATGCTCCTGGAAAAACAAGGGTGTGGCCATACCTAAAAACAACAATCACTTTCCTTGTGAATCAAAGTGACTGTCCTACAGAGAGGCGTGGTTGTGGTCATATTTAACTATGAATGCATGGGGATGAGATTGTATGGCTTATAGGTCAGATCGTGCATGATGCTCTGCAATCATGTCTTTGCCCTTGTAATTTGTCTCTGCTGGTTCCCCATACTCTCTTCACTGAATAACAATTAGCCACACATTGTGATTAGCTATGCAATCTTTTCTCCAGGATCAAGCTGGTAGAAAACTGGCTCTGCTGGTTTCCATCAAAAGTTGGCTATAGATAGTACGGATTGATTGGCACTAAGAACATCATTAACATGGTTTCAGTTTGATAAAAGGTGATTCAAATATCTAGAGTAGTACACATTGCCAAGATCAGTTAACTATATCAGTTGCCTAGATATTACATCAGTTAGCAGTTATCTTTCCAAGTTTGAATTCTTACAAATGATTTGCTTAATAAACAAACTAGGCTGCTTCACACTCCTGGTATCCTCCAGATATTGTGGACTACAACTCCCGGTAATTCTGATCACTTATGGTGCTGGGCAGGTTGATGGGTCAAGTTGGAGGATGTCAGCTATGGGGAAGGCTGAACTATAATCTGGTTAGCAACTCAAGAAGTTGGCAGATGTGTCAAGAATAATTTATTTATTTAAAATAGTTTTATCCCACCTTTCTCCTAAGAAAGGACCCAAGACTGCTTACATCGTTTGAACACAATAGTAAAGTTAAGAACAGTGATTTATTCAAATATTAAACAACTTAATAACATTATATTTAGCGTGTTAGGTAAAGCATTACTAAAACAGATTTAGAAGCAACAAATTCAAACCAGCTTGCTTTAAAACCTCTACTAGCCAATCTCACTAAGGAAAAGCCTGCCTGAAGAGAAAGGTTTTCATCTGCTTGTGAAGAATGGCAGAGAAGGAAATTAAATGGTGATGATTTATACATTGGTTCATAATCGTAATGGAATTAGGCTCAAACGCAAAGGGCAAGAGAAAATGGGACTCACAACACCCATTATGGAGGAAAAATGTTTCAATCTGTGGCCCAATTTGCTAAATTCACATCTCTACATTTTTCATAATTAAAAAATAATTTTATACCATTAAATTTCATAATTAAATGGTATTTTTAATATAATATGCTTTTTGGGCATTTGATCTGTCCTAGAAATTTGAGGGGATAGAACAATTATTTATCATATGTGCTGAGGGTGTCAATTTGAACAGACATATTTATTTATTTAATTGATTGATTGTCTTTTTGCCAGCTTGGGTCCCAAGTTAGCGTAGAGTGTAAATTAATAGTACAATTTACACAACAATACATTATAAATATTAAAACAGAATTTTTTACTAATGTTTTTACTAATTTGTTTATCACACCAAAATGGAATATTTCATTGAATATTTTATTGAATGGAACCATTCAGTATATCTCAGTTAAAAATGGTAACTGCAGCTCATTACAGTCCAATAAAACAATGAATATAAATATAAATTGTAGGCCATTCATTAAATTAAACCCTTGACTGATGTTATTTAATAGAACAGTCCAATTTTACTGAGAACAAAAAGTTTATTGGAGTTGGAAGGGGTCTAATAAGGTTATAAAATCTAACCTACTGCTCAATGCAGAAATCCATATCAAAGCAGATCTGACATGGTTGACTAAATTTCTGTTGAATGTTTCCAGTATTGGAGTACTCACCACCTCCCAAAGGAATTGTTATACTGATCTAACACGTTTTTACTGACATTCAATCAAAATCTGGTAACTTGAGCCCATTATTACATGTCTGGCACTCCAGGACAATCAATAAGAGACCCTGCCTTTCCTCTATATGGTACTCTTTCAACTATTCAAAAAGTGCTATCTTATCCCCCCTTTTCTATTCTCAAGGCTAAAAATGCCCAGTTCTTTCAGTCTTTCCTCATAGGGGAAATGTAACCTACCAGGGAGGTTACTGGATCAAAAAATGAGACAAGATTAGTCTGGCAGGATTTGTTCTTGACAAATCTATGTTGGCTTATAGTTATTACTGCATTGTTTTCAAGGTCCCTGCAGAGTGACCACTTTATAGTATGCTCTAGAATTTTCCCTGAGATTGATGTCAAGTTCACTGGTCTGTAGTTCCCTGGTTTTTTTTTTTGTTTTTTTTTTTTTTTTTTTTTTTTTTGAAGATAGGGACAACATCATCTCCAATCATCTGACACTTCACCCATCCTCCAGGATTTAAAGTTCAAATCTCCAGGGCCCTATAAACTGCATCCAAGAGTATTACTGGCCTGTTTCTTTCCTCTATCATTTGCTATGCACGTACTTGAAGAATGCTTTTGTTGTTGTTGCTTTTCCTCTCCCTTGCTAACCTCAGCTCATTCTCGGCTTTTGCCTTCCTAATGACATCCTTGCAATTTTTTGCTACCTGTCTGTACTCTTCCTTTTTTGGCTTGATGTTCTTTCCGCTTTCTATATGTGTCCTTTTCTTGTTTTCAGGTCCTCTCTGAGCTTTTTGTAAAGCCAGATTGGTCTCTTTTGCTGTCTTCCACATTTTTTTCCTCATTGGAATTGTTTGTATTTGTGCCTTTAGAATTATCTTTCAAAGAAACTCCCACCCATCTTAGACTCTTTATCTTGTTAGGATTTCCTACCATGGAACCTTACTTATCATTGTCCTGATTTTATTAAAATTGCTCAATGAAGCTTTGCAATATATCTAGATGTGCAATAAATAGGATCAAATTAACATTTATCATTGAAATAGGTGAAGAACAATTTTGAAATTAAGTTTTTGCAGGAAAAAAAATCAACAATTAAAAGAATTTAAAGTCCAAAATACTAATTCACACCCAAAATGCTGGGACACCTTTGCAGTGCCTCTTGGACAAATCATGTAGCTTAATTGTAGTTAAGTGTATTCTCAGCAATTCAATTACCCACTGTGCCTCCCAGAAGAGCCAGCCTGTGTAGCCTTGGGCAAGTTGCACAATCCAGGGTGCCCCCAGAAGAAGTACTCTCTACCTAGAAATCCCTGGAATGGGTCATATATGTTGGAAGAGACTTGACAGCATACAAAATATTCTCTGCAGGGTCTGGAAAAACACATTTGCAAAACAATGTCAGCTATAGCACATCAGTTCTTGGATGTTACATATGTGGGCATACTGATGATCTTTTGAAAATAATGTAACAGCCGACTATATTAGTAGTTTTACTGTGTCACAAGTAACAATTCCTCACTAAATTTTCTTATTACTCTTTGGAGACTAAAATTCTTTCAGGGATATTTTTCATCTTTAAATGATTTTTGTAAAGGAACAGAAAAATGATAAGTCACAGAATTACTACATTTATTTAAAGTTAACAAGATGCAGTTGGGGGGCTAACAACAAACTCATTAATAAATCAATTTCTAAAAGCAAACACAGAAACTCTTATTTTCCAGAGTTATTGCTTACTTTCAAGTTCCTTGAAGACTGTGATGTTATTTGGGGGTGATATAGTATAATCAGAGGGTCATCTTTGAATCACTGTTGCATAGTTGTAAGCCAGTTCCAAATACCGTAACCAGTTTGTGTTTGTTTGTTTTTAATTGGTGTCTACTTGCATTATCGTCTACCATGTGCATAGTAAATATTGCCTCCCTTACATACAGGTGATATGGCTGATCATGTCACTCCTCCTCCAATTGCTTAGTGTTACTATATAAACAAATTCCTGATGAACACATTCCCAAAGAAAATAAACCACAAGAGTTACATTGAAATACTTCTGAAACTTTGACCTTATCCTTCTCAAGCCTAAGAAATTCATCATTCAACTTGTCATCCTTTCTTGAGTCATCTTTTCTTGCACAACAGTGCACGGGTAGATGATACCTTTATCAGTGCAGAGAAATTAGATTCCCAAAAGTTCATGGCAGATGGTTGTCCCAGGCTTGTTTCTTAGAGGTACTGTAAATTAGAAAATGCACAGGCTGCATTAGAGGTGTGGTTTTCAAACTACAGCTCAGGTAGCTGTTGATTGGATATCAGACTCTAGGACTCTAATGACTCTGCACTGTTAACAAGACACTGGTGCTTGCCTGAGGAAGTAGATTTTGATCCACAAAAGCTAGCAGCTTGAATTATTTTTAGTGCTGTAATAAAGATATCACATAGCCCTGCATTGTATTATGTAAGAACCACATGGGTCTCTTTGATCTTTTCTTGCACATACTTCTTAATAAGTATAAGGCACTCCCATGTGTTACATTAAAAGGTGTGTGACCAGGCTGAATGGGCACAGAACTTAGTTTTATTGTGTAACAAGTAACAGTACTTCAAATATTGGGATTCAGAGAGTATCTGCACACTACACAGCTGCTACAGTTGAATACCACTTTAACTGCTGTGGCTTCCTCCTACAGAATCTTGGCATTTCTAGTTTCATGAGGTACTTAGAATTCTGTGCTACAGAGCTGAAGAGTTATTCCCTTGGACTGCACCAGAGAACTTCAAGTACTTCATCCAACTAGAAATCCCAGGATTCTGACAAATGGAGCCATGACAGTTAAAAGTGGTTTCGAATGGCTGTCTTTCTATACTGTTGATGCCATCTCAGTGTCAATTCTTGAGAGTTAAGAGTTGAGACTACAGTATGAGGGATCATGGCATCCTATACCCTTATCAAAACCTTGGAGGAAGTCTAAAACATCTGTATGCCCAAGGACTGAGAAGAAAATTAAGCATCCTGGTCCTTTCAATCATGGAAAAGGAATATCTTATGGCTGTCACAGGTGTCCCTTGATACTACTGATTGGCAGCATTTTTCAAGACTCAGACTAGAATGTTTTCTACTCCCTAGCCCTTCCTGGGCTTGACTTCAGTTCCCCAAATCCCCTTACCATTGGCCATTAACTGGGAGTTCAAAATACCTGGAGGATTGAAAGTCACCACTCTGACAGACTCATGGAATCTGCATTGGTTCTTCTGCCTGAGCAATGTATCTCCAACATAGGAAATTCGGGCTCTTATTTATTTTATTTATTTGTTTAATTTGTTTACCACCCACTTAGTGCAATGCACTATTCTGGGCAGTTTACAGCATGATCGTGTAAAACAACACAAGAACAATAAAATTATAAATAAACAGAAAAATGAAACATGTAGCAACAAGAGGTGTATTATCCAAGTAGCAGGCAGGACACAAGTCATGGGATCTGGCAGGGTTGCTATGGAAGGCCTCTCTAAAAAGCAATGTTTTGAGATACCTTCTAAACATTGGAAGGGAGCTAGGCACAGATCCACTGGGATCTGGTTCAAGAAATTTAGTGTCATGGCAAAGAAGGCCGGATCTCTCGTAGACGATTTTCTGGCCTCCTTCAGAGTGGCCACCTGGAGGATCTGGTGGACTGGGCAGATGACCTTGGGGAAAGCTCACACAAGCACCATAGCCCCAAACCATGGAGGGCTTTATAAGTAAGCATCAAAACCTTGAACCTGACCCGGGACACAAGTAACCAGTGGAGGCAAGGCAGAACTGGAGTGATGTGTTCAAACTTGCTACGTGTCTTCTTTGCTTTCTCTGTATCTTTTTTGTTTGTACTATATTTCTACCAAGATACAACCCTACGCCTGCCTTCCAGAATAAGACTTGATCATTCCTTCAGTATGCAAACTCTCACACAAACATTCACTGCATATATATATTTAATCTGTTGGAAACAAAAGCATCAGGTTTTTGCAATGGTGAAACCTCTTTCCTTTCCTTTCCTTTTTTTACTGCTATTACTAAAGTGAGACCATCAGGCAAAACAATGCCAGCATGCTCTGATCCCGATACTAAACACTGAAATGTAACAGATCCAGAATTTCTTTTGTTACATATTTAAAATGCCAAGTGTTTAATTGCTGTTAGTGACCTGCAGTCAGTTTATACAATTTTTCTTCAGCCGGAGACTATTTTTGTTTGCTTTTAGTATGACAGCTAGTCTAAGAATGCAGGGGTGGTTAACCAAAGGGGTGCGGATTGTCCTGAAACATGCTGTCTATTTGAAGGAGGAGTGTTGAAAACCTGGTTAAATACCCAAACTGGCCCACAACTCTAATGAGCCAAAAGAATTTAAACAATGGGCAAATGCCAATTTACCTCGATGTACTCATTGCCTTCATGGTATGTGTAAGGTAGGTGAACTGAAGGTGTTTCAACTATATGCTGCAGTCGGGCTTTCACAAGTAAAGGACACCGACATCAATTTTGTAGGTATTCAAAGAGACCTGCAGGATCGAATTTTAAGTGGTTCATAATATTCTGGGAGAATTTTGGCAAATTCCTTGCTGGAGAAAACAGCCTCCAGAATCTCCCACACTTCTCATGCTGGTTGCGGATTCTGGGAGTTGCAGTCAACACATTAACTTTTCCCAGCTTCACATTTTTTTCCCCAGTTAACAGAAGGTATACTTGTCCTGTATAAATACAGAGTGTATTCAGGCAAGTAAAGTTCACACATGCAGGACACTTTTGCTGAACCCACCTATTGCAGACACATTCAGACTACCCTGCTTCTGTGTCTTTTCAGCGCTTGTCTGATTGCAAGAGTCTCTGTGTGAAAGTATTCTAGTCTGATAGATCCAACCTGGGCTGTAATATTTGTGTTGACAATAACCTGGAGGAGAAAAACGATTCTTTTCTTCTTTATCATCACCATCATGTTATTTATTTCTTTGAAATATCCAGCAAGCTTTTAAAGAAGCCAAGAGGAGGCTGAGTTTCACTAGTGATTGCGATTCACGAAGCTTCACATCAACACCGTTTGTCAAATATGAAATATCAGAGGTTTGAAAAAACATTACCGCTGATTTGGTATAATTACGGTTTTATTTTCATGATTTTATAGTATGGATTTGTAAAGTAAATTAAAAAGCAAATCCTTCTATTTGGCAGATATTGTGTCCCCCCCCCCCATGTAAAAAACCCCCACACACTTTGGCTCCATCATCTGAACAAAATTACTCTTGTTTTTATTCAACTCCCAGCTGCATTGCTGGGAAAAAAAGTCATCCCAGCTTGATCTATCACAAAACAGGTTTCAAAGCTTCTGAATAGATTTCATTGGTCTATAGCCCCTCCTTCTATAGTCTGTCCCCTTGGGAATGCAGCCCACAAGCTGCCACAAAGCTGGAAAAATGGCCCCCAGTCCCAGGGCCACTTTCTTCAGAGGGCAAGGTGGGCATTTGCCCAAGGCCCACTGTCTGTAGGGGACCACATGAAGAGGGGGATGGAACCATTGGGCCTGCGAGGACAAGGTTGGCCCGAGGCGGTGGTGGTGCAGTGCTAGCAGGTGGTGCTCCTGGCTGGTAAGCAGTGGGGACTGGATGTCAGGCAGATGGCACTCAGCTCCTTCACACACCATATCCTGCCCCCAACTGACTGCCACGGCCTCACCAAGGCCGCCACCACACCTGGGGAAGAGCTGTGGAACCCTCTGTCACCCTCCTCCGCCTCCTCTCTGCTACCCTGGAGGCCGGGCTGCAGCTGCCATGGGTGCCGTCAGGGCGGCTGATCTTCCTGTGCTGGGTGGCATTGCTGCGTGAGCAGGAGGTGCGCCTGTGAGACGTGCTGCTGGGCACCACCACCCGACAAGGAGAAGGGTGCCCTCCTGCACTTTGAGGACCTGCTCCGAGACGTCCTCAGGGCCCTGAGGGCCCCGTGCCCCTGGAGGTATACAGGGCTGGCTTTGCCCCCGGCTGCCCTGATGGCATCCAGGAGTTCAAGTGCCTCAGCAAGACCAGCCTCTCCCGAAAGAGGTCAGGTGAGGAAGGGGGGAGTAATGCCAGCTGGGATGTGCGGGGCACCCTGCTTAGGCTCAGAGGCACTCCTCCCACCAGCGGCCTCAGTTGGGTGGTGGCAGCTGTTCCTTCAAAGTGCCCATGGCCCTCCGCCTCCTCCTGCTCCCAGCATCCTGCAACCCCACACAACAGGAAGTCTCCCTCCCTCCTTTCCACGTGAGGCCTGCTGTGGACTACAGCCTCAGCATGTTCTACACACAATGTGCACAACCTTTCCTCTTCTTTGGGCATGTATAGAGTGCCTCGAAACTCAGCATTAGGCTTCCCTTGCCTTGCCTCTCCCTCATAAGCTAGACTTTCTTTTCATTGTTATGTTGTTTGTTTACCTAAGCATTGTTCACTTATTTACTGCTACCGAGATGACCTTAGCAAGTCAGTCTTATTTATGTTATATTACATTGTTCATGTTCTGTTTAGGTGGGAGGTAAGGGAGAGGCAGGGAGGAGGAAGGGGCCCCCCTCTATTATATTTTTTGCCCAGAGCCCACCAGAGCCTTGAATCAGCCCTGCCCAGTCCCACTGAGGTTACCTACTGCTGGTGTACACTCTGGAATCCAGGAAATTGCCTTGTTCAGAGAGTCAACACACCAGCAGCCCATCTAAGTCAGTATCATCTACATGGATTGGCAGCTCTTTTCCAGTCTCAGACTGGAACCTTTCTCACTTCCTCACCCTACCTTGGTATGTTGGGTAATTAATTCTGCCCCTTTAGCCTGCTATTCTGAAGCTCTAAGCAGCTCTTCTTCATGCTGTATCTATTTTTGTACTCTAGACCAGGGGTCGTCAACCCCCGGTCCGCGGCCTGGTGCCGGTCCGTGGGCTTGCTGGAACTGGGCCGCGGATACGGATCTCCACCACCCCCTGACGCATGCACGGTGGACATGTCATGCTAGCGGTGGGCGTGTCACGCTCGCATGGAGCTCGCTCCCCCCAACTGGTCCGTGGCCCCAAAGGTTGGGGACCGCTGCTCTAGACTACAGATGAGACATGGTGGCAAATATTTCACTCCTCCTATTTCACTACTCCTATTTCATTCCTTTGTCTTTTTTTAGGCAGGTTAGCCTTGTTTTAGATGGATGTGCGGCCACCTCAAGCAGCAGATCCTGGAAAGTTAGGTGGGTGCTCTGAGGTATTATGGGAGGGACAAAATGATGTGTATTATATAGCTTGCCCCGTTATGCTCAGGTGTATTGAAATATGATGTCCCATCTCTGGCATTGAATGAGGATTCCACAGCCAGCCTGTTTGCCTTGTCTATGTGGAATGAGAGATAAGTACCATCAGGTCATTTCCCTCAGGCAGTAACATGTCTTGAGCCAGCCTTACCTTCTTTTATCTCCTGAATTGCACAAAAGAGAAGTCAAACTTTTTTAGTGGGTCACATTTTCACATCTCCCCATTTGAATTACTTAATTTCACTACCATTATAGCACCAAATCATTTTGATATCTGTATATCAGAAGTAGAGCAGCATACATTTATGTGAACATAAACATACATCCTTCCCTTTCTTCTCTTTACATTCACATTAATATTGAATCTGCCATTATACACTCAAAGCATCTGTCTTACTGTCTACTATATCTGTTCTCCAGGTTAATGCATCACTTTTACTACTGTATATAGATTTTTCAAGGTAAAGTAACTGGTGCTGCATAACCATATCCTTGACTCCTGCTGAATGCCTCAGTCGATAAAAGCATTCAGAGATGTTGCTGTTTTAATAATCGCTTAATGACAGAAAAAATAATAATTTCTTCTTATGAGGAGAAAGGGTCATATCATTATTTGCTAAAGTATTGGCCTCATTTCCCCCCTCTTTCTATAATGGAGTTAATGAAAGCAGGCAAGACTTTTAATATTAGTTTCAAAAACAAACAAATAAACAAAAAAACCCAAGCCTACTGTCTGTTTATTTTAGCACAGGGGCAAGTTTAATATGACAGCAGCAGACATGAATGAGCAGAGCTTGGAAAGTTAGTTCTCCTGGAACAACTCCTTGACATTTGAACATTTTTCTTCACAAAACTCTGAGGGCTGTTGCAAGACGTAGAGTAAGTACTTGGAAAAGTTACATGCTGAGGGAATTCTTGGAGGCATAGCCCCCAAAGTAACTTTTCCAAGCTCTGATAAGCCGCACACATTCCCTTTCTATGAGGAAATGTCACATTCTCCTTCTGAATGATGGAGCATTTTTAGCACCCCAACCAAAGTGTAGCTGACAGTGTTCTTTGGGAGAGGTGGCAAGCCTTGACAGTAGAATTGTTCTCAGTTGGATGGATCCTTGTGACACAGACATGCCCACAGCACATTTGAGCAGAACAAATTCCGTGAACAATTTCCCATGCAAAAAGATTCATTAGCACTTGTTATCCTGACCATAGAATAACAACGTATGCATCACTAAAAAGAAGGCTCTCTAGAAACTATCTAGAGTTGTGTAACATTTGAGTGTATAAATTCTACAGGCATTGTTGCAAATAATAGAATACAAATACAGTGCCATATACAATACCATAGCAAGACTAAGTTTGCACAAAATATTTCCACTGTTTCAGCTATCAATAATCTTTTACTCTGGCACTTCCTTCTTTGGCTGCAGGATATTTCTTTTAAAAATTCTGACACACACATACCAAAAATTGGTGCAGAATTTAGTATGATTGGAAGCTTCTTGAACTGCCCTGTAGATGATATAGAAATACATTAAAAAAACACACGCCCCTGTTCCTGTTGCCACATACTGGTTGCAGAAACTGCCATCACTATGTATAAATAGGGTTTTTTTTCTTCCCTTTTTGAAATTATTGGAATGATAGAAGTGTGACAATTCTCTTATTCCAATGCTTTGTGGTATGAAGAAAGGATTATCACATCTTCTTTTGAAATGCTTACACAGATTAACATGACTACAACTCTGAAAACTTCTTTTTCTCATTCACATTTGGTTTATTAAAGAAAAATACCACTTATCTAGAAAAGAATGTTCAGTTTCAGCATAATTTGAGTGAGAAATTTATTAAATATTATGATGTGTGTCTTAAAAAGAGAAAAAGAAAAAGTCAGTCGCTAAGAGAATACTCAGCCAATTGCAACACTGTTAAATATGCTGGGTCAAAGTTTTACCAATTAAATTTACAGTATATTTTGCAATACACTTGGTAGGCTTTATTACCTAGAAAGTAATAAACTAATTGCAACACAACTGGAAGCCTTGGACTAGAATTTAGCAACCTCTATTAAATCACCTTGTAAAGGTAGCTGGAAAATTGTAATCCAAGCTACTGTTGTGCCATAATTAATGCAATACTTTGTGGCAAATAAACTCTGGCATTTTTCTGTATGACTCTATAGAATGTCTTTAAAGAACTCCCAGTCTTTGTCCTGGAATTAAATAAAGTAGCATAAAGAGTTTGCATTAGGTATGTGTTAGACTAGACAGCCAGGCAGAAATTCTTCTCTATATTACTGTAAGTCATCCTCCTCACAGAAAGAACATCTGGTGTCTGATCTGGTACAATACATAATCATAGAGTCAAGATAAAAATTTCTTACTATTTTTTGCAAACAGTTTCATGAGGGCAAAATAATATTCCACTCTTTTCAGCACATTTTGTGAGGGGGAAAAAACAAATGTCCTCAGTGTTGCCACTGGATAGCTAGGTCTCATGGAATATAAAATGATGTGGTGGTGTTCATGACAAGATGGCTGTCCAGAAATGTCATAGTCAGCAGCCCAGAAATGAATGGCACAAAACAAATGCCCTGGAGAGAAAAGAGGACAGAATGAGATTAATCTTCTTCGATAAACTAGACAGATTATTTCTTTAAAAAAAGACAAACCTGTCTCTTTCAGGAAAAAGGTATAATGTACATTTGTGGATGCCTCATGCATCTTTAATAATGTTATCAACAAAGGGTGGGGGGAGGGAATACTTAGCCACATGGTCCATGAGTAAAGCAAAAAGCAAAGTTGGACAATACCTTTACCGGCTATTAAGGCATTTTTAAGTCCTTTAGAAGCTGGGCATTTCTAAAATGGGCGGCGGGGGGGGGGGGGGGGAGAAGCAGAGACGTTCACAATTATCCTGGCCAGGTGTTGTACGTGCAGTTATTAAAATCTCAAAATAAAGGTTGCAGACTTGAGATGTAATATTATCAAATTGCACCTCAAGGGATAGAGAAGGTTCCCAGAGTGGTCTATATGGACCCCCAGGGGTTGATTTCGACTTGCAGGGGGTCCACGTCAGAGAGAGAAAAAATTGGGGGTGCACGTTTAGACTTGTATCAAAGCTTTGCAGGGGGCAGGGGGTCTACGGAAAACAAATAAGTCGGCAAGTGGTCTACAGGGCAAAAAAGGTTTGGGAACCTAGTGACTATCCATTGCCTTTTAGCCAAAGCCCAAGGCGAAAGTGCTTACATAATTATAACAATTACATAGCAGTTATTGTTACCACTCCCCTATGAAATAGGTCACTGTTTCTATCTTTCCTCTTGTACAGTGGGATAGGGGGAGAAGAAATGAAATGTAAGGTCACAAGGTCATGACTCTGCAAAGTTTGATCTGATGCTTGCTGAGTTTACCCTCTTAAAGGCATAGGCTGAAATCCTCTTGCTTAACATAGCAAGTCACAACTCAAGTAGGCTCATTTGAATCAATGGAACCTGTGGAGGAGCTGACACACCAAATCCGCACGGATTGAATGGAGCTACTTTAGTGCAACGTACTACACTAAGCAAAAGGAATTCAGCCACAGAATTCAGTCCAGGGTGGCATGGAGTGGAACCCTACAAATGTGATAATCTCACACAGGGAAGTATAGTGGAAGCTAATTAAATCCCCTTCAGCTTCCTACACTCCTGAAAATTTGCACTAGAAGGTTGGAGGGCCTCCAGACTGATGCACCATGTTGGCATGGAGGGCTGGAAAGAAGGTTGGAGGGCAACAATCACCTTCCCACAGATTTCTTCCAACAGACCAGCTTTGCTGGATTCCAGTTCCCTCCATCAAAGGAAACCTTCTATTTATGAAAGGTCAGTTCTGGATTTAATCTATATAATTGGAAGGGACTCAAAAGGTAATCGAAGCATGCCCATTCAGGAGGTTCACTACTTTGGCATCATTGATAGGTGGTCATCCAACCCCTGCTTATAAATCTGTAGTAAAGGAACAGCCATCATATTTCAAGACAGTCTCTTCCTCCATGACATTCTTTCTAATGTTCTGATGAAATCCCCTAACTTTTAAGCAGAAACTGTTGGTTCTTTTCACTCCATTTTCTCCTTTGCTGAAGTGACAGCCTTTCAGATAGCTGAAGATGTATTAATTTGATTGATTATTTAACTAATCAACCTATTTCTGGATTAAATGGCAACCACAGATGTATTTTCTATTTATTTCATCAATCAGCCAATTTCTGGATTAAATTGCTTCTCTGGGTAACTGCATCCAGCCTTTGCTTCAACTCTGCTGTCAAGCCCCAAACCATCTTTCTCTCCTTCCTCTGGACACACTGTACTGTATTATACTAGTTCTCAAGCGATTTTGTATATTGGCATGACAAATGCCTTTGCAACTTCAGCCATCTGAGACTCAGTTGTACGCTCAGCACAGTAGTGAGTTGTTGCCACACATCTTCTGCTCTAGATTTTAGTCCATGAGATTAGGCCACCTGGCTAGTAGCATGTTTCCCCTTCTCAGAGCTTGTGAGAGCTATTCAAGATAGCTAACACTATTGGGGGTATAATATTATAATTGTGTTTATAATTGTGCATCATTTTAAGAATAAGGCGGTTCCAATGCTTTACTGATGCATTATTTTAAATTTTTAATACCCCTTTAAAATAGAAACAGAAGGGTTGTCTCTCTCCTAAAGGAGAAGACAACCCTCAAAAAGTAAAACAAAAACAAAACAAAAAAACCACAACTAAACAATCCCAAATGATTTTTTTAAAAATAATATCTGGGACTAAATTCATTAATTGTTATATTAAAACCCATAACACATTTGTGTTACTATTTATAACACTATTTGTAAGGCCTCGTTGGACAGCCACTTTGCAAGAAAGCAAAGTGGCTGTCCAACGAGGCCTTACAAATAGCAGAGAAGAGAAGGGAAACAAAATGCAAGGGAGATAGGGAAAGTTACAGAAAATTGAATGCAGACTTCCAAAGAATAGCAAGGAGAGACAAGAGGGCCTTCTTAAATGAACAGTGCAAAGATATAGAGGAAAAGAATAGAAAAGGAAAAACCAGAGATCTGTTCAAGAAAATTGGAGATATTAAAGGAACATTTTGTGCAAAGATGGACATGATAAAGGACAAAAATGGGAGGGACCTAACAGAAGCAGAAGACATCAAGAAGAGGTGGCAAGAATACACAGAGGAATTATACCAGAAAGATCTGGATGTCCCGGACAACCCAGATAGTGTGGTTGCTGACCTTGAGCCAGACATCCTGGAGAGTGAAGTCAAGTGGTCCTTAGAAAGCATGGCTAACAACAAGGCCAGTGGAGGTGATGGCATTCCAGTTGAACTATTTAAAATCTTAAAAGATGACGCTGTTAAGGTGCTACACTCAATATGCCAGCAAGTTTGGAAAACTCAGCAGTGGCCAGAGGATTGGAAAAGATCAGTCTACATCCCAATCCCAAAGAAGGGCAGTGCCAAAGAATGCTCCAACTACCGTACAATTGCACTCATTTCACACGCTAGCAAGGTTATGCTCAAAATCCTACAAGGCAGGCTTCAGCAGTATGTGGACCGAGAACTCCCAGAAGTACAAGCTGGATTTCGAAGGGGCAGAGGAACTAGAGACCAAATTGCTAACATGCGCTGGATTATGGAGAAAGCCAGAGAGTTCCAGAAAAACATCTACTTCTGCTTCATTGACTACGCAAAAGCCTTTGACTGTGTGGACCACAACAAACTATGGCAAGTTCTTAGAGAAATGGGAGTGCCTCACCACCTTATCTATCTTCTGAGAAATCTATATGTGGGACAGGAAGCAACAGTTAGAACTGGATATGGAACAACTGATTGGTTCAAAATTGGGAAAGGAGTACGACAAGGCTGTATATTGTCTCCCTGCTTATTTAACTTATATGCAGAATACATCATGCGAAAGGCAGGACTGGATGAATCCCAAGCCGGAATTAAGATTTCCGGAAGAAATATCAACAACCTCAGATACGCAGATGATATCACTCTGATGGCAGAAAGTGAGGAGGAATTAAAGAACCTCTTAATGAGGGTGAAAGAGGAGAGCGCAAAAAATGGTCTGAAGCTCAACATCAAAAAAACTAAGATCATGGCCACGGGTCCCATCACCTCCTGGCAAATAGAAGGGGAAGATATGGAGGCAGTGACAGATTTTACTTTCTTGGGCTCCATGATCACTGCAGATGGGGACAACAGCCACGAAATTAAAAGACGCCTGCTTCTTGGGAGGAAAGTGATGACAAACCTAGACAGCATCTGAAAAAGCAGAGACATCACCCTGCCGAGAAAGGTCCGCATAGTCAAAGCTATGGTTTTTCCAGTAGCGATGTATGGAAGTGAGAGCTGGACCATAAAGAAGGTTGACCGCCGAAGAATTGATGCTTTTGAATTGTGGTGCTGGAGGAGACTCTTGAGAGTCCCCTGGACTGCAAAGAGAACAAACCTATCCATTTTGAAGGAAATCAACCCTGAGTGCTCACTGGAAGGACAGATCCTGAAGCTGAGGCTCCAATACTTTGGCCATCTCATGAGAACAGAAGACTCCCTGGAAAAGACCCTGATGTTGGGAAAGTGTGAAGGCAAGAGGAGAAGGGGACGACAGAGGACGAGATGGTTGGACAGTGTCATCGAAGCTACCAACATGAATTTGACCCAACTCCGGGATGCAGTGGAAGACAGGAGGGCCTGGCATGCTGTGGTCCATGGGGTCACGAAGAGTCGGACACAACTTAACGACTAAACAACAACAAATTGTTTCATCCTTATTCATGCTAGAAGTAATACATTACAGATAACCTCCTAGCTCTGTTCCATCCTAACAAAGGCTACTAGACTTGGGCATTACTAGGACAACAGGTAAGGTTGCAACTACAATGTGATCTGATGCACTATTTCTGATACATTTGTCATGGTTAAATTCTAAGTATTTTCCACTAACTGCAGGAGGTACAGTTAATCACACAGAAGCCCAGTCTTTTTTTCATAGGCATTCATATCGTTTTGTTTGGTTGGCAGGAACTCCTGGTTTTTTTTTGGGGGGGGGGTTGTAGCATTTCTACTCACATTGCTTTCTAACCTGTAAATACTGTATAGTCATACTGCTCTTTATATAGTATTTTTAAACTGTTGTTTGTTTTATAGTTTTAGTTGTTGTGAGCTGCCTTGGGCAGCATATAAATAAAATAAAGTGCCTGTGTTGGCCCAAAGGGACAAGGGATTTGTGTGTCTGACATTGCCAGTGTTGTCTGGGGGGGGGGGGGCATAGCAGTACACCAAGAATATCCCTCCCTAGTGAACAAGGTTGGTCTGTTCCCACAAGGTTATTTTTTTTAAGTTATGTTTCTTTGCAGTATAGTGTTAGATCAGAAAAGCACTGCAATTCCCTGGTACTTGTTGGAGTCCAATATACCAGTGTTTTCCCAGTCCCTTTACTACTTTATCTGCCTGATGCTTCCGCAGTGCCTGACCAGCCCCATGGCAGCACTCAGCTTGGAGGTGCTGTGGTGGCTGATGGAGAACCGCAGCAAGATGTTGAGCAGTCCTGAGAAGACCTCCCACACCATTGCCACTGAGACTCCTTCACTTGCCTACTGTCTAGTGGGCACTTAGGTGCAGGAGGGTTCATCTCATGTAAGCAGTTGTGATTGTGGCACCAGCAGCAACCTTGCTGTGACCCAAATGTGCTGCTGTAATGGTAGGGCTGGAGAGAAGGGACCAAGCACACACATACATCCACATGCCTTGTTTGCCATTCATTTTCTCTCCACTGGAAGACTAGCCCAGAGATGAGGATGCACATCCTGGGGAAAAGGGAAGAAAGCAGGGTTTTTTTTTCTTTGTATTGATTTTAATCCTCTCTTAAGCTGAACACCCTCCAGGAAACTATGAACATGAAGTGTGTTCATTATTTCCAGACTGACACAGATTTTTTTTTTAAAGTCCTGAATCCCAAATGTACCAGAAAGCAGCCTGGGAATGAAATGAGGAAGAAGAGGAGGAGGAAGATGGGCATAGGAGACACCAAGAAGAAATGAAAGCATATAGTTGACATCATCCTGATTCTGTTTAGCCTGAGAAGCATTATTCATACATTACCCAGCTTATCAAAAAACTCACCAAATAAATTGATTAACATCAGAAGCCCTAAAAGAAGACTGAGGTAATGAGTGGATATAATTTTTACTGTGTTTCTGAAATCTTTAGGAAAGACATTTAGGAAGTCCAACTTCAGTAGCTGACATCCACTACTATAAATGGCTACTGATTTTATTAAATTCAGTGAGAATTACTTTCAATTATACAAAGGACCAGAGCCTTCCAATATACAATCTATATTGTTGTACTGGACAAATTTTATAATCTATGCCATCACCTGTGCGTTTATACTATTAGTTAACTTCTGTGTGCCCCTTTTCTCTCATTCCTAATAAGCTCTCCCCGTGCCCCCATTTCTAGAGAAATCATCTCCACCCTGGATAATTTCTCTAGATTTTCCCATGCAAGTGCCCACATATGGAAGCGTCTTTTCTCCCACTTGACTTTGTGCCATATCAATATCGTGATAAGATTTACTGGACTGGTACATTTTGCTTGGTGATGAATAAACATTCTGGAATTCTTTCTTGAATAAGAATAATCAAAAGGGTGGGAGCCCTTATCTAGGGAGATATCCTGGCATTGCTTTCTCCTCAAACACAGATTAAAGCTGCAATTCTCAGTACACGTATGTGAGAGTAAGAACCACTGAACTCAGAGGGCCTTCCTTGTGAATAAGCATACATAGGACTGGTGGGGTAAAGGGAGTTACCCCACAAACTTAGAACGGGCCCAAGTTGTTTCACCACTTGGGGCAAAGACCAAGGTCACCTTCCATTCCACAGACAGAAATGGCCTGCCAGTTTAATTTTGCTTCAATACTGAAGACCAGAAAAGTCCTCAGGTCTAGGGAATCTGGGAGTAGATGTCGAATAAAGTAAAGCAAAATAAACAAAGATCTGTCTAAATCTAGGCAAAATACATTCCTAAAACAAACAAACTAAAACAAAATAAAATAACCTTCAAAATTCAGATTATTTTTTAAACATGCCAAATACAGCATATAATCATTTGGAGACAATAGATTGGGAAAACCTGTCACTTTGTGCTTCATACTGTGGAACTCTATGCATATTTGTTTAACATCTGTGGAAAATCCATTCCACAATCTAGGGCAGGCTTATAAGAATGTCTGGACTACTATAGATGAACCACCCCAGGTTTTTCTGATAGCAGCTGGCATAGGCAAGGTGTGTTGCTTAGGGCCCTGGGCTGGGATGGAACTATGGAATAATAAAATCTTTTCCAAGAGCTCTAGACTTCTCAACACATCTAGGTTTACTCAGGGGTAAGTCCCATTTAATTCAGGGAGACTTGTTCCCAGAAAAAGTGTTTACAGGACTGCGCTATTCCTTCTGGTCTCTGGTTCACAAACTGGGAAGAACAATGATCAAGGGGCATGAATAAATTCCAAAGGGAGCATGGAACTGTGAGATTTTCATATATTATATTTATTTACCAGGTTAGACACATTGCTGTGAGAAGTATTGTTACTGGAATTTAGGACTTCTTGAGACAACTGCTTATTTCAAATTCAAAATAATTTCTATTAACTCACTGTTTTCATTTTAAATTGTAAATTACAAATTGCATTTGTTGTTACAACAGGGTTGGATGGTATTAAAGGAGATGTGAGGGTTTCACAAGTGGGGGGCACAGTCCCTCAAGGTTTGTGAATCACTGCTTTTTGACTTTGGGATAGTGCTGTGCCAAAAATTTATCCCATGAGAATTTTGAACATTTTCTTGCAATTTGAGAGGAAAGAAATTTCCTTTAGAAATCATTTTAAAGGAGAGGAATTTTCATGGGTGAGGTTCAGGATTTTGTACTCCCTTTACACATTAGCTGGATGAGAATTATGTACTCCCCCAGGACTAAGATGCTGCTTTAACTTTGTTAGAGGGAATATTTACTGCTTTGAACTAGGTAACAGGAATTGTGGAAGAAGCAAGACAATGACTGGCTCTGACCATAACAGTTGTTTCCCCTTGTGGTGGTAGGATCAAAACAAGAAGTTTGAAGGGGGAAAAATAATGATGCTCTGGTACTACTGTCACTAACTATGAGTACACTTCTGAGAAAGGACTAGAGAATTTTAAAAGGCCATTTGTGCACACCTATATTTTTTGACACCTTTGTCATTTGGATACATTTTTATTTGTTTATTACATAAAACTAATCATGGCTTTGGTGACAGGATTAAATATCCACAGTCCAGGAATTCATTTGTTAGGATCAGCCAAAAAAAGTCCTTTGTCGCATTTGGTTGGTCCTCACTGTCCAACTGTAAATTTTGGATTTTTTTTTAAAAGTGGCTTTTATTGGACCACTTGTCTTGACATTTTGGAGGACTAAGTGAGATTGCCCTGTTTTCATTTCTGAAAAGATTAGCCAAGTAACAAAATTTTATCCTGCCAAAGAGGTTGAGTTGCATGACGGTTGAATTGAAAGGTGTCCATGAGAGACCTTTATCTTCCTACCTTTCTTCGTGTGAGGGATGCTCCACTGAAGGTTCTGAAGGAGGGCAGAAGGGATTGGAATGTGCCAATTGGGGGTGATGAAGTCACCTTTTTTTAACCAGAGCTATATTGGTTCATTCAGGTATGGCTGATAAGCAAATGTAAGGTACAACCCTTTCTTACTGTGAAAGGTGCAACAAAGCCTTTGTATAGGTCATGTCCTGTTGATGGGCAGGTGTTTTCTAATATCCTCAGATATGCCAAGCTTCTTGACTTTTGGAGGAAGTTTATACAAATCTTGAACAAAATCCCTTTGTCATTGACCTCTGCTCTCTGCAGAAAATGTACCCATGTAAAACAATAGTTGAGGAAAGAGGGAATGGGTGCTGTGTTATAGAATACTTGACACTCAAATTGAAAAAAACACACACCCTGCAATGCTCTATTTTTTTTTTAACCTGTTCAGAAGACTCTATTCAGGTTGCCTCTACCATATTTTGCTTCCAGTAGTCCATTATCTCATGAGCTTCTTTAAATAAACAATTGTCTCCTCTATAGGCAGGTTTAACAGGAAAGGTCAAAGGTTTGTTTTGTTTTTCTCCCCTAACCATTTGGGACTGCCAGTACAAAAGCTGCCAATAATTTTCCAAGATGACCTGTAGACAGCTTTTAGTAAGCAATCTTTAAAAAAAAAAGATATCTGAAGGAATGCAGAGCTCCTTTCAAGCTTATTCCACAGACAATGGACAGAGGAGTCAAAGAACCTGGAGTTTTATAGGCTGTTCTTTGAATTTCTCACATAGTTTTGCAGAATGAATTATGTTGGGGGCAACTTGGATGCTATCCAGTAGCTGCTAGGACAAGTATATAACTATGTAAAATATGGGTTTGCCTTTGGTAGGCAGGTTGGCTTGAGGTCTGTTGTGTTGTGCAAAGAAGGTGGAGAATACGTTAGAAGCAAGGTTTTTCTCATTCTTTTGGCAATGGAAAGAGCGATATGTTGGAAAATACATTCATTTTCGTTGAACGATGTCTGTGGGCAGCATATGAGCAGAATACAAGTCCTTAAGAAACAGATACAAGCATTTCTTCTGTTAATTTCCCCAGGACTTCTGTTGAAAGCTTTTGAGGATTTCTGTCCCATTATATAGGTACAAGCATACTTTGGAAATGTTACTTTTAAAAGTAGTTCACTTCTCTTTCCTCTTTATTACTTTGATATTATATTTTAAAAATCCAATTCCCTCAGGAAGTCGTAAGGACGAAGGGGCCATTTGGCCTGGGCCTCACATTTGTGAAGGTCTTCAGATTTAGACTTTTTATTCTAAGTAGCGTTGCACAGATTTATTTGTTTGTTTGTTTGTTCCATTTTTACCCCGCCCATCTAGATTCGGGAATCTACTCTGGGCGGCTTATAGAATATAAAGATAAAACAGCATTAAAATAACTTTGATCATAAGAGCAAAAGGTCAATAAAGAAAACAGGATCCAAGATGGGATAAAGAAGCTATGTAATGGGAGGGGGTAAGGCCTTCCGGAAGAACCAAGTCTTCAACTTGTTTTTAAAAATTCCCAGTGAGGGTGCCAGTCGAATCTCCGAGGGTAAAGTGTTCCAAAGATGAGGGGCCACCACCGAGAAGGCCCAGTTTCTTGTTCTCTCCTTCTGGGCCTCTCTTCGGGTTAAGCCCCTCAATCTTCCAGTCTGGCTTGATCGAGTGACACGAATAGAGCTAGGTGGGGACAGGCACTCTGCCAGGTATCGAGGCCCTAAACCATTTAGGGCTTTATATGTAAACATTAGTACCTTGAAATCAATGCAGAAATGAATGGGTAACCAGTGTAAGGCCGCCAGAGTGGGGGAAAATATGTTGATGTCTTTTCATCCCGGTTAATAATCTGGCGGCCGTGTTCTGGACCATTTGTAGCTTCCGCATGTCTCAAAGGCAGCCCCACGTAGAGCGCATTGCAGTAGTCTAATCTCGAGACTACGAGCGCATGGACCAGAGTGGGGAGCGACCTGACATCAAGATAGGAGTGCAGCTGGGCAATCCGCTGAAGATGGAAGTGGGCGGGGCGGACCACAGACGCCACCTGGGACTCCATGGTACGCACTGGGTCAAGATGGACCCCTAAGCTGCAAACCACACTCTTTGTGGTGAGAGTTGCCCCCCAAAAAAGAGAGCGAGCTTCCCAAACCACTGATAGAAGGGGCACCTACCCTCAGGACCTCTGTCTTGTCCGGGTTCAACCTCAGTCCATTCTCCTGCATCCATTGCTGTATGGCCCCCAGGCAGTGCTCAAGGGACACAACAGCATCCATTGCTGTTGGAAAATAGGAGATGTATAGCTGTGTGTCATCAGCGTACTGGTGATACGAAGCACCACACCCCCTGATGACCCCACCCAGCGGCCTCATATAGATATTAAACAGCATTGGAGAAATTATCGATCCCTGAGGCACCCCACAATTGAGGAGCCATGGGGCCGATACATTCTCTCCAAGCTGGACTCTCTGGGAATGGTTCTCCAAAAAGGATTGGAGCCAAGCAAGAGCTAGGCCACCAATCCCCAATTCGGAGAGCCTCCCCAGGAGGATACCGTGGTTGACGGTATCAAAGGTGGCTGAGATATCAAGGAGAACCAACAAGGACATTTTTCCCCATCAGCCTCCCTCAAAAGGTCATCAAGCAGAGTGACCAATGCTGTTTCCGTGCCATGGCGCAGCCTGAAGCCTGACTGGAACGGATCCAGGGCATTGGTCTCATCCAAGAGAGGCTGCAGCTGGTCGGCGACAACCCTCTCTACTACCTTGCTAAGGAAAGAAACATTGGCAACGGGCCTATAATTGCCAATGTCGTCCGCCGCCAAGCTCGGTTTCTTCCTAATGGGCCTAATGAGTGTCTCCTTGAGGGCAAGGGGAACCCTGCCCTCCTGGAGAGACCCATTTATTATAGCAGTGGCCCATTCAGTTGTTATGGGCCTGGCCGCTTTGATTAGCCAGGCCGGGCAAGGGTCAAGGGAGGAGGTGGTGGCAGGACAGCGGTCAAGCACCTTGTCAACCTCAAGGGACGTCACCGGCTGAAAGTAAGTGATATTCATCGGACAGGACAGAGCGCTGGATGTCTCTGCTCGATCTACTGGCTTCAAATACGGGGATAGGTCCCGGCGGATGGCCTCCACTTTAGATTTTTTAAAAGGCTGCAAATTGGTCAGGTGAAATACTAGGGGGAGGCCAATCACTGTGACCACTTCCGGATAGGTCGTGTACTACGTATACAGAATAACTCTGCCTGCTGGTTGGAAGCTTCGCTTATCTGGACAGCAAAGTAAGCTCTCTTTGCAGCCTTTATCTTAGAAAGATAAAGGGTGGACACGATCTTGACAGCTTTTAAGTTATTTCCCGTTGGGTCCCGCCTCCAATTGCTCTCTAGTCTTCTCCTATTTTGCTTCGTAGCTCTCAGCCGCTGGTCGAACCAGGGTGATGAACAAGCTCCGCAGCAGAGAGGATGTTTAGGAGTGATCGTGTCTACAGCCTGGTGGTGGTGGCGAACCATCCGTCAACCAGAGCTTCGACAGGAGCGCCAGCCAGATCAATCGGTATCCCTCGCATGGAATCCTGGAATCTAATAGGATCCAGTAGCCTGTGAGGGCGTACCATTAAATTAGGTCCCAGCTCCCTGCAAGGAGGGGGGGGGGAAGGCCATTGTCAGGTTGCATTTAATTAGGTGGTGATCCGACCATGACAAGGGGACAGACACAAGGTTCGTCACCATCGGATCACACTCTCTCTGCTCAGAAGAGAACACCAAGTCAAGCATATGACCACCCACGTGGGTGGGGCCGTTAACATTTTGGGACATGTCCAAGGAAGCCATGGTTTCCAAGAACTCAAGAGCCAGGCCAGAAACCTCCGCCTCCGCATGGATGTTGAAATCACCCAAGACCAGTAGCCTTGGGGATCCCAACAGTGCTGTGAAGTCAGCCAACTCTGGTAAGGAGATCGTGGGGAGCACGGTATGCCAGCAAGATTCCAATACCATCCCTGGCCCCGCACGACACGTGGAGGGCCTCCAGACCAGGTGTCGCCACGGCAGAAAGCCTACCCACCTCCAGAGTGCTTTTATAAACAATGGCTACTCTCCCCCCCGACACCCCGGTCTACCCTGGTTTTGGACAGCATAACCGTGTGGACAGGCAAAGGACAGAGGAATACCCCCATTGCTGCCCATCCAGGTTTCGGTTATGCACACCAGGTCTGCATCCTCCTCCAGGATAAGATCGTAGATCAACTGGGATTTATTGGATACAGACCTGGCATTCAACAACACCAGTTTTAGAGTGGAGGGACGATTGAGCTGGCTACCTCGAGCCAGGCAGTTGGACACAAAGCCAGAACAATGGACAGCGTTTAGACATCTGTCCCTTGTTCTTCCAGAACAAAATGCAATTGTGCCCACGCCATATCTTCCTCTACTGATAATCACTCTGATATTTAAAGAGCCCTCGCTGGGGAAGCAGGCCTTCCACACCACTTCCAGAAGAAAAGGAGAAAGGCAAAAAAACAATAAAACAAAGCAGTAAGCAGTACAATAATAATAAAATTAAACAAAATAATCAAAAGTATAAATGGGAACCAATTAATTAACAAATTAAACAAAACAGTTAATAAAATTAAAATAACATTAAACAAACTAAACTAAAAAACACTAAATTAGGCAAACTCCAGATTAATCAAGCATCAATAACAATTTACATAAACAAATTAAACAGTTAACATTATAACTCATAGAATTGTGCAGAAAGAAAGCAATTTAGAGAGAATTAAACGAGATAAAAATAATAAAAAAGCAAAGACAAAGAGTCCCCCCCATCCCCCAAGCACCCCTATTGCACTTAGATGAAAGGGACTTTGCCTCCTCCAGCGGGCCAAGACAAAGTTAACATAAAGTCACAGAGACTCTCTATGTTAACTTGTTAAAAGTAACATTTAAAATATACTACGATTTTTGTCACCCTGTTTGACATTTCTTCATTTTTAAAAAATATACTAAGAGCTTCAAAAAAATCTGAAGTGGCCCTGGCCTTTCTCAACCTTTGTCCTTGGAATTGATGAGAATAACATTAAATGTGTAAAATTCCACTTAAATACTTCTAAAATCCCTTTTGAAAGTAATGTGAAAGGAAATAGAAAACATGACAGCACTACAGTAATATTGTTCCCACTTGTTGCATTATTTTTTGAATGTAACTCCACTATGCTCTCAACTATTACCAACACAAACAAACAAAAGGAAATCCAACCCCTTGCAGGTACCGTGTTTCCCCGAAAATAAGACAGGGTCTTATATTAATTTTTGCTCCAAAAAACGCATTAGGGCTTATTTTCAGGGGATGTTTTATTTTTTTCATGTTCAACAATCTACCTTTATTCAAATACAGTCATGTCATCTTCTGGTTGCTGCGCAATGGTGCACAATGGTGGAGGGTGGGATTTCACTTAACTAGGGCTTATTTTTGGGGTAGGACTTATATTATGAGCATCCTGAAAAATCATACTAGGGCTTATTTTCAGGTTATGTCTTATTTTCGGGAAAACAGGGTAGCTATGCTCCTAATAACGTCTGACCCAAACTCTTACTGTCAATGTAGGCTCACTGCCAGTCTATCATGGCTCTGTAACACTGAAACTGCATCTTTTCCTAGTGTACTAGAGAAGCAGACATTAGAATCTCACTTCAATCAAACTAGGAATGTGCAAGAAACTTGTTGGTTTTGGATTTCAATGCAAACTTACTACCCATGTACTCCCTGAACCTTAATATAAGCCACAACATAGTTTGTCTTGAAAAATCTATGTTATTCTGAAATTTGCAGTGACCTGCAAAAAAGCAAAGCAAAGATGCACAAGAATGCACACATATTCCTCAAATGTAAGCATCCAAGATTTGTATATGAGGTGGGGTGGGGGTTCTCAAACCATGGAGAAATCACTTGGGGAGGGGGACGCATATGTTTCAAAACGTCTACACAATAATGCATTTTAAATATGCATATGTAAGTGAGGATTTTTTTTTAAAGGCACCAAAAAATTCTGCAAATATTCATGTGTTGCGAAAAAAGCAAAGGAAAGCTGCACAAGAATGCATACATATTTGACCTATGCAAGAACAGAGGGAGATTTTCATTTTGAACTCTGGAACTGGTCTTTATGGCCTTTCAGTGGCCTGTTACACAAACAGGTCATCTTTTTCCTTTTCCTACTATTAAGTAGAATTTGCATTTCTAGTTGAGCTGTAGTGTATCAGAGCATCTCGTAAGCTTGGTTCTTTTCAGTGAGGATGTAAGCTTGTATTTGGGCTGTAACTTGTCTGACTCCAGACAGGGAACTGTATGATTGAATGATCTTTTGTACAAAAAGAAAAAGAAGGGGCTAAAAGGGGGGGGGAGGGGAAAGATGGGGACAGAATCCCGCGCACAAAAGAGAAGGGGGTTGTAGTCCCCTTTGTATATAGCAGAGTGTACAATGGCAGAGACTTAACTTGAATAAAGTTAAAGTTATTTATTTTACAAAAGCATGATTCACATTTAATTCATGTGAGTTAAATACTTGTACTCCAAAAGGTATAACAGCTTTTCATTCCTTATTACTTGCTTTTAAATTAGTTGCTTGTAGCCTCTGTAATTTCAGGGCGCATCAATCCTTTAACAGTTTATTTTCTGTTTTCTCTCACCCATGAGGAAATATCCATGCAGATTCCTCTCACTTCACCTGGCAGTATATTTTCATTATGTTGCTTCGTTCTGCAGCTCCTTCATCGTCTGCCGCTTCCTTCCTTCTTCCTCTCTCCTGCCGGTCTGCTTCTTCCGCTGCTCATGCTTTCACTCACACATATACACACCTGCTTTGCTGCTGCTGCTGCCTTTATACTGATCTTACTCAGAGGCATTAAGCATTTCTCAAGGTTAATCAACTCATCAATCTCACCTGCCCGTCTTTCCCTCTTGTAACTTTACTGAGCAGAAATGCTCTTTGTAAAATATAACCCCAACAGATTACATACTAGCTTTTACAAGTAGGAACTCTGCCTCCTCCCATGATGACCATTCTGCGAAGTGATCTGCAGTCCAAACTGACACACCTGGTAGACCCATGTATTCCTACTGAGAGGACTACGCCATAATTTTTTCCTTCATCATTGTGCGATACTGAGGATGACTAATATATTCATTCAGTACATTTATATTTCACATCTCATTCTGGGAACACAAGGCAGTATGCATAGTCATCACCTTTACAATCTCTTCCCAACAACCCAGTGAAAGGTGAAGCTGGGTCAGTCTGAGAAGTGGTGACTCACCCAAGGTCACCTGAGGAGCTTCATGGCGAGGGTCATTAGAGAGTGAGACAAAAAATGTGGATTACCGTATTTTTCCATGTATAAAACCAGACTTTTTACTTAAATAATTAGACCAAAAATTGAGGGTCGTTTTATACACGGCAGGCAGCCGCTTTCCCTGCCTTTTGCGAAGCCACAGAGTAAAGCAGCCGTGAAAGGGCAGCACACTCGCACCCCTTTGATCCTGAAGCAGCCATGAAAGGGCGTCAGGATCAAAGGGGTGCGAGCGCGCTGCCCTTTCATGGCTGCATTACCCATTTCCTAAGCTCTGCAGGGCTTAGGAAGCGGGAAACGCAGCCGGGAAAGGGCGGGAGGATCAAAGGGGCGCGAGCATGCAAATTTTATAATTTGGGGGTTAGAAAAAGGGGGGTCGTCTTGTAAACGGAAAAATACGGTAACTCCTTCATTAAACAGATATGTGCAATACACATACAAATACCTGCACATTGAGTCTGTGAATTCTGGAGTGAGCTGGGGGTGAGGGAGGGAACAGAAGCCCAGGCATTAAAACCACAATCCACCATCAAATCCAGTTTTCTCGCTCATCCTAAGATCTGTCTCCCCACCAGAAGGCTAGGGAAGCATAACGATTCCCCAAGGCTTCAGCTAGCACCCTGGGAGCTAAGGAATTCATATCTGATTCAGCATTCAAACCTCATTCTCCTTCATCTGACACTATGGCTGCTACAACCAGGTTGGATCTCTGTGATATTCATGTAGAATTGGCACTGGACATTTGTAGCAAACCAGCATTTTGAGATGGGGGGGGGGAGATATGGGAACACTCATCATGATAATCATGTTAGGTCAACACTGTGGAATGATCTTGGGAACAGATATGCTGTTATGTTTTTGTTCTGGGAAAATGGCTATGTGGAGGGCAAGAAAAAGAGATTTTACAAAGTATTGAATAGTGGAAACATCAAATAATAAAAAAGATTGCTCACAGCTACTCTTAACCCTTTGTTAAGAGATTCCACATTCAATTCCCAAAAGGACCAGGATGCTTAGGTTTCATCATCTCAATGCAGAATTGCTGCAGCTGTCCAAAATGCCCTAATAGTGACTATAGTGCAATAAATATCCTCCTCCATGCAGTTCTGTTGATTAAACGTAAAAGTAAAAATAAAAATTACCTTGTGCTGTTCCAGTGGTATTTGAAATCTCAGTTTTCTGGTTCTGGATAAACTGGTTTTTGATTTTGCACCAGAGGCAGATTTTATGATCCAGAAGACAATGGAGCATTGTACGTCTTCTTGAGTACTTAATATCCTTAATCCCAAATAGGTGGAGGAACAAATTATTGTATCATAGTCAAGCAAGGTTAAGAATATGACATGTCGCATGACTTTATCCTATTAAACCAGGCATCCCATAGGCTGACATGGTTCAATATGTTGCTTCATACAGTGAAAAAGAATAGCACCTGAGAGGAGCACATCTGGAAAGACAGTAAGTAAAGATGTCAGGGTTGTAAAGATGGATTAGAGACAGCAAATGACAGTGAAGTCCTAGGTTCTGTACAGCTAGTTTGTATTATTATATAACCAATCTGCTCTAAAGTAAGTTGATGAACTTCATCAACATTTTGTTCAGAAAAAAAATTCTCTTCAGCTGAAATAGAATTTTGACCTTAGCTGCCTGCAATGCAACAGGAATAAACTGTGCCCCTTTGGTGTAAAACAAGGAACCTATTTACTTGTATTCTGTGCCACCTGCATTGCCAACTGTCTATGGTCAGTCCACAAAAGAGTAGAGGGGAAAACAATGCCCAGGTATTTAAATTTCTTAACCTGCTCAATATAAGGTCCATCAATTATCCACTCATTTACCTGAGTGTGTCTAGAAAAAGCTATGATCTTGGTTTTCCTAAAATTGATTGTTAGCAAGTTATTTTTAGAGTAACCCATAAAAACACATAAATGTTTTTAAGACCCCTTTTAGAGAGTGACATAAGAACAGCACCATCTGCATAAAGCAACAAAGGAACCTCAATTTCAGCCAATTATGGTATATTTTCCCATTGGCATCATTAAAGTTTGTAGCTCTCCATAACTTTGATTTTGAAGAAATCAATGATTTTTTCTCTTGTTAATGTTCAACTTCAGTCCTGCTTTCGTATTTTCTTTTTTTTTTTTACCTTCCTCAGGAGTCACTTCATGTCATTGCTGCTTTCTGCCAGAAATATGGTGTCATCGGTTGTCCTCACATTGGCTTATGTTAAATTATGGATGTTTCTTCCACCAATTTTCACTCCTTATCTGAATCTAAAGCACTTCTCCATTTTATATCTTCTGCATGCAGCTTGAACAGAGAGATAAAATCCACTCTTGTCTGACAGCTTTGCCAATGAGAAACCATTCTATTTCTTCATATTCTCTTTTACCAGTACAATGTTGCCAAGAAATACTCTCTATCACGTCTAACAACCTTTTACTCTTTTTTTAAAAAAGTCCAGTTCCAAATAAACAAAAACAGAACTGCATACATTCTGGTGTTGAGGAATACTTCCCGGACTAACATTGTGCTAGTGCCTGATGCCCCACTTTGCAGCAAACCGCTCTCCCGTTTATTACTGTTTAATTTTTTTTTTATTTTGTAAAAACTCTGGAGGGGCAGGAACCTGGTACATGGCCAAAGAGGAATCTGTGACACCTTATGCCCATAGGTATCACATAAATATCAGATTAGCAGTACACCTAGCTAACTGCTATCTAGTCTTACTGGCAGAACAGTCCAGGGTTTCATGTAGGGGTAACACATAGTTCAACATGAGATGGGGGTCACCTCAACCCGACATCATTGTGTGAGACCTTTCTGCTCAGATCATGAATCCAATAGTCTCAGATGGAAGTTTTTTTGGCCCCTTGTTCTTGGTTACTTTCTCACTGGGGAAGTCAGAGGTTGTTTCTAGGAGTTGCTGCATTCATAACATATCTTCTGTCACTATATTAAGGCCTTTCCCAGACTCATACTTTATTACAGAAAGAAGCAAGAGGTCTTTATTGGTCATTTCCAAAGACTTTAAATGTTGCTTTTTCAAGATTACAACATACAGCCACTGGTTATTTCCAAGAAGCTCATGGTGTTGAACAGAATTTTTCAGAGCACAGTTCAGACTAAAATTTAACTTTTTACAAATGGAAAACAATGTTATCTTAAAATCATGATTGGTCATTATGGGGGGGGAAAAAAACCCAACAGCTATTTCTTTCAGACCTGATTACTTATATCACCACTTTTGTGGGCTGGGAAAGTGGATGTTTTGCTCTCCCTCCGCCTGAGAGAAGTTTGGCCCTTTTTGTAATCTGAACAATCAGGTCTATAGGAAGCAGGCAGTAGAACATCTGCATCCCCACCAGAAAGACTTGCTGCTCTTGAGAGAGGTCAGTCTGAGTCTAGACCACCCCCCATTGTTTGACACATGGGGAGCTTGAAGGACTCTGCCCTTTGTGAGGAGAGGAGGGGGAAATTTAATTGCCTTTCAAAGTGGGCAGGAGGACAGGATGTGAGGATGTTTTCTTTCATTGAAATCCAAGCAAGATACTATTTTGGTACATGAGAGGCAGTAACTGAGTGACTTAGTTTAACAGGATAGCCCCACCTCCCATGTTCTAATTCTGAACAGGACAACAATGTCTGTGTATGGAACATCTCCACATGATCAGGACCTCTGAAGAAGACTCAGGATTTCTAGCCACATGGAGAGTCTCCGTGGGTAAAGATGGCTCTCCTCTGAACATTTAGCTCTTTATAGACAGCGAGTTAAGACAGAAAGGGTTGCACCATCATCTCCTTTGGCTCACACTTTCAGATTAACTCTATCCTGAATGTCTGAATATGGCTTGTATGGTCATAATGCAAAGGATATGAGATATTATTTCTTCCTCATATAGTGCAAGGGAGTCATAAAAACTGTGGGGGCCATTTCTGCCTCTCAAATCTCCCCAGCAATTCTCTCTTGAGCACAAATGAAAGCTTGCCAATTTTACAAATGAAGACCTTTCTGAAAGAGCCACGTCAAATTCCCATTTTAGCCACAAAATCAATTTTCCTGCAGGGCAAGGAGGAGCCCTATCTTGCAATAAAACTATTTAGGATTGTTTTATCTTGTCTCTCATACTGGAACTTTTTTTTTGCTTTGCTTTGTTTTGTTTCTGTTTTTGGTGGTGACACATGAGATAAAATCAGGGCTGGATTCCAGGTAGACTGGGGCGATGGAGCAACAGTTAGGAATCCCAAACGCTTGTTGCTGGCAGAGCAGTAAAATAAATAACACCAACACCTACTTGCGTGGGTGGCAATTAATCATACCGGTCAGGTCTACCAGGAAAGTGAGTTTTCTTTTCAGATCCATGCCTTCTCCCATTGGCAGTTTTCCTGGCTGCTTTGTCACTTGCCACAACTTTCAACCTCAGAGACTAGCGGGTCAAATGCTGTTAGAAAGGGCTACTGAAAGTTAATGGGACTTTGCAAATGTCCTTTTAGTCGTGTAGGAAGCCTGACAAAAGCATACAAAGAATAGAGTGTCAGAAGGGAAATGAAAGCAACCCTCAGCAGATCACCAGGAAGAAAGCTTGGAAAAAGTTACTTCTTGTAAGTCAACTTTCAGAATCCCCATGTTCATGCCTGCTGGAGGATTCTGGGAACTGTAGTCCAAAGAAGTGATCCTGAGCTCTGGTCTAGATTTTTCTCCCTGGGAGACTGCTGAAGGCCGCTGTTGTTTCTTTCCTCTCTCTTTATTTCTGTGTGCTTGCATCATGTTTCCTATATATGTAACAGCCCATTCACCAACATTTGTGTGTGGCAAGTCCTGTTCCAAAGATAAACTTTGGCCCTTCAGATATTTTCCACAACTACCTACCGCATTATCTTATCCGTGGCCCCATTGGCTGGGGCTTCTGCGAGTGAGAAGTTCAAATTTCTGCTCCTGGACCCTTTTCCTTTATGCCAGCAGCTGCAGGACAATAGGTAGGAAGCACATACTTGCAGATAAAGTGCAATAAGCTTTTTAATGCGAGGTATCTGCAAATAGGAACAAATCTGCTTGAAACACATACAGTATACTGTTTTAATGTGATTCTTTGCATTAAAATAGAACATGTAGTTCCAGCTGCCAGCTGACTGGTGTTGGAAGGCTTAAAGGCTGCATAACATGCAAAGAAAATGGAACCACTGGAGCTGCCTCCCCCCCCCCCCCCCGCAGAAACAACAGCAGCCCAACTGCAGTTTAAAATAGTGCACGTTGGGCACTTTCCTAAAGCACACCAGGGCTACCACTCTGTTTTTAACTAGGTGTGTAGTTGTGGCCCACAATAATTTTTTTCTTCCTCACCAGGCTACGCCCTTGCGTAAAGTGGCTTCTGGCAAACTGTTGGTCAACATCAGCACTGTGAAGCTGCTGCAACCTGTGAAGTGTGGAAGCAACGGGACATGCAAACAGAAAGATCAACACAAGTGCTGTTCTCACTGGAACAGCATCTCACCACATTTTCTGACTAGGGACTGTATACGCTGGCTCCAGTCTGACCAATCCCACCTGAGGCTTCTACACAATCGAAAATGGGTCAGGTTCTGTGTTCTGGTTTGATACACTATCTGGTCAGATCAGAGGCAAGCCTACATATTTTAGGTTTGGGACACAGGAAGCCTCCTCATACCAAGTCAGGTGGTTCCTATCTGCCCCTGTCCCTAGGGTTAAACTAAAAGCCATTTCTCAGCCCTAGCTATCTCACGTGCTGGAGATCCAGTTAGGGACCTTCTGCATGGAAAACATGCTCTGCTCTGCAGGTTGTGAGCTCCACACAAAGTGAGGGTACAAATGTCAGCACTATCTCTTGTTGGATTTTTTAAAATATATATATATATATGGCTGCCTATTTCTTGACACCAACTACATTTAATTCCTTTCAACAGTCAAGGTAGCAAGTGACTTTCAGACCCACAATACACAGCAAAGTAGCTTTTAGTATATTCAATAGCAACATATTTTTGAAAGTGCTTCAAATGGAACCTTTTTGTTCCTCTTCATTTGGTCCTCATTAGACAGCAAGCTAGAAGATGTGAGCCCAGACCTTGGCCCCTCTGATGAGTGCATTGAACGAACTTTCATTCTATACAATGGTCCTTAGCAAGAAGAACACATTTAGTTCCATTCATTTAGCACTCGGATGTGTGGTGTTAATAATAATAAAAATAATAATAAAGAGATCCTGGAGATGAAGAGCCGTTACTGTCTAAATGCCAGTTCCAATGGCTTCTCTTTCATCAATGGACACAGGATTATTCTTGACAAAGACAACATTGTTAGAGAATTTATGGAGAGGAAGTGGTGGATATTCATCTTTTTGAGAAATGCTGAGAAGAATATTACAATGAAAGTGAATTTTTAGAACAGCAGTGTTCAACATACATTATTTGAACAGCATGCAAACCCTGCAGACAGGGATGTTGCTAAAGTTTGTAATAAAGTTCAGAACACCAGATGGTTGCCAACTCAGAATGATCAGCTGCATTCCAAATAGAGTACCATCTCCTGCAGAATTTCTTTTCTGGAATGGAATCCAAAAAATCAGATCCAGAGCTTCTGTGGTTAGCATTCAACATCAAGGTATACTCAAGAGCTTCCTGTCTTTGCAGGCACATGCCAAAGAAAATATTTGGCATTAAAGGCCAAGTCTTGCAAAAGTCCTCACAGATTACTCTGCAACTGTGGAGGTATTCATAGAAGCTCCCACTATGTATGTAGTGAATACACTGAGCAGGTAGTGCACAGGTTCCCAGATTCATGGAAGTCCTGAACCTTGGCTGTGCTGCTGTGGCCTTAGGTAGGTGCATTCAGCAACATGTGGCTATGCAAGTTTGGAAACAATGGGCTCAGTGGGATTGTATACCATCCACATGCTTGTTCTCTCCAGAATATCCATTCCCCATTCCCTCTGTGTGTTCAGAGTAGGGATATAAACAATAGTCACTACATCCTTTATTCTCATTAATTCAGCCTGTCTTAATGGGACCGCTCAAGAAAAAAATTGCAAGTCTTGTGAGGTTCCTCACACTTTTTTCCTGTCCAGGTTTCTGTAATTTGTACAAATACATCTGTGCAAAGCAAATATTTATTGTTGTTTCTGTGCATTATTTTCAAGTTCATAATGTTCATAAGTAATTTATAATGTCTAGTATATGTTTTTTGATGTTATTTTATTCGGTTTGTTGATGTCAATTATTGTTTTATTTTCTGTTGTGAACCGCACAGAGTGGCCTTCGTAACCAGATGGGTGGTAAAGAAATCAAATCAAATCAAATCAATCAATCTCATTTCCCTTTAAAAAAAACAAAGCACACAGTAAACACAGAACAACCAGGTGACTATTTAAAAAATGCAAATGCCCCTCTGCAATAACGGGTTTTTCCCAACCTGGAGGTTTTTTCTGGGGGCTTGCGGTCACCTTATATGTGTTGTAGCCCTTGTTAAATAATTGCTTCCTTGACCTTTCAGAGCAGGATATGAAATTCAGTGTGTATGTGTATGTATGAGAAACAGGCCCTCTGGAGGGAGAAAGAAGTCTCTACTTTGTGAAAAGGGATGAAATTCCCCATCAAAAATGGGGAAAGTCATCCCTTTGCCTTTTTATGCAAATATGGGGGAGTCACAGGTTACTTGGCCATTATAAAAGAGAGTTGCAACTCAAAAAAGGTTGGGAATCACTGTTCCAGACCTTAAAAGTTCTTGCAACAAAGCAGCAGCTGCTGTCAATTTGCACGATTTGTGTTGTGTCCTCTTCTCTTGTTAGAACATCCCCAAAATAATTATTTTGTGGTTCCTTATGTCTTCCTCTTTACCTCGGAGGATGAGACAAACAAGGATCCACATCTGTAATTCAGACTCTGTATGTTTAACTGTATGCAGATAGATTCTACACCTGATTTCAAACCTGTACACAATGAATTTACGCATATCAAGACAATGGGAGAGTAAAGTGGTTGATATGGTTCCTCTCTTACATTCCCTTGTATCGTACACATGTGAAGGGCTGTGTGAACAGTTCTTATGTCAAGATAAAGAATGTGTAGCCTTTCAGATGGTGTCAGACTACAATTCTTATGAGTCCTAGCCAAAACAGTCTGGGTTACCAATGGTGAAGGATGATGGGAGTTGCAATCCAACAACACCCAGGGAGCATTCATTCCCCATTTCTGCCCTAGGGGTACAAAGCCTGACTTTTTTGTAGGTGCCTGTAGACAAGACTACATTGGGCTGTATCACTTCAGAATGAGTGGGAGGACTGTATATTTGAATCATTGCCATGATATATTTTTTTAAAAGCATCATGTACATTTTCAAAATGTAGCAGTCATCCGCTCAGGGTGTTTTATTCACATTGTCTCATACATGACTCATTCTAAGGATACCAGTAAACTTAGCCAGTTGGACATTTCTGTTCAGGGTTCTTTCATATTTGACGTCTTTCCTCTTCATGTATTCTATTGCTAAGCTGCATATCCAAGTTCTTCCTTTTTGTTATATATTTGACTACATATCCAAAAATAAAAAATAATGTTAAAAAGCAACACTTCATTGTTAAGCTACAATCCCTTTCCTTGACATTCCTTCAAAGGATTATACTGTTCTTGAAAAAAATGGAAACTAAATTATCCCTTACCTATGTTATCAAATGGGCCCCATAAACATCTGTGAGCCCCAGCCCCAGTGGTAAGTGTACAGCACACTAGAAAAGGTATGTCTGAACCAAACTACAAACTGAAAAAAAAACCGAACTAGCCAGGTTGGTTCGTGGTTCGCATTTTGCTGAAATGAAATGAAGTGCCAAACTTTTTTCCACTCAGCACTTCATTTTCAGCAAAACCGATGCCCTGCCTCCTTCCATCCTCTGCCACTGCCACCTTTAGAGACAGAAGCAAAGTCAGGGCACCATCTCTAAAGATGGTGGCGGCGGAGGACAAAAAAGGAGGAGGCAGCAGGACCAGGAAGGGAAGTGACGGGGCAGTGGGAAGGGGGCAGACAGAAGAGAGGGGTGGAGGTGTTAGGTTCTCCTCCCCCAGACATGAACTGGAAAAAAAATGTTTGGAAGTCCATTTTTCTGGACTTCATGGGTGGTTTGTAGTTCGGCGCCAGGTCAAAACCTTCCTGTTCCAGAAGGCTTTTAATTGAAATAATATCAACTGTGGGTCCTGATGACAATTTTTAGAGTATATATTTTAATTGTATTTTAGTTGTTTTATACTTGTACTCCCAGAAGTACAAGCTGGATTTCGAAGGGGCAGAGGAACTAGAGACCAAATTGCTAACATGCGCTGGATTATGGAGAAAGCCAGAGAGTTCCAGAAAAACATCTACTTCTGCTTCATTGACTACGCAAAAGCCTTTGACTGTGTGGACCAAACTCCCCTCCGAGATTCACTTGGCCCCCTCGCTGGGTATTTTCAGAAACCAACTTAAGACCTGGTTGTTCAGACAGGCCTTCCCTCCAGGCACTACTTAACTTCTCTTTTCATCCCATCTAGAACTATTGTTGTCTTGTATATTGTTGAAAAACTGTTAATATATATTTTGAATTGTTTTTATCTTGTATGTTGTGAGCCACCCAGAGTAGACTATGTCTAGATGGGCGGCATAAAAATGCAATAAATAAATAAATAAATTTTACTTTCTTGGGCTCCATGATCACTGCAGATGGGGACAGCAGCCACGAAATTAAAAGACGCCTGCTTCTTGGGAGGAAAGTGATGACAAACCTAGACAGCATCTGAAAAAGCAGAGACATCACCCTGCCGAGAAAGGTCCACATAGTCAAAGCTATGGCTTTTCCAGTAGCGATGTATGGAAGTGAGAGCTGGACCATAAAGAAGGCTGACCGCCGAAGAATTGATGCTTTGGAATTGTGGTGCTGGAGGAGACGCTTGAGTGTCCCCTGGACTGCAAAGAGAACAAACCTATCCATTTTGAAGGAAATCAACCCTGAGTGCTCACTGGAAGGACAGATCCTGAAGCTGAGGCTCCAATACTTTGGCCATCTCATGAGAAGAGAAGACTCCCTGGAAAAGACCCTGATGTTGGGAAAGTGTGAAGGCAAGAGGAGAAGGGGACGACAGAGGACAAGATGGTTGGACAGTGTCACCAAAGCTACCAAGATGAATGTGACCCAACTCCGGGAGGCAGTGGAAGACAGGAGGGCCTGGCGTGCTCTGGTCCATGGGGTCATGAAGAGTCAGACACGACTTAACGACTAAACGACAAAAATATTTTTTATTGTATTTTAATTGTTGTAAGCCGCCCAGAGACCTTTGGGTAGTGTGGGCGGCATATAAAATAAATAAATAAATAAATAAATAATAGTTCGTCGGTAGGCACGACCCACGAACCATGAACCACACTGATTGAGCTGTTGTTAAAGTTATGCAGCAATTAGGCCATGTACTAGCCATTGCTTAGGAGTAATAGGCTGCAAAACATTACTCTTGGGGTAATGAGGACATCATCACTACATTTTTTCCACATGATGAGTACAGTTTAATTCTTACTATGCCTTTGTTACTTGGGGGGGGGCAGATAGTCAATTTTGAGACTCCTCCCCCTCTAATTAATTAAAAACAATTCTTTTAACTTTTTCTAACCTTTTAAGGTGGATTTTTTTTTAAGATACAAAAATGTCTTCCGTTTCATAGGGATGGTGTATCCACTCTCGATTGTAATATGAACGCTACAGGAACTATAGAGTTGACGCTAAAACCCAGAGCAGGCTCTCTACCCCACAGAACTGGAGTCACCTTTCTCCACGGAGTCTGTTTAATGTGCCATCATAGTAAAGTCAAATTTCTCTTGTTCCATGCATTTAGTTTGAACTTACTCATTCCAAATATCTTGCTAACATTTATGGTCCTGCCGGGCCTTTTTCTTTTAAGCCCAAATTTCCATCTCTAATGTGAGGACAATAATAATTTACCTCACAATGTTGTCTGGATATTGTTTCATGTGTAATTTAACATGTATAATTCCTACATTTATTTGTCTTTGACTTCCAGTTTTGTTGTGACCATGGTTCCACTGAATATTTTCCCCCCTCTGGTGACAATAAATAAATGAAACCATGGTATGTGCCAGTCATTGTTGGGAAAATGTATATGGAGAGAATAGGCCTTATAGGTTAAACCCTCTCTATTCAGTACATATGCATTTCAGTTTTTACAGAACCAGTTCTCCTAGCTGTAATAGGGATTGAATTAGGGATTAAATTTGGCAGCTCAGAAAACAGATCACAAATTATTTGAAAAGCAGCCTACTGATTTGGGTATTGTATGATAAATAAAAGGTGGATTATGTGGACTTTTATTCAATTTTACATAAACATCTATGAATCAGGAGCATTGTAATTTGTTGAAGTGCATACTCTGTGTGTGTGTGTGGTTTTTTTTGTTTTTTGTTTTTTTTAAATAACCCTGCACAAATGGGCTCTCAAATTCTCCACCCTATTTGTGGGAAGATAAATGGGGAGTTCACCAAATTTCTCTAGGGGAAAGAGGAATTCTCCAACAGTTTGAACAGCTTTGTTCTTTTAAATGTTTTTTCAAGGGAGTACATTTGTTTGTTATTTGTTTTTGTTTAGTTTTTAAAAATTAAGAAAGATATCTTGGTGGTAAAGGGACTCAGGACTGTGTGCAGCCCTTTCTGAACTTCAGGCAGTTTCCCACACACTTGGAGATTTCAAAGGAAACGAAAGTAGAGTGTAGCCACACACTTCTGCTGGATTTTAAAAAAGCCAATTTTAATAATCTCAGAACAACAATAAGTAAGGTCCCATAGCAGGAGATCCTAACAAGAAAAGGAGTCCAAGAAGGGTGGGAGCTTCTAAAAAAAGAAATTCTAAAGGCACAACTACAAACAATTTCAACAAGAAAAAAAGATGGGAGGTGGCAAAAAAGGCCAGTGTGGCTTCACAAAAAGCTCAGGGAGGACCTAAAAACCAAAAAAGACATTTACAGGAAGTGGAAAGAAGGCCAGGCCACCAAGGATGAGTACAGACAAGTAGCAAGGAAATGCAGGGATGGCATTAGAAGGGCAAAAGCTGAGAATGAACTGAGCTTAGCTAGAGACACTAAAAGAAATAAAAAATCATTCTTCAGGTATGTGAGTAGCAAAAGACAAACAAAAGACATAGTGGCACAGCTCTGCAATGGAGACGGAAAAATGATAACAGAGGACAAAGAAAAGGCAGAGGTGCTCAATTCCTATTTTAGTTCAATCATTTCCCATAAGACAGACTATGAACTTCCAAACAAATTGGAAGTGCAAGGGGGGGGGGGGGACAGGATTGCCGCTGGAGATAGATAAATAAATAGTCAAGGAATACCTTACCACCTTGAACAAGTTCAAATCTCCAGGGCCGGATGAACTGCATCCGAGAGTACTGAAGGAACTGGCTGAAGAACTCTCAGAACCGCTATCCATTATTTTCTTGAAATCATGGGAAATGGGGGAGGTGCCAGAGGATTGGAGGAGGGGCAATGTTGTCCCTATCTTCAAAAAGGGCAAAAAAGAGGAACCTGGGAACTACAGGCCAGTCAGCCTGACATCAATCCCAGGCAAAATTCTGGAACAAATTGTAAAGCAGTCATTGTGCAAGCACCTAGAAAACAATGCAGTAATAACTAGAAGCCAACACGGATTTGTCAAGAACAAATCCTGCCAAACTAATTTGATCTCGTTTTTTGATCAGGTAACCTCCCGGATAGACAGAGGGAATGCTGTAGACGTAGTATATCTTGACTTCAGCAAAGCTTTTGACAAAGTGCCCCATGATATCCTGATTAGCAAGCTAACTAGGTGTGGGCTGGATAGATCAAGTGTCAGGTGGAATGACAATTGGCTACAGAATCGTACTCAGAGGGTGATGATTAATGGGTCCTTCTCTAACTGGGAGGAGATAACTAGTAGGGTACCCCAGCCCGGTGCTCTTCAATATTTTTATTAATGACTTGGATGAGGGAGTGCAGGGAATGCTTGTCAAATTTGCAGAAAATATAAAAAATTGGGTGGAATAGCTAATACCCTAGAAGACAGAAACAAAATTCAAAATGACCTTGATAGGATGGAGCACTGGGCCGAAAGCAACAGAATGAAATTCAACAGGGAGAAGTGCAAAGTACTGCACCTCAGAAAAAGAAACCAACTGCACAGTTACAAGATGGGGGATACCTGGCTCAGCAAAACTACGAGTGAGAAGGATCTTGGAATTGTTGTAGGTCACAAGCTAAATATGAGCCAACAGTGTGATGTGACTACAAAAAAGTCAAGTGCTATTTTAGGCTGCATTGATAGAAGTATAGTTTCCAAGCTGGCTGTTGTTGTTACATGCCATCAAGTGAACACCAACTTATGGTGATCCTATGAATGAGCAATCTCCAAAAAGTCCTGTCCTCAATAGTCCTGTTCAGCACTTATAAACTCAAGCTTGTGGGGCAGTGGTTAAACTTCAGTACAGCAGTCAAGACTCTGCTTATGACCTGAGTTTAATCCCAACAGGCTCAGGTAGTCAGTTCAAGGCTGACTCCGTCTTCCATCCTTCCAAGGTCAGTAAATTGAATACCCAGTTCGCTGCAGGGGGCAATATGTAGCTTGCATAATTAAACTGTAAACCATCTAGAGAGTGCTTTAAGCTCTATGGGGCAGTATATAAGCAGTACACTTTGCTTCTTTTAGGGAATTGATACATTTCATATTTGGACTTCCTCTTTTCCTACTGCCTTCAATATTTCCCAGCATTATTGTCTTTTCCGGAGAATCCTGCCTTCTCATGATATACCTATAGTAGGACAGCCTCAGTGTCAATATTTTTGCATCCAGAGATAGTTCAGGCTTGATTTGATCGAAGACCCACTTTTTCATCTTTCTGCAGTCTAGGGTATCCGCAAAGTTCTCCTCCAGCACCACATTTCAACAATCATTTTTTTCTGTCAGTTTTCTTTTCTATCCAGCTTTTATACTTGTACATGGTGATCGAAAATACAAGAGTGTGGATGATCTTGGCCCTGGTTCCAGTGACACATCTTTACACTTGTTGACCATTTTCAGTTCCTTCATTGTTGCTCTTCTGAGTCTCAGTCTTCTGATTTCTTGGCTGCAGTCTCCGTTTGGACTGATGATTGAACCAAGGTACAGTATACAAAATCTTTAACTAATTCAGTTTTTTTCATTGTCAATGCTAAAGTTGTATATTTCTTCTTTTGTCATGATTTTTGTCTTCTTAACATTCAGCTGCAATCCTGCTTTGGCACCTTCTTCTTTCACTAAAAGTTGTTTCACATCATTGCTGCTTTCTGCCAGTGAGATGGTATCATCTTCATATCTTAAATTATTGATGTTTCTTCCACCAATTTTCACTCTTCCTTATCTGACTCTAGCCTGGCTTTCTATATGATATGTTCTGCATACAGACTGAATGTATAAGAGGATACAATGTACCATTGTCCAACATCTTTGCCTACAGGAAACCATTCTCTCTCTCCATACTCTGTCCCTAATGGAAGCTTCTTGTCCACAATACAGGTTACACATAATCAAGGGCTAAACCATACCCATTTCTTTCAGAACAACCCAGAGATTTTCATTATCTACACAGTCAAAGGCTTTGATGTAATCTCTAAAACTGGCTAGGGCTACTTATAATGAGTTCACCGATATCTGGATACCCACAGCTTCCTCAGACCTGCTGTAATCCCAGATTGAATAGGACACGAACAATCTTCTTCTTTTTTTGTTCTGCATTCTATCTTTCCGTAACATTATACCTAATAAACAAATAAATCACTCGACAATTTACAAAAAGAGTAAAAAGGAGAATATAACGAGATACCAAAGGAGTATATGAACAAAGGATATTACAAAATGCTATTTTGTTGATAAATAAAGTCCAAATAACTTTGTGCAACCAACACTTTCAATTGGGCCTGAAAACAGACAATGCTTGCAATATGACTGCATTAAGCTGAGGGTTAGACTCAGTGGCCTTATAGGTGCCTTCCAATCCTATTATTGTACGATTCTATGATGTGTTCCCAAGACCCAGCTCCAGTGAACAAACTGGCTGCCTCTTTTTGAAGAGGGTGACGTTTTCGGGCTTCTTTGAAAAGCAGCCGATGTAGAGAGGGCACTGAAGTAGTCCAGCAGTAATTTTAATTGAAGGCAAAATTTGGCATAATGTTTGTAACAGAGTCTGCTGTTGCATGAGGGCCAGCTGAAGACCCTACACCCTACTGTGTATTGGCTATTTTGAAGAACCCGCTGTGCAAGGCCAAACGATATGACCAGTGTCATGCCTAGCTTGGTCCCCAAGGTTTGAGTCTTCAATGCCAGATTGGCCTCCTTAGAAGTAGTGGGTCTGGCTCCTCCTAGAAGTAGAATCCGTCAGTTTATTGTTATGGTCTTTAGGCAGAATGTAACTTGTTCCCTTCTACTCTGTGCATATTGAGGTCCACTCCCAACTGAATTATATAGAATGATCTGTATATAGCAAAGAAGAGGGATTATTGAAATAGATGGTTCCAGTAAAATCCAAGATATAACCAGGACATGTGAATCTAAAATATGTACCAGAACATTCTCTGAACTGTGGTAGAAAAGTATCAACAGACTTTTACATGGAATATCTTTCTGTACTAAAACATTTACTAGCTTGGAACTGGGTCATATAATTCATCCCAAATTCTTTCAGGCTGGATAAGAATGTAATGGGGATGAGCGGCCTGCTTCATGTTTGTTTACATAAATACTGAAAAAGCTCACAACCCCTCCAATTTTCAATGCTTTTTGGCAACATGTTTGTGTTACTGTTTTTGGTAACATTTTACTTCTTTGACTTCACTTTCCTTTTTGGCTTTACTATCTTTATCCTCAGATGCATGGTAACCCATATGACTTTTGACACTGACACCACAACGCAACATCAGATGTGATGACACCATAACTGGTCATAAATGAAGTCACATGCATTGTCACAGCCAATCAAAGCCAAAGGCAATATGACACTGGTGATGGCAAGAAGGAAGTATAAGATTATGAGAAGCAACTGCAGCTGCTGTCACAGCCAGGAAAACTAAACTGCGTCAAAGAATATTGAAACAACACAAATACTTGTCGTGGCAACAATTTTGGAAGCAATTTGCTTGGGTGCTTTATGTACATGCTACTTTTGAAGCACAACTGTTCAAATTAAAACATCTTTGGTGTATCGGTATTTATACACTGAAATGTATATAGGAACATTTTTTCCAGTCCATAAGTATAATCTACAATATAGTGTTATATAACATGTAGTAATTATTTTTCTGATTGAAACTCAGAGAAGAAAAAGCACCTTCAATAAAGGACACATAGTTAGTTTCCTCTTTATCATCTCTCCTGCTCTACTCGTCTCCCAGTCTCTCACCCCTTGACTAAGCTAATATTATTCCATAAAAGTTGGCCCTTGGCACTGTGGTGTAGTCACTGACTCACACCTTTGTGCTTCAACATGCTTCAGGGTGGGAGCCAAATATTTAACTCCGGGAAGTTACCAAGGAGACTGTATCATGGCTAGGATTTGGTGTGAAAAATGGTAAACAGTGCAATCCGTCATTTGGGAAATTCAGAGCCAAGGTGGTGTAGTGATCTGGATGCTGGATGGAGACTTAGGAGATCCCGATTACAGGCCCTACTGAGCTATGAAGCTCGTGTTTCTCTCTCTTTTATTCTGACCTATATTACAGGGTTGTAGAGAAAAATAGGTAGAAAGGAAAAGAGCCATGTATGCTTGCCATGAGCTCACAAGGGGGAAAGGCAGGAAATAAATGTAATTGATATTTTTTTTAAAAAAAAACCATAAATAACAAGTAAGGGACTTTCTTTCTTTTTCTTTCTTTCTTTCTTTTGCTTTCCATCTCCTCTGCTTTGATCAACATTTATTAATCCTCAACTCACAGCTGACAAAATGAAGGCTCTTATTTACCTCTATTCATTTCCCCCATTTGAGCTGCCAGAATGAAGACTCTTTAGGATAGAAACCTATGTTTCCTATTTTGAGTAAGTAATAAAACAAAGCAAAGTATCATGTACCTTACAATAATAATAGGCTAAGTATCAGATAATTATAGGTGATCTATCCGTGACAGTAATGTTTTAGACATAGCATGGAACTCATGCTGCCCTGGCTTTTGTTTTGACTTCCATTAAGAAACTTAACAAATTGCCTCCCTTTGCCTTGACCTGATTGAAATACCAGGTATATAAATTGTAGTCTCAAAGCAGGTCCATATTGCCCCCTTCCATGAACACCAATTTATATGAGTACATCAAATTAAGAGGAGCTAGGAATATTCTTCTGCTTGCAGAAAAAATTATTAGCACAACGGCCTTCAGGGAAATGCACATAGAATGCATATTCATTATTTTCTAGATGCCTTGATATTAACCTTTTGGAGATCCTTTGAGTTTGCCACTTAGAAGAAAATAATGGAATTGCCCCCTCCTCCCTTTCTCTGTAGTGACAAGTTACTGCATGGAGGTGAAGGCCTAGTAAAAGCCATTAATCAAAATAACTGTGCCTCATGGTGCATGTGGGTATATGTCTTTTATAAGCTAAATTGACACGCCTATTCCTTATAAAAAAGCTGCCTCAGTGCGCTAGGGAATGCAATAGGAGTATTGGGCATGCATTTGTCACTGTATCCCCAAGAATGCATACATTTGTAATAAGAATGTTGAACAACGTAGCCTGCAGGTTTGGTGTGTGGCTTCAGCTACCATGCTAAAACAGGGCTTAAGAGTCTACTGCAGTTCAAAGTGAATCAATCTGTTACAGTTAGCCCTACCATGTGGGCAGAGTGTTGAAGTGCTGAAGACAGGAATTAATGTCTGATGGAGAGCAAAACTTTTTAAAGTATTGGCCACAATACAGGAAGGGAGTTGAGCAAGGAGTTGCCCTTTGGGTTCTACTTAAGGCAGCAAAATACCTTGGCCCAACATTGATGGGGTTGCATCAGATTCTGAGTCTGAAGAGATATGTTTAGCTCTCAGGGGAGGCACCTTCCTGTTCTCTATTACAGAAGGAGGATGACCAGAAGGCAGCATTTGCCTTTATTTTAGAAGACCAGATGATGCTGAAGGGAGGCAACCAAGTGAATGCTGCTGCTGCTCTGGTGCACTGGCAGGGATGCATCTCCACGGACCAAAACCTTGCTTTTTCTGTCTTTTTATCATACACTATCATAACCAGAGCCTGAAGAAGTTACTTTTCTGGACTATAACTCCCAAAATTCCCCAGATAGAAGAGCCATGCTGGCTGGTGGGTTCTGGAACTTAGGGCCCTACCCTACTGACAATAAAGTCTGTGTTCTGCTGGGAAAAAAAATCATGACACAAACTTAAGCATACACACAAGGCAGGTGCATGTGCAGACTACTTTGCAAAGGGAGTGGGTTTTTCTGCTCCCCTGCCAGAGGTCTGTTTAATTTGAGGAGGATTCCAATGCATAACGTCTGCATATGTGAACTCGCCTGCTTTGTGTTTCTTTGGTGTTTTTTTAACAGCCACCAGTCAGCCAAGCCAAGTCTTCCTTCCCTCCCCTTTCAGCCCCTACCACCTTCCTCCCCTTCCACCCCATCCCTCAACCAACCTCTTCTCCTTACCCCCTCCCAATCCTTCCTGTTTTCTATTCCCCTCAGTCACCTGTCACTATCCTCAGCCTTTGGCCCTCTTCCCCTTTCCACCCCTTCTTTCCATTTCCACCCCTTTCCTGATTTCATATGATATTTATATGGGATCCTCACCACCATCAAATCATAGATCCCATCTGTGATTTGGGGTAATTCTATATATTAAAAATCATGGGGATCCATGCCTGGTACCTATGTTTTTGTGGTTTGTGGTGATCCTACATATAAAATTCTTGGGAATCCATGGGGAGAGTTTTTCCAGGAATTGGAGCCAAAGGAAAGGGTAGTTCCTCCTCCTCCTCCTTTACTGGCTTGCTTTCTAGATCAAAGTTTTGGGTTTCCTGCATCCAGGGGGGGAGGAACCACCCTTAAGCCTCCCTCACTGTGTCTGTCTCCTCTCTCTGTGTGTATGTGTTTATGTGCATTTGTGTGTATGCATATGCACTGGGTCTGCCGGGTGGGGGCTTGCCACTTTCCCATTTATCCTCCCCCTCCCTTTCTGTTATTCTCCCTGCCCCCCATCAGACATACCTGACAGGAGATGAAGGTGGCAGCGGTGGTAGTGTTGGTGGTGGCAGGGTAAGGACTCACACACCACCACAAAAGTTTTGGATAAGGGTTGAAGTCCACATAACAAAAACACAAATCCAAAAAGTACACTTGCTTTGCTGGTTTATTTCGGCAGTGGGAACAAGCTCTCATAGTCTTTAAAAAATGACTATTCCAAGCAATCCAGCTAAAGGAGGTGAGCAGGTGAGGGACAGGCAGCATATGAGAACAAGAACATGCAAATCAATCTACATCTGGTCTAGGTCAGTTTAACATATATTCTGTCCAATTTCATTCCATCCAGTTTTCACAGCATTCTGCATTTTTTAAAAATGCAGAGTTTGCTTTTAGTTTCATATACAACTTTCCCAGCACAGCTTTTCATATGCATTCTATCCCAACTTTTCTTAATATATACATATTTTGTATGCATCTTTTCCTAATGGATACATTTTTGAGTGTGGATTTCCCTACATAAACATTATTGTATGCGCTCTTTGAGCCAAAAACTGAATTGCAAAATTATGAAAGTACAGAATTAAAAGAATAATTATACTTTATTCCACAGAAGTGGGAATTAGGCCAGTTGTCTTTAAAATGTGGATCAAATTAAATTCTCCCCTGTCCTCACCTGAGAACAGATCTGTCCCTGCGTGAGTGACATATGTGTTCACAGATAATATTACCAACTCATTCTCTCTTAGGAATAAATATTCAGTGAGAGACAAGGCATGTTCTAGGAAGCTGCCTCTATTCAGAGGAGCTAATCTGTATTGCCAAAATAAATTGTTCATATGTGAATGGGCTTCCCCGGCAAATCCAGGGAATTAAGATTCTATTCTTGATGTTATGGGCCATGCGTTCACATGTGTGTATATGGATTTTGTGTGTCTCAGTTATGACACCAGCTCTGTTAAATAGTTCAGTGGTAGGACGCATGCCTTGTGTGCATACAGAAGATCCCTGGGTCATCTCATGGCATTTACATTTTATAAATAATCCCAGGACCAGGGAATCGGAAAAACCTCTGAATCAGACTCTAGAAAGCTGCTATCAGGACTAGTAGACAATACTGGGTTAAATGGAAAAACAGTCCATTATAAAAAAGCAGCTTCCCCTGTTCATATGATGCCAGAATCATTCTCCCCAAGAACTGGGAATTGCTTTCAAAATGGGTAGTGCCATTGGCATCTTAGGAGGAAAAGGGCTCTCCAGTGATCTGAGAGGGGCAAAGATACTCATCCTTACTCCCACAGTCTGGTCATAACAGCTTTGGGATTCTGAGAGCCATAATCTGAAAAAGAAAAAAAAAGAAAAAAGGAAATTCCGGATTCTATCATTGCCCCTTTAATGCCCATTATATTATAATAATATAATATATAACAATATAAAATAAATCTGCTCCTTTCTTTAATCTCTTATTCACTTTAAAAAAACATTACTGTATCATATTTTTAGTATGCATATAATAGGCAACTGTAAACTACATATCAATAATAGATCATTTAATATAATTATTTCATAAGTTCCCCTGCTCTCGTAAAGGGAGGATCCCCATATTAATTTATCATACAGTGAAAATAATGGATCCTTTCTTTCTTAATCATCTGCCCAGATGTCATTTAGTAACCTCTTATGCCATGAATTGCTACCTTTAATATGCAAACCACCAGCAACAGACACTTGGACTGACAGTGATGCACAATTCAGTTTAATCACTTAGCTCTGTGTCCCTTTCCAGTGAATCAGGGTGAATATAGCTCTGTTGACTTTCTGTGTAGTGTTTTTTTAATCTTGCTCACAATATTCATCACCTAAGCTTAGGGACCTACACTTTTGTACTGCACTCTTTCCTTTTACTGGAAGTTCAGATCATTCAAGAAGTGACCTTGCAGAGTGGTAAAAATCCTAATGAGCTGATGGGCCTTGTTCTCCACACAACAGAACCTAAGGGGTTTTGTTCATAATTCTGCACCACTAAAAAAATCCAGTCTACCTCTATCTGATCACCAGCTCCATAAATTCGCCTTCTTTTGGCCTACTGGCTGTTATGTTTGTGGGCAACAAGTGCTGGGCTGTGTCCTCAAACCAGTCCAGTGCCAAGAAGAGTGGTTGTTATTGTGTCTATGTCAAGCCAGAAAGTCCTGTGAAAGTAATTTGTCACCTTAAATTGCAGGGGGCAGGAAGACGCTGGTCATTAGACAGTGCAGGAAAGGCAAACACAGGCAGGAGAGGCTATTAATGCTTCACTGTTAGAACTGACCTCAGCCTTTCTCCTCAAGGCTTCCCAGAGAGTGCTGTCAATGGCACCAGTGGGTTCCTCCTGTTCACTGCCCCCCCCCCCCCGCCTGCAAGATATCCTCTTCCGCTTCTCAAGAGCCTGGTCAAGGTAAGGCACGACACAGACACTTTTCCAGCAGTGTGGAGCAGACAGGAGAGAAAGAAGGCTTTGAATGAAGATCAAATGTCATCCCCCCTCTAACATCCAACTGCTCTACCCCTCCAGTGCAAGACACATAGCTAGTGTCATGCAAAGGGGATGGCGTACCCACTGTCCGGAGTATGTATGTAGCAAAAGTGTTCCATACTCCCTGGCTGTGAGGAGGATGGCCCTGGTGGGGTGTCTGCCCTCACCCTTTACCCCCAAACCCCGAGAGCCCATTGGAGCCACCTCCTGTTGGGCCCCAGACAGGCAATGAGGCCAGTCAGCTGGCCCAGGGGTAGGAAGGGAAGCTGATGGATGAGGACCACCTGGGCAGCAGGGTGGGGTTGGAGCTCTGCTTCCACCTGGCTGGGATAAAGGTAGGAAGAGAGCCATGGAGAGAAGGAATCTGGCTATTCAGAAAATATGGAAGATGGGGAGAAGGGATGCCTTTGTTATATATATTACAACCTACCTATGATGCTTTGAGAGGTTTTGGCTTTCTCAACTGGGGTTCAATATCAATGAATCCAGTAACAACCAATTGTTCCCTCTCCACCTCAGATTCTTTTTCCCGTCTTCTTTTTTTCCAGTCGGGGTTCAGTTAGAATTAAGTCTGGGTTTAGTTAGGTTCTCTTAGTGTTAGCAATGGAGTCTGTCAGAAGTGGACAGTTAGAGTGATGTGTTCTGTCAGCTAGGTAACTAGTTAATTAGTAATGAAGCTAATTAACCAGTTAAGCTCAATGATGTAACAAGTTAATATTTTTACACAATGTGATGTTTGTTTTTATCTATGAAAAACTGTAAATAAGCAGAAACATTTTATTCTTTCACATTATCAGTGTCTCTGAGTGAATGATTGAAACAATAAGTGCCAGTTGAGGTAAACTAATAAGGGGTGGTCTACTGAAGGAGCCTTATAGCTCAATCTGCTCTGTAGGTTCCTGACTGAACAATTTTTTATCCACTGCATAATTAGAAGGAAGTTTACTTTAAGATTAAAGCCACACTCAGTTTCTTCACAGACTGTCCCCACAGCCACCAGGGAGCAGGAAGAGGCTCTGCTGGGAGAGAGGGTCTTTGACTATGCCCTTATCCCTGGATTGGTGTATCGGTCAAATTGCAATTTCTGCACAGCCATGGACAAGTCAGGGGATTTGAATTCATACCCTGACAGCCTCAACCTGGTAACCGGTGCCATTGGGAATGATCATGTTCCACCGACCAGCCAATATCGACACCGATGCAGAAGCAATGCCAGAGATGCAAACATCAAAAAACAAGGCAGTAGTGTCTCTGGAAGGTTCAGGCTGACCTGTAGCACTATGGCTGCTCATCAGTACAAGCCCTTTTTGATGGGAGCAACCTGGACTGCTTGGGCTTCAGGACTGTGGACTGTGCCAGCCCCAGTGGAGTAAACCATGGGCTGTCAGACGGATGATGAATCCCATAGGCTAGTGAAGGGAACTGAGCCCAGGAATGGACTAAGAGAGGATGAGGTGAACCCTGACTTGGAGACTGTCAATCTTGCAATAAAACCCACTGTGCATCCTGATCTGATTTCTGAGTCTATGGATATCACTGTTACCGACCCTGCCTCCACCACCCCACCTCAGGCAGAGGTGAGGTAGGGTGCAAGCCAACCTAGATGTAAAAATAAAGTAGGAAAATCTGTTACAGTGGACATGTCTGTTTGTATGCTTGGTGAATTCTTTTCATTATATGAGAGAAACTTCCAGCTGTAAATTAAACAGTTGGAAAAACCTTGCTTATTCCCAGTTTTCCATAAACCCAACCAGTGGTGGCTTGACTGGGAAAGATTCCCCCTCTCTCACACACACACACATTCTTGGCACTCCTTTGTACTAGTCCACGAGTCACCCACAAGTCCAAAAACTGGCTGGCATCTACTGGAACAAAATAGTGGATGAGATGGATTCCTGGCCTAATAACAGCTAGGTTCTTTTCTTGTTCTTTATTTTGTGAAAGACAGTACAAGTTGTAAATGCAAGAGTAGGTGATATCTTTATATACCACTAAAAAATCATCATACAATTTGCAAGGTTTCGTGGATCAGAACAAGTTGTATTATCAGAGCTGTTTCTGCTCAGAATTCTCTGCAGAGAATAACAAAGGAAATCTCCAGCAGCAGCCGCAGATCCACCTTCTAAAGTCCAAGTGTTTGTATAACCCTAATTTGTGTATCATTACACCTGAGATTCTGATCCATAGCTAGGGAACCTATGAATAACCAGATAGGAGTTAGAGCCTAAAATACAGCTGAATGAAATTCAAATAAAAAGGGGATCAGAGGGGGTGGAGAAGAGAGAACGTACTAATGAAATCTTGTGTGAATTTTACATTGGCTGGCTTCAACATGCACCAGCTGGCCTTTCTTAAAATGCACAGTGAGTAGGCAGTTCTGGCATCCCTTGCATATTATATATATACACTTTTAATTTTAAAAGTAGGAATCTATAGTTTGCAAGTGGCAAGGCCCATCCAAACTATCCCCTGAGGCATCTTGGCTGGGCAACTGAACCATATTTTCTGCTATTTATATCCCAGCATCTGTTTGGCTTTGCATTGCTTCTTTCAACATTATGTAACTTTTTAGAGAACATTGTGAGTTTTCTGTAAACTGAACAAACTGATTAAAGAAGAGATATCTGCTCAGCTGGAATGCAAACAGGGGTGGGAGATCTGTCATTCTTATACAAGCCATTACACATGCCTATCTTGACAACTGGAAACCTTTAATACATAAAGATAATTGGCATGTACACTTTGAATGTTTATGTACAATTGCCCTGATCCAGCAGGGTTCTTGCGTACACACCTCTTCTGTGAAAGAAGTCTTCCCCATTCCACTCACTTCTGTAGAAGAAGCCATGGAAGTAACCCAAATAGAACCTCTATATTGAATAGAATATAGCTCTGACTTCTCACTGATGGAGCCAGAATAAATAATGGCAGACATATTGCTTTTTTGTCTTGCTTGTGGGCTTTCCAGAGACTGACCAGCTGGTTGGTGGCTGTCAGGAACAAAATGGTGGACTCTTATGTCATAATAGCCAAGTTCTTGTATTCTTAATTTTGTGGAAGGCAGGAAGTCATCTAGGAGCTCTGGGAGCATCTAGGTGTATCTGTGAAGAAGGTGTGGAGGGACATATGCTAGACCTACCCCTTCATTGTTGACCAAGCCGCTTCAAATGGGAGAGTCTGAAGTGTGGTGGGCAGGGAATGTGAGGGGACTTTGCTACAGCCCTACTCGTGAACCTACTAGAGAACAGAAAACGTATGTCCAAAACAGAGGACAAAAGAGTTGCATGAAATTTTCTGATATGAGTTTGTATGTATAAGCACACACGCAAAAGAGTATTTTGCTAGTTGTTTAACATGCACCTGCTTGCTCAATTAGTCATGTGTCCAGGGATGTGACGGCCAGCCAGCAAACTGAAAACCGTTCACACACACAAAAAGCTTGAATATAAGTAGAAAGTGGCCACCTCTTTCTCCACAGGCAGAATTCAAGAAAAGCTGAACTTTACTTATGACACCTTTCTGTGTTCAAAATATTTTCTGTACTTATCTTAAAACATCTCTTCAACATTTCATATTGTGTATTACGGATAACAACTGCTGCAAAAATGGCAGCTTTTAAAAAAAGATCTAATGCAAGCACCATGTCCTCACATTCACAAGCCACCTTACCAGAATGTTTCAAAACCTTGGGCCTCACCCTTGTCAAAAATGATTCACTTTTGTAGAAGCAGGAGGTGAGACTTGTTAGAAAATGTTTGAGATAAGATTACATAGGGCTTCTGAGATCAGGCTACTATGCTTAACTCAAATGATGCAAGAGAGATTAGAAATGCTTATATACCAGGCATTCTAATCCATGATTATGAAATGTGGAAGCCTAGACTGAGGGTTCCCATTAATTTTGTGCAGATACATGCATCTAGCAGAACATAAGGTGAGCATTGGGCTTCTGCAGATGTGCACTGTCCATATTCAAATGTCCCTGTCAATGGCTTTATTGAATTTGGTTAAGAAGGATCAATTGTTGAAAGAAAACAAGGAATTAATAGTAATAATGATTACGGCAGCAAGGTTAATTTTTGCAAGAAACTGGAAAAATGATAACCAACTCAATTTAGAGGAATGGTATAGAGAACTATGGGATACGGCAATTAATGATAAACTGACATGTGATATGAAAATAAGAAGAGGCCTATCAAAAAAATAATGATTTAAAGAAAATATGGAGTGTATTATTGGAATATGTATTTCGGAGAGGGAAGGGGTATACACCTAAACAATGAAGTTTTGGAGAGAAAATGGATTGAATGAAATTTAAAGTATTATTAATGCTAGACCTGAGGGTGATGGTGGCACTAATGTAATATGTAATTGTGTTTTATTGTGGTGGTAGGTTTATGTTGTGTAATTTAATAAATAAATAAAATTTAAAAAAAATGTGCACTGTCCACATCAGCTCTGACAGACAGTCTTCTCCTTCAGGTCAAGTTCAGAGGATGATAGAACGCTGTTCTCACCTGCATGCCATGCACTGAGTGAACACATGGCAGTGAAGTACGATCGTGTACTCAAAGTGTGGACAAAAAGAACTCTGTTCCACCTATTTCTATTTGTACCAACAGTGCACAGTCCTAATTGGTTCATGCCTGTGACATTTTATGGTCACTTTATCAACCTTGTTGAAGCAAGTTTTTAACTTTTAACAAAAATGATTGGCATATAATTTTTTTAAAATCTTAGGTGACAAATAAACAATCACATAGCTAATATTTATATCCAGACTTTAAAAAAATTAATGTTTAACAGCTAGCACAAGCATGACGTGAGGTGCAATACAGACATGCTTACCTGAATGGAAATAGATGATAAGCAGTTTCATCACCTGTATTGGAAAGGCAGGAGTCTGGCTCACTCAGTGGGGGAATATCTGTTGTAACTTGTTTTCAGTTAGGTTAGAAGACACACTCAGAACAAGATGGGAGGAAATATACATTGATAAATGCTTCCCCCACACACACTTAAGATCCCTAGCAAAGCCTTAATATTAAAGCACACATTATAAAAACTCTAAGACAAGAACACTGTCCAATTAATTGTATGATTTTTAATATCTGGTTGGGAATATTTACACGGAATATATGATAGACAAAAACTTATGACTATTTATGCTTCTGGTTATTTTTCTGTAAGTTGCAGTTTGTTTCACATATTATGATCATTCCAGTTTATGCAAATATTAGACTTCATAGACGCTTGATTTCAGCAATGATAAAAGAGTCAAACAGCTCTGACATCTGACCTTAGAACAGTCTTTACCACTTAACTTAAAAAAAACAAACACCTTACCTCATAATGTCAAATGATTAAACACCAGGTTCTTTTTCTCATTTAAATATATGAGATTTTCCATTAGGGAACTCAATTGGACTGATAACAGTTTCCTGACTGTTAAGTTTATTTGTATTTCTATTTGTCCAAAGCTAATAGAAAAAAAATAATAGAAACTAATTGAAAAGGAAAGCAAACACATGAGGTTCCTCTGTGGTTCTGTTCAAAAGTCATAGACGTTGCACTACTGATTTTGAGTCCATATCTTCAGTGAGAATTAATGTGCAGACAGGTTGTGTTCAGTTCTTTGATAAGATTCTGTAAGCAGATATATAATTTTAAAGGCTTAATTTGAAATGTATTATCAGAAGCTGAACCAATACAATGCCTTCTCAACAAAGTATGGTTCAAATGCCACCTGGAACACAAACCAAATTGGATGGGGCACAAGTAGTCCCAGACCAAATCAGGATATATTTCAAAGCCCCAAAGTCTTGACATTGAATCAGGGGACCCACCTGATCCCTCACACCTACATTTCAGTTCTTGGGGAAACTCTCTGAAGTTCCTGACAAAGCTCCCTCAGATTCCTAAGATATTCATATTGTTTTATTTTATCAGACATTTTATTCTGTTTTATCAGACATCAGATGCATACGGTGTTGTGTTACTGTTTGTCTTAAACAGGGCTGCCCAGCAATTAGCCAATCTGAGGAAGTCGCCAGGAGCTGGGGAAGTTGACTTACCACATCCCCACTGATGCAGTGGATCTATACTACACAAAAGAATTTTTGCTAATATGTATGCACTAACATGAATTTGACCCAACTCCGGGAGGCAGTGGAAGACAGGAGGGCCTGGCGTGCTCTGGTCCATGGGGTCACGAAGAGTCGGACACGACTTAACAACTAAACAACAACAACATGCACTAAATATTACAGAATGCTGGTTCTTAAATTATGTAGTGGAAATGTCTCATTAAACTTTTCTACTTTTCTACTTTGAGTGAAACAAGCTATCATGATTTCTGGTGAATACTTGTGTAATACGTTCTCCTACATCCCCTTATGTATTGTTTGTTAACTAGATACATAATAGCCCAATGACTCCAACATTGCAAAATTCAATGATCTGTGAAAACTCAAGCATTTCCAATGCTTTTTATGTCTCAGTTTTTTTGTTTATCGTGTTTATTAGATTTATCCACAAAAAGTAGTTTCATGCTCTGTTCTATCCTTGACTCCTCATTGCACTGACAACAGTCAGAATGTAGAATACCTTTCATAGTAAGTGGATGTATTAGAATCTGGGTCATAGCATGCTCCTAAAATGTGCCAAAGTCTTTTCAGGCCACAAGCAATCATTTGTATCAATAGTAGAAAAGTGTCTACATAAAATCTGTGTGGAAAAAGAGGACGAATGTGACAGAAATGGAGCACCCAGACGCCGTAAACACATCTCGCCACCAAGCCTTGGAAAGTTTTTTTTGAAGAGGAATGATATGCTGAAACCATCTGTAACTAAGGATCAAACTAGCTATTAAGGGCAATGTACATTCACTGTAATTAACACATTTCCTCTCCTGCAAAGCAGTTTTTTCACAGATACATGCATAGCCCATGTTTACTTTCTAGTAACCAATCTCAAAACAGAATATGCTAAATGTAAGTAGGGGTGGAAAATCACCTACCACAACAAACATATCTTTCACCACCTTGGGGAGCACTTCTGCAAAAAATGTGATACACATACCATATAGTCTGATCCTGAACAGCAGTAGGATGATAAGTCTGTGTCCCAGACTATCATCCTACCACCACTCAGTTCTGGTTGGCTGTAGCATGCCATGGCATTCTTAAAAATCAGCTTTGATTTGAGAAATTGAGGTAACCAGAAGTGGACATTTGAACTTTTGAACTCCATTCAGGTTGTACTAAAGCATATTCCAGGGCTCAGAATTCTGTAATTCTAAGTGCACATGTTTGCATCAGGTTTTGGTAGCTTGACTCTTAAGATTCTAATTTTAAAAAATACTATATCTTTTGCATCAGGTTTTATAGTTTGATCTTGCGATGCTAATTTTTTTAAAAAAAAAACTAGATCCCACAAACCTGAAGTCTGCTCATCCCTGTTCAAGTTTGTAGCCCATTTAGTTTTTCCTGTTCTAGACCACAACTCATTTAGAACTCAGTAGGAGACATTGAGGAACTCAGGCTATCCCTACTATCCATATCACCAAAGCTATGTTTCTTCGTCCACATAACCCTGATACATGGCCTCTTACGAGAGGGACAGTGATACTAGAGTGTGATAGAATTCTGGAAGCTGCTGTATGTGTGTGTTTCAGCTTGTTTGTGTGTATAATATATTTCTGCTGCCCTCTCATAAATTTTTCCCCAACTATGACATGCCTGTTACGCTTGAAAATTATATCTATATATATAAAGAGAGAGAGAGAGAGGCCTTGAAATGGAGGGGCTTTGGATCCAGTAAATCCAAAGCCAGTTCTGCCCTGCCCATACAATGCCACATTTGGTGGCTTTATTTTATTTATTTATTTATTTATTGGATTTCTATCCCACCCATCTAGACCAAAGGTCTACTCTTACTTCTAGAGATACATTATCAGAAAATCTTCCCTAGGCATTAGAATCTGGCCTCCACAACAGAAGGGTTCCTCTGTGCTGGCAGAGCAGATCCCCCACCACGTCCCAACTCCTTGCAGATAATCATCTGAGGATCCTGGTTTGCTCAGTAAATGTCCAGGAAAAGAAATATTCCAATGCTGAACGGATATTTATTTTGCTTCATACAGCAATAAGAGATATAAGTGATGTGGAATAACCTGCTGTGGTCAGAAAGTGCACTGAGAGCTTCAGCGAGGCTTAGAAGGAGAAACATAAAATATCAGAATTATTTAATAGCCATTGGAGGGAGAAGAACAACTGCTCGCCTCCGTTCCCCAAATGGCACTCCTGCCCCCAGAACAGCCCTGGGACAGCTCCATTATTGTATTTATCAGTGTTGATTTGTAGTAGCAGGTGTGTCGGATTCCTTTTTCCCTGGTGATAAAACCCACCCAATTTCTCATGCAAACTTGATAAAGAAGAAGGATAGCTCTCCTTCTCAAAGCGGTATGTAAATAACTTGTTCTCACAGACTTCACTATTTAAAAGTGACTGTGCATATTCAGGCAGGGGGTGGGGTGGGATTGGGGTGAGGACGGACAGGAAGTTCCATGCCATGAATTGATACAGATCAGAATCATTTCCAGTCAGGGATACAAGTCATGACTAAAAGGCTACCTATTTGATAAAGGGCTGGCGTACAAATGCCTATTAACCACACCCTTTGAATTCAGAGGTTTCTGTTAAGTTTTGACACAGCATTTAAATGTTGGGAGTAGAACGTGGTCTTTCAAAATGCCAACATTTCAATGGGGCACTGCTGACCTGGTGATTCTAAGCACTTCGCCCTGCCTCTCCCTCAATAGGAAGAAGTAACCTGGAATACATAGTAATAGGATTTACATGTAAGAATTAGAATTGTCCTTTGGGGTTGCTCATATAAGAACCAGAAATCTATCTCTTATGGACTATCACTATACAGTCCACCAGGAGAGTGACATAAAAATAGGACAGAAATATTGTACACATTAATTTAGAAATAATTCCTATGGCTTACACAGAAATGCTGAAGGACCACTGCTTTCCCTTCTTCCCTTCTTACCTGGGGAAACCCAGGTAGCGTCAGTGGTCCGCACCACCTACTTCCATCTTCAGCGGATTGCCCAGCTGCGTTCCTATCTTGATGTGGGGGCCCTCACCACTCTGGTCCATGTGCTTGTAGTCTCGAGATTAGGCTACTGTAATGCACTCTACATGAGGCTACCTTTGAGATTGATGCAGAAGCTTCAAATGGTGCAGAATGCGGTGGCCAGACTTCCTACTGGGGTGAGAAAACATCAACATATCTCCCCTACTCTGGCTGCCTTGCATTGGCTGCCTGTTCATTTCTGCATTGATTTCAAAGTACTAATGATGACATATAAAGCCCTAAATGGTTTAGGACCTCAATATCTGGCGGAACGCCTCCTCCCACCTAGATCTACCCGTATCACTCGCTTTAATCAAGATGGGCAGCTGAGGGGCCTAACGCCAAGGGAGACCCGAAGAGAAAGAACAAGAAAGCGGGCCTTCTCGGCAGTAGCCCCTCGCCTCTGTAACAATCTTCCCCCAGAAATTTGTCTGGCTCCCTCGCTGGGTGTTTTTAAGAGCCAACTCAAGACCTGGCTCTTTAAGCAGGCCTTCCCTCCTGTCAATACCTAATTTATTTCACCATCTTCAATTGTATTAATGTTGTTGTTTTATTTGAAGAATTATTGTTGTTTTATTTGAAGAAGTGAGAATTGCTACCTGAAGGTACAGTGCAAGGCAACAGAATGGCCATCCACAGATGCTCTTCAAAACTTCAAGGAATAACAAACAGAGCCCGCTCAACCGTTAAGGTGATACACAGGTTTTAATGCTAGAGTAACCATTCCGTCGTGCAGCTTTGACAAGGAATGATTCCCTGCATTCTGTTCTATGTCTGTGTTGCCAACAAGACACCTGTAAACCAAACGTATTCATTAAAAGCAATGATATCTTATGCTACTGCTGTCCTCTTGTGGCTTGCAAGAACACCTATTTGTTTTTGCTATGGGATATTTTGAGGCAGTAAAGGAAACCAACTCCCTCACATTGCACCTACTATTTAACACAAGTACTTGTGGGTTGCTGGTCCTTTTGATGTTGGAATAGGCCCTTTCATGGCAAAGCAAACGAAAAACACTGTTGTTGAAATTGTGGCTCAATAAAATATTGCCACTTCCAATACACTTAACTGTGGGTAGATTTAAGCGCTGTTCCCATATTTTGCCTTTTCTTTTCTTTTCTTTTCTTCCTTTGGAAATATTAATAAGGTGCCTGGAAATTTTGCACAGCTTCTCAGCTTCCACAGCATGTGATGGCATCAGTGCTTCTTGATAGTGGTTTGTATGCTTCTAGTAGAAAAGTTTCTAGTTTTTGTGTTCTTGCAAAAGTTTCCACAAAGCTTGAAAAGTCACTATTGTAGTTTCAAGGCCCTCAAATAGTAGTAGTTATTATTGTCATTATGTTTTTTTCAAAAGTGACTGCTTGTTTGTTTATCAAAAATAATGATCCAGTTACATTAGTTACTTTTTTAAAAATCTAAAAGTTACAACCCTGTGGGACTAAACAGACCCTCCTCCAGAGCCCATTGTCTTTGCCTCAACAGTCATAATAGCCAGCATTTGAATTTGGTAATGTTTCTCCTCCATTTACTTAGGTCACAAGGCTGAAGTCATAAAAGTATCTTTTAGAAGTTACAGTAGTACCACAAAAGACGGAAGTTACCCCTTGTTCAGTTACAGTTGTAATGTAGTCATATGCATATCATAAGGAATAGGAAATAGTTATCAGTAAATAGTAATGAGTTGCCTCCAAACTCTGAACTTACAGCTGATTGATTGTTTTCACAACAAAACAAAGCTGTATTCTCAACCGGGGAAAAAAATGAATTCAGTCTATTTCTGACCCATGTCACTTTCACATGTATTCATTCTTAAATCTGCTCTATTCCATTTCTGCATAAATCAATGCTTTTTGTTCTTGAAAACTACAAATCTGCAAAAACATTTGTATTTAAATAGGTATTTTAGCATATTTTCTCACAAAATATGCTTTTCTAAACATGCTTTCGCTGAAAGCATGCATTTCTAAACACTTTCTCCCAAATAAACATTTTATGTGTGTTTTTGGATTGGAGTTTGAGTTAAGAGCTGAAGAGCAAATTCACTGAAGTGCAAAAACAAAAACAAATACCTGCACTTCTTTCTTCACTTTATTGTGGGAGGTCTGAATCAGTTTGGTTGTATGAAAACGCAGGCCAAATAATATCTGTGAGGAGGCCTAATGCTTGCAATAGTAATATTGCTTCAGTTCTCATATGCTATCTTTTATAGCGGAAGAGGGGAAGATCTGAATGAGGCTGAGGGTCACTTTCAGATTTGATGGCAGACTGAGGGCTGACTTCCCAAGGCATGACTAAAGAGGTTAATTAGCACATTTCGCTTTATATAGAGGGGGTGGAGAGAGAGAGAGAGAGATAATTTTTAATACAGTGGCAATGCAGTGTGAAGTTTATCACAGTGGGTTTCTGTTCACTGAAAAATGGGTTTCACTTTTTTTTAAAGGGTTTTTTAAATTGAAAAGCCACCTCATGCCCTCTAGTGGTCAACATTTTTTTCTGAAAAAAATTAAAATGTTGTGATGCAATGGGATGAAAGGACGGTGGTGTTGGATCCCTCATAACATTGCAAAATTGCTTTCACCCCACCCCACAGGACATAAGGTGACTTTCTGATTTTTAAATCTTTTATTGTTTTAACTTGGGGATTTAGAGGTAAGAGGGCCCAAAGATCTTTAGCGGCAACACAAATGCCCCCAAGGCTACATGCAGCTCCTGGGCCATATGTTGCGCAACCCTTCTTTTCAACTTCCACAAAGAAAGAATATTGTATCTGCATTAATATCAACTCTGTTTTCAGTTACCATTTGTTTTCTGAGTCTTCATGCAGATAGGAAATTGATCAGGTGTGGAATATTTGGCCTAAATCCAATTGGCAGTTCTAGAAAGAGTAGACACATTGAATCAGTGGGATTCACCTACGTATTGACTCATAATTCAGCACCTGATTTGATGGGTATACTGTATATGAGACTCTGCCACCCCTTTTTTGAAACATGTTATAACCAGTGCAATTCAAAACAACACCTATTACATTAAGGACCAGGAGAGAGAAAGTGTCTATCAAACTTAGAGGCTATCTATTGTATACTCAGAGAGAAAAAGAAAGCCAGACCGTATGATTGTTGTCTGAGAATGAAAGTGGAGTACTTAAACACAAACTGGCACCATCTTCCTCCTATTTTGGGGATGTTATCGCCAAATGCACAAGTAATGCATGGAACTAGTTCATCTTCTGAGATTCTGCCAAATCATCTTGTAAGCCTTATTGCTCCTGCCTAGGTTGTTATTCAAAAGCCTTCAAGGTTTTGAGATGATTAATTGAACCCCTGAATTGCCAGCCAGATCTTTCAACAGTGCTAATCTTATGTTCAGCACAAGAAGAGAGAGAGAGAGAGAGAGAGACTTACATTGTCATTAGTAAACGATGTAGTCACCAGATGGCACAGGAGTAGATGTCACTCATCTTCCCCTCCTCCTAACTCACCATGGCAAATTGTGGCAGTTGCATTACAAGGTGTGCACCTGAATCACAATAAGCATTTCCCTCATAACACAGTCAATGCCTCATTAGTTAGCAGCAGTTTGCTATGGTGATTTATGTAATTTACCTTACATGCATGTAAATCATGAACGGTATTTCTGGCTTTCTGCATTCTGTGATTTTTGTTCTCCAGTGTTCACTCTCTTGATCCACAAAATTCTTGGTATCTTATGATAAACAAACATTACAGATGTTTAAAATCTTTTTTATAGTAGCCTGTGATCAAAATCCTTGATTCCATGCTATAAAGTAAAACCAAGAGTCCATAGATAGATGGCTGTATCCAAGTGGGATCAAAACTTCTTATTTCTGCTCCTCTAGGACAGAGAGATAGCTTGTGTATTTAGGTGACACATTTATAGCAGTTCTATGAGTTTAACTGGCCTAACTCCGTTCCATGGAATCTTGAGGGGCACTGGTCTCATCCTGCCAGCTTACCTGCTTGAGTCCCACAGATGCCTCCTCCTATTGGAAGGTCAGAGCTAGGTGTGCCACAAAACCTGTTCCTCTGCATCCCTTCAATTAGCCTATTGCCTCACACGCAGCTCTAGATGCTGCCTCATCACCAGCGCTATCTACGCTGCCCCTGTATACAAAATATGAAAAGGTACCATGGTATATTTTGTCTCAGGCACCAAAGCATCTTGGGCTCAGCCTTACCATCTGCTGCCTTGGTGTTAAAAATTAGAAGCAACTTAAGGAATCAGCAGCTGGAAAGAGAGGAACAGCAATAAGGAAAGACTGCTTAATTTTTTCATTGTAACTGTTTGTCTGCACAAAAGCTTCACCCACCAGCCACTTTTCCAAGTCAAAGGAATGTACTGTGTACCTCAGTGTTACTGTAGTGTCACCCTGAGGCATGAGCTTTCAGAAGCCATGTGCTGTGGTTGCATCAGGTGGTGAAAGACATTCCTGGCACCCCTCTTTTAATAACTGCATAGTAGAAAATGGTTTGGTGTGAGCCATTTCTCTTGTGGTTGCCTAAATCATTGGTGCAGGAGAGGCCCAGTTTCTCTCAGCCCTGAAGCCATTTAAACACATTTACAGAAGAACAATTAGAGAAACAACTATTGCTTAAAACCTGGTGAAGTCAAGAAAATGTTTGGAAGAAAAGGCATTTGTGTGGGTCTTTATTCATTTAATAGCACATCTGAAGCACTAAGACTTCACTCAAATTATTTGCTAGAGCAACCCCATTCAGCACTGACTTTCAAAAATATAGCCTTCCCTTTCAAAATGGAAAACAGAAGCAAGAGATAAATGGAAAGCAAATTCTATGGTCTATAGTCCACTCCTGTTTTGTTGTTTGTGTGCTCCCTCTCATTTTCTCAGGAAAACTGTAATGTCAAGGAAATACATCTGAGGTCCAAACAATGGAACATGGGTAGAAGAATGATGGATAAAAAGGGGGGGGGGATAATAATAGTGGCTGAATAGGAAATAGTTAAAACAACAAGGGCATTCTAGAAAACCTATCAATGGATCTTGATTTTGTTTCTTTCAAAGCAAAAATAATGGCATATGGCCATCCTGCAATTTGTTAGTAAAAATTATCATAGGGCGACTGGGCAGAAAATAAGATAATGAGAGGGGAAATGGTGTCACAGAGTGAAGTAAGGATAATGAGATGTGAAATAAGGTCACAAGAGTATGACAGTGGAGCTATACTACTCCTGCCCAGAAACTGGGATGTATTAGTGCTTCCTTTTCACATCCTACTATATATCACTGTAAATATTTTGAAGGACAAATATTCACATTGTCAGGACTCACTCAAGTGGAATATGAATAGCCACTCAAAGCACAAACAACTCAGATATATAGATCTTATTGTGAGAACTTTTCTTCTGGAGCTAGAATAAGAGCTAAGAGGTTCAGGTTGTTGTTGCCATGTACTGTCAAGTCAGAACCAACTTATAGCGACCCTAATAGGGCTTTCAAGATAAGTGATAGATTTAAAGAGTGGTTTTGCCAATTCCACTCCCCCAGTGAGTTTTCATGGCTGAGCGGGGATTCAAACCCTGTTCTCCAGAGTCCTAGTCCATCAGTCTATCCATTACACCACACTGAGGTATACCTTCCAAAAAGTGATTTTCCCAAGCTCAGATATGGAGATGCCTTTGGAATTCCTCAGAGCAAACTCTGTCAAATTCCTTCGACAAGCTTCCAGTCATTCCAGTGAAAACACTATTGCTAAGGCCTCTGTGGTATCACGAGCACATCGCTTCCTAGATCTGTTTTTTTTAACCACTGTTAAATGGTTATGGGGGGGTGGGGAAGGAGTCCCAGTAAATGAAGAATGAGTGTTTGAGAGAATAGATGCATATGTACTGGTGCTTTTTAAAAGAATGGGAACAGCTCACTTGGAAATGCCCAAAGGACTGGACTAGACTCGGGAAGAGAACTGTCTGTATGGTGAGAACTGCATTTCCTGAGGAGTAACCTGCAGGAGGCACCATACCATGACTGGAGCTAGAGTGGAAGAGGCTCTCCCTTGGTTGTCTCTTGGTTTTTCAGATGTCCCTTTCTCTTTCCCCCTCTTTGTACATCTCCCAGCAGGCTACCAAAGAAGGCATGGGTCACTTTTCACAGAGGTCTGTTATTTGTAACTAAGAAAAGAACTAAGATATATTTCAAGAATAGTATCATGAATGGTAATTATTTTTTGGTTTAACAGTGTCACCCGGTTTCTTTAAAATGTCGCTTTCAAATACTATTCTAATGCATTTTGATATGAATTTTTTAAAATTTTATATCATTCTCTTATCTGTCATAAGTGACAAGTATTATTTTGTTTTATCTTCTGCATTTTTGTAAGTATTTTTGAGTATCTGAATTTTCTAATAGAGGGAACTGACTCCTTTTTAAAAAATAACATGCAAAGCTTTCATCTAGAGGTGCATACTCTCCTATTAGTGTATTTAGGGTCAGAGCCTTCAAGGTTGCATTCCCATACATACCCTTCGGAGTGAGATATCATTGATTCTAATGGGATTCAGTTTTGAATAAACATGTATAGGATGGGACTGCATGGCATTTGCTTCCTTGAAGGACTTTTTTGTATGTGGTGCGAATAAGAGGTTTTTTTTTTTCCTTTTTGGTGTTTTCATAAGTGTAGCTAATACAATATTTCCTGCTTTCCCTGTTGCTATGACCAGCATGGAACTTCCCTTCCTTTGTCCTGTGATTAAAAAGCTGTTCCCTAAAGTAGTTATCAGTGTCTGATTTCTGAATTTTCTGATTTCCTCCTCTTCCTTCAGCTATTCTAACAGTTATGTTTCTTGCAGATTAACATGTAGCTTATCTATGCTACACCAAAAATGTACATATCTTTGGTTTTCAAACATCAATAAACAACTTTTCACCTTTTTGAAGGGAAACAAGAAAGATATTTGTAGTGTTTTCTGGCAGCATGAGCAATATCTTTATCATTTGTGAGACTAGTGGTGTAGCTGGAAGACGACCATATGGTGTGTGATAAACTCTCACTGGATGCATTTTTTTTCTTGCTAGTTCCAGTCAGAGTGTATCTTTTAGATTATAACTCCCAGGATCCCTTAGACCAGTGGTTCCCAACCTTGGGTCCCCAAATGTTCTCAAACAACAACTCCCAAAAATCCTGGCCAGCACAACTAGTGGTGAAGGCTTCTGGGAGTTTTAGTCCAAGAACATCTGAGGATCCAAGGTTGGAAACCATTGCCCTAGATAGTATGGCCACTGACCATGCTGTCTGGAAGACTCTGGGAGTGGTAGTTGTAAAAAAAAAACCCAAAAAACCTTCCCCAGATCTATTTTCTATTGCAGTCAGCCTTCTTCCTTTGCTGCTTCTGCTGGGTATGGCTGCAATACAGGAAACAACTTTAGTCACTGTAGACCAGTGTTGCACTTCATTGTTGTCTTTTGTACCCATTACCAACCCTATGTTCCTTAACTGGTTAAATACACTATAGCAGGTGCTAGAACTCTTCAGATATTTGGGGTGAAAAACCCCAGAAGCCCCAACCAGCTGATCAGTGGTGAGGAATTATGGGAGTTGTAGTCTAAAACACCTAGCGAGCCAAAAGTATTCCACTTTTGTGTTACTATAGAGGGTGAATCAAAGCAACCTGTTATTCTCCTCTTTATCCCACCCCTAATCATTTCATATAATCCACCAGAAAAAAGGGGGAGGGAGAGGACTATAAAGATCTGAACTATAGAAACAGGATTTTGAGAGCCTTATATTCTTTTTGGAAATAACATCCAAAAAGGTATTTGAGCCAACTTGTTTCACTTTCAGACTTTCCCCATAAAATAAAACCTCTTCAAAGCCATTTGACCTTATGCTTGGACTAAAAATTAAAAGAACATTGAAAGTCTTTTATTTTGTTAATATTCCAAAAAATAAATATTTTTACTTATAATAGGGATTTTCTTTTAAAAGAAAATTAATTCCTATTTACAATCCCAGCACATGCAAGGAGTAGTTCCAATTTTGACAGCCAAACAGCTGTTTCTGTACCACTAACTGGTAGTGCAGCTGGGATTAACTAGGGACCGATTACTGGAGCATTTACCAGATTTCATGACAACAGGTGTCTCTGAAAATATAACACCTCCAGAAATGCAATAAGTGAGATCTCCCTTCTTATGCCTTAGCATAATTAACAAGATGCAATAAAAACTTTTATTAATATTTTCTATCCCACAACCAGAAAGCCAAGATTAAAAAAAGACTAAATAAAGAATAACCCTTTGGAGACGAAAGTGATTTTACTAGATTCTAACCCCTTTTCTCTTTGTTCTTTAGGCAATATGACTAGACAAAATATTGTGGAGATTTTATAGGCAACGTAAAGAGGAGAGGGTTACTAGCAGATAAGATGCTGCACTTAGTTGTAGGTACTCTTAGGCAGTAACACTGAAGCATGACCAGAAAATGAGTGCATTTTATTGTGCATTTTTATTAGTCACTGAAGTCAACATCTATTCCAGCTCCATGAATTAAGTATGCAGTTATAGCAGTTCACATGTCAGTCTGCTAGGAAAAATAATATGGATAACATCTGAGCAGTGAAGTTACATATTTTCAATCAAATAAGAATCGTCTGGGCTATTAATCCAGACTGCTTTAAAGGTTTAACCAAATGTTATAATTAATTAGCTTTAATGGGAATGTCTTGATCAGTTTCCACTAAAATTTATGTATTACTTTCATATGAGAACCAACTATGTATACCTGCATGTTTTGGATCTAAGAAGGTAGTACTTAGAACTAGTACTGAACATAAGTCATTTGATCCAATATAGGAGCTGATTCAGTGGTTTGGATCAAGACCCAATTTGATCCACTTCCACCCAGGCTACTTCGATCTGATCTGTCCTGATATTTGGAAATCCAAATAGCAAGAATACCTGTTCACTTGGCTAAGGACACACACATAGTTATAGGTTTATTGGGCTGCTACACATCACCATGGAATTTAGCAAGATAATAGACCACAGAGAATTTACTGTGTCAAATTGCAGATGGGCATTGTGTATCTCTCTATAAGTGACATAATGGCTTTCAGTGAAAACTAATCACAAGTGAATAGGATTGCACAGCAAAAATATTGAGAATGATTCAATAAACTAAAGCTCATTGCCAATTACTTTTGCAGTGTGAAAAATGAAACTAGTGGTGCTCAATACAAGTTTTTAAACAGAACTTTTAATGCAGATATATTTATTTATATTTTATTTTAACCCCCAAAGAAGCACAAATACATTTCTCATAAGGTGAGATTTTCATAGAAGAATTCTAATTAAAAACAAAGAAATACTTCCATCCCCAACCCCACCCTGAAAAAGGTCTAAAGCATTTGGTAAATATAATTCTCTTTTAATCCCAAAAGTTGTTCTTTCTCCTAAATTTGCTTTTTCTTTTCACTGGAAAGCATTATTGAGAACATGTTAATTTTTCTGCAGTCTCTAGCTATGGCGTTCACCTGCCACACACCTGTAATTTCATAGATAATATAAGATGTGATAAAAGATACTGTACAAACACTAGTAATATTCCCACAGTACAAATCTTAGATTAGAGGTACAGTCTTGGCAAAAGCTATTTTCTGCAGTTACCCTGTTGATCTAAGTGTACAAATGTTACTTTGTACATATGGCTGAAATAGGACTTTGAATCAGCACATTCTTCCATTATCGCTGATCTTATAGAGAGGGTCTGAAACTTTTTGGTTTCTATCAAATACTGAAAACCTGAATGCAAATACGTTTAACAAAACTGTATGGAAAATAATATTTTAAGACCAAAAACCTAGACCCTTCACAGTAAGGATAACTTAATTCTATCAGGCTTTCTTCTGAATAGAGGAGTATATATTTTAAAATGTTGAGCATTTTTTTCTTTTATTAACTCTTGAAAAGTTAAGAATAGTAACTGATCAAATTTAATGTAAATCTAAACTATTGGTAGGATTCTGATTAGGACTAGGTTAATCAGACCTATAAGAAATATAGGTCTGTACCTTGTCTTTTATTGGCTGAAATCCAGTTCATCAAGGAATAATACAACTTTACACTGTCATAAATTTGCCAGGTGTTTTGCCGTGGCAACAAGGACTGCACAAGGTGATTGGGCAATTGATTGCGCTGTTCCTGTTTTGACCAATTGCACAATGTGCCGATGGACGTCCTTCAGGAAGAGCACTTCTGCAATGGTGTGATTGTAACTAATGCCTAATATTGAGTTGCACCCCACAGCATCACAACAGAGTTTCAGTAACTGTCTCTAATTTCTTTGATTAATCTTTTAATTAGGCATGAATTCCCAACCAGATTTCCACAACTTTCGATTTTCTGACCCCTGGTGCTCCTGAAATATGGCTGAGTATAGAAATTCAGTAATTAAGCCCAGCTGCCTAAAGCAGAAACTATACAAACATACAAAGGGAGACATACACTTGCAACACATACTCATTGTGCACCACAAAGCTAACTATGCTAGTCACCACCAGTCACTCTGCAGTGCTGAATTTCCTTCAGGTTTTTCTAACACCAGTCAGAAATACATATATACCCAACTGTCAGGTCTTCAAGCACTAATAAAAATGCTAATAAAATCAGCTTCCCATTCCCTGGTTTGTCCTTTTCCCTTATACCACCAGGATACTCCAGGTTATGATATTCTCAGTGGCAAGCTGGTAAAATGTAGATATTCCTCTTAGGTGGATTTGTTTTTGTTTAATAGGGTGGTATTGCTTTAGATACGAGAAAGCAAGTCTAAAGCGGGGCAGGCTCCTGTATTTGAGTAGGCTGTTCAGGTGAGCTAGAACATACAAAAATGGAGTTCTGGTTTACATGGAGATTCTACACAGATCAGAAGAGCCTCCCTCATCCCCTCCTGCAAACGGTCACTTTTGCATTTTGAAAGCAATGACCGAGGGAAGTGGGTTTAGCACTTCCATCACCCTCATCACTGATGGAGAAGAACTGCTTTTAAAATGTCTGAATCAAGTGACAGAGGTGGAATGGGTTGGTCACTCTCCACTGGTAGGATGTCAGTTTGTTCCCACTGCTACAAGTGGCAAGAAAGGAAAAGGGTACCAGGTCATTGCTGTACAGAGATGCTGGGAGACTGGTGCAGACATACACAACCAGTTCACCATAGGGCACATCATTTAGCAATGCTGAGAACTAGAGATGTGTCAGCACAGCTGCCATTGAGGTCCATTCCCGCCCCCAGAACCAGCCTGGTCCATTTACTGGGATCCGCACAGCATGCACGTCTGTCAACATTGTTGTCATGCTAATCACAGAAGTAGTCCCACTGGCCCTTCCCTGCCTCTCCCCACAGCCGACCACTCCAGCGAGGAGGCGGGAAGACGAAGCTCACATCTCTACTGAGAACCAAAGAAGGACGCAAAGAAAGAAAATAAAAATACTCAAAATTTTTGAATAGCTTGTCACAGAAAGCATTCTTTACCACATTCGCTGTAAAACAACTAGGTGACATAGAGTCTGTGAAATGAAAAAAGCATTGGTCATGAAGCTCAGCTTGGTTACCGTGTAGTGATAACACTGGTTAAAACCTTTTCCCACATCGGACAAAATGTGGTGGGAGAATTTTTTTACCACCAGCTTAGAATTGGCGGACGTTTTGCTAACCAAAGGCTTAAATATGTCGGCATCATTTGACAGAAAAAAAAGGGGGTAGAAGGAAATTTGAGAGTTAAACAGATGTGTATACACACACACCCCGGGAGATGGAGACATATCTCTCCTCCCCCTCAGTGAAGGAAATGTAGGATATAAATGCAACTACTAAATATATAATAAATAAGTAAATGTTCTTTAAAAGATGTGAACATAACAAGAAATTAAAACAGATTTTGCCCATCCCTACGGGGTGGGGGTAGGGGTTCACCTTGTGAAGCATTCAGAATTTCATTATTTGAATGAGAACAAATGTTTGCCAGTGCTAGCTAGGTTACTTTCTTAGCACTGCGAATGTTAGAGAATCATGTGGCCTCTGTTTTAGATGAGAAATTAGCATGGATGCCTTTCACAAACTCCTCTCTTTCCCACCCATTACACTAGAGCGGCAGGGTGGAGAGTAAGGAAACATATCAAAGGATAAAAAGTGAAATCAGCTCTAACTGCAATAAGAATTGTTTTGTTCTCTTTGCACAAGGTCTATCCTATGAATGGGTTCCTAGTGGGCCATTTCCTGTTCTCATTAAGTTTTTTCTCATGAGAATCCTCCGTAGGCCATACTCCCTTTGTGCTTTCCAACAGATGGTGGCATTCAGCAACACTTTGATGACCAGTGAAAACTGGGCTCAAAAATGATGGAATGTTTGAAAAAGTCAATTCTCAAAGCACAGATGATGTTCATTTCAAGTAATAATAATAATAGTTGTAGTAATAATAACTGTACTGCTAATAAAAAGATATGAACTAATTCCATCTGTTTGTTCCAGATAAAATTCAGAACTAATCCAAATGAAATGACTTTGCAGAGATGTGGTCTGGTTTTGCTTTAAAAGAATTGTCATGGTTAGGTGACCTGACCTTTTGTGGTACAGGACTTCCTTAATGGAGCCGAAGAATGTCATACCTGATGAAAGTAGGAACAAGCTGAAATGGCCTATTTCTAGTTAGGGATGTATTAATCAGTCTATATCTCATCCATATTATTCCCCTATGTGTTTAATCACAGATCTGTTTTATTCAATTTCTGTATCAATTTTTGATGTTTTTCTTAAGCAAGAAGTGATCAAAGAAGATAGTAATGGGAATGTATATTCCTTGTGATTAACCTGTTTTTTCCCCCTACACTGTGATCTCCTAGAGATACAACCTTGAGAACTTCAACTTGCATATTAAGTGTATGTTCCAGTGACCAGACACAAAGGAAAACATTCGCAGTGGAAGGTCCACAGCTGAGAAAAATTACATGGTTTGACAAACTGTCATTTTTTGTCATTTGAAGGAGCACCTCTTCTACAAATATATTACATGTACCATCTAGTTTGACCCAGGGTATGGGTTGTCACATTTTCCCCCAACATCTGTTGACTATTTCAGTTACCATGTGTTGTAAACAGATGGAACTAAAGTCACATTTGAAGCACTCCAATAAAAATTGTTTTAAAAGCCAAGCCTGAAAAAAAAATCTTGTGGAATTAATGTTGGCTGTGAAATCCATTGTTACATTCAATACTCCGAATTAGAATAGACCTGTTGAAATTGACAGGTTTGTTAGTACCACTTATCTTACTCACATTGACTTAACTGGGTTTCTTCTGATTCAGGCTAATACTGTATTTAGCCTATGGTGCCCCCCCCCCCCCCCCGGTTGTCTAATCCACAAAAATAAATTTTTATGCCATGAAAAATTTCCACACCTTTAGAGACATAATGAAGGATATCTGCCAGAGCCTTAAAGTGTTATTTAAGAAGTATTAGTTTTCTTTTCTTTCTTGAAAAAGTCTTTCATCTGTTAATCTGAATAATAAAAATACACAGCCCTATTGTCTATCTTCCCACCTTTGAGCTAAGTGGATTTTGTATGATACAGACACAAAGAGAGAGGATGGATCATAGCCAGAGGAAGTGTGTCTGTGTTTACACATATCCCCACATACTTCCTTTGCTTTGGTAGGAGTGTCTCAAAACTATATTTTGAAGTTGCGTAAATTTTAACTTCCTCTGTCTAAAATTTATGGTGAGGTAATAGCCAAGGTGAGTGGGTAGCTTTTTATACAAGCTGTGTTATGATATAGTACAATTGTGCTTTTCTGAACACAATTAGAAACAGAATTATTTTATCAAGAGGTTAATTGGCAGACATAGAGAAATTAAACATGTAACAATATGGAAGAGGTGTCATAAACTGTACCGACGTATAACAGAAGTTGGAAATGTGCTTTGGGGGGGACTACAGTTTCCAGAATTCTTCATCTAACATAAACATGGGCCCTGCTGTTCTCCTGAAAGTACCTTTTTCCAACCTCTGATATTTCAGTAGTTAGCAGCGCTAGAAGAATCTATGGATCAAGGGATGTTTGTTGTTCACTAGTCACTCTTGTTCTATCTACCAATCCTTTCAAAATTGCCTTCTCTTCCACTTGTGGCTGTGTGTATAGGCAAAGTAGAACACAGGGAAAAATGCCTACTCAAACCTCAACATTGCAGACTCTATCTCCTTTTGGCCTGGCTCCTCAACATGCTGGATGGGAAATTCTGGGCGGTGTAGTCCAAAATAAAAGACTATTCAAAGCTGTAAATGGCTCTTTCCATTTGACATTTGCCCTTCTCAGAAAAATCCCACTCTTCCATTTACTGGTGGACTCTTTATATCCAAAAGAAACCAATACTGTACAAAGTGCTGAAACCTTAGTATTGTGTCAGACTTGGACCTTGATGAGAACTTGATATTAATTTCAGAGAGATCTTGCTAAGGAGAGGCCCACTATCCTATAGGTTCAAATTTAGCAAGTCCTGAGGTATCATCATCATCATCTTAAAACTGCAGAGCCAGAAGGACCCAAATCCACCCACTCTCAAGGAGGCACAGTGGGGAATCGAACTCTCATACCTAAACCACTGGCCTATGCAGCAGTTCTCTGTGCACCGGATAAACTTTGCATCACCTTGTTGGCTGTATCTTCATCTTGCTGACTTGAACCTGTTCTTCTTGCCTCTGTTTCTCCTGTTCAGATTGGGAAGAGGATAAAATGTCGCCTATGTCTGTTTCTGTGGGCCCCTCAGGCCCATCACCTCTACATGTTGCTGAAGTCCAGTGGCAAAAGTACCTGGAAGTCTGGTCCTATTTTTTTAATGCTTCTTTCTTTCTTTCTTTCTTTCTTTCTTTCTTTATTTTATTAGATTTATACCCCGCCCATCTAGACAGATAGTCTACTCTGGGCGGCATTACAAAATTTAAAAACAATAGAAACCATGAACATGCAAAATCCAAGATGTAAAAATGTAAATATTAAAATACAGCAGGAGGGAAAGCCTGCCTAAATAGCCATGTCTTAAGTTTATTTCTAAAGACACCCAGAGAGGGAGCCAGGCGGATCTCTACGGGCAAGTTGTTCCAGAGGCGAGGGGCCACTGCCGAGAAGGCCCGGTTCTTTGATTGATTGTTTGTTTGCATTGGCCTTGCATGGCTTATTTTAAAGGGGAACAACAGCTTTTGGAGGCTTAGGAAAGCATGGTTCCTGTTTTGTTCTTGGTTTGTTTGTTTTTTTAGAAAAGCAAAGCAAAAATACATTCTTAAGCACTTCTACTATCAGCTGGACCCCCAACAATAACTGGAAGTTCATTTGGTCCACAGGCCCCGTGTGGCCCACCCCTTGCTTGAACAGTCACATATCTAGTGGTGTGAAATCTTTTCATAAGTTCAGTCCTATCAGATACATGCAGGCAACACTCCCAGTGAGAGCAAAGGGAGTTTTCCTTGATAAAACCTACAAGAATTGAGGATAAGAATGTAAACTGTATAGCAGCAGAAATGCATGTGGATTTAAGCCAAAAAATCAGCAGAAGGAATTTCATGATTGTTTAAAACATTGATCGATGTTGTCATAATTTTGTACTTTTCTAGAATGTATTTTCAGATATTCTGCAAATTATCTTTCCCCCTGAATTTGTAGGATTTAAAAAACACATGTGCGCGCGCACACACACAAATTGTTATCTGAAATAACTGTTTATATCATACAGTAGTTTATCATTCTGAACACCTGTATGGGAACCAGCATTGATAACAGAGCATACTGAATATATCTCAGCTTTTGCCATTAGCAAGGTGTGAGTAAGTGTAGGAGGTATTATCTCCTTGTCTGTATTTAACCAAGATAAGGGATTTATAAAGTGGGGTGTGTTCTACTTAGGGCTAGTATGTAGAATCCCTGCCTGAAAAGATAAGCTCTTGGAAACTGTAAATTAAATATCAAAACAATGCCACAAAACATTCAGTCACCAGGTTTTATCAGGCTGCAGAGTCATTTTGTGCAGTTAGAAAGCAGGCCTCTTTTTAAAAAAAAGAAAAAAGAAAAAAGAAAAGAAGGAGGAACAGAAGCTATTTGCATTTCTTAGAAATGGAACTCAAAAGTTTGAAGACTATTGCTTCAGAAGAGGGTTATGATTCATACACCAATGGCACAATTCTTGGCATTTTTTCTTGTAAGTCCCATTGTCGAGCTCAGTCCAAGACATTCTGCTGCCAGAGAGAAAGCAGCAAAAGTCAATGGACATAGTGCCCAAAACCAGCTATGTTACTGTGACACAGGAGACAGCGAGTCCCTCAAGCACCTGTCCCTCTCTGTAGGAATAAAATTACAGCAAGAACTAATTGAATAGGTAATTACCCCTTTGCAAAGCTCAAATCTGAGGCATGAGACAGCTGCCTCACTCTGTCTAAAAGTAAGAGTGGATTGCCCACTATGTTCAGTGGCACTTACTCTGGAATAAAAGGGCTGTTTGAAGTATTTGGATGATATTTTCACTCTCATCAGTGGAAGGGTGTAACTAAGCAGAACCAAAAAACCAAATCCTCCTGCATTTTGGCAGATGCGGTAAGTTGAAGGGAACATAATACCCAGAGCCATTCTTTCTCTCATTTTCAAAGTGCTGAACATTCTTTTAATTTGTGCACAATGCTGGTAAATTCATTAGGTTGCGATGCTTGTTGGACAGATCCATGTATATATTTGTGTGCATACAATGTGCTGTCAAGTCAGAACTAGCTTATAGCAATCCTAATAGGGATTTCAAGGCAAGTGAGATGTTGAAGAGGTGGTTTTACCAGTGCCACCTTCCCTCCTCTAGTGAGTTTCCACAGCTGAGCAGGGATACAAACCCAAGTCTCCTGAGTCCTAGTCCATAACTCTATTCACTACACCTCATTGGGTATCATGCATATATGTGTTTCAGGTATATGCAAGTGTGTATGTATATTTCTATCTATGCTTTGTGATCTTGACCAGTTCATAGTCCTAAATAGAGTAGACCAACTGCATCAGTGGAAACCAGATTAAGTCAACACCTGAGTAAATTCAACTGATTCAACAGGTGTATTCAAATTGCAAGTAACAATTGAATTGAGACATATTTAATTCCATAGCATTAACCATGCACATAGAGAGCAAACTAAAAATACATATCCATGCTCCAGGCAGCTTACAATCTATATTTCCACAGAAGGGGAGAGAACCAATGGAAGATAGAAGCAAGGGTGACTCAAAGCTTGGAGCCCAGTCAGCCCCAGATTAACCATTAAGCAAACTAAGCACATGCTCAGGGCATCAACAAGGGAAGGGGGCACCACAGAGGTTTTTTTCCAGTGCTGGATTTACCATGGTGCAAATGGTACACCCTCCTTAACAAACCACATCAATCCATCTACCGCCCTCAGCTCCCTCCCTCAAGAGCCCCCCAAAAACACCTCTACCTACAGCAATTGAGTATGAACCAGTAAAACCTAAAAAGGATAAAGATTCACTTAGCAAGAAAACTCATGCTTTGAGTGAAATGATCAATCATCATCATCATCATAGATTGGTGGGTTTGTGTGTGTGTGTGTGTGTGTTTGTTTTTTACTTCTATATTTTGGGAGGTTAGATGGGGATAAGGATAAAAAGAGCTGCTGGTCTTTTAGACCCATGGCCTCTGCACTATATGTGTAAGCCAAAGAAATAACAGCCACTGTTAAAAATGCCCCAAAAGGGGTATTAAGTTCTTGTTTGAGCTTTTCAGTTTACAGTTTCTGACAAAATCTGTCTACATTAATCAAAGCATGAAAGCATAAGATTTGGCTGGAAGCTAGTAATTTGATTGTACATATGATTTTGCATATGATACGTGGTTCTTTTTTTTTCCACGTGCTATACAATTTAAATACCATATTTTCATGCATATAATGTGTGCATTATATGGGGTTTTTTTTTCAAGCCTTGGGACATGCTGTGTGTTATATTCGTAGGGGCACCATAATCTTTTCAGTGTTTAGGGCCTCTAAAGGTCTTAATCTGGCCCTGAGCCCAATTCAAGAACTGTCACAGTCACATAGGAAGAGTGGGCTGTGTCTATACTTAAATGCAAAAAGTGGTATGTGGATCCAGATTACAAAATCCTTCCTCCTGCCAGAGGTTTGCTGCTCCTTCAGGTTCTGTCTTCAGCACTCTTCTCCTAGCCACTGCTCTATGAGTAGAAAAGAACCTGGACCACAGCTACAGTTCCAGGAAGGACCAGTTATTTTGCAGTGAAATAGGTACCATTTAAAAACTGCACCAAGGCTTTTGTCGTGGCCAGCCAGTCCTGGGGGTAGGGGCTTTGGAGAGAGAGACAAGGCATGAAAATTGAACAAAAATCCCAAGTGTGGTGAGGAATGCTGGAGGTAATATATATTGAGTTATGATTTGTATTTGAGTTTATGTTTTTGTTGTTAAGTATTTTTGTCTTATTATTTGTTGCCTTATTGTTTATTATTAAAATTATTTTTAAAAGAGTTTAATGACGGGTGTCAAAAGTATTTCGGTCGCAGAGCTGTGAGCGGAGGTCTCTGAAGTGAGACCAAAAAAAAGTCAGAGAGCAGATTGCTATAGTCAAGGAGGGGAATTATCAGACCAATTTCACACTGGACTTAGTTACCTAACTTTACTATTGAAACATGGATGGATTTAGAGAAGGGTTGAAGGCCAACAACCAAGACAACTTTGGAGGAATTCATGGGATTCCACAACAATAAGACAGAGAGCCTGATTCTTGTCCTGTCATGGCTGAGCCATAGGCCTATTGACACGGACAGGCAATCAGAGCCAGAAAACATGCAAAAGCACACCAGAGATGGATGTTGTTGAGGCAATGCCCCAGCCTACAGAAGAAGACTATATAACTCTTCCCATCCAGAAGATCTCCGTGGCCATCTTGAGTGGGTTGGGTAACTCCAGATTCTAGAAATATTTCACATTTAGGAATATCTTCCAGATTCTTAGAGAAGGTCAGTTCTTCAACATTTATCACTTTGGCAGCCAAACCCAGAAGTGAAGGTTCCTGGTACCCTGTTTCCCCTAAAATAAGACCTAACCTGAAAATAAGCCCTAGTATAATTTTTCAGGATGCTTGTAATATAAGCCCTACCCCGAAAATAAGCCCCAGTTAAGTGAAACCCCGCCCTCCACCATTGTGGAACAACCAGAAGAAGATGACAGGACTGTATTTGAATAAATGTGGATTATCGTACATGAAAAAAATAAAACATCCCCTGAAAATAAGCCCTACTGCGTTTTTTGGAGCAAAAATTAATATAAGACCCTGTCTTATTTTCGGGGAAACACGGTACTAGAAGACCTTGGAAAAGTTCCTTTTATAAGCTCTGTTCCAATCCCAATAACAATAGCTCTGGAAGGCTCCATTGACTTTTCTGCCAGTTAGTTTTTGAGACTGCTGTCACCCTGGCTCCACAGAGAGAAAGAATCCTATCAGCCACAGGAAATATTAACATACTGCCTTGGCCTTTCCAGCAAATGAAGGGAAGATAGCATTATTACCTCCTGCTGTATAGGTGATATTTTATCAAAAATTATTATATGTGTTGGCAGAAATCATGTGCTCTTGGCCCAGATTAAAGCAATATCTGTATTTGCACTGCTAAAAAAGCATATCAAAATGGTACATAATTATGCAGCAGGAAGTCATGGCCTGTTTGTTGGCTGATTGCCAGGATAGAATGCTATGCAAGATCAAGGGGCTAGGACCCTTTAACTTGCAGATCAAGGGGGAGCTACAAGTCATGTCAACATTCTAATGATGGCTGCCCAGAATAAAGGGTTGGAGGTACTTTGTACAAAGGAGTGCAGAGGGACTGTCAAACCTTCAGATATTTTGAACTGCAACACCTACAATCCTTCACCACAACCATGCTGGATACTGATGGGAATTGTAGTCCAAAACATCTGGAAGGCCAAGGGATTGTCACCCCTGGTGAGCAGAGTCTGGAAAGTGATATTTAGAAAGAGTTATTTTAATGATATGCTGAAGTCATCCATTAACAAAGCAGTTCTTGCTTCCAGATAATCAGTTTACCACTGCTCAGTTACGGATGCCTTTGGCATGCTACTATAGTCATTCTTAAAAGTTATTTTCCTTGCTCAGTATCTATGAATATTAGAATGGGATTATGACACTTAACACGTTTGAACCACAAGGTAAATCTCCCTACATCTTATTTTTACTACGGTTGACCTCTCAACAGAACAGGAAATCCCCTTGCAAGTAAATTCCCATAACCAGTCCCCTTGCTGTTTAGTCTACATTGGATCAAGTGATGGCTTGCTTGTTCTTTTGATTGGCAACTGAAGTCCTATCAAAACAAATGTATAGAGAGGGTATTAGTAAAAAAAAATCCTCTCCCTTCTCAATCTGAAAACCTTTCAGCTTTATTTGGACTGAAACGTGATGATAGCAATGGTAGACAGGAAGCCCTCTTCTCTAATGTAGCCTTAACAGGATGACACATTTTCTCACAGAATAAGCAGTCAGGCTAGAGAAGCCCACGCTACTCCATGACATGTCTTATGTATAATATGTATATATTATATACATATATATATGTAAATAAAGAAACCGAAGAGGGAGAAAATGAGTAAGCATTCTTCCTCACATTAGTAATAATTGTTAGGCTAGCAAAGGCAGCAGTTTAAAAAGAACATAATTTTGAAGAAATAAGAGGGAGTACCAAATTATGAAATCTTTGTGACTGTAGGGTGAATATATGGCACATGCATGACATTTTACTTACATGAGCATACACTTACATGAGAGCGCATAGTGAAAATTTTTGTAGTTATTTTGTTTCAGTTTCTCTTGGGAGTGCCTGTTTCATTTTCCTGTTTTTCATCCATCAGTCCTTTTGTTTTATACTAAAGGGGCCTCCTTTTTTTAGTCATTTCCTTTCCTTTCCTTCCCATTCATGTTTTCTGGCAAACACCCTAAAGAACCCTTGGAACTATTTTAAAAAAAAGCAGGGACAAAGCAGCAGAGAATCAATCTACTACAAAAGCAGGCAACAGCACATGAGAAACAAAAACCATAATCAGACCAATGTAGGCATTGGTATCCATGATTCAAAACACCAGGCCTGATATTGCTGCACAAATTGTTGGCCTTACAGGCACTCTCCTAATTCTGTTCTGACATCTAGGCATTTTTTCCCAACAACAATCGTTTTCTACTTTATTTACAACTTTTATATTCCAGTCACCTATGATTATCAGGAAATCCTATTTTGCTATGTGATCAATTTCTTTTTACACACCTTTATAAAAGCCTTGTCATCGAAGCGACCAACATGAATTTGACCAAACTCTGGGAGGCAGTGGAAGACAGGAGGGCCTGGCGTGCACTGGTCCATGGGGTCACGAAGAGTCGGACACAACTTAATGACTAAACAACAACAATAAAAGTCTTATATTCACCTTCCACATCTGTATAGTTTCAAATCCTTTCTTTTGCTTAACTTTTAGGACAACTCCAGGGGACACTGTGCTTTCTCACACTATTTGGGAATCTTTGCATGACACAAACAAAGAGACTGCTCATTTCCTGGGCACAAGTAGTTGACAGTGTGGCATGTCACACATGGCAATCCCAGGCTATAGATAACAAAGATAAACAACATGGCAATGTGTATCATAATCCTCAATGGGGCTTGTGAGGTGGGGCTTGTGAGATCATTGTTTGAAACCTCTTCCCAGAAATTTAAGATCCACAGCAACCATAAGCTCCACAAGTTTCATCATCATTATAAGCTTTTACAAGAATTTATACTTCCTTTTTTACCCCTCTTCCCCCCCCCCACTCTTCCTTTCCTTACAGCAACAGCTAGCTAAACTCTCAGCTAAACTCCCAAAAGCATGTGGAAAGTAAAGTGGGCCTTGATGCTTCTGGGTGGCCAATAGAATTATAGACCCATTGAACTGTGGAGACGGAAGTAAACCCAAGGGTCATTTAGTCTAACCTACTATCAAAGCAGGAAATGCAGTAAGGTGTACATATACTATCAGAGCTTGGCTCCCATAATTCCTCATCCAACATGCATTGCTCATTGCCTTCTATGCACTGTTACAGGCAGTTCTGCAAACAAATTTCAGGTCTTTGCAAAACAGAGAGTCAGGTTTCCTCTCAACTGAAACAATACTCATGAATTCAGGGAGAATGAGTCATATATTCCTGAATCACTACATTTGGATAGCTTCTCTTAAAAAGTGGATTACTTCATTCATTACTTAATCACACTGAATGGCTCCCTGCTTACAAAAATCTGCCAAAATAATGATTGAATGTCTATCCAGTACTAAATATTTTTAATTGTTTTTTTTTAATGAAAGTTTGGAATCCAGATCATCTGATGGGTGAAATCTGGCTAGACAGATAATATGGCAACCCCAGACACCTTAGAGATAATGTACATGAAGGAATACTTCAGACTGGTACACAAAACCTTGGTTGTTATTCCTGTCACTATTCTTAGTATAGCTAGCTGGATAGCTCAGTGGTTCCTGGCTGCAGAGCCAGAGGCTGGGAGTTCGATTCCTCACTGTGCCTCTTGGGAGAAGAGCCAGTCTGTGTGGCCTTGGGCAAACTGCAGAGTCCCAGGGTGCCCCCAGAAAAAGGGAACGGTAAACTACTTCTGAGTACTCTCTATCTAGAAAACCCTGGAAAGGGTCACCAATCACCATAAGTCAGAATTGACTTGATGGCACACAATTATTAATTATTAATCTTAGTACAAATCCAGGACATAATATGAGAATTATCTGCTACAGTTGCCATATAGCTTGCAAGAAAGGGGTTACATGTGCATTTTGTGTGATATGATTTAACATCACAAACACAGTTTTCATATTGGGAAGCTAAGATTCTGCCAGTTGTTCACTTTTCTTGCACCACAACTCTCTGAATCCCACAGTCAGCATTGGCCGCTAGGTCCAACACTGGACCTAGCTGCCAACATTTCAAGGGGCATCCACCCCATTATTGGTCATGAGTCTCATAGAGAAACTGATCAATGGGACTCTATAGCATTGGTGGCCAAGGGATTTGGGGAGCTCTGGTTTAAGAAAGCGACATTTCTAGGCTCTGCCCGTAACACTTTCAGCTTCTTTGTCACCAAAAAAAAAAACAAAAAAACTAGACCCAGAGATTGCAAATAACTAGTGCTATGGGGTGAGCATGCCAGGTAGCCAGCACGCCCATGGCCGGCCAGCGGCCCCTTTAAGATGGCTGAGGGAGTTCAGCTAGGGGAAGAGGCTAGGGCACAGGGAAAGTGGGAGGGAAGGCAGCTGGGGAAGGTACGGCAGCTTAATGAGGAGCACCTGCCCAAGGCAGCCAGGAGCCAGATAAAAAGGATCAAGCAACAGCTTTAGGAGGTTACTGGTCAACAGATGAGGAAGAAAAAGAAGGGGCCTGAGTTGATGCCCCAGAGGAACTGCTGCTGCCGCCAGATGGAGCTGCAGGGAGAGTGGTGGGACTTCCCTCTGCTGGAAGGACAATTGCCAGATGATACCAGAGCCTTCACTGGTCATCATCCTGGACAGGCAAGGACCAGGGAAGAGACTGGTTGGTTTAGCAGAGCCTCCATCAAGGACAGTACAACCTTCTTTGAGCCAGGTGAAGTCTCGCTTTGGCAGACTTGAACTAAGGGGAGACTCAGTGCAGTTAAGGTATCCAAGGACTGGCAGATGGCTCTCAACCCACACCTCTCCAGGGTGCAGGGATTTTGCAAGACTGTATTGTAATAAAGTGTCCACATGTTTGAACTCAGAAGCTGAGCCCATGGAGCACCGGAGGCTGACCACACCCACTCTAGTTACAAGCAACATAGTGGCTTGAATAGTCTCTCTTTGGTCAAGAAGTAATGTACAGAAATTGGTCATTACAAAGTAACTAGTGAGATATAGTGAGCAACACTTAAGCTACTTGGGTATAATGAGTAGAGATGGGGGCTTTGTATTCGTACACAAATATGAAAACCCCGAGCACAGGTGGCTGGCCTGATTACCTCTCACCCCCAGACCCTGCCAGATAACTTACCGCACGTTGTGCATGGCCAGTGTTCATCTCCTTTGCCCCAGTCATGGCAGTAGCTCGACTGTCACAGCCCTGCTTGCCCAGCCACTCCATGGCTGAACAGGAAGACTTGTCCTCTCACTGGAGTGGCTGGGTGAGCAGGGAGGCGGGGCTACTGCCGTGATTAGGGCAAAGGAGATGACGTTGGCCATGCACACTGCGCGGTAAGTGGTCTGGTAGAGTCTGGGGGTAGGAGGTAATCAGGCAGGCCACCTGTGCTGGATGGCTTCATATTGGTATACGAATATGAAGCCTCCATCTTTAGTAATGAGTAACAAGCAGCTCTAGCCATCAGTGCTGACACCAAAATGTTTTTAAAAAACAAAATTAAAGCCTTTGAACCCTACTGAGTAGAAAGGGCAGACGTGTGGTAGCAGGAGCTTCATCCATTCTCTTCAGCTGGTACAGCAGATGGAAGTGTGGCTCATGGGCAGCTGCACAGAGCAAAGGAAACCAGCACCAGTAGGCTGATCCTAGAATCAAGAGTCATCTCTAGACATGGGGATGAATTAAAAAATGGATCACGATATTCATGAGAAATCACTGATTCGTTAAATATTCATCCCTTCATATTCGTGGGTTCCAGAGACCCCAACGAATATGAAGGGATGAATATTGCCCCATTTTTATTCATCCCCCATACGAAGAGAGGGAAGGCTATCCTTCCCTCTCTTCTTATGTCTTTCCCATTCTGCCTATGGGCCCCTAATAGGCAGCCACCCACCCCTACCGCCTATCCCCGCCCCTTCCTCTCCCTACCTTAGCCGCCGCCCTCTTGACATTTCTAGAAAATTCCTCTTGACATTTCTAGAAAACGGATCTGGGAATTGTGCTTTACTGGTAAGGGTCTTGAAGTCCTCTTTCCTTAAAAGTAAACATCCTGCTAGTTCAGCTCAGCTGTTAAAAAGAAGAAAAAGAAAGAAATCTTGCTAAGGGGCTTTGTTCACAGTTCCTGGTGGCATTCCCACATTGATTTAACTGATCACATGCTTGAATAGATGCAAATTCACTTGTGGTTTTAAAAAGAACAAGCCCTTCTGGTGAAGGGAAAGCTACAGATGGGGGAGGCCTCTGGGCTGATTTGCATTTCCCTTTGCATCATGTGATCAAAAGAAAAAAAATGTGAGTCAGCCTGCCCCAAATTTCCCCCCATGGAGTCCTTACCTTAGCTGAAGACTGGAAGTAACTTGGGGCAGAGATTGTTTCTTCCTGGAGAAGTTCTGTTATGGGCTGGACCTGCTGTCTTTGTTGCCTATACCAAAGACTGACCCACCTGGGTCCTGCGTTGCAGCCCGAGCAGTAGCTTGGGCTCCCCCGCAGTTCTGTAATGGCAGCTGTTGCGTGGCAGGCCATGAGGTAGCCTGGGAGAATGACCTTGAGGTGAAGGGTCGTGCTGGCAGCCATGGATCGGGTGGCGTGACTGGGGGGGTGGGGCCTGCCGCACACACACCCTGATAAAAGGGAGCTCCCAGGGCCAGGGTTTGTGGAGGCCTCAGCAGCATTCACCCTCCCCACCCATCCCATGCTTGGTACAGTTTAAGACAGACCTGGGCAAAGTGCGGCCCGAGGGCCACATACGGCCCGCGAGCCGCTCCTGTCCGGCCCGCCGGACATCAAAACCATTTATAGCTTTTTGTCTAAAGTTGATCAGTTGCTTATCTTTAACATACCGCAAATAACCTCTTTAGTATTTGTGAAGATTAACAAGTTTAAAATAAAAACAATCATAACATCACTGTTTCATTTTATTTTTAAGTAAAGTTGGTTCGGCCCCCGAACACAGTTCAGATTTTTCATGTGGCCCCCTATAGAAAGTAATTGCCCACCCCTGGTTTAAGAGATGTGGAGGTTAATAATGGTTTATGTGAGACGGGTGATTTGTTATTGCAACTCATTTTATATCCATGTCACAGCTTTGCTGGTAGTTTGGGAGCATTGGAGATGGATCTGGTGGATGATGGAGGACGGGCAGGGTCCTGCCTGCTGCTATCACTGAGCCCCCTTTCTTTTGGGTAGGGGCAAGGACCAAGGTTGCCCCAGCTTGGGGGGGGGCAGGGCTTTGGCCTTGCCCTTGAATGACAGGGAGCCATATGCCTGTGTGGTCTCTGAGGGTCTGCCACCCTGGGCCATTTCCCAGAGGGGTCTGGGAAGGGGAAGCTACATTGGTGATGCCTTTGGGCCTCCCGATGGAAATGGATCCGACCTCAATGCTTAGCCAGGAGAGCTGCGGCTGTAATTCAATAAAGTTGTGGCCTTTTACTTCCAGTTTCAAGTGTGTCGTGTGTTTATTGCCTGGGGGAAGTACTGGGCCAGCTTAGCCATAGGCCCACAAACATTTTAAAAGACCCAAGTGCTCTGAGTAGCACTGGAGCCTCTTATTGCTTGAGGAATGCATATTTATATATGGGGAGTTCTGTTCCACACAACTCATATAAATGTTACAGATATTCCTTCCATGCAGTGGTGTGGGGAGGGGGCACAGGGACAGTCACCCTGGGTGCAAAATTTTTAGGGGGTGCAATTTTTAGGAGCCCCCGCTGAAGAATTTTAGGGCTGAAGAAACAGGAGAGGCAGCAGCAGGCAACGGTTGTCTGTGGAGGCACAGTGTGCTCCCGCAGCTGCTCCTCGTGCTCCTTTTCCCCCTCAGTCAGAGTCTGAGCTGCCAGAGGGCGCCGGGCCTGCTGCCACCAGTGCAGACCTCGAGTGGCTCCATGGCTGCTTCATGACGCCACCCCAGGAGTTTCTCTTGCCACATCCCCATGCCCCCCCACTCATGCCTTGTGTCACATAGCCAGCATGTGACCTGTGCCCCAAAATACTGGCCTTGCCCTGGATGCTGCAAACCCACACTATGCCATTGCTTTCATGTGTCCAGTAAACGCATGGATGAAGGAGTGACACTGCACCTGCTGACACAGGTCATAAAAGAGGAATGGCCATATTCATGGAGAATGGGTCTGTCAGTGGCTATGAGCTGTGATAGCTAGATGCAGTGTTCAGGTTCTGGTGAGATATATCTCTGAATACCAGGTGCTGGCGGCAGATGATAGGAACACTCGTTTTTATGCTGATGCCATCTGGTTAGCCATGGTTGGAAACAGGGTGCTAGATTAGATGGAGCCCTGGTCTTCTCTGCCACCACTTGATTCACAGGTGAAGTGGCCAAATGTCCCCAAATGCCCTCCCCACTAATGTGGTAGAAATAATAGGTAAGCACTATTCACTACATGTTTCAAAACTAATATAATGACATCATTGGTGGTTGTGCTGTTTTAATTTTTGACATAGTCTTGGTACCAGTAAAATAACACATTACAGGCAACATTGTTGCCTGCAACATGTTATATCCAAATTCTGAGAATTTTGGCCAAACCGATCTACACGTCACTCAACAGATGTGTGTCAATTTAGCAATGTCCCAGTTATGAAAAGTCACCCATGGGAAGCTGTGAGTTGGGGCAAAGGAGGCTGCACAGCTCCTCCCACCCTCCAACTGCTTTTCTACCACATCCCATATCTGGTTTCTAATGTGTACCAAATGTGTGGCAAATACTGAAACATGTTTTCCAAATGTACCTGTTTGTTTGCTAGGGAGGGAAAAGCAGCTGTACCCACCCTTGCTTTCATTCTCTGTTCAAGAATTTTACTGGTATACAGAAAGGAAATGGAGAAAGCCCATTTAAACTGTACAGATTGGTAGCATCTAAAAATGTCAGAAATATATACTTTCTAAATGTCAGTTCCTGGACTCCATTGAAGCAGCTTGTTCACACCTCTTACTAACTCTGACTACAAGTCACTATCTTAATGTAAAGCATGTGTTATCAATTTTTTTTCCTGGCGGACGTTAAAGGTATATGATTTCATTGAACTTTCCTCATAGTTCCCACTCCAAACTTCATCACTTTATTGTGGCTTGGAATTTAGGCTTACAATTAAAGCTTACCCCTATATCATAAACTTGTATCTATAGAAAAGTTGCAGAGGACACTGGCATGCTGTTTAGGCCTATCTATTCATTTTTGAAAGATAATAATACAGTGGTGCCTTGACTTACGAACGCCCCGACGTACGAACATTTCGACTTACGAACAGCTCCGTTCGCAAAATTTTGCTTTGACTTGCGAACGGAGCTTTGACTTACGAACAAAAAAAACCGCGGGGAAAGCGGGAAATGGACTTTGGACTGCCTGGTACTGCCTGGTACTGTAATTTTAAAATGTAAAAATTGGTTTAAAAGGTGCTTGGTTTGGTTTAAAGCTGCTTGGTTTTAAAGGTGTTCTGTTTAAAAGGTGTTCGTTCCCTCCCTCCCTCCTTTCCTGCCCTTTTTTTTAACCTAAGTCATCTTAGGTTTAAAAAAAATTTCTCCCCCTAGTGGTAGAGGACGGATTAACCGGTTTTGCATTAGTTCCTATGGGAACTAATGCTTTGACTTACAAACGGCGCCTCAACATAAGAACAAAAAACAGCCGGAACGGATTAATCGGTTTTCAATGCATTCCTATGGGAAATGCTGATTTGACTTACGAACGTTTTGACTTACAAACATCTTCTGGGACGGATTAAGTTCGTAAGTCAAGGCACCACTGTAAATTGTCTGACCCCTTCCTGCTTATGTGCAATCTTTGTAAAACTCACTTCAGAGTGTTGCAGGACAGCAGGAGGTAGTGAAGTTGCTTATCAGCTCCCTGCTGTTTTTTTCAAAGCGATTAACACTATTAGAACTCTTTCTTGTGACATTGATAAGTTTCATTTTTAAGCCTTGTATTCTATCATTCCTCTAGGAACCTCCCTCAGGAAAGGGTGTGTAGTGCTTTCCCAGTTTTACCTCCAATAGAGATCATGAACGCTGGGAGTAGTGATTTTCAAATTAAAAACACAGGCAGACATATACACTCAGAACTGCATCACAATTAACAGGAAATTTGTACTCAGATTTCCCTTTTCCAAGAATTATGTGTTTCCAAAACTGCTCTTTGGGTATGCCAAGTGACTTTTCATCAAAACATCATTTGTTAATTGCAAATACGTACTTTTGAAATGGTTATGAATGGCTGGTGGACACTAGAAGGCACCTTCTACCTACTGAGACAGAAATTCAAGAAAATTGTTGGGAACTAGCTAAGGAGATGGAAGTCTGAGTTTGTCTGGCTTGCTGGCAGTAAAGGACCTGGGAGAACAGTCTACATTCTGCTTAACTTGCATGAACTACGTCTGCTTTCAAGGACTAGAATTTTCTGAGTGTTAACCACTCACCCTAATACCTAATAATCACACACACCAAAAAGGTTGTAGTGTCTCCAGTCACGGAAACTGTCTAGTAGAAGACTGTCTGAAACATTCCACCTCAGTTACTCAGGGCATGATGTGCAGATAGCATAATTATATCAATAACATATTTCTCAGTATTTTAAAACTAACCTTTTCTAGGTCTTTTCACACATGACATTTTGTGGTTATGCGTTAAAAAGGTGAATGTGCCAGAAAGGGATTGGAAAACAAAAGTTATCATACCGGCATGCTTGCCAGGAACTGGAACTGCCTGAGGATTCCTACTGAGCATGCACTGGGTGGTAAATGCAGATTTATTGCTGTGCAATGTGACAAGCTTGCACTCTAAAAGGCTGCAATTATGGACTTATTTCAGAAGACTAATCAACAGGATACACATGTAGCTAACATGGACAAGGGGCTGCCTGCCATGCACCTTTCCCCATTGAGGGGGATGAGGGATGGTTAGAGATTAGAGATGGGGGTATTCATATATGAATATCCCTGCACAGGTAGCGATAACAAGGGTCCAGCCCCATGGGGCCAGACGGTCCACTCACCGATCCGCCACTGCTGCGGACGCCTCGATTCTTCCAATGGCTCTGCAGATCACAATCTGCAAGCCACTCTTTGACCTTGCAGTGAGGCTTGTCCTCCTGCCTCCTGCCAGAAGTGGCTAGTCGATCGCGACCTGCAGAGCCACTGGAAGAATCGCAGCGTCCGCAGCAGATTGGTGAGTGGACCCTCCTTATCACCACCTGTGCGGGGAATACCCCCATCTCTATTAGAGATCCATGATACCATAAGAGAAACAATACCCACTAACAGCAGCTTGCCTTCCTAACTGGGGTAGAAGGGATCGCCACTGCTATTTCTTACTGGAGGTGACACCAGAATTGTTCTGCATGCCATATTAGAAGACAAACAGCTAGGGTTGCCAGGTCAGAAGCATTCAGTTCCCTGAGATTTCAAGACCAAAACCAGAGACCTAGTATCAAGCCGTTGGGATGTCATGGAGGGCAGACCCTCCAGCAACAGTTGTGCACAGACTGTGTGTGAAACAGACAGTGCAGAGACTCTATGTTTAATTTGAAGGCCAATGTGTGAATTCCGACAGAGTGCAAGATGACAAAGCACACGTATGCTCCTGAGCATGTCTAAATGCCATGTGCTAAAACCACAACATGTAGGATTGCCAGGTTGGTGGGCAGCATCCCTTTCCCTAAGATTTCAGGTCCAAAGCCTGAAACTGAAAGAATGAACCTCAAAGCCTGAGTCTCCGGGCCAAAACCTGAGGCCAGGCAGCTCTGCAAATGGCACATGGGGAGTGTTCCAGCTTGAGAGAGGTGGTGCTTGCATAGGGAGATAAGAAGCATCCTTTGGACCTTCCATGGGCCAGACTGGAACTGAATGTGCATTGCGTTAGGTCTTTGGGCAGGAGATTCCCCTCCCTTTCCTTAAACGTCCTGCTCACCTCCCATTGATTAAAAAGTAGCTGGATTATGTCTTAACAGTGCAATTCTATACTATCTGTTTACTCAGAAGCAATTCTCACTATTATACTCCCTAGTAAGTGGGTTAATGGTTACAGGGTATGTTTACTTTTCAAATGACATCTGAGCCATTTGTGTAATTACTGGCAATCTCAGCACATATAGGCTAGTTGACAATGCATGGTAGTTGGCTTTTTTTTTTTCTCTTTAAAGCTGATTTTGTACAAACTTATTAGACTTTCCAAGTATTTGGGTGGGTTGCTTTGTTTTTCAGCTTCGAAGCAATAGCCAACTATAACAGCTTTTCTTTTGAAGTTTTGTCTTTTAAAAGTGGCTTGTTTTCATTTGTTTGCCGGGGGGGGGGGGGTCATTGTTTTATTTTTCTCCTTTAAAACTCTTCCCTGTGTGAGAGAATTGACTAGGGAATTTGCAAGAGATGAAAGTTCTTTGTAAAATTAGTACCATGCATAACCATAAACAAACAAACAAACGAATGAACAAAACCTTCCAAGTGATTGAAATTGGATAGATGAACAGGTCTAGAGTAGGCCCAGGTCTTCTGTTTTCACATGTCCTCTGATTGAGAAAAGAGGCTGTATATGCAGGACATTTTTCTGTTCTCAGCAGGGCTGACTCATCTTGCATCATGCTGAGCATTCTGACCCAGCTCAACAAATTCTGGAAGTACTTGTTTTAAGAAATAGCACTATCAGTGAAGGGAAAATGCATATGTTTACTTGTTTGTTTGGGTTTATAGGCCATCCTGCACTTAAGCACAGTATTTCTCATTTAAACCATTCTTCTGGCAGACCAGTATTCATTTCTTCAGACACAAACAACAACTTGTAAAATGGTTAACAAGCTAAATGTGAGGTCCTGTGCAGATATTATTGGACGGCATGTCCCATAAGCCTCCCATCAGCTCTCACGGCTAATGGTGCTGGCTAATGGGAGTTGCAGTCCAGCCATATTTAGAGGTATACAAGTTGCCCACCCCATTTCAAGACTTTCCACAACTTTAAGGTACAAGCTTACTGTTTGTCAGGATGTCATCTGACTGCTGTGTGTGTCTCATATGTGAATATATATTTTGGGTTTAGAGACTGCCCTACCACTTGGGAAAGTGAGCATAGTATTGCTGGTGCTCAGACACTGGCTGGAGTCTGAAAACATTGCATGGATTTCCAGGAAGAGACAAATCTCAGAGCATATAATACTGGGGGGGGGGGGGGGGGGGAATCTGATTTTTGTGTGTACACTTGGGCCCACTTTGCCATGTGCAGCAAGGCAGAGAGAGTGGACCACCAGCACAATGACTTGTTAACCTTTTTGTTACACAAGCCCTGTTAGCAGCAAATTAAGGCACAGTGAGGGGGAAAAACTCCTCATGGGCTGGCACTGAGCTTTCCGCATGCCCCAGCTACCATGTATAGCATGCAAAAACTCCAAGCATGTCACATACGCTGTTAAGTAGGGCTACCTGGGCTGTGAGCCTGGAAGGGAATGTTGGGAACTGCTGGCCTCCAGGTCACAGTCTCAGGGAATGGGGTGCTGATCACCTGGCCTTCCTTGTAGGGCAACTGCTTCAGGGCAGTAGGGGGGGAGCAACTCCTGTGAGCTCTCATGGATGGGCCCTTGATATTATTACATACGCCACGCAGGAGCTGAGCAGGGGACTGAATCTGCTTCTGGGCCAGCTGATTGTGGAAACAGACACGAGGAGTTTCTGGGTAAGACAGCCTGAAATCTGGATAAGGCTCAGCTAACCAGCTCATAGTTGTAGCCGTAGTCATCCATCTGTTCCTCTGGGGCCCATTTTCCCTTCATTCCCCTCTATTGGAGGACAGAGCTGTGTGTACCATATAGATGGTCTGCAAAGCAGTTCGCCAAATATTGGTAACAAAAAAACTGATAGAAAAGTGATTTTGTTCTATTTCTGCACCAAAGTGTGCCTCACAGAAAAGGCAGCTCCAACAAGCACACCAAACTACCATGTTTCCCTGAAAATAAGACAGGGTCTTATAATAATTTTTGCTCCAAAAAATGCATTAGGGCTTATTTTCAGGGGATGTTTTTTTTTTTCATGTACAACAGTCTACATTTATTCCAATACAGTCATGTCATCTTCTTCTGGTTGCTGCACAATGGTGGAGGGCGGGGTTTCACTTAATTGGGGCTTATTTTTTGGGTAGGGCTTATATTATGAACATCCTGAAAAATCATACTAGGGCTTATTTTCAGGCTAGGTCTTATTTTCGGGAAAACAGGGTAGATGAACCAATGGTCTGACTGTGAACTAATCCATACATTCAATTTTCTCCTGTTTAAGAAATATTCCTTCCCTTCCTAATTGATTCAGATTACTTTACCAGATCTACATGACGTTACTAGAGGATCAAATCAGTCCTTCCCTCTTGCCTTCCAATTCAGGATTATTTTGCCTCACTTGGGAACTTCAGAACTGGGCTTTGTTTGTTTGTTTTTTCAGCCCACTTCCTTCCAGATCTGTCAGCCGTGCCTGTTCATCTCAAACCAGACCCGCTCCTGGGGGGGGGGGGGGGTGTACAATGAGAATTCCTATCAGGTCAGCTGTGATGTCAACTGCAGGAATGTTCTCCCTTGCACAAAGCAAAGGAGAAAGGTAAGAAGCCTGTCTCCTCCTGACCTGAAGATCTACTTAGAGCCCGTCCATTCTGTGAAATTTGGTGTAATCCAGCTGGTGCTTAAAAGGTCCTTAATCTTCAGTGCAATCTATTTTAACTCTTGGTACCCATCTGCGAAGGCAGAACGAAGAGCAAAATGAATCATCCCAAAAGGATTGCATGCCTTAGCCCTGTGCCAGAAAGAAATAGGCCAGCTCTTAAAGGGGAAGAATGGATAATTTTAAGTATAAACACAAGTGGACAAGGTCTTTTTGTTTCCGTGCCAAACAGTGCTATCGGGGAACCACATACCACCTCTATATGCCAGTGTGGACATGACCTTAGTTTCACTGAAAGCTACAAAACTTGCTAAATAGGAAACCTCCCCAAGAGGTCTGGCTCTTGTCCTCTGCTTTATATACATAGTTCTCAGATCTTCCTTGGGCTTTTTGTTTCTTGCACCTCGCTTTCCATTTCCTGACCTTGATTCCTCCCTCCCTCCATTGTCCAGAAAAGGGCATATCCCTTCCTTGGAGTACAGACAGGGTGGAGAACGGAGAGGGCATAAGATGGATAAGAGGGGAAGAGGAAGAAGAGAGGAGACACTTTAGTGTAGAAACTCAACTCAGATTCCTTTCAAGCAAAAATTAAAACAGGTATGAAAGCTTGAGATGAGTAATTCCAGGTCTAAGGGGTTTAAAGGATCACTGCTCCAACCCACATCAATCCAAGCCATACATCTCGTTTGATTGAGCTCTTAGTATAAGACAGCTGGATATTGTTATACTAGTGCCAATTAAGCATATTTTCATATACATACAAACCATTCGGAGTGGTTTTGGCTGCACTATGAAATTCATAGTAGTCTCTTGGTCCTAGTTTGGGGATCATATATTAAAATCTTTAATTAATTCTAGGCGTCACATCCTCTCATTGTGTCCAGTCATTTTGGAAGAGTATAGAAGTAAAACCAGTATTTTATTTTTTTCTGGATATGATGATGCTAAGCATGGAGTTGCAATACACATAGACTAAATAAAGTATGGTTTTAATTCATTTCCAACAAATTCTGAGGAGTAATTGAATTTTAAGATCATCTGGTGACAAAGGGTTGCTAACATGTGCTTTCAAAACTCTTAAAATACTGAAAGGTGACTTCTTTGTCCTATGTGCCAGAGTGCTTTAAAACTGGTCTAGTGCTATTTGCTTCATTGATAATGCAAGTGAGATCACTCGCTAAAATATTTTAATAACAAGCAATCTGTATTCATCAGTATTATCTTAATCTATCCGACAAATATTTTGTAGATACTTTAAGCAAAATACAAATAAAACAATAAAAACAGACATAATAAAATTCTATTTAATCTTTGAATAGTATAGAGACAACAGTTCAAACAACTTTAAATGTTACTATAAAAGGCCAAGAAGGATAAACATGTCCTGCTTCATGATTAAATGATTGCAGCATTATCATCAAGGGAGCCATTCTGGAGTGAGATGCACTCAGAGCTTGGAAAAGTTCCTCTTTTTTGGACGCTGCTCTTGCAATCTCTGGGCCAGCATTTCCACTATGGGTGGGGGGGACCCTCTCCTTGTCATTACCCATTTTACCTATGAGGGCAGGGGCAACTAAAGGTAGACATCTATAGATGTCCTTGAATGCTTCAGCAGGCTGATGTGGAAGCAGGCATTCCTTTAGTTACTTGGGTCCCATTCAGGCAGGGCTGTACAGGAACGTAGCTCACAACTGCCCCCATTTTGCTGGTGGGGAACTGAGGCTGAGAGAGATGGAATGGATCCAGACCATGCAAACATTTGCACAGCCCACAGCTTGGCTCGCAAAAGGGCCAGTTTCAAGGTTTCAGCCTTCTTTTATATTCTCCCACTCCATTTAAGTATGTTCCACCATTATGGTATCCTGAACACATTGGTCTTGTTTGATTTCCAAAGCTAAACAGGGTCAGGACTAGTTTCTACATGGATGGGAGATCACCAGAGACTACTAAGGATCTCCAGGCAGGGCTAGAAAAGACTCCTGCTTGAAACATGGGGACGGGGAGCACTGCCACACCAAGTTAGCAGTATTGGACTAGAAATGACTCAGTATAAGGCAGCTTTCTATATTCCTGTGTTGTTGTTGGCTGCCAGCAGGAGGAAGACATGCTGTGGGATGATTACCACCCTTTGCACAGGGAATGAGGTATGTTCTTACGAGAGTGGTGGAGGGATAACTGAGTCCCTTGTGAGGGACATCAACCTCCTGAGCAAAGGTAATGAGTCGTCCAGGCTTGTGACTCTTGGTTAGGAGTTGTTCTCATGTCCCCTTAAGAACCTACCAGTCCACCAGCAAACCAGTTCCACCTTGTTCTCCCCCTGCATTCTTCTCCCTGGAGTGCTTCAAAAATATAATGTTATAAAAAGCCTCATTAGTGGGATATGCCAACCAGCATGATGGTGTGGGGTCTGGGTTCCCCCCCCCATTATTGTAGACACTAGAGCCCTCTCTAGACTACTCCTTTGTAAAAGCTTAGATGAACTTATTAAGAATAATTGCTGTTTGTTTAATAATCCACATCCTTGAGACTTTAAAAGCCTCTCCATGCCATATTACTATGCCTTTTGTTAAAATGCTGAGGGAAAACATGGCACAGGTCATGGTATGAAAGTCATTTAATCAAACCATTTTCTTTCTACCACTATGCTTTGAGCTCCCTTGAGTTTTTCATTATTCTGTGACTATAATATTTTTATTCAGTATTAAATGTTTCAAATCAACATTTCAATAGCAAGTTGGGTAGCTTGTGGAATCATGTACACTGGGTGACTTAGAAGAGCTTTTTAGTTTTACTCTTTGAATTTTATTTTATTTTCGTAAAATTCAGATCTACCATCCAGTGATGGAGAACCCAATACTATTTTAGGAATGGCTAGATTGCAGCACCCCTTACAATTTGATATTCAGTCCAATACAATTTGGAGGGCTACACAGCTCTTACTCCTGCCATAGTCCCTTTTATGTGTTATATGTGTGAAAGACATGTACACTTGGCCACATTAGGTATTGATATATGAAGGTGTGTATAAATCCTCACTTGTCCCATTCTTCTGCAAATGAATAAGAATTTTTTTTCTTCCTGCCTACAAGAGAGCATAGAACTTTCTGCTGCTCTTGAGAGCTCATGCATGTGCAAGAACAAATTTTCATAAATTATGCAAATTGTATAAAATTATGAATCTGCTACTTCATGCCCAGCTGTTGCATAAACTTTTAAAAAACTAAAGACATCATCTAAGTTGTTTGCATCTTTTTGATCAATCGATCAGCCAGTCTTTCTTTGTTCCTGTGTGTGTATATGCTTTGCTTCCCAACTTGAGCAGCCTGAGTGCAAGGGGGATTGGGGGATTTTATGTTATATTCTGTATACTGCCCAGAATAGTGGGTATTCACTAACAGGGCAGTATAGCAACCAACCAACCAACCAACCAACCAACCAACCAGCCAGCCAAATAAATAAATAAATAAATAAATAAATAAATAAATAAATAAATAAATGTCCAGACAGACATTTGTCTCCCTGTTTGGTGCATTGCTGAGGCTGATTGGGCTGCTCTTTTCACCCCCAGCATCCACACAATGAGTAGACCAATTTGCCAGTTTCCTCCCAGGTCACCCCAACCTGCACCTTTTTGAGCCCCTACCAGGGGCTTCTACTTTTTTTGTGGGGGTTTGGTGCACTCTTGTTTAGTCCATTTCCAGAGTGTTCAGTTGTTGGAAATGGACTAAAACTGAGCCTTGCAACTATCAAGGCTGCCAAAGCTCCTTCAACATTCAATTTCTGATATCGTGAAGTGTTTAATCAACAAGCCACTTCAGGATATCAGCAAACTGAACACTTAGGAAACAAAGACACACTGTTTTTTCCCTTTTCCCCTTCCCTTTTTTTCGTGTGTGGGGGCTTGTCTGTTGCATGCAAAAGAGAGTTGGAAAAGGCAAGCATGGCTAAAAGGCAAAGGGTGAACCAAGAGGTGTGTGTGGGACCACAGCAGAGTGTTAAGAGTTTCTTTTATCTTTACATGGACACAGAGATCCCCTTGGGGAGGTCTCTTGTTTGGATGCACACACCCCTTTCTTTTTTAATCTGCTTTGTGCCCTCCAAGCAAACCTCAGATCTTCTTCTTTGTGCGTATGGACAATACAAGGTCCAAAGGGGGGGATCCCTTTGTTTTGTCTCCACTGGCGAGATCAGGGGGCAGTGGGAGACTGGCACACATCCTTTCTCTGTCTGTCCCACTACTTTCTCTGCCTCACCCCTCTTCTCTCCTTCTTCCAAATTCAGTATAGCCACAGCGGAGAGCAAAAGACAGACAGGTTGTCCGCTTTTGGCTGGCAATTGGCTGCTTTTTCTCCCTTTGCACCGCCATGCATAGCTTGCCTCTCTATCTTTTTCTCTGTTTGTGCTGCCTACACTTTCTAGCCAGACTTGAACCCACCCCTCTTTCCTTTCTCCCAAACTCCAGCTTTGCACAACCTTGCCACTTCAGAATACAGGAAATAGGGCTGCTTGAGGTCTATATGTGATTTCGATGCAAGAATTGCACCAAATGGCATATCACTCCTCTCCCCCAACCCCAGCCTCAACCTATTTAGACTGCACCAGCCTGCACCAAAAGGGCCAGTCTGGACATGCCCATAACTCCTCTAAGTTTACAAATCAAAATGTTGAGCATTGTATTGCATTTCAAAGTTTGCCTCTTCGAAGTAGGGCAGCTTTTCATAGATATTTCTTGATGAACCTTTCAAAAAAAAAAAAAAGAGTGCAGAACTTTAAAAACATGTTTAAAGGAGGAGCCTCATAGCACAGTGGTTAAACTGCAGTACTGCAGTCCAAACTCTGCTCATGACCCAGGTTCAATCCTAGGTAGCCACCTTGAGGCTCACTCAGCTTTCCATCCTTCGAAGGCCAGTAAACTGAGTACCCAGCTTGCAGGAGGAGCAATATATTGCCTGAATAATTAAAATTGGAAACTTCTCAGAGAGTAATTTAAGCGCTATGGGGCAGTATATAAGCAGCATGCTACAGCGACTGTTTTCCCACCATATTCCACCCTATGGTGTATAATATGCTGAAATGAAAGGCCCATAAGGACCAGATTACCAAATTGTACAGACCTTCTAGCAAATGCACCTGGCCTTTGGGGAAGGCTTCTTGGCCACTTCAACTCACAGCTGCTTATTTCCTGGAGTTGTTTCATGCTCCACTAGCATTACAATACTATTGCAATGGAATGGACAATGGTATGGACAATGTCATGTGAGTACATCCTTGTCACCTCACCTGCCACATCATGCTGTCATGTGCTCAGATTCTTGGATTGTTTTGTGTTTATAAGGTCACTCAGCAGAGATCTGTGCAAATTTGTCATAGGTGTGTCATTTCTCCCCAGGTCTGATAAGTTACAAAATGGTAAGAGCCTGTCCAGATTTCAAAGACTGTTTCAAGGAAATGAGTTTCATCTGCACAAATAGTACACCTTTGCCACCAGCCTAGTCTTAGTCTCCATGGACAGTTAATTTGACTTGCAAAATCTGAATAAATATTTACATTTCTAAATATGTAGAATGCTCTCAAAGAAATAGCTAGAAATTCTACAAAATTAAACTGCTGAAGTAAGTGAAACATAGATTAACTTACAATAGACATGTTCTATAACACATTGTGCTATGCACAATGCTATAATTAAATGCAACTTCATGCACTTGATTTTATTTCCAGCCTCTTATTGACCTGTAAAATGTACTTATTAAAAAGAGAGTTAAATGCAGTACTTTCAAAAATAAAGGATAGTGCCTTATATATTTTCCACATATGATTTTTTTAAATACTTTTTTTTTTAATAGCCTATCTCATGCTTTTTTTTTGCTGTGCTAACTGACTGGAGTTGGCTGGCAGGCTATAATATGGTGAAGCTGAAATTATTAGTTGAGTGCAGCAACAGAATACAGATGTCTGGCACCAACGTAAGGTCTGTGTAGTGTGCCTGAATATCTAGGCAATGATTGAGCGTTCTTTTGTGACCCCTTGTGGTTGACTGTAACAATGTTCCCTCAAAGCAAGGAGAAGTGGGAGGGCGGAAATCTCTTGAGTTGATTCAGCCTACTTCTTTCATTTCCTTTTCAGCAAGTTGAAAAGAAAATGAATTGGCAGCAGCAATAAGTACCGTAAGGTTCCCATCTGCATCTTACCAGGCTACACACGCTGCCCTTGCAGTTTAGTGTTGCCACACATGCAAGCACACCAGTTTCCAGATGCTGTGGAAATGGTGACATCTCAATCAAGTTACCTTTATTGAACTCAGTGATCAGTTAAGCCCTTTTTCTTCTTCCACAGACTTAGCCACATCCTTCTTCCAACTTGGGTGCTTCCAAATGGTTTGGACTACATGCCAGGTCAGGAATGATGGGAGCTATAGGCTAAAACATCTGGAAAGACTCAAGTTGGGGGAAGCATCCCTCAAATACTCTATGTGCAGTGCAATCCCCTGCGTGTTTACTCTGAAGGAAAGCCCACTGTCTTGAAGGGGTTTTTTCCTAAGGATTCTGACCATCAGGAAACATTGCTCCAGTGAAGTCAAGGAGTCGAAAGAATAGGTCGCACTATTGGCCTCCCCCCCCCCCCCTTCATGTTACTGGTTATCTAGAACATGTTTAATTAATTTTAGATCCTGATACTTAACACATTTATGTTGAAAAGTCACACTCACACACACATTCTTTGCAGTCTAATATAATGCATTTAGATTATTTCATGGCTTTATGTGCCTGGTTATGTAGTTACTTGGCCAAAAGGGTATGCTTGTTAAAAATAATAATATTTTCTTGGAGAGCAACAGCGGAGGTTGAAAAAGAAATCTGCATTACTATATGTAATGGGTACCAATTTCCTTTGATGTACCCATTCACTTTAATCTGGAGTAAGCTGGACAACTCAAATGCACACGTTTAAAGGGATAAAATCCAGATGTAAATTAAACAGAAAATCCTGTACACATCCAAATCCTCACATAAAGACAAACTAATGCACTTTTAAAGTCTCCATCTGCAGAAGTACACATTAGGACTGAGAAACCCTTTTGCAACATTCACAGATAGCTAGACCAGTCTTGTAATCTTTAGATGTATACATCGAAGAGCTGAAAGTAAATGGAAAAAGAAACAGAAGCGCAGAGGCAGTAAGAAAGGGTCACATTCCTGATTGTTACCATCTGGGGTTAGGTCCCACATAACACAGGAATGGGAATTGTGTGTATAAACACAAGCTAATTGGCGAGCAGTGTGGGGGAACCTGATCCTGCATTAATGAGAGAGCTGCTGTCGGGCCACCAAGAGACAACTGCTTGGGAGCAGAAGGAAGCTCTAGTCACGCATCATTGCAAGTATCATCATCAGCAAAACGGGCCAGGTGTTGCTAGGCCCAAACCCTGACACTTTGGGCCTCCCAAAAACATTCATGTCAGGAAAGGCAAGCTAACCCTCTGCAAAAAAAATCTGACAAGTTGTTAGTGACCTTCTTGAGACGATCCCATAAGCAACAGTAGATTTATTTCAAAGACAGTATCATTGGTGACCATACTGGCATATAGTTAAAAAAGGAAGAAATATGAATATTTTTCTGGGGCTTATTCATCAGTCATTCTACAGATAACATGCTTTATAATCCTTATCCTAGTCATCCCTACATTTTTGTATTTTTATAAACTGAAATCCTACATTGAGACAAAATAACCCAGCTCCCCCAAAACCATCATATTGGAGTAAGACAAGTACTGTAGTTTTTTATAACAATCGGGAGATCAAGTCTCCATCAGCGTAAAAGTTAGTAAGCAGGAAGAGAACAGAAACATGCATTTGTATTATCTGGTAGAGCAGGAAAATTCTTTTCAGAGGAATGATGATGTGTCTGAAAAGAAATAGTTTGTACATTGTACACTGTCAGTGGATGTCCTTTACAAGTACACAGGATTTCCTGTATCCAAAGAAATATCTGGTATTTTTAGCTTTATAATAATTTTCAGAGTCCTTTTTGGAAATGTCTCACTAGTGAAGCAATCCCACAGCCTTTCCTCAAATGTACAGTTCATTAACATTCCTGCTGCATTTATGATCAAAGTTCTGTCATCCATTCCATTCCACATTATTCTTTCAAAGCATTCCAGGTCTTTCACATATCCAATGTGTTATGTACCCTGTTTCCCCGAAAATAAAACCTAACCTGAAAATAAGCCCTAGTATGATTTTTCAGGATGCTCGTAATATAAGCCCTACCCCAAAAATAAGCCCTAGTTAAGTGAAACCCCACCCTCCACCATTGTGCAGCAACCAGAAGAAGATGACATGACTGTATTTGAATAGGTGTAGATTGTTGTACATGAAAAAAATAAAACATCCCCTGAAAATAAGCCCTAATGCTTTTTTTGGGGGGGGGGAGCAAAAATTAATATAAGTCCCTGTCTTATTTTCGGGGAAACACGGTATTTGTCAAGAGACCTTTTAGGCCCTTTCCCACTAAATATTGCAGGCAAAAAGGTATAAATCACAAACTACAGTAAAAATTGTGCCATAACGTCAGATGGGCCATCTGAAGTAGATCTGAATTGTGGGGTACCACAACTCAATATGAATCAGCAAAACTGTATTTGTATATATATGAACGCCCCCTTACTGTAGTGGATAAGTTCATATCTTGGCAAACCTGTCTTCCACTGCATTCTCATTAATGATGGTAGCCTCAGAAATCTCTAAAGCCAGCAGAAGACTTCAGTCTTCTATGTGGAATTGACATGAAATCAATCTTTCTGTTAAACAGAAGATGTACAAAGTGGTTGTTCTGTCCTCTCTAGTTTGTGGAGCAGAGACATGAACTATCTATTAATGTCAGGCATGGAAGTTCAATCATTTTCATCTCACCTGTCTTCAAGAATTCTCATCATCAAGTGACAAGAAAAAGCAAGAATGTAATTTCTCAACATCCCAGGAAGCCCAAGATCAACTAACCTGCCACCACTGTTTCTATAGCTTCCAAGCTCATATTGGGCTAGTTAGCTAACTATGCATCCACCAACATATTAAATCCTATCTTTCCAGAGTGATTGACTCACCCTTAATCATTCACTTCTTCTCTCCCCGCCCCTCCCCCATGGTGACTCTGATGGTGATCTTTGAAAATGAAAGACGAACTACATACATGGTCCTTTGGCCTTCCGGCCATTAATAGTCAAATCCTATCTTTCCAGAGTGACTGATTGTCTTGGATTGCAGTGGAACTTTACAGGTGGAGATGTGAGATCTGTACTGACTACAGAGTGACATCAAAAAGTTCTAAGCAGAATTACACTTTGCATGTGCATGCACATATTAAAGCAGAGGGCTTTAATATGCCTGGGAAGTCATACTACATACTACATCACCCCATGGAACTGTTTGCAGATCCATTCTGTTCCTCCCAGAATTGCTGCTGCAGAATAGGGTACCGAGGCTTTTTTAAGTCAAAGGAGGAAAAGGATGGACAAGCCTCATAATATCATTTGTACAGAGCCACCTTGGGTCATTTTCAAGGAAAAAGGCAGGATAAAAACATAGTAAGTAAGTAAGTAAGTAAGTAAGTAAGTAAGTAAGTAAGTAAGTAAGTAAGTAGACAGACAGACAGACAGACAGACAGACAGACAGATAGATAGATAGATAGATAGATAGATAGATAGATAGATAGATAGATAGATAGATAGATAGATAGATAGATAGATAGATAGATAGATAGATAGATAGATAGATAGATAGATAGATAGATAGATAGATAGATAGAGGTAAGATCAAGCCCACAAACCTGAAAATTCTTAAATGTTGCTTTCGCACCATGAAATTTGCTAAATATTTCTTCTCACCCTTTTCTGGCACAAATGCCCTTGCAAAAGGGGACGATACTCTGCATGCCTGTACTACAGGGGTGGACAATATGTGGGCTATATGTGGGTCCCCAGACAAATTTATGTTCTCCTAGGCACTATTGTGTCACTCACAAATCCCCCCATGTTGTATAGCAGGCACCAACTTTTAGAATAGAGTTGCTTCCAGATTTCTCAGTTTTTGGCTTTCTGAAGGGCTGAAATTAGCCCCACTGCTGCCAAAATTGTGCATCTCTGCTCCAGTGCATCATTTGTTGCAGAATGAATGCCATGAACTATCATTTATCTCATTTCTTTTACTTTTGCTCAGCCTTCAAAACAAGTTGACTTCAGGCTACAGTGGGAAGACGGGGGAAGAAGAAAGACCAACACTGTAAAATGGTCCAGTTGTTGATGTGAATACCTTTTAGCAAAAGCATCCAGTCTACTGATGGTTCTTTTTTTCCCCCCGCACAGAAATTTCCAATCATAACAGCAAATGGAAGGAGTAGAAGAAGAATATAAAAGACACAGATAAAAGCTTGTTTTAAGGATAGGCTGTGTAACATCTGCAGGCAGGCCACCTGGGTGAGCTCTTACAAGAGGTAGCCATGTTAGCCTGTCAGCATACCAGTCAAAAGCAAAAGAATAATAAAAAAAATAAAGAAGGCAAAAACATTGTGGCACCTTAAAGACTAACTGCTGTATTTTAATGTGAGCTTTTGTGGACTTGTCTTTAAGGTGCCACAACATTTTTGTCTTCTCTATTTTTGTTTTGTTTTGTTTTTGCCTGGGTGAAATCTTTCTCCTTGAATTCAAGGGATTCTCTGTTGCTTGGTTCTTGGCTTTAAGTACTTTCAAAAAGTTATCTCCTAATTTCCCTACCTTTGCAATATCTTTATAATTAGCTAGTTTTCTGTAGTTTGTAGTTTTATTTATAATTACCTAACATAGTAATTAGGCTAAGTGTTTCTTCAATAGTGGCCAGAGTTCTACTGCTGATTTACTCTTGCATAAGGGAAATCACATAAGCTTTGGCCTCAAATTGTCACTCATTACTAAGGTGCTGACTCAGGAGCACAACCAGTAGTCTGTTAAAAGAGTGGCAATTTGACATTCAGATATATGCCGCTGCCCTCACCCATGCATAAATCAGTTAATAGGATTCCAGCCAATAGTTAGGCTGATTAATTAGGCTATATGCTTATTTTAATTCACTGTAAATCAGGAATTTACCTGAGATTTAACAAATCCGATGCTTTGGAGAGACCATAGGATGCCCAAAAGTTTAATTTCAGTCATAATGAAATGTAGCACTTCTGCCACAGAAATCAATGAGGACAATGAAAAGTTGACTTTTAAATGGATGAATAATGAAAGGACTGCACTGGTAGCAAATGAAAATGAAAACAAATGAAGTTTTCAGTAAGAATACAATGGGAATAATTAACCTTTTAAATTTTTTTCCTTGCATACAATTAGACTATGGAGAATTTTAATTCTAAGAGCAGAACTATCACCAATATGCCATGAATCCAAATGACTCTTTGTTAGTGCAAAGCTTCCTAGTCAATTCATTGAACCCTTTAATGGGTGGTCATTGGCCACAGACAGACAGGCATCAATGGATAAGGATGACAGCATTGCTGATTAATTTAGAGAGAAAATCCCACTTGTTCATGGCCTCTGTTAACTTCCAATAGCATGTATGTGCACCCCTGCCTCCAACACTGCAGTAAACTGTGAAATTCTTGTACAGAATTGAGACCAGGTTCTCACATGATTAATAACAACGAGAGCTCCCATGTAAAAAAATAATCCCTCATGCAGAATAACGACAGCTGCCATATCAAAAATAATCCCACATGCAGAATAGTGAGAGCTCCCACATGAATAATGATATTTTCCATCAGTCTGGGTATTTAAGTATGAGAGAAAGTTTTAATCCATAAAGCTTCATGATATTGTGCATCATGATATTGTGCATATCTGTACCTATTTACCAAAGCTTAGTGAGCCACAGTGAGCTTCTTTAATTCCCTATTCTAGAAAGCATAAACATATTTCCAGCATTCTGATAAGAAAACAATTCAAATTGTCATACAGCAAGTAAGTGAAGATTATGTGTGGGGAAAGGCAGAGTGGGACTATTCAGGTTGGATGGGGAGTGTGTGGTTTTATAGATTTTGTTGGACTGCAACTTCTATCATCCCTAATTAACATAGGCAATGGCAGGGATGCTGGGAATTGCAGTCCAACAGCATCTGGAGGCCACACGTTCCCCATCTTAACCATAGAGTGCAAACAGTTCGAACTTACTAGAATGTGAGGATTTGGAATGACGGAATAACTAGATGGAGTACGGTTTTGGAAAACTGAGCAAAGGTTGTTGATTTGTGTGTATGTAACTCAAAGGCCTCCTGAGGAAGTCTTTATAACATATAAAGTGTAGGACTCATTCCACAAGAAATTATGTATATTTTTAATTAAGACAGTAATTGAGTTTACAGAAGGCAATGATTAGACAATGAAGAAAGGAAAGACACACTGATAAAATGTACAACCATTCTGATCCTTGCTCACAATGCAGTAACACAGTAGGCAGACTATCCAAAATATTTCATTCTATATGTATAGGAATGAAGAAGTGTAAAATTATCTGCACAAAACTCACAACCTTATTATTGCATGAATATAATAAAAGCCAAGTGAGATTTACAAGCACACACTTCGTAAAATAATGCTAAGTGTTTGCAACAACATTTATGCATATGTATGTCAGTGTGTTTGTGTAAACTTCATTGGCTTTAAAACTTTGCTTATTCAATAATGAAATGTGAAAAGGTTTCTCTTAATCAGGAAATGCACTAAATCAGGTGGGAAAGTGACAATGAGAGGGGTTATTTGTCTCACTATTTCTGCTATGTTATGCACTGCTCTTTTCAATATTTATTATTCATTATTCTCTGCCATTATCACAACCCTCTTGCCTGACCCTTGCTCTGCATTCAGATTCCTCATTCTTTTTTAAAGATTTAGCAAATGAAATAGCACTGAATTGACAGGATACAGCTTCTGCTCACACTGGTAAGGACTATAGTTGCAATGCAGTTTGTAAATTGTATTTTAAATACATGTTTTCTTTTAGTTTAGGACTATGGCACTGAACTAATACAGCACTGATTCAAATTCTTGTCTTGTCAATTCAAGGCTGTTTTATTTGCTATTATATTTGCTACCACTGTTAGAAAACAGAATTCTTACAGAGGTAACATTTATATAGAGCACCACTTGGAATGAGCAAATTGATGTGAGCAACACTTCCTTCAGGGAGGAGAATCACATCTGTCATAAGCCTATCCCTCTGCTGATCCCCCAGGTAGAGATCACCCAGTTACTTCCTTTATAGTGGGGAGGGAATGTGCAGCCCTCCCAATGTTCTTGGACTTCAACAGCTATTAAACTCAGCCAGCATGGGCAATGGTTAGGGATTATGGGAGTTGTAATCCAATAGCTTCTGAAGAGCCATAGGTTCCCTATTCCTGTTGCACACAGGCATTTCTTCAGTGGCATGGGAAGTGACTTTCTCACGGCAAGGAAAGTTAGATGTTATACACAGTAATGTGTGACTTATCCTTTATCTGTAATGTTTTGACAACAGGGTACCTTTCAAGCAGTGTTCCTGCTTTCTTCCTGATAAATGGCTAAAGTTTTTCCCCCATGCAGTTCTATAACTCTGGTTTCACTTAAACACTTTTTCCCAAAAAAAAAGCTGTTAAATGGGTGTAGGTCAGGATTGTGCAAGGAGCCTCAAAGGCAATGATGATCTGCCCAATTCAACAATTCACATTTGCCCCCCCATTTTGTTCTGCCTGATTTGGGCATGATTTTATCCGATCTGAACCTGAGTTAAAATCAAAATTCAGAAACGAAAGTTTTTTCACCTCCCATTGCTTTTAATTCAGCTGTAACGTGTGTTTTTTACTTTCACATTAGGACATAAAATTTGGAGATCCAGTAGCACTCTCAGAGGTCACTAATTCTGAAGACTGGTATTTCTGACTCTGTGGTAGCCACCTGTAATACTTGTTTTAATATGTTTAAAAATTTCCAGTGTGGACTGCTCTTTTGCACCATGGTAGTATCTACAGTATATGTGTGTTGTTTTGACACTAAGACTCATTCTGTGTGTGTAATTATCACACTTATACAGAGTAGCCAGGCACAAATAAAAAGGTAGAAAAAAGAGAACAAACACACTAAACAACACAGACTGGAATAATATGCAAATCAACTTAAAAAGTAGCATCAGGGGAGAGGGAAACGTGACTGCCCAGTAAAATTGCTACTAAAATAATATTGAGAACAATACGTAGACTCACCCAAATAAATAATAGCCCAAATCCTATTGAATTTTATTAGTGTAAACCCCTATTTACATATCTGGGGAGCATAATCATTTTGGATGTCTGTCATATATTCGAGCACAGCCAGGTCAGGTGCTTGGTTGTGTTCCTAGGTGCATCACAGAGAGCCAGAAAACTGGGGCATTTTGTAATAAGATTCTGGCCAGTGAGTGCTCTTTGTACATAACATTCTCTGAATGCCAGAATGGAAATATTTTGAACCCTCTGATAGCCTTTTTGGGGTGTGCTGAGATTTGCAATTTAGTTTAATAATATCTTAGTAACACTTTCCACAATCTTTCTGGAGGATTATGTGAGGAAGCATAGAATTCTAGTTTTCAGTATTGGAAGGATACTGGCTTGATAACACTATAGTTTGGAAAAAATATGGATGCCTCATTTCAAAATACAACAAATTACAGTGTGTTTTCCAGAATATTACAAGATTCGTCGCAGTAGTTTCTACTGTACGGACACCAAACTCAGTCCAATGAATATGTTTGATTTGAAGCCTCAAGTTTTGATTTATATGTTACAGACTCATTGTCATGCACTTTATGGCAAAGTGAATCTTTAATATGATGCATGCATTGATCTACATGAACATACAACCTCTAATTCACCTCTTGGGCCCACACACTGTTTACCTGAATTATTAAAATGCAAACCATGGTGGTCTGTTAGTATAAGAGGCATAGGCTGCTGGGGAGAGGACAGTTACATTAACATGAGGCAATGTAGCTTTGGGGGTACCAGTCTTGTCAGTGTCTCCTGCTGTGATTAAATACACGGGTATTTTTCCTACATTAGTGAAGCCTAAAGATATTTGTTTTGATTTCTTCACTCTCACCTCATTAGGCATGAAAAAAAGTTAACTTATACACTGGGTCAGTTTTGCACAAGGTTCTGTTTACTCTTCATAAATTAACATGTTAATTCACTGTAATAAAATTCATGGTTTATGGAAAGATATCAAACACCGCCATCCATTATACTCCTTAATGCTACAGCTTCAGATTGTATGGGTAACAGTTGTGTTTACAAAGCAGCTGGATGGAGCACTTAAGACCGCAAGGATTCCCAAACGGAACATGGACCATTTTCACAAGTGGGCTGAAAAGGGTCAGAGAGAAATGGAGATTTCCATTTTATATTAGATCAGGGGCCTCAAAACATATGCCAAAAGAATGTAAATCAGCCCTATACAATTCGTTAGTCAAACTGAATACTGTTGGTTGGCACGCCAACCAACAAGAAAAATAATCACACTTAGCTAGTTTGTTCTTGTTGGTATGATGTCATACAACCTTGAACACGCCTCGTTTTGCATCATTTTGGAAGATAAGGATGGCTTGGCTGGGAGACCATGAGGGAATATTGGAGATCTCCAGGTAAGATAAGGAAAATCTTCACCTGAAACCCTGGAGAGCTTCTGCCAATCACCGCTGGCCTAAGTGAAACATGACCTGATTCATTTTCAGGCAGCTTCCTAAGTCCCTGTGTTTTTGTTCAGGCCAGTTGCCAGAAGAGGAAAGCAATTTCTCCCATTTATTTCTGTATGCTGTGTACCATAGGTCAGTCTCACTCAAACTGGGACTCATTTGAATTCCAACCTCCATAATTACTGACCATTTACAATACTGACTATGGCTGACAGAAGTTGCAATCCAAACTATGTGGACGGCAGCTGAAGGAAAGAGGCCCCATGGAAATGAAAAAAATCTATTATACTACAGTTCATCCATGGTCCACCACAGCACTTTGAAGAGATATATCACTTGTCTCTTCTACTGATTTTTATAATGGCTGAAAGTCTCTTGCTTGGTGTAGTAAGGCACAACTATGTATGTATGTATGTATGTATGTATGTATGTATGTATGTATGTATGTATGTATGTATGTATGTAAAGTATTTTAACCCGCCTTTCTCTGGCCGCCGCCACCAGGGCTGTTGACACGATCGCACCTAAACGCCCGCTCCAGCGCAGAGATCGCCCTTCACCCTGGTTTAATCCAGAGCTGCGATCAATGAAGTGTAATAGGAGAAGGCTAGAGCACATATGGAGGCGGAACCCGATGGAAAATGATCAAATAGCTGTCAGGATCGCGACTAACCTCTACCAATCTAAGGTGAAGGCTGCTAGTCGATCTTACTTCGCTGTCCGGATAAGCGAAGCCTCCAACCAGCAGGCAGAACTTTTCTGTATAGTTTGCGATCTATCCGGAGTTGGTCGTAGTGACTGGCCTCCCACTAGCATCTCACCTGACCAATTTGCAGCCTTTTTAAAATCAAAAGTGGAGGCCATCCGCCGGGATCTTGCCCCCTATTTGAAAACAGTGGATCGACCTGAGATGTCCAGCGCCCCGTCTTGCCCGATGAGACTTAACCATTTTCAGCTTGTGATGTCAGACATGATGGACAGAGTGCTTGACCGCTGTCGTGCCACCTCCTCCTCCCTTGACCCTTGCCCGGCCTGGCTAATCAAAGCAGCCAGGCCTATAACATCTGAATGGGCTATGGCAATAATTAATGGGTCTCTCCAGGAGGCACTCATTAGGCCCATTAGGAAGAAACCGAACTTGGAGGCGGACAATATTGGTAATTATAGGCCCGTCGCCAATGTTTCTTTCCTCAGCAAGGTAGTTGAGAGGGTGGTGGCCGATCAGCTGCAGGCTCTTCTGGATGAAACCAATGCCCTGGATCCATTCCAGTTGGGCTTCAGGCCGCGCCACGGCACGGAAACAGTATTGGTCACCCTGTTTGATGACCTGCTGAGGGAGGCCGACAGGGGCAAAATGTCTCTGCTGGTCCTCCTCAATATCTCAGCCGCCTTTGATACCGTCGACCATGGTATTCTCCTGGGGAGGCTCTCTGAGTTGGGAATCGGTGGCCTGGCTCTTGCCTGGCACTGTTCCTTCTTGGAGGACCGTCCCCAGAGAGTGCAGATTGGAGAGAGTTTCTCGGCCCCGTGGAGCCTCAATTGTGGGGTTCCGCAGGGCTCGATTATCTCTCCAATGCTGTTTAATATCTATATGAGGCCGCTGGGAGGGGTCATCAGGGGGTGTGGGGCTTCGTGTCATCAGTACGCTGATGATACTCAGCTCTACATCTCCTTTTTTCCAACAACAGTGGATGCTGTTTCGTCCCTTGAGCACTGCCTGGGGGCTGTTCAGCAATGGATGCAGGTGAATGGACTGAGGCTGAATCCGGTCAAGACGGAGGTCCTTCAGGTGGATCCCCCAGACATCAGTGGTCTGGGAAACTCCCTTTCCTTTGGAGGGGTGACTCTTACCACCAAGAGTGAGGTTCGCAGCTTGGGTGTACATCTGGACTCGGCGCTCAGGAGACCCAGGTGTCATCAGTGGTCCGTTCCGCACATTTCCACCTTTGGTGGATTGCCCAGCTGTGTCCCTATCTTGATGTAGGGGCACTCACCACTTTGGTCCATGCACTTGTAGTCTCAAGATTAGACTACTGTAATGCGCTCTACGTGGGGCTGCCTTTGAGACTGACGCGGAAACTTCAGATGGTACAAAATGCGGCGGCCAGACTTCTTACAGGGGTGAAAAGGTACCAACATATTTCCCCCACGCTGGCCGCCTTGCATTGGCTGCCCATTCATTTCTGCGTTGATTTCAAAGTTCTTACGATTACATATAAAGCCCTAAACGGTTTAGGACCTCAATATCTGGCAGAGCGCCTTCTCCCACCCAGTTCCGCCAGAGCCACTCGTTCCAGCTAGGCTGGGTGGCTGAGGGGCCTAACGCCAAGGGAGGTCCGGAAGGAAAGAACGAGGAACTGGGCCTTCTTGGCAGTGGCCCCTCGCCTCTGGAACAACTTGCCCGTGGAGATCCGCCTGGCTCCCTCTCTGGGTGTCTTCAGATGCAAACTCAAGACCTGGCTATTTGGGCAGGCTTTCCCTCCTGCTGTATCTTAAATTCACACCTTACCATCTTGGATTTATAGTGCATGTTTATTGGTTTAACTGTTTTTAAATTTATTTTGATGAAAATAAGAACAAGAAAGAGATCATTAAGCACCCAATGTTAGGTGAACAATATATCGCAAATGGAACAAATAAGGCTAGAGGGGTGGCAATAATCTTCATGAAGAATTCAAAATTTGAAGTGATTGATTATATGGGAGACCCTGAAGGCAGATATGTTATAGTAAAAGGAAAATTGGAAGACAAATTATTAACTATTGGTTCTTATTACGCCCCCAACATAGGTCAAGCAAATTTTATGCAGAACTTTTTCAGAAAGGTAAAAGAATTTGCCTGGGGAGAAATTATCCTAGGCAGAGACACAAATTGTATTTTAAACAAAATCGATACAACATCAAAAAATAGAAAGGTATCAAATGATGGTAATAAAATTAGGAAGCTAATAGAGAGATCAGGTTTAATTGATGGGTGGAGATATTTAAATCCTAAAGTGAGAGAATATACATATTTTTCTAAAAGATATTGTACCTATTCAAGAATTGATCACTTCCTTATTTCAGAGACTTTGGTCTCAAATCTGGACAAAATACAATCTGCCCAGAGATAGCCTCTGACCATGCACCATTAAAACTTTCTTGGGTCAATGAAGCAAAGAGTAAATCTAGAATTTGGAGATTGAGCTCTAACATATGTTTAAATATAGAAATTATTGGAAAAATAAAGAAAGAAATTAAAAATTTCTATGAAATAAATGATACTGCAGAAATAAAATCAGCATTGCTATGGGGTGCCCTAAAAGCCTACCTAAGAGGAATTTTTATTATGGAAACCTCTAGAATAAAGAAAGAACGAAATAAGCTCCAAGAACAATTAGAAAGTAAAATAAAAAAACTATCAGAACAACATAAACAATTAGGAACCAAGAACATACTTAATGAACTAACAAAAACTAGAGCGGAGTTAGAAGCATTGGATATAGCAAAGGTTCAGACGGCTGTGAACTATTTAAGGAGAGAATATTATGAACATGGAAATAAAAACACTAAACTGCTATCATATGCAGTTAAAAAGATGGCAGCAAAAAGAACAATTGTCTCATTAAAAACGAAGGAAGGAATAATGGTAAATTCACAGCAACAAATACTCTCTACATTTATGGAATATTATAAAGATTTATATAAATCAGAAATAACACCGGATATAAACAACAAGAAATTTATACACACATTACCAATAAACCAAATTTTAGAGAAACATAAAGATTATTTAAACAGCCCAATAACGAAAACTGAGATAAATTCAGTTATTAAAAAACTTAAGAAAGGAAAAGCACCAGGCTGTGATGGATTCACAGCTGATTTCTATAAAGTATGGGAAGAAGATGTCATAGAACATCTTCCAAAGCTATTCAATTCAATTTTGGGTAGTGAGAAAATACCAGATTCATGGCATACGGCCAGAATAATAACTATATTAAAACCAGAAAAAGATCCAATGTCTCCTTCATCTTATAGACCTATAACACTGCAAAATCAAGATCAAAAAATTTTCTCAACAATATAGGCACAAAGATTAAGTAGTTTTATAACTAAATATGTTCATACACATCAATATGGTTTTATGCCAGGAAGACAAATGCGAGATGCTATCCGGAGAGTACTGAATATTATATATACAGCTAATAAAGAAAAAAAGAAGATAGCAATACTCTCACTGGATGCCCTTAAGGCCTTTGATCGGGTGGAATGGAAATTTATGTTTGATCTTTTGGAAAAGATGAATATGGGTAAAAAATTTATTAAAGTTTTAAAGGAATTATACATAGGAGCAGGTGCTACTGTACTTATTAATGGAGTAGAATCTGACAAATTTACATTATTTAGAGGAACTAGACAAGGTGATCCCTTGTCTCCAATTTTATTTGCATTAATAATAGAACCTCTTGCGGCAAAAATAAGAGAAAGTGGAAACATTAGAGGACTGATCATGAAAAATAGACAACACAAAATAAATTTATACGCAGACGATATGCTCCTTTTTTTGGAGGACCCATTACAAAGAATAGAACACTTAAAAGAAATATTACAGGAATATAATCAGTATACAGGTTTAAAAATTAATTTCCAAAAATCTAAGTTATTATGTCTAAATATCCCTATTATAGAACAAAACGAAATTTAAAAAGCATCTCATTTAGAGTTATGCTATTCAAGTTTTAAATATTTAGGAATATGGGTAGCAAAAAACCTTAATCAATTAATTTACAGAAACTATACAAATCTATTTAAATTAGCAAAAGAAAAAATGAAATTTTAAATTAGCAAAAGAAAAAGTGGGTCAATTTGAACCTATCAATGTTGGGGAGAATCGCTCTAATTAAATCATATATATTACCAAAATTTCAATTTCTATTCCAAAATATTCCACTACAGCCAGATACAAAAAAAGTAAAACTATGGCAAGGAAAGCTAGAAAAATTCATTGCAGGAAAGGGAAAGAAGATAAGATTCATAAATAGTGTTAAATATAGACAGGGTCAAAAGGGAGGATTAGGGATACCACAGCTCCAAAAATATTATGAAGCTCTACAAATAAACCAAATTATTAAATTTATACAAATCGACGAGATTTGCAAGAATCCTGATTGGGTGGAAATAGAAGGTGAAATGAAAATGGACATAGTAAATAAGTATATTTATACCACTAAAATAATTAGAAAAAGAGAACAAATACAGAACCCATTCATTTCCGAAACATTAAGGATATGGCGAAAACATAGTAAAACTTTGGACCTGCCAATATCCCCTTTATGTCCCCTTTCGGATCACCCAGATTTTAAGTCTCAAGAGAAATATGCACAATTTAAGGAGTGGAAACAAATTGGAATATATAGAATTACTGACTTATTCGATTCTGGGGAACCAATCACTATTAGGCAAATAGAAGAGAAAACAAAGCAAATAAAAACCAATTGGCTACAAATAAAACAAATAAGAAGTTTCGCTATTCACTTACAACAAAAACCTGGCTCTCTAAGTACATTAATTGAATTTGAACAATATTGTATTCAAAAAGATAAAAATAAAAAGAGAGGACTAACCTCACTAATATATAAAAGTATTATTGAGAAAGAATATGGAAAAGGTGGAGGACCTAAAACAGGTCCTCAATATTTACAGGGGGAAATGAGAAACTTGAAAATAAAGAATTAGTAGCAAATCTTATAGGGACAGCAAGATCCCAGGTTGCTAGAAATTGAAAAAATGCCCAAGATCTCTCATTGCACGCATTTATGAATAAGATATGGCATACAATGCTGATGGAAAAAATGACTAATAATATTAGATTATATAGAGGAGAAATAAGGCATAATCAGTTCACCGAAAGCTGGAAGCCTTTATTAAAATATGCCAATAAAATAAATGTGGAGACACATGGCTCAGAAAACAATTTGGAGCATTTAGATTGTTGGTCGATATTTCTCTAAGATGAAACCGGGAATGGTGTAAATGTGACTTTGTGAAATGTGGGAATAGCAGGTGGTCAACAGTTAAATTACATAAAAAGTAAGATGATAGTTTACTATGTTAAGCCTTGTATGTATTACTTGTAACACGATGGATTGTCATGATTTATATAAATTAAATTTTAAAAAAAGAAAAAAAAAGAGATAACTTGGACCCAAGCTGTTTAGAACTTAATAAGTTAGAACCATTACTTTGAATTCTGTCCAGAAACAGAATGGCAGCCAGTGGAGCTGCTGTAATAGGGGGCTTATGTGATCCCTGAGTCCAGCCCCAGTTATTAATCTAGCTGATGCATTTTGAACCTACTGAAGTTTCCTGACACTTTCCATAGGCAGCCCCATGTAGAGTGCAGTACAGTAAGCCAGCTGGGATGTAACTAAGGCATGTATCACTGTGGCCTCTCCAGGAACAGGTGCAGCTAGCACATTAATTTTAACTGTGCAGATGCAGTCTTGGCCACTGCTGGAACCTGGGCATCCAGACTCAGAGATGAGTCCTGAAGCACCCCCAAGTTGTGCACCTGGGTTTTCAGGGGAAGTGTAACCCCACCCAGCGCAGGCTGCACCTCTGTTCCCTGATCTGCCTTCTGACTGACCAGGATTACCTCTGCCTTGTCTGGATTAAGTTTCTGTTTATTCACCCTCATTCAGTCCATTACTGTCACTAGATACTGATCTAGAGCAGAAACAGCTTCCTCAGATTTAGATGGCAAAGAGAGATAGAGTGTGGGTGTCATCAGCATAGTGGTGACACCAAATCACAAAGCTCCAGACAATCTCTCCCAGTGGTTTCATGTAGATGTCAAATGACATAGGAGAAAAAACAGCAGGACCCCACAGGCCAGCAGCCAGGGTGTCAAACAGGACTCCCATAGCTCTAGTTTCTGAGTTCTCTCCTCCAGGAAGGAGAGACAGGCCAAAAGGATACCATAGTTGATGGTATTGAAAGCTGCTGAGAGATCCAATAGAACCAAAAGGGCCACACTCCCTTGTCCAGTTACTAAGTGTAGGTCATCCACCAAGGTGACCGGAGCAGTCTCCATCCCATAACCAGGCCAGAAGCCAGACTCAAATGGATCTAGATAATCACTCTCATCCAGGAATTCCTGGAGCTGAGAAGCCACAACCCACTCTAAATCTTGCCTAAGAATGGAATATTACAGACAGATTGGTGTGTTAATTGCTGATTTTAATAAAAGGTATGGTGGGTGAAAATAACAGGCTCTAAACAGGGAAACATTTTATTGAAAGAAGAGGGTATAAAATAGCATATATTCTTTAGTATCAATGAATGTAATATGCATTTGTATTGTGCTGTATTTGACAGTATACTGCATTATACTGATCAGTACTGCTCTAGTAAGGGGGAGTTTTGGCTCAGACCTTGAGACAGCAAGAATTTGAGAATGCCAGGGTCTGGACTCAGCAAAGTCTAAAGTCGCTAGATTCTGTGGCCTTGAACTTCTGAGTTTCTCAGAAGCAGAGAAGTCAATGTTTTGCTGAATATTTTATTTTGACTATGCCCAAAACCTTTTGTTTGTGTCCATGGAGTTTTCTTGGCAAAGATACTGGAGTGGCTTGCCAGTTCCTGCTCCAGGTGGATCGCGTTTAGTCAGAACTCTCCACTATGACCTGTCCGTCTTGGGTGTCCCTGCACGGCATAGCCCATAGCTTCTCTGAATTACTCAAGCCCCTTCACCACGACAAGGCAGCAATCCATGAAGGGATTCATGGATTCATCACCTTGCCCACAAAGGTCCGCATAGTCAAAGCTATGGTTTTTCCAGTAGCGATGTATGGAAGTGAGAGCTGGACCATAAAGAAGGCTGACCGCCAAAGAATTGATGCTTTTGAATTGTACCTTTTAGCATTATGTCCTTTGAATGTTAAGTTTAGGTTTTTAAGCCTAAACAGTATATTTTACAGAAGATACTGTTTTTATCAGTCACACAGTTATTCGTTTTAGACTGAATACTGCCTATATATATAAGTTGAAGTTTTGTATAAGAAGATTGTAGATTTTGAAATATATAATCAATTCCTTATATACTTTATACAAATATATGTCTGCAATTTTAAGCTTTTAATATACAGTGGTGCCTCGACTTACGAACGTCCCGACTTACGACCATTTCGAGTTATGACCAGCTCCAGCTGCAAAAATTTTGCTTCGACTTGCGGCTTCCAGTTACGAACACAAAAAGACAGGGGGAAAAGGCGGAAAATTCAAATTGCTAACCATTGGTGGCGAAGAGGCTGCTTCTTTGTAGCTCTTTCGCCCCAGCAGTTAGAGAGTGTGCAATCGGAGGAGACTTGGGACTGCCTGGCTTCTGCTCCATGGTTTATTTTTGGTTGTTGTTTTTTTTTAAGCCCCAGCGCCTTCGGGGCTTGCTCCGTGGTTTATTTTTGGGTTTTGTTTTTTTTAAAGCCCCAGTGCCTTCGGGGCTTGCTCCGTGGTTTATTTCTGGTTTTTGTTTTTTTAAAAGCCCCAGCACCTTCGGGGCTTGCTCCCTGGTTTATTTTTGGTTGGTTTTTTTTTTTTAAGCCCCAGCGCCTTCGGGGCTTGCTCCCTGGTTTTTTGTTTGTTTTTTTTTTTTTTTTTGCAGCCCCAGCGCATTCCTATGGGGCTTGCAGTGTTTTATTTTTGTTTTATTTTTTGAGAGTATTTTTTTTTCTTCTGGAATGGATTAATCACGTTCCAATGCATTTCAATGGGAAATGGTGCTTCGGCATACGACCATTTCGAGTTACGTCCATCTTCTGGAACGGATTATGGTCGTAAGTTGAGGCTCCACTGTACATGCTTGGTTGCTAAATAAATTTTAGAAAAGAAGTTATCTTTAATGAAGTCAATGTTTAGAAATATATCAAGGGGATATCCAGGAGAAAGAGTTAATATAAAAAAGGATGCAAAATCTTCTGAGACTACAAATAAATTCCTTGCCAGTTGTATGCAAAACACGTCTCTCATGGCAGCTTTTATAAGGAAGGGCAAGCATCCATCAGACATGTGGTAGCCCTTCACCTCTCCAAGGGTTTTGTCCACATCATCAGCCTGCCAAAACTGAAACTCATCCATCAACACTGGCCAAACATGGATCATAGTTACATTCACAGGGCCTGTATCAACTACAGCATCCAAGTCAGAGCAGATCCAAGCAATTTTGTCTGCAAGGTGTTGTGCAAATTCTTCCCAGTGAGCTGCAGTGTGGTCTGCATTCTGTTCCTGTGGGCCAGCATGTAGTAGGCCCTTGACCACACGAAAGAGCTCTGCCACATGACTCTGTGCAGACACAATGATAGCAGAGAAAAATGACTTATTTGTCACTGCCACTGTCATGGAGTAGGTCTTCCAATGGGCCCATGTTGACTCAGATTCATTCTGTGTATTCTGCCATCGTCACTCAAGTCTACATCTCACTCGTTTCACTGCCACCAGCTCCCTGCGAAACCAGGTGGCTAGTTTGGCTGTACTTTGTGGGAAGAGATGTTTAGGAGCAATTCTGTCAATGGCTTTTGCCATTTCCCCATTCCAGGGATCAACCAGGGCTTCAACAGAATCACCTGCCAAAGTGATAGGAAACTTCCCAAGAGCTGTCAGGAAACTATTTGGATCCATCAGCCTTCTGGATGGACTATCTTAGTCCATCTCCCATTGCTGCAAAGGCTCTGAGTTCCTGTAAATCTAAAACCCACCAGATAGTGGTCTATCTATAACAATGGAACTGCAGAGAGTTCCTCCACACCCAGATCACCAGCATCTACTCTGGTACAGAAAACCAGGTCTGAAGTGCCCTGCAGCATAGGCGCAGGCAGATACCATTTGTGATAGGCCCATGGTTTCCACAGAAGTCATAAAGTCTTGAGCCCCTCTTCCCAGAGCTACCTTGGCATGGACATTGAAGTCTCCCAGAACAGCAAGCTGAGAGGACTCCAACACCATCCCTGAGATCTGTTCAGTTACCTCAGGAAAGGAGGCTATTGCACCAGGGGTGGGTGGTACACCAATAGAATCTCTGTTCTGTCCTACTCTCCCACTTTTAGATGCATATATTTGAACTGGGAAAACTGGGAAATGTGGTATCTGGTGAGTGAGATAGAATCACAATAGACCACTGCAACTCCACTTCCCTGCCCCTCAGATCTTGCCTGCTGCTGCACAAAAAATCCTGGTGGACAAAGCTGAGTGAGATTTACATCTCCTGCCTCATCCAACCAAGTCTCTGTAGTGCAACTACAATAGCCCATTTAATCTATGGAAACTGCAGAGGAGTTGACTCCCTAAATCCCTACTGGTTCAATGGGCCTAGTTGCAGTTTCCTATATGATTTCAGACAATATATTCATTTTAAGCCTTGTAGTAAGTATGAGAGAAGGCAATCTTCCATTCATTTCCAAGAAAAGAGTGAACTTGCTGCTCCTAGTCAATTGTCCTTCAATTTTCCCAACATATTGTATATTTACCCATGAAAGAAGCTTCCATTTTCCTGCTTCATTCTTAGGGCCTTTTGAAATTTATTTGGGTTGATTTTTCCTTTTCCTTTTTCTTTTTGGCTTATTGTAACACTGCAAGGTGGCAAAGTCTGATGCATTTCTTTCTTTCTTCTTTCTGTTATAAATCTCTTCTTTACTCTAGAATGCAGCTTTCCTGGTTGTCCACACTTCCTGATCTGAAAAAGCTCTTTGGAACCTGTTACCTTGGCCTTTGACTGAAATTTGGGGAGCTAGCAGGGACTGGCAGCTGCCACAGATATAATTAAATAAGGAATAAGAAGAGACATGCATGCACACTCCTGAACTGTCTCATAAGCAAAGTAATCTTTAACTTCACCCTGACCAAAATCTCTCCTCTTCTGACATTCTTTCTGATGAGTATTTCTTTTCTGTCAAATTGACTGAAAATGGTTGTATTTCTCATGGAAGAATTTTCAGCACAGCATTGGTACATATACAGTCTCTGGCCCACAGGCTTCCACTGGCAATTTTCTGTTAGATTGTATGTCATGTTCTGTTCCAAATTGTTTTGATTTTTTAAATTAAGAAGTACACATTAATATTTTTAAACCCTAAAAGATAAATAAAAACGCCAGGCATTTGCCATATTGAGATTCACACTTTAATATGCAACATGTCTGCCAGCTATGGAACAACTGAGGCATTTTCGAGGGTAGGCATTTCAAATCTTATATACAGGTATGTGTGACTTCTCTGTTACCATCCTTCATTGATAGGGGGAAAAATCAGAGTTTGGAAAATATACTTTTTTCCACTTCTGGACCTCAGCTCCCAGCCAGCTGATACACTCCCCTCCACTCTGAGAAAATGCTTTGGCTATAAAAATCTGTTGAGTGTAACAGATGGAGAGTAAGGTGGCTTTTTGTTGTACTTTACAGAGGAGAGTCCTGTGTTTGAAAGGCTGTCAGTTGTCTGTTTCAAGATGTCCTCTACTTGAAAAACTGTTTTCTCCAAGTTTGGTGTGAAAGAAAGGATAGATCCTCCACAGAGTTCTACAATATGACGTCATTGTGAAGTGGAGGTGCCCGTGGAGCCCAGAAAGCTATGCAAGAGAAAGACAAGTTCTAACAGGTTCTGTCAAGTTGAAAAGTCTCCGAGAACCACCCCCACAACAGATGGCATGTCTGCTCTCAGAAGACCAACCTAGCTAAGTACACAGACTTGCCACCAGATCACCAACTGGCCTGAGCTATTAGAAGCACAACAAATGTGTGGAAGTCTGTGTCAGTGATGGGACTACCCCTGCCAATGGATCACAGATCTTCAAAGTAAGGAGTGATCAACAACAGTTGGACCACACCTAGAGGGGAAAAGCCAGTTGTGACTTTAACTCAGGAGCACTTTGTTATGACATTTGTTTTAAATACATTTCCATTTTGATTTCTTTCTTTTCTGACTTGCTATTTCATTTCACTTATTTTATATTATTTTGTTAAACCCTTTAGGAGGGAGAGAGAAATGAATGAAAGAGAGAGGGAAAGGATAAATTGGCATTGCTTCTATAAACATTTTTAAAAATCAGTTAAATATGAACCACCAAAAAACTCTGTGAAGGATGAGCAGAAGACTCTACATTGCCCATCAACAGGCTGAGCTTGAAGAGAAGACTGAGCTGGCACACAGATTAAGTGATCATAATCAGGGTGGTTGTTTTTTTCCAAATGGAAAATATATTTTAATGAGCTTCATTGCATATGTGTAGAGGAATGGAAGGGTGCGGTAGGATTGGCATAAAGGTAAACAACTGGCAAAGTGATTCAACTCCATCCAATGGCTTTTATGTTTTCGCTCTAAACCCTTTTAGAAATTAGAAACTGCTTAACAGATGTTGTGATTCTTTGGGGGAGGAGGAATACTAATTTAACTACTAAAAGTTTCATACTTATAATATTTTCCTGTCAAAGATGTATGTGTCTTGTTAAACATTTATTGAATACTGTAATGGTATTACATTTACTGTTAAATGATATTGACATTTTTGAATAAAAAAGAGGGCTGGAGCCCCTCCCCCTCGCCTTTTTAAACCCAGTCAGGATAAAATGTGAACATCTGGTAGGAACCTTATGTGTGGCATTGAGACAAAAAGCACTTTTGGCAATGTTTCCCTTGAGTGTGCTTCTTTTTAAAAAGCATATAGTTTTTGTAGCACAGAATATGATTAAGTACAAGACCTTCTTGCTATCAGAGTAATGTTTAAAGACAAGTCACCAATAAATCCTCAGCGAGGTGGCTAGTGAGCTAGGTTAAAGTTAGCTATGAAACAGCTGTTTCTGGTGTAATAACCCAGCTGTTTGGCACAGTACAGAGACCTTGCTAGCATTATTAATCATGTTATTAAAAACAGAAGCAAGCTCATCCAGGAAAGCCCCTGGCAGAAATTGTTTTGATGAAATGGCAATCCCATCACCAGAAAGGATGGAATAATCACAATAGCGGGTGTTCCATGTTTATCAACCCTGATGCCTTGGCAAATGGTGGTTAGAAAAGGGATCCAGTGTCATGACCAGCGTATGCATAATTCCCATTTCTTTTTATTTTCAGTGAGCCATGTTATTGCTATTCTTGCAAAGTTTGCTTTTTGTGAAATATAAATCACTTTCCATATTCCCTGCATTTCTCTTGTAAAGGTGAATTTGGGAGAGCGATCAGGTAACACAAGATCAATGTTTATGGCAAATACTGCTACCACCTGGATGCTTCTTCATGGATTTAAGATATTTTTGGAATATCACCTATTTTGTTGCCCAAGAGGAAAACATTAAAAATCCTCTCTTCCCTAGACAATGTACTCAAAAGTAAGCGTGTGTGTGTGTGTACGCACGCGCGCACGCATGCATGCATGTGTGTTTTAATATCCCTGCCAATAATTTATTAAACTTCCACCCCTCTATTGGAAAATCACTGCCCTAAGTCACTGTGTTTGCCTCTTAGGTGTAAACATCCAGATGTTGTTAGACTGCAACTTTCATAATCCCTAGACAGGACAGGTAAAGGGTGGCAGGGATGGCTGCCCAACGATATCCAGGGGGCCATATACTCCCCAGCCTTACTTGAGAAGACATAAAGGCTGAAATGCTCTTCCATAACTTATGCCCATGTAAATCTGATGACATCATCAGCAGGGGCAATTTTCCAGAAATTAAACACTTCCTACTTCTGCCCTGAAGCTCCCACATATCCTATGTAATCCCTTTAATAATTGGGACGACATTGAAGCCACAGAACAGGATGAGATATTTAAGTACTGAAAACCACAGCTGCTGGTAAAGGCATCCAGGTGGCAGCAATTTTTGTTAATTAAGGACTTCCTTCTCCCATCCCACAGCTTCCCAGTGGTGAAAGGGATTACACAGGAACTGTGGGAGCCTCAAGTCAGAAGTAGGAAATCTTCAATTTCCCCCCAAAAATTGCTTCCGGTGATGATATCATCAGCCTTAAATCCTATTATGGAACAGGGTTTCAGCCACAATTTATTGCTGTCTTATTGTGCAAAGCACTGAGAACCCTTTTCCCACAGGTCCAATGTTGCCAGACATTGTTCTTTCTTTCACATATTTGAGATCATTAAACTGTTTTATTCTAAATTAGTCTATTGGTGCTTCTAGTACAGGACTGCCTGCTCTAAGTAGAAGCCATTTCCTATAGTCTGTGATACATTGTCTCCTCAGCCCTGGGGCCAGACTTGTATGTCTAGTGTTTGCTTGCTTGACTATTGTGTATTGCCAGTCCTTGATTTAGACATCCATGATGACTGGAGATTGAACTTCAATTCCCTTGTATGTCTGCAGTTCCCAGAAGCCCTGGTCATTAACTGTGCTAATTAGGGCTTCTGGAGACTGTACTCCAAGAACATTCTACAATAAACTCAGTATTATCTTGTGTACTTTATTTTACTTCTAAATAAAATTTCTGGGTGATCCAAAGCTGACTGGGAGCAATTTCTGACTTTCGGTTATTTAGCAAATTGTCCACTAAATCATGCTGCTGAAAGAAAAGAAAAGGGGAGTGGAATGTTGTTGTTGTTTTCTGTGAAAGGACTGTGAGCTTTACTTCTAATTTCCAGTCAGAAGACTCAGAACTCTTCAATTCTGAGGGCCAAACCGGCAGATATCTTTACATTTCTAGAAAAGGTCCTCCTTCAAGTGGTGAAAGACATATTTGTCAGCACATGGTTTTCCTCACTTGCCTACCTTGTATTTATTGTTCTTTGTTTTGTGATTGGTCCCTGGACTTAACTTAAAGTTTCAGTATAAAGTAGTTACCTCTGAAAGAATCCCACCAAGGTAAGGAAGGTGAGAAAATTTGAGGGAATATGTACAGTAGTTCCCTTAACATCTGGCTTGACCCTGACTATATGCCTTTTATGCCAAGCTCTGATTGGTGGATCTTAAGTTTCTGTTAGAAGACAAAGAAGAAGCCACAGGCCCAAAGTGTGCCCTCCCCTGATTTATAACTCATTACAGGATTCTTTTTGTTGTGCTGTGGCTCTTAGCAGGTGCAAAAAGCAGGCTTCAGGCTACCTTTAACCACAGTGATGTAAGATATTTTGACTATGTCCTCATCCCACAGTACCCTTTAAATTTAAATACCAGGTATTCATGCAAAACCACAAAAATGTGGACATTTGCTCCAATTTTCTAAATGTAGGACGGGAAATTAAATAGCTTTATGGAAGTGAAATTCTTATCCATGTAGCCTCTTCTTAGCTTCATTATTTAGCTGCAAAAATGTGCTCCAGGGTGAAATTTAGTAATTTTGTTCATAAGACCAAAGACACATTTTAAAACTCAGTTCATTCACATTATATATGTGTGTGTGATGTAGGATTCAGGGTATAAAAGTTTAAAATAATATTTTATACAAAGGCTCATATTTACTTTTTAATAACGAAAAAAGTTTCTAAAAATCTAGAATTGAAACAAAATCATATATATGAAGTTTCTTCTCTCTCCAATAATACTGGGATATGGGTCTGAATTTATAGTCAGCTTACTTATGGTTTGTAAATTTTTTGCATGGGTCAGGAGTTTTCCTTCCTAGTAAATGTACAAACAGTATTTGCAGACAGGGTAAAAATGCATACAGAACGAAACCCCCTGTATGAAAAGTGGCATGACTGTGCTGTTAATCCAGATACAATGAAAATTTAGAATTAATAAAATGACAAGAAAATCTAAAACATAGTTGAACACAGACCAATAAAAGGAAAACGCAGGACCTGTCTTGTTAAAAGCCCCTTCCATAGAGAGTGAGATCAGTTGACAAAGGTCTGCCTGATTATATAGTTGCCAGATTTCAGGGCACTGACTGAAATCACAAGGAATTCCTACGCTTCTCCAGGGGAAGAAAAATCTCAGACTAAGTGGCGCTGGAGGAAGTAAAGTCTGATTTTTGCACTGATATATCTTTAGAGTCTGGGGATCCATCATCACCCATTCCCAGCTGGTACCAGGACCAGCATGAAGTGTTTTCATATAGGTTGTGTGTGTACTGTTGGTATACCAAAAACACGAGGAGCAAGGGGAGGGAACTGAGAGAAGAACTGGTGTGTACAGGCACTTGAGCCGACTATGTCATGTGGAAAACAACAGGGAGTGAAACACAAGGGTCACAATTTGAGAGCCTTCTTGTTGCACAAGTCCTGGTACCAGTGATATGGGACACGGAAATGAACTGTGGCGGAATGCCCATGTCCCACCTGTCCATCATGTGGAGCTCTAGAGCTGGAGCCTATGAGAGGACAGGAGGGCGGAGTCCGGGTTGACAGTTGGAAACTGAGAGAGAATGAGAGAGGAGGTTTAGAGAGGTTTAGGAGAGAGATTGGAAAGTTGGTGTGGTATAGTTGGTTTATGGATTAAAGAATAGTTAGAAGATAGAAGTAAAATAAATAGACAGTCATCAGATAGTATTCCAGTGATTAACAGTGATTTATATGAAAAGTAATACAAATAAAGAAACGTGTGTAATATCCAAGTAATGAGTGCAACATAATACAACATCTATTAATATACTTATGTGATTCAACAACTAAACAATAAATAATCAGTTATATTTAACAACACGTGTCTATGCAACATCTTTGGTAAAGTGTGGATAGAGATCCACTGGTGGCAGTTGGTGTATGGAGAATTAAGCAAGTCGTATCCAAAGGTGGACCTGGGTTTGAGGGAAACAAACTAGGGACACTGGGGGGGCGCGACAGTAACCAATGCAGGGCAGCCAGAGTAGGGGGAAAATGTGGAAAAAATGTAGCATGGGTCAGACTGCCCGATGGTGGCAAAGAGAACTTTGTGCCAATTGAGTGGCCCAGGGGGAAAACCCTTTGGCAGGACATAGAGGCAGGCAGATAGGTAGGTTCTTGGGCAGTCTGACCCACACTACAATTTTTTTCAATGGTCCCCAAGCACCTACATGCTTGTTTGCCTCCAAGTCCTGCTGATGAGTTTTCCCCTTGGGCCCCTAAGAAGTACTCTTTGCTACTGTCAGGTGGTCTGACTCATGCTACTTTTTTTTCCATGCCCCCCAAGTACCTACCTGCCTGTCTGCCTCCAAGTCCTGCTAAAGGGTATACCCACAGTGCCACTGTAAAGTGGGTCAGATTGTCCAACAATGGCAGAGAAACCTTCTTAGGGGCCCAGTGGCAATGCACAAAAAGTAACCCACTGGAATCCGTTCCTCTCATGGACCCATTTGTAGTGGGATAGCATTGCACAAAAAGGAAATCAAACCCTTGGAGCCTTGGCAGTAAAAACTGATTTGGCAAATAAAGGCGCCTCAAAAATATAAGCAGGCCTGGAATCAGTTCCTCTCACTGAAACCAGTTGCTGCAGGATAGTACTGCAGAAAAAGTAAACCCTAACCTGGAAGCCTGACAATAAAATTTGAATTTCCAAATAAGGGAGCCTCAGAAATAGAAGTAACCCCCTGGAATCAGTTTCTCTCACTTAAAACAGACAGGGAGAAGGGTAGGAAGGAGGTAAGAACACCTCAAAGTCACACACACACACACCCCTTCCCAGCCAGGGGAAGCATTTTAGAAAAATAAAAAATAAAAGCTACTCTAAAAACCACTTAAAGATATCCTCAACAACTTCACTAATCAGACTGGCTAAGACAAATTCTTCTCTTCACAACATTGGCTGCTGCAAAAGTGAATGTCTGTTTGTGTGTGTAAAGCAATACATATGTATGTGTTTGTGTGTGTATATAAAGCAATTCCCCAAGAGCACTTGGAGCTCCATGGTTAACTGTCTGAGCTGAGAATCACATTTTCTCTAGGTCCACCCCAGTGTTGCCTAGGGAATTTGGTTGAAGGGAGCAGGCTTTCTGGTCAGAAAGGCAGACTGCCCCCAAAACAAGCTAAATGAACCAAAAAACCAGCAAAAAAGTTCATCAGTTTGTCATGATTCCCGAACTGGCAATGAACCAAACCAACAAATTGGTCCGGTTCATTGTTTTTTTAAGGTTCATTTTTTTGGTTCATTCCCACCTTTAGTGGAGGCTATGTATATATTCCCTGTTGGATCAGAACCATGTTCTTGGTGGCTGGTTGAAATTATACCAGTCACCTATCTATGAGAAGGATTGTGACTTTTGCTGCCCAACCCTTTTCTAAAGCAGGAGCAAAACACAGCACTTGTCTCACCGACCTTCTTGGATGGTAACTGGAGCTCTGAGAGCAAAAGCCATCTGCTGGGTGATTTGGGCATTTAGAGGCACTGCAAGCACAGACAGATGTGAGGAGCCACTGGTCTGCAGTGTGTGAAAACAGATATCTGAATCACCAGGGTCATTATGTGGAATTAACTCTTGTTGATATACGTGGAATCCATGTAAATACATTTACAGTTAGGGTGTAAATGGCACATCAGCACTGTCAACATTGCCAGAACTTGTAATATATTATTTGAAAGGAGAAAGAAGGATTTGTTCTCACAGATTATGTGTATAGCTGCTTCCTGTTGTTTTGAAATCTTACACATCCAGATCCTTCTGGTTTTGTCTGTAGAGAGCTATAATTATTGATTATTACACACACACTTTTTCCCCCTGCAGGAATGATGAAAGCAAACCAGAATTGCTATTAAGCAAATTAGAGCAATTTGGAATCTTGATGAAAATGAACAGTAATTGGCCATTGAATTTAATAAACAAAAAGATTTGGGGCTTAGAACATCTGTGTCATAGAGGCACTGCACTCCAGCTGAAGATCTGAAAACTTAAAGCAAATGCTAGATTTAACCCTGAAAACTGAATGGGTTCAAGTGACAGATTTAAAGAGCACATATTTTTCAACAGAAAATATAAAGTGCCATGGGATCTTTGGGTAACTCTGACAGCATAAGCTTTCAATATTTTAAACATTTCCTCCTTGTATTAAATCTGCTTCTGAAGTATGGGCCTACTCTAGTTGTGACTTACTGCTGGATTTCAGCCACTGTTATATTTGTAAAGTATCAACTGTATTAACTGCTTTTGAAGTAAAAGACAGCTCTTCTCATTTCAGATAATTTTTGCAACTGAAGCAACAGCTTTTTTGCCAACCTATCTCATGCTTTAAAATGTTGTGGTTTTAAATAAAGGTTAAATTTTCATTTGCTGATATATGATATGTGGAAGCTGAGTATGATAGTGGGCTGCAGTTAATGTTTATTGCAAATGTTTTTGGTACTCCCAGGTCAATGTTTACACTATTTTCATAGTTCACACATGTGAAATAACAACTAGAGCTTGCCAAAAATGCAGTCGTTAAGTGGAGTACATGCAGTAGCTTTAAAACTAACACAGGTGCCCTTGATCGTTTGCATAGGATAAACAGACTCCCATGACCAAGATACGCATAACACCTTTCTTCTTAAAATAACAGCTCTCCTCTCAGAAGGACTAGTCATTTTAGAACAAATGCCACCAGCTCTGCTCTTCTGAGAAAGAAATGTAATCTACGTATGAAATGCTGGTAATTCCCTAGGCAGAACTGAGATAACAGAATTATGGCCCAATTCTAAATGAATTCTCTTCCTTCTTGAATGTGTGTGTAGCGCTGGGTTTTACATACAAGCTAAGTAAGAGACTGACTACATTGAAGCAAGAAATTGGTAGGATATGGCTTTGCTGCAGTTTGATTCACAGTCTGTCATTACTTTTAAAACTGCAAACAGTGGACGCACAAAGGCTGCAGACTGAATTGATATTTCACCATTCTTATTTCTTTCCAATGCGAGCCACAATACCGCCCACAGACCCCCCAACCTTCTTTCCGCCCCACCTCTCTTATCCCTTTAGGGATTGGAGAGGCAGGGGAGCAACTGGGCTCAGGAAAAGATGGCAGCATTCCAAATGTACATACCTTGGGGACGTATTTCATTTTGGCCATGTTGTTTGCTTTTTGTTCACATTTTCCTTTTTTCATATATGTGCAGAGATGGTATTGTAGTATATACTGTTGTAGTATATTCTAGAGCAATTTACTATACTAAGCAACGGGATTTGGGCCTGTGTGTTCATTATGCAATGACTTCACTTTGACTCAGTAGCAGTTCATGCCAAAGTCTCTGAGGGGGAAGATGTGGCTGCAATATTTGTGGACAGGGCCAAAGCTTGGCAATCTTCCTTTCTGGGCTATAATTCCCAGAATCCTCTAACCATTATGTCCAGTGACCTGCAGAGTCTGGGAGCTATAAAACAATGAAAGAAACTGTAACATTCACTGAAATCTTATGTCAAAAAAGTAAGAACTGTAGTCCCAAGGTGTAGAAAATATAATGTTCTGGAGCTGCAGTCCAAAAATGGAATTTTTCCAAGCTCTAGGTAAAATGTATGGGAATAGAGAAGTCCCTACACATGGAAATTGCCACTGTATCTTACAACCTTGCCTTGTGTTACCTGAGACATGCAAGCAGACCATTTTAGTGTAATATTCCTGCAAATCAGGACCAGTTCATAATATGTTAAATAGTTATCAAATCCTGGAGACAGTTTTAACAATGCGTTTCTTTTGTTATAGCCTTCGTTCCTGCTTTGTTTTACCATTTTTTTACAGCCATTCTCAACCTTTTTTTTTTTTTTTTTTTTTTTTTTGCCCATGGCCATAAAAACAATATGAAAGAAACACAGGCTGAATCAGGATTGTATAAGTCATGTAATGAAGCTCATAAGGTGTTGTGTGAAGAGTGATTTCCTGTCTGTGGACCCCTTCAAATGCCAGGGGCCCCCAGGGGACCATATGACACCCGTTCAGAATGGCTGTTTTAGATAACCCAGAGATTCTAACTTAGAGGTTCTGATTCTATGAGGCAACTTATTTTAACCCAATATTTGTTACCTCCCTTTCAACCACATGATAGGATGACATAAACAAGTCCAGAACAAAGCAGTTCATCCCAGACTGTTCAGTTGTCTGTTTGTACTCAAAATAAATTGAAACTCTGAGCTTACTGTAGGAGTCTGGTTGTCTAGTACTGGCCCAACTATTACAAGGCTTTTAAGAGCATTGCTAAAGAAAATACAGTCCTATGTCTATTGCTCCTCAGATCATACCGTTTCCCCGAAAATAAGACCTACCCTGAAAATAAGTCCTAGTATGATTTTTCAGGATGCTCGTAATATAAGCCCTACCCCCAAAATAAGCCCTAGTTAAGTGAAACCCCGCCATCCACCATTGTGCAGCAACCAGAAGAAGATGACATGACTGTATTTGAATAAATGTAGATTGTTGTACATGAAAAAAATAAAACATCCCCTGAAAATAAGCCCTAATGCGTTTTTTGGAGCAAAAATTAATATAAGACCCTGTCTTATTTTCGGGGAAACACGGTATTAGTGACAAAACTATTTCTCTCAATACACATTTCTTGATTAGTGCCAGAGAAATATTAAATCATTTTTTTCTTATTGCAAAACTAGATAAATTATGAATTCAGAATGATTTCCAGCCAACACAGTGTCATTATTACACAACCATGAGGAATAATATGACAATGCCATAGCTACAGAGGTAAAATATACAAAGGATGTAGGTCTATCTGTGAATAGAAATGCACACATGGAAATGAGTGCACTTAGTTTATTTTCTTTCTCAATATATTCAGTCAAATCCATACACAAAATCTCTATTTTGCCATAATAATGTGTTCTGACACTTGAAGTTTAGAGGAGAGATCTAAGCAACATCTTTCAATAGAGAAAAATTTGCATAATGTAAACATGTATACGATGCTCCAAATGGAAATACCAATGTATTGTTGAAAGATGGTAGTTTAACTATTTGTGAAGAATAATAACAATTTTTTCAGGCTTTATATCCCATCTTATGGTGCCATGCAACCCATAGTTCATGCCAGAGATAGCATTTGTGGCAAATCCATACTAGGAAACCATTCCTCCATCAAATCCCTATAGTCTGTGGGTGAGGAAATTTCATGTGTAGTATCAACAGAGGGGAGGAGCCAAGCCCTTTTCCTGTCCACACAATTGCTCCCTGAACCACTTCTTCCTCATTGTATTTTTCCAAACCTTGGAAAATAAATATTTTCTGGGACTATTTTTTCAAAGAGGTAGCCATGTGATTCTGGTGCAATTCTGGTGCAACACAGAGTCCTGTAGCAGCTGGTAGGATGCAGTCCATGAACGCTTATGCCAAATGAAATTTGCTAGTCTTCAAGGTTCCACAGGAACCTCCTGTTTTTTTGTGGGACTATAATCTTCAGAATTCTCACACCAGCATGGGTTTGCGAAAGTTGTAGTCCAAACAAATAACATTTCCAAGCTCTACTCCAGCACACATTTAAACACTAGATTCCTTGTAGGTGTACATAACTTTTTAAATAGGAATCAATTCAAATCTACTGGTGTACCTTGAGCCTTAGCTATAGTTTGTCTTCTGACCAGTAAGGAACTCCATTGTGTTTTTATGACCATTAGTTTAACAGCAAATAGTATCAAAGAACCAAACTATTTTGCCGAAGGCACATTTGTTCAGAATTCCCAGTGTGCTCTGAGTAGCACAGGCAAAATAAAAATAAAAATCTTCTGCCATTAAAACACATTGAAAAAAACACAGTAGCACAGACTGGCACACTTTAACCATTTTGATATTATTATCAAGGGCTTATTTGTTTATTTGCTTGTTTATGTTATTTATATGCCACCTTCCCCCTCATAGGGGACTCATAATCAGCTAAAAGTGCAAAATGATTACAAATTAAAAACACCAGAAAAAAAATACCAAAAACAATTAAAAATATAACAATATTAAAACCACCCTTAAAAACATTTTTAAAACTCTAAATTCAATCAATACAACATTCCTAAAAGCCCTACTTATTGCTGAAAAGCCTGCCTGAGGAGAGACAACAGAAGGACAAGAAGAAGAGTGCCAATCAGGCTTCCCTGGGCAATGTGTTCCAAAGCCTGAGGGCGACATATACACATGAACTCTCCTTGTGACATACTACTACGTATAGGCTTGAGCAAAGTAAAACAACATTGGATTTGCTAATATGCAGGTGAATCCAGAAGTGAATTAATTACAGATGAAGAAAGATGATAGATAAAGAGCATTTTACTCTTCTTGGATGCTGTCTAGTAACAACCCGGGCTGCCAGGAACAGCTATTGATGCCTTACACAGATTTGAAACAAAGCTTCCGGGATGCGAATTCTTGCTGGCTGTGTTGCAATTATAAAATTCCCTCCCACAAGGACAGGGCACAGGGCCAATTCACACTTATACCAACTGCGGTATGGAGACCACTTCTTGCAGCATCTTTTCACACTACTCTGGGAGCACTGCTCGCACTTCTCTCTTTCCTTCTACCATTTTCTTTGTTAGTCTCTCTCTCACACACACAATGGGGTGGGGGGAGAAATCAGCAATGTTTATACCAGAAGGAACTATATATAACTGGGAGCGTAAGCCGAAAAACTGATATGAAGAAGGGATCTTATTGTTACATCTCTTCATATGAAATGTAAATTGTTTATTGTGAAATAATATTATTAACTGACCTACTCGTGCATGGTCTTCCTCTTTAAAATTTTCAAATGTTTGAAATTAATTGTAGTTGAGTTAAGGTTATGATAATGTATTATTATTGCATTTTTGGTTATTTTATTTGCTTTTGTGAACGACTACATGTGCAATGTATTGTGGAAAATGTGATACACAAATAAATTGATGATGGCTATGACTGGTACCAAGAAGCTGTTCCTTAACTGAGATTTGGCCCATAGAGCATCTCTTTGAAGCATTATGGAATTTTTGTATTGTTTTGCTTTGATTTAAGTCCAGAGTTTACAGTCCAGTTTTTGTTAAGATGGAAAAGTTAATATTTCAATTCTTATTTTCTTCAGAATACAAAGTCATTATGAAAACTTAAGTCCCAATGAAAAGGATGAGGAATTTTACGAAGCATCTGAGTTTACAATCAAGAGTGATTGAACTCCTTATGAAGATTAGTGTAAATTGTAGATTCTTAAACTTTGGTACACTATGGAACACTTTGAGGGGGGGTCTGCTAGGTTTGGTGTTTTGTTTTGTTTTGCTATATTTAATTTTCATTTCAGCTGGCTGGATAGCTCAATGATTTAGGTATCTGGCTGTCAGAGGTTGGGAGTTTGATTCCCCACTATGCCCCCAGGGAGAACAGCCAGCCTATGTGGCCTTGGGCAAACTGCACAATCCCAGGGTGCTTCAGAAGAAGGGAATGGTAAACCACTTCTGAGTATTCTCTACTTGGAAAACCCTGAGAAGGTCACCATAAGTCAGAATTGATTTGAGGGCACATGATTATTATTTTAATAACATTTCAACCACTATGTAAGAGCTGCTTCTGAATTAATTATTTATACTTTAATAATATTTATATGCCATTTTCCCACTGCATTTCCCATGCTCAGGGCAATTAATAACTAAAACTGGCAAGACAAAATGGTTCAATGGAGAATTCAGGAAAATCAGCCAATTTTGTTAATGCCCTGCCACGTGGTTTCACTGATTCCTTTTGCTGATTCCTAAACAAGCTCATCAGTGATTAACTCCCATTGAACTCAGTGAGCCTGCAACAGTAAAAATAAAGTAAAAATGACAAATAAAATCCCATAGGCAGAAACAATAAAAAAGATTTAGTATGTGTTTGCTCTGCTCCAGCACAACAATTATATACATGCCAAATAAGACAAGACAAGACAAAACCTTTATTGGCATAAAGAAAATAAAACATAACCAAACTGGTTCATTAAGTGCCCCACGCATACAAAATCCAGGAGGTAGGAAAGCAGAAGACCAAACCCTTGAAAGACATTTAATTGAAAGCGAGGCTTCGCTTTGTCACAATTGAGCTGATGAAATCTGCAATTCTTTCCAGAATGTCAGGCACCTCCACAGATAACATAAAACTGACTTTGTCCACATCAGATTTTCCCTCCAATTTTAACAGGACCGGTGCCACAAATTTGGAGCGATCACTCCGGTGGAGTGGACAGTGCAGAAACATGTGGGCAAGATTTTCCAATGCACCCTGCTCACATGAGCAATGTCTTTCGAGGTACGGGATTCCTTTGAACCTACCATATAGTAAGGCTGCAGGCATGACATTGCATCTGGCTAGGGAGAATGCCCTGCGTTTTTGTGGACACTTGAGCAGAGAAAGGAAGGCAGCTGGTTTTCCAATCTTAAAGGGAATATGGGAAAACAGTGGTGAGCAGGTCTTGCCAAATAAGACAAGGAGGCTTTGGATACAGAGAGGTATTGCTAAGAAGTAGACAGGCAGTGCTAGTTTGATGTATCCTCTTTGAGTTAAACTAGACATTAAGGGAAATATGTGTAAATCAGATATGTGCCCGAGGAATGAGAGATATGAGCCTCTATAACTAATCCTCTGTTTATCTTCTAATGACCAATCACAAAAGACAGCACACTACATCGAAAATATCAAGGTGAGAAAAATCAAGTGTTATGACAAACATTTTTCACCACTTGGTGGAGCACTTTAAAAAAGATGTACCCACTAGTTGATCCTTTGTCATCATAGCCAAGATATTATAGCTTGTCATTGTTTGCTCTAGAAGAAGGAACAACATCAAAATATACTATTTTCTTGCTCCACTATTATCATGTGGTCTTCTGGATTTGCTTAAAAATAGACAAACTGACTTCATCTTGACTAGGTTTTTAATTGTTCTGACAGCCCATGACTTATAGCTGTGAAGCCAATATACTCCACACCTAGAAAGAGCTAAAAAGCACCATGAGGAGATGTTTCCATGAGTTTTGTCCTTTTACAGTCTGTAAGCTTGAGTGGCATCATAGAAATATGGTAAGAATTAAGCCAGTGGAATTCAAACTATTGTTTTCAAAACAAAGGGGAAAAGATAATACACACCACACTGCACGGGCTGGTTACACACTTACATAAGTGTGTAACCAGCCCGGGTTCCCTCTCCCCCTTGCTTCCTTCAAATATTTTATGCTAGCTTCATTTTTGTTCCATTTCCCCATTAATCCACAGAGGGCAATGCTCTACAATAATGTAGCATAAACAAATGTCACTTTTTGACTTTCGCATATTCTCTTTGGCTTTTACATTGTTTGGATCTGATGATTCTTCAAACACATTACCGTAACAATGTGGTCACATGGAGAATCCTCATGGAAAGGGTTCTTTATAGGACTTTAATCATTGTTATAAATAGTATGCTTTGACCTCATATGTGAGCAAAAGAATACGATGTGGGTGGGGGGAGCATCACGTGCCACAATCTTTTAAACCCTGTTTCAAATGGCAGTATGCTACATACTACCTGAAAGTACCTGAGGTCTGTTAATATCAACTATGTGTGATGCAGAGTAGAGACTTAGCCACTCAAATGCAGAAAAGTCCACCCATATCCTCGGGGGGGGGGGGATAGATAGATATATATATACTGCCTAAGTGATATATCAGTATATGTATTGTGCAGTACATATATGTATCAGCTCACTGGAGTACTACCTACCTACAAAACCCTAAAAAGTGTTGCTGTAAGTTGAAATCGACTTGATGGCACACAGTTATTAAGTGACATATTAGCACATGTTAATGCAGGAGGGAGGAATGTGTGACACCCTCCCCCAATGTTTAGAACGGCCACTGCATTCATCTCTCTCCATCAACTGTGCGGGCTCAGATTGATGGGATTTCCAGTCTGACATCTAGAAGGTCATATGTCTCTCATCACTACTTTACACCCACCCCCAGATCTCCATCTGCCAGAGGAAGCAGAAGATTCTGCCACAAAATGTATAACTGATAGTGTGCAATCCTCTGAACATCTGCAGAGAAGTGGGTCTGACTAAGTTCAGTGGGAGTTACTCACAGGTAAGAATTGCCACTTAAATAGTCCAAGCTCTGTAGGCCAATCAAGCTGCAATCCTGTATATATTTACCCTGAAATAAGCTTTATTACTTCTGACTAAATATGTTGAAAATTGGACTGATACTTAATTAAATATAGAGAATTATTTAAAATGCTATTCATATCCTAAATGGAAAATCTGGATCAAATGTAATTTGATTCTTTATTTTAAAATGTATTGTGCAGTACAATATTGTACTGTATTTTTGCAGAGTTAGACTTTTGCCATGGAGCAAACAGTTTGGCAGAGAAGTGGTCAGAATATGTGTGGCAGAATACGTGAATCACTTGGGGAACACATTTGGTAAAGGAAAAGAACTTCCACTACCATCACTGGAAAAGCGACAGAGATCTCCTCACTCTGGTATGTACACAAAAAAATGCCAGACATGGGTGTCACCACCCCTTCCCTCACCCATCTTGAAAGCTTGGCAACTTGGGAGCATTGTTTTGTTCGTTTGCTTCAAGTACTGAAACAAGAACGTCACCTAAAATTTCATTCTCTCCAAAGGCTCAAATATATACATATTTATTTATTATTTCAACTTGTATACGACGCCAGTAGGCCTCCACTCAATCCTGGGAAGTACACTATGGTTCTTTTTCTGCTTTTTCTCACAAACAAAGTCCAGCTCTTGCTGTTTCAGGTGGCTCAAAATATGTGCCTGGTTTGTACTTTGAATGTTTAAGAAGCTTAAACCGTAAAACGTATAAGGCAGCTTGAACTTTGTGGTGTTATTTTATCAGCAGAAACGCAAAGTCTCTGAAGCTCAGCCTTTGTCAGAATGTAAATTCCAACTTGTAATACCCAGGCTGTATGTTTCAGGAAATCAGTATTAACCTATTAGCATGCAGTTTTCCTTGGAGAAGGGCCATCTTCACACTGAGTCTGTATTCTGCTCTGCAAACCTTCCTGTCACTGTTCCGTGTCCATGACCCAGCCTAAGGCAGCCTTTGAGGGCTCTCGAGCCATTTCCTGCATTCTGTTCAAGCACTAATTGAAAATTTGGGTGGCCTTGCTTATTTATTTTCATGGAATGTAGTAGGTTATATTTTCATGGCACTTTCTCAGCAGTGCTACATTTCAATTTCAAAATCACTGCAGCATGAGGGAAAGTGCGCTCCCATGCCTGCCTGCCTGCCTCCCCCCCACACACACACACACAGAGAGCGCTACTGCTTACCTTTGGTTCATCTTTGCAAATCTCTTATAATAACAGCTGAAAAATTTAATCAATGCATGTTATTTTTGTCTCTCAAGATCTAAAACATTTCAACAGGCAAAAGTGCATTTGTGGACATGAGCATAAATTTCAGTTTAAAATGTATTGATGCAAGGATTTTATTAAGGCTTGAGCTGAGTTTGAAAGTAATACATTGTGAATAATTACTTGCAGTTAGTAATTTAGATTCCAATTGCACAACAATTGCGCATGTACTATAATTATGACTGTAGTTACACTTAAAAACATAGTGTAATGAGGAATAATTTCATTTCTTTTGTGGTATAGCTATTACTGATGTTAGTTATAGTTACAAGAGTATATCTGATCTTACTACTTAAATCAGTTTTATACCACAGGAGAGTGGTTTGTTACATTCAGCTTGCTTTTAAGACGGAGTTACTTTTGAATAGAAACACTTTTTAAAGTGTATCTACAACAGTAATTCATTACTTTTCAGACCATGAAACTATAAAAGCTAATTACTTTTGACATTAACTCTCCAAGCTTTGAGTAGAAACAAGACAAAAAAAGTTATAACAAGTGGTAGAAGGCAAGCATTTTTGCCTTTGGTAAGTATGGTGAGCTCACAATCAACTCAGTAAGTTATTCTTATTTATTCTCTTTGTAATAAAGTTTGAATACGAAGGTGGGACGAAAGAAATAGTTGTGCATATAGCAACATCAACAGTGCTGCTGTCATACTACTTTTCAGTATTTTAAGAACACTGTTTCCAGTCTTAAAGATGACACACTGGGAATATCCTGAAAGCTTTGTAAAGTTCAGTGATTTGTTTAAACAAAAATCCAGTTTTCCTCTCTTTTCTTTAAACATTATAAGCACTAAGAATTATCCTTGTAGTGGTAGTTGATACTAGCAACAGGAATTTCTAAAAGAGCATAATTCCACGAAACCATAATGTAGAGCCATCATTACTGTGTATGAAATTTGGATTTCAATTATATGAGAGAAAAAACCTCCAACCTACCTCCTTTTTGATGCTAAGTAATTCTACTAATTTATATGATTAGATTAAATAATTCTGTAACATTGTAAAGATTTAAGTCCAAGTAGATCACTGCTATGATTTCATCATGTGATGAATTAAAAACAAATGTTTTTCTTGTGCCTGAACCAAATGTTTTGCTGGACTGAGCACATGCTGTCTTCGATCCAATCTGATCATGCACTGCCCTAACAAATCAGTCTTTGGGATTGAACACAACAGATACTGGCCATCCCTGTATCCCTGATCTGTACTGATATGTTTCTTATTGGCAATTGATCAATCAGCAAAGAGTCAGTCATGTTTACATGAATCTAACCAGGTGGCCGGGTGAGCCTGCACCCTCAGCTTGCACCCTTGTACTGAATTTCTGAACAGGGTTTATGTTTTATATTGATAGACAAGACAAGGCAGATTTTGGCATTCAGTACGTGAACACTGTGACTTGAAGATTATTTGATGCTAGCTGCCAGTTCTGTATAACATTCTCACAATCTTTGAAGCCTACTGCCACACTCTGTGTGTTGTGCAACTACAGTTTGCGGAGAAATTAAATTGGTTTACATTGTAATCTGAACTTCCACATTTTCACATTTTAATCTGTAAGTGAAACAGAAAGCTATCTTCAAAATTCACACCTCCAAATTTTGCAAAGGGAGTTGTCCAGTCAAGAAAAATGTACAACGAAGTGCACAATAGGTGACAGTGCTTATATTAAGTAAAATATCGTTCAAAAATTCATTATGTTAAAATTTCTTGGAAAATTCCTGTAGGAGACAAAAATGCATGCAGCAAGGCAAGTATTGCAATAATGTTATTACTTTTTTAACATGCAGCAATAATAGTAACTAACTACTTTATCTTAGAACTATAACTATAACTTCTCAAGCTTGGCTTTAAACTAAAAAGATGATTGCCACTTGGTCAACCTGCTTGTGGCTCAGTTAAGCTGTTAGAATTCAAAACAGAATCCATCTATTTAATTTTCCTGCACAGTTTTCTGTTACTTTTATCACATTTGGGATTGCTACATTGGCCAGTGTGGGAATGCGAACAGACAGAAGTTGAATCTGTCAGCCCTTTCTCTCTAAGTCTGGATTAGGCCACATTATTGAAAGCACTGCTCTGAATAGGGAAAGACTACTCCCTTAGAAACCCTGGAGTCACTTTCAGGGGGCTTAATGCTCCCTGCGCTTATAACAATGTGTGTGTGTGTGTGTATGTTTTTAAATTATAATGAGTAAATTGGCATATTCTATACTTCAGACTCAAATCCCATTTAACTCAAAATATAAAACTGTAAGACATTTTTCAGAAGCAATGCTTGAATGGAGCCAAATATACTGCAGCACAGAGACAAACAGCATTCCTGACTGATCTGTCAAGTACAACATATCTTATTTTTAGCTGTACAGCACAATAGAAACAATTTCGAGATTTGTTTGGGTTCCAATATCCATATCCCTGGGTCAGCAGTGCTCACATTCTCTGGATATGTGAAGTGGGGCACAGAGAACGAAAATGTTACCACACTGCAAATTGACAGGATAAAGCAGTGTGAGAAACGTGAATGCTATTCACATTTTTTAAAATCTTTTTTTGGTACTGTGGGTTAATTGACTTTCTTGATGTGTATATCTATCCCTGGGCTTCTTCCTTTCTCTAGAAGTACAGTTATTTGACTATGCTGTTGTTGTTGTTGTTTAGTCGTTAAGTCGTGTCCGACTCTTCATGACCCCATGGACCAGAGCACGCCAGGCCCTCCTGTCTTCCACTGCCTCCCGGAGTTTCGTCAAATTCATGTTGGTAGCTTCAGTGACACTGTCCAACCATCTGGTCCTCTGTCGTCCCCTTCTCCTCTTGCCTTCACACTTTCCCAACATCAGGGTCTTTTCCAGGGAGTCTTCTCTTCTCATGAGATGGCCAAAGTATTGGAGCCTCAGCTTCAGGATCTGTCCTTCCAGTGAGCACTCAGGGTTGATTTCCTTCAAAATGGATAGGTTTGTTCTCCTTGCAGTCCAGGGGACTCTCAAGAGTCTCCTCCAGCACCACAATTCCAAAGCATCAATTCTTCGGCGGTCAGCCTTCTTTATGGTCCAGCTCTCACTTCCATACATCGCTACTGGAAAAACCATAGCTTTGACTATGCGGACCTTTGTCGGCAAGGTGATGTCTCTGCTTTTTAAGATGCTGTCTAGGTTTGTCATCGCTTTCCTCCCAAGAAGCAGGCGTCTTTTAATTTCGTGGCTGCTGTCACCATCTGCAGTGATCATGGAGCCCAAGAAAGTAAAATCTGTCATATCTTCCCCTTCTATTTGCCAGTAGGTGATGGAACCAGTGGCCATGATCTTAGTTTTTTTTGATGTTGAGCTTCAGACCATTTTTGGCGCTCTCCTCTTTCATCCTCATTAAGAGGTTCTTTAATTCCTCCTCACTTTCTGCCATCAGAGTGGTATCATCTGCATATCTGAGGTTGTTGATATTTCTTCCGGAAATCTTAATTTCGGCTTGGGATTCATCAGTCCAGCCTTTCGCATGATGTATTCTGCATATAAGTTAAATAAGCAGGGAGACAATATACAGCTTTGTGGTACTCCTTTCCCAATTTTGAACCAATCAGTTGTTCCATATCCAGTTCTGACTGTGGCTTCCTGTCCCACATATAGATTTCTCAGGAGATAGATAAGGTGGTCAGGCACTCCCATTTCTTTAAGAACTTGCCATACTTTGTTTTGGTCTACACAAAGGCTTTTGTGTAGTCAATGAAGCAGAAATAGATGTTTTTCTGGAACTCTCTGGCTTTCTCCATAATCCAGCGCATGTTCGCAATTTGGTCTCTAGTTCCTCTGCCCTTTCGAAATCCAGCTTGTACTTCTGGGAGTTCTCGGTCCACATACTGCTGAACCCTACCTTGTAGGATTTTGAGCATAACCTTGCTAGTGTGTGAAATGTGCAATTGTACGGTAGTTGGAGCATTCTTTGGCACTGCCGTTCTTTGGGATTGGGATGTAGACTGATCTTTTCCAATCCTCTGGCCACTGCTGGGTTTTCCAAACTTGCTGGCATATTGAGTGTAGCACCTTAACAGTTTCATCTTTTAAGATTTTAAATAGTTCAACTGGAATGCCATCACCTCCACTGGCCTTGTTGTTAGCCATGCTTTCTAAGGCCCACTTGACTTCACTCTCCAGGATGTCTGGTTCAAGGTCAGCAACCGCACTATCTGGGTTGTCCGGGACGTCCAGATCTTTCTGGTATAATTCTTCTGTGCATTCTCGCCACCTCTTCTTGATGTCTTCTGCTTCTGTTAGGTCCCTACTATTTTTGTCCTTTATCATGTCCATCTTTGCACAAAAGGTTCCTTTAATATCTCCAATTGTCTTGAACAGATCTCTGGTTTTTCCCTTTCTATTCTTTTCCTCTATTTCTTTGCACTGTTCATTTAAGAAGGCCCTCTTGTCTCTCCTTGCTATTCTTTGGAAGTCTGCATTCCATTTTCTGTAACTTTCCCTATCTCCCTTGCATTTTGTTTCCCTTCTCTTCTCTGCTATTTGTAAGGCCTCGTTGGACAGCCACTTTGCTTTCTTGCATTTCCTTTTCTTTGGGATGGTTTTTGTTGCTGCCTCCTGTACAATGTTACGAGCCTCCATCCATAGTTCTTCAGGCACTCTGTCCACCAAATCGAGTTCCTTAAATCTGTTCTTCACTTCCACTGTGTATTCATAAGGGATTTGGTTTAGATCATACCTGGCTAGCTCAGTGGTTTTTCCTACTTTCTTCAGTTTCAGCTTGAATTTTGCTATAAGAAGCTGATGGTCAGAGCCACAATCAGCTCCAGGTCTCCATCTTTGGCTGCAGAGAATATAATCAATCTGATTTCGGTATTGCCCATCCGGTGATGTCCATGTGTAGCGTCGCCTCTTGTGTTGTTGGAAAAAAGTGTTTGTGATGACCAGCTTGTTCTCTTGACAAAACTCTATTAGCCTTTGCCCTGCTTCCTTTTGAACTCCAAGACCAAACTTACCTGTTGTTCCTTTTATCTCTTGACTCCCTACTTTAGCATTCCAATCCCCTATAATGAGAAGAACATCTTTCTTTTGTGTCAGTTCTAGAAGGTGTTGTAAGTCTTCATAGAATTGGTCAATTTCAGCCTCTTCAGCATGGGTGGTTGGTGCATAAACTTGGATTACTGTGATGTTGAAAGGTCTGCCTTGGATTTGTATTGAAATCATTCTATCATTTTTGAGATTGTATCCCTGTACAGCTTTTCCCACTCTTTTGTTGACTATGAGGGCTACTCCATTTCTTCTACGGGATTCTTGCCCACAATAGTAGATATGGTAATCGTCTGAATTGAATTCGCCCATTCCCGTCCATTTTAGTTCACTGACGCCCAGGATGTCAATGTTTATTCTTGCCATCTCCTGTTTGACCACATCCAGCTTACCAAGGTTCATAGATCTTACATTCCAGGTTCCTATGCAGTATTTTTCTTTGCAGCATCGGACTTTCCTTTCACTTCCAGGCGTGTCCGCAGCTGAGCGTCCTTTCGGCTTTGGCCCAACCACTTCATTAGCTCTGGAGCTACTTGTACTTGTCCTCCGCTCTTCCTCAGTAGCATGTTGGACGCCTTCCGACCTGAGGGGCTCATCTTCCAGCGTCATATCTTTTAGCCTTTTGTTTCTGTCCATGGAGTTTTCTTGGCAAAGATACTGGAGTGGCTTGCCAGTTCCTGCTCCAGGTGGATCGCGTTTAGTCAGAACTCTCCACTATGACCTGTCCATCTTGGGTGTCTCTGCACGGCATAGCCCATAGCTTCTCTGAATTACTCAAGCTCCTTCGCCACGACAAGGCAGCTATCCATGAAGGGGTATGCTGTTACAGAATACAAAATGAAGAAATAACCTTTCTGTGGGCTTTCATTTCTTTATTTTCTCTAGTACTGATGAGGAGGGAATCTATGGGACACAGACCCCACGTACTCTATAGTTTGATTTCATATGGGATAGCTGAGTTGGGAAGGCGAAGAGAGACATATTCTGGGAGATTGGGTATCAAAAAATGTGTGTGTGTGTGTGTGTGTGTGTGTGTGTGTGTGTGTGTGTGTGTGTGTGTGTGTGTGTGTGTGTGTGTGTGTGTGTGTGTGTGAGAAATTTGAGGGAGGGAGGGAGAGAGAGAGAAAGCAAACTCCACCCATTTTGGTTTCTGGCTCCACTCAGTACGCTCTCTATTGACTAATCCCATGCGTCTGTGGCCCGTCATAAAAAAAAGGCTCCCCGCTGTGTTTCAACAGTTCAAGATCAGTCTTGTGCAAATACTAATGCTGCATATTTTATCAGAAGCATCTAGTTTAGCCCTAAGTATAAAATGCGCAGCAAAAACCACCACCACCCTACTTTTACTTAGGCACTGATGGGAGCTGAACTAGCAGTGACAAACTATGAAGGGAAGCTTGGGGTCATGATGGATAATTTGATGAAAAGGTTGACAACAGCCAAGCTCCACCTCTGTACTTTGATATCAAACACTATTGGAATGGGGACTTGCTTCTCCTCCCTCTCCTGCTGCCGCCATCTGTGATGGCATCATCATCATCATCATCATCATCATCATCATATTAATAATAAAAAACCTCCATTGGATTTCCCAGGATTCCATTACAGGTTTTAGGCTGAACAGGGAAAGCACTGTTTCTGATTCTGGAAGAAGCTTTGATTAGACACAGAATAGGAAATAAAGGAGCCAGTACTGCAGTTCTGTCATATTTAATTATGACAAGACCACATTTGGAATCTGATCACCACACATCAGCAAGAGTCTTGCAGAGTCAGCAAAGGTTCAAAAAAGCCCAAGAAGGGAGGGGGGCAACCAGAGGATTCTGTAAATTTCCAATTTGGCAATCAATAATTGAACCTGGATCACAATCCACTTCAATTTGAACACATGTCCAGCATCATGTTCACATAAGACCCTTTCTTCTTGACTTTCCCCAATTTTTGCAGATGGAGGAACTGGGTTTGTGAAACTTGGATTTGTAGCACAGATATAATAGTGTGCTGTCAAATTGATCCTGATTTATGGTGAATCCTTTCAAGGTTTTTCTAGGTACTGAGCACTCTGGAGTGGTTTACTATTCCCTTCTTCTGGGACTGTGGAGTTTGCCCAAGACCACAGAGCCTGGCTCTTCTCCTACAAGGTACAGTGAGGAATTGAACTTTCAACCTCTGAGTCTGAGCAGACAGCAGGATTGTTTTCAAAGCAGCTGAAAATCTTAGCACTGGAATCAAGGGAGTACCATCTCTTTTTGCACAGGACTAGGGTTGCCAGATACATTGGTACCAAAAGGAGGACATAGAAAGACAAAAAGGAGGACAAAGGAGGACATATTGAATGTTTCATTTGAATTGTTCCAGATTAAACCCGCAATCAATACAATTTTATTACAATTGCTGCCAATAAACGTCTCTTAGTGAACTGACCAAGAAACAGTCATGTTAAAAAATAAAAATAAATTCAATGGAGGCTTTTTTCAAAATACCAAAAAACATTATTTAAACAGCTAATTGTACAATTATTACCTTAGAATCTTTATTAATTACACGACATATTCCTCAGAGGAGCCAACTTTTTGCAGAAGATCTTCATTAGCAATCACATATGCATAAAACTGTTCACAGGTAATATTCTTCAAATTGTACTTTGTGAGAATGATGCCTTTTACAGAGTCAGCTAAGAGTCTGTTCCTTTCCTTTGTCCATTGAGCATTAATCAAGGAGAACACTCTTTCCACATTGCCATTGTGTCCAGGAATACAGAAGAATAATTCATAAATTTTAAGTAACTCTGAAAAGGAACTTGCATTTGGGCAACTTTGGAAAAATAAACTCCACTGTTCATGCAAGAGTCTTTCAAAAAACTGTTCATTCTTGTCTTGCACAAATGATTTAAGATTGCAGTATTGGTCAAACAATTGCACATCATCCACAATAATACACAATAATGCAGTCACGTCCTTTTTTCATGGTTTTATGAAAGTCAGTCTCTCTCTCACATATACACATCCTCCCTCCCTCCCTCCTTCCCTAAATTTTCTACAATCTTACCTTTAAACAAGCTGATGAAGCCACCCGTCGCTCTCTCACACCTTCCTTCCCTCCTTAACTGGAGCTTTCCCTCCTCCTGCTTGCAGTCACCTCCGGCGGAAGCAGTCATTCACAAGCCGGATTGACTGCCCCGGGCTGTTCTACAGCTGTAACCAATCAAGCAGCCTTATCTCCGATCTCTGAAAGAACGGAGGGTTTACAAGTGCCCGCAACTAAAGAAGGTAGCAGGGAGAGGTGGCTTACAATTTGAGGTTCGGCTGCAGGGGGTGGGGGTGGGGGTGAAGATACAAAAGCCGGACATTTTAAAGCTTTTTAGCTTTGCCTGCCGGACAGAGAACATTAGCTTGAAAAGGAGGACATGTCCTCCTTTTGCCGGATGTCTGGCAACCCTACACAGGACACACTTCTCTATTTACAGCCCATCCACACTGAGTATTTGTTCAACTTTCCTCGCACTCATAATACCCATACTGCACCCCAATACCCTACATAACACAGGGATGAAACTGCCAGGTACTGATGTATTTTTGTTCTGGTTTGCTCCAATGCAGGATCAGCTCATGCAGACCTTAGTACCGGGTTGTTGCATGCAGATCCACACACTTGGTGGATGTGTGTTCTCTCTTGGTCAGACTCTACACTCGTGCCTCATGGACAGGTAGAGCAAGGTAGAAAATATAAGCCAAAAGGGAGGGCAATCTGTGCTGGGATGGAGATGTCAGAGAGCAATCCAGATGTGTGTGGACTAGAGCTACTGGGATAACCCAGTACACCACAATATAAATATGTTCCCAACATCTGGACACAAACACCAGACTGATCTATTCATATCTGCAACAATACCAGCACAATTGGGAACAATCTCAGAATGACTGGAGACAACACCACTGTGTGAACAAACCCTTAAGCATAGGCCAGAGGACTATATGCATAGGGAACAAAACAAATGTTGAGAAAATAGGTGTAATTGAATAAAAGACTGCAACAAGTTTCAGTTAAGTGGGGCGGGGGGAGGGGAGACCACAGCTTTAAATCAAGACTATGGCTAGAATTTCAGAGGCTGGCAGTGTAATAGGGTTCTGGGTTGTAAACCCATGGATAGTCAGGTTTAGCTGCAGAACCGTTTTCATTTGCTAGCATTCCACCCTTAAACCTGTAATGCAGTAATAAAAACATAGCAGTTCTGAGCATATGCAGAGTGCACCCCCCACTGCATAATCATAGTCATTCACGCAGACTGGACAAATTTTCAATATTGGATGACACAACAATACTTCACCTTCATGACTCTTTCTTCTGCTGCCTGCCATGCTGTATTCACAGATACCAGGAAGTAAAACTGGTTTTAAACAGAGCTGGCTAGACAGGCCCTGGTGATAAACAAAGTCATCTCTTTAAAAAAGCTCTTAAAGCACAGTGTAAAATCCATTTTTCAGAAAACTAGATTACAGTATTAAAAACAATGGTTCTACTGATGACCATATAATTTTAAGGCTGGGTATCTCTGGGGGCTTGTGACATGGAACTGAACAGAGCATATTTATCCATATTTTATTAAAATGCATAGCCAAAATATTTCACAATGACAAAGCCACCCAACTGACTTTGTATTTTTTCCAAATGCCCTTGTCACTTCACGCTTAGAAGAGGCATCTCCCTGGAAATCAGTAATTTTCCCATGGTTTGATAAGCCTATTTTTCAGACCCTATCTATGACCATCCTGCTTTCTGAGCTCTATTAAAGGTCATGTATATTTTTACTGGGTTATGTCTTTAATATTGCATTTAATATGATCTTTCCTTTTGTATGTAACAGGATGGATTGATTTACAGAAAGGCAACTGAAACTGATTTTAATCACAATAAAAACAAATGGTTTTCTTTAAATATATAAACAACATCTCAAGCAAAATGGTTTTATATTGCTAAAGAATCAGTGGCTTTCATCATCTCCATTAGCTTTTAATCAAAACACTACAGATAAGCAAATGTTGGTGAAAGAGGAAGGTAAGTAGCTTAAATTATATATGTGCACAAAGTGTGACTGTGCAAGACTGCTGTCCTGTCTACATGAGAATGCACATATTCTCTCAAGCTCAGTGGTGCATACTTTTGAGCAAACATGTACAAGATCAGCTTACACAAGTCACTGTCAAGAAACACCAGTTCAACGTATTGTTGCTTTAGTATTCTTATCTCTACCAATATTAATAGATTATCATAAAAATAACAGTAGAACATTACAATAAAAGGGTCACAATTCCACATTTATCATCACTATGGGACACTATCACTACAGTAAATAGCATGCCTGAAGAATGTTGTCCACTGAGTAGTATGACTATGGCCCCACATTTTGCTCTGGAAACTTAGCTAGCCCATCCTGATTTCTAGAGCACTTTCTTCATACATACACATAGCAGGGTAGTTCACACAATGAGATATTTTAAAGACAGATACAAGTCTAGCAAGTCTGTGGGGTAGTGTGGGTCACATGGGCCAACTCTGCTTCTATTATTGAAGCTACCGGCTACCATAGTCTCTACTGCCCATGCATTTGATACATGAATCAAAGACTGGGATCACAGGGTGCCCCAATACTCATATATGGATATCGTACAGGGCTTGGAATTAGGCAACATGGAAGAGTGTTTTTCTCCACATGAATTTACCCAGGTTATAAGATCTTCAGGAACCCCCTTTTTGGGGGGTTCTATCACCACTGAGATGCATCTGGTGTGATTTGAAAAAGGACATACTCAGTGGTACCCCAAGCTCTAGAACTCTCTATCAAGGGAGACTTTACTGCTTTTTTCTTTGTTGTCCATTCACTGACAGGAAAAGATTCTTTTAATCAGGCAATTCTTGGCTACATAGCCTGGCCTAGAGAGATTAAAGATTTTGGATTAACAATCAGCCTGAAGAAAACACAAGTCATAGGCCAGGGCGTGGACTCACCTCCCTCTATTACCATCTCTACACAAGAACTAGAGGTTGTTCATGATTTCGTGTACCTTGGCTCAACGATCTCTGACACTCTCTCCCTAGATGTCGAGCTGGATAAACGCATTGGCAAAGCAGCTACCATGTTCTCTAGACTCAAAGAGAGTATGGCTTAATAAGAAGCTGACGGCATATACCAAGATCCAGGTCTATAGAGCCTGTCCTGAGTACACTCCTGTACTGCAGTGAGTCCTGGACCCTTTGTGCACGGCAGGAGAGGAAGTTGAACACGTTCCATATGTGTTGTCTCCGACACATTTGTGGTATCACCTGGCAGGACAAAGTTCCAAATAGAAGTCCTAGAATGAGCTGGAATTTTTAGCATGTATACATTACTGAAACAGCGATGTCTACGTTGGCTCGGGCATGTCGTGAGAATGGCTGAAGGTCAGATTCCAAAAGATCTCCTCTATGGAGAATTAGTGCAGGAAAAGCGCCCCAGAGCGACACCACAGCTGTAATATAAGGATATCTGCAAGCAGGATCTGAAGGCCTTAGGAATGGACCTCAACAGATGGGAAATGTTGACATCTGAGCGTTCAGCCTGGAGGCAGGCGGTGCATCATGGCCTCTCCCATTTTGAAGAGACACTTGTCCAGCAGGCCGAGGCAAAGAGGCAGTCCCGAAACCAGCAAAATCAGAGAGCTGGGCAAGGGACAGATTGTATTTGTCTTCAGTGTGGAAGAGATTGTCACTCTCAAATTGGCCTTCCAGCCACACTAGACGCTGTTCCAAGACCTCTATTCAAATAGCATTACCATAGTCTCTCAAGACTGAAGGATGCCTACAGCCTGGCATACTATTGAAAGTTTCAACTGGTTAGGCTCATACATAACACTTCTGCCTTGACACTAACGTAATTACCATAGGCACAACATCAAGTTGTGTGCACATAGTTATGCAATATGGGTAACTATGGAATGGAGGTGATCAGTCTAGAAGGGTCTCTTCCTTATCTCCTATATCCAATTGCTCCATGATAAACATATGTGGTCTGCAGGATGCAAAAACCCATTCCATCTTTCCCAGGTTTATTTCCAACATATCTTATACACTTCCCTCAGTTTCTACCTCACATGTATCTTCCTTTCTGTCATAATCTTTGACAAATACATTGATCTAAGCCTTAGCTAATAATTAATTCTATACTTGATATCAGCCAAGATGCCAGGATCATTTGAAGAACTTCGCAAGAAGTCACTTGGTAATATCTACTACTCTTCTATAAGAGGCTCTGCCATGAAACAGAGGGTGCAGTCACACAGGTCAAAAGAGCCCCAGTTATATCAATTCTGCCATTATTTAAATTGTTCTAGAAATTTCCATTCACATGAGAAATGGGTAACATTGATTCATTTGGCCAGCCAATTGGTTTTTTTCCATCTCACCAGCATGGCCTTTTTAAAATGATCCCATCTCTGTATCATTCAATTTTTATCACTTAAGCACATGTGAACGTTGCTGTCTATTTACTTTGCAAATGGGTCAGGTTTTTGAGCGCCATGGCCACTGCATGGCCACCACGCTTGTACCTTTTTTTAAAAAAGCTTAGCGATAGAGTATATCACTTTTTCTTTTATATTTTTTCTCCACAAGTTTACCAATGTATCACTTAGCTGATGTCTCCCTATTGTAATTGTCATCCCCACTTTTATGCCGCTTATACATTTTTTCCCTAACAACTGACGAGGTGTCCATGGGCAGTTGTGGATCAAATTCCAATACTGCCTTCTACAGTTTTACATAATTACACATGAATACATATTCCACTTTAGCAATATATCACTTATGCTTTTTTAAAAAAGAAAATTGTAGGCCAGCAGGAACCCAGAAACAGGACGGAAAATTAATTGGTTTATATGAGATGGCACACGTAGCCTACAGAATCAGTACAAACAGCAAGAAATGTACCAGTTGAAATGACAGCCATGTGAATGGGCCCAGTGATATATATACCATGTGACTATAGATACAACTATATCAATATAAAAAGGAGGAAAAATAAAAGATTCAAATGGTTTGTGAGATTACACCCAAAGTGAGGCAGCTATCTGATACAGCAGATTTGAAGTGTCATGAAAGGCCAGTGCATTTTATTGTGATTTAATTTGTTGTTATTGTATTTTTACTACCAAGGATGGGGAGAAAGGCTTATGAGATTTTCTTCCTAAATAACTCAGATGTGCATGTTTGAGAGAGAGAGAGAGAGAGAGAGAGAGAGAGAATGATATTTTCTTCTCTGCCCGAGGCAGCAAACCTCTTGGCCTCTTTGCATATTAGTGAGTTGCTTTAGGTTATGCAGAAGCAAACTCTGAACCAGATACTTCCGGCTTCTCAGCAAATTCTTTTTTGCTTCTATGGTACACTAGCTTTCCAACGGTTATTCCTGGAATCTTTGAGGAGGTCCAAACCGAACCCATTAAAATGGGTACTATAAATTCTCCCGACCTGTGACGGACGGTCATGAAATGGAAACTCTTGTTATAGTTCTCCAGCAGTCAATGTGCCAGGGCAGGAGTTGTGTTATGATGACAAAAGCCCATGATGATTGGCCTGTCTTCTCAGCAAGGAGCAAGGATCCCCAAGTTCTTTCTCCTCTCCAAACCACATAGCCCTCGAGCCAGCTGTAAAAGATAGGAGGTGAAGGCGACAAGCAGCTTTCTTAAATACACACCACCTTCCCAGCTCCCCTCCCCAGCCTCCTCATCTCAGGAACTCTCAGCTGAGTGACAGCCTCTCTGGAGGTTGCGTGCGAGTGAGTTCAGCTGGTGCTGTGTGGTCTGGGTGTGTGGTCTCCAGCTTGGCCGAGAGGCTGCTAACAGGGTGGATGAGAGAGAGCAACACTGTTTACTTTAATTTATTTCGGATGCCGGAACTGTGCCCGGAGTTTCTCCTGAGCTTGATTCCACCGTTAGTGGCAGCAATCCCTCACAGCTGTGGTGCGGCCTAAAAATATGCGGTGAACTCTCCTCGACCAAGTGCTTTTGCAGCATCTGCTTCAAGTCCAGCCTGATAATCCCCTGTGACTCAGAAATCTTAATGGCACTGCTGAGTGCTGTGATTATTTTGGTTTTACTCTGTCAAGACAGACTATAAATATATCCTGCAGAAGATGGACTTTTTACTGGGTTATTTAAGGCAGGAATTAAGACATTAATAACTATATATATAAGATACATGGGGACGATCTGCTGCAGAGTTTCTTTTAAAATGTCTGCCACATTTCAGCTGTGGTTTTATAGCAGTCAAAATTTCTTGTCATTTGAGTGGGGTTTGCTTTGAGAGCCATTGTGATGCAGATCCTACAGTATTGGCACTGGACTTAGGAGTCACAAATATCATTGATCCTAGGCCAGTCATGGTCTTTTAGCCTGAGCTATCCCAAAGCATTGTGATGATAAAATGGGTGGGAGCCATGAACTCTGCATTGAAACGCAAGATATATGTGCAACTAATAAAGAATATAATGAGGCAACAGAAGATGACATCAAATTAAGTAATCTCAAATGGAGTTTAGCAGGGTTGTTGAGGATAGGACATTTTAGAGATCATTCATTCATAGGGTCACTATAAGACATGATGGCACATAACAACAACAAACTGATTGTGCCATTCGTTCAGCTACTTGTCTTTTGCTCTCCTTACTCCTTTTAAATGGCTTTGGATGAGAAACATACAAGTTTAGTTATTTATTTTACAGTTCTACTGATTTCATACTGTTGGTTGAACAGCCTATTCTACCAGAATAAGACTACAGTCTTGTACTTAATAATAAGACATACTGAACTTGAGAGGCTTAATTCCGAGTAGACATGTGAAAGATCACACTGAGGGGAAAAAACTTGCAAATTAAAATAGCTGTCATTTGCTTATATTTGCTCAACATGACTGTTGCTTAAAATAAATGAAGCTTTCATTATTTTTCTTCCTGTACTAAAATTACCTCTTACTTTATATGTGCTTATCTTTTCATTCAAAGTAGCTTACCGAGAGCTAAGGATTTTTATAAAACTAAATGTAGAATTCACGAACAATACTTGTTCAAAATAACAAGTCTCCTTTCATTATTTAAACAAACACGCATGTAACTCTTATTATGATTTGGAATTCCAACATTGTTTAGCTTATTCATTCCTAGTCTTTCCTGGCCACCTTGAAGGAAGGAATTTTGCATTATTGGTGTTGTGACAGAATAACTATTATATTGATAGCAGTGATGATTAAGGCTATAGCAAATCTATGGCTTTAAAGTTCTCCCAAGAGATTAAAAGAAAACCACAACCAGATTTTTAGAAATCTTATTTTGACATTTCAGTATGTGCCAGTTATCCTGAATGTGCCACTTTTTGCCAAATCCCAATTATTAGCCTCACCATGCCAGTCACAACCTAGGTATCATCCTAAAAGTTCAACTTCAAACAGTTTGAAGTTCTATTTGGAACAATAACAAAGAGGGAACACAGAGAGCTTCGCCATCAGGAACTGCCACAGTCTGGGAGTGACCCCTAAGAAGGCTCTCTTTTACATCTCCACCAAGCATATTTCCAACGGTGGTTGGGCTGAGAAAACAGCCCCGATGACATTCAGAAAACTACTACTGATATCAAACATACTCCTCTAGTTTCCACCCATGTTTGTCTCACAACCATGCTCGAAAACAGATTAAAATGCATCTAGATAATTTGTCTTATATGGAATCCCTTACTGCTAAGACACCGTACAATAAGGGAGACTTTCAAACAGGCTTGTCCAACAGGGCTTTGCGGGTCATAGCCAAAAGTCCACAGGAATTTTCTCAAAAGGAGAGAAGAAACCTGTATAATGGTACATTTTAGTATAATTTTTGAAGATAGCACACTCCACTACAAAACAACGCATCTGTCTGTGCACATTTTAAAAAATACAGATTTTGGATTTGAGAAAGCAAGTATGCCCCCTGTCCTCCAACAGACACCGAGACCCACTGGTAAGTGAATCTGACATAATAAGAGAGTAATGCACACAATATAATTGGCTTTAGAGCCTGTTCCCACTGTCAGAATAAACTGTCAGAGGGATTATTTTTTGGATTTGGGCAAGTGATTGGGTGGGCAGGCAAAGGAATGAGTGATTGGGCAAGTGAATGGGCAAAGGGGCAAATCAGTGAGGGAGCAACTGGGAGGGCAAAGAGGTGACTGGGAGGGTGATGGGGCAATTGCATGAGCAGAGGGGGTAATCAGGCAGGCATAGGAGCGATTGGGCAGGCAGCAGATATTTTTTTAAAATTCCTGCTATCTGGTATAGTACTGTATCCAGTTAGCAGGAATTCAAAGAGAAAGCGGATGGGGGTGTTCATATATACAGAATCAACTCCAATGAATCAATTCCACAGCCACCCCAAAATAAATGGATCCTCTGTCAGAGGAGCAGAAAAACTCACTCCCCTGCCATAGTGCTCCACGCATACACATACCTTGTGTGCAAGCTAAAATTTAAGACTTTTTAAAAAGGAGAATCCAGTAGAACCGTAGGTTTTATTGTCAGTGGAATCGAGCCCTTAGTCAACAACCGTCTCTGAACACTTTTTAAAGACACGTCCTAAATAGAACATATTATAGTAATCCAAACAGAATCTTGCCAAGACATATGTGACCGCAGCCTGAATTGGCTTGAAGTAAGAACAAGGAGATGCTCCCACTCTATTGTTTCAGGTTCTTGAGGCTGAATAATTCATGAGACTATAATTCAGTATAGATAGAATCCATATTCTTTAATCTGCTTTTAAACTAACCAAGAGCGCTGCTGTTTTATCCAGATTAAGCTTCAGTGTATTTGCTTCTCCATTACTGATATCACTTCTCTTAGTAGTTCCCGTACATTTCTGCCCCATAACCATACTTGAAATCAGATTGAAATAGGTTAAAATAAGCTGTCTCGTACAGAATCCCTTGCTGTTAAGACACCACTACATGCTCCAGCTCCTTGTCCCAGAATAGAATGCTGGATACAGGGCAGAAATTATTCAACACAATAGTTTTCATGGAGGGATTATTTTAAAGCTAAGTGTAATCATGGACTCTTTTGCTCTAGAAGCAAAAATGACTAACCTGAGGTCATTGTGCTTTGTGTATATCATGAGAAGACAAATCACATTGGGAAAGACAACAATGCTGGGAATAGCTGACGGCAGCATGAACAGAGGAAGACTGAACATAAGATGAATTGATTCAATAAAGGAAGTCAAAGCCTTGAGTTTACAAAACCTGAGCAGGGCTACCAATGATAAAAAATTTAAAGGTAATGGGGTTGCCATTATGATGTGACTTGATTGCACATAACAACAGCAAGGGTCAAGAACTCACATGGTAGGTCTCAATCTCCAAGATTAGTGTCCACATTCTGGTGTGAAAAAATGGCAGTTTCCACTATGGATTTGTTCATACAAAATACTGAACCCAAATAGCTAAGAATTATGGCTTATAGGAAATTATCAAGCATGTTGCTGTGCACACTGTATGGCTTGCTCCTATAACTCAGCATTGGTTGCAGTAACCAGCAACATAGAGTTACATCCACACCTGGCCTCTGGTTTGCTGCTTTTCTAATAAGCCAGGATTTGAAATCCATTTCTAAAATCCAATTATATACAAATTCTTCCAAGTCTAATTTATTGAAATATAGACAAACATTTTATGCCTGGCAAGTCCCTGATTCCTGCAGTTGCTCTACTTGCAAGACTAGCCAAATGGGCCTAATGAGTCTCTCTGCACCAGCATGCAGAACTCTGCCAGAATTATGTGCAATTGTGGCTTACCATTTGGGGGCAATGCCTATCTGTTGAGTGTGCTGAGATACCTTTTGTCACAGAGGGTGAGAAAATTTGTGAATATTCATTACATCCATACCTCCAGATATTTTGGATTGCAACATACATCAGCCACAGATAGTCTAGCCAACGGTAAAGTATCATGGGAGACAGTCTAAACATCCGGAAGGCGTCAAACTGGGGAAGGCACTCTATTACACAGGTGGAGAATTGTTTTGGACAACAACAACCGCAATCCCTTAAAACCTGCTGTGTTGGTTGGGGCTTCTGGAAGTCAACGTCTAGAACACCTGAAGGACCAAAGATTGTCCACCTCTAGCCTCTCATAATGGATGGAAGAATTACTCTGCAATATACCCTGTTTCCCCGAAAATAAGACAGGGTCTTATATTAATTTTTGCTCCAAAAACACATTAGGGGTTATTTTCAGGGGATGTTTTATTTTTTTCATGTACAACAATCTACATTTATTCAAATACAGTCATGTCATCTTCTGGTTGCTGCACAATGGTGGAGGGCAGGGTTTCACTTAACTAGGGCTTATTTTAGGGGTAGGGCTTATATTACGAGCATCCTGAAAAATCATACTAGGGCTTATTTTCAGGTTAGGTCTTATTTTCGGGGAAACAGGGTAGTATTGTTCCAAGTTTTATTTGAATAATGTGTTTAAGTGCTGTGCCTTTTTTTAAAATATGGGAGAGAAGAATCTCAGATGATGCCTGCTTAGACTATATTTACAACCTCTTAAAAATGTATTATTTTCAAGGAAATACTGCATTTTCTCTTGCACAAATTTAGACAGATTTAATACCTTAATTGCCTAGAACTGAAAAATTAAGTGACTTATTTTTAATTAAGTGAGTGATATTCCTAATGAAAATAGAACACACCAACAAGATTTTCAGGGCTGAGTTTTGAAGCTTTCAAAAGTATCTGTCATATTAAGTATAACAATTTGTTGATAATAGACATTGGTCAAAACTTGAAAAAAAATCTATAATGCCGTTGAGTCTTTGCTTCATGCTTGCCATTCCAGTGGGGATTTTTAAGTGTTCTGCAATAAGCATGGAAATGCTTGAATAGAAATATTAGATTTTGGGAGGCTCAGCATTTTCATTACATGTATCCATATTGTAATGGAAAGAGGTAAAGTGTGCCAGTTTTTGAAATCCAATAAAGCATGCTGCAATATTTTCTAATATTACTGTCTAGTATAGACTTAATTCAAGGGCATCACCTGAATGCCTTGGCATTATAGACTAGGAGGGAAGGGAATTGGGGGAAAGTGGACAAAGAAAAAAGTCCAATATATTTTCTTTTCCATTATGTTACTATTGCTTTTCTGAAAATTCCATTAGTATAGACCTTTATTTTGACTTTGGGAGAACCTTTCCTCTCCAAGTGTGTCCATAACTTATTAGGAGACTTTTGCTGGTGCAAATGGTAGGTATATTAATTTCTTGTTCTTTATATTTATCCATCTTGTTCTTACACATGCATCTCCTATGGTCATTTCAAATTCACAATTGATGAGATTTTAAATTATTCACCAGCAGATGCCTGATGGGTGTAATTGTATTCTTTACCAATAAAAAGACTGATACAGCATCAGAGTTCAAGCACCAGAGGGCTCCCATTTGTGCTAGAAAAGCAGGGTTTAAATAGAATAAAAAGAATAGTATGTGTTTTTTCTTAGTTCAGTTCAAACTTATTTATGCTTTGAATGAGTACTGTATCAGTATCAGTACTGTACTGCTTCTTGCCTCACCGTTCAGTCTAAATAAAAATTTACAAATATTCAAGGTGTGATGCTGAGCAAATCAAACACAGTAAAGGGCCTCTGCCCACTGCTGGAATAAACCAGCAGAGATGGGGGTGTTTTGGATTCTGGCTAAAGTCACATGGACTTTCACCCAAATCCAAAACTTTTGTGGCAGTGTGCACATCCTCGCCGTGTCTTCCTCCTCCAACTCCCTGCCTTCCTCCTCCAGCTCCCTGCTTCCACCATTCTGCCTCCAATCAGGTGTGTCTGGTCAGCCAGGATGGGTAACGGCAGAGAGAATGGAAAGGGAGGGGGAAGAGGACAAGAGGGAAAGGGGTGAAAGTGGGAGGGCCACTCTGGTGCCTGAGTGGTGGGTGAGCAGACAAGCAAAAGAGTAGGGCAATCAGGTGGGTGGCAAACGAGAAGGGGCAACTGGACAGGTGAACGTGCGATAGGGCAGGCAGGCGGGGGGCGAATGAGCAGGGGAGGCAACCAGCAGATGAAAGGGCGATCAGGGCAAGTGATGGGGGATGGAAGAATGATTGAGTGGGTGGGCGGGCATTTGGGTGAGCAAGGTGGGCAGTGGGCAGACACCAGCTTTTTCAGCAAGCCCAGTGCTTTTGTTTTTATTGTTTTAATTCCTGCTAGCAGGTAGCAGGAAGTTTTTAAAAAACAAATGGAGTGTTCGCCTGTGTGGAATCAATTCCAATGAATTAATTCCATACCCACCCCAAAAGTAAACAGACCTTTCTCAGGGGAACAGAAAAATTCACTCCCCTTGCACAGTTGGTGCATGCATGCACATCCCTTGTGTGTACACTAAGACTGAAATTTTTTTTTTTTAAAGGAGAACCCTGTAGGCTTTATTGTCAGTGAGACTGAGCCCTAACATTTCCCACTAAAACGATATCTATGGTAATAAAAAAAGATGAGTACTGGTATCTGTTTTTTCTGAATCATTGTTCCAAGACCATGGTACTGAGACATGTTAAACGTGGTGTGCACGGGGGTTGTTCAGTGTTTAGAACATAATAATTTTAATGTGTCCATATATCTGAATTTTGCAATACCATGTTCAGATAAAAAGGTGGCAGAGTTCTAACTATTGCATATGTTTGCAGTTGAAACAGTTTAAAACTAGGGCTGGCGGGATAGTACAAGGGACAGAGTTATAGACCTTTATCCTTTTGCCTGCTGAGGGACAGCTTTATCACAAATATGGAATTGGTAAACCACTTCTTTCACTTCTGTAGGAGTGCACCATGATAAGATTTATGTCCATAAAGACAGATAGCTGTGACTTCATTCATGCACGCTCAGTGTGCCCAATTCTGATACTTGTGCAGCTTTGGTTGTAGTCTTTAGTACATCAAAAGTTTTCTGGTCGATGAAAAGACAAGTATACAAGGTAGCAACTGAATAAAGGTATCATATTATTGCACTTTCCCCCTAAGTTATAGCAATCTATGCAGCAGCAGACTTTTGGGCAAGATAGAATAAATATTTTGGAAATTTGAAGTCCTGCCATCTTACCAGCCAAGTCTGGCTCACAGAAACAACTGTCTAAACTATGGATCAATTTCTGTTCTCTCACAACTGTGTGGAGTGATGGTGACCACAAATTTATTGTGGGAGCAGCTTCTCATAATCAGAAGCCAACTTTAAAAGGTTTATGCAGTGAATGGTAAAGGCCTCTGATTCCATTCAACGTATATGTAAAAACATTGTCCGGCTTAGTTCTTGTTACATGATGCCCCCAAAAAACGTGCAGTTAATGTACACTTGAAGGAAACAGAATTTTACTTTATTTAACAAACCAGAGTTCAATATATTAAGCCATCAGAATCAAATACTTTGTTTACTTTCAGACAAATGCACCTCATGTTTTCAATACACCAAATAAATGAGTTCAACAATCATATATCCTATTGGAATTTAGCAACCTTTGTATGCTGCCTTTGACAGGTTTTGGCTGGGAGGGATCTTTCTAGACTGGGGTGACTGTCAATCAATCCAGCAGCAACCAATTGTTCCCTCTGCCTCAAATGTTGAAGAGAGCCATCTCTCTCTGCTTAAGCCCTTTTCCTGCTCTTATCCAGTCAGTGGACAGTTAGCAACGTAGTGTGCCAGTGAACAATTAGTGTCCATCAGTTATGTACAGTGGTGCCTCGACTTACGAACGTCCCGACATACAACCATTTCGAGTTACGACCAGCTCTGGCTGCAAAATTTTGCTTCGACTTGTGACCGGAGCTTCGAGTTATGAACAGAAAAAGGCAGTGGAAAAAGGCGAGGAATTCAAATTGCTAACCGTTGGTAGGCGAAGAGGCTGCTTCTTTGTAGCTCTTTCGCCCCAGCAGTTAGAGCAGGGGTCTCAAACATGCGGCCCGGGGGCCATTTGCGGCCCGCCGGATGATAGTTTGTGGCCCCCGCCTTGCCTCCCCCCCGAAGCACCCACGCGTCCTCTGCTGTCAAGTCGCTCCCGGCCCGTCCTCGAAGAGCACCTCCAAGCCGCCAACAGCTGCCGCCGCCACCGCCACCTCTTCCAGGGAAGCGGCTCTCTGGCTCTTTTTCTCTCTTGGCACCCCCAGCACCAGCCTGGCCAGCGGCCGCCTCAGCACCCGGCGGTGCTTCCTCCTCCTCCTCCTCTTCGTCCTGCTTCAGCCGCCTCGGCTCTGGAGGCTGCCTGGGCTCGCCTCGCAAAGTTTGCTCCTCTGTCGTGGTGGGGGTAGCTGCTGCTGCTGAGTGCGCCTTTTTTTTAGGGGGGCCCTCAGAGGAAGGTTGCCGGACCTCCGTGTGTGTGTGTGTGTGTGTGTTTGTGTCCATGCGCGTGCACGCACCTGTGGGGGGACCCCGCCCCGTTCTGTTTAATTTCGTGGGTACCGGTGGGGGCTTTTCTCCTTTGACAAGGTGAATTCCGTGAGGGTTTTTTTTTTTTTTAATTTTATGTCGTGCCCTCCTCCCCCCCCCCCCCGGTTAAGCGGTCGCCGGCACTCCCTCCCTTCTCCGCTTCTTTGTGCTGCTGCTGCTGCTGGTGGTGGTGGTGGTGAAGAAGGAGCCAGAGGGGGTTGTGGTTGGGCGACGAGGGCTCGCACGCCCCTCCTCCTCCTCCTCGGAGCCCCAGCTGGGCTAAGGAAACTCCTGGGCGGCTTCCTCGGGCTCTTGCTCTGCTTGGCGGAAAATCTGATGCGGCCCAGCCTCACCCAGACTCTGCCTCCAGCGGCCCCCAGGTGAATTGAGTTTGAGACCCCTGAGTTAGAGAGTGTGCGATCGGAGGAGGCTTCGGACTGCCTAGTAAGGTAAGGTGCTGCTTTCTGCTTTTTAAAAACTGTTCTGGGTGGGTTTTGCAGCGTGGTTTTGGGCTGGGGGGGGTTATATTTCTGTGCTGTGATGGGTCTTGCAGTCTTTGTTTTTTTGGGGTTTTTTTCTCTCGTTTCCGATGGGTCTTGCAGGGTTTGTTTGCTTTTTGGGGTTTTTTTTCCCCATTTCCGATGGGTCTTGCAGGGTTTGTTTGCTTTTTGGGTTTTTTCCCCCCCATTTCCGATGGGTCTTGCAGGGTTTGTTTGCTTTGGGGTTTTTTTTCCCCATTTCCGAAGATTCTTGCATGGTTTGTTTGCTTTTTGCTTTGCTTTTTTTGCATTGCCGAAGGGTCTTGCACAGTTTGTTTGCTTTTTGCTTTCCTTTTTTTGCATTTCCGAAGGGTCTTGCACGGTTTGTTTGCTTTTTGCTTTTTTTGCATTTCCGAAGGATCTTGCATGGTTTGTTTGCTTTTCTTTTCTTTTTCCCTTCGGCCAGAACGGATTAATCGCGTTTCCGATGGGTCTTATACGGTTTGTTTGCTTTTTGCTTTGTTTTTTTTTGCATTTCCGAAGGGTCTTGCACGGGTTGTTTGCTTTTTGCTTTGCTTTTTTTGCATTTCCGAAGGGTCTTGGACGGTTTGTTTGCTTTTCTTTTTTCTTTTCCCCTTCGGCCAGAACGGATTAATCGTGTTTCCAATGGGTCTTGCAGTGCTTTTTTTGGGGGGGGGTGTGATTTTTTTCTTCGGGCGGAATGGATTAATTGCATTTCAATGCATTCCTATGGGAAATGGTGCTTCGACTTACGGCCATTTCGAGTTACGACCGGAGTTCCGGAACCAATTAAGTTCGTAAGTCGAGGCACCACTGTAGTTAGTGATGTAGACAATAAGAAGATTATGAATCAGTAAAGTTCTATTCATTTCAACAAGTCATTATTTTTTATCTTTTTGACCTGTTAAACTGAGTAAATTTAACTTTTTACTCTTTCTCTTACCAGTGTCTGAATTATTGAGACAGTAAGTGCCAGTTGATTAGAACAAATAGGGGGCAGTCTACTGTAGGGAGTCTTGAAGTTATTTCTGCTCTGTATACACCCCTGCACAATCTTCTGTGCACTTGAGTTTTTTTTAGCCACAAAATTTTATACTCTGCCAAGACATCCCATGATAGAAGTTGGCTCATCTACATAATTGGTGAAGCATACCTTGCACTGATAGGAATATTGGTTATATAGTTTTTAATTATATATTTTGTTCAACTGTACAACCACAGGAACAAAACGGGTAACTTTATCACTGCCCCCAGCTTCTGCCAGATATGTTGAGGAGCCATATCCACTGGTACAGTCATGTCAAAAGTGTTAGGGAGGTTTTGCATTCCAGCTTCTATTGTATTATCTGTATCATATTATGTATTTTTCTGAACCTGTCGCTAGCTTCAACTTCCATTCTGTGCATACGCCGCTGTAGGATTTAGATCACCAATGCATGGAAAATTCATGTTGGCTTTCTAGAGCAGCCCTGCCATTATGAAAATAATTGACAACAACTTTGTTTCCAATCTTCCTCTACACAAGTGAAAGTGACACAAGGGGAAATCCCAGAAGCTGACTTCTTTTTTCATCAGTTAACCACTTTGCATGCAAACACAAAGCTGTTTATCAGGGCTGTTTTTCAACAAGTGTAAATGGTAGTGGGCACAAGAGGGGATCTTGTAGAGTAGACCATCCTAAGCGCTGCCATTAGTGCTGTTAACATTCAGGCTGCCCTTCACTATGTAAAGCTTGGCATCTTTTTTCCTGCTGGCAACACAGGTACGATATTGCACAGCAATATCTGGTTATTTTGGGGGTTTTTGAACTGTGGACACAGGAGCACAATATCCCATATTCATAAACTGGAAGGATTTTGAAAAATCAAATTTCCTGGCTTTTTAAAACAGGAGTTTAAATATACATGCACTACACAGAAATTCCAACAGAAATTTCCGTTACATAGAATTGCTAGAGGATTCCAGAAGATGAGCACATGATCTGTACTATTGTTATTAGGAGAAGACTGAGGCAAGAACAGCTTAGATGTGGCTGCAGTCTCTCTGTGCCAAAATATTTTGAACGGCTGTTTTGGACCTTAATGAAATGGTAAAGCAAAGGTGCGAGTAGGTACAACACATACAATGAAAAAACATACACGCTCTTTAACCTCTCTGTTAAGCTAATGTTGCCATGCCTCCTCCACTGAATGCAGACTAGAAAGTTATGTTCAATTTCAAAACCCTTTCTTTGAATTGTATATATATTTTCCAAAAGATAGCCCTTTGGCTTTTGAAATATAAAAAAAGAAAGAGGTGGAAATTAGCAAAAGAATGTTACTTGAAACCAAGGTTAAAATCATCCATACTGTTAAAGACAGTGAAGAAAGATGGGGACAAAATTCAACTAATTTGAAATGTGGTGTTAAAAGGATTGTGAAACAGACACACACAAAACAGCTTTAAGAGCTGGTGGGTGCTCAAGTCAAGCCTTAACTCTCACTCGAGCAGACTAGAAAGTTATGTTCCAATAATGTTCCAATTTCAAAACCCTTTCTTTGAATTGTATATATTTTTCCAAAAGATACGCCTTTGGATTTTGAAATATAAAAAAAGAAAGAGGTGAAAATTAGCAAAAGAATGTTACTTGAAACCAAGGTCAAAATCATCCATACTATTAAAGAAAGACAGTGAAGAAAGACGGGGACAAAAATCAACTAATTTAAAATGTGGTGTTAAGAGGATTGTGAAACAGACACACACAAAATAGCTTGAAGAGCTGGTGGGTGCTCAAGTCAAGCCTTAACTCTCACTCCAGCAAAAATGAGTCAACTGACACTATCCTATCATGCACATATAATGGAAATACAGAAGTGACCAGAATAGACTACTGTATATAGCTGGGGAAAGTGGGGTGGTGCAGTAGGAACAGAGAAAGATCTAATATGAGATAGTTGACTCAACAGAGGAAGCCACAGATCCTAGTTTGCAAGATCTGAGCAGAACTTAATGGGAAAGGCAATATTGCTGCAAGTGGGGGCAGTACGAAGATTAAACAACCTAATATGAGATGTTGTTGGTTTGCAAGATCTGAGCAAAACTGTTAATAATAGGACATTTTGCAAATCAGTAACTCAGTCACTAGATATCAGAAGTGACTGGACGGCACAGCATGTTTTGAGTTTTGCATCGTGACAAGATGGGTGGAATAGGTACCCAAGCTCTGCTAACATTAGGTCAGCCCACCCCCAACCTCAATGAAAAAAAACCAGTACTTTGACAGCTGAAATGAGCGAGCTTCTGAAGATTTATTCTATCCTTTCAAAATATATTGAACACCAGAAATAGAAACTCTTTTCAATGTCTGTTTGGCCAGAAGGGAGTTAAAAGGTTTTCCTCCTGATAGTCATTTAATTTGGTCCTAACTGACAGGGCCAAAAGTTCAGATCTCATGGGTCCCTCTCAAACTGAAATTATGTTTACGTTTAAAACATTGGTGTTTCTAGGAAACCCAAAAATTCAAGACTTTCCCCCCCCCTTTGAAATTTGTTGTTGTTTAGTCGTTCAGTCGTGTCCGACTCTTCGTGACCCCATGGACCACAGCATGCCAGGCCCTCCTGTCTTCCAATGCCTCCCGGAGTTGGGTCAAATTCATGTTGGTAGCTTCGGTGACACTGTCCAACCATCTGGTCCTCTGTTGTCCCCTTCTCCTCTTGCCTTCACACTTTCCCAACATCAGGGTCTTTTCCAGGGAGTCTTCTCTTCTCATGAGATGGCCAAAGTATTGGAGCCTCAGCTTCAGGATCTGTCCTTCCAGTGAGCACTCAGGGTTGATTTCCTTCAAAATGGATAGGTTTGTTCTCTTTGCAGTCCAGGGGACTCTCAAGAGTCTCCTCCAGCACCACAATTCAAAAGCATCAATTCTTCGGCGGTCAGCCTTCTTTATGGTCCAGCTCTCACTTCCATACATCGCTACTGGAAAAACCATAGCTTTGACTATGCTGACCTTTGTCGGCAAGGTGATGTCTCTGCTTTTTAAGATGCTGTCTAGGTTTGTCATCGCTTTCCTCCCAAGAAGCAGGCGTCTTTTAATTTCGTGGCTGCTGTCACCATCTGCAGTGATCATGGAGCCCAAGAAAGTAAAATCTGTCACTGCCTCCATATCTTCCCCTTCTATTTGCCAGGAGGTGATGGGACCAGTGGCCATGATCTTAGTTTTTTTGATGTTGAGCTTCAGACCATTTTTTGCACTCTCCTCTTTCACCCTCATTAAGAGGTTCTTTAATTCCTCCTCACTTTCTGCCATCAGAGTGGTATCATCTGCATATCTGAGGTTGTTGATATTTCTTCCGGAAATCTTAATTCCGTCTTGGGATTCATCCAGTCCTGCCTTTCGCATGATGTATTCTGCATACAAGTTAAATAAGCAGGGAGACAATATACAGCCTTGTCGTACTCCTTTCCCAATTTTGAACCAATCAGTTGTTCCATATCCAGTTCTAACTGTTGCTTCCTGTCCCACATATAGATTTCTCAGGATAAATAAAGGTGGTCAGGCACTCCCATTTCTTTAAGAACTTGCCATACTTTGTTTTGGTCTACACAGTCAAAGGCTTTTGTGTAGTCAATGAAGCAGAAGTAGATGTTTTTCTGGAACTCTCTGGCTTTCCCCATAATCCAGCGCATGTTCGCAATTTGGTCTCTAGTTCCTCTGCCCCTTTGAAATCCAGCTTGTACTTCTGGGAGTTCTCGGTACACATACTGCTGAAGCCTACCTTGTAGGATTTTGAGCATAACCTTGCTAGCGTGTGAAATGAGTGCAATTGTACGGTAGTTGGAGCATTCTTTGGCACTGCCCTTCTTTGGGATTGGGATGTAGACTGATCTTTTCCAATCCTCTGGCCACTGCTGAGTTTTCCAAACTTGCTGGCACATTGAATGTAGCACCTTAACAGCGTCATCTTTTAAGATTTTAAATAGTTCGACTGGAATGCCATCACCTCCACTGGCCTTGTTGTTAGCCATGCTTTCTAAGGCCCACTTGACTTCACTCTCCAGGATGTCTGGCTCAAGGTCAGCAACCACACTCTCTGGGTTGTCCGGGACATCCAGATCTTTCTGGTATAATTCTTCTGTGTATTCTTGCCACCTCTTCTTGATGTCTTCTGCTTCTGTTAGGTCCCTACTATTTTTGTCCTTCATCATGTCCATCTTTGCACAAAAGGTTCCTTTAATATCCCCAATTGTCTTGAACAGATCTCTGGTTTTCCCCTATTATTTTCCTCTATTTCTTTGCACTGTTCATTTAAGAAGGCCCTCTTGTCTCTCCGTGCTATTCTTTGGAGGTCAGCATTCAATTTTCTGTAACCTTCCCTATCTCCCTTGCATTTTGTTTCCCTTCTCTTCTCTGCTATTTGTAAGGCCTCGTTGGACAGCCACTTTGCTTTCTTGCATTTCCTTTTCTTTGGGATGGTTTTTGTTGCTGCCTCCTGTACAATGTTACGAGCCTCCATCCATAGTTCAGGCACTCGGTCCACCAAATCGAGTTCCTTAAATCTGTTCTTCACTTCCACTGTGTATTCAGAAGGGATTTGGTTTAGATTATACCTGACTAGCCCAGTGCTTTTTCCTACTTTCTTCAGTTTAAGCTTGAATTTTGCTATAAGAAGATGATGATCAGAGCCACAATCAGCTCCAGGTCTTGTTTTTGCTGACTGTATAGAGCTTCTCCATCTTTGGCTGCAGAGAATATAATCAATCTGATTTCGGTATTGCCCATCCGGTGATGTCCATGTGTAGAGTAGCCTCTTGTGTTTTTGGAAAAGTGTTTGTGATGACCAGCTTGTTCTCTTGACAAAACTCTATTAGCCTTTGCCCTGCTTCCTTTTGAACTCCAAGGCCAAACTTACCTGTTGTTCCTTTTATCTCTTGACTCCCTACTTTAGCATTCCAATCCCCTATAATGAGAAGAACATCTTTCTTTTGTGTCAGTTCTAGAAGGTGTTGTAAGTCTTCATAGAATTGGTCAATTTCAGCCTCTTCAGCATCGGTGGTTGGTGCATAAACTTGGATGACTGTGATGTTGAAAGGTCTGCCTTGGATTCGTATTGAAATCATTCTATCATTTTTGAGATTGTATCCCAGTACAGCTTTTCCCACTCTTTTGTTGACTATGAGGGCTACTCCATTTCTTCTACGGGATTCTTGCCCACAATAGTAGATATGATAATCGTCTGAATTGAATTCGCCCATTCCCGTCCATTTTAGTTCACTGACGCCCAGGATGTCAATGTTTATTCTTGCCATCTCTTGTTTGACCACATGCAGCTTACCAAGGTTTATAGATCTTACATTCCAGGTTCCTGTGCAGTATTTTTCTTTGCAGCATCGGACTTTCCTTTCACTTCCAGGTGCATCCGCAGCTGAGCGTCCTTTCGGCTATGGCCCAACCACTTCATTAGCTCTGGAGCTACTTGTACTTGTCCTCCGCTCTTCCTCAGTAGCATGTTGGACACCTTCCGACCTGAGGGGCTCATCTTCCAGCGTCATATCTTTTAGCCTTTTGTTTCTGTCCATGGAGTTTTCTTGGCAAAGATACTGGAGTGGCTTGCCAGTTCCTGCTCCAGGTGGATCGCGTTTAGTCAGAACTCTCCACTATGACCTGTCCGTCTTGGGTGTCCCTGCACGGCATAGCCCATAGCTTCTCTGAATTACTCAAGCCCCTTTGCCAACACAAGGCAGCAATCCGTGAAGGGTTTGAAATAGCTACTCTCAATACCAATTTCAAATATCAATGAAATTCAAAGTACTAAATGCTATGCAAAAGCAATAAAAATCAAAGCAAAAAACTGGCTTATTCCATGCTTAAGAAACGATGCCCCCGCCCATGCTTCTCTCCCTGTGGAGAATAGTCAAACCCCACCCTATTCTCAGTCTCTCCACTACGATACTCTATAGTAAAATTTAATTACAGGACTGAAACCATCAACCTAGAAAACCCAACCACATCAACCCTCTCCCCACCCCGCAAACCCAAAAACCTACACCTTCTACCCCGGCGAAGACCCGGCGTTTATACTGTCTCGCGTCAGTTTCCCCCACGAACCATATCTGGGGGTGGGTACAACTATCACCACTCCCTCCTCTCATTGGCTGAGGTAGACTGAATGACAGTCGAGGCTTGGCCAACCAGGACTATCTCTGCGTCCTGTCACGTGCGCTCGCCGGCTGGCAGAGCCTACCGGGTCCTACTTCCTGCTCGGCTCCTGTCACGTGTGCGTCGTCACCTCTTTGCGGGGACCTGCCTGCCTGCCTGACTCCGCCCCTTCTGCGAGCTGGTCACTCAGGCGCCGCCTACGGCTTTTCCCACTTTCGGCTGCGGAGTTGCGCGTCAAAAAGGGGGTAGGTAGGTAGTTCCTGTAATTGACTGCTGTCAAGGGGGATGCGAAGGTGCTGCTGCTGCTGGCGGCGCCTTACTCACGAGGTGGCTGAGGGACCCCTCTGTGGCTGGAGAGCCCAATGCTGGGCGCTCCTGTGAGTCAGCCAAGCGGTCCCGTTAGGCAAGGCTTTATTTTATTTTATTTGAGCCGGAACTGGGCGGCAACACCCATCGTTGCCGGAACCACCTTGTGAGTACGTAAGGGAATTACAACAACCCTTAAAAAGTATTTCGGTCGGATTCACTGGCTTGGCCAGAGGCTTCCCGTCTGGGCCTGGCCACCTCCTTCGGTGGGTCAGCGGAGACTATCCTATCATGCACATATAATGGAAATACAGAAGTGACCAGAATAGACTACGTATATTGTTGGGGAAAGTAGGGTGGTGCAGTAGGAACAGAGAAAGATCTAATATGAGATACTTGACTCAACAGAGGAAGCCACAGATCCGAGTTTGCAAGATCTGAGCAGAACTTAATGGGAAAGGCAATATTGCTGCAAGTGGGGGCAGTAGGAAGATTAAACAACCTAATATGAGATGTTTTCAAAATCTGAGCAAAACTGTTAATAATAGGACATTTTGGAAATCAGTAACTCGGTCACTAGACATCAGTTTTGCATCGTGACAAGATGGGTGGAATAGGTACCCAAGCTCTGCTAACATTAGGTCAGCCCACCCCCAACCTCAATGAAAAAAACCAGTACTTTCACAGCTGAAATGAGTGAGCTTCTGAAGATGTTATTCTATCCTTTCAAAATATATTGAACACCAGAAATAGAAACTCTTTTCAATGTCTGTTTGGCCAGAAGGGAGTCAAAAGGTTTTCCTCCTGAAAATCATTTAATTTGGTCCTGACAGGGCCAAAAGTTCAGATCTCATGGGTCCCTCTCAAACTGAAATTATGTTTACTTTTAAAATATTGGTGTTTCTAGGAAACCCAAAAATTCAAGACTCCCGCCCCCCTTTGAAATAGCTACTCTCAATATCAGCATTATAGCTACAGGTGCCCAGATTCCTTCCAAATAAAAAAGGGGCTGGGATTAAACATTCTCTGTTGAGACAAGCAAGTCTGGCCTCTTCAGTGTATTCAATCTATTTTAAATCTTCAGACACAAAAGGTCACTGGCATGGGGGAAGATTTTTTAAAAATGCAACTCAAAAACCATTTGCCTTAACGTCCCCAAATTTGGCACAAAGCAAGGGCAGTCTATTTTCTACATCTGTGCGGATCCAAGGTCCCGCCTCAAAGTTAAAATGTTTTCTTTGGGGTCTCCCTCAGTTGAATTGGCTAATGGAATACTCAATTCTGCTGTCACACAGTTTTACTGCATACTTGTGCAGCAATAATATAGAGGAGTCTTCTATCCAGTGGCTAACTGTGATCCAGGGGGAAGAGAGGGTCGCATCTAATTCATCTGCCTATTGCAAGGGACACCTAGTTCCTCACAGTAGTTGGGGGGGGGGGGGAGGGAAGTAACCAGAAAAGAAAACTCAAACTATCAAAGAAATTCAAAGTACTAAACGCTATGCAAAAGCAATAAAAATCAAAGCAAAAAACTGGCTTATTCCATGCCTAAGAAACGATGCCCCCACCCATGCTTCTCTCCCTGTAGAGAATAGTCAAACCCCACCCTATTCTCAGTCTCTCCACTACGATACCCTATAGTAAAATTTAATTACAGGACTGAAACCATCAACCTAGAAAACCCAACCACATCAACCCTCTCCCCACCCCGCAATCCCCAAAACGTACACCTTCTACCCCGGCGTTTCTCGCGTCAGTTTCCCCCACGAACCATACTTGGGGGTGGGTACAACTATCACCACTCCCTCCTCTCATTGGCTGAGGTAGACTGAATGACAGTCGAGGCTTGGCCAACCAGGACTCTCTCTGCGTCCTGTCACGTGCGCTCGCCGGCTGGCAGAGCCTACCGGGTCCTACTTCCTGCTCGGCTCCTGTCACGTGTGCGTCGTCACCTCTTTGCGGGGACCTGCTTGCCTGCCTGACTCCGCCCCTTCTGCGAGCTGGTCACTCAGGCGCCGCCTACGGCTTTTCCCACTTTCGGCTGCGGAGTTGCGCGTCAAAGAGGGGGTAGGTAGGTAGTTCCTGTAATTGACTGCTGTCAAGGGGGATGCGAAGGTGCTGCTGCTGCTGGCGGCGCCTTACTCACGAGGTGGCTGAGGGACCCCTCTGTGGCTGGAGAGCCCAATGCTGGGCGCTCCTGTGAGTCAGCCAAGCGGTCCCGTTAGGCAAGGCTTTATTTTATTTTATTTTATTTGAGCCGGAACTGGGCGGCAACACCCATCGTTGCCGGAACCACCTTGTGAGTACGTAAGGGAATTACAACAACCCTTAAAAAGTATTTCGGTCGGATTCACTGGCTTGGCCAGAGGCTTCCCGTCTGGGCCTGGCCACCTCCTTCGGTGGGTCAGCGGAGACTATCCTATCATGCACATATAATGGAAATACAGAAGTGACCAGAATAGACTACGTATATTGTTGGGGAAAGTAGGGTGGTGCAGTAGGAACAGAGAAAGATCTAATATGAGATACTTGACTCAACAGAGGAAGCCACAGATCCGAGTTTGCAAGATCTGAGCAGAACTTAATGGGAAAGGCAATATTGCTGCAAGTGGGGGCAGTAGGAAGATTAAACAACCTAATATGAGATGTTGTTGGTTTGCAAGATCTGAGCAGAACTGTTAATAATAGGACATTTTGGAAATCAGCAACTCATATAGTCACTAGACATCAGAAGTGACTGGAAGGCACAGCATGTTTTGAATTTTTTCTTAATTACCGAACAATGACATCATGACAAGATGGGTGGAATAGGTACCCAAGCCCTGGTAACATTGCGCGTTATCGCGGCTTCCTGTCTGGGCCTGGCCACCTCCTTCGAGACAACCACCTCAAAAATATTATTAATTATATCAGCTTGCTGGCATCATGTTAAACCTGTTATGCATGGTTGTATTCATTCCTTTAAACGTTTTGATTGTTTACACGAGTGCACATTGTGAGATGCTAGAGACATTAAATGGCCCTTCATGGTTTTCTCAGAGATCTGTTCAATTTTCAGCCATTGGGCCACAGAAAGGCAGTCTGGCTTTCTTTTTATTTTCGTAATTCTGTAGTATTGTTCCTTTTATTTCCTCATGTGCAGACAGCATCTTTGAGAGTCTTGCTGTGCTATAAGTAGCTCTGCTAGAGTTGATAAGACTAGAATAAATAGAGCTAAAATTTCCAAAAAGAAAGGAAGGCAGTAGGAAAAGAGAAATACCAAATATGAGAGGGATTTATTCAATGAAGGAAACCATGGGCTTGAGTCTGAAAGACATGAGCAAGGCTGTGACTGATAGAGCCTTTTGGTGGTGATTAAAACATAGGGCCTCCACAAGTTAGAAGCAATTTGACAGACATAAAAACAACAACGAAACTGCTAAATCCCATTAAAGCCATAGCTTGAAAAGTGTGACAGTGATGTTGCAGATCATTTACATTCAATCAACAAATATGGAGATGTTTCTTTACAGGAATAGTATCAACTGTGGATTTTCACCACTACCCTGCTCTTAGAACCATCCCACAATTTTCTCCAGGGGTGCAACTATATCTCTAATTCAGTCCTAAATTGAAAGACAAGCAACTGTACATATGTGTTTTTAACAAACGTTTTCTGCTATAGAACTAAATATACCTTACAAGTTGTGTTACACTGCAAAACATTTACACATGACTGCATTGATGATATGTAAAACTTTTGTGTCATATGTTGTTACTATTTCAGGCTGGAGAATATCTGAATCTTTCTTTGATCAGAGAAGAAAGCCAGTATGTCTCATTCACGCAAACCCCCTCTTGTGACGGGCATTTCTCCCAATGAAGGTATTCCATGGACAAAAGTCACAATTCGAGGAGAGAACTTGGGAATGGGCCCAACAGATCTTATAGGTAAGTCAAGAATGCTATTTTGATATTCATGGTATGTATCTAGCATTATTTTTAATGTAATTCTGTAGTATTATGAAAATATTTTGCAGAGACTGTAAGGGGTTTTTGGATTAAGATCAAGAGATGATACAGAACTGACAGCAAGAACAGTGTGTAAATAATAAGTCAAACATTCTTTTTCTTCTTACTGATGTCCTACTTGAGGCTGGAAGTTATGGCCATTTTCACTAGATGTAGTAGATCTAAACAGTAATGGTTTGTTGCATCCAAAGTAGTCTTTAAGGCTTTTCAGCCAAGAGATTTCTTTCTTGTGCTTTCTTTCTCACTTACTTTACTTTGACAGATCAGTTGTAATGATCTGTACCTTTTGTTCCATGTTACGTAACTGGAGTGTTTCTGCATTTTATATCTTTTGTGATGTCTTGCTTCATGTTCATTCATGTTAGTACTTTTTCACTCTTCGTAGTACAGGAAATGCAGGAAATTGCCATTTCAGTGCTTCTATCTCTTGTAGAGTCCTCAGTGCTGAAGTCCAAAATTCCATCCATAAAGTAAAACCAAGAATAATAACATTGTGAAATACAAATTCTCAAAGCCTGTTTTAGGTTTTTGTTATGTATTACTTTCTTCATTACAAGTAAACTGTGCCAGGCCATCTCTGTTTTTACCTTTATTACGCGGCTGCCATCCCCCTGTTCACTCAACCAAGTGCCAAGGTATTTGTACTTGCCAGTCCACTCCACAGTCTTATTTTGGATCTTTAGCTGCATTTCTGGTGCTGTTTGGTTTTTACTAATAACCATGAACATTTTTTAAGCATCAGTGTTAAACTATGTTTGGTAATTGCTTCATAGATTTTATTGGTTAAACTGTGCCAACAATCTAAACTACATTATTTCCATATCAGATGTTTAAAAGCTTTCCATTGTCAATAATGTTGTCATTTGAATCTGCAAGTGCTTTCCCAAAGATATTCTTGGAGTACAAATTGAAAAGAAGTGGTAAGATTATGTATTCTTATATTTTTCTTTGTATCTTTACACCCTCTGTCATCTAACCTTCACCTTTTGCTGCAGGTTTCTGTTGCCAGTACAGGTTGCTAGTTATACAAATATCTCTTGATTGAAGACTTCAGTTTTCTCTTTTTGCATAATGTAGTAAAGATCAGTCTCAGCTGGATTTATGAAATGATTGCTGTTCTGTAAATCTGATTGAAAAGATAACTCAGACATCCTATCTTTTATTAGCTTTACTACTTCTGTGAAAACATCACCAGCTCCAAGAGCTTTGCCCATTCCCCTTTTTTGGTAATGCATTATTGCATTTTGGGTTTCTGTATTTGTAATCCTATATTAACATGTGGCCCAATAAATTCTGTTGCTCTATTATTTTAAACTGCTTTTAACGTGCTCACTGTTCATTGTGATTTTTTTACTTTTAATATCAAGTATCAGGAAATTGTTGCTTTTCATCTCTAGCAGGCATTGCTCTTTGTTGAATGTGCCTCTTATCTCCTTGATCTTTTTATATACATAAAAAAGCTGTAGGTCGTCTTTAGGTTTTGTTCTTGTACATTACCTGGGCCGTTATTTTTCTTTGGCTTCCCTAATTTTGTTTTGGAAGTTTTTGAGTCATTCACTGTATTTCAGGACATCTTTATTTTTATGTTGTTGCCTGTCTTCCATTAGCTGTAATATTTCTTCTGTCATCCACATTTTTAAATTTATATTCTAATGAGATTACACTTTGTCACACCATTATATGTCAGTTTATAGAAAATAGCATTTATAGCAATTTGAATGTGCAATTTTATTGATGCATTCGTGACAGTAGGATGTAGCATGCCCGTCATTTTTGAAGAAGGCCATTTCTATCAGGTTCACCACTTAAGGAAAAAAAGAAGTGAGCTGTTAAGGTTGAGCAATGTATTAGCTGGATCACTTAGTTGTTTAGTTTCCATTCTACTTTTTAATATTTTCTTTAGTTTGAGATAAACAATGGTGATGATAGGATTAAGGTCTGAATTTACCCAGCTTCAGGATAGGTTTTCTCTAACACTGTAAGAGTAACACAGATTAAATATGATGTAATCTGTTAGGTTTATTACAATGTTGTTGTTAGTCTTGAATAGATTTTAGTGTATACAGTATCCTGCAAGGTTTCCTTCTAAGGTGGGCACAACTCTGCCTGCTTCCGCACAGCTTTTCTCCTCCATGCAGCGATCATTTTCAGTCCCTTTGGCTCCAGTCTCAATGGAACTACATGGGGGGGGCGGAGTTGAGCGTGTGAGGGGCGGAGTGCTGAAAGTTAGAGGGTGCGTTGGTATCCTGTATAGTAATTTGAACGTGCCATTGATGATTGCAAGTTCTTCTGTACAGAATTGTGTCATTACTTCAATGTTTCTTCTTACTTCTTGTGAAAGGGTTCAGAGTCAGTTTGAGGTGGCTCCTCATTTTGCGCGGGAAAGACCACAGGAAACGTCTTCTTAACTTTAACAACATCTTCTTTATTGGGAACCGGTAAATCAACGTTATTCATGATTGGATCAAAGAAACTCAACTCAGGCAACATGCCATAACTGTCTAAAGCGTAGTCCCGATAACCATCCATCCCATTCACAGGGGTGCTGGGCCAAACCTCTCCACATCTGTTGGTTTCCGAAGGGGGGCACTCCGAACCACGCAAATGGTGCCGCAACATGGGTGCCTAGCCCAGTCTCCCTCGAGAGGAGGAGTATTATATCTTGAATCCGGCCTGATCACTTTCCGCCCTCGTCCCTTACTCTTTGGGAAGACTATCACTGACCATTCCAAGAACTCGGGATCTGTCTCTCTTCTTCCCTTTGTCTCTGGATCTGGTAGCAGCCCGCCTAGCTTCAGGTTAGGAAAGTCCCACAATAACTCTTGCGTCTTTACCCTCTCATACTCCCGCAATCTCTCCAACTCCCTCTTGCGTTTCCACATCTCCAATTCTACCTCAAACCGACGCTCTCCTTGGCTACTTATACTTTCCTGCCAAACTGCCAGATCTTGCTCCTCTCCTCTCACATTCCCGCGTTCCTCTACCAAGTTTACTTCAAACTTCCCGCCTCGCTCTGCCTTCTCATTCTTCTCCATCATGTTTTCCCTCTGGTCCGCCTGTTCTCTTCCACTCTCTGTTTCCTCCCCTCCCTTCTCTCCTTCGTTTTCTGGGGACGGCACACTCTCCTTTGAGCCACCTTCACACTTCTATTCCATATTTTCCAGCAAAATGTCTGCAGGTTCATGTACCCTTCTTAACATTAAATTATAGGTGCCACTTTTTAATGTTTTGCAAAAACTCTGATTTTGTCATAGAGTTTTTCTGTGGTTTCAGTAGGGTCTATATTTGTACGATGTTGATGTTTGTGGGATTTGCTTTTAGTTTTATAAGCATTGCTTGGCCTGAGAATAAAACATGGTATCAAGGGATCCCCAGGTTCAGGAAGGCCTACACTAACAGCACAACCACACTACCCTAGCTGCCCTGTTGTGAGTGAAACCAGGAGGGCCAAATGTATCATGGCTGGGAGAATCTACATGCCTGTGTGAGGGTTCAATCCTAGGCTCCTCCCTTGGTTCAAAGAAATCAGGAGATTTTTGTTGTTTAGAAACAGGTGAAATATTTATTGGTGTGTTTAACAAATAATCAGTGTCTATGAAGTGGTTCCAACGTCTTTCTCCTTCGGACAGTGGGTCGGGAAGGGGCTTCCATTCATCGTCCAGGAACGGGTTCTTCTCACCGGAGTTCCATGGACCCGGCCAGTCCGCCGAGATGTTCGAGTTCACTGTCTGTCCCGTTTCACCTTCCAGCAAGGGCACGGTCTCATTATCCCGACCGTCACCCCCACACGAGACATCTTTTGGGTGTGGGAGTCTTCCAGGGTCCTCCCTGAACCCCTTCCTCCTCATTTCGTTCACTCTCCATTCTAGCCTCTCCTTTCTCTCTCAACTCTCTCCTTCTCTTCTCTCAGCCTCCTCCTCCACTCTCTGGCCTCTGCCTCTCCCCAGTAAGAAGGTCGCAGAGGGATCTCCCTTCTCTTCCTATAATCTGCCGCCTCCTTGGGCAGATTAGTCTTTCCCACGCACCTGTCCATGGGTCTTCCATCCAAACCCCTTCCCCGCCTGGCGGTAGCTGCTCTTCCCCCCTTTTTATATCTGCAGTCCCCGCCGCTATCTCCACCCTCTTCTTCCGTTCCATTCCTGCCGTTTTTCCCTGAACCCTTTCAACGGTTAATTTTTGTATTCCTCCTATCTCCTCTGTTTCTGTCCCTCTCTGCTCTGTCCTTTTGGGGGGTGAGGCAGGTTGGGTCTGCACTTCCTTCTCTGCAGTACGGAGGAGGGCCGGCACTCCGGCGAGTGGGATATCCCTCTCGCCTCCCGTCTCACAGCCTGGCACCCTCCAAACACCTATGACACAACTAAGCAGTACTTTCAGGGAGTTCCCAAAAGTCCACAAGGTTAAGTGTTTTTACTCTTACATCAGCCATTCAAGGTAGGGTTGATGTGCCATCACACCCACAGAACATATAAGCTCCTGGTAGATGGTCAAGGCAAGGCCTGGTTTTAAGTACACAAACCCTCTAAATTCAAAAAGTCAAACAACTGTATGAAGAAATTTATATTTTATTACAGATGGTGAGGAAGTCAAAAAGAGCAAAACTTTCAGAACAGTTTCAGTAGTTGCAAAGAAAGTCAATAAAGGGTCTTGGAGCATATAATCAATTAAAAGCTTGAGGCAAGGAGCAATACAGAACAAACAGACACAAAAATAAGAAAGCTAGCTAAACTAGTACTTACAGTCTAGCATAGATTCCGCATAGTCTTAAAGCATACACAAAGTGCATTCCTTGTGGTAGGACAGCAAACAAGCATTACATTTCCTAAGAAATACCTAAACCACGTAAAGTAACTTCTAACCCCATCTTTATGCCTAAAGCTTCTGGTTTTTTTGAAAGGATCTTTGGGTATTGAGTTATCACAAACATGCACAAAGGCAAGAACAGTTTATGCTCCTCGTTCATCTAAAAACCATTTTCCCAATTAGCTCAGTACTATATGGTAGTTTAGAGCAGAAGAACTCTAAAATACCAAGGAACTTCACTTACACAAAGGATCTGAATGTTCATTCTTTTTGTTCCATGGTTTACTGTTTTGTTGATTTTTCATGCCTTGTATATGCTTACTACATTCTATATTTCTAATCCAGTTATCAATATGGAGATTTAGAGCACTTTCTGACCACCTGAAGCTTGTTGGAAACTCATGATTATGATATGTCAGCCAGTAAATATAAGTGAATTGAATATTTAGACCTGCAAAGAGTGGGTACTACAGATCTGATAAAAATGACAGCTCATGGCAATTTTGAGTTTAGACCTTTTCATGTTCTGTGGCACATCTGAGCACAGGCAGGATTCAAGAGTAATAAGTGCCAAATGTCTACTGATGGGCATCTGTTTTAAGAGAACTGGTCTCCACAGCATGGACCTTTGCCTTTTGATACCTTCCTTCATCTAGTAGTTTTTTCTAGTGTGGGTGCACTAGGCGAGTCTTCCTTCCCTCCCTCCCTCCCTCCCTCCCTTTTTGCTTTCCATAACTGTTTAGCTAAGGTTTTGAGTGTTTCCTGTTAAAGTACTGTATTTTTCTGTTTATAACATGCCCCCATTTATAAGACAAACCCCCCCCCCCCAATTTTCTAACCCAAAAATTAAGAAAACTTAGCTTTGAGGATTCAGCCTCTGGGCTCAGAACATCAGACATTTTGTCTCTTGTGAATCTTGAGCCTACAGACTCCACCTCCAAGGAGGTGTGTTCCAATTGGTTTGTTCAGGATCAGCTGACGTCAGTTCCATAAGGCTCATGATTGGAGGAAGCTAAGTCTCCTGGCTGTAGGAAACTAAGCCTTGTGGCTGAAGGAAGCCTGTTTACAAAGGCAAGTGTGAGGGTTCATATCTAGCCTCCTTTTCTTTCTCAAACAAAACAGGAGTCGTTTTCAAATTCAAATCCAAACGGGTATTTATTGTTTCATTCAAACGCAAAACTTCATTTAACTGTTCGTCGTGTAACTTCTCTCGCGGCACCAACGAGTGCCGCAAGGGCAACCAGACATCAGGTTCGAAAGGGTTCCAAGATTTTGTCTCCCACGGACCAGGTAAGAAGGGGTCTTCACTTTTCGTGGGGTTTTCTTCTTCAGTGTCCCCTAGTAGCGGTAGGGTCTCGTCATCTCCATTCTCTCCCCATAGCGACTCCCCCTCTCTCTCAAAGGAACCCCACGGTCCTGGAGGTATGCCATCCTCCGCGCTTCCTCCACACGCCATGCCCGGTGTTCCTCTGCTTCCCGGGCTACCGCCTCCTTCTCTTCCCTAAGCCTCCTTCTCCACTCTCTCGCTTCGGACTCACCCCAGTAGGATGGTTGTGGTGGTAGTCCCTTTCTCCGGCGGTAATCAGCCTCCTCTCTTGGCACCTTCACCTTCTCCCATTTCCCGGTCCATGGGTCCTCCACCCAAATCAGTTTCCAACCCCCAGGTATGCAGTCTCTCTCTCTTTTTATCTCTCCCATTCCCGCCTCTACTACAGACCTCCCCCTTGTCTCCCTTCCCGCCAATCCTCTTCTGTCTGGGTAGCCACCGTAAAACCCCGTAGGTTCTCCTCCAGTTCCCGGGTGTCTATTCCCCGATGTATACTTTCTCGAGGGGATGACGGGGGGTTGGTCTGAACCTCTTTAGACACCCTATAAATGGACAGCACTCCTATGAGAGCCTCTATGCTCTCATCACGCCTTTCACAGCAAGCTATGTGCCATTTTGTTCTCTCCTCAGCTATCTCATCTTACTTCCGTGTAAAAGACACCCCTCAATTTTTAGGGTAATGATTTTAGGAAAAAGTAGCGTCTTATAGACGGAAAAATACGGTAGCTCATTCCAAAATAGAATTCACGATTTTCACAATGGAATGGACTGCACCAAAAGGTGGTGGACTTTTCCTTGAAATGTTAAAACATGGACTAATGGCCGTTTACCTATGGGTTTCTGTGGTCAGTGGAGTGTTGACCTAAACTACTCTTAATCTCCCTTCTAGCTTTACAGTTCCTGGCTTAAGAAGTAATACAATATGTTGCAAGCTTTGTCAATTCTGATTGCCTCTCCTAAATTTACACAATAACTTCAGCTTCAATAAGCAGTTCCACAGGGAGGAGATTGTGTGAAATTACATGCATTCAATTGTGAAAGAGACTAGTTCAACAATGGCAGTAGAATAAGAGCTTTTATGATCTGTTCATAAAACCATACAGAGGAGAATTGTCACTGGAAGAAAGTGAATTTCCTTTTTTCTGGAATCAGAATGGGATGATAGGTCCATGGGAGTATGATAAAAATTATCTGCCAGAAAGCACTGAATCCATCTCAACATGTGTCCCATGGTCTCTAAGGGAAGGTAGATCCAGTGTTTCAGAATCATTTATAACATGGCATTACCTGTTGCTTAGTTCTGTTTTACTGTTTTTTACAAGGTTATGTGATATCTGACTTGCCTAGAGGTTAAGGTTGGTTTTTTCAGTAATGACTAATAAGGTTTACATGTTTACAACAGTAACTGAAATTCTTAAACTGCTTTTTTTGAAGTGAATCCATAAAAGTAAGTAATGCTCAAATCATATTTCTGCATTTGAGGAATTCATGTGATCATAAAATAAAAAATAGTCACCTTCAAGCAGCTTCTGTTTCTCTTTTCTGTCTTATTCTCTAACACTTCAGGGTTGACAATCTGTGGGCACAATTGTCTTTTGACTGCTGAATGGATGTCTGCTAGCAAAATCGTGTGTCGAGTGGGTCAAGCAAAGAATGACAAAGGGGACATTATTGTCACTACAAGGTCAGGAGGCAAAGGGACTTCAACTGTTTCTTTCAAACTCCTGAAACCTGAAAAAATAGGTATGTTTGCCTTCATTATGCCCATGCTTATACTGTAGATATTTAGCGTTGTTAAAGTTTGATAGCATGGGAGCTACATATGTCATTAATTCAACGAATTCTATGAATGCTTTAATCTGCCTTTATTCACAGTCAGAGCATTGATCTGTGTAGCTGAGAGTTATCTATTCTGACTTATATTTATTTTGTTTATTTATTTAAAATATTTTACCCCACCTTTCTCCTTGAAAAGGACCCAAGGTGGCTTACAACAATGAAAGACAATATTTAAAGTTGAAAACAATGAGTATACCATGCTGGTTAACATCATTAAAAGACAATATTTAAAACTATGAACAATGAATAAAGAGGCATCTTACATCATTAACAGGCAAAATATAGCAGATTATAAAAAAAAAATTTAAAAGTCACTCTGAGAAATGGAAAACACAAAAATGAAAAACACAAGTAGTACTAAAAATTCAATCAAAGGAGTAATACATAGCAATCTATCTAAAAATCACACACAGGTAGCTAGTTACTGAGAGAAGGCTTGTCTGAAGAGAAAGGTCTTTGCCTTCTTGCGGAAGGATGGCAAAGATGGGGGCAGCCTGGCCTCCAGTGGGAGGGAGTTCCAAAGTCTGGGAGCAGCAACAGAGAAGGCTCTCTCCTGTGTCCTCATCAGACACACCTGTGAAGGTGGTGGGCCTAAGAGAAAGACCTCTCCTGATGATCTTAACACCCAAACTGGCTCATAATGGGAGATATGGTCTTTGAGATAGCTTAGACCCAGGCCATTTAGGGCTTTGTAGGTTAAAACCAGCACTTTGAATTACACTTGGTAATCGATTGGCAGCCAGTGGAACTGCTGTAACGGAGGTTATGTGATCCCTGTAACCAGCCCCAGTCAGCAGTCTGGCTGCTGCATTTTGAACCCGTTGAAGTTTCCTGACAGTTTCCGTTGGCACCCCCACATAGAGCACCTTACAGTAATCCAGCCGGGAAGTAACTAGGGCGTGTTTCAGAATGGCCAGATCAGATCTCTCAAGAAACGATGTAGCTGGCACACTAGTTTTAATTGTGCAAATGCACTCCTGGCCACCCCTGAGACCTGGGCATCCAGGCTCAGGTATGAATCCAGGAGCACCCCCAAGCTGCACATCTGTTTTTTCAGTGTGAGTGTAATCTTATCCAGCACGTGCCGTGTCCCTTTTCCTCGATCTGCCTTTCAACTGACCTGGAGCACCCCTGTCCTGTCTAGATGAAGTTTAAATTTATTCACCCTCATCCAGTCCATTACTGATACTAAACACTGATCTAGAGCCGAAGTAGCTTCAGGTTTAGGTGGCAAGGACAGTTAGAGTTGGGTGTCATCCACATACCAGTAACACTGAACCCCAAAACTCAGGACAATCTCTCCCACTGGTTTCATCTAGATGTTAAATAACACAGAAGACAAAACAGAACCCTGAGGAATCCCACAGGTCAGCTGCCAAGGTTTGGAACAGGAATGCCCCAGCACCACCTTCTGAGTTCTCTCCTCCAGGAAGGACTGGAGTCATCATAGAACAGTTCCCCCAAGTCCCATTCCAGAGAGATGGTTCAGGAGGATACTGTCGTCGATAGTATTGAAAGCTGCTGAGAGGTCAAGCAAAACCAACAGGGACACAGATCCCCTATCCAGTTCCCGGTGTAGGTAATCTACCAAGGGGACCAAAGCCATCTCTGTCCCATAAGCAGGCCTGAAGCCAGATTGAAATGGATCTAGATGTTCTGTCTCATCCAGGAACCTTGGGAGCTGAGAGGCCACAACCCACTCTAGTACCTTCCCCAAGAATGGGATATTAGATACTGGTCAGTAATCATTCAGTATTGTGGGGTCCAAAGAGGGCTTTTTAAACAATGGTCTTACTATTGCCTTCTTTAAGCATGATGTGATCCTACCCTGTTGCAAGGAAGTGTTCACCACTCCTCCTGCCCATCAACCGTTCTCTTTCTGGCAGCTTTTATGAGTCAGGAAGAACAAGGATCCAGCAGGCACATGGTAGCCGTCAACTCCCTGAAGATCCTGACCACATCATCAGGCTGCAGAAACTGAAACTCATCCATTAACACAGGGCAAGCATTACCATTGTTCAGGTCATCTCTGGTACTGGTCTTTTCCAAATCTTCCAAAATGGTTTGGAAGTGGACTTGTTGGGAGTAAATTTGGGATTATGCCAAATATGCATTCAAATACATGCCTAGATACCTGCTTGGAAAAAGTAAGAGAAAAGCAACCTGGAGACAATTCCCACATAAGCATTGAGTTGTGGCCTTTTCTTCAGACACTTACATTAAAAATACCTAAACTTTTCTTGGTTGTTGTTGAGTATTTAATTAAACTATTTTTACATTAATGTTGCATTTCCATAAGCTTCTGCTTATGGGAAGGTTCTGTTAAATTCAGTAGATATTCCACTGAATTCCAGATAACTATGTTTTTGTCACAGGAGGTGTTTTAGTAGTTAATAGCACCAGCTACCTTGGAGCCCCTCATGAGCTACTGGATAACTCAGTGATTTAGATATCTGACTGTGGAGCCAGAGGTTGGGAGTTCAGTTCCCCACAGTGCCTCCTTGACAGAGGCTGGACTCGATGATCCATAGGGTTCCTTCCCTTCCAGTTCTGCAGTTCTAAGATGATGATGATGATGTTTATTCTGCCTGTGTATGTCTATGTCTGAAACATATAGGAGAAAAAAGGTAGATTTTTGCTAATTGAGGTTTTACATTTACATTTCCTACTATTAAATATATAGGAAAGCAAAAACAATTTCAGGGTTATGTGAGGTAAAAAGCTTTAGTTCAAAAAGAATTCTTAGCTGTTTTTATTGGGGCTACTTGGTTAGGCTGGACTATGACAACAGAAGCAGTGTAGGAATTGCCTGTAGGTTGCTTTTCTTTTACTTTTACCAAGCATTTTTCTAGGCATGCATTTTTTTTAACTTCTAGGGCTTCTTTGACTTCTTTTCTCGTGAAACTGGACAGAGCTTATTGTTACAAGGATATGCATTGTTTTCTCTAGGTATCTTGGATCAGTCTGCCGTCTGGGTTGATGAAATAAACTATTATGACATGCGCACTGATAGGAACAAAGGGATGCCCCCTTTGTCTCTACGTCCTGCTAATCCGCTTGGTATTGAGATAGACAAGTAAGTACCAAGTTTCACATTCTTAGCAGTTTTCCGTATATGAATTCCAGAAGTTTTGGAGTCTGAGATCTGAGAATCCAAGTATATAATTTATAAGATAGAGAATGTGTCTTGGTCATGGAAAACTAAAGTTTCTTTTCGATCTCTGCTGTTGTAAATTGGACAGGTTCCACCTTTTGGGGTACTTGTTAGACAAGTGGGAAAAGCAGTGCCATCTCTTTGAGAGGTTATAAGCTTATAAGCATAAGCATATACACCTGAATATGAAAAGTGAGAAGGTGTCCTGTATGTTTATAAACATGCACATAAACTTGTCAGAGAGATAGGATTGGCTGATACAGGCTCAGTTCACACCTAATGATCTTTGACTGATAAACAGAACTGTGTGCCAATAAATGCAACCTGATTCTAATTTCATCCTGGTGTGTAAACATATTCAGCATAAGCTTCCCAATTTAGTTGTGATAGAAACTGTGATTAGCACTTCAATTGAACACATGAAGGGAGGGTTGAACAGGGAATGCAAGTTGATATGTCTCATTCTCAAGCAAATAAACCATATTTGCAGGTATGTTGGTTTGGAGACTCCCAATGGAAATTTATGCAGATTGTTTCTGTTGATCACCTTGAAGAAGGTCTTCAAATATTGACAGGCCAAAACATGTTAGGTTTTTAGAAGGAAATAACCACAATTTTTCAGCATCCTGAGATGCTGTCTCTTCGGTTCCTGTGTTTCAAATGTTATAAAGCACTTAACACCTTTTAAGCCAGACCAGACTTCTCTGGGTAGCCACCCCGAGGGAGTCCCAAAAGTCCTCTACTAGAGGCAGGGCTTTCTCTGCAATAGCCCAATCTTTATGGAATCAGCTCCTGGAGGAGTTACGCCTGGCTCCCTCCCTTTTAACATTCAGGGGAAAAAACTTAAGACCTTTATTTTTAGAGAGGCCTCCCATACTGATCTGGGTTGATTTTTTAAATTATTATTTTCTTTATTTTTATTTTTACTATTTTAATTTTTTTCTCAATCTCCTGTCCTGCTATGTTGTAAACTGTTTTTGCGCCATCGGGTTTTTCTCCCTGTGTGTGATTTTAATTGTCCTTGTATTTGTTAAACTGCCTAGAAAGTGCTTTTGCACTAATCGGGCGGTAAATAAATAAAGTAAGTAAGTCCCAGAAAGGGACATATTCCAAATATGTAGCAAAACTACATTTCCTGGTGTCCAGTTTTTTGACAGGGTTGTTACTAGTGTGGAAGTACATTTTAGTTTTTATGGTTTATTATGTATTACATATCTACATAAGGTCAATGTAACACATAGCAGAGGGCATAATTAAATTAAAATGGGTCAAGTATGTTTCCTTTTTGCTTTGTTTCATCTGCCAGCGTTATGATGTCCAGGCTTCTCTTTTGCTTTTGATATTTGTAATTAGAAATAAATATTTTATACCTATATTTTTAAAATTTAGGTGCTTTAACCGAACGGTAGCTAGTATAGCATAGCTGGCCACTTGTGTTTTTTTTTAAATATTCTGGAATCTATTGATGTTTTTAAGAAGGATTTAGATTACAGAGTTGAGATACTCAGAGCATTTATTTAAGGGTGATGTAATGTGTAAATATTTTAATATCAGAATCATGTGGGGGTTTTTTTTGGGGGGGGAACCTAATAAAAATTATGAGCAGGACTAGTTTAGCTTCAGGCATATTATGCAACTTTCCTTCCCAAAAAGTATATTTTGGCATTAAGAAACTAAATATTTGATCCCTCTCCTTTGGGGGGGGGGGTACTCTCTCCACGAAGGATGAGGTTTGCAGCTTGGGTGTACTACTGGACCCAGCGCTGTCAGTGGAACCTCAGATAGTATTGGTGGTCTGTTCTGCCTACTTCCACCTAAGTCGGATTGCCCGGCTGCATCCCTACCTTGACACCGGGTCCCTCACCACGCTGGTTCATGCACTGGTAGTCTTGGGAATAGACTGCTATAATGCTCTCTACGTGGGGCTGCCCATCAGGCTGTTACAGAAACTTCAGCCAGTCCGGAGCATGGCAGCCAGATTACTGAGTGGTGTTAAGAAACATCAACACATTTCTCCCACCCTGGCCGCCCTTGCACTGGTTACCCGTCCATTTGCATGACAGCATCAAGTGATGGTGTTAACTTATAAAGCCCTAAAGAGTTTAGGGCCTCAATACCTGACAGAACGCCTCCTCTCAACGAGATCTGCCCGTCCCATTCAATCTTCCCAGGCTGGGCAGTTGAGAGTTTTGACCCCAAGAGAGGCCTGGAAAGAGAGAACCAGAAACCGGGCCTTCTCAGCAGTTGCTCCTCAGCTTTGGAAAAAGCTCCTGCCCAAAATCCGCCTGGCCCCTTCACTGGGAATTTTTAAGCAACTGTTAAAAACGTGGCTTTTCTGGCAGGCCTTCCCGGACTGTACAATATCTTAATTACAACACCTAATTACAGTGAGTGGTCTCAACATTTATACTATCAATCCTGCTGTCTTGCTCTATATTACATTATTTTATATTATTTTAACTATTTTGTTTAAATTGTTGGTTGTTTTATCTTTATTTTGATTTTGTATTATTATGTTCATTGTTGGTATAGTGTATGTTTTATTTGTCTAACATGTAAACCGCCCAGAGTGGCCTAGTAGCCAGATGGGCGGTATAGAAGCTGAATAAATAAATAAAATTAATTAATTAATTAATTAATTAATTAAGAAACCTAAATATTTGATCTTATTTGTTTGAAGGTACTTCATGCTTTTGCAGTAAAATTCTTAACAGTGGTCAGAGTAAGAAATTGCTTCCCATTTGCAGTTGATCTACTTCAAAATGTTTTGGTATAATTTGAATATTTTATAACTATAAATATATTACAGAATGTCGTATTCTTGTGGAAACCCTTTGAAGTACATGTAACTGCATATTTTTATTATAGATGTTTGTTAAATCTCCTTTTTGTGTTACTCCTACATTTAGATTGCTTTTAGACTTGGTCACCTCTCAGGGAATTTTGTCTAACCGTTAAACTGCATGCTGTGTAAAATATATAGCATCTGGCTGCACGTTATTTTCTTTTTTTTTAAAGTAAAAATAAACATGCTACATTCTAGGCTAGATTGGTGTTAGTGCACATGGGTAGGGCCTTTAAACCTTTCCTCAGACTTTGTTGTTGTTTTTTTAAAAGAAAAGTCTACATTTATGCTTCTTTCTTATGGGGGCTAGAAAAACAACAATCTCTATTTGGCACCAATGGATTTGTCCTCCTATATAGCAGGAGGTGGTCTATATATTAGAAAAAAGCTGGGGCGGTTCTAGCGTCTCATTTCCTCATGCAGAAGGACCAGTCTGGATTGGACACATTGCATCAGGAAGAAAACTGACTTGTGGCCACATGCTATGCATTTAATCTACCATTTGGTTTGCACTTGACCCACAGAAAGAAAGGTGGGTACTCAGTGATGAGCACACTCATGCAATTCGTTTGTTGAGGCACTCTCAGTGCAGCCTACTTCAGGCTGCAGTTGGAGGATCAGATTTTTAAATGGTACCTATATTAAAAGCAACAATACAAGCTCTGTTTTTTATATTTCTGTATATGAATGCATGCAGGCATACTGTACCTATAGGAGTATATGTAGTATTTATGTATAATTTACGTGTATTATGCATACAGCTGATAGCATTTTTTTTTTTTGAAAGTTACATGGGATTCCTGTGTTGGTGACTGATGCTAATGACTGAGTTTGATGGCAAAGTTACTATATGCCAAATAAAACTGTTATACTGTATGGCCATTGGACTGGCTAATGAATTTTTTTTTAAAAAAAGAGCACAATGTGTGTCTGTGTTCATTTATTTGTGAATGTGTGAAATCTTTCAGTCTTGTCTGTATCTGTGTTAAACTAGGCCTAAACCTGGATTTGAATTTCCACTTGACCATGAAGACTCACAGGGGTGGTACTGGTAAAACTGTTCCTTAAATAACTCACATATCTTAAGAACCCTGTTAGGGTTACCCTAAGTGGGACGCAACTTGATTGCATGTAACAAGCACAAAAGCTTCTGTGCACTTCTGCAGAAGTGTATGAAGTGTTGTTTAAAGGAGAGCGTTATAACAGATTAATGTACAGACACTGCTCTGAACTTTTTACTTCATAAGCATGCTCAGTAAAATAAAAGTAATCATGCTTCCAAGCAAGTGAATACAGCAAAAAGAACTGAACTACAACTGTTGAAAAATTAAAACTGAATTAGACATGCAGGATATATCTACATAAATACTTACAGACATAATACCTGTGACCATGCTGCTGTCATAGCACTTTAAAGAAAGCAGTGAAATCCTTCCAAACAGAATGTAGAGTTTGAGCTAAATACAGTGGATAGGAATGGGTATATAGAATATGCTCAGTCCTATATACGTTTCTTTGAACTGTGATGACAGTGGATACGATGATAAGTAAACTAATGTGAGAATTCCGGTAGGGAAGGAGTTCTTCCGTGATGACTGAGACTTTATATCTCAGGAAAATTTCTCTTTTCATCTTCCCCTCATCCACTGCTGCAGTTGCCAACATCACTTGAGAAGCTTCCAGAGAGTAGGAATCCTCTTGATAAATGTGGAATAAGGAGTATTAGGTTCTTGTGAGCCGAGCCGCTCAGATTGGGGCAGGAGGATGGAGCCGTTTGTCTTAAACCCCCACAAAGCAAGGGCCCCTCCCTCAGCTCCTGTGTATTTCATTGACCCTCTCCCTGACACTGGTGTGGTACAGTGGATCTCTCCAGATTTCATGGGTGCTTGTAGGTAACAGCTGTACATCTGTCCGGAGACCTATAAACCCTCTGAGTGGAAGTGCATCCAGGAAGGCACAATTACCCCAAGCTGAGTTGGAATCAAGATAAATGTACTTAAAATAATACAACAAAGGTATCCTGTTCTCTTCCCTCATCCCTGAGGAGCCTGTCTGCCAAGCAGCAGAGCCTGCTTCACAAGGTTCAATTCTCACAGATTTCATACATGATTAATTAGGACCCTACTTATGTGAAGTCTGAGCAGAATACACTTCTCCCTTGAATTGCATGGGTCTGAGCAACACTGTTTTGGTTTTACACAGATTTTTTTTTCAATAAATAGATGAATACATATTTCAATTGATCATTCTGGCATGGCAGATCCATGGGGCATGTGTGTGAGAGAAAGAGAGAGAAAAAAAACTATTATGCCTTGTAGTTATATTTTGGGGGGTCATAAGAGTTGTACATGGCTTTTGAATTACATGGAGGTCTGATTCCCCTAACCCCAGTGTTGTTTAAAGGGAGAAGGGTACACTAATTCATGCAACTGTGTTTCGGTTGCATCAGTACAGTTTACTCTGGTGCTAAATAGAATTAAACATAGCTTTTCTATATTTTGCTTTTCTGGTATCAGTGTGCATTCCTTAGAATTTAAGAGTAGTAATCAGCCCCAAATGGGCTTTCACCTGGCTAGGAATAGTCTGTTCATCCTTTGTGTCCACTTACTGTGTCATTACTGGTATTTTCTTGAAAGTGAATCCAAAAGTGAAATATTTTAAATAGTGCTATGTGTCATCTTATTAGTAACTTGGTTTTCACTTTCATGATTGAGCTTTCTGATCATACACTGCCACCTAATGGAATATGTGAATCCTTTCTTGTGATGACAAAGATTTTACCAGAAATAGTCAATTTTTGGTATAATTATACATGGAAAAGGAACTATCAGTTGACTGTAAAACTTTGCCATCAGTTTAAAGAACTGCTTGCTTCTTGTTTTGTTTCTCACTGTGTCACTTGGCTGGATTGCCTAAGAGACATTCTGCCATATCAGTATTACATTTTGTCCATATCCAGATTTACACTAGCATTTGGTTTTTTCAGAGAGCATCCTTGTCCTTTGTCCTGTTGTTGGGGAAAGACCTCGTTAACACCTTTGGGTCTGCCCTGTTTAGTCTATTTTCGCATCCTTTCTATAGGTCTCCTGCATGCATGAGTAACAGAATACAGCTGGTACAAACTTTTGCTCCTTGGAGTCTGGCTGATGCCAGACAGAGAGAATGTATATGGTAACTTAGTTTGTTTATGGTGGTTGCCATCCAGTCTTTATTTACTTAAAATGGCTCTTCATGACCTATAAAATCCACTGGAATCTAGATCATGTTACTTTTCACAGACAGTATCCAGTAGAACTGCCCAGTTTGAGGCTTAAATAGCTTTTATAGGGTCACGTACACAAAATTCAGTACCTCTGGACTTTTTGATTATTTTAAAGCTATTTTTACGAACCATATATTTACATTTCTTTTAGAATAAAAACAAGTAAATGTGTCATACTGCGCATATAACTACATTCACTTAAGGGAATACATACTACTGGACCATTTCTTTAGAAGCACTTGGAATGGAATATTCTTCACCTAGTTTCCAAGTTAAGGCTGTACTGACATGATCTGATATGGGCTCCTTGGTGGTATTTAAACTGGACAGTGTTAGAAATCGCTGATCTTCCAAGAGCTTGATTTGAAGTACCTTTATCTAAAATTATCCAGTTTTGGGCTCAGCATCTGACTATCTTGCTTTAAAGCCTGGTCTTGTTCTAATATATAGATCTCACCATATTTCCATTGGTAATATTAGGGAAGTGACAGGACTAGAAATCTTCTAAAGCCATTTGTAAGCCCTTCCCGCAACTGTCCATTAGGCATGAGAAATGTATTACTTAACCTTTGATTAGATAGTAGAATATGTGTGAACAATAGGCTCCTGAACTTTAGAAGCTCATGGAATTATAGTGTCCTGGGATTTCTTACGTCTTTGGTCACAAGATGTAAATACCCAGGAAACTGCATCTCTTTGGTCCAAATAATAAGGCCATCATAGCAACCCGTTTCTATTGCTGTCATGTTTTTGCAAGAAAAGAAAGAAAGTGGCTTTGACAACTGGAAGAGCTGGTGCTGATCATGCAATCAAACAACCTATAAACTGAATCAGAACTTACGAAAGGTTGGGGTTCATCTCCTAGAGTTCAGAAGTTTCAGACTGGGAAAATTCACTCTAAATTGTCAAAGTTCAGCAGCATTCCTCATTTTGGTAATGCCACTGTTCTACTTATTTCCCCTTCCATTTGCTTGGATCATTTCTGTCATTGATGATGATCATTGTTTATAAGTGCCTCAAACTCTACTGTGTAATAGTTATTTTAAAAGAATAAACCCTAATCACAAGCTCACAGTGAGAAAGGCCAGAATTGTTAGACAAGTAGAAATGAGGCAAATGGAAGAGAAAAAGAGGCAGAGAACGGTTATTGAAGGCTAGAAGCAAAATGTTGACAGAGCCTGTTTTTTAAAGGGATGCAAGGAGAGAGAAGTATGAAGGGGTGAATTCCAAATAAAAGGAACAGTAAGCATTGAAATTTGGAATAGATGAAGGCAGACAGGTTTTAGTCAAAGCACAGTGCGAAGTGAAAATGATATTTTAAAGTAGAGAGAGAGAAGGGAAGGTATAGTAAGAAGAACCCAAAAGTGAAGATGTTTAGAAATAAAAATAAATGACATTTTCTGGATCTGATGACAAAATGGAAATTATGACAGAACCAAAAGAAAAACACAAGTAAATTAGAAACAGAAAACTGCATGTAAGGATAAAGTTGAAAAAGAAGCAAACCAGAAATAAGATAATTGCAGTAATGAAGGCTGAAACAATAAAATAATAGTCTTTTTCATCAGAAGAAATAAAACAGAATGCGTTGTTACACTACTTCAGAGTTGAAAATAGCAAGTTATACAGTAGGTTTAATGAAAAAAAGAAAAAGAGGCGAGTCACAGAAGACTGTATTGTTCCTTACTTAGGAAGAAGAAGGCTAAAAGTATTACCAGGAAGAGAAAAAAAGAAACCAGTGGATTAAATTTAGATAAGGTAGTAGAAAAAGCATAAAATAAAAACAGCTATGTCAAGCAGGTCTGTGCGAAGGGTACAATACATCAGAAGAAGCAAAGCAGAGGTGTGGTGCATTAGCCAAATAATGCATGTTATTAGCACTTAGGCCAAGAGGAAGGGGGACCAGGATATTTCCTTAAGGAACTATATTGAAAGGTGGAAATAGGAAAGTTATTTTTTAAAGAATAGAAAACATTATAAAAAGAAGAATTATACATTCACCAAAACCCAGAATAGAACTAAATGTTTAATACTATGTCAGAAACTCAAATTGTTAAGCAAATGAAAGAAAAAAAGAAAATGTGATTTAGTAAAAGAATTTAATCAAACAGAATCATTGGGTTGTTAATAACAGAAAGAAACTGGAAATAAACCAAGAGTCAAATAAGATTGAGGATCAAGTTAGATTTTAAGGGAACAGTGTATTCTCTGTTGTTCGACCATTTTTCCTTACAGTTCTTCAGTAATCAAACTTGCAAATTAAGCCCATGTTTATCTTCCAGTGACCAATCACAAAACAAAGCATGCAAGTAAGAAATGCTGTTGGAACAAATAGATTTTAAAAATACTTATTTATTTAATATCTGCCTCACTTTTCTCCCCATAGAGGCAGCTTTCAAAGGATGTAAAAACACAAACAAAAAAGCAATTAAAAATTTAAAAATCACATTATTAAGAATCAATTAAGCATAATAATTATTAAAAAGTGTAAGCTAAAATGTTAACTAAATGAGTTAAAACAAATGTTAAAAGATTTTGAAAGATAAAATAATACTTGTCCCCTTAAAATCCCCTCTCCAACTCTATGTATTGGCTAAAATCTGTTTGTAGCATAAGCCCAAATGTAACTTTCTGTCCATTCCTCTCTGGTAAACAAAGCACCACTGCTACAACTCTTAGGGGTATGTGCATCCCATGATTTGGTGGATGCACACTCATGCCCCTGAGAATTGTAGCGAGGACAGTTTAGATACCAAGGAGGAATGGATGGAAAGTTACACTTGGTCTTATGCTATGAACAGATTTCAGGCATTAAAAGCCTGCCTGAAAAGGAAGGTCTTTGCCTGCCAGCAGAAGAACAGAAGGCCCCAGCCTGATGTGTTGTGGAAAGGAATTTCATAGCCTGGGGGCAGACACTGAAAAGGCCCTCTCCAGCATGCCTGTGAGTGCATTGGGACCAAGAGAAAACCCCTCGCCCCCGAAGATCAAGATCGTAAAGTCAGGAAGAGTATGAAGAGACAGAGTTTCTCAGATAGTCTGGACCCATATCATTTAGGACTTTGTAGGTTAAGACCAGTACTTTGATGTCTTTTGTCACTAAAGGCGTCTTTCAACTGAGAAAGCAACACATCATATAAATAATCTTAGAACTGTGGAGCTGGAAGGGACCCTATGGACCATCGAGTCAATCCTTTGTTAGGGAGGCATAGCGGGCAATTGAACTCCCAACCTCTGCCTCCACAGCCAGATACCCAGGCTAAATGTATTCTCTAGCTTGGCCTCCTTTTGGATACCAAGATAGCTGATGCAGAATTAGAGTCATATGAGCATCACATTCAATATAATGTTTTTCCTTGTCCACTTTGTATTTTTGGAACAGCCCCAAATAGCAAGCGTTATAATAGTTGTATCAGAGTGTAACTTGGACATTTATGAATAATGTTACATTTTTCTAGAAAAGGGAACAACTTGTAAACTGGCTGATGCTGGGGGAAGAAACATTTCTAGTCTAATGAGTAGCTGAATATTCAGGAAAAGTGAATAATTAAGGAGCCCCGTTCAGTGTTGTGCATGTATGAATAACCCATAAAGAATCAAAGTATTGTGGGGACCATATCATATCACTTTAGCCATCAGAGATGATTCGTTGAATTTGATATAAGTCATAACATGTTGAGAAGCCATATGATGCAAAATTAAGCGATGTGCATGCATATCTGATCCGACTTCTAGAGTTGTCTCATAAAGAACTTGCCAAAATTGTAATGAGTTTTTTTGCCTCTACACACTCTTGATTGAGCCAGCCGAAAGGAAGAGTATCTGAAGTTAAATTGTTCTTGGTCTGACATTTTTATTTTGGTTTTATGATAAATCAGATGCATAACAGCATTTGGCGATTTTCAGGAATGTCAGCATAATCTTTCTTTGGTTACTAGCCTGCTTTTGCCACCCAGTATTGAGATTCTCACCACTCATGTAAGACAGATATCCTAGTCTCACTATTGTTACTGTTAACAGCCTGGCCACAGTGTTTGAGACAGTAAGCAAGTTTCTGGAAATTAATTTGGCAGTGGAATGTAATGAAAACATAAACTATGAGCGGAGCCAGCTCTCTCATATATTGTCATCAATCCGTTTGACAAGCTGCACTATGGTAATCAAAGCACTTACTAGAATAGAGTTGTTTATGTTAATGGAAATTATCTGATGTTCCTCACCCTGGTGGCCTGAGTTGATTTGGCTCCTTCATGTTTTAAAAGGCTGTAATTGCTTTCAATACAGGGCACAGAATTAGAAATCAATACAGGACACAATATTCTGCATCCCTTGAGCTGTTAAAAAAATCATTCAGATGTGAAATAATCTTCTCATGAATTTTATACCGGAGTTCAAAATATTGGGCTGATTCTCATTTTACAAAAGGACTATTTTTGCAACTAATCTATAGATCTGTAACAAACCTAGGTTGGGGGAGGCAGGAAGTAGGAGTTTCTTATTATATTATATTATATTATATTATATTATATTATATTATATTATATATAGATATAATCTATATATAATTTATATAATTTAATATAATCTATAATATATAGATTATATTAAATTTGCATATAATTATTTTTTGGATGAAATCCAGTGGCTTAATTGTGCACACAGAAGGCAAGTGGTGTAACATTCAGTCACTTCTAATGGGCAATTAACAAGTTCCCACCAGGATTCTGAAGCACACGTAAAGCAAGCGGTCACATGTCCTTCTCTGAGAATCCTAGCAGCAACTTGTTACTGCCAGCTAGAATTGACTGGCTGTTACACCATTTGCCTTCTGCAGGTATCATTTAAGCAACAGGATTTCAGTCATTAATTTTGTCTTTTGCCTGTCATCCTTTTGTCCAAGGACATACAGTATAGCACTGCATACAAATGATTAAAACAATAAAACATGTTAAAATATATAATGAACATTGTGATCTAAAAAGAGCAAAAACAAAAATAAAACCATCAACATGAAAGTGGTGGAAGCACAGATAAAATTAGCACCAACAAAAAGCCCACTGGAACAGTTCTACTTTACATAGAACGTAGAACTTTACTGCAAAAATGTCATATTTGATAGGCACTCAGAAGGGCAGTTACAGAACATAGGACGAACAATATGAAAAGATCAGACATATCTGAGCTGACCAGCTTTAAAAGTTGGCATCGTTAAAAGGGCAGGCCTAGATGACCTCAGCACAGAAGTTCTTCCCATAAACAAGATAGACTTGCACTGATGGGAGTTTTTGTTGGAAAAACCCATACTGTGTGTTGCCTCTTTAGAGTTAAGAATACAATGTGACTGTTTCCCAAATGTCCAAGAGGTAAGGCTCACACAAAACAGTTTATTTTCTGAATATGAAAGAGTATGCTTCTCTCTATCATTAAAGCAGTATGCTTCTCAGAGTCATTGTTCTGAGGTGGATAATTCAGTAGTCAATCTATATATAAAAAGACTAAGTAGAATGAACCAGTTATAGATTATGCAGTAGAATAGTAAACAATACAGCGATCACCAGTGGGCTCCTAAGAAACCTTAATTCCTTAAATAGTTTTTATTGTGACAAAGTACAGCTGGGTCAGAAGAGTTAGCATGTTTACTTAAGAGTAAGTCCTGTTGAGTTCAATGGGGTTTATTCATAAATAATACATGTGTAGGATTGCAGGCCATTCTGAGCATCACTGATGTGTATAATCAGCTTTTAAACATTTCCTCAAACATACTGTCTTGATGTCAAAAGATTTTTGAAGTATTTATTTATGTTTTCTGTTTGCTTCAGGAACAGTTCTGCACATATCCTACTTAAGTGTCTCTGATATCAGGGCAATTTATGCATTTTGTGTAATAAAGGTGGGCAATCCCCAGAGGTCCAGGGGCCACACATACCAGTCTTCTGGACTTTAGAGGGCCTCACTCAATCTCATGACCCATTTTTCCTACAAAAAAACATTTTAACTGAGAAAGTCTCCTTGTGCCTTCTATTGGTCCAGAACTTTCTGAAAAAATGTTTTGAAGGGGGGTTGGGGTGCTGGGGAGCCTCAAAACTATACTATAATTGTTCTCATGCACCTTAGAGAACACGAGGAGACTTTCAGAGCCAGTATATAAAAATAAAATTACAAATGAGGAGTTATGGGTGTACTGGGGCCCTTGTGCTGGAGAGCAGCATGAAACCCATGGGAGATGTTTTGCCTGCTCTATTGCACATGAGTGCAGTTATAACTCCTTTGCACCTTTTACATAATACATAGTTTAAGTCATAATTTTGTGCATCGATGGCTGCAATTTATATAAATTCCCATGCATTTCAAAACTGTTTTCTGTTTGCTGAAAAATAAAAATTGTAATAAATAATGTTTTGCATCACAGCTGTTCAGAATGACTAAAAGATACAAAGATGCATGGTGCATATAGGTGCATTGCAGGTGATACGTTTTGGATATTTTAAAGTATACTTTCGTTGTGTCACTGTAGGGTACTATTTCTAAATACCTTCATTTTTTAGCTTTGCTTTATACTTCTAAAATGCTGGATAGAGGCAACTGTGTGACACAGAGGAACAGGATTATGAGTAATAATTAAGAAACACATACATCTGGTTCATATCTCTTAAAGTTTATGTCTATCATGCACACATCTGGAAGTTGAGTCATGGCAACTGGACTTTCTTGTTAGGTTGAAATGTTTCGCTACTCATCCAGAGTCTTCAGTCTGAGGAGAGCTGGTAGGAGATCCCTGATATATCCTCCACATTGCCTTCACTTCCCCCTAGTCTGAATAGGCTTGTTAGAAGGACAAAGGACTGTGGGTGAGGAATAATCCCACTTCTGCAGTCCTTCTCCACTCATTGTCATGGGTCGTTAACAGTGGTTTTTCTGGTGTGTGTGGTCCTAATCTTTCTGGGGACAGATGAAAGATAAATAGTAGACAGATTGTATCTAAGACCAGTTGCCATGATTCTACTTCCAAATAACCTCACCTGGATAACTGAGGATCTTCACAGATATATCATGCACACAGATTTACTATGCAGATGTTTTCTCACACTGATGCACATTTATCACAGTGTTGCATATTTCACAGGTACCCTTAAGTTCACATTTCTGCATCTATTTTGCCAGTAGTACTCTGTCATCTTTATCCTTTCTTTCAGAATAATGTTGAATTATCATTTCTGCCTTTGAATTGAAACATGCAGTATAATTGATTTCAGTAAGTAAGAGACTAGAAATGTTAACTGAAGAATCACCAGAAAGATGCTGTAACTTAACCCAGCACCAATATGTGTAGTACTGATGTTTGGTGAAGCCAAGGGATGGCACCTGTGTTCATTTTGCCTATACAATTTGGACTTGGTGTTTTATATAGGGGCCCGAAGTGGGTGGTGTGCCACATCCATTGTAGTGGATTCCCCAAGATCTTGGAAGGAGGGAAGGAAAGAAGGAAGTCAGCCCAGTACCTGCACTGCTGTTTCTTTTGCCATGCTTCCTTCTGAGAGTAGTTCAGTATATTTTCCCTTCTTGGCTTCTTCTGACATGCCTCCTACAGGTAGCTGAGGAAGTTGTACTCTTGTTCTGCTGCCCTTGTCTCCTACTCGTAAATAGAATTTCTCCTACAGACAAACTTTTATGCAGGCTATAGTTCTCTATCATGTGTAGGGTTCAGTGTTTAAACCACTTCTACAAATTACTTTCTCTAATTGTCATTTAGCCATACAATGTGAAGAAACTAAATGGTGCATCTAAGACTATCCCTGTTCTAAGAAAGACTGTTTTCTTCCATTATTTTAGAAGAGACAGCTATGTTAGTCTGTGCTAGCATATTAGGCCAAAGAAAAAGAAAAATTAAAATTAAAGACAAAAACATGTGGCACCTTAAAGACTAACTGCTATATTTTAATGTGAGCTTTCATGGACATGTTCTGTCTGAGGAAGTGGACTTGTCCACAAAAGCTCACATTAAAATATAGCAGCTTGTCTTTAAGGTGTCACAATGTTTTTGTCTTCTTTATTTTTCTTCTTCTAAAACTTTATAATTTTTGTAATCAGGTAGGCTAATTGAGTTCTTACAGTACAGATAAGGTACCAAGATTTCCCATTTTAGAAATAGGAGAAAGATAAAATAGTTTTATTGTGGGAATCCCAGCAAACTATGGCCCCAATTCATGTTACTGATGGACCATAGGGTCCTATTCTGCGCCCATGGTGCGCTGGTAACATCTGCAAGCAAACCTCCTGAAGATGATGGTGAGGGAGTTGACATACTTAATTCCCATACCACAGTGATGTTATAGTAATCTGACCTAAGAATGAGATGTAGGATGGGAAGCAGCATTCCTTCAGATGTCATTCAGTAGGTTCTGGCTTGCGTAGTATAGTGTTCTTCTTATGGCAGAGATCTCTGGAATAGCTGAGTTTAATTTCTGCCTGTTTGCAACCAGTTGTTCAGTTTTCTAAACAGATTATTAATATTTAAAAGTAAAATGTAAAAATATATGTATGATTAATATGAGGAAACAAATTTTACATGATATGCATCCGTTATGAAGTTAGATGTTTAGTTCCATATAAAATAAAGAGCTTTTTAACTTACCAGGTGGCAGTCAGTTTGGATTTATTGCGGCATTTTTTTAATGTGGGGCTGCTTGTGGTAGTATTCATACTCCAAAATCTCCTAGATCAGTGCTTCCCAACCCTAGGTAACCCAGGTTTTTTTGGACTGTAACTCCCAGAAGTCTTCACCACTAGCTGTGCTGGCTGTGGTTTCTGGGAGTTGCAGTCCAAGAATATCTGGGTTATCCAAGGTTGGGAACCAATGCCCTAGATTATCGACTGGAAGTGGTTGAATGGAACATATCTAGTTCTTATGTGCTATCATTTCCAGTTTACAAATAGCTATAAGAAATTAATGATCTCCAAAAGATTGTATCATTAGCAGCCCTGTTTGAGGCTTGCAAACTAAAAGCTGCAGCTTGTCTTTTTGAATCACTCCATCTCATTTTAGCACATCATTTTTTTCCCTACCACCTTTCCCTTTTCTTATCATTATTATCTTTTCTAATGAGTCTTGTACTTTGGACATTTCAAGAGAAGACAATACAACCACAGTATTGTCATTTTAGCTTGTAGTGAGAGGTCAGCATATGTACAAGTATAGTAAGTAAGTAAGTAAATAAATAAATCCTCCATCTGTATCAGCATTGGGCAATATGTGGCCCATAGAGACATTTTGCAGCCCCCAAGTCCACCCCACAGCTAGTTTTAAAAAGCTTTTTTTTAAAAAGGATTTTGGTAAAAGAAATATCCATTACCATTCCTGGAGCCTCCCGAAAGTTGTGATTTTTTTAAATCGGGGGCCTTGAAGATATCTGCTAACACCCATACAATCCCAGATAAAAAAATTCTGAAAAGGTTTTGGTTTGGGTTTTTTTGTTCGTTTTGTTTTGTAAGAAAAGATGAAAAACAGCCTTTTCCAGGCCTTGCATGACAGGGACTGGGTGCAAAAATTTGGCCCCCAAACTCTAGAACAGCCATTCTCAACCTTTTTTTTTTTTTTTTTTTTGCCATGGTCCTTTTAGGAGCTCTTCTCGGGTTCCAGGGCCCCCGTCAAACAGGCTGTGTGCATTCAAGGATACAACACAAACAGATGAATTTGTGGCCCCTTTCAAATGTGCCAGGGGTCCACAGGGGGCCATATAGCACCCACTGGGAATGGCTGCTCTGGAACATTGCTCACTCTTAATCTTCAGAGACAGGGTAGCTTTCAGTGACAAATGTGGGAGGAGAAAACAGGACTTAGTCTGTTCTAAGAAACCAAAGTCTGGCCTAGATAGATCCTGGTCTTACCCAGTAAAGCAGTTGTTCTCAGAACTCCATGTACCAAAGGAACACAGAAATATTGTCAGTATTTTCAATGCTCCTTGCTGCAAGCTTGCAATTATTTGTGTATAAGGTATATTTTGATCCTGTGATATGTGTACATGCATGACTTGAATTCTTTGTGTTTCATCTGAAGGGAAAGCTGGTTTTTGTGTGCCTCTATATCAAAGTAAAAGATTATTCCCATCCTTTTTTTCAGAGAATATTTCTTTCTTAATTTTTCAGAGGAAAGTTTCCACAGAAAGAGCTCGAAGCTTTGTTTCCTGGGATGAGTGCTGATTTCACCAGTGAAAACTTTTCTGCTACCTGGTATTTGATAGAGAACCATTCAACAACAAGGTTAGTTGTTGTTGACATTTGTATGAATAATTTAGTGGTGTCTGGAGAATACTGGCATTAACAGCTATGAATAGTGTGGGGCGTATGTGCGGGTGAGTTGTTCATAAGCTTATGTGTCAGTAAAAAGGCACAGTTGTGGTTTGAACCCCAACTCTGAGACTGTAATGTATTGTTTTTAGATTTGGAAGCAATCCATAGTGGCTCATAACTAAGCAGCAACAGCCCTGAGGCAGCCCTGTGTAAATGACACCAAAAGGAATCTTTTATTTGGTAGTGCTTTTATTGTAGAATTTGAGATAGCAGAGGGAGAAGCACAAAACTTCAAAAGTCATCCTGACCAGATGTTTCAGAGTAAGGATCTGAGTTAAAAGTAATATAAGTGCTAGCTTAAAAAGCCCTTCACAGTTTGGAACCTTGTTTTTTACTTCAGATCCTGGTACTGCTACATCTAGTCACAATGACTTTTGGACTGTTCTGCTTCTCCCCATGCTCTTCAAGTTCTGCAGTCTGATGAAGGATCCTGATGGACTTGAAAGCATGCATCCCTGTTTTCATCTGCTACTGGTCCTATAAAAGTGTTACATGCCCTTCCTTTCGAAATATGTGCAAGTTCCGCACAGCTTTTTTTCTTGTTCCAAAATCGTTGAGTGCTCTAGCTCAGGGGTCCCCAACCTTTTTAACCCCGCGGACCGGCTGGGGAAGGCGGGGCACCCCTGCGCTCGTGCGCATGCGCAAACGGTGGCGCGGTGCTGGTGCGGGTGCGCGCATGCACAAATCAGCTGTGCGGGGGTGAGTGCGTGCGGGGGGGTGGGGCGGGAGGTCTGTCTCCGCGGCCCGGTCCAGCTCAGGCCACGGACCGGCAATGGGCCGTGGACTGGGGGTTGGGGACCTCTGCTCTAGCTGCTTACATCTACAAAGCTACTTTAGTCTTTCTTACAAGTTTGTGTTTTGTTTTGCTTTTGTTCCAGGTACATATATTTTTTTTCTTTATCTGGTTTATATTGGCATAAATGTTAGCCATAGGTCAGTAACTATGGATTGGTTCCAGATGAAGTTAACTGAACTTTAGGCCTACTAAAATTGGTGGTATTGGAATTTAGTTAAGTTAATCTGAATCAAATCTTGTGTCTACTACTGATTTTAATATTAATATTTCCTTTAATTTAAACTCAATATGAGACTCGGTGCAAAATATGAGAATGTTTATTATGAAGAGTCCGTTTTTGAGTAAAAATGACATTGCCTTCATTTGTCTTATTTTCAAAAGGTAAGCATCTCCAGTATTTTGCATCCAAACCAGATGACAAGTTGTTTTCTATTTTGTGATTCCATTATACTATTCACTACTTCATGTATCCCCAAGTTTGTTTTTTTCCTCTTTTTATGTCACAGAATCTGGTCCTCTAGATAGTAGCCATAATTCATAGTTTAGAGTTCACCGTTACATATTTACTCTTTTAAATGGAATAAAATAGCCCTCCTCTTGGCATGTTCACTGAACCAAGTACATTTGTCATTATGACAAGAATAAACAAAAGTACAAGGATAGAAAGCCAAAACTTTAAAGCAAAGATGCAGTTATTATTTTAAATTAGTAGCAGCAACCAAGAGATGAAAGATCCATACAAATGACATTTCGGTCTACTGAGTCACACAATTGTAGGCTGCTGTCTATTTGTTATCTTCCTCTTTTTAAAAAAAGTGGGAAGGGAATCTTTCCTCCCCGCCTTGTCCTTTTGCAAATACTATTTGTTATCTTTTTTTTAATGTAGATAACCTAATAAAGCACTTATTGCCATCGTAGGATGAAATTGGGCAGTACTGATAACCTTTTTATGGAGACCAACTGATGTCAAGTTGTTTCCGAACTGTCCTACTGCTTCTTCTTTGTGGCCTCTGTGAATGCACACAATTGGGTTGTTCTGCGCCTGCGCAGGACCTCTCGGAAGTTTCTAGAGCTTAAAGACATGTGATTAGTGGGACGTTCCCCCGTGGAGCGCATGCTCCACCCACCAGAAATCCCCTCAGTTCCTTTTAGCCGCCGCTTAGGTTAGACCTATTTCAGAGAGAGCTAGAGCGATTGAGCGTTTACTGCGATTGGTAGTTGCTTCTTCTGTTATTTCAATCATCTTCTTTGTTGGACGTTTCCCTTCTAAATTGATTTGTTCTACCTTCAATTCGATTCAGCCTTTTTCTCTTTCCCTCATTTTTGCCAATTCCCCCCCATCTTCCCTCCAATTTTCCCCTTGTCTTTTATGCCCCCCCTGGGCCTTTCAAGTGGTGCGTACTTTGTAATAACAAGATCCCGCTCACTGACGGCCACGACCGCTGCCTTTTCTGTCTCGGGGAACAGCACCAAACACACTCTTGTCCTGAGTGTAAAAGACTCACGAAGCCTGCACTTAAGCTGCTACTTCAGAGACTGCGATCTTTCCTTTGGGAGAAATCCCTCAATCCACCTTCGGTCGCTATGAACTCTGCACTGTCCCCAGATCGTCGACCCTATCACCAGGAGCCTCCTAGGCCGGTCTCTAGTCCAATGACTCCTTCTCCTCACCAAGCGGAGAAGTCGAAGTCTACCTCGAGACTGAAGTCGACATCGACATCGAGGACCCCGGCTCGATCAATTGAATCATCTAAAAAGAAAAAAGATAAGACTACTTCAAAAAAGCCTAAGAAATCGTTGAAATCTACACAGATTCAACCACTCCAGTCGACACTTCCATCCCCAATTTTGGAGGAGAGGTCAGACAGAGATGAACCACCTTTGCCTCCGGCCCAGGCTCCAGCTTCCACTGGTAGCTTGTCGCCAAGTATTGGCCTCTCTCCGGCTGACGTTCACTCCAGCCAGGCCTCGGCCCATTCAAGCCCTGCATCATCAGGGCGGGCAATCCCGATTCAAATCTCGGGCTCAGACTCGTCTCATCACTCCCCTCGAAAACATTGGGGAAAGAGATGACACTTGTCAACAGTGCAGTATGACCCTACACACAGAAAGTACTATTACTACCCAGAATCTTCTCGGTATCAACCACGAGAAGATCTCAGAGATCGATACTACCAACAATATGACCCGTATTTCTCTGAAGATTTACCGGAACAAATTTACTACACTGAACCTAAGAGAGTCCGATATGCTTTGCCGTATCCACCTCGATATTCACCTTCTGTGTCTCCATCACCACCTCGATACCGACACCGTTCCCACTCATCGCACTCGACATCGACTCACCAGATCCCACTTGCTACCAAGCCGGCCCTCAAGCGCACTACTTCATCACTGGATCAACCACAGTCGAAGCGTTCCAAGCATTCTTCTAAACATTCTCCCCCTCAAAACACATCTCTACAGGTTACGACCACCTATAAGGGTCCTCCTCCTCCTGATACGGAAAGGTACGCTACAACCCAAGTACCCCCTGCTTCGCAACAGCCTTCTTCGACACAATTCTCCATGTGATGCTCCCAGCCCACTAATGGGTCGCAGGGCACTCGGTCAGAGAGTTCGCCAGGCTCTTACCTACCACCTTTGCGCTGGATCAAGTCCTTAGACCTCAGCAGTGCGTAGCATAAGCCCCTTTGAACAAGTCTGACCTAAAAAGAACACTTTGCACTTACTTAGTACTTAGCAAGTGCAGGCACATGGGCTTTGTGATTCCTTAGAACTCACCAAAGCTCTGTGAGGTAGGACTCTTAAATGATAGCAACTCTGTGGCCCTCTTCACTACTGGAATTAGCCAGACCTTGCTGTTCAAGAGACCAGTCCTCAGTAAGGATTTTTAAAAGTAAAATTTTTATTAGAAAAATAAAGTTTCATAGAAAATCAGTTTATATTGCAAAAGCAGTAGCATTGAAGAACATATTCAAAGATTATTGCAGTTAAATAAAATACCTATTTCCCATTTAAAATAATAAACTACTAAACTGAACTACAGAAGCTATGGTGGGCTAGGTGGGCTAGCCCCCCCCCCTCTTGCTTTCTCCTTTACTTACATCCTCCCTCTTTCAAGCTACATGCTCATACCATCAGAACAGAATCCATCATCAGTAAGAGAATAATAGAACACCATGGAACACACTTCACATAACCCATCTTCCATTTCTACTTTCCCAAACTCCTCCTTTCTCCATGGCCCATCTGGCTGTTAACCAATTAACTTTTTAGAGGTTGTACCACCTCTCCCTGCCCCCCATTCCCATGAGAGAGCAGGTGTTGTTATCTCTTCTCCAATTAGCTAGGAATGTTGAGTCTTCCAGGGCCTCTTGGTTTGGCCTTCAAGTTATCCCGTTCCTGGCTGTAACGGTCCTTAGAAAAACACGCTCATGGCATTAGGAAAAACACATTCCAAAGTCTCTCAAATCATCTTCACACAGAACCTATCTGACTCCATTTTACATTTCTCTGACTACATCTCCCATCATCATGACACGTTTCTAACCACATATCCCATGATCATGACACTCCACATCAATCTCCATGCTCTGAATCGTCCATATCGACCCATGATTCGGCCTCTGATATTTCACCAGAATCACCCTCCAATTTACCCACTCCAACATCTGATGTAGCGGGAAATCATCCGCCCTCACCCTCGGAAGATTTTACTTCGTACTCCCAGCTAGTGATGAGGATGGCTAAGTCCCTGCAATCAGAAATCGAGGAACCACCACCTCCTAAACAAGACTTTGTTTTTGATGATATTAATCAAGAGAAGACACCTCCGCTTAGCCTTACCTTCATACCTGCTATGCTAGATTTGATTAAAGAATCATGGGACAAACCCCCTTCATCATTACAAATTTCAAGACATGTGGAAAACCCCTTTTTATCCAAACATCCGACACCAAATTCAATTATTGTGGAAGCCAATCAATCGAGAACTCGCAACAAATCATCAGTTGCACCTACCAATCGGGAGGGAAGAAAGTTAGATATTCTAGGCAGACGTCTTTACTCCCTCACTTCATTTCTTATGAGAGTCGCCAACTATCAAGCCGCCATGGGAGCTTACCATAGGCAACTATGGAATAAGATCCTCCCTGTTATTCAAGCGACTCCTGAGTCTTCTAAGACTGAAGCCCTAAATATTCACGCTGAGGCTTCTACACTGGCCAAACAGCAAAGAATTGCCTCCCGCCACACTGCTGATGCCACGTCTAAGGCAATGGCTACATCTATTGCCCTTAGGTCAGCTGGCATATCTGATGACACCAGATCGAGAATTGAAGAACTCCCATTCGATGGCACTGGCCTTTTCAACGAAAAAACAGACGAAGTAATGGACAACCTTCATAAAATTCGGAAAACAGCTCGATCGTATTCCACCCAACAAACAATTCGATACCAGCGCCCCCAGTACCGCAGACAGTCCTTTGTCCAACAGTCATTTCAGCCATTCCACCAACCATACCGTACATACAGGCCACAAATGCAGGATAGACCTTATTCCGACCCGTCAACATCTACCACACCATTTCGACTTTCGACCCCAGCAACAGCAACCACGTCGACAACCCTTTCGACGCCAACAGAAGAAGGGTAAGCAGTATCAATAAACCCCTTCCATCTTCTACCACTATTTCCACTCCATTTCAAACCAGGTTACACCCTTTCCTCAGTGCATGGCGTCGAATCACCAAAGACCAATGGGTCCTTTCGATTGTCGAAAAGGGCTGTTTCATCGAATTTCAGCAGACCCCACCTTTCACTGTCATTAAAACTACTCCCCACTCATTGGCACTTCAAGAAGAAATTTCCCTTCTTCTCCAAAAACAAGCCATACTCTTCGTCCCTTCCTCTGCCCTGCACGGTGGTTTCTACTCTAAATACTTCACTGTACCAAAAACAGACGGACGACTCCGTCCCATCCTCGACCTTAGAAACCTCAATAAATTCATTCGACCTAGACGTTTCAGAATGCTGACACTCGACACTATCATTCCTCTCCTTTCACAGGGAGACTGGTTTGTTGTCATCGATCTCCAAGACGCGTATTTTCTCATCTCTATCCATCTGAGTCACCACAAATTTCTTCGATTCTGATTCGACGGCATCTTGTACCAGTTCTGTTCTCTTCTGTTCGGACTCTCCACGGCACCTAGGACCTTCACCAAGTGTATGGCACCAGTTGCTGCCTACCTCCGCCTTCAGGGTATCACTATATTCCCTTATATAGACGACTGGCTGATAGTCTCCACTTCCTACCACGATGCCGTCAGAGCTACCCAAATTACTCTCGACACTCTTCAAGACCTCGGCCTCAAGGTGAACCATGCCAAATCTCATCTCGAACCATCACAGACAGCCACCTATATAGGGGCATACTTCGATTCCCTACAAACCAGAATCTTTCTCCCTTACAAGAGAATTATCAAACTCACACGGGCTATACAACCGTTCCGACCTCATGCTTCAGTATCAGCTCATCAAGCCCAACACCTCCTCAGGCTCATGGCTTCCACTACCGCCGTTATCCAGCATGCCAGGCTAAAGATGAGGTCTCTTCAGTCATGGTACCTCTCCCTATTCGACCCCATGACACATCACCCATCCAGACACCTCAGGGTCACAAGCGAACTATCCCAACAACTTACACGGTGGACTTTTCTCCCACATCTTCTTGTCGGAAGACCCTTCTCCCCTCTCCAGCTCACGGTGCAGGTTACCACGGATGCCAGCCCGTTGGGATGGGGCGCCCACTGTCAGCATCACAGGATCCATGGACTCTGGACAAAACAAGAGCAGTCATTACACATCAACCACCTAGAGCTCTTAGCTATTATCAAAGCTTTCCACGCCTTCCTACCTATCATTGCAGGACGTGCAGTCCAACTTGCTACGGACAATACGACAGCTCTTTATTATGTCAACAAGCAGGGCGGTACACATTCCCTTTCCTTACTGTACCTAGCTGTCAAGCTCTGGGAATGGTGCTACCTTCACCACATCTTCCCAGTAGCAGTCCATATTGCTACAAATGACAGTCTACTTGCAGACCATCTCAGTCACCTTACCACGAGGACGCACAAGTGGTCTCTAGACGACTAAGTCCTCGCCCATCTTTGCCGTGCAGCTACATGGTCCAATCCATCAACGTTTGTGACACAGTACCGTTCGGATGTCCGGGCAAAGAAGGATGCTGCTTTCGGCAGAGCTGTCTTGACTTCCTTTCTACCGTGATGTCCCACCATCCGGTAAGTGAGCTTTCCAGTCACTCAATTGTGTGCATTCACAGAGGCCACGAAGAAGAAAGAGAGGTTACCTACCTGTAACCATGGTTCTTCTAGTGGTCCTCTGTGAATTCACACATCCCGCCCTGCCTCCCCTCTGCCCGTCACATTGTCTTCTTATATAGCTCTTTGACAGTGGCGGACTCTTTTGGGAACTTAGGGGATTTCTGGCGGGTGGAGCATGCGCTCCATGGGGGAACGTCACACTAATCACATGTCTTTAAGCTCTAGAAACTTCCAAGAGGTCCTGCGCAGATGCAGAACAACCCAATTGTGTGAATTCACAGAGGACCATTAGAAGAACCATGGTTACAGGTAAGTAACCTCTCTTTTTTATTTCTTAATTTTTCTTACATGCTTGAAATTTTTCTAGGGTGGATTCACATATCATTAAGAACCTTTTTGTTTGTTTTATTGTATAATTGCCACATACTTTCTTCTTACTCCTTGGTTTTAGTTTTGATCAGCTTAAAATGGCTGTAATGAATCTGAAGAAACAAGCAAACAAGAAGAACGAGGGAAGTCTACAATATGTCAAGGGAGGTCTCAGCACTTTTTTTGAAGCACAAGATGCCCTGTCAGGTAAGAAATATGAAGGAAACAGTATAAATCATAATCTGTCTGTATGCTGGTTTCTGGAAGAATGAAAATGAAGATGGATTAAGTAACTCTTTAATATTTTAGGGGACAACAATGAGAAACTAGAAAGTCCAGTATTGTAAATCAGTAGAGAAGAACATCTACTGGAAACATTCTATCATTTGCCTATCAAACGTATTAGTTAATATTAGAGATGGGGGTATTCGTATACGAATATCCCCACACAGGTGGAAATAACGAAGGTCCAGCCCCATGGGGCCGGACTGTCCACTCATGATTTCGCCACTGACGCGAGCTCGTTGGACCTTCCTATCGCGCCGTTGTCCGCAGTCAATTACCCAGTCCTGGCAGGAGGCAGGATGACAAGCCTCTCTGCTAGGTCAGAGAGTGGCTAATCCATTGCGGAGAACAGCGCGATAGGAAGCCTTCACGGAGCCGGTGGCAGTGGCGAAATCGTGAGTGGACAGTCTGGCCCCAATGGGCCGGACCCTCATTATTTCCACCTGCGTGGGGATATTCGTATACGAATACTGTACCTCCATCTCTAGTTAATATATGTTTTTAATAGAAATTAGTGACCTGAGTACCTGCTGATATTATTCTGTTGTGCCAGGTGAGCTTTCTTAATACCAAAATATGGGTCAACATAAAATACACACCTTTTCAGGGAATTCCGTACAGAGCTGATAAGAGTTCGTACAAAATCCCTGAATTCAAGCATCTTTAATATTTTGCATGTGTTTGTGTTAAGACCCAATTTTAAAACATTCAACAATCGTGGAAGGAACAGGTTTTTTTACTTCTAGTGATACATGGAGGTAAGAATGAAACTGTGTTCTAGTCAGAAAGTAGGTCCTTAAGAAGAGTACATGTTTTCAATATATCATTAATGAATTCACAAGATGATTTTTTATCCTGGTTAGCTACAGCAGTGAAATATTATGCTTCTGGCACATCTGCAATGTGTTATTGCATTTATATGTGTGTGTGTCTCATATGCTGTCAGGTTGCATCTACTCTAGCAATCCTACCGTGTTTCCCCCAAAATAAGACAGGGTCTTATATTAATTTTTGCTCCAAAAAACGCATTAGGGCTTATTTTCAGGGGATGTTTTATTTCTTTCATGTACAACAGTCTACATTTATTCAAATACAGTCATGTCATCTTCTGGTTGCTGTACAATGGTGGAGGGCAGGGTTTCACTTAACTAGGGCTTATTTTTGGGATAGGGCTTATATTATGAGCATCTTGGAAAATCATACTAGGGCTTATTTTCGGGTTGGGTCTTATTTTGGGGGAAACAAGGTAGTAGGGTTTTAAGCTGGCAGGATAGCTCGATGAGTTAGGTATTTGCCTGCAGAGTCAACTCCCCACTTTGCCCCCCAGGGGTAGAGCCAGTCTGTGTGATCTTGGGCAGGCTACACAGTCCCAGGGTACACCCAGAAGAATTGAGTGGTAAACCACTTCTGAGTACTCTATACCTAGAAAACCCTTAATAGGGTCACCATAAATCAGAATTGACAATGGCACACAAGTAGTAGTAGTAGTAGTATCATCATCATCATCAAGATCTTTAGGGTAAGTGAATTATATTCAAGGAGTTGTTTTACCAGTGCGCTCCTCACACCCCATGAGTTTCTAAGACTCAGCAGGGATTCAGTCTGAGGTCTCCTGAGTCCTCATCTGTTACTCTGTTCACTACATGACACTAGCTATTTTTACAGCCCTTTGTAAGTGAATTTTTAGTGTTTAGTTATATGTTGAGATGTGAAATTAAGAGAATAAGCATGGTGCAGTATCATGTAGGAGGTGCTTTCACTATTCAAATTCCTTCTTGCTAATTTCCAGCTTGTTGAGAGCATTTAAAATTGGCACAGGATATTTCTATGCTCTATATAAAAATCTGTATTGGCATATTAATGCAAAAATTGCTTCTAAACATGTTTGTCTTTTTATCTCTTAACATTTTTATTAGATATCACTCCAGTCAAACTTTTTCATAACTAGTTTTGCAAGCTAGACATTCAATTAAATATAACTGTTCTCTGCTTTTTATCACATTGCCAGTCTTTATGTATTAGGAATATGTGGAAGTGGCATGATTTGAGTCTTCCTCCCCATGTCAGTTTGGCATCACTTTAAAAGATACATAATTCTTCGTGGCCTCTGTGAATGCATACAATTGGGTTGTTCTGCGCCTGCGCAGGACCTCTCGGAAGTTTCTAGAGCTTAAAGACATGTGATTAGTGGGATGTTCCCCCGTGGAGCGCATGCTCCGCCCACCAGAAATCCCCTCAGTTCCTTTTAGCCGCCGCCGCTTAGGTTAGACCTATTTCAGAGAGAGCTAGAGCGATTGAGCGTTTACTGCGATTGGTAGTTGCTTCTTCTGTTATTTCAATCATCTTTTTTGTTGGACGTTTCCCCTCTAAATTGATTTGTTCTACCTTCGATTCGATTCAGCCTTTTTCCCTCATATTAATTCACATCCCTGCTTTCTCCTTTTTCTTCACTGCTTATACTGACATGAAGTAGAAAGAGAGGTTACCTACCTGTAACCATGGTTCTTCTAGTGGTCCTCTGTGAATCCACACAATTGTGTTGTTCTGCACCTGCGCAGGACCTCTTGGATGTTTCTAGAGCTTAAAGACATGTGATTAGTAGGACGTTCCCCCGTGGAGCGCATGCTCCGCCCGCCAGAAGTCCCCTCAGTTCCTTTTTGCCGCCGCTTCGGTTGGACCTATTTCGGAACGCTAGAGCTATTGTTCGATTGTACTCGTGAGATCATTCCTTTATTTTTCTTCCTTAATCAGCTCTTTTGTTGGACGTTTCCCCTGTTAGTTTTTTTACTTCCCTTTTTGATTATCTAACTCGTCTTTTTGCTCCTTTTTCCGTGGTTTCTCTCTCCCCGCCCCCCCACTGCCTCTCCTTTCCCCCTTTCCCTACCTTTTATGGCCCCTCCAGGGCCTTTCAAGCGGTGCGTGCTCTGCACGAATAAAATCCCGCTCACAGATGGTCACGATCATTGCCTCTTCTGCCTTGGAGAGCAACATCAGACAAATGCCTGTCCTGAGTGTAAGAAACTCACAAAGCCCGCAGTTAAATTGCAGCTGCAAAGACTCCGTTCTTACCTCTGGGAGAAATCTCTTAATCCCACTCCCATGGATCCGGTGATGTCCCTGCATCCAGATCACCGTGAGGCTTCTCAATTAGCATCGAGCCCAACGACCCCTTCACTCCGACAGAAGGACCAAACTAAGTCGGCTCCAAAATCGACCTCGACATCGAGGGCTACAAACCGACCAGATGATTCCTCTAAGAAAAAGAAGGACAAACCTAAATCTAAGAAGCCTACAAAATCGGCTCAGATAGACCAACCCCAGTCGGTACTTCCATCGCCGATTCTGGAGGAGTCATCTAGAGATGCCCCAGGTTTGACACCGGCCCAGGCTACATCCTCTGTTGCTAGCCTCTCGCCGAGTACTGGCCTATCTTTGGCTAAAGATCCTTGATCAAACTCGAAAACCTTCGACCCAACTTCTATATCAAAATAAATGGAAAGCTTTCCTATCCTTTACCAACTCTCATAACTTACCTGCAACACCTGTTTCTCTGAAGACTTTACTTACCTTTGTCCTTCATCTTTTTCATCTCGGACTATCCCATTCAACCTTGAAAGTTTATATCTCTGCTATTGTAGCACACCAGCCGCCTCATTCCGATTCCGCTAAGCTTTTCTCCCACCCGACTTTGAAAAAATTCCTCAAGGGACTCCTCAACATCCATCCACCACGTCAACACCCTCTTCCACAGTGGTCCTTACAACTTGTCCTCAATGCACTTACTCAACCGCCTTTTGAACCTATGGCCACTTCCAATTTTAAACTACTTTCTCTAAAGACATAATTCCTCGTGGCGATAACATCTGCTAAGCGTGCTAGCGAACTTGCTGCCCTCAGATCAGACCCACCATTTCTCCAATTGCACCCAGATAAGTTCACTCTCTACCTTGATGTATCGTTTTTACCTAAAGTTGTCTCTGAATTTCATCTTAATCAACCCCTGATATTGCCTACCTTATTCCCTTCTCCCTCTACACCACTCGAGCGCATGCTCCACATGCTTGACGTGAGACGCTTTCTTGCCTTCTACATTGACAGAACTAAATCATTTAGAAAAACACCACGACTTTTTCTCTGTTTTCATGGCCCTCATAAAGGTGCCCCGGCTTCACCTCAAACTATTTCTCGATGGATTACTCAAACCATCTCTCCTGCATATGAACTAACAGGCAAAACACCGCCTGAACACTTGAAGGCCCATTCTACCAGAGCGATGTCGACCTCTACTGCACTTCATCATGGAATTGAGCTTCCTCACATCTGCCGTGCAGCTACATGGTCCACTCCATTGACCTTTGTGAGACACTACCGGCTTGATGTCCGAGCAAAGAGTGATGCTGCCTTTGGCAGAGCTGTTTTGACTTCATTCCTACCATGATGTCCCACCATCCGGTAAGTGAGCTTGTCAGTCACCCAATTGTGTGCATTCACAGAGGCCACGAAGAAGAAAGAGAGGTTACCTACCTGTAACCATGGTTCTTCTAGTGGTCCTCTGTGAATCCACATATCCCGCCCATCCTCCCCTCTGTCCGTCACATTGTCTTTTTTTATATATATATAGTTCTTTGACAGCGGCGGACTCTTACAGGAACTGAGGGGACTTCTGGCGGGCGGAGCATGCGCTCCACGGGGGAACGTCTTACTAATCACATGTCTTTAAGCTCTAGAAACATCCGAGAGGTCCTGCGCAGGCGCAGAACAACACAATTGTGTGGATTCACAGAGGACCACTAGAAGAACCATGGTTACAGGTAGGTAACCTCTCTTTCTACTTCATGTCAGTATAAGCAGTGAAGAAAAAGGAGAAAGCAGGGATGTGAATTAATATCATGCAACTTAAATTACTAAACCTGAAGAATCTTAAGATTTTCAGATACCTTCAAAGCAGTCAGATAGGTATGGTGACTAAGGTTCAATCCCAGAAGCTCTTGTTTGTTGTGTTCCAAAACGCCATACCAAGAGCTGTAACTTGTTCAGATCAAATGTGAATCAGCAATAGTAGACCTGACATTAGTACCATGAAGTGTGTTTGCATATGGAAAATCAAATAACCCTGAACAATTCTAATCTATTTTGTGTTGAACTATTTGATGTAGAACTATTTGCTGTTATAAAGTAGAGAACTATTCTTGTCCTTTATTCAGTAAAGTTTGTGCGTGTGTAGATGCACATACATGTGCACACACAAATACGATATAAGAGACACTTTATAATAATTCAAAGGTCTAAGTAAGAAAGCATCCAACCATGCCCCATTCGTAATGCCTAAGTTAACTGGCAAATATCATAGCATGAGCTACCAGCATAGTAAAGCATAGCAGTCTGGAATATCTGGCTCCTATCACAATGCCTGCTTCACTAAATCACACATTCCCTTGTAACAAGTATGTGCTTCTGAGATCTAACAAGAATATAACTGTCAGACAGTCTCACACACTGAAGCAGATGACATTTAACAAGGTGCTTTATTCTAGCAATCCATCAAAAACTGGAAGCGGATGGAACAGAAAAAGTGGAAGGATCCATGACGCAAAAACTGGAGAATGTTCTGAACAGTAAGTTTTGTATTCCCATCATCAACTGTTTATAGACTTCAGGGCTTATAGCATGTTTAAGCCTATTTATTCACATTTAGAGTTTACTAAAAGCAGGGTGTTCTTGATGTTTATTGCAAAATCATGAAGATAGGAGGGATTGGGGCCTGATCATTTACTGAATGAACCATGACAGCACTGGAGAAGATTCCAATAGTTTTAAAATCAGGTGGGTATCTGAAGAAAAGGAAGGAACTATAGGGCTTTTTATGCCTTATGGTTGTGTCTTGAAGCTTTAAATAAAAGAATTAGCAAAATAGAGAAATTGAGATTGTCTGTAAAAATGAGGAGACACATATATTCTAACTTGAGACAAGTTTTTGTTGGATAATTAAATAATTTTTATCAAATTATTGTATGATATTCCAAATTTCATTTAAGTACTTTGAATATTGGCTAAGATAATTCAAAATACATAAGCTTGCAGCTCATTTCAAAATAGGTGAACTACTAACACTGTGTTGTTACAGTATTATTCCAGTGCTGAACAAATGGTAGCTAAAAGTCACCAACCTTTTCATTGCTACTGTGTCAAGATAGTTTCCTTGGTTATTCCCGAAGTGACTTTACTTTGGGCAGTTTTCTCGTATTAGCCAATACAATTGTGTTTAAGTGTGTTTGCCTGTATGGATGTGGTCATAGCCAAATTGATTTGTGATTTAGCACACTACTCATAACAGCTTTATTTAATCATGTAATATTTTTCTGCCCCAACAGTGCACTGCTGCTTCTTGTAACTGCACATATGTTTTCCACAAATTATCTGCTCATATTGACTCCACCTCCAGTAATCTATTCATTGACACTTCCAGTGTCTGAAAGTGTGCTCTTTCAGAGAGAGATAAAGGCTTAACTTTGCACAAAGTTGTAGAAGGACAGTAGCTAGGGTTGATGTTCTAAGAGAAACAATATAATTCAAGGAAACTATTGAAAGCAATGCTGCAGAATTTAATAAGCCGCCAAGAATTTCTAGCACAAACATGTCAAAAGAAAAACAGCTCCAGGAATAACTTAAGAATTAAGGGCTGATCAGATCTGTTATTTCTCATACCTGTGAGTTCCTTTTAACAACTATGTATCTCTAGAAATAGAAATCTAGTTTGAGAACTGGAGGTGTTTCTGATGTTCTCTTCTAAACCCAGTCCTGGAGGAGACAGAAAAGTTAGCCCAAGTAGTTTGTACAGAAGCTTGTGGAACCCCATAAAATTGATACTCTAATCCAAGACCTGTAAACAAAACTTTTAAAAAAAGATTGTAGGGTTATGTTGTCTAATATAGAATTAGAATTTATTAGAATTTATCATGCCTATTCCATAATGAGATATTTTAGCTATAACACATTCTGAATTTAAAATATCATTATCTTTTAAAAGTAAAAATAAAAGAAATTGATTTAAATTTTTAAAACTGAGGTTATTTAAAACTTTTTTCAAAATTTATTTTTATGCAACCTGCTTATATCATGTAACATATTTAAATTAACTGTCGATGGCTGAACATGTAACATGTCATCACTACATAATATCCAGAAGTGGGCAGCCACATGAAGAAATTACCTAATTTTTCAAATGACATTTTAATACATAAACTTATGAAACTTAATCTTGCATATTTAAGAACATTTTTAGCATTTTTCAAATAAGAGGGTTATATCAAATAAGGCCATTTGTTTATTTTGAAGTTCTGTATCTGAAAATACTAGGAGAGATTTGCAGGTAGAGACATTGGCATTGTTGACTGATTATATATTTTAAGGAAGTAATTCTCTTTTTACAGTTAATTCTTTGCCCCATTCAAATTCAGTAGAGAGACTTGGATTGAACTGTCCTGCTGCAGGAGCTGAAGCATCACCCATAAACAAAAAACATTGCTTTTTTCTGTTGGTTCTGCAGCACTTCTGTTTTGGGAAATGTGACTCCAACACTTTGGACCAGAGTTTAGGCAGTTGCAGGCAGGAAAGAAAATGGATGAAAGCATCATTCTCTTCAGCATGTCTAGAAATGTCTCCCAGTTCCACTGTGGGTTCTCACTTTCCAGACTAACAGTTGGGATAGAGAGTACTGCTTAGAAATATTCCATTGGCACTAGAGGAAAGTTGGGAGGAGGCAATATTCATGATTCTCCCTTCACCTTTGCTTCCTGAAAAGCTGCTCTGAAGGTTGGAGCATTCTCGGGGGCACCAGGAGAGACAATGCAGGGGTCTGCAGAAGGAAGGGGAAATCTAAGAGATCATCTTGCTGCATCCTCATTTCACAGGACGAGGGTGGTAATGGATTTGGGTGTATTTTATGTATACATGAAATGGCCAGTCTAGATCCAACCAATTGTTTCTTGTTATATATGAGAAAATTAATGTCCTTCCGTGCTTATGATGATCGTACTTGATATTTCTTATTAAGCTGAATCAGATATTTTAGAGGAGCTTCATGCAACAAATACCTAGTGAGTCTAGAGATTTTGTGTTCTCTGGATGACACCAATGAGTTGTTCAGGAAAACTGAGTCACATCATAATAGTATATACTGTTCCATATTGCCAGCCCTCACTTTTCCAGTTTTTAGTAGGGTCTTTAACTGTAGTTTCACTTTTAACTCCATGTGAATTTAAGTATTGTGGTCTTTAAAAAAAAATACAGTAGTGGGTGGGAAAATTAATAGATACTTTTAGTAAATAAAAGAAGAGTACAATTGGAGAAGAATTAATTTTTGAAATCAGAAAAAAATCTCAATTTATCATTTTAGATCAAACTAAATCATGCTATTAAAATAATACTATTTATAATTAAGGAAATAAAATTGGTACAGTTTCTTAAGCTTTTTATGCTGCTTTCTAAATAAGTGACTGGGTGGCTTTCATATTTCTCTTAGAAATTAGATGTTTTTTCAAGTGATTCTGTATCGTCCATAAAATTATGCAGAAGCAATTTGTTGTGGCAGCAATGTAACAGTTATAATAATTGCCACTTGTCCCTTTTTGCTCACTGTTTGCATTATATTATTTTATATAGGTAAATTCTTGGGCTTCTGAAAGAATTATTTTATTTCATTGCACTTACACAAACTTACAGTATTTCCCTTACTGATGTAAGGACAGAGTTGTATCACATTAATCTGTAAGGTCAAAAAATGTGACACGAAAATTTTCTTTTCCTTTGTTTGAGTGTTGGGGGTGGGGAGATTAAAGGACAGTGAACAACACAGCTTTTCACTTGATCTTACCATTGCTTGTGAAAATATTAGCTTTGAACAGTCATACTTACCAGTTCTTTTGCTGTATTTATAGTTTACTTGTTTGCTTTGCTGGGATTTCTGTTTTCTTGTACACAGTGTTTGGTGCAAAGCACTTGCCAAAATATCTGGCAAAGCTTGCAGTATCCCAGTTCTTTCTCAGAGTCAAAACATTTGGGAATAAAATTCACATTGGTTGTTGTGGGTTTTTCTGTGAGTTCTGACTCCTGTCCTCTGAAGATGCCGGCCACAGAGACTGGTGAAACGTTAGGAAGAACAACCTTCAGAACACGGCCAAAGATCCCGAAAAACCCACAACAACTATCAGATCCCGGCCGTGAAAGCCTTCAAGAATACAAAATTCACATTATTTTTTTTGTTTAATGTTTTAAATAAAACTAATTTAAAATGGAGTTCACCAGCTTTCACAATAGGAAAAATATATCAGTTGTGAGACTCCACTAATTCTAATCTCTGATGTCAGTAATCCTAAATGTTATAATGAAAAAAATGTTTAAATAAGATCTAGTGTTTTAAAAAATAAAACAACGTTTGACCACCTGTCAAGGTTAATGTGCATGCTCTCTCTCTCTCTTTCCGTATATGTGATGTCATATATAAAATTATGTTAAAAGTTTTATTTCTTGTTAATTTTCTTGTGCCATTTTCTCTAATCAGAAATGATGTGCTATTTTAGAAGTAGGTTCTGGGCAAAAAAATTCTATTCATTTTTTGTAACAGCTAGAAGGTTACTTCTGATGTGATGATGCTGTTGAAGCTTCTTGACTTTGCCTCAATCTATTTAAAGAATATTTATCCTGGTTTTTGCTGATAAAATGACACACAAGCCAATTAAAAGTAGTGACATTCAAATTAAACAGTACAGTTGAAATGCTTGTAAAAATATGCAATGAAATGCTTCTTTTGAATTTACTAATGAACTGGAGTTCTCTTGACTGTGCCGATCTGTGTTTTAAAAGTACCACTGTAAAATAACTAAAGTGCAAAAAAGTCCATCTGAGCTGGCTATAACTGTTTCTCTCTCAAATTTTGATCAGCTTGAAACAGTACAATAAATAATGCTATCTTGCTTCTGTGTTTTATCACATGCATTTGAAAGGCGCATATTGAACAGGATCATTTTAATTTGGCTCAATATGCCTTCCTTCGAGGGCTCATATCCTTAACTTTTTAAAAATCACAAACCCGAGTCAGTGAAGATATTGTAATATTTTGGAAGGACATAAGTTTAGCAATAATATCAGCTTTGAAACATCAGATAATTATGGGATGTAGTCCTCACCCCAACAACTATAAAATAGAGTAGAACCAACTCTTCTGACAAAACAAAACGTCTTGCATCAGGGTCTTGAAACTTCCAACAGTGTTTAAACATTATTTAGATATAACAATTATTTTACAAAGGCTACTTTTAACATGAGCAGGCCACCCACAGTGTTGACGAGAGAAAATGGCATGTAAGCCACCCAGTGAGACTGATGTAATTTTTTCATCTTTGCTTAAATTATAGTCACTAGACCAGATAATGTAGATTTTTTTTTTTTACAAGCAGCTATCAAAAGGACTGAAACATTCACCTTTTTCTGGTAAATTAAAGATAAGTCTCAAAATTGAAGTGGAGAGAGTAAAATGTTTGACTAGTCTTCTACATCATGTTTATTAGGAGTGAAAGAGGCAAAGGTATTTTTGTCATTCTAAAATATGTTTTATTATATTTCATCATAAGAAGTACAGTGGATAATTCTAAATATAACAAGCAAGGATCTGAACAAGTTCTTATAACATTTCCACACATAAATTCTTAAGTCAATTAAAACTGTTCTTATGGTACTAATTCTGGATGCACTGAAACCCGACAGTGTTCTCCAAAATAGTAGGAATAGGATTGTATCCAGAATAGAATCAGAGCTGGTAGTCTGGCTAGTAACTGTCATTTTGATTTTAAAAGATTTTTCTCACAAAAGAACAACTTTTAATTTATGCTGCTGTTATCACTGGTATTAAAATTCATGTTCATTCCAATGTATTATGTCACAGTGAAGGAAATACGTCCATACTAATCAAATTGCCTACAAGGCATAGCTGGAACTGTAAAATTCAGCTTTGTAGCCAAAGCAAACCCTAAAGTCACCACAATGAAGTTAAGGCATTTGGTCTGGAAATGAAAGTTGCTTTAATTGTGCTGTGGTTTCTACCACATTAAAACACTTAAGAAATTAGCACTTAAATTTTTTTTCTGTGTGTTTGTTAAAAGTTTCTATTACACATTTAATAGACACATCTGTATTGAAGTAGCTTTAACTAGACACTAGTGTAATCATGACAAATGTATTAATTAAATTTAGTGCAAATTATTCTACTCCATCATATGCACCTTATTATTTTGTTTGTTCCCTTTCTTTTTTTTTTTTTTTCAAAAAAGGAGCTAGTAATACTGCAGATACCTTGTTTCAAGAAGTTTTGGGTCGCAAAGACAAGGCAGATTCAACAAGAAATGCCCTCAATGTCCTCCAGCGCTTCAAATTTCTTTTCAATCTTCCGCTGAATATTGAAAGAAACATTCAAAAGGTATTTTATATTTTAAAATAAAATGTACCTGCGTTTTCTTTCCCCTCTAAGTAGAATATATTGCTTAAGACTAATCTCTTTTGTTTTTTAAAAGGGAGATTATGATGTAGTCATTAATGATTATGAAAAAGCGAAGTCATTATTTGGGAAGACTGAGGTTCAAGTGTTCAAAAAATGTGAGTTTTGAATTTTGTTAGTTCTTCATAGTTTTAAATAGGAAGACTAAGCATACAAAGCAAACTCGTGGTCCCTATGTGAGTTGTATCTTATGTTTATTTGGATCATTTTGCAATATCAGGAATATTTAAACAATATTTCTGACTAGATTTCTATATCAAAATATACTCTCTTGTGTACCACATACAGCAAGAGTTGAAGTCAATCCTTTTTATAATAAGTGGCATGAAAACAGGAATGCACTTTGGGAGTATATTTGTTTAAAAACCAGGTTCCAGAACTATAGCTTATACGTTTGCAGAGTTATTTTAGTACAACTCATTTCAGGAAAAAATTAAAATTAAGCCTGAATTCAAGGATAAGGTTTGGAATCCTAAAATTATTTTTCTATAATTCTTTGTTTTGCTGTATATTGTATATGATTTTTGTACTGTAAGTCATATATTTCTCATTCTAAAAATTGTCATTTAGTCTTGTAGTAGCTGTAGCATACGCTGGTGATAATACAAATCAAAAGATTTTCACTGCATGTGACAAATTCCAGCTTTTCTGAGTTGTTGTTTTAAAAAAAAAAACCACATATAGATTATGCTGAAGTTGAAATACGAGTTGAAGCTTTACGTAAACTACTCCTGGATAAATTGCTTGAGACTCCATCAACGTTGCATGACCAAAAGCGCTATATAAGGTAACTTTTTTTGTTGTTGTCTACCTTTTTTGTTGTCTACATTCTTTGTGTAAATAATATCTTAACAATGTTTCTATTACAAGGGGAATATTCTTTTCCTATTGAAATATAGCAAATCTCTGCATTTTGCAGCTAAATTTATTTTTCAGGATGCTCGTAATAAAAGCCTTACCCCCAAAATAAGCCCCAGTTAAGTGAAACCCCGCCCCCCCACCATTGTGCAGCAACCAGAAGAAGATGACATGACTGTATTTGAATAAATGTAGATGGTTGTACATGAAAAAAATAAAACATCCCCTGAAAATAAGCCCTGATGTGTTTTTTGGAGCAAAAGTCTTATTTTCGGGGAAACACGGTAGATGAAGCAATTCAGTGGGTCTAGTGGAGCTTGCCATCTCTCTCTCTCTCTTTCTCTTTCTCTTTCTCTTTTTGGCCTTGTTCCAGCCTGAGTGCTGCTTTGAATCACTGTGAGAAGATGCTGTGGGCATCTTGTCTTTGCAGCAGTTGAGGATCCATATTTGTCAAGATATGTCTGTCATCTCCTTGTTCTGCAACTCAGACATTCAGGAAATTACAGGCTGTATAACCTAACGTCTGTTCTTGGGTAAAATGGTGAAAGGCAATACTAAAGATAGCATTCATAAGCATATAAAAGAACAGATCCTGTTGTTGAAAAATCAGAATAGCTTCTTCAAAGCTAAGACTTAATATTTTTAGCTTTTAGAAGGTAAGTATATAGCTGAATAACAGTTGTTCAGCAGACCTTGTATATTAGGACTTTCAAAAAGTTCTTAAATACTCTTGCTAACATCTCATGAGTAAACAGCACTCAGGGAACAAAAGGACAGATCGTGGCGCTGAGGGTTAAACCGCAGAAGCCTCTGTGCTGCAAGGTCAGAAGACCAGCAGTCGTAAGATGGAATCCATGCGACGGAGTGAGCTCCCGTCGCTTGTCCCAGCTCCTGCCAACCTAGCAGTTCGAAAGCATGTAAAAATGCGAGTAGATAAATAGGTACCACCACGGTGGGAAGGTAACAGCATTCCGTGTCTAGTCGCGCTGGCCACGTGACCACGGAAACTGTCTACGGACAAACGCTGGCTCTATGGCCTGGAAACAGGGATGAGCACCATGCCCTAGAGTCGGACACGACTGGACTAAATGTCAAGGGGAACCTTTACCTTTACCTAAAGAACAGAAACAGGTAGGGATAAATGAATAGTTCTCACAGTGGACAGCAGTAAGAAATGGCCCCCACCCCCAAGGGGAACAAGTGCTTTTTAATTTGTTATTAAATTAAGCTAGGATTGAAGAGTGAGATGCTCCAGTTAGCAGGTGATGGTAAATTCCAGAGAGTTATGAGCTTGGTTTCGAAAGAAGCTGCCATGTTAGTAGCTGAAATCTACTATGCAAAAGTGAGTCACGATTAGAATAGGACCATTTGAATCAGTGGAACTTGCAGAGAAGTTAAATCACCAAATCCCCACTGATTCAATGGGCCTACTCTAGTGTGACATACTACAGTAAGCAATGGGGTGTTAGCCAATGTGTTTCACAGGTATCCAAACAGTGTATTTTTTGTTCCTTAATAAGACCCTTTGGGCCTTTTAATGTGCAGGTGTTTTCATCACGTTATGTTAGGAAGATGGTAGAGGGAAGTGTGCCTGCTTTTCCATTACAAATCATGAATTGGCTTCAGTAAACAGCTGAATGAGAGTCTTGCATACATCCTTTTTCTCTAACCTCAGCCTGTGAAGACAGATAATGAGTAAATGTTCTGTCGCCAAATATATTCTACCAGCTCAGGTTGCTGTGGCAGCTGAAGCTGATCCAAGAGCTTAAAGAAAGTTTCTGTGGCTTCTTTCTGTTTTTCCCTGAGAGGTATAGGAGAACTGAACAGGCAGTGTTCACTTAAGTGGAAAGCTGCAGCAAGGCAAGACGTACAGTGGAAGGAGCTGCACCCTAAAAATCTGGATACTAACAAGAAGTGCAACTTATTGAAAAACTGTGTCTCTTTATCTCCCTCTTTTAAGGGATTGGATAGATTAGTTTGTTGCCTTTTCAGCTTTTTAGTGAAAGGATAGAAATCTTGAGTACTTGCCAGCATTAAAGAAATTTGTGCTGGCTTAACTATATCCCTCTATTTACGTTACTGCCAAGCTTCTCACTGTCCGTATGCTGAGTGGGGACTTAATGAGACTTAAAACAATTCAGTTTGGTTTGGTATGTTATCAGGATTTTATAGGCTCTCCCATTTAGTATTACTGTGTATTTGTAATGAGGTTATTATTAGTTTATATCTCATAGCTTGGGCTGAGGCACATTAATTCAGCATCTTTGCAGGTTATAGATGGAGAAACTCATAGGAACCTTATGTTTCTCTGTGTGAGTTCTGCTGACAGCAGGCAAGATATAAATGTAAAAATAAATGTTTATAGTTGGCTGTCCTCGCTTTTGTAGACTATTGTAGAGTCCAGTGGCACCAGAACAAACCTGTATTTAAAATGTTGTGGGGCAAAAAGTATGAGCCCACAATACCACAGTCTAGCAAAATAAAAAAATCAAGTGGAATCACCATAATCCTGTTATATCTCCATTGCTAGATATTTCCTGTTTTAACATCAAGTGAACCACTGTCTATAAAATTTACTGTCATAAAAAAATCTTAGTTTTAAAGGTGTTACAAGATTCTGTCTTACAGTTGCTAGGCTTTAGGGCAAACTGTTTTTGCTATAACAGACCAATGTGGCTAACTCTTAATTATTTCCCTTTAACTTTTTTGATTTCCCCCTTTTATATATACCTGGAATAAGAACGCAAGAAACTAAGTTTTAAGTGCCTCAAGAAACGTCTGGCAAAATAATGCTAAGCAGTGTGCATTGATCTAGACTCTGCAGCTGATTAAGAATTTGTTGAAAACAAACAAGAACAATGGTATTACTAATAGTGGCAATTCACAAACACTTGTGGGATAGTGTCACATCTGAATCCTCATTTCTTCAATATTATCACTTTACAGATATCTTTCTGATCTTCATGCAGAGGGGGACCCAGCTTGGCAATGTATAGGTGCCCAGCACAAATGGATTCTGCAGCTTATGCACAACTGTAAAGAAAGCTATGTTAAAGAACAGAGAGGTAAGTATATTTCTGCTTGGAAAAGTACCTGCTTGAACTTAAAAGAAAAATACAACTTTTTTCTCTGTTTTGGCGAATTAACAAAATAATTATTTTTAGTATACACTTTTGATCAGTCTTATTTTAAAACTAAAGTTCACATTTTTCTTTGAGCTAATAAGTGTATCAACTTTCAACAAGCCTACAGGTGGAATTGTTTTCTCTCTCACCTATGTTGGCAGATCATCATCTTTCAATAGTGAAAATAATTTGACTGCTACCTGTCCAAGTAAGAATAATATCCGGCTATGTCTTGCTGCTACCACTACTCCTTGATTGTTGTTGTTTGTTTTAACTGACCAGGATAAGTAGTGGCAGCTGGATATTACTCCTAGCCCTTACTCACCACTATGACAGTTCTTAGGATCTACTGCCTATGTTGGGTGCTACTAAAAGAAAAATAATCTGACTCATATTCCAGTGCCCCTAAAGTTGCATTACCTTGATCATTTAATGAGAAAGATAACTTGATTTAAGTGGAGTTTATTTACTAAATACCTTATCCTTAAATTTGATATTCTAAATGAGGCACACAAAATCTAAACTGCCTATGCACTCCCCTAAATAGTATAATTTAATAAGAGTGCAAATAAAGGCCTATACAGTTTAGAAGCCACACTAAGGATAGTGATAACAGAAGCTTCAAAATAATCCTAGGCATGTCTGAGATCATACTATGGAAAATAGGGGATGGAACAGCCAAACACTTCTGCAAGAGTTTTTTGTCTTTGAGAGAGAGGCTTAAAATCTGCTATGAGTTGGATTGCAACCTATTTCTTACACTGGCTCTTAAATTTTCTTTTCTAGTGTTATAGCAGGGTTGTATCCTTCCTTCTGGCGCAGCTAAAATTGCCAGTAGCTTTGCCTGAGAGCTAGGAAATCGTGCAGATTGTTTGTTACCCTTTTGCATCGTCTTCTAGCATTTTATCCACCTTGCCATGAATGAGCTGTCTTTGTTTGATCAAATGGGCCAACACGGCCTGTGTCAAAGAAACCTTTTCAATTTGTTATCCCAGCAGCTGGTTCTCCTCTATTGCCTTTGCGTACTGTACATCTGGAACAAGGTCTCTTGCAGCTGGGAGCTATTTCATGTCTAACCCACATCCCCTGTTCCTAATAGAAATATTCTTTTAACAGAGGATGTCAAGCAAACCCTTAATACAGTATCAGAAATTAAAATATTGATCATAACAGAGTTTGGCATTTGTTTCCAGGATCTTTGTCAGTTTAGCAGTTTTGACAGCTTTGGATAGATCTGATCTATTTCCCTTTCTTCCTTCTTAAAACAGTATGATGAACCTGACTACAAAGTGAATTTTAATAAACCTAGGCTGAAATCCAGTAGTGTAACATGCCAGATAAGGCTGATGATGTCATCAGTTATGTGGATTTTTTGAGAAGTTAAAACTTTCCAATTCCACCCACCTCCAAAGGTCCAAAAGCGCTTATAGGATCCCTGTCTTTGTGGGAAAGCCGTCGGAGGCGACAGAATGAGGGGAGGAAGTCTTTAATAAAATTGCTGCTACTGGTAAAATTATCCCTATCCTGTGGCCCCCAATGATTTCTCTGCAACAAAAGTGATCCTAAGGAAGCCTCAAGACCTTCAGGGGAAATTGGAACTTCTTAATTTCTGGAACACGGCTGTGTTTGGTGACATCATCAGCTTCACACAGCTCAAGTCATGCTGCTGGATTTCAGCTACTGAGATACAAAGTTTCTGGAAAAGTTAAAGCCAAGGCGGGGGCGAGGGACTCTTTTGTTGTTTTTATTTTGCGGGGAAAAGATAGTTGAGAGGGCCACTGAAAAAATATGCAATACCTATTTTTAATATTATTCATTTATCAAAGTCATTCATGCAGGGAACATAAAATGTATTTTATATGTATTGGTTGGCCCATAAAATTACTGTTGTTGTACATTACATTAAAAATATACATTCAAACAATAATTACAAAATTACTAGATTTTAAAACTAACAATTTAAAATGGTACTACAAGCCACTGATTCCTAAAAAAAAATCTAGCATCTATGGGGATTCCCCCATAAATTGCACAGAATACTAGTTTGATTTTATGAAATGTTGTCTAATCTGTTTTATTTCTCTTCCATCCCTCTCAACACTTTTTGCATCTTCTGGCCATTTATTTTTATTGTCTTCATAGCCATGTAAAAGTGAAAGGGTCACCAGACTGAGAGAACATTCTCTGTCATCTCACATGTCAGTGTATTTCTTGATTTAGTCAATTTCTAAACATAGATCAGTTGGGGTGTTGTTGTTGTTTTGTTTTGTTTTTGTTTTGTTTGTTTGTTTGATGTGTTGCAGAATATAGAAGAACTTGAAGCAGGAGGAAGACAAAGAGAAGGCAAAGGCTGTGTAGCCTGCTTAATTAACTTGTAAACCGCCCAGAGAGTGCTTTAAGCTCTATGGGGCGGTATACAGTATAAGTAGCACGCTTTGGTTTTTGCTTTGCCATGCCAAAGCCTTGCTGCAATGCTAGAGGACAGATCTGTTTAGTGGAATCCTAGGTGGTATTCCTGGACCAAATACCTAAAGATATTATGTCCTCTGAAACAATTGAAAGTTTCTTTCCAAGATAAAATTCTGAACCTCCTCAGAAATCATTTGTGGAATTTAGTAACATGTTATATTAAAAGGTTTTATTTATTGCTGCATTATGAAGCGTTATTTAATAATGATGTTTTAAAAACTCTGGGAGGGCAAGGAGACACCTTTTAAAAAGTTTTTCAGGCCTTCACATCTCTGTTTAAACATGTTATGTTGTAGAATCTGAAAATGTAATAAAATGACAGTTAGGCAAAATCTAGCACTCATAAACTCGGTGCTCTGTGCTAAAATTGCCAGAAGAACATCCATGTAAGCCCCATTATCTTGAATCTGTTTGAGTTATGCTAAGTTTCAGGCCTCTGATCGGATTAAACCAGTTCCAGTTATTCTGAATTTCAAGCAATTTATTCAAGATAACCATTCATAAGCAACGATGTGTTAGTAGATATGCTGCTTTCTATGGCCCTTTTTCAAGAAATGCTCATGGTAGATTCCATCATATATTAAGGCATGTGAAAATATTGTAAGGTAAAGGTAAAGGTTCCCCTTGACATTTAGTCCAGTCGTGTCCGACTCTAGGGCGCGGTGCTCATCCCCGTCTCCAAGCCGTAGAGCCAGCGTTTGTCCGTAGACAGTTTCCGTGGTCACTTGGCCAGCGCGACTAGACATGGAATGCCGTTACCTTCCCACCGTGGTGGTATCTATTTATCTACTCGCATTTACATGCTTTCGAACTGCTAGGTTGGCAGGAGCTGGGACAAGCGACGGGAGCTCACTCCGTCGCGTGGATTCAATCTAACGACTGCTGGTCTTCTGACCTTGCAGCACAGAGGCTTCTGCAGTTTAACCCTCAGTGCCGCCACATCCCTCCGAAAATATTGTAGTCATACATAAATACCAAGAAGTTCCACACCAAGTCTGCATCTTCTTAAAATTTAGAGTCCATATCTATACTGTCCAGCTGTTTCAGTAGGGTTCAAATTAGTTGCTCATTCCCTCCACGTTACAGGGAAAACAGGAGCATGTGCAGCCATGGCTGAATATTTGGATCCTGTCCCCTTCTCACTCGCCGATTTTTTGGCAGAGAGAGCCTTCTCACTCATAATCTAAAATGGCAGCTTATAGTTGGCAAGTAAGGCAACCAGTTTTAAACAAAGTTCTAAAATATACTTACTGCAATAGTATATAAATACAGACAGATTGGGCTGTGATTACACTGGCAAACAAAATTGGAGCAATTCAGTTTTGCTGCTGCTTGTTTCACAGCCTCTTTTACACTTCTGTTCACATTAGGTGATCACACAGAGACCGCAGATTGTTTCCACTCTGGCCTCTCAGTCTGGTACATTTCATTGTGCACCACAGCCCCCCTCTATTGATTCCCGGCTTTCCTTTTATTGTTCATTGTAAAGCACTGGCTTTAGAATGTTGCATGGTGTTAGGGAAAAGAGACCGTTTTCCAAAGTTCTCCATAACATAAAAATGCATACCACGGGAATATAGTATACTCTACTCTAATTCTTATGAGTTGTTTCTATTTTATGTGTATTTTTATCTTTTTTTGTCCATGCAGAGGTGATCCAGTGCTAAACTAATGTGTCAAGGTGATCTAGTGCTAACTTGGTAGTGGGCAAGTTTCCTGCTAAGCTGGGTGCACATGCTTGCGTGCACAACTGCACTTCCCTCCGTGCAGCTGTCTTCCTCCTCCGTGCAGGGATCGCATTAGGTTCTGGTTGCGGCAGAACCCAGTGCACAGGGGGCGGAGTCGTGCACACATGCAGGGGTGGAGCCATGAGATAGAGAGGCTGAGCCCCATCCAACGGGGCTGAAAATTAAAGGGTATGTTGGTAGTGGGGTTGTGGTTTTTTTCAATATTTTGGGGTGACTAGGGAGAAAGATCACAGGTATGGGTGTTCACGCTGTCCAAAACATCATGCCCAGCTTAGCATGTCACCAGAATGCCCTCCACAGTCATGGAGAACAAAACAACTGATCACATGGGAAAAACACAGTTTGAACCACTCTGGCTTTTAAAAAAGTAGACGCCCCCAGCAACAGGGAAAGAAAAAATCTGTATCTGAAGCAAAAGGTACTGGGCTGATTCACATGGGCCTTCGCATCATGTGATCAGATTAAAAAGGTCAAATTCATCCATTCTGCTTCCTCAGCAAATCCCATACTATTTGCCAGTGTAGTTGCAACCATATACCAATGGAGAAAGAGGTTTCTGATTCAAAAATAGAGCAGGTAAAACTTTTAGTTTCATAGATCTTACTTCGTTATAAAACTAAAGTAGGTGACCTTTTTCAGAATGCTATGTAATTTCTTGCTTAATCGTTTTAAAATAGTAGTTGGCTATTTTTGTTTTAAATATTTTTGTTTACAATATTTTCCTGAAGACTTTAGTTCTCAGAGTATAATTTATACCACAAATAATCCTATGAATCAGAATCTCCCCCTTTATTCCAAGCCTTCCCACTGAGGTCAACATGGACAGATAGAAATGCAAGAATAGATGGTATCTTTATAGGCCACTAAAAAAAATAAAAAATCATACAATATGCATGCTTTCATGGGTAAATCCCGCTTCCTCAAAGCAAGTACCAAAAGTCCAAACATTTGTGGCAAGTTGGGGTTTAAAATAAAAGCCCCCCCCCCTTTATTTCAATGGACAAATAGAACTCTTTAAGACAACACATTCAGGATTATACTGTTTGCATAATGAACTGGAGAAAAAATAACTTCACCATCTACCAACAGGCTTCACTTTTACAGAATTGATGGGAAAACTGTTGTTTTTTTCCCCCCTCACTATAGTTATATTAAAACAACTGGACTAGATTCAGATTTGGTCATAGTTAGAGAAAACCCACTAATTCCATGAAAATTAAATTAGTCATGTTGATTTCAGTAGATTTGCACAAAGTGTAACTGAGCCTGTCCCATCCTACACCATTTAGTATAAAAAAATGACTTGCTTGTTTTAAATGTATTGCAAAAACTGCATCTAGCACCATTTGAAATTTATCAGTAATTGTGACAGCAAATGTTTGAGACTCGTTTCCCCCCCCCCCCAAAATGCCTTTTTCAGCATACATTTCAGTATGCATAACTGGCCCATTTTATTTTCTAAATATAGAGGCCATACTGAGAACAAACAGGACATTTTGAAATGTATTGTTGATTCAGGCTAATTTTAAAGGAACTTCCTTAATTTCTTGTTTCGGCAAATTGAAAGTCTTCTGTGTGGTGTGTTTGAAAGGAATCCTATCCTCCTTGTGTCGGTGCAGGCTTTAGGCGCTGCCTGTTTGGTCAACAAGCAACAGTGGGTGGTCGGACTGTAGCACAGAACAAGGGCCTGCTGTGAGCAGGAAAAAATGTTCAAAGGTGTTTAAGGGCGGTGAGGAAGTCTGCTGCCCTTCAGAGACTCCAAGAGCTATAGATCAGTGTTTCTTCTCAGCTATTGTAGCTTTTGTGCAAGCCCACTCTATGGTGTGCAAGGAAATACAGTACCTTTTTTTACATTCTGGGTACATCTGGACACCTTTCATGAATTTTATGTACATACCACAAAGTTCCATTAATAACTTTGCTGTGGCATTTTCTTTATCTGACAAATGTTGCTTTATATAAATGAAGATCGTGTTAGATAAGAAAAAAATGTCTACTAAAATTAAGATACTAAATAGTTAATGGCAGCTTGTCAGTATTTTTATTCTAAGACAAATAGAAGTAAACTTCTGTTGTCAGCTCTGTCACCACTTCAAACTGTTCATCTTATTTATCATACTTAGGACAAACTAGACTTGAGAGTTAAGGGAAATTGCTGTAGATTTAATATAAATATATTCTGGCAAAAACAAAATTGCACCCAAATGTTTGTTCAGTGTTTTTTTCAAAACTTAAATCTAAATACGTTGAAGTTAATTACTCCTATTGAGACGAGACATCCAGCAAATTTACCATACTAATAGAGACTATCAATTGCGTAACTCTTGCCCAAACTATTATCTAGCAAATTTGTATCTAATTGGACTCTGAGCAAAATACCTGCACACTGTTCAAAGCTCTTGAAATTAATATGTTAAATTTGGGGGCAGTTTTAAAGGAATGGTATTGAAGTCTTCGCATACAAATATGTTATGTGGGTTGTATAAGTGTGATACATTTATTAGTGTATGTGCATACATATATAGTTCTATGTTTGGATGCCATTGACACTGCCTGTGACTTTATCAACTATCAGAAATATTTATTTTGATGGAAGCATGGCATTTTATACCACTGAAACAGTTACTAGAAGAGTGTTTATGGGGCATGGACAGAGCCCCAGAGTCCTCAGTGTCATTCAATGTTGTGTATTCCTTGACCATTTGCCACATGTCATGTACAAGAAGAAATTCCTCCTCACACACCACAAGTCCAGACCAAAAAAACACATGTGTAAGCACAGGATATAGAACATTATATATGTAGATTACAATACCTATAAATGCAATTTTAAGTACTATACAAAAAGCTTAAAAAGTAGCCATGTTCGCTAGCATATCAGGGAAAAACAAAAGAAAAAGAAAAAATCAAGAAGACAAAAATGTGGCACCTTAAAGACTAAGTGCTATACTTTAATGTGAGCTTTCGTGGACAAGACTGTCTGAAGAAGTGGACTTGTCAACCAAAGTTCACATTAAAATATAGCAGTTAGTCTTTAAGGTGCCACACTGTTTTTGCCTTCTTTATTTTTTTTATATATTTTTTAATATATATTTTTATTTATTTTTTTGCCTAATATACAAAAGCTAAAAAGAATCCATTTAGAAAAGTATGCATTGCCAATCAGGTGAGCCAACTGGCACATTGTTTGTAGACATGCTTTTGTCTTAAATCCATCTTATGTTTCCTGGTTACATTTTGGTATAGTGAGCCTGTTTTCATACAAACAGCGGTTTAGGAACATTCCAGACAGTAAGAATGTCATAATGCCCTTTCTTTCAGTATATCGTATACCCAGACACTTTGTGTCCATGTACTTGTGGAATCATTTGAATTGTTAATGCAGTAATATCTTCACAGTTTAGCAGGGGGGAAAGTAATTGCAACTGTTGGGTTCTTAAAATAGTATTATGCAGTTTTAAATGCCCACACTTTTTGTTATGATATGTGTGTGAGAGAGAGATACAGATTGGAATACTGATTTATGCAGTAAATTCTTTTTCCACACTCCAGTATGTAGTCCTGAAGCGCTATCTCCTGGACAACATGGAAAACAGTCAGCTTTGCTAATGTACTCCAGATGTTCATTAGTCCTGAGGGTATATGTGCTGTTATAGTTCCCTGCTCCTGTGTTGTACTTTCTTGTAATGCTAGACAACCAATTAAGAAATTAGTTTCATGTTAAACTTTCTTTTCCTGGTACCACTGCAAACTGATGATGTGGTTTCTGGTGGAACAAGAGAGTATTCTTTGGCCCTGTTTTCTATTATTGTTGAATAAACAAACCATTGGTCGTGGCAGGGGGTGTTTGTTTTTGTTTTCATTGCTGGAGTCACCATTTAGTGTATTCATCCTCTCATCATGTCAATCCAGTGTGAAAGAAGGAATTTGAGTGGATAATACAAAGGATCATTTTTGAAGTTAGTGTGTACTTTATAAAATAGCATAGCAGGGATGGGATCCTAATTACAGTAAATCTTTTGCATCTGATTCAGGCAGTGCATAAATAAAAGATCCAATAATTAAGAAGTCTGTTTCAAAATCAGAAGCACATAGTCCTTCTTTCTATAAATACCAACTACTTTTGAAAACCTGCAGTGTAAGATACATGTTCCAAAAACTTTTTTAAGTTTCTAAAAAATGTTGTTACAATGCTTTAAAAGTTGGTTATAGTGTAAATATATGGAGAAAGAGACTATGTAATTTTAATGTATGGAGAAGTGCATTTCAGTTGAAAACACTCTTGCCAACTGAATAATTCTTTTTTTTTTTTGTCTTAACTGTTTTCTTTCAACGATTTCAGGAAATTTACAGATTATTTGGCTTAGTTTTAGGATCCTGAGCCAAAACCATGTATATATGTAAAAATGAGTGATTCAAAGCATTTTGAATTTCAACAGGGTTTCTAGAATACCCTTGTGAATTTGGGTTGAAGGGAAAAATATCATAATTAGTATGCTTTCCTTTTTGTTTGATTGATTTGGTTTTCCTGTTTAAAAGAGGTTAGGTTAATGGTAATTTAATTAGCTTAAAAGTCATTCTGAAAATACTAGTTGAATGCCTACATTCCCAGTAAATAAATCTATAGGAATAGATGTGTTTTTCAAGTGATCTTGCAAATTATAAGTTTACTATGTTTTCTTGTACAGCATAGATGCCTGAGTTTTCTCCTAAGCATTGTTTTTATGCAGTATTGCCATTAACAGCTTGTCTAGTTTGAATGATAATTCCTTCTAGGGGAACAGTTTCTTTGGACTTGTTGCTTTTAGAAATAAAGAATAAGAGCTCTAAGCTGGCATATAGTTTTTGCCTAGAAGGCCATGTAGTACTACATGTACATTGCTCATATTTAAACAAATTAAAGAGCATTTGGATTAATATTTATGACACTTAAAATCGTATTAGGCATCCTTCAGTCTCGAAAGACTATGGTAACGTGCTCTGTATGGAGGACTTGGAACAGCGTCTAGTGTGGCTGAGAAGGCCAATTCGAGAGTGACAATCCCTTCCACACTGAAGACAAATACAATCTGTCCCCTGTCCAGCTCCCTGATTTTGCTGCTTCCGTGACTGCCTCTTTGCCTCGGTCTGCTGGACAAGGGTCTCTTCAAAATGGGAGAGGCCATGATGCAACGCCTGCCTCCAGGCTGAACGCTCAGATGTCAGGGTTTCCCATCTGTTGAGGTCCATTCCTAAGGCCTTCAGATCCCGCTTGCAGATGTCCTTGTATCGCAGCTGTGGTCTCCCTCTGGGGCGATTTCCCTGCACTAATTCTCCATACAGGAGATCTTTTGGAATCCGACCATCAGCCATTCTCACGACATGCCCAAGCCAACGTAGACGTCGCTGTTTCAGTAATGTATACATGCTAAAGATTCCAGCTCGTTCTAGGACTACTCTATTTGGAACTTTGTCCTGCCAGGTGATACCAAAAATGCGTCGGAGGCAACGCATATGGAAGGTGTTCAGCTTCCTCTCCTGCCGTGCACAAAGGGTCCAGGACTCACTGCAGTACAGGAGTGTGCTCAGGACGCAGGCTCTATATACCTGGATCTTGGTATATGTCGTCAGCTTCTTATTGAGCCATACTCTCTTCGTGAGTCTAGAGAACATGGTAGCTGCTTTGCCAATGCGTTTATCCAGCTCGACATCTAGAGAGAGAGTGTCAGAGATCGTTGAGCCAAGGTACACAAAGTCATGAACAACCTCCAATTCTTGTGTGGAGATGGTAATAGAGGGAGGTGAGTCCACGCCCTGGCCCATGACTTGTGTTTTCTTCAGGCTGATTGTTAGTCCAAAGTCTTGGCAGGCCTTGCTAAAACAATTCATGAGTTGTTGGAGGTCTTGAGCAGAGTGGGCAACAATGGCTGCATCATCGGCGAAGAGGAAATCCCGCATGCATTTCAGCTGGACTTTGGTCTTCGCTCTCAATCTAGAGAGATTAAAGAGCTTTCCGTCTGATCTAGTCCGGAGATAGACACCTTCTGTTGCAGTTCCAAAGGCGTGCTTCAGCATGACAGCAAAAAAGATCCCAAAAAGGGTTGGTGCGAGGACACAGCCCTGTTTCACTCCGCTTCGGATGTCAAAGGGATCTGATGTTGAACCATCAAAAACTACAGTGCCTTTCATTCCCTCATGGAAGGACCTGATGATTTTAAGGAGTCGAGGTGGACATCCAGTCTTGGGAAGGATTTTAAAAAGGCCATCCCTGCTAACCAAATCAAAGGCCTTTGTGAGATCTATGAAGGCGACAAAGAGTGGCTGTTGTTGTTCCCTGCATTTCTCCTGCAACTGTCTGAGGGAGAATACCATGTCAGTGGTGGATCTATTAGCTCGAAATCCACACTGTGATTCTGGATAGACTCTGTCTGCGAGCACCTGGAGCCTCTTCAGCACAACACGGGCAAGCAGCTTCCCTACAACGCTGAGAAGAGAGATGCCACGGTAGTTATTGCAGTCGCCCCTGTCTCCTTTGTTCTTGTACAATGTGACGATGTTTGCATCCTTCATGTCCTGTGGTACTCCACCTTCCCTCCAGCAAAGACAAAAGATTTCATACAGCTCGGTAGTGATGGTCTCTTTACAGCACTTCAGCACTTCAACAGGGATGTTATCCTTTCCAGGTGCCTTGCCAGAGGCGAGGGAATCCAAGGCCGCTTTTATTTCTGCTAAGGTTGGTTCGCTGTCCAACTCTTCCAAGACAGGCAGGCACTCAATGTTATTTAATGCTTCTTCGGTTACTACATTCTCTCTGGAATACAGCTCAGAGTAGTGTTGCACCCAGCGGTCCATCTGCTGTGCTCGGTCCTGGATGATCACGCCTGTAGCAGACTTCAAGGGAGCAGATTTCTTCTGTATTGGACCTAAAGCCTGCCTGATACCGTCATACATTCCTTTGATGTTACCTGTGTCCGCTGCTATCTGTATCTGAGAGCAGAGCTGAAGCCAATAATCGTTGGAGCATCTCCTGGCAGCCTGTTGGACTTGGCTACGAGCAGCTCGAAGAGCTTGCAAGTTGTACTCGCTAGGACAGGCTTTGTATGCTGCTAGAGCTCTCCTCTTATCCTCGATGGCTGGCATCAACTCCTCCGAATGGGCTTCGAACCAGTCGGCCATCTTTTTGGTCTTCTTGCCAAATGTGGACAAGGCGGTGTTATACACAGCGTTCTTAAAATGTTCCCATCGTTCAGGTGCATTTGCATCAGCCAGGCCTGGAAGGGTTTCCTCAAGCGCTTGGGCAAATTCCTCCACTTTTCTTTGATCGCAAGTCTTCCTGATGTCAATACGTGGTCTTCCTTCCTTTTTCGTGTGATATAATCTCTTTGTTCGCAGTTTTACTCTACTACACACCAGGGAGTGATCAGTATCGCAATCAGCACTCTGGTAGCTGCGTGTGATCGTAATACTAGGAAGGCTAGAACGTCTAGTGAGGATCAAATCGAGCTGATGCCAATGCTTGGATCTTGGATGTCTCCAGGAAACTCTGTGTTGAGGCTTCGTATTAAAGAATGTGTTGCTGACGCAAAGACCATAATAACAGCAAAACTCCAGCAAGCGTTGGCCATTTTCGTTCATCTTTCCAATGCCAAAACGGCCTAGACAAGTGGGCCAAGAATTGTGATCAGCACCAACTCTAGCGTTAAAGTCTCCAAGAATGAACAGTGCCTCTCTTTCAGGGACTTTTTTGATAGTGGCTGCCAGATCGTCGTAGAATTTATCTTTCACTTCTGTAGTGGATGACAGTGTTGGAGCATATGCACTAATGAGGGTGACCGGTCCCGCTGATGAGTGGAGCTGCAGAGACAGGATTCTTTCACTCCCCACAGTAGGTGGAACAATGGATCTCAGAAGAGTATTTCTGACTGCAAAGCCAACACCATATTCCCTGGTCTCATTCAATGGTTTTCCCTGCCAGAAGAATGAGAAGTTTTTTTCTTTGACAGATCCCGAGTCTGGCAATCTCGTCTCTTGCAGGGCAACAATGTCCATCTGCAGTCTACTCAGTTCCATGTCGATGACAGCTGTCTTGCGCACATCGTCTATTTCCTTCAGGTCGTCAGAAAAGCCGTGGTCAGAAAAGCCAGGGTTCATTGTCCGTACATTCCAGGTGCCCAGCTTTAGGGCAGAAGTTTTCTTATGATTGTTGCATGGTGCAGGGTTATCGATCTGCTTGTCGGCTTTTACCCTAAACCCCACGCACCCCGTGAGGTTAACAGACCGTGGCGAGGTAGCACCATACTGGCTGGGGGCTGCCCAGCTTAAGGCGGGCGGTATCTACCTAGTGAGGTGCAATGACCTCTCCCACCGTCAGAAGTAGCCCCTGGCGTCATGCTCTACGCCAATTGAGCAAAGACTTATAACCGGTAACTGCTACTTCCTGTGTTGTTTCGACGCTGTATGCGAAGCTGGAGTGTCCTCTCCAGAGCACGAAGCCTGGGTAAAATAATATGGAGGATAGGCTGTTACCCAAGCAGCAAATCCCCCCTCTCCACGTCACTGAGATAGTCCAGTGGAAAGGCAAGAGCCAATACAACTGGTTCCAGCGACGTCGCAGGAGTTGCCAGAACGACACGAACTGCCTCCGGGACTCCGGCTCCGGGTTTTGCCTCGAGGTTAACTCCTGAGGCCTTTTCCATCAGTGGATATAGCCACAAGGCAGTGGAGGTTTGAGATCAGAGTTTTCCTTCTCCTAGATGGGCTGCCTTCCAGGGCTGACGAGCCCCACCTACCCGGCCTGCTCTCTAATAGTGCAGAAGTATGATCTGACCCTTAAAAGGTTCCTACCCCCAGGTGTATGTAACGCTAATTGGCTTTCCTATTTACCCAAATTAGTAATTTTCCTATTTACCTTTTCCTATTTACCCAAATTAATCTGAAAAAAGATTAGGGTGAAAAATAGAGTTCGAGAATTTCACGCGCCGTTAGGCGCGCGCTTCTACAAAACCCTTTTAAAGCTGAAACCCCGCCCCCTCAGCCCATGCGGTTAGAAAGAGCAAAGGTCAGCCTGAAAAAACATCACACCAAAGAAAATATCTACCCAAAACATACCTCAATTCCTCCCTCAGCTTCTTCTTCAAGAAAGGAGCTTAGGAGTGTCTGCAAAACCCTTTTAAAGCTGAAACCCCGCCCCCTCGGCCCATGCGGTTCGAGAGAGCAAAGGTCAGCCTGAAAAAACATCACACCAAAGAAAATATCTACCCAAAACATACCTCAATTCCTCCCTCAGCTTCTTCTTCAAGAAAGGAGCTTAGGAGTGTCTGCAAAACCCTTTTAAAGCTGAAACCCCGCCCCCTCGGCCCATGCGGTTCGAGAGAGCAAAGGTCAGCCTGAAAAAACATCACACCAAAGAAAATATCTACCCAAAACATACCTCAATTCCTCCCTCAGCTTCTTCTTCAAGAAAGGAGCTTAGGAGTGTCTGCAAAACCCTTTTAAAGCTGAAACCCCGCCCCCTCGGCCCATGCGGTTCGAAAGAGCAAAGGTCAGCCTGAAAAAACATCACACCAAAGAAAATATCTACCCAAAACATACCTCAATTCCTCCCTCAGCTTCTTCTTCAAGAAAGGAGCTTAGGAGTGTCTGCAAAACCCTTTTAAAGCTGAAACCCCGCCCCCTCGGCCCATGCGGTTCGAGAGAGCAAAGGTCAGCCTGAAAAAACATCACACCAAAGAAAATATCTACCCAAAACATACCTCAATTCCTCCCTCAGCTTCTTCTTCAAGAAAGGAGCTTAGGAGTGTCTGCAAAACCCTTTTAAAGCTGAAACCCCGCCCCCTCGGCCCATGCGGTTCGAGAGAGCAAAGGTCAGCCTGAAAAAACATCACACCAAAGAAAATATCTACCCAAAACATACCTCAATTCCTCCCTCAGCTTCTTCTTCAAGAAAGGAGCTTAGGAGTGTCTGCAAAACCCTTTTAAAGCTGAAACCCCGCCCCCTCGGCCCATGCGGTTAGAAAGAGCAAAGGTCAGCCTGAAAAAACATCACACCAAAGAAAATATCTACTCAAAACATACCTCAATTCCTCCCTCAGCTTCTTCTTCAAGAAAGGAGCTTAGGAGTGTCTGCAAAACCCTTTTAAAGCTGAAACCCCGCCCCCTCGGCCCATGCGGTTCGAGAGAGCAAAGGTCAGCCTGAAAAAACATCACACCAAAGAAAATATCTACCCAAAACATACCTCAATTCCTCCCTCAGCTTCTTCTTCAAGAAAGGAGCTTAGGAGTGTCTGCAAAACCCTTTTAAAGCTGAAACCCCGCCCCCTCGGCCCATGCGGTTCGAGAGAGCAAAGGTCAGCCTGAAAAAACATCACACCAAAGAAAATATCTACCCAAAACATACCTCAATTCCTCCCTCAGCTTCTTCTTCAAGAAAGGAGCTTAGGAGTGTCTGCAAAACCCTTTTAAAGCTGAAACCCCGCCCCCTCGGCCCATGCGGTTCGAGAGAGCAAAGGTCAGCCTGAAAAAACATCACACCAAAGAAAATATCTACCCAAAACATACCTCAATTCCTCCCTCAGCTTCTTCTTCAAGAAAGGAGCTTAGGAGTGTCACTTAAAATACGATTGCACTTTTTTGTAGACTCCTACAAACACGGAAGTTTTACTCAAAATATTTTGGTTGGTTGGTCAGTCGGTCTGTTGGACACACAGATGCTTCAGTAACACATTATAATCCTCAAAATAGAGGCTCCTTAGGCCAGAATGGGCCTATTATGTCATCCATTGGCTCTGCAGGCTTGTCTGTCAGCAGTTGCAGAAGAATCTTTCTGTGCTTAAACAAGACCAAACTAAGTATAGCAGGGAGACATATATTTTGGAGACATATATTTTATATATTTCCTAGTCACATAAGAAGCAGGAAGAGGGGTTCTTTTCTTCTTGAAGCAGAGTGTGCAGCCAAGGGAAGTCAGCCCAGACCTGCTTTACTTTCTTAGATTATTGTGGCTTCCACAGATATTTTTCTTTAACCCAGCTCAATTGTCATAGTGGAGGTGGACCAGGAGACAATACTAGAATTGTGGCGTGTAGTTAGGGAAGAGTTTGAGGAAAGTTAAGCAAAAGCTACTTTGAGTTTCGTTGTTGAGCAGGGAATTAAAATGGACCAGTCTTGGATTAGTATGTGCTAATCCAATCTAAGTAATAGCTATTCAGATAGTAAAGTTACCTGACTGTAGGGTTTTCTTTTTTCTTTTTTTTTAAATACCAATTTGTATTTGTTCCCCATTTATTGCATACAGTTTTATTTGTATCATCTTAAGTTTAGTTGCAGGAATACTATGTGTATGAAGTTGCTGAAAGTGCTAGATATGTTGTGTTATCTGTGAAAATGGCTCTTCCCCTAAATCATATTTGTAATTGCGGTGTAGACTGTAAGTGCACAGCTGTCAGGTGCTTTGAGAGCATAGGTTGTAATATGGCTTTCCTCTCTTTTCAACCACATTTCCTTAATTGCTGAAATATGTAGGTTGATTTGAGGTTATGAATTTCCCCACTCCAACCTCCAGGCTGCCTGAATCAAGACTAGTATTTTTAGATGGATGTATGCTTGGATACTCAAGCATTCCAAAACTGCTCTGTCCAAAGTTCGTTTTAATGTGAATTTAATGAGAAAACAGTTATTCTATAGGCTTTGGCCCAAATCCTCTTGTGTAGTTACATGTGCAGATGGCAAACAGTATAACTCACATCACTTCCTTGCTGCTAATTAATAAATCCCTGTTTGGATTTTCACTAGTCTGTTGGGTTGACACATGCCTGGAACCCCAAGCAGGGACTCCACTTCCCAATGTGAATTTAATGCGAGTTACATAGTTTGCCTTCCGCCAGCGTATCTGCACAATATGATTTTGGTCATTGTCTCTTCAAATGACAGCTTTTCTTTTCTTCATTTACTGTTACTTGTAAAAAGTACATGCAACTTATAATATTGACATCCAGTTTTGGTAGGCAGTTATAGGTTTATTATGTCTTTACCAGGATGCCTCTGTTTCATTTGTAGACTCTGGCATTAGGTTACTGATTTTAATACTCATCAGAATCATCAGATATCCAATTTCAATGGTTATGCCACTCTTTCTCTCCCCTTCTATCCTGGCTAGTTAATCCATTACTGCAAAGCCCTATGGTGGATCTAGATGGTGAAACACGCCCGTCTTCACTTGGTCATCTCAGTCGGAGTGCATCATTGAAAAGAGGCAGCAGCAGTCAGTCTAGTCGTGATGAAGGTAGGTGTTGAGGTTTTATTTCCTGTTTTCCTTCCCAAGGAATAGTATTACTATTTGACGAAGCCTCTCTCCCTTATATTTGTAACATACTGGATAGGAAACTGAGTCTGGTTCAGGCTCAGAAATGCCTGGTTCAGACCTCAGATCTGCCATGCAGTTACTAGGGGGCTTTAGCACAGCTTCCTAATTTCATGATATTTCAGCTTCAGTTTTCCATTGGAAGAATTACAGTAAAATAATGTAAGTCATGTGATCTAAATAAAGAGCTATGTAAATGTTGCACATTGTTATTGCTTTATTAATAATGGTAATTCTCTCCTTCCTGTACAGCAGAGTTTGAAACTTCTAAGAAGTTAGATTAATTTCTCTGCTCTTAACTTGCTGTATCAAACTTGATGAAGATCAACTAAGCTCCCTTCTCAATGAGAACATCCCTGCATTTCCTAAAGCAGGAGTGGGCAATTTGTGGCTTCCAGATGTTGTTGGACTGTAGCTACCATCAGACTTACCCAGTACAGCCAGTGGTGAGAAATAATAAGAGCTGCTGTCCAAAAGTGTCTAGAGGGGCATTTGTTTCCCATCCCTGGCCTGAAACCTAGCTTGAGAAGAAGCAGGCCACAGTGGTCTAAGGCCCCATGCTTTTCTATTAATTAGTATGTTTATGAGTCTCTATATTTGGCAGCAAGGTTCCAGCTGATGCACGGTATCATGATTGTATGACCCTAATATTGAAAGACCTACACTGGTTGCCAGTTGCTTACTGGGCTCAGTTCAAGATGATGGTTTTAACCTTTAAAGCTCTAAACGGCTTAGGATGTGGCTATCTAATGGACTGCCTGAGGCCTTCTTAAAATACCAACAGTTTTAGAAGCATGGAGAGGGCCTTCTTATGTGCGGCTCTCAAGATACAGAATACACTCTCTTCTGAGTTGTGATCTAATTCCACTCTGTTGATTTTAAGAAGGGGAAAATGTGTCTTTTTAGACTGGTACATGATATCTGTGTTGTTTTTAATCTGTATCTTTTGTTGATTTTAATGTATTTGCTTAATTTTTATGGTGGAGCTGGTTTATATGACTTTATTATTATTTTTTTTAAAAGGATTTTATCTGGTTTTGTTCTTTTAAAAGTTTGTAAGCTTACCTTACCTAAGGGACGTGGTGGCGCTGTGGGTTAAACCGCAGAAGCCTCTGTGCTGCAGGGTCAGAAGACCAGCAGTCATAAGATCGAATCCACGTGACGGAGTGAGCTCCCATCGCTTGTCGCAGCTCCTGCCAACCTAGCAGTTTGAAAGCATGCAAATGCAAGTAGATAAATAGGTACCACCTCGGTGGGAAGGTAACGGCGTTCCGTGTCTAGTCGCGCTGGCCACGTGACCACGGAAACTGTCTTCGGACAAAACGCTGGCTCTATGGCTTGGAAACGGGGATGAGCACCGCGCCCTAGAGTCGGACACGACTGGACTAAATGTCAAGGGGAACTTTTACCTTTACCTTAAGCTTATCTTGGCAACTACCTTTTAATAGAAAAGCAGCATATAAATGTCATAGATACATATATGATAAAAATGATTCCTTTTACATGATTTTGCAGTAAACTTGTGATTTTGTTTGCTTTTTTTAAAGCTTGGAGATTTAAAGCTCCTCAGCAAGTGGCATTTGTTGAAAAGCTAACAAAGCTTGTTGTGAGCCAGCTCCCTAACTTCTGGAAACTGTGGATTTCCTATGTGAATGGGAGCCTCTTTAGTGAGGTATGGTCTTTTCATCTATACTTTGCAGTGGTTCCATTGTATGAACTCCTATGAACGATATAAAATAAAGCCTCACTTACTTAGTCTTCCTTTTTTTTATTTAATCAGAAAGCTTCACCCTGTTTCCATCCTCTGTTGTTAGCCAAATGATTAAGTTCTGTGAAGGTGTAGGGAAGACTATATTGACTGAGGTACCTAGAAGTGTCGCAGTCGGCAACTGGAGGCTATTGTGGTTGATGGATCAGAAGGTGTACCAGTCAATAATGGATGGAGCTAGGAATAGCAGGCAGAAATGGGGCAGAAGTGAGTCATCATGTGTGCACACTCACACGAGCAGTCAGGTGTTCACTTAAATTCTGTCTTGTTCAACATCTAGGTCACCTTTAAGTACCTTAAGGTTTAAATACCTTAAAATGGTATCCACATGGGGAAGTATGGTGGGGGGAGCATACGCAGAACTAGCATCTCAAATTCTGTTCCATCTCACTCTGTGCATAATTCTTATGGTTTGACCTGAACAGTTAAACAGACACAAAAACTGTCATGAAAGTCCCCCCCACCACTAAATGCCAGTATTCAGTCATAAAGGTGGTGAACATGAAAGAGAAGCACCAGTAATGAAGAATCTTTCTCAGAAGATGACCTGAGGGTTTTTGGTTTTTTTTTAAGCAGTTCAAGATTGCCATGGTTTTTCAGCATGCTTGGAAGGTGGTAGCTGAGTGGAGCGTTAGCTCGGCATGCAGTGAACGTGCAAAATCCAACCGTTGGACTTAACCACAGACGTCTGTACAGGAAGGGGTTAACCTATTCATCAAAATGGGTGGAGGGAAGGGAAAAAAAGTCTTTACTTTCAGTATACTTTTCAGTGTGCATAGAAATAATAGTGTAATAAAGCTAGGAATATCCACCAACCAGTCCCATTCCCCTGATCAGGTTAACTTGATGACACATTGGGCAGGAATTGAGCAAAATAAATTCAACAGAATAATTTAAGTAAAAAAGTGTGCAGACAGGATATGTTGAATTAGTTTTCTGTGTTTAGCAAAACATATAAATGGGACAGCACTTGGTTTCATTCTTAGTAGACAGACAGAGTAGTACTTCAGAAACTGTAAAGGATTGTTGCATAGTAAAAAGCATTTTTTAAGCTTACTTCAAATGCATTGTGTATTCTTGGAATCTATAATGAAAAGTGTTATACCTGTTTCAGTGCTGGCAACTGAAATAATCTCCTAAAAACACCAGACAACAAATCATTTTTCTTTGCAAACTAAAAGAACACACCTTTTTCTTGTCTTATATCTTTTCTCCTTTGGTGTCATTCATTCATTACATTATGATTATTCTTGGAAATAGCTTTAATTATAAAAAATATTTACAGTGAGTTATTTAAAAATATATTTTAAGATAACTTTGAGGTACTGAAAGTCTTCATGGAAGAATTATCACTAAAAATTTGTGTTTTTGTCTTCTTACTTTGGCAAAATGTACTGAAACATGAACCTAGACTTGAACTATCCTTTCTGCTTTCTGAAATATTCTTACACGAATCATGTTCTGGGGCAGGCACTGTTGCTATAAAATGAAATTCACAGAGATGCTGGCATGTTCTTGATTTGTTAATAATATTTAATGTTATGTTTTGCAAGACTGCTGAGAAATCAGGACAAATGGAAAGATCGAAGAAAAATGCTAGACAAAGGCAAAATGATTTTAAGGTAAGCTAGGTATGCAGAAACACACACTGGAAAGGTGCAAAGCCTTTTGGAAGCCAACAATACACTAATATTTGAAGTCTTGTTGCACAAATATTTTTAATCTTATGTTTCATTGAGATTGATAAATGAGGCACGTAGTCTTCCACACATTCCAGCTGCTTCTTCTTTCTCATATAAGTCCTAAGCAACAGTAACATTAAATCTCTTCAAGGATCTCATTTTTAGCATGCCTGGCACCTCTTTCATTAATCTGCTGACTGGCACAGCTAATCTGAATAGGAAGGAATTAGCTATTTTTGCAACAATGGATTAATTTTAAGAGTACATCTGTCTTGTTGTCAGTGGCTGAAATCCTCCTGGGTAACTTATGCCTGCATAAAGGGAATTATATCACTGGTAGTGGCTAATTAAAGAGACCCATTTTGATTCCACATTACTTCAACTTTGTCTCATTGCATACAACCCAGAATAAAAGCAGGGACTCTTTAATTAGCAGCAATCTGCTGTCGCTGATGTTATCGTTTTCCCTGCAGTGGCAAAAGTTGCATAAGAGGATTTTTGTCAATATGTATAATGGCCTGCTATATATTGAAAGGAAATTAAATGAAGTTGAGAAGAAAGGCAAGATCATCAGCTCTTCAGTTTTTGTTTTTTATATATTTAAGGAAGGATAAGTGGAACTATTAGCACTTTACTAATAGAATCAAACTGTACTTACTCAGTAGTTGCATAATTCAAACCGTGCCCAAATAACATAGGGATGAAATCCTCTCTCCTTCCAGGTCAGCCCATATCATGAGATATGGCAGAGGAGGTACACTGAGAGCAAAGCTGGCTGCCTGTTCAGCCAGAAATCTGAGGTACCACATGAGAGAGGAACCCAGTTAGCACCTTGAAGCATTAGCAAAATTCACTTTGCTATTCTTCTGCCTTCCCTGTAGAAAGAAATCAAAGAACAAATTTAAATTATTTCAGTTTCCATGCATTCAGGTAGATACAGGGGCCAGGACCCACACCGTTTACCTCATAAGACCTCCAAGGCCTTAGTGACCATAAGACCTTCTGTGGCTTTAAAAGGCAACCCTACCCCTCCAGAATAGAGTTGGTGAACAATTACATTCCCTAGAAGCTCCTTGGGACACAGTTCTCTCTTTGAGGATTTTTTTTTAATCTTGGGGTTGCCTGGAGGAAGAAGGGTGAGCATTTGCCTCCCAGCCTTCGTAGATTGCCTGCAGCTTGTAGGCAAATCATTTCTAGTTGTGCTCTATATAGTCCATGCCCTGACTTCACATACCCACTTTGGTTATCACCTGATAGTGGAGCTGAGACCATGCTCAGCAGCCAAAGCTCATGATAGTTATCACCACCCTATCCCAAATTCCCCAGAGAATATACCCCTATATATTACAAAATCTGTACTTTCTAAGTTAGCCACCACTACAGGGATGAGATCTTCTCTTGGCATCCTTAGCATTCTCTGCATAAAGGATTTTAGATAGCAAGAGTACAAAAGACGTCTACTTGAGACCTTGGAGAATCAGGATAAATAAGTTTTAGAGGGGTTAAATAAACCAACTCTATGCTTTTGAGTAAACAGATACATATACATCCTAAGGGAGCTGTTCTGCAGATGGGAGAGAGAGAAATGTGAATAATTTCTTGGAAGTGCTAAAGTACTTGGAGAAGGAAATATAACACCACCACCATCACCCATTGTTGATAATTCCAAGACTTTTAAGGAATAATGGAGCAAAATAGTATTATTGGTTGGTAAATGTGCTATTAAAATTTGAATAATAGAAATATTTAAAATTATCTGTGTTATTATGATAAATGACTGCCGTTGACACATTTAAGTTGAACTGTGTTGCAGTTTTACACCCAGTTGTTAGCAATGTGACATTTTGTTACACAATATCTCTGTATACTCCCATTCACAAACTTGTTTCAAGCATATTTTGAGTTTCCTAATGAAAAGCCTATACTAAAGAGAATAATTGTTCCTATTATCAGATAACTGTTTACATGCAAGTTCCATTGTTCATGTACATATTGTTTCTTTTTGCTGTTGTAGACTATGATTCTGCAAGTGATGCAATCCCTGGCCAAACTGATTCGTGGTGCTTTACTTCCATTTAGCCTTGGAGAAAGCGAGCTGAGAGAATATGGTGGCTGGGAGATGAAATCTGAACTTTCCAGCCAATGGCTAGCTCATATCATTCAGACAGTTAGGTAAGCACAGTGGTGTAACAATGTAGGATCTATGTTTGGGGGACATTAATTGAGATTATTCTGTGACCCACTCTTGGAGTCATATGTGAAGCCAAACAGTCCAAAACAATTTCAGGTAAAGTTATGATATTTCAATTCTGATCCAATCCAGGGAATTGGTGGTTGGGATAGGGAAGGAAGAAAACAACAAGTAGTGTTTAAGAACTGGAATAGTCAAGTGTTTGTTCTATTCCTCTGGTTGAAGTAGATGGATAGCAATTTAAGTATTAATAGGAACACTGGGAAGTGAAGAACTAGTTTTTTAAAAAGTGCAAACTACATTCTGCAAAGAAGTTGTGACTCTCACATAGTATTGGTCTTGCCATCTCTGTTTCTCAATCTAAATAGTAACACACAATCATAAGGAGAAAAGGTGTGAGAACTTGCAGATGTTTGCCAGTAGAATTACCACAAGTGTCCTAACCAGGGATGGGCAAGATGCAGCTCCTCTGACATCCCTGAGGCTCCTCAGCATCCCCCACATCCCAAAAATCAAAAACAATTTTTTTAAATGAAAATTAGCTTGGAAAGTTTCCTCGTGCCCTCTAGGAGGAGTGGGACCAATATTGCCATATTTTGAGGACCTCCCAGCAGCCCTGGGCTCCCCCCACCCCAGATTTAAAAAAAATTGGCCACTAGTGGGCAGACTTTTCATTTTCACTTTTAAAAACCAACTTTTCTAAGAAAAAGGGATGAGGACTGTAGGTACCGCCCACCAAAGTGTAGGGATGGGCCTGTGCAGCCACTCGGGGATTACCCACCCATTGCAGAGCAATGAAAATGGTTGCAGTGAAGATACCAGCTCTCCCCACTTTCTGGGGTTAACTTCTAAAAACTATTCAACAAACTATAGGCCTTACTCAAGAAGTTATGATTTCTTAACATCTAAAATGCATGTGGGATGTATAGAGCAGTTCCATTCTGCTGGTGCAAAACTTCTGCCTGCTTTCATCTCTAAGCAAATAGAAGATTCAGTCCCTCAGTTCAGCTCTGTTGAGTTCTTGGGCAACTCATCACAACCTCTTCAGCTTGTGTGATGCCTGCATTAATTGTGTTGGTTGCACATGTGCCAAGGAAACAACACTCTTCTTATATTTTCTCTGTTAGCATAATGTCTATTTACATCTTAGAGACTAGCTGTAGCTTTCCTTTTTTATTTCCTTTTTTTGGTTTTCTAGGCTTACTTATGAATCTCTCACTGCACTTGAAATTCCAAATGATATGCTACAGATCATCCAGGACCTTATTTTTGATCTCAGAGTTCGTTGTATAATGATCACTTTACAACATACTGCTGAAGGTAGTGAGATACCCTTTTTATTTTTCTTATCAATTGTATAATATCATTTGTACAAATACTAGTATTTTCCTGAACGTTTTTCTAATTGTTGCTATCTTCAGCATGATTTAACCTTCATATGTCTGGGTTTATCTTTATATATATCCTTGTTCTAGAGCAGCCTTTTATAATGTAGTGTACTCTAAGTGTGGGCACTACAATGCCCATCTCTCTTAGTTACCATGGAGATGTTTTGCAGGAAGGTAGTTCCAGAGAGTTAACCAAGAATGTGTAAATGTGTGCAGCCATATTAAAAATGAAAACTACATTTCATTCAGCTTAGGAGAATTGGGTTTTCCTTCATGGTCTCTTTGATTCACACTAATGGCTTGTTCTGAGCCTGCACAGATGTCCTTGGAATCTTCCGGAGCCTAGAAAAAGTTCTTAGCCCCACCTTAGACACTTAGCACATGCTTCTTGACCCAGTGATAACTCTCGGTTCCATTTTGATCGCCACTAAAGTAGCACCTCATTGGTCATCCACAAGCTGGTTTTCACTCAAATACTACTGTAAATATTTTGTCTTCACCCTTACCTTTCGTCTATTAGCCCTTTTCTCATCAAACCAAAAAAAAAGAAAAAGAGAGATCTGTTTTTCGTCTCATAAAAAATTGTATTTCGTTGTTACTTAGTTACCACCTTTTAATGCCCTCTTTGGCCCCATTCAAAACGTGTGCCTTGTAAGAATAAAATCCTTCTCACAGATGGATACTCTAAGTGCCTCTACTACCTCAGAGAAGGTCATCAAATGCAGTCTTGCCAATTTTGTAAAAAAGTTCACAAAAGTCACCATTAGAAACAAGTAGTTAAGACTCAAATTGTCCATTTGGGAAAGGTCACTGAAAGCAATAGACGCTTTCTCAAAGGAGATGACTGAACCACCAGTCTCCATCTGTAATACCCCTGCAAATCCATTCTGATGGAGTGGACTCAAATTGACACAAGTCAAAACACCGACATCTGGAACCTCACAGAAAATACCTCCAAAAGACGTGACTTCGACACAGTCGATGTTGAAACTGGACTGTGGCTTCAAAGAAAAGAAAAAGACCTGCCACGGGAAAGCCACTGCCAAAAAAAAAGACCAAGGCTACAGCTAAACAAGGAAAACATTTACCATCGACAGTGATGCAGCCTCCAGCTCCACAGCCTTTGACATTGTGGCGGAAAGAACAGGAGGAATTAGTCTGTTGAGCTCACTGCTCAAACAAATGCAGCATTAGATTTTGCTCTGACATCCAGTCTATAATGCTTGATGAACTTCATAAAATTAACCATTTTAACACCTTTCTTTTTTTCTTTTTGGCAGATGTGAAGAGATTGACTGAAAAGGAAGACTGGGTTGTAGATAATGAAGGTTTCACCTCTTTGGTGGGTACACTGCTTCATTTTCATGCGTGTGGCCTTTGTGGTGTAGTTACTGTCAATTAGATTTCAAGTGGCAAGACCTTGGTTCAGATCCCCACTCTCTGTTTAATGGATTTGCAGGCTGTGGACTGCCTTAAAAGTATAAATCTAACTTCCCTAGTTTACAGTTTTACATCATCTATCTAGTCTCATGCCTCCATCCTTTAGTTGTGATAATTAATAGGTTTTCACATTGTCTTCGCCTAATTTTGTCAGGCAAGGAAAATATTTTTTTATTTGTATTGTATTGCTGTTTTTTTTACAATAGGACCCTTGTATCCACAGGAGATCAGTTCCAAGCCCCCCCCCCCCCCGGGCGTGGCTGCTGGAAAATGCGGATTATAGTGAAAGCTATTATAGTGAATGCTCTACATAGCATGATATCTGGCTCCCTCTAGCGGCCAGTTCTGGTAACTTCATTGTTAAAAATATGTATACAGTCAACCCTCGACTTACGAACTTAATCCGTTCCGGAAGGACGTTCTTAAGTCGAAAAGTTCGTAAGTCGAATCAGCATTTCCCATAGGAATGCATTGAAAACCAATTAATCCGTTCCGGCTGTTTTTGGTTCTTAGGTCGAGGGGCGGTTTGTAAGTCGAACCATTAGTTCCCATAGGAACTAATGCAAAGCCGGTTAATCCGTTCCTACCACTAGGGGCAGAATTTTTTTTATTTTTTTCCCTTTTAACCTAAGATGACTTAGGTTTAAAAAAAGGAAAGAAAAGAAGGAGGGAACAGACACCTTTTCAACAGAACACCTTGAAAGTTCAAATTTCGCGCTTTCCCCGCCTCCCGCGCGTTTTTTTTTTCGGTTCGTAACTCGAAGCAAAGTTTGCAAGTCGAGGCTATATTTTTCTATCAGAGTGGTTCGTAAGTCGAAATGTTTGTAACTAGGGCCGTTCGTAAGTCGAGGGTTGACTGTATTTGGGATTTTTCTTTTAATATTTTCAGACTGTGGATGAGTGAATCAACGGATGCTGATCCCGTGGATTGGGGGTCCTACTGTACTTTATTGAGTTTTTATGAAGACACAGCAGTATAGCCCCATGCATAAGTCACTTTTTATCTGTTTTTTCCCTTGTATCATACTTTTAAAAAGAAAACTTCCTCTCACCACCTAAAATTAGACTCTAGTATATGCCCTGAACTAGTAGTCCTATTGCATAAAGATGAGACAGGACAAATGTGAGGAAATAAACTTATGCATATTTGAAGATATATGGAGATTTAGTGGATTGTGTGTCTCTCACACACAGTCAGGGAGGCCAAGGGTTGAAATTCCCACTCACCCATGAAGCTCACTGCCAGTCACTATTTTTCACCCCAGCCCACACAGTTATTGAGGGGAAAACACACCTGTGTATTATAATAAAATTAACAAAGGGATCTTATAAGGTGGTTGAAACTAACAGAACATGTAATAGATATGTATAAAAGATGCATAAATAATAGGTTGTTGCATTGGCTGAAGTAAAATGATACAGTTGTATTTTGATAATTGAATACCTAGCCACATAAACACGAAATATATACTGGGTATTTAAACTAGACCTCTTCACCTTGAAATATAGTAATGTTTGAAATAGATATTAAATATGCTCATTGTTGTGCAATAGGCTATTTAATAAAAGGAAAAACTGATTTTTGGCTTTTATGTTGCCCTGTCTTCTTATTTTTCCTCTTCTTTTTAGCCATCTCAGTTTGAGCAGCGTGTTGTACATTCTGTGCAGTCACTTAAAGGAGTCCTGGAATGCAAACCTGGGGAGACCAGTGTGAGTAATAGGTCATTTTAAAACGTCATTTTATTTTGGTTAAATTTCAAAAAACTGAATGGTATGGTGGACACTGAAGTCAATGCACTGTCTTTTGTATTTAGAATAATAAATCTGTCCTGCTCTTTGAATCAGTTGAGGTTATTGATGAGCTTCTGATATCATAGATTAGGGCGGTGACTGGGGTTGTGGGGGAGGCAAAGCTGTCCCCTCCATCCTGGACCCACCAGGTATTGCGCCCAGCTGCTAATACACCTGGATTTAACTTGTTTTCCTCTTTTCCATCAACACAAGCTTTGCATGCATCTTGTTTCTCAAGCTAATAGTTGTCCCAGAAGGCTTTTGAACAAGGTGTTTACAAGCCTCCTGGGACGTGTGGAATGCCTGCACCTTGTTTACAAAGCTAATAGCTCTTCTTGGATCCCTGTTAGCCTGGAAAACAAGGAACTTCATCTTGTGTGTGACATTTTCAGGTAACACCAAGAGAGAGGCCAGTTTTTGCTGCTGCCACAAATTGTGCAACAGGGATTAAGTGCTTAAAGATTCACAGATGGAGATGGGAGACATGTAAGATGTGTGTTCTCCATAAAATTCCATAAATCCCCATAAATATTGAAAGAAGTTACAAACTCTTGAAAGGTAGGATTTGTTTATCTGAACAGGATGCAACCTCCAGTCTATAGATTGGAGCGCAGGAGTAAAATTGTTCAGCAGTGCAGAAGGACACCTATCAGCATTTTCATACATGCTATTAAACTGACTGGATCAGTGGTTTAGGTATCTAGCTGCAGAACCAGAGGTAGGAGTTTGATTTCCCACTGTGCCTCCTTGACAGAGGCTGAACTCAGTGAGCCATGGAGTCCCTTCCAGCTATACAGTTTTAAGATGATGGTGTGGACATAGTCCAGGATCTATTTGTGTCACCATTACACAGTATGAACTAAAAATATATTACTCAAGCAGTTGAGTCCTAATATACAATGCAGATGTATGTATTATGAAAATGTTAAGAAATTCAACATTTGCTCATTTCTGTAGGTAAGTACTATTATGGTCAAGTATCTGTCCTCGAAAAAAGCAATCTGATTCTATTACACACACTCAAAATGAATGCAAAATGAATGTAACAATATATGCCAATTTTACCACAGATAAGAGATCAAGTCACAGGATGCATTCTGTCTGGATGGCCAACTGTCATGGAGCTAGGGGCTACCCCTGGACTCAGAAAGGTGTTTGAATGCCCTCTACCCCCTACCTTAAAAAAAATGTTTTGCCCCTGAAAGTACTTGGTTTGTGAAAAGCTGCCAATTCAGGTCTAAAGTAGCTGGCGGAGGCAAAGGCAAAGTTTAAAAAAAAGCATGGGGGGCTTATATGAACACTCAGGAGTAGATCTGGGCCCTTTGAACAGCTACATAGAGCCCATAAACTATATGTTACACACATAAACATTGTACAATCCCCCTCTGCCACATTGTGTGTAGAAAAACAGCTTTGCTTTCCTATATAGGAAAAACACCAAAAGCATCCAGAGTGGTCTGTTAGCAACTCTAGTAATGACCAGTGTTCTGTACTCATAGTACATCCTTCACAAAACTATGATGATTTGGATTTTTATAATAGGGTATCTGAAGAAAGTCAACAAAAGAAGTTAGACGTCTACAATTAGTTTATTTTACTCTCTGTTTAATGGGTTTGCTGGACTACTGCAGGTTGGTAATAAAATATGGGGTGGTGATAGGTTTTGTTTTTTTCTTGGGAAGCTATTTCGCTCAGTTGTTCCGATGAATTTTTCTTCAGGTTTTTCAGCAGCCAAGAATACAGGAAGATGTATGCCAGCTGATCATTAACATCATGCAGGTAACAGAAATATATATCTAAGTTGACAAATATCAGTCACAGAATAAACCAACAAAGCATCTCAAAGTGATTATTAAAAGCATTCAAAAATCTGGTTATCACTAGAAGAGAAGAAACAAATATGAATAATAGTAAAGATATTATCCAGAAGCAATATAGAACTGTTGATTGACTATGGCACGTAAAGCACCCAATATTTCCTTCATGTTTTCATACACACACAGCAGAGGTGAAATAACATAAAGAGGAATCGGCAACAGTTGGGCCATAATAGATGGAAAATACCTATCTATCTTGTCATCTTAGGAGATGAGACTTTTGAGTTATTGGGATGCCAAGCCATCCAGAATTGTATGAGCTAAAACCAACCCTTTGAATTTGCCCACAAAAGCAATTGATGATTAGCACAGACAAGCCAGGACTGGACTTCATTGTTGAAATTGCTTCTTCCTAATGGATATAGTGTGCTTGAGAATTCTTGTGGGGTTTGGGATTTTTTGTTTGTTTGTTTGTTTGTTTTTAGTAAAGAGCAATTGTATTGTGCAAATAGAATTTGGAAGTGGGTGAAAATACAAGGGAGTTGAGGAGCTCAATGCCAGCGCTTTACTTTCAAATAAAGTAGTTCCAATGCTCTGTGATTCATATTGGGGCTTGCATCCTGTCTTCTCTATATGCAGCTGACGAGCTTGAGGTTTAGGCATAACACACACACACACATACACACACACACTCATCTGTTTGCAGTGCAGGATTACACAACTTCAGTACAAACCGCACAGTCTCAGTCTGAAGCTATCATTCTGTGCACCCCCCCCCCAAAAAAAAGCCTCCATAGGATCTACATTCCATGTTTTCTAGGTGGTCTCTGCTAGTCCTCTCCACTGAGAGTTTTTGAGTACTCTTGCAAAACCAAGGTGATTTTTAGAGAGTGTCAGCCCATCTCCCCAAAAATTTTTGAAAATTAAAAATACAAACAAACTGAAGATGAAGGAAAATCATGCAAATTCAGAAAGGGTCATAGGAATATATCAAAGGAGAACTTAATTAGTGGAATTCTTGGGGGGGGGGTGTCACTTAGACTGTGGTCACTATGGCAGTAAGAACCACATTTAAGCATTGTTTAAAGCGAGTTTTTTTCAACTGGCCAGCAAGGGCTTTTTAAAATACTTTGCTTCTAAAATCAATTCAGTTCATTGAGATTTTGTGGAAGTGATTTGATTTCAGCAGCGTAGATGCCAAACCCAGTTTGATAAGATCCTTCAAATATGAAACAATATGAAAAGAAGAAAGGACCTGTGCTGGTCTTACATATTAACTTTTCACTGCACAATTTCGGACACAATGCTGGGGCCAAGGAAGCATTTGTAGAAGCAGATCAGAACTAAGAAGGCAGCATGGACATTCCTGCTGATTATCCCATGTAATACAATTTCCCAGCCTTTCTTCCCTCAGCCATTTTTATTTCTGGGTCCTCAGCTTGGCTTGCAGTGAAAAAGAATTTTAACATTTAGAGAGTAGGTGAGCATGGGGCAGGCTTAAGCACCTTTTCTCTGCAAATTCTCTTGCATCCAGATTTATTTTAGAAACAAAATACAAGGTTGGAAGGTATGTATTTTCCTAAAATCAGGTGTTTCTTGCTTTTACCAACAAACCAGACTGAAACACTGGGAGCTGAGGCATTGGTACAGACATATATTTGTACAAGTTGATTGTTACACATTAAATACTTCCTTTCCATTAATGTAAGTTGAGCTGTTGTGTGTAGAGCTCAGGACTCCTAAAAACTAACTTGTGTAGTAAAATTAAAAACACATAGGCTGACGTCCTATTAGCATAACTAGAAGGAGGAAGAGTTTCAATAACAAAAACTACCTGTATCTGTCCTGCAGCTTTTCCAACTCACATAATCCCTTTCATTGCATGGGAGCCACTGGACAAGAGGAGAAAATCTTTAATTACAAAAAAATCACCTGTTGAATGACATTACCAGCAGGGGAGATTTTCAGTAGTAAAAGACATCCTGCTTCTGTCTAGTGGCTTCTGAACAATGAAGGGGATTACATGGGAGATGGAAAAGCCACAGGATAGAATAGGAAGTTTTTTATTACTGAGACTCTCTCTCTTCTGGTGACATCATCATCTTTCCACAGGTGTACATTCATTACAGATCAATTAAAACCTGAGTTGCATAAATGAAGGGGAAAATATAGTGTGACAGTGCAAAGAGATGTAAAGGAAAATGTGCCTTTAAATATCACTGTTTTGTAATGATATTACTAATAATTTAAATAATGAAGTTAAATATAGAGATTTGTTTCTGTCTTACAGGTATTCATTGACTGTCTGGAACAACTGAGTACAAAAGCTGACAGTGATGTGGATAGTACACAGTAAGTAAAATAACCCAGTGAGGCTTATTTATATTTTTTACAGTATTCTACTGCACTGTTATTCCTGAGTTCTGAAGAAGGCCAGTTTCCAGCAGTATGATGGGTTAATGTGTATGTAAAGGTCAGGATACTATTCCTGCATGAATACACTGAGCTGGCATCTTTAAGGTGCAAATTAAAGAAAATAGCTGCAGCAGACAACTGCAGTCATTCTGTTATCTCGAGTCTGAACATCAATACGAAAGACTTTTAGCTTGTGTTACTCATACCTCTGATTCCAAGTTTTAAAGCTGGTTTTATTCTTCAAGCTTGAGATATATCATATTTATTTATTTATTTATTTAACTTATATGCCGCCCACTCTACCCAAAGGTCTCTGGGAGGCTTACAACAATTAAAATACAATAAAAATGATAAAACAATTTACAATTAAAATATATACTCTAAAAATTGCCATCAGGACCCACAGTTGATATTATTTCAATTAAAAGCCTTCTGGAAGAGGAAGGTTTTGACCTGGCGCCGAAATGTCATCAGCGTCGGTGCCAGACGAATCTCAGTCGGGATGGCGTTCCATAGTCTGGAATCTATTAAGCTATCCTTCGAACCATTATTGAACAGAAGACGGTGAAGTGATGCAAGTACGTAGCTTGGTCATTCAGATGCCACTAAATTTAGAGGAATTGTGGATATTCCACCCATGCTCCAAAACTTACTAGTGATATCTAGTGTCTGTCTGTGCATAGCTGAACAGTTTGAATAGTCATTCCTTCTTCCTTAGGAATTGTATTTCTGCAGTGGAAACTATGAATCCTAAGAGAAAATTCCTAGCACCTCTCCTAATTTTCTATTTCTATGTTTTTCTTTGTTGTCTCTGTACAGTCCACAGAGGTCTGCCATAAGTTTAAAAAAAAAAAAAAAGGACCTGGCCATGCATCTTTTCAATAAACCACGTGAAGCATTAACTGGCTGAAGCCAGAAACTTCCTGCAGAGGCTATTGCTGCAGCACTCAAAAAGGAAGTGAGGAGGAAGGACCAATGCCCCTTCAAGCACCTAGCGAGCTGGCCACAGACTTCTCACCAAGAGTTATGTTGCCCTAGTTTAGATGTTTCTGAACTTTATAGAAGCACAAAACACACCATTGTGTCTGTGTAAGGTAAAGGTTCCCCTTGACATTTAGTCCAGTCGTGTCCGACTCTAGGGCGCGGTGCTCATCCCTGTCTCCAAGCCGTAGAGCCAGCGTTTGTCCATAGACAGTTTCCGTGGTCACGTGGCCAGCGCGACTAGACACGGAACGCCGTTACCTTCCCACCGTGGTGGTACCTATTTATCTACTGGCATTTTTACATGCTTTCGAACTGCTAGGTTGGCAGGAGCTGGGACAAGCGACGGGAGCTCACTCCGTGGCGTGGATTCGATCTTACGACTGCTGGTCTTCTGACCTTGCAGCACAGAGGCTTCTGCAGTTTAACCCGCAGCGCCACCACGTCCCATTTGTGTCTGTGTAGATGATCACTAAAAGAATGCCAGTAAGATTAGTAAAGCAGCATGTTTTTCTGTGAAAGACCTATCAATCAACTAATATAAAACAAAATATAGGTTTGTCATGTAGATGTACTTTAAGGCCTAAGCCATATTGTGAAGTACTAAGTGCATAAAGGAAGAGCACAAGTGGTTTTTGCACATTTCTATCTGGCTGTTATGTCCCTAGGGATGAGACTGAATGTGTGGCCCAGGCATGTCGATGTACATGACAGACAACTGTCAAAATTGTGCACACTGGTTATGGCATTGCTAGTTTACACTGCACAACTCCAATAACATTCTGACCTATATGTTTAGAATCAAGCCATCAGTGCTTAACTCATAACTTCTTGTCAAATCTCTTAGTCTTTCAGTTGACGTTTCATCTTCAGATTTATTTGGAAGCATCCATGAAGATTCTGGTTTATCTTTAGTAAGTATAGACTCTGCAAATTAAAAGATAAACTTCAGCAGTCCTCTACTTGACATTTGAACAGGATCCCATTATAGCCAATTTTAATTTAGTTCTCTAAAATGCAGTGGCAATGCATCTTCTATTTTAATTTTTAAATAGTGCTGCCATGTTCATAGTTTGTGGGCTAAGCCTGATTTCCGTTTTAAATAGCAGTAATTACTCTTTTGGGGTTGTAAATAGGCTGTTGAACTTGGAAAGGAGACTTAAGTTTGAACCCCTGCTTGGCCATGGAAACTCACTAGAAGGTGACAATGGTACTCCCCTCCTTGAACTTCTAACAAAATCCTGTTAGGGTTGTCTTGCCATAAATTGAAAGGACTTGACAGCACAAAACAAAAACAGTATCTCATTACTTCTGTTCCATACCTATGCATTATTCTTGTACGTAGTATTAATGCATTTTTCTTGTCTTAAAATCTTCCTTGTTTTAGGAACGGAGGCTTTTAATTGTGCTTAGTAACTGCTGCTATTTAGAACGTCACACCTTTCTAAATCTAGCTGAGCACTTTGAAAAACTTGGCTTCCAAGGAGTTGAAAAGATTACTCAGGTAAGTATTTGCTCTAGATTGCATTTGACTTTTTGGCAGCGGTTCAAAATAGGTCATATTAAGATTCATGTATGAACATAAATAAGTTTCTTTTATGAACAGACAATCAGCAACACGTTCATCTTGAGTTCTCAGGATATGTTTTGAGAATATCTTTGTGGATTCAGCAAACTTTTTGGAGTACTGAAAATTCCAGGTCTTTTATACTATGATCCTGACTGTAGTCAGAAGAATTGATTACAGAAAGGCATCTTTATTATATTTTAACATATATTTCTATCACAGTTTTCTACATAGTAAGTTGTAGGTGGCTCAGAGCTAAATATGAGTAGAATCAATATAGTACATCCACAATTTGGCATCCTTCATATTCATTTAATAAGGCAACAATTACCTTTTGCTGGATTGGTCACCTTCTGATCCATTTTAAGCAGTTTTTTCCACTAATCATAGTTCATATTTACCATTGTTCAGAGCATAGAGAAACCACTAAACTAAAGTAAACTTACAAAGAATCAGAAACTTCCAATCTGGTCTCTTCACAGCAACCTCAGAAAGGAGAGAAGAAATCACCTGAACCAAAGCAGGTGGTCTAGGCTCATTCTCTTAACTAAACCATGGTTTACCATTTCACCTGAACACAACCATTATGTAGAATACCCCTAGCTGACAAAATGTTATTTCAGTTTTAGGGTTCTGTCAGTTACCTATGAAGCCTTCTGTTAATAGCCATTTTGTTTTGTAAATAACATCTTACAAAACATAGTGTTTTGAATTCTGCAGTTGTTTTTGAATTCCATCTTGTTTGCTAGATTAGAGGAAATAGCACATAAACCGTTCATATTAATAAGAGTTAACATTTGTTCCTTTTCTTATAGGTTATCATGGATTCATTAAAAAAACTTGATCAACGAATGTTTGAAATATACATTGAACTAAAAGCTGACCCCATAGTAGGCTCATTGGAACCTGGCATTTATGCAGGTTATTTTGATTGGAAAGACTGCCTTACTCCAACAGGTAGATATTTTTAAAACATCTGAGATTTATAGTAGATGCTGATTACCTAATATTTTAAAAAAATCTATAATTCCTTTATATTTCCCCACTTGTCAACTTCTTGTTTAAAGCTTGTTCTTCAATAGCTTTATTGCACAATGCCCAAATCTCTTTTCAAATAGCCATCGTAATTATAGCCCCTTCTATGAGTAGTAATCTCCTACAATAGCTGTTTTTGTTATCGTCCATGTTCTTTTCTTGTACTCTATTGAATAGTTATGAAAGACAACATTACTGCTTTAACAAAACCTATGTTGTATTAAATCTGACCACTTGTGTATAAGACCAGAATGCTATTTGACTAAGAAAATGGGTGGGAATAAAACTACAGAAGTAACTTAACATGACACCTTCCCCCAAATCAGCCAGAAAGAGTTAATAAATGCATGTATATGTAAGATACGCAATAGGTATTATTAGAAGATAGCTAATCATTGAAGCATATGATTAATGGGGATATTATCTGTGCTTATCCAGTTGGAGTTCATTTTTGCATAAAAATATGGCAATTCAAAGCTTCCTCAGTTATTTAAAGTTTTCTAATAACTTGCACTCAAATGATACAGTCTGCCCAATTTGAGCAAATACAGAGGTGTATTTGAATTTCCTGTGGGTACCACTTGATGGCAGCAGGGAGCAGGAAAATGCAAAACAATTATATGTTTTGCTATAATCCTATACCTGCCAGTCAGTTGCTGCTTCTGGCTTTGTGTCACTGTAATCAAGAGAATGATTGCATCAGGGAAATAATACATACTGAAGGAGGCTACATTTTGGTTTCTCAGTGCTGGTAGTACTCAGCTCAACCCTGGGACAGCTCCTGCAGCTCTCATTTCACAATATTCTGCATTTACCTGTAGATGTGAAACTAGGAGTAAATTCCACTGAAGTGAGGATTATTTCCAAGCAATCATGCAAAATGTTGGATGGTACATATTATGAAACAGATACTATCTTAAGAAGATAGTATTAATTTTTTTAGATGAGGTCTGTAATCCAGCATTGATTTTTAGAGACTTCTCAGTCACCTTTTGGAGTGATCCAAAAGGTTATAGTCTTTTGCATTCATAACCCACCTACCCCCCCCCCCAAAAAAAAACATTGCATGTGCAGGTCAGGGGAACCTAAGACATGGCATATGACATGGCACTGGAGATGATTACTAAAAGTGAATTTGATTCTTTTTTAAAAAGAAAACAAGCCTGCTTTAGGCATGCACACAGGGGTCTGCAGGTGTTATTGCAGATTGTGTATTCAGTCTGTGCCCATATTCCATACCTGTTTTATCAAGATATTCTGTATGATGTAGGTTCACACTTCTGCAGATATTCAAACTACAGTTTACTGAAAACAGTGGCAACAGTCAGTCCTGTCAAGATGTGTAAAAGATATCAGTACAAATAATCACAATGGTACCATCTTCAAATGATAAGCAGTTGTATGTCAACTCGTTCCAAGAGACATGAATTACTAGTTCAGTTTTGTTTTATGTCTGAAGCCCAGCATCATTTGCTATCTTAAGGTTGTCATCCAAGGTTCCTTCTAAACTGGGCCTGCGCGTGCCTCTACCTCCCTCCACACAGCTGTCTTCCTCCTCTGTGCAGTGATTGCATTAGGTTCCGGTCGTGACAGAACCCTGCGCATGGGGGGGGTGGTGGTCTCGCACGCAATCTCAGGGGCAAAGTTGCGTGTGTGAGAGGCAGAGCCCTGCCCAGAGGAGCTGAAAGTTAGAGGGTACGTTGCTGCCATCTGAGGCAGACTCCATGGCTTGAATCTCAGCAGTTTTTTCTAATTCCACTTTGTTTACTATTTAGCCTAATGAAGAGTTGTGAAGAACTTTCCCATATTTTGTGATATTTGAGTTGGCCTGATCAAGATTCCCTACTGATATGTATTTTAGCATTTTTATTTTGGATTTTTTTTCCAAACGATGCGGCCAACTTCACTGTTCTTGCGTTTTCTTTATTCACTTGATACACTAAAACTTGGCACTGTGATGTGTTTGTGAATGTCTTGCTACACTGGAACTTTAATCCTCTTTTTTTAGGTCAGATTGCACAATGTCAGTTCACAAGAAGTTGTTGGATTATAGTTTGAATACTGTGTAGTTCGCGTGGTTGATTAGATTCGGTGCCACGCCAGAGAGCCAGTGTAATACAGTGAGCTGAATGTCAGATCTGGGCCAGAAAAGCTGGGTTTCACAGCCTTTCTTGGCTGTATAGTTGAATTGGTGTCTCTGGACCATGGCGTTGTTTCTCTACCTGACATTTCACAGGGTTGTTATGATAAAACTCCACTTACAGAGTCCTGAGTTCTTCTACGTGGCCTCTGTGAATCCACACAACTGGGGTATAAACTGCGCTTGCGCTGGATCCTTGGAATATTCTAGAGCTGAAATATAGAAACATAGTAGTACGTTGCCCCTAATGCGCATGCTCCACCCGCCTACAGCCTCAGTTCCATTTTTGCCGCCGTCGCGTTTGGAACCTCCTCGCTAGAGCTCGCTAATTTCTTGATTAAACTGAATGACTTGGCTTGATTTTGGACTGTTTGACTTCGATTACTCTTGCTGATTCTGTACGTTGCTCCGGACTTCTTCGCTATACTTGGTTTGACCTCGGACTGTCTCACATCGGACTGCCTGTTCCTCTTACAACCGTTGCTGGCTTCCCGCCTTTTTTCCCCTCTGCCTAAATCCTCTCCTGCAGATTTCGGACTGTTTGTTATTGGTCTCGCTTCCTCCGTGAGTTTTCTTTTTGTTTTCTTTTCTCCTTCTTATTTTGAAGCCTCTCGTTTATGGCCTCGTCTGGACCATTTAAGAGGTGTATTTCTTGCAAAGCTAAAATTCCCTTCACTGACGGGCACGAGCGCTGTCTGTATTGTTTGGGGGAACAACATCAACCCCACGCCTGCCCTCATTGTAAGAATCTCTCCAAGCCAGCCTTGAAATCCAGAGAACAACGCCTAAAAGCTTTTCTTTGGAGCAAGTCCCTTTCGCCCCCTGAGATGTCTACTGAGCAGAACCCCTCACTAACTCCCGCTGCTCATACTGATTCGGGCACGCCGTCCTTACCTTCCTTACCTCCAAGCTCCCCTCCGGCGAAGTCCTCAAAAAAGAATATAAAAAAGCCTACAAATGCTTCTTCTTCTTTGAAGCACTCTTCAGCTGCCAACCTGAAAAAGAAAAGTTCAATGGAGAAATCCAATAAGCCCCAGAAAGGCAAGCCTTCTAAGGATAGACCTCGAGATATTCCTCCAGTCTCAGCGTCTCTGCCTTCCCCCATCCTAGAGGAACCGTCTGGGGACTCGCCTGGCCATGGCTATGTCTCCGAGGGAGAACTCGCCATTCGGCACCGTGCGACTCAGGCTTCGGCATCGATCCCGAGCCTGCCCCAGTCTCCTGATCGCTTTCAGGCTGTTGTTGTTTCCAGCCATGATTCTGCCCATTCAAGCCCTGTCTCAACCGGGCGGGCGATCATTCTGAGGCAATCGGACTCAGAGGACTCCGTACATCATGCCTCCCCCAGAAAGAAGACAGCAAAAAGGAAGCACATTTCTTCCCCTCGACGTCGCGCAGCACGCCGAGAGGTTCTCATCCTACCTAGGAGGTCTCGACACCGAGCCTCCTCTGACGAAGATGAGCCCATTTACATCGAGGTCGAGAGAAAATCTCGACGCGGTCGGAGCCGTGACAACTCCGACACCGAGCAAGTGTGTCGTAGGAAAGTGAGATATGTTTATGCTTCATCTCCTTCTTCGTCACCATCGCCACCGAGGCGTCGACGTCGACAAGCTTACGACGCCGAAGATCCTTCGATACCGAAGGTCTCTCGACATCGAGCTGCTGATCGACACCAAGCTACAGAAATCTGTGCAGTCTCAGACAAACGGGCAGCTAAGGAGAAAGCGTCGACACCGACGGTTCGACGCCGGGCGAGTTCCTCTCAAACTCAACATTCTTTAAAGGAAACATCTGGGTCTTCGAAAAAGCGTCGCTTATCTCCCTCGCCATATATCTCTCCTGTAGAGGAATCTTCAGGGTCCGCTTACTCTGACCAGGATGAAGAACCTTTGTCGGACACTTCTGAAGAAGAAGCCCCTCCGAACATCAATACACCAGATTCCGATGTGGGAGACCTGCGACCGCCCTCCCCGTCTCAGGACTTTACCTCCTATTCACAAATGATCGCTCGCATGGCCAAGTCACTCCAGCTTGATGTGGAGCAACCACCACCTCCCACTCAAGATCTCATGTTCGGTGACATTGAGCAAGGCAAATCTGACCCTCTCAGCCTTGCGTTTATCCCTGTTATCATGGAAATCATCAAGGACTCCTGGGGACTACCCCCTAATGCTATGCAAATTTCCAGGAGGATGGAGGGACATTACAGAGCGCACGGCAGCGACACCCTTTTCCTCTCTAAACATCCAGCACCCAATTCTATTATTGTTCAGACAAACATATCCAAAACTGGTTCTCAGGCCAAAGTGACACCTACTAATCGTGAAGGGAGAAAACTTGACGTCCTGGGACGACGAATGTACTCCTTTGCATCTTTTCTCTTGAGAGTGTCAAACTATCAGGCTGCACTAGGAGCCTACGAAAGGCAACTCTGGGCCAAGGTTTTACCCACCCTACAACTGGCTCCAGATGAAACAAAATCCTCTTTGATCAATGCTCATACCGAAGCGCTGAACGTTGCCAAACACCAAACTCTGGCTGCTCGTCACGCCGCTGAAGTTGCGTCCAAGTCTTTAACATCTGCAGTACTACTAAGACGACATGCCTGGCTGAGATCTTCTGGAATTGCTGAGGATGCTAAATCCCGCATAGAAGAATTGCCCTTTGATGGAAATGTCCTATTTAATGAAAAAACAGATGACATTATGGAAACATTTCACAAAATAAAGAAGACGGCTAGGTCTTATACTATCCAGCAACAGCCCAAATTTCAAAAGTTTCAAGGACGGAGACAGTTTGGACAAAATCAGTACCAATATCAACAACAATATCGTCAGCCTTACCGTTCTTATCGGCCTCTTACTCAAGGAAGACCGCCTCACTCTTCCACTACGAATCCATCTTTCCGGGCGCCGGCTACATCTCAACGTCGTCAGTCTTTCCGTCAGCCTATGAAAAAGGGAAAACAATATCTTTGACTTCACATCCAATCACACTACAGAGTTAAAAAGGTTTTCATTCCCTCACACTGGAAATTCCACTCATCCTCATCCCAGATTAGCCCCTTACCTGAACAACTGGAAAATCATCACCAAAGATGCATGGGTACTATCCATAATCCAATTCGGCTACCGTATAGAGTTCGTAGGCCTTCCTCCTATAGGTCAAATAGAGGTTACACCATTCACAGAAACCCTACAGGAAGAAATTTTATCTCTATTGGAAAAGCAGGCAATTCAGCAAGTGCCTTCCCACGACATACTGAACGGTTTTTACTCCCGTTACTTCGTAGTACCCAAAAAGGACGGTGGCCTCAGACCCATTCTCGATCTCAGGCTGCTGAATACTTACGTTCACTCAAGACGCTTCCGGATGGTCACTCTAGAGTCCATCATTCACCTCCTGAAGAGAAAAGATTGGTTCGTTGTCATAGACCTAAAAGACGCTTACTTTCATATCTCCATTCACCCACGTTATCAAAAATACCTTCATTTTTTCTTCGAAAATACGTCCTATCAATTCTGCGCCCTTCCCTTCGGCTTGACCACGGCTCCAAGAACATTTACCAAATGTATGGCCCCCGTAGCTGCCTATCTCCGGCTTCACGACATCGTCATTTTTCCTTACATCGACGATTGGCTGATAGTAGCCCCCTCCCGCCGCAAAGCCCTCATGGACACCGAGTTCGTAATCAAAACACTGACAGCTCTCGGTTTAAAGATCAACACGGAAAAATCCCACTTACAACCAACTCAGGTCATAGACTATATAGGGGCGCGTCTAGACTCAATCAGAGCAAGAGTCTTTCTTCCCCCAGAACGCATCAAGAAAATAAGGAATGCGGTGTGTCCCTTTCGGCCATACAGACGAATATCTGCTCATCACACTCAACATCTCCTAGGCTTGATGGCTTCTACAACGTCTGCTCTGATTCATGCCAGACTAAAGATGCGGGCCCTTCAGGCCTGGTACCTCTACCACTTCGATGCCATGACAGATCAACCGTCCAAGCGTCTCCGAGTCACACCCGAACTGGCGGAGCAGTTAAAATGGTGGACGGCCGACACAAATCTGCTAATGGGACGCCCCTTCCGTCCGTTGCAGCTCACAATACAAGTAACAACAGACGCGAGCCCGACAGGATGGGGGGCTCACTGCGGTCCCCACAGGGTTCATGCCTTATGGTCCAAAAAAGAAAGACTACTACACATCAACCACTTGGAAATGTGGGCAGTCATCAAGGCGTTCCGAGCTTTTCGCCCTCTACTTGCGGGTCGTGGTGTTCAAGTCATTACCGACAACACCACAGTTATGTTTTACATCAACAAACAAGGGGGCACTCATTCTATGTCCCTTCTATATCTGACAGTCCACCTCTGGGAATGGTGCTATGTTCATCACGTCTTTCCTGTGGCCATCCATATCTCCACGAGCGACAATGTGGTAGCAGACACACTCAGCCGACTGAATGTTCAGACTCACGAATGGCAGTTAGACGATGCTGTCTTCAAGGATATCTGCGAGAGGTGGGGGTTTCCGGAAGTGGACATGTTCGCCACCCAGATCAACACCAAATGCGAAAAATTCTGCTCTCGAGCAGGATGAGACGGGGCCTCGATAGGAGATGCATTCATGGTGAAGTGGATGGATTCCCTCCTTTACCTGTTTCCACCCATTCCCCTGATACAAAGGACTCTAATCAAAGTCCGTCAGATCCACGCAGATGTCATCCTGATCGCACCATGGTGGCCACGTCAACCGTGGTTTGCCACTCTCAAATTAATGGCATCAGATTTCTTCAAGCTTCCGAAAATTCCAAATCTCTTGACACAAGATGCAGGCAGAATTTGTCACCCAGATGTGGACTCCCTGCACCTAGCAGTGTGGCGGATTCTCCCATGATTAAAGAAGTATTGGATAATGCCAGAAAACCATCCACAAAGCTGCTATACAAATATAAATGGAATAATTTTCTAAAATTTACTACATCACGAGACTTATGCCCTATGCCCGTGACAATCGATACACTTCTGTCATATTTACGTTACCTCTTTGACAAGAAACTGGCATTTTCTACCCTCAAGGTCTACATTTCGGCTATTGTTTCTTACCAGCCTTTAGGCTCAGATGCCTCTCGATTATTCTCGCATCCCACTTTAAAGATGTTTCTGAAAGGTTTACATCATATTCGCCCGCCCACTCGTCCTCCGCCTCCTCAATGGTCGTTGAATACTGTATTGCACGCCCTCTCGCGACCACCGTTCGAACCTATGGCTTCGACTGATCCTAAACTCCTATCATTCAAGACTTTGTTTCTGGTCGCAATCACTTCTGCTAGAAGAGCCAGTGAGCTCGCGGCTCTTCGAGTTGACACCCCTTACCTCCAATTTTATCCGGACAAGGTGATTCTATACCCGGATGTCTCGTTCCTTCCTAAAGTGGTTTCGTCTTTTCATATTAATCAACCGTTAGTTCTTCCAGCGTTGTTCCCTAACCCTTCTTCAGATGTTGAGCGCATGCTCCATTCGTTAGATGTTCTGCGTGCATTGGCTTTTTATACATCACGGACTAAGGACTTCCGTAACTCGTCCAGACTGTTTTTGTGTTTCCATGGTCCTAACAAAGGTTCTGCTGTGACTTCACAAACTATTTCACGTTGGATCACCTCCACAATTGCCTTAGCGTATGAACTATTGGGCAAGACCCCACCAAGCGCTCTTAAGGCACATTCCACTAGATCTGTGGCAACCTCTACAGCGCTGCTTAGAGGTATTGATGTCTCCGACATTTGCAGAACTGCTACGTGGTCTACTCCTTCCACGTTTGTGACTCATTATCGTCTGGACCTTAGAGCCAAAAAGGACGCTAAATTTGGAAGAGCTGTCCTTACTTCCGTACTGGAGTGACGGCCCACCTTCCAGTAAGTGAGCTTGTCAGTCACCCAGTTGTGTGGATTCACAGAGGCCACGTAGAAGAAAGAATGGTTACTTACCTGTAACTATGGTTCTTCTAGTGGTCCTCTGTGGATCCACACATCCCGCCCGGCCTCCCCACTATCCGTCACTCTTATTTTCGCTCTAGAGCGTTACGACGGCGGACATGTGGAACTGAGGCTGTAGGCGGGTGGAGCATGCGCATTAGGGGCAACGTACTACTATGTTTCTATATTTCAGCTCTAGAATATTCCGAGGATCCAGCACAAGCGCAGTTTATACCCCAGTTGTGTGGATTCACAGAGGACCACTAGAAGAACCATAGTTACAGGTAAGTAACCATTCTTTCTTAGAAGAATGGCTATGCCAAAACATAATAAATTGCCGGAGCGCACAGAGTCGCAGCTCTGGCACTTTCTGAGTAGCAGAGACTACGACACCATTGCATCTCCCCTAAGGCTTCTTTTCCCCTCTTTGCTTAACTGCGGTCTTTACTGTAGTTAGGAGAGAAATTGATTTTCCTCAAACAGTATATCATAGTAAGGTAACCCTGTCGTAATGGAAAGTGTTAGATGGCAATTTGATTTTGAGTAGGCAGTTGATAGGTAGGTGTTTTTATTATTTACAGGACCATAGGCCATTGCAAAGCACAGTACAGTATCAACACATATTAGCAACACAGTATAGAAAATGTACACAATGTTATGGGAGAAGTTTCAGCATTTAAAATTAGTGATTTCATTACTTGAAATTGTGAACAATATAAAAATGCACAAATATCTGTTAATATAGCCTAAGAATGCCATTTACCTGAAATACAAGTTAACTGCTGCAAAGGTTTAGCAGAAATTGTGCATACAGTAAAAGAAGACAATAAATACTGAGTTTACCCGTGACAGCATAATGCATGACACAGGTCACAAAAGAATTTCACAGATCTCTCTTGGATATTCCTTGCTGCAAGTGTGAAATGGGCTAATGTCTCTGAGCAAGAAGACCAGTCTTTTCTTCAATGGGCTGTTGATCTATGTTGACAGATACTGGGACAGAAATATCTCTCTCAGGCAGGCAGATATACAGTGGGCAGTAGAAGCGTTTGGGGGGGGGGGGTCATCTGTTTGGTATGTTCTAGATACACAGTCCTTCTGAACCGTGGTGCTTCTCACATATCTGCCAGTCCAAAATGTAGATGGCATGGTCTGAAATCATAGTTTGGTAAATGCTTTCCTTATCTGTGGAAAGGTCTTTGTCCCTGGGTTGCTGAATCTGGAATGATTTTCCATGATAAGGCCATACAAGGTAGAAAAAATGACTATACAGAATGAACCTGAAGTCAGTACCTTTGCTTTGACCAAATACATGCTTCCTTAATTTATCCCCAGCACCTAGACTGGGGATAAATTAAGGCTACAAGCCCAGTTTTTAACATTCCTGTGACACAATCCTGAGCCCAATCCGCCCTTGTGTAATTGTTCAACCCAGGAGAACTTGGAAAAGCAGCCATCCTCTTGGTTGTTCATTCTTAGCCAGAAATATAGGACTCTCAGTCCAGTTCTGGCTGAAATGGAAGGTAAAAATACTTCAGATCTTAGTAGCAATGTGTTCAGGGTAGGGATAATATTTTTCTTAGAAATCTGGTTTGAATTATCTCTAACCCTGTCAAGCTGGCCACACCCCATATTTTGACCCCATATAATCATTTTCTGTATTTTGAATGTGTGTACTTTCAATGCAGGGTTTACCAGTCGCCCTGCTTTAGTGTAGGAGAATTTCCAAACATGCTGTAACGTCTTGGAGGCTAATAAACGACTGCTCTTTATGTGAATCTTCCATGTTTGGTTGGGACAAAAAGTATAGTTCCCCCTCCTCCAAAAAAAACAAAACCTAAACTAGCTTCCACTTTAATTCAACAATCTGGTCTCACTCTTAATCTTTGTAAGCATATCAGACAAAACCAAGCAAAAACAGAAAGAAACTCCTGCCGAACAAAAATTAAAAAAGATGTGGCACCTTGAAGACTATTATAGTTCAATGTGACCGTTCATGGATCAAGTCCTCTTCCTGAGACACTGGATTGAGGGTATGAAACTGATATATGTATACATAGCTCCCATGACCAAGTGGTGATAAAGACGATAGACCAAGTGACAATGTTTCATTGCCCCAGGAATGGGGCAATGAAACTGTACATTATTTCTGTTAGTAAGTTATATACAGGGTAAGCAATTAATCTACAAAGTGACAGTAGCGTTATTGACACAAGTAGTAAACTGTAGGAATGTCCCAGGTTTTAATGGAGAGTCTTACTGGGTTGTTGTTTGTAATAAGCTAAAAGTTCTGGCCAGTGTGTAATTCTTTTGACATGCTCTTGAACTTAAGTACCGTAGGACCCACTTATCCACGGTCTGAAAATATTAAAAGAAAGAAATCCAGAAAAAACTATTTTCACATGTATTACCAGAACCTGCCACTAGAGGGAGCTGGAGACCATACTATGAATACTTGGTAGTGAAGAATACATAGTTTGTCTCTAGTGGCAGTTCTGGTAATGCATGTGAAAATATTTTTTTCTGTTTTTCCCCCTTTTACCGTGCTATATATATATAGCATTTGCTGTTATCCGTGGTTTCAGTATCCACCGGGGGGGGGGGGGGGCTTGGAACCAATCTCCAGCACATATGGGAGTCCTACTGTATGTATCTCATCTGTATCTGTCTCTCTTTCCTGTCTTGTTTTATAGTTGTATTATTCTCTGAAAGTCACTTTCTGGTCACTGACTGATGAGGATGATTATTTCAGTGGTCAGCATGAAGGGAGTGGTCCAGTATGCATTCTGTGTGTAGAGTAGGCCATAGTGTCAGAAGACTATATGTTGGTGTTGCCATCATCTGCACTGTGATTGTGAGCCATAAGCTACAGCACCATCATGCAGTTTCACTTATTGAAAAATAACATTTTCAAATAGAAAAAAGTGGTAATTTAAAATAACTGAATCCTTGCAGACATTGAAGCTTGAGTCTCAAAAGAATTTCCAGTTTGAAGTATTAAATGGGGAGACTTTTTTATAACTATGTTCTTTGGGTGTTTGGTTTTTTTTAAATAACATAGTGATAGTTTGGCTGTGTTCTACCAAAAAACATTTGGATATCATTTGTCAGTTAGCCAAGGCTTTGTGTTAAACAACAAAGAGCTTAGTCTACTTTATTCTGAAATTCAATATCTGTAAACTCTCAAGTAACTTTAAGGCTTTGGCAAGTTACTGGATCTTATAAAATATGTGTCGAAAAGAAAGAGGTATTTTGTCACCCTCATTCCTTTTGATGCTAGTCATGATTGTTGAGCAGTTCTACTGTTCATTCAACATGAGAGCTGCATCTCCTTCCTGCTCTGAGTTATTTCTCATTGTTAACTTTCTAGACAATTGGAGGGGCAGGTTTTTCTTTTCATATTTTCAGGGAGAGTTCAGTGTTGTTTTTTAAATACTGTTTTTAAAGATTAATGTAGATATTAATTGGCTAGCGATAAATTCTAGACGAGTGTTACAGCAAGAACAAACTGTGTTAGCTGAAGTACTTTTTGCCCAAGAAGCTCATGCCACAAATACTGTAATACATTTGTTTTTAATGTGCCTCAAGATTTGGTTGTTGTTTTTTAACATATGTGACCAATATTCCATTGTGCCTCCTTGACAGAAGCTGGATTATGATCCATAGAGTCCCTTCTAGCTCTGCAGTTCTAAAATCAACATGTGTTGTGTGTGCAACAAACTATCATTGGAGTAGAAGTGATGGAAGGAAAAAAAAGGGGGGGGTTGAAGAATAGAGAGGGAGATTATTACTAAATATAACTCAGGGAGACATAGATCTTATCAGTAGTTCTGTGAAGAATTGTAAGATAAGTACGTTCCTGTGTGAAGATGGGATGTATGCAATGTTGTTATTATTATCATATCTAATACTACATTATTGATTATAAAGTGCTGTACATTAATTTAATAACAAAACATGCTTTGTGCTCAGCTTCATTTCAAATGAATGATCCAGAATGAAACAAAAATGTGGAGAAAAACAAAGATAGTGATATGGCACTTAAAAGAGTAACACATTTGTTTTGTTGTGAGCTGTTATGAATTACAGTCCACTTTCTCAGGCTCATGGAGTATAATATTTAGACAACAGGTTTATGTATGTAGTTCCATCATTGTAGGGCTCGGAACCAGTAAGGCATGATGCAGATCTAATAATGAATTTGTGAAGTGCTAATCACACAGACAATGAACTTTCAAAGTGTTGATTACATCTTGGCAATAGGTAATCTAATGTAAGTTGGTGTATGACACCTGTCTTTGTACGAGTAGTACAAAGACTTTTCCTGAAACTAAATCTTCCTGAATGGACATCTGATTCTGAGACTAGAATTGTGCAACAACTTTTGCCTATAGAAGACTGTGGAGAAAGTCAGCTTATTTGTATGCATACAAAGCCTCAATCTTGATATAATTCTCTATATTATCATCATTCTTTATTATGGTCACAGACCAGCAAGATTATTAAAAAACATACAGAACATACAGAAAAAACTCCTATATGTAGTATATAAAACCTTCTTTCAGGGTGATTGTAATTCTCTATATGCTTGCTGGCATTTGTGGACATAATCCCCCTTCAGTATTGCCCTCTGAAATACTTTTTTTTTAAATTCCTTTTTCAGGCATAGCCATTCTGAGACTGAGTTTTGAGGGAACATGAAATGTTTTGCTGCTAGCATTGCCATTTCCTTTGTCAGATTTGTGTCCATTTATTGTCTTGCTCAGAGATTGTCCTACCTGCCCCATGTAAAATGCAGATAGGTATCGCTCACAAAAAGATCAACTAAATGAACTCCTGATCTTGTGGATGGTATTGGTGGGGCCCATTGGGGCAAATGAGCAGATTCCTTGTAATTATTAGCTTGAATATTTGAGGGAGGGAGGGAACAATCAGCAGCTTGTTCTCAGGTGGGTCTGTGAAGTAGGTTGTCTTGCCCTATCTGTCCCTCTGCTGCACTCAGTTGGAATAACTGCTCACAAAGATGAGTTGAAGGAGAAGAAAGAGGCAGGTGGCAACTGCTACCTTACCCTTGATAACATTACTGGACTCCACATAATGAGAAAATAATCTGATTCTTCTTCACCTGTGCCACTATGAATTTGATGTCCCTCCCCCCCCCTCAATGGCTGATACTTGTTCCTTGTGTACAAATCAGCACATACATATGTGTCCATGGACTTCCAGTGCCATGCAACAGAGCTTGGATGCTACAAAGAAAATTATAATAAAATCATTGTATAGCATGTATTCTACGTCTGTCACATAAATGTCTAGAATTAGTAGTATGAAGATGGAGAAACTGGTTGTCTGGTAGCTGAGCAAAGACTTTTTCTTCGAAAGTCCTGCATTGGACATGGTTGACAGTCATTTTTGCATGAAAATATCAACACTCATAGTATCCTAAGTTATTTAAAATTTGTGTCAATCTACCTAAAGGATATTAAACTTAGTCCTTGTGTCTCAAAAGGGTATATGAACAAAAAGGAAGACAGTACTATTTTCTTTGCTGAAGGGAAAGCAGTACTTACTGGAATCTTAAAATTCTTGCCTTTATTATGTATCCATTTTTAATCAAAACAGTACTGGTTCTTTGAGGCCTCTCTTTGAGCAATGTATTGTGGGTTGCACTGGGAGACCAAGAGCAGCCTATAAAAAGTTTGCTGGCTGAACTTGGATCGTTAACTCTCTCTCTCTCTCTCTCTCTGTCTAATCTACCTCACAAGATTGTTGTGGTGGTAAAAGGGGGTAGGGTAGCACCATGTGCACCAGGTTGAGCTCCTTGGAGGAAGCAATGTGATATGACTGTAATTAATTAAATTAATTCACTTGCAACTGATTGTAATATGATAATTACTGGATTTAAAAAATAAAACATAATCAACTGAGCCCCAGATAACTACATTTCACTACTCATAACTTGAAATCATTATTTGGGCATTTCTTGGGATCCATAATTTTCAGGTAGCAAAAGTGCGACCAGGCTCAGCATGTTGCTCCAGATAGGCAGCTGAAATGTTACTGCTACGTTTTGACTTCTGCAAAAGACAAAATGAATTTCTGGGATTGAACCTTTGGATCGAAATAGCACTATGATGCAAAATATTCCTTTGTGGCAAGTTCTTTGTTGTAGTAAAACATTTCCAGGCACATTTCAGTTTACAGAGTTGGGGTCATCGGCAAGTTACACGGTGAAATAGCTTATTGGTGGGTAGCAGGAAAATAACTAGGTGTTCCTTTTAATGTGTGTATTTAGTCATTTTTCACATGATGTGTTCCAGTACATAATTCTTGGGTGAAGTTTTAGGTTGAAAAAAAAACCCAAACAAACTTGGCTGGCAAGTTAAATGTAAGCCTCAGTCTGGAGCCAAGCTGTAAATCGAGAGATCGAATGGTCCCGTAACCAGTATAGCAAGGCCATTGTAATAGCAAACATTTCATTATTTTAAATTTACTTTTCACTGTGCTTAGCAATTTCAATTTAATGAAACACTTCACAATTTTATTAATGTTTGGATGAGATTAGAGTTCTGGACTTGTTCCGTAGCTTGGAGTGATTGAAATGACTAAACCTCTAACTTTGAACTGTGAAAAATCTTCAGCTTTCCAGTTCTGTACTTCATTCATAAGTTTAGATAAGTTCCAAATGTTGAATTTGAGCCGAGTGCCTCAGCTTCAACTAAAAAATATGAATGCTTTACATACTGCCAGGTTCCAGATAAATAAGAAGATGGTTCATTTTGGTACTGGTTCTCTGAAAATGGAAACTGAAAGGTTATGAAATGCTAAGAACACTTTCAGAAATGTAAAATGTAATCTTTGTCATGAAAGAATAAATGGGTAACTACCTATCAGCTGGATAGCTCCGTGGTTTACATATCTGGCTGCGGAGCCAGAGTTTGAGAGTTTGATTTTGGCTGAATATCAGGAAAAACTTCCTAACTGTTAGAGCAGTACGGCGGTGGAATCAACTGCCTCGAGAGGTGGTGTGTGCTCCAATACTGGGGACATTTAAGAGAAATTTAAACAACCACCTGGCAGATATCCTTTGATTTGTATTCCTGCATTGAGCCAGGGGGTTGGACTCCATGGCCTTACAGGCCCCTTCCAACTTCATTATTCTATGTCTCTGGAATGCCCTGCCACGGGAAGTCAGGCTGGCCCCATGTTCTTCCTCAAGCAGGCAAAGACTTTCTCTTCAGACAGACTTTTCCTTAGTGACTGGCAGCCTGAGAAGGGTTTTTCAAATTGGATTGTGGTGCTTTGCTGCTTTTTAATTTTTTTTAGTACAGATTTTATTTGCCATTTTAATTTGATACTTAATTCTTTTTTAATATTGCATAATTACTGTTCTTAGCTTTTAAATATTGTCCTTTTAATGTTGTAAGTCGCCTTGGGTCCTTTTAAGGAGAAAGGCAGGGTAAAAATATTTGAAATAAATAAATAAAATAATTAAAAGAACCCTAGATGTATTTGTATACATTATTCTGAGTACATTTTATGTTGTGTAGAGGACAGAATGTTGGATCTGAACTAAGACATCGGTTAATTCATGAGGTAGATTTGGGCAAGCCACTGCTTTTCAGGCTAATTAAATAATCCTGAGCTTTACAATAGAGCAGTAGAGTAGAAATGCAATGAATGAACAAAAACTGGATTCACTGAAGTAGATCTGCGGATATCACAGGGATGTGTTGGTATATTTATGAATCCCATACGCATACTTGCCAAATGCACATATATGATCATACAGCCAATCCCCATTACATTTCTGTACAGAAGAGGAATAAAAGGACTACGAGATACAACAATAGCTTGCAAAATGTAACATGTATGTGCCCAATGCCCTTTTCACTTGGAAATAGCTGTGCACACATGTATTTCTAGTTCAAATGGGACTATCTCTGTGGGATCCACAGGTGCAAGAAAACTTGATATCATGGCTGTTGATGTATTTCCATTGTATGACTTATCTGAAAGTTATTGACTACTTACAGTCAAGCAGTTAATACCCTTTTCTGTCTCAATTTTTGTTGTATATAGTAAAGTAGGTATAGACAACTTTGACGGCCTAGGGTCCTACCATGGAAAGCAGCAGACTCCCAAATGAGCAAAACTATGAACACTTAAAACAATATTTCTAAACTCCCCCTCTGGTTTCATTTGTGTGGATTCTGGACAGCATTAGGAGGCCTGCATTCTGATTTACTGAAAAACCACAACTCCCAGAGGCTTCTAGAAGTATAAAATGATGTGTGTGTGTTTTCTTATGAAGGGCACCTGTAGGTTGCAAAACTAGTCTCAGGAGCTGCACATGGCCCCAGGACCACACTTTGTCCAACACTGTAGGACAGCTTGTGCAAATGGGTACATTTCTGGTAGCCAATCAAACTCTATTCATGGATGTTTAAACGTTATACTTTCTGGAAAGGAAAGCTCTTTTCAGTTTGGATGAGGATGTTAGTAGTATACTCAAGAGAAGTGAACGATCAGCTAAACGCCAGAATGTAATATGGAACTGATCCACTATGATAAAAATTGAATCCTTTACAAAAGGTATGCTGAAATGATTGCTAGGTAATAATAATTGTGTGCCATCAAGTTGATTCTGATTTATGGTGATTCTTAGCAGGGTTTTCTAGGTAGAGAATACTCAGAAGTGGTTTACCATTTCCTTCTTCTGGAGATGACCTGGGACTGTGTAGCTTGCCTATGGCTGCACAGGCTGTCTCTTCTCTCAGGAGGCCCGGTGAGGAATCTGGCTTCCTGTAACTTGAGCCCATTGTTGCGTATCCTGCACTCTGGGATGATCAAGAAGAGATCCTGCCCCTTCTCTGTATGACAGCCTTTCAAGTATTTGAAAAGTGCTATCATATTTCCTCTCGGTCTTCTTTTCTCAAGGCTAAACATGCCCAGTTCTGGAGAGTCTGGGAGCCGCAACAGAGAAGGACCTCTCTTGTCCCCACCAATTTTAATTGCATTTTAATTGTTTTGTCTTTTTATTGTATTTTAAATGTTGTAAGCCGCTCAGAGACCTCTGGGTAGTGTGGGCGGCATATAAGTTAAATAAATAAATAAATAAATAAATAAATAAATAAAGGAGAAAGGCAGGATAAAATACTTTAAATAAAATAAATCTTAGTCTTTAATGCATATTATTTAAAATGTGTTATTTCTTTTTAGGAAAAAAAATATACCCCACACCAGTGGGATCATTCCACAAGTAAGAGGCAACAACAGAAAACCCTGGCATTGGTATAATTCTGCCTCATTTCCAAAGGTGAAGGTACTTAGACCAGGGTTTATTTTACAGGAAGGTTCATAAGAGAAGGCAGTACTTCAGTTTACTCAGGCCCAGGCCATCTAGAGCTCTGTAATTTAAAATAACCTGGACATATTCAAGTGTATAGAATTTGCAGTTTGATAAAGTAATAGTTTTTAACAAAGGAAAAGTTAGAAACAGATTATAGAAGATGAGTATAACTGGAAACCTGAGAGTAAAGAGACTCACAGAAGCTCTCTTTTTAAAAAGTGTTGCAGACACTAGCTTTAGTTCATCAGCTTTGATTGTCCATGTCTATGGACAATCAAAATGTACATTCAGACCTCCATGAGGCCTGGTCCATTTCCATTAACTTCTCTGTGGGGGACTGTTCTTTGAATGTAGGAATTAGCTACCGTGTTTCCCCAAAAATAAGACAGGGTCTTATATTAATTTTTGCTCCAAAAAATGCATTAGGGCTTATTTTCAGGGGATGTTTTATTTTACAGTCATGTCATTTTCTGGTTCCTGCACAATGGTGGAGGGCAGAGTTTCACTTAACTGGGATTATTTTCGGGGTAGGGCTTATATTACGAGCTTCCTGAAAAATCATACTAGGGCTTATTTTCAGGTTAGGTCTTATTTTCAGGGAAACAGAGTATCATCGTTCCATGTAGCCTCGTGGTTCCATGTAGCCTCGTGTACTTCGGAGCCCTGCAGAGCTCCATGTGGAAGCTTGTTTTTCCTCTTTTCAGATAGTATCTCCTTGTAGCTAGGAACGTTTTGATTTTGAATATATATAGATTTTGCTCCAAAAATAATGATGCAGGGGTGAGGAATGTGTGGCCCTCTGGATGTTAGTGAGCTCTAGCTCCCATCCTCCCTCTAGACTGTTCAGATTTATTGAGCTTGATTAATGTTTTTGCCTTAGTGAGTTTTTTGTCTAACCCAAGAATGAGCAATGCCTTAATAGTTTAATGAGCACTAGTAGGTTGTTTGAAGCTGTCCAGGTGAAGGCAGAACAATCTGAATGAAAATCTAGGTTGCACAGAAATTCTTATTTCTCAGAAAAGAAACTGTAACACAATTTATTTATTTATTTTATTTTATTTTATTGAATTTCTACCCCGCCCATCTAGACCAAAGGTCTACTCTACAATGGCTGAAATCCTGCTCCTTATCATAATAAGTCGCATTAGAATAGACCCATTGAATCAGTAGAGATTTGGTCTGTCATCTCCTCCATTAGTTCTATTGATTCAAATAAGTCTACTCTATTTGTAACTTACTTTAGTGTAGTAAGTTGCAACTAGAGTAGGCCTATTTGAAGCAGTGACTCAAGGGTCTAATTTATTTTGATATTACACAAAGCAGCAGAATTTCAGCCGATACGTTGTGTGTGGGGTAGTCATCTAATGATCCATATACTTGCTTTTAGTTCGCTGCCTTGGATTTCCCAAGTGCGACTTCTATACAGTGTATTATAGCATCTGTATCTTATCAAAGATATTGGCATTTTGATGGCCAGGCATGGAGAAGACATGCATTCCACAAAGAATTGGGCTTCTGTAATCTCTATGGCATTCCAACTATTTTCTCCCATAATGTAGCCCTTTCTCAGATCAATGAATTCACTTTTTTTTATTTTCTAAAAAAAAATAGTTTGTGGTAATATTCATAATATTTGAGTGACAACCAAACTAAATTCATAAGCATTGCATATCTCTAAGCTCATTCTTCATTTGTAAAATTGCTGTCATTTCATCTCGCAGAAGCTGTGACTGTATTATTATGGTAACAACAGCTTTATGAGTTTATAAATGCATATCACTTTTTAGCTCCTTTGTATATTGAAAATAATAATTAAAATCATAAAGAAGTGCCTCTTTGGATCCTTTTTATAATGATAAGGGTTTAAGAAATAATACCTTGTAACTAGTGTAAGGTTTGTTTTTAAAAGGAAACATTGGTTTAAAAATCCAAACATTAAAGCACTCTTTTTTATATATTAAAAAAAACACGCTTTAAATTAAAATGCATTTATTATATATGTTTATGAATAAGCTCCCTGTGCTAAAGTAAAGATTTTGTAAAGTAGATGCTGAAGTTACTTATTTTCTACCTTCCAAGGGCAGGACAGTCAAAAGTCAAGAAAATAGGGCCCTTCCAAATCCTCCTAACTCCAGTCCCAGTCAAGTAGAGAAAGACCAAGCCTTGTGCACTGCCCAAATCTATCCGGTCAGATTCTACTGTGCTTGTAGCCAGCAGCAGAACTTGGTGCCTTACCTGTTCATAACATTTGTTCGGTGCTTATCTGGTAGAGCAGTTTTATCTCAGTTCAGGTAACATTGTTCTGTAGTTTGGAATATTTCTACACCCACAAAAACACTATATTTCTTTGAAATGTTCTTATTATTTTTAAATCTTGAACCAAGAGTGGGGGGGAAATTTGAGATATTAATAGTCCTGATCTCTTCAATCTGTTTCTGTCAGGTTAGGCAGATTTAGAATTAAGGAGTTAAAAACAGGAAATATGATTAAACTGGTGGGTAGTCCCTCCAAAGACTTTCCAGACCTTGCCTACACATTCATGGGTGTTTTTTTTCTGACAATGACAATATCAAAGCAAAAGTGAAGCACCACATCTTGAGATCCTTCTGTGATCAGTGGAGGAATGTTTCCATTAAAAACAGGAAATGGATCGCATAAAAATTTTCAGAAACTTTTACATAATCACATTTCATTTCTAGTAAATGACTTTCTTGCTGCCTAAGAAAATTATAACCTCTTCCAATCAGATATCTTAAGAAGGGAATGGTAAACCACTCCTGAGTACTTTGTACCTACAAAACTCTGGAAAGGATTGCCATAAGTCACAATTCACTTGGCAGCACGTAATTATTATTCATTTAGATTCTAAACTAGGTTGAACAGTACATGTCCACTGTAAATTCATATTTCCCACGTTACACACACACAGAGAAAGGGGTAACATTGCTATCAAGGGAACATGAGAACAAAGTCAGCTTAATTCAGATTAATTTAACTGACATGACAACTATTTATTTTTAAATTATTTTTCAAAAACTAATTCTAAGTATTTCATTACCCAGGAATACAAGCTGGTTTGTACTGCAGTCTTTAACACAGAGACATCAATAAAGTTAGTACTGCTGCCTCAGATATGACAAAGTGCTTTCTCTTCCATTTTCAGAGGCAGTCCACAATATTGTATACTCTAACCCTTGATTAGAGCTGACTGAATAGCTCAGTGGTTTAGGTATCTTGTTGAGTTTGATTCTACATTCTGCCTCTTGTGAGTAGAGCCAGCCTGTGTGGCCTTGGGCAAGCTGTACAATCCTAGGAAACCCACAGAAGAAGGGAATGGTAAACCACTTTTGAGTACTTACTACCTGGAAAACCCTGAAAAAGATCCCGATAAGTCAGAATTGACCTGATGGCACATGGTTATTATTAATTAAACCTTTATTTCATTGGAAGCAACCACTATTACTTAATCCAGTTCTCAAAATTGGGAATATGAATTTGAGTTAGTACTTCACATTTAGGATATAATTAATATTCACATTGTCTCATCCCTAATGACACACCATAAAAATAAGTTGCCAACCAGTGGACAATTTTCCTGTCATGCACAAGAGAAAAAAGAAATGCTCTTTTTCCCACAAGCAGCAATATTAGCAACATTTTTAAAAAATCAGTGTTTAGTAAAAACTCGTTTTTTGCAACAAAAAATTATTCTCCACATACATCTTCCATAACGTCAGCCAGAAGAAAGCTTTTGAAATGTTTTGTTATCAGTGGCAGAAAGGAAATAAGTGAATATTTACATCCCTGCCGCTGTGTCCAATGTTTTAATGTCTTCTCATTCTTTTAGTGCACATTTATATTCCTAAATTTATTTTTCATTCTCGACTGGGATCCAACAGGTCTGATTAGCAGCCTGCTATAAATCTGCACCACTTGCAGTTTTGTGTCCCCTCCCTTCTAACCCCAAAACCGGCTTTGACAGACACGGGTACCACTTCAAAGGCAGGTTTCAGACATCATAGAGGACTTCAGGGAAAAGGAAATTTGATCATAACTACTAGCCTAGTCATAGGTTTAGGCTAAGAAGGTTAGAAAGAGATCCTACTTTGTGTCTTTGGGGGAGGTGTTATATTTCTCTTCCAATGCCTATGTAGGAATACTGCCCATATCCACAGGTTCTCACACAAAGCAGCAGGGTTGCATGCATACAACTATGTGAGATTATCTCTATGTGTTCACTTGTGGAACAGAAGATAGATTTTTATTTATTTATTTATTAAAAAATATATCTACCTCACCTTTCTCCCCAAAAGGACCCAAGGCAGCTTACATAATTAAAACAGTATTTAAAAACTAAAAACAGTAAATATACAAATATTTAAAAATAATTAAACAAGTGTTATATTAAAATGGTAACTAAGATCAATATTAAAACATATTCAAAACAACAGAGCACAACAGTCCATTTAAAACCCATCTCAGACCACCAGTCATTAAGGGAAAGCCTGCCTGAAGAGAAAGGTCTTTGCTTGCCTGTGGAAAGATAGCAAAATGGGACCAGCCTAGCTTCCCATAGGAGGGAGTTCCAGAGTCTGGAAGCAGCAACAGGGAAGGCCCTCTCCCGTGTCCCTACCAAGCGTACTTGTGAGGACCAAGAGAAAGGCCTACCCTGATTATCTTAATGCCTGGGCAGGCTCATAGAGGGAGATGTGGTTTTAACTGTGCAAAGGCACTCCTGGCCCCCACTGAAACCTGAGCATCCAGGCTCAGAGATAAATCCAGGAACACTCCCAAGCTGCGTGCCTGTGTTTTCAGAGGGAGTATAACCCTGTCCAACACAGGCTGCAACCCTATTCCTTGATCTGCTTTTCAATTGGCCAGGAGTACCTCTGTCTTGTCTGGATTACGTTTCAGTTTATTCACCCTCATCCAGTCCATCACTGACACCAGACATTGATTTAGAACCAAGATATCTTCCATGGATTTAGATGGAAAGGAGAGATAGAGTTTGATGTCAACAGCATACTGGTGACACCGAAACCCAAAACTCTGGAAACCTCTTCCATTGGTTTCATGTACTGTAGATGTTAAATAGCATAAGGGACAAAACAGACCCCTAAGGAACACCAGAGGTCAATGCCCAGGGTGTTGAACAAGAGCCCCCCAGCCTCTTGAGTTCTTCCCTCCAGGAAGTACCAAAGCCACTGTAAAACAACGCCTCCAAGTCCCATCCTAGAGAGACAGCCCAGAAGGATACCATGGTCAATTGTATCGAAAGCCACTGGGAAGTACAGCAGAACCAACAGTGACACACTTCCCCTGTCCAGTTCTCGGCATAGGTCATCCACTAAGGCAACCAAAGCAGTCTCTGTCCCATAACCAGGCCTGAAGCCAGATGGAAATGGATCAAGGTAATCCATTTCATGCAGGAATCCCTGGAGCTGAGAAGCCAAAACCTGCTCCAGCACCTTGGGATATTAGAGACTGGTCGGTAATTATCCAGTACTGTGGAGTCCAAGGAGGGTTTTTTCAATAATGGTCTCACTGCTGTCTCCTTCAAACAAGCTGGGATCCTACCCTGCTGCAAAGAGGCATTCACTACTCCTTCGACCCACTTAGCCAGTCCCTCTCTGGCAGCTTTTATAAGCCAGGATGGGCAAGGGTCTAGCAGACAAGTGGTAGCTTTCACTGCTCCAAGGATCCTGCCCACATCAGGCTGCAAAAACTGAAACTTGTCCATTAACATAGGACAAGCAGGAGCCATAGTTACTTCTACAGCATCTTACGTCATAAGTGGATCCAAGCGATTTAGCCAGCAAAGTGCTGTGCAAATTTTTCACAGCAAGCTACCAAGAAGAGCTCCACTGGGTGACTGTGCAGACGCAATGATGGCAGCAAGTAATGATTTCTTTGCCACTACCACGGAATAGGCTGTAGCCCGTGTTCAGTCGGATTCATTCTGAGTTTTTGGCCATCGTCGCTCTAGTCTCCATCCCATTCGTTTCATCACCACCAGCTCCCCAGTAAACCAGAGAGCCAGTTTGGCTTTACTTTGTGGGAGGGGACCCTTAGGAGCAATTGTGTCAACAGCCCTGGCCATTTCCCCTTTCCAGAGGTCAGCCAGGGCTTCAACAGAATCACCTGCCAAGGCAACAGGAAACTCCTCAAGAGCCATCAGGAAACCATTTGGATCCATCAGCCTCCTGGGGCGGACCATCTTGATCGGTCCCCACCCCTGCAGAGGCTTTCAGTTCCAGTGAAATTCATAATTTGTGATTCATTGACCTTGACAAATCACAAATAAAAATGAATCACCATTTTTCTGATTCGTGCCCATCCTTATTTCTGAGGAACATGACCATAAGATGTCTCATGATTGTCATGATTTGTTTTAGCAAAACGTATTTGATTTTTTTAAATTGTATTTGACTTGTTCTTTGTAACTATCAGGCTGGAGTATTGAGAGAAATAGGTCTTAGCTTCATTTCATTCATCAAGGCAATTGTTATATATGTAGTGGTATGTTTACCATACAGTAATGGCATTTCAGTGGTGGTTGGGTTTTTTTTCATCCATTTGCCTGCTCAAGCAAATACTACTGTTCAGATTAAGGCAGACTATTTATGTGTTCCTGGGGAATTTCCAAGTCAGAGTTCTACTATTCTGTGAGACGACTCAGAAGGGTATGTGGGTGGGGGCAGTTCCTTCAAATACCATGATGTCACATGGGCTGCCAATGTCTATCTGAGAAGGTTATGGTTTTTACAACTTGTATCATCATGTATACTTTATACATCACCAACTGATAAAGAAGTATACATTCTTTTTGGATGATTAGATTGTATAAATCTATAGGGAGCTCAAATTAAAGGTAGTTTTATATATACCACTGGGCTACATTTGGTGGTTTGCCTCCAATTTAAAGAGGGTTTGTGCCCACCACTATTTCTTTTCTTTCATTGATGGAGAGATTTAATGTAATGTATTTACTGTTCCTTTTCCTGGTATAATATAAATCATAACTTAAAACTGTAAAGGTAGAAATTATCTTATGATGCCTTCATATGTGAGGTACCTCTGCCTTTTCTACTATTGACAGACTTGGTTAACAACAACAACAAAACATAGCAAGAACTTCAAGAGTACTGTGATGCCACCACAAACTCTTTCCTTCTCCACTTTAACTTTTGGAAGAAGGGGCATTCTTCTCAGAACCCAAGATCTCCATCTGCTAGTCTTGTAGTAGGTGCTCTTCTGTTAAGAAAGGGTACACAGGGCCTCTTCACTGTCTGCTGTGGTGGATCAGATCTTACCATACATACAATATCCATGTTGCTTCCTGTTTCCAAAGGATCTATATTCTTGAGATAAAGATTACAATGATGAGATATGTGTAGATGCCATCTAAGTGAACTAGCTTGAAGGCTTTATACCTGAGGCTAGTTGAAAAAGAATTGGAGAAGAGCAATACCCCAGCCATGGAACTGTTGGTTTGGGAGCTGGTACACACTCCCATATGTGCTGAGGATACTGAACGGGTTGTATTTTGCTTCCAAAGCACCTAGTGTTCAGACAGTGCTCAGTGTGTGTGCTTTTTAAAAAAGTGGTTTAACTTTTGCAGATTTGCAAGCAGTGCTGTTTCACTTTTTTAAGTGGTTTGAAGGTTTTTGATCTTGGGTGTGTGGGTAATCTGTAGGTCACTTGGGAAAAGGAAGTGTAGATTGCACTTCCTGTCTGAGCCAGAATTGTTCATCATATCAAGACCAGGCAAACCTCAGAAAGATTAATGTAGGGGGAAATTGAATAGAAAAGAGGCTAGCTTTTTCTGTTCTCTTGGCAGCATTTAACTCAGCTCTTTGAGCTCTATCTTTTAAAGTCTGTGGAGAGGGGACTTCAGTTCATGTCCTCTTTGAAGTCATCCCACCTTTTTGTTACCTATATTTTAGTACTTGAAGGTGATAATTTGCTGGAATTGTTAGAGAAAAATATAACGCCTTCAGACGCGCTCAAATATTCCTGTTCTTTGAGTGAAGCTGTAAGATAAACTTTGGCTGGCTTTCTGGCACGAGTTCATCTCACCCAATATCCCATTTCTTTTTCCTCAGAGCACAGTGAATAACCCGAGACTACAGAGAGTGTTTCTCCATGCCCATATCGAGCACGTTATTAAAATCGTAAAATACACTCCATAACTTAGGCAAGCTTTTGGAAATTCCTTTTGCTCATATACCTCCTCTGTGAAGGCACTTTAAGATTTTTATATGTTTTATTAGTTCTTCCTCAGTGCAAAATAAACTTCCAAACTTTCCTTTAAGTAATAATAGTTACCTGAGGGAGCTCTTATTCTGTATTTCAGGGATAGGGAAACTTTGGTTCTTGAGATATTGTCACCTCTCACTCCCATCAGCCTCACCCAGCATGGCCAATGGCAAGGGAGTGGTAGCTGAAAACATCAGAAGAATAAAAAGTCCCTCACTCTGTACATATTTCTTCTGCCCTCCAGCAGACCTCTGAGATGGAGGAACTTGAGCTCATTCATGAGAATAGATACCAGGGCTGCCTTAGTGGTAGAAGGCATCATAAAACATTTTTACAAAAGCCTTTTTATAGTGTTCAGGAGTCGTATTTACTGTGAAGATAGATATCTAATTTCTTAACACTTCAGTTATGGCTGTAAATTGTTCAGCTATGCCTGAATGTCAGAAGTGTTTGTTTGCTGTGTTATTCATTTTGCCATATTCCACTTCTCCAAATCTGAATGGCCTATCTTGCATATGCCTATTAGACAGAACAATTTGTGTATTGCACAAATTTGAATAATATGCTAGTTCAGGCAATTTTTCATATTATGCAAAATAAGCACATTAATTGTTGCATTTATTTTCTACCAGTATATTTTAGTTTTAAAATTATTTTTAGACTAACCACAGATCTGAGGGAGGAGTCCGAACAGTGTAGTTGAGTTTGGAACAGGGAATGCAAGTTCAAATCCTTGAGGAGTCACAACGTTTACTTAGGTGTGTGAGTGTCAGTCAGTACGTTTCAGCCAAAGGTCATTTTGAGAATAAAATGCAGAGAGGAGAAACATTAAAATCAGCTATGTACATTACTGTTATGTATAAATAAATAATGGTGTTAGGGCTTAGTCTGTTATATTTTATTACCAGGTTTTACTGATGGTAGAAAAGCCTATGTAGGTATCCTCCACAAATGGTGCACACTCACCTGACTTGCAGGAAAAAATACAGAGGGAACTGAGATCAAACTGCACAAATCAGGGGGAAATACAGAGTGTTATTTCCTCCAATGACGCAGATTGAATATTTTACTTTAGTTAGCAAATATCCTAGATTGCTTTCTTTGCCATATTTGACTATCCAAACACAAACATGGCAAAGTAAGTGCCAATTCAGTGTACCAGTTGCTTCCTGAAACTCCACCCCTATAGCTGTGATTTTGTTATATTAGGAATGAGATTCATTGTACGGCTTGTAAATAAAGAATATCATGCAGAATCCCTAAGCCAGAATAGTTACTAACCGTGCTGGTTAGGAGATTCTGGGAGCTATATTGCCAACCTCTGCTTCCTAACATGTTCAAATGCATTAACGTGCATTTATTGAGGCATAAGCCTCGTTTCATATAGTAGGACATGTACCTGAGTACACAAGACAAATGTAAAGTTAGTTCCTTTTCATTGTCTCAAATTGATTTCTGGAAATTTAAAACTCACAGCAACTAATAAGCTCAGTAATAACAGCATAAATAACAACAAGCAGAATCTTTATAATTTATATTTCCCCCTTTCCCCCTCCCAAATATACCTTTCCTCAAGGCAGCACCTAACTAAGTTCTCAGCTAAACTTCCAGAAGCTGGAGGACATAAACTGGACCTTAACATTTCTGGAGGGAATCATAGGTTCATAGACCTGTAGAGCTGGAAGGGATTGCAAGGGTCATAAAGTTTAACTTCCTGCCAAAGCAGGATGTGTAGTAAGGTGCAGGAAGTCAGAGATTTGAAAAGTTCTTTTTTTTTTTTTTTTTTTTGAACTACAGCTCTTATAATCTCCTAGTCAGTATTAATTGCTGTGGGTTAATTGCTTTCTGTGTACTACTTGCATAGAAACAGTGGAGGCACATCTGCAAAAAGATTTCATCTCTTTGCAAAAGGGTGACGTGTTCTCAAGATTCTCGTAACATTGATCCATGAAACTGTATGGTTTCACTCATCCATCGGTTAATGACAGGGAAGGGTTTGTTTCTCACGAACAGCAAATCAGGGCACTGACTCCATCTTTTGCCTTTTATCTCTAGTTCTTTTCTTCTTCTTTTTCAAATATAAAAACAAAAAGAAAGAAAAACTCTAGTTTATAAATATCAAAATACATAGTGCTCCCCACCAGTTCTATAAGGCTTGAAGATTTCTCTTTAGAAAAAAGTGAATGCTTGGAATCATGGCCAAATGGTAGTTCAAAACCACACCAGGTGGCACCTGTAAAATCATGTTGGGATAGGGTGGATAAATAGGTGATATGGTAACTGTATTTTATAAACTGCCCCAAATTATGCTGACAGTCAACAGGATGCAAACATTGGGGGGGGGGGGGGGATTAAGAGAATAAATCTGTTTTCCCTGTGACATCTAGGCAGAATGTTTTCCCTCCACCTTTCTTTTTTGCTCAGCAGTGGTGATGTTTATCAGGTTTTATGAGCAGTGTGTAAACATGAAAATACTAGAAAGACACTAGTACATCAAACCCCTCTATGGAAATACAGAAGGCATTCCTATGCAACCATAGGGAGAGGCATCCTTTTCTTCTCATTCTAGTTTTTGTGGAGTAGAAGATATGGAGTCCTAGACCATTAGTCCTTCCAACTCAGTAATGTCTAACCCAGAGGTGAGCAGCGTCTGTGAATCCAGAGACTTCATTTTATTCATTGGGACTATACTGACAAATTTTGGCAGTGTGCTGCCAAAAATAAGCCACCTTTCCATTTAAGAACTAGGTGCCTTCTTTAAAATCACAATCACACTTCTGAAAGATGGCCAGGAGCATCATTATGCTTTAGAACAGTGCTTCTCAATCTTGGCTGCAACTCCCAGAAGTCTTCATCACTAGCTGCGCTGGCCAGGATTTCTGGGAGTTGCAGTCCAACAACATCTGGGTTGCCTAAGGGTTGAAAACTACTACTTTAGAAGAATGAATGTGCTCCTAATTCTTCTTGTTTTTAAGAGGAAAATTTGGAAGTTATTTGCCTTTGGCAAATGGCAGCAGTAGGAAAAGCAGCTTGTAAAATTGGGAACGAGGCCACAAAGTGGTGGTGTCCTCTGACTGGCAGCAGGGTCTCTGGGATCAGTTTTCTCAGTCCTAGAGGGAAATGCCAGGAGTTCAGTCTGGATTTTTTTTGGTATGTGGTATAATCCTGGGCTTTATCACGTTTAAAGAAAGGGCTTGCATGAAGTGCCACTGGAGAGTGTTGCTTGGTGTTAGTACAGGGACTATTTCTGGAAGTGGAAGTTGAAATGAGCAGGGCACTGCTTGCAGCATTTGAGATCTTATCCATTTTTACACGAGATGCTCAAACTTTTCTACATGAACACCTTTGGATAAAATCTTTGGTGTTCTAAAGTTCTTTTTTTTCTTTTTGGTTAACTGGAAACATTAAATGTGTTAACTTTCTCATTGGTGTCAACTAAATAATATTGAACTTCTGGCTGGGAACCAACGAACTGTATATTTAGTTCTCCACATAGAAGGAGGTGTAGACCTTGTATTTCTCAAACAGAAGCTTCCCTCCTCCAGACTGCATGGCAAATCTTGATTGAAAAAGATCCTGGCCACAAGCTTGATTGTGCCCTTCCTTTCCTTAAAACTAATTATTTTATTTATCCTCCCCATCACTATTGGAAGAGTACTCTTTAGCTGCTATTATAACAAAGAAATAATGTCAGTTCTTGCTTTCATAAGAATGTGTCCTTCCGTTCTGCTTATAAGCAATAGCTCTATGTTTTTTGAACTTTCCATGTTTCTAAGTCTGCTTTCAGCTATTCACACCATTGTAAAGCTCAGACAAGGTGTTGAACCTGTACGTTCTTTAAAACGTTGTATTGCACAAAATCTTCAAAATATTTCTGTCTTGTAGAAATACATATTTGCTATATGCCAACGAGAATACATATATTTAAGTAGTCACTGCCAGTCTGTGCTCTTAATTTTGAAACATGCTTGTATGTTTGTGAGTTTAGTTTTATTTTTGAAAATACATATATTTAACTATCTTTCCTTTAAAAGGCTCAAAGTAATGTGCAAAATCTGTTGTGTTTCTTTGCTTTTTGATTTGCTTTCCCAAATATTTTATGTGCATATATTGGTGCTACTTTGTAGAACTAAAATCTTGATTCTGTTGAAATAAGAGGTAAAGTTTCACATTATGACTGAAGTCCTGTTGCTTCTTTACACATGCAGAAGGCAAATGGCATAACACGCAGTCTCTTCTGGCTTACGTTTAAGAAGTCACTGCTAGGATTCTCCGGTTTGCATTCACTGCTTGGCATGCTTGGAAATCCCATCGGGACTTGTTAATTGCTAACTAGTAGGCAATGAAAGTGACACCACTGTTTGCCTCCTTCATGCATAACAAAGCAATGGGATTTCAGCCGCTGCCTCATTATTTAAATTTCATCATGCTGATTTTGATACATTTTGGGTTGCATTATTGCAATATCCAGAAACAATGGCAGATTGTACCCTTTATTGGACCACTAAAATATACACAGACTGTTTTCCAAATCTACACTATAGTATGATCACAGTATGTTAGTTATATTGCAGAGGTTGCTTTTTTAAAAAAACAAAAACACTTTGTTGCTTCCTAATGCAAATGAAAAAAAGGATTTTAAAAAACCCTGAATGCTACAAACCACTAGTTTCTGGTTCAAAATAATCACCTAGTGCCATCCACCTAGTCATAATCTCAGCATCCACAGAAGCAGAGAGACCAGCAATAGACAGTATTTGAGCCATGTGATATTCCTCCTCCATGTAATAAGGCCACACCTTTGCAACTATAAGGTTGCCTTTATATTACAGAAAGAGTGAATCTGTCTTTTAAATTATATTCATAATGTAATATTGTTATACTTTAATTGTTTTTAAAGGAATTAATTACAAATAGCTGGTTATTTCCAAATGCTGAAGAGTTGTGTTTTTGTTGTTGTTTTTAAACCTCACTGAAAACCAAACAGTTCTTTTAAAGAAGAGAAAAAGGATGTCACATAAGACTTCTGGTTTCTTTAACCAATCAGTGTAAAAAAATGTACCTTTCTCCATTTTGCTTTCAAAAAAGGAAACAGATTGTGGTGGTGTGGCTGGAAGAAATCTCACTTTCTGGGTGCTAGGTCACATGGGATGAATGCTAAGTTCCCTACTTAAACCTAGGAAGCCTGATCACAGTTGATCCTTTCAAGGAAGAAGAAGAAGCCCAGAATGGCATAAAAAAAATATGTCGAGCGATAGGGTTTTTGATTCAGAACAACAGAATGAAAATGACGTTCTGTTTTTGTATGCATGTTTATTGCAGGTGTTAGAAACTATTTGAAGGAAGCCTTAGTACATATCATTGCTGTACATGCCGAGGTGAGACAATTTCATATTATCCCCAGTTACCCTCAAAAATACATCAGTGAAATTGCAAGTCCAATCTACAAAACAAGCAGATTGTTTGAAAATAAAAAAATGTGAAAGAAATATTGGGCTGGATGATAAATTGATGGTTTGTGACAGTGATCTGACAGTTATCTGTGGCACCAACAGTATGAGAGATATTTTTTAGAGAGAGAATGGGGGAGATGACAATCAGAGAGATGAGGAATGAGAAGAACTGAGGAACAGTCAGAACAGAAGCATCATTTTGCTGCAAGTCTCTTCTTCTTTTACTTTTTTTGCACCCTGGGGGAGGGGGTTATTTGTCATCTGCAAGAATAGGACAGGAGAACAATTCTTCCGGGGAGTTAAATGCAGGCTTTTAAATTATGTTATTTTTCATCTGAAATTTGTAGGTATTCACTATCTCAAAGGAGCTTGTACCCAGAGTCCTGTCAAGAATTGTCGAGGCAGTTGCTGAAGAACTCAGCAGGCTAATGCAGTGTGTTTCATCCTTCAGCAGAAACGGTGCTTTACAGGTAGCTGAGTCCTGGAAATAGCTGTTGATAAAGACATAATATGTATCTCTGTTATAGTCAGGTTTAAAAGCCATTCCTTCACCCCAAGAAATCCTCAGAACTGTAATTCTGTGTGCAGGTTTAGGAATCTTTAATAGCACACTGTACCCTTACCAACCATTTTGTGATTTCTTTGTGGAAAGCCATGGCCATTAATCTGGCATTAAAAATACATGGCTGTAGTGTGGATCGTGCTACAATGTCATGTGCGCAGAGCGACACAATAGGACATACACAACAAAGAGTTTTAGCAGCAGCAAAGAATCACAGCTTTATGATTTTCTGCTGCTTCAGAAGGCCCCCCAACCATCCAAACATGTAGTTTAAAAAAACGTTCTTTAATGAATGAGGAAGTCATATCATTAGAAGTGCTGTTCAACTGAGGGAAGATTTCTGAAGATGATTAACACAATCAAGGTACATAGCTTCTTTTTCTTAACTGGAAAACTGCCTCATCACCTCTCGTGACAAAAGAAAGAATTTTTTAAAATTTTATTTTATTTTATTCTGTAGAAGATACAGGGTGGATAGGGGCACTGGGCATCCCTGCAAAACATGGCATAACTATTCCCATACCCCTCTAGGTTCAAAATGACTTTTTGAGCAAATATGAAGAGGGTGTTGGGGAGCTGGGTGTGCAGGAGGGCACGCTTTGCCCAACCTGCTGTCGATATACATGGCTCTTCATGCCCATGTAATCGGCTGCTCATGTAAGACCTATACCCAAGACCCAGGAGAATCAAACAGTTAACAAGCTCTTTTAGATCTCTGTTGTTCTGGTTATACAAAGTAGCAGCGGTTACCTGAATATTTATTAAGCTGTGTGAATCTTACAAAGTTGATCTGGAGATATGTAAATTGTATTTCTTTAAGTCTCACTGCAATTCTTTTTTTTTGGGGGGGGGGGTGTCCATAACATGTATCTGTGATGGAAATGCAGGCTTTCATTTCACTGAGAAAACCCTTTCATAGTAAAATGTTGCACATGACATATATTATTCAAAAGGTAAAGCAGCATTTGCCAGAGAGAACATTTTGAGCCATTCTAAATGTTTGCATTTTATTTTGTTTGGGTACTTTTGGAGAAGGAGAAGAACAAGTCCTGAAACACTTGTGCAGTCAGTCCTCTTAGATAAACCGCTTAAGAGCACTTGCCTGAAAAATAGCCAATGTAAAATGTTTCTGAATGGATCTTTTAAAAAATTGTGTTGATTGCTGCTGTTCAGCAGTAGCAAAATAAAAGAACAAAATTCATATTGACAGACTTCACCCTCATGTACTTCCTTCCTCTTTGGTAAGATTGTATGTTAAGAAGTCAGAGCCTCCTTGGTGTACATGTTAAAGACTGTGTGCATGTGTATGTGCAGTGCAAATGGTTCACAGGGCATTTATTTTAGAGATCAGAAAAGAACTTCAAGCATGCATATTTACAAATGTTTCCTAATGTTTTAGATATGGTTAATTACCTCCTGCACTTCCCAGATCTATAGTTGTTAATGCAGCTGTTTCATGGCTGAAGCTTCCTGCACAGGAAACAAATATTCAGAAGTCAAAGTCTTACTGCTTTTTTGCTGTATTTTTGCACAGACTCCAAGTCTTGTGATGTCAGAAGGTGAAGCTATAAATATAGTTGTATTTGTATTATGTTTCTGTTCCTCAGGCCCGGCTTGAAATTTGTGCACTGAGAGACGCTGTGGCTTTATTCCTAACATCTGAAAGCAAGTGAGTATGAGAAGGCTTTCTCTGTTGGTTAACTATAAGTCCAGCAAATGAGAACAAAAAACAACAACACTGGAATAGGACAGTGAGCAACTGGGAGTGCACCACATCTTGGGTAGCATATGGCATCCTTGAAACAATGTCATCATCTAGGAGTCATCATGTGGCTCCATATTACTAGCCAGAATGCAGCAGGATGGGAATTCCCAAGAAGGGGACACCTAATCAGTCCTCCAGTTCACTGGGAGAGTATGCTTTTGGTGCTAGCTAAGCCTTGCCACTTCTGCTTGTCCCCTTCATTGATGGGGAAAAAAAACAGAAAAAGATGTAGAAGAAGATGTGCACTCGTCTCTGATGGAGTACTGCTAGGTTCAAAAATGTCATTAGCTAGCCAACTCCATGCTCCTCATCTTTGTAGCACGGAATGATTTGAACTGTCTTGGTGGCTCTAGCATGCATCCTTATACCAGTGGAGAAAAAATGCCCACTTCACTGAGCCCTCTTCCAATCCTCCCCTATAAGGCATAGGTGCCCCTAATAAACAAGCTTTTGCTACTACTGGAGACCATCTGGAACTCCCAACCTGAGGATTTGACTTGTCTTCTCTGTTTCATGTTCCTAGGAGAGTCAGATTTTCTAAGAAAAGAGAGATCTTGGGGCAGTGGAGACTGACACAGTAGCACAAATGTAGTACACCACTTCATTTTTGGATTCAGGTGATCTCACTCCACTCCTCCTGTCTCTTTAGCAGAAATGGAGGTTAAAGTCCCTGCCTATATTTCACTTCTACTGAACTCCCAGTCTCATCACACTTGGGTTGGGAGAGAGGCAGAGAGGAAAGGAAAGCAGGAACATTTCTAATTAGGAGGCAAGGTGGAGGTGTATCTTGCTCCTCCTCTGTGGAGTCAGTGAATTGGGTGGGAAGGGACGATGCCTGAGTGAATGCCTGCCTGCCTGCATCATGAAAGAAAAAAGTTGTGTGCTTACATGCTGCCTTTCTACTTGCATGCCTCTCTCTCTCCTTCCCCACCACCTCTCTCCCTCTCATGCTTTTGGCTTCACCCACCTTAGCTGCCTCATCCCATCCCACCAACTACAAGAGGCCCCAGGCACCACTGATAGAAGGGAAAAGACTGTACAGCCAAATCTGGGTCAGGGCTAGCTGTCTCCAGCTGCATATTTCTCATCTGTGCTTCTCTGCCTCCTGAACACGGCTCAACTAGAGCCCAGTGCTCCTGAGCCCTCCTTTTTAAAGTGCTTCACACATCATTCTGAAACTGTTTCATAAGACATTTTCTCTTCAGTTTTCCCCCAACATTTAAATATTTTTCCCTTTTAGAGTTTGTGGGAGGCCAAGGGCACTTGCCCTCTTTTCAGAAGATCCTGGCTTTTTTAAAAAAAAGTCTTTTGAATCTTATTGAACATTCTGGAGTTTCTTCTTTCACTGTTGTTATAACATGAGGCAAGTCTTCTTTAACAGCCTCAAAGGAGAAACACCTCACTGCCATCCTGATTTTTGTATGCCTCTTTATTCGGCTAGGAGACAATGATTCAAACCAGCCCACTACCACCATCAGGATAATCTAGATAACACAGCATCTGGTATGTGGCTCCCCTCTTGCTTAAGCCAGGGCAGCGTGGGAAGTACAACAGAGAGTGCAAAGCTCTCTAACAAGAAACTACATTGACAGTCTTGCTGGAAACACAATATTTGTTACGTTTGGAGATTCCTCATATTATTTCCTTCCACACAGTTGTGTTAACTTTCCATGTACATCTGGGTTGTCCAGGAAATTATCTGCAACTAGGGCACTAGATCTTTGCCAATGATCTAGAACAAACTGTGGGGTCTGACTAGGTAGATGAAGTTACAGAAAGACAGATTCCTTTTTCTCCTATACCAGAACTGTTCTTCTGCAGCCAAATCATAGATTACAATGTGCCCAGACGCTCTAGTTTCAGGAGTGTTCTAGTTCAATTTTGCCTAATTTTGAATGTATGTTACCTTTTCACTATTCTATAAATGTCCAGAAGAGATTTAAATTATTGTCTCAAGTTAAAAGCAGTCTATGCTGTGATTTTTGTTTGTCTGTTTTTCTGCATAACCGTCAAGAACAGTGAGAAGAATGTCTGTTTGTTCTTTTGGATTTCACCAGCCCTTTTACTATTGGCTGAAACTATTCTTCATTCTGCTATTGCATGAAAGAAAATCCACCCCCCATCTTGCACCCCCTGCTTTTTTCTGTAAAAGCCCTGCATTTAATATTAAAACATCTGTCATTTTATTAAAGAGTAAGATGTGGAAGCATTCACAGAAAGAAGAGAGGTATAAAATTAAATGAGAAATAATATAACATTTCATAATCAAAATATGAAAAGAAATGCATTTGAGCTCATGTGTGTGCACACTGAATGCTAGCTAATTGTATGAATTGAGACATTTTATTACTGATAATATGATCCATTAATTTTTAAAAGTAAATGTTACAACTGTTGGCATTTGTATTCTTGTTCAACCTACATAACTGAGAAATACGCTTTAACCAAAAACAGAGATTCAGTGTAAAAGATTACTGTGAATCATGTGTAGGATAAGTATGTGTTTAATGTTACAGCTCAAGCTTTAAGCAAGCCCTCGAAGCCTTGCCACAGCTGTCAAGTGGTGCAGATAAAAAGTAAGTTTCTTTCCTTCATAACTGAGAATGTGTGTTCTGTGAACAGTATAGCAGTTAAAACATTCCTTCAGGATAAGCTGTGGTATTTAGGCTTTTGGACCAAGACAGAGCAAACTGGGTGGTAGTGATTCCACAATTACACTTCTCCTTGTATACATTCTATATGGCCTTTAAACTATTTATCACTGTGAGAACTGTGTGCAGGGTTTAAAACTACTGACTCTGCCCAAAACCGCACAGAGACTTCTATGGGCGAGCAGAGAATTGACCTTGGCTTTCCAGCATCCAAATGCAACACCATATCTACTTCACAACACTGTCACTCATGTCTGTATCACCACATTTGCCCCTTATGCCTATGTTATGTAAAGAGAGTAGTTCCCCTTTAGATGCTGGAAGTTCAGCATACTTACATTTCCAGATGTAACTTTGGTGTTTGGGTTGCTTCCAGCTGCCTGAGCAGCAATTGGCATGCTCAACCCCTGTTGAGTTTCCTCCAGAACATAGCTTGCCATCTCAGGTGGTGAAGGGTTATATTCACTGCTGCTTATTTGCCATATATCCTGCTGTTGTATCTGCATGTTCACCACACACTTCATTGCAGCATTTCAAATAATGAATTCAAAATTTATGGAATGATTTAGGCCTGTTCATGTTGCCAGTGACGTATTATATTTAATATTGACTTATTAAATATTGACTGTGTGTGGTTGCTGTTCTAGTACCCGTTCCTGGAGGGTGTTATTGAGGAAGTAGATACTGACATGTTTATGTCTTTTACTTGCTGGCCCTGGCAAAGATTATACAGCTGTGGAATTTACTGCAGCTATTAAATGCTACTTTTTTTCAAGAGGAAATTGATGGTGGTTGCCTAAAGACTAACTCAACATTTTTAATAAAAATTAAGTGTTTTTTTCTCTTTTCTTTCCTAAAGTTTTAATGGTTCAACTTCTTACTCTTTACTGCTTAATCATTTTTTTCCTGAAATAAAAGCTTAACAATTAAACTTAGCATTTAAAAACCCATTTTCTGCTTTGGTTTGGTTAGAGGCATTAATTGGCAATATGAAAATGTCTTGGCCAATGAGCAAAGATTTGTTCAAAAGAAAAGAAACAGATACTGAACTATAACCAATGCTAGAGAAGTTCAGTGCCCTACAATTTATATAAACAAGACAGTGTCTGAGGTTATGTTGACTGATATTTTATCTAAGTGTGTCTGAGTCTCCTCACGCTGAATTTCCTCTGCCCACTTATCTGAGAATTAGCCGTGTTGTGATCAATGGTGCTTATTTCTACGTAGAAATATTAAGATTGTGCTATTAGCCTCCAAGTGTATGCATACTTGAGAATAAATTCTATAACATTCGAGCCAGATTCCAATGAATTTTCTATGCCAGTGTTAGTCAAACGGTGTGAATCTCAGCAGTGAATTGCTGCTAGTTAAGGAGTCCACACTTGTATTCCTTTGTTGTGTGTCAAATCACATAACTGGTGCACAATGAGGATTGCAAAACCTGCATGGATTCCTTAACTAGCAGGAATTCACCAATAAGATTTATGCTGCTTGACTTATTCAGGCACACATAAGTAATAGTATTCTGGCCACAATGTGGGTCACTTTTAAGTAGACCATAAAGAAGGCTGACCGCCAAAGAATTGATGCTTTTGAATTGTGGTGCTGGAGGAGACTCTTGAGAGTCCCCTGGACTGCAAGGAGAACAAACCTATCCATTTTGAAAGAAATCAACCCTGAGTGTTCACTGGAAGGACAGATCCTGAAGCTGAGGCTCCAATACTTTGGCCATCTCATGAGAAGAGAAGACTCCCTGGAAAAGACCCTGATGTTGGGAAAGTGTGAAGGCAAGAGGAGAAGGGGACAACAGAGGATGAGATGGTTGGACAGTGTCATCGAAGCTACCAACATGAATTTGACCCAACTTCAGGAGGCAGTGGAAGACAGGAGGGCCTGGCGTGCTCTGGTCCATGGGGTCACGAAGAGTCGGACACGACTAAACGACTAAACAACAACAACAATGGCACTAGATGTTTGAATGAGCAATATTTCCTTCATAGTTTGAACCAATGAGATTAATCTGTATTTGGACTACTGCTTTCAGAATTCCCAGGCGGTATGGGGAATTTTGAAAGCAGAAGTCTACACACCTTTACTAATAGCAGTAACCCAGAACAAGCTGAACTGTATTTCATTGAGTAGATTGTAGACCATGAAAGGTTATGGTGTAATGAATATGTTAATTTTAAGGTGCCAAACAAATCTGGTTTGGTTTGGTTTGGTTTGGTTGCAGCAGACTAACACAGCTGTTCCTCTGGAAACTGCCCTTATGATACATAGTGAAAAAAATTTCTGTCCCTCCCATAGAAACTCACTGGTGCTTTTCATGGCCAGAATTTATATTTAAAAAAAATCAGTCAGCATCTTAAAATATAATCCTCTTTAACAGGTTGCTGGAAGAGCTACTAAACACCTTCAAGAGTAGCATGCAGTTGCAGCTTACCTGCTTTCAAGCTTCTTCTTCCACAATGGTGAAGACATAAGAGAACTCTGATATGTAATTGTTTTACAAAAAAAAAAAAAAACAGATGGTAAATCCCATCATTGTTCATATTTATGTTTGTAGTACTGTCTGTGCCATTATATATTTACCCTGTTCAACTTGCTGAAAAGTGACTTCATTACTGTATTTGTATGAATTGTGTCTTGTGACTCAAAACTCCAGACTCTTAAGATCTTGTTTATTTATTACCCCATCACACCACATTGCTGAAACTCTTGTTGCTAGAAGAAACGCCAAACAGGAGATTTTTTTCATTGGGACTGTGTCACAAAAATATACAAAATTATATTTTTTTTTCCAAATTTCATGAGGTTCAAACTACAGTCTACTTTCTGTAGATGCAAAGGGTAGGTTTCAAGAATTTGTTTCTGCCAAATTTGTAAATATCTTCCTTCCCTTTTGCTTCATAGCTTTACTCCATTCAGGAAGGTCTGCCCGGTCTTCTGTGTGCCATTTTCAGGGGACCGGAGGAGGGGAAGGAAATTTTGTTTTCCCCAACAAAGTTGTGTTTACCTAGCTCTGGATTCAGCCCTATATATGTGTAACTTTCAAACAGGTTGTATGTATTATTCTACCAAATGGTGAAGAGAATCTTATTGTTCTCTAGTTTAATTTCTAATCAGATACAGAAATGTGGCAAAATCTTCCTTGCCAGATTATTAATTTACCACATACATGTATGCCACAGCCATCATCCCTACGTACTCAGATTTGTCTCATCCTGATACTTCATTTACAACTGATCTCTATATAGAGATCTGTTTCAACTACAAAAAAGTGGGGTTTACAGCAGAACTCTATCATAGATGTTCATGCTGAGCGGACTCTTTCAAGATTACAAATCTAATAAATAAAAATATGTATTCATGATGAAATATACATAAAATTGCATGGAGCAGAGTGATTTCTAGCATCTTCACACTGTTTTCTGAGCAGCAAGATTTATTTATTTATTATTTATTATTTCAACTTGTATATCACCCCGTTAGTGCAAACACTCTCTGGGCAGTTCTAAACATGTCAAATCACATTAAAACCAACAACATACATTGCAATATCTAATAAATGCCGTAAAATAAATAAAACCCTGTCACTAGCTTTAAAAACCTGCATGGTCACTAAACTGGAGGTTGTTCATTTTTTCCCCTATGTAGACTTTTGTTACCATCAGGTCTGGCATCAGCAGTGGTTATATTGCTCTGTAGCTTACTGGGGCTGACATCTTGCATGCCCCCATCCTTCATATCTGCAGCCGCTCAGGCCCTCTCGTTTCTCTGCTGCTCCAGCCATTCATAAGTGGCCTTACATAGCAGGGGACTGTAATGGTCCTGGAAGCTTAGCAGTTGCCTTTGCTGCCAGATCACCAGCACTCATGATGGGGAGGGAATTCCAGCAGCTGCCATTTGTGGTCCTGCACTGGCAGGTTCACCCAGTGATCTTGTTGTAATGTGGCAGGGAGTTGAGTGCCTGCTCACCTTCCTGACTCATTAAACCACAAGCAGCTCTAAATAAACATGTTTCCACATAAACAAAGAGGGTAATCCTGGCACTTGTGGTGCTGGCATCGCCCTGAGGATCTAAATGCACTGGGCACTGGAGGGAGCACTGAATGCAACTTGCCCAGTTTCTCCACATTAACTTTTCTTTTATGTAAATATGTCTGCAAACATTACATTACATATTCCAAGGTGGAGATAATGTGCTGACAAGATAATCTGCATGTCAGACAGAAACTCAGACACGTTTATAGCACTTAAACCTATATGTTCAAAAATTTTGATGCTGAATTTGAAACAAGTATCCTTTCCCAGCAAGCGCTCTCTCTGTTCTGTTTCATGTCCAATAGGTTTTACTTTCTGCATCTTTTAACTGCTGCCATCATCTCTATTTGAATGTAGGAAGAGAAGCATCTGAAAAATGTTGCAGGAATTTATTGAAGCCTTGCACAAACCATAAGACACACAGCTGCCAGATGCAACCGAGCATTGTCCAAATGAGATGCAAGGGTGACTTCACCTTAAAAATGGGGAATGATATAATTGCAGTGTCTGATTTAAAGATATCTATGGCATGTTTTTCAAACTGGTGTTATTAATGACTAGCCAAAAATTCTTGCAAAATCCAGACAAAATGTTTCTTGTAAAGCAGAGGCAAAACATTAAAGTTAATGAAATATGCTTTAACTTACCAGAAACTTAAATAGTATTTATGTGTCCAGAGAATTAAAGCACATTTCACTTTGGTGATTGACTTTAGTAATGCATGTGGTTAAACATCATGTAAGTCTGGATGAATGTGAATATAGTTAATGTTTATTACATTATCACACTGTCTTTTTTTTTCTCTTTAAGTAGCCTAGTCTAAGATACACAAAATACTACCTGAGAAAGTGGCACTTGCTGAAATGACAATACAAGGAGAGCGTTGGGGGCCTGGGGGAACCAGGCCACAACAATCCCAAAATAGTTAGATGGGAGATGGATGGCAGAACCATTCATTATGATTAGAATTAGAGCTGCCAGTCACAAAGCCACATTCCCTCTTCTCTTCTTCTCCATCCTTAGGTCTTCTGTGGAATGCTTGGAAGAAATGTGTCAACCTGTGTCCCTCAGAATTCAGATTCCCAGCAAATTCTCAGGAGTATATAGATTTTAGCCTAATTTGGAGGACCCCCACTTTGATTTGGACATTTCTCAGAAATATGTCAGAATTAAGTCCTGAATCAGTTCATTATCTGTGTGATCTGAAGCACATCTCAATGGAAATATTAGCAATCATTCCATCCAGCTTATTATTGTGTGTTAGATGAAGTGGCCTGTATAATACATAAAGAAGCTGGCTGTCCATGATACGTTATGTCTCTGTGTTGCTTTCTGGGGCTTGTTCGTACTTAAAATCTTACTATTTTAATCATGTGCTATGTTATGGGAACATGGATGAGAGACTCTCCTTTAGTGGGCGTAATGCATGGAGTCTAATAATAGTAACTAAGGGCTTGTCTACACAGGCTCTTTTGGAGCGGACTGGTGCAGGTTAAGTAGGGTCACTTGGGGTCAGGTAGAACTGTGATGTATCATTTCAATGTGTAATCCTCACATTAAAATGGCATATTGGAGCTCACACATGCTATTTCGTCCTGCTTCTTACTGTGGGAATTTCCAGTGTCATGAAGTGGTTTAATAAGAGAGCCACTTCAGGATATTGGCAAATTAAACACTTCCTCAGTAGAGGGGCAGAGGAAGTGGTCCCTTTTTAAAGACTCTATTACGGCAATGAAAATGAGCTGCATAACTTTTTATTATTATTATTAAAAATCATTGCTTTGTTTTAAAGGGCCAGTTGAGAAACTCTCCACAGCAAATGTACCAGCCCATCCCTGCAACAGACCAAACAGCAGGCTAAACACCTGTGTAGTCACTCTCTAGTAGTGATTCCCAGCCTGGGGTACGTGTACCCTCAGGGATACAAATCAGGACATTTAGAGGTATGCAGGAAGGGGAATGATTAATGGCGGAAAAAGGCACATACATTAATGCAGTTCGTCAGTGGTCTTAATCCACAGCATGCATAGGGAATAAAATCAAAAATATAGGACACATTTGCTATGGTAAAACGAAATGCTTCAATTAGAGTTTATTGTGATGCTTTTAGGATTCCAAGTGCACACAGTCTCAAGGTGGAAGACAATGTGAGTATCAGTCTGTCATGCCCCTTGATGCAGCCACTCCTACATGTGCTACCCATTCTTTGGAGAAGTCTTAAAGAGGTCTGGCAAACAGCTGGCTGGTCCGTGAATGCCTCTGAGCAAGCCAGCCCCTGGCTGCCTACTGCTGCTGCCACCTTCTCCTTTCTCTGTTAGGTGCCCTGCCCGCCTGCTTGTGCTCTTTCAGGCTTCCCTTTCTAGGCTCAGTCATGTATTGAAAAAGGCCAACACCTGATGGGTACAATATATGGAAATGGGTTGCCAAGAGGTACACAAGTGAAAAAAGGTTAGGAACCACTGCTCTATAGTGAAGAAAAGAAAATTGACTAGTTCTTTCCCTGCAATAATAGTCTTTTTGCAGCAGTGATGTTGTCAGGTAAGTGTGCTCTATATTTTTTTAATGATGGTTACTGGAAAATTTTCTAACCCTGTAGTTGTGGGAAGTAACATCGTGGTGTATTCTTAAAGGATCTGAAAAAACTCTATTTTTACTCATCTTTTCAAACGTAATGAATCAGTGCTGGAAAAGGACCTTGGGTCATCAAGTCTATTTTCTGCTCTATTGAGCATGGTTGCTTGCTTGTAACATTAAGAAAGTCATTGCAGCTTTGCTCTTGGTGCGTCAAATTTTTACCATTAATGGAACTCCCAAAACCTCCTTATTCTAAGGACAAAATATTGCAGTAAAGCCCTTTTTGGCTGGCCATGCAGTCTTTTGCTTTTGCTTTGGTATTTGCTTTTTTTCCCCCTTTAGATTGTGTCCTGACAACAAAAAATATCAGTATTACAGACATTTCTTTTGTGCGCTGTTACCACAAAGCCTAAAATGTAGAGTAACTTACTTTTCTTATTATTTTTACTTCTGCCCCATCCCAAAATGTTGAAGTTCCCTCTGCCCCTGAACTCAGTTTGGGAATGATAAATATGAAATATAATATAAATATAAATTCAGTTTATAAAAAAGTAAATATGGATTTGTTGGCACACAAGTGCTTATGTCAATAGTACACTAATACAAAACATTTCCTTGTGTGTTTTAAAATACTGTAAAGTTCTTCTTGACATTTGGAAAGGCACAGTTCAATGGATAGACAGATGTGCACTTCATCCAATAACAAGAATCTATTCAGTTCTTACAGTACGCTTTCTTCCACAAGTTTTATTAGACATTACTACATCACGTGTCATGGCATAGATTACCAAGTCACAATCCTTGCTGTCCGACCCTCCCCCTGATCTCCTCTTTCCCCTAGACATAATCCTGACTGGACCCTCTGAACGGAAAGGAATAGCAATTGAATTTTTTACAATAGCCTAGCAGGATTTGCATTCTGACAACATGCCACTTAGATGCATACTCAAGGTCTTGATTCACACAGGAAAATACCATTCCTAACAAAAATTAAATCTTACAATTCTTTGGACAGGCTAATACTTTTATGAAGAAGGCCTGTGTGCTTCACCTAAGGCAACTGAGGTTGCAGGGCGAGGGAAGCCTTTTATCTTCAAACTGGGAAGGAACTGCAATTTGTTCTTTTATCACCTCTGGCTCCCATAAGATCTTAATTCTGTTTTGCTTTCTTGCTTTTTATGAGCAAAGGGGATTATGTGTGGCCCAGTTTTTGAACTATTTTCCTTAACTCCCAAGTTTTATCCCATCTTTACCTGATGAAGACTCCTCAAAGAACTCAAAACCTTGTTATTTGTGTAACCTTTTACTTATCCAATAAAGGTATTTCTCAACCTCATTTCTGTTGTGTTGCATATGAAATCTTCCCCAAGAATGAACATCCACTTTAATAGAAAGTAAATATTTCTCTTTGGGTGTCCAAAGCAAACGAAGAAAAAATGGAAGATTCCAGCCATAGCAGCATAGGTTAGGTTCCAGAACAGCAGGGGTGTGGATCTTGGGGAACAGTCCTGGTGACAAAGCAAATCCTGGGATAACTTCGAAAGCTGAGCTAAAGTCTACCAGCATGGCAGATGCCCAAGCAAAAAGAGACAAATTGGTGCCTATACTCAGAAGAAATCAGTAGTCTTCCAGACAAAGAGTGGAAAGCTCTAAGGCTGGTCTCAGGAAGTGACAGGAGAAGTAACCATAGTTCAGTTGGGAAGACTGAAAGGAAATCATAGGGGAGTCCCTTGCTATTTGACTGAGCTTAGCACAATTTGGCTGTACTGTAGAAAGCTGCACTATGGAAGGCCATTGGTTAGCAATGTGCAAAGCACAAGGAGCAGCCAGCTGATACCTGAACCTGCTGATCTGTCAGGTGGGTAAGAACAGGATTGGGCAATACTTCCTGTCAAGGCTCTGGTAAACGAACTTTCATAGATCAGATAACTGACCTGGCACCAGATAAGTATTTGCATGTTTCCTGAGTTTCAAAGAGCAAAGCCTTTTAATCAAGGAAACACAGATTCGGTTACTCTGCCTTCCTCTGGCAAATATTTGGGGCCTCTTCTCATTTCTGATAGCCTTCCACACTCACCTGTTACACCTGTTACTGCATTTCCTGTTTTGGCGGGAGATGTTGAATGTAATGAGTCTTGATGTGCCTTCCAGCTCTTGTTCTATAGGCCTATGTATCTGTGGTCTTCCAGAAACATGAAATTCCAGTTCACTTTCCATGAACTCTTGGGACATGAGTTGAGAGCTTAGCTAAGTGCCATCCTGACGAAAGCTAAAATTATCATCCATCCATTGATAAAATTAGAAGATGAAAGGGGAGTAAAATGTACTACATGATTCTGTGTATTGGTTGTTATTGTTACACTTACTATTTGCTGTGAACCTTGTAACTTCTTGAATTCAATACTAAACCATTTTTTTCATGAGTATACACATTTTCAGACTGTGTACTTGTACTAGTGCAGTTGCTGCGAGTGCACATTCTTTTTCACTCACTTCTGCTATAATTTCTAGCAATTACAGTTTTCCAGTTCGACTGACATTTTCAAGCATGACGATTCAACTGGTTTACAAGGTATTTGGGATTTCCATGAAACATGTTCTCAAGAAAGATTAAGATTGCTAGCCTTTTACCTGGAAGTACTAAAAAAAAAAAAATAAGCGGATAGTTGATGGGTCACCTCTTTGGCCGTTTTCCCAGGGGAGGCAGAGGAAGAAGTGGGTTGTTTGGTAGATAATTGCGAAGAAGGAAAATTCTGGTTGTGCCAATAATTAAAGATTCTGAGGTGGCTGAGACTTGAACTTGGGTTTTCTGGTTCTCAAATATTTGGCTTTTGCAAGTAGTATTAATCACAACCTTACATGTGTTTTTGGTGTGGGTTTTCACATTATAGTTAAGAAAAGCCACATGAAATACATGGCTGTGCTTAAGGGAATATTTTGAAAGGTATCATTCCTGAACTGGCTACCTGTTCAAGAACATGTGTGAGAAGAAATAGGGAAAGGGTGGGCTCAGTCCTTTCCAGAGTACTATATATGGCAGGTTCTTTCCAGCTTCTCCAGGAAAAATAATACCTTAGTAGGGTGGTCGTGTGTCCTGCGTTACAGAGGGCAATTGTCTCTTTAAAGGAATCCTATATATGGAGGGCTGTTCAGTGGAAATCAAGCCTAAAGATAAAGAAACATTGAGCGGGGGCATTGAAGTTACCCTGCATCAGGGAGCAGGGCTACCCACCTGAACAGACCCACAGACCACCTGCTCACTGCTCTCCCCACTATGGTAGCGTATAGTGTATTGCTGTTTAAATGAGAACAATTATTTCTAAGTTTAAATTAGTACAGGTAAATTGTCCTTCCCCCCCCCCCCCCCCCCGTTTTTGGCTATGTGTTTCCTCTTTGGGGCAGTGGACACAGGCCAACTTTAAAACACATGGTGGCTCTCACAGTCAGGTCATGTTTCATATAAATCAACTTTTTTGTATGTGTGAGGTATAAAATACTGATACAAGGAGCGGAGCAGCTGGCTTAGAGGTGTTGCAGAAAAACACCAAAGCCCAGAGCTTGGGGAAAAAATACGATTTTGGGCTATAATTCACAGAATCTCTCAGCCAACATGCCCACCAGGCCAAGGGATTCTGAGAGTTGTGGTCCAAAACTAACGTTTCCAACTTCTGTCAAAACCTCTCTGATACAGAGATTCATAAATGTAAGCAGGACATTCCACAGAAGTAAAAGTTGGTCCATATCTTGGCTCCCAATTGTAGACTTGGGGAGGTTGCTTCAGAGATAAAATGGAAATTGTGCTGGTAATCGTTGAGCATGAAAGTCAACCTTCAAGAAAACCATATAGCAGAGCTTTGAGGGACCCCGAGTCTTGGTTTTGTGTCCTGAAACACGTCACCAAAAATATAGGAAGGGAAAGTGCTGTCTTCCTTTGTGGGTTGGGTGGGTGGTGCAAGATACAGTTTTAGTGGAGAGAGAGAGACTTCTGTGGTCCAATGGATGGTTAGTTTCTCCTCTCATATCAAAGAGGAACTCTTATTACTATGAATGCACAATTTTCATTAAACAGATTGCTTAATTTATATCAGCAGACAAGTGCTGCTCCTGAGCTTCAATTTATACAATAACAGCAGCATACCAGAATTCAGGATCAAATAATCCTGAATAAAGAGATGACTTACATCTAGTTTATATCAGGAACCTTCAATAGTAATGTTATTTTCCCAGGTTCTTAATTAGATTGCAGCCAGATAAATGGAAGAGTGGTGTGTTCTTTAACATTTCCTCATAGGAAAACTTTCTATAAATACAAAATCATATAAATATAAATGTAAACAAATAAACCAATATTCTTAAGAGAAGCCTTGGACGACTTCAAGACTTTTAGGATCTCTAGCTCTGTGCAAGTATCTGTTTGCAGAGCACATGGCCATCTTCAGGAGAAATGGCCTTAAGTTTGTTGTGAGCTGGCTGTACCACAACAAGCCCTATCGAGCAAGTCATCAGTTTCTCTTCAGGGAACTAGGCGTATTATCCAAATCCCAAACAGAATCAAGCAATATTCAAGTTCATTTGTGGCATGTGACTGTCATGGTGACCTCTTGAGAATGTGCAGTCACCAAGTAGGGATGGGCTGAAAACATTCTCAGTTATCAAAATTTGTGGACATCTGTCTCACCTGATCATCTCTGTCCCTTTTGTTCCCAAGCAAGTTCTCTTCATTTGTATTGGAATAAGACTAGTCCTTAAAAGAAAAATCTTCTTGCATGCCAAGAGAAGGCTCTCTTTTTTTTTTTCACACAAGCACACAGTCAAGCTATATGGAATTTCAAATTCATCTTAGCTTTCACAACTCTGTGTGAAGATATAACTCCGGGAATCGGGAAGAAGAGGGACTGGCCCTGGCAGGGGCTATGTAATCAGCAGGCCTTCACTTAATCTTTTCCACTTCAAAAGGATTTCCTTCACTGTAATATGGTTCCAGCTTGACAGCACCTAACTAACATTAGCAACATTGACCATTAGTGGCTAGAAAAGTAAAAAGTCTTGACTATTTCATTCCTGTGACTTCTGTGATCCTTGACTGAGGTTGTGAATTTTTCCATTGTAGTCAAGAAGTCATTCAATTTTTTTAGCCTCATGTGAGTTTCATTATAATGACTCGACTATAATGAAAAAATTAACATAATTGATCAAGGACCACAGTACTCATTGGAATGGGATAAGCAAACCTGTTTCATTCAATACATTGTTTAACTTCCTGTGTCAGTCATCAACTCATGTGCTGTGATGATATTTTAGCTTTATCTGCTCTTGAAGCCTTAGTTGCCAAGACAAAGTATGAGTATCATCTATCTGCACTTCTTCCCCAGGCTCCAAGCATGATAGAAAATGACTGCAGTCATATAACCTTGGCTTCTGAAGATAATGAAAGGAGGTTATCTCCTGACACCCCTTCCTCTCTTACCACTGTAAGAAGCTTAGGATAGAGTGCAGAGTGGTCTCATCTTGACTCAAGAGAGTAGTCATAGGTTGTTCCGTGCTCACCTAAAATGTCACATTTCAAAATGTCATGTCTTTCCCCACAGAGCATCTTCACAGAAGCCTAGAGCAGAAATGGCTCTATTCATATTCACACAGAGCAAAAGTCCAGTGACATCTACCTAGCAACCTCCAGCTCCCACAACCCCAAAACCACAGTGGGTGCTACAAACAGAACAAGGGGTTACAGCAGCAAGGTTCCTGTAAAGTCAGTGACTGAAGCAACAGAGTCAAACCACACAAAAAAGGAGAAAAAAGAAAAGGAAGGTAAAGAGTCTCTTGATGCCCTGAAGATGAGAAAGACGTTGGCTGGCAGTGACAGCGACCATAATTTGGTATTTATCACAGGCCCCTTTTCCAAGAGGCATCCACTTGGACTCTTAAGTCAAGAGAAAGGTCTTTCAAAATATGTTACATAGTGGGCAGGTTCCTAAGGAGAGACAGTGGTCTCTACAGTGTTTCATTTCCTGTGCTGCAGTGGAGCCATCATGACATTTGCCACCACCAAAATTGCCTTCTGTAAACACTGTCTGACAATTATTTGTTTGCCTCCCTTTATTTTATATTTTATATTTATTTTATACACTTGTGACTTGTAAGCATCATTATCTTCTAAAAGTAGATGTGTCCTTCCCAGCCCCATGCACACACAGTATCTTAATTTAAAAAAATAAAAAAATCATTCTCATGTTTTTGGCAGAAGATTTTGTTTGTTTTGCTTTGTTTTTGGACCAGAAATGTTCTTCTGTTTCACATGGAAGAGGTTCGTGCAGATGCTGTAGGATCCGGGGGGGGGGGGGCTGGCACCTGGTTCCCCCCAAGAGCTTCCCTCCTCCTCCTTTGGATCCTGGGCTTCCTTCTGCTGAGAAGGACCTCTAAATGAAAAGAGAGATGCACTGGTACTCACCAGTGTGATGCTGGGAAATTCAACATTTGGAAGCTATGGAAACTTCCTGAGGCATAGAAACTTAGTGGATGACCTTGGGCTACTCACTCCCTTGCAGGGTTGTAGGGAGGATAAAAGGGGGAAAGAAGAATCATGTACGCCACCTGGAGTTCACTGGAGGAAAGGTGAGATAGAAATTTAACCAAGCAATCAATCTAATATGAAACTCAGTATATAGCAATTGAAACTGGTACATGTAGTGGTACAAGCAGGTGCAGCCTTACTCCCCTCTTCAATGTTTCCCCACATGCATGCATGCATGTGTGTGCATGCATGCGCAATAAGTGTAAGTGGGGAAGTTGCTGTCACCACAGTAGCTCTTTCTGACTATCAACATACCATGTTTCCCCAAAAATAAGACAGGGTCTTATATTAATTTTTGCTCCAAAAAACGCATTAGGGCTTATTTTCAGGGGATGTTTTATTTTTTTCATGTACAACAATCTACGCTTATTCAAATACAGTCATGTCATCTTCTGATTGCCGCACAATGGTGGAGGGCGGGGTTTCACTTAATGGGTTTATTTTCGGGGTAGGGCTTATATTACGAGCATCCTGAAAAATCATACTAGGGCTTATTTTCAGGTTAGGTCTTATTTTCGGGGAAACAGGGTAGCAGCTTATATTTCCTCACACGATTTAAGATCTCCCTTCAAAAATAGGGAAATAGTGGTACCAATAAAATTAAGGCATTATCAGATCTATTTAGACAACATTCTGTTTCTTGCTTAAGGACCTTTCTAACAGCAGTATGCTTGGAAACCATGTGTCACACTGGAAATAAGCTGAAGCTTATCTGTTGTTGACCTGGTAAGCAAGAATTTGGTTACCTACCCCTCTCTCAGAAGTTGACTCATGCTACAGTTTCTAGATGAGGGACCAAATAAGATTTTTCATATGATACATAGTATCCATTTTTTCAGACCTTGCAAGTAACTGGTTACCAATAGTTACCTGCAATTATTTACTTTCCCCAATAATTAAGGGATAAAGATGTTACATTGTAATTGAAACTAAATGAGGCTTAATTCAATATCATTTGTGGTGTAACTTTAGAGTTATTTTTATAGTTACTATAGTTTTTATAGTTTTAGTTATATAAAGGCAGTATCTGCTAACTATTGACAGAAGAACATTGTGTAGTTGAAGACCTGGCTTGTGCCATGCTTCCTGCTGCTACCTTATGTTGGGGAAATTGACAATCTTGCATGCAACCTAACACAGTTTCAGTGGGAAGAGGGGCTTCACAACCTAATATAATTATGCCTTGCCACTAACCTATTAGCAAAGTCTTTTTTTTCCTGGACTTGAGGCAAGGTTCTTCCAGTTTGTTTGCTCTCTTCTTCTTCTCTGACCATCAAACCAGAGCAGGTGTGTAAATTATCTGCTCCTGTCCTCTGACCATGCAGCCAGCATGGTGGATCCCACCTTCCATGTGGTTGAAGCTGCAATTTGTTTCTTTTATCCTTTTATTCTTCTGATTGTAACTGAAGTTCCGTTACTGTAAGTAAATATGTTTTTCTTTTTCTACTTAAGCTACTTGTAGTGATTTTATTACACAAAGTATTACTGTAAAAATGGGGGCAGCTTTTAGACATAAGCTACTCACTTATGCTTTCTTTGTGCAGTTGTTGTACTTTAAACTCTGCTAATTATAAAAGCATTATCAATTTCCACAACATTGTCTGTTCTGCTATAGGTGCTAAGGCAACAAATCCCTTAGAAGGAGAAAGGCAGCCTACAAATGATATTAAATAATAAATAAATAATGGAGACATAGGCCAGCAGTTTCTGGTATTCAGTGATTTTTAAAGTCACCAGAAATAACATGCAGTAATTTTTTTAAGAAATAAGAAAGTAATGTTTAAAATTTTACCTGCAATTATAACTATCTACTTTAAGAGTTTTGAATTGCAACTTCAGCTACTTATTTTTTAAAAGAAAGATTTTCCAAGCTCTGGATACATCTTTGGTTAACTACTAATAACTTAAACTACATTCAGTAATAACTTGCTTCTTGCAAGCCAGATATATAATTTTACTATGTAATCTAAAATAACTTAGTGCACTGATGGCCATATGCAGCCCACAGACCACATGAAGTTTCCAGAAGCCCATACATGCCACTAGTACTCCTGGGACACCAACTCCTTCACACACACAAACACATTTTTAATATTTTTTTTCTGGGAAAAAATGGGTTTAAAAATTGCCTCTGGGGGGGCAATGTTTTGAGAGAGTTCATGCCACCCCCACATACCTTTAAAAACTTTAAAAATATTTTTGGTCACTAGGGGGCACAAGTGGGCTTTTCCAGCTGAAAACCATTTTGATAAGAAGCCATTTTTAGTGGATAGGCCATGAGAGCAAATTAAAATGGAACAATGTCACAGGAGTTAATTTATCTACAGGTGCTCGGCTGTTGCACAACAGTTTGCTTGCTTGCTTGCTTGCTTGCTTGCTTGCTTGCTTGCTTGCTTGTTTTGCATGCCACCCAATTAGTACATAAGCACTATTCTAGGTAGTTTACAACAGCTAAAATCAATATAAAAATACAATCACAATAAGCTAACACAGAGATAGCAAGCAAAATTAGATCAGCAGAAAGCAAGACATTCAGCCAGGATCAATGTGAAAGGCCTCCCTAAACAGTAATGTTTTCAATTGCCTCCTAAATGAAAGCAAGGAGGGCACTCGGTATAGCTCCTCCAGGAGCTGATCCCATAAAGTTGGTGCCACCACAAAGAAGGCCCTACCTCTTCTGGATGATGTTCAGGCCTCCTTCAGGGTGGCTACACGGAAGAGCCTAGCTTGAGATGATCTGGTGATTAGGGCATATGCCATTGGGAGAGATACTCCGACAAATAGTGTAGTCCCAAACCATGGAGCACTCTATATGTGACTGTCAAGACCTTGAACCTTATCTGGGACACAATGGGAAACCAGTGGAGACTGGTCAGAATTTATTTATTTATTTATTTATTTATTTATTTATTTATTTATTTATTTATTTATTATTTGATTTCTACCCCGCCCCTCTAGACGAAGTCTACTCGGGGCGGCTTACAAACAGTAATAAAACATCATAAAATACAATCATATAAAAGCATCACTGTTACTTATCAAAAATATATCATAAAACAATTACATGATTGAATCAGCAAACTTGGAAGTTGAAGATGGAGAAAAAGAACTAGGATTATGTGATCAAAACTTTGTCAGAAAGCAAGTCACTTTTGAGGAATAAGAAAGTCTGTCTGTCTGTCTGTGACTTATATAACACCCCATTAGTGAAAGCACAACTCTGGGTTAGTTATAGGTTAAAACTTAAAACCCCATAAGACCCCCATATATAGGGTTGCCAGATACATGGGTACCAAAAGGAGGACATAGAAAGCCAAAAAGGAGGACAGAGGAGGACGTATTGGGGGGGCGGGCTCCGTGCGCAGGGTGGGGTGGGGGCGTGTCGCTTTTGGAATTAGGTATTGGGGAGAATAGCTCTTTGATCATGGGGCAATACCATGACCATTCAACCTACTCAGTCTTGAAAGGTCAAGACTGGGAAAGTTACATTAAAAAATGGCTTTGTGTATATATATATATACAAAGCCATTTTCTCCACCCTTTGCAATTTCTCAAGCTGAGAGAAATCCGCTTTTGTGTGTGTGTGTGTGTGTGTGTGTGTGCATGCGTGCGTGCGTGCGTGCGTGCGTGCGTGTGTGAATTTCCAGATCCCACAAGCACGGGGGATAACTCTGCACATGCTTCTGGCTCCTGGACCTGGAAACACACTCTGCACATGCCCCAGAGTCAGGGGTGTGTGGGGTCGGGGCAGAAGGGGGGGATAAAAGTGCCTCATCTTCCCCGGCTTTAGGAGGAAGGAGGGACCGGACCGGCCCCTATTTCCCAGGCTCTGAACCACCGCCCCCCCAGAACCCCAGACCAGCCTTCCCTCCTGCTTGCACCAGTTCCTTTTTTTCATAGTTTTGAATCAGTCTCTCTCTCTTTCTCATACACACACACACCCTCCCTCTCTCAATTTTCTACATATATTTAAACAAGCTTGATGAAACCACCCAGTTCCTCTCTCGCACCTTTCTTCCCACCTTAATTGGAGCCTTCTCTCCCTTGCAGTCATGTCCTCTTTTCATGGTTTTATGAAAGTCAGTCTCTCTCTCACATACACACACGCTCCCTCCCTCCCTCCCTCCCTCCCTAAATTTTCTACAATCTTACCTTTAAACAAGTTTGATGAAGCCACCCGTCCCTCTCTCACACCTTTCTTCCTGCCTTAATTGGAGCTTTCCCTCCTCCTGCTTGCAGTCACCTCCGGCGGAAGTAGTCATTCACAAGCCAGATTGACTGTCCGGGGCTGTTCTACAGCTGTAAACAATCAAGCCACCTTATCTCCGATCTCTAAAAGAATGGAGGATTTACAAGTGCCGCAACCAAGGAAGGAGGGAGAGGTGGCTTACATTTTGAGGTTCGGCTGCAGGGGGTGGGGGCGAAGATACAAAAGCCGGACATTTTAAACTTTTTTAGCTTTGCCTGCCGGACGGAGGACATTATCCTGAAAAGGAGGACATGTCCTCCTTTTGCCGGACGTCTGGCAACCCTACCCATATAACATATTCAACCAATATGGTGATACTCAACTATAAAGTCTAAAATTTATACAAAAAGACAAAGGAAAGGAAAGAAATACAGTGTCCTGGAAATTCAGTTGTTGAAGACAGTTTTGAATAGTTCCATTTTTACAAGTTTCCTGAACATAAGGAGGGAAGGAGCCTGGTGTATCTCAGTTCGTAATTTATTCCAAAGATTGGGGGCCACGACCAAAAAGGCCCAATTCCTGGTTTTCACCTTTTTTGGCCTCCTTCAGTATGGCCACTTTTGGCAACACAGTTTGAGAAGAGTGGTTGAAATGGGCAGTGGATTTCTAGGGGAGACGTTCTGACAAGTATTGAGGTCCTAAACTGTTAAGGGTTTTTTAAGCCCTAACCAGCATCTTGAATTGAGCATGGAAACTGACAGGAAGCCAGTGAGGGCATGCCAACACTGAGGACATAAGATCAAATTTCCTAGTCGCAGTCATCAGTCTGCTGCCACATTTATGACTTGCTGACATTTCCATACAGTTCTAACACCATTATTCTACGATTCTGTGATACAAGGGCAGCCCTACATAGAAAGCATTACAGTAATTTTTTAGATTACCAATGCGTGAATCGCTGTTGCTAAGCATTTTTTTATCCAAGTAGGGGCACAACTGGGCAATCAACTAAAGTTGATAGAAGGCACTCTTGGTCACGGCAAATATTTGAGCCTCCATAGACAGTGCCAGGTCTAGGAGTAAACCTGCCCCTGCCCCAACTATGGATGTGATTCTTTGGGGGAGTGAAACCCCATCAAGGCCAGGTAAGTTTCCATTTAATTGGTCAAATGATCCTCCCAAAAGTAGGATCTCCATGTTATCTGGATTAAGTTTCAGTTTGCTGACCCTCATCTAGTCCATTATTGACATTAGGCAGTGCTCAAAGACCTGTACAAGACCTGTACAGCATCACCTGTAGATGAAGAGGAGAGACAGAACTACATATCATCAATGTACTGGCGACAATGAACACCAAATCTCTGTATGACTTCTTCCAATGTAGATATTAAAAAGCATTGGGAAGATGGTTGACCCCTGTGGGACTCCATAGCAGAGATCCCAAGGGGTAGAGATGGCATCCCCAAACAATACTATCTGGGATAGGCCATCAAGGAATTGTTTAATTGTTTAATGTTTTTAATGTTTTATATATTTAATGACATTTGTAAGCCGCCCCGAGTAGACGTTGTCTAGGGGGGCGGGGTAGAAATCTAAAAATAAATAAATAAATAAGGAAGTGCCAGAACCAGTGGGGAGCAGAGCCCCCAATCCCTAAACTCAATAGCTGTCCCAGAAGGATACCACGGTCAATGGTATCAAAGGCTGCGGAAAGATCTACGAGGACCAACAGAGTTATACTCCTCCTTTCTGCCTCCTTTATGAGATCATCTTGTAGGTAAAGAGATACCCTTTAAAAACCTGAACTGTGATGGGAGCTGACTAATGCGGGGGGCGGTGGTGTTTTGGAGCAATAACAGAAATTAGATGTGTTTAAAAAAATAGCTTTCTATCTTATCTCTACTGAATGCATTAATGGGGTTTATTTGCCACACACATTCTTACACTGACATCTTCATGCTGTAGACCATGGATTTGTGTTAATTGTCTATCTGGACTTTATCATCATTCAAATATCTGGTACTCTCCTCATTCATTTTCTTTTATTCTTGCATTGGTGTATAATCTAGATATTTGTCCATGAATGAAATTTTGTTCAGGTAAAGTAGTAGTAGCAGAGAGTCTCTCAGTTTCATCTCTACTTGTGTGAAAGAGAGGACACCCCAGTCTTATTTTCAAAACAAATTATCTTTAGGAGTTTCCTACACAAAGAAAAAGTTACTATAAAGTTACTCATCATCCTTCATCATAAGGTGTGCTAATTAAGGCTGATGGATGCTGTAATCCAACAGCATCTGGAGACCAACCAGTTGTCTACCTTCATGGACAAAACCCCTTAACTTGTGTTCTCCTTTACTTCTTGTGTTGCTCCCTTGAACAGCAAGATCAAGGCAACTGTTTCAATCTTTCTCTAGAGGAATGAGGACAAATTATTTAGACCGTTTATTTCGTCTTTGTTCTCACTTTCATGCAAACATTGATAGTCAGCTGCACACTGTGATTTTTTTTAAAGTTTCTTTTACTGTCTTCCTAGTTTCTATGGGGCTATCAGTGGGTGGGGGAAATTGTGACACCCGTGATCAAGTTCTTAATCAAGCATGAAAAGGGGAAATATAAACTGACTAATGAAGAAAACTATTTTAGGTTTGGCCGTATAATATTGGGTTCTGAGATACAGGCTGAAAATGGGTGGAAAGGTAAGGAAAAACAGACTCCTTCCTACAACTGATGCCCTGTAGTTAAAAATATGACATCCTCATGTCTTCCGAAACAAACTGAACAGTTATGAAAAGCCTATGAGTTCTGTCTCAAAAATAATGTTGTGTAAGATAAGCTAGCATTTGAAAAAGTTACTTTTTTAGCTTAAAACTGCTAGATCCCTTAGCCAGCTTGGGCACTGACCAGTGCTGGCTGGTGGATTCTGGAAGTTCATTTTAGAATATTAACTTTCTAAGCACTTGTTAAAAAGGCTGAGGATTGTGGATGTGTTCTCTTCCTTACTGTTATTATCTTCTTCTGGTCATTGTCTTAACTTTTATTCTGCACTCTGTATAAGAGACATACATTTTAGAAGTGATTCAAATATGTTAGATGAGCAGATTGATATCATCTCCATGTAAAAAAGACTGTGAACTTATTGCTTACAAACCCATAAATGCCATAAAGGGCTAAAAGTTGCAGCCATATAGTCCTATGCACGGAGGAGCGGGCTGCACGTTAAAGCCATGATCTTGGAATAAACTGTTAAATACAGAGAGTGGAACACAGCGGAGATGACTTCTGAGAAAACAGTTTGGAGGTTGACCTACCTAAACTAAGCCAAAAAGATTCTAACAATATGAGAAAACTGGAAAGCATGGTTGAATAAACTATATGGGATCAAGGTGAAACAATCTGAAGGGTCTGAAACCCATCATTTCAAATACAGCAATCAATGACATTGAGGTGATTTGTCTGTTTTTAAAAAAGAAAGCTCACATTTATTCTGTGTAAAGGCTATAACTTGAATTAGTAATCTGTAGGCAGTAGTTTTCTTTTTCCTGAAAGCTGCATGATGAGATGTGATGGTGTTTCCCCACCTTTATGCCAGTAATGCTGACATTAAAATACAGTATGTCTAACCATCGGAAAGGCCAAATGAGTCGATTATTTCTTTCCACAGATCTGGCTAATACCTGGGTCACTTGAAGCCCCTGTTCAAGTTCACAATGAGGAAAAGAGCCACTGTTAAAGATGCCTAGTCTACTTTACTAGGTGAATTAAGGACACTAAGAGAACATTAAATTAGGCTTCTTTTCAGCAAAAGCTACGTACATTCAGACCGCTTGTTAATATTTGCAGAAATTTTAACAAAACATTTGATCTGGTATAGTTCAGAGGGTAGGATCGTGTGGCTAGGAGTTCAAATTTCCACTGTGCCTCCCAGGAGAAGGACCAGGTGAAATTATCCCAAATGTGTGGCTGATGAGGTTTGTTATGTGTGGACCTCACCCGTGTGGACCTGTGTCAGCTGCATAGTTCCAGAATGCTGCCTGAAGGACGGGCTAGTTCATGTAGGCATCCTTCAGTCTCGAGAGACTATGGTAACGTGCTCTGTATGGAGGACTTGGAACAGCGTCTAGTGTGGCTGAAAAGGCCAATTCGAGAGTGACACTCCCTTCCACACTGAAGACAAATACAATCTGTCCCCTGTCCAGCTCCCTGATTTGGCTGGTTTTGGGACTGCCTCTTTGCCTCAGCCTGCTGGACAAGTGTCTCTTCAAAATGGGAGAGGCCATGATGCACCGCCTGCCTCCAGGCTGAACGCTCAGATGTCAAGGTTTCCCATCTGTTGAGGTCCATTCCTAAGGCCTTCCGATCCCGCTTGCAGATATCCTTGTATCGCAGCTGTGGTCTCCCTCTAGGGCGATTTCCCTGCACTAATTCTCCATACAGGAGATCTTTTGGAATCCGACCATCAGCCATTCTCACGACATGCCCAAGCCAACGTAGACGTCGCTGTTTCAGTAATGTATACATGCTAAAAATTCCAGCTCGTTCTAGGACTACTCTATTTGGAACTTTGTCCTGCCAGGTGATACCAAAAATGCATCGGAGACAACGCATATGGAATGTGTTCAGCTTCCTCTCCTGCCGTGCACAAAGGGTCCAGGACTCACTGCAGTACAGGAATGTGCTCAGGACACAGGCTCTATAGACCTGGATCTTGGTATATGCCGTCAGCTTATTAAGCCATACTCTCTTTGTGAGTCTAGAGAACATGGTAGCTGCTTTGCCAATGCGTTTATCCAGCTCGACATCTAGGGAGAGAGTGTCAGAGATCGTTGAGCCAAGGTACACAAAATCATGAACAACCTCCAATTCTTGTGTAGAGATGGTAATAGAGGGAGGTGAGTCCACGCCCTGGCACATGACTTGTATTTTCTTCAGGCTGATAGTTAGTCCAAAATCTTGTCAGACCTTACTAAAATGATTCATAAGTTGTTGGAGGTCTTCAGCAGAGTGGGTAACAATGGCTGCATCATCGGCGAAGAGGAAGTCCCGCATGCATTTCAGTTGGACTTTGGTCTTCGCTCTCAATCTAGAGAGATTAAAGAGCTTTCCGTCTGATCTAGTCCGGAGATAGACACCTTCTGTTGCAGTTCCAAAGGCGTGCTTCAGCATGACAGCAAAAAAGATCCCAAACAGGTTCGGCGCGAGGACACAGCCTTGTTTTACTCCGCTTCGGATGTCAAAGGAATCTGATGTTGAGCCATCAAAAACTACAGTGCCCTTCATTTCCTCATGAAAGGACCTGATGATGTTAAGGAGTCGAGGTGGACATCCAATCTTGGGAAGTATTTTTAAAAGGCCATCCCTGCTAACCAAATCAAAGGCCTTTGTGAGATCTATGAAGGCCACAAAGAGTGGCTGTTGTTGTTTCCTACATTTCTCCTGCAACTGTCTGAGGGAAAATACCATGTCAGTGGTGGATCTATTAGCTCGAAATCCACACTGTGATTCTGAATAGACTCTGTCTGCAAGCACCTGGAGTCTCTTCAGCACAACACGGGCAAGCAGCTTCCCTACAACGCTGAGAAGAGAGATGCCACGGTAGTTATTGCAGTCGCCCCTGTCTCCTTTGTTCTTATACAATGTGATGATGTTTGCATCCTTCCTGTCCTGTGGTACTCCACCTTCCCTCCAGCAAAGACAAAAGACTTCATACAGCTCGGTGGTGATGATCTCTTTACAGCACTTCAACGGGGATGTTATCCTTCCCAGGTGCCTTGCCTGGGAACTAGTAAACCACCTCTATGTACAGTACTTCATACCTAGAAAATCCTTGGCAGGGTTACTATCTGTCAGAATTGACTTGACAACACACCACTATTATTATTTCATCTGTGTGGATATTGTAACATACTAGAAATGGACTTTCCCATAGCTAGAGATACTAGTTGAAACATTCCTTAGTTTCCATTAAAAATTTCATGAAATATTTGAGAGTAAAACCCTTGAGACAGAAGTTCAGTAGTAGGAATAAAACAGATCTTTAAAAACACCAGACTTTCAAACAGAATAAGTTCAGACACTTTTGAAGACCATTAGCATTTTTTAAAACACTGAGGGGAAACGGATAGAAATACATCACTTTATTTATCAATCTTGTGTTTCAAGCAATAAAAACAGTGACTTATAAATCTTGTTTTTAAAACTATTTACAATTTGTGGCACGTTTATAGTTATTTGTTAACAAACATTTCCAGTTTTATTTTCATTTGTTTATGGTCTTTCCACAGGAACAACCAAGGAAGGTAGTCATTTTTACACCAGTATATATTGACCTGTCAATAACAAGTATCACAAAACTGACTTGACAGGGCCATTTTCTCAACTGTTAATAAACAATGAGCCTATTCAATATCCTGTTCACATTTTTACTCATGTTTATGCTTCCTATTGGACAGTCTGAATTTTTTTATCTGCTACCTTGTACAGATATTTAAGCAGAAATAATTCAATCAAGATCTGCAACTCTATTTTCTAATAGCTCTGTTTTTTAACAGATGATCTAAAATGAAGATCTTAAATTTGTAGGAATTTTATAACACGAGAAGCCGCCCTAGATTAGACACGTTTAATACAAACCTCTACATCAATGGTACACAGCCGAAGTATGATCCTCATGACCTGTCCTCCAAAATGCCAACTAAAATTGTTGCAGCATCTGTTTCATGTAATCACACCACTTTTCCAGGCAGTGTAAGCACTTTTAAATCTTATTGACTTCAATAGGAAATGCTAAGCATGTGCTTAACATTTTTTATTGAAATCAAAACAGCACCTGCTTAACTTTTTTCACCTTAAATGAAGGGGAACAAAAAGTCTTTAATTTAGGCTGGATCATGCTCTCATTAATTTTTAATTCAGTTAAGTGATGCACTTATGCAAAATGAGATACTCATTACAATGTAGGCTGACCTATTGCTACTTACTGAACAAAGCAGACTGTGCTCAACACGTCAGCTGTATGGCACCCCTTTGTTTTCTAGTGTGTGTGTGTGTGTGTGTGTGTGTTGGTAATTATGGGAGGGAAAAGTAAAACTGATCCTTCACTTCCACATATGCACTGGCCTTACATACTGCAGATAGGCCACTGCTACGTGTTGTTTTTTTTAAAAGCAGTCCTATTGAAAGCTACCCTATTAGTTTATAACACAGAGAAAAATCCCTGACAAAAGTACCCCATGGCAAAAGCAATCAATGGCCCCACAGACATGAATCTTAGAGCTATTTTACAGATTAGAAACAGAAAGATCCTTCAACATGAGTATTTTGAAAGCACCCTCCTTTACACCCACTGACTTTTAAAACTTATTATTATTATTATTATTATTTAATGTGATGCCTTGAATATCACAAGTCTTGAAATTGGTTTTTTCTTTGACTGATGTCTGTAATGAGCAGAAAGTTTGCCAATCAGGTAACAGCTGGAATGGAGTTAGACCATAACATAACAAGCATGATGTTTTCAGAAATAATTCTTACTGTATTTACCTATGCACACCTACCTGGGATAAAGTCCCATTGAATATATTTGAACTTATGTCCAAGTAAAAAAAGATAATCATATCTATGATTCTAAACACAATTTTTCAGAATTCAGTTTCAGTAAGGTTTATGGAACTTTATTCAAAGAAAATTCACTTAGAACTTGTTATGCCACATCTCAGATTAATACAGAAGATATGTTCCAACCAAATTTTAATTTTTTGATGTCTTATTTAGAGAAAAAAATGCTTGTGCTGAAGGGCAAATGTCTGTTACATATTATATAGGAATACCTTGTAGCAAAGCTTTTTTTAAAAAATGACGAGGCTGCAGTTTTGAGTGGTGTTAAATGATTAACTCTTTCCTATTTATACCTATATACAGTATATTCCCACCCAAATCTCTCCAGCAACTTTTATATTCCCCAGTGTTCCACATGTGGATTCATCCATGGGCAAACATGTGGAGTGCCCCAAGTGGGAACAGCTGAGAAAAGGATTCAAGTGGAAAATGGTCAGCAAGAAAAGTATCCGGAAATGTAGTCTTGCTTGCTTGCTCACTCTTTTCTTTCTCTCAGAGAGAGAGAGAGAGAAAGAAAAATATTGTGGCTTTCAAAGCTCTTTTGCATTTTAAAAAAAACCACACAAATAAATATTGGGGCTTTGTTATATACATACCAGCATAACATTGTTTGCACTTAATTCTCTCATTAAAATAATAAATGCTTCATATTGGCTGGATTGCTACACAGCTGTTCTGATAAGGTCCAGTTGCTCTGCTAATGCCATTCCTATCTGTTGTCCTTCTCACAGTTATGCAACTTGTTCTATTTAGTTGATATGTTTGGTTTCCTCATAACACTAAAAACAGGATTATTTCAGAAAGCAGGGTACAAAACATAGCTATTTTAAAAAGCTCAAGTAGGATATACGTATGAGGAGCAAAAGCATTCCCTTCTTTCTTAAAATACACAAAGCATAATTTGACTGTCAGTAACCTTTTACTGCCTAAGGAGTGCCTTGGGATACAAACAAACATACCTTACAAATTGAGACTGTTGTTTTGTTTCTTCTCTTAGCTTAAAGTAGCTTAAGTACCTATTGCCTTCAATAGTCTTTGATAGAGAAAACTAACCAGTGAGTTAACTGAGTTCTCTTTCTTGTCCTCCTCTCCTACTTAAGGCAAACAGTCCATTGTCCTTTAAAATAGCACAGATTTTTGACCAGTGTATGCTGTCGATATAGCTCTCTTGTACTCTTCCTTGTAGGAGATAGGTACGATCACAAAGCCTTTAAGAACAAAAAACAACAAGCTCATCTCCTTTTTGGCATAACAAATATTATTCTGTGATATGATTATTTAACACAGACAACCAAAAGCAAGTGAGGGTCATACATACATGTAAAGAATGTGTGTATGTGATCAGGTTCTTCTAAAGCTACTGGCGGTTCCCTCGTTTTGGCGGGAATGAGAGACGGAGATGGTTTCAAAACTTGAACAAAACTTTTTATTTTTCTCAACTTCAATTTCTATCATCTCAAACGGATCAAGACTACTTAATTCTGGCAACAGTTTATAACTCTTAACATTTACATCCGGAGTAAATATATCGCTCCTCACATCGGGGCCGGGCCAAAACGCTCCCGATCGGTCATCGCACGTATAGGCGTACTCCTTACCGCACACACCGTCCCGCAGCAAGGGTGTCTTGCCCAATCCCCTTCCAGAGGTGGTTGGTTGAAGGAAGGTGAAGGGCGAATAACCTTCCTCCCCCCATCTTGATTGCGGGGGTAGACCACTACAGTCCATTCTACCGGCTTTACCCGCTGCCCTTCCCACTTGGGCACATCTGGATCTGGCAGCAACCCTCCTCCAGTCCTTAGGTTAGGGAACTCCCGCGTTAGTTCCCTAACTCTACCGGACGAGCTGCCTTCCTCCTCCGTCTGCACAGCACAATCCCTTGTGCATCTTTCGGTCTGCTCCGTTGCCACCACCTGAAATTCCCGCGCTTCTCCCCGTTCCTTTATAATCTCCTCCCATACTATCAGATCCAACTCCTCCCCTTTGTCTTCCGCTAAGCACACCTCCAGTGTATTTTCTCTCTTCCCCTCACTCCCCTCTATTTCCACCAACACGCCCTCCACACACGCGCAGGCGTCCTTTGATATTTCTCCTTGCGAGGACGGCACACTAGCATCCTGTCCTTCACAGTGTATTATTCTAAATTGAGCAATATTCACACACATGTGCATACCTGAAAATAAGGCATAAGAATAACAAAACTGCAATGTTGGTCCTCCCCCACCACCAACTTTAAGAAAAGTAAGGTTGCTAACTTTATTCATTCAGACGTAAGTCCAACTGCATCCAGTGTAACAGGCCCTAGTAAGTAACTGCGGTCTATGTCATGAAAAATGTGCTAAGTGATGAAGAACAACCACAGGAACTGTAGACTGAACTTCTCATTGTCTGGGGTTTGGGGAATTGGTATTATATCCCAAGGCAATGTGCCTCTTTAAGATGCACAAATTCAAGAGTCTAGTGCTGATTGTACAAATGTATATGAGTCCCTGATTAGAAATTCAAGTACAACACACATTTAACTAAGAGGAAAAATATATTTCTACACAGGAAAGAGCAAGTCTGCTTTGGTACTTTTACAAGTAACTTCACCATTGTCCTCTATTATATATGACTGTGTCCGACCAAATACCTAGAGCCTAAATTCCTCCTTTACTTTTAATAAAAATGTACTATAAATCACTCATAGTCACAATCAAGCAGAAAGCTACTTAAGTCCACTTAACTATGTCCTGCACTAGGACCCATAACTGTGTCAATATTATCACACAAAAGATATAATTCTCACAATGAAGTCAGTTGCAAGTTATTCCAAACACCATTTTGATTGTTCAACTGCTGTAGATTTGTAAGTGCGTTAATAACTATTTAAATATAGCTTTACACAGATCATTCTTAATCCCTCCATAAACAATGTGTTTCACTCTTTGGTTATGTTCTTGAAGATATTTGTGCAATCCTATACATGTGTACTCAGAATTGAGCTCCGTTTAAGTAATTATGATTGACTCCCAGGAAAGTGTGTCTAGGCTTGCAGCCATAACCTCACTGTTTTATAGAGAGGCTTTGATTGCTTATTGAATTTAACATGAAATAAATTGTATCTATTGAATAAATAATATTGTATAATAATGTAGTTTTTATATCAGGAATTATTAGCTCAATTATACCTGTAGAATGGGCTATTCATGCTTATTTTCTATGCGGCAACAGCAGCAACAATATATTTTAAAATCTATGAGAAAAAATGTCAGGAATTTATTTATTTTAAGAAAGAAAAAAAACCTTTACACAGCAACATTCACTACCTAAACCTTAAATTCCCATAGTCATAATATTTTCAAAATAATATATTTTCAATTTATCACATGCATTTCTGAGTGCCACCTTGTAGCATGTAAACTGCTGCATCAGTCTAGGAATTCCTGCCCTGAGATTTCTCATCAAATAAATAATTAGGACTCTTAAGTTCAAACTGTCCGCGAGACACTGTCATCATTTAAGAACATGTAAACATACAGCGCATTTCATCCGTGTTCACAACTAGCCCCAGCAGCAGAATCTGAGGTATAGCAATCCAAAAAATGTGGGTGGAGAGCAGCTACTCATTCTACTGTATTATTAGGCTTGCCCATATCCAGTCCTTGAGTAGCTTTTTTCACCTTCTGGAAAAATCCAAGCATTGATTTACATCTCTTATTTGTGATCCAGTTATTCTTCTACGATGCTCAGCTTTCACAATAACACTTCAAGCCCCAAAGTTCATGTGCTTATTCTTGAACAGATGAATGGTGGATAGATCTGTGATATTCTTCTGCACTGGCAACTTGTTCTGACATATCGTAACCTCTTAGAAAAGGTCCAGTGTTTTGTTGTGCAAAGTAGTACAGCTGCCTTGCGAACATTGGCTCAACCTTAACAAAAGATAAAAAGGTTAATGGGAAACATGGCAAATTTTCACTCATCCTGAGGAATCAGGAAACAAAGATTAGGAACATGACAAAACAACAGAGTATAGTTCCACCTATCCACACAGGAACTTTTTTAAAAAATGCTTTCCTATTCAAATAGTCTTCCTCAGTGGTGGCTGGTCTTGACTGGTGGTGGTGGGATGGAAGGCAGAGCAGGACAGGAGGAGCCAAGGATGACTGGGAGAATGTGGGGCAAAAATGTGTTTTCAGTTATATACTGTACATATACACAAGGAGGCATATAAATGTACTCCCAGAAGCAAGACACTGTCCTCTTGTCCCACTGGAGGAAACACAAATGAATTTTGCTTAGTGTTTTAATCTTGTGGCTGCAGGAATCCCACAGACTCACTTCTGAGAAAAACTGCATACGTTGGCACTATCAAGCATAGAGTCGCTTAATATAATTTCACGTTCATAGCACTACACATGCCTGCAACCATGGGCATTGGAATTGCTATATGCACATATTAGCACTTGGCTCTTGTAAGCACGCTGTACATACTTGTATCTAAAATGTAGATGATTTACCGATTATGGCCCATTAATGCTACCAAAGGTATGTTTTCTCAGTTGTAGGCACAAGTAGCCCATAGTTAAACCAGGGAGGCTCATCCTGCCACTCATGGAGGAAGCACCCCACCACCACTCAAACCACGGGCTGTCACAGATTGCATAGGTGGCATTCCTAAATACATATAACTGTTGCACATCCATGCTACAAAGCAATGGAATCAGATAACACTAGTATGTTCTACATAAAGAAGAATAAAGAGATTGAAATATTATTTCCCAGTTTGTGAACTGCCCACACGGGAAAGGCACATCAATTTTTGAAGTGTAAGTGACGAGTAAAGTACAAGAAGATAAATCACCAGCCAGTCAGCTGGCAGCAGTTTCCAGCAGTTAAATGATACAGTGCTAAAATAGAAACAGATAGGAACCAATATAAGAGTTCAGGCTGCAGGGTATCCTTCAGCCTGAAACCTGTGATCCTGGCATCTAATACTTGACAAACTCTGCAAATGCAATTTGCTCCAACACGGGTGAGTACACGTGCCAAAATGATTTTTTTTTAAAAATTGTGATCAGAAACAATTCAAAATAAACAACCCTCTTGTGGGTGTTTTTTAAAAAGTCATTTTCTAAACAACAACAAAAGTGTGCTTAGCTGTACATTGTGTAGGTGGATATTTTTTAATTGATTTCAAGTGTGCTAAACCTGATGCAAAAATAGGAGTATTATGACATGTAGCCAACCCCTTAGTTGTGGAGTTAAAAGTTTACTTTAGAATAGCTAAGCCTAACATTGTAAAGTACTTGGATTTAGGATAATAGCTAAGTAATGCTCTAGTTTCTGAATTACAAAGGATTGCTTGCACATAAAATTGACATATCACTTTCCTAACTAGCCAAGGAAGGAAGGAAGGAAGGAAGGAAGGAAGGAAGGAAGGAAGGAAGGAAGGAAGGAAGGAAGGAAGGAAGGAAGGACATGTGGTACACAGTAGGAGGGTAGCACTTTGAAAGCAGGAATGATGCTTCTATTATCCTTTTACTGTAAAACACAGTGTTAAAGCATGCCATAAAAAATCAATGCTACGTGACAACTTTTATCATGTAGCAGGGTTAGACAGCTGTTTCTGGGTAGATTTTTGACTGCCATGAAAAGGGAGCAAATGTTTAGCTATTAAGGTGTTGTTATTGTATTTTTATTGCTAGGAATGAGGAAAGATAACTGTGAGATTGTGCCCTACCTTGCCAAAATAACTTGGCTGATTTGGTGATTAGGCAACTTGACTGGGCTGTTGGGGGAGGCATATCTTGCTTTGCCTCTGACAGCAAAATGTTTTGAGCCATCTCTGTAACATTATATGTAAAACCTGTGGTGACCCTCCCCCCTGTAGCAGCTTTGATTGGAGGACCTAGATTTTAACGAGAGAGAGGGGGGGGAGGGAGAGGGAGAGAGAGGAGGTGCTGACCTATGTTTTGGATGGGCTATGTAAACAGTGTTGTTTGAATGAAAGGCGGGGCAGCAGCAACACCTGCTGGAAAGAAACCAGATAGCATCTTTAAGAAATTTGGAAGATCACAGCTAAGGGGGGAAAGGAAAAGGCCCCCAGAGGCTCACCGGTACAGCAACAAAATCTGAAATTATTGGGGCAAGAGACACTTAAGGTTTGGCAACAGAACGTTCAAAATATGTTATCCACAGGATTACAGCAGATACAAGGAGGAATGGCTCAGCTATCTGAAAAAATTAAAGATTTAGGGTCACAAATGACTGATGCCAAACACCAAATCATAGAAAATAAAAAAGAAATAGCTAAAATACAAGAAACCTCAAAAAAAAAAAAAAACCCAGAAAAAAATGGAGATTATGAATGCAGAGCTGGTAGTGATGCAACATGAAAGAAAGATGAAATCAACCTAAAGTTACAAATGGAGAGAGCCAACCTCATACTCCGATTCCAGAATCTTCCAGAACAAAAAGGTGAAGACACAGTGTAATTGGTAACTACCGTTTTAGCCCCAATTATGGAGATGCGACCAGAAGAAGTACAGCAAAATATAGATACAGCACGAAGATTTAATACAGGATACACCAGGAATAATAAACTGCCCATTCATGTTAAATTCACAAGAATGGTATTTCGAGAAAAGGTTCTAAGAAAACTGCCAGATAAAGGATCTACTGTAAAAGGAAAAGAAATTAAGATTTTAAAACATATTCCGTGGCAAATAAGACAGAAAAGGAGACAATATGCAGAGTTGACAGATTTCCTGAAAACAAATTCAATTACATATAAGTGGTTGATACCTGAAGGTGTCTCTTTCCAATTCCAGATGCAGGGATATTCTATTAATTCAAAAATGAAGGCAGAAGGCTTTATGGGGGGGGGAAAAAGGGGAAATGGCTGGGTAGGAAAGAAGAGAAAAAGACAGATGAGAAACAGGAAGAGGAGAAATCAAGTGGATCATTAGGACCAAACTCAGAAGGAAGTTCAGAATTTCAGCTAGAAAACCAAATGGGAAGCACCAAAGGAAAGCCCACCATGGAAAAAAGAGGATCTAAGAAGAGGAAAGAAAACCTTAATAACAAAGATGGATAAAATGAGCCTCCAAGAAACTCATACGAAAAGAATAGAATAACATCAGACGTAAAATAATTTATGAACAAATATAAAAAATAAAAATTGGACACTATCTGTCTTCAGAACTTATAGCATGAAAATCAAGAACCACTTTATGAAATGTGTTTTAATAAGTGTTGGAAATGTAAAATACAGGAGAGTATTGAATGAACACTGATTTCTAATAAAATTAGAATGGTAAACCAAAAATGAAGTTGTAAATGTGAATCACTCAGAAATGGGTCTCACATGTTGCCTGTCAACATAATTTACAAATAGAGTGGGCCAGGCTACCCACCTGTGAAAGGGGATCCAGGCACTGAGAAAACCCTCTCTTGTGTCCTCACCTGACACACCTATGATGGTTGGACCGAGAGAAGGACCTCTCCAAATATCTTAAAACTGGGGGAGGCTAATATAGGAAACTATACAAAGTTGGTTCAGTCATCAATCTGAAGGGAGATTACCACCAAGAAATCAGAAGACTGAGACACAGAAGGGCAGCAATGAAGGAATTTGAAAAAAATCATCAAGTGTAAGGATGTGTCACTGGAGACCAGAACCAAGATAATCCACACTCTTGTTTTCCCAATTGTCATATATGGATCTGAAAGCATGACAATAAAGAAAGCTGAAAGGAAAAAAATAATTTGTTTGAAATATGGTGCTGGAAAAGAGCTTTGTGGATACCCTGGATTGCCTGAAAGATGAACAAGTGGATCCTAGAGCAAATCAAGCCTCAACTATCTCTGGAGGCAAAAATGATGAAACTGTGGCAGTCCTACTTTGGACACCTCATGAGAAGGCAAGATTCTCTAGAAAAGACAATAATGCTAGGAAAAGTTGAAGGCAGGAGGAAAAAAAGGAAGACCAAATATGAGATGGATTGCTCCCCTTGTGTCCCCAGGTGTTCTTGAACTACAACTTCCAGAAATCCTGGTCAGCACATCTAGTGATGAAGGCTTCTGAGAGTTTTAGTTCAAGAACATCTGGGGACCCAAAGTTGGAAACCACTGGCCTAAAAGAAGCCACAGGCTTGAGTTTACAAGATGAGTATAAGACATTTTGGAGATCTCTCATTCATGGGGCCAGCATACATCAGAGGTAACTTGAAGGCACCTGACAGCATGAAGTTCCCAGTTCATTTCAGTCCTACAAATGTCAATTTCATTAAGTGTAAATGTTAACTTTTTTCTTTTACAATACAAATGTATTAACTTGCTTCTCTCAGCTCTGTATTTTCATACTGGCTGTTTCTTTAAACCTCATGCACTAGAAGGGGACATTTTAATCCCCAAATGTTACATTTTTTGGCAGAATCCACACAGTTCCTGCAAGGTTGGCATTATATCACATTGCAATTGGCTTATATCAGATTGTCATCTGAAGGGTTTTAAGCAATTTCACCAAGTTTCAGCCCCTTCCCATCTCCAATTGTTGAGCTTTGCTTCACAGGTGAAAAACAGCTTTGAAAAATTGCCAGCAAATTTGTTGCATGTTTCCACTGTAGTATGATATTACTTTTATGTCCCATCTAATGTAATGCATTGGGATATATATATAAACCCCATGCTGTTTTTCAGCAAACTATAATGCTGTTCATCAGAGGTTCACAAGCACACCCCATGTGGGTGTGGAGAGAGAGGGAAAGGACACTAGGATTCTCAGTAGATTCGGGAAAATCATGTAGTGTACACGAAACCCCCACCCATAAATCTAAACACAATGCTAACCTCAGTGTTCATTCAGTGTAATGTGTCATTCCTCTTCCCCTCCTCAACAAAATTCTGGTACATGAAGACTAATATTTTTGTTACGTCCCTAGTTTTAACTAAACCAAATATACTTACGTGGGCTGTAATTTGTTTCCTCTGTCTTTGTGGATCTGGAAACTCCTCTCCAAAACATAACACAATTTGGAATCGAGGCAATGGCCGCCCGTGGTGAGCAAATGCTTGTAATTCTGGAAAGCAAACAGAAAATGTTCAAGCTATACTATATACCTAAATTCTAGAGCTAGGAAAGAGAATAATTAGAAAAAAAAATAAAAAGTCAATGTAGATTACTGATCAATAGATTGTATGGTAGGAAAAAAATCACCTCCAACAGCAAAGCCATCCTGGTGATGGCAATTTTTATTAATCAAAGACTTCCTCTCCTTCTGTCCTGCAGCTCATAAAACAATGAAGGGGTTACATAAGAATAAAGTCTCTAATTAATTATCAGTGCAGCCTTGCATATAGCGTATGTCAGTAATCCAGCCTTGAATTATATAATAGCTGCAGGTTTCGAATTGTCAGACCTGGCAAGAGATGCTCCATGCCTACATGGCCAGCTAACCTTTTAGTTACAAGGCTGAATGCAGGAACATCCACAGAATGAAAACATGTCTTTCAGATGGACTGAACCTTTCTCCAGAACAAGTTGAATGCCATGCCTGCAGAACCCAAATCAACCATTGTGCCTTTCTCTTGTCAGGATTCAACTTTACTTTCCTGTCCCTTAACTAGTCTTTCACCAACTCTTGTTCATGGATTCAACATCTCCTCTAAAATTTAGTAAAATTTAGTCTCACATCTAGATTTCATACACTTCCCAGTAGCAGCCAATCAGGAAATGAACAACATTATGATATCTACAGCAGAAGGTAGATTTTACAAAACATTTCAGATGACAAGAAGGAATGAGACATGCAGCTGTTGTGTTTTAGATGAGAACCACTTATTCAAATCATTTGTAATTTTAGTCAAAATGAAAAGAAAATTAAAAAAGAGTAGTTAGAACAAAGGTCAATGTGACTAGAGACAAGTAAGCAAAGAATAATTATGAAAACAGAAGAAAATAATATTTGTAAATTCCGTCCAATCTACAAAGCTTGGCTTATATATGAACCTCTGTTTGTTCAAACAAATTCCTTGTGTGTAATTTCATGCACTTAACATCACTTCAGAATTAGCTGAAACATTCTTGAATCATACTGAACTTCCATTCTACTATGGCTTTTGCACTGCTCAACAGAGCTGGGACTTGAATCCAGATCTCCAGGCTATAACGACAATATAGCTGAAATCCTATTTTGAAGTTATGCCAACATCATAACTTTTAGATGTGAATTGATGTAAGTTAAGAAATCTCCATAGACATTATGTGTTGCATACTGGCTTGGAATGCAACAGAAAATGCCTATGGAGATTTCTTAACTTACAGCTGTTCATGTCTAAATGTTATGCTGTTTGTACAACAGGACTTCAGCCAAAATATCTAAATTAAAATCATTATCATTTGTAACCATCCCAGGCACTAATATAGTTTCAGTTCACTGTATGTATTATAGATGAATCTTGCCCCTCGCTCCTCCAAAGCAGTGGAACTTAGAAGGGCAATGTTTGAGATAAACATAGGCCTCCCAGCCATTGGCTTAGCTGTTGTGATGTCACAGAAGCCTTGAGCTAAAAACTCACTAGTTACAAGAATAAAAGCTACAATTCCAAAGAATAGCCTTATGAAGCAAGTGCTGAGAAGTCACTATGACTGGTGTGTACAATGCATTAGATTTTTAATGTGGGACAGTGTAGTAGCACACATATATACAATGATTTACCACTCAGAACATTGCCACAGTGCACACATGACCACCATGGTAAACTAGACATCTGTAACATCTACATGAAACTACTGGGATAGGTTGTCCAGTGTTTGATGGTTCAGTATGATGATGACACCCAACTTTGTCTCCCCTTGCCATCTAAATCTGAGGAAGCTGTTATGGCTCTAGACCAGTGTCTGATGTCAGTAATGGAGTGGACAAGAGTGAACAAACTGAAAGAAACTGAAACTTAATCCAGACAAGACAGAGGTGCTGCTGGTCAGCTGAAAGGCAGATCAAGGAATAGGGTTTCAGCCTGTGCTGGATGAGGTTACACTCCCTCTGAAAACACAGGCACACAGCTTGGGGCTGCTCCTGGATCTGTCTTTGACCCTAGATACCCAGGTTCTGGAGGTGGTCAGGAATGTCTTTGCACAATTATAACTAGTGCTCCAGCTGCACCCATTCCTGGAAAGGTCTGATCTGGCCATAGTGACACATGCCTTGATTACATCCAGGCTGGATTACTGTAATGCACTCTATGTGGGGCTGCCTTTGGTAAGGAAGTGGTAACTTCAGCAGGTCCAAAATGCAGCAGCCGGATTGCTAACTGGGGCAGATCACATATGCCCCCTATTACAACAGCTCCATTGGTTGCTGATCCATTTCCGGGCACAATTCAAAGTACTGGTTCCCATCTATAAAGCCCTAAACAGTTTGGGTCCAAACTGTCTCAAGGACCATATCTCCCTTTATGAGCCTGCCCAGGTGTTAAGATAATCAGGAGAGGCCTTTCTCTCAGTCCCATCACCCTCACAGGCACATTTGGTGGGGACATGGGAGAGGGCTTTCTCTGTCGCTGCTCCCAGACTTTGCAACTTCCTCCCACCGGAGGCTAGGCTGGCCTCATCTTTGCGGTCCTTCTGCAACCAAGCAAAGACCTTTCTCTTCAGGCAAGCTTTCTCTTAACTGACTGAATGCCTGAATGGGTTTTTTTAATAGATAGGTGTGCCTTACTGCTCTGAACATGTTTTTGGTGTTATTTTTGTTTACCATCTTTCAGTGTAGTATTTGCTTGATTATTTTTAGCATTTGTATACTTACTATTTTTAGCTTTAAATATTGTCTTTTAATGATATAAGCCACCTTGAGTCCTTTTTAAGGAGAAAGCCAGATAAAAAATATTTTGAAGAAATAAAATAAAATAATTTTTTGATAAAGTACATAAGCAGAGGGGTGAAAATTTCTCTCCCCTTGGCAGAAGATTTTGTGAGTGATTACATATGTACCACAAGGAATTACCTGTATTATTCACCATAAGTTGGAATAAATTGAAGCTAACTTTCAAATATGATCCAGTAAGACAGGAGAGAAACTTCTTAACATAAATATGGAGAAGCAATTACTAGTCTCCCACAAACTTTTTTGTATAAAAAGTATTCAAAATTGTACAACTGGGGATTTATAAGAATTGCTTATAAAACTCTTATGTTTCTGGAATGGGGGACTCAAAGAATCTATAAAGTGGTAGTTGCATCTCAAAAGGAAAAAAAAAATACAGCACTTAATCATCTGTTCCAAATATTCAACTTTGGAATTTTCTGGTTGAGATTCAGAGGTGGGCTTTGAGTAAGCAGTGATCAAGATGAAAAATCTTAATAACAAAGTTATACTCATAGCAAAACAGTATCTCATGTAGCTATCTGATTATTTGCATATGCCAAAAGTCACATATATTAGTGCAAGAAATGGACAGATCAGGAAAGAGCCTTTGAAGAGGCACTTGGAAATTCAGTGAAAAGAACCTTCAGGAACAACAAGCAAAAGAATGCTTCAGGAGCACTGTTAGCCATCAACGGGAGAACTAGTGATACCAACCTCTTCAAAGTAAATAGCAGCAGCAGATATTTTTTGTTGCTTAAATAATTTTTCATCTTAATTAGAAATGTAAATCTTTACCTGGCTTGACCTCACACAGTAAAGAAGAAAGTGGTGGGTGCAGGGGGAAGGACTGCTCCCATACTACAGCAAGCTTTTTCTTGGTCAATAATGGAGAGGTAAAAGCATTCGTAAAACTGATTTTTCTGCATTTTAGTAAAATGTCAATTGTCAGAAAACACTGTAAGTTCATATGCATGCTTAAGGAGAAGGCACGAGTTCTGCACTTTCGTGCTTTGTGCAAAATGCCAAAAATATTACAGGGGGAGGGGGAAACATGTTGGCTTGCTCTAATCCTGGAAGCAAGAGCTCTTACAAGGGTTTGAGAATCGTTGACAAGCTGCCTCACCCTGTCCAGGTGGCCTGTCTCTGCTAGAAATGAGATTTCTTGACATTCCTAATCCAATTTTATGAGACAATGGCAGAATAAAACCAAGAGTCTGTAATCCAACTCCATGAAAACCCACTTCTATAACAAGGACAAAATAAAGCTTTAATATTAGGAATGATAAAAATGCATTTATTATTGTAACAGATGTTGAACATTTACCTGATAAAAATTGCTGAGTATCAAAAAGTTTGCATGTCTGCTCCCGTTCCAGTTTATTAGGCCTGTCACTGCAAAGTGCCAGAGGACCATCCCAATAGATTCTGCTTTGGCAAAGTCTCTTAGCATAGAGCCCATCGGGTGTCATCCAGAGTATTACTCCTCTTTCCAGGTGATTTAACATTTTTTCTATGTTTTTTCTCTGACTGTGATCTTCCGGATAAGGGAACAGAACTTGATCCAGGCAGCTGACCTCATAATTTTGACCATGAGATATCCTACAGCCCTCAGGACTTGAAGTTGTAACTTCTTTTACAAGAGTTTCATGGTAATATAGACAGATATGTAATCGGCAATCTGAAAATATACATATATAAAATTATTGTACCATTTGACATCAGACAGCTGCACTTTTTGTAATATCTGCAAACAAAGTGATCCACTAGTAATTTACTAGAGATGTCAGATTAGACTACTCCTTGGGTTTATTGTGTAAAACTTGTTAACTTACTTACAGCCCAGATCTATTCACATTATTTGGAAGTTAAATTCCCTTGCATTCAGTATGGGTTTTTGCCAAGTAAATAAGCATAAAATTGCAATCTCAATCTCAGCTTCAGTTTCTCATCTGTTACCAAGTCATCAGGATTATTAGGAAGGAAAGTAATGTATATATATATGCCAGAATGTGCAATGCACACACACACAAACCAACAATTTGTTGTATAAATAAGAGCAATAAAACTAGCCATTATTATGACCAAGTAATTCTGAATTCCAGTTTAGGAATAGGTTTTCAAAAAGATACCAGGGCATGCCATACATATAACCCTAGGCTGCAATTCTAAACATACTAATTCATGGACACCACGGCATGAATGGTGGGGGCCCAAGTCCCCCAAGACCAGACTGGAGAGCTGAGTTCCACTACCACCAAAAATATGATCAGGCAAGAGGCCTGTATAACTGAACTTCCTTCAGGAATTAGCAATCAGATGTGTACTAAAAACAATCAAGCGGGGGGGGGGGGGGACTGCCATTGTATTTGAGTCTTCTTAGAAGTAAATAAAACTACAAGCAGTCTTTAGCACACTTAGGGTGTAAGTGATGATGCTCTACCACATGTTTTGAATTGCTTGAACTGGCTGTTCACTCCATTTTCTGGCAACCACATAACATACATGCTGTCACGAACCAGCCTAACCCTTATCTATGCCTACCCACGCCTTTCTGGGTTGCTGGGAAGGGCTACTGTTTTTTTTTAGCGTGGGTAGGATCACTGTTTTAGTCTGGTTTCCGGAATGTGCAGTCACCAGTACTGGGCCAAAGCAACATTTGTAGGCGTATTCCCCAACAATTCAGTGCTATGTCACTTGGGTAGCAAGCCAATGAAATGGTGTGTTACTTTTCAAGAAACAAAAACAAATACCGAGCGTTCTCCTGCTCCCTGCAAAAGGGGTGACAGGGTAGACTGCAGAGGGTGGTCTTTTTTTAAATTCCCCCCACCCCTTTTCTTTATAATCCACCACTGTTTCACTTTGGTGTCAAACCAATGAAATGATATATCAGTTACTAATGAAACAAACAAACAAACAAACACAGCTTTCATCTGTTCCCCATAGAAGGGGAGATAGAAAAGGAGGGGAAGGTGAGACAGAAGAAGAGGCACGGGGTGGGGGGGGAAAATCCCTTTTTCTTCTTCTTTTTCTTTACAGTCCAGTGCTGTTTCACTTTGATGGTGAATGCAGACAACAGGGGATGTCAAGGCACGGAGGCAGAGAGGATGGAACTAAATAGGGTAACTTGGAGATGCAGTGTGGCTTCCTGCCCTGAAACCACTTGATCCTTATGTGTAGATGCACAGATCGTTTTGTATCTCAGACTACACTTTCAAGCAACCCTATTTAGCTGAATCCAGCCTGGGACAACTTTACTGTTTAGTCATATCCTTACTAAGCCGAACTGAACCTTATCAGAAGGGACAAGGTACTTTGTCCTTCCTCTGAGTGCACCCCAGGACATTAAGATAACAGTTATGATAACAACAGCAGGCAGTCTGTCCTACCCTGAAGGCCCCTAGAAAATGTCTACACTCTTTAAAAGTAGTTTTCCTGAGCCAAGGAATGGTCTGCTGGAGCTGCGAGAACTGGGAAAAGTACTGAATTAACTATTTTTACTCTTGGTACTGGTACCCCACTGTAGAGCAAAGGCCTACAACACTGGGACTCAGAATCATCCCTGAGTGAGCAGCAACCATGAAACGTATGGAGTGGTGGGTGATTTTTTTTCTTTTTGCATTCTTTATATGCTCTTAAGCTGTTTTCTCTCAGTACTTTAAACAGTGATGGTTTGGTTTCAAATACCTAATTGCAAGATTTAGGCTGGAAAATGCTATATTTGTCCACATTATAAATTTGACATTCATTTAAAAAAATTATTTATAGTTTCCTACCATTTAACTTCAGTGGAGGACCTCTTTGGGTTCTAATTTTATAGGACAGGGGAAAGCTTTTCTCCATCTACCTTCTCCACACTATGCATAATTTCATACAGCTTCATAATATTTACCACCACCACCTTGTTTTCTAGACAAAATAATCCCAGACATTGCAAACATTTCACACAGGAGTTACTCCAGTCCCTTGATTACTTTGACTGCTGATGCAATTCACTATGGATTTGCAGAAAGGCAGTATGATATTGGCAGTTCATTTTTTATTCCTTTCATAGCCACTCTATAACTTTTACTTTGATCAGTTACTACTTAAGTTGTTTTTTTTTTATTCAGGTGTACATACGATTGTGATGACTAGGGGGAGGATTTCTATGGCATGTTATGTATATTTTTGGCAACCTATGTTTGAGTTTATAGGTGGGTTTGAACATGTTTATGAGTAATATGGTGAGAAAGGCCAAATTACTCATAAACATGTTTGAACTTGCTTATGGGTTCAAATGTAGGTTGCAGAGGAAATGTGAAATATCATAGAAATCCTCCCCCTGATGATGGCCATCTTAGGAATGAATAGAGTAGGATAGATTTATTATTTATTTAGTCCATTAAATAATGAGATGGAAAAATACATCTAATGTAGGCATGTGTGCCAGCCTTGAAGGCCACCCCCACCTGAAAAAAAATTCCAGGGTCCCTGTTGATCTTCTAGGTCTTAAGACATGAAACATGGTGGGACTTCTTTTTCAGTTTATTCATAAGATTTTACTGCACTGCATCTAAGAAATTTATTTGGAAAAAAAATGTTTAAGCACTATTAGGCATAGTGGGCCCTCTCATGCACTGGGTTTACCAATGGTATAATGTTCTTTGTTGGTCCAAACTTAACAGAAAATATCGGATAGCTCCCAAGCAGCAGGTCCATGTCTTTTGGAGCGAGTTAACAAAGATGGCTATTGAATAGCTATTTATCTGTGTGGATGAGGGGGAAATCAACATTTACTGTGTTCTCATTTGTGATAATTAAGAAATAGGGACATATGTTGAAAGTTCTGAGAATTTTCAAGAATTCACTGTGACTATTGAATGGTTTACATACCTGACAGTGGAAGACCTTCACCAGACCTTATGCTTGGCTCTATTGGGATCCCAGGAGCCTGAGCCTCAGGTGGAGCACAAGCATAAAAGGTTCCAGTTACCTGACAACCTGTTTTTAACAAACAAAACCCAATTATTTTTGCACTTTTGCCAAGCAATCCCCAAACCCTAGGTTTCCCTCCCTCTGAACTATGCAAACCAGCACCCTAAAAAACCCTTTTTTATATTGAATGCCTTTTATTTATCTTCTGTTTAAGAAATATTTTCGTACTGCCTTAAGCAGAGCTTCCAAAGTGGTTTTACAAAAATATTGGCATCTTGGTAACCAACTATAATGGCTTTATCTCAGTACAAGTGTAGTGTACTCAAGCTATAGCATCTAGTACTAAGTAATGATCTTATCACTGCACTGGGGCTGCACCAATAATGTTAGGGATTCTAGTGCTTCCACAACTAATGTTATTGCATCAGTGGTCATATCTGATAGATTTTAGTACTCCTGTCCTGTCCTTTCTTCATGCTAAGCACTGCTTCAGTGGTGCTTAAAATAACCGTTAGGAATGGGATTTTCAGAATTCTAGGACTTCTAGTCTCAGAATTCTCCCAGGCAGGCTTCTGGGACTAGGACAGGAGAAAGAAGAAGGCAGAAGTCTTTCTACCATCATTGTTTGCTTCATTCCATGTACATCGACTGGTTAGAAAAGAACACCTTTCTGTCTCACCGCTTGCTGGAAATCCCCCTAGTGCACTATGGGAAGAGCAGTTCAGTGAGAGCTCTCCCTATAGAGTTTAATAGGTAGCAAGACTACCCCCCCCCATGGTGCACTATGGCTATCCCCCCCCAAAAAAGATTAAATTTTGAGTGGTTTTGTTGCAGATGTTCAAGTTCACAAAGCTCTGAAGAATAAGATAATTCAGCACTGAAAGGTTCTGATTACATTCATCTAAATAAGATGTCTTTGTTTACCAAGCTTGCCTCACCAATTCTTTTTTGGACCTACAGAGTAAACGTTCTCCAAATTTCTAGTGCAATAAAGCAGTTTTCTTATTTCAGGTGTTTATTGTATTTGGTTAATCAGCACTGGCCAAAATCCTGTTAGTTACACCTGCTGGCGTAACACTATTAGCATAACATTCAGCAGCAAATTGCTGGCAGTTAAGAAGTTAGCACAGGTATTTCCTGTTGCATTGTAGTTGTGTGACTCAATAGAAAAAGTCTATTTAACTTGTAGCAATTCACCACTGAATGTTATGCTGGTGGTGTTATGTCAGCAAGTGTAACTAATAGGATTTTGGCCACAGATTCTCAGAACATAATCCAGAGTTAACCACTTCTAAATCAAATACATAGCACTTGTTTCAGTGGGAATGAACCATACACACGTTTCCCTTTACAGCAGAGAATTAGAAGTCCTTATATATGGTTGCACCATTTTTATAGTATGGTTCCTTGCAGCAGTAGGAACTCTAATACATAAGCAGGATTCTCCCATTTTCTGAAGCCTGCCCATTCACTTCAATAGAGGGGAAAGCATTATGCACCCAAACTGATGCATACATCAAATTGTATCCTTCACTGAAGTTAATGAGGAAATCCACTTACTAAAAAGCTTCAAATTCACAACTACCATTGAATTCACATCCAGTGTATTCAATAAAGAGCCATCCATGACTTCTTTCTCAGTGTAAATAAAAACTATCTGTAGCCCCATGTTGACTACCTATATATCTTACCATTCTGACAGGCTGGACCTTGCCAATGATGGTTACGAGCTGCAAAAGGCATGCCTGCACACTGGTACGAGATATCAGGGTGTGACTGTTCTGGAACATATTCTCTCCAGTTACGATCATGAGGCATCATGTAGCTTGGCACCTATAGATTTCACCAAAACGTTGCATAATATTTTAGCTATAGTCACTCAGAGAGAGAATGAATGCTAACTCCTGTTCAACTTTCCATACAACCTGACCAGATACCACTCTCAGACTGTCCAAGTGCAGATATATCAAGATCAGTTAACTAGCTTCTGGATTTATTTTCAGGTCAGTATTTACTACTATGTTCAAGAGTGAAGCCTGGCTATCTTTAGCAGATTGAGAACACTCATAGACACATCTACTTTAAAGGAAACTACATGGTGTTCAAGGAACATGCCCGGGTGAATGGGTACAGGACAGCATCCTCAGTTGCTGCATTCTGCAGCACCAGCAGAACTTAGACAAAACAGGGTGAGATTCTACTGCTCCCTTCTTGGAATCCACGCTGATTCCAGCTCCACTTAAACTGAAACCCACTACCCTATTATCCTTGGGTGCAACAGAGAGAAGGACATTTGTCTACTGAAATCTAATGTATAGTTTAGGCATGAAGACTCCTTGCCTGTTCTCTACATTTTCCAGATATTGAAGCTCCATGTTCATATCAATAGCAGGCTTGGATTTCCCCTTTTGAATTCTCATGAACATGTGAACCTGCCTTGCATTGACTCTACTCTTGATTTTTCCTCTGGCAGAAGCTCCCCAGGGTCTCATCCACAGTTCTAGCATAACACTAAGGCAATAGGTTCTTAAAGCAAAGGTGCCACGGACCTTACACATAAAGAGCACTAGTATTATGGATGGAGTGTAGGTCCTGCCATTAAGAACGGGATGATGCAAAGCCAGAGATCCCTCCAGTGGAATCTGTGTATGTAATTGATGCTATTGCACAAATTCATTGCTATTTTAAAAATCCTTTTATTTAGTTACAGGAGGAGGTAATTATAAGAGATGTACCAATATTAATTTTGGGACACCAAGTGGCAGAACAGAAATGGAACAGAACATGATGCAAATACTGGTATAAATAATCTTCCTACAAATTTTCTGACCCTGAAGCACTATGAAATATTTTGAGAATACTCCCTAACCTGTGATATTCTTTGCTATTCACTTCATATCATATTGCCGATCAAGGTATGTAACAACCAAAATATCTGTACATTTTCATATTTTACACACAATGCTAAAATAAATGACCCTTACCTGAGACTGTAGTGCAGTATATGATGAATTCATAGAGTAAGCATTATTCATAATTATTTGTGGATCTTCCATAGTGAGCTGTTTTGCCCCTGTGCATATATAAATGAAAGCAGAATGATATGAAGAATTGTGGAAAACTACGATACATAGAAAAATGATATACTTAATATTTTGCACTACTTTACATCCATGAAATTCTTTGTTTATTTTACAAATGGAAGTCAGATTTGTCCTTTCTTCATTTTTAAACTATCTGTGGCCAGAACTAGATGAAATATGTGCAGAATTGCTATGACAATATAATTTATTTGGCTACAAAATTTAGTAAAAATTAACTCATTTAAAAAAAACTTACAAGGTCTGTCAACTTGTTCCCTACATACAGTTCCAGTCAAATAAGTAGGGGAGAGAGCAGAGATGCATCTTGGTTCCACCATTTCCAGCAGGTGGCCTGCCTCTGTAGCTCACACAGTTTTAAATGGCACAATGATCCTACATGGCTACAGTTCAAACTCCCCCTAGAGATGTTCAGCCTGAATGGCTGCAGGGATTGGTTCTGGAAATGTGGTGGAAGGGACAGGGCAATTGACCTGTAACCCTTTCCCTGCAGCATTGTTGGAACTGTGTGAGAGGAAAGAGTGGATAGGGCTCAAGTGCTTCCTATGTCGTTGTAACCCTGTATAAAAGTATATATATTTTTTCTATTACCATATTTAATTGCCTGAAACAATTATACTACTGTTCATCCCACCACCACCCAGCACCATCTCAATAAATGCACTTATTCTGTATAAAGAAAGTTGCCCTACCTTTTTTTGCACCTTCTGGTACTATTCTGTACACTTTATATGGATCTGATATATCCAGCTGGCTTCTTTCAACTAGTTCTTCAAAGTCATTGCTCTTATTTAAAGCACAGCGCAAACGTGTTTTCCATGTGGGAGGATCTGGCTTATCAATGCCTTCTCTGAATTTTCCTTTAAACAAGGCCCATGCCTAAAATATTAACAAACAAAACTTTTTAAAGTGTTTTTAAAGTTTGGAACTTATTTCCATCAATAAATTAAATAATATAATGACAAGTGTGTTCCACATAGAAGATTTTGGGGAGGGGTTTTGCTGGGACTATCATGGGATTTTCTTTTGTCACTCTAGGATTAAAACATCCATAGTAGTAATTCAACCTGAAGTCTAACTATACAGGACAATCCTGTAGAATGAACCAGCAGGGAAAAGAACCCAGCACTGACCCAGAATTCATAGTTACTATTAGACCAGATGTAAATAGCTAGTTGGTGATTTTGTCATTTATTCCATTGCAAAACAGCATGAAATAACCAACACATGTTTTCCATGAAGTCAGGTTGCCAGTTCAGAACCTGGAATCCTTCCTGTTTCTTAATCAATGTGCACTTATGAACAAGGATGCTACCCACTCCTGTATTGTCTGAACCTTGCTTTCAAAGGGGTGGGCAATTGGGACTGGGATGGAAAGCCTTGATGCACTTTAGTAGCAAAGTCCTCTGAACTTCCCAGTTCCAGTCTAATCCCTAGAATGTCCCAGAAGTAAACTGTAAGAATGATCTGGAAGCCAAGAGACAAGCTTCTATTTCCAAAGCAATGGTGCAATATTAGTTTAGCATGCAAGGTTCACTAGTTTTAAATGTTTTTGAATGTTTCCCTTGTACTTGAAAAACTTACCGGGAAAAGATGTGCCATATGGATTCCACTAGTGGTGTTAAAGAGCTGCTTTTAAAATTTACTTACTATTAAAAGTAATTAGTTACATTCTTTCTAGCAGAAACTAAATAGCATTGCTCCAGGTAATGTTGTTTGTTAACAACAAATGAAAGGAGTTGAAAGACATAGTTATGGTGCTTGCTAAAGTTAATGGCAAAGTCTGCAATTCTGTTCAAAATTATACACAAGTCCCATGGATGTCTCTATAGGGTGTAAGTGTATGCAACCCTGAACAGGATTACAGTCCTAATGAATCAAGCCCTGGGGCAGTTAATCAAATGGGGAAAAAGAAAATTGTGAAGCATGGAAGAAATCTTCCAAGTGTGACAGGAAGGCAGCTTGGATGGCATTTTAATTCAGGATGCCAGTTGGATAGAAAAGATGGGATCATCTCTTCAATAATTTAAGTGATCTTTTACTTTAAATGGTGTGGAAGAGGCACTCCAGGAGAAAACATTTTCTTAATTTCATTTTTCAGACAGTGAGTCGTCTTTTGCTTGCTCCAAGCTGCTTCTTGGCTTCTAAGAACCATCAGACTTATGAATATTAAGTGTCATATTGTTCATGGGGTTTGCTCCTTTTGCCTAACTATTTAAACCAGGGTAGGAAACTTGTGGCAATGGTATTAATTTCAATAACCCTCCATAAGTGATCAGAGAGAGAGAGAGTAAAAAAGAACAGTGGGAGAGAGAAAAAATATATCCAGGTCTGGCCTAAACTACCACCACATTCAGCCCTTCCCAGTGCCCGCATGAAGCCCCAAACTGGTCACCACCGAAAAATAAAAAGTACAATAGAAAAAAAGACCCCTTACTCTAATTTGCCACATTTATAGCTTGCCTTTATCTTGAATGAGGAGCATGTAAACTGGGTCTGACAGAGACAAAGTCTAGAGCTGGATGGAGAAGACCTGGAGTGTATCTGCACTACTAGTTACAGCAGTTTGATCCACTGTTAACTTCCATGGCTCCAGTCTCCAGAATCCTGGCTTTTGCAGTTTGGTGACATACATAGATTTCTCTGCTATAGGGCTCCAGTGCATCCCCCTGTACTACAGCAGAGTCTTCTAAGAACCTTAGCAAACTACAGATCCCAGGATTCCAAAGAATGGAGGATGGAGGTGTGTCAGTTAAAGGAGTATGAAATTGTTATAACAATGGCCTGTTGGCAATACACTCATGGATTCAAATCTCAAATTAGTCATTAAATTTGCTGGGTGTTCTTGGCTATCTTTGTCAGTGTCCTATCTACCTTTCTGACTGTCGTGAAGATAAAATAGGTAACCCCATGTACATGGACTTCATCCTTATGGATGTCCGCTACTAGATGCAAGAACGATTTCCACTGTAAAGAGCTATGTTTCAAATTATACACCCGACATGATGAACTTCCTGAGGGTGTAGTCTTGTTGTAGTCAGCTGAAGCAAAATTAACAGTCTTGTGGTGCCTTAAAGACAAACAAATTGATTTGGGTGTAAGCTTTCCTAGGCTGTCCCTCTCAAAAGAGATTGCAACAGAAAAAGTGGACTTCCACCCACAAATGTATATCCCAAATAAAACTTGTCAAGTCTTTAATGTATCACAAGACTCTTTGTTATATGTGGTGAACATGAGTGTGTAAACCAACCCTGATTTTCAAGTAACATCCCTGATGTTTAAGCATTCTTATGAACAGCAAACTTATACCTCCCTATTACTGTGAAAACTTTGAGTGCAGCTGTGATCATCCACAACCCAACACACACACCAAGGGGAAAATACATGCAATATTGCCAACAGTGTGAGTGTCTAAATATTATACTTGTCTCTTTGTGAAAGACCAACTCATTTGTTTTCTTCCTTTGTAACCTCCCTTTTGTGTGCTTAGTGTGCACAGGATCACATCCAAAAGAAGGACCATCCTTTTTCCAGGCAGATTGTTGGATCCTTGGAACCTTTGTACTGCAGAGCTAGAAGGGATCCTATGGATCATCAAGTCCAGTCTCTCTCAAGGAGGCACAGTGGGGAATTGAACTCTCAAACCCTGGACCTAAACCACTGAGCTATCCAGCAGTCCTGCCGGTGGTATGCAGGATTCGAGAGTTAAACTCTGCTTCACACATGCATGGACCTCATACCCATAGGATGGGAGAGGTGCTTCTGCGGCCCTCACGCTCAAAACTTCTGGAACCAATGCCCCCTTCATGGTAGGCTGGTGTCCCAGCCCGCTTTCCATTCCCACTTTGGGGCCGGACAGTACCTTGAAAAGAGCAGCGTCCTCCTCCCGGTTGTAGTCCTGTTTGCCCGCATGCTTCCAGGGGATGCGAAAGATGCTCTTCTCCTCGTTTTCCCACACCAGGCCCGGGTACTTGTTGCTGTCAATCTGCTCGATCAGCCATTGCCGGAGTTTCCCGTTGCCGCAGCTCACCGAGCTCATGCCGCCGCCTTCGCGGATGCTGTGGATGCCCGTGCTGGTCGTCCTGCCACCACCGTCCAAGTTCATGCCAGGCGCCCAGCCGCCCGCGCCGCCACCGCTGCTGAACGAAGGAAGAGAGCGCGGTGAGTTCCCCCCCTCAGTCACGCGTGCAGTAACAGGAGCGCGCGAGCGCGCACACACACACACACACATACGGGGGGGGGGAGAGAGAAAGAGGCGCGCGTGAGGTCCACAGAAATTCCCTCACTCTGAAGGCATCCCTGCTGGTCCTCTTTTGCGCATCCCAGCCCTGCCTGCACAAACGCAACTCTTTGCATCAAAGACACTTCTTGCATCAAAGGAGGGGACACGCGTCCTAGTATATGGGAAAGAGAAGTCGGTGCATCTCTCAAATCCCTCTCGAGCAAATTCTTGTCTCCACTCACGCTGTTTCTCTCGCACACTCGCTGTGTTCCCCCCTCTTTCTCTCTCAGGCACGCACACACACAGAGAGACACACTCTCCTTGAACTCTTGCTCTACCCGCACTGGTCGCCCGTTTCGTCTCCCCCAGCCTCACCCTCTGCGGGAGAAACGTCTTCCACTTTAGGACACCCTTAGGCAACAAGCCCTGGGCCCCACATTCAGGTCTCGGTAAATCTACTGAAGACTCTTGGAAGCTGGTTTAGATGCGACAGCTTCCTTTCGAAGCTGCTGCGTCCAAAGTCAAGCCGGCGAGCTCACGCCCGAGGGAAGATGAAACAACAAGAACCAGAACAGCAAATCCGCTCTTCGGAGGACATTTCTGCTCTCTCTTGTCTACCTGCGCGACCGGGGCCCAATCGTCCCTTGCCCGGTTACTTTCGTGCGTCTTCATCATCCTCCTCCTGTCAAAGACGCAGAAAGTTCCCTACCTCCCCTGCTCTGAGCTGCTGCGATGAGTGCCCGCAGGGGCTCCACCGACAGCGAGCGTTTCTCAGCCCCTTCCCCGACAACCTGCGCGACGTCGCCTCTCTCCCCTTTCCCTCCCTCTCAGGAGTCCAGAGAGCGACCCCTCGGCCCTCTGGCTCTGCCGCGCCGACGAAGAGCCGCTGGCTTCGCTCCTGCGCCGTTTCTGCAGAATACGGCCCCCAAGCCCTGCCCCGGTGGCAAAAAAGCGCCGGCGGCCTCTCCTCATGCGGTGCCATCGACAGCGTCCCTCTCCGTCTCTTAAAGTTCACTGTTGCTTTAGCCGCTTTCCCCCAGATAGTCCACTTCTGCAACGTGGGCACCTCACACAGCCAGCCAGCCCTGACCTTCCCTCTCCCCCCCCCCTCTTTCGCTCTCTCTGTCTCTCTCTCTCACATACACACACACAGACACACGTACACCCTCGACCCTTCCTCACACAAGTCCAAGAATCCAGTGTCTCTCTCAAACGTCCGCTCGCAGTCGCACCTTGCACTCCAGTCGCCGTCTTCCTCTCTCTCTCTCTCTCTTCTCTCAGGCAGTTCAAAAAACAGCCGCCAACACCGTCGCTACCTCCCCTTTCCCCCCCCCCACCCCAACCCACCCCCGCCCTGGCCTCGCCACGGCTCCGCGGGAAACTCCTCACATTCAGCCGCCAACGCCTCCCGGGGCCTGCTGTTGCTGTCATTCCCGCCCTCACACACTCGCGCACGCACACAGCCCAGGAGAGGACGGGACGTCACCTCGCGGCGGCCACCCACAGGCCTCCTCCGTCGCCGCCTCAGCGGTGCACCTCCGGTCCTCGCTCTTGTGCCCCATTCCCCTTCAGCGAGCCCGGTGGCGTGCCTGGCGGGAGCGCTGGCTCGGCTGGCGGGGGACTGCCCTCGGCAGGGCGCGGAGTCCGTGGCCCTTCAGCCTCCTTGCTAAAGCTACACTCGCTTACCTATCCTGCACGGACCTGTGGCACCTCAGGCGCCTTCCTGTGGTTCTTGAGCACGTTTTACCGGGCAGCGTGAAACCTACCTGCCAAGAAAAGGCGCCCAGACAGGCTCGCATTGGCCATCGCTACCTGCATACTCGCTCTACCAGCACGTGCATTTAGCGTCCCTTCCTCTGCTTGAAGTGAAAGGCCATCATTTCCGCCTCTTGGGAATGATGGCGTTTCACTTCAAGTAAAGCTCCGGGCCTTGGAGGCCTTTACAGGAGGAGCCGATTGCTTCAGCCCGATCTTCCTTAGTTTCTCAGAAATACCTCCCAGTCCTTTTGGCAAGCGAGCTCTACTGTCTGGCTGAAATGGTGCCTGAACCTCTGTCCCCGAAGTCCTTCCCTGGCACGCTTCGCCCTCCTCACTGGCCTGTCCCTGTCAAAGACCTCTTCACCATCGCACTTGAGAGTAGGGCCCAAGGAAGCCAAGGGAAAGGATTTCCCTGTGAACTTCCCAGGCGCTGCTCTGCCTTGCACCCTCTTCCAGTCACCCTGCGCGACCACCAGTCACTTGGCGATGCGTTGGGGCGGCGTCGGCCGAGGTGGCAAGGCCAGCCTGGGGGCAGTGCGGCTGCGCTTGGAGGCCAGAACGGCTCGCCCCAGCTTTGAGCAAACAGCGGGAAGATGCTCTCAGCCTTTCCTGTGTATGCATGAATAGTAAACACACCTGCAGGTATTTATATAGTAACAAACGCGGAAAGGGGGCGTGTAGATTTCGAAACAAAGCAAATCCCTTTCAGTGGGCGATTCAATGCTTTGAAAACGTCTTTGTTTTCCTCCCCTAAGATCGGCTGCGCGTATAAAAGCATCGTTTATAAACCCAGGCGCAGTTGCTCGCCGTCGATCGAACCGCGAAGCCAAACACCGTAAATAACCTAGATAGACGCTACACATCAAGAAAACTTCTGCCAGTCAAAGTAAGAGGCTGCGCAGCGCAGGGCACAGGAGAAGAAAGAAACCGGCGCTGGATGGGGGCCACCTTAGGCTACAAAAGGCAGTGTGGTGTTTGTTATAGGCTTTGACACGTATAACTGGATCAGAGGAGACATATTGAGTTCTATGGGCGGCTTACATTTTTACGCCGTTTTTCGGTCTATGCAATTGGATTTGTAGCGGCGGTTGGTCTCACGGAGAGAGGATTCAGTCAGTCTCCTTCACCGCGAACTGTTTACCGTTCAGTGCTCACAAAACCAGTCCCTCTGAGAAGATGATTTAAACCTGCATCTGCTTCCTCCCTGTATCACTTTTGTGAACGCCACGCAGCCACATTCTCGTTTCAAATTACCTGAATCCACAATCCAGCGGGGGTTCTTTTGCCATTACTACTCAGAGGCTCTCAATGTTAACTCCTAAAATGGACCGGGATTAATTTTGTCCATTTTTGCCTGACAAAAAGTTCTTGAAATTCAACAGTTGGTCTCGCCTTGCCTTTGCAATAGGCAACGCGAGCAAGTCCCTAGTGGTCGAAACTAAATCAACTGATTTAGCCTCGTTTCAAAACGCAGCTACGGATTTTTGCTCTGTCTGTGAACCAACAAGCACCCAGCCCACCTTCTAATAAATGCTAGAAAAGATTTGGTGATAACAGACGGGCAAGCCTATGGACTTGGTGCACACATTACTTTTTTCCATGGTAATCATCCACACCTGAGTGAGAACCTAAGAACGGCTCTGCTGGGTCACAGCCAACATAGAGCATCCTTCTGTTTCTCACAGCAGCTATTAAACACATGCTTCCAGGGAGCCTATTAGTAAGATATGCAAGTGAATGCTTTCTCCCGAGGTTTGTCCCAAATAACTGATAGTCAGGAAGGTACAATGCTTCTGAATGTGAAGGTTCTATATAGCTACGGTGTGTCAAAATGGACAGAGTGTCGAACTCGGACACAAGTGACCGAGATTCAAATACCTGCTCAGCAGTGGAAACTTGCTGAGTGTATAGCAATGGTAAACTAGTCCTCCAACCTCTCACACACCTTGAAAACTCTGTGAGGGTCACTATGAGGAAGAAACCACTTGATGGCACATAAGAATAAAAATATTTTCCTGTCATGCTTAATAGTCATGGATAAACGTGCATGCCACAGATTTCTCCAATCTCCTTGGAAAGACCCCGACCACATCCTACTGAAGCAGTGAGGGGCTGTTTTAGATGGCTCCGAAAGCACCGCCGGAGTAGAGAGGCACATACGAGTGCCCTTAGGATCTGCCTCATTATTAGAAGGTAGAATCTTCTGGACAGGGACAAGGATTTCTCTCTCCCATCCCCCCCCCCTTCCTTCTATTCTTCTCATCTGTTTCTGAACTATCGCTGTCCATTAGTTAGTCGACAGGCAAGTACTTAGCACGTACATGGAACTACATGTCAAAAACATTATCAAAATATATTAATCAGCTCACTTTTCTTGCCCTTCACAACTTATCAGAACAAGTGGTGTGAGTAGACAGAAAATCCCAAGATTGGTTTGTGGGAAAGCAATTTGGGTTTAAAAGCAGGACTGGAGGGGCCTTAAAGTTAATATTAGCTTTCAACATGTTCCTATGCTATTGATACAACTTGCAGTACCACTTGGGACCTGTGTGGATGTGGAAGATTTCCAATCTCCATCTTTAGGATTTATCCCCAATAACACTTCAGCTGCCTTGTTCAGGGATTTACTCATTTTTGCTTTCACCTTGGCAACTAGAGGTTATAACTCACCTCCTGGTGCTGAAAGCTGGAGGTGAGGGAGGAAGGAGGGGTAAGAGTAGCAAAGCCAGTCTAAAAAAGTCTACATCTAACTCCACAGGTGAATAATGTTCCTTCCCCAGATAATTTCTTGTTTAATATTCTGGAGCAATTTTTAAAAAGCTAATTAGCATTTGTACAATTTACTAACAACTAGTAAATACTGGGTACATTTACTATGTAGTAGCAAATACTGCCAGGGGCAGTACATGCTGGTGTTGCTCTTTTGGCTATCAAGAGGAAGCAATATTACTTCCACTTTGTTTTGAAGATGAACAGATATATCATCACGTCATCATGAGTTTTTGTGGGATAGAGCATCTGACGAACTGAGCAGCTCCCTGGCCCACGGATTCTCATGACAAAAGTCTGTTCCTCTCAGTGGTGCCACCAGACTGACGGTTCTGCTTTGGCAGGCATTAGGGTTGCTTGTCAGGGGAAAAAATATAGTATGGGAGAACTCCCGACTGCAACAGAAGGGATGAAGAAATGTCACGGATTATGTGTTTGTTTGTTTTTAAAACTTCAACGGCGGGCATCGCTTACGTGTAGTGGTCCAAGAATGCTGGGCGGAGTAGCCAACTTTCGTGTCACACAGAACTCTTCCCCCACTCCCGTCTGAGGGGGAAACTGTATAAAGCTGAAAAGCATGCCTCTCGACCCGACTAACAAAACAGATCTTTAAAAGTGTCTTAGATATATATTTTTTGCCCTGGAGAACGCAGGACAAATCACTCTTACAGCTAGGGTTGCAGTGCTAGAAGTATTTGCAAGGGAGTAAATCCTACTTAATTTACGGAGTCACTTTGGAGTAACAACGATTTGAGTGTCTTCTGCGTGTTAACGCGCAGCCCGACCTTACGCACTTTAATTCACCAGTAAAACCCACAGCAAGGGTTTGTGCCTTAATGAAGTTTTTAAAAACTGTGCCTGTTTCCTCGGACGGGTTCTCCTCAGCTGCAGTTGCTCGGACATGTGTGAATTTAGAAGCACGGGGAAAAGATTTTTTTTAATTATTACTATCATTGCCTTTGAGCGCATCAAATCAGGCGTAAAGAAACCAACAGCAAAAAGTCTGTATGAGCTGAAGGGGGCGGGGGGGGGGATCCTGTGAAGAAAGCGGCTTGCGGCTTGCTTCCAGAAGGCTATACTATACAGAAGAAGAACAAGAAGAAAAGTCAAACCCGGGGATTTAATTTCTGCATTTGCAGGAGCTTCGCTGGAAGACTTAGAAACCTCACGGGCAGGCTGCATCATTCTAGGACATCACCGCGTGACGAAAGAGTCCTGCATTTTCTTTCCCAAAACTTCGCCAACCGCCTCTACTTTGCAGAGAAGAAACTAAAAAGAGGAAAACGCATACTAAGAGTCCCATTTCTAGACATCCTTCCTCTTCCCGCCCAAGCTGACCGACAGCCACGACCAGGGCGAAGGATGATGGGATTCTGAAACTAATCAATCTCAGACCTACGATTCTACTTCTGTTTTACTTGCCGTTTGCCGCCCCCCCTTCCCGCTGCGCCACACGACGCGATCTTCCCCTGTAGTACTAATTCATTTCATTCATAAAATGCCGCACACGCGACGTTATTAGGCAAATAGCAAAGGAAGGAAGGGGAAGTGAGCGAGCCACCAGAAAAGGACAAAAAAAACCAAAAACATGCAACCTGCTCGAAAAGCTGCAGGAGGAAGCCGAGGGGGTATTTTAGAACACGTTCTCAAGCGTGATCTGGAAGGGGGGGAGCGTTTGATTTTTAGTTGGAGAAGTTTTACTCCAAATTGAAGTCAATTTCCTGAATGGGTTGCACCTGTGTACAACGCCGTGCACATGGTAACGTGTTATTCGTGGCGTACAATCCAATGAGTATTTATCCAGAAGTGAGCCCCACTGATTTTTTAAAGGGTTTCTTAAGAGTACGTCTGTATAGGACTGCAGGCACATATTTGTACCCCCACCTCCGCTTCCTCAAGAAATGACAAATGGAACTTTCCCCATTTATTCCCACCACTTGGGGCTGAGAGATAGTAAGGGCTCAAGAGCGCTCAAATCAGATTTGTCAGGTCCACTTTTCGGAACTGTGGCCATTATACCTCACTGTCTCTTCGCCCCCTTTTAGCAGCGGCTGAGATCCTCCTGTGCAGAATGGGATCCGCGTGCTTATCCCTCATCCGCAGGCGGAACTGCCTGTCCTGTATTTCGCGCCTTCGCTAGCCATCAATACCCAATGGTCTCCCGTTACCACCACGGGCATCACCAGTGGGCATCGCGCTGCCATTTGGATCTCTTTGGCGAAAGAGACCCGCCGTCTCGCACCCGATCCTGTGCCCGTGGGGAGAAGTCCCGTGGGAGTCCGGACGGCCGAGTCAGGGCGCAAAGGACCATTGCCCTGGACATCATCCGCAGAACACTCCCGGCAGAGAAAATTCAGCAGGGAAGAGCGATCCCTTTCCCGGGTGGAAAAACCTCCCTGCTTTTTGCCTGCCCGAGCCAATCCGCCTCCCCTATTCCCTCCCACTCGCCCACACCACCCAGTAAAGATGGGTTCCTGATCCCTCAACCCAACCGCCCTCCCAAAGTCTGCGATGCGCCTGGGCAGGGCGAGGGGTGGGGGTGAAGGCACTTACTTACCTCTGCCTCTTTCTCGAATGGTTTCTCTCTCACTCTCTCTCTCTCTTTCTCTTTCCTCCTTCCAGAGCCTTGAAGAGGATGAGCGCGGCACCGGCTTCTGAAACCGATTAATCAGATTTCAAACCGTGAAATAATAACCGAGCAGCGAGAGAGGGAGCGAGGGAAAGCGGAACTTTCTTTTATGACCGAAGCTGAGAGGCCGGACTGGGGGGGGGGGGTGGTTGTGCTGCGGGGGAGGGGAGGGGCTCGGGGAGGAGCCTCACCGCTCGAGTGGCCCGGGACGGCAGGCGGCGGAGACGAGGGCTTACGGGGGTGGCTTCCTTAGGCTAAAAGCCGCCCGCGAGCCACTGAAGAGCAGGCGAGAGACCGCCGCGAAAACATCGGCAGGGAAACCCCGATTCCATCACACCATCTGTACGCTTGAAGTGCAACTGTGCGCGGATCATAGTCACACGCACGCCTACAGGATTCCTTCCCGAAGAGGAAGGCTCCTGTCTTGTCCTGTAAACACCCACACGTGCGTGTGTACGTAAGGGCTTGTAGGCACTTGTGTGCCTGCATGTTGGCCTCTTCTCTCCCCCCCTTTTAACAACGAGGAGGCTGCTCCCTGGTGCGACGTTAGAGGGCGTCCTGGATTCAGAGACGTCCATATGGAGACGTACCTATTTCTCTCCCCCCCCCACATCTTTGCCCTTCTCCCTCCCCCGCCCCGTGAGCCCTGCTCCGAAATGTCAAGTGCCAAGGATGTTTCAGCCCCTTCCCGTAGAAGTCTTTTCCTGTACGTGCAGGAGGGCTCCTTCACCTTACTTGTCCTTCAATAGATGTGCTACCGACCTATAGAATACTACAAGACCCATAAGTCTGGGCATCTGCAGATAGAACTGTGATGAAACTTCATCAGGAATGACTGACCAGGACGCCACGCAGTCACGGTCCAGCCTCCTCCTAGTCATCCTGCGTATGATAGAGGCAGATGGAGCCGCCACAACAGTGGGTTCACTTAATGGTGAAAGGAAGGCACTTTGCACATGGCCAGTGGCCCTCTTTCCTTGGCTCTGACTCTTTCCTTTTCTAAGGCTGAACTCTTGTGTTGAAAACCGATGCCAAGATTACTCATTTGTTGCCTTTCCTGTAGAAATCGCATTCACATCAAGTTATTCAGAGTAAGTGGGGCGGTGGACAGCTTAGACGTAACACTTTTATTTCGAAGTGGGGGGAACTTGGGTAGCCCGTCCCCCCCGCCCCTCTCTCTTGGTCTCCACAGGTATCGTTTCTTTTGGCTAACTGGAAATGTGAACTTATATTGAGTTCGGAGTCTTTACGTCCTCCACTCTGTGGTGCAGATGTGTTGAGATTTTGATATGAAAATGTATTAAATATTAATGTTGTATAGTTAAATGTAAAATGGCTGATTTTACCTGAGTCACTGTACTGATTGTATTCAGGTGTGGGTATCAAGGATTAAGACTTAAAGTTGTACAGCTTTGGTACATGATGAAACTTTGTGTAACAGAAAATGAAGTAATGTATTTTCTGATTGGTCACAGAACTGTACATAAGTCATGTGTAAAATGAACGTCTTTATCTGCTGTAAGTCAGATCACTTTTTCCTATGCTGTGTGTTTCTTCATGTCATGTTATGCTGCCAGAGGAATGTCTATTCTCTATGTATATATGTAAATAGACTAAGTTGTTGGTTTTGCTCTCTCAGTGTCATAGTGTCATAAGTATCTTTGCTAACCAATACCTCCTTACTCTGCTGAGGTTATGAGAATACATGTTACAATCAAAATTCTCAACAGGGTTATGGGCCCAGAGGAGATTGTTTTTTAAGCAGATAAGTGCTGAATGTCTGGGGAGGAATAAACACGTAAAAGCCAAGGCTGAAGTTGGAACAGAGCTGAGGTCTGATGGTGCTGAAGTAACTGAGAGTGGAAGTACTTCAGAGGATGAGGAGCAGACTGTAACAGCAAGTTCCATGATGCAGCAGGCAAGTGGAATAATGTGTACAAAACTAAATGACACTAATTACATGTCCTGGTCATTTAAGATGGAGATGTACTTGAGGAAAGAGTCACTGTGGCAGTATGTTGAAAATCCTCCTGATGATGATGATGATGAGGGACATGCAAACAATGATAAAGCGAGAGCCACGATAATATTCTGCTTGGAAGATTCGCAACTGACTTACATGAGGAATCTGAAAACAAGCCAGGAGTGTTGGCAGGCACTCAGGAATGTCTATGTACGAGATACAGGTGGGTCTAAAATGGCTGTGGCACGTAAACTATATCGCAAGTGTTTAATGCCTGGAGAAGATGTGTCTAACCATATTAAAGAGATGTTAGATTTATTTCTCCAGCTGCAGGAGCGAGGGATGGAGTTTGACCAGTTGTACCAGTGTTTCGTGATTCTGAGAAGCCTAGATGACAGCTGGGAGAATCTGGTGATAAGCTTGGAGAACATGCCAGAGAAAGACCTGACAGTACAATATTTGTCTGGGAGACTTGTGGAAGAGGACCAGAGGTGATGTGATAAGGCGGCGGAGAAGGTCGTTTATCAGCGTAAACCGAGAGGGTTCGTGGATGATGACTTCACAGCCAGCCAAGAAAAAGTTTTAGCTGTTGAATGTTATAATTGCGGCCGTACTGGACATATTTCTAAAAACTGTCCCAGATGTGACGGAGTGGAGAAAAGAAAAAAGAAGATGTTTAAAGAGCAAACGCGGAAGCGTGAAGGTCATTTGGCTATCGTTAAAGCTTGTGAAAACAAGCAAAGTAATTTATGGCTTTTAGATAGCGGAGCTTCTCAGCATGTGTGCCAGAGAAAAGAGTTGTTCACAAACTTAACCCCTTCAGCTCAAAAGATAGTGAAGCTAGCAGATGGAAAGTCAGCATCTGTAATTGGAACAGGTTCTGTGTACGTAAACTGTTTAAAGCAAACTCTAAAAATGTATTGTGTGTGCCAAGCTTAGAGAATAATTTAAGTGTATCAAGTCTAGATAAAGACGGCTACACTATAATTTTTGAGAAAGGCAAATGCAAAGTAATGAAAAATGGTGCACAGGTGGCAAATGGTTATCTAAAAGATCATCTATATGTGATGAATCAGAGCCAAATGAATGAAGCCATAAATGTGGTTAACAACTCGGAACCACATGAAAAGTGTATACATAGCCTACATAGAAAGTTAGGTCATGTAAGCTTTGGAGTTTTAAACAAAACTAAAGAAGTTGTTCACTGGAAGGACAGATCCTGAAGCTGAGGCTCCAATACTTTGGTCATCTCATGAGACGAGAAGACTCCCTGGAAAAGACCCTGATGTTGGGAAAGTGTGAAGGCAAGAGGAGAAGGGGACAACAGAGGATGAGGTGGTTGGACAGTGTCACCGAAGCTACCAACATGAATTTGACCCAACTCCGGGAGGCAGTGGAAGACAGGAGGGCCTGGCATGCTCTGGTCCATGGGGTCACGAAGAGTCGGACACAACTTAACGACTAAACAACAACAACAAAGAAGTTGTGTCTGATCTAAATATTAAAAACTGTGAGAAATATTTAGATTGTAACATATGTAAATTAACCAAGTCAAAGGCTTTTCCTGTGAGCAAGAAAAGCAAAAGAGTCAGAGACAAGATTTTTCAGTTGGTTCATCTTGATGTTGTGGGACCATTGCAGCCCACAAAAGGTGGTAATAGGTTCTGTTTAACTATAACAGACAACTACTCACGTTATAGCTATGTCTATGTAATGAAACATAAGAGTGAAACTTTCCAAAGATTTAAAGATTTTGTTGCCATGGTAGAACAAAGATTTAGTACTCCCGTAGTGTCTGTTCAGACAGATCGAGGGGGAGAGTTTTTAGCACGTTGTTTTGTAGATTGGCTTAAGAAAAAAGGCATTCGTCACAGGTGTACAAATGTAGCCACACCTGCTGATAATGGAGTTGCAGAAAGAAGAAATGGAATTTTGCAAACAGTATTAGACTCATTACTTGCTGATGCCAAGTTACCCAGAAGTTTTGGGGTAAAGCCATAAAATGTGCTAATTATATTATGAACAGAGCGTGGAACTCTGCAGTAGAAAATACACCCTATTTTCTATTACATGGGAGACAACCTTGTTTGAAACATATGAAAATTTTTGGTTGTCATACTTGGGTTCATATACCCAAAACATGCAGGAAAAAAGGTAGCCCTAAGGCAAGGAAAAGGGACGTGGTGGCGCTGCGGGTTAAACCGCAGAAGCCTCTGTGCTGTAAGATCTATAGATCTGCAGCTGTAAGATCGAATCCACGCGACGGAGTGAGCGCCCGTCGCTTGTCCCAGCTCCCGCCAACCTAGCGGTTCGAAAGCATGCAAATGCAAGTAGATAAATAGGGACCACCTCGATGGAAAGGTAACAGCGTTCCGTGTCTAAGTCGCACTGGCCATGTGACCACGGAAGATTGTCTTCGGACAAACGCTGGCTCTATGGCTTGGAAACGGGGATGAGCACCGCCCTCTAGAGTCGAACACGACTAGACAAATTGTCAAGGGGAACCTTTACCTTTACCTTTTAAGGCAAGGAAGTTGATTTTCTTAGGCTATCAAACAGGAAGCAAAAGTTATAGATTTTGTGATCAGTATGGAACTGTGATAATTAGCAGGTCAGCTAATTTTTGTGAAAATGAGAATTGGTCACAAATTCATGCAAATAGTGAAATACTTTTGCCATTGTCTAAAGATAGACAAGAGAGGTTTGAAAATGAGGAAGAACAAAGTGAGGCATATGAAGAAGGAAATGAAGCTGTAGGAGGGGAACATGAGACATGTAGTGAGGCTGAGGAAATTGTTCCAAGACGCTCACAGAGGTCTAATTTTGGTGTTCCACCTGAGAGGTTTACAGCATCATATGTAAATATGGTAATGTCTGAACCAGAAAGTAATGAGCAGATGTTAAAATTGCCTCATGCCCAACAAGAAAAAATGGTTGGTGGCAGATGGGTTCACAAGTTGAAGACATTGCCAGATAGTACTCAGCAACATAAGGCACATTTGGTGAATAAAAGTGTTATATTGCAGCCAAAGTAAACATTTTAAGTCAGAGTGCTGCAAAACCTTGCAAAAGCACTGGAATGGTGTCAAAAGAGTGCTGAAATATTTAAAGGGAACCATAGATTGCAAGTTGAAGTTAAATGCATCTAACAATCTGAAATTAGAGTGCTATGCAGATTCAGATTGGGGTTCATGTGAAACTGATAGAAAGTCAATTTCTGGAATGGCTATCAGTCTAGGTGAAGCTTTAATAAGCTGGAAGTCTAGAAAGCAAGGTTTAGTTGCCACAAGCACAGTGGAAGCTGAGTATGCTTCATTAAGTGATTTATGTGGAGAAGTCACATGGTTTGTGCATCTTGTACTTAAAGATGTAAACATGCAAATTGATTTACCTGTCACAGTGCATAGTGACAGCACCACTTGCATTCAGTTGGCAACTGAGAGTCAAATAAGAATAGAAGCAAGCACATTTGCATAAAGTATTGCAATGTAAAGAGTGCTGTGGATCAGAAGCTGATAGATTTACAATATTGTCCAAGTGAAAATAATATTGCAGACATTTTCACGAAGCCATTGCCAATGCAGAAACATGTTTATTTACGCAGTAAGCTTGGTCTATACAACAATTAAATTTAAGGAGGGGTGTTGAGATTTTGATATGAAAATGTATTAAATATTATTGTTGTATAGTTCAATGTAAAATGGCTGATTTTACCTGAGTCACTGTACTGATTGTATTCAGGTGTGGGTATCAAGCATTAAGACTTAATGTTGTACAGCTGTGTACATGATGAAACTTTGTGTAACAGAAAATGAAGTAATGTATTTTCTGATTGGTCACAGAACTGTACATAAGTCATGTGTAAAATGAACGTCTTTATCTGCTGTAAGTCAGATCACTTTTTCCTATGCTGTGTGTTGCTTCATGTCATGTCATGCTGCCAGAGGAATGTCTATTCTCTATGTATACATGTAAATAGACTAAGTTGTTGGTTTTACACTCTCTCAGTGTCATAGTGTCATAAGTATCTCTGCTAACCAATATCTCCTTACTCTGCTGATGTTATGAGAATACACGTTATAATCAAAATTCTCAACAAGATACAGATTCAAACCAACGGAATCCTCTAAAAGAGGAGAGAACTTTTACTCTTTATGATCTCTGAGATTTCTGATCGCCAATGGTGAGAAGCGTGCCCCTCTCTATATTGGATCGGACCGAGCTGTCAGAAACGTTTACATCGTTTGGATCATGACCCAGCGGGAGCATGGGCATCCCCGGCTGAATTATACTTGTAACGACGTCATTCTCCCATCACAGAAATTAACGTTTCTCGGTGCTTTCTAAACTCAGCCCTCCGGTGTGATTCCAGGAGCAAACTTCCTTTGTTCTGAAAGAGCTTCTGCTAACAACATTACATCTGTTTTCCAAATTTTCCATTAACGGATGAAGAGGTGATCAACAGGGTCTTGAAACTAGTGTAGAAATCTGTGTAGAATTTTAACAAGAACCTATTTTCAAAGTGTCTACTCAAAAAGCATCACACTGCAATTGTGAGCAGAGGCGCCCCATGGAAGGTTCAGATTTCTACACAGCAGTGCTTGGAAAAGGTTTTGGGACTACAAGGCCCAGAATCCCCCAGCTGAGTTTAAAAGAATTCAGGGGAGTTGTTGGGTCTAGCCCTGTGGATCCTGTCATTGGTACTTTGGGTGCTTCCTGCCCCCACAGTTCTGTGGTTATGCTGGCTGGGGGAATTCTGGGACTTGATGTTCCAAAATGTAATTTCCCCTGGCTTTGCTGTAAGGTTTGGAGAGTTGAGCCTCTTACTGAAAACTTAAGATAGACTTGGTCATATGCTATGTGGCTTCACTGGGGTGCGTGTTCTTTCTTTCAAATACAAATAACACCATTCCCCCCACCCAATCAGATTTCCTTGTTCCCTCTGAGCTTCACTTGAAGTCATAGTGAAGGGATTTTCTCAGCACCAATACCTATCTTAACTGTCCCTGTTATAATGTGAAGTATTTTGGATGGCTTGGTCTTTAAGATCCATTAGTTTTACATATTTATTGAAATTTTATTTACATATTGGATGTTAAATATTATTTGAAACAAACTTACTCCCCTTTTTCTTAAAAGTCAAGACAACTTTACATTTATATAATTCATTTCTTCCATAATGGAACTTACAGTTAGAGATTGGGAAAGTTTCTTTTTTTGGATGACAGTTCCCAGAATCCCATGCTAGGCATGCTGGCTGTGGGCATGCTGTTTATGGGATTTTGGGAGATAAGCAGCCTTTCCCATCTCTGATGATACTTAGTGCTGCAGTGAAGCCAGAGCTAGGAGGGATTTGAGTGTTGCGCTTTTTGATTAGGAGGGACAAGGATGTTATCTGCCACCCCACTCTGGCTCCCCTATTTGTTATCCTCAGTTAACAAAGGGGAAATGTTATTTCTTAGCAGCAACACATTGTTGTGAATTTCCTCTGTTGAAATGCAAAGTATGTTGCAGTGGCTTGGTCTTGAATGAGGAGTTAAAACCTACTAAATTTACAAAAGACCTACTCACCATCCATCATCCCATGATCAGAGGACCTTGTTCTTGCTGTTGCTACTGCTGTTTTTATGTGCTGTCAAGTTGTTTCTAATTTATGGCAATCCTATGAATTAGTGACTTTCAAAAGGTTCTGGCATTAGCGGTCCTGTTCACACCTTGCAAATCGAAGACTGCGGCTTCCTTTATTGAGTCAGACCATCTCTTACTTGGTCTTCCTCTTTCCCTGCTGTCTTCTGCTTTTCCTAGCATTATTGTCTTTCCAAGTAATTATGTGCCCAAGGTACAACAGCCTTGGTTTAGTAATTTTTGCTTCTAAGGAGAATTCAGATTTGATTTTAACTAATAATAACAACAACAATATGCTGCTGTCAGGTTAATTCTGACTTATGGTGACTCTTTTCAGGGTTTTCTAGGTAGAGAGTACTCAGATGTGGTTTACTATTTCCTTCTTCTGGGGGCCCCCTGGGACTGTGCAGCTTGCCCAAGGCCACACAGGCTGGCTCTTCTCCCAGGAGGCACAGTGGCAAATCAAACTCCCAACCTCTGGCTCAGCAGCCAGATACCTAACTCACAGAGCTATCTAGCCAGCTTGATTTGATCCAGCCCCCACTGTTTCATTTTTCTGATGGTCCACAGTATTTGCAAAGCATTCATTCAATATCACATTTCAAACAAATCAATATTTCCACATCAGCTATTCTCATTATCCAACTTTGACATCCTTATTCAGAATAGCATAGTAAGGAACAGTGGTTCCTAACCTTGGGTCAGATGTTATTGGACTAAAACTCCTAGAAGCCTTCACCACTAGCTGTGCTGGCCAGGATTTGTAGTCCAACAACATCAGGGGACCCAAGGTTGGGAACTGGTATAGATGATCTTCACATTGGTCTCCAATAATACATCCGTACATTTCAGGACGTTTTCTAATTCCTTTTCCTAGTTCCATAAACACACTTATGAGTTTGACTTGGGGTACCCAGTACAGATGTGCCTGGAACATCCAACAGCCCCAAACAAGTTCCTTTGTAATTAAGTCATTATCCTTTCCTAACATTTTAAATATCAGAAACATGCACCTCTTTTCTTCCGCCATGATTTTGCCCCCATGTGAAAGGTGGCTGTTATAATCAGAAAGCTGAAATGTTACCATTTCTGAGAAATGGTTGTGAAGTATTAATCTGTGAAGGCAAACTAACCCTCATAAACACAGGAGTAAAAGTAAAGTGCACGAACAGAAAAAAAAAAACCGATGCATGCCTATTCTAAAATAAATCTTAACAAGTTAAGTGAGAATAATTCCCATTGTATAGCCTAAGAAGCCTCACAATACAATTACCGACAGTGATGCTAACACCTGAGAAGTATAGTGTTAGTGCGCTCAGTAAGTGTAGGATAGAAATCCTGAATCTTCAGGCTTTCCAGGAAAAAAAAAAAAAGGCTTTAGTCACAGTTTGGTTTTGTGTGTATGAGTGTCTGTTTGGTTGTCTCAGTTGAAAGAGACTGCTATGCATAGGAAAGCCCATTTTGTTTTCTCGTAACCACTCTGTTAGCCACTACTAGCATCTTACACTTCTTTTAAGGTCAACTTCACAGCTTGCAAGAAATAGTTATTGTTTCTTCTAAACCAAACCTTTCAGAATGGGCCACAGGGACGTTGCTGGGGAAAGGGGAGCCGTCATCCACCTCCCTCCCCCCCCCCTTGTCCCTGTTCTCCTTGCTGTGAACACCTAAACCACAGGCAGGAATTCAGCAAGTGTCACTTTCTTTATCACTTCAAGGGGAATAACAGTTGCTTTATTCTCACACGTCTTAAAGGCACAAGAATCCTTTCTGGAATAAAGCAGCAAACTTGACATCCAACCTAACATTTTGTCATCACTGTAATTTTGGCGGGAGACGGAAATTGTCCAGCCATTTTCACTGGTGAGTCAATGCAAAAAAGCAGAGATCTGCACCAAACCCAAGCTTTAGCTCAATTTAGTGCTTCAGAAAATGGCTCATTTCTCATTTCCAATCCTGCCTGGGTTGAACTGGGTCCCAAATGCAAAGTGAGTTTAGGAAGTAGAAAACTGCATGGAACAACCGAGATAGCTATTGTTGTTTTTCCTTCAGATGGAATTCACAAACGTAGTGAGCCTTTGTGAGGGTTGAAGTCTGCCTAACTGCTCACAGATAAATGGATGGATGTGGAAGCTATCCCCCAAAAAGAGTGTGTTCTTCTAAATTCCTTGTGGACCTTCGTTCTCAGAATGACTGCCAGTGTAGACCAGCCCTAGTAAGAAGCTCAAAAGTTTTTAGAAGAATAAGATCAAGGGAGGAGTCCTGAAATGTTTCTGCCTATTCGTGTGTTTCTCCCCACCACCCTTTTGAGGTGTGGGTGTGTGGGTGTGTATTTTAATGAAAAAGGCATGTATCACAGAGGTAACACTCTTCTTTACAGAGAACTGTTCAGGTCAAAAGGATGGTTGGAGAGGCTACAGAATTATGACGAACCCTAGCCCTAGCCCTAAACCTGCTATTGACATTCAGTATGCTGGAATTTCCTGGTGGGTCAGAAAATGCCCTAGAACTCATTGATTCACACCCCAATTGTAATAGATGAACATTAAATCAAATTTGTGTCTGTTGTTGTCACTGTTGTTGTTTGGTAAAGTTCTACAATGTATTCAGTATTGTAGAGAAATTTTAAAAATATGACAGTTCCTAGCCAGAAAAGGAAAGCAGGTAGGGGAAGAGAAAGGAAACAAGCAAATGAAGGCACCAAATTTTACAAGCTACATAACTGAAAGAACACATCTCATCTGCTTTCTGTAACTATAGCTGCAGTGTTTCTTTTGCTGTGTGTACAGGGTGTCCTCCAAAGTTAAAACAAAAAACAACAAACCCCACTGTATCATGAGAAGTCAATCTGAATAGTAGTAGTATTAGCAGCAGATGACAAAATGTAAACCATGTTAACTTTATCTGCATATACCAGGCCTGTACATCTTGCTATTTCCCACACTGAATACCCAGCCAGCCTTTTGGGGGGCTTGATATACTTCCTGATTCTGTCATCTGCCAGAAAGACAAAACAGGGAAGTGATACTGCATCTAGCAAGGTGACTATGTTTGGCAGGTAGACTCCATTTTGTTTGTTAGGTCATCATCTTGTATAAGACACAACTTTTATAATAAGATGTATGAAACCCCCAGAGAAATTTCCCTAGGACTTTCACCCTCTCACACTTTCAGCAGCCACAAATTTTCTTTGAAATTTGGGTGGACTTTGGAAATTTCATTAGAAATGCTTTAAATGATCCCAGCTTGGTTTTACCTTTGAAGAAGAAATGAAAATATGGGACATGCTATCATATAATTGTTTAGAAAACATATGTTCTTGTTTCTGTGAAGATTCTCAGTCATCCAGGTGAGGTTATCTGGAAGTTGAGTCATGGCAACTGGACTTCTTCCTTATTAGGTTGAAACATTTCAACCTATAGCTTCGTCAGTCTGAGGAGAGTTGGTGGGAGACCCCCAATATCTCCACATTGGTTTCATTTCCCCCTGGTCTGAATAGGCTCGTTAGAAGGACAAAGGACTGGGGGTGAGGGATAATCCCACTTCTGCAGTCCTTCTCCACCCATTGTCATGGGTGGTTAACGATCGTTAACAGTGGTCTTTCTGGTTTGTGTGGTCTTGTTATTTTCAAAACCAGCACTACATTGCTTATATCATTGCTTATAACATGTTACTTTCAAATTCTGATTCAGAGGTACACTGCTCTAAAACCTAACCAGGTATTCTCTATTTCTGACTAGCAGTGGCTTTCTACATTTTAAGACAGACTTCTTTTTTCAGCACTTGCTCTGTGAATCTTCTCAGCAGAGATACCAGGGATAGAGCGCAGAACCTTCTGCACACAAAATGAATGTAGTTGTTCCTGTCCCTAATCCATATATTTATCTACTAGTTGTTTAATTATTTTTGCTTGACCCCACCTCTCATCCAAGTTTGTATGCTCCTTCCCATTTTATTATCTTCTCCAGAACTTTATGGGGTAGCTTAGGTTAAGGTATGGTCTAACATCCTGTAGCTGGCAAGGCAAGGTTGAAAGGATATTATGGATGTGTTCCTCCCAGGCTGGCAGGCTCTTTGTCACATGACCATTTTTGCATTAGTTGTGAGATTGGTCATGTAGGGAACTTGCTAGAGGAGCAACATTTATAATATGTCCCTTCACCCCACGTTTAAGGCAACAGGATTCTAGCCATAATGACTACCACAGCAGAGTTTGCAAAAATTAGAGCTAACATTGCTCACAATCCCCAGTAGTCATGCTAGGTGGGGGATTCTGGGGAATGAAATTTTAAAAAGTAAATTTTTGAAGCCTTGATCCCTTCGCCCACACACACGCACTCCTATACCCCCTCATGCCTGTACAATAATTCTGGCTTTCCAAAAGGAGCTAGTGAGCCTGAGATTTAGCTTCCTGATGGATTTCTCACCACACAATTTCAGACACTGTACAATGTCAGGTCTTTCCAATTATGGTGAGGCCATATAATAAGATACATGTGTATTGCCTTCTCTTATGATATTTTCTTTCGCAGTTTGGTAATCTTTCATAGCTATGTGCCTGAAACATCTCCTCAGGTATCCTATAGCTGGTCTCAGCCTTCTTGGTGGTGGCTACTTTGTTGTGGAATTCTTTTCTGGTAGAGATGTGACTGGTGTCTTCCCTCCACAGCTTCAGAAAACATGGCTGTTTACACAGGCCTTTCATTGCCTTACCTCATATCATCAGCAGCAGCAGCAGTAGCAGCACTGTGTCCTTCTGCTGCCATCATCATTTGTTATCTTGTGTCTATAGTTAGAATGGGATTGGTTTTCTACTGTTTGTTGTTTTAATTTGATGTTTATTATTGAATTTTATTGTTGGTTTTCTTTTTCTATGTCTACGATGTGATGTTGTAAGCTGCTCAGAGTAGTAGCCTGGCCACTAGATGGGCAGGGTAAAATTTTAAATAAATAAATAAACCGACCCACTCCCCGGGATTAACTTAAGCGTTTGACTTACCATTGAGCAATTGGGACAAGCTGTAGGTTCTTGGCCAGTACATGCCAAGACACCCCCAACTGCCCGGCTACAAAACAAAAGTGAGCTAATTTGCTAAGATGGTTTGGGACAAGCTCCTTTCAGAAAAAAAAAAGCCATTTTTTCTCTCTTAAGGGTCCACTGCTTCTAGACACAGAATCAACGTCTCCTCTAGTGAGGCCCTTAGACATGCTGTTTTTGAATATTATGCCTCACTCAGGGCTTCCCCGCCTTACTTCAACCACCTACAAAATCCCCAGGGGGCTGAGGGGAGTTCTTGAGTTCCAGAAGAGGAATCTACAACTTTGCGTACGTTGCTGCTTGAAGGGCTGGTGGGTTTTTTCTTTTTCTGCCCTTGTACTTCCTGCATACCTGCTAATTTCATGTCTTAATGCACTTATTGTTCTCTGCTTCTACCATTTACTGTTTCACACAGTTTTGTTAGCCATCTTGAAGTGCACATGGAAGGCTGGGTACAGATTCTTAAAATCAATAAATAAAATGACAGTAGAAATATTTATTTCTGTAAAGAGTAGGGTAGCCGATCATAACCGATCTTGCCTCCATTAGGTGGAGTATTGTTAGCCCATCACTTCAAAGTCTTCACTGCCTCTGTTTCCTCCATGTATGTTCCTTCTGGGAATCTCTAAGGAGGTTGAACTGCTGAGAGGCACTGAAGTTATTGTTTATGCTGTTCTTTAATTCATAACCTGCTTTTCCTCTTTCAAAAGACAACTTACAAAAATATGCCTAAAAACAATGGCCAGAATCTTTTTGGCTTATGCAACTGTGGAAAGGCAATTGTGTTGGCTTCATCTCAACACCCCAGTAGTCTCTCTTTCCCTTGGCTTGTGTTCAACCTCTCCATAAAACAACAGACATATGAGACTGATTATGAGTGTTTTAAAACAACAAAAGACTATAATGGTTTTATTATACATATGGCCTAGTGTGATATTTTTCTTTAAATAAACAAACATTTAAAAAAACCCAGTTGCTGTTGGGATAATAGTAATAGTACTTGGAATTTCCACCCCAAGCATCAAAATATGTTTACCCAGTTATTGGATAGGATTCTGAGATGTCACCAACCATACCATGGTGGTTTTATCACCCTGCCTATGGGTCTCAATCTCCCAGTGGTCTAAAACTCCTGCTGCTCTAAGCTCCTATGCAGGTGAGAATGATCACCAGAAGAAAAATGTCAGTCACTTAAGAAACAGAAATTGACTGAGCATCAAAGGGAGTGGGTGGTGTTACATTCGTAAAAGACTAACTACACAGCTACACCCCATGAAAAAAGGAAATCTAGGTTCATAAGAGACCACCACATTTGTCCAGTCCCTTACAGAAAAGGGTGACTCACAGTCCTCAACTGCTATTTAGGAAATGGTATGATCATGCAAAAGCAGCAAGCCGAGATGGTCCATATTTGTGCAAACTCTGTAGCATAATGAATATCAGGGGTTTTTATACATTGTTTGCTTGTGGTTTGAAATAATTATGACTACCAGTTGCAAAAGCAGGGATTAATTTTTCTAGAACAAAAATCTACTTTTATAATAGCCTTCATGTTTTTTAAATATGTTCATCATATTTGCAGGACATTGAAATATATGCACATTGTGACCACAAATGCCTTTGTCCAGCTTTAAATTATGTGCCAGTGGTGCCCCTTCCCAGGGAAGGCAGATTTGACTCCAGTGATCCATTACTTACTTGCCTCTTGATTAGATGGCTGCAATGCCCTCTACATGGGGCTGCCCTTGAAAAATGTTCAGAAGATATGGCTAATGCAAAATGCAGCAGCCAGACTGTTGTCCGGCATGTGCCTTAGAAACAATAGTACACTGGTCTTGAATGAAGTGCATAGGCTTCCAGTTTGCTTCCAAGCTGAATTCAAGGTGCTGGTTGTGATCTATAAAGATCTAAATTGTCTGGAGGAAGGCTATCTGAAAGACTGCCTCCTTTTGCATGTACTTGCCCAGAGTTTGAGATCATCAATGGGGGTCCTGTTTTGTGGCTCCCTCTCCGAGAGGCTGAATTGGCAGATATCTTAGATAGGGCTCTCTCTGGAGCAGCACCTCAGCTGTGGAATTCCCTATCTCTGTTGAGCTTGCAATGGGCCATTAAAATTATTATTCCAAAGGTTCTTTGGTCTTCAGGATTGTGTGTATGTGTGTGTGTGTGTGTGTGTGCATGCTGATTTTTGTTTGGATCTGTTTTCAAAACATTTTTAATACCTTAAAAAATACTTGATCTCGTGTAAATCTCCTGCCATAGCAGTTTTCTGAATGCTTCAGCTGCAAACATCTGTTTGTGACTAGCCTATGAAACAGGACCGTCACCATGCATGAGCAGGAAACCACTAGTGGACTTATGGTCTGCACTATTCTCTCTGTCTAGTCTGCATCAGTGTACCCTACAAGCTTTGGGTTTTTATTAGCTGGCAATCTTAACTTAAAGTCCATGGTCCTTTCTAGCTACTCTTTTTACAGCTGTCCAATCATTCTGTGTTGGTGAACTAACTTTTCTGCTTAGTATTCCTATAGAAGTAGCTATATCCGGTCCGGTAGTGGTTGTGAGGGACAAAAGCTTACCTATTGCTTTTCTGCATTTACTATTATTTGGTAAAGGTTCACTTTCCTCCTTGCTTTTTTAGAAAATCTGTGTGCATGGGTGTTGTAACATTGTAGGCATCTTGGAGGTCTCATGTCTCCAGAAGCTCAACTGTCTTTTGTTTCTGATTTAGCAAATATCCATCTGCCTCCCTTTCAATTTTAGTGCCCAAATAATATGTTGCATCCCCTAACTCTTTGATTTCTTCCTCTTTGTTAAGATGGTGTCCAATCTATTTGTATATCTGTTCCTTTTGAGTAGCTACAATTAAGTCACCTGCATAGGCAAGAATGAATGTCCATTTCTGCTTCCGATATACAAACATTGATTATCATCACCTTGCCTGAAGCCTTGTTGCAGTAACATTTTCTTCAGTTTCTTGTTCAGGCTTTAGCAGCTTGCTTCAGTCCATACAGGCCTTTTTTTAAGTTTGCATACAAAATCAAGATGTTTCTAGTTGATGAAGCCAAGGGGCTGCTCCATATACAGCTCCTCTGCAATCTCGCCATGTAAAAAAAATGCATTATTGACATCTAGGTGCTTGGCTTGCATCTTTCTGGAGCCTGCCGCACTCAGGAGCATTCTTACTGTGCTGTGCTTGACAACAGAAGCAAAGGTTTCATTGAAGTCTTTTGCATATTTCTGTAGGAGCCCTTTTGCAACTAGTTTTGCCTTGTAGCACTCCACTTCTCCAATTGTACCCTGCTTCAGCCTCTTGCATCCGATGACTTTCTTGCCTGGTGGTAGCTTCGTTAGTGCCCCCATCTCATTCTTGTGCAGTGCTTCTATTTCTTCCTTTGCAGCTCTTCTCCACCTGACAGCTTCAGCTGCTGGTATCTGTCCAATCTCCTCCCAGGTTACTGGCTTGTTTATCTGCAACAACCTTGAGATGTTGGGTCATGATGAGCATCTTTTGGCGGACTCTGGAACATCTTATTGTGTCTCTTACAGTTCAACAGTCTTGATATCTCCTTCTGTGTCCCCTTCTATTAGTGTACTACTCTCAGCTTGTGCATTATTGTCTTCCTGCCTCATATCTGGCTCAAACGGTGAAGGGATTGGCACAGCTTCATCTAGGAGAGGTTCAACATACTGGTCTTCTGTTCCTCTTTTGTCAGCTTTCATTCATTCATCAAAATGAACCACATGCTTTACACTGACTTTACTTGCTTTTAAGTTCATCATTTTATATCCTTTGCTGCCAGGAGCACAGTCAAGCAAAAGTCTGTTCAGTTCCAGAGTCTCATTTGTGTCTTTTCTGTTTTGATATCTAAGCATATACCAGGCCTCCAAAAACTCTGATATGTTCTACACTTGGTACTCTTTCATCTCATAGTTGAAATGGTGTTTTCATGGTGCCTTTGGTTAGCAATCCTTTTCTGGAAAAAAAAATTGCGTCATGATTGCATCACCCCAAAAATTTGTTGGGCAACTTTGCACCCAAGAGGGATCTCAGCTTTCTTTTGGCTATTCCATTCTGCTCACAAGGGTGTGGAACAGTTCTCTTGTGCAAAAGGCCTTGTTCATCTAGGAAAACTTGTGTGTGGTGTGAAAGATACTCACCACCATTATCTGTCTGGAGTGCTTTGGTTTTTCTTTCAAATTTATTGCTCACTATGGCCATGTACATCTTCAGCATATCATGTATCTCACTCTTCTCCCTCAGCGGGTAGGTGACACCGTACCTTGAGAAATCATCCATACGTTTTAGAATATATCTGTTATGCCCCTGTGATGGGATGTTGAGTGGTACACACAAGTCAGTGTGTATCAGATCCAGTACACAGTACACAGGTGCTTCTTCTCTCAGTCCTTGGCAGGAATGAGGGCCTAAGACTTTTTTCTGTGATACAGTTTATGCTCCTGATTGTGTTGGCTGCATCATGTTGATTTATCTTGATATCTATAATATGTTTTTGGTTTTGAAGCTCCTTTTGGATCTCTCTGTGTGAAGTGATGATGCCACAGCTTCCTCAGATTTAGATGGAAAGGAGAGACAGAGTTGGGTGTCATCCGCGTGTACTGCTGACACTTAACCCCAAAACTCCAAACAATCTCTCATGTATTTTCATGTAGATGTTAAATAACATAGGAGACAAAACAGAACCCTGAGGTACTCCACAGACCAGCAGCCAGGATGTTAAACAGGAGTCCCCCAGCACCATCTTCAGAGGCCTCTCCTCCATGAGGGACCTGAGCCACTGTAAAACAGTGCCTCCAAGTCCCATCCCAGAAGGCCAGGACAGGAGGATACCATGGTCAATAGCTACATGACCTGCTCTACAGTAAGTCCCCTCAGCTTGTTTGGTGCCATCATCAGTTATGGTGGAGGATGCTCTTTTGTCGGCAGTGTTGAAATAAGATTCAGCTGCCAATTGCTTCTGCACATGGAAAGACTCTATCTTGTCCTTCATTTCAGGCAGCAAAGCCCTGCTTTTAAGGTAAAAATGGCTGCCAGAAGCAGGAAAAATGTAAAATATCCAACTTTAAACATGACAGTTGTTGCAGTGACTATATAAAAGGTCAATAAAAGGGAGAAGGGGAGGTGCCAGAAAATGTATCACAAGAGGACTGTAAAAAAGAGGAACCTATAAACTAAGAACAAGTCTATATACCGTATATACTTGAGTATAAGCCGAGTTTTTCAGCACAATTTGTTTCGCTGAAAAAGCACCCCCCTCAGCTTATACTCGAGTCAGTGTCAAAACTACATGTTCTCCCCTGCCGTGTGGGTGTTCTCCAGACTTCCCCGCTCATCTACAGGCACCTGCAGCCTCTGTGGGTGGTCCGATGACCCGGGTTAATTACACTGCATTTTTCAGACTCCGCAGGCAGACATCGTGCTGGGAGGATAATAGCAGTCTATGTCCAAATGACAATGAGACATCCCCCCTTTGGAGCGCAAGCTCCGCCCTCCAATCTTCCCCTCAGTTCCTTTTTTTCTGCCGCGTTGGAAAGACCTATAGGAACACACAGAGCTAACAGCGAGTATTCTCTCATTAATATATCTGTTCTCTATTACCTTTATCATTATATTGGACTATAATCATCTTTATTTTACATCCCGTTGTGATTATCTTCAATTTTACCCTCAATACGTCCTGCGCAGGCGCAGAAAACCCCAACAACCATACTGATACCAAAAAACATCATACCGAAGGCAAGCATACTATCAACATCATCCGTATCAGTACCTCGGCTTATACTCGAGTCAATAAGTTTTCCCAGTTTTTTGTGGTAAAATTGGGTGCCTCGGCTTATATTCTGGTCGGCTTATACTCGAGTATATACGGGGATTACTATGTGGGGAGGATAGAACCTGTATGGATTTTTCTCTTCAGCTTGGGTTTAAAATGTGCAGTATTGTTCTTTTCTGACAAGTATCTAGATTAATGGAACTTATGGAGGAGTCCCCAGCTCTCCACTGATTCAATGGGACTGCACTCTTGCAACTTATTATGCTAAGGAACAGGATCTGGTGCTTCTAGAAGTAATTTTCCCATTTTAAAAGCTTCCCTTCCCCCCCAAGGCTCCCAAAGACTTCCCCTGGGCAAAAGGGATCCCTAGAGAGGCTCAGAATCTGAAGTGAGGGAGGAATAGGAGGTTTTCAATTTAATTAAAATAAAGATTAAAATAAATAAAGATTAGTGGGCCTGGATGATGACATCATCACCATTTGCACACCATAATTGTGCCAACTAGATTTCAGCCTTTTTTGTGTGAACTTTTTGAGGAAGGTTTGGGCCAACATGTTTAGAAACAGGCTATTAGAAGAGATGTCTGGGTTTGGGTCTGGGTCTCCAAGCAAAACCTTTCCATTCAAAACGCCATTATCAGAAAAAGGTTGGCCAGAATCCTCAGGTTGACATAGGCTGCATAAAGCATATGGTATAAGTTGTGGCAGCAAATTGCCACTCATTAACAAGGTGCTGGTTGCATTCCTGGTTACACACCCAATTGGAATGCAACTAGGACTTCATCACTGAATGGCAATTTGCCCCAACAATGTACACCATTTACCTTACCTAATTGTTCATAGGATTCTAGCCCTTAAGAACTGCTGTTTGATCATATAAGGTACACAGTATGGTGTAGGACTCAGAACACCTAGGTTCAAATCCTTGCTTGGCCACAGAACTGGGGCTGTGGAACTGGTAAAACAATTTCTTAAATATCTCACTTACCATGGAAGTCCCATTAGGATTGCTATAAGTTGGCCCCAAATTGACAGCACACAATAAACCATAGCATGGATCATATAGTACTGGATAGGAACATAGGACTCCATAGGAAGTCAGACCAATGTCCCACATAGCTCAAAATTCTTGCAGAAGCTGTTCAGGGTTTCAGACAGGGAGTATGTTCCCAGAAATATCTGGTTATAACATGGATGGTTGACTTTTCCCTCCTTGTATGCTCCCCACCCCACACTGAATTTCTGCACTACAATTTGTTTTCAAAAAAGCCAACTACCAGCTTTATTTATTTATTTATTTGTTTGTTTGTTTGTATACTGCCCATCTAGCTACAAGGCCACTCTAGGTGGTTCACGAGACAATACAATAACAACTTTAAATAATAACTACACAAACAACACAATACTATAAAAAAGCAACAAAATATATTAATCATTAAAATTAGAACAACAAATACAATGTTAAAAAAAATTCTCAATAAAGTCTTCAAGATGGTGGAATCATGGGCTTAAAAGCTGGAAGAAACTCTGGGTTCTGTGGTTGGAACATTTTGGAAGGCCTGTTTGAATAGCCATTTTTTCAGCAGTCTCTTGAAAGTCATAACTGAAGGTACCAGGTGGATATCGGGTGGGAGTTGATTTCATAGGTGTGGCGTGACTGCCAAGAAGGTCCGACTCCTGGTCTTCTCTTTCTGGGCCTCTCCCAGGGTCAGTGTCCTCAACTGCCCAGCCTGGGACAAACAGGTAGGACAGGCAGTTCTCACTGAAAGGAAGCATTCTGCCAAGTATCGTGGTCCCAAAGGTAACCAATATAGGATGGCCAAGATAGGGGAGATATGATGGTATGTATTTACTCCACACACTAGTCTGGCTGCCATATTTTGCACCTGCTGGAGTTTCCATAGCAGCCTCATAGGGAGCCCCACATAGAGACCGTTGCAATCTTGAGAATACCAGTGAATGGACCAGCATTGTGAAGGACCCAGTATCAAGGTAGGGACGCAGTTTTAATTGAAGTAGTTCTTTATGTTGAATTGCTGCAAGGGAGGGACTGGGAGTCATGTAAGCCAGATGGAAAGGTTCTAAGGCCCACATCTGGTCCATGATCCAGGGGTCATACACACACCCCAATGCTCCCTGGTGCAATGTTACTACCAAAGCTCATTTCAGCCAAGCAACAGTTAATATGTGCATGCCTATTATGTCCATGTTTGCTCTGAATTTAGTGAAATTGACATGCATAGGCTTACAGCCTACTTCTAGAAAAGAGTTTTTCCACACACATATACCCCTCAGAAATTCTGGCCCCCACATCCCCTGTGAAAGCTCTTCTGAGGTGTATGAACAGTTGTAACATTACTAATTTGCCTCACTGTCCCAGCACTCAGAAAGGAAATATGCAAGTAGGTTGTGAACATCTTGTTCTATGTATCTGGCAGTTAAAGTTGACCCACAGTTTTCCCCCTCTAACCAGCAGCTGCAATGACTGTTGGCAGCTGATAGAATCATAACCACATCTCATTAGCTCCAGCAGCAAATCACCTTTGCCTTTTGATGAACTAAAATGCTGCTGAACGGCTGGTTGCTCCCCACGGAACAGGAAGGATACTCAAAAAGCTGAGCTTACAAGCATGGCTGAGCGCTTCTCTTATTATTATTATTTTTTTTAAAAACATATCGTATTTGTTGTCGTTTTTAATATAGAGAGATTTAAACACACGAACACAGAAACCAAGGGAGAGAAAACATTTAGACCATGTGGAATTCAGAAGAGATGGGGTGAAGGAAAGTACTACCTCAGAACTGATGACCAACCCAAAATGCAGCAATAACAGATGAAAGAACTAAGTACATTCCATCCCTTTATAAAACCTAATTTCTGCTTCCTTAAGACCCACAGCTGTTGTTTTGTAAAAGCAGTTCTTCGCATTGCTTCTTTTCAGATAGGTTGTCCTTATGAGAATCGTTGTTCCCCTCACACAATAGGTTGTTACGTTGCACATTATTAAGGAATTATATATTTGGCAAGGGGGGGGGGAATAGGGAAATACTGTGGTTCCTCTTTGTGGCCAGTTCTGATATTGCACCTTGCAAATACCTAACAAGAAAATAAAAGACAAAACCAAAGAATTGTTTTTAAAATTTGTGTGTGTGTGTGTGGGGGGGGGGAGATCCCTGAAAAATTCCTGTCAGCATGTCTTCAAATATCCTTTTAAAATAACTTTCAGAAGTAGCTAGAACTTGTTACTCACTGCACTAAAAGTAATGTGTAACTGCTCACTACCTTACTTTTGCTCTCACTTTCTGACAACTTAGTACATTACTCCTTTCCTTCAAAGTAACTATCTTACTTGCAACTAGTAAGATCTAGGCTTCTGGTGCAGCCATCCCACTGCCCAGGGATAAGGCCCTGTGCTACTTTCAGGCTGTCTGCCACCAAGGCCTTGTGAAGAAACCAAGACTTGTGAGACTTCAGGGAGGAAGCTAGATCATGTGGCCTCAGGTTAAAATAAAGCCCAGCTAAAGGGAACCATATAGTTAGCTTCGCAAGTAGGCATTGTTCACTGCATATTTATACCCCCAATTGCTGAAATCTCTGTGCAGTAAAAACAAAAGTGAAAAACTGTAAAACAAAAAGGGGGGAAATGAATACTATAACATGCATCAATATAATAAATAATGTGAAATGTAAGGCAATTCATAGAATGAAACCAAAGCAAAACGAACAGCAGAGGACAGCACCAGGATCCAAGAGCACCAATGTGTTTTTTAAAAAATGAAAGATTAAAAATACTATTCTTTTGTGTCTGTTCATTATGGAAAGGAAAGACAAACAGCCTTCTGGTGTTTCATAATTTCTGCCCTCCGACTTTGGAAAATATACAGACTTTGCCGAGCCTGCCTCAAGGATAATCTAGCAAAACAATTCTATTCATTTAGTTTTATCTGTTTATTTTATTTACACCCCTGTTTTCTCCCAAACCTGGGACTGAAGACAGTTTACAATTTTAAAAAAAAGGTTAATAAAAACACTAAAAGTTATAGTAAAACTCAAATAAATTGTAACATTAGAACACAATTTAATTAAAAGGTTTAAAAGCACGTGAATATAAAAGTACAGCACCGACTCCTTATATGAACATGCTGAATGTCTAGATCCTGTGCAGTGTTCTTTTCTACACCCTGTACCAGAGTTCTTAGTGTGCAGTTTGCTTCCCAAAGTCAACAGCAACATCACGGCAGAAAAATAAAAGGAAAAAATCAAAGGATCATCTGCAGCTCAATGAAACACACTTGGGTCCAGTGATATATTAAATGGCACTATTGTTGCATTTAAAAACAAATAAATAAAAGCTTTTGGCCCAAATTCGCAAACAGGACTACCACATGTGGGCTAGTTGACTAAACAAGCCCCCCAACAATTATTGGTGATAGTTATGCAAATTCTTGCTTTTTTTTTAACAGATCATGCATTATTAGAGTTGCATTAACCACCTTATAAGTCACTTGTTGATTTACTCCTTTAAGTTTCCCTAGGGACTGTTATGCATGCATGCATGCATGCACGCAAACACACACACACACGAGGAGGGGAGGAGGAGAAAGAGATATTAGATTTTAACAAAAACTACTCAAACCTTGCAAGGTTTCTGAATAAAAGCACAGCAGAAGTTATAAAAAAATTCACTGGGACCTGGAGAATTGGAAATAATGAAGTTTTGCCCCAGGAATCAATTCCTAATTTGAAAGTAATGCAACACTGTCTGTATAAGAAGTAGCACTGTCTACCTTTGTTACATCTTGTCACCATTCTAAATAGCTACCCTGTTTCCCTGAAAATAAGACCTAACCTGAAAATAAGCCCTAGTATGATTTTTCAGGATGCTCGTAATATAAGCCCTACCCAAAAAATAAACCCCAGTTGAGTGAAACCCGGCCTCCACCATTGTGCAGCAACCAGAAGGTGACAGGACTGTATTTGAATAAATGTAGATTGCCGTACATGAAAAAAATAAAACATCCCCTAAAAATAAGACCTAATGCGTTTTTTGGAGCAAAAATTAATATAAGACCCTGCCTTATTTTCAGGGAAACAGGGTACATCTTATTTTATAGACAACACATCTATGCATCAATCCTTTTTTAGTCTAGCTATTATGATTAGTTAGTTTCATTTCTCATAAAAGAAGGCTGCTGAGTCTCTTTTAACATGAAAATGTCTTGAGCATTGATAATAATGAAAACATACTTAAGTACTCCACATTTTCAGTGAAATGTGGTAGATCCATCACACAATGATGAGAGCACATCCTTGCTGTTCAAGATTCATTCTTTTTCTGTTAGGTGATGTCATACTGTCTGATAAATAAAACTGGTCAGAGCTATGTTGGCCATAATGGTTGTCTTAATCATAAAAAATAAAATAAAATAATTGATCAGGCTTGTGTCCTTAATAGTCTGGACTGACTTTCAAAAAATCTGCAACTGAAGCATATCAGAACGGAGATTAAAACACTATCCCAGTGTGGTGTATGGGATAGATTGATGGACTAAGGCTCAATAGACCTGGGTTCAAAATCCCCATTCGGATATGAAACACATGGGTGATGGTGGTAGAACTGGTAAACTGCTCCTTAAATATCTCAGCTTGAAAACCCATTAGGGTCACTATAAGTCGGTTCTGACTTGACAGCAGAAAACACACATAACTCATATTAAGCTGACAGTGAAGAACTGGTTGAAGAATCGGCAAGCCCACTTGTCAGATATAAAGAAGAATGCTGTTCCTGCACCTTTGACAGTTGCGATTTCCTCAAGTACAGCTTTTTTCCACCCCTACATATTAGTCTGCACCTGATACTACTTTTCCACAGTCCAGCACTGAAGTTACAGTGGTAACCTGCCATCAGATCACCCTATGTTAAATATTCATATTAAGGCTGTAAGCCACAACTCTTGAGTCTTGCTAGCATTTTTATTGGCCATTGTCCTGTATTTCTAATATGAATCAAGCCCACAAAACATTTCCATACAACGTTTTCTGCAAAATGTGTCTCGATGCCAGGAAATGTTTCACATGCTACATTTCTGCCTGTTTGGGTTGTTGATAAGCACAGAAACAGAGCCAAGGTAACAACAAAAAACAACATAAAAGAAGACATTTATGTTATAATAAATAATATATATAGATATGGTGCTCTGTATGTATAGACATTTATGTTATAATAAATCATATGTGTGTGTGCATGCGTGCATATATATATATATATATAAGATATAGATTATAGATATATCTTACAGATAGATAGATAGATAGATAGATAGATAGATAGATAGATAGATAGATAGATAGATAGATAGATAGATAGATAGATAGATAGATAGATAGATAGATATGATGCTGTGTGACCTATTTAAAACATGAATTGCTGCACCTTAGATACTCCCAGGATCAGCAATTCATTCCGTCCCCCGTCCTTCCCCCCCCCTCCGGGAAAGTCTCTTCAATAATAATAATCAAGTCTAGCTCTTATCAATGAGGCACGGTAGTGAATCATACTCCCAACCTCTGACTCCACAGCCAGGTGCCTAAACCACTGAGCTATCTAGCAGGTGACCACTATAATAATAAAAATGATCCTGTACTGTTGTTTCCATGTAAGGATCTTGCTGATTATTTTTAACTCTGAATAAATGTGGTTGGAGAACAAGTCAGAGTGCTTTTGGCCTCACTTTTTAGCACTGTTGGCTTCCATGATCTCAAGATGTTTCTGCCTTAAGCACATTTCCAGTCTCTGCTTGCAGAGCACTCTGGAACGATGGGCTAACCGAGCAAAATTACAGTTCAGGACAGAGGGAGGCAACGTCTGAAGGTCGAGGGACCAATTTTCCCTCCCTGGGATCCTCCAGGACCACAGAGATCACCCAAAATGCAAGTAGATCTTTGGAGGGTGGCCAATTGTCCTTGTGAACAAATCCTTGGGTACCAATTTGGCGACATTTGGGAGCCAGCTAATTATAGAAGACTTAATGTGATGTTCAACTGGCCCATTGGGCACTACAGCTTCCAGCATCTTGATCAGGATGCTAGAAACTGTAATTCAAAAAAGTAACTTTTCTAACTGTTGATCATGATTAAGCTGCCTTGGGTCCTCTTGAGGAGAAAGATAAGGTATAAACATTAATATTATTATTATTATCAACAACAACAACAACGGTGAAGGTTTTGCTTCACCAGCGACGGCGACATTCTTAGCTGTAGCGGGTGGCCTTGTTTATGGTCTTTTCCAGTTGCTGACACCTGATCATGGAGTTAATCTCTGCCTATGAAGGAGGAACACTAGAAGCTAATTCATACTGAATTAAACCATCTATCATTGCCACTGGCTGCCTGAAACTTCCCAGGATTGTTTCCTAGGGGTTTTCATGTCTTAACTAGATACGTTGGTGATGGGACGTGGGACCTTCTCAATGCAAAACTAAGAGCTCTACCACCCAGCAGGCTGGCCATCTAGTCCCATGCACCAGCTTTCACTAGGGCGGGAGGGAGGTCCAGGTGCAAAGAATGAAAGACTCTGGCACCTTTACTTCTTATGCAGATGGGGGATTTCACAACAGCTGCAGCTCTCTCCCTAACCCCCTGCCAGCCTCTGATGGCTTAAGTTTCCCCTTCTGCACATCTGTTTAAAAGCTACAAGACAGGCTCAGTTTTCCCACAGCCCCCTTTTCTCTGTAAAAAAAATTGGAATCCAATAGGTTGTTTCAGCTAGAATAGACCCACCATCCCCATCATGGGGGTCTACTGCAGTGTTGATTTACCCGTTCGTTTAATGAGTGTTCTGTATATGAGACTACTAGCTGGATTTAGGACTAACAGACTTTAGGAATCCCATGGCACAGTCGTTAAATTGTAGTCTTGACTCTGCTCACAAACTGAGTTTGATCCTGATGGGCCCAGGTAGCGGGCTCAAGGTTGACTCAGCCTTCCATCCTTCTGAGGTTGGTAAGTTGAGTACTGGGGGGGGGGGGGGGGAATGTGTAGCCTGCATAATTAACTTGTAAACCACCCAAAGACTACTTTAAGCACTATGGGGCAGTATGAAACAGCACGCTTTGCTTTTGCTTATGATGTAAGAAATCTGCCACTGTTAAAAATACAAGAGTATTTGTTGTTTCTGCTAAAACAGGTGAACACTCCTCCTCTCTGGAAGCTAAAGAAAGCTGTTTTATTTTTATACATTTAGATTTAAAATGTCTTTCAAACCTTGGTATGTAGCTTAACCCTCAGGGTTCTTATATACTCTTTAGTAGATGCATATACATGCTTCTGTGCTTTGTTTTGGCAACAGTACCATACAAAACCTCGCACCGTAGCACCTTCATTTATTTGCAGTCACACACAACAGATGTAACGTTCCCTCATCATTTACAATCATACAGAGAAGATTGTTGGAGAAAAACCTTACAGCAGCCACTGGGGGGCCATCACAAGCTTTCCCTGAAAACAGCTAAACACATGAGCTCAGTGTGATGTCTGTGGCGGTGAAGATTCACTGCAGTATACAGTGGTATTTTTGGACCAGGCAGTGTTTTGCACTGAAGGGCAGTGGTCATGTAACAAGTACACAGAAATCTCTAAACAGACATGGAAGCTTAACACTACAACCATCTCTCCAGCATTCAAGGCTCTAATGTAATAGCTGGGAGAATTCTATGCAGCAACTGATGCTGAAAGCAAACGGGAAGCAAAGGTGCAATGTTACTTAAACTGAATGACTCAGAGTAGACCAGAGCAAGAATGTGGTCATTGGACTAAATCGAATGATAGTCCCAATTAGAATAGAGCCACAAAAATGGAGACAACCTATGCTATTGTGACTAACCAACCCCACTCATTTCATTGCCTTACTGTAGTTGTGACTAACATTAGTCCATTGTTATTAAAAACAGCATTTTAAAATTATATTTATATCCAATTGTTTCTCCAACAACCCTCCCACTTCCTTTCTTTTAATAGCCTTCTGCAATTGTCAATGAAAATGAGGAACAGCTACTGGTCCAAAGTCACCCAGCTGAGGTTCATAGGTGAGTAAAGATCTGAATCTGACTGTAGGAAGCAAGCTATGGCTTTTTGTGTGCAAGAACCGAACAAGGCTGCTACTGATAGGACCCTTTGGAGGTAATTAATTCATAGGGTCACCATCTGTCAGCAGAGACTTGATGAAACATAAAAGTCACAACCCCAACTCTTTCTCTTCGCCCTGATTTTGGTAAACTGACTCAGAGTTCCCAAACTCATGCCCTGCAGATGAGTTGGAATACAATTCCATGATCCCCAGCCAGCATGGCTAACATATCTGGAAGGTAGCAGATTCAGAGGGTGCCTTTAAATACTACCCCCATACTTCCTCTTGTGATGTTCACTTATTCCTCTGTACAATGGGATCAAATTGAACTAGTCTCTCTCAATCTGGGACAAAAATCTCTCTCTCACACAGGCACACACACACAAATTAAAAGTCATGTATGTCTTTTCCATTGTTTGATTCATAGAGAGCTCTTCAGGTTTCTAGCAGTCATGAAAACTGGTAACTGAACATCATCACAGTCCAATAAAATACTAATAAAAAACACAATTGAGACACAGCAAACAAAACCAATAAAGAGGACAATGGAAGATTACAAACAGAAGTGGTGGACACTTTAGATTAGCCTCCCGCAATATAGTACCACACTGGTTGGAGATCATGGAAGTTTTAGTCTAACACACATGGATGATACAAGACTAGGGAATTCTGCTCTAGACAAAAAGAAAATGATCTAATCCATGAATCACTTTTCAATTGTCCTGGTTCACATGGGAGACTGAGAATTCACCTGGACTACAGAGTTACAGCAATTTGATTCCATTTTACATGTCACAGCTCCATCTGGAGAAATACTGTGTTTCAGAATTCTCTGCTAGGAAGCTTTAGTGCACCTCCTGAACTACAGTATTAAAAGTCCAAAGTACCTCATCAGATTACCAAACCAGGATTCCTTAAGATGAAGCAATGGCAATTAAAATGGTAGCAAATTAATATAACTGAGTGATGTAGATACATTCTTACAGGGCAATCCTCTACCTGGCTACACAGAAGAAAGCCCACTAATTCAGAGAGTTACTCCAAGAAAAGCATACATATCATTGTAAACTTAAGTACAAGTGGTGGAAAGATAACAAATGCGTACTTTGGAGGAGGTGGAGATACCCTTCTGTTACCTTGCATCTGGGCCTGCACGAGTCTTCTTCACCTAATGGCGTTTGGCTATCTCAGTCTAGTCTAATCCCCAACAGCAGAAGCTATTCAGCCCACACTGTACCCCTTGAAACCTGCCAGGAGCCGAGAGATATTATTGAGATTACTTGAGGGGGAGGCAGGAGGAGAGTATGGAATTTTTGAGTGTAGGCCTTAAATAGCCAATGCTTGTGATGTCTCTTCCTGTAAATGTTCTTTACCCATGATGACGACAACCATAGCTATCTACATATCTGGAATGACTCGCTGACCTGACTCCTGTTTGAATCATCCATTTGTGGGTTTTTTCACCCTCACTTTATATCATGATAGGGATGGTTTGTCACACAGGGTGAAAGGGCCTCCAAGTCTGAAGGGGAATGTGGGTTTGTGGATCTCTTTTCTCTCTCTTCCTCTTTGGCAAGTGCACACTTACTTTTGCCATGCTTGCATATTTGCGAAAAGCAAAGGCTTCTGTTTTCAAAAGCCAGAATATTGTGCTATATCTAGAGCTTTTCTGACACCTAAATCTGGTCTCAAAGGGCTATAGAATGGTTCTTGGACTACAGGTCTCATAATCCCTTACCACTTGGCATGAGAGCTGGAGAGGAAGGAAGTTACGAAATGGTATTGCCAGTAGGACATCTTTAGTTCTCTTAAGAAATTCCAGACTTACTGCTTTCTTAGAAAGGGTTTCCGCCACCTCCTGGCCTTTAATGGAGATCATTGATGGACTGATTGACTAACCGGTTTGTTAATTGATTGATGATTCAGAATAATTGCGATAGTAGGAGACGTAGCTTGGAAACTATCTGCTATGGGTTTATCCAGACTGTAATAAGTTCATAACATACTCAACAGCACTGTAAGCAACAGCTGGCTGTCATTCACAATTATTTTTATCAGACAAATACAAGACATCATGAATTTTTTTAATTGTTTTTTTTAAAAAGTCCTGAAACTTTTATTGAATATATTTCAACAGGAAAGGCAATCAATGGCAAAAATCCATGAAGGTTATTCATATGCAAAAAATGCCCCTTGCCTTCAGTACGTATTAATAGGGATGGTAACATCTTCAACATTATTACAGCAGAACAATCACTTTAACCCTATCTGAGTGTTTACATCAGGGCGGATAAAAATCAGTGATTTTTTAAAATCAAATTGATTTAAATCACTATTTAAATTTTAAACACAATTTTTAATTTAAATAATAAAAATTCAATTTTTAAAATTTAAATAATGATTTAAATAAATTTAATTTAAATCAAATCCACCCTGGTTTACATATCTATATCTATATATCTGCAATAAACTATCAGACCCCACTGCTCCCAATCAATAAAAAATACATCTGTGTTAACTTCAGAGATCAAAGCCAGGCCAATATATACAGATATAATTACCTGGAATACAGATGCTTCAATCTTGAATAAAATATACAACTTTATTAGTCAAGAATTCCAAGAAAATTGTTCAAAAACAAAGCTTAAAGAAGGGAACACATGTGAGAGAAATACCCATTCAAACAGTCAGTTCTCTTCTTCCTGATTTGGATGCAGGATTTTCCCTTGTTGAAGAGACAAGCCGTTTTTCATGTTATCTAACAGCTTAGCTCTTCAGCCACAAAACTCACTGTAGCAAAACCAGAGGCCCAGCTAACCACAAGGTTCATCTTCACATGCACCCTTCTCCTTAGAATTCTTAATACCAACCCCCCACCCTGAAACAAAATATTTAGAAACTGTGAAAAGTGCAACTGTGCTAAAACATGGCCATGTGAAACAACCTGAAGAATAGAGACATATAAAAGATAATTTGGCATCTCAGCAGTCAGAAAGTGGGAGGCTCTTTATGAAGCCACTGAAAGAGAAAGAGGGGTCTTATGCAACATTAGCTGTCCATATGATGCCAAATTAGAAATGCTGGAGTCCTGGTCCTCAGGTACTGAGAGACATGCTTATTAAGAGAATCAAGACATCATATCATGGAGTCGTCACATACAACACAAGTCCTCTTTCTGTATCTGCAGGAGGATGTCAAACCAGATTACTCTCCTTAATCAACATCTACAAGTGGAAGATGCAATAAATTATAGTTTATTGTGACAGAAATAAGTCTACACGAACCTTGCACTTACACACCTCACCCTCTAGGGCAACATTTTAGAAATCTGGAGTCTTTCTGTTGTGCCTCTGATTAATCACAGGTTCTCATGTTGTTCAAATTAGACAAGCCATGATTAATCCTAACTATGGTTGTTTGAAACAAGCCAGTTTGAAACCATGGATTATAAACCTGGTTTATTCAAAGGAAGATTATCGTTAAGATTAACAACAGCTGAGGGTTTGGATGTAATGGTAAACGATGATTAATGGTAAACCCTCCCTGTGACCACAGCTAGCAGGAAAAAATGCATGAGCCCAAAGTTCAGCTAAGCTTATTCCCACTGCACTAAACCATATGATTTGTCATGACATCTGAATGTATCCATTGAAAAATCACATATTCTTGCTTTCATTGATGGAACTCTGTATTAGTTGCCCCTACTGAGGTGCAGTCATTGACAAAAGAGGCCACCGATGCAAAGTTATCATTCCACTGCCTTCCTGAACCACTTGACTGAGCTGCCACATCCGCTTTGCATTTCAGCGCAAGCCTTTGGGCTTCTTGTTGGTCTTGCAAGGGGTTTTCGCCATATTCTGCTCGGAGCCACTCTCTGAACTATAAGGATTCAGAACAAAGAACAATGGAAAAACTTTTAAACAAAGCTGGTCTAAGCATATTCTACACAATAAGCCTGCAATAATTCTGTTTTAATGACAGATATTCCACTTATTTTGGTTGTGTCTTCAAGTATTGTTAGCTGTTTTAAAGTGATTACTTAACATGTTTTAAGTAATCACTTTAATGATTTATTGTGCCTTTTAGCTGTATCTGTTTTTAAATGCATGTTGTAAGCTGCCTGGGTTCCTACAAAAGAGAAAGGCAAGTAGTAAGTAAAATAGATACATATACATTCTTATACATACAAAATAGATACATACAATAGATACATATACACATTCTTACTATTTGCTGATCTAGGCTGCAATTGGTTAAAACACACTCCTGCATTAACCAGATCAAATATTTTAAAATAACAAAGAGAGTATTTTAATAAAAATATCTATAATGTAAAAATGTGTAGGAGTTTCCACAGGAATCAACTTTATACTGAGCCATAATCTTAATCCATATATGGCCAATACTGGGCAGAGATCCTTCAGGGTTTTAGCCATAATCTTTTCTACTTCTACTTGGGATCTCCTGACCCAGAACCTAATCAAAATAGTAAAAAGATTGCTTTCCATAAATATAAAAATATTTACATAAAACGTTATGGAGTATCTGTTTGACACTGTAGTCAAAATGGTATACACAACCTAAGGAGGTACATAATAGGACGTTAGCTTTGGGTTTTTTTCTAAAGTTCGAAAGATGGTTGGAGTGCTTTCCTGGAATATTAATATTATCAACGGCTGTTCCCTCAAAGAAATGTAAATACCATTTCTGTTATCTGCTGCAATCATACAGCATCTGAAGGCTGGGCCAAGACAGTTTGTGGTATGACACCAAATTTGCACTCTCCTCAGATCAGGGTGCATAACGCAAAAGGCCAGCTGAGTTATGTCTGCGCCTGATACAGAAAATCTTAGAAGCACTTCTCTCAGTCCCAGGAAATACAAAACAAAAGAAAAAGGAAAGGAAAAACACAAGCCTAAAAAAAGAAGAAAAAAAGAAATAACTGCTATCATTTTTTTCTTATTTATTTATTTATTTATTTATTTTATTGGATTTCTACCCCGCCCATCTAGACCAAAGGTCTACTCTGGGCGGTCTCCTCTTGACACCCAAAATTCGTTTCCTGAGGCTGTTACTTCACCCTGCCTAATTGCCTGCTATGTAGATTTAAATACCTTATTTTTTGTAGAATTATTAAATCAAAGGTTACACTGCTTTCAAAGGGAAAAATACAATGGACAACAAGCATATGTAAAGGTAAAGGTTCCCCTTGACATTTAGTTCAGTCCTGTCTGACTCTAGGGTGTGGTGCTCATTCCCGTCTCCAAGCCGTAGAGCCAGCGTTTGTCCGTAGACAGTTTCCGTGGTCACGTGGCCAGGGCGACTAGACACGGAACGCCGTTACCTTCCCACCGTGGTGGTACCTATTTATCTACTCGCATTTACATGCTTTCGAACTGCTAGGTTGGCAGGAGCTGGGACAAGCGACGGGAGCTCCCTCCGTCGCGTGGATTCTATCTTATGACTGCTGGTCTTCTGACCTTGCAGCACAGAGGCTTCTGCGGTTTAACCTGCAGCGCCACCACATCCCTTTTAGACAACAAGCATACAGCATGTTAATGACTGCAATAAGGCTAAATATGGTATAAAGAATAACTTCAACTAACCCCAGCGGTCTGCTTGGGAGATAATATTCCCAAGTAACTTTCTAATAATTATTTATATAAAGATAATGTACTCTCTGGCCGGTTATAACAATATCCAAAACTGCACTGGGTGAGGGGGACCCTTAAATTGTGTTGGGTCATTGGTGATATTGTGAATACCACTTAATAAAGCAAAGTCTGTGACAATCTATGAATTGAAAATCCACTTGGAGACAGTGCAGAAGACTGTGGAATCTGAGTAGAATAGTCATGCTTTGACTGCTAAAAATATTTTACCATAACGTAACTGCCACTGAATATAGAGGGCCTCACTTTTGAGTAAACCTGGTGAGGACTGCAGTGTCAATGATTAACACTAAATGTTTGCTGGAAGCATTAATTTGCGCATAACAAGGCAAACTCTAGAAGCGGAAACAAATACATCCTTTTGACCAAAGGGAAGCTTCACGTCTCCGGATAATTTGGACTTCAGCTTCCACAAGCCCTTATCTGGCACAAGCAATGGTTAGGGAATTTAGGAACCGAGTTCCAAAATGTCTGCAGGAACAAAGGCTGAGAACCACAACCTTTGGCAAAGAACTGTGGAGCTTACCTCATTCGTTAGCACAGGCTTCCTGAACTGGCACCCTTCCAATATGCTGATCTACAGTTATCTGGCTAGCATGTCTAATAGGAATGGTTTTTCAAGTTAGCATGACACTTCATATGAAATTTGAAGGTATACTCTGCTTACATAAAACTAAGAACCCATACATATATATAAACACCACATATACTCTATGATCATTCTTCTTTTTTTAAAAAAAAATCACTATTTGCATAACGCACGGACAATTTGTCTTTTCAGCTCAGATCTATCAGACATGAAATGACTGTAAAGGTTCAAATTAAGGAGGGAGAGGACCATCTTGGAAATTCCCTGTTCTATGTTGTGTAAAGACAGTTATATTCCTATTTGCCCTAGTTTTCAATAAAGTGAGGAATATTAAGAAATAAACATTTAGAGTTGAAAAAAATGTTGCTTCATTTATAGCAGTTGTTTTAACAGCAGCAAACACAATCTTAAATACACACACACACACTTGGTAAGGGAAAGAAAAGATGAGATCAAGGAATAAACACATGTTATAAATATGCTGAGCTCCCAAAGCAAGAACAGTGAGCAGAAAATGTATGTACGTGTGTGAGGGGGAGGGTTGTACAACCTCATGTCCAAGGTATGGCTTAGACAGATTCTGACAGTTTGGATCACTACCAATCCAGATAAATAGGCTATGTTATTGACAGCAGAGAAGGAGAGGGCTTTTGTCCCAAAGTGACCTGGAAGATTTAACAGATGAGACTGAAAAGCTGTCAGTCACTTGGGTGGCCCCTCCTCCAGGACACAAACAGAGCAGGAAAGAGCATCACCTCACTGACTGTTTGGACTTGTGTGCGGAGGTAGACAGCCAGCATGAGTGAGAAAGGAGGTGGTGGACTCAGTCAAAGTATGTTCTGTCACACACACCCTATCAAACTGCACCCTTCAAATCATCACTGGAGTGGAAGTTAGATAGTGAGCGTGCAGTGGTCTGTTACTTTTGTTCCTGACTGTATATTCTGTGTGCTGATACTTGTTTTTCGTCTTCGACATCAGAGAAACTAAAATGCTTTCTTCCGCCTGAGAATAAATAACCTCCATTTTGAATATTCAGTGAATTTTGTGGCCTGATCTTGGAGATTCCTTCCACAAGACACTAAATTTAAACCTGCACTATTTGGTCTGGGTCAGCTAGGTTAAAAGGGGCTTCTGGATCAGTCGTGGTGACATCCTAGAAAGGAAGTGGTGTCTGTGACTCTACCTGTGCAGTTGTTGGTTATCATATGTGTTAATACTCGTCTAAAACTGTCATCAGCCCTAGCCAGCACAACTAATTGTAAGGAACCACAGGAGATGGCATCCAACAGTACCTGGAGTTCTACTTATTCCTCAATGATTCCTCACATTTTCTACAACACAGAGAGGTGATAAATGTTATTTTATTTATTTATTTAACTTATATGCCGCCCACACTACCCAAAGGTCTCTGGGCGGCTTACAACAGTTAAAATACAATAAAAAGACAAAACAATTAAAATGCAATTAAAATATATACTCTAAAAATTGCCATCAGGACCCACAGTTGATATTATTTCAATTAAAAGCCTTCTGGAACAGGAAGGTTTTGACCTGGCGCCGAAATGTCATCAGCGTGGGCACCAGACGAATCTCAGTCGGGAGGGCATTCCATAGTCTGGGGGCAGCTGCCGAAAAGGCCCTTTGTCTACAAGCCATCCCTCTTACCTCCTTGAGGGACGGCTCTTTCAAAAGGGCCCCCTGGCTAGATCTTAACTGCCGGGTAGGTTCATATGGAAGGAGGCGGTCCTTCAGGTATCCAGGGCCCAAGCCGTTTAGGGCTTTACATGTCAAAACAAGCACTTTGAATTGGGCCCGGGCAGCAACTGGTAGCCAATGTAATTTAAACAGAATTGGCTTGATGTGTTCCCTAGCGTTATAGCAGCACTAGAAGAAACTCAGAATTCAGATATCTGTCTTCGCATCCATCCACAGCTTATCAGCTTCTGATACTGAAAGGCACACTTGGTTGTTCTTGCCCTCTCTCTTTCTTTTAAATGTTAGTGCTTCTGAGTCCATAGTGCTCAGGAAAACGGTGTTGAAATGGAAAATATAACTGGGGAAAATACATCATATATTGTGTTTTGGTTCTCAAGTTGTATTGAGAATGAAATCTCAGTGCCATTCAGCTTAATAAACTCTGCTGGCAGTATGTCTGTGGAGTAGGGTGGGAGAGACAGATCTCAGAGATCAAACAGTTATAGGGTATACTACTTCTCTAGGCTATTTAGCTTTTTTCCTACACAATAAAGGTGACATCTGCTAAGAATACACACACGTTTAAGTCTGCTGTATGGAATGTGGTAGAGTCTGGGGACGTGGTGGCACTGCGGGTTAAACCGCAGAAGCCTCTGTGCTGCAAGGTCAGAAGACCAGCAGTCGTAAGATCGAATCCATGCGACGGAGTGAGCTCCCGTCGCTTGTCCCAGCTCCTGCCAACCTAGCAGTTCGAAAGCATGTAAATGCGAGTAGATAAATAGGTACCACCACGGTGGGAAGGTAACGGCGTTCCCTGTCTAGTCGCGCTGGCCACGTGACCACGGAAACTGTCTACGGACAAACGCTGGCTCTACGGCTTGGAGACGGGGATGAGCACCGCACCCTAGAGTCGGACACGACTGGACTAAATGTCAAGGGGAACCTTTACCTTTACTAGAGTCTGATTACAGATGCAATCACCTCAATGTCTATTAAAAACCAACAACAACCCTCAAATGCATTATAAAAAAATGTCCTTATTTTTTTCCTGAAATACATACTGAAAAAACCTCAGGTGGTATCTGCTAGGAGTTGGAGTAGGCAGTTTCAATATAATTCATAAGAACATAAGAATAGCAAACATTTTCTTCAGACAGTGACTAACTATGAAAAACTTGCTAGCAGGATGACAGCAACAGTGTCCCTCCGTTTCACATTTCTTGGCAAATGATATATACACAGCCTCTGGTACTTCAGGGGTTATATAACCATGTTGTCTAGTAGCCACTGGTGGCCCTAACCTTCATAAATTTATCTGTGTTCCTTTAGCATCAACCATGTTGACTGCTATCACTACATCCTGTTGAAAGCTCCCTCTCATACTTTTCTAGTTATCTACCAAAAAGGCAAAATAAGGCACATCTAGGTGCTTAAGAAAGAAACCTCACATGGCATCATCGTCTCTCACAAATTAATCTATGGTGCTCTTGCACTGATCCCAGACATTTTAACGGGGCTTGTGCAGGAAAACTAGCTAAAGATCAGCATCCATTCCCCATTCTGATACACCAAATTTCTTTCTAGAGGCAATCAATCTATCCTACCTTATATTACCATTGCCTCTGACTAGAGTCCTATTGCCTATTATTTACCCAACCTTGGTGTCTACTAATACACTGGGCTACGTAAAATACACACAAAGTTCTACAAAAATATGCTTAAGAATGAAGTATGGAAGCCAACCAAGAACATTTGAACAAATTCATATTTGTACTTTTGGCCTTGTCTTGGAAAGTAATTTACATATTTGTGATGCAAGAAAACCTATAGACCAGGCACCTGTTTTCCAAACTGAGAAGCAGAAAATTCAGTCCCTGGGCAACCAAAATTCTACATCAGGAACACTGAACCCTTCACTTGGGGGGGGCGGGGGGGGGCGGGGAAACAGATCAAATCCATAGCTGGTGTTTATAGAGAAATATGAGTGGAAAAGACAAGTGCATGTGACTGAAGGTGCATCTGTCAGTTTCACATTACCACACATTTGATTTCATACAATCCCCAGGTTTTTACTGCCTTGAGTGAAAATTTATGAGTGAAGTTTGTGAATTTTGGAAGGTTCTTAACAAGAACTGAACAAAAACCTCAACCTTCTGCACTAGCTAAATTCTCCCAGGAGGGAAAGGACCATGTTGTTTGCCGTACAGCTCTTTAAGATGTTATACAGCTAAGATGAGCTATTAAACAGATGAGCTTCTAAAACCATTCAAAAAGAGAAGGCAACCCTAATTTCTAATCATAAGTATTGCATAGTCCGCAGGAATTCAAAGCCAGACTTTTAAAAGCTACACATTCAAAGCCTAGGTTTGTGAATCTGGATGAGCGAAAGTGTCAGTTTCACTTTCTCCTACATTAAGCTTTTGAAAAATCTCCAGTTAATTCCGTCAAATTTATAAAGAAATTTGCAAATTTTGGAAAGTTTTTTTTTTAATCAAGCAATAAGCCAAACAATGCTCACCTGTTACTAGAACATCAGCACTGGGCTTGGCCATTTTTTTCTCCAACAGCAACCCTTCTAGCCCTACATTTCAATCACTTCGTGGTTTAACTTGTAATTGTAATGCCTAAATCTTTGGTGTGCAGAACGGTATCAACTTCTGTGCTAACAAACAAAACAAAAACAAACAAACAAACTTCCACAGAAGAAAGAATTCACTGCATGGCTCAAGACTTCAGCTGGAGATATCAAGAGCTACGTCACTTACATGAGCAATGTCGTTTTTCTCAAACTCTTCTAGCTGCCGCTGGAAGCCTGTGTTCGGATTGGCACATGATCTTGAGGCTCGCACCATAGAAAGTGTGTCTTCCCAACCCAAATCTGTGACAGTCATGATGTAAGCCACAACCAGGGTAGCACTCCTGGAAACTCCAGCCAGACTACATCACCACCAAAGGCAGACAAAAAGACAGGTCAAAATTAAGTTGTAGCCTATCCTGAATTTCAGTGCTTCACAGACTGAAAGTATAACCTTTTTCTAAAACCAGGAGAAAAAAACACCCAGAAAAAGCATAACCAAAAAATAAAACAAAACAAAAAACAAAAAGTTCAATATAAGATATGAATAAGCAGATTTTAAATAAGGAACACTTCCAGAAACAAAAGAAATGTTATCCAGGAGAATATAAAGTAGTTATGACCATTTTTTACATTAAAAAATGCTTTCACACAAAAATGCAACATGCCTTTTCAGCTTTAAATTAACATAACTGGCACTCAGGGATACACTCTAAGAATCCCAGTAACTGTAGCCTAGCAACACCCTTTCTCACTGAAAGGCTATAAATCCTAGACTTCTTGGAAACGGGATAATGATTGTTAAACAAGTTTAAGATTATAGTTCAAATAGATATTTCCAATTTTTCTCATCAAGTTCATCTGGATTAGAATACAATCTGTCTACTGTAATAACCACTAGTGTCATGCCACAGGGCCACAGCCATTTCCAAAATTGTAAAGATGTTTCAAATGAAATAAATTATATTGTTTTGGCTTGGAAAATTGAGTTGTCTCTAAAATGCACATAATGAAAATAGACTTGTCAATGTGTCTGGTGCTGGACCTGAACAATACCTCACTTCACCCCGCTCCTTAAATCTATAACTAATGTGAAATAAAATTGAATTCTTTTAACTCAGTGAAAGTTTTAAAAAAAATCCCCAAAATGGTGTGCATCTCTCCTCCATCCCTGTTGTCCTTCCATTGTCAAGCAAAGACTTTCCTTTTCGGGCAGGGTTTTAAGCAATAAGTGGGTGTCTAAAGACAGCCACATTTATGAAATTTAGATAAGCAATGACATGCATACATGCAGTTACAGGGGTTCTAAATCTACTCACAGTGCAGCAATGTAAGAAGAGCCAGCTGTTGCAAGTGGTTATGGCCTAGCTTCTACTTTCACATATTTAGTGTATACATGGGCAGGATAACTCTCTACCACCTACCCTTTCCCTTATGAATGTTTCTAATTCCTTTCTAAAGCATTCCAAAACAGAATAGGAACACTATTGGCTACAACACCTGCAAGCCTATACTTTCCACACAGAAAACCAAGATAATCAAATCTGGAATACATACCAGTGAACCAGGCAGCCCTCACCTCTAAGTCGGCATTCATGTATAAATGCAATACTTTCTTTGAAGTGTCTGGTCCTAAAAAAAAGGCAGGGGGGAAAAAGAGACATGGTTTAAGAAAATTAAGGACTACAGGTTTAAGAAATCCCTTAATATGTCTTCTGAAATTGAGAGAGGTATAAAGAGATGACAGCCACCATCTTTTATGGAGATGGTCACTGAGGTTCACTGGTTCACAACATAACATCAGGGCTGAATATCAAATGACGAGTTTGTTAAAATGACAGGGCTTAGGACAAGCCTAAACTTTGGCTCTTTGCGCAATTAAACTCCAAACGATGGGAATGAAAAAGCAATTATAGAAGAGACAGTTAAAACGAAAAACAGAATCGTTAAGCTGACTAAACTAGAGTATGTAGCCCACAGATACTCAAATGAGAAGCAGGGCCTCACCACTCCCTGCCTCTACATTCCAAGTGTGGGGGGCAAAACACTGGGGGTGAAGACGCAAAAAGGAAAAAGCAAAGGAAAAAGGCCCATGTTGGTCACAACTGGAACAGACTGAGTGAATCAACAGGAATTTGGTATGCCAATAATTATGTAAATTCAACTGATTTAATGATTCTGTTCCCGTTGGGGCTAGGAACTAAACTTAGGACTAGGCTTCAGTTCTACAGCCAGTTATCTTCTCATGTGGTGCAGAACAATTGTACTTCCTTTCCTACATCTCATTTATGGCACAAATGGCCATTTAGGACGAAGCCACTCCCAAATTCTTTTAATCAAAACAGAGATAGCTTGAAATACTACGCTGCTGCTGGGGAAACTGTCTTCCCCCGAACTATTATGATGGACAAAGCTAGGTTCAGAGACAATGGAAAAGATGGAAAGGGGTGCACTGGTAGATGACATAATTGACTCTGGTAATCAAAAACTCCAGGCACTTCAACCCTACCTACAGGTTTCTTCTACACACTATATGAACCCTGTAGATGCAATAATATACCTACAAGAACTGGCTATATACTGCATGTTGAATGCTTGCATTTCTAACTGCTGTGACACTGTTACCACTCTGTAAAGTCCTATTACAATAACGAAGTGCCATCAAGTAAATTCTGACATATGGAGATCTTTTCCAGGGTTTTTTAGGTATATAATACTCAGGGGTGGTTTATCATTCCCTTATTTTCGGGGTTACCCCAGGACTGTGCAGCTTGCCCATGGCTATACAGGCTGACTGTTCTCCTACAAGGTACAGAGAAGAATCAAAACCTTGACCTCTGGTTCTGCAGCCAGGTACCGAACTCACTGAGCTCTCCAGCCAGCCTCCCATCGACACAAATGGCAGTATATGCAAAGCAACAAGATGGAAAGAGGAGCTGAAATCATCTCCTGACAAGTTTGCAAGATGAAATCCTAGGATCTCTCCGTTCTATAAGGACAAATATAGTAAAAATCTCTCTTGAAAGCATCAAGCCAAAGAAGCAGCGCTCTCATTTGAAAGAAGAGGCAGTGCTACACTTCCTTCCGTAGGCCCCAGGCAGGCTCTTTGAAATTACTTTTGTTTCTCTATAAAACAAATTATCAGGAAGTGGCCGACCCCCTCTCTTTCCTCCCGCTGAACATCTCTTAAGTATAAACAGTGAGGGCTAGAAGAAAAACATTGTTCCTCTCCACATCATCTTGTGAAGTTTATGCAGTTCCTCTTCAGATGGAGAACAGCCAGAGGAAGGGAAGGAGCAGAGATTATAACACAGATCTCCATGGTCTGTGTCGACCATTAAACAAATGTACTGCTAGCAAACTTGGCTTTCTAACATAGGTGCTTGCTCTTTGTAAACAGCAAATCAAAGCCATCACCAAGCTAAATATCTCTGCGTAACTAACTATTCAGGGGAGATTCTGCTGATATCATGCAAGTCTTGGACAACCACCTTGCTGTTGAGTTTGGCCACTGTTTTCAATACTTACAAATTCTGCGAGGGTGAATCTGCAGCAGGAATGCACAGATATTTGAATCCCTATGTAAAAAAAAACAGAAAAGAAAAACGAAAGACAGAGACATTAGGAAATAAGGAAGGAAATGGTTAGAAAATAAAGTGAAAACTAAGATTAAATACACTTTTTGAGTATCAACTGCTGCATCAAAGCCAACAGTAATACAGTATTTTGAGATTCTATTCTGACAGCCATATTTTTCACTTATGACTAAGAGACATAAACGAGTCCAAACAATTCTGTACTGGAAATATTGTATTCAGGTCCAGAATTACATATGTCATTTAAAACAGCTTTCTTGCTTGGGTACTATAAATTGCTAACGTACAACTTCACATGTCTGTCTTGCTTTCTGAAAATGAATGTAGAAAATTAGAGGTGTCTGCTTGTGGGGGAGGGTAGATATTACTTTCGGTGCTATATTTAATTGGTTTTCATTACTTACTTAACCAAACAAAATGTACTTATTTAACAAAGAGAGTACTTTATTAAAGAAACTGATTCATTCTGAATATAATTTTATTACCGTACCATGTGGAACTCTTACCATCTTCAAATAAGGTAAATTCATTGTCTTAGTCAGCCTTTACTAAAAATATTTTCAGCACATAAAAGGCTGAGTGGGGTTGGAGAGAGATAAAGAGAGAACAAATACAGCCCCTGAGTTGCCTCACTGAATTAAAACACATTTGTAGCCACTTCCATGTGTTACCTAGGTTTAGGCTTGTTAGTCCAATCTCATCGTGTGTCCACTGAACTCAAATATCTGAGCAAAGGAAGGGTACACCTCTATGAACACAGACTTCTATACAGCCACAAATATAATTTGAATAAGCTTCTAGCTCCCACAGAGACCTTCTCCTGCTGACATATTCATTCTCAATATGCAAGGCCAAGAAAGCCACAGGACACTGGTGGTAAGAGACCTATGGCCCTGCACAGCACATGGACTTGCTTCTGACACAGAATGCATGAAAGGGATTCATCCAGCCCAGAATTCTCATAGCACCAGCCAAGATGCCTCTGAAAGCACAAAAGCTGGCCACCAAAGTGATAGTACTCTTGTCATGAGAACGTAAGAAGCTGGCTTATAAGACCGACTGTTGGCTTACATTGTCTGCAATGACAAACAGCAATGGTCCCTGTGTTTCAGACAGGCATCCTTCCCATTTGCAACTGGAAACATAGGGAATGAATCCAGTTTCTCCTCCATGCAAAACCAGGTGCTCTGCTCTTCCCCTACATCAGAATTAATGTCAAATGATGTCCCATGGGGCCTACAAATTTCTCCCACTTTTATTCCCCATCACTGACCAGAGATGACCAATAAGAATTTATGCAAAGCCAACAAAGCTAAATGAGAATCAAGATCTGGTTTGCACCCTGGGAAAGTGCTGCCCTAAGGCCTTCTTTTGAATACATACATTGAATACAAATGCGCATGCAAGAATTCTCCTGCTCATACTTGGTGGGAAAATGTCCAGATTGGTCAGAACAATATCTACCATTGCCTACTTTGGGTTGACTCCACCCTAGTCCACATCCCTGTGGGATGCAGTCTTTGAAACACTCCCCAAACTGGAATTCAGCTGCTGAGCTAAATAAAGGTTTCCCACCCTTGTCATACAGTTTCTGCTGTGCATATTCCTCCAGGATGTACAACAGCAGCTTTCAAACATTTCAGCATCATGCCTCCCCTTCAGTGTTTGAGACCATGGCACTTCCCTGACTCCCCTTTATCACCATCCAACTCCCTTAAGCACTGCTTAGTTAAATACTTAAAACTACATCTGTTTGATTTATATATTCTAACTGTAGCTTACTGAATTTAGCATCTGTCTAAATACTACTGCTTAAAAACAGGAATAGCAGCAACAGAAAGCAGCTCCACTGCGGAACTCAATAAAAAGAATAAATAAAGAAATAAGCAGTATGCTCAGCATTGTAGTGCTCCTTCTGCAGTCACGCCCTAAGCAAGCGCAGCATCCTTCCTGTGCACACCCTCAGGAAAACATCTAAGAACTGTCCCAACCCGACGGCTAACCAAACAATAGCAACAAGCCATGATTCTAGCTGCTGTTGCTTCCTTTTTCTTTAAAGTTCAAGATCCTTTTTTTTTAACAATTGATGCTCTAGTCATTATACAGGACAAAGTTTATCAGGATATTTAGCTGGATGAATACGAGACCTAAGGAAATAAAATTAGATTATGTAAACCAAGAAAACAACAAAAAGGGGCCATGAGATGGTTTGTTTCCCCCAGTGACTGGTACTCGGAGGTTATGATGTGAAAAACAATTTGTTGAATTTCTTTGAATCCTTACATTCCTGTCCCTGCTTTTATTCATATCAGACTATGAAACTCTGATTTTTCCCTTCCTACATGAAAACCTGCATGTACTTCCTGTAGTGGATGAGTTGATTTTATGCACTTGTGATGTACACATTTTTACGCACATCTTCCTTGTTGACTGAAGCATATTTGAGCATATTTGTCAATTACACACATTTTTAAAAATTCATGGATTAATTCATGTGCCTTATCTCTCTGCAACAAACCATAAAACTTGCAAATGTGCAAATTCCTGAGGCAAGGTGTGAGTCTCAGGATGGACAAAATGAGTATTTTCAGCAAGACTCAAAAAACCACTGGAGTTTTGCCTCTGCATGCTATCTTGGTTCCTGAATGCAGCATATAGTCATCATGACAGCCTTCTTTTCCATTAATCTGCCCAGTTTCAGACCTATGCTATCTTCCTCTCAGCTGTTATGTGTCTTTTCTTACTTTTAAGTAATCAATATTTTTTTTAATTGCCCAATTCACCATTAAAGCCTTTTAGGTTGATGGCCAATGGCCATTGCAACACCTTGTGGAAGTGAATACCATAATTTAGCTATGCATCTGTATAAAACAGCTTCCTTTTATCTGTACTCAATATCCCACCCTTCAGATTCATGAGATGAGCCCATGTGCTAGCCTTCTGGAGAGAGGAAAAATGTGCTAGCCATTTTTCATATGCCTTTCTTGGTCTCCTAATATTTGTCATACTCCTTTTGCCTCCCTACACCACAAACTAAACATCCTAAATGTTGAAATCTGAACTCACACAAGAGTTGCTCCAGCTGCCCAGTCATTTTTCCCCCACACCTTTTCTAGCTCTGGAATATCTCTGAGCCAATAGCAGTCTTTAGTACTCAATACCAATAGAACTAGTAATTCTGCCTCACACACACACTAGAGTAGAACCATTACATTAACAGGAGTTCCATAAGTGCTTCTACTCTAGCTGGGACTGCCAGTGAGGTTCAGACCCAGGAAAATAGTTTCATTTTGACCGTAATTTATTTTTGCCCATTAGTGTCTCATTTGTATTGCTGCTCCAGATATTATACTGGCAATTTTGGGGACATGACTTGGTCACAGTGGCCAGTGTGGCCTACTGTAAGATGGATCTACTAGTTTGTCATTTTACAGGTGAGAAAATTAATACACATTCCTTTTTTTTCTGAAATTAGCATGCCAGTTTCACATTAATTTCAAAAGGAAGAAATGTCCGTGTAAAGAATTTTCTCACCTGTAAAATAGCAAAGCAGCAAATCCATCTTACAGTAAGCCACACTGGCAACTGTGATCAAACTACAGCCCCAACCAGATTATGCCAAAACTGTCAATATAATCTTGGGAGCAGGAAAAGACACCAGACATGAATGGTCAGAAATCAATTACCAGTCAAAAAGAGAGTCTGTTCTCCTAAATTCCAATAACTCTGAAGACGTCAGCCAGAACAGCGAGCCAATAAGTTCATTTTCCTCTCAGTTTTCTATTTCATCAGACAAGAGTAACCACAAAGGCAAGCCTTTTATTTCTCTTAGGCCCTGAAAGTCAAGAAAACAGTTAAACCGATACAAAGGGAGAGTTAACAAAACTATCGCAAGTATTCTGATTTCAAGATTGTCAAAGCTGAAAGAAGCAAGAGTTGGTTCAGCAGAATTTCTGCCATTCTAGCCCTTGCTTCGCAAATCACATCACACATTGGTGCCACGTTAATATGCCAGATAATCTAGGTAAACCCTCCCACCAGGGTTTTGCCCCAATGAGGGCCCCTCTCCCTTAATTATGTAATTATCATTTTAAATACATATATACGTTCCAGGTTTTCAGGAAACAATTTATTTGCTTTTGCTTCAAAGTCCAATTTTGACTGCAAAATCTTTAAAGTGAGTTAATACAATGTTATCATAGGTCACAAGGAATAGATATAACAGTTGTGATTGTGGATTAAAATTACCCTCTAAATAAAAAGAGCTAAATGTCTTTTTACAATGTATTTTTTTAGGCTTTTAAAATTAAAAATATCAAGACAACAGATAACAGTTTTAAATTTTAATTCACAGTTCTGTTAACCTTACAATAACCTTTCTCTTTACAAAAGGTTATTGCTCTCTTTTCTAGTTACTGTATTTGGTTCCATTATTTTAATTGTTCTCTTAGAGAAGGAAAAGAGAGGAGAGAGAAAACCAAATGTCAAAGGCAGGTACTAAAGGTTTGATACACTTGTATTCCGGACAGTTCAAAGAACAGAGACAACAAGCACTGTGGTTAATCTAAACAGTAGCTCTTAAAACACAAAGAGCTTTCTTTATTTTCTGATGAACATAGTTAATATAAATGTATCATGGTAAAAATATTGAATAAGTTGTTCAAAATTTCATGAAATTAGTAATTTATATTCACAAACACTGCACTGACAGAAAAAAATGTAACCATTTACTTTTAAACTGATTCTGTTAAGGGCTTCTGCACAAATATCTTTAAGACCAGAGGCTTCATTATTTTGAATATAAATGGCAAGTGATCTATATAAATGTCATTGCTCTCTTGCATGCTACAATAACCTTAACATTTCAAATCACTATCTATTCCGACTCATGCATGGATCATCTGTTTAACTGGAGGGTCAATAACCAGAACCTTTCAGTTGTCAGAATCTCACCACAGATTTCTAGACTGAAATTAAGCAGTTAAAAAAAAGAGAGAGAAGAAAGAAGATAAGCATTATTTTTGGCATTAAACTTCTCAGGATTTAAATTTATGTAAATCTCTAACGATGACTTCCAAGAAATACTTTTTTCACAGCCAAAAACAAAACCTGCTGTACATCATTTTGAAGCCAGATGCAAATAGAAAACCTCGAACACCTGGCAAGTTCTTTCAGGTTAGCCCAAAAAAACCCCTCCTGTGTTATTTTGACTTGCCACATCAACAGATGAGGGGATGGATTTGCTTCTTTCAGATGAAGACCATTTCAACAAAATGACCTAAGTAGGAAACGGTTGGTTTCTCAAGTCAAACACAACAAAAGGTTACCAAGAGTTCTGGCCATTAAAAGCTAGAGAACCAAAGGAGGGGCTGGGGTAGTGATGGGGGTAATGATGGGGGAGAACCAGTATTTTTTTTTTTTTTGTCCTTTCAGTTGCTTCAAGGAGCAGTCACCCAGGACAGTACATATGTTCATGACTCATTTTATTATTGAAAATATTCAGAAGTACCAGCAGTAAACCAACCCAACACTCCGTTATTTTATCATTTAAGATAAGCAAAGACATGAGTCCTACATGAAGGCAACAGAATGGAAATAACAAAAGTTAGAGGATTATGCAACACTTTAAAACTTAAAGACTATGTTTCACCTTGACACCAACTAAGTAATAAGTCTTCAGATGCTATTTTGCTTCAGAAATACACTAAACTATATCATATTGAAATCAATTTACAAAAAGGTAAGCTCATACAATCTAAAGTAAAAATGTTGAGTACCTACATCACAAGCAGCATAAGAATCCCAACAATGAATTCTTCAACAAAATTACTTCAGACAGTAAGAAAAATGCCATGACACTACAATCACATAGAAGAACAGAACCATGTTTTCCCTCACATTTTAACAAACTGGTTTCTGATTTTGACTGCCTTTGATGTGCTCTGTGAGCAGAGGACAGAAAAGGCAAAAGAACTGTATGTACTATGTTTGGAAAAGGCAATTAGAATCGTGATGGTTTTGATAAAATAAGAACTTCCCCCAAACAAATTAAGGAAATCCTGAAGAGGTTTTGCAGAAGAATCTCAAATACAAAATGAAGAAACAATTATCAAATGTATAGTCTGTACTGTGCTACCTCTGAATCCCAACAGTAGACATTGGTCAAGAACTGATAAATATAGCCACTTCTGAACAGCAGCTGTGAAGATTTAAAACCCATCTATTTTCTAGATGTCCCTATTAAACAACAGAACATAAATGGTGAGCATTTATGCTTGTGGTATCCTAGAATGAACCCCTAAATTAACAATGCTACACCAGTCCAATGTGTTGTTTCTTGATTGTACCTATTTCTGTGGGATCATCCTGCCAGCTGCACTTGTAGATCCTTTTAAAATGAAATGAAATTCTTTCTCTTTTTCTTTTCTTTTTCTCAAGAATTTCTCTGAAGAATTTTGTAGAATGACATGAATTGCACTTGAATATAATGTAGCTGCTCCCACACAAGTGTCAGGCAGAAGATGCTGTGGCCTTCAAAGTTTAAATAGACAAAATATTTCTTCTGGAATTTCAGGGAATGTGTATTCCAACAACCAGTGTGTTAAGATCAGTATGTTTAAAATGCCCAAACTGATTTTTTGGCATTTGCTATTGTTTTTAAAATTATTTTTTACTGTAATATCTTTAGATTCAAGTGTGTCACTGGTCATCAAAGAAAGATGGATGAAGACTCTTAGGTTTCAACCCCAAAATGTATTTGTTCTGGGCACCAGAACTGAAGGAAATCTTATAGTCTTCACACATGCATATTCAATCCTGGTTATTCCAAGAGTTCATCCTTTCAGCAGTCAAAATTTAGAGGAGAGAAAGTCTTTTGTTGCTAATGCTGTCAAACATATATGACACACTTAATTAAAACAACATGTAGACACAATCCAGACAATTACCATGCTATGTGAATTATTTAAACAAAACAATAGACAATGGGGAATTAGATCAGGAGCACAGTGGAGACAAATGGTTAAAGCCAACCTATCTCCCATCCCAACAAGGTACCTATCCAGATCAGGGACTACCACATCTGTTATTCACTCCTAAAACACCTTTCACATAATTGTTAGGTGTACAAGAGGCACCCTATTCCATTTAGACCTTAAATTATCATTGTGTTCCATACAACAGAAACTGTTAGCCATCATAGTGGAGTGTATGTACCTGAGTATCTTGGTTGCTTTCTTCTCAGAAAATGACCCAGAGACATCACCTATCCCAAGATGCTGTGGTCAGAACTGTACCTGGTCCACCTAACCAGAACAGTATGAAAGGATTCCATTCCAAAGGAAATGCCTGAGTTGCCTACTGGCTTCAGTGCCCAATTCAAAGTGCTTACCTCTAAACCCCTTAAAGCAGGGGTTCCTGACCCTGGGGCCCCATATGTTCTTGGACTAAAACTCCCAGAAGCCTTCACCAGTAGCTGTGCTGGCCAGGATTTCTGGGTGCTGCAGTCCAAGAACACCTGGGGAACCAATGTTCGGAACCCACTGCCTTTAATGGCTTGAGACACAAGTATTTGTAGCAGTTAATTTCTGCCTCCCCACTTCAGCCTGCCCTTAGAGGCACCTCTTGAACAAACTCAAGCAGTTTATGGGCTGAATCCAACTCTTAGTCCCAACTCAAGTAGAACCATTGGATCAATGGGATTTCCACAAGTGTTGACTTACAATAAAACATTTGACAGTTGGTCTACACTGAGATTACCAACTTAGTTTAGGCCTGGTGACCAGGGAGACACCGCCTTATCTGCTGTAGCACCCTGATCATGAGATATACGCTGCCCCCATGAAGATACAATTCCTACCAACACTGCAGCCTTTTTTAGCACCAGCACAAACCTTGCTTGTCCAGACATTTAACTGATGGTTTGATGTCTTTTCCTTCCTTGATTATAACTTGACAATATGATTATATTCTTTCTATTGTATTTGCCTGACATATTTGATCATCCTTTTATGCAGCATTCTGGCATCTGTTAAGATGAAGGAAAGCTCTAAAATACTGGGTGAAATAAAAAAATGTTTTTTACTGAATTCTCACTGTTTCTGGTGTTTACAGGAAAATGACAGCATCAAACCATCTCTGATCTCGGGAGGATTTAAAGGCAAGAGGAAAAGGGTAATAGAAGTAACAGAAGCTAAATCAAAGCTCAATATAATTGATTTTTGAACAATCAATCTGAAACATTCAAGTATATTTGGAGTAATACACCCACTTTATTTTTATTTGTATTAACTTGAAGAACAAGTATCTCCATTATCTGATGCCCTGGGAATCAAACAGAGCCAGCAGAACAGGCAAGAACATTTCTAGGGATTTTGTCTGAACATCTAATACTATCTTGCTAAATAATCTTACTAAGATTACTAATATACTGTTCTTTTATTAAACCTAAGGAACATGGAGCTAAGTAATTTCAGTATTTTAGTAAGTAATCTGAGCAAGATATTAAACGTAAGAGCTCTAGTCTGAATAAAAAGCATATTGCTCAGAACAGTGTTTGCCATCACAGCCTACGAGGTGATCCTAGCAAATATATTAGATGGCCATGAAGGCAGTTGGTACTGAACAAAATATAACAAAAAATACAATTGCACACCACTTCAACCGCAATATCAGGTTAGAGTAACCCAGAAATGTAATCAAAATTCAGAAAAATGTCGACTAAGGAAATTACATTGTTTTGAATGTAAGGATGGTAAATTATTTCATTTGATTTCTAATTATCGATCAAAGCCTCCATTTTGCATTTTCCAATAAACAGCACACCATGCCTCTGAAATCTGTTTATTTGCAAGACTTGCAATATATACTACAGCAAGGGTCCCCAAACTATGGTCTGCAGGCCACATCTGGCCCACCTTGCCTTTTTATCCAGTCTGGTGAATGCCGCAGGCTCAGGTCCGTTCCCTTCAGCCCGTGCGTGCGTGCGCGCGCATGTGTTCCTTCAGCCCTCAAACATGTGTAAAATATATGATGTGGCCCTCATGCTGAGAAGTTGGAGACCCCTGTACTACAGAAATAAAATATGCACAAAAACAATGAGCACATTTTATACACTAAAACAGAAAACAAAGCAAACACCTGAAAATATACAAATGCAAATTAGTTAATGGGGAAATGTGTGCCTTGTTTTGTTCGTGTGATAAAAACTGCACCATTTCTATTGAGAAAAGGGGAAAAAACTAGTTTTGCAACTCAACATGGAACAAGGGCTGGATCATATGCAAGTAAAACCTGGAGGAATACAACAAAATCAGACTGACAAGACTTTCACATCCCTCCTCTTGCTATGCCAGTTTTTTTTTCTTACCTCAAGCATAGGCCGAGCGCTGTCATGGATTGAAAGAATATGGGTTATGTTATTCCTTTTCAGTTGTTCCACATCACGAGCATCTACAGAAAAAGAATAATCATTAGCATCATCATTCATATTTAATTTCATTACTATATAGGAAAATGTAATTCTGAAACATGGCCCTCCTTTATTAAGAGAGTAGCGTTGAGTTACTCATGTGGGGAAGCCAGGCTGTTTTGAACACTCTCTCACACACACCCCAAACAAGGATAATACACAGGCCACATCAATGCTTAAAAAACAATAACCATGGAAACAAGAATGATCTAACGAGCAGTGTATTAGGCTACATTTGGAAGAAACAGCTTCAAACTTCCACAGTGCCATGAACATCACAAGGTGACTTTGGTCCAATTGCTGTCTCTCAACCTTACCTATCATGCAAGGTTGATTCTGAGGAGCAAATATGGGAGACCCATGTCTAATCCTTTTTTTGGGGGGAGAGGGAAGTTTAAACAGAGAAACATATACATAAATTGTTCTGGGCTATTTTTTGTAAAATCAGTCGAAACAGGCATGGACCACAAGATTTGCCAGTATGATAAAGCAAAGCATGCTGCTTGTGTAGCACCCTATAGCACTTAAAGCACTCTCTGGGCATTTTACAATTTAATTATGCAGACTACACCTTGCCTCCCACAGCAAGCTGGGTATTCAATTTACCAACCTTGGAAGGATGGAAGGCTGAGCGAAACTCAAGCCAGTTACTTAGGATTGAATCCGGGTTGTGAGCAGAGTTTGGCTGCAATACTGCAGTTTACCCTCTGTGCCACGAGGCTCAAATGCATTTGAGCTCAGATGCCTTTAAAATTCACCTGCAATGGTTAAATCTATCCTTTATCTATCCTCAATCCCTCCTCAGTCACAATATCTCAAACCTAGAAGGTTTTTCTAGGTTGGAGATATTTCCACACCTAAGGTGGGGAAACATGCTTTTTGCACAGGGGAAAATCCCTAGCTTCTCCCATTATAAACCACTAGCATAAGAACAGCTCATTAACAGCAACTTATTTTCTGTTATTGTAAAGCTAATCTAATTTTCTCCATCATTTGACTATTATGGGGGTGACTGTCTTTCAAGTTGAAATGTATTTTTTTAAAGTCACAAGCAAAAGTGTTTTTTGTAACAAAAAGAGGGAAAAGCTTGATTATGAGCAAATATGGCCTCAAATCTCTTCCTTCAGAATATTACACATATCAGTACAAAAAATGAAAGCAAAAAATACTAATTATAAGTAGAAAAAGTTGTTCCCATGGAATATTTCAGGGGTAAGGGGAGGGGAAACGGTGTAATTTCTGAGGTAATCCTGAGGGGGATGAAAAAACCCAGGAACATTTTAAAACAGAAACATGGTAAAGAACAGATGTCAGAAAAGCATTCTTAGTGGGTCAGCAAAGTCTTTGCTTCAATTTCTCCTCTCAATTTTTATTTCACAAAAGACTAACCCGTAATTCTGGATTCTGAGGAAGATGCTATTTTGCATAGTTCTTATGTATTGAGTGTTACCTTTGATTCAAACCATATTGCAAAAATAGTCAAAACTAATCTTAAAATAGCTTAGAACAGCATAGTATGGTCTCTGTGGGGAATCCTCAGGGTTGAGGTAGGTGCCACAGTGAAAAGGTCTATCACAGATTTACTCACAGTTAATACAATCAACAAGTTTTGCACTATGGGAAATAAACACATATACTCCACCACCCTCCTCCCTTCACGTACCCTCTGCTCATGTAGTTATTTCCACGTTCAACATTATTTCTGAACCAGTAGGTTATCATTTCTGCTGCCTTCCAAACTAGGATTGCAAAATAGTTTGAAACAGATCAAGCAGCAAACCACAACCTGCTATTCCACCAAGAATAATGAATTAAAAGGAGTGAGGTGGGAATCAGAGAGCCCTCATGGGCTCATCTTTGGCAGGCCTATGCATCCCTATTCTTTCACTCTGCTAGAGTTCCCAATTAGACAGCATGCCCTACAACACACTCATACAAGGGGAACATTACTGCTAGCAAATAAATCAATTTAATGAGGGGGTTTCCTCCGAGAGGTAGATCCTCACACAACAAGAAATCTCTTCCCCTTGAAAGTTATCAGTTAGACAAAGACACATTTCTTCCTTTCGCATCAGGAAGGAGGTTTGATGTCACAAAAAAGAAAACAAAAGAGGTTGTTCCAAGAGTTGACTGAAATTTCTCCACAGCAAACTCAAGTCATCAATGTGCCACAGAGCTGGGCAGGGCATAATATTGTATTTCAACCAGCAATCTGAGCTCATTGAAGTTCACTGCTAAGCCAAAAGATAACTACATGGCAAAATGCTACATTTCTTCTATAATTTAATGAAAACTAATGACTTTGGGTCTGGGAACCAATGTGGTATACTGAATAGTGTGTCAAACTATGATTTAAGAGATCTGGGTTCCAATCTCTGCTCAAGAAGCCCACTGGAGGCTGGCCATTCCTTGAACATTTCATCCATCCAAAAACTCTATTAGCTTTATTATAAATTAAAAGCAACTTAATGACACATAATAAATGAATATAGAGGTGCAGACTGTTTCGAAGGACAAAAACAGACCCCTTGGGAACCGCTCCTTGTATTTTCTTTCAGTGTGTCAGCAAATACATCTTCTCTATCAACATGATAGAACAGGCTATGCTCTGTCTTTGGACTTACTGCTGGAATTAACTGAAATACAGCTGTGTTTGTACCGTGATGATGCACAATCCTGAAAGGGTGCTTACGTCCACATAAACCAACCCAGTCTTTGAGGAGGAAGCCCTGCTTACCAAACCAGAACCTACTGAAGTTCCTGTGACCATTGTGCAAAGGGGGGCTTTCTCTGTTGTGGCACCCCACCACGTGGAATGATCTCTCCCCTGAGGCCAAGACATAGACATCCAAAGTGAGGTAGCTGGGCCACCAACTCAGATGATTTGCTTGCCAATGATTCTTCCCAATCATTAACCTTGTCACTATCATTTTAATGAAATACGTCTTCATGTAGCTAAACTCTTTTTTCAAAGCATTCTGCTAATAATTTGGTCTTTATGTCCTTTATTAGTTTATTTTGGAATATATTGTTTTAGCTGAAAAACAATATAACAGTGTTCTAGAATAAATATCACTCAACCACCCCATCAAACTCAGGTGAAGGGCTGCACTAGTTCCAATGCAGGCCAAAAACCTAATGCTCAGTTGGTAAGATGAGAAGGCCGCTGGTTCTATATGGAAGAAAGGGGGTTGGACTTGATGGCCTTATAGGCCCCTTCCAATTTCACTTTTCTATGATTCTATGAAAGTACCTGCCCTGTTTTGATGAGACTGCACCATAGTCTGAGTGTCAAGAAGCACATTTCCCTGGTTTCAGCTAGGTGCACTAGCTATGGTCTTTCCAGAGCTTAGAAAAGTAATTTCTTGGAAATTGCAACCTGAAGCCTAGAGCTTCAAATTAATAAGTCACTACTTCTGCACTGGCCAGAATCCAATTGCCTATTTACACTTGCAAAAATTGGCAAAAAGATTTTTCCAATCTTTTTTTTTTTTAACTGACACAGGTGACAGAGTTGAATGCAGGAAAATGGGGCACTTCACAGAATATGCCATTTTTATAAAACTCCTTTGGTTCCATAGGCCATTGCCTCCCATTCTGGTCACAAAGATGATTTGGAGAGATGAAAGCTCATTACGATGTCTGACAAGTTGCTTCTTCCTAGGGTTGGGGGAGGTTGATTCCTAGAACGCTTTGTGAATGTATGTAAATAGGTAAATAAACAGCAGCAGAACTGCCTACCTGTGTATGTTTTTTAAAAAACTCCTTTGGGGCATGGCTACAGGGACCGTCATGACGAGTACCTGCATTTTGAAATTTACTGCTGCACTGCCATATTCAGATTATGGATCTATCAACCTTCCCATTTTAGATAGCAGACTAAAAGGAAAGGAGCAACAGTCAAACAGCTTCAACAGCCACTGTAACAAACAACATTCAGTTACCTTGACTCACTTGCCACTGGTCACTTCTCTATTTACACCTGTCTTATCTCAAATTAATTTCCCCCAATACTCATGCATAGATTATAAACTAAGCTACTTTTTAATCTGCAGATCTCCATTCATTTTTAAAGGATTTTTTCCAACCTGGCATAATAGTAAAGTCAATACAATACATTTTCTCATTGTTCTAGTTGTCTTATGTAGAGGCTGTGATCAGAAAATGTTCTCTATTCTAATTTAATTTTAAGAAAGAGAGCAAGACAGAAGCATTGCTAGTCCTCTAGACTGAAAAACGAAACTATTTTCAAATGTTTGCATAAGCAATCTGTTTTTTCTTTTTACAGACCGCTTCCAGGTTCTATCAAGTTTTACAGCATTTTGTGTAACAAGCCAATGGGGATGGAGCCCTAAGCAGGGAGAGCTTTGATCCTGATCTCTCTGGTCTATCCAGAGACCGGACAAAACCAACAACGGAGTTGCCTGCCAGTTTCTTTCCCGACTGCTTAGTTATTTTTAAACACCTGACAACACAATTCAGAGCTATTCTAAATTTTCTGACATCCTAGAATCATGGCTAGGACCACAGTGCAAAGGACCCATAGCCTGAGTCACCTTCTCATTGTCAAAAATGAGACACTTCCCCACCACATCGAAGTCTGACCTCATAGAGGGTGCCACTACAAAAATCCCTGTGATGTCTGGGAAGAGGTAGGAATAGACTCCGAGGCTGGAACTTCATCTAAAAATGTGGGAGGCTCTTTCCTCTCAATCAGCCTTTTTTTTGTTTCATTGAGTTCCCCCCCCCCCCCAAGCTAATATAAGCATAAATTCTCACATAGCATAGAATACAGTTCTTAAAAAGCATCCATTCTATATTTTGCCAAAAAGTGAATAGAATAGTACAGAGAGAGAAATGAGAAATATTATCATCAAACAAGATGGCAGTAATTCCAGTGAAAAATCTGGAGGGGTCAGTTGCTGATTGCTAAACCTCAAAATCAAGAGTCAATTCCATATGAGGACTCAAAGCACTCAAAACATTTAGGAAAAAACTGACCTTTTGAATGCACAGTTCCTTTATTTTTGACAGTAAGGACTAGAAAGCTGACTTGCGGATGCCATTCCTATTAACAAACAAAAAATAGCTTCCCTGTTAAGAATCTCTGGCAGCTTTTTAGATTACAGTATTGCAGCTTTATGAACCATGCAATAATACACCACCTGTATTAATGCATGGTTCATATACGAACAGGTGACAACATTTTATAGACAAACTACTGCAGGAACCAGCAGAGATTGCAAGACAGGAAGCCTGCAAAATTTTAATAAAGGCTGAAGTGCTGACTCACTTTGTAATCCAAAACAACTTTTTTGGTCTTGACTCAACTATAGAAGGAGAAAATTAAAAGAACCAAATTGGGAAACAGATACTAGGTATCAGTTTCATCATGCTGTGTGACTTTTGCCAACAAGGCCTTGCATCACATAGCTTGGTCAAATTACATTCTGCAAACTTCGGTTCGAATTGCACAGAGTTCTAATCTATGCTAGCTTTTAGCAAACAAAAATGCTAAACATCCCATGCTGATAAATACAAATTGCTTATCCCCGATTCCAGTTATTTTTATTTATCTATCCACTAATTCACTATTTATTTGCACTATGCTACATTATTTATATTCTACTGCTTTCATTCTAGTAAAAACTGTCCAAAGAAGTGCAAAAAAGAAGAAAACATACAGGAGTCAAGGTCATATATGAAGGCCAGAGTCCTGTTGGGGAAACCTTTGCATGCAACATAACTACACAGGCATTCCACTAACCCGCTCTGATGGGATGCTTTTTACATTACCAATCATGCACTGTTTGCAGAATCAATCAGCCAACAGATATTCCACCACAGTGAGGAAACTGCCTATATGATTACGGTTACGTGCAAAGTTTTTTTCCAAGAGGATTCTGATCTAAACAGAGTGGTGATGTGGAACAAGGGCTTCCAGGGTCAACAATCTGGGGCTTCCTCATCAATAGAAATTACAACAATATCTACCATCACCATCCAACCTTCCCTGTTCCTCTGAGCATAGGTGCAATCCTAACAGTAGCTGGGAGAGGAAAGGGTTTTCCAAGGACCAGTGCACTGTTGCAAACTTGCCCAGCTGTACTGCAGAGTATTTCAGGATGGTTTGCTGTTGATTGAACTACCAAGAGTCTTTAGCTTTACAGAAGACCTGCTCCACATTTGTTGGCATAGAATGAAACAGCTACCTGTATTTCTGGACTCTTCTGGAGAGGGCTGACCGTGTGTCACAATAAGCACCTATACTTCCAATTTTGCCATGACACTACTGCTTAAACTGCTAAGTTTTCAGGTTTCCCTGAGATGTCATGCTGGTCTGTAGCATATCTGAAACTCCCACTACAAACATGGTGCAATCCTTTCAGCAGTAAAATGAAGTCATTGTTCAGAGATATGGCTCACCATGTGCATGGTTAATACCCTGGCATCTTCCATTCCCTGGCTACCTCCCACAGTTTGCCTATTCTAAATTTCCATCCTTCTGCTGTGAGTCAGAAAATGTAGCAAGTCCTGCTAGTTTCACCACAAAACTGTCTGGGGTCTGTCACAGCCTTTTTTTTTTTTTTTTTTGCCTCCCAAAGACTGCAGGAGTAAATGAGGAGTAAATCACCAAAGGCTGCTGAGAAAACTCCACAGTCAGGGGATAAGAGGGCAGGTCCTCTTCTGGACTGAGAATTGGTTGAGAACCAGGAAACAGAGAGTACGTGTCAATGGGCAATTTTCACAATGGAGAGAGGTGAAGAGCGGTGTGCCCCAGGGATCTGTCCTGGAACCGGTGCTTTTCAACCTGTTCATAAATGACCTGGAGACAGGGATAAGCAGTGAGGTGGCCAAGATGGGATTGTGAAGGACTCCAGAAGGATCTCTCCAAACTGGGAGAATGGGCAGCAAAATGGCAAATGTGTTTCAATATAAGAAAATGTAAAGTAATGCACATTGGGGCAAAAAATCAAAACTTTATTTATCAGCTGATGGGTTCTGAGCTGTCCGTGATGGATCAGGAAAGAGATCTTGGTGTGCTGGTGGACAACTCGATGGAAGTGTCAACCCAGTGTGTGGCAGCAGTGAATAAGGCCAATTCCATGCTAGGTCTCATTAAAAAGGGGATTGAAAATAAAACAGCCAACATTATAATGCTGTTGTACAAAACGCTGGTAAGACCGCACCTGGAGTATTGCATACAGTTTTGGTCACTGCACCTCAAAAAAGACATTGTGGAACAGGAAAAGGTGCAGAAGAGAGCGACTAACATGATGACTGGGCTGGGGCACCTCTCTTATGAGGAAAGGCTACAGCATTTGGGGCTCTTTAGTCTAGAGAAAAGGTGCCTGAGGGGGGACCTGATTGAGACATATAAAATTATGCAGGGGATGGATAAAGTGGATAGAGGGAAGCTCTTTTCCCTCTCACGCAATACCAGAACCAGAGGACATCCACTCCAATTGAGTGTTGGGAGAGTGAGAACATACCAAAGAAAATATTTCTTTACCCAGCGTGTTGTTAGTCTGTGGAACTCCTTGCCACAAGATGTGGTGATGGCATCTGGCTTAGATACCTTTAAAAGGGGATTGGACAGATTCCTGGAGAAAAAGTCAATTGCAGGTTACAAGCCATGATGGGGATGTACAATCTCCAGGCTTAAAAGGAAGGTACCTCAAAATGCCAGATGCAGGGGAGGGGGATCAGGAGACAGCTATCTAGTTGTCTCATGTGCTCCCAGAGGCATCTGGTGGGGCCCCTGTGAGATACAGGAAGCTGGACTAGATGAGCCCTTGGCCTGATCCAGCAGGGCTCTTCCTATGTTCTTATGTAATTTCTAAATTTCACTTTGCAACATTAAAACATGATCTGATGTACAACGTCACTCCACACTGGCTTTGTTCAGATGCAGCAGTACTACACGAGAGATGCATGATCTATGTATGACTCTTTGCCACTTCATCTGCAGAAACAGTAAGGCCACACAGATCTCCATGAACGAAAGCTCTCCTAGGTTTTTTAATCCAGAGCAATAAGCATCCCAACACGCTTAGCGAAAGTGGTAACACCATAGGTGCTTTTATTGGGAAAGAGGTGATGCAGTTCTTCAAAAGCAACAGCAAAGTAACGGGAAAGCAGTAAGAGTGGGCATCCTTTACAGACAAGGGGAGGAGCCCACTTAAAAGCAGCAGTGCTGGGCAAGTTACTTTTTTGAACTACAACTTGCAGAATCTTGGCAAATTCTAAACCAAAAGAGCAACAATTCCAAACTGGAAAACAGAAAACCTCCCAGGGAGGAAAGGAGCAGTAGATTTGTTTTGTTCTCATAATACCCAGGTTCATTTTCGATATCCAGTGTGGTATAGTGGATGGAGTGACAGACTACGACTCAGGAGGCCTGGGTTTGAATCCCCGCTCAGCTATGGGAACTCACTGTGGAAGTGGAGCTGGAAAAACCACTCCTTAAATATCTCACTTACCTTGAAAGCCACATTAGGGTCACTACAAGTCAGTTCTGACTTGATGGCACATAACAAGTTTATTTTACGATAACAAATGACCCACCTTTGGGAGAGATATTTAGCTTTCACAGTCCAAAAAATTAAATTCTTTCAAAGAACATGCGATTCAAGCATGTTGACATGTTCAGTATGATACTCTTTTTTCTTTTTCTTCTTTTTAAAAAAAGGACTAGTTGCCTTTTTGTATATGCATCCAGGGCGATGCCAAAAACCAATCCTGCTCCTTCTTTATGAAGTTGCCATAAATCTGAATACAGTTCACAAGAACATTTTCACTTGGTGAGCATGCTTGAGTTGGGCAAGTCATGCTCACAGCCTACGGCACCTAAGCTTCCTCCTCAATTATTAGTTCACAGGCTCCCATTGTAGCTTGCATAGTGTCCACTCGCTCTTCCATAGCCCACACAGCCTCTGCTGAACTGAAGAAAGCAACGTAGATAAACACCAAGAGAAAAGGAGCTGGTTATTGTGACAGAACAGCCTTCCCTGCCAAACTGTGTGTGCTCCAGAGGCTTGGCATCAATTCCCATCATCCCCTGGTCTGCACTGCATAGTGGCTGGGTGATAGGATGCCCCAGGGGTCTACCCATCACCATTTAAATGGAAAACATGCAGTCTTCCAGACTTCATTGGACTTTGCCTTTAATCACTTCTCATCAGTGGTTAGGGTGGCTAAGGCTGATGGGGAATTTGCAGTTCAACAACATAATGGAAGGTAACTTTCTCCACTCCATTTTTTAAAAAAAAAGTAAACCAGACTTGGGGATATCCTATAAAACAGTTGTATTGCTCTGGTTTTGTTTTCTTCAGACGGTGAAGTGAACACACTGGTTTCAAGAGTCATCGTGAAAAACAGGTTTCTGAGGCAGGGGTAAGGAACATGTAGTTCTCTAATGTTGCTGGACTACAACTCCTATCATCCCTCACAACTGGCCATATAAGCTAGGGCTGATGGGAGCTGAAGTTCAACAATATCCAAACTCTAAATTCTAGATGGTCACACATTCCTAGTTTTATAGGACAGGATGGTATGTTGTGCACGGAATGGAAAAGGGTAGGTGGACAACTCCCCCTAGCTTAACACACAACACTGCATCACAACTGCTAATTAAAGCAATCTTACCTTTGAAATTTCCAAGGAACAAGCCAGGAAGTATCTGTAAGAAAGAAATATAATATCAAATATAGATCTCTTGTGGTAATGGAATATGACGCAGTTCAATTTGCATACAGGATGGAACACAAGGCTAATAATTTTGAAGGCACAGTAAGGTGAACATGTTTTTCCTCATGATGTTCCCCACTCTTTAACACTTCAAAGTGACTTTCAAAACATGTCTTTCCATGACTTAATACCAGTTTTTAATTTTATTTTTCTAAAAGTCTAAATGTCCCATAACTTAATATCAGGGATTTTGTTTTCTCAAAATGTTATTCTAAACTGGGAATGATTGTACACAAGACTGTAATATCAGATTGTTCAGGAAGATTGGCAATGGCCAAATTTGAACCTAAATCAAGCATTTGAACCCAAAGCAACTAATCTAAGTAAATCTATCATTTTACTGATCTATTATATTTTAATTAACACTTTTGTTTTAGGCCCCCCGTTTGTGTTGCTGTTTAGTTAATATGCTATATTTGTTGTTTGTCATTATTTTAAACATATTCTCATGTTGTAATCAGGAAATTGTGTAAACAAACAAGCAAACTGTTCAAGCATAAAGGGGGAGTAGGGGGACAGACATGTATATTTTCACCTTCTTATGTAATAAATACATAAATAAAAACTGCAGCGTGGAGGATCTGCTCAAAACACATCAAAGTAAATTGGAAATGTCACGCCAAAGGCAAGACTTAGTTCTCACTCATTTCATAACTTCTGTTAATTCATTATGACTTGGTTACAACGAAAAATAAGAACTTGCAGGTATTAATTGTAACTCATAAGACCCTCAATCCACAGCCCACTACCAGCAATATGTGTGAATGGGGGGAATTAAAAGATGCAAGCAGCTACACAGACAAACTGCACTGAACATTAACTCTGCTGACAGATTAGGGAGAAACTGCACAAGGTGTTTTTCTTATTTCAATAGCAAGCATAGGGAGCAGACATACTGAGACCACAGTACAGGAGAAGGGTGACAGCTAACTCCTTTTCTCTATGTTGCTGTCCTAAGAGACCACACACACACATAACTATTAGGTCAGTCAACCCACGTGGACTCAGATTTTTAGTTTTATCATCGCTAAGTTCTGACCAAAGACAGAATTCAAAGCAAACAAGGGAAAACCCAGAAAGACGCTTAAAGCACATGACTGGAACCCGGGGGACCTTTTTAAAAACCTCAGCATACCAGAAAAGAACAAATCAGGCCAGTTCGCTCACTCACTCTCTCTCACACACACAATGCTCAAAACTCGGCCAGCCTTGCCTCTCATACCAGATTAGCTTCTTTGACAACGAGACAGACGTGGGGAGAAACCTTGTTCATCATTTCAGGAATGTGCACATGCTGATATCAGAGGCATGACATTTGCAAGGAATATGTCTTGGTTAATTTTTAATTAGGACAGTGGTAAGAGGCAGACACTTATTAAAGTGGTGGAACCTTTTCCATGTCACACTTCACCAGAACACTCTGACAAGCACTACAGGGCAGATGTGGTCTTTTATCTCACACCCGTCACTTTTATTCTCCCTGGGATGCCATGAGAGAAGAAAGAGTGTGTGTGTGTGCATGCACTCACACGTACGCTATTACCTGTCCCTGTCTTAAAGACTTAATTCCAGTCCTCACAAATCAAACAGAAATGGGCACCTGCTAGATTTATCCTGCTTTTACAACTGCTTTTGACTGCCTTTCTGTAATATCAGTCCAGATACAGGCAAACATCCGTCAGAAACACCTTAAGAAACATGTGAGTTTATACTGCCAACATGTTTTTCACTGTATTTAATCAGACAGCTCTGCTATTTTCTTACCCTCTGTTTTCCTGCCTCTTCCTCTTTGCACACTTTTGCTTGTTACATTGTAAGGCAGGGGGCACGTCTGCTTTTAAAACAACTGCAGGGCCTAGCGACTAAAGGTGCTTAATCAATATTGCTATCCTGTGAGACTGCCCGTGTATTCTGAAATACTGCCAGGCATTTTTATGCAAACAGGAGCACTTGAGAGAAGGCCCATATTGTCTACTCAGAAGTAACATCAATGTAGCTCATCCCAAATAACAGACAGATGATCACATCCTTTGTCAAGAGATTTCAAGAGATCACAGGCCTTAAACATTTGTTTACTCACCACCTTGAATCCTTTCACTGAGAGAAAGGCAGGATATAAATCCAGTAAATAAATGAAGTAAACAAAAATAGAATATTGATACAGCCCTAAGTGGGCAATCCTCTAGATACCTACCCTGACATTAGTCCCACTGGAAATATGCAGTCTTATACACATACATGGAATCAGTTCTATTGAATTGAATGAGATCTAAATAGCCATAATCTAAGCTTTGCCCATCTACTCACATTTTACAGTCTAACAGCTTATTTTATATATACTCAGAAACAAAACCCATTAATTTCATGTCACAAACTTCTAAGCAAGCAAGCCTACCAATGTGAATACAAATTAATCACTCATGGGGGCGGGGAGCAAGTCAAAGACTTTGACTTAATACCTATTAGGACATCAACAATGCTATTAGAAATATGTGAGCAACTGAGATTGACACTACCATTCCCTTGACATCTCCTAGAAACCCTGGGCAAATGTTTGCATTTAAGGCAGAGATATCTGACAAATTCTAGTGGCACTTTAAAGGCCAACCAATCTTATCTGGCATAGCTTTTGTGAACTGTAGGCCACCTCACGAGATGCCCCTAACAAAAATCTAAGCCAAATAAAACTGGCTTGCCTTTAAGATGCCATTAAGTTCTTTGTTGACTTTACTGCAACAGACTAACCCATGTAGCCCTGGAAATTGACATTTTTAAGGGAAACCAAAGACGTAGGAAAGAAGGCAGGCAGGTTCAAAATACAGAGGTAAATGTAGACATACAATTCTCCATCAGATTGTGATGGGTTTCCCCACAAGCTATGGGCACTGGGATGGATAGGAAGAACAGAAAGGTATTTCAACTCAATAGGGGAGAGGATGCTGCATGAAATCATCAGCAATTTTTTTATGTCTGATGGGGAGATGAAGTACCCCTGCTAGCCTTTCAAGCCTGAACAACTGTTCTGGTCAGCTTATGTCAGTTTCTGGCCCTTAATTCCATCAGGACCGCAAAAGTGAACAGAAAATCTATTACCCCACATGACAATGGGGGAGATACGCTCCCAGGTATATTTAAGGTTTCTCTGCTGCAATCCTAAAGAATGTTGTTGGACTGCAGCTCCATCACCAGCTATAACTCCAGGCAGCATAGCCAATGATAAGGTAGGAAAGGGGCTCCATGAATGCTGTATTTTTCTCAGTCATGTCTCACTTCCATGATTCTTTAAATGCCAGTTGGATATCTTAACGATTAAGATATGCTGGTGTACATGACCTGGAAAGGGGGGGGGCGCTATGGTTTACTGGTAGAATAACTGGTAAGGCTCAACTCCCAGTATCACATACTTAGGCCTAGAAAATACCTCTTTCTGAGTTCCTGGGGAGCTGCTATCAGTCTGTGTAGTTAGCTTGGCCTGATTTGGCCTAAAGCCACTTTGTTGTTGTATGCTATCAAGTCATTACTGACTTACAGCAACCTTGAAATGGTTTTCAAGGTACGTACATGAGACGTTTATGGAGTGGTTGATCATTGCCACCCCTGCCCAGTGGGGATCTGAATTCAGTTCTCTGAAACCTGGTCCTACCTTTCAACATATACAATATCTGGGGATCTGAACCAAGTTCTCCTAAGTCTGAGCCCAATGCTCTATCCTTCACACCACACAACTTTTATACCCCTTGCAAAACAATAAAGACAAATCCCAGCAACCCAGAAGATTACAGCTGATATTACAAGAGTGGGAGACAAAGGAACAAGGGCAGAAGGAGGCAAGAGGTTGAGAGGGGAAGAATGTGAGCAAATGCCATTAATTCCACCCCATGAAGATCCAGAGAGCGGACATGCTCCTGCATCCGGCATGACTGGCTGGTCAGACAAGAGGGCGAGGGCAAACAACAGCCAGATGATCCAAGAACCAATTGTGGCAACAGCAGGTGTTAGCAGCCTCTGGAGGTTGTCCTTTGTTAGGAATATTAAGGGAAAGCAATAAGCCTCTCTGGCTGAAGAACAAAGGGAGTTTTTGAAATTGAACTCATCCACCACTGGCGGATTTATCTTGCCCACAACCCTAAACGGCTACAAACAAAGGGTAGGCACAGTTTACCAACTTAAGGTCATTTATACTAATAGCCCAGGCATCTCCAGGGGATGGAGGTTTTGCATTTTAGCCTCTGATCTTCTTGGTACATTAGTATATCGTTGTGGCATCAAACTGATGAAAAATGTCGCTAAAACCAGCTTTCAAGCCCACTCACTCAGCTGATGCTTCCTCTTCTAATCTCACATTGATGCTCCTGACCCCAGTAGTGCACCTGCTAAGTCTGCCCATAGCTGCCTGTGCCAAGTCTATCTATTTAAATCAAAAGGAAGTACAGTATCAAATTGCAATGGGGTGGAGCCTACTACAAGCACACCTATGTTCCCTATTAAACTTTGTCTATACCTTAAAGCACATGTGTCAAACTCAAGGTGTGCGGGCCGAATCCGGCCCACCAGGCCATTTCATGTGGCCCTCGCAGTGTTGCCTGCTACTGTGCAGCATACAATACACAGGCACTTACTCGGTCACCCATAATGCTCCACAAAGGTGCTGGGAATCCACCCAGCGGGACTTCTAATCCCAGCATTCCAAGCAGCGAAGAGTCAGAAAGTGCAGCTGCTTCGGCGGTGTACAGCACCTTGGGAAATGTAGTCCTCGCTATTGTCCACTCCCGTTCTTATCTGCTTGCCATTATTTCTAGACTTTGATCATAGACTTTTACTTTCAGAGAGAGTTATTACTTACATTATTACTAAAACCAGTAATAATCAAGTGAGAAGGATTATATTTAATATGATAATGAGTAGATACATTTATCTTACAGATACAACCGGCCCTTTGAGGGCAACTATAATGCCAATGTGGCCCAAGATGAAATTGAAATCTGCCTTAAAGTATAGTCATTCCACTTGGGTTAAACTTAATACCAAAACAAACAAGGCAAAATTTTAAGATCTGTAGCTTGAAGGTACTCCAATTCTTTTGGTTGCTGAGCTTGGTGGCCATATTGCCTGTGGGATTCTGAGAATGGCAGTCCAGGAAAAAAAAAAGACAGCAATTTCCCCAGGTTTTTCACAATGTCACTGGCAGTAGAGATGCCCTTTTCCAGATCCAAGTTATCTGCCAACTATACTCTTCCTAAGAGTCAGGTCTTGCAATTACCATTCTTACTTAAGCTATGATTACACAATCAAATACTGTGGGATTTGCTGCAGTCACATCATGTGTGAACACTGAATTCTCAAATCAATATGCACCCCCAGTGTGATCACCAACTGTGAATTCAACTGTAATAAAGCCTGTGAATCAAATTGCAGCATAGTCACAGCCTCCAATCACTACTCTACCCTGTCCTATGTGAGTATGTCCTTGAAAACCAGCTGGAAAGGTCAACTAGTTGAAAATGGTAGTGCTAGGCTTTTGGCAGGGGTTACAATTCACCCTGATTCAAAGTGCTAGGTCTGATATTAAAAGAACTAAATAATCACATAATTCAAGGAAGATGTGTGTCCTGCAATGCTTGAGGTGGCTGTATGCAGATTCGTCCACAAATCTGGACACCCCTAATTTGAGGATTTGCTTTCCTTCCCAAATTAAGAACATACCATTCTCAAATGAGATATGACCGGCAGCTACAAGAAGCATGGCCTTTTCCATGGTGGCACCTCTGCAGGGGAACAGTCTCCCGAGAAAGGATCGTCAGGCCCCAACCCTTCATTCTCTCTGAAATCCAGCAAACAGCCGACTCACATAGCTTTTCACTCAAGTGTTCTCTTGTCTTTTTAAGGAATGTTTACTTCCACGACTGATACTGTATTTGATGCAGAATTTTGCCAAGTTTTTCAATTATTCAAAAAAAAACCCAAAACACCACTCTCCAATTTATGATGTGGGATATTGTGCTTCTGTATCTACAATTCAAAAGATCAGGGAATAGCCCAATATTGTTGTGCAATATTGGGCCTATGTTGCCAGCAGGAAAAATGAGGCCAGGCTTTACATAGCAAAGGGCAGCCTGAATGTTGGCAACACCAATGGCAGCAGTCAAGATGGTCTACACTACAGGATACCCACATGTTCTCATTACCATTCACAAAGTGATATAACTATGATAGGACAGATCATATTGATTTGTTTACTTCTTAAAGTAAATGACTGCTCATCCCTCCTTTCATCAATCAAGGCCTAAGAAAATTACAGTATTACCAGTGTTCAAAACTGAGTGAGATGTCACCCATTTCTGCTCAGATCACCATAAAAACAGCCTGGCATATCCCTCCCACTTCTGGCCACAGTATACTACCATTCGAATGGCAACACCAAGCGCCCATTCGGCAGGACAAAGAACTATCTCAGCTTAAAATGCGGCATAATCTACCACCAACTTCAGCACAATATTCTCCCACGGTTGAGAACAGTTCACACGAACTTGCATCTGAGAACTAGTACCGACCGGACTGGGGGAAGAAGTAGAAGCAAGCGCCTGGGTCTCACTTCCTCGGAAAGAATAAGATCGATCGGCCGGGATGGCAAAAGTTCCTTATCATTTTGAGCGATTTAAAACGCACGCATGACCTCGCCCAGCTGCTGAAAAACCTGAAACGTTTCCGTCTACATATGCAAATCGGAAACAAGCAGAGGCCCGAATAAAGGAAACCAGCCTGAAAAAGACCTACCGATATTGCTAGTGATGATTTACTGCAGGGGCTACCACACCGATGGAGCAGCGAGGGCAAAGACACGCATCTTGGAAAAGATGTGACAGTAAACCCGCAACCACTTACTAGAAAGCCTCATTTAACCTCCGTGGGATTCCTGTGTATACATGTATGGGATCTGCGCAGTAAATGAGCCGCGGAGCCCCACTGAATTTCGTGCGCTTTTTACTTATGAATACAGCGTTTCAGGATTGGGTCGCACGTGCGGACCGGGTATCCACCAAAAAGAGAGGAGGCAGCGTGTCCTTCTGTTTACTCAATCCCACCCACCGCCCGATTTTCCAAACAACGGCTCAGAATAAGTTAAATAAAATTAAAATTAAAAATTAAAAAAAAAAAACAACCTCCACAGCATCCAGAAAGTTCCCAAAACAAGTGTTCACATTCCCTCTCCGGTGACCGAAACAAGGAAGCAGAAGGGCGGACATGCCTCCTGTCCCGTGGATTGCTCTTTAGATTTTGCACGCGAGCACAAACACAAAACTATTTTAAGAAAATAATAGAATAAGCAATGTTTACCTTGTTCATCCCATTCCCCATGGCTCTAACCGAGCTGAAACTTTAGCACCAGAGATTGGAGGCAGCCTAATTAGGTAGGAAGCTGCAATTTTTTAAAAAAAACAATGCTAGAGAAAGGGGGGTAGAATATTTACTCCACAAGAATGAGCAATGAAATAAACAGGCTATGAGGTGGCTAATTATTATTCTACGCAAGGCATCGCCCGCTTCCTCCTCTCAAAATTGGCTGGGATTTCCCGCCTAGGGGTCTTATGATCAGAGGGGTTTCCGCTTGGCCGCTCCTGACCTCCTCGGATAACAGCCCAAATGAACTAGTTGCAAGCTCTGACTACCAGGAATTGCGTCTGCCTAACGCCGACCCTTCTGCTTTCGCCACTCCCACGTGTGATGAAAAGCCAGGCTTTGAGAGTCGCCTGATATAATGCCGCTAGGCCTTCTGGAACTCGTAGTTTTCTTGCCGACGGACTGACCAGCCTTCAGTGCGGCTTAGGAACTACTACCCCCAGCATGCACAGCGCCAAATAGTTTCTTCCCCTTAATGATTAGGTACCCAGAGTGTGGGAGCCCGCCCCACTTTCATTCCTGGAAGGATGAGTAAGCGCCGTTTGGTAGTTCTGGACCAGGTGTGGAGGCGGCGGCGGGGACGCCGCTTTTTTGGTTTCTGAGCAATGGCAGCCAAATTACGCGGCGTATTTTTATATAGATATTTCTATTTTTTGCTCTTTATGCAAAACAAGAATCCAGGGCCCTATTACTGGGCCTTTTCTCGTAATCTGCTTGCATGTGAAATGATTCTCTATTATGTTCCAGTTTACAGCAAACTTTACACAGAATTTGATACAGTGGATTTAAGGAATTGAAAAAGATAAATGTTTTCCTGGGCGGCGGGGAGGCTGGTGGTTTCCAGAGCATTTGACTGCGCTGTTCCAGGCTGTGACGCTCCAACTTTCTTTAGTAAACAGTGTTTAAAAGTGTTAATCCAAGACCTGTTTAAATTATCATGTTCTGTTTGACTTCCACTTGAATTTATATATATATAAGCCAAAGTGTGAAGAGTTCTCAAGAATCATTAGGTTAGGGGAGTCAACACACAATTATTTATATAAGCCAAAGTGTGAAGAGTTCTCAAGAATCATTAGGTTAGGGGAGTCAACACACAATTATTTATTTCAGGCGAAGACCTTTCTCTTCAGGCAAGCTTTCCCTGAGTGAATGGCTGCTCAGTGCGTTTTTTTAAAAAAGGGATCCTTGTACCTTAATGCAGTGAATGTGTTTTGGCATTTGTTTTTTGGTATTGTATTCATTGATCCTTTTAGTATTATATACTCACTGTTACTAACTTAAATACTGTCTTTTAGCAGTTGTAAGCTGCCTTGGGTCCTTTTTAAGGAGAAAGGTGGAATAAAATATTTTAAATATATGAATAAAATAAATTCTCTAAATCAAAGCCAGATGATAGCTTTCAGAGTATTATGTTCATTCTTTGTTTGAGGAGAGACCTTAGCAGGAGTTGTCCTCTAATGCTGCCTTCCTGGCCTGAAGCAGGGTGGATGGAATCTCACATTATGCACAGCTGGAGATAGATGAAGGTGTAGCTTGTTGAAGGTACCAACGCATGTGGATAGCAGACCTTGGAAAAGGTGCTTTGGGTTCTTTAACCCCTCATCCCCACTGGTTGGGTAGTCCTTGGAGTTATGGAACGAAACAATGATTCCCAACCTTGTGTCCCAGATGTTCTTGGACTAAAACTCTCAGAAGCTTTCAGGACTAGCTGTTCTGGCCAGGATTTCAGGAAGTTGTAGTCTAAGAACATCTGGGGAGCCAAGGTTGAGAACCAGTGGTATAAAAAGTAACTTTTCTAAGGTTGGTGTACAGCAGCTGGCTTTAAAATTGAGTTTTAAAAAACGGATGCATATTCCTTCAGAATATTCCTTCCAAAAGGAATAGACAGATTTGCCACAGATCCTGTGGGGGAAAAGCCACCCTCTTGGTCAAGTCATTTCACTAGCAAACAAATCGCTTAACCTAATAATTCTGTAAATAAAGAAAGCAGCAGACACTTCAGGAAATTTCACAATATCCTCTTATATTATTGTTATTGTTATTTCACCTGCTTTGATGGTTCCTTTATTTGTCACTGTCGCACAGAAAATGAAACTTCTCTTAATCTCACTGAATATCTGAAGAGAACTGAAATGCAGAGCAATTTCATATTCAGGAGCATTTCCACTGCTGAGTAATTTTACTGTTTAATATAAACTGATAATAATCTGACCCAGTATTTGGGGGTAAGTCACTACAGAGATGAAGGTAGGTTTCCTGTCTAGCTTGAAGCATGGATGGGAGGGGGGCGAGAAGGGATGAAATCTGTCATAGTTTCAAAGATCAAGTCATGTTGAACTATTTATAGTGTGTCACTGTTTCATCTGCATTGTGAAACAGGTGTGCTTTACCTGCTTATCCAGCTGTTTCAACACAATTTCATCACAGTTAGTCATACAAGAAGACAAAGAGTCTTAAAGCAAAGGATATCATATGTAGAGACTGCTATAACCATAGATATCCCAAATCATCTTAAATCATCATCATAATTTTAAAACTGCAGAGCTGGAAAGGGACCCTATGGATCATCAAGTCCAGCCCCTGACAAGGAGGCACAATGTGGAATAAAACTCTCAACCTCTGGCTCCACAGTTAGAAACCTAAACCACTGCTATCCAGCAGTTCATGTGACAAATCTTAATATCACCTGGGCATGCATGCTGATCATCAAATCTTTTTGGTCAACCAAGGAATCTCAGAGTTGGGCTTATTTGTTAATTTTGATAGTCACAGAATTTCAGGACATCACAGAGCATTCCTTTATATCTCTACTAAAAATAAATCCTATAGAGTGTGATGGGACTTGCTCCCAGGGAAAAAGACACACAACTTCAGTCTGAGTGTATATGTGTGTGGTGGGAGGGTTGGATAGATACATATATAATGCATTTTGTGCTGTATCCATATTAAAGTAAAATCCAAAAGCAATAATGAGTGATACCTTTATTAGACTACTAAAATTTCCAAAGCAGATACGTTTTGGAATCCTGTAGGACTGCTCATCAGGTTGGACATTGTAGAAGGAGAGAAAAAATCATTCTGGGCAATTGTTAGACTCAAGAAGGATGATTGGGGTTTTTTTTTTCCTGTTTCTCCCCCTCCTCCACCATGGCAGTGTCCAGCCTGATAAACAGTTCTGTAGGACTCTAAATCTTGCCTGTTCTTGAGATGTTACTGATTTAACGAAGGGATTGAGAGCCAGTGTGAAGTTGTAGATAAATGAGTGCTGGACTAGAACTCAGATTTAGGCTCCAAACTATGAGTGTAAAGGGCAGGTATTTCAGTCTGCCTTTTTTCCCCTTAGAAAAAAGCATGCTCTGTGCAAATTCACATATGCTAGTTCATAAGAAACCTAGGTAAAAAAGCAACTTCTGACAAGTTTAAAACCCATGGCAGAGCATTGCAGTAAGCACACTGAATATTTCTGCCCTTGAAGCAATATCGTACAAATTGCCCAGCTTTGATCTTGCTAGAGTGATTAATTGCATGCAACTCCCTTTGGATCTAAGAATAATTAACAAGGATACTCTTTCTTTGATTTGCTAATTTGTCCTTTTAAACTGGCCCATTCCAAATTTCTCCTATATTTTCTTTGTCTCTTGACCCAACTATTGGAAACATAAAAACTCAAAAATGAGATCATTTTATGTATCAGACAAAGTGGGCTTTGGCCCACAAAAGCTGGTGCCACAAAAAATGTGCTATTTGGAGCAACACAGGATTCCTGTTGGTTTTTTCCAATGCATTTGCCTCTGTGGAATTTATTGTGGCTGAGTGGGTGCAATTCTGTTCACATACCTTTCTTCCAGTCAGCCAAGTTGTTATTCCACATGTTTAATAGTGCTTACATGCATATATAGTCTCATAAGGAAATATATGACTTCATGTGCAGCCAGTTCCTGTGATCCTTGTGCCCTGAGAAGTGGCAGGAAGAGACCAGAATTGCTGATATAAAGCATACAGTATCATCATAACTATGGATTACCAGAGTTTAGTAATTTATTTTTATTTATTTTTTTGGACTATAGCTCCAACATAGCCTGTGGGATTCTGGATGTTATAGTCCAAAAAGGTAACGTTTCCAAGCCTGATTACTATGTATGGATGTGAAAGCTGGACAGTAAAGAAAACCGACAGGACAAAAATTGATTCATTCAAGATGTGGTGCTGGAGGAGAGCTTTGCAGATGCCCTGGACTGCCAGAAAGACAAACAAGTGGGCCCTAGATCAAATCAAGCCTGAACTATCTCTGGAGGCAAAAATGTTGAAACTGAGGCTATCATTCTTTGGGCATACAATGAGCAGATGAGATCACTTGAAAAGACAATACTGCTGGAAGAAGTTGAAGGCAGCAGGAAAAGAGGAAGCTGAAATATGAGATGGATTGACTTGAGAAAGGAACCACAGGCTTTTTAACAGCTGAGCAGAGCTGTTGAGAGGACATTTTGGAGGTCACTCATTCGTATGTTTAACATAAGTAAGAGGCAACTTGACAGCACATAACAGTAACAACCGCATATTACCAGTGGAAGTATCAATACTAGGGAATCGTGCAAATGCCCACACACCCAGCTGTGTATGCAAGCTTTCTGCTTGACCATATGAACCACTTTTTAGTTATTAAAGTTTAGTGCCTATCATGGAAGCCTGGTGATCCACCCTGTATCCAGATAAAGAACATACAGATCAGGGCAGCCTACCCTGTACACTTTGCGAGACATTCCAGCCTACTCCATCCTTTTCCCTTTTTAAAAACATAATCCTGCAAATGGAGGAGGAAGCAAGTGACGATGGCCTGGGGAGGCTGTCCAGCATCCCAAATATGTACCCCTTTCACTGAAAGTCTATGTAACAGTCATCCTCAATCACACACAATCGTAATATGTAGTGGAAAATTTTTAGTAAAGCATAGTATGCTAAGCTAAAAAAACAAAGGGGGAAAAAAATAATATTCCAGAACTCCAAAAGGTTAACTAAACTGTGATGCAAGGCTCCTTCTTCACTCTGCGCTTCTGAAAAATGGCTGCAAGGGGATGTGCAGGGACCTCACGCTGAGTACCTCAGTGGTTGGAGTGTCCAGGGAAGACTTTGAGTTTTATTGGAGGGTTCAAGTGTCACTCACCTTTTCCTTTAGTGCCAGCTGCTTAGTCTACTGTGTTTCAAATTTCCCTTTTCTCAATTCAAATCACTGACCATTTTTTAAACTCTATGAATGCTGAATGGATATAAAGGTTCTGCTGTGATGTTCCTGTGCCATGGGAATGAAAAACAGTTCCTTCCTCTGTCCTACAGGCACCCTGTGATCACAAAAAGACTACAGTACTGATTTGCTCCGTTTTTGCACATTTGTCCAAAACCAGTCACAAAGTTAAGCACTCTGATTTCAGTAAGAGAGATTGATGCATACACTAACTCTTCTGTTGAAATCAATTGGGTTCTAAACTGCTTAACCTTGATTGGATTATAGTCTTAATATTAAAATTCATTGTTTGGAGGATATGTTGCTTGTAATGCAGAGTTACTGCTATGTAGTAGATTTCAGCAGTGCAGTATTGCAACAGTATTGCAGTATTGCAACCTGTAATAGGTTTGTCTTTGCATAAGAATTGTTTTAAATTGGAACAGGGTGGATCCAGATTTAGGGTGCAACTAGATGGTTGCGTTATCCTGGCTGGATCGATCTAGATTGTGCTAAACAAAGTCACGGTGAGATGTGGTATGTCATTTGGGGCAATCTGTGGATCCACATGCAAAGATCAACCACATCATTTAGCACAATCAAGACTTCTTTCCCTTTAAAGGGAAAGCTTCCTGTTTCTCAAGATCATTAAGTAACTTAGGCAAAGCACAGAGGAGAAAGCCACTTAATAACCTTGAAAAATGGAAATCTTCCTTGCCATTCATCTTTGGAGCGTAAAAGAGAACAAGTTTTGTATTTCTTTTAATGGTTGCAAACTGACACAGCATATCAGAAACACTTTGAGAAGGCTTTAAACAAAAGCCATCTAAAAAAATTGCTGATGCATTAGCAACAATTAAAAAGAAATGCAAAAAAAAAAACTACCCTACCCTCCAAAGGCAAGCAGCAAAGAAGCTTCCTATTTCTGAATATTGTTAAGTGGCTTTGATAAAGAGACAGCCAGCTGGTTGCTTTAGTTCAATTCCAACAATCACGCACACAAACTCAACCAAAATGAGTGATGATACTCACTTTTTTTAAAAAGCCCCTGACAAGGATCCAAAAAGGTGCAGGTAAGAACACTCGGAGGATGGGCGTGTTTGCACTAGCATGTGGTCACCGGGAAAAGGAGCAAACCAAACCATCCCCAGGGCGGACCAAACTTCAGGACAAATTCCATGTAGTCTTGTTTAGAATGGTTCTACATTGAAGATTAGGGATGTGCATTGGGCTACCCCAACCTGCCTGCGCCCAACTAAGGGCATATGATTGGTACCCAGCTATAAATAAAGAGCATATGATTAGTGCCCAATATACCTTGTGCCCTTTTGGAGACATTCCAACACAATCCTTAGCCGTGTTCATGCTAGTATGTGTATGTTTCTGGTTCTCTGGGAAGTCAATGGAACTTATGGAGACGTTGAGCCACCAATTCTCCACTGATTCAGTGGGCCTACACTAGTTGCAGGCTGGCTAGATAGTTCTGTGAGTTAGGCATCTGGCTGTGGAATCATTAGCTGGGAGTTCAATTCCTCACTGAGCATCCCAGAAAAGCCAGCCTGTGTGGCCTTGGGCAAGCTGCACAGTCCCAGGGCACCCCCAGAAGAAGGTAAACCAAGGCAAACCAATTCTGACTATTCTCTACCTGGAAAACCCTGAAAAAAAGATCACCATAAGTCAAAACTGACTTGCTGGCACAGAACAACAACAAACGGTAGTTGCAACTTACAACTTAATTTCAGTCAAACTTTCTATTTTGATACCACTGTGTTGTTAAAGTACTGTTTTTATTTATGCCCTGTTTTATGCCTTCTTAATTACTGTAACCTCTTAAACACAGGTTGAATTGTTTTAACCTCTTAAAACAACTGTTTTTAAATAGTTGTACATTTCTTTTCACAGATTTGTTCTCAGTGTTGCATAATAATCCCTGTATCCTCAGGATTTAAGTGCTTTGTTTTTGGATCAGGATCAGCTGGCTCCCTTTTTGTACAGCTACTTTTCATGTTTATGAATCATGATCACCTCATCCATTTATTTCACTTGTCCAACACTAAGCACAACTAAGCCCAGAAACAACCCAAACTCTTCAGCTGTAAACTCCACATCTCACCCCCACAGTTTCTAATTGGAAGGCATTGGAGTCAGCTTAGGTTACAACATATTCGAATGCCCTGACAATTCCTGCAATCAAAGGGCTATGGCTCATTGTCATGACAGGTTTGATTTGATTCATTTTTCACATGGTAAATTACCATTATGGAGCAACCCTCACATAAAAATTGAGAGGATGACTTTTCTATTTTTCTGTTTATCAATTTACTAGAAATGATAGCATATCAAGGTAGCAGTTCAGACAAATGCATTCGTAATCACATTTTACTTACATATATAGAAAATGTAGTATTAACAGGTGATTACATCTGGGTCAGAATTTATCTTGTATCTTGACAGGAACACACCTGTCACTTTTAGAGAAATGTCTTAGCTTACACAGCAGTGGTTTACAGAATTCTAGGGTGTAAAGTTCTGAGCACTCAGAGATAATGGTGTACACCAGAAACACACACAAGGATTTCTAGGAAAATATTTCCCTTCATTAGGTTATTTAAAGGTGAAGAATGCACAGTAAGGCATAATTCTTACCGTATTCTTTCCTTTCCAATAAATCATTAAACCTAACAAAGTTTCTATCAAATTCAGATCTATTGGTCAGGATCGTACCAGACAGGTCACAAATGTACTGTTCCCATAAACGTACATCCATTCAGCCATGCATGGCATCAGCAGTCACTCAGACTCTATGACCACCTGAGATAGGAGAAGAAGCATGACCAGCTGTCACTGTAGCACAACCTTGGTCTTGCTCCGATTGGTCTCTGGAGAGCAGCACTAGCCCCACAAAGTGGCCAGCAGTGGAGTCCACAAAGCTGGCTAAGTCTAAAAGCCTGGCTGTGAACAAGCCATCTTCAAAGCCAAGGATATAAGCAGGGTAACCTGGAAGATGAAGGGTAACCTCGGGCCTGGCTGATGCTGGAGAGCTATGCAGTTGTTGTTTTTCTCTTGCAGAAGTAGGCAGATGCCAGAACCCTTTAATGCCTTTATAAAACACTACCTCTGCCCCTAACCTTCCACCAGCCCTCTAGCTGAAGCCCACTATGTGGCTAAAAGACTGAGAAAGAAAGTCATATAGCTACCCATTCCAAGAAACAGATTTATGAACACTCCCCAGGAAAACTGACTCAGGAAAATTCAAATGGGAAAATCAGAAGGAAAGATGTACAATAAGATAGTGTTGTCAAGTCAATTCTGACTTATGGTGACCCTTTCCATGGTTTCCTAGGTAGAAATCACCCAGAAGTGGTGTGCCATTCCTTTCTTTTGGGGGCACCCTGAACTGTGCCGCTTGTCCAAAGCTACACAGGCTGACTCTTCTCCCAGGAAGCACAGCGTGGAATCAAAATCCCAATCTTCGGCTCCACAGACAGATACCTAAGCCACTGAGCTATTGTTCTCCTCTAACAGAGAGGAAATTCAAGGGCTTTAGTGCAGGGGTTCTCAAACCGGGGTCCCCAGATGTTCTTGGACTGCAGCGCCCAGAAATCCTGGCCAGCACAGCAAGTGGGAACTGCAGTCCAAAAACATCTGGTGACCCCAGTTTGAGAACCACTGTTCTAGAGGAACAGCTAAGAGAGGCTCTACCACTGTTGCCCCTCCTCCTGTATATGCTGCTGAGGCTCTTGTCCTTCTCTGCCTTCTTGCCAACATACCACACCAGAAGGCAGGGAGGGAGTGGTAGTGTTTTCTTGGGGGGGGGGGGTTTGTTTTGTTTGTTTTTTACTCCTGAACCTTTGTTTTTAACATAACATGGGTTACAAGCCATTCTCTGAGCCTTAGAGAGCTATGATCAAAATCCCAAGGTTCAGGGAAAGAGTGGGCGAGGACCTAGCTGCAGTTCGCTTTACGCTTTTCCCCCGACTGATGTCTGTCACCTTTTCAAAGCCTTTGCTCTGTAGTCTTGAGTGGCTCACCACAAGGGCTATTAAAACTGCAATACGAAAAGCCCCTGGTTCAAGTCCCAGCTATTTTTGGTAGCATATAACTTAAATTTCAGGCCCGTATTTTGGTTCCATAAGAACATGATAGTGCTTGTTTCCTGGTTTAGTTTATTTACAAGAAGACAGGGGTTCATTTTAACTGTACAGTATGTACAGTCTATTGAAGTGGAATTGACGTGCATGGCAAAACAGCCATTGATTTGACTACATCTGGACTGTGTCCACCACATAAAGGTACTTTCGATGTTAACAGGATAGTTTCTTTTCCATATTGCAAAGTCACACACACCCTGTTGAAAAAAAAATCTGTTTATCATTGAACATGAGAAAACAAGAGGGAAGAGGGACTCTAGCATATTCGTAGAATATGCAGAAACTCCTCGCTTTAACCGTTGTCTTCAGCAAAGCTTGGAAAAGTTACATTCTGGAACTATTATTATAGCTTCCTGAGTCCCTCAGCCAGCATGGTAAGTGGCTGTGCTGGCTGGGTGCTTCTAGGTGTTTCACTCCCCACAAATAACTTTTTCAAGCTCTAGGTTTTCAGTGGAAAAAGCCGGAGCGGCAGATAAGAGGAACTGTTTCTGCCTGGGAACTTGGGAAATCATGGCCTGTGGGGAAGAAGGATTTAGGGTTGCACTTAGCAGAGTTTTCTTTGTGCCTGAGAAAGAAGGCAGGGAGCTAATCCTTGCCAATTTCTTCTTCCAGTTTTTTCATCACTCTGCAAACTTTAGTGCCTTGTATAAAGCTGCTCTAGAAGGATGGGGGAAAGGTATGAAAGATGTAGGAAGAGCTGCAAGGGGAGGAGAGTCATAGAACTGTACAGCTGGAAGAGCTACTAAGGGTCAATGAGTCCAGGCCCCTTGTCAAAGCAGGGAATCGGCAGCTAAAGCATCCCTGAAGAGGGCCATGCAACCTCCATTTAAAAATCTCCAATGAAGTAGAGTCCATTCCATAGCTGAACAGCTCTCATTGTCAGGAAGATCTTCCTAACCTTTACTGAATCCATGAAGATGGCTTCCTCCATCCTTTATCCAATAGGGAGACTGTATGGGATTATATGGCAAAGGAAGGTGTTAAAGTCAAAAGCAAACGCACATATGCGGCGTTTGTTGTCGTCTCCCCACAGCTTTTACAGCTGACATCTATGAGACACAGACCACCTTCATATTTCTTACGGTGAATAATAATGCCAAGTGAAATCCAAGGCCTCATGAGATGAATTCTATTTGTGCAGTGAGACTCCCAACCCCACAGCCCTCTCTGCCCCCCAGATGTGCTCTGGACAGTCTCCAACTGAAGCAGATTCAGAGGTCATGCAGAAGAAGAAATCGCCTTTCCCTTCCCACTCCATCAAGAGATGCCATTCTGTTAATCGGAGGGATTAGGTAGATACCATTCAGTATTACCTTACCAGCGAATGAACTGTAATCTGCTGGGGGCACTGTGTCTTGGAGTCCATCAGCTGGTAGATTTTTGTAACCCCAAGTGACATCTCTCAGAATCTTAAGAAATACCATTGCTTGCTGCCTTAGTCAAATCTTCAGGCTGTGAAGGTATAGATTGAGCAGGGAATCCACAAGCCATCACAAACTTGGGGACTAACAAAAGCTAGCAAGCTATTGGAACAAAGAAACTAGACGTATGGATGGGTAACGCTTTCATTTCAGCTCATTTTTATAAGAGTTTATAACAATGTGTTCATATCCAGGATGGAAAGTCATTGAGATTTAAAAAATTTGAATGTGGGAGAAACCAAAACTGACAGATTTGTCTATCCAATGCTGGGGCTTTGAGTGGTTAGCTTTTTGTGCTTAACTCTTAGAAGCCTGGCTTTGAGTCCCTGTTTAAAATCAACCATATTTTTGATTAATTAGAGTTGCCATCTCTCTTTTTTGAGAGCCACGTATATGTACTTGAGTGTCTCTATATAGAGACATAAGAGAAAGATATTTAGAGGTTCTTCTAAAGGAAGTGAAATATAGGGGAGTAATTGAGAAATTGAGTTATTTATTACAAGCATCCAACTCATATGTGATACAAAGGGTTGTGATAGTTGCTGTTAAAGCTACTATATGTAGAGCAAAATATTTGGATACTATTGGTGTGAAGTGTTATACAGTAAAGATTCAGAGACATGAATGTAAGGCTATTGTTTTCTATGCTAAAGATTCCTAAATGCTATATTACTGATGTTTAGATCTTCTATTTTAACTAGAGTAAATATGTACTTTATAGTTTTGCTGTTACAAATGTGTGTAATTTTATTATTGAGTGCAATGATTTGCAAGTACCTTTTATGTGAAGTGTAAAATCTAGAGATGTGATGTAAGGTGACAGTCTAGATATTAAAGACCTTAATTTGAGTAAAGGTTTTATAGGTATCTTATTTTTATGTTACGATTTTTTAGATTTTTAGTATGGTAATGCAATCATCTTTTAATTGAGCACTGAACATATCAGTTATGGATTGAATGTAATTATTGATTGATTGCTACAACCTATCTACGTCAAGGTGCAAGGTGTCTAAGGCTAGCCAAATCATTTCGGCACATGAGACAGAAATTCCCAAGAGATCTTCTACCTTTCCCTGGCAGTAAAAATAAAACAGGAACAAATTAAATAACTAACACTTTGCTACATGGCTCCTTCATTCTGTCCCACGCTGGGCTAGTCTTGCTGCCTGAGCAAAAAAGATTAACCAAAACTGCCAAGAACAGCACATTGCCCCACAGCCTCCATCAGAATTAGGCCTATCAACACTTTCAATGTGCATGAATTCTGATGGGATTCTTTGGGGCACAGCAATTTACTAAAAATGTTCAGTTCACATTGTTAATAACAAAGTCAAGTTGCTTACATTTTTGCATGAATAAAAGTAAACTGCTCACCAGCAGGTACTTTTCCATTTACTCAGCTGAATATAGGTAATAGCTATTTACATTTCCAACCAGAAGGATTGGACTTCAGGGCCTTAAAACAGCTTAGGTGCTATGATTAATGCTACTTCAGAGGAATCAGTGTAATTATCTAACATCTTGGGCAGTTTGTGATTCAAATCTGCCCTAAAACGTCTCTTCTGTTTATTTGTATATTTCACTTTATTTAATTTCTCTGCAGTCTTTAAAATGCAATTAAAATTTAAACTTAAAAAAAATCAGTTTAATAATAATAATAATAATAATAATAATAATAATAACAACAACAACAACAATAATAATAATAATACCCAGAAGTCATTTATTTCTGGTTTTACAGCCAGATGCTTAACTCACTGAGCTATCCAATCATTGAGTTTCATGATACTGCATAAATGAAACTCTCAAGATTGTTGCTCACCGTACACAGTATTGGAAATGTACACGTAACCATTGTGAACAATGTGTGTGTAAGTGAGAGATGCTAACAATCCCCTTTCGCATGTTTAATAACACACTTGATTGGTTTTTTTTCCTTCTGAAGAACAAGGTGGAAGTTCTGTCTCTCTCTCTCTCTCTGCTTTAGTTTTGACAGTTCTGCTCACTGTTCCAAGCTTGTCCCACTGCAAAACAAATAATAGGTCTTCTACTCTACAGGCCCAGAAGTTTCCATATCAGCACAAGGCCACGTTGACAGATCCCCTCCCCATCATGGTCTCAGAATATCAGGGACTCTCCCCCCTCCCCTTTGTGGCTGTATCTGAATTTCCCAGAGGAAGGGGAGTTCCCCACAGCACAGGAGGCTCTCTGAGAAAACAACAGGCAGACATGGCCCATGCTCGGATTTCGAGATTTCCTAAGAGGCTGAAAAGAGAGTAGTGAAAAATGAAAACTCTTTCAAACCATCAATTTTACTGCAGGTGGTTGTTATGAGGATTTTGAACTGGAAAAGTTCATGAACTCAAAGGCCTTTGACACAGTGGCGTTTCTCTGCCTGGGAAGGTAGCCAATAGTTTGCTGTTTGAAAGGCTGTCAGAGTTCTCTGTTTAAGGGTCCCTCGGATTTGGAAGGCAGGCCAGTCAAGGTCTGGTTTAAAGATAAAGAACCATAACGAAGGAGAACAGGGGTCTTAAAATTAGCGACCCATAACACCCAGCGAGCAAGCTCAACATGTCATCTAGGATGGTGGAAGTGATGGCAGGGAGTAGGAAATGTGTCATCTACAGTGCCTTGACACCTGTAGCAACTATCTCAGTGGGCCTAATGGTAAGATCGGAGATGATATAGCTATGGATAGATGTAGGTTATAGGTGTAGATACAGCTGGGTGTACATGTAAAACCTTAAGGTCACTTTTTTCTTCCAGATTCATTCATCTTATGTAATGGACGTGGGCTGCAGGTGTACTATACAGTAGCTGGAGAAGAACAAGAGATAAAGTAGACAGACTAAAGATGCTGTAGAAGCTTCACCTGTGAAATCTGTAGTGAACTGAAAGGTACAAGTGGAATGTCTCTGGTGTGCATTGGTGAGCGAAGTTTACTTAGAAATTAATCTCAAAAGAATCTATGGGACTTACTTTTTTAAAAAAAAATGCATTCATTCACTTTGTACACTAATTACCAATTTCTTATAAAACAGGATTGACATTAACAGACAGTAAATAACATATCTGTCTAAATGTGTTAAGGTAAGAATGGTAGAATGCTATCAGATAGGAGTCGTACTGGAAGGGCAGGAAGAAGGGTGGGAGAAAGAGAGATGCTTCAAAATGAAAAGAACAACCCAAAGGCTGTCACTAAGTGGGGAAACCCCCAAAACCAACGGTCAGGAAATAAATTAGTCTTTGCTGCCCATTACTAAGCACCAAGCATTGCAAATAACAGAAATGGAGGCCACACAAATAAGGTTACAAATGTGTTTATGGAAATATACACATGGTGTGAAAAGTGTTGAAGTGAGTGGGGATATGACTAGGAGCCCAGCCTTTTAATCTGGAAGCAGCAAAGATGTAGGTATATAGTAATTGATTCAGTTTCGGGTAAACAGCATATTGTATGAAGCCTGTATCTTTCTTAGCCAGCTGCCTCCACGACTATGTGTCCAGGCACACATAGCCATCTTCTATAAAACAAGATTTGTAAAGGTCCTCTCAAATATATCTTTTCTCCTCGGGATAAGCCTAGATAGGTTTTCTTTGTGAGGCCACAAATCACTGAACTTGAGATGTTCGCCACCTTACCCTCCTCTGCCTTGGCTGTGTGTTGCAGCTTTCAGAAAAAAGCACCACCACTCCTCTCACTTCGTTGCTTTAATTTCTGGGATGAATTTGTTTCCCTCTCTCAGGAAAAAAAAATCAGTTATGTTTTACGGTAAGAATGTAATACTTAAAAGATCATTTGGTGCCCCTTCCAAGTGAGGTGAGGTTGGTGGCTGCAAGAGAAAGGCCTTTGTGGTAGCAGTATCATTAGGATGCCCTCTTCAGAGGAGACATGATCTTTTCCCTGATAACTGGGAGATATTCTCTCCCCCACCCCCCCCCTCCCCCCGTAATTGGCTCAGGCATTTTAAGAACTATTTGGTGCTTTTAGACTTTTGCACCATTGAGAGAGAGAGACAGAGAGACACTGTGACATTTTACTTGTGTATTTGAGGGTGTTTTTTTCTTGTGATTTTGTATCTTATGTATCTTAATGTACTTACTGGGCGATATAAAAGCATAACAAAACAGATAAAGCTGGCTGCTGCAATCTAAGGTGTCTTCTGCTTGGACCAGCAAGAATTCTCCTGATTAAACTTATTGCTATATTTTGAAACCTAGGAGGATTTCATTTCAGACTTATTTTTGTTAAGGCTCTTCTGCTATAGACTAAACATCTTCCTATAAAGCAAACAGCAGCTGGGGACTGCATTAAATCCCCCAGGGGCCCAAATGCAGCCCCCAAGCGCCTATCAGAGCCCCCTATACTCCCACCTCCCAGGGTGTACTATAGAACAAAGGTTGATGGTGTTTTGGAAAATTCACACAGCAGCTGTATGGAGCTAATCAGAGGACTACTGTTGCTCCCTCTTCCTTGATAACAAGTGGACCCATTAAGGGGCCCTTTACTAACAGCAACTCCTTGAACGCAGAGCTGGCCATGGTAATACATGTATTTTGCATGCAGAAGATCTCAGGTTCAGCTTCTGGCACCTCAATTTGAAAGCTTCAGCTAAGGGGATGGAAAAGATATCTGCTCTTTTCTTTAAAGAAACTCTAGGGCAGAGGTTCTCAAGCTTGGGTCCCCAGATATTCTTGGACTACAACTCCCAGAAATCCTGGCCAGCACAGCTAGTGGTGAAGGCTTCTGGGAGTTTTAGACTGAGAACATCTGGGGACCCAAGGTTGAAAACCAGTGCTCTAGATATTCCCTGCCAGTGACAGCAAATTGCTAATGGAGTACAAGTCCCTTAATTCCTAAGCATACACTATGCAGGCTAGGAATGATGGGAGTTTCAGTCCAAGATCATCTGGAGGGCCACAACTTCATCACACGTGCAACAGATGGTAGTGGGCAGGAGGACAAATGTCAAGATCGGATACAAGGCAGCTTCCTATGTTGTTTCCTCACAGAGAAAGTTAACCAAACCTCTTTTATAAGCAAGCCTGAACATTTTGATACAGAAAGAATGAGTCAGCTTATTTTATCTCAAGCTAATACTGTTGTCCCTTTGGTCAAAACACTAAGGAAGAGTACCATAACCCTTTGGTGGAGGCAAATGGCTAGGGATTGGAAGCTGACAGCATGGGCACTTCAGGATCCTAGGAAGACCTGTTACAGGGTGATCCCATCCAGGGATCTACTCTAGTGATTTAGGGATCCAGGGCAAGCAGTATGACCTTCCACCCATTCCATTCCAGAAGACAGAGGTGCAATCTACCACTGAGAAAAAGGAAGAGTATGGTGCCCCCAAAAAGAAAGAGAAAGCTTATGCTTTTTAAAAAAAGAGGAAAAAGGGAACTGTAGAGGAATAGGAGGGTGGTGCTGTCTTATTTTCATAATACAGTAGATTCACCTCTCAATTTTGGCACCCTCTAATTTGCTGTGCCCTAGTTGCAGCCCTGATCCTGTCATCAAAGACAGGACACCCTGACTAGGATGGAGTGCCCAACACATCCAACACTATGCACGACTCCTGACAGTGAAGGTGGGGACAACTTTCAGTGTCCTTCAGTGAAAGGAAAATCCTAATACCAACTCCAGGGATGCTCTAGAGTTTCCACAAGCATGTGGGAAGCTGAGAGGCATGACTGATGATCAAAATAAATACGAGTCTCCCAATACTACATCTCTTGCTGGTGCTGTCGGTAGTGATGGTCCTTCTCTTCCTCATAACAGTAATAATGCAATGGTGGTGGTGATAGAGATGGAGGGGGGGGGGGAGGAAAGGAGTCAGTGCCTTTAAATTATTTAATTTAACTATTTTAAGGAGTCTTTTTTTAAAAAAGAAAGAAAGATCAACTATGAAGAGGAAGCAAGTATTAAAGATGGAAATAAAGCCACGGTGTATGCAATTGGTGAAGTCCAGACGTTCCCAAGAAGCTGCATTAGTGGAGGTTAGAAGGAAACTGAGGAGCAACCACTGGGTGGAGGAATATATGATTGGGGGGGGGGGGGGAATAAAATTCTAGAATGTCCCCAAAAGTGTTTTGCGCAGGTGTAGAAGTACCCATGGGTGTGTGATTCACAGAGACCTGTTTTCTTTCCTTAGAAACCTTTAGGAGCGTCTGGCCAGTGAAGAAGAATGGCCTTTCTAAGGGTCACCTTTACAGTTGCTATGTGTAAATGCTCCACCCAGTGTAACTCTCAGATTGGCTTTATCTTTTAAGAGATGCCTTGATGGCTCCCTGATCAATGGCTGCTCTCTCTCCCCTCCCCCCCCCCTCTCTCTCACACACACACCCAATCCACTCTTGTTTTGCACAGATAGGCCGTTTTTTGATGCTGATATAACCAATACAGTAATAACACACACAAAAAATTAAAGTATAGAGAAGTACAGCAGAGTATAAACATTATAATCAATATTACTATTTGGATTTCATTTATGTGTAAAATAGGCAATAAGGTTTTGACTCTGTGATACATGCTTACTATAGTATATCTTCTCACTCTATATACAGGTGTCCTGTCCCCTCCAGTTGGAGTGTATTTCAAGACAAGCTGTCAAACATAAAAGCACAAATAATTATTTATCTAATAGCTGTTCATTGCCCCCCCAGAAATAATGACAAAAGGCCCGGTGCTAGCATTTGTTTGATTGTTCCCTCAACAAATTAACCCAATCTCTTTTAACATTTTTGCCACCCTGTTTTTTTTACATTTGGACAGATCCAATGCCTATAGGCACAAATATCTAGCCATCCACACTGCCTCCGTTATTAAGATGTCATGTCAGTCATACACCGTTCCTATGCAAAGGACTCCAGATTGTACATCTCAAGTGTACTAAGAGCTCAATGCATCGGCCACACCTCTGCACAAACATATTGCGCAAATGTCAGTTTGTAAACCAAACAAACCACACACATACATGTATGGGGCATAGGAGCGCCCCTTTAAGGAAGGTGAGTTGTCAAGCAAACAAAGAAAAAACAGAAGTTTTATCCATGATGAGCCTCAACAATCTATTGCTTGTAAAAATGCCACATGTTGAGCGAACAAAATCGTTCATAACCATGATCTACTCAATGATTAGAGCCATGCCAAACCCATATCTGTTTGTTGCTTGCATCAGCAGCTGGCAGGATGGGTTTCAGAGCAGAAAAGGGAGGGTCTCCTCTGATGCAGTCAGAGTGAGGGTGGTGCTCTTTTCCTTACCATTTTAAGGGCAGTTTAACTCACAGGAGGAGCCCTCTACATTAAGGCTCAGATGCTTCAAGGCAGTGCAGAATCAGAATGAGATAGGACATCTTTAATGGTTCCACGTACTCTATGCTCCCCCCCCCCCCCATCTGGATAAGGGATTAAAAGTTCAAGGCAAAATATGGGTGCCTGGAGAGTAAGAAAGCACAATTTGTGACACTGCATCCCCTCATTCTGGATGCCTGTTAATTTCCAGCTTCCTGGTTTTGTGGAGCTTGAGCCAAGATGCAATAGCCTGAACTCTGGTTTTAAACTGGCAGGGTTTGTAAGGCCACTGAATCTATCTGTTTTTCTAATCTATCATCTATTCATACTGTCTGTGCTTGTTGGAAAAAAATTAAAGGGGAAAAAGAAGAAAAGAGAGGAGGAAGGCAAAATGTTGTGGCACTTTAAAGGCCAATGAATGTATTTTAGTGTGAATCAAAAGCTACTTTGTCCAATGCACCATATGTGTCTGTCTCCCTTTTACTCTGTTTCTCTGCACATACACATGGCATACCTGTGCATGAACACATACATGCCAATGCATTCATTCCACCCACTGTTTCCCCTAGTTTTATTTTATTCTTAGTGCTTGTGCTTTCTATTCCCATACTCTCCTTCTTTCATACATACCTTATGATTCATCCCACTGTCACTTCAATGAGCTCCATCACCATCACTTCACCCAGTGCTTGTCAAGTAAACTGTGCTTCACCTCAGTGCACGCTTGTGCCTGACGGGCTGGAGGCAGAATAGCGTGGGGGGCATTTACCAGAATATGGAAACATTACCGAAAGGCTCCTTTAAAATACAGCATAAGGCCTTAAGTTATACCATAAGCCGTAAAGCTCTTTCTTCTTTTATATCACAGCTTTACTGAACCTTCCTAGTTATGGTATTAAAAAAAGAAGAATCACACATTAACATAGTGATATTTCACATAAAACTGTCCTGTAATATCCAGTATAACGTATTCTGGTTGGACTGAAAGACTTCAGTTTTTAGTAGTGTGGAATATCATTTTTCCAGTAAGAAGCTCAACTTCACTTTAGAAAAATGGTTTCAGTAAGAACCCTTGCCAGAACTGGTTGTTGTTGTTGTTGAATGTTGGCTCAAAGCAAAAACTGAAGTATCTCTGTGTTGGTATTGGCCTGGTTTCCTTATTTGTGCTTTGATAATATTTACTCTTGTATACGCTAAAAATAAAAATAAGCATTATGTGCACCCCCCAACTCTGAATGTTATGTCGGAAAACAAGTGCCGCTCAGTTTTCGCTAGTTTAGCAAACATTGCTTACCAAGTAAAATCCTGTTAACACCAGTTATGTTGTACCCATCAGGGAAACCTCTTCAAGAAGAAAGGAGTCCTGAGCCACAGTGAAACCAAACTGTGAAGAATGAAAGTACCATCTGTTTTGTAATAAGCAGCCTTTTCTCATGAGTGTCCGCTTATTTTTCATGGGTCATGGATAAATCAGAGGGTAAAAAATACCAAAAAGTGGGGTAGAATATGATTTTCAGGCATTCTCCTTTTTTTTTTTCTCCACAAGCTCTGTAGCAAGTTGGGCAGTAACTTCTGCAGACTACCCCAGTAAACAGTGTTGAGTTAAGGCACGGTGCTACTTGAAGCAAAGGCCAAGATGTCTCTGCCCACCCCCCTACCCCCAATATCACATAAGGGAGCCAACTGAGCTGGGAGTTGACTCTGACCTTGCAACCATGGTGGCCCAATGGCATCCCCCTTTACACCTGAGGGTAGCAGGCTAGCTTAGGAGGTCACAGGGCAGGCTGCTTAGAGCACACAACCTTGTCCTCCATCACTGTGAGACTGCTATCTGCCTTTCAGCACTTGCTTTCTGAGCCAGCTGCCTCCCTCTGCCCAGCAACAGACTTGATCTGCCAGTAAACTTCATGGCTAAACAAAGATTGCAGGCTGGTTTTCTTGCATTTTCTAGCTCAGAGGCTGCTTCCAAAAGGACAGTTGCTAATACTCCCAATTATAAAGGTATCTTCCATCTATTTCCTCTTTTCCTCCACAGCAAGTTTTAAGTGGGAAGAAAAAAAATAATAGTGGGAAAATTTGGCAACATTAATAATGGAATACAATGTCATCTGGAGAAGCATTGCCCAATAAAAGTCTTGTTTGGAAGCACTGTTGAGGCCTTCGCCCTGTGTTTTTATATGCAGGCCAATGAACTGAATAATTTCCAGATGAGTGGTTCTCTAGCAGCAAAACCAACAAGATTTTGGGTCTTTGAAAAAACCGCTTGAGAAAGGATTGGAGGGAAGGCCTGCAAATACCAGACTCCCTCAGCCAGCATGGCCATTGCATAATTTCAACGCATGATATCCATGGGTGACTTATCCACATTATCAAAGAAAACACATGTGCATGTTAAGTTATGATCTTGATCTGTCACATACACAAGATTTGCTGAATGGGCACTGATATATTAATTTCCCTAGTAAATAATAACAGAAGAATTCTATTGAGATGAGACCAGGGTTCAAAGGTTGATCCTCTGCTTTAAATGCAGATGGCCCAGATTCAATCCAGGGTTTCTCCAAGTAGGCCTACAAATAAATCCAGCTGAAAACCTTGTGACAACTGATGCCAGTCAGTGTCAAGAATACAGTGGTGCCTTGACTTACGAACGTCCCGACTTACGACCATTTTGAGTTACGACCAGCTCCGGCCGCAAAATTTTGCTTCGACTTGCGGCCGGAGCTTCCAGTTACGAACAGAAAAAGGCGGGGAAAAAAGGTGGGAAATTCAAATTGCTAACCGTTGGTAGGCGAAGAGGCTGCTTCTTTGTAGCTCTTTCACCCCAATGGTTAGAGTGAGTACGATCGGAGGAGGCTTCGGACTGCCTGGTAAGGTAAGGTGCTGCTTTCTGCTTTTTAAAAACTGTTCTGGGTGGGTTTTGCAGCGTGGTTTTGGGCTGGGTGGGGTTATGTTTCTGTGCTGTGATGGGTCTTGGGGGGTTTGTTTGTTTTTTGGGTTTTTCTCCCCATTTCCGATGGGTCTCGGGGGATTTGTTTGTTTTTTGGTGTTTTTTTTCCCCATTTCTGATGGGTCTTGGGGGGTTTGCTTGCTTTTTGGGTTTTTTTTTCCCCATTTCCGATGGGTCTTGGGGGGTTTGGTTGCTTTTTGGGTTTTTTTTTTCTCCATTTCCTATGGGTCTTGCGGGGTTTGGTTGCTTTTTGCTTTGCTTTTTTTGCATTTCCGATGGATCTTGCATGCTTTCCTTGCTTTTTTGCATTTCCGATGGGTCTTGCACGCTTTCCTTGCTTTTTGCTTTGCTTTTTTTGCATTTCCGATGGGTCTTGCATGCTTTCCTTGCTTTTTGCTTTGCTTTTTTTTTTTGCATTTCCGATGGGTCTTGCATGCTTTCCTTGCTTTTTGATTTGCTTTTTTTGCATTTCCGATGGGTCTTGCACACTTTCCTTGCTTTTTGCTTTGCTTTTTTTGCATTTCCGATGGGTCTTGCACGCTTTCCTTGCTTTTTGCTTTTCTTTTTTTGCATTTCCGATGGGTCTTGCATGCTTTCATTGCTTTTCTCCCCCCCCCCCCCCCCCACCTTCGGCCGGAACAGATTAATCGCGTTCCCGATGGGTCTTGCAGTGATTTATTTTTTTTTTTGGTGATTTTTTTTCTTTGGCCGGAACGGATTAATTGCATTTCAATGCATTCCTATGGGAAATGGTGCTTCGACTTATGACCATTTCGAGTTACGACCGGAGTTCCAGAACCAATTAAGTTCGTAAGTCGAGGCATCACTGTATTGCTAAATGGACTAAAGGTCTGACTCAGCATGAGGTGATTTCCCACATTCCTATGTAATATTTATATCTGGCACATTAGTAGTCAGTGTTCCTAGCAGGATAAGTGAACATGATCTATTTATGCTATGTTCGTGTAGATGGCCCCCAGGTTGGTACTCCTGACAGGCTTGTGTAGTGTGGTGGTTAGAGTATTGGACTGGGAGGGAAATGACTCAGGTTCAAATCCCCACTCAGCCTGGAAGCTGTGTGATCATGGGCCAATCACTATCTCTACCTCACAAGGTTGCTGTGAGAATAAAAATGGAAAGGAGGCCTCTTGTTGCTGCCTTGAGTCCCAAAGTAAATAGGATAAATAAACAAATAATAAATAAATAATAGGATTTTAATTTTAAGAGCCTTGGAGGTCAGAAATCACTTGCCATTCCATCTACCCTCCCATCCCTCATTCACAGAAGGAAGCTATGACAGGGCAGTTTACTTCCAAAATGAAGATATGCCCAGCCTGTTACACAGTAAGAGAATAACTATATATTAAAGAGGTACTGAACTGGCTGTGTAAACTCTTACTTTAATTTCAAAGTACTGTACCTTGCTAGGCAAAGGTGAGAATTTTCTCTCTTCCTTTTCAAAGGAATGTACAAGGCAGAATTTCTGCCTATAAGGTAAAGAGAGAGTTGCCTTTTCAAAAGAAAGGAAATCTGTACAAATAGGCAAACGTAAGCAGATAGGGTCCACTAATACATAAATGGAAATGTCCAGTTGTTTAGTTATATAGCTCCCCCTGGTGGCTTGTGTTTGAGCACAAGTGAAACAGTACTATATCTGTGAATATATGGGTTTTTCCCCCCAAATGTAACCATACTCATACAAACAAAGATTAAAAACAAACAAACCAAAATATGACAGGAGCACAGTCATTATAGAAAGTTGCCTTCCCTTTGCTTTCCCTTTTCTGCAAGTGCTGTGCCAGTGGAGTCACACCTCTGCCTCCTTTAATGGACTTCTATGGGTCAGAACTAGGGTTGACAAGTAGCTGCTGCAGATATACCTTTGTAATTTTAATGTCATTTAAAAATAACAACAAGAACCTTTGAAGTGCAGAGCTGGATCATCAAGTCCAGCCCCTCTCAAGGAGGCTCAGTGGGGAATTGAACTCCCAACCGAGACCTAAGCCACTGAGCTATCCATACCATGAAGTGATTTCCATACATCAGGTTCAAGTCTCTTCTGGGTGTCTGATGTTGAAAGAAGGCACAGAAAGGTGGGATGGTCGGTTCACAGATAGCCTGGTGACTATGTCCTATTTTTTGTTTGTTTGTCTGTTTGTTTTACAGAGGACAGTCCTCCATTTGAAGACCAGAAAACCATTTTGCCTTTGGAAGAGGTTCTCAAAGTCTGAAGATAAAGACCTCAAAAGTGGGAGATCATGCATCACAACAAACAGCTCATAAATGCAGGTGCAGTAGACATACAGTCACCTGTTCACAATCTCCCCAATCAAGTGTGATGCATTATAATTCTGTTTAAATTATTTAAAAGAATTGCAGCTGTCCTTTAATTCAGCACATGACACTTGATGCACATTAATAGTCTTAATTATCTGCTGTCACTTCAATTCCAAATTATGGCAAAACTACCCAGGTTTTTCTAGCTATCAAATACTCACCTGTCCCTCCTTCTGGGGTGCTCTGGGACTCAGAAGCTTGCCCCAGGCTAGACAGACTCGCCCTTATCTTGAGAGTCCCAGTCAGGAATCAAACTCTCAATCCCTGGCTCAGCTGCAAGAACCCACTGAACTATCCAGCCAGCTTTTATGTACATTTGTGTCCTCTTTTGATCTCCTTTTCAGTGTAGCATGTCTTCCTTTTGGGGTAATGTGTAGCCAGACATCTTAGCTGGAGATCAGTTAGTGAATCAAGGTAGCCAGGCTGATAGATTGCATGTTACTACGTAGTGCAACAAGCCTCCATGGGCCTGATGAGGTTCCTTCTCTTGGTGGGGTCAGCTAACGTTACTAAGACCAACAGTACAACCTAAAATAGGGGCAAGGAAGATTGGGCTCTCCAAATATTTTGGACAACCACCTCCATAATTCAGGATCACACTGGCCAAAATATTTCCCCTCCCTACCGTAAATGATCCCTGGTTGACTGCAAAGGTCACCTTCTCTGGAAGGCACTCTTGATTCAGCAAGCTGATCCTTGGCTGGCTGACAAAGGAGAAAGCTCTCCTTGTTATTTCCCCCATTAGGAGTGCTCTTAAGCTGGCTGCTTTTATTATGAAGGTAAAAGCAGCATGGTAAGGCCCTGATCAGAAACAATGAACTTGGTCTGGAAGGAGTTCTGTTCCTGTTTCACATCCTTGGCCCCCATCCCTCGCTGCTACTTGTCCTTGAAGTTGCTGTCTGCAGGACATGTGGGCCTCCAGCTGTCCCTGGGCTACATCCCATATCAGAGGCAGATGGCCTAGCAAATGGTGCAAGAGATCATGGGAGCTGCACTCCAGTAACAGCTAGAAGGCCACATGTTCTTTACCCTTTCCTCAGATTTATTAAGCCGGTGCACACATGCACATGTTGGTCACAGAAAAATTCTTATGGAGTCAAAAGCTAGCCTCTCTCTCTCAGATTTTAGTGATCTAATAAAGGTGTTCACCCACCCTTGTCTTCAGAATGTATATTTGCTGAAATATTAAGAACACAGTTCTGGCACTCATGTGTAAATATAATATAGTGTCTGTAAAGTCTGTTGACTTTTCTCCTTATAAAGGCTTTGCGTCTTAAAACTAAATGAGCTTGATTGTCTTGATTCTTATTATCTTTCATTACACTGACTTAGAGCGTGGTTACATTTGTTAAAAAAAACCCACTGTATTTAAGTCGCATTTAACATGTTTTAAATTGATGTTTTAAAAAAGCTGAACACATGACACACTGATTATTTTGAATCGTGATTTTTTGAGTGGCACTGAGTTTTTTACTCTTCCACCAGAGGATCATCTATTTTAGCTCAGATGTAAAATCTACTTAATTCCCAATGATTTGCCATCATTCTATTGATTTGCCATCACTTAATTTCTAATGATTTGCCATCATCTGTCAGCATATATTTTTCCTGAATTACTGTAGTTTGATATGTCTTTCTGAATGCCAATTACAACTGTATCATATAAGACTGTTGTGTCCTGCATTCCAAATGGTTTTCCCCCTCATTTGTTTTACTGCACTTAGTTTTATCACTTAGTTGCTGATTCACAAGAAGTCTTAAAACATTCGACAGAGGAAATAAATGAGAGTTTACTCAACTTTCAGGATGTGATCTTGCCCCCTTTTTTTCAATACCTGAAAATGATTATTTCTATAGCTTGGCAAGAGAGAGTCATTCCTTCGGGACTATGGAAGAAGGAGGAGGAGGGAGAGGAGAAAAGGGGAGAAGGGACAAGAAGGAAGAGGGGAAGCTTCACCTGGCATGTAGTTTTGAATCCTCCTTTCCCTACCTCTCTTCATTCTCCCACCCACCCTGTTCCATGCTTCCTCCAATCAGCGATGTTACAGAGCTGTTTTTGTTTTAAATTACAAACTCACATCATTCTAGCACTATGTCACTTAGAAATTTTAAACAAAATTGCAGTCCACCAGTGTTTTGGAAATGCAATAATTTAAATAAACACAATTTAAATTGTAAATGTAGTCTTCATCATCAGTTCAGCACTTAAAAAAACACCGGATTAAAAGTTGCCCCAATGGAACGCACACAGTGATTCAAATATTATGTGATTGCCACATAACTATAAATCGATTTTAATAACACATCACATATTCCAAAGTATTTCAGTAATGTTATCGCACTTGCAGTTCTATTTTTTTATCCAATATAGTTCCACTTAAACAAGATCACAACAAGGCCTTCAGCACTGCATGAGAAGGTGAATATTTGAAGAGGAAGGGGGGGGTTTGGGGTAATTTCCCCATTCTTAAAATAAATAAATAAAAGCCAACAGGTGCAACATGGTACTGTCCCAGGGACTATTGCAAGCAATCAAATTAGAGTGAAGAGCAACTACTTATTCTTCCAACTGGCTTTTAATAGGTTTTTCTACACTCTGTATATGAATGATGATGCTGTTTTTTCCACCATTTCAGAGACCCTATCTACCAAAAGGTCCAGGGGAAAAGGTCAACTTGTTCCTTGCCAGCAGAGGCTGTTTCTCTTCCCTTTGTATGCAGGTGCAAACCATCTTGAGGTGCAGTGGAGGCTGGGAGAAGAATCTTGGGAGCTCATAGAATACGAAAGCACAGCAGTTAAAGATCTCAGCTTTACAGACATCTTCAATTAGCAATTCCAAGGCCTTCCAGAGAGTACTCCAGAGAGTCTTTATCCTGCCTCCTTAAAATGCCACACAAACCCCAGGTTGGAAGGCGTCCAACATGCTACTGAGGAAGAGGGGAGGACAAGTACAAGTAGCTCCAGAGCTAATGAAGTGGTTGGGCCAAAGCCGAAAGGACGCTCAGCTGCGGACGTGCCTGGACGTGAAAGGAAAGTCCGATGCTGCAAAGAAAAATACTGCATAGGAACCTGGAATGTAAGATCTATGAACCTTGGTAAGCTGGATGTGGTCAAACAGGAGATGGCAAGAATAAACATTGACATCCTGGGCGTCAGTGAACTAAAATGGACGGGAATGGGTGGATTCAATTCACACAATTATCATATCTACTATTGTGGGCAAGAATCCCGTAGAAGAAATGGAGTAGCCCTCATAGTCAACAAGAGTGGGAAAAGCTGTACTGGGATACAATCTCAAAAATGATAGAATGATTTCAATACGAATCCAAGGCAGACCTTTCAACATCACAGTAATCCAAGTTTATGCACCAACCACCAATACTGAAGAGGCTGAAATTGACCAATTCTATGAAAACTTACAACACCTTCTAGAACTGACACCAAAGAAAGATGTTCTTCTCATTATAGGGGATTAGAATGCTAAAGGAGGGAGTCAAGAAATAAAAGTAACAACAGGTACGTTTGGTCTTGGAGTTCAAAACGAAGCAGGGCAAAGGCTAATAGAGTTTTGTAAAGAGAACAAGCTGGTCATCACAAACACTTTTTTCCAACAACACAAGAGGCGACTCTACACATGGATATCACCAGATGGGCAATACCGAAATCAGATTGATTATGTTCTCTGCAGCCAAAGATGGAGAAGCTCTATACAGTCAGCAAAAACAAGACCTGGAGCTGATTGTGGCTCTGATCATCAGCTTCTTATAGCAAAGCTCAAGCTTAAACTGAAGAAAGTAGGAAAAACCACTGGGCTAGTCAGGTATAATCTAAACCAAATCCCTTATGAATACACAGTGGAAGTGAAGAACAGATTTAAGGAACTAGATTTGGTGGACAGAGTGCCTGAAGAACTATGGATGGAGGCTCGTAACATTGTACAGGAGGCAGCAACAAAAACCATCCCAAAGAAAAGGAAATGCAAGAAAGCAAAGTGGCTGTCCAACGAGGCCTTACAAATATCAGAGAAGAGAAGGGAAACAAAATGCAAGGGAGATAGGGAAAGTTACAGAAAATTGAATGCAGACTACCAAAGAATAGCAAGGAGAGACAAGAGGGCCTTCTTAAATGAACAGTGCAAAGAAACAGAGGAAAATAATAGAAAGGGAAAAACCAGAGATCTGTTCAAGAAAATTGGAGATATTAAAGGAACATTTTGTGCAAAGATGGACATGATAAAGGACAAAAATAGTAGGGACCTAACAGAAGCACAAGACATCAAGAAGAGGTGGCAAGAATACACAGAGGAATTATACCAGAAAGATTTGGATGCCCCGGACAACCCAGATAGTGTGGTTGCTGACCTTGAGCCAGACATCCTGGAGAGTGAAGTCAAGTGGGCCTTAGAAAACATGGCTAACAACACCTCCACCTCAGTGGAGGTGATGGCATTCCAGTTGAACTATTTAAAATCTTAAAAGATGACGCTGTTAAGGTGCTACACTCAATATGCCAGCAAATTTGGAAAATTCAGCAGTGGCCAGAGGATTGGAAAAGATCAGTCTACATCCCAATCCCAAAGAAGGGCAGTGCCAAAGAATGCTCCAACTACTGTACAATTGCACTCATTTCACACGCTAGCAAGGTTATGCTCAAAATCCTACAAGGTAGGCTTCAGCAGTATGTGGACTGAGAACTCTCAGAAGTGCAAGCTGGATTTCGAAGGGGCAGAGGAACTAGAGACCAAATTGCTAACATGCGCTGGATTATGGAGAAAGCCAGAGAGTTCCAGAAAAACATCTACTTCTGCTTCATTGACTACGCAAAAGCCTTTGACTGTGTGGACCACAGCAAACTATGGCAAGTTCTTAAAGAAATGGGAGTGCCTGACCACCTTATCTATCTCCTGAGAAATCTATATATGGGACAGGAAGCAACAGTTATTGGATATGGAACAACTGATTGGTTGAAAATTGGGAAAGGAGTACGACAAGGCTGTATATTGTCCCCCTGCTTATTTAAATTATATGCAGAATACATCATGCGAAAGGCTGGACTGGAGGAATCCCAAACCGGAATTAAGATTGCCGGAAGAAATATCAAGAACCTCAGATATGCAGATGATACCACTCTGATGGCAGAAAGTGAGGAGGAATTAAAGAACCTCTTAATGAGGGTGAAAGAGGAGAGCACAGAAAATGGTCTGAAGCTCAATATCAAAAAACTAAGATCATGGCCACTGGTCCCATCACCTCCTGGCAAATAGAAGGGGAAGATATGGAGGCAGTGACAGATTTTACTTTCTTGGGCTCCATGATCACTGCAGATGGTGACAGCAGCCATGAAATTAAAAGACGCCTGCTTCTTGGGAGGAAAGTGATGACAAACCTAGACAGCATCTTAAAAAGCAGAGACATCACCTTGCCAACAAAGGTCCGCATAGTCAAAGCTATGGTTTTTCCAGTAGCGATGAATGGAAGTGAGAGCTGGACCATAAAGAAGGCTGACCTCCGAAGAATTGATGCTTTTGAATTGTGGTGCTGGAGGAGACTCTTGAGAGTCCCCTGGACTGCAAGGAGAACAAACCTATCCATTCTAAAGGAAATCAACCCTGAGTGCTCACTGGAAGGACAGATCCTGAAGCTGAGGCTCCAATATTTTGGTCATCTCATGAGAAGAGAAGACTCCCTGGAAAAGACCCTGATGTTGGGAAAGTGTGAAGGCAAGAGAAGAAGGGGACGACAGAGGACGGGATGGCTGGACAGTGTCATCGAAGCTACCAACATGAATTTGACCAAACTCCGGGAGGCAGTGGAAGACAGGAGGGCCTGGTGTGCTCTGGTCCATGCGGTCACGAAGAGTCGGACACAACTTAACAACTAAACAACAACAATGGTGGTCATATGACTTTACTGCTACAACCCTAGAAGGTGCTACTTAAATAACGCCCAAGAAATTTCACTAAATGTTTGCTCAGCATTTATCCCAGGAAAACCTTCTATTTGGCATATCTGTTAAGACTTTGGAGTGATGCTAACAGGAAAATAAAGGGGCAATCTTAATCCCTAAAGATTTATGGTCAGTCATAATTAAAAGGCGGGGAGGGGGGAGTCACGGAGTCTTGTACAAATTCTAAAAGCACATGTGGGCAATACCTTTATCAGACCACTACAAATATTGCTGCCCAGTAGGATGCTCTTTCAGGCTGGGTATTGCAGAGTTGAGGGTGTAAGAGAAGAAACTGAAAAGTGTAGAATTAATTCTGTCCAGATGTTTCAGTGTGAGCTAAAGTAATGTCCCAAAATGGAGACTGCAAGTGTGTTGTATCAATACTTCAAGCTCATGTAACAAGCTAGAACCTGGTCCCCAAGTGGGGAAAAGCATATTTACCCAAATTGTATATGTGTGCCTTTCTATGCACTTGAACTCTGTTTTTACCAAGCATAATAAATCTTCAGCCCTAATACCCTGTTTCCCTGAAAATAAGACCTAACCTGAAAATAAGCCCTAGTATGATTTTTCAGAATGCTCGTAATGTAAGCCCTATCCCAAAAATAAGCCCTAGTCACATGAAACCCCACCCTCCACTACTGTGCAGCATTGTGCATCAACCAGAAGAAGATGACATGACTGTATTTGAATAAATGTAGATTGTTGTACATGAAAAAAATAAAACATCCCCTGAAAATAAGCCCTACTGCATTTTTTGGAGCAAAAATTAATATAAGACCCTGTCTTATTTTCAGGGAAACACAGTATGTGTTGCTGAGTTCCTGTTACAAGTGACTTCAGAATCAGGAAAAGAAAAACCACAGCAAGCTGTCTTCTTGTTTCTTTTTCCTCAGTTACTCAACCCTGTTTCTACCTCTGTGGTTACATCAGCTTTTTTTTTTGTTCAATGTATTGTCTTTGGGGAGAAAGCTCATGAAAAAATAATAAAAATAGCCTGAAAATCAGTGCACACCTACAAATATTGTGGCTTACTGCCGATATGATGTATGGAAAACTCTGTGACTATGAAAGCCTTGTGTGCATCTTTTAAGAGAAAAGAAACTAGTTTTTCTTTAAAACAGTTAAGGCTGTTCCATTAAAAGATAGTATCTATCTTTGGAAGTTATGCTTATCTTTCTCCCTCCCTCTCTCTCCCTCTCTCATTTAATGAATCAGAAAATGACAATAAACCTGAAAATGATAATTTTAACATTATCAGTTAAAATGTTATCAATTAATACGTTTCCATTGTTTCCAATGTTCAGGTTTTGAGTACCTTTGCTTATGCAACCTAAGTAGCAGTACCCACCCTCATCCAAGTAAGAAATATCAGTGACCCTGGGGAAACCAAAAGATTTGCAAAAGTATAACATAATTTGGGGATTCCCCACCAAAGAGGATGGAAACCCCAAAACAGCACAGTGAAACTTCAGTGTGTTTAATGAGTACTGATTTTTGACTCTCGTTGGGAATGTGGGGAATAGAAAGGAGCCACCGTTAACCAAACAGTAGAATCCCAGCCTGCAATGTTCTGTTGCTGCCCCCCACCCTCCCTTGCCTCTGCTTATCCATGCGGATAATACTACCATCCGGACTGTACTTAAATAAAGGGGATAAAGCTTGGGGCTTGTCTGGTGTCATTCTGACCTGCTCTGTTCCTAAGTCTGTGACTTTGTATGTTTCCAGATCTTTGTTTTTGAGAAACCTCCCCATGAGTGGGAACTGGGGGAATACAAATGGCAGCATGTGTTCATTTGTACTACAACTGGATCAGCAAGTAAAGGAGGATGGAATCGCATGGAGAGGGGAAAGCCTGTGACTGCACCACAAACTGAAAAAGAGAAGAAAACTGTGAGGGGGGAGACAGAACTTAACATCCTGTGTGTGTGACCTATCCAATCGAAGCCCATACAACAGCATTCCTGATCACACATACACTCATTCAAAACTGAACAATAATACTTCACTGATGGGTAGTAAACTAAGCTGAGAGAACAACGAAGAATATTCCAGAATGCAAAAAGCCTACCTAACTAGCAATGCAATCCTCTTCTCCCTAAAGTTCCACAAAATGGCCACCAGAGAAGCTGCAACGTATTTGGTGTTGATTTTTGTTTACCATTTTTCGTGTGGTATTTGTTTGAATCTTTTTAATATTTGTATAATTACTGTTTTTAGCTTTTAAATATTATCTTTCATCTTTTCCTGAAGAGGAAGCTGAGGCAGGAGGTGAGCTGTGCTTGGGAGGACATTTTATTTGGTGAGCTATTTTCTTCTGGGCTGACCTTTGTTCTCTCTGACCGCATGGTCTGAGGGGGCGGAGTTTTAGCTTTAAATGAGTGCGAGCAGAAGCCTAACGCCGCGCGAAATTCTCTAGTTCTATTTTTGACTCTAATCTGGTAAATAGGAAAGCCAAATAGCATTGCATACACCTGGGGGGCAGGAATGTTTTAGGGGGTAGGATCATACTTCCGCACTATTAGGGAGCAGGCCGGGTAGGTGGGGCTCGTCAGCCTTGGAAGGCAGCCCATCTAGGAGAAGGAAAACTCCGATTTCAAACCTCCACTGCCTTGTGGCTATATCCACTGATGGAAAAGGCTGCAGGAGTTAACCTCGAGGCAAAATCCGGAGCCGGAGTCCCAGAGGCAGTTCGTGTCATTCTGCCAACTCCTGCGACGTTGCTGGAACCAGTTGTATTGGCTCTTGCCTTTCCATTGGACTATTTCAGCAATGAGGAGAGGGGGGATTTGCTGCTTGGGTAACTGCCTATCCTCCATATTATTTTACCCAGGCTTCATGCTCTGGAGAGGACACTCCAGCTTCGCATACAGCGTCGAAATAACACGGGAAGTAGCAGTTACCGGGAAGTCTTTGCTCGATTGGCGTAGAGCATGACGCCAGGGGCTACTTCCGACGGTGGGAGAGGTCATTGCACCTCACTAGGTAGCTACCACCCGCCTTAAGCTGGGCAGTCCCCAGCCAGTAAGGTGCTACCTCACCACGGTCTGTTAACCTCACGGGGTGCATGGGGTTTAGGGTGAAAGCCGACAAGCAGATCGATAACCCTGCACCATGCAACAAACATAAGAAACCTTCTGCCCTAAAGCTGGGCACCTGGAATGTTCGGACAATGACCCCTGGCCTTTCTGACGACCTGCAGGAAATAGACGACATGCGCAAGACAGCTGTCATCGACATGGAACTGAGTAGACTGCAGATGGACATTGTTGCCCTGCAAGAGACGAGATTGCCAGACATGGGATCTGTCAAAGAAAAAAACTTCTCAGTCTTCTGGCAAGGAAAACCATTGAATGAGACCAGGGAATATGGTGTTGACTTTGCGGTCAGAAATACTCTGCTGAGATCCATTGTTCCACCTACTGTGGGGAGTGAAAGAATCCTGTCTCTGCAGCTCCACTCATCAGCGGGACCAGTCACCCTCATTAGTGCATATGCACCAACACTGTTGTCCACAACAGAGGTCAAAGACAAATTCTACGACAATCTGGCAGCTACTATCAAAAAAGTCCCTGAGAGAGAGCCACTGTTCATTCTCGGAGACTTTAACGCTAGAGTTGGTGCTGATCACAATTCTTGGCCCACTTGTCTAGGCCGTTTTGGCATTGGGAAGATGAACGAAAATGGCCAACGCTTGCTGGAGTTTTGCTGATATTATGGTCTTTGTGTCAGCAACACGTTCTTTAATACGAAGCTTCAACACAGAGTTTCCTGGAGACATCCAAGATCCAAGCATTGGCATCAGCTCGATTTGATCCTCACTAGACGTTCTAGCCTTCCTAGTATTACGATCACACGCAGTCACCAGAGTGCTGATTGCGATACTGACCACTCCCTGGTGTGTAGTAGAGTAAAACTGCGAACAAAGAGATTGTATCACACGAAAAAGGAAGGAAGACCACATATTGACATCAGCAAGACTTGTGATCAAAGAAAAGTGGAGGAATTTGCCCAAGCGCTTGAGGAAACCCTTCCAGGCCCGGCTGATGCAAATGCACCTGAACGAGGGGAACATTTCAAGAACGCTGTTTATAACACCGCCTTGTCCACATTTGGCAAAAAGACCAAAAAGACGGCAGACTGGTTCGAAGCCCATTCGGAGGAGTTGATGTCAGCCATCGAGGATAAGAGGAGAACTCTAGCAGCATACAAAGCCTGTCCTAGTGAGTACAACTTGCAGGCTCTTCGAGCTGCTCATAGCAAAGTCCAACAGGCTGCCAGGAGATGTTCCAACGATTGTTGGCTTCAGCTCTGCTCTCAGATACAGATAGCAGCGGACACAGGTAACATCAAGGGAATGTATGACGGTATCAAGCAGGCTTTAGGTCCAATACAGAAGAAATCTGCTAAGTCTGCTACAGGCGTGATCATCCAGGACTGAGCACAGCAGATGGAACGCTGGGTGCAGCACTACTCTGAGCTATATTCCAGAGAGAATGTAGTAACTGAAGAGGCATTAAATAACATCGAGTGCCTGCCTATCTTGGATGAGTTGGACAGCGAACCAACTTTAGCAGAAATAAAAGCAGCCTTGGATTCCCTTGCCTCTGGCAAGGCACCTGGGAAGGATAACATCCCTGTTGAAGTGCTGAAGTGCTGTAAAGAGATCATCACCACCGAGCTGTATGAAATCTTTTGTCTTTGCTGGAGGGAAGGTGGAGTACCACAGGACATGAAGGATGCAAACATTGTCACATTGTATAAGAACAAAGGAGACAGGGGCGACTGCAATAACTACAGTGGACCCTCGACTTACGGAATTAATCCGTATTGGAACAGTGGCCGCAGGTCGAAAAGTCTGTAGGTCGAGGGTCCATTTCCCATAGGAATGCATTGAAAACCTATTAATCCATTCCGGCAGAAGGAAAAAATACCCTCCTCCAAAAAAATTAAAATAACAGCAACAGTGGAGCAAGTCCCACGCTGGGACTGCAAAAAAAAAAAAAAAAAAAAAAAAAAAAATCACCAAAAAACAAAACAACACAGAAGCATACCCCCCAGCCCAAATCTACCCTCCAAAACCCACCCAGAACAACTTTTTAAAAAGAAAAAACAGCAGCACCTTACCAGTCTGAAGCCGCCCGGGGTTCTGCAGAGGCTTCCCGCGCTTGCAAAGCCATGCTTACTCGCGAGTAGACCCACGCCTTTGTCGGTGCTTACTCGCGAGTAGACCCGCGCCTTCGGGTTCAAAGGTTCTCATCTGTCCTTTACAATTTTAAGTGCACTTGGAAAGCAGGAGCTCTCTCAACTGCGACACACCCTATATACAGTAATGGCCGACAGACCTACAGCACAAAGAAGCAGCCTCAGCGCCACCTATAGTTAGAAAGTTGAATTGCCCGCCTTTTCCCCCTGCCTATTTCTGTTCTTATGTCGATTCTCCGGCCGGAAGTCGAAGTGAAATTTTGCGGCTGGAGAAGTCCGTAACTCGAAAAGTCCGTAAGTGGAGCCGTGCGTAAGTCGAGGGTCCACTGTACCGTGGCATCTCTCTTCTCAGCATTGTAGGGAAGCTGCTTGCCCGTGTTGTGCTGTAGAGACGCCAGGTGCTTGCAGACAGAGTCTATCCAGAATCACAGTGTGGATTTCGAGCTAATAGATACACCACTGACATGGTATTCTCCCTCCGACAGTTGCAGGAGAAATGTAGGGAACAACAACAGCCACTCTTTATGGCCTTCATAGATCTCACAAAGGCCTTTGATTTGGTTAGCAGGGATGGCCTTTTTAAAATACTTCCCAAGATTGGATGTCCACCTCAACTCCTTAACATCATCAGGTCCTTTCATGAAGAAATGAAGGGCACTGTAGTTTTTGCTGGCTGAACATCAGATTCCTTTGACATCCGAAGCGGAGTGAAACAGGGCTGTGTCCTCGTGCTGACCCTGTTTGGGATCTTTTTTGCTATCATGTTGAAGCACGCCTTTGGAACTGCAACAGAAGGTGTCTATCTCCAGACTAGATCAGATGAAAAGCTCTTTAATCTCTCTAGATTGAGAGCGAAGACCAAAGTCCAGCTGAAATGCATGCGGGACTTCCTCTTCATCGATGATGCAGCTGTTGTTGCCCACTCTGCTGAAGACCTCCAACAACTCATGAATCGTTTTAGCAAGGCCTTCCAAGACTTTGGATTAACAATCAGCCTGAAGAAAACACAAGTCATGGGCCAGGGTGTGGACTCACCTCCCTCTATTACCATCTCCACACAAGAATCTGAGGTTGTTCATGACTTTGTGTACCTTGGCTCAACGATCTCTGACACCCTCTCCCTAGATGTTGAGCTGGATAAACGCATTGGCAAAGCAGGTACCATGTTCTCTAGACTCACAAAGAGAGTATGGCTCAATAAGAAGCTGATGGCATATACCAAGATCCAGGTCTATAGAGCCTGTGTCCTGAGCACACTCCTGTACTGCAGTGAGTCCTGGACCCTTTGTGCACGGCAGGAGAGGAAGCTGAACACGTTCTATATGTGTTGTCTCCGACGCATTTTTGGTATCACCTGGCAGGACAAAGTTCCAAATAGAGTAGTCCTAGAATGAGCTGGAATTTTTAGCATATATACATTACTGAAACAGCGACGTCTACGTTGGCTTGGGCATGTTGTGAGAATGGCTGATGGTCGGATTCCAAAAGATCTCCTGTATGGAGAATTAGTGCAGGGAAATCGCCCCAGAGGGAGACCACAGCTGCGATACAAAGATATCTGCAAGCGGGATCTGAAGGCCTTAGGAATGGACCTCAACCGATGGGAAGCCTTGACATCTGAGCGTTCAGCCTGGAGGCAGGCGGTGCATCATGGCCTCTCCCAATTTGAAGAGACCCTTGTCCAGCAGGCCGAGGCAAAGAGGCAGTCCCGAAACCAGCCAAATCAGGGAGCTGGACAGGGGACAGACTGTATTTGTCTTCATTGTGGAAGGGATTGTCACTTTCGAATTGGCCTTCTCAGCCGCACTAGACGCTGTTCCAAGTCCTCCATACAGAGCACGTTACCATAGTCTCTCGAGACTAAAGGATGCCTACACATTGTCTTTCAATGATGTGAGCCACCTAGGTTCCTTTTTCAAGGAGAAAGGTGGGATAAAAATATTTTAAATTAATAAAATAAATAATTCTTACTGAATCTGTAATTTCTAAGCTCTGTTGTCTTTTTTTTTTAAGAAGGGATACCAGGCTATAAATATTATAAACTTAAATAAGCACAAAATACAGGTGCCTTTCTAGTAAGGCTGCGCCTGGAGTATTGTGTACAGTTCTGGTTGCTGCACCTCAAAAGAGACACCGTGGAACTGGAAAAGGTGCAGAAAAGAGCGACTAAAACGATGACTAGGCTGGGACGCCTCCCTTATGAGGAAAGTCTACAGTGTTTGGGGCTCTTTAGTCTAGAGCAGGGGTCCCCAACTCCCGGTCCGCGGCCTGGTGCCAGCAGGGCCCTTCTTATGTTCTTTCAGCTAGTATTTGCTTCAGTAGAAAGTTGATAAACACCCAATATATCAATATACTTGGGTTACACTTACCAACTGCAGCATCACAGTGAAATATATGTATGCATATAAACCACAGAAACATAGGCAGCTGCCTTATACCCAGAGCTGGGGAATATTCTCTTCCTGGAGTACCATTCCCAGAATACCACAGCCAGTATGGTTGCTGGCTCTCAGAGAGGATCATCACTACAGACTGTGTCCTGGGTACGCTCATTTGAAGGAAGAGAAGAATAGCACCTGTTCTCCAGAAATGCCCCCCTCCTTATTAGTTTCACAAGTTTAAAGTTGTAATTTGGTTATACAATGGTATGTTGATGTTACGTGCTGTCAAGTCAGAATTGACTTACACACTAGTAGGGTTTTCCAGGTAAGTGAGGTATTTAAGAAGTGGTTTTACCAGTTCCACACACACCCTCAGTGAGGTCCCATGACAGAGCCAAAGACTCAAACCCAGATCTCCCAAGTCCTAATCCTTCACTTTACCCACTTTACTGCACTGGGTACCCTCCAGATATAGGTATGTTGTATTCCTGTAATAAATAGTCATATGTGTATTTTTCCAAATATTATACGTGTCTTTATTGTGCATTTCTGTTCGAAATTATGCCTTTGTACATATATGTATACATGTTATGTTTGGTTTAAGTTTGAGAAAAATGGTTTAGGAATTACATTGATGTAAACAGAAGATGACATTACGTTCTGAATTGTGGGCTTCACCCCGAGGCATCCGCCTAGAAACTACAGGAACAAAATACTAGATAAGAGACCTTTCGGAGAGCTCCGATATCAGAACTAGAGGTTGGGAGTTTGACTCCTCACGGTGTCTCCTTCACAGGGGCTGGACTTGATGATGATCCATGGGGTCCCTTCCAGCCCTGCAGTTCTAAGATGATGATTATGAATTACCTAGTTGTAATCACGATTGCTTCCTTCGGGCACCAACACTAGCAATCCATTGATTTTTTCCAAAGTATGGTAGAATATGCTCTCTGTAGCCGCCAGATGGCACCAGGCAAATATTTGACTGCCTTTTTAAACGTAAAGGATTCACTAGGGATTTTGCTGTTTGCATTTTACTTTGCTTTGAAAGGTTTCAAGATATGCTTGTGATGGCCAGTCCTCCTTCTCCTCATTCTGCGCCCATTCACTTCTCTGGTTTTATTAAGCAGGTTGCCGCAACCACTCAGCAGTCATATCTACCAAATGAACATGACTATTTTAGATATGCCATGATTCACAGCAGGCTCTATAAGCAGTTCTGGGAATACATAACTTCAAAATGTCCTAGAGACATAGCTGACACTTTCATGGAAGATTTGGGTGGGATGTTTAAACCTTGGAAATACTTCGGGGGGGGGGGGCACAACTCCCAGAATAACTCAGCCACCATGGCCAGTGGTTTATAGAGTTTTATAAAGGATATTTCTAGAAAAATGGATGTGGATTGTCTACTATATGAGATTTGATTATTTAAAAAAAGAGAAACAACTCTATTAGTTCTTTCCAATTAACGATGAAGACTTTTTACAGGAAGTGACTGAAGTTCAGCAGTAGATGTGAAGGCACACGTTTTGCACTACAAAACGTCTGAGATTCATACACTTAGCATCTCCAGCAAAGAGCATTTTGTTTAGCAACAGGGCTGAAAATCCAGAGCCTCATTGCTAGTCAGAGTAGGCTTTACTAAATTTGCTAGTCTGGCCTTCTGTAAGGGTTTCTATAATCTGCAAATAGAGGGAGCCAGTCAGTGTGGTATCATGGTTAGAAGGATGGCCTGAGACTTGGGTTCTAATCCTCACTAAGGTATGAAACTCACTTGAAAACACTGGACCAGCAATTCATTCCCAGTCTGGCCTACATTACATGGTTGTTTTTAAGTTGAAGTGGGAAGAAGAATGTTATGCACACCAGCTTGATCTCATGAGACACAAAGACAGACAGAAACACACAGAGAGAAAGGCAACATGTTGTTTTTAAAATGGTTATAAGTATACAGGGCTCTCTCTCTTTTTTAATGGTGCATGTTTTGTCCGAAATAAAGACAATCACAGAATAGGAAGGAAGGTTGTCACACGTTAATCCCCCTCCATTTATATTTATAAAATTATCTTATTACATTTATTATATTTCTTACAGAGTAGACCTTTGGTCTAGATGGGCGGGATAGAAATCCAATAAATAAATAAATAAAATAAATTACACCTACAGACCACATTTTTATATATGTAACTTCAGTAACTGCTAACATTGCCTCTAATTATACAGGGAGTTAGTTTTCATAACAGCATCAACACTCCTAGGAAAGAGGAGTGAGTACTTGCTTGGGAAATATCCCTGCGATCCAAAACACTATTATTAGAGTTGGTGCAGTGTAGTGGATAGTGTGTTGGACTAGAATTCAAGGGGTGTAGATTCAAATCCCTACACAGCCATGGAAACTCACTGTGTGAGAGTGAGACCGAGAGATCACGCCATAAATATTTCACATACCTGAGGAATCCTACTAGGGTCACCATAAGTTAGCTACAACTTAACAGCACACAACACACACATGCATGCATGCACATTATTATAAAACAGGTTGGGCAAAGAGGAAACCTAAGGTCATCATGTGGTCCACAAGATTATTTTGCAGCCTCCAGCGCTCCACTGGCCTCCTCTTTTTCTAGAAAAACAAAAAATATATATACTGAAGATCCTTGAAGTTTTTCTCAGCGGTGGTACACCTTTTAAATAGGTCACAGGCCCTCCACATACTGTTTGACACTCAAAACTACTGTAAATAGTTTTCAAAACTGGACATGATTGAGTAGTTATGACGGGTTTCTTTTTTCTTTCTTTTCTTTCTTTTTGCACTTTTGGCAATCTCTGCAGTCCCTGGATGGTCATGGAGTCAAAAAAATACAAAAATCACCCTCCCTGATCCACAAAGCTGCCCTCCCTCATTACAGGGATCTGTCATTACAGACAGATTAACCGTTACAGCTCAGTTAATTGACACAGGGACATTTTGCCATTTTTCACTCAGGGATTAGAATCAATCGGGAGCCACCGAAGAACAAAAAACATCTATTAGCTGCCTCTAAATCCAGCCCCTCCAAATCTATGGAATCCATGGACTATTTAAATTAAGAGAAATTAGTGACACAGTTTATGTAACATACTGAGCATAGATAATTCAGTTTATATGGTTTAAAGTCACTGGATGCTCATGGATCAAACAGGAAGCATGATGGCAGTTTATACGGTTGGTTAGTAATTGGAGGAATAATCAGCAATCTGGGTGGCTTCCAGACTAAAATCATTCCTAAATCATGCCTAACTAGACTTATTGATTTCAGTGTATCCAAGTCTAAGCACAAGACGGATTTCAGATCCACTCATGATGGGGACATTCCAATGGATGGCAATGAATGTACACAAGATTATTTTATCAGGTGATAGCATGCCTGTGAAACTGGAAATAATGGATTTAAAACAACAGCTGGGGTGAAGCAGTCACTTCCCCCGAAAATATAACCCATCACCCCTTTCATGACTCCACTCATCAAGTGATAGGAAAAGTGCATAGATATGGGTATCACATGATAAATTCTCAGAAAAGCCAGCCCTATCAGGAGGCAAAGTGAGGCAACTACTTCTGGCAGCAGATGCCAGGGTGTGGCAGCTCCCTGGCTGTTCTTATAAACTACTCTTAAATTCTCCAGTCCTTCCCCTCTCTGGGAGAACACCTTGTTCTGCAATACCTCACAATCTTCTCTTCCTCTTCCCTGCCACCAACCTCGTCTGCTGTCTCCACTGTGGTGCACAGGACAATACCCCAGTGTCAGTGTTCAAGTACGAATGAACTTCCAGTTGAGTCAGCTTGTATAGATAGACTGGGGTGGGGTGAGGGTTTCTGTCTTGTCCTTGGGCAGCAAAATCTCTTCCGCCAACTCAGATTATTGGACACAATATTCTTCATGTTTAGACTCCAGTGGGATTTTCTGCTGCTGCAAGCAGGTTCAAGAAGCTTGGAAACCAAGACCCTCATCTTGTGCAGGCTTAGGCAGAAACACATCGTCCTTCTCCGGACTGCACTGCACAGAAGAATCCCTGCCTGTAAGTGACATTTTGAAACTCTTCTCAGACTTAGGGTGAAATGTCAAGAATTTAGAGAAGCAGTCTGGGACTACCAGCCAGCACAGAGAGTGGGCATCCTAGTGGCAGGACTTGGGAGAACTGATTTTAAAATGTAAAATTTTCACACTGAGTAACGGTGCACAGGGTCACTGTTTAACTGCAAATTTACCCCCATGAAGGGTGCAGAGGACAGCCTTACGACTTCGACAAGCCGCTTTCCCCCACTTCATGGTCCCTTCCCTTATGTTTAAAATCGGAATTTGTTAGGGAAAGAGATCTGTGAAACTCGGAAACTGGCGCATCCCTTTCAACGAGGGATCCACTTAACATATTTCCTGGAGAAGAGAAGAAACACATCTGTTTGGAAACGGTCGAAATGAGGCTACCAGCTCGTCTTGGTTACTCTACTGTACCTCTATTTTAATGGAAAGAGATCCTTTTTCACTCGCAGATTTCCCTCCACTACAGAGAAAACACAAGAGACGCGACCTCAAGTATCTGCATCTATTACCGGCGCCTGGGGCGGACGCAGGAGGGCTGGAAAGGGCAAGGCCCGCCATCGCGCTGCTATTGGTCCAATTTCCTCGAAGCTCCGCCGAGGAGGCGGAGTTATAAAAGCCCAACTTTTCCTGACTAGAGATTGACACCCGCGCTGGTCCCTTCCGCTACTGCCTCAGCAGGAGGTCTCTCGTCCATCGTTAAGGTAAGAGAAGCTCTCGCGCCGCCTTGAGAAAACCGGGGATATGGTTGGGATTATGCAAATTATCTTGAGCTTCAGGCATAAAAAATTGAGCGAGAGCACCATGGAATACGGTAGCACAATCCTGCTTCACGGCCCGATCCGCACGTTTATCTCAGAAGCATCATCATCATCTTAGAACTGCAGAGCTGGAAGAGACCCTATGGATGATCGAGTCCAGCCCTTGTCAAGGAGGTACTGTGGGGAATCGAACACACGGTCTCCTTCTCTGCAACCAGATGCCTTGAACCAAATGAGCTATCCAGCAATTCCACGTCTCTGCCTTCAGCAGAAATAATGAGCAATAATTAAGCTTTTTTTTAAAAAAAGAAAAAAATATTTATTTATTTATTTATTTATTAGATTTCTATCCCGCCCTTTTAGACAGAGTCTACTCCGGGCGGGTTCCATTAAACATTGTAATCTAAAACAGTTAAAACTGGTTTAACTGATAATAGGTGGTGTTTATTAAGGGAACGGTGCTATAAATTGATTCAGCTGGGAGTAGGTGTCAGTAGGGTTTACTTCTGAGTAAGTAAGCTACTGTAAACTACTGTATTGTGGCTGCGATCCTTTGCACGGTTCCTCAAAGTAAGCTGCCCAATGGGGAACTCAGTGGTGCTTACTTCTGAGAAGACCTCTGTACTGGGTTGTGCTGGTTAGCATGTACGTCTTCACAAAACAGCTAATTCTGAGTCTGGTGAAGTGTCATGAAGTCACTGAAATAAAGGGTAAAGGAGGCTGGAGACTGCAGGGGTATAAAGAAGGAAGGGAAATGTCTGCCACCTTCTTTGTGAACTTTGAAAAGTTGCTGTCTGCTTGGCAGTTTTGAGCTGGCCCTGTCATCAGTCTCATCAGGGTGGCTGCATCATGAGAGAGCAGCCCAATTGTTAGTTATTCAGTTAGTTATTTTTTACTGGTGGTGGGGCTTGTGGAATTTAGACCAACACAACTGGTCTGGCTTTACCTGTCCTGCACCTTTATTTGGGGGATGTACCATTTGCTGTTTTGCCTCTGATGTCAAATGTTTTAGGTGAGTTCTGAGCAAATGTAAAGCTGTACATGTCAATAATTGGTTGTTTTTGCCTTAAGGCATTGGAATAGCGGAAGATAATAAATAGGCTTGAATCAGGTTGTCCACAGAGCCCGTACTAGTAGCTGAACCTTCTCCTGGAAAAAACTCTCATTTCACTCCCTTCCAACAGCAGGTTAAAGAAATTTTCCCATATGTTGGCTTCGGAAGAGCTATCAAATGTGTAGTAGAACTTGGAAGAATTTGGAAGTAACTAGTTAAATAACTTGGTACTTTTTTACAGACAGTATGTTATAATGGCAACTTAACCAGGGATGACATCACTCCTTTTGTGATGTAATTACCTTTATAGATAGTTGCAGGAATATGTCATTACTAAATGATGGAGCAGGAATATCATATTTTTCAAGGGCTGTCTTGTGCTACGTATGTGTCAAGGTCTTTTGTGAGTCTTGATATAAAGATGAGGTAGACTGGAGGAGAGTGTTTGGTACCATAGGCCAATTGTTTGTGCCTTCAGATTTTTATGAGATATTTAAAACAAACAATTTTAGTTAATTTTAGTAACTTCAAATATAACTATTTAGTTACTGCTGAGAAATATAAATTATAATTAATGCAGCAGTTAACTCTTGGAAAGGCAACTATAATTACTTTTAAAATTACATTTTCAAGGCAACTTTCTCAGAATTACATTAGTGGATCATTAATTAGTTTGGCAAAAGAGGTTAAAATTTTACCTCCTGCAAGTTCACTGGTGATCACTGTGATACTTCCTGCAAGGCACATATATAATTTTAACATGTAATTTGAAGCTTGGTATATAATTTTAGGGGATGATGAATTATATGCTTCTAAGCAATTATTGAGTGAAATCCTCGGAATAAACTCTTTGGGCGCAGGACTATTGCACAATAGTCCTCTACCCAATCTGAAAGCACTCCTAGTACTTGGTTGCCAACAGAAAGATCACCTGTAGCAATCCTGTGCACAAGTTTTTTTGAAAAGTAAACTTTAAAAAAGTGGCTCCGAAGGCCTGGAAAGAAAAAAACAGAAAAATTGGGGGGGAAACAAGTTTTTGGGGGGGGGGGGGGTTCTGGAAAAAAATAAAAAATATGGAATGTTGCTTTACAATGATAAATAATATGTCTATGACATGGTATTCAAACTATATAACATGAAGACCTTAATGAAAGACTTCTGAGATGTTATGCATTTAAGTTCTCTTTGAGATGTAAAATTTCCCAAACTTTCAATTTTTTCTGGAAAAAAATATATGTTTCCCTTTTCCCCAGAAAAAAATGGAAATTTTCAGGAATTTTACATCTCTACTATAGACTGGTATGATAATGGACAGCACAGGAGACCACAGAATGTAACATACTGGATAAAATCCTGATGCTTAGCGTAGTAAGTCACAGCTAGAGTAGGCCCTTTGAATCAATAGAACTCAATGACTTACCAAATCCCCATTGATTCAATGGGCCTGCTCTAGTTGTGACTTACTACAGGATTTCAGTCACTGTATAGCAAAGGAATAAAAATCTAGATAAAAATCTAGATTTTTATTTCCCTAAAGAATATATATATATAGCTGGATGGATCGCTCGGTGTTTTAGATATCTGGCAGTGGAGCCAGAGGTTGGGAGTCTGATTCCCCATTGTGCATCCTGAGAGTACAGCCAGCCTGTGTAACCTTGGGCAAGCTACATAGTCCCAGTGTCAGACAGGATGCTTAACTCCCCCTACGGGTCCTACAGAAATTCCATAGAAATATTGACTTTAGAAAAACTCTTATGCCTCCCTAGCACTCCTGTACCGTCATTCAATCTCCTTTTAACAAAAAAGAATGCTATTTATAATTTAATATTAAACATGAACTCATCAAGTGCAATCTTTTATGGGTTTTTTTGGATCATTGGCAATATACACAAAGGAAATATGTATTGACTGCAGGCATTAATAAATGTTTTGCTTCTGTTTTAAGTATGCCAGGTCAGTTGAGAGATCCTGAAGTAGGCATTCCCTTTTATTCTGGTGCTGGAATCAGGAGCATGTGGAGCAACAGAATAGGGGCAAGAGAAGTAGCATTTCAGCTCCCAGATCCCCAGGCATCATGGCTGGTAGTGATTCTGGGAGCTCCTCTCCAGAGTCCCTGGAGGCCTGAAGATTCTCCATCGCTGAGAAAAGGATTTCTCTTTGACGCTGGCAGAGCAAGGGAAAAGGTGGATAAGATTTTCAGGTTACAATATGGAGCGGTTTACCTTTGTAAATTTACCACTTTATGTGCTCCCTATTATAGGTTGCTTTTCCATTTTTTATTACTTTTAATGTGTCCTGTTTCAGATTTTAAAAATTACTTTAAAAATATGGAAGAAGAATGGGAATTGTTGTCTTTATTCTCTCTCTCTCTCTCAGTAACAAGATCCTTTCTAAAGGGAGGTTGGCCTACTGTATTTGGCTTCTTTGATAACTTGGCTGGGAAAATGGCAGGTAAGATGTACCTTTCTTCCCCTTGTTGTCAAGACTAACATTATTTCTCAGTTATCAAGGTTTAATCACTGAGGGTCTGCTCCAGCTAGGCCCCCAATAAGATCATGGCCAGCTGCACATTGAGGTGAATACATTTATTGCTCTTGATAGAGGGCCAGAATTGTACAGTGGTTAGAGCAGTGCACTGCAGCTGGGGAGGCCTTGGGGGAATGTCAAATCCCTGCTCACTGGGTGACCTTGGACAAGCTACTGTCTCTCAGTTTAGAGTTCTTGACTGAAGCTACAGGTTTGCAATAATCTGGAGGAGAGGTATTCACAGGTCCATGTTCAGTTGCAACACATGACAAATTTGCAATGCTTTTTTTCTCTGTTGCATTCCATTGTGGGTGAATGTGTATGCACACTGCTGCTGTGGACATGTTGGGGGCTGGATGTAACATCGCATGATGGCAATTTATGCCCCCTCCCAGAACCAGAGCCATCCAAAACTATGGAGTATCTGAATAATCCAGAGCAGAAACAAACAGATTGGGCCCCATTTTAAACTACAGTAGTGTGATACAATAGAAGTCCCTGTGGATTCAGTCTAGTTTTTACTGATAGTATAGGTGTGGCCCTTGTGAAGATGTTTTGTTTTTTTAATTTCAGGGAAAAAAGTGCTTATTGTCTATGCACACCAAGAGCCTAAGTCTCTGAATGGATCTTTAAAAACCATTGCAGTGGAAGAACTGAGTAAACAGGGTTGCAATGTTGTTGTTTCTGATCTATATGAAATGCAGTTTGAGCCAAGAACAACTAGGAAGGACATTGTTGGTAAGTATGGAGTATGTTGCTAAGAGCAGAGCATGGAAAGTTACTTTTTAAAAAGCAAATTGTTTCTGTAACTCTTTATGGTGTAAAAATTGTGATTCCTTCTTGTTACTCATTGCAACATTAAAATTCATCTGTTTGTTCATTGCATTGCTTGTTACTTTTAATTTTCAAGATAAGAGGGAACAGAATGGCCTAAAAAGCTTTGAAAATTTGACTCTGTATGCTTTCAAAAATGCACTTAAAGGATAACTAGAAATATGCTTAGAAAGTGTTACTCATTATACACAAGTCCGAAATATATATTTCTTCTTCGTGGCCTCTGTGAATGCACACAATTGGGTTTAGACAGCGCCTGCGCTGGTCTTCTCGGAATCTTCTAGAGCTTTTGTATAAAAGTAACAAAGTTAGAGTTGCCCCTATCGCGCATGCTCCACCCACCTCAGCCTTCAGTTCCATTTTACCGCCTTAGCGATTTGGAGCTTCTCGGTATTAGAGCTATCTATTCTAGTATTTTTCTCGGTTTTTTGACGCGGACTGGTTTCCCGATTACCTGATATCTCGGTTGCCCCTTGACTACGGACTGACTGACTATTCTTCTCTTTCGTATTGGATTCCGATTTTGAATCGTTCCGGTTTCCCGCCCTTTTTGGCCTACCGTTGCCCTTCTTCATATTTCCTCTGTGGTATCCCCAGAGGCTTCCTCACTTCTGGACTTCGCTACCGCTTGATTGTGAGTTTTTACAACTTTATGTCCCGCTCCGGACCTTTCAGTAGGTGCGTGTCCTGTTCGCGTAAACTACCGTTTTCGGACGGACATGACAAATGCCTATTTTGCTTAGGTGAATACCATCAACCTCAATCCTGTAGGCACTGTAAGAAATTCACGAAGGCTGCACTTAAAGCACGGCAGCAACGTTTAAAGATTTTCTTTTGGGATAAAACACTCTCCTCATCGAAACCGTCCGAAATGGAATCGACTGCGACCCCGTCGGCTATCCCACGCTCTGAAGTGAGGATTGCATCCCCACCACCACCGTCGGCGTCGAAATCCGTCGACAAACCGACTAAGAAATCTTCTACATCGAAGAAACCACCTACCTCAACGTCTGGGACTGCTTCCACCTCCGCGTCGAAGGACCACCTGAAACAGAAAAAAGTGTCAGCGAAAGGCAAGAAAGACAAGACCAAGGAGAGCCGAAAGAGAATCCCTCCGGTGTCGGCATCGCTGCCTTCTCCGATCCTAGAAGACTCATCACGGGATCGGGAGTCTTTCTCCGAAGCGGCTGCCTCTCTTCCGCCTCGGCTGCCTGACACTTCACCTGCCGGCCCGGAAGGCTCTCCGAGCCCTAGTCAGCTAGTGGACATTTGTGTCTCTAGCCCGACTTCTGCCCATTATAGCCCTGTCTCGACCGGGCGGGCATCACCAGCACCTTCTTCGCCGTCGATTTCTTCGAGGCCGTTTTCACCACCTCGAAAGCGTTCGGCGAAGACAAAATACATCTCTCCGGATCGACGCCGATCTTCACGAAGTGAGGTCGTAGTCCTACCTCGACCTTCTCGGCGCCGACATAGATCGAGATACGACGACCCCATTTATATCGAGGTCGATCGTAACAAGTCCCGTCGTCGACGTCGACATGACGACTCGGACACCGAAGTTTCTTCCAGCGACGAGGACCATTATAGAAGAAAGAGAGTCAGATATGTTTATGCTTCTTCTTCTTCCTCCTACTCCTCGTCTCCTTCTCGGCGTCGATGTCGACAACACCTCGACGTCGACAAACTTCGAGCTTCAAAGCCTTTAGATAAGTCTAAGGACACATCCGTTCAGGCCAAAACCACTTCGACGTCGAGAGTGGTGCAGCCTAAGGCTCCTACGACCCACACATCGCAACCATCTAGACGGGATAATAGAAGACGGGTTTCATCATTGCACTTACCTCCGTCTTCAGAACAGGAGGATGCATTTTCATCTGCCGCCTCGGATCCAGATGAAGAAGTTTTTTCTGAGACTTCAGGAGAAACAGCTGTGGTGGGACAAACACTAGGATCAGATGCTGGAGATCCTCACCCATCTTCACCCTCTGAAGATTTCTCTTCATATGTACAAATGATCTCGAGGATGGCCAAGACACTCAAACTACAAACTGAACAACCTGCACCGCCTACGGAAGACCTCATATTTGGGGACATTAATCAAGAAAGAACCCCCCCCCCTAAGTCTGGCGTTTATCCCGACCTTGATGGAACTTGTCAAGGAATCCTGGGATCAACCTTCTACATCCGCACCTGTAGCTCGTAGAACTGAAAACTTATATCGCACCCACGGGGATGACACTAATTTTCTGATCAAACACCCAACTCCAAACTCCATTATCGTTCAATCAAATGCATCTAGATCATCTGGAAAGGCTCACGTCACACCTACCAATAGAGAAGGCCGTAAATTGGATGTATTGGGCAGGAAGATATATTCCTTTACCACCTTCTTGTTAAGAGTAGCAAATTACCAAGCAGCTATGGGTGCTTACCAGCGACAACTTTGGTCAAGGGTTCTACCGACCCTTCAAGCAGCCCCAGATGACACCAGACAAGGTCTCCTGGACACTTATGCTGAAGCTCTCACTGTTGCTAAACACCAGCGACTTGCCTCTCGCCACTCTGCAGACATAGCCTCCAAAACATTGACATCGGCTGTCACCCTGAGAAGACATGCTTGGCTCAGATCATCAGGAATAATAGATGATGTAAAGATGCGTATAGAGGATTTACCTTTTGATGCTAAGGGCCTCTTCAATGAGAAAACCGATGACTCTCTTGAAAATCTGCATAAAATAAAAAAGACTGCTAAATCCTATACGATTCAGCAACAGCCTAAATACAACAGGTTTCAGTGGCGTAAGCAATACCCTCATCAGCAATATCAACAATCAGCCTCTCAATCTTACCGTCCCTTCAAGAATCAGAACCAGACTAGACCCTTTCAAGCCTCCTCTTCTGCTTCCACCTTCCGGCCGCAAAATTCTTCACAGCGCCGTCAACCATACAGACCACCTACCAAGAAATCAAAGCAGTACCTTTGACTTAACAGTAATGTCATTCGCACCATGCACCCCCACTCGACTAGCCCCCTATTTTCACAACTGGGCCAACATCACAAAAGACTCTTGGGTCTTAAGTATTATTCAATTCGGATACCGATTAGAATTTGCAGAACTTCCTCCTCTAGGACAAATCAAGTTTACATCCTTCGACCTTGTGCTAGAAGAAGAAATTCTCACTCTTCTCCAAAAACAGGCTATTCAACAAGTGCCATCACGGGACATTCCACAAGGTTTCTACTCCCGTTACTTCGCTGTACCAAAGAAAGACGGAGGGATCAGGCCCATTCTGGACCTAAGAGATCTAAACACTTACCTGCATCCACAGCGTTTCCGGATGATCACATTAGAATCCATTCTTCACCTACTAAAGAGAAAAGATTGGTTCGTAGTAATAGATCTAAAGGACGCCTATTTTCATATTTCAATTCATCCACATCACAGAAAATATCTCCGCTTTATTTTTCAAAACACCGCCTACCAATTCTGTGCCCTCCCCTTCGGACTGTCCACAGCTCCTCGCACTTTCACAAAGTGCATGGCTCCAGTGGCAGCCTTTCTTCGTCTACAAGGCATACAGGTATTCCCATATATAGACGACTGGCTGGTGGTTTCCTCATCCAGACGAAAGTCAATTCAAGACACCAAGTTTGCCCTGCACACCTTGAAAGGCCTCGGTCTCTCAGTGAACAAGAAAAAGTCCCATCTGATACCATCCCGGGTGGTCGACTATATAGGCGCAAGACTAGATTCAGTCAGGGGACGAATATTCCTTCCACCAGACCGCATACAAAAGATAAACAGAGCTGTTCACAAATTCCGACATCATTCAAAGGTCTCAGCTCATCATGCACAACATCTGCTCGGCCTCATGGCATCCACGACATCTGCAGTGACACATGCGCGCCTGAAGATGCGCTCTCTGCAGGCATGGTTCCTGACTCTCTTCGATCCCCTTCAGGACAGCCCAAAGAAACGTCTGCCTGTCACATCAGAGCTAGTAAAACAACTTCAGTGGTGGACATATCTACCGCATCTTCTGATCGGCCGACCATTTCGCCCTCTGCAACTGTCAATACAAGTGACGACAGATGCCAGTCCCACAGGATGGGGTGCACATTGCGGACCCCACAGGATGCATGCCCTATGGTCCAATCGGGACAGACATCTCCACATCAATCAGCTCGAGATGCTAGCGGTAATAAAAGCCTTCCGGGCATTCCTCCCTTTGATACAGGGTCGTGGGGTACAATTAATCACCGACAACACCACGACCATGTTCTATATCAACAAACAGGGAGGGACCCGGTCAATGTCACTCCTGTATCTATCCATACACCTATGGGAATGGTGCTACTTTCATCATGTCTTCCCGGTAGCTCTCCACATATCTACGACCGACAACGAACTGGCAGACAGATTGAGTCGTCTCACGGGACAGACCCACGAATGGGAGCTGAACGAGGACATCTTCCACATGCTCTGTGTCCGGTGGGGTCTTCCCACAGTGGACATGTTTGCCACTCAAAACAACAAGAAATGCAAGGCGTATGCCTCCCGTGCCGGCAGAGGCGAGGATACGCTTGGGGATGCTTTCATGATCCCATGGGAATCAGAACTTCTGTATCTATTCCCACCAATTCCACTCATACAGAGAACCCTGGTCAGGGCTCAACAACAGAGAACGGACGCAATTTTCATTGCACCATGGTGGCCTCGTCAACCATGGTTTTCCACCCTGAAGGAAATGACTGTGGACTTGATCAGATTGCCAATGGTTCCTCATCTCCTCACCCAGGACTCAGGGAACATCCTCCACCCCGATCTGCAATCGTTGCATCTCACAGCCTGGAGGTTCACCCATCCATACAGGAGGTGCTAGATAAAGCAAGAAAGCCCTCTACTAACCTCCTTTATAAGTATAAATGGACCAACTTTCTCAAGTTTGCCCAAGACAAACAGTTAAGGACTTCTCCTGTTTCTCTCCAAACCCTGCTCACCTATTTGCGTTATTTGTTTGATGCAGGCTTGGCGTTATCCACCCTTAAAGTTTATATTTCTGCAATCGTTTCATTCCAACCCCGTGACTCTGATTCGGCACGACTGTTTTCTCACCCTACTCTTAAGGCTTTTTTGAAAGGCCTGTCCAATATTTGACCTCCTGTTAAGCCTCCTGTGCCTCAATGGTCCTTACAACTCGTGTTACGCGCCCTTACGCGCCACCCATTTGAGCCCATGGCATCCTGTGACATGCGGTTGCTGTCATTTAAGACTTTGTTTTTGGTAGCCATTACTTCGGCGAGAAGAGCAAGTGAGTTGGCAGCTCTTCGATCCGACGCTCCCTACCTACAGTTCTTTGAGGACAAGGTTGTGCTGTACCCTGATGTTTCATTTCTACCTAAGGTTGTGTCTGATTTCCACCTCAATCAATCACTAACGTTACCAACCTTATTCCCTCATCCATCCTCGGACATCGAGCGCATGCTCCACTCTCTGGACGTTCGAAGAGCCTTGGCATATTATGTTTCACGGACTAAGGACATTCGTACTGCCCCAAGGCTATTCCTCTGCTTCCAAGGTTCACATAAAGGATCCCCTGTCTCCTCTTCAATGGTTTCTCGTTGGATTGTCTCCACTATTGCTCTGGCCTATGAACTACAAGGCAAGACCCCACCAGAGGGTCTGAAGGCACATTCCACCAGAGCTGTTGCAACATCTACAGCGTTGCTACGTGGTGTGGATGTTCCAGATATCTGCAGAGCAGCCACATGGTCTAATGTGTCCACCTTCGTGACACACTATAGACTGGACCTTCGGGCCAAAAAGGAGACGAGTTTTGGGAGAGCAGTTCTGACATCTGTCCTGCAGTGACGGCCCACCTTCCGGTAAGTGAGCTTGCTAGTCACCCAATTGTGTGCATTCACAGAGGCCACGAAGAAGAAAGAAAGGTTACCTACCTGTAACCATGGTTCTTCAAGTGGACCTCTGTGAATTCACACATCCCGCCCGGCCTCCCCACTGTCCGTCACTGACTATGTCTATACTAAACTCAGGCTATTGTGGCGGATAAATGGAACTGAAGGCTGAGGCGGGTGGAGCATGCGTGATAGGGGCAACTCTAACTTTGTTACTTTTATACAAAAGCTCTAGAAGATTCCGAGAAGACCAGCGCAGGCGCTGTCTAAACCCAATTGTGTGAATTCACAGAGGTCCACTTGAAGAACCATGGTTACAGGTAGGTAACCTTTCTTTCTTTTTGCTATGGTAATTTAAAGGTGAACATATATTATTATAACACATTAACCCATTAGTAATGTCTAAAAAAGGAAGTAGTTTCTAGTCCAAACACAGTCTTGAAAACTGAGTTCTTTCATACCCAGTCCTTTCCTCTAAAGAATTTAAGGAGAGTGGCTGTTAAACCAGATTAACACCAAAAGGTAAACCAATACCGCATTGATTGAAATTGTGAAAAGTAATAATGTTCATAAAAAAATTAAAAACAAAAAAAGGTATTGAAGATAGTAGTAATAAATTTTGAGGCATATCTAAAGAAACACAACCTGCCAAATATGTCACAGAGCTGTCACCTGAGATAGAGCTGTGGGCAGTGTTATTTGGCTGTGAAATGACCATCTGCACTGGAAAAACTGTAACCCCTAGAGCTATGGCAAAAAAGAAGAGTGGGTCAGCTCTAAAAAAGGAGCAGGATGGATCGCTCTAAGTCAAAACACATGTGGATACTGCAAATGGTATTTGGTATTATAGAATTAAGCCCTATTAAAGAGGTAATCTATTTGCTGGGAGACACTTCAGAGGAGTAGCTGGGATGGCGAGGACTTGATGCACCATCTGAAGCACCAGGCTTTTGTCCTCTATAAAGAAGCCTGAGACATGCAGGACAAGGGGAAGAAGGCAGCATCCTCAAGTTGGAGGAAACACCCCTTTTTATCTCTCCAGTAACAGGTCTGCTTATACAAGAATAGACCTTATTCAGCTAACAGCATGAGCTAGGAATAAGTAAAGGCTAGATTAGCTAGACTTTCTTATGTTTCTAAGTGTGTACCTTCTTTGAAAAGATCCAAGATTGATTTGTGTTGTGATTTGGTCCATTTTATCAAGACGTTTTTGAGTAACTTTTTACCTTTCTGAATTTTGTGATCATTTTACCTTTTTCCTGATTGATTTTCTTTCTTTTCTTAAGATACATAAAATCTTATCCAGGATTTGGGTGGATTCTTGTGTATAGAGGAAATCTGGGTACTTATTGCTGTTGTCTGAATCACTCTACCAAGCTATTGGGGGTTTGAAGTAAGAAGATGTGATTGTGGCAGTGAGAAATGAGTGCATGTGGCACAGATGTGTAGCACTTCCCAAAAGGCACAACCACAGGAAAGGGTTGAGTGCCAGGAAATGGAGGGGAAATGGTCCAGGTGGGCTTGATAGGTGCCTTCCTTGAGTTTCCCCATCTCACAGTGGAAACAGCTGGGAAGCAGAGACTATAGGAGGAAAAGGACCAGGGCAGCTACAGCTGGTATCATCACAGGAACACAAGCAAGCCAATGAACACATGGTATAACAAGAAGGCTATCCCTATATAAATGTCTGTTTATAAACTGGAAGTACTTGACAAATTTGCCTGCAATGCTTCTTAAAGGAAGATTGTGTACCTTGTTTCTCCCATAGGTAATCTATACAATCCAGAAGAATTCAATTATGGAGTTGAGGCGTGGGAAGCCTGGAAAAATGGGCATCTATCTGAAGATTTGATTGAGGAGCAGAAGAAAGTGAAAGAAGCTGACTTGGTGATTTTCCAGGTCATTATTTTTTTCAAAAGGACTCTTGTGAGAGCTTTTATCTTTTATTGTAGATCACAGATGGAGAATGTGTGACCCTCAATACTGTTAGACTACAACTCCCATTATTCCTCACCATTCGCTATGCCCATTGGGGTTGATAGGAAGTGGGAGTCTGACACAACATTTGGAGGGCTGTACTTGAGTCTGCGCGATCATTTGATGGGACAGTCTAGCAAGGAACTTTCCATCCTACCTGCACAATGGAAGTTGCCCTCAGCCAGCACTGGGACGCCTTTCCTGAGGCAAAAAATGGTGGGTCAGATTGGGCTGTAAGAGTTTGACAAAAGAAGTATGTTTTTGTAAAATAGGAATAGAGCTGAGAAAAATGAAGCTGAGAATATACAGATAAAAGGGCTTGACTGTTTCACAAGGTACTTATAAACATCTTAAACTGTCCAAGCACCACCTCCAACAGCTTTAGACGAGAATTATATTCAAAAAATTGTAGCTGGAACCATTGTTGACCTCAGTCTAGAATATTTTATAAAGGGCAAGTGGAGCAGCAGCAGGAGGACATAGGAAGGGCATTGTGCCTTGCTTTTTTCAACAGGAGAAATGCAAACAAAAATCCCCCTTGTCGCCCCCTCCAGTCTCCTCCTGTTTCTGACAGTGGGCTGGTAGGGACCAAATAGGGTCACTTCAGCGCCATACGCCATTTGAGTGTGAAGATCGCACCAAATGGCATGCTGGACCTCCTGACGACCCTGTTGAGCCCACTCAATCCTGTCCCAAAATGGGTATGTAGACAAACCCTGGGCCAATCTCTGTACTACTCCTGAAAGCAGATCAGCAAGAAGGTACAGCGGTTCATGAGGCAAACCCTGCAAAGGTAGGTCCAGCTCTTGGTATGGAATCCCTCTTAATTCCTTAAAACCAACAGGCTTCTTCCTTTTCTTTTTCTTTAGTTTCCTTTATACTGGTTCAGCATGCCAGCAATCATGAAAGGCTGGATGGACAGAGTTTTTGTCCAAGGATTTGCTCACGATTTCCCAAAATGTTATGATTCTGGTTTGCTCAAGGTATGTAGATAGTACAATCTTGTTATGTATCTGGACAAGGTTGCCTGCCTTCTTTAATACACCACACGAAAGCTGCAGTCTTGGCGTCAAACTAGATGAGAGGCTGAGCTTGGAATTAGGAGTTGATAGCCCAGTTTTCCTTCCGAGTGCATGCTTGAAGATCAGACTGGCAAGTGAAGCATGTGTGAACTTCTCTGGGACCAACTGTAGAACAATGCAAGTGAATTTGCAAAACGCAGAGATGTGAAAAGGACAATCTTTTATCGTATTGGGGAGAATTACTTCTAAATATGGAGCTGATTATCTCATGGAGTTTGACCCTTATGGATCCTTACCTGTGAGGAAGTCATAGTGAAAGTATTGTGATTTACTTTCAATCACCCTACTTTGGATCGGGCTATACAATTTATATTTATATTTAGGCTGCAAATAGATTTTAAAAAAACACTTTCTGTTTCTTCTGGTTGTATTTCTACTTTCACTATAAGCTGGGTTGATTAGCTCACCCTCAGAATGTTCCTACCTATACCTTTCTGGCCCCTGTCAAGGGGCTTTTACATTTCTGGTGCTAGTAGGATTTTTCTGTTTTGGATTGATTCCAGCATGTGTGATCACTTGAACTGATCCAAAGCAAGCCTTCCTCTTTCAATTTTCCAATATTGTGGAATGATTTAATAAGCAAGCCACTTCTGGATCTTGGCAAATTAATCACTTTTCCTGCTTGGCAGAGGGTGGGGGAAATGAAAAAAAAAGTTTGTGTCTAGACAAGTGCTACATCAGTTATGAAAAAAAATCTTTTATTTTCCTCACCTTAAAGGGATGGTTAAGGAACAGTTGAATTCACAGCAGTAACTTCAGCTGCAAGCAGTTTCACAACCATCCCTTTAGAAGGCAAATAACTGTTTTAAATTTTTTTTATAACTGATGCAGCGCATCAGCAATAGTATAAATGTAGTCAAATAAGTTTTTATTATCACTTCCCCCACCCTCTGCCAAGCAGAAAAAGTGATTATTTTGACAATATCCTGAAGTGACTTGCTTATTCAACCACTTCATGATATGGACGGGAGCCATTTCCATGTGACTGGTCAGGCTTGATTGGGTTGTTCTAAACCAACCCAACAGTTCCCAAGTGGCCCACACTAGCTCACTCCCTGTTGCTAATGTAGTTGTGACCAGACTTGGCTATCTCGTATGACTGCATTAAACACTGAGGTACTTTGCTATTGTGCCATTGATCTAGTCTGACTGGGATGCTGAACACATTCTTACATCATTGCATAAAAAAGTTCAAGTTCTGCAGAGATCCATTTGACTGTCAACTGTTTTGGTCATGTGGGTTCATTGACTGAATACTACTTCAATCTCCCCTCATAATGTAAGACGTTTGTTTCAAAATTGTCTTGTTCTTTGGATGGTGGGTGGCTTGTTAATGTGTATGACCCTGCCTAGGTCCTGAGAACAATTACAGAGGTATTCATAAGCTGGAGAGCTGGGACCTCTTTGCTGATGGCTCCACATGTTGTTTGGTGGTTCACACATGACATGTGAACTTGCTCCCAAATGACTGAATGTGTGTGGCTTTTGAATGAGTCCTTAAGAGCTACGTGTGTGTGTGTCCTCTTAATTTAGAAGGTTGCAAATTATTGTAAGGGTGTTTTTATAATTAATTATAAGAATAGTCTTGCTAGCCTGTGAATAATCTTAGATTGCTGTATCAAAATCAAGGTTTTGTTTGAACTAGGATTATAAAATGATGTTTTTCTTCTTTGCTTTATTCCAGAACAAACTAGCCTTGCTTTCATTTACTACTGGAGGAGATAAAGGAATGTATTCAGATGGAGGAGTTAGTGGTGATATCCGTTATCTCCTGTGGCCCATGCAGGTAAACCTGAATATCTCTGCACCACACCTGTCACAGGAGATCCTCTTGGCTCAAAGCTGAGGGCTTGGGCACTTGGTCACCAGGGTGAGGGTTTGGTCACCAGGCCTCAGGCCAGGGAGCACTGGGGCAGTGGCAGTCCTGCCATTAACTTCCTGCTGCCTCCGCCTTCTGGCCCTGCTGGCCTCTTTCTCCAACCTCTGTTGCCACACCCATTTCTCAGTCATCTACGTGTATAAGGCAAGGCCAAAGGTTTATGGGGAGGAGTGGCTTGTGACAGGCAACTTTTTTTGGCAACCTCTCTCCATAATGCCTTGATCCCAAGAAGCCAGAGCTTTATGCATGTAGTCAGTGGAGCAGGAGGCGTGCTAGGGAGGAATTGCTGAAAGAAGAGGCCACCAATGCCATCCGTCCCTTGTCGTCGTCGATGTTGATGGTGTGAATGTGATATCATGGCACTGAAGAGGTGGGGGGGGGGTGAATGAGGCTTCTCTTCCACCATTAGATGAGTCAGGGAGGGGCTTCTGCCAGTGCAGTTGGTTGCTAATCGTGGATTAGTGCTCTCCCAAAACATTTTGTCACCCAAGTCAAAAGACTAGATTTTGTACTGTCCGTTCCACATGCTGAAGATGAGTGGACTGGCAGCTGAACCTTACTAGCAACGAGATAAAGTTCTCCACCACACGTGAAGGCAGCAGGTTTGTTTAGAAGATACAGCTTGAAAAGTTGTGTCTAAACATATGTGCAGCAGCTATATTGAATTCTACTGTATAGTGCAATATTAATGTGTTGTGCGATGGGAAATTGAATGTGAAGGATGTGAATGAGAGGGATGTGTTTTATGTGTAATGTGCTATGTTTTTTTATGTTATGGATGCTATGTTCTTGTGTGTTTTATCATGTGTACTGGAGATGGCATTTAATTTCGTTGTACGGAAGTACAGTGGTGCCTCGCAAGACGAATGCCTCGCAAGACAAAAAACTCACAAGACGAAAGGGTCTTGAGAGATTTTTGGTGCCTCGCAAGACGGGCCATCTTGCGATATTTTTCGTCTTGCGAGGCGCGTTTCCCATAGGAATGCATTGAAATTTAATTAATGCGTTCCTATGGGGGGAAAAAAGTCAGAACCCCCCAAAAAAGTCAGCAAAAAGTCACTTACCAGGTAGAGTAGACTGAGTCCAGCTCCTCACAGTGCGTTTGTAGCCCCAGAACAGCCGGAAAAAGAGTGCCAAACAGCGAGCAACCAGCAGGGAGCCGGCAGCCATTTTGTGTTAGTCTCCCTCCTGGCCCCCCTCTCCCGCCTCTCAGCTGATCGGCGCTGGGTCTGAGAGTCTTTTTCCCTGCTAGGCAAGCCTCAGGAAGCCTGTTAGACCCAGCGCCGATCAGCTGAGAGGCGGGGAGAGGGGGGGGTAGCTGATGGGCGCTGGGTCTAACAGGCTTCCTGAGGCTTGCCTAGCAGGGAAAAAGCCTCTCAGACCCAGCGCCGATCAGCTGAGAGGCGGGGAGAGGGGGGCCAGGAGCCCAGACAACCACAAAATGGCTGCCGGCTCCCTGCTGGTTGCTGACTCTCCGCTGTTTGGCACTCTTTTTCCGGCTGTTCTGGGGCTACAAACGCACTGTGAGGAGCTGGACTCAGTCTACTCTACCTGGTAAGTGACTTTTTGCTGACTTTTTTTTTGTTTCTGACTTTTTTTTCCCCATAGGAACGCATTAATTAAATTTCAATGCATTCCTATGGGAAAACGCGCTTCGCAAGACGAAATTTTCGCTAGACGGCATTAACCGTGGAATGGATTAATTTCGTCTTGCGAGGCACCACTGTACAATGACAATAAAGTAAATTCATTCATATGTGTGTATTTATTTGTCCTTTAAGAGAGGGGATAAGCCAGCAGGTTGTGCAGAAACAAGCAGGACACTGTCATTGCTGTCCCCCAACACCTGCCAGCTGGGGTAGTTGTCCATGAAGAAGTATGTGGATGGCCATTACGTGGCAGAGGAAATAGCTTGCCTGTTCTGGTTGGAAAAATCTGAGAATGCATTTGTGGCAATTGGCCCTGTCACTCCTGCCATTCACGCTCAAGAGCTTATTTGCATGAGCCTATGAGAGAGCTGGAGAGGCGGAGTCAATGGATGTATGAGGCTTGGCTGAAGGAGAAGCAGATAGGGATCAGAGACAAATCAGAAATAGGAGTGATAGCAGTGAGATAGGGATGAGTTAGGAACTGGTTAGGGGAGATAAAAACTGGCTAGAAAGAGATAGGTTGGTGATGTGTTTATGAAACTGTAAACAAAGAGAAACAAAGTAATGAGGGAACTGATAAGCTAAGACCAATGAACTTTGATTACCTGAAAGATTTCTAATACTGTTTGAAATACTCTTTCACTTCAATAAATACGTTTTGGTTGTTCACAAGACAAGTGTCCAGTCATACGTTAATGGTATTGTGGATTCAGATAATCCACTGGTGGCAGCAAAAAGGGAATGCGCCTGTGGGCCTTTGTGAGGGAATAAAGAAGGGACACTGGGTTCGCGACAGCATTTATACCCTCCCCACAGTAGCAGAGATACCACTGGTTTGTGGTTCCTCCACACCAGTCTCAACAACATATGTAACCGCTGTTCATGGGGCTCAAGCAGATCACATGGTTGGGATTCATATGCAAAGTAGGCCATCCCCCCCCCCCCCTTTTATCATGTCAGGAACAGTTGCATAATAATTTCCTGGGAGTAGCCACTCTGGGTAAGGGTTTTGGAGCATGTTACTTTTCAGACCTTATTGTTAATGTGTCATCAGTATTGGCTTCCAGTTTGTTTCTAGGGTGCAATTCAAAGTGCTGGTTAGAACTTTAGAAGCACTACGTACAGTATATGGTTTTGACAAGATACACGAAGAACCACCCACTTGTTGCATTTATATATGGAGGCTCTGCTCTGGGCCTTGTCACATTCCAAAATGCAGTTATTTGGGATGTGGAAAAGTTCTTCTCAGTTATGGCACCTAGATTGTGTTCAGCTTGTCCATCTCCCTGAGCTTCTGCCAAACTCTGAAGATTTCTGGGTTGTCCAACCTTCTCTTTGGCTAAGCTTCTTTTCTCTTCCCATTGACTGATGGAATTTTAGGCTGCATCTCTTATCTAGGAGCAGAACCTATCTGGGATGTATGTGCCCCTGAACTCAGTGGATGCTTTTTCTAAGGAGGTGATTGCAGTCATCACATCAGGGAGAACGGCCTTGGAACCCACCACTTCATCCAAAGCCCTAAGTGTTTGCTCAGAGCGTGGCATAGTTCATAGATCTGGAAGGGGAGAGTGTTGGATTAAGACTCTGCATGTCTGAAGCCTTCCCTAACACATCCCCGGGGTACTCCTGACATTCCCTATTTTAGCCCCTGCTGCTTTCCACTGCCCCACTGGAGAAATTTCTAGAAATGGAGGAGGTCTCTTTCTCCTTCCATTGGTTGAGGAGCTATTCCCACACCATTCTACAACCCCAAGCTGGCTGCCTGGGGAGTATGGGATCGCTCCTTTAGGGTTCCTTTTCTGTGCTCTGCTTGAAAAATATTGTTGCTGGCTTTGTTTTCATTAGATTTTTCATCCTGTGTTTATGGGAGCTGCACAAAGAGATCATTATTGGCCTTAAAAGCAAAGTATAAATATGCAGAGAGAAAGTATTCCTGAAAAGTATGACAACATAATCCTTCATGGATTGGAAGTTGTAACTTTCATGCCTAAGACATACCATGTGCACAGCTATATGTATTTCTTATGTATTTCTAAGAAAACAGGACATGTCACTGGTCCTACAAAAAGCTTACCACAACTTGCTTCATCTTTATGTCTGTTTTTAATACCAACAGTGATCTACACTCCAAGTCAACTATTTTTCTCTCTCCCTCCCTCCCTGTTTTTCTTTTGAGTCCAGCATGGAGTGCTACACTTCTGTGGCTTCAACATCCTCGCCCCTCAGATCTGCTTTGCACCAGAGTATGCGGCGCAAGAGGAAAGAAGACAGATGTTGACTTCCTGGCAGCAGAGGCTGAAGGCAGTCTGGGAAGAGGAGCCCATCAACTGCACCCCCGAGTGGTACTATAAGTGATGGGCAGGAAGAAATATCAGAGAGTCAGATTCCCCCTTCTCTCCTCCTTTGGTGGGAGCCCTTTTGTTCGCTGCCATTATTTCTCTTTCCCTCATCACTGAACACTTTCCCTTTGCTATGTGGAGATCATGAGTAAAAGGGTGTGGAATCAGATGCCTTGTCTGTCTACGTGCCTGTTGCAAACCCATTTCCCTCACTTCAAGGCTAATCAGGCAGCAGAAAATTGATTATTTGGCAACACTGAAGGAGAAGAGTACAGTCTTGGTTTTGCAGCACACAGGACGGCATTGTGCCTCGGTGTCGTTGTCCAAATCGGCAGCTAAGGTGCCAACTCAGGGACCAGAAGACATTTTAGTCACTATGTCCTTCTTTTGCCTCCACTTTTGGTAGTCAAAGGAATGTCCTCCTGCTGACTCTGGGCTTCATGGTTCCCTGTGAGTTACTGGCACAGAAACAGAGGCCACGCCTGTTGTATTGTAGAAGCCAGAACTGCTAGTTTTCCTGATTCCTCTTAACTGATAATAGTTCAGCTCCGCTTATGTTACTACATTGCATAAATACTTTGTGTGCTGTGAGTATACTGTGGTGCCATGACAGAAAATAAATCACCCTTTTTAGCTATACTTGCAGCACACTGGAATATGTATGATCTTCTATGTCAAGACACTTTGGAAAAGTGGGTTTCCAGGGACCATGCCATGTATTAGTCACTAACAAGTATCCATAGCACGGTCTCTGGTTCCCTCTAGTGACTGGTTCTGGTAATGCATGTAAAATATTTTTTTTTCTGGATTTTTTTTTCTTTTAATATTTTCAGACCATGGATAAGTGAATCAGTGCATGTTGATCCTGTGGATAAGGAGGTCTTACTGTACATAGTTTTTTTTCCCTTCAGTGACCTATACAGTGCTTCCTAAGTTCCAATATTAAACTTGGTTCATTGAGAATCATAGAACTGTATAGCTGAAAAGGCCTCAAGGCCAGCCCTTGCCAATGCAGAAAATCCAGAGCTAAAGCATCCCTGATAAATCACCATCTAACTTCTGCTTAAAAATCTCCAGTCAAGGAATCTGGGGCAGTCAATTCCATTGCTGAATGGATCTCACTGTAACGATTTCTTCATGATGTTTTGCCAAAATCTCCATTTGTGTAAGTTGAATCTCCTACTTTTTGGCCCTATCCTCTTTGAGTTATAAGAAACAAGCCTGCTCCATCTTCCATACTACAGCCCTTCAAATATTTTAAGATAGCTATCATGTTGTCTCTCAGGCTAAACATGCCAAGTTCCCTCAACCTTTCCTCATAGGACTTGCTTTTCAAAACTTATATCATTCTGGTTGCCCTTCTGTGGACATGTTCCAGCTTCTCAATATCCTTCTTAAACGGTGGTCCCCAGAACCGGACACAGCACTCCAGGTGAGGTCTGACCAAAGCAGAATAGAGTTGGTACTATTACTTCCCTTGATCTGGACATAACACTTATGTTGATACACCCTAGTGTAGCATTCACTTTTTTGGCTGCTGTTGGATTATGTTCAGCTTGTGATCTACTAAGACTCCTAAATCCTTTTCACATGTACCATTTCTAAGCCAGCTTCCACCCAACCTATATTTATGCATCTGATTTTCCTGCCGAAGTGCACTGCTTTATATTTTTGCCTGTTGAAACTCATTTTGTTTGTACTGGCCAAGTTCTCTAATCTATTAAGGTTGTTTTGAACACTGACTGTGTCTTCTGATGTATGAGCTATCCCTCCAAGTTTGGTGTCATTTGCAAATTGAATGAGCCTCCACTCTAAACCCTCATCCATGTCATTCATAAAAATAATGAACAACACTGGGACTAGGAGAGAATCCTGTGGCACCCTACTTATCACTCTCCTCGAGAATAATGAGAAGCCATTAGTGAGTTAGTTAAAGGTAAATGCTTGCTTCAGAAATGGCATATACAAGTAGTCTGGTTTTCTTTTTCCTTTTTTCATTTCAGTACTTGAAATTGCAAGTTGTATAACCTCTTGCTTCTGGTAATAAAATGGAACAGATTGTTATCTTTTTTGGCACATTCCAAATTAATATATTTCTTGCTTTAAGGGCCATAACAGAATCTGCATCCTTATACGCTTATTAGCATATTCTGTGCCTTCGTGTGCATTCTGTATGGCTGTCCAGTGTATTAAGGGTGCCAGGACATGGTCTGAAGGCACATGACACTGCAGCCTTTCCAAAGCAAAGCAGATTGGTGCCTGGATATTGAGAGTGCTTCCAAACCTAGCTTACAGCACCTTAGAAGAGTAAGAGAGGTAATATGAAATGAGTGATACAGGCAATGTTTAGTAAGAGAACCATTGTGTTGTTGTGGTGGGTTAGGTTTGGATAAACTCAAGTTCAGATTTCCATTTTGCCATGAACTAGTCCAAGATCGCCATCTCACAGCCTTAACCTATCTCACAAAGTGGTTAAGAGAGTAAAGTGCTTCGGAAAGGAAGGGTTGGGGCGTATGATGTATATCACTTTGAGGGCTTTGGCTCTGTGTATGTGTGTATACACACATTGTACACACACACACACACACTGTATATATACAACACCAGTAATGTATCCAAAATGGAGACTTCTCAGTGGCTTATTGATGTTGATAATGCTCTTGGAAATTAACAAAGTACAGGAGTACTAAGAAAAAAAAAGAATTTTAAATAAAAATAGTCAAGAATGAACAAAAGATGAGGGAAGAGAGAAAGCAAGAATGTAACATCTCACCAGAGGAACGAGCCCACAATCTGCACATCTGCCCCACTGTTTCTGTATCTCCTAGGCTCATATTGGGCTAGTTAGTCATACACATGTCCATCAACATGCTGCTGTTCAACTTTAACTGCTCACTTCTCTCTCTTCTGCCTAAATAGTGTTGTTGTTGTTTAGTCGTTAAGTCGTGTCCGAGACTTCGTGACCTCATGGACCAGAGCACGCCAGGCCCTCTTGTCTTCCACTGCCTCCCGGAGTTTGGTCAAATTCATGTTGGTAGCTTTCCCAGTGCAGGGCTATGAAAATCCTGCCTGGCACGGGTTAAACCACATCAGCTCTGCAATCTGAAGCCAGGCGATATGGTGATGGGGTGACGTGCAGACAGCCTTTGGGTGGGGCAGACCCAGGCTGGCCCTCTTGGCATCCAAGCCTAAACCCTCTCTTGGCACACCCAGAGCCTGTCCCGGCACCCCTGGACGTGACTAGAGCACCAGCCAACCCTCTCTTGGCACACGCAAAGCCTGTCCCCATCCCCAAACGTGGCAAGAGGGCCAGCCAGGCCTCTTGGCAGTTGGCACACCCAAAGCCGGTCCTGGCATCCTGAACGTGCCAAGAGGATCAGCCTGTCTCAGCCCCCCAAAACCTCCGAGGGCTATCTTTATCATATCCGGGCGGTCTCAGCAGCCAAGTTTCAATCCCCACCCAGCTTTCTAGTTCTAAATGAGCATCTTTGTTTGTTTGAAGGTTGTCAGCAAGTCTAGTTAGACGTTGGTGATGAGACCCACCCAAAGCCTGTCTGGGCGTCGCCCCATCACCCGGCTTCAGATTGCAGAGCATCTGTTTCCGGCGGCCCCGCGGATTAACCGCCATTAGTAGCACCTTGGACCCTTTTCTCCTGTTGGTGCTACTGATTCCTTGAGAGCCGGGCTCTGCCCCCCAAGCAAGATGGACAACAACAACAACAGCACCTATAACAAGCCCAGTGGCTCAGCAGCACTGCAGTTTAACCCGCAGCACTACTGTCTACCTTGCTGCCAACTTCCTCAGTGCCTGATGGGTCCAAAAGTCTACGTTGCTGGCTACATGACAACTTTCCGAGTCCTGCAGCTCCTTCCACTTCCAAAAGGCCTGCGTGCTCATTCCAACTTCCTCAGGCTTGATTCTCAAATGCTGCTTGCTGACTTCAGCATCCTACCCTCCTCGGGCGTCCCCATGCCAAGAGAGCCAGGTTCAGCCCCACCCAAACCTGACCAATGTGCTCCCTCCTCCTGAGATGTGCTGTGTGTGACATGTCCCTCCCTATCTCCAGGATCAGTATCCGCTGATTCATTTATTCTGAAAAATCTTGGAAATGCGTATTTATACGTATTTCATGATTCCAGCCTCCTTGGGCTTCATTCCAATTATTCATGCCTGTTCATTCCGGCTTCCTAGCCTTCTCTACTGCCCCAGAAGGTTGGAAGAAGCTGGGTGAAAAGCAACGGGACATAGCTCACCCCGTCGCACGGATTCAAACTGCAGTGCTGATCTTCTGATGGACAAGCCCAGTGGCGCAGTGGTTTAACCCGCAGTGCCACAGTCTATGTTGCTGCTATGTGCAACCTGTGCAGGCGTCCCCCCCCCCACCTCACCAGGCATCAATTCCAGCCTCCTTGGGCCATGTTGGCCCCAAATCCTGCATTCCTCTCCAGCTGCCTTGGGCTTGCCTGCTGCTGATTCTGTGCCAAGAATCGGGCCAAGGGCCTTCCAAATCTTGACTGCTGGGTGAAGTTGGCTCATTGGGCCAAGTTCTTTCCTGTCTGCCTGCCTGCTTATTCAAAGGGCTACATTAGTGCTCCAAAGTCCACTCGGGCTTCATTCCTAATTCCTGGCTGTTCATTCCAGCTTCCTACTGCCTCAGGTAGGCAGAACCTGGAACAAACTACGGGAGCTCAGTTCACCCCGTTGCATGGATTTGATCTTCCGCTCGAGAAGCCCAGCAGCCCTGTGGATTAACTACCGTTACGTTAGTAGCACCACCCTATTCATCTGTTGTTACTGTTGTTGTGCAACCTCAGTTGCCTCCTGGGGGCAAACTTAACTATGCAGACAAATGTGATGTTCCCAAAGAAGGCAAGAGTCTGCTTTCAAGCCTGTCTGGGCATCCAAGCGCCAACCAGGCCTATGTCAAGCACCCCCAAGCCTGTCCGGGCGTCCCCTGTGCCAAAGAGGGCCTGTCTCAGGCCCATCCAAAACTGGCAGACTGTTCATTCCAGCTTCCTAGCTATTCTACAGCCTCAGTAGGTAGGCAGAACTTGGAACAAACTACGGGAGCTCAGCTCACCAGCGGCCCCATGGATTAACCACCGTTATGTTACTAGCACCTTGGACCCTATTCATCTGCTGTTGTTGCTGCAGTTGTGCAACCTCAGTTGGGGGCAAACTGAACCACCTTTGTGCTGAAGAAGACAAGAGTCTTCTTTCCTTTTGCTTCCTTCCTTTTGCCTCTGCCTCTTCCTTTTCCTCTGCCCCCCCCCCCCAAGCCTGTCCGGGCATCTTAATGCCAAGAGGGCTGGGCTCTGCCCCACCCAATGCCTGTCCTGCTGTCCCATGCCAACACGGTGCTCCAAAGTCCACTCAGGCTACTGCCTGAGTAGGTTGGCAGAATCTGGGACAAGCCACAGGAGCTCACAGATTCAAACTGCTGTGCTGACCTTCCGATCAACAAGCCTAGTGGCTCAGCAGCAGTTTAACTCAGTAGGTAGGCAGAAGCAGGAACAAGGGACAAGAGCTCAGGTCACCCCATTGCATGGATTCGAACTGCTGATCTTCTGCTCGAGAAGCCCAGCAGCCACCCTGATTAACCGCCATTAGTAGCACCTTGCAGTCGGACCCTATTCTCCTGCTGTTGCTGCTGCTTTGACAACCTCAGTTGCCTCCTGGGGACAAACTTAAGTAATTTTGCAGGCAGATGTGATGTTGCAGAAGAAGAAGACCAGAATCTCCTGTGGCTGCCTTTTGCCTCAGTGCCCCAATGGGGCCAAAAAGCCTGCTTTCCAGCTGCGAACTTCCTCAGTGCCTGATGGGGCAAAAAGTCAACGACGTTGCTGGCCATTTGAACAATTTCCTAATCCTGCAGCTCCTTCCACTTGGGCTACATTCCAAAAGGTCTGTCTGCTCTGCCCCACCCAAAGCCTGTCCGGGCGTGGCCCCATTGCCCGGCTTCAGACTGCCCAGCTTGTCTGGTTTTCAACCTGTGCCAAGGGGGCCGGCCTGTCTAAGCCCCCCCAAACCTCCGAGGGCTATCTTCATCATATCCGGGTGGTCTCAGCAGCCAAGTTGCAAGCAATCCCCAGCTTTCTAGTTCTAAACGAGCATCTTTGTCACCCCATCGCCCGGCTTCAGATTGCAGAGCTGATCTGTTTCCGACAGTCACGCGGCCCCGTGGATTAACTGCTGTTAGTAGCACTGACCCCGTTCATCTGATGGTGCTGCTGGTGCTGTTGGAAGTTGCAAGCAACCTCAGTTACCTCCTGGGGGCAAAAACCTTTCCTTTGCAGGCAAATCTGATGTTGCTGAAGAAGAACAGAGTCTGTTCTGCTGCCTTTTGCCTCAGTGCCCCGATGGGGCCCCAAAGCCTGCTTTCCGGCTGCCAACTACCTCAGTGCCCAATGGGGCAAGACACGGTACTTTGCTGCTGCCAACTACCTCAGTGCCCGATGGGGCCAAAAAAGCCTGCTTTCCGGCTGCCTTTTCCCTCAGTGCCCGATGGGGCCAAAAGAGCCTGCTTTCCGGCTGCCGTGTGCCTGAGTGCCCAATGGGGCAACACACTCTACTTTGCTGCTGCCAACTTACCTCAGTGCCCCGATGGGGCCCCAAAGCCTGCTTTCCGGCTGCCATGTGCCTGAGTGCCCGATGGGGCAGCACACTCTACTTTGCTGCTGCCAACTTACCTCAGTGCCCTGATGGGGCCCAAAAGCCTGCTTTCCAGCTGCCATGTGCCTGAGTGCCCGACGGACCACCATTACTAGTACCTTACCACCGAGGTGGTGCCTATTTATCCACTTGCAATTACATGCTTTCAAAAGGGTTCCGGCTCAGCACCCCAACCCGACCTGACCCAACCTGTCCGGGCATGGAAGCGTCAACCAGGCCGGTCCCAGTGCCACCCAAAGCCTATCCAGGCGTCGCCCCATCTGAAAGAGAAAAAGTGAAGAGGCTCAGGTTTGAAGAATGTAAGACAGTATCCCTTTCTTCTGTGATGTGCCTCAAGAAAAGACTGCTACTTTCCTCTACTTGGAGGCATTGGGGTGGGGGGAGGGAAGGAGGGCCTTCCAAAGCCATCCAGCACAACCCCTTGCCTCTCCTACCAAAACAACCTGGCCAGAACTGAAGCGACAAAAACTGCTCCGTGGAAATTAAACAATGATAAGGCAATGTAATCTTTGGACTTACCACAAGATGTCACCCTTGTGAAAGGGATGGGAGGAGACATGGCAGCCCAGGCTCTCAGCCAGATGGGCATCGCAAGAGACAAAGGGGGAGACCAGCGTACTGTACAGGTGCTTTACTGTCTTTGCAATCAAGAATGTCTGCAGGAATTTTTCCGAGAAGGGGACCTTAATTTAAATAATTTGGGATATAATATGCACCAGTACAGTACAGTACAGCATTTCCCCCCTCTCTCCATTTCCCCCTGGCAACAAAAGTGAGTACACCCCTAAGTGACAATGTCCAAATTGGGCCCAAGTAGCCGTTTTTCCTCCCTGGTGTCATGAGACCCGTTAGTGTCACAAGTCTCAGGTGTGAAGGGGGAGCAGGCGTTATCGCTCTCTCTCTCTCAGACTGGTCACTGGAAGTTCCACATGGCACCTCATGGTAATGAACTATCTGAGGATCTGAAAAAAGGAATTGTTGCTGTACATAAAGATGGCCTAGGCCAGGGGTGGGCAAAATGTGGCCCTCCAGATGTTGCTGAACTGCAACTCCCATAATTCCTAGCCCACACAGCCAATAGTGAGGAGAGTTGGGCCTAGCCCACACAGCCAATAGTGAAGAGAGTTGGGCCTAGCCCACACAGTGAGGAATGTTGGGATTTGCAGTTCAGGAACATCTGGAGGGCCGCACTTTGCCCAGGTCTGGCCTAGGCTATAAGAAGATTGCCAAGACCCTGAAACTGAGCTGCAGCACAGTGGCCAAGACCATACAGCGGTTTAACAGGACAGGTTCCACTCAGAACAGGCCTCACCATGGTCAACCAAAGAAGTTGAGTGCCTGTGCTCAGCGTCATATCCAGAGGTTGGCTTTGGGAAATAGACATATGAGTGCTGCCAGCATTGCTGCAGAGGTTGAAGGGGTGGAGGGTCAGCCTGTCAGTGCTCAGACCATACGCCGCACACTGCATCAAATTGGTCTCCAGGGCTGTCGTCCCAGAAGGTGTCACAAGTCTCAGGTGTCCTCTTCTAAAGATGATGCACAAGAAAGCCCGCATACGGTTTGCTGCAGACAAGCAGACTAAGGACATGGATTTCTGGAACCATGTCCTGTCGTCCGGTGAGACCAAGATAAACTTATTTGATTCAGATGGTGTCAAGTGTGTGTGGCGGCAACCAGGTGAGAAGTACAAAGACAAGTGTGTCGTGCCTACAGTCAAGCATGGTGGTGGGAGTGTCGTGGTCTGGGGCTGCATGAGTGCTGCTGGCACTGGGGAGCTACAGTTCATTGAGGGAACCATGAATGCCAACATGTACTGTGACATACTGAAGCAGAGCATGATCCCCTCCCTTCGGAGACTGGGCTGCAGCGCAGTATTCCAACATAATAACGAAACCAAACACACCTCCAAAATGACCACTGCCTTGCTAAAGAAACTGAGGGTAAAGGTGACGGACTGGCCAAGCATGTCTCCAGACCTAAACCCTATTGAGCATCTGTGGGGCATCCTGAAACGGAAGGTGGAGGTGTGCAAGGTCTCTAACATCCACTAGTTCTGTGATGTCGTCATGGAGGAGTGGAAGAGGACTCCAGTGGCAACCTGTGAAGCTCTGGTGAACTCTATGCCCAAGAGGGTTAAGGCAGTGCTGGAAAATAATGGTGGCCACACAAAATATTGACACTTTGTGCCCAATTTGGACACCTGAGACTTGTGACACTAATGGGTCTCATGACACCAGGGAGGGAAAACGGCTACTTGGGCCCAATTTGGACATTGTCACTTAGGGGTGTACTAACTTTTGTTGCCAGCGGTTTAGACATTAATGGCTGTGTGTTGCGTTATTTTGAGGGGACAGCACATTTACACTGTTATACAAGCTGTATACTCACTGCTTTACATTGTAGCCAAGTGTCATTTCTTCAGTGTTGTCACATGAAAAGATATACTAAAATATTTATGAAATGTGAGGGAGTGTACTCACTTCTGTGATATACTGTACTTCTCTAACAGTGTAGCTATGTGGTCAAATGCTGCCGAATTTATTCCACTTATGAAATGGGTGAATTTGAAGGATTTTTTACAGACCACATGACACAAAGACTAATTGGTCCAACCCTTTTTGTGCCCAGAGCCACTGGAGAGCTTCTACTTTTTAAAGCTGGAATAATTCGAATGGGCTTTTTCCTGTGCAGTTAGTTGTGATATGTTTTTGTAAAGATGGGGGCATGTTTGTAGGTATTTTGGTGGCGTAGACAGCTGGGGAGTGATGTTCAGGCCCAGTGGGAGGGCATGTAAAAGCAAAGCACCGTGATTTTAATGTGGGGGATCTAGTGCTAGTCCTAAATCCTGTCAAACACAGTAAGCTTTAGATCTTGTGGGAAGGCTCTTTTGTTGTGAAGCAAAACCTTACTGCTGTTAATTACTTGACAAGTCTGAAAGTGGACTTAAAAAGCTTATCATGCCATTTAAACCATATGTGACCAGATATTGGGTAATTCCTGCATGTGTTATTTGAAAGTAAGGGGAAAGAGTAACAAATGGGAAGAAGAAGATTATAGAATCATTCTGACATGTGAATTATGATGTATTTGGCAAAATTATTTTTCCAGCTTTTGATGTTCTGTACTCTAGACCACTGGGATGTGGTGGCGCTGTGGGTTAAACCGCAGAAGCCTCTGTGCTGCAAGGTCAGAAGACCAGCAGTTGTAAGATCAAATCCACGCGACAGAGTGAGCTCCCATCGCTTGTCCCAGCTCCTGCCAACCTAGCCGTTCGAAAGCATGTAACAATGTGAGTAGATAAATAGGTACCACCTCGGTGGGAAGGTAACGGTTTTCTGTGTCTAGTTGCGCTGGCCACGTGACCACGGAAACTGTCTTCGGACAAATGCTGGCTCTACGGCTTGGAAACGGGGATGAGTACCGTGCCCTAGAGTCGGACACGACTGGACTAAATGTCAAGGGGAACCTTTACCTTACCTTACTCTAGACCAGGGGTCATCAACCCCCGGTCCGCGGCCCGATGCCAGTCGTGGGCTTGCTGGAACTGCGAGCGCGACACACCCATCACACGAGCGTGACGTGCCCCCCCCGGTGCATGGAGCTCGCTCCCCCCAAAAAGGTTGGGGACCGCTGCTCTAGACTTTAAAGTACCTTTCCATGTTATTTTTGTATAGATTTTTTTTTTTGAGAAATGTAGTAGTCTGAAGCTTTAAATAATTAAGTGGCTTCACAGTGAACCATAAAAGGACCAGCAGAGGCGGGACCAGAAGAAGGAAGGAAAAAAGGGGGGCTGTGTGCTAAAATGTGGCTTGCATCGCATCCAGTATGAAGAGTGAACTCCCGAAGCAATCTGTAGCCCCTGTGCGAGCACCGATTGCGATTTCAAATGTAATACAGGCTGCGAATCAAATTGCAGCAAAGTCTAGTCACACTCTAAGTTGCAATATGCAAAATATATTTCTCTCCCCCCCCCCCCCCCAAAAGCTCTGAGTTTTGTCTTTCTGATGCATGGTCCCTAGGACTGAACACAGCTTTAAAAGGCCCTTGTTCTCTGCCCCTCCAACTCACTCCTTGCTTTGTCCACTCCTGACATTTCTAAGGTCCACCTCTTATGGATACTGCGTGGAAATGTTCATTTTTCTCAACTTGATGCCCTCTAGATATCTTGGCCTACAACCCTCAGGGGATGGCTAGCTGGGAGTGATGGGAGCTGTGGGCTATCACATCTGGGGCTACCAAGTCAGGGAGATCCTGCTTGAGATGATCAAATCTGGAAAAAGGATGATAACCTGCCCCCCCCCTGCCCCCAAATTTCAGAGGCAAGCACTGTTTTGCCAGCAATAAAACAAGGAAGAGATTTCTTCAAGGAGTCCTTATATCACCAGAAAGACTGACAGATATGCCCTGCTTCCATCTTTACAGTGCAATTCTATGCCTCTCTACTCTGAGGCAAGCCCCTCTGTTTAGTGCTGCTTACTCTCAGGCAAGATAGTGCCTTCTAGTATTCATGGACTGTTAGCTTTTAATTCTGCAGGACTTCTTGTTTTTCAGTGCCCCGTTGCTAGATACACACACACACACACACACACACACACGGGGACAGACTAAGAAAATGTCAAAGCTGGCCTAGAAAACGGAAGAGGTACTTTCTGTACCGTTTTCCTGCAAAGCGAAAATGTATGCAAAACAGCTGTCTGAAGAAGCAGATTGCAATCCAGGACGGTTCATAATGAACTTATTAGTCTTAAAGGTACCACAATACCTTTGGAAAATGTTTTGTTTTACTGGATGTGCAAAATACTTCAGCAACAGCAGCGATCGCCCGATTTCCTTAGCTTTGCTCAGTTAAACTGGTTCGCCCTGTAATCTTGGGGAAATCCCAGGCTGAAGCCTTCTCTGGAAGGGCTCAAACAGACGGATGACACTCTATGTCAGCGTCCCTTTTGCATGGGATTCTCCCACCCAGGCCTAACCGGTTAGGATTTCCGCTGGATCGAAGGGCTACGGAAGGCCGGCCCTTTTTGAGAAGAGGGAAGGCTGCGGGTGCGCTTTTGTCACCGCTGAGACTCCGCCCCGCCAAACTTCCGCCAAAGAGGAAGAAACTTAGGAATCGGGCGCGCTGCGTGCCCTGGCCCTTCTCGGGAGGAGGAGGAGAGAAACCGTGCTGGGGGATCCCTCCTTGCACGAAAGAAGCTATTCCAGGCGGCGGAGAAGAGCAGGTAAAATGGGGAGCGCGCCTCGTTCTTCCTCGTCTATCTTCCCGCGTCTCTTACGAACCCGATGGGAGGGCGCTCAAAGGATTCCCCGTCGCCTCTTTTGGCTTTTCCGCGAAATCGTGGGAGAGAAAGCCTGCCATCGGGCGATCTAGGATGGGTGGTTGCTGCCCCGTAGACAGGCGGTGATCCCGACGAGAATCCTCGTCTTTCTGAACTGTCTACAGTCGACTTCCTCCTTCTGCTTATGGTCGGGACCGAGAAGCAGGAGAGGGAGGCGCCTGCGAAAATGAAACTAAACGCTTGCGGTGCTCACTCCCAACCCGGACCAGGGACCAGGAATGGGGCTGAGCCTATCCCTTCCTCCAGCTGAAAAAGGGGGTGGGCGCGGACTTTAATATATATTTTTTTTCGTACTTGGCTGCATGTTAAGGGGAGCACCTCCAGGGATGGGCAAAGGGTGGTCCTCCGGATGCTGTTGGGCTGCATCTCTCATCAGTCCTAGCCTAGCTGGAGACCCCCGGGACGTTCAGTCCAAAGACCTCTGGAGGGCTGCTTTTTGCCCAGCCCTGAGCCCAATGCCCACCTGGGGTCTTCTTTGATCTGAACTTCTTGGAAACGTATGTGTGGTAATGGCCAGCATGGTGGAGAGATGGAGCTGGGTTAGCTTCCTCTCAGGCATATGTTTGCTACCTGAAACAAAGGGTGGGATTGTACCCCCTCTCTGTTCCAATCCGGAAGCCTTCAAGATTGACTTTCAGTCTTACTTCAGTACTGGCAGTGAGAAAGTTTCCTCCAACTCACCTGCAGCAACAGGCAAGAGGAGAGGGTGGAGGAAGGGTTGGGTTGCGGAATGACTGCTGTGGAGTGCAGAAGGAACAGCTGGGTGCTTCCACCTGAAATGATGCCCTATTTTGTCTAATGGTGGTGCCAGTGCCTTTAAAGCAGGATTGGACCATTGTGGCTGTCCAGATGTTTTTGAACGACAGTTCCCATAACACTTTCACCATTGGCTGTGCTGGCTCTATTTGGGGGTAGCCCAAAACATCTGGAGGGTCACAGTTGACCATTCCTGGTTCAAAACAAAGATGGGGAATCTCTTCAGATGTTGCTGGGCTGCACTTCCCAGGAGCCCTGCTGTTGGCTGTATGGAATAGCACCGGTAGAAGTGACCAGAGCTGGCATAGTTAATTTCACTCCCAAGGATTTATCCAAACTGCTGGCTGGAAAACTAGAGGAAACGCCTCCCCCAGCCAAGTGCCACTTTGCAAACTGGAAAAGGCCGAGACGTGATGAATGAGGCATGGTTTGCTAATCTGTTTTTTTGTGTTGCATTTTTTTTTATCTTACATGTGAATGCCAACAACAACAAAGAAATAGAAACATATCTACAGCACTGAAAAACACTATATGCACTCAAATTTACATAATACTTCCAAAACTCAGTTGAGAAACATCACTAGTCTAACAGGCCAGACTTGAAAACAAAGTGGTTTTAGGACTAAATCCATTGGCCACATAGTCACATATTTGTGTGTTACCTGAGAGGTGTCCTTCCCATAAATAGATGAGAGATGCTGCCAGAGGCCTCTGAGTGAATGGAAGGACCCCTACTCAGGGGTGCTGGTTTAGCTTTGCATTCAGGAATCTACACACTTCCCTTTTCAGCCCAGGCCAAGACCATCCCCTCCCATGGATCTTTTAACAAGGAAATATATTTTGTGTTCTGCTCTTACTTTGCTTTGTTTTTCAGTCTGATCTTTTCTTGATTGTTCTTTGTCTGTGTATTTAATCTTCTGCATCTACTCACTGAATTGTGTATTGCTGAATGATATACAAGTTCATGATAATAAAATATTGGCTATGATTCCCATCTGCCTCATCCAGCAAGGTCAGTGGCAAGTTGTAGTGTGAAATACCTGCACCGTATTCCATATCATCTCTACGAGCACGGGCCTGGGAACTGATGTAGTTTTTGAACTATGTCTGACAATTAGCACCTGTGGTTGCTGCTGGGGAATCACAGCACAGGCTCCCCAACCCAGACCTTTTGCATGGGTTCTACGTTTCTTTCTCACTGCAAAGACAAGGAGCTTGGTAGAATTATAACTCCAAAAGTTTCTAGAAGGCACAGTTCGCCTATTAAATGCCACTTAGAACCTCATGTTATTTTGTTTTGCTTTGGTAACATTTCCAGAAACTGAACCACAAATGCACTTGCCTGCATTTTTGGACACCCCTGGGGTGGGGCTTGTCATGATGACCTGTACGTCCAAATTTGTCACTGCACTACTGCATTTGTTGTTATGTGCTGTCCAGTTGCTTGCAACATATGGTAACCCTATGATCTCCAGCAGTCTTGCTCAACTCTTGTAAAACACCAGCCTGTGGCTTCCTTGATGGAGTCAAATCCATCTTGTATTTTTTTCCCCCTTCTTTCAGCTTTTCCCAGCCTTATTGCCTTTTCCAAGCTTTCAATTTCATCTTCTTCAGCATCAGTAGTTGGAGCACAGGCTTAGATAAGACATACTAAATAACTCAAACACTGAGATGGTATCTAAAAGATATTATTTGGCTGCAGTCTTGTGCACATTTACTGGGAATGAGCCCTACTGATCACATTGAATAAATATGCCTAGGATCATGCTCTACACGTTGCCTGTGAACTATCTTCAGAGCTTTCATGGAATTGTCATCTACTTTTCTGTTCATCTTTGGCCATTGTAGCAGTGGAAAGGTGGACCATAATTCCCTGTTTTCTACATTGATGTTGCAGGTCCATTTCCTCTTCATGAATTGTTGAACTGCTTCATGAGCTGCAAACATGTCGCTGGTTGACATCCAGATGAAATCAGAGGACCTTTTACAAAAAGAGCAGCTGGATGCTGGCGGATTTGGCATGGTTTCATTATGTTACCACAAGAACCATGGGCTTGTTGTTTTAAAAACAGTGTACACTGGGCCTCAGCGTACAGAGTAAGTTGGGGAGTTGAAACCCGTTTGCAGGGAGGCAAGGGTGGGGTAGAGCTGCTCCCCATCAAACATCTGGTTGTATCCAGCTATACTGACTCTTCCTCAGCTTTCTCATACCTGTGGGAAGACCAGTTTATGGGGAGCAGAGTAGGCTTTGTGGAACATGCAGTACTGGCTGATGACAAAGAGGAGTGGTGGTGGCACTCAGGAAGAACAGATGGGACAACTGCAGTTGCCTATCAGGCCTAATGGTTCAAATTAATCAGTTAAGCCCTGGAGTCAGTGACCAACATCTTACACACATGGTGTTTTTCCCTTCTTGGCAGTCAAGCCCAATGGTAATTGCGCAGGATCTTTTTTTTTTCCCCCAGCTGTAACACTTCCCTTCTAGAAGAAGGCAAGATTATGCAAAAGTTAAATCATGATCGTGTGGTCAGGCTACTGGGTGTCATTCTGGAAGATGGCAACTACTCCCTTGTGATGGAATATGTACGCAGAGGAAACCTGATGTCTGTCCTGAAAGCAGTGAGTAAAGAGAATGATGGAAAAATTGTAGAGAAATCAGTGAGTAACTGATAAAATTTAAAGAACTGGGGTGATGGTTGTCTGATATTTGCTTTTGTGGACATGCTTGTGTTGCAGTAAAAATTGTATGAGTGTATTTTTTTTCAAATAACAGACCATGATGCACTTGAAAATGCTAAGACATGCTAATAGCAAACATTAGAGATACTGCAGCATACAGGCAGGTAACATCTGGCCTTCCAGAAGCCCCATAATCCCTAACTATTGACCATGCAAGCAGCACTTTTGGGAGTTGATGCGCAAAACATACAGAGGGTCAAAGGCTCTCCACACCTACACATGACATGTTTCCATGTGCGGAAATCATGCAATACCCAGTTCTGTAGCCATTATAAATTGTTTAAACTGAGCATCTTTGCATGCATACACGCTTATTTCATCTACTTCCCACATCCAGATTTGGAAGACTGCAATGAGAGGATGCATATGGAGGTTGAACTGTGCAAACGAAGCTATGTAGAAGTATGCTTATATACATTTCAGTTTCTGTCTCAGAAATGAAACGTTGTCCTTCCAAATGAATTGGGCTTCAATTGCCATAATCTTCTATCAGTGGCCCTGATAGCTTGGATTTCTCTGAGTTGGCACCAAATACACCTGTTAGGCCAGAGGCTCCCCTCTCCTTTTGTTTCTCCAAATGACCAAGGGTCAGTATTGGGCAATTATATGATGCTGGAATCTTAGCAACTGCCTATGGATGCATCCATCCCATCACAGAGTTTGGAAAAGTTACTTTTTTCAAGGACATGTCCCAGGATCTTCCCAACTTTAAACTAGCACAATAAACCTTCTTTTGCTCTCTGTTAATAGTGTTCATAGACAAACGGATTAGAGTCCAAGTTTCATATAAGTCCATTTCCAAACATCCCGAAGTGCCATGTAGTTTTACTCTCAGTGAGGATTCTTACTGGTTCCTCCAGATGTTTTCACCCCTACAATAAAGAAGATGTATGGGACTATGCCGTCACACACGCACAGATCGAGAAAATCTGGGGGGGGGGGGGTCATGATTGCCCAACCTTTGCCTTTTAACAATAATAAAAAGCTAGTGAATTAGTCAGTCCTATTTTGGACAGTTGAAACAATAGGAAAACTTTCATCTTCCAGGATTTATTTTGTCTTTTACTAGAACCCTGAGACTTTCAAACTAAAGCTAGGTGCAAAAGATATGTATGCAGAATTAAATAATTCTGTTCTTGTATCAGAAATGAACAAAGCTCACAATCCTCCAATACACAAATTCTCTTCTGGTTACCCTAAGGTTTCTTCAGTTCAGCAATACAGTTTAATGGAGAAGGGGGATCATTTTGTTACTGCCACTGACTGTTAAATAACTGGAAGAGAAAAATCCTTCCCGACTTACTACAAGCCATGCAAATATCTACCGATAGATCAAGATCCAACTTCAGCCCAGCACTGAATTAAATCTCTGGAATCATGTTTGTTAGAGCAATCTGGAGAATCACAGTGATTCTTGCATCCATTCTTGCTGTTTTAGGAACTCTTGTTGCCTACCCAGTTAAAACGGAAGGCTCCTTCCACTGACCTGCTATGTGACTGTGCATTATACTGATTTATTTATAAATGTGTTCTGCTGTTTTTACTTTATTACAGACTGCAATTCCCTTGCCTGTGAAAGGACGCTTCATCCTAGAGATCATTGAAGGGATGCTTTATTTAAATGAACAGGGTTTAGTGCACAAAGACCTCAAACCAGAAAATATCCTTGTAGATGAAGATTTTCACATCAAGGTATCTTTACTGGCCATGTCAAAAGTGAAACCTAAGAGTCATGCACAACGTTCCCTCTAATTTTTGGTCCCACTGTCCCCCATGAGCCTCACCTCGTGTGTGGGGACAGGGTTTAATCTGAAATGGGAAGTAAACAAATCAGCTGCCAGTGCGCAGCCCTGATGGAGCTCTGCATGCACAGCTTAGAGGGAACATTGGTCATGCATGTTTATTAAATCCACACTTGTCTGTTTAGTTATACAGTGGGAAGGGGAAGGAACTATTTTTACTAACGTAAGTTTACTGGGTAGGAGATCTCTCAGCCTAACCTTCCTCACAGTGTGCAAGAGAGAGGCCCATCTTTGGAGGAAAGTCAGAAGGTAAATATAATTGATGTCAGATCTCATCTTGATAGAATGTTTCTGGACACTGCTTTTTAAAGAAGGATATTGACAACATATATATATAACCCCATCACATAGAAGATGGTACAAGCTTGTCCTCTGTGGCTCAAGGACATTGGCACCCAAACTAATATTTTCAATTACGAGAAAGGAAGTCTTGACTAAACATTAAAAAGAATTGCCTTAGAGAGCCCTTTTGACTGTGGAACAAACTGCCTCAGAAGGTGGTAGAAACCTCTTTCACTTGAGGTCTCTTAAACAGGTTGGATGGCCATCTGCCAGGAGTGTTTCAGCTGGGATTCCCCTGTGTTCCCTTCTGACCCTTCAGTTCTAGGATTCTATGAAATAACTAACAAAGTGTAACTCCTAGACTACCTCAGTCATCCCTTTGGGGTAGGTCCATGATTGCATGAGGCATGTCCCCTTCCTGTTCTCATGGCTCTCCACTCAGCCTTATCACTGTTCCCACCAGAACTGCTCTCCAACCTGTTTTGTAGATAGCAGACCTTGGTGTTGCCTGCTTCAAAACCTGGAGGAAGCTGACTAAAGAGGAGACGAGCCGCCAGAGGAAAATCAAGTGCAACTCCAAAAGTAATGCCGGCACCCTTTTCTACATGGCCCCTGAGCACTTGCAAGATATTAACACTACACCAATTGAAAAATCAGATGTCTACAGCTTCGGCATCGTCTTGTGGTCCATTTTTGCTAACAAAGAGCCTTATGAGAGTAAGTGTTCCCAGCTGAGGGTCTCATCTTGGAATACAGGAAGCTGACTTTTGTTGAGCTAGATCATTGGTCTGTGTAGCACAATGTTATAAACTGAGACTGGCATCAGTGGCTTTCCAGGATTTGAGGCAGGATTGTTTCCCAGCTTGACCTGACAATCTGTAAAATTCCCTGGTGGTCAGTCTAAATATTAACCAGACCTGATCCTGCTTAGCTTCCAAAATCAGGCAAAATGGAATGCATTGAGGGTGGTAATGTGTTTATGCTGTATGTGGTTAAATACCTTTTAACCAAGTTCACTGCTTCTCTTTCCCCACCCCCTCTCTTGCACACACTTTCCTCCCCAGATGCTGTAAATGACATGCATGTGTGCTTCTGTATCATTAATGGAGACAGGCCACATAAAACAGAAATTGAAGAAAATTGCCCAGTTGAGATCATTACTTTAATGGAACAAGCCTGGAAACAAGAACCAAAGCAACGGCCATCTTTTGCAGGTACCTGGGATTGAAGAATCTGTCAGCTTTGCTTTCTCTCACATTTCAATGTTTTCACTCTCAAGTTCTCTCCATCAAATAGATAAAAACCGTTGTAATTTTTCACAAGTTATTTTAATGACGAGCCAAACAATATTCTCACCCATCTGTGGTGCCACAACATTCAATAGGCACAACTGCTCTTAGTATGGAGAAGATTGTGTTATCTTTGCCTGCCCTGGAACCGTTAAAGGTGAAGTGCCTATAAGGAAACCCCCCAAAAAAGAACACAGGATTCCAAGCCACACTTTGCAAGCTAGCTACTCTAAAGCCTGAATGGATAAACTTCTCCATTTTTCTTCCTCCCACATTCAGTTTTCTAAAATCTACAGTTCTTTCTGGTTAATTTAAGGATATATTTATAATTCTTGGCAGGTTTCTATCAAAAACAAGACCAAAGAAAATGTGCACACATCACTAGCAGCTACTCAAACATTAATTGCTGGAAACAAGTATTTTCAGAGGACATAAAAGTAGAGCAGAATGCTTGTGTAAAAAAACACACGATATGACCTAAATCTTGTTGCTCAGCTACACCTCTATAAATTGAAGTTGCACAAGTGGTTGCAAAATTTGTGCCATGGCAGAAGTCATATCCAGCAAGCAGTTCTGCAGGTGCAGGTGCACAACTAGTTGCACAGCCATTTGTGCAAACAAGCACACAGTGTGGCCTGCCTGGACATAACTCCCCGCAAGCTTGCACAGCTGGCAATGGGCAATGGGATTTCAGCCAATGGGTTGAGTTTTTGGCTAGATATGAGGCAACTGAGAAGTTTAAAATGTACTAAAAAGGAAACGTAGATTTTTAAAAAAATAAACAACAGACATCAACCATAAAAATCTAGGGAACAGCAATAAAGCTAGGCAAATACTTTCTGAAAGAATAAATGAAGTTTTACCACTCTTCTGAAAGACAGAAATGAAGATGCACTTTATGCACTTCCATAAGGAAAGAGTTCCAAAGGATATTGCCACTGCTGATAAGGCTGTAAAGAATAAGGTTAAAAGAACAATTTGCATTGTCCAAGGGGGGCACACTGCTCCCCTTCCCAATCTATCATGGATTGCAGCACTACAATTCCCATCAAAATGGGGTGGCAGCTACAGCGCTCTATGATGCCAGAGTGCCCTCCATACCTTGGAGCCCTGCTGGCCAGAAAGGAAGATTAAACAGACCATTGTTTATGCCTGTTGACAACAGCAAATTTTTAACAGTGCAGTAGAGGTGGCAGCAGCAATTTCTGGAATGAAAAGGAGAGCTGCACAGGCTGCCATTTTGAAAAAAGGTGTGGGAAGACAATTTGTTACCCAATAGTAATAATAATCATGTGCTGTCAAGTAAGTTCTGACTTACGGCAACTCTTTTCAGGGTTTTCTAGATAAAAAGCACTCTGAAGTCGTTAAGTATTCCCTTCTTCTGGGGGTACCCTGGGACTGTGCAGCTTGCCCAAGGCTATACTGGCTCACTCTTCTAGGATGCACAGTGGGAAATCAAACTCCCCACTGATGGCTCTACAGCTAGATGAACTATACAGCCAGCACGTGTTGCCCACTCTGCTCTACAAGTTTTTGCAGAGAGCACGTTCTTGTAAAATTAATCTCATTCTACATTTTAAACAAGAAGGTGCATTTTCAGAACCTGCAATATGTGTATTTTCTGTGTATAACACACACCCATGTATAAGACACCCCCCACTTTTCTAACCCAAAATTAAGAAATCTTAACTTAGCTTTGAGTATTCAGCCTCTGGGCTCAGAATGCTTAGACATTACGAGTCCCTGTTGAATCTGATCACTGCCTACCGGCTCCACCTCCAACGAGGAGTGTTCTAATTGGTTTGTTCAGCATCAGCTGACATCAGTTACATAAGGCTCATGATTGGAGGCAGCCTGTTTGCAGAGACAAGGTATGGGCCGTTTTGTTCTCTCCTCAGCTTACTTCTGTGTATAAGACGACCCTCAATTTTTAGTCTAAAGATTTTAGACAAAAGTATCATCTTATACACGGAAAAATACGGTAAGTTTCTTAATCACTGCAATACACACAAATCAATGTTTGGAGTATGCAGCCTATACCCTCATCCACACCTCTTCTTAAATAAAGTTTGTATAAGCTGTGATCATAACATCCAAAGGATCCCAACTAAACACTATCAACATTTCTGCTAGAAAGGCAAAAGAATAGAAATATATGTAACAAAATGTACCAAGTCATTATGTTTTTTCAAATCCACTGCTTTTCTCCCCAATGTTCATAGACTGAATAAAGTTTTGTGCCAGATGTATTTTTAACATGTGCACCTACCATGTTCATCACAGTTACAGCAAGACATTTTGAACAACACAATCTGAAATTATAAATTACACATTTATTTTATTTATTTTTATTTATTTATTATTAGATTTTTACCCCGCCCCCCTAGACAAAGTCTACTCGGTGCACTACTACATGTGCACATTTGACAGTGATAATATTATATAGGCTCATGGGTGGCTATTATTACATTTATTACTGACAGTACCAAAGTAGCTATAGATTTCAGTTTTGCCCAGCTCTAAAAGTAAATGCCCTACAAATTAAACATGACGATTTGTATTTTTGTTGCTTTTAAATCTGTTTTAGTAATGCTTTTACCTAAAAATTTTAATATAACGTTTCTTTCTAAAATTTTGAATAATTTACTGTTTTTAGCTTTTATTATTGTGTTTCAAGGATGTAAACCACCAGGTCCTTTTTTAGGAGAAATATGGGCTAAAAATATTTTAAATAAATAAACAAACAAACAACTAAATAAATAAAGTAAGGAGACAGGAGTCTCTTATTCCTGTTTTTTAAGCTTGTGTCAGTTCATCATTGGTTAGGGTGAACATATCTCAAGCATACCTGCTTATTGTATAGACCTTTTTCTTCACTAATTAACTAATTCTTCTGCCACAGAAATCAATTTGACATACAAGCCATTCTACCAAGAGAAGCTTGAAAAATATGTTGAAGATGATGTGAGAAAGATAAAAGTAAGTTATCAAACATCTGAAGTTCAAAGAACTAAAATATGGCTGAAGAAATGCGGAGTGATGACATCAAAGCCGTGGGAAGTAAGCTCGTCATATGACCTCATCTTTTTTCTTGCTTTTTAGGAAGTGTATCCTGCACCATCTGAACTTGTAAAAAGGATGGAATCTCTCCAAGTAGATGCTGTAGCAGAACCACCAAGTAGTGCCCGAACAGGTATTTATAGAGTCCATAGTATTGAACCCTAGTGTATTTTTGTATTAGAGAGGACTAGATGTGGGATACCTTTGGTTCACCAGACATTTTTACTATAGCTTCAGGAATCCTGAATAGCCAGTAACCCATTGGCTTTGCTGGGTGGGATTTAGGCTTTTAACTGTACACCAGTAGGGTCCATCAGGAAATACCTGCCAACAAATAGAATGTTTCAGTGAACATAGGATGCTGTTTTTTATTATTGGGTCAGACCTTGGGTCCATCTTGCCCGGTATTGTCAACTCTGGCTGGCAGGGGCTCTCCAATATTTTAGGCATGATTTTCTGGCTTTAGTCGGAGATAAGAACATAAGAAGAGCCCTGCTGGGTCAGGTCAAGGGCCCATCTAGTCCAGCTTCCTGTGTCTCACAGTGGCCCCACCAGATGCCTCTGGGAGCACACGAGATACCTGTCTCCTGATACCCCTCCCCTGCATCTGGCATTTTGAGGTACCTTCCTTTTAAGCCTGGAGATTGTACATCCCCATCATGGCTTGTAACCTGCGATGGACTTTTCCTCCAGGAATCTGTGTAATCCCCTTTTAAAGGCATCTAGGCCAGATCCCATCACCACATCCTGTGGCAAGGATTTCCACAGACTTAACAACACACTGAGTAAAGAAATCTTTTCTTTTGTGTGTTCTCACTCTCCCAACACTCAATTGGAGTGGATGTCCCCTGGTTCTGGTATTGCGTGAGAGGGAAAAGAGCTTCCCTCTATCCACTTTATCCATCCCCTGCATTATTTTATACATCTCAATCATGTCCCCCCTCAGACACCTTTTCTCTAGACTAAAGAGCCCCAAACGCTGTAGCCTTTCCTCATAAGGGAGGTGCCTCAGCCCAGTCATCATTTTAGTTGCTCTCTTCTGCACCTTTTCCAGTTCCACTATGTCTGTTTTGAGGTGTGGCGACCAGAACTGAATGCCAATACTCCAGGTGCAGCCTTACCAGTGTTTTGTACAATGGCATTATAATGTTGGCTGTTTTATTTTCAATCCCCCTTTTAATGATACCTAGCATGCAATTGGCCATCTTCACTGCTGCCGCACACTGGGTTAACACTTTCATCAAGCTGCCCACCAGCACACCAAGATCTCTTTCCTGATCTGTCACGGACAGTTCAGAACCCATCAGCTGATAAATAAAGTTTTGATTTTTTGCCCCAATGTGCATTACTTTATATTTTCTTATATTGAAACACATTTGCCATTCTCCCAGTTTGAAGAGATCCTTCTGGAGTCCTTCACAATCCCTTCTGGTCTTCACCACCCAGAAAAGTTTTGTGTCATCTACAAACTTGGCCACCTCACTGCTTATCCCTGTCTCCAGGTCATTTATGAACAGGTTGAAAAGCACTGGTCCCAGGACAGATCTCTGGGGCACATCGCTCTTCACCTCTCTCCATTGTGAAAATTGCCCATTGACACCTACTCTCTGTTTCCTGGTTCTCAACCAATTCACAATCCATAAGAGGACCTGCCCTGTTATCCCCTGACTGTGGAGTTTTCTCAGCAGCCTTTGGTGAGGAACCGCGTCAAATGCCTTCTGAAAATCCAGATAGACAATATCCGCTGGTTCACCCACATCCACATGTCTGTTGACCTTTTCAAAGAATTCTAAAAGGTTTGTGAGGCAAGACTCACCCTTACAGAAGCCACACTGATTTTCTCTCAGCAAGGCTAGTTCTTCTATGTGTTTTAAGATTTTATCTTGGATGAGGCTTTCCACCATCTTCCCTGGAACAGACATTAGCTAACCGGCCTGTAGCTTCCCAGGTCCCCCCTCCTTCCCTTTTTAAAGATTGGCATGACATGTGCTATCCTCCAGTCCTCTGGCAATGTGGCCGTTTTAAGGGACAAGCTGTATATTTTAGTTAAAAGAGATCAGCAACTTCATTCCTCAGTTCCTTAATAACCCTTGGGTGGATGCCATCTGGGACCGGTGACTTATTGATCTTCAATTTATCGATTAGGTCTAAAACATCCTCTCTTTTAACCTGTATCTGATTTAATTCATTAGGAGGGGCTGTTCGGGCAGCGGAATCTGCCCATGGTCTTCTGTCGTGAAGGCAGATGCGAAGAACTCATTTAATTTCTCTGCAATCTCCAAATCTCCACTTACCTCCCCTTTCCTTCCCTCACCATCCAGAGGGCCAGCTGCTTCTCTGGCAGGTTTCCTGCTTCTAAGATATTTAAAGAAGCTTTTATTATTCCCCTTTATATTGCTGGCCATACATTCCTCAAAGTCTTTCTTTGCCTTCCGTATCATCTTCTTACATTTCTTTTGCCAGAGTTTGTGTTCCTTTTTATTTTCCTCATTTCGGAAAGATTTCCATTTACGGAAGGACTCCTCCTTGCCCTTTAAAGCCTCTCTAACTCCACTGGTTAGCCATGCTGGCACCCTCTTGGACTCAGTTGAGCCCTTATTTCTTTGAGTTATACACTTCCTCTGGGCCTCTACTACTACTGTTTTAAACAGGTTCCAGATTCCTGCTGTTTGCTGGTGATCCATAATCCAAATACTAACCAGCCTGACCCCACTTACCTTACAAAATCAGATGAAGTCAAGTATATTTGGGATGATATGGTGGTTTGAAGAACTTCTGTGGAACCATCACCCAAAACCACTAATCTGTTTTGCAGATCTTCCCGGTTCCCTACACAGCTCTCAGGAAGCCAGCACGGTGGATGAACGCTTATTTGAGGCTTGCCCACAGAATGAACCTATAGAGAGCTGTGAACATGCCTTGGAGCCTTCGACAACCGTAGAGAGGAAACTGCAGGAGGAACTGAACTATCATGTATTTGGCAGCCGGATGGACAGAGCAGAAAGCCACCATGTGCCATACAGTGCTGCGGCGCAGGATACAGAGTGGAGGCGGAGGGTGTTTACAAAGGTGCCTGACCTTCCACCTTCTGAGAAGTTGTACGTCAGACCCAGAAACTCTGGATCAGTTGTCAATCCTAGCAGTGCCAGTGCAGGCCCTTATGGTTATCCACGGAAACCTACACATGCTGCAGCAACTCCAGAGACAGCACATTTATCATTGGATCCAACTGGATTTTATGGGGCAGGGCCTGCAAATCTTAAAACACAAAGTGCAGAAGATCTTTATAGCTCACATTCAGCCACTCCCTTCAACAGTAAGCAACCTGTGCCAGAATCTGGTGTGAATCATCACCCTGAGTCACCCAGTCCTTATCTCAACCCTTACCTCAAGAGCCTAAGTGCTGGACCTGGTAAGTGAGTTGCATGGGGTTCTCCACAAACCCTCTCCTCACAGTTGGGGGCGGGGGAGAGCATACAGTCAGCTACTACATCAGGGTAGAGCATGATTTGGGCTTTGGGTTCTTGCTACAAAAAAGCATACACATAGAATTAAATAATTCTGAACTCAAGAATATGTACTCAGTACTAGGAATAGAAATAATACTTGCTATTAATTTTTAGGCTATCTCAATGGGACTAGGAAACCACAACAAATAATGTTTATGTCCCATGAGATTTCCTTGCCTGCCTCTGAGAATGAGACCAAGGACTATTCTCCTCACCACAGGTCTCTGTAATTTGCACAAAATGGGCAAAATCCTCTTGCTTAGCTACACAGGCGTAACCCAGTGTTATGGCTTCAGTAGCTACGAAAGCGCTATCCATGAAGCATTTCTGCCAGCACATTGTGCAGCAGTGGGAATCATACGACTGACTGCACAACGAAATTGTGTGATTCGCTATTGCTGGGCATAATGCCAGTCACATTTATGCCAGTGTAACTTTCTACCAGACCCAAAGTCTACAGCAATCACAGCTATTCTGTGCTTGCTCTACCAGATTGCTGTATCTACATTGCAACCCTTCTGATGCTTCTAATCCTTAAGCAAAGCATCAGTCATCCTGGCTTTGTGCAGGTCACAAAATTGCATGAACTGTGCCATTTGATGCCAAAAAAAAAACTTTGGTAATTTTTGCACAAAACATGATCCTTGCAAATGCAACAACGTTATTGAAAGTTCCAGGGAATATCTCACCACCCACCCTGCCCAAGAGGAGAATGTTTCCATTCCTTGCCCTTGCATGCAAGATGAGATAGGTGAGGAACTACATGCCTGGCTGGTGCTAAAACTGAGTGGATCTCACAGTCCTTTCATACAACTACCCACGAGTAGTTATCCCAAGGTTTCTTTGTTTCAGCAGTATAATTTGGGGGAAGGGAGAAATGATTGTGTTGCTGATGCCATTAAATGGCTGGCAATCAAAAATCTTTGCTTGACTGTAGCAAATCACGATCCAGAAATCTACTAGAACATGAGTGGGCAACAGCATTCCTCCAGTTGTCTTTGGCCTCCCACTCGCTTCAGCCCAAGCCAGCATTTCCAGTGGTGAGAGGTTATGGGAGCTGAAATTTGAAACATCTGGTAGGCCACAGTTGTCCATGCATGTACTACATAATGGTTCTCAACCTTGGGTCCTCAGATGTTCTTGTAGGAAATCTCCCAGAAGCCTTCACCACTAGCTGTGCTGGCCAGGATTTCTGGGAGTTGTAGTCCAAGAATATCTGGGGACCCAAAGTTGGGAAACACTGCTGTACTAGAAGATCATGATCTAGTGTCTGCCTACCTGGTGAGCTGCCTTGCAAATATAAATCAGCTGTTAGCTCTTTCACAATTATGATTAAAAACCTGGTGCACAATCCACTAGAAGCATAGTGTAGCAAGCTGATTTCTTGGGAAGACCCCTGTGAGTAACACTCTTACTACTATGCTAACAGTACAGGAGAATGTGTAGCTCATTAGATCTAGTTCATCTAAAACTCCCATCACCTCAAGCCAATATAAGCAATGTTGAGAGATGATGGGAATTGCAGTGCAACACTAGTGGTAGAGCCATATATTTTTCTTCTTTATCTTAAATACTGTGGCTAGTATCCTCCTGGCGAGTGCCACATGCATAGTGGTCTGTTCCACAAGTGCTCTGACTTTTTCTAAGGTGTGTAAGGAGGTATCCACTGCCTCCTTGCACAAGAATAAAACCCCACTCATTTCAGTCTCCAGTTTTTGCAATAGCACATTGGAAAATGTGCGGAATGCTACACCAGTAGGACATTATGATCTGTGATCTATTGCCCTGTGGGAGCCTGCAAATGCACAACAGGGAGCTTAGATGGTTTCCCTAGGATACCTTCTTCCTCACTAGCCTGCTAGATGGACCAGAGTGCCAAGACCGCCACTCAGATCATCCCATCTTTGATTGGTGAATTGCCTTAAATGTTTGCGCAGTCATTAAGTTTGAGGTTTCCTGAGCTGTGCCTGTGGCTTTGTCTAACTGTGATTTACAATTTACATACTTTTTAAAGGTGTCGTGGAATCAACCTCTTTTATGAAGACGAACTTTGCCCGCAGTCCATCATACGGACATAGCACAGGTAAAATAAAATAACTAAAATGGGCAAGATGAACCTCCTCCTGATGGGTGGGTGGTTCCAGGAGTTGTAGTCTAACAAAGTGATGGTTCTGAGCTCCAAAAATAGTCATATGTGAGGCCCCAAAAAGGCTCACAGTGAAGACTTGAGCATACACAGTGGGCAAAGAATGCTGACTACTGGTGGGGGGGACTGTTTTAATCTGAGACCTAATCTACTCAGAGCCTCTAATAATCAGATCTGATGATAGCTGAGAAGATTGCAAGCCAATTGTCGGATATCTTTGTTAGTGATGATTAATGGATGAAGTAAAGCAAAGGAAAGCGATCTCTAACAGCATCATTATTGCAGGGGCATGGTTCTCAAACCTGGGTCCCCAGATATTCTTGGACTAAAACTCCCAGAAGCTTTCACCACTAGCAGTGCAGGCCAGAATTTCTGGGAGTTGTAGTCCAATAATACTTCTGTGTTATCCAAGTTTGGGAACCACTGTCCTAGAGCCATGGTTTTCTCAGATGCCTGGACATACTCAGTCCTAAAACGAAAGCCCAAAATAAGCATTCTTACGAGATTTTATATGGTGCTCTCTTCCCAGAGTAGGTAAACAAACCAGGCAGGAGCTTCTGCACCTAACAAAGGTGGGGAGGTGAGGAACAGTCCACTCAAATTGCCATATCCTTGCCCCTGGAAAGTTCTTGCAGAGATGAGAAATTTCGTGCAACCGGCCTGAGAAGTGATCACAGCCACCCCTGGTTGACTTTTGTCACCTGTGCTGAACATGAGAACATAACCTTTTCCTTTTCATAAGAGGCTCTGATGTGGTATCCATGAACAGTTCATATATTTGTTTTCCTTCATACTGATTTCTGCTGTACTGTAATCACCAGAGAAACTGGGGAAGGAGAGTGGAATGCAGTATCTTCGGAAAGGACAAGCATAATCTACACTGTGATACTGCACATCCCATGTATTGTTTCCGGTCAGAAAGTTGCAGTTTCTCTTGTGCAGAATTTGGATGTGTGAAAGGGCCCAGTGTACAAGCAGCTCTGATTATGTTGCTTAGTGGAATCTTAAGTGGGCTCTTCAGTCAACTTCTTCCACATCACTACTCTGCAAGGAGAGAGCTTGGTTTTCCCGTTTTGTATTGCCATTCCTCTTTATCTGTGAAGATTCTCAGTCATCCAGGTGAGGTTATCTGGACGTTGAGTCATGGCAACTGGACTTGTTTCTTATTAGGTTGAAACATTTCACTACTCATCCATGTAGCTTCTTCAGTCTGAGGAGAGTTGGTAGGAGACCTCCAATATCTCCTCCACGTTGGTTTCACTTCCCCCTGGTCTGAATAGGCTAGTTAGATGGACAAAGGACTAGGGGTGAGGGATAATCCCACTACTACATCCCTTCTCCACCCATTGCCCCATGCACTTCAAACCCACAAACACACTAAGGCAGAGACTTGTCCACCCAAAAGACTGGACACCAAAACATAACAGGAGCAATATAGTATATGCAGTCCAATGCAAAGAGGAGTGTTTGGAGCTCTACATTGGAGAAACCAAACAGCCACTAAACAGGGAAATGGCCCAGCACAGGAGGGGCAATGGCTCAGGACCACAATCAGCAGTGTTCCTTCATTTGAAGGACAAAGGACACTCATTTGATGACCAAGATGTCCTCATTTTGGACCCAGAAGATAGGTGGTTTGAGAGAGGGGTCAGGGAGGCCATACACGTGCATATAGAAAAGCCCTCACTCAACAGGGGTGGAGGCCTTAGATATAATCTGTCTGCTATTTATCATGCTGCCCTTTCATCCAAGATCAGGACCACATCCACCAGAAAGACCACTATTAACGACTGTTAACAACCCATAACAATGGGTGGAGAAGGACTGCAGAAGTGGGATTCTCACTCACCCCCCCCCCCATCCTTTGTCCATCTAACAAACCTATTCAGACCAGGGGGAGGTGAAACCAGTGGAGGATACAGGGGTCGCCTACCGGTCCTGCAAATGAAACTGCACCTAAGGTTTGCTATGATTTCAACCCATGTTGGAGAATACCATGAGCACTGGATATACTTAAGGACAGCTTGTCACTGTGATGAGGTGCTTCCTCCCTGAAATTTTGGGATGAGATGTCCCCTGTCTCAGTCCATGAGCCACTCTGGCTATACTTAAGAGATAAATATGTTTGTGTGAATCTGCCCTTGACATATAAATTCTAGGAGTACAAACAGCTCCTTTCTTAGCGGATATTAAAATACTTACTAATGCAATATAAGAATAATACACCTCCTATGATACTAATATTTCTATTTTAAATTTAAAACAATATAATTAATATTTTAATTTACATTGTTCTGACTCATTTTGTCAGTGTAATTTTATACTCATACTTTTAACAAATGTCTTTTATACAGGAGAACCTGCACTGTATACCATAATTAATAGCTGTGGAATTCAAATAGGCTCCTACAACAGCTTGAAAATTAAAGATCTCCCTGTTCAACCAGATATTGCTCCTGCAGATACTCAGAATAATTCTTCAGACTACCAAAAGATATTCAGTAAGTAGATAACAGAAGTTTTTCTTTGTTTCAGGAAGATATATATTGCATATTAAAACATTATTATTATTTTGCATGCACAGCTTTGTACAGGACCATAGAGATTTAGGGCTGAATATAACAGAACACAATATTGTATCATCTGTCAAGATACAATAATTCATGCAAGAAAGAACAAGAAGGAGCGAAGCCAGATTTCCAGCTGAAGTGCTGGGTGCAAAAGTTCCTACTTGCACTTTGGCTGACAAGCTGTTAACACAGGAAAACAGGAAGCTGCCTCAGATTAAGTCAGACAACTAGTACATCTTGCCAATTCTAACTAGCAGCTGCTCACCAAAGCTTTAGGTAGGCACTCTTTCCTGATCCTATGTGGAGATGCCTTCTCTTCCCTGATCTTGCTGAGCTTTCTAAATCCAACCAGATTGGTGCATTCTGGCTGGCAGAGTGGCTTTTGTGATATCAGAGGTCTGTGGTGTTATCTGGCCTATGGGGAAATGCAGGGCAAATCTAGCCCCCATTGCACCACAGTATGATTGCCCATATTCAAATTCAAATAAATTTATTGTCATTGTAAGTATATACATAGTATACCCATACAACGAAATTCACACAGACACAGTGCCTAGCCGCTGCAAATGCTTGCGCCGCCATCTTGGATACAACCCTATTTGGATAGAACCCTTGGATAGAACCATATTTAACATGACAGTCTGTATGGAATGTTAGAGCGGACAATGTTGCACTCAGAGATAAAGGTGAATATGTACAGCTACATCCTGTAATGGCAGGAGCACAGCAGCATGGCAGAAGCAGCTTGCTGACACATGGTTTTAACACACAAAGGGGTTGGTCTCAATTTCCTTCTTGTCTCCAAGAATAGAGGAAGCCTCCTCTGTTAATAAACTCCTCCTGCTCCTCTTTTTCCCCACCACAGACAGCACTGCTCTGGTTTCTGAGATGCACCTGAATGTTGCCAGAGAAAACTTGGGGAAGCACTGGAAGCACTTTGCCCGTAAACTGGGTTTCCATGATGCAGAGTTGGACGAAATTGACCATGACTATGAACGGTACGGGCTCAAAGAAAAAGTTTACCAAATGATTCAGAAGTGGCTGATGAGGGAAGGCAGCAAAGGGGCTACTGTGGGTAAGTTGGCCCTAGCCTTCCATGCTTGCCATAAGACAGATCTTCTTAACACCCTTGTGAAAATAAGCCAGGAGTCTGAAATGAGTAACAACTGAGAAATAAAACAGCAGAATTCTGTGTATTTGGAAGAACATTTTCTACTGGGAACACATGAACATTTTGCTTTACTGTATGTTGACAGTCACGATGAATATTTGTATGCTACTGCCAGGCCGTTCTCTCAATGCAACCAGGTATGAAATCGATTTTTATCTTTGTTTTGGCTAAGCCAATTAAAGTTTGTATTGCGGCCATACTGCATGCATGCATGCACGCATGCATGCGTGTACACGCACACACGTATGTGTATGAGAACATGTCAGATTTGTATTAATTTTGTATAATTTTAATAAAAATACATAAAAGGACACAAGACTTTTCCTTGGGTTTATTGTAAGGAATAACTCATTTATCAGAAACAAAAATGACTAATGAATGAGCTGTTTTTCTTTCGGATACACACACAAAAGAATTGCCACATTAGAAAAAGAATGCAAAAAGACCAAATAGGAAAACAATCCTGTTTGTTAGGGTTACCACTCTTAGAAATATCAATGGAAAGCTCACTGAGGGAGGGGGAAGCATGTGGCAAAAGGGGATGGGTGTCATTTCCAGAAACCCTGGACATATCCAGACAGAAGTTGAAATATGACCAAGAAGTGCCTAGAGAAAGCCCAGAAGATGCGCAACACAAACAAAAAGCTTACTGTGATGCAAAAGCAAGGCACCGTGCTTTCAAAAAGCTCCAAACAATGTGGAAAGGTCTGTTTGTTATCCTATGTAGGTCGATGGGTTGGGTTGTTAGAGGAGTTTTTAAACTTTAATTTAACTATTGTCATCAGCAGAGGGATATCTCATCTTTAATTGTTATCACTATGTTTGTATATTGTTCATGTTTTATACATTTAACTTTCTGTTGTCATTGTTTTGTAATTTGATATCCTGGCTGTTGTACACTGCCCAGAGAGTGCTTGTTCACTTACGGGGAAGGTATAAAATGTAACACATACATACATACAAGTTTAGTCATAATGGATTGCATTATCTTGAATGGATTTTCATGTGTGTTAGAACCATGACAGCTTTATATGTATGACAGTGAAACAGCAATGCATCTACCTAGCATGATACATATAAAACTACCAGTGTATCTCATTTATCTAGAATAGTGCTGCATCAATAGGAAAATATATTTTTAAAAATTTAGAACAGTAGAGTAGATAAAATAAAGGAGGGGGTTCTTCATAATCCCTTTCAATGCTCAACCCACAAATATGTCACAGGGTTGTCACTTCAGATAACACTGCCCACAGCTCTTATCTTGGTGCGGACAAACAATTCACACAGATTACAGAATGGGATAATTAAGAGATCTCCAAATCATGCAAAACAAAAAACACAACTGTAGCCCTCCTTTACTTTACTTTTTTTACTTTTATTGTATTTATATCCCGCCCAACTGGTCAGATGACCACTCTGGGCGGCCAACAACATTTAAAACAAAACAATTTAAATATAAAATCAATATAAAATCAGTATATAGCATCAAAATCAATTATTCAAGATGGAAAAAAGGAAAGAAAAAGAAAAAGAAAAATCAAATAGTGACTGGAGGGAAGGCCTGCTTAAACATCCAAGTTTTTAGTTGGGTCTTAAAAATGCCCAGCGAAGGGGCCATACGAATCTCAGGAGGGAGCTTATTCCAGAGGCGAGGAGCCACCGCCGAGAAGGCCCGGTTTCTTGTTTTTTCCTTCCGGGCCTCTCTCGGCGTTAGGCTCCTCAACCTCACCTCCTGGCTCGCTCGAGTGATACGGGTAGATTTCGGTGGGAATAGGCGTTCCGCCAGATATCGAGGCCCTAAACCGTTTAGGGCTTTATACGTAATCATTAAAACTTTGAAGTCAACGCAGAACCGAACGGGCAGCCAATGTAAAGCGGCCAGAGTGGGAGAGATATGATGGTATTTTCTCACCCCACTAAGAAGTCTGGCCGCCGCATTCTGCACCATTTGGAGCTTCCGCATCAACCTCAAAGGTAGCCCCACGTAGAGCGCATTACAGTGGTCTAATCTCGAGATTACAAGCGTATGTACCAAAGTGATAAGCGCCCCAACATCAAGATAGGGACGCAGCTGGGCAATTCGCCAAAGATGAAAATAGGCGGAACGGACCACTGACGCCACCTGTGTTTCCATGGTGAGCGCCGGGTCCAGATGTATCCCCAAGCTGCGAACCTCACTCTTCGCGGTGAGAGTCACCCCCCCAAATGAGAGGGAATTTCCCAAACCGCTGATGGTGGGGCCACCCACCCTCAGGACCTCCGTCTTGTCCGGGTTCAACCTCAACCCATTTTCCTGCATCCATTGCAGTACAGCCTCCAAGCAGCGCTGAAGGGACAGAACGGCATCCACTGCGGTTGGTGAAAAGGAGATGTAGAGCTGTGTGTCATCAGCATACTGATGGCACGATGCTCCACACCCCCTGATGACCCCACCCAGCGGCCTCATATAGATATTAAACAGCATTGGGGAGATTATCGAGCCCTGCGGAACCCCACAATTGAGGCTCCACGGGGCCGAAACCCTCTCCCCAAGCTGTACTCTCTGAGGACGGTCCTCCAAGAAGGATCGGAGCCAGGCAAGCGCCAGGCCACCAATTCCCAACTCGGAGAGCCTCCTCAGGAGGATACCGTGGTCGACGGTATCAAAGGCAGCTGAGATATCGAAGAGGACCAACAGAGACATTTTACCCCTGTCGGCCTCCCTCAATAGGTCATCATACAGGGCGACCAATGCCGTTTCTGTACCATGGCGCGGCCTGAAGCCCGACTGGAATGGATCCAGGGCATTTGTTTCATCCAAATGTGCCTGAAGCTGATCGGCCACCACCCTCTCCACCACCTTGCTAATGAAAGAAACATTGGCGACGGGCCTATAATTGCCAATTTCGTCCACCGCCAAACTAGGTTTCTTCCTTATGGGCCTAATGAGCGTCTCCTTGAGGGCAAGGGGTACCCTGCCCTCAAGGAGAGACCCATTAATTATTGCTGTGGCCCATACTGTTGTTATAGGCCTGGCTGCTTTGATTAGCCAGGCCGGGCAGGGGTCAAGGGATGAGGTGGTGGCCCGACAGCGATCAAGCACTTTGTCCACAATATCTGGTGTCACAGGTTGAAAAAGATCAATAATCACCGGGCAAGGCAGAGCGCTGGACATCTCAGCTCGATCCACTGTATCCAAAAAAGGAGAGAGCTCCCGGCGGATGGCCTCCACTTTAGATTTAAAAAATGCTGCAAATTGGTCTGGTGAGATACTAGAGGGAGGCCCATCACTTTGACCAATTCCGGATAGGTCGCGCACTATACGGAAAAGCTCCGCCTGCTGGTTTGAAGCTTCGCTTATCCGGTTAGCGAGATGTATACGGCTAGCAGCCCTTACCTTGGCATGGTAAAGGTTAGTTGCGACCCTGACAGCTATCCAATTATAATCCGTCGGGTTCTTTCTCCACTTACGCTCTAGCCTTCTCCTAAATTGCTTCATTGCTCGTAGGTCCTGATTAAACCAGGGCGCAGGCCGAGCTCTGCGTTGGAGAGGGCGTTTAGGAGCAATCGTGTCTATAGCCCTGGTGGCGGCGGTATACCAGCCATCCACCAGAGCCTCGACAGGAGCACCAGCCAGATCAGCCGGAATCCCTCTCATGGAATCCTGGAATCCTATGGGATCCAGTAGCCTTCGAGGGCGAACCATAGAAATAGGTCCATGCTCCCTGCAAGGGGGGAGAGCCACTGAGAGGTTACATTTTATTAGGTGGTGATCTGACCATGACAAGGGGACCGACACAAGGTCAGTCACCATCAGACCACGCTCGCTACAATTGGTGGAAAAAACCAGGTCTAGCATATGACCACCCACGTGGGTGGGGCCGTTGACATGTTGGGACATGTTCAAGGAAGCCATGATTTCCAAGAACTCAAGAGCTGGCCCAGAAATCTCTGCCTCCGCGTGTATGTTGAAGTCACCCAAGACCAATAGCCTCGGGGACCCCAACAATGCCACGGAGACAAAGTCCACCAGCTCCGGTAAGGAAATGGCTGGGTCGCGGGGAGCGCGGTAACCCAGCAAGATCCCAATACCATCCCTGGCCCCTATCGACACATGGATGGCCTCCAGACCCGGCTTTACCACTGTGGAGCGCCTAGTAACCTCCAAGATGTTTTTATATACAATGGCTACTCCCCCCCCCGCCCCTCCAGTCTACCCTGGTGTTGGACAGCATAACCGGGTGGACAGACGAGTGCAAGGGGCGGACCCCCCTCTCCGCCTATCCACGTTTCGGTTATGCATGCCAGGTCTGCATCCTCCTCCAGAATAAGATCATAAATAACCTGAAGTTTATTAGATACAGACCTGGCATTCAACAACACCAGTTTCAGAGTGGAGGGTCGGATGATCTGGCTACCTCGGTACTGACGGTTGGTCACAGTCCCAGAACGGTGAACAGCCTTCAAACATCTGTTCATCGTTCTTCTAACACGAGTAGGGGCTGTGCCAACGCCATATTTCCCTCTACCCGTAATCACAGAGATGTTTAGTGGCCCCTCGCTGGGAGGGCAGGCCTTCCATTCCATATCAAAGAAAAAGGGGGGGAAAATAAAAATAAATAAATGATATTTTATTTACTGTGCCAAAAAGGAACAAGACAGCTCTAAAAAGGGTGGGATGAATCACTCTTAAGTCAGAACATATGTGGACACCATGAACCAAGCAACACCAAAAGTGATCCAAATAGCGAGCTATTGTGCTAGTGTGGACGTGCCCTCTCTTGGAAGGAAAGGAACAATGGGGGGAACTCATGTAAGTTCCCTACTGATAACAGACAGGATATGTATGAGACGTGCTATTTTATCTCTACTCACAGAAAATAATGAGTTAATGTTGCTATTGGAGCAGGGTGGACCTTCCCTGGAGCCAGATGCCAAATAATAATACATCAAAGTGGGTACAAATTTGCCAAACAAAAAAGCCTTCTGCCCGCATGCTCAGCCCTGGAACATATTGTAGGACCACAACTGAAGAGAACACAGAAATCTTTGCCTGTTTCTTCCTTGCCCCCACCAACAACATTATTTAGGAGAAAATATAGTTTGCTATTGATACGGTCATTTATTTTGTTTTATCTATTTATATAAAATATTTTTATCCCATCTTTCTCCTTAAAAAAGGATCCAAAGCAGCTTATATCATTAAAGCACTGAGAATTATAAGCTGTTACAGTCTTCTTCAAATATGTTTGTTTATACCCTGCCCATATCTAGAGACCTCAAAATGTTCTAAAGGCAAATGAAACAACATAAAGCAAGTTCTATTTAAATCAAAAAGGTATTTTTAAAAAACCTCTTCAACAAGATAAAACACATTAAATTAATTATCTAGAGATAAACTAGCAAATCCCACTTTACCTTCTGCCTGCTCCTGGTATAGATCCCGGCAGTTCTCAAGTTACTACAGCTTGTTGGGCAATGAAGCCAGTGGGCCTAGTGCTAAAATCAAGGACCAGACGCATACCTGACCGTGTGTGTTGGTGCTGGTACTCACCTTGAAAGTGAGCCACAGGTCCTGGAAGGAACAACAGAATTGCAGTGGAACAATATATAGAAAGGAGACAGTGAAGGAGAAATCCTATAAGCTTAATAAAACCCAACAAGAATAGCTGGAGGAATTGGACAGCAGAGTCTGTGGAGAAGACCTATTACGGGCATCCAAATGTTGCACAGCTACATAAGGACAGGCTGACTCTTTAAGCAAAGTAATTTTACAACAGCATCTGGCAGGGATGCTCAGGAGAACAAACCTGGCTCCTGCCGATGGATCTCCTCTGCTTTTGTTTCATTTATCTCTCCCCTGCCTCATCTTCCTCCAGATGTGTCAGAGCTGCAGGGGTGAGAATGGGATCAGACAAAGAAATGGCTTGCATTTTGGACTGCTTGAAGCACAGTCGGGTGCAACCTATTTTCCTGCAATCAGATGACATACAGGAGATTGCGAACCAGCCTGGCCCTTCTCTGTGCCCAGACCTTTTTGATCCAGTGGCAGGACTGGAGTAATGCCTATATGCAGGAAAGGTTGCTTTAAGGGAGATCACTGTCAGCAAAGCAACTCTTTCCAACACAATCAGAGCTGATCCTTTTTCATCATCTGATCACACCTTACTCGCATAGATTAGGGAAACACCAAGGCCTAGACTGGCAGCCCAGAACAAAGGCCAAGCAGCTAGTGGTTTATCTCCCTTGGCCAAGAATAACTCATGGTAACTATATTGCTGTTTTCTGGTGCAGCAGTAGCATTTCACCTTACAGTATCAAGTTAGTTCCACCACATTGGTTTGAAGTAGTCCTTCTTGCTGGGCACTTCTGGGAATTAATAGTCAACAAAAGCAGCTGTTCCATCTCTACATTCATTAACTGAGCTGAATGTAAATCAGTGGTCTCAAAGTCAAATCACATCTGCTTTGAACTTCACAGGTGGATTTTAAGTATAATTTCCTGACCTTTAATTGTTAACTTGAAAATTAGCCTATTTAAAGCTAAGGCTGCAATCCAATGTATACTTTTGGCAGATTAGCACAGATCCACTGGAAAGGCCCTCTTTTTGAGTACCCATCTTTTTCTGAAGACCTTTGAACCAGGGCAGGCTCATATGGATTCACTCTTTGAAATAGCCTGGACCTAAACCATATAGGGTTTTATAAGTCATAACCAGCACTTTGACTTGGGCCTAGAAATGGACTGGCAGCCAGTAAACTGATGTAACAGAGCTGCTGTACTTGTTGCAGGCTACCCCTGTCTGTGATACTCCAAAGCATTTCAGTATGGCTTAATCTTGAGCAGACCATCAAAACCCACTACCTTCACAAAAGACCACCCCTGCTAGAGATTAAAGCTCCTATAAGAAATGCTTTGTTGACATGGACCAACACAGCCCTCTGCATTTCTGGACTCTTATTTGAAACCTGTTTCTCCAAAGGAAGTAGAACCGGCCTGATCATGAAACTGAGGGAGGGCGACACCGCATGTCAACAGTTCAGGGGTTTTCTGGACAAAAGAACACATGGCTAGGTATTTATTTTGTTACATTATATTTGTGTTGCGCAGAGCTCTAGGGGGGGACACAAGTCTCTGAATAATAAACACACACATGTACATTTCTATTCTGTATATGTCCGAGTTCTGATACTGCCAAGGTCGCTATTCGCAGTTTTGCCTTGGGCAGCAACGTTTCTTGGGGGCGGCCCCGGGAAGAACGCCTTAGCGGTCGCCCGCCCCGCCTCGCCTCCACCGTTTGGCGCAGCGCGTCCTCGCCTTGCCCCACCGCGATGCCCATTGGGCCCGCCGCCGCCCGGGAACAGATAAAGCAGGGGAGGAGTGGCGGGGCACGAAGACGAAGGCGGAGCCACGAGGAGGCCCAAGCACCGAAGGGACATGGCTGGACCTGGAGGCGGAGGGCTGCGGCAGCTGCGGCGCCTCGTCTCGCAGCTCTCCCACTCCGCGCCGTGGGTCGCGCCCCACAGACCGGCTGCTTTCTACAGGTGAAAATGCCTATTCAGAGGACAAGAGCGGGGAAGGGGCAGACAGACAGGAAGGCAGGAAGGAAGGAGGGAGGGAGGGAGACGGCTGGAGCCCCAACAATTTGCAAAGACGGGGGAAGCGGCGGGAAGCGTTGTGTGCGGTCACGCGTACTTGATTACACGGGAGACCCCCCCCCCCCGTAACTGTGAATTGTTCAGAGACACGCGGGGAGGGGGGGCAAGATAAATGTGTGCTTTAAGGAGGTTGTGCGCATTGTGATCCTCGGGGTCTGAAGACAGGACTGAATGTGATCAAGGCACAAAGTCCAGGACGTATTTATTTGTTACAGGGGCAGCACCCGACAGGGTTCTTCTTCAAAAGAAAATGGCACTTTGGACTGATAGGGCATAGTGTTAGAATACAGCTTTTGTTACATGAGCTGAGGTACATTTCCCCAATTTAGCAGCCCCCATTCATGTTGAACTAGCCTGCACATAGGAATTGCATGACAAGATCAGCCCCGTCTTGTATCCTCTTCAAAGGGATGGAGGAGAACATAGGTGGCTGGTCTGCAGGTTCGGGGTCTGGAAAATATCTTTGTAAGTAATGGGTCCCCAAAGGAGGAGTGGGAAACCTTTGGCTGCCCATATCTGTGGACAGCAACTACCAGAATCCCTCATCCCTGGGCATCTTGACGGGCTCCTGGGAGGTAAAGTCAAAAGTTCTTCACAAAAACCTAAAGGCAGCAGAAATAGATGATGGAAGTGGAGACAAGAGCAGTAACAAAACCTGAACATTCACATCTTTTCCCTTCACCCTTACCCTGTAAAACCTTTCTGGTGGTTGGCTAGGAGAATACAATTCTTGGTGGACCATCAGTGAAATTCTGGGGAGGTGGCAACTGTAGCAGCTTGGTGTGACACATTCATCATAAAAATAAAATAGAAGTACTGTTCAGCAACAGGTAGTGTTTCTGTGCATGCTTATTTGAAAGCCCCATTGAAATCAGTGTAGCTTGTTTCCAGATACTTAGATGTGCAAGAATTGGTTTGCAAAATTGTTCGTCTTTCAGGTCTTAGTGTCCAAAACACTTTGTTGTTCTCACTAAAGTAGACGGAAATGGCTGCCTTCCAGATTGTTTTTGAAGAATAGTTGTGTATAGTTTGCAGCATCGAGGAGCAATGTTGATGAAATAACCAAAATCTATTTTGTTTCACATAGCAGGAGTTCTCAGATCTAATCAAGGTTTAATCTGTATCTTATCAAAACTGCAGTTCAGGCAAATAGTTCAATCACCATCAAACACAAATAGCTTTTAGCACGCAGCACCCAAAGAGCCGGTGTGGTATGGCAGATAGATTCCTGGACTAGGATTTAGGAGGATTTAGGATTTAGGAGACCTGGGTCTGAATCCCTGCACAACCATGGAAACTCACTGGTTGGTGGCACTGGTTAAATCCACTCCTTCAATGTCTCATGTGCCATGAAAACTCTATTAAGGTTGCTGTAAATTAGATGCAATGTGATGGAATATAACATCCATTTATTGCCCTAATTTTGTACTGTTCTTTCCCAAATAAGCCAACACAGACCTATGCAATTATTGTCTCAAAAGTGTTGGAAGAACTACATTTTCCCATGAGGGATTCTGGGAGTTACAGTGGAAAAAATAACTTTCCAGTGCTGCATCCTCTCCACTCTTTAGATCAGCTGATCAAGGACCTTTGATGCTTCAGTTAGCAATTAGCTCAGTAACTTGGGTTTTGTCCGGATTCAGAGAAAATAGCACATACCGATTAAAGAATGGCGAGGAAGGGAGAGATGATACTGAGAAAGAAAGCTCAGTAGACTGTGTAGCCTGCCTCTGCCTTGCCTAAATATCATGAAACCAAGTTTGTTTAGCTGTGAACAAAGCAACAACGATCACAAAGCAAAACAGAGGTCAAGACATGCTGTGAGGAAGGGACATGCTTTTTTCTCGACCATAATTCTCTCTTTCTAACCGACCTGACTCCCCAGGGGTAAAACAGATTGACAGATTGAGTCCCAGCTCTGTAAGGAAGGTCTTCGTCTGGGAGGCTGGTCTGCGCTTTCATACCTACCTTCCCTTTAGAGAAGCCAGGACTGCCCAGAAGATGGGCCCTTCTTTAAATAGGGGCATTGGTTTGGATTTTGACAGAATGAACAGAATGGCTCCTTCCTGTCACGAAAGGCTCTTGAACAGAGCAGAGGTGCCCTGTTGGGGAAGGGGATGGGAGGCCTTCTTTGACATTCCTCAGCATCACCTCTCATGCTCCTCTGAAGAGTGTCTCCGTCTTCTGTGGCAGCTTTTCAGGAGGCATGTAAAGTTACAGGGAAAAGAATCTCTGCTCAATCCCTTTCCTCTTGTTATCCCACAACAGGCTGACTTTAGACCTGAAAAGAATTGTACAGCATATTTAACGCAACATATTGAGCTTGGGGCCTGGCTTCTGCTGATGAAGGTCACGGGTCAAGATGGCAAAACAAAACAACAAAAGCACACATGCAGTGCAAAACACTGGAAAGTGCCCTAGGGCTTGGAATTAATTTGTTCAGAATTAACTTACCGTTTGTAATTTGTTATAAAATTTTAGTGGCAATTTGGTAAACATTATTTCAAATGTTTTTATTATCAGTGACATTAACAGTTTAATGTTAATTAATTTGTTATTTGTGGATAATTGTTGGAGGGCTTTTGGGTAGCTGTAGCACATTTAGTAATGATAACTGCTTTTTTTTTAAATTTCAGAGTGACACATAATTAGCATGTTACTACCATTGAACCTAACAAATTAGTCCTATAATATTGACTAAAATGATTAATGTTGATGAATGTATTTTTGGAATGACAACAGTGTTTTCTGTGACATCTTTTCCAAGCTCTGTATGGCCCCCAGAGCTCTGCCTGGTGTTAACTGCTGTAGCATTTCCTACTGCTATATTTTAAATTCAAATATTTGATTGCCTCTTTAGGAGAAAGGTAACATGGGATTCTGCCCATTCACACCATTTCCTCTGTGTCCTCGTGCATTTCTTTTGTTGTTTGCAGCTAGCATCTATAATTAATGGCTGCACATTTGATTAAGTGGCTTTAATAAAGCTAAAATGTTGAATGTTTTTTGGGGTTTGGGGGGCTGATATTTCTTCTAGCACTGCAATAACCTCAGCTAAAGTTGAAGTGAATGGCGTCCACCTACACTATCAGCAAACAGGAGAAGGAAACCATGTCATCCTGCTGCTTCCTGGCATGTTAGGTTTGGATCTTTTGTTTTATGTACAAGTTATGATTGGTGTTCTTATGAGTTAGAAGGTACACAGAATTAATCTCATGCAGTCCCCAGAAGTGCCTCACAGTTTGACTACATTTTAAAAGTATTGTGTAGAGAGCAGTGGTTCCCAACCTTGAGTAACCCAAGTATTCTTGGATTGCAGTTCCCAGAAGCCTTCTCCACCAGCTGTGCTGGCCAGGGTTTCTGGCAGTTGCAGTCCAAGAACATCTGGATTACCCAAGATTGGGAACCACTGGTATAGAGACTAAAGAGTACAATCCTGACTAGCCAAGACAGGTGATGGTCATTATTGAGTTGGTGCTAGGCTAACAGAAGCTGTCCTCAGTCTAAATGTCTTATAGCATAGGGATGCTGGAAATTACTTAAGAGTACACTGCATACTGTCTGTGTCCCTGGGTGGGAGGAGATTCAAGTCTGGCACAGCAGCTCCTCCTTCACTTCCTTTTGGCAAAAATCTATTGGCAAATTTTAACCAGAACAGCAGATCTGCTGACAGATCTCTCAGATTAGCCAGTAGAAGAGAGTTCTGGTGGCCCAGTTTCTGCCAAGAGAATGTGCTATTTATTCTATACTCCCTATTTGAGTTAAGCTTGCATTGTAATTCTATAGTCTATTTACTTTAGAAGCAATAATAGATTGTTACATGTTTTATTTATCTACCTAGAGTGAAGATGGACACATTATTTTCATAAAAGCAGAAGGCCATTTGACAGAAGCATTGTTTCTCATGGTGCAGACATGGTTTTCTTGCATCTCCTCTAGTCAAACAGGTCTTAACACTATGCAAAATCCTGTCACACGTGTTTACCATAAGTGAAAGGACAAAGATGCTCATAGACTGGATGAACAGCCCTTAATTCCAACTCACCTCCAGCTGTCTAAAAAACAAGATGTATCTGCCTCCAGTCTTATCTTTATAAGCTTGCATTCATGTACACCAAATTTACTCTGTCTTAGTGAAAAGGTTCAGATATGTATAAATATCTGTCATAAGCCCATTTGTCTTCCAAAAATGCAGAGATTCAGCACAATGTAAAGAAATAACACAGCCACTAATCCAGGGAGAGGAGTAGGAATTCTATGGCCTCCACACCACATTTGGTCCACCAAAACTCCACTACTATCCCAAGGAGTCTCTCCCTAATTTTTATACCAAAATGAAGAATCACACACCCTCCCCCAAACCATCTAGATGGTGGGCTTCTTGATACAGTGGCTGGTTTGCAGGGGAAACACATTGCAATCCCAAAGTAGCCTATTCTCAAAACTGGTGGTAAGTTCTGGGTTTGAAAAAAGGGATGGCTTATGGCAAAAGTTTGGGTGATGGTGAGAAATTGGGTGGGTACAGCCCCCAAATTCTCAGTACTTGTTCACTTTAGATTATAGCAACATTGTGTCAGGGCAGGCAACATACAACCTTTCATAAGACTAGCGAGTACTTTTGGTGTACAAATGCTAGTTCAATAGGACCTCAATTTATGTGCGGTCAGTATCTGCAGTTTCACTTATCCACGGCCTGAAAATATTAAAAATATTAAAAGAAAAAAAAAATCCAGAAAAATATTATTTTCACATGTATTACCAGAACCAGCCCACTAGAGGTAGCCAGAGACCATGCTATGAATACTTGTTAGTGAAGAATACATAGCAGGGTGTGGCACCCTCTTGTGGCCAGTTCTGGTAATGCACGTGGAAATATTTTTTTTCTGTTTTTTCTTTTCTTTTACCATGCTATGTATGTATGTTAAGTGTTTGCTGTTATCCACAATTTTCAGTATCTGTGGTGGGGTTTGGAACCAATCTCCAGTGGATATGGGAGTCCTACTGTATATAGATTATCATGGAATAGCAAAATTGGAAAGTACCTCAAAGGTCATCATATAACTTCCCGCCAGTGAAAGGAATCCATAGCTAAAGTATCCCTCATGGGTGGACAGCCCAACTTGGTCTTAAAATCTTGAGTAAAGGAAAAGCCCACCACCTCCCAGGGCAGTTAATTCCATTGTCAAACAGCTCTTACTGACAGGAGGTTCTTCCGAACATGTTGTCAAACTCTCTTTTCTTGTAAACTGAACTCATTAGTTCAGGCCTTAGCTTCAGGGTTGCAGAAAGCAAGCTTGCTCCATTTTCCACATGACAGCCTTTCAAATATTTGAAGGTGGCTATCCTAATAGCTCTCTCTCTCTTTTCTCCATGCTAAGTATACCCAACTCCTTCAGCTGTTCTTAACCAGGCTGGGTTTCCAGATCTTTTACCATCTTGGTCACTTTCTCTGGATATGTTACAGCTTTTCAGTATCCTTCTGAAACTGTGGTGCCCCCAGCTGAATACAGTATTCCATTTCGAGGTCTGACCGAAGCATACATAGAAAGGGTACAATTATGTCCCTTGCTCTGGACACTGTACATTTCTTGATGCAGCTTATGTTGCACTAGGTTTTATTTTATTTATATAATCCCGCTTTCCCCTTTCAGTTTGTTTTATTTCATTGGTCTGCATGCTCTTGCCCACCCCTTCACTAAATCTCTTAGATTTAAACACTGGCAGGATCAGGCATTGGTTGGTTTGTTTAAAAAAAAAATCCTGGAGAATTTCCCACTGTCAACAGGCATGCTGTTATTCAAAGCAATCTTTAAGCTTAACTAGGGAATGAATTAATAGGGTGTTGCTCAGGCAACAGAGTCTGATACCCATGCATCTGGGGAGTGAGCCCTAGTAAACAGCAATTAAACTCCTAAAATCCTCTTTATGTCTGGTGATTCCATTCCTGTTAAAAGTTTTTTGTATAAACTACATTTAAGGTATGTGTTCGTGACCAACAGTTGCATCTTTGGGAAGCACCTAACCACAAGCACTAAAGTAAAACTGATCCTTAGGAATTAGATGCATATATAAGCCATTGCAGCTTTAATTACTAGTGATCTGTGGTTGGTTGTTAACTCACAGGCTCTGAGTCCTGCTTTCCACTGGCCAAAAAACCTATGTATTTTACCTTATGAACTTTTCAAAAATGTGGGATCAACTATTACTTATTTCTTCATCTCAACAGCCCAAAGGCCAGGAACCACCACAGTTGTCCTAATAGTGCCTAATTTGAACATGTGCCACCTCTTTTCACATATTGCCCCAAAATTGTAATTAAAGGCAGACTTTGATATCTGTCATTTTAGAGATTTTTTCCTTCTCTTCTCCCTTGCTTTGCCAACCATAGCTTGATGAAGAGTTGTGGAGAGCTCAGAAGCGTGCTCATCGTTTTTCAACATTGCGTATGATCTAAAAGACAAAATATCATAACATTATCCCTGAAACAGGTACATAGAACATTGTTTCAGAGTAAGACCTCCTTCAGAAATGAAGGCATGTCACAAGGATGATTGTCTGATAATACACATATGGCAGAGTTTGTTTGCTTTTAAAACCCATGACATGCTCTCTTTTCCCTATCAGTGTAATTATTATAATTTTTTTACATTTCCCCCCCCAAAGGGAGCGGCCAGACTGATTTTGGACCACAGTTGAAGTCTTTGAACAAGCAGCTCTTCACACTCGTAGCCTGGGATCCCCGGGGATATGGAAAGTCTATTCCCCCTGCTCGAGATTTCCCTCTAGATTTTTTTGAAAGAGATGCCAAAGATGCCGTTGACTTGATGCAGGTAAAACCATACCACCCAAAAGGGTTGGTGCTTTGAAACTGTTCTGAGAAATAGTTAGCTTTTATTCCTCCTAGGTTTTTTAGGCATTAGCTATGGGAACAGACAAGCAAGGAACACTTTTAACCACTGTGTTTGAGGCTTAGAAACTTGCTGGAATTGAGGAATAATACATGTTCAGTAGAAGAATATTTCTGCAGCACTTTCTGGTGTTTGCCTGAGCAGTCTACTCAATACAAAGGTTGCTTAATGTATCCCAATTTTGCAGACCTTTGCCACTGCAAAATTTCCCCCTATGCTACTGAAATAAAGAGTAATTCCTCTTTAAAACCATGTTCATATTCCCCATTTCCCTTGTTTTAAAGGGCAGTTGCCACTCTTTTTGCTTCTGCTTTTGCTGAATTTTGGGGTTTGTTGAACCTGCCAGTATAGCTGTGGACAAGTTCAAAGGGGCAGTGCCCTGCCAGCTCTGGATGTTGTCTACTCCTGATTTAACCTAATCTCTTCAAGTAATATCTTCACTGCTATTTTTGAAGACTTTTCACAAATACCGTGGCCCAAGCTATGTGCTACTGCATCCTTAAACCTCAGACTACTGTGTATCTGTAAATGGATGGAGTGGAGAGAGAGGTGTAGGAATGACTTAAAAGGCCAAAGGGCTTAGTGGTAGGGAATGCAAAACCTCCTGCCCACTCCCACTATCCTTTCAACCAGGCAGCCTCACTGGGAGAACAGCTTGCAGAGGGCACAAATTTTGGAAGATAGCGTGGAAAGAATCTCAGGTGTGGAGTGACCAGATGAAAAAAAGAAGAGAGGATTCCTGTAAATGTAATAGTTTCTTGCAAGTGGACATTTCAGCACCTTTTAATGCAAAATACACCAGCTGAAATTTCCTCTTTCACATAATTGTGAAAGGTAAAGGAACCCTGTCCTACTCAGGTAGCCACTGTTGGACCTCCAGTGTTACAGGGCTGTATGTGCTGGCTGGATAGCTCAGAAGTTTAGGTATTTGGTTGCGGAGCCAGAGGTTGGGAATTTGATTCTCCACTGTGCCTCCCGCAAGTAGAGCCAGCCTGTGTACTTGGGCAAGCTGTACACGTCTCCTTTTAACAATGCTGGGGCTAGAAGTGTCAGACCCCTGTGTAGTTCAATATCCATGTAAAACTCTTATGCCCCCCAAAACATAACTGTTAAGCATAAACAGTAGATTAATATACATACACACAGAACTGTTTCTCTATTGGGGTTCTCTTCCATAGCTTGACAATCCTTTCCATACATTACCATGTGTAATGAGGCTTAAAGGTCCTTATCAGCCTCTAATCCGGAGGCTGAATTAGAGATGTGTTTGGGAGCTAGTAGATCACTTTGAAACCTTCAGTGTTGAACCCATGGGCTATTGGGTGGCCAGGGATAACATATTTATTGAATCTTTATTTATTTATTGGTATATGTATTTATTTATTGAAAAAAATCAGTGTATAACCAAAACTGTGTTGCTCAAACCCATGAAATACAAGGCAGAAGTGTACAGTCCAGGGTGCCACCAAAAGAAGGGAATGGTAAACCACTTCTGAGTATTCTCTACCCAGGAAACGCTGAAAAGGGTCACCATAAGTCAGAATTGACTTGATGGGATATGATTATTTTATTTGGGCTAAATTTCAGTGGGCTCAATATGGCTGCAGTTCAGTACCTCCTTGGTTTCAGAGGGGGAACACGTTGCTTCTGAGCAGTCGTCTGTCTCTAAAGCCATTCCACAACTGAAACCAATTGTTTCTCCTCTTCTTCTCCTCTTTACTGAACAAGACACTGAAATTTAAGAAGTTCTCTTTGCTGGGATGGAGTGATGGTGGAATAACAGCACTCATTGCTGCTGCAAAATACCCAGATCTTATTCATAAAATGGTCGTTTGGGGAGCCAATGCTAATGTTACAGAGGAGGATGTGAAACTTTACAATGGTAAGTATCAGATGAATGAACCTCTTTCCTTTCTTATTTTCTAAACAGCCATAAATGTTTAGTCATACTTCTCAGAAGACACTGTGTAGAAAGAGTGCTTGACTCATTGTATACTAGAGTATACAATGAGTCAAACAGTCTTTCCACACAGTGTTCTAAGAAGTATACTAGAGTATACAATGTTATGTTCTACTGTAGCAGTATGATAAAAATCATAATTGTAATAGTATAGTATACAACAACATACAACACTGACTCATAACTCACAGTACAAGATTCTTGAGGTATCTATGTGTTAGTACATCCACTCCTGAAACTTCCTGGAAGTGGCATCTCTAACAACCAGTAACTTCTAGATAACCTTTGAGATCCTGAGGTGTATGAGTTAGATGTCTTCTTGAGCAGAGAAGAAAACTAGGATTCTTCAGAACGATAGGGGTGATTAGGCATCAAAGCATATGGTTCATTGCATAACTTGATTCAGAATCTTGTTGTTGTTTAGTCGTTAAGTCGTGTCCGACTCTTCGTGACCCCAGAATCTTAGTAAAATGTAAATACTAAAAAGAAACAATATTTATTCTTAAGTACTAAATAAGAATTAAATAACAGAATAAATGAACAAATGCCACAGTATCAGTGCTTTGAATGTTATGTTAAATAACTAACATGTTCACATAAGAACATAAGAAGATCCCTGCTGGATCAGGTCAATATATATATTCTTAGGCTTTAATGTTGTTTGTTATTATGCAATAGTCAGAATCTACAGGCGTACCTCGGTTTACGAAATTGATCCATTCTACGCGACATTATGTAATGAGAAAATTCGTAAACCGAAACGCCAATTGTGCTACGAAAGGGGCGGCGCTATAGGCGCAATGCGCCCTGGGAAAACCCTTTCGTACTCTGGGAAAAAAAAGGAAAACAATGTAAACTGAGGCATTATTTCTTATGGATTTCAGTTCATAAACTGAAAACTACGTAAACGAGGCGTTCGTAAACCGAGGTACTGCTGTAATTGTTGATTTATGCTTTCATAAGTGAAATGCTATATACGTATCACAGCAACAAATTAGTGATAATGAGGCTATTGTTGCATTCCTGGGCCTGTACACGATTGCATAAACAGGTGTAGATGAAGGTACGTGTCTAGCACCTTGTCCATTAGTGGCAATTTGTAGCAGTGACTTACACCATTTCACTGTACATTTCAGTAATCTGGTTATTGTTTTCCTAACATGTTATTTTAAAATTCATTCTGGAGTCTTAAAAATGGTCCCAAATGCCCCAGTGAATTGAAAAGTAACATTTTGAAGTAAAGAAGAAGTAATTTAAAATAATCTGCAAAATATGCCTGTATTAATTAATTCTCAGTTGAACACCAAGTCAGGGACAACCAGCCAGCCTTCTGATGCTATCGAAAGAGTTTTCAAAGTATGTGTTAAATTCATTATATGCAGGTATCCGTGATATTTCAAAGTGGAGTGAAAGGACCAGAAAGCCAATGGAAGCGATGTATGGACTTGAATATTTGAGCAAAACCTGTTCAGCCTGGGTGGATGGAATCTCCCAATTTATACACAGACCAGATGGTAAGAAATCAAACCAACAGTGATAAGGTTGAGGCTGCCTTGAGATTTCTGTTGCATTACATTTCACAGTCACTGCCCGATCTGGTCCTCACAGTAGTATTGACATGTTTCCCATATCTGTATGGTTCCTCCTTAGGGGTTTGCCAAATAATATATTTTATTTAATTAATGCTGTATAGGTATAGTTGTAGCTTTATCACCCCAGTAAATATTCATGTAATGTTCAGGTAAAGGTGTGGGGTTGGAAGAGAAGGAAGAAAGGGTGTCGACTTTGAGAGCAGCCTGTGTTAAAGCTGTCTTTTGGTGTAAAACCATAGTACCAAAATTGTTGCTCTAATTCAGACCAAAGGTCCACATACTCAACAGGGCTGGTCCTACTGTAAGGCAGAGTGAAACAATGGCCTCAGGTGTAACAGCACCCTACCAGCTGTTCCTCTTGAGCTCCCAGACATTTCCCTCTGATGGAGTGACAGAGCTGTATGTGCCATGTCACCTATTCTACACTCCCTAAACTAGTTGTCTACCCTAAAGTACAAGGGACTACATTATTCTTTAACCAGTGAAATGCAAACCTTTTTGTCTCTGTTTGCAGCGTAGAAGGGAGTCTGCCATCTTGTCCCTTACCTTGGGCAGCCAAACATCTTGGGAAAACCATGGCTGGAGGTAAAGTCAATTACCTTGCCTCTAGCTATGGATAGAAAAGATGCCCCTGTAAGCTCACAAATAAAACGTAAAACCTTTTCATTTTAGGCAATTTTTGGTACAATAACTGGCTGCTGAAGGAGTTTTAATGGTGGAGCTCAATTTTTTTTTCTTTCATCTTTTAAAATGTGCTCCTGGATGGGTTTGAACTTGTAAATGGTCAATGGTTCTTAATACTGTGGTTTAATTTATTTTTGCCTGTTGAAATATTTATTTTTTTTAAATGCTCTGTTACACCACCATGGGTTCCTCTGTCAGGAGGAAAGTGTAGCCAAAACAAAACAAAACAAACATTGGTAGCCATCTCCTGTTCATCCTCCTTTGGCTCTGGTGGTATTTTAAGTAGGCAGTTTAGGAAAGAAAAGAGTGAAGTGGCAGTATATGTGTAAGGAAGACACCACTATACAGTGGTTTGTGAAAGTGCCAAAAGAAGTAGGGTTAGAAGGAAGATTTGGAAGAAAGAGAAGGAAGAACATCCAAATCCTCCTTCCTTCCTAACTCACCGCCAAAAGTAGCTGGCTGTTTGGAGTGCTTCAACGTTTAAAGCTGTCTTTCAACATTAAGGCTCTTGTCCTGTTGAACAGTTGTGCAGTTGGTGGAATTGCAGCAGGTGGAGGTTTTCTCACCCCCACAACCATCTGCACCTGCTGACATTCCATCTTCTGTGTAATCATCAAAGGAACCGGAGCCCACAGATTGAAAATGGAGAGCATCTTTGTTATTAAATGTGCTCACAAGAACCAGAGTAGCTGATACTAATGGACTTAAGGAAACTCAGGTTCATGTTTCCACCTCATCCTGAATCTTACTGGGTGGCCTCAGGCCAAAACTCTTCCGTCAACCTGCCAAGCTTCACAGTTATTTAAGATGCAACAGCATAGTTGCCTTTCAGAACACCATGGACTCATTGGACAGTGTCCTAGACTGCTATAAGCACCAAATGTTCTTAAGCAAAAACCCACTACATCAGAACTGAACTGGCTGACAGTTCTCTCAGAGCAGAGAGGAAGGTGAAAAACTTTGCATTCTACTTTTCAAACTACTTTGGCTTTGGATCCATGACATTTGGAGACCAAACCCCATGAACTGCCTAGCATCATGTGCGGCTCAAACGTTTCTTTTTGTCTAATGCATAAATAAGTTCCCTTATCTTCTAATCAAAGAAGCATGAGTTGGTATGATGTTTTTCTCCCCTCTTCTGCACAAATTTCACCTTTCATTCCATGATTTATTCAACTATAATGTCACTTTACGTCTATGTCATATTTACCTATGATTAACGCTCACCGTGCCCTTGTATCCAGAGTTGGAGGTAGATCTTCCAAGCTCCAGTTTCAAGAGATTCTTAATGATGGCTACAGATAGAATAAAAAGCATGGAAAGGAGAGGTGGCCAGGGACATGGGAGTGGGGGAGTGCACAACTTTCAGATATTTAGGAAACTGGAAATTTTGTTTAAATAAAATGTGGGGCAAAAATACATTGCTGTTTTCAAGAAATCTCTGAATCAAAGATGTCTTCAGGGACTCAGTACAGTTGCACTGACAATCCACCTTCAGATAAAGAACTGAAATTGGAAGAGGTCTAAACCCTGACCGTAGCCAAGTAACCTTTAGACTGCCCAAGTCTATACATCTCCTTAACTATTTCTTTTTTTTTTTTTTAAGCAAGCTTGTTCAAAATTCCAGAAAGGAAATGATGCACCATCTCACAGCATATGAGATGTTTTCTTCTTGTTCCACCTTAAATACAAATTAACATTTCTGACTTTCTGTTTCTGGACCAAGTCAATCATTGTCAGTTTTAGTTAAAAAGTAATAATTGTTCAAAATTAATTACAACCTTTTCAACCAAACAGGTCAGAAGCACCTTCCAAATAGTAACTGCTATTCAGTTTCTCAAGGACAGAGAGGTGAAATCACTGGAAGTGATCACTGGAAGTGTTTCGGGGCTAAGAAATTTACACAGCAGTCAATCATTGGCAGGCTTTGGAAGTGGTTTTTGGACTCCATCACCCAGAATGCAGTGATTCTGGGAATTGTAGTCCAAAAAACCAAAAGCTTTTCGACTGTCTTAATTTCTTGATCACTTTCTATAGTTTCAGGTAGGCCTTGCTAGAATATTTTTACAAGTCAGTGCAATTTGAAAGGCTAACAAATACAGATCTGTGGTGGTTTTGAACATTGACAGAAACGATGGAATGGTTCATGTTATAAAAGTTAATCTCAAACTCCTGTTAACATTTAATTCTTTGTGTATGTCCATACCTGCTGTAGGCCTGTATGCACTGATATTGCTGCTGTACTCACAGATGCAGGGGGAAAAAATTACAGTATCGTGCACTGATTTTTTTTTTTTAAAAGAAAGCAATAGACTGGAGTGGCAGTCTTCAGAGACCAAGAGGATCACGCATGCCCACCCTTGGGCATTGGAGGGCCATACCTACTCCTGTGACCCCTGCCTCCCCCAATTTTTTTTCTTGCAAAAATACCTTCCCCTCTCAAAAAAAACACCCCACACACTAACTTGTGCCCTCCAATAATCTGTTAAAAACAAAAGATATTCTGAAGTATAGACATCCTAGGAAGGCTTAAAACATGGCAAAATTGCCCTCATGTGCCCAGATGGCTCTGAGGGACCTCCTGAAACAAACTATTTTTTGCAAACAAACAAACAAATTAAAAACTATTTTGTGACACATGAGAGGGTGCTAGGGCTCCATGTTTGGATCCCTGGTTGCTAAACAGTTATTCTAGGGCTTTGTATTGCAAGTTTCCCTTTCCTGTATCTAGAAGCAGAATATGTTATTATGAAGGGGAAACTGCAGACTAAATTGCGTAAAATGTGTAAATTTGCATAGTCTTTATTTCTTTACACCTCACTGCAGACCGACTTGACAGCACAGGACTGCTTTGCCTGGTTATAAATCCAGGTTTCCTTGGAACGTTTTCTTGTTAGGGAACACACAGCAACTTGCCATTATTAACTCTGATCTAATTTAGAGTTGTGTCCCATCTGAACGTGAGGGGAGCCCTCCTGGTAGGCAACAAAAAGCAATTTTAAAAACTAAACACAAAGCCCAGATACAACAAAAAAAATGTAATTGACTGAAATTCCTCGCAGTGGTAAACAAAAAAAGAGAGGTCCAGTATCAAGATAAATAATTCAGTACACACTGGAATGGAAGCAGTGGGCAGACTGGGAACATCAGAAGTGTAAGAGCTCTGGCACTTGGGAAGTGGGAAGGTGCTCCCACTGTGTCCTTGTGTTTAGTTAACAACTCAGAACTGCTGCTGTAAGTGGCTGCTAACTTTTATTTTTATCTTTTAATCCACAGAATGCTAGTTTCCCTTCCCTTGTGGTGGGAGGTAGACTCCATTCAACGTTACAGAATGATTTTGTTTTTAAAGGACCTTTCTTTCTTTCTCACTCTCCACTCTCCCCATAGGTAATATCTGCCAGTCTTCGTTACCACACATTAAGTGCCCTACATTAATAATACATGGTGAGAAAGATCCACTGGTGCCACGCTTTCACCCAGAATATATTCACAAGCATGTTGCAAATTCACGGTGAGTCAGACACTGGGGTGTTCCCCCCCCCCCACATTTGAATAAACTGCTTCAGTTGGTGTAATAGTAGTTTACAGAAATTTCCCCTCTTATGTTACCCCATGAGGTATATCACTTTAATACTCCCACATATGGAGTACAGTAGCATGGAAAACCTCTGGCTGCTATTTACCTTCTAAACAAGTTCTTGGACTACACCCCTTCTTCAGTCCTAGCCAGCATTGATAATGGTGAAGGATGATGAGAGAGATGCTGGAAGTGCTCTCTTGCCTATCCCTGTGGTAAACAATGTGTTCACAAGCAAATAGATTCACAATACATAGGAGGCGTTTGAGTTAATCAGTTCTTGCTTCTGAACCCAAGTAGCAGCCTTCCCAAAAGAAGCACCATTTCGTCTTACAACTAAAACTGAGTGATACGTTTGGGGTCAAAAGCAGGGCATGACTGCCTAGCCATGTGTTTCCCAAATGAGACAGAAGTTGTCAGGGATAAATAATTTTGAAACTGAGCTTCATAAACATTTTGGGTGCCCTGTAGTGATAACAGATCAAAGTAGTTACTGCTTTATTAAGCTACTTTGTTAACATTCCTCAAGGAATGCTTCAAAGGGGGAAAATAGTACTATATTTTAAAAGTGCTAAGACCTCGACTGCAAAGCCATGTTTGGTGGGTATAGAAGTTCCATGCTGTTTTTAAACACAGACCTAAAGGATGGGAGCCATGGGAAGGGTAGCATGCACCTTGACTTAGGGGAGTTAGGGAATGTCATCTGCAGCTGCAGCTCAGGCAGTAAAATGACTTGGGCCAGCCCTGCTTAGTTACATAGAAAACAGGATCACTTGCAATTAAACATGCATAGGAACAGACTACTATATAAACCTGTTCACTGCAGAATCCACACCATTTTGTGTGGAACCCTCTTAAATTTGGACTGTATCTGCCATATTACCTGTTTTTCAAAAATCCTTGCCCTTCAAAATCACTTGTTCATTTTTTGAAAATGAACATGTACTGCACTAGATTTGAATGTGCTTTTTAAGTTACACATTTCCATTACTATCCAGAAATCCTGCTCCTTTGTCATATATGCAGAAAGCAAACAATGTAACATCCAGTTGGGGAGTTAACAAGTGCCCGCTGGAATTCTTGAGAGCTTGCCAAGCCAGTAGTCTGAGCAGTGACTCATTGTCAGCTAGGATGTTACAAGCCATTGAATGCTACACAGTTTGCCTTCTGCGTGAGTAACAAAGCAACAGGATTTCAGCCCAAAAATGGTGACATAGAACCTGTGAAATACTTACTTTCATAGTTGAAATCATTCATGTATATTTCATTTCTATTCTAAGAACCTGATTACATCAGAAGGTTGGTTTTTGGTTTGCACTTGGCAGCAAAAGTATGTAAGCAAGAAATCACAATGTGTTCCCTGCACACTAAAACTTAGTTCAGTATTTGTCTTTGCAGGCTGCTTTTTTTTCCTGAAGGAAAGCATAATCTACATCTACGCTTTGCTGAAGAATTTAATGAACTGGTGGAAAATTTCCTTTTGTAAAATGGTGTTACTTAATTGATACTCCCCTATTTGTTCACTGTTCCTGTTACGGCAGACCTTGTGAAAAGGGAATCAAAAGTTTTCACATCTTCCATTTATCGCTGCCAAAGTTGTAACACCAACACATTTGCTATGTGAAATTGTCCTCATAGGGTTTTTTAAAATTTTACTAAACAAAGTTTAACGTCTGCCATTGCCTAATTGTAACTCCTGACAACTTCAAGAAAATTGTTAAGACAGTAACACTAGTTTTAATAAATACTTTATTGCCAAGACCCATCTTGAAGAAAACAGAAGTGATTATTTAGAACACATACCATTGTACAGAATCTTTCACACTGACACTGCGTAAAAGCCATTGGATAATTTGATTTCCTTGATGAGTTTACACACTGCGCAAAATAATGCTGAGGTAACACACTGCCACAGAAACCATGCTTCTCCATGCCTGCTCTGTTAGCATCCTACTTGCTACTGTGCCCACCCTACCACCTACCTTTAATCTTTTCATTCCTATAAATGTGGCATAATTTTAGTTCCAGTTGCTCTTGAAGAAATGTCAGGAAACATGGCTTTGAAGATATTGTGACTTTCACATTTCCGATCAAAAGACCTTTCAGAAATAGATCCTAACAAATTAACTAAAAGAGATGAAAGTCCCTATCTGTGCAGCCTAGTAGCAAGGGCCCTGCCCTCTAAGAAAAAAAAAATCACAATAAAGAACCCAGCCCAATTCCTGGAAATTCAATATATTATTAAAATGTTGTACAACTAGCACACAAGCTAAATTGCAGACATAAACACTTCTACTCTGTGCTGCAAGGCCACAAGGAAGACAAGGGGAAGGTAGCCAAAAATAGATTTGTGCAGTTCTATGAAGCAGATGTGGGAGGGGGAGTATGGCCCTCCAGATGTTGGATTCAATTTCCATCAGCCCTGGCCAACACAAAGGTATGATGGGGGCTGCAAGGCAATGATACTTGAAGGGCGAGGCATCCCTACCTCACCCCAAGTTTATTGTTCTCTTACACTTACAAGTGTTTTATGAGATCAGGAAGGGAAATGTGTCTTATATTTGCTCCTTAATTAGCTGACCAAATTAATATTTCTACCTTCTAGTAAAATCAAGATAGTTCAGCTACTATTATGAATCAGCTGATAAATCATTTTATCATCTTATTTTAGATACACAATTTTTAAAAATATTTCCAATAGAATCTTCAACACTAGCAGCAATATTACTTGGTAATTAACTTGAGTATCGAACAAGACTGCAGCAACTCAAGTCAACCGAACAATATATATATATATATATATATATATTTAATTTTATAAAATCACTTCCTTTTAGGCTACCAGCATATTATCACATATACTAACATACCTTCATATCATTTAGTGTTTGTTATTTAAGTGTTAAGCCTTCTTCAAAATGACATGAACTTGCCAATTAATTTATAAAGATTTTAGTTACATACAGTAGAAATCATACAAACTGCTGACAGAGGCAACAGTGAAAAGCATCTAGTATAATTGAAAAAGCATGCATCAGTACAGCTGAACAGACCTCACCCCAGACCCCGGCCTCACTGTCTTCCACCAGCTCCAAGCCTAAGCCTCATCCTCCTCGCCTTCCTCTTCAAATTCCCCTTGCTCATCTGCAGTGGCATCCTGATATTGCTGGTATTCAGAGACCAGGTCATTCATGTTGCTCTCTGCTTCCGTGAACTCCATTTCATCCATGCCCTCGCCGGTGTACCAGTGCAAGAAGGCTTTGCGTCGGAACATGGCTGTGAACTGCTCGGAGATTCTCTTGAACAGCTCCTGGATGGCGGTGCTGTTGCCGATGAAGGTGGCAGACATTTTGAGGCCTCTCGGGGGAATGTCGCAGACGGCTGTCTTGACGTTATTGGGGATCCATTCCACAAAGTAGCTGCTGTTCTTGTTCTGGACATTCAGCATCTGCTCATCCACTTCCTTCATAGACATCCTCCCCCGGAAGATGGCTGCCACTGTCAGATAGCGCCCGTGGCGGGGGTCGCAGGCCGCCATCATGTTTTTAGAATCAAACATCTGCTGGGTGAGCTCTGGCACCGTCAGGGCCCGGTACTGCTGGCTGCCGCGGCTGGTGAGGGGAGCGAAGCCGGGCATGAAGAAATGCAGGCGGGGGAAGGGCACCATGTTAACGGCCAGCTTGCGAAGGTCGGCATTCAGTTGTCCAGGAAACCGGAGGCAGGTGGTCACTCCGCTCATGGTGGCCGAGACCAAGTGGTTGAGGTCCCCGTAGGTCGGAGTTGTGAGTTTCAGGGTACGGAAGCAGATGTCATAGAGGGCTTCATTGTCAATACAGTAGGTTTCATCGGTGTTCTCCACCAGCTGGTGAACAGAGAGGGTGGCGTTGTAGGGCTCCACCACTGTGTCTGACACCTTGGGAGAAGGCATGACGCTGAAGGTGTTCATGATCCTGTCGGGATACTCCTCTCTAATCTTGCTGATAAGGAGCGTGCCCATCCCGGAGCCTGTGCCACCACCCAGGGAATGGGTGAGCTGGAAACCCTGCAAACAGTCACAGCTCTCCGACTCCTTCCTGACCACATCCAGCACAGAGTCCACGAGCTCAGCTCCCTCTGTGTAATGCCCCTTGGCCCAGTTGTTCCCAGCACCACTCTGGCCTAGTGGAAGCAGAAGAATGGGTCATAGTTATAGAGAAGCTTCCCCTTTACATGCCAATGGTAAAGAAATAATGTTCAACTTTTAGACTAAATAAGCCATGTAGAACCAACCCTCCACAGTACTTCCTAAATGGATTGATAATAGCCAAGTTACTTGTCTTCCACCAGAATTCTCAGCAATAGTATTGTTAAGACTGAAATCTGGGCTGCGGTCCATGAGGGAAAGTGCCTTGGGACAAATGTAACAATCTTTCATGCCCTTCATCCTTAAGAGTCAGGCTCTGAGAGGTCTTTTGTGCTAGGTCACCAAGGATAGGGACATGTGGCTTTCCAGTTATTGTTTGCTGCCATTCTCGTCAGCCCTTACCAGAATGGGCAGTGATTGGGGATGATGGGAAGTGCAGTCCGACACCAACACTGCTCTTACATGCTAGGCCTACCTATAGCCACACCACAGCTCTGCCCCCTGTCCTGGTGCTGCTAACCTTTTCTTGCCCTGTTTTCTGTGGAAGGTTAGAAGTTATAGCCAGAGGGAAGCAGAACTGCTTCTGTGTAATTATTCAAACATTCTATATGTTTAAAAACTGGATGATTCTGGCTTTTTGTACTTCATGAGAAGAAGCCAGGTGCATGGAACATTTTGAATGAGTAAGCACGAGTTGTTCGACAGCAGCTGTTTTAAGATACAATTTAACTTGAGGCAAGGACAAAGGTTGCAGTAATGGAAACAGTTTTGCATACCAAAGACGAAGTTGTCAGGTCTAAAGATCTGCCCAAAAGGTCCGGACCTCACGGAGTCCATTGTTCCAGGCTCCAAATCGACAAGGATTGCACGGGGCACGTATTTGTTTCCTATAGGAAAAACAGAAGCCAGCTTATAGACATAATAGTGACTTTATTAAATTCTTGCCAGTATTAGTGCTCTTGGCGACCTCAGCATCATTCAAAGAGGGGAAATTAAGTAACACTTGATGGAGCAGAGAGTTATAATAGCTCTAATGTACAAACAGCACATCTGTAGACAGATCTTGATTATGACCAACGTTCTCCAAACTATTAGTCAGCAAATTTTAATCACATCCTGGAATACCAGCTTCATAATCCTGGAGCTAGTCGAGAAATAGCCACAGCGATGTCTTCCCACAGAAATACATTTGCACAAGCACAGAAGCAAGCACCGATTCTACAAGTAGAGAGAGAGAAAGAGCTGCTTTTTCCAAGTTCCCTTGCGAGTCTTCATGAGAAGTGGAGAAATTCCAACAACAGCTGTTAACCAAGATGGCCATGGGACAGAAAACAGCTGCTTGCCCTGCAACCGCCTGGCCCAAAGTGCTGGTTGGGCTGAGATGGTTTGGAAACACATTTGGCTCAGCAGAACTCCCGAGAGTTAAAGTATAGAGTTAATAATGAAATGCTTCCCTGAGAAAATGGCTACATACAGAACATGGACATGTCAGGAGGAAGGTTGGCCTAAAAGCACAGCGTGGTTTTCTTATGTGCAGGGAACTTCTTTGCATATGAAGTATTTAGTACATGTAAATCCCACCCACCATTTGCAATTTGAGACAGCTAGACCTCATTTCAGGGTACCTCTAGTTCACAAAATGACCTGCACAATTTGAGTGGCTGATTTGCAAGCCAGTGAGGGAAGCAGCTCCATCTGCAATGTCTCCACAATGATGTAATGGCAGTTATCTCAGCTTACTCAAACTGGTGCCCCTCGGAAAGTCTGGGACTACAACTCCCACCGACCACAGCCAGCATGGCCAATGTTCAAGGATGGCAGCCATGACCCCAAAATAAATATTAATCAGGCTGGGAAGGCCGAAGTTGCTTTCTATTAAGCCAGACTGTCCATTTAGACCAGCACTCCGTCTGGCTATAGCTCTCAAGGCACACGTCTTCCCCATTGCCTGTTCTCTGTTCCTTATGACTGCTGAACTAAGACTTTACTCTTTAGCATTTGGCAAGTGCAGAATAGTCCCAAAATAGTGTGTCTATATCAGAAGGGGGGCGGCAGCGCTGTGGACTTGCTTTATTTACTTCCAGTTAACAGAAAACCTAAATAATCTTGAACCAAGATGAAACAACATTTACATTTCTAAAACAGTTAAAAAAGGGTTTTTATTTTATTTTAATGAGTCAGAAATGACACAGCAACATTCTGTTTGCTCTTCCAGATCGATTAAGAAATATTTGTTTATTAAAGGTGGTCCCAATTAAATGAACACTTTTCTTTATTTTAAGCCTATAATAATCATTTCAATACAGAATAGGTATTCCCCTAAATCTCACATCCTCTGTAGTGTTGGTCCATTAAGCCACGCAGTGTCAGTTACTGATGCAATGGGGGAAGGACTAAATTAAGCATTTCATTCTAAAAAGCTATTTAAAAATCCAAATTTTGCTGAAAAAACAAAAACACTCTCCCATTGGTGAGGTTAAGGAACGGAATTGACTGTTCTGCACAGATGTTCTTGTGGACATCTATACATCTCTAAAAACTGTACCAACTGAATTTTGTCAGCAACAATGAAACATGCCCCTTCAAAGGCAACTTTCTGCTTGCTTTGAATGGCTTTCAGTTTGTTATCAAATGCAGTGGCAATCCACAAAAAGTTATTAATAAGGAGAAAAAAATGCTGGCTTTAAATTATTCCCGCCCTCAGTGGTTGCTGTTGAATTTTGGCAGTGAGGAATGCTAGTGGCATATACTAGTGGGATGAAATTGGCCTCCAGAACTACTGAAGTTGTCCACCCCTATGGGAGGTAACCACGACATTTGTAGTGTTCAACCCTATGTGTAGATACTACCGACTGAATCTGAGGTTTTTCCCCCTTGCACTGATTCATTAAAGTGATAGTAAGAGGGTGTGTTAAAGTAAATTCATTAAATCTACCTTGTTCACATGTATGCTAGCACCCTTTGCTGGCAGTGAAGACTGTAGGAGCTGAGGTAAAGTGGAGTGTTAGCATTAAAACTGGTTTCATAACTCAGGCTCACCACTGACCTACCCATCAAGTGCTTTTTATGTGTCATGCCATTCTAGAGGGAAAATATTTTCATTTTGTTTGTTTCTCCCATTAAAAAAAAAGAGTGACCATGTGGAGAAGCAAGTAACAGTTGGCAAGTGCCCTGTCTTGGAGCCCTAGAAACAGCTGGCAAAGGCTACCAGGCCTGGTCAAATGTCACTCATACAGACACAAATGTTCTTCCTCTTTCCCTCCAAAGGAAGGAGAAAGGTGGGTCACTTAAACAGTGTAACATATTTGAGGTAGATTATGCTGTTCTCCACATAGATCTCGTTTCCTAGTGGTCATGCTGAGAATAAGAGGAGTCTGAGAGTGGCCTCTTTTATTTTGCTCGCTTTTACCTCAACATTGTTACGTGAACAAGAGGAAGACGTTAAATAAATAAACATCTATTTACCTAACAAATGAGGACAGAAGAAGCACCTGGGCATATTTTGCCTGAACAGGTGTAGAGGTGGGCTGCTCCTATCCCTTCCAGTTTTTATATTGTTTATTGTAAGCTGCCTTAGGTCTTTTTGAGGAGAACGGCAGGGTACAAACATGTTAAATAAACAATTGTTTTCTTTACCAAATGCTAAAGAAAACTCCGCCTACTAAGTTTCTGCCTGCCATTCATAGGGTTGGAAGAGACCACTGAGGCCTTCCAGTCCAACCCCCCGCCATGCGGGAACATCCATCAAAGTACTCCCAACAGATGGCCATCCAGCCTCTGCTTATAAACCTCCAAAGAAGGAGACTCCACCACCCTTCAAGGCAGCCTATTCCACTGCCAGACAGCTCTGACCATCAGGAAGTTCTTCCTAATGTTCAGATGCAATCTCTTTTCCTGTACGTAGTTTGAAAGCATTGCTCCGTGTCCTAGTCTCTGGAGCCCTGCAAAACAAACCTGTCCCCTCTTCAACATGACATCCTTTCAAATATTTAAACATGGCTATCATGTCCCCTCTCAACTTTTTTTTGTAAAGCTAAATATTCCCAACTCCCTCAGCCGCTCCTCGTAGGACATTGCTTCCAGACCTTTAACCATTTTAGTCGCCCTCCTCTGGACACGTTCCAGGTTGTCAACATCCTTTTTGATGTGAGGTGCCCAGAACTGGACACAATACTCCAGGTGAGGTCTGACCAAAGCAGAATAGTGTGGTACTATCACTTCCCTTGATCTAGACACTATACTCCTATTGATATGACCAAGAACCACATTGGCTTTCTTGGCAGCCACATCACACTGCTGACTCATGTTCCACTTGTGGTCTACCAAGACTCCTAGATCCCTTTCACAGGTACTGTTGTCTAGCCAGGTGTCTTCCATCCTATATCTGTACAGTTCATTTTTTCTGCCTAGGTGTAGGACCTTACATTTCTCCCTGTTGAAATTCATTTTGTTAGTTTTGGCCCAGGACTCTAATCTGTCAAGGTCATTTTAAATTTTAATCCTGTCCTTTGGGGAATTAGCGACCCCTGCCAATTTAGTATCATTCATTTATTAAGACACAGGGCTCCAGGTTTGGGGGAATATACAGAAATGAATAAAACAGTTGCTTGAAGAAAAAAGTATATGTGAATATGGGATATCAATACTTCATAAATTATTTTGGAAAATATTAGCTGTATTTCAAGTTTGCCAATTTGTCAGTAAAAAGGGAAGAGAACTAAAGACCACTAAAGTGTGTCCCAATGCAAGACACAGGAGCAGTATCTTAAAACAGAGTAGGTGTCTTGTGGGTTCTACATACTGAGAAGCAGATAAACCTGTTGGTTAAAGGCACACAATCCAGTCATTATTATGTTATTAGTGCAATCAATCAACTAAGGCTGCAATCCTATCATTCCTGGGGTGGCTTTCCAAATGCAACAATATTTTTCAGATCTCCCTCTCCTGAAGATAGTGAAATGGCCCCACCTCAGAGAACTGATCCAGCCCTTCAGACCCCACCTCCCAGCCACTGCAGTTCCTTTCCAACCATGGAGCAAGATCCATAGTGCCCCAGTTCCTCTGACACACTCCCAGAAGCAGCGAATATGTGCCAGACCTGAAGCTGGGCTGCAATGGGAGGTAAACTGTAAAAGGGAAAGGTAAAAACCTGCAGGGGAGGAGGGGTGTATTTCCCTCCCATCCTGCTGGAATGAGCTCCATAGGATTTGACACAAGGTAGTCCCTCTGCTTTTGGATCTCCTCACACCAGGGTTACTTTTACTCTGCCTTGTTTTTGTAACAGGATGACAGGTGAAATTTAAAGGAAGCCAGGGAGCACTCCCGAAAAACAAGTGACGTAGTTTTTACCAGCAGCTTCATTGTAGTAGACGTTGATTCTCTCCAGCTGCAGCTCACTGTCTCCGTGGTAGCTGCCGGTAGGATCAATGCCGTGCTCATCGCTGATGACCTCCCAGAACTGGAACGGGATTTTTGAGAGCTGTTAGCAATTGCCTTCCAAATGCCAGGCAGGCTGATGCACCCCACACTTGGCCCTTAGCCAGGGATTCAGCAGCAAGGCCTTCTCCAACCTGGTGCCCTCCAGATGGGGGACGCCAGTATAGGCAAGGAATGGTGGGTGTTGCAAAAGAACATGTCTAGGGATCGGGAAAGATAGTCGCAGCGCAAGATATACATTGTGACAGCAAGTCTGGTGTAATGGATAGAGCAATGGACTAACACCCAAGCAATCTGGATTGAAATCCTAGCTGGTCCATGGAACTCAGGAGGGGTGGGGGCTGGCAACAGCAAAGCCACTCCTTAAATCTCGTGTATTTGCATTGCTATAGGCCAGAACTGATGAGGGCACATGCCAGCAACAAATACTAAACCATAAGGGTGTCTTGCCCTGACAAATAAATACCTACAGATAAATCACCATTGCAGCCAGGCTAGTGCCCCAAAGACATCTGGAACCCGGTTCATTGCAATGGCAAGAGAATTAAGGTTAGGTGCATCTGGAATTGTTGTTAGATCATTTAAAGCGACATTGTGCTCTGCTGGGTTCTTCTGTCCCATTCCCCCACATGCACACGCGGCCCCCTGCTCTCAAAGCAACTGACAGCCTCCGCAAACGGGCGAGGCACCGCAAACCCGCCAGGATAACCAGATGGCTTTACTAGCGGAGAAGGGAGAGACTGAACGCTGGAAATGGGGGCGGGAAGAGGGAGTCGGAGAGTTCGCTCCTTTAAGGATCCACGGGATTTCCAACGTGGAGAAAGGAAGGCCTTTCTGGGAAGTGCGATTGTGTTGTGCAAAGGTGCGGCGCCCGAAAGAAGGGCGTAAACCGCAGGAGCATCCGAGGCTTTGCAAAAGGGGCAAATCAGAACAGATTTTTTTCCCCATTCCTGTGGGTTTTGAGATGACCCCCCCGCCACCACAGCCATCAATGGGTCTCTTTGGAAGGGCCACCGCCCACTCCTCCTTCCTTCCATCTCCGCTGCGACGAGGCTGCGGGCTTCCCGCAACAATAGGGCCCCCTCCCCTCCCGTCGTTTTCCTTGCCATCCGCTTTTTTTCTGGTACCTTGGCTCCGATCTGGTTCCCGCACTGGCCGGCTTGGATGTGAACGATCTCGCGCATAGCTGCGGCTACGACTTCGCGCTGGGCTCCCTCCCACTCACTCACTGACTCGCCGTCGGCAAAGCGACCGACTACTCCTTCCTCACCAGCAACTGGGAACAGGCGCGCCTCTCCCTCCGGGATTTTCTTTTTAAGAGCGAGGAGCGCTAGGCTCCGCCTCCTTTTCCCATTCACACAAGCGAGGACGCCGGGCCGGAGCAGGGGCGGGGCTTAAGGGGCGCCGCGAGCTCATTGTCTCCGGCCCGAGAAGGCAGGGGAAAAAAACGGGTCGTCTTGCTTCTCTTCCCGCGCTGAGGAAAAAGTGGGCGTGGGATTTGAGTGATTCCATCCATTAGGAAGGTCATTAATTAGGGACAGGCCTTGGTTACAACCTAAGGTTCAATTTTTAAAAAGCAGAAGTAGTCATGTTGTGGTGCTAAGGACTCTTAAAATTCATATTGTGGAAACATCTTTCATTAGGCCAACCACAAAAAGGACAGCTTTGGGACTTCCTACAGCTTTTCATCAGGCAAGATGTTGCAACAACAACAACATAGGATGGAGGAGGAAGGAGAGAGTTGATCTTAAAGCCATGGGGTCTAGAATTTTTCAGTATTGAATGTGGGCCCTCACATTGACTCTTCACATTCCAGAGGGGACTCCTCTTTTGGATTCGCAAGCAACAGAGACCATTTGGGTGCCCCAGAGGCCTCCCCCACCCTAACAACCCATAATGGAAAGCAGGAATAATAGCCAGCCAAGTGTGATACAGATACCCTGTTTCCCCGAAAATAAGACCTAACCTGAAAATAAGCCCTAGTATGATTTTTCAGGAAGCTCGTAATATAAGCTCTACCCCGAAAATAAGCCCCAGTTAAGTGAAACCCCGCCCTCCACCACTGTACAGCAACTAGAAGATGACATGACTGTATTTGAATAAATGTAGATGGTTGTACATGAAAAAAAATAAAACATCCCCTGAAAATAAGCCCTAATGCGTTTTTGGAGCAAAAATTAATATAAGACCCTGTCTTATTTTTGGGGAAACACGGTAGTAGCAGGTGCAGGAACTCTGTCAACTCTGCAATCAAAAAACCTGATTTCAATATGCCCTAGGTCTTGTCCTCCTAAATGTTCTTCCCTTTCTTCCCCACAGCTGTGTCTCCACACTTGCCTCCATGGCTCATATTGTGGAATGTGGAATTCTTGGGAACTGCCTGACCTCCCTTCAAGGTTAAAAGAACGCTGGTGTTGAGTACAGGCCTTGGGCAATCCATAAACTCTCATGGATTACACTTTCAAATTCACAATATTATTCTGCAGTTGGCACACCCGCCTCTTCACACAGATCTAATCCAAAAAGGAAAAATAAAAAAGTGAGTAGAAAAAGGAATAAACAATGGGAGTATTATATCAGCCCATTTTACCAATGGATATGCTGGCTAGAGGATCCTGGAAAAAAAGGAACATCTCTATGTTCTGAACACAACGATGCTCTTGCCTCCATTCCTCCCCTATTCCTGTCTTGATTCCATGATCCAGGTTGCTGTACTATGCATGTGTTCTGTGAAATGCTAATTATTAGGAAGGAGAAACAGAGGTGGCAGCAGGTGCTTGTTTTGCCGGTGGCATTCCTGCTCCTGCATAGCTGGCCTCCTGGTGCAGCAGAAAGCCATTATTTTGCATTGCTTCATTTACCGGTTTTTGCTCTGTCCATCCTGTTTATTTTTATTAATTTAAAATATTTTCCCCACCTTCTTCCTAACAAAGGACCCAAGGCAGCTTACAGTTCCTGTTCATTTGGGCCTATATTTCCTTTTCTGCTTTACTTTTTATTTTATTTCCCCCCCCCCCTTAGTTTTTAATTTCCTTCTCCGGTTTTCTTTTCTTATTGCCCTCCTCTTTTCTTGTCCTTGTTCTTTCCCCCCATTTTTTTTCTGGTTTTCCTTCTTTCCACATGCCCTTCCATTGTCCTTCACATGCCCAATAGTTACATTTTCTTGGTTCCCAAGCAGCCATAGCAGTATGTGCTCACTAGTTAATGAATGGGAGTGCATCAACCCAGACAGGCATGAGCGGGATTTGCAGATCAATCCATGTAGATCCATTCATTCCCACTGAATTCAGTAGGATTTGTCAGCATCCCAGCATGCATCAAAATATTTCATAAAGGATGATTGCTGAACACAGGGACTAGACTAAACCTGTGAATAATCTACTCAAAATATTTGGCTTATCTAACACATGTAACCAGCTGCAGTGGCTACCTGTGTATTTCTGGCCCCCATTCAAAGTTCTGATTTTGATCCTGTACTCGTTCAGTTTTGTTTTGTGCTGTCAAGTCAGACCCAACTTACAGCAACCCAGTTAGGGCTACGAAGATATGTGAGATATTTAAGGAGTGTTTTTTACCAGTTCCAACCCCTCTCGTTTCCATGGCTGAGTGGGGATGCAAATTCAGGTGCCCTGGGTCCTAATCCATCACTCTATTTTCTACACCACACGGGGTACAAATTTGGACTAGACCATCTTCGTCCTATACCAGGAGCAAGGTTTTCCCATTAGCCACAGCCTGTCTATAGTAAACACTGGTGAAAGTTATAGATTAAAACATCTGGACAGTCACGTTTCCTGTTCCTGCCCTGTATGAATCTACCTCCATGCATATGTCTTCAGTAGAAGGCCACAGTTTCCTCAGAGAGGTCCCATTCACAGATATTGGCCTTGACAGGCCCATTTTATTCTTGCATGATAAACTTTAGGGATCAGAGTCTGGTGAATTCTATGAGCCAAGAAAATGCTGGCAATCACTTTCAAACATGCATAAGTTGAAATGAAGAACTTTCAGAGCTGTTGCAGAAAATAGGTTTCTTTAGCAAAATGGGGGGAAAACCCTTTAATTTGTTAAAACATAAGAGGGGGCATCCCCATCTGAAAAGGTCTTTCAGATCTTTGCCTTCATATATTTCTTTATTTGACATTCAGTGAGATATACCTCCTGTATTTTAATTGAATGCAAAATGATATTATGCTGTTGTCTCCACAATCAATCAGACAGAAGCTACTGAAATCATACAGGGTCATGGGAAAATACCTACTCATTAATGGCTAATATATTTCAGGCCAACCCACTTGCTCTATAGCTTGCAGACTTCAAATCTGACATAGCACATCAGACCCACAAATGTGACACATTTTTTATCCTTGGTTAGAATTAATGAGACAAATATTCTGTTCTCTAAAGAAATACATTCTTCTATTCCCCTCCAATACAAAACATGTTAATTGCCAGGATCCTTTTGGTAACTGCATAATTTGCTGTGGCTAAGTGATTAAGTGCTAGTACATGTGTGTTGTGTGCCCAGCTGTACAACCAATATGTGTTCCAGCCCCTCACAAATTAGTTGTAGTTAGCTGCAGCAAGATATGTAAACCTTACACAACCACCACTAGGATGCCAACCATTATTGGAGATTTCAGCTTTGGCTAGATGCATAGAATCCCCAACCTTTCCCCTGGCATAGCATAGGTACATGATAAAACCTTGTGCCCTCTCCCCCAACCCTTTTTCCTAGCTGACTCTACAACAGGAACACTGCATGATAGCAAACAGTTTGCTGTGCTGAAGAAGACCTGGATGTTAAGCTCCCTTGCTTAAAATGGACAGTGTGTGTATCACGCCAGCAAAATACACCCCTCGGCAACTGCAGCATTTCAAAATGTACGCAGCAGTTTGATGACAAGCCTTGGGCTTACCACTGCCAAGTACAATCCTCTGCTTTCCCATGACAAAGTTTAGAGGAAGCAGGCCAGGTCTTGTCTTGCGATTACACTCTTCACCCCCCTAAAACTATTGGTTTTAGGTTGAGGACTTGGCTTTCTAATTTGAAGGCAAGTTTACACTGATTTACTCATTAAAAGATGTGTGTGTGTGTGTGTGTGTGTATTGTGTGTATGTATACATATATTCTGGAAGTAACAGCAGGTTTGATCTGTGCTTTTCACTGGCAGTCTTTGATTGTCCTATAGCTTCCCCTAAAAGATAAAGATCCACCACTTCCTGTTTTCTCTCACACATATAGCATCTTTTCTAACCTTCAAGCTCTTAACATCTCTTTCTTGAGAGTGGGCTACACTCTCCCAAGCTATGTGTTCTGCCTCTGAACACCTCTGAGACATAGTGAGGATAGGCTTTCCAGTCAAATATATATTCTAAGTAAACTTAGTAACCTTTTTTATTTTAAGATCAGACTTCTGCCTGTTTGATCACTCCAGTGAACAGGATAGAATAACAAGATGAGTTTAAAGGCTCACAGGGAGCACCACTGTTGTCTAATCTGCTAACTGTTGTTTAATCTGCTAATAAAAGAGATAGCCTAAGAGAGCTCTCCCAAAATGTACAACAGTAGCCACAACTTTTTCTATACCCAAATAGCTATTTGAGAGGACGCTGGGAGCACAGTTCACCCTTAGAGTGGGCACAATGTGGCCCTCCTTATGTTGTCAGGCAATGAATATCATCAGCCCTGAACTTAACTTGTCGTGAGGAATGCTGGGAGCATCTCAGGAGTAGCATGTTGCCCATCTCTGCTTTATCAGCACATATATAAACAAATTATATGCCCTATTTAAAAACATGCTTTTCAAAAGACACACTTCTTAGCTAGATGGATAGCTTGAGATGATTAACAGCAATAAGAATGCAGAACCACAGCATTTTGTTGCAAATATATTAAGGTGCTACCACCATAAGGGGAACTTAATATTCATTTCAGAAAATATATTGTGGCAAAAATAGACAATTAATTGCTACTTAAAAACATTTTCAGTAATTATTCTTATTTATATGTGAAAGGTATATAGCACAGACTTTTTTTGGAAGGAAAATGTTTACGCCCATTTTATTGGCTGACGTAATGGGGACTGCATTTCACATGTCAAAGTCACCTACAGTAAGTCAACTAAAATACTTTGGGGCCATATTCTGAGAGAGAAAAAAGACTCCGGACACGATTGTGAAACACAAATGCCTTTTATGTTTGAGACCAGACATTTAAACAGAAGACTTTTTCAGAAGTCTTTTGCAACTACTGTTACATAAAGAGTGAAGTTACAAAACTGATGACAGAGGCAACAGTGAAAAGCACCAAGTATAATTGAAAAAGCATGCATCAGTACAGCTGAACAGACCTCACCCCAGACCCCGGCCTCACTGTCTTCCACCAGCTCCAAGCCTAAGCCTCATCCTCCTCGCCTTCCTCTTCAAATTCCCCTTGCTCATCTGCAGTGGCATCCTGATATTGCTGGTATTCAGAGACCAGGTCATTCATGTTGCTCTCTGCTTCCGTGAACTCCATTTCATCCATGCCCTCGCCGGTGTACCAGTGCAAGAAGGCTTTGCGTCGGAACATGGCTGTGAACTGCTCGGAGATTCTCTTGAACAGCTCCTGGATGGCGGTGCTGTTGCCGATGAAGGTGGCAGACATTTTGAGGCCTCTCGGGGGAATGTCGCAGACGGCTGTCTTGACGTTATTGGGGATCCATTCCACAAAGTAGCTGCTGTTCTTGTTCTGGACATTCAGCATCTGCTCATCCACTTCCTTCATAGACATCCTCCCCCGGAAGATGGCTGCCACCGTCAGATAGCGCCCGTGGCGGGGGTCGCAGGCCGCCATCATGTTTTTAGAATCAAACATCTGCTGGGTGAGCTCTGGCACCGTCAGGGCCCGGTACTGCTGGCTGCCGCGGCTGGTGAGGGGAGCGAAGCCGGGCATGAAGAAATGCAGGCGGGGGAAGGGCACCATGTTAACGGCCAGCTTGCGAAGGTCGGCATTCAGTTGTCCAGGAAACCGGAGGCAGGTGGTCACTCCGCTCATGGTGGCCGAGACCAAGTGGTTGAGGTCCCCGTAGGTCGGGGTTGTGAGTTTCAGGGTACGGAAGCAGATGTCATAGAGGGCTTCATTGTCAATACAGTAGGTTTCATCGGTGTTCTCCACCAGCTGGTGAACAGAGAGGGTGGCGTTGTAGGGCTCCACCACTGTGTCTGACACCTTGGGAGAAGGCATGACGCTGAAGGTGTTCATGATCCTGTCGGGATACTCCTCTCTAATCTTGCTGATAAGGAGCGTGCCCATCCCGGAGCCTGTGCCACCACCCAGGGAATGGGTGAGCTGGAAACCCTGCAAACAGTCACAGCTCTCCGACTCCTTCCTGACCACATCCAGCACAGAGTCCACGAGCTCAGCTCCCTCTGTGTAATGCCCCTTGGCCCAGTTGTTCCCAGCACCACTCTGGCCTAGTGGAAGCAGAAGAAGAATGTTGAATCATGAATAATTGTAGTAACCAACATAATGAAGCCTACTCCAAGTGGTAGACTACTGTAGTGAAAATGCTAAAAGCCTGTTATCCAGTATGTTGTCTGTGGAAATTTATATGCCAGGGTGACTTTGTCTTGAGGGCCTTATAATGGAAACCATTTTGCAGTAGTTTCTTGGAAATGAAAATGGTACTAACTGCTACGTTCTCCACATATTTATTTGAATATCAAGGCAGTACTGCATATAAATATAGCACTATTTATGATACCTGTGAGATTGCGTTCAGACTGTGTATGTGTGAGGGAATTATAATTAATCTAGCACTGAGACAAGCCTGAGGCACCTGTCCTACAACCTGCAGATCAAATGCCATTTCCAAGAGACTGTGCATGTTATCAAAGAATCAGCCCAAGTACACTATACCTGTTGTAAAGAAGAAAAGCTTAGATTCCCTCTTAAAAGTTTTATCTGCAGCCAATCAGTGCCCAGAAGTATGACTGAAGAGCAAAGTCTTTGTCTGACAGCTGAAGAACAGTTGGGAGGCAACTAGCCTCACCTCCTGTGGAAGGGAATTCCAGAGTCTAAAAGCAGCTATGGAAAAATAGATTTGGGTGTCACCAGCATGTTGGCAGGACAACCCCCCCCCCCCAACTTCAGAAAACTTCTGGAGCCCCATGTATATGTTAAAATAGTATGGGTGATAGGACTGAGCCTTATCAGATCACAGAGCCATTAGATGATTTTGATGACAATTAGAGATGTGCACAAACTGCTAGTTCAGCCAATGGCCACACAGCTGATCTGCAGTTCGGTGCCCCGGTCCCTCCGGCAGGCACTCACTCAGAAACAGAACCCCTGCTTCCCTGCCCCACCTCCTCCAGATGCTGCTTCTGAGTGGGTGCCCATCAGAGGGGACGGGGTGCTGAACTGTGGGTCAGCTTTGTGGCCATTGGCCACACTGGGGGGTTTGTGCCAATCTCTAATGGCAATGCAAGTCACCATTTCTCATTCCAATATCCTCCAGAGGTCCTAGGCTACAAGCCCATCACCCACTGTCACCATGGTGATGGGAACTGTTTTCCAACATAGTTGAAAGGCACTGAGCTGGGAAAGACTTGTAGATTATGTTTTAAGCCAAAGTTGGACAACTGAAGCCCTTCAGATATTTTTTGATTACAGATTAATTCCTCACCATCAACTATATTTTTAATTGGTGATGGAAGTTACAGGTCAGAACATGAAGAACCTTATTTGCTCACCTGTTTCAAGCAAAGATTGTGGTCTATAAGCATTATCGGTTTAGCCATCATGTTTGAACAATATTAAACACACGAGTAGGGGAATGAGTGCGAACACGTGGGCCTTACCCTGCTTCTGAGTGTGAATTGCTCCTGCCCCTTCACTCCCACCCATGCTACAGTTAAGTGGAAATACTTGGGCAGGAATTATCTTTGTCTTTGCCTAAGGATGTGTGGAACATTCAGGCAAATGCTAGAATTCCCATTGAGACCTTGCAGTTCAACATGACAAGGTCAGAATAGAGTGCTGGATGGCAGGCACTGGGATACAGGAAACAGAAGGTGATATCTAAGAGGAGTTACAAAAGGTGGGACAGATTCAGTGAGAAGGGTGCAGCAGTGTCTGTGGTGATGACCGATGCTGACTGAGTATCTGAATTAAATTAATAATATAAATGTACAACCTGAGTTAAAACAAAACCCACACTCAAGTCCCCTATCTGTGGTTCCCAGGCTTGGCAGCCGAAATGTTCTTGGACTACAACTCTCAAGATGTCTTGACCATTGCCTATGGTCATTAGGACTTCAGGGAAATTGTGGTGTTAGAGAAGTTCTGGGACCCCACATTCAGGAACCACTGGACTAAACAACGGACATCAGGCTGATCAAAGCAAGTCAGACTTTTTAAATTTTGAGCTCAGTTCTCTTTGTAGGTTTTTAAGTTATCACATCCCCTAGTTAGGGTAATATATTTGAAATATGATTTGATAAGTCCCGAGCACGTACTTATACTGTCTTCAACAGAAAGTCCTGACACTTGTAAGGTGTGGCATTACATGTGCAAAAGGGGAAGGCATCAGGATTTGGAGGGCTCCACTGTCCCCAAGCAGGGTGCTCAATGGCTGGCTGTTATGCGGGGATGAAAATGATAGCGGCACAAGGAACGGAATGGAGCACCCTGGCATGGCTGGTTGGCACCCTAGACCAGTGCTGTCCTCTGTTGCAAATCATATCTATTTGTTTTGATTGCTTTAAAATACTGAGTCATAAATCCAAATAAGTAACTTCCTTTATTTTGTTTCAATGGCTACTCCACTTTAGCAGGCAAGCATTAGCCCAATAGAATAGAATAGTGAAGTTGGAAGGGGCCTATAAGGCCATCAAGTCCAACCCCCTGCTTGATGCAAGAATACCAATCAAAGGATATTTACCACGTGGCTGTCTAAGTGTCTCGAGTGCCTCCAGTGTTGGAGCACTCACCACCTCTTGAGGTAACTGATTCCATTGCTGTATTGTTCTAACAGTTAGGACGTTTTTCCTGATATTCAACCGAAATCTGGCTTCCTTTAACTTGAGCCCATTGTTGCGTGTCCTGCACTCTGGGATGATCAAGAACAGATCTTGCCCCTCCTCTGTATGGCAGACTTTGAAGTATTTGAAAAGTGGTATCATATCACCCCTCAGTCTTCTTTTCTCAAGGCTAAACATGCCAAGTTCTTTCAGTCTTTCCTCGTAAGGCTTGGTTTCCAGCCCCCTAATCATCCTTGTCGCCCTCCTCTGAACTTGTTCCAATTTGTTAGCATCCTTCTTGAAGTGTGGTGTCCGGAACTGCACACAATACTCAAGGTGAGGCCTAACCAGTGCTGAATAGAGGGGGACTAGCACCTCACGGGATTTGGAAACTATACTTCTTTTAATGCAGCCTAAAATAGCATTTGCCTTTTTTGTAGCCGCATCACACTGTTGACTCATATTCAGCTTGTGATCTATGACAATTCCAAGATCCTTCTTGCTTGTAGTATTGCTGAGCCACATATCCCCCATCTTGTAACTGTTGTGTTTGGTTTCTTTTTCCTAGATGCAGTACTTATCTCCATTGAATTTCATTCTGTTGTTTTCAGCCCAGTGCTCCAGCCTATCAAGATCATTTTGAATTTTGTTTCTGTCTTCCAGGGTATTAGCTGTTTCACCCAATTTTGCGTCATCTGCAAATTTGACAAGCATTCCCTGCACTCCCTCCTCATACAAGTCATTAATAAAATTTTTGAAGAGCACAGGACTGAGACTTGGGGTACCCCACTTGTTACTTCCTCCCAGTTGGAGAAGGAACCATGAATCATCACCCTCCGAGTACAAATCTGCAGCCAATTGTGTATCCACCTGACACTTGATCTATCCAGCCCACACCTAGCTAGCTTGCTAATCAGGATATCATGGGGCACTTTGTCAAAAGCTTTGCTAAAGTCAAGGTATACTACGTCTACAGCATTCCCTCTGTCTATCAAGGAGGTTACCTGATTTAAAAAATGAGATCAGACTAGTCTGGCAGAATTTGTTCTTGACAAATCCATGTTGGCATCCAGTTACTACTGCATTGTTTTCTAGGTGCTTGCACAATGACTGCTTTACGATTTGTTCCAGAATTTTGCCTGGGATTGATGTCAGGCTGACTGGCCTGTAGTTCCCAGGTTCCTCTTTTTTGCCCTTTTTGAAGATAGGGACAACATTAGCCCTCCTCAAATCATCTGGCACCTCATCTGTTTCCCATGATTTCAAGAAAACAATGGATATCGGTTCTGAGAGTTCTTCGGCCAGTTCCTTCAGTACTCTCGGATGCAGTTCATCCGGCCCTGGAGATTTGAACTCGTTCAAGGTGGTAAGGTATTCCTTGACAATTTGTTTATCAATCTCCAGCTGCAATCCTGTCTCCCCCACTTGCACTTCCAATTTGTTTGGAAGTTCATAGTCTGTTTTATGGGAAAAGATTGAGCTAAAATAGAAATTGAGCACCTCTGCCTTTTCTTTGTCATCTGTTATCATTTTTCCATCTTCATTGAGTAGCTGTAATACTATTTCTTTTCTTTGTCTTTTGCTTCACACATACCTGAAGAATTATTTTTTAATGCTTTTAGTGTCTCCAGCTAATCTCAGCTCATTCTCAGCTTTTGTTCTCCTAATGCCATCCCTGCATTTCCTTATTACTTGTCTGTACTCTTCCTTGGTGACCTGGCCTTCTTTCCACCTCCTATACATGTCTCTCTCTTTTTGTTTTCAGGTCCTCCCTGAGCTTTTTGTGAGGCCACACTGGCCTTTTTTGCTGCCTCCCACTTTTTTTTTTTTTGGTTGGAATTGTTTGCAGTTATGCTTTTAGAATTTCTTTCTTTAGAAACTTCCACCCTTCTTGAATTCCTTTTCTTATTAGGATCTCCTGCCATGGGACCTTACTCATCCTTGTTCTGAGATTATGAAAACTGGCTTTTTAAAAACCCAGCATTTGTGTGTGGCTACACTCTGTTTTGGTTTCCTTTGGAATTCTAGTAGAACATGGTCACTCTCACCCAGAGTTGCCCTTACTGCCACTTCCTCCACCAAGTCGTCTCTATTGGTTAGAATCAAGTCAAGGATAGCTAGTCCTCTAGTTTTTTTCTCCATCTTTTGTAGTAGAAAATTATCATCCACACAAGCCAGGAATTCCTTAGAAGGACCATACTTTGCAGAATTTGCCTCCCAACAGATATCTGGATAATTGAACTCTCCCATCACTACTACATCCTGTCTCTTTGACACCCTTGCAATTTGTTTTTCAAAAGTTTCATCGCCTTCCTCTCCTTGATTGGGCGGCCAGTAGTAGACTCCAACTACCATGTTCCTTTTGTTTTTTGCCCCAACTAGATTGATCTAGATGCTCTCGATGGGACAGCCAATCTCCTCCTCCTCCTGTATTTCTGTGCAGGAATGCATATTTTTTACATATATTGCAACTCCACCTCCCTTTCTATTCTCTCTGTTCTTTTGAACAATTTATATCCTTCAATCGCTGTATTCCAATCGTGGGAGTCATCCCACCAAGTTTCAGTTATTCTTATAGAGTCATATTTGCCCTCCTGAACTAAAATGTCCAGTTCTTGTTTGTTTCCCATACTCCTGGTATTTGTATATAGACACCGGAGATTTTGTGGTTTGTGGCCTGTTTGTCTTTGTACATTATAATGAATATTACTATTAATGTTAATGTTATTATTGACCCCCATCTGAACAGTTTGGTCTGTTCCTCATATTGTGAGTAAGGCTTCATCTATCTTTAACTCTGTGCTTGTGTCTCTCTCCCTCTTCCAATTCAGTTTAAAGCCCTCCCAAATAGGCATATACGTTCAATCTTGGCTTTCAAAACTTATATCCAAAGTGCATTGTGTTCATCAGGAAGCGCCGGCTTTTAAAATATCCATAGGTACAACAAACCCCTCTTTTTCCACTGCCTTGAAACAGAAGCCATGTCAGTTGCGTTAATCAGTTGATTCAAGTAACCATACCTATTATTTAAAGTAATTTCATGATCCTAATTAAAACTACATTGCATGTTAAAATGAATAATTTATCACTTTTATGCACTAAGACACCGATGGCATCGGTGGACTAATTTCCCTCAAAATTAGTCACCAAGCTGCTTAGCCTACAGGAATGGTTTGCCCAACTTTGCAAGAATATGACTTCAGGTTTCTGTAGCTTACAGCAAATGTTATACCAACTATATCCCAGTGGGCGTTTCCCTGTGAAGCTCTCCTCCGTTGCCCAGCTACCACTGATCAGTTCATTAAGCATTTCAGCCTTGCTTAGACAACCCATTTCAGGGCACCCCTGTTGCCGTCCTGAAACACGTACCAAAGACGAAGTTGTCAGGTCTAAAGATCTGCCCAAAAGGTCCAGACCTGACCGAGTCCATCGTTCCAGGCTCCAAATCGACAAGGATTGCACGAGGAACATACTTGTTACCTGCAGGAGAGAGACAGAAAAGCTGGCATCACAGACCTGCTGTCAGCAGATTTTGCTCAGCACAAGGCAGTTCCCGACACTCTTGGCAACCTCATTACTATTCACTGGAGAGACACAGCAACTCTCCAGACAGATAAAAGGGGGAGGTGCAGATTTAAAGGGAACAGCCTGGTGAAAACAAGGGCCTGAATTTTAAGCAGGCATTAAAAAAGCTTTGCCAAGGGTTTAAAGCAGCCTTTAAAGGGTCTGCCTTGTCAGGGTTTGTCACATTATGCTCTCAGTACAAAGAGTGTAATTTCTCTAAGTGTAAGATTTTGCAGAATATAGATTATCTGCTTTTTGTTGTTGTTACAGTGGTGCTTGTAGGTTACCAGTTGCTTCATTGTAGTAGACGTTGATTCTCTCCAGTTGCAGGTCGCTGTCTCCATGGTAGCTGCCGGTGGGGTCAATGCCGTGTTCATCACTGATGACTTCCCAGAACTGGAACAGGAATTTTGAGGGCTATTAGCAACTGCCTTCCAAATACCAAGCAGGCTGATCCATCACATGCCACTGCCAGCACGCCTCGCCTTAATTCTCCTGTCAGGGCCACACTGGCTTCCCAACAAAAAGTGTCTGTTTGAAGTAGACAGACCCACCCACCCATCTACTCCTCTCCAGCTCTATTGAAGCAGTCAGCAATTCAAGGCACAATACAGCACAGTTCAGACAGAAGTATGCAGCAGTCCAGAAATGACTGTTCCTTAAAATTCCAATTTACAGTACTAAATAGATTTTTCCCCAGTACAGTACTTACATAGAAAGGAAAATGGGGGATACCTATAAGAAATGCTCATGATTCCCCCATCTTTTTTTTTTTTTTTTTGATAAATTTCCAGTAGAGCAGCCATGTTTGTCTGTTGCAGCAAAACCAACAAAGAGTCTTGTGGCACCTTAAAAACTAATTAAGCTTTATTTAGTTTATGCTGTTGTCAACATCAGCCCACATTATGTGCGACCATTTCAGATTCTGTGCATCTGCTGACGTGGGCTGTACCCCATGTAAGCTCATGGTAAAGAAACCTTGGTAGCCTTTAAGGTGCCACTAAATTCTTTGTTCTCTTTCTGTAATGTCGGGCTCAGATAAGGGATGAATCCGCGCCCCCATGTTTTATAATTTAAGATATCAGTCTCAATTCCCCCGCCTCCTTTTATTCAATTTTAATTATGACAATAAAAATGATCATAGTAGAGTCCTTTGTGCAGGCTTGCAGGGTGGGGATTTTAAAAAAGGAGGGTACAGTGGTTTCTCACACAACACACTGTCTCTCCCCTTTATATCCCAGATTAAGGGGAAAGGAAGAGCTATTGCCTCCTGATTCCCTATCTGCAGGTGCAACATTGGACTAGAATTTCCCTCTACTCCCACAGCTATAAAATGAAATCTGAGAAATCCACCTTTGTTCCCATCTAACCAAGGGCAGAATCAACTTGACGGCACACAATTATTATTACCCAAGGGCAGGTTACCTTAAGAGTACCAAGAAAACACCCATATTGGTGCAATGTTTCCCAGGCAAGCTTTTCACTCTTTTTAGATAGGGGTGTGGGGAGACTGATTTGCTTTTTCCCCATCAAGAAAAATGGCTCTGCCATGTGTCTGGCTTTCTAAAGCACAGGTCCATTTGAAAGCCCAGATTTGCATGCAGTGTAACACAGCTGCCCCTTTGGATCTCACCACCCCAGGTGGATGGCCAGGTTACATGTAGGGGCAAAACAGCGCTGGGCGTTTTTAAAGCAAGTGTAACATTTCTGCTTCTCTGTTCCATGCCACACACCTGCCTAGCCGAGAACACAGAATCGGGCAGTATTAACCGGATCCCCGACTAACCTTGTTAAGCTAGAAGTCCTAGGACTGCGACCATCAACGCGACTTTAGAGAGAGCCACCTGTAAAGGTCTCCGAAAGGGAAGCAGTCTCCTGCACCTTGATTTGAAAGGTAAAAAGCCCGTGGAGGAGACTCGTAGTACCCCGTTAGCCGGAAGGCTATTAACGCCCTGGGTTTACTAGTAGGCACTACTGGTGTGTGTGTGAATGAGGGTGTGGCCGAGTTACCCTTATTTTGTCGAAGGAAAAAAACAAACCCTCAGATTATGCCTCTTTGCACAAGGATCCCAATGCCCAAAAAGAACATGATTCACAATATACAGCAGCGACGATACAAACGTAACCCCCTTCCTTCTGCACGCCTTTCAAGGTCCCATTTCTGCCACATTTGTTCCTAACACGACGATTAGAGTGTGAAACTCGGTGTGCGTTTTCTCCCCACTCCGCCAAAGGACAAATAACAAAATAAAAGGTGGCACTGGCGATCGATGAATCCCTTAGGAGAGAAGACGCTCTCCGTGGCAATATATATATATATACTCATAGAAAAAGATCTCCAACACAATACATGCTCTTTATGAGCCGAAGAGACTTTTAAAAATGAATTTTAAAAAGCCCCTAGAGATCGAGAAAAACACTGGGCAGCTGCATAGCTTTCCCGCATTCGTTCTTTCCCTAGGGGTAAAAAAAAAAAAAGACACCTACCCAACAGACAAAAGAGGCCACTTCACCAGTGACACACCCACACCGAGACACTTACAACAACAGAGGGACCCCCCCCCCACCACGCGCGCCTTTGCACCCCTCCACCAGATACCTTCGCTCCGATCTGGTTCCCGCATTGGCCCGCCTGGATGTGCACGATCTCACGCATGGCGACGGCTTCACTTCGGGCTCACACCCACTCACTAGCCGGTTCTGCCTCCTGGCTGACGCCCCGTCCCCGCTAGCACCGGTATATGGCAATAAGAGAACACTTCCACCCCGGCTTTTGCTTTTATATGGGCAGGGTTCGGGCCCCGCCCTTATGCAGCCGAAACCCCGCCCCTTCCACCCACCTCCTTCCTCCCCGCTTCGGGTGATGTAATGCGGACGGAGAAGTGGGCTGGGTCTCAGGGCCATTCCTCCCCCCCCCCCCCAAATGCACCCACACACTAAAAAGAGCACCGACCAGCAGAAGAGCTGCCCGAACGGGGGGCGGGGGGGCGGCGGAGCAAACCCTTTTAGGGAAGGCCAGCCTGGAGTTAGACGGCGAGAAGGCGGTGGGTTGCCATCTTTTCCCCCGGGCCCTGTTCTTTGCTCTTTAAGAACAGCCTCATTTTCAGAAATGAATCGGGTCCTGTTTGCCTTGCCCGCTGCTTTTCATGCCAGGAAAACTTGGCTTGCTGATAAGGAAGGGCGCCGGGAAAGTAACAATAAAATCATCATCATCACAACCAATACAAATAGCCGTCGTTGTTGTCATCGTCGTCTGTGAAGAGCAGAGAGCCGTGAGAAAGAGCAGAGCAGCACTGACAAAAGTGCACTTTTTTTTCCCTATGGGGGAGGAAAAAAAAACTAACAAAAAGGACTAGACTCCTCGCCCCGCCCCCCCGCCCCCTGGAAACCTCCTGTTTAGAGGTTTCCATTTCTGATCCATTCCTGGATCATCTTTGGCCTCTCCTTCCTTGTCCGCCAGTCATAGGCGTTTTTTTGTTCTTTCTGCGTTCCTGCGACGAAGCGCCAAAAGCCTCGCGGCTCTGCGAGCAAGAAGAGGCGGCGGCGATCAGAAGGCGAGGGAGGGAGGGGGGGGGGAGAGAGAGAACGTGTGTGTGTGGGAACGATCTCCCTTTTCCTCCTGGCCTGCTCCGCTACCAATCTGGCCTTGACCCCAAGGCTCTCTTGCCTGGGAATTTAGCACTTTAGTTTTAGGCCTTTTCTCTCTCTTTCCAGCCGGGAGAAGAAAGGCTTTGTTCTCGGCTCCCACCGGGAAGAAAATTTTGAGCTACTCGGTGGAACTAGAAGGGGTGGGGAGAGAAGGGGACGCTGCTGCTGCTGCTGCATTGGGCTTCCGCATCCCTCGACAGTCGCAGAAACCGCGCCCTCGTCCGTCCTCCTTCTCTCCCTCCCTCCCTCCCTCTCTCTCTCTCCCTTCCCCCCCCCCCGCAATCCTTTTGTTTCTTCCGAGGAGCACCCGCCTCTTTTTGCAGCCGCAAAGGCGGCAAGGTGGCCGTGCGTTGGGGCGGGGCCCCTGCCGCAGTTGCGCCTCTTCTTGCCTCGCCACGTGCGCCCCGCCCCGCCGAGAAACGAGTCACTCGGGGCTTGAAGGGGGGGGGGGATCGTTCCTGCCAGATGAGATCCCCTCCGTTTCTTCAATCCGAGCTACTGCCTTTTGGCTTCCCGGAAGGAAGTGCCCCCGATGATGGCAGCCAGGAGTTGGTGGCTTGGGTGGGTGTCCATTACCCATCCCCGTGGCTTTGCCTGATCGGGCCTCTTGGGGGTAAAATCTGGGCAAGGCTGGAGCTCAACGGAAAAATGGGTAATTTGAACACCCTCCTTGGCTGGATGAGCGATTACTTGCGTGTAAATCCGTTGCGGGTGGACAGAAAGACAGCAAACCGTTTGAGGGATAACGCATAGGATCACATTTGTAAGAATGGGGCGTCATGACTGGGAGAGCCGTAAAGCCAGGCGCCCCTTTTCATCTCTGAACTGCGAGCCTTCAAATAATCGGGGATCAACCCTCTCGTCCCGCCCAACACGCCCCTTCCCCCCCCCCGCTTTAAACCCACAAACCTCAAAATGACAACCAAGCCAAACTTTATTATCATATTGGGGTACCGAAGGGGGAGGAGAGAAGGTGGATTCACGCCAGAAAACTCATTAAAGAATGAATGGACTGAAAAAGCTGCTATCTCCTGCCTCAAAAAGAAAAAGATTTTTTTGGGATCCGAGAGGTTTACATTCCATTGACCAAAAACACAGAAGGCGTTGTGCATAATCGGCTCCTCTCTCTCTTTCTCTCGGCATTCATGGGCAGTGAGCCCTATTGCTAACTGCTCTTCTCCCCTCTTCCACCCCTTGCTTTGGTTTTCCTTTCCTCTCTCCGTCCGTGCTTCCTGATCTCTTTAAAAGAGTCGCCTGATGTGTTCTGGATACGGATGAGGTCAAACCGCTTACCGTATTCTAGGGGAAAACGGGCTACATTTCCTGCAGCGCAGCCAGCAGCTGCTTTTGAGAAATAGAATCGCTGTGTGTGTATGCGTGCGTGCATGAATGCGTGCGTGACTCAGGGCTGCCGGTTGGCTTCTGCCAGATCGTGCTGCCGGGGTCGTCATGAGGAGGGGGAATCCTGCCCCTCCGAGCTTCTCCTGCTCCCACCCGCGGGAACAGACGCAGATCAGGCTCGGGAGGGTGGTGCGGGTGGTGGTAACAGTGTGATGATCTGCGGTACATTTGTCTAGAGAGAAGGGCGGGGGTGGCCAAGGTAAGGATGGCCTGAATTGTATCAGAGACTGGTGGATTCCAGACCGGTGTTTCTGTAAGCTCAGCGAACAGGAGCTGATCTGAAACCTGTTATTCTTACCCTTCCCCTGCTCTTCTGTGGTGTTCAAACACTTGTGCTATGGATTTCATAGCTGTTGCGCATCTCTTAAATGCTGATCTTGGGCGTGTTCATCTGGAAGGAAGAAAACCCACTGAATTTAATCGTACATAAAGATAGATTACTTTGCAGCGATTACGTAGAGACCATGGGTCTTGGCTTTCAAATAAATCTCGGCCGGTGTGTGCGCGTTTAAATCTCATTGAATGCAGTGGGACTGACTTAGAAATAAAATAGGGTGGTTCGTTATCTGAAATGTAATGCCTCAACCCCCTCCCCCACTCGTTAAGAGCTCAACCACTATTTACTTATTTATTAAAATGTATATCTTCGCTTTGATGGATCCCGCATCCCCATTTTATCCTTGCAGTCTTCACAGTTTTATCTCTTATGTTTATAATAATTCTGTGAGATAATTGGGGTGAGAATTGAGGACTGGCTCAAGGTCACTCGAAGAGCTTTCTGGCTAAGTCTGGATCTTAACTGGTTTTCTACCCCAAATTGGTTTGTACACGATTGGTGTTTAATATTTTGAGGTCTTGATTATTATGATTGACATATATTATTCAATCAATATGTTTCTTTTTAAAGCAGCAAATCTCTGCTTTACTGCTTTAAAATCCCAACAGTATAATTTTCCAGAAATGTTCTTTATTCCATCCATAGTCACTGAATAATTGCCTCTCTTGTGCCTCATTTCTTATACAGTTCAATACTGCTATATATTGATTGTTCAGCTCAAATGGGATACTCTTTCTTCCCTTGAGGCAGTTTTGCCCCTTTATTTTGAAATCCACCTCTTTTTGAAATATTTTTTTCCTAGATATGAGAGCACTATGAAATAGTTCCATAATAATAGTTTCATTCATTGGCCACAATTAGTACATAAGTATAGCTATCACTTTAATGGGAGAATTATGTGTATATATGTTATATATATATGTTATCTGCTTTTATACATAGACATATATATAGGATATCAGATTGGCTGACTTCCAAGCAAAATCACATAATAGAATATATAGCTAGACGGAATGGTTGGGAATATTCTGAAGAGTATATACATATTTCGTTGTTTAGAACAGGGGTCTCCAAACTTTTCACAGTGAGGGCCACATAATATATTTTTGAGGGCCAAAGGTATGCCTGTGTGTGCATGTGTGCATACGCACTCCTGAACTCCCGCCTACTTGCACGCACACATTTCTCTTTGAAGATAATATCTGCCTACTGGAACAGCTTGACTCACTGTGTAATGCATATCCACTAAAAAAAAAAAAGTCCAAATGAGTCCAGTGATTCTGTTCCCAGGTAAATAAGAACAGGATTGTAGACTAAATGTTGAAGTCTTAGTGAGGGCCAACTAATATCTCCTTCCAACTGTCCCAGTTTTGCACTGATGTTATCTTGCAATTATATATCCAAGGAGTTGTATCTATTTGAAATGTATAAAAGGAATAAACCTGGTAGGATGTCTCATTGAGAACAATGTCTCTAAAGTTTTTACATGCCTCTGCAATCCCATACACACTTAGAGGCAAGGGGAATGATTTGTTTGAAATGTGGTGCTGGAGGAGAGCTTTGCAGATACCCTGGACCGCTAGAAAGATGAATAAGTGGGTCCTAGACCAAATCAAGCCTGAACTATCTCTGGAGGCAAAAATGATGAAACCAAGGCTGTCGTAGTTTGGGCGCATCATGAGAAGGCAGGATTCTCTGGAAAAGACCAAAATGGTGGGAAAAGTGGAAGATAGCAGGAAAAGAGGAAGAGCAAATATGAGATGGATTGACTTCCTAAAGGACCACAAACCTGAGTTTACAAGAGCTGAGCAAGGACATTGAGGACAGGACATTTTGGAGACAGATAGCTCATTCATAAAGTTACCAGAAGTCGGAGGCAATTTGAACATACATAACAATTACAACACACCTGGCTGCTTGGAATAAAACCCACTGAAGTCACTGGAATTTCTTTCTGAGTTGACAAGTCTAGGATAAGAACAGCTGCTAACTGTATCTTCCTTATCTTACCATGGCTCTCAGTTTTGTCCCTGGATAGGGACAACTGTATAAACATGTGTGAGAAGAATGAGAAAGGTACACCAGTGTAATCGGTTGAGTATTTTAGATTTCCTCATAGAATAATGCTGTGGCACGTCTTCAGGAATAAGCCCTATTGAGCTGCATGGAGTTCACGTCCAGATATATATGTAGAATATGTGATGTCAAGAAATAATTGAAAAGATTGTTTGAATATTTAAAAACTTAATAACTACAATCGGAAAATTGACCTTTTTTTCACATGACCCAGGAATGACTAAGAATTATGATCACATGTATTTCTATCAAATCTAAACAAAATGAAAAAAAAAATGTTTCATATGAAAACAGAAGTGATTTATTTTCCTGAATCTGCAGAGTGATAGTCAAAAGATCCAGATACATGCAGTATTGGTGTTTTTTTTTCTTTTAATTTAAAATGACACTGTTACTACTACTTTTTTAAAAATTTATTTTCTCACACAATTTCTGCATTTCCCCCTTCCTACAGTTTCTTGGCACAGTGAAGGGAAACAATACATTCTTAGAGGGAACAAATTAAACCCAACTTTCCACATATATTGAGAGCCCATTGTGTTTAATAGTAATTCCCTGTTGTTCTCAGTGAGACATCCTACCAGGTTTGTTCCTTTCATACGTTTCAAATAGATACAGCTCCTTGGATATATAATTTCATGGTCCCTGGTTTAAGCTGGGGAGGTTGCTACAACTCTTGATTTTTATTTATGTATAATTCTTCATTTATTTCAGCTTTCTTTTTCTAAGAGGCCTGATCCTTCCAGAGCGACAGCCTACCTCCTTCATTGAAACTCAGCCCACAGCCCTGACTGGCTCATTCTGGCTGCACATTCAATCAAACGCTGCCTTCTGCAGTTTCCTAGGCAACCAGCCTAGCCTTGGAAACAAGGCTGCATTTAAAAAAGGATCATCCTTACACCCTGTAACATTTTCAGTTAGATGTAACATTGCTTAAAAACTGAGAATATGGAAAACAGCAGCTATGTTAAAATGATGAAATTATCTTTCCTGTATTTCTTGTGTAAGTTAGGGGAGCTGTCTTGAGAGCTTTTCTTGAAGATAATACCCTAATTAAATTCACTTTGCTCTTGTTCTTTTTGCATTGGTGTAGACAGCACCAAAATGGAGAATTTAAAGGCCTTGATCCATCAGTTTCTGCATCGGTCCAAACTCATCCCAAGCTTCCCTGTCAGCATGTCATAAAAGGCTGCATCTGTCTTGAGTAATGATGTTTTAGAAGAGGTAGCCATGTTAGTCTGTGCAAGGACTACAGGAAAAAAAGAAAAGAAAAAGAAAAGGACAAATGAAAAGGCTCAGTCCCACCACCCTCACAGGCAAGCTTGTGAGGAGGGCCTTCTCTGTTGCTGCTCCCAGACTCTGGAACTCCCTCCCACCGGAGACCAGGCTGGCCCCATCTTTGCTGTCCTTCCGCAAGCAGGCAATGACGTGTCTCTTCAGGCAAGCTTTCCATCAGTGACTTGCTGTTTAAGAGTGGTTTTTAAATGGGATGGTTTGTATTTTTGCTTTTAAATCTGTTTTAGTAATGTTTTAAGCTAATATGTATTTAATATAGTGTTTATTTACACTAGGGACATGGTGGTGCTGCGGGTTAAACCGCAGAAGCCTCTGTGCTGCAGGGTCAGAAGACCAGCAGTCGTAAGGTCGAATCCATGCGATGGAGTGAGCTCCCGTTGCTTGTCCCAGCTCCTGCCAACCTAGCAGTTCGAAAGCATGCAAATGCAGGTAGATAAATAGGTACCACCTCGGTGGGATGGTAACGGCGTTCCGTGTCTAGTCGCGCTGGCCACGTGACCATGGAAACTCTTCGGACAAATGCTGGCTGTATGGCTTGGAAACGGGGATGAGCACCACCCCCTAGAGTCGGACATGACTGGACTAAATGTCAAGGGGAACCTTTACCTTTATTTAATTATTTTTAAATATTTGTATAACATACTGTTTTTAGCTTTTAAATATTGTCTTTTTTAAATGATAGAAGTCACCTTGGGTCCTTTTTTAGGAGAAAGGGGATAACAATATTTTAAATGAAAGAAAGAAAGAAAGAAAGAAAGAAAGAAACTAATTTAAATAGCAGCCATCAACCCACCAGGTTAATTTAGAGACAGTGGCCAAAGTCCTGTTGAATAACTACGGAATGTGTGTGCAACTCAAGGTTGTACCCATGATAGCTGTGCTAGCACTAAGGAGGAAGCACTTACACTTGCATAACTTTACATTACCTTATGTAATGTAACCTTATTATAAAGATTTATAATGGGCAGATTCTCCAAATAGGAATAAGAAGAGTTCTCCATCTAGTGGACAAACAAGTCATTGTGTCTCTAGTCTAATACTTATGCTCTGAGATGCAACTTATTTACCATATATTATTATTATTTTTTTTAAAGTAAGTTCTCAAAAGTAGTGGCAATAGTCAGGAACTTTAATGCATGTAATCTGTGTTCTATTTTGTGTCTGCATGTGGTTTTCTTGTTATTGTGTGCCATCAAGTCACTTCCAACTTACTGTGACTTTACCACAGATTTCAAGGTATGTGAGATGTTCCAAAAGTATTTTAGCAGTGCCAGCTTCCAGTGGGTTTCCATGATTGAGTGGGGATTTGAACCAAGATCTCTTGAGCCATCATCCAAGACTTTATCTACTATACTACATTGGCTCTTACATTTGGGTTTCTTACAAACAAACATTTGGCAATCTTTATTTTATTTAAAATATTTTTATCCCACCTTTCTCCTTAAAAGGAACCCAAGGTGGCTTGCATCATTAAAAAGACAATATTTAAAAGCTAAAAACAGTAAATATACAAATATTTAAAAAGAATTAAACAAAAATTACATTAAAAACGATAATAAAATCAGTACTAAAACACATTTAAAAGAACAGAGCACAACAATCCAGTAAAAAAACCCTTTCAGACCACCAGTTTAGCAACATTAATCATAATAGGTTACTCACTTCTGCTCACTATACTGACACTACACACCAATTTTATTCATTATATGCCAGCTAGACAGTAAAACAACAGGTCTAGCCCTTGTGGCTTGATCAAAGGCGGGGTGAGGAACATTTGGCCATCCTTAATTGTCAACTCTGTATTGTCCAGTATTGTCAACTCCAGCTGGTAGCAGTTCCTTCGGGTTTCAGGCAGGATTCTTTTGTAGTCCTGTCTATAGAGATCTGACATTACTTCAGGGTCTTCCTCCCAAGTACTAAGCAGGCTCTACTGCTTAGCTTCTGAAGTCAGATGAGATTGGGTATGTTCAGGATGGTATGGTGGGTTTCCATGAGCCCTACTCAGCATAGCCAATAGTTGGAGGTTATGGAAGTCCAAAACATTTGAAGGGCCAAAGGTTCTCCATGCCTGGAGAAGGGATTTGAGAGACAGAAATCAGGAGACAAAACCTTTCATGGTAGATTTAAATTATTGCATTATTTCTAGATGTACCTTCCAAATGGATGGTTCTTGGTTTTAAAAGAGGGGATGTACTTTAAAACAAGTAGGTCTGGACCTAGGCACATCATCCTGCCACTGATGATATACATCATTTTCATCAAATGCAGGTGAGGCAGCGGCTGTCCTGAACCAGCGCTTGGGCACATTCATGGGTTGGATGAAGGCCAATAAACTGAGCCTCAACCCAGGCTTGATAGAGGTCCTGTTGGTAGGTGGCTTATCTGACCTTACTAAGCAGTGCTTAACCTTCTCTAGATGGGTTTAGCTCTTTGCTTGAAGGAACAAATTTCAAGAACAAGTTACTTGAAGCCCAAGTGGGGCATCTTTTATCAGCTTTGTGCGATGTCTTAGCAGCACAGAATGTCTTTTATCGGCTTTGGCTGATATTCCATCTTCCACCCTACTTAGAGAGAATAGCTTAAGTGCTGTAATCCACATACTGATTACTGCAGTGCATTACGTGTGGAGCTGCCTTTGAAGATGATCTGGAAACTTCAGTTAAACTCAGTCAATAAGCATAAATAAAAGATGTTGGCTTCCCAGCACACAACTTCAACACAGGTTGAGTACAACAGCCTCACAGTGTAATTATCTCTGCTTAAAGAAAGTATCATTGAGTTCAATGGGGCTTACTGAGGTGAGTGGGGACTGTAGCTCTAGATTCCCAAGGTTCACATGGCCAATCTCGAACAACTGCTAGAGATACAGCCCAGCCATATTTGCCTGTTGTAGAAAAAACAGCAGGTGGACTGATTGTCACCTTGAAGACTGATATATTTTATTTGCCATAAATAACATATTTATGGCCCACTGTTTTTTCTCAGCTGAAACTATAAGCAGTTATGCACAAGTTAATAGCAGGAACAGCTACTTTGTACAAATTTGGACACAGAGAGCAGTTTCACCCTTTGAATTAAATCTAATGTTTGGCTACAGTCACACCAGGGAAATGTTCCCCACTTCTAATGATACTTTCAACAGGTATCTCTGTTGTAATGCATCGCAGTCACATGGTATATATACCTGGATGAGGGTCCCAATATGTTTTAACGTTACCAATTAATTTTCTTCAGTTTGAATTGTTATGTCCCTCTGTGCTGTGGTACGGATTTATTTTCTTTCTTGTTTTATGGGGCACATTCTTTGCAACCCTCCTCTTAACCCGATAGTAACTCCAACAGTCCCATTGTGCCCCAGGTCGTCTGGGAAAGAATCCATGAAGGAGGGAGCTGTGACAAGTCTTTCCAAATATGAGAGTACACTGGGGAGGGAGGCTGGGAAAAGGGGAGCAGAGGTGGAAAAGGGAGAACATGAGTAATGTTTGCTTTGCGTGCTCCTCTAGGAGGGCGAAGCAGTAGTCTTACCTTTCTAACTTTGAGGATGGGGGTGAGGTGAGGAGGCAAGAAGAGCTCATGCACAAGATGCCAAGGGCGAAGGAAGCATTGCACTGGTAGCCTCTTTGCTGAGCAATATCACTGGTTTGGAAGCTGGAAGTGGGAGGACCCCCAGGGGAAGTGAAAAGCATGCTGTGGTGGTGGTGGTGAAGGAGGAGGAGACCCTTCTAACTGCTCTTCCAGGTGGACACTTCCCCTCCCAGGTCAGCCTCCCATGTTGGCGGTTTGACGGGAACCCTGTAGGAGCGAATGCGAGGCTCATGCCCTTCAGTGAGAGGGAGGGAAGGAGGAGGAGAGACGCTTCATTTGTGCCCTTCTTCCCTCTTCTTCCATTTCCAAGAGCGTAGGAGTGGAACAGGAAGCTCCGTTTGCTCAGCTTTGTTTTTGACAGCCGAGTGCACCAGCCGCTACAGGGCAGCGTTCCTGGCCTCTCCTCCAGCCGACCTGTTTCATCTTTCGACATGACTTTTTCCTGAGAGTCCCCCCCCCCTCTCCTGGCTGCTGGTCTCTGTGCCCCATCGATTGCCCCATCCTATCTGGCAAAAGAACAAGGAGGGGCTATCAGGGGGAGGCGGGACAGCGCATGATCATACTGTAGTTCACAGATGTTGTCCCATGGTTCCCCCTCACCACAGCACCCAGAAACCCAAGTCCTTTGACAAGGAAATAAACTGGTAGGAGCTTGTACACATGCTATACCACTAAGGAATATATCGAAACACCACTGGAACAAAAATAACACAACCCTCCCGGACAGTGGGAAATAAACTGCAGTTACAGCATTGGCTGAAAAAATGTTTCAATCATGGCCGTGCAACATGTGATCACAAATTTAAGCAGCAATCTAACTAGGCAATAAGTAGAAAACATTTGCTTTGTGTGATCATGCCCTTAGTCCTACTTAATTTGGATCTTAATCAATGGGGTTTAAGTGAGGTGTAATTAGACAGAAGGAAAATCTGCATTGACCTTCTGGGGACTGGCACCTGCTGCAAAGAAGTACTAAAGCCTTTTTGCCCCCACCCCCCGAAAGAGTTAGGAGACAAGGGGTGCTTGGTTAAGCAGACCTGACACCTCTGTAAACGCCCCTTTGCTTCCTCTCTCCCCACCAGCATCCCTGCACACACCTGCACTGCTTTCCTACATCAGTACAAGTGATCACACTGCCTGAACCAATGTGGATGCATTTGCTTGCAAAAAAAGTAGAAGCCCCAAGCAGCAGAGCAAGAAAAAGTATGGATGGGAGAAGAGGTCCAGGCTGATTCACATTGACCTCTAGGTCATGTAGTCAGTGGAAAATAATAGAAATTTGATCCTCTCAATACTGGAGCAATTCCTGTGTTATTTGTCAATGCAATCACCCCCTTAGATGTGACTAACAACTTTCCATATATTTCAAGGGCTCTGCCCTATATAGGACTAAAGTAGGATTTTGCCAGGATTTTGCCTGGTTTAACTAGAAATCTATTGTTCACCTACATCTTTCAGATGGAAATGACTCAAAGACATGCAAGCTTTTGAGTATTCCAGAACTCATTAGGCTATGGCGAAAAAAGAGAACCACCCCCAAATTAGGTCACTTTGTATCATTGAGTTTTGGAACTAAACTCAGTGCCAATAAATCTTGTGCAGAGACTCACTGGGGAAAGCATGCTGTCGAGTAGTGCAAGATCAAAAACTCCTACCCTATAAACTGCAATAGGAGACGATGGGAAAGCTGGTAATTCCAAATGATCTCTCTGTTGCATATACTATTATTTATTATGATTCTATTTATTACATTTTTACTCTTTGTGCTCGTAACAGCACCCAGAGCAGCTTAGATATCATTATGTTGTCAAGTATGTCAAGTTCTCAGGCTCTGGTGTCAATAGTAAAGCCACCAGAGATAAATGTAGTTGTAGAAGAAGGAGCCCTATTTGTGCAAGCATTACAGGCAAAAACAATATAAAAATAAAAAGTAAATTAAAAAGACAAAGCCGTGGTGGCAGCTTAAAGACTTATATTTTAATGCGAGCTTTTGTGGATAAAATCCACTTCCTCAGACATAAGAGAGAGATAAAATGGCAAATATTTATATATGACATCAAAATACAGAGATCGTGGTTGGTATGTCAATGGGTATTTAACAGTGGGGTGATAGCCTGTTTTGATAAGACTCCTGCAGTATCTTTGTAACCCCATCCCTTCTGCCAACAGGTCATGAACCATTTATTTCTCCTCCCATTTCTTTGTACCATGAACCACCCATTTCTCCTCCGATTCCCTTGTGTAACCAATGTTATAAAAGTCCTAGTATTCCTGTGCAACACACGGTTGTTCCTGCCTACACTTGGAGGCATGACTTCCGTCACGCTTTTTATTTAGCTAAATAAAACAGCGACCATTTGAACTCTCTCTCAAGTCAAGATTTATTGGCAATTAATTTTGACTTGGAAAGTCTAGAGGCTAGCCCGGACTCAACATAAACTTTAGACTTTCGTATTTTCTTCAGAGTGCCAATACGAAAGTTGTCCGCGATATAGCAAAATTCATATCTAAGGCGATGGGCATAAGATCTCACTACATTGATCAAATAGGGGTTCCCTGCAGGGGTGACTCACTGAATTAAAATATGTACATGTTGTTTTATATTTTACTATTGAAATGTATTTTATCTCTTTTTAGCTGTTTACTTTGGATCTGTGTGATTTGTATGCTTTTTGATATGGTTGAAATGACTAATCAAATAAATAAATACTAGAAGACTCCTGTGGTATGATTAGGAACAAAGGCTCTTTATCGCTCAAAATGTATCAATTAGCTATTCACGGATGGATGCCTATTAGGCCCAAATACTGTTAGTGATCACTGTTCAGCTAACGATCACAAATGGTACTTTTTGCATTATAGTTCCTCCGACCTTCCTCCACCCCCCCCCCACGCCCCAGAATAAAACCATGCGTTTACCCAGCAATAGGTCTAACTTGGATTCAGAAGAAATTCCTTATTCAACCGAGGAAACGGCTCCATGCATCTTTTGGAAGAGCTGTGGTTCACGCAAGTTTATGTCCTGGGCGTCCACGTGGGGAGGAGGCGGGGAGGAAGGGACACCCCTCTCCTAACCCAAATTTATTATTTTAAACCCTAGACAAACACGCTGTGCTCTAGCGGTGCACCGGATTTGTGCCAGTTGGGCCTTCCCCGCCAGAAAAGAGGCCCGTGGACACGCTTCTCTTATGCCGAATAATATCTGCGCATTGCACTTCTTGTCGGTGCTTTTGCAACGCCGGCCGCCCACGCCGCTGGAAACCGGCAAAAAAGGAAGCCGGAAGAAGGTAAAAAGAGGCGTTTTAAAGACATCTCTCGGCGGGCGCGATTCGGGAGGAGCCTGACCCCGCCTCGCGCCAACTGAAAGTGAAAAAGACCCGCCGGGGGTAACGGCGGCGTCAGCGGTCCTGCTTGTCGCTGCGCTCGGCGATCCATTGCTTCTGCCTACTCGCGGCAGCCCCTCCCCTTGGCCCGGCGGTAAGGTCCTGCCAAGTCATGGCGGAGCCGCCGGAGCCGGGACAGGATGCCGCCGCGCGGGTCGGGGCTCCGGCCGACAGGATCTCGCTGCACCATTTCTGCGCCAGCCTCCGCGACCACCTGGTGCATTTCCACGCCATGCGCCTGCGGGACTCACTCTTCCTTTGGGTCGGGGCGGGCCCCGAGCTCAGCAACCTGGCCGTAGCCATGTGCACCCCCCGCGTGAGTGCCCAGCGACGACACGGCCTCGGAGCCCTTGCCCCGGGCGCCCGGGAGGAGCACGGAGAGAAGGGGCGGCGGTACTGGTGGTGCTGGTTGCCTTTCGGGGCGGACCGACCTTTCCCCAGTTCCTGCGCCGATGGGTCCCTACGTTGAGGACCCATCTGCGCAGGAGAGGCTGGCGTGGGTGTGACATAAAAACGTTCAGCATGGTGTGTAGATCTGTGTTGCTGGACTACAACTCTCAGAGCCCGGCCGGCAGCTGTACTACCTGAAGGATTCTGGGAGTTGTAGTCCAGAAGCAAATCTGTGCATCTCATTGGCCGTATTCACTCGGGAGAAAAAACCCTCTGATTTTAATGGGGTAGTGATGTTGTTATTTCTATGGCTCAGGGCGGAGCAACACCACCACAATCGTTATTGTGGTGGTGCTTTTTTATGAGATGTCTTTTAAATGTTTGGTCTCCTCTCCATATGTTGGACTGTCTGAAGTCTCCATCAGCTGTAGCTGGCAGGGAGGACAGGATCACAGGAGAGTTGCAGTTGGACAACATCATCTGTCCTGGACTTAAAGGAAGGGCACTTTAAGACAATCTCTGCCCTGGGAAGCCCCACTTTTTCAGTGCCTTATTTTTAGGTCTGTCATCATGTTGTCATCATTACCTGGCAACTCTTTACTACAGATGGTGATAGCATTCTTGTGTGAGCTTCCCTCCATGATTCTTTAGCGGAGAGACTAAGGAATTTTTCTTCTTGCTCAGGAATTCAATTTAAATTCCATTCTCTTATTACATTCTGGTTCCAAAAAAGTAGCTCTTCAGGATTTGAGGCAGTTCCTTGTCTAACCCTATCTGGAGAGCTCTTTTATTTTCTGGTTGTCTCCTATCCAGGTACTAACCAAGCCTAACATTGCTTAGCTTTCAACATTGGACAGGATTGGTATGTTCAGGGGAATTATGTTGCATTCACCTTGAGTTCTGTTATATGCTTGTAATGTATCTACACTGCACAGTTTCAACAGTTTGATGCCACTGTAACTGCCATGGTTTCCTTCTATGAAATTCTGGGATTTGTAGTTTGGAAGGATACTTGGGATCCTGAACAGCTGTAGTGTTGTAATTCAGGGGAATACACTAAAGATCCCTAACAGAGAATCACAAGTACCTCACCAGACTACAAATCCCAGAATTCCACAGGATGAAACCTTGTCAGTTAAAAGTAATAGCAGATAGCTGTACTGATATAGTGCTTGTTGCTGTTATGTGTCATCAAGTGGTAACTGACTTACACTGACCCTAGTGGGGCTTTCAAGGTGATATATTTAAGGAGCGATTTTACCAGTTTGATCATCTCAGTGAGTTTCTGTGGCTAAGCAGGGATTCAAACCTAGGCTTCCTGAATCCTAGTCCATCACTGCATCCACAACACCACACTGGATATCCAGTATAGTGTCCATACGCTCTTAAAATCCATGGCTCTGACTGGTAAATTTTCCCCAGCAGTGCTAGGAGAGCAGCAGCCTCTTCCCTGCCAACAGTTCACTTTTGCCAATCAATGTGACTTTTTATTTTCAAGTGCTGGAATAGCTGTAGCATTGAAAACAGTCTAGACACAAATATTCTTACCCTCATGGGGCCAGTTTAAGCTATATTGAATCTACATAGGCAAAAATAATGGCTTTGAATGTTTGTATGCTTATGAATCAAGCATGTGGCACTTTAAAAACTAACTCATGCAGAGTCACCCAGAATTCCATATATATGAGAGTATGCAGGGATGAGAATGGAATTACACATAGGGACACCAGAGGCAAGTAATGCCCACAAAAACAATGATAGTGACTGTCGCGATTTGACCCTTTTTGGATCCCACACCTCTGGAACCTATGTGGCGTTGGACCCACTCGTGCCTTGGTCTGTCCACCTAGACTCAGACCTCAGAGCACACCAGGGCAAAACTGATCTCTTTCCTTTCTTCCACTGCTGCCACCAGGAGATCCCTAGATCCCCATAACTCCTTTAGAAAGAATCAGGTCCACTCTTTAATGAAATAGAAAGATCTTTAGTTTATTTGCTTATTTGTTTCAGTATTTTAATATTCAGTTCTATTCCTTCTCCCTTCCAGTCACTGGTCAATCACTTCTCAGATCTCCTACTATATTTTCATCAGTCTAATCACAATCACATAAATCTCTGAACTCTCTAATCAAACTCCTTCCAAAACTCTGATCTGATCTCCTCTCCCCCTCAGGCTCTGCCTCTTATACTCTGCCTCTTGGCTCCGCCTCTCAGCAACATAAATATGCATAACTCACTCTAACTAAACCTGAGCCATGACCACATTTAAAGGAGAACGCTACAGTGACAGTTACATCATTAGTGCTGACCATTTTCAAAGCATTGCAGCCACCTCAAGTAATAGCTCAGCAGTATCAACCTGTCATGTAATGTCATTAAGTTATTCAGTGTGTTACTTTTACTGCTAGAAATGGGAAAATAGGCCTGAGGGATTGTCTATGTATCAAAATAACTTGGCTGATTTAAAGTACTGTGAACCTTAACCAGTGGAAGGAAAGCTTTGGTGATCTGCTTTAGGCAGCATATTGTCTTGATCCTCACGGTTGGTTGCAATTTCCTAATCACCACATTGGGAGATGAGTAGGTACTTGAGCCCCTTATATTGTCATGGATGGGCAAGAGCAACTTTTGGCCTTTCAAATGATCTTGGGTTCCAAAGTCCATCATCTGTCCCTGTTGGCAAGGCTGGCTTGGGCTGAGAGGTATTGCAGAGGTGGCTTACGGTTTGAGGGCAGGACATCTCATCCCAAGAGGGTGTGTTTGCAAGCACTGGCTTGCTTAGATCACAGGTGGCTGGTTAGTCCAAAAACATCTGGAAGCCTACATGTTGCACCCCCATATGTGGCAGATCATATTATTAATTCCAATAGCACTGCTTGCCGGAGGAGATAGGAGGGCAGAGCTGGCCGTTTTAAGTTTTACTGGTCCCTGTGTTTCTGTCCTTCTTGTGTGGCCTGTTGCTAAAGAGCAGGTGGATTGGGGTTGTGTGTGTGTGTCTGTGTGGTATCTGTAAGCAAGTTTAGGCCAGGATTTTGAAGTGTTCCAATTGATAGCATTACTGATATAAGTTATATTTTAGGGTAACAAAGTTGTAACATTGTATTTTTAAAATGAAATGACAAATTGGGTTATTTTTGCATTTAAGTGCATTTCTTCAATAGTTATGAACATGTAACTTTCAAAATAACAAGCAATACTAACAAGTATCTATTTTTATAAGAACAATTAATAACTAACAAGTTACTTTTTAAAAAGCAAGCTCCATATTCTAGCTCTAGTACCCAAAGTCTATGGGTATCATTGCTCAGACATTATAGTTCACTGGTGGTACGTTTCAGTGCTTAAAGCAGAGAGCTGATGATGACAGTAATAAGTATTCTTAGGTTTTCTGTTTTAGAGATCCTGTAGTAAATAATTCCTGGGTGAATTGATCCAGGGTGGCTTTGTTGACTGGATTTCTTCATTGGTTGGATTTTACAATTTGAGGAAATGCACAATGTAAATCCTTGAGTTTGAAGTCTTTGTCCAGTCTTTGAACCTGAACAGATATGATTGCATCATAGGGCTTGGCTGTAGACTGCGATGGATAGGGTGGAGAGTCAACTTTGTGGTGTGCTCTAGTTGTAGTCCATAGGCATTTCAGTATCATGTGATGCTTACATGCCTGTTATGCGGTCACACAGTTTTGGGGCGACACCTGCTCCTCAGAGATTGAAAGTAACTTCTGAATTGCTTAGGCTGCTGGAGCAAAAGCAGTGAACAAGATTTTGGTGTCCAATGTCCTGTTGTAACATTGCTTCCTCTTTGGGGAGCAAGGTATGCATATATAATAAAAGAATTGATCCTAGGAGACTGGGGCAGAAAGCTACTAACTGAACCTTTGCTTTGTTTCCAGGACTCCATTCCAGCATCTACCTTACTGTTTGGTGATGCCTCTGATAGTACCTCCAGTTCTTTAGCACAAAGGTTAGGTATGTGCACATAAATCTTTTAAATGTTATGTGTGGGGACACAATCCTTCAGATGTTGAACTGCAGCTCCCACCATTCCTCACCATTGGCTGGCTCTGATGGGAATTGGCATCTATCAATGTCTGGAAGGCTGCCTTTTGCCCGCTCCTGCTTTTAGTACATCCAGATGGAAACAACTCTGGGAAAAGAGATTTTCTTTAAAACTTTTTATTTCAATCCTGAAGATTGAAAAAAAAAAATCCACACTTAGAGCATTATACAGATAAAATAATTGTGTGCCATCAAATCAATTCCGACATATAATGACCCCTACCAGGATTTTCTAAGTATTTAGAAGTGTTACCAGTGCCTTCCGCTGGGGTGTCCTGGGACAGTGCAGCTTGCTCAAAGCTACACAGGCTGGCTCTACCCCTGGGAGGCACCATGGGGAATCCAGCTCCCAACCTCTGGCTCTGCAGCCAGAGACCTAACTCACTGAATTTCCCCAAATGCCAGCAGAGTAGGTGCCTGCCCCTCCCCTACTGGCTGACTCTCAGACTAATTTCTGCTCGCTGTGATAGCCTTTTGGGCCCAGTACTGGTTTTCTGTTACTGCTATAGGTTGCCTGTTTAACTGCCTCTTTTCTTCCCTAGAATATTGACGGTCCTCTGTTTTATCTTCCAGCCAGCAAGACTAAGAAACAGATTTTTGTCAGTTATAACATTCAAAATACAGACAACAGCTTCATTCTGCTTGTTGAAAATCGCATCAAGGAAGAAATGGCAGCTTTTCCAGACAAATTTTAGCTTGGTATCATTGTAATGTAACTGCCTTTTTGTTTCTATATGATTCTTTTTGTACATATATGCGTATATGGATATATATTTCACATTAAAAAGGCCAAGATCTTACTATTTTTTTCCTTTAAGTTTTGGACATTCTTTGGATAGCAGCATTCATTTTAGTATAATTCATGTTCTTTGAATTAGCGTGTGAAATGGGCATAAGAGGTGTTTCAGAGTGGCTCAGTATTCTTGGACATTATGTCATTGTTTTTTCTTTTTTTAATGGACTATCTCTGCTAATTAAAAAGACAGAATGGAAAAATAAGTTGCGAGTGAAAGAATACAATCTTTCCATCCCCTCCCCCATTTTGTGAATGAGGCAGGGCAATTTCACAATAAAAAGTCTTAACCATAAAGCAGGCCATGTCAAGTGGAGATGGTATTTTTTAGAACAAAATAGGAGCATTGTTTGGTTATGATTGCCACCTACAGGATCTCCTGAATATTGTACATATGGCTATTACCGTATTTTTCAGTGTATAAGATGCTACTTTTTCCTAAAATCATTACACTAAACATTGAGGGGTGTCTTATACACAGAAGTAAGCTGAGGAGAGAACAAAATGGCCCGTACCTTGCCTCTGTAAACAGGCTTCCTTCAATCACGAGCCTTATGGAACTGACGTCAACTGATGCTGAACACAAACCAATTAGAACACTCCTCGTTGGAGGTGGAGCCTGTAGGCTCAGATTCAACAGGGACTCCTAATGTCCGAGCGTTATGAGCCCAGAGGCTGAATATTCAAAGCTAAGTTTTCTTAACTTTTGGGTTAGAAAGGTGGGGGGGCATCTTATAAATGGGGGCACCTTATAAATGGAAAAATACAGTAAGTTAAACACACTGGTACATGCCTGAGGAAGTGGTCCTTATCCATGAAAGCCAGCATATGGTATGATTTTTTTGTTTTAGTCGTCTATAAAAGTATGAACTATTCTTGCATTTGCATGGCTATTTTTTTTCTTCATATCATCTACAGTGATCTCATTTTCTCATATGCAGTTGCTTGACGCTGCAAGTCCCATAACCCTGACGGTAGCTCATACTGTCTGGGGCAGTCCTCCAAAGCATGTCAAGGAAGATGGCTTTAAATAAATTACTGCAACCATTAAACTGCAGACACCATCCATGTGGATGTTCTGCTATGTCAGCAGAATTGTTTGAAAGAAGATAACACAGCATTCGAGTTGCTTAATTTTTTTTACAGATTGATGGATAAGTGCTGCAGGAAGCCTTTTTTGGGACTGAAGAGCAAAGGAGAATGTTTTTTTAAAGTATTGTGTATCATAGCAGCCATCAACAACTTTCAGAGCTCCAGGCGCTTCATAAGCTCGTTCCTGGAACAGCAGTATGTGGTGCTACTCCAGAGTCCCTTCACCTCCGAAATACTTTGCTTTTATTATTTTTTAAAAGGTCTCCCGTGGTTATAGAGAGCAATTTCACAATTCTGGGGGCTCCTGAGCTGTTCTAAGTGAGCTCCAGATTTGAAAAAAACACGTCAGCAAAGCAAGGCCCCAGAACATGGTGAAAGTGCCCATAGGAGAGTGCAAAGGGGCTCTTTTAGCCAATTTAAAAATAAGATAAAAAAATTAAGGATGCTGGGTTTCTGAGGGTGGGGGCAGTGTGCAGCCTGTGTCTGTACTTCTGCCATCCTGTCACTCAGGCTTGTAAAGGGTTTGAGGCGCCTTGTTTTTGCCGTATTGATCATCTTTCAGAGTTCCTGTCATGGATGAGGTCAGATCAACTTCCACGGAGGTGTGGAGTGATTCTTACAGGCAGAAATGGCTTACCTTGCATTTTCCTGTTTCAAGGATCTAAATTGATGTTAATTGTTTTTGTATCTGAATTCCTTTCTCGTTCTGAAGTACTAAGGTCAAATTACCTATTTTAAAATTATTATTATTCTTGAAAAACACCAGGCACAGTCAAAATTATAAAAACATGACAGGTATTATATAACATACAAGTTTTAATCAAAAACCTGAGTATCTGTTAAATATCAGCGCAGTATGTATGCTGTTCCTAATATTGCCACTTTTTTGTAGCTCTGATGGTGTGATTTCTGAGATCTGCAACTGCTTATAGTACTGTGTGAAATTTCTTGATATTGTTCCCAAAGCCCCCAATGACTACGGGGACCACTGAAGTGTGTTTCTTCTAGAGACGAGATGTTTCGATTGCCAGGTCTCTGCACTTTGTTAGTTTTTCCAATTCTTTATTTTCAACTCTGGCATCCCCTGGAATTGCAATGTCAATGATCCAGACATTTCTTCGTTCTATTACTACTATGTCTGGTGTGTTATGTTCAAGGTGTCTGTCTGCCTGTCTATCTAACTGTTGTAAAAAGCATGCTTAATTCTAACCATTTTTACTATGGAGAGATAGTAGTGAGCCTCCCTCCATAAACATCTCTTCACAATCTTCTTTTAACCAGTAGCATTTCTATCCTGCCTCTCTTTTAACAGTATGCTGGAGCCGCATCTGGAAGCAGGTGGGCTTGACCATAGGTCTGAAGGAGCTTTCGAAGCTAAGCAGAGCAGGGTACATAGCCCTAGTAAATGGGCCACCAGTGGGAAGAAAGACAAGCAAAGAAGTGGGATGCTAACAGGGCAACATCTTTTTATTCCTGTACATTTACATACAAAGTTGTTTCAGTAGGTACAACGGATGTAACATCATGCAGACATTTAGCTTTTAAGACTAAGTTGTTCAGTAGTTGATTTTTAAGCTTGTGCTATGAAGAAGCACCAAACTACTCGTGATCAAAAAAACCATACAATAACAACAATTAGTCAATAAAACTTCATCAGAAATTGGGGTGGGGGGGAGGGAAATCTCACCCACTACAGACATTGCACACTACTCAATTCCCCAAAAATGTTTGCACACACAGTACATTGAAAAATGAGGTTTGTTTGACTCTTCTTTTAAAAAAATCAAGTGTGAAAGATCTGCCACACTTCTTTCTGTCCCAGCTACAGATGTAACTTGAGATGACATTCAGAGTTCATTTTTTAATGGCACTTTTGAGTTTGGTGATTTTTCGTCTCGCTTTTGTTTGGCTTATAGAAGCTGGCAACATAAACAAAAAATACTTCAAGTTAAGTCACGAAACAAATACCTCCAATTATTTAGAACACACAAAGAGGAACCCACTCCTGGAAGTACAAAAAAGTATCGGTCCCATCTTTATAGTGTTTTGGTAACATAATTTGATACAGAAAGCCTTTCTTCCTCTTTTGAAGTTGTCCTGATTTTTAACTCTCATGCTGTTAAAGAAGGTTCTAAGGAAACATTTTCTACACTAAATGATTAAAAATGCCAGAGAAACGGGTTGATCTTGGCTCATAGAAAACAAAGTTTAAAAAAAAAAGTAGAAATTTGTGATCCTCCACATGATGTTGCAACTAGAACTGCCATGATCCTTCACTACTGACCATACTGGCAAGAGCTGATAAGAATTCCAGTTGAGCAATATTTGGAGGGCCAGGTGTTCCACATCCCACGTCTTGAGTGGATCATAAATTACTTAATTCTTTCCCTACTGGGATGAACTTCAAGGGGGCGTATATTTCCTTCTCTTAGAATAATGGTCTGGCTTGGTTCTTGAACGTTCTTGAACGTAGAACGCTCATGTTCCCTACATGGTTTCCAAATAGTATATGCCATCTAGCAACATACCTAGCAATGAGCAATAATTCAACTCATCCCCAATCTATTGTAGCCAGTGTCTTCAGTTGGTCCTCTAGTTGCACATTTAGAGGCTGAATTGGCATTTCATGGTTTTGGGTGGTTTCTTGTGCAATACCAGGAGCTGACAGGAGCATATGATGAAGAGCTTGTAAAAGCTGCTTTCCTGGATTGCAATTCCCAGAATCCCTCAGCCAACAGGGCCACAGGCCAGGAAAGTTTGGAAGTTATCATCCAGAAAAATAATTGTTCCCAATTCCCAACGCAACTACAAGGATGCAGCTCCTTCCGTGTAGCTTTTCATATCTAGATACCCATGGCTGCAGCTTGGGATGAAGTGTCGTAACTGGTCTGTACTTTCCTATAGTACTGAAGACTTGTTTATTGTTTAGTGCCAATAAAAAAAAAGGCACTACATTTCTGGTCAAAGCCAAATAACAAATTTTAATGAGGTCTTTGAACAGCCTGCCTTCAAGCAACCAACACATTGTACCTGCAACCCATGGCCACCTCTGCCAATATGGCTTTGGGTGTTATTGGGATCCTGATAAATACAAGAGGGGCTACCTACAAATACATACTGGCAGACCTGTGCCCCCTGGAGAGAGTGACCAATAGACGTTATTCCTCAATGGGTAAAGGTTTTCTTTTGAGTAGCCCCTTTTTAGGTTAAAAAAAAGTACCATCAAATAATTGAGGTAGGATTGATGAACTTTGGGCCATCTGGTTGTTTTGGGCTTCCTCAATACCCAGAAGCTCTGGCCACCAAGATCAGTGATAATGAGATTTGTAGTCCCAAACATCCAGAGGGCCAAAATTCCCCGTCCTTTATTACTCATACATTTTTTTTCAAAGTCAGCTAAAAGTATGGCTAAAGGGGATTGTTGCCTATGATTACATGTCTGTCTCCTTTTGCCATACAGAGGCAAACAAATAACACAACAAAAGAACAGCAGAACTTGGTTATCAAAGACAGTAACAAAATCAATAAGCACACATTAACTGTGCCTCTATTGTAGACCTGTGACGTACCCAGAGTTTTGAAGTTACTTTTGTTGGCCTACAATTCCTAGTTTCCCCAGACAGCTTTCCAAAGCTCAGAACATTCTGCATACTAGCAAAAACAAACAAACCTGAACACCCCCCAGCCTCTTTGTTCCTAGTTTTTCTTGTTTGATGTTGCAAGTGCACAATAAAAACTCACTGCAGAGTGGGCTGCAAACAGGTCCTCTGTGATTCCTTGACTGTGGGTTGGTCAAGTTTGATGCCCTCTGGCTAAGTGCCCAAACCATTTGTGTATCCAGGCAGAGAAGGTGCCAGCTACACATACAGACTGCATGAGAGAGGTTAGACAGAAGATCTAATTCAGAAGTGGGCAACTGTGGCCATCCATATGTTCAGCTATGACTCCTAGCATCCTTCATCCCTGACCATGTTGGCCAGGGCTGATGAGAATTGCTGTCCAACGACATCTAGAATCTGGTCACAGATGCCAATCTAACCAAAATAATTGACAGGCAATGACCCGTAGCAGATGTACCGTGAAGCACCCACGCCAACAAGCAAGCCTGGCAGGAAATGAAAATCTGAAAATGTCATAGCACTCTCCCTGTTCATGCAACAGAAGTGGCCACGGGAGACCCTACATCAAACTTATATCAACTCAGAACCCATTAATTTGAACACAGCCCAAAAGGCAGAGCTTGCGGCCTGTTGGCTATTCAAGAAACCTGGTTTTTCCTCTGTCTGTGTGGGACTTCAGAACCAGGAATACTGGCAAATAAAGCTTTTATTGTGCAATTATCCTGCCTCAAAGGGGGTCCAGACGTTATTGCCCATTTGTAACTTTGTTCTGTCTTTTCCTATTTTTTTTTCTTTACAAAGATTTGTCAAGAAGGAAAAGATGACCTATCTGCACAATGCCTTTTGCTTGGTAGTACCAGGAGGGATTCTATCTGGAACAACTTGGAAAAGTTATTGCTTGGGATTATGAAAGGTTTTCCAAGCTCTGATCTGGAAAGTGGTCAGGTATCTGGCAGACTATGAGACACAACTAGTCTTCAGAAGAGCAGCCAAGTACAGTTAGGCTTGATAATTTAGTCTTTGTCTTGTCTCATCACCAAAAGCTGCCTTGATCAGTTATGCAACCCACATTATTAGACACATTCTGAATATTTTGGCCTTTTAATCGCTTCAGCCAAAATACTGAGGGAATAGCTTCTGAAACCAGAGACCATCAGATGAGTTGGGAACAAACTGTAAAATATCAATTCAAAAGCTGAGATTTCAGACCAAAATAAAACCAAAAGAACTGATTTCATAAAAATTGTATTTTTTAAAAAATCACCAAGTGCTCCTGTCACATTCTTCTTTAAACAGATTAACACAGTTCTCTCCCTATTGCATTTCATAGTTGTAAAGCTAAGGAGAATCACAATGGAACAGAAAACGAGAAAAGCAGAGCCAATGATCAAAATTAGCACAACAGGGTCTTTAAAAGGTGTTAAAAGGCAATAAACTTCATACACTGCTGGGGGCAGGGATCAATATGACTGGAGCTCTAAGAATATATGCACAGAGGTGGGAAATTAAAAAGCTTTTCCATAAACGGATTGCAAAAGTGCTGTGTGTTAACTGTGTGTCAACAACCAATTCTCCCTCCCTCCCTCTTGAACGCTGTTCCAGGCCCTTTAGACAACAAGTCCAATTTACCCTTCATTTATTTTACCAAAAACCTGTCATTCCTGCTAAGTAGCTCGTAACAAGCATATGCCTTTATATAAAAGGCAAAAGGTATCACACAATTTGGCACATGAATACTGCACACTTCAAAAGGCCTCCCCTACCCCCAATGCAAATGTAAATAGTCTGGATGTTAAAGGAGAAAGGAGGCGAGGTGGCCATTTTGCTTGCTAGAGCCAGTTTCCTAGAGAGCATTAAGAAAGATGGGGCTCGCACTTTTTCACCCAGTCCCACTGAGGCACACCCAGCAGTGCCACTCTGGGGAGAAGACAACACAAGAATTTACCATGGAACAATCCGGTGTTTCTTTTTTTTTTTCTGTCACAGAGCTTGAGAAACATTTCCCCCAGTGTCTCATCCTCTGTATGAAGGTTAGCAGCTTTAAAACAACATATTCTTCTTCTCAAGTACATCAACTCTCTCGCCTCTTCTGCAGGCTTCTTTTGTGCCCTCTCCTCCCCCACAATTAGCTAGCCAGTACCGGTGGCTGAGCTATTTGCAACATGACAAGCTGCCATGTTTTAGGCTCAGGGCAGCCTGACCGAGGAAGGGAAGAGAAACACAGATCGAGTCAACAGACAATATTCAGAGCAAAGAAGGAATGTGGCAGGAAGGGAAAGTGAAGGAACAACCTTTTTTCCCCTTTGCCCATGAATGCAGGATGGACACCAAACAAAGTGACTGTCAAATGGATGGCTCGACACATCACTGCACATTAGGCTGCGGCATTCATTTCTAACAATGGATGCACCACTGGGCAATCAATCACAAATGCATGGTTTGAGCAGAATGGAGAGGGAGGGAGACAGTAAACTCTACGCCAAATTGCCACCAGTCCAGAACTTCCTTGCACGAAGCTGGCTCTGCATGGCTCTTGCCTAAGAAACCATTATCCTTACATTTATTATTTATCCTTATGTTTGCGTAAGAATGAATTGCTGGCACCATTTATCACCAGCTCATAGAGGAAGAGAAAAGAAGAGATGTCCCATTTAATACAGAAGTAAGCCCTGTTGAATTTCAATGGATCTTACTTCCAGATGCATTTTGGATCAGGGTGGATCTTGTTTTCAACCGAGTCATCCTATGGGACTGGCTGATTTCATTTATGGGGGTGGGGTAAGAGAATGAGAAACCCTACAAGAGCACTTGGGATTTTATTTTGGTGCACTTATGGTGGCCATTTCTTCTTACATTTTCATGTTGAAGATAGCAGCCAGCTGATAATATGGCAACCTTCGTTGGCTTTTATTTTTATTTTTAATAACATGTCTCGCATGGAGAGAACTTCAGCCATTACTTATACATCCAAAGAACCCTTTTGATGGCTTACTCCTCATTTCCCTCACTCCTCTTCCTCTAATCTGAAGCAGTAACCAATTAAAATGGCTTATTTACAATGTTCATTTCTATTCTCCCATTAGATTCAAACAGCCTTGGGGAGTGTGAGTGCACTCCTGAACCACTGCTGGGATAGACAGAAATCCAACCTGGCTGCTTCGGAAATAAGCATTTAAAGAGTCCTAGACTCTTCTAGCTGTCATTTTCCGCTCCCAACCTGGAGATGTTCTCTTGAAAAAAAACCTAGCTAATCATTTCAAAGCTTCCTGATAGATTAAAACCCACTAATAGTAGAGCCTTATTATCTGGCCATATTACTTTTGAAATTACTTATTATTATTAACAAACATTCTCAAGACATTCTCTAGAATTCATCCCCAACATTCTCTAAAGAGACATATTTCTCATTCAAATCTATATTCCTGATCTCCATTAAAAAACAATTAGTCTGCTTATGTAGTGGTTTGTTTTCACCTTTAAACAGCAAGTAATATGTGGACTCTACTTTTAAAATTTAGAAAAGTTTTTTTTTCTTAAAATACACCTAGGCTCACAAGCCAAACTCTACTTCTGCTACCTAGAATCCTGCTGGACTTTTAAGTCAGATCAATGTATACACACTAATACAGTAGATAAATCTTGGGGTGGGGTGGGAGCAGGAAAGATCAAGATGATCTGGAAAGATTGGGGGGGAGAGATTGGATCTAAAAATCAGTAGTCAATGAATTCATTGTCACAGCAAGAGAGACTTCATCCCTTCAACAAAAACATAAGAGACGAGAAAAAACAAAACAATAAACAAAGTGAACCCCAGGATTTTCTATCTTGGAATGGCTGCTCTTCTGGAAAACAACATAACTTCATGTTCATGGTCAACCAGAGGAAAAAGAGAATAAAGTGCTTAATGGAAACAATGACAAAAAAATAAAAATAAAATCATCAAAATAAATAGAAACATTTCATGGCTGGAAGAAAATGTTCTGATGGGTGTTTATCTCTAGCCAGTTTGCTCTGAAGATGCATCTTCCCCCCAACAACCATTTCCAAAGCAATTGGTACCCCAATCAATTATTCCTACAAGAAGTGGCTTTAGCAGCAGAGTCCAATCCCCCTGGGCCACCACCTCTTCTTGCACGGGTCTGTAAACTTCCTGCAGAAAGTGCTCCCACACCTAAGTGCCCCTTCCTGCGGGTTACATTGCCTTCATCCCATTGGCAGTCACGCTCTCTGTCACCCCATCATTCACGGCAGCTGCTGAGTCATGGAGGCCAGAGTAATCCTTGAGTTCGGAATTTGTCAGCAGCAGGGGTTGCTCCCCCTTCTTGTGGGGCAGGAGGGGCTGCCGGGTGTAATGTTCCCCATCTGGAATGTTCTCAGGCAGGTTCTGGTTTTTGCTCTCCGGCAAGAGAAGGATGCAGATGATACAAATGAGGGTGCAACAGGCAAAGATCACGTGATGGAGGAAGTAGCCTTTCTGGTTGTGGAGCTCCATGATGGGTGCTGTTAGCATCCCAAAGCCGGCACTCGCCTGGACAAGGCCAAGCCCTCCGCCCCTGAGAGGAAATAAGCATATTCTTAATAACCATCAAAATCAATTCATTCTGTTTGTATCAGTAATATAATGGTAAAATGTATAGAACAGAGTCAAAGGGGCAGGGACAGGTATGATACTGTCCTCCACAGACATATGACATCCTCCTCTGATATGTATTACTTATATGCTATTCTTCTAATCTGAAGAAGTATGACAATGGAACCAATTACCTCACGAAGTGATGAATGCTTCAACGCTGGAGGCATTTAAGAGAAAATTAGACAGCCATCTGTCAGATCTGCTTTGATTTGGATTCCTGCACTGAGCAGGGGGTTGGACTCGATGTCCTTCCAATTCCATTATTCTATGATTCTAAGAAAAGCAGATTTCAGAAGGAGTCCATTTTAGTGGAAAAGTTAATTTTGGGGGCCACAATTCCCAGAATATCACAACTGTGTGAGGGATCTGAAAACTGTACTCCCAAAAATAACTTTTCCATGCTCCGGTTAAGATTATTGAGAACTTACTTTGACAAGTTTTGTCTTTTTATCCTTTTGTCAATCTCTAAAGACCTGCTTCCTAGGCCAGGCCTTTAAAAACTGAAGTTGAGTTTTTGCTTTTTTTAGTCTCTTTTTAAAGTTTTAAAATGCTTTTCAATTACTATTATACAATTAATTACTTGCTTTTTAACTATTATCATATGTTTGATTGTTTTTTAACCTTGTAATTTATGGTGCTTTTTAGTATTGACTTATTTTAATCATTGTGAGCTGCCTTGAATACCCTTACCAGGAGAAAGGCAGCCTAGAAATGAAATGAACAAAGAAATAAATGTCCTATTCAGAGTTATAACCTGCTCATCAAAATGGACCAAAGCATATCCATATTTTATACACAAATGGAAAGAAATCAGAAGAATAAAATATCCACAGAAATCCAAATAGTTGTATATTATGAACAGATGAAAATTACTTATATACCCCAGTCCCAGCTAGTTCAGCTAGTCAGCAGAAAGAAGTTTCTTGACTCAGAGTGTTATGATTACAGAGCCTGCTTCAAGAAGCACTCATTCACAGAATACTATTCATTCATTCATTCATTCATTCATTCATTCAAAACATTTTTACTCTGCCTTTCTAAAAGGAACTCAAGGATGCTATTGAATGATAGTGTCAGTCATTTAAAAGAGGAAAACATTTGCTAGAATAGCTCATGCAAGTACTGACCACAAGTAACTGCTAATCTATAAAAATATGATAACAGCAGTGATGATAATGATATGGCCTACCTGTCTCTTTCAATAGTAAATCTTTGTGGATTTACTAATGCTGATTAGAAATGTTGACTTGTGAAATAATTTTGTGTTGCCACTAGGGGGCAAGCTTTCCTCAGATTTATTTAGTGGACACAGTCAAGATACAGAACCATTTTACAATAGCACAGAACTACAAATGTTGGGGTGGTGGGAAATCTAAAGTAATGGTTTATATACCATCCTTTGTCCTTTCTGTTATTTTGAATTTTGCTTCTTATAACAAATCCTGAGCAGGCATCCAATTAAAAACATCATTAGCTGATCATCTGTACAGCAGTTTCAGTTCATTAACTAAAATTCTGCAGATACGCAATGGAAGAGGTATTTCAAGAAAACCACCACTGGAGCTCAGATGAGATATACTTAGGTTGCAAAAGGCCATGCTGTAAAAGAGGCAGATTGTCCTATGTGAGAGAAGCAAAGCTTCAGAACGGCACTCTTTGGTTATTACTTTGGGGCTGTCTTTTTGCTATATTTAATATTTCTTATTCACTCCCTCGCCCACATAACAAGTCAGCAGTTTAAGTGAAATTTGCTACCCAGAATAACTAACGGATCCTGTGACAACCCCCCCCCCCCCAAGCACAGGACAGTTTTTGTTCTTTGCTGTTACTCTTCTGCAGGTTTACAAAGTAGGACAAGAGGTTCAGAAATGCACAAGGGCCAACTTGTTAGCCAGTTGGTGAATGTCCCTCAACTCTACTCTTTCTTCAACTCTTCCACAGCTACCTCGCTGTGAAAAAAAGAATCCCTTTCTGTTCTTCAGAGGTGAACACACACTCATTTGCTCACTTGTTCTGTCAATGCGTTTATTGCAGGAGGATTAGGAGTTTCAGTTTGTTAAAGTGTATGAAAACAGCTTTATAATGAACTCCTTGGCATAAGGCATTAGAATTCACTGATGCCTAAGCACTTGGCAGCATGAGATTGGAGGAAGTGGCCAGAACGAAGAGATCAGCATGCTAAAGATCTCAACAAGCTGTTTTATATCAAAAGCTTCCTCTCAACAGCTCCCATACATGTTGCTGTCTGAGCGGAAGCACACTGAATCTGTATCAATCTGGACTCATTATCAACCAGACTTTGCCTTGTGTCAAAGTGCATGTAAATACCAAATAATACTTCTGATTGCTTTTTATATTTTATCTTACTTATTTGCTGTTGCTTTGGTTCCATTGTCATACTGCTCTAACAATTTTTCCTGATATTCAACCCAAATCTTGCTTACTGTTACTTGAGCATATTATTACATGTCTTACGCTTTGAGATGATCAAGGATCCTGCCCCTCCTTTGTATGACTATCTTTCAAGTATTTGAAAACTGCTATTGTATCTTCTCTCTGTTTCCTTTTCTGAGGACTAAGCATGCCTAGTTTTTCTAGTCTTTCCTCACATAGCTCAGTTTCCAGTCCCTGATTATCCTTGTTGCCCTCCTCTGAATTTGTTCCAGTATGTTTGCATCCTTCTTAAAGTGTGGCGTCCAGAACTAACCAGTGCCAAATAGAGGAACTAGTACTTCATGGGATTTGAAGACTATACTTCTGCAGCCTAAAACAGCATTTTTCTTTTTTGCAGCCACATCCCACTGTTGGCTCATTTTCAGCTTAGGATCTACAACAATTCCAAGATCCTTCTTGCATGTAGTATTGCTGAGTCAAGTATCTGTTGAGATTTTGATATGAAAATGTATTAAATATTAATGTTGTATAGTTAAATGTAACATGGCTGATTTTACCTGAGTCACTGTACTGATTATATTCAGGTGTGGGTATCAAGGATTAAGACTTAATGTTGTACAGCTGTGGTACATGATGAAACTTTGTGTAACAGAAAATGAAGTAATGTATTTTCTGATTGGTCACAGAACTGTACATAGGTCATGTGACAGAAGCTGATAGATTTACAATATTGTCCAAGTGAAAATAATATTGCAGACATTTTCACGAAGCCATTGCCCATGCAGAAACATGTTTATCTATGCAGTAAGCTTGGTCTATACAACAATTAAATTTAAGGAGGGGTGTTGAGATTTTGATATAAAAATGTATTAAATATTAATGTTGTATAGTTAAATGTAAAATGGCTGATTTTTCCTGAGTCACTGTACTGATTGTATTCAGGTGTGGGTATCAAACATTAACACTTAATGTTGTACAGCTGTGTACATGATGAAACTTTGTGTAACAGAAAATGAAGTAATGTATTTTCTGATTGGTCACAGAACTGTACATAGGTCATGTGTAAAATGAATGTCTTTATCTGCTGTAAGTCAGATCACTTTTTCATATGCTGTGTGTTGCTTCATGTCATGTCATGCTGCCAGAGGAATGTCTATTCTCTATGTATATATGCAAATAGACTAAGTTGTTGGTTTTACTCTCTCAGTGTCATAGTGTCATAAGTATCTCTGCTAACCAATATCTCCTTACTCTGCTGATGTTATGAGAATACACATTATAATCAAAATTCTCAACAGTATCCTCCATCTTATAACTGACTTTGTTTTGAAAGACTGAATGCTTTTTAAGTAATTTCACCTCAGCTTCTGACATTCTTAAAAGTCTGACTAATTTTATGCCTCAACCTTAACCTTATCACTTTGGAACACCTTCCTGAGGAAAACTGATACTCGTATAGACTATATGTGATTTTCAAAGCATGTTTCTGTTTGTTTAGACATTTTGTGGATGAATTTGTCATTATAAATTGAATTCAAATGAAACTAATTTTAGATTTTAATATCTTCTGTTTGCTGACTTTATGGTTTTTATACATCCATTTAGCTTTACTGTTCCTATTTTATTTTTATAGTTTTCATAGTATGCTGCCCAGATAATATCTGATTATAAAGGAGTAATGTGGAAAAATCTATAAATAAATAAATGTTGGCCTGATTCTACTGTTTATATACACTAACTTAAGTTCAGTGGCACAAATCACAGAGTGAATTGCTGCTGGTTAAGGAGTCACCATTTGTATTCTGCATTGTGTGCCAAGACACAGCAATTTGCTGCTATGATTTATGCTGCTGCACTTATGCTGGGATACATAAGCATCAGGATTCTGGCCAACAATAAGTAAATATAATGAAGTCTTAGCTTAGCTCCCTACCTTTTGAAACAGCAACATAAACAGCAACAAATTAGCAGCTCCATGTAGCTGCTGTGAGGAGGACACTGAACACTTTCTGTCTCTCCACAGAGTATTTAACTCATTTTTCTGCAACCTGATGCTTCCTCAAATGCTGATTTAAATTGACTTCTAGTCGGAAGGTGGGGTAATTTAAATGGGGAAAGGGCACTTGGAATAGGGAAGAAGAATTAAAACAGTTTTTCACAGGACATCATTCTCTGATCTTCAAAGCAGCTGCATGGAACTGTTATAGGGGGTGAAAGAGTGGAGGAGTACAGACTTGAAGGGTTGAAGCTCTGGAACCTTTTGGTAAGCAAGGATTATTACAGCCTCTGCCATCTCCTTCCTCACCTAAACTTCCCTGTTCCCTCTCCATTTCGCCACAATCATAGTTGCTTGGGGAGAGCTACTTCAGTGGGCAAGGAACAGGGCCTGAGGCAAAAGATGAGATGGTGGCCCCTTTGCCATTCTGTGTCTAGACCAGTGGTTCCCAATCTTAGGTCCCCAGATGTTCTTGGACTATAGCTCCCAAAAAATCTTGTCAGCATAGCTAGTGGTGAAGGTTTCTGGGAGTTTTAGTCCAAGAACATCTAAGGACCCAAGGTTGGGAATCACTGGTGTAGACGATGACTGTACTAGCCACTGAACCCTTTCCTTTAACATTCTCGATAAAACGATGTCTTCCAGCAAACCTGGGGGTAGCAGGCCAGCTGACGACAGACATGAAAAGTTGGGCCAGGAGGGGGAGGTTGGAATTCTCTGGAGAAACTGCTAGAATGTTGCCACAGCCTCTGCTGCTATAGGCAGTTGCTTTACTCTGCCTAATGGTAGGACCAGCTCTGACCATTAAAGCCCAGTGAGCTTTATGAAAAAGCTGTTCACGATCGAAATAAAAACTGCTGGAACTAGTTTGTTGACTCTGAGATGGACCCTTTGTCCCCTGTGCTGGGAAAAAAAAATCTTGAACGGGTAGCTCTATGCTGTCTCTCTGTTTCTCCTTTTCATGTACTCCCAGCTCTCTTTAACCAAAGTCTTAACATGCACACAACCAAACTTTTCCAAACTCTGTTAAACATTGATGTAGAGATCTCCTTAAGAAAGGACGCATAGTTAGGACTCCTCAAAAATAGGCAACTGAACTGGATAAGAAGAACTTATCCAGATGAGGTTTAAATCTTCACTCAAACGCTGAGTTCACCTGACTGACTTTGGGCTGTCAACACTACTCAGACTAATACAGTCCTCCAGCAGTGCTGAGGTAAATCTGGAAGTGCAGGCACTCATCGTAACAGGTCCCAAAGCTACACCTAGAAGGAAAGTCCAAAAAATGCCAGCAGCTATGTTGACTCATAGCTATATATATTTTCTGAAGCAAATAGATCTTGATTACCTATTCATGACCAAGCCAACCTTTTGCATTACAACTGGGACAGCTTACAACAGCACAACCCCATTGGGATGCAGTGCGTGGGGGGGGGGGCTACCCACCTCCATACAAAGAAAAGGAGAGGGGCAGTGGGAGAGATACACATTTTCCTCCCATGTTGTAGGTCCTGATAAAAATCATGCCTATTCATCCAAGCATTATTGCCCCCCCCCCCCGATGGAAGCAACCTTTGGTGCCAATCACATGATCAACATATTACCTAATTTGGCCCAAAGTGGTCATCCCCAAAACTAGTTGATGACCAGAGTTTTCTAGTACCATTGGATCGCTTTGCATGAAAATAAGAGACTTCAGAATGCTTTGCTCCCCAGGGTGGGCGTTTATTGCCATACCTTATTACTGTTGGTGTGATTTCTGCACAGAAGAAAACACTCAGGCTTCCAACTGCGTGTGATGAAAACATACCCACGATGGAGAATGCAGTGGAGAATTTGTCCTTTACGGTCTCACTCATACCTATTAAAGACATACAAAGAAATTGTTCATTTCCATTGTACTACTAACTCTTTATACAACTATGGCCCAAATCCTATCAGTTATGCTTGTAGGCATAATACAATTTACATAAATCTCAATCAATGAACTGCTGACTTGGTGAATTGCTGCAAGTTAAGAAATCAGCAGAAGCATCTGCTGTTGCATGACTTACACCTATGCTAACTTGTTAACTTGTGGGAAATTCACTTCTGCAATTTATTCGAATTGGGTTACACAGGCATAAAAACTCAAAAGGATCTTGCCCAGTCTTACACTGACCTTTTGTACTATAAATATGGAATAGTGAAAAAGAAGAAAAAGGGCAAAACTGCTTGTATGACTCAATGCATAGAGGTAGATATAGTAGCTACAGGTCATGTTTTTGTTAATTGCAGTAGCACATCTAACTAGAACTAAATGCTATGCATATTGAGGAAAAGCACCAGCTAGAAAATATTGTTTTTGTTGGAAGGCTCCCAGTCATATGAGTTGTTGATCTTATTTCATTTTACAGTTTTCAGTGAAAGAGGGCTAGGGGAATGAAGCTTCCCCTTCCAGTGCAGAGCACCACACACACATGCAACAGTAGCTAAACTACCAGAAAACCAAGACTTATGTCGTACTATTTGGTCAGTGTGACATTTTCATTTTTTACTGACAGAATGGCTCTTTCCAGTCCATTTGAAAGCAAGCTCATGTGTGAGTGTGAAATTAAATATATTGTTTAAAATAAAAGTCAGCTGTAAACATTCTGTCACACTCTACTGTGATCAAAAAATGGAATCCCTGGCATGATGTTGCAGATGAAGGGGAGGGGCTATGCAGCTAGAATCAGGATGGATTCTCAATGCTGGGATCATCAGGAGCCAGAGACATGTTGCCTTCCCATTCCAGGGGCAAACTCAGTTCATCCATCGACTTCTGTTCCATCCAGTAAACAGAAGCTATTCATTTCTTTGTGGTAAAGAGAAAAGCTGCCCTTGAGAAGAGTGTTACAGGGAGGTCAAAACCTGTCTCCTCCTCTTCATTCTGGGTGGTCCTTCCTTCACTGATGGGATCTTTGATGGCAGAGGCCATCAGTCATACACTGAGATCTGACAATAGGATAAGGGTTATGGGTGAACATTCTTCCTTAAGAGAAGTTCAGAGCCTCACTGTACTTAAGAGTGGACAGCTCTCACACTGCACTGAAAACAAAGTCAACCAAATAATGTGGGTCATTAAGAACAAAACAAACCAATAAATATATTTAACATTTTTTGAAAAAGGATCTGAACACCATACCTGAGTCTGTAAGTTGACTGTATTTTCCTATCACTGGATTTATCACCGTTAAGTGGATTAAACCATTAAAAAAAAAAAAAGGGGGGGGGGGAGAATAAAGCAACAGAGGAGAAAACACAAACATGACAATTAAATGGCAATATAAACAAGTTAATATTATATTATATTACTTTCCTCAATCTGATGCCCTGCACATGTGCCAGATTACAAGCCAGCCAGCAAGGTCATTGCTCATTGATGGGACTGGTGGGGTTGTAGACACCGCCCACCAGAGCTCATAGGTTTAGAAGATAATGTAGTTCCTTTACTCAAGCAACATATTTCCTCTTAAAATACAGCAGCAGAGTAAAAAACATTTTCTTTCCACCCAACTGCCTGACAGGATATGCAATTGTGTGTCCGATTCCCAATGGAAGGACAATTTTTAAAAAAAGAAAAGATCAGTTGCACACTAGTAAAGAATTCCAGACCTAGAATCAGGGCAGGAGCTAGACAAAGGCCTTTATATTCATAATGACCCTTTTTAAAAAAAGTGATTCACCATTAGCTGCAAAAATAGGAGAAAGTTTATTTGAAAGCAAGATCTTGAGACCTAAAAAACCCCCTCTTGCACTGCTCAGCTTTCTTTGCCAAACCTCCAAATGGAGAGTGACTGAAAGATTTTTCACAAATCAGAAACTCTAAACTTTTTTTCCTTGAAAGAATCTCTAATGTTCCCACTTAAATGCTTGCTTGATACAAGTCTCAAGACTCACAACCTTCTGACTGCCATAAAGCAGAACCACCTCCATGTCTCTCTTTCTATTTTTGAAGACCTGATTCATTTCTGTATAATTTCGATGCACAGTCAACAGCCCATCTCATCAGCAGACAGAACACTTTTACAGAACTCTTAAGATTCTACAGAATTTAGCTTGCACCTTCTCCTAGCTCTCATCAGCCTCACCTAGCCTGGGCAGTTAGGAGGAATGATGTGAACTGTTGCTCAGCAACCTCTGGAAGGCCAGAGGTTACTCACCCCTGTGCTACATGGAGTTTGTGCTAAGTTGCATCTTCATGAAGCAGGAAACTACCCTACGTAGAAGGTTCTAATGTAGGAATTAAATGTAAGGAGGAACAATAAATCAGGATTGATTGATCATGGTCTGCTGATAGGTTGCTGTTGTTGGATTTTCTTTTAGCTTTGGCAAAGATATTGGGCCTGTCCTTGCTCCCTGGGGGACTGAATTCCAATTAGCATGGATGCTTTAACAGTTCAATCTGTGCCAGAATGTGGAAAACTTAGTTTTTGGGCTTGCAGTCCAAAAAACTCTGATTTTGATATGCTTTTATCTGTATAATTTCCATCAGAAGTGATGGGATCTCTCTTCAGGAGAGTTCTACCTGCAAGGGTGGAAGAAAGTTTTATCAGGCAGAATAATTTCTTCTGTGCAAAAGCTACCATACTCAACCAAATAGCACTTCCCATTATCTCAGCTGTCTGTGTGCAGGATTCCAATGTTTTCAAGACTTCCTCAACCTTGCACTCTCTAGAAGTCCAAGATATTTAAAGAGTGCTAGGTGGGGGACAGCTTCTTGAAAGCATTGGAATCCTGCCCCACTACAGAGGGTGCAGTCTTTTGCAGTTAAAAAAAAAATCAGTCTTAGAGAGATTCAAGTTCTCATGCTATTTTATGGACTCCAAGTTGCACAGTTCAAACTGGGAAACAGACGGCCTTGAATCAAAGGGGGGAAAGTTCTAATAAGCAGTGTGCAATATAGCTAATCAAAACTGACACACAGCAGGACTGTCTGATTGCAATTTGCTCTTTTGCTCAGAAAGCCTGGCCCTCACCAGATGTTGCCATTAAAGATGTGATCAGAGGAAGCAGCCACAGAGATTGGGAGCATTTGAAGTGAAACATTCATTTTGCCTTAACAAGGTCCAATCTGTATGGTCTCCAGCATTACAGAGACCTGAAATTTTTTTTACCCCTTTCTTATAAATTTAGTGGCAAAAGTCTCTCCAAGACGGTCTAATTCTGATCCTATGGCTACTTTTCCTCAGCAGTACTGTTAGTGAATAATCAGAGCTTCAAAGCTGACAAGGAAACTCCACACAATCGGTAGGAAGTATGTGGCAAATGGTTGCTTCATATTAAAGCAGAGAGATACACAATCAGCCACCATGAAGTGGGCAGGGAAAGGTTTAAAATCTACACTGTGCAGAAGAGCAACTCATGACCTTTCCAATGTTGCTGGCCTGTAACTCACGCCAGCCCTAGTCATCACAGCCAATCACAAGAGAGAATGAGATCTTCAGCTGAATAACACCTGAAGGACTAGATGTTGTCCACTCCTAGTGCAGATCAACCATAAGGAAGAAAAGAACCAAGGGTCCACATCTACTTAAACTTGCATTCCCCCCACCCTGTGTGCCCCTCCTTTTAGACACTGTCCAGACTCCACAGCAGTGGACCAATGCTATTAGTATCTCATGGCTCCATAAGACCATCAACAGCTATGACCAACTGTGGACATGAAACAGTGCAAATCTGAAACCTCATGTTCAATAAATAGTATGTACACACAAGGCAGTAGTTTAATTTACACACTCACAGTTGAGAAGGCCTAGTTGCAAAAGCGAAGCCAAAGCTGTGAGGATCATGAAGAGCAGCAGTCCCCCTCTTCGCCCGAGGAACCCAACCACTGGGCACATGGCCAGGCAGGAGGCCAGAGTAATCCCTGCCATGGTATAGTAATCCGCATAGAAATTGTTTGTGAGTGACATCTTATCTTCATGGCCCATCATGCTCTTGGCAAAGCAGTGGTGGATCCCAAAGCCAGTGAGCCTGAAGGAGGCAGAACATGAAGAAGTAATGCAGGAGAAAAAGTGTCGGACTAGTCTCCCCATGGCTTACCCTTACAACTGGAAGAGAAGCAAAAGCATGAACTGCACAATGGTGTCTTTTGCCCACTTGCTCTGGGTACCAGGACCAGATCTGGGGTGGAAGAGGTGGGTGCAGTCTACCCATTATCAGAGCCAGCACTATATTAAATGTTACTAAGGCTATAAAATCTTCTATGATGAACATCTAAACTATTATGTGGCCTCTACATTTCATGCCTATTAAGTGATCTCACACATAATTGCTTAATTTGCATAATTTATTCTACTCCTGTGAAGTTTGAGGAAAAGCAGGAAACTAAGTAGGAAACTGAAGGCATGCTCCAGACCATAAGACACCCTAATGAGCATTCTCATCAGCTTTATTTTACTGGATAGCATCTTCATCTTTTAAAGACAATCTTCTAAGATATACTGTAGGTTTTTAACCTGTGGTCTGTGGATCCCTGGGGGGCCATGATGTCCTCACAGGAGGTCTGTGAAGGAAAATATTCACAGAAACCACGCTGCAAATCTTCCAAATGTTGTGTGGTAGGTGATGTGTCCTCCTCAGGCAACTTGATGACCGCAGCACCAAGAGCCAACTGGGCACGGAATGGTCCATTCTGTGTGTGAGATTTCTCTCTGTCTGATAATAACCTCTTGAGCAAGCAGAACCCCTCACTGTTTTTAATGGGTCAATCTTTGTCTTGTGCAACTGCAAGCTACAGATCCCCAAGCAGCTGCAAATTTCTCATGCTCCACATTTACCAACAGGATTCTTCTGTATATCATTTATTATTGATTTTACATAGTGCTTTTATGGTTTTGCTTGCATAGCTTTTTAAAGGTTCAGAGTGCTTGATAAGGGCTGACAACATTAATTATCAGATTAATGCAGCTGAAACATAACACTACATGTTATGCAGAGGCAGCGGCAGGCAGGTGAATGATTTGCCTAACTCTTGCCTCCTAAACCACTTTCCCCAGCTGGGGTTTCTCACCCATGTTTCCACCACAAACATTGGCTGGAAAATTAGAGAAAGCTTTGGGGAATTGGATGGCAAAAGTGAGTGACAGAGGAAGGGTTAAAGTACCCTGTCTTTTTAATCCACTGTGAATCACACCTTTACAATGGAGAAGTAGCAGGAGGCGGTATCTCGATTTATTTTGTGAGTGGAGTCTTTTGTTCCATTTTGAGTTCAAGTCTGATTCAGATTCATTTCCTACTATTCACTTAAGCTCCTATCAAAGACACTGGCTTCCAGCTGCTGAAATAAAATATAAATCATTCCCCATCTTCTCACTGTCTTTAGACAGATATGAATAATATACCAGGGCTGGAGCATGGTAGTACTTACGAATTTACACAGAGCACAACAATGTTTTTCCACAGGTTCCTGGTTCCCACCACTTTCACAATGCAAACCTTCTTTGGCCTCCTGGCAAGTTCTTTCTCCAGCTCTGAAACAAAAGCCACATTTTATTTCTTCAAAAGACATTCATTTTAGAATGGCACCAAGCAGCCCAGCAGGAATATAGATGCTTGGATCAGAGTTCTCTAACCTTTTCATTCAAGGTTCCATAAAACAGTGAACTCTGCATGAATCGTGAGTACCTATTACAGATACCTGTGGTGTGGTACAAAGAGGAGCATGATACCTCTTTCTGCATTTTAATCCCACATTGCACTCTTACTTGACTTGAATCCTGTCCCTGCTTTCCCTGTCCAACTCCTCAAACATTCACACATAGCTTGACATACAGTTTCTTTTATCTCAGAGAGCTACACAGCCTTAGAAATTCCTGCATAGTAATTTGCTTGGTTGCTTTCAGTGAATAGGAATTGTGTTCAGGAACCCATGTGCATTAGACAGATGATTCTTTTTCTTAATTTTATGATACAGGTGAGAAAGCTCCAGTAGTCAATATTTTGAATCCAAGACCAGCCACTGAATCCACCAGGTCCCCCGTGAAACCACTCACTTCCAGTTTCCTCTTTTTTGGAGTGTCGGGGGCAAAACAAGGAACAGGGAGTCTGCACCTTTTTTTGAAGGCTGTTCCAGAAAGCTTCCAGGAGCAATGTTTGCCCCTGGCAAAAAAATAAAAATTAAAAAAAAATCTTCTTGGCAGCTGGGGCCAACTGTTTTCAAAAATGTTGCTGGAGGCTACATGTGGCCTGAGACCGAACAATTCCCATCCTATCTTTAAGGGGTTCAGAATGGGAGAGGAAGCAGTCTAGTGACATTTCTGTCTTTCAGCAACCTTTGTAGGTTGATATGCAAGGTTCCACTTGCAGACAAATAAGGGGTTGGTTCGTTTGAGGGTGCTGGCACCTTCAAGATGCCCATGGGAACTTGTCCAATTCTAATGTCAATAGAGGTAGCTCTTCCAGGGGAATGGATCACTGCATACCACAATGCTCTGTGAGCCTGAAAGGTAGGAATGAGGAATGTGTGGCTCACCAGATGTTCTTCAACTGCAGCTCCCATGATTCTTCACCAATTATGACACTGTTTAGTGCTTAGGGCTAATGAGACTTGCAATACAAGTGTATCCAGAGGCTCGCAAGTTCCCCACCTCTGAGGAAAGATTTTGTTGCTCCATGTAGCAACCTTTCTTCCTAAGGATGTGACAACTAATTTTTTCTCCACTGATTTTTACACTACCAGCTCACACACATTTTGTGTGGTCACAGGGACACCTTTAGCACCTTTGAACACTTTAAACCTACCTATCACTCCTTACTGTCATTAAGGAAGGCATTAGCCCCAAAGGACAACCACCCTGAAATGCCAAATATTTTGGGGCTGCCCCTTCCACTCAGCCCCTAGACACAGCCTCCCTGCCCCAAGGTGGTATCTTCTATTATTCAAGTGTTTAGTGAAAGGGTATTTTCTGTTTTAATAAATCACTTCGTTCCTACTGGTAACATCTAGTTTTTTGTGACATGGGTGTATTCTTACCTGCACTTTGTTTTACTTCTTCTTAGTTACGCACACAACAAATAATAAGAGTTTGCTTTAAACAAACAAAAATGATTTTACTGAGGCTGCACAGATAACTGGCACACAGAGAAAGGTAGGATCTAAGATACAATTGATAAAGGTAAAAACAACAGTAAAATGTGAATATGTTCTTTCTGTAATTCACAATCAAAATAACTCTTTCACAGCCTCTCAAACTTTTTAATACATACACTCTAGGCTCTCTAGACATATGTTTCCCAATAAACTCTAGTACAAACAACTTCTCCTGACTGACTCTAAAACAGACTGTCCCCCTTTCAGCTCTAACCAACTCTACTCTAAAAAAAAAAAAGGCTCATAGACTAGACTCCTCCCCACTACTTTCCAATCAGATGCACCAATCAGCATTCAATCATTCAACAGCCAATTACACTAGCATTCCACCCCAGCATACTATACAGGCATTCAGAACTGTTCACTTACAAATCTGGTATACTTATAGGTACCATGTGTACACGGAGGCTTAAGAAAAGGCAGAGCCACCACACATCCATCCATCCATCCATCCATCCATCCATCCATCCATCCATCCATCCATCCATCCATCCATCCATCCATCCATCCATCCATCCATCATATTTTTGTCCTGCCTTTCTCCTTGGAAGTACCCAAGGAGGCTGGAGGCATGTTGGTGGGGAAAATGACGTGACTGTTTCAAGGCCCCCTACCCAAGCTTGGAAAAGCCTTCTTCTGGATTACAGTTTTCAGAATCTCTTCGTCACTGTGGCCTGAGAGGAAGTGTCTGAAAAAGTAAGGTTTTCAACCACCTCCCCTTTCCCAATTTAAAAAAAGGTGAAAAGAAATACAGAAAGAGATGCCATTTTGTTCTAAGAGATGTTTTGTCCAGAGACTGTAAGTAATCACCCCATGAATTGTGTTACCATATTTTTGCATAATCTAATGCCTTTTACATAATTCTAAACTAATTCGTGTGCAAGAATTTCCCCCACTAGCCTCCTTTGACTGAAACAAATTGCAGAGGGGCTTGAACACTCCACCCAAAAACATGATTTTCTCTTTAAGCTTTAAAATTTCCAGGAAGAGTTCTGTGCATCTTGAAGGCTCTTATATTGCATCATGAATACTGGATGGTCCTTTTTTTTCTCTTTTTTAAAGGCTGTGTCGTCATGTCACAGTGAATATAACTAATACTTGATCTTTGGAAAAACATGGAAACATGAGCTGTTCTTAAATGCAAAACTAGTTAACTTCAACCCCAAAGACCCCACAAACACAGGAAATGCCATTGACATTTTCCCTCAGAGTGATATGAAGAAAAGTCCAGAAAGGAAAAAGATGTTATACTCATCATCTCACAAACTTTATTATAGGCTTTCCTGTACACCACAGGGACTAATGTTTGTAGCCATTCCAATTCAATGACACAGCAGGAAAACTTTCAAACAGATAAACCATACCATTCAAAGGGAGAGAACAAGCCTCAAATAACACAGTTATCTTACAAGCAATTTAGGCAGCACAAGCCACATATGCAGCATGTCTGGGGTTTTTTGTTTCCCCCCCCCCCCCTATATTACCATAAAATTACAGGGAAAAGAGAGTTAATGTTAGTTGTGACTAGTAAGCTTTCCTGCGTCCTTCAAAATTCTTCTTGGATTCGAAGAATTAAAATTAAAGCAAGATGCCAAACAAAGGGCAGGTTTTGGTCTCCCAGATTGGGTTTTGTACTATAGATCCTGTGTATTAGACTGGATAAAGGAATGGATAACCTTAGAAAATGATAGATTACTCAATTTGGAAGGACATGATTTGCAGTTCAGTTGGCATGCTTTTCTATGGTACAAAAAAGATAAAGAGCAGAAACATTTCAACTCGCATATGATAAGAAGAGCCCTACTAGGGACTTGGAAAAAGATCATCCAACAGATTTACCAAAAAACACCAGTCTGGGTATCACCTATAGAGGCCTTTACACAACCTAATCTCATGACGGAAGCGAAACTTCTAAGATATCAAGATTTATTAAAAAAGGATTGTGAGTTAAGGTCTAAAGAAGAGTTAGAGACACAAAACATATATATAGACTGGTGGTCAAGAGCACAAGTGGAATCTAGGTATAGAAAAGATAAAATAGAGGGTTTTGACCCAGAACAAATGGTATTTGATAAACTTCTGCTGTGCTCAAAAGATAAAGTAATTAAGAAAATGTATGATTATTTGTTAGAAATTAAAATACAAGATGAGATGGTCAAAGAATGTATGATTAGGTGGGCACAAAATATAGGACATAATATTGATATTGATCAATGGTTGCAAAAACGGCAAAATAATATAAAGCTCACAAAATCGGTTAATTTCAAGGAGAATATTTACAAGATGTTTTATAGGTGGCATATGACTCCAGAAAAACTGTCAAAGATTTATACAGATGTGTCAAATGTTTGTTGGAAGTGTGAAGCACATGAGGGAAGCTTTTACCATATGTGGTGGACTTGCAGAGTAGCGAAACAATATTGGATAGGAGAACATACTCTGTTACAAAAAATATTGCTTTGTAAGGTTCCACTAACCCCAGAACTGTTTCTACTGAGTATTATACCAGACAATATAGATAAGACAAAGAACTACTTAGTTATATATATAGTCACTACAGCCAGAATTCTTTATGCCAAGAATTGGAAGAAACTGGTGATACCGAAACAAGAGGAACTTATTGAGAAGATACGGGAAGCGGCAGAAATGGATATCTTATCAGAAGTGTTGAAAGACTGTCCAATACAAAAGGCAACTGAATGATGGGATTTATTATATAAATGGCTTGAGTCACCAGATAGTACTTGAATAACAGATTTAAACTAGGATGTAAATGTAAGTTAAAACCTGGAGGGCAATCAAATAGTAGAAAAGCGGAAAGTCGAGTTGATATTAAATCATGTATAGATTGGATGTCAGTATATTTTGTGTTTCTCCTCCCCTTCCTTTTTCCCCCCTCCCATATCCCCCTTTACCTTCTGTATCCCTTACCTTATCCCAAGTTATTAATTAAAAAAAAATCTTCTTGGATTCTGTAGGGAGAATTAACATAAAAACTTGCCTGCAGGGGAGGGAAGATATGGTGACAAATATATCAAGCTACAGCATATACTCAAACCCAGCCTGTGAAACAATGGCAGACTTCAGGGCATAATAATATCACTAGGATCCTCTTTTGTGCTGTCTATCTGTTCTACTATCTTTCTGTGCTGCTGTTCTGATGACACTGATATCCATTCCTCTGTGATGGAACTCAAGGCAGAGCATATGGGTTCCCAAGTAGTCTCTGGCCCATCGTCCAGAGTCAAGACTATTTAGCATCACCAAGACTGCTTCCTCCTGAGAGACTAAATAGAGTTGTGTATTACTGTATCATCAACATGGGCCAGCAAAATGGAAACACAGGATTGTTCTTTTATCACCCATATTTGTAAATTTACAGTGTTTTATATGCTCAAGCTTTTACAGTATTAGTTTTATTCACCATATATAGAGCACTTTTAATATGTTATGTGCTTCAGTGTGTCTGTATATTAAAAGGCCAATTAGCCATTATTCCATTTTTTAAGACACTAAGCATTGATTATATTCTAGCTACACCCATCAAACGTTCCTTGGGAGGTATTCATATAGAACCCCAGGCTTAAAATAGCTTTTGTGCGTACCCACTTCACAAAGATGCACCTATCTTAGTGTTGCTTAGTCTTTAAAATGGCACATCAAAGTAACTAACAGAAGGCTTAGATCCTCATTTTTAATGTAGCACTTTCTGTCCTCTTATACTGCTTAGATTGTGGAGGGGAAACAGAGCTAAAGACTATACCTCTGAAAAACTCCAACTCAGCTTGGCTACTGGTAATGCCGCCTTTGTAATTCTGGGAAACGTAGTCCTTTAAAGTAATTTCCCCAAGCTCAGGGGAAAAATGTTTGTTTGTTTTTTCTGTGTTGAATTGTGTATTTTGTATGACTTGGTTTTTTACCTAAGGGCCATATCTTGTTGACTGCTCATTCTATTCCACTTGCAGTGTTTCAGCACCCATTAAATACATGCTTTCTGAAAGTTGTTTTTACACTGCTATCATTTTCTCAGTATTTCCAGCCTGCCCTCACAAAGCCGTGGATGGTCTGCTTTTTGGGGGTGGGGGTGGGGGGAGATAGGAACAACCTGGCTTTGTAAAATCCAGCAGGCAAGAAATTTCTGTAGTACTTATGTTGCTATAAAAAAGTACACCATGCACAATTTAAGCTGAAGTGGATGCCAGAATCAGATAACTGCAATACAACAGATATGGAGGGAGAACAGATGGTGAAGAGGAGAATCCCTGCAAATGTTACAGAAATGTAGCTGGAAAGCTAGCTTGTTTAAAAGGGATGTCTCCTCTGAGCCCTCCCCTGGGCATTCGTCTCTGTGTACAGAAGGTATCAGTGAAGTTAAAAATCACCCACAGACATTCCACCCATCTCACCAATTAGCATCGGAGGACCAAGCCACACAATTCCAGCAGTCCCACATGATACATTTATCTCTGGACTGCACCTCTTCAGATTACAGATGGGCGTTTTAAAAACCTTCCAGGTACAAAATTGGCATACCAGAGAGAAGGCTCCCATCCATCATTTACCCTGACACAGGGTTTTCATATAAAACTGTATTTGCCATTGGGGTGTGCCGTTAGCTTTTTTAGACTCCAACTCCCAGAACTTTCCAGGAATTCTCCAGGCAGAATTCTGGGTGTTCCTGCTTACAAACTCGTACCTGCAGACACCTTCATGTCAGTCACCTGCACAAAACCTGAGGCCTTTTTCTAGGCCTTATTTCCTGCTGCAATCCCTCCTGAGAGACAGCAGCTGCAATGTTGGTTCTTGGGCATGGTGGTTCTTCTCAAGATGCCCTCTATTGAGCACAAAGAGTGAAGAGACTACCACCTCCCTTATGGCAGCTTCCTCTCAGGAAGCAATGCAGTAGGAAAAGAAGGCCCAGAAGAAAGCCTAGAAGCATATTTTAGCAGAATCAGATGAAGTGTGAGGCAGTACGGATGAGTGTTCAGTCTCGCAGGTGGGACTAAACATATCTAGCTTTCTTAAGTTAAATCAACTATTATTCACTTCTTCATTCCAAGGAAACTCAGAAGCACAATTCCCTTCCTATATTTGTTGTGTGGATATCCTAAAAACAAATGGCAGACTAGTCTACATGTCCAATGAAATTATGAGAATAGAACCATAAGCCAGAGTGAAGAAACTGTCATCTTCAAAGAAACAGCAACCCACGGAATTGATCTGAAAAATTACGCAGTAATTCTGTTATTTTTAATAGTCTGGATATCTCATCTACAGTTATGAACACTCACCGGGCATTACTCCTTTGATATCACATTCTGTGTTTGCTCTGTTCCTGCGGGTTAAGTGAAGAATAAGTTTTTTTGCAGCTTTAAACTGTTGGGTGGCCATCAGCCACCGAAGGGATTCTGGGAAAAAACTTTGAAGAGAAAGGAAGCATTAGTGGAGGTTTGGTTCCAAAGAGCTGCCACATGTATGTCTATTTACTAAAGTCTCAGCTACCACAAGAACAATGCTGATGTGTATGTTTTCTTCAACAATGTACTCCATGGAGTTTACTACACTTCATTTTAAGCCAAGGGTTGACAACATGTGACCCTCCAGATGCCACTGGACTAAAACACCCATCAACCTTAGCCAGCACGGCCAATGGTGAAAGATGATGGGAGTTGTAGTCTAACAACATCTGGAGGGCCACAGGTTAACCACCCTTGTTTTAAGTGAAGGAACCAGTTTTACTTCATGGACCAATCACATTCCCGTTTTGAGCCACATGCCAGATATCAAGACAGCAGGCAGAAAGCACATTAAGGAAGCACACTGAGGTTGCTACTAACTTCTGGCAGAGCTTACATAAGCTACATTTTAAATTAGAACTCCCAGAATCCCCCAGCCAGCAGGCGGGCTTGACTCTGACTTGACTTGACACTGACTGAGGATCTTGAGCTGCAGTCCCTAGAAGTGGCCAAGGGCAGTTTGGCTTGCTGCCCCTTCAAGCTGTTCACTATTTGGAAAGGGTTACCTTGCTGCTGCTTGTTTCCTGTGACAGACTTAGATTGATTTAGCCTTCTTTTGCCAGGCCTTAGTATAAACAATGCTGTGCATGACTTCAACCTCCTACTTCCCTGATTAATTGCTGATGGTTTGGGAGATGTCAAAGGGCTGGAAGAGAGGTCAAACTTTAACCACAGAGTAAATCTCACATCCCTAGGTTAGGTCAGTCTCAGGTACATAGACAGATACCTGTTCATTTCTAGAACAAATAAGGTTGGGCGAATTTGCTTCCATCACAGGTAGCAGCTTATCTGCAAAACATGGCTGGGGTGCCCTTTGTGAATTGGAGAAAATACAGACGGAAGTATTCCAGAGAAACTTCCTTTCATGGAAACTCATGAAACTTGATTTCAGTTTGAGTGGGTAGATCCATGCTACAAACAAACTTGTTGAGTATGCATTCTATTAAAACAGTTGTATATGTTTGAGGAATGCTCCTGAATGGGGGATGCTTTTGAACATAGACCATGTAAATTAATTCTAACCCTTTCTTCACCTCCCAGTTATTTGCTGACAATTGACATGGGAAGTCAAGAAAGCAGTGTGTTCTTTCAACGTTGTTATCAGCAACAGCTTCAAGGCATGGCAACATACCAAGTAAATAGAGAAGAAGAGAGCACCAACCTGACAGAAACAGAACACGCAGCAATGCAGCTGGGGGGGGGGGGAGTACTGGCTAGGGACAGAACTGTGTCTGTCTTTAGGGACAGAACTGTGCTTTGCATTTGCAGGTTTGCAACTATGGATGGCTGTGGGGTTACTGTTCTTTCTTATGAGAACGTTTAGCATGAGCCAGCCTAAAAAAACCTTCATTTTGTTTCTGTTGGTTTTCTAGGCTACACTTTTATTTTCTGAGAAGCTCAACATAGACAGATGCACAGACCTTGTAACTATCACCAACAGAGGCAGAATTTACTGACTTACACCAGAAATAAGAGAACACTGATGGGGTGGTAGTGGCTGTGGTGGAGAATGAAGAGAAATTTGTACATATATATTGAATGAAAAGACTTGGTAGTGGTGGGGAATAAGTGCAACGGGCCCAGAAGCAGATATTGCATTGCTAAAATGTCCAGCCACTTTTGCATCCACACACCCCACACATTTAAAAGACAACAGCAATTATGTAATGCAGGTCTGCTGTCTCTTTCTGACCAAAAAGGTTAATCACTGATTAGTTGCAGATATGAGTATATCTAATTATACAAACATGCACTCATTTGTAAAACCAGCCAAGTGGCAAACTAAAGCCACCAACATGCTTGGCATAGCTTATTTTTCACCAGTTCAATTGTTATGAATCTTGGGAACTGTAGATGTGGAGCTGCTGAGATCCCTAGATTCCCTCATACCTGGGAGAAAGAATGATCAAAAAACTAGTCTGCAGATATGCCTGGGTTTTGTTTAAGAAAACGTGATTGTAAACTTTATCACACGGGTCCTCTGAAGCTTATGTCAGCCTTTCGTTGTTATAATTTTCATTTAAATAAAAGAGTGGTGGGGAGAATATAAAGTTTACAATTCAAGTAGAATCTCAGAGGACTTCAGGAGCCAAACTACATGTTAGGTTGGCAAAGCACTGGGGATAAACCCCACTTTTTTTTGAGATAACAGGAACTGCAAGGGATAGGGGAACCATTGACAGGAGGAGGATGCTTAACTCTTCCTGTGCCTGCCAATTCCTCTCCACACTCCAAGTATGTCCCCCTCCCCAGTTCAGGTAGGGGAAGGATTAAGCCTCCCCTCCTGCCCACACTAAAAATAGAAGTGTGGGAGAAATTAGGTTGACCTAACTTTGGGAACTCCGTGTCTCCTTTGTAATGTAGCATGGCTCTCTCCCTCCATCCCTATTAGTAAACAGTTCTAAGAATAGAAAACATGCAGATACTTACAACCAGTACAGTAACATCAGCAGGAAAGGGCAGATGATGACAGCCTGGAGAACTTGCCAGTCCCGGCAGAGAGCAGCTAAACCCGGCATGAGGAATTGTCCTGCCATTGCCACAAAGCTGGCCACCATTGTTATCATAAAACGGTGACTTGGAGGGCACAGCTCAATACCTGAAATATTAAAGAGAGGCCATATGAAATGATGAAAGATAAAAGAGAGGAAGAGTCACTCCCTTTGGAACTACTGCTGCTCACAGTCACAGATGTTAGGATTCAGTAGGAAGTATTCCAAACTAGAATTGCATTTTTAGAAGAAATCCTCCATTCTTTCTCTTACTGAAGGTCTTCTAAAGCAGAAGTGTGTGAATGGTGGCCCTTCAGCTTCTCCTTGTGTGGCTATAAGTTGTTATGTTCCCGTCTATTTTGCTCATCGCCCAGAGAAACTGGTTTTCTCTGCATTGCTCCTGCACCAGAAAGGCAACCACAGATCCTGCATGGCAGCTGTGTATAGTTCAAAACCTTAGCACCACTGCAACTCAGCCTTAGCTGCATTTCAACCTGGAGGTGTTCAGACAAAATATATGATCGCATGGTCAGCTCTGCTGCCAGCAAGGGCCAAAAAGGAAACACCACATTGTCCGTTCTGTTTATTACAGTCACACAAATAAACATGCCTGTGGAAAAAGATTACTCACACATGCCAAAATGCACAATCCCCATGTTTGTCTAAAACAAAGAAATGCAAGACAGAGGGAAGAAATCACATATCATTAACCAAAGAATTTGCCTCTTAGTAACTGCATCTACTCCAAACATTATTGAGCAAGTGACAAAATTTGGTTTAGCTCTTAATGGCAGGCAACAGTACAACTGTGGTTGACAAAAGCAGTCATATATGTGATAAGGTTTGTTGAGGGACTACTGCAATTTACAGTGGGAGCACGCTTATATAATTGTACATTTCTGATGGCTACCAAAATTGGTATTGATTGCTATGGATCAAACCTGCCAGTGTGGTGCAATGGTTGGGTTTTGGACTGCGATGTGGAAGAACCAGGTTCAAGTCTTCATTGAGCCATGAAATTCACTGGCTGAAATCCTGTTGCTTAGCACAGTAAGTGGCACTAGAGCAGGTCCACTAAATTAATGGGGATTTGTGAGTCCACTCCTCCATAAGTCCCATTGATTCAAAAGACCTCCTCTAATGTTAGTGTTGATGTTGACATACAAAGCCCTAAATGGTTTGGGACCCTGATACCTGTTGGAGCATCTCTCCCAAAGAACTGCTGCCTGTATTACCCATTCCTCTCAAGTCTTGCTGCTATGGATATCTACACCAAAGGAGGCCCGGAAGGTGTTAACTAGTAATCAGGCCTTCTCAGTGGTGGCTCCATCTTTGTGGAACTCACTCTCATCAGAGGTTCGCCAGCCCCCCTCCTTCCAGGCCTTTCATAAGCTAGTTAAGGCAGAGCTCTTTAAGACAGAGCCTTTAGTAATATTCTTCCCCTACAGCATTTCGCTATCAAGTCTCATTTGTATTATTTACTTCAGTTGTCACCATATAGCTTTATTGTTGTTGTCTTTTATTTTGTTGTTTGCATTCAAGTTTATCGTTTGCTTGTTGGGATGGTGGTTGTAAACTACTCAGGGCAATGGCTTTTCATTGAATGGGTGTATAAAAACTGAACAAACGAACAAAAAAGAATGCAACTTACTATGCTAAGCAACAGAATTTCAAACACGTAGCAACCCTGAACCAGTTACTCTCTTGTGTCACAGAATTTCTATGATGATAAACTCAGGAAAAGGAGAATCAGGTAGGCTACCTTGAACCCACAGAAAGTAACATAGGATAGAAATGTAGCTGATACATAAGTAAATTCTAGCCAGCTTGGTATCAAGTAGAAGACTGATGGTACACACATGCATCCAGTTTCAACATTGGGAAATCCTGGGTTTCCAACCTTATCAACTCCCAAGCTTGGAAAATTAACTTTTCTGGATTATACCTTCTAGAATGCTCTAGCCAACTTGACAGATTCTTGTAGTTGTAGTCCAGAAAAGTAAACATTTACGGTCTGAAAAGTATATGGCATATCCCTAATATGTAGGTTGCAAACCAGAAATAAAAATTCATGTTCTTTACAATATATTTAAATCAACCATTTTTAGCACAGAAAGGTAGCTCTGGAGTATCCATCATATTCCTTAAGAAGCCTCTCTCTGATATTCATCTTTGTTCACAGGAACAGATGGAGGAGAAGGAAGACAGGGACTGTTCTAGGCATAGAGCTGAAAGTCACTCTGCAAGGGGAAGAAACTAGCAAGCTGACTGGCAACACCTTCCCCCTATCCCCCAGCACAAGTTGTATCCAGCCTACAAGCTGACATTTCCACACCCCTGATGTATAGGAACACATATGTGCTCCTTTGTCATATCTGAGAAATTGCCCAGAAGTGAGAAGAAAAACTGATCTAGCTGGAAGGACCAGAAAAAGTTCCGTCTTTGAGCAGATGTCCCTGTCATCACTACCCTGAAGTGGTGACACTGTATTCTGAAAGGTATGCTAGGGTATTCCAAGTGAATTATCACAACATTCCTTGGGTTGAAAGACAAATTCTTCTGTCTGGCCCCACCCTCTGATAGTGAAAATTGCCTATGGTACAGGGTGAATAAACAGGGGAAGGTCAACTCTGGGAATCCAGCTGTATCCTTGCCCCATGCAAAGAAACTGCGGCTTCTGACATCCTGCCTAGGCAAGTCTGCATAAAAATATCCAGTAGCACACCCATTTGGGCTTAGTTCCTCACAGTGAGCATGGACTATAACAGTGACACAGAATAACACAGGTAGGGAATCTCTTCCAGCCCAGAAGCTAAACTGAATTTCAGAGAACCAGGGCGGGTGGCGGGCTTGCATTTCTGCATTGGGTCATGCCAAAAACAAAACCACAGGGCCCAAACCAGCATAGTTTAGCTTAAAGCTCTTACTGCCAGGAACCAAGTCTTCAGAGAGAAATTTCTATCTTTTAGAATGAGAAAAAAATGAGGAAACCAGTAAATGATGGCATCAAGGCAAATGGGGAACCTCAGATGGCCACAACATGATCCCAGGAGGGCCAGATTCAGCACCAGGAGTAAAGTTCTCCACTCCTGATTTGTACAGTGTGTTTTCAAGAGTGCAAAGGGCTTCAGAGTATATTATCTCAAACACCCTTAAACCATCTTTGCAAGGCAGTCTAGTATTATTTTCCATTAGGGGAGTGGCTGAGGTTGATAAGAGAATGGTTTGAGAAAGGGCACTTGCTTTTTTCCATGAAAGAGCTGAGATCTGAAAGAGGGGCTTCCCATCTCACACTTTGAACTACTACTGAACACTGCCATCCCCAACAGGAGCAGCCACAGAGCCTGACACCAAAAAGGAGAGGCTCACTTTTAAGAAAAATGAGTGGGATCAACTATGCCTTCTGGTATGAATGCCACCATTTTACACCGAGCAGTGACAACACACTAGGCACAGAACTGGAAAACAGAGAAACCTTTGTGAATTATTTATTTTGCGAAGGATAGGGCACTTGATCAAAATCCTGTAGGGCATCTCTTCTGCTTCATTATCACTCCTTACACCACTCAGCCTAAACCAAGTTACATGAAGTTCCCAGTTTACTTACTGAGGAAAAGAAGGAATGCCAGCTAAGCTGCTGGTTTGCTCTGGTCAAGCACAGACCAGTCTCCCACTCTTATCCCCTGCCCATGTAAAGGCTCTAGCACAATATAGAAGTATAATACTTGAGCCCAGGTTTCAGATTAATTCAGCTGAGAAGCATGTGCACATGTTCTATTCCCTATTCCCACTTTAAGAGGGAATAGGAGAAAAGCAGCAGGTATGCACCATGAAATGAAAGAATCTTACTGTAAGAAATGAATTTACAAACTTACCTAAATCTGAATTGGGCAGTGCAATGTAGGAAGCACACTTATACAGACAGCCAAGATGGAGCCTCTGCAGTCATTAAGTTGGACATTAAGTAGCGTCATGACTGACTGACAGGCAGCCTTGAACCTGGAAAATTTACCTTTTGGGGCTACAGCTTGCACACACATATGCTCTCACACACGGCATGGTTGCTGGTTATGCTGCAAGAATTTTGGAAACCATAGTAAAAAAAAAAGGAATGTTTTCCAGCTCTGCATTCATCAGCACTAAAAAAATGAGTGGGAGCCTCTTACAGGAACATCATCAGTACAAGGAATCGCCTCAAGGTGAGAAGAAGCCCTGTCTGACAACAGTGAAGGGGCCTGTTATCATGTGACAAGGAGGACATCATTAAATTGTTGATGCATTCTTCAGGGCAATGGGAGGGAAATCTTAAAATAAGAGGCCTTCTGGTTCAGAAGAAATGAGCTTATGATTCCCCTTCCTTCAGGACTGCATTTTATTTATATGACTCAAACCAACAACTCTCTGCAGATCACTTTCAACTGTGGAACATATTGCAACAGCAACTGAAAATCTGTTTCTCTAACAACCCGTGTCAAGGACAAAGTATAATAGCGGCTTCCAGGATGCTGGGAACAGGCAGGTCTGCTAGAATTGCTGTTACATGCAAAGCAAAATAATAATAACAATAATAAATTTTAAAAGGAGTGAAAAAGAAATCAATTTTGCACTAAGAATGGCCAGGCAGCAACCATGCTAGAACCTGAGAAGTAACTGTAAGATAATTACAGTAAAAACCCTCGCAGAATTGATCATATGTCATCATAGGCCAGTATCATATTGAGCGCTGGCTAAATGGAAAGTCCCACCAGCTCAGTAACACAGTTTTGTGTCACTTCCTTTAAGTGTTGCTGCAACACTAGTGGTGACCTCCATGAAAAAAACCTGCCCTTTTCTTGTGCAATTAACACATTTGCGCAAGTGGCTTGATTCCACACCAGTACATTGGCGGAACTTTCCACTCAGCGGATGCTCAGTAAAGATACTGGCCACAGGGATATTAATGTCTCATTGCAATTTCCCCTTCTGTGTTCCATTTCTAACTACTCTTTCCTTTTTGCAATAGTACCTGTTATTTTTAGCAGTGCACACACGCCTCATAAATTATTCAACGCTCCTTAATCGGATCCTCCTGGAATTGGTCCATTGTAAGGCAAAATAACCTCTGAGCTCTCAGTTAAGCAGACCTTTCGCAGAACTCAAAAGATGGTACATACTATCATTCCTACTTACACCAGCAAAAGAAGACTGTGTGGATGTATAGGAGATTCTGAAGACACGCTTAAGAAACCCTGAAGGCAGCATTATAAATGAGAGATTTTTGAATTTTGCACCAAAAAGGCCAGCTCTTTGAACAGAACCTTTGCAGCTTGAATGCTCAACAATGAAATGAAAAACTTGACAACACAGCTACGAGCCAGAGATTCCTGACTGTTCATTCATCTCCCAATCTAATTCTTTCTATAAAAATTCTAAGTTTCTCGCCAAACTACAAAGCCCAGAATTCTGTAGGATTGACTATGACGCTTAAACTGGCACCAGACTGCTATAATTATGTAACGCAGTCTGCCAATCTGTTCACACCCTAACTTCAACACTGATCACTTCACTTCTACTGCCTCTGCACACAAAGATTAGCTGGCATGTAAACACTCTCATTTCTCCTTCTCTTAGACGAAGAGGCATACCAGACATACAAAAATGGGGGGGGGGGGGGAGTGTAGCGTAGCAATCTAACTTTCCTCTTATCTCTTCCTGCTTTCTTTCCACTGCACACCCTCACAACATGAATTTACAAAATTAAAAATAGAAACAACAGTACATTCCAATGTGAGACCATCACAATATTGACAAGCAGCTCAAAGCAAACAAGTTAAAACAAAAGGCTGTCAGCTACTCCGGTTGTACCAAAGTCTTGGCCACCTTCCTGAACTTATAAGGGAAGCACACAAAGAAACCTCCCTGGAGAATTATCAAGGGAGAATGGTGTAAGTGACACCAGATGGTCACTTTGGGAAGACAGAGATATATATTCTGAAGCAGGGCTGTGGAGAGATTTGATTCAGGAGAATGTATGTACAAGGCTCCCTGCTCCTCTCTCAAGGTAGACCTCAAACATCTGCTGATTCTATCCCTTGCTTGGTCACTGAGAGCGTATCTACACTACACAGTTACAGCAGTCAATACCACTGTCAACTGTCATGGCTTCCTCCTATAGAATCCTGGGTCTGGTAGACTGCTGAGATGACTTCAGATTCTCTGCTGTAGTTCTGGAGATCACACTAGAGCCTTCCAGCTGTACCTTGCCAATTCCAAGAACCTCAGCAAACGACAAATCCCAAGATTCGTGGGATGCGTCCAGAGAACCTGCATTTGCTGCAGTTGTGCAGTGCAGATGGCCGTATTAAAAAAAGAAGGTGCTGCACCGGTTAAGTCCCTGGTGTGCCTCTGCATGAAATATTCAAGTTGGAGAAACGTGATGGTGTATTCATTTAGATATACATAAAAAAAACCCATGGATATACTTTAAAAATGTATATCTGAAATTGTTCTACCTATGAAATATCCTTGCAAGGAATTCTACACAAATTACTAGTCCTTAGCATTTTTAAAAACCTGTCCAGCTGCCCACTGTATCTGGAAAAGTTGTGTCACAACTTCTGCAACGTTTTCTTGACTGGCTGCAAGAAGCTAATTACATACCTATTCCTGAAACACACACACACACACAAACAGAAATCCTTTTCCAGAAATTATCAACATGCAGTTTTGCTTGTTGGCTTAGTTATAAGGGGAAAAAAAGTGAACGGCATCACGGCATCAAATTCAACAAATTAAATTTAGTAATCAAAATCACTGAAGAAGCAGAGGTCAACTAGTTGAGGAATCTGTGTGGCAGTTTTGTTTCCTCAGCAATAAATGCCATTGCCTATTAATCTTCTGCATACTTCAATTACTGCTCCACAGAAATGCGCACAACAATAAAAGCAAAACAGACAGCTAGCTAGCTATGAAATCAGAATGTGGTGTGCTGGCAGTGTCATGCCCAGTAGCAGTGGGGGTGAGGCAGAAGCCACTTCCTCAGAAAGCAAGGCAATACACTTCTCCCTTGAATTGCACAGGTTTGAGCAGCATGATTTTGGTTATACATTGATTTTTTTTTTCAATCAATCACACAAACAAACAAGCATTCAGCAAATAAATATTCAATAAATACTGTTCCGCTATTTGTCTCATTGACTACACAAAAGCCTTTGACTGTGTGGACCACAGCAAACTATGGCAAGTTCTTAAAGAAATGGGAGTGCCTGACCACCTTATCTATCTCCTGAGAAATCTATATGTGGGACAGGAAGCAACAGTTAGAACTGGATATGGAACAACTGATTGGTTCAAAATTGGGAAAGGAGTACGACAAGGCTGTATATTGTCTCCCTGCTTATTTAACTTATATGCAGAATACATCATGCGAAAGGCTGGACTGGATGAATCCCAAGCCAGAATTAAAAATTGCCGGAAGAAGTATCAACAACCTCAGATATGCAGATGATACCACTCTGATGGCAGAAAGTGAGGAGGAATTAAAGAACCTCTTAATGAAGGTGAAAGAGGAGAGCGCAAAAAATGGCCTGAAGCTCAACATCAAAAAAACTAAGATCATGGCCACTGGTCCCATCACCTCCTGGCAAATAGAAGGGGAAGATATGGAGGCAGTGACAGATTTTACTTTCTTGGGCTCCATGATCACTGCAGATGGGGACAGCAGCCACGAAATTAAAAGACTCCTGCTTCTTGGGAGGAAAGTGATGACAAACCTAGACAGCATCTTAAAAAGCAGAGACATCACCTTGCCGACAAAGGTCCGCATAGTCAAAGCTATGGTTTTTCCAGTAGCGATGTATGGAAGTGAGAGCTGGACCATAAAAAAAGCTGACCGCCAAAGAATTGATGCTTTTGAATTGTGGTGCTGAAGGAGGCTCTTGAGAGTCCCCTGGACTGCAAGGAGAACAAACCTATCCATTCTGAAGGAAATCAACCCTGAGTGCTCACTGGAAGGACAGTTCCTGAAGCTGAGGCTCCAATACTTTGGCCATCTCATGAGAAGAGAAGACTCCCTGGAAAAGACCCTGATGTTGGGAAAATGTGAAGGCAAGAGGAGAAGGGGACGACAGAGGACAAGATGGTTGGACAGTGTCACCAAAGCTACCAAGATGAATGTGACCCAACTCCGGGAGGCAGTGGAAGACAGGAGGGCCTGGCGTGCTCTGGTCCATGGGGTCACGAAGAGTCGGACACGACTTAATGACTAAACAACAACAAACATTTGTCTCTAGGAAGTGGCCTGAGAACTTAACGAGGTCCGTGTTGTTGGCGGTGAGGTGGCCCACAGTCTGATGGTGGCATCCCAGCTAGCCCCCTCTCCCGGCATGGCAGCTCCATGGGGCAGCTGGGGAGGGTGCTTGAGAATGTTGCACAGTTAATACAGTAAACTCATCTGGCGTGTGCATGTGTATGTGAACTGTTTATGCTTTGTAATTATGTTTTTAGAGGGAGAAGATACATGGATTTCTGAACTACACATGAGTCCTGTGCCCGTCACCCAGGCATTATTCAAGGGAAAAGTATACATATCTCCGGGCACCAAACCAATGAAATAAGAATACTTAAGGTACAAGACCAAAAAACAATCTACTTTCATTCAACTGAGCAATTCTTCAGATGCTTTTGGGGTCAACTCTTTTCCTCTTTATTGGGAATATTTATTCCATTGGCAAGACCAGGAGTTAAATCCTGCCTTTAGTGGACAGCTTTCCACATGAATATACAAGCATTCCCCAACCCATTTTTCCCCCCACAGGCATAAGTAAAGCACTCTTCCCTAACCTGTGCCCTGCAGATGGGACAGACTGCAAGTCCCATGCTATGGTGGGTGCCATACCTCTGCAGCACCCCTGCTGTAACATTAAACATAGTATTACAAATAATGTCCCTTCTTTAACTGATTAGTAATAAATGAGAAGTTTTTTAAAAAGTGTTCAATGGCATGTTGTGTTTTCCAAAAGGGAAATCAAAGCCATTTCTGATAGCCTGATGGTATGGTTTCAAGTGCCAACTATGAACCTCTGATTGAGGCACTTGTAAACTTCTACCTCAGCATTACTCTATTTATTAAGACATTATGTCTCAGCTGCAAAAGCTAATACATGCCAGGATAACTGATGTGGTCAGCTGCCTAGAGGAACTAATAAATATGCAGAGTGATGAAATGAGACCACACATTTGATTGCCTTTTGGGTGAAATGATTTCTTGGGAAGATCTTAGAATGATGTTAGAACAGACACGTACTGTAAGGCAAGAAAACCTGAACAATGAGATCCTGACAATGTAGCTACTGTCTGACATTTTCCATGTGCACATATCTTTGCTTGCCACAGTGAAATTGTGTCAACAGGTAACAGTATGGTGAAGGCTAAAATGGCACAACAACGCATAGATAGCTACAGTGAGCGATTTGAACACTAAGAGCAATAGAAATCACAGGCCTAATGGGAAATACCTACAAAGATATCAGGGCATAACCCCAAAGTGCAGGTCTGTCTCACAGATGAGCAGTAGGCAGCCATTAAGAGAGGAGCCAGGAGCTGGGAGTAAGGAGTCAAAATTGTGCCAGGAGGTTGGAGCAGAGGGGTTGAGGCAAGCAACATCCCAGGTCTTGGTGGACAAAAGGTTGATCAGGCAAGCTCCCAGCCCACCCAGGAAGCTTTGTGTCCAGGAGGCCCGAAAACCAGATTGGGTGTGTAGGGCCAAAGCCTGTGAATATTTTACTTCTAAGAGGAGGAGCCAAACTACAGGTCTGGTGGCTTGCCATATTGGTAGCTATATGGCATGCCAAGAGCTCCTGCCTGTAGTTCCAGAGACTCCAGACAGCCTATAGATGAGCTGCAGGAAGGCTGAACAGTGGAGTATGTGCTACTTTTTTCCTTAAATAACTTGGGTATAGATTTCCCCCCCTCAAAGGGCCATGCTAGCTGGAGGAATGATTGGGGTTGTCATGCAAAAAAAGAAAAAGAAAGAGAAAGAGGAATCTTCCGATCTCTGTATGTAAAAACACTGGTTACCTGTTCGCTTCCGTACCAGCTTCAAGGTGATGGTGCTAACCTATAAGGCCATAAATGGTTTAGGACCTAGGTACCTGGCAGAGCGCCTCCTTCCGATTAGATCTGCCCATCTGGTAAGATTGTTGGAGGCAGGGCAGCTGAGAGTTCTGACCCCAAGAGAGGCCCGAAAAGTGACTACCAGAAACTGGGCCTTCTCAGTGGTCACCCCACAACTATGGAACAGTCTCCATAGTTTCGGCCACCCGAAATCTGCCTGGCCTCCTCGTTGGGAACCTTTAAAAAGCTATTAAAAACCTGGCTATTCAGACAGGCCTTCTCGGATTTTATAACAAGATACAATAGTACCTTAATACTTAAACATCCAACCTACCGCCATGTTTTTATTTTTGTCTTTATTTTAATTTTATTTTTACTCTTATTTTATCTTCATTTTATTTTATGATGTTTCACAGTGTTCCTTATTGTTATTCGTTGTGTATTTCTTACATTTTATTTGGTAGCTGTTCTATATCTTGTTATTCTGTCATTGTTGTTGTTTATATTGTTGTAAACTGCCGAGAGTGGCCTTGTCTGCCAGATGGGAAGTATAAAAATCAAATAAATCAAATAAATAAATAAAATTAAAAAGCCACTAAAAATAACATGTTAAATTCATCCATTTCCAGGGCTGCTTTTCTTTCCTACTGAGTTACCATACTTTTAACTTTATAAGCCAACATATGAATAATCTCTTTGCCCACACATATATTTCTCTTCACGCAAGCCACAGTTAATCCCAGAAATTTATAATTATTCATAGTTTGTGATTCCTCCAAATTCTTCTAATTTCAACAAAGGTAAGGATCAAACCAACTTCAAACTCTAGTCCAGAAACTGGCAAAGTGTGTCGCCTGTGGGACCCATATACCTCCCAGATGCCTAAGCACCCTTGACTGCCCCCAGTTTAAAAAATAAAAATTAGACGCCCTCCTTTCTTGCTCAAAAAGTCACTTTGTACCCTTTAGGGTGTATAGAGGCATATTGACATGTTTCAGGCCTCTTAGCACCCCTGGCCCCCTCACACACCCTAAACTTTAAAAATTGACACTTAAGGGCAAAAAGAATACTTTCCCCCCATTCAAAAAAAATAAAATAAAAATTAAAGAAAATATTTGGCAGATACGTGGAAGTCAGACCTCCAAATCATCTGCTCTCTGAATTCTTAGGTTTTGTTTCTGTTTGAACATGTTTTATAAGGAAATTGTATTGGAACTACTGATTTTTTAAATTTTATTTTTATTGCTATGTTTTAAGCTTTAAGGGGCTTGGCGGAATTTGTGACTGAAAAAGAGCGATGCATACACATATACACCTGTGTGTGTGTGTGTGTGTGTGTGTGTATACATACACATACAAGCATGTCAATATGTATATGCATATGTGTATATGTTTATGGAGACCAGTTCTTCATGAGAACAGGATGTACACAGGAAATACCTTGGACTTCTGTTTTATTTTTTTAAAGATCTTGTTTATTCATCCAATAATCCCAAGTCACAAACTCTTTAGATTCAGTCTCTGATTTGTTTATGTCTCCAGTGTTGACTAGAAGGAAGTTGAAATCAATCATGATACTTAGTGTCTTGACTGGTCTTTGTTTCATCTACACACAACTAGCTGTGGAAAGTGCAGCTCAGTCATTTTCTTGGGAATACAGATCACAGCTCAGAAAGGATACATTAAAAATCAATTTGTTACCTCTAATTTGTTATAAATTTCCAAGAGTGATTTTAAAATTTGTTATTTTAGTTTCTAAAGACTAACAATGTTGTTTTTTGAGCAACAACCACAGTTTCTCATTATTTTACTACATTGCTGGCTATTTTTAATGATAGTAAATTATATTATTAATTTAAGATAGTAATAGATTAATTAATAGATTAATGGTATAGTTCTCAGTGGGCTGGCAAACTTTTGCCTGGACTATAACCACATAAGGCTTTAGGGCTGAAACTCACATGACTGAAAGCTTGTTTTTCTTGCTTTCACTTAAGCCTAACCTTTCACCTAACATCTCTATATAGTTTTTTTTTTTACTCACATGCTAAAATGATTACAAAAGTTTTGGATATCTCAAATGGTGTGGGGGGGGGGGGGACATTTGCTGCTGCTAGTGAAAAAAGTGATTTGATTTGCCCCTGCCTGTGTGGTTACACATATTACTGACATTACTGGAGTACCCCCTCCAATAGTTTTATCTTTCCCTGTTTTGGTGCAAATTTGATATCAGCCCATTTTCTTTTTGCCAGCTGTCTTGACATGAACTATTAATTAATTTTTCACATCAGTATACTTTTGACATCTTCAACCTATTGAAATAAGTTCTTCCTGTTTAACTCTTTGAAATGTTTTACATGAATTGCAATGTATTACATTGTAATGTATAAATGTATCATGACTGATGCTGTATTTTATATGTTATTGTGAACCACTTAAGAGTGCAGCACATTATGAAAAATTGAGTATACAAATAAACTGAATAATAGTAGTTGTAATAGTAGCAGCAGTAATAGTGGGAACAACAACACTGAATAATGTAAAGACAATATGTAGACCTGAGAAATAAAATTTAATCCATCTTTCACACATCAAAATGGAAAGCACAAATTATGTTGCTGTTCTTAGATGGCATCAAGTCACCTCTGACTTATGGCATCCCTATGAGTGAGCAATCTCCAAAATGTCCTGTCATCAACAGCTCTGTAAATGCAAGCCTGTGGGTTCCTTTAGGGAGTCAATCCATCTCGTGTTTGGTCTTCCTATTTTCCTGCTGTCTTCCTCCTTTCCCAGTATTATTGTCTTTTCCAGAGAATCTTGACTTCTCATGATGTACCCAATGTATGAAAGCCTCAGTTTAATCACTTTTGCCTCCTGAGACAGTTCAGGGTTGATTTGCTCTAAGACCCACTTGTTTGTCTTTCTGGTAGTCTAGGATATCTGCAGAACTTTCCTCCAGCACCATATTTCAAATGAATCATTTTTTTTCTGGTAAACTTTCTTTACTGTCCAGTACAAGAGTGTGGATGATCTTGGTCTTGGTCTCCAGTGACATATCCTTACACTTGATGATCTTTTCTAATTTTTTCATTGCTGCCCTTTCAAGTTTCAGTCTCCTGATTTCTTCACTGCAATCTCCATTCGGATTGATGGGTAAACCAAGGTGTACAAAAACGTTCACTATTTCAATTTCTTCATTGTCGACATTAAACTTGTTTAGTTTTTTGTAGTCATTATTTTTTTTCTTCATTGTGTTCAACTGCAGTCCTGCACTGGCAGTTTTCTTTTTCCACTTTCACTAAAAGCAATTTCAAGTTATTGTTGCTTTCTGCAGTAAGATGGTGTCGTCTGCATATCTTAAGATTACTGATGTTTCTTCCACCAATTTTCACTCCTCCATCATCTGAATCTAGTCTGGCTTTCTGTATGATATGTTCTGTATACAGATTGAGCAAGAAAGGGATAACATGCACCCTTTTCTGATACCTTGGCCTGTCGGAAACCATTATGTCTCTCCATATTCTGTCCTAATGGTAGCATCTTGTCCACAATATAAGTTATGCATCACAAAAGTGCTGAAGCACACCCATTTCTTTCAGAACAGTGCTTTGTTTCTCTTGACTGCACAGTCAAAGGCTTTGCTGTAGTCTATAAAGCACAGACTGATCTTCTTCTGAAATTCATCATTATTTTTTATTTCCAGTAACCAGTGGAAATAATAACTACAAGAGGTAGTTGGAACACTGATTGAATTATTTCAAGACGCAGTCACAAAATCTGTCAAAACTCTAAAAAGAGTATGCCAACAAATATGAAAAACAAAACAATGGCTCACAGACTGGAAACATCTAATATATATTCTAGTCCCCAAGAAAGTGCAGTAACCGTAGGACCATTGCATTCATTTCTTGTGCAAGCAAAGTGTTGCAACAAAGACTTTTGCCTTACATGGAGTGAAAAATGCCTGATGTTCAAGCTGGATTCTGAAAAGGAAGCGACACTCGAGAACACATGACAAATACCCACTGGTTACTAGAGCACAAACTATAGGTACCATCAAAGATGTCACAAGAGAAAAAAGGCAGTAAAACTAGAAACATGTACTCTAGCAACTTACAGAAGCCAGCTCTGAAGACATTTATGGAAAGTGACTCTGTCTTTCAGACAGGGACACTTTGCCGTGTATATATAACAAGGCAACTACTAAGTGATGCTTCATCACCCATCCTCTCTTCCCTTTCCCACACACGCCTCTCATTGGAATGTCTCCACCACTCCCCCTTTTGTCTATTACACTCTTAATGAGGTGTAGGTGTTGCCTCCATAAGATATTTGCCCTGAGGGACTGCAAAGCACAGTGGATGCATTCCTTATTCCAGAGTCACCTTTTCCAAGAGTTACTGCTTCAAGAAGAAACAGATATCTGTCTCTTGTCATACCCACCTCCCTCTAACTAACTGCTTTAAACTGAGGGCAGAATCAGATGTTCTAGATAGTGATTGATTGGAAGAAGATAATCTTGGAGCTAATTGTGTGTGAAAATCACAGCAGGAGTATGCTTGCTTTACTTCATATTGGTCTTTAGGTCTTAAGCACAAGATTCTTTTGAAGACTGTCTCAGTCACTGCTCTCTGACACTAACAAGCTTTCAACTCTAAATACAGGCTGTCTATCAAGTCTATTTCTGCTGAGTGGTTTCCATTACAACAGCATGGGATAAACAAGTCAGAGTTCTCCTTGTGGAGATGAACTGATTCCGTGGGCCACTCTATGCTCTACAGAATAGTAAACATACTCCTCATCCTCATCAACTCAGTGATTCCATCAACTCAGATTTAGAACTTGGGAAAGTTACCATACCCTGTAGACATGCTGGTTGCAGGATCCTGGGAGTTTCAGTTTAACTTTTTCATCCCTGACCTCAGTCCCTAATGTATACGATCCCTATACCCTAATGTATACAGTCCCTAATGTATATGCCTAGAATTCAGGGCGGCTGACTTCCAAGCAACCAAGTACTGAATCAAGTCTTAACTGCAAGGGTACAGCTTTATCAAACTATCACTCAGGGTGTGTGTGTGACTTGATGCAAGTCTATCTCAAGCACTCAAGAGTGGAGGTGGGAAACTGTATTTGTAGATCAGGTAATTAAGGGATGTACATCAGAAAAACGTACTGCCTCCACAAATAGAGATGCGATGTTCCATGCATATTAATCAAGCACAATGAGAAACAAAGCCATCTGGTTTACCCTCTAGCTTGCCTTTCTATTCTAAATGCATTTCAATTTTGATTTCTTATCACATCTATGCAGAATTCCTCTTCTTCCTCAACTATCTTGAAGAAATGGTCAAGCAAAGGTTACTGTTGAGCATTCATTTGGGTTTTCAAGATATAATACAGAATCTTCTACAGTAATAGCATAGAACTTCTTTCAGTTTAAGAGGCACATTCAGTTCCAGAGTTTTCAGAGTCAGCACTCCTATGTTTGCTGGAGTCAGATATAAATCAGCAGGACTAAAAATACAAGCATATTTGAGCTTAAACATCTTAATGCCAAAATCAGATCTTTGGAGAGGCATTGTAACCTTTTACAAACAATGCAGTCTGAGGAACGGTGTCTTTACAAAGAATGCTACCACCACTGATGGTTATATAAGAATAACAATTTAGAATACATCTATTCAGAAATGCAGCGTCTACTACATATATAAACTCAGGGTGTCCAGTCCTATAACGTACAGCCAGAATTTGTATTTATACTTCTATAAATCTGCTGAACAGGTAAAACACAAGATGAACGCAAACAAGTTCAAAGTACTGAAAAATGAGTAATGCATAATTATTTAATACGGCATAAAGTTAAACAAAAATAAAAATGTACTGTGCCAAAACTGGAATAATAATTATTATATAGAAAAAATATCCTAAGCAGAATTAATGGGCAGAATCACGCAATTATACAATGGGAATCCAGACAGTATCCCATGTCATATTTAGTCTTTTTCAGATGCATAACTCCCCACTCCCAAAAGCAAGACACTTACAACTTTTCAAACCTGTAATGTATATTACTAGGCCTAGTAACCCAATAACACATTCCTGTTTATAGAACGAGAAGGCTAATCATGAAAAGAGGAGCATAGGAAAGTCGCCTGCAATCATATAAAGAAATATTACCTTCAGAAATTTAAACTTCTTGGTTCCATGATAGAAAAACAGGCCTGCCCTTCTGAGGAAGCCTAGAACAGGGACCCTAGAAGGGCCAGATTCAAGAATCAGGAGCTGAGGTTCTGCATCCCTTAAAGGAATGACCATGGCATAAAGATGGCTTGCCCCCCCAGCTCCCACCTGTTTGTAAGATATACCGCAGCTGGAAGACAGCATATATAGAAGAAAAGGGCACCAAGATTAAATGATATCTAGATGTGAGTTGCTATAAGATAACCTACCCCAACCTGATAGGACTGCAACTCCCACCACATCTAATCAGCATAGCTACAGTGGTGGAGTGTGGCAGCTGCAGTCCGGCACATCTGGAGGCTATCAGATAAGGGGAAACTGCTTTAAGACATATAAAAGACAATGACTGAAGCCTTATCAAAGAAAACTGTCCTGGTGCTGGTGGTGTTCCATAATCATGTTCACTGCAGAAACCCTGAGATGGCAGCTGTCAATTTACATGCCTTTCACACCATCTGGTACAATTTACACTTAACCTCTTGTTGAGACTCTATTCCTGTACACATGTTAAATCAAAAGAGGAATGAGGTGCTCAGCTTACAGTCAACTCTCAAATTCCTAGCAACAGAAGTAAGAGCAGCAGAAATAAGAATCATCAAAAGATATCATTCAACAGCCGCCCCAGGTTCTGTTTTCGGTCCATTATTGTAATTGCTGATAAACAACATTAATTTCCAATTCTTTTCCCCTTTAAAAAAGGCGCAAAAATGCCAGCAAGTAAATAGAATTTACTACCAAATAATAAATGTAGCTAGGATTGAAGCCTGACACATGCTGTAGATATTGATGCAAACATTTAACAAGAGTTATGTATGTTGTTTATGCATACCACACAAGATTATCCAAATGCCATACAAACTGCATAACTTCTGAAGAAGGTAGATATAAACTTTTAAATATCTTTTTATTTGAAATACAAACAACAAGCAAGATGAGATGGGTCCACATTTGGTGATATTTTAAAGAGAAAAGCTGTAGCTTATAGATGGCATGCAGGCACTCTATGTAACTGATGCAATGACCATTTATTTTTGTAATTTGGTATTTCAGCCTGACTGCAAAGTATCTCAAGATGCTGACCAAGGTCATCTTCTACCTGGGAATATAAATGTATAAAATAAGAAATTAAAGAGCACTAGGAATAAAACTAAGAACCTGCCCTACAACTGAGTGCTGCTCATTGCCTTAACGCTGACCTCTACGTGGCTGGATATTATCTACCTGAGCAGCACAGAGAGAGATGAGACCAGACAAGGGCTAGAATCCTGTTGAGTTATTCTGTTCGTGCACTGTGCATTGGCTCCACTGAAAACTTCAACAAGTTTTTCAGCAGAAACACTAGTCATAATGGCCGCTTTCTCTCATCTTTAACTCCATAACTGATATTCAGCAGAACTACATGGGTGGAGTGTTAAGCTCCAGCCTTGTGCAGCAAGCTATTTCCCATAGACTATATCCACCATCTAAACCAGGGATGGGCAACAATGGCTTTCCAAATGCTTTTTGAATTGAAACTCCCCAAATTCCTCAACCATTGACTATCTTACCAAGTCTGATGGGAATTGTAGGCCCGACACATCTAGAGGGTTACAAGTGACTAACCCTGACATTATTTCCCCCCCCCCCCCGCACATTCTTCCTTAAATGCTACTGCTGACAATCTGCTTTGTTTGTTGCTGGATGCTCTAAAAATGCATGTGCTTTAGTGACTTTGTAAACCTGGGAAAACATAAGCAACATTCCTGTAAAAGTGGTTATAGGCAGAGCATACAGAAGATACTTTGGAGGACTGTTAACTCCCAGACTTTCCCCCGGTGATAATACTGGTTAAGGAATTCTCAAGGTTGTAGTCAGAAAAATAAGTTTCCTATGCTATTCTTGTAGGTGAGGAGAGATATAAAACGGGGGGGGGGGGGGGGGGTTGGAGAAGCTGGAGAAGAGAAGCTGAGAAGAAGAGAAATCTGACATCTTATTGTTATTCCTCTTTTGGCCATTCTCTGAGCTAGAAGATTCCTAACTGTCCTATGGCATGCCCACTGGCCTACTGGTAAAGGTAAAGGTAAAGTCTCCCCTTGACATTTAGTCCAGTCGTGTCCGACTCTAGGGGGCGGTGCTCATCCCCGTTTCCCAGCCATAGAGCCAGCGTTTGTCCGTAGACAGTTTCCGTGGTCACGTGGCCAGCGCGACTAGACACGGAACGCTGTTACCTTCCCACCGTGGTGGTACCTATTTATCTACTTGCATTTGCATGCTTTCGAACTGCTAGGTTGGCAGGAGCTGGGACAAGTGACGGGAGCTCATTCTGTCGCGTGGATTCGATCTTACGACTGCTGGTCTTCTGACCTTGCAGCACAGAGGCTTCTGCGGTTTAACCCACAGTGTCACCACGAATTATGCCATCCCTGATTTACTCAAAGACAAACTGTTACTGGGTGGGGGAGCTAGGGGGGCTCTGTCTACAAAACTGTGAACATCGAGATGAATCCAGCTCTTACCCCAACTGTAGTAGAACCACTAAGTCAATTAGACTTAAGTATGTACGTTATATGCTGTCAAGTTGGAATTGGAAGCCCTAAGAGAGCTTCCAAGTTGGAAGCCCTAACAGAGCTACCAAAGTAAATGAGACATTTAACGAGTAGTTTTACCAGTTCAACACCCCCAGTGAACTTCCATGGCTAAGCAGGGATTTGAACCCAGGCCTCCTGAGTCCTAGTCCGTCACTCTATCCACTACACCATACTGAGTATTCCAAGTGTTGACTTAATAAACATTGATTAATTCAATGGGTCTACTTCAGTTTCAGCCCATAATATTCTCAGGAATATGACCACATCTAGGACAAGTACAACTGCAACTTGAATGGTTTCTTAGACTTCCATCATAAGCAACGTCAACTTAGTGGGACTGATAGTTTATTCTCTCTCATCTGATCCATCACCAATCCCAGACAAGCCCTGGAGACATGGTTACAATATCAGGCTCGGATGAAAAGGGAAGATATGGACAACAAGTTATTGATGTAGTGTTGAAAGTTTTACTCTGTATTTTCGGACAACCGCCTTCAGAGATTCCATATACATGTTAACTAGTATTGAAAAACAGAACAGATGGCTCGAGAAAATAAGTGACAGCACAATTTAACAGCAAAGTTTCAACTGCAGCTTTCTTTCATTCCAAAGAAGAAAGGGTCCTCACATATGAAAGTACCAATGCAACCAGCCCCCTAAAACAAGCATATGTGGGACAAGATGAGAATAGATCAAGCAGGGGCAGACATTCCAACAGAAAACTTCCAGATATTTATGACTCCTTATCAAGAGTATTTGAAACTCCACAGAAAATCACTCAGGGATCAGCCAGAATAATTGTAGCACTGATCAATGCATAGTAAATCTTACAGTAAATACCTGCTAAATACTCAGGAGATCTCCCCATTACCACATATACTGCCAACAGTGAGCATATACTGAGATATATCATCTTCTAAAGCCCTACATCATCTCCTTCACTATCTCAAGGAGAGGGCAAAGGCCAGGTCTGCAAGCAACCACATCAGTTGATTTGCATCATTTTTAACCAATCAAGAATCAACTAGAATTACACTTTTGGTGGCCAAGAAGAGGCTACAAGAAGCATAAAGTATATTTTCACATTGCCTTGAATATTGTTCGGGTTTCTGTATGCCCTGGTTGATGTATTACCTTGTTATTTCCATCACACACATACATAAACACACAGAGAAAGAGAGACAGACAGACAGATACCATACATACTCCATATACATTTTAGAGATGAGACTTTTGCCTTTAGAGATGAGATTTTCAAGTTTCTTGGAAACATCTTGAATCTGAATCGTTTGGTTTAATAAATAAGAGTAAGCTGAAATTTTCGAATTAATTTGGATTTTGTTGTTCAATTACCTTTTTTGACCGACATATGTAAAACCACCTCACCCATTTCTGAGGCCAGCCAGCATCCTCTCTTGCACCTTAAGGTGTGGTCAGAGCAGAAATGGCAACAGTCTACCATGATCACTGATGACGATGACGAAGAAGAAGAATGGATGATGATGGAGGAGGAGGAGGAGAGTGCTATTCTACGTGGGTTTGATGATAATGATGATTTCTACTTCTCATCTGTATTATTTTCTCCTGCTGCTCCTGCTGAAGATAGTAATGTGGCGATAAATGTGAACTTTAAAATACTGTCAGAAGCTGAATAGGTCTGACAATGATTGATTTTTCTTTCTTGTGTAATGTTGTTGTCTGCTTTTGGAATAGATAATTGTATGTTGTCTTGCTCCTGCTCTTTTTGGAATAGATTTAAGAGTTTGGTAGAACTTTATTTGGTCTAGTGCCAGAAGCATGAATGAATGGAAAACCAAGCAAAGAAACCCAGAAGAGCTCACTCCTTCTGTGTTTAGCAAAAGGATCTGCACCTTAATGACCCAGAAACAAGCAAAGCACCCCCTGAGAGAATCCAAAATGAATGAAACCCAAAAGTTTCCCAATACACATCCCTAATGCATTTACCCATTAAGCAAAGTGCAACACTTATTCCGTAGATTAGGAATCTCTTATCTGGCCCTTGCTAATGACCAGCTACAACCTTTGTTGGAATTGTGTTGAAAACTGAATCACCTGCCAAGCCAATCCTGAATTCTGTTGTTCTCTAAGATCTGAAGAGCCTTTCATTATGCTAACTAATGCAAAAGCCTAATGGTGAGGTATAAACTTACACAATAAAGGTGTTGCTAGTTTGGTAGGGCTCTACATTTGTTAGGGTTAGTAATTAATCCATGCATTCACAACAGTTCACATATCTGTACTTCTTTATACTTAACCTTTACAGAAAACTATAAAGCTATATCACACTACTGTCACAATTATGAGGAATTCACTCATTCCCATCAGCCTCTTCCCCCCTCTTCCACAGCCAAAATGTTTATTATTTACATGTTTGTTGTGCATGTGAATGTTTGGAATACATTAGACAATGATGCAAACATAACAATTTTTGGACTGCTTTTCTCAGAACTGCCCCAGCCAAACAAGTTCCCAAGAGGTAATTTTTCTAAATTATGCGTATATGTGGTTATTACTATGTGCAACATGGTTATTATTGTGGAGAAAAGGAAGGAGAAGATATTAAATTGGAAGAAGACAAGAATCTAAAATATAGCAAGCTAGAAAACTGCCGGTTGAATCACAAAGAACTGGGACTGACAGAATTAAAGAAGTGAAGCTGGAGAACAATGGTGGAAAAGGCCTCAAGCCCTGGGCTGGTGTTTTCCAACTGGCTGGCCCCTGAGAAACAACAAACTTTGTCTTCATTGATTGATTGATTGATTGATTGATTGATTGATTCATTCATTCATTCATTCATTCGTTTTTATACTGCCCATCTGACCAGCGGTCACTCTGGCAGTTCACAACACAATAAAACATAGATACAATATAACAAAGTGCTCCAAATTAAACAACAAAGATTTAATAACACTGAACCCTCAGTGTTCATATCATTTTCTTGGTGAAATGGAGTTTTTGGCTAGGAAAATCTGATGTTTGCATGGGACCAACAAGTTAACTAAGTTTTAATTATGTAAGCAGTGTTTAAATTGCTAGAGAAAATAAGTCTAGACTGCATTTAGAATGGCAACTCCCCCAGCACTTTGCATGTTTATTAATATTGCATTAAGAACCACTTATGTACTGGAAGGGAAGCCCCTATAAATAATATATGGAACCTCATGAAGGCTGAATTGTATATCAGTAGGATTATATTTTGTATTCTCCTGTGAATACTGTCTGTGGAAAAAAGGAGGCCCAGACAAGGGTAAAATATCCCTCAAAATCTCAGGATGGGGAGGGGATGTCGCCACGTTTCTGTATCTCCCTTGCTATTAGAAACTTTTCCCAAAAAGCTCATCAGCAACTGTTTTTACCTCCCTTTAATTGCCTCTTGCCATAATCCCAAATGATTAGCAACTTGCCTGATGAAAGTAATTCTCCCATACTACTGATTACCAAAACCTGATTATATGATAACATTTCAGAGTAAAAGCACTGTTACCTGGACCCAATCTGGCCTGGTTTTATAAACAATGCCAGTTAATGAATCAGGTACGGCTATTTGATGGCACTGCAAAGCAAATTCAGAGCAAAGGCAAGAAGCAATTGCCCTCACTCTGAATGAGCGACTGCTAGGAAATGAGCCAGACTACAAGCACTTTTAATTTGTTAGAAGACATGGGTGGGGAAAATACAAGTACTTCCCTTTCCCATTTGTTATATGAAAAATAATTAGTCTTTGTCTAGATGCCTCTGTCAAGCCTATAAACAGGCAACAGAAGAAAAGCCGAACGCAAGCATAAATCAAGTCAAGATTTGTTTCACAGGCCCTTGGCTGCTACCCAGCTTGCTTGAAGGATGGTGTTTGCTCTTGATTAGTGAGAAACTTGGGGGAAAAGAAGTGTGGGAAACTGTTCATTTGTTTACTCAATTAAAGCTTTGTATTTATTCATTCATTTTAGATTCAAAGACTCTGCCATCCCTGACTCGCACTAAGATGGGGGGAGGGGACAACCCTAAAATTATGTAATCTTTTTGAGGATATGATTTGATTTCTTTTCCTTTCTATTGCAGCAACAGAGTTTCAAGTGCAATATTGTTGAAATTCTGTTCCTTAATGTCTAGCAGTGTAAAGGCATGGGGACACTCCAATTCAAACCGGCTGGAACACATTCAGCTCTTGCTGTCATTCTAGCCTTTGCTCAATTGGTGAGGGAGAGAGGGCACACAACCTTCTCACCTTTTTTTCAGACATGATGGAGAAGAGGAAGTTTCCACTGTACTGTATGTGAGAAAACCAAGCAAAGGCTTATAGACTCTTGAAAACAGACTACCCTAGACAAACCTTTCTTAGCCTGCCCTCCTGCAGATGGATGGAATGGCAGCTCCCACCTTCCCTCCCCAAAGCCAAAGGGCATGCTGGCTAGGGACATGGGAGGTGTAATGTCAGCATATCTGGATAGCTTTGAATCATGAAAGCTTTGAATCATTAGCCCTAGGCTAATGGTGCCCAACCTTGGGTAACCCAGGTGTTCTTGGACTGTAACTCCCAGAAATTCCGGCCAGCACAGCTGGTGGTGAAGGCTTCTGGGAATTGCAGTTCAAGAACACCCAGGTTACCCAAGGTTGGGAACCATTGCCCTATGCTATCTAGATACAAATTCTATAAAAATGTTGAAACTAATTTCCTGATTAGAGATACCAAATCTATCTCGTGGGAAGGAAAAGAGTCATAATTCTCTTCCACATTTCAATTTACATATGTTTATCTGAAATTGCCCACTAGCTGATGTTAAGCTTAGTCAGCTAACATTAAAAATACAACAAACGACTTTTAAAAATCATGTGCCGGTGTTCTTGGTACAAGACGACAGATTATGACTAGGCCAGCCACTCTGGTTTTTTTTAAAGTCATCCCATTATAATTGGATTGTAACAAATGTAGCCAAACATCCTGTACATAGGCCATCAAAAGAGGAAAGTTTTAATTGGGTCAAATGATAGCCAGCATAAAATTAAACAAAAGAAATGATAAAGATATGGATGCTAGAGAATACATCAGATTGGCCATATGATTTTGAGGCAAATTAAGGACTAACAACCTCTGTTTGAAACAGGGTTTCATAGGCTGCAGTCCACTTCCTCTAATGGACGTTGCATTGTCTTGGAAGATTATTCCATACCAGCTTGGTTAGGTAGATAAATGGCCATGGGACATAATCAGTGGAGTAAGATGCAAATAACACAAAAGGTGAACACATAATTACATGCCCCCAAATATAACTGTATTAACCTAGCATTGATCGAACACAGATGTAACCTCTACTTCCAATCCTAAGCACACTTACTAGGGCCCTAATGAGTTTAATGAGACTAAACATCTGAGCAATGTTGGTTTGGGGAAGTCAGCTCCTACATATGTTCCATTGATTCAAGGGGCCTACTCTAGTTGTGACTTACTATACTAAGCAACCAGATTTCACCCATTAAGTGAGTATGCACTGGTCAGCTACGTCAATGCATGAAGAAGAAATCTGTATCTGACTGGAATGCAATTCAGGACATTGAAGGGCTCCTACACAGGTGATTAAACCCATGAATTCTCTGTACCATAACTGATAATAAACAACTTTGAGCACAAGTTATGGAAATGGCAAGGTAAAAATATTTGAATGAAACATTTATTATGAAAAGATTATTTTCATTTTGGTGGCCCAACAAGGATTGTCTGATCCTTGTTGTTTAAAAAAAGGAATGAAAAGTGACTAATCTAGTCATTTTTGAAGAACAAGAAATCAACAGAGGAAACTGCTTTATACCAAGTCAGATCATTGACCCCTCTAGGCCAGTTCTGCCAACTCTGACTGGCTCTCTAGGGTTTGAGGCAGAACTCTCTCCTGGCCCTGCAAGGAGAATCCCTAGTACTCCTTGTTCCCCTTTTGAAGACCATGTTTAGTTACTGAAACCAGACAAGACAGGACATATTCTGGTTGGCATGGTGACAATTCCAAAATAAAGAGTTTCTTTTTGAAACTGTAACAGCAACTAACTACTTTGGGGGCCTATTTGGACCTTGAAATAGTAACAGTAACTCGCTGCTTTCAAAAAGTAGTTTTGTGAGCTCTGTTCTCCTGTTGGCGATACGTAAGTCGTGACTTTGCAAACACCTATGTAGTGCAGGCCCTGAATGAGAGTGAAATGACACACATCTGAGGTAGATCACATTCTGCTGTCCTTTAGCATACACTGCTGAAATAAGAAGTGTATTACTTGAGAATGGTTGGCATCCCCTCTATGGAAAATGGCTCACGTGCACCTAAGCCACTCAAAGTTATGAGCTAATTAACATTCTACGGTCTTTCCCAGCAACTGGAGACCTATTTTTAGATCACCCCAAGCCATCACAGGAAGCACCAGATAGTCCTCCTTTTATGCTGCCTTCCCTTTTAATATTTTGATAAATAATTTAGGTCAGTTCAGAAACACCTTTGTCTCCTTCAGATATTGTTTCCATGAGAGAGGGAGAGAAAGAGAGAATTTGCTTATGGAAATTTAATATCTAACCCTCGGATGTACAACTTTTGGCACCTTTTAAGTCCAGCCTTCTCCACTAGATGTCCTCTTCCCCTCTGGGTGTTCTCCCTTTTCACTGCTGATTTCCTACCATTTTCATACAGACTGCCCTTTCTACACCAATAGTAGGGGAAAGGAAAGAACAACCTGTATCAGGATGTTTGGGTGAGGGAACTAAAAGCTTGTTCTTCATTCCCTCCCTTAGAAATCCTCAGATAGATTGGCTCCCACCCCCATGCCAAGAAAAATCTCTCCATTCACTTCCAAGGAAGGAAGGAAGATCACAGAGAGAAAGGTGGGAGCCTATGAGCCCCCAAGCCTGTACCTTGTTCAGGCAGACAACCTTCAATTAATATATATATATATATATATATATATATCTAACTAAGCAATGCTTTAAACTCAGGCGCTTCCCACCCGCCCCCACTTCTTTCCCAAGTTAAATTAGAAAAATGTGAGGTAAATGTTGATTTTAACTGGAAGAGTTTGGGGCTAAATGCTGATTTTAGCATATGACATTTTGAAGGTATATACCTAATATATGTCAGTATATTTTGTTCCGCCAGCAGGGTTTATGTGGTGTTCCCCATCACCACTTTGGTAGCAGTTGCATTAGTTTGTCTTGTTTTTAGTTTGTGTTATCACATATATCAGTCCTTTAAGGCAGTTGTTGGGCATGTCCAGATGACATCCCTGATGACATCCATAGAGAGATGGTATGCAAGTGAACCCTACTCCTTTTGCCTCCCTTTCTGCTTGCACTAGTAAGAACTACGACTGCAATGTAATTTGTACATTATATTTTCAAAGCATTTTTCTCCTAATTTAGAGCTGTAGCTAACAGCGATAGCATAAACTGATATAGTACCAGTTCAAATGCTTACTATGTCTTGTCGGTTCAGCAATACTTGCTAAACATAAAAAAGAGCGGGGGATTTGAATGCTGGCAAAAGGGGTGGGTAAGAGGTTGATGATAATGGAAGAGAAGGGTGAGCGGAGCTCTATGATGTGTAGATACTTTAAATGCACCTTCCTGGAATAATTACATGTTTCTATGTGAACGGTCACAGCAGTCTAAATGCCAGGGTGCATTAGAGAGGTTGTGTGAATCTAGAACAAACATCTGTGTGGTCACACCCTTAGCAGAATTGTTTAATATGTAACATCCACTGTACTTCCTTAACAGGATTCTATCCCTAATTATTAGTGTCAGTATCATTTTTAATATTTACCAATAATATTACAGCTGACATAAGCATGAGGAAATCTCAGAAGCCCCAGAATCTCATTTCTGGGCCACATGAAGATAATGCCTGTCCTTTGTACTGGGTAATCTCTTGTTTTGATAAAATGAGTCTGTGAGTTAAAACAAAGTTTTTATAGCCAAAAACCAGATTCCTTGGAGATTTCCAGAGATGCAGTTATCTTTTTTTTCTTGGGAAAAAATAGTTTTTTTTGTTTTTGTTTTTACTGATGAGGGCTCTTGGGGGAAGGGGATTCTAGAAAGTTCAAGAACAGCCCTATTGGACTGCACAGTTCTCAACCTGATTTCAAAAGCTAGTTGATTAAATACATAGATATATTTTTTGAGTGCAGAGTAAAATGTGTCTCCACTTTTATTTCAAGGGGGGAAAAGTTATCCTTCAGTTCAGAACTCAGATAAATTAGTTATTTGAATTCCCTAGCTAGCAATACAAATGATTGCAAAGATCTGGGAGTGGTAGTCGAAACCAGCATTTCCCCCAAGCTCTGCTTCAGTCAGAAAATACTGAGATACACATTTACTCAACACATTAACTGATTAAGAGTTCAGATGACTGCTTGTTCCTTTGACTCTCTGTTTGTTTTTAAGAAGCCTGGCGATAAGAGGGTAAGAGGATGAGTCAGCAAGGAATGAAAAAAGTTTTTAAAGTGAGCCAAGAAAGCAAGCTGAGTGGCCTGCGAAACATGGACCAAGACAGTGCTCAGAGTAGTGCAAATCTATCACAGATACTCCACAGCACTCCGCAACAAGTTGGCTTGATCTACACTTAGCTGTTCTTTTTTTAACTTTGTATTAATGCACATACTAGATGACAGTCCAGAATTTGGAATGGTGTTTATTGATTCCTCAGCACATACCATTCCTTCAGAAATGAAAAAAAGTCCACCGTAACCACTTATCAGCATGTACAATATAAAGGACAGAGTCTTGGATCCAGGAGACTTGGGTTCAAATTCCCACTCAGCCATGGAAACTCACTGGGAGGTGGCAATGGTAAACCACTCCTCAAACATCTCACAAACACGAAAACCCTAATCAGGTTCCCATAATTCAGAAGCAAATTAACAGCACATAACAACAATAATACATACAGGGGGTCAAGTTCTTACAACTGGTTAATATATGCTGGTTGCCCCAAACTGCTCTTTTGGAGATCATCACAAATATCATCTTATTTGTTGCAGCTTTTCTTTTAAAATGGACCAGGAAATAGGGAGAGGGGGCTAGTTCACAATAGTCAAACAACTGGTACAGAAAACGGAACCATACTATACATTTAGATTTGTTACCACTTCGACCTCTCCTTCAACATCCCTGGAAAGAAAAGCCAAATTACGTGTGTTTTTAGTGGTACAACAATAAAAAGAAATAATAAGAAGCAAAGTCTTAATCTACAAGCATCCCAAGCTTGAACAACCTTTAATCCTTCCCTTCCCTAAAAAAAAACCAGCAGCATATTTGTTCGTTACCAATGGCTACAATTAGAAGTAGAACTGTCCAAGACTCATAGCACCTGAAGCTTTAAAAAGGCTAAATATATCATTGCCTCAAACTCAGACAAAAAAGGCATCAGTCTGACAACTGATATAGCTACTAGTCATAATAGATATACATATCATCTAGTAACAAATGCAGTATGCTTCTGAATGCCAGTTGCTGGGGCAAAACAAGTCACACTCACATCCTGCTCATGCACTTCCCACAGACTGGCCACTATGGGAAGCAGCTATTGGACTAGGTAAGCCTTTGGTCTGAACCAGCATGGATTTTCTTACATTTTTACAGGCAGGCAAACTTGCCAACAACAAGAAGTAGAAGAAACAGAAGACCTAGAGGCTCCAAAGACTCACAAGTGGGAACCCAGCTGAGGTTTGGGCTCAAGTATGTTGATTCAAGGCACCAGCCCTGTGTGGAGGCTAAAAGTGCATCAAGGAGAAGACAGCTTGGCCCCTGAGGTATGTAAAAAACTACATTTTGGAAATCCCCCCCTCCACTGTACCAAAATGTGAAAAGGACTAGAGGCTGTGTATGCATGGTGCTTTTACAATGCCAAGGAATATTAATTTCTAACTGGGAACAAAGTGGGCAAGGAATTGGCTTCACAGCATACAAAACAAGTCAAGTTTCCCCTATCAGTTTTCAGCATCACAGTAACATTCTGAGGAATGAACTGCCCACCTAGACTATAAAAGCTCAGAGGAAAATGTCCAGGATCCTGTTCTGACCTTTTACCCTCAGCCTCGCATAGGCCTTAGTGACAGCTTTGGTTACAGGCAGAGATAGGGAACACACATACCCATTTTGCCTCTTAAGTCAGTGGCTAGCAGATGTTGGTAACTGCAAAATCTATTAGCTCTAGTCATCAGTAGCTAATGGTAAGTTCTGGAAGTAGTTGCATTATGGAGTTGACCACCTTACTCATATTCTACAGTACTGAGGAACCTGAGTGTGAAATGTGAGATTAACATGGATTGCCATCTTCATCTTGCCAGTCTGGGGAGACCTCCCACTGCCTCTCTGTTCAAACAGACCCTTCTAATCTCAGATATAAGGACTGCAGTGGTACCCATGTAACAAGGAAGCATGGAGAAGAGTGGAGAAGGAGAGGGGGGGATTTCTCTCTTTTTCTCCTCACCATTTTCTTTTCCCTTTGTAAAAAGTGTTCAATATGTCTTCAGTTGTTGGAGTTGATATAACTCATGTCAATATTATGTATTTATATAGCAATATAATGTATTATCTACGGGCAAGCATATTTATTCCCTTTCCATACCCTTGTAATGTAGTCAAGGAGATTTCCATCATCTCAAAGTAACATGTGTCAACGCACAATATGCTATGTGGCATCAGTCACCATGCGGAGAGGATGCCTTGATCCTATCTGTAGCTCTAACTAACATAGTGTAGGTTCAGGAGAATGTGTCTTCCACACATGACATGGGGTGTTGGTACACCTTTACACACAGAAGGTGGAAATCTATAATGATAACCTAGGAACTGGTAAAGAATGATGTAGACTCCAGCTTTCAATAACTATCCCAGAACTGGTGCTAATCAAAGGCAGAAGTAACTGTCTTTCAGTAAATGTACCTGAGTTATGAGATGTTTTATTTCAATGGTTCCCAACTTTGGGTCCCCAGATGTTGTTGGACTAAAACTCCTAGAAGCCTTCACCACTAGCTGTGCTGGCCAGGATTTCTGAGAGTTGCAGGTCAAGAAAATCTGGGGACCCAAGGTTGGCAACCACAGTTTTATTTATGAAGCTAACTAATATTCTGCTCTTCTACTATAAATTAGTTACAAAGGCATACGTATAACCTATCCAAATAAACATACCACAAAACAATCAACAACTAGAGTGATGCAAAATCCAAACAAGACACAGCATGATACAAACTTAAAAATCATGTCAACATGAAAAATTCCTAGACTAATAAACAACTGACCTAAACTAAACTGTCTTTACCAGTTGGCAAATAAACTAAAAGTATTGGTGGAAGAGTGAACTTCCCGCATAAGAAAATTTCACCAACTGAGATATGGACAACAGGAAATGTCTTCTCACATGTCCTGACTAACCTAGAATCAGCCCGTTGTGATTTATTTATTTATTTATTAGATTTCTATCCCGCCCATCTAGACCAAGGGTCTACTCCGGGCGGTTATGCAATTAAAGTCTTTCCATGCTTTTGAGATAATAAGCTACATTTTAAATTTTGCTTGAAAACATATTAGTAACTAATACAACTGTTATAGAAGAAGGACAAGCTGGATATATAAATATCTACTGACTCAGCATTTCAGCCTGTTCTGGATGAAATAGCATCCCCTTGGAAAGTCAAAATTCACAGGTTAACAGTTCACCTTGATCTGGCCTTGATCTTGGATAACCCAACAACACCTATTTCGCAGGGACTTTTTGCCCTACTTACACTGTTGTAACAAATGCACCCAATTCAAGGAAGCTAATCTCTAGCCATAGTGTCACATGCATTGGTTACAATAAACTTGAGTTGCATCAACCCCAGGTCTCTGAACGGAGTTTCCAAGCTTTGGTTGGTCCAAATGCAACTGTGAGGCTTGCAGGAACACTGTTGCTTCACTGTATTATTGCCATTTTAGAACAGCTATCAAATTTTGTCTGGATTAAGCTTCAATTTTTTAGTCCTCGTCAACCCATCAGTACCACCTCCAAGCACTGGTATAGGCTGTAAACAATTTCAGTGGAACTGGAATGAAAACACAAGAATCATGTGTCTCCACATACCAACAACATACACCAAATCTGCAGAAGACTCTTGCCAGTGATTTCAAGTATATGTTAACTAGCACAAAAGACAAAAAAAGTGGTAAGCCACAATTTGTCAATTTACTGGATTAGAAATTCAGATCACCCAACATTACCATCTCATACTTACCTCTCAGGAAACATGGTGTTGAGCACAGAATACTACCCCAAAATCCATCTCTGCCAGGCAATGCAGAAGAATAGCATGGTAGGTGCTGAGAAGTCTAGCATAATCCACAGGCACACAGCCTCTAACTGCTTCCCCACATAGGTCAACCATGGGAAACAAAACTCTCTATCCTGAAAACGCCTGAAGAGAGTCTGAACCCTAGACAATCTGCTTTCTTCTGGAACCTCTGAAGCACAAGACATGTGAGCACTTTTGCCAAGGTTGGAACATCTAATATTGGTGCCCTGAAATGACTTAACATTAAGAGGCTAAGAAAGCCCATTTTTCGTATCAGTGGTCTCACCACAGCCATCTTAAGTTAGAAATATTGCCAACAAAAATGATCCATTAAATTTCTAATTTACTAGATTAAAACTTCAAATATCAGTTAAAACATTCATCATCTCAGTGTCCGTCTCTCATTAACCTGAAAAAATGTCCCCAGAAAATAGGGAGAAAACACAAGAGACAACATTCACTACATATTCTGAAAGGAATGCCAGGATTGTTATTTGTGTCTCTGTGTATGTCTCTGTGTCTCTGTGTGTGTTTGGTTCATTTTCAGTAGTTTCAAATAGATCTCCCACCAGTTTTGGAACATCTTCAGCTCCACTTGTACCTCTGCCAAAGACGGATGAAAAATAACCATTGATCCATCAAATTTTTATTAAATAATTGGTGCCAAACAAATGAACTTGGCAGAAGCAGCTTTGCTAATAACAGTGTCTCCATTCAAACAACTGTTTTTGAAGAATTATCACCAAATTGTTTCTAGGATACCATGTTCTGCAACAAAATGGGAGATCTTTATGGGAAAAGACCGTGTTTGGAGCTATCCAATCTGCAGGTCCTGTATCGTTTGTACTTCTTCTTCATTTAGGGATCACAGTAGTCTAAACTGTGGCGGTGGTGGATCTACGGGGAATTTAGCAGAGCGTATAATACTGCAGGGATGGATGAGGTAATACTATCATTTGAACATGACTGTCCTTTGAATATGTCAAGCTGATACGCAGTATTTCAGAAAAGCAATGTTATTCTAACTTAACTTCTTAAATTTATAGGCTGGAAGCCATGGATGTTTGAGCTATAATATATTTGTTAGTCTTTAAGATACCCAAGACTCTTTGTCGTTACCCTATTTGAAATTAAGAGCTTTCAATAAGTTCATCCAGAAATGGCTCTTAATGACTGGGGCCCAGGGGAGGGGGAGGGAGAGAGAGCAATGACCATTACAGGACTCTTTCCTAGGAAACTGAAGTTGATATTCGTTGAATTTAAATCTGTTTCCATTCAATGTGGGTAAAAGACAACTGTACAGTTCTGTTGATTGAAATGTTCTGAGGACAAAGCCACAGCAATTCAAATAACCAGCAAGTTGTTGAAAATAAGAAATTAGAACAGACGTAAACAAATGGTGCCCCAACTGGAGCCTGCCACATGCTTGCTAACCTCTGGAGCAACAAAAATGTAAGGGTTGTCAACCACCTGCCAGACAGTTAACACATGACTAGTGAACTACCTTCAGCTTGACAGATCACCAGCTGAACAGGCATGGTTGGAACAAAATAAAGCTTTTTAATTGCAATGGGATTGTCACAGGATATGACTCTTGAACTAGGGCTCCAGGCTCTATGGAATTCAATTAACTTCCAAACAAATATTTAGTTATTTGATACTAATTGAACATGGACCATCACTTTAAACCAAATATCAGTGACTGACAAGCTATTCCAAAATCTATTTCTGTATTTGCACACATAGCTACGTATGCATAAGTGAGGGCCTGTGCTGAAGATAGTAATGTTAAGCCTTGACGATGCACAGGGCTGAGCTAGAATTTCCTACATCTCCCCCCCCCCCCCCATATCAGAATTGACTGGTGTACGTTTCCCATTATTTTAGGATCACTTAAATAAACCTATCAATACTTTTTCTTCAAAAAGAGGAACACGGCAATTATATTAGGACCATCATATGATGCAGTCATGTGATGGTCCCACTCTGTATAGCAGACTTGCATAAAGTGTCTTCCCCACCTCTTCCCAGGGGATGGGAATCACAGTTCAATAGATTTGGAAGGCATCTGACTGCTCTTGTTTAACAACAACACCCTCCTGGAAGGAGATTGGGGTGCACGTATTTTAAGACCATGCATGGCCATACTCCTCCAGAATGCCTGTACCTCTCTTCTATATTAGATATATAAAAGCTGCCTCCAGAAATGCACTCAAACCCCAGATTTGCAGTTCAGAGTAAAACTCAATATGATATTGGGTTAGCACTCAGCCTTTCCTCCCCTTTCCTCTCTCTGTCCTCTGCAATCATCAGCACTGCTGAAAATCTATTCCAGAGCTTTCCTGGCCCACTGATGCAGGTATTAAGGGCATATGGGAATACAGGAGGGAGGCGCAGCCCTCTCCTGTTTCCACAAGCAGCAAGAGGGTCTGACAGTTAAAGCAAACTGTTGGATACTGGCCTTAGTTTTGGATACATCCAAGAACAAGCCTTTATGCCTTACTCTGTTTTTTTGTCCCCACTTCAAGTTCCCATCAAAATCTGGCCCCTTATTACCTGAAAATTCAAAATGGTACCTCCTGCTTAACATGAAACAAATTGACCACCCAGTACTCCTGCTTCAGCTTCAACTACTCTGTTTACTTCACACAGGACCACATTTGGTGCATCTGAATTTCTTTGGATTTATCAGCCATGACTATTGTGCTTGGCACAGAACAAATGTTCATGTTAACACAGAACAAATGTTAATACAGCACAGCAGTATTTGCATTGTAAAGGTCTTTGACTGCTTTGCAGCACAATTCAGTCTGAAAGGCCAAATTAGTTTTATATAGGACTCAATCTGACAGAGGTCAAACCAGCTTTCATGGAAAAATTAAAAGCAGCATAGCTTTGGGGTATTTCAAAACACAGACAAACTGTCTGAACACACAATAAAAACACTGCCTGTCCTACATTACTGAAAGCCTTACTTCCAAATGTTTGAAAACTAGGTCTGTTGACTATCTTACACAAAAATGTTTTGTGAAGGCCCCAGGAAGGATCAAGACAGCTATACACTGTTAGCAAATTTCATACAAAGCCAGTTGGAAAAGCAGTTCTGGAAAGTATAAAAGTCACTTCACGTTACTCCACAGTGCACCAGCCATTATCCAAAGCAGGAGTAAGCAATGGATGGGGAACCTTTAGACCTCCAGATGCTGCTGAACTCCCATCAGCCCAGCTAGCATGGCTAATGACCAGACTGATAGAAATGCTAGTCAACTATCTAGATGAGTTCCCTATTATTGTTCCAGAAACTAAGTATTTGAGAGGGTAAGGCCAGAGTGGACAACTGCTGCTCCCCAAATATTGGTTAAACAGCATCTTCCAGCTTCCCACACTATCAGTTACACTGACTAGAGTTGCAGTCCCCCCCCCAAAAGTGGGAGAGCCACTGTTGATTCTAAAGCAATGCAGCTGTATCAGTTTTAAAAAGGGTCACAAAAACAGGGAAGGGGAGGGGGAAGCCCATTTGGGGTTCTATTTGCCATAATGGAAGTCTGGAGCTCATCTCAAAAAGCACCATGCATTTCAAACATTCTAACAACCCAGACTTCCTTCTCCACAAATGCATTACGCTGCAAACATGATGAGCATTTTTATATACCTATTAACTAAATTCAGTAACTTCAGTTTTCTGCATACCATTATACAAATTGGAGCACATGAGTTAAAGATGAAGGTCAGGGAGTGGCATTTCCTACATACAGTCCTCCATGTGCTTCAAGATCTCTTTCATCCGAGGCTCATAAAAACAAAAAAACAACAACAAAGTATTGGGGTCCTAAAAAGACATGAGGGTGTGATTTTGGGGAGGGGGGGGAGACGATGACACTTTTGTTGTCTGAGCAACTGTGGGAAATGTAGTCCCAAAGGTCCTTTCCTCCTAACTCTGCTCCTAAATAAACCCAACTGAAGTTACAGTGGGGCAATGAAGCCACACTTTAAACTTTTTACCAACACTGTGTTCCTTTAGAGCTGTAATGCTAAACTGCTGGTTTATGTTTCCCTTCCTGAAAGTACAGCAACTGTCAGATCCCTGGACTCAAATGTTTTATTCCCAAGGACAGAGTATTTACTGGTATCCGCTCACTGCAGGCTTCTATTTATTTTCAGCCTAGTCTCCTTAAATGCTGTGAATAACAGCTTACCATGTGTCAAATCCGGGCTTCAGCCAGCTAAGTAATGGAGAGCAGGTCACATTCATTCTCTAATAAAGCTCAAACACCAAAGTGGGGACAATGGGGCAGCCATCAAGTCCCGGGTTATAAACTTCTGGTTTTGAGAACTCAAGTGTGTTAAACAAAACAAATGATGTATTAAAAACCCCATCACTCCTTTTTATGAGCGGCTATTCAAACATTCGCTGTTCTCTCACAAAACTGCACCATGTAGCAGTTACTCTGCAGAAAGTTCACCAGAGGCTCAGGCCAAACTTACCGTCTCACAGAAAAGATGCCTTTTCAAACTTCCTATCTGAGCTGCTACATTTTGACGAACTGCATGATCAAAGAAGCAACTTGACAGGAAAAGCAGGGGTGCAGAGATATCCGATGAAAGAAGCACCTCTGATGTCACTGAATGTCTAAACTGGCCAGCTGGAGATGGCCAGTTAACAACATTAACAACGCATTAACAACATTAACAACTCAGAAGGCCCAATGCCATCCATCTCAAATACAATGTTCTCAATTCCCATAGGGGCAACAGGCCTGCATGGCTTGATTACAACGTTCTTAGGATTATTTGGCATTTAACTGGCAAACTGCAATGCCATTCTGCTGAATTTGCAATTACTGAGAAGGAACAACACCTTTAGAAAGAAAAGCCTTACTGTTTATTGTTAAGAGAAACTGATCCATGGACAATCATAAGTTCAAAAAAGGGTGATTAAATATTGAATCCCCTGGAGCTTCTATGTTTACAAGGTCTGCCGGAAGTCACCATGCAGAGTCCAGGTGTTGCTCCGTCCTTCTAGAAAGGAACAGGAAGTGATCTCAGAGAGGGGGAAAATAAGAGACCGCCTACAAGTAGCAATCTATACATACTGTAGATCTAACCAAGACAAAGGGAGGAAATACCCAGGCTATTTTTCTGTCTATCCACAACCAATCCTCAGTAGAAACCACTTGCTACATGTATCAGTGCTTCATTCCAACAACATTCCAACCTGTCAATTATTATTTTCCAAACTGATCAGTATAAAGATTTGGATTTGAAATCTCTCAGCCAAACAACCATAATCTCTGATGAAATAGATACACGGGTTTTCACACTCATCATGTGTGATTCCTTCTCACTTAACGGAAGCTGCCATTTCTATAGTGAGACATTCAACAATTTCTGAACAGAGGTCAACTCACTTGTCTCATGTATCAGTACTGCTGGGCAGAGAAGCTTGTGTCTACATTTCCAAATGGCATTTCTCATGAAGTGAGTGTTTGTCTTGTAACCATTCACACATAAGACACTCCCTCAGACGTCACAGCGAGAGCAGGCATTAATGCACATGAAAACAGCCGCAAAAGGGAATACAGTACACTGATGTAGAACGTAACAGTGCATACCATCATGCCATACTACAGTTCCCAAAACACATTTTGTTAATTCACACACTTGTCAATTCAGAAACAAGAAGCTGTCAACATCATGAAAAAAAAATCATTGAAGCTTTACTGAGGAATGTTTAACTTGACAAGCAAATTGGAATTTCCATGAGTGTACAGTCATATGCTCATCCCTTCTCATGCCTAAATCAGGGCTTGCTGCTTTAAATAGGATTTTGCCAATGTTCACTTTTGCTGAAATGGGGCCTCTGTGATTCTCAGATCTGGATAAGACTGACCTGTCAACCCTAAGAATTTCTAAGTAAATCACCAGGCCAATCTAGAGGAAGGAGAAGATATAGCTAGTTTTTTTAAAAAAAATACTTTTGGTGATTTATGTTCTGATCCAGCTAAATGGGACAGAGAACTAAGTTAGATCAATGAGATCTACCACGATCAACTTCTGCTTTCAGAAGGCTGCCTCACATCTTACTGGGAAAGCAGAAGTGCGGGCTTTCCCAGTAAGATGTGGGAAATAGGATATAGGAGATATGCTTCTTCTATACCTCCCAAAAAACCCTGGATCACTTCATGAACTTCATTAATACTTCGCAACTATTTTGAAATATGCAAGGTCACCTTTCACTGCTAAGGAAACCAGGGGTTAAGAAAGGTTAGTCACATCCTTCTTGAATTTCTTCAGCCATCAATCATCTTGACAGCTCCTAGGAGCATGCGGCTGTGAGTCTTTTCCACTGGAATAAGAGGCCACCATCAACAGCTTAAGATACACAAACCAGTATCATATTTCAGATATTTTTGGAAGTATAGCTTACTACTTTCAGTTTATGGCATACACCCAGTTTCTTAACCAGAAGGCCCATGAAGATAGAGACTACTGCAAAGGGAGGACAGGAGAACTTTTATTACTACGATGTGGAGCACTCCTGATGGAATTTCTTGCATCACTTCATCTCCTTAACCTTGATTCATTCCTGCTTTGTTTACCACCTAATATAAGGATGGGCATCATGAAACCTATGAACCACATATGGTCCACAAGGCCATTTTTGCAGGTACACCCACCTCCACCAGAGTTGCCAGGTCTCAAAGCACTATTTTCTGGAGTCTCAAGGAATTGCTAAGGTTCTCCAGGTTTCTATTTAGGAACAGAAATCTCAGGGCAAGCAGCAATGGACGAAGAAAGAGTTTGGTTTTGCTGTGCATGGTAACTTTAATGTACGGGCACTCCCAGCTTATGTGAGGGCTCACTGGCTCAGAGGGAAGGTTTTGTCAGCTATGCGCATAATATTTATTTAGAAAGTAGCGCAGAAAATCCACATTATCTGTCTCATTCTGCCAGGTATAGACAAATGAACATATATTCCACAAATGTTACACAAGTTCCCGTTCCCTATGACATCACAAGGGCCCTTCCCAGTCCTAGTTCTTAGCCCCCAAATCTCAGGGAATGGAAACCTGTTGAACCAGCAATCCTACTTCTTGTCATTTTTCATTTTGTTTCTGTTTTTTTTTTTTTTGCAAGAAAAGTGTTGAAAGATTCCAGGAGCAGCTATTTGTTTTTTTAAGCAGAGCACTGCTTCGTCTCAAACTTTTTAACATTAAAACACACACGCATACCAACAATTTTTATCAAACTATAAGTGGACTTCTGGGCACTTCTGCTTTTGCTTTTTCCAAGGATTGTTTGGGCTTCTTCTTCTTTTTTTTAAAACTTTCTGCAGCCCCCAGTCCTGCAGTTGGAAAATTGGCCCTCAGATACTGACTACCTTGATGTAGCCTGGTGAACTCTGAGCACTATTCTCTGACCTTTTCGTTGGCTTGGAAAGGGAATTTCCCTAACGTGGATTTTGGAAATCGAAACTCAAGAATTCTGAGCTAGGAATTTTTTCGGAGCATCAGAACTAAACTCAGGTCTCCAGTATTCAAAAGCAGAGCTCTGAATGCTGCACTGAGGAAATCCCTGAGCAGCCCTGGAACAGGGATTTCCAGTCTAAAGTTTTTTAGAAAGATGGTTTGAGGGCTCAGAGTCCCAGGAGGCCACTCAGAATTCTCTTAAGCCCAATGTTCTTCTGGGAGGTTTGTGAAACTCACAGCTGCATCTCCACCTCAGAAGTCTGGTGTGGAGCCAAAAGCTGCATTTGTGTTTATACAAAGACAGATTTCAACAGATACACCTGTAAATACTGCTCTGTATTCAACCCAAATCATTACCCTTCAGAAGGGCTCAAACACAATTTCACATTCCCTGATTCCTGAGTGATAAGGTTTCCCCATAACAAAATCTGCCCTGCCTTCCTCAAAAATACAAGCACGTCAAGCTTTCAGCGGATCCATTAAGATCCACTACATTTTTGTAATTCAATAGGAATCATTGAAATCTACAGCTAATCCATACAGACTGGTGGCCTCCACATGATTATCTCCATAACATGCATTGGCTCACATGTTACGTATGAACAGGGCCATTCACAGGCGCTGCAATTTTAATGGCGAATCATAGCAGCACTTTTGGCAGACTTGTTCAGTTTTGCAAATGATAGCAAGGCAGCATCCACAAAGGACTGGGACAAGGATCAAGTATTTGGCATTATCAGGGAAGAAAGAATAATAATGCAGACCTTCCCCTATTGTGACTAGGACTTTTCCTACAGTTATTTTAATTAGCTCTCTCTTACCCATGCATGAATATCAGAGTGTGCGAACGAACGTACATACTACAGATGGGGAAATCTGTCCTTTTGACTTTCTCCCATTCATAAATTTAGATTTTTAAAGCCTCAGGTTTTTCATTTTCTGGATATGAAGACATTTACAGATTTTTATAAATGTTTTTTTAAAAAAAAAACCCAAAACAGAAACAAAATTCTGCCCCATCTACTCTGGCCAAATTGTATCTGTACAGATATTCTCATCGTGGAGAGGACCATCTTTAACCTCCTTGCCATACAAGTATTAAAGATGAAAAACTCCCCTCTTCCCCTGCAAAAGAGGTGGTGACTTAGCACTAAGATGGTTGAATGCACGGGGATTCAAATTTCGCCTTTTAAGAATTACACGTTCAACACCTGGGGTCTAGGTGACAAATCTGTCAGTTTTGGTTTCCCCCCCATTCCTATTTTTAAAGTATCATATTCTTCCACCCCAAATTCAAGAGATTTTCAAATTTTCAGTTAATTCCCATAATAGTGAACTGAAACAAAATTCTCATTCTTCCATGAATTACACATACACATGTATAATCTTCTGATCTGTAGGCCACACTTATGTTCATTTCCAAATGGCCTGGGAGACCCTGACAGTAGCTGGACAGCCTGTCATTTAGAAAGCCACAGAAGCAAGATTTAGGCTGATTAGGAGAAAATGGGGAAACCGTAATTCTTCTCTAGATCTACACAGAAACTCAACCTGGTTTGCATATAAAATATTCAGTCTACTCATTCAAGATACTCCTATTCCATCACTCTATTCAACTGATCCACAAGGTGCATAACAATATAAAAATCTCACGAAATGATCATATCGACTGCTAATTATGGCAGAGGAAGTATGGTAATAGGATCAAGCCTGCAATCCAATGACTGTTTCTTGGAGTAAGCCCCACTGAACACAATGGTACTTACTTCTCACTAAGAAATTTTTATTTACTCTTCACGTAAGTAATTCTTATTTAGTAAAGGAAGTAAACATCCAGAGAATTGCACTGCATGTGAAAAACTGCTTCCAGTATGCATATGCATTCTCACAAAACTTATTACTGACCACAACACTCTGGCAAGAAACTTCTGATAAAGTCTCCAAGAGAAATGATGTAGTGCTTCCTGTGGAATTCAGAGATTTATGTACATGGCTCAGTTCTGAGCTCCTAATCTTGAGAACTGACAGGACACTCAAGATGGAAATGAGACATCATTCTGAATTCATCACCAAGATGCTGTAACTGAAGATTATGCCAAATTTATGAGAATATTGTTAATCGTTTGCAAGGAAGACATATCTCAAGCAGCAAAAACAGTGCCTATTTGCAGAGGATTGCTGGTTTTGATAAGCTTTCCTCCGTAATCTCCTGCTTTTATTTCACTTTACTGACCGGAATTATGAGGTCATTATGATCTTCACAAAAAATCCTGATCTTCAAACACATTTCTCCATCTTCATGTTGGGTTCTATCCGTGCACACAAATACCACTGGTATCTGGAGCTGAATATTTAGAACAGCCATCTCCAAGCTGGCACCATTCAGATGTTTTGGGCTACGATTCTCATCACTCCGCACAGTACTGGCGATCCAAAACATGCAGAAGGCACCAGCTTGCAGAAGGCTGGTTTCCAAGGAAGAAAATAATTGGTTTGTTTAGATTTGGTCTGTCTGGCAGTACAGTGACAGGCCAAGATTCATTTCCCCCCCCCTTTCCCGCTGACAAACAAGACAGAGATCGTTGGAATGAGGTAACAGGTTCTGGCTCTTTTTCCCCTGCACTCAGTTTAATTTGGTTTACTGGAGAAGTTGCTATCAGGAGGATACCATCTGTCATTTGTCTGATGAGGAGTCCTGGCAGGAAGGTCTGCCTGCTGGCAGCTAAGCCACACATAGGAATGATGTCTATCAACTTAACTAATCAAGCAGAATCTGGGCTAAGAAGTAAAGTGAATTAGGTATATGTTGACTTTCCTTTGTTTTCTGCTAAAGTCTATAAAAATGGAAGAACATCCATTTTGGCATGGGGCAGCCAACACTAGACTCACTCCAACCACACCATCATTTACATATACTTGCAGTATAATGCTGGCTGCTTCAGTTGTGGTCACTTTTCTAATACTCTGTAGCATGAACTTTTTCACCCGCTCACACTTCCATCAATTCACATTTGCAAAGCTTGGGAAAGGGTTTGTTTGTTTGTTTGGACAATAAGTCCTTGAATCCTTGAAGCCATGCTGGTTGGGGGATTCTGGGGCTCATAGTCCAAAAAAGTAACTTTTCTGAGCACTGCTAGTTTGCCATTTGGGGCTCATTTGCTATTTTGTTGCCCCTTTGCCCAGTAAGCAAGTTCACTCAGCCAGCTTTTTTTTCTTCTTTTCTTCCTCCTATAGAAACACTGCTACTCAAGAGACTCAGTCTGGGGCAGAGGTCGTTTGTGAAAACCAAATGGAAACCTTGACTTTCGCTCTAGATTGAATGCTAGCACTGTACACATGAGGTCAGTGTTTGTTATGTTTGCAGGTTTGGTGGCTGAGGGCAGGAGGAGAGGGAGACACTGGTAACCATCAGTGCAAACTACAGGAGAATTGTAATTGACTTATTGAACTGTATCTCTGTCTTCATCCCACTGTGTTCTATCCACATCAGCATGACACAGCTGCTGCAGTAGAAAAATGGGATGGGAAATCAAAGGGGAAATCAAAAGAAAGAAATCAACCCTTAAAGAAATTAATTATTCCATGCTAAGTGCTTTTTCATGTCGATATCAGCACCACACACCTGATCCTCTGAAATGACAACAAACAAGAACTTGATGTTCGCTTTAGATTGGAAGTATTTAATCAGAAGAAATATTGCACTGCTAAAACAATAATGCCGAGAAAAGGTTCCATCCAACATCAATTTAAAGCATTTATGTCATAATATAATAGTGCTATTAGTTATGTGTCACCATGTCACAACTGACTTATAGTGACCCTAATGGAGCTTTCAAGGTAAGTGAGATCTTTAGGGAGTGATTTTCCCAGTTCCACTCCCCCAGTGAGTTTCCATGGCCAAGTGGGGATTCGTACTCTGTTCTCCAGAGTCCTAGCCTGTTACTCTATCCACTATACCACACTGAGTACCTACTAGTGCTTTAGAACTCTTTTAAATAAAACAACAAATTCTATTTCAGAAGTTTAAAAAAACATAGCTGGAAAAGCATTTTAGCACAAGTGAAATGTTTAAGTTAATAAATATAAATGTGTTGACAAATCCATACATGCCACAAAAATTATAGTGGGTGCGAATGGGCCTATTATATACTCATTTGCCCAAAGTGTCACTGCCCACATCAAAACAAAGCACACAAGAAGAGTACCAAAGCCACCTACATCTGCAATGGTTGTGCCAGTCCTCCTTTATTCTCCAAAAAGTCAAACTCCCTGTAAAATACCAACAAGACGAAGGTGATTCCACACTAAATACTTAAGCATAAACCCAATTATTAATCCCAACAGTAGACTTGCTGAATCAAGGGGACTTTGGTGAGACAAAATGTTATGTAAATTTGATTTATGCCGTAGTTCCACTCTGTTTGGGACTAGTAACTGGATGTAGCCCTTGGCATGGCTTTGCCTAGAGACGTTAATCTGCCTCTGACCCTCACCCCTGGCAGCCAACTGTGATTCCTGCAGCTGAAGAGACAGCACTCACTGATGGGTGTAGCAAATGGTCAGTCAGGGCAAACATTGTCAAGGTCAAAAAAAGGTTATTTATAGCCATCCATGTATGTCGACATAGACACACATGCATAGCTAGGTAGGACAAGATACAGGTATAGGTATGAGAAGACCTGCTTCCTGTCTATCAGGACCTGAAGGAGAGCAGGAGTCTAAATTCATTTATAAACATTGTTTTGCACCATTTTCGATGCTCACTTTTTCCACTGAGTTTACTTGTTGGTACTTATGGTCAAGAATCTCTTTATATCTAAACACAGGGACATACACCACTTAAGCAATATTTGGGGGGGGGCAGTATAAACCTCTAAGCCCACCACCACTACAGTCCCTCATCCCATACATATCTCATGAGCCATGAAAAAAATGGTTTTAATTCTGAAACTACTTTTACATGTGCTGCATTTCTGAAAAACACCCACCTTTGTTATTTTGTTTAACATTCAATGTCAGATACAAGGATATAATTCTGTGGATTATTCACCAGACAGGATCTACAGTTTATCCACAGATGTTTTTTCCCCTCACATTAAAGTAGACTGATTGCCCAGGTGCTGATGGAAATGTGAGGTTCTTCTCATGTGGGGGCCCTGCATAGATACAAGCATGCACACGTGCAAGCACGCACAGGTGGAAAGCATAACATGTAGAGACTCTGAATGCATGTAAAATTATCTAGATTTCTTTGAATAAACACGGAAGCAGTGACAGGACAGGGGTAAGACTGGACTATCACTGCCACGTTTTAAAGTCAGAAATACGTCATTCTTGCCACATCCATCCCTTTGTACTGACAAGAATACAGGCATCTTACACAATCTGTCTTTTCACCCCCCACTACTTTGTAAGGAACAGGAAGTGGACAGGCAGAGCATTCATGAGCAGCTAATGCAAAGCTAGCTCTCCACCTTCCAATCCAGTTGAAATCCTGCTCTGCAGAGTGTGTAGCAAATGAGAAATCCCCTACAGAAATGGAAAAAGATGTTTTCTTGTCTTAGCATTTTTTCCCTTCACTGCATTTCAAAGCAAAGAAATGCCAGTTTCCTTGCACCAAAGGGCAGAGAGACGTTCTGTGAGAAAATCTATTTTCAGAGCCTAGTCATGTGCCTAGTCCAACCTATGCTTCTGAGTTTTGCAGGATAATTTTTGGTTTAGCTGCCCATGAAATTGCCGAAAACCTTGCATTGGTGGGCAAACTGGTGCCACTGCTTATCTGTTGCTGTGCACTAGGTAAAGGTCATTATAAGGATGGAGACACAGCATTTTAACTGGGCAGGCATTAAAGCTCACAGGAGCATCCTCATGAAAAATAGAAAGCTCTTTCTACTCACATAGATTTATATTTCTGCATCTTTCCTCTAGCAATTACTGCTATGCCCCTAGACATTACAGAAACAGCAAAGGAGAGGTGAAAGAGAACCTCCATTTTCTGATAACAAGGATGGGAAACAGAGGCCTACGGATTTATTTTTATTGCATACAACATTTATCATTGCTAGCTTGCATAGCCAAACATGAGGGATTATGGCAGCTGCAGTCCAAAAACATCTGAATGACCATAGTTGCCTATCCCTGTTTTACAGGAAGTATATGCTGCAGAGTGACTATTCAGCAGCGAGGGGCAGGCAACTGCATGTGCTTAGATGCATTCTTCTTGATTAGGCCTTCAGTGGCTGAACCTTGATTCAAGGACTTGCACAATGAAGGGAGGGGGTTGTTTGTCAGTTCTAAGGCTGACTGTTCAAAGGATCATCAGGAGAACTCTTGGCTCTAATTCTCCCGGAGTATTTTCTCAGTCTTTGTGGACACTGTTGGGATCACCCTGCATAGGAAACACTACCATCCAATAAAAGAATTTAATGGAAACAATGGTACCAGTATATTACACACTGGAATTGCCCTACAAGTCCTGGTAAGAGAACAGGAAGAAATCCCATCTTTACACAACAGTGCAAGTCCCAAGCACAACAGTGGGGCAACAGGCAGGGCACAGTGTCATTCAGTAGGGTTTTCACAAGCATGGGTCAGCAAAATGTGGAAAATCTGCACTGGGTTCCTCTGATCTATATAGTACAGAACTGGACTTCCACTGGGGATGGGACTTTGGGACAGAATTCTGGGAGATGCAGCCAAAACCAGATGTTTACAGAGCAGCTTTCATTACCTACACATAAGCTCCTGCCATCATTATTCACCTTTCAAAAAGGGAACTTCCCCAGTGCTGCCTTGGAGTAGCAAAGCTCCATGGGTGTCACAAGAATTCATGGGATGCGTAGTTCTTTGAGAGGCACCCTCTACACAGTGTAATGGGCAGCAAAGCTACTATATGAATCTTGCAACTCCTATGGAGCCTTGCCACTCCCAGGCAGCACCTGGCTTGGGGAATTCTGGGAGTGGCAGTCCAAAAAATCCCAAAGTCTCATCCTTAGCGTTCATGAATGCAGTATCATTTGTGTCAGTGCAGTGACGCTGTTAGACATGGGTGTGTATGTTTCCCTCTTCTTGCTAGGGAATGGTACATGAAAAACCATATGTATTTTGTAAACATTTCCCACATTAATTAAAGCACATTTTTCAATGTTACACACTTTAGCCATTTGCAGTTTGATATGTGTGCAATTAACTTCTCTATTACATACTAGAAGCCTCAGAAATATGCATATTTTCAATGTCTCTGTCAATTCTCTGTCTCGTAGTCAATTCTTTGACTCACTTTTTAAACACTTATTAGTAAAACTGAGTTCAAAGGTGATTAAAAAGTGAGAGCCAGTTTGTAGTAGATAGAGAGTTAGACTAGGACTGAGTTCAAATCCTCACTCAGCCATGCAAACTCACTGAGGCTGGGTGGGAATGGTAAACTACTCCCTGAACATCTCATATACTTTAAAACCCTATTAAGGTTGTTATGAGTCAAAAGCAACTTCTTGGCACATAACATCAAGTGGTTATAGGATTGTAGATGGAGATGGGTGAAATGCAAAATGTCATGGCAACAATGGCAACTTGTGAACTTTTGGTGGGAGCTTCATAAACAATCAAAGGAGGAGGGAATGAAAACAAATCTCAAACCCAAAACAACAATCCTCTATCTATAGATATTGAGGAGTGCAAATTGGAAGAGAGGTAACAGTTTGGTTAGCACAGATTAGCAATGTGCCATTCAAGACTGTGACATTTCTACATACTCTGTGTGGCCATATAGTACATGAAGGGATAAATAATTGCCAAGCTATAGCAAATACTGTCAAGCTATAGCAAATACTCCAAACTGTCATTCAAAACTATGTCAGTTTTATTTAATTATTCTTTGGATTTTTGCCTGATATATTTTCACTGTTAGGGATGGAAAGAGGTGTTTCTTGGATATTTCCCCCTCATGAGCTGAAATTGCAAGAGTGGTTTGGCATAACATGAGCCTTGACTTGGTAGGGGAAGGGGCACCCTGCTTGCTGCTCGGCCTTACCCACTGTCTTGAGCAAGCTGTGCTTTTTCCCCAAACCTTTCATGGCCTCCTACAGCTTACATGTTACAGCCTGCATGATTTAACACAACATGTTTCTCATACTTCAGCACAAACCCCCAAACACTGCAGAACTGCACTGCAAGACATTTTCCATGACTTCGCATATGAGTTGACAGTTCTTTGGACCTCAGCCATTATGACCTTTAAGGTTATACAATACTTTACCAGCTGAATGTTTAGGTGTAAGTGCTGAGAAACTCATCCTCTAACACAAGGTTTTCTGAACAAAATATTCTGAAGTTAGTTATCTGCAAATGCTAAAGAGAGGACAGGTATCTAGAGAGAATTGGGGGTGGGGAAAATTTTGAGGGATGGATACATGGCAGAGAAAAATTATTACCTTATTTCTGTGCTGTTTCAAGTATGGGTTAAATCAGGAATGGCATAGGGGAAATTAAGATTGCTATCTAGAAATGAAAAACAATAGACCTGAATTCACTTTGGCACTCCCAAAGAACTCAGGAATTTCCTTTCTAGAAAGTTAGCCTACTGTGGTGTGACCATCCAGTCTTGGGTGTTTGAGTCTGGCATCGATCTGGTAATTACTAAATAATTATTTGATGGGGCACAACTGAGGGAAGAGTCAAGTTTATTTATTTTTAACTGTCTTGAACTCTGTTCTGGGCAGACTGTTAGGATATAAATTTAATAAATGAGATCCCAGTACTGTCTTCCCAGCATAATAGCATCACACAATAGCAGCACAGTAGACCAGTGGTTCCCAACCTTGTTCTTGTCCCAGATGTTCTTGGTCTACAACACCCAGAAATCCTAGCCAGCACAGCTAGTGGTGAAGGCTTCTAGGAGTTTTAGTCCACAAACATATGGGGACACAAGTTTGGGAAGGTTGACTGTCAGTGGGTGTCACTCTACTACTCCAGAATTGATTCTGGAGTAGTAGAGTGGCTGCAAAGGAGAGGAGAGCAAGAGGAAATTCTACTGTGCAAGGTGACATCCAGTTTCAGATAATACCCTGTGTTTGGATCCAACCTGTTATGTTTTGGAGCAGCAGTCAGTGAAAGAGAAGTTTAGAGGATTTTCACAGAATATTATAGTCCATGGAATATACTTCCCTCTCAACATATATTAGCCCTGACAACTCAAATAAAGCTTCCATGATGGTGGAGGTAAAGAATCATGCCATTCGAAAAGGACGTGAGTAGCTGGTCTTGGAAATCAAGAGTTGGACTAAGGTGGGTCTTCACTCAGCTCTTAGCAGAGCTCTTCTTATGTTCACACAGAGATGCAGTGGCTTGAAAAAGGAAAGATTGCATCACTCCCACTTCTCTCTCAGACTGTAATAATGCAAAAGCAGCACAGACATGTTTGACGAGTTTACCAACAACTGGCACAAAAATGTAATAAAACATAGACAGAATTAGCTGGTGTGATATTCTCTTTTCTGGTTGGTCACAGCCATTTGGAAAAACATCTACAACCATCTGCGGCACAGTAAAGGAGTAAGCTTTTAATGTTCCTTGTCTAAAATGTATCATGAAGGCAATACTCACGCAGTGCATACAGTGAAAGGATTATTCCAGCCAGGCAAAAACCTTCAAAAAACCTGAGTGTGCTGAACATTGTCACATTCACTGAGAGGGCCACAGTCAGTCCAAAGATCAAAATGAACAACACAGAGAACAGCAGCACCGGCCGACGGCCAACCCTGTAGAAAGCAGAGAGGAAGAAAGCCAAAAGTGTCTTATTCCAGATTCAACAAAACGGTTTGCATATTTGACATTCCCTGCTACCTTTCAAACAATGTTGACTGTTAACCACAGCAGTGGTTCAAAACCACCAATATACATGCCACTGCGGGGACACAGATGTCTTCTAGGTGAGATGTCAGGTATTCACAACATAAAATGATGAAATCATTTATTTCTGTTTTAGCCCTAAAACTGAAGCATAAATAGCACTTGTAAATTTTAATTACTTTTGTGTTTTGTAGCTTACCATAGCATGGCTATTAATACTCAACAATATTAGTACAATTGTCAAATATTAATAACAATTGTGTGTTTGAATTTGCTCTCAACGATACTACTGCATTTTTATCTCCTTAATGTTTGCATATACCCTGTTTCCCCAAAAATAAGACCTAACCTGAAAATAAGCCCTAGTATGATTTTTCAGGATGCTCGTAATATAAGCCCTACCACAAAAATAAGCCCCACTTAAGTGAAACCCTGCCCTCCGCCATTGTGCCGCATTGTGCAGCAACCAGAAGAAGATGACATGACTGTAAAATAAAACATCCCCTGAAAATAAGCCCTAATGAGTTTTTTGGAGCAAAAATTAATATAAGACCCTGTCTTATTTTTGGGGAAACACGGTATGATACATATAATAACAGAAAGCATGTCAAACATACAGATGCCCTTCCTGGAAACAGTGAATCTTTTTTTCCCTTCTATCATGGTGGGAGTCAGTTTCTTGATGGGTGGGATATTTACTATGAAAGGTTGGGAACCACTGTGGCACAGAATCTTATGGGAGGACTGTGGTCAGAGTTTGCTGACTTTTTAAAAGGCATTTAACAGCTTCAGATTTATGTGGTGCCTAAAGGGTAGAGGAAGAGGCCCAAAGGGAATGTTACCAGGGAACGGCATTACACAACAGGGACACCACCAATAAGAAATCATGCGTTGCCACACATCACATCTCAGATGGGAGGGGCACCGAGAACAGGACCACCTCTGACTATCTTAAAGACCATGCAAGCTCACGTTGCAGGATCTGGTCCTTTAGAAACCTGCAAATGGGAGGAATCCAATTGCACTCTCCGACTGGCAGAACTGCTTCCAGCAACAAAATCAGGAGAAGCAACTCCCCTTTCTCCCTATGCACATGCAAAAGCTGCTCCAGAGAGGTGGGGGATCTCTCCACAACAGACTCAGTGTTGGCGGGGAATTTCAGGGAAGAAAGAGGAGGAGGTTGGGAGGAAAGAGATTGATTTTGAGAGTAATGCAGTGGTTCCCAAGTTTGGGCTGCAATTCCCAGAAAGCCCAACCAGCACAACCAGTGGTGAAGGCTTCTTGGAATACAGTCCAGGAACACTTGAGTTACCTAAGGCTGGGAAACACTGCTCTAATGCAACACTGGATTCTACCCTTTAGTTCTGAGGAGAACAGGGTTTTACTCATTTGTCCCCAGTAAAGAGTGAGATACCAGCTTCTCATGAAGCCTGCTTTTTAAGATGAGATGCAATAAAACCCCTCAGTGTATGGAAGTGTTTGGCACATGTGAAATAATTCCCTAGGTTTATTAGGATGGGGATATGCATAGCTGAAAAGCAGTGGCCATTGTCCAATTGTGCACAGGTTATGAAATCAAGCATGCATTTGGTTGTGCACTCGATCATGTAAGGGAAAGCACACCAGAGGGAAAAAAACTACTATGTGATTGCTCCTGTATGTATGGATTTCTGCAAAGATATCCTGACCTTACTTAATTATATTTGGTCATATTCTAAGGACTCTAGTTGGCTTATAAATATTTCACCAATATGCCAATGAAAAGGCTGCACTGATGAAAACTGTTTGAAAATTAAGTCCCTACCCTTGACTTAATATTTGTTTTCTTATTATCTTCTTTCTCCCATAATGCATACAGTGAAATAAAAAAGGATTACTCTGAACAGCCAACAGATTGCCTCGTTCATTCTTTTTAACCTGCCACCTCCGCTAATATGCTCTCCAAATCTATGCTTTTATTTTGGCTCCATTCCCCATTTTCCCCTCCGCCAATTCTCTGACCACAAACAAAAGGACAAGACGTAAAGGGAATTACAAAGAAGTCAAGTCCCATGAGCTACATATACACGTAGGCACACCCAAGTAATTATTATCTGGCTCTTAAATAGCCTGCTGTGCGAGGAGGCCAGCTCCAGCTGGCCAAGCAGAAGGCAGGTGGGGATAGCGTTTATAACAGCTGCGCCACAGACTGGAGCCATTATCTTGGTAAGATCAAAGCCCTACCATTTAATCTAGTCTCAAGTACCTAACGTGTTTAATAAACCACAGTTTCCATCGTCACTGGTTACCAAGCAACAGGAAGATGCTCCTATCAGGAATCTGTGATTTCGCTCTCCGTAGTTCATTCTGCTTAAATGTAATCAAAATCACAGAAACAGATTGATTCTTCTACATATAGTTTTTTTTTTAATCCTTGTAAACAAGGATGGTGCTGACTGGTGGCAAAGACTAGAATTGTGCAACCTGGCTGCCTTTTATTCTCCACAGAAGCAGACCTATAGAGAAGATATTTTTCAGTACCACCAAATTACAACCCTCCTCCAACGCACAAACCCACTAGCAAGATTCAAACTATATTTGAGAGATTTTCTTTTAACCATCAGAGATTGATCGTTAATCATGTTACAGATTATGAAACATGGCCAGTTAGATATATCAATGTTCTTAAACACATTTCCGCACATTTATTTATTTATTTATTAGATTTATATACCGCCCATCTAGAACGTGTCTACTCTGGGCGGTTTACATATAATATAAAAATAAACTAAGAAAAAATCCAGATTAATCCAAGATGGGAAAGGAAAAAAGAAAGAGAGGGGGGAAAAAGAAAAGAAAAGAAAAAAGAAGAAGAAGAAAGAGAGAAAAGAAAAAGAAGAAAAGGGGAGATAGGCTAGGTAATGGCTGTAGGGAATATCCTGTATAGCCATATCCTTTGCTGAATCAGGATGTGTGTCACAATGAGCTTTAAACAGAAGATAATGGCTACACTGTTTTTCAAAAGCCAGTACATGTGAATGGTGATCTCTGTTAGTATTTTGAATAATTAACCAACTAAAATTGGATGGGAATACAAGAAAGAAATTTCTGGAGTTGCGTGCAAAGATTCAGTTATTTTTTTAAAAAAATTATTATTGTACAAAACAACAATCTTTCTTCATCACTGTTCAGATTTGTCAACAGTTTGTACGTCAACCTATTCTTTTCTTATTAGTGAGGGACTCCATGATTGGGATGGAATAAATCTTTATATGCCTATGATGGAATTAAAATCTTACATAATAGAATAACACATACTTGAATTCCTTCTATCCTCCTCTTTTTAATGTTACACACTGGGAGAAAGCTGGGTGGCTTTTTCTACCTCCTTTCTGAAGCTCCTATCAGGTTTACAATATTGCACTGTTGGCCAGCCTTAGCGCAAGTACATCAACCTAAGCCATCCATGCTATCTATCGCAAACACTTTCTTTAAAAATTCAGAATTATTTCATTTTGCACATTATCATCTGTCAGTGCTTCTGTAATGTCTGAAAGTGTCATTTCTCCACAGAAGAAGTCACTGCAGTAAAAGAGATAAAGGAGAACTTTCAAGTTGAAAGCAATCTCGTAACAGTTTTAAGCAGACTTACTATTAGCCATTTGAGATGGCTGAATCCATACTTACCAGTCAGCTATACATCCTGTTATTAGGTAGCCAAAGATTAATCCCACAAGCAGAGAGAATTTTGCAATGTGGACTTTCCAAGCAGAATCACAGACAAGATCCCACTAGAAAAAAAAGAAGGAGAACGCATTTTAGAAAAGTACCCCATTATTCAAAAAACGCCTGGAACAGAATTCAAAACAGGGACAAGGAACACATGACCCTTTGGACACTAGCCTCCAATTCTCATCATCCCCCACCATTCGTTATGCTGACGAGGGTCAGTGCTGGATGTATGCACAAGCTAGGTAAGCTACAGTTTCTGGCCCCACTCAGTGGGGCCAGAAACACCCAACTACCTCATGCATCATTGTTAGAATAATTGTAATATAATGAACGTTAGAAGATGCCCTATATTGAGTCAGATCATTGGTCCACCTAGCCCAGAAATATCAATTCTGATTGGCAGAGTCTTTCCAAGATTACAGGCAGGATTCTTTCCTTGTCTGACCTAGTATTTCTGATGGTTTTCCATCCACATACCAACCAGGCCCAACCCTACTTAGCTCCTGAAATCAGGCAACATAAGGCAGGTTCAGGGTGATATCACAGTATTATTACTATGGGGTCTCTTAATTTTGACATAGTTCAGGACTTCGGCTCATTTAATCCAGCCTTGGCAAGCATTAATGAACATTGCAGTCCAATATCATCTGGAAAGCCAGGCACTTCCCGTACCAGACATTCTGCAGCATACTTGACCTATCATAGCTGAAGCTCTTTGTGGCTTTACTGTACCACACTGATGATTAATGAGTGCCAAGTGTTTACATTTTCCCCAACCCCATCCTGTAAGTTTATAAGAACACAGAGGTAGCCTGGCTACTGAAGCCATGAATCTCATCCATTTTATTGCTGAAGCTCAATAATGATGGTCACCCACTCCTGCTTGCCCTTCAGCATCTACCATTTTGAGATACACTTCCTCTACTCATGGATGGGCCACTTACATGCCCAGAACATATGGCCATCCAGTATATTTATGTGTTAGGAGGTTGTCTAACCATGACCACCACAACTCCTTGTACAAAGTGGTCACCATCATAACACATTGCACCTATATTAGGGATAGAAAAGAATTTGCAGCATTTTTTAAATCAAAAGTGGAGGCCATCCGCCGGGACCTCTCTCCTTTTTTAAATACAGTGGATCGAGCAGAGATGTCCAGCGCTCCGCCCTGCCCGGTGACTCTTGAATTCTTTCAGCCTGTGACGCCAGACCTGGTGGACAAAGTGCTTAATCGCTGTCGGGCCACCACCTCCTCCCTTGACCCTTGCCCGGCCTGGCTAATCAAAGTAGCCAGGCCTGTAACAACGGAATGGGCCACAGCAATAATTAATGGGTCTCTCCAAGAGGGCAAGGTTCCTCTTGCCCTCAAGGAGACACTCATTAGGCCCATAAGGAAGAAACCAAATTTGGCGGCGGATGATATTGGAAACTATAGGCCCGTCGCCAATGTTTCTTTCCTTAGCAAAGTGGTGGAGAGGGTGGTGGCAGACCAGCTTCAGACACTTTTGGACGAAACCAATGCCCTGGACCCATTTCAGTCGGGCTTCAGGCCGCGTTATGGCACAGAAACGGCACTGGTCGCACTGTTGGATGACCTGTTGAGGGAGGCCGACAGGGGCAATATGTCCTTGTTGGTCCTCCTCGATATCTCAGCCGCCTTTGATACCGTCGACCACGGTATCCTCCTGGGGAGGCTCTCTGAGTTGGGAATCGGTGGCCTGGCGCTTGCCTGGCTCCGATCCTTCTTGGAGGACCGTCCCCAGAGAGTACAGCTTGGGGAGAATGTTTCGGCCCCATGGAGTCTCAGTTGTGGGGTTCCGCAGGGGTCGATCATCTCCCCAATGCTGTTTAATATCTATATGAGGCCGTTGGGTGGGGTCATCAGGGGGTGCGGAGCTTCGTGCCATCAGTATGCTGATGACACGCAGCTCTACATCTCCTTTTCATCTACTTCAGTGGATGCCGTTCTGTCCCTTCAGCGCTGCCTGGAGACTGTACTGCAATGGATGCAGTTGAATGGGTTGAGGCTGAACCCGGACAAGACGGAGGTCTTGAGGGTGGGAGGTCCCTCCATCGGCGGTTTGGGCGACTCCCTTTCTTTTGGGGGGACGACCCTTACTGCAAAGAGTGAGGTTCGCAGCTTGGGGATACATCTGGACCCGGCGCTTACCATGGAAACCCAGGTGGCGTCCGTGGCCTGCTCCGCATATTTCCATCTATGGCGGATTGCCCAGCTGCGACCATATCTTGATGGGGAGGCCCTCACTACTCTTGTCCATGCGCTCGTAATCTCGAGATTAGACCATTGTAATGCGCTCTACGTGGGGCTGCCTTTAAGATTGATGCGGAAACTTCAAATGGTGCAGAATGCGGCAGCCAGGCTTCTTAGTGGGGTGAGGAAATATCAGCATATCTCTCCCACTCTGGCCGCCTTGCATTGGCTACCCATCTGTTTCCGCATTGACTTCAAAGTGTTAATGATGACGTATAAAGCCCTAAACGGTTTGGGACCTCGATACTTGGCAGATCGTCTTCTCCCACCTAGATCTACCCGAATCACCCGGAATAGCCAGCAGGGACGGCTGAGGGGCCTAACGCCGAGAGAGGCCCGGAAAGAAAGAACAAGAAACCGGGCCTTCTCGGCAGTGGCCCCTCGGCTATGGAACAGCCTCCCAGCTGAAATTCGTCTGGCACCCTCGCTGGGTGTTTTTAAAACCCATTTGAAAACTTGGCTTTTCAGACAGGCCTTCCCTCCAGTCAATAACTGATTTTTATTCTTTCATCTTGGTATTGATTTAATCTAATATAATTGTTAAAATTATGATCTTTTAAATTTTTATGTATAATGATGTTTTTATTATGTGTGTAAGCCGCCCCGAGTAGACTTTGTCTAGGGGGGCGGGGTAAAAATCTAAAAGTAAAGTAAAGTAAAGTAAAGTAAAGTAATTTTGGATTCATCAGGATTGGTTTTTGTTTGTTTTACAAATCTGTCAGATTCATGGACTGTGATATTAACAAAAGAGCCCATGTATCCATCAGTTTAGCATCCTCAGGAGGAAACAAAAAAAATCAGAGTATTTCCCCTCTACATCACACAAAAGAAAATTTACACAAATATTTTTAAACAATGAGAAAATGCACAGATAATGCACACATTAAGAAAAATACATTTCAAATGGTTACATTAGTAAAAGTGAGCACTAAAATATGCAAGAAACTCCCACATGGGAATGTCCTTCCACATGGAAATTACCGTAAGAAGTCTCACACCTGATAACAGAAGATCAACAGGTTAAGAATACTGCTGGATTCTGAGAAATACAACAAAAACAGAACCAACAGATTTTCAAATCTTTGCATTAAATTCCAGGAACTAGTTCTACATTATGTGAAAATTATCCCCTTTTGCATGGCCTCATCATGAGGCCTCGAATGATCATGATCAATACCAACCAGCTTTATTGGTTACCCACTTTTAATACCAAAAAAGAAAAAAAAATACATCTCTACCCATTCTCTTCAGTGCTATCTGTATAGAAAATATTTATGTCTGTAATAGCTATCATACCTGTCTAGGACTGCCTGGTCAGCAGCAAATATCAGGGTCCGGGCCTTGTAAAAGCATGGAGATGGGGACTGCGTAATAAAGGATCATAAGTTGCAATGCTGAGGCTCCACTCTCTGTGGATCCAAGTGGACATACCCACCAGTTCTTTCTCCAGTGCCCTCCCTTTCTCTAGGCTTTATAAGACACAATGCACAGGCACAACCCACACAGAAACATCTTCATGCTGAGCCAATAAACTCTGGTACCGGCTGGAAACAAGCAGACAGACATGTCCATCCCACAAAAAAACAAACTTCTCCTTCCTCCAGCTTTACTTGTGTTGAGACTTATCTCCCTTCCTGGATAAGCACAGCAAGTCCCTGAGACTCCTGCCAGCACCCCTAAACCTGGCAACCCTGTACAGTACCTGTCACCTTTCCCCCCCCCAAAAAAAACACCTTAAGCATCCATTAGCTTTTTTTCATTTGATCCCTTTAGTTACCCTTTAATAACACATACAATTCAGAGGCAGCTTTCTGGCAGTTTCCAAGTGACATGAGTGCTTAAGTTGCAGATAAATACCTAAAACTCTTAAATATCTGTATAATATCTGCATACTATTTCTGTACTACTGCTGTATCATCATTTCTGTGGGGCAAACATTTGAAAATGCCCAGCTAGGCCATATGCAATCCTCCATTTAGAGAAGTTAAGATGTACTTTCAGCCTTTAGACAGATTGTACATACACATAATCACAAGCTGGCCCCATAAAATGCCATCTGTGATTGTCCCCAATGACTCCTGTTCATCTCGTAGTTAACAAGAAGAATCCCACCCTAACATTTTGGCTAGGGCTGTTGACAACTTAAGGCTTTCTACAGCTAATCAAATATCCACAATCTTGAGATGATATATCTTTGACTAAATGTTTAGCGCCTGACTAATCAATCTAACACTGCATTCAAGCAAATTATTTAGATCAATATTACTATTCCTGAATTGAAAAACCACACACATATAACAAATGAGCTGATTGGTAAACAAGCCTGATTAGTCATGCAATACTTTCTGAAAAATGCAGGAGAAGCTGTGTTGACTGCAAGACAAAAGTCCACAATCCATGTTGTGGTGTTACACAAAAAGGCACACAATCCTCTGTGCAGGCTTTTGTAGTGAAAAAAAAAAAATCTCAGCAGGCTGGACGCTACCTAAAAGGGAGTGGGAGAAGCCCATAACACTAGAACCATGTACTGTAATATGTATGTTCTCAAAAGATATAAACAAGAAGCTGCAAAGATTGTAGCAGGGCCTAACAGAGTTTAAATTTCATCCTGAAAACCCCCTAGATAACAAGAAAGGCCACAGAAAGGCATAAACAATACACTTCGTATGTGCATATTTGAGATTTGGACTACAACTGTCAGAATTGCCCTGGCACCAAGGCTGCCTGCCAGAATTCTGGAAGTTGTAGTCTAAACACAGAGCCTTATCAACTCACCAGAGGGGGGTGCTTTGAATTCCCATTTTGAAACCAGTCCTGGGGTTTTCAAGGTGGTGTTGTGTTTTCATAGTCCTTAAGCTTTCCCCATACTTTAGGTAACCTCATATTCCATGAAGAGATTTCTTGTCTCATAAGTATGCACAGAGAATGTTCTGCCTGTTTAGTTGGTCTAGTAAAAGTATCAGCTGGCTGGACTGCTCAGCACGTTTGGTATCTGGCTGCAGATCCAGAGGTTGGGGACTTCGATTCCCCACTGTGCATCCCAGAACAGTCAACCTGTCTGTCCTTGGGCAAGCTGCACAGTCCAAGGGTGCCCCCAGAAGAAGGGAATGGTAAACCAGTCTTTACCCTACAAAACCCTGAAAAGGGTCACCATAAGTCAGAAGTGACTTGACGGCACACAATTACGAATTAGTACAGGTTCATACACAACACAGAGTTCATACACAACTCACAACATAGTTTCAGCCTACCAAGAAATTTACACCCGTAGAGCAAGCCTGGGTGATCACAGCCCTCATGGTACTGGATTTCTAAAGCAACTGGAGACCTACTAGTGCAGCTCACTCCTGTTTTAAAGTGAAATACAGTCACTCAGCTGGACTGCCAAAAATACTCAAATATACATGAGAAAAGGATAGTGGTGGGATATCCATGGCACAACTGATCAAATGGTATGTTATTCTACTTCATGCCACCCTGAACACATTCAGTCTCATATACTTTGGGGAGCTAAGCAGGGTCAGAGCTGATTGGGACCTCCAGGTACTTCAAAAAAGAATCTTGCCATGAACCCTGCTGCTGGTTAGAGCTAACAATCATGAGCTAAGTAGACCAGTGGATTCAGTAAAATGTTCCTGTGCTGTTAGGTACTCCTCCAACAAAATCTTCATTCATCCTGAGTGAAAATGGACAAAAACCATATGGAAGATTAATTGAACAAATCCTGCACAATAGCATTATCTACTTGGTAGTCGACTACAGCTCTTTACCATAGACCTGATGATTGCAAAAATATTCAGTTTAAAAACACATTTTGTGTCCAGATGCATGTGGAGGAGAGGTTGTCTGGAACCATTCTATAAAATGTCTTCATCAGAATATCACAGAATCTGAGAGAGCTCTTTCAACATTTAGTTTTTTTAAAAAATACCAAAACCCAGTGAAAATTCTGCTCCATTATCCAAGCCTGCTCACCAAGCTGTTTCAAGGCCTATTGTGAGAGAGAAAATGAGCAGAACAGAACACAGTCTCAGAGTGCCTGTCCCGTTGCTGCCTTCACCCAGTTGAGCTAACATTTCCCAGGCAGACACGCTAGCCAGAAGGCACGCAGAAACCATAGCTGCTGCATCACAAGGCATAGCGGTTAAACCACACTGACAGGATTCCTCCAGATTTTCTCCAGAAAAACTCTTTTGATGGCAAACACAATCTGACCACAAGGTTCTGAACATGGAAGTTTGTGAATGGCATGAGATTTTGATTTCTACATTCACAAGCTTAGAAGGAGGGGGGAAAGCGGGATGTCATGTGAATTGGAATTTCCCTTCTGCCGATTTGCTGACATATTCCTCTGGATTATATTAAGACACTTTTCTACTGTAGCATTTACACTTAAAATATGTAACCACCATGCAATTTACTAGGCAGCAGAAATACAAGAGGCATGTATCTATAGTGCAGATGTTCAGTACCACAGTTTAACTGTCAGGGATCCATCTTAAGAAATTCTGGAATTTGTAGTTTGGAGGAAGATAGAATCTTCTGCTTGAGAGAGTCCTAATGCTTCTTCAGCAGAAGAAGTCCTGTGACCATGCTTGCTAAGGGGTTCTGGGAGTTGCAGTCCCCTTAAGTAACTTTTCCAAGCTTTGGCACTGGGACCCTGAAGATCTTCTTGCAATCTTGAGGGACAGAAGGACTCATATAGAGATCAGCATTCACTGCATGACTGACAACTCAATCATAATGCTTGCTCTGCTAGGCCATCAGTGCCTCTGATGGGATATGCTGCCTATAGACATGTCAGCACAACACTGCAAACATGATATTGTATTCATATCAGCACCCAAGGCAAGTGCTGAATGAAGATTTCAGAAGTCAGCAAGCTACTTTAATAATGGCGACACATGGAAATATCTCCCTTCCTGAGCAGAAGATAACTTCCAGTTTTAAAGCCCTAAACTACAACTCTGAAATGTTGGCTCTTTGTACTTGCATTTGTTTAAATGTGGTTTTTCTCTACACCACTAATGGTTGAAATAAGCTGTCCAAGAGCTCAGAAGGCTTAATCGAAGAAAAACACGTTTATAAGGTAGCTTGAAAAGGTTCTGGTCTGATTAAAATAAGCCTTGCAGAACCTGAACTGGGTTGTCAATACAGAAGTACTTATAAGATCTCAGCGTGTGAAGATAAAGTCTGCTAGTTCCAAGTTGCTAGGTAGCTGCTTAAAATCCAGACCTTTAAAGCATGACACTATGAACCATCCAAGGCCCATTTAACATAGTAATTATGTGCAAAAGATTCTAGAGGTCAAAAAGCCAAAACACACAAAAAAGTGCCTATAGCAGCCGCTTGGTCTGATCACTGCTATAGCTGTCAGTGGCTTCATGTTCTTTTTCAAAAAGGGGAGAACCACTACCACTTTCTAAGTCCAGCTGTATCTTGATTCTTCCACAGCAGACTTACTTCTGACATTTGCTGTTTTTCTGCTTCTTCCGCTTCATAACTGGGTATAGATCTTCCTACTGGCCCCTAAATGCACTGAAAACAAGTAGCTATTTTCTTCCAGAGCTACTAGGATCAAAACCACATCCATTCTGCCCACATATGCACCTTCTCAGTTCCCCTGGCGTTACTTTGGCCAAGGAAACATATCCGCCAGTGGTTATGGGGAAGTCTCAATGAGCTGTTATGTTAACTATTTTCCACTGTAATTGCTCTGTTAAATTGATGCGCATGCTACAATTACATTAGCATGTATGCTCACATATGCATCTCTTTCAGAAGAATGTTGTTGCCATCTAGATCTCCACTGGGACAAGAAGCATGGAGGAAATGCTGCATTGTTTGAAATGCAATTAACACAAAACTATCAAATCAATCTTTTATTGATTTGATAGTTTTGTGTTAATTGCATTTCAAACTTTACATTTTTAATCTTGGGGTTTGAATTTCATTTACACTTGTGCTCTAAAACATTTTTCCAGTGTTCTCTTTTAAGAGAGGAAAAATATAGTGGTGGGGGCAAAATTATACTGTGAATTCCATCTCTATTACATTAAGAGTGTGTCTAAGCTACACAATTTGGTATCACTTGAACTGCCATGGCTCCATCTTATGGAAACCTGAGATCAGTATTTTGTTGAGGCATTTACTGCTAGAGAACTACAATTCGAGGAAGTACACTAGAGTTCATCTTCACCAACTACCTCCCCAAACTACAGATCTCAGGGTTGCCTAGGGCGAAGGCACTGCCACTGAAGGGCTATCAAACTGCTATAAATAAGTAGCATAGAGACACTAAGTTTTCAGAATGATTTAGTATTATTTATTTCCTTGCTTGAAGAAATCTACTGTATTCAAAGAGCAGAAGTCCTGTCCACTTTTGCAATTCACCAACTAACTGGCACCAAAACACATCATGGAGATGGAAGAGTGCATCCTATTCCACATCATCCCTGTTGTTTTTTTCATACAGATTCAGACTCCTCTGCTTGCCCAGATTCACCCCAAGGTTTCTGCCACTCTCACTCAAACATTATTGTTACTATTGTTACTATTTTTACTGAATTAACACTGCCCACCCCTCAAAAAAAAAGGCATGGACCTCTCATGAGCTGAAAGGAAGGCCAAAAAAAAGAAGAGTGGACTTGTAAGCGCCAACCGTCCCAACATACAAAATCTTCTACACTGACTTGCATCTGCTAAGTGGTGCACCCTCAGTTTCCCAGAATACCCAAACCACTCCACCGGCCCATGCTGAGCCTGTCAGCCAAACAAGGACTGTGAATATAAAGACCATAGAGAAGAGATATAAAAGCAAGGAACTTGGATCTAAGAAAATACAGCTAATTTAATGGCCAAAGCCATCCAAATTCCCAGCAGACCACCAAGAAAACAAACAAACAAGAAAGAACTGATAACCTATTTTCTCACGAATCCAACCCCAGGTCAAAGTCTCTCCCCCCAAGAAGGCTCTTGAAAACCTCCAAGTCAAATGCTAGTAGCATGTGGGGTGGGTTGAGGGGAGAGAACAAGACACAGAGTATGAAATTCCCCCAGTTCTTACACCCTTTCATGCAAACCATACTCCCAAATTGCCAGCCTACAACTAATCCTATAATGAAGGCTCTGACTTCCACTGTCAAAACAAGTGTGAAATATCCTGATACATTCTCTTGAAAAGAGCCAGTTACCATTCTCACTGCTACGTGGTTGCTTATTTCCCTTAAGGCTATTCTATTGAATAATTTGAAATGTAAAGCTATGCAGCAGGGTGCTCCTCCTCCTGCTGCGTTTTTATGAACATGAAAAAATTATGACCAGGCGCTGTTTTGTGTCCCATCGTTTCAAATCATGCACTACTACCTACTCAAGATATAAATGAATAGCCCCATTTCAATTAAAAGATCCCTCCCTCCACTACCATGGTTACATTTCTGTTGTGTCCAGAGGATCCCTAAATGAAACAAAGCTTGATGTTGTTACATGTTGTCAAACTGATTCCAACTTATGGAGACCTTATAAATTAATGACCTGCAAAAGCACCTCTTACTAGCAGTCCTGCTCAGGCCCTGTTAACTAAAGGCTGTGGCTTCCTTTGTTCCTTTTTTCCTACACCCTTCCATTTTTCCTGGCATTATTGTCGTTTCCAGTTAAGTTTTACCTTCTCATGATGAGCCCAAAGTACTATAGCCTCAGTTCAGTCATTTTAGCTTCTACTGATAATTCAGGCTTGATTGGATCCAGCATCAGTTTATTTGTCTTTGTGACGGTCCATAGCAATCATAAAGCTCTCCTCCAATACCATATTTTGAATAAGCCAACTTTTTTTCCTGTCACCTTTCTTCACTGACTACCTTCCACATCTGTTCACAGCAATTAGGAATATCATAGTATATAGATTATCTTGGTCTTGATCTCCAGAAGCACATACTGTATTTACACACGAGGATCTTTTGTAGTCCCTTTATATCTGCCTTCCAAGTCCCCATTTCTTCTGACTCCTTGGCCACAGTCTCCATTTGGACTGATAATTGTATCAAGATATAGAATATCTTTAATAATTTTGGTTTCTTTGTGCTCAACATTAAAATTACATAATCTTACTGTAGTCATGATTTTGTTTCTTTAATGTTCAATTGCAACCTGGCCTTTCAATTTCCTCTTTAACTTTCATCAGTAGTTATTTCAAGATATTGGAATTTTCTGTCAGTAATATGGTGCCATCTACATATCTTAGCTTATTGAAGTTTCTTCCACCGATTTTCACCTCTCTTTCATTTGAATCTAATGTAGATTTTAATATTGTATTTTCTGCTTATAGTCTGAACTATCAGAAAGACACCTTTGTCTGATACCTTTTGTGGTGGAGAGCAATTCTGTTTTTCCACATTCCATCCTAACAGTAGCTCTTTATGCAGAGTATAGTATAGTATATATATCATGACAATTAAATGTTGTGGCAATGGTCTGTAGCTTTTCATGATCCAAAGTTCTAAAAAACCCAAACTGATTTTATTCTCAAAATTATTTGGAACACTCCATTAGCCAACATATTTTTGCAATATGATCTCTAGGGCCTCTTCTCTTTTCTGAATATTTTGCACTTCTTGTTCCATATGTTATGTTGGTGGGCAGCAAGTGCTGGGCTGTGTTGCCAAGAAAGTCCAATTCCCAAAAGAATGGCTGTTAGTGCCCATGGATCAAGCAAGTCAGTTAAGCATAAGCAATTCATCACTTTAAATTTCAGGGGGCAGACAGAAGCAGGCCAACACTACAATCCAGGCCATAAACCATTCTCAGGAGTCCAGGCAAGGCAAAGTCTGGCACAAGCAAGAAGTTGCTAATGAGCTGCTCTCTCACAACCTAACTGACAGTGCTCAAAGAATTTAGTTCTCAGCATGCCTCTCCTGGGTGTCCGGTTGTTTCTAATCATTTCAGAAAGAAAGCTAGCTTCCATTAACGCTGCTGCCCATTAGCTGATCTTCCAGAATTTCTCCCTCTGCCCCACTGCAACTATCACCTCTCTTCTGCTGATGTGACCATTAATTCATGAAGAAGGTGGATGCATCTTAATCTGTTTCTCAGGTTCGACCTGCCTGATCCTGCAAAAACTTGTAAAAACTCTTGATAGCATTGCTGTCAGCTTCCTTGCCCCACACTCAACCCCCCCCCTTTACCATGCTAAGGTGTGCATCCAGGTGCAGGGGGAAGCAAAGCGTTATTACATCTAACTATATTTGCTTGTATCCTCCAAGGCTTGCTTGACAGCCTAAGAGGAGGAGGGAAACAGTCTGGAGATTATTAAGCACATAAAGGTCTCTTCGGCTCCATTTTGAACCCCCAAGTTTCTTTTGGAGTACCTAGCAATGGCTTATAGAGGCTGCTGCTATGTGCCATCTACCCTAAGGAGAATCATAGAACTGAAATGTATCTCATGGTCATCGAACATAGCCTCAAATTCATACAGGAAATCCATCACCGCAGCATCCCTGATAGATGCCCACCCAGCCTATATTTACAAAATTCCAATGAAGACGAGAAGGCCATCTTCCAAGGCAGTCAAAATTGGCTTTCAAAATCTGTATGATAGAGAGTAGCATCTCCTTGCTCCTGAGCTACAAAGAACAGAGCATTGTCCAACTAAAGCCAGTCACAAACCACAAACACACAAGGAGTCAGCTTACACAGAGGAGTTTGTTTGGGAAGCAAGCATGGGGAATCAGCTGTAACAGAATCTGATTATCGTCAATGTGTTTGATTCTTAATAAAATATTAATTGAAGCATGATTCTGTTGCAATCAGGTTACATATTAAAATCCAGGGAGAAGAATGTACAAAGGCAGGGATTCCATGAAGGTATGAGAGTTGAGGGTGACTGGCTAGCTCAGGTATCTGGCTGTGGAGCCAGGAGTTTGATTCCCCACTGTGCCTCTTATGAGTGGAGGCAGCCAGCGTGGCCTTGGGGAAACTGCACAGTCCCAGGGCACTCCCAGAAGAAGAGAATGGTAAACGACTTCTGAATATTCTGTACCTGGAAAACCTTGAAAAGGATAATCTTAAATCAGAATTGACTTGATGGCACATGATGGTGATGATGATGATGATGATGAACAGAATTGAATTCTTTCCATCTCCTATGCACACACACCCCATAATTAAAACTAGCATCTTTCAAAACTCTAAACATGGGCTTTCATATGACATTGTTACTACTGGATATAAACAGGCAAGACTGAAGTTCAAGAAATTTGTCTTCTCAATTCATTTGTTTACTTAGCACAGCAGAGAAATGTGCAGACTAATTTAATGAGATAACCTGTTCCGCTGGCATTCTGTCAGCCCTAATAACATTAGGTCCTGCTACAGTTCATAAAAGGGGCGCTGATGGAGTTTCCCCCTTGGCCACAAGCTCCAGCCTTGAAATGCCACACAGAGCCAATTTTCAAGTACATTCTGAGAATTTAATTGACACTGGGGCAATGAGCACAATCCTTCAGCAGGACTTTGGCATGATGGTCAGTCACAGCCATTTGCAGAGCAATCGGACTGCTTCCAGGTTCCAGGTCCAACCTATTGGTTTTGCTCCTTTGCTTTGAAATATAAAGAAGTGTAAATAGAGAGGTTTCAGAAGCATGGCTGATCTCAGCCTTTTCAATCAGACAAGGAGGCCAAATTGTGGGGATTTGTCATCTCATTCTTCCTTAGCCTGCCACTTTGCACAAGACTGATTTGTTTTCTCGAAGGCTTTCACGGCCGGGATCCGATGGTTGTTGTAGGTTTTTCGGGCTGTTTGGCCGTGTTCTGGAGGTTTTTCTTCCTAATGTTTCGCCAGTCTCTGTGGCCAGCATTTTCAGAGGACAGGAGTTAGAACTCTGTCTGTGTTCTGGTGTAGTGTGTGGGATAGTTGAGTATTTGTAGCTGTGGGATCAGCTTTTTGTCCTTTTCAGGAGATTGGGTGATTATGGTGATCAGGGTGTTTTTTGTTATGGGTGTATTGTTGTGATGAGGGGAGAGATGATCTGTCACCCCACAGCTACAAATACTCAGCTATCCCACACACTACACCAGGACACAGAGTTCTAACTCCTGTCCTCTCAAGATGCCGGCCACAGAGACTGGCGAAACGTTAGGAAGAAAAATCTCCAGAACATGGCCAAACAGCCCGAAAAACCTACAACAACCACTGATTTGTTTCTTCCATCTCTCCTGCTTTAAGATGGCATGCATAACTCTCCTCTCTACTTCCACAACAGTCCTGCAAGATATGAGCTCGTAGCTCATTTAAGAAGACAGCGACTGACTCAAGGTCACACAGTAAGCTTTATGGCTCTGTGGGGATTTGACCCTAGATCTTCTTGGTCCCAGGCTTCAAAAATGACACTATGGAAAACTCAGTGCAGCATTTGGGGCAGGCAACATTGTGCATCATCCCCATGCAATGTATTGCTGGCATATTCTGCAGGTCATTTAAGTTTCTTGCCTCTGTATTGGAACCTAAATTCTCTGCCTGAAGTGCCTCATGTAACATCCACCACACAGCTGGTTTTAGAGAGTGGGTGCAAAGAAAGAACAAAAGATCTAAGAAGAAAGCATTGCAGAATCAAAAAGAGAGCAAGAAAAAGAAGGCTTGAGCAGTAATTTAATGGCTACTGTTCAATGAGTGACATGGAAGGCAAGCCAGAGAGACCCACATCTCCCCTGCAAAAGTGACTTTTGGGTGGCCACTTGCACATCGCCCAAAAGGACAAAAGAGGACGTGGATTTGCATAAAATGGCTTGTACTCACTTACATGCTCACATGCAAAACTAGAAACAAAGTTTTTATTTTAAGCAGAATTACAGTACACCTCACCTGGGTGGAGAAGATTGAGACCACGGGCCACAAGTCTCTGCTGCTCCGGTTCTAACTGCAAATGGGTAATGCCCAAGTCCCTAATCTCCTTCCTTTTGGGTTCTGTATTTAAATCTGGCAGCCCTCCAAATAGAGGACACCTTCAAACAGAGAGCTGTCCTCTGACAAACAGAAACGTCTGACCCTCCTTGTGATATGGAAATCGAGGTGGCAGTGCATGGGAACTGAAATAGGAAGAAGGTGATAAAAAGCCATCCTGCAGATTTTAAAAGCCAAAGCATGGAAATGAAAAAATATGAAGTCAAATCCTGCACCATCATGACAGTCCAGGAAACCCATTTCAGTCTTTTTATACAGATTGTCAACATACCCCAGGTTACATCAGGCACATTTATGTTTATACAACCCTGAAAACTGTTGACTGAAATACTAGTCCTTCATATTTTTATAGTACTCTTTTAATGTGCCCTGATTCCCTGAAAATAAGACCTAACCTGAAAATAAGCCCTAGTATGATTTTTCAGGATGCTCGTAATATAAGCCCTACTCCAAAAATAAGCCCCAGTTAAGTGAAATCCCGCCGTCCACCATTGTGCAGCATTGTGCAGCAACCAGAAGAAGATAACATGACTGTAAAATAAAACATCCCCTGAAAACAAGCCCTAATGAGTTTTTTGGAGCAAAAATTAATATAAGACCCTGTCTTATTTTCGGGGAAACACGGTACTGGTTTCTCTTATACTTATTTAGCTTGTCAACTCTTCCCCATGCATTTTAATTTATTTCATTTATTCAGGTATTTACAATGGCTCTCAGGCCGCCGTCCAGAATAACATCTGTAAATTGGCTTCTGTAAATGTTCTTTATAAACCTATGACAAAAAAAATTAAAATTACAGAGAAATAAGGCTACGTGGAATATAGTTAATAGGATACCTGATGTGGTATAAAGTATAGAGAAATAATTCTCAACCTTGGGTCCACAGATGTTCTCGGACTGCCACCTCCAGAAACCTTCACCACTAGCTGTGCTAACAAGGTTTTCTGAGAGTTGCAGTCCAAGAACGTCTGAGGACCCAAGGCTGGAAACCACTGGTATAGAATGACAGAGTAGGACCCGGGAGGCCTAGATTCCAATACCCCTTCAGCCATGGAAACTCACTGGGGGGTGTAATTGGTAAAGCCACTCTTTAAATATCTCACATCTTGAAAACCCTATTAGGGTCACTATAAGTCAGTTTCAACTTGATGGTACATAACGGCAGCCTGAACACAAAGCAGTTGTCAGGGCTATTTTTCAACAAGCTATCCAGGTATCAAAATGCCTAGAAGAAATGGTAGTGAGCACAAGAGGGCATCTTGTAGACCATCTGCTGTCATGGGTGTTGTCAACATTCAGGCTGCCCTTTGCTATGTAAAGTCTGGAATCCTTTTCTTTGCTGGCAGCGCAGTCACGACATTGTGCAGCAGTACCAGGCCATTTCCTGGCATTTTGAATCATGGATACAGAAGCACAATATCCCACATTCATAAAATGGAGAGGTTTTGTTTGAAGGAACAGAATTCCTAGCACCATCACAGACAATACTGAACAGGTGCTTGTGGCCTTCATGCAACCCACAGTCCTCATGGCCCTCGAAATCTTGCCAGTTGTATAACTGATGAGACAAGTATTTTGGTTGGGGGGTGGGAGGGCTCCACAGAATATGATTGTTTTTTCTCCACTCCTGTCCCCTGGGACCTAAAGTAACATTCTTTCTAATGCTGCAGAAATGTGGTATCTCCAAAAGAGACATCCGATAACATGCAAAATGACTGACCCATCAGCAATAAGCAAGGATCGTACCACACACAAAAAGAAAGAGAAAAACACACATCTATCCTCCAAAAGGTAAGCTGTCATAAGGGTAAAAGGATCTGCTGAACACAAAAGAGCCACATTTGCTTCAGCATTTTCTAAATTTGGATTCTCTTTATGAACATTTTGGAAGTCACAAATTGCTACCTCGCCTAAAAAAGTTCATACAAAAATAAAAGAGGAAACAGGAAAGGTTATAAGAGAGATAATTGGAGCATGGCAATCCACTGCACTTAAAATATCATACTGACAATCTGACCCCATTAAGGGGAGAGGGCATGCTTGATCATTAAATTACATCTAAATTAAATGATTTCTAAGCATTTGCCTGAGCAAGAGCACATTCCAGTACAAGAAATTACAAAAATAGTGATCTTGGCATCCCAACAGGCAAACATTCTTAGTGCAACAGTGGGAGGCACAGAATTAAAGGAGGAAAAAAAATACAACTTTTTTCCCAGATAAAATCACGCAAACAAATCATCAGCGATCTGCTGCCCAACCTTGGCAACAATATTTCCTGTCTATAGACCTTTGCACGGTAGATGTAGTTGCCCACCAGAGAACCACACAATGTATCAGTTATCCACTAACAACAGACCACATAACAAATATACAGAAACAGGAATCAGATAACCCAAGTCCCAGATACCAAGGGTCCCCAGATCTACCATGGGGTTACAGGACCAAATATCCATAATAATGAGGGATCATTCACTTGCTTGTCTTCCAGTGTGATACGTGTCATCGTTTATAAGCAGTCTTTTCCTGCATTCTACATCAGACATGAGAAATGTGATATTTAAGCAAAAAGAATTCACTCTCCCAGCACATTCTGTTACTGAGCTTGAGGTGGCCATTTGTGAATAAGGAAACTTCAAAGATAAGTTTGAATGGAAACAGCTGAAGCGCAATTAATGAAGAGATCTGACTCTTTCCCTCCTGTGACTGGAACAAGGGATACAAGTTTTTTTCGCTGTTGGTTTAGTAACAGCACCAATGAAAAGTTTTGTTTCTTGTTCTTAAATATCCACAAAGGGGAAAGATATTTGGGTTATCACCCAATGAACTGTTTTGCAAACTATCGCTTCACATGAACACACGTCTGACGAAATGGTCCTGCTCCACGAAAGCTCGCAGACTGTATGTTAATTTTTTGTCTTAAGTGGTCTATGAGGTATTACCTACTCATGTGTTTGTCCTTTAACACCGGGTGGGTAAAGATCAATGATGCACAATAAATTTAATAGTCCTTGGAAGTGGCACAAGATTCTTTGTTGAATGTTTAGGGACCTCTCCCTCATTGTAATATACAGCTGAACATAAATCTTATTGTCCGGGCTTCACCTCTGGATTTCAAAGGACAGAGAAGTTTAAAATCTCTTATAGCTCAATCCTGTTCAGAATAAGATTTAATCCCAGGTTAAATGTGCCTAGGAGCCTTAATTTCCCTTCAATTTTAGCCCAGTTTTGATACTCAGGTAGAATGAGGCAGAATAAAAATATAACAACAGACAACACAGTAGCCCAGACTCCTCCACATTTCCACAATTCTCAACACACAGAAAGCAATTTTCCAAAAAGGAGCACATGTTCTACATGAGGGATCTTGCCACATACTTCTGGAAACTGAGTTTTCCAATGTTTTGTAGCTGCATAGAGAACTTCCAGAAGTGGAGGAGGCTCATTGTTAAGGCATAACACAATGCATTTGGAAGACATGCATATTGGAAGGACCTATGATGTCCCCTGAACCTAGGTATATGTTATAGTCTGGGTAGGGGACTGTTCTCAATGAAGGCCAGACTATCAAGTGTAGAAACCGGTGGACACATACCCATTCACTTGTTTGGAGAAAAACAAATAGGTGTCCTTAGGGACATAATTAGAATAAGGGCTAAACCTGCTTCCCTGGTGACTCCGCTTACTGAACACATTTTCCCAGAGATGAGTTTGCATGCCTAGAAAATAGTAAATCCCTGGTGTACAACTGCTACTTGGATGAAAACAATCTTGCTTAGATCTCTCTCTCTCTCTGCACCTCAGCTGCAATCCTCTAAGGTTTCCTACAGATCACCACATAGGGGCTTGCCCCATGCAGAGTTTATTTACCTATAGAACACAACTCGGTTCATCTCCATTTTGGGCCTAGTCGATGTCACCATATCTCCGTTGCTCAAGATGTGAGCATTGTTGCTCAAGCACCAGGAATGGCTCTTAGCAGGCTTAGGGAAAGGCCAAGAGCTGCAGAAGCAGGTCATATTTAGGGGATAATGGGTGGTGATGGCTCCAACCAGTGCTAAAGGCTGGCCTCATTTAGTCCTAAGAATGCTGACAGTTGGGGGTAGATGCAAAAGGGGGTGCGGCTAAAATAGCAGAATTGGAATCCTGAACATTGAGCACTCCGAACTGCAACACTGCACAGCAAACAAGTGTGGCTTTTAAAATTTATTTTATTCCCTCCCTCCCCCATTTACCGTCATGTAGCTAAGCTTATTATTCTAAGTAAGCTTCAGACTTCATCCAAGGAGTTTTCTACATAGATTTCACTTCTATATTAGAAACTGTATATATCCCCCCCTCTTCCCTGTACACTGTTACCAGAGCTTGGAAATGTTACTTTTTAATACTACATTCCCCAGAATCCTGCTAACCAGCATGGACAATCATAAATGCTTTGTGCCCATCTGAGCTGCACTGTTGACATTCACCCACTGAATTCCATTTCATTTTTATGCCAACTTTTTCCCCAGTAAAAGGCAGCTCTCAAATTATTAAAAGCCATGCTAATTAAAAACATCAGATAACATGTGCAGCAGGAAGACCAGACCAATGTTGATTTCCTACTGTGTGATAATTTGGGTTTATCTTTGAGCTTTTCTACACAGGCTCAATTGGAGTTGGTTGGATCAGGCTAAATAGGGTTGCTTAAGGTTGGGTGTAGGTCCGGTACACCATTTGGTGTGATCCTTGCATCCAGATGGCATATATACATCAAGTGACCTTATTTGGTCCAACTTGTTTAAGAAACCAAAGACAAAAATCTCTATTCATCATAGAATAGTGAAGTTGGAAGGAGCTTATAAAGCCATAAGTCCAACTCCCTGCTCAATGTAGGAATACAAATCAAAGGATATCCTTGCCCCCTTCTGTCTCCTACCACTTCCAGGATGAAGATTCCCCCACCTCAAAAATTATCTAAGTGTCGTGGTGCATCAGTGCTGCCCTACATTGGTTAAAAAAATAATAATTGTTTTTTGCTTCCTTCCTCTGCTCCATGGAGGAACAGAGAAAGTAAGCTTTTAATTTCCCAATTTCCCCATATCATTAAGTAGTTAAGATGCCTGTTTAAACCATGAATAATATGGGGACATTGAAACCAGCTAGAAAATTCAGGGATTGGAGAGATTAGTAACTATAGCAATTCTGGTAAAACCTGTTAAATTGTTCTTTTTTGTGTGTTATATTTTTATTCTAGTATAATTGTATAATTTATTTATTTTATTTTATTTATTTATTCGATTTCTATCCCACCCTTTTAGACAAAGTAAAAGCACCCTCTCGCTCTCTGAAATTTTACCCTTCCCCTACCGATGTCTACTCCCCCAGCCCCTCAGCTCCCTATCCCTAATTCTATCCCTACTGAAAATGAATAAAAATTATATATATATATATATATATATATATATATATATAAAGAATATAATATAATATAATAGAATATAATATAATAATATTATATTCTATATAATATTATATTCTATATAATTATATATTATATTCTTACTATTATATTCTAATAATATTATATTCTATAATATAATAGAATATAATATAAAGAATATAATATATATATATATATATATATATATAAAGAAACCAGCTAGGAAATTAAAGAAAGTTGCTCACTTCGGTGATTGCATGTGCTGGAAATAAACCGAACAGAGTGATCTTACCTGCTCCCCCACCCACAAGAGAAGCCTCTGACTAAGACCCAAAAAGATGCGAGTAGGAATGCTCAAGGGACAGGCTGGTTCACTCCAGCAATTGCATCATCTGATTGCTGGGAAAAGGAGCCAATCAGCCCGTTCCTGCAGTAAAAAAAAATAGCAGAACAAATGGCTTTCTGGTCCCACTCTTTACCTTATTAAACCACATATCTTACAAAACAGGTTCCAGGGAATCTCCTTAGAAGGTTCCTTGGTAAGATGGTCCTCACTGACAGTAGTTACTTCCTGAACAAAAGCTGGTTTGCCACTATTACTCTATCTCTCTGGTGTGGAGCCCAAGGAAAGGACTGAATATATTCCACCATGCAAGGTTATGGTGATGCATATTAGATTTGGTCACTACCACCCATGAACTGAAAAGACTACTGAACACACTCAGGAATCTTCTGAACCAGGCACATGGGTTAATGGACAGACAAATCCACAGCAGTGTCATTAGGACAGGACTTTGGTGTATAAAATCAGGGATCCATTCAACGGAACACAGCAATACTGGCTTGCCACATTTTGAAGTAAATGAAAATACTGCTTCATCAGAAATGTGTATTCGGGGGAAGGGAATACAGCTATTAAGTCCAGAGTCTAAAACTGCTTAATGGCACTCCTGCAAATCTATGTGAAAAGTTTAGAAACCACATCACACGTATCGTTGTTCCACTGTTGTTAGCTTAAAAGTACATTGGGGGGTGGGATAATGGAATGAAATGAAGGAAACATTCAAATAAATGTGGTCCAGGCTGGGCTGTAAATTGGTTTAATTCCCAGAACTCTGACTTAACTGAGTTGCTTCTTGATCCATTAGAATGTATGCTATGCAAAACATGATAACATCCATATTTTTACTCTGGGTAATGAGCAATTGCCCCTATAAGACTATGTGCCAAAGCTGTAAGCACTCTTGAGATAAAATGAATGTTTATTAATTTTTTCCACTGTCAGTAGGATTTAAATGAACTGAAAGACATAAAAATAAATATCAGGGAGAATTCAGTAATGAGCCCATGTCTTCAGATTTATGTATTTTGTTCTGTAACAACTGGTTTGTGCTGTAAAACCTACAAACTACATAGGGAGTTAATCATTTTGGTACCTTTTTAAAAATAATATATAATATATAATTTCAAATGCAGCAAAACACAGAACTATTACCCTCCTGATCATTAACCCTTTGCTTCATTTACACTTATTGCTACTTCAGAAACAAGTAAATTCTAGTTTTAAATAATTGGATCCTGCTGCTCTGAAATTATCTAAAACCTATAGTTCACTCAAAGATATTGCATTGAAGTGGAGGGGCACCCCTTCATTTGTGCAGTAGAGAGTATAACAGGGAGGTCAAAATTGTCCAAAAGTAATTACTGTCAGATTTTTCTTTACAACATCTCATGCTTTCAGTGACAGGGACTTTTCTGAGCTTGCGTGTTTGTCTATCCAGAACTAACCAATCATTCCTTCCAGCTTTTGAAATTCAAAGAGATCCCCATCTCTCTAGTAAGTGTTCTATCCCTCTCTTTCATTGGTTGGTGGCAATTGTTTGTTGCTGTTGATCTGTTCAGTTGGTTGCTAGTATGTGTGCAGTGAAGAAAACAATATACACAAGTCTGTGATGTCAAGCAACTGTAAATAAAGAAACATTTTATTCTTTCTCCTACAAATGTCTCAAAGTGAGTTATGCAGCCTCTAAGTGCCAGATAACGAGAAAGGGGTGGACTCTGGGGAATGTGTAGCTTATTCTCCTCTGTGGATCTCTGTACTTCTAGTGTGTAACAAAAAAGAAATTTACCAGAAATTCAGAGCTCTGCAACAATTACTGCTCATTAGATGGTTGCATTTATATCCGACCCTTCCTCCAGTGAATTCAAGGATACAGCTCTCTTTCTCCTCACTTTATACTCACAATAACTCTGTGTGAGGCAGGATATGCTGAGAGAGAGAGAAACTGGCCCAAAGTCATCCAGTGTGTTTTATGACTGAGTAGTGATTTTAACTCAGAACACCATAGTTCTTGTCCATAACTCTAGCCCAGTGGTTCCCAACCTTGGGACCATAGATGTTCTTGGACTAAAATTCCCAGAAGCCTTCACTACTAGCTGTGCTGGCCAGGATTTCCGGGAATTGTAGTCCAAGAACATCTGGGGACCCAAGGTTGGGAACTGCACTGCTCTAGCCTCCAGTCCATATGAAAGTTACCTTCCACGTTCACCCTCAGTTTCTTAGAATCCAAATCCACCAGTCAGGAAATGTGTCAGTCTGTCATCTGTGCAACCTCCAGTATGTTGCTGGAACCAAACAAACATTTTGACAGCTAGGCAAAGCCGTTTAGCAAGAAATATCATTTTTGTGCCCAGTTCCAACTTCTACTTTCCACCAACACCACAAAGTAAGGATTACTTTTCTCTCAAACATGATATGCTTCAGAATCCCACACAGCACTTAATCTGATTAAGAATATTGGCTCTGTGCACCTTTGGCACCACTGTTGGGATTTTGGCCAATAACTCACAACACCACTACAAGGAACTCCACTGCCATTCATTCGAACACATCAGGCAAGTGGTCTGGGGCCATGGAAAGGAAGCTCATGCTGCAGCTCCTCCACAGGCCAGCCCGAGCCCCAAGATAATCAAGTTGTCATTGACACTAGTAGAGGGAAGAGCTACAGAATATCGCCCCATCAGCTCTGCAGCAGCTTCTATGCCAACAGAGTAACCAGTGCTTGGAAATAACATATAACAAATAGCAGCATTATTGGGGAAACATTAGAGTTCCTTTCTGTGCCCAGTCAATTAACTTGTTGTATTGGTAATTATTTTGAGGGATGGTGGCCTATTTTTGCATACCTTATACAAGGTGGTTGGTGTGGCAGGAAGGATATCAATTTTTTTGCTTCAAAGCAACCATCCTGTTCAAAGGAATATTGGACCCTGTCTGTTGTTGTGTTGCCACTCAGTTTCTCTGGCATTAACTTCTCCTAGAATGGAGGAGTGATAAAACAAGCCGTGCATCCTGCCTGGTGACTAAGCAAGATGAAAACGCAGTTCACTTGTCACTCCCCTGTTGTGAGATGAATTAGTTCAGGATTGCACAAGGGCAGCCGCAGACGACAGGACTGTCTGCTCCTGCAAGAGGGATCCTGTTTTCACAGTTTAAAAAAATAGAGAATGCAAGCTGCCTTGCAGAAGGCAAAGTTAAGCAGAAGCATACCTCTCTATGAAAATAATGATCAACAAAACAAACAACATAACTAATATAGTAACAAATTAGAAACACTTCCCTAGTTAGGTTAATGATTATCAATGTATTCTTTTTGCATAGCAATGATTAAAAAGGAACTCTTCTTTTTAAAAAAGATTCTAGGCTTGAAGAATAACACATGTTATAGCAAACAGTACTATTCAGACCTGACTGTAAATATCCTAACAGCACATCTGGACATTTTTTAAAGTTGAAAATGAACACTGAAAAAAGAACTGCAGCAGAAAAAAAAAATTTTATTAGCTGAAAACCCAACATCATGGCTGTGATGATGTCCAGTTTCCAGTAGAACAACATAAAGCAGGGAGGAGGAAAACGTCTCCTAAATTAAGCCCCACTGAATTTACTTTTAGGTAGGTGTTCATGCTTAACATCCTTCCTTCACTCAACATCCAACAGGTGTGTTGGATTACATATCCCATCTGTCAGCCAGCCCATATGATCCCAGAACTGATATCCAACACATCTGGAGGGCACCGACAGAGGTAAATGGGGATTATAGCCTAAGTTTGTTAGCTTTGGCTTCTGAGGTGAGAAAACAACCATTTGTTGAGTCTATTGGTTGTATTTTCTGTACAGCTTTATTTCTTTCCTGATGTAGAAATAACATTGCTTCATTCCTATACAGAGGATACAAATTAGCAACAAACACCTATAATAATCCTGCAAAGCCAGGTAATAACAACAAAAAGAATGTGCTCTCAAATTGATTCTGACCTATATTGACTCATTTTAGGGTTGTCTAGATACAAAGTACTCAGATGTGGTTTACCGTTTCCTTCTTCTGCTAGTGCCCTGGGATCATGCAGCTTGCCCAAAGCCACACAGCTGACTCTTCTCCTACAAGGCCCAGTGGGCAGTCAAATTCCTGACCCCTGGGTTCTGCAAATAGGTGCTCCAACCTGGTGAGCTATCCAACCAGCTAGCACCCATGAATGCCAGTGGCCTGTCAAGAGTTTTGGCAACTGGAAACATTTTTAACTGAGCAGCATGTACCTTCAATGACCCATTAGCACTTTATAGGAACAGGATTTGAGAAACGATGATGCTAAATACAAGATGTTTCTTTCAAGAAATACAGAGTGGCAAATCTAGAATAAGAAATTTACAAAAGCATGGTATTACAATGCTCAAAGTTATGGTCCAAGTTGAGACATCGGCCAACCCTGTGATTAAATAAACCAACTGACAGCTTTGAATTACAGTGCCAGCTCTTCTTCAGTGTATTTATTTGAGTTGCACAAAGTCACTTGTGTCCCACAAATCATCATCTTTAAACCCTAATTACTGTAGGTGACAGCTTAATTTGAGGAATGCCGCAACCCCAGAACCTGTTGTGATGGACAGAGATGAGCCTAAAATAAAGGAGCCACAGCAAAGCAAGTAATATATCTGCTGACTGAGTAACCTCACTCATATCTGGGACCAGAAGGGCAGCAAAGTGCATGATTAGAAGACATGCTCCAGGCCATCATTCTCCCTACAGGACAGCCTCCCCTCAACTGGAGAGAGAGCTGATGAGGGATGGCAGAAATTGCAGTCCAAAATATCTGGAGGAACTCAGATGGAGAAAGGCTGCTGAAGTGATTAGGAACACACAGAATAACCTTATAGCAAAGCAAGTTCTTTGTTAATCTATGCCAGCATTGGCCAGTTTGGTGGGCCACATCTTTCCCAGTCTTCCACCTCACTGTCCATTAGAGACCACTGTGGAGTAAAAAAACAAAAAAAGAAGGTTACTTACCTGTAACCATAGTTCTTCGAGTGGACCTCTGTGAATTCACACATATGGGTATTGTCTGCGCCTGCGCTGACAGTTTCGGAAGATTCTAGAGCTAAAGTAACAATTTTATGGTGTGATCTCCCATGAGGCACATGCTCCGCCCACCCATCGGTCCCCTCAGTTCCTAAGATATGTCCGCCGGGTAAGGTTATAGAAGTATTTAGGCACCGTGACGGACAGAGGGGAGGACGGGTGGGTAGTGTGAATTCACAGAGGTCCACTCGAAGAACTATGGTTACAGGTAAGTAACCTTCTTTTCTTCATCATGGCCTCTGTGAATGCACACATATGGGTGACTAGCAAGCTTCACTTACCGGCAGGTGGGACGTCATGGTAGGAAGGAAGCCAAAACCGCTCTGCCAAAACCAGCATCAGTGCGTGCTCTGACGTCAAGCCGGTAGTGCTTGACAAAGGTCGACGGGGTGGACCAGGTCGCAGCACGGCAGATATCAGGAATGTCAGTTCCACGTTGAAAGGCAATTGACGTGGAGAGTGCTCTAGTAGAGTGAGCCTTAATATGGTCAGGTGGTGTTTTCCCTGACAGTTGATAGGCAAGGGATATAGTCTGCACTATCCATCTGGATATAGATTGAGAGGAAGCAGGACTTCCCTTGGAAGAGCCGGAAAAGCAGATGAACAGTCTGTTGGTGGTTCGAAAATCCTTAGTCCTATTCAGATAGAAGGCCAAGGATCGGCGAACATCAATCTTGTGGAGCATGTGTTCTAGAGGAGATGATGGAGACTTGAAAAAGGATGGTAAGATGAGTGGTTGATTTCTATGGAAGCTAGTTACAACCTTTGGAAGGAAGGAAACATCAAAGTAGAGAGTAACTTTGTCAGGATGAAATTGAATGAACGGAGGGTCCGATCGAAGAGCAGCGAGCTCAGAGGCCCTCTTAGCCGAAGTGATAGCTACCAGAAATGCTGTCTTCAGGGTAAGGAATTTGAGGTCCAAGGAGGCCATGGGTTCGAAAGGAGGTCGCATCAGCGCATTAAGAACAATTTGCAGGGACCATTGCGGTGTAATACGTTGGGTGGGAGGGCGGATGTTGTTAAGTCCTTTAAGGAATTTTTTCACAGCTGGATGAGAAAACAGCCGTGCAGAGGAGGAATCGTCGGGTTGGTGTGCGACGATCGCCGCAATATAAACCCGCAGAGTTGGGAGAGATAATCCCAAATTGAAGAGGTGAAGAAGGTAAGTAAGTAAAGTCGTGATGGAGACAGGTGATGCAGGTTAAGTTGTTCTCTGTTGCATATTTAAGGAAGGATTTCCACTTATTTTCATAGAGGAGTCTGGTGGACGGTTTGCGAGCTCGATCTATGATTGATCGAAGGGCGGGAGTATCCTCCAAGCTGTCAAGTGGAGGGACGAGATGTCTGGGTGGTAAACCATCCCGTTGTCCATCGTCAGGAGATCGGGGATCAGGGGGAGCTGGAACGCATCCATCGAGATTGACCGGAGGTAAGGGAACCATGGTTGTCTCGGCCACCATGGGGCTACGAGGATTGCGTTGGAACGGAAGTGTCGAATCCAAATTACAGTGCGCTGTATCAGTGGAATCGGGGGGAAAAGATAGAGGAGCCCTCGCGTCCAATTGATCATGAAAGCGTCTCCGATGGAACCGACATCGGTTCCAGCTCGAGTGCAGTATATCTTGCATTTTGCATTCAATTTCGAGGCAAAGACATCGATGTCTGGTGTGTTCCATCTGCGACAGAGGAGGTGGAAGATCGAAGTTTTGAGGGACCATTCGTGTGATCTCGACGTGAGGCGGCTGAGATGGTCGGCCAGATAGTTTTCCTCTGTGGAGATGTGGACCGCAATTGGAAAAATATGGTGTTGGCAACACCATTCCCAGAGGTCGACAGCCAGGTAGAGGAGGGAGGAGGGGTGAGTGCCACCCTGCTTGTTGACATAAAAAAGGGCAGTAGTGTTGTCCGTTGCCAGTTGGACAACGCGGCCGCGAATGAGTGGTAGGAAAGCATGGAAGGCCTTTATGATCGCCATGAGTTCTAGGTGGTTTATGTGTAGTGTCGATTCCGACCGTGTCCAGAGCCCATGAATCTTGTATTGCAGGCAATGAGCGCCCCATCCATAGGGACTGGCATCCGTAGTGATTTGGATGGTCGGTTGAAGAGGTCGAAAGGGACGGCCGAGAAGAAGATTGGACGTCGTAGTCCACCAGGTGAGTTGACGAGAAAGTTCTGGTGTGACCTGTAGCTTTTTCGATTGGTCGTCCGTTTGTGGATCGAAGTGTGCCAAGAACCACGCTTGAAGGGATCTGAGCTTGAGCCTCGCATGCTGGATTACCGATGTTGTCGAGGACATAAGCCCCAGGAGATGTTGAGCGTGTCGCGCTGAGATTAAGGCTCGAGGTCGAAATGAAGTTATGGCATGGTAGATCTTCTCGATTCGTTCTGGTGGAATGAAGGCTCTGGCGCGTACGGAATCTAGTTGAGCTCCGATGAAGGTGGTTACTTGAGAGGGTTCGAGGCGTGACTTGATTGATTGACCTGGAGACCGAGGTTTTGTAGAGTGTGTAGAGTAATGTGAGTGGCTCTTATGGCGTCGAGACGAGTGTGTGACACAATGAGCCAGTCGTCGATATAAGGATAAATGTGGATGCCTCGAAGGTGGAGGAAGGCCGCAACTGGTGCCATACACTTTGTAAACGTTCTCGGAGCTGTTGAGAGTCCGAACGGGAGGGAGCAAAATTGGTAAGCCGAATTGTTGAAAAAGAAGCGAAGGTACTTGTGGTGCTCCGGGTGGATGGATATATGAAAACAGGCATCCTTGAGATCGATCAGGACGAACCAGTCTCCCTGTGAAAGAAGGGGAATAACAGTGTCAAGGGTGAGCATGCGAAACTTTCGAGGTCGAATGTACGTATTAAGTTCCCTGAGGTCGAGGATTGGATGGAGGCCTCCGTCCTTCTTCGGAACCGTGAAATATTTGGAGTAAAAACCATTAGGGGAGTCATGTACTGGAACCAAAACAATGGCCTTCTTGTCAATTAAAGTGGCGATTTCCTCTTGAAGGGTGACGGAGTATGGAGTAAACTTAAAGTTGCCCAAAGGGGGAACGGAGTGAAATTCAATGCGGTAACCAGATGAAATAATATTAAGAACCCACTTATCGTTGGTAATATATTCCCAAAACGGGAGAAAGGAACGCAATCTAGGGAAGGTTGCATCATGTAAATCTAGAGGATCAGGGAGAGGGGTATCAATAACGTCGATAGCCCTTACCCTTCCCTTGATTTTTTGATAGAGGTTGGCGGTGTTGTTGTTGGTTTCGAGGACGGGCGCTCGGTGTCGATTGCCCTGGTGTCGATAGAGGTCTATCCGATTGGTGCTGTCGGAAAGGTTGGTATGGTTGGTATCTTTGGAAAGGTTGGAAAGATTGTTGGTAGTATTGGGGCTGTCTGTATGGTGGCTTGTAGGAACAAAAGGATGATTGATTCATATAGGTTTTAGCTGTTTTACGGATTTTATGGAGATTCTCCATAGTATCATCAGTTTTTTGGTTGAAAAGTCCAATCCCATCAAAGGGAAGCTCCTCTATTCTGTGCTTGGCATCATCATTCAGGGAGGTAGATCGGAGCCAAGCTTGCCGACGGATGGCTATAGAAGACGCTAAGGATTTGGAGGCGGCTTCAGCAGCGTGCCTGGCGGCGATTTTTTGTTGTTTTGCCAAAGAGGTTGCTTCTATGTGGGCATTCATGAGGTTTGTTTTTATGGATTCCGGGGCAGACTCAAGGAGGGGTAGGATTTTCGCCAACAGATGTCGCTGGTAGGCGCCCATAGCAGCCTGGTAGTTTGCGGTCCGAAGTAGAAAGGATTGTAAAGAATAAATCCTCCTGGCGATAACATCAGGCTTTCTGCCTTCCTTGTTAGTGGGCGAGATGGCCGATTTACCTCTTGATTTCGGTAAATTAGATTCCACTATGATTGAATTTGGGGCAGGATATTTCGCCAAAAAGTCCATGTCAGGGCCGTGGGTTCTGTACATGTTATCAGTACGTCTAGACATCCGTAAATTCGTGGGTGGCGTATCCCAGGCATCCCGTATTAATTGCATCATGGCAGGAATAAAAGCCAGGCTCAAAGGTTGTGACTTCTCACTGTGGAGGTCATCAAAGATGATATCTGCTTCAGGGGAAGGAGGTTCTTCAACCTGCAACTTGAGTGCAGCAGCCATGCGGGCGACGAGGTTGGAATATGAAGTAAAGTCCTTCGATGGAGACGATGGGCGTCCATCGATAGGGTCAGAGTCAGGAGTAGTAATATTGGCAGGAGATTCAGGAGACGATTCTGTATCAGTGTCCTGATCCGAGGTCAGTGGAGTAGTTGAGGAATCATCTTCAGAACGAGACGTTGTCTGGGACGCGCGGACGTTAGAAGCAGTAGGCTGAGCTACCGAAGTCGGTTTCACATGTCTGTCCTTCAAAGAATGTTTAGCTTGCTTCGGTGGTTGAGCGCCAGTGGAGTGAGAATGGCGTTTCTTCGATGCCGAGACTGATGTCGAGGTCGAATGGTGTTCCGTCGGTTTCGACGTCGTCATTGAAGGTGGAGCCCGAATACGGCGTGATGGAGACTCGTGTCGAGATCGTTTCGTCGGGGTCGTCTGAGAAAACCCCTGATATGCTTCCATTTGAAATTGGTTGGTAAAGGGAAACAAATGTTCCATGCCAAGCTGCTGAAAGGCAAGCTGTTGATAAGCCGGAAAGAATGGGATTTGGTAACATTGGTTAAATGGAGGCATTGGAGCAGTCGGTTCAATATGCTTTCTCTTTTCCTTCCGTTTTTTCGGAGACTGAGGAGGAGTCTCGGGTTCAGAAGGCTCGGTGTCGAAAGCCCGCCCGGATGTTGGGCTCGAATGGGCAGTGGCCGGACTGGATGGACACTCAGTCCCAACATGGCCAGTGGAGGGAGAAAAGCTACCAGCTAAGGCTGGTGCCTGTGCTGAGGGAATATGCACCTCATCCCTTCCAACTATAGATGCAGGAGCCTCCATAGAAGAGAACGTAATCTCTGCAGCCTGTGTTTCAGTGCTGGCTTGGTAAAACTTCTGCAGGCCACACAGGATTGGGTTTGATGTTCTTCACCCAAGCAAAATAAGCACTTTTCGTGGCCGTCCGTAGATGGGATTTTGCTATTGCAGCCGACGCAGCGCTTGAAAAGAGCTGAAGAGGCCATAAAGGGCGGGAAAAAAGGGAACGGACGGTTGAAAGTCCCAGGGGAAGGGGGGGGGAATTGAAGAAGTAAAAAGGGTGATCAAGAGGAAAACTCACGGGAGATCAAAGGAAAGTTGTTGATTGAAAAAATATATCGCTTTTAAACAGCACAAAGGCCGAAATATCGCTCGCTCTCTTCCGTAGAACCTTATCGCACGGCGGAAAAAAGGAACTGAGGGGACCGATGGGTGGGCGGAGCATGTGCCTCATGGGAGATCACACCATAAAATTGTTACTTTAGCTCTAGAATCTTCCGAAACTGTCAGTGCAGGCGCAGACAATACCCATATGTGTGCATTCACAGAGGCCACGATGAAGAACAAACCAGAATTGTATTAAATCCCATGTATTTCTCTAACTAAGCAGAGACCCATTGTTTCTCCATCGGGGTTTGTTTCCATGCAAAGAGCAAGGTTAAGTGAATGAAAGTCTCTACAGAGGCAGACTCAATGAAAAATCCCATTAAAACTACTAAAGCAGGAAAAGACATAGATAAGAGACTTTATTGGCATAAACTTTATCAGCTCCATTGTTCACTACTGAAACCAAGTCTATGAGATTCTGCATTAGCCCTCTACTGCTGAAATCCACTACTACAGCAGACTAATGTAAATATATAAAGGTAAATAATAACATCCCAGCCTTCTAAATAGGCTGTTGTAACTTAAGCTAGAGCAGGAGAGAAAACCCAGTGGCAGATACTCTGCTTGCGTAAGTATAGATGTTTAAACTGAATGTGAGTATTAATCTGCTTATCCGCTAGACTTTAAGACAGTTATATTTTTAAGCTATTCATTTCTGAAGATATATTCCATAGATGTATTACATCCTTAAAATTTCATTTATTCGTTTACTGGAACTGTTGTATTTCAATCTTAAGACTACTATGTGTGCTGCATATATATTTTTAGAGAAAAGTTATTACATTTAATCCTGCTTGCGTATTCAATAAAAAGAAGAAAAAGAGTAATTCTTCTGAATAGTTTATGGGCTTCTTCAGCAAAGTATTTAAAGGATATCCAGAAGGAGAAAGTTGTTTGTGAAGAATAAACCTTCTAGTTCCCACTGCATACAACACTTAAATAGGGTTTGTTAGCTGCAACAGATTTCCCAGGCTGAACAGTCAAAACGTGTTATAAATTATAGTGCTCTGAGGGCTTAGTACACAATCTTCTAGTGACTTGACTTATTCACTCTCTTCAGGAGTAATGGCTGCATCTGCAGAAGAGAATGGATAATTCCTATGGTGATGGGGGCAGAGAAACTTCTGGAGAATAGGTATTGGATGGAAGTGGTAGGTGAAGGTGACATTGGTGAAGGATCTTTTACAGACAATGGCAGCAACACTCAAGCTAACTTTTGTTAGTACTGCATGGAAGGCAATGGTCAACTACTGCTGACCCTTTCTTATCTTGAAAAATTAAAGGGATGAGACAGTCCAAAATAAAACAAGAGATAGTGCTGGAAGATGAGACTTCCAGGTTGGAAAGCACTCGATCAGCTGCAGGGAAGGAGCAAAGGATAAGTATGAATAGCACTGTTGCTAATGATGCAGTTAGATTAAATCTGAAAGGACATCTGAACTGCACAGAAGTGAAATGAAAATCCAGTGCTGCATATCACATACAATTGGAACATGGAACCTAAGAAATATGAACCAAAGTAAACTAGAAACCATAAAGCAAGAAATAGAATGTTTAAACATTGCTCTGCTTGGTATCAATGGGATATTTTCAGTTAGACAATTGCAAGGTATTCTACTCTGGAAACAACAAACCCAGAAGAAACAGAGTGGCTCTAATACTAGGGCAAGATGTAACACAGGCAGCTAGGGGCTATAATGCAAGTTCTGACCAAATAATATCAAACAGATTCCTGGGAAAATTAATCAATGTAACCATCATCCAAGTCTATGCTCCAACTACAGATGCTGAAGACAATGAAACTAAAAGCTTCTATGCCAAGCATCCAGGGGGAAATTGATCCTGCCAAAAGTAAAATGTGACAGAAGTAGGGTAGGAATCCTGAATGCAAAGAGAACAAAAGAGTTGATGAGAGAGCTCTTCCAGAAGATCCAAGAAATCAAGGGGAAATTTGAGCCTAGATGAAAGACCAACAGGGAAGTACACTATCTGACCAGGATATAATAAACAGAAGGTGGAAACCATAAACTGAAGGCCTAATACAGAAGAGATAAAAGGATGAGAGACTTATTTGAAGAGGAATCAATCCTATGACAAAGAACCTGCAATTCTAGAAAGTAAAGTGAAAGCTGCTTTGAAAGCACTGGGAAGAAATCAATCACCAGGAGTACGTGGAATACTAATAGAACTATTTCAAGTCACAGAGACTGAATCTGTCAAAATCCTAACAAGTATATGCCAACAAATATGGAAAACAAAACAATGGCCCACAGCCTGGAATATGTAGGGACAGAATGCTTTCCTATAGTCAAATGTGTCACACAAGGTGCATTTTATCCTCTTTATTTGTGTCAGGAATGACATATGATGCTGGAGGAGAATTTTACAGATACCTTAGATTACCAAAAACATGAATAAGTGGATCCTAGAACAAATCAAACCTGAACTATCTCTGGAGGCAAAAATAACAAAACTGAGATTGTTATACTTTGGGCACATCATGAAAAGGCAAGATTCTTTGGAAAAGACAATAAAACTAGGAAAAGTTGAAGGCAACAGGAATAGAGGAAGACCAAATATGAGATGGATTGATTCCATCAAGGAAGCCACAGCCTTAACTTTATAACTGCTGAGCAGGGCTGTTAAGAATAGAACATTTTGGAGATTGCTCATTCATAGGGTCACCATACTTTATGGCACATAACAACCACAACAAACTAATGGGAGTGGGCTGTAGATAGGATTGATCCCTTTTTCTTTACTTTCTGGTGAAAACTGCACCATCCTTTGCATTAAAAAAATCAAGGTTCTAAGAAAAGTCTAGTGCCAGGGCCACAGAACAGTTTTCAAAATCTGCTGAAAGATAACTATGTTAACATCATTATCTGAATTAATAATAACTGCATGCCATCAAGTCAATTCTGACTTATGCTGATCAACTTTGTGACATGCAATTGTTGTTGTTGGAGGGGAGAGAAAGTAAGAGCATAAACTTCCAGTTTCCTCTTAATTTCTGAACAGTACTAAAGAGATGAGTGTTGCATGTAAATAGGGGTATCATAGCATTTGGAAGTATGTGGCTGCCATCTTTCCAGGATGCACTCCCTTTCATTTTTAAGGAAGTCATGATGGATTCTCCCACACACACACAAAGGAAAAAGCTGACAGGATTTTCAATAATTGCCACCACCCAACGTGGGTGGCAAGAAAAGCACATGTGTTATCACTTGGTTACTGCATACTTACCTTGTAGCACAGTTAATCCAAGCACATAGTTTCTAGAAGGAATGGATTTTTGTTGAGCTTTGGTGGTCTGGGATTAAGAGAATTACAGTCATGATGCAACAGTTTCATTTTACACTGCAGCTGTTTACTAGAGTAACATGGGAAAGGTATATCAGGCAAAAACAAAATAAAAATAAAACAAGACAGAAACGTTGTGATACCTTAAAAATTAACTGCTATATTTTAATGTGAGCTTTGGTGGACAAGTCCACTTCCTCAGACACAGGAGTGGAAAAAGTAGTTAAAAGAAAAGTGCCTCCAGCTCATTGTTAGGGTGCCACAGCCATCCACAAAAGCAATATGTTGTTACTCACTAATTAACAAAGACAAGGGAGGAAGCAGGAGGAATGTTGCAGTGTAGCTCCAGCCTTCACAGTAATGACCCAGAATGAAAAAGGAACCATGAACTGAGAAGTCAGCGGTCATGAAGGGAGCAGGAATGGAAAGGGAAGAAAATGGCCACACACACACTTTTCCTAGCTTCCTGAAACCTCACCCTACTGAGCTAGTAAGGAGCTGAGTCCAAGGTTCAACACTTTATTGCAATATTTAACAATGAGGGTGGGGGTTTGTAGGGAGAACAAGGTTTCTAAAAAACAGGAAGAGGGAAAGTTATAATTTTCCTTTTCCCCTTTCTAAAAATATTTCATAACATCATCTTTCTGACCCTGCTCTTATCCGGCATACTATCCCCCCCCCCCCCCGGCCAGGGCATCAAGCAGACAAACTCCTTCCTCACCACCTGCCCCCTCCAAACGATACCTCCCTCTTTTCCTTTCTTAACCACTTGTACCATTTAAAATCATTCTGCACAGGTCTTTGCTGGACTGCTATTTATTTATTTTCTTTTAAGAATCTTGTAATTTGCAAACAAACTAACCTTGACCTAGTTGGGGAACCCTCTTAGCATACAGGATATACTACCCAGTTTCGAAGCAACACTTTTGCTGCCATGCTTGCAAGTAAGGGCCTGTCTATGTTTAATGCTCAGAGAGAGTGACTACAAGCTTTCACCAGGCAGTGGATTTCATTCACAAAGGAATTGAGTATAAAATCGAGTGCACATGCACATTTGAACAAGCCCCACAGAACTCAATAGCTGAAATCCTGTTCAGATGTTAAGTGTATCACTTTGATATAGAATGCTCAATGCACTTCCAACTTGCCACTTTTATGAAACATATATCCTGTTTATTCCATACACAAAGATGACAATAAAGAATAGATTATGCATAGAGTTACAGATGCAATTTATAAAGAAAAAATGTAGTCACCAGTACTACATTCAAACCACCACTATGGACAACTCATTCATGGAAGTCCCTGCAAAATGACACTAATAATAAGTTCATAAAGAACAAAATAGATTACATCCTAATGAGTCAGAGGTGCCAGGACCATTAAGCCAGTGAAAACATATTCTGGCGCTGACATAAACTCAGATCATAATCCTGTTGTTGCTGTAGTTTGCCACAAAGTAAAGAAAACATAAGAAAATCAGAACAAAATAAAGAATAGACATTAAACAACTACATAGTCTAACAGTATGTTCTGTCGTTAAGCAGGGGATTCATGAAGGCATCAGTGAGATCACATACTCAAACAGGTCAGATGTAAATACTACTTGTTCTAAACTGATAGTAGTATTAGTAGGCATGACCTACAGCAACCTCAAAGTAGAAATGTAAATGAAAATATAAGTAGACTAATACAAGTAATGATAGAGAGGAGAAAACAGTAAAATAAAGATTATATCAAGTACAGATTTTGGAGAGCTGGCCGTGCTAGTCTGCTTCATTACACATAACAAAAATTAAAACAAATGTATTGTGGTATTTTAAAGATTTACTTCAGTATGTGATTCCATGGCTTCAATCTAAGCACAGATGTACTGACAAGTGTACATTGGGGGTATGGGAACCTATAGAATTACACAAGACTATACAGATCAAAATTAGGGAAGCTTAAAAAATTGCATTCTGAATAATGGATAGAATTTTAAAAAATGGTACTCTGATATAGGAGTACAAAACCTGAAGAAAATCCACAATTCCTTTAAAGTACATAAAAGATAACGAAAGTAACAAGCATAGTATAAAATAAAATTGCCAATGCCCACAACTGATTGATGGCAATCATTTTCCAACACCCAATGTCAAGGGTAACTCATAGTATGGAGTGAATACACTGAAGACCTATCTGAAGACAGCAGGTAAGCAAAGTCCATTGTACCAGGTGTGAATACTGGACTAGAACTACAGAAATTTAAAATCCAAAATGCAATAAAGCAAACAAAAATGGCAAAGCTCTTGGACTGAATAATATTTCTACAGAAATAGTAAAGTAACAGAAGATAATGACTTACACGTTTAGTGAAGAATTCAATCAAATCTACAGAAGAGGAATCATTCCTGAAATGTGGTTGTGATCACCCTTTATTACATTAACCACAAAGGAAAATGCCCAGGTTTGCAGTTACTACTGCACATTTAATTTAATGAACTATTTCCTTGAGGTTTTCTTAAAGATAATAACAAGCAGATTTTACAGGAAACACAAAGTTGGGGCAGAAGGCATACACTTCAGATTCAAAGGAAGATTTGTAACAAGGGAAGCACTATTCTGTATATTATTCTGAATTTGAGGAAAGAAGCCATTACATGAATGTGGGTATGTATACTTGCTTTACTGACTATACAAAAGCTCTGACACAGCCCCGTGAGCAAGCTGATACGACTGCTGATAAACAAAGGAACTGATATGAGAAATAGTCATGTAGCTGGCTGGGTTACTCAGTAAGCCAGAGGTTGAGGGTTCAATTCCCCACTGTGCCTCCTACTAGTAAAGCTAGCCTGTGTGGCCTTGGGCAAGCTGCACAGTCCCAAGGTGCCCTCAGAAGAAGGGAATGGTAAACCACTTCTGGGACCTCTTTATCTAGAAAACCCCGAAAAGAGTCACCATAGAATTGACTTGACCGCACATGATGATGATTAATTGACAACCTGTACTGGCAACAAAAAGCTCCAGAGAGAAATGAAGACTAGAAGACAAAGAGGTTCAAACTGAAGTACAAGGGTGCATACACTTTCAACTGCTTTTCAATACATTTTAAGAGTTAATACTTGCTGATCAAATTAGGATTATTGTTAAGGAAGAGACATCAACAGTATCTGATATGAAAACAACACAGTGTTACTGACTGACATTTATGCAGTTTGTTTAGGTTACTCAGTCATGCCTGTGAAGTAAGTAATAAACATGATCTAAAATGGATGTTAAGAAGATGAAGTTCATGGCAATCAGTAAAATGAAAGGAGCCCAAGAAAAGCAGTTAAAAATCCAGAATAAAAATGTGAAGCATATTGACAAATAAAAGGACCTTGGGATCTGGCTGAACGAACAGCTGGGAGTATAGCCATGTAACAAAAGTCAAAATAGAGAAATCTCAGAGCTGCTTCCTTATTATGAAGAATACAATATGGAATGCAAGCTGAAATTTGGTTTTGAGAATATGCATTGCACAATAATATATCTTCTCAGTTCTCCTGTAGGACATGGAATCATGGACTCTAAACCAGTTTACTATATGAAGAAGTACTAGAAGCACTATGATGACCAAAAAAAAAATAATTAAAAACATAAAACGTGGAAAGCTAGCATACTAGTCAAGTCATGGCCAACTTACGGCAACTCTGATGGGGCTTTCAAGGTAAGTGAGATATTTAAAGAAATATTTTATCAGTTCTAATTCCCCAACAAGTGGGTGGGTGGGATTCAAACTTGGTCTCCAGAATCTTAGTCCTTCACTTTCTCCACTGCACTGCACTTGGGTATAGAATACTAGACAGAAACAAAACTTACACATCTTTACAACTGTTTGTCCAAGGCAAAATATTGAGAAAAGAAGGAAAAGAATTTATTGGCTGAAGAACCCTGGAGCCTGGCTTGGATACAACACCCCATCATTGTTTGCAGCTGCAACATCCAAGGTCAAAATAACTATATCCAAACTCTGATAGAAGAGGTAGAAAAAGTAGTAGTACCCATTTCACCAAGAACATAGCACAAAGGTTGATAAAGATAAACGGAATGAAAAGACAAAGATCTGCAGATTCAGTAATCAAAGTATGTATTTCATTCCACCTTTCCACTCGCATAAAGTGGTTTTGCTATTGTGTGAAAAGCCTGCAAAACTTGTTTAATTGCTGGCAAGAGGGGGACAAACAAAACATGGTGCACATATCAGAGGAAGCATCCCCCCACACTCATTCCAAATATCTTAACAGATATTGTCCTGGTTCACACATAAAGCTAAGCCAAAAAGAACTCAGACTTCCATTTTCAACAACAATTTCTTGCAGGGTTTATTTTTTAAAAGATATCAATTTAAATCAGAATTTAAATCACGATTTAATTTTAAAAAGGGATTGTTTTATTTAAATAATAAAAAATCCATTTTTAAAAATTTAAATCACGATTTAAATCAATTTGATTTGAATCAAATCTACCTTGGTTCTTACTATTTTCAAACCAGAAACTGTTATTAATGCTATGTCTTGGTGATACAAGCCAAGGATTTGCCTTGTTTCACTAAACCTTAGTCAATGCGAACTAGCTACAGATTCAGCGATAACATGAAACCAAGATTAACTGAAAACAGAAATGAAGCTTCCAGTCTCCTTCTATTGGCCACACCAGAGAAAAAGATGGGCTGGAGCAGCAAATGAGCCCAAAACATTGTGTGTATGATGCTAAACTATAGCTTTATAGTTCTTATTCTACTTGTATGAAAAATATATATAATATTCTTAATGATCACCCTGATATCCATGACAAACAGTTTGAAAATATTTGGATCAGCAAACATCAACCCATATTTGAGCATCCTATGAAGCCACAACCTCAGACTTACGGTATAATCAACAACTGATTCACTTTACATTGTACATAAAGTCTACAACAAAGCAAAATATTATAGCACCCAAAGACGTGAAATCCAAGACCAACTAACAAGGTCAATGCTTTCCCCTTGTTCTCAATAGACACCAAGTTGTCTTGCAATCTGCAGCCCATCTGCTTCCAAGTTAACTCAGGCTGAATACAATGAGGACAACAACCCCTTAATAGCTTTGTGCTTAGAATTGTAGCTTTAAATAATAATCATGTGTTATCAAGCCAATTCTGAATTATGGTGCAGCTTTAAGTGTGCAAAGGTGTTACAGTGTCCCTTGTGTTTAAGGTCATCTTGTGCCGTCTTGCCTCCCACTGACCAATATCCGAGTCACATGATGAGTATGTTCTACTTGCAATGGGCACACCATGCCTGGAGTGGCACACAGGTAGGGCAACAGTTTCTGCTCCTAATTAAGAAATGCACACACTGAAAACCACACCTAGAACAATTAGATTTCAACTGATTACAGATACTGTTTCACAGCAGCATAGGATACAGAACTGTAACACAGGCACTTTTTAACGCAGAAGCAAACATTCATCTAGCTCAGGTCATGTGCTGTTGATCAGGCATAGAAAGGACTAAACCGGTGACCTGCAACCTCTTGAGTTCAGATCTGAAAACTGGATCACCAGGTGTTGTGCAAAAACAGATGCTGATATTTATGGTCTGGAAACCTGCCAAGAACTCTGCTGTGATAGAAAGAACAGCCTGCTATCTTCAGTGAGTAGATCAGAAGACACTCCTGGGATGTCCTCCATAAACAGATCACTTTTTGAAAGGAAAACTATTCTACTTTACAGAATACAACTAACACCACTTCCCAGGGTCATAGAAACACCTTTATTTGGGTTCCACATAAAAAAAAATGTTATGGATCTAATCTACCAACATTGTTAGCATTTTTGTACATGGTGTCCATGAAAGACTTAATCTTGCACACAAGGAAATGAGCTGCACTGAGAGAACAGTACCCCGCATACACTCAGAGGTACTTTCCTGTTATTCCATCGCACAGTCCAAGGCCCAAAGTTAATTTAGAGACAGAGAAGCCACCATCACACCTTTCTCTAGGACCACAGTCTGTCCAAGTAACACACCATGAACCCCAAACACCACACAACTGCCTAAGAAGCATGAACACCAGGGCTAATATGGCCATGAATCTGAACTGCACGCTTGGCATGCTATGAGAAATGCTGCATCCCAGGCTCTTCCAAAGCCTTGCTTCCTTCACCACCACCCTGTGACTGTCGGGTCACGCAAAGGGCCTTTTTTTTTTGCTGCCAAAACCTATCCTCAGGGTACTTGCAGAGGGATTCAGGTATCAAGCCCTTGGCAACAGGGCTTAAGCTCTTCGCAACGGAGGAGGAGGAGAGGGGCCCAAAACCTGATGACCTCCCCAAGTCCTCTGCTACTCTCCAGCCTAAGCTCTGCCACCCCTGACACTCCCCTCCGCAGTGCAAGGCAACACGGTTGGCACGCGGAAAGAGCCCAGGTCCAATCTCAGTGAAGGATCGCAGGGTGCGGGGCTGGGAAATCCCTTTGCTCTCTCTCTCTCTCACACACACACACACACTCCTGAGCCCGTTGCCGATCCCCGCCCTCAATACAGCTCCGGAAAGGCAGATTCCCCTTTTCCTGACGTGCACGAAGGGAGACACCTTACCTTGCTCACGATATTCTGTCGAAGGCCGGCGGTGATGCGGTGGTACCTCTCGCGACACTCGCAATAACTCTGGTTCTTTGCCTCCGGCGTGGGCAGTTCGGGGGCTGCCAGCATGCCCCTGCTATAGCTGCTACTGCCGCCGGCGGTGTGGTTGCCACCGGGGTTGTAAGTGGGGCCGGTCGCGAGTCCCCTCGCCGGCAAAGGAGGGTGCCCTCCGGTCCAGTTGCCCTGCCCATCCGTGCCCTTGCACCACGAGAGCGGCTGGACCAAGAGGAAGCTGTCCGAGAACTGGCTGAAGCCGATGAAAAGGGCCGGAATCCAGGTGAGGAGGATGAGGGTTTTCTGGTGTCCGCCGCCCAGACCCCCCAGAAGAGGCAGCACCGAGCCGTCGTAATCCAGGAGCACGGGGCTGCACGACCCCGAGGGAGCAGGCGGGGGCGGCGAGGCGGCCACCGGCAAGCTCTGGATCTCCGCCGCCAGAACCCCGGCCGGGGGGGCGGCATCGGCATCGGCGTTGGCGGCGGCCGCAGCAGCAGCAGCAGCCGCCGCCGCCACCGGGTCCGCCTCTCCGGCAGGCAGCGAGCCGTTCTCCTCGGGGAGGGGCCGGCTGCCTCCTCCCTCGCCACCTTCCTCGCCGCGCCGGTCTATCGCCATCCGGCAGGAGGAGGTGGAGGCAAGCCGGCGAGCCTCACATAGAGGGGACCCGGGGAGGCGGCGCGTGCTGACAACGGCGACCCGATCCGACCCGCGGGTCGACGAGCCTGTCGCAAGGCAAGGACGGGTTGGGGCAGATCGGAGGCGGCTGTCCTCGCGGGATTCTCCGCCGCCCGCAACCACATAAGGTGGAGGGCTCTTTACGCGCAGAGACCCGCGGGGAGACGACCAGGGTCTCCCGCCTTCGCTTCCCTCGGCTTCAAGGCGCGCCCATCTTCCCTCGCCGCTTGCTTCTCCTTCAAACCTTCCTCCCTCTCCTCCGTCTGCCACACGCTCTGCCTTTCCCCGGCTCCGGTCGGCTCCTGCCCGGCAGCCACCCCCGAAACTGCGGCGATCCTGGCAGCCTAAAAGGTCTCCCGCTGGCTACCGGCGTGGGTGCCGAGGAGAGAAAAGATCCAGCGACGATCGGCTGCTCCTCGCTGTCTCTCTCCGCCGGCAGTCCGGGTGGCCGCACATCGGGCTGGCCCCGGGAGCGACGACACCCCCCCCCCCCGCCCCGCTCGCCAACCAGGATCCGGGCGTCGAAAGGAACCGCATTCACGGCCGCCCAAGCCGAAACCGGATCGCGTTGGCGCGCAGGGGCGGCCCTTGGCGGCCCGGCGCCTTTCCCTTTCTTCCCCTGCCGCTGCAGCTCGGCTTTCCGCAGAGGAAGGCTTCCCTTCGCTGGAGAAGGAGAGGGGGTGGGGAGGCTTGGCGGCCGCCGCTCGCCTCCGTCGCCTTCTCCCGCCGAGTCCTCCGCTGCCTCGGCTCGGCTTTGCTCTCAACCTGCAAGCCCAACCCCCGGACCGTCACCCGCCCCCGCCCCCTCTCCCGCCGCCGCCGCCGCCGCCTCCTCTCCCTCCTCCTCTCCCAGAGGTAAAGGTAACAACGGCCGCCGCAGCCCCTACACCTGCTCCTCCTCCTCCTCCTCCTGCTGGCGTTGTTCTACTAAACCTAAGCTGCCGCTAGGCTCCCCCTGCAGGGAGCGGCCGGAACGCCCCCGACTGACTCCCCCCCCCCCGCCGCCCCCGAAAAACTCTCCAGCGCGCCAACCTCTTAGATGACTAGCGCCGCCGCTGATTCACAAGAGGCGCCCCCTTCCACGAGTCTCGCGAAGCTTTGGGGCGAGTGGCAGCAGGCGGCGGGAGACGGGGTGCCTTTCATGACCCGCAGGGGGAAGTGTGGGTCGTAACGTCATGGTAAGCACGCCCCCCCCTTTGCGGGTTTACTCGCAAGTAAATCCCGCTGAGGTATAGTCTCAAGAGGACACGACAAAGGCCAGTATCCCAGAGCAAGATCCAAGCACCTTTAAGAATAAGAGATGTATTTTAACCTTAGCGTGTGTTTTCTCAAATGCGTAGAGTATAAATAATCTTAGAACTGCGGCAACACAGAAAGAGTGCAGTTGGGGATGTGTGTGTGTGTGTGTAGTTATGTGCGGCTAAAAGGGCATGGTGAGTGGATTGCAACTCACTAACATGCTGCAATACACCTGCTTTTAAGCTGTCACAGTATACTTTGTCCTTTTCTGGTAAAGGAGTATGGAGAGGAAGTATTCTGAAACTCTCAGGTGAGAGGGTAATGGATCACAGGCAGCCTTTCAGTACAGGCCTTGATTTTCAAGGACTCCCCTACCATTCCTATACACTATGCATGCTTACTCACTGTGCCCACTGAGTTTGGTGGGGGCAGATTCTCAGGCAAATACGTAGATGAACCATACAATGGAATTATGAGGACCAAAGGAGGAGGGTGCCTTCTCTGAAATTTGGGAGTATGACACCTCTTCATTCCATCCATGAGGTGATATTAACTAGAATTCTACACATGTCTTCTCAAGTAAGTTGCGCTGCTTATCATCTTCACTTGCTTTGAAAGCAGAATACCTCGCAAATCGTAGGGAGTTTCATTTCTGAGACATTGCTGGGGATTGTTGTTGTTGTTAGGAGTGCCCAGCTTTTCAACAGGGGAGGCTTTCTTGGTTGGGAGCCATAACAGCCAAAAGGTCAGGCTAAACAAGAACTGCTGGATAGCTCAGTGGTTTAGGGATCAGCAGTTGGGAGTTCAATTCCCCACTGTGCCTCCTTGAGAGGGGATGGACTCAGTGATCCTTAGGGTCTCTTCTAGCTCTGCAGTTCAAAGGTTGTTGTTGTTATTATTATTATTATTATTTTTTGAATTATGTGTTTCCTATTATTAGCACATTTATCCTCCTAATGGTATATCCTGCAAGCTGCATATCCTGGCAACCAGAATTGCAATTTAAGTCTGTAGTTACCTCTTGGTGGCCAATCACAAAACAAGCAAGGTAATCTGAAAGATACAGAGACCAAAAAAAACAAAAACAAAAAAACAAAAAGGAGCAGCACATACTAGAACAGATTTAAAAAAAAAAAAAAAACTACTGTTGAAGCACCACTTCTTAATACCAGCTAAATGTGCATCTCGTTTGACCCTAAACCTGCCATGCTCTACACCAGGGGTCTCCAAACTTTTCACTGTGAGGGCCACATAATATATTTTCGAGGGCCAAAGGAATGCGCGTGCATGCACATACACCTGCCCGCACACGCCTACACTCCCACCCGCGCGCACACATGCATGCAAGCATGCATGGGCCAGATAAAAAGGCAAGACGGGCCGGATGTGGCCCGCGGGCCGTACTTTGGAGACCCCTGCTCTACACGGTGAAAAGGGAACAAATTCTACTGGATTTAACATGGCTTGATTCTGAGTATACATGTATGCCTTTGAAATACACACTAAATGAAACTACTTTGAATGACTGTGGGCAATAGAACTGCAGTGCCAAATCAACTCATCAGTTAGAATAATAGCTGAAATGTCTTTTTGATATATTAAAAGAACTGTTTCACTTAATGAAAACAATAAAGATTCTTTTGGCTCTTAAAGACTAACAAAATTAACCTTAACATGAGTTTTTGTGACCCATGTTAAGAGAAATGTGTTCATCTTTAAGATGCCATACAACAAACTGACCTCAGCCATCCCTCTGGAATGTCTCACTCAAAGAGGCAGTGACTTTTTTAAAGTTATTTTTAAATACGCAAATACTGACAAAAAGAATAGGCAACAGGAGAGTTCCCAGATTGCAGGGCTGCTAATGCTGCCAAAGGGCATTGCACAGCAGTTCCTTGTTTCTTCATGAAGGATTCCCCCACCCCCAATTTTTTTGGAGGGAGCAGCTGGAGAATCTGGGACCCCCATGAAAATCTGTGAATGAGACAATGTTGTGTGTGTACATTCAAATGCCGCACGCATCCCTGGTGGGCAACCTTGAATACCTTTTCCCCTACAACCCAGGGCAAGCCCTAGACATTTTGCTTCCTGGGGCAAAGGACAAAATGGCATCCTCTTCTCCATACAGAAAACTACTGATGTGGCAGTTCAGTTTTACTTTCCCCCTGATGATAGGGGCCAGGGGAACCTGTGTTGTTTCCTTCCGTAGATATTTTAAAGGAAAGCTGAGCCCATGTTAATTGAGGATCATTTAGCTGTTATTTAACTATAAAATGTTTATCTTGGCAGCCGATTACATCAGTAGGCAAGTGTAATGTGTAGAGGACACAGTGTTAGACTCAAAATGGGAGATTGTTCTGATGGTACAATTGGAAAATATTGTATACCATCTGGGCACTTTGGAAGAATAGTGGGTCATAGACAAACGTAATAGAGAGATATGAGCAGCCACAGATGTGACTCAGATAAGATGGACCCTGTGCCTTATGTAGCCTTTAGAAAAATTCCCTCAGTCCAAAGTCTTAAGAGTATGTAAAAGCAGGAGTTATGGGTTTAGACTAAAGGACCAAATGTGCTCTATGCTTTGCCACACAAAAACAGCACACAAAATACACTTCCACTGTTCTACCTCTGTGTATGCCTTGCCCCATCTGGAAGAAGGAACTGTGTTTCATGATTTTACTGTAGCAATATTTTAAACTAAACAGCTGCTGAAAATATGTTCTTAGTGCATTGTGCTGCAACCCTGTGTACATTTACCTGGGGAAGATCCTACTGAATGTGATGTAACTTATTTCTGAATGGATATTAGTAGGATTGCATCCAATCCTATTCCTTTGCACCAAGACCACTATCAGTGCACATAAACTCTTAACTTTATGAGTGAAGATTATTTCACAAAACCACATAGTGTGGCTAAAGGTTTTGTTGTGACTGCCAAGCAGAGATCAGAGAAGTGAAGAGTGAATAACGGAAAGGTCCAGAAGGGGTTATAGATGAAACAGGAGCTAAACAAGGTGAAGTTTAGGTGATGAAGAGTATGGGAGTTACAACAAAAAAGAGACAGAATAGACAGTTGGAGCATAATTTTAAAAATCACTGAAGGCAATTAAAATGTGAGAATCTGATTGAAAACCCACATATCCCAGAATGAAAACACCACATATGAGTAACAGCATATTTGTTTATACAGATGGGGGTATAGATTAAGGCTGCTTAATTCTGGAGAATCTCAAAGTTTCTGCCACTTACATGCCACTTTTGTAACATTACAGTGATCATAATAATGGTAGTATCCAACTCTGCTTTTTGTTCTTCTTTATGAATACCCAGACTGATTTTTCTTTCCACTAAGCAGTTTACTTCCAAGTATGCAGGCATAGAATTGTGTTGCACACTTTCACTGCCAGTTCAGCCTACTATCACTACTCAGAAGTAAACCCCCACAGAATTCAGGGAAAACTTACTTCCAGGCAACTCAGTAGATGATTACAGCTTAAGGCTCTGCTTTGGAAAACGTACATCATTGCACCTTCCCCAGCTCCAGCTGAAAGTTAAGCAATAAACAGGTTAGGCCAGTTTTCAAAAATTCATGTTGTCATCACCTGTTCCTGAAGGCTGTCCTTTGAGACTGGCTGCTGTCCTGCCCCATAAAGAATCTAGGAAGCCACTGAGTTAAAACAGGCTTTCCTGTTTCACAGCTGAAAGGAGGGGCACCAGCACTGTTTTTACCTGAACCAGTCCTTCCCCCAGCAGTGCCCTTTACCCTGTTTCCCTGAAAATAAGACCTAACCTGAAAATAAGCCCTAGTATGATTTTTCAGGATGCTCGTAATATAAGCTCTACCCCCAAAATAAGCCCCAGTTAAGCGAAACCCCGCCCTCCACCATTGTGCAGCATTGTGCAGCAACCAGAAGAAGATGGCATGACTGTATTTGAATAAATGTAGATTGTTGTACATGAAAAAAATAAAACAACCTCTGAAAATAAGCCCTAATGCTTTTTTTTTTGGAGCAAAAATTAATATAAGACCCTGTCTTATGTTCGGGGAAACATGGTATACTCCTAAAGACTCCTTTGTTTTCTCCCCCCTCCCAAAATACACAAGGATCAGGACATGGTTAAATACTTTTTCCCAGCTGCTGTACCCTTAACTGACTGTAACAGTTTATATTTATTTTAGGAAGGATGTTGAAACTGATATTGTCATCTAACTATCAGTTTAAATGTGCTTTCAAGAGAGCTGCAACTTAAACTCAGCTGTAACTGCCATCTGGATATAGACAGTGATAGGAGGAAAGCATTGTGCTGGACGGCTTCTCTATGTGTGGTTTAGATGTGTGTGCATTCGAAGTAAAAATTCATCTTTTACTCTCTTAATGATAAGCTAGAAATTATAATGCTACCTTCCCAACCCCATAACCTCCGGCTGTGTTGGTCTATAACTTCCATATACCCAACACAGTGGGAGGGCACCAGCTTGCGGGAGCCTATTCCAACCTCTTCTCCTAACCCTTCACTCTGTGCCTCCCATCTTTGTCTCAGAGCAGGATTTGTCAACTATGTGTGCTATGCTCTTGGTATTTTACAAGCACTGCATATTTAGGTCCCCATCTGTCTTTTGCAGAGACAGCTCCCTTTAAGTACCTGTTCTACAGGAAGCATATTACATTGTAGGGAAACGTTTTGAACTGGTGGATTGACATGTTAACTGGCCCTTGTGCTGTTCTTGACTAGAGTGGGAAGTATTTGTTCCCTGTAGGCTAGAGCTTTGACTATAGTATTGTGTCTCAGTCTTGTGTTTGTTTTGTGAAGCATTGCATAGACACAAGAAGGGGCTGTGAAAAATGGAAGAAGAGTGAGATGATGATCTTGTTCTGTGTATCTCTCCCCCCACCTCCGCTCCATATACTTTTATTTTTGTTTCTAAGCCTTATTTCTACAAAACCAATGAAGAGTTTTGTGGCATGTTTAAGACTAACAAATTGGCCTTGGATGTAATTTCTTGGTGTCTACATATGAACTATAGATAGGGCCACCCATGCTCTCTCGTTCTGCTTGTCATTCCTCCTCACCCAGCCAGGCACCAGAGATCTGAAACACAGGCCTCTAAGAGGTAGCCTTCCTCAGGCAGCAACAGCTAGCCACAGTGGCCAGGCCAGGGGTTTATGGAAGGTATAGTCCAACAAAGTTACTTTTTCAAAGCTCTGGCCTGAATCTGTAGTGGTGCTTTAAAAATTTAGCTGAGGAGAGCATGCAGCCATAGGGCTGAGGATTACACACCCCATCTTAGTCTTTTGTTCAGGACCTATGCCAGTGCAAAGTAGAAACTGATTATATTGTGAGAAGATGGAGAAGATCATGTCTACTTGCAATATAATCAGTTTCTACAATATAACTGATTATATTGTAGAAACTGATTATATTGCAAGTAGACATGATCTTCTCCATCTGATTCATTCTGTGACTGATTAATTTTATATTGGGTAGCTATAATTTTCTCCACCCTCCCATCATTAAAGTAAACAACTTACTAGCCCTCATTATATACATAATATGTAAAGTACACGAATGCTTGGAAAGTGAGAGTCAGAGTTCACTCAGAACAGGTTATTATAAGGGAAATGGAATCAGTTTCCGTTTCATAGCAGGAAATCCTAAAATGCAGAATGGCTAAGGATTTTGGTACATTCTATTTTTAATTCTGCCTGGTATTTCGTAAGACTGTCAGAGGAGGTTAAAGTCAGGATACTCAGGTGCAGACGATTTTAGATAAATCTGTGGAAAAATATAATCATCATCGTCAAGTGATGTCACATTAATTCTGACTTAGGATCGCCCTTTTTAGATTTTTCCAGGTAGAGAATACTCAGAAGTGATTTTACCATTCCCTTCTTCTGGGTGTGTGTGCGCCCTGGGACTGTGCATCTTCCCCAAGGCCACACAGGCTGGCTGTACTCAGAGGAGGCACAGTGGGGAATCAACTTCTAACCTACTAAGCCACTGAGCTATCCAGCCAGTGTGTGGAAAAATATGACCAGCTTAAAAGCAAAGTAAAAGACTCCCATTCTAAAAGGTATATACAAATAAAAATCTTCCTCAGCAGAGGAGTTCTTTCATGTTTTTTGGACTAGAACCCCCCCTCCCAATTCTCCAGGTAGTACCTCCCAGAACTGGACTGGAACTCCCAAAATTCTTCAAGAATTCCCCCGGCAGAATTCTGAGAGTTGCAGTCCATTTCTGGAAGGGCCTACCTGGAGAATTTGGAGTTTCCAGTCCAAGAAACAGAAAAAAGACACTTCTATTCCTCATCAGGAAAGGTCTTGTTTTACCTCAAAGTCCAATGTGTATTTCGCTCAAACATAGAGATTCCCCCATTTACCAGGCAGCCACTGATAAGTCATTGACCAACCACCAGTCCCTTTAATCTTAAATTCAAGCGGTGAGCATCAACAGCTTTGTACAAGAGGCAGCCAGGATAAGTTATTTTCTGGGGCTACACCTTCCAAAATACCCCAGCCAGCAGGACCAAAAGCCTTGCAGACTCAGGTATTCTGGCATTTGTAGTTCAAAAAAGTAATATTTCCTACCTCTGTTAATAAACAAAAGGGAGGATTTGCATATTCAGAAATAACAACAGTAAGGAAATAAAAAAAAAGGTCACATTAGTATCCAGAGTCACTTGGAAGAGCGACTGTGTGTGTGTGAGAGTGTGTGTGTGCAAAATAGGCAATTTGACAGAACAATTTTATTAAGAGAGAAGACAGACTGAAATTATATATACAATTATGTGTATGCATAAGTGTATTGCTAGGTCTCACCCATTCTGAGCTATTAATCCAGGAATAAGGGAACCATTGCTTCAGATGTTATTGAAATCACATTCCCTTCTGCTCCAGCCTGCCTGCCCAGTTGTGAGGAATCTTGAGAATTACAGCCCAGCAACATCTGGAGAGTCTGGGTTTCCTATTTCTGGATTAATCAGGAAGTGAGGGATGGTCAACCTTTACCAATATCCTGTTTTGCATACAACAAAGCAGCCACATGATGGCCTTTTCAGTGCCAGCTCAAGACCCTGGCCAGATCAGCATGTCTCTTTCAATCTTTTGTCAGTGAACCTTAACTACTCACCCTTGTTCTGAATTAGAATGGTTCTTCTTCGTGGCCTCTGTGAATCACACCCTGGGTGATCCGCGCCTGCGTGGAGCCTCATCGGAAAGTTCTAGAGCTTCTGCGGTAGCAAAAAACACATTAGAATAAGGCTCCTTCCCCCTCGTATAAGTACCTTGGCGTCAAGGCTCCCCTTTCAGTTTCTTTCAACCGCCGCGTTGAGAGCCTCATAGTTCTGCTTCTGTGAGTAAAAGAGAAAGAGAGTTTATTCTTGATTCCTTCCTGTTTAAAATCTTTTTTCCTTTTAACAATTAGAAATAGATCAAATTTATTATCTCAGAGATATTTTTTCTTTTTTACCTTGCTCGGCCTCCGGCCGGAGCAACCCCCCCCCCAATCATCGCTTTTCCCCTCCAAATTATTTTTCTCCTATTAATGGCCCCTTTGGGCCCATTTAAACACTGCGTGGGCTGTGATAACAAAATACCACTCTCCGACGGCCACACCAAGTGTCTCTTTTGCTTGGGAGAGGCACACCAAACGTCCTTCTGCCAGCATTGTAAAAACTTCAAGCGTGGAGTTCTCTGTTCTCACCTATTGAGGTCTTTGGGAACAATCCCTTCAAACAACCAAAATGGCCCAACCTCCTTATAAGGCCACCTCTCAAAACAAAGCAATGGAAAAGGCTCTTTCCGAAGCCTCAAAACAACGTCCATCAACCACACCATCCCACGCCGACGCTCCGTCCACTTCATCTAAAACTTCCAAAATCCATAAGTCGAAGTGCTCAATACCGAAATCTTCGATATCGAAGCCCTCCACTAAACGCCAAATGTCCACCGAAGCCTCTTCAGTTCCGGAGCCTTCTCCGCCTAAACGACCTAAACAACATAAATCTAAATCTGCAGTCATTTCTCAAGAGCCTCAACAAACGTACGAATCAATCTCCATTGGTTCGCCTTCTGACGATGATGGTATCCCCTCTCATCAACCCTGCTCTCAATCACCAGAATGGGATGACAGAGTTGATCGATTAACATCTTCTCCTCCCAGTCCTCAACACTCTGTTCTTTCGAGCAACCCTTCCGTAGTTGCTTCACCCGACAGGGTCGACTCCGAACAACAACTAGAGACCATACCTTATTCGGTGACATCTGATCATCCACCACGACCTCCTCAGAGGCATCGGCCCCAACAGTCCCTGGAGCCGTCTATTCCATCACGCGTGGTTCAGACCCGTGTTCAGCACTCTCACCGGGTTGCCATTTGCCCCGACCAGTGCTCGACCGGACAGACCGCAACCGCCAATCAGCCAGTTGCTCTATCCAGTTCGGTCGTACCTTCCCATGGCGGGCCTCGATCTCGACAGCCATCGGTGTCGAAACAGCCATATCACCATGACCCACATGGACTTCAACCTGCTCCCTACCTGGCACCTAAAAGACCCAGAACGGTCGAGCAACATACTTCTGCACGCAAGACTTTTACAGCTCCAGCCTCCCGCTATTTTCCTACTAATCCAGACGAGGGAAATCATTCCTCTCGCTCGGCATCTCCAGCGTCTATATATTACACTGCTTTGCCAACTCGTCAACAACATCCGTTTCGACATCACCGAGACACAGGCTCTGATATCGATGATCCTCGATATCTATCCTGGTCCATGGACACTCATTCTGTCCCTCTATCGGGGACAATTTCCGTCGCCCGATAGAACCAAGCTATCAAACTCGACATCACTATGACTCCGAGTTCAACACCGACGTTCAACCATATCAAACAACGTCCATGGACACTCGGATGACATCTCTCGATATCGAAAATCCTCGACACCGAAAAATGCCCATGGACATGCCTCCATCGACATCGGGTCACAAACGTCAATACTATGACGTTCAACCTGTCGACACCGAAATCGATCGACAATCCGTCGACTCCCGACGCAACCCCGATTATTCCGATCACAGATCCAGACCTCAAACGCCGTCAGTATTACTTACCTCACCAGAATCCGATCTTGTCGATGCCAACCCACCATCACCGGCGGAAGTCTTCCAAACTTATGCCCAACTTATGATCCGTATGGCTAAGTCTCTCGATCTTCAAATCCACCGCCCTTCGACAGAACCGGCCGATCATCTAAACAACCCAATCTCTAAAGATACAACTACTCCAGTACACATCTCAACGCTTCCATCTCTATTTAGCACTGCTCAACGATCCTGGACAAAACCAGCCTCTTCCCATATCATGTCTAAACGAATCGATAACCTCTACAGAGTCCATGACCCTGGAGCTTTATTTCTTCAAAAACAGGCAGCTCCAAACTCTATTTTTGTCGAAGCCTCACAATCCAGATCTCGACATCGGCAGACCCTCATACCACCAAATAAAGACAGTAGAAGGATCGACTCAATGGGAAGATGGCTTTATTCATCAGCAGCGTTCACCATGCATGTCGCTAACTACCAGAGAGCAATGGATGCATATCAATGTTTCCTTTGGGACAATATGTCAACCTTTGTCAAATCTTTACCAGAAGATAAAAAGGTACTCGCCCAAACCTTCCAACAAGAAGGCCTTTCCGTTGCCAAGCAACAGATGCTTTCTGCTAGGCACACGGTAGATGCCACAGCAAAGTCCATGGCCACTTCAGTAGCCTTACGATGTTTCTCTTGGCTAAGGACAGCTGGCCTGGCTGAGGATGCCCACGCACGTATCGAAGACCTTCCATTCGATGGGGAAGGCCTCTTTAATGCTGAAACTGATAATATTTTGGAAAACGTACAAAAGAAAAGATTGGCAGCTAGGTGTTGGGGAGTTTATCCATCTTACCAACAACGCCCCCAACAAAATCAATGGAGACGACCATACAACTCCTGTCAAAAATTCCAACGTGATCCTCCAAAACAAACATCTTATACACCCTACTTCAGAAATCAAAGAAATAAACCCCGTCAACCCATTACTAGGCGCAACGACCGCAAACCCAAACATCATGTTTGATGCTCCCATTACCGAGATCGCACACCACTCCACCCATCCTGCCCTCTGGAAGCACCTACCTGTCTGGGAATCCATCACTACAGATGCCTGGGTACTGTCCATCATCCGAGACGGCTACCGCATCCATTTTTTCCAACTTCCTCCGGCAACACACATCATCACTCCACCATCTCCACTGTCATAGATCTCAAAGATGCATACTTCCATATTTCCATACACCCTTCACACAGGAAATTCCTTCAATTTCAACTAGGATCACAAGCCTACCAATTCAAAAGGCTTTCTTTCGGCCTTGCAATAGCTCCAAGAGTGTTCACCAAGTGCATGGCACCAGTAGCCGCTTACCTCAGACTGTAAAAAATTATCATTTTTCCATATATCGACGATTGGCTCCTCGTAGCTCACTTCCGTCGCAAGGCCCAATGAGTCACTCACTTCACCCTTACCCTCCTTCGTGATCTCGGTCTTGCTGTCAACGAACAAAAATCAAATTTGAAACCTACAAAGATTATTCATTATATAGGCGCACGCATAGACTCCACACAAGCTCGCGCCTTTATCCCTCCAGACAAAAGAGAAAGTTTAATCACCTTACTTCAAGTTTTCACCCCTCATGCTATGGTACCCGCCTTAACTGTACAACGTGTACTAGGCACCATGGCCTCTGTGACTTCAGTAGTGCAACATGTACTTCTCAAAATGAGATCTCTTCAGTCTTGGTTTCTTGCCCTCTTTGACCCTTTCATAGACCCTCCTCACAGTCTTTTAAGGGTCACTCCAGAACTTGCTTCCCAACTTCAGTGGTGGCGTTTTCCTCCCAACCTATCTGTCGGGCGGCCGTTCCGACAACCACGACCACAAATACAGGTCACCACCAACGCCAGCCTCACAGGCTGGGGAACTCACTGTAAATCCCTCAAAATCCACGCCAAGTGGTCTTCCAGAGAAAAATTGCTGCACATCAACAAATTGGAGCTATTGGCAGTTATAAAAGCTTGCAAGGCTTTCAGAAATCTCCTCGCTGGCAAGATGGTACAAATTGCCACTGACAACACCACGGCAATGTACTACATTCTGAAACAAGGCGGCAGCCACTCTCCAAGTCTCCTCTATTTAGCAGTCGACCTCTGGGAGTGGTGCCTAGCACATCATATCTGCCTCATGGCTTTACACATTGCCGGCCACGACGACGACTTAAAGCAAAGCAAAGCAAAGCGTGCTGCTTATATACCGCTAGATTGACTGCTTCAAGCACTCTCTGGGTGGTTTGCAAGTTAATTATGCAGGCTACACATTGCCCCCCCAGCGAGCTGGGTACTCACTTTACCGACCTCGGAAGGATAGAAGGCTGAGTCAACCTTGAGCCGGCTACCTGGGATTGAACCCCAGGTCGTGAGCACAGTTTTGGCTGCAGTACAGCAGTTTAACCACCGTGCCACAAGGCTCTTGGTGGACCTACTCAGCCGCACGAACTCTCAAGCTCACGAGTGGGAGTTAGACCAATAAGTTTTTCTTTGCCTGTGCAAACGATGGGGCAAACCAACTCTCAATCTCTTCGCCTCCCGTGTGAATCGGAAGTGCAAACGATACTGCTCCCGAGCCGGCATTGGCAAACACTCCCAAGGAGATGCATTCGTCGGCCAATGGCCCAAGACCCTCACCTTTTTCCACCGTTCCCTCTCCTCCACAAGATCGTAGTTCACCTACAACAGGACAAACCCGATGCCATCATCATAGCCCCTTGGTGGCTGAGACAACCCTGGTTTCCAGTCCTTCACAATCTCTCATCAGACATTCACCACCTCCCTTGCCTGCCCCACCTCCTCACGCAGAACAACACCCAAGTACTCTACCCAGACTTACCTGTTCTGCACCTGGCAGCGTGGAGGATTCTGCCTCGCTAATGGACGTTCTCCGTCAAGCAAAAAAGCCCTCCACTAGGAAGGCTTACCTGTATAAATGAAACAAATTCAAATCTTTCACCAAAGCTTCCTCATTGCCTTCTATCAACCCATCACTTGCTACTGTTCTACATTTTTTGCTTCATCTCAAGTCTAGCAGCCTTTCCCTCTCTTCCTTGAGAGTTTACCTCTCCGCCATAGTTTCTTATCAGCTCCCTAACTCTCCAGCAGCTGATTTCTTCGAACACCCAACATTAAAACGTTTTCTTAAAGGTCTGTCTCATATCTACCCAGATACCCGTCCGCCTTCCCCGCAATGGTAATTAACGCTGGTACTACAACAACTTACTAGAGCTCCTTTTGAACCTTTAGCTTCAACTGATTTACGACTACTTACCTTTAAAACAGTTTTCCTCGTCGCCATCACCTCAGCTCGACGAGCTAGTGATTTAGCAGCCTTACGTTACGACTATCCTTATTTACAGTTTTTTCCAGACAAAGTGAAACTCTCCATGGATATTTCTTTCCTCCCTAAAGTCGTATCTCAATTCCATCTCTCTCAGCCGTTTATCCTTCCTTCCTTCTTCCCGTCACTGTCCACAACTCAAGAAAAAATCCTCCATACTCTAGACGTTAGGCGAGCCCTTGCCTTTTACGTCCAACACACCCAACCTTTCAGGCGTTCACCTCGACTTTTCATAAGTCACCAACCACCTACTAAAGGTCGTCAGGTGACGTCTCAAACTATATCTAGATGGGTCGCTTCAACCATTCACCTCGCGTATCAGCTGGCATGCAAACCAGTCCTGAAGGTGATTCACCCTCACTCCACCAGAGCAGTGGCGACCTCTACGGCATTCCTACACGGCGTACCTCTTCCAGACGTCTGCGCCTCTGCCACCTGGGCACAGCCATCCACTTTCATCTGACATTATATACTTGATCTCCGGCAGAAGTCTGATGCGGCCTTTGGATGTGCTATTCTAGCCTCTACCTTCGCGTGACACCCTCCTCCGGGTAAGACAGCTTTTTAGTCACCCAGGGTGTGATTCACAGAAGAACAGGGTGTGATTCATGAAGAAGAACAACAGGTTACCCACCTGTAATTGTAGTTCTTCGAGTGGACCTCTGTGATTCACACATCCCACCCATCCTCCCCACTGTCACGCCATTCTGCTTAATATAGCAGCGGTTGACACAACTGAAAGGGGAGCCTTGGTGCCAAGGTACTTATACGAGGGGGGAGGGGCCTTATTCTAATGTGTTTTTTGCTACTGCAGAAGCTCTAGAACTTTCCGATGAGGCTCCGCGCAGGCGCGGATCACCCAGGGTGTGAATCACAGAGGTCCACTCGAAGAACTACAATTACAGGTGGGTAACCTGTTGATCCTAATTCTCCCTCCCTCCCCTTTGCAGCTACATCAGACTACGTTTGTTGTTGTTGTTGTTGTGTGCTGTCAAATCAGAAGGAATTATAGACACCCTAACAGGGCTTTCAAGGTAAGTGAGATATTTAAGGAGTGGTTTCACCAGTTCTAATTCTCCAGTGGGTTTCCATGGCTGAACAGGGATTCAAACCCTAGTCTCCAGAGTCCTAGTCCATCACTCTATCCACTACACCACACTGGGTGCCCTATGTTTTACTATATAGCACCCACCTTCTCCTTTGTTATGCAGTCAGTATATAATATAGTATCTTTTTTAACTATACAGTGGTGCCTCGACTTACGAACTTAATTGGCTCCGGAACTCCGGTCGTAACTCAAAATGGTTGTAAGTCAAAGTACCATTTCCCATTGAAATGCATTGAAATGCAATTAATCCGTTGCGGCCGAAGAAAAAAATCACCCCCCCCCCCCAAAAAAAAATCACTGCAAGACCCATCGGAAACGCGATTCATCCATTCCGGCCGAAAGGGGGGGAGGGAAGAAAAGCAAGCAAAGCGTGCAAGACCCATCGGAAATGCAAAAAAAGGAAAGCAGAAAGCAAGCGAAGCATGCAAGACCCTTCGGAAATGCAAAAAAAGCAAAGCAGAAAGCAAGTGAAGCATGCAAGACCCATCGGAAATGCAAAAAAAGCAAAGCAAAAAGCAAGCAAACCCCGCAAGACCCATCGGAAATGGGGAAAAAACCCCAAAAAGCAAGGAAACCCCCCAAGACCCATCGGAAATAGGGGGGAAAAAACCAAAAAGCAAACCCCCCAAGACCCATCGGAAATGGGGGAAAAATACCAAAAAACAAACAACCCCCCCAAGACCCATTACAGCACAGAAACATAACCCCCCAAGCCCAAAACCATGCTGCAAAACCCACCCAGAACAGTTTTTAAAAAGCAGAAAGCAGCACCTTACCTTACCAGGCAGTCCGAAGCCTCCTCCGATCGCACTCACTCTAACCGTTGGAGCGAAAGAGCTACAAAGAAGCAGCCTCTTCGCCTACCAACGGTTAGCAATTTGAATTCCCCGCCTTTTTCCCCTGCCTTTTTCTGTTCGTAACTGGAAGCTCCGGCCGCAAGTTGAAGCAAAATTTTGTGGCCGGAGCTGGTCGTAACTCGAAATGGTCGTAAGTCGGGACGTTCGTAAGTCGAGGCACCACTGTATGCCAGTCACTATTATATACTGACTGCAAAGCAATGAGGAAAGTGGGTGCTGTGTGGATGTCAATTCAGAAGACTTCCAATTTGAAATGGCATTTTTCTGATGTGTTAATCTGGCACTTGTTATCTTTCCCCAGCATTTTAGAAACTGGTTTTAATGCTTTTAGATTTTTGCATTATTTTATCTCTGCTACAGTTTCTTCTCTGTTGGCTTTATGATGTTGTTGTTGGTTTTATCTTGCTTTTACTTGACCTGTTTTGATTTCATGTTATATTTAATTTATGTCTTTTTTAAAGCATAAAACAAATTATTTCATTCCATTCAATAAAAATGCAGTCCAATACAAAATTAAGGCTGAGAAATCAGGTTTTTTTTTAAAAAAAAAAATCAATGTTAAAACTTTGGCCTTCATCTTATTCTTTATGCATTAGAATACAGTCTCTGTTATATCACTATAAATGATCTAATACCACTTCTGGAATTTACCAAATAGCATCATATCTAGAGGATTTGTTCAATAGAACAAAATATCTTACCAATATGAATGTCAAGTCTGATTAAACATATAAATCAAAAATAGAAAACCATTAGTCTGGGGCTCAGCACTCTCCAAGGCTTTCATCACAGTGAACAAAGTCTGCATAGGAAGAGCCAAAAGCTATGGGCCATAGTTCCATTGTACAAGCACATGCTCTGCACACAAAGTATCCCATGTTCAGTTCCTAGTATCTCCAGGAAGATCTGAAACCTTGATGAGTTGGTGTAGCCATTACTGTGCTAGATGGGCTAATGGTCTAAGACAACTTCTCATGCACTTTGGAACATCAAATGAGTTTCCTTGTCTTATTAGATATAACATTCATGTGTCTGTATACATGCTATTTTGTTCCATCCACTCTGTTGAGAGTATAAAATGGGCAAGAAAGTGGCAACCCACCTGAATACAGTAAACTTTGAGTTTTTTTGGAAAAATATTCTCCTCAGTCCTTCCAATTTCTCAGGTGTATTTGGGTAGAATGCAAGATATATCTTTCTCAGTAGCTTTTCCCAGTTCTGAAATTTGCTTCTCAGAAAGGCTCATGTAGCTCTTCCTTCATTATTCTTCCCCTTTCATGCAAAGATAATATTATCTTTGATAATGTTGTTTTTAAAGCGCTGAACAGAATGCACTAATTTCAAAAATGAATATAAGACAATGTATTAATTTCCAAAGTGGTAGCCACATTTGATTAGAAATATCTTCTTTTTTTGTACTTGTGTATGAATGAATGAATAACTTTATTGTGGTATAAAACCATAGGAATACAACTAGCACTGTTACAGGATAATACCCTGGTAAGATAAGTGAATATCTACAGAGAATTCAAAATTTAAAATGTAATTTAAAATTTGAACCTTCTAATTAGCCCATCTTCTTAGTATGAAATTTAATCAAATATAAGCAGAATTTAGCTACATTTGTTTAGTAATAAAAGAGTTTTAATAATTTAAAAGTCTTTCCAAACCCTCCTCGTTTGCATCTGCTATTAATCTATCTAAACATGGCAGGATAAATCTCTCCCTATGTGGGTGATGAAAGGGGCAATGGAAAAACATACAGTATGTACCATTGATTCCACCTCCCCTTGGGGACATGGACAGCGTCTGTCCTCATAGGGAATCTTCCTATACTGTATCTCCCTTCGATAACCTTTGACGGGATAGCTGAGCAGCGAGCCAAAGTGAAAGCTCTCCTATAGACGGGATCTTCCAGCTCTGAAATATACCTAGCCATTCTCATGACATATCTGGCCTCAGTAGAGGCTCTAAAAAGAGGAGATTGTGCTATATCACGTTGACACTCTATACTTGGGTACATTTCTTCATAAAACAAACTGATAAATTGGCTATTCTTTGAGGGGTATTTAATTGTTTGATTTTGATTTTTCATCTTTTCTTCTCTTCATCTATTGTCACATTTTAATTGTTTTATTTATTTCATCCCAGCTCTTAGGCATTTCAAGCACCACATGAAGAGACATAGAATATAAATTGAAATAAACTAATTACTTCATATAGAACACAGTAGTATGTTAGTTGTTGGAACTGAAAATGAAAAATAGAAAATTATTATTCTGGTCAACTCAACTCTTGACTATTTGTGTTCAATTCATAGTGGTACCTAACTGTAGAGGAAAATCCAATACAAAGGAAGAGACAATAGCATACAATAAAACTAAGACCATGAGACATTTAATCATAATCTACTAATAGATCTATAGGTGATTTGCAATAAATCAGTATGGATGTAATTAATACCAAATGCAACAGCAACAACAGCAAGACCATCGTTGACCGTATGATAATAATCCTGCTTCTTGCCCAAAGCATTTGCCATCTGTGAAATACAAGTATTAGCTTCTTGTCTTTGGCTAGCTCTTTTATACAGTTCTGCTGGTCACATTGAGTTTTTTTATCAGAATCTCTGATTTATAGTAACTTGGATCTATACGATCTGAAGAGAAACCAGAGTACAATGGGATTGGATAAGGCAACTGCATTTGTCAAACAGAGGGTGTTTGACATAGAGTGACAAGGCGATACTGGTAGAGCCCCCAGTTTTCTCATTTCTCATATATTGTAGCTCCAGCTGCCTACCTCTCTGTCCTAGAGTTGCCAACCCACCCCAGGGTCTTTTCCCTAGCTAGATGGCATGCTCTTCCTTCAGAGATTACCAATGGGAGGTATACAAATATCATTTCTATCATTTCTGGCGTGCTCTGGTCCATGGGGTCACGAAGAGTCGGACACGACTAAACGACTAAACAACAACAACAACAAATATCCCTAAGGCTAACAGAATTTGTCCTCGTGGTGACAGCATGGTAGAATCAACCACACACGTTATGTTACACTGCCAGTTCTATCATGAACCACATGTTAAGCTTATTTTCCCTCTGTTTAACCAATTTTCAGGCTGTCCTGAAACAGAGATCTCTCACAAACTACATTTAGGCATTAATCCTCAGACTACACTTACTTGTGCAAAATTTCTCACAGCTACATGCAAGATACATTTAATGGGTAATAATTTTAAGCTACAACTTTCCTCTTTCTCCTTTTTTCCTCTGCATTAGTGTTGTGACTGCCTTATAAATTTGGTCTGCATTATGTTCAATGTCTTTTGCTGTGCTGTGCTATTATCTATGCGTTCCTTTATTATTTTAGTTTGTCTGTTTTGCTTAATTATGTAAACAGCCCCAAGTAGTATTTCACTAGGCCAGGCAGTCTAGAAGCTCAATAAATAAAATAAAATAAATAATAATTATTATTATAAACTAAACTGGAGCTAAGTTCATATTTGTGTGTATGGTGTATGCTCATAGGGTGTGGTAGATTTCCTCTGCTGTCACCCCCATTGTGCCAACTGTCTTGCACTTTTCCTAGATTAGAGGACCTGGTGTTCTAGCAAAAACCAACACAGGTTAAAGGAATAATGATTCCTTGGTTACTCAGATGAACATGTGAGAATGAGGTCAGGGTTTCTGTACCTTTAATAGTTGTGTGAAGGAGGCGATTTCAGCAGGTGTTGATTGTATTAAAAGCTGCGCCTACTGGATTTTCCTTTTTTAAAGCAACTATTAAAGGCACAGGAACTTTATCCTTGTTTTCTTCAGGTCATGCTACCTGTTACAACAGCTTCAGTGGCTGCCAGATCATTTTCAGGTCCAGTTCAAAATACTGGTCCAATTCAAAGCCCTATACCATTTGGATCCCAGCTGTCTGAAGGACACTTTCTTCCCACCTGAGCCTCCCTAGGTTTTAAAATATTTGAGAGAGGCTCTTCTCTTGGTGCCGCTGCCTCCATGGACAGTTTTAGTGAGGACAGCTCCGCAGTTCTAAGATGATGAGAGAGGATGTTTTCAGTGGCTGATCTCATGTCATGCAATGCCCCCCCCCCCCCCCCCCGGTGAGGCTAGCCTTCTTCCTGCTGTTGTTGACAGGCTAGAACCTTTCTTTTCAGGCAGGCTTTCCATATGAGGCAAACTGCTGGGCAAGGAGTTTTAATGTGGTATGTGGTATGTTTTACAGCTTTACATTGTTTTTAAAACTGTAAAAAACAGTTTTTAAATTTGGGTTTTTTTAATGTTACTATATGTTCATTTGTTTTTACATATTGTAACCTAACTGTGTCAGAGACATTCTGGATCTCTGTAGTGGGAAAAAGGAGTCATAGAAATGAAATAAATAATAAATCCCAGAAATCCAGAGTTGGCCAATCTTACAATAAAACATGAGAGAAAATACTTATGGTCTCCTTATGGGGCAGAAAATAAATATCTGAGAGCCTTCCATATTGAGAATTTGTTCATCTTTGCTTGTAAACACGATACTGGTACTGCCTCTCAGTGTCCACACCATGCAAGGCTGAAACTAGTATCAACAGAATCAAAATAGGGTAAAACGTTTCTAAGGTTTCTAAAGTTTTTACACCACTGCCAGGGGAGTGGTGTATTTTTGTTCTACTTTGCTCAAATACAGTGATTCCCAGCCTTGGGTCCCCAGAAGTTCCTGGTTTAAAATTCCCAGAAGCCTTCACCACTAGCTGTGCTGGCCAGGATTTCTGGGTGCTGCAGTTCAACTGGGGACCCAAGGTTGGGAACACTGCTCTACTGCAGAATGTGCTCACATGGAACCAAATAATGCATTGTTCTTTGAGGATCCTTTCACTTTGTGGTTGAATGTTACTTGATAGTCTTTCCTTACGGGTATTTTCCTGCTGGTCAGTCTCCACCCCTCTGTGCCCTGTGGACAGGTAAAACAAGAAGGAAAATGAGGAGACCATGAACTAGGTAGGCAGAGAGTAGAGCAAGTAGGCAAAAGTGGGGAGCAGTCTGTGTTCAGAGTGAGATATCAGGGAGCAGTTCCAGATGTATGTGGACTGGTGGTACTGGAATGAATCAGTGCATCTCGATACATCCAACAACAAACATCCTCGCCATGTGTGGACACCCAGATTGAAATGATCTATTCAAATTTGCAGCAAAAAAAATACCAGAGCAACACAGAACACTTGGAGACAACACCACTGTGTGTGAGCTATGTATGAGTCAAGAGGTAGACATTGGAACTGAACATCACCACTGAAAAACAGGTTGCCTAGAAAAGGGAGATGTGTATTTTCATGATTAAGGATTAAAGATTGATTCTCTCTTTCTAACTGCAGCACTTGTGTCACTATCCTTCTTATCAAAGGGCTCTGCTTTGGCATCTTAATACAAGCCAACCTCACCAATATTTAAAAGTTGCAGCTTTCCTCATTGCTTGTTTCTGCATCTGGAAAAGCATCAGTTGTGAAATTTTAGTGTGTCTTCTTGGTTTTAAAGGCACAGGAGAAATCAGTTGCGGGGTGGGGAGAGATATCACCACTTTTTAGCATATGGTTTGGTTTATTGTGCAGTATATGAGTACAGAAATGGTTAACACCCTGCAGTAAAAATGTATGCACTCTTTCTTGGCTTGATAAGCTGTTAGAAGGACTGGGTTTTCTGGTTGTACTGAACAAAGTCCAAAGTCCATTACTTAAATCTGCCTCACCAGTACTTAATCCTCAGAAGCCAAGGAGTAATTTTCACTTTACCTCAGATCTCTATTATCTTCCAGCTGGGCTGGAGATTACTAAACCCAGGTGCTGTGCACACGGAAAGAACTCTTATGCCTCTATTCTGACTCAACTATACATTTATTTTGTCATTGTTCCAAGTAGTCCATTTTTAAAACCTACTTTAAAACACATCTTGAATATGTGTGACACTACGTATCTCAGTAGCTTAGAGGTGACTGTTGCTATTTTTTATTCTTTCCCTTTGGTTTGATGAGATGCTGGATATTTAAAAACAATCCATATTATGGTCCACAGAATTGGCCATATATGTAAAATACATTAAATGCCTCTATACATGCAACAATGGCTGCCAGTCTGTTCAGCAATTCACTTTATTAAAATGCTTGTTTTGGTTATGGAAACTGTGCATTAGCCTCCCTCAACGTAGTGTTCTTTGGCAGTGCTGGACTGTAATCCCCATCATCCCCCACCTGTAGCCCAACCTGTATGGAGGGAGTCAGTTTGAAGGAACCGTGCTACATGATCTTGTTGGACAGTAAAAACCATACTCTCTTATATGGATCTGTCCAAACATTGGTCACTCACACAACACACTAATGATTTGTTAGCCATTGAGGTTAGCTTGGATTTCTTGTTAACCAAACTGTGGAGTAGCAGTGTGGTGGTAGAGGACAGAGTTGTATGTGTCCTCAGTCTGCCCTGTACACTCTGTGTCAACCAAATGCCTTGAGGTTCAGCGGAAGGTATTGTCCCATTGTAAGTCTGAAGGGAGATTCAGTTGTCAATCCAACTGGCACTGATGCATGAAACTGGAAGGCCCCCCGTTCTGTCCTGTGCCTCAGATAGCAAAATGCCTTAGTCCAGCCTTGCAGCTGATTTCATTCTCTTGCCAAGTGAGTTGGCCTCCAACTGAGTACTTCAGCTTAACTGGTCTGCAAATTAGGCAACATTCTACAGTCAGTGGATACAGTAATGTAGAATCATTGTGTGAAGGAGTATGGGGAAATGCTCTGGGATGTTTTCTGATTTTGTTCCAGAACTGATACATGAAAACTGTACAGCCTGACATAATGTTAAATCACCTTTTTGGAGTACAACTCTAGAATCCTTTGGTTATGCTGGCTTTAGGATTCTGGGAGTCCAAAACAGTATGCTTTCCAACTTCTGCCTTTTACAATGTATGTGTGTATCTTCCAAAAATTCAACTTTTCCAATCTCTGATTAAATGTCTGGTTAAGGCAGAGGTTGTGAAACTTACTTTTTTTCTGTACTATATTTGTGATGGTGCCATTAGGGCATGAGTTTGGGACCATATTCAGTAAAATGAGCAGGAGAGCTCTCAAATGTAGTAGGATTTACTTGCCATATTTTGAACTAAGTGAAACAATATACTTTACCTTCTAAATATATGTTGCCCTCAGACTCATTAGACCATTTTGTCTGGAATCTAAAATCATGCCAGTTCATCACTGATCATAACTGCTAGGAAAGGCAAGTATTATTTAATGCAGCATCACCAGTATTGCCACTGCTGTTTGATAGTTTCCTTTAAATCCTTAGTTCTTTTGTCAGAAACTAATAGATAGATTTTTTTAAAAATAGAATTTTTCAGTAAGTCTTATGTTAAAAAACGGAGAAGCAAAAACAAGACAGTGGTGTCAGCCACGCAGTCTTGGATTGCCTGTTTGCATGTCACATGTCTTCAGCAATCATTCCCAAACTGTGATACTTGGATTTCCAATGTTTCTCTGAAGTGCATGCTCCTTATTAGCATGTGGTGGAGTGAAGAAGACTGAAGGGCAAGCTAGCACATGAAGGACATATGTGGTAGTGGTGGGGTGTTTATGCTGTTTCTCAAGAATTGTTGTCAAATTCCACCACCTCCATAGATCTGTATCTTGAACAGAATGTGAAAAGTGGAAATTCAACAGGTGAAGATTTTGAAAGCCTAAGTGTTAAGAGGCATAGGACCTTGGGAGAAAAGCCTACTGACCATCATCCTGTGGAGTGGATAAAAATTATTTGGGGTTACCCCTTTCTTTGTGGCCCACTCTGTGACATGTTATTGTAAGATATACATGCATATACCACAGTATTTCTGTATTCCAGTCTTGTACTGCAGTTATGCCTATAATAATAATACAGTAATTAAAACTGTGTGCTGTCAAGTCAATTTTGACTTGTGGCAATCCTTTGCAGGGTTTTCTATGTAGAGAGTACTCAGAAGTGGTTTACCGTTCCCTTCTTCTGGGGGCATCCTGAGACGGTGCAGCTTGCCCAAGGCCACACTTCTGGGATCATCCAGATCTCTAAACCACTGAACTTTCCAGCTACAGTTTTCTCTTTAGTTAAAAACAACAACAACAATCCTGACTTGCTTCCTCTGCCTTTAAGAGAACCAGAACTTTACCAGGTGAAGCTTTTACTGGCCCAAAGATAACTACTGGAAAGACTTCACTTTCTACATTTCTGTGTGCCAGTATGCTAACTGGTGGTTTTGAACTGACCAGAACCCCAATGAGCTTCCCTTGTCCAAGTCCTGATGAAAACAGAAAGTCACTGGTGGTGCCTTGGAATGCTTGTTCTATAGATGGCAGACATAGAAGCAACGTGCTAGAGTATGATAAAGGGAAATATGCAGTGCCCTCATACACTGGGGAGGCCTCTTGAATTCAGCTAGGAATGGTCCCTGTTGAGTCATGTGCTATACAGCTGACTGCTCTCTCCTTCTAAACGTGGAGGGGCTACCAAGATCTTGGCACCCCAAATAGTTTTTATAGCCTAGACTCCCTACATTACAGTAGCCACACTCCTCCAAGGAAGGAAAACTATTATGTGCAGAGTGGCACCAGCTCCTCTGACTAGGTCAGTATGTTATTACTTTGACAACACAAGCTCCTCTTAGAACAATGGTTTTGTAAACACAGGATGTGACATACAGTTTCTTTCTGTGCTCATGGCTCCCACTAAGCTGGTGACATGACATCCATGAAATAGTCTATAGCAAATTTACAATGCAATACAATTAAAGAAACAGCAACCATGCCAGTAAATCATCATCATCATAACTGGTCAGGGAGACTGGCTTGACGCCGCGACGAGACAGCAGCAGGAGGACGGAGCTCTGTCCCCTGGGCTGAATTCTGACCTGTTTGGGACACCCCAGGGTGTTGAAACCACCCCGAAGAGGTGGTGAACTGGGGGGGAAGCCTGTTGATCACGGGGGGGGGGGGGACGGGACGGCGGTCATCCCCCTTTGATCCAGGAAACTCCCCAATCAGCCAACGGGCAGAAACAAGCAGCTAGGAAGCTTGCTTGCAAGTCGTCAGCAGCCGGCAAAAGAGAAGCAACAATCAGCTATTCAACATCAGTGTTATTATCGGGTGAGATATATTTTTACAACTAATTGCTTATGATTATCCCTGGAGAAGACAATTCCTATATACAGAAAAAAGAATCTTCTATCATCTCATCACTTATAGAGCGGCGGAAAATCTGGAGAGAGGGATAGTTGATGCAAAGAAAATAACTTAAAGATTAATGGGACATTAACTACTCATTTAAATACATTTAAAATATATTATAAGAAGCTGGGTATTAATTTGGCGTTATAAATCTTAAGAAACTTTTCTCGTAAGCTATTATCAGTTAAGCAGCAAGTCTGGAGTTATCTTTATGTTATGGCTACCTGAAGTCTTTTGGCAGAATGCCCAGAACAGTGACCTTGAGCACTCTACTGCTGTTTAAAGCTTGGAAACCTGTTTTGTATTTCCTTTTGATTTTTTCATGACTGGCTGGAACATAGACAAATTAACCCTAAAGTGGATTTTTTTAAAATTGTACTTTGGGAATCAGTATATTGGGCCAAAGTAAACTTTTTGGAACCACTTCCAGGGACTTGGAATTTCGGTTTTGGCCGATGCAGAGTTGCGGGAACTAGGCTACCAGGATATAGATACAAACACTGAATTGGACTGTGAATTTTGGGGGTTTTGAACCTCGGTTCAGGACTATTTGGCCAAAGTAGATCCTCTGAAACTGCCCCTGGAGCTGGAAGTGTTTGTGTTTGATTAGCTGGCGTAAACCTGTGGGAATTAGGCCATCAGGCCACGGATACAACCATTGAATTGTACCTTGGTACTTTGGGGGTTTAAATTTTGGTTCAGGTCTATTTGGCCAAAGCGGACTCTTTGAACTGACTCTGGAGACTTGGAATATCTGTTTGGCTGGCATCAATTTGCCAGGGATCAATCAGACCACGGATACAATCATCGAACTGGACTGTGATACTTGGGGGTTTCGAATCTTGGCTTAAGCTCTTGGGCAGCTGGAACATAATGGCACAACAAGGACAATTTTGGGATGAAACAAAATCTACCCTTCTAACAATCCTAGAAATAGTGAGATCCCACTACCAAGAGGCAAAATTATTCAAGGAACAGCTGAAGAAGAATTATAGTCAACAAAAGACAGGGAATAACGAAAAAGGAAATGAGAGTGTGCGGATGATGTATGCCAATCAAAAGAGGAGCTGGAGGAAATTAATGGGGAAAACCTAAGAGAAACAACTTTAATCTTGGATCCGAGGAGAGTATTAAGGGAAGACAAGGGGAGAAAATCAGCAGAATTAATTTAAAAAAAGCCCGGAAGATCTATTGAAGATAGACCAAGTGCATAAAGATCTAGTAGAGATAAATCAGATGCACAAAATGGTTTCAGAGGGCACGAAAGATGGCAGAATGCTTAGAGAGACAGAAACAAAAAGTGAAAAAGAAATAAGAGAGGGAATTACTTAGAAAGATGAAAAAGGGAAAAATAGGAAGGGGGCCCTTAATGTTGAAAAGCATGTATATATCTAACTTCGGGAATTGTAAAGGAACATATCCTTTATATTAAAAAGGAGAATTAAACTGAAATAAGGGAGCACTAACCAGGGTAAAGACGTAATATAGTGGGTTTTCTTTTTAGGTAATTTAAACTAGATATAAGGTTGGGGCATGGATCTGGAATTACTTTTATTAAGTATGTTATTAGAAGATCTTGAGAATATTGTACACTATGAAAGTAATATTATGATAGTAGCCAATATTATATACTAAAATACGTACATGAATGGTTTGAATGTTTGAAAGATGTCTGGAATTTGGGGGGACAACTGGGAAGATACTGAGATGTAAAAAACAAATAATTGTAAGCAAATCATGTAACACGATGTTTTGACAAGCACAAACCGAATGTAGATAGAGTGAAAAACTAATAAAATGTATTGAAAAAAAAATAACTGGTCAGTGATGGCAATGATCATGCCATCACTTTAACTACACATGCATCTGCCACTTTAACTACACATGCTTCATTTTCATGAGGTAATGCCTCATTTAATCCTGTTGAGTCAGAGTCATGTGGTTACAATCTATTGCACAGTTCTGTATACATAGGACTGAACAACGTGAAGTGCAATCAGTCTATGATCATTTAACACAGAGATGGGCAGTCTGCTAGCTACCAGGTGATGTTGGGCTGCATTTCCTCACCATTGGTAGGGTTCAGTAACAGCTGGAGGACCACATTTTGCATACACCTCTTCTAATGTTTACATAGAACAGTGGTTCTGAAACGTTGGTCCTCCAGATGTTTTGCACTTTAGCTCCCAAAAGCCCTAGCCCATGTGGCCAGTTGTCAGCACTTCTAGAAAACATCTGGTGGGCCAAAGGTTGAGAACCATGGAGCTACAGGCAGGAAGGAAAATCGCCCTTCAGGTTTGATCTGCAGAGCAATAACCCTCTGACTGGAAGGACTTAGCTCTCCTCCAATCAACTCTGCCTCCAAGGGATTCATTCACTACTGCACTTCATTTGAGTCCTCAGTTTCCGCAGGAATCCTCAAGGATTTATGCCACACCTTTATGTCTCTGCTGGGTTGTATTGTACTAGGGTGAAAATATGTTCTTTTGTTCCTGGGCTTTTCTGTTTCTTTGTTTAGCAACAATTAGCTGTGGATTTCATTGTGCAGGATGAATTCTAGGCCCAGTGTGCTGGCTGCAAAGATAATTTAGTGTCAAGCTTTACAGAGACAATTTACAGTTCTCAATCATTTCCCAGTTTCAAAGGGAGACTTGTTGATATCATGAGATAAGAAGGAAGCTACAGAGAGAGAGAGAGAGAGAGAGAGTAAGGCATCTGCTCCTTTATAACAATTCGGAAATTGAATCAGGTTAATTTCAGCTTTTTATTTATCACATGTTATGCTCCCGCTGCAGTGCTAACAAGCTCCGTTTTCCTCCAAGTACATTGAGTCAACAAGTGTGTGTGCCAATTCTGTGGATTCCTTTTAACAACTAAAAGCAGAATGATACAGCCATCATGCTGTCAGTTTGTGTGTTTAAAAAAGCTTCTCCTACTGAATATGTGTGTACTGTATTGAGTTGGCAGCCTTGGATATCAGGTTGCCAGTTGTCCAAAATTGCTTGCTTGCTTGCTTATTATACTGCCTGACTTAGTGAACCACTACTCTGGGCAGTTGACACATACAAATATGATGGTTGTGCGGGCTCAGGAATTCCGAAAGTTGTAGAAGAAACAAGTAATGTTTGCAAATAGAGGTCATTTTAAATCCATTTAAACCACATTAAAACATCAACTACAAGAACAACAAAATACCATTTGCCTAGCATATTCCTTTGTTTTAAATGGAGATGTAACATGCAGGAGGGGGGAAAAACCTGTTGAAGCTTTCCATGGCAGAGAACCAAAGCATTGTGGCCATCTCATTTGCTGCAAGTCAGATTACTATTAAAAGGACAGGGTATGTTTCATAAGCTGGCAGCCCTAGCTGTAGTAGACCAGATAGGATTTCCCTTAGTATGCCTATCCGTGTTGTTGCTCTTTGACTGGTTCCCTAGAAGGTCACTATAGATCACCGTGATGCACTTCCTTATATCACCAAGTGACCCCAAGGACACTATGATATTTTCAGTGTTTAACTTTTAAATCTGCCACCATTTCAGTGGGGAGAGGGGCTCTCTCCCTTTACAAATTGTCTAAGAAGCAGAAACCAGCAGGCATCTTTTTTTCTTTGCAGGGAAATGCAACAGTGAGGGAAAACCTTCCCATGCTTATTTCTGCCGGTATGAAAGACTTCCTTGGTGTAATGTGACCATTTGAGAAATACCATCAGGGTGGTAGGAACAGCTGCAGCTCCTAAAGAGTTCCCTGCAGTTTGAGGGACATGACTGCCCTTCCACTCCAAATTGCCTTGCCTTTCCCTTCTGCCTTTGCATATGATAAAACATTATACTGTACCGACATTTCCAACTTCAAGCCCTCTGTGTGTATTGCAAAAATCAAATTTCTTTTTCCCCCTTCTATGTTTCATTCCGACCCACCCACATAACCCACTACCCTCAATGTTGTTTCCCTCTGCATTGAGAGGAAAATGCATTTAAAATCCTCACAGAAATGAGAGAGCTTGGCAGTATAACCTATTTTATGTCAGTCAGAAACACACAGCTCCCCCACATACACTTTTTTGTCCAAATTATTCAGGCGTTGAGTGGTTAGTACTCCCCAGCATCCCAGGGCAGGGGAGACTTCTGATTGGCTGCTGCAAAAAGAAGTCTGCTTTTGTGTCTCTGTGTGTGCAGTCCAGCCAGAGCTCAGCGTTCTCATCTGTATGGGAAGAGAATTGCCATGCTCACTCACTTCCCTTACAACCTCACTAAATCACCCATCAGGCCTGGCAAGCTTCCACTGAGCCCTGCTGTGTAGATGTTTCAGCAAAGCAGCAGACGTGTTTCAGGCACATAATTTCTTGTGTGTGCTGTGGCCTGAATAAACTATGAGCCACTGCCACCGTCTCTGCCTCCTCTTCATCCTTCTTCTCGGCTGGCAACTTTGGAGCTATAAGCTGCTGTGGGAATCCATTGAGTCTCATGCCACAGTAAAATATGGGAGACAATGAGACAATTCCAGGGGAGGGGCTGTACTTCAGGGCTTAGCAGAGCATATGTTTTCCCTGTATAAGGTCCCAGATCAGGCTCTAGGCACAACTAGGAAGACATCCAGCTTAAATCTCTGGAGAGCCGCAGCAGTCAGAGTTAGCAGAACTGGTCTAGACCAGTGATTCCCAACCCTGGGTCCCCAGATGTTCTTGGACTACAACTCCCAGAAAACCTGGCCAGCACAGCTAGTGGTGAAGGCTTCTGGGAGTTTTAGACTGAGAACATATGGGGACCCAAGGTTGGGAACCTTTGTTCTAGCAGGGCCGATGGTCTGATCTAAGGCAGCAGCTATGTTCCAGGTCCTAGTGAAGAGGCAGGCAACCTGATAAGCTCCAGATGTTTTTCACTACTGTACCACTTCCATAAGACCAAGACAATATAGTCAATTGTCAGTGATTACGAAAAATGCAGCCCAATTCAGCAGGAAGGTCCTAGATTGCCTTTCCCTATTCTAGTGAAAAGTGACTTACAAAATTATCTTAGGTTAATAAGGGCATGTTAAGGATTGGGGTGTCATGTGACTCAACAAAGAAGAATTAAAAGATTCCTAAAAATCATATACCCGCACTTTAACTCCTGAGCTAAACTTAGGTCTCTTTTGGGTTGCTGTCTGGTTCTCTCATGGCCAACGCCAGAAGTGAAAGAGGATGGACAAGTTGTGTGTATGGAAATGAGATTTGGTGTATGACCTGTCCTGCTTATCTCCTCTGGCAAAAAAAGTTGCTACACAGAGGTTAGAGCTTGCAAACATTACTTGTTTATTCTACAACTTTCAGAATCTCTGAGCCCGCAAAACCATTGGGCATACTGGGAGTTATAAATCAGAATCCTATAGCTTATGTACAGTGAGATTATGTATGATGGCGTAAGTGTGGTGGTCTAAAATTAAATCACAGTGGCAATTTGATACTATTTAAGGAGATGCTTGTTTTCCTCATCGCTTGCTAATAATGTGATTTGGTGCACAATAAGGAATATAAACAGCAAGTCCTTAACTAGCAGCAGTTTGCATATGTCAAGCAATAGGATTCAGGTAATGGTATGAAAAGGTAATTTTTCCAAACTCAGCCAAGGACAACAGTCATTTTAAACAAAGTTAAAGCAATCCACAGTTTTGCAATCTGACGGTGAAATGCTCGAATATGTTAAGCTTGATATTGCCAAATCTGTATTTATCTTGCAAGGCTCTCTGCATTAGCACTTTGGACAAAATGCACTTTGATAAATTTTTCCTTCATTTTATCTCTGGGAAAGAAGGTCACATTTCACTTTCCCCAGTTACATTAAAGACACAAGATCCTTCGCAATCATACATTGAGGAATGGGAGACAAAATGCACTGTACTTAATTTAGTCTTTCTGAACCCCAGACATGAACCAAAACACAATCAACATTTGGTATGGTCACTTCTCCAAATTTTATGATTGAGTTCTCAAATTAAAAAAACAAATAAAATGCATTTTAGAGGGAAATGATAAAAAACACATTAACATTCATGAGAAAAGTATACTAAAATGCCTTACATGAAGAGAAATTACTTGCAAGTATGCATGCATTAGGCATAACTGCATAAAAGAATGGGTATGTTAAGAGAAACGCACACAAAAATGGGTATTTAGATTCCTGTGCATCTTCATTCTGAACCTTTTGGAAAAATGCTCATGAACTGATGTAAAAACATGACAAAACAAAATCAAGATTGGAAAAATGCAAAACTGAAGCTATAAGCAGACTTTGGAGATAGCCTGTAAGTAGAAGAGAAAAATCCTCAAATAATGAAAATACCAGGGTGGCACAGCAAGAGTTTTCCACATCTCCAGGAGTTTCCAGATTAGCTTGCTTCGTTTCGTGCTTTCAATTGTAATTAACGTCCCTCTCTACTGTCTCTTCCAGGCATTAAAGCAATCAGAAATGGTTGTCTCATCCATTCACACCTAAGTGTGATGTGTGTGTGCATATGTGGTACAAAATTTTGGGAGGATATCATACAAAGGAAGGCTGCTATACTTTGAAAATGGCATTAAATTATGTCAGTAAATGTGTAGCTGCACAAGCAGCCTGTGCAGTGATTATTTTCCTTCACCGCCTCATTTTCCATGAATACAGCCACTAAGATTTTTATGCTCCCCAAGCTTAACTTTATAGCTTCAGACTTTCAGGTAAATATAGAAAGCAAATCCCCTATTACTGTCGTTCCACACCAATGTACGATAGTCTGGTGTTGATTAAAAATGTATCTCAACAGAAAATTAACATTTCAATCCAAATCCTTTCATGGTGTAACAACTACAGAGGCTGCCTCCAAGCTGTTATAGCTGTTTAATCTTACCTAATTCAGTCAGAAAGGAAATGGAAGCAGCAGGAGGATTTTTCAGCAGAGGGAACGAGACCGACTTAACCATCCATTCTTTCCACTGCATTTCAAAGCACAATGGATGAGACATATTTATTGTCTAGGAACAAGAAAATGCATGTACAAGGTGCCTTTGAATTCAGCAAAATGTTAGCTTTTCCAGGTGCTTAGCATTATGTTTTTCTGGCAGGGTACCTATCTGCTTAATTTGAACAATTGTTTCAGTGTATTGTTAGAATTCAGAACAATAAGGCTGACCAGTTTGCAAAACTGGCTCCAGTCCCTTTTTTCAAATGTCCCCTCCCTCTGCTGTATATTTTTATCAGTTCAAAAATGAGGTAGCAATAGGATCTTTTCCATGGGTTTCACAGCGGACGGCTGGAAATATTTACAGATGGAAGGCAAATCCCATCAACATAAAAACCAATATGAGATCTGCATGTCCTCAGAATGATAGAGATAGTTTACCATAAATAAACAACAGCAGTCATTATATGATATTGTCTCACAAAGGAATACGGGTACATTTTAACAAATCTGAAGAGGCAAATGCAAAGGAAGATTCAAGGCAGACTTAACTATTGTGTGGAAAGCCTTGAAATCAAAACCTGTGAGACATTCTGAACATCGCTGAGGTCCTGGTCACATGATGGGAATGTTTTCTAGTTATCCCCCAGTTAGTTTGTTGCTTTTTTTTCTGGTCACACAATGCAGAAACAAGATCGAGATTTTCCCAGCCAGCAGTATAACTGCAGAACATTTCCCCATTGCCAGGAGCGTTATGTTATTTTGTACCTTTGTTGTACTGGTGCCTTCCTTACTGGGATTGCCTGTGTGCACACCCTGCCTTGCTTCTTTTCAGAATTGAAGCCAGGAAGGTGGCTGCCATTACTGCGGCATGCACATTATTATTATTATTATTATTATTTTAAATCGTGTTTGATACATTGATACGTTGGTAAAAGTATGTCACCATTACATTACTGGTGAGTAATATTTTTTTTTAAATTCCATGGGAAGATACATGGAAAGTTGATATGCCATTGTTACCAGGAAGAGGTAATCACCAGCATTGCTGCGCAGATAGCCTGAGTCTATTGTGTGCAATGCATTTCTGTAGCCAGTGCAACAGAGGACACTTTCCTAAACAGAACCCGCTTCCCGATCAACGTTTCCTCTAATTTCCAACCCCCCATGTGCAAATCTCCCCCTCCTGCGTGGGGTTCCATTGCAGCCGTAACGAAAGGGGCTGGAAACGATCACTGTGGGTGCACAGGGAAGGAGGAAAGCTGTCCGGGGGGGGGGGGGGAGTCAAGCACACTCATGAAGTCACACACCTTAGAGGGGGCCTTGTTTCTGATATAGCGATGTATCAATAAATATTATTTGTTTTTAAATATATAAATCAAGGGGCTAAATTGTCCCTTGAAGCAAGAGAGAAAATAAACTGGTACCATGGTGTAGCCAGCAATAACAATCACAGAAAGGAACTAAACAAGCTCATTTATAGGGTTCAGGGATGAGAAGAGTCTGGGGTAGGACAAGCACATGTCTTTTCCTCCATATGGGGGCTCCATTTCTAAATGTGAACTGAGCACCATATAACCCTATATATATATATATGCAGAATGGTTTGTGTTAAGGCTGTTGTTGTTTTGACTTGTATGGAGGTGGGTCATGCAGTGAAGTTTTGGCAGACTTTTCAGCAGTCACTTTTATGAAAAAGACTAGATAAAATTATTTTAATCCATCACTATGACATCTTCCAGACATCTTCCACATTAAGTATACAACAAAATGATAATTACAAACATAACTGTTAGACGTAATCAATAATAACTACTATAATAATGCCCTACTGGACACCATTTAATTTGAAAGCCTGATATCATCGCTGTTATTGTATTAACATGCCTTTTTTAAATCAGAAATTTCTCTAATTTAATATCTCTGTAAACCAAGCAATGCTAGATAAATAGACACATGTATACCTATATACCTAAATACATATGCATACATTTTATGATCGATTATCAGTAGCATTCATCTATTTGAATATGAATATAGATTTAATTATGCATCAAGTACTTGCATGTCAACCTGCATAATAGTATTTAGCCTTTTTTTAAAAATAGCTTCAAATTACAATCTCTTTTTACAAGGCCCAGTTCTCATCACAGCATATGGTTTCAAAATAGAACTGTATATTAAGATGAAGGTAGATGGAAGCATTTATTAATTAATTTATTTAAAATATTTTTACCCCGCCTTTCTCCTTGAAAAAGGATCCAAGGCAGCTTACAAACAATGAAAGACAACATTTAAAGTTGAAAACAAGGAGTGTACAAACAGTGGTTACCATCACTGAAAGACAGTATTTAAAACTATGAACAATGAATAAGGAGGCCTCTTACAATATTAACAGGCAATATTAAGGCAAAACACAAAAATGGAAAACACAAGTAGTACTAAAATCCATTCAAAGCAATAACGTAAAACAATCTCAAAAATCACACACAGGTAGCTGGTTTACTGAGGGAAGGCTTGCCTGAAGAGATAGGTCTTTGCCTTCTTGTGGAAGCATAGCAAAGATGGGGCCAGTCTGGGAACAGCAACAGAGAAGGCTCTCTCCTGTGTCCCCTTCAGACACACCTGTGAAGGTGATGGGACCGAGAAAAAGGCCTCTCCTGATGATCTTAACACCCGAGCTGGCTCATAATGGGAGATACAGTCTTTGAGATAGCTTAGACCCAGGCCATTTAGGGCTTTCTAGGTTAAAGCCAACTATTTAAATTGTGCCCGGTAACTGATTGGCAGCCAGTAGAGCTGCTGTAACAGGGGGGTTATGTGGTCCCTGTAACCAGGCCCAGCCAGCAATCTGGCTGCTGCATTTTGGACCTGCTGAAGTTTCCTGGCGCTTCTTGTGGGGATCGCCCTTGTGGCTGTGTTTGTTGTGGCCCTCACAAAGGTTCTCTCCCTCTTGGTTCCTCTCGCTGTTACCAGGTATTATTTTCTTAATACCACCTCTGAGTGTTAGACACATATGCTGCCACATGCAAGGCTTATTGAACTACAGAATCAGTTGGTTTGAATAACAGATAACCTTTTATTATTAATCATTTCACAAAGTAAATCACGTAGTCACTGTAACGGGGGTTTGATTAAGTTTGGATAGGACAGGACATATATTCAGGCTTGTGTTACATATTTTCAATCACTTAATATCTATATTATTCTAGGTGTTCTCATTCCTGCTTGTTCATTCTAATAACCTTGTTCTTAATTCACTTTCCTAACTCTCTATTCAGATCACTCTAATTCTTCTCTTCTCTCTAAGCTCCAACTTCTCAACTGTCTCTCTCAGGTTCCAGCTGTCTAACTGTCCCCTTGGTTCCGCCCCTCCTGCTCTATCCTTGGCTCCTCCCTCTAGAGCTCCTGTGACTGACAGGCAGGAATGACGTCACCTGTAGGCATTTCGCCACACTTTCCATTGCAGGCCCCACATAGAGCTCATTACAGTAATCCAGCCGGGAAGTAACTAGGGCGTATATCAGTGGCCAGATCAGAACTCTCAAGAAACAGATGTAGCTGGTGCACTAATTTTAGTTGTGCAAAGCATAGGTTATGTTTACTTGCTTGTTGGCAGTATTGCTTGAAAGGTCAGAGTTTTTTTAGGCATGTGAGGACCAGAACAACTGCTGAAAAGTGAATAAAAAGTGGAAAAAAGAATATGGCAGAAACCCACACTTTTTACAGTGAAAAGGCTTCAACATCCTCTGTTGTTTTTACTGGACCAGACTTAACACAGCTGCCATCTAAGATTTTTTTTTCACACCTTCTAGGAGAGCTTAGAAAAGTTACTTTTTGGGGAGCTACAACTTCCAGAATATCTTACCCAGAAACCAACAATTTCTAGCAGAGCTTGGGAAAAAAATATTTCTTCCAAGCTCTGTGTCCTACAGACAGTTTGCAGGCTGAACTGATGGGTTTTTGCAAAAAGGATTCCAAGTGATGAGCCACTGCAGAGAAAAGGCCATTGTGAACAGACATCAAACATCACTATTCTCAAGAGCTCTGCTTACACAGAAGTCATAAACTGAGTGTTGGCTTAAAGAAACTGGCCTGAAAAATAATGGCACCACATGACCTTTGATTTCTCACTTTCCTAGAAGCTGTTTTGTCCTCGTTTTATATCTAAGAGGAAGGTGTTGGCCCTACAAGAATGGAATCAGTACAGCAGAAAGGAGTAGAAGGTGAGGGAAGGCAGAAAAGATGGTTTAGCCAATATAGATGCACATTTCTTCATTCAAGCACAGCTCTACTCACAGGTTAAATCAAGCAAGTTTGAATTAAAAGTATTCTGAAGTTCTTTCTTTGCAAATGTATTAATCATTGATTAGGGCTCATTCAGACGGGCATTTTTCCTGCTGTTTGGTGTGTTGTGGGTGTGGCTTGGTTCACTCTTTTTTCTGGCAACTATATGACAACTGCACCAATTTGCCCCAAATTGGCCCCCAGGACACTCCAACCCACACCTTTTTGAGCCTGTCTCAGGAGCTTCTACTGTTTTTTGTACAAACTGGTATGCTCTAGTTTACTTCATTTCCAGTATGGGCTATCCAGCCTCACAGCTATCAAAGCTACCAAGGCTCCTTGTGGTTTTAATTTCTGGTATCATGAAGTGGCTTAATAAACAAAGTACTTAAGGATATTGGCTAATTTAGCACTTCACCTGTCTGACTCTGCATCTGCTAGAACATCGTTGATGCACTGAATCACTTAGATTAAATTTTAAAATATTTTTTCTTTGCCTTTGTGTGAAGTGCAGGTAGTTTCTCAATTGGCACTACAGACAAGGGAAAAATAAATTTTATCTAAATGACTCAGTGCATCAATGTGGTCTAGCACAGGTGTAAATAATAATTTCATTTCCCCTGCTCCTCCACAGAGGAGTAAGAAAACTGTTTAGTTGATAGTGGAAGGAGCCAGAGGGTCACTTGAGGTCAATATACCATTTGGACATGAGGATCACACCAAATGGCATATCACTCCTCCCCCTGACTTCCAATGACCCTATTTACACTGCACCACCTGCACCAAAAGGGCCAGTGTTGTGGTCAAGTAAAGATGGCGGTTCTTATTTTAATTTGTTACTCATTATTCTTAGTTATTTTACAAAATGTCAATTTAACAAATAGTTAGCAAACAAATTTGCTGATTTCTCATGATGCTTTAAATTAATGGATTAATTTTTAATGAGTTAATATTAACATAGATATATCCAAACTCCCATCTTTCCTTTCCTCCAGGAAACTCTAGGTCCCTCCTCCTGTCCATTTTATTCTCACAACAACCCTGTGGGGTAGGACAGAGTGAGAGGCAGTGATGGCCCAAGGTAACCTAACAAGTATCGTAGTTCAGTGGGGATTGGAATCTGGATCTTCCAAATCCAGTGTTCTAATATTGCATCTCTCTGGCTGTGTGTTTTCTGCTGCTTGGTTTTAACCGACTGAGCTATTGCCATCGTGTCCTGGTTGTGGGCTTCCCAGATGTATCTCATGGATCACATGTGAAACTGGATGCTAGCCCAGAGGGACCAGTGGTCTAGTCCAGCAATGTTACTAAGGAAGATTGGAGCAACAAATATATTTGTATGCATCATTCCTATTCGCATGATCATCGACATTTTGAAATAACCTTTCCCCATGCAGGAACCTCTAGATCAGGGGTCTCAAACTCAATTTACCTGGGGGCCGCTGGAGGCAGAGTCTGGGTGAGGCTGGGCCGCATCAGATTTTCCGCCAAGCAGAGCAAGAGCCCAAGGAAGCCGCCCAGGAGTTTCCTTAGCCTGGCTGGGGTTCCAAGGAGGAGGAGGAAGAGGAGGAGGGGTGCGCGAGCCCTCGTCGCCCGGCCACGACCCCCTCCGGCTCCTTCTTCACCACCACCAGCAGCAGCAGCAGCAGGACGAAGAAGCGGAGAAGGGAGGGAGTGCCGGCAACCGCCTAGCCGGGGGGGAGGAGGGCACGACATAAAATTTAAAAAAAACCCTCACAGAATTCGCCTTGCCAAAGGAGAAAAGCCCCCACTGGTACCCGTGAAATTAAACAGAACGGGGCGGGGGCCCCCACAGGTGCACGCGCACGCACACAAACACACACACACACAGAGGTCCGGCAACCTTCCTCTGAGGGCCCCCCTCAAAAAAAGGCGCACTCAGCAGCAGCAGCTACCCCCACCACGACAGAGGAGCAAACTTTGCGAGGCGAGCCCAGGCAGCCTCCAGAGCCGAGGCGGCTGAAGCAGGACGAAGAGGAGGAGGAGGAAGCACCGCCGGGCGCTGAGATGGCTGCTGGCCGGGCTGGTGCTGGGGGTGCCAAGAGAGAAAGAGAGCCAGAGAGCCGCTTCCCCGGAAGAGGCGGCGGCGGCTGCAGCTGCTGTTGGCGGCTTGGCTCGGGCGCTCGGGGAAAAGGGCCGGCAGCGCACCTTGCTCGCTGGCTCTCCCCCAAGACAGCGCCTCTTCCACCCTCCATCCGGAACTGCAGCCTGCCAGCCGGCAGACAGGTGGGCTGGCTGGCAGGCTACAGTTCCGGATGGAGGGTGCAAGAGGCGCTGTCTTGGGGGAGAGCCGGCGAGCGAGGCGAGGCTTTTTTTGACTCTTGACAGCAGAGGACATGTGGGCGCTTCAGGGGGGGCAGGCAAGGCGGGGGCCACAAACTATCATCCGGCGGGCTGCAAATGGCCCGCGGGCCGCATGTTTGAGACCCCTGCTCTAGATGTATCAGACTACAACTCCCATCATACACAGAGAGGACAGCTATATTTGCTGGGAATGCTGGGAAAAGTATGATGAGAATTGGAATCCAACACATCTGGAGGGCCTGAGTTGGAGGAAGCAGTTCCAAAAGTTTAGTGAGCTAGGGCTTATATTTTCAAAAGTCATGCTGATTCCTTTTCAGGAAGACCTGTCCTCCTATACTGGGATGGACAACTATATTCCTCCAGTTGTTTCTCAGACTGCAACTCTATGATTCCTCACTATTGGCTATATCTTCTAGGTCTGAAAGGAGTTGTACTGCAATAAGTTCCAAAGAGCAACCATCACCCACCTGTGTTCTACAAGCCTGATAGGTTTGCCTTCAGTAATGTCTATCAGAATATGGCCAATGTGCTTCATTTTTTTCCTTTCCATTCCAAATAAAGCAGAATTTTCCATATACTCAATGGTGGGAAATGTGAAAGGAATAAGAACATTCCAACAGTTTTACCATAAGGAGATGATGGATAAATGCATACCGACAATGATCCCAGTTTACACATATTACTCCACACTTATTACATGGGATACAGCTCTACACTTTTGATTTGATGTTGTTCAAATACACCCCAAAGGAGGCAGTCACTAAGTAATGTGGTAAACATAATTGTTAAGACAGTAATGCTAACACTTGAGTGTTGCTGTATTTGAATGGCACAAGGAACGGTCTGTGACTGTACATTAGAGAAGGGGATGTGAATGAACTGAAGAATGGCAAACTGCTGAAATGTTCCAAGCAACTGGATGGAATAAAACAGAAGAGAGAGAGAGAGAGAAACCCACAGGAAAAACATAAAGAGCTCTGCTGTAAACAAACAGGATATTATAGCCCCAGTAATTTGGCCTGTGGAGCTGCACACAATGAGAATCCACATGCTGTGCAGTTCATAATATGAACACCTTGAAAAGTGGCACATTATGCATGCAACCATTATGCTGTGGCTGGAAAAGATGAGGAGGAGCAGTAACGTAGTTACAAGCTCACAAGGGAGCTAGTGACTTGCAGACAGCAGTAAACAGTAACTTGGAGCAATTAAGGTCCAGTTTTAGACTTTGGACAGTGGGTAAGCAAGTATAGCCTTGCTAGCTCCCTGTATCCTTCTGCCTGATTTCAAAATACCTCTGCAAGGAATCAGTCCAAGGATCTGCAAGAGCAATCTGGCCCTTTGCTAGCGGCTTAGTAGGTGAGAAGGAGGAAAAGGAGATTGAGAGAGAATAGCATGGAGAAGAATGAGAAAAGAACATGGCAGAAAAAAGAGAGAGAAAGAGAGAGGACATAGACTCATTTACTGACAGATTACCTCCAGAGGCATGTGGCCTTCAACATCCCTGATTTAGAGAACAGAGATCTCAAGCAGAGAACATTCACATGGGAATCCATGCAGCTCTCAGAGAAGAGAGGGGGGAATGAGGTAGGATTTTCAGATCTCATAGCACCAGCTAGGGTCTCCAGGAAGAGTTATATTTCTCTGGATCTCCCAACGAGAGAGACAAATCTCAGGACATCTGGCACTAGAGAAGGATAAAGCTTAGTTGGTGGCTTTGAAGCCTTCTCCACTCATCCCCAGCTGTTGCCAGAGCTCAGGGGCTTGGCACAAAGATGTTTGCATGTGTGTTTGCTGCTGCCCTCCTAACCCTCATCTGTCCCACATCTGCAACATCACAAGGTCCACTCCCTCTGCCCACCCCCACGTTTTGTACCCCAAATGTCAGGGAATGTGATACTGTTGATCTGGTAACCCTAGGGGGAAGAGGAGGATGAGAACAGCTTTTTCTAACTGTACCTTAGGTTCTAAAAGAGCCAGAGGAGGTGGGTGTGGGTGTGAAGTAACTAAGGTTTGTTTACCAGGCTAAAGGTCGTACAACAACAGCTGCATAGCTGCATCATTTTGCCTACACTCAGAGTTATCCTACCGTCCCAATTCCTGCTTTTCCTGTTCTCTAATATTATAGCTTCCAGACCAGCACTACATTTAAAGAACACCACACCAAATGGCTAGGCAGTAGATCAGGTCTGGTCTACCTTCATGGCAGAATGAGGAGGCACTGTGGAGCCTTACACACCTTATATGGCTATTACCCAGAAGTGAGTCAGGACACATGCAGAAATATATCAACTTCAGAAGGACTTCCTGGCCCAGGTAAAATTCACACCTAAACACTCAATCTTTTATACTAATTTCTGTCTAGTGACCAGCTGGCTGGATAGCTCAGTGAATTAGGTATATGGCAGTGGAGTCAGAGATTGTGAGTTAAAAAGAGTGAGCCTGAGTGGACTTGGGCAAGCTGCAGAGTCCCAGGGTGTCCCCCAGAAGTAAGGAATGGCAAACCACTTCTGAGCACTCTGTATCTAGAAAACCCTGAGAAGGGTCACCATAAGTCAGAATTGACTTGACAGCACGTAATTTAACAATCTAGTGACATTACTTAGTGGTGGGCAGGATCAACCCAAATCCTTAGGGTATTTGTAACATGTTTTTAAAAGAGGGGCTCCTTCAAGTGACAAAATACTTTTGTTTTTCATAGCATGTGTTTTTTCCATCTATATATGCATATGTTAATCATTTAGCAGCTAGAATCCTGTTACTTACACCTACCAATGTGAACCTACTAGTGCTAATCTCAGCTGCAAATTGCCACTAGTTAAAACATCTGTCACACACCAGAATAAGTTAACATGGCATGTGACAAGAAATGCAAACACTGACTTCTTAACTAGCAGCAATTAGATGTAGGACTGAACTAGCCATGACGAAGGCAGCCATACCGATCCCCCTGGCACAAGGAATCAGGAACTCACTTGCTTTCCATGTTGAATTAGCAAGGGTTCAAAACTACGTGGGGAAGGCCAGTCATTAACAAGGATGGCAACTGTCCTCTCCTGCTGATACTGTGAGCTTAGCCAAGTGTCTGTGGTACACACAAAAAATAATCCTATACACTTTAGGGAGAAAAATCCTGTCAGTATTTCTCTTGGTGACGACAGTGGGTGGAAAAGAGATCTAATAATAGGAGCAAGAGTCAGCAGAGCAGAAAATGGCAGTGCTGACGAAGCAAGGGTCTAATGACAGAGATGGATACAAAGGTAGCAGCCGCAACGGCCATTGTTCTAACACCCTGAGACTTCTGCTTCAGCAGTTCCTGTTTCAGAGTTTTGAATTTCTGGTTAAATTCCTCTCTGTGTGCAGCAGAAGTGCAGGGACTCACAGAGCAGAATAGCTTCAGGGTCTCCAGAGTAGTCCACCCCTTTTTCTCATTAACTGGCATTTACAGTCCCAATAACGCACTCTAAGACATTTGTAAGGAGCAATAATAAAATATTTCACTTACGTACGGTGAATAGATAACAGCAAGCTAAAAAGCATGGCTGCTTTGAACAACAGGTCTCAACAGACGTGCTGACTGCTTCAACAGACTAAAAGAGGGAAAGAGCAAAGAGGCAGAGATCTCTTTGAATTCAGAGGCAAGAAAGGAATGGTTACTGCTGGATAGATTAACAGTCACACCAGACCAGGTCATCCCAATCCTACCAAACACAACATGCGAGATTGCAAAAACCCCAACAGTTCCTAGCAGAGATCTCAAGGAACAGCAAAAACAGCAGGAGGCTGCAGGACAAGGTACAGAGGCTGATTTGTGACGAGAAGCAGTTGAAGGTAGGGGTATGTGGGATTTCAATCTCAGGTCAGCTCACTTGTGCTAAGAATTTCCCAGAATTCTCAAACATCTTCATATTCAGGATGTAAAAACTTTAAGTTTCTGATTTTGTTTTTAACTGAATGTGGGAAAACTAGAAATTGACAGATTCCTCAATCCAGGCCTCAGGCTTTGAGTGGTGAACTATTATAATTCTAGATGTCAATCCCTGTCTATTCAGTCTTGTAAGTATTGAATTGGGGTTATTATCTCTCCCCCCCCCCCCGAGACACTTGTCATCTTTAACACCTATTTCAGATGTAGGTACCACACAGCCCTGTCTATGTCAGGAATACAACATCTACGCTGTAGAGGTATGGCAGCTTGATACCACACTGCCCTGGCTCCATCATATGGAATCTTAGAATGTATAGTTTGGTGAGGGCATTGGAATTCTCTGCTGTAGTTCACGGACGGTCACTAGAGTGCTCTAGTAAAGAATTCTAAGTTCCCTACCAAACTACAAATGCCAGGATTCCACAGGATGGAATCATAGCAGTTAAAATGGCATCAGACAGCTATACTAGACATGGGCTGTTCATATTCATGTACCTGGGGATATGAATATGAATGGCAGAACCACAAGTGCCATGGAGGTCCATTCCCTCCCCCCAGAACCAGATGGTTCACCCACTGGTTGCTGTGTGGCGCTTGGTTCCTTTGTCATCATCGTGCCAATCCAGGAAAGAGCCCAGCCGGCGCTTCCCTGCCCCCCTCCCCACACACACAGAGCCGACCACTCATCAACTGAGAGGGAGATTCCCTGTCCCACCTCCTCACTGGAATGGTCAGCTGTGCGGGGAGGCAGGGAAGTGCTGGCTGGGCTCCTTCCAGATTGGCGTGACGACGACGACGAAGGACCTGAGCAGCGCATGGTGACAGGTGAGTGGACTGGCCAGTTCTAGGAGGAGGGCATGCGTCTCCATGGCACCTGTGGTGCCACAATTCATATCCGTATCCCCAGAGATACGAATATGAATAACCCGTGGCTGAACTGTACCAATGTAATGCAGACATGCTCTAAGCATCATTCCAGGATATAGCCAGTACAAATGATGGGAGAAATTTGCTTCAGTTCATTTTTGAAGAATTTACCTAAATTGTCAAATTTTTTCCATATTTTGGGATGAAAAGACCTTGATATTGAAAAAAAAAATTAGATGCAGAAGAAAGTGATAGCAGGTTTTCCCATTCTAAATGGGAAGAGAAGTTCATCCATGGAACTTCTATTATTTATTTATTTATTTATTTATTTTCCTATTTCTTTCCATCTTGAATAACTCTATTACTGATGTTTAAATGTTGTTATATTTTATATTGTTATTATATGTGTTGGAAGCCGCCCAGAGTAGTCAGTTGACTAGATGGGCGGGGTATAAATGCAATAAAAAAATAAATAAATAAAACAGATTGTGTTGGAGGATGGTGGGTTCTTCTTTATTGGAGGTAAATCACAGCTATCTAAATCAACCCTATAAATGACCACAATTCTGTGAGTCATGGGACTAGATCTCAGCAGCCCAGCAATAATAAAGTTCAGTTTAACAACTGTTGTTCAGTTTCTGTTGTTAGATTTATGATTAGGATAGGTCATGTGATGAAATGGAAGTCGTTTCTCCTACTTCTTGATACAAATAATAGCAGTGTTGGCCACTCAGGAATAGAATCAGCTTTGCTTCTTTAAATGACAGCTTCCTTTCCGATGATCTGTTCAGCAATGAAAAGCTGTGACAACTTAAATGAATTATGCAGCCATTGAAAGGAACAAACCGGATGGCACATCTCACTAGGAAGCAGTCTGTGCCTTTTGTTGTAAGAGCACTCTCTATTTTCTCAAACAATGACTTGATGTCTGAGCCATGGACCCATGTGGTTGCTGAGTGAGTAAGAAGCCAAGATCCTGATCTTTTTGTTGCTTTTTTTTTTTTTCATTCAGGAAGCAGTGCAACATTCCTAGCCTAGGATTCATACTATATATATTTCTGGAATGTGAAAATGTGATATGTTACTATGTTGTGTTAAATATGTAAACCACCTTTCCTGATCTCTTTGGACAAATCCAGTATTCCTCAGTTTGGTGCCCTCCAAATGTTTTGGCACTCAACTCCCATGATCCTTCACATTCACCATGTTAGGTGAAGCTGGTGAGAACTGCCATCCAAACCAGCTTGGAAGGAGCCATGTTGCAGAAGGGTAGACTAATATAACAGCAAGCCAAATTATATTTGGTGATAATGGCTGGATGTGTCCAAGCAGAGAGAGAAGGAGAGAGAGAAAGACAGATTCAATATCCCAGATTTCTTAAGGCAGCTCACAATAAAATTCAATGAACTACATACAGTTAAAACATAAAATAAGTCAAAAAACTAACAAAATAACTTAAAACACACTTATTCCCCTTTTGTCTATTTGCATGCTTTGGGGTTTTTCCTCTTGTTCTTTTTTTGATTTGAGCAAAAGAAACAAATAATTTTAAACAATTAAATCCCACCAATAAAAGAAGGCAAACCACCTTTCTAATTAAAGACCCCTTCTGTGGCAACTGAGTCCTGTTGCCAAAAGCCTGCCTGAAACAAAAAGATTTTGGCCTCCTGGTGGAAAGGCAAAAAAAGAAAGAACCCAAACAGCCTCCCTCAGAAGGGTTTCACAGCCTTGGAGCAGGGACAGCCCCCCCCCCCCAAATCCTTACCATTGTGCCTCTGAGGATGGGGGAGCTAAGAGAGGGACTTTCAAAAGATGTCATATGTCCATTTAAATAATTAAACTAGCACAGACTGAATTTTGAGGGCAAGTCTATGTGTGATGCTCAGCTGTGCAGTTCTAGAGGTCCCACATATTTTATTTTATTTTATGGAAAGCAACCTCAGAAGCTGTAATCAGAACAGGGTGTGTGTGTATGAGAGAGTGAGAGTAAGTGTGTGTGTGGGGGGAGAGAGGTGGCATTTAACCCTTTCCCTTCTTTATTGTCTGCACAGAATTAAACACCCCCACACACCTCTTCCCTGTGCACAAAAGGTCCTTTTCTTCTAGTTTTTATTCCTTCCCATGGGAAGCAACTGGAGACCGGGAACAGGTATTTTGAGTATAAGAATGTAACTGCTCTCTTGGATCACTCTGCCCCCTTTCAGTCACAGCCTTTGAGGTTGCCATGCCTTTTAAAAAAGGAAATGAGGGAAGTGCACAAGTGTGGGTCCTCTGGAGTTTTGCCTCCAATCAATCAATCAATCAATCAATCAATCAATTCTATCTATCTATCTATCTATCTATCTATCTATCTATCTATCTATCTATCTATCTATCTATCTATCTATCTATCTATCTATCTATCTATCTATCTATCTATCTATCTATCTATCTATCTATCTATCTATCTATCTATGCCTATTCTGATTTGTCACACCGCTTGGAAAGCTAAATGTGGCCAATTGCAGGCCTGTCAACAGAGGTTGTTGCTTGCTTAGTGTAATCTGGGGGAGCGAGGGGGTGGGAAGAGGTGCACAACTTAGCAGAATTTTGGTGTGAAGTGAGGGGAAGCCGCAGCTGTCTCCGCTGGACCAGACTGCAGCTCAAGGAACCATGAGTCCTTGTGCTTTTGCAGGATGAACACCATTCATTCTTTCCTTGATCTTCTGCTCTCTCTCTCTCTTTAAACAGCGCGATGCTCAGTCGTGAAACACAGCAGGCTGTTGGTTGCTCTGAAAGTGAGGACAACAGCACTGTGGCTTACAGAATGGGGCTTTGTGTGTAAATGCAGGAGAGACCTGGCACAGACATGCCCGATCTGTTTGTGAGGGTGGGGGCGGCAAGCCAAGCAAGAAGGACAGCTTTCTCATTCTTCAGTACAGGGGTCAGTTAGGCCCTCTGAGGGGAAGAGCGGCTGAATAATCTTGCTGGCTTGTGTATAGACAGACTCATCATAATTTTGAATGAAATTCTAGAATGGGGGCAGCTTGTGGATGGGAGATAATGGGGGGGGGCCTCAACCCAGTATTTTAGGGAGGCATCCCTCTAATTTTGTTATGAGATACTCGTAGTCTGGAATGCCCTTTGACCTGTCTGCCTTAACTGTACAGAAACTCTAGCTCAGAGTGTCTGTACACTCTTAAAATATTTCCAGTGATTTTTAACATACAAAGTGCTAGTCACTGTGAAAGGAGGTGAGCTACTGAGACTTAAACTGTTCTCTCAACTTTCTCTGTGCGGTTGTTGATTCTCCCTCATGCTCTGCTAACCATAAAAGGAATTAACCAAATTCTCCAACACTTACAGTCAAGAGTGCATTTGTTACATGCATCTTTGCATCTAATATATGTTGAAAAAAATACAATCTTCCACATTTGTTCTTTAACACTGGGTGTGTCTGAGGAGCATGCTCTGTATCTGAACTCAGATTCCCATGTCTTAGAGTCTTTAAAATCAGCCTATCCTTCTTGCCACTTCCTTTTTAGCTGCTCTTTCTCTTACCTCCATTTTCTACTCTCCAAAGATAAATATGTGGAAATGGAGTGCTATGCAGTATATACGAATGAACAAAACTATGAACTGCAAATAGAAGTTAATTTCCCCTAACCAAGAAGCATCCAGATTGGACATTTGCTTTTTCCTTGGGAAAGGTTGAGACTGGGCGTATCTCACCTGGTTTTCAGTGCATTAAAAAGAGAATGATCAAATTCAAAATTCTTCTGCAAACATACAGAGGGTTTTTAAAAAGAAAAAATTACTAATGATATCTGCCATGGAGGGGACTTTTTATGGCTAAGGGAAAGCTAGGAAAACTCCTGCTTGCTGGGGATTCTGGGTGCTGTTGTCCAAAACAGTAAGTTTCACCCCATTCTGCTTTTACATCTGTATAATACAGGATACACAGTAGTATCCTGCGGAAAAAGTATTACATGGCTGGCAGTACTACATTTTGTGTGAGAGAAAAATATTTCCAGTCCCTTATTGGATTACTTTATATGAGTTATTTTCATAACATACATAGTTTTAAGAATTATTATTATACATTTTGGGTTTTTAGAATATGATTATATATATAATATATATATGAGGGTATTTTAAGGGTATGATTATATATTTTGTGTTTTAAAGTAAGTTGTAATCTGCTTTTTGATGGTGTGATTCAAAAAGTGTACACCTCTTTTTGGACCTTGTTTGCTACTCTGTTTTCCTTATCTGCAGCTGCCTTAACACAGTTTTCCCTGGTCAAGCTATCTTCTTCCCCAAGTGACCCCAACTAATATTGTGTCCATAATATAAGGAAACTAATTTGAACTATGTGCTGGTGTCACAGGGAGCAAAAGAAGCTCATTTTCAGCAAATGCAATGAAACTATTTTTAACAGAAGTCACTGGAACAGAGGTTCATTCATTCATTCATTCATTCATTCATTCATTCATTTCTATCCCACTTTTCTCACCAAAAGGACCCAAGACAGCTTTTTCAACAGTAGATGTTTATGAAATATGAGACACATGCACTGTTGGCCCACATATGCATGCATGTGTTCATGCATACACACATACACATATGCACACCACATACACACATATTGTGCATGGAGAAACATCTATATCTTGCAGATACACCTGCTACTGAGAAATGTGTATCCTGCCTAGAGGACATCACTGGGATGTTGGCTGAACCCACTGCTAGTCCTTGCTGGTCCTGGTATCAAGAACAGGATTTAATCCCATCCGTCAACTTTATCTGAAATAATAGTCTTTGTTACATATATTCAAGAATCAGTTTCTATTGTAGTCGTGTTCCTGTCTTCATATTCTGATCACTTTAAATTGTGAGAGAGACCTGGAAATTCACACACAGACACACACACAAAATGTTGAAACATTTTCAGTTAGAGGTTGCCTTTTCCCAGCGGAGGAGGGGAATCAAGGAATACCTTTTTTCCTTTGTATTCTGTAAAATGGTAGGCTTTCTACTCCTTCATATAATAGTTGAAGAAATCTGTCTCTTCTTTTAAACCTTGCATGGTTGATGGAGACACAGGAGAGGGCCTTCTCTGTGGCTGCCATAGGTTATGGAATGCTCTCCCTTGGGAGTCAGGTTTGCCCTCTCCCTTTTATCTTTCCACCGACAACTGAAGAACCACCTTTTCAGGCAAGCTTTTAATAATCATGACTGAGTCCCTGAATGCCATTTCTTAGCCAAGGTAGTTTTTAATGTTTTTACATGTTCTTAATCATTCAACATATTTTAATCAGTTGTATAGTTTAATTGTTTTTTTTTAAATTTATAACTTACTGTGTTTTTAATTATATTCTATTCTTTCTAATGCTGTCAGTTGCCTTGAATCCCCTTATTGGAAGAAAGGTGGCCTAGAAATAAGACAAACAAACAAATCTACTGGAGATGGGCATGAATTAAAGAACAAATTGCAAAACTCATCAAAAATTGCGAATCGTCAGTTTGTATTCATTCAAATCGATGCTCCCGACAAATATGAATCAACTAATTTTTAGCCATTCTTGATTCATTGATTCTTTGGGCTATAAAATGCCCTCCCAGGCACCTAGAGCCAAACACTCTACCGTATGGTGTATTCAACTGTAGTTATTATTACTTCCTTCAGTGCTAAAGCAGTCTGTACTGCACCGCCTTTGCATCTGTCTTCATACCGTTTGTACAGAGTAAAAAAAAACCATGCAACACTAATCCAGTATTCCCTAGATGGAGTCCACATCTGCCTATTTCATCTGTATCCCACCCTTCCTCCAAGGAGTTTGGTGTGACCTGGGTATTGTTAACCACTTCTTCTTTTTTGCAACATTCCTGCAAGGTATGCTAGACTGAGATCTAGTCACTTGCCACTGTACCTTCCCCATTTCTTCCTGCCTTTGGAATCTAGAGCCCCAGGAGTAACACTGAATTTAAGCCACATCTCTATGCCAGCCAGGAATACATAAATACAAAAGAAGAAGAGCGTCTTCCTGTGGTGAGGTGTGCAAAATACTTTTTTCCTCATTCCTTACTAAGTAAGCATAGCTGGACATAGAGCTCCTCCCTGCATATATCTGGAATAGTGGGGTTGAGGTAGTGGTATCATAAACTACAAGGTTGCTTTGAGGGGACATGTTGTGCTGTTCGCCCTGAGTGCTGAAACAGCTAGTTATGGTTCAACATCTTTTGCCAGATTTATTGCTTTATGTCCAGCTGTATAAAAGGATCATCAGGAGGTCAGTCAACAGGAAAGAACATTTGACACATTTTAAATGTGCTTGATATTTGAGACACACACAGAGAGAGAGAGAGACAGACCATATGAACAGATGTACCTGGCAGCTGATTGACCAGAGAGGCATTTGACCTCCTGACCAGTTATAGTACTATTGTTGCTGAGTAAACCCTCTGCAGCTGAGTGGGAAGTCTGTCCTGATGGTGGCTACAGTAGCACTGGTGGAGTCCTATGTAAGCATGCATGGCAGCTTGCCAGCCCCTCTTCCTCTTCCTCCAATTAACAATAGTCTATCTGGGCAGCGCACAGGGAGAAAACCATTAATATCATATTTTTTAAAAAAATAAGCATAATATTCAAATCAAGTCAAGACAGTATCAGAATAAAGCCAGTTACAGTAGTGCCCAAGATCTAAATGCTACTTATTATATATATTAAGACTTAAAAATTAAAAGCCCCTTACCTGAAGATAAAACATCTACAGTGGTGCCTCGACTTACGAACGCCCCTACATACAAACAATTCGACTTACGAACAGCTCCGTTCACAAGATCTTGCTTCGACTTGCGAATGGAGCTTCGACTTACGAACAAAAAAAAACCCGCGGAAAAAGCGGGAAATGGACTTTGGACTGCCTGGTACTGCCTGGTACTGTAATTTTAAAATGTAAAAATTGGTTTAAAAGGTGCTTGGTTTGGTTTAAAGCTGCTTGGTTTTAAAGGTGTTTTGTTTAAAAGGTGTTCGTTCCCTCCCTCCTTTCCTGCCCTTTTTTTAACCTTAGGTCATCTTAGGTTAAAAAAAAAAATTCTCCCCCTAGTGGCAGAGGACGGATTAACCAGCTTTGCATTAGTTCCTATGGGAATGAATGCTTCAACTTAAGAACGGCGCCTCGACATAAGAACAAAAAAGAGCCGGAACGGATTAATCAGTTTTCAATGCATTCCTATGGGAAATGCTGATTCGACTTACGAACATTTCGACTTACGAACACCATTCCGGAATGGATTAAGTTCGTAAGTCGAGGCACCACTGTACAAAGTGCAGCATGAAGTGCCCTTATGGGAGGAGGCCTTTCCATAGTCAGGGTACCGTTGCAAGAGAACCCCTCTGCAGAAGAAGGGATTTAGCTCATGGGCCTCCCTTTTTTTCCTTTTTTCTTTTTGAGATCAATTCCATCCTTTTTGTTTGTGACTGCTCCTCACCCTCAGTCTCAACTGTAGGCACAGTGGTCTCTAGGTCACAGTCTTTCATGCTATGGAGAGGTGGATTTCATTTCTTTTTAAATTAATGATCGTATTTCTAAACTTATGTCTACACATAAAAATCGGCATAGGCAATTCTTATACAGATCCATGCCCTCTTTTATCTTCTACTTGGGTGATATATTTTCTCCTCTTTGGAAATTTTATTTATTTATTATTTATTAAAATATTTTTACCCCACTTTTCTCCTTAGAAAAGAAACCAAGGCAGCTTACAGCATTTAAAGACAATTTGAGTATACAAAGGTGATGTACATTAAAAGTCAACATTTAAAGCTAAAAACACTAAATATAGAAATATTAAAAAGGAACAAACAAAATACCCCTCTTAGAAATGGGAAGCAAGCAATACTAAAAATACAGTCAAAGCAGCGATGCTAACAATCCATTTAAAAAGATCACACAGGCAGATAGTCAGACATTAATAGTTTCTTATTTCATCGTTCCACTCATGGATAAGAACTACAATATTCCTCCTCACAAGCAAAGCTGGAGAAGACTTTTGCCATCTCTGCTGCTCTTTACAGAGTTCTCACATTGATTGGAATGATTATAATGCAAAATTGCCTGATTTTTACACTGTTGATCTTTTTGTGCAAAATTGCCTACTTTTAAAAAAAAACACCAAATTGCACAATTCAGACCACTACATGAATTGCATGCATTGCCCAACATTGTGATGATTGCTGCTTTATATCCTTGAAGCACTGGAGGATTTGTTTGCATTGTGAAGCATTGGATGGTTTGATTACAGCCAGTCCTTCAGTACTTGTTCTTGTCCGCTTTGCTTTTCAAAACAGCAGATCACGAGAATTAAAAAAGGCTCTTTGTCTTGTACTTAGGTGGAAGTAAGGAATCTCATAGGTGCTTACAATTCCTCAGTAATGTATCTCACCATATGGAGAAGGCTTCAACAGGTGAGAATGAGGAATTTAATGAATATTGTTCTTCACTAAGAGCCATCCTGTTTATATGAATACAGTGTGCACTGAAGAAAAAATGAATATTTTCCTTCCTGAGGTTTAATGTTAGAGGAAAAAAATGTTAGAAGACATATAGTATATCCCAACACAAAACAGAAATAGGTACCACAAAACCCAGAATTTTTCTGATAAATAGGAAGCACAGAAGTATGAGAGGGATTTCATTATGCAGTGGGGGAAAGACCTGTCTGGCCACAAATCACAAAAAGGGATTTTCTTTGCTCCAAACAGCACGATGTGAAATCTCCTTATTTCTTAATCCAAGAAAAACAAACAAACCACAGCCTCCCTGTTGGGAGTCGTGACAAAGTAAAGTTCAAGTCTTTTCTTCAGTACTGTAATCCATAAACAAGTAAGGAATAGGCTTGTAAAATGTCTGTGTCAGAGCAAAGGCTTTTTATTATCTCACAACACCATGAGTTTCACTGTAGGTCTCATGCAAATTGCAGGAGTACAGGCAGGGCATTTCTGTACACAGAGGTGCCCTGAAAGACAAACAATGCAATTTTGCAGCACACATTGAAAGCTAGAATAGTGGCAAAGAGACTGGCCTATATTTATTACTATTTCATAAGACTAATCAAAGTTGCAAATTAAAAACATAAAACACAAGATATCAATAAAAGATGAAAGCAAGATGAAACCACCAGGAGGACATTAAAAATCAAAGGTAAAAGTAGCAGCAGGGTTAAAACCGTGCGAAGATCTAAATAAAGCTTTCATATGACACCAAAAGGACCACAGATATTGTATCAGCTAAGTCTGTTTTGGGTGGGCATTCCACAGAGGGTGCCACCACTAGAAAGGTCCTCTTTCTTATAGCCACCTGCCTTGGCTCATTTGATGAAAGGCCCAAGAAGTATGATATTAAAATGCTTACAGACTGCCTATTTTATAATCTATTCTAGTCTCTTCCCTGGTATTGGAGTCCGAATGAAAGGATCTGTGGTTTCTTAGATCCTTCTTTCTCCCTTTTGAGGCAACATTTCCTCCTTTCAAGTCTTGGAGCACCCAACCTCTTCGCTGGATTTCTCCAGGGTGATAGATGGAGGTTCTGAGAATACACCAGAATGTTGTCAGTTCCATTAAATTCATGTGATTAAAAAAAATTGAAAACAAATAAAAGATAACTATATTAGTTTCTTTTGACCAACAGGACTCTATAGTTAAAATTGTAACTATTGCAGGAACTAATTACTTTTAAAGAGTACCTTTCCAAGTTCTAATTGTACCATCTTCACTGAATTGTAAACCTACCATTTCCTTCTACTTCCTCTTGGTGTGACCAAGCCCCTTTCATAAAAATGAGAAATGGTTCTCTACCAATCCTGGATGCCGCAGGGCCAGGTTAGGGGATATGTGTCAAGCTATATAGCACAAATGGCACTGTCCTCTTCCTAGAGAGGAGGAGCACAAGCAGCTCTGGAAGAACAGCTGGGTACTCTTGCTGCCACCCCCCCACCTCCCCAGCATCAGCTGCTTAGTGGTCAAAATAATTCTGCCTATAGTGAAATCTGCACCAACTGCAACACATCTAGCTTCCTCTGATCTCATCTCGGCACAGTCAAGCTAGGCTGTTTCTTGGATGGAAGACTCCTCTGGAATACTATGGCTCTCCAGGGAAGGCTAGGAATCCTGGCAGGTCGTCATCACCCATTTATCACCCTCTCCCCAGAGTGGCTTAAACACAAGGCTCCCATCAGCAGAACCCAGACATGAACTCAGAAAGAGAAACTGAAGATATAACCGGATTGTGCATAAGAGTGCTAAACTTTGTGTGGTTCAGCCACTTGGCAGATACTAGAGTTAGTAAGAATTCATTCCAAAGCATCTCTGAAGTTTGGGAAATTAGATTTGGATGGATTTCCCAGCAATGTGCAGTACTTGTGATCAATATTTTGAATAGGCTCAGCATACTTTTTCCGCTGTCTTAAAATCTGATCATGATGAAGCATCATCTAGTCTACTGTGTTGCAAATTTGCCTCTTCTACCCTGTCTGAAATAGAGATTTTCTGAGGCAGGCAACGTAGTGTAACGGATATCGTGATGAACAGAGACTTGGAAGATCCAGGTTCTAGTCCCCACTGAAAGCTAGCCACTCTGTTTGAGCCTGAAGTAATTCACAGGGTTGTGGTGGTGATAAAGTGAGAACCAGAACTATGTGGGCCACTTTGAGCTAATCAGAGAGAAGGTGGGATATAAATGCAAATAATAAATAAATACTATACTGAACAGCACATCAGAGGGCAATGCAAGCCTAATATTTAAATGCAAGAATCCAGCTTTCTTTCATGCTAATAAAAAAAAATGAAAACCTTCTAGGTCAGCAAAACAAAACTGCTTACAGAAGTGATTAATGCTGCTGCACTGTTCCTAAAATGCACCATTATCAGGTCATTCTGACAACAAGCTCAGCATTTTACATAGCTCTGAAAGAACAAAGAATAGGCCACATGGTCCCCAAGAAAGATTACACAAATGCAAGAGTGGGTGATACCTTTTATTGGACGACTGAAAAATAAAACAAGTAGCAAGCTTTTGTGGATGAAATCCACTTCCTCAGGCTTATAAATGTCCCACCTTTATAAGAAAGACAAGGAACTAGGTACTCATCCACAATCAAAGACCTATTCTCTGACCTGGGAGCCTTACGCTTTATCTGGGCGTACACATTCCATATATAGTTATATGCTGACAACTGTAGGTACTTACTGTATGCATAGATAGTGTCATCATGCAGTGTTGTTACTAAATGACAAGGCATTTCATTGTATCTGGGTAGAGTTGGGAGTTTTCTCTTGTTCTTTTTTGTGGTTAAGAGAAATGTTAAATCTTTTGTCTCATCCCTTGACTGGTGTTTCCATGAAATGTATTTTATTTATTCAGGTATTTCACACAAGGGATGGATGAGTGCTTCATTCCAGTTCCCTTTTTAAATTTGGACATTTCTTCATATTCAGGATGGAAAGAACCTGAGTTTTTAAAAGTCTGAATGTAGGAGAAACAAAAAACTGTCCATCTAGACTGTGGACATTGAGGGCTTAATTAAAAAAAAAATCTGGATTTGAAACCCTGTACATTCACCCTTGTTTGTGATAAGCTTGTTGCCTCTGCCCCACCCCAAAGGCTCCTCATCTTTATCACTTATATGGCAGGCAAATAAAACATAACTCTCTCCATACCAGGCACATTTGTCCCTTTAAAATTTGTCTTGTGCACATTGGTGGAAATTTTGCTTCAGTTCATTTTTTAAAAAATTACCAAAACTCACAAAGGCCTTCATATTTAGGCTGGAAAAAAACTATAAAAATGCAATATGAGAAAAATTTATTTTTCTCATCCCTATTTTCACAGCAGAGAGTAAGTGTGTTATAGTGGGTGGAGTGCTGAACTAGGACTTAGGAGACCTGGGTTCAAATCTCCACTTGGCCAGGAAAATTACCTTTTCTCCACGGCATTCAGGGTTATAATTCTCAGCATCCCCAAATAGCAGAGAAAATTCTGGCTAGAGATGGTGGAAGTTGTAATTCTGCACATCTGTATGTCACCCAAATAAGGAAAGCTGATTTAAAACAAAGCTGAAATAATAGCTTTCTCTGATTTCCTTCTAACAGAATCTGCTGGATGGATTGTTTTGTGTTCTGTCAAACATATAAAGCTTGAAGATATCCTTAGCAGACTATCTTATCTGCAACAGAGTATTCAGTTTCAAGTGAACAGTAATCAGTTTTCCACTGAAATAAACCACTATGCAGAGATATATGCATGCCCCAATTAAATCAAGGAAAGTGTGAGCTTCAGAAATCTTTTTTGTTTCCAGTTTAAATGTTAACACCATTTAAGAGCTCCATCTGTCTGAAGGCTTTTTTCAGACAAAACATAAGTTCTGCACATGTTCAGTCCTAGCTCATCCCCAGCAGTAGAACTACTGCTGAAGAGACCACAGTCACACCAACTCTAAAAGCTTAAGCCACAATCCTCCTATACCGCACTGGTGATTATCTTCCTCTGCCCTTGGCAAGATCTAGGCACATCTAGAGTGGGTACGTCATGGTCCTCAAGAGGCCACCAACAGGCAACGAATCCTGACTAGAAGATGCTGAAGCGGTTATAGTCAACAGCAGAGCTAGAAGGACAGGGAGTTGAACTACCTTGGTAACTACTGTCAAGGTTTGAAACTTCATATAGTATGTATAGAGTGCCAAAACAATTAAGGGAAGTGTAAAAATGCAATGCTGAAAATGTACATTGTGCTTAAGAAAATGGGTTTGAACAGCAGCAAACAAAGGGATCTCTTTCCTTGCAAACTAACACGTAAACATGGACATGTAAACAATGATAAAATAAAGCAAAACATGGGGGGGAGTCCTAGACCATGGAACTCCTAGAGTATTAGAGTGCAATGATAATAAATTTATATCTCTTTGGTCATAAGTAGAGATGGAGATATTTGTATACGAATACCTCCAGGAAATGTGGATGGCTACAGCAAATTCACCTAGGGAAACCTGATTTCCACAGATGTGAATCACAGTGTATCTACCAGAAATTTTCCCACTGAGTAGTCGCATGGACTCTGGAATGGACAGCAGTTGGCCTATGTATTTGTACTGTGTCACTTTCCTTCCATTTACATGAGTTTTATTTTTAACATTGAAGTGGAATTTCTCTAAAATGAATCTAGAAGTCTGGAAGTCCTGTTGCGTGTTCTGAGAGCATAGGTCAGTGAGTCCACAAGACAGTATTTTTTCCATAGGAGCAACCTTATTCATGTTTTCTTAGAAGGATCTCACTGTACTCAGTTTGATCTTCTTCCAGGTAAACGGTACGGGCTGCGCTCTTAGTATATTATTGTGTTATTCACGTTAACATGATATGCAGAGGAAGAGGGACAATTATGATTACCTTAAAGCAAGAGAGAAAGGGGGAAAAATAGCTAGCTATGATTGGAAATTTAAGTCACCTGCCATATATTCGCCCAAATGTTCAGGTAAATAGTCTCAAATCATCTCACATAATTGCAGCAACTAATGTTCTTTTTAAAAATATATATGCACATCTGTACCTATTTAGAGATTCAATTTTGAAAGGTTGTCTAGCAGCCTCCATCTGAACTCTTCACTATCTGTGAGTTGATTAAAAGACAGATTTCAGTGTCAGTGTCTGAAATATCAGGTGTGGATGGAGAAAAGAATTACTGTTGCTTTCCTTCTGCACTTCCCAAGAAAACATATATTGGCACTTGGCCACTGACCTTTCGAGAAAGCGGAAAGCTAGAGACATGCATTGATCTTTGCATATCAGCATGCACCATGTTTGTCCTTATTCACAAAGGGATGTCTGCATTCTTAAGCATACCTACAAAATGGAAGGTCTCTACAGCTCAGTTTTGAGTTTGTTGGATTGCATTTTACATAATCCAACAGATGGTTTTCCAGACAATGTTTTAAAGTTGCATTTGCTTGGTGCTGCTTTAAAAACAATAGAGAGCAATCAGGCCGCATCTTCTCTTTCCTTAGGTGCTTTTATTTAACTTCTGGCTCCTCCCAGGAACCTAACCAAACATACTGTGTTTAGTGGGTATTTTATATTGTTACCTGATCTATCTCCCAATTGACCACTTACAAGACAAAAGCTAATTTGCCAAATGCTGCCTGAGGCTGTGGGAAAATGGAGAAAATGCAAAGTGATCTGCTGTGAATTCACCTTTGCAAACCACACAGGAGTTAAGCTTGCCCAGGTGAATTCTCCTTAGCCAACCACACAGGAGTCAAGAGAGAGGAGGAGATTGGCAATGTGCCGTTGTCTGCAGCTTGTTAAGGCAGCTGTACTGCAGCCATCCATATTTGCAGGAGGCATGGCTACAGTAGAGCTACCTTAACAAGCTGCAAAAAAGGGCTGGCTGTCAGTTTCCTCCTCTCTGACCCCTGACTGGTTGGCTAAATCAAGCAGATATCCACCAGCTATTCTTCTAAACCAGGGGTCTCCAAACTATGGCCCACGGTCCATATCCATCTTGCCTTGCCTTTTTATCCGGCCTGGTGAATGCCGCAGGCTCGGGTCTGTTCCCTTCAGCCCATGTGCGTGTGTACGCATGTGTGTGTTCATTCGGCCCTCAAAAAATGTGTAAAATATATGATGTGGCCCTCATGCTGAAAAGTTTGGAGACTCCTGTTCTAAACGATGGCTGATTACAGATTTCCTCCTCTCTCTCAGTCTCTTAGATGTCCTAACTCACAAGTGCTGGTACCAAGCCTTTTGGAGACAATGGATGCTCAGCTGAGGGGAACTGACATCCCACAAGTGCCCTTTTGCTTCCTCTCTGCCACCTGGAACAAGGAAGCTGGGAGAACCAGCTTCTGGTTGCCCATTCAGCCATGATGCTGCATCAGTTCAAGTGAACACACCTTTTGGACTGATGCAAATCCATTCAATTGGGTGGGGGAAAGTAAAAATCCCAGCAGCAGAGGAGAAAATTACAGACTACAGGGAGGAAAAACTTCAGGCTGATTCACAATAATTTATGTGTGAATCCCAATCCCCCAGTATTTCCCATATTATTTGTCATGTAGTTGCCCTCTGAGGCAGCTTCACCTTAGAGTAGACAAAAAAAAATTCCTCTTAAGGATTCACTGCTTCTGCATACAGAATCAGCTTCTTATTTAGTGAGAACTTTGTGCTGCTATAAAGAGGTCGAGTAGCCCTAGATATGAATCTTACTTTCTTCAGTTTTTTAAATTTCATGAGCATTCCATAAAGTTTCATAATTTGGCACTATTAGAGTCCTATATTTTTCAGTATAAATAATAATATGTTCAAACTAAAGTATTGTCTCTTTGTGTACTATATTTAAGCTGATCAATTTTTCTGTTCTGCTAGTGATCTGGCAATCTATAATTAAAGTTTCAAACACCCAGTTATGGTACTCCTAGCTAACAGAATCCTGAAAAGATAAAGCCAATATAGTCTTGTGGTCTGCCTAGTGGCAGGTCTTTCTTGAGCTTCTTATCTGCTCACCAATTAATTGTTGGGGGGAAATTTGATCTGCAGTTGAATCTTTCACTGATTCCTCTTACCAACTGATTGATGAAAGCTTGCAGCTTTATGAAATATGAGAGATCCAATTCAAAGTCATATTAACCATTGAGTTATGCATAGCCAGGCCTACAGCCTTTGACTGTAATTTCAGTAGCAGACATTCTACTTTCTTTTATGAACATAAGCTAGGGCTTTTTTTACCCACATAGTTACAAGGTAACGGGAAAACAGAATGTTTATGAAGAGCTTAAAATAGGAGAATTTTAAGCTCTTCATAAACATTCCGTTTTCCCATTACCTTGTAACTACGTGGGTTCCCCAGTAACCACACCTAACCCTCACTCATTTATGATGGGGGACAACTGGTTTTTTTGACATACACTATATCCTCCAAGCAGCACAATTTTTTTTCATGTTATTATTAAAAGAGAATAATTGGGCACACACAATAACAAACCAGCTTGAGGTATCAATACCAACTAGGACTTGCCCTTTTGCCAGCCTGACAAATATTTTCTAAACAGCGGGGAAGTTATGGACCTCCATCTGTTGTACTACAACTCCCATAATTCCTAGCCATCATCCATGCTGGGTGGCCCTGATGGAATCGGAGGACAGCAACGTCCAGAAGACCAACGTTTTTCCATATGAAGGCTGAGGCCATCCCATGTTTTAAATTTGGTCTTAACACATAAAATGTGCTAAGAACCATGGTGTTATCCTGGAGGTAAGATGGCAGCCACTGAAAACAGCAGCCTTGTGCATTTCCTCTTCTTCCTTTCTCACCTAAATGGCTAGTTGTGGGAAGTGGCATGTGATATGACGTCACCATACCCTCAGTTTCCTTTTGGACTAACAATCAGCCTGAAGAAAACACAAGTCATGGGCCAGGGCGTGGACTCACCTCCCTCTATTACCGTCTCTACACAAGAATTGGAGGTTGTTCATGACTTCGTGTACCTTGGCTCAACGATCTCTGACACTCTCTCCCTAAATGTCGAGCTGGATAAACGCATTGGCAAAGCAGCTACCATGTTCTCTAGACTCACAAAGAGAGTATGGCTTAATAAGAAGCTGACGGCATATACCAAGATCCAGGTCTATAGAGCCTGTGTCCTGAGCACACTCCTGTACTGCAGCGAGTCCTGGACCCTTTGTGCACGGCAGGAGAGGAAGCTGAACACGTTCCATATGCGTTGTCTCTGACACATTTTTGGTATCACCTGGCAGGACAAAGTTCCAAATAGAGTAGTCCTAGAACGAGCTGGAATTTTTAACATGTATACATTACTGAAACAGCGACGTCTACGTTGGCTTGGGCATGTCGTGAGAATGGCTGACGGTCGGATTCCAAAAGGTCTCCTGTATGGAGAATTAGTGCAGGGAAATTGCCCCAGAGGGAGACCACAGCTGCGATACAAGGATATCTGCAAGTGGGATCTGAAGGCCTTAGGAATGGACCTCAACAGATGGGAAACCTTGACATCTGAGCGTTCAGCCTGGAGGCAGGCAGTGCAGCATGGCCTCTCCCAATTTGAAGAGGCACTTCTTCAGCAGGCCGAACATGACAACGTTGACAGCATGTATATACTTAACTTCTGGAATTGTAAAGGGGCATATCTTATATATTAAAAAAGGGAATTAAACTGAAATAAGGGATCATTAATCAGGGTAAAGGCATAACATGGTGGTTTTTAAGGTAAATTGAAGCTAGATTACTTAATGAATATACATTAGATGTGATATTGATATAGACATGATAGAAAATGTGCAGATAAAAATGGCTAAACAATTATATAAAGAAAATCTGTATAAAATGCTTTAGATAACATCTATTATGTGTTAGGAACCTACTCAGTTATTATTGGTATAAAATACAAAGTTCACCGGTTAAATCACCTCAAAATTATATAGATTTGGAACCGGAATTACTTTTATTAGGTATGTTTCTAGAGGATTTTGAGAACATTGTATACTCTGAGAGCAATATTATGATAGTAGCCAATATTGTATACTAAAATACACACATGAACGGTTTAAATGTTTAAAAAATGTATAGATTTTGAAGAGACAACTAAGAAGACACCAAGATGCAAAAAAACAAATAATTATAAGCAACCCATGTAACACGATATTTAACAAGCACGAATTGAATGTAGATAGACTGAAAAATTAATAAAATGTTTTTTTTAAAAAAAGAAGTTCTATGGAGTTCAATGTGACCTACTTCTGTATGAGATTGCTGCCATAAGTTACTTTCCAGTAAGGAGAAATAAGTTTATAAAGTGTCACATATTGATATGCTGGAAGGCAGAAGTGGGCCACCTGAAGCCCTCCAGATGTTTTTGTTCTACAACTCCTTTCAGCCCCATCTAGCTGATGGCCAGTCCAAAACATCTGGAGGGCCAGAAGTCTCCTACCATGACTTTATAATAAAATCTCAGTCAGTCCTCAGCTGTGGTCATGAAGATCCAAAAAATATGAGCACTGTTAACCGGCACAGTGTTTAAGACATTCTATTCCATCACAATCGCCTTAAGGGTTGGCAAATTAGTTTATATGTTTATTTTTATTTTTATTTTTTGCATTTAGGTGTTTGAACTGCATACCCCAAAGTGTGTGGTGGAAGATTAATGAGGTACCTTTGAAATCTGCATTTGAAAGCCATCTAATCAACAGTCACATGCCCACGGCTCCTTTTGTTGGTCTTTGACTATTTAATGCCTTCCTTTGGAATGCACTCATGTTTGTACTTCCACAAGCTTCCAGAGGACAGAATAACTGAGAGAACGAAACAGCCTTGCCAAGATCAAGGGAGGCTCGGAGGTGGCCAGAACAGGAGTCTGCACTGTGATGATGACAACTCTCGCTATCCAGCTAAGTGTGAGTCACATATTGTAGTGTTATTTTATCAGTTTTGGTGCTCTGAGTGCCCTGTCCTCTTTGCCACTACTACCACAATTAAAAGAAAACACACATGTAAGAGGGATGATACATTTTATTGGACCACTAAAAATTAAACAAATTGCAAGCTTTCATGGAGAAAATCCCACTTCTTCAGGCTTAGCACAACCCCTTCATGGATAGTGCAGAAAAACTGTACACAAGGGTCCAAAACTTGGTGGTACATGTCTGTGAGAGTTTGTGTCAGTCCTCTGAGGCTGGGTCTCAAGCCTCTCTGTTGCATGATTTGGTATTTTTACACCCATCTCCTAGGACAAAAAGGCTGCCAATTATTCTGTTATTGTTCCCACACACATACACATACTCACACTCACATTGCCTGCTTTGAAACTTCAGTTTCTTATTGGCTGTGGGGGTGGGAAAAACAGCACAAAGATATAGCAGCCTTTAGGATGTTAGGGGTTATAATTTGGTTTATTTACCCGGTAAAGGTAAAGGTTCCCCTTGACATTTAGTCCAGTCGTGTCCGACTCTAGGGAGCGGTGCTCATCCCCGTTTCCAAGCCGCAGAGCCAGCATTTGTCCATAGACAGTTTCCGTGGTCACGTGGCCAGTGTGACTAGAGACAGAACGCCGTTACCTTCCCACCGTGGTGGTACCTATTTACTCACATTTTTGCATGCTTTCGAACTGCTAGGTTGGCAGGAGCTGGGACAAGCGAGGGGAGCTTACTCTGTCACGTGGATTTGATCTTACGACTGCTGGTCTTCCGACCTTGCAGCACAGAGGCTTCTGCGGTTTAACCCGCAATGCCACCACGTCCCTCTATTTACCCGGTAGAGATAGCCAATTGTGCCAAATTAAAGTCAGATTAATGTTTTTACCTAGTGAGCACAAAGAGATGTTTCTTCAGATTGTAGTCACGTCTAACTGAGGTGAAGTATCCATGTGGTGGGTCTTGAGAGTCCAAGTGGTCTTGTAGGTGGTGCTGTGTGAGGCCATTAATAGTATCTTACGTATATAGTCCAGGAAGAGGCTTGTATGCTCCCTAAAGATTACACAAATGTAAGAGTGGATGATACCTTGTATTAAAAAGGGAAATATCTGTTTCTTCTGCAAGTCATTTGCTTGCTGTTCTATATATATATATAAGTTTTTATTAATTTTCCATAGGAATAGAGGTTGAGGTACAGATAGGGGGGCGGGGTAAAAAAAAAAGGGGGGGGAAGGATGGGAAAGGGTAAAATTCCAGAGAGTGAAAGAGTATTCTTACATCCGCTTATACAGTTATGTTAAAAAGGGAAATCATACAAAGAGAAAACAATATAGCAGTTTTCCAGAATATCTATAGTTACTAATCTTCCATTTCCTTGGACCCTTGCTGTGTTTTTTTTTATGGATTAACTCCACAAGTCTTCCTGTCTTGATTGCTGAAGCCCTGCTCTGCATGCCTCTTCCTGGTGCATCTAATTCCTGACTGTTTACCCATGTAATTGCCCCTTATTCACCAAATGGATTTGCAGAACGCTGTGTTTTCAATAGCTACTTACCTGGTTGCCTAGGTACAAAGTCTATTTGCTTTTAGGCCACAAATGACGTAAGTAGGTGTGTGGACGGATAGATAGGCTAGAACAAATGTATGAGCTGGTTAGTGACTGGAAGGATTTATCTGGACAGCTGCCTAAATGTCCTTCTAGTGGTAGCCACTGTTCACTGCTGTACCACCTGTACTCCAATCCTGCTTGAATGTTGGGACAGGGCTGACAATAGCCATAGCCCAGCCTCTCCAATTCTTGTTCATATTACTCTATACTGCATCCCACAGCTACCCCAAATCTATCCCCCAATGTTTTGGACTACTAGATGGATTGTTTCCATATACTGGGTTGTAACTGGGGATTATGGGGTTTGTAATTCAAAACAGGAGGGGCACCAGGCTGGGGAAACTTGCATGCTACTATACATACATCTCTAAGAAGATACCAAAGGACTGCAGGAAATATTTATTCTTTCATTCATTCATTCATTCATTCATTCATTCATTCATTCATTCATTCATTCACCTTCCCTGAAGATGTGTGTCTCAGCAGTCTGTCTTGTGAAGTATGCTTCTGTTTACCTCCCACGTACTAACTAATCACATAATAAAGCACGGTCAACATAGGATACATAGGTGAGGAAACAGTTGGGCTATGACAAACATATTTTTCTCTACTTCAGGGAACATTGCTTCTAAATATTCACTAATCATCTCACTTAGTTGGACTCTCGAGTTTTCTCCGAAGTCCAGTTTTTCCTTCCAAAGCATCTATCCCCTCCAGATTCTTTCTGTGAATCTAATCCTGTTTTCACTGGCATGTACCTGTGTCTTATGATAGCACCAGAGCTCTCTATTCAGCCCATGCACTCAAGCAGAAGGAACACTTTCATTTCTATGGAACATGCATGCTGCTCAGAGCTGTCAGATGAGATGGCTACATCCCGAGTTTTTTCTTCTTGGTTTCTTCATTGTCATTGCACTTCTCTTCTGAATCGTGACAGGCTGCAGATCATGCTGCAGAGTTTTGAATTTCTGGTAAAATTCCCTTTTGCTGTGCAGTAGAAGTACAGAGACTCACAGGGAAGAATAGCTACAAGTTCCTTTCTCATTAAGTGGTACTTAAAGTCTCAGTAACTAACTCTGAGACATTTGCAGGAGGAAGAATTAAAAAGATGATTTACTTACAGTTGCTTGAGCTTATATCCCGTAATGCACGTGCTGCTTACTTTACTGCACATTATGCTTAGCAACCAACTGAATAGATCAATAGCAAACAAAATAACTGGCTCCAAAAGAGGAAGGAAGAGAGGGACAGAGGCACTTAGCAGAGAGGTGGGGCTCTCTTTCAATTCAAAGGTTGGAAGGAATGATTGGTTAATGCTGGATAGACAGTCACCCCAGCCCAGAAAAGTTCTTTCCAGTCACACAAACCACAGATAGCATTGTTGTTGTTGTTTAGTCGTTTAGTCGTGTCCGACTCTTCGTGACCCCATGGACCAGAGCACGCCAGGCCCTCCTGTCTTCCACTGCCTCCCGGAGTTGGGTCAAATTCATGTTGGTAGCTTCGATGACACTGTCCAACCATCTCGTCCTCTGTCGTCCCCTTCTCCTCTTGCCTTCACACTTTCCCAACATCAGGGTCTTTTCCAGGGAGTCTTCTCTTCTCATGAGATGGCCAAAGTATTGGAGCCTCAGCTTCAGGATCTGTCCTTCCAGTGAGCACTCAGGGTTGATTTCCTTTAGAATGGATAGGTTTGTTCTCCTTGCAGTCCAGGGGACTCTCAAGAGCCTCCTCCAGCACCACAATTCAAAAGCATCAATTCTTCGGCGGTCAGCTTTCTTTATGGTCCAGCTCTCACTTCCATACATCGCTACTGGAAAAACCATAGCTTTGACTATGCGGACCTTTGTCGGCAAGGTGATGTCTCTGCTTTTTAAGATGCTGTCTAGGTTTGTCATCGCTTTCCTCCCAAGAAGCAGGCTTCTTTTAATTTCGTGGCTGCTGTCACCATCTGCAGTGATCATGGAGCCCAGGAAAGTAAAATCTGTCACTGCCTCCATATCTTCCCCTTCTATTTGCCAGGAGGTGATGGGACCAGTGGCCATGATCTTAGTTTTTTTGATGTTGAGCTTCAGACCATTTTTTGTGCTCTCCTCTTTCACCCTCATTAAGAGGTTCTTTAATTCCTCCTCACTTTCTGCCATCAGAGTGGGATCATCTACATATCTGAGGTTGTTGATATTTCTTCCGGCAATCTTGATTCCGGCTTGGGATTCCTCCAGTCCAGCCTTTCGCATGATGTATTCTGCATATAAGTTAAATAAGCTGGGGGACAATATACAGCCTTGTCGTACTCCTTTCCCAATTTTGAACCAATCAGTTGTTCCATATCCAGTTTTAACTGTTGCTTCCTGTCCCACATATAGGTTTCTCAGGAGATAGATAAGGTGGTCAGGCACTCCCATTTCTTTAAGGACTTGCCATAGTTTGCTGTGGACCACACAGTCAAAGGCTTTTGCGTAGTCAATGAAGCAGAAGTAGATGTTTTTCTGGAACTCTCTGGCTTTCTCCATAATCCAGCGCATGTTGGCAATTTGGTCTCTAGTTCCTCTGCCCCTTCGAAATCCAGCTTGTACTTTTGGGAGTTCTCGGTCCACATACTGCTGAAGCCTACCTTGTAGGATTTTGAGCATAACCTTGCTAGCGTGTGAAATGAGTGCAATTGTACGGTAGTTGGAGCATTCTTTGGCACTGCCCTTCTTTGGGATTGGGATGTAGACTGATCTTTTCCAATCCTCTGGCCACTGCTGAGTTTTCCAAACTTGCTGGCATATTGCGTGTAGCACCTTAACAGCATCATCTTTTAAGATTTTAAATAGTTCAACTGGAATGCCATCACCTCCACTGCCCTTGTTGCATGCGATGTTGCAAATAAAACTCCAACAAATCAGGATAGGAACGGCACTGATGATGCCAGACTGCCTGCAACCATAGTTTCAATGAGCACTTCACACAAATGCAAAGAATTTTTAAAATTTAATCTAAACGATTCAGTGTGTTAGTGATGATCTAAGAGTAATTTCACTTTTCTTGTCCCTCTGTAGAGGAACAGGGGAAGTGTTCAATTTGCCAGTATCCTGAAGTGGCTCATTTACTAAGCCACGTCACAATACTGGAAACTGATACCTGAAGGACAGCTGCAAGGCCCTGTTTTGGTCCATTCCCACATGCTGGGAACCAAACTGTTGCAGAGTATTGAATTTCTGGTTAAATTCCTCTAGCAGCACAGCAGAAGTGCAAGGATTCACAGAGCAGAATAGCTTCAAGCTCCCCAGAGTAGTCCACCTCCTTTTTTCATCAAATGGATCTACAGTCTCAATAACTCACTCTAAGACTTGCTGATTCTTCTTGCTGGGAAATCCTTCTAAGGTTTAGCAGCCAAAATTTAGGAATCCGTTGTTCAAGTCCATCTGTGACCCAATGTATTTAGGAGAGACCCTTGACTGGTCCTTAACTTATAGGGAACATTTAAGAAAAAACACAGACAAAATTGAAACCAGGAACAATATCCTACACAAACTTTCTGCCACTCACTGGAAAGCAAATGTCACATTTCTTAAGATATCAGCTCTTGCCTTGGCATACTCGGTGGCTGAGTATTGCAGCCCTGTATGGCTGAACGGTGTGCATACAAAAGCAGTAGACACCCAGCTTAACCACACTATGAGGCTAATATCAGGAACTATTAAATCAACGCCTTCCAAGTGGCTACCGGTGCTATCTAACATACCACCTCCAGACCTTAGAAGACAATCAACTTTAAAAAGGGAGTGGCAGAAATGCGAGGCAAACTGACCATTACCTATACACGAGGACTGCCGTGATCAAATATTTAAACTCAGATCTCGGAACCCACTGTGGAAACTTGGACAGCAACTAGTCAGAGAAGACTTTGACATTCAGACAGCATGGCGTCAGGAGTGGGCAATTTCTAAACCTTATCTGTTTAACTTAGTGCCTGATCCAGTACAATGCCCTTATGGCTTTGATCTCCCAAGGAAAAATTGGACAGTGCTTAACCGGATTCAAACTAACCATGGCAGGTGCTAATATCGGAAACGTAAATGGGGGCTGGCCAATAATTCTAATTGTGGCTGTGGGTACGTCCCACAAACTTTACATCACATTGTGATGGAATGCCCCCTTAGAAGGTTCCCTGGCTCCTTGCAAGAATTACGTCATCTCGAGGGCACTGCTGTTCAAGGGTTAAATGATTTAGATACCCAGCCTTATGCTTAGTCGCTCTAGCAACTGCTCATACATAATTTATTTCACTATTCGTATTGCGTGTTTTTAAAATCTCATTGAATTTATTATTTTAATGTTTTACATTTTACACGTATTTTATATTGTCATTGCGAAGTCTTACACAATAATGCTGTATTCTGCTATGCCATACGAAATAAATAAATAACTCTGAGACATTAGTAGGAGAAAGAATAAAAGTCATTTTCTTTACTTGTAGTTGGGAACAGATGAAATAGCAAATTAGCATGACTGCTTTCAGCAATGGACCCCAACAGACTCTAGAGAGGGAAAAGAGACACAGAGCAGAGAGTCGGGACTCTCTTTGAATTCAGAGGTAAGTAATGAATGATTGGTTAGTGCTGGATAGATTGACAGTCGCCCCAACCCGGAAAGGTATCTCCGAGCGAAACCTACTAAAGGCAGCATGTGAGGTTGCAAAAACTCCAGTACAAACTAAAGTATACCGACTCCGCTAAAAAAGTAGAAGCCCCTGAAAGAGACTCAAAAAGGTCCGAGGAGAGGTGTTCTGGTGGCAAACTGGTCCACTCTAGCGATTATGTGATTGCCAGAAAAAAGAGTGAACCAATCCATCTTGCAGCGCATCACACAGTATAACAAATGCCTATCAGATTGAGCCCAAAGTAGCAGGCTAATGTAATGGTAGTTCCCGTATTGACATCAGAGAGCAACCTCATCCCCTGACTGGCAGCCAATCATCTTTCTCTTGCCGTGATATTCAGAGAAGAAAGATGAGCACAATGAAGCAAGAAAGAAAAGAAGAGCAGTCTGGGTCTAGCAATTTCACTTGACAGTTCTGACAGCTGGGGAGCCCAGAAATGTTTCTCAAAGAAGCATCACTTTTCTGCAATTAGTCCAAGAGGCAGCAAAAAGCAACTCATTTTTTATAAAACTGACAGGAAAAATGAAAAGGGTAACATCTGTGGCTTTGTCAATTTCCTCAAATAGAGATGTGCATTATTATTTAAATTATTTTAAATTACTTTAATTATTTTAATTAACTGAAGTGGAATGACAGTACAATGATTCTTGTAATATTCATTCATTCATTCATTCATTTTAGATGTTTGTACACTACCCTCAAGGGCCATACAGTCCTCTTAAGGCAGTGCAAACAACAACTCAATTACAATAAAATCACATAAATAGATTGTTGTAAAATGAAATATTAACATAAAAGTTACAAAAATATCTAAAGCAAGTAACAAAATATTGTATACGGGAAACCTGAAATCTTATCAGTAAAAGTGAGTATAAAAAGCTAGGTATTCAAAACTGTTTTAAGAGACACAGGGAGGGGATTTTATTTCCTACAGCAGGGATGGGGCCAGCACTGAAAAACCCTGTAACTATTACCAGCTGATAACATCTCTGTTGGGTGGCCTCCTAGAATCCATTTGGAGATACAGTATACCATTAAAAACAAGAGGCCTAAGCACTGCTATCCCAGCAATTTCGAATGAAACACAACATTGCACATTTATTTTGGCCTCTGCTGTCATACTGATGCTGCTCTATCAGCTGTGACAACTTATCAGCTAGAACACAGTCTGCTATCATGAGAGTCTTCTGTCATCAGAGGAAGGCGGTGAGGGGGCACAACACAATTGTGAAAAATCAGGAAGCACAAAGAACCCAGTGGTGTTTTCCCACGGAAAGTTCTGTGTTTCCATGGGAGTTTTTTTTTTTTTTAAGGAATAGCTGAGGTCTCTCCTTGTCCCCCACTCCCACCCCATTAATTAGTTTATTGTACAGGAAATGCAGAGAGCAATGACTGTTGGGAAATGAGGAAGAGGAAACACATTTATTTATTTCAGCTTGGCACCTCCATTGTGGGGAGATTATTGTGTTCAACTTATGACACCGAAGACCACAGCTTCAGGGTATTGTGTGCTGTTAGTTCATTGCTTCCAGGATGGTACCGGTCTGATAAAGCTTTGGATATAGGATAGCAATGTGTCAAACTTTACACAGGACATTTGTTTGAAGATGGCCTGTATATAAGTGGCTCTCCTTTCCATTCCAAGCCCAAAGGAAAGAAAAAGAGCAATACGAAGGTAAGCATGGAGCCCTGGTGTTTCCATCAACAGGAAGCACCTGGTGGACACACTAACAGGTGTACGCATCGCCTGGATATTATCTTTCACATGATGGTCAGATGTATTATATTAGAATTATATAGGTTATTATATGTACATTAAGATGTGCAAACTAGGCACAAACTTCTAGTAATCAACATTCTTGTACCCCCTTGAATATTTTTTTATTATTTGTTAAAAGTAATTATAAATTGCTCTTCTGTCCACAAAGTGATGTGTAATCCTTCATTTAAAATTACTTTGTTAGTCCTGATTTATTAAACTTTCAAGCAGGGAAAAAAATCAATTTTACAATCCATTATTTTAACAATTAAACACCAATGGCCTCATTTTTTCAACATATTAGGAGGAAGGTAAGGGTAAGTGGCAGCCCCACTCCATCTCTCCATAATGTGTTGTTTGGGATTCAGTCTTTAATATTTACAGACCACCACCACCACCACCACCGGCATCTCAGTCTCTCCTGCCTGGAGTCAGTTTTGCATTCACCCCCTCCCCCTTCAGTTTTTCATTATGTCTTTATCCCTGTGATGGTTTTGTGTGGTTTTGTTTTTCCTGCTAACAAAATAGGCAGGTCTGCCTGAGGGCAAACAATTCTCTCTGGAGCTGATAGGAAGTTACTCTGACCCAATCTTGAAATTCAAAACTACAGTTTTATCTTTTAGAGTCACTGCATTTAGAGGAATCCAAATTCTCTTTACAAAAAGAAAAAAGTTCAGAACTCTGAAGCAGCCTTCCCCAACCTGGTACGCTCTAATGGTACAGAACAGCAACTCCCATCATCCCCACCCAGCATAATTAATACTGAATGGGGATAATGGGCTGGTAATCCAGCCCATCTGAGGGCAGCAATTTGGGAAAGACTATTCTAAACCAGCATCGGTGGGGGTGGGGAACCACTCACATTTTTACTATTACAATCATGTTTTTCTTCCACGCTGACCTACATTTTAGGTAATATATACAATCTGTAAAATAGCAGATACAGCAATGTTGCTGAAAGCAGCTCTTTCTCTGTGTGTGTGCTTTGCATTTTAACAAGAATGACAGAATGAGTTTCTTTCTACATTAGTCATTTAATATTAATTTTGCTGGGGTTAGTGACATAAATCATCATCATCTTAGAACTGCAGAGTTGGAAGGGACCCTATGGATCATCGAGTCCAGTTTCTGTCAAGGAATCACACTGGGGAATTGAACTCCCATCCTCTGGAACGTCACTCAGATTAATCTCAACATTAAAATAAAACCACTGGATCAAAATAGCAAGAATATTAGTTTTACCATTCTTAGTCAATGCACAAGTGCAAGTACACACCATGTCAGGATGAGAGTATAGATAATTTAGCACAATTTTATATATGTATAAATCCACATTAGTGAATATTATAGATTCAGTCAATTACACATAGTCTGAAATTCTGTTGCTTTGTTACACATGTTGAAGGCAAAAGGGGTAACATTGAGTCTTTCCTACATGACAATTAACAAGTCTTAGGAGTAGGGGCAAGGGTATCAAGGGTATCAGTATGGCAAACAGAGCTTTCAGAAAGCCATTATGTCTTCTGCCCATATTTAGCCAGAAACAGGACATCATTTCTATCCCTTTAAAAAGGGAAGGAGGGGGGACCTGGGAAACTACAGGCTGGATAGCCTAACGCAGAGGTCGTCAACCCCCGGTCCACAGCCTGGTGCCGGTCCGTGGCCTGAGCCGTACCAGGCCGCAAAGACAGACCTTCCGCCCCCCCGCACGCACTCCCCTCCCCACAGCTGCTTTGAGCACACGCACGTGTGCTAGCGCCGGTGTGAGCACTCCCCCACCCCTTCACGCATGCGCCCAAGCGCCTGCGCGAAGGGGTGGGCGCGAGCGCAGATGCTACTGCGCAGGCATGAAGGGGTGGGGGAGTGTTGGCGCTGGCGCGCGCACTCCCCCACCACTTAGCGCATGCGCCAGAGAGAGCGAGAGAGAGCACGCATGCGCCTAAGAGTGCGTGCGTGCCCCTGAGCGCGCGAGCGCGGGGGGGTGCCCCGCCTTCCTAAGAGGCTCAGCTGGTCCACGGTCCCAAAAACGTTGGGGAACGCTGGCCTAACGTCTGTTCCAGGAAAGATGGTGGAAAGCCTCATCCAAGATAAAATCTTAAAACACATAGAAGAACAAGCCTTGCTGAGGGAAAATCAGCATGGCTTCTGTAAGGGTAAGTCTTCCCTCACAAACCTTTTAGAATTCTTTGAAAAGGCATGTGGACATGGGCGAACCAGTGGATATTGTCTATCTGGATTTTCAGAAGGCATTTGACGCGGTTCCTCACCAAAGGCTGCTGAGAAAACTCCACAATCAGGGATAAGAGGGCAGGTCCTCTACTGGACTGAGAATTGGTTGAGAACCAGGAAACAGAGAGTAGGTGTCAATGGGCAATTTTCACAACGGAGAGAGGTGAAGAGCGGTGTGCCCCAGGGATCTGTCCTGGGACCGGTGCTTTTCAACCTGTTCATAAATGACCTGGAGACAGGGATAAGCAGTGAGGCGGCCAAGTTTGCAGATGACACAAAACTTTTCTGGGTGGTGAAGACCAGAAGGGATTGTGAAGAGCTCCAGAAGGATCTCTCCAAACTGGGAGAATGGGTGGCAAAATGGCAAATGCATTTCAGTATAAGAAAATGTAAAGTAATGCACATTGGGGCAAAAAAATCAACACTTTATTTATCCGCTGATGGGTTCTGAGCTGTCCATGACGGATCAGGAAAGAGATCTTGGTGTGCTGGTGGACAGCTCAATGAAAGTGTCAACCCAGTGTCCGGCAGCAGTGAAGAAGGCCAATTCCATGCTAGGTATAATTAAAAAGGGGATTGAAAATAAAACAGCCAACATTCTAATGCCATTGTACAAAACGCTGGTATGGCTGCACCTGGAGTATTGTGTACAGTTCTGGTTCCCACACCTCAAAAAAGACACAGTGGAACTGGAAAAGGTGCAGAAGAGAGTGACTAAAATGATGACTGGGCTGGGGCACCTCCCTTATGAGAAAAGGCTACAGTGTTTGGGGCTCTTTAGTCTAGAGAAAAGGCTCCTGAGGGGGGACATGATTGAGACGTATAAAATGATGCAGGGGATGGATAAAGTGGATAGAGGGAAGCTCTTTTCCCTCTCACGCGATAGCAGAACACTAAGATTGAATGTTGGGAGAGTGAGAACAGACAAAATAAAATATTTATTTACTCAGCGTGTTGTTAGTCTGTGGAACTCCTTGCCACAGGATGTGGTGATGGCATCTGGCCTAGATGCCTTTAAAAGGGGATTGGACTGATTCCCAGAGGAAAAGTCCATTGCAGGTTACAAGCTATGATGGGGATGTATAATCTCCAGGCTTCAAAGGAAGGCACCTCAAAATACCAGATGCAAGGGAGCGGTATCAGGAGACAGGTATCGAGTTGTTTCGTGTGCTCCCAGAGGCATCTGGTGGCATTTTGGTATATCGGACAAAACCAAAATAAAAATTAAAAAAAAAAACCAAAAATGTTGTGGCACCTTAAAGACTATTACAGTGATGCCTTGCAAGACGAAAATAATTCGTTCCGCGAGTCGCTTCGTCTTGTGAAATTTTCGTCTTGCGAAGCGCGGTTTCCCATAGGAATGCATTGAAATTTAATTAATGCGTTCCTATGGGCAAAAAAACCCGAGGAATTTGCAGACGATCCCTAGTCTGGAGAGCAGAGCGTGCGTTGTGTTTTTACTGCCATGAGAACGGGAATTTGCAGAGAGCCCCTGGCTCTTCCTCCTCCTCCTGGGGCCCCTCCTACTCCCTCCAGCCTCGCTTTGCCGTCGGCTCCAGCTTCGCCGGCAGCAACACCGGCAACAGCGAAGGGGAGGAAGAGGAGGAGCGGGGAGGGGGGGAAGGCGATAAGGAGGGTTTTTGTCGAGCGTGGCCAGCTCTTCATTCATGGAACGGCGGCGGGAGCGAGGAGGGGCCGGACCACGCCGTGGAAGCGAAGCCCTCGGAGGCCCTGGCGGCTTCCCCAGTGCTCGCTGGTGGCCACACTTTTCCTCTTCTCGCTCTCCTCTTCCTTCCTCTACTTCGTCTACGTGGCACCCAGCATTGGTGAGGGCAACGCGCGGGGGTCGGGGCCGGGGAGAGGGTACCGGGTGCGGGCCGTCAGGGTGAGGTTCGTCACCTCAGGAGGGCCGGCGGGGGGAAGGTGGTGGCGGCGCCTCAATCCAGGGCCCACGCTTGTTCTTCCTGTGAGGGGGACGATGTGAGGGAGAGCCCTCAGGAACCAGAGCGGGGTGGGGGAAAAAAAGAAGGAAGGAGGGAGGGAGGGAATTCTCCACATTCACGCTAGACGAATTTTTCTATGGCCGTGCTTCGCAAGACATCCTTGCGAAAACTAGAAAAATTCGTCTAGTGAGTCACAAAAAAACCGCAAAACGCTTTCGTCTTGCGAGTTTTTCGTTGTGCGAGGCATTCGTCTTGCAAGGCATCACTGTATATTTTAATATATGTATGCTTTCGTGGAACTTTGCCCACTTCTTCACACATCTGAGGTTAAATACAGAGATCACACAGTAAAACATTCATGTCAGGCTCTAAGGGACAGTGGTGCATGGTTGCATTTCACACCCTCAATGATTTAAGACTTCTGGTAGATCTGGTTGAGCGAGAGTAACTGGTGCAACTTTGCACACAGTATCACAGAACTGCATTTTTCAGACTACCACTGGCATTCTCATTTTTTCTTAGTTCCATAGTGGGTTGTGAGACAACATCCAACTGCCTAATGTAGACATTTCTGCCTGTGTTCCACTCAATGTATGCATTTTTGTGCACATTTTTCAACACCATGCAATATTGCACACATTTCCCCACTGATTGTAGTGCAGTGGGCAAAGTGTAAGCTGTGGCCACCATAAGCCCCTGTGGGACCCAAGCATGGTTCCCAGCCCTCCCAGACTGCCTCCAAACACCAGGGTAAAAATCACAATGGCAAATGGCACTCCAGAATCCTCAGGCAGCATGACTTACCTTTTAAATAGCAAATAGACTCCTGGGCCTTTTTTTTTTTTTGGTTGGTGGGTGGGTGGACACGAAAAGGCCTTTTTTTAAAAAGAAACTGCAACTGGTCATTGTGATGCCCAAGCCTCCATAAGGAGCACTTAGCACTCGGTCAGAAAGTTCGACAGGCCACTTACCTACCACCTTTGCGCTGAGGCAAGTCCCAAGACCTCAGCAGTGCGTAGCATAAGCCCCTTGAACAAGTCTGACCTTAAAAGAACACTTTACTTTTACCCAGTACTTTGCAAGTACAAACACATGGGCTTTGCAATTCCTTAGAATTCACAACCGCTCAGTTAGGTAGGACTCTTAAAGATAGCTAGTTTGTGGCCCTCTCCACTCCCTGGATTTAGCCAGACCCTGCTGTTCAAGAGACCAGTCTTTTTGTAAGAATTTTTAATAATTATTTTTTATTAGAAAAATAGAGTTTCGTAGAATCAGTTTATATTGCTCAAGCTTTAGCATAAAGAACATATTCAAAGATCATTACAGTTAAATAAAATAACTAATCCCTATTAAAATAAAAAACACTACTAAGCTGGGCTAAGGTGGGCTAGCCCCACCTCCTTCTTTCTCTTCACTTACATTCTTTCTCCTTCAAGCCACATGCTCAAACCATCAAGTTCTTTTTCTCTCCCATCATCATGGAATCGAACTTCTCCCACATAACCCATCGTCCATTTTCTACATTCTCTAACTCCTCCCTTCTTCTTGACACTTCATGGCTGTTAACCAATTAGCCCCAAGGGGCTGTAACACCTTCCTCCGCCCCCAATTCCCATGAAGATCCAGGTGTTTTATCTCTTTTCCAATTAGCTCAGAATGTTGAGTCTTTCACGGACCTCTTTGTCCGACCTTCAGCTTTATCTCGAACCACGCTGTACCGGTTTTCAGAAAATCACTCTCATAGCACTTAGAAAAACACATTCCAATGTCTCTCAAATCATCTTCATACAGAACCTGTCTGACTCCATCTTACATTTCTCTGACTACATATCCCACACTGCTTCAACTCCATGACAGTCATTGGGGATGAATATTTTTCAGGATTCTGGTGACCAGAGTGATAGTGCAACCTGCCAACAAAAATGGCCCCGGACCCTCCAAAATAACCCCTGCTTAGACTAAAATTCCATTGTATATACTTCTTCAATTGGGCACATTTTCAAAATAAAATCATGTGCATTTCTTCTGCTTTGTCAAAATGCACTGCAAGCCTTGGACGTGTGTGGATTTCCAAGGTCGGATATGCTTCACCCCATTGTCTTTCTCAGGAGGTAGAAATCGATTGTTTTTGCAGTGGAATGTGAATGCACCCAATGTCTTTCCTATCCCAACTACAAGCCTGAAGAACACACTGTTTAGATTCATCCTCAGTGTGATAATGCCAAATCTCACACAAGAAAACAAATGACATGTTTTTTCCTCCTAGGTCTACAGCATCTGCTCTCTCCCCAGGACTTGTTCCTGCATTCCAGGCACTGTTTTTTCAACTGTTTAAAACAGCTGCCTGTAGAGAAATGTGCTGTGCTTCTTCTCACTGTTTAGGGAAGTCCCTCTTTTTTAAAATCCAGAATTCTGAATTGTGCATCCCAGAATTGTAAATGTTTTGATCAAATTGTAATCCTGAGACATTAATGGCAAGGAATGTAAATAAAATGAAGGGGTGTTTTTCAACACAAGTTCAGAGTTATTTTCTTTACTAAAGGAGAATTTGTATACTGCTTTCCACTTAAAAATCCCAAAGCAGTTTACAAAAAAGAATGAAATGAATAGCTAAAAATGAAATAAAACAACAAAGCAATATAAACAATAAAATCCATGCAAATAGCGGCCTTGGATTCCCTTGCCTCCGGCAAGGCACCTGGGAAGGATAACATCCCTGTTGAAGTGCTGAAGTGCTGTAAAGAGACCATCACCACTGAGCTGTATGAAATCTTTTGTCTTTGCTGGAGGGAAGGTGGAGTACCACAGGACATGAAGGATGCAAACATCATCACATTGTATAAGAACAAAGGCAACAGGGGCAACTGCAATAACTACCGTGGCATCTCTCTTCTCAGTGTTGTAGGGAAGCCGCTTGCCCGTGTTGTGCTGAAGAGTCTCCAGGTGCTCGCAGACAGAGTCTATCCAGAATCACAGTGTGGATTTCGAGCTAATACTGCAGTGAGTCCTGGACCCTTTGTGCACGGCAGGAGATGAAGTTGAACATGTTCCATATGTGTTGTCTCTGACGCATTTTTGGTATCACCTGGCCGGACAAAGTTCCAAATAGAGTAGGAGAATTTTAAGCTCTTCATAAACATTCCGTTTTCCCATTACCTTGTAACTACGTGGGTTCCCCAGTAACCACACCTAACCCTCACTCATTTATGATGGGGGACAACTGGTTTTTTTGACATACACTATATCCTCCAAGCAGCACAATTTTTTTTCATGTTATTATTAAAAGAGAATAATTGGGCACACACAATAACAAACCAGCTTGAGGTATCAATACCAACTAGGACTTGCCCTTTTGCCAGCCTGACAAATATTTTCTAAACAGCGGGGAAGTTATGGACCTCCATCTGTTGTACTACAACTCCCATAATTCCTAGCCATCATCCATGCTGGGTGGCCCTGATGGAATCGGAGGACAGCAACGTCCAGAAGACCAACGTTTTTCCATATGAAGGCTGAGGCCATCCCATGTTTTAAATTTGGTCTTAACACATAAAATGTGCTAAGAACCATGGTGTTATCCTGGAGGTAAGATGGCAGCCACTGAAAACAGCAGCCTTGTGCATTTCCTCTTCTTCCTTTCTCACCTAAATGGCTAGTTGTGGGAAGTGGCATGTGATATGACGTCACCATACCCTCAGTTTCCTTTTGGACTAACAATCAGCCTGAAGAAAACACAAGTCATGGGCCAGGGCGTGGACTCACCTCCCTCTATTACCGTCTCTACACAAGAATTGGAGGTTGTTCATGACTTCGTGTACCTTGGCTCAACGATCTCTGACACTCTCTCCCTAAATGTCGAGCTGGATAAACGCATTGGCAAAGCAGCTACCATGTTCTCTAGACTCACAAAGAGAGTATGGCTTAATAAGAAGCTGACGGCATATACCAAGATCCAGGTCTATAGAGCCTGTGTCCTGAGCACACTCCTGTACTGCAGCGAGTCCTGGACCCTTTGTGCACGGCAGGAGAGGAAGCTGAACACCTTCCATATGCGTTGTCTCTGACACATTTTTGGTATCACCTGGCAGGACAAAGTTCCAAATAGAGTAGTCCTAGAACGAGCTGGAATTTTTAACATGTATACATTACTGAAACAGCGACGTCTACGTTGGCTTGGGCATGTCGTGAGAATGGCTGACGGTCGGATTCCAAAAGGTCTCCTGTATGGAGAATTAGTGCAGGGAAATTGCCCCAGAGGGAGACCACAGCTGCGATACAAGGATATCTGCAAGTGGGATCTGAAGGCCTTAGGAATGGACCTCAACAGATGGGAAACCTTGACATCTGAGCGTTCAGCCTGGAGGCAGGCAGTGCAGCATGGCCTCTCCCAATTTGAAGAGACACTTGTCCAGCAGGCCGAGGCAAAGAGGCAGTCCCGAAAGCAGTAAAATCAGGGAGCTGGACAAGGTACAGATTGTATTTGTCTTCAGTGTGGAAGGGATTGTCACTCTCATATTGGCCTTCTCAGCCACACTAGACGCTGCTCCAAGACCTCTATTCAGAGCACATTACCATAGTCTCTCGAGACTGAAGGATGCCTACAAGAGTTATTATGAAAAGTAGGGGAAGTGATAACCTTTAACAATTAAATGTTTAAGAAAATGCCTGGGCAAACAGATTGGTTTTCAGTAGGCAGAAGCCTTCCTAATCTTAGTGGTGAGACTATTGCACATGGTAGACACCACCAGAGAGAGAAGGTTCTCTTCTGTGCCACAGCCCCATGGGCCTCCCAAAGTTGCTGGCTCAGGCTTATTTCTCTGTAGTGACAAACTCAGTTAACATCCCCAAGGAATTTCAAAGTGTGTTTTTTTAAACACACAACTCTGCCAATGGTCCTGGACCTTCCTCCTGGCTGTGTTGAGAAGCGCTACTACCATGATCATACAGATGGGCTCAAATCAGAAAAATGGTGATTTGTTTTGATTCATGACTCATCAAGGTTGATGAATCACGAATCATTAATTATTTTTTTCCCTGACAAATCAATGAATGGATTTGTCAATTCATTTTTGCCTTTAAAACCCTATAAAACAGCCACCCAAGGACTTAGAGACACCAGCATCACAGAGAAGCTCCCCCTGTCTCTCCTTGACAAGCCCTGGACGTTTGGTGAAATTTGGGTTTGAGATGTCTGAGTTACACACCCACAAAGAGGATCCACCAAGGAAAGGTTTCCCCAGGCACCTAGAGACACCAAAATCACAGCTTCCACTAAATCTCCTCTACAATCTCTCTAAGCTTGGTGAAGATTCGTTTTCGGATGTATACACCCAAGTTATACAACCACAAAGTGATCCCCCCAGGAAAGTGCCCTTTAGCAGCTGGCTTGGGGAAACCCAATCTTCACCAAACTTGGAAGGTTTGTAGAGGAGGTTCAGGGGAAGCCTCTCTGCAATTTTGGTGTCTCTAGGTGCTGGGGGGGGGGGGGCATTTTATAGTCAAACGAATTGACAAATCAAAAATCGCTAAAAATGTGTCGATTTGTATTCGTCAGGGAGCATCAATTCAGACAAATATGAATTGACAAATTGGCAATTTTTGATGAATTTTGCGATTCATTTTTTAAATTCATGCCCATCTCTAATCATAAAGCTTCAGTGTAAGCTGTGTAGAGCTAGGAGTTTGCCAGCAACCAATATGCTCCCAGGATAGGTGGTAAAATCATCATCTTAGAACTTCAGAGCTGAAAGAGACCCTATGGGTAGTCAAGTCCAGCCCCAGCCAAGGAGGTACAGTGGGGAATCAAACTCACAGCCTCTGGCTCCACTGCTGGGGTGGGTGATCTGGAAGCTGTTGTCCAAAAACATAAATTTTCTGTGCTCTGATGCCACGACTGAAGCCCATTTCCAAGTTGAGGGGAAGAGATGAGGCAGCTGCAAGGAAACTACAAGAGGCAATGCAGTTCTAGGTATGTCAGAAGTAAGCTGTTTTGACTTTCGTGAGACCTGCTCCCAAGGAGAAACATATCAGATTGCAGCCTTAATGAGAGCTTAGATCCATGTGGGTATTAAAAAGTCACCCAGCCAGTCATAGTAGTTTGTTTAGTAGCATTAATGCTTGTTTTCTTGCAGTATCCTGTAGTTAACAACATTAAAGAGAAACAATGCCCAGTTCTAGGCCCAAAGTAAATGCCAGCAGAACACTCTCGTTATAAAGAAGTTGTGATCTCCCCGTGGGATTCTTCAGGGCCTGTCCCTGTCATACATTCCGCAGGGGCAGCTACCATTAAGCTTCAGGAAAAAAATCATCTGGCAGAGCTACCACTCTTCAATCCAGTCATTCATCAAAGCATTTTGAAAAGCCTCATTTCTCAGCTGCCTAGCCCAGGCTGCACAATTGCTAAATATTTCACATTTGCAGGGCATGATAATGTTAACACAATTAATGCTTATTATGAAAAATGAGGATTAAACTGTTGGCAACGGGGGATTTGTTAGCGCCAAATTATTGCTCAGATTTCACAGTTCTAATGTGATTCATAATGGGCCCCCCACATGCACCACACTTCCCTGAAATGTGACAAAGCCTTCCTTCCGTAAGGAAGACTTGGGGGAAAAAACCAGATAATGGAAACAGAATACATTTGTGATGAAAAAACTGGAGTAGGTGGGACAATATATTTTCTGTTTGGAAGATGCACAAAACTTCTGCAGCCACACAATAAGCCAAGAGCAAGGTTGCTTTTAAAAATGATTTAATAATGGATAAAGAACATTCAATTCTACAGCTGGGGTGAATGCTCAGAGTTGTTTGACAGTGGAAGAGGTTGCCACACTCAGAAGTGGTCTCTCTTTCATTTGAGGTTTTTAACCAAAGGTTGATTGACCATCAGAACAGCTTTTATTATGGACCCCTGTACTGGCAGATAGATCATTGGGCTAAATGACCTTTGGGGTGCCTGGCAACACTATATTTTTGCAGTCCTCTGAAATTAACTCACTGGAGGCTGAAGAAAGATCCAGAGTCCTAACAGATGGAACCAAGAAAGTGAAAAGAAACGTAACTGTGTAGTGTATGGGGAAAAAAATCAAAGCTTAGGCTTGAGTTATAACTTTATTGGGCAACCAAAACATCATTTAAAAGGTGAGTTATCAGTGATTATTCTGCGCTACATTTAGTGTGCCTCCTTTTCAGTCTTAAAAAAACCCAGCTACTTAATTGTCCATAGATAGAATAGTGTATCCAACCTACAGAGAGAAATAGAGAGAGTTTTATTCCTGTCAATGTTTACCTACCCTGAGGCTATTTATAAGGAAGAGGGAATTATCAGTGCTCCTCTGGATGTGCAGCTGCAGTGTAACCTGTCATCGGCTGGACAAGATACATCTTTGGTCTTATCTAGAATGCTGGTATGTTTTTCCCCCATTCTTAGAAAAACTGTTTATCTTACAAACACAGATCTGAAGCCAGCAGAGTGATGGTGATAAAGGGGGTGGGGGGTTGAAGTGAGGAAAAACTACTGATTATGTCCTCCATTCTCATTTCAAGATGGAACAGTTACTTTTTGGGAGTAAACTCTTAGAATCCAAGACAATAACTTTTTCCAGTTCTGACCCCATCCCTTATTATACCTTCTGCAATGCAAATCACAAGAAGGCGGTATCATTGGCCAAAATCCTGTTGCTTAATGTAGTAAATCACACTAGAGGAAGCCTATTGAATCCATGGAAATTTGGCGCATTAACTCCTTTGTAAGTTCCATTCATTCAAATGGACCTATTCTAGTTTAACATAGTAAACGGGCCTACTCTGGTGTCATTTACTATGCTAAACAACAGGATTTTAGCTAAGTGATTTTTACCAAATTGTCACTAAAATTTATAATAAATTACAACCAATAAGTTAAATTTGTGGGTTTCAGTATAGAAAACAACAGAAAACCACTAATTATATCTTCAAAGTACATTCATTGTGGCTAGACAGATATGTAAAAAAAGCTCTCAATCACTTACAGGCAATAGATGGCCAGAAGGTGTTAAGAATCTTCAGGCTGAAAGGTACATTAGGCAATAGAACTATCCTCTCTATTCATGTCCAAAACACCACATTAATAAATTTATGAGATAGTTTCCATCCTAGCAAGGGCCTTTTCGTTATTGATGGCTACTTATGGACTATTGTCAAAATCATGCAGTCACTCACGCAGTGGTGTTTGTACAATGAGTTGCCTTACATTGGAGCTTCTGATGTGGAAGAATCAGCTGACAGGTGTAGTCATCCAGGGAACACCCAAAATGTCTTAACGTTCTTCTAGAAGGCATCTTCCATGTCCATCCCTTGGAATATACAAAGTATATATGTGATGTGCAACACTGCACATTATCCCACTTATTTTCCTGTAATTTGTCCTAACCCAGATGCAAAAATTGCTGTCCAATCTGTGCAGAAAGGTAGATAGTCTAGCAGGGAAACCTGGAAAAGAGAAAACCTCATACTGCCCAGTATCTGTATTAAATGGTTTATGGCAATTTGTTATAATACACTTATTGGGGTGTATGAGTGTTTGCCTTTTCCAGGCTTCCCTTCTGGAGCAGTCACCATTCTGCACAAATTTTAAGAAATATGCCTTACCCTTAGCATTCTTCACAAAGCATCCGTGAGTGGATTCTTCAAAGTAATAACACTTTTATCATTTTCAGCTATAAAGCTGACTAGACAAGAGGCTTATTCAGATCTATATGCCTTTATTTCACTAGCTACCTCCTACTGAATAATAAATATTAGTTTCCATAAAACCCTAATTATTTAAGCCAGCGAGATTAGGAAAAGTCATATTTTTGTACTACGGATCCCCAGAAGCCATAATGAACTGTAACGATTGTTTGCTTCTGTGAATTATAAAATGGCTTTTAATATTGAATAAATAAATATGCATGTTCTTTATTATGATTAACCAAAATTTTGTTTTTCTTTTTTTAACTGATGAGATTGTGTCTCCTGTCTTTTTGGTAATACATGAGTGAACTTTTCAGCTCTATCTCCTGTCTCACAATATGCTGAACCTAATTTCATGTTAGTGTCTGTTAGTGTCTCTCTATTTGTCTAAATCAAATCCAATTTTTTAACTGCATGTGTGATTGATTCACCTTATGTTGCTGTTTTTCCTCATGTATTTCTTTCTTTCTAACATTGCTTCATTCTTTTTTGTGTGTGTTGTATAAATGAGCTGTAATGATTCCATCTTCTTTCTCCCCTTCTTTCTTCAGTTATAAAGTGGAATAGTGGGTTTTCCAGTCAGAAAACATTCATTTTTCAACCCATAGTTATATTATACTTGTCACGTTCTCTGAAACATTTTTCAGGCACCTCTCAAGGAGAAGGACAGCAATAGTCTAGAATTAGAGCAGGTTCCCTCCCTAACTAGGCTAGGTCAGAGGTTTATTTGATAACTGGCTTTGAAAAGATGTTATCATCTAATTACTGAGAGGATATATATCCCAAATACTTGCATGCATGCATATACAGGACAATAGAAGCAACACACAGGAAGCAGAATTGTGTCTGTAGTTTATTTATTTGCTCTCTAGGGATTCTTCGTTATTAGGATAGCCATGTCCTGGTTACCGTGGTAGCTATTGCTTAGTGAATTCCATCAAAGCACAAAAGCAGGCTCAGAAAAAGGAAACAAAAATGTTAAGAGGTGAAGTATAAAGAACCAGGGCCTGTTTTGTTTTTCTTCTTCCTCCCTTCCTTAAAAATTCTGTTTGTTTGTCTGATGACTTCAAGATTATATCAGCAAAATAAGAGGGAGAAATGTAGAAGTTCCAGCCTTTTAAAATAAGTCCCTACCTTTAACTAATCTACAATTTTCTTGGTGCCTACCGAAGAGATATTTGTTTTGGTTATCTCTTTTGAGCATGAATCTTTATTTTCTGCAAAGCCTCCTGATAGTACCTGTTGCAGAGAGTTTATGGGATTTTGGACAGATGTGGTTTTAGGGGCACTGTATGGACTACTACAAGGGTCTGGAGGGAGGATTATTGATGAGGATGGTCAGGTTGGGAGAAGGGGCACTGTTCTTCACAGGACCTGAGGCAGGCTCCTACTTTGCTGGTGCCTGGGGGGAATTGTCCCAGTTGTCCGCCTTCCATTTGGAAACCAGATGTGTAAATATTTTGCTCTGGGAAAGGCAGCTTCCCAGCTTCCCTGTTTTTGTACGACTCTCAGAATAATTAGAAAGGACAGTACTTGGGCAGTGGTGATAGGGTTGCCAGGTTTCAGGAAATGTCTATGCTTTCCTAGGTTTCTGGGCGGGCTGACAGATCTTAGCACATGTGATGCTGGAGGAGGAGAAATTTTGCTTGTATTCTGTGTTGGGGCTTTAATGCTCGTCCCTTCCTCACTCCCAACTGGAAACAAGACTTACTGGCCAGTGCCAGAAGGCTGCATGTGCATTGCACATGCAATGTCCTTTAAAACACTGGAGCCAGAAACTGTGCTCTGTCTTTCTCACTCTTTCATGCACACACATTATTTTGCACTCGTTAAACAATGGTCTGTCTTCTGTAACATCACAAGAGCCCTTTCCTTGTGATATCACAAGGTACTATTCCCTGCCCTCATAAGGTTTTGGCCCTGAAAGATCTGGGCAAGGGAAGATGCTGACCTGGCAGCCCTAGATTAAAGCTTTCAAAGTGAGATTATTTTTGAACTTAATTCACAGAAAGACAGAAAAACATCAAAGAATACAGGCAATGGTAGAAAAGTAACCGATAAAAGAAGCCTCAAAATACAGGCTTGCATGGGTGTTAACACAAGCTAGCCTTAAAGCCTTAACCTGCTGTTAAGCAATCATATGTACTCTGCCAATAGGCAGAAATTCTCCAGGATGGCACCAATTTAGCACTTTTTCATAAAGCAGAAGATACCTTTTTAACAGTTACATGGAGGAAGAAATCATAACAACCTCTATACCTCTGGCCCTGTAAGTAGAGAGAGAGAAATCCTGTTTTAAGAGGCTCCTTTATGATCCACCAAAGGGAATAAAACTCCCATGATAAGGTGGGACTGACAATACTTCCTCTGAAAAGTAAAGATTTTAGACCTGAAGGGATAGAATCAAATGTTCAAACCACTGTCAACCTACAGGGAAAGAGAAATGATACATTTTGGGGCCAGCTGGGCCAGCTCAACTATTCGGTACGGTGAGGAAGCCGCTCAGGCGGGAGATTCTGGATGGCATGAAAAGACAGCAAGTTGTTAATTATTTAAGTTGTTTTTATTGCATTTTTACTGACATGAAGAATGAGAGGCACTTGTGAGATGCTCTGCCTCAGGTGCCAAAATAATTTGATACAACTGAAGTATTAAAGGCCCTGCCTTTGGGAAGAGGGGCATGTTTTCTTGCCCATCTCCGGCAGCAGAGTGCCTTGGACCAGAAATTATCATTTAACAAGTTCCCCAAAGGGGTGTTTGTAGGTAGGAGATGTTTGTAAGAGCTACAAAATCCTCATTTTATGGGAGCAGGTAATCTAACACACACACATCCCCATTTTTTTTTGCTTGCTTTTGTTGTTGTTGTTGTTTGTGATTCTGAGCCTTTCAGATTTTCAGACAGGTTTTCATTCTTGGATTGTGTTGTATCAAATGTGGATCAAAGAAAGACTTTTTCTATCCTGAGAAACATATACAGTTCTTCAGCAATAGTTGCCATTGCTCTGTATGCTACCTCCCATATGTGCCTATTTATCTATTACTATTTTTATTCTCTCACCCTAACTTAACTGCATTCATCTAAAAACAGAAATATACGAATATATAAGAGGAGGAGCAGGACAGGGGGCTCACCCCAAACATTTCATGGGGGTACCTCCCGCTTCCAGTCACAAGCCATCTGTGTATAAAAGAATGTCTAAAAATATCACCATACTTTAGCAGGCAGTTGCTCCTCAAATGTTTCCAAGTCACAACTAAAATTCTGCCAGAAAACGTGGAAGAACATATTGCCGTTGAGAATCTCCTGTATATTGCTGTTTTATTCTTTTCCCCAGCTTTTCCCCAGTGGAGCCTTCTTTGTTGCATGGAATTCAGCAGCCACCATGTTCCTTCTGAGACTTTTAGGGAATTATGCTAAAACGTGTAATAATCTTGGAAAGACTACACATGCCATCTTACTTCTCCTTCTTCCATTAGCACAAAGTCAAGTTTAGCGTGGCATAAGGTACGCTATCTATGCAGAACAGAACAGCCTAGTGCCGCCTACAGTAAAAACCTTTCCCCCAGTGTTTGTTGGTGACTCAGAAGTTGCTTTGCAATCCCCTTTTGACTTGGTGAACCATAAATTTCTTGGCTTAGTTCTGTTCCGTCTCTTAAGCACACAGATGCATGCATACACAGCCCTCTTTCTGCCTCAACAGGAAAGTAATACATGATCATTCTCCAAGTCAACATTTCAAACAGCTTGAGGTGAACAGAGCATTTGCTGCAAGTTCATTATGTACCCCTGGAACATCTGCAGCCGTACGGGAGGTTTTGTTCTTTCTCCGTGAACATCTTTGCACAATAATGATCAGACTGCCTACAGTGTTGCTAGTAGCATAACAAATGCCCCTGACCCTGGCTGTCCCCACTCCTCATTTCATTCATAGTTCTGCAGTTTATTAAGCATCACGAATCAAGTATCATGGGACTTGTTATCTAAAGTCTACACCTAGGTTGAGCCGAAATTCTGAGAGTTGGATAATGATGGAAACTACTTGGTTGTCACTGTAAGATCTTTTTGTAAAGCATCAGCCTTCTCCCAATCTGTTGCCCCTCAGATGAATTGGAATGCAATTTAACCCCCCCCCCTCCCAGCCAGCATGCTGATGGTTCATGCTCTCTCGGGATGGCAGGAATTGTAACCCAGCATATGTGAGAGGCACCAGCTTGGAAAAAGCTAATATAGCACATTCCACATGCTACATTAAAAACAGAGCATGTTCTTAAGGAGTATTTTCTTTTGTACACTCAGATATGTGTTTCCAGCCTCAATCCAGATTGGGGCCATCATAAAAAAGGGCAGAGGTTAAACTTCTACCCAGATTATTTCTATTTCAAAATCACACACATACATACGGGAGCTTTTAAAAACAAGGTGGAAACTTCCATTGATGTTACGTGGCCACACACAGATCTATATGGGATTTGATTTTGATTTTAACCTGGCAGTCTCAAACTATACATTGCAAATAGTACATAAAAACAGGGAATGTTTTAAGTATTGAAAGCAGTGTTTCATATGGAGCTTTTCACACTTCCTATAGTTTGTAGACTAGCTTGTTTTGGTCTTTGGGAGATAAGCATCAGCATTTTTTAAAATTTGATGGCACATCACACACACACACACACAACTGCTCAGTCGTGAAGGTCTGCCTGATGGATTTCCATTTCTTGATCTGTAATGTTTACTTTAACTGTCGCACACACATGCTCTATTCACATTTCTGTATTGGTATTCAAACAGGCCACAACTGTATTTAACAATGTGGGTCAAAAGATACATAACAGAGAGTTTGTTCTTAGAACAGAGCATTCCTTAGGTGCTGAAAGCTTCTGCTTGTTACTGCAGGAGGTTTTCACACTGCCTACAGTTTGCAAATAAGCATGCTTTGTGTTCTGACCAGTCTTCTAGATATAAACATAAGCTTCATCTGAAAGTCTGATTTCTCAGACATAAAGGTCTACTGGAATCATATATCTAGAACATTAATGTGATTTCAGCTGAATGACATCAGTCTTTTTTTCTTTTCTTTATTTGTATCAGAGGGCTCAACCACACCTGCCAAGAGAAACCCAATTATACCGATTTGGCCATTTTTTAGATGGTTTCATAATTTTATGTTCACATGATGCAGAGCCAACATCAATTCATTTGCCCTGGCAAGTGGTTTATTTCCCCCTCACTGGGAGGGTTGTTTTAAATTGTACTGATGATGAATTGCTTGATTTCCTTATCATTTCAGCATGTGTGAATGTTGTTGTTGATTTATTTCCCTTGTAAAGGAATTGGGTTTCTGGGCACTGTGGCCACTTTATGGCCACTGCGCTTGTACCCTTAAATATATATATTTAAGATATATTGACAACATGAATACATTGATAAGAAGGAGACAGCTTGAAGGAGACAGCCTCCTCCCGCTCCCTTATGGATGAAAAAGGGCTAGAGAGACATTTCCTGCTTTGAATTGTAAAGCAAAGGTGTAGTGTCAACGTCTACGCTCTCTCTTGCTCTCTCTTTTGGACTCTGCTTCCTCCTCCTGGCGCTGTGCAAAAAGGAAAAGAAAAATGAAAGCCAAGAACTCAGAGGGAGGCATATGCAGCAAAAAGAAAAGAAAAGAAAAAAGAAAGGGAAATGGAAACCAGTGAGTAAAGGAAGGAGGGGGGAAAGGGAGAAGAGAAAGCACGTACTGCTCTATTGCTACCAATACACCATTTTTGTTATTAAAAAAATGAATAAGGGGGGCCTGATTGCCCCAAGAAACAGTACAGAAAATGAACTGATACAAAATTAAAGAGCAGTGTAGCCTGCTATAGTGGAAATGAATCGATGAAGTTAAAAATAATGTGAATGCTCCTGCTGATATATATACTACGTGGCTGCTGAAAAAAAAATCTGTACAACAGAGGTATGAAAAGAATCGGTATAACTGCAATTGTGTTCTCGAAGGCTTTCACGGCCAGGATCCGATGGTTGTTGTGGATTTTTTGGGCTGTTTGGCTGTGTTCTGGAGGTTTTTCTTCCTAACATTTCGCTAGTCTCTGTGGCCGGCATCTTCAGAGGACAGGAGCTAGAACTCTGTCTGTGTTCTGGTGTAGTGTAGTAGAACACGGCCAAACAGCCCGAAAAACTCACAACAACCATAACTGGGATTCTTTTCTTACGTGTGACTGAGCCCAGAGTATGACACAATTTTAAATTATGGACTTATATGAAATATAGCTACAAATTAAAAACAAATTAAAATGTAATAGAAATTATTATCATTTGTGGTCCTAAAAAGGACCATTGGGTCATTTTGCTCCTCAGCAAGTTTACAGTGCAATGCCTTTGGAAGTGGAGGATTGGCCAGCTGTACCATGGGATGCCCAGGTGTACTTGCAATAGTTTGCTCTCATTGGGGAGGCTCCTTCTGTGTCCCCCATATTATCAGTAATGTATAGTTAAACCTAGACAACAGTTCCCTCTGTAGCAATAAATAGTAAGTAATATTGAGCTACATCTTGTCTCTAATAATGCATGTGTCTTTGCATATTTAAAATGGTTAGAAACTAGGGAACGTAGCTGGGGTAGATCAAAACAATTTGTTGTGAAGATTACATTTTTCTCGGTGGAGTAGCAGGTGCTGATTCCCCGTGACCTTGTTTGCTTTGGCTGCCCTGTCCAGTTCAGTTTTACTCAATTCCCTCAACCCCCACCACACACTGTTTTCCATCCAGAAAATGTTGGACAAAGCACACAGTGGGAACACTTAAGACTCTTTAGCTTCCTCCAGAGCATGCCCACAATGTTTGCGTCTTTACATTTATGAAGATTTATCATCACGCCCAGGAGAGTGCACACTCTAAACAATCTTCATCATTCTGTTTTCCTTATCTGTGTTATATTAAAAATTCAGAAGATGGCAGAATGCTGATGGAGGAATGCATTCTTCATCCTAAGTGTGTATGAGAGAGCAAGAGGTGAATTAAACATTTTGAAAACCCTGGAAAATTTGGAATGTGAGGCATGTTTGGTAAACATTTTGCTCTCAAGCAGGGAATAACAAAATATGTTTTTTAAGTTTGGAGCTACGTGACCCTGTACGTAATATGAATTCTTTGAGAGACTGATGAATTATGAAACAATGCAAAAGTGATTTACAGTGCTAATAGTAAAGAAGAGCTTGTTTGTGTCCCATTGCTGCTTTCGAACCATGTTCAGCGAGCATACGGAAGGGACTAGCAGACTGTGCCTGCTGGTTCAGGGTTTGCCCTATCATTAGGCAGAATGAAGTTGCTGCCTCCAGTGGCAGATGCTGTGAGCCAGAGTGTGACGGCAAAGTGCCAGAAGACAAAGCTGTGTGAGCCATAGTTTGCCTTGGAGGAGGCTGCCTTGTTGTCGCTGTGGAAATAACATTCACTTTCTAGCCAGCTCGTGTTCATGAAATGGAGGTGGGCAGATGATCTCTTCTCCTCCACCACAGGCAGCAGCAAACCTCTGGGGACGGCTTTGTTCAGCAAGACATATGAAGGACTTACATACAGACATCATGTATGAGCATTTAATGGCTCGGGTTATGGAAGATTCTCATACTGCAGAGACCACAGAAACATCAGGGTTCTGTCTCTGTGGAGAGGCGACCCAGCCAGCAGAGCCATCCCTTCTTTTTTCATACATTAAAAGTGATGGCAGAGGAGGTGGGGGCCAGCACACTCCCTCCTTGTTGCGTGGGCTCTGCATGCTTTAAAAACATGCAAAGAAGACTTATGGGTCAAAGCAGGCCTTAGAGTAAGACCCTCATGAGAGGTGGAGCTGCCTTGAGGCTGCATTCGTTTTCCTAGTGTTAGTTTTCTTAGCTCCACATGTCGTAAATTAGTCTGTTTGCTTGGTAATTTGTCATTGGCAGGTAAGCACAAGATGCCTTAGCACGCTGCTTGTGCAGACACAAACATTTTAAGGGACTGCATCTTTAGAAAGAAAATGTTTTATCACCTTCTGATTATAAAAGCTAGGTTCTCCTCTAGCTGATCTTAGAACTACAGTGTCTGCTGAACACAAAGAGGTTGGAGGCATAAGCACAGATCATTGTACCACCTTCCCTCCCAATATTTCAACCAGCTGGGAAAAGATATTTAAAGCAAGCCTTTTCTGCTTGATTTGAAGGGTCCTGGGTTCCTGCTTAATGTTGGTGTTGGCTGGCAATAGAGCATGAAGGGACTTTAGGGGGTATTTGCCCCTGGACCTACCAACACAGTGAGGCAAGGAGAGGTTCAGGGACACCTGAGGTGGTGTAACAAATGGTCTCTTCCCCCCAGTTAAGATAATTTAGTATTCAAAGCCAGCCAAATTATCTTTAAAGGATTAAATAAAGGTAAAGAATTAAATAAAGGTAAAGAATCCCATTAGCTCCACTTCCCATCACAGGTTGTAAAAATGCTGCAGCAACCAAGTATTTGTTTGTTCTCCTTTAATAAGATCCCAGATCTGCTGCCTGAGCCCTCTGACTCATTGTGCCTGATGACAGGGCCGTTACTCAGCTGACCCACTTGGGAAAACACAGCCTGTTGTCCTAAGGCACTGAATCATCCTATTGTGTCTTGTCTGCCTGCAGCCCACTTCCCATACTCTCAGCTGCTCCTTGTCTGGCCTGTTCCTCTTAGGGCACAATCCTAACTCCATCCTCCTTTTTAATTCTTCTGCCAGCAGATCGTAGCCAACAGAGCCATTTTTTGGAGTATGTCTCTGTAACAGCAGATGAAGAGTCTCCTGACAGAAGAGTATGAGGCTCACAAGTGTACACCTAATTAGCCCACTATAGCCAATGCATCTTCACATTAGGATTGTGCTGTCACTCCTGTAAAACAGAGAAATAATTTACTGTATAGGATTATAGTCCAGTTTACCAGTTGCATTTGTGCCTAGTTGACCTATAAACATTTGCTCAGCCTGAGTTCCAGGTGCTCACTGTTAATGGGTAGGTTCAGAGCAGCTACTTTAAGGGCACATTCAGGGATACCCCTCTCCTCCTACACTTACCATTAAACTGGACCCGGACTGAACAGCCCTTGGAACAGAGGGCGCCTTCAAATGGAGGACTAGAATCTAGGTCACCTTTAAATTATTTGTTATGTTTATGCCTTGCCCTTCCTCCAAATGAGTTCCTCCCCATTATATCAACACAACAACCTCATCAAGTAGGTCAGGCTGACAGGGAGTAACTGCCCCAAGGTCACCCAGTGAATTTCACGACACGGTGGAGACCTGCGCCTGGAATTCATGAGTGCCAGCCCAACACTCACAGCACTACACCATACTAGTTGTCATGGCCACCCCCTTGCCCTTCAAGGGTTTCTATTTCCTCAGAGGCTCCGGTCCTGTCTTGTTCCTCACACCCCTCCTGCCCTCTGGCCATAGAGTGGAACTGTGCTGTCAAGATAGCTAACTTTATGGGGAAGAAAGGTTGAAATCGGTAAAAATGTTGAAATGCTTAAAAGCAGTAAAAGAGTTGTAGTTCTGGATATGTGAGATGTGATCATAACATGGAAGTTTGAACAGCAATGCACGGTCTGTTAGAGGTTGCTTCAGGGCAAGCTGATGTAACCTTGAACATGAGTTGTGCCCAAAACATTAACCTAGTATGTAGCAATGTACTGATTGGTCATTAGAGGTCACTGCAGAGTAATTGCAGACCTCTTATGTAATCCCATTCATTCTCCTAAGGATGCAGAGTTGTGTTGTTTTCCATTAGGTTCTGTGGTTATGCGAATATCAGTGTTAACAGAGTCCAAACGCATTCATTCTGCTAAATTAGAAAAAGCAGATTGTTTGTGTTGTCTGTTTTTCTTATCAGCTATTTTTCTGCTTGGGTAGCAGAAGCTATGGGATTTTGCATTGGTCTCACGACTAATGAAACCTGCAAGTATAGCAGATGAAACATAAATAAGGTAAACATAAACATCCTATCCATAAATATAGGCTACTGTAATGTAAGTTTAATCAGGAGAGGAAATCTACAGGGAGATATTCTGTTTGGGTAAGCATGATTCTTAAACTGAATGTGACTATGTAATTGCTTACGATGTAGACTTTAGGACTTTAGGATATAGTTAGATTTTTTTAAGCTATTCGTGTTTGAAGACGTATTTCATAGATGTAATAAGGCCTGAAGACGTCATTTGGAACATTTCTATTTCATTATTAAGATTTTTATGCTTGTTAGTTGTTACATATATATTTTTAAGAAAAAATACTGTTACATATAATCCTGTTTGCATATTCAATAAAAAGAAGAAAAAGAACAATTTTCTGGATACTTTGTGTGCTTCTTGAGCAAAACATTTAGAGGATATTCAGAGGGAGAACTTTATTTGTGCATAACAAATCATCTGGTTCACACTGCCTGCAAAATCCTACACAGAGATTGTTAGCTGTGAAGGACATCACAGGCTGAATGGTCAAGGAGTGTTATAAATTATATAGTATTCTGAGGGCTTAGTTCATTGTCTAACAACTTGACACTGCTATCAAGCAAGTTGGAGAAACAGGAAAGGGAAACTCACATCTGCCTGTTTCTCCTTCCACAGAGGAATTTGATGGTGACCACAACTTCAGAATTAGCTGCTGATCATAAATGCATTCATCAGACACACAGGCAAGCAGAGTGCTCTCTGTCAGGTAAAACCTGGCTAAACCAGAGAAACACCAGCAAACCAGAGCTGGGGGTGGGTTTGAGGGGCAGCTGGACGGTCCTTACCTCCCAACCCATGTGGCACATGAGTTTTTTGTAGTTCTTAAACTGCTGCTGTCAAAACGTCCACAACAGGGCAGCTCAGGAGTCATAACACTGGTTGTCAATAATTTGCTTTGTTTGAAATAGTGTTTAAGGACACAGATGCATGCAACCACTGGCTCTTCCCTGAGCCCCTTGGCTTTTGGATGCAATGACATCACACATACATAAAAATATTTGCACTGAGCAAGCGAATGAGACTCCATCTTGGAATGAATGATGGGGTTTACTCAGGCTTTAAAGCCACCTCAGAGGCAGACATCACTTTTTCTTCTCCAGCATGGCTTGCCGTGAAATTTGTCGTCTAGCCTGGAAACCTCAGGCAAGGTTGAGAACCCCTGAGAAGCCCAGTTTCCTGAGACTTCACATGGTGTCCTGGGACTTGCAAACCTAATTCCCAAAGAGTGTTTAAAAAGTAAAAGCTGCACAGTGAGGTTGCAAATCATGTTAATGTAATGCTCCAGCCTCCATACTAATGCCATTTTAAGGACAGAAAAAATATCCATCTGTAACCAGGGAACTGTTGCTTCATGCTGACATCAGCTACAGAAAGCAATCTCACCACTGAGTGCAGGTAATTTCATCATTTCACAAGTTTCTTTGGGAACAGAAGGCTTCAAGCAGCATTAAAAAAACAACAACACCACGACATCACACACTGCTACACAGCATCCATGTACAGGTTGTATCAATACTAAGTACACAAGGAGATGCTGATTTTTGTACATCACAAAGAAAACATATTAAGAGTTCTGAAAATCTAAGTGGAAACCAACGAAGGATTTAACTGAAGAAACACAAAGGAAACTGCAACATAAACAGACCTCAATTTGGAAAAAGAAAGAAAAATGGACGTTCTTAAAGTGACCAGGAGAAAAATCTATTACCACAATATATGTTAAGCATACATTTCGGTTAAAGGAGCTATTTTTATAGGATGATTTAAAAATTAATTTGCTGGCTACATCAGCAAAAAGGCTTTTAACAAATCCAATACTCAGTGTACCTGACCAATTTCTGCCAGAAAGGTAAAAAGATAAGAACTGTTTTGCTGCTAAATTGGATGTAACATCTAAGGCATTGACTTTCATCACATCTCCTTGTCGAGACTAGCCTTACCACTGGGCTGAATGAGGCATCTGCCTCAAGCAGCAGATCTCACAAAATGTCAGCAAAATGTCAGTTATCTCTTTTGCTAGGATTGTATTCTTACTGACAGGGATTGGGAAAGGTGTTTGTGAAAATGTCTGCCTCATGTACTAAATAACATGGCTGGTTTAGGGTGCTATGTACTTTGACTCAGTATGTATAGGGGAGTGACATTTGGTGCTATGCCTCAGGTGGTAAAATGTCTTCGGCTAGCCTGGCTGATGATTGTGTGAAATGAATTGTTATTCATATGCCTTGTGAAAAAAAACACCCTTTCCTTTAGTACACCTCAAAACTACCACAACCGGTAGTTACCAAGTTTTAATAAATATTACACGAGTTAAGAAATATGTTGCTGTTTTCACATCGTTTTCCCTGCTGGCTACATTTTCTTTTCTCACATTCACATCTCTGGCCTCAAAATATAATTTCATTTTCCATTTGTACAAAGAAGACCAGCCAAGCTGACCTGAAGATTCATCAGATTCATCGGATTAATAACAATAACAATAACAATAAATTATTATTATTATTATTATTATTATTATTATTATTATTATTATTATTATTATTATTATTATTGGCTCTGGATTACTGCAAATACAGCAGTTAACAGAGGAGGAAAAATGATTGTATAAGTACAAGTAAAAAAAAAAACTTAAGGTGGTGAAAATGGAGAATATTTTGCAAACAACAGAAACAAAGTCTCAATATAAGAAACAACAATTTGAAAATAAACAGTTGGAAAAATAAACCACTACATGGACAAAACCTGAGAAATATTGATGGAAAGCATGATAATAATTCAAGATGGGCATGGCTAAAATTGGGGACAATTAAGAAAGAAACTGAAGGCTTCTTAAGAAAACTGGGGACCATTAAGAAAGAAACCAAAGGATTTTTGCTGCACAAGATCAAGCACTCCAGTGTGTTGAAAGCTAAGATTCAAAGAATTAGTGCTAACAACAAATGTTGATTTGGCAAAGAAAAAGATGAAAAAGTGGCACACCTCATCTGTGAATGCCCAGAGATTGCACAGATTACAAAATTAGACATGATAGAGTGGCAAAATTAGTGCACTGATCAATATGCAAAAAATATAACTTGCCAACCTCTAAAAACTCATGGGAACATCAGGTAGAGAAGGTGTCAGAAAATGACGAAGTCAAGATCTTGTGGGATTTCTGGATCTAAACTGATAAGACACCTTGAACATAGTACACCAGACACAGTAGTAATAGAACAAAGAAATGTCTGGATCATTGACATTGTAATTCCAGGGGATGCCAGAGCTGAAAATGTAGAATTGGAAAAACTAACAAAATATAGAGATTTGGCAACTGAAACATCTTGCTTGTGGATGAAACACCAGTGGTCCCCATAGTCATTGGGGCTTTGGGAACAATATCAAGAACTTTTACACAGTATTATAAGCAGTTGCAGATCTCAGAAATAACATCAGAGCTAGAGAAAATGGCAATATTAGGAACAGCATACATAGTGTGCCTATAGTTAACAGATACTTAGATTTTGGGTCAAAACTGATATCTGTTATATAATACCAGTCAATGTTTTTATAATTTTGATTGACTGTGCCTATTATTATTATTATTATTATTATTATTATTATTATTATTATTATTATTATTATTATTATTATTATTATTATTATTATTATTATTATTGGACACAATTTGATGGATAATCTGGACATAATACATGTAATCTCACCACTTGCTGGTTGCAAGGCTAGAATATATTACATTTATTTTACTTAATAGATGTATGACATATACAGTAATATACTGTACTATTATAAAGTCATAATGTCCTAGGCAGTGTAAGAATATCACCAGTTACTTCTCTGTAAAATCTGCTTCAGGCTGTTTATTCTCCCAAGAACTCAGGCAATTCTCAAAAGCTGCTTCACTGAAAACAGAAGCATTAATCCATTGCCACATTTGGTCTTAAGAGCAGGATTTACAGTTTTCTCTCAGGTATTAATTATATCCGCAGAACAACTGACTGAATGGCAAAAAAGCAACAGCTATGCAGCACACTTACCATGTAACTCAGCAAAAAGGATGCCCTGGGTTCTCAATTATTATTATTATTTTTAAGATTTCTGTTCCACCAAACAAAGAAGCACTCAGGGGAACCCACTACAAATCCCTGTTCAGTCATGAGGCTTAGTGAGTGAACTTGGACTTTTTCTTGGCCAAACGTACCTTGCTGTGGAGAGAAAACATTAATTATTGCAAGGAGTGTCTACTGCCTTGAGCTCCTGAAAAGGAGGATTAAAATGCACAAAATGTATGTTCTTACATGAGTTTAGATTTGAAGGGCCTCGGATTCATTTTCTCTCACATTCAAATTTTGTTTTAATTTGAAAGTTTTTAATAACTCAAGCTGTTTCTGTCCAATTTTTGAAGAAAATTGCATCCTACTTGACCATCACAAAACATGGTTGAACACACAGGAATTCCAAGCCAGACTTTGGAGAGCTAAGCACTCAACACCCGCTGTTGCCATGAGTGAACTTTTGTCAGTTTTGCTTTTTCCTCACATTCACCATTTTCATATTCTTTCTGTTAAATGTTTGCGAACATTTGCACATTTTTGGAAAATTCTTATAAAAATAAAGGTAATTGTTAATGCTTATGTGCTTTTAATTATTCAATTTTTAATTAATTTGTGTATGGGTTGTTTTTTAATGTTTAACTTGTTAGGTTTTTAATTCTGTTTTGTTAATATTGTGAGCCGCCTTGGGTCCCCTTATCGGGACAAAGGCGGCCTATAAAACAAACAAACAAAGCAAGCAACATTCTCATCCATCATTACTCAGGAAACAGATCTTTTAAAAATTAAACTTCTAGAGACCTTGGAGGTTGCTGCCAGTCAGCTGAGAAAGTATTTGACTAGATCAGCTTGTCTCAGTCTTAGGTCTCCAGATGTTGTTGGACTGTAACTTCCATCATTCCAGCCATCCTTCTCCCCATCCCAAAGGTTAGTAATGGCTGGTTATGTGAACTCATGGTCTGAAAACATAAGACATTCTCATAAGCAAGCAACGCCAACAACAAATTAAAATGAAGTTCCATAGCAGGCATTACCTTTAAGATGAGAGTAATATTTTATTTCATTAAAATATATTGGAAACATATCCCGTCAAAGAGTTAAGGTTCTCAATAATTTATTACTATTTACATTAGCAATTTTTGTTTTACAATTAACTGTACAAAGGAATACTGAGGACTTTCCCAGGAGAAAGGAGATGTACCATATTCTCCAGAGTGAGGGGAGAAGCAAAAACAAACCAGAACAAATAACTTGGAATGTAAATTCCTATACATAAATTCCAACAACTATGCTATTTAAGGCAGGTATTATATTACAAACCTCCATCGTTTTTATCCCAGTTTAACTGACATTCCTCCTTCCTTGGGAACTGTAGTCTAGTGTCAACATGGAAAACTCACTGTAGGAGATATTAAACTCTGTTCATAAGGTTCCCTGAGGAGAGGAAATAACCCTTAAACCATCTGAGGTCTGTATGGTATCAGTGTGCCTGTAATAAAGAGAGTTCAGTCATCAAGTACAGTGACTGATGATTAAAGGGTGAAAATGGGTGCTTTTTGTTGTTCTGTGAGCCCAAACCAACCACTCAAGCAGTTCAAAGGCTCAAGGCCTTCTGCTGCTGTCCAACTGCATGCCTCGTCTTCCACAGAGTTCACATGTCATTCTTCTCTTCCACGTTACCAGAACTAGTTCTCCTACTTCATCCACATTCCACTCTGTACTTCAGGCTGTGGGATCTTGTCCCTATCTGCCTCCTTTCACAGAGTGCAAAAGCTACACATCCTGTGCACTTGGCCAGTGGCTACCTGAAAGGTACAGGGATCATGGCCTTTCAAAGCTCTTCTTGTGCCCTTCATCACAGTCTCTCGACGTAGCTCTTCCTTGTCACTGCGGTGTATCAGCAGAAGAAGCTATGTCATGCATATCTCCCCCTGCTGTGCCAGCTATTAATGCCAGTTGGGCAAAAAGGGGCCCTCCAGATGATGTTGGACTGCAACTCCCATCAGCCCTAGCTACTGACCCAGTGGTGAAGAATGCAGGGAGTTACTTTTCAACCACATCTGGAAGACCACACTTTGGCTATGCCTGTATTAAAGAAATATGTGGAGCTTTTCAGTCAGGACCAGTCCTACCCTTAGGCAGAGGGAGGTGGTTTCTCAGGCAACAAATTTTGGGTGTCATGAAAAGACAGTAGAGTGTTAAAGATACACATGTTCTTGCATTTACACCATATAAAAATGAAAACACAAGGTTGTGAGATTTTCTGCCTAATATATTGAAATAATTTGCCTGACATTGACTTAGGAAGGGTCGCACTTCCTTTTTTGGGGGGTCAGTCTGTAACCAGTTTTCCATTATGGGCAACAGACACTGGATTTGGTGATTGCTGTCTCTTTGCAGCAACTTCAGAGAGACCACTGTTTTTTCATTAGTAAATGTGAATAAAATATGTTGCGGTTGGGGAATGTTGGGCATTTGGTAAACAAAATTTATCATTTGGTAAATGAAATCAAAAAAGTCAAGACAACTCCCAGGTTCTATGCACACTGTCCTAGTGGGAGGTCAGGACCATTTGTTAATCTGCCTCAGGTAGCAAAATAGTTTGAGCCAGCCTTGTTTTCAGTCCAGCCCAAAACGCAAGCAGAGGAGGTAGGAGATTTGCGCTAAGTTGGGCTAGGGAAGTAGCTTATTCAGGGAAGAAGTTTAAAGAACATGACATGGCATATGTCAGAGCTTTATACTGTCCCCATGGGCCATGTTTGAAGTTTATTTCTGAGTGAATGGAAAGTGTGGATAATTGATTATTGATTGCTTTCTACCACATTCCCAATTTAGCCAACGTGCATGCTCTCCACATACCCTATGCCTGCTGTTTAGGACCAGCCCTACCACTAGGCAGAGTGGTTACCTCAAGCAACAAAGTTAAGATGTCATGAAAGAGTGGCAAATTGTTAGCCATTTTATCACCAGGGATGAAGAGAGATACTTCTGCCAAAATAATTTGGCTTATGTGTCTTAATCAGGGTGAAGGAGCACCGTCTGCTGCTCAACCTCAGGTAGCAAAATGTCTCGGGCTGTTTCTGCTAATGTTGATGTCACACTACTATAAAACAACTTACGCAAGATCAGTTTTATCTTGGGACTGGAGCATGTGCTGCAATTGCCACTGGTTTGCCACTGGAAACAGCCTTCCTCTGGCACAAAAATTCTGCCATTTGTAATACACAAAATTTATTTCACATGGGTTTGTAGTACCATCATGCACCGTTGCTCTATCCTGTGATTCCCACTCTGCACTCCCTCTATACATTACAGTAACAGCACAGATGAAGGCCATTCACGATAGGATGACCATTTCTAGCAGGTTCCTTGTGGTAAAAGTGACACATCCCAGCACCTCAGAGCAAACAGATGTGAAGATATGTACCCCTTTGGTGTAAACATTGTAATACTGAAAATAGTAAACAGTTCTTACTTTAGGGAAAGGGAAGTCATAACAATGTTTCTAGCAGAACTCTCAAAAATTCAGAGAGAGTACTTAAAATTTATCTTCCTGTATTCATCATCTTAGAATGTAACCTGCTTAATTCCTCTGTTGTTATCATGATTATTATTGTTACTATTATTACAAGTGAGAAACACAAGCTCTCATATGGTTAAACAAAACTTCAGGCTTAAAATAAGTTAATTTAAACAACTGATTTATGTGCTTACTTCCTATAGGCACATATGACATAAGGCATCAGTTACTCTGGTATCTTTCAATGCACAAATTAACATGACACTTGTTATTGAACTGTCACTCTGAGGAAAGAAGAAGAAAGCAAGTGGTGTCCAAACAGAGGAGGCCTTTCAATGAAAAAGGTTTAAAAATATCCTCATGCATCAGAGAGAGCTTGAGAGAGAAGAACTGTGGACGGCTGTTCAAAGTTTCACTGTACCTCCGGAAGAACTGGGGCCCATGATTTGTGCATCACCAAAGTTTGTTGCTGCTGCTTCGTATGTTTCTTTATGCCTATTTAGCAATGGATATCCTTGTTGCATTCCTTTTTAGCAAAATGGAAATCCCTTTGCTCATAAGAGAACCACATTCTTGCAAGGTGCCTTCAGGAGCCACAGTAAAGAACCAAGCAACAATACAGTACCAGTTTCAAGACATGCATATTTGCATTCAGCCCTTTCCTCTCTCGCATTGCACAGTTGTATGACAAATGCAAAGTTAGGGGACCAGTAAACGACACAGATAAAGATATCCACTCAATATCAGCCATGAAGTCTCCTTAACTGTCTCAGTCCAAAATATCCGTTTCGAATGGAACCAGGTGGTAGTAGGACAAGTTGGTGACATACGCTGTTGGGTCCTCGCTATCCTCAAGCTCTGAGGTAAATTCGCTAACATTCTCAAACCTAGAAGGAGGTTGAAAAAGAACAGAGATAAATAATGCCATTCATACTTGGGCATGATACTGTACAGGCATGGGGAAACATGCTTAGAATGGAACATATAAATTAGACACAACAAAAGCGGAGAAAAGCAGAAGAACTCGAAAAGAGAGAGAAGAGGCAGAAATATTATTAGGGTACTCAAAGCAATGACTCTAGAAGCTTGGGACCCCAGTGTTTGTTACTGCTGCTGCTTATAATGCTACATCATATGTTTCCTTGTGCCTATTTAGCCTATTTAACTCTCCCAGAACAGCCCTCAAGCCAAAGAAGATTCTCGTCTGCTACTTCCAATGTTGCAGCGCCACCCACTTCATGGCCGGAAATGGGTACTGCAGTTTATGAATCAAGCTTGACCAGAGAAACTAGACATCAGCTATTCGTATTCCCTGCCTCTCGGCGCTGCTGACAACTGCAGGAAGGAGGCGGTAGGTGGAGTCTTCCCACACAGCTGATGAGTGGTCGGCTACACAGGGAGGTGGGGAAGTGCTGGCCGGGATCCTTCCTGGATTGGCATGATGATAATGACGAAGGACCCCGGAGTGGACCAGGTGGTTCGGGGGGAACGGAATGGGCCTCTGTGGTGCCGCGATTTGTATTTGTATCCCCAGGGATACGAATATGAATAGCCCATGTCTAAGAGAAACCAGTGAGGGACTGGCTGATAGCAATGGGCCATTCCTTTTGTGAGTGGGGGGAACAGGGATGAGAACGCAGACTGCAACTCACCTGGAACCAGCCTTTCTTCCAGGCTTTCTATGCAGGAAGTAGGCCTAAGACAACCTGGAAGAGAAGCCTATTCCAGATGAGTAAAATATAGGGGGTGAGGTGGGCTGAAACTCCCAAAAATCTGCCTGAGGAATTCTTGGGGAGTTCTGGCAGCTGCAGTAAAACAATGGCACAATTCTCCAAGAGAATGGTAACTTCAAACTTGTTTCGTTGTGCAAAAACCCCAATGTTTTTGCAGCAGGACTTTTTGCCTGTCCCTGACAATCAGCACTAGAGATGAGGGTATTCGTATATGAATATGAATATCCCCGCACTGGTGGTGTTAACGAGGGTCCAGCCCCATGGGGCCAGACGGTCCACTCACCGATCCACCATGGACGGCACGATTTCTACGAATGGTGCCGCAGCGCGCGATCTGCTCGTCACTCTTCGACCTTGCAGCAAGGCTTGTCCTCCTGCTTCCTGCCAGGAGTAGTGAGCGGATCGCGCACTGCAGAGCCATTCATAGAATCACGCCGTCTGCGGCGGATCAGTGAGTGGACCATCCAGGGGCTGGACCCTTGTTAACGCCACCTGTGAGGGGATATTCGTATACGAATACCCCCATCTCTAATCAGCACCTCTCCATGGAACAGATGGGGATGGTTATTTCTTTGGAGTACAGAACACTCCACCCAGCCTGGTTAGAGCAATGGCTTACAACTACAACAGGAGATACTGTCAAAAGTGGCACCCCAATGTCCCATAATACCTGTAGGAAAGTTTAGGCCATACATGACATTACCACGCTGTGGTATGGTTTTCACCAGCTGCCACCAGGCTTCCCAGCCATATGGAAATGGGAAAAGGAAGCTTGTGTTCTGTTACTGTCATGTTATGAACAAAGGGGAAGAACCTGACCTATGGCTGCCATTTTTGCTGTGCCACATATCATGTGAAGTTCTGACCTTGTTCTGAACTGGTTTTTGTAAGGCTTGTCTGTACAAAATATCTCACGATATCTCTGCTGTAGTCAAGAAAGGGCACGACAACCCCAGAATGTAAGATTCCTCTATAGTTTCTTCAAAGAAAACTCAGATACCACAGTGGTCGGTCTCAAACTGAACCACGCACCTCCTTACTATACTGTATCTTTAATTTTTATGTTATTTTATTTTATTTCTGGAGCTCAGCCAATGATTTGTAACACAACTGAAGTTCACAAGACACGGCTTTATTTTCCCAATCATGGTGTTCCAAAACCATGATTATTTTACAGTTTGAGCACACCAGCACTACTGAGGGTGCTGAAAGCGTTTCACGGGGACACAGAGTTTCCTTTGTTGTCCTCAGGCACTGGGCTCTATACTTCTTTAGAACACTTGGGCAATGAATCATAGATTTCAGCTCTTCCTATTTCACTCTGAAAAGCCTTGGCATCTGCTGCAAATGCCTCTGAGCTTAGCACATATTGGGCAGCATGAAGTGGAATCTATACTTCTCTTCAGTAAGATGCCCTTTAGTATCTGAGGCACGTGACTGACTACATTTTAGTTTGTAATTCACCCTGTTTTTACTGTGCTTTGTGATATGGCCAAAAATTATTTGGAGGAGTGTAGCAAATTTGTGTTGAATAACAGTTTTTGTCTTCAATTTTTATTGTATATATTACAATTGTATATTGTATATATATAGTTTATGAAGTTAACAGAAAATAAGCAATAATACAAGTATATTCAACATGCAATGTGACAACTCACAAAAAGACTGAAGTTAGATGGTGCCAGATAAAGAGTTCATCGTTATATATCTTTGCACACACGATATTATTAGGGGTGTGCATTTTAGATGTTTTGGATCATAAATCCCATAACTCTCCTTTCTGGGAGTCCCATTTGTAGGACCCATACCTTACAGAGATTGTGCTTATCTGGAGAGAAGATGCAGCTGATAGACTTCATGCCTTGGAGAGGCCTTTCTTCCTCTTTGAAAAGAAAGCTTCCAAGCAACTATCAGAGCAGCTTCATTTTCAAACAGAAAGTTAGGCCTCTCCAAGGCATGAAGCCTGACAGCTGGGTCTTTTTTCCAGGTGAGTACAATTGGTGTTTCTGTAAGGTCCAAGTCTGACAAGGGGACTCCCAGAAAGGAGAATCATGGGATTTGTAGTTCAAAGTATTTGAAATGCACATCCCTAGTAACATAACACTTACAATTTGGCTTCTAGAAAAGTAATTGGTTCACCCTTGCTTCTTTATACTAATTTGTTCCATAAATTATATGTTTGCCTTTATTGCTAATGACTTCACCCAATCACGAAGTTTGTTTACAATTATGTTGTAGCATGAAAGGTGGTTTACTTCTTCTGAATGGATGAACTGAGAGTGCCACCAAACGACCAGATTAATGGTGGCTAGAGATGGGTATGAACCGAACTACAAAGCGGTTAAGTTTTCTGGTTGGTTCATGTTGGTTCAGGGTCAATTACGAACCACAAGCCATTGTGAATCACCATTTTTCAGGTTCATGCCCATCTCTAATGATGGCCATACCACCAGACTCTTTTCTTAAGTGAGTTTCATGGTATTATGTTCAGATGAGCTTCAGGCTGGTAATGGTGAGTCATGAAACTGCATGTTGGGCATTTTTAATAGAAAAGTTGCCTGAACATTTTTTTTTAAAAGAGGCAAACAGCACCTGATTGTGTTCAGTGGCTGTGGAAACTGGCCCTCATTTCAGTTATGGACAAATGAGGCTTACATTTTAGCTAAAAAGGAGAGAATAAGTTTGCATTCTCTGCCTCTCTTGTTTTACCATCACATATGGTGGTCACCCCCAGTTTCATGGTACTTGTAATATACAACTTTTTATTTAAAGTGGTGCTTCACTCTTATATTTGTTAGCACCTTGCTAGAAGTAATGGAAAGATTTCTCTGACAAAGTGCTAAGCTATAAATACTTTATGGTTCAGCCATATTAACTGAGAACTAATATAACTGTTGGATAACTCCGCAGTTTAGGTATCTGGCTGTGGAGTCAGAGACTGGGAGTTTGATTCTCTGCTGTGCCTTCTTGACAGGGGCTGGACTTGATGATCCATAGAGTCCCTTCCAGTTCTGCAGTTCTAAGATTATTATTATATAACTGCAGCATTTAACTTCCTGAAATCTAAAACACCTGAAACTATCCAGTATTCCAAGCGGTTCCTGATCACAGACACCCTTTACACCCACATCTTGCAGTACTGCTCCTATTGCACACCTGAGTCCCCAGATGCTACAGATCATATGATGACCGTTCTACTGTCATCTTTTTGATATTAATAGTTTTTCTTCTTCTTCCCCCTCTGCCTGTCTCTTGTCCTGACAGATGAAGAGTTCTATTTTTATACTGCAAATATTTAAACTATTGAAGATACTGTTACCTGATATTAATTAAATTTATGTGAGTGACTCATCAATCATCTGCCATAATACAATCTCCCAGGGACTTTCTACAGTGAAAATCAGATTGTCAGCATTGCTGTCTATGAAAATGGTATAGTTCGATCTGGCTGCAAACTGCGGAAGTCAATTTCTGGCACACATTCCTATTGTTACAACAAGATGGAACATCCTTCCTATTGAGACTAGGCTCACACCCTACACTATGGCATTGTGCGCTTTGCTTTAGTTATTTCTTTCTGGAAAATCATTTCCTGATCAGTAAGTACATTCTAGTCACAATATTATTAAGGTTGTATATTTGTTTGTATGTGTTAATGTGCATGTATATGTAATGTGCATGTTCCAAATCTGGCTAATTTCATTTATTGCAGTGGTTTATTAGTACTATAGATAAAAACAAATAATGCCTGCAATAGGAAAAAAGCAAACAATGGGTGGAGTCCTGTTGCTCAGCACAGTAAGTCCCATTCAGAGTAGGCACATTGAACCAATGGAACTTTTAGAGAAGCTAGCTCACCAAATCTTCATTTATTTATTCAATGGGCCTACTCTAGTTGTGACTTACTATGCTAAGCAGCAGGACTTCAGCCAATATCTATAATTTTTAGGAGAGGTTGGAAGTAGTGCTGCTTTTAAAAAAAAATATGATGACCACTTAAATCATTTCTTTGGGTAGATGTAGTAAGTAACAAATATTCATTACTTTCAAGTTGTTTCAGATATTTGAATTTGGGGATTTTTTCTCCAACTTCTCCATTTTTCAAGAGCTTTCAAAAGTAACACAGTATTAACAAGTGAAGCAACAGCTAACCTGTTAAATGGTATTTTCTAAAAAAATAATTTCGTATATTGTATATTGTATTCCAGATCTCATTTTTAGCATCAAAAACAGTATGTGCTGTGCAAAAAAATTAGATCTTGTAACATTATGTTTTAGAAATTAGTTTATAGCATTACAAGAAAAGAGAATTTAATTTCCCATATTTGGTGGTCTTGCTGCAGAGGAGGTAAGAGGAATGTCCCATTCACCAGTGGTTCAGGAACAAAAAACACGAGACAAAAGAGGTTTAAACTACCATCCAGAGCAATAGAGGATGAGTACTGTGCACAACTTAGAAATAAATTGGAGGTGGTGGGAAAACAACTCAGAAAACGCTTGAAAAACGCTGATGCATGGCTGCAACAGAGCCGGTGGGTTTGCTGCTATTCATCAGGAGTCAAAAGGCTACATCTTTCCTTCTGTCCCGGAGTGATAAGTGAAATGGGCGGCGTACCTTAGTCATACGTTATAATGGAAAGTGTGACTCAGAGGCAAACCAGCTCTGGACAGTTTCCTCAGATGTCCAGAGCAGTCTTCTGAAGCACAGGGCGAGGGAGGTGCAATAGGAAGGGAGTATTGCCCCTCTACACCTTTTGCTGGATTCTGCAGTTCCTCCAGCTTTGGATCCTGCCTCAAGATCCTACTTAAGGACATGCAGATGTGAAAGTCATTCTTGCTTCTTAAACCTTGCCTTCTTATGAATGTCCAGATAAATGCTAATCTTTCAGTGCTCAATTTTATCCTATTATAGTGGGGGAAAGTACCAATATAGGTAATCAGACATGGTCGCTGGGATTGGTTTTCAAATTACTTAAGTAGGTGAAAGCTAGTTGAATGTTCTGAGATGCTGGTATTTTAAGCGACAGCCCTTCCCTGTTATTCCCCTCTGCCCCACCTCAATTTTAACTCCTTCCAAAACATCTATCCTCATTCCACTCCTCTTCTCATCCATACCTGGGCAAAACTACACGCTCTGGAAAATAATTAAGACACATGGCACAAACCCTACTGCAGCTGAAAAATAGTGCCCAATCAGCACTTTAAAAAACTGCAGTAGGGCTTTTATCTGGCTTTTACTCCTCTCAGAAAGCTTCCACAGACAGAAGGCTTCAGGGAACTCATGACAGAGTCTGTTGGTTTGCAGAGAGTGTGTCGTTTCAGTCCCAGCTGCAATCCCCCACTACTCTTCTGCCAGACTTGTGTGGGTCCCTTTCACCCTTGCTCACTCACTGGCTGGCTCTCTCCATGGTGCCCAAGTGAGATGGAAGCCAGCCCAGTCTGCCTTCTGCCCCACCCCATGCTGTGAGCTTGGTCCATGAGGGGGACTTGAGCAAGTAGGTTATCCTGATCCCCTGCCATGATTGATGGGATCCAATTGCTGGGGAATAGGGACAAGAGCTAGGACTTGCTCTGTCACCTGCGACTGGTGATTTCCTCCTGCTCCTGGGCAGGCAGAGGTGTGAGTCTCCAGTGTGATCTACAAGTGTAACTTCAATTAAAACAGGACACGTGGTGCAAGTGGGTTCATGCCTGTTTGCACCTAATCCACAGTAAATACCTTTGCTGTGGATTATTGCAAACATGTAATTCCAACCTAGATCTCTCTGATTGTCCCATTTTTAATAGTACATATTACCTTTCTCCTATTATCTCCCACCCCAGGGTCAAGTAACAACAGGCTACCTCAACACTCCCTTTCCCCACATCTCCATATCATATATTATTCCTTTAGCATGGGAAACATAATTCCCTCCCTCCCAAATATGATCTCAGCCCCAAGTCAAATCCCGTATGCGGTAGGGCAATCAGGGTTTTTTCTTCATCTACCAAACCAATTTTCAGGAATTCATGGGTACTTACAAATGTTCTGCTGCATCAACATCCAAGTGCTTTTCTTTACCATTTGGTATACTGTGGTCAATAACTATGGTTTCAGTGTTGGCTAAACAAAATCCATTAGATCGCATGATTTCTACAGGGGGGGAAAAAAAGGGAAAGGCAAGGCATAAAAAAATGAGGACTAATTTCAGAAAGGTGGAAAGAAGCATGTACCTTCCCAGCAAATGAGATTACAGGTCAAATATCTAGAGTGAAAGGACATAGATTTTTTTCTTCTTCAAAAACTGCATACAGATACATTTTTCTTAAAAGTATTTCTCCTTTACAGGATAAGCCTTAGCTATAGGAAATGTGTGAGTCACCTCTTTGATAAAGCTGGTGTTGGAAGGTCTGGCAAATTCCAATTAATTTCAAAGGAAATAAAGATATGACATGTAGTCACTTCCAACTGTTTTCTAGACACAGTCCATGTTGATGTAACATCCTTGGATGAATACCCTCCAACTGTTTTGGCCTTAACTTCCATCAGCCCCACCCAGCACGGCCAAAGATACAGGAATGGTACAGGAATATGGCAGCTGTACTATCATAAAAAAGGGAGAAGACAAGCCTTCTCCATGTCAGGAAAAGAGGGAGGGAAATGCAGTTACTTTCCTCTCCGTAGCTAAACTCCACAACCATTTTTGAATTAAGTTAAAGGATAGTAATTTCCTGATCCTATGACTTTTTGTAGTAATGAAACTCCCGTGGTTGGAGTGTACTGCTGTTCAGTATGGCTGCAAAATGCTAAGCCCGGTGCTTCCAAATTAAGTTTTTATTGCACCACCAAACTGTCTCATTCACAGACGTTTAAGAGGGTCCAGGTACTGTCATCTTCCACTAGAAGTCCTCCATTTTCTCTCTCCCACCTCTTCTTTCTATGCATAAGATATTCATTATGAAAGAAAGGATGGGGTGCTGCACTTTGTCTTTTGTGCCCCCCGCCCCCGCCCATGGTTCTGGTAGCATCCCAGGGCACACACAAGCCACCTGGCCCTAACACAGGTCTTATTAAAGAAAAAAAAAACCAAGAGCTTGTTTGTGCCATTGTTGGAGCTTCTGCAGATTTCAGCCATTCTGGGCCAGCTTGCACACTGTTCCAGGCAAATTGAACATGGGAAAGTTAACTGTCCTCTGCCATGTTGAACCTGCCAGGCTTTATAGATGCTACTGCAATTTGGCAAAACCCTTCAGGTGCAAAGGCATGAGAGAAAGCCAGTCTGGGTTTAATTCAGCACACAACGGAGGAGCAGGGTTTTTCACACAACCAGCAGAGCTTCTAGAAGTACAACTGAAATCAACTCAAAAAAACAGTGGCTGTGGGCTCAGAAAGCACGGTACGAGCCGTGAAGATTTTATTATGACACGAAGGGTGTTTCCAATCAAGGTTTTCATCATGTAATCATCTTGTGTTATTCACAGAATTCGGGGGGTGGGTGGGTTCATTTCTCCCTGGTAACTGTGATATATTTTTATACCACTTTTATTTCCCCCACACATGAACATATACACAAATCCATTGTGTAAGAAACATTGAGAAGACCTGCACCATATCTTTTGACTGATAATGCCAGGAATTCAAGGACAAGGTCATCTGCACAGAGAGGCTCAATTCATATTATTATTTCAACACATTTCTTACAACAGACTTTGGAATGTTCTAGGAATGAACACGTATGAATCTAGAAAGGGTAGACAAGAGCCTACAATTGCAACTGGCTACCCACACTTCCCTGCCATTCTAGGATGTTTCTGTCAGCAGTTTTTCCACATTGAGTCCCTATTCATCTAATACAAAGTCTCAACTCATTTTTAGCAGATACTGATTCTCTTGTGGTTATTTGAAATTTGTATAATACAGATCTGCGCTCTAAACTATTTGCACATAAAATACATTTGTGCCCAATTCTGGACACTGTAATTTGAGAGATATATAGACTATATAGGAACAAGTTCAGAAGAGGGCAATGAGGATGGTCAGCAGAATACAAAAAAATTAATCCTGTAAGGAAAGATTGAAGAAATTAGTCAGGAGTTGCCTAAAGAAAAAAAGATTAAGGAGGGACAGGTTGTGTTCCCCAAATATCTAAAAAGATTTCACACACAAGAGGACAAATGTTTGTTTACTGCTGCCCAGAGAGCAGGGCTAGATCCAAGGGACTTAAATTCCAGCAGACTAGACTTTGGTTGACCATTAGGCAAAATATCTTCATTGGACAATAGAGCCAACTTTTTAGATGGGTGGTGGGCCCTCCATTGGTGGATGGCAGAGATCTGTTCTACACCAAGGGTGGATGGACTAGAAGGCCTATCAGAGCCCTCTAGTTCCATCATTCTGATTCTTGCATCAGTAGAAATGAGCTACAATTCACAAAAGCTTGTGCTAAATAAAACTTGTATTCCTTACGATGCCACAAGATTCTTTGTTGGTCCTGCCGCAACAGACTACAAGCAAGAGGGAGCCTGTAAACTTCTTAGTATTCAGTTACTGTGGGAGGCTGAAGCCCTGTTGTCTTGACTGGAATTCTGCCAAGCAATGACAGAGTTCAGTAACAGATTTTCAAAGTTGGGCAGGGGGAGAGGGAAAATCTTACAGAAAGAAGAAAGGACTCTTGTACCTCAAATCCTAGGGTTTTGTGCGAAAATGATGGGAGATTTTCCCTAATTAGGTAGAACATTTCAAACCTGAAATTTTAACATATGAACATCTAAAGGTTTTGTGCACCGTATCACTACGCAAGCTATAATGAAGCCTTCTATTATATGGTGTTAAATATGTCCTTGTTATCTTCATTCAGATGTAACAGCTGAGTAGGGGAGTGATGTTCTTTTATACATTCTGAGTTTATTGTGAGGCCTGTGTCAAATCTCTGTCTCTGTTGCCTCCTTCTCCCCCATCAGGATGTGCAGTTCAAGCATGAGTCAAATTTTGCAACAAACAATTACTTTGCAGAAAGGGGAAGGAAAGTTGAGACTCAAATTGGTTTTCATCCTATAGGCTTGACTTCCCCCCCCCCCCCCTTTCCTTTCTTCCAACTGGAGAGGGATTTGTTGGGAGTTTGCTTTTTTGTCAACAAACATAAAATATATTCCTCCCTTTGTAATCTTCTTTTGACAATACAAATTGCCAACAAAGCTGGCAGCAATTCTAATGTGAAATGTGAGCAGAATGCTAGTTTTTCCCTTTCTCTCTGTTTTCTCAAAATGACAACCTTTTTCTTCCAGGTAGATTAAACTTCAGGTAGATTAAATAATACCTGAGGAGTTAAGTTCAAGATAATCTACCTTAGCAAAAAGCTGGCTCATTTTTACCCTGCATGAATTGGAGTGGGATGCCAGATGATTGTAAAAATCAGGGTGCACAATCTGCCCCCCCATAGCTTTAAGTGTGGCCAATATGGTTACCCTACCTCCCCTGCTGCCAAATACTCCACTAATTTCCCATCACTTCCATGAGTTGCTCATGGTCAGATCAGGGGGACACTTGGACCCCAAATTTTGGAGCAGTGTGACCCTCTGCTCCAATTATTTATTTATTTATTTATTTAAAGTATTTTTGCACTGCCTTTCTCCTCAGAAAGGACCCAAGGCAGCTTACATCATTAAAACTCAATGTTAACACTAAAAACCATGAATTATTAAAATATTAAACAAATCAATAACATTATATTTAGAGTGTTGGGTAAGGCATTATTAAAACAGATTTAGAAGCAACAAAATACAAACCATCTCATGTTAAAACCATTCCTAGCCAGTCACTAAAGAAAAGCCTGCCTGAAGAGCAAGGTCTTTGCCTGCTTGCAGAAGGACAGCAATGATTGGGCCAGCCTGGCCCCCTGTGAGAGTTCCAGAGTCCAGGAGCAGCTTATGAGCTGCCTATGGATAGATCTATATTAGGGCCAAACTATATATTGAAGATAACCAATTGAAGAGGGAACACCTTAGTTGCTGAGAACCTCTGATTAATATAGCAGGAGCTCTTCATGTAGTTTGCAGCCTTTGTTTGGTGAGTCGTCCTTGGGACACCATGGGCTTCATCAAGTACAGAAAGGAAATGCGTCTCACAACGGATATCCAGCTGGGTCAAACAATGGGCTAAATCCAACACCAGTCCTACCTCACGTAGGTCCATTGAGATCAATACAACTCAATTTAGCAGTGACTAAAAAGCCCAATCCATTTCAACGGCTATACTCTGACCCTGAGCAAGGGCACTGCCTGGGCTACAGTGCTGACCATTTCTGCGATGTCTGAGGTAATTATCTCTGGCATTTTTACTTTAACAAAACACCCATCTATTGCAGAATCTGCTTTGCAGATAGAGTAGGAAATATAGGAAATCAAGGATATGTGTGAGAAGAGTGAAACAGAGTAGGGAAAAGTTTTAATGCTGTATATAGAATAGGCCAGCTTGGAGTTGTGGGGACTTTGCTCTGCATAGAGCAGGAGCGTTAAATTGGGGAGAGTGAAAAGTTCCTATTCTGGGGCAGGATCCCAACACTTATCATTTGTGGTGTGTGAGGGGGGTTTATCACATGACTGAAGGGAGATTTCTTACAAATGTAAGCTGCAGTGATGGACTTGTATTTTGTGTGTATAGATGCACTGATGTATAGAGTATGTGTTTGTATGCCTGTGTGAGAAAAAGAATGGGTGGGTGAATAAGGTGTGTCAGAGTGGGAGTGAACGGATGAATGGGAGAGTACACATGCATATATATTTGTGTATGGACACAGTGTAGAATAGTTACACTAGCCTTTGTCTATGGCTACACAACCTATTGGCTCCAGGCCCTTCACCACAGGCACAAGCACAGTATCACAGAGAAGAATTTGGACCACTGAGAGAAGATTTATATGCCAAGATACAGATGTTTTGTTCAACTAAATTCAGAAAGATTTCTCTTAACTAAATTCAGTTCTTGACGAAATTCAGCAGGAACCTCCCTAATCCAACATGTCTTCAGTCTTCTGTGTGACTGCCTGGCCATCTGTTATTTATCCTAATTCCAGCACAGAAATATAATGGCAATGTGTAATCGCCTTAATTCTCAGCTATAGAAATCCATCCAGTCAAATGCCAACCCTCCCATAGCATTTAGTTTCAAAGAAAATTAGAGGTTACTCAAATACACAATACAGTGAGTTTCACTTTCTGGATATGCAATCCTTGAAGAAGCCTGAGAAAAAGTAGAAGTAGAGTAAAAGGAATTCTGTTTTGACCATAGAAGTCAGAAGGAGGGGAGAAAACTCAATAATATTTAGCATGACTTGAACCATAGCAAAAACAGATAACTCTTACCTGATATTTTAACTGGACTTTGAAAACTTGGTTGAATTTTATGGACATTGTCATTTTTTAGCACCTGATCTAACGGAGATCTTTCAAAGAAAGTGAGGACAACTTCGGATCTAGAATACTAGAGTGAGGGGAAGAATAAAAAAGATGATTACAGTTACAGAGGAAAGGGATGGGATCACATCTAAATTTTTACAGCCAAGCTAGATATACTTTCTCTTAAGCATTTATTTAGCAAAGCAGCAAATTCCAAGATCGGAAGGCTCAGGGTTGGTAGACACAATGGTGTTCGTTCTGGTTGTTCAAGCACAGAGATACCACAATCACACAGAACAGGGACGAGGAACATTACACTTTTCAGATGAAAAGGAGCTGCACACACATGAAAAGCACAACATTTTTTATGGGCCAACCACTAGTCCATTGCAGTCCCTCATTTTCAAACACTTTCCACCAATCTGAGTAAAAATGCAGAGTGTCCAAGTCCATCAAGTAATGTTGGCACTTGGAGCAGAAAAGCCCACAAATCGGTCACCCTCTTCAAGGCAGTAAATCATAACAAATTAAATCCCCTGAATTTAATTCCGCTGCCTGAAGCAACTGCTTCACTTTGCCTAATTGTAAGGCTGACCCTGGTAAACTTAACTCTCTAGTAGATTATGTTGTACGTAACTGCCCATATCATTAACCTTATTTTACATCACTGTGAGAAACAAACATTGACTTGCAGGAGCTCTTCATCTAGAATCAGGAACAACAAAGAGATTTACTCCAAAGCACGTGTGCAAAGGATTGTAAGATTAAACCCAGTTGTTCTAATCCAAACTTCTGTGTGTTCTTGTGTGCGTAGAGAGGTCTCCACAATCTGAAACCCTGCTGCCCAGGGCCATAGGGAAAGGCCCTAGTCAGCTCAGAGATGGGAGTTGCAGTCCAAGAACATCGCCTGACTCAGTGTGAGGCAACTTCCTATGTTTCTATAAATTGAGCCCAAATGGATAAGGACCATAACCCACTAGCAAAGCGTATGTTTTGCGTGCAAGAGATTCCAGGTTCAGTTCCTTGACACCTCCAGGAAGACTGGAGAAGACTCTGTCCAGAAGAGAAAAACTGCTACAAGTCAGTGTAAACAATGCTCAGCTCCAGGGACCAATAATTTGTTCAGGTTCTGTTCCACAGCACATACATGATCTAGATACAGCAGCAGGCCACGTATAAAAATACTGCAAAGAGTAATTTTTATTTCCAGCACTGCTTCAAATGACAGGGTGTAACCCATAAGTGGCTAGCCATTTTTTGAATGGCTAGCCACAGATGACTATGTTGAAAGAAACACACGGTCTGTATCAGAACTTTGAAAAGTTACTCTTTTCTTGGACTACAATTTTCATCCCTATCTCTAACAGCATAGCCAGAAACTATTATTTGCAATTTACAAAGTGGAAAATACTCAAACTAGGAATGGGCTACCCTTCCATGCTCACTACAGATACTGACTATTTTAGCAGCAGACCAGATCTAAAGCATGCTATACCCATTGAACTGCGTCTCACACGGAGGAATGAATTATTGCCCACAGCCGAGCACCTGCAGGAACTCCTACTAATTACAGAATCTCCTCCCATTTCTCCTCCTCCTCCCAACCCCCTTAGCTCCTCTTTCATGTTTTGCCTTATAAAAATGTATACTTTTGTATCTGGGGCACACTTCTTCTCCGCATGTTTTCTGCGAGTGAAGTTTGCGCCTATTTGCTTGCTTTCAGCTGAAAATAAACAAATATCTATTGGATCTCTCTGTCTCTGGCTGACTGATGAAGGCATTAGAGACAGGCAAAAAGCTAGGAAATAGTTCTGGCACTCTTACTTACTTACTTACTTACTTACTTACTTACTTAAAATATTTCTATCCCGCCTTTCTCCTGAAAAAGTGGCTTGAGATATGGACCGAAGGTGGCTTACGTCATTAAAAAAGTATTTAAAAGCTAAAAACAGTAAGTATACAAATATTTAAAAAGAATTAAACTAGTATTATATTAAAATGGTGACTAAGATCAATATTAAAACACATTTAAAACAACTGAGCACAACAGTCCATTTAGAACCCCTCTCAGACCACCAAGGAGGCCAACTTACCTTGCAAGGCATATTTATAATATTCTTGAGAAGCTTCTCAACTTCATTTAGCCTGGCTTCTATGTCTTGGGACTCTTTAATTGTGATAAGTCCTGGAAACAAAGGAAAATATATGTTAAGAGAGTCTGGGCAAGGGATGAGAAAGGCAAGGGATGAATGATATTTTATGTAGGCATCAGCATTCACTCTCTCTTTTTTTGGACATTTACATGCATTTACATATAGATCTAATGCCAAATATATCCCTAAGAATTTCAAAGGGAGGATGCAATCAGACTGGCATTTGTCCCATTGTTTGGTCTGCTGCAGGGACCGACTGGTTCACTCCTTTGGCTGACAATCAGATGACATAATTGCTAGAGTGAACCAGTCCACCCCCAGGCTCTTTCTACCCACACCTTTCTGGATCCCTGTCATGGGGCTGCTACTGTTTTAGTGAGGGTAGGACTGCTCCATTTTGATTCGTTTCCAACACATGTCATTGCTGGGATCAAACCAAAGCAGACCATGTGGATTGAAATTTCCCTTCCACTTTCTATTTCCCAACATCATTAAGTGGCTTAAGAAGACAGAAGGAAGCAATTTTTCCCCAAAAAAAGTCTGTTAATACAGCATTGATGTGCTATATTACTTAGGATTTTTTTTAAAATGAAAAATTTCTCCCAGAAGGAAAAGAGAGGGGAAGGGGCAAGGAGGGGGATTTTTGTGGTTATTTTTGTTTTTCTTAACAGAGATGAGCCAAATGGGGTCGCTTGAGATGTGTACGCCATTTGGATGCAAGGATTGCACCAAATGGCATACCAGACCACTTCTAAACCTTAAGCAACTCTATTTAGCTTCATCCAGCCTGCTCCAGTTGAACCTTGCAGACAAGTCCTGAGTAAAAAAAGATTAGGCAGATTTTTTAAAAACAATATCAAGGAGCCCTGTGGTGTCTAACACATTCTAAGTATGGTATAAGCTTTGCTTGACTGCCTTCCTTTCATTAAAAGCAACCACCAAATGATACTCCTAAACCCTTTCCCAGGTTATAACTGTCTCCATCTCAAAATGACTGTAAAAAGAAGGAAGTAAAATCAGGTTGCTAAACTACTCTCATTCCACCCCCTCTGCATTATGAATGCAAAAGGCATCATTGGCCAAGATGCTCAATTACATTACAAAATGTAGCAAGAACGAGACCCGAAGGCCTCGTGACTAACAAATGCCTGTACATTAAGGGCTTGTAAACGAGGCCTAAGTTTTAGAGTTGTGCCTTGTCCATACAGACATGGAACTGAAAGACTGGCAACAAGAAGACTCCGTATCTCCTTGAGGTCTGAAAAACCCAGCACTTACAGAAGTTAAGAAAGCACCCTTGAATCTTAAAGATGACCCATCTCCCTGTTTACCTCTTGTCATAACTATGTCCCTAATTTGTTTCTTGTTTGTCTGTTTTTTATTTTTGTTTTTTTCAAAAAGAAATGGCCCTTTTCAGCAATCTGCAGGTGTCATGCAGCCCAAGGCAGGGTCACGGAGCAAAACTTTTGTCCCCATGTCTGGTGTGACTGCTCATCCCCACCTTACAAGTAAGCCCTCTCCCCGGAAACCCATGAAGGCTAATCACCCTTGAACGAGGTTTAATTTAAAACACTTCACTGGACATGCAGCAGGTAGATATGCCTTATCTGAAGTATTGTTCATCTTTTTGTTAATGACTAGTTACTATTAACAATGATTCTTCCTGAAATAGAGTATCTAACTGCCATGCTTTATTTTGCCCCATTACAATGAAAGAAAACCATTCATTTACATGGGAGAAAGTTAGACAAAATAACTGGGATACAGTTTGATCTGAGTCTCTACTATCCCCTGTCCCAGCCAAGCCCAGTATAGACCATCCTTGGCTCTGTTTCTTCCTAATCTTGGTACATCCTTCCCGAATCTAATGCCCTCCCATTGTGTGGAGCTACAGCTCCCAAGGCCTTAACCTAAGGCCAACAACCATGCAGGCTGGGGACAATGGGAGTTGTAGTCCACCACTCTTAAGGGAGCACTAGTTGAGAAAGCCTCCTCTAAAGTGTGACAAAATGTAGGGATTTTTTTCTTTTTGTATGTCTACCTACAATCTGATCATCTATCTGTCTATGCATCTATCTATAAGTCTTTTCTTGTTATTTTTTTATTGCTCACTGTTCAAAATAAAATAAGTTTGATTTAATGTTGCTTCATAAAATAGTGTGGAAATTTGTGCATGAAAACAAATGAGAGGGAGGGAAAGAGATCCATTCTATGGCAGTTTCCAAGACAATCCAGTAGAGGGTGCCATAACACCACACACTGCCCAAGATTCCCACATAACTAGTTATTCAGTGTGGAAACACTTCAACAGTGCAACCCTATGCATGTCTATTCAGAAATCCCATTGACTTTGGATCCGATTCTTTGATTAAGCATGCTTTGGGTTGCAGTGTAACAGTGAAATGCTCTGCAAACCTATTCAGAGGTCATACCACCTTCTTTAATAACATTTGCGGTCAAGTGAACTGTCTTAAGTTTCGTAATTGCACTGAATACAATGAACCATACATGAGAGAGAGAAAAGTTTACTTATGAAAATATTTGATAAAACAAATAACATGCTTGTGACAGCACTTCAGAAAGAAAATAATAAGTATGAGGAAAAGATAATTACTTACAGAACAAACGGTGCTTGACAGAGCCATAGCATAGTTTAAGGTAAAGGTTCCCCTTGACATTTAGTCCAGTCGTGTCCAACTCTAGGGGGCGGTGCTCATCCCCGTTTCCAAGCCGTAGAGCCAGCGTTTGTCTGTAGACAGTTTCCGTGGTCACGTGGCCAGCGCGACTAGACACGGAACGCTGTTACCTTCCCACCGTGGTGGTACCTATTTATCTACTTGCATTTACATGCTTTCGAACTGATAGGTTCGAAAATGTAAAGTAATGTAAAGTAATGTAAACTAGCATAGTTTACATTACTTTAACTAATGTAAATCGCTCTGAGAACTTTTGGTGAAAATAAGAACATGAGAAAATGAGTGCCCTCCAGTTGTCGGTTTCCCATTCCCATGGATTTTGTTCACCCTGGTCAGTAATGGGGGATGGCAGGAATGCTCATCAGCATTGGGGGGGGGCTACAAATCCCCCACTCCCCACTCGGGTGGGTTAAGACATAAGATGGGAACTATGAAGGAACTGAAAAAGACCCCCAAGTGTAAGGACATGTCACTGCAGACCAAGGTCAACAGCACCCATGCTACAGTAGTTCCAATGATTGTGCACAGATATGAACTGGGCAATGAAGAAAGGTGACGGGGGGGGGGGGGGGCAACCACCAGAAAGGCAAATAGGTGGATTCTTTACTTTTGATTAAATATGCTTAGGAGTGTGCTATATCTCTATTTAGCAACAATGCCAGTACATCTGCATTATTTTCAAGCCAGCTAACAAACAGTGAGTCAGCTTGAATGGAATAATACTGTCTTCTGATCTATGGATATCCACCTCCTAGCTGTCAAACATACAGTTACCTAAATGTCTTGGGTCATTACATAGAAGAAAGGGCCAGAAAAGCAAGAAAACACTGAGCTATTTTTGTCAGCATTGTGCCAAAATCTTATGGTACTTACAGCTATCATTTGAAATGATAGCTAATAACTATCTTTGTAACTGGGTACTTCTTCTGCACCTGAAAACCTTCCATTACACATAATTTCAGAACTGTAAGGAACTGTGTTTAATGTCATCAGGTTTACTTGGACTTACATTAGGTCTACATCCCTCAATCATGATGAATAGACGATTTGCTCCACATAGACTTCTGGGGTCTCAAAATTCTCCAGGCACTGCCTAAATAACTTCCACAGTGATCTGCACCACCACAAGAATTAGGAACTCCCCCCCACTGCTGAGAATCTGATGACTCTACCCTAATCTGATGACTCTATGTTGATAATCAATTCTTACACTTTCCAGCAATATGTTCAGAGAACATCATAATACACTTACGCTCCCTCCAGAACAGGTTACTGTTCATGTTCAGCTTCTGTTGTGACCACCTGTGCATCCATACACATACACAAGTATGATCACTTATATTTACTGTTGTGACTTGACCTTGGCATGGCATCCTGGACCTAGCTTCCATCTGCTTATAATCCTCTGCGGGACTTGCCAGACTAATTAGGGATCTCTCACAATGTGCTCAACACTCATGGCCTGGAAACAGGACAGGTCCCATGAATGCTCAACTGCAGTTAAGAAAACCAAAACTTTGGATTCCAAACCCCAGTATACTTCACAGGCTGCTTCACCTTATTCTGAATATTTAAACAGAGAAGACTGGCATGAAAAGAAATGAGAAGATGTCTGTGGGCATACATGCACATGTAGAGGCACACACATGGATCTTCTTCTCATTTTTCATGTATACAACATACACCTCCAGATCAACAAAGCTGACTGCAGTTTTGGACTTTCCTCAGGGATATGGCTATGTGGAATATAATGATGAGCTCCTGCCTTTTAAAATTTACCACTGTACTATTGCTGAGGAAATTGCATGAACAACTACAATATGCTCACAAAACACGTTACTGAATTATGTCTTGTAGTCCATTCAGAGAAAAATCTATACAGAATTTTGTTGTGCAGTCTTGCTTGAGAGTGTGTGGAGTCAAGTCATGCTGATGGGAGTGTGTTAACCCTGCTCCCTCTGTCATCACTTTAATCACAGAAACATGATGCTGGGAAGAAAGGAAGGCTGCTCTACCTGGATGGTCTCTCCGTGTAAGCCAAAAATGAGCATTTTAGTTCACAGGGGGAAGCGATCTGGGGATAGAATTCTCCCCCACTCCTGTCATATTTCTGTGATTAAAGTGATGATGGAGGAAACGAGGCTAGCATGCTCTCCTCTTTGAAGCACACTTTGAAGCAAGACTGAAGAGTGCTAATGTGGATATGCTTTTGCTATGCTGCAGCAATTCACAACCCTAATAAGTTTTTCAAAGTATGTGAGACATTTGTGGTTCACTGCCATGCACACACATTTCATTGGTGAACGAGGATTTGAACTCAATTCTCCTAAATATTAGTTCAGCACTCTTTTCTATGACAAATGTGAATATTCAATGTGAATATACATCTACATTCATATAATGTGCACGTCTAGATGAGTGATGTGTCCATTTTGTGTACATATCTCTGAACCAAGCCTCTGAGCAATTCTTTCTTTCTTTCTTTCTTTCTTTCTTTCTTTCTTTCTTTCTTTCTTTCTTTCTTTCTATCTATCTGTCTATCTATCTATCTATCTATCTATCTATCTATCTATCTATCTATCTATCTATCTATCTATCTATCTATCTATCTATCTATCCATAAAGTATATAGCCAGTTCTCACCACTACTGAATATTGGGTACTGTGATGAAAGAAACACTGGTCCAGAGATATTAAACTTGTTTTAATGGCCATATTCCAGTTTAATCAGTCTTTATATGCACAGAATTTCACACAAATCTCTACTGTCTCTTTGCTCAAAGGCCAACACCCTTCTCCTGTGGGAATCTAGTTAGATCATTCATTTCCATAAAGGAATATAAATATGTTGAAACAGTGTCAAATTACTATGTTAATACGAACAAATAAATATCAAACCAATGAATCCAAATGAAGTAAAACAAAGCATCATTCCACAGTTGCATGACTTGAATGCCAAGGGCCCAACCTACGCAGCATCTCTTCAATGCAGATGTGGGATCAAGAGCATGGCCCATGACAGATGAGGAGGGAGGATGTTATCCTTCACCACATTCCTGATGAAAATTATCCCTCTTCTTGAAGCAAAATTCCCATGGACACAGAAGATCCTACTTAAGTATCAGATGTCACTTCTAAAATCACACAGGTTGCAAAATCTACAGTGGTTTTGTCTTAGGGCAACAGTGGGCAATTTACAGCCCTTTGGACATTTCCCGGATAACAGTTCCCATCGTGCCTACTGTTCATGGGCACTGCATTCCCCAAACTTCCACAGGGTCACAAGTTGCCCACTCTCTGCTTTGGACCATTTCATATGCTACACAACTGTTGGAGATATTTTTTTAAACCCAGCTCTCAGAATTCTCCAAGAATCCGTCAGGCAGAGTCCTGGGAGTTTCAGCCCACAGACCCACACCTTAATAAAGCTGCTGCGGTGCTTCCTGGGCATCATAGTTCTTCAGGAGGTGTCCTCCACAGAATCCAAAAGGTATCGAGACTACAACTCCTAGGAGTGTTGTGACTGCTTCCATTTTTGTATGTTAACAACAGGATATAGGCCTGAGACAACCATGCAGCCCTGGAAAATTAGGCTCTGGTCCACGTGAGAGAAATATAGGTGTCTATAAGTGAAGGTCTGTGGGCTGGAACTCATAGAATTCTGCCTGGGATATTCTTGGAGAATTCTGAAAGTTGGAGTCCAATACATCTGAATGGTGCATCCCTAAAAATTGCTACATGACACTGTTGAGAGCTAAGATTATACTTTCATTCAGATTAGAAAAAAAGATAGGAATCAAAGGATTTCTCTGGTGACTACATTTCTCTGTGTACAGTGGATCTTACTCCTAGATAAGCATACGTAAGATTTCAAAATCAACCAATAAACAGAAAGCAGAGAAGATGTTGCTAAAGACACTACAAAGGAAGATGGATGAAGCAAATGTACATGAGGGCAGGAAACATGCTCCAAAACTGGCATCTGCCAGTGTGTGGGCCAGCTGGCCCTTTGCCCTTAGAGAACAGAAGCGCTTAATGAAAATAATTAAAGAGTCGTCCTGACAAGTTTCAAAAATGCCTATCACAGCAAAGATGGTAGATTTTAATAAAGTTCCTTCTAGCTTGCAGATAGCTGTAAACATGGCCCCCAGACATCTAGGCAGAAAAATTTCCCAAACATTTGTTCCCTCTTTCTTTCCCCCTTAGAGCCACTAGTACTACAGGCATGAATGGGGACATGGTTAGTAAAAGGAAGACCACTTGTAACTTTTGTGGACTTGTTCGCAAAGCTGTGGACTTAGCTGCAAACATCAGTGTAGTTAGTTGATCTTGGGGCAATACAAATCAGCTGAAAAGCTAGTGCTTTGCTTTCAGCTAGGAGAGGATAATTTGCAGCATATCATGAAAGATTCAGTGTTTGCTCACCAACTAACCAGAAGGGGCAATTCATTTATGGGGGGTACACGCCCCTGCTCCGGTCATGAGAGATCCATAGGCAAGACTCTTTTACCACAGTGCTCAAAAATAAATGGTCTCTAGTGAAAGGCAGAAACTGGATCCTTAATCTGTAAGTAGTGCTGCCATAATATATGGCTCATGCTATATCTTTTTAAATGACAGCAGCGACTAAAGGAAATCCAGGCAGCCAAATACTTGGTTTCAGTCAGATCATTAAAGAGTTAGAGCCTTTGTTTGCCAGGCAAAGATTTGGCACAAGCTTTATTACTGAACTGTTGACTCTACCAGCCATAAAATATACCACAAATAATGTCATGTATCAAATGAGAAACTATCTTTATTGCATCACCCTAGCAACTGCAGCTGCTGCCACTTTTGGAAATGGCTGGTCTCCTCCTGACCTGCCACAGACATCCATCTACAGACCAGAACGTCTTGGTAAAAATTCTCTTCATCACCTACTTTGCATTTAAATGTAATGGGTTGGATCTGAACTTAGTCATACTTAGGCTTCAGTCACACCACCAAAATGTTTCCAAGTTACTCCTCATGAATTTCAACTCTTTTTGGGGGGCGTTCAGACAACAGCCATTATTGATTCTTTTGTTTCTCCCTCCATGCTATCTCCACATCAAATCCTGTCTGCTGGGAGGCTACCAATAAATTTGTTCCACATTTCATTGCGCAGTACAATTCAATGTGTACTCCAAACAGATTCATTTCCTATGCATCTGGCATGCGGTCCCACCTCCCTCACCCGCTGCCGTTCGACTCCCTTAATTTCTTTAAATTAATTTTCAAACAGGAATATCGGCACATTGATATATTTCTGTCAATTAAGGAGCATCAGTCCCCCTACTGTCTTTTGACCGCCACTGCAGAGCACTGTGGGTTGTCCTCCATAGAGGGTAACAAAGCACAGAAATAGGAAGAAATAGCCCAGATCGGTACGTGGCCAACAACGGCATTTTGCCAACACACAGATGAACCCACACAAATTTGTTTTTTAAAAAAGGGAGGGGGGCAGAGAAAGGCAAAAGAAAAGGAAGGAACTACGTCACGCTCAAGGGATACAGATTAACATACCACATCTAATTCACTCCAAAAAAACGGAACAGTTAAACATCTGAACCACTATCACAGGCTATATGCCATGTGACCACAATGGGTGACTATACAGGAAGCAGAAGACATGAGAAAGAAGGGGGATCTCAGAGGAGACTTTTGAAATCATTTCAATGGTGGTGGTAAGTCATGCTGGCCTTGTTGCTGAAGATTCTTGTGTCACCTAACTAGCCTTACTTGGCATTTGCTTTTGTGGACTGCTGTCTACTTCATGGCTAACCTAAGTGCCATTACTCATCAGTGAGTCTACTCAGAGTTGTTTTCAGTTTCAGTTGCTCCTTCCCCATGGCTAATAGTGACCGAAGGGGGCGAAACATAACATCTCTTATGGAGGGGTGGTAAGTAGGCCCCAAGATTGTTTTTACAGCCTGCAGAACTCCTTCCTCCATGTTGGAGGCGCCACGCATGTCTAAAGCAAAGTGCACTCTGCACCTTGATGAAACTACAAAAGCACGGTGCTCTTTAAAAACAGAAATTATGTTGGGAGGGGTTTGTCAGAAGTAACTTTTTGAGTCTCTGAACTAGCCCATTTCTGCCAAATGGAATGCTGCACTGTGGGAAAAGGTGAACCAAGGTCCCCTCTGGAGCCAAATCCCCCATCTCATTTCATTGCTCCTGGACATCTGCACATTTTGAAGCTAATTGGACACACTTCTCTTTCAATAAAAACTCACCAGCAATTAACACATTATTGAATGAGAATAGAGTTGCCAACTGACTTGAAAGAAAGGCAGAGGCAGGTTGAGTTCCTTATGAACCATCATTTGGTCTGACATTTTATCCGAGCAAACATGCAGTTACAGTATTGTAAAGAAATTTATCAGCCTGTAACTGTCTACTACGAATCCTTAGCATTATTGTTATCCCTCACTTTTAATCAGAAATAATGGGTGTGTTTGCCACCGTGGGGCAACCATTCCTGTTACTAGAACTCAGCCCTAGAGACTAATTTCTCAAAAAATTAAGCATGAATGAAACTTGTAGTTGCGATTACCAAAAACAACTTCACACTGGGAAATCACCAGGATCTACATGTTTGGCTTGCATCTCTAATAATTTTGATATAATCTTGGGTAATGCCATGGTTATGCTGTATTGTTCACACCTCAATTGCTGAGAGGGGGAAAAAGATTTCATGGGTGAAATTTCAGTGAAAGCACTTGTGTTTGCAGACATTTTGTCAGACGGCAACAACACAGCTTATTAAATCCCATCATGAAAGCATTATTCAGAGCAGAAGTCTGTTAGGAGAAACAAGTACTGTGGTAAAGTCTGACAAATGTACTGGGATCTCAGCTTTCTCACCTGCACCAATATGAGTTCAAGGTCCAGGACCACGCAGCCAGCCAGAGGACTACTTAGTGCCGCCCTCCCAATAATCTCAAACAGCCTCACTAAATAAAAGAATGGTAATAGCATAAACACACTGAAGGCCATTAAACCTTTGGTCGGCTCAGGGTGGATTTCACTTAAATTGATTTAAATCACAATTTAAATTTTAAAAATCAGGGTTTGGTTTTGTTTTGTTTTTTTACAATTCAAATCAAACTAATAATATTTTAATTTAAATTGTGGTAAAATGCATTTGATTTTAAAAAAAATAATTGATTTTATCCACTCTAGGCGTGCTCCTGTGTTCAGTCTGATAGCTAGTGCATTGGCCTAGGATCTGAGGGACCCAGGTTCAAATCCCCACTTGGCCATGAGGTTCAGGAGGAAGTCAGGCCAGTCACTGCTTTTTAACATTACCTATCTCACAGCATTCTTGTGAAGATAAAAATCAGGGCACAGGCATCGTATGCAATCCTGAGCTTCAAGGAGGAAAGGCGGGACAAAAACACAACTTGTAAATAACAAATAAATAAAATACAATTGTAAGTTCTGTGCAAGGTGTGACGTTAATACACAGTTTGCTGTGGGGACTATCAAAACAGAGTTTTCAAAAATATTGCTAAGGAAACTAAACACATAAAGTTACATTACTAAATTATAAAATAGGAAAAAGGTTCAAAACATTAGCCTTTGGTTTTAAAAAATGGTTCTGAATCTGTTTTTAGAGAATATTTTAAAATGCATTTTATTGCACATCATTTGGGGGACTCTGGTGGGAAGAAAAGCGAAGCAATTAATAATCACTTTAAATTAGCAATAAATAAATAAATACTCCCATTCTCTTCATCTATGTATGGGTTTCAGGAGCTGAACTGCAGAGCTGTCTGCAGGGGGCACTTGAGGACAGTTAAGTGTCTGCCAGATTCCTTTCTGCTTTTTGCTTCCAGCTGACCAGAAACAAATGTGGAAACAACTTCACATTTCCAAGATCAGAAAAGAAAACAGCAGCCAAGAAGAATGTAATAAAGATTACGTGGCAAAAGTGGAGGAATATGAAACAGCACAAACACTGAGGGACAAAATTCTACTTGAGCCAGAAAGTGGAGAAACTGAATGGATTACAAGGACTAAGAAAATAACCTACAAGTTAGGGTAAAAGGCAATACAGTTCAAGGCTTCTAAATCATTGGGGGAAAAGTGGCAAAAATGCAGTAAGTAAGTAAGTAAATTGGGCAGAATAGCTAATACCCTAGAAGAAAGAAACAAAATTCAAAATGACCTTGATAGGATGGAGCACTGCGCCGAAAGCAACAGAATGAAATTCAACAGGGATAAGTGCAAAGTACTGCACCTTGGAAAAAGAAACCAATTGCACAGTTACAAGATGGGGGGATACCTGGCTCAGCAAAACTACGAGCGAGAAGGATCTTGGAATTGTCATAGATCACAAGCTAAATATGAGCCAACAGTGTGATGTGGCTACAAAAAAGGCTAATGCTATTTTAGGCTGCATTAAAAGAAGTATAGTTTCCAAATCCCGTGAGGTGCTAGTCCCCCTCTATTCAGCACTGGTTAGGTCTCACCTTGAGTATTGTGTCCAGTTCTGGACACCAAACTTCAAGAAGGATGCTAACAAATTGGAACAAGTTCAGAGGAGGGCGACAAGGATGATCAGGGGGCTGGAAACCAAGCCTTATGAGGAAAGGCTGAAAGAATTGGGCATGTTTAGCCTTGAGAAAAGAAGACTGAGGGGTGATATGAGAGCACTTTTCAAACATTTGAAAGGCTGTCATACAGAGGAGGGGCAAGATCTGTTCTCGATCATCCCAGAGTGCAGGACACACAACAATGGGCTCAAAGGAAGCCAGATTTCAGTTGAATATCAGGAAAAACTTCCTAACTGTTAGAGCAGTACGACAGTGGAACCAGTTACCTCGGGAGTTGGTGAGGGCTCCAACACTGGAGGCATTCAAGAAAAATTTAGATAATCACCTGGCAGATCTGCTTTGATTGTATTCCTGCATTGAGCAGGGGGTTGGACTTGATGGCCTTGTAGGCCCCTTCCAACTTCACTTTTCTATGATATGATTAAAGCATGCCACAGTGTCTACATCTTACTGATGCAAAAGACATGAACAGATTAAACAAGGGTCAGCTTGGTAGACCTAGCCCTACCAAAGGGAGGCAACCATCTTTGGTGGCAGATGTGGTGGTGAGAAGATACATCTTCTAGTCTAGCTATGAATTTAAGTCTGTAGGATAGGGGTGGGTGGGTGATATCCTGCTATTCAACTAACAGAGTACACTTCCCTGCAGGCTGGGTCACCATCCATTATCAAGTGATGTGTGTTGCATGCCACTTGATTTATCCTCATTCAATTACTCAACACAAAAATTATAGGTAAAAGCAAAATAGAAATAGAAAGTAAAAAAAGACAAAAACATGGTGGCACCTTAAAGACTAACTTTTATATTTTCTGATGTGAGCTTTTATGGACAAGTTCACTTCATCAGACAAAAGAGGAAGAGAGTTAATATGGCAAATATTTATACATGGCATCAAAATATAGATATCAAATACAGGGCTCATAGTTGGTTGGTAAGAAAGCCAGTGGGTGTTGTGCATTGTGGTGATAGCGGTCTTTGATATGCAGGTCTTTCATTGAAGCTTGTGCTGTAAAGTATGTGAGAACTCCTGTCATAAAATAACAACAGTAGTGTAACATGAATGAAAATTAGATTGGCTGTTTACAGTCAGTGATGAACTTTTCCCCCCTACAAGCTTTCCATTGTAATCAGTTGCAATAGTGTGTGAATTACCCCGGCAATGTGTGACCACAAGAGCAAAGTCAAGCATCTGTTCAACTTTCAAGTTTCTAAGGTGGATCTGTTAAGGGGGGGGGGGGGAAATATCTGTGAGATTCAGTACAGAACAGTATTTGTAGTATTTATATTTGGTAGTGCCCTAAAAAACCTTGGCTATATTATATTATATTTATTATATTATATTATATCAACACAAAAAAGTGCTCTATATACTTCCTCAAAAAGCCTAGATGGAATGTGGCTTCCCAGAATATACAAGACTGTAAGAGTAACCGCAACCTGGTTGCAACTTTGTGCGACAATTTTATAAATTGCTTTCTTGCCTACACAATAAGGACTGGACTAATGACTAACACATTGTGTAGAACTCTAACATTTGAAAATAAAAGGCCTGTGGCTACATAATTATCCTTCAGAACTATCACCACCAGCATGCAAGGGCCAGTTGATGAACTGCTACCACTGAAAAGTACAGTGTGTCAATCAACTTGTGGAGGCTCACTGACAACTGCAAGTCAACAAATGATGCTACAGTATATTCAACACACCTGTGTGAGCCATGCCCTTAAACTAACTTAATCCCTAGCTGGACCAGTTTCACAGCAACCCCTTTCAGAGACAAAAAATGTTGCACTAACGGTGGGAGGGAATTCCAGAGTCTGGGAGCAGTGACAGAGAAGGCCCTCTCCTGATGATCTTAATATCCAGCCAAGCTCATGAAGGATGACAAGGTCCTTGAGACTGCTTGGACCCAAAAGCTGTTTAGAGGTTTATAAATTTAAACCAGCACTTTGAATTGTGCCCAGAAATGGACTGGCAGCTCCAGTGGAGCTGCGTTAACAGGGGGGTTGTGCGCTACCTGTAACCAGCAATGGCTGCAGCATTTTGGACACACACTGAAGGTTCTGAACACATTCCAAAGGCAGCCCCACATAGAGCGCATTACAGTCATCCAGCTGGGTTGCAACTAAGGCATGTGTCACCATGGCCAGATCAGACTTCTGCAGGAATGGGTGCAGCTGGCACACTAGTTTTAACGGTGCAAAGGCACTCCTGGACACTGCCCAAACCAGGGCATCAAGGCTCAGAAACAAATTCTGGAGCACACCCTGGATTCTCACTTCAGTGACAGGAAACAGTCTTCCCCCACGCTTGAGGACAGCAGATACCTCAGAGGGCCCTGAAGAGGAACATACACAGTAATTCTGTCCCACCAAGGAGAACAGTTAGGCGATTGCACACTGCATAAAAGCCATCATCTGTCACATGAGGTGGCCTCCCCACTTCGTGAAACAAGAGGACCAGTCATCTGTGCGAACACACAGAGGACACTCCACAGTAGCTTACAGGCAGTTTACGGTATATAGAGAGCTTCAGATCACAACACGAACTGCAAGGGGCTTATGGGACAACTAGGGCCACTGTAAGAAGCACAAGTGTTTCCCTACAGCAGAAGTGGGGTGTTTTTTTTAACCTCCAGATGTTTTCATCTCCAACTCCCAGATGCTACAGCTTTCAGGAAGGAATTCTGGGAGCTGTAATCCAAAACATCTGGAAGGTCAAAGGTTTCTCCATCATTGCCCTGCCTGTGGATGCCACAGAGCACAGGGTCAGGCTGCTAACTATACATTCTTGTTTTCTTCAGCTACTTTTGAGTTCCCATGCCTGGTGGATTGTAACTTGGTGAGACGGAAGCAGCCACTGAGGTCCTTCTCTCTGCTTCTCTTTCCTCTGCCCATCTTTAATTACATTCTGTTTGAAAGTTTCAGAAGCCTCTATCTACAGTCTGCATACACAGAGCCTGATTACCCAGTTCAGTTCCCTAACAATCAGAGCCAAACTATGTCAACAGGTTCCCTTCTGTCTGCCCAGTGTTTCACTGTGACTTGGTAGCATTTCTTTTCCTTCCTGACATCCACTTGGCACATGCATATATAGGACTCCTCACAGTATCACACAGGGGACAACCAAGCCCATTGATTTCCCCTCAATCAATGTATTGCTCTTGCCTCCCCCCAACCCCAGTCTCTTTGCCGTTCCTCAAAGTCTCAAAACTATCACAGCATTTGTATCCACCTCATTTTTAAAAAATGTATTTAACTTATACAAATTTAAGTTATACAATCCCATTTTGGCCTATATTTCTTTTATATTGCGTTTATGGTCGTGGGCAAAAAAGGTTGAGAATGGCTGATCTAGAGCATCCTTAAAAGCTGTCAAAATTACATTGCAACATTTAAAAAAAAATAGGGCAAACAGTAGAACGGAGCGAAAGTGACAGGGTTCGGTTTCTGATACAAACTGGTGAACTTGCTCTGCACTACCAGCCGTTTAGCACAAGGGATGAACCATTTTAGCATTAAACTTGTTGTATTTTCTTTTCTAAAGGGCTTGCTGCAGAAAGATGTACTGATTGTTCTCAAAACTATAATTTAGCGAGTTGATGCCAGAGCAAGAAGGGGGTGTTCTGAAAGGGGCAGGAAAAATAGTGGGGGAAGGAGTGAAAAGGGTGGAGAATTAATGGAGGAGGAAAGGGAATGAGGGCTGGGTTTTATGAGAAAATGTTGCTGTTTTCATCCTCTGTGTGGACAGAGGCACTGGAGAGTCCTGGAATACAAGATGTTGGACACGGACATGCAGAGTGTGAACACTACCGATACAAATGGTGAAGAAGCAGTGTAGGGAGCATTCAATAAGCTGCCTGAAATCACTCAGTCTGGATGAACCCTAACTCTTTTCCCTCTTTTATTTAAAACAAACAAAAGAGGGAGGAAACCTGCTTCATATCACCTTGTGATTCACTTAACAGGTTCCAACCTATCAGTTTAAAGAAAGTGCACTATCTCATTATAGGGACATTCTTCATGGGATTGTTGTGAAGATAGGTCTGTGTGTGGTGGGGGGAAGATGACTAAAACAGTGCTGGCATTTAAAAGACATATTTTATTTTTGTAAACACTGCAAGTTGCTGTGGCTGAAAGGCCAGGGCAAGAATGTTATTTAAATGCATGAAACAAAAAAGTCCCTGTTAAGAGTCTCACATACTATTTGTAAAGTGCTTGTAAATGTAGGCAGAAAGCAGGCAGGAGCAATTTCAAAACCAAAATATAAAGTCTGGCCACATACTCATTACACCCGAGTTACAGAATTAGGAATGCAAAACACAGCATAATGGCAACTGATAGAAACTGCCTCCCAGCTTCACCTGGGATTATCCTTGCTAATTACATAAAAGGCCTATTCAGCTGACAACACAAATTCTAGAGATCATTCAATGTTCTTCATCTGTCTCTGCTCTGATTTACTGCCAGTACTGGGTACCTGTGTATCAAATCTGGAGCCCAAATCTGCCCAAGGAGGCATTCTTAAGAGCTGCCCCACAACTATGGGGCTCCCTTCCTCTAAAGAAGACAGAAAGTTTTAAATTCAAGAAACATTCACAGCCACTGTGAGATGTTAGGCCAACCTTCCTCGAGTCAGCAGCCTCCAGATGTACTGGACTACATGCCCCATTTTCCCTAGCCAGAATGGCGTATGATGGGAGCTGTATTCAGTGTCTCAGTCTAGACTACTGCTCAGGAAGCTTATGGCAGGCCACTTGAGAAAGATGAGGTAAGTTGTGATGGTACACTTCTTATGCTTTCATCTAATTCTTCTCTATATATGTGGGCTTTCTATGTATACGTGGGATTTTCCTTTAAAGACATGAACTCTGTTAGTATGGGTGCATGGTGAGCATGAACTCTGTTCATGTCTTTAAACTTGGATGGATAAGAGGGTCTGAAGAAGGAACAGAATGATAGGGCGAGAAGGAATCCTAGAGACCACTGAACCCACCCACCAATCTCAAGGCGGGATGTTCTATAAATTACCCTGCCACAGATCACTGCACAAAGTGACTTTATCCCGGCCAAGTGACTTGCCCCACTTATCCTGCGGCAAAGGTTGTGTGCTCATCTAACAGTGCTGATGGAAGTAACAGGACCTGCTGAATCAGCACATCCAACACTCGCAGGGAGACCGACAGCAGTAATCACTACTGAGAGTCCCAAGGACTTGCAGAGATCCATGGGGGAGAGCAGTCAGGACTGGGGAGGGCGCTCGCCACGCTCCCCTAGTAACAGCTACCCACTGCTATTACTTCTTTCACTTCTGATTTGGCTGTCCTAGGGGCTTGGGAAGAATAGGAGAAGGACCATCTAGAAGTGTTCAGAGCAGACAGTATCCTGAGGAACATAAATCCAGTAAATGAACCACAGGTCCCCCCATGCAGCAGCAAGGACAGCTAGAGGATCCTTCACTCTTGGAAATGCATCCTACTAGTCCTGGTGGGGCCCTACGATCTGCTCCAGCTTCCTCTCCCCATCCTATCCCTGGAAGCTGATCCAGATCTTAATTCTCAAGAGGAGGACATTTGGAAGAAAGGCTGGGAGAGTGTGGCTACCCACGACTTCCCTGTTAATTGCTCCACCTATATACCACATGGGTTAAAGTCTGCCCTAAAATCCCATTTATTCACACCACCAGGGCTGGTGGTTAGTCTTTTAAACAAAATGCTAACCTCACTTGCCTCAGGCATGCCTAGGCACCAGACCTTTGACCTAGAAAAGGCCTGCTTCCCACTTCAGGTGTCCGGAAGTTGACTACGGTTGGTATGGAGAGGCGTTTTTCACATGCTCAGAGGCACTGCCTCCATGGTTTCACACGTTCCAGAGCTTAAGCCCGGCAATCAGCCTGAACCCTGAGGAAACCCGACCACATTTTTCACATGCTTCCTTATCTTTACAGTGTACGTTCCAGCGATAGTCCCAAAACACGACCCAGGGCTGATTCCCGGCTCTAATTATGCCTTGCCTCTCGGACAGCACTCTAGCTATGCCTAGTGGCACTCTCCTCCCGTCATCTCCCTGTACCTGTACTCCAATGCGTAACTCCAACAGAGCAATCTTCGCCTTCAATTAAGACCCGCCGACCGATTGGGACGGAGAGGAGGCGAAAAAGGCTTCCATGCCACCTACCCTGATGCTAAAATCACTTCCATGGCAGGAAACGCCACGGATCTCCCCAGGGCTTCGATCCGAGTCGACGGCGACGGGCAAGGGAGAGCAAGAGCGGGAGAGGAGAGGAGAGGAGAGGGAGAAAGCGCGGGGCGCCCGGGGCATACCTTGGAGCAAAGGGGACTGTGAGAGCTCCGCGCGATCTTCCGGGAAGGAGTCGAGCAGGCGCTTGAAGAGGCGGCCCAGGTCCGAGTAGCTGCGGTGCAAGTAGAGGACGTTCCTGTCCGACCACTCCGTGCGGATCTCGAAGAATTCCTCCTCGTCGCCGCGCCGACTGATGATGAGCCTCCGGATGCCGTTCACCCAGCAGCCCCGCACGTACATGTTCACCAGCGAGGTGCCTTCAAACACGGCCGAGGCCATCCCGCCGCTGCCCGCGCATTCCACGCCGCCCCCCGGGGGCCACGGGGCGAAGGGGCGGCGGCGGCGGCGGCCCTCCGCCCTCCAACTGCGCCCCTGGACTCTCGGCGAGAGGGAAGGCAAGGGCGACCACCCGACAGCACCGGGCAGGGTGCTCCCCTCGGAGCTCCGGGCAGGGCGGGCGGGCTCCTCCTGCGCGCCCTGCCTGGGCAGGGGAGGAAGGGAAGTCTCGGCCCGCCTCCGCCTCCTTGCCAAGAGTTGGCGTCTTCCGCGCCTCCGTTGCCGCTGGGGGGGGCGGGGGGGTCACAAGCCGGCGATGGGATAGAAGAGCTCTCCGGCAAACGGTGCGCGGTCGCTCGGCCCCTTCCTCCCTCCCCGCCGGATCAGGCCCCAGGGGGCTGGGAGGCGGGGCGCGTGCGTCTTGCTTGCAGGAATTTCTCTCTCTCTCTCTTTGTAATTGCAAGGGTGTTTGTTTGTTTGTTTGATTTGCGATCTGCGATCTTCCCAAGTATTTCCCGGCAGGGCAAAGGGGAGACCGAGCAATACCCGCACACCGCGTAGGGCTGGGCAGCGCTTGGCTTCGCAGCTCGTTGCCGATTCTGGAATTCAACACGTGGAAGAAAAAGCGGCGCGAATGGAGGACTGGAAGGTGCCGAAAGTCCCCCTTCCGTCGCCACCTCCCCCTGACGCTTCTAGAATAGAAGATCTCTTTGAATCCGTAGAGAGCGACCGGGCATTGGCAAATAATCGGTGGCCGAAAACGTGCCTTTTAAAAGAGCAGTCAAAAGCCAAGCTAAAGAAACCGAGGTAGATTACTCAGCGGTCCTACCAGCGCAGACGAAGAAGCGTGGAGAGAGATTTGAGTGGGAGATTTTTCACCACCTCTCTCCCAGTTTCCCTCTGTTTTTCTCCGCCCAGGGGGATTCCCGCCCTCGCCCCCTTTCCTTGCGAGAAAATGCAAACTGCGTTTTCCGGAGGAAAGCCCGGCAATTTCGTCCTTGTCGCGGTTCCCGCGCAGCTCCCAGCTTGCGCGCCGCCGCCGCCTTTCCACTAGGACGGCTCTGCTTCTCGGTCGGGGCCTCGAAGGAGCGGAGCGCGACCCAGCCCGGCCTCGACGCTGCCACCGGGCCCGGGAGGGCTGGGCGGGAGAGCCCGTCAACTCCTCGATACTTTTCGCCTGCACGACCGGGGCGGGTCTTGTCAGGAAGAAATCCTCATCGACACCGGTTTACAAATGTGGGGGGTGAAGAGGAGGGTGAATAAGAGCTTTGCTATAATTCAGGATTTCCGTTTTTAAGCAGTGCCCTTTGACAGCATTTCCTAGCGGTATCCGTAACACCAGAAGAATCCGTCCTCAAGGGGGCAGGGCCAGCCCGAGAGGTTGATGATGATCCCTCTCATTTTGGGTACAAAACCAAATTGCCCTGCAGCTGAATTTTACTTGAAGGCTAGTGTCTAACCAGACGCTGTCCTCCACTGTAGGTGAGGACAACAGGTTATTACAGTATAGGGGCTTCAGGGCAGGCCACGTGGTGTGTGTAGACACATACAAGCTGTCCTCCAACAGAGGAGGGTGGCCAAGAGATTGCTGAGGCAAAAGTGGCTCATGACTGGGGCAGGAGGACATTGGAGCAAACCCCTCTTCTACTCTGCCACCAGTCCCCTAACCAAAAGCCTACTGAAGGGATTGACCATTGATTGAACGGGGTGGGTGTCAATCCTCTTTAACTTCCAGAATCAGTTGTTTTGTGCCCCACCCTGTTTATGTATAGAACAGTATTGATGGCCTTGTGCCATAGTAAGGGGAGGCACAACAGCTGGATCTAGCTGGCATTTTAATTTTCTACAATGCTCCCTTTCAACAGCACTACAAAAATACACCCAGTGGTTCTTGGAGCTCAGGATTAGGTAGGAGAGGAGGCACATTAAATTGCTGTGGTGACATGCTATCAAGTAATCTCTGATTTATAACGTCCCTATGAATGAGTGGCTTCCAAAATTAACAGCCCCGCTCAGGTAAACTCAAGTCTGTGGCTTCCTTTCTGGAGTCAATCCATCCCATCTTTGGCCTTTTCAGCCTGCTGCTTTCAACATTTCCTAGCATTATTGTCTTTTCCAGTGAGTTTCCCTTCCCATAATGTGCTTAAAGTACACCAGCCTCTGTTTTGCGTTTTCAGCTTCTAAAGAGAGGAGGATCTATTAAAGGGGGAAGATTCCAAATGCATCAACAACAGCCTGAAAAGCCAGGTCATCGTGCCAGTCCTGCTATGTTTGCACAAACTTTTCCAGCACCTTTCACAAATGCAGGTTTAAGTGACCTGAGTGGTTAACACAATGCCTGCTGAACACTGGGGAGCTCCTCTTCTTCCTTTCCTTGAGAGAAAAGCTTGCTCAAAAGCAGACATGGAGCACCTAACCTTTGGTCTTGAACCATTCACTTATGTGGCATGTCATGAGTCATGAACCATTCACTTATGTGGTCATCGGAAGCCATAAACAAGTCACAAGTAGGTGGAACGGTGCCATGAAGATAAAAACATTGGGAGAGAAATGACTGTGTCATCTCTGAGCCATAGTCTAGCATGAAATGTCCAATACAAGCCTCACTGAAGGGTAAAGAAGCTGCAATAAAGCATGTTTCTTACACAACTACAGTTCATTGCATTGTGGCTTGCATTGGACTGCCTCACACTGTTGTGATCCATTTATTAATGACTGGAATGCAGGTATCATTTAGATTTTCCTTCACAGCCAGTAAAATGTTTTCTGTTGGGCCCATATTACAGTCATGGGGCTATTTTTCCATTTCTCTGTTCCCCTGTACAGCCCCTTTCGTAACAGGAAACACAAACAAGAAGAATTTTAGAAGAGTTCCTTAGTATAGCCTACCAAGTAGGAGCACCTGTTTGCAGAGCCAGAGGTGAGGAGTTTGATTATTCACTGTGCCTCCCAGAAGAAAAGCCAGCCTGTGTTGTTTTGGGCAAACTGTACAGCCCCAGAGCACCCCCCAGAAGAAGAGAATCATAAACCCCTTCTGAGTACTATATAACTGGAAAACCCTGGATGAGGTTGGCATTAGTCACAATCAACTTGATGGCACACAATTTTTATTCCCCAGGACTTCGCTACATACATATGATCCCTGTCCTAATTTTTTTTTTTTACAAAAATAATGTGCCTAAAGGTGTGAACAGTACAGATGTGTCCTTAATAACCACCAGAAGTACTTTCCAGACTACAACTCCCAGAATCCCCTGACCTTCCTGGGAGCTGTAGTCCAAAGATGTAGCTTCCCCCAAGCTCTGCCTCAATGAAGTATTGATTGTGGTTTACTTGTGCCTGTTTCTGAGAGTGCAGCCTTGGGTAAAAAAAAAACTTTCAGGTTTCACAGACAGGCTGTGGAATGATGATGAGTTTCCTCCTCCTCCTCCTTGCCTCCCATAGACCCGCCAGCAACATGATTAAGCAAGGAAGTGAAATTTCCTCCACCCCTGCCCGAAGCAAAAAGGCCCAGTCTGGACTGCAGGAGCTGTCTTGTTCTACACAGCTGCCTTACCCCTCCTCGGTCCAGCCTGTGAGCATAGTTTCAAGCAGAGGTTAAAGAGGGCTTGTTTGTGTTGTGGAAAAACTGATGCAGGAGGCCATGGCTCTAAAGAGTCACCCTCTCAAGGGAAGTCTGGTTAGTAGATGAGCACACTCTGAACTGAAGCCTTCTCTCGACTTCTACAGAAAGAAAGCCTGGACAAAAGCCTGCAATGACACAATGCTGAGAAACTTACAGGCATGTCAGATTTTAATGCTTGTTTTTTAACAATAGTTACAAGCAATACTAAAAATGAGAAGGAGGGGAAAGGGAAGTGACATGGTTTCCTTTGGCAGGAGGAAGGAAATGGGGGTGTCCTGTCTTGGTTAGGTCCATTTAAAAGAAGGGGAAGGATTCCAGCCTCATACTGCAGTTATGCTTATAATAATTATTATAATTGTGTGCCATCAAGTCAATTCTGACTTGTGGCGACTCTTTCCAGGGTTTTCCAGGTAGAGAATATACAGAAGTGGTTTACCATTTCCTTCTTCTGAGGGCGCCCTGGGACTGTGCAGCTTGCCCAAGGCCAAGGAGGCTGGCTCTTCTACTAGGAGCCACAGTGGGGAATCAAACTCCCAACCTCTGTCTCCACAGCCAGATACCAAAACCACTAAGCTATCCATAATGCCTTACCACTATTTAAACACTGGATTCCTTTGTGATAAAAACAAGAGCATCAGCATCTGGCAGGGCATGTCAAACTAGGAAGTCAGACAGGTGGTGCTGGGGACAACTGTGCCACATTTACAGCAATTTCAGTAGTTTCTGGGAGAGGAGACTTTGAGCCAGTGTGCCAAGGAGCATTTCTTTTCAATAGCCTCTCTAACTGCTAGCCTTCCTAGTTAACCTGCGGTTCTCCCAATCTGCAGTGTTTTGTGCACAGGTACAAGTACGGTTAAAAACAGCAACAGCCCAGCCCCAGCAAAAGCTAGGAGTTAGCAGGCGTACTGATGATGACAAAAGGTAGCACATCGGTAGGCTTCTTCTTATAATACAGTTCTCCCTTGAATTGCATGGGTCTGAGCAGCACAGTTTTGGTTATACACAGATTTTTTTTCCCCAATAATAAATTTAATAAATACTGTGCTGCTATTTGTCTCCAGGAAGGGGCCTGAGAAAGGTGGATCTCAGACTTACTGAGGCCCCTGTCGTTGGTGGTGTGGCAGCTCCTGGTCCGATGGCAGTGGCCTGCCCTGCCCAGCATCCTCTCCTAGTATGGCAGCTCCATGTGGTGACCAGAGAGGGTGCTGGGGCATGCCAGGACATCGGGGTCGGGGAGGTCACGATGGTGTACTGCTCTGTTGAGTGTGTGTTGAGAGATTGTGCCTCCATTTTCCCTCTCTGGTAGAGGCTTTGGTTATGTTTTGGGAAGCATAAGAGTTATACACGGATTATACAAGGGAATCCAGTGCTCCTAACCTCAGCATTATTGAAGGGAAAAGTGTAATAATAAAAGAGAAAGCATGTGTATTGTTGGCCACAAGCCTCATAGACTGTGGAATCTAGACACTTGAAATGTCAGGCTCCTCAGGAGCAAGAGGATTCTCAAGACTAGAGATCTCAAGATCTCATCCTGGCTCACCTTTGCTGAAGAACCCATCCATCAGGGCCATGACAGTCAGTGAGGAAGTTGAAGCTACTGTGGAAGGAAAAATGTGAAAGGGGTAAAGGCCTCCTTTCAGAGTCTGTTTTGCTTCAATACATTCCATAACTGTCCAGCAGTAAACCTCATTAAACTAAAATAGTACTTACCTTTGAGTAGACACGTGTAAAATTACCTGGCTAATTGATTTCTTAAACACTAGTAGCCTTATGTTAAACGTAGGAAGCCTTCTGCATGTATGCAGAAACAATTGTACTCAGGTGCATTTTTTAAAACAGAAGCCAGTTTATTAGAGGAAAGATAATTTAAAGAGCCACTACTTAATCCTTTTATTTCTATTATTATTTCAATTCAATATTGATAGGATCATTACTAATATTACACATATTTGAAAGTGTTTTTTGCACATTTTGGGAGGCTATTATTTTTCATTAGAACTTCTAGAATACTCAAGCCACTATGGAGACTGGCCATATACATCTGGAAGTTGTTGTTGATGTGTGCTTTCACAACCCACTGCATAATTTGCATAAAGAAAAAGAAGTTTCAGTAATGTGCAGGTGCAACTGCCTGAATTTGGAGAAGTAGAATCTGGCAATACTGAGATAGTGATACATCTAGCTGATGTCAGCTATGGTTGAAGAGGAATGTTAGGTGAGGGGATGGCTAAATGAGGACTGAGCTGGCAGACCAGAGAGAAAAAAACTCACATGAGATAGAAAAGAGGGGTTCCTAACTCAGAATGAGTACCCAGTGAAGAGAAAGAAAGACAAGTGTAAAATAAAGGTTGAACTCCTGTTGCATAGCTTCACAGGCGTAACCTGATGTTAACACCTGTGGTAGCTATAATCGTGCCAAGGTGGAAGTGCTATCCATGAAGCACTTCTACCAGCACACTGCACAGTCGGTCAAAACAGGAACCATGCGGCCGACTGTGTAATCAACTTGAGCATTCTTTGTTGCTTGGGTAAAACACTCAGCATACTTACAACAGCATAACTACATAACACCTTGATGAACAGGACTCTAGCCAATGATAAGGGGGCCAGAGAGGAGAGAGGGCACTGTGAGGAGAGTGAAACTGAGGGAATTTTAACCTGGCAAAGCCACATACATTTGTTATTTTAATTTTTGCTAATATATTCTACTGCTGGGAAGTGGAATTGTGGGTTACAGCCCTTTATGCTCTAAAATATCAACTACCCTTGGATACCTCTCTCTTGTCTGTGGGGTGATAACATTTTCCTCACATAATCAACTGCAGTCAGAGGACTGAGATGATTAATAGTAGCATTTAGTAGCTGTTTACAGTTACAGTGTTTTTTCTGGATGTGATCTTTATTTTTGTGCATTTTTATTTTATCTAAGAAAAAGAACAGCATTGGGAAAACTATTCCATTAAGTTCAGTTTTGTACTACTCTCTTAACCTTCACAACTGAAATGTTTTAAAAACTGCCAAAAATATCAAGGTGTGTCAGTTTGGGCAAAAAGCCAAAAATCCGGCATACATAAACTGATTTCAAATTCATTACAATTAAGCACCTGTTCAGTTGTGCTAGATTGTGACCCCTGGAAATAAAGCAAGATATACTGGCAGCAGATATAAAATCTTTCAGTGACACCTAGTTTTCCAGAAGGATTCTTATTATAAGACTTTTATAAGATTATGCATGATGCCATAAAGATCTTTACGTTGCAGATTTACAGGCAGACTTGGCTAAATGGCCTCATTAACTGAGGAAGGGTTTTTTGCTACTATTTGAATATGAATGCCATGCATGAGAGGAATTTTGGCATCTGAAGGATCATAGGACAGGAAAAGAAATGTATTTTCAAATGAAATACACATTATGTTAATCTGAGTATGAAAATAGTTCATTTTCGTAACTCAGTACTTCCTTTTCTCATTATGCAATGAACATTTAGAAGAAAATGACAGTCACAAAAGTTTCTGAAATAACTGGACTCTGTGTGTGTGTGTGTGTGAGAGAGAGAGAGAGAGAGAGAGAGAAGGGGCTGTTTTTTCTTCTTTTTAAATGTTTAAAAGGAGATAGGGGAGAATGATCACTCCAGTGCTGCAGAAGCACATCAAGAACATGCATAGCTACTGAGCTGGTTAACTTTATAAAAAGAACTTGAAATATAAAAGTGCAAAACAGGCATTGTTCAATAGCTAGCCTTGGTATTTACACAGCTGTCTCCCAGACAGGACTTACAGATTTCCAACGAACAGGGTATGTGTGTGTTTGTCAGTCAGCTTTCTTCTCTGCAGACTAACACCCAATGCAAGCATGGACACAAGACTGATGTTTTTAAATAACGATGATGATGATGCGCCATCATATCAATTCTGACTTGTGGTGACCATTTTCAGGGTTTTCTAGGTAAAGAGTACTTAGAAGTGGTTTACCATTCCCTTCCTCATGGGGTGCCCAACAAACTTTCTCTCCGTCCCACCACCTGCACACACAGGTGCATTTGGTGGGGACAGCGGAGAGGGCCTTCTCTGTTGCCGCTTTCAGACTTTGGAACTCCCTCCCACAGGAGGCCAGGCTGGCCTCATCACTGCTGTACTTCTGCAACCAGAGGAAAACCTTTCTTTTCAGGCAAGCTTTCCCCCAATGACTTGTTGCTTGAGTGGAGTTTTTTAACGGATTGTTGCGCCTTACTGTTTTGAATGGGTTTTTGGTGTTGCTTTGGTTTACCGTTTTTTAGTGTGGTATTTGCTTGAGCCTTTTTCAGTATTTGTATACTTACCTTTAAATATTGTCTTTTAATTATGTAAGCTGCCTTGGGTCTTTTTTAGGACAAAGGCAGGGTAAAAGTATTTTAAATAAATAAATAAAATGTGTTCTCGCTAACAAATGTATCTGACTTGTTGAGGCAAGAACAGGTTAGATTGCTATGTTGCATCACAATAAACCAACCATGGAGAGAAAGCATGTGGTTTTTTTCACCCACTTTGGTTTCCACTGGGACTAATCAGCCAGTGCACACCAGTGTAGTTCTTCTTACTGCCTTGTCCCTGAAAAGTAAGAATTCTACAAAATTCTGACTTGTGTGCAAGCATACCCAGTAGTTCCCCTCAAATGTGATGCCAAGCCATAGTTATAGATGTGATCGTATGAAATAGCTGAGTACAAAAGTATGCAGCAGCTGCCATTGTATGTAGTTGTGACATCAGATGAAATGCTACTATATTCTTGTTGGATAGAGTTTCATTTTGGATCAAGGAAGCTTAGCTTCCAATCCTAGGTGAGGCTTTCCATTGTTCTATATACTTCAGCTCTGCAAAATTTACAATCTACGTATATAGTAGACCATCATTATTACTCCCATGCTGTAGAATGGATTGAAGCCAACAAGAGTATAGTAGCAAGTAGCCTGATGTCACAACTACATACAATGACGGCTGATCCATATTTTCATACTCAGCTTACTAAATGTGTAAAGTTGAGTGTTTGTTTAGCTGCCATGTATATATTTCTGTTTTAAAGTGAAGTTTTAAAGAGAGTTTTCCAGAAGAGAAAGAGCAGGAGGGACTTGTGCGGAATCCTTCACTATCTGCTTACTCCTCACATTCAAATGTAAGCCATTTCCCCCATTTGGAGTCATTTCCAATCCTGTAACTATGGATGCATTGCCATTTTTATGAGCAGTTGATGCATGCTACAGAACAGATTTGTAATTCATTCCATTTGATTATGTACATGCAATCTTTACAGGGAAATTGGCATATGAGAAACAATTTAGTGAAGCCAGATACTTGTGAATGTTTTTTAGACATAATTCTTATTAAATGTAACAGTATGTGTACATAAGTACATATATATAATTACAGCCTTTATTTCATATCACTGATTCCATTTTTAAAGTGTATTATGTCCTCTATTATGCAAATCAATTATATTTAGTCTGATTAAGTTATTTTAATAAACTACATAAGAAATTACTTCACTTGTTTTGTGATGAACATTTAATACACAAAATGGTGGAAGAGGAACACCACATTGTTCAAGTGTTGGCTTACATTGGTGCTTTGTGCTCTGTTGTTAGTATCTCATCCAAAAACATGTTGGATGAGAGGAAGGTGTAGGTTGCACCAAGGATCAGAGGCTTGTAACATTCAAAGTGCTTTTAAAGCTGTGAGCTAAAATCCTGTAGTACAGCTCTGCATGCACAGTGGGAATGCCCAATTGCAGCTGATTGAAGGCTTCCTTTGGTGATTTTGAGGCCCATGCAACTCATACACTTTGGCTGAAGTCCTGCTGCTTTGATATCCATAGCATTTTTGTGTACAGAAGCACAAATCAAGAGTACTTTGCTCACTTTCGGAATACTGTACTGTACTTTCAAACGAATTCAAGACAGCTGCAATAATAATAAGGAAAAAAAGAGAAGTGTCTGAAAAGGGGTATGATTTTTTTCTCCTCCTGACTCATCTGGTTCACAATAGTCAATTTTCAGAAATTCATTCTGCTAGTCTCAAAACTACTGAGTAGTGACTTCACTGTGCAGATTTATGTAATTTGCATGGAAATACCAATAATTTGGTAACTTCACCATCCTTTATAAAGTCAAACAGCAAAGCAATTGACAGTGATTTCGTGGCCAAAAATGATATAATTGCAACCAGATGGGACAAGATGGGCATGCAAAGAACTGCTTTTACAAAGTCATATTTAAATCAATGAGGCACAATTCTACTCTCATGGAAGTAATGTGCAAAATGCCCTTTGGTTTTAGTGGGGCTGGATTTCTTTGATGATATCTCTAGAATTTGGTAGCTTCTAAAAATGTCGGTTTCTGGTTTATTTGTTTTTTGATAAAAATCCAGTATGCTATTTTGTTACATGTGCTCTGCAGACACCATTATTTCTAAGGAGCAATTGTATCAAGGGTCCACACTTGCATTATGATATCACTACATAGAAATTGGGCAAGGCCAGAATGTTGGTTCCTGAAGTACAGTTCACAATGTGCAAAATGCTTAGCTATTGCTAATCACTGGGTTATGGAGGGTATGTCTAAGGAATTCAAACTAGTTTCATCTTGATACTAGTTCTCACTGTATGATATGGTATGAGCATCAGCTGGATTACTCAGGGTGAAAGTAGAATTCAGATTGGATCCCAATTTAACCATATTTAAAGTAGACCCATTTAAATTAATAGGTCTGCTTTAACTATAACTAACTCTGGATCCAATCATAGAATAATGAAGTTGGAAGTGGCCTATAAGGTCATCATGTCCAATCCCCTGCTCAATGCAGGAATACAAATCAAAGGATATCCACCAGGTGGTTATCTAAATTTCTCTTGAATGCCTCCATTGTTGGAGCACTCACCACCGCTTGAGATAATTGATTCCATTGCTGTACTGCTCTAGCAGTTAGGAAGTTTTTCCTGATATTCAACTGAAATCTGGCTTCCTGTAACTTGAGCCCACTGTTGTGTGTCCTGCACTCTAGGATGATTGAGAAAAGATCCTGCCCCTCCTCTGAACGACCGCCTTTCAAGTATTACAAAAGTGCTACCATATCAACCCTCCAGTGCTCCCAGTCTATTATATATTGTCACAAACATGACCCAGGTCCCATCTTTCTTGATATAGCAAGAGTCCTGCAGACGAGCAGGAGATGGATATGACTAAGGGAGATTCCAAAGGAACTTGTAGGCATCCTTCAGTCTCAAGAGACTATGGTAACGTGCTCTGAAAAAAGGTCTTGGAACAGCGTCTAGTGTGGCTGAGAAGGCCAATTCGAGAGTGACAATCCCTTCCACACTGAAGACAAATACAATCTGTCCCCTGTCCAGCTCCCTGATTTTGCTGGTTTCAGGACTGCCTCTTTGCCTCGGCCTGCTGAACAAGTGTCTCTTCAAATTGGGAGAGGCCATGCTGCACCGCCTGTCTCGAGGCTGAATGCTCAGATGTCAAGGTTTCCCATCTGTTGAGGTCCATTCCTAAGGCCTTCAGATTCTGCTTGCAGATATCCTTGTATGGCAGCTGTGGTCTTCCTCTGGGGCGCTTTCCCTTATTTTTGGGGAAACAGGGTAGATGCATTGCTGTTTCACTATGTCACTTACTTTATTTTACAAAAATAAAAAAAGAAAGTCACCACCGCCCACTGAACGAGGACTGCAGGAAAAGGTGGGGAAGGGGGTTTAGTGGTTGCTTGTTTTGGGGGGGGGGATAGATACTGTACATGGAAAGTAAATAAAAGCAACTACTGGGAAAACCAGCCAGATTGAAGACGGGCTTTCCTCAAACTCAAACACACACACACACACCTTCCTGAAGAATAAAGCGCCTATCTCTGGGTAGCCTGCTCAGGCTTTTGGAGTCTGCCAGTGGAGCCAGCTTCCTCACTGACACCTCACAGAGGGAGAGAGAAAGAGAGGGACTGACCAACCAACTCCATGGGCTGTGTCTCCACAAGGCAGAGACCCGGCTGAGGAGAAAGAGGGGGTGGAAAGGGGAGGTTACCTCCCTTCCGTCTCCCCAACCTTCACTCCAATATTTTCCCCTTGCACTGTTGCCTCCTTACTCATGAGTAAACTGATTAAATCTTACTTGTAAGTAAACCAGCAACCCAAAGACATGTCTGGACCCTTCTCATGATAAGGTATATTGCACTGAAGATAAGAATCTTTTAAGTGTGAACCAGACTGCTCCAGGGTTCCCTGTCTGGCCAGGTCCTTACTACACTAAAGTAAGACACAACGCTAATAATCCTCGTATAGATAGCTTCACTGAAACTATAAACAGCTTCACCGATTGGTTTTTCACACAGAAAGGCTTGGTTCCTCTCACAAAACAATTGGCCCAAATGTTTTGGCTTGTATCTCTGGTTCTATGAGATATAAGGGCTGGAGACTTAACATTAACATATACACCCCGCAAAAAAACAACACTTAGAATCCAGTGAGCTACACAGGCATTGGGTGGCATGTCTAAAATCTAGACAAAAGATTTCCACACCTCTGCTTTGTTTCTCTGTAAGTGTATAGTAATCACAAAACTTCAACAGAATACCTGCAGGGTGCTGTCAGGACTGTAAATGCCATGTAACTGGAAAGCCTACCAAACTCCATCAGTCACAAAATGTTGAGAGGGTAATGTTGCAGTCTGCTCATTACTTTTAGAATCTGAGAGAGAGAGAGAGAGAGACATACACACACACACACACACACACACACACACACACAGAGAGAGAGAGAGAGAGAGAGAGAGAGAGAGAGAGAGAGGACAAGAAGAATATTGATGGGAGTGAAAAAAGGTTATTTCCTGCTCTTAGAAGTCTCCAGATCATTTGTATCACTACAAACAAGAGAAATGTCAGAAACAGAGAAGTGGAAGTCCAGAAGAAACTAGAAGTACCCATTTCAAATTTGCAGGCCAGGTGCTGCCCATTATAGATTCTGGGGTTGGAAAATTGGCCTTTGCACCATCCATGGTTGCCAATCTCATAAAAAACTAAAGAGCATCTATACAGTTCTCCCTTGAATTGCAGGGGTCCAAGCTGTGTGATTTGGTTATACCCAGATTTTTTTCCCAATAAATACATAAATATTGCAATAAATAAATATTCAGTAAATACAGTGCTGCTATTCATCTCCAGGAAGTGGCTTGAGAAATGTGGGTCTCAGACTTACCCAGGCCCCTGTTGTTGGCAGTGCAGCGCCCGCCCACCCCACCCCACCGCACCCCACCCCACCCCAACCCCACCATCTGATAGCAGCAGCCCAGCCAGCCCCCTCTCCTGGTGTGGCAGCTCCATGGGGCGGCCAAGGATTGTGCTGGGGCATGCTGGGAGGCTGATGCGAGTTGGGAGAAGTCACAGTGGCATGCTACTCTGTTAGGGTTAGGAAGATTGTGCCTCCATTTTCTCCCTCTGATAGAGGCTTCTTGAAAGGAGAAGTGTACTTCTACCCCCCACCTGATGAGCAGGTGCCTGGAACATTTCCTAGCTTCCTACATTATAATTGGCAGTGTATTTACATGGGAAAGGACAAGAAGACCAAGATGGAAACATTGTTCCAAGTAGAGCCCAATGCTAGATAATGAGAGATAAGAAAAGTTACTTTTCTGGACTATAACTCCAAGAATTCTCCAGCCAGTGGTCATTCTGGCTCGAGTACTGTTGTAAGTGTAGTGCAAAAAAAAAAAAACAACAACAACAACGACCCCTCTTTTCCATCTCTGGATAGAGCCAGCATAGCAATGGCTGATCAGCATTACTGCACACAGATTCAGGGAGACCCTCCAAACACCCAAAGGAGCCTAAACCCCTCCCTCCCACACTATACCACTGGTCTTTCCTTTGAAATGGCCACTCAGTTGCCCTTCCAAATGGCTATTGAGATGCCTCAGGTGAACATGAGGAGCCCCATGAGAAAGGCATGGAGTCTTGTTATTGCTCACAGAAACACCAAGGGATCATTATGGAACCGTCACAAGGGCTTAATGCTGTGGGACCCACCCAAGGCCCAGGAGTAGTTTGATCCAGCTGCAGCAGTGACTCCCAGGAAAAGAACAGGAGCCCCATTACTGTTCAAAGGTGCACCAAAGGAATCTCCACAAATGCCCAGGAACTCTGTTGCCACAACCAATTTGAAGATGATCCCTAGATTCCCTCCCCCAGGATTTCCTAGGGTTGTTTAGAATGAACCATTTCAACGACCATTCTCTGTCCTTTTTAGTACACCCTATTGTGGGACTTTATTTTCCTTTGTTTTCTGTAGGATGTTTTATTCATGGCTGTATTATTTTGGCTGAAATATTCCGGTACACCCAGAACAATTTGATGGCACGCCTAGAAGAGAAGTACATTTTAGAAACGACCAGTCCCACAAGGAAATAAAACAGTGAATTACCATTAGGATATGCATCTTGGAGAGGAAAATTTCTAACTCTGTTTACCTACCCTGCCTCCCCAGAGTGTGCGTATTTGTTTATTTCAGCTATTCATTTTGCACCTCTTATGAAAATTTATTTTCAGCTCCTTCTGGGTAGAATTGAGAATGGGAAGGAAATCCATCTGCTTCTCCAAAAAGTAATTGGCGATATTTATCCATGTTTTGTGGAGAGATCTCTTATTAAAACGTATTTTTATTTTCCCTTCCATTTCCTAGCCAGTGCCTTATATATATACAGAGAACAGACACGTTTGACACCTCTCTGGAATTTAGAATCATTGTTGTTGGTAATGTTTGTGCCCGAGAGAATATGGCCATTAGAATGTGCCTGCTGTACCAGTGGCAGTTGCTGAAAGCCATCCATCTTGCTCTATAAAAAGGCATTCCTACAGAAGGCAGTTTTGCAGAAAATACATTTTTCTGATCCCTTGAGACACTGAAGAAATGGCAGCCTCTGGAAAGGGTATTGGTTTAGAAGTGGGATGAAGAACCTGTGCCCCACAGAGGTTGCTAGACTTCACATCCCATCCATCCTCACACCATCCTGCCTGAGGACAGTGGGAGTTGAAATCAAGCAACATCTGGAGGGACAGACATTTTTCTCCCTGATTTAACAGTGGGATGGTTCTCTGGAAACAAATCTTGTAAAATCTACCTTAGGGTTCTTCAAGAAAAGACATTTATTTCTGCATTGTTCTGCCTTTTTGTTGCTTGAGTCTGCAGTTTATCAGGATAACAGGAAGACCTTTTTACCCTGATTCTTTGAAGCCCTGCCTTGGTACTTTGGTCTTCAAGACCGCCTGCATGTTTTTAGATGTCTGGCCATCACCGCGAACAAACACCATGGAACAGTTCTGCATGTTTGTCATCAAATTTCGGTTCAGATTCAGCATCCATTTCAAAATGAATGTTGTTGGGGTGCGACTAGACAGTGATGTATTCCCAGGCTGGATCAGGTTGAACAGTGTCACCTGAAAGTGCAATCTGACTTTTAGAACAATCCTTGCATCCACATACACAAAGGTTAAGTGGTTTCAGGACAGGAAGCCATACCACACCAACAAGTGACTATTTAACCCATCCCTCCCTCTCAGCCTCCATGCCTCCACATCCTCTCCTGTCTCCTTCTCTGGAGGGTAGAAGAAAGTTGGAATTTTTTTAAAAAGTAAGTGACATGCCACTAAATTGCTTTGTCACCCAAGTAATGTAGCGCTAGACTGTAGAGAAAGAGAGAGAGAGAGAAAGAAAGATTATTTTCGAAGTCCTTTTCTGTCTCTGTGGGGGAACAGGGAAAAGCTGAATTTTGTTTTTAATTGATAAGTACCATTGTTGGGGGATCTGTTTTGGTTTGATACCAGCAATCACACGTGCTGGAAACTGAATTAAAGCACAGTGATCCTACCGTCATAAGAAAACAGTAGCCCCTGCCAGTGATCAAAAAAGGTGCAGGTAGTCATGGATAAGGGTCAGGCTGATTGTCAGCCACAAGAATGTTGTGTAGTCACCAGAGAATGGATCCATGGATGGGAGAGCATGCCATTCGTTCTCTGCCCCAGACAGCAAAATGTCTTGGGTCAGCACAGAAAAAAAAAAGGTATATGATAGATCCAAGATGGGCCAGGTAGGACCCTCCAGAGGTTGTTGGATTCCAATTCCTTTCACTTCTCTCCCGTGATTACGCTGGCCAGGGCTAAAGAGAGCTGCCATCCCATGAATTCTGGACGACCACAGGTTACACCAGCTTGGTACAGACACGCTCATTCTTTCTCATTGACACAGCGATGTATTTCTTATAGGCAGTTGTACAGGAGAAGCCGTCCCCAGGCTGTCTTCCAATGAATACTTCTTATTTTGGGACAAAATCTTCTCAGAAATCTTCCTTTCCCTGAAAGGAAATGATGAGTTCAGGGGCAAGTGACTGCAAGCTCTTTCAGGCAGCTAAAGGGTGGCTTCTCTGAAAGGAAGCTGAATGGAGCTATTTTTGTTCTACATCCAGCCACTGTCTGTGTTCTACATCCAGCCACTCATGTCAAGATAGAGAGCCTCGGGCCTTGAACTCCCTCTGCCTTTAACTACTATAATACTGAGTGAGAGACGACCCTTCGTGCTTTGCAGAGCCAGACAGTTTACACACTGTCATGTGTTTCCTAATAATGTACACTAAAATAGTTTTTTAAAAAATACATAGCATTCTTTTTCTTGCAAGAAAGCAATTTGAAAGACCAGCCACCCCCTTTCTTCCAATGACGATACTGAATTTCATACAATAGAATGGACCGAGATTTGTGCCTTAAAACATGTCAAATAAAAGTTCAGGGATGTGTAAATAGCATACAAAGCCAGGTATACTAGATCTTAAAAGGTAATCTGGTTCAATCCAAGAGCTTTTCCTTGGTTCTCTTTTTTTAAACTTTAGAGCAAAGGTGGAGAAGGTTGGCAAAGAATATTACAAAGGGTTTTGCTGCCCAGTTTTTGCAAACAAGACTTTGGGTTGCCTGAAGGCCATCTGGATGCTTTTGAACTGCCACTTCCAGTGTTCCTCATCACTGACTTCGAGTGTCAACCTATGTATTTATAATTAAACTCAGATATTATAAAATACTCTAAGTCTTTCATAATTTTCAACAGAAACCAAACTCAGGTAAGCTCCCTGAAATTTCACACCACTTGAGGTGAATCTAAAAATGGTCAGAATCCTATTGGCGTTTGTGTACGTTCCATGTAAATTGCTGCAGCTAATTGCAGCTGTTGAGAAGGCGCCAGATAGCTGATCATGTGCCCAATAGCTCAACTAAGATGCTCCCTGGCATCTTGTCCATTCATCGCTATTAACCACAGCATGATGCAGACCTTAACTGAATGCCAATAGGATCCCAGCCAACCTGGCTACATTAGTTCGTGCACTGGTAACCTCCCAGTTGGATTACTGCAGTGCACTTTTCATAGGGCTGCCCTTGAAGACAACACAGGTGATGCAGTGAGTGCAATATGCAACAGCTAGACAGCTAGCAGGAACACCTTTCAGAGTCCATTTGACCCTGGTTCTGAAATAATTGCACTGGCTACAAATATACTGCAAAAATGCAAATGCTGTTTTAGGATGCATTAACAGAAGTATAGTCTCCAAATCCTGTGAGTACTAGTCCCCCTCTATTCAGCACTGGTTATGCCTAGAGTACTGGAGTAGTACTCTGGAATACTGTGTCCACCTAGAGTACTATGTCCGGTTCAGGACACCTACACTTTAAGAAGGATGTAGACAAATTGGAGCAAGTCCTGAGGAGAGCAAAAAGGATTATCAGGGGACTGGAAACCAAGCCCTATGAAGAAAGACTGAAAGAACTGGGCATGATTAGCCTTGAGAAAAGAAGACTGAGTGGGGGAGGTAGGACTTTTCAAATACTTGAAAGGTAGTCATAGAGGGGAATGGCAGGGTCTGTTCTCAATCATCCCAGAGTGCAGGGCATGTAATAATGGGCTCAAGCTACAGGAAGACAGATTTAGGCTGAATATCAGGAAAAACTTCTTAACTGTTAGAGCAGTACAACAATGGAACCAATTACCTTGGGAGCGCTCCAACACTGGAAGCATTCAAGAGAAAATTGGACAACCACCTGTTAGATCTGCTTTTAGATTCCTGCATTGAGCAGGGGGTTGGACTCGATGGCTTTATAGGCCTCTCCCAACTCAATTATTCTATGAGTCTATACTTCTGGTCTGAATTCAAGGTTCTGAGGATAACCTATAAAGCCTTGAACAGCTTGGGACCTGGATACCGGAGGGAATGCCTCCCTCATATACAGCTGCCCAATCATTAAGATCTGCTGGGGGTGGGGTTACTCCATATCCTGCCATGGAGAACAATCCAGTATGCAGAGACTAGAGAGGAGGCCTTTCTCAGCTGTAGCACCTCATTTAAGGAATACATTCCCCTTAGGGGCTTAACTGGCACCAACACTAATCTCACTACAGTGCCAAGTTAAAACATTGTTATTCACCAAGACTTTGGGGGATTAAGGATCACACAACTTTAATAGGCCATGGAGGCTTCTTTATTATTGCTGGTTTAAATGTTATTTTGTTGTTTTTATTTTTTTTATTTTTTTTAATAGTTTTAAAATATTGAATAGTTTTATATTGCTTTTATTGTACTCCACCCTGAGCTCAAAGATGGCAGGCAGGGCTGGTCCAAGACATTGTGCTTCTTGGGGCAAAGCACAATATCCCCCTACTCCCAATTCCACATACAGAAGAAAACTGCAGTTGACTTTTCCTTCGCTGTTAGTGTATTAGTGATTCCCAGTGTGGTGTAGTGGATCGAATGACTAGGACTCTGGGGGACAGGGTTCGAATCCCCACTTGGCCATGGAAACTCACTGGGGGGAGGGGAACTGGTAAAACCACTCATTTAATATCTCACACACCTTGAAAGGCCTGTTAGGGTCTCCATAAGTCAGTTCTGATTTGATGGCACAGAACACACACACACACACATTAGTATATGAAGAAAATTAATTCCTCAGCCCTTAAGGCAGTCAGATAGGGCCTGTGACACACAAATAACTCTATCCAACCAACAGAGAACAATAGCTAGGGAACTCAACAGGAATGATTCAAGAGCTCATTGCCTCCTAGCAGCATCTGCTGCTTCAGGTATTTGCCTCATTCTGCCTAGTGGAAGGTCTAGCCCTGATGTCAGAAAGAAAAACGAAGGCTATTTTCTACTAAACTCTATCAGAGAGCAAGGGAACTCAGGGCAAAGCTACTTTTTTGAACAGCAATCCCATATTCTTTACACTGATTAATTCTAACCTACCTCTTCTTCTTGATCCAACAGGGCTGATATAAATAGACTGGGAGCCAAGTGTACTTGCCAATATTTGTCAGAAGAAGCATGGCCTGTCTCCCTACCATCTTGAGGGGCACCATTCCAGATTTATTGCAAGAGTGAACTTCCATAGCTTTAATAATTCTTGCAGTAGGAGGGACAGCAGGCTTATTTATGGTGGCCTAGCAACATACAAAATTCAATATTGGTTTGCTTTTAAAAAAAAAAAGTGGAGATGAAAATATATTTAAAAGGAGACTTGCGTCTCTCATATTCCTGGCAAGACAGAAGACAATGCACACAATACTCAGTGCTAGGACGAAAACTTGTTTCAGTGTTTCTTTTTCTCCATGTCCATTACTTGCCTCTTAATATGATCTGTGCAGAACAGATTCTCTCAATAAGCAAAATATAGAGCAATCTAATTTATAGATGGTCGGGTTGTTGTTGTTTTTTGGGTTGTTGTTTTTTAAAGAAGATAACTATGGGCTAGATCCAACATGTGTTTTGGTGTTGCACAGAGTAGATCAATTGAAAATGACTGGGATTTCTTAAAACTTGCAAGCAACTCAGAGAGCATTTACACTACACTGTCATTGTTGCTTGATATTCCTGTATATTCTGGTAAAATATAGTTTAGTGAATTCTCTGCTACAGTTCAGCACATTGCACTACAGCAGCCATTCTCAACCTTTTCCTCACAATATGAAGGAAATGTAGGCCAAATCAGTCGCATAACAAACCTTATAAGAACTGAAGAACTGTTTCCAATCTGTGCCCCCCTTCAAATGTGCCAACCCCCCCCCCCAGGGAGGTCATATGTCCCCTGTTGAAAATAGCTGCACTACAGATTTCTAGCAGAGTATTGTATGTACATGAATGGAGTTATGACAGTTAATGTGTTGTCCATTGTAGGTACAATCTAAGTCCTACTGACTTAGTGAGTCTGTTCTAGGCAGGTCTTCCTAATGGTCTCTTTAGTTCAGTTTATATAAATAAATGGCCTGGCCCTGGCACATCTGGAGAATCACCTCTTTTTACATGAATCAGCCCATTCATTAAGACTTGATCAGGAGCCCTTTTTGAGCCCTCCCATCTTTTGAGGTAAGAGTATCAATCATAAAAAAGTACGGCCTTTTCTACTACGGGTCTACTTCACCTGGTGCTTTTACAGATAGTATTTAGAAGCCAAATAAAGGTGCAATATTTTCTGTATGCATTTGACCAATTCGTGTCTTTTTATTTTCAGTCAGACTAATTGAGTCTCCTGCCTGCTGATGTTTTTCTTTTTCTTTTTTCTTTTTTACTGTGTTGGATTATTTTTCCATTATTTTAATTGTAATTTTATTGTGCCTATTTTGTAAACCACATTTAAGTACATTGCAAGATTATAAAGTATAAATATACAGTAGTGATAACAGAAATTGGTATTTTTTATGTGATAAAATGGGGACCATGCCATTAAGGGTGTCTAAACAAACTGTGTTAAGCTATGTTAATAATTTCTCAAGAATCCAGTTTCTGTTTTATTACACAAAGTTCATTGGTATCCAAATATAGAGACCCTCTGCCACTTTCCTCTTTATTGCTGTCTTTCTGCACAACAACCCACTTATTCATCAGGGCAGAATGCCAGTACTTGTTCTGTCCCATCCTAGCAAGCAGTTTTAAAATGAGCAACAATGACTGTCATGACTTCTATCTTTTCAGCTGGGACTAGGACTCAGGTTTCCCTGGATCAAGCCATCTTCCTGCCCTGCATCACACTGGGTCTCTATGAGACAGTTTTAAAAACAAAACCTGGATATGTGCATGTGGAAAGCATGTGATTAAGGGTTTTTGTTTTGTTTTTTTGAATGAAAAGGGTTTAGAGCTAGAATGAACTGTGTCTGTTCCCAGAAAGGCATGAGTAATACATGAACTGTGTTTACCACTTTGAATGTTTCATGTCAAAACAAGCGTAAATGATTGGATGTGTCTGTGTAGCATAATTAGAGATGTAAACAGACTTCCATCACAGAAACTGGAGCAATGCACTAAGTAATTACAGGAATTATTTCGGTCTAGTTATAATATACATCATTATGATAATTATACAACATAAACTTGAGCCCATCATACCTTCTGTTGTTCTATGTGTGCACAACAACTTACTCCCTGATTCACCCCACCCCATTTTAATACAACTGTCTTTGCCACTTGGGTGGTCCATGTTGTCTGACATTTGCCCAGCTATCAGGCTTCTCTTAAATTTAAACCAACTCAAAGGCTTCTCATGTCTGGGCTTTGTTCTAACGAGTCATGAGGTCCTGAAGAGTTCCTGGTTTCCATTATCTGTATTCTTTAACTTTCCTGTTCATTCATCCCCCTTGAAAAGAATTTTTGAGAACGATACCTCTTTGTGTAAGGTTCTGTCAAGTTCAAAACACATTCTCCTTTGTTGCTTGTAAGATAAATATTGTGTGAATGGATGGGACAGGGTGTAATTATTGCAGAGCTTGGAAAATTTACTTTTTTGGACTACAGCTCCTAAGATACCACAACAAGCATGGCCACTGTGGGATTCTAGTGCTGAAATAGTGTTGCACAACTCAACACTGCACAAATTGGACGACTGGGCTTTCAATTGTTCTCTACCCCTCCCATGACTCCTGAAAGCTTCCCCAAGATGAAAGGGATCCCTAGGGATCCATGGAACCAAGACGTCTTTAGTTCCCCAGAAACAGCCATGGGATGGCTACAATTGATGACATCATCTAAGTTGCACTGCATAGCTCCTTCAATAGGATATCAGCTTAGGAGTTGTGGTCCAAAGAAGAAACTTTTCCAAGTTCTGTACAGTATTCTAGTTCCTTTTCTGTTTTTACCCAGGATAGAAAAACAATAGCTGCCTTTGATCCTGTCAGACTACATTTCCCAACAGGACTAGCCAATGTCGTCTGGAACACCTTGAAAATGTTATCTCTATCCCTATTTAATTGTCTTCTAGAGCAAGAGGAAACAATGCTTTTCTTTTCTCTCTGACCTCTCCTTTCTTTTTTTTTAAAGACATAGTAGCCTGTGACATTTTCTCTGTACTTTGGGGGTTTTATTGCATCCATTTTAAAGACATTCCTGTGCCTTTTAAGCTATAATTTATTGAGAGTTCACCCTCAGACCAGTGAATGATACAAAATATGGTAAAACAGGACATTGCAGGATATTGGTATAGCTCAGTGGGTTGGAGCATCCCACCATTCCTCCTAGGACAGCCAAGTCAACCTGGAGTGTGTGTGGCTGATGGGAGTGCATGTCCTGCTGTCTTTGCAGCCTTGGGAAAGTTGCGTAATCTCAGACCATCACTAATAAGCCACATCTGAATATTTTATACCTTAACAAATCTGGAAGAGTCACCATAAATTGGGATTGAGTTGGTGGCATATAGTTTTTAAGGGACCAAACGGCTTCAGACAGGAATTCTTGCTACAGAGCTGTATAGTGAAATGATAGCTTGTTGGAGGAAATGGAGAGTGCTTGCTTCTTGTTTACTCTCTGTTCTTTGAGATGCTATCAAGAGTTGCTAAATGAAAATGATACAGTTCTGTCCATCTACTCATTCATGCATCCTAACAGATACTATAGCACTGCTTTATTTATTTACATGCAGAAGAATAGATGTTATATATAGAGCACTTCACATCTTCAGCACAGAACCAAGGCTGATGCCAGTTTGTTGCCAAAAACAGCAACCCTGTATCTAATTACTCCTCCTACTTGTAAAGCTAGATCCTTACATGCATGAGATAACATCGAACATTCAAGGGGCAACCAGAGACTGGCTAGGGAAAGAAGCTGCAAAGGGGCACTTGTGGGATTGTCAGTTCCTCTCAAGGAAGCCTGCCTTGTCTACAAATCACCTAAATTTTTTAAGGAGTTGGTGCCAGTGAAGGACTGCTCTAGCACCTAGGAGACCAAAAGAGAGGGGGGATTGACAATGAGGAGAAAATTGGCAGCCAGCCCTTATTTCCAACTTATTAAGGTAGCTCTACAGTAGACATGCTTCCTGCAAATCTGGATGGCTGCAGGAGATTTGCCTTAATAAGGTGCTAGCAAGTGCTGATTGGCAATTTCTTCCCATTTCTCTGCTGACTCCTATGTGGTTGGCTGAAGCAAATTAACCAGAGAGATCCAACTTCCCAGTTGAGATTTTCACAGCAGATCCATTCACATTTTTCTTGCCGTGTAATTACAGTTTAGCTGTAATCCTCACACTAGGGCAGGGGCAGAGGACTGGATCCTCCCAGAAACAACATTTTGTTTCCACTAACGCAGTTGCTGTCCAATGTGGTGTAATAGAAAGAGTGACAAACTTGGACTCAGGAGACCTGGGGCTGAATCCCTGCTTGACCATGGAAATTCAGTCAGGTAGCATTGTTAAAAACATTCCTTAAAGATCTCACTTGCTTTGAAAACCCTTCTATGCTCACTATAGGTTGGTTCTGACTTGACAGTGCACCATGTAAACACAGCTACACTGCTAAGATTCCAAAATTGGAGCCATACCTTTGTTATGCTAGCCTATATTATCTATGGCGGATGGGTATGGTGGTCCAACAACACTGAGAAGCTTGCCTACTTCTGATCAGCATTATTGTAAGTAGCACACAATCGGCTTCCAAGAGGTTCAGTCCCTGGCATTTAGCACCAAGAAAGACTCTTGCCTAAAATCCTGCAGTGATGATGTCAGGCATTGTCATAGATAAGACTGGAAATTGGGACCAATTGCCTGACAAAGAAAAAGGCAGCCCCTTATGCTTGTAACAGAAGTTTATTTTATTCCTCAAGATATACTAACTAGTGCTTTCAGAGTAAAATGGCAATAAGCACTTCAGGATATCTTGGTCCTGAAGTTGCCATTCAGACCCATTACTTTTACAGAATTCCTGTTCCTGGTGGAAATGAAAGCTGTTGTTGATGTTGTTTTAATATGAAGCCTGTAATTAATATACTGTAATAGGCAATGCAAACCTTCACCTTAGCCTTGCCTTTTCAGTATAGTGCAGACATGGCCACTGGGCAGGTCCATCACAATAAGCAGCCATACTTCAAAGTCTATCACCCAACAAGAGTGAACCTCATAGCCCACATTTTCCTGCCTGTTCTGATAGCAGTCAATAATGTGGAGCAAGCATGAGGAAATCTGTAAGGCAGAACAATCTCATGTAACATGTTTTAGGCATTAAAATCTATAGGGAATAAAGGGAGTGAAGGAACTGGACAGAGGCCGGTTGTTTTTGGTGACAAACAGCTACTTATGATCACATCTGATTATTCCCTCTGCTTTTAACCACTCTTAGTTCTACTCTGGTGGAAACAAAAGGACACTGAATGATGGGCGGCAAGTGATGTGCTCCAATCACAGAAATCTCCTCAGAATTAAAATATACACATGCAACACAAATAGCCATAGCTTGCTATTACATTAGAAGGCTAACTGCTTAAGAAGCACCAGAAAATGCTGAATGACTTGGGATGTGTTTGTGTAAGGTAATTTCCTTGTGGTAACTCCCTTCTTTTAACCAAATGCTAACACCCAAAATATTCATACTTTGACTTAACTTGCTTAACCAGTGAATCAAACTTGTCTAGGGTCACCAGTGCTCTCCAACAGACTCACTTATTTGTTACACACTCCTCTCCTTTCAATTAATAATGTATGAAATGAGTCATAATAATATGAAAACAATCCTTAAACACAAACCACAAACTCAACAATGGCAGAAGCAGTCAATGCAATAAAACTTGGCACACACACACACACAAAAAGCATTACTGTACATATAAAATCAACTGGGAAATAAAAATAATTTTAACCTGGCATCCAATACTAGCCAAAGTGAGTGTCCTTAGGGAGAGTGATGCAATGGCAGGACAAAAATCAGAGAATGCAAAAGTTGCTTTTTTATTATTTTTACAATCCTGGAATCACCCTGGCAATATGGCTGGTGTAACGCCCAAGCCTCCCTGAAGAGGGTCTGAGGTCTGGACAGGGAGTCTCTTTGGCCACAAATCTACCACTTTTCACTGAGGTAAGCCCTTATGCCTCAGCAGTGCATAGCATCTGTGCCATGGACAAGCCTGACCATTAAAGAACACTTACTCTGTACTTTTAAAGTACTTAAGCATGGGCTTTGTGGTGGCGCTGCGGGTTAAACCGCTGAAGCCTCTGTGCTGCAAGGTCAGAAGACCTGCAGTCGTAAGATCGAATCCACGAGACGGAGTGAGCCCCCGTCGCTTGTCCCAGCTCCCGCCAACCTAGCGGTTCAAAAGCAAGCAAAAATGCGAGTAGATAAATAGGTACCACTTCGGTGGGAAGGTAAACGGCGTTCCGTGTCTAGTCACGCTGGCCACGTGACCACGGAGGATTTTCTGCGGACAAACGCTAGCTCTACGGGTTGGAAACGGAGATGAGCACCACAGCCTAGAGTCGGACACGACTGGACAAATTGTCAAGGGGAACCTTTACCTTTACCTTGTGATTCCTCAGAACTCACAACAGCTCAGTAAGGTAGGACTTCTCTATGGTAGCCAGTTAGTGACCTTTTCCACTCCTCTGGATTTAGTATAACCTTGCTGTTTCAAAAGACTAGTCCTCCATGAATTTTTATAATTATTTTTTATTAAGAAAATATAGATTCATAGAAACAGTTTGTTTGCCAAAGCAGTAGCATAAAAACATGTCCAAAGATTCCAATAGTTAAATAAAGCTGCTATTTCTTATTAAAACAAGAAATACTAAAACCTAAGCTATGGTGGGCTATTCCCATCCCCTCCTCCTTCTCACCATTCTACATTCTGTAAACATTCCTTCACATAGCACAATCCATTCGAAAACTCTCCCAGCTTGCAAAGCTAAGAGAAGGCTTATTACAACCCATTGTCCATCTTTTTTCTACATGACTCAGACTTCCTCCTTCTTGACACTTCATAGTTGTAAACCAATTAACGTCAAAGACGCGTAACACAACTCTCCACCCCTAATTCTCATGAGATGCAGGTGCGTTATCTTCTCCCAATTAGGATGGTATGCTTGTTTGGTCTTCACACTGGGCCTCCTTTGTCCTTGCTTCCTTATCTGAATCCTCACTGTACCAGGCTAACAGAAAAACACCCTCACAACTTAAAAACACATTCCAATGCCTTCAAATCATTTCACACAGAACCTAACCGACTCCATTTTCTCTGACTACAAATCCCACTCTCCTTCAAATCATCACAGCTGGGGCATTCTGTGAGCTGTAACTCAGAAAGTAAATTTCCCATCCTCTGATCGCAATACAGAAGGACCCTCACCTATCTCATGATTACCATCTGACTTCCTATGAAGGAGAGAAGGACAGCCCACAACACTTTGCTGCCTGGAGCATAGGACATGATGGTATCAAAATATCAGACAGAGGACAAACAATAACCACCTACTGGAAGACAGTATCTCTAGATTCAATACAAAAAAATGGCTGTGTGATTCTACTGTATCAAGTTGAGGGAATGTTGTTTATGTTAATTTATTTCAACATGATCATCTAGATCAGCCATTTATCATTCAGTGCACACCCACTGGCATCCAGGAACTAAGGAAGCCATTCTTTCTCTGCTAAGTCAGCCTCCAGTGACATTCTTTCCATGTATTGTTCTGATTTGAAAGAGTGTTTTGATTCATCCTGTCACCTGTCATTCTAGTTAGCTCAGGTAGACTGCCTGCCAGGTATTTTCACTGGACCTGCCCAGGAAATAATAGCATTGCTTTCAGGTGTCTTAACAATTGCCAGGGACTCTTCCATACAAAATGCAGATATCTGTCCATAGCTTTTGTTCTCACACAAGCTTACATCTATTAAAATAATTTTCAAGGCCTAAACTCTAGAATCAGATCAAGCAGTGCCTCTACACAAGTGTCTTCTGGCTATCAGGTGACCAGCCCCTGCATGAAGAATGGGGAATGTTCTTCCAGATGTTGGCCTTCCAGATGTTATTGGGTTGCAAATCCCAGTGTTTTTCACAATTGGAGATGGTAGCTAGGGCTAACAGGTGTTGCAATCTAACAACATCTGGAAACCTTCAGTCCCCTCCCCTTCCCTCACAAGCTCCCAGTACCAGCTATGTAAGGACTGCACAGTCATAAGCCAGCTCCTTCTCTAATTAAGCTTCAGATAGATTTATCCCCATCATTTCTCATGGCTATGAAGCAACTGAAGAGAATCAGTAAGTTTTTGCAGTAAGCCTCCATCACTTAATATAACACAGCCTCAAACTATAGGGAGGAAGTTGCTTTTAGTAAAAGACAAAACAAAAAAAATCTTGCTGGGTTTACAGCAATCCCATGGTGAGACACAGTGAGAAATTACTTTAGTATGGTTCACAGGGGAATGATCCTCAATAAATGATTCTCAGTAAGTATGTTACTTTTCCAAGCTCTAGTTTTTAGCTGTATAAAAGGTGGGGGGGGACAAAAACCCTCTTGAGTGTCTTACAGACATGTCGAAGAATTATTTTCTTTGAGTACTTACAACTTGCCTACAGGGCAACTTTCTTCAAGGCTTCTGGAATTGTTTGGTGGCAGTAGTAGTGGTAGTAGCAGCGGTGGCATTGCACTGCGCTGCCCTGGGATGGCTCCTGCTTTTCCAAGTACATTATTATAGGCATGGTAGGGAGATACTGGTGGAGCTAGTGGTCTAGAGCAGGGGTGTGAGTTGTGTGGTCCATAAACCTAAGATGTCTTAGGCCATCTCCCTTTTATCTTTCTGCCAACAGCTAAAGACCCATCTCTTCAGGCAGGCTTTTAACAGTTATGACCGAATCTCTGAATATCTTCTTAGAGCTATGATAGTTTTTAATGTGTCCTTCATTTTTGTCCATGAAACATATATGGGCAGGATATATTCTCACCATTCTGGTCTATCTGCCAGTCTGATAACCTTAACAGCTCCCAACATCTCATTTCTGGGTCATATTAAAGCTCCATCTGAAGCAGTGATGTGTTTCCAGCTGTCCCTGGTCAAATGTTTTTACTCATCTTACAAGCAGAGAAAAAAAGAGGCACCCTTGGTCCACTCCTGGTCCTCAGGATCTGTTATTTAACCACCTACTCCAACCTTCTGCAACTTGGGTTCCTCCAGATGTATTGGATTACGGTGCCCATTAGCACTGACCCACATGGTCTGTGCCATAGGTCCTATTGTCAAGGGTTATGGGAGTTACAGTCCACAGCATTTGAAAAGACTGGATCTAGGGAAGGCTAGTTGATTGTCACTTGATATGTTCCATATTAAGCTTTTGGCTAAGTCCTTCCTGAGTGCATTTAGTGAACATCCTAAAATTAAGGAGATACAATAGTAAATGATAACAATAACCTTTTAGATGACAGTCCACAGCCACTGATCAATTTCCTTCTTTGTAGGTGTTCCTGAGATGCATGAGGGATGTATCATGGGATGTATCACCATTTCCTTGTGACTATTGTCAGTCACTGAATGTTGCCTATGCATGTAGCATCCGCAGAAAAACTCATTAATATGTACCTTTCCCACGGCAAGGCTTGTCCTGTAGTTTCAAATATCCACTTACTCAATAAGTAGCCTTTCTTAAACAGGTTTTGTCTATACAGTATGTATTGGCAACAATGTCATTCTCCTGCAACCAACATCTGCTCCTGACGATAACATGAGTTGTGGTCCAGCATATATGGAAGAGAAAGGCTTGGTGAAAACTTCTGACTGATTTAAAAAATGATAGTAGACAGTGTGGTAGATGGAAGCAATCTCTTTCATATTCAGCATTTTAGGGATAAGATTGTGATTCATGTCTCATGGCACATGACAGCAACAATCCTACTAAAGCAGAAATAGGAAACTTCTGGCTTGCACGCTGATATAACCCCTAGTTATTCCTCAATTGGAACAAGCTTCTTCTGCCATTATCTCCAATCCATGGTTGGAGATAATGATTTTCCTCTGTTTGTAAGGTGAGTAGAAACAATCCATGACTCTCTTATGATTGGACATAAGAGAAACAATGTATTGTAAAGCCTGGCAAACTGATGCATGGCACTGATCTATTTTCTTTCAGTCCAGGAGGCTGCTACATGGAACTGAACTCTGGTTTTAGCTTAGGGAGTTACTGCATGGAAGTGACTCATCCTTCCCAAGCTGAAAAGCTGTTGCATGGAATTGAGCTATGCTTTGCAGCCTAGAATGCTGTTTCACTGGGGTTACTCCTAAACAGACATGGTTAGAACTGTGTTTTTTACCCATAGTGTGAACGTGTCCAAATGGGTAAGATTTCTGTCTAGCTCTACCTACTTTTAATTGGCTCTGCCCCTGCCTGGAGCACCTTCTAGTTCTGAAATTCAGATCCAAGCTCCTTTCCAAACTGGAATTTGAGGCCCAGCCTGAAAATATTTCCCCTCTGGATGCTATACTCGAGTACAAAATATACCTTATCCATTCCTGGGTACTACTCGGAAAGTGTAAGCTTCCTACGGTGGAGGCACAACCTCTGAGCTCAGCATAATAAGTGCAGAACAAATTGATAACAAATGGATTTAATGCCCCACACACCGAAAGGTTTTTAATTGTAAGCATTTCAACTGTACATTGGGCCCACAAGCATTTTCAAAATAACAAGACCCTGGAAACAGATGATGCATTAATTTCCTAAAACTGGAAGGGCTCTTGAGACAATGAACAAACAAGGCATCTGACTGTATTTTGGCTCATGTTCCTCTCTCCAAATGATGTCAGTGGGAGTTTAGCCAAATACTTTTAATGGAAGTAAGATTGAGCCATTTGACCTCTTTTTCTTTCTTTCTTTCTTTTTTTGCAATCCAAATTAAGCGAACGGGTTGAGGTTGAAAGTTAACAAAAATGTAAACCTAGAACAAGAATATATTTCTAGTCTCCTGCCTGAGGGAGAATGCTAGGGACTCATCCTTCCCAAGCTGAAAAGCTGTTGCATGGAATTGAGCTATGCTTTGTAAAGGAGTTTAAGAAGGGTACTGAGGAAACAGGTAAAAGGTTTTACGAAGTAATGCTGCTGAAGGAAATGTGCTCAGATCCATACTGTGTAAAAGTTACCTTCTGAGACTACAATTCCCAGGAAAAAGTAATTTTTTCAGGCATTTATATTCTGGGCAATTAATTCCACCTGTTTCTCCTTTAGTCAAAATCCAGTGAAGATAGAATTCCTTGTTTCGAAGACACTCATTGACCAAAGATATTGAGTTCCAAATCTGCTGTACTACAATACCTATAATCCCCATTAGCTGAGGGAGATGGGCATCATACTACAAACATGTTGAGAGTGCAGGGTTTATATATCACTAAATGGCCACTTAGGGGGAATGGATAAGGTGGAGATAAGATGCCCGAGCCCACCTACTTACCTGACTTTCGCCCCCCTCAACCCCACTGGCTCAAGGTGGTTGTCACATGCCTCACTGCTTTTCCCCTTCAAAGCAAAATATCTGAATAGAAGAGGCAATGCCAGACTCACTCTGTATGCACAACACCCATGAATTTGCTCCTTGTGTCTGTGTTTTATTGCAACACAGAGACTGGTCAATGCCAGATTTATACAGGAGGACTGGTACAGCCATCAAAATCATCAATGATTTCCTTCTTTGGCTTATTGTTGCACTTGTCTGGTGTGTCTTTCCCAGCATCACACAACCTGCAATTGACATCATCTTTGAACCTCTAAGCATGGACCTGATGGTGAAATGTTATGCTGATATAAATGCACATACAGTCCTGGGAAGAAAAGTAAGCCAAGTTTAGCTGGCAAGCCACCCTGGCCTGAGATGAATTACCTACCATGCCCAAGAATGCTCCAGTTCTTTTTTCCAGCTGGCAAGAGTTACAAGAACTATAAATAAATCAGAAATGAAGGGAAGTTAGAATAGAAGGATGTAGAATTTCCCACCTTTGTCCATAGATGACATTTGACTCGTTCACTACACAGGTTCCTCCGTGGGTTTTCATCTTTTCTTTTCTTTTTCTTTTCTTCCCCCTCCCCCCGGGGAGTTTTCCAAAGCCTGGTGATGCCCTCTAGATGTGTTGAAGGACAACTGATATCATATCCCCACATCATCATAGCCAGCCATGTTACCATTCTGGGGCTGATGGATATTGTAGCCCAAAACTAACACATCTGGAGGGCAGCAGGTTGAGGAATGTTGTTCTGGCCTATTTTTAGGAGCCTCGGAGGCTTCCATATACTAGGTCAGAAACTATTTTGTACATGTCGCTCAGTATTGTCTAGACATAGGAAACTCAGTGTCCTCTTAGGTTGCCATGTCCTCACACTTCTCTATGAAGTCTCACGCAATTGCTATGCTTCTTAAGTTTTCAGAGGAGGAAATAAATATCAGTGCAAGCAGTACTTGGTGGTGGATTTGGTTATGGGCAAGTTCTTGACCCAACCTTGAAGAAAAGTCACAAAAAAGAAAAAGAAAAGAATCCCCCTCCTGTCTCCTCCCACGTCCGGGAGGAAGTTTTCATTTAAAAAAAAAATATAAGCGAGCAGCATATCTGTGCTACCTCAATATACCATGTTTTCCCGAAAATAAGACAGGGTCTTATATTAAATTTTGCTCCAAAAAACGCATTAGGGCTTATTTTCAGGGGATGTTTTATTTTTTTCATGTACAACCATCTACATTTATTCAAATACAGTCATGTCATCTTCTTCTGGTTGCTGCACAATGGTGGAGGGCGGGCTTTCACTTAATTGGGGCTTATTTTTGCGGTAGAGCTTATATTACGAGCATCCTGAAAAATCATACTAGGGCTTATTTTCAGGTTAGGTCTTATTTTTGGGGAAACAGGGTAGTGTAAGGAAAAAGTGTTTAATTTGCCAATACCCTGAAGTGGCATCTTCTTAAGCCATTTCATGATATGGAAAATTGACACCAGAAGGAGATAGACCAAACAGCGTCACTTGAGGTATACATGCCATTTGGATGTGGGAATCGCACCAAATGGCTTACTGAATCTCAAACTGACCTCTAGTGACCCTATTTAGCACAATCTAGCCTAATCCAATTAGCCTGTATAGACAAGCCCTCAGATCACTTACTCTGCTAATCAAGTGATACTAGTATGTAAAGCTTTTAGGAAGCTCACTATGTTATTTAGCATTCAATTATGTGTTCAGATAGTCATTGGAGAACAACCAATGATTTATTTATGTGTTTATTACATTTTTGTATATTCAGCAGTCAATGCTATGTGGTCAATTCATATTATAATGCTTGAAAACAAAATATTAAAAAAATTAAAACAGTGCATAATGGGTCAAGCTAGAGATTTGGAGAGGTGTTGCCACAAGTGGTAAAAGATGCCTGTTTGTCACAATACAGGATTTTCCTTACCTAGACATCTTGCATTTAGTGTGCTGTATCTTCTGAAGGTAAACATGGCATTCATTTGCAAATCTGATTGCTAAGGCATATATCTCTGGGTCAGTGTGGCAGTGGAAAAAAGTTAACCCTTAACTACTTTGACCCAAGGTAAACACCAAAACTAGTATAAAAACAGTGACAGGGAACCTTTGCCTTTCCATAAACATGGGAGTTCAACTGTCATAATTCCCTGTTAGCAGTATCGGTGGAGCTGATGAGAGATGAAGTCCAGAACAGCTGGCAGCTTAAAGGATTTCCAGTGTCTGGGGAATTCTGGGAGTTGCAGTCCACACCCCCACCCCACAAATCTACGCACCACTTGCATGAATTCAGAATGATTTGTATAAAAACTCGCGGTATTGGAAAAATTGCTTCTTTTTTTTTTTACAAGTACTCCCAGAATTTCACAGCCAACATTGTCACAGGTTATCCTGGGAGCTGTAGTTTAAAATAGGCAACATTTCCAAGCTCCAATAAAAAACAAGTGGTCTTCTCAGTCCAGTTTCCCATATTCAGACAAAACTTTGGTTGGCAACACTGCGCTATTCCTTGTACAGCATGTATCTTAACTTTACACCCTAGAAATACTAGACAGACATTCGTTGCTTTACCCTGGAAAGCACATTATCTCTTAACCCCACTGCAAAGTTTCCAGGTGGATTGTAAGTACAGTACGCATTTGCAGTGACAGAGCAAAATGAAGCTATTCGTAGCTCCAAAGAAAACGAAACATGAATGCCTTTCCCCACAAAATTAATTACTGTACACTATGTGCCTAACATTTAGACTCCTGGATTCCAGGCCATTCATCACACCATCGCTTGGATATTTTAACATTAATTAATATGTTAAACTGGGAGGGATTTTTCCTCCCTGACATTGCTAATTAAAAATAGCAATGGGGTTGCAGGGGCATTGGGTAATTGGCTCTGTGAAGCAGCTTTGTATTCCTCTTGCAATTAAAACTGATCTCTTGCCACCACAGTTTTCAGCTTCACTAAGTTGAAAATGTATTTGCTCAGCTCTTAGGATGGAGGCTAGAGACAGAAGTGGCATTCACCCCACAACCCACACTTGCACCTTGGAAGGCTAAAATACAGTAGATATCTTTATGCCCTCCATAGAATTAAAAATACATTTGTACTCAGATTTCCCTCCCGTGAAGTAAAATCTCCTTATGTGTTAAAGCAAGGTGCAGCTAATCTGGATTGCAGCAAAGCTTGTATCAAAACAGTGGTTTTATTCTACATGCACTTTTTCCTTTGGGCCACAATTAGCATTAGCTTCCAAACTAGAACTGAAACTATTCTGTAAAGTGTACTGAGAAAGACCATTGCTAATTTTGCAAGCTTCTGCCAACTTTAGTAATATTCAGCATGCTGGGAACATCAGTGCTCAGAAATGTGTATCCCTAAAGCTTCAACAGCTCTAAGAGACAAATCAAAAAGAAAGTGGCAAGAAATATTTGGCTGCAAGGTGTCTGCACCCAACCTAACAGTAAGGCTTGCTCTGTTCTTTTTTAGTCTTTTATGGGCCATGGGGTTGCCGTACAACGGGCTTCCTTAGTTTTGAGAGTTAAGTGGGAGAAATATATTTATAAAAATGCTTTGCTTATCACCACTGCAGTGCACAGCACTCGGAGAATGTGCACTTGCTAAAATACTATATGATACCCAATGTGGTGTAGTGGCTAGAATGACAAACTAGGACTCAGGAGGCTTGGGTTCGAATCCCCACTCAAACATGTAAACTCACTGGGGGTGGGAAACTGGTAAATCTTAAATATCTCACTTACTTTGAAAGCCGTATTAGGGTTGCTATAAGTTGGTTCTGACTTGATGGCACATAACAACAACAAACAAATAACAACAAAATACTGCATAAAATCAGTCAGAAAACGTACATTTTGTTGGTTATTTTCCTCTATTTTTGCCCAGCCTGCAGCTCCTTTTCCTCCTGTATATCTACAAGCTTTATTCTGAAAGTGTTTCCTTTAAGGATGTATGAATCTGTCACTTTTGATTTCTCCTACATTCACATTTTTAAAATCTCCACTACTTTCCAACACATTCATGAAGAAATCTGCAAACTTTGGAAAGTAGTTATAAAAATGAATGGAAAAAACTGGATTCTTAAACAAATTCTCACCTTTTTTATAACACCTTTTCCACATTCACACATTTCACAATTTGACAGAAAGTCTGATATATATTTTTAAGTAGGAAAGAGTAAAATTGACAAATTTGTCGACTAACCAGACGTTTTTTGGTGGTTGGTGCTCTGAAAATGCTTTAAAATATGGCGTTTGAAACCCTGTAAAATTGTTTATGTTTGTATGTGTATGAACCAAACAAAATTGTGTATAAACAAGGGTGGAAGGAGGATAGACAGTTCTTCCCCCCCCCCCCCTAGGTTTCTTATCTTTGAAAAGTCACATGGCAGACAGCTATAACATGGTTATCTCCATGCTACAAATAGCAATGTCCTTTGAATTTTATGAGTGCAAATAGCAGAGAATTTTATTTTGTTGTTGTTTTGCTTTGAATGAACACATGCCAATATTCACAGATTTCACAATCAAAAGAAAACAATTTAAGAGTTTTCAAAAACTCAGATCTGAGAGAAACCAAAACTGAAACATTCTTCCATCCCTAATCTGATCCAGTTAGATTAAATTTACCACAGGAGGGCCAGGATGAAAGATAGCTTACATCTGTGTTCCTGTTTTCTTGGATTTTACAGATCCAAGGGCAAGGTTGACAGGTTGTACAGGCTGACAAAAGCCAACTCTGATGCAGTTCCTCCCAATTATTAATATTTCTCTTAAGTCCTTTGCCTACTTATCATAAGTCCACTCCATCAGCTTTGGAAGAGAAGGGTAAGGCTCCTTACTACTGATTCCCTGGTGAAATCTGTTAATTTTGCTTTTTTCCACATTTGAATATCTCAAATGTCAAGTTCTTTTTGTCCCAAATATGAAGAAACCTGAGAATTTTGCTCAGTTCTCCAAAACTGAACTGAGCGGAAATTATCCTGCATTTCTACCAACCATATGCAACAGGTACACCATGGTGTACCTGTCTGCCATATAGGCATCCAAGGTGAAGAAGCTCTCACAAAAAAGTGGTGGCAACCTACGTGCAGTATTCAATAAACATGATTGGATACACATTGATCTAAACTCAAAGAGATGAGCACTCAGCTTCTTGGCCCTGTGATGAATGTGTTTCTTTATGTTCAGCTTTAATAAAACTAAGGCTATTTGTTCAGTCTCTTACAGATGCAGCTTAACTTTCTTGCAGTGGGCTCAAAGTGGCATACATGTCTCTCTTCCTTCCCAAAAATTCTGCAAGTACAACAAACCAAGAAAATGTGACTGGCTTAAGGTCACCTAGTGAGTTTCACCTGCCTTCTGAGTCATGTTCAAACACTCTAACTACTATGCCACAATGGCTTCCCAGCCCAAATGTAAATTTTTGGTAATTTTATGCTCCAAATGAACTAAAATAAAGTTTGCACTCATCCTCAGGCCCATCTCAAGACTCTATGTCTTCACAACTCTTCCTTCCCATGATTCAAATACCAAGTGTGGATGTATACATAAATGAAGAGTCTACACAAAAAGGCTTCCATAGCTTAGAGGCAGATTACCCAGTTCCTAGTTAAAAAGATGTGGAAGCAGGAAAAGATGTATGCTTCAGATCTCAGTGAATTCATGACAATCAGAGTAGACTACAGCTGGTGAAAGGGACAAAAAGGCTCTTGCGTTCTACCCATATGTCAGCCATTATGCTTGTTGATGTACACCAAGCTCCCTCCCTTCTGTCCTTCAAGAAGCAGGTCAAAGCAGTGGTATTCAAAGAGGCATTCAGAAAAGCCACATCCTCCCCATGTGAGAGATTTCCCAACCCATCTTGTGTTATTTCTTTTTCATTTAGCTGTCATCATCCAGGTGGAAAGGTGTGTTCTGTTATTTTATGCTTATGTTTTGTTTTGTTATTGTCACTGTTACGTATAATTTTGGGTGTATGTTGTGGGTTTGCATTTGTTTTTTGTAAACCACCCAGTGGCCTGCCACTCGATGTGTGGCATATAAATATAACAAACACACAAACAAAATGATAAAATCCTGACCAAATTTTAGAAGCTAAGCAGGGTTGTACATGAGTAGTTCTTAGATGGGGGACCCCCACGCACTAGCAAGAGTCTTCAGGCAGAAATAATCCTGTGTGAATTTCTGAAGAGCTGCTCCCACCAGAGTTGACAGTAATGGGCCAGATGGATGACTAAGTCTGACTCTGGGCTCAACTAGAAAGGGAATGTGGAGCAATCCTAGTCATGTTTAAAAGGCTGTTATCTTCGGTGTGATCTGTTTTATCTCACACTTCAGTAATCCTTCCATTCACATGGGAAATGTTTCTTCTCCTGTGAGAAGGATCCAGACAGCCCTTCAGATTACTCCAATTTCTCCCCCTTTCTTTTACTGATGCCCCCTAACCTGCTGCTTTTTGTCATGGCTGTCATTCCACAGATTGTGGTGACTTCTCTTTTATTTAATTTAGTAAGTGGCATAGCACTAAAGCAATACATCAACCCAGCATGGATACTCCCTTATAGCTGAAATAGTGTTGCATCACATTTTTAAAAAATTGTGAGAAATGGAGAATAGAGGAAAGGGTTTCTCTGCTCTCCTTTCTACAGTCACAACCTATTGTATACATCACAGGGTTTTCACTAAAGAAAATGCTGCACACAGCTCTATTTGAGAGTGAAATAAACAACCACACAGATTGCAGAATGGGATAATCAGGAGTATTCCCAGTCACACCGGACAAACTGCAGCACTAGCACTATGCCAAAAAGGAGTGGAACAGCTCACAAAAGGGGCAGGAGGAATCAGTCTAACTTACAACACATGCGTTCACTGGAGAACAGGGTGAGCCAAACCACACCAAATGTGAACCAAATAGCTTGTCTGATCGTCCCCTAAGTCAGTTTCTTATGTTCCTGAGTAACAGTGTAAAAGCTCTAACTGTGGGGTGGGGCTGCTCTTTTCATTATCATGATGGATTCTAAAACCAACTTTGAAAAAGAAAGATCAGAGTCTGTAGAAGCAAATTGAACAACAAGGGCCAAAGTACACCTCATGTTCCACATCGATGCATTCCAGAGAATAAGCAGCAAGGGCTTGTCATGATAAAAGGAGCAAAGTGCTATAGAAGCAGTGGCTGTCCACTTGAGATCCAGAAAATGATGAGGCACATCACTAATGCATTGGCAGTGTTTGTTCAAGGGACAAAGGAAGACGTGAAGAACAGAAGAGGCACTGCTTAATAAAGTACCATCACTGAAAATATTGGGGCATGCACCCCAGAGATAGGTAGGGCCAGAGCCAACTCTGTCACTAGGCAAAGTGGAACAGCTTCCACAGAGAGCAGATTTTGAGAGACCAAAAGGGAAACATGGTGTTCGCTATTTAATTCATTATATTTTTTCCTGCTGGGGATGGGAAGAGATGCTTGTGGGCTTTTCTGTCCTCATGTGGCAGAATAATTTGGCTGGCTTTTGGGACGGCGTTTATTTATTTATTTATTTATTAGAATTTTTATCCCGCCCCCCTAGACACAGTCTACTCGGGGCAGGTTCCATAAAATTAAATACAAATCATTTAAACAATTTAAAAATAAGACAATTCAGAATAATAATATTAATATTAATAGTACTCAAGATGGATAGAAATAACATAATAAAATAAAATAAAATATTGACAGGAAGATCATCAAGTGTAAGAATGTGTCACTGGAGACCGAGACCAAGATCATCCACATTCTTGTATTTCCCATCACCATTTATGGGACTGAAAGCTGGACAGTTAAGAAAGCTGACGGGGGGAAAATGGATTCTTTTGAAATGTGGTGCCGGAGGAGAGCTTTGCAGATACCCTGGACTGCCAGAAAGACAAACAAGTGGATCCTAGATAAAACCAAGCCTGAACTATCTCTGGGGGCAAAAATGTTGAAATTGAGGCTGTCCTACTTTGGGCACATCATGAGAAAACAGGATCCTCTGGAAAAGACAATAATGCTGGGTAAGGAGGACAACAGCAGGAAAAGAGGAAGACCAAATAAGAGATCAAATGACTCCCTAAAGGAAGCCACAGGCTTTAATCTACAAGAACTGAGCAGCGCTGTTGAGGACAGGACATTTTGGAGATCGTGCTCATTCATAGAGTCGCCATATGTCAGAAGCAACTTAATGGCAGGAAACAACAATAACTCAAGGCCAGTTAGTGATTTTGACACACAAGGCAGAAAACTCTACATGCACTCTTCCTTATTCCTGGCACTTAAAAAGAAAAAAATCAACAATAACAAAATAAATAACAATTCCCCCCCCCCCTCCGCCCATGATATCCTAAATCTGCTGCCTGAGGCTGTACTTCACTCTGCCTGCACTAACAGAAGCAGCAGGTGCCATGGTCAAACCAAATTCAGCTTCCAATTTTCTCTGCTCCTGACTTTTATCCTAAGTAGTCTGGCCCTTACAACTCAATTTAGAAATACCAGTTTTGCTAATTAATTGAAAATATGGTGCTACATGTTTATTCAACAGCTTTGTATGTGCAATCAAATGCTGAAACAGTACAAGCTCAGCTTAATATATAACCTTGTAGGGTTTTTTTCTTTTTATAGCTATCACCCCACCCCCACCTCACCCCTAATGTTAGAAGTTAGCTTTCTATACAACAGAAGTTTGCTTTCTAGCCAACACTGTGGCAAGCTTTAAAAATTGCTATTATACTACCACTCCAAATAATTGTTCCCCTCCCCCATATAATCCATTAGATATATCAGAAGATTATGTAAGAGAAAGGGAACTTGAAGACCGGGAGAATGGTCAGTAGCACTAAATTAAATTTAGTAACTTTGCACTTACATTTAGTCGTTAACTGAGTATCACTACCTGAGATCTGATTTTGGATACGTGACTTTTTATATTTACAGGAACTGAATTGTCATCCAGAGCATTTTCTGAGAAATGATTTGCTTTCGGTTGGGGGACAATCCAGCCTCAGTAAGAATTAAGAAACTATTAAGAAACTGGCAATTCTGATTTTCACCCAGTTCAGTGTATTAATGAATTAGGATGAACAACAGTTAAATTTCAGAAAGTGACACCCTAGCCCTTGGACTGGATTACTGGGAGTGGTTTTTTCATTTGCATATTTATGTAATACGTGGAGCATTTTCTAATATTTTCTTGTGTTGCCTAGCATGGTTGGTTTTCTCAGACTCACAATGTGGATTTTCTTCTCTGGATTCCTTTAAGGTCACATCACCTCCTTCTCCTCAAGTGTAGTCATTATGGCTAAATCATAAGCTACATCTCGAGCTGGGGCTTCTAATGGCTTCAAAAGAAAGTAAAGTAAAGACCCCTCTAGTTCAAAATTCATTGTCGCTTCATCCACGACATTTCCTAAGAACATCCCATGTTCCAATATGAATGATCTCTGCACAACACTTGCAAATGTCACCAGAGGAAAACCAGACATCTGTATGACTCTCCCCTAGTCGTACTACTGGGTGGCATATTTCCCCCATGTTTTCTCCATGTTGTCATGTGTGACATGGCTTTCGTTTGATCTCCTCATCACTTTAGAGTGGAAAAGCCTGCACTCTTTCTAGGCCTGGGACTCAATGCTAAACCGATGATGTCAGTCTGGCTGTCTTCAACACTCAGGCACTTTTTCCCCCTCTTCCTTCTCTGAAATCATTCCAGCTTCATCACATGACCCACAGCTTGTTCCATAAATATTTGGAAGTAGGTGGGAGCCAAGTGCTCTCACAACAAAGGAAAACAAAAATCTTGAAATGAATGTTCATCTCTTCCCCACCCTAACTCTCTCCAAGAGAGCAGTATATTACTGCTTCAAAAAGGGGGGGAAACCCCCAAATCATCTGTATGCAGCTGTAGCTGCCAAGAGTAGCTGGATCTTGGCATTAGACAGAACAAGCTGATCTCAGACAGTGCCAAGGCTGTGTGTCTCTTTTCGTTTTATGCACACCACTACCAGTCCATTTGGTAAGATTTTGAATTGTTTGCACTTTTATCCCAAACCAAGGAAGAAAAAGATTTTCTATACTTTTCTATACCTCACCCCAGCCCATTCACAAGACAAGATGAGATCTCTTCCTAAAGAAGAGATTTGAGGGCACAATATTGTGCCACAGGACTTGCTGGCACTTCTGAGTGGGGAGGAAAAATCCTGGAGCACACAGCTATCTACACACAAAGTTTTTTCTCTTCAACATTATGCATGCAGTTGCCTGAGAGTTGTGCCCATTGAAGACCATTAGCAGTATGTTGACTGATTGCTTTTTGTGGGAATGACAGTCCTTCTGCCAGAGGAGACACACACACCCCTTAAAGATTTGTCTATTCCGTGTCTGAGGCCAGAATCCTCTTAAGCTTTTCCATGCATTCAAGGGCAGCTGTGCAAGCCATTTCCCTAGCAAACTGACCTTCACATGACCAGTGACTTGACTTTCTGTGCACTGTTTCAAAACGAGTGTGCAAGACATCATGCAGATAACAGCTCATTGGAGACATAACCACATACACGACTGCCCTTCTGTTCAAGAGGATTCTGTTCATAGAACTATCTGGAAGGAAACTAGGGACCTTCAAGTCACCCATTCACAATTAGCAGCACATGACCATCAGACTCAGCAGGCACATGAGTACCTGGTCACAGTCGTCCCTATTCAAGTGAGATGCATTGTAATTCTCTTTAGATTATAAACATAACTTCTCTATTTCCATTTCTACATATACATTTGCACATGCAGTTTTATGCAAGTCAGTGTCTTCTATCTTCCTTTGGGTGCTGAGCATTCTCCTTTTTCATGATGTGTAAGAGATTACCTAGCAGCAAGGGTGGGCCAGAAGGACATAGACCTGCTCCAACCTCACACATCCAGTGAATATATTGGGGGAAATGAAATGGCTGTTCCTCGATGCTTGTAATAGAGAAAGATGGCATGTTGAGGACACCAAAGAAACTGCAGTATGGTTGGATTCAATTTTGTTCAAGATCAATTGTTAGAAAAGGCCTATGTATGGAATCTTGACCTGCTGCCAGGTTTTGCTTTTTTACTTAATCCAAAAATCCATGACCTCACCCATGTTTGATCACTATGGAGAAACAGGCCCTTCAGGAGAAGGGGGAACAGGCTGTGTTTGTCTTTGATAACACCATTTGTTCTACAGATGCCTAGCATACACTGGGTCTGGTTCATCATTAACACCCCATTCCACAAACCAGAGTGCTTAGATTCAAAATACTCACAGTAAAGGAGACTGGCAAAGTTTCCTTCCAAACACACCTGGTTAGCTGGTTTACAGATCACAGTTATAGTGATTCTGCTTTTTCAAGCTTTATACTACATTACTCTCCTTTCAGTGGTATTAAGAGTGATGTTGAATTTGTCAGGTCATGATCTGGATTACTGCTAAAGCTAAGGCAGATGCATCTGAAAATGGTTTAAATCTGGATAAACTCACCAACAACTATTGTCCCATTATTCGTTTTGAAGGCAGAGTGTCTTCCTGTAACAACTTTATGACAGTGATAAATGACTTGTATGCTTCCAGACTGCTAGAAGTACTGATTTAGGTCATGCAGAAGCTTATTCACTTGAACTGAGACATGGGAGGAGTTCAACCCACTCAAAAGTATTGTACTGATATTCCTTATTCACCAGTCACCACCTTATCTTAAAAGGGGGCATAAGATGAATCCTGTTGTGATTTAAAATAACATGTACATTCTGCAAGTTCATTGATTCCTTGCCTATGAGCCAAGCATAAAGTACAAATCATGTAGGGTAATTATTAGTATAAAAGGCACAATTTCTGTATAGAAATTGTTTCTAACAAAAGGGTTCAAATGTTCTCCTTGCATTTAATGTTGCCACTGCATGCTGCCACTTGCTTTCTTCGGAACTGTCCCACCGCTGTAGCCACACTTATTACTTACCACCATTATATTACCATATACAAATATTTCATCATCTGTTTCGGACACCTACAGATTGAAATACGCATAAACAAGTGTTTCTGTGTATACCTTGGGTCCACTTCACTAGGGTTCAAAATGGAGTACAGAAAAGATGTTCTCATCCTTCTCATCTCATGCACTAAGGGGAGGAGTTGGTCTATGTGTGCCCACCATGCCTTCCAGTTCTGGCACACGTGGCACCCATTCTCCCCCATATCTGCACATTTACAAGCGTGAGAAGGAGTCCTATGTATTTATGCATATGTGTAGCTAGCTCTCTTCCATGTGGGATCATTGGCCAGTCAGGACTCCCCCTCCAGCAATATACACACTTGTATACCTAAACCCTTTCCAGTATGATGGTGTCCACATGGAGGTCCTTCTCATTCACCAGTGTGAATAATTCCTGGAGTGACAATCAGATTCTTTTCAGCATATAAGGTATTCCCTATTCCAGTAACTGGTTATGTGCAATGTAGGGGTTGGAGTCAAAATAAAACTGAACTACAGGATAATGATCTGGAGAATCACAGTGATATAGTTTCCCCTGTCATAAGCAACAGCACTCTCACCTAGGTTTTATTGCTTTTCTTCAACAGAATCAAGCGGTGTGAAAAATGCTGACAATTGTTTTATAGCATATGTTGTTTTCATGATACCAGGAAATCCAGGTGTCTGTAAGAAAAAATGAAATGTTCAGCCATAAAATGTGTTGGTGCTATGGCTACATCATAATCTGTCTATAAAGTCTGCAGTGCTTTAATTTTGCCTTGCCAACATGGAAGGGAACTTGGCATGAGATGAATCCATGAGAAGGATGAATGGAAACAACTTCAAACACTTGAAATAAAAGATAATCATTAAACATTGCTCTAGGTCTTCCTAAAGAGTTTATATGAAGATATTTTTTTAAAATCAACAACATGCCTCTGTGAGGTGGTATTTCACCAGAAGCTATGGCTGAAATAATAGGTTGAACCACTAACAGGACTAGTTATTCTAAAACAAACCACAGCCTATTTACATTTTGGTTGGCAATTTTCCAAAGCTGAGCCCAAGTCTGAGGAATGGTATACATGCCACTGCCACCATGGGCAGGCCACATGAAAGTACTCCATATGGCAGCAGCTGTAATGCAGTGAGATCAGTTCATCTGAGCTTCACTGTGCCAAAGGGCATGTTAGAACAGAAAAGTCTAAACAGTTTTCCTGCGGTATAACGTACCTATTATGTTTAAGGATATATTTAATGACTGCCCAGTTAGATCATACTGTAGGTCTATATGGTCTAGCATATTGTTTTTAACTCTTACCAGCCAGTAACAGAAGCCCCAATGCATAGGTATTGGCCAAAGATTTCCTATGGCAAAGGCCCAATAAACTACTGCAAGTAGTCCTAAGAATCAGAGCAAGTCCTACCATTAAGCAGAGTGAGGTACCTTCTTCTTCACCCTTTTCATACACCCTTCATGTCCCTCCTCCCTATAACAAGCATGGGACATTTAAGTCAGGAAATCAAGCAATGCACCAATTCTTAAAACACTTCATAAAATTTCCACAATGAATCTTGCCAATTCACCTCAAACAGTCAAGTTCATGCAGCAAGAGTTTCTTGGGTGGGAACGTTTCAGTGTTAGCACCAAACAAACAAAAACAAAAATCCTACACAGAGGACCATAAAAGGTCATTTTTTTTTCACATGTGCCCTCCATGTTTTCAGTGAAGTGAAGGCCAGTGTTTTCCACATGAGATAGAGAAGCTTCTCCTGTCAGAGAGTGAGACTGAAACCTGTCAAAGACTGAGGTAATATCCCACTGAAAAACCTCAAAAGAATGCAAAATCCAGCGTTGAGTATCTTTTTTTGAAAACAGTGTATCCCACAGATTGTGTCAAAAGCAGCTGATTCCCAAATGGGAGTAAGACTGGAGCCAGCCTCCTTTCTCAAGTGCTGGTATCTGAAGCTGTCAGTAATAGTGGTAAATAAAATCAAGTGTACAGAACCTTGCTTCATACGGTATTTTCTACATTTTTTGAAAAGTTAGTGTATAGTCCATCTGATTCCCCAATGACTCTAAAGGTGTGATCAGAAGGCTGAAAAGGTGCCTGATCACCCCAGAAAAGATCCCTTTAACAGGAGTGATCTCCCTGAAAGTGACCCTTCTGTCTCCCAAGAAATCACTCTAGCCTGGTCCCAAGAAGTAGTCGTTCTATAGCTGGACCAAGTCCAATTTGGGCACAGATTGGGATTAGTCTGGAGTGCATTTCCCTGTATGTTGTGTGATCGCTGGGAAATAGATTGTACCAGGTTGCTCCACAAGTAGTCCAAATTGCTATCTATTTCCATGTGAGATCACACAATAAGACTGAGCTAGCCTCCTCCCCATGTGTTGAGAGTCAAGCTGTCAATGCTTGATACTGATCTCCCTGTGTGAAAAACAACAAAGGACAAGAGAGGCAAGGAGCAAAAGCTGTTAGAAAATCTCAGACCATGCCTTGCTGGTGACATCATGAATTGTGACGGAAGACACACCAATCAAAGGTATGAAAGCTACCAGTATCTTTGACCACTCCTTGTAATACCAACACAAAATAACCCATAACTCCGCACAACAAGAACAACCAAAATACATATGGCAGCCTCAACTGTACCATAAGAGGTACAAGCAAGAATGTCATGTGGACACTGGAAAAAAACAGTGATCTCCTCCAAGCCTTACAGTGAGACAAATGACTGTGTAAATGAGCCTTAACTCAGTTAGGAATGTCCACAAGCATCTCTTTCTATCTTGCCACCTCTCACACATCAAAAAGACAACAATAATGTAATGTGCTTTTATGCTGACTTTTCAACATAACCCATATCTGCTGCTTGAGGCAGGAATACTCCTGCATCTGTGTAACTAATTCCACAAAAACACAGCAGAATGATCATTATGCACTTCATGAGAGATCTGGAACAGTCTTCTTTTCGTTCTCGCCAGAGCAAGATTAACAACTACAAGTATCAAACAGAAACAAAAGCGACACTTAGGGCTTGTCTCCATGGGGTCAACTGGAGTGAGCTGTAGCAGTCTGGGTAGGTCGCTAGAGGTTGCAGAGAGGTCCAATAAGTCATTTGTTGTGATCCTTGCCTCCAAATGGCATCTGCCCCTCAAGCAATCCTATTTGGTTCAGCTCCTTCCTCTATCAATTTGCCATACTGTGAAGTGGCTCAAGAAAACAATCACTTCAGGATATTAACAAATTAACACTTCCTCTGCACTTCTGTGGAGATTTGTTTTTTAAGACTGTAGTAGGGCATTGGTGATGTGCAGCATCAACTATTATTTTTTTTAATTAGAAAACTTCCTCCTTGAAGTGGGAGGAGAGAGGAGGAGGGGTATTTCACCCCCCCCTTTTTTTTTCTTTGACTTGTCTTAAAGATCAGGTCAAGAATCTGGCTGTAGCTGAATCCATCACCGGCTGGTACTTGGTTGTGGATTTAGCTGTGGGAAGCTAAAAATTTTTGACTGGATCTTTAAGACAAGTAAGGAGGACGTTCTGGCAAGGAATTAAATATATATCCATTCTTAAGGCTCTCTTCTTAAGCCACTTCACAATATGGCAAATTGACAGTAGCAGGCAATTTGACAGCCACAAGGCTCGCTTTGGTTTGGTTTGCACGATCACACATACTGGAAAGGAACTAAAACGGATTAATCCAACCATACAAAAGGAGAAGGAGCCCCTGACGGTGGTCCAGAAAGGTTCAGGTAGGAGTGCCCTGGGGACGGTTTGGTTCACTCCAGTGTCATGTGATCATTAGGAAAAGGAACAAACCACCCAAACCCTGTAGTGGACTAAATGCCCATCTGGTCACACCCTTAATTAAAGCTACATCAACATTTTTAAAATGCATAACTGGAGACCAGATTCCCCAAAAGCCAATAGGAAATATTATTCATGGTAACAGTATCTGTATAACAGGACAAGGAGAAAACTGATGTATCTTGTATGTGGGAGCAGCTCCTTGGTCTCATAGTAAATTCTTCCAGTAGGAAGAATTTCTGTTTGTGCTGACAGCAGAAATTAGCTTTTCTTATATATATATATATAACTGGAGGTAAATATAAAGTGCTTACATGCATTCCTGAAGTTGCAGCTAAGGTTTGACAAGAATTTATAACAAGTGCTGTAGTGACGCAGACAGTTCTTGGGATTTTGTTGTCTGTATTTATTTGTCTTTGTTTTGTTTGTATTGTATTGTATTGTTGAATCAAAGCTATAAAGGATTGTTGAAATTGTGGCCGGTCATTTAGATTCAGGTAATAAATCTAACTACATCAGGATGATGAAGTCCGTAAACATATTAAGTCACTCCAAAGGAATATGTTTTCTCCTTTGATTTAAATGCAAACTTCTAGTTCACTTTTTTTTCTCTGACAGAAGATGCCTTAAAGGGCCCAGCTTTTGCCATTGTAGCAACTTTCAGTGTTGTGATTGTTCAATTCCTGACAGTTATATCAAATACACAGAATAGGGATGTGAATCTTAGAGCTTCTCATTCTCAGTGAGAAACTGAGAGATTTAAAAAAAATCCCTCTCTTGTCCTTGCAATGAGATTTCTCAGCAAAAGGGGTTCTTCCCCACAATAGGTTTGGTGGTCTTTCTTGGATATTTCTTGGATATTTCATGGCCATTACTTTTCCAGAAGAAACTCCAATCTGCATAGAACTATTGCAACTCATGTGCAAAATGGCATGAGATTCCTCATATTTGCATTGAGCTATGGGAAAAATATGTCTCATTTTTGCAAGAAGCCAAGATGTCTCACTTGTGCCGAGCGAAGTTGAGGCATTAAGTTTTGGCATGACTTGGGAAATTGCCAAGAACAAGATTTTTTTTTAAAAAAATATTCTTTACATCCCTAACACTGTTGATGCTTCAATACAAAAAGTGGATGCGATGATACAAGACCCTCCCAAGACATTTTGCTACTGACCAGATTGTGTTCTCCTGCTCCATTCCTTGTAGTCAACTGGACTGGCAGTTGAACCTTACTTCAAAACTGGCAACAAGAGTCTACTAGACCAAAGAGCACCGGGGAAATTTCGGGGATGCAGAACAGGTTGTGTGGAACATAGCTATTGATTTCAGGAAGAAGAATGGCCACTTGACTAGGAGTGCATAAGGAACAGCTCACTAGCATCTGTTGTCTGAGGCCATTGCTTCACTTTAATAATCTTAGATTCTTAGAACTGCAGATCTGAAAGGGATCCTATGGATCATTTAGGCCAACGCCTGCCAAGGAGGCATAGTGGTTAACTGAACTCCCAACCTCTGGCTCTGCAGCTAGATGCCTAAACCACTGAGCTATCCAGCAGTCATTAATCTTAGAACTGCAGAGCTGGAAGGCACCCTATGGATCGTCAAATCCAGCCCCTGTCAAAGAGGTACAGTGGGGAATCGAACTCCCAACCTCTGGCTCTGCAGACAGATACCTAAACCACTGAGCTATCCAGAAGTTCACTTTGCCTAATAGCAGAGCTGACTCTGCTTTGGTAAATAACAAACTCTCAAAAAAAGGGTTGGAAAATGTTAAGAGGGGGACTGAGCAGAACAAATAAAGAACAGCTGCCAAACAAACAGTCTTTTAGTGGACTGAGGGTAAAGGTAGGGCAGTATGGTCAGCAAATGTTTAGCAACCATAGAATAAACTAAAGGGGATGGGAGGTATATACGTACCATGGGAATAATAACCCTTGAAACCATATGATTGAAATCTCTTGCTCCTCCGATCACTGTTTCCCATTTGGTCATGCCATCAGAGCGCACAATAAGGCTGTGATTTAGCCGCTTATATCGTGTACACAAAGAGAGACCATAAAAAGACGAGCAGCAGATGCATGGCTGAGGTCTGTGCACCATGATGTTCACTGTCCCATTGCATACCCTGCTGTTGTTCTGCTGAAGAATGCAAATCACACTTCTGCTGCTGCTGAAAAGCTGTGGCTTGTTTTATGGAGTGCCTGGTGTGTGTTGGTCAACCTAAGCCTTTTGTGTTGTACAAAGTGATGCCAAAAGCCATTTGGGCTGAAGACAGATGTGCTTTGTGGTGTGACAGATGTATCCTTCCTTTGTCCATTTCCTTTTATGGCCCTCCTGGCAGGCCTGTGGTGGCATCCGCTCTCCGAGAAGCAGAGGTCCGACATCTGCTGTAGCAGTGAAGGAGGCGTCCCTGAAGATTTAAAGGGGTTCAGATAAGGGACAGCCGTGTTACTACTGAACTACACATGGTAAGCACCTACAGGGCTTTCGTTGCTGGTGGTGCCTTTTGAAATGAAATGAAATGTGTCATTTCAGATGACTTCAAAAAAACACAAAAATCCCTACCTATTATAAACTGTATTGCAATTTTGCCAGGAAGCTCAAAATTTAAAATTTAGCGGGTGCCCTTATCAAATGACCCACATATCCTTAACTTTGCTTTGGCTAGCTTTACCTGAAGCTCTGAACTCCCCCCCTCCTTTAATTAATAAATGAAATTTCAAAATCCAATTAATTAATGATCCCACTTGATATCTCAGATCCAGAGCTTGGAGAAATTACTTTTTTTGGATTTCAGCTCCCATAGTCCTCCAGCAAGCATGGCCAATAGCCCTGATGACTGTTGGATTCTGGGAGATGCAGCCCAAAAATTTAACTTTTCCAACCTGTGCTCAAAACCTCTTGTTCCATTCTTGCTAGGAAATATTTTGCTTGATGCCGATGAGCTAACTTGAAAAGGTAAACTCACATTATTTGAAAGCCGAAGTGGGGGTCAATAGGGTTTTGTCAAATGTGCTTCATAGACTGTATAAAACCTCAATGTGTTTTAAGTGGAGGCACTCCTAATCACGCAATGTGAACACACTGGAAGAACATTGGTGTTCTCAGTGCTCAGGTATCTATAGTAAGATATCTCATCATGTTCTTGTAATTAAACCTGATTTACCTAGAACATTTAAAAAATGTAAGTCTCTTGTAGAAAACTGAAAGTTTATGTCCTCACAATTGAATGTCAGCTGAATCAAGGAAAAATTGCACCCTGTCAAAAGCTTGACATTCAGGTGTTCAAAATGCATGCAATGCCCAAACTCCCAAGCATTTAAAATAAATGAACATAATCATAGGAGAAATGACAAAAGTAAATCAAGCATTTATAGGAGCAAAATATATGCTGTGTGAAATGGTGGTAAGAAAGCACCCAACTGGGCTTCATTGTGCGAAAAGTACCTTAGTGATTTCAAGTTGAGGCGTAGTGGGCAGGAAGGGTTACTTAGCCCGTTCTTTGAAAAGTCACTTCTTTGTTCTGATCCATCTTCATCCTCTCCCCCATTGCTGTGGTGCTTCTCAGGGAGATGGGATCCAATGAAATGCAATTATTTCTGCTTGTACAGGCAGATAATTTGGGGAGGATGGAGTGAGGAAAAACACACTGAAGATATTTAAAACCAGACAAGGGCAATTTGTTTTTGCTAAGGGCCACATTCCCTTGGAGTAAGCTATGAGGGGCAGTGTATCAGCACTGGGTAAGACTATAGACGGCTATAGATAAGTCCAACGCTGAAAGGAGCCAAATGCATCCCTCTCCATCTCTTCTTCCCCACTTAGCAGGCTGCTGGGGAAGAAGGGATAGATCACATTTGCAGGGCCCAGGCTGATCACTAGCAGGGAGCTTTTGAGATTAGACCAAGGGCCATGTGACATCATGCCAATCTCTGTGGTTGCAGGTTGCCCCTGTCCATTTTAAATAGGATGAATGGGCAACAATTGGCTGTTTATGCTGCACAGCTCTCATCAGTTGCTGGGCAGATCCACTCAGAAACATCTTGCCACCTACCACTGGGCATGGAACATAACATGCTCCATTGGAATTCTGACTCAGAACTCTGTCTTGGTTTCCCAGCTGACATCACACCTGCTGCCGTGGTCGTGGACCAGGGCCAGTGGCATGCCAGCAAATTACATATCAAATATTCTGCCTGGCTTCAAATGTTGGATGGATCAGTTATTGTTTGTCAGGTTGACATCAACCCCAAGAGCAAGTTTCTGCGTCACCATGCTGTAGGGCTAAAAGGCTAAAGAGTGTACCAATCACTTTTTACCTTGTCCATAGTTACTCACTACCCTGAAGGTCTGTTGCTTAGTGTAGTAAGTCATAATAAGAGTAGGCCCATTGAATTAATGAAATTGATGGAGGAGTTGATTCACTAAATCCCCACGGATTCAATGGCGTACTCTACTGTCACTTGCTATGCTAAGCAACAGGATTTCAGCCAGTGTCTTGAGAACAACCCATTTTTGTAGTTACTTTTTTTATATTTTTGCAGAATGCTGGTTGCACTGTTCTTGATTTTACTTGTGTTTTAGGAATGCTTCTATATTTTTGTAGTTGTGTATCACTTTGGGGGAGGACCTGGGATAAGAAGTGATAAATAACAACTTTTAATAAATAATGATAATGTCAGTGATAATAGATACGAAACTGAATTGTTACAGGTTAAGAAATCTGTAGACATTAGCTGTTGCTTACTGAGGTTGCTGTTACGCTGCTGATTTGTATCAGTTTCAGCTCCGATGTATTTTAAATCAATTTTCAATCACAAGGTTTTTGTATCACTGTGTGCATTCACTTTGAAATGATTACTCTGATATAAAGTATGAGCTTAAAACCTCTTTGGGAAACTAATAAAATTGTTTCATTAACCAGCATGTTTGCAGACTGTGCTATTTCCACTGTCAATGATCCCAGTGCATTGTCAAAGATAACCTTCTCTTTCTCATTTGTTTTTATTTATTTATTTATTTATTTATTTATTTACAAGATTTTTTAGCCGCACCATTACCAGTGGTCTCTGAGCAGCGTACAACAATAATGTTTTAATGTTGTATAGTACTGTATTTCTTTGATTTTTGGGCATGCTTTAGAATGTGTACATTTGTTTCTTTTTTTAAAAGAAAAATTAAGTGATATAGCGACATAGTGACTTTTTATTTTATTTTTTTGGTAAGCTGTAACCGCCCACAAAGGCAGTATTTAAGAAATTTTAAGTGCATCGTGCAGCTGGGATTTTTCAAATTGATTTTAATTATATAAAACCCAAAAGTAGTTCTTATTGTCAAAGTAACCACACCCTGAGTCACACAATTCGACATGTAACAGGTAAATAGTCTACAGAGATTTCTTGTTACAGCGATTTGCCTCTAAAAATTATGCTGTTTATGTTAACCATTGAACAGGATTTCAGTGAATGAGTGGGATTTTTTCTGTGTAGGAGGAATGGAATATTCACATAATGTCTGAAATAATACAATCCACAAAAATGTATATGGTTTTGCTGATCGTACAAAGTACCAGCAATTTTTAAGAATCTGTTTTTGGACTTCTTTTTACACAGCACAATCTCGTAGGTTACAAAAGCAATTGAGACTTTATTTCTTGTCACCCTTCCTGGATGTACTCACTAAACACACACACACACACACACATGCACGTCACAAACAAGAAGTGAGAAAAGAAACAAGTGTGCTTCTGTATTCATGGTATGTAAACAACCCATGGGGAATAAAGACAGAACTGAAAGTAGATCTTTGTTCCATTGTGAAAATATACAGGCATGCATTCCAACCCAAGGTTGCTCTCAGTAATCTAATGATATGAATTAAAGCAGCACCAATATTTGCCCTATGGCACTCCAGCGACATCAGCTGTTGATCCATGGACATTGTCTTTCAACCTACCCCTCCGCCAGCTGAATGCGATCAGATGGTTACTTAGCTTCCTTTTTGAAGTACATAAGCATGGTCTGGTTCAATCTATTTGTGGTAATTAGACAACATACATGAGATTGCAAACTGATCCAACACTTCTTTGTATCCAATCTGGACCTTTTTGGTCCAGCACCAGGACCGTCTTCCCCCTCCCCCCTATTTTATTTTATTTTATTTGAATAGCAGGGTCACTTTAAAGGGTCACTTTAGAGCTCGTACCATGAAAGCAACTCTTTCCAGCATGATCAAATGCAATCTTTATATTGCTGTTTAGTTGAACCCTTAGATTTATTTCATTCTGAATTCTATGAATGTATCCAAATCCCCAAATTTGAGGGTGGGGATGGGGAACTAAATTGGCATGAAAACTGATGGACAATTCTTGTCTGCATTTCTAATAATATATGCATTTTTGGAAGAAATATTCCCAATCTACAAATTCATTCTGTAAAAGCTTTTCTTAGTATAATAAATTTTACCACAATATATTCATGTTCAAAAGCATGAAAACAGGTAACTTTACCTCAAAACACAAACCATCTCTCTGGTGACCACCCTGCACTAAACCAGTGATATGCACCCACAGTAACAATGTTTGACCAAAAAAGTGGAACTTTTCAAGATGAACTGATAATGTATAGTGGCCAAAGGCAACTAATTCAGCAGAGTTAGGTGACAACGTTGTGTGTGAGCTTCTTATTTTGCCTATGGCCACAGTGCATTTCATGGTTGTGTAACAAGGCCTTTGCTGTGAGATGCAAGTCAGTTAGTTGGTAAGACCTATGGCTATTACATGGCAATCAAGCCGGTTGTATTTTTTATCTTCAGAGGATGGGTTTGTTGTACTCCTCAGTGACTGTTGAACAGGATTGGTCGGTTGTAGTCTTCAGCTGTGAATATCAGGGACAAATGATCTGCAGTGGAAGCAGGTACATTTCTTAAACCCAAGTAAAATGCAGAGTGACAGGAACAAAAAGGGGACACACTGATAGACAGTACAATACTAACACCATCCTGGACCTAAAATCAACAGACGGACATCTTCAACATGGATATACTGTAGCTTGAACAGGAGAGGTGTCTTACCCTGAAAAATCAAAGTCAGCTCTCCCCCTTCCCTGGAACCAGAAGCCAACCCTGCCCCTCAACTGCTTTTTTTTTTTTTTAATTTTTTTAGGTCTGTTAACTTCCAGCAGTTTCATCGAGCTTACGTGAAAGAAAACCGCCAAGACAGAATGAGGTAAAAAGTGCTAGAGTGAAAGGAAGTGCTTCTATCCTACACATAAGACTCTGTCCTCACTCCCAACTTTATACATGACCCAGCTGGCTTTAAACAAACAGAACAGCCTCTACCATTTCCAGTTTAAGCCTCCCTTTCATCAGTTCAGTTTTTGCAAACTTACCTGTCATGGTTTCTTGAGGTGAGAGCTAGTATTTGCAGAGGCAGTTTGGAATTTTAATCTTTTTCAAATCAGGGCCAGGGGAAGTGGCTTTTCTTAATACTCACTAAACAGTATGCTTTTCGGTGTTTTGTTTGTTTGTTTGTTTGTTCTTGGCAAATATTGTTGCAATGTATTTTACTCCAATAGGGTGAGGAAGGAATTTAAAATCACAGTCGCTACATTTATTGCAACGCTTGGGTTGTTTTCCTAGAACCACACATGGAAGTCTTTTGAGTCAGTTATTTCCCACACAATAGGTTGCCTGATAGCTTCCACAGAATGAGTTCCTTATCTTGACAAGTTGGGATTTCTGTTTCCTCTATTACTGAACAAGGATATGGCTTTTTCCTTGAGGAATTCTCTCACAAAGCAGGTTTGACTTGCTGTGTGGGTGGGAACAGGGTCCTTTGTAAGGCACAGGAAAAGGTGACATATAATACACAATTAGGAGAGTGTTTGCTAAACGGTCACTAGATTGTAAGTCAGGTGTGCATTTGAGTATCATGAAATCCACTGTCCTAATTGGTGGCATACTATTAACTATTGGGTGGGGCAATTTTAAGGAGAAGTTCAGGAAGATCATTCCTGTTTAGAGTTACCAGTGTTTAATGGTTGTGAAATATTTGTCACTAAATTGTCTGTAATTGGCTGGATAGTTCATTGAGCTGGGACATTTGCCTGCAGAGCTGGCATTGGGAGTTTGTTTCCCCACTGTGGCTTGTTGTAGAAAGGCCAGCCTGTGTGGCTTTCAGCAAACTGCGCAGTCCTAGAAGAGTTTGGAGAATGGAATGGTAAGCAACTAGATATTACATACCTATGGAACTCTAGAAAGGGTCGCCTTAAATTGGAATCAACTTGATGGAATATAATAATTAGCATCATTAAACTGACCAGAACTGCTTCTTTTTAAAAACAGCAATAAAATGCTTGCAGGGCAATCTAATACAGCTGTGTGTGCCACCGTTGGCCTCCCAGGGGCCCTAGAGCAGATCTCAGCACCTCTCATCTCCCTTCACATCTATTTTTTTAAAGCCACTTACCACCCATGGAGCATGGGAAGGCAAATTCACAAATTTTTCTCTCTACCTAGTGTGCTGTAGGTCTGGTGAGGGTTGATTTTTTTAAGTCCCTCACAGACCAAAAATAGGCTAATGGAACAAAAACATAGCAAAATAGTCCCCAACACACCCCTTAGAGGGCACGAGGGGCCTTTTATCTGCAAAATATATTCTAAGGGTGACAGGGCTGAGCAAGTGGGCCCCTGAAGTCAACAGGGTTGCTCACCCTTTTTACACAGATTTAGTCATAAGTGAGTTCTACTGAATGCAATGGAAACTGCTATCTAGTAAATGTACTAGGAATGGCACTTACAAGCCTCCAGAGGCCCTTGTTACTCAGAGCAGCTGCTACTCAAACATATCCAACAATGTATGTTGTCTAGCTGAGTCATTATGGGAGAGGAGGGACTTGGAATAGAAGCACAGTGTGCCTGCTTCTGTTTTGCATCCATGTCTGTGCATAGATATGTGTATGCCCTAGAGTCACTGCCTCTTCCCACAATCTGGTGCCACCAAATGTTTTGAACTTCATCAATTGTACCCTGTCTATTAGGAGGCGGGGCTAGTCTTCAGGCTCCTTCCTTATTGCCTTTAGTAGGGTGCATGAGCGTGCTGGCAAAGAGGTTAAAATCTGTAAGGAATTTTGTCCCATACAAACTGCCATTGATGCGAAGGGAGCGGGTGGCAGAAGCCCCAGGTTAGGGGTGGAACATGAATAGACACTGCCTTGGAGCAAAAGCCAATTGGCTTGGCTCTCATGCGGTGGGTAGGGAGAGCAGGAAGAAGCCAAGGGGTTTCTCACTGTTCAGGGTATAAATCAGCGACACTGTTGACATATGTGCCTTTTCCCGCCATTATTTTTTTCCCCCTGAGTACTCTAAAATGTCCTGGTTTATACACCTGAGGGTATACGTATCCCAGGTTGGGAATCACTGTTATAGAGAATACCAGTATAGATTATCACTACATTATGGAACTTTAGGAGAAAATGTAACCCTTTTCATCATTAGTAATACTTCCACTGAAAATCAAGGGGGCATCAAATGCATAACTTTGGCTTCTTTGTGCCCCTCTCTTAGATTTATGCCTTATAAGGCCTTCTGTGTTTAATATGTTAATTTATGAATACCTCATTACATGATCCCTCAAGTCACATCACACAGAGAATCAGTCATTTCCACGAGACATCCTGATGAATGTCTCATTTATAAGACAGGTGAAGCTTCATATTTGACCTTTCCTAGTACCTCTCCACATAATGTCACCTAGATTTCAGTTATTAGAGATAATATAGAATGATTACATTGTGATGAATCACCACCTTTTGCAAAATTGAAGTTGCTCGGAGCAAATGTGATTTATTAAAAAATCACTAAACGTCTCTCTGAATGTCTCATTTAATTGCTCAATAGCAATCTTGAAGAATGACTGTGAGGGGAGATATTTCCGAATTTCAGTACATTAATCTAGAACTCAGCCATAATATATTGAGCCAGTGATTATTTTTCTTTTTCTTTTAAGTACTAGCCTTCCAAAATCTTTTAATATGAAGAAAGCCATGCACATTTTTTATTATTCCCCCACTGATCCTAAATAAATCTTCATTACATCCACCTGGAAGTGTTTCGTTACTATGAACCATTAGGATAGTGGCTATGAATGTTCCTTGATCCAGTTCTAACATTAATACTGAAAACTGGTATATTTCTCTTATATTCTGTGAATGTTGCCCAAATAAGAATACTCAGCTTGATTTATGGTGATAGACTTTATTTGGGAAATCTCTTTGAGAACATAGAGGGTTGCACATGCTTTGCTGTTTGAGGTCAAGCATAAAATTGTGCCTTTTTCACACATACATGTTCAACCAAATCCTACTACAAGGACAGCAGATTAATTTAGAAAGCATTATGCAGGCTTTGTGGCCCCTATACCTCTGTCCTGAAAATGTCATTGCTGTCTCCCACATTCTCCTTGGCACACACTGCCAAAGGAGGCAGCTTCTTCATGCTGCCTAATGGTAGAACCAGCCCTGGCATGTCATGGGAACATAGGAAGCTGCCTTGTACACAGCGGGACCATTGACTAATCCAGTCAATGATTGCTGTCTCTGACTGGTAGTGGTGCTCCAGAATTTCACACAGGATTCTTTCTTAGCCCTACCCGGAACATCTCTAGTACTCCATGGTGGTCTTCTGTCCAGCTACTAATTAGGTCTGATCCTGCTTAGCTTCCGGAATCAAGGTGAATCAAGGTGACATCTGAATGAATAAATTAAAAAGCATGTGAAGAAATTCCACGTGTTCCTGTATTCTCATTTCTGACCTATAAAAACATGGCAGAATCATCTCATCTTCAGTCACGTGTGACACTCTAATCCCAAACTTGCTTGCCAAAATTCAATTGTGTAGTTATCATATGTTACCAGGTACAACAAAGGTGTATGCAGACATGAAGACAACTGTTGTGTATGTAGTGGTGGACAGACATTTTAAAAATAAACAATGCTTAGAGCTTAGAAAAGTTATTTTTCTGGACTACAGCTCTCAGAACTCCCCAAGCAGCATAGACATTGCCTGTGGTAACTGGAGAAATCTGGGAGCTATGATCTCCAAAAGTAACTCCAGTGTTTATGATTATCTGATGCTCATGATGATCTAAAACTACCCAATTATTAATCTATACAATACTCAATACACAATTATTATTTTTAATCAATCATCTTTTTAATGCATTTATTATTGTTGGCTTATCAATTTAACAGGAGGAAGACAGACCCTGCTTTGCAATGACTCATATGATTGAGTTTATTACCAGCACGGTTTATGAACTCAATACTTGTTGGAACGTTTCTCCCAGAAATCAGCTATCTGTTTCATCCACTCCTCTCAATCCATGATGCCAAAAGTAGCCACACTGAGGGAGGCTAGAAAGGCAAAAACAAGGAATCGGGCTTTCTCGGTGGTGGCCCCCAGTCTCTGGAATAGGCTACCAGCAAAGATACAACAGGCTCCTTCTCTCTTTATGTTCAGAAAATTGTTGAAAACAGAATAATTCATAGCTACTTTCAACAACTAAGTCTCCTGAATGCTGTTAATATTAATATTTTTTCTTGTTTTTCTCTCTCTCTCTCTCTTTGTTTGATTTTCCCCCCATATTGTCATATGTACTGTTATATGTGGTCTATGGCAGCGATCCCCAACCTTTTTTGGTCCGTGGACCGGCTGGGGAAGGCGGGGCACCACCCACGCTCACGCGCATGCACGAACAAGCGCCTGTGTGCATGCGCAAACTGCGGTGCGGCGCTCGCACGGGCGTGCTGGAGCGCGCGCGCGGCTGTGCGGTGGTGAGTGTGTGCGGGGGGGGGCGGGAGGTCTGTCTCTGCGGCCTGGTCCGGCTCAGGCCACGGACCGGCACAGGGCCGCAGACTGGGGGATGGGGACCTCTGGTCTATGGGATTTTTAAGTTTTTACTTATAAACTGCACAGAGTAGTACATGCACTAATGGGGTGGTATAGAAATCAAACACTTACATACATACCTTTCCGCAGTAATTTTTGTTGTTTGGTCGTTAAGTCGTGTCCGACTCTTCGTGACCCCATGGACCAGAGCATGCTAGGCCCTCCTGTCTTCCACTGCCTCCTGGAGTTTGGTCAAATTCATGTTGGTAGCTTCGATGACACTGTCCAACCATCTCGTCCTCTGTCCTCCCCTTCTCCTCTTGCCTTCACACTTTCCCAACATCAGGGTCTTTTCCAGGGAGTCTTCTCTTCTCATGAGATGGCCAAAGTATTGGAGCCTCAGCTTCAGGATCTGTCCTTCCAGTGAGCACTCAGGGTTGATTTCCTTCAAAATGGATAGGTTTGTTCTCTTTGCAGTCCAGGGGACTCTCAAGAGTCTCCTCCAGCACCACAATTCCAAAGCATCAATTCTTCGGCGGTCAGCCTTCTTTATGGTCCAGCTCTCACTTCCATACTTCGCTACTGGAAAAACCATAGCTTTGACTATGCGGACCTTTGTCGGCAAGGTGATGTCTCTGCTTTTTAAGATGCTATCTAGGTTTGTCATTGCTTTCCTCCCAAGAAGCAGGCGTCTTTTAATTTCGTGACTGCTGTCACCATCTGCAGTGATCATGAAGCCCAAAAAGATAAAATCTGTCACTGCTTCCATATCTTCCCCTTCTATTTGCCAGGAGGTGATGGGACCAGTGGCCATGATCTTAGTTTTTTTGATGTTGAGCTTCAGACCATTTTTTGCACTCTCCTCTTTCACCCTCATTAAGAGGTTCTTTAATTCCTCCTCACTTTCTGCCATCAGAGTGGTATCATCTGCATATCTGAGGTTGTTGATATTTCTTCCGGCAATCTTAATTCCAGTTTGGGATTCATCCAGTCCAGCCTTTCGCATGATGTATTCTGCATATAAGTTAAATAAGCAGAGAGACAATATACAACCTTGTCGTACTCCTTTCCCAATTTTGAACCAATCAGTTGTTCCATATCCAGTTCTAACTGTTGCTTCCTGTCCCACATATAGATTTCTCAGGAGATAGATAAGGTGGTCAGGCACTCCCATTTCTTTAAGAACTTGCCACAGTTTGTTGTGGTCGACACAGTCAAAGACTTTTGCGTAGTCAATGAAGCAGAAGTAGATGTTTTTCTGGAACTCTCTGGCTGTCTCCATAATCCAGCGCATGTTAGCAATTTGGTCTCTAGTTCCTCTGCCCCTTCGAAATCCAGCTTGTGCTTGTGGGAGTTCTCGGTCCACATACTGCTGAAGCCTACCTTGTACGATTTTGAGTATAACGTTGCTAGAGTGTGAAATGAGTGCAATTGTATGGTAGTTGGAGCATTCTTTTGCACTGCCCTTATTTGGGACTGGGATGTAGACTGATCTTTTCCAATCCTCTGGCCACTGCTGAGTTTTCCAAACTTGCTGGCATATTGAGTGTAGCACCTTAACAGCGTCATCTTTTAAGATTTTAAATAGTTCAGCTGGAATGCCATCACCTCCACTGGCCTTGTTCTTAGCCATGCTTTCTAAGGCCCACTTGACTTCAGTCTCCAGGATGTCTGGCTCAAGGTCAGCAAACACACTATCTGGGTTGTCTGGGACATCCAGATCTTTCTGGTATAATTCCTCTGTGTATTCTTGCCAACTCTTCTTGATGTCTTCTGCTTCTTTTAAGTCCCTCCCATTTTTGTCCTTTATCATGTCCATCTTTGCACAAAAGGGTCCTTTAATATCTCCAATTTTCTTGAACAGATCTCTGGTTTTTCCCTTTCTATTATTTTCCTCTATTTCTTTGCACTGTTCATTTAAGAACGCCCTCTTGTCTCTCCTTGCTATTCTTTGGAAGTCTGCATTCCATTTTCTGTAACTTTCCCTATCTCCCTTGCATTTTGTTTCCCTTCTCTTCTCTGCTATTTGTAAGGCCTTGTTGGACAGCCACTTTGCTTTCTTGCATTTCCTTTTCTTTGGGATGGTTTTTGTTGCTGCCTCCTGTACAATGTTACGGGCCTCCATCCATAGTTCTTCAGGCACTCTGTCCACCAAATCGAGTTCCTTAAATCTGTTCTTCACTTCCACTGTGTATTCATAAGGGATTTGGTTTAGATTATACCTGACTAGCCCAGTGGTTTTTCCTACTTTCTTTAGTTTAAGCTTGAATTTTGCTATAAGAAGCTGATGATCAGAGCCACAATCAGCTCCAGGTCTTGTTTTTGCTGACTGTATAGAGCTTCACCATCTTCGGCTGCAGAGAACATAATCAATCTGATTTCGGTATTGCCCATCTGGTGATGTCCATGTGTAGAGTCGCCTCTTGTGTTGTTGGAAAAGAGTGTTTGTGATGACCAGCTTGTTCTCTTGACAAAACTCGATTAGCCTTTGCCCTGCTTCGTTTTGAACTCCAAGGCCAAACTTACCTGTTGTTCCTTTTATCTCTTGACTCCCTACTTTAGCATTCCAATCCCCTATAATGAGAAGAACATCTTTCTTTGATGTCAGTTCTAGAAGGTGTTGTAGGTCTTCATAGAATTGGTCAATTTCAGCCTCTTCAGCATCGGTGGTTGGTGCATAAACTTGGATGACTGTGATGTTGAAAGGTCTGCCTTGGATTCGTATTGAAATCATTCTATCATTTTTGAGATTATATCCCAGTACAGTTTTTCCCACTCTTTTGTTGACTATGAGGGCTACTCCATTTCTTCTACGGGATTCTTGCCCACAATAGTAGATATGATAATCGTCTGAATTGAATTCGCCCATTCCCGTCCATTTTAGTTCACTGAAGCCCAGGATGTCAATGTTTATTCTTGCCATCTCCTGTTTGACCACATCCAATTTACCAAGGTTCATAGATCTTACATTCCAGGTTCCTATGCAGTATTTTTCTTTGCAGCATCGGACGTTCCTTTCACTTCCAGGCGCGTCCACAGCTGAGCGTCCTTTCAGCTTTGGCCCAACCACTTCATTAGCACTGGAGCTACTTGTACTTGTCCTCCGCTCTTCCTCAGTAGCATGTTGGACGCCTTCCGACCTGAGGGGCTCATCTTCCAGCATCATATCTTTTAGCCTTTTGTTTCTGTTCATGGGGTTTTCTTGGCAAAGATACTGGAGTGGCTTGCCAGTTCCTGCTCCAGGTGGATTGCGTTTAGTCAGAACTCTCCACTATGACCTGTCCGTCTTGGGTGTCCCTGCACGGCATAGCCCATAGCTTCTCTGAATTACTCAAGCCCCTTCGCCACGACAAGGCAGCAATCCGTGAAGGGGTCTGCATTAATAGGCAGGCAATAATTCAGCCTATCATTCCTGTGGAAGTCAGATATGTACATGCCAAGAGTGTCACAGACACGTTTATGTCAGATTAGTGTGACACTTGCTGGGCAAATTGTCTAAGTTTCCTGCTGCCAATCTGCACACAACTGAGCAGGGATGTTGGCAAGTCTTTGGGTCTGAGTCCCAAGTCTAAGTCTTTAGGACCAAGTCTCAAGTCCCAAGTCTCAAGTCCGAGTCCCTATAAAGAACAAGCTCTTTTCACCAGAAAAAAGGGGGTGGGTGGGTTCCAATTTGTGAGTCGAGTCCGAATCATTGGAAAAAAAAACCTGAGTCGAGTTGCCAGTGTGACTTAAGTCTGACTTGACAGCAAGTCTCATAACTTGAGTCCCCATCTTTGCAACTAGGCACTTTAAATCCCATTGATTTTATCTGGCTTTGTGTCCAGTCTAATAGCATTGCAGACTTAAACAATCAACATTATTCCTAATCTGTATTCTTTACTAACTATGAATATTTTTGGTCTGAAGGCCAGATTCAGGAGGCAGTGGTGCCATTGGAGAAGAACCTGAGGGCAGTGCAAGGTCCCATCCACCAGAATGAGCAGGAGAGCCTTCTCTGTCTCTGCCTGTGCAGCAGGGCTAACTTACTGTGTGTTAGAGTAGACAAAGTAAAGCAATTTCCATCTAATGGTCAGAGGCTAACCATTGCACCACTGATTTCAGGAATTTAAAAAAACTATGCCTTTTATGAACACATGGAGGGGAGACCAGGACAGTGCCTATTCCCTCTAACTGCTCTCTATGTAGCACTTGAAGGAGAGGGGGAAATGTACATTCAGTGTAATGCACTTCCATTAAATTGTGTTGGAATTCTAAATACTCTGAATGCCTAACAGTAAATATATTTTAGCCTATTTCATGATCTTGCTTTTTGATTTGAAGATTCCATGCCTAAATATATTTTAATATGCTGTGCTACATATGGGACTAGTAAGCAGACTTTTAAATTCTATTTTACATGAGGCAAGCCTAGAAAAAAAAATCAAAACTTTTAATTAGAATCACTTCAGGTGCCTGTTTGGAACAGCAGTAACAATATCATGATTTTTGTGTTTGTTAGATCTTAAATCATTGGCTGCAGATGCAATTTGGGAGCCGGACATGTGAAAAAACATAATTGACTCCCAGCTACCTAATAGTTTATCACTTGTCTTCTGGCTGCCTTCTGTGATGTTGCTAATTTTTTGCAGAGACAGGAAAAGTTGCTTTTTACTCCCGGAATCCCATAGCCAGCATGGTCAGTGGTGAGACTGACAGAGGGATTTCTAGGAGTCGTAATCCACAAAACAAAATGTTTCCAAATGTTTCCTAGGTCTGTTGTTTAATTGTTAATATTTGCATAACAGCAGCAATTCAGGATCTAAAACTCTTTTCAGGAAGAGTATTTTTAGCTGCTTAACTAAAAAAAAAAAAGGAAATGTACAAAGTCATCAGAATGCGGAAAGTATGTGCCAAAGGGGACAGTTCTGAGTGGAGGGCAGGTTCCTATAGCAGGGCAGTAGGAATGCTCTAGTCTTTTGTTTTGTGCTTTAGGGAAACTTCTGCTTTTACCTAAACAAGGAGTGGGCAACATGCACTCCAGCACCCCGGGGCCTCACAGCATCTCTAGACATGCCCTCTCTGGGTGCCATCTCAGTTGTGAAGGTTGGCTGCCATCATGGCATATCTCCGCCTGTTCCTCACTGTGTAGATTAGTTGTTCTGTATTAAACCGCAGGCAATCTCTGATGTTATTCATGCAAGAAATCCTTCTACCTCTTCCACATTTACCCTCAATCCTCAGTGATTTATTGCAGTATATGACACTTGTGATGAATTATGTGTTGAAGAGATGAGGGCCCTCTGATCCGATGGAAGTACCTCTTCATTCTTTATTCTATCAATCCATGGGATGAGAAGGATTCTTCTGCATGTCCACATTTCAAAAGCATTTATTCTACTGAGTATCTCCTTCTTATTAGTCCAAACCTCACATCCATTTAAGATGGGTGACCATATCTACCACTTTAACATCCTCAGACAAAGATGTATTAAGCTGTTTGTTTCACAGCATTTTCTCCAACTTCATAAAGGTTGTTCTGCCTATTTCAATTCTCTGTTTCCATATTGCAGTCTATGTGTCTATTAATTAAATGTCCCTAATGCACATACATATCTACTTGGTTTATATGTGAATTGTTTCATATTATATTTATATTGATGCTATCCCTATCACCAGGGGTTGGCATTGATTAACAGTCTCATGTCCTTATTGTCTTCTTTTCAATGTAAAGACATTTGAAGGTCATCTGAGCTTCCAGCTATTAAGGACTATCAGAATATCATATATTCTCTTTAGACATGGGATATTTGGAAATTTTGGACTACAAATCCCATAGTTCTTCATTCAGCATGTTTCACCTTATAGACCTACACCTACAGCCACCTAAATGTGGCTCACCCAGGCCTATCTTGGAAAGGTTTAGAGTCCTACCATAGGCCTAGCTCTGCCCTAGCTTCCTGTGCAGAAAGGAAGCTGCCCACTGCTCACTGCCTAATACTTTCTACAAAATATAGGGGGAATGATGACATTTTCAATGTCATAATTTTAAAACTTTTAAAACTCCTTGTGGGGGGAAAATTGGCCATAAGATAATTCAAGGGGGCTTTTTCAATTTAAAAAATATTTTTATGAGAAATAGGTATGATCAAAGGGCACTCTGAGAGAGAAAGAGAGAGAAAAGCAACCAAAAGCAATTACAGTAGTTCCACTTATGCTGGATCAGGACTTCTGGACCGGTAGAGAATGAATCAACACCTCTCAGAAACTGTCACATAGCCTGGAGAGATGTGGGACTTTTTATCCATGCAAAATAATTTTTCCAAGGTCTGGACTTTTCAGTCTCATGCTTCTGTTATAATAACCATTCTTTACATCCTCTTATCATAATCTGCAATATTGCTTGTTAACCAGGACTATTTATCCTTACAAATGATACTTTAGCTATCGAGAACGTGCCTAGTGAACATATGCCGAATGTCTTTCCCTCCCTTTTGAAATAGTGCAGTCAGTAGACATTGGGAGCTAGTTGTAAGTGAAAGGGCGCACCTCCTCGAGGCCAAGTTCATCTCGTCCTCTCGCCTGTGAACACATTAAGCACTTGGGCTTAATTCTCCGTCTCACCATTAAGCAGTGAAGGCAAGATTATGCTATCCAAAGGAGAACACAAACAAAAGGCTTATAAAGATTTACAGTCCTCAAGATGTGGATAAACTCTTAGATTAAAAAATGATCTTTCATACTCCAAGAAGACCAAGACTGTCACAATGGCTTCTTCCTTCCCACCATTCTTCCCCTTGAGGCTACTCTTCCAGTTGGCTGATTAATTCTCACAGACTTGAAGTAGTTTGATATGAAAGTGTCTTAGACAGAGAGATCTTGAACAGAAATAAGGGAAAAACAAATCTTAACTTTAATCCTAATAAACTAAGCAGGCAATCCTGTGCTTGGTTACTTTGCACTCATTTCAGAGTAATCTACAAAGACTTACTTCTGAACATGAACAGGGTTGGGCTTTCCAGATGCACACAGGTGAACACATACATAAGAGTTAGTTGTATTGACAAGTGTAAGTTATCAGCTGGTGTTGATGTCATCAAGTGATGCGTCTAAATTGCAAATGTCAGGCTGAAGGGATGCATCAAGATGTTTCAGATGACCGGTCCGAATGACCTTTCAGGCATCCTTTACATCAGGGATTGGCAACCGTCAGTTTTTTCTGGCCTGAAAAAAGGAAGGAAGGAAGAAGGAAGGGAGGGAAGGAAGGAAAGAAGGAAATGGGAGTGACTAGAAGTCTGTTCCAAATCTCATAAAGCCTGGAGGAGAGATAACAAAGTGCAGGGGGCAGGCTGTGAGTTGTTTTAACACAACCTTTTTGCCTCCGCAAGTGGAAATCATTCTTTTTTTCTTACACAAACACACCCAAAAATATCAAGCAAGGCAAGGAGAGCCCAGGCAGAATACAGAACTTTCAAAAACAGTTTTGAGACTTGCATTTGGCTTATGATTAAAAAAAAAACCCTACCTCTCCCTCTCTTATAGCCTAATAGGTCTGGCCGAAAAAGGTTCAGGACTAAGCATGTGAACCTTGCATCTCACTTTTGGAGAGAGACCCCTTCAATTATTCTTTTCTCCTGATAGCAACATTAATCTGCACGAGACTTTTCCCCCCAAGAAATCTCACAGGGTATCTTGAACATTTTGTGGTTATTTGAGGAGGAGAGGCAATGTAATTCCTGCACAGAATGGATGCCTTTTCTGTGGAAAGGCCAGAAGAAACACCAAGCTGCTCAGGATTTTAGGGATGTAGAGGAATTGTGTGCAGAATGGCATCTGCCCCCTTCAAAGATTCATCAAAAAAGGGTAAAAAAAAGACCGAGCTGCTCATGGCTGTTAGAATTCCTGTGCAGAATGGCATCTTCCCTGCACAGGATTTGCCAGAAAGGGTGTGAAGCTATGGTGATTTGATAGTTTCCTGCACAGAACAACAGACAATAAATAAATAAATAAATACCATATTTTTCCGTGTATACGACTATAGTTTTGTCTAAAATCTTTAGACTAAAAATTGAGGGTCGTCTTATACATGGAAGTAAGCTGAGGAGAGAACAAAAACAAGTGGAGGGGAAAGCAGGGATCAAAGTGATCCTGCAGGGCTTTGATCCCTGCTTTCCCCTCCACTTGCTAAGCCCCACTTAGATTTCTTAATTTTGGGTTAGAAAAGTGGGGGGTGTCTTATACATGGGGGCGTCTTATACACGAAAAATATGGTAAATAAATAAATAAATAAATATTTTTTTAAAAAAAGTGATAATGAGACTGGAGTCTCATTTTCATAGTAATGCAGGGAATCTTGCAGAAGGAAGTCTTGGTGGGCAGTCTTGGCATGGCAAGACTCAGAAAATCTCCAAAAATGAGAATTTTTAAGAGTACTCACGTATCCCTATTGGAAGGCCAAAATCGACTGGATGGCTATAGCCTGGAATCTATTCTGCTGGTCCAAGAGCCCCCAATAGTTTCAGAGTATCAGAAGAGTCTTCTCCAACCAAGATAAGAGCGGACAACATATCTCCCATGCCTACCCTAAGGACTAGGTGCTCATTGAGCATCTGTGAAAATGCAAGCACTTGGGGGGACAGTGCAGGACTATAAAGGACCCAGAGAGAGCAGAATTGCTCTCTGCAGAAATTCAGTCGTTTTGATGGTTTCCTTAGAAATCTGATGGGGAAACTGTGACAGTTGGATCAGGATTTAATGCTGTAAACCTCCACTTTCAGTAGTTTATGTATGCATGGGCTTTCGGAATGTAAAAAGCCGAATTCTGCAATACTACACAATCTGCTTTTTTTCCTGAGCTGAAAAAAAGAACAGCAACTTTTACACGCAGTCTGGTGTTCAGAAGCGCCGGCCTTCAGAAACTTTGCAGCCCATCAGCTCCCCCATTCCACCCACCCACCTTCCCTTCAGTGAAAATGATAAAGCTTTCTTCCTCTTCCACACTGAAATGTATGCTATTTTGAAAATGCCACCGCAGCAGACTTGCTGTTATCCCCTCCCACCACCCCTCATCCTTCCCAGTCCATCTGTGGTGAGGAGGCGGAAAAGAGCAGTCTGGGAATTCGGTTTGGCTTCGTGTAGCACTGCATAAAGATTGTAGTATATCTGCTTGATTATTATGGATTAGGTACCTCTACAGAAATTGTACATTTTGACATAATCGTTTCCAGATGACTCCTTGCCTTGACAGTTAAAATGTGGTGCTATAGCTTAGCATTCCTGTCAACTCTAGGAGTAAATCCAGGACGTCGTTAAAATTCTGGCCTACTCAACTCTCTGTACGTTGAATGTGAAAAAACACAGCACTATGCCTAATCTAGTTTGAAATACAACCTATGATAAATAAGGAGTAAGAATTTCCTTTAAAAGGCAGGAAGGGCAAGTGGCAAACAAGCCTGTTCCTGTAGGTGATGCTACAAAGCCCACATGTCTTATTACCGGTTGTGTGTCTCAGATTTCTATCCAAAAGGATGTCAATAGATGCTCCTTTATTTAAAGCTCTTTGCTGTTTGAACTCCTGTCTAGAAAATGCCCAGCATGAACACAGTAAGACATAGTAAAACAGGGGCTTTGAAGTTATCCATCATCAGTTAGCATTCGGACCACAGATTCTGCAGGTACGCACAGCCCCGGCCCAAAATAATTTGCTGCTGGAAACAAAGGAAAAGATGGCAGCAACCCATTCATCCATGTAAAGAAGCTGCCTGGACTGGCAGTGGAATCAGATTTCATCACTGACAATGGGGTGATGTACTCCCTGGTTTAAAGGATGAAGGGAGGCTGACTGGCATGCAGAACTTTGTCCTCCAACAGACAATCACCCTTCATTATTTGCTTCCAAAAGGAGTTGGTTCACTACGCCTAACAATAGGGACAGCTCGAGGCTTATAACCCATACTCGTCACAGTCTTCCCCTGTTTGTTTGTTTGTTTGTTTGTTTGTTTTATTTTATTTTATTTTATTATTAAAACAAAAATAATAATAAAATAAATCAAAATTAAGTATAAGCATATCAACAAAATTTGAGTATGATAAGGTGCATTGTGATTCCATTTAAATGTGAGCAGTCATTTCTATATTTATATCTAGATAGTTGAAGGCAGCAGGAAAAGAGGAAGACCAAATATGAGATAGATTGGCTCCATAAAGGAAACCACAGCCTTGAATTTACAAGAGTTGAGTAGGGCTGTTGAGGACCACATATTTTGGAGATCACTCATTCTTCGGAATGCCATAAGTCGGAGGTAACTTGCCAGCATGTAACAATAGCAACAACAAACATCTAGACAATACAGGTAGTAGCATATACAAATTGTATATAAATCAGTAACCTCTTTAATCCTCTTTTTTGATTATGCAAAATGGCCACCTGAAGTCTGATGCCACTCCAGGGATATTCTAGCACTTCACTCTGATGCCTAAATCTTCATCTTTCTTTCCAAGTGCAAATCTCTATCCCAGCGGTAAGCAACTGTGGCCTTACAAAAGCTTTTGTCCCATGACTCCCTTCAGCTCTGGACTAGGGTTGCTATATCCCAGTTCTCCAGAGCTGAGCAGCCTAATTTGCATAATATGTACATTAGACAATCTAATTGGTATAGCATGCAAATTTGCACAGTACGCTAATCAATGTGATTTTTCATATTATACAAATTAAACATTAATTTTTCCACTCTTAACCAATATATTAGCATAATTTATGTAGGAACCACTGATCTGAGAAAGGCAGTAAAGCATAATGCTTAAGCGTGTTGCACTTTGAGACAAATTCAAACTCATGTTTAGTCACAAAGTTTGCTTGGTATCCTTGGGCCAGTCTGTACTTCTCATCCAAGCTGACCTTGTAGGGTCAGTTTTTGGAAGCAATGGGGAGGGGAACCAGGTAATGTGGCCACGTACATTGTTATAATGTACATAAATGAACAGTATAAGTAAAAGCAAAATAGAAACAAAAAGTAAAAAAAAAACCATGGTGGAACCTTAAAGACTAACTTTTTTTTTTAATGTGAGCTTCTGTGGACAAGTCCACTTCATCAGACATAAGAGAAAGAGATTTAACACGGCAAATATTTATACATGGCATTAAAATATAGATATCAAATACAGAGATTATGGTTGGTTGGTAAGAAAATAACTGGGTGTATAACAGTGTGGTGATAGCATATTTTATATACAGGCCTTCCATTGAAGCTTGTACTGTAAAGAATGTGAGAACCTCTGTCATAGAACAACAATGGTAGAGTAACATGAATGTTAATTATATTGGCTGTTTATAGTTGTTGATGAACTTTTCCCCCTAGAAGCTTTCCTTTGTTATGAGTTGAAATAGTGTGAATTACCCCAGGCAAGGGGTGACCACAATAGCAGAGTCACGAATCTGTTTTACCTATGAAGTTTCAAAGGTACATAATTATTATATCTGAGTAGGTAGTTCAAAGAGCCATACTAGGACAAACTCCAGTAATATTCAATACATTTAAAAGGACTAAGGACCTGTCTACATGGGCTTATTGGAGCAGACTAAATAGGGTAGCTAGAGATTGCAGAGAGATCTGGTATGCCATTTGGTGCGATCCTCACATCTGAATGGTGTATGCATTTCAAGAGACCCTATTTGGTCCAGCTCTTTCCTCTTTGAGTTTCCCATATCGTGAAGTAGCTCAAAAACACAGCCATTTCAGGATATTGGTGAATTAAGCACTTCCTCTGTTTCATGGAGGAGCAGGGGAAGAGAATTTTTAAAAAGATTATATATTAGGGCAGTGCTGATGCACTATATCGCTTATATAAAAAATTAAAGATAAATTCTTCCTTCTGGAAGCAGAAGGAGACAGGAGGGGGCAACAAGATGTTTTGTCTTAAAGGTCAATTTGAGAACCAGCCCACAGCTGAATCCACCACTGGCCAGTACTTGCACCAAAAAAAGCAGAAGCTCCTGACAGCGACCCAAAAATGTGCAGGTCGGAACACTCTGGAGATGGGTTGGTTCGCTCCATTGATTTTGTCATGTGATCACCAGAAAAAGGAGAGAACTGACCCCACAGCTGACCAAATAGTGAGCTAAATGTCCATCTGACCACACCCCAATCTGACCACACCCCAATTCTCAACATCTGAAGCTTCTTTCCAGAGATCTAAGATTCTCAGCAACAATAAAAATAATAAGCAAAATCTTCTAATATTTTATATTCCCCCCTCTTTGCTCAGGGAGACAGTATTGGGAGGCTGCATTTGGGCCCCCAGTAGGAGAGAGTGCAGGGTGCATGTTGCCCTCCCCTGCCTAAAAGACTGGCAGATTTACAAGCAAAAGTTAATGGGTGCAATTCAAACTAGACAATATGATTTGCTCACATTTAGAAACAATACTCCATTAAGTAATGAAAGATGTCTGATTACTGTATGGAGAGTCTTTCTTTTCCCATCACCATTTTGCAAATTAGTTTATTTTGTTTTGTCATTTGTAAGTGGTAGTAGGAGGTGAATAGGCTTCCTTTACCAGTCTGATTGCATAGGCATTAATTGTTTAGCAGGAAGGAAAAACCAAGCTATCATGTTCTAATTGGGAACCCCACCTCTCGTGCAGTTTGGCTCCCTGATGTATTATTGGCTTCTGTTGTCCCCCCCTTCCTGTGTGTCTCCTTCAAATACTACTACCCTGTTTCCCGCCCTCCACCATTGTGCAGCAACCAGAAGAAGATGGCATAAATGTAGATGGTTGTACATGAAAAAAATAAAACAGCCCCTGAAAATAAGCCCTAATGCATTTTTTGGAGCAAAAATTAATATAAGACCCTGTCTTATTTTCGGGGAAACACGGTAGCAGTGGCTTTTCCTTTATCTAAAACTTCCCCTGGCCTCTTAAGAAATGACATATGGAATTAAGCTTCCTACGTCTTCCCATTCCTGATTTTTCAGGGAGGAATACAGAGAGTTTTGGAGCAGGATAAGGCTAAACTTTCCAGGGACATTCCAATTTACAGTTGATATGTCCAGTTACGCAAACTGTCACTACGTCCCTTTTTGTTGTTGTTGTTTAGTCGTTTAGTCGTGTCCGACTCTTCGTGACCCCATGGACCAGAGCACGCCAGGCCCTCCTGTCTTCCACGGCCTCCCGAAGTTGGGTCAAATTCATGTTGGTAGCTTCGATGACACTGTCCAACCATCTCATCCTCTGTCGTCCCCTTCTCCTCTTGCCTTCACACTTTCCCAACATCAGGGTCTTTTCCAGGGAGTCTTCTCTTCTCATGAGATGGCCAAAGTATTGGAGCCTCAGCTTCAGGATCTGTCCTTCCAGTGAGCACTCAGGGTTGATTTCCTTCAAAATGGATAGGTTTGTTCTCCTTGCAGTCCAGGGGACTCTCAAGAGTCTCCTCCAGCACCACAATTCAAAAGCATCAATTCTTCGGCGGTCAGCCTTCTTTATGGTCCAGCTCTCACTTCCATACATCGCTACTGGAAAAACCATCGCTTTGACTATGCGGACCTTTGTTGGCAAGGTGATGTCTGCTTTTTAAGATGCTGTCTAGGTTTGTCATCACGTTCCTCCCAAGAAGCAGGCGTCTTTTAATATCGTGGCTGCTGTCACCATCTGCAGTGATCGTGGAGCCCAGGAAGGTAAACTCTGTCACTGCCTCCATATCTTCCCCTTCTATTTGCCAGGAGGTGATGGGGCCCGTGGCCATGATCTTAGTTTTTTTGATGTTGAGCTTCAGGCCATTTTTTGCGCTCTCCTCTTTCACTCTCATTAAGAGGTTCTTTAATTCCCCCTCACTTTCTGCCATCAGAGTGGTATCATCTGCATATCTGAGGTTGTTGATATTTCTTCCGGCAATCTTAATTCCGACTTGGGATTCATCCAGTCCAGCCTTCCGCATGATGTATTCTGCATATAAGTTAAATAAGCAGGGAGACAATATACAGCCTTGTCGTACTCCTTTCCCAATTTTGAACCAATCAGTTGTTCCATATCCAGTTCTAACTGTTGCTTCCTGTCCCACATATAGATTTCTCAGGAGATGGATAAGGTGGTCAGGCACTCCCATTTCTTTAAGAACTTGCCATAGTTTGTTGTGGTCCACACAGTCAAAGGCTTTTGCATAGTCAATGAAGCAGAAGTAGATGTTTTTCTGGAACTCTCTGGCTTTCTCCATAATCCAGCGCATGTTAGCAATTTGGTCTCTAGTTCCTCTGCCTCTTCGAAATCCAGCTTGTACTTCTGGGAGTTCTCGGTCCACATACTGCTGAAGCCTGCCTTGTAGGATTTTGAGCATAACCTTGCTAGCGTGTGAAATGAGTGCAATTGTACGGTAGTTGGAGCATTCTTTAGCACTTCCCTTCTTTGGGATTGGGATGTAGACTGATCTTTTCCAATCCTCTGGCCACTGCTGAGTTTTCCAAACTTGCTGGCATATTGAGTGTAGCACCTTAACAGCATCATCTTTTAAGATTTTAAATAGTTCCACTGGAATGCCATCTCCTCCACTGGCCTTGTTGTTAGCCATGCTTTCTAAGGCCCACTTGACTTCGCTCTCCAGGATGTCTGGCTCAAGGTCAGCAACCACACTATCTGGGTTGTCCGGGACATCCAGATCTTTCTGGTATAATTCCTCTGTGTATTCTTGCCACCTCTTATTGATGTCTTCTGTTTCTGTAAGGTCCCTACCATTTTTGTCCTTTATCATGTCCATCTTTGCACAAAATGTTCCTTTAATGGCTCCAATTTTCTTGAACAGATCTCTGGTTTTTCCCTTTCTATTGTTTTCCTCTATATCTTTGCATTGTTCATTTAAGAAGGCCCTCTTGTCTCTCCTTGCTATTCTTTGGAAGTCCGCATTCAATTTTCTGTAACTTTCCCTATCTCCCTTGCATTTTGTTTCCCTTCTTAAGAGCTGCAAATCAGAGAGATGCAGTTCAAACTAGCAATCCCTTAAAAGTAATATACCAGAGGAGAAGATGAGTGACTGTAATCTGATGATACAATTAGAAAACAAAATGGCAATAGGACTCGTCAATGCTGTCTTACAGAATTTGGGAAGTTACATTGAAGAACTGACTTGTTGAAGCCGCCTGTAACTGACCAGCAGGATACAAAAGAAGCAGCCTTATGCTGAATTTGACCATTTGAACTGCTAGATAGCTCAGTGTTTTAGGTACCTGGCTGTGGAGCCAGAGGTTGGGGGTTCGATTCCCCACTGTGCCTCCTTGACAGGGGCTGGACTTGATAATGCATAGGGTCCCTTCCAGCTCTCCAGTTCTAAAATCATAATCATCATCTAACCCAGTATTGTTAACTGCCTGGAACAGCATTCCACAATATGAGATTTCCCATCCAAGAATTGACCACATCTGACCCTGCTTAGCTCTCAGAATCTGGTGAGATGTGGAGAGTTCAGGATGGTCTGGTGCCAAAACTCAAGAGTCAGTAGAAAAAGATAACAGTTCTGTTACCTGTCTGTGAGCCCAAAAATTTAATGCAATTAAATTTCAGCTGGATCAGGCAGATTTGTAATAGTTAATGTTAGTCCTTTAAGTTTACCTGGCTATCATAAAGCTTTACCAGGAAAAAAAACCCTTTAAAAAAATCTTACCTATTATTTTACTTCTCCTCCCACCCTAAATCTTCCCTATTTTGAGTTTTGGAGACAAGGAAACAGCTGATTGAATTTATTTTCTTTAAAAAAAATACTTATCCATCCCTACAAAAGCTTTATTTTGATTATCTTCTTCCTCTCTCTCATAATCATATCTCTAATCCTCTGCTTTTTGAACTTACTGATTCCCAAGAAGATCCCAACAACCATCCCAGGGATCCTGTGCCTGCCACCCAGGATAGCGTTAACTGGGTGGGTCTCCTCAGCCATAGGCTCCATGAACTCAGGACCCTTGTTGCTGCTGGAACTCGGCTATATTGGGGTAGAAGAAACAGGGTACCGTGTTCGGTTGGGTGCCGTGTACCTTCTGCCCCAACGGTCCACCAAGGGGCTAGCCCACTGTTGCTCTCAGTCCTCAGTCAGGCCCCAGTTCAGTTCACTGGGCCACCATTGTTTCCAGTCTGGGGCTTGGATCTAGTTTACAACACTGACCACAGCCTACTAACTCCCTTTAGGGATGGCCAATAATGCTGGGCTGATGAAGATCCTCAAGCCCCAGTAGTTTGTCCCTTTCCTGGAAGATCCACCACAGCTGCTCATTGTGCCACTTCCTCTGCCAGTACATTTTCTGGGTCAGGGTTCCGATTGGCACCTGTGCCATCATTAAGGGGGCATGGGGGTGACAATTGACAGTCCCCTATAATGTCCTTTACCTAGATCAAAGCAGACCCATTCATTCATCCAGGTGTCCTGCAGCAGTGATGGCCAGTCCTCACTGAGGGTGCAGAAGATGAGAGGAGCTCCTCCAAGGCCTCAGACCAGTCCTCTAACTCCATGCGCATTGAGGACCATGAATCATCCTCCTCCTCCTCCTCTTCTTTCTCCTCCTTTAAGCTTGGCTCCCACCAAGCAACCCTAGCTACAGCCCCACTCCTCCATATGTGGCTCAGCTACCTTCAGACGCACACCTGAGGTCCCACTCCCATCTTCCACATCCTCAAGCTACCCTACTGTCAGAATCTCCAGGAAGTCCACATGAGTGCAAGGCAGATGGCCTATGGGGGAGAGCTGAGGCATCCCCCTCACAGAGACAGAATTCATTTTTTGGGGGGACAGATGAGGAATCTCTGTATGATGCCTGGGATAGAATAGAGAAGACTACTATCTGTATAAAAACTAAGATCATGGCCACTGGTCCCATCACCTCCTGGCAAATAGAAGGGGAAGATATGGAGGCAGTGACCGATTTTACTTTCTTGTGCTCCATGATCACTGCAGATGGGGACAGCAGCCACGAAATTAAAAGACGCCTGCTTCTTGGGAGGAAAGCGATGACAAACCTAGACAGCATCTTAAAAAGCAGAGACATCACCTTGCCGACAAAGGTCCGCATAGTTAAAGCTATGGTTTTTCCAGTAGCGATGTATGGAAGTGAGAGCTGGACCATAAAGAAAGCTGACCGCCGAAGAATTGATGCTTTTGAATTGTGGTGCTGGAGGAGGCTCTTGAGAGTCCCCTGGACTGCAAGGAGAACAAACCTATCCATTCTGAAGGAAATCAACCCTGAGTGCTCACTGGAAGGACAGATCCTGAAGCTGAGGCTCCAATACTTTGGCCATCTCATGAGAAGAGAAGACTCCCTGGAAAAGACCCTGATGTTGGGAAAATGTGAAGGCAAGAGGAGAAGGGGACGACAGAGGACGAGATGGTTGGACAGTGTCATCGAAGCTACCAACATGAATTTGACCAAACTCCGGGAGGCAGTGGAAGACAGGAGGGCCTGGCGTGCTCTGATCCATGAGGTCACGAAGAGTCGGACACAACGACTAAACAATAACAACTATCTGTATATAAAGAAAGCCACCACTACTTTCAAGCCATTCTTAATTATCTATTGGTTTAAAATCTTTGAATCATAGAATGGAGTTGGAAGGAAGTTGAGTTCAGCTCCCTACTCAATGTAGGGATCTAAATCAACGCATATCTGACAAATGGTTGTCTCATTTTCTCTTGTAAAAGTGGGTGACACCTTTTATTGAACCACTAAAAATTAAACAAATTCCAAGCTTTCAGCCTCAAGAGGACTTACATCACCTCTCACAGACATGTACCATCAATTTCTGGACTTTTGTATAAAACTTTTCTGCACTATCCATGGAGGAGTTGTGCTAAGCCTGAAGAAGTGGAATTTTATCCATGAAAGCTTGCAATTTGTTTAAATTTTAGTGGTCCAATAAAAGGTATCACCCACTCTTAAATTGTAATCTTGGGGACCACACAGCCATTTCTTTGTTCTTTTTAATTTTTTCTTTAATACTTCCAATGCTGGAGTGCTCATCATCTTCTGAAGTAATTCATTCCATTGTCATACTGCTCTAACAGTTAGGAAAAAATTCCTGATATTCAACTGAAATCTGGCTTCTTGTACCTTGTACATGTCCTGCACTCTGGGCTGATTGAGAACATATCCTGCTGCTCCTTTGTATGACAATCTTTCAAGTACTTTGAATACTGCGATGACATCTCCCCTCAGTCTTCTTTTCTTTCAGTGGAACTTACTAGAGATTTTTCATATAAAGGATTGTTCTCTAATCGACTTGAATACCGATTTCATCTATAAGGATGCAATTGTAAAAGTGGGATTATTCCCACTTTTATACTTTAGCACAACAACTGCTAAAGTCATATCTGTCCATATCCTGTTCTGAAATAGGAGAAAGGCAGCAATTCTGGGGAAAGGCATCAAACTCTTCCAGATCTCAGGCACCCCCACAACTATGGGATCAAGTTTACAAGACCAGGAGGAATGATTTTTGGAAGAGATTTACTGCATAAGGAGAGATTTACTGCATGGGAAGATACGGCTATTTCCCAACATGAGTTCAAAGGAAAATCCATAAGTAGCTTAGACATGTCTCTTAGAAATCTCTTCTCCCCAGGATGGGCTGGATTCAACCCACACAACAAGGACCTAGTGACAAAGGCTGAATCATTTCTCCTACTCATTCACTATTTTCTTGTGTATACCAAAGTCAGGCCCAGGGCTGGAGCTCATGTGACCTCCTCCTCTTGCTCTGGAAACTGAACTGCTTGGACAGAAAAGGGAAGCAAATCTGCCTGCAAGCTTGGCTTCGGACTCTGTGCTTCCTGGGTCTCCTTCAGTGTGATGAGGTAGCATAAATCAGTCTAAATTCCAACTTAATTTGGAACAAGTTTATATTCAAGCTTATTTCTAACAATTAATGACTGAAATCCTGTTGCTTAATGTAGTAAGCCACAACTAGAATAAGCCCATTGAATCAGTGGGGATTTGGTGAGTCAATTCATTTATAAGTTCCATTGATTCAGTGGGCCTATTCTAGTTGTGACGTACTACGCTAAGTAACAGGATTTCAGCCAGCGTATGCTTTAAGAGTAAATAAAATGTAAACTGAGCTGTCCTTCCTCCATCCAAATAATGGACTCAGCTGCCTAATTCAATTTATTTCTAACTGTTACTGTTGATCTATGATGGGGTGGCAGTGGTAGGATAATGCTTTGGGTTTCCAAAGCACTTGCAAATATGCTGCCCAATGGGCAGGGCTTGCTGAGGATATTTTAGTATCCTGAGGCAAGGGCCTAGAGGGCATTTTTCTGCCTCTACTGAAAAGCATTAGCCTTTTACTTCTGTAGTGGCAAGGAGACAGGGCAGTGCATTGCACCTGAGGGTCACAAGCTAGTTCAGGGGCACAGGACAACCTGTAGGACAAACACAGTTTTATCTTCTGACAAAGTGGAATGGAAGGGAGTGCAGAAGAAACGTCTAGTGAGGGCTACTCCACTCCAGCATGTTCCAGCTGAGGAAACTCTTGCTTTCTGCTTATTTTATGGCTGGCCTAGGAAAGGATGGGAAGAATCATGCACTCATAAAGCCCCACAAGCATAATTCTCTACCAACATCAACATTGCCCCCTTTTATTACCACCTTATGCCCACTAGTTGTTCCTGTGGAGACACTCACTGTTAATCTGACTTCTGTTGAATGCTAAGTCAACCTTATTTGGAGGATTTCAAAACTATAGTGGAATTAATGGGAAATCGCAAGACTTATTAAAGCGAACTTTAGAGGAAGAATGATGAAACAGCTACATGTCAGAACTTGGCCATTTCCAGCAGTAGGTTTTCAAATGACTAGCTCTGACTTCTTGTTCTTAGTCCCTCTGGAGAGATACAGTACTGCTAATAACGCTTTGGAGCCTGTCAAAATAAAAGTCTGTGTGTCAGATGAAAAAGATTCTTATTCTTCTTTTGGTAGCAAAAGGTTGCTCCTTCTCTCTCTCTCTCTTATTGTGATCATCCCTGTCTCTTCATTTCAAAAATTCACAAACCCTTCTCAGCAAGTTAAGGCTTCTGCATCATTACAAGTTGAGAGTGTCATGTGACTTCCTCCCCTTTTCTTCCTGGCTTTCCTTAGGGCTCCTTTGTTTCCAGTTGGGTGGGTTGGCTTCTTTTGTAATCTAATGGCTTTTTTGGGGGGGGGGGGGGCAGTTCAGCTAGAAGAAATCCAGTCAGACTCTAGAGGTTACTGTGCTGGAAGGAATACGCTTCCCTTAAAGCTTAACCCCCCTCCAAAAGTTTTAGAAAATTTGCTTTTTTTTTTTTTTTTTTTGGCCAGAGTTTCCTGGGTATTGTAGTCTAAACAAGTAAATTTCCACATCTCTAGGTCAATTTTAAACAGTGGGACTAAGAGGCTGTGAAATATGAATAGTTCAATAAGCTGGGCATATTTCTATGCAAATCTCAAAGGTGTACAAGCAAAAAGAGATACAGTTGAGCTACAGTTCATCAAGATACTCATTTCTATCTTCACTGGCTTAAAGCAAGATAAAATTATCTGAATCCAATTCCTAGTTTCTGCTCCAGTATCCACATTGAATCAATTACTGACTTCAGCATTTATGTACACCCCATTGATTCAGTGGGTCTACTCTAATTGAGACCACCAACAAGATTAAGTTTTTTAAAATGCTATGTTTGTGTTAATTTGCATTTGTTGTTTAGTCGTTCAGTCATGTCCGACTCTTCGTGACCCCATGGACCAGAGCACGCCAGGCCCTCCTGTCTTCCACTGCCCCCCGAAGCTGGGTCAAACCCATGTTGGTAGCTTCGGTGACACTGTCCATCCATCTCGTCCTCTGTCGTCCCCTTCTCCTCTTGCCTTCACATTTTCCCAACATCAGGGGCTTTTCCAGGGAGTCTTCTCTTAAAATTTTCATTTTTCTTGTCAGGATCAAAACTAGTTCATTCATGTAAAGAACTCTGAATGTTTGAGAGTTCCACACCCATTGTTAAACTTGTCTTTAATACAAACATAACAAGACTCCAACCATTCCATTCCCAATCCACCCTACATAGGTAAGGTTTTAGTGCAAATTTTCAAAACAATTTTAAAACAGGTTCCAGCCTGCCATGCTCTTTTTCACAGTATTCTATTATAATAGAAGAGGTGATTTGGTATTGGTTGTTGCTGTTCTTTGTTATAATTATTCTGATTCTGCAACGAATTGTTTTGTAGCATGTTATTAACCCATCATATCGACCTTATCAACTGTCCAGAAAAATGTGGGGAGATCCTCTGTGGTTCCATCTAGTGGCCAATTCTGTTTTTTTGCACCTTGGAAAATATTTGTTGTCACCTACTGTCAAATGTAGGAAAAATCAGGAAAAGCCTGTATGGTCATGAAACAATACAAATGCAGGAACAGGTGATACCTTTAATCAACGATTAAGAATATAAAATAAAATATTCTTAAATAACACCAGCAGAAGGAAACAACTGGTCACAAAGTCTGCTGGCTCTTGTGCAACCAGCTGTGCCAGTGGCTGCACAACTGGAAAGATGCCCTCCTTGCACACAGGCTGGGTCTATGTGCCTGAGAGCACAATGCCATTTGAGTAATGAAATGACATCAAAGGAGTACTGGTCTGAGCTGTTACAAAGATTATAGCAAGATGACATTCGGAAGTTTATTGAACCCTCTGAAGCAAAGATACAGTGGTGCCTCGACTTACGAACTTAATTGGTTCCGGAACTCCGGTCGTAACTTGAAATGGTCGTAAGTCGAAGCACCATTTCCCATAGGAATGCATTGAAATGCAATTACAGTGGTGCCTCGCTAGACGATGTTAATCCGTTCCACGAAGATTGCTGTCTAGCGAAAACATCATCTAGCGAAGCACGTTTTCCCATTGGAATGCATTGAAATCGCTTCAATGCGTTCCAAGGGAAAATGCAGTCGTCTAGCGAAAATTTCCCATAGGGAAACATCGTCTAGCGAGTGCGGGTCCCCATAGGAATGCACTGACAGCTGCACTGACAGCTTTTCACCACTAGTCGGCGCACTCCTATGGGGAAACCTCATCGTCTAGCGAAAATCGCCATAGGGAAACATCGTTTTGCGAAGCGCAGTAGCGATCGCAAAAAGGCATCGTCTAGCGATTTCCTCGTCCTGCGAGGCAATCGTCTAGCGAGGCACCACTGTAATCCGTTCCGGCCGAAGAAAAAAAATCACACACACAAAAAATCACTGCAAGACCCATCGGAAAAGCGATTAATCCCTTCCGGCCGAAGGGGGGGGGGAAGAAAAGCAAGCGAAGCGTGCAAGACCCATCGGAAATGCAAAGAAAGCAAAGCAGAAAGCAAGCAGATTGTGCAAGACTCATCAGAAATGCAAAGAAAGCAAAGCAAAAAGCAAGCAGATCGTGCAAGACCCATCGGAAATGCAAAGAAAGCAAAGCAAAAAGCAAGCAGATCGTGCAAGACCCATCAGAAATGGGAGGGAACCAAAAAGCAAGCAAACCCCGCAATACCCATTGGAAATGGGGGGGGAACCAAAATGCAACCAAACCCCCCAAGACCCATCGGAAATGGGGGGGGGCAAAAAGCAACCAAACCCCCCAAGACCCATCAGAAATGGGGAAAAAAACTCCAAAAAGCAACCAAACCCCCCAAGACCCATCGGAAATGGGGGGGAAAAGCAACCAAACCCCCCAAGACCCATCAGAAATGGGGAAAAAAACCAAAAAACAAACAACCCTCCCAAGACCCAACACAGCACAGAAACATAACCCCCCCAGCCCAAAACCACGCTGCAAAACCCACCCAGAACAGTTTTTAAAAAGCAGAAAGCAGCATCTTACCTTACCAGACAGCCTCCTCCGATCGCACTCACTCTAACCGTTGGGGTGAAAGAGCTACAAAGAAGCAGCCTCTTCGCCTACCAACGGTTAGCAATTTGAATTTCCCACCTTTTTTCCCTGCCTTTTTCTGTTCGTAACTGGAAGCTCTGGCCACAAGTCGAAGCAAAATTTTGCAGCCGGAGCTGGTCGTAACTCGAAATGGTCATAAGCCGGGACCTTCGTAAGTCGAGGCACCACTGTAGATAATATGTAGCCCTCCAAAGGTTGCTGGATTGCAACTCTTATCAGCCATGGCCAACAAAAGCAATGCTAGGGTATGAGGTGAGTTGCAGTCCTACAACAACCGGAGGGCCACACACTCCCCATCCTTGCTCAAAAGCACTCTACATATGCTAGGCCTCAGGAGCACTGGGAACACTGGTGTGCCTTCTGCTGAATCCAGCAGAGCATTCCTATTGCCCTTATATTATCTCACAAATTTATTAGTCACCGACAGGGCAGATTAACTTGCTCAACTGTGAGGATGAAATTAGACATTAAGAGGCATGCATATTCCCTGTGATCAATCTGTTTTCCCTACTGCAATGGCTTTTCCAATGAGACTTACACATTAAGCCAGTATTCAGCTTCAATGACAAAACATACTAAATGCAAGATGTACAGGTAACTAAAATTCCATGCTGGGACAGATGCCTCGTACCCCTTGAAAGAGTACCTCTTCTAAAACCATGCCAAATGGATTGTCAAATTTCATGCAACATGATAATATGTCTCTTGGTCTTCTGTTCTTCCACCTCTGTTTCTCTATCTCCACCTTCTGTTTTCTCCATATGAATAATTGGTCTCTTGTATTCTTGAAGGCTTTCACAGCCGGGATCCGATGGTTGTTGTAGGTTTTTCAGGCTGTTTATCACAGTGACAGATAATCTCCTGTTGCTTAATAACCGGATAAGCGAAGCGTCCAACCAGCAGGTGGAGTTATTCCGTATAGTGCGTGACCTATCCGGAACTGGTCCGGGTGATAGGCCTCCCCCTAGTTTCTCACCTGACCAGTTTGCAGCCTTTTTTAAATCTAAAGTGGAGGCCATCCGCCGGGACCTCTCTCCTTTTTTGAATACAGTGAGTCGAGCAGAGATGTCTAGCGCTCCGTCTTGCCCGGTAACCCTTGACACCTTTCAGCCTGTCACGCCTGATTCTGTGGCCAAGGTCCTTGATCGCTGTCGAGCCACCACCTCCTCCCTTGACCCTTGCCCGGCCTGGCTAATCAAAGCAGCCAGGCCGATAACAACCGAATGGGCCACCGCAATAATAAATGGGTCTTTCCTTGAGAGCAGGTTTCCTTCTGCCCTCAAGGAAACACTCATTAGGCCCATAAGAAAGAAACCTAGTTTGGCGGCGGACGAAATTGGCAATTATAGGCCCGTCGCCAATGTTTCTTTCATGAGCAAAGTGGTGGAGAGGGTGGTGGCCGACCAGCTTCAAGCTCTCTTGGAAGAAACGGATGCCCTGGACCCGTTTCAGTCGGGCTTCAGGCCGCACCACGGAACAGAGACGGTATTGGTCGCCCTGTATGATGACCTATTGAGGGAGGCTGACAGGGGAAAAACTTCTCTGTTAGTCCTTCTCGACATCTCGGCGGCCTTTGATACCGTCGACCACGGTATCCTCCTGGGGAGGCTCTCCGAGTTGGGAATTGGTGGCCTGGCGTTTGCCTGGCTCCGTTCCTTCTTGGAGGACCGTCCCCAGAGAGTACAGCTTGGGGAGAGTGTCTCGGCCCCGTGGAGTCTCAATTGTGGGGTTCCACAGGGGTCGATTATCTCCCCAATGCTGTTTAATATCTTCATGAGGCCGCTGGGTGGGGTCATCAGGGGATGTGGGGCATCATGTCATCAGTATGCGGATGACACCCAGCTCTACATCTCCTTTCCACCAACTGCAGGTGATGCCGTCCTGTCCCTTCAGCGCTGCCTGGGGACTGTACTGGAATGGATGCAGGAGAATGGGCTGAGGCTGAACCCGGACAAGACGGAGGTCTTGAGGGTGGGCGCCCCCACTGTAGGTGGCTTGGGTGACTCCCTCTCATTTGGGGGGGTGGCCCTGGCCGCAAAGAGTGGGGTTCGCAGTCTGGGGATCCATCTGGACCCGGCGCTCTCCATGGAGACTCAGGTGGCGTCGGTGGTCCTCACCGCCTTTTTTCACCTCTGGCGGATAGCCCGGCTGCGACCGTATCTCGATGTGGGGGCGCTCACCACCTTGGTCCAAGGGCTCGTAATCTCAAGATTAGACCACTGTAACGCGCTCTACGTGGGGCTGCCTTTGAGGCTGACGCGGAAAGTGGTGCAGAATGCAGCGGCCAGACTCCTAAGTGGAGTGAGAAGACACCATCACATCTCCCCTACCCTGGCCGTGTTGCATTGGCTGCCCATTCGGTTCCGTGTTGACTTCAAAGTTTTGATGCTTACGTTTAAAGCCCTAAACGGTTTAGGACCTCGATACTTGTCGGAACGCTTACTCCCACCTAGTTCTACCCGTGTCACTCGTGCGAGTCAGGAGGTGAGGTTGAGGAGCCTGACGCCGAGGGAGGCCCGGAAGGAAAAAACAAGAAACCGGGCCTTCTCGGCGGTGGCTCCTCGCCTCTGGAACAGCTTACCTCCTGAGATTCGCGCAGCTCCCTCGCTGGGTATTTTCAAGAAACAACTGAAAACATGGATGTTTAGGCAGGCCTTCCCCCTTTCCAGTTAACTCCTAATTACTCTTTTTTCTTTTTCTATTACAATATACCTTGTTTCTTGCCATCTTTGAGAAAAAACTTTATTTCTTTTTAATTATGCAAATTATGTTATGTGGTATGTTATATGTTTAATTGTTTTATAGTGTGTGTTGTAAGCCGCCTAGAGTGGTCACAATCGACCAGATAGGCGGGGTATAAATGAAATAAATAAAAATAAAATAAAAAATCTCCCCCCTTATCACAACAATACACCCATAACAAAAAACACCCTGATCACCATAATCACCCAATCTCCTGAAAAGGACAAAAAGCTGATCCCACAGCTACAAATATTCAACTACACTACACCAGAACACAGACAGAGTTCTAACTCCTGTCCTCTGAAGATGCCGGCCACAGAGACTGGTGAAACGTTAGGAAGAAAAACCTTCAGAACACGGCCAAACAGCCCGAAAAACCTACGACAACCAATTATTCTCTTGCTTTGTGTTGCTATCACTTTTCCTCCCTCTTCTGTATAGTTTAGAGTTTCAGGATTTCAAATAACTCAATAATTCTAAATAAGTCATGTACCACAACGTTAAACTAAAGACCACTGCAGAAATTCTAAGCTTCTACCAGCTGAAGTATAGAATCACTGCATATTTGTTGTGGTTGAATATAGATAATTGCATACTATCTGTGAAAGTTATGCTGACTTAAACGGGATCAGCAAGCTGAACATCAATGCAACTGTTAGTGCTACAATAATAATGTTAAAAATCCTTTTGCCATTGGAGCATTCCATCAGTTGCCACAAAAATGCTGGATGGACCATTAGGAGGGTTATAGTCATCCAGAGAGCATCTCTGTATTGGTGTCAGCCAGAGAAAACATTTTTTCTGGGCAACCATTCAGCTCAAATCACATAAGAATTCACATAATTCTTTCCCTTCCATTCTCTAGAATTGACACAAATTCTCAATATATTCAGTCTCGATGTCCCGTAATTGGTGTGAATGGCTTCTACTGGAAATTCTATCAGCCTCTGAACTTCCTCTGCATTTATTTGATGTATTAGTTTTATTTCTATCCCAACCTTCCTCCAATGCGTTTAAGGCAGCATGCAATGCCCTCCCTTCCCCTGTGGTATATCCTTACAACAATCCTGGGAGGTAGGACAGGCTGAAAGAGAGTCACTTGCCTTGCCTAGGGTTACTGAGTGAGTTTCATCACTCATTGAGGCATGGAACCTGGACGCTTCAAGTCCCAGTCCCATCACACTCATCACAACATATTGCTCACGTCTGCAGTCTGGGGTGTGAACAGTAATGGCCAATGTCACTTTCAACATCAATGGGAATATGTCAGTATGGTACCTACTGGTTCAATAAGTGAGGCCAGCATTTCAAGTAAGGCTCAGAAAATCAAAGATGGGAAGAGTTCAATGGTAGGATGCAAGATGCTTGCAGTACAGAGACATCATTGAGGCTTCCTTTTCCATTGTGGTCACAACACTCCCAGTCCTTCTTGCCTGTTGATGAAATGACCATCACGAAACATTTCCACTGGCTCAGATTACAATATAGCCTGAATCTGGCAGGAATGGCTGAGAGAATGCTCTCTACTGGACCTGTTGCCATGCAAAGAACTTGGCTGCTTCTACTTTTCCATGTGTGTTTCCAGGAAAACACTGCATTGTTACTGTTTCAAACATACTAGCTGCCTTGCTCTGCCTTCCACTGTTTACTGTGAGCCCCTGTCTGCCTGGGACTCTCCCACAGCCATGGAGATCAGATCTCCATAGCACTGCTTGTCGACACAGTCTCCCCAGTCACAAAACACTGCAAGCTCACCAAGGAGATTCAATTTCTTTGCAAACAACAGAACTGGGCTTCCTTGGTTCTGACATGCTGGCTTTCCTCAAACAGGAAAGGGAGCTTTACTAGAAGAACTCTGGAGAATTTCATTCCATCCACAGAGATTCCCAATTACTATGCAGACTGGAATACAAGTGTCCTTTGGATAAAACATTTCTTTACACTTTGTGATGCTCACAGAAATACATATATATAGGAAACCTGTCTACCAAAATGTATGTATTATAGCAGTGGTTCGTGGGTCCTCAGATGTTCTTGGACTACAACTCCCAGAAGTCCTGACCAGCACAGCTAGTGGTGAAGGTTTCTGGGGGTTTTAGTCCAAGAACATCTGGGGACCCACGGTTGGGAACCACTGTAGAGGAAGTTGTGTACAAATGAATGTCTTATTAGGGAGGGATGTTCTATATCACAATACATAAATTAGGGAACGTTGCATATTGGCAGAGACTGCAGATAAAATTGATATTAGATAAATGAATGTGTATGAAAATAAATGTCCGTGCATGCATGTGCGAAATACTGATTAATGGAGAAATGTAACAGAACAGACATTAAAGAATATACAGTAGACACAACAAACACAAACAGTAAATGTATTCCTTCCTTGGCTTGCTTTCCTGCAATTCTTCTACCTCAGAAAGCAGTACAGATTAGGAAGGCTGTACCGTGAGATTATGTTGATCACATGTATCCATTTCAGATTCATTCAAAGAAATGTTCACCATGCCGAAGTGATGGCTTAAGCAAGATGGTGCTGGTGGAGCGATTTGTCTAGTTAATTCTGATAATGAACAAGACTCTGCCATGCTAACTACTCAATAACTTCACAGTCATTTTATCTTCCTTTCTGAAAACCTGAAAGCTTTATAGAATCTCTAAGCAACCAGAATTTAGGCCCTGCCCTATCATAAGCCAGAGTGAGGCAGCCACGTCAGGTAGCACAGTGCCAGTAGAGCCATCACCATAACCCTCCAGAGCCTGTGCCACCTCCACAGTTTAATCAATTTGGTGCTGGCTATTTATAATGTACGGCTCTGAGGATGCTAAGGTATTGTGGGAGTGATGGCAAAAAGAAAAAAGAAGTGTGGTAAGTTTTGGGGGCTCCCCCCTCACATTGCCTTGATGCTGAGGACTCCTTTGGAGCCAAGCAGGACCAGATATCTCACAATACCTTGGCCTGGAGGACTCCCTCAGAGCAAGCCATTGTCAATCACCAACCAAAAAATAAGCAGGCTAAAGAAATGGTGCAGAGAAGCCTTCTCTCCATTCTTTGCTGCTGCCTTTGCAGTCTTCCTTTGCTTGCTTATTTTTATCAGAGTTGCCACTGGAAGACCAGCATCTCCATATAGTTGAGAGAGGGGCTCACTTCTCTCAGTCTGGGTGAGTTCACACCAGCCTTGGAAGGAGGAACACACAATTTGGAGAGAAAGGTCAGCAGATGAAGAACGCAACTTTATGCCTGCTCTGCCCAATCTCACCATTTTATCCCAAGCCAAGGCAAAGTATGGGAAGTGTAGCTGGAGAAAGGTGCTAGGTAAGAAAAGTTGAAGATTTCATGATTCTAGGATAAGGGAGAGGCCGCAGCTGTGAAATGAGTTAAGTGCCCCTTCCCTGTTTTTTTCAAATAATACTTTTCCCTACTTCAGGGGCAGGAATGATACACTCTACTAGGGGCTGGAGATCCAGGGGACTTCAACCCAGGTTGCAATCCCATTGTCACAGAGGAGAAAACTGAGGCTAAATTAGTGGTGCATGAATGGATCAGTTTTCTTCTGTTCTGTGGTAGTTTCATATGTTTGAATTAATAAGTTCATTCCACCTTGTTTCTGCCCTGATCTGAAGCTTTTGAAATTCACATGAAAGTTCACATACTTTTAAATGATTTCTTTACAAACCATGCATTTGTATATGCATTTGACCTTAGAATATTCATTTAATATGTGTGTTAATCTAGAGATACTTCATGCACATGTTGTGTATAATTTCTTATTTTAAAAAATTACCAGAAATAGCCCTAACTGCTCCAAATGACCTCCCCCATAATGTTCTGATGTTAAAGGTCACGTTTCACTTAAAAAAATTGCAGTGTTCATGTTGTTTATATTATAATGCTTAAAAGTAACGACTAAGAACAATAATGAGCAAAAATTATTTTGTTTTATGCTTTACTTCTGAAGCTCTGAAACACAGATATACTTAAAATATACCTACTAAAGTCAACGGGGCCTCAGTTAGTCTTGCTTAGCTAGTCATGATCAATGCCATTGGATCTTCTCAATAGCTTGGCTAAGTGGATCATATTTTTAATGTATAAAGTGCAGTGGTGGGTCTCAAAAAAACAAAAGTACTAGCATCTTTTCCATAATTAGGGTCCCCCCAAACAACCAAAAAATGCACAGTGTGGAGTTTGAATCCCCACTTGGCCATGGGAATTCACAGGGATTGGGGTTGGCACTGGTAAACCTGGTCCTTAAATAACTTACTTACCTTGAAACCCCCATTAAGTTTGCTATAAGGTGGATGTGATTTAACGGCACATAACATAATATAAAACCAAAAAATACACAAGTAAAAATCCTACTAAGGAAAACAGTGCATTGGGGGAATTGCACAAGTGGTTCTTTGCTTTTGCTCACTCTCTGTCATGTCACCGGGTGTATGATTTTTCTGCTGAACCAGGACATATGACAGAGGGCCTGCATGAGAACTGCTTACATGTGCTCATGTGACTAAGTAAACCAATAGGATTCTGTGATAGCACAGAACCTGACCACACAGCCATATAGTTATGATATATGGTTCCCTGACAGCACTGTTTGGCATGGAAAAAATACCTTGTCCACATGTGTTTCTACTTAAAATGATCCATCCTTCTCTTCTAAGAGCTGGCCCGTATCTTTCTGGCACAGGGTTAGGGCATGCAATCTTTTTGGGATGATTCATTGAGATGCAAAATATATCTTTGTTCTGCCTTTATGGACAGGTACAAGAGTTAAAATAGATTGCACTGAAGATAAGGACCTTTTAAGCACCAGCTGGATCAGACCAAATTTGACAGTGTGGACAGACGCATATTCTTCTCATTTTAAAGGACATGATTGTAGCCTACATATGCATTTTTTAAGATCGAGAGCTTTCTTAAGCCATTAAGGAAACATGAACCCAGCTATGTGCAAAAGAAAATATATGTCTTTGAAATAATAAATAAATGACTAAATGTATTGTAATTTTGCCATTCATGCAACACTTTAGTCTATAGCATTAGCAATTTACACTTGGGCCCAATAATGTCTTATCCTGTTTTTCAAAATCACTGGGGAACCCTGTTAAAATGAACTGGTTAATATAAATGAGCTCTTTCTTGCTTTTCCCAGGCAGGATGATGAGATTAATTAATCAGAACAGCTAACAATCACATGAGAGAGAAAAATCATACTGCATAAAGTAGCAGCTGCTAGACAGCAAGTTAAATGGATTTGCATAAAAAGACAAATCAAAAACGAGTTGTCATAGACTGTTAGCTTAATGACAAGAGAGGTAGCCTGCATGAAGGCTAAGTGAGATATTGGGACTGACCTGATAAAATAATTTCATTTGACAAATGATGGTTGATGATCATTAGGAGCTCAAGACTGAAAATGAGAGATAATGAGATTACAGAGTGGTTGAGTTGAAAACTGGGCATGTCTAGTACATCCTTGCTTAACAATGTTATTTTATTTATCTATCTATCTATCTATCTATCTATCTATCTATCTATCTATCTATCTATCTATCTATCTATCTATCTATCTATCTATCTATCTATCTATCTATCTATCTATCTATTATACTTATAAATAAGATCTTCAGTTGACCAGTACCTTTTCTAGCATCAGTCAAAATGCCAGAAAGCTTTATGTAAGCTTTTGAATTCTCCAGAACTTTTCATGAGGCTAGGTGGTTCATTCAAAAAAAATTAGAACAGAACAGAATAGCATAGAATAGAATAGAATAGTCATCATACTGCACTGCTGGACAGGACCCTATGGATCATTGAGTCCAACCCCTGTCAAGGAAGCACAGTGGGGAACTGAACTCCGAACCTCTGTGCCTAAACCACAGAGCTATCCAGCAGTTCATTGGTCAAATGTTGTGACTATAAAGTCTGCAGTGGAGACCCACTTAAAATGGGATTTGCACACAGAGTGAATTAGCCATTGTTTGGAATAAACAGGTATCGGATTACACCTCGCAATACATTCTGGGCCAAAGGTAGAGGTGAAAAAGAAGACATCCTCTTCCCATTTCATAAGTCATCAGAGGCTAGCCTGCATCTCAACAGGTCTGACAAAGAGTTCTGGATAACTTGAAAGCTTGCACACTTTTGTAGCATTTTGGCCCATCCTAACAAAATTGTTGCCAAATTGTGTTTGTTTGGTTTTTGTGTGTGGGGTTTTTTTTTTTACTTTTTTCTCGTGGATTACTGTGCCAGGAAACAGTTTTTCTAACCATGAAAGAGAAAGAGAGATCTGAGAGAGAGTATTCGATAATAAGAATTGAATTTGTAGCCGCTTCTCTGATGATTTCACATTGTTTCTTTCTTGTATATAGATATATTTTGATGTGCATGGTAAATGAGTGGGTTTTGATTGGCAGTGCTAAGTTAGATGTGTGCCAGGAAAGTCTTTTTAAAAAAACAGTTGGGGGGAACGGAATGTGTGTGGATGGAACTATGCTCTGATTGGCTGGTATGCTGCTTGACTATAGAGATGTTGAAATATATGCAAAGGATATGTACATGAGAAAGGGTACTATCCATCTTCCTCTTTAAGAGCTGTTGTGCACCTTTCTGGCCCATTTCGGCAAGCTCGCTAGTCAGGAGGTAACAGTCTCCAGTGGCTGCAGATTCCGAGAGAGAGTTTGAGAGAGAAAGTGGGCGGAGAATAAGGGAAGGGAAGCAGGGAGGGGAGAAGAGAGAAAATGGAATGGCACCCACGGAGGGAGAGAGGAGCGATATAAGAAAATTAATTTCACTTCTCCTGGCCTTCAGCAGACGATCAAGGAAACCGCTTAACTGACAGCTGATCAGGCTACAAGGGGCCATTTGCTGTTTGGACAGGAGGTGCACACCAAATGGCACATTGCTCCTCCCCCTGACCTCAACAGCCCCTTTGTAGCCTGGTCTACCCCACACCAAAATGGACAGGCCCTATGTTGCAACGGGAGAGCTGTGAAATAAATAAGATCTCGGCTGAGAAAGATCTGTTTTTGCGATGAAGCTGTGGAAATACAGGACATTTTTTCTGGAACTTGTGTAAAACAAGCATCCATCCACATCTGTACAGAGAATTATGTTTAAATGATAAAGAAAGAGACGAGTAAAGCGAATGAGATTTCTGTTGTATGATGAACAGTTTGTAATATCAAACTATCTTATTCTTTGGGGTTTAAATAAACCTCTTTTTTAGTTTTCAAGTCCTGTTTCCGATTTTTGGAAATAGCAGTCACAAGACTTTATACCACACATGCTGCTGGCCAACAGTGGGGTACATAGTCAAGGCTGTGTCTCCAAAACAACATAGGCTCTGTGTGCTTCACCAAAAGTGTTCTTACTCTTTAGAAAAGGGTAGTGTAAATTCAGCCCTTACTTGTGGCAGAGTTTAAGCAGCAGTGGAAAGGGAAGAAAGGGTGCTTTATTTGGTAAAAGGGCTATTACAGGGAAAGATGTCTGTGTTTATGTGGTGACTCCAAATTTAGCGGAGGTAAGCTGAGTGCCACAACTTAAAATATTAAAATATTGCCCTTTTATTTCAACCTTCTCCTGCCTGGAGACTTTCAGTTATGTGGGATGACAACTCCCATCCTCTCCAGACAGATGATGGGGATTGTAGTCTAGCATGGAAGGTTTCTGCTTTATCTTATTGGACGAATAACACTCTGGTTTCCTTGCCAGATTTGCCGCAGGTTAATGTGAACTTTTCTGTATTGCATCCTGGCATTTAAATGACTGCCCTGGTTCACATAGAAATGTTTAATTATCCCAGGAAGGTATATTTCAAGTGTCAACACAGCCCTCTGCTCCCTCACCCTTCTCTGTGATTATTGCCACTTTATTACCCACTCCTTTTGCTAACATGCAAATTTCTTCTTCTTTTTTAATGTTTAGCAAGTGAAATAGTGCTGAACTAACCAGACAGAGTAAGCATTTGAATTAGTGCTGTATCAGTTTGGTGCTGTATCAGTTTAAAAATACAGTCTACAAATTTCATTGCAGTTGTAGTCTTTACCAGTGCAAGCAGAAGACAGATAACAAGAGTAGGGTTCACACACAGAGACACCCAACTTGCCCTACTTAGTGCATCATCAGGAATGTAGTCTGGATATGCCCAGCAATGGCTGGAAAGGACCAACACAGCTGGTCACATAAGCCAAAAGCAGGCTCAAGTAACGCAAGTGGGAATGCTACCAAAAACACAATTCCTGCTGGCCAAACAAAATACACTGCATTCTCAGTGATTTGATCTACTTGCGATTAGTGCTGATGTTGGGTAGTTGACCAAATAAATATCAAAGGAACAGTGAGAAACATGGTACAAGCACAGGGACAAATAACTATCTAGTTGCTCTGTAAAGAAAATTGCAGTTCCTGATTGAAAAGTATGGTGGCGGAAACAGTGTCAAATGAGCACTCTAAATGTAATTTTAACTGTATCTAAAAACACTTAGGCTGGGTGCAGCCTTTGTTTAAACGTTTGCCAGAATACAAATATAGAGATAATGCTACGTTATCCTGTAATGAGTCAATGCTGCATAGCTTTTTCCTAACCCAGACCTTTTATTACATATAGCATTAGCAGCTGCCAATTCCAATCTTTGAACTAGAACTAAATTAGAAGCCCTCAAGAGAGAAAGTGAGAGGTACGTGGACAGACAGGCAGAAAACCTTCTAGCTGGTGAATCAGCATCAAAGCCTAGGAACAAACCAATTCCTAGTGTGGGCAAAAGGTCCTCTTAGATGTTCTAGGCCAGGGTGACTATGATCTCAGATGAGATCAGGTGTCCAATGTAGTGTGTTGAAATCCAGGGTAGCCTGGTGGTACCCCAGCCTGTTAAAACCAGATGATCAATCAGCATGATTTAGAAAGCATGCACATTTTCTGCAGTAACATTTACCGAGCCGCTGCAGAAAGCTGAGTCCATTCACACCATTTACACTTCTAATGTCCAGTGCTTCAAACTCATAACAATTCATATATTAGAAAGAGAACTATATGGAACCAGTATATCCCTTAGGTCTGTTTCGCCCACATTCTCGTAACTGTGACCATTTTTCACACACTTCTCTTAAATGAGCTTCAGCCAGAAGAGGCTGTTAAATCAGGGAGACAGCAAATGTGCAGACACCATGGACGACATGAGAAATATTCCCTACATGTGGTTTTCTTTCATCTCTGGTGATACTGTCAACATACTCAAGATTACTGGAACCAGGAGACAGATGTTCCAATTTCACTGACAAGTTTCAGACCAAATTTGATCTATTAGCTATATTCGTGAACTTGTTAGAAAAAGGGTAATTCAGCTCCAGTTAAATTGCTTTTGCTTCATCTGTTCATCACAGGAACAAAAACTGTTCTTCCCCAGCACTCCAAGTTGCATTAATGCTATCAATAACAGAGTAGCTTATTATAATTCAAAACAAGTGAATTGATGGATAAAGTGTGAAGAAAATATAGACTAGGGATCTTTCTTTAGTAACTGAGAACTAAAAATAGATTCAGTTTAATACCTGTTGGAATGCTTATTACAGGTATATCATACCGGAATAAAGTGGCTGAAATACTGTTGTGCAACACTGTGCCACATAAGACTAATGATATCATCAGCCATTTTTTGTTTTGTTTTTAATTAAAAATTTCCAATCCCTTAGTCTTAAAGTTTCCAAGGCTCCCTTGGGATCCCTTTTGTCCCAGGGAAGCCTTTGGGAGCTACAGGATGGGGGAAGGCATTAATATCCAGGAACAGATGCCGTCTGGATGGCTTTACTGGTGCAATTGGAAATTAAAGACTTCCCCCAGTCTGCAGTCCCCACTAGCAATTTGGACAGGGTGTGTGGAACAGAAACTTTTCATTTCCGAACAATGGTCATAGCTGATGACATCGTCAGCCTTACATGGCATACAGTTGTGCAAGAGATTTTAGCCATAATATGTTTGTTTGTTCTATAAATTCTGGAGACAATAGTTACTGGCAACAATTGTAGCTGATCAACCCTCTGTAGTGTACATGTTAAGCCTTTATCTTATGACTCTTTCTTTCCCTACTGAGTCTGTATATCTCTTTATCATTCTGCAAGACAGTGGCCTAAATCCAGTTGTGTAGTTACACAAAAAGTAAAACTTTTGGAATCAAATTGTCATAAGCTACAAAATCTCCATAGGCATTGTCTATATAGCACATCAAGTCATGCGACATGAGATGCAACAAATAATGCCCATGGAGATTTCTTAACTATGGGAATTCACATGCAAAACTTGCACCTACTGTGCAACTGCCCAACAGGATTTGAGCCTCTGTGTGTGTGTGCGTGCGTGTGTGTGTGTGTGTGTGTGTGTGTGTGTGTCTGTCTGTCTGTCTGTCTAGTCATTCATTCATCCTTTCATAAAGGGACTTAAATCTAGTGGAAGCTCCTGCTAGAAGAAGGAGAAGGTGACAGGGTCCCTCTAGAACAGTGTGAGGGATGGGTGGATTTAAAATGAAAGGAGACTTGGTGCAAATTGCCCCCTCCTCCACTTCCTCCCGTAGAATGGCTCACAGCCATACACATTTGTACATCTGAATCATACCCAAAGAGAGCTGCTGAGAAGATGGAAGAGAAATTCCTCCGCCACCATTTCCTGCATTCAGTTTCTATAGTTCAACGTGGTCGGTCACGGCAAATGGTCTGAACGACTTAAGTTCAGTCTTTGTTCATGGCTTAGAATAAATTCTCATAGCTTGTCTTAGAGGGAAATATCCGTCCACTACATTGCTTGTAATTTTGTAAACCTAATTTCTCCATATTGTGAACTAACATTTCACGTGTTCAAAAAGATAAGCATCTGCATACATTCTTCTATTTCTAAAATTCCTCTCATCAGTTAAAATACTTGGAGTTTAAAATCCTTTTGAAAGGAATTTTACTAAACAGAGAAATGAATTTGTGAGTTAGCTAGTTAGTTAGTATGCCAATATGTGTGCCAGTTAATAGCTGGTAAGCTAGCATAACTATATGCCAGTATTTCTATATCTGTATGACAATATTACTATTACAGTAAGTAATATGAAAGGGTTTGATGGTCTTCAATAAATTCACACAAAATGAAAAGTCGGATGCAAAAGGAGATTTCCAGTCACAGAGTTTATAGATGATGAGTAGTGCCTGCACTTCAGTGTTTACGACTACACATTATTCTATGCAGGGAAGGTTTTGCTCTTGGAAGATCCAAAGGTGGCAGGTGTGCACTTTATATTAAGCCACAAATTCAGCTATGAAGCTCAACTGGATGGCTTTCAGCAAGTCACCACATCTCAGCCAAGCCTGTCTACCTAGATCGGACAGAGAGTTTCCCAGGCACTAACATATGGTAGATTATAGGCACAAAATAAAAGCAAAAAATGCATCCCATTCCTGAAGGATTTAGAAGCAGACAAGTAGGAGCTGCAATAAAATGTTACAGCCTGCAGTGAACCTGTCCAGGGTTCCAGCCAACCAAAACTTCCCTTCTGCCACTCCACCCTTTTTTCCATCTCCCCCTCACAACAGTGAAGTCGTATTCTCTGCTCACTGTCGAATTCCTCACTAGGATGTATCTGGGTGTGAACAGAGCTTGGAAAAGTTACTTTTCAGGCTACATGTTCTCTAATCCCCACAGCTAGTGTGACCAGTAGCCATGTTGGCTGAGAGATTCTGGGAACTATAATCCAAACTGTAATTTTGTCCAAGCCATGTGTGTGTGCACAGACATGCACACGCACATATGCGTGTGACATGCATGCAGATACATACACACAGAGAATTACTCTAATTTTTCCCCCCTTAAAGCTTTCTGTGCTTCTGCAAGCCTTGGGAGTTCCCCAAGCCCTGCTACTACCCCTTTTTTGTGTGAATAATGTTGGTTTGGCTGCATAAAAACTGGTGCTTCTAAACTGAGGTTGCTTGCTCTAAGTATGGAGGGTGACTGCATGGAAGTCTAGCCTCCAAGCCTTATATTTTAAAGACTCCACATGTGGTTTTTCCATATGCCGATCCATGTAATATATACTAATTAGCTCCTTCCCTGTGTCAGCACTCCCATATCATTGTAGCAATAATGTGATGGTGATTAATATAAAATGATTCCCTTTCTCATTTTCTGTCTAAAATTCTACAGTCTGCTTACTAGGCTTAAATTTGGTTGCAAAGAAAGAAAGAAAGAAAGAAAGAAAGAAAGAAAGAAAGCTTCAAATGTGAGCCACACAGAACTTGAAAATCCTAAATCAAGATAGATACAAAGACTGTTTGTGTGGAACTTCAAGGATTCTAACACAGTTTTATTTTTTTTATTTTTGGCAGGAAGCAAGGTCTTGTGATAACCATGGTGACGCAACATCTATGTACACAAATGCCTCAGGCAAAGAAAAAAGTATCTAAGTGCATCAGCAAAAGTGGGGGGGGGGATCTCTTTTGAGAAACTGAACTGTAATTGGACAGATACAAGACTGAAGAAACGAATCCTTTTCATAAACGAAGGGAAGATGGCAAATAAACGAAAGCTTTGCACAAAGTGGCAGAAAGTATTACTTTTATTTTGTGTAGATACAGACAGAAAAAAAAGCTTGACAATGTATTTGGAATACTTTTTTTAATGGTCAGAAATTAGTTGTACAGTTGTCCTGGCAGAGAAGCAGCAAACTATATTTAATATCCCACTGTCTAAGTACATTTAATCCAACATAGGGCACTATTCTTGCAAAGTCATTATATGATATTACTAGGCTGACCTAAGACATTTTGTTGTCGAGGTAAACAAGAAGTTGGTGCCTGCGTCCATTCCACATAGGCTGAATGGATTGGCAATTTAATCTTAGCTCGACACCGCCAGTGAGACTATGCCCTCTGTCATACCCAAAGACACCAGACTAGTTTAGGGATGCAGGTTGGATCATGTTGTACAAACTGTTTTGTCCTCCAAGAGGAAGGAATAGCCACAGGAGAAATAGCCTTCCAACGCCTATTGCCTCAGGCAGTTGCCTCACTCTGCCCAATGGCAGGACTGGCCCAGGACATTACATAACTGTTGTTGGAGGGTTTGTCACCAAATCAGTTTCTTAGAACAACGTGCCTCACAGCACTTCAACTTGCACAGCAATGGCAATAGATGATGGTAATCCCAGGTATGATACTGTGGAGGTTTTCCAACCTACTTAAGAAAAGAAAAAAAAGGAAAGGCTGGTTAGCATTGCATTGAGGTTCTGCTGAGTGGAAAGTCCCAGCAGAGTAGTAATGCAGGATGATGCCACTCGTGCAAGATTTGCCATTGTGCAAGTGGGAACCCACATCAAGAAAACCCATCCTCTGCTTGCCAGCAGTGATGCTTGCACAGGAGGTAGGAGGCGGATGTGTTGCCATGCGGGAGGGATGTTCCACTTATCAGAAGCTCAACAATGCTTGTTTTTAAACAATTAACCAGCAACTTTGCCAATATCTCACTGGACTTTTTTTTTAAAAAATCAGTGATGCTATTAGCAAGGAAATTAAGAAATCGTGGAGGCAGGAGAAGAGAAGCTGTAAGAAAATAACAAGATATCAAGCTAGTAAAAGCTGGGGGCAATGTACAGAGGGGCGTTTCCCCATCAATGCAGCAGCAACATTGTTTCCCTACTTTCCTGAATTATAGCCCCAAAATGAAAAATTTAAAAAGCTTGGAGTAGGAGATGACTTTAATGTGGTGGGTCTGAAAGCTCCATTCAGTTCTGATACTCCAAGAACCCAAACCGTATGAAGGAGTAAACACACTCCTTTTCATTTTTTGCATGCTGAGCTAAAATTCCTGCGTGCAGAATCCTTTAGTGTCAAGTGTCCTGATTGGTGGATCACCAGATCATTTATATTAATTAATTAATTAAATTATAAATTATTTTTATCCCCACCTTTTTCCTAAAAAGGACCCAAGGCGGCTTTTAGATTAGATTAGATTAGGCATCCTTCAGTCTCGAGAGACAATGGTAACATGCTCTGTATGGTGGACTTGGAACAGCATCTAGTGTGGCTGAGAAGGCCAATTCGAGAGTGACAATCCCTTCCACACTGAAGAAAAATACAATCTGTCCCCTGTCCAGCTCTCTGGTTTTGCTGGTTTCGGGACTGCTCTTTGCCTTGGCCTGCTGGACAAGTGTCTCTTCAAAATGGGAGAGGCCATGATGCACCGCCTGCCTCCAGGCTGAACGCTCAGATGTCAAGGTTTCCCATCTGTTGAGGTCCATTCCTAAGGCCTTCAGATCCCGCTTGCAGATATCCTTGTATGGCAGCTGTGGTCTCCCTCTGGGGCGATTTCCCTGCACTAATTCTCCATACAGGAGATCTTTAGGAATCTGACCATCAGCCATTCTCACGACATGCCCAAGCCAACGTAGACATCGCTGTTTTAGTAATGTATACATGCTAAAAATTCCAGCTTGTTCTAGGACTACTCTATTTGGAACTTTGTCCTGCCAGGTGATACCAAAAATGCGTCGGAGACAACGCATATGGAACGTGTTCAGCTTCCTCTCCTGCTGTGCACAAAGGGTCCAGGACTCATTGCAGTACAGGAGTGTGCTCAGGACACAGGCTCTATAGACCTGGATCTTGGTATATGCGGTCAGCTTCTTATTAAGCCATACTCTCTTTGTGAGTCTAGAGAACATGGTAGCTGCTTTGCCACTGCGTTTATCCAGCTCGACATCTAGAGAGAGAGTGTCAGAGATCGTTGAGCCAAGGTACACAAAGTCATGAACAACCTCCAATTCTTGCGTGGAGATGGTAATAGAGGGAGGTGAGTCCACGCCCTGGCCCATGACTTGTGTTTTCTTCAGGCTGATTGTTAGTCCAAAGTCTTGGCAGGCCTTGCTAAAACGATTCATGTGTTGTTGGAGGTCTTCAGCAGAGTGGGCAACAATGGCTGCATCATCGGCGAAGAAGAAGTCCCGCATGCATTTCAGTTGGACTTTGGTCTTCGCTCTCAATCTAGAGAGATTAAAGAGCATTCCATCTGGTCTAGTCCGGATATAGACACCTTCTGTTGCAGTTCCAAAGGTGTGCTTCAACATGAGAGCAAAAAAGATCCCAAACAGGGTCGGCGCGAGGACACAGCCCTGTTTCACTCCGCTTCGGATGTCAAAGGGATCTGATGTTGAGCCATCAAAAACTACAGTGTCCTTCATTTCCTCATGAAAGGACCTGATGATGTTAAGGAGTCGAGGTGGACATCCAATCTTGGGAAGTATTTTAAAAAGGCCATCCCTGCTAACCAAATCAAAGGCCTTTGTGAGATCTATGAAGGCCACAAAGAGTGGCTGTCGTTGTTCCCTACATTTCTCCTGCAGCTGAGGGAGAATACCATGTCAGTGGTGGATCTATTAGCTCAAAATCCACACTGTGATTCTGGATAGACTCTGTCTGCAAGCACCTGGAGTCTCTTCAGCACAACACGGGCAAGCAGCTTCCCTACAACGCTGAGAAGAGAGATGCCACGGTAGTTATTGCAGTCGCCCCTCTCTCCTTTGTTCTTATACAATGTGACGATGTTTGCATCCTTCATGTCCTGTGGTACTCCACCTTCCCTCCAGCAAAGACAAAAGACTTCATACAGCTCGGTGGTGATGATCTCTTTACAGCACTTCAGCACTTCAACAGGGATGTTATCCTTCCCAGCTGCCTTGCCGGAGGCGAGGGAATCCAAGGCCGCTGTTATTTCTGCTAAAGTTGGTTTGCTGTCCAACTCTTCCAAGACAGGCAGACACTCGATGTTATTTAATGCCTCTTCGGTTACTACATTCTCTCTGGAATATAGCTCAGAGTAGTGCTGCACCCAACGTTCCATCTGCTGTGCTCGGTCTTGGATGATCACACCTGTAGCAGACTTCAAGGGAGCAGATTTCTTCTGTATTGGACCTAAAGCCTGCTTGATACCGTCATACATTCCCTTGATGTTACCTGTGTCCGCTGCTATCTGCATCTGAGAGCAGAGCTGAAGCCAATAATCGTTGGAACATCTCCTGGCAGCCTGTTGGACTTTGCTACGAGCAAGTCGAAGAGCCTGCAAGTTGTACTCACTAGGACAGGCTTTGTATGCTGCTAGAGCTCTCCTCTTATCCTCGATGGCTGGCATCAACTCCTCCAAATGGGCTTTGAACCAGTCTGCCGTCTTTTTGGTCTTCTTGCCAAATGTGGACAAGGTGGTGTTATAAACAGCGTTCTTGAAATGTTCCCATCATTCAAGTGCATTTGCATCAGCCGGGTCTGGAAGGGTTTCCTCAAGCGCTTGGGCAAATTCCTCCACTTTTCTTTGATTGCGAGTCTTGCTGATGTCAATACGTGGTCTTCCTTCCTTTTTCATGTGATACAATCTCTTTGTTCGCAGTTTTACTCTACTACACACCAGGGAGTGATCAGTATCGCAATCAGCACTCTGGTAACTGTGTGTGATCGTAATGCTAGGAAGGCTAGAGCGTCTAGTGAGGATGAAATTGAGCTGATGCCAATGCTTTGATCTTGGATGTCTCCAGGAAACTCTGTGTTGAAGCTTCGTATTAAAGAACGTGTTGCTGACACAAAGACCATAATAACAGCAAAACTCCAGCAAGCAGCAGCAAGGCGGCTTACAGTACTCTAATTTAATACTTTTAAAATGGCAACAATAATAAAGTACGGCCCACCAACCTGTCATCTATCCACCCTGGAATAAAGTAATAGATTCTATGAGCTGTAAGCAGCATTTTGGGAAGGAAGATGTTCTGCACAGAAAATAAAACACAGAGCCTGAAAATGGTTAACCGGGAATGGAGATGTAAATGCTGGCTCCCACAATACCTTTTCGACAGCTTCTGCAGCAATACAAGTGCAGAGTGTGTTATAACGAGCACTTGTTCACTGAGCAGAAAAGAGTTCTTGTCAAGATCCTGACTACTGCAATTGCGATCAAAAGTCTACTTTATATAGTTAAAGAAATACCTGCTTCCAACTCATGTGTCAAGCAGCCCTGTTCGCTTACAGCTGAGCGCACCCCACAAAAAAGCCTTTGCAACAGAGTTTAGTGTGGTGTGACAGTAGCTTCTGAAAAGTGCATGAAGAAATGACCCTTTCCTTTTAAAAATGCACACAGATGGAGACTCTTGTGTCATTTAGAAGGCTGGGGAATTGTTACAAACAAATAACTTCTTACAGTGAATTCTCCCCCCCCCCCCCACACACACACAATAACAATTATACATGTGTTGCATTTATGACTGCACATAGGAAAACTTCCCTTCTTTTTATGGTGTAACCTAAGCAATTTGTAGCATATACATGTACGGTTATAGTCTGTCATTGTTACGTGCTGCCAAGTCCAAAACAACGTACAGTATAGTGACCCTAATAGGGCATTCAAGATAAGTAAGATTTTAAAGGAATGGTTTTATCAGTTCCACACTCTCGGTCAATTTCCATGGCTGAGTAGGGAATTCAAAACCAGGACCCCTGAGTCCTAGTCCATCACTCTACCCACTGAACTACGCTGCAAAACAACTTGTTGCATATACACTTACAGATATAGTCTAGTATGTGTTAATCATGTTGAATAACTGCTACACACTCTCTGGATAAGTTGTGCATCACAGTTGGTACAGAAATATAAATGAGCGAGTGACTGTGAAATTGAGAAATAATCAAAGAAGACCTTCATAGCTAAACAGTCTGAAATCAATCCGCAAGTATGGAATATTCATTTCCCCTGGAACATACTCTGCACCACACAGGTTCCATTCTGGTCAAAAGAATTTAATAAAATACTGGAGTAACTTGTTGTAATGTTTTCAGCAGTGAACCTGCATCTACTTCTTATGACTAGAAAAGTCCAGATGGAAGATTCCTTGAATAATTACCAGAACTGTGGGAACGGTCTTGTTCACACAAGAGGTGAAGCTATCTGGAAGGAGGGAGTTCCTTTAAGCCAATATGTTTTCAGCATCATCTCTACAGCAGAAATAGTTATTGGGCAAGCATGGATAATTTAACCATAGCTGGATTAGATAATAATATTGCACTGTTGAGGAGTATTCACAGTTACTTGAGAAAACTGTAATCTTTTGCTAGAGATTGATAGATGGGGTAATCTAGCCATATTTTGCTGGAGAGAGAGTTATTTGTTTATTATTTCCTTCTCCCTCAGGTTTTTGAGGGGAGGGATTATTTGTTTTATTTCTCTAGCATCTTTTGTTTCGTTGCTGGACTTAAGGCAGTAATTAAACCCATTTAAAGCACAGCAAGGGAAAAAGCAGAGAAGAAAAGAGAAGTGTACAACACCTTTCACTAAAAGACAGTTCTTCAACATGCAGTTAGTGGGCCAAATCCTGTCTACATGAAAAGATCTTTGCCTGCCAATAGGAGATCAAGAAAGGGGCATGCCTAGTTTCCCTTGATAAGGAGTTCCACAGCCTGGGAGCAACCACTGAGAAGAATTTCTATGCTTGGTAATTTATTTCTTCCAGTGCTTTTAGAGCAGCTTGCACTTTACTTTCTAGAATTACAGGTTCTTCATCATGGTATTCATTTTCAAAGGAATCTATCATCCTTTTTATTGGTTATTTTATTGTTGATTTTTATTGTTGATTTACAGTTTATTGCACTGGGAAGTAGTAATAGTAAAACCACTCCTTAAATATCTTACATATCATGCAAATCCTATTGGAATCACCATAAGTTCAATGCAACATGTTATGACATAACAACACAAGATCATAACCAGCACCCTGAAACAGATAGGTAATTGCGAAGCTGTGATACCAACAAGTTACATTTTTCTTAAAATCTTGATTAGGCCAATCCAAAGGTCGCAAAATATGCAAGCCTTCAAGTTATCCAAAACACTCGATTTGGCTAGAAGGTGGCAAACTGGAGGGTGGGGGTGGGGGCTGTGCCAAATCCAGCTTTTAAGGGATTCTTGGGCAAGGCTTCTCTTATCGCCATTGTCTGCAGATGCTTCTTGCTCATAATTTTTGATTGCTTGCACAGCAGACAACTGGTGAACAAAGAAGCTCTGACAACTACCAATCCTCCCCCTCACCAGAGCTGCTCGCTCGCTCACCCCCTCTAAGTCAGAACAAGAGTGGATGAACAAAGAAATCACAGTGCCAAAAAGTGGGAAGCAGGTTGAAAAGGCTCTTTTTAGTGGTCCCCTAGTGAGGGGTGGACTCTTGGTAGGTGCCCGCCTATGGCAACCTTGGAAAGAAGGAAAAAGGCGGAGCGTGAGGAAGTCATAACATTTGCACTTAGTTGCAGAGTTAAAATGGACATAGGAAGTTGCTAACATTGAAATGAGGCTCCAGTTCTCATGGCGATCATTTCTAGTTTTCCTCTCTAGATCTCCTGGGGGTTAAGAAACAAGTTACAGCAGATCTTGGTGGTATCTACATTTGTTCCCATTGCTATGTGAAAACACAAAGATTGGTGGAAGGACGAAATAGAAATAGGTTAAACAACTTTTGTGTTAATAAAGCTGGAAATCACATTAGACAGTGCACTAGGTTTGGAAAAACACCAAGTCAACAGAGACTTGGTTGCTAGAGGGATTGTATCCTTGACAAATAAACTCCCAGCTTTAAGCAATATAAAATGATCTCCCGGTATAAGAAAACTGTATGCAGTAAAAAATGGAAGATCCCACAGCTGAATGATTACGTCTGGTATTCTCCAAGTCACATGAAAAGCAAAGGCGGCTGCACTGGCTATAAAAAGAACTGGACATTCTGTACTGGGACGATACTTTTTAAAAGAAAACTTTTGGCTGTATTGCGAGGGCTAATGGGTGTTGCAGCCCAACAGTATCTACAAGGCTGCCGACACCTGATCTGAAACTCACCATCATCTTTCTAAGGAAAGGGCTGTACCCTATGTGGTCAATTGCATGCTTTTCAGTCAGAAACCTGCAAGTTAATCTCCTGTCATGTAAGACTAGGAAGACTCCTTGCTCAAACCATGGAGAAATGTCACCGACCAGTGTTGTAGACCAGTGGTCCCCAACCTTGGGCCTCCAGATGTTCTTGGACTTCAACTCCCAGAAATCCTGGCCAGCAGAGGTGGTGGTGAAGGCTTCTGGGAGTTGTAGTCCAAGAACATCTGGAGGCCCAAGGTTGGAGAACACTGTTGTAGACCATGTTGAACTACAAGTTGGGGGCCAGTTTCCTGCCACAGCAGAAGACTACTTTCTGTGTTCGTAGCTGAAATTACTTTGTCTCAAGGTACAAAATGAAAATGCTGAACTGGCAGTTTCTGGTGGGAATGGGAATGACCTTCTGCTGCCCCCTCCTGGAATATTGAAAAAAAAATCTCTGGAGACAGCTCAAGCTCAGTTATGCTTTTCACATTGCTAAGGCACATCTTATTCTGGTTTTGTTTTGCTCCATACGGCTTCCAGGGAATAGAAGAATTGCTTCCAGGTTGTTTCAGATCCTCTGAAGCTGCAGGCCATGATAAAATAGCCATGTTAATAATTATTTTATTATTTTTGTTATTCATTTTTGTTTTTGTGGGTTAATTTAAGTTCATAGTGTTTATAAGTGATTTATAATGTTTAGTGTATGTTTATTTTTCTGTACTATTTGATGTTATTTTATTTTGGTTTGTTGATTTCAATTATTTTCTGTTGTGAACCACCCAGAGTTGCCTTGGTAGCCAGGTGGGCGCTACAGAAATCAAATTAATGATGATGATGATGATGCCCTTCTCTGAGCTTTACTATAAGATTTCATTTGCAGAAGTTTGGCTTTAACTTGCTGGTTCTGGCTGGCCAGCTACAGGGTTAAATATGCAAATATCAATGAGAAGATTTGAGTCAATCTGGAGTTACCATCCAGGTATTGGTCACAGGTATGTCTTTCTTCCTTCAGGAACTTTGGAGAAGCTTCTGCAAGGCTCTTACGCAGCTCTACTATCAGTAAGCCAATCTTACATGTTGCTCTCCAGATGCGTTGAGAATACTACTCTATCATCGCAAGTTAATTTGGTGACGGAAGATGTAGTCCACCACATTTAGAGACACCAGGCTTCAGAAAGCTGAACTAAAGCCATACATGTCCCTTATGCCTCAATAGTTTTGATTGACCAACAGTGGTTTGTATTTGAAGACACCTTTCTCTTTGTAAACCACAGGTGGTGGGACTCTTTCCTTCTAGATGGTTTGGCCTATAGCGTTATCATCCTCAGGGATAATGGGAGTTGCAGTCTAAAGCATCTGGAGGGCCAATTTTCCCCCATACCCCTCATAAATCGCAATCCCTGTTCTTTGTATTTGGGGGAATCTCAGTAACAATTATGTCTATATCCTGTTCAATATTTACACATTGGGATGAAAGCTACCATGGCATTCTGACCAGGTCACAAAACTGCCTGTGGCCAGCACCATGCCAGATTGCTGTGGCAGCTCCCACAGCTCGAGCTCTGCACATATAAATATGGAACAGTGTGCTGGCCTTCATGTTTAATTAGGCCACACTTTTATTAGCTATGGCATCCATGAATTTGGGAGGGTGTGTGTCCGGGACTACCCGCCTAGTGGGGGGTGATCAAGATGACTGGGAACAAGAGTCTGTACACCTATGTACAGGATGAACAACTCTGTACACCTATGACCAGGATTTACCACCTATCAGCATTATCTCAGCTCCTCATAGTGAGTTGGCCTCTGATCTTCATCTCCCCAAAGAATCCCACCAAGGTCAGGTATAAAAAAATCAAACCTGACACATCCCTTGCTTAGGGTCCCTCCTACGCTACCCAAGCACCAGCAACTAAAGACACCGATTTCTATCTGCCTTCCCAGGCTCTCTAGAAGTTCAGCCTTCCACCAAGAAATTGATGCACCTTATCTCTAGTGCACAACAAAACAAATGCAAGCACAGGGCCATTCAGTCACTTCACCATTTGTCCCACAATGCCAAACCTTCTTATTTTCATGACCTTGCAGGCCACTCTTGTCAACAAGCTCATGTCCCTGTCTTCCTCTTAATGTGATTATTTTTTGTCCTGTAACTTAGAACAAAGGTGGGGAACTGTGGCCCTGCAGACGTTTTTGGCTTTGCACCTCCCATTAGTCCTAAGCAGGACAGGCAATAGTGAAGGGTTACGCAAACAGTGGCTAGTGGTTCTACATCACAAAGCCCCTGCAAAATTGGACTAAGCCATGGTATAGTAAATGTGGCATGAATTAATGGCTACCTACAAGGTAACTTAATCACAAGACCAGATGAACAATGTACAAAAATGTATTTTCCTCACACTGCTACTGTGCCAGTTCAATCCCATCAGCGGGCACATAAGTGGAAGAGGAATAATTCCACATCCCACCAGACAAATAATCTCATTACAATCCTAAAAAACAAACACTCTTCTCTGAATTTAAGGATGGTAACAGAGCCAAATCAGGGAACAAAAAAGCAGAAAATATGGGCTCTATGCTTACCTCTAATATTGATTTTTACCATTCTCTTGAAAAGACATTGATATGTTTTGTACACTTGAAGCTCCGAGATTGTGCAGGAATGCCTTTTTTTAAGAAACGGAGCCATCTGGGGCTAGGGAGGTAGCTATAACTCATATAGTCTTCTTCCTCATAGCATCCTCAGTGCAGAATTGTTTGCCTACACCTTCACTCAATGTACTTGACTGTGGTCTTCTTCTGTCCACCAGCTGCAGCTCTGTGCTGCCTTCCTTTCCAGCTTACACTCTGTCCAGGCAAGATTTGGGCAAGAGATGCAAAGTGAGTCAAATAAGAGATAACACTAGGAATGAACTAATTAGTGTTTTTGAACTCCCATCTTCCAGAATTCTCCAAGAATTCTCCAGGGAGAATTCCACAATTTGCAGCCCACAGACCCACACCTACAGACACCTCTGAACACCTATTTTTTGCTCATCTGGAGAAGGATCCAACTTCGAGGTTGCATGGTCTCCTTCAGTTGTAGTTCCTGTTATTAATGTACAAAAAAGGGAAGCTGCTTCCTGTGTGACATAAGTCTTTGGGCGGTGCCTTCCATAGAGCTTAAAGGGTAATGAAAGTTGTGTTTTTTTTAAAGCATGAGAGGCACATCCCTAGATAACAGTGTAGAAGGCAGTCTAGGACAGACTGGAACAGAAGTGGGAAAAGTTTATTTATTTATTTTTATATGACCCGACTAGCGCAAAACACTATTCTGAGCAGTTTACAACATGATAAAATAGGCAAACAAGGACAATAAAATGATAAATAAACCCAATCAGAAAAATAAAACAACATACCACAAGAGGCCTAATTTCCAAATAGAAGGCAGAGGATGAGGCGTAAGAATCAGGTAGATTTGCATTGAAAGGCTTTTTTGAACAGTAACATTTTCAGTAGCCTTCTAAATGTTGGAGAGAGGGGGCCAGGTGCAGCTCAACCAGAAAGCTGATTCCAGAGAGTTGGTGCCACAGCGGAGAAGGCCGAGCTTCTTGTAGATTATTTCCTGGCCTCCTTTGGAGGGGTCACCTGGAGGAGCATTGCCTGTGAGGATCTGGTGAAGTGGGTAGGCGACCTTGGAAAAAGGTACTCTGACAAGTAATGTTTTGGACTGCAATGCTCAGACACACACCCCCGCCCCCCGCAGCCAGCATGGCCATTGGTTACACACTGCAAGGGGTTTAGGGAATTATAGTCCCAAAATTTAATTTTCACAAGCTTTGGACTAGAGGATTTACCCTCCTTTAATGCTCAGTTCCAACAGACAAGGATGAATGCCTTTCAATATTAGCAGCTTTCAGTTACGACAGACAAAAGAATGAGACAAAGTTCATTTGAACAAAGGTTTTATGAAGAAAAAATTAAAAGAACAGGCAAGCAGAGGTTTTCACTCTTATAAAAAAAAGCTAAATTATACTTCAAAACCAACATACTCAGCAAGACCATACATTTCTTAAGAGAAACATACCCTTGCTCAACAGCTTGCTAAAATATGTGATCTCACATAGCCAGCTGTCAAACCCATACCTCGGAAGACCAAAATGATTTATTTCCCACTGTCTAAGGTTCTGTGCTATGTTTCTCCACAGGTGCTTAAATCATCTCTTGTCTTTCACAGCTAGCAAAGTACAATCCAATGCCTCCAAATTTGGTTGCCACTCACATTTGAGGGAGTCAAAGGTATTATTAACCTTTATGTATACTCCCTCTGGTCCTGTCCTTTTCAAGTTTAATCCCTCTGGGGAACATTTTTCATGCTGACTAGTTTATTTATTTTATTTATTTATTATTAGATTTCTATCCCGCCCTTCTAGACAAGAGTCTACTCAGGGCGGCTCACAATATATTGTGCAGAAAACGGATTTAAAAACAACAATTAAAATCTACAATAATAATATAATCAAGATGGGAAGATAACAACAAAAAACCAAGAAAAGTGGAAATCAAGTATTGGCAGGAGGGAAGGCCTGCCTGAAGAGCCAAGTTTTAATTGGCTCTTGAAAACACCCAGCGAGGGTGCCAGGCAGATATCTGGCGGCAAGCTGTTTCAAAGACTAGTCTGTTTCTAAGCATCTTCCAATGACCTGCAAGTATGCTGATGGACAGAGTGAGGAACTCTTCCCATCCCCCAACCCAATGTCCTAGCCTACATCCCTCTTTATCTCCCTGCCCACCCCCAGCATGGCCAATGGTTAAGGCTAGAGAGTAAAACATCTTGAAGGCTGCAGGTTCCTCACTCCTGTTGCATGTTATACCATCAGGCCACCTATGGGACGCTAGTCGGGCCGCTACATTGTCCATATGAGCCAAAGATACTCCCCCGCTTAGAACATGTTCAGCGCATTCCTGTGTCTGTCTATTGCTGGGGAAGTTCAACAGTACTATGCAATCGGACTTCCAGAAAATATGCATCCATCATGAACTGATCTTCTCATTGACGGATCCCTGGAGTTTAAAAACCAGTGTTTTCATCCAGTACAGTTTACATATTCCAGTGGTAACATTTTATTCTGTTTACTGCAGCACCTGTACAGTGAATGGCATGGCCCAGCTGGTGCACCTAGTATCAGCAACTGAGGTGGGAATCAATCTCTGCACACACACCCCGCCCCCACTAGCCTGAACAAGCAAGGACTTGTTTGCACAGGCCAAGCAGCAAACTCGGTGCAAAGAACAACAACACAGTCCATCCCACACATTTACTGGTACCTCTCATGCTTTGTTCCTTTGTTTCCTATGCAGTGCTATGGTTGCTGGGATGCGGCATTGCCGAGAAGCAATTTAAACAAATCAGAACCATGCAAATCAGGAGTTCTTTTTACCCAGAAGTCTATCACACACCTAAACATCTCCGGGGTCGACACTACACACTTGAGAAAAACTGGATGGAATTCACTGTGATTTCAGTCACTGCACATGATGCAAGCCCTAGTGCACACAATCGGCTATCTCCTCCATGAAGTCACATCTACCCCTTCTTCAAGGGTCTCATCATTCCTTAATTCTTCTGTGACATCTCATCTCGCCAATGTCAATGGAAAGGGCACATCAGCACGGTGGTTTCAAAAAAAGCTAGTGGGCTCCAGTGATATTGAAACAGAACTGCCCACACCAGAGGTGCAGACAGGTGGAACACCACAGGAGCCATGCCATTCCTGGGGCAGAAGTCATGCTTTTAGCTGGAAAGAGAAAAATAACCTATTCCATTGTAAGTCACTGTAATATCTTTTCCACCCACTTCCCATTCAGCACCAAACCAGCTTTCTCTGGGAAAGCATCATTGCCACTGCTATGATCTGTGTTTTAACCAGCTTATTGTTTACAGTGAAGACATGCTTGATATTCAATTTATATTGTATTTGCAACAGTCCCCCATGGGACATACTGGTTCCTGGGAAAGAGGAAGAGGAAATCCGGTCCCATCTATAAAAAGAGGACAAAGCATCACATGGAAGAAGCAGATTGCTGATCTTCAGCTTGCCCAAACCACTATCACCTCCTCCCAGATAGTAATGACCCGTTCTTAATTAAAACCAGTGGGGGAGAGTTTAAGTCTGTAATATTTTAAGAACTATAGAATAAAATAGGATACAATGGGAATACAGGGACCCAATGGAATGAAGCATCATTAAGAGCTGTACTTCTGTGGTCTCCTCCTGTGGTTCACCCGGGGCATCAGCGTCCGTCGTGTAACTCCTGAGCGAGAAGGAGGAGAGACTGCCGAACGGGGGCGAGTGTGCCAAGAGGGTGCTGGGGAGCCTGGTGCTTGTTCGGCAGACTGCATCTGCACCAGCGATTCCAGCAGTTCCGTCTGGCGATGCATGATGGCAATGATTTGTGCTGTGTCAGCTCTCTCCCGTTCTCGGTCTTGCAAGTCTGCCGTGGCATACCTGTTCAGAGAAGAAAGGATCCGGTCGGTCGCCGTCTGGACCCTCCGATCAGCTATCCGGGACAACTCCATGACCAGTTCGTTCCTGGTCGTCCTCTGCCGTTTTCGGGCCCTGGCCAGGCGCTCTTCGGAAGGAAGAGCTTCATAGTCATGAAGAAGAGCTGGCGAAGGGGCCAGAGTGGAATCTGAAAATAGATCCAAAACATCCAAAACCACAAGTTAAAAAGAAAGTACACATGACAAAATGATGCAAAGTACTGAAACAGCACAAAAATCAGGTCAACGCAGCATTTACCCATCCTTGAACCCTTGGTTAATAAACTGCCTGAATAAACTGGTGGATAAACTGATTATCAACACCTAGTAGGAATAATAACAGGAAGAAAAGTATAAATGCATTTTGTACACTTTTATCCACTTTTACAATAGCAGCATAATGCTATGTTTAGGGATCTAATGACTATCTGGTTATAGATCTGTTTTAGTACACAGTGTGCACACTGTTCTAAATAGTTCTAAATTTGTGTTTAATATTGTCTCAAATGAGGGATGGGCAACTTTGGCAGGTTGGGATCCAACTGTCTTCTCCTGAGACTCTCCAGGAGCTGCACAGGTTACCAGAAATGCCAAAACACACCAACCTTGATCCCCACAAAAAAAGGTCACGTCCTGTTTTTCAAAAACTGGGGGTGGGGGTCTCCCACTTAGGTTATGTGAGGTTATACAATACAATACAAATTTATTCTACAGCCAAAGGCCTGATAATGTGAGGTTATGAATAACCCCTTGTGGAAGCTTCCAGGAGTAGCACCTCACCTTTTATTGCTAAGAGGGAAAAGAAAATTGAAGGGGGTTGTGAGCTGGGGCGCGGAACAGGAGCCACAGAAAAAGCCTTAGTGGATCCACATGTGGTGCTCGATTTGCACTTTGCCCACCCTGTTTTAATTTCTTTTATTGTGCATGTCCCACCCGGAGTCCCCTGGATATAAAGTGGGGGCAGGGGGAGAAACATTTTTATTAACACATAAGCAACCCTGCGCAGAATGTCAAATGCACAATAGCTGACAACGATGACAACAAGGTGCAATTTTATAGTATGTTCAATTCAGAGACACATAATGGAGTTCTTACGTGTTGTTGGCCAAATCATACTTGCAGGCTTCAAGGTTGCCGTCCTCGTCATGTAGAACAGGGGACTGGGCGTGGCAGAATCTGAGAGCTCGGCTGGTATCTGTGGGCATGGAGAAAATTGATCCTGGCTGTCATGATAGTCCTCTGTCCCCGCTGGCATGGCTCCCTCCCCCATGGGACAGGGGGAACTGGTGTCTCCTGATGATTCCTCTGGCAGTGGGACAGTCTGCAGTCTCCGAGGGAGCTGGAAGGCAGAATCGCCAGCCAGTATTCTATCCAGTTGCTCATAGAAAGGGCACGTTATACGCCCACCCATAGAGGTGCTGTCCTTGGCCTTCTTGTAATCCCTTCGCATCGTTTTCGTCTTGGTCCGGCATTCCTGGGCAGTGCGTGTGTGTCCCCGCTGGGCCATCTCGCTCGCAATCACTTGGAATGTGTCCATATTTCTGTAGCTGCTCTGAAGCAGCTTCTGCATCTTCTCTTCTCCCCAGATATCTAGGAGGTCAATGACCTCAGTATAGGCCCAGTTGTTGCCACGTCGGCTCATTCTGTTGAAATGCACCATCTATTTCTGTGAAGTAGAAGTGTAAATTGGCTGACAAGGAGTCTTGCAGAGCACACAAGTCACTTTTCAAGAGAGCAGCCTTCTCCAACCTACTGCCCTTCAGACGACATCATCATCATCATCATCATGTGCCATCAAGTCAACTCTGACTTATGGCGACCCTTTTCAGGGTTTTCCAGGTAGATAATACTTAGAAGTGGTTTACCATTCCCTTCTTCTGGGGGCGTCCTCGGACTGTGCAGCTTGCCCAAGGCCACACAGGCTGGCTCTTCTCCTAGGAGCCACAGTGGGGAATCAAACTTCCAACCTCTGGCTCCACAGCCAGATACCTAAACCACTGAGCTTCAGATATAATGGACCACAAATCATGTACTACATTAAGGCTACAAATTCCATTCTTTACCATTTTGAATGTTTTTGAAGGTCTCCTCCTTCCCTTCATTAGTATGTTTACAGCAGTGGAAATGCTGAAAACATTTTTGTGCTTGATTGATTCACAGCTGCCTACTGAATGTGATTTCTGTTGAGATGATACAAATCTCGCATGCTTTCTAACACTCGGTATTAGTGAGAAGTGGCTTGTAAAACCTAAAGGGATTCTCCTTTCACGCTAACCTATTGATAAAGTTATTTTTCCCACCTCTGACTTGCCCCTTCCTTTGTTTGTTAGTTTCTCTCTCTCTCTCTCAATCCTTTCCTGACCTCTGAACATACAGGAAGCATGAATGAGTTTTTCCTACACAAGGAGACTCCATTTTTTCCTATTTTTCTTCCGACTACAACTATAGACAGTAACACTAAGGCAATATTTTTCCACTTAAAATGTTTTCAGAGTTATTTTAACATATAAAGTGCTAGTCCCTGTGAAAAGTGTTGGGCTGCTGATACTTAAGCTATTCTCTCATGCTTTCTCTATGCAGTTGTTGTTTATACCTGATACTTTGCTAACTATAAAAAGAATTCACCAAATTCTCCAGTAATTCGAGACATAACATAGGGCAGCCTTCTACAATCCAGTTCGCTTCAGATCTGCAAGACTATCCCCCCCCCCCCCCCCAATGCATTCCCACCCAGTGCAGCCAATTCCCATGCTGGCTGGATGTTATGGGAATTCTAATCCACACATCTGAAGGGCATCAGGTACGTTCGGGAAATTTTATGAAACTATCTCTTAGTTTATGTATAGTTTTTTTACTGTTTTCAGCAGCATAGGAATTATAAAAGTCCTCCCTTTGCCAGACTTAACAGATAATACCTTACATGAACTAAAAATAAACTGAATTATTTTCAAATGTGATCACTGATATTTTACAAACTGTAAATTACTTGGGATTTTAAAACATTTACACAATGTTTGAATAGCTATAAATTAGTTCTTTAATATGTCAGTTTAAAATATGAATGGGGAAGAAAGACCTAACACAGTAAAAAATAAGTACCCACATATAAACTATGTTTTAAGTCTTTTTTCTTTCTTTCTTTCTTTCTTTCTTTCTTTCTTTCTTTTTTTGTATTCTAATAAGAGACAAGAAGCTTGGTGAACTGCCTCTAGCATTTCCCTAGGATGAAAAAGAAGCAGATAACTTAAACTGTGATCAATATAAGGAGAAATGAAATCAGAATTATACTTCATTTGTGCTGGGCAATTTTCTTTCACCCTTAATATTTGAGATTCAGCCCTTTAATTCTATAACATTTACTTACATTCTACAGAAATATTTGATCGTGCAATTCCAAACAAAATTGGAAAAGTGATATTTAAGGACAAAATTATTCAGGTGTACAGCCTAATCTTACTTGAAAGGACAAACTGCTTTTACTACCCTGTTTTCCCGAAAATAAGACCTAACCTGAAAATAAGCCCTATTATGATTTTTCAGGATGCTCATAATATAAGCCCTACCCCAAAAATAAGCCCGTTAAGTGAAACCCCGCCCTCCACCATTGCGCAGCAACCAGAAGAAGATGACATGACTGTATTTGAATAAATGTAGATGGTTGCACATGAAAAAAATAAAACATCCCCTGAAAATAAGCCCTAATGCATTTTTGGAGCAAAAATTAATATAAGACCCTGTCTTATTTTCAGGGAAACACGGTAATTTCAATGAGATTTACTTGGGAATAAGTATGGCTAGGATGGTAATTTTCACGCCGTATATGTAACATACATCAATGGCTACAGGCTATTCTGTTACTTTAAGTTCTGTAGAATATGACCAATACCAGGTATAAAAAACTCATGCATCTTCACATGAAAAACTGACTAAGTAACTGCTCATAATAATGTACTTGACATGATTGTAGCAATATAGCATGTTCGTAATCATCTATACTGGGATGGGCAGTTTATGGTCTTCCAGATGTTGTTAAATTGCAACTCCAACTAAATCTAGGAGCACAGCTGTTAGTGAAAGATGGTAGGATCTGCAGTTCAACATCTGGAGGTGCCATTAGTCATCCACCCATAATCTGTATATGCTAATTTAGCAAATCTTACAGCAAGCCTAAACTATAGGATGGGTATTATAATTTCCATATTATGTGTGTGGGTGCTGAGGATGAGAGAACAGTATGTGGAGTTCATAAAATTACACCAGAGAGGAAGTTCTTTCTTTCAACTCAGTGCTTTCACAGAGAAGCAACCCCTGATCTCTGAGAACCAGTGAGGGGATCTGAATCAGAGAAGGGATGCGCAAAGCAATGCTTGACCTTTCCCCATTCAGCCACTTTTCCTTCAGCTACAAGGAAAGGTGGTGGATGGAAGGGAAAGTGGTAAATGAAGAAGGCAGGTAATTCCGTAGGCAGGAATGTCACATAGACAAGCATCAATGCACAAACTTACAAAATTAACAGAAATCAGGAAGGATTTTAAATGCAGAGGTATAAAGGAAAAATTACCAGAGAGGAGAAACATTGCTACTTTAGATGGAGGGGGGATATTTTTGCTGGCATTCAACACTTTCTTTCAGTAAAGAGTTAGAAGAGCTCTTCCAGAACTGGATAATAGTAAGGGAAATGCTCAGGCTTGTAAGATGGTAAATAAAATGAATGAATGATGCAGGCTTGAAAGGGAGAATTATATTAATTATCATTAATCATACTACTTACTGCTAATGATGTTATGGATATGATTTCAAAGATGCCCGTGGCATTTTTCCAAGCAGCTCCACCAGTTGCTCTATTTTCCCCATCTACAAAACACTGCTGTTTATTGCTTCGAGAAAGGTTAAGCTTGTCAATTTCAGAAATGCTAGAATGTAAAAATGTATGCGCCTATAAAAAAAGAAGAGTTAAGAATCTGTCTTGTGACTTTTTGTGTGAATCTGTAGCAGACCAACGCAATTACAACTGTAGCTGTAGTTTTCAGGGTTTACTAGCAGTCTGAAACACTGAACCACTGAAAGACAAATGGGCATGTATTTTCAGGTTAGAAAGCCAACAGCTTGCTTGCAAACAAACCCAGAATCAACACGACTAAAATTACCCTATGAAGACAACAAATTGTCCCTGGCACTTTCAGTACTAATGCATTTATTGCAGCATGACTCTTTGCTGAAACAGACGGGCCCCTCTAGCACCACAGAAGCCAAATGTTTTTACAAGGTTTCTTACAGGCAATTCAAAATGCATAACATGGCATAAATCTTCTTGACACTATTAAATGCATATCGACAGCATATTGAGTGACCTCTTCTATACTAATCTAACAGAGAGAGAGAAAGTTAGGTAAATATACTTGCTTTTTTCTTTACAAGAGGCAGGAACCAGGCTTTAAAATTAAAATTAAAGAAGACGTCACCAATTAGAAGCTTATTCCACAATTTATCAAGCAAGCCCTCATTCCTCAATGCTCCGCTTTCTAAAAGGCAGCCAAGCAAAGCCTAACAATTTCCTCCTTCCTGCTCCCATTCATGCCCTAGGCTCGTATAGGACTATCAAAAAAATACCTTTTCAATCCACAGTTAAAAGTTCCATGGAATTATATTAATAATTTGAGATCTTCAGCCTCTGCTAGTTATCCTGAAACAACAAAAAAAAACAGAGGCAGAAGGCCTGCAGATGATAGGCACATAAAGCTTGGCCAAAGGTGGGGGTAGGAATATTCCACTTTGCTTAGCGGGGGAGACACTTTGCTTCCATTGATTTCACTCTGTTTCCGTTCCTCCCAACCTTGTCCGGCTTCTCTTTACTAACTTCAGCATCCAAGGCAGCCTTTTGTGGACTCTGACACCCTCCTCTTTAAATAGTAAGGGAATGTGTACAAAGTGCCTCAGTGTAGAATTCCAGATAGTCTTTACATAAAAACTCCTTTCAGAACACACTGCATCCCTGATCTTTATTTTCAGGCTTTGATCTGGCAAATATTAACTACAGTATTTTTATTAGTTTCATAATTCCTTTATTAGGCCAACTCATGCCACAGCAATTGTTTAGCTTTTCAGGATGGGGAAAAATTTGTGTTTCTCAAAAGGAGGCAACCACTTTTCTAGATGTATTTCTACTATCTGTGGCATTTCTCACAAACCACCTTTCCTATGGAAAAGAATATTCTAATTGAGGTTACATTACAATTATGTTTAACATCCACGTAGCAGCTTGTATGAGCAGTGTTCCAAACCACACAGACATCCATGTGAAGTACGTTTCTGGTTATTTTAAATACTGTAGCAAAATAAAAGATATGCCATATAAGTGAAATTTGATCATTCAGGGCAAGAACAATACTTTCTCTCCTTCCAGACCTTGAATGCAGTATATAATATATCAAAATAAACAGATATTTGAAATTTATTCTTCTACTACTGTAGTCACATGATGCAGAAATTTCTGTAAGCCCAAGACATGTGCCTTCATTGCACATTAAACAATTAAAGAATTCAACTGATGTCAGCAGCATGGAATAAGTTTGGTATCAATTCAATTAATTTTAATGTGCATGTTTGTTGTTTGTTGTTGTTTAGTCGTTAAGTCGTGTCCGACTCTTCGTGACCCCATGGACCAGAGCACGCCAGGCCCTCCTGTCTTCCACTGCCTCCCGGAGTTTGGTCAAATTCATGCTGGTAGCTTGGATGACACTGTCCAACCATCTCGTCCTCTGTTGTCCCCTTCTCCTCTTGCCCTCACACTTTCCCAACATCAGGGTCTTTTCCAGGGAGTCTTCTCTTCTCATTTAATGTGCATACATAGCAATTATCCCATTTAAATCAATGTGATTTAGAGCTATTTCACTTGGATTGGATGATGATTAGACACTCCCCGAGAACATCATGCTTTACTGAGCTAAAGATTGTTTGGTAGCCATTGCTTTAATCTTATGGTTGTTTCACTTGTGTTGTACAATGTTGAGTTTAATACTTTTGTATTCTTTACATGTAATAATCACTTTGTTAACCTCAATTAAGAAAAGGTCAACATATGTGTTAAAGAAATAAAATAATATTAAAAAACCAGCTTTCTACCTGCAAAGAATCTATAATCTAAATTTAATTAATCTTGCTGTGGAATCATTTTGTAGAAAAGACTCTGCCACTGAAACCATTCTTGGTGAAAATAATATCTACTTGCTCAAATCCATTATGGTGAAGCTCTGCAGTCCCAGGACCACCCAAAAACTTGCTCCAGATAGTTCCCCTGCCCTATGCAGCATGTTTGCGGGATTCTTGGGGTGTTGCAATAGAGAGGGAAGACCTCCCCCTCCAAGCTACACTGATGGAAGTGACTCCATTAATGGATGCCCCATCTCACCTCACTCCACCCCACTCCAGGCTGTTAGATATTTTAAGGGTCCTATAATTTTGTATCACAATTTGACATAAGGACTTATACAATAGTGTTTATGGATCAAATCTAAGGTTGATCTTGTACAGAGAGACCTGTGGCACAGTGCTGGAGTACACCCACCCTGTGGTTGTTCCTCAGCTTATGACATGAAATAAAAGATGGTTTTAAAAAGAGAATTATCAGGCCAAGGGCCCATCTAGTCCAGCTTCCTGTCTCTCACAGTGACCCCACCAGATGCCTCTGGGAGCACACGAGACAACTAGATAGCTGTCTCCTGATCCCCCTCGCCTACATCTGGCATTTTGAAGTACCTTCCTTTTCAGCTTGGAGATTATACATCCCCATCATGGCTTGTAAACTGCGATGGAATTTTCCTCCAGGAATCGGTCCAGTCCCCTTTTAAAGGCATCTAGGCCAGATCCCATCGCCACATCCTGTGGCAAGGAGTTCCACAGACTAACAACACGCTGGGTAAAGAAATATTTTCTTTTACTGTTCTCACTCTCCCAACACTCAATTGGAGTGGATGTCTCCTGGTTCTGGTATTGTGTGAGAGGGAAAAGAGCTTCCCTCTATCCACTTTATCCATCCCCTGCATAATTTTATACATCTCAGTCATGTTCCCCCTCAGGTGCCTTTTCTCTAGACTAAAGAGACCCAAACGCTGTAGCCTTTCCTCACAAGGGAGGTGCCCCAGCCCAGTCATCATTTTAGTCACTCTCTTCTGCACCTTTTCCAGTTCTACTATGTCTGTTTTGAGGCGCGGCGACCAGAAGTGTACGCAATACTCCAGGTGCGGCCTTACCAGTGTTACTTCTCCTTTACAGAGAATCTCTCTCTTACAGTGTTACAGGTGGACAACTACATGTGCATTGAAAAGTAAACAAAATGTGGTTGAGGCATGTTTTTACTCAATTTCCCGCGAAGACCTCAGTGTGCAAAAGTGGTCAACATCTGTTTATAGTTGAACCAAATTCAGTATTTATTTTTTTTACAGCCTTTCATGATCTGGGAAAAAGATGCTTGAAGAACAGCTTCTCTCCATGTACACCTATCTAGATATTAAGATATTATTCTGAAGGCCTTTTCCTGCTGATCGGATTGAGTGAAGATCAATGGATGGTTATTAGGGAATGGCCGTTTCAGTGGTGGCTTGCACTGTGCCTATTTTTATGCCATTCGGGCAAAGATTCCACTGCCAGGCCCTTTAAACTGTCCCTGCTTTACATTTCTGTTATCTAAGCTCCAGTTGTTCAGCTTTTTGTACATTTTACTGACTACTTATGCAATTTTCATTCATTTTTGTTTGAGCTGCCCTGACATGATTATATGAAAGCAGATATGCAGATTTTAAAAAAGTCAACAGAAAAAAATTAAAATACATGAAAATAACAGTTGTTTTAACTTGCCAAACACAAACATATGTCCGAAATTATTAGATTACAATGTGAAACAGCTGAACAAGAATTAATCAGAAGGTTGTTTTATATCTTGTACATTGAACAGGAAAAAGATTTTCTGTAACAGCACAGGTCATATTCTGATCATCAATGTAAGAATGTTTGTATTAGCAGTCTATATAGTACTTTTATTTACTACTGATTACACTTCTATCCTACTTCTTTGCCAGTGACTTCAAGGCAGCGTACGTACTTGGCTATTTTCCCTAACTAGTCCTATCCTCAGGGTCCATATCACAGGCTAAATACACCAGCTCTCTTGATGACTATTTACTGATTACTGTGAAACATCTAATGAATGTTTTAGTCTCTGTATTTTAACTCATATGTCTGATAAAGAGAACATGTTTAACAAAAGCTTATATTAAAATATAGCAGTTCGTCTTTATGAAATGAATTCGCCTTTAAAATGCTCCACCAGCCTCTCTAAAAAATCTCTGAATAGACTGAGCAGCCGGCAGGTATCTCTTTAGAGACGCTCCCTAAGACAGAATGTTCCATTTTCTGATTCCACCCGCTCTCCTTTCAGGACCTAAGAACATAGAGACGAAAAAATAGAAGAATTTCCAATGCGAGGTAGAAACCGTCATTAAACAGAACTCTAAGCCGCTCTATCCCCTTGCTCTCTATGGTGACCATATCAGCTCCGCATATAGCCCTACCCAACTAGGAAGCCGCAATATGTCTGAATTCGTGAATCTCTATCAAGTTATCTCCCTTTCATCACCACCCCAGCACCCGGATGTGAATTTTTTTTCTTCCCCACTTCCTTTACTTCATTTCCGGCTAGCAAGTTCCAGCGCTCCACCTTCCGTTCCCTTGGTTTGTGTTCTAAGGGCGCATGCGCGGCGTCCCAATCTCCTCACTAGCACCCAGTGGTGTTGGCGAAGGAGTTCGGAAGTTCAAAATGGCCGCGGCGACGGTAATGGAGTTAGCAGTGCGGGGACGCGGGTAAGAGTAGCATATGTATACCTATATATATTTATATTGAAATAGCTTGGTGGTTGTTAGCTGTTTTTCTCCGAGGGAACAGCAAGGGAGTGAGATGAAGAGAAAGAAGGAAGAGAAGCCGGGAGCCTACGACAGCTGGGCCGTTATAACGGTCGCGAGGGGGCCTTTCTTGGGCCTGGTGGCTGATGCCGGAATGCGACAAGTTTGTCTCCAGAACCTGCTTTTCCTTAAGCTCAGAAGCGCTCTGGCCCCCGTCCCTCACTCTCGCAAGCCATTTGCCTTCCACACACCCCGCCTGCATCGATGCTTGATTGGGCTGTTATTTTTCCCGCTTGGCCCAGGGGAGGGGAGGCCCTCGAGTTTCCACAAAGTGAATCCCCGCCCTCGCACGGAAAGGGTGCCGCATTTTGAGGCCCTCGGACCGAACTGTCTGTCGGCTCTTTTGTTGGGCCTAGTTAAGAGTTACTGGAAAAAGAATAGTTAAACCGTGGAAGCCTCGTGGGTTAAAGGCCGGCCTTACTCTTGTTTCTTTGTCCCTCTCATTTAGAGGGATTGTGCGTCTCATATTTTCACGTTATGCTTTGTTGTTATTTTTAGTTATTTCTTTTTCCACACGTTGAACGTGCAGGGAAACGGTCGGTAACTGTTGTACAGTCTTACCCATATTGACTTGCGAGTGAAATTGGTTTTCAGGATTTAGACACAGTCGAGCATGGACGAAGTGTATAGACTTGCAGGGCAGCGGGCAGTTGCTCACATACATGACCCTTCATTCTGTTTGCTTGGTAACTCATATTTGTTTAACATATATGTTGAAATATGCAAATTCAGGTATAACGCACATGTCTGTAAAGTAATGGCGCAATCTCAATATTATAACACTCAAACGATTTCTTCCTTTCAATATATATTGCAAGTCTCTTCCTTGGCACTTCTAATAGTTTTACTATTTATAGTAAAATCAGTACTTTTCTTTAATGTATGATATGTACAGTGTTTGTAGCATGAGGTAACTGTGTGTCTGTCATATGTGCTCCCACTCCAACAGTTACAGATTATTAGCTACGTGGAGATGCTTCACAAATCTTCCTAAAACATGTGTCATTTTCTGTATCTTGTTTCATTCATTCCCACCCCAGAACCAGTAAATATATAAACCTGTGGATTGAATATTGTGCTCTATGCAGATGAGGAAGAAGTAGCTTATATGTGCAAAAGTGCATGCTAAATAAAACTGGTTACTCTTAAAAGTGTGCCACAAGATTCTTAGTTATTGGAATGCTTTTAATAAAAAAAATTAAGTTTGGGGGCGAGTTTCTTAAAGGTATGACATATAAAGGAATCTTGCATCTTATACATCATGGAAATGTAACTGTGAGAAGGTAAAAAATAAAATTGTAAGATCTTGGCTGAAATTGTGTTGCTTAGCATAGTAGTAGGTCACACTGGCATATGCCCATTCAGTGAGAATTTGGTGAGTCAGCTGTTCTATAAGTTCCTTTGATGCAAATGGGCCTTCTCTAGTTACAACTTACTATGCTAAGCAACAGGGTTTCAGCCCTTGTCTTGTATATGGAGTTGGATAGCAGTGACTATGAATAACTAAGGCCCTGTAAGTACAGACCAAAGTACAATGGTCACCTGGCAGTGTATTTTAATTTTTTTCCATTATCTTGTATTTAACAGCTGTGACCGGGAGCTGCTTTGTATTTGAAAAAGCCCTTCTGTCCCAGAATAGAAGGGGATAAGGACATGGTGCTATTGACCCCTTGATGGCACACACAGAACCTTTTTTTACATTAAAAGGACATGGGTACAGAATGTTCAGTGAAGTGGGACACATATGTGACCTTCATGCAGCATTTTCCTACCCTTGATTTAAATACCGTATTTTTCCGTTTATAAGAAGCCCCCGTTTATAAGATGCCCCCCCCCCACTTTTATAACCCAAAAATTTAAAAAACTTAGCTTTGAGTATTCAGCCTCTGGGCTCAGAACGCTTGGACATTACAAGTGCCTGTTGCATCTGAGCCTACAGGCTCCACCTCCAACAAGGTGTGTTCCAGTTGGTTTGTTCAGCATCAGCTAACATCAGTTCCATAAGGCTCGTGATTGGAGGAAGCTAAGTCTCCTGACTGTAGGAAGCTAAGCCTCGTGACTGAAGGAAGCCTGTTTACAGAGGCAAGGTACGGGCCATTTTCTCTCCTCAGTTTACTTCCGTGTAGAAGTAATTTTTAGTGTAATGCTTTTAGGAAAAAGTAGTGTCTTATACATGGAAAAATACGGTAACTAGAAAATGTGTCCTGGGTATATTGTAGACAAAGAGCAGGTTTGAAATGCATTTCTGCACCTTTAGTGCTTCTATTTTGATGAGAATTAGTATTGGGCTTTTTTGCTTGTGGATTGCTACATGCCACCTTCTGGTGATCTTCAAACTCGTTTGGAACCGAGGTATCCTGTTTCTGCTGCCATTTTAGCCTGATTGCTCACTTACTTACTACATTATTTTATTTTATTTTGTTTCTTTGCTGTCTTTCTCCTGGTAAGAATGTTGTAGGCAAAAAAAAAATACAACCACCAAATGTGCCTAAAATTTAATAAAGCAGAAACAAAATGTTTCAGTGTCATGAATCAATTTCAGTTATACAGATGGAAAGAAACACTCACTGGAATCCTATTGCATATTTATGCTGGTATAACTTTTGATAGCTTGCTGGTAAAAGTTATACTGAAGGAGTTACATCAATTGGGCATTGAGACACTTTGATCTGCTGCACTTTTTTAATTTTCAACTACTTTTACTCCTCTTTATTAATGTCTGCTTTCAAACACTCAATCCACAGTGTCTCCTTGGTTTTTTTCCTACAAATATTTGATTCAGCTGAAAGAACAGAAGTTCATTGACACTGCTCTGACAGCATGCTTGTCTGTGATATGTACCAACCATGGCCTTTGATCACATTTATTGTGCTCAGTGTCAGAATTTTTTTTAGATTGGCTTATTATGCATAGAATTGGTCTCTGCTTTTCCTAAATATTCTAAGTAGTATTGTTTTATATCTCAAATTATAAATTGTGCATCGTATCCTGGCACAGCTGTAAAATACGTTGATAAGAAATTAAAAGAAGGAAAGTTTAGTCAGAGTTGCATGAGAGACCGCCAGGAATCATTAGAATTCACACAAATTGCACATTCATAGGATTCTGGTTAGTGTCTAAATATCCAACCCTATGACTGAAATCCTGTTTAGTGCATTTAGTCACACTTGGGTAGTCCATTGAATTAGTAGGAATTTGGTGATTATAGTAAATTGGAACTAAAGTAGGTCCATTTGAAACTTTAATAGAACTTATGAAGGAATTGCTTCACTGATCTCCACTGATCCAGTGGGCCTACTCTAGTGTGAACTACAACACTAATAGTAAGCTTTCAGCCACTAAGTACTATCATGCTTATAAGTGCTAATTGATCATATTCACACTTTATAAGAGTTAAGGTCTTTTTCTTCAAGAATAATTATAAAAATGAAAATTCCTCTTTTAAAATGTTTAATCACAAATCATTACAAAATGAGTAGCAGGGAATTCTGAGAATAATGATGAGCAGCCAACATTAATCAGTTGCTTAAACATTTAAAAAGTAGTCAATATCTTAAAAGCAGTTGTGGTGTATTTATCCTTCAAAGAAAAAACAAACACAGTTCTGTGGGGAATCAGTTACTTATCTTCTATCCAGCCATGTGAAGATACAATCTTTGGTGGTGATCTTCATGCCATAGTTGACCATGTCTAATAGTCAAGTCCAAAATATATTTCAAACTAGGCTACAAAGTCTACCCTATGTAGATACAATATAAATATAATATAATATAATAATATAATATCTGAAAAAGATTAAACTTTTTGTTCCCATAGATACCAGTTTTACTTACAAATAGATTATATTTTTATCACCATATTTAACTAATAATATAATTAGTGTTGATATTGAAGCTAAGGTCTATGCAGGCCATGTACCTCTGTGTTGTATAATGTATTGTGTTAAAAAAAAAGATAGAGAATAGGAATTAAATGCTTTCCTGCTAAATATTAGGGAGTTAGTGGCAAATATTAAACAGTCTCAGTACTATGTCAGTAATATGTAATGCATTAGTGCTTTGATGTATGGCAAGTTTCTTTCTGCCAGAATATATTTTTTGAAAGAAAGAGAAAGAAAGAAAGTAATAATACGCTGAAACTGATAAGTAGCCTGGAGGCATCTGATAAGCTACAGGATCAGAAGATAGTAAATATAAGTTAGAGAAGGCATATGATAAGATAAAGTTATCGAATGATCATTCAACTACTAAATCATTCGTATATGCGAGACAAATAATTTTTGAGTCAGGAAACAAGTCTGGGAATTTGTTGGCAAATTTCTGAACAAAAAAGAAATATCTCCACAAATTAATGATATACAAAGACCAGACAGAACTACCCAGTAAGAAGTAACTAACAAGTTTTTAGATTTTTGTAAAAGTTTGTATAGACTTAGCAACCCTCCTAAGGATGAGATAAACAAATGTTTGGAAGATGTGGATTTGCTCACTCTTAGGGGGAGCAAGCAGATAGAGCAACTGAAGGCCCTTGTCTAGTCCAAGAATTGGAACGTATGATTAGATTTGTTAAGAAAGGAAAAACACCAGGCCCTGATGGTATTATTGAGGAATTCTGTCAGGAATTTAGTGGTTTTAATGCTTTGTAGACTGTTAAAAATATTTAATGAAGCTTTACAAGTTATTAGATTCCAAAATCTTGGTTTGAAACATACATAGTTAAAATGTATGCTTCAAACCAAGGCAAGAATTCAGAGAAACTGGACTCTTATCTTTGTTAAATACAGATTATAAGTTTATCAATGCTATACTTGATAATGGTTAAATAGAATTTGCAGAAACTATGTTACTGAAGATTAGACTAGATTTATGAAGGATCAACAGCTGACTTGGAATATCAGAAAAATGATACAATTGATTAATCAATATCTAAGAACAAAAGAGCCTGTATTGTTCTATTTTGTTGATGCAGAAAAGGCCTTTGAGTATATTGAATATAATTTTTTGTCCTGTATTTTATGTGAATTTGGATTCAGCCCATGTTTTCTTAGTTTTGTACAACTACTTAATTCAGATCCAGTAACTAAGATTCTGGTTAATGGAATGATTTTGTCTCTGTTTTCATTAAAGAAGGAATAAGTTACGCTTTTTTAGTTATGTATAAAATCATTAGCTCAACATATTAGACAGGACAGACAGATCACTGGTCTTTTAATAAGCTAACATGAAATTAAAGGTGTACCATATGCAGATGTGTTTTTTAATTACACAACCCAATAAGATCAATAACATATCTAAAAATATTTTTGAGATGTATGGGAATGTTTCAGGATATAAAGTTAATCATGCAAATTCAGAAATCGTATTGCTTAGTATAGAAGATTCTCAGAAGAAAAGGATTGAAACATCACTGGATCTGAATGTAAACTAAAAATATTTAGTGTCTTGGAATATTTCTGTCTGATGATGTTTATAGGCTGGTTGAAGATAATTACACCCAATTAATGTAGAAGGCTAGAAAGGAGTTATAGAGCTACCTATTTCTTGGCAGGGTGAAATTGCTGTGATCACAGTGAAAATATACTTCATTTCTTATTTCTTTTTCTCTTCAATCCCAGAAAAAATGGCTGAAAAGCTGTTGCTTAGTGTAGAGTAGGACATCAGTGGGGATTTGGTGAGTGAGCTTCTCTGTAAATTCTTTTTATTGAAATAGGCCTACTCTAGTTGCAACTTAGTATGAGAAAGTAGGTTGCAGCTATAGTCGGCTCATTTGAATCAATGGAACATGGAGGAGTTGACTCCCCAAATCCTTATTGATTCACTGGGTCTGCTCCACTACGACTTTACTATACTAAGTAACAGGAATGCAGCCAGTGTTAAATAATCACTCATAAGTTGTTATATCTGGAACTATAAAGCAACCTAGATGAAATCTTCTACATTACAACAACGTTTAAATGATAGTAGACTTACTGTTCCAAATATTAGAGTATATCACTAGGCAGCTTTTTTGCTCAATACATTGTAGTGGTTTCAGGAATTTAAATCATCACCTTGTGGTAAAGAGCTATTTAGATTAGATGCTTTTCTAAAAGAATGGATATAGTATACTCAATTATTAAATAGTATACTCAATTATTATTGGCCAGTTTGATTGGGAATTCTATTGTCAAGGTCTGGTAGAAACATAGATCTCGCTTAATCCCTGTAATTAATCAAACACAGCCTTTTAGGGATGGGATTTTTGGATTTTCTGGACTACAAATAGCATAATTCTCAATTGTGGATGCTCTATCTACCTTACAAACACCTGGATGTGAGGCACCTGGGAGAAAGGTCTAAAGCGGGAGCCTTTGAGGATTAGGTAGGTCTAGCTCCACCCAAGTTTCCTGCTTTCATCCCACTGCTAGCTGGGAGCTTTATGAGCAGGAATCTTGAATGTGGAAGTGTTGAGATGGAAGAAGGAAGTCTTTAATTATCAAAAAGTCACTGGTAATGTCATCTGATGGTGGCAATTTTTGATCAATAAAAACCTCCTCCTCCAATACCACAGTTCCAGTGCAGCAAAAGGGGGAATTACACAACAGTAGGAAAAGCTGCAGAGTAGAAGTAGAAAGTTTTAATGAAAATTGTCCATTGCTGCTGACATCAGCACCTTCCTCAGATGTAAGTTACACAGCAAGATTTCAGCCTGTAGGTTTTAGTAATCTAAGTTCAGTATCACATGGGGAAGATATTCTCCACAGCTTGCTCCAGTAACCAAAGCTCCTTTAAGGATTTCCTGACCCTCTTCTGTGGACCAGATCTTGAGGGTTCACAGGTAGCTGCATGCAGGGAGGAATTGATTTAAATCAGGATTTATAGCTTAGTGGCTTAGTATCTGGCTGCAGAGCCAGGGGTTGGGAGTTCAGTTCTCCACTGTGCTTCCTTGACAAGGGACTGCTGGACTTGATGATCCATAGGGTCCCTTTCTAGCCCTGCAGTTCTCAGATGATGATTGATTGAATAATTGATTGATTTTAAAAAAATGTTTTTTATCCACCTTGGCTACAAGAATAGCATGCTCCCCCTTCCTGTTCTGCTTACGGGTCTGATTTCCTCAACACCGTTACAGTGTTGGTTTCTATCTCAGGTATTGTAAGATAAATTAACATAATTTGTAGTATTAATCTCATCTTAGATTTTGAGCCTGACCTCTAGATGTTTCTCCTTTGTTGTAACTCACCACTGGAAGTAAAACAAGCATGCACATTTTTTATGAATTTGCTGTTTTATTTTTCTGTGTATTACTGTGGATTACAGTTTTGTTATACATATTCTTAATGTTACCACAAATCAAAAATAATGTTTCAAAGATGTGTTAGAATATAGTAATGTTTTCTGAATGGATATTGTAGTACAGTTGTCTTGCTGACTTAAAATATTTTATTTGATCTCTGATCTTTTCTATATATTTGCAGCATTGAAGATGCTGATATTTCTGAGAAGAGTGCAAATGAAGAAAATGGGGACATTTCAGAGGGAGACCAACCTCAAACCCAGCACAGCCGACATAAAAAGAAGAAACATAAACATAGAGGCAAACACAAGAAACATAAACATTCTTCAGAAGAAGATAAGGACAAAAAGCATAAACATAGGCACAAACATAAGAAACATAAACGAAAGGAGGTTGCTGATACCTCTGATAAAGAAGATGGACCAGCAAAAAGAACTAAGATTGATTTCTTAGCTCCTCTAGAAGATTTAGAGAAACAAAGAGCATTACTTAAAGCTGAACTTGAAAATGAACTAATGGAAGGAAAAGTTCAGTCTGGGATGGGATTAATACTTCAGGGTTATGAGTCAGGTTCTGAAGAAGAGGGAGAAATCAATGATAAAGTGAGAAATGGGACTAGATCGGCAACAAAATCATCAAACATTAAGGGGAAACTAGAGGGTGTGGACAATAAAACTAGTTCAAAAAAACGAAGTAAGAGCAGATCAAAAGAACGGACTCGACATAGATCTGATAAAAAGAAGAGTAAATCAGGAGTTGATGGAGTAAAAGAGAGAATAACTAGAAGTAAATCAAAAGAGAGAAGAAAATCGAAAAGCCCTTCTAAAAGAACAAAGTCACAGGATCAAGTAGGTAAGTCAAAATCTCCCACCCTTAAAAAGCGCTCCCAAGAGAAAAATAGGAAGTCCAGATCTCCTCCGGAGGATAAGCCTAAAGCAGAAGATAAGATTAAGTCAAGAGATCGTAAAAGATCTCCAGTTGTTAATGAAAATAAAAGCAGAGATCGAGGCAAAAAGTCAAAGTCTCCAGTAGAACAAAGGAGCAAATCCAAAGATAGACGATCAAGGTCTAAAGATCGAAAATCCAGGAGGACAGAAAATGAAAAAGAAAAGAAGCCCACTAAGTCTCCTTCTAAGGATGCATCATCTGGGAAAGAAAACAGATCCCCTAGCAGGAGGCCTGGACGTAGCCCTAAAAGAAGAAGTTTATCTCCAAAACGAGAGAAGCCAAGGCGCAGCAGATCGCCTCTCCTGAATGAACGCAGATCAAAACAGAGTAAATCACCATCCCGAAATCGGTCTCCTAATAGGAGAGCAAAGAGCAGATCACCAGAGAGAAAAAGAAGAGAATCTGAAAGGAGACGTTTTTCTTCTCCCAGGTAATTTTAACTAACAAATGAATCACTACCATCTAGATTTTGTTTTTGCCAAAGAGAGGAGGAGGAAGACTTTGCTATTTACCCCTGCAGTCCCTTCAGGCTCTGAAAATCTGAAGGGTTGAAGAAAGCTTCAGAACAGTTTGGGATGTTGTGCTGGAAAAAGAAGGGGGAAATCAGTAAGATCTCACCTTTGTTCAGCAAAATCCCTTTGTTGGGTCAGAAGCCTTCTCTTGAGGGATGGAGATTGGTCTGGGTCAGAACTTAAGTGTATGAAGAAAAAGGAAAATTTAGATTTTTAAAAACATATACTGGATGCCATTATAAATAATTGAAATTGGCCATAAGAGTAAAATTGTGTAATTTTGTTATTTGCCTTTTTAAGATAAGTGTCATTTGAAATTATATGAACAGAATGTTTTGAAGGGACATCATAGATTTCTAGAAGATTCAGTGAATGCCTGCAAATATTCTTTTTGTTCCCATTGACCATGATAGCAAACGTTTGCATTGGAGACAGTATATTAGAGGAACAGTGTATTCCTGTGGCCAAATACTGGGAATTAACAATTAAGAAACATGTTAGAGGGTTGCAGGGAGAGGAAAATTCTACGTAGTCTGCCTTGCTATAAAATAAATGAAAATATTTTAGAGTGGAATCTTCTAGCTTCTGTGCCTCATGCTAGTCAAATCCAAAGCTTTATTCAACCTATATATCTTTCATATTGTGTTTATGGCCATGGCCAAAAAAAGGTTGAGAATGGCTGCTTTAAAGTGAATCTAAGTTTCTGTGCAATTTATTTCTACATAGTATCTCTGTGGTTAGATTGTTCGTCTGTAACCTGAAAAATATATTTTGAGCACGTGTTCCCCGAAGTTGCAGGATTTATTGATTTGTGCACTTAGGACTTTTTTCAGTGAAGTTGATGATGGCATATATATCTACAAGGCAGCACTGAAAAAGCAAAGCAAAGTGTGCTGCTTATATACTGTCCCATAGCACTTCAAGCACTCTCTGGGCGGTTTACAAGTTAATTATGGAGGCTACACATCCCCCCCCCCCCCCGCGCCAGCTGGGTACTCATTTTACCAACCTCAGAAGGATAGAAGGCTGAGCCAGCCTTGAGCTGGCTACCTGGGATTGAATCCCAGGTCATGAGCACAGTTTTGGCTGCAGTACAGCAGTTTAACCACTGCGCCATGAGGTTCTGAACATTTTTGGATGCAGTAGGTGAACATATTAGTGAACTGTACTTCAGGGTTACTGTATACTTGTCTCTCACTCCAACCTATAATGTGGGGATAAAAGTATAACTAATACAACATGGTTGTTGTAGTCAGAGCTTCACCTGCAAGGTGAGCTACGAAGCGCAATAAACATAAATCATTCTATTCTAACAACAGCCCCTCCCAGTCTTCATTCTGAGGCAGTATAGTGCATTTCCTTCCAAATTGTTATTAATGCTGTAATAAAAAAATTCGCACTAATTTAGAAATTCCTATTCAGAAAGAACAGGAATTCTTTTCTTACTTGCTGTCTATTGCAGGATGGGTGACCGAGGTTGGGTGGACATACCCTGTTTCTCCGAAAATAAGACCTAACCTGAAAATAAGCCCTAGTATGATTTTTCAGGATGCTCGTAATATAAGCCCTACCCCCAAAATAAGCCCCAGTTAAGTGAAACCCCACCCTCCACCATTGTGCAGCAACCAGAAGAAGATGACATGACTGTATTGGAATAAATGTAGATTGTTGTACATGAAAAAAAACCATCCCCTGAAAATAAACCCTAATGTGTTTTTTGGAGCAAAAATTAATATAAGACCCTGTCTTATTTTCAGAGAAACACAGTAGCATTGTCCAATCCCCACAACATTGAGACTTTTGAGTTTTGCATTGACTTCTGTGGGCAGATCTCACTTCCGTCACTGGAGATATTTTAAAAAATAGCTTCTGATTGTGAACCAAGAAGTTGTGTACTGAAAAACTGGTTCTTTATATCATTTACTTATCTGTTTGTTACATGCTCACTTGCTCCATTAATGTCATAAATGATGTGAACTGTACTGTAGAATATTGGCAAACACTAATTTGGGGAACACGGAGCTAGTTCCATAACGTTTTTCTGCTGTGATTTATTTTCCTTTACATTTGAGTTTCAGACTTTTTATAAAAAATAGCACTGGTTTTTGTAAGCTTCCAGCTTTACGCTGTTTTTTTCTCACCTTCAAGAACACGAACTAGAGATGATATTCTCTCTAGACGTGAACGATCAAAAGATGCCAGCCCACCTAGGTGGTCCCCATCCAGAAGACGATCCAGATCTCCTATTCGACGAAGATCTCGCTCACCTCTTCGTCGTAGCCGATCTCCAAGAAGGAGGAGTAGATCTCCTCGAAGAAGGTGTGTACATTACTACACTGTACATTTGTAAGTAGCAGTAAATAACATTTACTAACAAGTTATTTGTAAGCTATTGTCCCTGTCACCATTATGTGCTAAACCAATATCATAACTATAGTTTCCTTCATTTCAGATGGTAGTGCACCTGTTTTCAAATGAAGCATTAATCATAAAAATACAATATCTGCTCCTTAACAGAGTAACTTTACCAATATTTTCAATCATTGTTGGGTATGCCGGATCCTAAATATAATTGTTTGTTTGTTCATTACCCTTTGATGAAACAGATATAAATTTTGAAATAAGTGTTTCAATTAAGACTAAGCAAAAGAGTTTAAAAATAAGTTAATTTAAAAAATATACCTGGTGTTTTTTATCACAGTTAAATAAGCTTTTCCTCCACTTTCAGGGATAGAGGTCGAAGAAGTAGATCACGTCTTAGAAGAAGATCCAGGTCACGGGGTGGCCATAGACGGAGGAGTCGAAGCAAAATAGAGGATAAATTCAAAGGAAGTCTTTCTGAAGGGATGAAAGTTGAGCAAGAATCCTCGTCTGATGAAAAGTAAGACATGGAATTCTAATGTATTCTGTTTTGGTGTCCTGCACAACCATAGTCTTGTAATTCCTGTTTCTTAAATTTGTGATAGGAAATGTTTTCCCTGTGGAAGAAATGTTACTAAAGTTAAAGTACGGTAAGTAGAGTATATCACAGAAGTGAGTACACCCCCTCACATTTCATAAATATTTTAGTATATCTTTTCATCTGACAACACTGAAGAAATGACACTTGGCTACAATGTAAAGCAGTGAGTATACAGCTTGTATAACAGTGTAAATGTGCTGTCCCCTCAAAATAACGCAACACACAACCATTAATGTCTAAACCATTGGCAACAAAAGTGAGTACACCCCTAAGTGACAATGTCCAAATTGGGCCCAAGTAGCCATTTTCCCTCCCTGGTGTCATGAGACCCGTTAGTGTCACAAGTCTCAGGTGTGAAGGGGGAGCAGGCGTTATCGCTCTCACTCTCTCAGACTGGTCACTGGAAGTTCCACATGGCACCTCATGGTAATGAGCTATCTGAGGATCTGAAAAAACGAAATGTTGCTCTACATAAAGATGGCCTAGGCTATAAGAAGATTGCCAAGACCCTGAAACTGAGCTGCAGCATGGTGGCCAAGACAGTGGTTTAACAGGACAGGTTCCACTCAGAACAGGCCTCGCCATGGTTGACCAAAGAAGTTGAGTGCCCGTGCTCAGCATCATATCCAGAGGTTGGCTTTGGGAAATAGACGTATGAGTGCTGCCAGCATTGCTGCAGAGGTTGAAGGGGTGGGGGGTCAGCCTGTCAGTGCTTAGACCATACGCCGCACACTGCATCAAATTGGTCTTCAGGGCTGTCGTCCCAGAAGGTGTCACAAGTCTCAGGTGTCCTCTTCTAAAGATGATGCACAAGAAAGCCCGCATACGGTTTGCTGCAGACAAGCAGACTAAGGACATGTATTTCTGGAACCATGTCCTGTGGTCCGGTGAGACCAAGATAAACTTATTTGGTTCAGATGGTGTCAAGCCTGTGTGGTGGCAACCAGGTGAGGAGTACAAAGACAAGTGTGTCATGCCTACAGTCAAGCATGGTGGTGGGAGTGTCATGGTCTGGGGCTGCATGAGTGCTGCTGGCACTGGGGAGCTACAGTTCATTGTGGGAACCATGAATGCCAACATGTACTGTGACATACTGAAGCAGAGCATGATCCCCTCCCTTCGGAGACTGGGCTGCAGGGCAGTATTCCAACATGATAACGACCTCAAACACAGCTCCAAAACGACCACTGCCTTGCTAAAGAAGCTGAGGGTAAAGGTGATGGACTGGCCAAGCATGTCTCCAGACCTAAACCCTATTGAGCATCTGTGGGGCATCCTGAAACGGAAGTTGGAGGTGCGCAAGGTCTCTAACATCCACTAGCTCTGTGGTGATGTCATGGAGGAGTGGAAGAGGACTCCAGTGGCAACCTGTGAAGCTCTGGTGAACTCTATGCCCAAGAGGGTTAAGGCAGTGCTGGAAAGTAATGGTGGCCACACAAAATATCTTTGTGCCCAATTTGGACATTGTCACTTAGGGGTGTACTCACTTTTGTTGCCAGCGGTTTAGACATTAATGGCTGTGTGTTGTGTTATTTTGAGGGGACAGCACATTTACACTGTCATACAAGCTGTATACTCACTGCTTTACATTGTAGCCAAGTGTCATTTCTTCAGTGTTGTCACATGAAAAAATACACTAAAATATTTATGAAATGTGAGGGGGTGTACTCACTTCTGTGATATACTGTAGTTGATCTATACCTAATATAAGACATATGAGGTAAATTCTGGTGTGCAGTATTCATTAAGGTTCCCCTATAATTTGCTTTATAAGCAAATAAAAAGTATTTATGCATGTTTAAATATTCATATACATTTTCTGCCAGAAGACCATTAGCATAATACAGATGAAGATGGACACATCATTTCCTTTAAGATCAGTTACTCTTTAAACATGCAGTTTGTCACTTCAATCTCATTATAATCAATGTTCTTAATCTTTTGAAAGTTTTAAAAGTTGCATTACTTGTACGACTAGATGCTTATCAGGCATATCACACAATGCCTTTTGTAGATGTAATCCAACAAGATATGGTGTAGGATCCAAAGGACTTTTCCAATTTGTAGGAAAGCACTAGTCCAGTTGCAGGTGTGTGTATGGCCAGTATACTCCACTGCCTTATTTCAAGTGGTGTCAGTTTTCAAAACACTTTTATTATCTAGCATATTTGACAGCTGTTTTAGAAAAATAATCCACAGCTTCCAAGGGTTTACAAATACTTGTTTTCACAGTTTTTGAGATCTTGACACTGTTGACTTCTTTGGACAAAGAGACTTTGGCCATAATCCTAAGCAAACAAACTTGGAAGTTAATTCCACTGACGTTTCTAGTAGTGTGTCCAAATAAGTGTGCTTAGGACTGGTTCTTACTATACTTTCTCTTCATTAATATATGTATCACCATTTCTATCTGCACTTTTTCCTTTTCAGAAAAAAAAATCTAGACTTTAAAAAAATGTATGACATATGATTTTTGCTAGCTGATGTTTTGGATTGGCTCTTACGGAGGCGTGGACTTCTGTTTTGCATAATTTACATCATCCTATCATTGATGTGTACATTAATATATTTAATTTAAAAGCTTATATTGAATGGGCTTTCATTTACTTTTTGATTCTTGAAAACTCAGCAGTTAAATTTCATGATTTTATATCCATATCTAAGGACAAAAATGCTCTTCTGCAGATTCCACAAGGTTGTTTTAAGGTTTACATGTGTTGGTTTGTTTTTATCTAAATCAAGGGTAGGCGTCTTGGACTGTTCCAGTGGCTGATTTTTCACCACTGGGTTCCCTGGGGGGCAGTACAGAATGCCAAATATGTGTAAAAATGAGAAAAACATGGAAGTGGTTGGAAAACATGGAAGTCTACTTCTTGTTTTGAAAAAAATGGCATTTGTGGGGATTGCCCACTTCAGAGGGGCCCTGTGCAAATTTAAAAGATAAATAATTGCTCTAGGAGCTTCTAAGAAGTGGCACATCACATTTCCCCCCTAATGAAAACCACTTTTTGGAGTGGTAGTGGGAAGTCTAATGGGAAGGCTGTATGTAGCTCCAGAGCACAATTTACCCACCCATAGTCTAAAGGCTGGAGGTGTTGCATGATTGAAATAGGAAGAGGTGGAAAACTTTCATGGACTTCTTTTGAGTTATTTAAAGATCTAAGAGCTTAAGTACTGTTTTCTGAATACTGGAGTACAAAGTTCTGTATAAGTTCCACACAGTGCAATTTCAGAAATTTCTCCTTTTAATAGCCTTGAAGACTTTGATGTTGAAGAAGAAGATGAAGAAGCTCTGATAGAGCAGAGGAGATTACAGAGGCAAGCAATTGTACAGGTATGTGTTGGTGCTTACCGGATTTTCCGTGTATAACACCCCCAATGTACAGTGGTGCCTCGCTAGACGATGTTAATCCGTTCCACGAAGATCGCTGTCTAGCGAAAACATCGTCTAGCGAAGCACGTTTTCCCATTGGAATGCATTGAAATCGCTTCAATGCGTTCCAAGGGAAAATGCAGTCGTCTAGCGAAAATTTCCCATAGGGAAACATCGTCTAGCGAGTGCGGGTCCCCATAGGAATGCACTGACAGCTGCACTGACAGCTTTTGACCACTAGTCAGCGCACTCCTATGGGGAAACCTCATCGTCTAGCGAAAATCGCCATAGGGAAACATCGTTTTGCGAAGCGCAGTAGCGCTCGCAAAAAGGCATCGTCTAGCGATTTCCTCGTCCTGCGAGGCAATCGTCTAGCGAGGCACCACTGTATAAGACAACCCCCAATTTTGACCCTTTTCCGGAGGCGGAGATGAAGGAGCAGCCACACTCAGCTGCCCATTGTGGCTGCCCATTGACTGCTGCCGCCGCCGCCTCATGATCACCTCCTCCAGTGCCACTCGTGGGCTCCCTTTGGGCAGGGGACAAGGCGGTGGCGTGAGCTGGAGGTGAGTACCGCGAGTGGCGCTGGAGGAGGCGATCGGGCGGCGGCAGTCAATGGGCAGCCGCGAGGGGTGGCCGAACACAGCTGCTCCTTCACCTCCGCCTCCTGCTGCTGCTGCCACCGCTGCCGGATCGCCGCCTCCAGGGGACAAGGTGGCAGCGTGAGCTGGAGGTGAGCCCACGAGTGGCGCTGGAGGAGGTGATCGGGTGGCGGCGGCAGGAGGCGGAGGAGCAGCTGTGCTCGGCCGCCTCTCGCAGCTGCCCATTGACTGCTGCCGCCCCCGCCCAATCACCTTCTCCAGTGCCATTCGCGGGGCTAACCTCCAGCTCACGCCGCCGCCTTGTCCCCTGCCCAAACGGAGCCCGCGAGTGGCACTGGAGGAGGCGATCCGGCGGTGGCAGTCAATGGGCAGCCGCGAGAGGCAGCCGAGCGCGGCTGCTCCTTTGCCTCCACCTCCTTCCGTGTATAAGATGACCATCAGTTTTTCCTCTAATGATTTTAGGAAAAAGTGTTGTTTTATACACGGAAAAATACGGTACCTGTCCAAAACAAACTGGCTTTTTAAATATACTTCACCCAATGCATTTTCACCTTATGCATCTTCAAAGTTTTTTTTAAGCTATTCCACGAGATTACCATTTCATCAAGTTTTAAAGTCAGTCATATTGTTCAGATCACTAAAATCTTTAGCTGAGACATAGATGAGCAAGATAGCTGCTCTTTGCAAGGTCATGTGCCATCTATTGTTGGTGGAGAGGACGTTTACTGCAAATGAACTGAGAATGCTAAATACTGCTCTGTCCATATTAACAACTACTTCAAGGCAATTGCCCATCGTGAAATGCTGCAACCAAAGTATTGGAATATAAAGTGTTAAAGTTTATAGTGCGAGCAACTCACACAGAATTTAAGTGACAATATTGTTTCATACAGTAGCAGTGAAACTTTGTGGCATAATTGATCACCACAACAAATTCCCTGCATGTGCAGTGTTTGGAAAGATACAGAGATAGAACACAATAAATGCCAGGCTGTCACAGGCTGTTACATTTTGATTGGCTTGTTCTAAGTAGAGAATGTGGTGATACAGCAATAGCCCTCTGCAAGTAAAGGCTACTGGAAATAAAGCACTGAATCCAGAGTAGTTTGAATTGAAATCTACACTTGTCCTACCTTCCTTCTCCATCAAAGCTTCATTTCACGGTTGAGATACCTCAGGAAATGTGTGGGATGTTATTAGAAACTGTAGTTGAGAGGAGATGGAAAAAGGAACTTCTGCCAGCACAGTGCAAGAACTATCCTAAATTTCATTTTGATTTATATCAATACCAGATATCAATAAATTAGATTATAATTCATCAGCATTGTAAATTATGGTGGTATTTTGTTGCAGAAATACAAGTACTTAACTGAAGATAGTAATATGTCTGTGCCATCTGAACCAAGTAGTCCTCAGAGCAGCACTCGCAGTCGGTCAAACTCTCCTGATGACATTCTCGAAAGGGTAGCTGCTGATGTTAAAGAATATGAACGGGAAAATGTGGACACTTTTGAGGCTTCAGTGAAGGCTAAGCACAACCTCATGACAGTTGAGCAGAATAATGGTAAGAATCAGCAGTTGTATGTAATATGATCTGAAATAATAAATATCCCAGAAAGTGTCAAAACTGAGATAGATACACCTTGATAATTTTTGTGTCCTTATTTCTGGACACAAAACCTACCATGTTATGTGCTCCCACGTTGTTTCTGGCACATGGCAAACTATGAGCTAATGACCTACAGTGGTTTTGGTCATTAACAGTCTTGTTCAAGTCCTGGAAAGTCAAGGCTACAGCTTCCTTTATTAAGTCAGTCTATCTCATGTTAGGTTTTCCCTTTTTCCTGTTTCCTTCAACTTTCTAGCATTAGTGTCTTTTCCAGTAAATCTTGTCTTCTCATATGTCCAAAGTATGGTAGATTCAGTTTAGTCATTTTAGTTACCAGTGAATGTTCAGGCTTGATTTTATCTGGAATCCATTTATTTGTCTTCCTGGCATTCCTGGCATATGTAAAGCTCTCCTCCAACAAATGAGTGGGTTTTTCCCTGTCAGCTGTTTTTATTTTCCAGCTTTCATATAATGCATAATAATCAGGAATACTATAGTATAGATCAGCCATTCTCAACTGGGCCCCTGGGGGGCCCTGGCACATTTAAAGGGGGCCAGAGACTGGAAATAATTCTTCACATCATCTTACAAAGTTTGTTATGCGAATTATAGCATCCTGACTCTGCCTATATTTCTTCATATTGTGTTTATGGCCATGGCTGAAAAAAGGTTGAGAATGGCTGGTATAGATGATCTAAGCATTGGACTCCAGGGATACATTCTTACACCTGAGAATATTCTCCAGTTCCTTCATAGCTGGTGTTCAGAGTCTTTGTTTTATCTTTGTTACTGTTAAAGTTATACTATCCTGTAGTCACAATTTTTGCCTTAATGTTCAATTGCAATTGTGGTTTTTTCCAGTTCTTTAATCTTCCTCAGAAGTTATTTCAGATAATTGCTGTTTTCTGCCATTTATGGATTGTTTGATATTTCTTTCACCAACTTTCACTCCTCCTCCTGAATCTAATCCAACTTTTCATGTTATGTTCTGTGTATAAATTGATGGGGTAGGGAGATAAAATGCACTCTTGTTGCCTTTGTGTGTTGGAATCCATTCTGTTTTTCCATATTCTGTCATTACTATAGAGCATAGGTTATGCATGAAGACAATCAAATATTGTGGCACATTTGTTCATTTTAGAAAATCCAAAACTTTCCATGATCTGCAGAGTCAAAGGCTTTGCTATAATGTGTAAGACACAAACTATTTTTTTTTCTGATATTCTTCGGTATGCTCAAGTAGCCAACATATATTTACAATATGCCCCCTAGTGCCGTTTTGAATTCTGCTTGAACATTGGATGTTTCTTGCTTGATACATGATAAGTCTTTGTGGTAAAATCTTGAGCTTAGCTTTTTTGCTTGCATGGGAAATAAATTCAGTGTTGCTCTGGTTATGGCACACCTTAGCATTTCCTTTCTTGGGGATTGAAATGTATATTGAACAATGTGGACCACTATTTTGTTTTCTCTATTGGCACATTCTTGTTAGATTTTTATAGATTCACCCTCTATATCTGAAATACCTCTATTGGTATTCCAGCTATTCCTGAGTATTTATTTCTTCCAAGTGCTTTTACTTCCTAAAACTGCGTTATTCATGAAAGATGCACTTTCTAAAACTGCACTTATTCATTAAAGATTCTTCTTGGGAGGAATCTGTCATTCTTGCATCTGTTTCCTTTTCCTTTTGATTCCCACATGCTGCTAACAATTTTAAGCATTTCATCAGTTGTCCATCGAGGTTTTTCTTCGGTTTTTTCTATAGGAATAGTCATTGTGCATTTCTCTCTGACTTTATTTCTGATCTAAGTCCACTGGTTTTCTGGTTTGCAGTCTATTGAGCTTAATAATGCAAATATGTTCTTTACATGGTCTTCAAATTCTTCTGGAATATTATTTAAATTATACTTTGGTACTATGATTGTTTTACTCTTCCTCAGCTTTACTGTAATTTTTGACATTATCTGTATCACACTGTTCCACAGCTTCTCCCTGTTTTGTTTCTAGTTATACATTATATTTGATTTCTGCATTACCGTTTGGTAATGTCCTTCGGTACAATTGTCTTTTTATGTGCTTGAAGTTTATATATGCAATAGACAGATTGTTGGCTTCACATAATTTTATGAGTTGATCTCCTTTCTAATTTCTGGACCAAATCCTTTAGCACTGTTTCTTCTGCTTTATTTCCTACTTTGGTATTCCAGACACCCATTATAATGATCATATTTTGTTTTGGTGTGTGATCAATTTCCTCCTGGACACTTGAATAATTGCTAACAATCTCTTCCTCTTCTACATCTGTAGTTGGAGCATGGGCTTTTATGATTATTATGTCTATAGGCTTTCTGCCTGTGAGTTTTTGATATTACCCCTCCCCCCATCCCAAGGTTTCCAAAGGTTTCCCAAGCTTTAAAGGGGAACCCTAGGGAGCCTTTCAACCTCAAGAGGAGAAATAGGAAGTTTTCAATTATTTTAAATTAAATATTGTCATCATAGTATGATGACACCATTCTACTTTCACAGTGTCAACTTAAGCCAAGAGGACTGCAGTCAGTAAATCATAAGATTATTAATATGTACAATAGCGGGTTGGAGTACTGTGACTGGAGTACTGTTTGGGAGAAGGCAAATAAAACATTTCAAGTTTTAAAAATAACTTCACTAGTTTTAATCTTTAAAGTTCTAGATGGCTTGGAAAACAGGCAGTTGAAGCGTATCAGTTTATGTAAATTTACAAGCAGTATAATAAGCAGGTTTGCCTTACAAGTTTGATATTTTTTAAGTGTTGGGTCTTATTTTTCCAGGCTTTTTAGATTTGATTTGCACTGAACTATGCCACATGCTATGTAAGGTTTGTTTTATTTGTGTTTTTTAATTGTGTTGCAGGCCACAGCATATTTAAAGGAGGATAGCACATTTTAAAAATACATGTGTTGCAAAACAATTGATATAAATTATTTGTATTAATATGATCTTTTAAGGTTCATCTCAAAAGAAGGTCACTGCTCCTGACATGTTTACAGAATCAGATGATATGTTCGCTGCATATTTTGATGTAGGTAATTTTTAGACATTGTTGATCCTTGAAGTGCTTTTCTTTTGTTTTTTAATTGAAATGGCAAAGAGGTACAATTTTTGTAACAGTCTTTAAATTATTTTTTAAAACATTAATTTTGGAAAGTGATTACTTCACCAGAAGTGATTCTTCTTTTATAATTCTAGTAGAGTTTTATATTTTTTCATGATCATTGAATAGAATACAAATGTTCTGAACACTAAACATTTGTCAACTTCAGTGACATATGCACAAGATTTGGCATGTTATTTGAGGTTCAGAGATCCTTTGCCCCCTTACTATGCCTTTATGTAATATGTTATATAAGACCACTGATTAGATTTATAGATTGTTTAAGACATGTATTTCCTTAGCAGAGTTTTTTGGTAATATAGTAGGAGTTTGTGTTTAGAATATATTAAATTTATCAGTTGATTTGTTGAGCTCTAATTTTAAAGAGATAAGTATTAAAATGTTTATTTACTCAAGTATGTAGAACATGAAGAAAAAGACTAAAGAAGGTTTGTTTTCCTTCAGAGTGCACGCCTTAGAGCTGCTGGCATTGGAAAGGACTTCAAAGAAAACCCCAACCTCAGGGACAACTGGACAGATGCAGAGGGGTATTATCGTAAGTATGATCACTACATTTCTGGTATAATGTCTGTTGAATGCAATTGCTGAATTAATGAATGGAATTGTCAATAAACTACAGATAATTACAGATGAGATGAGGTAATAAAAGATTTGCTGAACAGTAGTTGCAAGTATCACTGATGTTAGGCTATGAGTTGCACTCTTCTAGTTTTCTGTGGAAAAACTTAACATGCAGGTACCAAAAAGTAGTGTTTTATTTGCCAAACAGAACTTGAAGTGGATGGACTTCACTGAGTGTATTTTAGTATCGTTTTATTTATTGACTTGAAACAGTTTAATGCTAACTTTCATATCAGATTTCAGGGTGGTGTACACTCTAAACAAATAAAAAAAAGTAACTTTTCAGTAGCTTTGAACAGTTTTATTATGGGGCAACTCTATGAGAAAACAAGAGCAATCTATTGTATTGTTGGATATTCATTGTGGCTACTGTATATATTGCTTCTAGTATAAGCAAGTACAGTGGTGCCTCGCTAGACGATGTTAATCCGTTCCACGAGGATCGCTGTCTAGCGAAAACATCGTCTAGCGAAGCACGTTTTCCCATTGGAATGCATTGAAATCGCTTCAATGCGTTCCAAGGGAAAACGCAGTCGTCTTGCGAAATTTCCCATAGGAAACCTCGTCTAGCGAGTGAGGGTCCCCATAGGAATGCACTGACAGCTGCACTGACAGCTTTTGACCACTAGTCAGTGCACTCCTATGGGGAAACCTCATCGGAGAACCTCAAACCTAGCGAAATTCCCCATAGGGAAACATCGTTTTGCGAAGCACAGTAGCGCTCGCAAAAAGGCATCGTCTAGCGATTTCCTCGTCCTGCGAGGCAATCGTCTAGCGAGGCACCACTGTATTCCTCTCAGTATTAGTTGCTTAGGAGTGGATGTGAGTGCATGCTTTTCTTCTCATTTTTTGCTTGTGGGATTCCCAGAGACATCTAGCGGCTACTATGACGAGAAAGTATTGGACTCAAAATAGGCCTTTATTCTGATCCAGTATGTCTTTCCTTAGTTCATTCCCAAATGTGACACACACAGAATAAGTGAGAAAAGGTTACATAGTTTCATTCAGTACCATCTTAGGGAAACCTTTGGATTCTAAGTGGCTTCCTTCATCCCCTCTCTGTTCATGGGAACTAAGAAGCAAACTAGTTGATAGTCAAGTTTCTTCACACAGTACTGGGCAAAATTTATTCCAGTCAATAATTTACTTTCTGTCTGGGATGAAGGCAAGAAGGGAAGGAACATGAGTCTGGTGCTTGTTCTCAGTATAAGCCTCCTTGCATAAACCAGCCCTTCTGTTTTGAGAATTATTAATATAATGAAATAGTATGTAAAGTATTACCTATGAGATAATCTTGACAGAACTAGAATTCTCTAAAATCCACCATAAAATTAAATAGAACTGCTCTTGTGTTAAGTGGTTCCAACTTATGTGATTATTTGTGTATGAAGGAATCCTTGTTGATGCTTTCATTGTTATATGTGTACAAGACATCATGAGTGAACACACTGTAAATTTGTGTAACCAGCACTGATTTTTTCCCCTTTTTCCTAGGTGTTAACATAGGTGAAGTTCTAGATAAACGTTATAATGTGTATGGCTACACTGGCCAAGGAGTTTTCAGTAATGTAGTGAGAGCCAGAGATATGGCAAGAGCAAACCAAGAAGTAGCTGTCAAAATCATTAGAAACAATGAACTTATGTAAGTAAAGAGTCAGAAATTTTTTAAAGTACTAAACTGTAATGAGCTTAACTATGCTAGGATAGTTGTAGAGTCTTGACAAGCACTGCAAAAACTACATGAGCAGTAACTCGAGCATTACATAATTGTGGAGTCTGTTCTGTAGTATGGTTGACAGTATAGTTGAAGAATATAATCAAAAATGCATTTTCACTTGGTTATAGAAAATGTAATTATAACGAATAGCTGGTAGCTCCTGGTTTGCTAGTTAAAGCATCTTGCTGCAAAAAGTTTCATGTACTGAATTTTTAAATTTCATGTTGCTGTTGTTTTTATAACATCACCAATGCTCTTTTTTTCCTAGTATTAACAGCTAGGTTTGTGGAGGGTATTACTGCCTTAGCTTTTTCTGAAAGCAGGAGTACTTCTAGACTTTAAAGTTTGAGCTGTCCCATTGACTTAGCCGTAATATACTTGCTTTCTGCAAAATTGGAAATATTGTGTGTTTCCTTCCTTGTTTTTTATCTCTTACGTTTGTATGATACCTAAATGGAGTCTGTTGGAGATTTTTTCCCCTGAAAAAGTCGCAGAGTAAGGCCATGATCTTCAGAAAGATTGGAATAGTGCCAAATAGGGATGTACCTTTTGGGGTTTTTTGGACTACATATCCCAGAAATCTCCATTCTGTGAGTCTGACCTGTCACATGGACACCTACTGGCTTCTAAATGTGCCTCACCTTGAAGAAAAGCCTAATCTGGAAGACTTCATGGCCCAGTTCTATAAAAAGGAAGCTGCTTTGGTACTTGCTGGCAGCTTCCTTTTTGAACAGGAAGTTAGGTAAATCTAGGTCTATTTGAGGCCAATAAGCTTTCCTGATTAGGACTTTTTCCCCAGTTAGCCACATTTAGGTGTTTGTAGGTGTCTGTCTGTCAGGTTGGACTGCCCAGATTGGAGAATTCTGTTCCAAAAAAAGAATGGCACATCCTTTGTGCCAAAAATTTATATACATATATAAGTTGCTTGATGTATATTAAAGCTTCATTGTGTTTTAGTTGTACTTCCTAGGGCACAGGCCATAGTTCTGGCGCTTTGCAACTCTTCTTCCACCAATGTCCAAAATATCCACAGTCTCTTGTATCCAGCAGCACTGCAAGCTTTGGTCTTGCAGGCATTCATTCATAGTTGCAAACCAGTAGTTGCTCATGTTGGTCAGTTGTAGAGATAAACAGATTATTGTGCCCCTGTTTTTATCTATAACCTCTGGTTTGTTGCCTCCTGCTCCAGTCCATGCAATAGAATTTTGTACTCTGGTAGTGGAAGAAGTAAGTGAGGACTACCTTAATCAAAATAATTACCCTAATTAAATTTTGCTCTAATTGCTATTTTATATCCTGCATTTTAAATTTGGGCTTTTATGTACTAATTCTTGTAAAATATTAAACTCTTTTCAGGCAAAAAACTGGTTTAAAAGAACTGGAATTCTTGAAAAAGCTCAATGATGCAGATCCTGATGACAAGTTTCATTGTCTGCGATTGTTTCGGCATTTTTATCATAAGCAGCACCTCTGTCTGGTATTTGAACCACTTAGGTGAGACCAGTCACTTGTTTAAATGCACTCTTTGACCTAGTATCTCATTGACCTTACTGCCCTTTTGTTCTGGCTTAAGTTAACAAATTATTTGAATGTTTCAGAAGTAATTATATCCCAATATTTGGCAGGCACATTTGAGAGTAAGTGTCTTGTTCGGGCATGTAAATATATGAGCAGAATGAGATATTAGATTACTAAATTGTGATGCATAAGTGGAGCATAGAATCAGGTTATAGAAGAAACCTTGTTTTTTGATTTATAATTGTAATGCTTGTATGCAACCTTTTTGATTACTTGTCATTCAGGAGCAGTTCTCTCTGTTGGGGGACGGGTAGTGTAAAGTTTTGAAATCAAGGTTCTGTTCTCCTTTATTTGAAGTACATGTTACAGAATAAGATTCTGTAGTTAAAAGAAAACGTGGCTAGTTATCAGCATAAAAAAGATTTCCCTTGTTCAGCTGCTTCATTTTCTCCTAATCCTGTCAATAAACAGCATACCTCCTTTCAGTCAAAAAAGTCATTTAATATTTGAAAAGTGAAGTGTAAATGTTTTCAGGTTGACTTTTGACTTCCACAAAAATGATGTCCTATTTATTCTCGTTTGAAATGTTATATATTGTGTTTGATGAAGTGGAATTCTGTTCATGCAGCTAGGCTTTCCTGTGACCTTCCGTGCCCCTCTGGAAGCTACCTTTGGGGGCCAGTGGCTCAAGTAGGAACAGCCTGGGAATGGGGTGTGATAGGAGACAGTACAACAAGGAAATAGAAGAAATTGACAGGGCTGCCATGCACAATCAGAAGGTCTTTTCGATTAGTCCAAGACATCTTTTAATCAAAGCTATTGTCTTTTTTTTCCCCCTTCTACATTTTCCTTTCTCTTTCCATTATATTTTTGTTTTCGATTTAGTATGAATTTGCGAGAAGTACTGAAGAAGTATGGGAAAGATGTTGGTCTCCACATAAAGGCTGTACGATCCTACAGTCAGCAGCTGTTTCTGGCATTGAAACGTCTTAAAAGATGCAACATCTTGCATGCTGACATCAAACCAGACAATATTTTGGTAATTAATATTTTGTTGACAACCATGCAAAGAGTTATTAAAGTGAAACATATAGCACCCTGTGTTTGTTTTAAGTTCCAATTTCTATGAGAATTTAAATTTTATTCAGGACAGTTTTACTTCACCATGAAAAATTATAACAGAAATATAAAAATGGAAACAAATCCAGTTAAACTTATATTCTAAAGTAAATATTTGCAGTAGTTGGTGTTTGGTCTGCCTGTTGTGGTCACTATATGAAATTCAATTCCTCTTACAAAATCTGCTATAAGATGCAGAGCTCCTTGTGCTGCAGCAACACTCTCAGTTTCTGGAAGTATATACTTAACACATAGACCTTCCCTGCAGAATATAATTTCATCAGACTTCTGGTAGTGTTTGAATCCTATTTTTCTATCAGTATAATTGCAGTTCTGTAGGAGTAGTTTTCTCCCAAGTATGTGCCCAAGTATGTGTCCTTTGTCTTCTGTACCAACACAAACCTGAGTTTTGCCTAATGGATTATTTGATGTTGCACTCCACATAACACTTTACAGAAAGTTCACAAACTCTTCTGCCTCAAGAGGCATGCATATCTCCCATCTCTACTAGCCATCTTTGTGTGTAAGAAGCAGTTTTTAAATAGTTCTTTGCATCTTCAGTGATGAGAATTGGAATCCAAATACCTATTGAGAGCCACATGTTGCCCATCTCTGCTGTTGAATATTATGCCAAGATCAATGTTAAAGCTTAGATTAGACAACAGCACTTTGACTAAACTGCCTTATTTTTCAGTTGAACGTACTACAGTCCATAACCAATGTTAACCATATGTTCAGCTGCTTATATACACTGGTCATCAATGTAAAATGGGGGCCAATCTTGTATAACTAGTTTAAAAATATGCTACTAGAAAGTAAGCACCAAATTTTCTTTCAAAATAAAGAGGGATTATTGTTGACAGCTACAGATCACGTGGGTGAAACAGTAAATGAATTATGCTGCTCTGATTACAAATGCCTACTTGGCCATTGTGGATGAGAGTGGTGATGGAGAGATGAAAGTACACTTCTCTTTCATTTTGGATTAATTCATGTTTCCTGTATGAGAATAATCAGGTGAACAAATACAGCAGATGTCAGTGTCGCTGCAGAGTAACAGCAACAGCTGTTCTAAAAAAGAGAAGGATATTAGTAACTTTTACTAATGTGATAAATAACGTTAGAAAGTTTCTCTGTATTTGCAGACCAGGTTTTGATACTTATGTTTTTAAGAGAGTCTTAGAACATAAGAAGACCTCCTGGGTCAGGTCATCAGGTTCTTCAAGCACTCTAGGGAAGCTGCAACAGGGCATCAAGACAAAATACTGGTTCCTCAGCATCCCACTAATGGATCAGAAATTTGAACCAGTTGCTTTTTTGGACATAGAGCTCCTTGCATTCTCTAGCTGCAGTGGCCATGCTAGCTAGAGGATTCTGGAAGTTCTAATAAAAATGTAACTTTTAAGCTTCAGTGCAGACATACCTTCTAAACACTGTGCTATTCTTTATGAACTTAGTCAACATGAGTCTGGGCTTAATATATTTCATACACTGAATTCCTTAAGGATTGACAGTGCTTGCGCACATTGTTCCACTGTTATTGGTTATCTTTGTCCATTAGTTTAATTGTTTTATTCCTTTTTAGGTGAATGAATCTAAAACCATTTTAAAACTGTGTGACTTTGGATCAGCTTCACATGTTGCTGATAATGACATCACACCATATCTTGTCAGTCGATTTTATCGTGCTCCTGAAATTAGTAAGTTCATCTACTCTGAAGTCTCCAAATTCTGTAGAATATTAGGCTGCATATGTATAAGGAAAAAAAGAGTATAACCAATGAGTTTTATACTTGATGATATTTTGTGCTGTGTAGTTAAGAGTTTTATAACTGCCAGCTGGTATGCAAATATGTACAGGAACTGGGCATGAACGCACATTGCAATTCGGTGGGATGACTTTGCTGCTGCTTCTCCCTTCTGCTCTCTTTCTGGTTTCTTTATCACCTTCCTTTTACTTAACTACTGCTTTTTCAAAGTCTCCTCACTGGTTCATCCTCTCTTCTGTTCACATTCCTCATTAAAATCGCTCTTTATCTGCTTATTCCTCTGGCTAAGGCTATATAAGCCATTTCTGTATGTGTAGTCATACAGAGTGCAATTATGCCCTGATTCTGCCCTCCTTAACTGAATAGAAATTTACAGATGGCTGTAAAGGAAACATTTAGTTTAATTTAGTTTAATTACATTTAGAATTCAGAGCAATATGACCCTGATGCATGTGTGACATAAAATCTCTTGTAATGTACCTTTTGATCCATTCCGTATTTACTCACTGTCTGACAGAAAGCAAGACTTCTATGGCCTTCACCAAATACCTAACTTACTAATATATTTTGAAGTTAAAGATATTTGAGGAAAAACTCTATTGTGGTAGTATATCCTCTTCTTCTGAGTTGACTGGCACAAGATAATCTATATTATTATTTTCCTTATTTTCTGGCTGCCTGATCCCAGAGAAGTAAACGCTTTTGGTATCAGTTTGGTGCTTTGTATGATTAACTCTAAAACTGTTCTCCTTCAGTTATAGGCAAAATCTATGACTGCGGTATAGATATGTGGTCTGTAGGCTGTACATTATATGAACTTTACACAGGAAAAATACTGTTTCCGGGAAAAACCAATAATCATATGTTAAAACTTGCTATGGACCTCAAAGGAAAGATGCCAAACAAGGTAAAAATGCAGTTCTTATTTTCAAGGACAATTTTGTTGAATTTTTATTTTATTTTAGATCTATTTTGATTTTAATTGATTGTGTAAGAATTTGTAGGCTAGTTCAGACATTAACATAACTGACTTATTCATGCCTATTAATTACTTTTTCTCTTTCTGTGTCAAGTTTAGCACGGTTCCCCAAAATGTTTAGAACTGGGAATTGTGGTTGAACATCAGTTTGCTAGTCAGATGTGCTCTGTACATGTGATGAAATGGGCTGCAGTCCTTGAAAGTATATGCCACATACAAATTGTTAGTTTTTAAGGTGCCACTGCAGCAGACTAGCACACTGCCTGACCTCCCCAGTATTTACAAACCAGTATCTTTAATCATGGCTTGAATGTGGTTTAATATCCTAGTTAGTAAATTAATATGAAACCACATTTTCCCATTTTTAGTATAACGGAATGTCACAAAGGCAGCCAGAATATCATTCAGTCTTAACCTGTTGATTCCAGAGGGACTTTCTTATAACCAACCTCTGGGCTAGATTAGGGCTTGAGTTCAGCAGAGTTCCATTGATGCTAGACCAGTGGGAGGGCCCAGCAGCCACAGAGAGCTACACTGTCTCTGGAAATGCGACCATTTTTTAAAAAAATGTCAAAACTAGAAGTGGCTGAATATCTACTGTCAGTTCTAACCTTGGGATGCGATGGGGCTTCAACCAATAATAAGCTGAAGAGATAAATTCTGACGGGAGTATTGCATTTCAAGTTACATTTAATTCATTATCTTTATTTCCAGATGATCAGAAAGGGTGTGTTTAAAGATCAACACTTCGATCAAAATCTCAACTTCATGTACATAGAGGTAGATAAAGTGACAGAAAGGGTAAGTCTGAACTACATACTAAGTTCACTGTGACATTCCATTTGGAAATACCCATACCTTTTTAAATACTATTAAATTGAAATTGTTCAGTATTTTGTTTGTGTTTATTTAGTTTCCTCAGCTACATTTTTGTATCTTGTGTGAACAATCATAAAAATTCACAATTCTTTGAACAATTTCATTATTTTCAGTTTAATGTTTCAAGAGCCAAATGACATCAGTGCTATGTTTCACAGCTTTGCTATTAACAGGGTTGCCTGTTTAATGTTCTTGGTGACTTTCTTCAAAAAGTAAGTGTTGGATGCTGTTGTCTTTGTAGGAGAAAGTAACTGTCATGAGCACCATTAATCCAACAAAAGACCTACTAGCAGATTTGATTGGGTGCCAACGCCTTCCTGAAGATCAGCGCAAAAAGGTTCATCAGCTGAAGGACTTGTTGGACCAGATCCTCATGTTAGACCCAGCTAAGCGGATTAGTATCAACCAGGCTCTGCAGCATGCTTTCATCCAGGAGAAAATTTAAATCCAGTGAAGATGTTCAAAGGGTTTGAATAGTTAATATACAAAGACTGATGAAATATCTCAGAAATTTCTAAGTGTACATAAAACTTATAAATAATTTCCCTGCAAAGTTGAGGAAGAATGATATATTTGAATTAACACAAAGGTGGATATTTCTTTTAGAAATGTTAGCGTAAATCTGTTTGTTTCTTATGTGAAGATTCTTTCACCGTAGAACTGTTTTAATTGCCATGACTGCACAGAAATACAATGCTAATGTATATGGTTGCAGTTCTTATAATATAATATATAAATATATATATAAATACATAAATACACATACACACATTTACACACTTGTTCTCTAAATATATAAACAACGCAAACTCTCACAAACTATTAGTAAGACCAGGTGGTTGATTATGGTTTTTAGCAGATTGGCTTCATTTTTGCTCTGAAAAATGGCCAGCATAAATGCTATTTATATTACATTTTCCTAGGTGTGTGCGTGCAGGCCACAGCAGCATGCCCTTGGTGTAGTCAGTGCCGAAGGGGGTCTTTTCCTTCTTGAGCCTGCCCGCAGGGATGGTCTCCTCTTTTAAAGCAGGTTGCGTACAACTTTCAGTACACTGAAGGTAAGCTAAACCATCAACATCACTGGCGTTTAAGATGTTACTTGTACTGGAGCAACTGACAAATGAGGTTCACTAGCTTTGTAGCAGAATTCCCCTGCATGTTTTATAAATGATCTTGTTTTTGTTTTCTGGCATTACAACTGTGGCATAATTCCAGCTTCTGTTTGATCATCCCATTCAGAGAAAAAAAATCTGGGGAAGTGTGCACTTGATGGAGAGAGCGCCTTCAGTGTACTGTGTATTACTTTCATTTTTTAAAAAAATCAACTTGCTATATAGACTTTATACCTTTTGTTGAATACAGTTCACTATGGCATAGAACCAGTACTTGAAAGAAGCTTTCATTTACTAATAACAAATGTTGAGCTCTGATTCTAAAAGTCTTTATCTCCTTGTGGCCAGATAAAAAAATACCATAATTCAGTTTTTAGCTGTTTGTATGTCATATGAAAGTGTACTGCTATATGCTAAAGGTGTTTTCATTTGTTCATTGTTTTCATTCTTTGTGATCATGTTGTCTTTCAATACAGGCATAAACCTTCCACTCTTGAACAAAGCAGCTGCTTTTTAAAAGCGGTAATTGCTTCTTTACCTTTTATTTCTTTTGTAAATGAAGCTTTCTTTAAGAAATGTGACTTTAAAGTGTTGTCTCTTGCATAAAACAGTTGACATTCACTTATTGTAAAGTGAAGATTGTTCTGCTGCATGTAAAGTGGACCATGCAGATTTCTGTATGTTTTCAGTATGCATCGTTAGATAATAAAGTCTTTTGTGAACAAGGCATTGGTAGCCCTTTTTAAAATATTTTTTGTCTCCAGTGTTGCCAGCTCAAGGTAATCCGTAAGAAGAAGTCATTTCATTTTTGATAGTCTAGTAACTATAACAAAAAAGAATGTGATCCTTTGGGAAAAAATTAAGATCCTTAATTATCAGCATTTTAGTATAAATTCTGTCCCCAACCCCAACCAACCTCCAGAGATTGTCTACTTTCAATGTAATAACATGTATTCCTGTAGGTTATTGGAGTGGATGCAGGCTTTAACTAATGTTTGTGCTGTTTTTCTTACTTTTCCTTTTTGATGGTGCTGAGAGAGACAAAGGAAGGCAAGTCACAGGCCACTCAACGCCTACTCCAGGGGGTCTGGTTTGCTGAGACACCAACTTCACCTTCCTAACAAGGTTATTTCTGACAGCATGTGTAGATAAACATTTAGCAACCAATTAAACAATAATTCCTTGTTCATCATGAGGATATTCAACCGAGTCAATTAATGTTTGCCAATCCAATTCTTGCATTAAAAGGCAATTCGTGTAACATCTTACTTTTATATATTTCATATATGCTCAGCAGATTTGTGAAAATATCCAAAATTAAGATGTTCTGCCAGCTTTTTAAATTTGTAAGTGATAAATTTTTAAAAAGTCCTTCAATGCACATAATTTCATCCAATGTGCAAGTGCAGTCAGTTATTCTGCCTAGCAGTGGGGTGCTCCCACATGGCAAAATAATTAAGTATAAACATGGCAAGTGATATTAACTGCCCATTTTCAATCTCTATCCTCCAATTTAATATTATTTAAAAGTAGTAAATATGTTTCTCTGTCAACTTATTTAAAATATTTCTTGTTTGTGCAGGAAACAGAATGCAGCTTTCACTTTCACTGAAATGAAGACTTAGATTACTTGATAGTTATTTGCACACAAAGTAATATGGCGCACTGCTTTGGCAACCCCTCTAACCTATCTTGTACAGTTGGTGGCAGTCTAATACAGATGTCATAAAAGTCTGTTACTCTGTTGCCTCCACCATTGTTTCATGTCCCTATTTACAAATATCGAAAAGAGTTGGTCATGTCAACTCCAGTAACAGCTACCACCAACCTTATGGCTACGGAATTTTTAAACTTCTCGAGAAAAACAAAGTTGCTTGTTTACTTATTCTTTGTGTTATAGGTGCTGCTCAAAGGAAGATGATGGCAACCAGAAGACATGAACAAAGGTTTCTGTTCTATAAAAGATATGAAAAACATGTTCATTTAGTTATTTCTAGTTTTCTGTTCACAGCTCACAGATTTAGGCTTCGTTTACACATTTGCCTTGCTGGCAGTTCTTAGTATAGTAGTGGTGGTGTAAAATGTGTCTGTTTCATTTTTGGGTGATGTGTTCTTGTTGTGATTGAGATAGGCATGGTTTAGTATGTTTTGAAACATTCTATTATATAGACAAGTAGCAATGAAATGTGGTAAAATATACTGACAGGATCACTAAGCTAGTGCTTGAAATTTTGATGATAGCACAGAGCAATATGTATTTACCTTGGAGCATGTTTTCTATATGCTTTTTCTGAAAAATATATTATGAAGACTGGGCAGAAATCATTCTTTTTGCACTGAAGATGGAGGCTTTCCTGAAGTAGTGCTGTGTAACCCAGTTGAAATTCATAGTATAATTAGAGATTATTGGCTCATGCTCTGCCTTTCCTGACAATCTTGTTTAGACACAAAATACAGACCCAATTAAGTGCAGCAAAATTCCCCCAGAGTGGGAGTATGCTGAAGTCCAAATCAGAGAAGTGAGAATTCAAAATTATCCTTCCTTTCTTTAAAGAAATGCATATTAACTATGCTTTTCTAATACATCGTTTTTGTGCTGCAGTATAGACATACATGGCAAATAAAGTGATTTTTGATGAATCTGAAAGTTGATACCCATCTTTGCTAATGACATGTTTCCCTTCCTGTATAGGGTAAGTGACGGAAAACCACAGTGAAACATTTGCATGGCTTGGCCCGTGCTTGGGAGGCAGATCAGTCTATGAAAATACAGAAGGCTGATAACCTTTGACTGTGTGAGATTGACAAACTGTAACGTTTACGCATTTTCATCAATGAAGTGCTTGTTCGCTTTAGATAATAAAATACTAACTTTCACCTTTTATTTTTAACGTTCACTTTTGCTTCATAAGACTTGTTCTTCAATTTTTGTTGTACGTTTTAATGCTGTTTAATGCTGAATTCTAATGTAAATTTGGTAACTGCAGTAAATCATTCCTCCAATATATTTCCAGCATTATAGTGTACAGTTAACATATGCTGTTTCATTTAGTACCATGGCCGAAAGAGAGAATAGTTCTTTTTTTTAAAAAAAACATTTCTCTAGACTGGTTTCCTCCTATGAGAGAGCATACACATTTGTCCTGGAGAGATATTGGTTGCAAGCAAGTTGTTATGTTGTCTCCAGTCCCAAAATTAGGTTAATGGGCAATCCTAGTAATGTTCTCTCTTTTTGAAGAAGAGGATGGAGAGAGACAGCGCCACCCCAAGAGGAATTCCTGGTGTTTTTTTTAATCCGTAATTAAAGATAATAGAAGAAATTGTTCTGAGCTCCACTCTCCTTAGTTGGATTGGGAGAGCCAGTATCACCAAGAGCAGTTTCCCACCCATTTTCCTGAGCAAACTCCCAGAAACCCCGGCCAGCGTAGCTGGTGGTAAAGGTTTCTGGGAATTACAGTCCAAGAACCACATGGGTTACCCAAGGTTGAGAACCAACCACTGATCTAAAGAAATGCCTTGCTGTCTGGAATTGGTCAAGATTTTAGACTCAATCCCAAGCAGTTGGCATGATAGCCTATTACATTTTAGGATAGACTGAATAAGCTATTTTAAGAATAATGCATGCTATCATAATTACCATCAGTGATTTCCTGAATGTTATCCTTCATTTTTTGCTTTGTTCTTCATGTTGGCTTTCTACCACAGCCTTTAACATATTCAGAATGTATGAGGTTGAGGGTCAGCAGCTCAGGGGACCAGGTTTTGAGAATGCTGCTTTAAGCTGTCATTAGTTTCTTTGTTCTGTTTGAGTAATTGTCGCATCTTTGTTTTTGACAGAAGAAAATCGTGGGTAGAATATGAAATCTTCACTGTTCCGATATCTTGTATTCTGTACTAGAAATCTAACAGGATAGAGTGCATGTGAAGAGAGGGTGGGGATGTCCAAAATCTTATTGGACTTGTAGCTTTAGAGCCAATAATGATAATTATTATTCAGTTTGCCTGTGTTTCACCTTCCTAAAAAAATTTGCTCCACAAACTTCCCTTGGTGCCGGAGAGCACAAGCTTAGAAAGTAGCTGTAAACATCTCACCCAAAACACATGTAATAGATTGACTCTCTGTGAACACTGTTCTTCATTTTTCAAAGTGTGTGTTTGTCTTGAGTGAGATTATTTTCTAAATAAATGCTCATGATTATTTAAAGCCTACTGTGTGTTGTGTTGTCTTTTGCTTTGGGCCACTTAGCATTGATTTTTCTTATCCTTTACTTAATAAAGTGTCCCAGAATGTCAGTGGTAACATAGGATTACCTTTAGTTATGATCTATTCTCCGTTTATTTATTCGGAAATCAGTACACGTTAAATCTTTTTAATAAAGCCCATAGTCGTCTCCTACATAAAATTTGGAACTTCACTGTGTTCCAAGGCATATTTAAATATACCCAGAGTCCTGTAGAATTAAGTAATACTGAAAGTAAACTAATCATGCTTAAGATCAAAGTGTTAATTATTTTGCTAATGTTTATCATCTCTCTTTGTGAAGAGAAACCAAGCCTGCACTGCATGATGAATACTCTATATCTAACCACAGTAGTGTGGTATTAAAGTTTAGTATTGCTTTCCTTTCACAGTGTATATAATTTATTAATTAAGATATGTTGGCTTTGACATCAAATGTACGTGACAGCTGTATAAAAGTTTAGTGTAGTGGTTTGAGCAGTCAGCACAGATGGTAACCTTTTTCCTCAACTGTAACCTCAAGCTGAGTGGAGCTACATGTTTTAATATTCTTCAACCCCAGAAATAATTACTGAAGAAAGAAAAACAATCTCCTAATGACTTAAGTCTGTCATTTCCTCTGTAGAAACATAGATAAAACAGCAAAGATAATAAAGTAATTTGGGTTATTTTCATATCACCCTGTGCAGTTTCTTTAAGCAATACAGCCTAATACTTACATGTTTAATCTTACGCAACTAGGGTCCTGCAGTATTATTCAAGGGTGGAGTGTTTCTGTTAAGGCTTCAGACACCACCACGGCTTCCATCTTGCCACTACAGCATTCTCTGTGCACCAAGTATGCACAGTTCATGCTTCACTGAACTATCTTTTTCATGGCAGGCGGGTGGGTGGGATTAACCTACCTTAAGAAACTAATGAGCTAGAGAAAATGGTTAAGAAAAATGAACTCTCGTCATTCTCTGTGACAGGCCAGGGAGGATTTTCCAGCACAGCATGAAAAGGAGTGTAGGAGGGAGGAAGACTTGTGTCCTTCTGTTCCTCTTCAGCAAGAGCTTCAGTTGAACCCTGTACTTTCTGTAGAAAAGGAAGAGCCCTGCCATTCACAGAACCATTCTGGATCCAACATAGAAATCCTCCTTTCTGTGGTAGGTGAAGTGTATGATAGGATTTTCAGAACCAGACAGTATTGATAAAAGCAATGTGTTGGTAGACTGCATAGTGGTGGGGTTGTTGGCATATGTGATTCCTATCTCCAATAAGAAGGAAAGCTTTTATTAACACTGATTGCCTGCCTATCAGTATGCATAGGTGAAGACTTTTTTTCTTCATGCTATTCTAGTAGCTCAGGTCCATATGACTTTAAATAAGTCATACATACAGTTAATACTATACTTAATGTACCGTATTTGCTGGCGTATAAGACTACTTTTTTACCCTGAAATACATGCCTCAAAGTGGGGGGGTCGTCTTGTACGCCGGGTGCACTTCAGTTGGAATAGACATACGGGTAGCTTCCACCTTTTTCCCCTGAATTTCCAGTGCAGAGAAAGCCTCAGCAAGCCTCCTAATAGCCCGCCCATCAGCTGATCGTCGGGAGAGGGGAGGGGGGAGGAGTGGAGGAGAAGACAAAATGGCCACAGCCACATGGCTGCCTGGAGGCTTTTCAGCCATTTCGTCCTCTTTTTTAATGTTCGTAGGTCGAAGCACCATTTCCCATATGAATGAATTGAAAACCAATTAATCCATTCAGGCTGAAGAAACGGAAGGCACTTAAAACTTCCAACAACACACACAGTAAACTCAGCTCCCTTGCTGAGGCATTAAGGGAAAAAAAGCCACCAACAAAACAGCACAGAAACATATCCGCCCCAGCCAAAACCCACCCAGAAGTTTTTTAAAAGGAGAAAACAGCAGCTTACCTCCTTGTAGACACACACACACAGGCTCACTCGGAAAGCCGGAGCTCTCTCAACTGCGACACACCCTATACAGTAATGGCCGACAGACCTAAAGCACCAAGAAGCAGCCTCGGCACCACCTATAGTTAGAAAGTTGAATTGCTCGTCTTATATGGCGAGTATATAACAAACTATATTTTGAGTGGAAATGTTGGGGGGTCGTCTTATACGCCCAGTCGTCTTATACACCGGCAAATACGGTACTGCCTTGGCAATACTTCTGTACTGCATTACATTTTTTCTTTGAAACTCAGATGGATTTCAGAAGCAGTTTATTATACAAATTAAATACAGAACTGAACTCAGACCAGTCTATTTCAAATGGTTTTATGGTCTAGCACTGTGTTTCCAGCTAGTAAGGCAGGTGGCCTTTCAAATAGGGCATGATGGCAAGAGCAAACACATGCTGATTTCCCCCAGCATATGTCTTCCAAAGATGGTAGTCCTTAGAGATTTAGAAAGAGAATCTCTTTTTAGCTTTCCTGCTCATAAGAAATCAAGAATAAGACTAGTGAACAGAGAATGAACACAAAATGTGATTCCACATCACTATTTTTCAATTCAAAGTAGCTCTGAATAGTCCATGGACTTGTTTACTGCTGCTTTGTTTTTTTAAATATATATATATATATATGTACATTATGTTAAAAAAAGAATACTGTAATTATAATTACTATTATCTGATAGAAAGGTACAAATAATTTGTGATCACTTCTAAAATCTTACATGAAAAACTCCACAAAATCTGATACTTTTGTATAATACAAATTAAAAACTGAATGTATCTTTCCAAAGTGTTATTGCTCATTCTGTTTGCTCAAGTATTAATAATTAATGGTTAGTGACTTCATTCAACAGACCACTGATGGTCTATATTGGAGCAGTTTTGCTTTGAAGTAAATGAGAGAGATTTTAATCTCTGAGAGTGGAAGGGTTTGCTCATTAAAGCTCCATTTTTTCTACAAAATTTTCTTTTCGTTCTTTGCTGTTTGGATTTTGTACTTTCATTGTCTGGTAATGAACAAGCTACAGCTGTGCTGGGTGAGAGTGATTTTGGAAAAGTTGTTTTGATACCTGGTTGAATTTTAGATGAACTTCCAGGGCAGGATAGAGACCTCTGTGTAACTACATTGCTTGAGTCTAATGTTACTGAAGCTTTGGGACACTTACAGGTATTGCTGAATGCTCGGATGTTCTTTGTGGATGAACGCACAGAGGATGATGCTCCAGAATTCCACTTACTGTAACAGTGTTGACAAATGTATTTTGATACACTTGGTTCATGCATACAACAGCCAAAACTATGGGGATCTCCATCAAAAGTTGTCTGAGGGCAAGAAAGATCAGATGGCTTTAGTTGTTTCAGTGGGTACACATCCTTTGAAGAACCAGCACGGTTGTTAACAGCCATAGTGGGAGAAACTGTTTCCTTTGTTCCTTCTCTTAATACTGTCAAGTGCTGTAACCTTTCCATTTCTACTAGACGAGAAATGAGTTTATCAACGGGTGCATCAACTGGTGCATTGAAGTATGCTCTCCAGTCATCACACTTTGATATTTTTTGTAAATCCAAATTATTGTAAGGTGGAGGAAGAAAATCAGGGTATGAAAAAGTATTACTGTCAACTGAAGATGAAGTTCCTTCCTTATGTTCTATAGGTTCAGGTTTTAGGTTAATATTCACATTTTTTAAATAGTTCAGTAAAGCTTTCTTTTTCTTCTCGCTTTCACATATATCCTTTTCTTCTGTTGAAAACTTTTGCTCTACATTGCTATTTCCTTTTTTCAAATTCCATTTGAGGACAGAAGGCATGTCATCACTACTACTATCTGTAGTAGGATAAGAATCAGCAGCACAGACTTCATTGGCCTTTTTGGAAAAGTCACCATCTCCATTTCTGCAGTAATTCTCTAACGTGGTCTTCTGAGCTTCAGGATTAGAAAATGAGTGACGTGTCTTCATGAAAGAATGTATAAGTGGGTTAGTGTTGATGTGTATAGGGGCATCATTGGAGCCTGATGCTACTTCTGTTAAAGGCTTTTTGAAGTCTCTGGGAAACCAAAAAGAGAAGTTAGACTATTATAGCAGTAATTTATTTTAACACAAAATAAATATGGCTTATATGCAGAATCTGCTTGCCACTGGTTAAAAGGCTTCATACATGAGAGATTCCATGCTCACCATAGCTTGCCCTATTAATAAGGGTCCCTTGACCTCCTGTGCTGCAGCATATTCAAGGGCTGGAGGGGTTGTTATGTGGAAGGGCAGGAAAGTCTACTTTCAACAGGCCAGTTGCACCTGCTTACATCTGTACAGGTGAATGATTGGCAAAATATCTGCCACCTGCTAAGTTCTGCTAGTCTGGTGCCAGCCAGAGGAGAGAGGGAAGCAATTACATGATTTATTTATCTCACTTGTTTTATTCCCCTTCATTATTTCCAATGAGATAGAAAGTAACTGCCTTGGTTCCAGGCTAATGTAACTTTTACTCTAACCTAAGATCATATCTGGAGAATGAGGGGGCTTATAATCTAGTGGCTACAAAGCCTTCCCAGTTTGACCCTGACATGCCACAGAATTTCTTCTTTTTCCTTTATTATATGAAGAGAGCCACAGAATGAAGATTTCTGTGTCTGGTCAAAGGAATATCCTCCCCACAAGTGGGTTTCCTTTGCTGATCACAGAGGGGCAGGTTTGCAATACCTTATGGTTCCTGTGATGCCTTTTCAAGGACCATAGGACTGCACTCATTATCTGTGAACCTTCTGAGCTCAGTTCTGAACTATACTATTCCACAGCAGGTATGGGGGAATCATAAAGCTGTATGTTCCTTTATATTAGAAACAAAACCAATCCAATTCTCCACATAAAATAAATCAACACATCAGGGAGATACATCAAAATCTTTCTTCAGATCTCTGCTAGACAGAAGCATGACATTTCACAACATCCTTCCACCCTAACAAGTGCCCTGATAACTCTTCCACCATTAGAATTTGTAAAAGAACTATTAAAATATGACTACCAGGTTGATGTAAGTGTATACTGTAAATATTTAGTGGTGAAAGTCCTGTTTTTTAGATTATACTGCATAAGGATGAGGATTTCACTGACAGAAGATTTTCAGTTATTAAAGAGTTTCCTGTTTCCACATACAGTGAGACTAATTACATGCAACTCGGACAAGCCATAGGATGGAAGTGGAAACTCTTTTAATTACCAAAAAATTCCCCATGTCAGTGACATCATCACACTTACGAGTATATGCAGGTATAATTTGCCAATGTCTGTATTGGCCAATACTGTTTTTAAAAATACAAATTCAATACTCTTAAGGCTGAAACCCAGCAATAAGTCACAACTAGACTATGCCCACTGAATCGGTAGGAATTTGGTGAATCAACATTGTAAGTTCCATTGATTCAATGAGCCTATTCTAGTTGTGACTTACTACTATGTTGTTGTTGTTTAGTCATTAAGTCGTGTCCGACTCTTCGTGACCCCATGGACCACAGCACGCCAGGCCCTCCTGTTTTCCACTACCTCCCGGAGTTTGGTCAAATTCATGTTGGTAGCTTCAGTGACACTGTCCAACCATCTCGTCCTCTGTCGTCCCCTTCTCCTCTTGCCTTCACATTTTCCCAACATCAGGTTCTTTTCCAGGGAGTACAAGGACATAAATTGAGAGCAACACCATGACACCAAAGAAGATTGAAACAACGTTTAAAAAACAGGAGGAGTGGCAGTGCCGATGGATCCTAAGGATGGCACTTAATGATAAAAGGATTCCTTAATGATAAAAGAAGTAGCCAAGTGCTTATTTTGGCCTGTTTGCTCACTTACTCTGCTGAATGCCACTTCAAATACAAAGAATATGTGTTTTTACCTGCTCACTGAATTACTGCCTTGATGATTTCTATAACTCCAGGAATAAAATGGCCTTTGTTTGCTATTTGAATTGAGCTGAAACAATTAAAAAAAAAAACCTATTTCAATAAAAAACTTTACATAGATGAGAGCAAGAATTCAAAAATAAGTAAATTGTACGATGAGAAATTTTGACAAACTAATGCTACCTCTGGTGTCCTTGTATTGTTTGACAAGTTAAGAGCTGCCAATTGTTCCATTGCAGCTTTATAGTGGTCCTGTAAAAAAGCAAAGTCCTTGCAATTTTTATTTTGCAAAACTTGTAACATTTAATCACTACATTTTGTGCCATGTTTGATCATAGAGAACAACTCTGATCCACTGGTTGGGCTGCAGAATCTAAAGAAGTGTCAGTCCATCAGTTGAAAGTGACTGATACCAAAGGATAATATGTGACTCTAGAATTCAGTCTTTTAAAACTGGACATAAGGGGATTTGAAGCACAGATTTCAGGTTATGCTGTTATTCCACTTTACGACAGTCTTCTAGTCTTGAAGTTCAGCCATTCAGAGTCATCTAATTTACAATGTTTTCAACCATCTAAGCACTGAGTTGACTTTTGGCTATAACCTGAGCCAAAAGATGACTGCTAAAATGAAGATGAAAACATAATGGGGAATGCAGAAATGAGACAACCAGTCATCCAAGATGTGATGAAGAAATAGAACTAATTCACAGTCACAATGGCATTCACAGAACTATCTTTCAAAAAAAAATTTGTGAAAACAGGCACAGCATTTACTTTATTCAATTATTGGTGATACCTTCTAGGCATTGTGAGCACAGTTGTACATTTCTGATCCTTCTTATTGAATCATGGTAAGATCTTTTTTTTTTTTAGTATCAGACTATGAGTAAGATAAAGGTAAAGGTTCCCCTTGACATTTAGTCCAATCGTGTCCGACTCTAGGGGGCAGTGCTCATCCCCGTTTCCAAGCCGTAGAGCCAGCGTTTGTCCGAAGACAGTTTCCGTGGTCACGTGGCCAGCGCAACTAGACACGGAACACCGTTATCTTCCCACTGTGGTGGTACCTATTTATCTACTCGCATTTGCATGCTTTCGAACTGCTAGGTTGGCAGGAGCTGGGACAAGTGACGGGAGCTCACTCTGCCGCGTGGATTTGATCTTACGACTGCTGGTCTTCCGGCCTTGCAGCATAGAGGCTTCTGCGGTTTAACCCGCAGCGCCACCACGTCCCTATGTACTATGAATACGTACTATGAGTACCAGGCATTAATTCAAGTAGCTTACTCAGGACGAGAGAATGAGATCTAAGAAGTTCTGAATTAGATAAGTGTGCTGCATCCAAACATCATCCTTATGTACTGATGATGGTACTACATTAATAGCTGAGAACTAAAGTACCTGAAATTGAGAAGAGTTAGGGACAACGTATTTTTCCGGAAAAACGTGGTTCAGTTTTACCATTTGTACTAATCAGCCTCATTTCTCATCTACCAACTGGACTGCAAGGGATCCACACAGTCCTACACGGCTGAGATTGATGAGAGTGTTGGATAAACACACTTGATACCAGAAACATTTTTCATATTTTCTTTGGAAAATCCAAAAACAAAAAAAAGACAAAAACGTGGCACCTTAAAGACTATTATATTTTAAAGTGAGCTTTCGTGGACAAGTCCACTTCAGCAGATATATGGAACAAAAATGAAATACTGGATGAAATACCAATCGCACAAGTAAAACATACTAATAGTATAATAGTATAAGCTTTCAGGGACTGGAAGAAGTGGGCCGAGTCCATGAAAGCTTATGTTGTAATAGATTCCACAGCACTCTTTAATGGTCATGCTGCAACAGACTAATATGGCTCTCTCTCCTGTTGGTATACGGAACTTCCCTTCATAACAAGTAAATGAAAGTCTAGTACTTTCCTTGAAGGAATCAGAAAAAAATCAGATAGGAACTCTTCAAGCATTCACATGGTGATGGGTTCACACCATAATAATATATATAATACTTGCTTTGAAAATGGATGTGGTGGCGCTACGGGTTAAACCGCTGAAGCCTCTGTGCTGCAAGGTCAGAAGACCTGCAGTCGTAAGATCGAATCCATGCGAGTGAGCCCCCGTTGCTTGTCCCAGCTCCCGCCAACCTAGCGGTTCGAAAGCATGCAAAATGCAAAAATGCGAGTAGATAAATAGGTACCACCTCGGTGGGAAGGTAAACGGCGTTCCGTGTCTAGTCACGCTGGCCACGTGACCAGGGATGATTGTCTGCGGAAAAACGCTAGCTCTATGGGTTGGAAACTGAGATGAGCACCGCCGCCTAGAGTCAGACATGACTGGACAAATTGTCAAGGGGAACCTTTACCTTTTTTACCTTTGAAATAAGAGCCATACCAACACAGGATAGGCAGCTAAACAAATTATCATTAAATGGATGGTGTTTAGTCTGCTCTTACCTTGTAAAAAGCATTTGCAAAGACACCTGTAAAAAGACCAAGAGTTTTGATTTATTAGAGAAATTTCAGTTTCTCATCTTACAGAATATCTGCACATAACTCTTACCTCCTGAAGTAGTCCTATCTTCTGGTGAATTAAATGTCTTTTTGACAGAACACAGATTAGATTCCAGACCACAGGCATGGGATGTCTGTAATAATATGTATTGTCAATTTGTGTAATTTTTTAAGAGAATAGGAGTTCAAGTGAGCATTTATGATCAGGAAAGCAATATAAGCCAAATTAGGCAGTACATTCAAATCACAGTACTTTACCTTTCTTACACTGTCTGTTGATAAAGCAAGTAAGCAAACAAACAAAACCCTGCGTCTTCAGTTAGAATTGCATGGACAAACTTCACTGGAGAGCCTTTCACTAAGCAATCTTCAACGATAAACACAACACAGCTATCTTTAAAGCAATTTTTTTTTAAAATTCTCAATATGGCAAATGCTTAGCCATTTGATGACACAATAGTGGATGTGCAGAAGGAACGTGTGCTTAACAGCTGTCCTCTGAATCATGGTTCACATACCTGGTGAAAGAAGCTGTTCAGTGGGAGACCAGTCCCACAAACGCCAGGTACACTGTCTTTTTCCTCCACTAAATTGGCCAACTTAGTGGTCTTGTTTTCCTTGGTAAGCCTGTATGGGCATGGGGATCAGGAATGACATAAAAATAATTCAAGACAGGCAAGGCAATAAACAGAAGCAGTGTGACTAATTGTAGTGACAAAGGGCAGACTTAGGTCCTATTCCACCAGGGCTAGAGTGCCAAAATACGATAGCCACAGTGCAGAAGTGGTATTATGGAAAGAAGATAATCACCCCCATAGCTGAAGTATGTTTGTCAGATGTCAATCAGAAAAATAAGCAAGGTTCAGTAGGATTGGCTCATGGGCTTAAAATAAGAGAACTAGCACTAGAAGGAAGGAAGGCAATCATGAAGAAGTAAGAGCAAATGAAAAAGTAGGCATACAGAAGAACAAACAAAAAACAATCTGGAAGACCATTTTTTACAAATAAAACATCCTAACTCACAGCCCATTGCAAGGTACCCAAAATTGTGTGCTGAATTTGCAGCAATGGGTGTGAGATGGGGGTTAAGCTGACTGCAAGGAATAATCATGACTGTGTTACTCTGTTGTAGCAAAAACAATAAAGACTGTGGCATTTTTGTTGTTGTTTAGTCGTGTCCGACTCTTCGTGACCCCATGGACCAGAGCACGCCAGGCCCTCCTGTCTTCCACTGCCTCCCGAAGTTGGGTCAAATTCATGTTGGTTGCTTCGATGACACTGTCCAACCATCTCATCCTCTGTCGTCCCCTTCTCCTCTTGCCTTCACACTTTCCCAGCATCAGTGGCATTTTAGAGACTATTAAATTGTGTTTTACATAACCTTTCAGAGATTTCTGCCCACTTCCGACATAAGATATTGTTCTGTAAAGATTAACAAAATAGCTGAACATTACTCTGGGGAGGTGAATGATTACTGGTAGCAGTTGTCACTTTTAAACAAGGAAACAGCTACACAGCCGTTTAGTGGATCAACACTTGCTCCCTAAAGAAACTAATACTAACACCACATCCAGTAATTACGGGTGTCTTAGTTAAAAGACATCTCAGTGTGCAAGCATACTGATACAGAACCATGTTTTGATCTCTTGACATCAGTACAAATGTACTGTGCAAAGACCTTCTATCATATAGGAAAAGAAGCAGCTTGAGAAACATTAACTTGCCATGCAAGGCCATTTCCAATTATACTGTATATACAGTACATTCTAACCAAAGTACTTTTAACATTTCATTTTCATCCAGTGACTTTGTACTGGATGTTTTACTGAGCGTTTGCATGTAGTTTTTATTTATTTATTTAACTTATATGCCGCCCACACTACCCAAAGGTCTCTGGGCGGTGAAATCTTTTACTGGTGAAATCTTTGTTTTCAGCAAATACAAGTAATGTATAGTTACATATGCGTCACATACACATGGCGGTCTGACATTAGCCATAGCTTCCCACCATGTCTACGTGTCTAAATATAATTTGCAGTTGGATATAATGTGCACATGACATTCGACAGCAACGGTCCACATGGAAATCATGGAGAACTGATTGATGTGCAAACAATATTCCAAGATCGTGGCTGAATCCCACTCCCAATACGGTCCCTTCTTTCTCTCAAAAGGCCACTGTCTGGGAAGAAGTGCGGAGGGATGAGCCCTGGCAGGAAGAGAAACAGGGCTGGGAGCGTTGAGAGTCTTGACGCCACCCTAGAGTGGGAAAGGCAAAATCCTCTCCTTCAGGGCGGGGGGAATGGACGGCCGAAAGGGCGGTTGTTTTGACTGGGGAATTTCCCCACTCCGTCCCCTTTGGGCCGAAGGCCTACTCTTCTCCCCTACCCTGGGAAGCCTCCGAGACTTCCGCGCATTCCTCTGGCAGGAGGAGGAGGAGGAGAAACGGGCGCAGGCCGTCCCCCCGCCGGGTACATGACGAGGCGCGGGAAGAGATGCGGGATTCGGGGCCTGGGGCCTTCACCTCGGCCTCCAGTGCTCGTTAATAGAGGCGCGGGGGGGGGGGAAGTTTGTCGCTATGGGAACGGCTTAGCCACTGCGACGGCCCGCCAAGGCCCCGCCACGAGGAAGGGAACTGGGCTGCTCCAGGGGCGGTGCCCGCAGCTCCTGCCCTTCCCTTCCCTTCCGGCAAGCGGGCGACCAGGCGTGCTAAGATGCCTTTTAGCTGCTCCTGAACCCGTCCTAGGGCGCATCCTGGCGATGGCGTCGCCCCTCGCGTTTAGTTTGAACGGACATTGGTCGCGGGAACGGGAAAAGCGCGCAAAACAAGAGTCTTAACGTTGCGCGGGAGCCGTAGTGAAAAAGTTGCCTCCCGAAGCCTCCAGTGGGATCTGCCATAAAAGACGCGATGTATGTCGGCCCACCTTAAGCCAGCTTAGTAAGGGCGTACTTTCGGTTTTAAACAGCAGAGCTGGGAGGTATTCCCTTCTACAGGAGCTACTTCATACAGGAGGAAAATGCTCTCGGGGCGCTTTAGAAGGCCCCAAAAGCTTGGAGTCGAACAAGAAGCGACAGCTGCACGTCCCTCACCCGTTCCCATGCTATTTTGTTTAATAAACTGGGGCTGGCACTGCTATTAGGTGGTGAGGTGGTTGCTTCAGCTCGGAGATTTGAAGTCTGCAGCCTTGGCAGTAGTTGCTTTTTAAATGTACTATTTTATTTGCACTGCCAGGAGAGGGGAGGCAGTAGGGTTCTCAGCCTCAAGTGCCGGAATGTCTTGGCTGGCCTTGGATATTATAGAACAAGTGTGTGGGAGGATACTATTTGCTGCTTGCCTCAGGCAGCAAAATGGCTTGTCTGCTCTGGGCTCCAATGGGATGGATATGCGTTAACCTTTTCTCTTATCCCCTGGAAAAACATCATGCATGGAGATGCTATTAACCCATGTGTTGAACAACAGGCTGACCTGCTGCCACACCTGCTTACAGACAAACTGTGGTACTAGACCTAAGACATTTCAAGCGTTCAAACTAATGACCCTAATACATGCCCTAGTCCAATGGTTCCCAACCTGGGGTCCCCAGACACTTTTGGACAACAACTCCCAGAAATTTTGGCCAAGCAGAGTTAGTGGTGAAGGCTTCTGGGAGTTTTAATCTAAGAACATACCTGGGGACTCAAGGCTGGGAACTATCAGATTTGGAGGGCCAGTCTCTCCTGTAAAATTAGCAGCACAATGACTAGTCAGCTTTAAGTGTCATTGAGTTCAGTTAGGCTTTCTACTCTTGTTACCACACACGGGGCCCTGGAAGGACTTTGGGACATATAGATCTTTCACATCACTTGTTTAAATTCCCGGGGGGGGGGGGGGGGGTTGCCAGAAATATTTCACAACCTCTCTCCCTTACATAGCTTTAACATGTTATACTTTAAAGTTGACCTATGTTTTTCAATATACAGTATTTAAAACTTACAGGATTGTGTTACCAGAACAAGGTTGATCTTCTTCAGCTTGAAATTTACTTAATAATTTTCTTCTGGAATAAAACATGGGAGCAAAAGCATTTGGTGTGGGTAGCCCACATTCTATGTTCCTTCTCTGCATGTTGGTAAATACTTTTCCATTTGGAGTCTGGTTAATGCTATTGCATGTAGAGTTGCCACTTTGTGGAGAGAATACAACAGTTGCTTTTGGTAAAAAAAGTGGTTGATACCTTAATGTCATGGTAAAAAAAGGGGCTTATTTTAAAATAACACTTTTTTTCATAGACTAGCAATAAAAAAAAGCAAAGACTGGAAAAACAGTTAAATAGACAATTGCAAGTGTCGCTGTGGTTCAGTGAAACTCACTTTGTTACAGATAATTCTAGAACAGAGTTCACTGAACAGTTTCAGAATCTTAACGTGTCATTAAGACATTATGACTCAAACTACATTATATGGAGTTCCATGAGTATTTGTTCTACTCTTTTTTTTCATAGCAGCTTGTCGTGAAGGAAAGGCACACAGAAAGAATGATTAACTGTTCCTTCTGTAGGCTTTTTCTATCTTAAAATAATGTTCTCCAAGTAATTTTTTTCACCCATGGGGGAAATATATATATCATGTTTCTCCACTTAATAAGGCAGAGTTTTCTTGAACAAGAAAACAACTGAAGGGATTGAAATAGCATGATATTGTATTGTCAGAACAAATCACTGAAGGAGCTACTTTTTATCACCAACAATAAGTTGGACTAAAAGCATACACAAGCTTTGGCTCAACACTATCCAGAATTCCACTTACTAAAGCCTTGTTCACATACATGTGTTCGCCTTTCAGTCACAGCAACATAATAAAAACTTCATCTTTAATAGCAGCTCCCACATCTTTAATACCAGCTTGATATATGGAATGTTGTCAGAAAAAGGTATTTTTTCCCGTCACTTCTGTGTTTGTGTCTAGCAAATGGGCATATCTTAAGCTTCTGTGTATCGGGCAATGACTAAGGGCACCAAGTAAAAAGCTGTCAAGCTTAGACACACTGTACCATTTGAGGACTGTACTGTTAATCTTTTCAGGACAGGAAAGCAAATTGTCCCAAATGGTACTATAGTCATTAGCAAACTCTTATTGTGATCTAATGTTTCCCCAGTTCTCTGCAAGGCCCTGATTATGTGAAATGATGTATGTGAAATACTGTTTTGATGTCAGTGCATCAGGCCTGTTTTATTTCAGTTTGAATATCATAAAATATGCAGGTTTATGCATATGTATTTGTTTTCCATGAACACTTGTAGCACCTAGTTTACTGAGACTAACTTCCAAACAACTACAGTATGTAATGTGTCTGTGTATAGGCTGACTAGTGGGGCTTGTTTTTGTTTTTTTTCCTGCAGAGTACCAGTTTGGGGAAAGCCGGCCTATGCAGAATAGCGAAGCTTATTTTAATCAAAGCAAATTTTGACTGAATAGTGCATGTAACTAATTTCTGCCAACATCAAATATATTCCTATGGTGTAATTTCTTCCTCAACTCCATTCCTTGTGACATCACGTTGCTGTTGTCACCTATGTTGCATAAAGACAGGAGCAACAAAGATGTTTGCTCCCCTTTGTGGCAAACAGCCTGTGGCACAGAAAGGCACAAATCCTTGGTTTTTCCCAGTGTGCGGCAGCTGTCTTCTTAACAACAGAATATGAAAAAGAAAACAACAGTAATTAACAGAATGATGCCCCTGAAGAGATTTCCCCTGAAGTTCCCACAACTGGCTATACATCACCAAACCATAAAGAAGGAGGGTATTGTTCCAGCCAACAGATCTAGTCTGAACTTACCCTCACTAGTCGTCTATCAGAAGCTGAACAGCTGGGATAAACAGGATGACATAAACCATATGTTTCTAAAGCTCTCTGCTCTTTACAGCCATTTGCAAGATCCCCTAAAGGAGCTGCTGCTTCAATGTGCTAGTGAAGATCAAGAAAAATGTAGGTGCTGTTACAAACATGGTTTGATGTAATATATATGTATATACTGTATGTAGAGAAGTATGAGAGCCAGAGCAGCGTTGCGGAGAAAGTGTGAGACTAAAAGACAAAACTGGGTTCAAATCCTTGCTCAGCCACGGAAACTGACGGGAGGATGGGCAATAATAAAACACTCCTTGAACATCTCATATACTTAGAAAACTATTAGGGTCGCAATAGGTCAGAAGGGAATATGAAAATATTTGCTCAGAGGTAAAGAGGGAGACTTCTAGAAATTTGGTAATATTTAAATAGTTCTGGAAATGGACAAGTGCAGCTGTAAGTAAAGAGCTTTTATAACTAACATAAAAACTATACTGTTTACTGCTTGGAAATGACACCTGTATGTCTGAAAGAGCTGCTTGCCATAAGGCAATATTATGCCATGTTGTAACATACTAATAGTTTTTATAGTCAGCATTTGAAAAAACAAATGCCTTGAGTCACAACATCTTTGCAACTACAGCCTGAAAACTTGTTTTTCTCCTCTTAAATAATACGTTGATAATGAAGCCAGAAACTACTTTAATGCTACTTTGTGGGGTATTAAAGAAATGTCTGAAGTGGGATAAAGAGGGGATTATATTTCAATAAAAATAATCCTCCCTAGATAAGGAAGGCTACACTGCCCATCTGGAAAAATCCAATTCTGCCTCTTTTGGGGAAAAGAGCATTTAATTTGCTCAAGGTTTTTTTACAAGAACTGTAATAGTAAAACAAGTAAATCCTGTTTGAGAAGAGATTGAAAAAGAAATGCCAAAGATACCTGAATGAGAAAATTAAGAGCAAGAGGAATGCAGGCTGTGTATAATTTAATTTAAATATTTTTTGTGGCTGAATTTGTGTTTATTTTTGCATAATGTAAAGCTACGCATGCATAAATTTGCTGGTTTTTGCACTCAGTTAATAGGATTGCACAATTCAATTGCGCAGTCGATTGCATGATTCCCGTTGCAACAGGTGTGTGGCATATGTGCAGCAGTGCTTCGTAAATAATACTTCTGCTACCCTGCAATTTTCACTACAATGGTTGTGGCTTCACATTTTGCTTGTGCAGCCATGCAACAGGATTCCAGCCAAAGGCTTTGTTATTATCATTCATTTCCCTCTGTGTGTTATATTTCTAAAGTTAAAATATATGCACTCTTCTTCCCCTTCTTCAGTGAACATTGCACCTACCTCTGAACGATCCTCTCACACTATCAGAGGTAGCCCTGTTATGATAAAGTCATTAAGTGAAGCCCCTCCCCACCTTCTCATGGTTTCAAAATCCCCCTTCCTACTTGAGCACCTCTGACTATGGAGAGCAGAAACCAAAAGGATGGGCATGCAGACACCGTGTTCTCATTATTCATTGTATTTCATACACATTAAACTCCTGCTGGATGAAACAAAAGGGGATGTAGCTAATTTGCACCAGAAATAAAATGTATTGCCATTACAGTGTGTTATCTTGAGACAAAGATAATATCAGATAGGTTTTAGAGGCATCAACGTTACTCTACCTGATCCTCTTCCAGGGAGAGTAGACAGGAATGTTTTGTGTTTTGCTTTTGCTACAGTTCATTGAAATCAGGGGACTTACCTCTGTGTAAACAAAGTAGGTGGCACTGTACATCATCATACTCATTATACAAAACAGTCTTCAGGATTTATAAGACTGCGAAACTCTGGAATTATACATTACAATTTAAAATCTAATGGCAACAGCATTTCCACACTATCAAATTGAGGAGTATGTATACATTCATGCTACAAATTGGTGCAGTCAGGTTGGGAATAAGAGAAATATTGCAAGAATATTCCATGAGTTGAGTAGAATGGAATGGTCAGATAAAGATGAGCAACATGATAAAAAATAGATTGGGTTAGGTATTCTACATTGGTCATGAATGCAGACATTAGGTTTGCTATCTGTATGTGGAACCAAATACAGATAGCAAGTGCAATGTCTGAATTCATGGGCAATGTAAAAGATCTAACCCAGTTCCTGCATTTCTGAGCCATATTGCTTTACAATGGGAACATTTTTCTGTCTGTAAAAGTAGTAGATTGTTGAACTGCGTGCAAGATATTGGCACCAGTTCTCACAGTAGATGTTGCACCTCAGCTATATCATCACTGCAGTGCTGCTAGGGTTGTCACTTTAACAGTGAACTGTTGGCTATCAGCTTACCAAGTGCAGCTTTTCTTGGCATACGTAGTAGGAAAATCATTATTTTGAGTTACCAAGGCACAGCAGCAGGACTGGTTTAAAAAAAAAAAGTAGCCATTTTAGACCTACCTACCTACCCCCATCACCAATATTCTTAAAACTGAAAACCATTTCTATTTCCCCTTCCTCTTCAGGTTATAAAAACTCCTACTTTGACATGTTTAGAATAGATGACCTACCACAAGAGGCATATTCTTCCCCCCGGCCAGACCACATGCCTCTATCAAAAAGATTTCTTTCCAACAAGGCTGCCAATGAATATAAAGCCTTTGGGGTGTACAGACAGGGTGCTCTGATGGCAGCTATAGTTGCAAGGTACAGTGTTATACAATTCATTTTATTTTTAAGTGATTGCATCTACTATCTTATATTAGTTGTCTAATATCTTGCATTTTCCTCTATATTTAGCAGCTGATGCTTTTCCATATATGGGGATGTTGGCGGGAAATTTTATCTGACTTCCATGCTGGGACAGGCTTCATCTGTATTTATTCATTTACAGTATTTGGTTGGCTGATTGCATGTCAAGCTGCACTTGAAGGGACAAGAGCAGGGCCAGTGGTTTGAGAATATGACAATCTACACAATAATTTTTTATTCCATAAACTTCTGTCACAATATTTTTTGAATAATCATTGGTCAGTTTAATTAGCATATTTTCTTCTGCTTAATAATTAACCTAAGTGATTCCTGACATCCCCAGAAATAACTGACTCAGATATTCTGGCTGTCTTCTAGCAGCTACTATTTATTTCCTTGGCACACATTCTGTTTCTTAAGGAAGCCCACTTCATTATAAATTTAGGATCTAACTAAGTTGCAGAAAAGCTATTTAAAATTTTACATTCAGCTTTTGCTTGATAGCTAATTGAAAAATCCAGTGTTGAAACTCTGGAAAGTATCTACCTGTTAAAGTGTGAGGCTCCAAAACCTGAAAAGTGGATTAAAAAGGCCAGGAAATAACCAGGTCACATTGTTTTATGCAATGTTCTCTCTAAAACAGAACACTCCATCTGTTTATACTTGTCAAAATACTGTAAAACAGTGGAACAAAACAGAATCCCCAAATATCACACTCCAGGGTATTTTTGTGCAGTCCAAAACAGCTCTGCAACTAAAGTCCTGTAGGAAGATGGAATGAAAAACTATTCTGAGCTTAGAGATTAAGAAAGAATAAAGCTAAACTGCTCTTGGGGGAAAAAGGAAAAGAAAACAATATAAATTCAAGGACTTTTCCATTTTAAACATGTTCCTTCAACTTGTGGATTATGTATATCTGGATATGATGATCCTTTTTCTCTCTGCTTCTCTACTGGATACACAATCCTCTTCTGCCCAGTCATGCAAAATAACAGAGCTCACCTCCTTTGGTTTTCCCATTTTAGCACATAACATTGAAAAATGTCTTTCTTGCCAGCAGAGAGGTACACAATCTTGTTCACCTGGAGTATTTATATAGGGAACTGTATGTTCCTGTTAAGTTATTACCATTATTTTTACTGAGTCCATCCCATAATGTGACAGACGGATAGACAGATAGACAAAAAAAAATGCAATAAAACTGTTGAAACCCCCTCTAGTGCACTGGCTGTGAACATTCTGGCTGTTACCCTATAAGGATGAAACATGGACTGTTTTAGAGATCACTAAGCAAATTAAACACTCCTGTGAAACAATTTCCTTGTTATACATGTTGATTACATATTATAGGGATCAGTGTGCATGTGGCTACGGGAAGGAGCAATTGAGTACAGAGATTTTAAACACATCCAGGACAAGGAAGTCAGTTTTCCTCTTAAAATCATCCCATCCTCACAGAGAATTTCTGCCTTGTATTGTAGGGGTAAAGACAAAAGAACCTTTGCCTTTCCTCTGACAAGATGAAAAGTAGCCAGGGAGGAGGGTCAAGGAGCTAAAATGACCCTCAGAGAAAGAGAGAAAAATGCATGCAGACTTGCCTTTCTGCTCCAGCATGAAACTACTTTGGTTCTAGCAGAATGACACTTCTCAACCAAATCCCTTCCACACGTTTTCAACTTTTGCTGTTAAAAACAACAGTCTTCTATTCACGGTTATAGATTTTATAATTTCCCAGCCTCCGTGGAAGATATGTTTCATGCTGGCAGCTATCTAAAGATCAAAGGCATCACAAGTGCCTCCCACAGTTTTCAAATAGCTGTATTAACCCATCTCCAAGATGATAGTCACGTTAGTGTGCTACAGCAGACACAACAGAGAGTCTTGCGGCATCTTTAGGGCTGAGAGATAAATTCAGTGTTCCTCCCAACGTCAGCAGACCAAAGGAAATGAATGATTGTTACCTACTGTATGTGGTGACTAACAAGCCCCATTCATTTCAATGGGCCTTTTCTAGTTTGGACTACCACTGGATTAATCCCATGCAAATTTATTACTGAGTGACTACAGCCTTGCATGAAGTGTTAACCAGAAACAGAGGTAAAAATACAATTCATCTACTTGAGGGTAAAATTCTTACAAGTGAGGTTAGGGGAAAAAAATGAAATACTGAAAGAATGGCAAGTTAGATTTTATCACCAAATCTTAATACACCACGTGTTCATTGTTGATCAAGAACTGTTATATTATTAACCACAATTCTGTGACTGGCCGATATTAATGAGTTAATTATCACTATCCGTATTTTCTCTATTTACTTTCCCTTTCACTTACTACCAATAATCCACCCCCAACTGTGTGCTACATTGATCCAACACTTGATCTTAGCCAAAAGGCTAAGATTTAAAAAATTATATAATTACATCAGCATTAAATTCGTCAGCGTAAATTTCAGCAGCAAACTGCTACTAGTCAGGGACAGCATTTGGATTTCTCATCACATGACAACTAACAGAAGTGCTGTGTAACAGGAAATACAACTGGTGACTTCTTAACCACAGAGACTTACACTGGAGGATTTAATGCCACCAGTAACGGGATTCCAGCAACAGATTCAATCTTGTAGGTGAGTTTAACAAGTGGATTTAAGTCACAGTTTCTCAGGTGCCTTAGACTTTTTCTAATTCATGACAGAATAAATTGTAAGACATGGCAAAATCGATGAAACTGTTAGAAAGTTGTAAAGCATGTGACCTTACAACAATAATTTGAAAATAAAATCTTTTAATTCAATTTTTCTAACACAATGTCGTCTTTTCTCTTCCACAACAGATGGACACCAAAGACCATGTTAACGCAGTATGATAAGAAATCAGTTCTTCAAGAGCTCACAAAATTTGGAGAGATTGAATCAGTGACCCCTTTTGGAAGGCAAACAGTTGTAGTCATATTCAAAGAGTTCCGCTCTGCATGCAAAGCGATAAGTGCTTTTCCACCTAATGGTCCAGAAAGAAGTATGCAGTGTTTTTGGTACCACAGATTCATGTCTAAATATGAGACAACAAAATTCCGAAAGACTAGAAACTCTGCAACATTAGTACCCTTCTGATTTCAGCATTTCCATCACCAGATAATAAATGGGTTATTATTGTCAGCATTAAGGTACAATTAATGTCCATAGTATTACTTTAATATCAGCTTTTCATGTAATAAGGGGACGGAAAGAAGCTTTGGTTGGCAAGGTATCAGAGCTTTGACTTCTTCTGAAAGAAGTTCACTACAGCATCCATACATTCGTCGGATTGCCACCTTCCTCTGAGGCACTCACACTCTTGAGAGTTGACTTCATATAACTTTTCCTTTTCCATGTTTCGTATTAGCTGCTTGGAGACAGATAAGGACTGAGAGGTGGGGGATGAGATGGGAGAGAGGGAGAGAGAAAGATTGAGATTTAAAGTCCATAGTTACATGGGGAAAACTGTTTGAAACTGCATTTCTCTAAGGAGCTTTACATTATAAGATGCAGACTAAGTCCTAAACCTAAAGCCATGTTTGACACATAATGAGGCAAAAAGAGAGATTCTGGAGAGTTGTCAAGTAAAAAGGAAGTGCCCAAATTTCCTCATATTTGTACTCTTCCACTGACCAACCATTTCCCTCTAAGTTGGACCCCTACACTGTACATATTCAGCTGTGTGCATGGGGGGGAATGTCACTGGCATTGAAGTTTTTCGGAAGAGAAGCAAGTGGGGAAGCTAAGCATTTAGGATTACCTGACAGGATTGTGTTCTGACCATAAACTGGCTGAAGAAACAGTAAGACAAACCTTCCTAAGAAAGACATTGATCTATTTAGTATTATTATATCTATATGTTCTGTCAAGTTGTAGAAACAAACAAACTGCAACAGCAATGTTGTGAGGAAATACACTACTACTACTACTACTACTACTACTACTACTACTACTACTACTACTACTGGGTCTTATATTAATTTTTGCTCCAAACCAAAAAACACATTAGGGCTTATTTTTAGGGGATGTTTTATTTTTGTTCATGCACAACAATCTGCATTTATTCCAATACAGTCATGTCATCTTCTGGTTGCTGCACAATGGCAGAGGACGGGGTTTCACTTAACTGGGGCTTATTTTAGGGGTAGGGCTTATATTACGAGCATCCTGAAAAATCATACTAGGGCTTATTTTCAGGTTAGGTCTTATTTTCGGGGAAACAGGGTAGAAGAAAGTTTTAAAAGTGGGGGCAACATGGATACTTGTCACAACTGACTTGATTATTAAAAAAAGTTTTAGTTTTTGCTGTAATGTATCTATTCTAGAGTTATTAAGTGAAAAGAAAATACTTTTTTTATCAATAAAAATGTTTCTTTAATGGAAAAGCACCCACATTCAGTTTATTTTTTCCTGACTAATATTTAATCTACTCTCTACATAAGATTTCCAGAACAGCGAAGCATGTGCATTAGTTTTCTGCCTGTGAGCACACCAGAGTGCTCCCTGGTCAGTTTATCAACCAGCCAGTCATGCCATCTTTCGGGATATTCCATCTCAATCCCCCTATCTAGTTTTTTGTCTCCTCTCTCCCACCCAAAACACTTTGTGTTCTGTGGCCACTGAGCATGCTCAGAACTCACTGAGTTGTTTTTGGTTCCACCACTCAATGCTTTGGGATTTTTTTCTTTCAAGTTAACTTCTACTCTTATAAATCCTGCCTAGTCCAAGCTTCCTCATATTTCCCTCTTGTGCATAGAGAATGATGTTCTTCCTATATTGGGGCAGACACCTGGAGAATTGAGTTCAAAAGAAATCAGTAGTATGCAATACTTTTGACCCTGAGGATCACATCAAGTGCTAGCTAGCAGGGGATGGGCATGCATATACATGCACACAAGCAGAACCCCACCTGCCCCACCCCAGTTGCGCACGCACACTCAACACTAGATATTATAGAACTGCTGAGTTGGTAGGACCCCAAGGGTCACTGAATCTAGCCCCTTGACAGTGCAGGAAATCCTTGGAAGGTGGCCATCTAACCTCTGCTTTAAAATCTCCAGTAAAGGAGAGGCCACCACTCTCCAAGGCAGTCAATTCCTTTGTCAAAGGGCCATGACTGTTAAAAAGTTCTTCCTAATGTTTAGTTGAAATCTCCTTTCTTGTAACTTAAATCCATTACTTCTGGTCCTACCCACTTGAGCTGCAAACTAAATCCCAGAAAGCCGGCATGCTAGGATCCACACAGCTAAAATAATAAAGCAGTGACATTTTTATTGGACACTTGAAATCCCCTGGCTGGAGCAACTCGGTTTGGGAATGGAAGTCTTGTTACACCTGTGAAGTGTTTGGGAAAGAAGCTGATCAAACCATATATTTGCAACGGGAATAGACAATTTGTGGCATACCTGGTGTTGCTGGACTACAACTCCTATCAGCCCTAGCCAGCATAACCAATGGTAAGGAATGATGGAGACTGCAGTCAACAGCATCTTATTAAAGGCCACAAGTTGCCCACCCCTAGCTTAGAACATAGGATATAACCCTTTTAAACACTAACATTTCTGGGAAGGTTTGCATAAGCCTTCAGCCTTGTCCACACTTCTTTTTGGAAAGTATGGTCAGGAAAAACCTCAGTCACAAGCCCCTGTGAACAGGCTTCTGCAGCCGTCAGCTTCTTATTGAAAAGCAGCATCTCAGAGGCCTGAATCAAAGGGGGAAAAAGAAATAAATTTTGGTTGAAGCAGAAAAATACATAAAACTGTCCATTCTCATTTATTCTTTCACAGTCGTTTTCTAAACTCTGGTGCTCTTTTAAGTGTAGTGAGGGGGATGAATAGCTTAATGTTACAGACTGTATGTAGAAGGCCTCAGGTTCAGTCCCTGGCATATCCAGTTTAAAAGATCAGGTAGAAGATGTTAGGGAGAAAACTCTGCCTGAGACCCTGGAGAGTCAGCATAAACAATACTTAGGTAGAGTGAGAAATAAATCTTTGATAAGGGCTCTATTATTCCCTGTGTTCCCTGCTGTATTCTGCAGCATTTGTAGCTGCCGGGAGTGCTATGAGGTTGAAGCCCTATTGAGCTTTCTAGGGCTCAAACTACACCATTGCAAGAAACCAGTTGGGTGCACACATTGTCACCATGAGTGTGCCAGAGGCTGGGCATGACACCACTCCTGCCCCACTTTTTTTTAAAGGTGCTTATGCACATGTGTAGATATGCAATCACCATGTACTTCCCCGTTGCCCCAAACCTCTGCATTTGTCTGTGTACATTAAAATAAATAAATGGATTCAGGATAAGGCACAACTTTCCAAACCCAGCAAAACTCATGTATATACACACACAAGAGACAAGGAGGCCCTTCTCAGTATCATCATTCTGGTAGCTACCCATTACTTGTTTTTGCAGAAATACCTTTTTAAAATATCCCAAGTTTGGTTTTGATCTACCCTCTTTTAGGCCTCTTTTGCTTTTCTTTTAGGCCATATTCTAGCAAAACTATTTTGCAAAAATAAATCACATCTAAAACTTTTGATGTGCAATTTTAAATACAGGTTTAAGAAAAAGGAATTGGACCTATGCATGTTCAAATGGAGGTGCCAGGGAGGGGGAAAAAATCAAATACATGATGGCAGGAATGGCCATATAGGATGGTTAAGGGAGGAACAAGAGAGGCTGGCAAACTCAGTGGGGAAGGAGTTGGTGGACAACTGGTAGGAAAAAAAGGGGCAGTCAGGGACCACCCAAAACTGCAGTGTATCTGTAAAAAACAGAGCAGAAAAGAATTAGATTTGATGCCATTTTGAACTGCTGTATAGCTTGGTGTCATGTACTATGACAGCCGTTGCTACAGATTCAATCTTTTTTCAGGGGAGTGTAGTTTCGGCATAGGGCAGTGTTGAGCTGGGTACCAAAAGCTATCAAGGACCTCATATACTAATAATTTAGGAATATAACAATAGTACTTAAGCCTGTCCGGTCACTAAGAAATGCTGGGAGCATGGACTCTTTTGTGTCCTGCTATTGAGAGCAGCATCTTGCACAGAGATGCCATGCTGTCAGGATCTGGGTGGTGGCACGGCTTCCCCTGCACCACTGCGCTGGCAGCTGCACGATCAGGACCAGCTTGGTCCCAGGAAGAGCCCAGTATTTGCATGATCAAGCCCTGCCAGGACAGCAGCTGCAAGGGCTCTCATGAGGTCCACCTGGGAGTCCTGAGGGAAGGCCTACTTAAGGAAGGACTCTCCCTTCCAGAAGCTGTGATACTCCTGTGCTCTTGAGCCCTGGTGCTACAGCTTCCATTCCTATTCCTGCACCGGCTCAAGGCTCCCACTCCTGTGGCCCAGTCCCGGTGCTGCAGTTTCCGCTCCTGTGCTACCCTGGCTAGTTGGTCCATGTGGGAGTTTGGGCTTGGCCCTCTGTGTTGTTGGCTGGGTCCTGGTGTCCTTGCCCCCCTGTTGAAGGCAACGGTGCACAACCTGGACCCTGACACATAGAAAGGTTTTTCAGGCATAGCACTGCAGCTGTGGTATGCTCTCCCCTTGGAAGTCTGATTGATCCTAATACTCATTTTATTTCAGTGCCAAGTTAAAATATGGTTGTTTACTCTTTGGGATTTAAGGATCTTGGCTTGAGTAGACTATAGAGTTCTTTATAAGAAATATGGTTTGCAATAGCTTAAATTATTTGACTTTCTTTAAAATAATTTTATGTTTTCAATTGTTTAAATTGTTCTCATTGTACCACACGCAGAAATCTCATGACACAGGGAAAATATTCTAAATATTCTATGTAAAATAAATAAATAAATAAATAAATAAAACTTTCTGCTGTGCTATCTGGTAGGTAAATTAGATGTTTATTAAAGTGCATGTTGTACTAACAAGAGTATGTATCTATAATTTCTGCCCCACCTTATGATGACACAGGGCTACCAAGAATAAACCCAATGGAAAAAAGTCCCACATTAGTTCTACTCTAAGTAGAACTAATGTTAGATTTAACTCCTTTTTGTTTGACCTCTTTCTTGGTGTACAACAAATCTATGTGATCAAAGTGTAGAAGGAATCTTTCCAATACAGTTATCAGATAAACAAATAGAAATATCTTACCTTCGCTAAGCCCATAATTTTGGGAAATGTATATGAGGAACAACCTTCGGGACATAGACCCAAGTTGATAAAGGGGGTATGAAATGTAGCCTGTGAAAGCAAAATAAACTTCAGTTAGAATGTTAACTTGTCTCTTTCAAGTAGCATGAAACACTGCCCAGCCCTTCTAATAAATTCTGGATATCAATAACAAACATATTAATAGTATGCTTTGTGTAAGGGGTTCTAATAATAGATAAGATGGGTGGTTCTGACTATTATATTAATATTTCGGTGGGTTTCATGTTACAAAGGAACAATAACACCATGAACTCCTGAGACACAAATGATCATCTGATAGCCTTGGCAAATGCACTCAAATTACTGAATTCCAATTCTTTATTTGAATAATAGGGCATACATATAATCAGTGAAAATCACCCACAATATTCACTTATAGATTTGTTAGCTTATTCAGACTCCATATTCAATATGCTCTATATTCTCAAATGTGATGAAATACAAAAGAAAGAGACATAGAGCCTGTCCATAGTGACATATAGTTATGGTATATGGTTCCCTTACAGCACTGTTTGGCATGGAAAAAGAGACCTTGTCCAGCTGTGTTTCTACTTAAAATGATCCATCCTTCCCCTTTTAAGAGCTGGTCTGTATCTTTCTGGCACAGGGCTAGGGCATGCAATCTTTTTGGGACATTTCATTGAGATGCAAAATAGCTCTTTGTTCTGCCTTTGCAGACAGGTACCAAGAATTAAAACAGACTGCACTGAAGATAAGGACTTTTGAGCACCAGCTGGATCACACCAAATTTCACAGTGTAGATAGGCCCTAATAGTTCACTAAATATGAATTTGTGGAACACTGAACTTTTTAGTACAGCTCATGCAAATCTCACTTCTATTTGAACTTTGGCTGCCAGAAGAAAACCTGGGCAAAGAGAGGAAAATAAGCTTCATTGTCTCTCCATAATCCCACTCTGCCATTTCAGACAATAGGGAAGATCTCTTGCACAAGAACCCCACCCCTACCTCAGGCCAATCCTACACCATCAGCCCTACCTACCTACTGAGAGAAGGCAGTGAGACAGAAAGCAGGAGATGCCAGCCAGCCTCTTTCAGGCAGTGTTTCTAATACAGTGGTGCCTCGCAAGACGAAAGTAATTCATTCCGCGAGTAGCGCCGTCTTGCGAAATTTTCGTCTTGCGAAAAGCGGCTTCCCATAGGAATACATTGCAATGCATTCCTATGGGAAACCTCGCAAGACAAACGATTTATTTCCGTCTTGCGAGGCATCGGTTTTGCGAAAAAGAAACTGTCTTGCGAAGCACGGCCATAGAAGAAGCCGTCTTGCGAGTCACCGAAGCAATCGCAAAACGCTTTCGTTTTGCGAGTTTTTCGTCGGGCGAGGCATTCGTCTTGCGAGGTACCACTGTAGTCATAGCACCAGTAGGCAGGAAAGCATAGGATCTAACCATATTTTCCATTGTATAAAATATTTCATAAATATTTTGTAATTTCCTCAGTAGTGTTGTTGTTGTGATGCTAAGAGTTGTATTGTGCATAGGGAAAGAAAGGCAGTCTCCATAAACTGCACAGATTTTATTCTATGTGACATCTATTGCTATGAAGGTATAATACGGGAAATGAGAGGCAATCAGGCCGAAGGCTTACTCTGTCAGTGGCATACACCATGTCAAATAGTCCAAGGATAGTTACAGAGATCCCAACAGCTGGCCCATTCACCACAGCAATCAACGGCTTAGGAAAATCAATAAAATGATTGACAAAGTTTCTGGAAATAGAAAGGAACAGAATGTGGTAACATATAGCAGGACAATCTTTATTATTGTCAGCGACTTTCCTATATTACACCAAACACACTAATCATACTGGAATGATGCCATACAATGAAATGTAGGACATCATTCTTTCTCTGAGGAAATGGCATCAAATGATTCCAAAATACCCAGTAAAAAAAAATTTAACACTGCCTGCTCCTTTATGACTTGCATCAATATATTTTCTTTAATATCTCTTCTTAACAGTAAATATAAAACCTATGAAAATGCTACCTTCTTCCATTAAGTTTTGAGTGTTTCTTGTGTTACTGCTACACAACACTCCTCTCATCCTCAGCTATTTTGTGCTTTATGTACTGCCTAAAGGCATCGCTACCACTTTTCCATTATTGACTTCTATCATGCTGTGATGCCTCACAGTGAAACTCACTAATGATGCTCCTGCTTCTCCTGAACCTCTCTAAGAGGCTACTAAAGCAGGTTTAATTTCTTCAGATATTTTTTCTTTGTTTAACATCATTTCACAGAAAAATTGGTACTTTATCTTGTAAAATAAATTGTGGAAAGGCAGTCTATAGGAAGGAGGTAAATATGCATATATAGTTCCAGTCTCTTCAGCTTGGATTTCATGGCAATATAAAGATGTGAATGGTGATTTAGGAAACAGGGGAATGCTAATTCTTTCCCTCTCCACCAGTGGAGTGTGAACAACTTTCTGCTCAAACTGATTGGTTGTGGCCAGGCAGCCCATTACTTCAAAGTGGCTTTTCATTTCTCTGTGTGCTTCCTTAATTAATGCTATGTGGTTTCATTGTTCCACACTCCCCTCCTCCCTCTTGGGGCATTTCCAGACACAGGACAAGTTAGTGACGATAGAAACAAATGGAAGTATTAGGCATCCTTCAGTCTCGAAAGACTATGGTAACGTGCTCTGTATGGAGGACTTGGAACAGCGTCTAGTGTGGCTGAGAAGGCCAATTCGAGAGTGACAATCCCTTCCACACTGAAGACAAATAAAATCTGTCCCCTGTCCAGCTCCCTGATTTTGCTGCTTCCGTGACTGCCTCTTTGCCTCGGTCTGCTGGACAAGAGTCTCTTCAAATTGGGAGAGGCCGTGATGCAACGCCTGCCTCCAGGCTGAACGCTCAGATGTCAGGGTTTCCCATCTGTTGAGGTCCATTCCTAAGGCCTTCAGTTCCCGCTTGCAGATGTCCTTGTATCGCAGCTGTGGTCTCCCTCTGGGGCGATTTCCCTCCACTAATTCTCCATACAGGAGATCTTTTGGAATCCGACCATCAGCCATTCTCACGACATGCCCAAGCCAACGTAGATGTCGCTGTTTCAGTAATGTATACATGCTAAAAATTCCAGCTCGTTCTAGGACTACTCTATTTGGAATTTTGTCCTGCCCGTCGGAGGCAACGCATATGGAAGGTGTTCAGCTTCCTCTCCTGCCGTGCACAAAGGGTCCAGGACTCACTGCAGTACAGGAGTGTGCTCAGGACACAGGCTCTATAGACCTGGATCTTGGTATATGTCGTCAGCTTCTTATTGAGCCATACTCTCTTTGTGAGTCTAGAGAACATGGTAGCTGCTTTGCCAATGCGTATATCCAGCTCGACATCTAGAGAGAGAGTGTCAGAGATCGTTGAGCCAAGGTACACAAAGTCATGAACAACCTCCAATTCTTGTGTGGAGATGGTAATAGAGGGAGGTGAGTCCACGCCCTGGCCCATGACTTGTGTTTTCTTCAGGCTGATTGTTAGTCCAAAGTCTTGGCAGGCCTTGCTAAAACGATTCATGAGTTGTTGGAGGTCTTGAGCAGAGTGGGCAACAATGGCTGCATCATCGGCGAAGAGGAAGTCCCGCATGCATTTCAGCTGGACTTTGGTCTTCGCTCTCAATCTAGAGAGATTAAAGAGCTTTCCGTCTGATCTAGTCCGGAGATAGACACCTTCTGTTGCAGTTCCAAAGGCGTGCTTCAGCATGACAGCAAAAAAGATCCCAAAAAGGGTTGGTGCGAGGACACAGCCCTGTTTCACTCCGCTTCGGATGTCAAAGGGATCTGATGTTGAACCATCAAAAACTACAGTGCCCTTCATTCCCTCATGGAAGGACCTGATGATGTTAAGGAGTCGAGGTGGACATCCAATCTTGGGAAGTATTTTAAAAAGGCCATCCCTGCTAACCAAATCAAAGGCCTTTGTGAGATCTATGAAGGCGACAAAGAGTGGCTGTTGTTGTTCCCTGCATTTCTCCTGCAACTGTCTGAGGGAGAATACCATGTCAGTGGTGGATCTATTAGCTCGAAATCCACACTGTGATTCTGGATAGACTCTGTCTGCGAGCACCTGGAGCCTCTTCAGCACAACACGGGCAAGCAGCTTCCCTACAACGCTGAGAAGAGAGATGCCACGGTAGTTATTGCAGTCGCCCCTGTCTCCTTTGTTCTTGTACAATGTGACGATGTTTGCATCCTTCATGTCCTGTGGTACTCCACCTTCCCTCCAGCAAAGACAAAAGATTTCATACAGCTTGGTAGTGATGGTCTCTTTACAGCACTTCAGCACTTCAACAGGGACGTTATCCTTTCCAGGTGCCTTGCCGGAGGCGAGGGAATCCAAGGCTGCTTTTATTTCTGCTAAGGTTGGTTCGCTGTCCAACTCTTCCAAGACAGGCAGGCACTCAATGTTATTTAATGCTTCTTCGGTTACTACATTCTCTCTGGAATATAGCTCAGAGTAGTGCTGTACCCAGCAGTCCATCTGCTGTGCTCGGTCCTGGGTGATCACGCCTGTAGCAGACTTCAAGGGAGCAGATTTCTTCTGTATTGGACCTAAAGCCTGCTTGATACCGTCATACATTCCTTTGATGTTACCTGTGTCCGCTGCTATCTGTATCTGAGAGCAGAGCTGAAGCCAATAATCGTTGGAACATCTCCTGGCAGCCTGTTGGACTTGGCTACGAGCAGCTCGAAGAGCTTGCAAGTTGTACTCGCTAGGACAGGCTTTGTATCCTGCTAGAGCTCTCCTCTTATCCTCGATGGCTGGCATCAACTCCTCCGAATGGGCTTCGAACCAGTCGGCCGTCTTTTTGGTCTTCTTGCCAAATGTGGACAAGGCGGTGTTATACACAGCGTTCTTGAAATGGAAGGTACCTCAAAGAAAATATCCTTTTTAGTGTGAGAGCTTCTGCTTGGTTTTAGCTTTGAATCCAAGAAATCCAAAATGTCACTTTACTACCTACACATACTGATCTCTTTTGATTTCAGAAGCTAAGCAGCCTGAGCCTGGATGGGAAGCCACCAGAGGTCGCCAGGAAAGGCTTAAAAAAAAATCCTGCCTGACACCCTGGAGATTTGCCGCTTGTGAAAGTCAACAGTACCAGGCTACATAGAACAATGATCTGACTCGGTATAAGGCAGCTTTCCAGGTCCCCAAGTAATGGTGGAGGCTTATTCCCATCACCTTATGAGAATTCTCTTCAATGTCAATTAGGCATTAGTAAATGTAAAGACTGTTGCTCCATTGGCTAGACTATCAGATACAGTGGTGCCTCAACTTACGACCGTCCCTACTTACGACCAATTCGACTTACAAACAGCTCCGGTCGCAAAATTTTGCTTCTACTTGCGACCAGAGCTTCCACTTACGAACAGAAAAAGGCAGGGGAAAACGACGGGAAATCAAATTGCTAACTGTAGGTGGCGAAAGAGGCTGCTTCTTTGTAGCTCTTTCGCCCGGACAGTTAGAGTGAGTGCGATCGAGGAGGAACTGCCTGGCTTCTGCTTCTCAGTGAGCCTGTGTGTGTTTGCAGGGAGGCTTGGGACTGCCTGTTAGGTAAGGTAAGGTGCTGTTTTCTGCTTTTTAAAAACTGTTCTGGGTGTTTTTGCAGCGTGGTTTCAGGCTGGGGGGTTATGTTTCTGTGCTGTGATGGGTCTTGGGGGGTTTGTTTGTTTTTTGGGTCTTCCCCCCCCATTTCCGATGGGTCTTGGGGGGTTTGGTTGCTTTTTGGGGTTTTCCCCCCATTTCTGATGGGTCCTGCATGCTTCCCTTGCTTTTTCCTTTGCACTTCCGACCTTGTCCCTCTGTTCTCTGTGCATTTCCAATCTGCTCCGTTTGTTTTCTGTGCATTTGCAATGGGTCCTGCATGCTTCCCTTGCTTTTTCCTTTGTTTTCTTTGCATTTCCAACCTTGTCCCTCTGTTCTCTGTGCATTTCCAATCTGCTCCGTTTGTTTTCTGTGCGTTTGCAATGGGTCTTGCACACTTGATTGCTTTTCTTCCCCCCCCCCCCCCTTTGGCTGGAAGGGATTAATCACGTTTCCAATGAGTCTTGCAGTGATTTTTTTTTCCTTTGGCCGGAACGGATTAATGGGGTTTCAATGCATTCCTATGGGAAATGGTGCTTCGACTTACGACCATTTCGACTTACGTCCATCTTCTGGAACGGATTATGGTCGTAAGTGGAGGCACCACTGTATAATAAAGAGCATCCCCTCTAAACAGTGTTCATATGTGTCATTTTCTCCCCCATATATTTTACACATATCTTGTGCACTCTTCACAATGCATAACAAATCCTACTTGATCATCTGGACACTCTTCTCTGCCTTCTCATCTATGCCACCTTCTGGAACATCAGAAGCATTGTTCAGGTCATTTCCACTGCAATAGTAATCTCCATTACCTGCACACATGGAGAAATCAAAACTCAGGAATAGATGAACAATACAATTTGAAAATAACAATATCATATTCATAAAGAGACATTCTTGAAACATTCAGCTTATTATGGGCATGATTAAACAACAGTTGGATTTATGAAACCTCCCTTTGAGTTTTGCCCTCAGTTACTTAAAATTGACTCAGAAAATTATTTAAAGAAAGGAGACGATTCCAATTGTAATGCTCAGGATTACAATTTCTTCCTCCTAGATACAAAAAATAATTTTTGTTTTAAAGAATTTCTCTGTAGTTTAAAAAAATTGTGCAGAACAGGTGGGCTGCTGTACAGCTGCAGAGGAAGCAAAGGTCAGGTTTATTACATTTTTAGGAAGATGAACATTTAATTCTTCTCAAACTAACAAAATTATTTCAATCTTTTATTAAAACACACAGCCGGCTAAATGATGTGCCATACAACACCTCACATTTGAAATGCTATCACTTTGTTACCCTGATTTGTGTGGGTCAACCTAGTCAGGCCGTGACATCTTAGCCTCTCAATAAGAGGAGACACCAATTCTGCACCGAGAAGTTGAGAGCATCTTTAAGAAGAAAAGACTGCCCATTTATTCTAGCTTGCTTTTATTTTGCAATTAGTAAACTGGGAGACAACATGACTTTTATTCCATATCCCATTCATCTCAGGTGAGTAGATATGTGAGCAGGAAGTAAGCACTTGCCTCAGGATGAGATACGGGTGACTGAGGGTGATTGGGAAGAAAGAAGCTACAATCAAGTAACAGTGTTTATCCCTTCCCTACATCTCCTACTTCTCCTCTGTTCTTCATCAACCAAACACATTTCCTCAGTCAAGATGTGCACACATTTGAATGCCTTCCTCCTCTAGGTTTTTCACTGCCTCATTTTCTTCCTTCTGGGTAGGGTTGCCAGACGTCCAGCAAAAGGAGGACATGTCCTCCTTTTCAGGCTAATGTCCTCCGTCCGGCAGGCAAAGCTAAAAAAACCCACCCCCTGCAGCCGAACCTCAAACTGTAAGCCACCTCTCCCTCCTTCCTTGGTTGTGGCACTTGTAAATCCTCCGTTCTTTTAGAGATTGGAGATAAGGTGGCTTGATTGTTTACAGCTGTAGAACAGCCCCGGGCAGTCAATCCGGCTTGTGAATGACTACTTCCACCGGAGGTGACTGCAAGCAGGAGGAGGGAAAGCTCCAATTAGGAGGGAAAGCTCCAATTAAGGCAGGAAGAAAGGTGCGAGAGAGGGACGGGTGGTTTCATCAAGCTTGTTTAAAGGTAAGATTGTAGAAAATTTAGGGAGGGAGGGAGGGTGTGTGTATGTGAGAGAGAGACTGACTTTCATAAAACCATGAAAAAAGGACGTGACTGCAAGGGAGAGAAGGCTCCAATTAAGGCGGGAAGAAAGGTGCGAGAGAGGAACCGGGTGGTTTCATCAAGCTTGTTTAAATATATGTAGAAAATTGAGGGAGGGAGGGAGGGGGGGTGTATGAGAAAGAGATAGAGACTGATTCAAAACTATGAAAAAAAGGAACTGATGCAAGCAGGAGGGAAGGCTGGTCTGGGGTTCTGGGGCGGCGGTGGTTCAGAGCCAGGGAAATAGGGGCCGGTCCGGTCCCTCCTTCCTCCTAAAGCCGGGGAAGAGGAGGCACTTTTATCCCCCCCCCTTCTGCCCCGACCCCACACACCCCTGACTCTGGGGCATGTGCAGAGTGTGTTTCCAGGTCCAGGAGCCAGAAGCATGTGCAGAGTTATCCCCCGTGCTTGTGGGAGCTGGAAATTCACACACACAAGCGGATTTCTCTCAGCTTGAGAAATTGCAAAGGGTGGAGAAAATGGCTTTGTGTGTGTCTGTATGTGTATATATATATGTGTGTGTGTGTGTATCCAAAGCCATATATAGATACAGATATATAGACACACACACATATATAATATATACATTATATATATATACATATATGGCTTTGTCATATGTAGTGTAGTAAGCATTGTGTCTGTGCATGTATAGAATTCTCTCTCTCCAAATCCATTTTCTCCACCCTTTGCATTTCTCAAGCAGAGAGAAATCCACGCCTTCTGTTTTTTCTTCTTCTGGTTTTTATAAAGTGTTTTAAATCTGTCACACAACTTTTTAAACTTTTTATTTCACTTTATTATGCTTTTATTAATGTGATTTCTTAGTGTACTTTGTTTTAGTAGCTCTTATATTTTGTTTGATCGTTGCTGATTATTTTGTTTTTTAATGTAACTTTCCCAGTCTTGACCTTTCAAGACTGAGTAGGTTGAATGGTCATGGTATTGCCCCATGATCAAAGAGCTATTCTCCCCAATACCTAATTCCAAAAGCGACACGCCCCCCACCCCACCCTGCGCACAGAGCCCGCCCCCCCCCCAATACGTCCTCCTGTGTCCTCCTTTTTGGCTTTCTATGTCCTCCTTTTGGTACCCATGTATCTGGCAACCCTACTTCTGGGTCTCATACCACTTTAATACTAGCAACATCTTTTCACTGTTCACCAGTGCCCAAGGAAATGCCAATACACCCTGTAAATGTGTTGAAAACTACCCAAATGTTTGTCTTCAGCCACAGGAGGGATCAGAAGGCTAGTTAGAAATTAATAAATGTTAAGCAAGGAGAGCTTGTAACAAAGCTGAAAATTAATCTTGAAAACATTTTGCTGTGGTGCTTTTTCGAAACACTTGTTTCAATAAGGAAAGCAATGTTTGCATTTGATTTTCTCTATGTACACAACAGATTTTCATTAACAACTTAGCAGAATCAAATGGTGATTGAAGGTCCACAAACACAGTATGTAACTTCCCTATGAGGGGCTTTGAATATTATTCTGTTAAGTAACACAAAATGATCCAATGTTGAACAGCCCTTTTAAAAACCTATCTGCTCTGCACCAGTGATGCTCCCTCTTTTGAACCCAACCCATTAATTTAAGTTTCAAATACACTGCATACAGCTTTCCTATCATAGATAAAAAGGTTTTTGGGGAGACAATCTGCTGGTTCTGTTTTGACACTCTTTTTATATATAGCAGGGACCTGCTTCAGTCCACTCATTGGAGTGTTAGCCTTTTTTATTTATATGCAAAAACAGGGATACTTGTGGTGACTCCCCCCTTCCCCATTATTTTCCTTTACCCGTTCAACTGGTATAAAATTGGACTCTGGAGATTTATAATTTTGAAATCTTTAATACGATTTATTTCTAGCTTAGTTAAGGTTTCCAGGTTGGCAAATTTCTAGCTTTAAATTCTGCTACCTCTTTTCTTTCTTCCTTATTATAACATTAAACTCAAGAGTAAAAAGGTCTCTCCCATGCTGTTGCTGATATGCAACAATAATTAATTCCAGTTGCATCCCATAAGATCCATGACATTATTCTCTAAAAGCTCCTATTATCATTACTGCATGGAACCTATATCCGCTAGGACCAGATCGCCTCCTCCATCTCTTCTTTTTAAATATCAATGCGCTGTATTCTTTTTTTCAGCTGGAAACAAAGATCTGGCAGCACTCTTTTGTTGTATTTCTTACACTAAGCTTAGCACCCCATTACAACCATCTTTTCAGAAGCCTATTCCTTGTCATACCAGTAGTTCTGCACAGTGCCCCTTTTAATACTGAGCTGCCTTACTCCCACAGATAGAAAGCCCTGCAGTACCAGAACAAATTTATTATACGCAGCATCATCACGTGAATAATTCACTGCACTGGCTTCTACAAGATTCTTCAGCTCCTTAAACACAGTGGTACTCAGCATCTCTCCTTCCAGATTTGCTCAGCTTCACATTCCACAATAAATGCCCCCTATTTAAACAATCAACTGTCCCAGGAAATGTGTATTTACTGTTGTTCAAATAGAATACAGCAGTGGTTCCCAACCTTGTGTCCTCAGATGGTCTTGAACGAAAACTCCCAGACGCTCTCACCACTAGCTGTGCTGGCTAGGATTTCTAGGAGTTGTAGCCCAAGAACATCTGGAGACCCAAGTTTGGGAAGCACTGGGATAGAGGAAGAGGTCCAGCTCAGTAATCGACAGCTGATGGAAGGTGAAATAATTTAGCTTGATACTAAAATTTGTAACATTTTGCTTCAGGATACCAGAAATCATTACATAATCTTCTATCACACTATCTCACCTGTAATTTTAAGTGTATTCTCCTGATCCATCCCCCTCCATTAAACCATTCACAATAATCAAACCCCATCCTTTTGCTTCAAATGGATTAGCTTAACCATTGCAACACTGTTTTATCCTAAGTTCTTTCACTTATATCATAACCTCCTCATCTACTTTTGTCCCCACAACCAATATTTAGAGATAAATCATTGAGTAATCACCTTCACCTATTCTTGCTACTATTACTTGACTACATGGACATAAACTCCTTCATTCTAAGACATAATTTTCCAATTATATCCCAACGTGGATGTTATGAAGCTTACTAATCCAGTCTTTTATTTGCCTTTCTTATAATTTGGATATAGCCTCGATGGAATAGCTCTGAAACCCATTTAATTCTATTTTCTCTTTGTCTCCTGAAACTGTAAAATATCATACTATTTGGCATAATTGCTAAATTCTTCATCATAAGCTATATTATCCTACCCTGCAATATTCTAACTCATCAGTTTCAGAAAATGATTTTTTTGGATGGAAGTTCGTCAATTATCAATTTTATTCAGTTTACCTTCCTTGTCCCTATAGAAAACCCCATTTTAATTTTAGGGTACTTATATCTTTACCTCTTCCTCCTTCTGATACCATTTACCTAAGAGTGTAGATTTACTCAGCTCTGATGGTTCTGGAAAGAGTCTTTGTAACCACTCTTGCTCTGACATAGGCTTCATAGTAAAAGAGGTAAAATTATACAGATACTCTTGCAACAGGAGTACCTCTACTCTGGGCTGACGTGTATTGTTCCAATTCGAATCCCATCATCTTCACTCTGTTGTTTATTCCTCATTCCTATTCCCCTTTGAATAGTATCCATTTTGATTAGTACTTTACCCTCCCCATTTTGTCTGGGTTAACCTGCTTGTTCTCCGGTCACTCTGGTCATATCTTAGAGAGTATAACATTTTTAGCAAATTCTTAAATTTGTCTATTATTTCACTCTGCATTTGAGCAGAGGATGCACCAAATGTATGCAACAACTTGTCCTCTGGGGTAAGAGCATTATATATCAATATCTCAGACTAATACTCTTGTAGTATTCTATACTATGCCCCTTCTAACAACTCATAAAATCTCTAGTACTGCCACTTTTGTTATCGGAGCATAAATCATTAGAGTGATACAACTTCAAATTTTTGTTGGCTATAAAAGCAGAGGGAACAGTGTGCTCAAAAAATCTGGAAACTATAAGTGCTGTATTTAGGAGTTCTGATTTCCTGCAGTATACCGTATTTTTCCATGTATAAGACCATACTTTTGTCTAAAATATTTAGATTAAAAATTGAGGGTTGTCTTATACACGGAAGAAAGGAGGGGGGAGGGATCAAAGCACTTTGACCCCTGCTTTCCCCCTCCACTTTCTTTGCAAGAAAGTGGAGGGGGAAGGCAGGGATCAAAGTGCTTTGATGATTCCTGCTTTCCCCCTCCACTTTCTTACGAGGAAAGTGCTTTCCCCGTCCACTTTCTTTGCAAAAAGTGGAGGGGGAAAGCAGGAATCATCAAAACGCTTTGATGATTCCTGCTTTTCCCCTCCACTTTCTTGCGAGGAAAATGCTTTCCCCCTCCACTTCCTTTGCAAAAAGTGGAGGGGGAAGGCAGGAATCATCAAAGCGCTTTGATCCCTGCCTTCCCCCTCCACTTTCTTGCGAAGAAAGACATTTTGGGTTAGAAAAGTGGCGGGGGGGGGGGGCGTCTTATACATGAGGGTGTCTTATACACTGAAAAATATGGTATTTCCTTGGCCAGTTGCCAATCCTGAAAGGATACTATAGCATGAGCATGGTCATGGTTGAAAGATAAATATTCCACATATGCATATTCCACTCAGAGATAAAAAGTGCCCCCCAAACACAAAGACCGACTCTAAATTATGAATCAAATGATGTTCACGCTAAAGTTGGGACAACACTCCCTTGGGCTTTGCATAACTGGGAAATATCAATTTATTATGGATAAATACCAACCTCCAAGGCTTTAGATTTGTAAACTCCCTGAGGTTCAGCTCAACATCAAAACCTGATCTGATAGATACACTGTATCAGCAGGTTTACATCTCTATTAAGGCACTGTTTCCCAACCTTTTCCGGTCTGCGGACCGGCTGGGGAAGGCGGGGCACCCCCCACGCGATCGCATGCGCGAACAAGCGCACCCCCTTGCATGGGCGCACGCGCTCGCACGAGCGAGCGCCGCCATTTTGCGCATGCGCACGGCCGCTCGCACGCACGCGCAAACGACAGCGCGCGCTTGTGCGGGCCCGCGCGCATGCGCAAATGGCGGCACGGCGCTCGTCTGGGCATTCCAGAGCGCGCGCGCAGGCGCAAACAGGCTGCACGGGGGTGAGTGCGTGCGGGGAGGTCTCTCTCGCCGGCCTGGTCTGGCCCAGGCCAGGGACCGGCACCGGGTCGGGGGTTGGGGATCACTGTATTAAGGGACATTTGCACATCTCCCTTCTCTTGGTCTCACAAGGAAATAGACATATACATACTGAGATTTTGAATATGTACTTTAAAAAAAGCGTCAGAGAAGACAATGAATGGAAATACCTGTCAGAACCGTTATAACTGAATCATCCTTCGCTGCTTCCTCAAGTGCTTGCATAATTTCATTGTACATCTGCACAGGTGAATGAAAAAGTAAAAAACAAGTTTTGGTTTATGTTGCAGAAAGTTAGATAAAGAGGACTGTCAGATGGCAACACTTTTGCTTGACCACTATCATCTTTATAATTTATTCAAAATTTAATTCATTTATTTTAACTTAAAGCAGACATAATACCAGCAATTAATCTACTTTAAAGCTTTAAACACATTTTTCTCATGTTAGTCATTGTTAATCATCACTGTCAGTCCAGAACTTGGGCATGCATCTCGCTGTTTTGGGATCCCCAGATTGCAGCTATGTCCAGAGCAGCCTTTAATCAGGTGAGGCTTATGATGAGAAGTTGGGCCTTCTTGGCAGTGGCACCACAACTTTGGAACCAACTCCCAGTTGAGCTGCACCTAGCTGCCTCCCTCCCAACTTTTAGGAGGCAGCTGAAGATGCTGCTCTTCAGACAGGCCTTTCAATGCAACCCTACTTGACTTTTTTTTTTTTGCACTCTTCATTTTACATGGAAATGACACCCCTTCTTGAAGGTATGATTTAGATTAATTTTTTTGTATTTGTTTTATTTTGTTATACAGTGGTGCCTCGCTAGACAATGTTAATCCGTTCCGCGAAGATCGCTGTCTTGCGAAAACATCGTCTAGCGAAGCACGTTTCCCCATTGGAATGCATTGAAATCTCTTCAATGCGTTCCAAGGGAAAACTCGTCGTCTTGCGAAGATCGTCCATAGGGAAACCTCGTCTAGCGAGCGCGGGTCCCCGTTGGAATGCACTGACAGCTATTGACCACTAGTCAATGCATTCCAATGGGGAAACCTCGTCGTCTAGCGAAAATCGCCCATAGGAGACCATCGTTTTGCAATCGCATTAGCGATCGCAAAAAGCCATCGTCTAGCGAATTCCTCGTCCTGCGAGGCAATCGTCTAGCGAGGCACCACTGTATTGTCATTTGCTTATGCTTGTTTTCATTTCACATTGTTATACACTGCCCAGAATAGTGCATTGCACTAATGGGGCAGTATATAAAGAAAAAAAATAAGAATCTATTGAAGAGCCACAAGCTGGGCAATTTCCCTTCCATTATTAATTTGACATATTAATTCTTCTGACATCTAATTGTTGTGCAGTGGGAGTTGGCTCCTTCTAATCTATGTTGTTCATGAGCTGTGAAATCTATGAAAACAATTAATCAGCAGGTGGGATTGAAAAACTAGTGTAGTGCATAAAAGCCCATCTCTTTACTATAAATAAAATGCTAGGAAAAAATATATAGCACACACCTACTCCTTTCATGTTTAAAAAAAACCTCTGTAAAGTGCACCACAGTAATATCAAAGGGTGTGATTACAAGGAAAATATGGCCTCAGTACATATGTAGAGTGCAGATGCATTTTAGGACATGATTAACTATTGATTCTGCTCTCAGATGGTTCCTTCAGTGTAAATAAATAACAGAAATCTTGCTGATTTTGGTTCATGATTAATTCATGTAAGTTTGAGTATAAAAGAGAAAAAGTGTTTATTCCAGTGCTGTCTTTCTTATTAGATGCCTGAACAATCTGGAAGAGTGCCTGAAAACTTTTAAAGACAAATTGCCATAGGTTAAGAACGTATGTGTTGCACAACAAGTAATGTGACTCAATGTGAAAAAGTCTATGCAGATTTTGTAATTTACAGCAATTCACTTTCAAAATTTACACCATTTGTGTACCTGCACATTAAGGTTTCAGGCATTAAATGCTTCCCATCTGCTTATTAGCACAGAGTGGCAAGAATCCTACTGGTTATTTACATCAGAGTAAGTGCAATAGAGTCAAGTGCAGTGACAAAATGATGCTAGTTAATGAGTTGCTGCTTCTATTAGTGGCTAGTAAAGAAGTCATCACTTGTATTCTTCATGATGAGCCAAATCACGCAGCTGGTGTAAGATAAAAAATACAAATAGTGACTCATTAACTAGCAGCAATTTGCCACTGTGACTGACACCATTACACTCTTGCTAGCATAAATAACCAACATGAGTCTGGCCAATGAAATTGTGCTCCATTTATGGAGCAAAAAAGAGACAGCTACCTGGTGATGGTGAGTGGGTGTGAAAAAAAGAGAAAGAAAGGCAAAATATAACAGGTTGTAAGATGAAATTTCATGGTTTAGCACAGACAGCCTTTCCCAAACCAGCACTTTCTAGATAAGTTGGACAGTACCATTCCCAGCCAACAAGTATATTAGGTGAGTTGCAGTCCCCCTAGACAAGAGTGTCAAACTGGACAAGGTGTTTTAAAACAACAAAAAGAAGACCTTGGAAGGAGCTAACAACAAATGTACCACTAGGGATCAAAAGTAATAATCCACATGACATTCTCCATAAATGCTACTGTTTGCTACTGTTGATTTAATTGCTAATTTTGGAGTAATGTCGAATTGATATTCCAATTCCTAATATTTAACAAATTAGAATTTAAATCAAACATTCCAAACTCTGGATATTACACATCTGTGGATTTTGGGTTTCAGTTCTATGAATAAACATATTTTCTTGGACTCTAGCAGAATCACTGATGCCTCCATAGCTAAGCTACCTCTGCAAATATAAAAGTAACTAAAACAAAGTCACAATTAAATCACCAAAAAAGTGATTTTATTCTTCACTATGTCACAATCATAATGCAACTTAGTTACGCTCTCGTTATTGTAAAAATACATTGTTACAAGTAATCTGTTATTTGCAATTAGCTATTTTCAAGTTCTGCACTAAATGGAACTGCTTATATTTTTTTTATTGGTTATTCCTTCATGAAAAAAAATCAGTATTTTTACAAAAGGAGAATCTTTTCATCCCTCTCTTAACTATATTTGGTCATAAAATACATGCAACAACACTTTTGTGTGCTACTCTTCTTTTCACCCATCCATATTCCCAGTCTCTAAAAAGTATTTTAATGCCATCTCTTTTGAGTTATAATACCTTAGTATAACTCAATATGTAACTAAGTAAGCCTGAGTACATTCAACTCAGAATGATCACATTTTGTTTCCCTGTTTAACTGCTGCCTCCATGTCCCTTCCCATCTTCTATTACACCCCTTTTGCTGAATTTTAAATAGCAAACACCCCTGAGCAGGGACCTGTATTCTTCCAGTCTGTAAAATATCATGCATTCTGATGATGTTATATAAACAGGAAAATATGAAATAATTTTACACATGAAACCATGTACACACACACGCACTCACTGTAAGGAAGGAAATTTTGAAGCCTGAGAGAAAGAAAAGCAACAGAAAGAGAAAAGAAAAATGAAAAAGACAAGAATGAGGAAATGCTGCTAGTATAGTAGAGTGAGTAAGTAAGTAAGGGAGGGCAGGACTGATCTTCTCCACAGCCTTCCTACCTCTAAAAAGTCCTCCCAGATGTTTTTCTGAAAATTGGTTCTCCCTCTCTCTTTCCACATATGGTAGTTGTTTGTGAGCTGTGAAATTTATCAGCCTTACCTTTGTACTAATAGCATTTTTCATCTTAGGGCGATTTAATGTGATCTTTGTGATGTTGTCTTTAGTTGTAATCTGTAGTGTTTCATAGCCAGGCTTGCTTCCAGAAGCCACAGAAGATTCTGCAGAGACCAAACTTGACACAAGCTCAATGTATTTCTGTCTTGCGCTGTCCTGTAATAAGAAACCCAATCCAATTAATAGAAAATTTATTTATTTATTTATTTATTAAATTTATACCCCGCCCATCTAGTCAACTGACTACTCTGGGCGGCTAACAACATATAAAAAACAATTTAAAATATAAGAACAAAGTAACATAGATGACAGATTATATCACTGGCATAAAAATTTTGAATACAATATAAATAATCCATAAATAAGGATTAATATTCATCAGAGATGTCTCCATAGTTTTATCTAAATATTTCAGACAGCAAAAATATAAATCTGCCTGTCATATATTTGAGAAATATCAATTTATCTGAAATGAATGGCTTAAGGTTAGAATTAGAAGGCTCCTACTCTTAAGGCTGAGTTAGAGAACTAGTAACTATTGTTAACATAGGCATCTATTTTAACAATTTCCCATGGAAAAGCATGCAATGGTTTACAGAAGCTACAGAATATGCTTACAAAAACAGGGCATGGCCCAACCCAAAATCAAACATTTTGGCCAGTATCTTGTTGAGCTTCTGCTCAGCAAAACATCCTGCTGGCGTTGTAATACTGGATTGTTCTGACTGTGCAAATACTGCTGATCCACAAGCTACCATCTCTGTGAAGACAATCTGCCTTCTGCTTACCCACGGCAATGCTTCTGCAAGGAACGCAGTCCTGTGTTCCTGCACTGGTAGCACTTTCCACTCAGCAGAAGCTGAGTAGGCTACAGGCTATAAAGTCCTACTGGTTTTTGCAGGGAGAATGAAGAATAATCACACCAGTATTATAAACGTTTGCTGGTTGTGAGACTTTTGAATAAAATTGTATCTTTTCAAGATCTACTAGAGAATTCCTTTTTTAAAACTAGCTAGCTATCTACCAGTCTGTTTCCAGACCCAAAACAAAGTGCTGATTATGATTTATTAAAACCCTACACAGCTTGGGTCTAGGCTATGTGAAGGACCATGGCAATCTAGCATTTGACGGGAGAAAATGCACCTTCTAAGCATCTCTCCCCTCCCCACCAAAAAGCAGAGACACTGCGGTTAAAAGAACCAGAGACTCCTTCGCCAAATAAAGATTTGTCTTTATGCCTCCACAGTATCAGCTAGTGCTTATGCATCAAAAAACATTCTGGATGCCTAATCCAATGTTATCAGTTAGCTGTATTAAGAATAATTATGAAGGTGATGACTGCAATCACTAAGGAGTAGCATCTAGTTTTCAATAGTTTAATAGCCTGTTACAAAGCAAACATTTTGCTTTAAGCTGACAAAAGGCAAATATGCAGTATATGAAGCAACTGTATAACTAAATTGGTCTCTTTCAAAAAGAATCTAAAGGCATTAATTCACTCTCTATTAGCAGGGAATCTCAGGTATTTTTGAAAACTTTTCAAGTGCAATTTTTTGAAAGAAAGACTACAGTAGCATAGCAAGTTCCTTTTTTTTCATTCACTCTTGGCAACTTCCCTATCATGGCCTCTTTGTAAATCAAACTCTAATTCTACCTCAGGCATCTTTGGATGACATAGGTTTAGAAGAATCATCCATGTGAACTCAAGGCATTTGCATGTAAATAGATGGTGCTAAACATAAAGGATCTCCTGCCAGTACTGTTATCATCATTTTCCAGTTTTAAGAAAGCCAAAAGTTCAACATGATATATACTTCCAGCACCCTTAAATGTTATGTGCTGTCAAGTTGCTCTCGACTTAATGGTAAGGATTTGAAACCAGGTCTCTCAGATAACTTAAATACATAAAGTCTCAAAAGTCTTTCATTAAGGTCTTCATGTCATATAGTTTGAAAATCATGTCATAGATGTATTATTTATCATTGTAAAAGAACATATTCTACACTCCATATTTTTTTCAATTTTTCCAGAAAAAAAAGATGGCTTTGGGGGAAAAAAATGCAAAAAACCCTTTTTCCCCCCAAGCCTTCCCATCTCTATTCCTGAGTCCTAGCCCAACACTTTATCTGCTATATCACATTGACTCTCTAAGAGAGGTTTTTAAAGAAAATCTAAGAGAGACCCTTTAAAAAAAACACTGTCTGATTATACAAGCTAAGGAAGAAATCATTATGTTTCTAAAGCAACAAATGCATTCCTGAACAACTAGGAGAAACACTGTTGAACTCAACTGGGCTTACTTCTGAGTAGACATGTAGAGGACTTTGCTCTATAATTCATATTTGTGAAACCAACATATATATAACCCAAAGAATGGGTACCCATTTTTTCTCACCTGACCCTACCTTTAAAAGCCAGCACTGACAATTCTAAATTTACCAGAAATTATCTGTCTCAAAATATTCAATACCATTTCTAGTGGTTATGGGAGGAATTTCAATGCTATGCTATTCTTTACCCTCTATGTGACTAGGAAAAAAAAACCCATAGGTAGAATATGTTTATAATTTGCATAGAGATAAAAAAAACTTCAAGCATAAAACAGCACTTCAGTTAAATCTGTTCTGGATCCTAGAAGGATGCACTTAATCACTTCAAATACATATAGAGGGTAACGAACAAAACAAATATTTGAATATAATGGCCACACATTTCAGCTTCTGCCTTGTTAAGTCACTCTCAATAAAAGTGTGCACAAAGTGAAATTTTCAAATATTTCTGTCTTGTCAATCACCATAATATACAGTACGTATGATAGAATTCCACTGTATATTTTTGCTGGTGCAACACCAGTGGCATACGTTTCAGCAGCTAATTACCATAAGTTAAGAAATCAAAGTAAACATTTCCTATTGCATATCAGTTATATGAACAATGTGCGTCAGAAAATACTTATGCCAACATCTTAATTTGTGGCAATCTACCAGTGAAAGATATGCTTGTTGGCTGTATCAATGGCTGTAACTAATAGATTTCTGGTCATATAATCCCATCTATCCACCCACCCACCATTTTTATTTGCTATTAAATCACTTTCAACTTATGGCAACCCTAAAAGAGTTTTTGAGGTATGTGAAGTGTGACAATGGTAAACCACTAATTAACTTTCCTTACCATGAAAATCCAATGATGAGACAGTCCAAAATGACACAAGAGATAGTGCTGGAAGATGATACTTCCAGGTTCGAAAGCACTCAACTGTACATGTGGACCTCACCAGGCAGTTAATATAGAAATAAAATAGACTATGTAATTGGAAGCAGGAGATGGAGAAATGACTTGAAATTACTTTTAGTAGAAGAAGGAAGTCCCAAAGCAGGACTGCAGCAGAACAGTCAACAAAATTAATAGCTACAGAAGAACCACATAACTTTGGCATTGACAAACTGAAATTATTAAAGATTTTGTATACCATGGTTAAATCTAAATTCAAATACAGATTGCAGGCAAGAAATCTGAAGAAGATGGAGATTTGGAAAGGCAGCAATGAAGGAGTTAGAAAAGATCATCAAGCATAAGGATGTGTCACTAGAGACCAAGGCCAAGATCATCCACACTACTGTATTCCCAATCACGATGTATGGGTGTGAAAGCTGGGCAGGGAAGAAAGCTGATAGGAAAAAAATCATTTGTTTGAAATATGTCATAGGGGGAGAGCTATGCAGTTACCCTGGACTGCCAGAAAGTGGGTCATAGAACAAATCAAGCCTGAACAATCTTCTGAGGGCAAAAATAATGAAACTGAGGCTGTCCTACTTTGGGCACATCATGAGAAAGCAGGACTCACTGGAAAAGATAATAATGCTGGGAAAGGCCGAAGGCGGCAGGAAAAAAGGAAGATCAAATATGAGATGGATTAGCTCCTTAAAGGAATCCACAGGCTTGAGTTTACAAGAGGTGAGCAGGTCTGTTGAGGACAGGACATTTTGGAGACTGCTCATTCATTGAGTCCCCATATGTTGGAGGCAACTTGATGGTGCATTAAAAAAACACAATAATTAACATGGTATCCTATAAACAAATGCAATATTAAATTTTTTTTTTTTGCATATAATAGCATACTCACCTGGGGCAGAACACCAAGCGAATTCCATGCATCCCATTTGGCCTTGTTTACAAAGTCTAGCATACTAGGTTTTTTAGTATTACATGGACCCTCGGTAGCCTTATAAAACACAAACATGTATAACCTTTCACATTAGTTTAAATTAAAAGTATAGAATCATCAGAACAAAATTATTGATACATACATCTCTGCAGTACATTCCTATTATGCAATGCACAATGAGCACACAGTGTATTCAAAAGTCTTATTTATTGTGGTCCACACTATACTATACTGAACTTTCTACTATGACACATATGAAATCATCAGGTAGGTAGCAAATGCCTTCAGCCACAATTCTAGTTGCTGCACACATCTAGAGCCACCTCATAAACTAATCTCCCTTCCCTTATGAAGTCAACAGGTACACTTCTATCTACTTATTCCAAGAGGATTACTTTGCTTTTATTCCAAATCTGCAGTGCATTCCCTCTATTCCTGCAGCAGACCATTGGGCAAATTGTAATTAATGAATGGCAGCTGGTCACCAAAGCCCACCAATGGCTTGTCTGTCTGTTTGCACAAGTATTCTACAGCTGTCTGTAGCTGTACAGCTGCTATTGTTCCAGTGAGAGCAAGTGAGGAAGACAACCACAATGAAAAGAACTTATTTTTTCCTGTTGGAGTGTCCAAAGAAACAAAAAGAGTAAGGCTTCAAGCTTAGGTAGAATGTCCATCGTGGACAGGAGACTGATACCTGGGGGGGAGGATTTCTATGACATGTCATTTCCCCCCCTGCAAACTATGTTAGAGTGTATGGGTGGGCTTGAACATGTTTATGAGTAATCTGGTGAGGAAGGCCAGATTATAAACATGTTTGAACTTGCCTATGGGTTCAAATGTAGGTGGCAGAGAATATGTGAAATGTCATAGAAATCCTTCCCCTACTGATAACATACATTTAGTTTGTTACCCACCAGTAATCATTTCAATCACCAATTATTGTGCCTTGGAAATGCATCTTTCAGAAATCCCTCTAGGGCATTTTAATGTTACTAAAACACAACTTATATACCTTTATTTGCTATGTCTTTTTATCATTATCTAATACATAAAACTTCAATTTAATGTATTGTTTGCTTCTACAGAATCTGCAGAAGGCCTCTAAACAAAACTGGGATGAAACACACTGAATTTAACTTCAAATGAAACAATAAAAATTTCTTCAGCATCTTAGAACACACTATCGCTTTACTGTAAATTTTTACTACTCTCCAGTTTTCCTATGTCCATTATTGTTCAGCAATAGTCTTGAGAAATCTAGCTTCAGAAAAGCATAATACAATGACATGAATTTACTCATAAAATATTTATATATTGCCTTTCCCAAGGCATTTTTCTAAAAATGCACTTAAACAATATAAAACCTGTTGCAACGAAAATTTATGTCCAAAATCCTGTTGCTTAGGACAGTAAATTGCAGTAGAGTAGTGTGAAGGAGAAATAGAGAGAGATGAGAGTGCGCCGTCTACCCAAATAAGAGAACCACTAAAAGAGGGAATAAACAGGGAAACAGAAGGGTTGATTATAAAAGAACGAGAGGAGAAAGAAGTAAAGGTGGAAGTTTGTTTGGTGGAAGAAGGAAAGGGAAAGGAAGGGGAGGAGTTAACCTTACCCGTGTGGGAGGAGGATAAAAGGGAGGAGGAAAAAGTAAGAGAGTTCAGAGTGGCGCGGGAAGAAATGGAGAAAGAAGGAGAGGTCGAATATAAAAGAGCGCGGGAATTGTTGGAAGATTTTCCCAACTTAAAGGTGGGAGGACTATTACCTGACCCAGACCCTAAGGAGAAAAAGGTGACGATTACTGAAACACAAGAATGGTCAGTAGTGGTTTTCCCGAGAGGGCAAGGTCATTGGAGGAGGGTGATCCGGCCCGATGCAACATTCAATCAACCGCCGTGCGAGGGGGATTGGGCTCGGCATCCCTGCTGCGGCATAATCTGTGCCGTGAGGAGCGCTCCGTTGAGGAAGCCCACGGACAGAGAGCGATTCGGACCGGCCCCGCAATAGAGTCTATAAATTCTCCATTTGAATTATTACCATCTTCATATGGACAGTTGCCGAATTTGAGTTGTTTTGACCCTATTGAAGTAATCGTTGAATCTCCTAATGTAAAGTTAAATAAATTTGTTGATCGTTCAAATCACTCCTCTTGGTTATTTCCCGCTCAAAGGGAGGAACTGCCGCCACCTTCAAACGAACCCAATCACAAGTAGCCAATTTGAATCAACATAATTTACAGAGGAGTTGACTCACCAAACCCCCCAGTGATTTAATGGGCCCACTCTAGTGCAATTGACTATCCTAAGTGACAGGATTTTGGCTTAAAACATTAAAAAAGGATCCAAATTCAAAAAGAATTCAGGGCACACCCTCATCAAAGCCTTTTTAAAGTCATGAGTGGATACTGCAATCTTTTGGAGGGCTCTGCTAAAGGAATTATTTAGAACCGGCACTGTGAGTTTATTCTAGAAACTAGGACAAGTGTAAAGGTTTTCTCTCAGCTGAGTATATGGGGAAAATGAAGGGCTAGAACAGATGGTTGTGGTGGGGCGTACAATAGGCATTCCAGAAGAACAGAAACACAGCATCCAAGTGGACATTTCTTTATAAGGAAATAGCAGATGAATACATTATCTTCTTACATACTTTGCAGAACCAAAAGATACAAACAGATATTAAGAAAAATTTGGCGAGTGACTAGAAAAGCTTACCCAAACCTGCAAGTTAAAAATAAAGTAAAATAAAATAAGAGACTTTTTTGTGCAATGGTTGCATAATCTGAACAAACCTGCCAATCATGTTATACAATTGCCTAATGCTCAACAAAACTATTCAGACAATCATTTTCAAAATGCAGTTATATCTCAAAAACTGCAAATCACCAGACCTACCTGTTTAAACAATGCATAAAGCGTCAGCTTTACTTCATTACCAGGGTCCTCCTTCAAAAGCTTTAGCTGATCTTTGGCCTTTTCAAAGTCTTCCTGGCTGAACTGCATTATAAGTTTAGTTGTATGTAACTGTTGTGCAGGGAAATGAAGACAATACACAATATTGCTGGAAGGAAAAAGGGAACCAAATCAAGCTACTTATTTACTAAAATGTAGAGAAAAATAATGCTAGGATTACTCATTATGTGTTCAAAAGGTTACAAATCATTATCAGTGCAAAGACAAGTTAATCAGTAAAAAAAATTGCACAAAAATCACAGGGACAGCTCAGTGTAATGGTGCTTGTGACATAACCTTTGAAAAAAATTACTTAACTAAATCTTTTATGTAAATATTTAGCTGCAGATATTGGTGAGATGCTACCAAAACAGAGCAAATACTACATGCAAGAGTTGCCAACCAGGCATTTTTTTAAAAAGGGGGGAAAAATACAACCTGTTTTTTTGTGTGTGTCAGTGGCTATAAAGCAAATGGCAGAGCTGCTTCTCCTTCCCTGCTCCCTCAACCTCTTCTCCTGTGTGTGTCTCTCTCTCTGTGTGTGAAAGCATGTTCCACCTTAATCATGACCTATTTAGTGCCCTCCATATGTTCTGTACTTCAGTCTCCATCACCCCTGTCTATTTGGCTATGCTGGCTAAGGTTAATATAGTCCAAGACATCTGAAGTCCACTAAGAAAAAGAAAACTGCCTTAAGTGAAGGGTTTTGATTTTTGGCCCAGCAAAACTGCTGAGCTCCACTGCTCAATCTGCTACAAATCACTTGCCCAAGGATCTATTGCAAACATCTTCTAACTATAAATACAAATATGCTCATATTTACCTGAATTTTCTGTTTTAGGATTTAACAGACCTAATGCATGGAGAATTTGTGACCTAGCCATTCTTAAACAGGGGGTCATATGCCCTCCCAGCACATTTGGGGAGTCCTGGCACATCTGAAGGGGGCCACAGCCTGGACACAGTTCTTCACACATCACCTTATAAAGTTTACTCCCTTCAGTCCAAGCCACTCTGGTCAACTGTGGGGCATGATGAGAGTTACAATTAACAATACAGTGGTGCCTCGCTAGACGATTGCCTCGCAGGACGAGGAATTCGCTAGACGATGGCTTTTTGCGATCGCTAATGCGCTTCGCAAAACGATGTTTCCCTATGGGCGATTTTCGCTAGACGACGAGTTTTCCCCATTGGAATGCATTGACTAGCGGTCAATAGCTGTCAGTGCATTCCAACGGGGACCCGCGCTCGCTAGACGATGTTTCCCTATGGACGATCTTCGCAAGACGACGACTTTTCCGTTGGAACGCATTGAAGAGATTTCAATGCATTCCAATGGGGAAACGCGCTTCGCTAGACGATGTTTTCGCAAGACAGCGATTTTCGCGGAACGGATTAACATCGTCTAGCGAGGCACCACTGTATTTGGAAAGCCACAGATTCATCTCCCTGCATTTTGTGAAACACATGTCTTTTCTTTGTTCCAGAAATTTAACTGTTGCTAGGAAAAAAACCAAAAAACAGTGAAATGTATATGTGACAAATTTGGAGTATAAAATTTTATCTATTAGTACTAATCTGCATGTATTTTCCTCTTTTATTGTACTCTTAACATCACGGTTTTGGGTGTATTCAAATTATCACTCTGGCTACTTCATTATTATTCTGAACGGTCAGCCTTATTTACCTCATTAGGCACTGCAGTATCAGCTATAAAAGAAGTACCATTTACCTCTAGACATCATCATGTGTCTCTTCTGCAGTTAATTCCTAATTAACAAATAAAGATATCTTTGGCTTTTAGAAGTCATTTCCAACAGGAACCTAACACTAGGATGATGACCTCTCACAAAGGAAAACATTATTTAAAAAAACAGTATCTCAATTCCTCAAGGTGTATTCTCTTATCAAGAAAATAAGGACATTCCAAGATACAGGCAGAATCAAAGCATTTCTCCTGCCACTAAAAGCCTTAATCCAATACAAAGGACTTTCAGAAATCTGCACGGCGTAAGTGACTGCTTTAGTGGCAAACTGCTGTCAAATTGTTAGAGAGCAATTCCCTGCATTATAGCAAATCCCTGTATGCAAAATTGATTCCTGACATGAACTAAGATCCTAAACAACTTGTCTGTCAACTTTAAAAAAAAAACCCACCTAACCTGCACAACAAAGATTGTACACATTCAATGAATATTCAGTGAGGTTTATTTCATAGTAAGGGTTTTTAGAGTCATAAGCTACGTTTGATTATATTTGGCAGAAATGGTAATTATATTTGGCAGCTTTTCTCTTAAGCAACTACAGACAGAAATATAGTGCTGTCAGCTAAGAATGCAACCAGTGGAAAGCTACACCAGAGTTCAGAGAACCATTTTGGTGTAATACAGGATGCAACTGCACAAACATCTCCTCCTCAATTTCTCTCTCACCCTCTCTTTTCAGGGGTGCTGGAATTTTGGTCAATGAAGAGATTGGATGAACAGATGATCTTCAACAATGAGTAGACAATATTTGAATTTATACAGTGAAAGCCACCCATGTCCAAAGGACCCTTGCAGAAACTTTCCAAAGCATGTTAACGCTAGGAGGATGTCGTGAACTCTCATAAGAGGCAGAGATAGTAAACTGTAATGTAAAACATCCCCTGTCCCAAAGGACCACAAGAACTGCTGCTCAATACAATGCAGGCACGTTGCCTTCTTCCCTTCCCTGGGAACCTTTTCAAGGAAAAATTGGGAAGGAAGTCATAGGGAAGGGCTTGCCACTCTAGAAAGAAAGGGCCTATTAACTCTTAAAAATAGTTGCAATTTTCCATACCTGTTGCAGCTGTTGTTCACATATGTAAGGATGACTGAAAATATTAAAATATGTATTATATGAATATTCCACAAGTGTACTGGGAAGTCAAAGGTAATTATTTTAGGTCATCCATCTTTTCAACTCCCACTTCAGAAAGGAGCCACTTCCCTCTTTCCACTCCCCCAAGAATGAGTGTAAATTCATAGTTAGATCTCATGGTATATAATCTCATTACAGATAATCCTATCAAATGAACAGCATGCCTGCAAGACAATCTTGTCAATATATTGTGAAGCAGAAAAGCAGTGTTGTTTTCATCCTTTTAAGAATCTTTCTCCATGCCTGAATTCTGCAGTGTCAAGCTTTTTGCCAGGAAAGCCTTTTATATTAATAGATAATGCTTTTATAATCAATTAGTTGATCTACAGTCATCTTGCTCTATACAATTAGGAAGCATGAAAATAACAAGTTTGGACATACACCCTGTACTCCACAACTCTCCTGCTCTGAGAAAGCGGGGGGGGGGGGGGGACATATAAACAAACCTCTTATGTTTGCTTCCAGATCTTGCTTTCTGTCCCCATTCTCTTTTTTCCCCTTTCCACCACATATGTCAAACTATTTTTGTTTAACTATCATGAAAAGCCTATGGAGTAATAAGTACTTATTTATAGCAAGCATTTCTTACCTGAAGCCAAGCACACATTAAAACATTTAGACATTTCAGATTAGTTGTGTTCAGGCATTCCTTCCACAGAACCTGCATCCAAGCATAAACTGGGAAGAAGCCCCACTCTTATGTACTTGAGTATGGCAATTCCATTTTGACCTTGACAGTTGAAAATGAAGCTATGAAATGGGATTCTCAATATTTTCAGCTTGACACACCAAACCACCTCTCCAGAAATGGAAACGAAGTGTGTTCTGCTGAATGCCCTAATGATCTACGACCAGATATCTGAGCTGAACTTTCAGGTTCTGAATTTTTCTCCTGTGGGGCAAGGCCAACATGCAATCGAATACTCCTCCCTGTACGTGTTCTTTTTGAATGCCTTAAGTTAAAACAATTAGTTTGCCAACTCCTACCTGACATGCTGGAGGTAGAGTCAAAAGAGAACCTGAAGTTAACTGGCTTTATAAACTCCTAATACAGCTTATTTGATATGCCAGGCTACTTTCTGCCCAGTAAAGCAACAGCTGGTTGACAACCCCAGAGGCAGAGTTTGCCAAACCACTAAACTGTATGCATCAACCACCATGTATGTTGCACCCATGATCAGAGATGGCTACAAGTGACACACAGCATCTCAATGCCGTTTACAGAAAAAGGGGGTGAGTAATTAGCTGAGTCACAACTGTGGGACAGTATATACCTGGGGTCCCCAACCCCCGGTCCGCGGCCCGGTACCAGGCTGTGGCCTTGGCAGGACCGGGCCGCGGAGACAGATCTCCCGCCCCCCGCATGCTCCCTCCATGCATGCACACACGCATGCCCCCATGCATGCATGGGTGCCCCCGCCCACCCACACATGCACACACACTGGTGCCCTGCCCACCCGCGCATGGAAAACACCCCCCCCACCGGTCCGTGGTTCAGAAAAGGTTGGGGACCACTGGTATATGTTACCCATCTCTCATATGTCTTGAAGACCTACTGCATCTAATCTTAAATCCACTGGTGGTATGCAAATCACTCTTGCCCTTCAAGATGTATTATTTATTAAAATTTCAACATTTACAACTCACTTTTCTTTATATAGTAAACTCAAAGCTGCCTACAAAATTTCAAATATATTAAAAAATAAAGGAAAGAAAGGAAAAAAATAGTCCAAAGTAGTAAAACCAATTTTATACAGTAAGACCTTGAGCAAGGTAAAAGAATTCAGCATAAAATCTGGGAGACAAAACTCAAATCAAAACTACGAGCTGTGTGAAATTTTAAAAAGGCTTAGCAACTCACCTGAAATGGCAACTAATCAAACCTGCCCAGGGAGGGAATTTCACAACCTAAGAGCCACAGTGGAAAAGTCTTACAACCAATGCTGAGCTAATCAGGAGGAACATGTACAAATAATAGCAGCAGGCTATGCTTTGGGATAAAGGTTTTCCCTTTCCTTAATGTTTCTAGCAAGGGTGTAAAGTCCTACAGGTTTGGAAACAATTTGAAGTTGCACTATAAGACCTACAGGTTTTGATCCTGTACAAAGGTCCCGGAGAGGGTGCTAGCATGAACAATACTTAGAATCTAAAGTTCTCTCACACCATTCAACCCCTCTTTTCACATTACAAACGCCAGTGCCACCCTGTAATCCACACTACTACTATCCTGGTAGAAGAAAGACTTCTGCTTCCAAAGCACAACATTATCTTCATAACAGGACTAAGATAATCAATAAAGTTGAAGTTCCAAATGTACAATTTGCAACCAGCAATCTGCCTCTACTGTAAACATTTTTAAACGCAAGTTAATGACTTTTTCATTTATACACGCATTTGACTTGTGATCTGTTTCTGTGCCTCCTTGATATGCTGTTAACTGACTCAATGTACGATTTTATTGCTGTTTTGTTGGTATTGTATTATTAATATATGTGTACTGTACTGTGCTCCTGCTTTGGAGAGGTGCGCGTGTAAGAACTATGAATGAGTGTGTGACTGAATGAATGAAATGGGATTAAACAGGCTAAGAAAACTACTGTTAATGACAAAGTCACAGTAATTGCTAACAATTATTTTCTCATGTTTCTGTACTGTTGTGGCCTCTCAGTAAACCTGTAATGCAGCTGAGTTGATCCAAACAGAGCTCAATTTTATACAATTGTTGCAAAAAAAACAACAACAACTAAACTCCCCTTTTGACTGCATGAATTAAATACCAAATAGATAGAGGACATAGAAGCTATCAGTACCAGCTGGCATCTGTAGCCCAGTATGGATGAATAAGTTCTGAAAAGAAAGCTAAACTTCAAAAAGTTCAAAGGAAAGGACAAAAAATAATCATGCAGCAAGCCTAAGAAGATAAACAATATCTGCAGTGGTATAGAGTTAAAAGTGATACCTGCCTGCTTAGTCTTTTCAGCTACCTTGCTTTTTTGCAGAGCTTAAAGACTGAGCAGAGCAGCAGAGACTCTGGGCTTGCCCGAACAAGCACAACAGAGAGGCAGACAGTCTTCCAGCTGTGTTTTTCCGTAACTTCCAAGTTCTAAGCAGACAACTTTTGCAGCTGTGCCAAGTTCCAAGTAACAGCAGTCATATACAAGGCTGAACAACAGGAACAGAAATCTTAAATAAAACACATAGCTGCATCATAATATGGTTCTGATTAAAAGTGCCCTACATTTCACCAGTAAAAGCATTCAGGTGTGCTGCTAGTCACACCCTCTTACTTAGTGGGCTGTATAAGAGTTTATGTAAGACGATAATTACTAATTGGAAAGACAGTGCAAATGCATTACAGAAGTTCAAGTTTGTTTTTCATAATTAGGTCTCAGATTTCAAGACTAGGATTGATGGGAATAGATGATTTATTTATTTACTTGCTTTAAAGCATTTATACTATTTATATATTATTTATTTTATTTGCTTGACTGCTATACCACCCATCTGACTACAAGGACACTCTGGGCAGTTGATAATAATAATAATAATAAAAAAAACACAAAATAAAGACTTCATCAAATTACAACCATCAGTGGTGGGTATAAACTTTTGGGCTCCATGATCACTGCAGATGGTGACAGCAGCCACGAAATTAAAAGACGCCTGCTTCTTAGGAGGAAAGCGATGACAAACCTAGACAGCATCTTAAAAAGCAGAGACATCACCTTGCCGACAAAGGTCCGCATAGTCAAAGCTATGGTTTTTCCAGTAGCGATGTATGGAAGTGAGAGCTGGACCATAAAGAAGGCTGACTGCCAAAGAATTGATGCCTTTGAATTGTGGTGCTGGAGGAGGCTCTTGAGAGTCCCCTGGACTGCAAGGAGATCAAACCTATCCGTTCTGAAGGAAATCAACCCTGAGTGCTCACTGGAAGGACAGATCCTGAAGCTGAGGCTCCAATACTTTGGCCATCTCATGAGAAGAGAAATCTCCCTGGAAAAGACCCTGATGCTGGGAAAGTGTGAAGGCAAGAGGAGAAGGGGACGACAGAGGACGAGATGGTTGGACAGTGTCATCGAAGCTACCAACATGAAATTGACCAAACTCCGGGAGGCACTGGAGGATAGGAGGGCCTGGCGTGCTCTGGTCCATGGGGTCATGAAGAGTCGGACACGACTAAACGACTAAACAACAACAAAGATGGTTGAACAAAAATAAACACTGGAGGATGCAGTGCGTTATTCAAATGTCAATTCTGGAAAAACCTGCTTAAAAAGTCATGTCTTCAAAAATCATTTAAAAATTCCCAGTGAAGGGGCCAGACAGATTTCATGTGGGGGATTGTTCCAGAGGTGAGGGGCAACCGCCAAGAAGGCCCAGTTTATGCTCCACATCTTCTTAGGAGCTCAGGGTGACAAATGAAAGAAATGATGGATTTTAGCCATTTAAAGCATCCTTAAAATGTAAAATAAACCCCACTAAACATTAAAACAGAAAAGAAGCAGCAACGTTGTTGCCAAGACGTAGTGTGCTATCAATCTGATGGCAAGAAGGATCAGGTCTGATTGCACCAGAAAGGGTCGCTTTCCTGGGAGCAAAATCTGTTAAAGAGACCTTTCCATCCCTGCGGGAATTGCTCCTGCCTGGAGCAGGAGCCCTACTGTTGAACCAAAAAGATCCACCTGGAGATGAATCAGGGTCAGACTGGATTGCTATTGCCCATACATCATGTGATTGCTGAGAATTGGTTTGCATCAGACCACACCACAAGCAATCCAAAATGCAAGCTACTTCCTTGTCTGATTGGACCCAATGTTGCAAACATTGGCCCAGAATACACTACTACTTTCACTTTTTAAAAATAGTCTCCTACCACACACCTCTTCTTATCCCAGCTTCCATTTTATTTATTTTATTTTTATTTATTTATTTCATTTATATCCTGCCTATCTGGTCAATTATGACCATTTCCCCCCCCTTCTTTCCCATTCACATACTTCTCTAAATATTGGGCTGATAGACTCCAGGATTTTTTTTTTTAATGTTCCGAAGCTTGCTTTTTGTTAAAATTGCTTAATGCATTAAGTCTGTAAAACTCTACCCACTCTCACATGGCAGTATGCAGAAACACTGTATTTTGTATTTGTTTGTGTTTTCATATTGTTGTGGCCTCTCTATAAACCTGTAATGCAGCCTAGTCAGCCCACACTCTAGCTTTGCTACTGTATATTGAGCACCCTTGACTACAACTTCTTTATTTTATTTTATTTTTACATATGGGAAGCTTCAAGCTCAATTGGAAAAAAGAGTAGTTTGAGTTACCTTTATTTATGTTAGTCATGAGAAGCAATAACTGTGACGGCAGTTAGAAATTTCATAAGAAATCTAACTGGTCAGAGGTTGGTGCAAGGAGATTTAATGAAACAGTCATTTGGTCACAATTTCTGGCTAATGTCTAAAGAAAAGACAGCCAAGGAAGGAGAAATAGGATCTCAAGACCAAACCTAGTTCTTGAGAAAAGCAGGAGAAATGCTTTAAGAATGTGGTGGAATCTTTATCCCTAAATCCAACTGATAGTTGCATGTAGAATAGATCCCCTGAATCAACTGCAGAATAGTGAACCAACCCTTATGGAAATTCTGTTGATTTAATGGGTCAGCTCTAACTGGATCTACCAATTAAATTCAGGACTAAGTCGCAACAGGCCCCAGCACCACACTGCAGTCTAAACAGAGCTTCAGAAAATCCAGTTTAGGCTGTATCACTCCCACAGTCCTATGGTGGCTGAGGAATTCTAGGAGCTCAGGGTGACTGATGACAGGAACAATAGGTTTTAGCCCTTAAAAACATCCTTAAAATATTTTAATGGTTAAAATGATTAAACATTAAAACACAAAAAAAGCAGCAATGTTGTTGCCAAGACATAGTGTGCTATCAGATGGCAGGAAAGAATTGTGCATTTCTTAAATATGAAAATGGAAGATGAAGTGGTGAAAGACTGTATGATAAAATGGGCTAAAATGTTGGTTATAATATCGACTTAGAACAGTGGGCACAAATTTGGCAGAATAATATTAAACTTACAAAATCAGTAAATTTTAAAGAAAAAATATATAAGATGTTTTATAGACGGCATATGACTCCAACTAAATTGTCTAAAATGTATGAAAACACCTCCAACAAATGTTTGAAATGTAAAATGCAGGAGGGTACTTTTTACCATATCTGGTGAACATGCAGGGAAGCAAAAAATTTTTTGGAGATCAATACATGAAATGTTACAAAAAATCTTATCTTATGTGATACCATTTAAACCGGATTTGTTTCTATTGAATATTATGACTGAAATTGTTGATAAAGAAATGAGATATTTGATAATACATGTAATTAGGGCAACAAGGATATTATATGGAAATTAAGAGCACTGCAGCCTGCTATAATGGTTCAAATAGAAAGAAATTAATCGATACAGTTAACAATTTGAACGCTCTCACCAGTACATATACCACGTGATCGTGAAAATAAATATATTGATACAACAGAGGTATGGGAAGAAGCAGTATAACTGGGGTTCTTTTGGCAGATGTGATTACACCCTAAGATTTTATTTAGCTATTGAAGCCTCACTTACCAGAACAATTACCAAAAATATTTTATTTAAGTATACCCGACACAATATCAACCTGCTATTTAAGGACTGCTCTATTATTTCTTTTGGTAAATAACTTCAACAAACATTGGTTTGCTCATCTTATCTCTGTTGGTGATATCCTATGTCTATAGACCCAAATCTCAAAGTTTTAAAAGGAACACAGGCAGCATGATCTACACAGTATTTCCACACTTCACTATGGAAAAACCAAGCTGGTGTTCCATATTTAGTGTTCATCACTGGTCTATCAGTTTTCCTCAATGGGACATACAACCTACCAAAATAACTAGATCCTGCTTGTGAATAGAGTGTATAGAAAAAACACGCCCTGTACTTAGGCTTTTGCAATGTTACATTCATCTACATTCAATTTGCATCCTTAATTTCCTTCACTATAAAATATCTGGCTTAATGGGTCCACTAGAGTGAACTTAACAAGAGTGCTGCATCAAATCATTTTGGAGAGAACCACACTTTATGCTAAAATGAGAAATACAGGAGGGAGGATAAGGAAGAATCTGTCTTTGCCTCCTGCCTACTTCTCGTTACAAAAGAGTATTGGTGTTTTTATGTCCTTCAATGCGTTGAACATGAGTGCTGCAATCAGCAGGCTGCACCTGCATTTTAAGAGGATATGTTTTCATACTACAAAATGTGAAAGAATTTAAACATAAAAACTAGAACACAGAGAACAGACTTTTCCTGGGGTCTCAGGAAATCCTGGAGTTTTGCAGTTACAATATCAGTAACATGAAAACTTGGTGTTGGGTGCATTAATAAGGGAGGTGCAGTGAGGTTCAACAGACCTGGTGAAGTCTTTGTGTGCAGCCTAGGAAATTCCCCAGAATTCCCTAAAAACAAAAAAAATCATGGTAGACAAGTTCTTGTGAAAAGGGCTCAATAAAGGTAGAATAGATAAACCATTGGCATAGAAAAGAAACTATGACATAATGATGGCTTCAAACATCAGTGCTTTCAAATAAGGTACATATGTTTCATCCTTAAAAACATCACACAGCCTCAAATATTGACAGATGTCTTCTTGTTGTGAATAATCAATTTTGATTCACACTGAAATTGTACAGCTCATTATTAGTATTAGGCATCCTTCAGTCTCGAAAGACTATGGTAACGTGCTCTGTATGGAGGACTTGGAACAGCGTCTAGTGTGGCTGAGAAGGCCAATTCGAGAGTGACAATCCCTTCCACACTGAAGACAAATACAATCTGTCCCCTGTCCAGCTCCCTGATTTTGCTGCTTCCGTGACTGCCTCTTTGCCTCGGTCTGCTGAACAAGGGTCTCTTCAAATTGGGAGAGGCCGTGATGCAACGCCTGCCTCCAGGCTGAACGCTCCGATGTCAGGGTTTCCCATCTATTGAGGTCCATTCCTAAGGCCTTCAGATCCCGCTTGCAGATGTCCTTGTATCGCAGCTGTGGTCTCCCTCTGGGGCGATTTCCCTCCACTAATTCTCCATACAGGAGATCTTTTGGAATCCGACCATCAGCCATTCTCATGACATGCCCAAGCCAACGTAGACGTCGCTGTTTCAGTAATGTATACATGCTAAAAATTCCAGCTCGTTCTAGGACTACTCTGTTTGGAACTTTGTCCTGCCAGGTGATACCAAAAATGCGTCGGAGGCAACGCATATGGAAGGTGTTCAGCTTCCTCTCCTGCCGTGCACAAAGGGTCCAGGACTCACTGCAGTACAGGAGTGTGCTCAGGACACAGGCTCTATAGACCTGGATCTTGGTATATGTCGTCAGCTTCTTATTGAGCCATACTCTCTTTGTGAGTCTAGAGAACATGGTAGCTGCTTTGCCAATGCGTTTATCCAGCTCGACATCTAGAGAGAGAGTGTCAGAGATTGTTGAGCCAAGGTACACAAAGTCATGAACAACCTCCAATTCTTGTGTGGAGATGGTAATAGAGGGAGGTGAGTCCACGCCCTGGCCCATGACTTGTGTTTTCTTCAGGCTGATTGTTAGTCCAAAGTCTTGGCAGGCCTTGCTAAAACGATTCATGAGTTGTTGGAGGTCTTGAGCAGAGTGGGCAACAATGGCTGCATCATCGGCGAAGAGGAAGTCCCGCATGCATTTCAGCTGGACTTTGGTCTTCGCTCTCAATCTAGAGAGATTAAAGAGCTTTCCGTCTGATCTAGTCCGGAGATAGACACCTTCTGTTGCAGTTCCAAAGGCGTGCTTCAGCATGACAGCAAAAAAGATCCCAAAAAGGGTTGGTGCGAGGACACAGCCCTGTTTCACTCCGCTTCGGATGTCAAAGGGATCTGATGTTGAACCATCAAAAACTACAGTGCCCTTCATTCCCTCGTGGAAGGACCTGATGATGTTAAGGAGTCTAGGTGGACATCCAATCTTGGGAAGTATTTTAAAAAGGCCATCCCTGCTAACCAAATCAAAGGCCTTTGTGAGATCTATGAAGGCGACAAAGAGTGGCTGTTGTTGTTCCCTGCATTTCTCCTGCAACTGTCTGAGGGAGAATACCATGCCAGTGGTGGATCTATTAGCTCGAAATCCACACTGTGATTCTGGATAGACTCTGTCTGCGAGCACGGGCAAGCAGCTTCCCTACAACACTGAGAAGAGAGATGCCACGGTAGTTATTGCAGTCGCCCCTGTCTCCTTTGTTCTTGTACAATGTGACGATGTTTGCATCCTTCATGTCCTGTGGTACTCCACCTTCCCTCCAGCAAAGACAAAAGATTTCATACAGCTTGGTAGTGATGGTCTCTTTACAGCACTTCAGCACTTCAACAGTGTACAGCTCAACTCATGCAACAAATCTAGTCCTTGAGAAACTCTTTCAGCCGAAACAAGTGAAGCAGTAAAGACTTCATATACTTGGCAGTTCAAGTCTAATAGTATATGCTCAGGCCATTCAGGGTCGTCCCCCCCACCAGCAACTGTAGTCTCAGATCACTCACTGTTACAGTCTTTAAGATTAGGTCTCATAAAGCAGCAATCTTCAAGCTATATCATCTGAAGCAATCTCACTCAATTCAACAGAACTATTCTGGAGTAAATTACTTAAAGGTTGTATGTTGTTAGAATGGATCCATATTCCCTGAAAGATGCTCAAAAGTATATATGCAGACTAGGAGGTTAGCAGGCTGAGGATTTTACAAACTATCATGGTCACTTTCCACACTAGTGCAAAAGCAGTTTCCCTGCAGTTAAATTATACATATATTTCCCTGAAGGTAAATTATACCTAACATGCTCCATTTTCTCCCAGGGTTGGGAATAATGCACCACAACTTGTTTTCACTACTTATTTTCATCATACACAGTAGGAAGCATTCTTGTATATCTGTAGTTACATAAATGACCAGAATCTATGCAGATAATAATAAATTCCACAGATTCCTCCATTTTCATACTTTCCACTCTGTCCAGAAATTGAAAAATACAGTTTCATGGCCATCATAAAATGTATACTCTTTTCCTCTCTTTCTGTGATATATCTCATTTAAATTTGTATATCTTTCTAAAGTTGCTGCCTTACACGTACTTACTTGGGAAGAGATCCTATTAAGCTAATTATTTCTGAGATGTGTAATGGATAGCACTACACAATTAAGAGTTTAACTGCTGAATTTTCATACTCTGTTAACAATTATTTCATTAATAACATTTAGAATTGTTTTAAGAAAAGTATATGAAGTAGGGTTTTTAAAAAAATTATCGTTTTTGCTTTCATTGTATCTAACCAAACACCACCTGCATTTTCTTCTTGTTTCATATTAGGTTGTGAGACTATGTGGTTCTTCCCCCCCCCCCCCCAAATCTGTGCACATTTTAAAGACATTTCTATATGTTTACATATTCCAATTTATACTAAAGTTAGGATTTGTTTGAAAAACAAACAAAAAACAGGACATCACAGGATATTTTCATATACTACACACACTACATTACATAGCTGAACATAGTATTGGATATAGTACTTGGTTTTATTTCATAAACGTGTACGTTGAACATTCTTTTCAAATGGGTAAACCTTTGTTTGATCTAACAGACTGTGTGCAAGATATATACATAAAATTGACAACTCCTATTTGTTTATAATTTTCTGGCCATCCAGCATTAATTCATGCACAGTATTTAGGAACACTGAAGCTATGCAGACTTCTGCCTTATTGCCCTAATAATTCTGAACCAACAACTGTTAGTTTGATAAAAGTACAATCATAATAGAACAAGGGAACAGTCTCCCTAATGGGTCCTTTTGCTTTATTTTCTTAGTTGCAATCCTTCTGCTGGTCACATGCTAATCAATAGAGTGATTCCAAGCAGCTTCACATTTAATCAGAGTCATTAAATTTTTCCAAAACCAGACCTAGAAGGACTCGCAATCAACTTACCCTCTAATTTTCAGTCCCACTGGGCAGGGCTCCACCTCTCACATGAGCAACTTTGCCCCTGTGTACGCGAGTGACTCTTGCCCCCCACGCGTGGGGTTCCGTAGCGACAGGAAGCACAAGAGCTGAAACAATCGCTGTGTGGAGGAGGAGGAAAGCTGTGTGGAGGGAGGTGAAGTTGCGCACCATAGAGGGAACCTTGCCTACAATGTTTCAAGCAGTTTCCTGGTGAAATCATTAAAGAAGACGAACAAGTAGGGAGGCGACAAGGGCACTGGGAAGGGGGTGGACAAGCATCTGTTTTGCTCATGCAAAATGAAGTGCTGAGGGAGAAAAAGTGCAGCACTTCGTTTTGCTTCACCAATACGACTGAACTAGGTTGTGAACTAAATCACGAGCCAGCCCGATTTGTCAGTTTTTCCTGGTTCATAGTTTGGTTCGTGCCCATCTCTATTAGAGACACTCATCACCATGCTGTTTCTGATTATCTACAGCCTGGGATTAGTTTAGCCACCAATCATTGTCACTGGGAGATGAAGTGGATATCAATAAAGGTAACTGCCAGGTCAACAACTTGTGCCCAAATATAGTCTCTGGTTTGAGGCCATGTATGAATGTATAAGTATTTGCCATGCAGTCCCACTCTTAGGTCTGAAGAACTAGACTTGTCCACAAAAGCTCACATTAAACCACAGCAATTAGTCTTTAAAGGGCCACAACATTTTTGCCTTTTTTCTTTTCTTTTCGCCTGATACACACAGTACAATTTCAATCATTCTTTTAGAAGGCTGTAAAATAGTTTCTCACAGTTCACTATTATTAAAAAGAGGGACATATAGTTACCTGAAAAAAGAAATTATGCAAGAGTATCACATACTGGTTAAGTTAACTGGTCAAGCTATTTATTAGGAAAAAATATAAGCTGGCTATCCTATCATCAGTTAATTTCAAGATATAAAGAGGCAACACCAGACTATAGGGGAAGATTAAGAAATTTAAGAGTTTGAGAGAATAATTATACAAAAAACTAGGCAACTATTAGGACATATCTATAAATTACTACTTCAGTTTGACACAGAAATGGAACCAGTCAATATCAATATGTTAAAGTGGATGCAGAATCTACGAAAAGGGATATTTTTTCAACAATGAGAAGGATTATGGACAAAAAAACAGAATTCACAGCATGTCAAAATCTGAGAGTTGATACAAAATGTATTATCAGTGGTACATTACACCAAAAGACATAAAAAATATGGATAAAAGTTATACAAGTCTCTGCTGGAAGTGTCAGGAACTTGAAGGCTCATACTACCACGTGGTGGATTTGTAAAAAGGCAAAGAAATTTTGAAAAGACATTCATGCTGAAATGAGGAAAATCCTGAAAGTTGAATTCGAGATGAAGCCGGAGACAATGCTCCTGGCAATACTACCAGAAAATCTGGAAAAGTCCACACAAGAACTAATTTAATTATATGTTAACAGCAGCCAGGACAATAATGGCCAAGAACTGGAAAACAGAGACATTCCCATCAACAGAGGATTGGAGAGAAAAAATGTTTGAATATGCTACAATTGCTAAACTTACAAACTATATAAACAGAAGACCTATCAAAGAATTTGAAGAAAAAGTGGGGAAACTATTTTGATTATTTAAACAAATAGTGCAGAAATAATGCTGTAAAAATACTTATAAACAGGAAAACAGATGTTAAAAGAGTAAAAATGTGGACTAAGAATAAGAATTTAGGATGAGTTGAACACATATTTCAAGTGGTCAAGGAAATCTAAAGCATAGATTAATATGTCTAGTATAAAATATAGATTACGAGTCATATAATGTCAGGTGTTCTTGATATGCAAATGTCAGGTGTTCTTGATATGCAAGAATTGTACGTAAACTCACTTCTGTTTTCATTATTTTTCTTTATATATCATAATAATACAATAAAAAATATATTAAAAAAGACTTGATTCTTGCTTTGGTTTGCAGTATGGTTGGAGTGAAGTATGAGACAATCTAAAAGGCTTTTCCTTTGTCCTTCCTGTCAGCCCCTGCTGCTTTTGCTGGACTGATGCACCTGTATGTGAGGCAGAAGTATTCCATTGGCTACATTTTTTAAAAAAGCTATTTATTATATGCAGTTAGTATGAATGCTCTTTATTGACTGGGAAAAGATTATTGGCTCTGGTGAAACTAGAAGCAGGTCCCCCTGTATGAAGCAAATTTGCTTGTTTGCAACTGATTAGAGTTTGTGAGTACCTAAACTAAATTTACTATATTTGCTGTTATATTTACTAAATAACTACTGCAGTAATAATGCAGATGTATGCTACTGTTCAAAGGTAACATAAATTTTTTGACATTAATTAATTCTAAGGTTTTATGTATCATGACCTAAATTCCTCTCTTTATTAACATTTAAAAATAATTATATACTTAAAATCCTGTTTGCTCATTGTGACTTGGAACACAGAACCCTACAATTATTTGTTTTTCTACGACATCTGTGGGTTTTCTTGCCATAATAAAGCTCTGAATTGTTTGCTTAAAATAACTTTGCAAATAGTCAAAACACTAGAGATAGCTGAAAATGCAACATGTTTCCAATATGGAATCTGTGCCTTAGTGTTTAGAAAATAATAAGGAGCTAGAGGGCAATGGGTCAAACATTTTGGTTGCAATAAAAACAGCTCTACAAGTACTGTTAAATAGATCTGAAAATACACTGTGATTAATGAAGATTTAAGTGGTGCTAAATTTACTTCCCTAACACTTCCCACATGCTATTATTCTGCTACATTTTATAATTTCAGAGCTTACAAATCTCTGATTTTTTTTCTGCGCATAAAGGGGGTCAAATCAGAGGTTGTAGTATGCTGGGGGGGAAGGAAAATCTGCACTTCCTCGCAAAATCAGGGACTCATGGATCACCCTTTTTCCCCCCACCTAAGAGTAACTATGCAGGGTACTTTGCACTGGGTGGAGTTTGAAGTTAAACAAAATACAGTGGTGCCTCGACTTACGAACACCCCTACCTACGAACATTTCGACTTACGAATAGCTCCGTTCACAAGATTTTGCTTCGACTTGCGAACGGAGTTTCCACTTACGAACACAAAAAGGCAGGGGAAAAGGGCAGGAAATTCAAATAGCTAACTGTAGGTGGTGACGAGGCTGCTTCTTTGTAGCTCTTTCGCCCCGGCAGTTAGAGTGTGTGCGATCCGAGGAGGCTGCCTGCTAACGTAAGGTGCTGCTTTATATTTTTTAAAAACTGTTCTGGGTATTTTTGCAGCGTGGTTTTCGGCTGGGGGGGTTATGTTTCTGTGCTGTGATGGGGCTTGGGGGGGTTTGTTTGTTTTTTTGGTTCCCCCCCCCCATTTCCGATGGCAGTTCAAATACAACTGGGTTACCCAAGGTTGGGAACCACTGAAATGAGTATTGATCCAGCAATAAAAATTAGTTGCTACCTCAATGTAGGCTCATCTCCACAACCTTCCTAACGTGTAAGCATTTCAGCACACTTTCAACTAGACACAGATGTTGTTTCACAATTAGAGTTGAGGAAATGCATTTTAAAAATCCTAGATCTATGAATTATTGATTCTCTCATTTCTGTTCAGTTGGATTGCAATCCGCTTTTTGAAAGAATTAGCCCTTGATTATCTCAGATTCTGGACTATCTCATTCCTAGCGTCAGTGACCCACAAGATCATCTCAGTCAAGGCTTCTCCAGGTGGTCACCCTGAGGGAGGCCCAAAAGGCCTCAACAAGAGGAAGAACCTTCTTTGCGATGGCTCCAACCTTATGGAACCAGCTTCCAGAGGAGCTCCACCTAGCCCCCTCCCTGTTGATATTTAGGAGGCAACGAAAGATATGGCTTTTCAGGGAGGCTTCCCACACCAACCCTAGCTGATTAGATTATTTTTTTACTTCTCTCCACTCTGGTTTTTATAAGATTAGCCCACACCATCTGTTTTTAAGGGTTATTTGCAAACTACTTTTATCTTTATTTTTTTGTTTTGTATTACATTTGTTGTAACCACCCAGAGGAGTGCCTCAGCACTAATGGGAGCGGGATATAAATCAAAGAAATAAACAAATTTTAAAAATTATTCTTCTCCAGTGCCAGGCTACTACATAGAGGTCAACAATCTATTAATTTCTGGAGCATTTTCCCCTCTAAACACTCCAAAGAATAATGGAGTTTTCCTCCCAAAATAAGTGGTACTAAGTATTTTTGCTACCTCATTTCTTCTCTATATTCAGTCACAATATATCAAGGTCAACAACAACATCATCATCAACAACAACAACAATGTGGCAAGATCCAAAAACTAGATGGAATAGAGTTTAAAAATGGCAACTTTATAAAATCATGTGATGAAAATTATAAATACCCTGGAATACTAGAAGCAGACAACAACCTGCACACAAAAGTTAAAGAACTGACAGAAAAGGAATATATCAAAAGACTGTGGAAAATCTTAAAATCAAAATTAAATGGTGGAAATGCAATCAAAGCCATAAACACATGGGCAGTCCCAGTAATTAGATACCCAGCTGGAATAATAGATTGGACCCAAAATCAATTAGAAGAATTGGATCAAAAAACACCGAAACTAATGAACATGCATCATTCGCTACATCCAAAAAGTGATGTGGACAGATTATATTTACCATGAAAAATTGGAAACTATGGATTACTGCAAATACAGCAGGTAGTAGAGGAGGAAAAAAGAAGCCTAAATGATTACATAAGTACACGTAGAGAAAAATTACTTAAGGCAGTGAAAATGGAGAATATTTGGAAAACACCGGAAACAAAGGCTCTAAGAAACAACAATTTGAAAATAAATTAAACAGCTGGAAAAAATAAACCACTACACCGACAACACCTGAAAAATATTGATGGAAAGCATGATAATAATTCAACATGGACACGGCGGAAACCATTAAGAAAGAAACAGGAGGCTTGATTTTTGTGGCACAAGAACAAACACTCCAAACTAATGTGATGAAAACTAAAACTCAAGGAATTAGTGCTAACAGCAAATGTTGATTCTGCCAAGAAAAAGATGAAGCTGTGTCACACCTCATCTCCAAATGTCCAAAGACTGCAGAAACAGATTACAAAATTAGACCTGCTAGAGTGGCAAAATTAATGCACTCGTCATTATGCAAAAAATATAACTTGTCAGCCTCCAAAAACTCATGGGAATACCAGGTAGAAAAGGTGTCAGACGGGATTTCCGGATCCAAATTGATAGCCACCTTGAACATAACATACCAGACATAGTAGTAATAGAATGAAAAAAATGTCTAGATCATTGACATTGCAATTCCAGGGGATGCAAGAGTTGAAAATAAAGAACTGGAAAAACTAACAAACTACAGAGATCTGGCAATCAAAACATCTTGTTTGTGGATGAAACACATTTCAGTGGTCCCCATAGTCATTGGGGCTTTGGGAACAATATCAAGAAATTTCACACAGTATTATACGCAGTTGCAGATCTCAGAAATAACACCATCAGAGCTACAAAAAACCAGCAATATTAGGAACATCACGCATACTCAACCAAAAATTAACATTTTTGGTTAAAACTGGTATCTGTTATATAATACCAGTCAATGGTTTTTCAATTTTGATTGACTGTGTCCGGTATTTTTGAATAATGATAATAATATGCTGTCAGGTCAATTCGGACTTATGTCAACCCTTTCTAGGGTTTTCTTGGTAGAGAATACTCAGGAATGGTTTACCATTCACTTCTTCTGAGGCACTCTGGAACTGTGCAGGTTGCTCAAGGCCACACAGGCTGGCTCTACTCATAGGAAGTACAGTGGGGAATTGAACTCCCAACTTCTGACTCTGCAGCTAGATATCTAAGCCACTGAACTATCCTGCCAGCTAAGGTCCTTTGTAGGAGGGATTAAGTAATTGCTACCTTAATAATCTTTTCTTTCACCACCCTACTCAAAACTACTTTTTTCAGAGTTGCTCCTGCAAAGACCTCTCCATCTAATTAGGAAAAGCATGAGAGCAAGAACATTGTAACTACTGTGTGACAACCACATGTGTTTTTTTTCAATGATAAAGATACCCCATTTTTACAGAATAAACTCCTAGAATTAGGTGTGGAGACAACCCTTCTTTGGTGCTGCCATTTAGCCCTCTTTTTAAGTAGGGTCAGATTAGCACTCACACAAAAGAAGCGAGGGGCCTTCTTTAAAGAATTTTCTTTTTAAATATCTCTGATAAATTGAAAATGAAATTAGCAGGCACATGGGAGAGGAAAAGTTATATTTATGTTACTAATTACTGAACATTGTTATGATAATACAGACAAACTACATTTTACACAGTAATCCCAACACTAGTTTGCGTTATCAAGAATGTTCAAATACTGCCAGTTTACATAAATGTTCCTTCAGCACCAAAGGACAAATTCTGTACAAACGCAAAAACTGATCAAATCAGATGCTGTAATACCATTAGTACTGATAATAATATGTAGTAGCCATTCTTCAGGTTGTCCCAACCTTAGTCCCACAAAATCTGATCACCAAACTGACAGGGGATTCTGCCTTGACCATGATGCCCACAAGCATATAGGGCAGACTGGTCCCTTCCCAAGATCACATCAATCTTCTGGGAACTTAGAAGAAGCCTCTCATGTTGTCCTTGTCCCCAAAACATTGAGCAGAAACACAGCTGCTGCACTGTATAAGTCTACTTCACTGCAAGATGAAAGAGACAGACTCCCTAGTTAAGAGGCGTATAAAAATTATTTGGGAGATGACTGGATTGATTTTTATTACACTGAACTTTGGGCAGGAAAAAGTAACACAGAAAACTACTAATCATGTCCGGCTGTTTAGACAGGCCAACATTTCTAGCTGCTTGCCAATTGTATCATGCATGTTTGTCTAATGATCCAGCATGATAGGTAGTTGACTGAGATTGTAGTCCTATGCCTGTTTAAGAAGTCACTGGGAGAAGTCATATGGATTTTGTTGTCATCAATATGCGGATGACACACAGCTCTATCTCTCATTTTTCTTTGTCTTATTTTTAATTGAATGGAGAAATATTCACCCATTGTGTCCAATTTAAAATGACCTTATTCAAGATCAACACTCAGTTTCTGAGCCCTTATTGTCCCTGTTGCCAACAAATGAACAGCTATCAGGGACAAGGACACCCCAGATGTTTCAGTATTTAAAAACTGTAGAGCAGCTTCCCAGGAGAGATCCGCCAAGATTCTCCTTTCTTCCTAATAGCACAACCCTTAAAAGTGAAATGTTACTGTGTTTTTGGTACATATTCTCACATAAATATGCACAGTCTTCAACCTAAGTCAATTCTATTCCCATGGGCATTTTTCAGTTGAGCCTTTGTGCCAATGTTTTTAATCTATTACTGCTGGAACGATTCTGATGATGGTATTTTAAATACTCCTTATTCTATTGCAATTTCTGTTTTTACTGCAAACCACCTTGAATCTGAGCTTATTACTGAAAAGTGGAGGTATTATGTCCTGAAACAGATTTACCACCTCAGTAAGAACAATACTTTGCTGGAGATGACAGAGTGTAATTTAGCTTGTACTGAAGAAAATGAAAGTTCTTTCCATGAGGACGCGATGTCCAGACAGAGACAGAAGTATCACCTTATGTTTTCTTGACTGTCCTCTACCTGCTCTGATCTGTGCTGAACTTTCTTCAACCTAACTGATATGGGGTTGCTGATATCACTTCCATCCTTCCCACCTCCTTCTCTTAACTTTCTCTGGGAGAGGACAGAGAAGGCAGCCCAGGTAGAAATTATCTTTCCTATCTCAATGTATTTATCTAATAAATATTGTCTTTCTTATCGTCTTAGAAGAAGGTGGATGTGATTTTTTTTCTTCCTCCGAAGGGGGAAGTGTGGTCTGCTAACCATTCCAGTATATGGGCAGTTCAGTGGTTTAAATATCTGGCTGCAGAGCCAAAGGTTGGGAGTGCAATTCCCCACTATGCCTCATTGGCAGGGGCTGGATTCAATGATCCCCTGGGTCCCTTCTAGCTCTGCAGTTCTAAGATATTATATTATTATTATATATAGGATCTCGATCTACAGGATAACTTGGCTGTTGTTTATTGCTGCTAATGTTATAGGTTAACAATGATTGAGCATGAGCCCCAGTGGTACATGTTTTGTAAGTAAGATCTTCACTGTGTGTATTTTACTACGAAAAGAAACTGAGGTTCTGACCAGCCTGTAAACATCAGTCTTTGGTCTAGACAGCCCCTTCCTTCCCAACTTGATACGTGGGAATTCTCCTTAACTAAGTATTGAGAGGAAATATATGGTATGCTTACTCAAGGCCTTAGACTATTGCCAAAAGACACTAGAACAAGCCAGACAAAATGCCACCATAAATTTAACCTCCTTGTAAATTAAGCATTATAGGTAAAAGCAAAACAGAAATAAAAAGTTAAAAAAGACAAAAACGTGGTGGCACCTTAAAGACTAACTTTTATATTTTTAGTGTGAGCTTTCATGGACAAGTCCACATTATCAGACTTATAAACTAAACCAAACCATGTTTTTGTCTCTTTTTTTACTTTTTATTTCTAAAGTAGGGAGTCAAGAGATAAAAGGAACAACAGGCAAGTTTGGCCTTGGAGTTCAAAACGAAGCAGGGCAAAGGCTAATAGAGTTTTGTCAGGAGAACAAGCTGGTCATCACAAACACTCTTTTCCAACAACACAAGAGGCGACTCTACACATGGACATCACCAGATGGGCAATACTGAAATCAGATTGATTATGTTCTCTGCAGCCAAAGATGGAGAAGCTCTATACAGTCAGCCAAAACAAGACCTGGAGCTGATTGTGGCTCTGATCATCAGCTTCTTATAGCAAAATTCAAGCTTAAACTGAAGAAAGTAGGAAAAACCATTGGGCTAGTCAGGTATAATCTAAACCAAATCCCTTATGAATACACAGTGGAAGTGAAGAACAGATTTAAGGCACTAGATTTGGTGGACAGAGTGCCTGAAGAACTATGGATGGAGGCTCGTAACATTGTACAGGAGGCAGCAACGAAAACCATCCCAAAGAAAAGGAAATGCAAGAAAGCAAAGTGGCTGTCCCACGAGGCCTTACAAATAGCGAAGGAGAGAAGGGAAACAAAATGCAAGGGAGATAGGGAAAGGTACAGAAAATTGAATGCAGACTGCCAAAGAATAGCAAGGAGAGGCAAGAGGGCCTTCTTAAACGAACAGTACAGAGAAATAGAGGAAAATAATAGAAAGGGAAAAACCAGAGATCTGTTCAAGAACATTGGAGATATTAAAGGAACATTTTGTGCAAAGATGGACACGATAGAGGACAAAAATGGTAGGGACCTAACAGAAGCAGAAGACATCAAGAAGAGTTGGCAAGAATACACAGAGGAATTATACCAGAAAGATCTGGATGTTCCGGACAACCCAGATAGTGTGGTTGCTGACCTTGAGCCGGACATTCTGGAGAGTGAAGTCAAGTGGGCCTTAGAAAGCATGGCTAACAGCAAGGCCAGTGGAGGTGATGGCATACCAGTTGAACTATTTAAAATCTTTAAAGATGACGCTGTTAAGGTGCTACACTCAATATGCCAGCAAGTTTGGAAAACTCAGCAGTGGCCAAAGGATTGGAAAAGATCAGTCTACATCCCAATCCCAAAGAAGGGCAGTGCCAAAGAATGCTCCAACTACCGTACAATTGCACTCATTTCACACACTAGCAAGGTTATGCTCAAAATCCTGCAAGGTAGGCTTTCAGCAGTATGTGGACCGAGAACTCCCAGAAGTACAAGCTGGATTTCAAAGGGGCAGAAGAACTAGAGACCAAATTGCTAACATGCGCTGGATTATGGAGAAAGCCAGAGAGTTCCAGAAAAACATCTACTTCTGCTTCATTGACTACGCAAAAGCCTTTGACTGTGTGGACCACAGCAAACTATGGCAAGTTCTTAAAGAAATGGGAGTGCCTGACCACCTTATCTATCTCCTGAGGAATCTGTATGTGGGGCAGGAAGCAACAGTTAGAACTGGATATGGAACAACTGATTGGTTCAAAATTGGGAAAGGAGTATGACAAGGCTGTATATTGTCTCCCTGCTTATTTAACTTATATGCAGAATACATCATGCGAAAGGCAGGACTGGAGGAATCCCAAACCGGAATTAAGATTGCCGGAAGAAATATCAACAACCTCAGATATGCAGATGATACCACTCTGATGGCAGAAAGTGAGGAGGAATTTAAAAACCTCTTAATGAGGGTGAAAGAGGAGAGTGCAAAAAATGATCTGACGCTCAACATCAAAAAAACGAAGATAATGGCCACTGGTCCCATCATCTCCTGGCAAATAGAAGGGGAAGATATGGAGGCAGTGACAGATTTTACTTTCTTGGGGTCCATGATCACTGCAGATGGTGACAGCAGCCACGAAATTAAAAGACGCCTGCTTCTTGGGAGGAAAGCGATGACAAACCTAGACAGCATCTTAAAAAGCAGAGACATCACCTTGCCGACAAAGGTCCACATAGTCAAAGCTATGGTTTTTCCAGTAGCGATGTATGGAAGTGAGAGCTGGACCATAAAGAAGGCTGACCGCTGAAGAATTGATGCTTTTGAATTGTGATGCTGGAGGAGACTCTTGAAAGTCCCCTGGACTGCAAGGAGATCAATCCTATCCGTTCTGAAGGAAATCAACCCTGAGTGCTTACTGGAAGGACAGATCCTGAAGCTGAGGCTTCAATACTTTGGCCATCTCATGAGAAGAGAAGACTCCCTGGAAAAGACCCTGATGTTGGGAAAGTGTGAAGGAAAGAGGAGAAGGGGACGACAGAGGACGAGATGGTTGGACAGTGTCATCGAAGCTACCAACATGAATTTGACCAAACTCCGGGAGGCAGTGGAAGACAGGAGGGCCTGGCGTGCTCTGGTCCATGGGGTCACGAAGAGTCGGACACGACTTAACGACTAAAAAACAATAATTTCTATTTTGGTTTTGCCTATAATGCTTGCAGACTAACATGACTGCCCCTTCTACAACTTGTAAATTAAGGTAGAGGTATAACAGCTGAATTTTAATCATGACCTTCCATCTGCTTTTGGTGCCCGGTTTACCCCTGGGACATCTGTAGTAAAAATATATACAAGTATCATTGAATGGGTTGGAAAACATATAGCCCCTTTCTCACCATTGCTAAACTACAGTGAGCAGCAACAATTCCAAGAAAGAGGGACTTCAGTAAAGTTCCTTCTGGTAAACCTTGCACAGTTAGGTCCAAGAGCCACCATTTTGACTTCCTTCAACATAGCATCACTCCCACAACACTGCAGAAAATTAAAATGGCAACTCTTGAACCTGGAGCCAGCTGCCTTTTCTTAAAGGGGAGTACGATGAGCAGCACTGGGTCCTGCCAGCTGCCTGTGTGCAACAGTCATGACTATACACATACCAGTACAGAAAAAGGCAAGGCTTCCACAGAGGAAGTATTATTTGCAGACTCAACAGAGGTTTGGTATCTTCCAGCCTCCTGCAAATTGGTGCCCTCCAGTGGTGTGGTAGGAAAACTCCCACTGTTCCTAGCAAACACTACACTGACTATGAACGATGAGCATTGTAGTCCAACCCATTTGGTGAGGGCGCGGGAAGTCAGCAGGAACCCCGCATTTGGGATCAAGCCGTACAGAAAGGTCCTGCAACAAGTCCTCTGTGATTGTCGTGCAAGAAAAGACTTGGCCATAGTGTGGGAAATAATGAAATAGGGTTCGGGGAGGGTAAGGAAAGGGGCAGACGGGTTCGCTCTCGCCTTTCCTCTCGCGGGGAGGGAAGGAGGGGAAGTTGGCCAGGACTTCTTGCAACAGCCCCACGCCCGTCAGCTTTCTCCTGCAAGAACACAACACGCCGTTGCTCCTTCCTCCCGGTCCCGCTAAGCCGCTCTCACCTAACCCCGCGAAGCGGGCAGCGAGGGCGCCGCAGAACCTGAGTCGAAAGGAACTTGAAGGCTGCTGTTGCCGCCGCGGCGGACATGGCTCCCGACAAGCCGGGGAAGGAGGAAGCGGCCCCTACCTGCCCAGTGAAGAGCGAGCGTCCTCGTAGGGGAGGCTCGAGTGCGCGGCCGGGCCTCACGGAGGAGGAGCTGCGGCGAGAAGGGAAAGGAAGGGCGGGCTTTGGGAAAGGGCGGCCTCCGCCGAGTGGCTGCCGGGGCGCGGCGGTGGCGCTGTGGGGACGGGGTGCCCGGCGGCGCGTTGGCATGGCTGAGGTGGATGGGACTGGGACGCGGCTTTCTGAAGGGGGAGGGAAGGGAGAGAACAGCGAAGGGTTGTTTTTGTGAAAGAGCCCCGGGATTTGGGACAGGAGAGGCTGTACCCGTATGAAACGGTAGGGGAAGGAAAGATACGTGTCCAAGGCTTGGTTTATAAAGGCCGCGCAGAAAACTCTTGAGCCGGCATAAGCATTTCACTATTCAGGTTTGAATAGGCGGAGCCGTTACACCGACCAGCCTCCGGCGTACGAAAGTTACCGGCGAGTGGATTAGTCCGACGAGGCTGCCATATGAGAGTACCTACTATGTCTTAGCAAGCACGCTGAGCTCACTAATGGCTGTAGAGCTCACTAATGGCGGGTGTGCGTGAAAGGGAATTGTAACAGTGAATCATAGAACAGTGAAATTGGAAGGGGCCCGCAAGGCCATCAAGTCCAACCCCCTGCTCAAGGCAGGAATACAATCAAAGCAGATCTGCCAGGTGATTATCCAAGATTTTTTTTATTTTTGAATGCCTCCAGTGTTGGAGCAGTCACCAACTCCCGGGGTAACTGATTCCATTGCTGTACTGCTCTAACAGTTAGGAAGTTTTTTCTGATATTCAACCGAAATTTGGCTTCCTGTAATTAGAGCCCATTGTTGCGTGTCCTGCACTCTGAGATGATCGAGAACAGATCTTGCCCCTCCTCTGTATGACAGCCTTTCAAATATTTGAAAAGTGGTATCATATCACCCCTCAGCCTTCTTTTCTCAAGGCTAAACATGTTTCAGCCTTTCCTCATAAGGCTTGGTTTCCAGCCCCCTGATCATCCTTGTCGCCCTCCTCTGAACTTGTTCCAATTTGTTAGCATCCTTCTTGAAGTGTGGTGTCCAGAACTGCACACAATTCTCAAGGTGAGGCCTAACCAGTGCTGAATAAAGGGCGACTAGCACCTTGCGGGATTTGGAAACTATACTTCTATTAATGAAAGCCCGTCTCTACCTGTCTGTCGAGGAGTAAGCCCCACTGAGTTAAGGGGAGTCATTCCCAGAAAATATGTGTCCTTGTAATTAATCTGTTAGAGGCCAGGGAGCCCAATGGAACTGTGTTGTGGTTTAGACCCAGATGGTGGGAGTTCGATCCCTCACTGTGCCTCCTTGATGGGCTGGAAATCCATAGGGTCCATTCCAGCTCTGCAGTTCTAAGATTATTATATGTAAATATCTAGCATTTGTTATTGTGGTAACCACCCACGTCACTCATGCCATTCATATTCATGAGCTGATTTGCATGAACCTATGAGAGGGCTAGAGAGGCGGAGTCAGCAGCTACATGAGGCTGGGCGGGAGAAGGAGGAGTCAGATAGGGCTAGTTAGTCAGAGAGGGAACAGATACTGAGAGATAGAGCTGGTTAGGAAAATAGGTAGAGAAGGTGGTAATGGGATTGCAAGAGAAAAGAAGTATGTACTGAGAGAACTGTTGATGAATTGCTTACGTATAATGTGTATCTGAGAAACTTCTGTTATTATTCAATCTGCTTCACTTCAATAAATAAGTTCTGTTTCTGTTCACAAGACAAGTGTTCTGACATACATCATTTAAATTGTGGATTGAAGTAATCCACTGGTGGCAGCGAGAGGAAGATGCGACGTGAGCCTTTGTGAGGGAAGAACAAGCAGGGGCCACGAGGGCAAACGCCACATTATCCACGGTTTTCCGTATCCACAGGGGCTTGGAACCAATCCCCAGCTGATATGGGGATGGTACTGGACTCCACTTTTTTACCCACATTTCCATCATTCTTAAATTTAGGGCACACCCTTGGGGTGGAGAAAGTTGGAGCTGTCTGGTTCCATTTAAAAGGTTTTTATTTTTAGTGCAATTTATTTTATCTCCCACTTGGACAATCTTTGTTCACACTAATAGATGTTTCTTCTCCTGGGTTTTCAATCACTAATTTGTCCCCCTTTCAATTAATGACATTCCCCTTCCCTACCTTTTCCCAGGGCTCATAACTTCCCTTTTTTGTTAAATTAAGTGACACAGCACTACAACAATGCATCAGCCTAGCATAGTATACATATTATACCTATTGTACCAAACAACACCTCCACTCTATTAGAATTTCACTGTGTCAGTTAGGTAATATTTAAAAAGAAAAAAATAGAAGGGGTATCTTCATCCTTTTAATGTGGCAACCCACTGAATATGTCACAGGGTTGTCACCTCAGATAACACTGTCTATAGCTCTATTTGGGTGCTAACTAACCGTCTGCATGGGCTGCAGACAGGATAACCAAGAGCCCTCTGAATCATGCCAAAAAACCTGTGGCCCTAGCACTATGCCAAAAAGGAGCAGGACAGCTCTAAAAAGGGGTGGAATGGGTCACTCTTAAGTCAAAACATTTTAGATGCTGTACTTTGATTCGAACCAAACAGCACCAAAAGCAGTTCAAAGCTATATGCCCTTCTGAACACCCCCATAGCCATTCCAGATGAATCATTTGTCATGGAGAGTATTTTTTGCTATTTTCTCCATGTGACCATTTGCTGCGTACATACTGTAATTTTTACAAACTACAGTATTCCTTCATCTTTTTCTTAAACAGCCTATTCACCCACCTGAGAGTTTGAACCAGAAATGTATAGCTCCATTGCTTAAGGTGAATAGTATAATTTCTTCTTTTAAGGTTTACATTAAGGTTATATGCTCTATGCCTTTCAATTACCTATAGAGATAACTCACAGTTTAAGGAAGCACTGGTGCTTTATTGAAACAGCGTTTCTGGAACAGTGATAAATATTTGATGGGCCAGAGTAAACACTGCAGGTGCTTTTGTGCTGCATGGAAGTGTAATAATCAGTGTTTTACTCACAGATGGAAAAGGTCAAACAGTGAATTTACTCTTCTGTCTAAAAATACAGGAATGACCTAATTATTAACAAGAAAAGACAGGAAAAACCTTGTATTCCTAGAGGAAAGAATAGTACTTTATATGGATTAAAAGCCAAGCATCATTTATTTGAATTGCATGTACATGTAGAAGAGAATTTTACTTGTATCACTGCAAAATATAGTTATTGGTTTTGTACAAACAGTACATTCTGGGGCTCAAAAGACAATCATCAAATTCCATGTGTAGGATTTTTTTTAGAAGAATTATGCATTTATAGATAAATGATTATCTGTCTTATTTAATATTGACTTGATGGCACATTATTATTATTATTATTATTATTATTATTATTATTATTATTATTATTATTATTATAAAACACGATTTCTAAGGAGCAAGATCCACTGAACGTAACAGAACTTGCAGTCAATCCTAGGCATTTAGTGTAGAATTACTGTGCCTCATTCCTTTTTTTCAGGGTGTCCAGATGTTGATCAAACTATCAGCCTACTCTTTTGTTAAACCTCTTCCATTTTTTCCTCACTTTACAGAAAATTTGGCCTATTTGAAAAAAGTGCACTCCATAGTTATGGATGGTCCTCAGTGGTGCTCTTTTACTTCTCCCAAGAGGCATGATTGTAGCTGTCAAGTGACAGCAAGTGAATGTAACTGCTTCCATTTTTTTCACTCTTATTTTTATTTTTAAGGTAAAGGTAAAGGTTCCCCTTGACAATTTGTCCAGTCGTGTCCGACTCTAGGCGGCGGTGCTCATCTCCGTTTCCAACCCATAGAGCTAGCGTAACTGTGTGGATGCGTGAGAACAAAACCAGTTCCAAAGTCTACAGGCAGGCCATATTAGGACTATCTGCAAGTCCAGAAACGCGAAAGCTTTCTTGCTATTGTTAAAGTGTCTCATATCACTGTAATGCTTTTCTTTCCCAAATGACTTTCTGATCACTGCTGTTTCAATAAAATAGCTATTTTAATTAAAAACTTCCAATATGACACAAACACTTTTTAAATATATTTCATGGGAAGTCTAACTTAAACAAATAAGCACTTAGCACTAATTAAACCATTGGGTTTTTAAAAGGTTGGTCAGGTTCCCCTCACCATCACCCCCCCCCCCAATGGTTTCAATGTCAGCTTACTGGTGATTGGAACATAGCAAGGCTATAAAGCAATATCCCTCACAGTGTGAAAAATCAGCTGCAATCAGTTGCCTTTATAGTGCTATGAAGAGCAATTGTTCAGACTAAACAAGGCTAGAATTGCATTGCACAACAGCTTTTTCGGTTTCTTAAAAAAATCAGATTGTGACAATGTTCGTGGTGACATAATTGGATCCCTAAGAGAGCAGAAACTTGAAATTTGCTCCTTCCTTTTGGCTTTCACATCTGTGCCTTTTTAGGCAGTGGGCCTACTCTGGAAGTTATCAATTGACAACAGAAGTTTATGGGAACATATTTCTTCCAGAAATTTTTGGATTTCTCTGGTTTAAAAATGGTGTGTCTGTGCTATATCATCAGCACTTAGAATAAATACTGAGACAAGCACATGCCGTGCCAAAAAAGAATATCAGGTTCTAATTGGATGTTGCCTTAATTTACACCTGAATATATTAAGCAGATTAAATTGATGAATACTGTAATATTTTGAATGATCAGTTCTGCTGTTTAAGGAAAAGACCACACCAGAATCTGAAGAGTCTTCTCCTCCATGCGTCCTTTACCTCTCTGGAGTTCGTACCCTGCCCCTTAAGCCACTGAAGCATCCCTTTTGCTCACTCTCCTTTAGATGACAGCTGAAATCCTGGTGCTTAGCACAGTAAATTGCACCTGGAGTAGGCTTATTGAATCAGTGGGGTTTGGTGGGTCAGCTACTCCACGAGTTCCATTTATTATAGCCAAAGCTATGGTTTTTCCATTAGCGATGTATGGAAGTGACAGCTGGACCATAAAGAAGGCTGACCGCCGAAGAATTGATGCTTTTGAATTGTGGTGCTGGAGGAGACTCTTGAGAGTCCCCTGGACTGCAAAGAGAACAAACCTATCCATTTTGAAGGAAATCAACCCTGAGTGCTCACTGGAAGGACAGATCCTGAAGCTGAGGCTCCAATACTTTGGCCATCTCATGAGAAGAGAAGACTCCCTGGAAAAGACCCTGATGTTGGGAAAGTGTGAGGGCAAGAGGAGAAGGGGACAACAGAGGACGAGATGGTTGGACAGTGTCACCGAAGCTACCAACATGAATTTGACCCAACTCCGGGAGGCAGTGGAAGACAGGAGGGCCTGGCGTGCTCTGGTCCATGGGGTCACGAAGAGTCGGACACGACTAAAGGACTAAACAACAACAACTCTAGTGCAATTTACTACACTAAATGACAGGATTTCAGCCAGTGACTCCTAACATTTCCTTTCCTTGGTCATTCAGCATGGAGAGTTGAAGTTCAGAGCATCTGAAGGGAAGCAGTTTGGGGAATATCAAATGCAAAGCAGCACTATTTTATCAGTCTTATTAAAAGTCCTTTGTGTCTAATCTAGGACTTACTGAATACTTTCACAGTAATAGCTGAATTTTCTCAGGCTTTTGATTTGGTAATATGTATTATTGTTGTTATTATTGTTATTATTGCATTCTAGGACACAGGTCCAGTTGTAGAGTGAAATTTGATTTGGCCCTTACACTGTAAAGCCTTTGGAGTGCACAAGCAAAAACAAACAAACAAACATAAATGTTAGTATATCAGCAATTTCACAATCTGCCTTATACCAATAATTTAAAAAATAAAGAAATAAACTGCATAAAAGTACTGATTATACAGCAATAAAGATAGATATTATCCAGATTTAAGTTGAAGTTCTGAGACAAGTTAGTTATTTCATTGAGTTAAGTGGGAATAAAGTGCAGTATGTAACACCCAATCCTATGTCTGTTTACACAGCACCAAATCCAAACATGTTCAGTAAGTCTTGAGAACAACAATTAAGGGCAGTCAAATCAATTCCAACTTATAGTGACCCTTTCCAAATTTTTTTAGGTATAAAGTATTCAGACGTGGTTTAATTCCCTTCTGGGGGCACACTGGGACTGTGCAGCTTGCCCAAGACCACACAGGTTGGTTCTTTTCCCTGGAGGCACAGTGGGGAATTGAACTTCCAACCTCTGTGCCCAGGTCACTAAGCTATCTAGTCAGCTAAGAAATCCTATCCTAGCATGAGGAAAAGCTGAAATTGTTATGAATATGGTCCTCCAGCAGCTTGGCTAGATGAACTGTGAATGAGAATGCCATGCAATTTTGTAAACCCTTCTCTGACTTCAGTACAAGGCTAAGAGAGCAAAAGAGGTTATAGGTATCAATTGCGTATAAGTACATGAGATTGCTAATTCCTTATGTAAATAACTTTGGTACCTGAGCAGCACAGGTGCTGAACAGCATAGGAATAGAGGCTGGAGTGGGTCTGAGGATGACACATGTCACTGACTTTTAGTATGTTTTTTTAAGAAAGAGAGAAAGGAACCCAGCAGTTCTGAAGATTGGTGGAACATAACAGAAAAGTGGCCTGCTCATTTATGCTGTACAGTTTTTTGTTAAAAACAAAAAACAAGCAGAAATGAATGTTGCAGTGCATTCTGTGCTTGCATAGCATGTGACAAGAAAAATACACAATCCTGATGAAGGGCTTTTTCCCCCCAGGCTTCCCACTTCTCTTGTTCTGCTATCAAATTGCTGTTTTATACATGAGTCATCAGCTAGCACATGATGTTGTCTCCTACAACCTTGCTCTTGTTGTGCAATATTTCTTGGGTGTGTAATCCTTCTCATAAATATGCCCATAAATGTACTTATAAAATGCATCAAAAGGCATGAATACAAATGAATGCAGTTTGGGTCAGTCTTACAATATTCATATATTTAGCATGCTCATTATGAAGAATCCAGAGAGAGGATCCATTGACCACTTAGCCACACTATCCTTACTTAACCTGGTGTGAGTGCTTGTGTGAAGGAAAGCAGGAGGCAAGTGAGCCGTCCTCACTGACTGAATCATCAAAAGAGGAAAAAGGCGTCAGTAGGGGTGAAATAGACGAGATAAGAGAAACTTAGTAGAAGAGAAAAAGAGGATAGAGGTTTGTTTGGTAGAAGAGGGGGAAGGAGAAAAAGGGGAGGAGCTGAAACTATCTATGTGGGTGGAAGATATAAAAGAAGGGGGAGAAAGGAGGTTCGGGAGCAGACAGGAGAGGAAGGGAAGAGAGGAGAAGAGGAGGAGAAAGGAAAAAGTGATGTCAAATATGAGAAAGAACGGGATCTGTTAAAGGACTTTCCAAACCTAAAAATTGGAGGATTGCTACCAGATCCGGAGACTAGAAGCGACGGAGAGACCGTCTTTGAAACGCAGGAATGGACGGTGCGTGGAAAGGGGTGATACGCCCGGATCCTTCTTACAACAGCCTGCCGAAGGAGGGGGATTGGGCTCGCCACCCGTGTTGTGGCACTGTTTGTGCAATGCGGAGTGCTCGTCTTCGGAAAATCACGGATCGCGAGCGATTTGGTCCAGCCCCACAATGAGTCAACCCCGATTGCAAAGATGGAGAAGCTCTATACAGTCAGCAAAAACAAGACCTGGAGCTGATTGTGGCTCTGATCATCAGCTTCTTATAGCAAAATTCAAGCTTAAACTGAAGAAAGTAGGAAAAACCACTGGGCTAGTCAGGTATAATCTAAACCAAATCCCTTATGAATACACAGTGAAAGTGAAGAACAGATTTAAAGAACTAGATTTGGTGGACAGAGTGCCTGAAGAACTATGGATGGAGGCCCGTAACATTGTACAGTAGGCAGCAACAAAAACCATCCCAAAGAAAAGGAAATGCAAGAAAGCAAAGTGGCTCTCCAATGAGGCCTTACAAATAGCAGAGAAGAGAAGGGAAACAAAATGCAAGGGAGATAGGGAAAGTTACAGAAAATTGAATGCTGACTTCCAAAGAATAGCAAGGAGAGACAAGAGGGCCTTCTTAAATGAACAGTACAAAGAAATAGAGGAAAATAATAGAAAGGGAAAAACCAGAGATCTGTTCAAGAACATTGGAGATATTAAAGGAACCTTTTGTGCAAAGATGGACACGATAGAGGACAAAAATGGTAGGGACCTCACAGAAGCAGAAGACATCAAGAAGAGGTGGCAAGAATACAGAGAGGAATTATACCAGAAAGATCTGGATGTCCCGGACAACCCAGATAGTGTGGTTGCTGACCTTGAGCCAGACATCCTGGCGAGTGAAGTCAAGTGGGCCTTAGAAAGCATGGCTAACAACAAGGCCAGTGGAGGTGATGGCATTCCAGTTGAACTATTTAAAATCTTAAAAGATGACGCTGTTAAGGTGCTACACTCAATATGCCAGCAAGTTTGGAAAACTCAGCAGTGGCCAAAGGATTAGAAAAGATCAGTCTACATCCCAATCCCAAAGAAGGGCAGTGCCAAAGAATGCTCCAACTACCGTACAATTGCACTCATTTCACACACTAGCAAGGTTATGCTCAAAATCCTACAAGGTAGGCTTCAGCAGTATGTGGACCGAGAACTCCCAGAAGTACAAGCTGGATTTCGAAGGGGCAGAGGAACTAGAGACCAAATTGCTAACATGCGCTGGATTATGGAGAAAGCCAGAGAGTTCCAGAAAAACATTTACTTCTGCTTCATTGACTACACAAAAGCCTTTGACTGTGTGGACCACAGCAAACTATGGCAAGTTCTTAAAGAAATGGGAGTGCCTGACCACCTTATCTATCTCCTGAGAAATCTATATGTGGGACAGGAAGCAACAGTTAGAACTGGATATGGAACAACTGATTGGTTCAAAATTGGGAAAGGAGTACGACAAGGCTGTATATTGTCTCCCTGCTTATTTAACTTATATGCAGAATACATCATGCGAAAGGCAGGACTGGAGGAATCCCAAGCCGGAATTAAGATTGCCGGAAGAAATATCAGTAACTTCTGATATGCAGGTGATACCACTCTGGTGGCAGAAAGTGAGGAGGAATTAAAGAACCTCTTAATGAGGGTGAAAGAGGAGAGCGCAAAAAATGGTCTGAACCTCAACATCAAAAAAACTAAGATCATGGCCACTGGTCCCATCACCTCCTGGCAAATAGAAGGGGAAGATATGGAGGTAGTGACATATTTTACTTTCCTGGGCTCCATGATCACTGCAGATGGGGACAGCAGCCACAAAATTAAAAGACTCCTGCTTCTTGGGAGGAAAGCGATGACAAACCTAGACAGCATCTTAAAAAGCAGAGACATCACCTTGCCGACAAAGGTCCGCATAGTCAAAGCTATGGTTTTTCCAGTAGCGATGTATGGAAGTGACAGCTGGACCATAAAGAAGGCTGACCGCCGAAGAATTGATGCTTTTGAATTGTGGTGCTGGAGGAGACTCTTGAGAGTCCCCTGGACTGCAAAGAGAACAAACCTATCCGTTCTGAAGGAAATCAACCCTGAGTGTTCACTGGAAGGACAGATCCTGAAGCTGAGGTTCCAATACTTTGGCCATCTCATGAGAAGAGAAGACTCCCTGGAAAAGACCCTGATGTTGGGAAAGTGTGATGGCAAGAGCCTGGCGCTCGCCTGGCTCCGATCGTTCTTGGGGGACCGTCCCCAGAGAGTACAACTTTGGGAAAAGTGTTTCGGCCCCGTGGAGTCTCAATTGTGGGGTTCCGCAGGGGTCGATCCTATCCCCAATGCTGTTTAACATCTATATGAGGCCGCTAGGAGGGGTCATCAGAGGGTGTGGGGCTTCGTGCCATCAGTATGCTGATGACACCCAGCTCTACATCTCCTTTTCATCTACCTCAGTGGATGCCGTTTCGTCCCTTGAACGCTGTCTGGAGGCCGTGCTGCAATGGATGCAGCTGAATGGGTTGAGGTTGAACCCGGACAAGACGGAGGTCTTGAGGGTGGGCGGCCCCTCCGTCGGCGGTTTGGGAAACTCCCTCTCTTTTGGGGGGGGTGACTCTCACCGCAAAGAGTGAGGTGCGCAGCTTGGGGATACATCTGGACCCGGTGCTTACCATGGAAACCCAGGTGGCGTCCGTGGCCCGCTCCGCCTATTTCCACCTGTGGCGGATGCAGCTGCGACCCTATCTCGATGGTGAGGCCCTCACCACTCTTGTCCATGCGCTTGTAATCTCAAGATTAGATCACTGTGATGCTCTCTACGTGGGGCTACCTTTGAGATTGTTGCGGAAGCTTCAAATGGTGCAGAATGCGGCGGCCAGACTCCTTAGTGGGGTGAGAAAATACCAACATATCTCTCCCACTCTGGCTGCCTTGCATTGGCTGCCCATCCGCTTCCGCATTGATTTCAAAGTGTTGATGATGACGTATAAAGCCCTAAACGGTTTAGGACCTCGATACCTGGCAGATCGCCTTCTTCCACCAAGATCTACCCGAATCACTCGTCATAGCCAGGAGGGACGGCTGAGGGGCCTAACGCCGAGAGAGGCCCAGAAAGAAGGAACAAGAAACCGGGACTTCTCGTCAGTGGCCCCTTGGCTTTGGAATAATCTTCCATCAGAGATCCGCCTGGCTCCCTCGCTGGGTGTTTTTAAGAGCCAATTAAAAACTTGGCTCTTCAGACAAGCCTTCCCTCCTGTCAATATTTGATTTTATTTTACTATAAGTTTTTTCTATCCATCTTGAGTACTATTAATATTAATTATTATTATTTTTGAATTGTCTTACTTTTAAATTGTTTAAATGATTTGTATTTAATTTTATGGAACCCGCCCCGAGTAGACTGTGTCTAGGGGGGCGGGATAAGAAGTCTAATAAATAAATAAATAAATAAATAAGAGGAGAAGGGGACGACAGAGGACAAGATGGCTGGACAGTGTCATCAAAGCTACCAACATGAATTTGACCCAACTCCGGGAGGCAGTGGAAGACAGGAGGGCCTGGCGTGCTCTGGTCCATGGGGTCACGAAGAGTCGGACACGACTTAACGACTAAACAACAACAACAACATTAATTTAGCAGAAGCACAATAAATTCTCACTATCTCATACCAGTTTTTTGGGAAGGCAGCAAGAAGAATCAATTATAAAATATATCTGGGGGCAGGAAGGGAAGCCATGCAGGGGAGAAAAAGTTCTCTATGTCTAACATATTTTAAGAGTTGTGCTTTTTCAAATAATAACAATTGATCTATGCATGCACTGAATTCTGTCCAGGATCCTGTTCATCCTGGCATAACATAAAGTTATGCTGACGTAAATGTGCAGAGCATTATGCCTGGCAGCAAGGAATTGCACTATGGAATTGTGGAATCAGTCAAGCATCCCCAGCATGACCGATTGCACAGTGTGCTAGCAGAAGTACTTCAGGGATAGGACTTTTGCCTTGGCACTAGTACAGCTACTGCATGTGCAACCTCAAGTTGCACGCACATCGTTGCAGAATAGGATTTTGGCCAATGAATGGAAATCCTGTCTAAATGTATTGAAGCTGGAGTCTTAAGCTACATCAGTAATAACTGAAAAGAGATGGGTATTTTTTTGTTATTGCTGCTGCTGCAAGTTTCATAGAGTCTATAAGAAGCATCACAGATACATATAGCTGTATAGGTCATGTCCACTAAGGCATTTCAGAGGAGAACAGAGAACAGCCAAGAACTTTACAGTTGCTACATTATTGGTGCCACAAACAGAATGTTATAACTATGAAGCTGGATCTTGAATCAGCACCAAATCTGGCATAGATGTAGAAGAAAGTCTGCTCTTGATGTGTAAAATTTGGGGGTGTCTGGGCAAAGGGTTTCCGAGTTATGACTTTTAAAAAACTAACACTGTTTTAGCCCCAAGCAGAATCAAGCAACCTTGAGCTCCAAACAGATCAAATACGTTGATAAGACCATATTTGCATACCTGCTTTTTTATTTTGAAGGAATTCAGGCATTCATGATTTTAATTCACACTTTGAAAGTAGTGGTCTTAAAGCAAGATAAACTGTGATTTTATGGGCTTCCTTATAAATTGCAAGCATTCTAAAAGAACTGAACTTTTTACCCTGCTACTCAGAACCCTATTAAATGACAGTGAAAGAAAGCATTTAACTCCTTCCAGGCCAAATATCTAACACCTTCCTGTGAAAATATTTTTTAAAATATTTTTAAAAATTAGAAAATAATATTCAGAAGTTCACTCATTTAAGCTGAGTCGGAAGAGGCTGGACACGACTTAACGACTAAACAACAACAAAGTCCTTTGGTGCTCCAAGAAGAAACAACAATTTTTTTTATTCGTTTAATCACAAACAAACATACAAGACAGACAAAAACATATATGCGGGGAGGTGTTTTCCATACAATCATATCCAATATATAGTTCTCACTACGTAAACCATGTTACTCTACTAACATATTTAAGCCATACTATATTCTCCATTCTATATCTATATGTATATATACGCATATATATTTCATATCAATGCTTCAAATATTAAGTTCAGTACAAACTTTCCTGAATTTATAGTGATTAACATACATACATTATCTGAAGTATAATGTTAGACCTATATTCATCTTCCACTCAACAATTTCTGTTATTATATTTAGCATGAAACATTCTAGATTAAGAGTTATATATGCTTATCTATTACCCATATATATGAAAGTCCAAAGTTGCTAACAATATATCTTAATATAGTTATACAACAAAAAATAAATTTGTAGATTCTTTTTCCTACACCCCATCTATCCAATTATTTGTCAGAGTATCAATGCTTTTACAATCAACAAAAATCAGTATTTTAAAGAGAAAAAAGATATATATATATAACCTTAGCTACATAATCTCGTTATAATTCATATATACTTAGTATCTCTATATATCTAACTTACAATCAATAACTTCTAATATTATATTCAACATGAACATTTCTAATTTAATAATTATATGTACTTATCAACCATTTAAATCCAAGCATGACCAGAATTGCTGACAGTATATTAACCACATTAATTTATGTATATATGTGTACCTTTCAATCAATAATTTCTATTATTATGTTCAGCAAGTAACTTTCCAATTTTTTATTATACTTATCAGCTCCATGTATAAACCGGGAATCCCAAATTGCTTACAGTATTATAACCTGGGATTAATCTATTGCATCCTTTTCACCAGTTTTAAAGTGCCATCTATAGAATCTCTTTAAACCATTTTCTCTCCAATTTACTGATTTTATCCCACTATAATTACCATTCTGTCTTCGAAGCCAGTCATATATATCTAACCTGTAATCAGAATTTTGTACCCCATCCAGCTTTGCCTTCTCATTTCCCTCCTTTAAATTCTCTCCCATCAGACTAGTATCAATTTTTTTAGTAATCTTCTCCTTAATATACATCCCCCACTCATCCACCTGATCCTCCCTCTCATCCAGGTTCATTATTTTACCCCCCCCCCCTTTTTTTTCCCGGGATTTTGACCTCCTTTCTAAGGTTTAAAGTCTCTCTCTCTGGTGCTGCCGCTGCTTCGGTGGGCTGGCCTTCCATCTTCACATTCTTCCCCTTCACATTCAATCCTGAAATCATCGCCTTAACTTCAGAGATCTGGGCCTTCATGTTCTCCTTAATTTGATTAACAATGTTCATTTGAAGCTCCTGTATATAATTCTTGAAGGAGTCTTCCATTGTAGATTTGATGGGCAGTCGTGTTCTCTGCTTCCTGAATGTAGATTTCATGTAGACAGACGCTTTCTGCTACAGACAGAAAAGTTTTTCTATTTTCTCCAGAGCTCACCAGATCGGCTTTTGTTTATTCTTTCCCCCAATCGAAAGCCATAAAGTAATAAATCCAATTACTCAGTTCACCTCGTGATTTATTAAGTCAGCCCAGACTCAAACTCCTGCTGAATAGCTCCAGTTGTAAATCCAGCCGTGATAACAATCAGTTTAATTTGTAATCCACCTCTCGCAGCTTAGTACAGGATCACTTAGGTTGAATTTCTCAAACTTCTTAAACCTCTAATTTTGTATTATAAGAATTATTCCATCCATCGGAGGTCAGGGGTTGAGAAGAGGGAATGTCCATTTATGTCTTTAGCTAGTTTCTGTTTCTATCAGATGTGACGCAGTAAAAATTTACCGATGTTTCAGGGTTACAGAGCTTCTATGCTGCTTTAAGATTACTATTTCTCCTTAAAAATCAGCCTCTTAAGTTTGATTTATACTTGCTGAAGCTGAATAAAAGTCAATAAGTCCCTGTTCATGCAGTCAGGCGTAAATCTTCATACCTCCCCTCTAGGCAGCTTACTCACCATAATGACATTCTCTCGAGCCAGTTGCTTGATAGGAGGGAAAACTCTCACAAAAACAGATTGCTGTCTGAAATTTGGTTTCCAAGCCCTACTTGCTGCAAGCCCACTCTCCTGTGGAAAATTTGCCCCCCCCTTCACCTGGGGTGTGTGCTGACTCGGAGTAAACGCAGGGGTTCTCAGAGCCCTAGGAATCCCCTGTTCTCGCTGCCCTTGCTCCGCCCCCTTCAAAGAAACAACAATTTTCAGGTTGTTGCTTATGGTCGCAGACCAACCTTACAATGAAGAATGTATCAAAAACCCACAAAATAGTCAAAACTTCCAAGTGCAAGGCACAGTTCTTCAGTACCACCAACCCCTGGTCTGTCTGAGTGAAAACACAGCTGTAAAAATTTTTATTGAAAGTATTTCAGAAAAATATACATGTTTACAAGTAAGCTCAAATAAAGGAAAGATGATGATGATGATGTGAAGCAATTCCATGATAAAAGCAAACCAAAACTCATTCAGAGACTTAGGCAGTTAAGAGCCAGACCCACAGAAATTAAGAAAGAGCTATCTAATTTTATACTTACAAAATAGCATAGTCCCAATGAACACAGTTCAGCAAATTACAGGCTTGGATTACATACTGAAGCAAGTAAGCAAAAGCTGTTTCTTAACTTAACTATTTTTCTGGCTTGCCTTATGTCCCATCATCCCCTCTGGATGGCTCAACACTTTCAACCAATCAAATGATGTACTTCCTCAACTAGCTAATTGGTGACTTCTGCAAGAGTAACACATTAGATAAAACGGCTGCTACCAATTTGCATACCAGGAGAATTCAAGCATGCTTGGTCTCTCTTACATTCCTTACACCTCAAGGTCACTGATAACATTTTTACACCAGCCAAGTTAGCTTTGCTAATTAAAAGGTGCATTCTTTCTCCCATCCAACGCATTTCAGCTTGGCACAGGTTTGAGGAAAATGAATTAACCCCTTCTTTGCTAGTTTCCTCACACCCATAAACAGAAGCAGTCTGATCTTAGAGAAATACCAAGCCTGTAAAGAGCTCATATATAATCAATCATGTTCTGTCAAGTCAGTTCTGAGTTATGGTGACCCTTTTCAGGGCTTTCCGGAATACTCAGAAGTGGTTTACCTCCTTCAGGGGATACCCTGGGACTGTGTAGTTTGCCCAAGGCTGCACAGACTGGCTCTTCTCCTTGGACACACAGTGGGGACGCGCGCACACACACACACACACACATTGAAGGCCTTTATTTATGAACTATATAGCATTGCCTTTGTCCATGCTTCTTATTAGCTGTTTGGAAAAGGCTAGAGACTGGGGAAGAATAAAACAGAAATGTTATTCACTCAAAATGAAGGCCGTCTCATTTGTCTCCTCTCTGCACATTGTAAAGCTCTAATCGGAAAAGGTCACACAAATTGCCATAAATTCCACCAGGAAGTTTTACTGAAGGGGCCCTATTTAAATAAGCTGGAGCAGAGTAGATTGTTCTCGGGAACGGAAATTTCTAGAAAGTAGCAGTAATAATGCATGGGAGAAAAAATAATTGTGGGTGCTTCCAGATAAGACTTCAACTGAGCACTTGTCCTGCCTTGAACAGGGGATTTTCTAGGGTTTCAAACAATGGTCTTATTCATTCATAAGCCTCACATACTCTCCCACCACTTACTCCAACTTTTTTCTCAGTACCAAAAAAACACACACCCCACAAACAAACAAACAAACAAACAAAAAACCTGCTGGGGACAAAAGGACAGAATAACTGATGGCACAAGGAGCTCCTGATCTAGAAGCACTCAGATTTCTGTGGCACATTAAAGAAAAGAGTATCCTTATAAATGTACTCAGAGTTTTAAAGGAAAACACTAGAAGAGTTTATTCACCGCACCCCAGCCCGCAATTCTGCTGCTGATCTGTAACTTCCCCAGCAAAGGAAAATTGACTATGAAATTTTTAAAGGAAACTTTATTGGCAACATTCATTACTCAGTGAAACCAGCTTCCTCTCCATCTATAGTTTTATATCTAGGTTTATTTCTTGATCTAAAACTAGGGATGGAGTGGAAGCTGGTTTCACTGAATGATAAATGAATACAATCAAGGTTGCCAATAGATTTTGGCAGATTGTGTTAACACCAGTTGTGTTAACACTGTTGGGCTTGTACACATTTAAAGAAAGAATAGTGTGAGTGGATATATGGAGCCTTGCTAGACTGTTTTTGCAAACACTGGGAATACTTTTCAGGCAAAGAAAAAGAATCACTGCTCTTGAAAGCCTCCAGAAGTGGTGGCTCTCCTCTAATGCAAAGCACAGAGCTTGCTGGTATGTGTGTAGCATGCCTCCCACAATAAAAACTACAAGTGAACATGTAGTCTGTTGTGTATATTTCTTTGAGTGTTCACAACATGAGAGGGAAAATATTAAACTTTCTCTCTGTAGCAGAGTTGATGCTGCCAAAATCCATCGGTGGTCAGACAGTAGATCCACAGCAGATCCATAATAAAGCAGAAGCATTTAAAGTCAAATAACTAAACTTTTATTGAGAAAGTTAAAGATTGGAAAGTCTAAAGCATGACCCTAACTAGATAGACACATGGTCCAAGAGAGCACAGTGCAGAGGAGAGACAGCTTGTCTGCTCCTTACAAAAACATGAAAGGAAGTTAAAGCAAGGAAGACTAATATGTGGACCTTGGGAATATCAGTCTAATCATAGATGCAGGAGGAAGCAGAGGTCAAAGGGTCGAAAGGGTAGACAAGCCTTCCTGATATCTACTCTCAAATCTCCCTCTGGGAGAGAGAGGAAGAGAAGATGCCTGGAGAAAGCCCTGCCAACATAGCTGCTTCTAGTTGTGGCCAGGAAATGCAAAATAATGGGGAACTTGTCCCAGAGCTTGACCGCACCTGATTTAGAGCTTTATGTAGAATAGTCACAGAGTGCCATTTTCAAACAATGTTATTGTTTTCTAACAAGTTTTGCTTTCCAACAAAGGATACCACTTCATCTAGGTGGCTTAACTGGTTTATTGTTCACAAAAGCTTATGCCACAAGGACAGAGAAATGCTAAGGTAGAGAAGGGAGATGCCTGTTACATGAGAACTGTTCCTAACTCCTGGTGGGTTACACTGGCCAGAGCAGAGACTAGGTGGTGGTTATTTTCCTTGCCTCCAGCTCTAGGCTAGGCTAAGCTAGCATAATATCCTGTGGATCCTCAACTGCTGCCGTTGGGTCCCAGACTAGTCCACTTGTGACCCTCCTGCCAGAAAGTAGAATCATGGAAGCAGAAGGTCTACTCTATAGCATCCAGGAGACACTCTGCAGCTCCATCAGTGAGCTTAAGATTGCTCAGTACATCTTTACCATTTAAAATGTCACACATGTCTTTTTATGTGATTAGTATGTTCTCATAAAAATGATCGAGTATTTTAATCTCATATACTTTACACATGTCAAGGTGTCAATTACAAAGGAAAATGGAAATGCTAAATATTTTGATAAAGTGTGGATTGTTTACTAATATACTACTTATTTTTTTCATTGTTGTGGAAATGCCAGGAATATATATTATGTAACCCATTCCAACAGTATCAGGCCCAGGAGAAACACACATTCTAAGAGCATATTGGATAAGAAAGCTCTTCAGCAGTTGTCTACTACTTTAGCAAAAATGCTACATCTTTTTATGGTTGCCTAGCTACTGGGTGTCTGTGGCTCGCTATGATCAGATGTAGACAAATTTTTACAGGGTACAGGAGGGAAAATATTGTCATTTGAGAATAAGTGTGAAAATTGATATGTGGATGGATTTGTTTTGTTTTGTGGAAGCCTGTAATTGAAACTTGTTTTTCTAGCAAATTTTGTTAACATTTTAACTCATTAACGAAGAGAATGTCTTAATATGGTTAAGGCTTAATACACATATTAAGAATTAAGTAGTGTTGACTACAGAGAGTTTCACTTCTGAATAAACATACATATACTGTAATAGTATTATTACAGCATTCTGCAGTTATTACATACATTTTGGGGAAGATTTGCATATGCTTTGAGCCTTCTCCAAACTTCTTCTTGGAAAGTACTGTCAGCGAAAACCTCAGTTACAAGCCCTTGCACACATGCTTGATCTGCAGTTATCTTCTTGTTGAAAAGAAGCATCTCATTTGCCTAGATAAAAGAAAAATGAAGATTCAATCACAAAAAGATGCTTTCTTTGCTTATCAGTATAAACCTCTCCTTGAAGAACGTGGAGAACAGCATATCATGGTTCCTTAGTAAGCATTTGTTAAGAAAGTCAAAGCTTCATTAAGATATGTTTTAAACCAACTCCTGTAGAAGAATACCGGTAAAAAATAAGAGGTAAATACTAAATACTAGGGACAGGAATATGAGTGACAAAGAAGGGAGTCAGATAACGGTGTTCTGATATGTAAAGAACCTGGAAACGAGGGGTGCAACAACTCTGGCCTATGATGTCTAAACACGAAGTGTGGAAAACAAGACAAATATTAGCTCTTAATACTAGGTAGGGGAGTTACTGAAACTTGGTGGGCTGGAACATTGCAATTACAGGGATTGTTTACAAAAATTAGACACAACAGAAAGGTAGTGAGAGTAATGTATGTAAAGTGCTTAAAGTGTTGAAATTCATGAATATGAGAACTAGATTCTCAGTGAATCCCAATGATCTAGTGAGCACAACTGGGAAAAACAAAAGTGATGGCTATTACAGACCACATTGCCAAAAGGAAGATAGTGCTTCTGTAAAGCACATGACAGAACTGTGCAGAAAAACCATAATCTTAATGGGGGATTTTGATTATCCTGATATCTGCCAGATGTCTAATTGAAGTAACAACAGAGTATCTGATAAACTGATTATCTGCCTTGCTGATAGCTTCATTTTTCAGAAACTAGAAGGAACAAGAAGCTTCATTTTCCAGAAACTAGAAGAAGAAAAACAAGGAACTCTGCTATTCTGATTGACAGGGAAGAACAGGTTGGTTAAGTAACAGTTTCAGGAACCTAGGAGGAAAGTGATTCTGTTATACCAGAATCTGTACAAATTGAGCATGGTCAGAGATGTACCCAACACCTGATGAAAAATGATTTCAGAGAGCAAAGGATTTCTTGGGGAAGATGCCAACCAGTGATGGAGAGAAGGTTCTCGCTATGTTTTGTGTTAGCCTTTTACAAAGAACTTGACAGTGACTGAGTAAGGTGTTCTGGGCACATTGGTGCTCCAATTGGGTATCTTAGAGATAATTGCATTCTTGAGTTACATGGGCTTATCTATACTGTAGACTTGAACTGGTTCAAACTTCTCTTCTTGGAACAGTTCATCAGTTATGGGAGGAAGCTTTTGATTGCTCCCTTTTGTGACCCTTTCCTTAGCAGTTGTTCTGAAGGTTTCAGGGGGAGGAAACATTGTGACTGAAAGCCATCTGCATTTTGTCCCCATCTTCCATCTTATTTCTCAGTCTCCATTGTGTCTATAGCTGCTGAACTGGCAATCATGGCGAAAATGTGATCACATGATGATCTACTCTTTAGTGATTTGAAAGAGAGAGTATCCTATGTGCTCTGGGTCTTAGAAACACACACAAAAAAGGACCTCACATCCTAATGCCACACATTGGGATAATATACTACCTCTTATTAATTGGCAGTATCTTAAGTTCTTCTATTCAGGACAAGTACAAATAAATAATTTATCTCTTTTGTTCCTAAAACCTAGAGGTTAATTTTTTTAATCTCGCAGTCATTTTCTTACCAGGTGTTGCAGCATTTATGTCCTGCTCTTCCTCCTTAAACTGCACTCCTGCCCACAGCTTGCATCTACTAACTCCCCACTTCCCAATCTGGGACGTTATTCAATAACTGAAATATAAGCTGTGACTACACAGTCAAATACTGCAGGATCTGCTGTGGGTGTAAAACAGATGACTTTGCTTTTTTTGTTTGTTTACTGATCACATGATACAAAGGACTTTTCATCATTTGATCAGTTGTTTCATTCTCCAAAAGGACTGGGGAGCATGACTGTGGGAGTTATTTTGGTGGTCTACTTAAGCTGGCCATGATGTTTTGAGCACCCACCGCCACAGTCATGGAATCATAGAATAATTGAGTTCGAAGGGGCCTATAAGGTAATCGAGTCCAACCTTCTGCTTGATGCAAGAATCCAAATCAAAGCAGAGCTGACAGATGGTTGTCCAACTTTCTTTTGCATGCCTCTAGCTTTGGAGTGCTCACCACCTCCTGAGGTAATTGGTTCCATTGTCATACTGCTTTAACAGTTAAGTGGGTTTTTCTGATATTCAGCCTAATCTGGGTTCCTGTAGCTTGAGCCCATTATTACCTGCCCTGCACTCTGGGATGATCGAGAACAGATCCTGCCCCTACTCTGTATGACTATCTTTCAAGTATTTGGAAAGTGCTGTCATATCTTCCCCCAGTCACCTTTTCTCAAGGCTAAACATGCCCAGTTCTTTCAGTCATTTGTTACAGGGCTTGGTTTCCAGTCCCCTGATCATCTATACAGCCCACACCTCATTAGCTTGCTAATCAGAATATCATAGGACACTTTGTCAAAAGCTTTGCTGAAGTCAAGATATATTACATCTACAGCATTCCCACAGTCTACCAGGGAAGTTACCTGATCAAAAAATGAGGTAAGACAAATCTGGCAAGATTTGTTCTTGACAAATCCATGTTGGCTTCTAGTTATTACTGCATTGTTTTCAAGGTGCTTGCTGTGTGACTGCTTTATAATCTGCTCCAGAATTTTCCCTGGGATTGATGTTAGGCTGACTGGTCTGTAGTTCCCAGGTTCCTCCTTTTTGCCCCTTTTGAAGATTGGGACAATGTTAGCTCTCCTCCAGTCATCTGGTAGTTTACCCATCCTTCATGATTTCAAGAAAATAAGACAGTGGTTTTGCGATCTCTTCAGCCAGTTCCTTCAATACCCTTGGATGCTGTTCATCCGGCCCCAGGGATTTGGACTCATTTAAAATAGTAAGATACTCCTTGACTATTTGTTTATCAATCTCAAGCTGCAATCCTATCCCCTCCCTTTGTACTTCACATTTGTCTCAAGGAGTATAGTCTGTCTTTTGGGAGAAGACCAAACTGAAGTAGGAATTGAGCACTTCTGCCTTTTCTTTGTCCTCTGTTATCATTTTCCCATCCTCATTGAGTAGCTGAGCCACTGTTTCTTTTCTCTGACTTTTGCTATGCACATACCTGAAGAATGCTTTTTTGTTGCTTTTAGCATCTCTTAATAACTTCAGCTCATTCTCAGCTTTTGCCTTGCTAATGCCATCCCTGCAATTCTTTACTACTTTTCTGTACTCTTCCTTGATAGCCTGGCCTACCAGTTTTTGTGGGAACTTGCATTTAGCAGGTTAATTGGAACCACTGTGTGAATTCAAGCCTCTTAACTTCTGCCCATGGCCATCCTTCCTGTGCACATTCTCCATTACTGTCGAGTCTCACACTTCTAAATAAAATGACTATTCTTGTATTTCACTGTGCCTCCCCTTCCGGTGGATCACTTTTCATCTTCCTTTCCCCCCTATTTTAAACAATTTCTTCTGCTTCTTTGTCCTCAGCTTTTCTTTGCTGATTTTTCATTCTTCTCCCCATAGCCGTGCCCTTCAGCTAGTCATCCATTTGAAAAAATAGTTGCTGCTCCACTCAGTCATATGTTGTCCCCAGGCAGCCCATTTTGACCTCGTTCCTTACCAAACAGGGATGAGGAGGGTTCCGCTAGTGTTCCCCTCGTGCCATGTGCTTCTGTGAATGCATGCTTGCCTGTGTGTGCCTACTTTTGCCCATGGCTCTGCTTTCCAGCCCTGGTAACACACACCTGAGTGGTATATCTATGCCCTACTAAGCACCAGTGGGTGTCAGCCACAGTGGTTTGCTCCTCACCACCCTATGAACTTGGGAGTTTTTGCAGTCTCGTCTACTTTTCATTCTAAATACTACAGAGCACGGTTAGATAGCTATACAGATACATTAATTAGCAAAAATTATTATACTCTATCCAGATATATATTTTGCACCTGTTCCTTTCAGTTATAGAAAAGGCCTTCCAAAAGCATTGCAAAATTAATACAAATCCACACTCCCTCAAAGCTAAAAGTAATTGAATTAACTATTTGGATCCATGGTGTTCACATACACAATACAGTAGGAGCCCCATATCCACTGGGGATTGGTTCCAGCCCCCCCACCCCCCATGGATACAGAAAACCATGGATGGTTTTCTTTTAATATTTTCAGACCATGGATAAGTGAAACAGTGGATACTGATCCTGCAGATACAGGGGTCCTACTGTACAACAATAAAGTATACATTTTGCATGTAGTTGCAAGAAACATGCCTGATATAAACTGGATTGTGAGATATTCTGCTTTCTTTTCTTACTAAATTTAGACAAGCCAAATCATATCTTCCTGCTCTACTTTCCTTATGATTCTAGGTGATGTTCTCTGCCATGTTCCTTTCTTATTCTGGCTGCTCAGGATAAAAAAATTCTAATATTGTTTCAGAAAATTATGGACATGTTACCACAGTAAGAGTTGTCCCATCCTGTCATCCTGAGAAAATCTGATGAACCAAGAAGATCTGAGGCAAGATAGACTTTGAATACTAACGTAAAGCCCTGCATTTTTGACTTAAAATCTCCATAGTTGAGGGAGAATATTCTCCTAGGTATTCTGCTAAGATCAGAATCTATTCCTGCTGGAACAGCTTAGAACAGGGATGGCGAACCTTTGTGAGCCCGAGTGCCCAAACTGCAACACAAAACCAAATTATTTCTTTCGAAGTGCCAACACTGCAATTAAACCTGAATACTGAGGTTTTAGTTTAGAAAAAACAACTCATACAGTTGTCTGAACTAATCAACACATTTTCTCTTCAAATAAATACACAATAACAGAGCTTTCAATGATACAAACACTTTTTTATTGAAAAAACCCATCAACTCTAGTAAATGGAAAAATTATTAAAGTAATACATTGTACACATGGCCTGAAGCCAGGTAATTTATACAAACTTTTAAAATAATTATGTGCATGTATTTTTGGATAAGAGATACTCAACTTGTAATATGATTATATGCCAGACTGAAATTGTATGGGGCAAGCATTACTCTGAGTCTTTTCCCTGCTTCTACAGGTGTTGGATTAATAAAAGTAAAAGTCAACCTGTATTAGTATGAGCAAGATAAACAAGAAAACTAAACTTACTTAATACACTTTAAACAACTCCTAAACTAGTGTCTTGGATTGCAAACACTGCATTAGGTAAAAGTTTGAATTTGGCATGCTTTTGCACAATTAACGTGATTTTTGATGTTGTATGCATGCTGATAATTTGTCAAACCTTGGTTCATACGCCGTTAGTTTGAGAGCAACACATGCAGCACTCAGGTCATCTGTCAGTCTATTTCTGGTATCAGATTTGATATAATTCAAAGCTGAAAACAGCTGCTCACAAGCATAAGATGACCCAAACAAAGTAAGAAGAGCAATCCCAGGTGCTTTCATTGACTTAAAATTATTTTGCAGAAAATTCCACACTTTAAAGATTTCATTTTCAGAACTACCAACTGTGCTGTCCTTTGTCATCCCTTCACACTCTATCTTCTCCAGTGTTGCACACAGGTCATAGAATTTATTTTTCCAGATAGAGTTTTCTTGAAATTCCAATAGCTCCATTTCCAGATTTACAAAATCTAACCGGTGTTAAGCAGGAAAGAGCAAGTTCTTCAAATTTGGCTTTATCTGGAGAAGTAAGAAAACACAGGATTGTCTCCATCTTACGGAACTGCAAAAATCTGTTCCTAAAATTCTCCTTTGCAGCTGCTACAATGCTAGAAAATTCCTTGTAGATTTCCTGATGGCTTGTAGGATTGTCCGGAAAATATTTCAGCTGCCCACTTTCAAGTTCTCTCTCAAAAACCTGCAGTTTTCTCTCAAATGTTCTGATGTCACAAAACATCCTTTCTGCTGTTTTCCCTAAACCTTGCAGTTTTTCGTTCAGTATATTGACGTGTGCTGTAAAATCTGTAAAAAACATGAGGTTGGTAAGCCAGGCCATATCAGTGAGCTGTGGATATTCTTACTCCTTTTCAGTCATAAACAACCTAATTTCATCCAAGCAGGCTACAAATCTCTCCAGGACTCGTTCTCTGCTCAGCCACCGGACATTATTGTACTGAAGTAAAGTATTATACTGTGCCTGGACCCCATCAAGAAGTGCTTGAAACTGTCAAAAATTAAGCCATGATGTAATTCACCATTTTTGTGACATCTCTGAGGATATTGTCTAATTTTTTGCTGTTTTCCCTGGCACAAAGAGCTTCTTGATGTATAATACAATGAAACTGAATGACCGGATGTTTTACTTCTTTAACAAAGAACTGTATGAAACCAGATGTAACCCCCACCATGCAAGGTGCCCCGTCACTAGTAACTGAAACTACTTTTTCTGCTCTTAGGTCTTGTGACAAAAAAGCCTCCATCACAGCATTGTAGATATCTCTCGTGTTCTTCCAGGCAAGGGCAACAGTTTCACCAGCTCTTCTCTCATGATGTTGCCAACAGCATAACGCAAAATTACTGCTGTGCATGTGTAGGCATCCTTCAGTCTCGAGAGACTATGGTCGCGTGCTTTAAATAGAGGTCTTGGAACAGCGTCTAGTGTGGCTGAGAAGGCCAATTCAAGAGTGACAATCCCTTCCACACTGAAGACAAATACAATCTGTCCGCTGGCCAGCTCCCTGGTTTTGCTGGTTGAGATCCATTTCTAAGGCTTTCAGACCCCACTTTCAGATATCCTTGTATCGCAGCTGTGGTCTCCCTCTGGGGTGCTTTCCCTGCACTAATTCTCCATACAGGAGATCTTTTGGAATCTGACCGTCAGCCATTCTCACGACATGCCCAAGCCACTGTAGATGTTGCTGTTTTAGTAATGTATACATGCTAAAGTTCCAGAAAAACATCTACATCTGCTTCATTGACTACGCAAAAGCCTTTGACTGTGTGGACCACAGCAAACTATGGCAAGTTCTTAAAGAAATGGGAGTGCCTGACCACCTTATCTACCTCCTGAGAAATCTATATGTGGGACAGGAAGCAACAGTTAGAACTGGATATGGAACAACTGATTGGTTCAAAATTGGGAAAGGAGTACGACAAGGCTGTATATTGTCTCCCTGCTTATTTAACTTATATGCAGAATACATCATGCGAAAGGCTGGACTGGATGAATCCCAAACCGGAATTAAGATTGCCGGAAGAAATATCAACAACCTCAGATATGCAGATGATACCACTCTGATCGCAGAAAGTGAGGAGGAATTAAAGAACCTCTTAATGAGGGTGAAAGAGGAGAGCGCAAAAAATGGTCTGAAGCTCAACATCAAAAAAACTAAGATCATGGCCACTGGCCCCATCACCTCCTGGCAAATAGAAGGGGAAGCTATGGAGGCAGTGACAGATTTTACTTTCTTGGGCTCCATGATCACTGCAGATGGTGAGAGCAGCCACGAAATTAAAAGACACCTGCTTCTTGGGAGGAAAGCGATGACAAACCTAGACAGCATCTTAAAAAGCAGAGACATCACCCTGCCGACAAAGGTCCGCATAGTCAAAGCTATGGTTTTTCCAGTAGTGATGTATGGAAGTGAGAGCTAGACTATAAAGAAGGCTGACCGCCGAAGAATTGGTGCTTTTGAATTGTGGTGCTGGAGGAGACTCTTGAGAGTCCCCTGGACTGCAAGGAGAACAAACCTATCCATTCTGAAGGAAATCAACCCTGAGTGCTCACTGGAAGGACAGTGAGGCTCCAATACTTTGGCCATCTCATGAGAAGAGAAGACTCCCTGGAAAAGACCCTGATGTTGGGAAAGAGTGAAGGCAAGAGAAGAAGGGGACGACAGAGGACGAGATGGTTGGACAGTGTCATCGAAGCTACCAACATGAATTTGACCAAATTCCAGGAAGCAGTGGAAGACAGGAGGGCCTGGCGTGCTCTGGTCCATGGGGCCACGAAGAGTCGGACATGACTTAACAACTAAACAACAAATACATGCTAAAAATTCCAGCTTGTTCCAGGACTACACTATTTGGAACTTTGTCCTGCCAGGTGATACCAAAAATGCGTCGGAGACAGCGCATATGGAACGTGTTCAACTTCCTCTCCTGCCGTGCACAAAGGGTCCAGGACTCACTGCAGTACAGGAGTGTACTCAGGACACAGGCTCTATAGACCTGGATCTTGGTATATGCTGTCAGCTTCTTGTTAAGCCATACTCTCTTTGTGAGTCTAGAGAACATGGTAGCTGATTTGCCAATGCGTATATCCAGCTCGACATCTAATAAATGCACCCTATTTATAAAGCTTATTAAGTACATTGAAATCCTGGACTTGTTTCCTCCAAAGTAAGCCACCCTCAGAAAAGCAGCTATATATAGGAGTGCAAACTTTCAAAGTGTTTACCTACATTTTATACACTGCATAAAGTGTATACACACATTTCACTTATTTGAAATGTAGTGTTGGAAAAGAGTTTTACAGATATCATGACTTATCAGAAAGATAAAGCAAATTAAGTGTGGACTCTCACTAGAAGCTAAAATAACCAAACAAAGGGTATTGTACTACAGTGGCATCATGAGAAGACAAGCTCACTGGAAAAGGCAGCAATGCAGGAAAAAGTGCAGTGCAGTAGGAAAAGAGGAAGACTGCACATGAGATGGATTAACTCAATAAAGAAAACCACAGTCTTTTGTTTGGAAGACCTTTTGTTTGGTGTAGCAGTCAAAGGAAACTTTGGAAGGTTCCTTTTTTCGTGGTTTTATGAAGAGTCTCTCTCACTCACTCACTCACTCTCTCTCTCACACACACACTTTGGAAGGTTCCTTTTTTCATGGTTTTATGAGTCAGTCTCTCACTCTCTCACACACACACTTTGGAAGGTTCCTTTTTTCATGGTTTTATGAGTCAGTCTCTCTCACACTCACTCTCTCTCACACACACACACTTTGGAAGGTTCCTTTTTTCGTGGTTTTATGAAAGAGTCTCTCTCACTCACTCACTCTCTCTCTCTCTCTCTCTCTCTCTCACACACACACACACACACACTTTGGAAGGTTCCTTTTTTCATGGTTTTATGAAAGAGTCTCTCTCACTCACTCACTCACTCTCTCTCTCTCACACACACACACACACTTTGGAAGGTTCCTTTTTTCATGGTTTTATGAGTCAGTCTCTCACTCACTCATTCACTCTCACACACACTTTGGAAGGTTCCTTTTTTCATGGTTTTATGAAAGTCAGTCTCGCACGCACGCACGCACACCCACCTTCCCTCCCTCCCGCCCTAAATTTTCTACAGTCAGTTGCTTCAGCTCACTATGACCCCGTTTCCTCTCATTACATTTTAAAAAGCTTGATGAAATCACCCGTCCCTCTCTCGCACCTTTCTTCCCGCCTTAATTGGAGCCTTCCCTCCTGCCTGCAATCACGTCCGGTGGAAGTAGCAATTCACAAGCCGGATTAACTGCCGGGGGCTCTTCTACAGCAGTGAACAATAAAGCAGCTTTATCTACGATCTTCAAAAGAACTGTTTTACAAGTGCCTGATTTACAACCAAGGAAGGTAGCAGGGATAGGTGGCTTACGATCCTGAGGTTCGGCTGCGGTGGGGGGGGGAGGGGTAGCAATCCGGCGACTTATGGCTCGCGTGCCCAAGGAGAGGTCTCTGCGTGCCAGCTGTGGCACGGCCATAGGTTTGCCATCGCTGGCTTAGAACAATGGTTCCCATCCTTGGGTAAACTAGGTATACTTGGACTGCAATTTCCAGAAATCCTGGGCAGCACAGCTGATGGTGAAGGCTTTTGGGAACTGCAGTCCAGGCACACCCGGGTTACCCAAGTTTGGCAATCACCAGCTTAGAATATTGGGATCATATGCTTGGGAATTCTGATAGGGAAGAAAAGGAGCTACCTAACTGGCAATTTAAAGTTTAAAGTAATAAAACTAAATAGACTTTAGCTGCATGTATTCATTTGCTTTCAGACATTGCAATGAATGATGGTGAGAACAAGAGGAAGAGGGAGATAGGAAACAGTGAATGACATATTTTTCAGAGTCATTCTACTTGCTCCTGTTGAGAAATTTTCCCATTCAATAGTGCTTACTCCCTGTCAAAATGCATACAGGATTGTAGCCAATGTATAAGAAGATATGGCCAAGAAAAAACAAGCTACTGGTCTGCAGTCCACAAATGTATCCCCCAGGGCAGAGTTTATTTTGCACCTGCAAAAGGCAACAACCCTTCTGTCCATTTTAAATTATGTGGAATTGTCCAGAATCCTCCACCATTTTGTAGACTGTTTTCAGATTTTATTCCTTCAACGGCATTGTGATACAAAGTGCCCTGCAGCTCCTCCTGGTGGGTAACTATTTGTACTATTAAAAAACTGAGTAAAGGCTGGTTTAAAAAATATGTACAAGGCTAGCAGAAGCATTTTTGTAGCAAATTCCAGCATTGTGTGTGTGTGTTTGTGTTGCATTTGTGTGCACAGTACAGATAATTAGCTCTACCTAGATAGGGCTACATCCTTGTTGCCATGGAAGTTGCTAAATGTCTCCTGATAATAATCAATTTCCCAGGCTACACATTCAGATTATTTTGCTTAAACAGTGGGAAGTGGTGAGTGATAAAAATTTATGGGAGGAAAGTGATACATCAGTGTTGTGACATAACACACTTGTCTAATGGAAGTAAAAGGAGAGCAACAGGAATTAGGACTACAAGCCTGGGTGACAGTGATGAAAGTAAGGCCAGAGTAAGAATGTCTGTGTTACATATAAGGTAGTGCTTTTGTTATGGTGTTAAACAGACTTCATCAATATTCGGGAGCTTCCAAGAGTCCATCAGAATGAAGGGCAGTGCAGAAGCAATACATATTTCAGTTACAATCAGCACACTTTGTCTCTTCAGAAGGCTATAAAATGACAGAATTTCAATATCTGGATTTAAGAAGATAACGGTGACTTGTTTAATGCCTTTACATCAATGAACTATCAAAGGTTCAGTCAGTTAAATAGGCCACGAGTGCCCTCAAACCTCTCCTTCACACTTGTACTGACAGCACTGTCATCCACTCTGCTGTCTAGGTTGGCTGCCATCATCACCAGACACCAGCATATTCTGGCCGCTCCTTGGCCACCTATGTGAATAATGCCTCAGAGCCAAGGCAGGTGGCCAAGGGATAGAGGAAAAAAAGCAGTTGGCCACCCCTCCCCATAATTCCTTGGTTTGAGGACACTTGAACCTAAGGCATTAATAACATAGCTGACCAAGGGATAGCTGATGGTGCTGGGAGGGAAAGCACCACCATTTATTCGGGATTCACAGATGTTCTGAGAAAAACATTCCCTTTTAATTTTAATCTGGGAGGGCAGAATTGTAGTCAAAGAGTGGATGCACATTTGGTGTAGATGCTTTCCATCTTTCACTGTTAGCTGCTACTTCTCTCTATGTCACTGGGTACAATGACTGGTAGGTGACTGATTTTATCAACAGGAGTTAGCTTGAGACATCTGGTAATGATTCTACAGCTTTTGTTGAGTGCTATATCTACCTGTTTTGCATGCAGTGACTAGACCGGGCTGGCTCCAAGTAGCATAGAGCTAGAACTGTAGTTCTTACCCTGTTTCTTATGGGTCAGTGTGCAATCCAAATTAATACCTAGGCTTGGGGAGGGGGCAAAAAAATGATCCAGTTGGATGCCCTTCCAGCTAACCTGAAATTTCCACAATGCCTGCTTGTTTCCCAGATGGAAGGCAGATATTTGAGTCTTGGTAGGGTTGGATTTATGTTCATTTCCATCATAATATGCAGCAAGCTCTTCTCATGTATCTGATATATTATTTTTCATATCAGAGACCTTTCTACCATCGGAAAGACATTTGACTGACAAACAAGTCTGATATCATCAGCATAAATAAAACTTTCGGTGTCTCGAGATAGTGGTTGGTTGTTGGTGTAGATGTTAAACAAAATGGGAACAAGTACACTGCCCTGAGGTGGAACGTTCTTTTGAGTCCTCCATTGGCTGTGTTGCCCTTAAAAGGTAATGAAAAATCTGCAATGTTGGAAAGAGGTTGCTATTATTTTAGTTAGTTTATAATCCTTAGTAAAACTATGGAATTTTTGCAATAGTACTTGATGTTATCATAAACAGTGTCGTAAGATCAACAAAGGCTATCCCTGTGATCTAACTAGTTCAAAGTCACCCTCAATATGTTGAATTAAAATTAGGATTTGTGCTAAATCTAAAGCCAACTGGTTGTGGGATAAGCCCGGTGCCGGTCCATGGGCTTGCCGGAACTGGGCAGCAGATACGGATTGCCACCCCCCTGCACGCATGCGGGGGGGTGTCACGCTTGCGGTGGGCATGTAACGCTCACGGGGGGTGCGTCGCGCTCATGGGGGGCATGTCACGCTCGTGTGGTGGGCGTGTCATGCCTGCGGTGGGCGTGTCACACTCGCACGCATGCGCTCGAGCACGACACTCCCACCACATGCACGACATGCCCACCGTGCGAGCGTGACATGCCCACCGCATGAGCGCGGGGGTGCCCCCGCCCCCCGCGCATGGAGCTCACTCCCCCCAGCCGGTCCACGGCCCCAAAAAGGTTGGGGACCGCTGCTTTAGATGGTCAAAAGTAATTCCTTCCAGGACCTTGTTAAGGTGACAAAGTAGTGAGATTGGCCTGCAGTTTGTTTTTGTTGGTCCTTTAGGTAAAGGTAAAGGTTCCCATTGACATTTAGTCCAGTCGTGTCCGACTCTAGGGCGCGGTGCTCATCCCCGTTTCCAAGCCGTAGAGCCAGCGTTTGTCCGAAGACAGTTTCCGTGGTAACGTGGCCAGTGCGAGTAGACACAGAACGCCGTTACTTTCCCACCGAGGTGATACCTATTTATCTACTCGCATTTGCATGCTTTCGAACTGCTAGGTTGGCAGGAGCTGGGACAAGTGACGGGAGCTCATTCCGTCACGTGGATTCGATCTTACGACTGCTGGTCTTCTGACCTTGCAGCACAGAGGCTTCTGCGGTTTGTTGGTCCTTTACCAGGTTTCAAATAGCAATTACTCATGCCCTTCTCTAAGACTATTATTAAATATTAAGTATTATTAAATAGTTCCAGAAAAACATCTACTTCTGCTTCATTGACTACGCAAAAGCCTTTGACTGTGTGGACCACAGCAAACTATGGCAAGTTCTTAAAGAAATGGGAGTGCCTGACCACCTAATCCATCTCCTGAGAAATCTATATGTGGGACAGGAAGCAACAGTTAGAACTGGATATGGAACAACTGATTGGTTCAAAATTGGGAAAGGAGTACGACAAGGCTGTATATTGTCCCCCTGCTTATTTAATTTATATGCAGAATACATCATGCAAAAGGCTGGACTGGATGAATCCCAAACCGGAATTAAGATTGCCGGAAGAAATATCAACAACCTCAGATATGCAGATGATACCACTCTGATGGCAGAAAGTGAGGAGGAATTAAAGAACCTCTTAGTGAGGATGAAAGAGGAGAGCGCAAAACATGGTCTGAAGCTCAACATCAAAAAAACTAAGATCATGGCCACTGGCCCCATCACCTCCTGGAAAATAGAAGGGGAAGATATGGAGGCAGTGAAAGAGTTTACCTTCTTGGGCTCCATGATCACTGCAGATGGTGACAGCAGCCACGAAATTAAAAGACACCTGCTTCTTGGGAGGAAAGCGATGACAAACCTAGACAGCATCTTAAAAAGCAGAGACATCACCTTGCCAACAAAGGTCTGCATAGTCAAAGCTATGGTTTTTCCAGTAGCGATGTATGGAAGTGACAGCTGGACCATAAAGAAGGCTGACTGCCGAAGAATTGATGCTTTTGAATTGTGGTGCTGGAGGAGACTCTTGAGAGTCCCCTGGACTGCAAGGAGATTAAACCTATCCATTCTGAAGGAAATCAACCCTGAGTGCTCACTGGAAGGACAGATCCTGAAGCTGAGGCTCCAATACTTTGGCCATCTCATGAGAAGAGAAGACTCCCTGGAAAAGACCCTGATGTTGGGAAAGTGTGAGGGCAAGAGGAGAAGGGGACGACAGAGGACAAGATGGTTGGACAGTGTTATCGAAGCTACCAACATGAATTTGACCCAACTCCGGGAGGCAGTGGAAGACAGGAGGGCCTGGCATGCTCTGGTCCATGGGGTCACGAAGAGTCGGACACGACTAAACGACTAAACAACAACAACAATATTATTAAATATTTGGATTTAACAAACTAAGATGCCACTTCTTTGTTATGGTTTATCTGTCCTACACAGATGTCATCCAGGTCTGCTGCCTTGTTATGTTTTTCCAATTCATTTAAGTTGAATGGTCTTGTAAAGTCATTAGTTTCCAGTTGCTTGTTTTTTTTGAGTTGAAGGTCCACTTTCCTATTGCAATGTTCCAGTCGGCCATTAAAGGGTCACTGTTAAGCTGCTTTAATAATCTCCAGACCTTTTGACTATATCTTGATATATTACATATTTCTTCCGCGAGTTTTATCCGATTAGTTCTTTTTGTTTCGGAGATGGGAGAAATTAACTGCTGCTTAGCCAAAATGGTTTCATTTGTCAAATGATTTTTTTTTCAAATATTGAAAAATAATTATTCATCTGGGTGACTCTTTCCAATTTTAGCCTTGGAAGCAGTTGATTGTGCATCCTCGGAATCTGGACAGTTGGAATTATGTTTTCATTGCCTCAATCAGCTAGTCATAGGCCTCCGAAACTGGACAAATGTCTAATATGATCCAATGTTTTACCGATCTTTTGCCAATTGGATTTTTAAAAATTATCATCTCCTGTAGAATGATACTATTGACAGTTGAACCGCCACCAAGAGCTGGCACATTATGGGCTGGTGCTGTGTGTTTGGAATTGGAGCACAGACTGACTTCACACACTGTTGGGCTATAGTTCACTAGCAAGTATCCAGGTTACAGTCACATTGCCATCTTAGAACATAAGAACATAAGAAGAGCCCTGCTGGATCAGGCCATCTTCTGATCTTTTACTTTTGGTGGCTGCATGCAGCCACTGTGAAAGTCAGATGCATCCAATGGTATTCGCACCACTTCATGTTGGTGCTTTGGGAGTGCAAACCCCAATTGACAGGTGCTGTCATTGCCCAGAGGATGCCTGAATGTGTTCATGTTCCTTGGGGATGCTCCTTCCATGTCCCCCATTGTAGCTAAAATGATTGCTTCCATGTTGGGAGGTACTATACAGATGAATACCAGAGGTTGAGCATATAGCTATCTCCATTCTGTACTGGGGCATTATAGACTCTTTGTTCTAATTCAGAAATGCTGTGTTTATTATTCTTTCTTGCCATGTTGCTTGCAGCATGAATACAAACTCTGGGCCATGCTTCAATCTTCTCACTCTTGTCTGAACACGCAAATATAAATGAGCTCATGAGAATCTGAATCACAAATCTGATCTTTCTGAGCCACAAGCTGTGGGGACTATCATATGAATCTCAGATTTTGATCTGGCAGTCTTGAAAGGGAATAATCAAGATGATGAAAGGGAAACATCCTACTGGGGACAGAGTTCAAATATGCTGCAATGCTAGGCTGAGAGGAGCCTTTCAATTACTTTCCACACATGTAATTAGGTCTTTTTAATACAGCACTCCCTGATCAATGCTGTTACTGCACAATGTGCACAAAATGTAGAAAATAAACTTCAGATCTGCTGTACAAAAATAGAGCTGTTTTGGGGACAATTTACAGACATAAATATTTAAATTACAGCACAGTGAGATGTCTTAAACTGAAATTTCTGTCACTTAGCATCAGTCTTGGTAAAATAATACTTAACACTTACTGCTATGATAGAAGGAGTCAGACAGTGCAGCCCTATACAGACTTCTTTATTCGGAAGTAATTTCCTTTGAGCTCATTGACATTTATTGCCAGGTAAGCATGTATACAATTATAGTAGCATGTCTCACTGAATACAGAAGTGCTCCAAATAAATATGCACAGGGTTGCACTGTGTCACACAAACTCTATATGATGGCAAATGTGTATCTTCAAAGGTAGGTCTACTTCAATTGCACATCAAATATGTCTTTCAGGGGTTCCAATTTAAAGAGAAAAAAGGGTATAATAGTAAAGACGATAAATCTACTACCTCTTTTCCATTATCTACCACATACATTTCTCTACTTAGGTTTACTTTTAAAATGAAGCCCAGCTAAGGGAAGAGTGACATTAAGGGATGACTGTGAAGAAGCAAACCATGAGCAGATATTGTTTGCCATGTGGCCCTTTCACTATTTAAACAACCCCTGCTCTCCTGCTCACTTTTATAGCTCAGTAAGAGAAACCCAGGACGTGGTGGCGCTGCGGGTTAAACCGCAGAAGCCTCTGTGCTGCAGGGTCAGAAGACCAGCAGTCGTAAGATCAAATCCACGCGACGGAGTGAGCTCCCGTCGCTTGTCCCAGCTCCTGCCAACCTAGCAGTTCAAAAGCATGTAAAAATGCGAGTAGATAAATAGGTACCACCTCGGTGGGAAGGTAACAGCGTTCCGTGTCTAGTCGCGCTGGCCACGTGACCACGGAAACTGTCTTCGGACAAACACTGGCTCTATGGCTTGGAAACGGGGATGAGCACCGCGCCCCAGAGTCGGACACGACTGGACTAAATGTCAAGGGGAACCTTTACCTTTACCTAAGAGAAACCCATGCTTTCACATGTTTACTCTTAAGGCACATTCAATAAATATTTTTTGGTTTACCCATTTTCTAGAAAGTTCTGGGCCCAGGATGTTCAAGCATCAAACTAGATGATATGCTTATTATGTTCAAATGTTTGCAGAAAAGGTTTTCTCTGTAGCAGTTCCTCGGTTTTTGGAACTCTCTCTGCCTTCATCTGGACTGAGCCATTAAGACTGGGGATGGAGAATGTATGTCCCGAGACGTTAATTCCCACCACCATCCTTCACCTTTGGTTCCCATTTCTGAAATAAACAATATTGAGTCAATATTGGACAACCAGTGTGAGCTGGCATAAAGCAGACACCTGGGTCTGAGGTATCCCCTTTAACTATCTATCAAAAAATGCAGCTGCCCATGTCTAGCAAACCTAGAGCAAAGGAATTATGTACACCCTCTGAGTCAAAACCTGATGCCAGCATACTGTACTCTTTCACATATAGCATTTGTTCCCTTTAAGTTCCCCATTAAACACAGATCGCAGTGAAAATTGTCTCCACATGTAGATGACACTTCACTTCCCTTATTTCACATATACCGTTATTTTTTTTCAATACCTTTATACCTTCAATTCCTTTATTTTCTTAGTTTCCTCAGTTTTTATCCCTTCCCAAGCCACCGGCTTATTTTTTATTACCTCTTGTGTTTTAGAAGTGATATTTAGAGTCCCTTCACAATCTTTGGCTTGTTCCCTCCCCTTCCGCCTCGCTTTTTAGTATCCCAACACTAGTCTTTCCTCCAAAAGTGGGGAGTATTGCTATGGATGTGTGTGACTGCTATGGCACTTCCACAGTCCATTAAAAAGTATGAGATCAGTTAGAGAATGAAACAGGAAGAAGTGACAGAAGCAGAAGAAATAAGGTCCTTTTGATTCCCCTCTGTGATTTTCTGTAAGAGTAGTGGCATGTTCAGGAAGCAGCAACTACCTCCTCCATTTTCTCTAAATTCACTTGCCCCTTTACCTCATTATCTGCATAACTGGTAATCTTATTATCTTTTGTCTTTTATTTTCTCTTATATTTTGTTTCCAACTCCAGCATTGGGATGGATATCAGATTCTGGATATGGATCCTGGTAACTCCCATGTTCTCTACTACAAAGCAGATTGAGAGTGGAGGCAAAACAAATGCCCTGTCTGAAAGAGTTCTGGCTCTTCATATCTCTGGTCTCCATTTTGGAACTAAAATTTCAAATTCTGTGACAACATCCAGCAATGATTGTTTTGGAATTTTCTGATTCTCCTCACCTGAAGCTCTGCAGTCCCCAGCCTGATGAATATCTTGGGGGACTCAAAATCTTGACTTCTGAGAATGTTTTAGTAGTCCAAAAAGATATTACCCAACCATTATTTTTAATTGTATTCATACACCACATGGTGATTGTTATTTTGTTCCGTTTGATTTGGTTTGGCTTATGCTTAAGACTGCCAGTTTTCTGGCACATTGGTTGCCATGCAATACATCTACAAATGTTTGATGATCCTAAGTAAACATCAACATTGATTATCTAACCATATGCAGGAGTCGGTATATCAAGAACACTACTGTTTATTGTACTTTTGTTTATTTAATCAATTTATTCACTACCTTTCAAGACTAGTATTACCACAAGATCTAACATCATAGAAACAATAATGATTTTAAAATTAATAATACACAATGCTATTAATGAAATCACATTCAGTATAAACAGTAAGGAATATTTGCATCAAGTTCACATGCAGTTCAGTTCATGTCCAAATAGACTTTCTTACTAAATCATACAAAATCTCATTACTGGTTCATTTATGCAATTTATCTCTTGTAGCCCCATCACATAGTTAGGACTTACATTTGTGAGAAAGAATGATCATAAATGTAACATCACAGTCATAATCTCCTTATCACCTCATGCAATGCTTCACAGATGTTATTTTACATACACTGCAGCAGGTTGTCTAATAGTAAGCAATTATGTATATGTATAAACCATAACGTGGTGGCGCTGCAGGTTAAACCGCAGAAGCCTCTGTGCTGCAAGGTCGGAAGACCAGCAGTCGTAAGATCGAATCCACACAACGGAGTGAGCTCCCGTCACTTGTCCCAGCTCCTGCCAACCTAGCAGTTCGAAAGCATGTAAATGCGAGTAGATAAATAGGTACCACCTCGGTGGGAAGGTAACGGCGTTCCGTGTCTAGTCGCGCTGGCCACGTGACCACGGAAACTGTCTACGGACAAACACTGGCTCTACGGCTTGGAGACGGGGATGAGCACCGCGCCCTAGAGTCGGACACGACTGGACTAAATGTCAAGGGGAACCTTTACCTTTTACAAACCATAATCCCATATAAACCAAATTAGTATTGTGGAACTCGACATTTGTTAAGCACTCAGTTATAAAATCTACACACCACCGAGATGTTTTCCACTACAAACGTTTTGGTGTTTTTTAAAAAAAAATCTGATTAAGTACAGCATATGATTTGATATGGCAGATTACTCATGGCAGGTTTTTTTTTTTAAAGCAATGGTTTAGTTTACTTACCTTTGCAGGACCCATTATTTTAGGGAAAGTATAAGTTGAGCACCCTTCAGCCAAGTTGGCTGAAAGGGGTCTGAAACACTGCCTGCATTGCAATTCAAAGAAAAACATGGCATTAAAAAAATGGTTGTGGGATTTGGTTATGCATGTTACACATAAATAAGAATGTTTGGCTGTAATCCTGTAAATACCTGCACAGTCCCATTGAATTCAATAGGATTTAGGAAACAGTGTGTTGTAATGGATACAGTATTGAATTAGGACTCAGAAGACAGGTCTACACTTGTGGATCTGCAGAGTCTGGTTTTTGGTTTTTAAAAACTCTTCTGGGTGGGTTTTGCAGGGCTGGGGGGGGCTTATGTTTCTGTGATGTGTTGTTGTTTGTTTTTTGGTGATTTTTTTTTTGCAGTCCCAGCGTGGGGCTTGTTGTTTATTTTTTGTTTATTTTTTGCGGGGTATTTTTTTTTTTTGGCCGGAACGGATTAATCGCGTTCCCATGCATTCCTATGGGAATGCATGCTTCGACTTACGACCATTTCGACTTACGTTCCATCTTCTGGAACGGATTATGGTCGTACGTCGAGGCACCACTGTAGTTCTGTTTTACTCCTCAATATACTACATCACATCCAATCTGACCCACTTTATGTATGTGGGAGAGTCCACATGTCAATGAAAGACCATACCGGACTGGCACACAAATGTCTCAAGATTTGGTATCTCCAGTTTAAAAAAATCTTAGGTAGCATGGTTGGCATATAGTTCCAGAGTTGCTGTTGGAGAAGACAATACTGGGGTTCAATGCAGCAATGATCTTATTTGTGAGAAAACAGTCCCATATGTTCACAATTTCTTCTGTGAAAGCTAAATGATTGTAAGTATACAGAAACTAAGTGAAAAATTTCAGATCTTGTCCAAGTCTGTTTTTCTCTCTCTCCAATCTGGTTGGATGAGTTAGATGTCTGGCTGCAGAGCCAGAGGTTGTGAGTTCAGTTCTCCACTGTGTCTCCTTGGAAAAGAGCCAGCCTGTGTGGCCTTGGGCAAGCCACTCAGACTCAGGACATCTCCAGAAGAGAGGAACAGTGAAGCATTTCTGAGTACTCTCTACCTAGAAAACCTTGAAAAGGGTCATCATAAGTCAGAATTGTCTTGACAGCACACAGTTATTATTATTATTATTAAGAACACGATACAGTCAGAAGGTATGTATGATATAAAGAAATGAGACAAGTTACTTTTCTGGACTACAATCCCAGAAATATAATCCCAGAATACTCATTCAAAGATGACCCCTGTCCTTACTGGCTGCAGTATTCTGAAAGTTGTAGTTTAAAAAGTAACTTTTCCCATTTCTGGCATATTATATGTCTTCAGACAACACAGTTTCAGATAGGTACTCTTTTTTAAAAGTTCTCTGTGATCCCTTGGAAGAAGGGATTCTGGAGGTTTTTCTTTTTCTTTTTTAAAGATTCCAATTTTGGATTGAGGGAGAAGAGAAACATACAAAGGCTACTACTGAAGCATTGCATTAAAGCTCCTCACAAATGAATCCAGATCATTTTGACAGCTTATGATGTTCTTTGCTCCCTGAGTCCTTTGCCATTTTTGAACATTTATCCCCAGGAAGTAAGAAAACATCTCATAGTTTTGAGAAGTGAGCATGTTATATACATGGAAAGAAACACTAAGCTACTGTCTGACCCCAAAGTGTAATCACTGAGCTGCGTACCACAGAGGAATTGATCCTTCAAGGGCTGTGACTGTTGCCTATACTTTTCAAAAACAATGTGGCAGTATGAAATTGAAATTTCTCGCCTTCTGTACATTCTAATAAGTGCCTTTAAAATGTTGTTTTCTGTTTCCGCATTCTTTGGTGACATTGCTTTATTCATTCATAATTTATAATAGGGGAGGAAATGGACATCTCAATGAGGCGAACTGTAATAAATTAAGACTTGTTTTTCAGATGTTTAATACACCATGGACTCTTATAATTCTTTGTGCATGGCATATTTTAGAGAAAAATAGCTCCCTTGTAATGGCTGTATATTGTTAAGAAAAATACAACACAATACACACATAACCCACATATTTCTCTGTAAACTTATACTGGAGGTGTCTTGTTTCAGTTTAAATTTGAATTGAACATTGTATAATTTCGTCTTGGATATTAATCCAATTATCCAAATATAAAGCAATTCCATGCCAGCAGTTCTTTTCTGATTCACAATTAATAACATGGTTATTTAAGAAAAGACAGACACAGGCCCAAGACTAGGAGTCTTAAGACTTGGCTGGGTTCATATGTTTATGGTAAAAGGGATGGCATATGCCTCTGTGCATGTGTAAAGTATATTTCTACTACACTTGAAAAACTGCAAATGCACACTGAGACAAAAGCTTTTCATGTCAGAGAGTACCATTTTCAAGCATCTTTCAGCCTCACTGTTTTTTTTTTCCATAATGTGCTCATGACTCACCTTGTCTGAAGCATACACAATGTCAAACAGGCCAAGAAGAGTGACAGAAACACCAATGGCAGGGCCATTTACCACTGCTACCAGTGGTTTAGGAAAGTCAATAAAATGACTCACAAAGTGCCTAAAGGGAGAGAGAGAACATCAATTTTTTTAAAATGATGAAGTGAAATACTAAAGCTATGCTGGATCAGAGTCCCAAAAAATGTAATGGTCGATAAGTATTCAGCAAGCTATTTCCTTCTTATAGTTTCTACACCATGCTGTCTGTCTAAAATATCCTTTATAGAAGTTCACAATATGAGTCCCTTTTTCTTGCTGAATGGTCAGACTAGGCAATATGTTCATTACCTTTTATAGATACGATTTCCCTATCTGTTAGTCAAGCACGTGTTTTTCATCACTTGTTATCTTTCATTTAGAATGCTTTGTTTTCTAATTTGTCATTGGGAGATGAATACAGACTCAATTTGCAAGTATTTCTGAGGAAGTGTCATTGTGGGAAGGAAAATGGGTTTACTGTAATAAATACACATTCCATTAATATCCAATTTCATCTTAAGTTTGCATATAACGTAGATAGATAAAGCCAGCAACACAAGAGGCACATCACACAACCAAACTGCCACCACACTCTCTCTTAGTTCTGAACATGATGCATTTTTGAGTTGGGCTGAGCACCAGGAAATTCTGATGGGTACTCTTGAGTGTCATTTTTCAGGATATGGGTTTGTTACAGATTCAAAATGCCTGCTTCCCCTCTCCTGCGTGTTCTGATTGGCTGCTGAGAGCAGCCCACACAATAATATTGGCTGAAATAAATTCTCAGGTGATTTGATAGACAAGGGTGAAAGAAATGGTACACCAAAGGTAAAGGTAAAGGTTCCCCTTGACAATTTGTCCAGTCGTGTTCGACTCTAGGGGGCGGTGCTCATCCCCGTTTCCAAGCCATAGAGCCAGCGTTTGTCCGAAGACAATCTTCCGTGGTCACATGGCCAGTGCGACTTAGACACGGAACGCTGTTACCTTCCCACCGAGGTGGTCCCTATTTATCTACTCGCATTTGCATGCTTTCGAACCGCTAGGTTGGCGGGAGCTGGGACAAGCGACGGGCGCTCACTCCGTCGCGTGGATTCGATCTTACAGCTGCAGATCTATAGATCTTACAGCACAGAGGCTTCTGCGGCTTAACCCGCAGCGCCACCACGTCCCTTGGTACACCAAAGAGGGAACACTAAAGAAGCATAACACTTTTGTGTTACCTCACCCCCCTTTTTTAACACACATCATTCATGTGTTAGAGGCTGTCTTTTGGGAACTGACAGAAGAGCATGAAACGTGAAAGGCCCATGCCCAGAACAGACTTCCTTAGTGTGCAGCGCAGGCTGTCTAGGGGAAAAGCCTGAAAATTCCCCAAGCAGCTGCTCTGGAGGGGACCAAGAAGGCCTACCTGGGAAGAAGACTGCCAGTTCTCCATGCAAACTGTAGAGCTTGCACAAACACTGAGTTAGATGCACCAACATTCTGATTCAGTATAAGGCAACTCCCTGTGTTTTGGGGAGCTTTTACAGAATTGTTATTAAGAGCTAACAATTGCACATACACAGGCAAAGCATCCTAGGCCATTGCTGTCTCCTTTTTTCCCCAGGAGGCCTGTATATTGCAAGTGGCCTTTGAATCACAATTAATTTCCACAACAGCGTTTGATGCACTACATTCTACACCTAAATAAGTCCTAAAGGAGTTCATGGCATTGCTTATCTTTACCTGTAAGTGCTGTAAGATTTAACATTGAGAATATATGTATATATTTCTGCTTACTTCAGCCACATGCCATCATTTTTCAGTATCTCAGATACATTTTCAGAAAAGTTAGTAAGGTCGTTTCCACTACAGTAGTAATCACCACTCCCTAGGATACAAAATCCAACAATAGTAAACATCTAAAAATCTAAAAATATTATTTTTTAAAATGTAGTTTTTTACACATGGCTTCTCTATTTTGGCTTTATTTTTGTAAAATAAATAATGACACGGTGTAATATGTCATGTGTTGTTGTTCATATGAGATTGCATTTATCTAATTTTCAGACCTGCTAAAGACCAGATGATTTTTATTATGTCCTGATATGTAAAACCATAGACTTCAAAGAGTGTGTATTTTCTTTTTCACATGACTGTATGCATGCCAATTTGCTAATTTATGTCCCGTACTAGTGCTAAGTACAGTACATACACCTTCACTGAGGGTCCAAACAAAGTTCTGGGCATCAGAGTTTGGTAATGTTTTGGCAAATTTGTATGCATTACAAGGTCTTCCACCTGTTAAATGTTAATGCCGCTTTTCTTCATGGGGACCCACAATGTGCTTGTGCATTAAGGAAATTCAGTGACTATGGCACTTTTATCACTCTAAAGCACTAGAATATTTTAAGAAAACCTGCAATAAAATTCTGTTGGAGATATGGCATTCTTAAAACTACACTTTATCATATATTTTGCCCTAAAATCACAGAGTGAAGGAAATCTGCTGTGAGAGAAAATCAAAAGCATGACAGATTATTATTTATCTCTGTAACATGTGGTTATCTTGTAATGTTAATCTCTGTAACATATGGTTATTTTATCTCAAGTCAACCAAAGATTCTAAGACTTCGAAACGACTGCCCATTTCTTGATTATCGCCTATGTGGGCATGGATATCCATTATGTTTTCTGTCCCATCAATACCAGAACCATAGAAAAACTCTTCTTGGTGGCTGGCTGCTCCCAAGTTCTGGAACCCATCACTCAGGAAGGCCTGTCTAGCGATCTCTGACCCTCCCTGGCAGGCAAAGACAAATGACAAGCCCATTAACAAACTTCTTATGGCAACAGCAAATATCTTCCATCTGGTTTAATTGATTGGTTTATGGATGTATTTTACTTGCCTTGTTCTTCTGGGTTTTTTAAAAATTGTCTTATTGTGTTTATTTTGTTTATTTTAACTGCCTTAAGCATTATTTCTTGGAAATGTGGGGTACAAATTTAACAAACAACTAAATAAAGCAAAAGCAAAATAAAAGGTGTAACAACTTTACATTGCATTTACATCAAAGCACATCTGTTAACTTGCAGCGTCAGAAATACTGTATGTCCCATGATTTAAGCTTTACCCCAAAGCAAATGGCTTTTTCTTTTGGGTAAAGCTTGCAGCCACAATGATACTATGCTAAATCAAGACTTGCAGCTTTGTCTTATTTGTAACTTCTCTTTTCCTTTCCATCATCATCCGTATCCTCATTCTCATTATTAGAGTTACAGATAACTTGATATCCTAAAGGAACTCTGATACAGTAGAAATGTGCAGTCAATATGTGGCAACTAGCTTCCCATTTACAACTTGCCTCCTCTCCCCTCAGAACCATCTAGGGCAGTGACGGTGAACCTTTTTGGGCCCGAGTGCCCAAACTGAAAAACAACAACAACAACCCAGCGGGCGGCGGGCAACGGTGGAAGTGGCGGCGGAAGGGGGAATCCCGGGCATGGAGGTGCCTCGAGACCCCACTCCGGATCCGCTGCAAGCACCAGCTGCTCCAGATCCTGGCCTGCCGCCTGTCGGGGTGCCAGCACTGTGGCTGCAGCCGCCTCCTCAGGTTTGGCTGCACAGGGGGAGGGGAGTAGTGATACGGCGACTTATGGCTTGCGTGCCCGCAGAAAGGGCTCTGCGTGCCAGCCGTGGCACACGTGCCATAGGTTCGCCATCGCTGATCTAGGGGGTTTCTACATCTCACTCCTTAGGTTTATAACCAAAGATCAGGCATCCTGAATCCCTGGGCCATAAAGAAACTTCTGCAGCTGAGGAGCGTTCAGAAGGTGAACCACTTGCTGGCACCCTTCCCCCACCACAAAACTGAAAATGTGCTTTTTACAAAGAGATGAAAGAGCAAAATATAGATGAGAAGTCATATCCTAGATTTCAGGCTCTCAAGAGTAGTCACAAGTGAGTAGATTTCACGAGACAAGAGGACATCCACTTTTCTGTCTGCCAGGTGGATAATCTTTGCCATGCTTTCCACCCACAGGAGATAATGTTTGCCCTCTGTTAATAACACTCCTCTCAGAACTTCCATGAGATTAAATACCTGTTATAACAGTTAAGGTGGATTCATCTTTGGCTGCTGTTTCAAGCGCTTGCATAATTTCTCTGTACATCTGTCCAAAAGAAGGAAGGTGTGTGTGGAAAAGAGCATTTAACCAATAGATAGAATAAAAGTTGAGGAACTCCCTCCCTTGGTACTATACCGGGTCAAATTACATACCTATTCATTATGTTTTAGACAGGCAATAAACACTATATTGTTCCATCAAACCTTTAATGGTTACTAATGCTGCTTTCTAATTTTGTTGTAATTAACGTTTTGACTATTATTACCATTTTTCTGCTATGATGTATTGGTTGTATTTAGTTTTACTGTTGCTTCTATCTTCTGCCTTCTTCCCATTCTTGCTGATAATCATTATTGGCTTTACACCTCCAATAGGAGAGTGTCAGCCATTTGTACCTTTTGCTATTGGCTTGGGGGAGCTGTTTTTGGTAGGTATGTCATTTTCCCACACTACTCCAGTGAGTCTGAATATGGAATCACGTGGTTCCTACCCACCTGGTTACTACCAAGAGAGGAAGAACATGCCTATGATTCCTGTCTTCAGACATTTAGAAGAACACATGGGAATGTAACTTTTTAAAACGGCTTCCATCGAAATGCAATCTTAGGGAATGGTTACATTATGAAAATAAATCAGGAGATGGATCAGGGTTTTTAAAATTGGGTTAAAGTCATGTGGTAGTCACATGGTACTTGGGTCAATGTGTGTTTCTTCTTTAAATCTATTTTAAAGCTGTGTTGTACATTGGTTGAGAGGGCTAGATGGACTTTTAAAATAATTGCAGCTGAAGCTTTGTCCTGTGCACACCCACCGTCGCACTGGCCACTCACTGCTGCTGTTGTGGTGTTATTTTTAATTTTTTTTTTATTTCTTTCAAATTGACATATCGATATCTTAGTATTACAGATGGAAAAACACCCCAATGGTTTCCTGCAGCCCTTGAAAGCCAGACAGAGGCTCCTCTTTCAGTAAATTTTTAAAGTGACAGCAGCCTTCTCTTGAGAGAGGACGCCCAGGGGAGACAGACACAGACACACAGACACACACAGGGGAGCAAAAGCAGGAGACATTGACAAAGCCCTGTAGCTTCTGGGCTTGTAAAGGAGGGAACACGTTCCCCTCGTGCTGGCTGCCTTTTTAAAATGTCTTTCAAACTAGGATATAACTATCTCAATATAACAGACAGAAAAATAAAACAGGTCAGGCTGCAGCTCAAAACAGGCACACAGGCACAGACACACACAGAGGGAAGCCCAGTGGAAAAGGAGAGGGAAGGGGCAGCAGGGTCTGGCAAGAGGAAAGCACACCAGTGAGTGGTGAGATTGGTAAATCCCACAGACACAATTTACACTGACAGAGGCATTCTCATATGCTAAAACGATTCAAACTAAATTGATTTCACAAGCTAGTTAAAATAAACAAATGTCTTGCTGCCCAATAAAAGACCTCAATTTCTGACCAAAAAACTGACTTCCCGAGGGGAAAAAATAAGCTTCTATATGCATTGTGTAGTCATCTGTTAAAAATATCAATTTAAAACATGCTAAACCCAATTTATATGTTTTTTCCTAGTGTAACCACATTCTTAGACATGATAAGGAAAGTGAACATAATCCAAAATGTATCTAAAATGAGCACAAGGAGGAACACTGTGAGCTTCAGCAAATAAAAATATTTAACAATGAAGACATTGCAGCCCTTCTGGATCTTCTATTTTAGTACGTTTTCACTTCCTATGAGGCTACCCAGTGTTTTAACACCAAAATTAGTGTTGTTTGAGAGGATCCGAGCAGATCTTAGACCACTGATACATCTAACCTAATTGTGTTGATCAAGATTTGCAGCAGCTATTCAGTGTTTCAGGCAGTACTCTCTCCTAACCCTGCCTTCCAATGGCAGTGTTTGAACTTGGAATATTCTGCATATAAAAGTATGTGCTCCACTAGGGAGTTAGGGACTCTTCCCTTTGTTCTACCTTCATGGTTCAAATGTCTTAGACCTCCGCAAGACATATTCCACCATTGCACTGTGTTGTGAAGGTGGCCCTACCAGCGAAGCATAAGCTCTGGCACATTCCATCAGGCTAGTCTGGCTTCAGGTACAGCCTCGAAAGCAGATAGTGTGTGTCTGTCATCCAAGAACCGCTCTAGTTAAGTAAGGGGAGCCTTGGTCACCAGAAAGATAGACAGCAAATTGCAATAAATTAGCCATAAGAAACTACAAATTAAATATTTGTGATCTATACAGATAGAAGGACTACCTTCTATCATGTCTTAAGAAATTCAAAGTAAACTAATTGTGCATTGATATGTAGAATACTGGTGTTAATACTGCCCAGCATTTATACTGGGTGTTTATATCCAAGTTTTACCAGTTCATTCTGGGACATTATTTTCAAAACTGACACAACCTTAATACATCAGGATTCATTACACTGTTATAAACATTATAACTCAAGAGCATATACTCGTGAAACAGTAATGGAAATAGTCTGACCCATACCAAATCCACCCTACTTATTGCCTTTGCAATCTAAAGAGCTGAACTTTACACAGATGTTGCCTCATCTGTGCAGCTTGTACAAGAAAGTGATTAATCTTCCATGATATTTGTCACAATTATCCAACATAATCAACAGCTTATTTGCTCACTCTAGAAACTGCATCATAGACAAAAACAAAGGAATTTTAGAAATCTGATATACATCTCCCTAATCGTCTGTGAATCTGAATCAGTCAAGAATGCTTATTTTAAAAACATGAATGATCAGGTCCATTAAACATAATTTGGGGAGTATGGAATAGCCCATGAATTGTCATTTCAAGCAGTAATTGATAATCAGCCAATAGTTAACCAATGTAAAGCCACAATTATAAAATGGTACACAAAATTTTACTCAATTAAATTCTGAAATGACCCCTTATTGGAATTACTCTCAGATTCTGTGCAGTTTTGAAATTAATGTGCCTTTAAGTGCATACAAAATTGTGTAACTAAAAGATTGTGTACATTACACATAAAACTTCTTTTAAGATATCCTTTTTAAGGAAGCAGATTTTACACCACTTAAAGGTGGGGTTTATTTCTCAGAGGTCCAACCTATACCTAATTTGGATTCTGCTGTTAAATATTCTCTCTCTCTCTCTCTCTCTCTCTCCTCCCTAGCACAGCATCAGCATCTAAAATTCTCTCCACCTATCACTTCCATGTTTTTAATTATCTTTTGGTTGGTCTAACAAAGGTATTGTATGAATACTTTTCTGCAAGTGAAAGCAGTCTGGGGGTTTAGCAGAGGAATTGTAATGTAATAACCCTAAACCTCAAGTCTGGAGAGGAGACAAAATATTCACTGCAAATATTTGGTCTTGTTTCAGCAAAGAATCTGGTCCTCTGACTTCTCCTTTTGTAGGGTTATAGCACAATCCATATGCTTTCCCAATGCCATAAATGCCCTTCCTTGTTTTATAGTTGGGGAAGAGCAGCAGTTCTTGCGACAACCTTTGACTAAAAATGCATGTGATATTCCTTTTTTCCTACCTCTGCGTTTCTGTCAATTGTTCACTTTCTGTGATCAGTACTAAAATGAATATTCTATGAATCATTTCTACTCAATGACAGACACAGATTACTGATGTTGGATTTCAGTCTGCATGCAGTTATTATTTTTTAAAAACATTTTATTGGTTTTTCCAATATATCTACATTCAATTCGTGCTTGTTAAACATCGTGTTACATGGGATGCTTATAATTATTTGTTTTTTGTGTCTTGGTGTCTTCTTAGTTGTTCCTTCAAAATCTATACATTTTTTAAACATTTAAACCATTCATGTGTGTATTTTAGTGTACAATTTTGGCTACTATCATAATATTGCTCTCATAGTATACAATGTTCTCAAAATCTTCTAATAACATACCTAATAAAAGTAATTCTGGTTTATAAAGCATTTTATACAGATTTTCTTTATATAATTGTTTAGCCATTTCTATCTCCACATTTTCTATCATACATACCTATATCAATATCATATCTAATATATGTTAATTAAGTACCATTTGTTTTACCTCATCCTTATATCTAGCTTCAATTTACGTTAAGAACCACCGTGTTATGCCTTTACCCTGATTAGTGATCAGGGTAAAGGCATTTCAGTTTAATTCCCTTTTCTAATATATAGGATATGTCCCCTTACAATTCCAGAAGTTAGATATATACATGCTTTCAATGTTGAAGGCCACCTTAATATTTTTTCCCTTTTCATCTTTCTAAGTAACTCCTTCTCTTGTTTGTCTTGTCCCAATTCTTATTTCTAACTCTCTAAAAATTCTGCCATCCCTTGTACCATGTGAGAAAATTTTATACACTTGATCTATCTCCAATAGATCTTCCAGGCTTTTAATTAAATCTGCTGGTTCTCTCCCCTTATCTTCCTTTAGCACACCTAAAACTCTCCTCGGTTCCAGGGTTAGAATTAGATCTCCTCGATTTTCTCCTCTGATTTCCTCCAGCCCCTCCTTTGATTGGCATACATCATCCACCACCCTTTCATTTCCTTGCTCATTATTCCCTATCTCCTCTTGATTATAGTTCTTCCTTAACTGCTCCTTGAATAATTTCACCTCTTCGTTGTGGGATCTCACTATTTCTAAAATTGCTTGAAGGGTAGATTTTGTTTCATCCCAAAATTTTCCTTGTTGTAGCATTATGTCCCAGATATCAAATAATTGTATTCCAAGTGAAAGTTGTCCAGATGCTTAAAGTAATCGGTCCAATTCCATCAATACTTGCTTCCACAGGTCCACTTTAATAGATTTGTAATCTTTAGGGTTAAACTTTAATCCAGTCTCAGATGTAAAGGGTTTTCCCCGCTCAAAAGCTCAAGGACACTTGCTCACCAAAAAGTTCACTCGATGTTTGTATTCATGGCCTGAAGTCTTTTGTAATCCAGACCCAGAAGCAATCCATTCCAGTATTAATTCTGTCTCAGCCTGTGCTCCAGTCAAGTTCAGAACCCAGGATAAAGTTTAAATGTTCCACTTTGTCTGGATTAGGCTTTCTAGGGTTAATTTATCTATACTTCAGTTCAGTCCTCAAAAAAAAAAAAAAAAAAAAGGAAGTCCAAACCTCCATAGAGTGTTCAAGGTCATTGTTCTAGGCTTTTTGCCAAGCTGTAGATAGCTGTAGCTATAAACAAGTTTAATTTCCCAGCGTTGTTTAGCTAATGATGGTTTTAAGAGAAAGATTCTTAAGTTTCTAATGACAAAGTAATACCAAACTTCCTTCCTTGAAGTCTAATTAAATGTCTAATTAATGTCCAATTTATTTTCTTTGCGTCTCTTTGCGTCTCTTCCCTCTCTCTAGATTCACCGCTGCTCTAAAAGTGGTGGGGATAGAAGACGCTATTTCTGTTGTAGGGATTGTCTCGTCCAGGGATAGTTATAAAGCAGTACAGTTAAAAAATATTTCTCACCCAGTGGTAACACGATGTTAATTAGCTGATTTATCACTTCTCCATTGCCGGCTGCCGATGACTTGCAAGCAAGCTATTTCAGTTGCTTGTTTCCACCCGCTGGTTGATTGGGGAGTTTCCTGGATCAAACGGGGGTAACCGCCGTCCCCATCAACAGGCTTCTCCCCCATTTCACCACCTCTTCGGGGTGGTTTTAACCCCCTGGGGGGGTCCCAAACAAGTCGGAATTCAGCCCAGGGGACGGAGCTCCATCCTCCTGCTGCTGTCTCGTCGCAGCATCAAGCCGCATCCCAGTCTGCATGCAGTTATTATTTTGCCACTTCTGATTGTTCTACTTGTTAATATTCTGAACATTTTAATAATTTTTTAAATGAAAGGAATCATCTTCTTTGATCACCAACTCTGACATCTTCACCAATTCTGCTAGCTTTCTAGGCAATGAAATCTGTAGGCATTTATTAAACAAAATTAGGTTAAAGGTAAAGGTTCCCCTTGACATTTAGTCCAGTTGTGTCCGACTCTAGGGCGCGGTGTTCATCCCCGTTTCCAAGCCAAATTAAGCAATACTAATCAAAATACTAATTCTGACTGATAAGTTATTAGAAGGGGGAGGGATAGGTTCTTGCAAAGTTATGATATGTGAACTACAAGTGATGTTGAATACTTCAAAGGGATATTGGACATTTCCAGAGAAGATGCTCCCAGTGCTACCATAAATGCTTCTACAATCCTCTCTCACAGATTGCAGCACACTCTACTATTGTTGGCACAAAAATAATTGGATGCAGGCTATCTGAAGCACCTCGTCTCCCATTTTCTTCAAAAACTTTCAAATGGGAAGAAGTGGCACTTCAGATAGTCTGAAAGCTCCCTGCAGTTTTATTTTCCAGGAAGGCATTTCTGTTGGTCCCACCAGCCTCAAAGGTGTCCTTGGTAAGTAAGGGTGTGAGAGAGAGCCTTTTCAGTGGCTGCTCCCAGCTTCTGGACCACTTTGCCAAGGGAGGCCAGGCTGGTCCCCCTCCATGCTGTCTTTCCACCAGCTTTAGACCAGGACTGGAAATTTGTTTCGGACAATGTCTTTTTTTCTCCAAACCTGCCTTTGTTATAGTCTGACATCCTGCTGGGTATGACTGACTCTACATCTTTGATGCATCCTGTTTGTTTCCTGCTACAACTAAACAGGCTTGACTCTGGCCTGCTCTTGGACTTTGCCTTTGGATCTTCTGTGCCTATTTTCCCTGACCCCATCATATGATTCTGTTAGCTTGACTTTTGCATTGACTTGACCCTGATTCTAGACTCCTCCGGCCTTCTTACTCAGCCTGTCAAAACCTTGCATTTGAAGGCAGCCTACCTGAAAGGAGGATAACAAGTAGTTTCTAGTAGTTTTCATGTCTACCAGGAGCAAGACTCTTTTTACGAAAATCTTGAAGGTTACTGATGTCATCAGTATGAGTAGTTCCTCTTCCAATAAATACTGCAACAATTTCACACCATTACTGTGTTCAAAGTTACTGCTGGGGTGGCTCGTGGTTCAAGAAATGAGGGCACTGTACCATAGAATTTCAGGGCAAGGCATACCCTTCAGCTGTCTATGGTTGTTTGGAACATAGTTGAAAAGATAATGCGGTTCTTAATTGCTCATTCAAGAACAAGCCACTTACAAATATTTTACATTACATCTGGAATAGTGTCAACAATATACTGTTGCTCATTTATGAATATTTTGCTGAAAATTTTATTTTTATCTCAGTCAATTCCTATCATATTAAAACAGTCCTTTTTCAAAGAATTCAATAAGATAATTATGAGATTTATATGGCAAGGCAAAAAACCAAGAATTAAAATTAAGGCAATGCAGGATGCTAAGCAGAGGGGTGGTTTTGGTCTTCCAGATTGGGTTCTGTATTATAGATCTTGTATTTTAGATTGGATAAAAGAATGGATAACTCTAGAAAACGATAGAATACTCAACCTGGAAGGACACGATTTGCAGTTAGGGTGGCATGCCTATATATGGTACAAAAAAGATAAAGAACAAAAAAAATTCAATTCACATATGATAAGAAGAGCTTTACTGGGAATGTGGAGAAAGATTATACAACAAATTTATTACAAAATACCTGTATGGGTGTCACCGATAGAGGCCTTCACTCAACCTAACCTCATGACAAAAGTAAATCTTTTAAGATATCAAGATTTATTAAATAAGGATGGTAAATTAAAGTCTAAAGAAGAGCTAGAGTCACAGAATGTTTATATAGATTGGTGGCCTAGAGTACAGTTAGAATCTAGATATATAAAAGATAAAATAGAAGGTTTCTATCTAGAGCAAACGGTCTTTGATAAATTCTTGCTAGGTTCAAAAGAACAAATTGTTAAGAAAATGTATAATTATATGCTGGAAATTAAAATGCAAGATGAAATGGTTAAGGAATGTATGATTAAGTGGGCGCAAAATATAGGGCATAATATTGATATTGATCAATGGCTGAAAATATGGCAAAATAATATAAAGCTTACAAGATCGGTGAACTTTAAAGAGAATATATATAAGATGTTTTACAGGTGGCACATGACCCCAGAAAAATTGTCAAAGATGTATACAGATGTATCAAATAAGTGTTGGAAATGTGAAACACAAGTGGGAAGTTATTATCATATGTGGTGGTCATGTGGAGAAGCGAAACAATATTGGAAAAGAGTACATGCTATGTTACAACAAATACTGCTCTGTAAGGTGCCATTAACCCCAGAACTGTTTTTATTGAGTATGATACCTGATAATATAGATAAGTCAAAGGAATATATAGTTATATATATTGTTACGGCAGCCAGAATTCTATATGCTAAAAATTGGAAAAGCCCAACGGTACCGAAACAAGAAGATCTTATTGAAAAGATACGGGAAATAGCTGAAATAGATATTCTATCAGAAGTCATGAAGGACTATCCCTTGCAAAAGGCAACAGAAAGATGGGATCTATTCAACAAGTGGATTGAATTAACAGGCAGTGTATGAATAGTACATATTGAAATGAGAACTTAATCTAGAAGGCAGAAAAGAGTAAACAGAATAACCTAAAATCTTGATATGGCAATATGTATAGAATGGATATTAGTATGTTATTGTCTCTTCTCTTCCTCATCAATTCCAATTCCCTTTTTCCTTTCTGTCATCCCTTATGTAAAAAAATAAATTAAAAAAAAAACAATATACTGTTGCTGAGAAAATCACTTCTTTAGCTATTGTGAGGATTTTAGCTAAGTACACAGGGAAAAGAGAAACCTGAGGGGAGCAGCAGATGACATCATCACCCTACTAGTAGAAATATCCTGGCATTTCTGTCCTACAAGTCTTGGCTCCATTACAGCAGTGATACAAGACTCAATGCAATACACTGAAATCTGACCATCGGGGGCAGTTTTTAATAACTATATATAATAATAAGCTTGATATAGTACCTTTATACTGACATAAACGTCCCTCAGTGACTGGCTGCCTGAGTGGGATTTTTTAAATGGATTGTTGTGCCTTTCAACTTTGAATGTGATTTTAGTATTGCTTTTGTTTACCATTTCTTAGAGTGGTATTTGAACCTTTTTAGTATTTGTGTTGTGTACTTATTGTTTTTAGCTCTAAATATTGTCTTTAATGATGTAAGCTGCCTTGAGTCCTTTTTAAGGAGAAAGGCAGGGTAAAAATATTTTAAGTACAGTGGACCCTCGACTTACGGAATTAATCCGTATTGGAACAGTGGCCGCAGGCCGAAAAGTCTGTAGGTCGAGGTCCATTTCCCATAGGAATGCACTGAAAACCTATTAATCCGTTCCGGCAGAAGGAAAAAATACCCCCCTCAAAAAAAATTAAAATAACAGCAACAGTGGAGCAAGTCCCACGCTGGGACTGCAAAAAAAAAAAAAAAATCACCAAAAAACAAAACAACACAAAAAACATACCCCCCCAGCCCAAATCTACCCTCCAAAACCCACCCAGAACAACTTTTTAAAAAGAAAAAACAGCAGCACCTTACCAGTGTGAAGTCTCCGAAGCCTCCCGCTCTTGCAAAGCCGTGCTTACTCGCGAGTAGACCCGCGCCTTTGGCGGCGCTTACTCACGGGTAGACCCGCGCCTTTGGCGGCGCTTACTCACGGGTAGACCCGCGCCTTTGGCGGCGCTTACTCATGAGTAGACCCGCGCCTTCGTGTTCAAAGGTTCTCATCAGTTGAGAGAGCAGGAGCTCTCTCAACTGCGACACACCCTATATACACTAATGGCCGACAGACCTACAGCACAAAGAAGCAGGCTCGGCGCCACCTATAGTTAGAAAGTTGAATTGCCCGCCTTTTCCCCCTGCCTATTTCTGTTCTTATGTCGATTCTCCGGCCGGAAGTCGAAGTGAAATTTTCCGGCTGGAGAAGTCCGTAACTCGAAAAGTCCGTAAGTGGAGCCGTGCGTAAGTCGAGGGTCCACTGTAATAAAAGAATAAATGTCTGTTATATGCAAGCTAACAGCAACCTGAAACAGTAACTCAGAGAAGTCTGACTAAAATATTCAGGCCTTAATGACAATTGTTTACATGGCCATTTATCTAGACATGAAACAAAAATAAGCCAAGGCCTCTTTATCGTCCAAAAGAGGTTTTTTTCCATGCTTTTCAGTTGGTTTCAGCCTCCAATTAACCCCATGATCATATACATAAATCAAGGCTTGAAACCCATTAGGTTCTTATGTCAAGGTAATAGTTCAAATTGTGAAGCTTTGAGAAATGCAATTTGAAAACCTGCAAAAAGCTACATTTGCTTTGAAGAACATTTCTATTAAAGGGCCATGAAATGTATCACCTCTGTGAGAACATTGTCTCCTATATAAAGGATGTGTCAAGTATTTTTTGACCACATTTTCTCCTTATGGCTAATTTCAGTGCAACAAATAGCTTGCAGTTAATTTGCATTTTGGCATGTATATACCTTCCAGAATCTAATGTGTATATACCATTGTTATTATGAAGGAAGCATTCGGAAATTTTGAAGTTACTTCTAAATATACTGATATACCACAAAGTTAATAGCAATGAGTTAGAAATATTGAATTTACAAGTAAATTTGGATACTTACAACAAGACTGATAGCATTTATTTTGTTTGGGCGGTTCAACATTATTTTTGTGATCTTGTCCTCTGTGGTAACCAAAATAGTTTTATATTGGCCTTTACTTTGGTCAGAGGCAGACATTTCATTAGAAGCAGAGTGGTGTGGTACCAGGGTGGAGTGGATATGCACAGTTGAATGGTCAGCTCTATTCTGTATTCAACAAAACATTAAATTACTCAAAGCCAAAGGATATAGACCTGAAGTCTTAATTGCTTCCTATTTATTGATTGATTACATTCCACTTTTCTTTCTTCAAGAAAGTGTTCTAGAAGGCAATTTAATTCTTGTCAAGCAGCATTCATGTGCATCTATTGTTGGCTTCCTTTAGGAAAATGACATAGCATTATTCTTTAATTTTTTTTTATAAAGTCATAGAATAATGGAGTTCATGCCATTATCTAATCAATCCTAATGAATGTTTAAAGTAATGCCAAAAATTACAAATAATGGAACTAACTACACAACAAGTTAACTAAAAATAACAAAATGATAACAGTACTAAATTCTTTCTTTGCCTTTTTACATGTTATATGATGAATTACTTTAAATAGTAAATTTCTAAACTCTGTAACTTGTTTATTGTCAAAATATGATGAACTTTCTCTTCCTACCGTGTTTCCCCCGAAAATAAGACAGGGTCTTATATTAATTTTTGCTCCAAAAAACACATTAGGGCTTATTTTCAGGGGATGTTTTATTTTTTTCATGTACAACAATCTACATTTATTCAAATACAGTCATGTCATCTTCTTCTGGTTGCTGCACAATGGTGGAGGGCAGGGTTTCACTTAACTGGGGCTTATTTTTGGGGTAGGGCTTATATTACGAGCATCCTGAAAAATCATACTAGGATTTATTTTAAGGGTAGGTCTTATTTTCGGGGAAACAGGGTAGAAGAAGCAAATGTATTTTCTTTTAGTAAAGGTAAGGAGGGGTTAGAGGGATACAGTATAATAGTAATGTCAAATGAGTCTGCTGCATTTGCTTTAAAAATGTCCTGCATATTTTAATGACTTTTTACAAAATCAAAATAGGGAACATGGAAGGGTCATTCAAAAAAAGGTAAGGTTCTCCATTTTGAAGAACATACGACCACATGGGCCTATTCTGTGAAAAAGAAAATGGCTGCAAGCTGGCACATAGATTTCTCTTGTGACTCCACTGTTTATCGTTGCTTTCATGAATCCAAAAGCAATGTTTTGGCCCTTTCAGAACAGCACATTTCTCACTCTGCAATGCAACAAAATAGTTAATACTGATAAAACTGCTTTCTACTTGAATATCATAATACAGTGGTGCCTCCACTTACGACCGTCCCTACTTATGACCAATTCAACTTACGAACAGCTCCGGTCGCAAAATTTTGCTTCTACTTGCGACCGGAGCTTCCACTTACGAACAGAAAAAGGCAGGGGGGAAAGGCGGGAAATTCAAATTGCTAACTGTAGGTGGCGAAAGAGGCTGCTTCTTTGTAGCTCTTTCACCCCGACGGTTAGAGTGAGTGCGATCGAGGAGGGACTGCCTGGCTTCTGCTTCTCAGTGAGCATGTGTGTGTTTGCAGGGAGGCTTGGGACTGCCTGTTAGGTAAGGTAAGGTGCTGTTTTCTGCTTTTTAAAAATTGTTCTGGGTGTTTTTGCAGCGTGGTTTTAGGCTGGGGGGGTTATGTTTCTGTGCTGTGATGGGTCTTGGGGTTTTTTTTTTTTTGGGTTTCCCCCCATTTCCGATGGGTCTTGGGGGGTTTGGTTGCTTTTTGGGGGTTTTCCCCCATTTCTGATGGGTCCTGCATGCTTCCCTTGCTTTTTCCTTTGTTTTCTTTGCATTTCCGACTTTGTCCCTCTGTTCTCTGTGCATTTCCAATCTGCTCCGTTTGTTTTCTGTGCATTTGCAATGGGTCTTGCACGCTTGATTGCTTTTCTCCCCCCCCCCCTTCGGCCAGAAGGGATTAATCACGTTTCCAATGAGTCTTGCAGTGATTTTTTTTTTTGGTAATTTTTTTTCTTTGGCCGGAACGGATTAATGGGGTTTCAAGGCATTCCTATGGGAAATGGTGCTTCGACGTATGACCATTTCAATTTACGTCCATCTTCTGGAACGGATTATGGTCGTAAGTGGAGGCACCATTGTAACAGGGATTTGAAACTTTTGGAACATCATGTCATAACCTGCCAGCCCAGAACTGCATGTTTTCAGTATTGGATTAACTTTACGCTGAACAGCCTAAACACCACTGAATGACCTAGGGGTTGCTGGGTTGTTGCTTTTTTCCTGAATTTCTCAAAAAAAGAAAAGAAAAGAAAGAAAGAAAGAAAGAAAGAAAGAAAGAAAGAAAGAAAGAAAGAAAGAAAGAAAGAAAGAAAGAAAGAAAGAAGGGGGGAAGGGAAAATATCATTAAACCAAGTGTACATTTGTCGTCAATCATTCATGAAAGGTTTTTCAGTGTCCGAATATTTGGGACACTGGTCTTTGTAAAAAAAAAAACAAAAAAAAAACATGGTGGTGTATCATACTTACACAGGCTTACTTTATTTTTAAATACTGATATACTACAGTAGATGAAATAGTAAATTCCGCACATACTGTACGGAGGTATCCGTAAGGCAGCAATGCCTTTTATTGCTTTCTGCGCATAGACGTTGCCACCATCAAAGTACTTTAGAAGGATTAGCTTATATATTACAAAATCCTTCGCTAAAGATTTGTTATTACTTTTTAATACCACTTTTTGTCGAGGAAGGACAAGTTTTGCATTTCTATTTTCTGAATTGTACCTACCTCATTTAGCCAACTGTTGCTCCATTGTGGCTTTGCTTTATTTTCTATGCGCTTCATTTTGCTCCTTCCTTTTAGTACATCTCCCCTGAGTGGCTAAATCAGAACTTCCTGCTTTTGCTCTCTGCAGAGCACCCTGCAGTGCTGAGTTGCATAGCTGAAGCTCCACCCTACCCTATCTTGTTTTTCTTTTAAAGTAAGGGTGAAAGGAAGTGCCATCTATAAAAGAACAGGGAAATTCCATTAGACATATAGCATCAATGCGTAAGATTCCATTTTGGACAAAACTTTAGGAAGACTGATTTATCTTTTAAAATATTACTCTTATACTATGGGATCAATTTATCTTACAGAGGAAAATTAGCTATACTTAAGACTAGAAAAGAAGAGGAGAAATAAGAAATTATTCATATGCAATGATTTGCACCTTAATCAGCATTAAATTTGATCATCTCATTCTAAATGGAGATGTAAAAACTCTTACCGACTTTCTTGGGAAAATTTGTTTTATACTTTATTTCTAATAAATGAAACTTTGTGGGGGGGAGGGGGAGAGACAGGGGTTGAGACTACACAACTTTCCAGATATTAGTGGATTGCAAGCCCCATCAATCCTAGTTAGCATAACACGAGCAATGATGGCAGCTGGTGTTCAGCATGTGGAAGGCCACATATTCCCCATCCCTAAAGGTTATTATGTGAAAATAACAGTATTTATACAGAAGGGTTGTTTCAAAGCCTAGTTTTTTATAACCATCTTGTAAAATAGGCCAGTATTATTCCTGTATTTAGAAATGGGTCAAACATCAGTGTGGTGTTGTGGTTTGTGTATTGGACTAGAATTTGGGTTCATATCCTCACTTGACCGTGAAACTTACAACGTGACCTTTATCTAGTCAAGTCGCCTCTGCCTGAACTATCTTGCAGGGTTATTATGAGGATAAACTGGGGTACATTTTGTTGAGCTCATTGGAAGAAAGGCAGGACATAAAATATCCCCGTAGATAAACTATGTCCATGCTATCTATGCAGATATTCCAGTGTTTAATTCCTAATATTTCCAGCCAAGTTGGGAAAGACTCCTACCTCAAATCCTTGTTAGCTGCTGCCAATCAGTGTAAAAAATACTAAGCTACATTGCCGAATGCTTTGAAATCATTTAAAGCTGCTTCATATGTTCCTACATATGCACCATTTGTGGAACTCAGTACAGTATCATGTTGTGTCAGAACAGCCTGTGAAGACATGCATATACAAGAGTACTTGCAGAGGTAGAAAGGATTTCTGTTTCCACACACCTTTTAAATAAGAATAATCTTAACTGGTCTTTGCTGTATTTTAAAATTTAAATTAGGGTATGCCCCAATTAGTTGGGGTCATATAACAGGGCAGTGTGAAGAGAGCACACTTCAGGCTGATGGAAGCTACTTCATTTTTTATTAAAGTCCTGCAGTGCATGAAGCAGAAAAAGCTAGAAAATACTGCCTCGAGGAACAGAAATACACCTAGAATTAAAGAATTTGGAGCCTGTGTTCACGTTCAGCCTGGGAATTTGTTTTCTCTAGTACATCTGGGGTCACAATAATTTCACTTACAAATCTAGTTTCCTTTCAGCAGTTGAATGGGGGATAGTGAGGATTAGAAATCCTTGCTGATATATTGTAAATTCCCAAAGATCTGTGACTTGACCTTGACTAGATTGGAGGTGACTGAACTCAACTCACTCTCAATGAAGGTACACAGTTAAGGAAATAATTGGACACTGACACAAGTTTTGTTATTTTGGCCATTTACCAAAGTAAATTCAAGTTACAGTTAAATAATGAATATGGGCTTAAAGTGCAATCTCTCAGCTTTAATTTGAGGATATACACATCCAAATTGGAGGAAGGGTTCAGGAATTACAGCTCTTTAATATGTAGCCCTCTCTTTTTCAAGGGACCAAACATAATGGAACAATTGACTCAAAAACTGCTTCGTGGACAGGTATCGGCTATTCCTTCGTTATTTCATCATCAATTAAGCAGGTTTAGGGGTTATGTCTGATAAAGGGGCCTCTATTTCGCTGAAGTTCTAGAGAGAGCGCCTCTCATAGCTAACTAACCCTAAGAAAGATCTGATCTTCTTTGCTGTTGTTCTAGGCCAGCTACTGATTTCTTTCATCTTCAGTGTTAGGGGTTTGATTATGCCTTCCCCAACAATATGGCCTAATTCTTTTAACTTGGAGTTACCCAGCTGGCATTTGCTAGCCTTTACTGTAAATCCAGCCTCATGTATTCTTAGTAGCACTATTTCATTATGGTCTAGGGGATCTGTCCACGTCTGACTATAGATCCTTATCTCATTTTTGTATGCTACCGTGAATTCTCTACACTTGATCCAGTTCATATGGACCACTCTCTGACCTTCCTTTCCTTCCTCCTGAATTATGTAATTTATTTCATTCATCTTGGATTTTATTCTAACAGGATTTGCCCAGTTTATTTGCATCTTATTTCCTTTTATAGACCTCAGCCTCACGACTTTCTCTCCCGGACTGAATGATCTTTCTCTGGCCTTTTTGTCAAAACCTAGTTTCTGCTTGCCTTGCTGTCTCTGCAAGTTTGCTGAAGCTAACTTCAGAGATTGCTGCAAGGAGTTCCTCAGGGTATCTAGGAACTGGATCACTGTTTCAGGATCTTGTTCCCTCTGTTCTTCCCAATTTTGTCGTAGTAAATCAAGGGGTCCCAGCACTTTTCCCCCAAATAACAATTCAAAAGGACTGAATCCCCTTCTGGTTACTTTAGGCCAGGGTCCCACAATGTCCATGCCAATAGGGTCGATATTATGGGTAAAGGGCACAGCTTAGCTTTAGTTTTATCATTGCCCGTACCCTGCCTTTGGCATACATCACAGCTTTGCCAGTATGATTTTATTTGCTTCCCCATTCCTGGCCAGTAGAAATTCTGAGCTATTCTCTGCTTTGTGCGTGTGATTCCTAAATGAGCAGCAAAGGTGTCTTTATGTCCTTTCTCCATAATCCTTTCCCTGTATTTCAAAAGGATCACCAGTTGTTGGTGAACATTTTCCCCTCCCCTCTGAGGATTAATTAAGACCTTTCTGTATAACAGGTCTTTCTCCACACAGAACCCTTCAGGGCTTTCAGGGGTTAGTGTTCCTTCTCTGGCTGACTCAAAGCATTGTTGTAACGTAGAATCTGGTCTTTGCTCTTGTTTAAAAGCATTTTCATGAGGATTTCCCATAACCACCACCTCAGCTGTCCCATTGTCTTCATCACCTCCTACAATTTCCTTAGGGATCTCGCAATTTTCTTCAGGTTTTTCTCTTTTTTCTATCTGGGAGCGAGTAGTGATTAAAACACTCTTTACATATTCAGATAGATCTAACCCAATCAAACATGGAGCAGGAATTTGATTTGTGAGGGCTACCTTCCACACTCCATTCCACCCTTGATATTTCATTGGTATTTGAGCCATAGGTAGAGTAATTAATTCTTTCCCAATCCCTTTTATGGTTATGTATTCATTTCTTACTATATTTTTCTGAGGGATTATTTCAGGATGACACAAAGTCACCTGTGAGCAGGAGTCTCTCACCGCTAGATATTTTGTATCATTTATATAAATGTGTTCCCCAGAACACCGAAGCAGTTCTTGGTTATTTTCTATATAAAAGCATTGGACAATGTTGGCTAATGGCAGCTGTTTTTCCTGGCCCTCTGCCACCTCTGTTTCAGCGCCATCAATTGCCTCAACTGTCTTTCCCTGCTGTTGTACATAGTACACTTTCCTGGGTACATTTCCCCCTCCTTTCTGTTGAACCTCTTTATTCTTTAAGGTTTGGCATTGGGAAATGAAATGCCTGTTTTCTCCACACCCATAACATGTTTTAGGGGCTCTTTGTTCAAAACATGGTGTTTTAGGGGCTCTTTGTTCAAAATATGGGGGCTTTTCTCCCTTCCCTTCAAAGCTTTGGTTTTTCTGTTGATTCTGCTCTGAGGGTTTGCTTCTAAAATGGCCTCCAGTATTCTGATAGTTCTTGTGGTAATCTCTGGGTTCTTTTCTTCTTTCCTCCCAGCTGTTACCTCCAAGTTTTACCTCAGAATATTTTGGGTTTCGTATTTCTGAGATAAAATCAGCGTCTTCGCTCGCCTGCCGAACCGTTTTGGGCTTTTTATCCCTGACCAAATACCTTAGTTCTCCTGGTAGAACTGAATAGAATTGTTCTAGCCCAATAATATCTTTCATTTCTTCTAAAGTCTCAACTTTAGCGTGTTCTAACCACTTCTCCAAGTATTTGACCAGATTGGCTCCCAAATGATAATATGATTCCTCAGGTTTTTTCAATGCTCTAAATTTCTGTCTGAGGTGCTCAGCATTGATCCCAAACCTCGAGTAAACCAACTTTCTGAATGCTACATAGTCTCTTGCTTGTTCTGGGGCCATATGAGAATAAATCTCATTTAACTCTCCACTTATTTGAGACCTGAGAATAATCATTCTCTCCTCAGCTTTCACCTTATAGTCCCAGCATGTCCTCTCGAAAGCAATGAGGAATGCCTCAGAGCAATCACCCTTTCTGAATTGAGGGAATTTCTTTAAGTCAGCTTTTGATAAATTCCCCTCCTCAGGATTTGAATTATTATTATTATAGTTCTGGGCTGATAATTCTAATCGTTTCATTTCTAGTTGCATCTCTCTTTCTTTGGCCTCAGAATCAGCCCTGAGCTGTAACTCTTTTTGTCTTTCCTCAGCCCTAAACTGTAAAGCTTTTTCCTCAGCCCTAAGCTGTAAAGATTTTTCCTCAGCCCTAAACTGTAAAGATTTTTCCTCAGCCCTAATCCTTTCTCTCTCCAAATCTAACTCATTTTGTCTTAGCTGGAATTCCTGTTCCAATTTCCACTTTTGAAACTCTTGGGAGGTTAAAGCAGCAGCTTCTCCCCTTGAGGTACTATCCTCTTGCGCCCCATATTGCTCAGCTAATTCAGGGCTTTCCCTTTCGTGAGGTAAACCTTGTTCCTCATGTCAAGGATTTGGCGACAGGAAAAACGCAGAGTTATTGAAGACACTTACAAAGTTCTTCTTCTTTTGCAAGACAGTTATATTTACAGTATTTACAGATATTTACAGGCAGGCATCACATCAGCATGGCAGGAACTCTTTACACAAACGGACATAGTGGATAGCAGCAAGTGGTGAAGAAAGAAGAGAATGATACACAGACACTGTTCATTTATATACATATACATGACATCTCTAGTCCAATCAGAAGACACTTGACTTCATATTCTGCACCTGGTGTCTTCTTATTTCCAGACATTGCATCATCTTCAGAGTGACTCAGCATACTCACATCTGTGCACAATGGCAGTTCATTAATAACACATTTATTCAGGTTCAGGCCTACAAAATTGTCTATATTCTGACACCTCAGATACCTCCATTGTTAACCGTTTCCCTCGCTTAGAAGGCATGGTTTATTTGTTTTTGTGGATAAGTTGGTTGGTTTAATAGAGGCAAATAGACAAGCCTCAATTTAAAAACACTTTTTCCTTTTCTGTGTTAGAGAGAGTGAGATACAGTAGCCTTCCGCCAACAGCTGCGGATTTGTTACTTTCTTTCTTTCTTTAGGCACCCAGCCTCGCAGTCTCTGGTTCTGAAACACTGTTTCTTCCAGTCTCCAGACACCCAGCCTTTTCCCTTAATATTTATATTATTCCAGCCACCACTTAGATTTCGTCCCCTCAGCTTCCTTTGACCTTGGCTTCCCTTTTATTCCCTTTAGCGCTCCTCTTTCAGAGCTAGGGATCTAAAGTTAGCCCTCTTGGTCTTCCTTTAAGCTTGAGGTAAATTTTAAACACTAAATTCTCCTCAGAGTCTCTTCCTGCCTTAGTCTTTACATGATCAGGAGTCCCTTCCAAGCTATCCACACAGAGCTTTTAGGGTTCCCCACTCCTTCTCATTGGACTAACAGGTCCCTCAGACTCAGAGAATTTCTTTTCTCTTTTCTTTGGCTCACTGGAATTTATTTATTTCGCATCCCACCGCTGATGCCACCACTTATGTCACGCACCCCCAGTGTCCCTAGTTTGTTTCCCTCAAACCCAGGTCCCACCTTTGGGCACGACATTCTTTATTCTCCTTACACCAACTGCCACCAGTGGATCTTTATCCACACTTTACCAATAATACTGACGTGGTGGCGCTGCGGGTTAAACCGCAGAAGCCGCTGTGCTGCAAGGTCAGAAGACCAGCAGTCGTAAGATCGAATCCACGCGACGGAGTGAGCTCCCGTCGCTTGTCCCAGCTTCTGCCAACCTAGCAGTTCGAAAGCATGTTAAAATACGAGTAGATAAATAGGTACCACCACGATGGGAAGGTAACTGCATTCCATGTCTAGTCGCGCTGGCCACGTGACCACGGAAACTGTCTTCGGACAAACGCTGGCTCTATGGCTTGGAAACGGGGATGAGCACCGCGCCCTAGAGTCGGACACGACTGGACTAAATGTCAAGGGGAACCTTTACCAATAATACTGCCTGGACACATGTTGTCAAATATAACTGATTATTTATTGTTTAGTTGTTGAATCACATAAGTATATTAATAGATGTTGTATGATGTTTCACTCATTGCTTGGATATTACATACGTTTCTTTATTGGTATTACTTTTCATATAAATCACTGTGAATCACTGGAATACTATTAGATGACTGTCTATTTATTTTACTTCTATCTTTTAACTATTCTTTAATTCATAAACCAACTATACCACACCAACTTTCCAATCTCTCTCATAAATCTCTCTAGAAACCTCCTCTCTCATGCTCTCTCAGTTTCCAACTGTCTCTCTGACTCCGCCCTCTTGTCCTCTCATAGGCTCCAGCTCTAGAGCTCCACATGACGGACAGGTGGGACATGGGCATTCCGCCACACACGTAAAGGGTCTGGAGTTGATTCCAGACGTGGCATTTGCAGTTGGAAGCTGTTGCTGTGATCCCACAACATGCGTTCAATTTAGCTCTCAATGCAAGTGAAACAGGCCATCCTTATGTTGCCAAAAAAAGAAAAGAAAAATCCACCAGAGAGATAGCAGGAACATTGGGAGTGGCCAAATCAACAGTTTGGTACATTCTGAGAAAAAAAACCACACACACACTGGTGAACTCTGCAACACAAAAAAACCCGGACGTCCAGGGAAGACAACAGTGGTGGATGATCGTAAGGTCCTTTCCATGGTAAAGAAAAAACCCTTCACAACATCTAGCCAAGTGAAGGACACACTCCAGAAGGTAGGCATATCATTATCCAAGTCTACCATAAAGAGAGGACTTCACGAGAGCAAATATAGAGGGTTCACTACAAGGTGCAAACCATTCATAAGCCTCAAGAATAGGAAGGCCAGATTAGACTTCTCCAAAAAGTATATTTAAAAGCCAGCATAGTTCTGGAACAGCATTCTTTGGACAGTAGAAACTAAGATCAATCTGTACCAGAATGATGGAAAGAAAAAAGTATAGAGAAGGCTTGAAATGGTTCATTATCCAAAGCATACCACATCATCAGTAAAACACGGTGGAGGGAGTGCAATGGCATGGGTATACATGGCTTCCAGTGGCACTGGGTCACTAGTGTTTATTGATGATGTGACAGAAGACACAAGCAGCCGTATGAATTCTGAACAGTACAGGGATATATTGTCTGCTCAGATTCAGCCAAATTCAGCAAAAATTATTAGACAGTGCTTCACTTTACAGATGGACAAAGACCCAAAACATATTGCAAAGGCAACCCAGGCGTTTTTTTAAAGCAAGGAAATGGAATATTTTGCAGTGGCCGAGTCAATCACCTGATCTCAACCCGATCAAGAATGCATTTCACTGGCTGAAGACAAAACTTAAGGTAGAAGGACTCAGGAACAAACAACTGAAGACAGCTGCAATAAAGGCCTGGCAAAGCATCACAAAGCAGGAAACCCAGCGTTTGGTGATGTCAATGTGTTCCACACTTCAAGCAGTCACTGCCTACAAATGATTCCCAACAAAATATTTAAAATGATCATTTTATTTATGATTGTGTTAATTTATCCAATTACATTTGAGCTCCTGAAATAAGGGGACTGTATGAAAATGGTTGCAATTCCTAAACATTTTCTATGATATTTTTGCTCAACCCCTTGAATTAAAGATGAAAGTCTGCACTTCAATTGCATCTTGGTTGTTTCATTTCAAATCCATTGTGGTGGCATACAGAGCCAGAATTATGAAAATTGTGTCAGTGTCCAATTATTTCTGGACCTTACTGTATGTTTTTATATGGGGAGAAGCAGATAGAGAGGGGCCTCCTTGAGTTTCCTAGACTGTGCTTTACCTTCTCTGACCTGTGTTGGCTTTCTTTCAACCTAGACTGTTACTTCTTAGGGTTGCTGATGTCATTTCCCATTTTTCTCACATTCTTTTCTCGACTCTTCCTTGGAGATGAGACATCTTGCCTTTGTTCCAGAGAGTTAGGGGGAAGCCATGGCTCCCAGAATCTTCAGCTAAGTTAGGCCCTGGTCACACAAGAGAAATGTTTTCTAGTTCTTCCAATACTTTCCATACCTCTGTTGTACTGAATCGTGGTCATGTGGTTTATATCCTGGGATGAGCATCCCAAGAACGTTTAGCAATACCGATTTATTTCCTCCTATTTAAATCATTATGGCTGGCTCCAACATGGTGCCAGTTTATTTTCTCTCTTGCTTCAAGGGGCAATTTAGCTCCTTGATTTATATATATATATATATATATTTAAAAAATAATATTTATTGACACATCAATATATCATAAACAAGCCTCCATCTAAGGTGTGTGACTGTGCAAATGCGCTTGACTCCACCCCACTCCGGACAGCTTTCCTCCTTCCCTGTGCACCCACAGCAATAGTTTCCAACCCCTTTCGTTCCAGTCACAATGGAACCCCACATGGGGGAAGGTGGATTTGCACATGGGGGGTGGTGGAAATTAGAGGGAACATTGATTGGGAAGGGGATTCTGTTTAGGAAAGTATCCTCTGTTGCACTGGCTGCTCCTGCAGAAATGCATTGGACAGAATAGATTTGGGATATCTGCGCAGCAGTACTAGCGACCCCCCCCCCCCGTGACATTGGTATACCAATGTTTCGCTGTATCTTCCCATAGAATAAAAAAAATATTACTTGCCAGTAATGTAATGGCAGAGGCCTCCGGTGAGATACTTTAACCAACATATCGATGTATCAGACATGAAAAGTTTTTTTAAAAGTAATGCGCGTGCTGCAGTAATGGCGGCCACCTTCCTGGCTTTGATTCTGAAAAGAGGCAGGGCAGGGTGTGCACACAGGCAATCCCAGTAAGGAATGCACTGGTACAACAAAGGTACAAAATAACACAACCCTCCTGGCAATGGGGAAATGTTCTGCAGTTATACTGCTGGCTGGGAAAATCTCAATCTTGTTTCTGCATTGTGTGACCAGAAACAAAAGCAACAAATTAAACTGGGGGATAACTAGAGAACGTTCCCCTCATGTGATCAGGGCCTTAGACAGAATTAAGTTTCCTGTTATCCTTGGTATTTCAATGTACTTCTCTCAGAGCACTAGGTTTTTAAAATTTTCTACAATAAAAAGCAAAAATGTGATTTCTTTCCAAAGGGCGGGGGTGTGCACTCCAGTATTCAGAGGCTGAATCCACAAATTAGCTCTACTTGCACTGCTAACAGATTTTACTTCTCATCCCATGTCTTCCTCTTCAAATTGCATAGAATGTCTTTAGCATTGATTATTTTCCTCTATTGTTTCCCTCCCCCACCAGGCCAGGGAATGCAAAATTCTAGTAAAGCCTAATTTTTTTAGCCAGCATGTAGTGGTGACTTTCTTTTAGATGACTGAAGTCTTTAAATCCGATTTATTTCTGTGTGGGATTTCATTCTGACAAGGGGTTAGGATTGAATAAACCATTCAAACCCTAGCAACCACCCCCTGTCCAAATACAAAGCTGATAGATTTCTACTGTGTAGGAACAAAGACTTGTCACAGATCACAGAGATGTGTGAAAACTGTTTTGACAGCTGTAGTATTCATTACCATGTTATGTGTGTGTGCGTGTGTGTGTGCGCGCGGGGGGGGGGAAGGAGGGAGGGAGGGAGGGAGAGAGAGGGAAGGAGGGAGAATAGATAAAAATTGCTAGGTGTTCAGTTGAAGGATACAATTTCTGATCAATAAATTTCTGCATTATTTTCAGCGGATCTGGAGAACAATGCAAACTAGACATATCTGGAAGGATCTCTTTCTGAGAGGTAATGGGAAATGTAATTTTAGCTCTGCCTTATTTCTTTAATGGGCATGTATCTCTGTCGATAAACCTTCAGTTTGAATGGCCTACAATGGTTCATAGATTGTCAGCTATTTCTAGTTACCCTAACAATAATGTTAGTTCTCACATCTATAAAATAGTGTCATTTAGGCTGCAATCTTATATCTACTTTCCTCAGAATAAACTCCATTGAACTCAAAAGTACTTACTTCTAAACAGATATGCATGCAATTGTTATATTATCAGTCACTTTTTGTACTAAGCCCATCCATGTATTCATTAAAAATCCTTTTATTATTCCAAATATATTGCTGTTCTGTTATTTGCATGAATCCTACAGTCTAGAAAGCACTGAGAATATGTTCTATGGAACCTGAGATCTACTAAGATCCAGAGCCTGGAACCAGTACGTTACAAGTAATGAGTTCCATGGATTGGGAGGGGGGGATAACAGGGAATAGTGTGAGGGTTGGTAACATCTTTGCTTTCTCTCCTTTCTTTATTCTTTTATAGTGCATTCTAAATGATGAGCAGTTTAAGGAGTTGCTTTGCCAAGACAAGACAAGACAAGACAAGAACTATAATGATTTATTTCTAAAAGCAACTTTCCAAACAGGTTACTCCGAAGAGGTCAAAAAAGACGAATGCACATTACCTCTGATTAACCTGGTTTTCCTCCTACAGTGGGATTTCATGAAAGATAACACGACTGAGGAATCATAATATAAAAATATGACTGTGTTGCAAAAATTAACAGTTTGAACACCTTAGTAGGCCAATTTCCAATTACATACAAGGTGGAAGAAAAAGAGAACACCCGCTACGAAAGGACTTTTTAATTATTTATTCTACAGAATAAAGGAGTACACATGGGTTAATATCCGAACAATGTGTCTCAGAGTTTACAAATGTGCACTATCATTTATATACCCCACTAGTCACATATCACTGACCTTATCTACATCTGGCTAGTGTAGCTGACATCTTATAATTTTTACCCTAGCTGACTTTTACCCTAGTTGACTTCTGCCCTCTTTATTTTGTTTAGGTTTCTCTCTCTTTGCTGTCTCATCTATATAACTTTCTGTGTCATCCCGGTCTTGTTTTCCTTATTTCTTTTAACAACGCATTCTACACAATCCTTTCCCTATCTTAGTAAAAAGGTCAGGGCTTGATACTTACAAGTTTTCTTAATATCTAACATAGCAAGCTAATACAAAACAGTACTACTTATACTAGGTACATTCATAATTGAAAAAATATTTCTTAACAGTGTTTACCTTTCAGTGACAAATCATAACACAAAGCATGCTACATGCAAGATACATAGGTGAGGAAATTGTGCCATGAAAAACAGATGCATTTCACAACCTGATGGAATGCCTCTTTTAAAATACATGCTAACCTTGTATCTACTAGTTTGACAATTACAGTGTACTAGTGGAAGCTTTTTTTCAGCTCACAATCATTGTAAGATTCAAGAGTCTGGCCATACACAGTCTTCAGAGCATAGGTGGGTCATTAAAATTCAAATAAAAGTAAATGTTTTTGGAATGGAATATTCATTTGTATTTGAGAAACCACTCAAACAATTTATTTTTCAGACCAATGGAAGGATGCATAATTACTCTGGAATCAACATTTCCTTGTAAGATAATTGAACACATTTATAAAACATACCATAACTCTGCTTGCATGCTTTTCTGTTTGCTACATATGACTTATTAGATCCAAAAAGTGGATTAAGAAAGGGCTTTTCCTTCATAATGTAAAAACAATAGCATCCATCTTCTAGTTGATAATCAGGAACAGCTTTCAAAAGGTGCCACTATTGTCATTTATTACCTCAAAGCATTATTTTTTATTTATTCATGGAAATCACTCATTGTTAAGAGCTCTTTAGATATATGAGCTACTTTGATTTCAGAAATGATAACTTTGTTTTCTAAAATGTTTACACTATATTTCATCCCTTCAAGGATTTATATGGCTTCTATTTCTTACTAAAAGACAAATAACACATGGTCTTTCTAAGTTTTAATGATTAATATTATTTTTACTTCACGTAGGAGTGTGAATTTAATTTTGGCTAGCCAAAGACTATAAACTACACCTCATACAAAATGAAAATTGTATTTCCTACCATCAGGTGGGTTAAATAAGGACTTTTCCAGCTGATTGTTAAAATGAAAACAAGAACTGTCTGGATGGGCTCTTCTGGTTTCATTTTTTGGGTGTTTTTGGTGGGTTGAGGCCTTAGAAACCCCCTCTGTGTTCTCAGTGGAAAAACCTGCTGCTCCTGGTGGCCTGCAGGAGCTGAAATAATGCTTTTTTTAAAAAATCCCAAAAAAATTGGGAAGATAATTTTAAAATGGGGGGTTCTTAAGTGGCCTCGGGGCCTGCAAAAATGCTTCAGAGAACCACTATCTTGTTATTGTCATAACAATAAAACACGTTATTTAACCAGTTTAGTGTCACTTGAATCCAACTATGGGAACACGTACGTTGCTTCACTTTGTGTGCGTATAATTACAGTATATATAAAAACGTCCAGGGGCTATTATATTGGACTGGGACATGGGAGATCCAGGATGAAGTCCCCACTTAGCCATGAAAATCACTTGGTGGCCTTGGGGCGCCTACACTTTCTTAGCCGAACTACCCCACAGAGCTGTCATAGGAATGAAGAGGGGAGAAGAAGAGACATGTATAGTGTCGCGCACCCCCAGTGTCCCTAGTTTGTTTCCCTCAAACCCAGGTCCCACCTTTGGGCATGACGTTCTTTATTCTCCTTACACCAACTGCCACCAGTGGATCTTTATCCACACTTTACCAATAATACTGCCTGGACACGTGTTGTCAAATATAACTGATTATTTATTGTTTAGTTGTTGAATCACATAAGTATATTAATAGATGTTGTATGATGTTTCACTCATTGCTTGGATATTACACACGTTTCTTTATTGGTATTACTTTTCATATAAATCACTGTGAATCACTGGAATACTATTTGATGACTGTCTATTTATTGTACTTCTATCTTTTAACTATTCTTTAATTCATAAACCAACTATACCACACCAACTTTCCAATCTCTCTCATAAACCTCTCTAAAAACCTCCTCTCTCCTTCTCTCTGTTTCAACTGTCTCTCTGACTCCGCCCTCCTGTCCTCTCATAGGCTCCAGCTCTAGAGCTCCACATGACGGACAGGTGGGACATGGGCATTCTGCCACATATAGCACTTAGGGTCTGTAGGAGAGGCAAAATATAAATTAATAATTAAGTAAATATATAAATTATTCTCCCATGTTTAAGCAATTAAGTCGGGGTTTGCCAGACAGATCCTGAGGCACTCATTCTCCCATCACCTTGCACCCCTCACATTTGGGAAAGACGTAACCCATCATCACTGCTTATCCTTAGTTGTTATGAGTCTCAGGACAGCTTTGCACTGTTCTGTTCTTTGTTTGCACTGGCAGCAGATGCTGGTCCCTGAGTAGCTGGGAACATGAGGTTCTGTTTGCTTGCCTGTTTGAAGAAGAACCAACAACAACAGAGAGAGCCAAGTTCATGCCAGATAAAGCAAGGTGTTGCTATGTGTAATCACGTTGCTTCTGACTTGTGGCAACCCTATAAATCAGTGACCTCCAAAAGCTTCTATAATCATCACCAGCCCTGCTTATTTCTTGCAAGCTCAACTGAGTCCATCTATCTCTTTTTGGTCTTCTTTTTTCCCTGTTGCATTCAATTTTTCTCAGCATTATTGTCTTTTTCGGTGATTCTTGTCTGCTCATGATGTATCCAAAGTAGGAGAGTACCAGTTTAGTAATTTTTACTTCTAGGGAAATTTTAGGCTTGATTTTGATCTAGAACCCTTTTATTTGTCTTTCTGGTCAGCCATGGTATTTCTAGAACTCTCCTCCACCACCACATTTTGATTTCTTCCTATAAAACACAGCACTACTGCATTTCTGTGGGTACCTGGTGGAAATAACAGTTTTCCCTAGGAAAGCTTCTCAGCAAGACCTCTCAGAAGCCTATAAATTTATTCTGCTCGGGAGTTTATTCCAGTGGTGGTGGACTAGCACTATGGCACTTTCAATGGGAAGTTTTTTTTCTACATGGAGCATCTGAAATTATAATTACTGTACATGGGGTGGGGGAAGCATAGGTCCATAGCAGACACTACAGCAACAGTATGGATATCAAAGATTTCCCAAAGATTTCAAATATGTCCCGAAGAGAAGCAGTTTTGGAAACATAGCTTTTAAAGCTCCCATTTGGACATAACTCCTGATAACTCCACTCTCCCCAAGACAAACAGTGATCAACTATGACCAAATGGGTGATGCGTTTTTGCCATGACGGGAAGGTTTCTTAGGGATATACGGGGAGGGGGGGAGGGAGCAGGGATCACTCCAGTTCCTGCCTTGGAGCTTCAAATCACTAGTCACTTCAGTACAGAGTTTTGCAGAGTCTTGCTTCAGAGCCTCAGAAATAAGCAGCAGCCTATATTTCCCCATAACAGGGAAATCCACAATAGATATACATTAATGTCTCTGTTGTTTGACAGAATTTGACGAAATCTACAGACATTGTAGCTGATTTTGAGGGGATGCGTGCCTAATTTCAGTCAAGGGGGCACAAAGATATTTGTGAAGGTGCCCCTCAAAGAGCACCCAGAATCCTATCAGCTACATCTGCAACTCGGTGTCCAATAGCAAATGTCCAGTTCTTAATTTGCAGCAATTCATTGTTGAGATTTATACTGATTATGTTAGGATAGTATAAAATCATATTAGGGTTCCATTTACTGAGTTGAGTATTGGGTTTGTTTCTTTTTAAAATGAGATACCCTATCTAGAGTTGAGAGCAATATGTCAAAGAGTAAGGTCTCTGCTAAAATTCAGGGAACATATTCATGTTTTTTCCTCCATGTATTTTTTATGTTAAACTGTGAACCATTCTTAACATATTTTCATATAGAATCATAGAATCATGAAGTTGGAAGGGGCCTATAAGGCAATCAAGTTGAACCTCCTGCTCAATGCAGGAATACAAATCAAAGGACATCTGCCAGGTGGTTGTCTTTAATACCTAAGTACTTAATTGTCTTGAGTATCTAATTACCTATATTACATTTAGGTACTAAAACTAGGGACATTTGTTAAATTTTTAAAATTCTGGTCTCTCTACAGAAAATTTTCAAATGGTGGTAGACACTGGCAACAGCAATACTGCTGGCCTCTTGATTCCAGAAAAACCATCAGTATTGCCAAATAATTATCTCTTGATTATAGCATATTTGCATGTTTCTTTCTGGAATAAGGATATTCCAGTGCCATGGAAGAATCTTTAGACACAACAGGGGTTAGTACTGTCATATACCACCACTATCAGGATTTCTTTATGCAGTATTGCTGGGCAAGCCTGCTTTTCCTTTGCATCTTGGCACAGAAGACAAGATTTCACACTTGCTTAATATGAATTTTACATCATTTTCAACACATAATCTGTAAAGAATCAGATTCACAGAAGAAAGTAATATTTAGAGAACAGATTTTATCTGACAGCTATGCTAAAGTGACCCATTAAATGGGCTAGGATACGCAGTCAATTCCTGTTTAATGATTGCTACAACTAAAATCAGAGCTGATATACCTGCATCACAATTTTCTCAGCAACCTTTCTCCACCACTTCATCAACATTTCTGTCACATATACCCTCTTTCTTGAATGTTTGTTCACATTTCTGGAGAGTGGGAAATAATTCAGACATACAGCCTGGAGAAAAATCCGATAGGTCTTCCTTGTGCCCCGAACACTTGGGCAATCTGGTCTTTGAACACATTAATTAGGTGTTCCGTTTCAAATTCTGGAATTTTCTTTTCTTTTCTAAGGCCCTGGTCACATAAAGGAAATGTTCTCTAGCTATCCCCCTGTTACTTGGTTGTGTTTTTATTCTGGTCACATGATGCACCGTCAAGATCAAGACATTTTCTCGGCCAGCAGTGTAACTGAGGAACATTTCCCCATTGCCAGGAGGGTTGCGTTATTTTGTACCTTTGTTGTGCTGGTGCATTCCTTACTGGGATAGACTGTGTGCATGACCTGCCCTGCTTCTTTTGAGAATCAAAGTCAAGAAGGTGGCCGCCATTACTGTGGCACACATATAATTATGTTTATTTTTTGTGCCATATACATTGATACTAGAGATGGGGGTATTCGTATACGAATACGAATATCCCCCCACAGGTGGAGATAACGAGGGTCTGGCCCCATGGGTCTGGACAGTCCACTCACGATTGCGCCGCTGTTGCGACCGCCGCAGAGCCTTCCAATGGCTCCGTAGATCGCATTCGGCAAGCCACTCTTTGACCTAGCAGAGAGGCTTGTCGTCCCGCCTCCTGCCAGGAGTGGCGAGTTGAATGCGATCTCCGGAGCCATTGGAAGGCTCCACAGCGGTCACAGCAGCAGCGCAATAATGAGTGGACCGTCCAGCCCCATGGGGCCGGACCCTCGTTATCTCCACCAGTGGGGGGATATTCATATACGAATATGAATACCCCCATCTCTAGTTGATACATTGGTAAAAATATGTCACCAGGGGGCCTCTGCCATTACATTACTGGCCAGTAATATATATATGTATTTATTTCTATGGGAAGATACATTGAACCGTTGGTATGCCAATGTCACGGGAGTTTGTGTGTGATTGCCAGTACTGACATGTGTATATCCCATGTCTGTTGTGTGCAATGCATTTCTGCAGGAGCAGCCAATGCAACAGAGGATACTTTCCTAAACAGAACCCCCTTCCCAATCAATGTTCCCTCTAATTTTCAGCCCCACTGGGTGGGGTTCAACCCCTCCGTGTGCAAGTCTGCCCTCCTCCCACACAGGGTTCTGTTGCAACCCAAATGAAGGGGGCTGGAAACAATCACTGGGAATGCACGGGAGTGGAGGAAAGCTGTGTGGAGGGACGGAGTCACTCGTGCAATCGCACACCTTAGAGGGAACCTTGTTCTTGATATATTGATGTGTATTTATATATACTGTATACTTATATATATTTCTGATATATTGATGTATCAATAAATATTATTTTTTAAAATTTATATAAAAATCAAGGGGCTAAATTGCCCCTTGAAGCAAGAGAGCAAATAAACGGATACCATGGTGTAGCAGGCCATAATGATTTAAATAGGAGGAAATAAATTGGTACCACTAAAACTGGGATATAAACCACATGACCACAATTCAGTAGAACAGAGGTACGGAAAGTATCGGAAGAATTAGAAATCATTTCCCTCATGTGACCAGGACATAAATGGCTTCCATTCAGTTTAGTAGCTTAGTATGCACACCCGAGGGATGATTTCCCCATGAGTACCTGAGTTGCATTGTCCTTTTCCACTGAGTCAGTTGTCCTGGACTTGGAAAAAACTCAATCAAGCATTTTGCACGATATTTCACTTTTAGTATTATCATATGTGGAACAAAGCTTGCAAATAAGTTTCTCCATGTTGTTCTACTGCATACTGCCTAATCGTCTTGCCTACGAGTACACTGTGCACCTTGACACGAAATCATAAATCATGAAGATGAAGCTGCTGAACATTTGTAGAAAACACAACCATCTTTTGTTGTTTGCAGGTGGTCTGACTGTCTCTTGCAATGATTTGTCAAAGGTGTTGTCTCTCGTTTCTTTTCTTCCCTAGCTTAGGAGAAATGTACTGCAATATCTGTTTGTTGCCCCTCAGCTTTCTTTGAACGTTTGTCCCATTTCATCATGCCTTTCATAAAGCTGTGCAAATCAATATCTACAGGCAGCACATCAGCTGAATGCTCAGAATTTTTGTATCACTGAAAGCAATAGTCAGAATCTGGTGGGAAGAACATTTCAACTTCCAGGACCTTATTACTCAGCTTAAAGCAGTCATGCTTGAACAAAGAAAGTTCAAAACAGGAGTCTAGCAAGGAAGCACTGAGCTATTACTTCCCAAGAACTTCATTCCATTATATATGGCCAGAATCAAGCTAATAGCTTTTTATCCCACTTTAAATGATCATTAGCTTTCAAATACCAAGATGCTGCCATCAATATGGACTTTTTCCTTAAGTGTTCCATCCACAAGGGGGGGAGAGTGAAACTACCTCCAGTCTTACTGGTGGGGGGAGCCCCCCTTCCCCATGTGCTGCATTTCCTGCAAGGTCTACCCACACATACTCCTGCGTTTCTGTAACTGCGCACACAAAAACACAATGTAGTTATATACTACATATGAAGACAAGGTTTCTTCTGGCCTTTAGGATAAACACCATACACCTGCCATGGATTTCTGCTAGAAGTTTGTCTTGTTGTTTTTCGTTATTTCAGATAGATGGCCAACAGAATATAACCAACATTCCCTTATGCTTCTTTAGTCTTATTTAATGATTAATCCTCATCATTGGGATCTTGGCTAAGTGTGCAAATGGATTGGGTTAAAATTCTTTCTCCAAATGAGAAGTTTGTATAACATCAACTATTGTACCTGGAGCCACTGTAGTGTGGTAGTTAGAGTGTCAGAACTCAGGAAACCCGAGTTCAAATCCCTGCTCAGCCATAGAAACTTAGTGGGGGATGACAATGCTAAAAGCCCCTCCTTAACAATTTCACTTATCTCTAGGGTTGTAATAGACTTGGTGGCACATTTTACCTGGAAAGGAAACATGAAAATTAGACACTACTAATGCGTTTTTATTTTAAATATGTATTTAAATACTAAATATTATTAAGTTGTAAAATTTACAGTCAGTTTTGTGACCTTACAAACCACAACGCTAATGCTACATGTACATTCTCATACAATATATGGTATGGCAAGATTCAATTCGCCAATCCTCCATGCAAAAAAAAAAAAAAAAAAAAGGAAGTTGCAATTTTTTATTAGGTTACCATATCAGAATTCTTCAACCCTATTCAGGTGTTGCAATCTGTGTGTATAACACAGATGGGGATGGGAATTCCTTAGCCCCACCCCCTCCATCCCTGACTTTGTCACCCTTCTATGCAAAGACGGTCACTGATAACCGGTAGAGCTCTAGATATGAGTCACAAACCTGATTTTCCAGATCTGGCTCACATCCAGAACCCCAACAGATAGCAGAGAAGTTGCACTTCAGACTCATCACCCATATATATGGATCTGGCTTTTCCCCTTGTAAAAATGTATTTATAATACAGGATGTTTGTTTGATTTCACACCACACATGAGGGGAGTGCCTTTTCTCTTAAAGCAGTAATTCTCGACCTTTTTTTGGTCATAGCCATAAACACAATATGAAAGAAATACAAGTCAAATCAGGATTGTATAAGTTGCACAACAAACCTTATAAGGTGATATGTAAATAATTATTTCCAGTCTGTGGCCCCCTTCAAATGTGCCAGAGATCCCCAGGGTGCCCTTTGTCTTTCGTTGAGAATGGTTGCTCTAAAGCACTCAAGGCAGCATACATGGTTCTTCTGCTTCTCCCTTTGTTCTCCTAACAACCTTAAGAGGTAGGTTTGGCTGACAGAAATGAGCGGCTCAAGGTCACCCAGGGAGTGACTGGAACAGAAAATACTGGAAAGGGGTATAGGTGGCAGGTTAGAATCCTAAACAGGGTCGGCAGGTCGAGTACTTGATGGCAGCCTACAGTCTGTCAGAGCAACAACCACAGACCCCAAGAAATGAGGCCAGTTTCCAATCCTCAGAAGGAGAAATACCTGCCCAGCAGCACCCTTAGAAAGAAAAGAAGACGGGAAGTCACACTCTACTGCATGGGTTTCTTCAAATATGCCTCCTTTGAGAAATGGCAGACTGACTCAGAAGCCCCCACTAAAATCACCAGGCTCTTTAAGTGACAGGTAGAGTAGTTTGCAAGTTTTGAGTTTTTCTTTTCTTTTTCTTTTGGAAGATTTGCTGGTACTGATTGGGCTAAAAGAACCACACAAAAAGTTGCTACTCTGTTCAGTGATGCTTGGATGGCAATGACAGGAGGATCGCCTGCCCACAGTCCAGCAACAATTCCTTCATGATCTGTTTGTTTATTAAACTTCCTATTCTGAGCACAGAAGAAGTCATATATGTACAGATGGGTAAAAGGAAAGCTGGTGGAGAAACAATAAATGTGTGAGAAGGGGAGAATTTTCAACTTGAGAGGTATGTATGGGTGTAATTATACATGTCTACAAATGGATAATCTCAGGTGGGGCTAGGGGGAAAAGAGCACAAAGGAGGTATAGTGCAGTGCAGGAAGATAGGAAGGAACTGATGAAGTGAGGCAGTGGAGGGGATAGGAATAAAAGAACTAGGCTCAAGAGAAGGTTGTGTATAAAGGAGCTGTAGTTGAGGAGGAAGAAATAAGAAAGGTGTGGTGAGAGTGGGGTCCAAAAACCCTTGTGCCTGAAGGCCCACAAAAATCTGCCACCAGCCCTGTGTGCTGTAAACACTTGGTTGCAAAGCTCATCTCTTAAAAATATTTGTCTCATAGCTTTGCAACCTATTCTAGTAGCTCAGAAAGGCAGATTGCTTTTTATGCTATACAGCTATCAAAATGCAGAAGCCCTTTCTTCTATTTTACAAGGTCTCAAGTATCCTAGATTCAGGTGTGGCTGCTTTGAGTTCTGACCTAATCCTGACCATAGAAATAACTTCCTCTCACTCTAAGGATAGCAGCCTACAAGGAAGAGGGGGATCATCACGTCTCATGTCAGACGTTTCAGGTGCTGGAAGATGGCAGTAACATGCAAGAGCAGGAAAAGGCCTACTCTTGGCTCTCCAAGCTAGGCGGTTGCCTTCATGAGTGGTGTCAGGTGCTGTCCACCACCACTACTGAAGAAAGAATCAGCTTCCATTGCAGCTGGCTTTTGCATGCAGAACAGGAGGGGGACTCCATTTTGTTCTTAATCTTGAGAAGCCAAAATGCCTTGGACTGGCTCTGCTAAGAACTCTGCCCAAACTGCCAGCCTTATCAATCAATCCATATCCCAAATCGGGACTTGAAAAGGAGGTCCCTAGATTTTAATCACCTCTGGAGAGGACATACTGTCACTCCGGCTTTCTATCGATGAAGATTAGGGCCTGGCTCACACCAGGAAGCCTAAGGCCTATTCAAGGTAAAACCCAGTACCTGACAAGCCTTGTTTAAGACTCTACAGCTACTTTATCTCATAACAGCTCATTATACATGGAGATAACATGGCTGTACTGACCTTAACGTCAAGTCACTCTCCCTACCATGATTTTCCTCACTCTGCTGTTTGTAACATCGATGTATGGTGAAGGTCTTGAAACCCTGCACAGGGATTTTTCTGCCTTTTCACTTGGCTCTAAAAAGATATTATTACAAATATTTGAGTTTGTCTTGTGGCCCCTGTGTTGGTCCCTGAATTTTGTACAACTTCTTCCTGAGAGTGGGAAAGTAACTACTTTACCTACAGAACAGAACAGCCTCCGTGTAGAGTTCCAGTGCCAAAAAGAGAACTTAAAGCATTGTTTTCACCTCTCATCTAACTCAAGCTTTGCAATTCCCTGCTGACATTCACCAGCATGCAGTTGACAAGTCTGTTACGAAAGAGAAGTATGTACCTGACTGAAATGAAGTGAGGTTTTATAGCTGACACTGATAACAGATGGCTCTAGAAATGGAGACAGACTGGAATGTGGCCTGTTTGTCTGGTTGGGAACATTAGAACAGTCTATTAGACTTGCTGGTTCAAGCTGCTCCTTCCGACCCATCTCCCAGAATGGCTGTTTTGAAATTTCTGTTTTCAATTTGGCATTCTCTTTTAGCCATTGTGCACTAGTCTGTTTACTGCTTCAAAGTACACACACACACACACACACACACACACACACACACACACACACACACACACACACACACACACACACACACACACACACACACATGCAAAACATAATGTATCACAATAGTGTTTTTCCATGATGACAGCATTTGCAAACTGTTGCAAAGGGCCATCTAGCTTTTGAAACGGCCATGGCTGGAAGAATTCTCCAGTTCAGCATCAGATTCACTGTAGCCAGGGCTGAGGACACGGCATGTTTTTGCGGGCCGCAGCACTTTCACTGGCAATTGTCTCTTGCCAACATCATTTACAGGCTGTTATGTACTGCCTTAATTGCACCCAGGCTCCATGTGGCTTTTTCGGAGGACATGGATCCTTTCTCACATTCATCCGGTGCATTAGCTTGCAGAGTAGCACAAGGCAGTAACAAACAGATATTAAATGAGGCTTGCACATGAACTGATCTTTGCAAATAGGCATCCAATTACAAAAGCAAATAATCAGAAGTCAAACAAAACTGAACAAGCCCCTTGTGGGAAAGCACTGAGCGAAATCACCAAGTGTTTCTCCTGCCTTTTATACACTGCAATGTACTTCGTTCTCCCTCCAAATGTATCCACTGTATCCCACAGTACAATCCTACCTTCTGAATCTATCTTGCATCTTAGCAAAATAGTTCCCTGTCACTTTGCTTTTAGTCTGAGTTTACCTCCCCAGTATTCCTTAAATGGTTTCCATTTTAATTAGTAATTACTATCGTTTTGTTGCAACTTCTCTGATCTCTTTATTTTGTCAATCTTCTCCATGACTTCTCTGCCTATCCTGCTTCTCTTGGTCCTATTGGCTGATCTCCTGGGATGCCACAGAAAGATTTTGCAGCCATGGCCTCTCTGTCAACAAGTGTCTGAAAGAGTGTGAACAGATTTGCTTGACGTCTGACTGTGAAGGACTGTAATGTTAGAGGCCTCCATGGTATCAGATTGTCCAGTAGCATCACAAGAACTAAATGCTAAGCATCCTTAGCAACTCCTGCTAAATTAAAATGCCTATGTCTAGCTTACTCTTTCTAGTATTTTGATGCTATTGGATTATCATTAATTGATTTACTGATACAAGCTGAATGTTTTTGTAGATCTTTCCAACAGAAACACACTGACTGACAACACCTCTGTTTACTCTATTTTAATAGTGGATTCCTTACACTATGTTCTTTATGCTATGCTCCCTAAACAAACTGATGTTTCAAGGAAACAATTATATGAGCAATACATAACCATAACACCATTTCTTGGTAATCTGACTCAACCTCACTTAAAAAACAACATACAAATCGGTTGCTGTAGGAGCATATTGGATACAGATGAGTTAAGATCTAAAGACCACATTGGCCAAAATTATACAGAGCTCCTAGAATCAGTTGTATAAACGAACCTGCAAAATCCCATTGGAAGGATAACTATGGTTGTATGTTCAGACCCCAGAGGGAATAAATTCATGTTTGAAGCAGCCTATTGCTACTGATGTGATAGGCAAGTGGGTCTTCACATGGTATCTTAAACACATAACTTTAATGAGGGAAGCCTGTTTTCTTTTTAATAATTGGAAGAACAATAATAATCATAATCATCACCTTAGAACTGCAAAGCTAGAAGGGACCCTATGGATCACTCAGTCCAGCTTCTGTCAAGGAGTGCACAGTGGAGAACTGAACTCCCAGCCTCTCGCTCCACAACCAGATGCCTACACCACAGAGCTATCCAGCAGCTGGCAAAATGCTGTTTCATAACTTTGTGCTGGCATAACCTGAAAGTGGATCAGGTGCCAGGGATATTTAATTAAAACTAATTAAAAGCTTCCTATTTCCTTCTTTCAGATTCCAAAGCTCCATAGGGCTTTTCTGCAGGGAAGCCTTGGGGGCCTTTGGGATACACAGAGGGAGGGGTCTTTAATAATAAAAATTAATCGCTGGATTGACACATGGTGGTGATCCATCAGTGATGATGATGATGGTTGTTGTTGTTGTTGAGCCCTGGCACCTGAAAGACGGAAGGAATAGGAAGCCTTTACTTAGGTAGTTTTAATTAAATGTTCCCAGCATCTCATCAGGGGGTTGTGGCATAAAGTTACACCAACAAAATTTTGTCCACTAAGTGATTGATTCGAAGATGCTGTAGATCTCTTTCTCAGTCTATAAAAAATTCAGTTTTGTCTGTGGCTTCTTAATTGATATATTTTCATTTAATTATGGATTTAATTTAAAAAAAACTAAAATGAAATAAAAATTTAGAATCAGTTGGCTTAGAACATGGGGCAAGGTGGAGACAATGACTTGATTCCCCCCCCCCCAGCACATTATTAAATTGTTCATTAAACTGTTAATGCTACTTTAGAATAATTAGAATAAGCTGTTTCTTGTTTTGGCCAATTAAGTTTAATATATCTGCTGCCATTACTAGCTTTTTGTGTGTGTAATTTAAATCACTCTTCTATCTAACCTGTCACAATTTTTTTTTAAATCTGTAGTGGCATAGTTCTGCACTTGATACTTGCTGCACAGTGGGGGTACAATTTTAAGCCTTCCTCTCCCCTCCATTGCAAAGTATGTGTTAACACTATGTGCAGCACCACTACTACCAAATTTGAGTACAGGATTGTTCTGCTTATTCCGAAAAGCTTTGCTAGTCTCTGAATAAGGTTTATTGGCGTCATTAATAATCAATAGATCTCACACAATGAGACAACACAGCTTTTGATGAATATAAAGAGGCATTCTTTACCATCCATTCATCTTGGTAATCTTCATTGTTATGTATACAGTAATGTACATTATCATGATTCATGGAGAGGCCATTTTTGCTAAATGCTGATTCCAGAATGCTCTACCTATTATAAAGATGTAAACAGGTGTGGGACAACAAATGCTAAAAATGCTAGAAACCCTGTATGTTAAAATACAAATGTTACTGTGCAATTAGCTTCATGATTATAGATAGATTATAGATTGTTGTTGTTTAGTCGTTAAGTCGTGTTCGACTCTTCGTGACCCCATGGACCAGAGCACGCCAGGCCCTCCTGTCTTCCACTGCCTCCCGGAGTTGGGTCAAATTCATGTTGGTAGCTTCGATGACACTGTCCAACCATCTCGTCCTCTGTCGTCCCCTTCTCCTCTTGCCTTCACACTTTCCCAACATCAGGGTCTTTTCCAGGGAGTCTTCTCATGAGATGGCCAAAGTATTGGAGCCTCAGCTTCAGGATTTGTCCTTCCAGTGAGCACTCAGGGTTGATTTCCTTCAAAATGGATAGATTATAGATAGATATGTTAAAATGTAAATGCTACTGTTAATTAGCTACCTTGATGATTTAGGTATCTGGATGCTCAGCCAGAGTTTGGTTGTTTGATTCCCCACTGTGCCTCCTGGGAGAAGAGCCAGCCTGCATGGCCTTGGGCACCCCCAGATCAGGAGAATGGTAAACCACTTCTGAGTAATCGCTACCTAGAAAGCCCTGGAGTCACTATAAGGCAGTACAGTGGTGCCTCGACTTACGAACTTAATTGGTTCCGGAACTCCGGTCGTAACTCGAAATGGTCGTAAGTCGAAGCACCATTTCCCATAGGAATGCATTGAAATGCAATTAATCTGTTCCGGCTGAAGAAAAAAATCACCAAAAAACCCACAAAAACAAAACAAAACTGCAAGACCCATTGGAAATGCGATTAATCCATTCCGGCCGAAGGGGGGGGGGGGAAGCAAACAAGCCGTGCAAGACCCTTCGGAAATGCAAAAAAAGCAAAGCAAAAAGCAAACAAACCGTGCAAGACCCATCGGAAATGCAAAAAAAGCAAAACAGAAAGCAAATAAACCATGCAAGACCCTTCAGAAACGCGATTAATCCGTTCCGGCTGAAGGAAAAAAAGAAAAGAAAAGCAAACAAACCGTGCAAGACCCTTCGGAAATGCAAAAAAAGCAAAGCAGAAAGCAAACAAACCGTGCAAGACCCTTCGGAAATGCAAAAAAAAGCAAAGCAAAAAGCAAACAAACCCTGCAAGACCCATCGGAAATGGGGGGAAAAAAACCAAAAAACAAACAAACCCTGCAAGACCCATCGGAAATGGGAAAAAACAAACCCAAAAAGCAAACAAACCCTGCAAGACCCATCAGAAATGGGGGGAAAAATCCAAAAAAACAAACAAACCCTGTAAGACCCATAGGAAATGGGGAAAAACAAACCCAAAAAAGCAAACAAACCCTGCAAGACCCATCGGAAACGGGGAAAAAACAAAAACAAAAAACAAACAAACCCTGCAAGACCCATCACAGCATAAAAACATAATCCCACCAACCAGCCCAAAACCACGCTGCAAAACCCACCCAGAACAGTTTTTAAAAAGTAGAAAGTAGCACCTTACCTTACCAGGCAGTCCGAAGCCTCCTCCAATCGCACTCACTCTAACCACTGGGGCGAAAGAGCTACAAAGAAGCAGCCTCTTCGCCACCAACGGTTAGCAATTTGAATTCCCCGCCTTTTTCCCTGCCTTTTTCTGGTTGTAACTCGAAGCTCCGGTCACAAGTAGAAGCAAAATTTTGCGCCGGAGCTGGTCGTAACTCGAAATGGTCGTATGTCGGGATGTTTGTAAGTCAAGTCACCACTGTATTGTTATTATTACAGAGGAAGGAGACCTAACTGTGAGGATTAAATCCAACTCATACCATTGTTACCTGAAAAGCTCAGAACACGAACTTCAGAACCCAGGTAAGGCTAGAATAAATCCACTGTCTTTCAACAGAACTTTGGCTGCAGTGCTGGCTTCAGAACTTGCATACACACCGCAAGTAAAAGAAGGTATGGGAGGGGCGGATTTATGTCCTGCTTTTTATTGCATATTCTCAAAACATCTTACATGTAACCATTAATAAACTATCCTGCATAAAACAGCCGTATTTTGAAAACTATGCTGGCTATCAATTCATTTTTTAATCCATGTCAGTGTACCTTAGCAATGTGACATTCTCACAAAACTTTCCATTCTTAGACAGGCTGTAATGTAAGAAGAAAAGCATTTTTTAAAATCTATTTTCTGCATTTTGCAAAAAATGCTTCTGCATAAAACTAATGCATTTTCTTTTTGTAAAGTTAAACATGTAGATGTTCAAGAAGCGCAGAAAGATTAGCAGATTGATCAAAAAGACACAATCCAACCAGTGCGTCTGCATTTTAGGTCAAGCAACAAGGCATCTATGGAAGAAGGCATCAGTTACTGTGTTTTGCAAGAAAAATGATATCATATTTTGCGCAAAAAATGTCCTCACAAATGTAAAACCTCTCACAGAAAATGACAGAGAAAATACCACGGTCTCACAGTTGAGCTAAAAAAATAAGATGTTTCTACAAGAGATGGCTTATTTTCCTAGTGTGCTGGTAACATTAATTAATTAAAGGAATGTAGATCTTGCCCTCCAGCAATCCCTATGGTGGTTAAAATAAATTAAAATCACAATAAATTAAATGAAGATATTAAAATATCATAATATTAAAAGCAGCTGGAGGAATTTAAACAGACACTAAGCAGCATAGGAATAATTTATGGAGGCTTTAAAAACCTGGGAAGTTTTTTATTTAAAATATTTAAATTTTATTAAAGTAGGCACCAGGCAAATCCCTTTGAAAAGAACATTCTGCAGTTAGCCCCAACCTGACAGTGCTGAAATGCCACAGCCAAGGCTGGGGCACCTAGCCCTTTAATGGAAACTACATTCGTGTTGACCAGCTAGTTACTTGCAAACCTTGAGTGGGAAAAAAAGTATCTGTTCTTGACTGCCTCTGCCAAACATTTGAAAGGTAAGCATTTCAAGCTTTATTTAAAATGTAAAATTGATTAGGTACTGTGATAGTTGGACTATGATGATGTACACAGTATCCAAAGGAGAAAAAAAGATGGCTTCACACACTCTGAAACGTATACATGTGCATGTTACATGTGAAGTGGATTTACTGCACGAATAGTAAAGAAGGCAAGATCTAGCTCACAGCCAGCCTCCATCCATTTGATCCAGGCCTCTCTTGGAAGTAGCATCCATTTTTTCAACATCTAATCCTTGGTAAGAAAAATCCAATTCCTATTCCACCCCGCTCGCCATCATCATTCACAGCTGCCACAGAGATAGTAGCAATTAAGCTTGGTAATTATGTCTGCCTACCTAAAATGTGACTCCTCACCTCTCCTTTCCTTTCCTCTCCTCTGACCTATGGAAAGGTTCATTATGGAAGTGAAATGGCGACAGGTTCCCTCTGTTGGCAGAAGCCTACCCTGCAAAAAGGTTTTCCAGGATTCTGAAAGAGATGCCAAAGATTCATAGAACAAAAAAAGTATTCTGGATTAATTTGATTTTAACGTGTAGTTTTTTGTTTGTTATCTAACCACTGAAAGAATACTTTTATTGCCCAAACATAATTGGGATCATGAACAGATTTTTTAAAAAATAAATCTTGCAATGTCTGCTAGAATTTTGTGCGTGGAACTGACATCTCACTTGTCTGTATTCTTGCAAACTGTTGTAGTGACATCACATGAGCACAATATGACTACAAATAATCACCTCCTTTTTTTAAGGACTAGAGCTTCTTCTTGTTTATCACAGTCAACAAATGTGTCATTAATGTATATATATTCTTTAAAACTCTTGGAATACGCCCAGTCTTTGACCTACATATAGCTCTCATGCACTTAAGTAAATAACACGTGACTCGTCAACAAGATCCCCAGAACTGCAGAAGAAATCAAACCATCCATCAGTAGAGCTATTACATTTAGAAAAGTGAAATAGGTACATTTTTCAAGCAGAGCTTGGAAGCGATAAGTTACAAGAAATTCGGTTACTTTTTTTTAGGCAATGAGGTGGACCAAAGTTACATTTCACAGTAATGTAATGACTGGGAACAAGGATTTATTTTGTGTGTGACAAGTAACATTTTCTAGTTACTTTTCACAATACTAATCATTCTATTCATATTTTCTGATTAGTTTTTAATGTGTATTTTAGGTAATTCAAATATTTCTAGCATTTGAGGAGAGCTGTACAGGTCTCATGCCATTATCTTCTTTTAGGAGGTTTTTTTTAAATAATGAAAAAGCAACAAGTAATGTAATGAACTGCTAATTTTTTTTGTAAAAGTAACTTTTCCAGCCCTGTTCTGAAATGTCCCAAGAGTATGCCTTGGCATGTTTATCATACCTTTATTAGATTAAGAACCCAGGGATGGAACTGTCTCAAACTGATTATCTCCTTTTAACCATGAAAAATTGAAAGTAATTCTGGGAGAACTGAAAAAGTGGAGCAGAATCTGGCAGTACTTTTGCAGGTTTCCTCTAGAAGCCTTCATCAAAAGTGGGAGACACCCCAAACCATTTGATCCAGATAGAATTGTTGAACAACTTAGAAACGTCTGTTCATATAAGGCCTGGTCCACGCAGTGGTGTTGTCTCTGGCCTTTCTAGGGTTCTTGCAGCTCATTCTGGCATTTTCTGTTGCAAATTCGAATAAAATCTAGGGATGGGATTGTCATATTTTTAGAGTACAAATCCCATAAATCTCTATCCTGGGAGTTTTACCTGACAGACGGGCACTTTACAGATACAGTCAACCCTCGACTTACGAACGGCCCTAGTTACGAACATTTCGACTTACGAACTGCTCTGATAGAACAATATTGACTCGACTTGCGAACTTAGATTCGAGTTACGAACCGAAAAAAAAGCCTAAGTCATCTTAGGTTAAAAGGAAAAAAAATATAAAAAAATTCTGCCCCTAGTGGTAGGAACGGATTAACCGGCTTTGCATTAGTTCCTATGGGAACTAATGATTCGAGTTACAAACCGCCCCTTGACCTAAGAACCAAAAACAGCTGGAACGGATTAATTGGTTTTCAATGCATTCCTATGGGAAATGCTGATTCGACTTACAAACTTTTCGACTTACAAACTTCCTTCTGGAACGGATTAAGTTTGTAAGTCGAGGGTTGACTGTACCTAAATGTGGCTGGCCTGGGAGAAAGGTCTAAACTAGAAAGCTCTCAGGCCTTGCTAAGCCTATCTCTGCCTAGCTTCCTGTTCATAAAGGAAGTTCCCAGCAAGCACCAGGTCAGGAACAGGAAGCCTGGATGCAGCTAAGCATCAAAGCCTTCTAGTTTAGGCCTTTCTCCTAGGTCAGCCACATTTATGAGTCTATAAGGTGTCTTGTCTGTCAGGTAGAGCTCCCAGAATGGAGAATTATGGAGTTTGTAGTCCAAAAAACCCAAAGGTCCTATCCCTATTTGTGTCCTCACATGGTGAGAGTATTTGTTATTGCATATACCAGAATGCACTGGGACTCCCACTACCACCTGTTCCCACACATCTAGAATGGCTCCCTGATGTCTCACTTGGACATAGATTGCCTTCATGTTTTGCCTACCATTGTGGCCCTTTCTGCATCTAGTTCACTCAATCCTCCATTCCCTCCTTGTTTTACACGTCTGGGGGTGTAGAGAAGTAGAAACTGATCAGCAGAAAAATGCCCCTAAGGAAACCTGATAAAATGACATGCACCCACAAAATGCACAGATCAAGGCAGTAGAGTTTACATGAGGAGATCTTGCACTGGAGGAAATCAGAGCTGAGCACTGAACCACTTAGTGGTCGTGTGAAAACCTCCTGAAAATGGGAGGGGGATTTTGTCTCACTTGGACTCTACTGACAGGTTTCTAGCTTGCATTGAGTCGACAGTGGGGCGTAGTACTAGTATCATTGGTTCAGGCGAAGTTGAACAAATACTTAGTGTGGATGGACTGTAATGGGAGTCTTCCATCCTTCTGTAGGCTCTGTCACTCCTGGGAGGGTAAATAAAAGTTTTGAAAACTCTTTTTCCACACAGTGATAATACTTGCAGAAGCAATGCAGTTCTAATGCCTTTTCTTGTGAACATGAATATCATTCCCCTATCTCCCTCACCTTCAGGAGGTACAAATATATGACATTTTCCATTTGTTGTGCAGTTTACAAGGCTGGTGAATTAGAAAAGACTGAGATACAAAAGAGATTGAGGTATTCCGGGACCCAGTAGGTCACTATGTATGCCTAAACTTTCAATTATCACATTAAGAACTGTGATGGCTGCAAAATTACCCACTCTGTAATCTCTACTTTTAATGGCTTCCGAGTGTCTTCTCCAACCTTTCTGGCAAATAAATACAAAAAGTATGAACATCTACTTTCTGTCTCAACATCTCTTTTCCTTACTTCCCTTCATTTCACTGATTGAGGTTTCCTTTTCTATCATATATTTATTTCACAGAACATTTTTACAAGGGTGGGATCCAAGAAGGCTGATATTCAAATTAAAAGTCAGAGAGAGTGGCAGTTTAAATTCACAGAATCCAGACAACAGGTAGTTAGGAATGACTCATATCCTGCCATGCAAAATGCATTCTGGAATTAAAAAATGAATGGAAGACAGAAGGCAGGAGGCTGCATTAGTATCTCATCATGTACTTCTTAAAAACGTCTCTCATAGGGAGGTGGGATGTGACTAAAGAAACCTCCCATGGCAGAGTTGTAGCTCAGTGGTATACATGCATTGCATAGAGAAGAATCTAGGTTCCACCCTCAGCTTCTCCAGACAGGGCTAGGAAAGGATCCTGCCTGTAGCCCTGTAGCTTTTCTGTCAGCAATTGTCAACAACACTGGGCTAGTTAGCCCAAAGCGCTGTCTCAGCTTAACACCACTTCTTATCACCCTGTTTTACTGGATGGACAGGACTGTATGAGAGCAGAGTCGATAACATACCTTACTCCAAATGGTTTAAAGCTTTAATAGAAAGAAACAGCATTTTACATCAGCCCAGGAACAAGCCAGTAGTCAGTTTTTAGTCAGAGAGGTCTTGTTGAAATTAACAGGACAACTACTTACTCTTTTCCTCTTTCTTTTTCTCTCCTACCAGAGGTTGGACATTAGAACGGCTGTCTTGACTTTGGATGAGGCAACTCTAAATAATGGTGGAGTGTTCCATCTAAACCAATAAGGTCTTCATTTTCTTGCACTTCTTTTCCCATTTATTGTACCTCAAATGATCGGCTGGAAAAAACAGTACTTGTCATTTTTCAATATGTGACAATCATTTTCAGACTGTGTGCATTATTTCCTTCACTGATTTTATTGAGTAAGCGTTGCAAAAGTGCAGCTACTTTGCACAGATGATTTATTCAAAACAGTAGAAATCTGCAACAAAAGAATCCAGAATAAGCCAGAGGAACCATGGCCCAAACCACTATATGGACAAGCCCTAAGCTGTTAGCTAGCAATATTGTACGGTCAGCGTATTGGATATTGTTGGTAACTGGCTAGACAACAGTACCTGTGAAAGGGATCTAGGAGTCTTGGTAGACCACAAGCTGAACATGAGTCAGCAGTGTAATGCGGCTGCCAAGAAAGCCAACGCGATTCTTGGTTGCATCAATAGGAGTATAGTGTCTAGATCAAGGGAAGTGATAGTGCCACTCTAATCTGCTTTGGTCAGACCTCACCTGGAGTATTATGTCCAGTTCTGGGCACCTCAATTCAAGAAGGATGTTGACAACCTGGAACGTGTCCAGAGGACGGCGACTAAAATGGTTAAAGGTCTGGAAGCCATGTCCTATGAGGAGCGGCTTAGGGAGCTGGGAATGTTTAGCCTTACAAAAAGAAGGTTAAGAGGGGACATGATAGCCATGTTTAAATATCTGAAGGGATGTCATGTCGAGGAAGGGACAGGTTTGTTTTCCGCGGCTCCAGACACTAGGACAAGGAGCAATGGTTTCAAACTACAGGAAAAGAGATTCCATCTGAACATTCGGAAGAACTTCCTGACAGTCAGAGCTGTCCGGCAGTGGAATAGGCTGCCTCGAAGGGTGGTGGAGTCTCCTTCTTTGGAGGCTTTTAAGCAGAGGCTGGATGGCCATCTGTCGGGAGAGCTTTGAGGGTGTTCCTGCATGGTGCGGGGTTGGACTGGATGGCTTCAGTGGTCTCTTCCAACTCTATGACTCTATGACCTTTCCATGAGGACGTTTCTAAAGATGTTCTCTGAGTATAAAATAAAAAGCAGAGGTGATAGCAGACATAAAATTCATAAGACAAGTTAGCCATGGTGAACATTTTGATTGAGTATTACTCAATAAGGAATGTTTTGTGGTATGTTCCAGCAATTGTTTTTTGTCCTTGCTTTTTAAAATTATAAATTTGTTTTAAAATCTATTTTAAAAATGTGTTGGGTACAAACACCTCTTTCTGGGAATTAAACAACCCCCTTCAATTTTTTTTTTCCAATTTCCTCAGCATTTTAAGCCCCGTTCACAACATCTTTCATATTCTATCAATATCGGCCATGCCAGCTGGCATTCATATGTAGAACACAGGTAACATGGAGTCTTCACATGTACAGTAGGGGCTACTGTTTGAATTTTCCAAAATAACTTGCTTTCATGAGTTGTGGTGGGAAATTTAAATGGCAGCTTGTAGATGGTGCTTCACAGACACAGGAAGGCTTATTGCCAAGGCCATATTAAACTCGCGTGCTCTGATCTGAAGTCCTTGGCACTCCTGTGAAATAAAACACCTCCAGATGCGATTTTGGATCACCCCTGACATGTCTGTTTTCCCTCTTCATTTCTACTTCTCAAGATATTGCTGTTAAGACTACAGAATGAGAGGTGAAGAGCGGTGTGCCCCAGGGATCTGTCCTGGGACCAGTGCTTTTCAAGCTGTTCATAAATGACCTGGAGACAGGGATAAGCAGTGAGGTGGCCAAGTTTGCAGACGACATGAAACTTTTCCGGGTGGTGAAGACCAGATGAGATTGTGAAGAGCTCAGAAGGATCTCTCCAAACTGGGACAATGGGTGGGAAGATGGCAAATGCCTTTCAGTATAAGAAAATGTAAAGTAATGCACATTGGGGCAAGAAAAAATCAAAACTTTAATTATCAGCTAATGGGTTCTGAGCTATCCATGATGGATCAGGAAAGAGATCTTGGTGTGCTGGTGGACAGCTCGATGAAAGTGTCAACCCAGTGTGCGGCAACAGTAAAGAAGGCCAATTCTATCCTAGGTATCATTAAAAAGGGGATTGAAAATAAAACAGCCAACATTATAATGCCACTGTATAAAACTATGGTAAGGCTGCATCTGGAGTATTACGTACAGTTCTGGTCGCCGCACCTCAAAAAAGACATAGTGGAACTGGAAAAGGTGCAGAAGAGAGCGACTAAAATGATGACTGGGCTGGGGCACCTCTCTTATGAGGAAAGGCTACAGCGTTTGGGACTCTTTAGTCTAGAGAAAAGGAGCCTGAGGGGAGACATGATTGAGATGTATAAAATTATGCAGGGGATGGATAAAGTGGATAGAGGGAAGCTCTTTTCCCTCTCACACAATACCAGAACCAGGGGACATCCACTCCAATTGAGTGTTGGGAGAGTGAGAACAGACAAAAGAAAATATGTCTTTACCCAGCGTGTTGTTAGCCTGTGGAACTCCTTGCCACAGGATGTGGTGATGGCATCTGGCCTAGATGCCTTTAAAAGGGGATTGGACAGATTCCTGGAAGAAAAGTCTATTGCAGGTTACAAGCCATGATGGGGATGTACAATCTCCAGGCTTAGAAGGAAGGTACCTCAAAGTCCCAGATGCAGGGGAGTGGTATCAGGAGACAGGTATCTAGTTGTCTCATGTGCTCCCAGAGGCATCTGGTGGGCCACTGTGAGAGACAGGAAGCTGGACTAGATGGGCCCTTGGCCTGATCCAGCAGGGCTCTTCTTATGTTCTTATATAATAGCAATGTTTAAATAGATAAAATTTTCTCTTGGCATTCAGTGGCAAAATAAGTACCTATAACTGATTAATTTGAAAAATATCATGAGACTACAACAGTTAATTATTAGATTAACGTGAAGGTCAATTATTGATTTCATGTTAAGAGTTAAGGATTTTCTTACATTATTTCCAGCACCACAGAGTGTGGTGGATTTAGAGACTCCAGTACAGAGCTACAATAAAATAGATGAATTCAAACTGAACCTAGCACAGGAGACTATGCTAGAAAATTAAATTAAAAAGAAAGAGTTGTTTATAGGCTGTAAGTGTTCAAAACAAGAATTAAATCATTTAAGCCACCTCTGGTTCCTTTTATCTCAGCTTTGTCCCCGTGGAGACTGTCACAGACTTCATATTCACTAATTTCCCTTCAGTCACAATGTTTAGGGTTGGTTTCTTTATAATGCCTCAAATTAGTCACTGCTAACTTTGTTAGCTTGGTTCTGTCATGGTCCTTCACAGTCCAAGAGCGATATGACTTTCACTTCTCCTGTATGAAGAGAATCAGAATGAAAATGAAAGTGAAAAGCTGGTGGAAAAGTGGAATCTACTAGGTTGTCCTCTAGTTTTTAGGGAAACATATAGCAAAAGAAGGATATAGAGTATTTTATACATGTATATTCTGCTACAGCTTGGAGATTTAAAGGAAGCCAGGCGACAAAAATGAATAAAAGAGAATAAGGTACAATTAAAAAATATTTCTTGGCATTCTGGAGCTTCTGGGACATTTAGCACATCATGCTGAGCCAAAAGGGCTGGGGGTATATTTGAATATGATTATATTTGGGAAGGTCAGGTTATTTTAAGCAAGTACAAAGAGCTCTGAAGCTTTGCAGATTGGAATGGGGGGCATAGAGTGGCTTTGTACCAAAAGGAAGCATACAAAAAATTGTAAGGAAAGATTTTAAGTGTGTGTACAGTACATTTGTGTGTGTGTGTGTGTGTGTGTGTGTGTGTGCATGTGTGACTTCAAAAGATCATTTTAAAGACACATAACGAGAAACTCTACAGTAGATTCTTAAAACATGTATTTATTCAATTTTTTAGAAAATACCACACTAGATATATACATGGCTTGCTATTTTCCAGTTCTTCAAGTATGAGGCCTATTTGCACATTATAGAATCATGTGCCCTTATTTGCATATTGTACATGTTTTCATGGTACACCAATCAAGCACATTAACTCTTTCATTGTTCTTCTATCAACATGTTTCAGCTTTTGCAGTATTTATACATTAATCACTGATCTGAGAGAGACAGTGTAGTGCAGTGGTTAAAGAGTTGGACCAAAAGCAAGTTCAAATCATGACTTATGGTGCAATCAGATGGGCATTTAGTGCGCTGATTGGTCAGATGCAGGGACATGTTGGTTAAGTCCTTTTTCTAGTGATTACACAACATAATCTCTGGAGTGAACCAACCCATTCTCAGAACATTCCTATCTGCACCCTTCTGGGTCCGGAGTCATTGGCTGGCAGTGGTTTCAGCTGTAGGCAGGTTCTTGACCTGACTTTTAAGAGAAGTAAAAAAAAAGAGAGTGGGGAACCACTCTTTGCCCCCTCCTGTCTCCTCCTGCTTCTGGAAGTTTTATATTTTTCTTTAAAAAAAATATAAGTGATGCAGCACATCTGCACAACCCTAACAGTCTTTTTTTTTTTTAAATTCCTCTGCCCCTCCACAGAGGAAATGTTTAATTTGCCAATATCCTGAAGCGGCTCTCTTCTTAAGCCTCTTCATGATATGGCAAATTAACAGCAGAAGGAGACAGAATAAATAGGGTTGCTCAAGGTCTGATATGCCATTTGGATGGGAGGATTGCACCAAATGGCATACTTTATTTATTTTATTTATTTATTGGATTTCTATCCTGCCCATCTAGACCAAAGATCTACTCTGGGCGGTTAACAAATTTAAAAACAATAAAACCAATAAACATATATTATAGATCCAACCCCTTCACGGATTGCTGCCTTGTCGTGGCGAAGGGGCTTGAGTAATTCAGAGAAGCTATGGGCTATGCCGTGCAGGGACACCCAAGACGGACAGGTCATAGTGGAGAGTTCTGACTAAACGCGATCCACCTGGAGCAGGAACTGGCAAGCCACTCCAGTATCTTTGCCAAGAAAACTCCATGGACAGAAACAAAAGCCTAAAAGATATGACGCTGGAAGATGAGCCCCTCAGGTCGGAAGGCGTCCAACATGCTACTGAGGAAGAGCGGAGGACAAGTACAAGTAGCTCCAGAGCTAATGAAGTGGTTGGGCCAAAGCTGAAAGGACGCTCAGCTGCGGATGTGCCTGGAAGTGAAAGGAAAGTCCGATGCTGCAAAGAAAAATACTGCATAGGAACCTGGAATGTAAGATCTATGAACCTTGGTAAGCTGGATGTGGTCAAACAGGAGATGGCAAGAACAAACATTGACATCCTGGGTGTCAGTGAACTAAAATGGACGGGAATGGGCGAATTCAATTCAGACGATTATCATATCTACTATTGTGGGCAAGAATCCCGTAGAAGAAATGGAGTAGCCCTCATAGTCAACAAAAGAGTGGGAAAAGCTGTACTGGGATACAATCTCAAAAATGATAGAATGATTTCAATACGAATCCAAGGCAAACCTTTCAACATCACAGTCATCCATGTTTATGCACCAACCACCAATGCTGAAGAGGCTGAAATTGACCAGTTCTATGAAGACTTACAACACCTTCTAGAACTGAAACCAAAGAAAGATGTTCTTGTCATTATAGGGGATTGGAATGCTAAAGTAGGGAGTCAAGAGATAAAAGGAACAACAGATAAGTTTGGCCTTGGAGTTCAAAACGAAGCAGGGCAAAGGCTAATAGAGTTTTGTCAAGAGAACAAGCTGGTCATCACAAACACTCTTTTACAACAACACAAGAGGCGACTCTACACATGGACATCACCAGATGGGCAATACCGAAATCAGATTAATTATGTTCTTTGCAGCCAAAGATGGAGAAGCTCTATACAGGAGCTGATTGTAGCTCTGATCATCAGCTTCTTATAGCAAAATTCAAGCTTAAACTGAAGAAAGTAGGAAAAACCACTGGGCTAGACTGGTATAATCTAAACCAAATCCCTTATGAATACACAGTGGAAGTGAAGAACAGATTTAAGGAATTAGATTTGGTGGACAGAGTGCCTGAAGAACTATGGATGGAGGCTCGTAACATTGTATAGGAGGCAGCAACAAAAACCATCCCAAAGAAAAGGAAATGCAAGAAAGCAAAGTGGCTGTCCAACGAGGCCTTAGAAATAGCAGAGAAGAGAAGGGAAACAAAATGCAAGGGAGATAGGGAAAGTTACAGAAAATTGAATGCTGTCTTCCAAAGAATAGCAAGGAGAGACAAGATGGCCTTCTTAAATGAACAGTGCAAAGAAATAGAGGAAAATAATAGAAAGGGAAAAACCAGAGTTCAAGAAAATTGGAGATATTAAAGGAACATTTTGTGCAAAGATGGACACGATAAAGGACAAAAATGGTAGGGACCTTACAGAAACAGAAGACATCAAGAAGAGGTGGCAAGAATACACAGAGGAATTATACCAGAAAGATTTGGATGTCCCGGACAACCCAGAAAGTGTGGCTGCTGACCTTGAGCCAGACATCCTGGAGAGTGAAGTCAAGTGGGCCTTAGAAAGCATGGCTAACAACAAGGCCAGTGGAGGTGATGGCATTCCAGTTGAACACAGCAAGTTTGGAAAACTCAGCAGTGGCCAGAGGATTGGAAAAGATCAGTCTACATCCCAATCCCAAAGAAGGGCAGTGCCAAAGAATGCTCCAACTACCGTACAATTGCACTCATTTCACACACTAGCAAGGTTATGCTCAAAATCCTACAAGGTAGGCTTCAGCAGTATGTGGACCGAGAACTCCCAGAAGTACAAGCTGGATTTCGAAGGGACAGAGGAACTAGAGACCAAATTGCTAACATGCGCTGGATTATGGAGAAAGCCAGAGAGTTCCAGAAAAACATCTACTTCTGCTTCATTGACTACGGAAAAGCCTTTGACTGTGTGGACCACAGCAAACTATGGCAAGTTCTTAAAGAAATGGGAGTGCCTGACCACCTTATCTATCTCCTGAGAAATCTATATGTGGGACAGGAAGCAACAGTTAGAACTGGATATGAACAACTGATTGGTTCAAAATTGGGAAAGGAGTACGACAAGGCTGTATATTGCCCCCCTGCTTATTTAACTTATATGCAGAATACATCATGCGAAAGGCTGGACTGGAGGAATCCCAAGCCGGAATTAAGATTGCCGGAAGAAATATCAACAACCTCAGATATGCAGATGATACCACTCTGATGGCAAAAAGTGAGGAGGAATTGAAGAACCTCTTAATGAGGGTGAAAGAGGAGAGCGCAAAAAATGGTCTGAAGCTCAACATCAAAAAAACTAAGATCATGGCCACTGGCCTCATCACCTCCTGGCAAATAGAAGGGGAAGCTATGGAGGCAGTGACAGATTTTACTTTCTTGGGCTCCATGATCACTGCAGATGGTGACAGCAGCCACGAAATTAAAAGATGCCTGCTTCTTGGAAGGAAAGCGATGACAAACCTAGACAGCATCTTAAAAAGCAGAGACATCACCTTGCGCATAGTCAAAGCTATGGTTTTTCCAGTAGTGATGTATGGAAGTGAGAGCTGGACCATAAAGAAGGCTGACCGCCAAAGAATTGATGCTTTTGAATTGTGGTGCTGGAGGAGACTCTTGAGAGTCCCCTGGACTGCAAGGAGAACAAACCTATCCATTTTGAAGGAAATCAACCCTGAGTGCTCACTGGAAGGACAGTTCCTGAAGCTGAGGCTCCAATACTTTGGCCATCTCATGAGAAGAGAAGACTCCCTGGAAAAGACCCTGATGTTGGGAAAGTGTGAAGGCAAGAGGAGAAGGGGATGACAGAGGATGAGATGGTTGGACAGTGTCATCAAAGCTACCAACATGAATTTGACCCAACTCTGGGAGGCAGTGGAAGACAGGAGGGCCTGGCGTGCTCTGGTCCATGGGGTCACGAAGAGTCGGACACGACTTAACGACTAAACAACAACAACAACAAATAGATCCAAGGTGGCGAAAGTATAAGAAATTAAGATATGGCAGGAGGGAAAGCCTGCCCAAATAGCCAGGTTTTAAGTTTATTCCTGAAAACACCCAGAGAGGGAGCCAGGCGGCTCTCAACTGGCAAGTTGTTCCAAAGGCGAGGGGCCACTGCCGAGAAGGCCTGGTTCCTCATTCTTTCCTTCCCTCGTTCTTTCCTTCCTTCCGTTCTTTCCTTCCGGACCTCCCTCGGCGTTAGGCCCCTCAGCCGCCCGGCCTGGCTGGAATGAGTGACTCTTACCAGACATCTACCCAAATCCAAGTGACCCTATTTAGCTTGCATCAGCCTTCTCCAAAAGAATAAACAAGCCCTCCATTAAATAGCTTACTTTGTGTTTTTGAGGCCATCACTACTTCTCAATCACTACCCAGATAGTGATCAAAAACCTTTGGAATGCCTACATTGCCCTCTTCTCCTATGTATTATCTTCTTCAGCTGTTAGATGTAGTAATGGAAAATAGACTAAGATCTTCTCAATTCTATTTTCAAGTTAGAGTAGTGGAAATGGGGGGAGGGGGAGGCTTTGCACCAGTGTTGCAAATCTACATGTTTTCTACGTTTACTATTGCATAGAATCCTGTTCATGTAAATTCCATGGCGTAAACCTGATGATATAATCAGCTAAGACAATTATTTGGAAATTAAACATTTCCTCCTCTGGTCCTGAGTCTCCCACAACTCCCAAGTAACACCTTTCATCTTCAGGAACCTGGTTGGGGGGGGGGGCTGCAGGATGAGAATAGGACATCTTTAATTATTGAAAATGTCACAACCACTGAAGTCATCCCTGTATAATAACAGCAGCAGCAAAAGTAAATTAAATCTTTCATGTGGAATATATGTCTTTTATGTTAAAAAAACCTTTCTCTTTCCTGGGGCATAGGGGTGTAGGGTGGTTTCAAATTTCTTCTGAAATCTTTCCTCTTCTGTCTGTTGTGTAGAATAGCCTGGGCCTCCTTGTCTGCATTCTTCTTTAACCAACCAGATACACCCCTATTATAATCCTTCCTTCTAGCTTCTATCACATAAGTTAGGGATGTTAAGAGTATTTGAAAAAAATTCTCATTCTCGGCAGTCTTCCATCATGCCAGGACTTCTTGCTGGGACTTCCTCTGTGCCACTGAGATTTTAAATGCCTGGTCTTGTTTTTCTGGGTTGCCCCCCCCCTTTTGGGGCAAGAAACTGCCACATTCTACACAGCATAATGCCCTTTCCAATAAATCTTGTGTATAACATTTTATACAAGAATTATAATAATTCTGCACAAATTGGTGCATTTTTAAAAAAGAAATGACCACAAAATATTCATCGTGGCCTCTGTGAATGCACACAATTGGGTTCAGTCTGCGCTTGCGCAGGACTCCTCGGAATATTCTAGAGCTTTTTAGAAAAAATTACATAGTTGAGAGTTGCCCCTACAGCGCATGCTCCGCCCGCCTCAACCCTCAGTTCCATTTTACCGCCATGGCGTACGGAACTTCTCGGTTAGAGCTAGCGTTTTATTAATAAAACTGATTAAACGGTTTAGACATGGACTGACTGACTACGATTTTCGCACTTCCTTCTGTTGCCCCTCGCGTTGTCCCCTTTTTTCTGATTGGATTTTTGTGTCAAGATTCGGACTGTTACCATTCCCGCGCTTTCTATCACGGACTGATTTTGATATTGCTGATATTCTGGTGCTGACTCGGACTGCCTTTGACTACTCTATCTTCCTATTCCCTTTGATTACAATTTTCTTCATCGGTTTTGACCTGGACTGCATTGGATTCGCCTGTGTTTTTGTGAGTTACAGAGCGCCATTTATTCCCCGGCTTTATGTCCCCTTTGGGCCCTTTTAGACGGTGCGTGTCCTGTACTCGTAAGCTCCCCTTTTCAGATAGTCATGACCGTTGTCTGTTTTGTTTACCGTCCACAATCTTGTAAGCATTGCAAGAATTTTACCAAACCCGCCCTTAAGGCAAGACAACAACGTTTAAAACTTTTTCTGTGGGACAAAACTTTATCGGCATCGAAACCAGCCGACATGGAAGTTGTCTCGACCCCTTCTGCTACTCCTCGCCCCGAGGGATTGGTGGCATCACCAACTAATTTGCCAGCGCCAAAAACCGCCGATAAAACATAAAAAAAACCCTCCACCTCGGGGTCGAAAAGACAACTTACCTCGACGTCGACGGATCGCTCGAGTGCAACGTCTAAGGAGAATCTGAAAAAGAAAAAGACAACCGTTAGGGACAAGAAGGACAAGCTGGCACATAAGAAGGATTGGCATGGGGAAATCCCTCCAGTGCCGACCTCCCCTCCATCTGTCATTCTGGAGGATTCTTCTCGGGACTGGGAGTCTTTATCTGAAGCAGCTCCATCGCTTCCACCCCAACAGGCACAGGCTCTATCCCACACAATGAGCCGCTCGCCTAGCCCAAGCCAGCTAGAGGACAATGTTTTATCTAGCTCGCCTTCTGCCCATCATAGCCCTGTTTATACCGGGCGGGCGTCGAGTCTGCATCGGTCCCTGTCAATTTCTTCGGGACCGGAGTCTCCACCTCGAACGAGATTGGTTAAAAGAAGCACACCTCTCCGGTCTGTCACCGATCGTCCCACAGTGAGGTCATTATTATGCCTCGTTCCAATCGACGTCGAGCGAAGTCTAAGTACGACGACCCTATCTTTATACAGGTCGATCGAAAACAGTCTCATCGTTGACGTCGAGATGAAGAGTCCGACACCGACTCTTCATCGGATAGACACGACTATCGAAGGAGCAAGAAGATACGTTACATCTATGCATCGATGTCGTCATCTTCCTCCGTCTCGCCACCTAGACGTCGACAGTCACACGAGGTCGATACACAAGTTTTGAAGCACGTGAAACATCGTGCTGCTCCCAAGGGTTCTGCCCCACAAACAGTGTCTCGTGGCAAAGTTCCCAGCGCCACTTCGGAAATGGTCCATTCTCGCACCAATCCGCAACAGCCAACCCACAAGCATAGGGCGAAGAAGGCACCACCTTTACCTTCACCATCAGATCAAGAAGATTTTCTGACATCCGCTGACTCCGACCAAGATCGAGAGCTTCTATCTGAGGCGTTGGAGGAAACTCAGGTGGATGGCAGGACACCTGATTCTGATGCAGGCGATCCTCACCCATCCTCCCCTTCAGAGGATTTCTCATCCTATGCCAATATGATCTCTAGAATGGCTAAATCACTCAAAATGGACGTGGAACAACCTCCCCCTCCTCAAGACAATTTGATATTTGGAGACATCAATCAGGAGCGTTCCCCCCCCCCCTTAAGTCTTGCCTTCATCCCAGCCTTAATGGACTTGGTCAAGGAATCTTGGAATTTACCTTCCTCTTCCATGCAGGTGACCCATAGGGTTGAGAATCACTACCGCACGCATGGTGATGAATCAAGCTTTCTTAGTAAACATCCAGTGCCCAATTCTATTATTGTACAGTCTAACATTTCTAAGACTGGTGGAAAAGCTAAGGTCACACCAACTAATAGAGAAGGCAGGAAACTAGATGTCTTAGGGCGTAAGATGTATTCCTTTGCTACCTTTTTACTTCGAGTAGCGAATTACCAGGCGGCAATGGGAGCTTACCAGCGTCAGCTCTGGTCTAAGGTACTCCCAGCACTGGAGTCTGCACCAGACGACACTAGAACAACCTTGCTTAATACCTATGCGGAAGCTCTGACAGTGGCTAAGCATCAAAGATTGGCCTCTCGTCATTCTGCAGATGTAGCCTCCAAGTCAATGAACTCAGCTATTGCTTTGAGGAGACATGCCTGGTTAAGATCCTCTGGCATAACAGAAGATGCTAAGACTCGCATCGAAGAGCTTCCCTTTGATGCTAAAGGTCTCTTTAATGAAAAAACTGATGACACCATGGAAAACTTACATAAAATCAAAAAGACAGCCAAATCCTATACGATTTACCAACAACCTAAGAAATATCAATGACGTAAACCTCACAATCAACAGCAATACCAGCAATCTTCCACACAGCCTTACCGTTCCTTTAAACATCAGAACCAGGGTAGAGCTTCACAAGGCTTCTCTACTGATGCTCCATTTAGATCCCAAGCTCCTACTCAAAGACGACAATCTTTTCATCCTCCTGCAAAAAAGACAAAGCAGTACCTTTGACTTGGACACAAGGATCCCCTTAGGACCCCCCTCACTTACACGTCTATCCCCCTTCCTACACAATTGGCTTCAAATTACAAAGGATACATGGGTCTTAGACATCATCCAATTCGGCTATCGTCTAGAATTCACAGAACTCCCCCCATTAGGGTTTCTAAAAATCACTTCATTCGCCCCGGCTCTAGAGGAGGAAGTCTCAACTCTTCTTCAGAAGCATGCAATTCAGCGGGTTTCACCACGAGACATCTTGGACGGCTTCTATTCCCGCTACTTCGCAGTTCCAAAGAAAGATGGGGGCATCAGACCCATTCTCGACCTACGAAATCTAAATACTTACCTTCAACCACGTTGTTTTCGTATGGTCACACTAGACTCCATCGTCCACCTGTTGAAACAAGGAGACTGGTTCATAGTAATAGACTTACAAGATGCCTATTTTCATGTTTCCATTCATCCACATCATCGAAATTACCTACGTTTTTTCTTCACAAATACCGCTTATCAATTCTGCGCACTTCCCTTCGGCCTGTCCACCGCTCCTCGCACATTTACAAAGTGCATGGCACCAGTAGCAGCATATCTACGTCTGAACAACATTACAATCTTTCCTTACATAGACGATTGGTTAGTGGTAGCGTCATCTCGACAAAAGGCCATTCAAGACACCAAGTTTGTACTAGACACACTAAAACATCTCGGTCTAAGAGTGAACACAAAAAAATCTCATCTCACGCCCTCACAGACTGAGGAATACATAGGGGCGCGGTTGGACTCCATCAACGCCCGCATTTTTCTCCCACCGGAACGCATTCGGAAGCTTCGCGATGCAATCTACCATTTTCGTCCACACTCCAGAGTATCAGCACATCACACTCAGCACCTATTAGGACTGATGGCTTCAACAACGTCTGCTCTACCACATGCACGCCTCAAAATGTGCTCACTCCAGGCATGGTACTTGACCCAGTTCGATCCCATAACGGACAGTCCAAACAAACGCCTTTGGGTTACGTCGGAACTATCGAAGCAACTACAGTGGTGGACATTTATCCCACACCTGCTAATGGGCCGTCCATTCCGACAGTTACAACTGTCTGTACAGGTAACGACGGATGCCAGCCCCACGGGCTGGGGGGCGCATTGCGGTCCTCACAGAGTTCACGCGCTTTGGACTAAGAGCGAGAGCAATCTCCACATAAACCATCTGGAGTTATTAGCAGTCATAAAGGCCTTCCGCTCCTTTCTACCTGTTCTCACCGGTCGCGGAGTTCAGGTGGTCACCGACAACACCACTACAATGTTTTATATCAACAAGCAGGGCGGAACTCGATCCATGTCCCTTCTCTATCTTGCGATCGACCTCTGGGAGTGGTGTTACGACCATCAGGTGTTTCCGGTAGCCATTCACGTATCCACCACAGACAACGAGGTAGCGGATGCATTAAGCAGACTGACAGCACAGAATCACGAGTGGGAGCTCGACACTCCGACCTTCCACACAATCTGCGAGAGTGGGGTCATCCATTGATTGACATGTTTGCGACAAATCGGAACAGGTAAGTAACCTTTCTTTCTCGGCAGTCTTCCATCATGCCAGGACTTCTTGCTGGGACTTCCTCTGTGCCACTGAGATTTTAAATGCCTGGTCTTGTTTTTCTGGGTTGCCCCCCCTCCCTTTTGGGGCAAGAAACTGCCACATTCTACACAGCATAATGCCCTTTCCAATAAATCTTGTGTATGACATTTTATACAGGAATTATAATAATTCTGCACAAATTGGTGCATTTTTAAAAAAGAAATGACCACGAAATATTCAAGAATCTCAAGGTTTCTTGGGAGGGGAAGGGGAAATCTTAAGGAGAAAAGTCCTTATGAGGATAATAAAGGGATTTCTCCCTCAATTTCTGACCAAGAGCAAGAGGCTGCAAGATTCACATTCTTATATAAGCACTACTGAGTGCATGTGACACAGGATTAATGGATGATGCCATAGGATGAAATTAGTATAAAATTCTATTTATAATTTGTAATTAAAGCAATATCTTAATAATTATTAGAACAAAGCAAATAGTAGGCCTTCTCCTTGACTTAAAACAATGAAGACACTGTACAGATGGAGAATGGAAGAAAATAAATAGGAATAAAAGAATGGAAGGAAAAACAGATAATATCTTTGAAATTGCTAGAGGTCACTTAGCAACATCTGAATTCCTATAAATAAGTAATTTCTTGCACTTTCTGCTTCAGAATGGTCAACAACCATTGTCAAACCAAACTCATGGGGCTGCACAATTAGAAGCAGAGCTGACTTAAGCAGTTAAGGTTGTATGATTACCTTCAAATATCTTTCATTGCTTGGCAAGTAACAAATTACCTTGCTTTTCTTTAGAAAATCACCGGAGAAAAACCATTTGTATATTGATTGAACAATCACTGCTGCTGCGAAGAACACACCACTTCAGTTATAACATTTTATTAATTTCTAATGTATCTTAATTGCCCATCTTATCTGTTTTAGCCTTCACCAAGTTTCAGAACAATCTGAAAATAATCTGTAGAATCTATACTACACTGCCTAAAATATCTTTTTTTTTTAAATTTGGCCTCTTATGAGATCAGTGTCTTTGGACAGAAAAACGGCAAATAAATGAAAATAATATGAAATAAAAGAATTTTTTTAAAAAATGATTGTGATTACAATTCCACAACAGATTTACATTTGCACTATATGCTTGATGAACCATTTGGTTGTTCGTTACCAAATCTGTGGTATCAATAGGAACTGAAAGGCCATTGATACATATCCCATGCAAAATATACATTCACCACTGATATTTAAGTCAGTGCAGCACAGTGCTAAATCTGTTTAACTAGAGCTGGGAAGATACAGATTTGAAACCTTACTCAGCCAGGGAGAAACTCAAATAATTTCTAACTTAATCTGAGGGGAGGTGACTGAAGTGAGATGACTAAGGGAGGGTTTCCTCTTTTTCACAGTTCCACCGAACTCTGAAATCTCAGTAAGATGGGTTGACTCTGATGATGATCTATGTTTTTCCATCACAGATTCCCAGTTTTATGTCACAACCATAAACACATTTGCTTAGCTGTTGGATATAAAAAAGTAAAATTACAGTAACACGTCCAGATTCAGTATGGCGGTCTAAATGTGTGCTGATTGGTGCTGCACATAAAGTACCCCTGCTTGATTCAGTATTTGAGAGTCACCTACATGAACTGAATGTGAAAGCACCAATTAACTGTTCATAAAGGAGAAGCTACGGACTGTTTAACTCCAATTCTATTTCCTTATAAACAACTGATCTGCATAGTTGCTATTTTGCTTGCAAAGCCACATGTATACATTTGGGCACAGCGGTGTTTTGCTTTTTTGTTGGGGAAAGAGTTTGGTAAGAGTCATCTTCATCCACATAGCCTCTTAATCCTTATCTCTTCAGATTTGCCATGCCTTTATGCACAATTTAGTTACAATTGATTTTAACTGAATTGATGCCAAGCACAGAGGGAGTATTTATGTTTCCAACACTTATAATTTGACTCATTCATCAGACGCCTGGCTAACGTTCAAATCATATGCAGTTCATCATGTTTCTACTGTGCTACAGAGCTGTGAAAAATTCCTCAAAGCACAATAAGCATGTCCATTGATTGTGTGATGGAGGTATAGCCCTATGGCTTTTCAGTCCCGAGCTTTGACAGACAGATCTGCAACTGAACAGGCCTGTTGATGAAGGAAGAGAAAGGAGAACAGAAAGAAATAGTGGAATGGATTTTCCCTGGCACTCAAAGTGGCCTTTCAGCAAATTGTTTGGATCACAGCAGTTTGCAGGAGATATTTGTTTAGACTTTTAAAAAAAAGGCAATAGACAGGAAGAAAAGAGGTATCTGGCACACACAAATTTTCACTGAGAGAATTGTGATCCAGTAAGTTCTCTTCTGTAAAGACTCAATGTGATATGACTGTTGTCATGACACAGCAGCAAGAAGGCTACATGAAGAAAATTCTCCATGCCTCAAACTAGTGATCAGATCACCAATGAAAGCTTATTGGGCTACCTGGACCCAAATGTAGTCTTTCTTTCTACCCTTTCCAACTGTTTTGTGAAAATAAAATGGGTAACCACCATGTAAACTATTCTAAGCTTCTTAGAGGAAGGAGAAGACACACACACGAGAAAAAGATAATAAACAAACAGGCCTACAAATTCCCTGGTTACCAGCATGCTGTGTAATATATTGAGCAGGGTGTTGGACTCAACAGTCTTATAGGCCACTTCCAATTGAATTATTCCAAGCTTCTATGATTTTATGTATGCAGTTTTTGGATAAAGTGTTAGGAGCAAATCAGCACAAAGAGCTCTTAGCAGTTGTTAAATAAATAAATGTGGCAGCATCACATTTAAAAGTAAGTGAAGGCTGACAAACTGATAGGTAGCCATCAAATTTTGGTATATTATCCATCTTTACCTTTGTCATTGTTGACATCCTCCTTCTTCAAGGAAACATTTTTGTTCTTTTTCTTCTGCAATGGGTGGATGCCTGTCATCACATTTATAGGTTAACCTCATGTCTATGATCAGTAACAAAAGAAAGCACTGTAAATGCAAAATATGCAGTTGAAGAATACTGTATACTATGACCCACAGACAATTTTCATCACTCTTTGCAAAACATAATGCAATAATTGTATCTTCTAATTTGCCCATCAATGCTTCTAGAGTGGACCAAAAAAATTCAGCATACATTTCCCAGGGCCAGATAACCTACATTTGAAAAATAATTTCCCTTTCAGAAATGCAACTGGAGCTTTGCATAGGGTGTGCCACTTTGACAGCAGGATTTACCTTCTCTCTGAGGAATTATCTATATGACTCACGTGCATTTTGGTTGTATATGATGCACAGGCATGAGAGTAGAGCATATCACTTCAATGATGTCCGCTTCTTCAGGGTTTCAATCAGAGGTTTCTTCCCCAATCTCCACCTGACATGGTTGTAATGGTAAATTCAGAATTGCAAGCACCCTTTATGATCAAGCCCACAAGCCATAGACACCTGCAGAAAGTCTGAAAAAGTGGTGTTGTGTTAAATTCGCCATTTAACAAACAGTTCTGTTGGTCCATATCAACCAACCAGTTTTAGCAGTTTTCACTTCTGCAAGGAGTCTTTTATACAGCTAATAAGTCTTAATGGCTCATTACAGGCCATGCCACTGCCAAATATTTGGGGTATAACTTACAACAATATATTATTGCTAGTGAACTCTGTTGTTGTTGGGATTGCAGCTAAGCTTAGAGGCCACAAAGAAACCTAATGAAGCTGACCATATGGACATTTAGCTCGCTGTTTGATCTGTTGCAGGACAGGCTTATTCACTACAGATGACAAAGAGACAACGTTTTTGCTGGAGATAAACCAGCCTGCCCCCAGAGCAATCTCATCCACATCTTTCTGAGCTTCTAGCACGGGCTGGCTTCTAGTTCTTTGATGTGAATAGGATTGCAGGAAATGGACCAAAAGCAAGCCTTCCTCTAATTTGCCAATATTGTGAAGTGGCTTAATCAGACACTTTGGGATATTGGCAAATTAATTACTTCCTCAGCTCCACAGAGGGGCCAAGAAAGAATAAGAAAAAAATTAAGCGTATACTACAGCAGTAAATATTCGCTACATCACTTTATAAAAATAAAAGACGAAATGAAAGCTCTCTCCCAGATCCTTAGAACTCTGGCTCCACTATACCGCTGCTACCTCGAGATGGTAAGTGTTGAACCCAGGACCTTCTGCATGCAAAACATGTGCTCTAGCATTCTTAATCTCCAAAGTATGTCTTTCACAGAAATGACAACGCGATGAGAAAATCACAGTGACTGAAAGTTGGAGGCTGCTTTAAATAGTTCTTTGTCAGAGGCTGGGTTGCAAGCAGAATCCTTTCAAGCTACATGCCAATTAAGAATCTCAAAATAAACATAGTGGCAAAATCAACATACTCCAATGATTACAAGGGGGCAGTACAGAAACTTTTGACTGTGCATACCTGCATTGCACCTAGACAGCACTGGCCTCTTGTTCAAGAGCAAAGCAGAAGGACAGACAGCATTTTGTCCCCACTTTATCACACTGAACAAGAGATTCACATGCTCTGGAAGCTGATGGTGGCAACCATCTGGTGCAGATTGTTACCCAGCACAGATTACTCTATGCACAGCCCCATGGGATACATAGAACATTTATGTGCTGGCAAGCCCAAAGTCCTGATCCAGCTGAACCAATGTTAACTGCTAAGAGCATGGAGTCCTGACTCGATACCATATATAAGCATTATGAGGGAGTACTGGTTTATAGTCTTCCTTTAAGAACAGCACAGCTTGATTTATTTGGGGCAGGGGGAAATGGCAAATTTAACATTTGGATGAATACATTCCCTAGTGATGTGCACAGATCACTGTAAACATGCTGAAGTGCATCTCTATAATTTTTAAAACCATTGAGTGTGTGAATATACAGACAGTGGCCCATTGCTGCTGCTCTTTGCTTACACAAGAAGAGCCCTGCTGGAACATATCGAAAGCTTGTCTAGTCCAACAGTATATCAATGACTGACCATTTCTGTAAAAGCCAGGACGTTAGGAAGCCCAAGTAGGACATGAGTCCAAGATGACACTCCCATCTGCATTTCCCAGCAACTGATATTCAGAGAGCTAAGCGATAGTGGCTGAAATTCTGTTCATTGCACAAGACCCAGTGGAACTGCCTGTCTGTTCCTTCCTGATAAACAAACTGCCACTGTGGCACTTCGTTTGCAGTACTTTGGTACTATGAACAGGATTTCAGCCACCATGTTAAATACGCAGTTTAAAATTAGTTTCTTTTTAACTGTCACGTAAGCACATCAGTTCTCCCGTCTGGGTTAGGATCATTGTGTGAATATGGAGGAGGTTTATACCTCCCAAACCCAGCCATTTTCCCCACTGTAAACAAACAATTAAGTTGAGTTCTAAACTTTCAGATTTTTAATCACAGTAGGCTAAATCAGACAGCAGTTCCTTCCCCAGAGCAGACCCATTGAAATGAATGGGACTTTTTAGTTGCCATTAATACGTTTCCCATTCATTTCAGTGGGTCTAGTCTAAGTACGAAGAATGTTGCATTTAGCCCTACACCCTGAACACTATGTAACTGGATCTGTGCATCTATGTGGAGAACAAGGAGAAAGAAACGTAAAAGTTAATGCCTAGCAAAACCAGGGGTTATCTTCTACCCAAGAAAAAAGTGATTTTCCAAGCAATTGAATTTAAGAGCATGTGAGCCACTAGTCTGGAGAATTACCTACTTGTAAGTGCTTTACAAATCAGCTCCAGAATCTGTGGTCAAGACACTGCTGAGACTCAACTGTCATAGATGCTAAGCTGTAACAATGAGTTGGATCTAGAAGAGGTTAGTTGTGTTCAGAGTCCACCGAAATCAATATAGTTTAAATGGAAACAGATTTCAGCATGCTTACTTAGAAATAAACTCCACTGAACACATAGAGGCTTACTTCTAAGTAAATATGCATAAGCTCACAAAGTACAATTTTTAGCAATATTAATAGATAATTGTTGCTGGTCTTCCAGTGCTACCACAGAAACAATGAAGTTCACTGGTTTCCTTCACATGAGTTTCTGAACAGTTTAGGCAAAAGACATACAGGAAGCTGCCTTGGGTGTCTGTCCAACTCACACAATATTGCTCTAAGTTGCAGTGACTCTCCATGAGCTCAGGAAGATGTCTTTGCTTCATCAACTCTAACCCTAGGTTCTTACTTCTATGGAGAAAGTACATGCAACTTCTCTGCAGACACTTGGCTTTCTACTTGAATAAAGTCATGGCAAAGGCATATGGAGTCCAGTGTTCTGTTCTCACAAGTGCTTAACCAGATGCTAAATGGAAGACCACAACCAAGAAGTGAGTGCAGCAGCAGCAGAAGCAGCATCTTGTACAAGGGTTGGAAATATGGCCACATCACAACTGGAAGTTTCTGATGGTTATGACAACTCAGCAGCATTAGTATGCTCAGATTATAGGTCCTGCATTAGTCTCTCCTATAATAAAGTGACAATGTCCATTGAAACAGTTTTGGCTATTTAATTCTGTAGCATTAAAAATGGTGCATACTTCCCTTTTTTACATGTTCACAGAATTAAACTCTCCTTACTCTATACCTGAAGACGAATATAGTACTAATACTGTATACTGTAGTATATACTAATGGCATCATTTAACTCTCATACCTCACAAGTACCAAAGGTATCTATCGAGACAAGAACCTCACACTTGTAGTCAATTTGTATTAATTTATTCAAATCAAGCCCTTATATGATGAAGAGCTCATCATATAAATAAGTACAAAATTAATGATGTATATGCCTCAATTTATCATCGTGGCAGATTTCTGGCGTGGCACTTGGCCTATCTAAGTAAAACAGTTCACTTGATGTTTTGAAAAGCTTCCTTGAAATTGATTATAACAAAAAAGAATTTCTGGAGGAGATCAGAGCAACTTCTATTACTGTGTGGCAACAGGGACTTCTAAGAGAGGGAAAAAACTCAGTTTAAAGCAAGAAGCTATGATTGAAGCTGTATTCCCCAAAGCAGGGGCATTCAAGGCACATAACACCCCCCTTCCTCATTCAAAACACGGGCAGACTGCTGCACCCTTCTTACACTTTACCTTTACCCAAGTAAACACAAGATGAGAGCTCTGTTCTTTGATTCTCTAAAGAGAAAAGGCATCATCTTATCTAGGACTAAGCACATAAAACACAATGAGTCTTCTTTTCCTTATATGCAGATCAATTAGACTGGACTTGTAAAGACTACTGGATGGGGTGTGTGCAACAAAATTGTTGTTTTAGTTGTAGTCATTATCACAGCCTGTGCATCATTTCAGTTTTTCCACACCATTAGTGATTTGCTATAGAGAAAGTGAGTTGGCAAGCAGTGGTTGCTTGGGATGGAAGTTAAGATACAAGAAGGATGCATCAATACATGATTTCATACATAAATCCTGCCCACACTGGCATATAGTTATGGTATGTGGAACCCTGATGTCACTGTTTAGCATGAAAAAAATAGACCTTGTCTGCTTGTTTTGTACTTATAATAATCCATCCTTCCCTTTTAAGAGTTGCCCCATATGTTTCTGACCCTTGCCTAGGGCATATATTCTATTTAACATGATTTGGATTCCTGTAGGCTCAGAGGGAAGGCAGGGAAGAGAAGTCCAGGAGTCCGGCTGAGATCATGCTAGCTGCGGCATGGTAGCTGCGCAGCATCCTGAAGGCTGGTGTCAACTCTGCCACTGCAGCTCCAGATATCATTTTAGTGGTGGCGGCAGCAGCAATAGCTGCTGCTGCTGACAGGATGCTGTGAGCCTGCGAGACCCTCTGACTCTGGCCCTGTGATCGGCTTCCCACTTCTGCTGATCAGCTGTCCTTGGCTGCTATTGCTGCCATCTCCTTACTTGCGAGTAAACTGGGTAAACCTATTAGTGATAAAATGAGGTAACCCTTGCTCTGAATGGATCTGTAGCATGGGAGAAGAGCATAATTGGTAGTTTGTTGTAAGGATGGGAGGATTGTGCCAAATGGCACATCACTCCTCCTGCCACCTCAACAGACCCTTTGTAGCCCAGCCTTCCTCAATGTGGATATTTCCAAGAGTTATGGCCCACACTACCCATCAGCTCAGGCAGCACAGCCTACGATTACAAATGATGGGAACAGTAGCCCAAAACATAGAAGAAGACCTACATTGTGGGATTCTGGTATAAACAATATTGAGCTGAATGGACCATTAGTCCAACTCAGTACAAATCAACTTCATAAGTTCTGCATGCTAGGATTCAAAATGGAAATAAATAAATGGCTGTTTGATTATAGTTTGCAATGTACAATAATGTGCAATGAACCAAATACATTTAGAAAGCCTCTCAGATCTTAGTAACTATGTTTGTTGTTCAGAGAAATTAATGGTCCTGTCATATTTCACAGATGAAAACAAGACTCCTCATGTACATTCTGTATATGTTATGCTGGTACCAATAAGTAGTAACTTAAAGTAACAGGTGACCTCCTCTCCACCCCATTACATGTTATTCAGAGTTCTTCTCTGCCTCTGGTATAAAAGCAGTCCAGATTAATAAAACAATCACAAGAGTTTTCTTTTTCAAAAGGACTTCCTTATTTATTTATTTTTTTAAATTATGGTTAATTGGCTAGTTGCTAACACAAGTTGTACTTATAATAGTTGCAACTCAAATACTTTATATTCTTCAACATTTATTACATGCAGGTAGGAAAACTAGAAGGTGGGGAAGAGCAGAAGTGATGTTCATCTCATGTCTAAAGACATGCAATTAGAGATAAGCTAGATGCAGTCTTAATTAGTGTCACTGGTTGTATGCAGATGGGCTCCAAGAGGAGGAGAGGGGGACATGTGGTGGCTAAGAGGGAAATTTTAACCCCTCCTTTCCCCACTGCAATAATTGAAGTCCAGTGTAATTTATTCCCTTTTAATGAAGATAGATGGCTTCAAAAACCTCAATTGCTGCTCATCAGATAAAAAGCACATACCCATATGTAATGATAAAATATTCATTTCTCAGTCCACTACGTGGCTGATCTTGTAATTCCTACTTCAGACTTAATAAAACCTTTCAAAACCGAAATAATTTAGTAGCATAACCAACCGCTCAACTTCATCATAGCCAACAGTGAGACCTATTTTCCTATTGAAGCTGAGGAACTCAGTGGTAAATATAATCAAATTGTTTCACTTTTGGTTATCATGAGCAAATCAAACACAGAAATTCCAGAGATCTAAAAATGTGCAATTTGTTCAGGAGATACTGTACCTCATAGCCCAAATTAATTGTATCAAATTTTTCCCAAAATGTCTCCCAAACACATGTGTGAAATTCCCCATAAATGTCTGTATGCGAGTGATCGCTTCTATGACAAAAAGCCTTAATGCTCCTCAGAACCATAAAATGTCCTTCTCTTCAACTTCCCCATCAAATGGCCCTAATTACCCAGAATATAGATTTTTTTTCAAAGTCATTTTGGATGCTCAGTTATGTTTCTAAGCCAAAAACAAAAGGAAAAGAGAAAAAAAATAAAAATAAAAAGCTCAAATTCCTGCACCATCTAATAACACAGTACAGAGCAAGTTGTCCAACTTGTGTATTTATTTATAGTATTTTTATTTCATTCCCCCTGTTTAAAAAATTCCCCCTGCTTCTTACCTATGGTGGCCCATGCTGTCATGCCACTTGAAGTGGGCATCCACCACTGCATGAGCGCCATCCCTTTCCTCCAGTGCTGTTGCTTCCTGTATCATTCCTGCCCCTCACTTGCTCCCAGTGCTGTTTCCACCACATCTTACTGATACTGCTAAACCTCAGACCCTGCAGACCACTCAGAGGCAGGCACTGTTTGGAGAAATAGCCTGCATGTTGGAACAGTCCCTGACTCTGAGGGGGTCCTCAGAATTAGCTTTGAAAAGGTGTCTGAAGCAGCAGTGCCTCTCTGGTGTGGTTAAGATGAGATGTGTGGTGAATTTGTCTCTCCTGCAGATTTGCTTCCTGAAGCAGCTGCCTCACTTTGCCTAAGAGGAGGGATTGTTCTGTTTACACGTTTTTCTGTGGTACATCCTGCTAATGGCAGTGAATACTAGCCCTACCAAATTGCCCACATATTATCCAGAACATATTTGGATATGTTGCATCATTAAGTGGTGCAATGATAAACTCTCAACAAAAAATTGTTCACAGTCAGAGTGCACTAAGAGATACATCGCTAAATATTTCTATAAGAATATTTTTTTAAATTAGGAGAGTGAAAACCCCAGTGCCAATGCTGCCCAAATTGAACGGGGGCATAAAGTAAATCAACAGCACTGTCCACATCCAATCTGATTTAAATTAAATCAATTTAGAAGTGAGGGATCTTAAAAAGCCCCTGCCAGCTGCTTGAAAAACCCTCACTTTGCAGCCCAAATAAATTGATTCTATCCATGAGTCATGTGCCTTGAAATTTATAAACAGATTTAAATAACGTTTAAATTGATTTTACAGTGGTTCTTATTGCTAGTGGAACTGTGCCCTTCAGCTGGATAACTGTAATGCTCTCTATTCAGGGCTGCTTCTGCAAAGTGTTCAGAAACTTTAGTGGATCTGAAACACAGCTGCCAGATTGCCAACTGGAGTTGGTCACAGGGATCACATAATCCCCCTGTTACAGCAGCTCTGTTGGCTGCCAACCCATTTCTGGGCACAATTAAAAATGCTGGTTTTAACCTATAAAGACCTTAACAGTTTGGTTCCAAGCTATCTCAGGACCAGAACTCCCTTTATGAGCCTGCTTGGGTGTTAAGATTATCAGGAGAGGCCTTTCTCTCAGTCCCACCATCCTCACAGGTGATGAGAGAACAACAACAACAGTTATATAAACCCTAAAATAAAAGACAAATGAAAATACATAAGATTACTATGTGGATTCACCCTTCCAATGCCTGACCTGCACAAAAAATATTAAAATTCCACTACTTAAACCCAGGCCTTCTCCTCCACGCGAACAACAGCTCCTACCTCTCCAGCTTTCTCGTTCTAACTCAAATCCTGAATCACAGCCCCTTTCTACGATTTCCCCACTCATTGGTCTGAAGCAAATAGTCCATACGGGTTGCAAAATGAAAAGTAGCACCAAGACTATAGCCTGAATAAATCACTGGTAAGCATGAAGGTATGAAGGGGTATATAGCAATGCATATTAAGAGAAAGAATCAATGGCTGATCTCCCTTTCTGGAAATAAGCTTCCACCTGCAATACCCAACTGAGAGATGGAAATAACACTCTTTTTCTGTGTACTAAGTTCCTGCACCACAGAAAGGCTGTTTCCCCTTCTGCCAATTAGACCCAAAGGGCCTGTGATTTATTTTCTTGCTAAAACGGTTTAACACTTTGATGAATACATCAAAAAATGGCATTTGACCGACTTCATGAGGCAACATGCCTTCCTGTTCAGAATCTGTAACAACCTCAGAGCTGAACAAAGCAAGAAGGGCAACCAGCTCTACAGGTTTCCCACCTTTAAATTGCTTGCCAAGGGCTGACTCACACCAGAAAGATAGCAGACGATGCTTGTTTGATGGGGAAAAAAGTGCAGTGGCCATACAGAACAAGTTTTCAGGGATTAGCTAGCTCCAGTACAGCCTACAGCTCTGTTGATAACTGCCAGATAATGGCTGTATTCCTGTATTATGCTTCATTGCTACCTACCTCTCTCTCAAAATGTCTACCTGTCTCACCCACATCTCTTATAGTGGGATGCGACCCCGAGGGAGACCCAGAAATCTGCCTTCTGAAACCAGGACTTCTCTGTGTGGCCTCCTTACTCTGGAACTCCCTTCCATTAGAAGTGTGATTAGCCTCATCCCTCCTTGGTTTTAGGAGACAACTAAAAATCTGGTTGTTTTCACAAGTTTTTCACGGCCTTACCCTTTGGGGAGAAACCTTACTATCAACACCAGGTTTCAGGTGTCTCTTTGTCTGCCGCCTAATATTATTGTATTTGTACCCTAAATTTTCTATCGTTACTATTTTCCTCTTTTGGTATTACCCTGTTTCCCCGAAAATAAGACCTAACCTGAAAATAAGCCCTAGTGTGATTTTTCAGGATGCTCATAATATAAGCCCTACCCCAAAAATAAGCCCCAGTTAAGTGAAACCCCGCCCTTCACCATTGTGCGGCAACCAGAAGAAGATTACATGGCTGTATTTGAATAAATGTAGATTGTTGTACATGAAAAATAATAATAAAACATCCCCTGAAAAAAAGCCCTAATGCGTTTTTTGGAGCAAAAATTAATATAAGACCCTGTCTTATTTTCGGGGAAACACGGTAGTTATTTCATTTTTAGAGATTACGTTCTTTGTTTCATTTGAATTTTATTCCTGCTTTATTATATGTTTGTACTATGTTATTTTGATTTGTACGCCACCCAGAGTAGAAGCCTTGCCTTGGGTGGGAAGGAAGGAAGGAAGGAAGGAAGGAAGAAAGAAATAAATAATGTTTAAAAAGAGGTGGTTCACATACTCTCCCCCCCCCCCCCAAGAGATAGCAGGCACATGTGCACAAAATTCCCTGCTCTTTTTTGGGGGATGGGGTGGGGCAGGTAATCTCCTGATCACCTACTTCAACATCTACTCCAGTGATTTTAATTATTGTAGAGTAGCATTATGCTATTTTGTTGTTTTAGATCACTGTTTTATTATTATTTTCAACTGGCTTTATTGTATTTTCTTGAGTCTTAAAATTGCACACCACTTAGGGATTTTTTAAAATGAAAAGTGGTATAATTTTTTTAAGTCCAGCTGTTAGTCCCAGTTAGAGTACACCTACTGAATGATTAGGACCTGTAGAAGTGTTGACTTCCATTGATTGCATCAGTCTGCTGTAGGTGTAGCAATCAGTTTTATCCTCAGGAAATTCTGTATCACCTCAAATACAATTGGCTTTTTGAGGGAGGTTACCGTCTACACAATCAGCTGTGAAACATCAACCATTGAGTAAATGGATGATGAGCAATCAAGTTACCAAACTGTAAGACTGAACTGGCCCATACAATTTCTTCTATTTGGTTTCCTTATTTCTTTGTGGGACCTGGATGCCAGCTGACAAGAAATCTGATGTGCTTCTGCTCCTTCATAGACATAGTGGAAACCATATTAATGAACAATGAAATAAAAATTATCTGGTGCACTGAGAAGATTCTTATTTATCCAAGATGTACTCACAAGCTTCTTCTCTTTTTGTCTCTGATTTCCTTTTCAATCAAACAGATGTGTCATCCAGATTGTGCATTCTATTTCTCCCTCTGTTATTTGGCCATCTCCTAGGGAACATGAAGGGATGACACAACCTCATCAAAAAGTTATTTTAGACTATAATGCCCAGTATTCCCTTGCCACAATTAGAGGATGCTAGAAGCTATAGATGACAAATTAAACTCTTCCAAATTCTGGTTTCTGCAAGGGGATCCCTTTCATCCTGGAGATGTCTTTGGGAATCACAGATTAGAAAGGGGAATGATCTTCTGGCTTTAAATCAGTCCCCTGCCTGTTCTGCAGCTCTTGAAGGCTATACCAGAATGAAGAGAATCTCTAGGGATCCTCAACATTTGGGAGGGGGCTCTATAAAGCTTTTTGTCACCCTGAAACTTTTAGAATGCAGTAGACCATCACCGATGGATGCACTACATCAATTATTAAATTTTCTTTGTTTTGTCAGAAGGGCTGGTTGAGAAACTGGCATTTGGCTGTGGGACGTTTCTCAACCAGCCCTGTAAGGCAAGGTAAAGAATTATATATATATAATTCATAATTATATATACTGTAATGAATGAAAAAATATATATATATATGGCTGATTTGGTGATTCTATTTTTGACTCTAATCTGGTAAATAGGAAAGCCAAATAGCATTGCATACACCTGGGGGGCAGGAAAGCTTTAGGGGTAGGATCAGACTTCCTCCCTTTTTTAATTCACTGACCAATCAGTCGAGATGGAGAGTGCAGGATCTGTTATCTGTTGCACTTGTAACACCTGTGGTGTGTTTGTTTTCTTGCCAATGAGGTGCCTGGGTAGAAATGCTCTAAGTGTTAGTTGGTGGTCCTCTTGGAAGACAAGGTCCGACAGCTGGAGGCCTGTGTTCTAATCTCTGCACTATTAGGGAGCAGGTCGGGTAGGTGGGGCTCGTCAGCCTTGGAAGGCAGCCCATCTAGGAGAAGGAAAACTCTGATTTCAAACCTCCACTGCCTTGTGGCTATATCCACTGATGGAAAAGGCTTCAGGAGTTAACCTCGAGGCAAAATCCGGAGCTGGAGTCCCGGAGGCAGTTCGTGTCGTTCTGGCAACTCCTGCGACATCGCTGGAACCAGTTGTATTGGCTCTTGCCTTTCCATTGGACTATTTCAGCGACGTGGAGAGGGGGGATTTGCTGCTTGGGTAACAGCCTATCCTCCATATTATTTTACCCAGGCTTCGTGCTCTGGAGAGGATACTCCAGCTTCGCATACTGCGTCGAAACAACACGGGAAGTAGCAGTTATCGGTTATAAGTCTTTGCTCGATTGGCGTAGAGCATGACACCAGGGGCTACTTCCGACGGTGGGAGAGGTCATTGCACCTCACTAGGTAGCTACCACCCACCTTAAGCTGGGCAGTCCCCAGCCAGTAAGGTGCTATCTCGCCACGGTCTGTTAACCTCACTGGGTGCGTGGGGTTTAGGGTGAAAGCCGACAAGCAGATCGATAACCCTGCACCATGCAACAATCATAAGAAAACTTCTGCCCTAAAGCTGGGCACCTGGAATGTTCAGACAATGACCCCTGGCTTTTCTGACAACCTGCAGGAAATAGACGACGCGCGCAAGACAGCTGTCATTGACATGGAACTGAGTAGACTGCAGATGGACATTGTTGCCCTGCAAGAGACGAGACTGCCAGACATGGGATCTGTCAAAGAAAAAAACTTCTCATTCTTCTGGCAGGGAAAACCACTGAATGAGACCAGGGAACATGGTGTTGGCTTTGCGGTCAGAAATACTCTGCTGAGATCCATTGTTCCACCTACTGTGGGGAGTGAAAGAATCCTGTCTCTGCAGCTCCACTCATCAGCGGGACCGGTCACCCTCATTAGTGCATATGCACCAACACTGTCGTCCACAACAGAAGTCAAATACAAATTCTACGACAATCTGGCAGCTACTATCAAAAAAATCCCCAAGAGAGAACCATTGTTCATTCTCAGAGACTTTAACTGGGTAGACTTTAGCACTGTTCATTCTCGGAGAGTTGGTGCTGATCACAAGTCTTGGCCCACTTGTCTAGGCCGTTTTGGCATTGGGAAGATGAACGAAAATGGCCAACGCTTGCTGGAGTTTTGCTGATATTATGGTCTTTGTGTCAGCAACACGTTCTTTAATACGAAGCTTCAACACAGAGTTTCCTGGAGACATCCAAGATCCAAGCATTGGCATCAGCTCGATTTGATCCTCACTAGACGTTCTAGCCTTCCTAGTATTACGATCACACGCAGTTAACAGAGTGCTGATTGCGATACTGATCACTGCCTGGTGTGTAGTAGAGTAAAACTGTGAACAAAGAGATTGTATCACACAAAAAAGGAAGGAAGACCATGTATTGACATCAGCAAGACTCGCGATCGAAGAAAAGTGGAGGAATTTGCCCAAGCGCTTGAGGAAACCCTTCCAGGCCCAGCTGATGCAAATGCACTTGAACGATGGGAACATTTCAAGAACGCTGTTTATAACACCGCCTTGTCCACATTTGGCAAGAAGACCAAAAAGACGGCAGACTGGTTCGAAGCCCATTCGGAGGAGTTGATGCCAGCCATCGAGGATAAGAGGAGAGCTCTAGCAGCATACAAAGCCTGTCCTAGTGAGTACAACTTGCAGGCTCTTCGACTTGCTCATAGCAAAGTCCAACAGGCTGCCAGGAGATGTTCCAATGATTATTGGCTTCAGCTCTGCTCTCAGACACAGATAGCAGCGGACACAGGTAACATCAAGGGAATGTATGACGGTATCAAGCAGGCTTTAGGTCCAATACAGAAGAAATATGCTCCCTTGAAGTCTGCTACAGGCGTGATCATCCAGGACCGAGCACAGCAGATGGAACGCTGGGTGCTGCACTACTCTGAGCTATATTCCAGAGAGAATGTAGTAACCGAAGAGGCACTAAATAACATTGAGTGCCTGCCTGTCTTGGAAGAGTTGGATAGCAAACCAACTTTAGCTGTACTACAGAGTTAAACTGATGTCATCCTCAGTCCTTCTCTTCTCAGGGCATCTTGGTACCATCTGTGTAGCTCAACAAACTACGGATCTTTGGATTTCATAAGAGGGAGTCGAGTGGTGTGAAAGTGATCTAGCTGTGTAGTGTGCATATACCTCTTAGCATTTCTGTAGAAAAAAAAAATCTGGACATCCAGGCCAACCAAAGAGGCATGAGCTGCCATGGCTAAAATTCAAGCAAAACCCAGCTAACAGGGCAGTATGGGAATCATACCTTCCATTCCTTTTCTTAGTAATCCGTTTCTCTTTTCCTCCACACTTTCCCCTTGCTCACTTTTAACAGGATTTCTTTCTTACTTACTTTCATTACATATATACATACCCTTGGAGAGGCTTACAAGGCAGCTGGGATAAACAGTAGAGAGGGCTGTATTGTTCCAGTGGAACTGTAAATGATGCCAGGCTGGTCCTAGTTCACCCAAATCAATGGCAAATATTTGCAGCTCAAGGCCAGAGAAGGGCATGAACCTCTGGTTCGGTGGTTCATGCTGGTTCGGTGGATGGCCAAACAGATGTTCCACACTTTGGCACCCTGTCACCTGTAGTGGGCACCCACTCAGAAGCAGCGTCCCGGCTTCCTTGCCTTGCCTCTTCTGGACACTGCCTCTGAGTGGGTGGGGTGCCGAACACTAAAACACTAATTCAGCCATCTGCCAAACTGGCATGAACCACTGAACTGGTGGTTCATGCGCGTCTCTATTCAAGGCTTCTTATTCTTGAAGAGGCCTCATGTCTCCCACCTAGTGACTAATCCAGAGGTACTGTAGGCAACACAGATTACAATTAACTACAATTCATAAATAATTTTTTAAAAAACAATATAAAGCCCCTTTGGGGAGAAACCTTACTATCAACACCAGGTTTCAGGTGTCTAGGTCTGCCATTCTCAACCTTTTTTTGACCACTGCCATAAACACAATATGAAAGAAATATAGGCTGAATCAGGATTGTGTAAGTCACATAACGAACCTTATAAAGAGTCTGTGGCCCCTTCAAATGCTCCAGCCCCCCCCCCCCGGATACCATGTGGCCTCCGTTGAGAATGGCTGGTCTACACACCTGTTGATAGTCCCCTGTGTCACATTGCTATGATGGAAATGGACAGACACACTTTTTAAAATTATAGATAACATAAAATATTTGATGGTAATTTTATATTATGTCGTCGTAATTTATTGTCATAAAATAAACTATGGCCAATGTCTTGTCCAATTTACACACATAGACCCCAACAGCAGAAGCTGCTGCAACAATCTGCAGTGATCTGGTTGTGTACCTGATCACATTGCCTCATTAGATTGCTGTTGCAATCTCCACAGTTGGAGCTCTATGTATAGAATTTCTTGATGGTATTCCAGCCAATGTAACCAATACTACCTCCAGGCTGATCCTGATGAGGAAGATGCTTTTGAAGCTCTGCTTTTGAAGCAAGGGTGAGGAATGTATGGCTCTCCAGATGTTGTTGCACTGCAACTTCTGTCAGCCCTAGATAGCATAGTGAATAGGGAGGGATAATGAGAGTTAAAGCTAATAACATCTGGAGGGCCATGTTCCTCATTGTTCTGCTATCATTTTCAAGAAAGACTTACTTTTATTTTAGTAAAATGAAGCAGAATTCTACAGGTAAGCTATAGATAGTGTTCTAACAGAAGCTTGATTACCATTTGCTGTAGGCTTGTGATTCCTATCAGCCCCTTTATCTCCTTTGGACCCATTGTGGTGTAAGGACAAGTCATGGACGTCAAGGCCTTCTAACAAAACATCTTTATTCTTTGACAACTTATCCAAGTCTCGGTTAAGAGAAGTCCCTGCCTCTTGCTTCAGAGGTGCATCATAACATTTATCATCTTCAAACACTAACAAATTTCCCTTTAACGTTAAGGGTGATGAACTCCAAACTTGGCCATACCACTTTGGTGATAAGCCCAAGGCTTCAGGTGCAGTTATGTTAGGTGTCATTGAGGGGGGTGGAAAATCCAGCCCACCTGTGGCTCCCATACCTTTTTTGCCCAGGTTTTGTCTCAACCTCGGTCTGAACGGACTGGCCCCATGAGGTTTCCCAGGAGTCTCTGTACATCGTCTGTGTTCTCTCCTCTGGGTCTCCCGCTGCTGCCAGGCTTTGAACTGCTTTCTCCTTTCTCTCTCTCCCCAGTTCCCCCCCAATAAGGTGGCTTTCTATAGATTTATCTTTCTCTGCATACTCTCTTGGGACTTTGAACTCTATCCACTCCCCTGTCCAGGGGTCTTCCTGCACTATCTCCACCAAGTCTTCTTTTCCGTCTACTTTCTCCTCTTCCTGCACCCAACAAGCCTCTTCCTCTTCTATCTCCAACTGCCCCTCCCCTTCCTTCCTTTTATCCTCTCAGTCTTTCCTGCCAAAATGGCACCCTCTGGTGTCTCTTTTTCTAAACACAATCCGTGTAATTCTCCTATTATGGTAGACAGGTGTCCCTCGGTGCTTCTGCTGGAAGAGACAGATGGTACACTCTGTAGAGTGCCTTTGGAGGTACTCCCAGCCTCACAAGGTACAAATTGATAGGAAGACGGGAGTGGGAGTTGAAATGTCAGGAGAACACAGCATATTATACAGCATGCCAGCAGAACGAGGACACTTCCTTACACATTCACCTTTTGAGTAAGTCTCCTGAGAAAAACCCTACTACTTGCATCAATATCGATGGTGGCAGTCAAAGAGGAGACCAAATGTATCGCTCCCCACCTTCTTATGACATTCAGACTTCCAATATTTAATTATGGAGAAGATTCTTTTGCAGATATATATGCTTCTGAATACTGAACGCATTTCAGCCTAAAGCTCTTTAAGCTGGGTAATGACTCTTTATTGACAGAAGTGTTCATTCACCTGCTAATTCTCCTTGGGAACAAAGTGACATTCAGACTTGTGTTTGCGCAAGTCTGAATGAAATCCTAGTTCTTGCTCTTTGAAATGGTGCCACTATCATCTTGTTCGCAAAACAACAGACCTGCCAAAAACTCTTGTGACATGCAATTGGCAATTTCAGTGAATATCTACAACTCAGCATCTTTAGCTCTCCTTTCTTAAATTCCCCACTTGAAATTATGGGTCTCTTGTTAAAGGGACATACGAAGTTTTTAAAACCTCTTCCCTCAACCATGAGACTCACCTCTTCACCCAGCCTCTTCGTGTTTATTGCACTGCCTGATTTGAGAGCTGTGCTTTGAACTTCTCATTTTAAATAGCTTAATTAATCATTACTTAATGTTTTATATTTAAGAACTTTTAAGGGTTTTTATTTTTCCACATTGCTTAGAGATACCTTTTTAATGCTGATAAGCATTATAGAAATAGTAGAAATAGTAGTAAAACTCCTAAAATACTATTCCTCACTTTCTTCCTGCAGACTTTCCTGTAAATTTTGTTAATGAATGAAACGAAAGACCACTTGTTATTGAAAATGGATGCAGGAATCAAAATGGCAATCAAACATCAAATGGTGAATTATGTTGTATGGCTATATCAACTTTCATGATGACATAGGAGTGTTGCATTTGAAAAGTAGAATGAGCTTCTCAGCATATTTAGCAACTGCCTACCTACTCCCTATTGAATTTGTATGCAGATAGTGGTGGATTGCTATAAAAAACTCAACGACACCACAATCCTCTCTTGGAATCTGCAACTTGATATTAATCTTCCCAAGATACAGATACCATCTGTGTTTGCTTGGTCTTTTGCTGCCCCCCCCCCAAAAAAAACTACATACAGTGGTTCCTCAACTTATGAACTTAATTGGTTCAGGAAGATGGTCGTAAGTCGAAATGGTCGTAAGTCGAAGCACCACTTCCCATTGAAATGCATTGAAATGCAATTAATCCGTTCCGGCCGAAGAAAAAAATCACCAAAAAAAAAAAAAATCACTGCAAGACTCATTGGAAATGTGATTAATCCCTTCCGGCCGAAGGGGGGGGAGAAAAGCAATCAAGCGTGCAAGACCCATCGGAAATGCACATAAAACAAAGGGACCAGGTCGGTAATGCACAGAGAACAAAGGGAGCAGTTCGGAAATGCACAGAAAACAAAGGGACCAGGTCCGAAATGCACAGAGAACAAAGGGACCAGGTTGGAAATGCACAGAGAACAAAGGATGCAGTTCGGAAATGCACAGAAAACAAAGGGACCAGGTCCGAAATGCAAAGAGAACAAAGGAAAAAGCAAGGGAAGCATGCAAGACCCATTGGAAATGGGGGAAAAAAACCCCAAAAAGCAACCAACCCCCCCAAGACCCATCAGAAATGGGGGGGGAGAAACCAAAAAACAAACAAACCCCCCAAGACCCATCAGAAATGGGAAAAAACACTCCAAAAAGCAACCAAACCCCCCAAGACCCATCGGAAATGGGGGGAAAACACCAAAAAACAAACAAACTCCCCAAGACCCATCACAGCACAGAAAAATAACCCCCCCAGCCCAAAACCACGCTGCAAAAACACCCAAAACAGTTTTTAAAAAGCAGAAAACAGCACCTTACCATACCAGGCAGCCTTCTCTGATCGCACACTCTCTAACTGCTGGGGCGAAAGAGCTACAAAGAAGCAGCCTCATCGCCACCTACAGTTAGAAATTTGAATTTCCCACCTTTTTTCCCTGCCTTTTTCTGTTCGTAAGTGGAAGCTCCGGTCGCAAATAGAAGCAAAATTTTGCGGCCAGAGCTGGTCGTAACTCGAAATGATCGTAAGTAGGGATGTTCGTAAGTCGAGGCACCACTGTATATAAATACCCTTTAGATGTCAGAGGGGATCAGTGAAGTCCCTCTTCCTAGTAAGAGTCTCATAAACTCAATACATACTTTCCCAGAGAGATCAGATTGCTAGCAACTAAAATGACAGTGAATTTCCTAGAAACCAACTTAAGATACAATTAATGTAGAAAATAGTCAGATCATGTTTAAGTAGACACCTCTATAGTCACACCTCTGTGAATTTCAGCTTTCAGTCCATCCTGAGGTGAGGAAGGCACTGGATCCTCATGGTTGGGCCTCAGAGCTTCATTCCCCCAAGCACAGTTCCTCTTTCTGTCAAAGCCAACAGGTAAAGAAAACGAACCACTACTGTGAATGAGATATGAGTGAGAGTGTGCCGTCAGTAGTGATTGAAGCAGTGATGGAGGAGACGGAGATCAGTGGCGCGAGTGAGAGGGGAGGAGAAATGATGACAGAGGCGGGAAAACAAGAAACGGTAGCTGAGGAGAAAAAGGGGAAGGTAGAAGTTTGTTTGGTGGAAGAGAGCGCGAAAGGAAAGGGGGAGGAGCAAAAAATGTCAATGTGGGAGGAAAGTATAAATAATCAGGGTGAGTGTTGGTTCGGGGCGGAATTAGAGAATTGGATGGAAAAGAAGGAAGAAGAGAGACGCAGAGAGCTAGAGTATATGAAAAGTCAAGAATTACTTAAGGACTTTCCTAATCTTAAGGTGGGTGGGTTACTGCCAGACCCTCCACCTAAGGCGGAAGGTGGGACGTTTGAAACACAGGAGTGGACAGTCATAGTGTTCCCGAGGGGACAGGGGCGTGGGAAGCAAGTGATCCGTCCTGACGGGAGATACAACACCCCTCCGAAGGAAAGTGACTGGGCCCGGCACCCATGCTGCGGCACCATCTGCGTGGTGTGGAGTGCACCTCTCTAGAGACGTACGGATCAGGAGCGGTTTGGCCGAGCACCCCAGTGAATGCCTTGGATTTGGGGAGGGAATTCTTGTCCCCTAGTTATGGCCTGTTGCCAGAATTAACATGTTTTGACCCGATCATGAATACTGTTGAAGATTTTGGAACTAATAAAAAACAAGACATGAGCACTGTTAAAACGTCTCCGATTTTATTTTCCACGCCAAAAGGGGAGTTGCCTGAAGTAGAAAAAGAACCCGATCACAACTACATTTTCTGGAATTTTCTCTATCCATTTTCTGTTTCTTCTCTAGGGCTCATCTCTATTGACTTGATCCTTTACTGGCACCAAAATACTTTCTGACTAGTCGGTTACACTATACAAGAAGAGGCTATTCATACCCTTCTTTCATTGCAAAATTGTCCTGTTCGAGATTTACTCCATTATAAATCTAACTGTATAAACTGAGGTGCAAAATAATTACTGAGTTGCCACTTCCATTCTTGGTAACCTGCTAAACTGCGTGGCTGGCATACGACCAGGAATACAAGCAGCAACTTATTAAGTGGCAGGAATTTGTCCCTGCATTTTATGCAATTATGCCAGCACAAATCTCCATCAGAATTGTGACCAACACATGCTGATTTTCATTCTGGTATTTAAGTTTATAGAATGCCACATGAACTAGTTAAACCAAAGGGTTTGGTTCATTTAGCCATTGCCACCAAACCTGGTGGCTTTTTTGTAATTTTTGCCATTGTCCTCAGTTTCTTCACTTGCACTGTTTTATAATTGCTTATCATGATAGCCTAATAATTTCCAAAACTTTCCTTTAAAAAAGACCCCAAAACAGAAAGGAAATAATGTTATTTCTCCTTTTCCAGTTTTCTGAGACTTTGTTTGTCCTCCATGTCTTCTAAATGATCAATATTAAGTGGTCTCGAGACTTCCTCTGTTAGTTTCTTGAAACACCCCAGAGAGTAGTCCACCAGATCCTGCTGATTTAAACAGAGTCCCATATGGTATACAACATACTTCTCATGTGATCTTTTTAAAATTCACATTCATTTGCATTCCCTTCTTATTCATATGAATTTTGCTGAACAGGTACTAATTTCCTAGACAGGAAGAGGATGAAAAAATGTGTAATTTTGCTGTCACACAAAGCAAAACAAATATCCCTTGTTTGCATCCTTCATTAATTAGTTGCCTGATCTAAATGATATTACTTAGTTTTTGTCTTGTTCCTCATCCTAAAGTGCTTGTGAGCCATTTTTATTCATTTTTATCCCTTTTTCTTTCTGATTTGATATAAACAAGCCTGGAAGTCAAATACCGCTATGATCACCTCACCTCCCGATTTGCATATATATTTCCTCTTTGATGTTTGGCTCATTTAAAAGTCCCTTGTGCCACCATCTTTAAGATTGCTTTTGTGTGTGTACTCAGACATCATCAGTGATGAGTGGACTCCTTCCAGGTGCACTCCCTCCCAGTCTCCAGTCCAATTTGAAAAGTTCTCAATATTCATTTATTTATGATATGGAAATATTTCTTTACAATAAATTGAAAAGAAATTGCTTTATTCTGATCCTGTGCTAAAATTCAGGCCCTGCTATTGTTGGAGTTTTATTTGCAACCTTGCATGCTGTCTGTAGTTTGAGTGACTGGGAGGGACTTTTCTGGGCTGGACTGCTTGTCTATCTATCCAGCACTAATCAATCATTCCTTCCAGCACTTGAAATTCATAGAGAGCCCTGCCTCTCTGCTGAGTGTTCTATTCTTCTCTTTCATTGGTTGGTGGCAGTTGTTTGTTGCTGTTGATCTGTTCATTTGGTTGCTAGTATGTGTGCAGTAAAGAAAGCAGTATACACTCTGCAACTTCAAGTAACTGTAAATAAACATTTTTTATTCTTTCTCCTACATATGTCTCAGGTGAGCTATAGAGACTTTAAGTGCCAGTTAATGAGAACAGGGTGGACTTGGAACTTTGGCTATTCTCTTTTGTGGATCTCTGTACTTCTACTGTGTAGCAAAAGGGTAATTTTACGAGAAATTCAACATTCTGCAACAGTTATATCCCCAGGTATATCAGGAACACACCAGGGCTTAAGAACCCTCTGTTTCCTATTCTCTGTCATGGGGCTAGGAAAGCCCATGGGCCCCGTTTTGGAATTTGTACCGGAATATGTGGTGGTGAAGGGGTTAGGCTAATTCACAAAGTAAGATTATCAATAGTGATTAGTCCTTATGGCTGGCTGAATAGCTCAGTTGTTTTGGTATCTGGCTGCAGAGCCAGAGGTTGGGATTTCAGCTCCCAACTGTGCATCCCAGAAGAGCCAGCCTGTGTGGCCTTGGGCAAGCAGCACCCCAGAAAAAGGGAATGATAAACCACTTCTGTGTATTCTCTACGTGAAAAACCCTGAAGAGGCCTGACATAAGTCAGAATTGACTTGATGGCACACTATTATTATTATTAGTTGTATATAACAAGGTACCTCAAAATGCCAGATGCAGGGGAGGAGTATCAGGAGACAGGTATCTAGTTGTCTCGTGTGCTCCCAGAGGCATCTGGTGGGGCCCCTGTGAGAGACAGGAAGCTGGACTAGATGGGCCCTTGGCCTGATCCAGCAGGGCTCTTCTTATGTTAAGCAGCTTGTTTGAATAGCAATAGCTGGTAAACAACAGTTATTTATTTTTATTTATTTATTTATTTTATTTTTATACCGCCCATCTGGCAGCCAAAACCACTCTGGGTGGTTTACAACAAAGTAAACAATAACAATAACATATTGACAAGGGCATACAATAACAGTTAGAGAGCTTCTATCTTTTTGTCCTGCTTTTAGACTTCCCACAGGTCATCCATTTGGCCACAGTGAGAAACAAGATAATGCACAGGCTTTTCATCTAATCAAGCAGGGTTCTTTTTATGTTCCTTGGATTCTCATTGTGAATTCCTAGAGAATTCCAGCCGAGCAATAATTACAAGCCTCGGTACCCTTACTGTCTGCCACAATGTTCCCTTTGAAGTTGTGTAAACTGAGAAATTTTTTTTTTTGAAAGGGGTTACACTAGCTCTAAATAAAGTCATTTATCCTTTGGGCTAAGTGGCCCTCTACTTTGGGTATTCTGCTTTAGCCGGATTTGGGGAGGAGGAGTTACATTTATGGCAGGAACAAATATTTCTTCCATGCAAAGCTCATTTGTCACAATATTAATATAACATCGCAGGGTGGGGGGAGTGTTAGAACACAGCTCTGTGTAACAACAATATATGTATTGTTAAATGTTTCCAAGGGGAAGCTGAGTACAAAATATAGTGGAAATGAGGACTGGGTGGCCCAGAACACAGATTAAAATGCAGCAATTTCTGTGATAGATAAGGAGCATCGTTGCCTCACGCTCCTTGGTTCCACTGTTCAATAAGGTCTGCAATGAAGAGCTAGACTGTTTATAAAACTGGGAAGAGTCTGGAAAAGTTGCTTTTTTGTAATTTTCATATAGAATTTTCCAAAGTCTCCAAGCCACTGGCCATGCTAGCTGGGGGATTCTGAGAGCTGCAGTTCCCCAAAGTATTTTTTCCAAGCTTTGCAAGTTGGGTGTATTTGTGATGTTGGGAGGGACTGTGCACCGTGCATCTCTTTGTAGTCAAAATCATCAAGCCCCCATTTCAGAGAGCAATGAGGAAGTTCCAAGCCAGCACATGCTAGGCCTCTCATGGTTACTGCTTATAGAAGCAACTTTCATTGTTCTGCTTCTATGAAAGTTAAGTGCAAATATCTTTCATGCTGAACAAGAAACTTCTGCTGAAACATCTGAAATAAAGACTGGCCATTTTGGCTTTGGGGTGGATTGGAATAAAAATGATATGTTGAGATTGGGAGGAGGATTTGGTACCATTTGGTGCGCTCCTCCTGTTTGATCAGCAAACAACCCTTTGTAGTGTGGTCAGCTGTCAATCAAGTGTTTCCCCTGATCATCTACATTTGCGGATGGTCAGGGGAAGTGAAATTATTATTTTTTTATGTTGCTCCTCTCTCCCTCTGTCTGTGCCATTCCATTTTCTCCCTCCCCCTCCTTGCTTCCCTTCCTTCATTCTCCCCCCTCTTTCTCTCTCACTGTCTCTTGGAATCTGCAGCCACGATGTCATTTGGTAGTTGAGGCTGCTAGAAGCTGCTGTCTCCCAAACTAAACAAGCTAAACAATGAGTGTGCCAAAAAGAATGTGAGCCCTACTGCTGGACCAGAAAGGTGAGTGACAGCTTTTAAAGGGAAAGACAGCTCAATCTAAGTAGAAACACATGCAGACACTGTCTTTTTTAAAAATCCAAACCATGCCATCAGAGACCCATATATCATATCTATATGCCAGTGTGGCTGCCCTCAAAGGCTCTCACATCTCCACCATGGGCATGAGTTCTCAAAAATTCAAGCTGGTTGCCAAGAGGGAAAACCATCTCATTTCAATATTCATAGGTGTTGAGATGAACAACCCAATTCATGTGGTTAAACTTCAAGTGTGGTATGTTAAGGAATCTATTTTTCTGCAAATGCATTACTGTGGGGAAAATTATTTAACAATCAAAAAGGAGAGAAGAATGCTACTCTTACACTTCAGGCTAGTCAACGTTCTAGTTCCCCTTCAGTAATTCTCATACCAGTAATTTGGTTTCATCTTGTGCTTTTAAAAGATTCCACATCAGTCTTAATACTATATAATAAACTGCCTGAACTCCCCTTGTACTTAAAGTCACCCACATGTTTCAGAACACTGCAAATGGACAGAAAGATTTAGATCAATGGGAAGATGGGCATGCTGAATATCTGAGTTATTTTTCTGGGTCTGTTTTTTTCCTATTCTCTGTTACATTAGATACTGTATCTTTCAGCTTTAATGTCCTATCACAAAAGTGGGGATCATAATTCTTAGTGTTTCTAGCTATGAGTGAGCATAAGATACTTTGCACTGAAGATGCTTCCAGACTAATAGCTCTTAGCGCTAATAAATAATTTCTGTTCCTCTTTAAGCTTTTTGTGGTTTGGAATATACCAGAGCTTGGAAATTGTTACTTTTTGGAGCATAGCTGCCATTTTAGTGAGTAGTTTTCGAAGAAGTAGACATGTTAGTATGTGCTAGCATGTCAGGCAAAAACAAAAACAAAAAATAAAGAAGACAAAAATGTTGTGGCACCTTAAAGACTAACGGCTATATTTTAATGCGAGCTTTTGTAAACAAGTCTACTTCTTCAGTCCACTTTTTCAGTCTGAAGCAGTGGACTTGTTCCACAAAAGCTCACATTAAAATATAGAAGTTAGTCTTTAATGTTTCACAATATTTTTGTCTTCTTTTTATATATTTTTGTTTTGTTTCTGCCTGACATTTCAGTGAGGTTATTTATTGTTGCAATTCCTTCCAAATCTCTTCAAAGTGTGCAATTAACTTTCCATATTATCAAAAGATACTGCGCGTCTGGAGTGTGTGAATTCTGCTATGTTTCACCCATATCAGAGCCTTAGTGGTAACTTTCTGGCTAAAATCCTGTTGCTTAGCATAGCACTATTAGAGTAGGCCCATTGATCCAGCAGAACATATGTAGGAACTGACTCATCAAATCCCCACTGATTCAATAGGCCTACTCTAGTTGTAGATTATTGTGCAGAGCCACAGGATTTTGCTATCTTTAAAACTGTATTTTTGGTTACAGCTCTTTAATAAAAGTAAGTATTAATTCTGATTATTCATTCCAAAGTGTTGGAAAGATAAGCAAGCAGTGCCCTTAAGAAGAATAAATAAATTTCTTTAAATAAATCTAAAGGTAAGTGTTGGTTGGAGCTAGATGGTGCAGGCTTAAATAGGGCTGTTTAAGATCTGGTAGATCTGTCATGTGATAAGATATTTGCACCCACATGGCATTCACACCTCAAATGACCCTATTTGGTTTGCCTCCTTCAATAAAGCAAACACAGAAAAATGTACCATGGAACTTTTAGATTCACTGTTCCCGTTGCTGCAAAACAAGGGGACTGCAAGGCTGGTCTCTACCTCACTCTTGCTCCACTGCCATCCTCTTTCCGATTCCACAAATCACAGGCAGCCAGAGCCTTTGTCTTACTTTTTGGTGCCTCAGTCGCTGCTCCGACCTCTTCCCAGATCCTCCATCCAGAACCTTACTTGCCTCCTCCTGTCTCCTTCTGCTTCTGGGAGGAAGGTTTCAATTTTTAAAAATGTTCTCTAAGAGTTACATCACATTAGCACTGCCCTAATTTAAAGATAGTATATGAGCAAGAAGAATATATTGTCAGCAAATTATGTTTTTATTTGCCATCTTAGTTTCTGCCATATGCACTTGAGTTTTTTTAACAGTGACATTTCGTTTAAGGCTGCTAGACTTCCAAGCAACATGTATGTCTTCCTCATATGGTAGTAAGTGTAAACTATTTTATTATTCCACACATTCCTACAGTAAAACATTGTGTACTTTTTGTGTGTACATGATATAGTTGCTACAAACAGTATTAACATTTGGCATCTACCCCCATAATAGCAAAAAAATGCTTTTATCTTCTTTCAGAATTTTTCAACAAATGATCTAGTGGGAATTTTCTTTCCAGGGTCTATTTTATTGTTTGCATTTTCTCTTTGTGAGGAAAGAAGCACTTTGTCTCTCTTTATATGTCTATTATCACAGCTTGATTGTTTCTTCTTTAATATATGCATAGAAAAATAACTGAATATTGACATGGCATACACAGTGAACTGAGCTGAAAGAGTGAAAATGTGTCAAGTAATGATTATCATTCTCCCTTGAATTGATTCAAACATGCTGCCAAACCATAGGCTAGTTCTACCTTTGGTCCTAGGGAAACATCTGGGGACAGTGGGAGAGGGAGGAGTCTTAAATGTTAAGGAAATGCTGGCACAGCTCCCGCCATGGCCTCAGGACCTGTGGTGGTGATTTTCAGACATTCAAGACTTCCTGTCCCCATCCTATTCTCTCCAAAGTCTTTCCAGGACCAAAGGGATACTAAAAGAGCCTAGAAAACTTGTGGGAGGAGGGTTAGGAAATATTTAATTGCAAAATACAGTCACAGCTGATGACATCTGCAGACTCATGTGTTGTAACTTTATGTTACTGAATTTCAGCCACTGTCTACTTTTCCAACCAAACAGGTAAACTGTAGTTTGCATATGCTCCATAAACCAAGATCAAATCCATGTTTACTGTGATGATTTAGTGGGAAAGCTCATACCATAGTTTACTAGTTTCAGTGTGAACTGTAGGTAAATGTATTGGCTTGCTACATATCAGGAACTGGCTAGTGGAAGGAAAGGTGGTATCAAACTCAAGGCTACAACCCATTCATTTAAACTGATGCTGGCTCATCAAATAAGCACTGTCACATACTCATATTTACTATCCATGTAATTAAGAGCAGCACGTAGCATTTCTTTCTATGTAATGTCAGAGATCAAGAGCTAATTAACGTAAAACCATAGAACCAATTATTATGTTGAAATACAGTATATGATTAATATCAGGTTACTAATTACCATCACATATACTGAAATATTTTACTACTGTATCCTACTGTACTAAAACATGTGTACACTCATCTACAAAGTTAAAAATAATCTCCAAGATTCATGCATTCCCTTATCTTTCTGAGACATTAGTGCTGTGCAGGCATTCAGTCTACTCTCTTGAGGGTTAAAAGTGAGGGAAGGATATAGTGAACAACCAAGTCTTGCCTCCAGTGTCTCTGTTCCCCTTCAAATTTCTGGCATGCCCATATTAAGAAAGGAGGCAAAAATTGGAGGGTTGTTCTCACTGCTTCCTGATCTTTATGATCAAGAGCCCAAATGAATGCAAGCAGAAGTATTTTTCATATCTGGACCATCCATACAGGAAACTCAGGATCTGAAAGACCTGGATGTTGGTAGGGGAATAGCACAGAACTGAGAAAGTTAGTTTTAAAACGTATTTTGATCCTTATACTCATACACAGAAAGTAATTCATTCCCATTACTCCTAGGGGGAAGATTTCGATGACATTTCACATTTTCTCTGCAACCTACATTTTAACCCATAAGCAAGTTCAAACAAGTTTATGAGTAAGCAGACACTCAATCACCAATCAGAAATAGCTGGATAACTGGAAGAGGCATACTGAAAGCTATAAATTCTGCTCAAACAGTCAAGGAGAGCGCTGAAGACAACAAACTAAGTGAGCCTGGGCAAGAAAAGCAACTGTCAGCTGATCATTCCTCTCTGGAAGTAGCAATATGTAGTGACTCATTCTGGAAACACCATTGGATGAATGACTATATGACATGATAATGACTCACAAGTCGCCATCCATAACAAAAGGGCCCCTGTTAGGGCTAAAATTAACAATAATCTCTTTTAACATAGAGTGCTCGTCAACACCTAAAGAAGACCTACTGCATCAGCTCTGCTGGACTCCTGATTGTGATATACTTCTCATTAAAGAAACACAGAGAGACAGCTATTAATGAAACCCCAAAATATCCAGCATGAGACTCGCAGCTGAGATACCTAATAGACAGTATGGCAATACTATATTAGTCCAGCCTAACCTTCAAATATCGTCTACTGCTGTCACAGAACAAGATAAAATATAGTTAATAGCAGTGGAGTTTAGTAATTACATGGTATCCTTTGTTTTAAACCACCTAATGAAAAATTTCTTTTAGAATCCCTGACAATTTTCAACAGCAAAAAACAAAGTATACACTCAGAGACTTCACTTGCCACAGCAATGTCACGGGATATGCATTTATGACAATGGAAAAACAGTGCTAAAATGGGCAGACGTCTCCCAACTAACCCTTATTCACAATAGAAAATTTCCCCCACTTGTCAGCAGTGAAAGATGACAATTTGCTAGTGAGCTTACAGCCCAACAGTGTGTGAAGTCTGTCTGTACCCAATTCTGAATATATAGCACCAGCTCATAGTGTGCCAACTTATGGTAGCACTCCGATCATCAACAGTACCATTCCACAGGACATATAATGTTTAAAAAGCTGATTGACAGAAGTTCTGTACAATGTTGAATTGAATTATATCAAACATTTGTCCAGTCCCACAGGCCTGTGGCCAGTTTGTCAAGGCAGTGGGGAAAAAAATCATCCTGACTGTCTAAACCCTGAGGATGTAGTACCAACTGCCTTCATGGCCTAGTATCAGAAACAATCACCCAAACTAATAATTATTTATCTTATTTGAACAAAATCCCACAAGAGCAGTTTTGGCTGGGCTGCAATTAATTTCTTCCATTTTAGGAACGAAAAGAGTTAATAGGATAAAGCTCACGTAAGAAATATAAATATGTTAAGAAATGGTCAAAAGGCCTGGAGATTATTAAAGCAGCTTAATAATGACCCAGCCAAAGACCCTACTCATGCAAACATTTCAGCAAGTCAAAAAGCTCATCGAGTCATGACAGTGCCTGTTATTGTCTGGTATATTTATTAATCATACTGTGGTGCTTTTGACTTTAACAATGAAAGATCTTGCAGGTCCTTTCATGGTATTGCCCTTTCTTATATAAATCCATTGCTTTCTCTCTGTTCTTCTCCTTAGTACTTCCACCCATCAAATACTAATCTTCTTAAGCCTCTATTCCCTTAGTGCTGTTTCTTACTTCTATGTCTTCTCTCTCATGTGTGGATATCTCCCTCTCTAAATATCTGGCCGGTATCCCCCCTTTTTTCAGTTAAAGAACTAATTAAAACACGTCGCTTCTCTCTTACATTTCCTTCGTGATGTTCTATTGACCTCTTTAAAATGTACTTCCTACTGCCAGCTTAATTCCTGTATTTTAAAAGTCTTTTTAATTCTACTCTCTGCCTGAACTTTCACTCATCATCTTTGTCTTTTACCCTCTCCAACCTACCACAAAGTCTTTCTCCAAACCCTCATCTCCTTTTGTCTCATGTCTCTCTTAGAACGTGAGCCTGCAGGCAAGGAATCACATCCTTCTATTTTTGTACAGTGGCTAGTGCATATTAGAAGCTTTTATGAATCAGTATTAGCATTGTACCAGACAGGGGCCTAGAGAAAAATAATGTTGCTAATGCAGACTGCTTTTGTTCAGGTTTCAAGATACAATGTTCCGTTCTCCCTCTCCAAATACTTACTCCAATATCCCATTGAAAAGAAAATCACTAGAATATCAAAAAGGGAAGACAAGATAAAAATGATATTTTTAAGTTGTTTATTTAATTGAGGAGAAAGGGGAAGGAACCAGACATTTAGAGGGAAAGAAATCCATGTATGACAACCATTATGTGTAGATATGTGCATTCTCTTGACCTTGTGGCTTTTTTTTCTTTTTGACAGTTTATAGAACTGCTGGATAATTCAGTGGTTTAAGCATTTGGCTGCAGAGCCAGAGGTTGGGAGTTCGAATCCCCACTGTGCCCTCTTGACAAGGAGTTGGACTTTTTCACCCCGTGGACCAGCTGGGGAAGGCAGGGCACCTCCTGCGCTTGTGCGCATGCGTGAATGGAGCGTGTGCACATGCGCAAACGGCAGTGCGGCGCTTGTACGGGCGTGCTTGTGCACATGTGCAAATGGCGGTGCAGTGCTTGTGCGGGTGCGCTGGAGCCCAGAGACCTTTGGGTAGTGTGGGCGGCATATAAGTTAAATAAATAAATAAATGTGCAAATCAGCTGTGTGGGGGTGAGTGTGTGCAGGGGTGGGGCAGAAGGTCTGTCTCCGTGGCCCAGTCCAGCTCAGGCCATGGACTGGCTCTGCAGTTTTAAGATGATGATGATTTGTATGCATTTGTACATATGTGTTGTGTGTACATAAATGTACACACACATCTCTGTCAGGTAACTGTAGAAATGGAAGAGGCCCCAAGCATCAATAAGGCCAACTCACTGCTGCAGCTGAAATCAAAGAGCTAAAGCATCCCCGGCAGATGGCCATCCAACCTTTGTTTAAAAATCTCCATTGTCCACCAGCTTCCAAGATAGTTAATTCCATTGTCAACCAGCTCTTTACTGTCAGGATGTTCTTCCTCATGTTTAGTAGAAATCTTGCTTGTAACTTGAATGCATTCATGCAGGGCCTACCCTATGGATATTATATATAGTGGTGTAATGTCCTCACCATACTGAGTTGTCTTCAGAGGAAGAGGAGCACCTAATTCAGCTGGAAGAGGCCTCAGTGTAGAAGGGGAACTCAGGGTTCCAGCTGTTTGCATTCTTCCAGAAGTTTTGGGAAGCAGAACAGCTGATAGCAAGCCTCCAAGGAAAAAGAGGTTGTGAGAGACATGAGGCTCATTAGTCTAAGTAAGAGATGTGAGGTTGAAGAGATGAAATCAAAAACAGGTTTATCATCTCAGGGGCTCCCTGACTGCTAATTAGAAACAGCTGGATGTCAAGGAGGGCCAATCTGAGGGCTATAAATTCTTTGTGTGTTGACAGCCAAGCTTTCGCAGAAGACAACATGAGAGTTCACTTCTTTCCTACTATTTCTGCTGTCTATGAAAATTACCTGGAACTTCTGACAAATGGACTGCTGACAACTGTGCCACTCCCTGCAACCTGTTGTGAAGGTGACTGATTTTTCAGGCTGGGCTAATAACTTGAACCACAGCCTGTGCTGACCTCTACACTTCAAAAATACAACTCTGGTACTTGCTGCCTATTAACCTACTGATGTTCACATGATATTGATATGCCTTGCTGCAGCTAATTGTAGTTAGCCGACATGGTGCTGGTTGTGTTTGAGTCACATGTCTGGTTGTGCATTGATTGCAGAATCAAGATGTGTTCTGCTATTTCATTAATTAATCACAGTTAGCTGTGACAAGTTGTGAAAAGGTTATGCAAACACCAGAAGGATTCTGGCACAACAATGGAATAATGCAGCATATTCTCTTATTTAGTGATCACATTTTATGGAAATGTGATGCTTATTGCCTTGTTTGTGTTCTGGCAATGCCCAAGACTGTTCATACTAGTCCTGAGAGTTTCTACAAAATGGAAGAAAGTTAGCTTTCACAATGCACAATTCATTGATTACTTAATTCTGCTGTGTATCATATTGCACAGTGCTGAAGAATGGACTGCTAACAACTGAGCCTCTCCTTGCAGCCTGTTGTGAAAGCAACTGATTTATCAGGCTGGATAACAGCTTGACCTCCAACTTGTGTTGACCTTCTGCACTTCAAAAATGTGGGACAGAGCACCTTCAGAAGCTGAAGTGGTAAATCAGGCTGAGCAGCAGATTGTGGGTAAGATCCCAATCCATTGCTGTTCTGGTTCTTGGCTACAGCCTACTGCATTCCTATCCACCATAGCTGCTTTGATTCTTTTGCTGCAGCAGCTGTTTATTTATTTATTTGTTACCTCTATATCCCAGCTTTTCTCCCATTTGCTCAGGGGACTGTACGTGGCTCTCTTCCTCCTCATTTTTGTCCCTCTGAGATAGTTCTGGCTGACAGAATATTTTGTTTCTGTCACTATCAGCCCTGGAGCTACATTGGTTCTGCTGCTGGGTCAGCTGCAGCCTACAAGGTATTCTAAGTCATAAATATAAGGATAGAACCGCAGCTATAAACACAGTTTTATTGGGAATAGAAATGAAAGTTATGTCCAGAACGACAAAGGGAATTGGCTGTTTGGAAAGAGTTCCCCCTCCCCCATCCCCTGGGCACCTATTCCCAACTTCAGCTGCACACACAGCTTTCTGGAGCACAAAGCCTTCCGTCTCTAGTTTCTCTGAGGCAGAGCAGTTCAAGGCATTGCAAACAAGGTGGCTTGGTTAGTACATTCACCGCCATTGTTTGGCTGCAACGATAACAAACACTGTACAGTCTGTTACGTTTTGTAATAATGAATTAGGCCGTATTAAATCAGTGAGGTGGAAATCACAACTAACTTAACTCCTGCTGCTTTCAATGGCTGAAGCTCTGTTGCTTAGTGTAGTAAGTTGCACAAAAGTAGTCCCACTGACTCTGTGGGGATTTGGTGAGGCCGTAAGTTCCATTGATTCAAGTCGGCCCACCAGCTGCAACTTACTATGCTAAAGTAAGTCACAATGAGAGTAGGCCAATTTGAATCTATGAAACTATGGAGGAGTGGATTCACCAAATCCCCACTGGTTAAGTTGACATACTCTACTGGCACACTGTGCTAAGCAAAAGAATTTCAGCCTGTCTGGATTCAATCAGCTAATCTGAAGTTCAGCCAATGCCACTGGTTGTTGCACAGGCATTTTCCAGGACTTCCTCACTCACAATGCCACAGTCTGTGGAAGAACCCATTTCCCAGAGGACCTCATTTTGGGTGAGATAGCCCCAGGAAAAGCCATAGAAGTGCTTCAGTTGCTGTTATAATGCAGTGGCAAAATTTGCACCAACTGGCAGGCTGGTGGAGGAGGAATAATGATCATAGAATCATAGAATAATGAAATTAGAAGGGACCTATAAGGCTATTGAGCCCAGCCCCCTGCTCAATGCAGGAGTACAGATCAAAGGATATCTGCCAGGTGGTTGTCTAGATTTCTCTTGAATGCCTCCAGTGTCGGAGCACTCACCACCTCTTGAGGCAATTGATTCCTTTGCCATACTGCTCTAACAGGAAGTTTTTCCTGATATTCAACCGAAATATGGCTTCCTATAACTTGAGTCCATTGTTGCATGTCCTGCACTCTGGGATGATTGAGAAGAGATCCTGCTCCTCCTTTATATGGCAGTCTTTCAAGTATTTGAACAATGCTGTCATATTTCCCCTTAGTCTTCTTTTCTCAAGACTAAACATGCCCAGTTCTTTCAGTCTTTCCTCATAGGGCTTGGTTTCCAGCCTCCTGATCATCCTTGTTGCCCTCCTCTGAACTTGTTCCAATATGTTAGCATCCTTCTTGAAGTGCAGTGTCCAGAACTGGGCACAGAACTCAAGATGGGACTAACCAGTGCTGAACAGAGGGGAATTAATACAGTGGTGCCTCGCTAGACGATTGCCTCGCAGGACGAGGAAATCGCTAGACGATGCCTTTTTGCGATCGCTACTGCGCTTCGCAAAACGATGTTTCCCTATGGCGATTTTCGCTAGACGATGAGGTTTCCCCATAGGAGTGCGCCGACTAGTGGTGAAAAGCTGTCAGTGCAGCTGTCAGTGCATTCCTATGGGGACCCGCACTCGCTAGACAATGTTTCCCTATGGGAAATTTTCGCTAGACGACTGCATTTTCCCTTGGAACGCATTGAAGCGATTTCAATGCATTCCAATGGGAAAACGTGCTTCGCTAGACGATGTTTTCGCTAGACAGCGATCCTCGTGGAACGGATTAACATCGTCTAGCGAGGCACCACTGTACTTCACAGGTTTTGGAGACTATACTTCTGATGACCTGTCTCATGCTAGAGATGTCAGAGAAAATGTGAAACGTGACTTGAATTTTGTGTTACCTTTCTTCATAGACATTTAAATGGCCTTCTAGCATGGAAACACATGCATGGATACTAGTGAATGCTAAAAGGAAGAACAGTTGCCTCTCTTACTAAAGCCAATCAATCATTGACCAACAGTCAAGACCTGTGCCTTGACCCTTGTATGAGAGTAAGTGAGTGTATCTGGCCAGCTTCCAGCCTTCTCCTTGGCTCTCTGTCTACAAGCATCATGGACAATATTCTGACAATTTGAAAAGTGATTTCTTTATTAGTCTAGAACAGGGGTCTCCAAGCTTTTCAGTGTGACGGCCACATCATATATGTTCCACATTTTTGAGGGCCGAAGGAGGCTGTGTGTGTGTGTGCATATGCCCGCCTGCCCGCACTCCGGCATGCACACACGCCCGCATGCGCAAATGCATGCCTACATGCACTCCCACCCACTCGTGCACATGCATGCACAGGCTGAAGGGAATGGACCTGAGCCTGCGGACCTGAGCCTGCGACGTTCGCCGGGCCGGATAAAAGGGCAAGGTGGGCCAGAAGTGGCCCACGGGCCATAGTTTGGAGACCCCTGGTCTAGAACATAGGATACTATTGTTCTAGAAAGTGATTGTATAATTTTAACAGAAAACATCAGGAATCATTGGATGAACATCTGCAATCATGTATGTGCCTAATTGGTCTCTGACTATGAAATGTTTTTAAAAATAAGAAGGAAACAGAATAAAGAAAAAAGGTTTTAATGCAGAAGTGGGACTGTAACACCCAGAATGTTCCAGCTATCCATTTGAGCTACTAATAAAAGTATCTTTTCTGATCTGTACTGTAGTGACCACCATTCAGCTGAGTGTGCCCTGGCATGCCTAAGTGCTGATATTAGTCAGGGCCAGTCTTGGATGAATAGTGCTTCTGGGTGAACAGTGCCTCCATGATTCTTTTTCCCTCTTCCCACCCCAGCCCGCCAGCCAATTTATAACTGTGGATAGGGAGGATATTTTTCACAATACATCCAGTGCTTCTAATATTTTATGATATTTCCATGAAGCAAACTCCTATTTTATTGATTTTTATGTAAAATGCATGATGTCAACCTGGGATTTGAAAAATAAAGAATAGTTCAAATTCAATTGATAAAAGTTACCATTTATACTTAGTACCCAATTAATTGATTTGTACAACTCTGGAAAAAATGGTAAAGAAAGTAATCATTTCCCCCCCTACTTTAATTCTCTAAAAATGTATGCATAACTGTGAGGGAGCTCAGTCTGTCCACAGGTAATGGACACTGAAGAGACTACAAAGCATGCTGGTCATCGTAAAGAAAATCGAACAGCATTTACAAGCAATGAAAGTTTTATTGCAGAGAACAAATTGTCTCTACTCCAAGGGTTACAATTAGAAAGAGGCCCTAGTTTGCAGGCTTACTTCAAGCTGTACACAGATACACATACATCATGGCCTAGGTGGCCTCCTTAGATATCTTCTCATGTAATCCTCTATCTGTTTCCTTCCATGTGTTTCCAATTTCTGTATCTACATTTTTTGCAATCGGAAATAAGCCATGCCTTCATTTACTGAAGACCCAGTGAATTGGGAAGTGATTCTCATACACAAACACATACTGTGTTCACACTTCAGATATATTAATTCAGTATTAATTAAGCATACAGGATGATCTAGTTTTCATTTATCAGTATTTTGACAGTCTTGTGACCACCAAAGCATGGGATTTTTACACCACATCTACTATAATTCAACAGGAGTTTCCTCCTCTGGAATTACTGCAGTTTTAGAGGGGGGAATCCAAGTTCTCAAAGGAGTTTCAGGATCCTCACCTGTTCTTTGCTGAGGCTTTCTCTGCAGATGACCATTAAAGTATGGACATAGATGGAACTTTCTGAGCTCCATGGGAGCAGCAAAGCATTGGAGAAGTGGTAATTTTTGAGAGGTACCCTGTGCAGCAGTGACTCTCAATCTTGTACCCCCAGATGTTCTTGGACTACAACTCCCAATAATCCTGGCCAGCAGAGCTGGTGTCGAAGGCTTCTGGGAGTTTTAGTCCAAGAATATCTGGAAACCCAAGTTTGGGAACAACTGTTCTACAAGGTCTAATGAATAGGGAGACTACCACCCAAAATGCACTGCATAATCTTCTGGAATGCTGAACAAGTGAAATATACAAAAAATGTTATTCTCGCTAACAACTATTGTTCCAAGCACAGCAAAATATTGTTTACATAAATGATTTCATAGAGTGGAAGAATCTTACCTACTCTCTGATCTTTTCTGGTCCCCCCCCCCCCCGCCCCAAGCTACATTATTTCAGTAGCATCTTGAAATATCATCTGCCGTTTCAGACTCGTATCTATTAGAAATGTTGGATTGCCCCTGACACAAATGATGATGATGATTTGACAAGCCAGGCACTTCATTGTTTCAAAAGATAAATCTATCTTTTGGTAATGAGTAACAGACAGTTGGAAATAACTAGAGACACCTAATTAATCCATTTTTGTCATAAACAAGACATACTTCTTTAAATTAAGGTTTGTAGTTTTGAAGACAATACACTGATAGAAAAGATCTGAACATCATTCTACACTGAATGGCACAGGTGGATGCTTTAGGGTTTACAGAACAGGTACTCAGAAAGCATCAATACACATTTGTCCCCTCTGTCCTGGTCTAGTCCATCCATTTGATAACACCCAAACTGCATGTTTTACATCAGACAACATAACAGACATCGGGCATCAGTGATGGGAAATGATTTTTTATTTGAGAAAGCTGGCATGAAAATTTTTATGTTATGTTAAATGCCATCAAGCTGAAACCAACTTACAGCAACCCCAACAGGGTTTTAAGAAGTGGCTTTACCATTCCCTCCCCGAGTGAATTCCCATGACTGAGTAGAGATTTCAACCTAGGTCTCCTGAGTCCTATTCCATTACTCTGTCGACCACACCTCATTAGGTATCCCATATTTCTATACTCCTGCCCACACAAGACTCTTTTGGAGAAGGAATGTTGGCTATGCTACTCCAATGGCTTCCTCCATCAGAAGAATATTGATCTGAGTTATCCATTTTGAAATTACACAATTTGTACTAATGTTGAATGAATCATTGCATCAAGCAGCTTGGCACATAATTTCAGCAGCATCTCTTTAATCAGACTTATCTCCACCATGCATAGATCATTGCCATTATACAACTATCATTGCACTTAGTTACTGCTGGGTAAGACCTCATGAAGTTGTTGATTTGTACCATAAATTATATTTCCATGAATGTGATTCAGCTTTCTCTCTAAACCTCTTACAATAACATCAGATAATACACTGGCTTAAATCCAATAGCCAGTCCTCACCAATAGAATCAGTGGGACTTACACAAGTGTTGACTTACCATTCAGCAGTTGTTGTAATGGTTGCACTTTGGGACTAGCAACTGGATCTAGGCTATATTCTTGTGCCCTGGTGGCCAAATTAGATAACAGACTGTTCATTTATATGTTCAGAGAAACTCTCCAGTCATCAGGAGATCATTGGCCTATGACATTTCTGTAATATTTGAATGTATTTAGAAATATACAAATTGAACATAGAGACACACTGACACACCAACAAAGCAGGTCTATTGCTCTTGCATTAGATTTCCAGGGAAATACACCTAAATATCCTTCCAGAATTCAAGGCTAAATTTCTGACTCTTTGTTTAATCCTGAATAGACCCATATTACACTTTCATAGTAGTCTGTTATCACTTTGACTACCATGGTTCCATCCCACTGCATCCTGGGATTTTTAGTTACTCAGGCACTCAGAATTTTCTGCTAGAGAGATGTAGAGCTGTAATTCAGAGCTTCTAGCAGAGAATTTTAAACATCTTGGCAAACTACTAATCCCAGAAGTATGTAGGATGCAACCATGGCAATTAAAATGGTATCAAATTGCTTTAATTGTGTAATGAAAATATACTTTAAATAGTTGAAGCACATCTGACGGCTTTGTTGACAATATAATCAGTGAATGACATTCTCAAAGTTGCACTACTGTGTTGCACTACAAGGATAGTTCACACATTCATAAAATGAACATGTGAATAAAATTTCCAGGGATTTTCGACCTTAAAGGCTGTGCTTTTTGTTCTTCCAGCAGCAATCTGATACACAGTAATTAGAATGTTGTGTTTCTGTGTTCAGTTATTGCAATTTTAGGGTTTTGCACCAAATTGTACCTCACTTAGGGATCCTGTGGGGCAAAAAAGCTATGGCATATACTTCTAATCATATTTTAAAAGTCTGATTACGTTTTCTTATCAAGACTTCAAATACTTATTTTTAAAAATGCTTCCAAAACCACTTCCCATCTAGAGCTTAGAAAAAGTACATTTTTGAAATGCAGCTCCCTCAGTTCCCCTCAGCTAGCATGACAAGAAGTAACTTCTACCTGAGAATAACATCACGTTCTCTGCAGTTGCACACCTGTCTTTAACAGTGTAATCCGGTGTGTCTCTCTTGCAGAGTAAGCATCACTGAGTTCAGTGGACCTTATTGTTGGTCAAGTGCAATGTACCGTATTTTTCTGTGTATAAAATGACACTTTTTCCTTAAATAATTTGAGAAAAAATTGAGGGTCGTTTTATACACGGAAGGCAGCTCTTTACCGCTGCCTTTTGCGAAGGCACGGGGCTTAGCAAAAAGGAAGGGGAGGCGTTGCTCCCTTCCTCTTTGCTAAGCTCCGTGCCTCCTCAAAAGGCAAGGAAAAGCGGCAGTCACTTTGACAACCGCTTTCCTTGCCTTTTGCCAAGGCACGGGGCTTAGCAAAAAGGGAGCCCTTTGATCCCTGCTTTTTCTAATTTGAGGTTAGAAAAGGGGGGTCGTCTTATACATTGGGTCATCTTATAAACGGAAAAATACGGTAACTAGAAAGCTCATCACATGGGCAGGTCTAGGCAATTCAACTTTATCTTCCTGATCTTCAGCTTTGTCTTGACTAGGTTTGCAATACAAGCTGTTCCCCTTTTGTTCTATAGTTTTATGGAGAACTGCCATCCAGTAACGTATTTAAGCATGCAGATTGTCACGATGAGCTTGTTGGACTCCATTCTTTTGCAAAGTATTTTAATGCTCCTGGCAATATTTGCTGAGAAAGATTAGGCTTTATATTTCCATCAATTTTCTTTTCTTTTTTTTCTTAAGTATGTGAATTATTTCTGAGTTTTGGCTATAACTCTGAAGGAATTAAGACAGACTGGGCAACTTTGGCTAATTCCCCTGGGAGTTGCTGCTGGTCACATGCCACACCCAAAATTTAGAAGGAAATTGCGCTGCCATATTTCACAAACAACCTGGGACAGCCAGTAAAACAAGCAAGAAATGTTCTATTTTAATGGGGCGTTCTTGGTTTACTATGACATTTTGGTGACAAACTGCAACTTTCCACCGTTTAATGACTTTTAGAGGATTGGCAGATAAATTAGCAGTTTGCAGTGGGTGGTGGGGGAGTTATAGGGAAGCATAAAAAAGTCTTCAGAGTGTATGCAGCCCATGTTTCACATATTGTGCACTCATACCTTGAGGCATGCTGGTGCTCAATATTGCTCCATTCATTTAAATCAAAGTTTTATTTAATTATTATTCTCATATGCCATCAAGTCGCAACTGAGTTATGATGACCCTAATGAGGTTTCCAAGGTATGTGAGATATTTAACGAGTGGTTTATCAGTAAGTTTCCATGGCTGATGGGATTTAAACCCTGGTCTCCTGAGCCCTAGTCCAACACCTATATACTCGTTTCCTCACTCAAAACTGTGAGGGCCTTGCGCCTTCTGGCACCATGCTGTATGCTTTACACAGTGACCCTTCAGTTCTCAGAGGCAGCAAACTAACAGACAAATATTTCTCCACAACCAAGGCCCAGCTGTAATTATGTAGGCAATTATGGTGCAATCATTAAGGAAAGGAATTCCTGTAAGAGACTTCTGCTTCTGCCAAGCTACTTTCTATTGAGAAGCAATTGTCAGGGTGTGTAAAATGCATTTAAACACCACCCTCTTAAAGTGTTGCTGTCCTCATACTTCCTGTTGGCCTGGGCTCAGAACTCCTTCTGTTTTTCTGCTCCTTCCTGGCCTTTATCTTGGGTTGGGGTTATGGCCTAGACTGCCAACCCACCACCGTTTGACCCCTCCACATGCCCCTTCTTTAGAGGAGACAATAGGAGCAATTGCCTTAGGCCTCACACATAGAGGGGGCAATTTTCAGCCCTGGTAGCAATGTTTGAAATAAATCCTTTCCCCTGCAAGGTCATGGTCTGGGCAGTGGAAATATAGCCCAAAGACAAAGAGTAATTTCAGTACTTGGCTTCACTTTTCATTCCATTCATAAGAACATTGATTTCAGAGGAAGGATCTGCTGTTACTGTCCTCTGGAACCACAAACTGAATGGATACTACGTAAAACACAAATCTTAGGGAAGCAGCCACTTCAGGTAGCAGATTTTGGGTGTCATGAAAAGGCAGTTTACTGCTAGTTATTTACATTGTTATTGTTGCATTGTTGATGCCCCAAAGGTGTATGTAAAGGTTTCTGCTTCATGTACTAAAATATCTGGCTTTAGGTACAGAGTGTAAAAAAAGAACTAGAGTTAAATAAACCTACCCTGGAGAAGGCTGATTGGCTGAAACATGTCGGGCATTTTATACTGGAATAAAGAGCATTATATTTCCTACATCCCAGGACTACAGTTTCCCCTCTTTTGACCTAACAACGCAGTCTGGCGCTAACCTGTTGAGATAAGTTAAAGCTAACTAGAGCAGGATCTCAAAAGAATATTCAGCCCAGGGACCTCTACACATTTTAAAATCTCAAAACTGTCAGTACTTATCTGTCTGACCACATTTAGAAGGATTTTTGGTGATTTTTTAAAAAAAGGTTTTTCATAGAAGTCATTACAAGGCAATATGACAGCAATGAATCACTCATAAAGTAATGATTAACATTATATTTTCAAAAATAATGGCTAGTATGTTAATGTGCTTTTAATAGTAATGTTCCAATAACATAAAACATCAAAACAACTATATCAAAAGTTGTTGTTACCCACCCACCCCAGACCTTTGGAGAAATAGCCAATTCTCCTCCCTTCATGGAGTCCCCTTCCCCTTCCAAAATTGTAATGACAATCATTAGGATGTGCTTCCCTTCGCTTTTATTAATACATAATCAATAAATTATCTCCAAATATCTATAGAAGTATACTTTTAAACAATCTATTCTTTAATATTAGCTTATCATTGACAGCTATATTCCATACTTCTTTATACCATTCATTTAATTGAAAATAATAATTTATTTTCCCATTCTTAGCTATCATTAATCTCGCTGCTATTAATAAATTTGAAATTAATTCTCTAGTTGACCAGTTATACTGCTCCTTGTGAAAAATTGATAAAAGTGCTATTTTAGGGCATACCTCTAAATTTTGCTTGATTATTTCCTTTATTTCAATATAACCAGTTGCCAAAATCTCAATATATTCTCACATTCCCACCATATATAGAAATAAGTACCACAGGGTAATGGGCTAAGGATTTCTGCCAGTGTATAAAAATTAACATGCCAGTGTAAAATTCGTTAAATTTTGGACCAACACCAGGAAAAGATGATTAAAAACTAATATTCAAAAATAATAATAGCAAGAGTTTTGATCATTAATAATCTTAATGGAGGCATGTCTTCTCTAGATGGCATATGTACATTTACGCTTTTTCTTCCAAAGAGGAAAGGGATCTATTTCTCTTTTAGAAAACTACATCTATGTCGGTTAGCCTGACATTGGCCATATTAATATACTTCACCTACAATATCCTGACCCTTTCTTTTATAAAAGTAACAATCAATCATATTTTTAACATTATATGAATTTACAGTTCAAGCCCACCAGAAACTCAGGATAAAAAAAACAGTATACTTAAAAAAAATACCGCTAACAGCTATACTTTTTTACCCTAACATTACAAAACAAAAAAACCAACAAACAAAAAACTTTAACTAAAAGGTGGGTTTGTTGAGAAAGTGGCTCATTGCCATCCTCTAAGGCCGTTACTAAGATCATGGTGACCAAATCCTAGTATATGCAAATCAAGTCAACACAGTTTGTCCAACCACAATATTTTGTTGTTATGTGTTGTCAAGTCACCTCTAACTTATGGCGACTCTATGAATGAGCAATCTCCAAAATGTCTGGTCCTTAACAGCCCTGCTCAGCTCTTGCAGACTCAACCCTGTGGCTTCCTTTAGGGACTCAGTCCCTCCAACTGTGATACAGAATGCACTAAAAAGAAAGATAAAATACTTTTTATTCATACAAGACCTATCATCCACTCCCATAAGTTAGTTAATTTTCTTTTTAGTTTATTTGTTATCTGTTGCTGGGCTGATCTGCCTGCCCCATGGCTTTGTGTTAGTCTGCAGAGCAGTGCTTCCCAGCCTTGGGTCCCTAGATGTTCTTGGACTACAATTCCAGAAAGCCTGGTCCGCACAGCTAGTGGTGAAGGCTTCTGAGAGTTTCAGTCCAATAAACATCTGGGTACCCAAGGTTGGGAACCACTGCGGTAGAGAAATGAGAGGGTGGAGCCTGTTGGGAAATAGCCAGCTGTGGCTTATTGTGTGTTAACTAGAGGAGGAGGAATCACATAGCTAGCTGCCACTGGCACAAGTCTACCTAATGGCCTCTCTTTGGATGGGTAGGTGGAAAGGAATTACAAGTCAAGAGAGAATTAAGGATTGGGGTCCAAATGAACTATAAAAATAATTAAATTATTGGTGGGTTTGGAGGACAGGTCTGAGTAATTCATTGCTGCATAAAAGCTAGGAACAGAAAGGTTTCTTTTTTCTGCTTCATTCTGTGATTTTTTTTAAATTCTTATTTGACCTAAATAAAAGCAGAAGGGTGGAATAAATATTAAACAAAATATTAAGAGTTTCATCCAAGCTCATTATTCATTGTGTTTTCATTTCATTCTAACAGGCAGTTTTGCAGACAGCCATTGTATGGACTAAGCCACCTCAACTGGGCCTTCTTTGGCAATCTTTTCAAAGAAGGCCCAGTTGATTCTGTTTGCATTTTGCATGTTTTGTTTTTGCGATTGGTCCTTGGTCAATACAAGTGTATTCATCCAATCTCATTGTTCAGGTTTACAGCTCCATTACTGTCTGCCGAGGCTGACAATGCTAATTGAAGTGAAAAGATATCTTCCCTAATATTTTTACCCTTAGTTGTCAGTTTGTAGTCTATTCTGCCTGCAAAATAGTTCTGGACATGCATGTAGATTTACAGATGTGTGGAACAATTCAAATGAACAGAATTCATTTTCTGCCTAGGATTTCCAGACATATGCTAGAAGCACTAAAATGAAATACATCTGCACTTAAATGTAAGTGTTACAATTATTTGAAAAAGGGCTAGTTGTCTAACACAGACCTGGGGAACTTCTGGTCCTCTAGATGTTTTCAGCTATGGCTCCCATAATCCCTTACTATAGGCTGTGCTGACCATGGCTTCCAGAAGATAAAGTCCAAAATGTGTGGAAGGTCAAGTGTTCCCTATCCCCAATATAAAAATATTGGCTAATATTAATACATGTAACACAGTTTACAGAACATGGGGGGAAAACAACTTTCTCTTGATAAGATATTGCAGAGTTTTGACACCACTTTGAAAGGCAGAAAGCCCAACTTAATCTCAGTGAAGACAGTTCATACTCATTAAAGGACCTGGGAGATGTAGGCCCTTCATCCTCGTCTCCCAGCATGCAGCACCCAAACCAGGATGTCTTTTATTAATCATTTTTTCTTGTTCCTACTGCCAGTTCCAGAAGAAAGTAGGATATTAAATTCACTTTGAATCATGTCTTAAGCTCTTGGCTTGGTTTGGATGAAACAGGAAACTCTGGTGATAAAATTCCTAATTTAATTGTGTCATACACAAAGGGAAGATGAAAGGGCTGAGGAGCAGGAAGCGTATCTCTTCTGAATCAGCCAAGTATGATAATATGAACAGGTTGTTCTTTCCAGGTCCAGTCCAAGACATTTCCTATCTGAGGTGAAGAACAAGATGGTGCCCCTTCTCCTATTTAGAAAATGGCAGGATGGTCCATTGGGTTTTACTTCAATAGTAGTCATGGGCTAGCATTCACCACAGTATGTATGGACAGCAGGCCAGTTTGGGGGCACAGGACAGGCTGCATGGCAAATGCAAGGCTGTACCAACAAAGAGGAATGACTGGAGTAGTGAGAGAAACAGGCAGGAGGTTGCCACAGGTGTCTCCTGCATCTCTTGCCCAAAGGACTCACCTCATGATGCCTAATGGCTGGCTCACTTGATTTTATCAATAACAGCTTGAAAAGGACATTGCTGGCTGATTGTAGAATATAAAACTGAACATACTCAAAAGGCTTGGGGCTTTAGATTCTTAGTTATGTATGCATTTGTTTATTTTATATTCCCTGTCTTCATTCTTCACAGGAGCTTCAAGTGGGGTATGTTGTATTTCCCATCAAGGCACTGAACCGATCCAGGCCTTCTCACTTTCAGGAAGATGAATGCTTTATGTGCCTTCAGAGTGTTCTGTGGACTGACTCACACTTCAGAAAAGCAAGTAGAACCTGCAACAAAACGTTGCATTGTTGAGTGCTCATTTGCAGGGTTTTCAGCTGATCAGTCATATCCCTTCTTTGTGGGATACTCCATTCCATTCCCCTCTTTCCTCACCATTTTCCCTCATACCCTTCCAACAGGCAGCTGGCATCTCGTGGTCCATTGAGAATGCTGGAAACTCATTTTTCTTGTCTAGGCCCTTGTTTCCACCTTTATTGTTTTTCACATAAATTAATGTTGTAATTTTTCAAAGCTTAGGTATCCCCCCAGGCATACTAATAGTTACCGCATGTATTATTATTTTTTATTTGATGTGTTTTTCAGACAAACCCCATCTGTCTGAAAAAGGGGGATTGTAATCCATGGAAGCTCACACTGAAATAAATGTGCTAGTCTGAAAGATGCCAAAATACTTACATTTTTGCTTTTGCTTTTGTTGCTAGCACAGCTACTTCTCTGAAAATTACCACTTGGTCGTGGATGATGCCATTTTGGATATATAAAGATGCACATTTGGAGAATGACTCTGCTGTAGTATATACTGTATTTATCTGTCTCTGTCTAATCACATAGAGCCCCTCTACTGAACAGAAGCACTTGTTAGTTTTTTCTCTCATGACGGACAGTTGCTCCCCAGTAAGAACTATCCTCCTGCAATGCCTGGTTCACACATTTTAAGTTCCTTCTGTTTGAAAAGGGGTGCATGTATTCAAAATGCTTCGAGCACATTTTGTTCAAAATTTCAGACAGATACCAAGCACAGAAAGTATTTGCTCAAGGAATTGTTTATGCAATGATAAGAGGCTACGAAAATGGAATGATAATGAAAGTAGTCTGATACCCAAGGGCATGGCATTTGCTACACAGGCAAGTGCTCTTATTACATAAATGTATTATATAAACACATGTATAATACATGAGAATGTGGCATGACTTTGAGATAGCATGATGTCACCTCCAAAAATGATAAGAATTTCAGGTATTCCACAAAGGAGTGGAAGCATAGATCTCAGACTTTAATGTTGCATTCGTTTTGGCAGCCTTTTGAAACAAAAACTGCTCTCGCAGCCATTAAATGAGGCAAAGCTATTGTGGGAAGTGAAAGATGCCAAGGTCTTTCTGCTGCCTGTTGGATTACAACAGAATTTTGCAGAAAGTTGGCATCGGTAGTGATGGAAGAGGAAAAATGGGAACAGAAGAAATGGAATTTGTTAAAAGAAGGAAAGTAAAAGGAAAGGAAATAAAGCAATTCCTTTACTGAAAATGTAATGCACTGGGTGTGTTTAGAAGTTACATTTTTAAAAGTACTGTGCACAATACTATTTCAAACATACTTTCTGTGTTATTAAGAAATAAAAATAAGAAAGGCTTTTAATGCGTTTTCTTATGGAGATACACCATTAGGATAATGAGTGAAATCATCATTATCACCATGATTGATGAACCCATTAAAAAGGGCTATCTTTGAACAAGCAGAAATAGTGAGTGAATATAAGTGAACTTAAATATGTTGCAATGCCAAAAATATTGCCCCTTCTGTAACAGTGATGCCAACAACTGTGGGGGGAAAAACGCAGTACGTGAAGGAGATACACTTGAAGGAGATTTGCAGCCTTCTTTTAGTATTTCTTTTATTTTGAATATTCAGCTAGAGTGTAAGTAGATGCAAACCGCAATTCCATTTACCAGCAGCAGTGTGAAGAAAGTGGGCTGGGGAATTTTTTTCTCCTCTCATACTACTAGAACCAGAAGCCATCCAATGAAGCTGAATAATGGAAAATTTAAAACAGAGAAAAGAAAATACTTTTTCCCACAGAGTGTAATTAAACTGTGGTGTTCTCTTCCACAAAATATGGTATTGACAACCAGCTAGACAGGTTAAACGATCCCATGAAGGATAAAGCTATCAAAGGGTATCAGTACATAATAGTAATATTTTGGTATGTAGTGATTTTAATTGCTTACATTGTCTAATTTTTTTAAATTGTTTACATTTTTGTTTTATGTTTTAAATTCAATTTGTTTTATATTCTTCTTGGTGTATACCACCCTGAGATTTAGTTTATCAAGTGAGATGTAATTATTCTAGGCACGGATAGCTCAGTGAGTTAGATATCCAGCTCCAGAGCTGGAAGTTGGGAGTTTGATTCCTCACTGTACCTCCCATAAGCAGAGCCAGCCTGTGTGGCCTTGGGCAAGCTGCACAGTCCCAGGATGCCTTCAGAAGAAGGAACAATAAACCAGGAGGCACAGTGAGGAATCAAACTCCCAACCGTTGGCTTTGTAGGAGATAGCTTGAAGGTGTATGTATTTGTATTTGTACTTTTTAATCTGCTAGCATTGTGTCTGTTCAGCGGGCACCATGCATGTGTATATATTATTATTTGTACTTATGTTTTAAATTGGTGGAAGTTGGATTACCAAAGTGGTCAAAACAATAAAGACTGGGATAGCTTGAAGGAGACAGCCTTCCCCCTGCCTTTGAAAGAGGGCTTGAGCAGAGGCATTTCCTGCTTCTTCTCTCTCTCTCTCTCTATCTCTCTCTCTCAGTCTCTCTCTCTCTCTTTAAATCCTTGCATAAAGGTAAAGGTAAAGGTTCCCCTTGACAATTTGTCCAGTCGTGTCTGACTCTAGGGGGCGGTGCTCATCTCCGTTTCCAACCCATAGAGCTAGCGTTTGTCTGAAGACAATCTTCCTTGGTCACGTGGCCAGTGCGACTAGACACGGAACGCCGTTACCTTCCCACCGTGGTGGTACCTATTTATCTACTCGCAATTTGCATTTTGCATGCTTTCGAACCGCTAGGTTGGCGGGAGCTGGGACAAGCAACGGGGGCTCACTCCGTCGCGTGGATTCAATCTTACGACTGCAGGTCTTCTGACCTTGCAGCACAGAGGCTTCTGCGGTTTAACCCGCAGCGCCACCACGTCCTCTAAATCCTTGCATAAGGGTTGAGTAAAATGAGTAAAGGGGGGAGGGAGAGAAAAGGGGAGGAGAGAAGGCTCAGACCTCTCTTATTGCGCTGTCCATGTATCACTTTTGTTATTTTTTTATAAATGACAAGTGGGCACCTGATTGTCCTAAGAAACAGTATAGAAAATGAACTGATACAAAATTAAGTGCAGTGTAGCCTGCTATAATGGTTCAAATAGGAAGAAATGAACTGGTGACATTAAAACAAATGGGAACATTCCTGCTAGTATATATACCATGTGACCGCAATTCAATACAACTGAGGTATAAAAAAGAATAAACAGAACTGAGGTTCTTTTGGCTCCTGTGATCAGACCCTAAGTATAAATTGACTAAAATCCTTCCTTTACAAATGTTGATTGCAGCCATGCAAAATTTCACCACATTTAACAGCATACTTATATTCTACCCTGAAAGCAGTAACTGGGTGTAATATGCCTCTGAAGCTCCAGGAAATAACTTTAAACAAGTTCAATAAAAGTTTCCCAAATATCAAGATAAAAAGGGCAATGCAAAAGAACATGAATTATTGTTTCTATACCTCCAGAGTTAGAAGGACATTTGCGTTGGTAGTATGGGATCTTTTAAACTTCCCCTTCTGGACTGCTCATGGCAGATCATTTAGCCCAGTGAAAAACTCTATGGTGCTTTTGTGTTGAGAGTAAATAAAAATGATTAGCTGGTTTAAAAGGCAGCAATGTTGTATTGATTAGAATATGGTTTGAGCTTGTGTCTAGATTGTGTTGCCTCTTTTCCTCTGCAGTACATTGTCTGAGATCTAGTTTAGCTGCATTATATCACATGTGCAAAAGACACTCCATAGAGAAGCTATTGTTGAGATTTTGATGTGAATATGTATTAAATATAAATGTTGTATAGTTGAAAGTAAAATGGCTGATTTTACCTGAGTCATTGTACTGATTGTATTCAGGTGTAGTTACCAAGGTTTGAGACTTAATGTTGTACAGCTGTGGTACATGATGAAACTTTGTGTAACTGAAAATGAAGTAATGTATTTACTGATTGGTCCCAGAACTGTACATAAGTCATGTGTAAAGGGGACATTTTATCTGCTGTATTTCTGATAACTTTTTTCATGCTATGTGTTGTATCATGTCATGTTATGCTGCCAGATGAATGTCTATTCTCTCTGTATATATGTAAATAGACTAAGTTGATATTTTACTCTCTGTGTCATAGTGTCTATGAAAACTAATATCTCCTTACTCTACTAATGTTATGAGAATACATGTTTAACCAAAATTCTCAACAGCTATACCCTCCAAGTATAGCAAATAGAACATTATTCAAAACTGACTGATACTTGTCTTGTATTATTAGAGGGGTTAAGCCTATGGGGAGGATTAGCTTCAGCAAAAAAATAAAAATAACTACCCAGTCCCTAGCTTCAACCTTCAGCTACCCCACTTCCAACTGCATTTGAGACCCAGCAAGGTACTTGAAGGATAGCTCTCAGGAATCTTGTTTGAACTACTTCCAAGTGAGTAAAAGGAGAGGAAGGGTCCAGTTGTGCACCATAAAGAAGCTGACTAAGAGATTTGCCCTGGAAGAATTTTAAAGCAGTTAGAATATAATGTCCCCCCTTGATGCACACACACACACAAAAGGGTTTAGTATTGCAGAAGCAGATATCTGGGCTGCTTGGGCAAGATATTCTATATATGCCTTACAAGTGCCATTTGCTTGAAAGACAACACCAAGATACTTAAATGCCCTTAGCTACTCAGTCTTGTGGCCATTTATTGACCATTTATAGAGCTTTGGTCATTTTGCAAACACCATAACCTGTTTTCTCTAGTCTAGATTTTCCTCATGTTTATAGTGTATTAGGGCATGCAGTGCTCTCTTTAAGCCAATAGGTGTCTGCAATGGTAACACTGTGTGTTACTAGATTCCAGTTAAATTGTATTTTAGGCTATGTTGTATCGGGAGGACAAATTGATAAGTATACAGTATTGAAAGCCTTGAGGCCAAGTGCTATTCTCTCATCCCACCCTGCATTAAATTGTGTAATTTGCACAATGTAGTTTCACCCAAAAAGCAAAGCACACTCACATACAGCATGCACAGAAGGAGTAGCTGATTGGTGATAAAGATGTGACCAACCCATCCAAGACGAAAAAACGTTTAATTTCCAGGAATGTAAGGAGCAGTTGGATCTTTTTCAAGGAGAAAAGTGGGACAAATATTTTTAAACAAAATAAGAAAATAAATGAGTCAGTCGTTCCAGTTTTGTACAACATATGCACCAGGAAAAAAAATGTCCTTAGAAATTCAAGGCCAGAATCAACACTGCCACTGCAGTCGTTGCAGTTGAGAAAAATGTTGCAACTAATCATCATCTCCTGTAAGGATAAGGCTATCGAGGATTTATCTGTATGAGTTTTACACTAGCCAACAATCATTAGAGTGCCTTAAATAAAACCCTACTCTTCCCTTCTCTCACCATTGACCAGGGACTGATGTCAACAGGTGTAAAGGACAAAATGAATGGATATCAGTAAGAGTTTCAATGACGCTTAAAAGAAGACAAAGCCACTGTGTGTCAAATGTGTTGTAACAAAATAATCCCATTGCGATACATCAATCTCAATCATGTTTTAATACCTCCCAAGCAGCATATAATGATGCATGTAAACTTCAGAAATTGTTCTTTTTAAAACAATAAAATAGAATACATATTCTGAAATTGGAAATGGATGGAAAACTCAGAAGGCATTAGGCCGAAATCTCTTAACAATTTTTTAAAAATCCAGTATCAAGATCTGCTCCTTTTGCCAGTCCCATGTGGAATAAATTTCTGGACAAAATCCAATGTTACTCCTACCAAGAGTAGACCCACTAAAATGAATGGGATTTGTTAGTCATGTAACTTGTTGGATTTAGCCCTCTGTTTAGCCCAAGATATAAAGAAAGAAAAAACAGGCAGCTGACATTCTTTAATTCCCCCCCCTATTTCCCCCTTTTCTTTCCAACACAATTTATGAATTGTATTTGAGAGGGAAGGAAGTTACATGTGTTTTCTCTTCTTTCTTTTACTTGCAAAGGGAAGACAAGAGAAACATGTGCAGAAAGGAGGAAAGAACAAATCATGCATTTAAAATCTCCTGGCTCAAGCCAGACATTTTGCATCCAGAACAAATCTAAAAGTACAGCAAGACTGAGTTTCTGGTTTTTATGAACATGAAATGATGAAGCCTCAGACCTATACCCTCTTTTCTAAACAATGGGCAAAGAGAAGGAGTAAAGTTGAGGTTGCATTCTCAAAGACAAATAGTCATATTCAGACATTCTGTATCAAGTTAAACCCACCATTGGTGGAGGGAAGGGAGCATTCTAGTGCTGTTACTGCAGTTGCATTTCCATCCCCTTCGTCAGCAATAGCAGAAGCACGGCTCTGCTATTGTTGATGCTCCAGGTCAACGTTCCCTCTTAATTTTCTGCTCTGCTCGGTGAGGCTCCACCTTAGAGGGAACCTTGCTCCAGGTGTATCTGGACTATGAAAAATCAGAGACATGGCCCAAGGATAGCAGACACTGTCCCACTTCAGGCTTGTTGCCGTCCACAAGTAGGAATGCAACAAAACTGTGAATGGAAGGGACCATGCCACGGTGCTCTCCTCTACCCATGGTTGGATTAACCTAATAATGCCTTAATAGAATTTGTGATAGAATGGACAGAGTGTAGAATGACTCAAACTGGGGACATATGGGGCTTCTCTGTGGTGGAGCTTAATTGGGTCAGGCAGGCGGTATCTGTAGCCCTACCACCCTGGGCCCCTTTTAGAATTTTCATAAGGAGCTGTAGCATGGTGAGCAGTCACCCCATGAACTTCTCCCATGTAACATGGGCCTCTCCCTTTACCTTCAGAATGTGATAAGAACCCACATTGCAGCAACTCTTCCAGTACTAAGTAGGTAACATCAAAGAAGCTTATAGAAGCCTGTTGTGAGAATAAAATAAGATAAACTTGAGCTCCTCAAAGGAAGGCTAGGATATAATGTAGTCTTAAGGGATGGGAAACCTGAGACTTTCCAGATGTCAAACTCCAATTAGCCCCAACCAGAATGGCCAATGTGCATGGAGGAAGAGAGCCATCATTCAACATGCAGAAAATAACAACTTGTCTTGCATTAGACTTCATTCATCCCCCGAAAAACAGTTGCACCTGAGATAGGAACACCAATTGTGCCGTCCTAGGTAGGTTTTGTTTCTGGCTTCAGTGTCCAAATATGGAGCAGACGGGGTGTGTGTGTGTACCTTTTTTAAAAAATAGTCATTTTATGGCACCCAAATCAGTAGAAGATTTTACTCCCCTTCAGCCTGAGCAAAAATACAATCCAACACTGATGCTTCAAGGCATTTAGGGAATCTCAAAATAGCTTGGGGAGATCAATCACGTCAGTGTCATAATTTAGCTGTAAAAGAAAATCACATCATGCATGCTGTGCCAAGCATGACACTTTGGAAAGACAACATGAGATTAGAGATACTACTCCCAAGGAGAAACTGCCATATGATGAATTGTCATTTTAATTTATGGCTGCAATAGCACAGCCTGCATGAATTCTATATGATTCAATAACATTTGATTATTTCTGGGAGATGCACAGAGTGAACCTGCATCAGTGTCCCAGTGCTAAATGCATCTAAATATGGCAATCATTTCTTTTCTTCTGAGAGAAATGATTATTTCAAATGTCATCTTTTAAAGCTGTGCTTAACAATATCCCTGTCACTACTGTCACAGTAAACCACAGTTATTAATTTGGGATTATATGACATTCAAGAACAGATAATCGTGAAGCAAGAGGGTATAAAACATGCCTTTTCTGGTTCTCTTATGGATTCCTGGGAATTGATCTTCTATTTTTTATTAATTGCTTCATGTTTATGTTAGATCAGCTAGAAAACGTGTTTCCTAAGCATCCTGAGGAATTACTCACAGCTAACAGTACAATCTTAGCCTCCAGATTCGCTAGCTGGAAGGGAATTAGATGAGGCAGAAGTATAAATCGAGATGTAGGATGAGGTAGAAGTGTCATACAATAGGCCGATGAGGCAGAGATGTCACCCAAGATGTAGAGCTCAGACAAGATTCATTTTGCATTACAAAAGAATTCTCCTGTCATCCTGGCCTTTAGCCAAAACATCATTTTTTCTGGGTTCTGCCAAAGAAGTGGATAAATATATGCACACAACAGCTCTTGTATGCCTCCAGAAAGTGCTGCACATGCAGACCTACTACCAGGAGTTCTTCAGGTACCAGTAAGCTCTGAAAATGGGCCAAAGGCAGGTGTGGGCCTGTTAAATCCATCTCTCTCTCTCTCTCTCTCTCTCTCTCTCTCTCTCTCTCTCTCTCTTGTTTTTATTTCATTTCATTTCTATACTGCCCATTTGCCCTAGAGCCACTCATTTGGTTCCCCATATCCACCCTTGCATAAGAAGGAGTGTCTGGTTGGAAAGTTATTTTTAAGAATAATAAATGTGATTCTATTTCCTATTATTCTCATGTGTATTCTAACTCATAATTTTGGTGTGGCTATTAACAGATATTATATGGAACAGGTCAGTAGAATTAAATAAAAGGAGACCTTTGTGTTACAACCAAATTTATGTCTGATTAAAAGAAAGCAATGTAATTGCATTTTCAAATGGTTTGTTTCAGAAATCAAAGCATGCTTCCATTTCTTCACCTTTTGGGCAATGGAAATTCACTCTAAGGCAATTGCTTAAATACTTAATTCTACAAAGCACCCAAATTATTTCTGTGTCACTCATTCAGACAAACTGGTCCAGTTTCCACACCATATAATAGACTGTTACACCTACCCTAACATCTTCCCATTGGTAAGCTAGCACATTCCATGTAGCACCTGTGTATGCCCTTTTTTTTTTTTTTTTTTTTTTTTTTGCATGCAGCTATTTGTGCATTTAGCTGGCTGGATAGTTCAGTAGTTTAGATATCTGGCTGCAGAGTCAGAGTTTGGGAGTTTGGTTCCCCACAGTGCCTCCTGCAAATAGAGCTGGCCTGTGTGGCCTTGGGCAAGCTGCATAGTCCCAGGGTATTTTCAGAAGAAGGGAGTGGAAACCACCTCTGAGTATTCTCTACCTGGAAAACTCTGAAAAGGCTTGCCATAAGTCAGAATTGGCTTGACAGCACATAAAATTTTGCTTTTACTGGATGCACGAAAACATTTTACCTTGTCAGTTGCTATGTAATTACTTTTCTTCAGAAAACTTTGGCCAGAATATTATTGACTACTTCTGTCACATGCCTGGTCCCCACACAGTTGATCATTGTGAGGGGATGAGCATGCTGGATAGTCCACACATTCAGGATGGGCCGGCTGGGTCCTTTGAGGAGGCTAGGAGAGATAAGGCAGAGAAGAACGCTAAAGCCCAGGAGGGAAGAGAAAATGGAGGGCAGCTGATGGAAGAGAATCAGCCTGATGATGAGCACCTGACTGAGGCAGGCTGGAGGCAGATAAAATACAGGGAGAACAGGACTTTGAGGTCTTGGGGTGAAGAAGAAGATGAATGCTGAGTGGATGCAGAAGATGAATTGCTGCTGTTGACCAGGAGGAAGAGGTGGTGTGTTTCTTGCAGGGCAGACAGGTAGCTTCTGACTGATAGTGGATCTTCCACCCACCCATCATCCTGGGCAGGCATGGAGGAGGGGCAAGGGATGGGTTGTTTAGTCAGAGCTCCTGCCAGGGATTGTACAAACTTTCTTTGTCATGTGTCAAATCCCACCTGCTAGACTTGTGTTTCAGGGCAACTCAGAGAGGGTAACTGAGGATCCTTTGTTAGGAGAAGGTGCCCAGGGGTCAGTGATCACCCCTGAAGCTCCTGCTCTTATATGGAAAGGGACTCTGCATGAGTGGGTTGTAACTTTGAATAAAGCTCCTCTATGCCTGTTACCTAAAACTGAGCCCATGATTCTTTACCAGAGGACCCAGCTACCCCCAGCTCCTTAGGGCAAGAGGCTGGTGGGGTGCACAATCATGCAGCCTGTTGTATGATTAGGGATATGATGACCAGTCAAGGAAATAGAAACCACTTGCACAATTGTCCTTATGCACATTGTTGTGTGTAACAGGTTTCAGCAATTTTGTGAATTAGCTCTATGTGTCATCTGAAAACTGTAGTCTAAGTAATTCATAACTGTAGATATGTTATTAGTAAAAATCACAGACTACATTTGTGCAGCAGTGTAAACTGGAATCTGGGTGTGAAGCTGCAATGTGAATAACAGATGAGATGGATTGTCTATATCCAATTCAATCTGCTTTCAGACCTGGTTATGGCACCAAGATAGCTTTGGTCATCTTAGTGGATAACCTATGTAGAGAACTGGACAGGAGGAACATGCCCTTGTTTATTCTGCTGGAGTTCTCAGTGGCTTTCAACACCATCAGCCATGTTATCTTCTGGATTCCCTGTATGGGAATGGGACTTGGGGGCACTGTTTTTCCTGGAAATGTAATTCTAGAAGGTGCTTTTGGGGAATTCCTCATCAACACCTTGGTTGTCAATGGAACCAAGGCCAAAGACCAAGGTGTTGATGAGGAACACCTTGGTCTTTGGCCCTATCCCCTGCCCCTCTACTATTTAACATAAGCATAAAACCCCTAAGAGAGATTGTGTTGAGTTTTAGAGTTCAATGTCACCAGTATCCCCATCTCCATCTCTCCTTTCCATCTAACTCCCAGAAGGTTTGGTGTTTGTTTGTTTTTGTTCTAAACCAATATCTGATGTCAGAAGTAGGCTGGATAAGGGTGAACAAAGAAGTTAATCCAAAAAAGGCCAAGGTGTTTCTGTTTACTCAAGAGGTATATCAGGGAATAGGGACCCAGCCTGTGCTGGATGGGGTCATGCTCCTCCTAGAAACCTAGATTAACAGTTTGAGAGTACTCCTGGATTCATCCCTGAGCCTAGATGTCCAGGTTTTGGTGTTGGCTAGGAGAACACACGCCAGCTGTGCCCATTCCTAGAGATTTCTGATACCGTGACACACACCTTAGTTACATCTTGCTTGGATTACTATAATATGCTCTTCAAGGGGCTTCCTTTGAATAGTTTTGGAATCTCCAGCTAATACAAAATGCTGCCACCAAAGGAAGCAAAGTCTAACAATAGCATTCTACATATTAGCAACTAGTTATTTAGAATAGCAAAGGGAAGAACAGAAACTGGATCTACCTAGTTATCTTATCTGTCATCCCTACAGTGATTCAGGTTATTTGCTGTAAGTGTTGGTTCTCAGCTTCAAACAAAGCTTCTATGTGGGGCTGCCTATTGAAAGTGTCAGGAAACTTCTGTGGGTCCAGCAGCTAAATTGTTAACTGGGGCTGGTTACAGGGATCACATAACCGCCCTGTTACAGCAGCTCTACTGGCTGTCGATCTGTTTCCAGGCACAATTCAAAGTCCTGGCTTTAACCTATAAAGCCTTAAATGGCTTGGGCCCAAGCTATCTCAAAGACCATGTCTCCCATTATGTGCCTGCTCAATATTAAGATCATCAGAAAAGGCCTTCCTGTCAGTTTCACCACCTTCACAGGTGCATCTGATGGGGACACAGGAGAGGGCCTTCTCTGTGGCTGCTCCCAGACTTTGGAACTCCCTCCCACTGGAGGCCAGACTGGCCCCATCTTTGTTGTCCTTCCGAAAGCAGGTGAAGACCTTTGTCTTCAGGAAAGTTTTTGTGACTAGTTGCCTGAGTGTGATTTTTTAGATAGATTGTTATGCATCGTTGCTATGACTGTTTTTATTAAAGCTTGTGTTTTCCATTTCTCAGAGTAGTAGTTGTTCCTTTTAATATTTCTATACTTAGTGTTTACAGCTTTAAATATTATCTTTTAATGATGTATGCATCTTTGTATATGGATTTTTATCTTTAAATATTGTATTTCAATGATGTAAGCTTCCTTGTGTCCTTTTTAAGGAGAAAGGTGGGGTATAAATAGTTTAAATAAATAAATAAACACTTAATACCCAAAGTCAGTCAATTATTTTTGCACATGAAACAGAAAATCCTCTTCCCTATGACTGCCAGTAAAAATATAATAACAAATTATATACTAAACAACCTTCTGCTCTTTTGTGATGCTCACAATCTGTTACCTGAGGTGGCCTGACTCTGCCTAATGGAAGGGCATGCGTTGAATGAGGGGTTTTCAAAACCATTAGAGTTTTCCCACAGTGCAGGAAAAGGGAATTATTCTTGGTTGACCATATGACTTTAGCATATGGGGCACAGTTAACCCTGTTAAGCAGGTCCTACATTTATGGTACAAGGGTACACTGGACAAAAGGGCTGTAGACGTATGGACTGAACCGGTCAATGGATATATATATATATATAGCCTCTGGAATGGACTACTGACCTGTGGAATGGCTTGCCTATTGGAGTGACATTAAGGAAATCTTTGGTTTGCTTCATACACAGCACACATGACTGTTTCCTATTGACAAAAAGGGCTGAGGATGCATTCCAGCCTGGACCTTTGCGTGATGGAAAGAGCAAAGAAAAACTGATACATGACTGCTGTGGCAACAAGGCTCTGGCGGAGCAGGAAGACAATGGAACAGTATGGATAGGCTACAACAGACCTGGGCAAAGTGCGGCCCTCCAGATGTTGCTGAACTGCAAATCCCAACACTCCTCACTATTGGCTGTGTGGGCTAGGAATGCTGGGAGTTGCAGTTCAGCAACATCTGGAGGGCCACATTTTGCCCACCCCTGGGCTACAAGGTTGAATACCATGGAAATGACAATGCAAAGCTTCTGTTCCCCTCCAAGTAATGCTGTTATTGGTCCAGGGTTTTTTATTATGCTCCCTTTCTTGCCATGCCTCTGTCTCCATCTTGTGGCTGCTATTTAGTGGTGGGTGGTGGGAAGCATGTAACTCCTAATTACTTGTTAATGTGTGGTTTGACATGAAATAAATCCTATTGCTTATTCAGCTGGTAAACAGTTACAGAATTTACTCCCTGATATTTTACTACTCAATAAAGAATAGACACCAAAAGTTTCCAAAAGGAAGATTCCATGAACTAAAAAGATTGAACTGAAGACCATACTACGCAGGCTTTATTCACTCATTAAGGTGACATATTTATTCATCACATGAAGTGAAGGGAGGGGAGTGTGAGCCAACTATTCCATTATTGCTTTGTTCATGAGAAAGTAAAAGTTCTGAAGAGGGGAGATTTTTCCATTTGTGAAGGTTATCCATTCAAGCCAGAATGGGAGGAAATCAAAGATTCTAGTTCGCATGGAGAGTCTTTGTAACGTGACACTCCTCTCTTCAGACCTGCTGCTTGTATGTGAGCAAATCAACAGGGGATGGGTGAGGTTAGCACCTCTCCTCCCATCTTGAACAAACACACAGCCCTAACAACTGAATAGGCGTTAGATAAGATAGAACTGAGAAAGAGAAGGAAAAAGCAACCCTTCAGGACACTGGGCTGGGTTTCTACATACGTATATACTGTACATGGAAGCCTTCTCTCTCTCTCTCTCTCTCTCTCTCTCTCTCTCTTGCATTCTTCTCAGTTCCAGCCTAGCCATTTAGTTTATCATCCAAGGCCAGTCTGGCAGGAACAAGGTGAGCCATTTATGCAGCTTGGCTCCAGGCAAAGTAAAATACTGAGGTAAACCAGCTCAGTTTATAATAGTACTAAGAGCTGGCATCTCCATCCAGATACTCTGGTATTTCTTGTTTGAATAATTAATGTCTAAATGATGAGCTCTCAGTATTTTTCGCTTCTCCCCATTTTACAAGTACTGCGTCTAAACAACATGAAAAGGCAGCACATCCAGTGCAGTACCGTTTATTTTTGAAGCCCCAAAATAAACAAGACATGTTTGAGTAAAACCAAGGCAAATTCACGAGATATATATATATTATATGATATTATATGATATGATATTATATTATATATATTAATGATGTATGCATCTTTGTATATGGATACACACACACACACACACACACACACACACACACACACACACACACACACACACACACACACGAAACTTTTCCATATTTATCAAAACAAATAAGAAAGGCTTTATCTTCAACTTGCTTCTAGCCTGGATCCGGAACGAAACTTGCCTCAGTCACGCTGAGAGATGGAAGAGTCTGCCTCAATTCTGACAGATTACTCAGAGGCTTTTGACATTTTTAAATAGGAGACAACAATATACATCAGATATACTCAAACTCAACAGCTATTTATTGTAGGCTACTGAAAGAAACAGAGCAACTATCTTAACATTTAAAAAGAGAACAATTTAGCAGAAAGATTATTCCCTAGTTACTGCTATAACCATGGAGGCCCAAGATCAGCCTCTGAAAAGGTGAAGTGGACTTCAACGCACCTTGTGGCTTTTGCCTGACATGAAACGTTTCTTTGTGGTTCCTCCCAGGTGGGCTGTTTGCACTGAGGACTTTAGGGCTTCCATCTTCAAGTGGTGATATGCACGACTTCAAGGGTGACCACATTGTTCCCTTGTTTTAGGGAGCACAATTCTCTACTGGAAGGTATTCTTCAGGGTTATCCAGTCCATGCCTGATTTAAATATAAAGAACTGAAAGGAAGGAATCAGGGCCTTTGTTATTTACAAATACGTCCCTTATAATATGCTCACTATTTTTCGTCATTGAGCTCAGCCGGAATCACTGCAAAAAACAAACAAACCAATTTAAAATGTATTGAAATAATAAACACAATGAAAAATCATAGATATTCACAAAAACAATGAATAAACAGACCATATTGCATTAGAAAGAATAAGAATAATGCTTAAAATATAGGAAGTGAAGCAGATTAGGATCACTATGAAGACAAAGGTACAACAAGAAAAGAAATATTATAAAATTGACTGCAATTTGATGATCCATGGGCTCCCTCCCAGCTCTGCAGTTCTAAGGTAATGTTATGTTATCTGCTTTCAATGGATATATGTTAAGCAAAGGAAACAATGCACATATTGTGTACCTTACTGCATTGAATGCGTTTTGGTGTTGTTATGTTTTTTAGTACTGTATTCATTTGATCCCTTTTGTATGGTACACTCACTGTTGTTAGCTTAAATACTGTCTTTTAATTGTTGTAAGAAGTCTCAGGTCCTTTCTAAGGAGAAAGGCGGGATAAAAATATTTTAAATAAGTTTACTGAATAAACTAAATGAATGCATAGTAACTACAAAGATCCAAAAACACCTTCTGGCCCTACTATATTAAAACAAAAAACTGTGGATATATACATTATTAGAATGTCAAAGGATATCTGAAGTATGCTAAAACGGAATATAAAATATCTAATACCTATTCTACATATATTTGGGGAACCATGGACTTAGTATCAGGATACTCTACAAAGGCAATGCAAAGCACTGACAAAATACCTCCACTAGAAATGGGTTTAAAACCATCCAAATCTCATGTCTTACTTATCTAATGTCTTGCAGATCAGTTCTATACAGCAAGCCCACACTAAGAGAGTGACTACACAGGCAATTGGCTCTCTGTTTGGGCTGCTGGGTGGAGAGGGGATGGTTCAATCCTTTTGCAGGTGATCAGATGACATAATTGCTAGAGCAAACCAGCCCATCCCTAGAGTATGCCTACCTGGCCCTTTCTTGATCCCTGTCAGGGGCTACTCTTTTTTAAGTGCAGGTAGGATCACTCCATTTTGGCTAATTCACAGTGCATGCAATTGCTGGGATCAAAACAAAGCAGAGGCCATGGTCACACTAGCAAAATGTCCCCCTATGGTTACGAGACTTTTAATCGTGTTCCTGTCGTGCTTTGAGGTCACGTTGTATTTATTCCAGGATGTGCATCACAATGTGTTTTTCGGTTACCAAGTCATTTCCTTCCAATTCAATAAGTGCATAGAGCTTCTTGTTGAGACTGTTTGACAGAAGTTAACCAACACATCAACACAAACACCACCGGGGGGGGGGATATTTTAAAAGGACATGCACGGTGACAGTAGTTCAAATAAGTTGCTGTAAGATCAATCACACATGCCGCAATGCAATTTTTTTAAAAAAAAGATCTGCAACAAAAAAATTAGAAGCCTCCTGACAAGCAAGAAATGGTCCTCAGTTGGCACACTTGCCAGGTAAATTGTTTTCTAATGGCCATGTGTCATGTTACTGCAAATTTAAATTGCGAAATCAAAGGGGGAGAACTGGAAAACATTTCCTTGGTGTGACCACAGCCAGAGCTGCTACTTTAAGGTCCCAGCTGGTCTCAATATACCAATATCATTAGAGGTTTAAACAGAGAGTTTAGCCACTTAATGATATTGAGAAATTAAAAATGTCCTTCCTCTGCTCCTACGTGGAGGGGCAGAGGGAGGAAGCAAAGTTTTTAAGCCAATTATAGCAGCACTATAATTGCTGCTACCTCTAGGGAAAATTTTTTTTTAAAGCTTTCTTCTGGAAGCAGGAGGAGACAGGAGCAGGCAGGGAGAGGATTTTCTTTTCTTTTTTCTTTTCTTTTCTCTTATTTTCTTTAGGGAGGTGGGCCAAATAGGGTCGTTTCAGGTGTGTATGCTTTCCTTTAAAAAAAAAAAAAATTCTGAAGGCCCATTGTTGCAGTTTCTGGCAAGTATATTCAGGATGGCTCACAGTGTATTAAGCATAACTCAGTGACTTCACAATCTCCAGAACAACAATAAATGAAAATATGAGCCGTGGTATATAGAACAATTACAAAAAGAGTCAGTACAAACACCTTTCTATTTAGTAAGCCAACAGCTTGCCAAAAAAGATACTTTACCAAGGTTGGTGGAAACCATCAGAGAGGAAGTAAGACAAGTCTTTCTAGGCAGGGAGTTCCACAGCCATGGCACAATCACAGAGAAGGCTTTCCGACTACATTCCACATACCACAGCTCAGCTTCTGACGGGACACCATGCATAGCTTGTCCTGCAAATCATAAACATATGTGTAGGCTCCTATAGAACAGTTCTCTAGATCAGTATATCTTATATCACACTTTCAGTCATTTTGTCAATGAATCTGAATCCCACCATGATAGACCATATATATTTATATTCTAACAGGCATCCTGTTAGCAGGTATGTCCTAAGGACAATCAGAAAAGTATTGTCGGGAGTAACCACAAACAAATAAAAATAATAATTTCACTGGTCGTTTAAAATTGTAATAACACTGTTGTACACATTACTACTGTGGAGAATATGGAAGATGAAGATAATAACTAAAACATTATGATAGCATTGGGAATAAATGTTATGGCTGTGACTAAAATGCAAACAAAAATAACCATTTCATTAATGGTGAGAAGGATTGCAATAATAATACAGTCAATTTGTCTCTTTCACAGAAACACTTCTTTAAAATTCCTGGCAGGAAGCAGCCCATCAGTGACACTCACTTGGGGCGGGAAAAATGGGAGATTAGAAGGAAGGTCAAATGGTCAAATGCGACTTCTGTCATGCAAAAGGTTGCAGGCTGTGGGTAGGGTTCATAGGGTTCACCTCATAAGAAATGGCATGTCCTGCTTATAGAAGGGCATGGGGTTTGAGGTACAGCAAATTCCTAGGGGACAGTCATGAAAACCCTAGATTTCATTTACATCCCATGGGTGGCATGCATCTTACTAGAATCATAGAATAATGAAGCTGGAAGGGGCCTATAAGACCACTGAGTCCAACCTCCTGCTCGATGCAAGGATACAAATCAATGCAGATCTGACAGTTGATTGCCCAATTTTCTCTTGAATGCCTCCAGTGTTGGAGCACTCACCATCTCTCGAGGCAATTGGTTCCACTGACATACTGCTCTAACAGTGAGGAGTTTTTTTCCTGATATTCAACCGATATCTGGCTTCCTGTAACTTGAGCCCATTGTTGCGTGTCTGCACTCTGGGTTGATCAAAAAGAGATCCTGCCCCTTCTCTGTATGACAGCCTTTCAAGTATTTGAAAAGTGCTATCATATCTCCCCCCAGTCTTCTTTTCTCAAGGCTGAACATGCTCAACAGGCATGCCCAACACCCCCATCTGTCTTGGACCTCCATTCCTTTTGGGTCAGTCTTGGCTTGAGATTGGGAGGTTGGCCAGTGTTTATCTCTTGCCCTCATTGTTTCCTTGGGGACTCCCCTCTTCAGCTCTCTTTCACCTTCTCTCCTTTCACATTCCGCACAGTAAGAGGGCTTATGGAGGGGACGTGGATTGGGATGTTTCTTGGCCTCTTTCTCACACCTGAACCAAGATCTCAGTCTATCAGTTTTCTATATAGAAGTACTCCCAGTCTCCCAAAGGTAATGGTTCTTCTGAGATATCCAGATCTAACTGATATGCCACGATCTGTGGACTTTCCACTGTGTCATCCCATATCTCTTCTTCCTCTCCTTCCTCAGTCTGGACTGATCTATCTCTCCTGTTTTTCTCCTCCGCACCCCTCTACTGCTTCTAATGTCTCTCTTATCTCCCTCAGCTCCCAGCAATCTCCTCCCCCTTCCCTGACTTTTCAGATGTCTCCAGTTTTTCCCCCATGTCCTGTTTTCCAAACTCTGTTTCACACTCTGCCCGCTGGGGAACGCACAGTGTGGAATTCAGTGGGCCCCGGGAAGAGACAAGACAGCCTGCTGACAGGCACCTCTGTGCCCTTATCCCCAACCTTACAATGGAAGAACCAATTCACTGACATTTTGACGACCGAAGGTTTTCCTCTCCCTGCCCTTCATAGCAAGCAAACAACTGGTTTACACAGGTTTGTCAGGTGCACCAGTTGTAACACTTCCTGAAGGAATTAGATTTGGCTGGAGTCGTACATGCCTTGTTTATGTCCCAGTTAAACTGTTTTACACAGGGTTGCCTTTGAAAATTGTTTGACAACGATGGCTGGTACAGAATACTGCAGGAATGGGTCTCATGAGGGGCATTTTTTTGGAGCCTATTATCTTTTTCTTTGATCTGCATTAGCTTCTGATCTGTTTCTGAACCAAGTTCAAGGTGCTAGGTGTCACCTTTAAAGTTCCACACATTTTGAGCTTTTGAAAAGCCCACCTGCTACTACTTCCTGCTATATATCCTCTGAGATCCTCAAGAAAGACTCTTGTTGTATGACCTCTTGCTTTGCAAATTATGGACATGTTGAACAGGGTTATCTGAACAGGGTCATCTCAGTTGTAGCACCCAGATTCTGGAACTCTTCTCAGCTGCAGCCCATCTACCGTCTTCCCATTAACCTTTAAGGAAACAGTGGAAATAATTTTGCCTAAGCAAGGCCTTTGTGTTGCCTAATTTATTTTTCCTAATCTGCTTAGCATTATAATATTTGATTGCTTATTGCCACTCAGACAGTTAATTGTATTCATTTATTTTATTGCAGTTTAATGTCCTATTGGTTGAAAAGCAGCATATGTTTGAATATAAACAACCTTTATTTCAGAGATCATTGCCGTTTCTATCCTGTGGGCTCAAGCTTTACTAGTACCATAAGTATGTATGCACTGCAGTAAAAGGATTCCAATTCCCATCAGCACCTCAAAACCTTGCCAGTGATGAAGAATCATGGAATCATCATTCATCAGTATCTAGGGTACTGCAAGCTCTCCATCCTTGCTCTAAAATCCCGTGAATTCTCAGATAGTGACAGTGTGCATTTTGGATCAGGGTCTTAATCATGCCTGCCAAGTGTCCTACATAGTGATAGAGAGAAGTTCCACTCCCCCCCACTCCCCAAAGACATTGTTTTTCTAATTCTTGAATGGTATGGACAAGAAAGATTTTAACTCCTCATTTGAAAATGAAAGATGACAGGTTAGTAAGGAGAATGGGAAGAAAGGCAGGGATAGGACATTTTCATCTTGATGAAACCTGACTTAAAGAGTGACAATACTACTATCCAGGTTTGCTTTTAGCCACATTGTTTTCCTGGTAGATCTCGCTGCTATCATATAATTAAATCAGGAGATAACTCTGCATCAGATTTGAAATATACTCCGTACTCAAACGTAGGCTAAATTGTATGGTGTGATACAGATTGGGTCTAGGGGCTCATGCAAATCAGACGCTTGAAGAGGAAATGCATTGCCACTGTTCTTTGAACTTGAAGTGAAATAATAATGCCTCAGAAAATTGAAAACATGGCCCTTCCTCAGAACTGCGTCTGTGAAACAGCTGTGGCAGCCTGCATACTTATAGATGTTTCTGGTTGATCTGATCCGTTTGTTCAGGGAGAAGAGAAAGAAGTATATCTAACCCCCTGCTCCCCATCCTAAACAGGTGGTCAACATTGTTGTTGTTGTTGTTATGTGCCATCAAGTCGCCTCTGACTTATAATGACGCTATGAAGGAACCATCCCCCAAATGTCCTGTCGTCAACTTTCCTGCTCAGCTCTTGTAAACTCAAGCTGTGGCTTCCCTTAGGGTCCATCTCATATTTGGTCTTCCCCTTTTCCTGCTACCTTCCCAGCATGATTTTATTTTCCAGAGAATCCTGTCTTCTCATGATGTGCCCAAAGTAGGACAGCCTCAGCTTCAGCATTTTTGTCTCCAGAAGTAATTCAAGCTTGATTTGATCTAGGACCCACATGTTTGTCTTTCTGGCAGTTCAGGGTATCTGCAAAGCTGTCCTCCAGCACCACATTTGAAACAAATCAATTTTTTTTCTGTCAGCTTTCTTAACTGTCCAGCTTTCACACCCATACATGGTGATTAGAAATACAAGAGTGTGGATGATCTTGGTCTCCAGTGACACATCTTTACACTTGATGATCTTTTCTAATTCCTTCATTGCTGCCCTTCCTAGTCTCAGACTTCTGATTTCTTGGCTGTAGTCTCCATTTGGATGGATGATTGAACCAAGGTATATAAAAAGAGAAAGGCAAGATAAAAATATTTTAAATAAACAAATAAATATAAAATCTCTATTTCAATGTCTACATTATCAGTGCTAAAGTTGTGTAGTTCTTCTGTAGTCATGATTTTTTGTCTTCTTAACATTCAACTGCAGTCAACATTATTGCATTAATATAACTGGAGTTACAAATACTCAGTGCTGGTGAGTAGTTTTGGATGTGGAACCAAAAATTCTTTTGTGCATTTATTATCCTATGCGGTTAGGGCTACACCCTCCGGTTACTGATGAATTAGTACTCCTATTATCCCTTACCTTTGAACTGACTGGCTGAGGCTGATGGAAACTGGAGGCCAACAAACATCTCGAAGGAAACAAATTCACCAGCCTTGAACTAATGGTCGTCATTAGAGATGAGGGTATTCGTATTCATATACGAATACTCCCACACAGGTGGCGATAACGAGGGTCCAGCCCCATCGGGCCAGACGGTCCACTCACAAGCAGAGCTGCTGCCACGAGCTGCTGCCATGATCGCAAGCTCCAGAGCTGCTGCCATAATCGCAAGCTCCAGAGCTGCTGCCATGATCGCAAGCTCCTATCACTCTGGAGCTTGCGATCTGTGAGCCACTCTTCGACCTGGCAGAGAGGCTTGTCGTCCCACCTCCTCCCAGGAGTGGCGAGCCAATCACGAGCTCTGGAGTAATAGGAAGGATGCCGGAGTTCGCGGCAGTGGCGGAATTGTGAGTGGACGTGCTGGACCCTCGTTATCGCCACCTGTGTGGGGGTATTCGTATACGAATACCCCCATCTCTAGTCGTCATGGCTCCTCACTGAAATGGGCAACTGATTTAATTATTCTATTTTAATTATTCTAAAATATACAATTATTCAATGTACACATTGTGATCAGATAACATTGTGCAACAATGATTTTGTGCACTTAAAATAGAGTATACACAGATGTGCAAAACATGGTGGTCAAACTAGATGATACAATTAATGTGCCATTAGAACAGAGGCTTTCTTAAGTGTTGAAATATCTCTCTTTCATGCTGTTACTCTGCTCTGTATCTTGCATTCCAACAAGCTTTGCCTTGTGAATGGTTCTTGGGAGGTAAATACGAGATTAGTTTCTAAATCTGGCTGTCCAGGATTGTATGTCTCAAGAAACTGCTTTGTGGAAGATGACACAAGCTATCAGCTTCAGATTTGTGAGCTAAATGACTTCTCCTTTCACCCTCAGTCTTTGCAATTTCTTTGTTTCTCATGGATCAAGATAAAATGTAATCAGGACTTACTGTAAAATTATTCAATGATATCATTGAACAAACACGACAGTACTGAAATTATAGCTTTTAAGGGTGGAGAGAGAAGAATATAAATTTTATTTTTCTAGAGAAGGGGGAAAGCACCACAAATCCTTAGTAGCTGTATTAAAATAAATATTAAGATTTGTCCTCACTGTGAGAATCACTCATCTGCAGTAACTAAACAAGAATCATGTTGAATCTCTCTGTTAATGATTATGGTGCAAACTAGTTCATTGCAAGCATACTCATACTCTTAAAACCATTTTGGGTTTCTGTGAATGCTACGAGCTGTTGGAATGTGGTAGAAAGCCTGTATTCCTGTTTCAGCATAGGATTGGACTCAAGCGATATTTGAGGTACTTTCCAGCTCTACAATTCCATGATTCTGCTCTTAGAATAATTAAATTATAGAATAATTGAGTAGGAAGAGTTGCAAAAATACAAATCAAAGCAGATCTGAAAGATGATTGTCCAATTTTCTCTTGAATGTCTCCGGTGTTGGAACACTCACCACCTCCCAAGATAATAGGTTCTATTGTCGTACTGCTCTAACAGTTAAGAAATTTTCCTGATATTCAGTCTAAATGTGGCTTCCTGTAACTTGAGCCAATTATTACGTGTCCTGCACTCTGGGATGATTGAGAATAGATCTTGCCTCTCTTCTGTATAACTAGCTTTCAGGTATTTGGAAAGTGCTATCTTATCTCCACTCAGTCTTCTTATTTGAAGGCTAAACATGCTCAGTTTTTTCAGTCTTTCCCGATAAGGTTTGGTTTCCAGTGAACCTATTGGCATTCTTCTTAAAGTGTACTCTAGATGAAGCTTAACCAGTGCTGAATAGAGGGGAACTAGTGATTCACAGGATTTGGAGACTATATTCTGTTAATGTACAGTAGCATTTGCCTCTTCTTTTTTTTTACAGCCACGTTGCACTATTGGCTTATATTCAGCTTCTGATCTACAACAATTCCAAGATCCTTCTCACTCATATTATGACTGAGCCAAGTATCCCTCATCTTGTAACTGTGCATTTGGTTTTTTTCCCCTGTACATGTAAAATTTTGTACTTATCCCTGTTAAATTTCATTCTGTTGTTTTCAGCCCAGTGCTCAAGCATATCAAGATCTTTTAGAATTTTGTCCCTGTCTTCCAAGATATTAGCTATTCCACGCAATTCTGTGTCATCTGCAAAGTTGATGAGTATTCCCTGCACTTCCTCATCCAAGTCATTAAGAAAAATGTTGAAGAGCACCAGGTCCAGAACTGAGACGTGTGGTACCCCACTTGTGACCTCCCCCCAGTTTGAGAAGGAGCCATTGATAAGCACTCTCTAAGTACAATTCTTTGTGTATCCACCTGACAGTTGTTCTATCCAGCCTACACCTAGTTATCTTCCTAATCAGAATATCATGGGGTACTTGGTCAATAACCTTGCTGAAATTAAGCTATATTACATATACAGCATATACAGCATTCCCAGTATCTACCATGGAGGCTACCCAATCAAAAAATGAAATAAGAATAGTCTGGCAGGATGTGTTCTTGACAAATCCATGTTGGCTTCTAGTTATTACTGCAGTCTATTTCACTGCCATCTCAAGACACTAGTGGATGTTGGAAAGCACAAAGTTGGAAAGCACAAATGTTGGAAAGCACAAATATGTGAAGTTCACATCAAAATATAGCACAGTCTCTGGTTCCCTCTAGTGGCCAGTTCTGATAAGACACTCTGGAAACATGTATTTTTTTTAATTTAATATTTTCAGGCAACAAATAAATAAAACTGTGGGTACGGATACCATGATCCTACTGTATATTATATTACATTTTAACCCATGTATGTATGTATGTATGTATGTATGTATGTATGTATGTATGTATGTATGTATTATTTTCACTTGTATGCTGCCTTTTTCTCAATAAAGGGACCAAAGTTGTTAAAAAACAAACTGATTAAAGCCACAATAAATTATGACACTAATAAATAATTAAATTTATAACAGTATTAAAATAATTAAAACATTTTAAAGCATCTTAAAAACACACATAAAATAGTAGCGTCCAGCACATAAGAGTAAAAACTGCCCAATTAGTTGTCAAATGCCAGTTTTAAAAGATGGTCTTCCCCTGTTACCGGAAGGACAAGAGGGAGGGGACCCATCTAGCCTAGTGGGGGAGGCCATTCCACAACCTTGGAGGAACCACAGAGAAGGTTCTCTTTTGCATCCCCACTAGACATGCCTGTGAAGGCAGTGTGGCAGAGAGAAGGGCTTCCTCTGAAGATCTAAGTAGGCTCCTGTGAGGAGATATAGTCCTTCAGAAAGCCTGGACCCAACCATATACCATAAAAGAGCCTTGTGGCGCAGTGGTTAAACTGCTGTACTGCAGCTAAAACTGTGCTCACGACCCGGGGTTCAATGCCAGGTAGCCGGCTCAAGGCTGACTCAGCCTTCTATCCTTCTGAGTACCCAGTTGGCAGCGGCGGGGGGGGGGGGGAAACGGACAATGTGTAGCCTGCGTAATTAACTTGTAAACCACCCAGAGAGTGCTTGAAGTGCTATGCGGCGGTATATAAGCAGCGCACTTTGCTTTTTTGCTTTTTAATACAGTTTTGTAAGTCATAACCAGCACTTTGATTTGGGTTCAAAAATGACCTGGCAGCCAATGAAGTAACACTCAGTGTGTTACTCTTGCCAGCAGACCACAAAAATACAAGAGAATACTCTATAGTCCCCACAGTCCTTCAATGCTTCCTTCTAGTGGCCAATTCTGATGTTGCACCTTGGAAATATTTACAAAAAGCAAAAGACAAAAGTATTATTCCCTTGTCCCCTTAGAATTGGTAAAGAATTAGGCTAAAACCCCAAACTGTTTTTGCTGAAGTGCTTCTAAAATATCCTTTTAAATTAACTTGTGAAAGTAACTAGAAATTATTACTAATCATACCTAAGAGTAACTTTGTGACTCTGTAAATAATGCTTATATTACATTTACTGTAACTTTGTAACTATTTATTGAATTACTAATTACAAATTTAACATATTACTGGTAAGTATACTACTAAAACCAGTTATTTCAAGCTCTGCTGCAAACTTACTAATGATTCAGCCAAACTCTAGCCAAGGCACTCTTGGATTCACAGTATGGGGAATGTGATATAAATGTTAAATATTAAAATGAAATATTAAAGAAAATGCAAAGCAATTTGTCATTAGCTTGTTAGGAAAATGATTTCCCCATTGCCATGGATACAGTGTTCTATTTATGGGCTTCGTGTTTGCCCAACAGGTGAGAGAATTCAACAGCCAAAAGAAGAGCTGGAAAGATTTCGTTCTCAGCTTTCCTCTAGTTTGGCAATAATTCTCATTTTTTTGAACTAATTGTATCAGTCTACTTTTATACCTTCAACATCTGCCAGTTTATTACCAGGTGCAATTCAAAGAGCTGGCATCATTTTTGAAGCTGTGGATCATTTTGGACAAGGGTCCTTAAGGATTGCCCTTTCATACGTGACCCTGCCTATCCTTGGTGATTTGCCGGGGAAGTCTTCCTACATGGGCTGTTACATTCTGGGACACAAGGTGTAAACAAGAGAAAGGGACTTGTGTGGAAGAACTTGCCTTCAAAGATTCATCTTGTCCCTCTGCTGACATCAACTTCATTCCATTTGATACCATCTTGATACTACTTGATGTTCACAACTAGTCAAAGACTTTTTAAACTTAGGCAAGCATTTGGCTTACTATCTGTTTCATTTTGTAATCTATTTCCTCTTTTATTGTAGCATAGCTTTGTTGTCATTGTGGTTTCATTGTTTTGTTATGAATGTTTTGTTGAACCTTTGCATTGTTTTTAACAAATTGCAAGACCTTTTGAGTATTGTTGAGAGAGAGAGAAATGATGACAAAAAAGAAAGAATAAGTAAATAGCTCTTAAACATCCATTTATGACACTTGTAAAACACAGAGTTTTCATCACAGTAACACAATCTGCGTACACATGGCACAAACAGTGCAACAGTGCACCTTTTAGTTCTCAGTTGTGAAAATGGTCTTGGCTATCCTTAAAGGTTATGCTTTGTCTGTACATGGATATACAGCATACCCTGTTTCCCCGAAAATAAGACCTAACCTGAAAATAAGCCCTAGTATGATTTTTCAGGATGCTCATAATATAAGCCCTACCCCAAAAATAAGCCCTAGTTAAGTGAAACCCCACCCTCCACCATTGTGCAGCATTGTGCAGCAACCAGAAGATAACATGACTGTATTTGAATAAATGTAGATTGTTGTACATGGAAAAAAAAAAAAACATCCCCTGAAAATAAGCCCTACTGCGTTTTTTGGAGCAAAAATTAATATAAGACCCTGTCTTATTTTCGGGAAAGCACGGTAATATTTAAAGACAGCTAAGACCACATTCATATTTGAGAATGGAAAGGTACATTGTTGCTTCTCCTGTACTGTTATGCTTTGTCAGGAAATTAGAAGGATTGTAATAGAAGAAACTGACATCTTAAACTGAATGTATAAAGGAAGTTGTTAATCAGCCATAATGTACAGCTGTGTATAAAGCTGAGTCATGCTGACTAGGCAGAAGGCTGATGTAATACACATGAGATCACCTAAGATGAGGTAATGTTACCTGATTGGTTATATGTACTATATATTGTACAGAGGCACACAAATGTTGTGTGGAGAGTTATATAAGCTTTAAGGAAGAAGCTGTTGTCTCATGTTTTCTTCTCTGCGAGGACCTTGGAGGCTGGTTGTATCCCTGCTTTGCTCAGCGCACCCCAAAAAGAAAAACTTGACATGCTTCACCTTTACATGGGTATACATATTGGCCATAAAGTCCTGGGTTTCAAACATTTGGGTTAGCCTGTTCTAATCTCCTTGTCAGTGACTGTTATTCTTGCTATTTTGACCAGCATAATTTTGCTCTCTTTCTGCTAGAAATCACCAATGTCCAGTACCGTGATTTGATATTTGTTGCTACATATACTAATAATGATGAAAAAACATATTGCAGCAACAATCTGTATGGGAGAGCAGGTCCTTGCCCCCAATCAGCTTACAATCTAACAATTTTATGTAGGCATGGCTGCAGCGCTGCACTACCTGAAACCTACCTTGGAAGACTGGTATCATAGACCAACTGCTAGGGACTCAGCAGAGTCCATCACCAACAATTGTCCTGGCCACTTCTTTAAAAAAAAAAGGAAAAAAGAAATCAATCCAACACTCTAAGCAGGCATAGGAAAGTGGATCTAAACACAATTTAAGTGTCCCACAATGGCCACTCTCTGATTGTTAATCTCAGTTAGAATAGACCCATGGATTCAGTGGGATTTACACAAGTGTTGATTTACTATTCAGCAGTTAATTCAATAGTCTGCATTTAATTGGAATTAGCAACATGATAACTGGCAATTTACTAACAGCATTGTTCTAGTGCACTGTGAGAGATTAAAATGTTGGCCAGACTCAGCTGCTTGGTGATTTGAGGGGCCCTGCTACCTCTTCTCAAATAAACTGAAGAGCACTTTGTCCTGGAGTCCTTCAAACCTTGGTATGTTTTGGGCACCATGCGAGGACTTAATTTTGGATTTTCCCTGAACTTTTAAGATTAATAAGATGGCCAGTCAGGTGCTCTCCAGAAACTGCTATACAGATAAATACAGTTTATGGCACTGAATGTGTATTCTGTATCATTAACCAAATTTCTTTGCACAAATACATGCCTTAGTGATCAGACTTGGAAATTAAGCCTGGGTTTAGTTTGATTCCTCACTGTTCCTCCAGGGAGAAAAGCCAGCCTATGTGGCCTTGGGCAAGCTGCATGGTCCCAGGACGCAGCCCAGAAGAATGGAATGGTCAACCACTTCTGAGTATTCTCTACTGGGAGAAACCTGAAAATTGTTGCCTTAAGTCAGAAGTGACTTGATGGCACATGATGATTATTATTGCCATCCAGTAACCAGTAACAAAACAAAGGGTGCTCAGCACAAGATATATAGGGGAGGATGGCTCTTTGTATGCCAGCATGGGTTGCCCAACCTAAAGAGAATTCTAATTAGGAACAACAGATTGTCCACCAGAAAGGCTGATACAGGAACCGGACCTTGCAGCAAACCCAGATGCCAACTCTGCCCACATATTTACACTAGAAACACTATCAGAGTACCAAGCAACATAATCAATAATATTGGAGTCTCATACATTTGCTCATCTTCTAATGTGATTTATGCCATCTTTTATCAGCAACACCCTACTGCATTTTTAATTGGACAAACAAACAAACTCCACATAAGATAGTAAATGAGCACAAAAAGGACATGAGAAATAGAAATACTAAGAAACCAGTGGGCAAATATTTCACGCTTCTGCTTGTACCATGAGGCTCCCTGCTTGGAAGTGAAAAAAAGAAAGGAAACACTGTGCGTTTACCACAGAGTGTAGTTTAGCTCAGAGTGAACTTACTTCAAATCAGTGACGAATAAACTAAAACAGCCACAAAATCAATACACAAAACAGGTTATTTGGAAAATGCGTAATAGAAATAAAAAAGTGGCTTCCTATTAACCTTTAATTACTTTATTAAATGTCAAGAATAATGGCTGGAACATTAGTTATGGGATGTCATTTATCATCTCTTTCTTGTGTCCATCAGGAGGGGATATGAGGCTGCCCAATAATTTTTTATTAAAAGACTATGTGACATTGACATCCAGACAACCATGGCATCTGTAGTTAGTTGCTGCTTCAATAGGATATACAAAGGCTTTTTCTTGCCTTTTGGAAAGGTGCCTCCATATTTGTCCCTCATTAGCTCACACGAGTTGAGACAACTCCTAACTAAATGCATATTGAACTTGTTGCAGTTGAAAGATATTCAGGGATGTTATAAGGACCAGCATGGTACAGGCAGCTATTGCCAAGCAGGATGCTCTAAGATAGAAGACATTTTCTAATAGAATGCTGTGTGCATATTTGAGAGATGAATATCTTAAACCCTTAACAACTGGGATCAAGACCAGCTCCCCTTTATGTACAGTTTTATTTTTGCTACCTAGCATAGACTACTATGTGTCCTATGGACCACTAAATTCATTAAATGGCGATGGAAAGTTGGAACTCATTGTTCCAACACAGTGTTCCATTGTTCTTTCACAATCTCTACAAGTTAACCCTGCAACTTGATACTTGCTTGAGAATGCTTATTTTATTATTTTATGCTTTTCTGATTGTTTATATGTATTTATGTTAGATGTCAACTACCATCTTTTAAGAGTGGTTTGATTTCTGTTTATGTGTACAGTCTGACTGGCTATGAAGCAATAAAATAAAAAAGTATCCCATTATTGAAACAATATCGAGTGTCAATGTGCTTTGTTTCCCGTAACCCTTATATTTTTTTAGGAGAGATCTGCTCTTCCCTGATTATACAACTATCTTGTTCATTTTTAGCCTGAAGGCATGATTATAGCATTTCTTGAAATGGATCTCTGAATTTACTGTTAGATGGGGGGGGGGGGGGGACCACATGCATTTATAAAATTGCTCAGCTGCTTAATAGTTATCACTAAATTCCTATTATTTTTTGGCTCTCCTACTCCTGGAACAGTATGAAGATCCAGGACTGCTTTATAGGCTCAGCGTCACAGTGAGAATGTAAATAAATACGCATCTTTTAAATACTACCCTTCCAAAATGATTTAGCACTTACAGTTTTGCAGCTGATTGGCAAAACAGCTTCCGACCGATTCTAAAAGCTAAGGTTGTTTCTTGGTTGATTTCCTTTGATCAGACTGAAAAATGCAACCTTGGGTCTATTCAGCCCTCCCTGTCCCACTGTTTTGTAGTCACATTGTTTTGTAAACAGACAGTCATTCATCAGGGATGTTTTAGCTATGGACTTCCTGCTTTGGCAGGAGATTGGATTCAATGACCTTCGTGGTCCTATGATTTGAGGATCCTAATCCTGCCTGGGAGGATATAACCTGCCTTCCGAGTTATAGGAATATTAACTGACCTTTAGTGCCCTTAGCATATCTACAAATCATATGTAGCAATCAGCCTATAGAACAGCTTGAAAGAGATGCTTAACTCTTTGCTTTGAACAATGGAACACGGGAACACTATTGTTTTGAGAGGCAGCGTGCATGAAGCAACAACTGCACAGAAGTCAGTTTGATTACTCCAAGGTGTGTGTGCGGGGGGGGGGGGGAAGGGACCAGAGATATGATGTACAGTATATTACATGCCTTTGCATGCAGAAGTGTCACAGGCTCCATCTCTGACATCTGCCAGTTAAAAAGACGACATAGCAGCTGGTGTGGAAGACCATGGCCTGAGGCACTGGAGAGCTATTGCCAGTTACCATGGACAGTACCGCAGCAGATCGGTAGAGTCTGATATGGTGCAGTGCTTGGAAAAGTTATTTCTTTATTTATTTGAAACACAACATGCAATAGCTTCTACCCCACATGGCCATTCCATTTTGAAACATTGTGAGTACAACAACCTCTAGTATGGTGGTTCATAAGGCCTTGCCCTATCATTAAACAAAATTAAACGGCTATTGGTTACTGATTTGGGGTGTTGTGAAAGGGCAGATAATACTCAGTTATTTAACTTATTAATTCTGAATTTTACTGTTGAGGGAAGAGTTATTGTGAGATTTTCACCTGCCGATACCGTGATGCCTGGTTACATTTAAACGTACTGTTTGTGTGGTAATGGTAAGTGTAATGTTTTGAAATGTATTGGTTTGATGAGTATGTGATGGGAGGGGGTGAGTGAGGAGCATGGAATGTTGGCACAAACAGTTCTGATTGGCTTGGAGAAACCGGCGAAGTTGGGGTTTGGTTAGTTTTTTGAGAAATCTGCGGTAGAAAGATCAGAAAGGGGGTAGTTTTTTTTTATAAGAAAGCTAGGAACTTGAGGGAGACAGAAATGATAGAGAGAGTGAAGAACTGTGCTGAATGAATTTAAAATTTAGGAATAAATAGCAACCTTTGCACACTGTTATTTTAACAAAATCTTATCAAATGAATTCAAGCTGAGTGGTGTAGAGCTTAATATCTGAAGGCTGGCTATGTGAAGGGGCAGATACACACACATGAGGCAACTAAAGGTTGGTGGCAGCAAAAGAGATAAAAAGGAAACAAATGATAGCTCAGTGTGTTAGGTATCTGACCGCAGAGCCAGAGTTTGGGAGTTCAATTCTCCACTGTGCATCCCACAAGAGCCAGCCTGTGTGGCCTTGGGCAAGCTGTACAGTCCCAGGATGTCCCCAGAAGAAGGGAATCCACTTCTGAGTACTCTTTATCTAGCAAACCTTGAAAAGGACCAACATAAGCCAGAACTTGATGGCATATAATAATAATTATTAAAGAAAACATATTTATTCCTATGGTTATTTAAAGAGACCATTGTCTATATAGTCAAGTGAAAACACGGGGGGAGTTTTGACAGGACTGCTGATGCAAACATGGTGAGATATGAATTTATAAATTATGGGAAATCAAAAAGTGTTACAAACCTTAAAGAGCTACGTGTCTTTAATTATTAAATGACCCAGCATAACATGACTATATTATGTGATCTTACATATAAGATTCAACACAGAATATAGAGATACTGTTACTTCTGTACAAAAATCAGGTTTTGGCTGAGGTTAGAGGACAAACAGGGAGATAAAAGTAATAACTGAGAAAAATTTTCAAAGCTTTCTAGTGTTGTGAGGGGAAAAAACCTGAATACATTGGCAGAGATTTTAATAAAGAGTGTTCTCATTGCAAGGTGTAAACAGGGAATTTAATACCAGGGAAAATCAGCAGAAGAGCTCAAGGTTACCATTATTCAAAATATTGAGAAGAAATCCGAGGAGATTTTGGGTAGAAGTCTTGTCATGGCTTCTGTAGACCCTATTCAGTTAGAAATTCAGGGAGAACAAACAAATAAACAAACAAACATGTTGGAAATAGGAGAGAAAAAGAGAAGGAACCTAGAAAGAGAGAGAATTAATAATACAAAATGAAGACAGGAAGAAAGAGCGAGAAATCAGAGAGAGGGAATTATTTCCTTCATTTCTATTCCACCTTTCTCCCAAAAAAGGGACTGAAGGTGACTTACAAATAACTAAAAGTTCTGTAAAACTAAAATAATTTAAAATTACAGTATTAAACTGCAATTAAACATATACCAATATTGAAAAGGACTAATTAAACACATTTTAAAAGCCAGTTAAAAGCATAATAAAATAGTAAAAAGACTGTATCCCTCAACAAAACTTATTTCTCACTTGGACATTCAGTTTCCAGAGGCCTGCTTGAAGAATAATGTTTTTGCCCACTGGTGGAAGGATGATAGGGAGGGATTAACCCTGTCATGTTTGGGATGAAACTCCATAGTCTAGGAGCAGCCACCAAAAATGCCTTCTCTTGTGTCTGTCCTAAATATTTCTGTGAGTGCAGCAGTACCAAGGGATTACTATTCCCTGAAGTTTTCAATATTTTTGAGACCACAACAGACATCTGGCTCTATTTTGGAGACTTCTGCCTTCAGTTTGGCCCGATAGGTCAACAAAAAATTCATTTGCTGGCTCTCATCTGCTAAACCGGCATATTCAAAATCACTTTTATAATCTGTGATGAAATTATTTATTTATTATTTTTATTTATTGCATTTATATCCCGCCCATCTAGTCAACTGACTACTCTGGGCGGCTTCCAATACATATAATAACAATATAGAATATAACAACATTTAAACATCAGTAATAGAGTTATTCAAGATGGAAAGAAATAGGGGGGAAAAAAATCAGATAATACCTGAGGGGAAGGCCTGCCTAAACATCCAAGTTTTCAATTGGTTTTTAAAGATGCCCAGAGAATGGGCCGCATGGATCTCTGGAGGAAGATTATTCCAGAGGCGAGGAGCTACCGCTGAGAAGGCCCGGTTTCTTGTTTTTTCCTTCCGGACCTCCCTCGGCGTCAGGCTCCTCAGCCTCACCTCCTGACTCGATCGGGTGATACGGGTAGATTTTGGTGGGAGTAGGCGTTCCACCAAGTATCGAGGCCCTAAACTGTTTAGGGCTTTATACTTGAGCATTAAAACTTTGAAGTCAACGCGGAACCGAATGGGCAGCCAATGCAAAGCGGCCAGAGTGGGAGAGATATGATGATATTTTCTCACTCCACTAAGGAGTCTGGCCGCCGCGTTCTGCACCACTTGGAGTTTCCGCATCAACCTCAAAGGTAGCCCCACGTAGAGCGCATTACAGTGATCTAATCTCGAGATTACAAGCGCATGTACCAAGGTAGTGAGTGCCCCACCATCAAGATAGGGACGCAGCTGGGCTATCCGCCAAAGATGAAAAAAGGCGGTGCGGACCACTGACGCCACCTGAGTTTCCATGGTGAGCACCGGGTCCAGATGGATCCCCAAGCTGCGAACCTCACTCTTTGCGGTAAGAGTCACCCCCCCAAATGAGAGAGAGTTTCCCAGACCGCTGATGGTGGGGCCACCCACCCTCAGGACCTCCGTCTTGTCCGGGTTCAGCCTCAGCCCATTTTCCTGCATCCACTGCAGTACAGACTCCAAGCAGCGCTGAAGGGACAGAACGACATCCACTGCAGTTGGTGAAAAGGAGATGTAGAGCTGAGTGTCATCAGCGTACTGATGGCATGATGCCCCACACCCCCTGATGACCCCGCCCAGCGGCCTCATGTAGATATTAAACAGCATTGGGGAGATGATCGAACCCTGCGGAACCCCACAATTGAGGCTCCATGGGGCCGATACCCTCTCCCCAAGCTGTACTCTCTGAGGACGGTCCCCAAGGAAGGATCGGAGCCAGGCAAACGCCAGGCCACCAATTCCTGACTCGGAGAGCCTCCTCAGGAGGATACCGTGGTCGACGGTATCAAAGGCCACCGAGATATCGAGGAGGACCAACAGAGATGTTTTACCCCTATCAGCCTCCCTCAGTAGGTCATCATACAGGGCGACCAATGCCGTTTCTGTACCATGGCGCGGTCTGAAGCCCGACTGGAATGGATCCAGGGCATTTGTTTCATCGAAATGAGCCTGAAGCTGATCGGCCACCACCCTCTCCACCACTTTGCTGATGAAAGAAACATTGGCGACGGGCCTATAGTTGCCAATTTCGTCTGCCGCCAAACTAGGTTTCTTCCTTATGGGCCTAATGAGTGTCTCCTTGAGGGCAGGAGGTACCCTGCCCTCAACGAAAGACCCACTAATTATTGCTGTGGCCCATTCAGTTGTTATAGGCCTGGCTGCTTTGATTAGCCAGGCCGGGCAAGGGTCAAGGGATGAGGTGGTGGCCCGACAGCGATCAAGCGCCTTGTCCACAATATCTGGCGTCACAGGCTGAAAGAAATCAAGCGTCATTGGGCAAGGCGGAGCGCTGGACATCTCTGCTTGACTCACTGTATTCAAAAAAGGAGAGAGCTCCCGGCGGATGGCCTCCACTTTAGATTTTAAAAATGCTTCAAATTGGTCCGGTGAGATACTAGGGGGAGGCCCGTCACCTAGACCAATTCCGGATAGGTCACGCACTATTCGGAAAAGCTCCGCCTGCTGGTTTGAAGCTTCGCTTATCTGGTTAGCGAGATGTACTCGGGTAGCAGCCTTTACCTTGGCCAGGTAAAGGTTAGTCGCGACCCTGACAGCTATCCAATTATAATCCGTCGGGTTCTTTCTCCACTTGCGCTCTAGCCTTCTCCTAAATTGCTTCATCGCTCGTAGGTCCTGATTAAACCAGGACGAAGGCCGAGCTCTGCGTTGGAGAGGGCATTTAGGAGCAATTGTGTCTACAGCCCTGGTGGCGGCGGTAAACCAGCCATCAACCAGAGCCTCAACAGGAGCACCAGCCAGATCAGCCGAAACACCTCTCATGGCATCCTGGAATCCTACACGATCCAGTAGCCTTCGAGGGCGGACCATAGATATAGATCCCTGCTCCCTGCGAAGGGGGAGAGCCACTGAGAGGTTACATTTTATTAGGTGGTGATCTGTCCATGACAATGGTACCGACACAAGGTCAGTCACCATCAGACCACACTCACTCCAATTGGTGGAAAAAACCAGGTCCAGCATATGACCACCCACGTGGGTGGGGCCGTTGACATGTTGGGACATGTTCAAGGAAGCCATGGTTTCCAAGAACTCAAGAGACGGCCCAGAAGTCTCTGCCTCCGTGTGAATGTTGAAGTCACCCAAAACCAATAGCTTCGGGGACCTCAACAGTGCCGCGGAGACAAAGTCCGCCAGCTCCGGTAAGGAAATGGCTGGGTCACGGGGAGCGCGGTAACCCAGCAAGATCCCAATACCATCCCTGGCCCCTATCGACACGTGGAGGGCCTCCAGACCTGGCTTTACCACTGAGGAGCGCCTAGTAACCTCCAAGGTGTTTTTATATATAATGGCTACTCCCCCCCTGCCCCTCCAGTCTACCCTGGTGCTGGACAGCATAACCGGGCGGACAGGCGAGTGTTAGGGGAGGACCCCCCTCTCCGCCTATCCACGTTTCGGTTATGCACGCCAGGTCTGCATCCTCCTCCAGAATAAGATCGTAGATAACCTGGAATTTGTTAGATACAGACCTGGTGTTCAACAACACCAGTTTTAGAGTGGAGGGTCGTCTGATCTGAAAGTTGTAAAGCATCACTTATTTTCATGTTAATTTATGCTATTCTTCTGTTCTCAGCAGGTCACACAGGATTTCCAGCTCGGCTCCTTCCCCCATCTCCCTCTTCAAAGTAACTTGGGATCTCTAAAAGTTGGTAATCTCTCAGACACTACTTATCCTGGGATTTTCTTTCTTTCTTTTTTTTTTTGGTGAAGGGCACCAGATGCAAATTTTGCCAACATTGCTGAAAATTTACTAAGGTTGCCAACAAGAACTGACAGTCCTGCTTAAGATCTCATCTTTGGGGAAAAATCCCTACAGGCAGGCAGTTTGTTGGTTCAGGAAACTTCATTCATCCCCTCAACATTCGTCTTGGACCTGGCCTTTAAACACTCCATTATGGAGCCTTCACACCCGTAGCCTGCAGCAACCTGTTCATAAACAACCTGGAGACAGGGTTAAGCAGTGAGGTGGCCAAGTTTGCAGATGACACAAAACTTTTCTGGGTGGTGAAGACCAGAAGGGATTGTGAAGAGCTCCAGAAGGATCTCTCCAAACTGGGAGAATGGGCAGCAAAATGGCAAATGCCTTTCAGTATAAGAAAATGTAAAGTACTGTAATGCACATTGGGGCAAAAAAAAAAATCAAAACCTTAGTTGTCAGCTAATGGGTTCTGAGCTGTCCGTGACGAAATAGGAAAGAGATCTTGGTGTGCTGGTGGACAGCTCGATGAAAGTGTCAACCCAGTGTGCAGCAGCAGAGAAGAAGGCCAATATCATTAAGAAGGGGATTGAAAATAAAACAGCCAACATTATAATGCCATTGTATAAAATGCTGGTAAGGCCGCACCTGGAGTATTGCATTCAGTTCTGGTCGCCACACCTCAAAAAAGACACAGTGGAACTGAAAAAGGTGCAGAAGAGAGCAACTAAAATGATGACAGGGCTGAGGCACCTCCCTTATGAGGAAAGGCTACAGTGTTTGGGGCTCTTTAGTCTAGAGAAAAGGCGCCTGAGGGGGGACATGACTGAGACGTATAAAATTATGCAGGGGATGGATAAAGTGAATAGAGGGAAGCTCTTTTCCCTCTCACACAATAACAGAACCAGGGGACATCCACTCCAATTGAGTGTTGGGAGAGTGAGAACCGACAAAAGAAAATATTTCTTTATCCAACATGTTGTTAGTTTGTGGAACTCCTTGCCACAGGATGTGGTGATGGCATCCGGCCTAGATGCCTTGAAAAGGGGATTGGACAGATTTCTGGAGGAAAAGTCCATCGCAGGTTACAAGCCATGATGGGGATGTCTAATTTCCAGGCTTAAACAGAAGGTACCTCAAATTGCCAGATGCAGGGGAAGGAGTATCAGGAGACAGGTATCTCGTTGTCTTGGGTGCTCCCAGAGGCATCTGGTGCGGCCACTGTGAGATATAGATAGCTGGACTAGATGGGCCCTTGGCCTGATCCAGCAGGGCTCTTCTTATGTTCTTATGTATGGATTGATTAACCTTCTATACAGCTGAAGCAGTACAACAGTCCCAAAGTCTCCTTCCTCCAAAGGAACAGCCGTGTTGACATTAATAACATCTTTGTTATTGTCTGTCTATCGATACTGATCCGGCCACTACTAAGAAATCAAATCAAAACACCAAAGTGGTTAAGACAAAGTCAAAGAAACACTCAAAAACACCATAAACTCCTCATGAGTAACAACCAGGCACCACCCAGTCCCTGGATAAGGATTGGGATGGCCTTGTCTGCTTTGGTTCAGCATCAGAGGAAGAGATATGTCAGGCTCCTGTTTAGTCCCCTGCCTTTAGCCAGTCCCCGGAATGGAGTCATTCAGTTCAACACTCTCTACAAGAACTCTCTCCACTGCCAAACAGCCCTCATGGAGAATGTTTCATAAAATGACATTCCCGTGAGTCATCACCTCACTCTAGGTCTACAGTATGAGAGAGAAGCCCCCTTCCTCACAAGAATTCACATAAATCCTGTCACTTGCATGAGGCATCTCTGCTGGAAACAAGAGAACCTTGCAGGGTTAGTTTGCAACTGGGAGCAACAACCTGGTTGAAAAGGACTCATTGATATTCATACTCATTCATATTGAAGCAAGCATGAAGAAGCTCAAAGCTATTGCTACAAGCAAGCTGCTGCTTGACTAACCCTTTGTTCCATCTCATCTTATATCCCCTCATCCATTCATGAGCTGGCTGAAACTTCCCACCAATCAGATGAATCCAATTAATTGGCTTCTGCTTCAAGAGCCCTCCCAGGATCTCCATAGGCACAATCTATGTATCATGAGAAGCTAGACATGGCTTTCTTCTCAGAAGACAGTCCAAGATCATAGATAAGGCTTTATAGCTGTTTGAGGCGTCTCTGCCCAGTTACCCAAACATGCTTTCTTAGTTAGCTCAAATCAAGTAATTCTAAGATTTTAAAAGTAAGAAAGCCAGGCAGATCTCTACAGGTAGGTTATTCCATAGGCGAGGGGCCACTGCTGAGAAGGCCCGATTTTTAGTTTTTCCCCGCTGTACCTCTCTTGGCGTTAGGTTCCTCAGCCGCCCGGCCTGACTGGAATGGGTAATACGGGTAGAACTGGGTGGAAGAAGGCGCTCTGCCAGGTATCGAGGGCCTAAACCATTAAGGGCTTTATATGTAATGGTTAGCACCTTGAAATCAATGCGGAAGCGGATAGGTAGCCAGTGTAAGGCAGCCAGGGTGGGGGAAATATGGTGAAATATTTTCACCCCTGTTAATAGCCTGGCCACTGTGTTCTGGACCATCTGGAGCTTCCGCATCAGTCTCAAAGGAAGCCCCACGTAAAGAGTGTTACAGTAGTCTATTCTTGAGACTACGAGTGCATGGACCAGCGTGGTGAGTGCCCCTGCGTCTAGATAGGGACACAGCTGGGCGATCCGCTGAAGATGTAAGTGGGCAGACCGAACCATGGACACTACCTGGGTCTCCATGGTAAGCGCCGGGTCAAGATGGACCCCCAGACTGCAAACCAAATTCTTTGTGGTGAGAATCACCCCCCAAAAAAGAGAGGGAGTTCCCCAAATCACTGACATCGGGGCCACCCACCCGCAGAACCTCCGTCTTGTCCGGGTTCAATCTTAGTCCATTCGACTGCATCCATTGTAGAACGGCCTCCAGGCAGCGCCCAAGGGACAAAACGGCATCCACTGCAGATGGAAAAAAGGAGATGTAGAGCTAGGTGTCATCAGCGTATTGGTGACATGAAGCTCCACATCCCCGGATGACCCCCCCTCCCTCAATGGCCTCATATAGATGTTAAACAGCATTGGGGAGATGATCGAACCCTGTGGGACCCCACAATTGAGGGACCATGGGGCCAATACATTCTCCCCAAGCTGAACTCTCTGGGGACGGCTCTCCAAGAAGGACCAGAGCCAAGCAAGAGCAAGGCCACCAGTCCCCAACTCGGAGAGCCTCCCCAGGAGGATACCGTGGTCGACGGTATCAAAGGCAGCTGAGATATCAAGGAGGACGAGCAAGGACATTTTGCCCCTGTCGGCCTCCCTAAGTAGGTCATCCAGCAGGGCAACCAATGCCATTTCCATGCCGTGGCGCGGCCTGAAGCCCGACTTCACAAAGAGAGACTTCATAAAGTGTATGGCACCAGTCACTGCCTACCTGAGGCTTCATGACATAACAGTCTTCCTGTACATGTATGTCTAGTTGATCTTAGCAAACTCAAGATTCCAGGTGGAGTGAGACATCACATTCACTTTGCATCTCTTGGAGGATCTCAGTCTCAGAATGAACCTAAAGAAATCACCTGTAAAACCACGTCAGAGTATCTATTACATTGATGCTCTTCTGAATTGCAAAACCACAAAACCTACCTCAAGAAAGAATACAGGAACTCATAAATTTACTAAAGGAATTTTAGCCAAATGGCAAAGTGACAGCATACGTGGCCCAGAGATTGCTAGGGCTGAGAACGACAAAGCACAACAATGTTTGTCATTCCTCATGCATGGTTAAAAATGAGGTTTCTTTGGGCCTGGTACTTGGCCAGGCTTGGTTTGTGACCTTGAATCTGATGGCTCAGGATACTCTCCAGCTGCCCATGATTCCTCACTTTCTTTCACAAAATGAAGGCTCAATCCATCATCTGGATTTAGCAAGGCTGAGGTTGACAGTGTGGAGAATTCCCCAGCATTATTAAGAATAATGAACGAGTCTAGGTAGTCCTCTACTACACAGAGTTACGAATATAAATGGCACAGGTTTTCCTCCTTCACCTCATCTATAGGCAAACCTGTCTCCCCTCCTTCCCTACATATGGTGCTTCGCTTCTTATTATACCTCCAAGAGAGTGGTTTCTCCCATTCTTCCATAAAAGTTGATTTGTCTGCAGTAGTAGCAAGACAACCTCCATGCTCCAGTGCCTCTAGTTTTTTTAAGGGTTGCAACTGTAAAGAGGTTCCTCAAAGGCCTACAGCACATCTTCCCCAATATTAAACACATAGTCCCACAGTGGTCAGTTTCTTTGGTTCTCAACCAATTAATGAGGCCTTCCTTTGAGCCTGTGGCAACAATGGATTTGAGACTACTTACATATAAAACAGAGGGACGTGGTGGCGAGAGGGACGTGGTGGCGCTGCGGGTTAAACCGCAGAAGCCTCTGTGCTGCAAGGTCAGAAGACCAACAGTTGTAAGATCGAATCCACGCAACGGAGTGAGCTCCCGTCGCTTGTCCCAGCTCCTGCCAACCTAGCAGTTCGAAAGCATGCAAATGCGAGTAGATAAATAGGTACCACCTCGGTGGGAAGGTAACAGTGTTCCGTGTCTAGTCGCGCTGGCCACATGACCACGGAAACTGTCTTCAGACAAACGCTGGCTCTACGGCTTGGAGACGGGGATGAGCACCGTGCCCTAGAGTCGGACATGACTGGACTAAATGTCAAGGGGAACCTTTACCTTACCTTACATATAAAACTGTATTTCTCCTTTCTGTTACATCAGCACATCGGGCAAGTGAGTTGTGCACCCTCAGAAATGAACCCCTTTCTTACAATTCTCCAAGGATAAAGTTACAATTTTTCCTGATGTATCCTTTCTAAGATTCTCTCTCATTTCCACCTCAGTCAGCTGCTTGTTCTCCCAACTTTCTTTCCATCTTCTACCTCAGACCTAGAGAGAACACTACATACTCTAGATGTTCACTGAGCCCTTGCATTTTATATTTCAAGGACTAAGCATATACACAAAACTAGCAGAATATTTGTCAGTTACCAGAAATCAAGAATGGGGACCCAAATAATGCCCCAACATCTGTAAAAAGTGGATTGTCAACACGATCACGTTGTGCTACCAGATAGGAAAGAAACCTATCCCAGGATTCCTAAAGTGTCATTCAACCAGGACTGTCACTGCCTCAATAAGTCTTTGTTAAAGAGATCCAGCTGAAGGACATCTGTAGGGTTGCAATATTGTCCCAGCCCTCAATGTTTATCAGACATGGATGTCAGGATGAAACCTGATGCTGCATTTGGCAAGTCTTTTCTGTCTGAGCATGAGCTTGTTAGTCACCCATATGTGTGATTCACAGAGACCATGAAGAAGAAAAAGAAGTTACTTACCTGTAATTGTGGTTCTTCAAGTAATCATCTGTGAATTCACACAATCCACTCATCCTCCCCTTAGTTTGCCATGCCACTAAATTGTTTTATATACAGCAGCAGCCTGGGGAACTGTGGGGTGGAGACAAGGCACAGAGTCACCTGTGGTAGGAGGGGCTATTCTAATGGCTCTATGTTTAAGCTCTAGAATGTTCTGAGGAGTTCCCGTGCAGGTGCAGAAACAATCTATAATGTGTGAATTCACGGATGATCACTTGAGGAACCACAGTTACAGATAAGTAATCTATTCATACCACATGATTTGTGCTGGAGTTGACTATGTGATATATACTTAGCTGTGAATAAGCCCAGTTTTTCATGAAAGGAATATATCTATACGTTGTAATTGGAAATAAGTTAGGAGAAAGGCAGGCATGTCACTTTTAATGTAAACATGTAATGTGTCTTAAATTGCACTCAAAACCTAGAGAGCATTTTGTACATTTCCTTTGCCCCATGGCCTGGTCTCAAATTTCTCTTAGCAGTCTGTTGATATATTTATAACCCTAATGCATAGTATTACTATTAATTGGATGTTCATCCATATGAAAACAAAAGGATGGGGAGTAAACTCTCTTGAACTGATCTCTGCAGCAATGAATTCCACAAAAATGGAGGATTTAGTTATTGAGCAAACATTTGGAATTTACATGTATTCTGTTTCCAGATAGCCACTTCCTATTGAAACAGGTTTGAACAATGGGTTGATCTTATTCCTCGTTTTTGTTTCCTTTATAAAGTTAAAATTATTTCTGTTTATGTATAATATGCGAGTCTATGTAAGAAAAGTATTATAAGGGTATTTATAACTTTCTGAGTACATGCTACTCTGAGATCCATTTACTTCACAAGTCTTGCGAAGAAAATTGGCCATTTTCAGATTGTTTCTTGCTTAGAAAAATGGCAGACACTGTTTCCGCCCAGTTGCCATCTTCATGACATTGACAAATTAAACAATGCTTGTTTTAATCTTAGACACGAATAAGCTGGTACAATGGAACACTGTGTTCAACACATGCTGTCACTATGGAAATAGTGGTTAATGTTTCTAGAAGCTCTCTTTGAAAGGAGAAAAATGTTGCATAGCATTTGGGGGCAGCTGTTCGAAAACTATAGGCGTCTCTAAAATGCTTACTTACATAATGTAATGCCATTCTTACAAAAACTTCAACTATCAACGAAAGAAAAAAAAATTCTTATTTAAATAATATGCCATACAAGTGGAGTGATTTAATAGATAATGGCAAACGGGCCATTATTTTATTTTCAGGATTATTTACTTTATTTTCACCATGATCTAGATATTGTTTCCAGCTCCAAAATGGTTTAGACCAGTATTCTCCCAGCTGGTGTTCACCATACAGTATATGTTATCCTACAGCTACCCAAATCTCTGCCTATTGACTGTGCTTGCAGCCATTAGGGCAGAGATGGGTAATGTCTAAGGGTTGAACATTTCTCTCCTCCCAAGACCTTAAAGGGCCATGCATTTGTCTGATATTAAAACACATCAAAACACCCCAGGGAAAAAGGAACCTGAAATATGAATCACACCTTGTGAATCATCTGGGGGATGCAATTTGCACTGTACATTAAATTTCACACCTTCCAGGATTTAATTTAGGCTATAAGAGAGTATTATAGAAAAGGCATAGTTGTCTGATTGGAGTTGTCAACTGGAATACTCAATACTGTAATATTTTGATGGACAGACCACTTATAAAACATATAAATATGTTTCAGTAATAAGCTTTATAATTCTTGATTGGTACAAATTGCTTTATTGATCATCCATGTCATGGAGTTGAAGCAGTATGGGATATGTAGTCAGAGAAATGTAAGATGGAGTCAGACAGGTTCTGTGTGAAGATGATCTGAGAGACATTGGAATGTGTTTTTCTAAGTGCTATGAGAGTGTTTTTCTGAAGATCGGTACAATGTGGTTCGAGATAAAGCTGAAGGCTGAACAAAGGAGTCTGTGGAAGACTCAACATTCCGAGCTAATTGGAGCAGAGATAAAACACCTGGACTTTCATAGGAATTGAGGGTGGAGGAAGGTGTTACAGCCCCTCGAGGCTAATTGGTTAACAGCCATGAAGTGTCAAGAAGAAGGGAGGAGTTAGAGAATGCAGAAAATGGACGATGGGTTATGTGGAAGAAGTTTGGAAGTTCTATTCCATGATGATGGGAGAGAAAAAGAACTTGATGGTTTGAGTATGTGGCTTGAAGGAGAAAGAATGTAAGTGGAGAGAAAGAAGGAGGTGGGGCTAGCCCACCTTAGCCCAGCTTAGTAGTGTTTTTTTAATTTTAATGGGGATTAGTTATTTTATTTAACTGTAATGATTTTTGAATATGTTCTTTATGCTAAAGCTTGAGCAATATAAACTGATTCTATGAAACTCTATTTTTCTAATAAAAATTAATTATAAAAATTCTTAATAAAGGACTGGTCTCTTGAACAGCAGGGTCTGGCTAAATGCAGGAGGTGGAGAGGGCCACAAACTAGCTATCTTTAAGAGTCCTACCTAACTGAGCTGTTGTGAGTTCTAAGGAATCACAAAGCCCATGTGTCTGTACTTGCAAAGTACTGGGTAAAAGTAAAGTGTTCTTTTAAGGTCAGACTTGTTCAAGGGGCTTACGCTACGCACTGCTGAGGTCTTGGGACTTGCCTCAGCGCAAAGGTGGTAGGTAAATGGCCTGTGGAACTCTCTGACCGAGTGCTAAGCGCTCCTTATGGAGGCTTGGGCACCACAATCCATAGTGCTAATTCTTCATAAGGAAGTCGTAAAGTACTAAACTCAGATAAATTATAATAACACACAGGCATCCTTCAGTCTCAAGAGACTATGGTAACGTGCTCTGTATGGAGGACTTCGATGCTGTATGTGAAGCTGGAGTGTCCTCTCCAGAGCACGAAGCCTGGGTAAAATAATATGGAGGATAGGCTGTTACCCAAGCAGCATACCCCCCCTCTTCACGTCGCTGAAATAGTCCAATGGAAAGGCAAGAGCCAATACAACTGGTTCCAGCGATGTCGCAGGAGTTGCCAGAACGACACGAACTGCCTCTGGGACTCCGGCTCCGGATTTTGCCTCGAGGTTAACTCCTGAAGCCTTTTCCATCAGTGGATATAGCCACAAGGCAGTGGAGGTTTGGAATCGGAGTTTTCCTTCTCCTAGATGGGCTGCCTCCCCAGGCTAACGAGCCCCACCTACCCGGGCTGCTCCCTCACCTCATGGATGATGGCGGCGCCTCCTCCTTCTCCTCACGGCATGGGGGTTTGAGATCAGAGTTTTCCTTCTCCTAGATGGGCTGCCTTCCCAGGCTGATGAGCCCCACCTACCCGGTGGGTAGTTCAATTCTTAAGATGCTTGATTAGAAACCCTTTCATTCCATGGAACTTCCTCAAGAATAAATGTGTTTATAAACATATAGGGTTCTAATCTAGTGTGTCACTATAGTTCTGTTTATCATTTAGATTTGCAGAGGAAGGAAGGAAGGAAGGAAGGAAGGAAGGAAGGAAGGAAGGAAGGAAGGAAGGAAGGAAGAGAAAAGAAAAAAGAAAAGAAAAGAAAATTTGACAGGACTAATTTCCATCAAATTGTTCCTTATACTACAGCCATGTTAGAGCTGAAAAGAACATTTGCATTGAATATTCAGACTAGAGCACAATCCAGTAAGATATTCTTCTGTGTCAGGGGCTGGTTATGTGAAAGGCAAATGTACTCTTCAGCAATGAGGGAAAGACAAGCTCATCTTTTGCATTACAAGTGACATGTTTCTCCATAATTCGGGGGATTACCACACCCAGAATCCCCCATCTGACAGTTCTGATCATTGTAGGCTGAGAAAGAAACTTTTCAGGCTTTCTAGTTTGTGAAATTAAAGGCACCATACAGTTGGCAATATTATCCACCTGGTGAAAAACTTTTCATTTCCTTCCCAGTCTTTGGTCATGATCTCCAGTTATGGCACCTCACCAAAATAGAAAACATGGCAGCAGTTTTTTCCCCTTGTAGCCTGGTGACATGATGAAATAATAAGGGTGAATATGATGTTACTGGGGTCCTCTTTCTGTTGAGTTGAAAACAAGCTCACTGAAAGGAATAAAAATGTATGGGAGCTCCTATACACTTCAGGAAAGTGAGTATTTACTGCCAGGTTCAAATGCCTCTTAGAATAATAGATTCCTTTTCCTTGCATCTGAAAGATGCTGTATTTCACAGCTTTTCTTTAATGGAATCTTAGGGCCAAACTATAAATTATAAATAGCAAAATCATTATAAGTTGAAAGCAATTAGTATTCCAGTGTCATGGTTCTGGCAGACCTTTGTGACTGAGCAATCACTCTTACAAACAAAGCCTCCTGAAGACCAATCACAAAACAAGGCAAAGTGAATTTGCAAACTGCAAGAGGTATGAAAAGCTCTTGCTGTCACAATCAGACATACTCAGCCCTGACGGAATTTCCCCTGCTTAATGATGGGCTATTTGCAAAGTATGAGTTGCAGTCCTAACAGGCAGGAGAGACAGAAGAGAAAGCACCCCTGTTTTGGAGGCTCCAGTACATCCTGCAGGCTTCTTCTGAAAGTGTTGTTGGAACAAATTATTTGCTCTATTACCCCTCTAGAGAACATCCTCCACTGCCTCATACCACAAATGCTCTTTTTTTGCTCTTCTCCAAGAATTTGGGTTTAAAACCTGACTGACAGGGTCCACTGTAGAAACATCTCCAGTGTCTAAGAGGAGCATGGATGATGGATCTGATGTTGTTAAGTGTTCATTGTTGAAGACTTCAGAGGAGGCAATTGCCCCTTTTGATAGTTCCCCCGGAGTGCAGAATTGCAGACTTAATTGTCTTCTGTACATGTCTTTATGTTTCTGTTATGCTAATTAACATATGATTGCTTTGTCCCATTGGATCTTAATATTGGTGCAAAGGTTTCCATAACTGTTGCATAGACTTTCTGCAGTTCTAGGGTTTTAGCTCAGTCACTCAGCAATTCTAAAACCATTTTATGCAAGTTATCACAGGCTGCTATATTAAAATGTTTATTTGAAGTTATAAATTTTTCTAGAAACCATTGCATCATACTATGATATTTTGATTATATTAACAACATCATTCAATTCCTTTCTAGTTACAGAACAGAAATAAGTAATGCATAATGGTTCATTACTTAGAAGTTTTTTTTTAAGCTGTCTGGATTATTGTTCCATATCCTTTTCTTCACATATTTTTAATTGCTTTCATTATTATATTTCTTTCCCTAAATTTCATAATGTGTACCAATTCCCATTAGTTTTATATGCCAATTATACAAACGAAGTCTCTTTTCTTAAAAGATTTATGTAACTCATATAACACTTTACTGGCTTTTTTCTAAAGTCTGGCTCAAGCCTGTTTCAACACATATTTTGAATAGGAACCAAGAATGGTTTCAGAACCTGAATTTAATTTTTAATGCCTTCCCTAATCTTTAATGCCTGTTACAACATTTTTAATGTTACCAGTATAGCACCAATACACTTGTGTAGCTCTTCATATTCCCAGACTTAAGTGCTAATGCGACAGTTAAATCTTAAGATTTAACTGTTGACTGACTAATTATACATTAATTTCTTGGCCCAGATGTATATACTTTTATTCTTACTAGTTAAACTTAAATCTTGGCTTTGTTCTTCAAACAAGAAAGCAACCATATTTTATTATTTGAGTCTTCAAAATTTGGTTTATGAATGTGAGATATTGTGCTTCTGTAGCCATGATTCAAACATCCAGAAAATAACCCAATATTGCTGCACAACATCATGCCCATGTTGCCGGCAGCAAAAAAGGATACCAAGCTTTACCTAGCAAAGGACAGCGTGAATGTTGACAACAGCAGTGACAGCAGTCAAGATGATCTACACTACTAAGATGGTCTGCTCACTACCGTTCACATTTGCTGAAAAACAGCCCTGACAATTGCTTTGTATTTGAGTGAGAAGTGGTTAACTGATGAAAAAAAGGAGTCAGCTTCTGTAGTCTATGCTTTATGGACTACAGCAAAGCTGTTGACTGTGCGGATAATGAAGAACAATGGGTTGTGTCGAAAGAAACAGGTGTGCCTCAGCACTTGATTGTCCTGATGCATAACTTGTATTGTGGACAAGAAGCTACCATTAGGACAGAATATGGAGAAACAGAATGGTTTCCTACAGGTAAAGGTGTCAGACAAGAGTGCACTTTAACCCCTTATCTATTCAATCTGTATGCATAACATATCATTTGGATAGCCAGACTAGATTCAGATAAAGGAAGAGTGAAAATTGGTGGGAAAAACATCAATAATTTAAGATATGCAGATGACACCATTTTACTAGCAGAAAGCAGCAATGACTGGAAATAACTTTTAGTAAAAGTGAAAGAAGAGAGTGCCAAAGCGGGACTGCAGTTAAACATGAAGAAGATGAAAACCAAGAGTACAGAAGAATTCCACAACTTTAATGTTGACAATTAAGAAATTGAAATAGCAAAGGATTTTGTATACCTTGGTTTAATCATCAATCCAAATGGAGATTACAGCCAAGAAATCAGAAGAAGACTGAGACTTAGAAGGGCAGCAATAAAGGAATTAGAAAAGATAATAAAGTGTAAGGATGTGTCACTGGAGACCAGGACCAAGATCATCCACACGCTTGTATTTCCGATCATCATTTATGGGTGTTAAAACTGGGCAGTAAGGAAAGCTGATAGTTCTCCTTTTATGGTTCACTGTAAAGCCAGTGGGCTGTTTAAAGTGTTGCACAGCATTAGGGAAAAGGGACACTTTCCCAACATTCTCCATAACATACAAACACGCATACTGTAGAAAATATTTCCTACATCATCTTTCCCATAATAATGGTTACTTGTCCAAATCCATTAAAAGTCTGCTTAAAAAGGAAGGTTTTTGCCTATTGTTGAAAGGACAAGAAGGAGTGGGCTAACCTGGCCTTCTGGGGAGGTATTCTTCCTTCTCTCACATTTTCACTGATTGAGTCTGAATATAATCCACCCCTGGTAGCTGAAATTCTGAATAATGCTCCATGCATCTGATGAAATAGGCTACTGTGCACAAAAGCTCATGCTATAATAAACTTGCTTATCTTTAGGTTGCCATAGGACTCTTTCATTTTTTAAAAAAAATTCCTTTTTTAAAAAATTAGTTATTTTGCTGCAATCTTCAACAGAGAGAGCTACTTCTTTGGAATTTGTTTTTAAAGCTAGCTTTTTTAAAAAGTAGCTCTGAAATTGGTGGAAAAAAGGCTCCGGGGTTACAAGAGCAATGGGAAGATTGTGTCAGAGAAGAAGAATATATAATTTGGTGCAATAAAATAGTGAAGTTTCAGACTTTTTGTCACAAAGAAGAAACTCCAAGTGTCATAGCCAGGAAGCTACTGGCCACACTTTTCACTTGCCACCAATTTCTACATTCTTCCATTCCTAAACTGACAACATGAAGAAGGAAGCCAGAATCTGATGCACAAGGGGGTAATAAATAAAGCACAAAGGCTCCCATCCTGCAGGCACTTAACTGTTAATTCAACATAAGTGAGTTGAATAATGTTAATGGTGTGTACGCCATGAATAATTACACAATTATCTGCTATAGTAAAGGCTCAGAGAAGAGCAGTTGCAGAAATCTCACCTGCTGATAATATTTATGGCTTTCTCTGCACCATCGGAACACTGGCGGGGGTGCCCCGCAACCGTGCGCGCCGGCTTCAGAGCACTTTGGAGGCTTTTCCTGCACCATCAGAGGACTGGCGGGGGACCCCCAAAGCCGGCGAGGGGCGCTTGCAGAGGCTAGCCCAGCACCCCCACGAGTCCTCTAATGGTGCAGGAAAAGCCTCCAAAGTGCTCTGAAGCCGGCGGGCGCGGTTGCGGGGCACCCCCGCCAGTGTTCCGATGGTGCAGAGAAAGCCATCGGAACACTGGCGGGGGTGCCCCGCAACCGCGCGCGCCTGCTTCAGAGCACTTCGGAGGCTTTTCCTGCACCATCTGAGGACTCGCGGTGGTGCTGGGCTAGCCTCTGCAAGCGCCCCTCGCCGGCTTTGGGGGTCCCCCGGGGCTTACCTTGCACCATCCCAGGACTCGCGGGGCTCCCTCCGCGCGGCCATGGGCGTTTGCAGAGGTTTTCCCGGCACCATTTTTGAAGTTCCCGCCCTTTCCCCCTGCCTTCAGCAAGCCTCGGAAGGTAAAAAGGCTTTCTTTTTTTTTCTTTTTAACTTTCCGAGGCTTGCCGAAGGCAGGGGGAAAGGGCGGGAACTTCAAAAATGGTGCCGGGAAAACCTCTGCAAACGCCCATGGCCGCGCGGAGGGAGCCCCGCGAGTCCTGGGATGGTGCAAGGTAAGCCCCGGGGGACCCCCAAAGCCGGCGAGGGGCACTTGCAGAGGCTAGCCCAGCACCATTTTTGAAGATCGGGCCCTTTCTCCTTGCCTTCGGTAAGGCTCAGAACGGAAAAAGGCTTTCTTTTTTTCTTCCCTTTTTCCGTTCGGAGCCTTACCGAAGGCAAGGGGAAAGGGTATATAACAAACTCTATATTTTGACTGGAAATGTTGGGGGGTCATCTTATACGCCCAGTCGTCTTATACGCCGGCAAATACGGTAATGTCTTATGGTCAGGGTTCGTCCAGATCTTGTCACAGGAAATAAAATCCCAATTAAAAGCAAGATGCTGTTTAATCACAGATGATGTATGGAGGAATTTCCATCAGTCTCTGTGCCATCATGAGGTAAGGACATTTCAGCACAAATGTTTACAGATGTAGAGTTGCCAGGCACCAGGGCACCAGCCTGAACCTTCAGAGAACTGCTTTTCTTCTCTGCTTCTCCAGCCAAAGAAATGCCTGGATGCCCTTCTCTTCCCCGCTTTCAAACAGCACTGGAATTCCCTGGCTCAGTGTGGCTGTACTTACACATATATTGCACACATCATTAGGAGGTAATACAGGAAATCCAAATGCTGTGCAATAATATTTCTTTAAGAGGGAGCTCACATATTGCATAATAATATTTATTTAGGTGAAATGCAGGAAGCCCATATTGCCCCCATACACACACATAGGCAAAAATATTGGCCAAAATTCTGTTGCTTAGCATAGTAAATTGCAGTAGAGTAGGTCAACTGAATCAATGGGGATTTGGCAAGTCAGCTCTTCCATACGTTCCATTGATTCAAATGTACCTACTTTCAACTGTGACCTACAAAAGTGTTGACTCACCAAATCCCCTTTGAGCCAATGGGCCTAGTGTGGTGATTTATTACACTAAGCAACAGGATTGCCATTATTTTGTAATTGGTATTAAAATGTCCTCTTCCTCTAACATCACAAGGCACTTGCCCCCTGGTCTCAGGTTTTTGGACCTAAACTCCCAGAGAAGCGGCTGACCAGGCAACAATAAAGAAGTGTTTTCTAGACCTGCCCCCTCCCAAAGCTCTAGTGTAGATGTGGGGAATGTGAGGCCCTCTGACGATGCTTGAATGCGATTTTGATCTCTAGCTACCATAGCCAATCCTATGGTATAACGGGAGTGGTACGCCACTTGTTCCCTGGTCCTTCTGTATGGTAAGTTAGAGCTGTATCTCCTAGGTATCTGTGAAGGAAAGGAGGCTAGTGTGCCGTCCCAGCAAGGAGAGAAACCCAAAGAGACGTGTGCGTGTGCAGAAGGGGTGCTGGTAGAAATAGAAGGGGACGAAGAGAAGAGGGAAAACACACTAGAGGTGTGTCTAGCCGAGGACAAAGGGGAGGAGCTAGACCTCATAGTGTGGGAGGAGGTTATAAAAGGAGAGGAGGAAACGCGGGAATTTCAGGTGGTGACGGGGAAGAGAAAAGGAGAAACGAGAGATTGCGCGGTCCAGACGGAGGATGTAGGAGGCTACTCCGATAAGGTGGGAACACTGATCAAAGAGTTTCCCAATCTGAAGACTGGAGGAGGGTTGCTACCTGACCCAGAGGTGTTCGTGGAGAATAGGCGAAAAGTGAAGCCATTGGAATGGACGGTGGTGGTTTACCCGCGCAATCAAGATGGGGGGAGGAAGGTTATTCGCCCTACACCTTCCTTCAATCAACCTCCCAGGGAAGGGGATTGGGCCAGGCACCCTTGTTGCGGGACGGTGTGTGCAGTGAGGAGTACCCCTATTCGGGCGATGACGGACCGGGAGCGTTTTGGCCCGGCCCCGATGTGAGAAGCAATATTTGTACCCCAGAGGTGAATGTAAAAAGTTATAAGATGTTGTCGGAGTTGAGTTGTTTGGACCCATTTGAAACAGTTGAGAATGAAGTTGAAAGGAATAAAAAGGAAACTGTTCAAATTTCGAAACCGCCTCTGACTCTTATTCCCGCCAAGATGAGGGAACCGCCAGTATTTTCGGAAGAACCGGATCACAGTGGCGCCCAACGTGGGGCGGTCCCTCGCGCGGGAAAGGAGGAAATTTCAAAACTTCAAAGAGTCATAGAGAGGCAGGAGAAGTTAATAGAGAATTTAGCAGAACAACAAACGTTGCTTACTAAAAGGATTATGAAACAGGAGGCGGAAGGCGAGAAGACACATAAAGGCTTTGGGTGGAATAGAGGAGGATTGGTGGCAGGACCAGCCCCCATTCGGGTGCAGAAAATGAGCTCCACCGACGACCCAGAGGCTTACTTACACACGTTTGAGAGAGTGGCGGTGGCAGCGGATTGGCCAAAAGAGCAGTGGACTTTGATTCTGATTCCTTGCCTGACGGGGTTGTTACAGGAGGTAATAGACACCCTGAGCCCGGAAGAGGCGGCTCAGTATGAAGTAGTCAAGGCGGCGATCCTTCGAACTCTAAATCTAACAGAGGAGGCGTATAGGAAGCGATTTAGAGATTTGCGGTGGAAGGTTGGGGTACATCCACGGACGCTAGCTCAGAGGATGCGAGCGAACTTGGTGCGGTGGCTGAAGCCAGAGGAAAAAACTAAGGAGCAACTTCTGGATTTATTGATCCTAGAACAATTGGTTAACACGTTAGGCACAAGCATAAAAAGCTGGGTGCAGAAGAATAACCCGAAGACGTTGGAGGAGGCGCTCCGCCTAGTGGAAGACTACAATATGGCAGAGGAAGTCGGCAAAGAGAACTCCACCCCGTGGGGGGAGCGAGGGAAAACACGTGAAAAGACACAGACGCCAGTTCCCGGGTTTAGTTCGCGACGTGCAGCCGACATGAGCGGAGGAGCGAAACCACGCGGGCGCCCTTTCGAGCCAATGGCCCCGAAACCGGTGCGGCCAATTACTGTAGACCAGCGAATATATGCACCGGGCACGGGCTGGAGAGAGGGCAAGGATGGACGGCCTATATGTTTTGATTGTGGAATTACAGGACACGTAAGAAGAGATTGCCCGGGAACGGACTGCTCCTGGGTGGGACAGTCGGTCGTTACGCCCACAAAGACAGAGCTTGAACGAGAGGGATGGGAGGTGGATGCGTGGGTCAATGGGGAAAAGAAGCGCGCGTTAATAGATACTGGGTGTGGCAAGACCTTAGTGCGAGACTTAAAGGGAGAAGAGAGGGAGGAAGGTTTGATGGTGAAATGCATACATGGCGATGTGAAAGCTTACCAAACAACGTGGGCGAATGTGAAAGTAGGGGATGAGACGCGGAGAATGAAAGTAGGAGTGGTACCGGGACTAACACGTGAAATGTTGCTGGGGAGAGATTGGGTAGGGACCCGTCTTGTGTCAGGTCCTAAGGAGGGCTTACAAGGAGATTGCGTTGGGACTGAGGACGAGACTGATTTTTTGCAGGAAGCGTCGCGAGAACAGACAAGGGTGTGGCAGCAAGACGACCCAACCCTCCAGGAACACCTGCGAGAAGCTCATCAGGCAGGAACCCTAGTAAGGGGACAGAAGGGGATGGAAATGTGTGAAGGATTGTTGTATTGGGTTGATGTTGAGGGTGGGAGACACTTGGTGGTGCCACAAAAATGGAGGAGCAGTATTCTAAAGTTGGCCCATGATATCCCTATGGCGGGGCATCTAGCAGAAGAAAAGATGAAGGCACGGGTGAAGCAGAGGTTTTGGTGGCCGGGGGTGGACAAAGATATTGAGAATTATTGTCGGTCATGTCCAGAGTGCCAGAAGACGCAAGTGAGGCCAAGGCCAGGGGCCGAACTCATTCCCATGCCCCTAGTAGATTACCCTTTCCAAAGAGTGGGCATAGATATAGTAGGGCCTTTGTTGCGATCTGCGGGAGGTCATACACATATTTTGGTTATTATAGATTATGCCACTCGCTATCCAGAGGCTATCCCCTTGAGGTCCACCACGGCTAAAGTGTTGGCCAGAGAGTTGATGCAAGTGTTTTCGCGTCTAGGATTTCCTAAGGAAGTCCTGACAGACCAAGGTACAAACTTCATGAGCCAGACGTTCAAAGAGATGTGGAGGTTATTGGAAGTAAAACCAGTCCATACAGCAGTTTATCACCCTCAGACTAATGGACTGGTGGAACGTTTCAACAAGACATTAAAGGGCATGCTACGTAAATTGGTGATGGAGAGACCCAGAAGGTGGCATGTGTTGGTAGCACCTTTAATGTTTGCAATTCGTGAGGTACCCCAGGCGTCAACAGGTTTTTCGCCCTTTGAAATGATGTATGGGTGGAACCCCAGAGGGATCCTAGATTTAGTGAAAGAGAAGTGGGAGAGCGGGAAGGATGAGGCCCAAATAACAGTGCGATATGTTATGGAGATGAGAGAACATCTGAGGAAGGTAGCGGGGTTGGCTAGGGAAAATCTAGCGAAGGTACAACAAGGACAGAAGAGGAGGTACGATGCTAAGGTAAAGCCTAGGCACTTTGGTCAGGGGCAGAAGATGTTACTACTCATGCCCGCTGAGAGTGCGAAATTGTTTGCTAAGTGGCAGGGGCCATATGAGGTGTGCTCAGGAAAGTGGGACCAGTGGACTACGAGATCTCAATGCCTGATAAGACTAAGAAGAAAGGGATTTTCCATGTGAATTTGTTGAAGGAGTGGAAGGAAAGGGAAGCATTGTGGGGCGAGATCAGTGAGGATAGTTTTGGCCCAGAAGCTAAGGCTTGTTTGCAGAAAGACCATAAGATAGATATTGGTGAAGATTTGGCAGAATACCAACGGGAACAATTGAGGGAGTTAGAGCGAGAATTCCAAAAGGTGTTCTCAGGGTTACCAGGGCATACAACCCTGATCGAACATCCAATAAAGACCCTACCCCAAGTAGTAGTGCGATCAGGAGGACGAAACTGGCCTCATCACCTGAAAGAAACTATTAACAAGGAAGTGGAAGAGATGTTAGAACTGGGAGTAATAGAACCATCACGCAGCCCCTGGCGGAGTTACCCTGTGGTGGTGCCAAAGGCGGACGGCAAAGTCCGGTTGTGTATAGACTTCAGGAGATTGAATGAAGTTTCTAAGTTTGATGCATATCCCATGCCAAAAATAGAGGATTTACTTGAGAGGTTAGGACAGGCAGAGTACCTGACCTCGTTAGACCTCACGAAGGGCTATTGGCAAATTCCATTAAGAGATGGGGATAAAGAGAAGACAGCTTTTGTCACCCCAAAGGGGTTGTATCATTTCTTGAGAATGCCGTTCGGGCTACATGGCGCAGCGGCCACTTTCCAACGATTAATGGATAAAGTCTTAGAACCCGTGAAAGAGTTTGCAGGGGCCTACATTGATGCCATCTTGGTTTATAGCAATAGTTGGGAGGAGCACTTATGCCATCTACAGAAAGTGTTAAAAGAATTGGAGAAAGCAGGATTGAAAGTAAACCCATCAAAGTGTAAGATAGCTAGGAAAGGGGTAAAATTCCTAGGATTCCAGGTGGAGCAAGGGAAGATCCAACCGGTGTCGGATAAAATTGACAAAGTATCCGCTTGGTCCATACCTAGGACAAAGAAGGAAGTACAACAATTTCTAGGTTTAGCAGGATATTATCGACAGTTTGTACCTAACTTTGCAGAAGTAGCAGCACCCTTAACTGATCTAACTAGAAAGAAGAAGAAGAATAGAGTGACTTGGGGGAAGCAGGAGCAGCGAGCTTTTGAGAGGCTAAAAGAAACCCTGGTGGAACTACCCACACGGTACGCCCCTGACTTCAACTTACCATTTATAGTACAGACGGATGCGTCAGACAGGGGAATAGGTGCGGTATTGTCCCAACAGAGAGGAAACACTGAGTATCCAGTGATGTACCTAAGTAAAAAGTTGAGTACGCGGGAACAGAAGTATGCTACGATCGAGAAAGAAGCGCTAGCTGCTAAGTGGGCTATACAGGCGCTTCGGTATTATCTATTAGGGGCGCCCTTCACTCTAGTCACAGACCATGCTCCCTTGCAGTGGTTGAATCGCATGAAAGAAACCAACCCAAGATTGACACGTTGGTATCTGAGCTTACAACCATATACCTTTAAAGTACAATATAAGAAGGGAAGCGCCCATGCTAATGCAGATTATTTTTCCCGACAGGGAAACAGGGATACGGAGACAGAAGAGAGGACGGCCCACTCGTCGGGGGGGGGGCGTGTGAAGGAAAGGAGGCTAGTGTGCCGTCCCAGCAAGGAGAGAAACCCAAAGAGACGTGTGCGTGTGCAGTAGGGGTGCTGGTAGAAATAGAAGGGGACGAAGAGAAGAGGGAAAACACACTAGAGGTGTGTCTAGCCGAGGACAAAGGGGAGGAGCTAGACCTCATAGTGTGGGAGGAGGTTATAAAAGGAGAGGAGGAAACGCGGGAATTTCAGGTGGTGACGGGGAAGAGAAAAGGAGAAACGAGAGATTGCGCGGTCCAGACGGAGGATGTAGGAGGCTACTCCGATAAGGTGGGAACACTGATCAAAGAGTTTCCCAATCTGAAGACTGGAGGAGGGTTGCTACCTGACCCAGAGGTGTTCGTGGAGAATAGGCGAAAAGTGAAGCCATTGGAATGGACGGTGGTGGTTTACCCGCGCAATCAAGATGGGGGGAGGAAGGTTATTCGCCCTACACCTTCCTTCAATCAACCTCCCAGGGAAGGGGATTGGGCCAGGCACCCTTGTTGCGGGACGGTGTGTGCAGTGAGGAGTACCCCTATTCGGGCGATGACGGACCGGGAGCGTTTTGGCCCGGCCCCGATGTGAGAAGCAATATTTGTACCCCAGAGGTGAATGTAAAAAGTTATAAGATGTTGTCGGAGTTGAGTTGTTTGGACCCATTTGAAACAGTTGAGAATGAAGTTGAAAGGAATAAAAAGGAAACTGTTCAAATTTCGAAACCGCCTCTGACTCTTATTCCCGCCAAGATGAGGGAACCGCCAGTATTTTCGGAAGAACCGGATCACAGTATCTGCTTATATAAAGAAGGAGGGTGGCATAAATTCTTTGCTATCTCCCTTTTCTTGTTTGCTGATAGCTACTCTGCCCAGTAGGTGGAGAAAATGGTGGCCAAAATCTTATTGGTGATTTTATGCTGTGATTCACATCAGCAAATTATGACTAATTAATGAAGTGCTGGTTGGATTCCATGTTATCTACCTGTCCACGCAACAGAAATACAACCAATTCGTCGCAATGTGCCACCCTGATTTATGCAATTTCACATGCATGCAATACAATATGTTTATTGCTCAATCAAAAATCATTGCATCATAATATTAAAAATGCACAAAACTGTAACACAAATCTATGAGATTTAATGTGCCTGCTAACTGCTGATAGAACTCTGAATGTTTTTTAAAATTACTATCAATAAACCTGGAAGCAACAGAAGCAGAACTGCAAGTACAGCCAGAATAACACAGAACATAAGAATTTTTTTGCCGGCACTTATTTTAAAATAAAATAAAATATAAGCATAAGTAGTTTCAGGTTTTAAATCCCTAGTATAACGACAAGAATAAAATGGAGTTTGCTTGTGCTGCCCTGATACTAAACATATTAATATGGGAATAAGATCCATACAGCTCCAGAAAGTAGTTGTATACTTTTAAAGTAAAACATGAATAATAAAAGGACCATTCACAATCATATACCTGCCCAGCTGGTCCCTGACTATAAAATACTCTTTAAAATAAGAAAGGATGCTGTAGTGAAAAAATGGGAAAGTCACCACATCCAGAATAGCCCAGACACCATTAAATTACTTGGGGGGGGGGGGGGAGGTGACTTTTCTTATCTCAGCTGCAGTGACCAGCATTAATTTTAGTGGTATTTGCCATGCCTTACTGCTGATATTAGTCAGGTAGAGCCCTAGGAAAAGTAAAGCTTTGAGTGACAAATGCCTTCACTGTTCTCCTTAAATCTAGTGTGAGAAAGGGGACAGGGAGGGTACTACCCCTGTCAGGGTGCCATCCCCTCTTCCCAATGAAACAGCAGAAACGCTTATCTCCGGTTCCCCTATACAGATGGGAAAAACTCTAACTGGACTTGATTCCCCAGAAAGACTTGACAGGCCTGGAACACCAAAACATCTGGGAATAGAACAACAGACGATGGAGGAGGAGGAGCCAAAGGAGGAGGAAAAGATGAAAAAGGTGAAGAAAAAGCAGGAAAGGAGGAGGCTGCAGGAGAAAACACAGGGTGTCAAGAGGTAAATGTGGAGAGAGTTCATAAATTTAGTCCCCCAGAGGAGTGGGAATGGGTGACAACGGAAGACCTGTGGATGGGAAAGTTGGTCCAGTTAAGGGTCCACAGGAAAGATGTGGAAAAGTAAAGGCAACACCAACCTCCCCCTAAACCATCATTTTGGGGTGAGAGGGAAAGACGGGAGCATCAACAGAAGGAGCAGAAGTAAAGGTCCAAGGAACCTGCACATTCTATGGAGGGACCATGGAACCCTGTTCCGGAGAGAGGGAACTTAATGCCTTTTTCTGAGATGGAAAGAGGGAAGTGAAGTAAAAAGGGGACATAGAGATGGGTGGGACACCCTTATTGCAGCACCCCTTATTCTGTGGGGCACCGTCCTCTACCCCAGTGACCCAAGGAAGACCTGGCTGGGGGATAGGCTAGGAAGCAGATATGAAAGAGTAGGCTCTCCAGGGACATGGGACTGTTACACCATTGTTGCCAAGCATTGCAACTGAGTCACTGGAAGCTATTGTTGAGAAGTAACCTTCCAAGTTAATAAAAGTGATTGAATTGTAACCCCCTTCATTTTCTATCATTGGTGAAGTAACACGAACTGGTGACTTGCAGGGGATGAAGGGGGATCACATCCAATCAACTTATAGCTTTGAGGGTGGGTTGATGGGAGGACCTGCTTATGGTGTCTGGTAATGTCTTCTTAAGAAAAAGTCATAGTCTGATGATTTTTATAAACAATGAATAATATCAAAGTGATAATTGAAAAATAAATGGACTTTAAAGCTAATTGCTTGAGGGTTTTGTTCTTATTACTACTGAAACAATCTGTACAACTATGAGAAAAAGACTGAAAACAACAAATACCTTTCTTACCTTAGTTCACTGAAGATATATGACAACAAACACAATGTAACAAATTAGAAAATACAAATAGTGTGTTTATAGAACTGGAGCCTTCTTAAAAGGTAAAATATATTGTTAGTCCCTGGGAGGGCACCCATATATTGTGCTGATAGCAGGATTCAGCATTCCATAAGCCAACTCAAAAAATATGTGTGCCCAAAACAAAAAATTGTAACTATAAAACTGGACCTCAGATCAGTCTGCTCTTGCTCTGTGCCAAATTTGGGGACATGGGAATAGTTCAGGCTTCTGAATTTAGAACTCATTTGTTCAAAGCCAAGAAAAAAATTTAACTCCTTGATTTGATGTTCATTCAAGAATACTGTTGTTGTTTTTAACACTGAATATTTAAATTAATGAAGCAGAAAACACATAATGACTGTAAGGCCATTTTTACAAGTAAAATTTCAACTGTCGAATAAAGTAAGGTAGATTCAAGGGTGAAATTGGCAAGAGGTGATGGGGGGGGGGGCTTGGTGACCACACACTGAGGTCTGAGAGATCAAGAGAAGGACCTCCTGGAAGATCTTAAAAAGCAGACGGAGTTGGGTGTCATCAACATACAGCTAGTACCAGATCACAAAATTCAGGACAGCCTTTTGCAGGTTTTTCATGTATATGTGAAATAGTATGGGGAATCATGGAACCCTGAGACAGTGCACAGGCTAATGGCCAAGGTGTTGAACAGGAGTCCCCCAGCACCACTACCATTCACAAAGTGACACCACGCAAAGGGAAATCCCAGAAGCTGACTCCTTTTTTGATCAGTCCACTTCTCAGCCAAACAGAAAGCAATTATCAGGGCTGTTTTTCAACAAGTGTGAATGGTAGTGAGCAGAAGAGAGTATTCTGTAGACCAGAGATCCCCAACCTTGGGCCTCCAGATGTTCCTGGACTACAACTCCCAGAAGCTTTCACCACCAACTCTGCTGGCCAGGATTTCTGGGAGTTGAAGTCCAAGAACATCTGGAGGCCCAAAGTTGGGGACCACTGCTGTAGACCATCTTGACTGCTGAAATTGGTGTTGTCAACATTCAGGCTGCCTGTAATGGAAAAGATAATATTGCTGGAAGGATGGGTCAGCAGGAAGAGAGAAAAATCAAGATGCTGTTGGTTTGCAAGATCTGAAGACAGCTCTTAATGACAGGACATTCTGGAAATCAGGAAGTCATCTAGAGTGGGGGTCCCCAACCCCCGGTCCGCGGCCCAGTACCAGGTCGTGGCCTTGGCAGGACCGGGCCACGGGACAGATCTCCCACCCCCCGCACACACTTCCCCCCATGCAGGCCCACACACACGCATGGCCTGCCCACCCGCACGCACGGGTGCCCCGCCCACCCATGCATGTGAGAGCAAGCGCCTCGCCCACCCACGAGCGCACCCACCCATGCATGCACGAGTGTGCACCCCGCCCACCCACGAGCGCACCCCACCCACCCATACATGTGCGAGTGTGCGCCCTGCCCACCCACGAGCACACCCCACCCACCCATGAGCGCGGGGGGTGCCCCCCGCACACAGACCCCACCCCCTCAACCGGTCCGCAATTTGGAAAAGGTTGGGGACCACTGATCTAGAGCAAGAAAGATGGGGGGAAAGGGGGGTTTGCCTCCCTTCTGTCTCGCTAACATTCACCCGAATGTTCTCCCCTCATGTTGCAGCTGTCCTTGGCTGCTGTTGCTGCTGTTTCCTTACTAGTGAGTAAACCAGGTAAACTTACTCAGGAGCAAACTGGATAAAACTTGCTTTGAGATCATCCCCAGGCACAAAGTAAAAAAAAATCAGTATTTTCACAGCTTAAATGAGTGAACTTCTGAATATTATTTTCTAATTTTTAAAAATATTTTAAAAAATATTTTCACAGGAAGGTGTTAGATATTTGGCCAGGAAGGAGTTAAATGCTTTCTTTCACTGTCATTTAATAGGGTTCTGAGAAGCAGGGTAAAAAGTTCAGTTCTTTTAGAATGCTTGCAATTTATAAGGAAGCCCATAAAATCACAGTTTATCTTGCTTTAAGACCACTACTTTCAAAGTGTGAATTAAAATCATGAATGCCTGAATTCCTTCAAAATAAAAAAGCAGCTGGGACAGACCATTTTTTTCCAGGTATGCAAATGTGGTCTTATCAACGTATTTGATCTGTTTGGAGCTCAAGGTTGCTTGGTTCTGCTTGGGGCTAAAACAGTGTTAGTTTTTTAAAAGTCATAACTCGGAAACCCTTTGCCCAGACACCCCCAAATTTTACACATCAAGAGCAGACTTTCTTCTACATCTATGCCAGATCTGGTGCTGATTCAAGATCCAGCTTCATAGTTATAACATTTTGTTTGTGGCACCAATAATGTAGCAACTGTAAAGTTCTTGGCTGTTCTCTGTTCTCCTCTGAAATGCCTTAGTGGACATGACCTATACAGCTATATGTATCTGTGATGCTTCTTATAGACTCTATGAAACTTGCAGCAGCAGCAATAACAAAAAAATACCCATCTCTTTTCAGTTATTACTGATGTAGCTTAAGACTCCAGCTTCAATACATTTAGACAGGATTTCCATTCATTGGCCAAAATCCTATTCTGCAACGATGTGCGTGCAACTTGAGGTTGCACATGCAGTAGCTGTACTAGTGCCAAGGCAAAAGTCCTATCCCTGAAGTACTTCTGCCAGCACACTGTGCAATCGGTCATGCTGGGGATGCTTGACTGATTCCACAATTCCATAGTGCAATTCCTTGCTGCCAGGCATAATGCTCTGCACATTTACGTCAGCATAACTCTATGTTATGCCAGGATGAACAGGATCCTGGACAGAATTCAGTGCATGCATAGATCAATTGTTATTATTTGAAAAAGCACAACTCTTAAAATATGTTAGACATGGAGAACTTTTTCTCCCCTGCATGGCTTCCCTTCCTGCCCCCAGATATATTTTATAATTGATTCTTCTTGCTCCCTTCCCAAGAAACTGGTATGAGATAGTGAGAATGTATTGTGCTTCTGCTAAATTAATGTTGTTGTTGTTGTTTAGTTGTTAAGTCGTGTCTGACTCTTCGTGACCCCATGGACCAGAGCACGCCAGGCCCTCCTGTCTTCCACTGCCTCCCGGAGTTGGGTCAAATTCATGTTGGTAGCTTCGATGACACTGTCCAGCCATCTCGTCCTCTGTCGTCCCCTTCTCCTCTTGCCTTCACACTTTCCCAACATCAGGGTCTTTTCCAGGGAGTCTTCTCTTCTCATGAGATGGCCAAAGTATTGGAACCTCAGCTTCAGGATCTGTCCTTCCAGTGAGCACTCAGGGTTGATTTCCTTCAGAACGGATAGGTTTGCTCTCTTTGCAGTCCAGGGGACTCTCAAGAGTCTCCTCCAGCACCACAATTCAAAAGCATCAATTCTTCGGCGGTCAGCCTTCTTTATGGTCCAGCTCTCACTTCCATACATCGCTACTGGAAAAACCATAGCTTTGACGATGCGGACCTTTGTCGGCAAGGTGATGTCTCTGCTTTTTAAGATGCTGTCTAGGTTTGTCATCGCTTTCCTCCCAAGAAGCAGGAGTCTTTTAATTTCGTGGCTGCTGTCACCATCTGCAGTTATCATGGAGCCCAGGAAAGTAAAATCTGTCACTACCTCCATATCCTCACCTTCTATTTGCCAGGAGGTGATGGGACCAGTGGCCATGATCTTAGTTTTTTTGATGTTGAGCTTCAGACCATTTTTTGCGCTCTCCTCTTTCACCCTCATTAAGAGGTTCTTTAATTCCTCCTCACTTTCTGCCATCAGAGTGGTATCGTCTGCATATCTGAAGTTACTGATATTTCTTCCAGCAATCTTAATTCCGGTTTGGGATTCCTCCAGTCCTGCCTTTCGCATGATGTATTCTGTATATAAGTTAAATAAGCAGGGAGACAATATACAGCCTTGTCGTACTCCTTTCCCAATTTTGAACCAATCAGTTGTTCCATATCCAGTTCTAACTGTTGCTTCCTGTCCCACATATAGATTTCTCAGGAGATAGATAAGGTGATCAGGCACTCCCATTTCTTTAAGAACTTGCCATAGTTTGCTGTGGTCCACACAGTCAAAGGCTTTTGCGTGGTCAATGAAGCAGAAGTAGATGTTTTTCTGGAACTCTCTGGCTTTCTCCATAATCCAGCGCATGTTAGCAATTTGGTCTCTAGTTCCTCTGCCCCTTCGAAATCCAGCTCTGGGAGTTCTCAGTCCACATACTGCTGAAGCCTACCTTGTAGGATTTTGAGCATAACCTTGCTAGCGTGTGAACTGAGTGCAATTGTACGGTAGTTGGAGCATTCTTTGGCACTGCCCTTCTTTGGGATTGGGATGTAGACTGATCTTTTCCAATCCTCTGGCCACTGCTGAGTTTTCCAAACTTGCTGGCATATTGAGTGTAGTACCTTAACAGCGTCTTTTAAGATTTTAAATAGCTCAACTGGAATGCCATCACCTCCACTGGCCTTGTTGTTAGCCATGCTTTCTAAGGCCCGCTTGACTTCACTCTCCAGGATGTCTGGCTCCAGGTCAGCAAACACAGTATCTGGGTTGTCCGGGACATCCAGATCTTTCTGGTATAATTCCTCTGTGTATTCTTGCCACCTCTTCTTGATGTCTTCTGCTTCTGTGAGGTCCCTACCATTTTTGTCCTTTATCATGTCCATCTTTGCACAAAATGTAATTAATGTAGCATTACCTAAAAAGCAATGAAACAACTGCCTATGGCTGATTGAGCATCTGTCTCATGGGAGAAAGCACTCCTCAATGGCACAAAAATGTTAACCAGATTAACCATCCGGTTTACCAGGAAGGTGATGTATTAAAAGAATAGACAAATAGACTGTGTCCTGATGTTGGTTTTTATTTTTTTAATTTGTTGTTGTTGTTTTAAAAGGGAGGAACAGAAGTTCAATGAATATAAACATATAGGCTGCAATCCTATATTTACTTACTTAGAGTAATTTGTGTAGAATAAGTTTGATTACACTGTTAGTCAGATTTTCACAAACATAACACAGGAATTAGAAACCTGGTAAGAACCTAATGTTCAAGAGAATTGCCAAGACTTCTTGCTTAACATGAATGAACAAGCATTGCTAGTACACTAGTACACACAACCACCATTCTCACTTGGTTCCTCCTTCTAGTGGAAATGGATAAACAAACCTCAGAAGCTTCATTAGTGATTGCTGTTGTGTCTCTCAACCAACATCCTTGACTGCTTCTCCTAACAAGCTGCAGTCTTAAGCCAAGACATAAACATAGGCTAAGATTCTGGTTTGTCAGGAGGCGAATGTGTCATAGATCCCAGTTTAACTGATCAATCACTGGTAGAGTTTCCATCTCCCACTATCATTCAGAGTCAAGTGGATACGATTGTGCAACATTCATCAGCATGCTTGCTCATTCACAGTAAATGACAATTCTTGACAGTACTGGCTTATCATGAACTGCAAACACAGCCATTATGTTTACTCTTAGAGTAAATTTACAGTGGACCTGCTAAAGTTTATAATGTTTGCTACTTCAGGAAAAGCCGGAAGTTCAGCAATTCTAACTCACTGTGACAACCATATGCAAACTGTTGTGAACAGTTGATAAAGCAGAGACTTTGGGGAATTTAATCTCCTTTAAAAGAATTATAAACTGATTTACATTTTCCCACCACTTCTATCTCTTTCACCTTTTCTTCCTTGTCCTTCCCAGCTTTTTCCTCTGACAGGGATTTAGCTTGGATTTCTGGGCAGAAACTCACTGCTGAGTTTGTTAAAGGGTTGTTTTCCACTGCACACCTACAAAGTTTTGTATTTGTGAATTACCAGTGAGAAAACAACAACTTGAGCTATAATTATGACCTCTCCAGCAACCAACATGTTTTTCCCTATCTTTCCTCAGATGGATTTTGGTGGGATTCACAGATAGCACATCCCTGTTATTTTTCATTATGAATCGACAGAGGTGAACAACAATAAAATTTATTTTTAAACCATTCCTTCACAGCTGCAGAGATGCACACTCACTCACTGGACGTTAAAAACAAGGCAGCTAAAAATGACAGCACAATTTCTTGTTTATCCTTCAATTCTAGCAGCACTATGCATTGGCATGTGACACCACAGATACTGTGTATATGCACTCCTTAAGATGTGTCTCCAGAATAGCAACTGCATTTTGAAAAACATACCAGTTGTGTGATGTCTCACAAACAGAAGTGGTTCAAGTGTAGAACCTGTCTAAGCCAAGATTAATCTTCTTTAACAACATCACTTGCATACTTGTTTACAGATCAGATGGTCAAATGATGTAAGTAAGGTTGGGTGCTGGAAGTTATTTACATGATTAATGGTGTATTTAATTATAATTAGAAATAAATACAGGTCTGATGGTTCCTCTTAGGCAAAAATTGGTTTCTGCATTGGATCCAGACTTAGTAACACTTAAGAGTCATGACTAACTTAGTCATTTCTCACAGGGTAGCTGCATTTATTGCAGCAAAAAGAGCCAATTCTTGTGGCATCTTGAAGACAAATATGTTTTATTTCCTTTAAGCATTTGTGGACTGTAGCTCACTTCTTCAGATGTATGGAATATAATCTTAGTAAGCTAACTAGGGAGCTGAGAGTCGTCATCTTGTTTAGTCAAAGTATTCAGTGTTGTGGCATTATTACTTCTTTTGTATTATCACTGCACAAGTGTGCACTGGTGTTATTGTGCTGGCAGAGCAAATCAACATTCTATAAGGCAAGTCTAAAAATTGGAGGAGCCCCAACAAATCACTAACTTTGAAAATGGACTTCGAATCAGCACCAAATTTGGCAGAGATGTAGCACACAGTCTGTTCTTGTTCTGTGACAAATTTGGAAAAGTTTGGCCAAATGGATTTTGAGTTGTGATTTTTTAAAAAAGTAAAGCTGTTCTGCTCTCTGTGCAGAAACAAGTGGTGTTAAATGTCCCCAGATTTAAAACCAATCAAATAAATTAAAAAGACCAATCTTGCTTTATTTTGAAAGAGAATGATTGGCCCCACCTTCTTCTTCTTTTAATTAGGAAGGAATGCAGGCTGTAGGGCCTGAAATATTGATCCTTTAAAAAAGGCTTTCAAAAGGGTAAAAAAGTGACTTTCTTTCAAATGGAGCATGCAGGGAACAGGCTTACCTCCAACTGTTCCAAAATAGATACATTGTTGCAGGTTCGTGGCCCGGAGAGGAGATGTTTGGAGGCCAATGAAAGATCACAGAAACTGTCAAAAGATTGTTTGTTTTTTTTAAGAATCAAAAGAACGGGTTTACTTTAAAGAAAGTGATACAGTGACAGTCCTCTGGAAAGACACATTTTGCCATGTATCTAAAGGGAATTAGCATATAATTTTGTAAGGCATATTCAAAGTATTTCTGCACTATATTTAAAAGGATATTGATATTGAAATATTGATCTTCCAAAAAGACCTTTCAAAAGGGAAAAGCAACCACTTTGTTATAAACTGAGCATGCATAGAACAGGCTTACCAGAAAGAAGGTTGCAAAATAGATACATTGTTGCAACTTTGAAGCCCCAAAGGAAGCTGTCTGGAGGGCAACAAAAGGTCACAGAAACAATCAACAGACGAGTTCTTTGAAAAGTAAACAAAAACAAGCCAGGCTTGCTTTAAAGAAAGTGACAGGTGACAGTCCTCCTGAAAGAGACATTTTGCCATGTATCTCCAGGGAATTAGCATACAATTTTGTAAGGCATATTCAAAGTATTTCTGCATTACAAAAGCACAGAGCAATTGTGTTTCTCCAACCCTGAGTGCTTTCAGTAACCATTTCTGAAAGGAGGCTCCTGACACCAATCTTTAAAGGGAAAATCATCTCCAGGTCTGAGGCAACCTGAACTTTTGACCCTGTCAGTCAGAACCCAATTAGCTGACTCTTAGGATAACTTATAAATGCCTTTTAACTGCCATTCACACTTGTCAAAAAACAGTCCTGACAATTGTTTTTGTGTTTAGCTGAGAAGTAGTTAACTGATGGAAAGAGGAGTTGCTTCTGGAAGTTTTCCTTGCTTGATGTCACTTTCTGAATGGTAGTGAGCACAAGAGGGCAACCTGTAGACCAGTGGTTCCCAACCTTTTTCAAGTCATGACCCCCTTTTATAATAGAGAAGGTAACCTGTGACCCCCATACCACATTTGCATAAATAGTCCATTGTTTTTTAAAATTATTTTTTCCATTAACATTTTATTAGTTTTTCAATATATCTACATTCAGTTTGTGCTTGTTAAACATCGTGTTACATGGTTTCCTTATAATTATTTGGTTTTGCGTCTTGGTGTCTTCTTAGTTGTCCCTTCAAAATCTTTACATCTTTTAAGCATTTGAACCAATCATGTGTGTATTTTAGTGCAGCGTTCCCCAACCTTTTTTGGTCCGCGGACCGGCTGGGGAAGGCGGGGCACCCCCCGCGCTCGCGCACATGTGCAAACAAGCGCGCACGCTCTTTTGCACGGGCAGGCGCACGGCCATGCGAGTGCCGTGCTGCCGTTTGCGCATGAGAGAGAGCGAGAGCGCTCATGCGCATGCGCAAACAGCAGCGTGGTGCTCGTGCGGGCCCGCGCGGGCCCGTGCACATGCACAAATGGTGGTGCGGTGCTCGCATGGGCGTGTGGAGCGCGCACGCAGGCACAAACCGGCGGCGCAGGGGTGAGTGCGGGGGGTGGCGGGAGGTCTCTCTTGGCGGCCCAGTCTGGCCCAGGCCACGGACCGGTACAGGGCCACGGACCGGGGGTTGGGGACCTCTGTTTTAGTGTACAATATTGGCTACTATCATAATCATAATATTGCTCTCATAGTATACAATGTTCTCAAAATCCTCTAATAAGATACCTAATAAAAGCAATTCTGGTTTCCAATCTATCTACTTTTGAGGCAATTTAACCGACCAACTTTGTATTTTATACCAATAATAACTAAATACGTTCCTAACACATAATAAATGTTATCTAAAGCATTTTATATAGATTTTCTTTATATAATTGTTTAGCCATTTCTATCTCCACATTGTCTCTCATGTCTATATCAATATCATATCTAATATATGTTAATTAAGTACTATTTGTTTTACCTCTTTCTTATGTCTAGCTTTAATTTACCTTAAGAACCACCATGTTAAGCCTTTACCCTGATTAGTGATCCCTTATTTCAGTTTGATTCCCTTTTCTAATATATAAGATATATCCCCTTACAATTCCAGAAGTTAGGTGTATACATGCTTTCAACATTGAAGCCACCTTAATATTTCTTTCCTTTATATCTTCTAAGTAACTTCTTCTCTTATTTGTCTTTTCCCCATTCTTACTCGTATCTCTCTAAAAATTCTGCCATCCCTTGTACCATCTGAGATCATTTTATGCACTTGATCTATCTCCAATAGATCTTCCAGGCTACTTTTAGTTAAATCTGCTGGTTCTCTCCCCTTATCTTCCTTTAGCACCCCTAAAACTCTCCTCGGGTCCAGGGTTAGAATTAGATCTCCTAAATGTTCTCCTCTGATTTCCCTCAGCTCCTCCTTTGATTGGCATACATCATTCACCACCCTCTCATTTCCTTTTTCATTATTCCCTGTCTCCTGTTGATTATAGCCCTTCCTTAGCTGCTCATTGAATAATTTCGTCTCTTCATTGTGGGATCTCACTATTTCTAAGATTGCTTGAAGAGCAGATTTTGTTTCATCCCAAAATTTTCCTTGTTGTAGCATTATGTCCCAGATATCAAATAATTGTATTCCAAGTGGAAGTTGTCCAGTTGCTTAAATTAATCAGTCCAATTCCATCAATACTTGCTTCCATAGGTCCACTTTAATAGATTGATCATTTTTAGGGTTAAACTTGAATCCAGTCTCAGACGTAAAGGGTTTTCCCTGCTTGGAGGCTCAAGGACACTTGCTCACCAAATAGTTCACTCGATGTTTGTATTCATGGCCTGATGTCTTTTGTAATCCAGCCCCAGAGACAGTCCATTCCAGTACTTTTTGCCAAGGCTGTAGAGGCTGTAGCCATAATATAACAATTTTAACTCTTAGAGTTGTTTGTTTGTTTGTTTGTTTGTTTGTTTGTTTATTTATTTATTACATTTATACCCCGCCCATCTAGATCAAAGTCTACTCTAGGCGGCTAACAATAATAGATAGAATAAAAACAATATAATAAAATAAAATACAACAGTAGTAATATAGTTCAAGATGGGAAAAAATATTCAAGTGATGACAGGAGGGAAAGCCTGCCTAAAGAGCTAAGTCTTAAGTTTGCTCTTAAAAACACCCAGCGAGGGAGCCAGACAGATCTCTGGGGCCCGACTGTTCCAAAGGTGAGGGGCCACTGCTGAGAAGGCCCATTTTCTTGTTCTTTCTCTCTGGGCCTCCCTCGGCGTTAGGCCCCTCAGCCGCCCTTCCTGGCTAGAACGAGTGATTCGGGTAGATCTAGGTGGGAGGAGGCGTTCCGCTAGATATCGAGGTCCTAAACCATTTAGGGCTTTATATGTCATCATTAACACTTTGAAATCAATGCGGAAACGAACAGGCAGCCAATGCAAGGCAACCAGAGTGGGGGAGATATGTTGATGTTTTCTCCTCCCAGTAAGAAGTCTGGCCGCCGCATTCTGCACCATTTGAAGCTTCCGCATCAATCTCAAAGGTAGCCCCACGTAGAGCGTGTTACAGTAGTCTAATCTCCAGACTACAAGCGCATGGACCAGAGTGGTGAGTGCCCCAACATCAAGATAGGGACACAGCTGGGCAATCCACCACAGATGGAAATAGGCAGAGCAGACCACTGACGCCACCTGGGTTTCCATGGTGAGCGCCGGATCCGGATGGACCCCCAAGCTGCGAACCTCACTCTTCGTGGTGAGAGTCACTCCCCCAAAAGAGAGGGAGTTTCCCAAACCACCGGTGGAGGGGCCACCCACCCTCAGGACCTCCGTCTTGTCCGGGTTCAGCCTCAGACCATTCTCCTGCATCCATTGCAGTACAGCCTCCAAACAGCGCTTAAGGGACAGAATGGCATCCACTGTGGTTGGAGAAAAGGAGATGTAGAGCTGGGTGTCATCAGCGTACTGATGGCATGAAGCCCCACACACCCTGATGACCCCACCCAGTGGCCTCATGTAGATATTAAACAGCATTGGGGAGATAATAGAGCCCTGCGGAACCCCACAATTGAGACTCCACGGGGCCGAAACACACTCCTCAAGCTGTACTCTCTGAGGACGATCCTCCAAGAAGGACCAGAGCCAGGCAAGCGCCAGACCACCGATTCCCAGCTCAGAGAGCCTCCCCAGGAGGATACCGTGGTCGATGGTATCGAAGGCGGCTGAGATATCAAAGAGGACGAACAAAGACATTTTGCCCGTCGGCCTCCCTCAGCAGGTCATCAAACAGGGCGACCAATGCCATTTCCATACTGTGGCGTGGCCTGAAGCCCGACTGGAATGGATCCAGGGCATTGGTTTCATCCAAAAGAGCCTGGAGCTGGTCAGCCACCACCCTCTCGACTACCTTGCTGAGGAAATAAACATTGGCAACGGGCCTATAATTGCCAATGTTGTCTGCCGCCAAACTTTGTTTCTTCCTTATGGGCCTAATGAGTGTCTCCTTGAGGGCAAGGGGAACCTTTAGCTAATAATAATTTTTAAAGCAAAATTTTCTTAAGTTTCTAACGCCAAAGTAATACCAAACTTACTTCCTTGACGTATAATTAAATGTCTAATTAGTGTCCAATTTATTTTCTTTGCATCTCTTTGCGTCTCTTCCCTCTCTCCAGATTCACCACTGCTCAATAAGTGAGGAGGATAGGAGACACTTCTTTCTGTATATAGGGATTGTCTTGTCCAGGGATAGTCATAAAGCAGTATAGTTGTAAAAATATATCTCACCCAATGATACCATCAATGTTAATTAGCTGATTTATTGCTTCTCTATTGCCGGCTGATGATGACTTGCAAGCGAGCTATTCAGCTGCTTGTTTCCGCCCGCTGGTTGTTTGGGGAGTTTCCCGGATCAAACGGGGGTAACCGTCATCGCGCCCCCATGATCAACAGGCTTTCCCCCCATTTCACCACCTCTTCGGGGTGGTTTTAACCCCCTGGGGGGGTCCCAAACAGGTTGGAATTCAGCCCAGGGGAAGGAGCTCCATCCTCCTGCTGCTGTCTCATCGCAGCATCAAGCTGGAAGTCAATAGTCCATTGTTGTTATTCCAGAGATGGTGGTACTGTTGGTACTGATGCTGCTTACCCTCCTTCTCTTGCCACTGACTCTGCTGCCACCACTTCACAAATGGGGAGGGAACAGGCTGAGGGAGGTTAAAGGTAGGGAGAAGAGAAGGCGAAGGACTTCAAAGATGAGTCAGGGGACAGAAGGACATTGTGGTATCCAAGGAGGGGACGAAAACCTTCACATAGAGAGCTCCCCCCCCCCTCAGAAACCAGCACAAAGCTTTCTTTGCACATTCTGCAGAACAGGGGAAGTTTATTTTTGTACCCCCTCCTAGGGGGTTTGTTGTTAGTATGTGGGGGGGGGGGTTCTTTTTCCTTCTCCTCTCCTTCTTTAGGGTCTCTGGAAGTGATATGTCATCGTCAAAATCCATTTCTTGTGGAAGTGGCAGCAATTATACCTTTACACTGGCATTTCTTTTGTTGAAAAAAATAGTCTCGGTCATCCCTTCTCAGAAAGTAGAGGCTTCTTTCTCCCCTAAAGGGCCTGTTTCTCATACACACATGTACACAGTAACTTTAATATCCTGCTCCAGAAGGTCAAGGAAGAAATTATTTGACAAGTGCTACAATACATATAAGATAAACTGTGATTTCCCCCCCCCCCAAAAAAAAACACTTAGTTGGGAAACACTGCTCTAGACTGTCTTGATTGCCACCATTAGTGTTGCCAACATTCAGGCTGCCCTTTGGTGTGTAAAGCTTGGTATCCTTTTTTCCTGCTGGTAATGTGGGCACAATATTGTGCTGCAATATTGGGACATATCCTGGCGCTTTGAATCGTGAACACAAAAGGACAATATCCCACATTCACAAAGTGGAGAGTTGTTGTTTTTTCTTGAAAAATTGAAGAGGATTTTATAGCTATCTCTCCACCTAGAGCAGGTGTAGGCAACTTGTGGTTCTCCAGATGTTGGTGGATCACAGCTGTTAAGTGAGACTACATTCTGTGTATCTGAAGAAGTACACTGTTATCCATGATACTGTATGCTAAATAAAACTTGTTTGGACAGTATCGTGTTCAATATTTATGTATGCGTAACTCCAAGTGCAGAATCGACCTCAATGATCAGTTGGAGTGCCAGCCAGGCAGGATCTTGTGCCTGACTGTGTGAAATGATCATATGACTGCACACAAGTGTTTTGCTCCTTATCCTTAAATACTACACACTCAGCATCTGAAGAAGCTGCTCACCTCTGATCTACAGTAATATATATATAGCAAATATATGATCCTATCATTCATTCTCTAATCCCTCTGAGACTCACTTCAACATTTCATATTGACAACTTCACAGTCAATCAGTCTGTCAGATAAATGTTTCTTTTCTTGGGCAATGTTGTAGTATTTCCTCTCTAAAATAATTATTTGAAGATTCTGCAGTTTTTTTTGTGAAGCTATGTGCTGAACACAAATTCCAGTGTAAATAATTGTTGGTCGATAGGTAAAATGAGTCTTGATACTGTTATTGTATTATATTGATTTTTCTCATGAATTTTGTATAAATTAATTTAATACCAAACTTGTGATACTTATTTAGAAGTCAGCTAAACCACCAAGGATCCGGTTTGGCTGAACTATTGGTGAAATCCATTTACATGTAAACATCAGGGGCATGTATAAAGATGTATCCAGTACTTCTTTGTACCAGCAGAAGCCTTGTTAGTTCAAAGGAACAATCACCATGATCTCTGCTTGCACAACTGAAAGCTAGGAAATCAAATAGAACTATATAAGCAGAATGTTACGCTCTGCTGGCATTCAACAGATTTCCAGCCAATGAATCCAAAGAAACTTAATTTAATATTACTTACGCTTGTAGCATTGAGGTTACAAAACATTAGAGATGTCAACCAGGTAAATACTAATTGTTAAGCAATCTGATGTTTAACTAATTAATGTATATTTAAATAAACTTGCATATTGCCCACAAGTTTTAGGTGTGCTTTTCAGATACTAAGGAAGTTAAATATAAGTTTAGAACCCTGTTCATTTTTATTGTGTAATGGTCTGTTGCACATGCTGTGGTTATTTCCCTGCCATTTGCACAAGGGGTTTTTCACTACTTCCTTGCATAAAAGGAAATTTCATTGCTCTGAGTAGCGTGATCTCCAGTTCACACATCTGCATGCCAGAGGTTGCTCAGGGCACTATGCTCACAGGGCAGTATGTTCCATGTTTCCTGAACAGCATTCTGTCCTAAATGTTTAAAATTCAAGAGCAGTCATACCTGTACAGAGGTAGGGAACACTTGGCCATACATAACTTGATTAATACTTCTCCCACCATGCCTTGCTAGGGGCTAAGTTGGCTGTTTGGGTGTGGAGTTCACCAGCACCTGGAGGGCCACAGGTCCCCTAACCCCGACTTTTTAGAAGCAAACTATATACTTACTATTTTTTTTAACATTTTCATAGTCTTTGTTTATTTTAAATAATCCTTGTTTTACATTTTTATAATCTTTTCTTATTTTTAAAATCTCAATCTAATACTATTCTCTGCTGTTGTCAGATGCAGTGCTGTAGCAGATGGAGGTTCTATTCCTCAGATAGTAGCTGCCAGACTAGAACAGGAAAAAGCTCTGCACAGGACAACATCCTGGTTCTGGAGATCTTGTAATCCACCACCCCTTTTGTATTTTTTTTAAATTTTTTTATTATTATTATAACATACAAACTCAAAAAACATTAAACAATCTAACATATAATCAACAAGGCAAAAAGACAAAATATAAAAACTACTAACCAAAGCATCCTTCCTTCCCCTATGGATCAGAAGATTTCATCGTCGTCTGGACCTCGAATGTCCTCAAGAGGATTCCGGTGGGCACTGAGTTCGCTATATACTAAGTTTCCCCCTAAGCTCCTGCCTTTTTCTGGGCCCAAATATGTATCAGCTTCCAACTCTGCTTTACAAAGTCTCTTGGTTGACCTCGTAGTGCCTCTGAAAGCGTGTCTAGTTCTGCAATGTCCAGTAGCTTCTTTAACAGCTCTTCCATTGTTGGTGTCTCTTCATTCTTCCATTTTTGGGCCCAGAGTAACCTAGCTGCTGTAAATATATACAGTGGGCTATATTTTATTTTCTTATCAATGATTTCTGGCATTATATTCAATAATAACATTTCAGGTTTGAAATTTAATTTTTGTTGAACAATTTCTTTTGCCATATCCCAAACCTGTATCCAATTTTTTTTTGGCTTTTTCACATGACCACCACATATGATAGTAAGTCCCTGGGTTTTTTTTACACTTCCAACACACATTGCTGTTACCTTCTGATATTTTTGCCAATTTTACAGGGGTAAAATGCCATCTATGAAACATTTTAAGGATATTTTCTCTAAGGTTCACTGGCTTAATCATTTTATGATTCTCTTTCCACATCTTTGTCCATTCATCAATATCAATATTGTACCCAAAATTTTGTGCCCATTTTACCATCGTCTCTTTCACCCTCTCATCCTCCAAGTCATATTCCAATAAATATGTATACATTATTTTAATTATTTTTTCATCAGTATAAATCCATAATTCATCCACCTGAACTTTCCCCTCAAAAGAGCCCATAATTTTATCCTTTTTATATCTCAATTCTAATTTCAGCATTGACCACCAATCTGTAGCCAATCCCAGTTTCTCTAGATCTTGTTTGTCTTTTATATTCTGATCTTTAGTTAATAAATCTTTATATGTGAGTAACGCTCCCTTCTGACTCAGTACTTTCAAAGTAAATGCTTCTATTGGAGCTACCCATATCGGAATTTTCTTGTAAGTTTGTATTTGAAATTTTTGTCATACTAAACATAACGCTTTCCTCAGAATATGTTCTGCAAAATGTGATTGTTCTTTGTATTTCCCATACCACACATATGCATGCCAACCCATTTTTAGATCATGACCCTCCAACCTCAATAATCTTTGATTTTCTAATGTTATCCATTCTTTTATCCAGACCATAGCACATGACTTGTAATATAATAGCCAATTCGGTAGTCCTGAACCCCCTCTTTCTTTTAAATCTTGCAATATTCTAAGTTTTATTCTTGGTTTCTTGGCCTTCCATACAAATTTCGAAGTCAGGCTGTCCAGATCCTTAAAGTATTTATAATTTAATAAAATTGATAAATTTTGAAATAGAAATAACAGTTTTGGTAATATCATCATTTTTGTTGTGGAGATTCTTCCCATCATGGAGATTTGTAGCTTATTCCATTCTTCCAAGTCTTTCTGAATTTCCTTCTGTGTTGTAAGATAATTTTCTTTCATCAAATTACTTGGTTTTTTTGTAATAATAACTCCTAGATATTTCGCTTTCTGTACCTCCTCAAAATTAGTTTTCCTTACCAGTCTTTCCACATCTTCTTTCTTTATGTTTTTAGTCATAAACTTTGTTTTTTGATAATTTATTTTAAGACCTGCCACAGCTCCGAATTCTTCTATAGTTCTCATTAATTCTTCCAAACTGTCCAGAGGGTTTTCTAGTATTATTGCTAGATCATCAGCGTATGCTTGCAGCTTAAATTTTTCTCGCCTGATTCTAAGACCCTTAATTTCAACATTCTCTCTTATTTGTCTATTTAAAATTTCTAACGTTAGAATAAATAATAATGGGGAGAGTGGACATCCCTGTCTTGTGCCTTGTTCAATTTGAATATTTTCAGTTACTTGACCATTGATTTTAATCCTGGCCTTCTGTTGAGTATACATTGCTTTAATTGTTTGTTTAAAAGTTCCTTCTGCTCCCACCTTCTTTAATTGCAGCAACATAAACTCCCAGTTGACATTATCGAAGGCCTTTTCTGCATCTAAGAAGATTAACATCATTTGCTTTTCTGGATGCATTTCATAATATTCCAAAATGTTTATTATTGATCTTATATTTGATGATAGTTTCCTTTTGGGGATGAATATACTTACTATTTTTCATGTCCTATTACAGGAACACTCTGGGTACAAAATAGTTTTTCAAAAGGTGTAGTTCTACTAAATAAATTCATGTTCCCCATAACCCATTAATCAACTGGTGGATGATCCAGTCAAACCAACCAAGAGTACTGTTTGAAACTGCAATATTGCCTAGCTAATGCTCATCAGAATGCCAGTATCACTACTGTTGTTCTCCTCCCACATCAAATGCAGCTCTTATCCCACTGCCACTGGAAGGTCCTCATTTGCTCCTCCCAGGAAAAAAAAAAAGAGGAGAGGGGTGGCAAGGATGCCTCTCAACTCACATGGAGAGGCATGCTGATATCAGAAGCCCCATACTACAGCCATACCGGACCTGAAGAGAGTATTGAGAGGCCTTGTCTCTTTTTTTAATCATGAGCATTGAGATTCTGAAAGTTTTGACACAGAGTCCATCTTCAGGCCAGATTTCTACTGCTGCAGATGCTAGAGCCTGATGCTGAGAATTTGATTTGTATCACTGCATCAGTGTCTTTACAGGTAAAGTTGTTAGCAAGAGGGTCCACAGGAATTCTTCCACTGGGCAAAGCTGCATAGTGGCATAACAGCATAGTTTGCATGCATTGTATATGAAACTATAATACACTGTTTGTACGGACATTACAATAAAATGTTCAAGAGACCTTATGACCCTGTTTTCAGCTCCTCAGTAACTATGCGTTACTGTGGGTTAAACTACTAGGCCCAAGGAGCAATATGATAGTGGAGGTGTGCTATCATCCTCCAGATCAAAAACTTGAGGGGGACTTTGAAACGGGGAGACAAATCAGGGAGGTGTCCAAGAGGGACAGGACTGTAATCATGTGGGACTTCAATTATCCTCACATCGACTGGGCCAATGCATGCTCGTGTCAAGAAAGAGAGACCAGGTTTCTTGACATGCTAAATGACTGTGCCTTGGAGCAACTTGTCATGGAGCCCACCAGAGGACAGGTGACTCTGGATTTAATATTGTGTGGTACTCAGGACCTGATTAGGGACATGAATGTCACTGAGCCGCTAGGGAATAGTGAGCATGCTGCGATCTCTTTCGCCATGCATGTTGGGGGAAGAGTATCAAGCAAATCTGACACAAAAACCCTTGATTTCCGAAGGGCGGACTTCCCTCAGATGAGGAAACTAGTTAGAAAGAAGTTGAAAGGGAAAGTAAAAATAATGCCAGAGTGCATGGAGCCTGTTTAAAACAACGGTAGTAGAGGCCCAGCAGAAGTGTATACCGCAAAGAAAGAAGGGCTCAACTAAGTCCTAGAGCAGGGGTCAGGGAACTTTTTTACCTTTTACCCCCCAAAAAAATTTATATAAGCCGACATTACCCCCTTGATTTGAAAGGAAGGAAATGATACAGTATTTTAATTCAAAATCTTATTGAATCTATTCAAAATTACTTTGAAAGCGTCAACTTACTTGAAAACTTCAGGTTTTGGAGAAATGACTACGCAAAAGCATGGCAGAAAGTGAGGAGGAATTAAAGAACCTCTTAATGAGGGTGAAAGAGAAGAGCGCCAAAAATGGTCTGAAGCTCAACATCAAAAAAACCAAGATCATGGCCACTGGTCCCATCACCCCCTGGCAAATAGAAGGGGAAGATATGGAGGCAGTGACAGATTTGACTTTCTTGGGCTCCATGATCACTGCAGATGGTGACAGCAGCCATGAAATTCAAAGACGCCTGCTTCTTGGGAGGAAAGCGATGACAAGCCTAGACAGCATCTTAAAAAGCCACCCTTTTCCCCCCCGCCTTAATTCAAGCCTTCTGTTTTGCTTTCCTGTTCCTTTTTTCATAGTTTTGAGTCAGTCTCTCTCTCACTCTCACTCTCTCTCTCTCTCTCTCACACACACACACACACACACATCCACCCACCCACCCTCCCTCCCTCCATTTTCTCCATATATTTAAACAAGGTTGATGAAGCCACCCTTTTCCCCCCGCCTTAATTCAAGCCTTGCCTGTTCCTTTTTTCATAGTTTTAAGTCAGTCTCTCTCTCACTCACACACACACACATCCACCCACCCTCCCTCCCTCCATTTTCTCCATATATTTAAACAAGGTTGATGAAGCCACCCTTTTTCCCCGCCTTAATTCAAGCCTTGCCTGTTCCTTTTTTCATAGTTTTGAGTCAGTCTCTCTCTCTCTCACACACACACACATCCACCCACCCACCCATCCTCCCTCCATCCTCCCTCCATCCATCCATTTTCTCCATATATTTAAACAAGGTTGATGAAGCCACCCTTTTCCCCCGCCTTAATTCAAGCCTTGCCTGTTCCTTTTTTCATAGTTTTGAGTCAGTCTCTCTCTCACTCACACACACACACACACATCCATCCACCCACCCACCCTCCCTCCCTCCCTCCCTCCATTTTCTCCATATATTTAAACAAGGTTGATGAAGCCACCCTTTTTCCCTGCCTTAATTCAAGCCTTGCCTGTTCCTTTTTTCATAGTTTTGAGTCAATCTCTCTCTCTCACACTCACACACACACACACATCCACCCACCCACCCTCCCTCCATTTTCTCCATACATTTTCTACATACATTTCAATAAGCTTGATGAAGCTCTCGGTCTCTCGCACCTTCCTTCCCTCGTTAACTGGATCCTTTCCCTCCTCCTGCTTGCTTGCAGTCATCTCCGGTGGAAGCAGTCATTCACAAGCCCCGGATTGATTGACTGCCCCGCCCCTTCAACAGCTGTAACCAATCAAGCAGGCTTATCTCCAATCTCTGAAGGAACGGAGGATTTACATTTGCCCTGCTGCAACCAAGGAAGTAACAGGGAGAGGTGGCTTACAATTTGAGGTTTGGCTGCAGGGGGTGGGGGTGGGTGGGAGGGAGGGGGGTAGTGCTCTGCTCATTACCCCCAGGATTTTCACTTTTACCCCATTTGGGGTAAATTACCCCTGTTCCCCGACCACTGTCCTAGAGGGTGCTGGCATGGTTAACGAGCAGAGTTAGAGAGGCTTTAAAGGCCACGGAGGGGTCCTTCCATAAATGGAGATCCTTCCCAAGTGAGTAAAATAAAAAGGAACAGAAACTCTGGCAAAAGAAATGTAAGAAGATGATATGGAAGGCAAAGAACAACTTTGAGGAATGTATGACCAGCAATATAAAAGGGAATAATAAAAGCTTCTTTAAATATGTTAGAAGCAGGGAACCTGCCAGAGAAGTGGCTGGCCCTCTGGATGGTGAGGGAGGGAAAGGGGAGGTAAAGGGGGACTTGGAGATTGCAGAGAAATTAAATGGGTTCTTCGCAACTGTCAGCACGACAGAAGACCTTGGGCAGATTCCGCTGCCCAAATGGCCCCTCCTGACTAATGAATTAAATCAGATACAGGTTAAAAGAGAGGATGTTTTAGACCGAATTGATAAACTGAAGATCAATAAGTCACCGGGCCCAGATGGCATCCACCCAAGGGTTATTAAGGAACTGAGGAATGAAGTTGCTGATCTCTTAACTAAAATATACAACTTGTCCCTTAAAATGGCCACAGTGCCAGAGGACTGGAGAATAGCACATGCCATGCCAATCTTTAAAAAGGGAAGGAGGGGGGACCCGGGAAACTACAGGCCGGTTAGCCTAATGTCTGTTCCAGGGAAGATGGCGGAAAGCCTCATCCAAGATAAAATCTTAAAACACATAGAAGAACAAGCCTTGCTGAGGGAAAACCAGCATGGCTTCTTTAAGGGTACGTCTTGCTTCACAAACCTTTTAGAATTCTTTGAAAAGGTCAACAGGCATGTGGATGTGGGTGAACCAGTGGATATTGTCTATCTGGATTTTCAGGAGGCATTTGATGCAGTCCCTCACCAAAGGCTGCTGAGAAAACTCCACAGTCAGGGGATAAGAGGGCAGGTCCTCTTATGGATTGTGAATTGGTTGAGAACCAGGAAACAGAGAGTAGGTGTCAATGGGCAATTTTCACAGTGGAGAGAGGTGAAGAGCGGTGTGCCCCAGGGATCTGTCCTGGGACCAGTGCTTTTCAACCTGTTCATAAATGACCTGGAGACAGGGATAAGCAGTGAGGTGGCCAGGTTTGCAGATGACACAAAACTTTTCCAGGTGGTGAAGACCAGAAGGGATTATGAAGAGCTCCAGAAGGATCTCTCCAAAGTCGGAGAATGGGTGGCAAAATGGCAAACGCGTTTCAGTATAAGAAAATGCAAAGTAATGCACATTGGGGCAAAAAATCAAAACTTTAGTTATCAGCTGATGGGTTCTGAGCTGTCCGTGACGGATCAGGAAAGAGATCTTGGTGTACTGGTGGACAGCTCGATAAAAGTGTCAACCCAGTGTGCAACAGCAGTGAAGAAGGCCAATTCCATACTAGGTATCATTAAAAAGGGGATTGAAAATAAAACAGCCAACATTATAATGCTGTTGTACAAAACGATGGTAAGGCCGCACCTGGAGTATTGCATACAGTTCTGGTTGCCTCACCTCAGAAATACACAGTGGAATTGGAAAAGGTGCAGAAGAGAGAGACTAAAATGATGACTGGGCTGGGGCACCTCCCTTATGAGGAAAATCTACAGTGTTTGGGGCTCTTTAGTCTAGAGAAAAGGTGCCTGAGGGGAGACATGACTGAGATGTATAAAATTATGCAGGGGATGAATAAAGTGGATAGAGGGAAACTCTTTTCCCTCTCACGCAATACCAGAACCAGGGGACATCCACTCCGATTGAGTGTTGGGAGAGTGAGAATAGACAAAAGAAAATATTTCTTTACCCAGCGTGTTGTTAGCCTGTGGAACTCCTTGCTACAGAATGTGGTGATGGCATCTGGACTAGATGCCTTTAAAAGGGGATTGGACAGATTCCTGGAGGAAAAGTCCATCGCAGGTTACAAGCCGTGATGGGGATGTATAATCTCTAGGCTTAAAAGAAAGGCACCTCAAAATGCCAGATGCAGGGGAGGGGTATCAGGAGACAGGTATCTAGTTGTCTCGTGTGCTCCCAGAGGCATCTGGTGGGGCCATTATGAGGTACAGGAAGCTGGACTAGATGGGCCCTTGGCCTGATCCAGCAGGGCTCTTCTTATGTTCTTATTTGGTAAGTATTGCACCATCATACTGGTTGGCTAGGTCAGTGAGTTGGGTAACTGGCTTCAGAACCAGAGGTCAGGAGTTCAATTCCCCCATACCTCCTGTGAAACGCTTGTGTAGCCTTGGGCAAGCTGCACAGCCCCAGAGTGCCACTAGAAAGAGAGACTTGTAAACAATTTCTAAGTACTCTATACCTAGAAAACCCTGGAAAAGGTCACCATAAGTCAGAATTGACTTGACACCATGTAATTATTAAGTGCTGTGCTATCAATGTACCTGTAGCTTCACAGTAAAATAAAATGTTTTTTTTTCTTGAGAACAATCTGGAAGTTGACATGGGGTGACGCAATAGAACAGAGAAACATGGAAGTAAGAATATGCAGGTGAAGAATATGTGTTCAGTTAAATAATAATAATGTTTAGTTTTCTGTAATTTGGCTTAATATTAAGCAAAGAAGATCAAGAGAGTATTCCAAGCCTTTAGAGAACTGGCAGGTTTTAACTAGGGCTGCTACACTGATTGATCTGATCATTTATTTAAAAATTCTGGCTCAAAAAAGAAAGAAATGCTTATTAATCAGGGAAACTATGAAGCCAAGGTGCTTTAATTAGAAGGTTTGTGCATCTCTCTCTCTTTCTCTGGCTGGCACCTTAACTGGCTCAGTTGGAAGTGGCACCAGATGTGAGGGACACTCAGTATGTTTACTGCCTCATACACAAAAAGAACTAAGCTATTTGAGAATGTTTCCAGTTTAACCAACCATTTGAGAACCAAATGCCTCAAAATCAACATGAAAATGAAAGAATCTGTTGTAAAAATGTCCTCCCTTAAATTGAATGCATACATTGAGAAACCAGCACATCCTACTTAAATGCAAAAGACAAACATGGAAACTCTATGGATAGTTTCCAGCTCAAGTCCCCTCAGATTCGTAGACAATTCTGACTAGATGTAATACATGTTTCTTAAAGCATGATCAGACACTTCTTGTCACAAGATCTACTGTTACTTTTCTTAATTTTAACAACAATGTAAATGTTGAAGGGGGTGGCAAATAACCACAAAAAGTAATATTTGTTACTTCAAAATGCCACCTTGGGGGAGTCATAGGTTGTTTTTTTTTAAATGATGTCAAAAATAATATAAAAGTTGAATTACAGAATTCAGTATTTTTGACAGATGTTAAAGAGTCATGACAAAACTAATGCTAATGCATTAGACTGTATGGTACTTCTATTATTTTCAAGCTCTGTTTATGAACATTCTTGAGGAAGTAAATAGTCTTAAGAACTAATGCTGTTAGCTATACAGGTGACTTTTTAGCCAATCATAGTTACTTTGAGAGAACAAGTTATTGTACAGATAGCAACTGGGAGTTCCGCAGTTCAACATTTTAAGAGTAGAAAGTGATGAGAAGTGTAGAAGCTCATGACAGTGATGGGAAGTGTAGACGCTCATGGCAGAAAACTGTGAGGCAGCTAAAAAACACACAATTCAGCAGTTACAATACTTGTAGAGTGCTAGATAATCTGGAAGTTTAAGAGTATAGACTTCCATGGAGTCTTTGCATTCTAACTCATATGTCTGAAGTGGATGATATTCCATGAAAGCTTACATTAAAATAAAGCAGTTAGTCTTTATAGTGCCACATATTTTTTTTGGTTTTTCTTTTGTTCTGTTTCTTGTTGATATGCTTGCCCAGACTAACCTGGCTACAACTCTGAAAGCTGAAAGTTAAGGGTACCGTTGTCAAAATTTTGGTTTTCCGGTAAGACAGCATCAATGGGCTTTTCTTTATTCAGATGGAAACTGCTGGAAAAAGTGATGAGTACTGCAGTATTGTCTTGAAGTGTCAGAGCCGTTTGAAGGTTTTTAAAATGTAATTTTATTGTGTATTAGCTACTGAAGTTAACTGATCAAATAATATGAACATTTCTTACAGTCATAAAGTACAAAGAAGTAACTGCTCTTGATTTAATTGGTCACGACAATGTAGTGTTGACCACAAATCTTGCTGTATGTCATGAACCTGGATTTTCTAGTACAAATGGCATTGATTGTCAACAATAAAGCTTGTAGAGGGATGAAGCAGATATCCTTTTCTGTAATTTGTAATTTCTGATCCAGGGCAAACAATGAAACTGTGGAAACTTCTTTATCTCTTACACCTGATGCAACAAATATTGCATATATAATATGAAAAGCAATAAACAGCAGCATCCTACAGAACAGCATAACAGCTCTGACAACTCCCCTTGTCTAGTGAGTCACTGCTCCCTAGTCTGACCCCTCAAAATGCTTTGTAATCCAGCTATTTCAGTGTCTTGTGAGAGAATGTTCAGTGCAGTGGGAATTGTTGTCAACAAGCTTTGCCCATCCATGAATTCTGCAAATGTAAACAAATTACTTTGTTTTGAAATCCTGGCTGCAGAATGACAGCTAAGTAATCCTGTGTTATATTTTGTACTGTTTAATGTCCTCGTGCCCTGAAAAACTCCAGAATGCAAGTTCTTTTTTCCTTCCTGATAAACATGCCCTGAAGTTAAAAAAAAAAGAAAACAAAGATTTTATTTCTTGAAATTTGTATTTCGTTCAAATGCAAATATGTGAGCAGATAAAATTCTATTAATTGCCTTAAAAACTTTCACTGGAGAGTCAACCCTAGTTTAATGTCTTTTGATGCCACCCCACTTGCATAGCTAACCAAAATTCAGTTTATGAAGATGCCTATGTTTTGCCCTCTGTAGAAGGTATACTTTTACTTAGGCATTTTAGAAACAATATTTAATCAATTTTTGTGGTGGAATTAAGAAATTTGCTAGGATGTTGTCCAAGAATTCTACTCCTACTGTAAGAAAAATTTTCCTACTCAAATGCTTTACTAGTATTTGGTCTCTAGAAACAGCCACAATAACAGTAAGCACATGCATAGCCAATATATATTTTGAGGTCCTTACATAAAATCTGACAGGAATTGGATAAAACACAATGGGTAAATAGATAAAGCTATGAATAGATGACAACTAAGATACAAGTGGGTAGCAAATAGATAGATGGCATGGATGGACAATGAAATGCTTTGGGCACAGCAAAAAAGGATACAAATAAAGAAGCATGGGGAGATTAATAAAGATTAGGAAGATAGTGATGAGTAGATGGTGTCTATGGTGAGACAAAGAAAATAGATAGGCTAAATATACTATGAAATGGATAGGTAATAACAGGAAAAAAATGGAAGTACATGAAAAGAGATGAAAATAATGGATGGGGAATGCTGGTCTGATTAACACATGGAGATAATGGGATATATAGAAAGTGGGAATGCAATGAGTATACACATGTTGGTAGACTGTAGGTGGATTAGAATGACAATAGAAATGAACAAAATACAAGTAGGTAGTAAGCACATATGCATGGTCAAGAGAGGTCATAGATAAAGAGCTCTGATGGTGGATGAAATGCATAGATGGTGGTGGACAACTATTGATGGGTTGGAAACGCAGAGATGTGCAAGGATCAGGAAAGACAGGAGGAAGAGATGGAAATGCAATATAAGGCCGCTAGGCAAATGAGTAGATCTGCCATGTAAAATGGATAGGCAAATGAGTAGATGGAAAGGATTAACAGAGAGATAGCTTAACCAGGTCATCAGCTGTTGGCAGAGAGAATGAGAGGGCAGAGCAGGGCCAGAGAGGACAAAGGCTAGGTTAGAAAGTAAGGAAGAAGTTGAGCAGGAACAGGAGAAGAGGAAGATGGGAAATGAGGAGGCCAGAGGGTAGCTTGATGGATGAAGGCTATCAGGGCTGGGATGCCTGTGGTGCAAAGTGACTTGGTGAAGGAGGTGAACTTGTGGGTGAGGGACATGATGCCTGTTTTCTTGAGGCTGGGGGATGGAGGAAGACCCTCTTGCCCCTTCAGCACAGCCTCAGGGGTGGTGGAGGGCTTGGGGAACCCCAGTCCTGCCACAACTAGGATCCAGTCCTCCCCTCATGGCTGCCACCATCAGGACATCCTCCAACGAAGCATATGGCAGACTTGCCCCTCCCGCCCCCTACCAGCCCCATCACCCCTTTCTCCCTCCTGCGGCTCCTCCTCCTCTCCCTCCTCCCCTCCCGTCGCTCCTCCCCTTTCCTCCCGGCGGCCATTGGCCCAATCCCCGCCGCCCCCTCGCGCCGCCGCTCAGCTGAGGAGACAATGGGCGATCAAAGAAGGGGAGGGGCAGGAGGAAGAGGATGGCGCTAGACGAGGCTTGAGCCCAGTGGTGTGGCGCGCTCTCAGCGCTCGATTAGTGATCCTAGAGCGAGACCCAGCCAGCCGCCGGAGCGAGGGACGGGGAGGGACGCCGAGTGGCGGCGGCGGCGGTGGTGGCGGCGGCGGGTACGGGGAGTCGTCGCCGCTGCAGCTGCTGCCTCCTCCTCCTCCTCCTCCTCCCTCCCTCCCCCCACCCTCTCCCGCGCCTCGCGAGCAAAGTGTGCGAGAGTGAGTGCGAGTGTGAGTGAGCGAGCGAGCCCCGTTGCGCAGCTTGGTCTGCGCACAAGCACCACCAGCGGAGGAGGAGGAGGACGGCGACCGAGAAACACGACCACCACCACCACCACCAAAGCACCACCACACGGGCACATTTGAGGGAGAGGAGCTCTGTGGAGCGGCGCACACACACACACACACACACGCGCGCGCGCGCGCAGAGAAGGAGAAGCAGCAGGAGGAAGAGGAGGAGGAGGAGTGGGAGGAAAAGGAGAGGCCACCCCGGACAGCCAACTGAGACAAAAGTAGCTCCAAACCAGCACCCAACTCCACCTTGGGAGGCAGGCGGCCAGGCGGGCGCCTCAGCATGGCTTCCGAGGAACTCTACGAGGTAACAGCCCCAGTGCTTTCCCCCTCCTCTTCCTCGTCTCCGCCTTCCTTACTCTCTACCCCCAACCTCCTTTTTCTGTGTAAATGCTCAAAACCTTGCGCTCCCTTCCTTCTTTTTTTTCCTTCTTCATATTTTGCTTCTCCGCTTTCTTGGCAGGGCCCTCCCTGTGTGTGTGTTTCCAAATTGCGAGCCTCTCTCTCTCTCTCTTCCCTCGCCCTCCCCCAGTTTCGCTGGAGGAGGACGGAAATATGACTGAAAGGAGGAGACGGCAAAGTGTTACCATTGGCTTGCGTTTTCTCTCTCTCTCTTTTTTTTTTCTTGCCTCCCCCCCCCCCCCCCGGCAACTCCACAGCCACCCCTTACCCTCTCCAGCCTCGCCACGAGGAGAGAAGGGGAGGGTGGGTGTCGGACGGTGGTGGGGCAGCAGTGCTGACAGGCGCGACTTGCCCAGACTCTCTGGCACACAAAGTGGGCTCTCTCGGTAGTATGCAAAAATGTGTGCAAAAGCCCGTGTCCCCTGTAGGGAGGGCGGAAAAAAAAGAAAGAAAGAAAGAAAGGAGGATTTCCTTTCCCCCTAAGGTTGCCTTTCGGAAGTACACTGACACCTTCTCGTTGCAGCAGGGCAGCCCGCGTTGATGCAAAACATTAAACGTTCAGAACCGACCCGGCTTTTCACGTTCTTTAGCAGAAATGGCAAGTTTCTTTGAGGGGGGGGGGGTTCAAAGTCACCGTGTTGAGACGTCACCGTCCTCACTTCTCTGTTTGAGAGATTGGCCAACTTTCTCACTGGTAAAGGTGGGAGTCATGGTTAGCTTTTCTTGGGAAGGAGATGACTACTTTTGCTTTGAATTTCCGGTCTTCTGGTGTCAGTTTCATATTTTGAATGTCTTGGAGACATTGGGATTTCTCTTGGATGCAACTTCCTGGTTGGTATGTTTTACTCAAGGGCCACGCAGCATCACTTATTGGGGAAGCATTCTAATCCCTTTGGTAAACATGTGCTCCCACATGAAAGCAAAGTTCTCTCATGCCATAGTTAAAACGCTATGGGGGTGCATGCTCACTTTAAAATAGTATTCTTCGTTTTAGCCTAGAATCTTAGAACCATTGTGATATAAGAAATGAGAGCATGAAATTTGGGCAATAATGTTAAACACATTTAGAGTAAGCCCAGTTCAAAGCTGTTGGACTTCCTTTTGAGTAAACCTGCATAAGCTTATGCTCTTAGTTGCTTGTCAGGACACTAGTAACAACTTATGAATGGAGAACATGTGGAATACAACCAGCTAAAGGGAAACAGTCCCCAATGTGTTTCTGTTTGGAGTAAATAGGCTTCAATAGTAAACTCACAATCACAAACAAGTTTTCTGTTGGAAAGAGGGGTTAATCTGGTTAATGGATGTGAAAATGTTGGCTTAGAATGTTAGCCAAACTGAGTCTTTAAGGGATCTCACATTTAGAAAATCCCCTTGTAACCAGGTTCTATAAATAAGAGTTATTTAAACCTTTAATTTCATACTTGTTTTAGTATTTCCCTGTTGAGAATGCAATCGGGCAAGTTTCTAATAATGAGGATTCCCAAGTCTAACAAAAGTTAGGATCCACTTTGGAATGAATTGGGGTGCAGTCAAATGGTAAGGCATTTGACTGTACTGAATGATCTACTTCAATTCATTCAGCTGTGGGAGTCAAAGATGTATGGTGCTCGGTTTTGTTCATTGGGCCTTGGGAACTGTCTTTTTTTAAACCACGTCAAACGTGGCTAAAAATTTATAAGTATATGGCAAGGGCTTACCACTTGATCTGGACTTGAAATACTTACCAAGGCTGTAATCCTAAGTATATTTAAGTCCCCAGTGGGACTTACTACCAGATAGACATGTGTATTGTCCTGGTCCAGGTCCATGAATGAGATATAGATTGGTATGGAAATTTCATTTACAGGTAAGTTTTTCTGTCATTTATAAAATGCTACATTCTTATGCAGTTAAGTTTCTTTTTATAAATAGGCTCACACTCTTTTTTAAAAGAAGGTGTGTTTAGAAATGCCGGAGTTGCCTGATTATACTTCATGCTAAGTTTTAGGTGGAGAGAATTGCATCTGATTATATCTGTAAAGGCCTGAATAGAAATCTTTAGCTGCGATAAATGTCTTGTTCAGATACAGTGACTGGTTTCATGTTGAATTCTGCAGTGATTAGTTGATGTACAGTGTTAAATGAAATAGCTAGCTTATCCTTTATAACTTGGCCATTGGTTGACTTCCTCTTTGAGATCAGTGCCATATTGGGTTTCTCTTATTTAAATGATGTTAAAGATTAAAGGATTTCTTCAACTTGATATAGTCTGGAACAAGAAATTGTCAAAAAGAAATGCAGAACTTGACTACTGTATATTTTTATAGGAAGGAATCACATGTCCTTTGTCTTGTTTGGAGAAAAAACCAACAACTTGAAATTGAAAATTTGTCTTCAATAAAAACAAAGTTGATTCTTTTTAGTTCAGAATTGTGGATTACTGAATTTTTAGAAGGAACATTTTTTATTTAATTCTGAAGAAAGTATTGTTTGGGAGAGCTGTCAACAACTCAGATGAAAACAACTTGGCTGACAGACAGTACCTGCTTTACTGGATAAGAGTTTCCTTGGAAAAGCTATGGATCAAATATATCCTCTTTGAATATAGTTCTCTTGGGATTGATGTAATTCATTCAAAGGAAAATACAGAAGCTCAAGTGAAAAAGCAGATATCAGTTTAAGAAAATGGTATCTGTCACAACCTATTTCTAAAAGCTTTGCAGGAATTACAAACTATTCATTTGAGGAGCTGGATGATCCTTAAAGTCTGTGAGCACAACTTCTTTATTTCTTCTTGATATTTGTATCTATACATATGGACTTATTTATCAGTAGTATCACTAGTTTTTCATAGTGAGAAATTCTGTAAGTGTAAGATGACTTGGAGTTAAATATACTGCACTCAATGGCTGAAGCCCTGTGGCTTAGCACTAGAATAGGCTCATTGAAAACATTGCACTAGAGTAGGCCCATTTAATTAATGGTGTTTTGGTGAGTTAATGTTTCTATAAGTTCCACTGACTCAAATGGGCCTACTCTAGTTGTAACTTCAGTGTAGTAAGTCACAACTAAACAAGGCCTATTTGAATTAATGAAACTTATGGAGGAGATGACTCACCACCAAATCCCCATTGGTTCAGAAAGCCTACTCTAGTGCAGTTTATTACATTAAGCAACAGAATTTCTGTTACTGTTTGCATTCAGCGTTTTGAATTTGGACTGTTGATGGGAAGTATCAGAAAAAAGAGTGGTGCCAAAGTACACCTGCTCCCTTATAAAGATGATCTGTTGTTTATCATATGTCTTGACTTCAGAGATAAGTTCAGTGTCAGGCAGGTATGGGGTCTTTTATATTGCATTGCCCTTGTTAAAGAATACGTTCCTCAGAGATATTTTTCTGGCCTTTCTGAGTTTTGTGTACCTGATGAAAATGTTTGTCTCAGGTTTTTTTTTTTTTTTTTTAGATAGCAAGGTGTTTTTGCTGCTTCTATGAATTGTTTTCAGAAAAACAGAACTTCTTACAGTCTAACTTGGTTTAAATTTGGTTTTGCTGTTTTATATTGACTGAAATCTTGTTGTTTACTGTAGTAAATCACAACTAGAAACGGCCCATTGAATCAGCAGGGATTTGGTGAGTTAACTCCTTTGTAAGATCCATTGATTCAATGGTCCACTCTAGTTGTGACATCCTATGCTAAGCAGAAATATTTCAGTCATATTGTATGTTAGTTTTGGTCTCTTTAGAAATGTATTGTTATTTGTATGTTGATACATGTGGAACCTGCTTGGGAATCTTCTGTCAGATTGAAAGGTGGGGTTAAAGTATCGTTAATTAATAAATTATAGGTTATAATCTTAACCTCCTAATCCATAAAATGGGTAGCTGGAGTAATTGGAGTTGTCCTAATTGTTAGCACAGATGATCAATTTTGGAAATACTCCTATCCTTCAATGTCTGCTAGGTTCAGGGCACTTATTAGTTGACAAAAATCAGTACAGTATACAAGATAAAATGTGTGCTAAAAACTGTTAACCCTGATAAGTGTCAGTATTTACAATCAAATGACAGCCAAATTGTTTCTAAATTATGATCAGACTTTGGCATTTTTTCTGAGGAAGAGGAAACAGGCCTTGCTGCTTAGATTTGACACAAGTGAACTGAGAATGATGATGGTATGTGGAAGGAGAAGTGGGGTCTTTTGCTGTATAACGCCTAAGCAATTAAAATACAAGACAAACAAAAAACGAAAACCAGAAGCCAGAATGTGGCATAAGTGCAAAGTATAAATTGCCATGGTGAATTAGTGCTAATTTATGAGTCACCTCATTGTGTGCCAGTTGTGACTTGGCGTGCAACAAGGAATGTAAGTGGTGATTTGTTAACAAGTTGCAATTTGCTCCTGCATTTACACCATTATGCTTAGGCTGGCATAAATAACTAAGAGGATTCTGGCCCACGTTATTAGTGGTAAGATTCTAAGACCAGCAAGTGATTTTGGCTTGGTTATATTGTTTATGGGAAGCAGTTATCATTGTGTTTTATTTAGTGAATGAAACAACATTAATTTAGCTGCTGTGTGAGATCTTGAGATTTAAGTATGAAGCTCTTCTGTCACATAAAAAAAGGAGGTCAGAGTGGATAGCTGTACTGCAGTCATTAGAATAGGAAACATCTACTTTGTGCAGAATTCATAACCTATTAGGAATGAGGAGATAAAATAGTATAGACAGGGGAAGAGACTGTCTTGAAATCAATCATACTGCACAAAACATAAAGGTTTGTGCATGCTGAAGATTGAGTGGGAAGGGAATAATGTAAGGCAAGGAGGCAAGCTTAGTAAAACAGATTTAATGGTAAAGGTGGAAGGAACGTTCATATCGAAGAAAGGAAGAATGAGAGAAAGTAAAAGCTAGTAAGAGTGAAGTTAGGATAAGGAAACCATAATCTCATGATCAGTTTGTATTTTATCCAGCAGTATTTTCTGTTGCATAGGTAATGTATGCCATTTGCTTGGGACAATGGGGTAGAAGTGCACTAGGGAGTTGCAGTTTCTCCTTGAATGTCCTGCATATGTAAAAGATTGGTATTGGTTGATCCTGAACAGGTTCATTTGTTGTAAAATTCTGTTACCAGTAGTGGTCAACCAAGCGCTTTTGAGACTGGAGTGTATTAACTCAGCCCTACCCTGTTTATCCCCTTTTGTGCTAATCAACCAAGGTATATGAAACTAGATATCCTATTTTCTACATCATCATGAACAGGATGACAAAATTGGCATCAGTAGATTTACCGTATTTTTCTGTGTATAACACGCCCCCATGTATAAGACGCCCCCCACTTTTCTAATCCAAAATTAAGAAATCTAAGTAGGGCTTAGCAAGGGTGGGGGGAAAGGGATCAAAGCGCTGCAGGATAGCTTTGATCCCTGCTTTCCCCTCCGCTTGTTTTTTTTCTCTCCTCAGCTTACTTCTGTGTATAAGACGACCCTCAATTTTTAGTCTAAAGATTTTAGACAAAAGTATAGTCTTATACACGGAAAAATACGGTAGTTAATTTCACCTTAAAGCCTTTAATGTTTTTTTGGAGAGTAACGAATCAAAACCCAAGTTGATACATGAACCAAAAATCTGAGCAATTTTTCTATGAATGTGACGAATCAGTGATATTCGAGAATGCTCTTTTTGGAAGAAGTCTTCCTGTTGAAGGAAGAATAGTGTTTCTGAATTTGCATCAGAGAAGAAGTGTGATCATGAGTTGCTCTGTATTTTATTTAAATGCTCAAATATTTTGGGAGTTAAGGCTGTATGTAGCTTTCAAACTGTTTTACGGACATTGTGTGAGGTGGCAATACTGAAAGACCGTTTGTGAGAGTCATGTTTGTATTTAGGGAATGTACACGGCCTGTCTGTTAACTAAAGCTTTCAATTAGTGCCATAATATTATGAAAAAGTTTGTCTGATTTTTGTGAAATGGCACATAATACATGCACTAATTGTGTTGGGCTGAAATATATGGTTTCATTAATGGTTTACTGTATTGGTTTTGTGCATTTTTCAGACGTTGCCTAGTATTTAAACCTCATTTGATCAAAAAAGTAACTGTGAGTCCACTGTCAGGTTCAAATGTATATCCCAACAAAGCCAAACTGATAAATTGTTGGGTAAAAATTATTAAGTGTTACACCATGAGCAAGTTTTAAAAAACATGCCTATTTATATTATTTATATTATAAATATAATCTAGTTGCATATTAGTCTTCGGGGTTAGTCATACAAAACAAAGTGCAAAAACCTACTTAAATAATAAATGGGTGTGCCACACTATGGTATTGTGTGCCATTAAGATTCAAGTAATGACCGTGATGCAAATTTAATAGTGCAACAATAATGACCTGTGAATTAATAGTAAAGACAATAAGATCTTACAGAACTTTCAACCATAGTACTCAGTAAATAAACAAGTTCTGGATGCTTACCGCTCTTTAAAGTTTTATGGCTTCTGGGATATACAGAACAGTTCCATGAAGCAAATTGTTTTCTGCCATTGTGGCAACACCTGAGGTAACCCAACATTTTCCTTTACCATCTCTTAGTGAACCCCTTACCAGTTTTGAGGTTTCTTCTTGTTATATAAGGCACCCTGGTTAGACTCAGCTCAATTTTCAATCAACTTGCACACTTGAGGTCTATGAGGAAGTATCTTCCTAGTAGCTATCTTTAGGAAGAGAGTCAGTATGATGCAGTGGATAGTGTGTTGGACTAGTACTCTGGACATTGGGGTACAAATATATTTGCCTATCGAAACTCATGGAGGTAAGCTTTTCCTTTAAATTTTTACATACTTCAGAAACCTAATTATAGTCATCGTAAGTTGGAAGTAACTTTGGGTTACGTACATTTGGTCCCTGAATTGAGAAAAGCAGGATATAAATGAGGTGAAATAAACAATAAATAAAACACCATTAGCCATTGTTAGTTTTATATTTGCTGCAGAGAGTTTTTTCTGTGGAGTGGCATATATGTATCATTAATAAATAAATATGTTTAAATATGTTTGTAAGTGCATGTGAAGACTATCTGATCATAACACTCTGTACAACCTTCAGGCTTGTTATAATGAATGATTTTGGGATTGGCTGTGCTCCCTGAGGTTACTACAGCTTTATGTGCTCAAGAAAGGAGGGAATCACTATCATTTCTGTGTCTGATATTTTTGGAAACTAGAAATGATGCTATTCACACAAATGGATTTGTGGGCAAGGCACAATAGAGGATTTTCTGGTTTCTTTATTTGCTCAGTGTGTCCTCTAAATCACATTTTTCTTAACCAGTTGACTGGCTAGTGTCCATGGTTGAAAAGGTTATCAATTACTAGTTCAAATGAAATACTAGAAATATGGTTTGTGTTTAGTAACTACAGTCTTTCCTAGATTTTGAGCTGCTGTAACATCTTTAATATATATTAGCATAATAAATATGTAATATTCTGGAACTGCAGCACAGCCTTGTGTCATATTTTGCTGGATATGGATACAGACAGAATATATTGACTTACTGGGCACCTTTCAGTGAACAGCATTAATTGTCCAGCTATTGTATTATTCCTACATATAATATATATATATATTTTGGATCAGGAATTTTTACAAGAACGGTGGGCATGATAAAAAATGTTTTGCTTAGCCATACAGAAAATGCTAATAGAGGGAAATGGTTTAATATATTCAGGTTTGTAAGGGAGATCTAAAAATCTGTGGATTGTTGCTGAATGTTGGCATTGTTCATGGTGAGATTATGTCAAGTGAGTAGTTTGTCTAGTATGGAAATGTCCCCTTTATGTTTCTGAAGTGACTAAAATAGGTTCTGGGTAGAGATGTGCATGAAACGAACCAAAAAACCTGATGAACTGGGCTGGTTTGTTTCATGATCCAGTTTGGAGATACCATTTTGCTGGAGCAAAACAAAATGCTGAACTTTTTTCCCTTTCCCCTTTCATCTGCTTCGAAATAAGGGGATGCTTGCCTTCCCACTGCCCCGTTGCTTCTGCCAACCTGCTCTTGCTTCCTCCATCTCCGCTGCTATGGGTGTCATCTTCGAAGGCAGCTGGATGGTGCTGCCTCTGTGGATGGCACCCACAATGGCAGAGATGGAGGTGGCAGGAACAGGTGGCCCGGAGGAAGAGACTGGATCGCTTTTCCAGGGGTTTGTGGTGGTTCATGGTTAGCCACAAACCATCAGGAATCACCAGTTTCCCGGTTTGTGCCCATTTCTAATTCTGGGCAAAGCAGACTCAGATGAGGAGGTGAGGCAGGGATTCCTGCAGCCATGCCTGTGAGTGGCCAGCTGCTGGAGGAGGCGGAGAAGGGAAGTCCATGCTCCTGGTGGAACTGAAAGATCACACAACGGGGAGGAAATGAGTTACATGCACCAGCTGGTGAGTGGGGGTGCCAGTTCAGAGGGGTGGGGACAGGGAAAGCGTGGCACCCGCAGTGCCACACCAATGGCTTAGAACGGCTCAGCGTGAAGCAAGCATATAATAAGCAAGTGTCCCTGTGCATGTTGATGGGAGGGTGGAACAGAACTGCTTGCTTAGTGTTTATGGAAACTGCTGCTACATATGTATCTCTCTTATAATGATATTATCATTCCACTTATTTTTTAAAGTTGTTTTACATAGTAGTATTTCTCTCTGTGAATAATTGAGATTTTAAAGTTATTGAAAACTACAGAGTATTAAAAAATTAAAGATAGTTCAGCCACTACTCAACAAAAATTTCTCTTGAAAAATAAACAGATCCATGTTATTTAATTAGTTCTCAATATTCCAAAACGTAGAATAATGGTCTTCAAGGAAGATTAGAATACTTATTAGAATAATAATAATTTGCCTGTTTCTTCTGTGTACTAACACAGTGCATTTAACTTTATGAGGCAAAGGTATGTTTTTAACTCACCATTTGCTGATATTGGTAGCCATACGCCATTATCTAACTATGACAACTTTTGCTGCAATAATTAGCAATAAAAAGAAACGGATTTCTGTTATAAATTTCAGTATATAATTAGATAATACTAACAGTTAGTCTTGCCTCATTCTAACCTATTATTTGCATGTTTAAAGTGTTTCCCCAATACTTTGGGGTAGATCCACAGCATGAGCCTGCCCTCTAAGTCTCATATTTCCAAGAACCAAGTTCATCAGAGTGGAAATATTTGATTGTTTGTGGCCGCATTACTGAATTTTGTTCTCACTTTAGCAGTGGTTTTGCTAAATCCTAATCCTTGCATCTGTGCAAGGCAACACTGATATTCTGAGACCTTAAATTAAAATTTGTACTTCCACATTGAAATGGTTATTTATTGCATGGTAAAATCACGAATATACCAGAGTTCCTTAAAGCCCACAAGTTACGTGCATACAATTGGGATAAGAATATTTGTTGCTAATTCCTGGAATCAGCAGTGAGCTGTATGGAACCAGTAAACTGATATTTAATCTGTACAAAATGGAGGCTCCATTTGTGGATAGAAACACTAATAAAGCTTAGTATTCAATATAAGTATGCTAGTATTCAGTCTAGTTTGGATTGGGTTGCACTTTGCATAAAGGAGGAGACTCACAGTTTGCAGTGTTTTCGTTGTATGTAGATATAAAGGTACAGATTACAGGTCTAAAACTGTTCCTTGATGTGCTGTAAGGATTTTGGTGTTTCCATGGGGTTTTTGCAGCATATGCAGGGCTTGAAAATTTTTAGAATGTCTCACCAGTCAGTCAAAAATTTCACCAGTCAGCATGACCAGACTATAGCCTTGCAATTTATGTTAACAAATTTAAACTAGGCACTTGTTCACTTTTATTTCTACGTAACAATGCATGTTGTTGTTTAGTCATTAAGTTGTGTCCGACTCTTCGTGACCCCATGGACCGGTGCATGCCAGGCCCTCCTGTCTTCCACTGCCTCCTGGAGTTGGGTCAAATTCATGTTGGTAGCTTCAATGACACTGTCCAACCATCTCATCCTCTGTCGTCCCCTTCTCCTCTTGCCTTCACACTTTCCCAACATCAGGGTCTTTTCCAGGGAGTCTTCTCTTCTCATGAGATAACCAAAGTATTGGAGCCTCAGCTTCAGGATCTGTCCTTCCAGTGAGCACTCAGGGTTGATTTCCTTCAAAATGGATAGGTTTGTTCTCTTTGCAGTCCAGGGGACTCTCAAGAGTCTCCTCCAGCACCACAATTCAAAAGCATCAATTCTTCGGCGGTCAGCCTTCTTTATGGTCCAGCTCTCACTTCCATACATCTCTACTGGAAAAACCATAGCTTTGACTATGCGGACCTTTGTTGGCAAGGTAATGTCTCTGCTTTTTAAGATGCTGTCTAGGTTTGTCATCGCTTTCCTCCCAAGAAGCAGGTGTCTTTTAATTTTGTGGCTGCTGTCACCATCTACAGTGATCATGGAGCCCAAGAAAGTAAAATCTGTCACTGCCTCCATATCTTCCCTTCTATTTGCCAGGAGGTGATGGGACCAGTGGCCATGATCTTAGTTTTTTTGATGTTGAGCTTCAGACCATTTTTGGCGCTCTCCACTTTCACCCTCATTACGAGGTTCTTTAATTCCTCCTCACTTTCTGCCATCAGAGTGGTATCATCTGCATATCTGAGGTTGTTGGTATTTCTTCCAGCAATCTTAATTCCGGCTTGGGATTCATCCAGTCCAGTCTTTCGCATGATGTATTCTGCATATAAGTTAAATAAGCAGGGAGACAATATACAGCCTTGTCGTACTCCTTTCCCAATTTTGAACCAATCAGTTGTTCCATATCCAGTTCTAACTGTTGCTTCCTGTCCCACATATAGATTTCTCAGGAGATAGATGTGGTCAGGCACTCCCATTTCTTTAAGAATTTGCCATAGTTTGCTGTGGTCCACACAGTCAAAGGCTTTTGCGTAGTCAATGAAGCAGAAGTAGATGTTTTTCTGGAACTCTCTGGCTTTCTCCATAATCCAGCGCATGTTAGCAATTTGGTCTCTAGTTCCTCTGCCCCTTCGAAATCCAGCTTGTACTTCTGGGAGTTCTCGGTCCACATACTGCTGAAGCCTGCCTTGTAGGATTTTGAGCATAACCTTGCTAGTGTGTGAAATGAGTGAGCGTGTGAAACAGTGCGTACAAACCTCAAATAAATTGTATTACGTTCACGGTATTCACCTATGTCTTCTTAGGGGAAGAAAGGAGGTGTATAAATATTTTAAATTAAATAATAAATAAATTAATTAATAAGTGGATTTCGGTGCAGTTCTCCAGCGGTGGAAAGGTAGGGAGCCGGCTTCGTCGTTTGTATGCCTTTACAATGTTTTTTTCATTGTTCTTTGTCTTTTCCTTTGCCTTCTGCTTTTCGGTTTGCTTGGTCGAGGGTGGGGGAATTTGAATTTCCCGCCATTTCCTGCCTTGGACTGCAATTCCCAGAAGCCTTCACCACCAGCTGTGCTGATTCTCAATCTAGGGTCCTCCCAGGTGTTTTTGAACTGGAATTCCCAGAAGCTTTCAGCACCAGCTGTGCTGATTCCTAATCTAGGGTCCTCCCAGGTGTTCTTGGACAGCAGTTGGCCAGCACAAGAACCAGTCCAAGGACACCTGGGTGACCCAAGATTGGGAATCACTGATTTATACCCTCAGACTTGAGTTGCTTTATTACCTGCGTGCCTGTGGGGTCATGAAGCTTGTATTTTGAATGCCTTTCTTTTGAATGTCTCCAGCAAAAATAAAACTGAAAGCAAAAGTGCCCGGCCTCTTAAGGAGCCACAGTTCCCTCCCACCCCAGGATGTGTCCTCGTTCAGTTGAAATTGGGAGCAGGGAATCTCCATATTCTCCAGCATGGGACTACTCTACATTCTTCAGCAGAGCTATATCTCTATGTGCCTCTCAAACTCTCTTCTCGCGAGAAGAGGGCAGTTTTCCTTTTGCAATGGGAGGGGGGAGGGGAGGACTGCAGGATTAGAGAGAGACAGGTGGAGGGGAAGGAGGCAGGGAGGGAGGGAGCTGTGACTCATTGAGGAGCATTTTTCACTCATCACAGATGAGTGGACGAGTGCATTTTTCAAGCCTTGAGCATATGTATGGAGGGACAGTGTTGGTCTGAATGTCAGATAGGTGTAATGTCATACCAGAATCCTCAAAAGTCAAATTCTTCTATAAAAATATGATTAATAACAGTGTTTGCCCCAAACGTAGTCTTAATTTCTTATACTTTCGCCACCTTGGATCTATAATATATGTTTATTGGTTTTATTGTTTTTAAATTTGTAAACCGCCCAGAGTAGACCTTTGGTCTAGATCAGGGGTCTCAAACCTGCGGCCCGCGGGCCAATTGCGGCCCTTGGGACGATAGTTTGTGGCCCCCGCCTTAATATGAAAGTTTAATGTTAGTGCGGCCTGCGGGTTTGATATGTATGGCACTTTACAGTGTTGTGTGCGGAGCTGAACGAACCTACCAATCACGGTGGGGTATGTGGCTCTCGGGGGCAGGACATTGGCCAGGCTTGATGCAAGCAGAGATACATTTCTCAATGAGTGAAAGTTACAGCAGCGTTGCCATGGAGTGTTTTCTTCCGTGCCTGGCTGGCTGCCTCGTTTCTATTGGGCACACGCGGACATTCGTCCCAGTGCGCTGCATTCACAACACTTCAAAAAAAGTTTTTTTAAGTTGCTGCCCAGCGGGACATTATACATATATATATATGTATATAAATGTGTGTGTGTGTGTGTGTGTGTGTGTGTGTGTGTGTGTGTGTATATATATATATGTATATGTATATGTATGTATATAGATAGATAGATATAGATATATATATAGATATATAGATATATATATAGATATATATATATAGATATATATATAGATACACACACACACACACACACATCAATGGCACTTAGAGAGTTAATATGAGGTCTCTCTCTGACAAAATAAATCGAAGTGATGTGTACGCGGCAGGATAAAAGAAAAGTAAGGAACTCAATGCAGCCTCATGTAGTCTGCAGTCACATAGCGACACCTGTCAGTCGGCAATAACAGTCCCCAGTAACCTGGACCAATTATAGGGTCGCACCATTATTTGTGGGTCATTGTTTTTTATTTGCATAGCGCTATTTGCATTGCCTCACACAATGAACATTACATATATTTCTATATGATGTAATAGTAGTCAAAACAAATGACATCAACAATAGCACGGTGTCATTTCCGCTTCTTTTTCCTGTAACAACAGCACGGCGGATAACAGTCCGTGAGCAGTCGCCTTTTTTGCGCTCGCTATCCTGGTACTTTCTACCATCTACAAATGCCATGGTGTTCATGTCATCATGAAAGACATGAACATCGAGTGTAAAAACAAAGGAGACTGCTACCGGCCTTTTATCCGCCGACCACCGTGCTGCGGTTACAAGAAAAAGAAGCGGAAATGACGTTCTCCATGCGTTGAGACGTTCGCCGTGCGTCGGCTAAACACTTGATTGAAACTTCAATGCGACAGTGACACCAAGTGGAATTATATATATTACACAGCCCCAAACATGTCTTTTTCAAAGCCTGCAGTGAAGAGAAAGGTTGGTGATGAGCACAGACAATTTCAGGAAAAGTGGGAAATGCAATATTTCTTTGCTGAGCACAGGGGCACCTCGACGTGTCTTATTTACACAGAGAAAGTTGCGGTGCACAAGGAATACAATTTGAAACGTCATTACACAACTAGACACACTGAGGAGTATGCAAAATACCAGGGAGATGAGAGAGCCAACCGGGTTGCCAATCTTAAAACATGTCTACTGAGGCAACAAGATTTCTTCAAGAAAGCAACCAAAGAGAATAATGCAGCAGTCGAAGCTAGCTACGTGGTTAGTGAGATGATTGCTAAAGCAGGAAAGCCATTCACAGAAGGTGAATTTGTCAAAAAGTGCATATACAGGCTACAAGTATACTCTGTCCGGAAAAGAAAGGTCAGTTTAGCAACATCAGCCTTTCTGCCAACACCGTGGCAGAGCGCATTTCTGACCTGTCAAGTGACATTTATGACCAACTGTGTTAGAAAGCCAAATGTTTCGGTGTATACTCAGTCGCTCTTGATGAGACCACAGACATCACCGACACTGCCCAGCTCGCAATGTATGTCCGTGGTGTTGATGACAATTTTGAAGTGATGGAGGAGTTGCTCAAAGTAATTCCAATGCATGGCCAGACCACCGCTCAGGAGATATTTCACCAGCTGTGTGATGCCATTGAGAATGCCGGTTTGTCATGGAAGAGGTTTGTTGGAATAACAACCGATGGAGCGCCATCAATGACAGGGAGGAAAAATGGACTGGTGGCACTTGTTCAAAAAAAAAACTGGAAGAGGAGGGTGTGGAGGAAGCCATTGCTCTGCACTGCATTATCCATCAGCAGGCCCTTTGCAGCAAATGCCTGAAGTTTGACAATGTGATGTCTGTCGTTGTAAAATGCATCAACCAAATCAGATCCAGGGGCTTAAAGCACCAAAGGTTCCGTGCTTTTTTAGAGGAAATGGAGTCAGAATATGGGGATGTGCTCTACTTCACCGAGGTACGTTGGCTCAGCAGGGGAAACGTATTGAAGAGATTTTTTGAGTTGAGAGCAGAAGTGCAAGCCTTCATGGAGAAGGATGGAGTGGCTGTTCCTGTGCTAAGTGATCCCAAATGGCTCATGGACTTAGCTTTTCTTGTTGATATCACACATGAGCTTAATGTACTGAACAAGAAGTTACAAGGCCAGGGGCAACTTGTCAGTGCTGCCTATGACAACGTGAGAGCATTCTCCACAAAACTTTTGTTATGGAAAGCCCAGCTCTCTCAGACAAACCTTTGCCATTTCCCAGCATGCAAGGCACTCGTGGATGAAAGCACACCATTCAGTGGTGAGAAGTATGTTGATGTCATTTTGAAGCTACAGGAGGAATTTGATCACAGATTTGCAGACTTCAAGACGCACAGAGCCACATTTCAAATTTTTGCGGACCCCTTCTCCTTTGATGTGCAAGATGCCCCTCCTGTGCTTCAAATGGAGATCATTGACCTGCAGTGCAACTCTGCAACTCTGAACTCAAAGTGAAGTTCAGGGAGGTGAGTGGAAAAGCAGACAAGCTTGGGCAATTTTTGAGAGAATTGACCCCCAGCTTCCCTGAGCTTTCCCGAATGTTCAAGCGGACCATGTGCCTTTTTGGGAGCACATACTTGTGTGAAAAGCTCTTCTCCAACTTGAACTTCAATAAGCCCAAGTACAGGTCCAGATTTACTGATGATCATCTTCAAGCCATACTGAGGGTCTCAACTGCTTCCTCCCTCAAGCCAAATGTGGCTCGGCTATGCAAGAGGAAGCGCTGCTAGGTCTCTAGCAGCAAGGAGTAGGCAAGAGAAGCCATGTTCAGAAGAACAGTTCATGTTCTTCAATGTTCCATTCATGTTCAGGACAATTCATGTTTAGAAGAAGATTAAAGGTTAAAGAACTGTTAATACAGACATTTAAATCTGAATACAGCAGATATAGAAGACTGAAGAAACCACATATAGTCGCTCACTAGAGAAATATTATTATTATTATTATTATTATTATCATCATTATCATTATCATTATTTTCATTATTATTATTTTCATTATTATTTTATTTATTCATTACTGATTGATTGATTGATTTTCTTATTAATTCTTAATTTGTTTATTTATTTTTTCATCTTATTTTGTGTTAAAAAATAAAAATAAAGAGATTTGAGAAGATTGGAATTTTTTTAACAAAGCTTTTCTTGTGGAAAACTTGATGCGGCCCAGCCTCACCCAGACTCTGCCACTTAAATATATATTTAACCTCTTTCCCATGACTAGAAAATCCATTTACTCCATCTATTTGAGAGTTTATATATATATAACCTCTTTACCTTTATACACACACACACACACAAAATACATGTGAAGAACAGATTTAAGGGACTAGATTTGGTGGACAGAGTGCCTGAAGAACTATGGATGGAGGCTCGTAACATTGTACAGGAGGCAGCAACAAAAACCATCCCAAAGAAAAGGAAATGCAAGAAAGCAAAGTGGCTGTCCAATGAGGCCTTACAAATAGCAGAGAAGAGAAGGGAAACAAAATGCAAGGGAGATAGGGAAAGTTACAGAAAATTGAATGCAGACTTCCAAAGAATAGCAAGGAGAGACAAGAGGGCCTTCTTAAATGAACAGTGCAAAGAAATAGAGGAAAATAATAGAAAGGGAAAAACCAGAGATCTGTTTAAGAAAATTGGAGATATTAAAGGAACCTTTTGTGCAAAGATGGACATGATAAAGGACAAAAATGCTAGGGTCCTAACAGAAGCAGAAGACATCAAGAAGAGGTGGTAAGAATACACAGAGGAATTATACCAGAAAGATCTGGATGTCCCGGACAACCCAGATAGTGTGGTTGCTGACCTGGAGCCAGACATCTTGGAGAGTGAAGTCAAGTGGGCCTTAGAAAGCATGGCTAACAACAAGGCCAGTGGAGGTGATGGCATTCCAGTTGAACTATTTAAAATCTTAAAAGACGACGCTCTTAAGGTGCTACACGACCGCAGATATGCAGATGATACCACTCTGATGGCAGAAAGTGAGGAGGAATTAAAGAACCTCTTAATGAGGGTGAAAGAGGAGAGCGCAAAAAATGGTCTGAAGCTCAACATAAAAAAAACTAAGATCATGGCCACTGGCCCCATTACCTCCTGGCAAATAGAAGGGGAAGATATGGAGGCAGTGACAGATTTTACCTTCTTGGGCTCCATGATCACTGTAGATGGTGACAGCAGCCACGAAATCAAAAGACGCCTGCTTCTTGGGAGGACAGCGATGACAAACCTCGACAGCATCTTAAAAAGCAGAGACATCACCTTGCCGACAAAGGTCCGCATAGTCAAAGCTATGGTTTTTCCAGTAGCGATGTATGGAAGTGAGAGCTGGACCATAAAGAAGGCTGACCGCCAAAGAATTGATGCTTTTGAATTGTGGTGCTGGAGGAGACTCTTGAGAGTCCCCTGGACTGCAAAGAGAACAAACCTATCCATTTTGAAGGAAATCATCCCTGAGTGCTCACAGGAAGAAAAGATCCTGAAGCTGAGGCTTCAATACTTTGGCCATCTCATGAGAAGAGAAATCTCCTTGGAAAAGACCCTGATGTTGGAAAAGAGTGAAGGCAAGAGGAGAAGGGGATGACAGAGGACGAGATGGTTGGACAGTGTCATTGAAGCTACCAACATGAATTTGACCAAACTCCGGGAGGCAGTGGAAGACAGGAGGGCCTGGCGTGCTGTGGTCCATGGGGTCACGAAGTCGGACACGACTTAACGACTAAACAACAAAATACACACACACACACACACACATATACATATACATACACACACACACACACACACACATATATACACTGGCTCCTTAACTAACAATAATTTATGGTAGCTAGAAATTTAACCTCTTTACCTATATATATAGGTAGGTAGGTAGGTAGATAGATCTACCTATATATAGATATAGATAGATAGATAGATAGATAGATAGATAGATAGATAGATAGATAGATAGATAGATAGATAGATAGATAGATAAATAGATAGATAGATAGATAGGCAAAGAGGTTAAATTTCTAGCTACCATAAATTATTGTTAGTTAAGGAGCCAGTCAGTGGAGAGATGATGCTGAACCACTATTTAGAACATTAGTTTTACTAATTAATTTGTTGCTCTCAATGTTACTCTTAATATTAAAAGTTAATTTTTGTATATAAAATGTTTAATCTGATGGATTAGCAATATTAACTCATTTAAATAGTTCTAAGATAAATTGTGAGGTATACATGATGCCTTCACTGTTGAACAGTAATGTCTCTTCCCATTGGCTCTGTCAAAAGTACTTTTTCCATTGTTTAAAATTGTCTCCCTAGTCTGATTTATTTTCCTAAAGAGACCACAGATTCCACAGTGCACTTGTTAACGTATGATGATAACATCTAACCCAATTGAAAACTGAGATTGGGAATAACCATTTATGCTAGAACAAAGGATTTTATCTCTCCACCTCTACTGAAGGGAACACCCAAACCCCAGCAACAATGCAAACTATATATAGAACTAAGAGTCAGTATCTTGTCATCCATTTGCATATAATGTCTACACTATCCTCCTGTAGAAGCCACTGCAGAATATGGAGGAGATGTTGACAGAAATCCCAGCTTCCTCTCTCGGTGACCAGTTTTCTAACACATTTACCCCCTCCATTTGAAAGTCACAGAGCTGAAAACCATTGGTCTCCAGTCTCAGTGGATAATTTGCCTTGTGAAATATTCTTAAAAGCTTGTATAATGCTTTTGGCAGGTAAAACAAAACCAGTGTCTGACTCAGAGTGGAAAAGGAAGCTGGGGTGATTTGCATGGACCTAAGCAGAAGCCTTTTGGAGGTCACTAACTGGTAGAGTCACCATAAATTGGAAGCAACTGGATAGCCAGTTAAAACAACAACAAGCAGAAGTGAGGTTCAAGGTTGGACGTTAACTTTATTGGATAGCTAGGTTATAAATGTAAGTATTACAATCTTACAAGTTCTTCTTAACTCTTCATCTGGAGCTTTATTTCTGTGAGTGGATCATAAGACCAAGAGAGCTTTTTTGATAGTTTTGAATGCAAATGGCTCTGCTTAGGAGAGGGTCTATGCCAGTGGTCAGGGAACAGGAGTAAATTACCCCAAATGGGGTAAAAATGAAAATCCTGGGGGTAATGAGCATAGCGCTACCCCCACCCCCCCACTCCCACCCGCTGCAGCCGAACCTCAAACTGGAAGCCACCTCTCCCTACTACCTTCTTCATTTGCGGCACTTGTAAATCCGTTCTTTCAGAGATCGGAGATAAGGCTGCTTGATTGGTTACAGCTGTAGAACAGCCCCGGGCAGTCAATCCGGCTTGTGAATGACTGCTTCCGCCGGAGGTGACTGCAAGCACGACGAGGGAAAGCTGCAATTAAGGAGGGAAGGAAGGTGCGAGAGAGCGACGGGTGGCTTCATCAGCTTGTTTAAATGTATGTAGAAAATGGAGGGTGGGTGGGTGTATGTGTGTATGAGAGAGAGAAAGAGAGACTGACTCAAAACTATGAAAAAAGGAACAGGCAAACAGGATGGAAGGCTTGAATTAAGGGGGGAAAGGGTGGCTTCATCAAGCTTGTTTAAATGTAATGAGAGGAAATGGACATACTGAACTGAAGCAAATAATTGTTGAAAATTGAGGGAGGGAGGGTTTGTGTGTGTGTGTGTGTGAGAGAGAGAGAGACAGAGACAGAGAGACTTGACTCTTTCATAAAACCATGAAAAAAGGAACAGGCAAACAGGACGGAAGGCTTGAATTAAGGGGGGGGGGGAAGGGTGGCTTCATCAAGCTTGTTTAAATGTAATGAGAGGAAATGGATATACTGAACTGAAGCAACTAATTGTTGAAAATTGAGGGAGGAAGGGTTTGTGTGTGTGTGTGAGAGAGAGTGAGACAGAGAGACTTGACTCTTTCATAAAACCATGAAAAAAGGAACCTTCTAAAATTTAATCTCCACTGCATTTAGCTCTGCAGTTTCTGCTGAGAACAGCAGAAGTCTGAAGTGTGTAGCAATCATGTTTCTCTATTTCTCATCCCCAAAGCAGACAAGAGTATCATAGTTTATTCCCAAAATCTGAATCCCAGTCTTTCTGCTCCTGGTCCTACTTTGACTGTAGCATCAAACAAAAGACTGTGGGTTTCTTTATTGAGTCAATCCATCTCATGTGCAGTCTTCCTTTTTTTCCTACTGCATTGCACTTTTTCCTGCATTGCTGCCTTTTCCAGTGAGCTTGTCTTCTTATGATGCCACTGTAGTACAGTACCCTTTGTTTGGTTATTTTAGCTTGTAGCGAAAGTCCACACTTAATTTGCTTTACTTATCTTTCTGACAAGTCATAATAGGTTTGTCATCGCTTTCCTCCCAAGAAGCAGGAGTCTTTTAATTTCGTGGCTGTTGTCACCATCTGCAGTGATCATGGAGCCCAGGAAAGTAAAATTTGTCACTACCTCCATATCTTCCCCTTCTATTTGCCAGGAGGTGATGGGACCAGTGGCCATGATCTTAGTTTTTTTGATGTTGAGCTTCAGACCGTTTTTTGCACTCTCCTCTTTCACCCTCATTACGAGGTTCTTTAATTCCTCCTCACTTTCTGCCATCAGAGTGGTATCGTCTGCATATCTGAGGTTGTTGATATTTCTTCCAGCAATCTTAATTCCGGCTTGGGATTTCTCCTGTCCAGCCTTTCACATAATGTATTCTGCATATAAGTTAAATAAGCAGGGAGACAATATACAGCCTTGTCGTACTCCTTTCCCAATTTTGAACCAATCAGTTGTTCCATATCCAGTTCTAACTGTTGCTTCCTGTCCCACATATAGATTTCTCAGGAGATAGATAAGGTGGTCAGGCACTCCCATTTCTTTAAGAACTTGCCATAGTTTGCTGTGGTCCACACAGTCAAAGGCTTTTGCGTAGTCAATGAAGCAGAAGTAGATGTTTTTCTGGAACTCTCTGGCTTTCTCCATAATCCAGCGCATGTTAGCAATTTGGTCTCTAGTTCCTCTGACCCTTCGAAATCCACCTTGTACTTCTGGGAGTTCTCAGTCCACATACTGCTGAAGCCTGCCTTGTAGGATTTTGAGCATAACCTTGCTAGCGTGTGAACTGAGTGCAATTGTACGGTAGTTGGAGCATTCTTTGGCACTGCCCTTCTTTGAGATTGGGATGTAGACTGATCTTTTCCAATCCTCTGGCCACTGCTGAGTTTTCCATTGATGATGATAAAAAAAATAGAGCACTGGTCCTTTGATACTGGGCTGTGGCACCAGGGTGGGTGACATGACCTTTAGCCTGGTTTGTTCCTTTTTGCACACCACACACAGAATGATTAAAGTGGTAAGAAACCCTCCCCCAACTCTGCGTTGGCTGTCTCTAGCAAGCATGTCATTGCTAGCACCACTCTGGCAGCCATTGATGATGATTAAATCCTCTGCGAGCTAGCAAAAATTTAATGCAACTTGCTAGGCACGTTGGACACCTTACTACTCCCTATACCACCCCACGGCTGGTGTGCAATGTGTTCCAGCAAAAATAGTGCACATCTTTATTAAATTTGGTGCATCCTGCTAGTTCGGTACATAGCCTGGCAGCCATTGATACTGATGATATATCCTGCTAGTTCGGTACACAGCCTGTGTAGATTCAATAATATTTTTAATTCAAATAATGCATGATTTCCTTCCTTTCAAATCAAGGGGGTAATGTCGGCGTATATAAATTTTTTGGGGGGTAAAAGGTAAAAAAGTTCCCTGACCCCTGGTCTATGCAAAGCATGCTGGTTTCCTTTTCTACCACGAGTCAGAGCTTTGTATAGTGTGGAGGGGATGCATCTGTTAGTGAATTGGTTGCTGTGATCTGAAATAGCAATCCAAGAATGGGAGCCGAGATTTCTATTTATTCCACTAATTTTACTTTTGGTAATGGATTCTGTAGTAGCATGCAATCATGAAAATGTAGGTGGTTAATGAACTATGTTCTCTGAATAGAGTTGAGGTTCTCAAGCTTGGTATGCAGTTTCCAGAAGGTTTGGGTGTTGGCTAAGGCTTGAGGGAGTTACAGTCCGAAAACACAAAGCATCCAAGTATAGGAAACATTACTTCTAAACTATTTCTTTATAAGAGGTGTATGGGTGCTTTTTTACTATATAAAGGGATGTGTGCAAATGTCTATGTTCTCTACAGAGGACATATCAATTGATAAAGACATTTAATGACTTAAGATCATGTTAACATTCCTTTTAATTGTTATTTTTACAACATTACATCTATTTACAATACTACATCTAGTATTCCGACTCACTGGCCAAAAAAGAAGAAGGTGTTTTAAAATCTAAATGCATTATTTCCAAGCTCTGCCATGATCTTAGGTAGTGCCCAGGATCAAATGTGACACACAAGTGTTGTTGAATAGCATGAAAATAATTACTGTATTATGTTAGGTTTAATTTATGTGCATGTTGCAAATTGCCTAGGAAATTCATCATCATTGTAACCAATTTTATAAGAGAAGTTTCAAAAAAAGAGAAGGGATTGAGAAGAAAGAGATCAGAGAGAAAGTCAAGAGAATAATTTTCTCTCTCGAATGCTTGGGGTTAATAAAAATTATAGCAATAGAAGCTGAGCTATAACATACTGTAGGATCTGAAAGATGCTATCAAGTGCAAGAAGCACATGCTTATTTAAGCAGTGTGAAGGAAGGTTAAAACTGGAAAGGATTTTCACCCAGAAAATGGAAATTGTACACTGGTGGGGGGAGGAAAAGGAATAGAAATTTGCACAAAATTAGTGCAGTGAGACACCGGATGTATTTTCATGAGATAAGTCAAGGATCTGCAGGAATTGAGGCTTGTTGTTGGCAAATACTGTGCTGGTGAGTACTGTTTATCACTCTTGTTTGTGTTAAGAGCTGCTAAACAAACTGTTCGATTGGCAGCAGATAATTTCCTTGCTGTGTTCTTTTTCCTTCCAGGAAGATAGAAAAGGTATTTGGGATGTATTGGCCAGAAATCTTATTGAAGATTTATGCTTGTGTAAGGGAAGATCACTTAAATTGTATCATGCACCTAGAAACACAATCAGTACTTCTTTAATAAGTAGAAGTTTGCAGTGAACGCTTGTAAAAGTTCTCATATGAAGTCTTATTAGTAATAGGATCCTGGCTGTTCTTTTTGGAGAGTGTTAATCCTTTTGGATAATCAGTTTTTATTCCAACCACCCAAAACAATTTCATGTCTTCAGTTGACTTGGCCACCTCCTTGCCCAGCCTTATCATCCATGGATAATTCCAAAAGTAAGGATACAACAATATACACAGAAGGAGCCTCCCCAAAGAATGTGCGGAATGTGAACACATTTGGGTGTTCCCTGGGCAGCGACAGCACCATATTGGCTGATCCTTCGACTCCAAAAACACCATGGATAAGTGACTCTATGACTGACAATGGCCTGCAAGCGTCCATCAATACCAAAAGGGCCCTTGTCAGGGCCAAAGCTAACTATTATCTCTATTAACATAGAGGACTTGGCAATAGCTGAAGAAGAGCTACTAAATATGTTCTGCCAGACACATAATTGTGATATACTTTGTATTTGAGAAACACTTAGAAGCAGCCAATAGTGACACCCCAAAATATAAGGCACGAGACTTGCATCTTAGAGACCCATAGATAGTATGGAAGTGCTATATTAATCAAGCCTCACCTGCAGATATTGCTTGCTGCTGATACAGAACAGGATGATATGGAGAAATTAAAAGTTGAGCTGAGCAGCTGCACAGTATCCTCTGTTTATAAACGACCTACTGCCACCTTTTCTTTTAAGACCCCTAACAATTTTCATAAGCCAATTTTATTTTTTTTTGTAATCAGAGTTTCAGTGACCACAGTAGTTTCTGGAGATATGTACTTGATGATAACATTGGAGAAGTGGGGCTAAAATGGGTAGAAACCTTGTAAGTCAGTCTTTGCTGATGAATGCAAACCTCTCCCATCTTTCAGTAGCACAGGATGGCAGTGTCACGCTAACCTGGGCTTAATATTTCCCAGTGGACTATAGCAGTTTCTACCCCAGTTTTGAATCTTGACTATCAACAGTACTGTTCTGCAAGAGATCCAAGTTTTAAAAGGCCAATTTGCAGAAGTTTGGTATAACATTGGATGGAACTATATTGAAATTTGCCTTGCCTAAGAATCCTACAGTTTGTTGAGGCAGTGAAAAGATCAACCCACTAGTCCACACTTCAAGGGTGGAGAACCAACTGCCTCCAAGGCTTAATGCTGGAAATAGTTGCCCAGATGACTAACTGTTTTTCACAATTTGAACAAAATCTTTTGAATGAGGGAACTATTTTCATTGGGTAGCAGTTAGTTTATTTGGTCTCAGAAACCCAAAGATAATTGGATAAAATTCAAGTGAAAAATAAACATGTCAAGAAATAGTCAATCAGCCTGGAGATTATTAAAGAAGCTTAATAGTGACTGACCTAAAGGCACTACTCATGCAAACATTTCAGAAAATCCATAGGATATCAGCTCCTAATTAATGGCGGATCTGAACATCACCATAGGAAATCAGAAGTTAAATGTGAAAGAAATAAGGAACCGGAGACCAGTAACCTTACAAGACCATTCAACTAAAGTGAATTGGAAAAATCTATTTGTAGCTGCAAAACTGTCAGGGCAGCAGGTCTGAATGACATAGAACAGATAAAACATTTTGGCATAGTAACAAAAGAGTAGCTCCTTAATTAACTTATTTTATAGTTATCTTGATTCTCTCAGGATTCTGAAAATTTGGAGACAATCATGAGTGATTGCTATCTTGAAACCTGAAAAGAACCCATGGATCCAAACAATTTCAGGTTGATTTCACCACCTAGTCACCTTTATGAAGTCTTGGAAAGAGTGATTCTTAACTGTCTAATAGAAGTAGTGAAACCACTCCTCATCCAACAACAGACTGGCATTAGACCTAGAAAGACTCATACAGCATGAATCCTGCCTTTAACACAACATATTGAGGATGGCTTTGAAGCTAGGAAGATCACAGGGTTAGCTTTTTTTGACTTCTTGGCAGCCTCTGACTGTTCATCATAAAGTATTACTGCAAACATTTTTCAATCTAACCAAGAATTATAAACTTAAGTTAATACGAATCTTTTTGCAAAATTGCAGTTTTTAAAATTAACTTTCAAAGGCAACACCGTTGATGGAAGACTCAAAAGAATGATCTATCCCAGGGCAGGCTCCTGGCTTCTATTTTCTTTAACAACTATAGCACCAATCAATCACTTCTTAAAAGCACCAAAAGTATGGTTTATGCTCACAATCTCACAGTTGCTGCTTAGTTTTCAGATGGTAAAACATTTCCTAAGAGATGTGTATGAAGAACTTGGTGCATATTATGATAAAACATAACATAAACCCAACCTGCTAAGCCTTTCATCTGAGAAATAAGCAGGCATCTCAGAAACTTCAGGTTACCTGGAAGTGCATCTAAGTAGATCTTTGTTTTGCCCCCAGATACTTAAATTGGATTAATTTGGATTATATGATGTCCTGTAAGAAATATTGCCAAAATACAAAGCAAAATGTCTGCACAAGGAATAATATAAAATACATATGATAAGCTATCAGGAACCAGTTCGGGAACACAACCACAAACACTAAGACCCACCACCATGGCCCTATGCTACTCCATAGATGAATTTGCCAGCCCATTGTGGTTTGGTTCAGTGCATGAGAAACAGGTAGACATAGCATTCAGTGAAAGCTATAGAATCATTACTGGACATTTGGAGCCAGCCCCTATTCATGAAATCAATTGCACCCAATGACATGAGGAGGTTGCAATTAATGCTGAAAGACTTTTAAATATCTACGTGAATGGTTCCCTTTTGGGTAAGCCATGTGTGCTTGGACTGCAACTCCAGAAACTCTGGCTAGCAAAGCTGGTGGTGAAGGCTTCTGGGAGTTGCAGTTCATGAACACCTTGGGTTACCTTAAGTTGGGATCCACTGACCTACATCAAATGCACATCAGCTCTTCAGTTGCCATGCTGCTCCTCCAGATTAAAGTCAAGGACAAGTTTTCTCAGAATATTTGTGGATCTTGAAGAAACAGCTTGAGAATGCTAAGAGAGAACTAGCTGCCTCTTAAAATGAATGGAACCCCAGGAAAGTCTAACCCTGCTGCCATGGAGAACTGGGTTACTTGAAAGTCATTTTATAGGCTGCAGGAGTTGGTAGAACCAAGGTGAATCTGAGAAAATTGGGCTTTTATACTGACATAGTTTTTAATTTAATTTAATTTTATTTAAAATATTTTACCTCACCTTTCACTCTAAAAAAAACCCCAAGGTGGCTTGCACACTCTTCATGTGTGTGAAGAAGAACAGGCACTTCTGTAAGATACGTCCTGTCTCACTAAGTTCTTCTAGTGTTAATAAACATGTGGACAGGGTGATCTGATAGATGCTGTTATTTAGACTTTCGAAAGGTATTCAACAAGGCCCCTCACCAAAGATTCTAAGTAAACTTAGCAGTCATGGGATAATAGGATTGGTCCTCTTACGGTCTAGTAGCTAGCAACTAGGCCTAATAACTGATAGCAGTATTAGAAGATTGCTACCACAAAGCAGACAGTAAGAATAAAATAGTCTGTTCTCATACTGGCATGTGAAAAAATGGTGTTCACCAAGGATCTGTATTCTTTCTTTATTTCTTTGTGTCAAAAGCACCACAGTACACTTAATAAACATATCAGATCATTTTAGCCTAGTAATGGGCAACATCAAGAGCATGTGGGGCAGTTAGTACATGTTGACAGGAACAGAGTACAGGATGGAAAGACAAAAGAAGTTATATTGATTATTTTCAGCTTAATTTGTTCTTTTCTATGATTTAGCTTTAGTAATTATCAGTTTATTTGGAATATACTATAAGCTGACGTGATTGTAATTTTTCAGGTCCCTGGATATCCCTTTTTAGAAACTGGCATTACTTTGCCTGCTCTCTGGTTGTTTAGTGTAGTTTGATCCTGGGAACATATTAAGTACTTTTGTAAGAAGGTAAGCAATTTCACATCAGAAATCTTTAAGTTTAACTTTTACATGGATACTACCTTGTTTGTTTTTTATTTGTCAGATAAAGTCTAGAATTAGCTGTTCTGATTTACTTGCTGGAAGGATCGGTTTACCCCTAGGTATCAGCTCCGCATCTTATGCATTGAAGACAGATGGGAAAGTTTGTTCACCTTATCTTCAATTTCCTTGTCCTCCTTTAGTACTTCTACTCTGTTGTTATCTAGCAGTTTTTCAGGGTTAGCATGAAACAAAAAGTGAAGTTCTTGAACTTTGTAACAAGTCAGCAGCAAGCAAATCACCAGGCCCAGTTAATATCATTCTGAGAGTTCTTAGTAGAACTTAAATGTGAAATTTGTAAGAGTTTGAAATGTAAAATGAAAGAGGACGCTTTATACCAAAGAACTAGAAAGTGCCTGATTAAGCACCAGTTTTAGAGAAGAGGATCTAGAGGAGAGAGTCACAGAAAATTACAAACCAAATAGTTTATTAAAGAAAGAATTTTCATATTTATTTAAAAAAATATTCTCAATTCTAACCATTGTTTGTAGAGGCTGGAGCTGATGAGAGTTAAAGCCCAATACATCTGGAGGGCACCAAATTGGGAAAGACTGTACTAGACAATCCTAGTGCTATGTATTCATCAGTTGATATTAACTAAACCATACTTTGGGTGATTTGCCAGTTCTGATTCACTAACAAAGGGGAGGCACTTAGAAGACCAGTTGAAATTGGTTTTCCTTTTGACCCCTGCCCACTCCAATGCTATGATATTTGACAAGAGATTGTTAGTGTTGAAAATAAGAAACAGGGCACATTCATGGTGCAGAAAAGTGGACTGGAAGAAGTTTTTCTAAGCTAAAAATGGAAGAATGTGAGAGAGTGAATAGAGAAAAGGAAGTCTTCACACATATATTAGGAATACAGAACTTGCTACTGCAAGATTCATTTTTGTTACCAACTTGAGTGGCTTTTGAAAAGAGAGCATAAGATACTGGTGGCTGCAAATTAAGGTGCAGTATGCATTTCAGTGGCAGTTCCTGGGAAGCACCAACAGGTGAATTTTCTTGCAGCGTTATCCTGTTTGTGAGTTTCCCTTGGGCATCTCATTGATCACTGTGGGAACACAGTTCTAGACGAGACAGACATTTGTTAGATCTAGTAGGGCTGGATTTTTGTACTGGTGGGGGTAAGATATTTTACCTCACTTTTCTCCTTGAAAAGGATCCAAGGCAGCTTACAACAGTGAAAGACAATATTTAAAGTTGAATACAATGAGTAAACCATGGTGGTTAACTTCATTGAAAGACAATATTTAAAGTTTAAGAACAAAGAGTAAAGAGGCATCTTACATAATTAAAGGGCAATATTAAAGCTAAGAACAATAAGTTACAAAATAAGCAAACTAATGCCACTCTGAGAATTGGAAAACACAAAAATGGAAAACACATGTAGTACTAAAAATGTATAACAATCCATCTAAAAAATCACACACAAGTAGCATTTGCAGACATTCAGAAAGATTGTTGGATTCAGAATAGTGAAGAAGGATTATTGACTGGTTATTTTGACTGGGAATACCAATTCGTTTGAATGCAGTACACTACTAACTTTGACCAAAAAGTCTACTGGAGTAAATTAAGGACAGCCTGCTACCATAAAGCTACCTAAAGTTTGCTGATGCTGCCAGCTTTCTGAAGTGAAGTGAATGTCTGTAGGACATGAAGCAGAGATGGGCGCATAACGTTCCTGCTGGTTCAACCTTTGGATGAACAGTTGTTTGGTGCTTCCCAGCCCCCCTCCTCTGGGGGGTGCCCACTCAGAGGCCGTGCCCAGAGGAGATGGGAGCAGGGAAGCGCAAATTAGCAGTTTGTGCCCATCTCTAATATGAAGCCTCTATTTATCATTCATTCATACTTCCAGGAATGTTCTCTTCAGACACATCTTTTAAGCATCTTGGCTGTTGACCTATAGGCAGTAGTTTAAATGTATTTACCTAGATTTATGGTGATTTTAAATACTTCTTCTTCTACTACTACTACTATTTTGATGGGATTTTTGAGCTGTTTTCAAGTTTTTGTAGTTAGCCTATTTGGTTTGTGCTTAGATTCCCCCCACCCTTAAACTGACGGTTTTGTTACAAAATTATTTTTAACATTATCGCAGGCTTCTTAGGTAAGGGGTGGCAGTGATGGAAAGACAGGATGTAAGTGTTTGAAATAAATAACAATTTCCAAATGTGATGCTGTGTCATGGATAATTCCCCAGAGTAATTTTTGCTTGTCTTTTACTTCTACATTACCATTTTTTAAAAAAACCTAATTTGCATGGATGGTTGATGTTTCCCATGGCATTTTATACCTCTTAAATGCAATAAAATGATATAACTATGTCAGTAACCTTCATGTTTTAGTCACATGTGAGAGGTAATCACCAGCTGTGGATGAGTTCATGTACATTTGCATTTGTTACTAAAACCTCTAAAATTTGAAGAAAAACATGCAGTAGGAACATGCTGGGGAGTTGTTGCCAGTTGCAGCTGTTTGTAATGTGTGCCTGTGTGTTTGGAAACATACACCTCTCTTCCATGCTTCATACATTCATGGCATGTGAGGAGGTTAAACAAAACTGCTGTGTCAAATAGTGACGAGGCTTTGCATTTTGTATTGGCTTAAGTACTGTAAAAGCCTGACCAATTGTCAAACATGGATTTGTGCATTACAAATCATACTGTTCAGGTTACAGTCAACTCTTGTCTAGACTTTCTTAGCATTGGAAGTGAGGAGGGCAATATTTAATCCATGTCACATGTGTTTCCTATCCAGAATTGTTTTTATATTCCCTTTCATTTTCTCTGATAAAATTCTTGTTAATAAATAAAGCTACATTTATTTAAAAAACTGGAAATATATTTCAAAAGTACAACTGAATTTTTAACTTCTGCTTACAGTAAAATGGGAAATATTAGGTGCCCTGTCCAACATTAAGGCCTGAGAATGTAGCTTGTTCACCCAGTCATTTACTCCCCACCCCGAGGCTAAATAATAGTTTGGATCAATGAAGTGTTGTCTGTAGTAACAAAACACACTGCTGTTCCATAAATCTTTAGTGTTTTGTTTCAAAGCCTAATTCCTCTTTTTAAAAAATTGCTATGTAGAAATGGGGCTTGAATAGTTATTTTCTATGTTTAAAAAAAACAAAAACCAACCTGCTTGTTTTAGGGCCACAAACAGAGCTGGGCACTTACTGCGATTTGGCAGTTCAGTGCAGTTCGCTAGATCGAGCCCACAGGTGTTGCGTGGATGTCCCAGATTCCGCACACACACACCCACAAGCAGCACTGCAGGCTTCTCTGCCCCACCTCCTCTGATTGGGCCAACCCATGAGAGGATGCAGGGCGTAGAATCCAGGGCACCCATGCAACACCTGTGGGCCCAATCTGGCAAACGGTGTCAAACTATCGAACTCCAGTATGTGCCCATCTCTAGCCACAAATAATTCTTACCAGTATTTCAGCACATTAATTGGCTGTGGCTGTAGAAGCGGGATCCTCTTTGCTCATCAGTAGAACTGTTTTGAATGAATTTCTGTGTTCTGCCCCTCAGTTTCGTCTGTACATTTTGATTGAAGTGAGGACCCTCCACAATTACAGAAAAGGTTGATGTTGTTGATGATGTAGCAACTGGTGCCATAATTTGATATTTCATTTTAAATGTGCCATCCTGACTTTAAAAAAAATAGTTTTCATAAAACAGTACTGTAAGCAAACCTGTCTTTCGGTGATTTAGGTGTGGCTCCAAATCAATGTTCTTCCGTGGATGTAAGATAACTGTTGTAAGAATGACAGGAATTGTAAGCAACCTTTTCTTCTCTTTGGAGTCATATCCCTTGCAGTTTCAAATCCTCTGGTACACGTTTTTGGACATTGTTTAGATGCCACTGCTTGTGTACAATGATCTTTAAATTTTATTAGCTCACATTTGATTGCTTGAGCCATGTAGTACAAGTCCTTCTGTTTTGTAAGCATTGCCTTGTGTCACTGTGGATAAGATGAGACATACTAAACTCCCCTCTAACTGCTTTAGATACTGTCTTGTAAATTATATAAAAGCTGCAGCACTAAGCACAGCCGCATCAGAGTTAGAACTTTGAGGACAAATGCATTTATAGAACGAGGCAACCACTATTTTAAGGTATCAACAGTGTTGACTGTGTCAAAAACTAAAATAAAAGCTGAAACAGTTCATCATGACACCTACAAACATGGTAAATTCACACAGAAATTTGAAATGTTTGTTCTGCTCTTTGAAGTGCAGGTCTTCTGTCTGTCTCTTTTTCTGTGCATGTATGCGAAATAAGCATTATGTGTGTATAAATTCTTGCTCTCAAAAATGAATGGCAGCACCAAATAATTTTTTTTGAAGCAATTATATTTGCAGTGCCAAATGACAAAATCTAATTGCATACTAATCTAATTGTGGCATAAAATTCTCAGTTGTGCATTGACCAAGTGTAGAATATGAGCTGGGAATTTCAGCAAATACTCTTATTTTCTTCAAAAATGTAATTAGATGGTTAAGGTATGATTTTTTTTTTAAAAAACTACTTGTCTAACTGCTTCTAAACTCATCTCTTAACTAATGGAACTCCATTCACCATAAGAAGACAAGCTGTTTTGCCTTTAAAAAGATGACTCCTGTAATGCATGAAAAAGCAGATTATCTGCTTTCTTAACTCAAATGAAGGTGCTCTTTTTGTTAACTACAAAGAAGGAAATGTGTTGAACTGTAGAAAGGAAGATAATTGGGAATATATACTATTGGATTATTTTAAAAGTTGAATTTAAATGCTGCTTTAGATGCTCATCTCTTCTGATGAGAGTGTAGGGGCCAATGACCTGTAATGCCAACCCTGTGATCCCCATATACTTTAGCATTTATTTGAAATCCCCCATCAAACTATTGAGAGGCATGGACAGCTGAGAAATAAGCTCTAGTAGCCAAAGTAAACTAGGTATTTCCAGGACTGTGCACCCACTGCAACCAAGAGTTTTCAATAGTTCTGAACTGTTCTTTTTTCAGAGAGTCAGAATTACAAGATTCAGGGAATGGTGACATTAGAGTTGCCATATGCCCACTAGGAAAAAAAGGCTTTTGTACTTTGTAGACTTAAAATTGCAAGGAAGGCTTTTGTTGTTGTTTAATTGTTTTGCAGAGCCTAATTATGGATAAATGTAGAGTGAGAACAATTATTTTCCTTTCTGTAGTATGGATGGACACAATCTCTTTTCAGTGATAGTTCTTCTCAGACTTAAAGTCTCATCTCCTCAGGATGGTGGTATATTTGGGGTTTGTTCTAAATTTGTTTATGTTACTGTTACTCATTGGTGTAACTCCAGCAGCGTAACTTTCAGTATGAATTGCAGCCATGTAACAAGTCACACAAAAGTTGCACAACTTGATGCACAACAAGAAAAACCAGCATTGACTTTTTAACTGGTGGCAATTTTCTGCTGAAATTTATGCCATTGGAGTTGCAACAGTCTAAATATGTAATAGGATTCAGGCCAATATATGGTTAATTTATTTTATTTGTTTATTTAAAATATTTATATGACCTCTTTCTCTTAAAAAGGCTCCATGGCAGCTTACAGTATTAAAAGAAACAATATTAAAAGCTAAAACAATAAATTATTACAATATTTAAAAATAATTAAATAAACATGATATTGAAACTAATAGATAAAACTCATTAAAAACTGCAACAATAAAAACACAACAGTCACGTTTAAAAAACCCTCTCTCAGACAGCCAGTCACTAAGAACAGAGAAGGCCCTGCCCCATGTCCCCACCAAATGCACTTGTGAAGGTGATGGGATGAAGAGAAAGGCCTGTCCTGAAGCTCTTAAAACCTGGGCGGGCTCATTGAGATAGCCTGGACCCAAGCCATTTAAGGATTTATAGGTCAAAAACAGTACTTTGAATTGTGCCCAGAAACAGACTGGCAGCTGGTGGAGCTGCTGTAACAGGGGAATTATATGATCCCTGTAACCAGCCCCAGTTAGCAATCTGCTGCAGTGTTTTGGAGCCACTGAAGTTTCCAAACATCATATTGCAGCAATTGCCCTTTATGCTTGCTTATAAATGTCCTCTCCTTCATAGACTGCTGTGTAGTAAAAAAAAAAAAGTTTCAAATGTGAGCTGAGTTATTGCAGTGGCATCTCTTTCCTAGACTTGTCTGGAGGTGTAAGCCAGGCAGGCAAGATTTGGAGCCAGGAATGAGTTCCAGCCATTTACAACAGAAGGTAAATTTTACATACATGCATCTCCTTCCTTACGTTCTTTATACAGCATTCTCCTGACTGTATCAAATCCTGTCACACACAAGGAGCCAGTAAGTCATTATTTATGTGATTGCAGCACTTAAACTGAAAACTAATTCATGCAAACATGGAAAAATGCAGCAGTGATACGGTAGAGATGTACAGCATTTGTTTGAGCAGTTTAACACTCCAAACTTGCTTGCTGATTTTTCTAAATTAAAACTACAATCCTTTGCTGTTTACCTGTGTTTAAGCCCTAATAAACACTGTGAGATTTGCTTCTGCGAAAATATCTGCAGGATTAAACTGCCATTTAAATGCATAAAACGATATTGTATCCTTAAGCAGACTATTTTGATATTACAGTAGTTATAGTTTCTTGGTTTGAGCTGATGTACCTGAACAGAAATTGATATTATTTCTTGCTGAAACTATTGCAGCAAAATCAACAAAGAGTGCTTGTTACCACTTTCCTTTACCACAAGTTTGATGCTAGATATTTAAATATGTCTGAGACTGTGATAGCAAGTGGTATAATGACTACTAATGCTCCACAGGGTCAGTAGCTTCTTGAATCATTATGTTCTATTTAAAGGGAACTAATAATTGGGCAACTTTTGGAGGAAATGGAAACTGGTTCATCCAACAGCATGTTCCATTTGCTTCTCATTTTTAAAAATTATCCACGTTTCAAAACTGACATGCAGAATCAAACAATTTCATAACATTGGTACAAACATCCATGCAGGTACAGCACATGGCTGGAGTAAAGCTTATGGAGTTTTGGTACATTTTTGAGTTTATATCATGTCTTGCCAAAATTTCAGACAGTGTCCTTTTGGTTTCAGTTCCATGATGTATGGTTTGGTATAAATTCCATTATGCATTTAGTAAAAGGGTTCCATGTTGTAAGGTAAGCATCTGGCTTGGTTATCCCTTTTGACAATCTTAAGAGCATGTGTTAATTTTTCTGCCAGCATTGTCTACTATGTTCTTTTAAAACAGTTCTCTGTTGTCAACCCCTCAAGTTTCCATCACGCTGCTATTTCTAGCCGTGCTGCTGCTACTAGGAAGGAAATCAGTTGCTTGTGCACCAGGTAGTCATAGGACCCATACAGACAGATAATATATGCAAAGCCCCACAAAGCTCAATATTTTTATTAGATAGTTTTGAAATATGACCACCCACTTTGTTCCAGAATGTTTTCACTTGGGGCACTCCCAGCATAGGTGAGCTAATCTTCCTTTCTGGCTAGACTCTTTCCAGAAGGCAGGAGAAATCTGGACATTCATTTTAGATATCTGGACAGGGCTTAAGTACCATCTCAGGAACATTTTAAAGGCATTCTCCTTGATCTGGGCTGAATTTGTTTTAAATGGTGCCATTACTTAGATTTTCCCCTATTGCAGTCCCTCATGTTCTTAAGAAGTCAGAGGAAGGAGAATGAGATAATTATGGAGCTGTCATGGTTCCCCTGTGGGTGGTTTATACTGAAAGTGTAGGGTACATTCTTCATCATGGTCTTTACATACTGTATGCACACAGTTGGGTGCTTTGCACCTGTGCAGACAATTCTGTGGAATGTTCCAGACATTAAGCCTTGTGTCTCTTCTCCATAGCCTATATGAGCATGATCCGCCCACTCCCCTCAGTCCTTTTTCCCCCACCATGTTGTTGAGATCCTTCTCTAGCTCTGGAGCTTAAAGTGACAAAAACCTTTTTACTACTTTATATTTCTTAATTTCCTCCAAGCGTGTTTTCTCTCATGCTTTTGTAAGAAAACTATTTCCATCAGAACTATCATTTAGGGAAAAAAAAGAAGTGAGCACTTAAGGTTGAACTAATGAATGTGTAAGTTACTAACTTGCTGAACGGTAGCCTGATACAGCCAGAACTGCAATCCCCGTGCACAAGAGGGGATATCAACAGAGTTGGTAACCTTAGAGTTTGGCAGCATATAAAGAGTCATCAGGAAATAACGCTGCAAGGGACGACCCTTCCCCCCAAAGCTATACTCAGTGGTATAGCATGTTAAATGATGTAGGACGAACAGGGACAATCGACTCAGGAATGCAGTGGGAAATAAAATGGAATGGCTAGAGCAGGATTTTTCTCCCTTAGTTACACAACAGTGCACACACCCCATCTCTCTCTCTCTACACATAGACACATACATACAGATATAAACTTTTTTGAACATGTTACTTTGTTCAAAGGTGCTCTTTTTAAATTTTTGCTAGCAGCGGAATATTAACAGACTGCCAGAAGTGCCAGTCAAGAGTTCCATGGACCCCAGCCCCCATCTCTGGATGAAAAACAAAAGGACTCTAACCAGCTGTCCAATGGAAAAGCGCCAGGGACAGATGCAAATCCAGCAGTGATCTGTAAAAAAGTGACAATATTTTTTTCAACAATTGAAGCACCTATTTCAAGAAATGTGGACACAAGGCAGAATCCCCCAGGACTCCCAAGATGTAACAATTGTCCACCTTTATCAAAGGAAAGACAGCAGTCAGTTTTGTGACAGCAGTCAGCTTTGGGGCAAAGACAGCAGTCAGCTTTGGGGCACCTTGCTCCTGAATATGGCTGGGAAGATTCTGGCAAAAATCCTTCTGAATTGCCTTATGAGACATTTGGAGAGTAGGTTTTTAACAGAACTCAGTGTGGCTTCTGTGGACATGATCTTTACCATTCAGCAGCTACAAGTGTTCAAGAGCAGCATGCCAACCTCTACATAACATTCATAGATCTGACTATAACTTTTGATGTGGTATGAAGAAAAGATTATAGAAAATCATGAAGAAATTTGGATATCCTGAGAAATTAACACATATTATTTGAAGAAAAGATTATAGAAAATCATGAAGAAATTTGGATATCCTGAGACATTAACACATATTATTTGTGAATTCCATGACATATGTAAGCATTACAATCTATGTAAAACATGGCTGTGTTCTTGCTCTAGGTCTTTCCTGTCTTACGTTTTCTGCAGTGCTCTGTGATATTTGCTAGGAAGAAAACACTGTTGTTGACCTTTGATATTGCATGGATGGGAGACTGTTCAGTCTGGTCCTACAGCCCATAACTGAAATAGCATTTTTCATAGTATGTTATCTTTTATTTGTTAATGACTGCATTTTTAATGCAACCACATATTTGGGTATGCAAAGAAATTGTGATCTGTGCTCATCCACCTGTAACACTTTCGGCCTGAATATCAGTGCTGATAAGATGATGGTGATGTACCAACCTGCTCCGGTTGTACATATCTTCTGAGGAACCACATCTGAAGGTATATGAACACCCTCTTACTGGAGTGGATATGTTTAGGTATCTTGACAGCACTGTCTCCCACTGTGTTCTCATTGACAATGAAGTGACCCCATGAATGTCCAAAGTCATCACTGCCTTTGAAAGACTTTGATCCTCTGTGTGGAATCAATCTTTCTTTTAAACTGAAGATGTACAAAGCTGTAGTTCTATCTTCTGTATTTTATGGAGCAGAAACTTAGACTATCCATCAACACCATGCAAGAATGTTCAATGATTTTGTTTTACCTGTTTTTGGAAATTTCTCATCATCAAATAGCAGGACAAGGTCTCTGACACTGAAGTCTTGAAGCAAATACAAATGACAAGCCTTTTACAATCTTGAAACAGCAACAACTGTATTTTCTAAGAAGAGCTTGTTGCAGGTGCTCAGTTGTATGGTTGACAAAGGACATTATTCAAGGATACGCTGAAAACAACATTGAAAGAGTGTTAGTGCCCATGTCAATTGGGAAGCTCTCATCAGAACTGGAAAGTCTGGCGAAACCTAACCTGTTCCATTTTATACCAGTTAATGTGAATGAGTGCTGAAAAGTAAGCATTAAATGGAATAGAATGACCACATTATATTTGTTTGTGGTTGTATATCTATAAGGGCAAAAAAAGAGTTATTCATCAGTAATATATAATACTGTCATAAAATGTTAATTCCTTTTAAACTAAAGCATGTATAAAACTACTGATCTGCTCTAGAGATCTACTCTAAAGCATCCAAAACAGCTATTTAGATACAGTAAGACCCCCTTATCCATGGGATCAGTATCCACAGATTCTTTTATCCATGTTCTGAAAATATTAAAAATATTTTTAAAATCAAGAAAAAAACTATTTTCACATGTGTTACCAGAACCAGCCACTAGAGGGAGGTAGATACTGTGCTATGAATACATGTTAGTGAAGAATACATAGCATGGTCTCTAGCACCCTTTAGTGGTCAGTTTTGGTAATATGTGCGGAAAAAAATTGTTTTTTTCCCCATTTTACCATGCTGTCTGTCTTGTCTCTGTCTGTCTGTCTATTGCATTTGCTGTTATCCACTGGCGGCTTGGAACCAATCGCCAGTGGATATGAGGTCCTACTGTACAGCGCTCCATGGTGTTCCACAGATTCCCCCCATTTAAATATTTGCCTTTTCACTAAATGCTAACGTCAGCAGTTACCTATGTAGATTGTTTCCCACCTAGCAGATATTTATTGTGCTCTCCCTTTGAAATTCACACAACATTCCTCCAAGTTGATTTTTATTTTATGTAATTATTGCAAGAATAATATTCTTTAAAAGTTTTACTCGCACTATTAAGTTTGTTTTTAATTTGACTAATAGTACAGTGGTGCCTTGAGTTACAAACTTAATTGGTTCCAGAAGATGGTTGTAGCTCAAGTTGATCGTAACTCAAAGCACCATTTCCCATAGGAATACATTGAAACACAATCCGTTCGGAGTATTAGTTCCCAGTGGGGATGGGAGTGGGGAGTGGAGGGAACCTGAATCCGAGACGCCCCCTGACCCTCTGGGCGGCAGCTGCACCTGGCGCCTTGGCAGGCTGGGCACGGTCCTGCCCGCCGGGTCACACAAACACACACACACACCGGCGCTCGCTCTGGCGGCTCGCTGCGCGGACGGCCCCGAGTGGGGAAGCCTGTGCTGCGGCAGGGAAGGGGGTGTGGGCGGGGCGGCCCCGCTTGGGAGAGTCGCCGCCTTGCCCGCCTCCCGACCGGTGCCTCACCGCGAGATGCAGCTGCCGGAAAGAACGCGCGGGAGGGAGAGACCCGGAGCAGCTCGCCCTCCTCCTGCTGTCCCTCTCCTCTGCCTCTCCGCTGCCTGCTGAAGGCACCTCCTCAGCCTTGCGCTGCTGCCTGCGTGCTACTTGGAGAGGAGCGGCCAGAGCTGAGCGGAGATGGAGTCGCAGGGTGAGTGTGAGGAGAGGGCGCCGGCGGCGGACTTTTCCTGTGGGGGTGGGGTGTTGGGGAGAGAAAAAGAGGAGCCGATGGTCCTCCCGGCGGTGCGACTGAAAGGCGATCCTCTTCTCCCTCCCTCCCTCCCCCTTGTCCCTTTCCAAGATGGGCTGCAAGGGCATCCCATCTTGTTCTGCCTCCGAAAAAACTTTCCCGGCCAGTGTGGGCTCGAACTACCGGACTGAGCAGCCAAGAGTCGGTCCTGGTCCCCCTCCCCTGCTCTATGTTCCTCACAAATTGGGGAGGTAGGGGGAGCTGCCTTGCTTCTGCAATGTGTGCCAGTGGGGTCGTTTGTTTCTTTTCCTTTTAAAATGTTCACTTTAGGGTTGATTGCAAGTGTTAATGTATTGCTCCACGCCAGTCCTCCGTTTTCAACCTGGAAACGAGCCTGGCTTCTCTGCTAATAACAAACCCTGCAGTACACGCACACTCTCTAACCGCTGGGGCGAAGGAGCTACAGAGAAGCTGTAGCTCCTTCCCCAACCAACGGTTAGCAGTTTAAATTCCCCGCTTTTTTCCAGTCGTATCTCAAAGCTCCGGTCGCAAGTCAAAGCAAAATTTTGCGGCCGGAGCTGGTCGTAACTTGAATTGGTCGCAAGTCAGGACGTTCGTAAGTGGAGGCACCACTGTATTTGAATATATAATTATTGGAAGCAGTTTCTAAAGTCACATTACATAGTTTAAGTACAATGTTTGATAGAATTTGAATTTCTTCTGTCATTGCTTTAAGCCTACACTGCTTACAAGTTTGATTGTTACACAGCGCTTAAAGTCTAATAGTTTATCATAACAATTATTATTTGCTGTCCACTAGTAACTTTGGTGACCCTTGCCAGAGTTTTCTAGATATAAAGTATTCAAGTGGTTCACCAGTCCCTTCTTTTGGTGGTGTTCTAGGACTGTGCAGCTTGCCCAAGACTATACAGCTGTTTGTTCTTGTGGGATCTAGCTAGGGATTGAACTCCTCACCTGGTGCTCCAACTTACTGAGCTACTCAGCTAATTATTTTGGTTATACAAGGTACCTGGCAAGATACCTGGGGCATATAAATAAGGGATTTTTGTTTTCTGTTTAACACACTGTGCTTAAAACTGTTATATATTAGCTGAAATCCCTGCCAACAGAGAAGCAGTCCAGTTAGACATCTGGATAATTTAGTTATGTATGAGAGATTCGAGGTAGGGGAAGAGAAATGAAGTTCTGCTGCCTGTGGAAAAATGTACTTGGGCAATGTTAGATGTAGACCTTTATTTTATTTTATCATAAACATCATTGTATCACAGTATGATAGAACTATAAAGTAGCATTTTTGACTAATGCTTCTTCTTCAGACTTTTGGATTTCCTGTTATCCACATTTTTAGTAAAAATTTGTTTTATACATTCTCACTGGCATTTCAGTGAGACAGACAGTTTATGGTTAAAAATGAGTGTGGTACATATGTTGAATGAAACCAAAAACCAGAATACAGATTCTCCAATTCTAGGAGTATACGAATAATAGGCAGAAGCCAAAGTGAATGTAGTCAAAATGAAAATAGCAAAAAGAAAAATAAAATTTGTGAAGAAATGAAGATTTACTGGAAGAATTCTAATACAGTACATAATTTGATGGATTTTTTTCCCCAAAATACAAAAAAAAAAAAAAAAAAGAAAAGAAAGAAAAATACCAGGTCAATGAGATAATAATTATATAAAGAACACTCTCACTTTTACATCTATGTGAAATTGGTGACTGTTTAGAAGTTACATAACTCATAATAGGTTTGACGTTCAGACAACCAGGATTGATTTCATGAAATAAGATTGGAATGAGGACAAAGGACGTGTATTAAATTTTTGAGTATGTTGCAATAATATACTAAATTGAACTGCACTTGGATTTTTTTTTTGAGTATTTTATTCTGTGTTTTTGTTATGAAATTTTAATATGATAGTTTAATTATTTTTTAATGTAATAACTGATTATTTGGCTTTTAACTTTGTTTCTTTTAAATACTCTAAACCACCTTGGATCTTTCAGGAGAAAAACGGCATATAAATATTTTAAATAAATAAATAATAAATAAATATATCTGGATTTCATAATTCAAAAAACTTCACACATTGACCAATATCCTGTTCTGTAGTTCTGCTGGTGTAGCAACAGTGATGTCATTGGCAGTGGAGGATTGTTGCTAATTAAAGACCTCTTTTGATTCTCAGTTGTGCGCAACTTTATCTTGCATGTGAGCCACACACAGTCCAGAATAAAGATAGGCACAAACCTGAAAAATGGTAGTTCATGATGGTTTGTGGTTAGAAAAAAAGTAAAACAGAAATAAAGTTCGAAGCAGTTTCAAAAAGTAACTTCAAAACTCCAAAAGCGTTCAAAAGTGTAGAGCAAATACCTATATTCTTTACAGAAGAATTCTTTACAGAAAAGCTAGATTAAATTAAGCAAATTCTCCATGCCCTTTTTTTTATGTCATCCACATTTCTAGACCTTTTGAGGATATTCCACCAGTCAGGCTTCGAATTGCCCCATCTTCCAGAAGGGAGAGAGTAACTTTCCCAAAGCAACTTCACACTTTTTCCCTCTCTTTTCAGCTGAAACCAGATATCTTATTTAGCTAGTACCAAGAGAGTGAGAGAATTATGGCCTTAGAAAATTCTTTCTTATACTGATAAGACACATCTGGCAAAACCTTCCAATTAACAGCATTTTCTCCCCCTCACTTCTGGTCTATCCATCCAAACACAAGTTAACAAGTCTGAATTTCAAAGGCAGCTGAAACCACCATCCCTTCTTTTCCCGATTTGTTGACAGGAAGGAAAGGAGAGAAGGAAGAGAAAATGGAGGGCAGGGGAAGAGGTGCTTTGCAGTTTGGCTCTGTGTACAGTCAGCCTTTAGTAGCAGAGCCTCCACTGCCAGTGGGCCTGGAGGATCCTTCCTTTTCTCTTCTGTGCTGCACTGCCTCCACAGCCTAACTGCTTCTTGAGTAGCTTTTTTAAAATGCTTGTCTCTACTTGATAGGTCCTTAGATGAAGCCACGATATGTTAGGAAGGTGGGCAGAAAATAATCTGTGCAGCCAGTTTTTGGCCACCCTTCCCATATTGCCATGGCTCTGTCTCCATCCATGGAGATCTGTTAGGCAGAGCCAAGAATGTTTTAATCTTGTCTTTTGAGAAGTAATCAGACAATACAGGTGGTGCAGAACCATCCAGTATAATGTGGAACAACTCTCCTGGCTTGGCAGTAACACCTCCTTTTCATTTCCTTTAGCAGCATGGGGTTTGGGTTACAACCATCACCATCCTCCCTGCTGCCACCACCATTTTCCTCCTCCCTCCTGAACTTGTCATGGTTTTGAGTAGACAAATATGAGGTTTGGGTGCAGTCTGCTTGGAATGTTGGTGTTGCTGAATATAGAGTCAAAATCATATAATTATTGATTTATACAGAACACCTACAAGGGTGTGATGTTGTGCAATTGATGTAGGGATCATAATTATTCTCAATTTTTAATTAATTGCACATTATTAAAAGGGATATGACTCAGCACATGATAGTTAAAGGGAAATATGTTGTGGTGTGTATAGATAAAGTCTGTGGGGAGAAAATGTTACCTCCTTGAGGGCAACAATGTTGTCTGTTATATGTATGTGTACCTTCAACTCTGAAGGGATCTCACAATAGCTAACAGTTAAAACCATTGAAAACACATCAGTGTAAAATAGAAGAATTTTAACCCACCCTAAAATTACTCCAGTGGAATTTCCTGTGCTAATTGTAAATGTGTGTTGTTTTAGTGGCATTTCTAGCCTTGAATTTCTGTTATCTGTAAGCATTTGGTATCTGCAGGGTATAACATTTTGAATGCACTAGCTAGCAACCCATACAAAATACATGTACAACCTCTGCAGAATTAAGTTTCACAAATATTATTTGAGTGATTGATAAATTAACCTTGTTCCTTTCAAAAATGTTTATTCTTCTAGGGTAATTTTTGGTTAAACAAGTAACAGATTAAAAGCCTATTGCAGACTGCAAAAGAGCAACTAATTTACATTAGAAGTATTTATTCTCATGGATTATAAAAAATAAAGCAAGTTAATAATGCTGTTGTTTTCAGTCCACAGAAACAATATTGTAAAATGTTTGAAATATGCATTTGAGTGGAGTCCTGTCATGTCTATTTGCTATCCTGGCAAATGTCTGATTTACTTTAATAATTACGTTTGATAAATTCCTTAGCTGCCACTCACCTTTGCTTTAGCAGCAAGAAAGAGTGAGACAATATTTTATCATTTAACCTTAAACTGCTTCAGTCCTGCTTATCTTTATGGCCATGACAGCTTTATTTCATGCACCGGATCTCACCAAGTTACTATTCAGACAAGAATGTATTTTCAAGAGGTGACAGAATGGACTGTTATAATTTTGAGAGTGCTGTCTGCAGTTGCAGACAACGCTTTTCAAGGACTCTTGCCTTTTTATTTCATGTTTTTGAGACATGGCTATAGTGGTTCCCACACAGAGAAGGAGAACCTTTTCCCAGTCACCATCTACATTCCAGAAATGACCATAGTGTTGGTTCTCCCCCTTCCCATAATCTACATACAGAGTCTACCTTTCTGTGTGTCTGCACAAGATTGCTGTTTTTGTTTCCTACATATAATTCTGTGGTAGGAATCCTACACTAAGAATGTGTATTAGACAGAGTGAAAAAAGAGATCAATAAAGAGCCCATAAAGGCAGCACTAGTCACTGAGTAAAGAACAGCCTTTGAGACACCTGATTAGGTTCTCCCTCAGCAAAGATGAAGTTTACTGCTGCTCAGTTTCACATGTCATGCTCTTAACTGTTTATCTTCTGGGCTGCAGCTACTTACTCCTTTTTCTGAAGCTTTTTCCTCTCCTCCTCCATCCTTCCCAAAGATTAACCAGTTGGAATTTCTTTGAGCTTCCTGCAGTTGGGTGTTGTGAAGGAAATGGGATAGCTTCATGAAAGAAGTCTGTATGCTTTCTGGAATACGTATGCACTTCATAAACATAAACTTTATCAGCTTAAGGTGTATAAAGTTTTCCCATGGTTTGTTGTATATCTCTTGGTAATAATGGCTGGTGAAAGAACATCAGTCTTGGTGTGAAGAACTCTAGTGTGGTATGCCAGTGCTTAAATATTGTAGAGTTCTGTCTGTTATTTACTCAGAAGATAGCAGAACTGATCATGTCCAACTTGTTTGATAGGAATGGTGTTAGGATAACTGAGTGTAGTTATGTATTCATATGCTTCTTCAAGAATACATTATTCAACGCAGACCACCCTAATGAATGTGTGGTGTTGGAATATATCTATAGATGTCTTGTTCCCAGTGTTTAATGAATGTATTTGTAACCAAAGGCTGTCCAGGTGTTGCAGAATTCAGTTTTCTGAATATTCTTACTGGAGAGCTGCTAGCCCTGTCCCCTCTGTCATTTTTTCCCTCCATATGAGTGATGGTGATTCAGTCCCATTGTCTGAAGAGGAGAGACTCCTGCTCTCATGTAAGCTGTACATTCATGCAAACCCTCCACTCTTTTGTGCACATAGAGCCTACACACAATCAGGAACTCTTCCTCTTTAGATTTGGTATTTCCTACATGGACAAAGCGATGATGGAGAGGGTGAGGTTAGCTGTTCCCCTCTCAGTCTGTTCCAGAAACTGTAACCTGAATAAGGTCTTAAATGTATTTGAAATGTTCTTGATTGAAGAGCTTTGATGATAGTGTATCACAGTATAATGACTAAGATAGAATTCTAATGAGGAAATTGCCAAAAACAAAGGTTAAATTACTTGCAGAACAATCCCACAGTTCTAATTTTAATGTGGAACTATATTTTAACCAGAAGGCTGGTGCTACTTAAATTTAAATTTAAATTTAAGTAGTTTGTCAGAGGTGATCCAGGAATGAGATGAACACAGAAGTGCTTATTAGTTTCAGGAAAAGATTACTGATCCTAATTTTTAATTTATCATTATTTTCTATGTTATGTGGGCTTGGAAGACTTTTATAAAAGGAATACTGTAGATAAGAAGGATGAAAAAAAGACACTGGTTAAGATAATCTGCAGTATATGAGAACCTTTAGGATGCATACTGTTGTACACAATTTTGCCGTTCTTATTAGCTGAAGAGGTGGTTGGTCTAGACTTAGAAATATCAAATATGGGCTAAAGTGGAACATTTGGGAAACAGCTGAAATCCTGCTGCTTAGCATGGTGTGTTGCACTAAAGTAGGCTCATTGAATCAGTGAGGTTAGTGAGTCAACTCCTCTGTAAGTTCCTTTGGTTCAAATAGGGCTACTCTAGTTGTGATTTACTATGCTAAAGTAAGTCACAGAGTAAGCCTATTTGAATAATGGGAACTTGCGGAGGAGTTAACTCACCAAATCCTCACTGATTCGGTTGGCCTACTGTAGTGCAACTCACTATGCTAAGCCACGAGATTTCAGCCAATGACATAACATGCATAATTTACTTTATTTACGCATCTGAGTAAATCCAATCATAAGTAAATCCAATATAGCTCAAATTATAAAACAGTACAATGTGGATAATCAAGGTTTCCTTGATGTGTTGTCTTTCATCTGGAAAATTGTCAACTGTCAGTTGCTTGTTTTGTAATGCAGCAAAACTGTCAATTACATTAACCAGCATTCCCTCTAAGGTGCGCGGTTGCGTAAGCGCACGTGGCTACAGCCCCCTTTGCGCAGCTTTTTCTCCTCCTCCATGCACCCACACCGAGCATTTCCAGACCCTTTGGTTCCAAGCATGTTTTGATTATAGACCTTTTGTTTGGTGTTGCAGTCAAAGTAGGACCAGGAGCAGAACGACTGGGATTCAGATTTTGGGAATAAACTATGATACTCTTGCCTGCTTTGGGGATGAGAAATAGAGAAATGCAGTTGCTACACACTTCAGACTTCTGCTGTTCTCAGCAGAAACTGCAGAGCTAAATGCAGTGGAGATTAACTTTGGAAGGTTCCTTTTTTCATGGTTTTATGAAAGAGTCAAGTCTCTCTCTGTGTGTGTGTGTGTCTCTCTCTCTCTCTCACACACACACACACACAAACCCTTCCTCAATTTTCAACGATCAGTTGCTTTAGTTCAGTATGTCCATTTCCTCTCATTACATTTAAACAAGCTTGATGAATCCACCTGTCCCTCTCTCGCACCTTCCTTCCCGCCTTAATTGGAGCCTTCCGTCCTGCTTGCATCAGTTCCTTTTTTCATAGTTTTGAGTCAGTCTCTCTCTCACACACATACATACACACACTCACTCCCTCCCTCAATTTTCTGCAATCTTACATTTAAACAAGCTTGATGAATCCACCCGTCCCTCTCTCGCACCTTCCTTCCCGCCTTAATTGGAGCTTTCCCTCTTTCTTGCAGTCAGGTCCCTCCAGCGGAAGTACTGTAGTAATTTACAAGCCAGATTGACTGCCCCGGGCAGTAAACAATAAAGCAGCCTTATCTCCAATCTCTAAAAGAACTGATTTACAAGTGCTGCAACCAAGGAAGGTAGCAGGGATAGGTGGCTTACAATCGTGCAGTTTGAGGTTCGGCTGCGGGGGGTGGGGGGATAGCGCTCCGCTCGTGTGCCCAGGGAGAGGACTCCGCGTGCCAGCTATGGCACGTGTGCCATAGGTTCGCCATCACTGTCCTATATGGATAATGTGCCATCTCCTACCAGCTCTGGCTGCTGCTGCTGATCTGTCTGTGATATTTTGAAATGCTAGTAGCAATTGCAAGGGCACAGTGTTTTTCCTAATTTATTGATTCTGTGTGCCCACAAACTTACTGTAAAAAGTGATAATAAATACTTTTTGCTTCCATCGTGGTCTGAATCAGCTTCTTTGATTGAATGACTGATGGGATGTACGAGAAAAAAGTTCAGAATCAGTGGTTTGTGTGATGCTGACAGACAGGACACAAGTGCAGCAACCAACAACAGGTTTATAGGCATGCTGTCACTGATCCTAGGGGTAGTTTATGCCATCATGACTAGAGATGGGCATGAACAGGTGTTCCGTGGTTCCGAGCCCTGCCTCCTCCAGTGGGGCCCCCTTCAGAGGCAGTTGCCCCAGCTTTCCTCTCGTGCCTCCTCTGGGTGCTGGCTCTGAGTGGTAGCCTGCCGGAGGAGCTAGGGCTCGGAACCACAAAATACTTCTTGGACCAACAGATGAACAGGCACAAACTGCCAAACTGGCAGTTCATGCCCATCTCTAATCATGACTCATAGCCACCAATATCTTGATTCTCAGTGATTAGTCTAATCCAGGTAAAGATGACTAGGTTCTACATCCTGTAGAAGCAAATATTATGGTTTAATAGTTCACTGTGTGAACTACTAGTATATGTATGTCCTGCATCTCCTGATGTTCTGCTTCATTAGATGATCCTCAGTTCTAGTATTTTCAGGCAAAAAACTCACCTCTGTTTTCCCAGACAAGAATACAAGAATGGATTCACCTCTTGAAGAATTATGGAGCCTTTTTCTGCACCTCTCTCAGATTCTCCTTTTTGAAATGCTGTGAGCTAAACAGTACACAGTGTTCTAAGTGTAGTTGTATTTCTATTTTTAATTGCTTTCCAAATAATCTGGAACATGAAATTTGTCTTTTTCGCAGCAGCCACTTGCCACTATTTTCATTGGCTGTCACATTCTCAAGACCTGTGTCTTGGCCAGTTACACAGGTTCAATCACTGGATATTTGGAGATGGATTTTTTTGGCCACACTATGCATCATTTTACCCTTTCTTACATTGAACTACATGTGTCAATTTAATGCCTGTTGCTTGGAGGGATCCTTTTGAAGTTATCTGCTGCCCCTTTTAGTTTTAACTACTCAAAATAATTTGGTGGTGTCATTAAAGTTGGCTCACCCCACTGCTGACCCCTAATTTGTATGACCCTTGCAGCATGCAAATTTCAGACAAGCAGACTCCATGTGCCTGCTCAGTTATTCATCTTGTATGAGAGAGGGGTCTAGATCTCGTGCTTTTGGGCAAGATGGGAGGGTTTATTTGAGCCAGAAGGAACATGACCTAAATTGTGTTGTGACTCCTTCACTATTTTCAGACATTCTTTTCTGGGAGGTAAAATGTTATGGTTTATCATTTCTTCTTAGAGAATACTCTTTGGTGGTCAAGAGAGAAGCATTGCCACACACAGGTTTAAGAGGATGCACAAAACCTGGAGCCAGCAGTAAGATTGCCTTCATTTTATGCCCAAGACATCTTTATTAATTTTTTTCTTAGTCTCCAAATGAAATCCAAACTTGGCTTGCTAGAACATTTGCATTTTAGATAATGTACATTTTGCATCTTTAATAAATTGGTTGTTACTAAATGCTTCTACTTTTCTCCAGTAACAAAGAAAACTGTGTTTTTATGATTTGCTAAGCAGTTAAGTGTGAAACTTCCTAAATATCTGACAGCTCTGTCTCTAAAATGTTTGGTGACATGGGTTGGATTTTATAGCAGTAGTTCTCAGCTGTCTAAAGATGCTACTGATACAGCTCTCTTCTTGTATGATATTTTTCTGCTGTTTGTATTGCTACTTTTCATTTTGCACTCTTGTATCTGAAAACTGTTTAGCAAAAGCTAACACAGTCTTTAATAGATAAGCTGTAGAGAGGCTTCCATATTTTTACTTGGCCATAGTAACTGTGTTGTGACTTCTTGTGAGTGGAGCTCTATTTTTTTCCCACCACCCAAAAATGTGATAATTTTCAGTAACAATATTGCAGGTAAAAATAGGTAAATTTCAGCCACACATATTTTTAAAAGATAGGTCATATCTATATTTCCCATCTAATCTTGAAGTAGACAGTGATCCATTCATTGGTTGCATGGCAGTCCCCGCTGCCTCTGCCCCTCTAAGGTGTAGTGGACAAGAGAGCTGTGGAAGCACAGGATAAAGCCCAGAGCTTCTCCCCTCCACTTCTGAAATTTGAATTGGCAAGAAAAGCAGAGAATTTCCTCACACCATAAATGAAAGCAACATCATCCTTATGTATTTTTATTGCCCTCTTTTTATATGTATGGAGGCAGGGATCAGGAAAGTATTAACCCATTCAGTGGTTACCCTATCTTTCTTTCTCACGCAGAGTGGAAAAGGGAAAAAATAAATAAAAGATCTCAGTTTGTGTGGTAGTGGTATCAGCTGCACCCATGTGAAAGTGTCTAAGTCCCAACAGAGAGTCTTGCAGTACAGTGGTGCCTCAACTTACGAACATAATTGGTTCTGGAACTCCGGTTGTAACTCGAAAGGGTTGTAAGTCAAAGCACCATTTCCTATAGGAATGCAATGAAATGGAATTAATCCGTTCCGGCCGAAGAAAAAAAATCACCAAAAAACACTGCAAGATGCATCGGAAACACAATTAATCCGTTCCGGTGGAAGGAAAAAAAAAGAAAAGCAAACAAACCGTGAAAGACCCTTCGGAAATGCAAAAAAAGCAAAGCAAAAAGCAAACAAACCATGCAAGACCCTTCAGAAATGCAAAAAAGCAAAGCAAAACGCAAACAGTGCAAGACCCATCGGAAATGGGGGAAAAACCCCCAAAAGCAAACAAACCCTGCAAGACCCATCGGAAATGAGAAAAAAACCCCAAAAACAAAGACTGCAAGACCCATCACAGCACAGAAACATAACTCGCCCCATCCCAAAACCACGCTGCAAAACCCACCCAGAACAGTTTTTAGAAAGCAGAAAGCAGCACCTTACCTTACCAGGCAGTCCGAAGCCTCCTCCGATCGCACACTCTCTAACTGCTGGGGCGAAAGAGCTACAAAGAAGCAGCCTCTTCTCCACCAATGGTTAGCAATTTGAATTCCCCGCCTTTTCCCCCTGCCTTTTTCTGTTCATAACTCGAAGCTCCGGTCGCAAGTAGAAGCAAAATTGTGCGGCCGGAGCTGGTCGTAACTCGAAATGGTCGTATGTCGGGACGTTTGTAAGTCGAGGCACCACTGTACCTTAAAAATTAGCAGGTTTTATTGGCAGTAAGCCTTTGTGGGCTACAGCTCACTTATGCCAAATAAAACTTATTATTTAAAGTGCCACAAGACTCTTTGTTGGTTTTACCACAGCATAATAACCTGACCACCAGGGTGGATTAAAATAGATGATTAAAAAAAAATCAACAAAATTGGATTTTTAAAATTTAAATTGGATTTTTAAAATTTAAATTGGATTTATTTTAATGAAATGCTTTTGGAGGAAAAATAATCTAAAGATAGTTTTTCTATTTAAGATACATTATAATTCAAAGGTTATTGAGCATGAAATAGAGCTTAGTTATGTAGCATGAGGCTGTATATTCATGCAATATTTACATTTTTGGTAAACTAATTCAGTTAATCCAAGTTATCCAAGATGAGATAACATGCACATTTTCACAGTAAAAATGGCATAACATTGTAACAGGCAACCTCACTCGGTGTCAGCAAGGAGAAGCTTATTGGCCAGGACTGAGCCAATCACGACTCACCAGGAAGGTTCAAGGGAAGAAAAAAGGAGTCTGAGGGAGTTTTCAGTTGAGAGAGAGAGTTAACAGCATAGTTCATCAGCATAGTAGTGTGGGTTTCCAAAAGATAATTGTCTATCATAGTTACACTGTTAAGAAAGAACTTGTTATAGTTAGAAAGTTGGTTCTTTAAAACACAAGAAACTTCTTGGCTAAGAATTGTGCCATGTAGTCATTGCGCTTCATAAAATAAAATACATTATTGTTTCTTTTACAATTGAATCAATTTGGTTCCTATGTTTCGGGCTTAAGGATAGCCCAGCAAAGGGACTAGAGAGTTGGAAAAGTAATTAGCCAGGTGGTCTGGTCACAAAAATAAATAGAGTTCAGGTAAAAAACTTAATCCCATTGTTGCTCTGCAAATCTATGTACAAACAATGAACATATTACAGTAGGACCGCAGTATTTGCGGAGGATTGGTTCCAAGCCTCCCCGTGGATGCAAAAAAATGTGAATGTACTGAATGCTATACATTGCATGGTCTTTAGATTCCTCTAGTGGCCAGTTCTGGTAAATATACCCTGAAAATACATATTAATACATATTTTGGGGCGGGGGATGTAATATTTTCAGATAAGTGAATGAGCAGATTCTGATTCCACGGATAGGGGATTCCCACTATACCTTAAATGCTAGGTATGAAGATTGTTTGGAAGATAGTTTGCTTTTTTTAAAAGATCTTTTGTGTAACCACTTCAGTTGATAATTTATTTATTTATTTATTTATTTCATTTATACCCCGCCTATCTGGTCAATTATGACCACTCTAGGCGGCTTACAACACACACTAAAAACAATAAACAAAAACATACACATAACATAACATAATTTCCCCAAAGATGGCAAGAAACAGAGTGTATTATAGTGAAAAAAGAAAGAAAAAATAATAATAGGAGTTAACTGGAAAGGGGGAAGGCCTGCCTAAACATCCATGTTTTCAGTTGTTTCTTGAAAATACCCAGCGAGGGAGCTGCGCGAATCTCGGGAGGTAAGCTGTTCCAGAGGCGAGGAGCCACCGCCGAGAAGGCCCAGCTTCTTGTTTTTTCCTTCCGGGCCTCCCTCGGCGTCAGGCTCCTCAACCTCACCTCCTGACTCGCGCGAGTGACACGGGTAGAACTGGGTGGGAGTAAGCGTTCCGACAAGTATCGAGGCCCTAAACCGTTTAGGGCTTTAAACGTAAGCATCAAAACTTTGAAGTCAACGCGGAACCGAATGGGCAGCCAATGCAACGCGGCCAGGGTAGGGGAGATGTGATGGTGTCTTCTCACTCCACTTAGGAGTCTGGCCGCTGCATTCTGCACCACTTGGAGTTTCCACGTCAGCCTCAAAGGTAGCCCCACGTAGAGCGCGTTACAGTGGTCTAATCTTGAGATTATGAGCGCATGGACCAAGGTGGTGAGCGCCCCCACATCGAGATAGGGTCGCAGCCGGGCTATCCGCCAGAGGTGAAAAAAGGCGGTGCGGACCACCGACGCCACCTGAGTCTCCATGGAGAGCGCCGGGTCCAGATGGATCCCCAGACTGCGAACCCCACTCTTTGCAGCCAGGGCCACCCCCCCAAACGAGAGGGAGTCGCCCAAGCCGCCAACAGTGGGGGCACCCACCCTCAAGACCTCCGTCTTGTCCGGGTTCAGCCTCAGCCCATTCTCCTGCATCCATTCCAGTACAGTCCCCAGGCAGCGCTGAAGGGACAGGACGGCATCACCTGCAGTTGGTGAAAAGGAGATGTAGAGCTGGGTGTCATCCGCATACTGATGACACGATGCCCCACATCCCCTGATGACCCCACCCAGCGGCCTCATGAAGATATTGAACAGCATTGGGGAGATAATCGACCCCTGTGGAACCCCACAATTGAGACTCCACGGGGCCGAGACACTCTCCCCAAGCTGTACTCTCTGGGGACGGTCCTCCAAGAAGGAACGGAGCCAGGCAAGCGCCAAGCCACCAATTCCCAGATCGGAGAGCCTCCCCAGGAGGATACCGTGGTCGACGGTATCAAAGGCCGCCGAGATGTCGAGAAGGACTAACAGAGAGATTTTTCCCCTGTCAGCCTCCCTCAATAGGTCATCATACAGGGCGACCATACCGTCTCTGTTCCGTGGCGCGGCCTGAAGCCCGCCTGAAACGGATCCAGGGCATCCGCTTCTTCCAAGAGAGCTTGAAGCTGGTCGGCCACCACCCTCTCCACCACTTTGCTCATGAAAGAGACATTGGCGACGGGCCTATAATTGCCAATTTCGTCCTCCGCCAAACTAGGTTTCTTTCTTATGGGCCTAATGAGTGTTTCCTTGAGGGCAGAAGGAAACCTGCCCTCAAGGAAAGACCCATTTATTATTACAGTGGCCCATTCTGTTGTTATCGGCCTGGCTGCTTTGATTAGCCAGGCCGGGCAAGGGTCAAGGGAGGAGGTGGTGGCTCGACAGTGATCAAGGACCTTGGCCACAGAATCGGGCGTGACAGGCTGAAAGGTGTCAAGAGTTACCAGGCAAGACGGAGCGCTGGACATCTCTGCTCGACTCACTGTGTTCAAAAAAGGAGAGAGGTCCCGGCGGATGGCCTCCACTTTAGATTTTAAAAAGGCTGCAAACTGGTCAGGTGAGAAACTAGGGGGAGGCCTATCACCCGGACCAGTTCCGGATAGGTCGCGCACTATACGGAATAACTCCGCCTGCTGGTTGGCCGCTTCGCTTATCCGGTTAGCGAAGTAAGTTCGACAAGCAGCCTTTACCTTAGACAGGTAAAGGTTAGTTGCAACCCTGACAGCTATCCAATTATAATCCGTCGGGTTCTTCCTCCACCTACGCTCTAGCCTTCTCCTATGTCGCTTCAGCCCTCGGAGCTCCTGGTTATACCAGGGCGCCGGGCGGGTTCTGCGACGGAGAGGGCGTTTAGGCGCGATCATGTCTACGGCCCTGGTGGCAGCCGTGGACCAGCTGTCAACCAGAGCGTCGACAGGAGCACTAGCCAGGTCAGCCATAACACCTCTCATGGCATCCTGGAATCCAACCGGATCCAGTAGCCTTCGAGGGCGGACCATAGAAATGGGTCCCTGCTCCCTGCGAGGGGGGAGAGCCACGGAGACATTACATTTTACCAGATGGTGATCTGACCATGACAAAGGGAGCGACACAATGTCGGTCACCACCAGACCACGCTCGCTCCAATTAGTGGAAAAGACCAGGTCCAACGTATGGCCACCCACGTGTGTGGGGACGTTGACATGTTGGGACATGTTCAAGGAAGCCATGGTTTCCAGGAACTCAAGAGCTGGTCCAGTAACCTCTGCCTCCGCATGCACGTTGAAATCGCCCAAGACCAAGAGCCTCGGGGATCCCAACAATGCCGCGGAGACAAAGTCGGCCAGCTCCGGAAGGGAAGTGGCTGGGTTACAGGGAGCGCGATAACACAGCAAAATCCCAATTCCATCCCTAGTCCCAATCGACACGTGGAGTGCCTCTAGACCTGGCTTCACCACAAAGGAGCGCCTAGTAACCTGTAAGCTGGATTTATAAACAATGGCTACTCCCCCCCCCCCCGCCCCTCCAGTCTACCCTGGTGCTGGACGGCATAACCTGGTGGACAGATGAGGGCCAGGGGAGGACCCCCCTCCCCACCGATCCACGTCTCGGTTATGCATGCCAGGTCTGCATCCTCCTCCAGGATAAGATCGTAAATTACCTGGGATTTATTAGACACAGACCTGGCATTCAACAACAACAAGGATAGAGTGGAAGGCTGGCTGGGCTGGCTACCTCGATACTGAGGGTTGGTCACAGTCTCAGAACAATGAACAGCCTTCACGCATCTGTTCATTGATCTTCTAACACGAGTAGGGACTGTGCCAACGCCATATCTCCCACTACCCGTGATCACTGGGATGTTAAAAGGCCCCTCGCTGGGGGGAGGCAGGCCTTCCAATCCATATCAGGGAGAGGGAGGGGGAAAGAGAGCAAAAGAAAAAGAAAGAAAGAGGAAAAGAAAAAGAAAAAAAATCAAATTACAAAGAAATACAAAATTCAAAATACCAAAATTAACAGAAAACAGTGCAGTCAAATTATATAAATTAATTAATATACATATAATAAAAATACATAGCCCAATTATAATCTAAAACTTAATACCAATTAAATTAAAAAGAAAATTATACATTAAAAGGAAAAAAGAAGAGGGAAAAGAAAAAACAGCTATAAAGATCCCACGGTGATTATCCCCCACATATATTTCTGAACTGTCCTCCTTTACTAAACATTGATATTTATGCAAATACAAGAATCTATATGGTATATAATGTTATTGTTTTAGTTAAATAAAACAATTTAAGTACTTCTCCACATATGAGTGATTAACCTATTAAACTAAAATAAATTCTGATATAGCTGTCTTACTAATCTAGCAGGTTATTATTCTAAATATGACATCTTCATCTGGTTCCAAATATTAAAGATTATAACTACCGGCAAGAATGAGTCTTTACATTTAAAAATCATGATTTAAATCAAGTCTTACTGACTAGTAAGTTGATTTAAATCAAATCCACTCTTCTGACAACCCTCCCTTGGAGATTCCTGACCACTGTTATCCACTCTGGCTCTTCTTGGAGTCCGTGGTCTAGAGGAGGAGTGTATGTATGTATGTACAGCAGCAATGGGCCTTTTTTGTGTTGACACCATGATTATGAAGCATTCCATCAAAATGACTGTATGTATCTCACTGCCTTCCGTTCAGCAGCTTTTTAAGGGTAGCTATATCAGCCTTATTTTGGGTTGTAGTCATTATCTCCTTTGTGACTTTTAACTTAAGTTTCAATATACTGTTGTTTTTTTAATTATGTTTTAGCAGTTGTTTAAATTCTGTATTTTTGTTTGTCACTCTGAGGATTTTGTTTTAGGAGGGTGGGGTTTAAAAGTAAACTGAAACAGCAAAGAGTCTTGCAGCACCTTAAGAATTAACAAATCTAGTTTTGCATCAGTTCACTTCAGATTTATGAAGTGTGTTGTGGATTGAAAGATCAGTGTACAAATGCTTGTGTGGGCAGTGACTGTAAACTATGAGGTCAGAGGGAATTGAAATTGAAATCTTCCACCGTTAATGACTTAATGTAGTCATTCTTTAACAGAGGCACTCTTAAAGACAGTTCACAGGGTGAAATCACTGCAAAATAATCAGAGATTTAGATGAATTCCCTGTGATTTGAATATGTTAATATGTTAATCACCTCACTCATAATGATGCCTCTTTTCATCCAGTACTAAAGGTACTATTATGTAATTATTGCTGTCTTTCTTGTACTGTTATGTAATTATTCCTTCCTTCCTTCCTTCCTTCCTTCCTTCCTTCCTTCCTTCCTTCCTTCCTTCCTTCCTTCCTTCCTTCCTTCCTTCCTTCCTTCCTTCCGCAGCACCTCTGGAAATTATAATTGTGATGTTATAGGTCCATAAACAGACAAACAAAATTTGGCTTATGGTTACAAACTCATTGTACCAGGTGAATATGGGACCTGGGATTTAACTGGAGTGGATTTGATTTAAAACAAATTGATTTAAATCATGATTAGATTTTTGAAAACTTAAATAAAAAACTGATTTTTAAAATTTAAATCATGGTTTAAATCATGATTTAAATCAATTTGTTTTTAAAATATCATTGATTTTTACCCACCCTGGATTTAACATTGTTTTTACAACATAGCATAAGATGAACTGTAAAACTGCTTTCAAAATTGAATACAGTTTCCCTGGATATGTCTGCATAAGAATTAAATTTAAAATCTTACTTTCATCTACAAGAGCTAAATATAGAGGTCTTTGAGAGGAAAGACTTATTTGAAACTGGGAGTTGATTTTTTTTTTTTTTGAGTATTTCTTTAAAATGTAGACTGGATGAGAAAGATTTACTTCATCAGTGGCTTCTCATGTGTTTTTTCAGTAGTGGCAGTGAAGTGAAAAGTGCTGTGTTTCCGTTTTAGCATGTAACGCTTCCCAGTTCGGACAGATTGGGTAATTTTGGAAACAGTTCTTGTCGGTTGGAAATATGCTTCTGAATGGCAGGTTGATGAATAGGGAAAATAACAACCGTCCAGGACTCGATCCTAGAGAAAGTTGCCAACCTAGCTTGTATTACATAGAACTGGTTAGATTACATGGAGAAGAAGAGAAGTTAAATTTCTCCAAACTTGGTACATCTTGGCTCACTGATGGTAATTCTTAGGGAGAAGGAAGCAAGGCAATATTTTTTTATTTTTTTATTTAACTTATATGCCGCCCACACTACCCAAAGGTCTCTGGGCGGCTTACAACATTTAAAATACAATAAAAGGACAAAACAATTAAAATGCAATTAAAATATGGTGCATTTTGAGTCCATTGCCCTGAACATGTGCTCCATAGTCTACTGTTTGCATTGGTGTGTATCTGAACGTGTATGCTCAGGACACAATAGGGATCTTTATGGTGTTACTGGAGTCCCTTTAGCCTGCTGGAGGATTGCTTCACATATGCTAAGACTGCCCTATTGGGAGTGGTACATAATAGCTCCCATGGCAACCACAGATTTGGCTCAGTTGACATCTAGCCCTACATATTCTCTTGACCTGATTCCCTTTGTTAATAGAAATGATAGTGGTTTAGGGGTGGGGGAACTATCTGTATTTCTTTTCTCAAGGACAGATCACTATCTGTGTGGTTTAAACTCAGAGCCTTGGCCAGGTGGGAGAAAGATTGTAATACTCCACTCTAGGAAGTTGAGCAATCTGGATCGTTTTCTAGTGGCTCTTGTGAATTTTACCTGCTGCTGAGGCAGGCAATTATGTCAAAATCCTAATTAATTTCTGGGATGGGAAAATGGCCCAGATGGTAGATGAGTTTGATCCTGAGTTTTTGCTTCTGCTGAATGCACCCAAATGAAGAAAAAAATAATTGTCTTCTAAAATATTGGTGCTGCTGAAACGATGGAATGTTGGGTAGGATGATGTTGGTAAAAATCTGGAATAAATCTAACCAAACATAAGTTACATCCCTTTTGAAAGGCTACTGTGTGGCAGTGATGGTAGCAAGAAAGCCTTCTAATCATAATCATCTTAGAATTGCAGAGTTGTTTGGGACCCTATGGATCACTGAGTCCTGTCCTTGTCACTGAGGCACAGTGAGGAATTAAAATCCCAACATCTGGCTCTGTAGCCAGATGCCTAAATCACTGAGCTATCCAGCTGTTCAATCTCTTTGTTCTAGCTTATGTATAGGCCCTACATGTAAGCAAGAACCCTATGAAATCCAGATTCTTCCATGAAGAGCCTGCATGTAACTAGGAATCTCTCCTCTACATGTAGAAAGTGATGACAAAGAGTGGAGGAGCTAGTTGCTACTCTCTGAGTGTGATATAGCTTATCTGTATAAAGGCTGACGGAATACCTCTTGACTTCAAGCCTATAATGGGATGGAGACTTACTGGACAGTCTGAAGTGGATATTGTACATCTCGGCTCACTGTATAGAGAAAAGTGTGCCCTTGTTTGTTCTAGTGGATGTTTTGTTAGCCTTTGACACCATTACCAGTTTCCATCTGGAATTCATGCCTGGGCATTTTATATTACTGTAAAACAAACTTTTAATAGATGGGCACTGTACTTTGTCAGTGGCTGAAATCCTGTTGAAGGTGGCGTAACATACAGGTAGTTACACCTGTGGAACTGTACAGAGCGTTATGCCCAGGCAGTGTGCATTGTGCAATTTGATTGTGCAGTTCACAGCACAGCTGTTACACAGCACACCTGCAGAAGTCCTTCATGAATATTACTTCTGCCTCAGTGCAGTTTTCCCTACTGCTTGCATAACTTTTGAGTTATGCACACAGAGCTGAAGGACAGGATGTCAGCCAACATGTTTTTATTTGTCTTTTAAATCCGTTCAATGTCTTAATATTGTTAGCTGCCTTGAATGTCAGTATGGAAAGAAAGGTACAGTTACTTTATAAATCCAGTAAATAAACAAACAAGCAGATAAATATCTACTAGACTAGCTTTAAATACTGAATCTGAAATGTTAACATCTTTTTAAAATTGTAACTAGAATTTAAATTAGTAATAACACCTGGAATTTGCAAAGTTAGGGACCCACCAGGTCAGATTAACAGGAAATGCAAAGAACTGCAGGATGGGGGAGAACTGATAAAAGCTCATCCATGTTCCATCATGGGATCAAATGCTTTCCTTCCATGGGCAGAAGGATTTGTTTATTTATTTTAAATATTTTTATCCCGCCTTTCTCCTTAAAAGGCCCCAAGGCAGCTTACATAATTAAAAAACAGTATTTAAAAGCTAAAGATAATAAGTATACAAATATTTTTCTAAAATTAAACAAATATTATATTAAAAGGTTAATAAATTCAATATTAAAACACATTTAAAACATCAGAGTACAACAAGCCATTTAAAAACCCTCTTAGACTACTGGTCATTAAAGAAAAGCCTGCTTGAAGAGAAAGGTTTTTTGCTGCTTGCAGAAGGACAGCAAAGATGGAGCCAGCCTAAGATCCCTGCCCTTTTGCAAAACATAGGCCTCTTGCATAAATTAGGCCCACACAAGGGACGTCATCTAAGCTGTGGTGGCATATTGCCACTAATTAAAGATTCCACATTGTGTAAAAGCCCTATTTTGATTCCACATTGTGTAAATATAATCTCATTTCATGCAGATCAGGTGACTTCCCTTACAACCCAAAATTGAAAGTAATTAATGGCAATCTGCCAATGCAGATTGCATCATTGCATCATTTGACTTGCGCTGACGTAGCATATGCAAGAGAATTTTGGCTGTTAAATCTGTATTTAGTTCATAGCATTTTGGCAGAAAATTTTCACAGAAGGAATGCTTCTTGTATGTATTATTCACATAAATAAATTTATGGGAATGGTTAACTTTTTTAAATAGTGGGGCAACAATTTAGAAGTTTGTACAAAATAATTTTGAAGTATAGAAGCTAATTGTTTCATTTCTTTTCAGGTCTTCTCCGCAAGCATGAGACAGCTTCCAAAATAATAAAAAACAAACAAAAACAGATATGTAAAATTCAATGTTAAAATGCAATTAAACATATAACATTATTAAAAGAATGCCAACTTAGAATTATTTAAAACATTGGCTAGAATCCTGTAGGTGTTTTGCTAACTGATAAGGTGCTAGGACATATCTTGGTTGTGGAGTCAAACACATAACCCAGGCTATCAACTGAGACATGCCCTGGGATCTCATCAGTAGGATTTTGGCCATTTTAAAAATCCATCAAAATTTAGGGGGGGGGGGGTATTTAAAAAAATCCCTCCTACCCCCATTAAAAGCTCATTTTCCTGGGTCTTATTCAGTTGCAGAATGTTTACCTGAAGAGAAAGGTTTTTGTCTGTTGGCAGAATGACAGCAGAAAAGAGACCAAGGGAAGTTCTACAGCCTAGGAACAGCCACTGAAAAAATCCTTTCTTGTGTTCTCACTAGAAGTGTCCATAAGGGGAGAGGGACTGAAATTATGGTCTCCCCTGAAGATCATGAAACCTGCAGAGAGATATGTTCCTTCAGTTAACGTTGATTCAAGTTATAAATGGCTTTATAGATCATACCAGTAGTATGAATTTGGGTGGAAAATTGCCTGGTAACTAGTAGATGTATTTCCATATACCTTCACTTCCACTGCACTGTCTTGTATCTACAAATTGACAATGGACATTCAATATATTTTGTGTCCATTCTACCTCAGTGTGTGCAGCCAGATCAATTTCTTGCTGTATTGTGCTGGTTCTGAAAGAGTCATTTTGGATTCTGTGATTTAAAACACACACAACAGAAACAGGAAAATTCTGCTTGAATATTTGTAAGATGTTTTCTGTTTGATAAACTAAAATATGAAGAGTCAGTGAGATGTAGTGGATAGAGTGTGGGACTAGAACTCAAGAGACTCTTGACCTTGAACACTCATGGAGTAGGATGGCAGTGAACATCTTACATACTTCAAGAACTCTCGTAGGGTCACTCTAAGTTGGAAGTGACTTGATGGCACATAACAAACTAACTATAAAGTATAATGTAAATTTGCAGTCTTGAATGCCTATAGAAATTGTAACCATGGGCACAAAGTGTGTGTTTACTAAGTGTGTTTTCTTTAAAATTCTGGGAAGTTGTCGTAAGGGAGATATGTTTGCTATTTTATTGTTGAATTAATAGTTCTTGTTAGTCATGAAGATACTTTGGAAACATCTCTTATTAAGAGTTTCTGTGAGGTTTATTTAAGAACTGGCCATACTGTTCAAAAAGCATTGCTGTACTAGAAGTTGGAGTACTTTCACAAGATGAATAGACATTTCAGATATATACATCTTGAATAAATAAAAGCATTGCTTCGGATGGAATCCTTTAGATTGTATGTGTGAAAGCGCTTCGCAAGCTAGAGGAAAAATTCTAAACCAACTTAAAGGAATGTCAGGTATCACTATTGCATTTTCTTTCTGGTTGCTTGCTTTATAGATGTTAGTTGAATTTCGTAGCAGGTCTATGAAACAACCATGTTTACAAGTCTGTTTAATGCCAAAAGAATTTAATAGAATGTATGTTAAATTTGGGTGAAGTGAAAGGTAGTATGCACTGGATGTAAAGAAAGTACAAGCTATCATGAAAAATTAGTTTTCATAGAAATTTGCTTAATAAATGTAGATTTTTAATCATTACAATCATAAAATAGTATTATATTGGTTGTTGTGGGTTTTCCGGGCTGTTTGGCCATGTTCTTAAGGTTTTTCTTCCTAACGTTTCGCCAGTCTTTGTGGCCGGCATCTTCCTGTCCTCTGAAGATGCCAGCCACAGAGACTGGCAAAACGTTAGGAAGAAAAACCTTAAGAACATGGCCAAACAGCCCGGAAAACCCGCAACAACCATCAGATCCCGGCCGTGAAAGCCTTCGAGAATACATAGTATTATATTATTGTGTTACCTTGTAATATGGTGACCCAGTACAGTACATTGAACATGAATGGTTTAATCCTATGGATTTGGAGATTTATGCCAGTGCTGACTTCTCCACCTTTCACTGCCCCCTGATGTTCTGGACTGCTATCACCTTCAAATCCCTGTCACTTTCCATTCAGCATGTGGATACTTTTCATATCAGCTTTGGACTGGGGGTAAAATGTGTAGTGTGTGACTAATGATGAAACAGTTTTGCTAAGAGCTATCTAAATTGTCCATTAGACAGCTTTTTTAGATTAGATGGTGAAGTCATGACTTGCCTTAAGATCTTCCAAACTGTTTCGTAGCCAGAGAGAAAGGTTCTTGTCTTCTGCCAGTTGTGTTTTCAAGCAGACTGAGAGCTATCTCATTAAATATTACACATCATGATTACTCATTATTATGGAACAGTATTCAGAGGGTGTGTAATTTTCAGTATGTGACCGAAGCTCAATGATCATAGTAATGGATGTAATAGAAGATGAAACTAGGTAACTGTAGTGCTGTTTTTCTTTTAATGATCACCATTACAAGTTGTTGCTCACTTTCAGTACATGCATACATATAAAATAATTGAACATTTTAAAGTTTCTGGTACTTTGATCTCATGAAAGTGGCAAGAAAAAATATAGTCAATTACATTGCCTGCATTTGGAGAGGATGATACCACTGGATGGGCAAGATAGTCATCATCAGTTAGTGGTATATTATTGCCAAGCACTTCATTGTACATTTCATATCTACCTTTTAAAACTTTCCCAGGCACATCATCATCATCATCTGTAATTCTTCTTTCAACAGGTAGAGAAAATTGTTGATAAAAGGAAAAACAAGAAGGGGAAGACAGAATACTTAGTGAGATGGAAAGGCTATGAGAGTGAAGACGACACATGGGAACCTGAACAGCACCTTGTGAATTGTGAGGAATATATACATGAATTCAATAGACATCACAATGAAAAGCAAAAAGAAAGCACACTAACAAGAACAAACAGGACATCTCCAAATAACGCAAGAAAACAAATTTCTAGATCTACTAATAGTTCATTTTCAAAGACCTCCAAGTCTTTAGTTATTGGAAAGGACCATGAATCAAAAAATCAATTACTTGCTGCCCAGAAATTTCGGAAAAACAACACTCCTCTCACTGGTAGAAAAAACATGGATCTTTCAAAGTCAGGTATCAAAATTCTTGTGCCCAAAAGTCCTATTAAGAGTCGGACAGCAGTGGATGGCTTTCAGAATGAAAGTCCTGATAAGCTGGACCGCATAGAACAGGATCAGGAAGATTCTGTGGCACCAGAAGTGGCTGCAGAAAAGGCTGTTGGACCTTTTTTAGGACGTGGAGAAGAACGTGCTAGGATGGGGAGCAGGCCAAGAATACACCCATTAGTGCCACAAATAACTGTGCCAGTAGCGGCTACCATTGCATCTGCATTAACAATAAATGGAAAAGGTAAGCATGCTTTTTTTTTTGACGGGGCAGTTTTATGTATGTAATCGTTAAGATAATTTTACAAATGTCTGCAGTAATTTGTAGAGTTGTGTGGGGTTGTATCTGTTATGTTAAAATATTGTCTTATGGTTTTTTTTATTTGATGAAGGACTGCAGACCCATTTTATTTGCCAATATTTAGATTTCTTTTCTGAGATACATTGCAACTTGCCTTTGTTCAAAATAAGTCATATCTGTCTTGATTTTAAGTTTACCATTCGGTAATTCATTATTGCTTTGTGTTGCTTGCATTTCTTGAATTTAGGTCAATAGACATCATTTTTCATGAATGTTAGAAATCTCTGAAATATTAAGGGATTCAGTGGTGTCATTCTGCTGATGGATCTGTTTTCATTGGCCGAATCGGATTTCCCTTACTCTTGCAGCCTTCCCCATGTTCTTAAACCTGCTCTGTTGAGTTGGGAAACACTCTGGAGCTGGTTTTCAGAACAGACAGGATTGTGAGGCAGAAGGATAAGGAAAAAGTCCTGATATGATATCAGATACTCACTGTTGTTGTACTTAAGCCAGAATTCACTTATGTATTGCTCGGAACTTAGTTGTATTCTTCTTTTCAGATTTGTGCAGGCAATTTTGTGTATTGGTCCTTGAAATAAATCTCTCAAAATTTAAAATGTATTAATAGTAATTCAGTTGTCCTTGCCTTCTGTGCATTTGACTTTATGCTTTACTGAACTATATTGCATGTTAGATTGCCGTAATACATTTACTTCAATTCGTTATCAGCTCTTCCTATGCTTTCCTCACTACTTCTAAAAAATTCTTGTTGAACAAAGATCTGGTGGTGTTGGGGTTTTTTTTACATCTCGTAAAGTACTTTGAAGATTATGGGGTGTATGTTGCATAGACAGAGCTGGTTGTAGAGCCCTTGGCTGGCTTACAAGATTGTGATAGAAAGTAATGGTTTTGTGCTAATAACCACCATTGGTGTTGCACAGGATCCCTAAAGTATGTTTGAGCTAGAGTGGAAGTTGCAGTCCTAAATAAGCTTGTTAAGGAATAAGCTCATTGAATACAGTGGGACTGACTTCTGAGTAGGATGTGTAGAATTGTGTGTGTGTGTGGGGGGGTATAATTAGTAAAGTGACTTCTAGAAAACAAAATTATCCCCTCTTTCATGGGGCATTCCATTTAATTACCATTTCACCCTATCAGTTCTCAATAAAGTTATGATTGTAACCTTTATTTAACTAATACAGCAACTTCACATCTTCACTAGGACTATAATTCTCAGATAGGTTTACTGAGAATCAAACCGTGTTCATTAGGGGTTATACTTAGGTGAATGTGTATACAGTTGCCATTGTATAACTTTCTACCTGCTGTACTGTGCAGTCTTGTGAGCAAACTTCACTGAACTCAGTGAGGCTTGCTTCTGAGTAAAATATGTAGGATTGAGCTTCACATTTGTTTTTCTTTGTAGTCTCTGTGGATCACACAAGTGGCTTTGTGCATATGCAGAGCCACATTCCAGAATGTTCCCCAGCTAGGGTTTTTGGTGGTAACCTCACCCCTACTCACTCTTGTACATATGGCTGCCTTGGTCAGCAGCCCTCATTTCCTTTTTTTTCCACCTCAGAGTGAAATTGGATCTTCTTTAGCTAGTGCAAGTTCATACATTATTTCTTCCAACCACCTTTCTCCTGTGTTATTTTGGCCTACCTTGATTTGTTTTTCTTTCCATTCCTGTTGTTAATTTATTTCTTTGCAATGTCTGTTTGCTTTTTCTGTGATTTTGGGCTTGGCTCGATCATATGGCCAGTAAGGCCTTACTTTTAAAATGTATGGCCTATGGAGGGTGTATTGTTACTTGTTGGAGCATCTTTACTTAATGTAATTCACCCAACCCACAAGATCATCCTGGTCAAGGGTCCTCGGGGTGGCCACCTCCAGGAGGCCCATAAATCCTCTACAAGATGTAGGGCCTTCTTCGCGGTAGCTCCAACTTTATGAAACCAGCTTCTGGAGGAGCTCCGTCTAGCCCCCCCTCCCTGTTGACATTTAGGAAGCAATTAATGACGCTGATTTTCAGGAAGCATTTCCACACTGACCCTAGCTGAGTCCCTCCCCCTCCCTGTCCACTCTGGGTTTATACGATTAGTCTGTGCCATCTGTTTTTATGGTTATTGTTGTTGCTTTAAAAATTTTTATCTCTATTATATGTCTTGTAACCGCCCAGAGTAGTGCCTCGGCACTAATGGGAGTGGGACATGAATGAATAAATGAATAAACAAACAAGCAAACAAACAAATATTGCCCCAACTGATTAACACTCTAAGTGCCTTTTTTGCTTGGAAGAACCTCACCTCTCCTAACCATGTGCCATCTGTAAAGGCAGGGGCTATGCCTTAGAAAATCTAAGTTACGGCTCTTTGTTCAAGGCCACAGAGCAGACAGCCCAAAATTGATCTCCTCACATGGCTTTGGTTTCCTTGGCTCCAGCGCCTCTCAAATCAACCGCAGCATCCTTGGCTCCAGCATCTATTGCTCCTCACTCTGCATTCAGAAGATCAGAACCTGATATCAATACCTCTTGATACAGTCCTGAAAATGGGGAGATATTTGCTTCTGACAGGCAAGGCACACCTGAATCTTTTGTTTGATACCAGCCTATACTACCTGCGGCTGCTATGTCTCAAGCCACCTCATCCTTTCAGGCCCATCCTCACCAGGGAGTGACACACCTGCTCTGAAACTGAAGAAGCATAATCTACTCTTGAGACTCCAAAGATTAAGAAATCTAAGGATAAAAATGACAACGACCAAAGCAGGGCAATATCACAACTTCCTGGCTTTTCACTGATACCATTGTCACCATTATCAGTCCCATCAACTCTGGTCCCATTATCACAACAACTAATCATTACTTAGACAGCAATCACTTGAGACCACCCACCATTACCGATGAGGCTCTTTACCAATTTGTTGTCCACCAGTCTCAACAGTCACCTTTGTTTCAACTCATTCTTCATTTCTGATATCAACACCTGTTGACCATCCAGTTGTACTACCAATGTCATCCATTACACTGGATCCTTCTTCATAATTAGTTTTTTATCTCAAATTTCACCTCTGGTATTGCTCTTGCCCCTGATATTGTTTGCATAAATCTTTTGCAGTAAGGCCCCCATGGCTGCAATGATGGACATACAACCTTACCATCTATCTGCGCCCATGGTAGACCTTGTGGATGTCCCATCTGGCTCAGAGGGGAAGACTCCAGCTCATCCTCTGTACATTAGCCATTCCCCTCTACTACACATCGAGTCTGCTGCTCGATTCTGTCATTCTTGATCCTACTGTGGCAGGTCCTGTTCAGCAGTGTCTGATGCATTGGACTATTTTGGCTAGACCCTCTACTTACGCTCCAGATTTTGCTTTTCCCAGTATTAATGCAGATATTCTCAATACTTACCTGACAAATGTTCTCAACCCTGCTGCTCCTCTTGCCTTTGACCAGTTTGATACTGGCCACTTTGATGTCATACCTCCAGTAAACATGTTCACTTACCTCACACTCAACTTCAGGACCCGTATCAACGAGACTCCTGTCTGGTTTTGTCTCCTTACCTTATTCGTCAGCTATCATAAGCCATCTGGAACACACAACCCTACCAGGTGGCAACAGCCTTACCTGCCTACCAGATTGTCTTTCCATCTCCACCTGTTTCCAGTTTACCGCTTCAGCTCTTTGGCCTCAATTACAACATTTTATAACACAACAGTCACATCATGTTGACATGTCAAGGCTTCAGGACTCACCTCCTCATTCTGAATCTAATGAGGAAGGGTGTTTGGAGCCCCACTTAACAGGACCCCTTTCTCCAGGGATGGGGACTCGTGACTTGTGAGCGAGTCTGACTCAAATCACACAGGCGACTCGACTCAGACTCAATTCACGGGTTTTGGTGAGGACTTGCCACAGGGGGGTTGGGCCTGTTCAGTCCTTCTCAGCTTCCCTTCCAGACCCACTGTCTGAACAGGCCTTGAAGGAAGTATGGCTGCAGGAGCAGGTAGAGGGGTCATGGAGTGGTGGGATTGCAGAGGGGGCAGGGAGGTTCTGGAGGGGAACATGGGGCTTTTACCTCCTCCTTGGTAGTGGTGGCCATCTTCAGAGGCAGCAGGCAAGGCGTCTCTTCCAGGAGCCAAGGACCTGCTGCCTCCACCAATCGCCTGCAGCCCAGCTTATAGGTGGGCCTGCAGTGAGACAGGGGCTCACTCAGGAAGGGAAGCCTACCCACTGTCTTTGTGCATGCACCACTTATCAGCTGGGTGGTATGCAGTCCAAATCTTTGAGTCCCAGTCCTGTGTCCCAAGCCTGGTGGAGCAGGGCAAACGACTATTGACTCAGACTCTAGATTTGGGACTTGGACCCAAAGACTTGGACTTGGACCCCAAGACTCGAACTTGGGACTCAGGCCCAAGGACTTGCCAACATCCCTGCCCTTCTCCTTCCGCAGAGATCTTATATCTGGATCTGGTTATCAGGGACTCAACACCACTCTCTCCCTCAGAGGATCTTCACCCCTATGTGGATCAAATTCTCTGACTTGCATGATCCCTCACCAGACTGTGGATGACCCTGCCTCTCTTATCAATTCTTTCTACTCCTGTTAAGCAGACTTGGGCCAACCCTTCCTCCATCCCACCAACATTGTGAAGGATAGAGAATTTCTATTGTATCCAAGAAGAGGAGGCTTCCTTTTTATGTCAGTGCCCCAAGCCCAACTAGACTGAGGTCAAGGCAGCTCAAACCAAAAGGAAGCAATGATGCTCATTCCTTACTGGTGGATAGGGAGGGTTGGAAAATCAGCCTCATGGATCGTAGATTTTATTCTTTGGTGGCCTTGGGAATACAGGTAAGTAATTTCAAAGCTACAGTGGCTGCATATCAGCAGCTCCTTTGGGAGAAACTAGAGCCTCTTCTCCATCAGTTACCAAAAGATCAAAAGCTGCTGACACTTTCTGTCGAGAGGTGTGTAAGCTGTCTGGTCACCAAATCAACACTACACAACAATTGGCTGACTGCGTCGAAGGTGATTGAAGTCTCAGTAGCTCTTTGCAAAGACTTGTGACTCCTTACCACTAATATACAAGAAGACCTGGAAGCCCAGATAGAGGACCTTGTCTTTGATGGGGACAGCCTCTTTAATGCTACCATGGATGAGGTCATGGACCACCTGGGCAAATCCTGTACTACAGCTAGGAAAATGGGCCTTTCACACCAGCCCAATAAACAAATCGGCATTGCACACACTACTCTACCCAGACACATCATCCTTCTCCTCAGTCATCCCGTTGTTCAGCTCCACAACAGAAACAGAGACAGTCCTACAAATAACATAGAACCTGTCAGTCTTCAGCCTGTGAGGACAAACAGCCTTCATCCACATATAAATCCCAGTGTTGACCTTTCTTCCCCTCACTTGCAGTTAATTCCTTGCTGCCAACCCACCTTGTTTTCTTGCACTATTTAGCATCTTGGCGCTCCATGACCACTGACCAGCAAGGTGCTCACCATCATCCAAAGGGTTATGCCTTAGAGTTTAACAGTTTACCTCATCTTGGCATATTTCACTCCACCACTCCATCCCTTCCTCTTCAAGAAAAGTTTTTGTCTCTCTTTGCCAAAGGAGTGTCGTGTTCCCTGCGCGCCCCTTGATTGTTTCACCAAACAAAGGCTCACACCGCAAGCTGTTCAGCTGCCACCAGTTGTTCACAACAACTTTCAATGTTAATGACAGAGACAACATGTCATTTTATATAAAGCAGAAATAGTTTCTTGTAACAAAGAATAAAGGTTAAGCCAACATCTTTTGTTCTGAACAAAACAGTCGGTTCACTACCCATCAGCTCTTGCTTAGCAATCTGTCTCCCCCAAAATCCCAATTCACCATCCTCCTGTCTCCTCCTCCTGCAGAGACTCTTATATCTTGTGACTCCGCCTCTCCAGCACTCTCATTGGTACATGCAGATAGCATATTAATATTCATGACATGGGCGGACGCCACAAGGAGCAATTGAATGCATTCCTTGGCAGTGTTCCATGACATATTTTTTCTCCTGTTACATATCGGTTCCCAAACACAATGGGGCCTCAGACCCAATTCGGATCTTTGCAACCTAGACTCATAGAATGGTGAAGTTGGAAGGGGCCTATAAGGCCATCAAGTCAAACCCCCTGCTCATTGCAGGAATACAAATCAAAGGATAACTTAAATTATTTTATTTGTCTGAAAGAGTTTTGAATGGTAACCCTTGCTGCCATCACTCTTCTGCTTCATAATGGAGATCCGTTTGCATCAATCGAGTTTCATGTCACCATCAGACCAGCTCACAGATAATATATCTGTGTCACTCCAGGGCAACAGCTATTCCAGTTCAGGGGGCTGCCATTCAACCTGGCCATGGCACCAAGGGTCTTTACCAAGTGTATGGCCCTGGTGGTGGCCAGTGTATAAACTCATGGTACTGTCATCTTCCGCTATTTGAATGATTGATTGCTGGAAGCAAGATCACAAAATTGACTGAGACATTGTGTCTTCTACATCATCTCCTTTACAAGCTTGGACTGTGAGTCAACGAGAGGAAACCCCAACATTCCTACACTTACATTGGAGCTCTCTTGGATTCCCATTTAGGCCAATCACTTCTCCCCCTAGACAAAGGACTCAAGATAGCCAGATTGGCTACCAAAGTTATTCAGAATCCCACTTCTTCTGCTCATACAATACAGATACTCCTTGATCTCATAACATCAACCAAAGTTCGTTGACAACTGATAAATATAACACTCCCCTTTCCTTCCAGTCTGAAATTGACAAGGTGATTCAAGCTACCAGGAAGCCATCTGCCCATAAATCCTATGAGGCCAAATAGGCAACTTTTGCAAACTTTGCTCAGAAGCATGATTGCTTGCCATTCTCCTACAATGTTTCTGACATCTTTTGGTATCTTTTCTTTAGATACTTTCTTACTCATCTACCAAAGTCTGTATCAGCTACGAGATCTTGTCCCACAGAGTCTGCCTTATTCACCCATTCTGTTGTAAAGAGATTCTTAAAAGGGCGAAAGAATGTGATATCTCAAGTTCAACCTCCATCACCATCCTGCTCTATTCAGCTTGTTCTGTCTTGGCTCATGAAACCTCAATTTGAGCCTCCAACAACCTGTATTCTCCACTTGCTCTTCGGGAAGACAGTCTCTTTTTAGTGACTATTATGTCTACCTGCCACACATCCAAACTTTGCACACTCCGTATTGACCTGCCTTACCTGTCTTTTCATGCAGATAAAGTTGTACTCCATCCTGACATGTCTTTTCTTTGTGAGATGGTTTCAAATTTCTACCTCAACCATGAAATAGTATTGCCAGCTTTCTTCTACAACCCTGTCTTGCCCTTGGAGTGTGCTGTACATGCGTTCAATTTGTGATAAGGACTGGTGTTCTATCTGTCACACACTACTCTTTTTGTTTGCTACAGAGGTTCTAGAAAAGGTACCTAACTTTTATCACAGTGCTTCCTGCATGGGATGACAGAGTGCATCGCCTTGACTTATCAATTAGCAGTCCTTCCAACACCTTTAAGTCTGAAGTTGCAGATGACAAGAGCTCTTGCTTCCTTTGCTGCAGCTCTCAAGGGCATTTCTCTCCATAAAGTCTTCAAAGCTGCCATGTGATCCCAAGCATCTACCTTTATCAAGCATTACTGGCTAGATGTGAAAGCCAGAGATAATACTCAATTCAGGAGGTCTGTGCTTTCATCTATTTAGCTTGCAGTCTACCTATTTGTGAGATCCACACAGACCAGAAAGAATAATGACTGGTTGCTTATCTGTAACTGTTGTTCTTCAAGTGGTCATCTGTGGATTCACACAACCTATCCTCCTCTGCTCAGTGTCCTATTACCTTTCTCTTTGGCAGATAGAACTGAGGGGTGCTGATTGAGGTGTGCCTTTATATGTGTGAATGTGGGTATGGGTGGGGTTACTGCCAAGAAGCTTAGCTGGGGAATGTTCCACTGTGCACATGCAAACCCATTTGTGTGAGTCCACAGATGACCTGTCAAAGAACAATTACAGATAAGCAACCATTCATTACTGAGTTACTACAGTTGCAGCAAGGTTCTGATGTAGTGGCAGAATTAACGGAAATATTTTGTTACCTTACTTAATTTCACATACAGTGGTGCCTCGCTAGACGATGTTAATCTGTTCCGCGAAGATCGCTGTCTTGCGAAAACATCGTCTAGCGAAGCGCGTTTCCCCATTGGAATGCATTGAAATCTCTTCAATGCGTTCCAACGGAAAACTCGTCGTCTTGCGAAGATCGTCCATAGGGAAACATCGTCTAGCAAGCGCGGGTCCCCATTGGAATGCACTGACAGCTATTGACCACTAGTCAATGCATTCCAATGGGGAAAACTCGTCGTCTAGCGAAAATCGCCCATAGGACACCATCATTTTGCGAAGCGCATTAGCGATCACAAAAAGCCATCGTCTAGTGAATTCCTCGTCCTGCGAGGCAATCGTCTAGCGAGGCACCACTGTACTTTCTTTTAAAGAGAAGTATTTGTTTTCAGTTTTAAACTGTATCTGTAGTATGCATGTGACAGACCTGAAAGAGTTCAACTTGAGAAAAATGTCTTGTTGGAATTCTAAGTGAAATATTGAAACAGAACAATATATTTTTATACATATAGCTTGGTACTATAGATAGAAAAAGCTAAATTCCATACTTTAGAAGAGATCAGCTAAATTGTTCAGCGTTCACTCTTTAATATACCGAATTTTTCCATGTATAAGACACTACTTTTTCCTAAAATCATTACACTAAAAATTGAGGGGCGTCTTTTACACGGAAGTAAGCTGAGATAGCTGAGGAGACAACAAAACAGCCCATACCTTGCCTCTGTAAACAGGCTTCCTTCAGTCACGAGGCTTAGCTTCCTCCAGTCACAAACCTTATGGAACTGATGTCAGCTGATGCTGTACAAACCAATCGGAACACACCTCATTGGAGGTGGAGCCTGTAGGCTCAGATTCAACAGGGACTCGTAATGTCTGAGCGTTCTGAGCCGAGAGGCTGAATACTCAAAGATAAGTTTTCTTAATTTTTGGGTTGGAAAAGTGGAGGGGGTGTCTTGTAAACGGGGGCATCTTATAAACGGAAAAATATGGTAAGAATGTATTTCTGTTGAAATCATGCAGAATTTAACAAAGATGCTCTCTAAACTTAAAAAGGACACACAGTTTTTTGGGGGGACAATCCCAAAATGATTAATGTTCCCCAAAGTCTGCAATTAAATGTTAGTGCTTGGGGTGATTGCTGAGGTCCTGCCTATTTTGTTTTAGTAAGTGACAGCTTGATTGGTTAAAAACTTAATGAATAATCATAAACATTTATATAAGTTATTCAAGTGTTCCAGATTCATCAAATAGATTATTTAATAGTCTATACCACAGTAGTATGTCTTTCTTCAACTTGGTGCTCTCTAGCTTTGTTGGACTACAGGTCTCATCACCTTCAGTCACTGTCTCCCATTGACCATAACTGCGGCCGATGGGATTTGTTGTCTGACATGTACAAAATATGCCAATTTCTTATAGAAGATGCTTCTGTAAGGTGAATCAGTAATAGCATTCCCCATAATGCCATGACCTCACACTGGATCATGGAGCCCAAGAAGGTAAAATCTGTCACTGCCTCCATATCTTCCCCTTCTATTTGCCAGGAGGTGATGGGACCAGTGGCCATGATCTTAGTTTTTTTTGATGTTGAGCTTCAGACCATTTTTTGCGCTCTCCTCTTTCACCCTCATTAAGAGGTTCTTTAATTCCTCCTCACTTTCTGCCATCAGAGTGGTATCATCTGCATATCGGAGGTTGTTGATATTTCTTCCGGCAATCTTAATTCCGGTTTGGGATTCCTCCAGTCCAGCCTTTTGCATGATGTATTCTGCATATATGTTAAATAAGCAGGGAGACAATATACAGCCTTGTCGTACTCCTTTCCCAATTTTGAACCAATCAGTTGTTCCATATCCAGTTCTAACTGTTGCTTCCTGTCCCACATATAGATTTCTCAGGAGATAGATAAGGTGGTCAGGCACTCCCATTTCTTTAAGAACTTGCCATAGTTTGCTGTGGTCCACACAGTCAAAGGCTTTTGCGTAGTCAATGAAGCAGAAGTAGATGTTTTTCTGGGACTTTTGGTAGGCTATGGTAATTCAAGCTTCAAATGCTTGAGTGTTGTATTGTTATAGAGACATAGCAGTCCTTAGCATACAGCATTATTTGTTAAGTACTCTATTTTCTGATTCAGTAATTCATATGCACTTAATCCCTTGCATATTGCTTTTGAGGGTTCAAAGCACTTTACATATATTACATAAGGTAAAATACACCTTTCAAATGAATAACTGACTCTTAGACACATTCTGTTCAATCAGCAGTTCCAAACATACACAAATCTTGTTTTTTAAGAGTTGTTTGCTTTAATCTTCAATCTGCTCAGCACTCTAGTTTCTACATGCAATGACTTCTAGTAGCACAGCAGCAGCTATTGTCTCTGGCTTGCCACTTCAGACTTCATGCCAAACCATAGGTGGGCTTCCTTAACCATGGCTTGGCTTGATAGCTGTACAGAAAGAACCCTTTTGACTTAGTTCAGCTATCTAATGACTTTATGCCTGAGGTGAAACTTGAATTAAATGTTTCCTGGCTCTTGGCTCACATTCTTAACAGCTGTGTTTTACCATGTCTCACAAGCTTGAAAACAAATAACAGTTGTTTTGAATTCTCCCTTTATATAAAAAAACTCATCTTATTGATGTACATGGAAATTAATAGGAATTTTCAATACAGCATTTACATGTTCAAAGGTGTCATCCACATCTGTGAGTTTGTTGTGATAGCAATCCTGAGATAACACGCACTCTGTGCCCAACTAACACTAACAAAAGAACAAATTATTCCTCAAAAAATAATTCAGAACACCTGCCATCTTACATGACATGTGGCTAATTATGTACCACATTTTAAAATTCCTTGTTTCTTCTTTGCTTTTGTTTAATTATCATTTAATCATTTTAAGTGTCCTTGCTAGTATCAAAATATTTATGATACCATTATTTCAGGGCTTCTGTACCTAAGTCTTTTGCTAATTAAACCAGATCTTCCTACTTTAATCTTGTTTCCCTTACGGCATTATTGAGAGAGAGAGAGAGGAGATAAAAACTGGAAATGTGAAGCTTAAGGTGACTCCAGGTAGTCTGCTAGTGGTGTTGTTTATGTACCAGGGATGGCAAAATTAGCAAAGAACTTTGTACAAATGTGTGTCTATAGGTCTAGTGCCCAAAGAAATGTCACTTGAAGGAGTAAGGATTTCAGGAAATTTAGCAGTGTCTAGTTTCTACCTGTAATGTACTTGTTAAAGAACTATTTCTGTTGTTCAAACGTAGTGGTTGCAATGTATAATTCACATGGCTTTTGCTCTCATTGGTGGTATTCAGTGTTAAGTGAGACGTTAAGTGAGTGTGGATGCTCTTTCAGCATGGTATCAGCATAGATACCATTCTGTGTACCGAAGTTATACCCCATTTCTCAATTGTTCTTCAAATTGCCTGTTATAAAAACACATATATTCTTATATATTCTTCTTCTTTTACTACTGTTCTTCCATCCTCTTTCTGTTATGCATCACTTTCTGATTCAGCTGTACTTCACAGTGCTATGACTTTCTGGTAAGTTCCGTTCCCCCCGCCCCCAGTCTCTGCCACATATTTTTGAAGGACAGGGTGAAGCTGCAGCTAATATTGGTGTCTGTCAATATCTCTTCAGCTGAGACTTGGACATATTATTTAGAGACAAGTGCAGAAAAATTAATGGATATCAGATATATGGCTAAAATGAAATAATAGTATTTTCATTGGAGCAGATAGTAAAATGGGACTGATGGGTACACTTGTTTGGATTAATGACATTCTCCTAAATTATGTATGGCAAAATAACATGATATAAAAATAATTCTCTTTCTTTGATACTGTAAATGGCTTTGTATATGTGTATTTCTAACATGAATATGTAGACACAAACACTTCAGAGTTACTGATATGATAGCACAGTGTATTGTAACTAATTTTCTTTCCGCCCTTCTGTCAACAAGATCTAAAATGTTGGGGGAAAGAATGAAGAATATTGCAGCATGTTTTTGGTTTAAATTTTGGTTTAATTGTTTTAAATATTAATATACAATATTTACATGTGTATTGACTTACTGGAACACCTGCCAGTTTCTCCCTCATTCTTGTTAACTCCCACATAGTTCCATCCACTAAAGTAGATTTTAAGTTTAACTTGATAAGGAAGCTTATGGTGTCATAATTTCTTGATTTATCACAATCTTTTACACTGAATTAATTGGTGGTGCTTCTGATTTTCACCTGAAAACTAAAGAGGATTTGTTCAGTGTGTATAATTCATTAAGAACATTAAGGATATTGCTAAATCCTTAATCGAAACATAACTTCTCAAAATTGCTCACATGTAGATGTTGGTAAAAGAGCTTTTTCCAGCTATAGACATCTGCTCTGCAAAGTAATCGTATACATAAGAATGTGTGTATGAATGAATAGAGGTGCAGATTTTGGGCATCTGCCATGGAATTTATTTAGTTAATAGCCTTCATTGTAGTAGATGGTTGTTTTAACTAACAAACCTAAGGAAAATACTTTACCCAAAGTGTACCCAGTGAAAGTCTGGGATAGGAACTCTTTTATTATTTATTAAAAGTGTTTATTGGTCAGTATTTGGTTACATAGGTATAGTGGCATAATGGGAATGATGCTGCCAGCAATGGCAGATTGCCACTAATTAAGGAGTCCCTGTTTCGATTTTGGATTGTATATGACTTGTGCTCAATGAGATGATGTCACACATAATCTAAAATCGAAGGGTCTGCTTTATTACTGGCAATCTGCCACTTCCAGTGATGTCATTTGCATTGCACTGGTGTAGTAATGCAACAGGATTTTGGCCATTGCTTTTCTGCTTACCAGGGTCTCCCAGTCCAGTGTATAATAAATACATAAAAACATTCCTTAAAAAACTAATTTAAAAGCTACATTTTAACAACTTTTATAACCAAACACCAGATAGAACAATATACTTTTGACTGCCCACCAGATACTCACTGAGGATGGCACTAGCCTGCTTTCTCTTTGGAGGGAATTCCACAATCAGGGTGCTTCTACAGAGGAAGCCATGTAAATAAGTAAAGGGAAAAACTAAGGCAATTAAACAGAATATTTAAAATATTTCTCAGGAAATCTGAAGATGTAATTGTTTGCCTGAAGGGAGCAAATTTTTTCCATAGCTCCCTGGTACATAGGGCCATCTTGAATTGTCCAATAAAAAGTTAAAAATTGTGTGTGGCTATTGGGAAGTAAAAAATTAATAAAAGGACCTAGATAGATACTGTAGCTTTCCTCCTGCTTTTTTCAATAGTCTGAAAATAGCTTTTAAGAAGAAAACAAAATTATAGGCACAGAACTGAAGAACATTGAGGCATTTGTCATGGATACCTACCTGAAGAGGAGAAAGACTCATCATGTCGTGCCTCATTGCCCAGTGAAATTCTGGCATCCTTCTAATAATTTTTATCTTCCACAGTGATACATTTATAGTACATTAATATAGAGGTAAGTAAAGGTCCCAGCTCCTGCCAACCTAGAAGTTCGAAAGCATGTAAAAATGCAAGTAGATAAATAGGTACCACCACGGTGGGAAGGTAACGGCGTTCTGTGTCTAGTCGCGCTGGCCACGTGACCACGGAAACTGTCTACGGACAAACACTGGCTCTACGGCTTGGAGACGGGGATGAGCACCGCGCCCTAGAGTCGGACACAACTGGACTAAATGTCAAGGGGAACCTTTACCTTTTACAAACCATAATCCCATATAAACCAAATCAGTATTGTGGAACTCGACATTTGTTAAGCACTCAGTTATAAAATCTACACACCACCGAGATGTTTTCCACTACAAACGTTTTGGTGTTTTTTTAAAAAAAATCTGATTAAGTACAGCATATGATTTGATATGGCAGATTACTCATGGCAGGTTTTTTTTTTAAGCAATGGTTTAGTTTACTTACCTTTTCAGGACCCATTATTTTAGGGAAAGTATAAGTTGAGCACCCTTCAGCCAAGTTGGCTGAAAGGGGTCTGAAACACTGCCTGCATTGCAATTCAAAGAAAAACATGGCATTAAAAAAATGGTTGTGGGATTTGGTTATGCATGTTACACATAAATAAGAATGTTTGGCTGTAATCCTGTAAATACCTGCACAGTCCCATTGAATTCAACTGTCTACGGACAAACGCTGGATCTTTGGCTTGGTAAAGGTAAAGGTTCCCCTTGACAAATTGTCCAGTTGTGTTCGACTCTAGGGGGCGGTGCTCATCCCCGTTTCCAAGCCAGCGTTTTGTACTTTACATGCTTTCGAACTGCTAGGTTGGCAGGAGCTGGGACAAGCGACGGGAGCTCACTTCGTTGCGTGGAATCGAACTGCTGATCTTTTGATCTTGCAGCCCAGAAGCTTTGCAGTTTAACCCGCAGTGCCACCATGTCCCTAATATAGAGGTAGCCACTATCAAATGAACATATTCTGGCTGAAATTCTATTGCACTTGTTACTTATTCATATTGTAGAACTTTAAGTGTATTACAGTTTTGCTTTTTTGAGGTATAGAGGAAGGCGTGGATTAGATAAATATTATGACCTAATTCATAGTCCTAACTAGAGTAGACCCACTGAATCAGTGGAAACTTGGTAAGTAAGTACTTAGATATGTTTCTTTGAGTCAATAGATCCATTATAATAAAGACTAATAATTGAATTTAGGCCACAATATTTACTGGCTACTTCACGGTTTTAATGTGATGAATTTTGCACCTGATGGATTGAATTAAATTGCAATGTATGCTGCTAGATAGGTTTGTACACTTTTCTCATTGAGAACTCTGTTACTGAGGCAGTCATGGTGGATTTGATTTAAATCAGATCAATTTAAATCGTGCTTTAAATCACTAGTCAATAAGCATTTTATTTAAAAAATCTGATTTTAATTTAAAAAACTAAAAATCCATATTTTTTAAAATTTAAATAAGATTAAAAATAAAATAAAATGCTTGCTGACTCATGATTTAAATCAATTTCATTTAAATCAAATTCACCTTGGAGGCAGGACTCAGTTGAAAGTGTATTGTTTAGAAAAGGGCACAGCATAAGTGAGAGTATTTTCTTATTGTTTACATTTATACTTGCTACTTTTTGAACAGATTTTCATGATTTGTTACATCATGACTAAATCAACAGGTGAGCAATACTAACACTCATATCGTACAAGAAAATAAATGAAAACAAAAGGAGACTGTAGTGAAAATTGAAATTACAATTATTTAAAGCTTTGCTCTTCCGAACTGACTGGATAGCTCAGTGAGTGAGTGAGTGAGTGAGTGAGTTATTCATTCATTCATTCATTCATTCATTCAATTTATACCCTGCCCATCTAGACCAAAGTCTACTCTGGGCGGCTAACAATAAAACAAAAAAATAAAAACAATATAATAAAATAGAGGCAACCTAATAGAGTTAGGTGTATAATAAAATTGAGGCAACACCTAATAGAGTTAGGTGTGTGACTGTGGAAACAGAGGTTGAGAATTAGATTCCCCACTATTTGTCTCAAGAGAAGAACTAGCCATATAGCTTCCAGTAAGCTGCACAGTCCCAGGACATTCCAGAATAAGAATAAGGGAATGATAAATTACTTCTGAGTTCGATATACCTCATAAGTCAAAATTGACTTGATGGCCCACAATTGTTGTTATTGCCCTTCTGAACTTTCATCTTGAATTCATCCTGCAAGCAAGCGGAGTGCTCCTAGTACTGGTGTCAGATGCTCTTTGAATATGACTGTAGGCAAGAAACAGCTGCCACATTCTGGAGCAGCTGAAATTTCCATGATATTGGCACAATTTTTTAAAAAAACAACATTCTACCATGTAACACTAAAAAGGGTGGCAGTCCAAACAAAAAATTCTAACACAAAAACTGGGCATCAGATCAGCCCCAATTTTGGCACAGCGGAAGAAGACTGTCTGCTCCTGCTCTATGGCCAGTTTGGAGATGTGTGGGCAAAGGGTTTTTTATTTATGATTTTTTAAAAAGTAAGATTGTTTTACCCCCATACAGAAGTGACCTGGAGCTCCCACTGATTGAAAACAGATGAAATACATTGATAAGACAAAATCTGCATACCTGAAAAAAGTCCATTTTATCTGCTTTTTTTTCATTCACAGGAATTGTGCCATTCATAGCTCTAATTCATACTTTTCAATTAGTACTTTTAAAGCCTGAAACGCTGTGAAGTTTCTGGCTTTTCTAATAACTTGCGAACATTCTAAAGGACTGAACTATTTGCATAGCATAGCATTCTGACCAATCAGAATGCATCTGGAATTAGCCAGGCAGCTATATAGGGCAGGTGTCAGATGTCTGTCAGTTTAAACCCTGCCTCAACATTCAGTGTGAAATAAAGCATTTAACTCCTTTCTGGCTACACATTTTTACCTCCTTCCTGTGAAAATATTTAAAAATATGTTTTAAAAAAATAGATAATAATATTCCGCAGCGCATTCATTTAAGCTGTGAAATTACTGTTTTTTTCTTTGTGGTTGGGGATGATCTCAAAGCAAGGTTTACCCAGTTTACTTGTGAGTACATTTACCTGTTTTAGTCATGAGTAAGTTTACCTGGTTTACTCATGAGTATTTAAAAATAATTTTAAAAAACAAAAATATTCAGAAACTCACTCATTTAAGATGTGAAAGTACTGTTTTTTTGCGCTGTGACTGGGGATGATCTTAAAGTTTTACCTGGTTTACCTGCAAGTAAGTTTACCTGGTTTACTAATGAGTAGGTTTACCCATTTTATCGTACGTTTACCTGGTTTACTCATGAGTAAGGAGACAGCAACAACAACAGCCAAGAACAGTTGCAGTGTGAGGGGAGAACATTGGGGTGAAGATTAGGGATACAGAAAGGAGATAGGAACCCCCTTTCCCTCCACCTTTTTCATTCTATATGAGTTACTGACTTCCAAAATGTTCTGTCATTAAGACCTCTGCTCAGATCTTGCAAAAGGGGAAATACCAGAAACTGACTCCTTTTTTCATCAGTTAACCACTTCTCAGCCAAACACAAAGCAATTATCAGGGTTGTTTTTCAACAACTGTGAATGATATTGAGCAGAAGAGGGTATCCTGTAGACCAGTGGTCCCCAACCTTGGGCCTCCAGATGTTCTTGGACTTCAACTCCCAGAAATCCTGGCCAGCAGAGGTGGTGGTGAAGGCTTCTGGGAGTTGTCGTCCAAGAAAAACTGGAGACCCAAGGTTGGGGAACACTGCTGTAGACCATCTTGACTGTTGCCATTGGTGTTGCCAATTTTAAGGCAACATGGGCACAATATTGTGCAGCAATATAGGGCCGTTTCCTGGATTTTTGAATCATGGGTACAGAAGCACAATATTCCACATTCATAAATCAGAGGGTTTTTTTTAAAAAAGAATTGATTGTCTTCAGCCTGTCTGTGCCTTCTTGGACAGAAAACTAATGAGCTATACCCCTGTCACAACTTTCACCTGAAAATCCAGAAGTACAGCCAAAAACAGAAGTGTACATTTGCTGCCAGCCATATTTTTCAAAGAGAATATGCCTTCATCTGAGACAGGTAAATCACTAATTTCTTCATCTGTTCAGCTGGCTGGGAATGACAGTAAGATGGAAATTTATTTTGATTGAATTTCAGCTCATTCCTCCTCATTGAGTCCATTACTAACTTAAAAGCTGTCACCGCTACTGTGTTTTATATAAAAAGAGAGGTGATGCTTAAATACCTTTAGCATATTGAGGACACATCACCCCAGATTTGTGGACCACCTACTGAAGTGGTTGGTTTTCAGCTTTTGAAAACAGAGGTTCATGAGTGAAAACAGAATTAAAACTCCCATTTTCATGTTACTGTTCTTGATTATTCTCAATCCTGAAACCAAAGTGAAAGTGTATCCAAGAGTTTTTTGAACTTGCTGACCAATTGTGCTACCTCGGTGAGGAGTGGGATATTAGAAATCAGTCTTCCAAAATCTTCATCGTCATCGTGCCTCATCAATTCCAACTTCTGGTGAACCTTGCCAGGGTTTCCTAAATACAAAGTACTCAGAAATTGTTTACTAGTCCCTTCTTCTGGTGGTGCTCTATAATTATACAGCTTGTTGAAGGCTTTCCAGGTTAGCTCTTCTCCTGGGAGGCACAGTGGGGAATAAAAGTCCCGACCCCTGGCTCCACAGCAGCGTACTCCGACTCATGGTTATTTATTCAGAGGACATTCTAGTACACACACTATTAATGAGACTGTTAAAGTTTGACAAAAAGAGAAACAAGGGAAATCAGCATACTATTTTGTTTGTCTGTCTGTAGACTGTCTTTCTCTCTTGCCAGGACTCAAGCTGGCTTACAACATTCACTGAAGAAAAAAAGTTTTGCTAAAAACACAATAGATAATAACACAAAAACAGTAATAAATTATGAATAATCAAAACCAGTGTACAGTGAATCTAATTTAAACCCTTTAAAACCAGTTTGAACAAATTTTAAAAAATGACTACAGAAGAGCACAGCTATTAAAAGTGCTTGATCGGTAACCAAAGTCCTGTTTAAATAAAAAATATTCTTCTATCAACAGAAGACCAATAAGGAGGGCCCAACATAGCTTTCTTAGAAAGAGCACTGAGAAGGCACTCTGTCTTGTCCTTACAAAACATGGCTCTGAGGATCGTGGGAGAGAGAAGGTCCTCCCCTAAGAATCTTAAGCCATGGGCAGGCTCATATGGGAAGCTACTTGAGGTATCTTGGATTCAAGCTGTATGAAACATTAGAAGAATAAAAAAATTTGTTTTGAAGAGGCAGAAGATAAAAGACCTAAGTTATTTGAAATCTTGGATTAACTTGATCCAGTTTTATAAAAGCTGTGTTTCTCTTTTAACAAAAGTGTGATATGGTCCATGTCTTTAAATGAAAAGTTCTTAAGGGCGAGGAGGGTTACAGTATGTATCTAGGATAGTGTTCTTACTTCAGTATTTCCATTATTGGTATCATTGGAAGAGATGGAAGAATATCAGAGATACTATATACATGTAGCAAGGAAGAAACCAAAATCACCATGTTTGACAACTGTTTGTTGAAAGCAGGGGAGTGTCTACCTAGTAGTGTTATTTCACAACGCAGATTGAAGAAAGCTAATGAAGCTGTATTACAGATGGAACAAGCATATGCTATATTACTTCTTGTACATTTTGTGGGAAACGGATTCCCTTGTGGTGGAAAATGTTATTTCTTCCTTTGAAACAAGTATTGGACAAATTTATTAATATCTGCTGGGAAATGCCAATCCAATAATATTTTCTGTGAAAATTGCTTCGCTCTAAGTTGAGGTATCAAGATAACTATAAATTTTGGCAACTGAAAAAAATAGAATAGACCAAAACAGTAATAACGTATTGAACTAATTAGGTTTTGTGCACATTTGTCACACACGCAACAAGATCATCTCCAGCATATGAAGTGTGGTGGGGATTACAGGGACATGAAAAGAGGTTTTGTACTGTGTCAAACCACTGGCTCACCTAGTTTAATATTGTCCATACTGATCAGCAGCGGTCTTCTAGTTTTCCAGTCAAGACTCTTTATGAGCCTTAACTGGTGATACCAGAGATTGAATTTGAGGCAATTTTGCATGCAGAATATGTGCATTATAGCTGAGCTCTGTGTGTGTCTTGTAGCAATCCTGGTTCAGTTTGTCACTGAAACTGCATCTTGTCACAAGACCTAGCCTAACGCCATTTTGAAAAGGGTTTTCTCTAGTTGTTTCCTGGCAGACTGTTTCCAGCCACTACCTGAAGTAAATTTCTAGTCACTACTGACAAAAAATCTCTGTAAGAAGAGGAGTAATGTGTGAGATCAGCATAAAGACAGAACATTTCCCTTGGGCATTCCATCATTACTTACACCTGTAATTCAAGGTCATGCAGATGTGTGCTCCTGATGGCTGCTACAGTAGTGAGAGGTTTGCAGCATCTCTTTCAAAAGAGCTGATTAATGATGTTGTCCAGAATTGTCTTTGCATTTTATTCTTTGTGTTGCCAGAGCTGACGGTGATGCTGCTGTTCAGTACAGCAAGTACACAACGTGCAGTGTGGTCTTGTGTTTACATACAGGAAAAGTCATCAACAGCAAGAACTACATGTGTGAAGTAGAGAGGAGTAAGCTTGTATAGAAACTTATTTGGTACTCAGATGATTCTTTTTGCATCACCATGTTTATGTTTGTTTCTTGTGAAGTATTTTGTTTTGTGATGCATTTACATGCTTTATTTGAAATGTTGTGATGGACCACTGGGTTCTGGAAGTCTCACTCTAACCACTTATCCACACTACCCTATTGATCCTGGAGTACGTGAGCCCAGGGAAGTTAAATGTGGTGATGGCTAGGGAAATTACCTGGTCTCTGTACCTCCCAACACTCTAGTCTGACCCAACTAAGCAGTGTTTTCAGAGAGTTCCAAAAACAATACACAGGGTTAAGTGCTTAAGACTCTTATGCCAACTTTGCAAGATAGAACTGCTACCATGCCCACAAAAATTGCCAATTCCCAGTAGGTGATCAAGGCAAGACTTAAAGTATCACAGACCCTCTTATCCAGAAGTCCAGACAATTGGGTGGAGACAGATAGTGAAAAAGGCAAAAGGTTCAAAAAGGCATCAGAAGAATTTGGAGCAAACAAGCAATACAGATCAAACTCACCAGAAAATAAGAAAGCTATCTAAACTACCTAGTACTTACACACTAGTGTAGCAGCAGCATAGTCTTGGAGCATGCACAGAGTGCATCGCTCCCAGCACACCAGCACAGGACAGCAACTTGGCATAGGACCTCCTAAGAGATAACTAAGCCAATTAAAGTAACTTCTGAATTTCTTTTTATACTTTATTCATCACCTTTTAGGCCTTTCAAGATAGTCTGCCAATCAGGTTTCAAGTTCCCTCAAATATTCACAAAGACAAGAACAGTTACCCTTCACACACAGCTGAAGTCATTTTCCAGTTAGCCCAGTACCGGGGAACAAATGACACAGCCTTGAAGTCTTTATCCAAAAGATAAATGTTTGGTTTTCTCTACAAAAGATAAGTGGGCAAAATCTGCCTCCACCTTTCTCCCAGGCAGCTGTTCTCAGACACTGAGAAAAGCCTGGATTTTCCACAGAGGTCCCCAAACAATGTTTCTCCAATTTCTCTGTTTCTTCACAACTGTTTTCATCATATATAAAATTGATAAAAGGTTTAACTTGCATTTTAGCTAGAAAGCTTTGTATGGCAGTATGAAAGCATTCACATTATTTAAGCTCTGTTTATATTTAGTGAGGATTAAATACAATGCGAATATACGTAGTGTTAAACACAGTATTTAAATTTCTATTCTTCTTCAAAGCCTACATTGGAATGTAGTTTTCCCTCCTTTTAATTTGTAATGTTTAAATGCAGTACTTTTTTGTGCATGAGTGGGAATTGTCTCTAGTGAGCAAGTGAATCACAGAACCTACAACTCCCTGGTACATCTCTGCTGTCTTCAGAACACTTCTCTTTTGCCTGGAAAGATCGCCACATCTTTGCAATGGTCAGTACACCGTCCTCAGCATGCAAACAAAATAGCATGGTTGAACTGTTGTGTATGAATCTGTGTTTGTATTTGCTATGTTGCTATGTTCATAGTTCCTTTTCTGGCACTTCAGTTTATGTTTCTGATTGATGAGTTACAATGCACTCCAAATACAAAGTTGTGCAAGCTGTAGTGGGTTTAGAATGGGCAGAAGACTCCTATGCTGGCGCAGTTGTTCTTGTGCCAGCAAAGCCCCATTCTGTAGGCTGATTTCATTGCTCTGGAGGCACAAGGCTTTGCCAGCATGACTGCTGTGCTGGCTAATATCAGCCAACAGATAAAGCAAAAGGGGCTGGAGTGAGGGAAGAGCTGAGTTATGCCTCCAGCTCATGGACACATCTATTATGCCACCACAAAGTTAGATCAATGTATATGGTCAGTCCTAAGTAATTTCCAGCATCTGTATGTTTGGAGGGGTTTAGATGCAGCACAGATTCAGTTGGCCTATTGTTAGCTTACCTGACCCTCAACCATTTTGGTTAATGAAGATTACACGCTTTGTGTCTTCAACAGGCCAGCATAGATGTGGTTCATGCAACAACTTGGTTCCTGTAATAGTTCATTCCTTTTGTGAGTTATAATGTATATGATGTGTATATATTTCTTCTGTATTCTGTTATTCTTAATATAGTGATTCACTTTACTAAGAAAAGCAGATGGTCTGGAATCTCCACCTGTGTACTCTGCAATTTTCTTCTTAGTCACTTGGATTATGTTTTAATGTGATATGACTAGGTGTTATTTGCAGTTCAGTATAAGTCATTAATTCTACTTATTATTACATCTTGGAGAACTAGTAGGAATGTACATTTTTTCTGGTTTCCTGCACCTTAATCTGACATGGGCAAACAATCCCTGCTTCATCCGAAAAGAACTGTTACATGTTTAAGTGGTGTGCCCGACTCATTGCTCAAGATATATAGGCACTAGTAAATTTGTATATTTTCTTTCAGTGTGGATTTAATTAAAACCAAATTGATTTAAATCACAATTTAAGTCATGATTTAAAGTAAAAAATTAGATTTTTTGACAATTTAAATTTTACAAATTGAGTTTTTAATTTAAATTGTCACTTAAATCGTGATTTAAATTAAGTTGACTTTAAAAAATCATTGGTTTTTATCCACCCTGTTTTCTTTACGATTTTTGTGTGTGTGGGTGTGATAGGACAGAAGTGGTCAGAGCTTCATGTATTGAATGATTTTTATGGCATCTTATTAGAGAAGTCAGTCTATCTTAGATCAGCTAAGAGAATAGCATATTCAAAGGGTATTCACCTGTAGCAACTGTACCCAACATTTTTCAAGCATAGATACTACCTTGTAACAAATATTTTATCTGTGACCAAAATGAATAGGAGAGATTCCATTTACAACCTTCCATCAACAGAAGCACTACACTAGTGATCTCTCCATCCCCTCTGCAACCCTTTATCTTCTTCCAAAACCTTGCTTCAGAGGGCTGGAAATCCCTTAGAACCAGTTTTCAGGTGGCAATAAGAGTTTAGAAAAGATAGGAAAGGAGAGTGTAGGCAGTTTTGGGACTCTTGTGGTCTAATACCAGTTCAGTGTTGATTTTAGGCCTATGTTTATCCAGCATTAAAATAAAAGAGTTTTATTTCAAGCATTCCTGAAACATAAAGTAATAGATGGATCATAGTATCTCTCAGGTCTATAGCTCTTTGCTGAGAAATGCCGTATTCTATAGATTTCTGCTGAAATGTCTATGAGCATTAGTGGTAAGAGGCCCTTTGGATAAGAATATGTGCTTCATGGTTTTGGCCTCTTTTCAGGTGGTGGTGGTGGTGGTGGTGATGATGATGATTAAAAAACACCAGGCACAGTCAAAATTATAAAAACATTGACTGGTATTATATAACAGATACAAGTTTTAACCAAAAACCTAAGTATCTGTTAAATATTGGCACAGTATGTGTGCTGTTCCTAATATTGCCGTTTTTTGTAGCTCTGATGGTGTGATTTCTGAGATCTGCTGCTTCTTACAGTACTGTGTGAAGTTTCTTGATATTGTTCCCAAAGCCCCAATGTCTACAGGGACCACTGAAGTGTGTTTCTTCCAGAGGCGAGATCTTTCGATTGCCAGGTCTGTGTACTATGTTAGTTTTTCCAGTGCTTTATTTTCAACTCTGGCATCCCCTGGAATTGCAATGTAAATGATCCAGACATTTCTTCGTTCTATTACTACTATGTCTGGTGTGTTATGTTCAAGGTGTCTATCTGTTTGGATCCAAAAATCCCACAATATCATTTTCTGACACCTTCTCTACCTGATGTTCTCATGGGTTTTGGGAGGCTGGCAAGTTATATTTTTTGCATAATGACCAGTGCACTAACTTTGCCACTCTATCATGTCTAACTTTGTAATCTGTTTGTGCAATCTTTGGACATTCACAGATGAGGTGTGACACAGTTTCATCTTTTTCTTGGCAGAGTTGACATTTGCTGTTAGCACTAATTCCTTGGATGTTAGCTTTCATCACATTGGTTTGGAGTGCTTGTTCTTGAGCAGCAAAAATCAAGCCTTCGGTTTCTTTCTTAAGGGTCCCCAGTTTTAACCATGTCCATGTTGAATTATGATCATGCTTTTCATCAATATTTCTCAGGTGTTGTCCATGTAGTTTATTTTTCCAGCTGTTTAATTTATTTTCAAATTGTTTCTTATATTGAGCCTTTGTTTCTGTCGTTTTCAAAATATTCTCCATTTTCACTGTCTTAAGTAATTTTTTCTGCTTGTACTGATATAATCATTTAGACTTCTTTTTTCCTCCTCTGCGACCTGCTGTATTTGTAGTAATCCATGGCCTCCGATTTTTTGTGGTAAATATAATCTGCCCATTCACTTTTTGGATGTAGTGTGTGATGCATGTTCATTAGTTTCCGTGTTTTTCAGTCCAATTCGTTTTGAGTCAAATCTATTATTCCAGCTGAGTATCTAATAACTGGAATTGCCCATGTGTTTATGGCTTTGAGTGTATTTCCACCATTTAATTTGGATTTTAAGATTTTCCAGTCTTTTGATATATTCCCTTTCTGTCAGTTCTTTAACTTTTGTGTGCACGATGTTATCTGCTTTTAGTATTCCAAGGTATTTATAATTTTCATCACTTGATAGTGATTTTATAATATTGCCATTTTTAACTCTATTCCATCTAGGTTTGGGATCTTGCCACGGTGTATGGACAGAGCTGCACATTTGTCAATTCCAAATTTCATTTGGATATCTTCACTAAATATTTGCACTGTGTTTAGCAGTGATTCTATCTCTGTGGAACTTTTTGCATATAGTTTTATGTTGTCCATGTATAAGAGATTGATTTTTCCAGCTTGTTGTAAAATATGGTAGCCCAATCCAGTTTTATTTAAAATTATTGACATGGGATTAGTGAGATCTTAAACAGCAGTGGTGACAAATAATCTCCTTGAAATATTCCTCTTTTGATAATTTCTTGACCATGGGCCAAGACAGTTTTCCATTTTTCCATGTTTTTCTTGAGGAACTTCTGAATGTTTTTACTAAACCCCCCCAAAATTTAGGCAGGTGTTAATCCAGCTGTGTGGCAATGAGTCAAATGCCTTTTTATAGTCTATCCAGGCCATGTTAAGGTTTGTTTTTCATCTTTTTGTATTCTTCAGTATCATTTTATCAATAAGCAGCTGATCTTTCATGCCTCTTGACTTTTTAAAGTTCCCTTTCTATTTAGTTGGGTATAGGGAGTTTCAGTTAAGTAATTATATATTGGTCCTGCTAGTACTCCTGTGAGGAGCTTAAACATTGTTGAAAGGCATGTAATTGGTCGATAATTACTGGGTTCATTGCCCTTTTGATGATCTTTTATTATCAGAAATGTGTGGCCTGTTGTCATCCAACCTTAAGTTGTAGAATTTTAAAGTAAGTGATTAAATTGCACTGCTATACATTGATGGAGACTTGTTAAATGCTTTAACCAAAATCCATGCAGCTCATCTGGATCAGGTGCACTCCAACTTTTCACAGCCTTTACTTACCTTTTAACCATCTCAGTTGTTATTAGAATATCATCCATCTGTTTTCCTTGAGTTTCTTTACAAATGTCTTTAATCCATGAGGCGTTTTTGTTATGTCCAGTTGGGCTTTCCCACATTTCTTTCCAAAATTTTAGAGCATTATCTTAATATGGGTCTAATTTCTTTTGTTCTGCATTTCGTCCTAGTGTTTTATAGAATAATTGTTGATTATTTCAAAATTGCGTGTTTTCTCTATATTGTTTCAAGCATCCATCATATCTTTCAATTTTCTTTGCTGTAGCTGTTATCTGTTTTGATTCTTCCATAGTTTCAACATTTTCCTTTTTAGGTCATATATTTTGCATAGTTTGGCTTCTACTTTTTCATTTTTAAGTTTTGAATCTTTTAAGTGTTTTAAGTTGGTACGGTCTGTATGTAATTTGTTTATTTTTTTTCTCAGCCAAATTTTCCATTTTGGAGTGCCAGGAGTTTTCTGTTCTTTTTACAGCTTATAACCAAGTTCCATGGGTATTATGGTAGCTGTGCTATACACTAGCTGGTTTATTTCCTTTAGCGTGTTGGTTGGGATTGTTCTGATGACTACATTTGCATCTGTCAGTAGATCTTTTACTGGTTTACTTTGTAATTGGTGCAAAATGGGAGCCTTTGTCTTTCTGTGTTTTAGCAAATATGGGTTACTATTTTTTTTCCCCTCAGTGATATCTGCCATTCTGTCAACTTATAATTTCTGGGTTGTTCCATAAGTTATTCCTCTATTGATACATTTTCTTCTGTTGTTGTGTCTACTTCTACCATACATTTGGCTTGCATACTATGATTATTGTTCTTTGTTGATTTTTCTTTTGCCACCTTTTCTAGTGTTTGCAATTACCGTTCTGAAAACACTTTACTCTGGATGATAAACCTTCTCTGGTCCATTAATCATTATTCAATTATGTCACTATTTGGGTGTTCCTTTTTCCAAATTTCCATCATTCTTTTTTTGAAACCATGGGCTGTTGGGTTTGTATCGTAATAGCATTTCACAATTTCTCAGTTTTCAGTGGGAGTCCAAGTTTTGTGTTTATGTTGTTCCAGTAGCTTTGCAGCAGCCTTTCCTGGTTCCTCAGCATGGTCTGCTGAGCCCTGTATCCCATTTGTTACCAGATGTCCGTGGGCTATAGCATCTGACACGGTCCTTGTTGACCCAGGCGATGACCAATCCGGTATGGATTTCTGTTTATTTCCTCTCATCATAATTGATGGTTGGTGGACACAGTTGATCTGGCTTCTCAGCTGATACCTGTCTGGCTTGGGAGACCCTTTAAGTAGCAACAATACCACCAACATAGCTCTCAACTTCAGCATGCAAGCTTCTCCACCTCAACAAGGCCAGTGTCTCAGGAGGGATTATTGTTGCTGTTCTCGTTCTTGTTCTTGTCATTTTCCAGCTGAAAGTGTTTGTCATATCTCTTTCTATCTGAGTTTTAAGAAGGGGAGATGGTTCCTTTTACTTCCTCCTATCATCCTGATTTACCCACATTTGGTATTGTCATAGGTTTTCTCTGCATTTGGTAAAGCTTTTCCAAAGTAGTTAAAAACCTTTGGAGGTGCAGTGGTAGAAAATGTTAGCATTCTACAGAAACCTTTCCATGCACCATGCTGATGCACACTATTTTCCTGCTGCATGTGTTAAATAGGCCATCTGACTCATTCATCACTTGGAAACCTGCAATTTTACATACCATTGTGTGTCTCCATCCTAGTTTTATTTGGGGTGTCTGCACTATAAATGTAATCCAGTTTTACCTGCTTAACTGTCCTAAAGCTTCCTGTTGTAATTAAACTTGGGTGCTTGCATTTTGGTGAAGAGAAGTTGGGGAATCAGCAACATTGAACTGTTCCTGTGAGGTGGTAGAACCAAAAGAATGGCCTGCCCAAAAGATCCAAATACCTTGTTAGAGCTATTATAGTGAGTTCTGAAAACACGAATGTTCCAGAACCTGTTCATCTAGATTGAGCAGGAGGTACTTTGAACAAATGTGCTCACAAAGATGCTAATGGTTGTATAGTTTAGTGCTAAACTCCTGTCACTCTTTTTTTTTTAAATGGTACTGCTGTAACATTGTTTCAAGCATAAGTTATTTTCTCACAATAGCTAGTGTGAAACATGAAATTGTTGTCACACCAGATATTGCTCTATAATTGGGAAAAAAAGCAAAACATAACAGTCATTACAAGACCAGATGTTCCACTGATTCAAATCTTCCTGCATTTGGGGCCTAATATCAATCACAGTATTGTAGAAATTTAGAAACGTTGATGGCAAAAGCACTTGATTCATTTAAACATTATTTTTTTAAAGATCTGTATCCGGTCTATCAGGAAATCTATTCCAGAAGAGAGAGTAACATCCTGTTGCTAATCACTTGTGAAAATTGCAGTACACAAACATATGTGCTATGGTCTCAGCAGCTCCAATACCATGTGGACCTAGTGTTTGGTTACAGCGTTATCCTTCTGTGCCATCATAGAGGGCATAGCATGGACTGTTGCTGGAAAAAAAATCTCTCCTATGCCAAGGCAGTGAAAATGTATTCAAATCGAGAGTGCATTCACTTGTAGGAGAAACATTTAATCCTAGTGTTGCAGAGTTGTAGGATCAGTTGGATGTAGCCAACGTATTTGGGCTATACTGTAATTGTAATCTTATTTTTTTTAATTCATTTAATTCTTCGCCTCATGGAATATAAGGCTGTCGGATAAAATGTTGTTAATTAACTGGTTGTTTAATAAGGTTCTCAACTTTTAGTTGGTTAGTATGTCAGTGCTGTATCAAGCCACCTAATGATAGTTATTCTCAGGTACATTAGTGAGCTTAAATCTAAAAATTTCCTGTTCCCAGTGATATCCGATAGTGCCACATCTCGTTCCTAGTGATATTTAACAAATCACTGTGAAAAAGTATTTCAGCAAATGAAACTTCCTTACACTGAGGCAGAACAGGAATTCTTCGAGTTCAGGGGTGGGCAATCTCTGTGGAGGTCAGCGACATTTTTCAAATTCTGCTGCAGCTTGAATGGCTCACTCTCAAGGGGAAAGGATAAAGGAGAAGAGAGCAACCAAAGAAGCGAATTAGTTTTGTTTAATGTTTAATTATTTTTAAAATTCTTTAAAGCACAGTGATTATGTACAATAAAGTTTAGTACGAAGATTTTTGCAAACTGAAAAACAGGTGTAACGTAAAAGGGGACTGCACCTTCTAGTAACTAAAAAGTGTTTTCTTTTAACAAATAATTTTGAAATATCCTCTGGGCCTCTGAAAACATGGCAGTATTATCCCCCCACAACACTTGTACAAAATATTATTTTCAAAAAATGTCTTAATTTGGGAGTCCAGGGGTGATGGGGGTGCAGAAGTGGCCCTGGAAGAACCCATGTAGCCCATGGTCTGGATGTTGCCTACCCCAGTCTAGTCCAATACTGCCTACTCTGAATGGTATTGATTCTTAGCAGTGAGTTTTAGCAGCCTTGCTACCTGATATCTTTTTAGCTAGAAATATGGTGATTGATTCTTCAACCTGTGCATATAAGGCATGTGCTCTGCCATGAAACTCAATAGTATCCTGTTATAATGTTTTGTCAAACTAAGTCACTTCTTATACTGGGAGAGGTTGCCCGGAGTTTTAGTGTTCAGTGTCACCAGTGTGCGGATGATACCCAACTCTCTTTCTCCTTGCCTTCTAAATCCAAGGAGACTGTTTCAGCTGTAGATCAGTGTCTGATGTCAGTTATGGACTGGATGAGGGTGAATAAATTGAAACTTAATCCGGACAAGACAGAAATGCTCCTGGTCAGTCGAAAGGCAGATCAGGGAACAGATGCAGCCCATGTTGAATGGAGTTATACTCCCTCTGAAAACACAGGTGTGCAGTTTGGGGATGCTTTTGGATTCATCTCTGAGCCTGAATACCCAGGTTTTGGCAGTGGCTGGGAGTGCCTTTGTACAATTAAAATTAGTGTGCCAGCCGAAATACTTAGAAGTCCATTGATGCAGTATAAACATTAGCAACAATGGTTAAGCTCTTATTAATTTACAACCATTTCCATCTTACAGTTAACAAGAGTCCAGGTTGGCTGCAGTAGCTGTTCTGATTGCTTTTAAGATGCACATATGGTACACGTCAAAAAAAAATGTCGTCTAACTCTAGAGACAAATTTATATTGCATTCCTTTAAAAATTCCAGAAATTGTTTTCTTAGACTATGTGAATTCTAGCTAGCAGTAATCTCAGGATAAAATCACAAGTGGATACCTACCTAACCTGCTGGTTTCAAGAGAAATGTCAATTATTGTTGCACAGTTGATTCTCTTCTTGTTTGCTCAAGACTATTCTGATAATCCCCAAAGGATCTGCTAATCTGGAGTTTTAAGATTATCTGGTAAATACAACATAATGGGCAAGAACTCATATGGATATGGCTCTTCTTAGATTTCTGTAGTCCTGTTATAACTGTGAATTATACAAGAATTATGTTGGGAGTTCCTTACAAATCAGTGATATAGGAACAGTCAGGTTCTCTCTGAATCATCTCTTTTCTAATCAGAATAACTCATTGCTTAGGTTAGATTACAAAACAAATATGTTGTATAAGCCTTTTCATCTCTTAAGATCTTCACAGGAGGCCCTTCTCCCAGTCCCACTTATCTTCTCAGGCATGTTTGGTGGGCATGCAAAAGAGGGCCTTCTCTGTGGCTCCTCCCATATTATGGAATGTCCTCATCTGGGAGACCATGTTGGCTCCTCTCTCTTGTCTTTCTAGTAACAGGTGAAGACCATACTTTTTCTGCAGGGTTTAAACATCTAATTGGACGGTGAAAAATTTCAACTTTGGGAGCTGCGTATTGTTTTATGTATACAGTAGGACTGTGGTATCCGCAGAGCATCCGCAGAGCATCAAGTCCCCCCCCCCCATGACAAAAAGTGCAGGTATAAAAATGCTATATAGAGCATAGTCTCTGGTTCTCTTTAGTAGCCACTTCTAGTAATACACATTGGAAACACATATTTCTGCATTTTTTATTCAATATTTTCAGGCAGCCGTGGGTTCTGATCCCATGGATAAAGCAGTCCTACTGTATCTTAATTTGCTTTAAAGTTGTTTTTGATAGTTTTAATAATTTTTAATGCTTATATGTTTCATTGTTTTTATGTAATAATTGTATTTTAGACTGGTTTGTCATTTAATAATTTGTGAGTTGCCTTGGGTCCCGTAATTGGAATCAAGATGGCATCAAAATAGAATAGAATAGAAAAAAATAGACTGACTTACTGACTGACTGAATTAATGAAATCTTTCCCATAATATCAGGCATTTCTTAGATTTACATCTTCAAAATGCTCCAGAATGTTCAAGAGATCTCAGACAGTTTCAGCTGGTGCATTAGTGGCACCATATTCTGGAGAAGATAGATGTGGCCATCAAAATATAGCTGAACATTAACTGGGGCTGCTTTAAAACAACAACAACACCTCTGTTGTCAAGATGCACGCTTGCTCACTTGCAACTTGTTGGTTTTGGAGATTTTAGCATTTTGAATGTTCTTCAAGGGGTGTTGTATTTTTATCAGCTGCTCTGAGGATCTTTTATATGAATGGGGAAGATTGATAAATACTCTAATAAATAACTCAGCAATTTGTAATGATGCCCATATTTGTTCATGTTTCACAACTCATGTTGTACCTTTTTCTATAATTTTCCCTTTCTTTACATATAAGACAGCCTAAAATAAATAATAATGGCAGTCCAGCCCCAAATATATATAGTATTTGCTATTGCATACTGAAGTATTGCAGCCAAACTGAAGAGAGCTTCTGCTCCATTCTTTAGTTGCCATAACTAACAAGAATCAAGATTTTGAAGTGCATAATTCTTGACCACTCACATTTTATTACTGTATTTCAAACCTAGCCCTATGGTATTGTCATGTTATCAGTGAAAGATCAAAATGAGAAGGAACTTTCGTTCTTCTCTTTCAGTATTCCTAAAGTACTAAAGTGATGTGTGCTGTGATACAGCAAGAATGTGGATGCAACCACCTCTGCAGGGTAGAACTTCATAATAGAATGTTTTGAAGGCTAGTAGCCAAAAGCAAGCTGGATATAGTGATGTAGATCATATCTGATTGAGCTTATGCTGAATGAAAAGTCACACCAGTGTAGTAGTGGAGGATCATACTGCTTGTGCAGTCCTGCTGTTGCACAAGTGGAGAGCAGGTTATCTTTATGTAGATCACTGCTTGCATTTTGCTGATGTCCACAAACTGCACAGTTCTACATTACCACAGTTTCTTTTCACTTAGTGGAAGCCCAATAAATTACTGGCCATAGTTACTGATATTTGCACAGTAAAATTGCAAAAATTTTGGATTGCAGAAATTATTTTGCTGTAGGCAGCTTGATACAAAAATAAAATGAATTAAAAGATTTCCCACCAAATCCAGGGGTGAGGTCAGAATATAAATATAGCAGAATCCCACTTGTTTCTGTAGTTGATCTGTAGACTGTCCTGAATACAAAGCTTAGAAAAGTTACTTTTTTTGGTGTCCAGCTTCTCTTCGTCTCCGGCCATTCTGGTCGAGGGATTCCTGTAATTGTCATTGAAAAATGTAGCTTTTCCTGAACAGTAAAAGGGAAATTCTAAAACCCAGTCAGGAGCTTCTCAGTCATTCTAGAGCCTGATAACCTACTAATCCACCTTTGAAGCATGGGAGATGCCATCCAAGCTTAATGTCTAGCTAACCGTTGGATATTTCATCCTTGAAGCTAATAGCCTCAATATTAAAGACTTCAATGTCTTTACCAGCTACAAATCATATGTGGGGCTTCCCCAGCAATAGTTTTGTTTGATATTCTTATTAGGGTCGAATAAAGTGTGCTGCTCTAAACAAATTTATCTGTGTAATCTCTCTTAAAACAAAATGGGCAAACTCCCCATTTTACAGAATGGAAAAGCCATATTACAAAAGAAATAACCACATACATCACTGTCGAGCCATAATAGAAACTCAGCCCTCTGAGTTCTGGCTACTCATAAGATTTCCTTCCAGTTGAGAAATGTAAGATGCAGCTGAGCAAACATGTTATGAATTCTTAACGTTGTAAGACCTCTCCCCTTTCCCTGCTCTTCTCAAGAAAATATTTCATGGTGGTGATGGCATTTTATTTATGCTTCTAGAGGAATGCATTGGCAGAAGACGTATGGTACCAAAATGTGTTTTAGCGTATTAACATAGTAAGCAGCATAGCAACAGTACTTTTCATCAGTGTTATAGTAAAGCTAAAAATCCTTGTGACACATTTCACAGTATCCTGGTGTATCAGTTTTACTCATATGAATGAATCTAGTACTGATTGTGCCAGAGTGATAAATGATGTTCACAAATATCTGTTTGAACCCACTTTTTTTTCGTCTTCCTCCTAGTTCGGCAGAGTGTTGCTGCTACCACTTCATCAGAGGAAAACGAGAGAAAAAATTGTGGGAGAGATTATATATGTTTCCAGGCTTCTCTACTCACCAGCTTCTCTTGGTTTCCTCTTTCTCTGTCTGGTACCTCTTGAAGTATGGATACTTTTTGTAATATGGGGTGGTGGGAAGAAGAAGCTTGAGGGTGGCAAAGTCAGATCGGACTGATGATATAATTTATTATGCACAGAGGAAAAGGATTAGAAGCACTGTTAACTAGTTTTTCCAATTTTGTCTTTTATTACTGAGTTGTGTAAGTGGTTCTGTGGTTAAAATAAATGGCTTGTTCAGTATCTTATCAGAATGTGTGAAAGTTATATTAATGAAAAAATAAGAAAATGTGCCCTGTCAGAAGAAAATATGGTGCAAGAAAATTTGTTCTGTGAAAGATATACTCTGATGATATTGAAGAAAGTGTTTTGATTATAAGAAAAATTGGGATATCATAAGCACTTGCTATTTAGTTTCTAGGATGAAAATAATTTTCCATGCATCATAATAAATTGGCTTTAATTAAGCTCTCATATTTTTGTTTACTGTGCAATAATGGCGCCAAATCTAAAAAGCCACAAACAATGTTTTAGCTTAGAAAAAAGGAAGTGTGGACATGATAGAGGTGTATATTTTTTTTAAATGCCCTCTCTGGGATCCATATCTTAACATGGTGAGGGTGTTTGAACATGTCAGGGAAGCTGAGAACAATTCGTTAGGAGGCTAGACTGCATTACAGGTACGGACTAGAGATGGACACGCACTGAACCACAAATCAGAAAAACCAACAAATTGGGCTGGTTCTCATTTTGATTTGCATCCCAGATTGGGGATCTTGTTTTCTTTTATTGTTGTCGTTGTTGTTATCACAAACACATAAAAATTCAAATATAAACTACAATACACTTCTTAAATTCACTATTCTTATACAATATTACTCTTTATATTTTTCTACCACCCAGTGCCACTCTCCCCTTCGGGACTAGGTTCCAATACTTTAACTTTACAATTTATGCTACCCTGTATCTCTCCAGAAATACATTGGTTCTTCTTTTGTTGTGTGTACCCCTTTCATTTAGTCAAGACATGTTCTAGAAATGGATTCCATATTTCTCTAAAATCATTATTTTTTAACATACCTCCTCTAATTATCATACCACAAGTCAATTTATCAATTGCCATATTCCACATTTCTCTGTACCATTCTTCCGTATTAATCTAATTGTTACATTTCCAATTCTTTGCAATTAGTAGCCTTGCCACAGTTACCATTATGGTAATTAACTTCCTTTTTTTCTTTCTTTACAGTGTTCAGTAAGGCAATCATAGACAACTGTATGTCAATTCCTATTATGTCTCTTATTTCATTAAAAACCAAGCTCTGTTCTTTCCTTCTTTTTTCACAAGACCACCACATATGCATGTATGTCCCTTGCTCTTTCTTACACCTCCAACATAGAGATTATAGGGTTTTATTTTTTATGTTTAAATAGGTGTTAAATTCCATTTCCATATTTCCTTGTAGCAATTCTCTTTAATTCTTACTGACATGTTTTTCATTATTCTTTTATTCCATGTCTTGCTCCATTCTTCCACTTTAATTTATTTAGCCAAATCCTTCCACAAATCATGTATCATGGATGTTTCATATTCTGCTTGTATCTATAATATATATATATTGTTTACGATACCTTTCCTGTTCTTTGTCATTTCCCCTTTCAGTCTTTTTTCTATGTATTCCTGTTTTGCCGAAATAAAATGAAGCACTGAACTTTTTCCTCTTGGTGTTTCATGTTGCTTTGGCAAAACAGATGTCCACCTGACTTCCCTTCCCAGAGTTAGCTGTTGCCTCTGTACATGCACCCATTGCCCAGCTGATAGATGGGCACATGCACAGAGGTAGAGGGCCTGGCTCTGTTAGGGAAGATAGTGGCAGTGGAGGCAGTGGCAGCGGTAGCACCAAGTAGGTAGGTGACAGAGGCAGTAGGAAGGGGGCAGGTGGGGGGGCAGCACGAACCTGAAAAATGAACTGTGGAGTGGTTCATTTTTCAGGGGGTATGTGATGGTTCATGGGTAGCCATCACAAACCACTGGTTTCTGGTTCGTGCCCATCTCTAGTACAGACTCTTAGAAGGGTCACCCAGGACCAAATGGTCAAAGCTGAGACATCAGACTAAGATGCATTCAATGTCTTCAACTATTACAACAGCAGAAGGGAATGAACAAATGGTGCAAATGGTGATGGGGGCAAAGAAAACTCCTGAAGTGCAGCTACTGGGCAGCAACAGTAGTGGAAGGTGGCACTTCCATAGTTTTAGCTATATCCGTCCAAATAAGAAAAAGTTATTTCTCATTGGATATAACTTTCCCTGGAAATTGCTCCTGTGTGCTCTACTGCTGTGTAGCAAAGAAAAAACAAAGCTGGATTTTTTAAAAAAATCTTATTCTGCCTTTAAAGGTAAATAGTCTTCATTTGCATTATTTCCACAGAGTTCTCAAAAGAAATGGAAAATTAAAAAGGACAACGAGGCAGGGAGTTCATTTTGGTAATGATAGTACTAGGAAACTGGGTAGACATTTTCAGAAATTTTTCTGCCAACATCCGTATGTTGAAACTCCAAAAAAGCAATAGAACTGGATACCACAAAGCATAAATAACTGTACAGAATACCAGAATGAAAATGTTTACAGACATAGTTAAAACTTTAGTAATTGTGTTTAAAGTCTGAAGCATAATAGTCAACAAGAATGAAAACTTTGACAAAATGTACTAATGTTGTGATTTTAATGAGTTGCTTACAATTTTCCTATGTAACTGAATATACCGTAGTAGTGACTTGTTTATTTCTTGTTCATGAGGTATTGTAACCACTTATTGTAGGAAGTTACATAATGTTAACACCTAATTTGCCTTTATTTTAAAATACTTTAGTAATGGAAACGGTATGAAATTTCTGTTTGTACATGTTTTGTGACTGTGTTTAAAAGTGGATCCAGAATACACACTGATAAAACCTATTTTATTGGGGCCTATATAACCAGTTGAAACGATCAGCTGGGAACTGTAATGGTTACTCTTCCCTTTGACTAAGATCAAATTACAAAGCCATTTTGGAATCAGAGCTCCTGTGTCCTTATCTGCTCCCGTTTATACTTCACTCCTGTGTGCATGATGGTAGGACTGAGGGAGGATGAGATTGTGCATTCACAAGCCTGGATTTGTTGTTGTTGTTGTCGTCGTTGTCCTTCTTCCACAATTGCTTATATTAGTATTGAATGGCAAGTGATGAGTATTCTTTTTTGCAGAGATACTGAATGGGACACTTTCGTTATGAAGGGGAAGAGAATTTCAGCCTCCCATAGAACTTCATACCTTAGTGATAGGGGTCTTTAAGTGTTTGCAGATATATAGCATTCTTCTCAGTGGCTAATGCTAATTAACAATATTTAAATATTGCTCATTTCAAGAAATGTTGTCGGAGACTTGAACCTGTTTTGATTAACAACTGTCCTCTGAACCATTGGAACAAGCATATAAACTTTACTATGTTAATATAAAAATACCTAAAATATAACAGTGGAGCTTCAAATTAAAATATGCAGTTTTGAAAAAAAAGTTTCATACTTGAATAAATATGTGACTTCTAGACCTGCAAACTAAATTGTTCTTATTTTAAAATAATGTAAACAAGAATGCACATCTTGCACAAGGCTAATCTTTCATAAGGATTCTAACAGTTTTCTTTTTTTGATAGGGACAGCAGAGCCAACTTTTTTAAAAAAAAACTATTGTTGTTATGTATATTATTGTTTCTCAGCATTACTGGTAACGGGCAGACCAAAGGGTCAGGCTAAAAAACTGGGAGTCAGATCCTAAAAATATACAGGTGATATGTTTGCAAAATCAACTGATTTTTTTAATTTCAAGAAACAAATTAGCAGCTTGTTTTAAATTGGGAAGCAAAGATTTTGGAATGACTCCAGTTGCTGAATTCATGTGAGGAATAGGATGACCCAATTTCGCTTCCATATTCTTTTAACTTCTTGCCTTAATGTGGCACAGTCAGTTTGACTGGGCCCCAGTTGATTTCACTGGGGTCCTCAAAAGTCCAAGTCCAAAGAAATAAGCAGGAAGTATGAGTCCTGATCCAGGGCACAGTCCTTTTAGGAATGGCTGGTACCAGACCTTGTGGTGTTGCTCCTCCCAGAGCCTCCTTGTCCATGCCTGTTGCTGCATGCATCTCCAGTGCCAAAGCTGGGTTGAGGTAGGTACCACTACTGTCAGGCAGCAAGGACATCAAGGGTGGGGTGGCACTGGATCAGCTGGGGCCTGCATTTCCAGAGCCTCAGGTCCCCAACCCCTTCCCTGGCCAAACAGGCTGTGCAGGAGGAGGTGGTTTCACTTGGCCTCTGTGCTTGTTTGCACCTCCACATAGGCACAGAAAAGTGAGTCCTCTTACGGCATCTCCCTTTCCTCCAACATGACTGATGACAACCCTGAGCCCTGCAACTCCAGCCCTCTTATTCCACTGTCGTGCCTTCCCCTAACTGTCCCGCATCAGGTGGTGACCTTCCCTCCACCTGCAGGGTGCATCTCCATTGTTTATGGGCCCAGGACACTCGCTTTCTCCTGGGCTCCCCTGGGCTTGAGGAGCAGGGCTAGAGGGTTCACAGGAAGCTTGAGGCAACCACCTCACAAAGACTCAACAATGTTTACAATACTGTTTAATTCAGTTTATCAGGAGGCCTTGCAGACAACTTAATATTGTTGATGTATATTAAGTGTAAAACAGCAAGGTCACTTCTTTGATCATTAGCCTTGTATCCTTTGGCACTATTGCTGAGCTGAGCAGAACCACAGGGAACTAAAAGAATGATGCTGAAAAATACATCTTCTAATAAGGATGTTATTAGAGAAGAGGTCTCTGCACTTTAATTTTGTCTTCTACTTCATCATGAATTTAGATAGCAAGTAATAATTCGATTATCAGTTTTGTAAATCTTCAAAATGTCAAGGAGCGATGAGTCTGACATAGCATCAGATGTCTTTTGGTAATCAGTATAATAAGCAGCTAGTAAATTTCTTGAGTTCCTTCAAGCTTGATTCAGTATGAAGGAATCAATAGTGGCAATTCCTTAAAACCATATAATTTCTTAAAACAGCTTCTCTATTGGCCTGTTAGGACATGGTTATATTTAAAAAAACTGTAAATATTTAGGAAAATAATAGATGTAAACAGCTTGTAAACCGTGAGTAAATAGGTGATAGGTTGGTAATTTTTAGGATTGGAACAATCACCAGCTTTATAAAGGAGATGGTTATTCCTTGTGTAAAGAATTCTGGAGTGAGAGCGGGTTGCCAAAGACTTTGTTTAAACATTCAGATAAATATATGAGTTAATGTCCAAATTTTTCCACCCAAAGTTATGACTCCCAACCACTCTGAAGGCTTCCAAATTTGTATCTTCTCCAATGCTTGACATATACATCTCTATCTTTTATTTCTCAGAGGACCATAGGTGGTACGGAGCTGTAAACTTCACTTTTGTGTTGGAGGAAGAACAGGAGGAGAAGGAATTTGCTGCATTGAATAATACCAACTGTAGTTACCTGTCAAGGAACCCTAGAATTAAGCTGTTCAGCTAGGAACCCAGAAACAAAAGTCCAGTCAATAGATGGTAGAATATCATAGCGACTTTGCATTATGCAGTTTGCCTTTAATTAACTATATGGCATCTAAAGTTAATATCTAGTTTTGTTAATGTAGGAATTATCATGTTATTCCTTATTTCTATGTTTTGTGATACATGAGACCTTATGATTGGTAGTAGGCTTAAGTCTTGATAATGTCACCTTTCATATTATTTGTTGTTGTTCAGTCGTTTAGTCGTGTCCGACTCTTCGTGACCCCATGGACCAGAGCACGCCAGGCCCTCCTGTCTTCCACTGCCTCCCGGAGTTTGGTCAAATTCATGTTGGTAGCTTCGCTGACACTGTCCAACCATCTCATCCTCTGCCGTCCCCTTCTTCTCTTGCCTTCACACTTTCCTAACATCAGGGTCTTTTCCAGGGAGTCTTCTCTTCTCATGAGATGGCCAAAGCATTGGAGCCTCAGCTTCAGGATCTGTCCTTCCAGTGAGCACTCAGGGTTGATTTCCTTTAGAATGGATAGGTTTGTTCTCCTTGCAGTCCAGGGGACTCTCAAGAGTCTCCTCCAGCACCACAATTCAAAAGCATCAATTCTTCGGCGGTCAGCTTTCTTTATGGTCCAGCTCTCACTTCCATACATCAGTACAGGAAGAACCATAGCTTTGACTATGCGGACATTTGTTGGCAAGGTAATGTCTCTGCTTTTTAAGATGTTATCTAGGTTTGTCATCGCTTTCCTCCCAAGAAGCAGGCGTCTTTTAATTTTGTGGCTGCTGTCACCATCTGCAGTGATAATGGAGCCAAGAAAGTAAAATCTGTCACTGCCTCCATATCTTTCCCTTCTATTTGCAAGGAGGTGATGGGACCATGATCTTAGTTTTTTTGATGTTGAGCTTCAGACTGTTTTTTGCACTCTCCTCTTTCACCCTCATTAAGAGATTCTTTCATTCCTCCTCACTTTCTGCCATCAGAGTGGTATCATCTGCATATCGGAGGTTGTTGATATTTCTTCCGGCAATCTTAATTCCAGCTTGGAATTCCTCCAGTCCAGCCTTTCGCATGATGTATTCTGCATATAAGTTAAATAAGCAGGGGGACAATATACAGCCTTGTCGTACTCCTTTCCCAATTTTGAACCAATCAGTTGTTCCATATCCAGTTCTAACTGTTGCTTCCTGTCCCACATATAGATTTCTCAGGACATAGATAAGGTGGTCAGGCACTCCCATTTCTTTAAGAACTTGCCATAGTTTGCTGTGATCCACACAGTCAAAGGCTTTTGCATAGTCAATGAAGCAGAAGTAGATGTTTTTCTGGAACTCTCTGGCTTTCTCCATAATCCAACGCATGTTAGCAATTTGGTCTCAAGTTCCTCTGCCCCTTCGAAATCCATCTTGTACTTCTGGGAGTTCTCGGTCCACATACTGCTGAAGCCTACCTTGTAGGATTTTGAGCATAACCTTGCTAGCGTGTGAACTGAGTGCAATTGTACGGTAGTTGGAGCATTCTTTGGCACTGCCCTTCTTTGGGATTGGGATGTAGACTGATCTTTTCCAATCCTCTGGCCACTGTTGAGTTTTCCAAACTTGCTGGCATATTGAATGTAGCACCTTAACAGCGTCATCTTTTAATATTTTAAATAGTTCCACTGGAATGCCATCACCTCCACTGGCTTTGTTGTTAGCCATGCTTTCTAAGGCCCACTTGACTTCATTCTCCAGGATGTCTGGCTCAAGGTCACCAACCACACTATCTGGGTTGTCCGGGATATCCAGATCTTTCTGGTATAATTCCTCTGTGTATTCTTGCCACATCTTCTTGATGTCTTCTGCTTCTGTGAGATCCCTAGCATTTTTGTCCTTTATCATGTCCATCTTTGCACAAAAGGTTCATTTAATATCTCCAATTTCCTTGAACAGATCTCTGGTTTTCCCCTTTCTATTATTTTCCTCTATTTCTTTGCATTGTTCATTTAAGAAGGCCCTCTTGTCTCTCCTTGCTATTCTTTGGAAGTCTGCATTCAATTTTCTGTAACTTTCCCTATCTCCCTTGCATTTTGTTTCCCTTCTCTTCTCTGCTATTTGTAAGGCCTCGTTGGACAGCCACTTTGCTTTCTTGCATTTCCTTTTCTTTGGGATGGTTTTTGTTGCTGCCTCCTGTACAATGTTACGAGCCTCTATCCAAAGTTCTTCAGGCACTCTGTCCACCAAATCTAGTTCTTTATATCTGTTCTTCACTTCCACTGTGTATTCATAAGGGATTTGGTTTAGATTATACCTGACTAGCCCAGTGGTTTTTCCTATTCTCTTCAGTTTAAGCTTGAATTTTGCTATGAGAAGCTGATGATCAGAGCCACAATCAGCTCCAGGTCTTGTTTTTGCTGACTGTATAGAGCTTCTCCATCTTTGGCTGCAGAGAATATAATCAATCTGATTTCGGTATTGCCCATCTGGTGATTTCCATGTGTAGAGTCGCCTCTTGTGTTTTTGGAAAAGAGTGTTTGTGATGACCAGCTTGTTCTCTTGACAAAACTCTATTAGCCTTTGCCCTGCTTCGTTTTGAACTCCAAGGCCAAACTTACCTGTTGTTCCTTTTATCTCTTGACTCCCTACTTTAGCATTCCAATCCCCTATAATGAGAACATCTTTCTTTGGTGTCAGTTCTAGAAGGTGTTGTTAAGTCTTCATAAAATTGGTCAATTTCAGTCTCCTCAGCATTGGTGGTTGGTGCATAAACCTGGATGACTGTGATGTTGAAAGGTCTGCCTTGGATTCGTATTGAAATCATTCTATCATTTTTGAGATTATATCCCATTACAGCTTTTCCCACTCTTTTGTTGACTATGAGGGCTACTCCATTCCTTCTACGGGATTCTTGCCCACAATAGTAGATATGATAATCATCTGAATTGAATTCGCCCATTCCCGTCCATTTTAGTTCACTGACGCCCAGGATGTCAATGTTGATTCTTGCCATCTCCTGTTTGACCACATCCAGCTTCCCAAGGTTCATAGATCTTACATTCCAGGTTCCTATGCAGTATTTTTCTTTGCAGCATCGGATTTTCCTTTCACTTCATATTATTAGATGTTCCTTAAAAAAAAAAGGTAACACATTTTATTAAGCTTTGGCTTTCTTTGAAGATCTGCCACTGGAGACATGTAATGATTTTATTTTATTATTTAGTTCACCTATAGGGAGACCACAGATTGAGATAAAAAGCACAGCAGTTTCCCAGGGATGTGCTGTACCTACTAGGGGCCTTCGGTTCAGACATTCTTCTCTGTGTTGTACCCCAAATTAAAAACTCAATTTTGTTTCATACACAACCTCCAATTTGCTCCCAGCCCACATTGACTGTGGGGTTGGATGTAGTATTATCTTCCCATTGACTCTTCCATTATGAAACGCCAGAGACATATATCAGTGCTATTTGTGAGCACAATGCATAGCTAAGCCAGCATTCATAATATTTTTAACAGAAGCCATTACCCCTTTGCCTCAGTGTGCTTTGCTGTCACTTGAGATTTTGTGTGCAGGGTGAAGACTAACTTACTAGCTAAAATATTTGAGGGACTAATACTGTTTAAATGGATGCTGTCCTGACTCTCAAATAAGTAACAAAACTGTTTGCTATAACTGGATGATAGTGCATAATATCCAGTTTGAGGGATAGTAACCTATGCTCTGTAGGCTTGTTAGTCATTATGAGGGGCAAAGAAAAACCCGTTGTGACGTGCCCCTTGAGTGTCCCCAGATTATTTCACTAGCCTGAGGCCCATGGCATGTTCTCTCCTTTCTGCTGCCACCAGTTGACCTCTGTCAACACCCTTTAATTAGAAAGATTGAGGACCATGCTGAGTATAAAGTTGAACAAAACAGGTTTATTGGTTACAGTTTGCTTAAACAGGTTCTTCACAGACTTTATTCATTAGATTAGTAATAACTTGTTTCACTCTTAACGCTCTATAAGTTCCACATTCTTAACTGCTTCCCTTAACTCCTAACTCTGCCACCCTCTCTAACTCCCACAGATTAACTTTTACTTCAGACTCTCGTCTTTGACTCTAACTGACTTCTCACGTCAGACTCTCCTCTGTGACTCAAACTGACTAAACTCACTCCCAAAACTCCTCTTCTCTGCCTCATCCCTCCCTTCTGGTTTCTCTGGCTCCGCCTCCCAACAGCTCCCATTGGTACATGCAAATAATCTCCTACATGAGCCAAAGCAGGGTGATCGCCACACCCATTTATACTTTTCAATATATCTATCAAATAAGGAAAAATTCTTTTTCTCACTGGCTTTAATTTTCATTGGAATTGCTTCTGTTTGCTTACCAGTCCCTGGGAAGATGTATGTTGGCAAGGGTGGCAAGCTGTTTGTGTAATGTTCTAGGAGCCAGGAACAGTGGGAGGGGTTTGTATATTCATCATTGTAAAACAGAAATTCAAATGACCAGGAGTCATTTGAACTACAGATGCTTCTGCCAATGGCCAGTGGCCAGTGTCCCTACCTTGGCCAGAGTAACCTACAAAAATATGCCCTTTCTTTCGACTCTTTGATCATTGCAAGAGAACAAAAGTAAAAGACCAGTCAGGATCCATCCTGTGTTTACCAAAGGTGTTGGTGTAAATATGCTTAGGAACCACATTTAATAAATGTTTATTTCTATAAAAAAAAGTAGACCTCTGGTAGCACTGTGTTTGTATGATAGTCATAGAATTAAATGTTTCACACATAGTTAATACAGAGTGAACCAAGATTGTAACTTTCTGGTTGAGGAGGGACTGACAAACGTTTAACCGTGGAAGAGATTTAAAGGAAAAGGAATTAAAGTATGATTAGAGTTGCTGTATTCTTTTGTTGTAGTGATGATATTTCAGTTCCTATTTCATGGGATTATTTCATTCAGACACAAGTATAACCAGTTTGACTAAATGTGAACATCTGGGGTTATGTGTTGAATTTCTTTGACTTCACCTGTGGGTGGAGGATTATGGTATACTTGTAGTGCATGTGATCCCAATTACACACACTTCAGACCTGCAGATTTACTCATCAAGGATTTGAATGTCAGCTACTTTTTTTCACTTCTATTAGAATGGTGGCTGTAAATATTTTGTGTGGAGAAGTTTGAATAAGAATTGAGAAATGTTTCCAGTGTGCTTAAAATGTGCAATCTAGTACAATCTGGGCAATCTGGTACAATCATTCAACATTAAGTTGATTATTTAAGAAGCATAAAAGGAATTTTCTGTTTTCATTTACAGTAGTTCTTTTGCACATTGCAATATAAAAATCTGCAGTTGAAATATGTTGACACGGGTTAATACAATACAACTTTCTATCACAGATTATCTAACTGCTAAAACTCTATAGAATCCTACATCCACAGAATGAAACTATCCAGACTTTTAGTAAGTGATTAAATTTGTTAACATTGTGTACCCTTGAAATACCCATGGCATGTGCTGGGGGAATTGACCAGTACATGACATAGAAAAAACACAGACAGAAATGGAGTGTGTATGAAGAGACGAAAAGGCAGTAGTACACTCAAGATGTAGAGTTGGCAAAAGGTGAAGCTCAGTGGCAAAGAGGGAAATTCAGTCCAAAAAGCAAGATAAATAGGTCATAAGGATAGTGAGAGAGAGGCAGGGAAAGCAAGGAAATGTGCCAGTTGGCATTCTGTGACTGTGTATTAAGTATCAAAGCTGGAGCAACAAAATTGGTGAATATGACAGCACTTTTCAACTAATGTTGTCCTAGGGTTTCTGATTTTTTGTTACATTATTTTTCCTTGCACATTTTTCACCTTTAGAAATTAGAGCCTTGTAATGTTTAAGTGAAACAAAATTAATCCTTCAAGCAAACCATAAAAGATGGGACGGCAGTATGTCCTACAATAGCACTTTTAGTGGAATTGGACAATGAAAGAATTGATTACAAATTTAGTAACAGCAGCTAAATTAATAATAGCAAAGAATTGGAAATTAAGTGTGATCTCTAATTAAATGATTGGTATAAAGAAGTGTGGAATATAGCTATTAATGATAACTTGGCATGTAATATCAAAAAAAGAAAAGGACTATCAAATAAGAATATTTTTAGAGATATATGGGGAGAATTTATTGATTTGGTACTAACAAAGGGGAAGGGTTGTATACCTTCTCAAGAGTTACTGTATTTTGGAAGGGGAATGGGGCTCCATAAAAGAAATAGAATATCCCCATTGGTCCCAGGACGGGGGAAGCACATTGAGTGTATGTATGGTGTTTTGTTTTGGGTTTGTTTTTTTTTTTGTATGTAATAAAAGAAAAACGAAAAAAAGATGGGCGGTCAGAAAAATGTGTTATTACAAAGCAATCACCTCCTTGCCTCATCACTCTTACTTTTACACACACACACTGCAAATTATGTCTATTTATGTCTATCTTTGGTTGGGGGGAAAAGGAAGGTAAATACTTGCCTTATATTAAGGGAGTCAACTTCTCTATCGGCAAACTGTGCTGCAGGTATTACTTCCAAGGATCCTGGCAATATCATATTCACAGAGACACTGTGTTGGCTTATTTAAATTTCTGTTCTTGTTCTTTCGAAGAACTCAAGGGATTTGCCAACAGTTTAAACAAGAGGAAAAAAGAGGGGGGAAAAGACTATCAGATATTTAAAAAAACAAAAAACCTACCAGGAGAGCCTTACTGTTTTACTAGAAGGTGTTTTGGTTAGAATTAGAACAGGGTGTTGGGGTAAAGAATGTTTGCATGTATGAGGCAGTCACAGAGGATATCTTGGAGTGCCTTTGATTATGACACACTCAAGACATTGCTGCTGTTTGATCTTAAAATTACTCACAAAAAAGAATAATAAGTTTAAGATGTCATCTCTGACATATTTAGAGAGCTTTGTAGGTTAAAACTAACACCTTACTTACATTGTTTGCAGAAAGTATTGGGAATTCAGTGCAGTTCTAAAGTATGAGTGTAAATTGTTTCTGGTAATCCATTGTAGTTTTTGGGAAGAGGCACCCTGTGCTCCCAAGCCTCTTTACTGTGCTGAAAAGGTTTCTGGATGTCACTTCGAAGGGAAAAGGGACCAACCAAGAAGATTTCTACTGTTACAGTACAGTCTTTGAAAAACACACAAAGTGCAATGAGCTCCTGTAGTGTCAGTTCAGAGTAATCTGTATTCTTTATAGTTTCTCTTTCTGCTTCATCTCTGTTTCCTGTAAACCAGAAGGATCTGTGTTGATAAAGTGAAAGAGCAAGAAAGCATTAAGTCAGAATCTGTTTTCTGTTCCACATGTATCAACAGACTCATAATCAAAATTTGTGATGAAATGCCTTAGAGTTTGGGATTATAGTTGGTAGTGGATCCATAAACTAGCTTATTTTGCCATTATCACAGTATCTGATTACAGTCAAGCGCAAAATGTTGGCCTAATGAGTGTCTAGGAAAATATTAGCATTAATTGTTATAGGCCAGTGATGGCGAATATGGCACGCGTGCCACAGCTGGCACATGGAGACCTCTCCCTGGGCACGCGAGCGGAGCGCTACCCCCCACCCCTGCAGCCGAACCTCAAACTCCACGATTGTAAGCCACCTATCCCTGCTACCTTCCTTGGTTGCAGCACTTGTAAATCAGTTCTTTTAGAGATCGGAGATAAGGCTGCTTTATTGTTTACTGCTGTAGAACAGCCCAGGGCAGTCAATCCAGCTTGTGAATTACTACTTCCGCCGGAGGTGACTGCAAGCAGGAGGGAAAGCTCCAATTAAGGCGGGAAGGAAGGTGCAAGAGAGGGACGGGTGGATTCATCAAGCTTGTTTAAATGTAAGATTGTAGAAAATTTAGGGAGGGAGGGTGTGTGTATGAGAGAGAGAGAGACTGACTCAAAACTATGAAAAAAGGAACAGATGCAAGCAGGACGGAAGGCTCCAATTAAGCTGGGAAGGAAGGTGCGAGAGAGGTACGGGTGGATTCATCAGCTTGTTTAAATGTAATGAGAGGAAACAGGGACATACTGAATGATTGCTGAAAATTGAGGGAGGGAGGGAGGTTGTGTGTGTGAGAAACTGACCCTTTAGTAAAACCATGAAAAAAGGAACCTTCCAAAGTGTTTGTGTGTGTGTGAGAGAGAGAGAGAGAGAAAGAGAGACACAGAGAGACTTGACTCATAAAACCAGAATTAAAAAGGCATCAAAAGCTAATCACAATTGGTGGATTGCATTGCATTCAAAAGTACCCAGTAAAGGATTTCGGTAAGATTGTATTATGGTAAACACTTGATTTTTTTCTGGCCAGCCTTACAAATTGCTTTCTGTTTGACAGAGTGGGAGGTGGAAGTAATTTTAAGGCATTCTCCACATAGTTCTATTTTTAATCCAAAATATGGCCCTGCAGTGTCTTTTTCTGGTAAGTAGGGAAATTAACAAAAGAAGCCTAAACATGTTTGTCTTAAAACAGCCTTTGATGAAAAGATTTTTCTGCCCTCTGCACCATTTTAAATATTTAAATATCTAATATTTTATTATGTGATTATTTAATTGTCGTTATATTTTATGATGTTTTATATGTTGAATTGATTTTATACTTGTAATTATGTTTTTTGTTTGATTGTGTTGTGAACCACCCAAAATAGCCTGGCTAGATGGGTAGCGAAAGAAAGAAAGAAAGAAAGAAAGAAAGAAACTTTTAACTTGGCAGCAATAGGTCAAGGTTTGAAAAATTATAGTACTATAGAAATATATCAGAAATATATCATTAGAGCTTCACCATATGTTATGGGATGGAGCTCTGCAATCCTGTGATGTAACACTTCTAAAATGCAGTGCTATCCATGTTTATACAAGCGTAAGTCCCTTGTAGTCAATGGTGCTTATTCCCAGGGTGTTTATAGGAAGACAGGCTTGATAAATGATTATTCATTAATCTTTCTGGATTTTTAAAGGACGAAGTAACAGCATGAGTACTTAATCCATTCATTGGTTAAGTATAACATTCAGAATGCCTCCACCTATCTTTAATTGAATTCAGTTATGCCATCTATCAGGTTCCTTAGGTGATCTTCGTTAAGATACTGGTTAGATCCCGATCATCTGAGGCTTCAGTAAAGTCCCCAGACTCTGTTTTTGATTCCCAGGGTCCCCAAACTGGGAACATTGAGAAACGCTGCCATGATAGATGTGACCAGTCACGGGATACTCTGCAAAACAAACTGGTGAAGTGAAAACAAAAGTAGCTTTTCTAAGAAGAGCATACAACAGAGATGGGGGTTGAGCTTTAAAAAACACTACTCTTCAGAGAGGCTTTTCAATCCAACCCTGTCTGAGCGCCTCCCATCTGGTCCTCTTTATTGTGAAAATTTGTTGGTGCCATTGGCTTTTATGGTTTTGATTTGTCATTGCTGTTTCTGTTACATTTTAGTGTCCATAGTTTGTTTGTCCTGGTTTGTCATTGTCTGTAAGCCGCCCAGAATGGTGCCTTGGGACTAATGGGGTGGTATGTAAATTAAATATAAATAAATATAAATCAAACCATGAAAAAAGCAACCTTCCAAAGTTCATCTCCACTGCATTTAGCTCTGCAATTTTTGCTGAGAACAGCAAGTACAGTATTTCAAGATTCTGTTTAGACTCTAAATTGAACTGGGCAGAACTGGAATATTAGCAGAGTCTCACTAACAGCAAACACCTAGTAAAAGACAACCAACACACCTGGGACTAGATTTCTGAAGTGTGTAGCAATCATGTTTCTCATCCCCAAAGCAGGCAAAAGTATCATAGTCTATCCCCCAAATCTGAATCCCAGTCTCTCTGCTCCTGGTCCTGCTTTGACTGCAACACCAAACAAAAGGTCTTACAAACAAAAGACTGTGGTTTTCTTTATTGAGTCAATCCATCTCATGTGCATTCTTCCTCTTTTCCTACTGCATTGCACTTTTTTCTGCATTGCTGCCTTTTCCAGTGAGCTTGTCTTCTCATGATGCCACTGTAGTACAATACCCTTTGCTTGGTTATTTTAGCTTCTAGTGAGAGTCCACACTTAATTAGCTTTACTTATCTTTCTAACAAGTCATGATATCTGTAAATCTGTTTTCCAACACTAAATTTCAAATAAGTGAAATGTGTGTATACACTTTATGTAGTGTATAAAATGTAGGTATACACTTTAAAAATTTGCACTCCTATATATAGCTGCTTTTCTGAGGGTAGCTTACTTTGGAGGAAACAAGTTCAGGATTTCAATGTACTTAATAAGCTTTATAAATAGGGTGCATTTAATTCAGTGTAGCATTTTGCACTTGACTTTTTTCTAAAAGAGCTGTCGGAGGAATCAATAAAGAACCAGACAGACAAAATGTGTAAATGACATGAGTTGTTTTTTCTAAACTAAAACGTCAGTATTCAGGTTTAATTGCAGTGTTGGCACTTCGAAATAAATAATTTGGTTTTGTGTTGCCGTTTCGGCACTCGGGCTCAAAAAGGTTCGCCATCACTGTTATAGGCTATTCGGTTTCTCTGTGTGTCCATGAAATCCTGGTTTGGTTCTGTAGACCCATGTTTTGTACCTTGAAATTGGTAAATCTAGGTGACCTTAACACAACGTCTGCCATGAAAGGAGTGATTTGATCAGGTGGTCAGTAGAATGTTTGATCTATCTCAGGTTTTCACTATGAGCATAGATTCTGAATTGGACAAGTTAGGCAATAGATAGTTTCCAAAAGGTGCTTTATCTTCACAACTCTTGTCACACATTGTGGTTAATGTGCTTTAGTGACATACTAAGTAAGCATAATACACATAATCACTGGTAAAAAGCTGATTCCCAAGCAGGCATAGCAGATTAAACAAATTTGGGTCTGACTGAAACTAAATCATGAATGAGAGATTACTTGATTTACTGCCAAAGAAGTTTGCAAATTGCTCACCATGGGTAGCATGAGATGATGAATCCCAGTTGTTCAATGTTGGAAGTAAAGAAGGGAATAAGAAGCATCCTGGTCAGTAGCATGAGAATCCTTACTCCTATCTCTCTAATTGGGGAAAACATTGAGATTTTTGGTGGTTGCATTTCCAAGACACCTGTTGTACCTAGGCAGCACAAGCCAAATAGACAAGTCCTGCCACTTTCTTATCTCCAAGCTTGCAGCTGAGAAGAGCAGGAAATTATTACTGGCCATAAATCAGGATTGACTTGATGGCACATGATTATGATTATTATTTCATTATGATGCAGCATCAGGGCCCAGGGAAGGTACAGTCATGGTGATACTTTTTGCATAGGAGTAAATGGGGGAGGGGAGCTAAAAGCAGCCCACACACTATACTTGCTCTGCAACATCTTTATATTAAATTTGGATATCAAAGTAATATCTAGGTAAGATATTTTTGGATTTTTTTTCACTGCATATGCCGCAATTTATGAGAAATTCCTCCAGCCTGCATTCTGGCAGCAGTAGCCAAAAAAATCGAAGTCCTCAGAGGAATTTTGGTACACACACTTGAGGCCCAGAATGTTCTTCTCTGCAGACATTGCAAAGAGAGAGTCATTGTAAAGAGAGAGAGTGGGTAAGATTTGCTAAGTGCCATGGGAACTACAGAGGTTGTGGGATTAGAAGTGTCTCTGCTCATTAGGCTCTGTACATGGTGGCTCTCAAAAGACTACCAATGTCTGAAGAATGTCCAAGTGGATTCAGATGTCTAAAGGATGGGCCTTCTTTGAGATATTGAGGGAGGAATCCTTTCTTTCAGTCCTTCTCCCTTCAGAGAGACATTAAGTGAGGATGCAAACAAGGGTCTTCTGGTGGGTGCACCCAGAGTCTGGAACTCCTTTCTGATGGAAGCTAGGCTTTCTCCCTCACTGCTATTCTTCCACTTGGAGGCAAAGATATTTTTGTTTAGATAGGCCCTTGGCTACTAACACTAGAAGAAAAAGGCCTTCTAGCAGTGTGTCTTGAGGAGTTTTTCTTTGTTCCACTTTTAAATGGTCTTCAAATTCCGTCAATTCAGTGCTTGTTTCAATATAGTACTTTATTTAACTATGTTTTAATAAGATAATTCACTGCCTTTTCAAGTGTATATATTTTAATCTGTGTTGTGAGCCAACTTGAGTCTTGTGCTGGGAGAAAGATGACTATAAAGTAAAATACATATATGCAGATGTGTGTGTCTCAAGAAGAGAGAGGGAGAGACACCCAAGGGGCACCGGTTGTGCACTCCCCTGCTATAATATGGAAGTTGATTAAACAGACAACACTCCTAGTTGGTTTTTCTGCTAGGAAGCACGGTTTTTTCAAACCCAGCGGTTCCCTAGCAAATTCCTGTTTAAGCTGCAAGAAAAGGAAGAGGAAGCAAACACCATTGGTGAATCCACCACTTTTTTCTTGTGTATGGCTTTAATGTTGCAAGCAGCAGAAAAGGTATTTTCGAAATGCTCCTCCTGGGAGGTTCTTTATTTGATGGTTAAGGTTACCACAGAGACAAGGTTATCCTTTTGAGGGAAGCAGTCTAAAGCCATAGAATCCTAAAGTAGGTTTGTAGAGATCAGATTTTGTACAGTGCCTGACTGTGAATTGATGTCATTGAGGCTTAATGTTTAAAATGGGTTTAAATATGTGCAGAGTTGCCAACTAGGGCTACAGTTTTTAATTGGTTCAATTCCTTCATTTTTTTTATGTATACCCAGGCTTTCTCCCAGTAAAGGGACCCAAGGCAGCTTACAAAATATTTAAAAGATAAATATGAGTTAAAAATACAATTTATTACAGAATTTAAAAACTATATTGCAACTACAACAATAGTTTATTACAACAATTAAATATTATTCAAAACAATGTAAAATCACATTAAAGGAGATAAAAAGTACAATACCCCCATTAAAACCACTTTCTTGGCAGCCAGTTAGTTACCAAAAGCCTGCATGAAGAGGAGGGTCTGTATCTGCTTGTGGAAGAATAACTGGGGGAGGGCATCCTGGCCTCCTATGGCAAGAATTCATAGTATTAAAATTTGGCACAGAAAAAGCTCTGTCCCATGTCCTTACCAGGCATATGTGTGAGTGTGGCAGGAGTGAGACAGCGGCCTCTATTGAAGATATTAAAGTCTGGGAAGAGTTGTATGGGGTGATGTGGTTCTCCAGGTTGTCTGGACGCAAGTCATTTTGAGGATTCATAGATCAAAATGAGCACTTTGAATTGTGGCTGGAAATGGACCAGGAGTTTCAGTTCTCCCATGTAACCTGCTCTGGTAGCAGTGTAGCTCCTGCTTCTTCTTCGTGGTCTCTGTGAATGCACACTATAGGGGTTTAATCTGTGCTTGTGCAGAGGTTTCCGGAATATTCTAGAGCTTTATGACGCGTTCGCCAGGACTGCCCCCCTAGTGCACGTGGTCCGCCCGTCCTGGCGATTGCCTCAGTTCCTTTTTGCCGCCACTGAGGTTTCTTCTCTCGACGAGCTCTCCGTTCACCTTTATCTTCTCTTCTACATTTAAAGAATAAACAGAGGGAAATTAGTGAGAGACTTTTTATCTATATCCCTCCTCAAGCTCCCCCTTCCTTTCCCTTCCCCTTTCCCCCCTTTTTTCACCATTTTATGGCCCCTACAGGGCCGTTCAAACAGTGCACATCGTGCCCTAACAAGGTCCCTCTCTCGGATGGACACGATTCTTGCCTTTTCTGCTTGGGAGAATCTCATCAACCTGCTTCGTGCCAATTCTGTAAAAATCTCACAGTGCAGGCTCTTAAACTTAGACAGCAACGTCTCAGGTCCTTTCTCTGGGAACGCTCCCTCCGCCCTGTACCAACTATGGAGACTACACAACCTTCCCAAGTTCGATCTGCTTCACCTGATGTCCCTATGACTTCTCCGACACCAAAATCGAAACCTGAGTCTAAATCGGTCTCGAAGTCAAAGTCTGCTGCATCGACATCGAAGTCAATGCCGGTACCGAAGCTTCGCTCAACATCAGAGCACTCTAAGCCCAAAAAATCAAAGAAGTCTGCTACCAAGGTCCAACCTCCTAGGCAGGCACCCTCTACACATACAACTGATAAATCCACACCTTTGATCCCGCTTCAGGATCAACAGACTATTTGCCTTGACTCTATTTCCGTGGATGACACACCATACACCGGAGACTGGTCCTTCCGATGCCGACCTTCCACAACCTCCAATGTCAACGGGGTTGCTGGCATCGCATGATTCGTTGACTCGATACCACCATCCTAAACGAATCACTCTGTATGAGCCACCAACATAGAGTTCCCTCCCAAGCGATACCGACATCGCTCATACCGTTACTGGCACCCTGATATCGAACCGAAGCGCCCTCGGTACTCATACTACTACCATTCTGATTCCTCGGACTCACAGTCCCCTCCTCGGTACCGTCCACGAACACAGGAGTATGACCAGTCCTCATCTGCGGATGATCCCGCACTCCCTCCTGTGGTTCCAAAGCCACAAAAGTCTTCCCGTGAGAGGAAGCATACCTCTGAATATCCTGCAGCGCAGCCACCTACGGTACCGAAATGCTCTCGGCCATCGGCTGCGACTTCGGTACCAACTGCTGAACCTGCCACACTTTCACATGGTTGTGCCTCCTCTCTTCAGGTGACTACAACTTATACTGGTCCTTCACCCACGCCTCTAGATGCGAATGAGATCCGTCAACTCAAACACTCTAAACCTCATCATGGTACCGCTCACTCTATACCGTCTAAACAGGATAGCAATAAAACGAGAGGCTACCCACGTGATACTCCACCAGATGTCTTGGTCTCTCCATACTGACCTCTGTCTCTGACATCATCCGATTCTGACACTTCAGACTCCCTACCACCACAGGAGTCCCCTCCTAACTTGTCAACACCCGACTCTGACGTGGCTGATACCAACCCTCCATTCCCGTCAGAAGATTTTTCCTCCTACTCTCAGCTGGTGCTCCGCATAGCTAAGGCTATGGACCTCGACGTACAACAACCGGTCCAGTCCGAATCAGACAAGGTCTATGAAGACATTAATGAAGACCAAACTCCTCCACTTCGTATGGGATTCATCCCATCTCTCCTAAAATTGAAAAAACAATCATGGTCCAAACCATCTTCCATACCACAAATCTCCAGAAGAGTGGAAAACTTATACAAAACACACGCAGATAATACTTATATTAACACACTTCCCGCCTGTCCTCCCCTCTGTCCGTCACATCTGTTTCTTTTGATACAGCGGCGGGCTCTTTGGGAACTGAGGCAATTGCCAGGACGGGCGGACCACGTGCACTAGGGGGGCGGTCCTGGTGAAAATGATAAAGTTCTAGAATATTCCTGGTAAACCTCTAGAATATTCCGGAAACCTCTGCACAAGCACAGATTAAACCCCTATAGTGTGAATTCACAGATGACCACTCGAAGAACCAGAGTTACAGGTAAGTAACCTTTCTATCTTGTTGTTGTGTGCTGTCAAGTTGAAACCAATTTATAGCGAACCTGACAGGGCTCTCAATGTAAGTTTGGTATTTAAGGAGTTGTTTTACCAGTTCCATTTCCCCAGTGGGTTTCCATGGCTGAAGGAGGAATCAAACTCGTTCTCAAGAGCCTTAGTCAGTCACTTTATCCACTAAACTATGCTGGATACACACAGCTGCTGCATCTTAAGACCTGCTGAAGTCTCTGGGCAGTTTGTAAATACAGCTTCTCATTTGAGCGCATTACAGTAATCCAGGGATGGACAAGCCTGAAGGGCCCAAGGGCCATTTTTCTTATTTGCTATCATCCCAAGGACTGCGTTCCCTAGGGGTGGTAGCCAGAGTTGGAGAGCCACAACCAAATTAATTAAATTTTACTGTTAATTTTTAAAAATAGCTAAAAAGTATTTGTGTAGGTTATACTGATTAATTACATTGATCAATTACAGTAAATTCTACATTAATGTATCGTCTATGATTTCATAGTAATATTTTATTAAAAGTTAGGATTTCATCAAATATTTTATTAAGCTTTTAATATAGTTAAGGTGAAAAAAGAAACAACAGAACATCACTGCAGACTATGGCTTCTATTGCTCCACGGTGACAACTAGTCAGTCAGTTTTGTTGCTTTTTCCTCTTTGATTAGTGATAAAGTTACTTAGTGGTCAAAGAGATGTTACTACTTATATTTTTCTTTTAAATGGCCATTGTTTGCCTTAATTGTGTTGATTAAACAAGGAAGTCTTCAGCCTCCATCTTTACTTCCGAAAATAGCATCATTCCAAGCAGTGCAGGAGCATCGTAAGTTTATACTTTAATTATACTAATTTAACACTAATCAAAAAGGAAAAAGAACATGATACATGTTGCTGTGGAGTTCTGTAAGCAACAAAGAAGCCATGGTTTCCAGCATAACTTCCTTGTTGACTTAAAAAAAAATGTTGGGGAGTCTTGCAGGGCTACCAAATGGCCTTGGAGACTGCATATCATCCATGGACTGTACTTTGCCCACCTAGAAAGTAGGGATGTGACTGAAGTATGTGGCATCAGGACCAGATCAAAAATGAGTGCAGCTGGTGCACTACTTTTAACTGTGCAAACACATTTCTGGCCGCTCCTGAGACCTGAGCATCTAGGCTAAAGGATGAACCTAAGTTATAAACCTGAGTTCTCAGAGAGAAGTACCCCCATCTCCATAGTTTAATAGGGTTGAGTAATTATGTGTTTTTTTAAGTTTAGTCAAATAAAATGGCCTCTATCCCAGTAGATTTTAAAAATATTACTTCTAATAGTTTTTACTCATGGACTGCAAGGTACAGGTGCCATCTCAATAAAGATATTCCCATTCTCTCCTGCACAAGACAAAATATTTTTTAAAGATGGCTCCTCCTTTTACACATACTGTAATTCTGTAATATTGAGAGATGAAAAAAAATCAGTTCCCATCTGCCAGCAAGATCCCTCTACTGGGTCAAAGGTCTTCTGTGTACAGGACATGGTCAAGATTGTTCTCACATTAAAATGTCTGCATGTGTATTCAATATTTATTTGACTAAAATTCATAAGATAATGTATACTGTTAAGATTTATTTAATGTGACAAAAATGCTACCCACTTATCCACATTCACACAGATGGCTGTGTTTTACAAATACACATGGCTTGGAATGTTAGGTTTGCAAATTAATTTGTTAATGTTAAACTTTGGAAGTTGGGAACTTACGTTGTCATTAACATTGGATTACAAGTGGGTGAACCAGTGAATTTTTCTTGTTGTTAATTCATTAATTAAATGGTTGCTTTTAGGAGAACCAGTAGGTGTTACACAGAATGGCTTTTGGATTGTTTCTGTTGAACCCCTAGTAGCACATTAATTCCTCGCTCCTTCAGAAGTACTCTTTTTATTGTGTTAAAGTTGCTATCCTCACTCTAGCACTTCTTTACAGATGATCTTCAAATGCCATAATAAAGTTGTTGGCTAAGGATGGTGAGGTCCAACACATATGGGAACTGTTAGGTTGGGGAAATCTATATTAAGTACACCATGGAAATAAAAATTACTTTTCTTCAAAAATTTAAACTCATGAACTAGAAAGAAAAAAAATTCCTATAGCTATAGGCACTGATGAAGCAATCTGGTCACAAAATTAATAGTTAATTGTGTTTTAAAATTGATCTCTGCTCTGATTATGAACCAAGTCCTTGTTACCACATACTCTGATGCCTTTTTTGTATGCTTCACCCATATTGCAGTTGAACATTTCTGTGCTGTGTCATCTGGAAAAATTGGCTTACTGGAAATGAAGGTGGTAATCCTGTAGGCAATTACTTAGGACTAAGCCCATTGAACTCAACAGGAATTACTTCTGAATATACTTTTTTTTTAACTGTATTAACCTTTTACAGAGGTTTTGCCTACAGAAGAAGTAGGCAGGTACAGGGCAAGTGTTACATCCTTTTCTTTCAAAATCATATATATAGAGAGAAACATAGCCACTGGGTGCTGAATTTAAAATAGTTAAGAGGCCCATTTTATTCTCAAAGCAACTTCTATCCACCATACTAGATGGTTAATTTTGTTCCTTGACTGGAATAAGTCAACTCTCACCCCAAAATACACTTTAATTAGTTTGAATCCACAATAACCTTTAATAATGATGGGGAAACAACATCAGTCTGTGGTATGTTAAACTGAGAACATAGTGATGATTAACTATGATTAATGTAAGAAAGCCTCACTGAAAGCATTAAAGTAGGTTGAAATGTTCAGTTGTTCCCATTACATCAAAGTTAATGAAGGGGGGGATATTTAATTAAAATTAACAAATTACTTCTGAGCTCTGGACACACACACATACGTACACACACATCTGGACAAACCACAAAATTTCTGGAACAATGTCCTTTGGACAAATGAGACCAAAGAGGAGATGTTTGGCCATAATGCACAGTGTCACATTTGGCAAAAACCAAACACAGCATATTGGGACAAGCACCTCATACCAACTGTCAAGCGCAGTGGTGGGGAGGGGTGATGATTTGGGCTTGTTTTGCAGCCCCATGACCTGCGCACCTTGCAGTCATTGAGTCGACCATGAACTCTGTATACAAAAGTATGTAGAGATATTACAGAACAATTTCAGAGCGCCATCCAAATTAACAAAGGTTGGAGAAGTTCATAGTAAACAGTTGTGCTAGTTAGCAATATGAGAAATTTAACAAGATCATGATTAAAAAACTGGCCACTTGGAGAGAAAGAAGATACAAGCCTAAACAAAAGCATCCAGATGGGCAATGACTCTGAATGCTTACAGACTACTATGTCAAGTTACTGGTGTACATTATCCCTGTATAGAACCTGTCTCTTCTTGGGGTCTGATTGAGGCTTTAAAATGAGAAGATGTGTTATAGTCAATAAAACTAGATGAGGTCTTGATGGCCCATCTCTTATGCTTGAGACTTAATTACTCACCATTAATTTGTGAATCCTATTGCTCTCATCTGATACATGTTGCTCATTATGAAGACACCACTAATATTAGAAGACACTGTTAAATAAGTTGCTAACTCTGTGTGGTATTCTCTTTCAGAGCTCCACCAGTTCAGTAGGACTGGTATCAGACTGCAACTAATTAAAGAGTTCAATTTTTTTATTATTTCAGAGTGTGTGGAACATGCACAGAATAAGATGAAGTCACATACCCCACTCCCAAACTTTAATCAACAACAGTCTGCCACAGCTAGAGATGTCAGTCCACTGCGCCAGCAGAGCTCTGCGAGAGGCTACTGGCCTATGTGGTTTTTTCCCCTATAAATGAAAGAAATATTAGAAATCTTGCAGACACTATACCTCTGGCACATGCATACCTAGTTAGTAAAATTAGTTTTTCTGAGCTTTAGAATGGACAGTTTTGATGTCCGTGTTGAAACATGCTTTACAGTAAATGTTTTACAGAGAATAAGTCAATGTTAAGTTGTGCAGACTCCAGAATGACCAAAATGGAGTATGTGTTGACATAGACCTCTTGCAGGTGTTCTCCTGTTCATTTGTAGGGCTTATTTTTATTGAGAATGTGGGACTCCTGTGACTAGGAACTATGCCTTCTCAGAGTTCCCATTCATGAGAGCTTTGGAAACATGTTCAGCCAAATGCCCTTATGAAAACCTTTAGCCATCATCAGATCTGTGTGCTCTAAGTGTGAATGTCTCTAATGTTGCTGAATGCATGAAGACATTAAGGGGTGAAGCTTACATTTTTAATTTTTTTTTAAAAAAAAATTAAATTTACATTACATGTGTTCCCACATAGCCATCACAATATAGCCCTACACAAGTTGAGGTGAATGGGTTAAGAGGCCTCTGGATAGGACATATGAGCACTTGGGACAATATTTATTGGCTAAAATGGCCAAATTTAGTACAACCACAATGAAAGACTGCAAAAAAAAAAAAAGAGAGAGAGAAAAGAAATACTGTCTTCTAAATAGTTGTTAAAGGTAGGTGAAGTTTTAAAAAGGAACAACAACTAGTCAGAATATTGGAGATTGGGAAGAGGTGGAATTGTCAGCCTGAAAGAATAGGACGGTGCAAGAAATGAAAGCTATGGTAGTTATTGATGTCATTTTCTCTTTTTTTTAAAAAATATTTCCATGAAAATATTTTTCTCTCTTAGAATAAAGTTAACCAAAATAGAAATCCTTTCCAAGGCTCCTTTCTAATGAACAAGATAAAACAAATATATAGGCTAGGCAGTTAACAGAGGTGTAAACAAAAGCTAGCAGATTGTATTTTTCTGGAATTCCGATTTTACTAAACAGTCCATGTTATCTATATGGACAGAACAAAACAAATGACTGGGGGTGTGTGGTATCCTTATATCAGTGGTGCTACTTGGGTTCAAAATAAAGACAATGCTCCACATCTAGTTTTTCCTCAGTTTGTTGTTCTTTGTTCCTTTTACAAAGTGCAGCTGCAAAAGAAGCTTCTTTTCTGTCTGGTGGCTCTTCTGCTAAAAATTGCACTCTCCCCTAGCTGTTTTTATCTTACAAGAAAAAAAGAGAGGTATTATGTGTGTTTAATTTAAATGTAATTGTTAGTTGTAAATAGAGTAGACTTACTGAATCAATTGCTGAATAAGTTAGCATGTGTAAATCCCATTGATACAGTGGGTCTGCTGTAGTTTGGATGAGTGATTGGATGTCAAATGGGAGATGTCATTATTTAAATAGCTACCAAAGAGTAAGAGGCTTAAGAATCCCTTCCCAGGTGTAGGGCAAGATTGCCCACACAGTAACTTCACCTGTGAAATGTCGGGAAATGAATGTGTACACCATTTGGTTGCTTAAATAATTGCTGCTGTAAAAATAATATTTGGAAACCCACTTGTATGTTTCTTTCTCAGTCGATCTGAAATGATTATAACAATTTGCCTACCATGTTATATTTCACTGTAATATATTAGTCAATAGCAACTCTCTTTCTAGAGTATAGATAGTCCTTTATTCTTTTGTGAAATGAAAGAAACAGGGGAAATCAAGTAGAACATGTTCTCATCTATTTTGTTTCATGGGTTTTAGCTTGTAACAATGCAACCCCAAGCTTCACATCATTAGTGTAATACGCTACATCCTTTTGCTGTAAATAGCACTAGTGAAGGCCCAGTAATATATCATTATTAATAAAATACTCTTTTGTAGAGACAGTTTATACAGGAGTGGGTAGTTCTGAAGATCTGGGGTCTAATTTTCTACCCCAGGATGCACTGAAAATAGAAACTTAAAAAATGGAAAAATATGTCTCTTAGATAAAATATGTAAGATATACATCTGTCAGTTTTTTAAAATCCTTACAAAATAACAGTCCTACTTCTGTTTTCCACAGGGACAAATATTGAAGGCTTAATGTAGTTAAGCCTAAGTACCACATCAAGGTTTTCAGGTGTCCTACATGGCTCAGTAAGGTCTGCATTTTCCAAACTCTAGTACCAGTACAAACACAGAGATAAACATTCAGGCAATGTATGGGGACGATTGCAAGGAACACACGAAGGCCATCTGTACTGTGATTTTTCCTATCCAGACTAGCCTCTATGTCTCTGAAACGTGTATTGGCAGTCTCCTTTGAGAATCAAATCATGACTTTCTCAGAGGTGAGGCCTACTGGGTAGGAAATACTGAAGACTTGTGACAGGGGGGAACCTCCTCCTTTTCCAGTCCATAAGACACCCCAGTAGGAGAACCAAGAAATCCCTCCATTCTGACAAGGAAGAAGTCCTTTTATTTCCCAGTACTGTGATAGAGTTCCAAAAATGTGCAAAACAAAATTTATCCCCTCCAACCCCTCTCCCCCGTTCGATATAAACCAAGTCAGATTCATGTTAACAAAGAGGTCTGTTTGTACATCTGTAAGTTAAGATCAGTTTATCTGATCCCAATTAACTTTCATGGTACATTTGGCTTATAGCACAAGAGGTTTTTCTCCAAAAATTCTGCACTAAAATTTATGAGTTTTGAAATGAGAATATGAAATCACAAGCAAAACAGATAGATATTCTTAAATCAAGTTTGGCAGGTGGAATATACAAATTTTGACATATTGCCTCAGCAGGATCATAATTTAGCCATTTTAGCTTTGTTTATTAATAAAGGAATATCATTTAGTATCCAAATTTTAGGAACATGTCTTCTCTAATCAGATATAACAAAGAAATAAAGTTGTGAGTAAAAGTAAAAAAGCAGTTCGGTAATATCTTGATTGAATCACAGAAATACCATTAAAAAGTGAGTCTTCAAGTCCTTCAGAACTCTTCATTTAAGCTATGCATTACAAAACCTGGGATATAGGAACTTCATTTAAGCTGAGCATTACAAAATTTGGGATATATGAAGAAGCAAAAAAGTACAGAAATTGTTACAGGCATGGAATCTGTAGTTACTTGAATCACAAAATAGAGACTACTGATGTGAATAATCAGCTTGAGGTGTGGTGCTAACCAAGTTGAACCTGAATAGAGGTAGAGTCAATTGCCTATCTCTTTCTGTATCAATGAAGACCTTGCAAGAACTCTTTTAGTTGAAACTAGAGATGGGGGTATTTGTATTCGTATATCCCCCCACAGGAGGCGGGATGACAATCCTCTCTGCCAGGTCACAGAGTGGCTAATCTATTGTGGACAACGGCGCGATAGGAAGGCTCTGCCAAGCTTGCGTCAGCGGCGAAATGGAGAGTGGACAGTCGTTATTTCCACCTGTAGGGGGATATACGAATACAAATACCCCCATCTCTAGTTGAAACTCTTGGTTCCTTTGCTGGATTGGAGCGGAAGCACTGAGTAACATGGTAAAAACATTTGTTCATATGGGGATTGGCTGTTATGTTTTTCCTCTGCTTTTTCTTCTCTCCTAACACCACTACTTTCCATCCTATGGACACAGCAAAATAAGGTGATAGGTTACAGTGAACATGCATTTTACTTCATTGGAATAACAACTGCAGATAATAATGTTTCCAGCTCAGTAATTGTCCTTTGTATGCACATTTTAGTTGTTTCTCCTCCCATTGCATATTTCTTAGCGCATTCCAGTTTTTCTCCAGTAATTCATGATGTTCTGTAAAATTCTGTTCGATTTCATTCTTTTGCTTGGTTTCTGCCTTTATTTCACTCCATCTCTCAATTTACTAGAAGTTTATTTTTGCATCTGTAACTATGCATATTTCAGCAGGTTTGCTTTGTATTTCTAATATCCTTCTTTATCTGTTTTAGCATGTCCCTGTATTCTTCCCAGTGTTCTTTACTTCCTAATTTCTTGTAAGTATAGTGTATATTCTTTTTCCCCCTTTGTTTCCTGTTGGCCTGTTTGTATAACCTTATGGAGTTATTTTGAAGCTACTCCTGACATTTTTAAAAAAATATTTTAATTGCCATGTAAATTTTACCCTGTTATTTTTTTTCTTGACAGGAATGACCAGCATTTCTTTGAGAATTGTGATGCGTAACATGTTTTTCACATCCACTGTTATCACAAATTTTGCAAAGCACTTCTTACAGTAATTGATTTTGATTTTCACATCCCATTTAATTGCACTGTGGCCAATTAGGTGGCTTGTCCTTGTTCCTGATTTATTGTTCAGGAACAAAAGCATCCAATAGACAAGTGGATTCCAGACATGTTTCAGAAAACAGATTATTTAATCTTATTCGTGTGTTTTACCTAACTCATTCATAAAATCTGTATCATGCATGCAGAACCTGAAATCTTTTCCAGCAAAAATTGGACTCAAACATGTATATAATAGCATATATAATAGCATATAAATATCAACAATATGTGCATTATTTGATTTCTATGTTACATTATTAATAGGTAGCCATCTTGGCATCTTGGTTTTATTCTTGACTTGATTAATTTTAAATACATTTATCAGGTAGGTTTTCCACTACCTGCCATTGTCCAGTGCTCTGGATTCTGTTTTGTGAATAGTTGTTTCCCATGCATCATTGATGTGACAGTTCATCTTTTGCCTCAGCAATGAGTCTTCTGAATCACATAGAAATACATAGTTAAGTGCATGGTTTTAAATAACATTATGGTGCTACCAAAAGAGCATATTCCCTCGCCCACTTAATGCATATGATTGAATGGAAGGTGATCCCAGAACTTTGTGGGAGCTCAAATAACAAATTCAACATATTGGTAGGTCCTTCATAACTTTACAGTATAAAGAAATATCAGTTATATGATAAGAAACAGGCAAGCATTACTGAGTTACTATGGACAGCACATTGCACAAAACTTGTCACTGCAGTGAACTATTATACTGTTTCAGTGACAATTAATTTCTTTATTGGGAACCATGGTGAGGACCAAAGTGGAAGTCTTCTAGTTGACCATGGTATCCTTCTGGGCTGTCTCTCTTGGATGGGACTCGGAGGCACTGTTTTACAGTGGCTCCAGTCCTTCCTGGAGGGAAGAACTCAGAAGGTGGTGGTGGGTGACTCCTGCTCAATGCCCTGGCCACTGGCCTGTGGCATTCCTCAGGGTTCTGCTTTGTCTCCCATGGTTTTTAACATCTACATGAAACCGCTGGGAGAGGTTGTCCGGAGTTTTGGGGTCTGGTGTCACCAGTATGTGGATGACACCCAACTCTCTCTCTCCTTTCCACCTAATTCCAGGGAAGCTGTCTTGACTCTAAACCAGTGCTTGGCATCAGTAATAGGCTGGATGAGGGCAAACAAACTGAAACTTAATCCAGACAAGACAGAGGTGCTCCTGGTCAGTCAGAAGACAGATGAAGGAATAGGGATACTACCTGTGCTGGATGGGGTTACACTCCCCCTGAAAATTCAGGTCCACAGCTTGGGTGTGTACTCCTAGATTCATCCCTAAGCTTGGATGCCCAGGTCTTGGCGGTAGCCAGGAGTGCATTTGCACAGCTAAAGCTGGTGCACCAGTTGCGCCTATTCCTTGAGATGTTGGATTTGGCTACAGTGACACATCCCATTTGGATTACTGTAATGCGCTCTATGTGGGGCTGCCTTAGAAGATGGTTCGGAAACTTCAGCTGGTGCAAAACTCTGCAGCCAGACTACTGACTGGGACCAGCTACAGGGAGCATATAACACATCTGTTACAAGAACTGCACTGGCTACCAGTCTGTTTCCGGGCCCAATTCAAAGTGCTGGTCATTACCTATAAAGCCCTATACAGCTTGGGTCCAGGCTACCTGAAGGACCGTATCTCTATGCGCCTTCTTGGCGATTAAGAGCAGCAGAGGAGGCCCTCCTCTCGGTCCCATTGCCAGCACAAGCACAGCTGATGGGGACACGGGAGAGGGCCTTCTCTGTGGCAGCTCCCAGGCTATGGAACGCTCTCCCTCGGGAGATCAGGATGGCCCCTTCCCTCTTATCCTTCTGAAAAAAATCTAAAAACCCATCTCTTCAGGCAGGCTTTTAACAATTACAACTGAATGCCTGAACCCCATTTTAGCAGATAATTTTAATCTTTTCCATGTTTCTATGTTTTAATCTTTTAATTTTCTTTTAAATCACATATTGTTTAATTTATCTTTTAATATTTAACTTATTGTGTTTTAATTGTGTGAATTTTAATGCTGTGAGCTGCCTTGGGTCCCTTTGTTGGGAGAAAGGTGGCATACAAATAAAACTAATAAATAATAAATAAATAATCTAGTATCTGCCTTTCCACGCTCCCTGACATATCAAGGAACCATAAAAGAAAGTGCATTAGTGCTACAAAGTGACATAACATAACACTACTGTGATGGCTGCTTGACTCAGCTACATGTTTCTGGCACAAGAATGATAGAAGAGGACAAGTAGGCCAGGTAGTGGGGCTGATCACTGACCAGTAGTGACAAGACTGCTGCACCGAAACAGATGAGTGTGTAAGCTGCATCCCTTGATGGTTCCAGTAGACTCTTCAGTTCCAAGTAGCTAAATCACTTTGAACTGACAGACATAACATTATGTTAGAGTAACTACAATTTTTTTTCTTTGCCATTTGAAAGCAGCAGAAGTTAATTTTGTCTTGGGGCAGGTTTGTCAACAGACTAGGACTCAGGAGATGTGCATTCACATCTGCACTCACCCATGGATACTCACTGGGAGATGGCAATGGTAAACCACTTCCTGAGCATCTCACATCTGTTAGGGTCACTACAAGTCAGAAGTGACTTGACGGCAACAATTAAGGTTTGTTAAAGCTAATAGGCCCTTCGTGGGTTATCATAGTCCATTTGGTAGAGCTATGTGTCAAAAATCTATTAATTACTTATGTCTATATTTTATGCCTTTAATTGAGGGCATGAAAAACAGTTTGTGTGTTGTGTATATGCTGGATAATGGCTATTTTTAGCATATTTGCATTCAAATGTTGTCATACTAGCTAGTAAGACCACCATAAAAGAATCAGACTGTTACCCAGCACTGTAACTGTTACTCAGCAGTAACACCTAAATGAAAATTCTCCAGTAACTGTTTAACATAGACTAACAGTTTGTTCTTCCTACTCTAAATACCTTGTGGGAGGAAACTATAATGAGCAAGCAGGTCTGCAGTTTTAGATATGTGTTATAGAATGTCATCCTTCTAAAACAAATACTTCTTGCTTCTAAGTTGTCTCCAGAGTTTGTTTCTGTAGGAGAAAAAGCTAGAAAATGTTGGACATCTAATGATAACTTTTGGGTAGAGTTTTGCTACAATATAACAGAAGTAGAGTGGTCTGTATAAAAATGACTTCCACAAAACCTATGAATGGTGTAATATCCTCAAAAAATACATTAATTCAATTGCAGATAAATGGTTAAAACCATTCAAGGGCCAAGCTTCAGAGGTGTCTTATGCAGGTGAAAAGAACTGCAGCTTGTGCAGGGCAGCTCTGCTGAATACTCCTGATTCTTCATCATGGCCTTATGTTTCACATTAGTGGGTTCTGTGCCTGTGTGAACACTCGTTACGGTACCTTCCAAAGCTTTAGCCTTGTGTCTTCTTTTCCCTTGCTCTTTCCTCTACCTGCTTTCCCAGTCCCTTTTTGGCAATAATTCTTAGATCAAAAACTTTACTTTCACTTATCTTTTCCCTTTGTCTGCTGTCACATTGCCAAGAAGAAGTTGGTTCCCTTTAACCCCTTCCTTCTTCCTCCCTCCTTTCTTAATGGTTAATGGAAAATTGTTCTATCTGTGACACAAAGATTCTTCAAGTGAATGGCCATGATCAATGTTTATTTTGTTTAGAAGAAACTCATGTAGTAAAAAATTCTACAAATCACAGAGGATTTACAGAATTGACGTTGAAAAATCACCAGTCACGTTTGAAGTCATATTTTGGGGAGAAATCCTTAAAAGCAACAGAGTCCTTAAGTAAACATGTCACAACCAAACAATCAACATAAAAATACAGATTCAGAAAACAATGGATTCTGTGTCTAAAACCATACTGGTTCAAGAACAAACAGTTACAACAAAGAACAGTACAGGTCCTTCAATTTCAAAGCTTTCATTGAAATCAATGAGGAAAAAAATCAGACCTGCAAGATAAAAAATGAAAAAGCATCTCTGGTATCAATTCAAACAAACTAAAGAAATCAAAGAAAAGGGTTAAACCTGGTACACCTCAGGTACAAACAGTGATGTTCTCACTGATAGTGGAGCATGCATCAGAACAACAGGATGAAACCCAAAATGTTGACTCCACTATCCCTACCGAAGCTCCTCAACTCCCTGATCAAGTCCTCTCACCTCCTTCAGAGACAACATCATAAAAGAGAGATGTGAGATTGAGGACAAAATTGAGAACTCATTGAGAACTGTTGCCTTCACCTCCCAAAGAAATATAATGGAGGAGAGATCAGAGATTGAAGTCACAATTTACATCAGTATCACACCAATGGTCTCCACGACACAGAGATTATAGCCATTCCAGATCACCCTTAATTAATTTACAATATTATGTAAATCCATACTTTACACCCTTCTTTTGTTCACCACCTTATTTACATAAATTTATGGGTTGGCCATCTCCAGTATCTTAAAGAGATGGGCCACACTGTAACAAGAGATTGTCATGATACTACAGACATCTGAACAAAGACACTATCATTCAAGAAACCAGTTGAGGTCATGATCTTGTTCAGCTAGTAGACAACATTGTGATACAAAAAAAAAAAAAAAAAAAAAAACAGCTAGGTCCTTATCACCACATTTATCTGTCAGTTCACAATTGATATTGAGGTCCCCTCCAAAGCAACCAAGCAAACCTCCAAATTGATATTGTCCAAAAAGCAGACTGTTGCAATATTGACAATTGTCACAGAAGAAACGTCAAACAATGTTATCTTACTGCTTCCAGATCCAAACTTTTTACTTGCCTCATCATTGACATGTCAAGTTTCAGAGTCAAAATCAGAATTGAACCTGCCAGACCCATGCCTAAATTTTGTTCACCTGCCAAAAGGCCAAGCTGGAAGGCTTCATGGCCTAAGATAGGTTGGGCTTCAGCCTACCTGCCTGTTGGAAGAGGACGTTTTGCCTAGTGCTTGTTGGGACTAATGGCACATCCCTGTTGATAGGATTGACTGAGCTTACCCTGATAGCACCTGAACCCCAGACAGTACTTTGTGGTCACTGTGGACAATTTAGGTTAATGGCTTTTTGAAAGTTGGGTGGAAGTAGGACATCAACCGCTTATTTTAAAAGTAATTTTCCAAGTTCTCTTCACAAGATAACAAGTGCGTTTGTAAGACATATACTTTTAACAGACCAGCCCCAATCATGTTTACTTTTTAAGCAAGTCATATGGGAGTCACTGGCACACTCTTTGACATTTAAAAATCAGTCAGAATGTTTTCCCCACTGACAGATTTTGATAAGGTATCATTGCACCATAGGTAGTAATTTTTTTTTTCTTTCATAAGCAATTGGCTAACATATAGCTAGTTTCTTACTGAAATAAAAGTATTGGAGCAGAGGTCTGTTCCATGAGAACTGAGATCTTTTTTGTTTGATGAAATTAAAATTGATGTAATATGTAATTGCTGTATAAAATCAGAGAAAAGCATTAGGACTATCTGCTTGTTGTTTATAAACATTTGAATTTTTTTGAATTTAGCAATAAAAACTCAAAACTATTAGCTAGAATGTGTAAAAATAGAAGATTAAAAAACACGATTGGGGTAATTAAAGATAGAACAGGCAAGAGGTGTAATATAATGAAAGATAAATTGAAGATTTTTCAAGAATTTTATCAGAAATTATATAAAGGAAACAATGTACTGAAAGAGGATATAGAAAATTATATAAATGAGAATTTAAAAACTAAATTATTGGAATGTGATAAAAGAATATTAGAAGAAGAGATTAAAGAAGAAGAAATTGCTGAAGTCATCAATAAACTGAGAAATGGTAAAACACCAGGCCCTGATGGATTGGGTCCAGAATATTATAAACATCTTAGTTCCATTTTGATACCTAAGCTAAAAATGTTTTATAATAAAATATTGGAAGGAGAGACAATGCCACCTTCTTGGAAACACTCATTAACGATTCTTATTCCAAAACCCAACAAGGATCTAACATCTTATAGACCTATACAGCGGTGCCTCGCTAGACGATTGCCTCGCAGGACGAGGAAATCGCTAGACGATGCCTTTTTGCGATCGCTACTGCGCTTCGCAAAACGATGTTTCCCTATGGCGATTTTCGCTAGACGATGAGGTTTCCCCATAGGAGTGCGCCGACTAGTGGTGAAAAGCTGTCAGTGCAGCTGTCAGTGCATTCCTATGGGGACCCGCACTCGCTAGACGAGGTTTCCCTATGGGAAATTTTCGCTAGACGACTGCATTTTCCCTTGGAACGCATTGAAGCGATTTCAATGCATTCCAATGGGAAAACGTGCTTCGCTAGACGATGTTTTCGCTAGACAGCGATCCTCATGGAACGGATTAACATCGTCTAGCGAGGCACCACTGTATCTCTAATAAATCAAGATGCTAAGATTTTTACTGCTATATTAGCAAATAGATTAAATAGATTTATAGCAAATTATATTAAAGAGGATCAATGTGGCTTTATAAAGGGAAGACAAATGGATAATTTAACTAGGCGAGTTTTGAACATTATATATGAGGTAGAAAAGGAAAAAACAAAGGCAACTGTTTTATCACTAGACATATTTAAGGCCTTTGATTGTGTGGAATGGCCAACATTAAAGCTGCTTATAAAGGGTTGGGGATTTGGTAGAAGATTTATTGGGGTTATAGATCAATTATATTCAGATAATACTTCAGAAGTAATGGTTAATGATGGTTTAACAGAGCGGATTTTTCTAGGCCGAGGTACAAGACAAGGCTGTCCACTTTCACCAATATTGTTTTGTATGATTATAGAACTGTTAGCTAATGCAATAAGAAATGATGAATTAATTAAAGGATTAGGTAAAAATGATACAATTAAGATTAATTTATTTGCTGATGATTCATTATTAACTATTAAAAACCCATTAGAAAGTATGGATAAAATTAAAAATCATTTAGAAAATTTTGGGGAAATAACAGGATTAACTATTAACTGGCAAAAAACACAAATAATGATGTTTAATTACAATAAATATGAACAAGAAACATTTGTAAATAAATATGGTTTTAAAATGTATAATTATATTAAATATTTAGGTATAAATATAGTTAAAGTGACTCAAAAATTAAAGGAGCAAAATTTTAACAAATTAAAAAGTGATATTAAAGATAAATTGCAGGAGTATTCTAAATTGAAACTATCGTGGTTTGGGAGAATAGCTATGATCAAAATGAAAATATTACCAAAAATTACTTTTTTATTCAGGATGCTCCCAATACAATTAGAAGAAGATTTTAAGTATTGGCAGGGATTAATTAATGGATTTTGTAATCAAGGTAAAAAAATCAAGAATAAATAAAAGATACTGGTATAAGGCTCAAAAAAATGGAGGTTTAGGTATTCCTAATATAAAAAATTATTATATAGCGAATCAACTAAGATTTATTGGAGATATTATATATAACAAAGGAAGGTTAATTTGGTGGGATATGGAATCCTCAGAAATAAATGGAAATATTGAAAAATATTTGTTTAATGTAGTAAAAAGAAATATAATAAATCAGGCGAACAACCCTTTTTTAAGAAACATGTTAAATGTCTGGAACAGATATAAAAAGAAGTTATGTTTCTTTACTTCACCACTAAAATTAGTGACCGAAATAGAAAATTTCCCAGCAAACTTGAAGGGTTTAGCTGATTTGTTTAAGGATAAAAAAATTGCCAGATTGAAGGATTGGATGATTAAAATGAGATCAAAGGATCAGATTATAGTTAAACTTCAAACTAATAAACTATCATGATATAATTATATCCAATTAGATAGTTGGACAAATGAATGGTTGAAGACGAATGGCAAATGTAGAGAATGTACTAAGTATGAACAATTTCTATCATCCCATGAAGACATGCAGAAAGATGCTTTGAGGAAGGGAGTAGTAAGTAGAATTTATAACCTAATTTTGGAACAAGAGGAAAAAGAGACTGAAATAGAAGGTTTGAAATCAATTTGAGAACATGATTTAAAGACAGAAATTAAAACAGAGGACTGGACAAAAATTTGGAAGATGAGAGTTTTAAGATTAATGTCGGTAAGAATAAAGGAAAAAAAATTTTACATTAGTTTAAGGTGATACATGACTCCGATGAAATTGAACATAATAAATTCAGACTATTCTAAGGCCTGTTGGAAATGTGATGAAGAAACTGGCACATATTATCATATTTGGTGGGAGTGTAAATTGATTCAGAAATTTTGGAAATTGATTTTTAAGGAAATATGTGATATATTTGGAAAATATATCAAACTTAATTCTAAAATTGCTTTGCTGTCAATTTTTGATAAGATAGAACTTGATTATTGCTCAAAGGAATTTATTTCTAATCTTATGACAAGTGCTAGAATATTAATAGCTTTACAGTGGTACCTCGCAAGACGAATGCCTCGCCCAACGAAAAACTCGCAAAACGAAAGCATTTTGCGATTGCTTCCGTGACTCGCAAGACGGCTTCTTCTATGGCCGTGCTTCACAAGACGGTTTCTTTTTCGCAAGACCGATGCCTCGCAAGACGGAAATAAATCGTTCGTCTTGCGAGGTTTCCCATAGGAATGCATTGCAATGCATTCCTATGGGAAGCCGCTTTTCGCAAGACGAAAATTTCGCAAGACGGCGCTACTCGCGGAATGAATTACTTTCGTCTTGCGAGGCACCACTATATTCTGGAAAGATAAAAATGATATTAAATTAGAAGATTGGTATAATGAAGTATGGGACATTGCGTTAAATGATAAATTGACTACTGAACCTAAGATGAAAAGAGGGGAAATAAGTTTAAATATTTTTATGCTATTTGGGGTAGATTTATTGAATTTGTATTAGTGAAAGGAAAGGGGAAAGCCTCTAAGCAACAATCAATACAATTTTGGAAAGGAGGTTCGTAATAAAAGTATTGCTCCAAAGGGTCCTGTGGGTATGGGGGTGCACTGTGTTTTAGATTGTATTAGTAAGTATTTTGTATTCTTGTATTTGTTTTGGAAATTTAAAAAAATAAAAAATAAAGAAATTAAAATTGATGGCAATATGTAATTGCTGTATAAAATCAGAGAAAAGCATTAGGACTGGCTGCTCGTTGTTTATAAACATTTGATAATGCAATACATATTTCAAGTCTCCATTTAGATTGTATAAAGAAAATTGGATATGAGGTTTTTTGTTTGTTTTTAATACTTAGGGTATTACTACACTCTGTTCCCTGTTTTAATAGCTTCATAGAAATACAATAAAGCTGTAGGCCAGTAAGTATAGGCTATTTTTGCTTTATTTGTCCCACTAAATCAAAAGTGCAGAGTTTTGAGGAAAAACCTTTTATTGAAAACAATCTGTGGTAATGAAAATGTACTAGTCCTTCTGGGCCTAAACAGCTCTGCAGCACTTGAAACCCGATGGCATATTTGCATCTCCAGTTGCTCCCCTCCATTGTATAATAGTCTTCATATGGGGAGCTCCCTGAGCAGCCTGAATGTTTGAATGTTATAACATGGACTGTGACTCTGTAGCTACATGCTTCTAAGTTAGCAGAAGTTTTACTTTCTACCATGTTGTTGGACCACTTGTAACTCCATTCTGCAGGGATGTCAGAGCACAGTAAATAGAAAAATAATAAGAAGAGGTAAAATTTGGTTGTTTGGACATACTTTTTATTTTGTCAAATCTAATAAAGAGCACTATGCCTATCATGTGTATTTCAAAATTGGTTAAGGAATTCTTTTGATAGACATGCACTTTTTAGCAAAATTAAACATATTTTCATAAAAGAAACATTAATTCATTGTGTACACTGTGATGTAATTTCTCATCCCTTCACGCTATTCCACAATAGACCTCCCAAGTACTACTTATTGTAGTGCCACATTGCAGAAGGTATGCCATGAAGGCAGAAGGCCCAACTGGCAGTGGCAGAAAAAAATGTAGCTGAAGTTTTTTAAACACATTCTGCTAAAAGGACTTGCTTGTTTTTAAAAGCCTGTATTCCTTTACTCCTTATTTTGTGAAGAAGGAAACATTTCATGTTTGACAAGCATAAGCAGTGTTTTAAGTCATAGTAGGAACGGGTGACTGGTATACAGAAATTACAAGAAGTTTTGGCAAATACATACATTTTGAAATAATAAGATTTTAAAATAATACATAAAAATTCTGGTTTTTGTGTATTCTTAAATCTTGTTCTTATTATACTTATACTTATTCTAATTATACTTGAGATCTTAAATCTCAAAATTCTTTAGCCTCTTTTTACTCAAGCCAGTGTACTACCTTCACCTGGCAGGACAAATAGTGTAGTCCTGGAACGAGCTGGAATTGTTAGCATGTATACATTACTGAAACAGCGACGTCTGCGTTGGCTTGGTCATGTCATAAGAATGGCTGACGGTCGGATTCCAAAAGATCTCCTGTATGGAGAATTAGTGCAGGGAAAGCGCCCCAGAGGGAGACCACAGCTGCGATACAAGCATATCTACAAGCGGGATCTGAGGGCCTTAGGAATGGACCTCAACAGATGGGAAACCTTGACATCTGAGCATTCAGCCTGGAGACAGATGATGCAGCATGGCCTCTCCCAATTTGAAGAGACACTTGTTCAGCAGGCCGAGGCAAAGGGGCAGTCCTGAAACCAGCAAAATCAGGGAGCTGGACAGGGGACAGATTGTATTTGTCTTCAGTGTGGAAGGGATTGCCACTCTCAAATTGGCCTTCTGAGCCACACTAGACTCTGTTCCAAGACCTCTATTCAGAGCACGTTACCATAGTCTCTTGAGACTGAAGGATGCCTACTACTGTACTACCTTCCATGTATGATAGCTTAGCAATGAGGCAGGGAAAGAAAACTTGTCAAATGGTATTAACATATTAGGGGGGAAAAACATGCAGCACATATGATTTATAAGTATCAATAGCTGTTGCCACAATACATAAACAAAACCATGCATCTTTAAAAGGCAGTAAGAATCTGAGCATTAGATGCTGAGAGTTATACAACAGGGCTAGGTTCTTGCCTTCATGACCTCTTTGTGAGCCTTGTGGAGGCTAGCCATCATTGAAGGACATTGAAGTACTAGAATACTAATACATTTGGTCTGATCCAGCAAGAACAAAATCCAATCTAAGGGTAGCACTATCCTCCTTTCCTCCTAGCAGTCCTCCAGGCACCCCAAGAATCTGCTTCAGAGGTTGGGAAGACCCTTGGGATGTAATTTTTGGCGTCAAAGAAGGTTGCAAAGTGTAGGAGCCAAAAATCCTAGTGTTATGTCTCTTGGATTAGGCAAAAGATCTTTATGGAAATAATTTAATGTAGACTTTCCTCATATATCTTGATCTCTTTTATACTGTATGAAGACTTGCATTCATTGTGGGATTACTTTACAAGAAATTATCACAGGATTGGGGGCAAGTGTATTTAATATGTGATGCTACAATTATTGCTGTATATCATGCATACGTCTCCTGAATGCAATGCTTTCTTTGCTCTGTAATTCCTTTAGCAAACAGGCAAATCAAATGATTTTTGATTTCTATTTTGTTCTCAAGTTGAAAAATATTTCCTCCCCGTTCATCCCCTGTTTTCAGTATAATGTTATCAAACTGAAACATTTAAAAATAGAGAAACATTGAATAGGAATCACTGTTGACATTTTTAGTAAATACATATTTAATGCCATTAATTTTGCTAATTGGATATGTGTACAAATGGGAAATATATACATGTATAACCTTTCTTACAAGTTGAACTTATTTTCACTATCTTTTAAAGTTTTTGAATTATGTATAAAACATTTTCTAGTTAATTCCCCTTAGACAATTCTCTTACCTTCAATAAATTCTGATGTGAAAAACATGAATCATACTAAATGGTACTGCTTGTTTCTATTAATAGCACTCACAGTTTCCATTCTTTTGGATGATCCTCCTGTCTATGAACTTTGAGTATGTAATACTATAAAATTTATTGGTAGAGGTATCCTAGAGCAGCGGTCCCCGACTTTTTTGGGACCGCGGACTGGTTGGGGGGGCAGGCTCCTGTGTGAGCACGACATGGCCCCCGTGAGCACAACACGCCCCCTGTGTGAACGCGACACGCCCCCCGCGAGCGTGACACGCCCCTTGCGTGAGCGTGACACCCCCCTGCATGAGCACGACATGCCCCCTGTGAGCGTGACACGCCCACCGGGGGGACGAAGATCCATCTCCGCGGCCCAGTTCCGGCAATCCCACGGACCGGCACGGGCCACGGACCGGGGGTTGGGGACCCCTGTCCTAGAGCATTGGTTTCCAACGTTGGGTAACCCGGATGTTCTTGGACTGCAATTTCTGAAAGCCATCACTACCAGCTGTGCTGGCTGGGATTTCTGGGAATTGCAATCCAAGAATACTCGGGTTACTCAAGGTTGGGAACCACTGTCCTAGAGGCTAGCTAGTGTTCAATACTTGTTCAGAACAATCATAGAATCTTTAACTGATATCCTTCTGGTATTTTGTATATTCCTGCAGGATCAGATGCAGAACCATGTCGTATCACCACCTATACTTACAATTGTATGTAAATGAATTAATGGCTTGGTGTCATGCACACTGTGATTTATGTACTTAAAATCAAACAGCGGTGTTCCTTTAAGTTTTTCGTTGTGCAAAATTAGTTATAACTGGGCCATCACTGAATAGTGATTAGCAGTTCTTGCTTCAGGTTCTGTACTTTCAACATTTCTTTCGCTGCATGCTGAAGCTACATGACATAACACAAATTAATGAAATGGTGCACATGTGAGTGGAGCTCGGCCAAGTAAAGCAGAAGATATAGTTAAGTCAGAGAGCCAACATAGAAAAGGGAAGTGGAAGGATTCCTGTATTTTGTTGAGAGTTTATTGTTTCTTCTGGGTGGGAGGGACAACCATATCTGGAAATATTTTGAAGCAATTATTTCACTGGGTAAAAAAAGAATATGTGCATTATATGTACATGTACTATAAGGAGATGCAGGAAGGGAGAATGTGTCAGTTGTAAGCAGTACAGGGAAATTCAGAAACAAACATGAAAACATATTACTGAAGAAAATGATGAGGATCTGTCTGAAAATATCTCCTTGGTATTGTAAACAGCTCTACTGAATTTTAAAATGAATTTATTTAGTGATTTGATGTGTACCATTGTTTGAAGAAGTATTAGGGAGCAATGTTCCCTCTAAGGCATGTGGGTGTGTACAGCCGAGCTGGTGTTTCCACCCATTTGCTTCCAGTCGCAGCCAGAATCCTGTGTGCAGAGGGCAGAGCCTCCTCCCAGCACTCCAGAAAATTAGAGGGAATGTTGTTCGGGAGCTTTAAATTTTATTTTAATCAGTGGTTTAAATCAAAGGTTTTTCTGGGTAATTTAAATCAGTGATTTGAAGTGTTTTAATTTGCATCACACCATCCTTGCTTTGAAGAAACTAATGTTCAAAAGTCTGAATATGAACTTCTGAGCTACACAAAACTCTTTCTCAGTGTAGTGTCCCAAGAAAAAAAATGACAAAATAAAAGGTGTTTCATATCCACAATAATTAATGTTAAATATTAAGCGTTAAATATATCCGCAGCGTTAAACATATCAACAATAGTTAATGTTAAATATTAAGTTAAATATCAAGTTAATATTAAGTATTTTGTAATATAAAGAACTGGGATGATTTAATTTGGAAGTGTGGTTACTGGATCACAGGCCTTTCTGAAGAACTATTCTATAATTTAAGTAGCAAAATAGTCCAACAAGTTATAGGTATAAAATATAAATGATACTAGATTGCAAACATTTTTCAATCTCCAGTGACAAATTTGTATTTTCATAAAAATCACAGTTACAGTGATTAAAATTCACTTACTGTTTGTATCTTGTTAAAGGTTGGCAAGGAAAGACTATATAAAGTTATCTTGTCACAGAAAGATTTAGCAGTGAATATACTAAACGTACATCTTCTTAGTGACCATGATAATATCCATCCCCCAATAGAAGAAGAAGAAACTCAATCATGTTTATCTCCTGCTTTTTTCCATTTTACTTGTTGTTGCTATAGTTTAAACACCTTAAAATTACCAACACTTATTTTAAGTATATAAATTTTTATGTTTCTTTTTCCCTCCTGAGGTTCAACATTTGATTCCTCCTCTCTTAGATCTATTTCTAGATGGCCTCCAACAACTTAATTTCACATATTTTATGTTTCCAGATTTTTGCTTTGGCATAAAAATTTACATTCTTGTGGTTGCTGTAGTAGTTAGGAATTGGCATGTTTTCCATGGTAATTGGAATTTTACATGCTGAACTAATAAAGCTGATATCAAATGTGGAAATTTTTACAGGTACATCTACTTTTATAGAAGCATTGGCAACAAATGGAACCAACATACAGACATCAGTAACAGGAGTAACGGCCAGCAAACGAAGATTTATTGATGAAAGGAGGGACCAGCCTTTCGATAAAAGGCTACGATTCAGTGTGAGGCAAACAGAAAGTGCTTATCGGTACAGAGACATTGTTGTCAGGAAACAAGATGGCTTCACACACATTTTATTATCAACAAAATCATCGGAGAACAATTCATTAAATCCAGAGGTTAGAGCCATTCAGTTACTTCTGGGTTTTGGGAAAAGAGTATGGGTGTGGCTATGGTATTATTTACATGCATTACATGTGTGAAAAGCAATTTGAGAGGTTCAAAAACAGAAAAGAGAGATTCTACACTGTGGTAACCAAAACTTCTAGTCTAAATTCGAAGATGGGGAAAACAGCAGTAGGTAAGGAGAAAATCATTGTAGCAGGGAAATTAATATGAACAAATACAATAATGCATACTTAAACTTGGATAGAGTTGGTGTTGAGGATAGAATTTGAATCAAAAGCATTGTGGGAAGAATGCCTTTGGGAAGGATTTGAATAAAGACTTATAGGTGGCACTCATATATTGTCACGGATCAAGCCCTAAACATAGGGGGCAGTGAAGAATAATGAATAGGTTAACAGTTAATAGAAAAAGAAAATGTAGTATGCTTAAACACAAAAGGCAAGGGACCTAATGTTCGTGCAACACAGATGTTGGTTTGAAAGATCAAATTACTTTAAAAAAATTTTTTGTGTCTTTTCATTTTATGTTTTGAATAGTGCTTTTCCATTTCATTGATTTCTAAGCTATCCTGTTTGCTAAGAATTTAGATTTTATGCTTTACTTCGAAGTGAATTTTAAGTTTTCCTAGACTCTAATCTTATATACACTTATCTAGAAGTCAGTCCCATTAAACTCAGTGGAACTCACTTCTGAGTAGATGTGTACAGGTTTATGCTGTTAATGTTCAGAAAGCTTTCTTCATTCATATTTGCAATTTATCTCATTGTTATAGTCTACTTCCTGGTATGAAAAAGGGGAACTTTGAAATGAACTTTGTCCTAAATTTAGATTTTGCTGGCCAGGTTGCCTATGCCACCTGCTGTTCAGAACACAGAAATGCTGTGTGAATATGAAATCTTCAGAAGCAGTATTCTGCATCCTATATTCATGTGCTTAATGTATCTTATTTCCAGGTAATGAAAGAAGTCCAAAGTGCACTGAACACAGCAGCAGCTGATGACAGTAAACTTGTACTCCTTAGTGCAGTTGGCAGTGTGTTCTGCTGTGGACTTGACTTCATTTATTTTATTCGACGCCTGACCGATGATAGAAAAAGGGAAAGTACTAAGATGGCAGATGCTATTAGGTTTGTATAGTTCTTTTTATTAATTGTACTTATTGAAACATGAACTCAAAACCCATATCCTGACTGCAAAAAGTGATGATGATATTGTCTCAGCTTGGCATTCTGTTCATAATGTGAGCATGAATATTTTTACACAGCCAGAAAATTGATATTAAATTACAATATATATCAACATAAATGTGCTACAAGATTCTCCATGTAAAAACTGAGAAACATTATCAATTTTGCAAAACATTCAAATTTTTAAAGCAGAGGTCGTCAACCCCCAGTCCGCGGGCCGGGGCCGGTCTGTGGCCTGAGCCGGACCGGGCCGCGAAGACAGACCTCCCACACGCCCCCGCACGCACTCCCCTCCCCACAGCTGCTTTGCACACGTGCAAGGCGACACCTTCCATCGGGGCAGCAAGAAGATGGTAAGAGGAATGGCTTGCGCCCTGGGGGAGAGGGAAGAGAGGGTCGGGGCCGGGAAGAAGTGCCCGAGCGCCCGCGTGAAGGGGCGGGCGTGCAGGCACCCCGGCGCATGCACGAAGGGGTGGGGGAGTGCTGGTGCGGGCGGGCGCTCCCCCACGGCTTCGCGCATGCACCTGAGCGCCCGCGCGAAGAGGTGGGGGAGCGCTCATGCCAGTGCGGGCGGGCGGGCGCTCCCCCACCGCTTCGCGCATGCACCTGAGAGCGCACGCACATGCACCTGCGGGGGGGCCGCCTTCCTCAGATGCTCAGCTGGTCCGCGTTCGCAAAAAGGTTGGGGACCGCTGTTTTAAAGTATGGATATATCGTATACTTTACAATGTTTTACTATATTCAGGAGAATCTTGGTAAAACACTAAAACTTTCAACTTTCTTAAGTTTCATCTCTTTAGAAAGTAAGATTGCCGATAGGCAAGATGTATAGACTGAGTATTTTAAAACCATAAGCTGCATTACAGTGTGCCTGGATACCTGGATTTCCCTCCCTGCCACCAACAGTCTTGTGATGTTTTTTTAAAAATATAACTTAGTTTTTAAGAGGTTGATTTTCATCAGCCATATTTACATATAACAACAAATGATGACTTGCTGCAAAAACATACTGTACAGTGGTGCCTCGCAAGACGAATGCCTCGCAAGACAAAAAACTCACAAGACGAAAGGGTCTTGAGAGATTTTTGGTGCCTCGCAAGACGGGCCGTCTTGCGATATTTTTCGTCTTGCGAGGCGCGTTTCCCATAGGAATGCATTGAAATTTAATTAATGCGTTCCTATGGGGAAAAAAAGTCAGAACCCCCCAAAAAAGTCAGCAAAAAGTCACTTACCAGGTAGAGTAGACTGAGTCCAGCTCCTCACAGTGCGTTTGTAGCCCCAGAACAGCCGGAAAAAGAGTGCCAAACAGCGAGCAACCAGCAGGGAGCCGGCAGCCATTTTGTGTTAGTCTCCCTCCTGGCCCCCCTCTCCCCGCCTCTCAGCTGATCGGCGCTGGGTCTGAGAGGCTTTTTCCCTGCTAGGCAAGCCTCAGGAAGCCTGTTAGACCCAGCGCCGATCAGCTGAGAGGCGGGGAGAGGGGGGGTAGCTGATCGGCGCTGGGTCTAACAGGCTTCCTGAGGCTTGCCTAGCAGGGAAAAAGCCTCTCAGACCCAGCGCCGATCAGCTGAGAGGCAGGGAGAGGGGGGCCAGGAGGGAGACTAACACAAAATGGCTGCCGGCTCCCTGCTGGTTGCTCGCTGTTTGGCACTCTTTTTCCGGCTGTTCTGGGGCTACAAACGCACTGTGAGGAGCTGGACTCAGTCTACTCTACCTGGTAAGTGACTTTTTGCTGACTTTTTTGGGGGGGTTCTGACTTTTTTTCCCCCATAGGAACGCATTAATTAAATTTCAGTGCATTCCTATGGGAAAACGCGCTTCGCAAGACGAAATTTTCGCTAGACGGCATTAACCGTGGAACGGATTAATTTCGTCTTGCAAGGCACCACTGTATTTAGTCTGGGTTTCATGTGCTCTATATAGAGATGGGAAGGCCTGGAGAAAACCTGGAAAAATTGGGGGGGGGGGGGGGAACAGTTTCTTTTCCTGGTTTTTTCCAAAGCCATTTCTGTAGGTTTTTTGGGAAAAGTTGAAAAAAAATGGAGTGTGGAATATGTTATTTTACAATGATACATAATATGTCTATTATACGGTATTCAAAGTATATAACATGAAGACCTTAATGAAAGACTATGTATTTAAGTTCCCCACCTAACCCCACCCTTTGCTCATCAAGGTGGAAAAATTTAGAACTTTTGTCTTGTAAAAACCATAGTTGATCTACAGGCTTAAGGTATCAAACCACATTCTTTAATCACGACAACTAAATTCAGTATAGACAAAAAAAAAAAACAGCTGCATCACACATATGGGTTTGTCCTGCACACATGCACAGCAAGATCAGAGGTTTTATTTATTTATTACATTTTTCTCCCACCCATCTAGTGACAAAGCACTACTCTGAGTTGCTAACAGAGATAAAAAAGAAATAATCCATCGGCCAGCACATGCACTCATTTTAAAAACTAAGATAAATACATGGGGCTCCTGCCTGAGCCTGAGTTCCTTTTTGTCTGCTACTTTGTCATCATCTTTGATCAACCCAAACCTAGGTTTAGATTGATCAAACCTTTCAGTAACAATGTCTACTTCAACTTTGACTATTCCATCTATCTCTTCCTTCAAATTAATAACTGATCTCTGCTCTGTAGATGGCTTTAGCTTCGACTGCTGGCTATTCAACTCCCAAGTCATCTCCCAATTCTAACATCTTAAATTACAGTGTCAGACTTCCTGTAAGAAAATCACTCAGTGCAGAAAAAAGATCCCACAAACAACTATTACTCTGTCTGCCTTCAACAGAACCTGTTGAAGCCAGCAGTTCACAATAGACAGGCCTTCAGGCCTCATCTTGAGAAAGGACTTGTAGGCTGCAGAGAAAGTAGCTCAGCACTAAATACTTCAGCCACCATTTGTGTGCTCTAGGCCACCCCCCTCAGCTGACCAGTTGAACACCCATTCTCCAGCAATGCAACCTTCCATGTTGATGTCTTATGTATCACTCCTGACTCCAGAGCCAAATAAGAGCACCTCACATCACTCTACCCACAAGCAGACTTAATCCCGCTTACTAACTCATAAGAGGAAGAAGCGTAAGAGAGATAAGCAAGACCCAGCTTTCCTAGCTAGTTGGGTATCTCTGATGGGAACAAACCTACAACCTCAAAATCACCAGGTTCTCCCATTCCATCAGCCATGTATCTCAGCTCTTAGTCCTCCACTTCCTCCAACACCAGGCATGAATTTCCATGAGCCAGAGTATCTTGACATCAAAACTGCTGTGGATGCCCATGCTGTGGTTTCCTGCTCAAAGGGTGAATTAGTAGAATCTTATTGCAAGTTCGATCTCGATTGCCACTGTGTATTTCCATTCACCAATACAACTGCTAGTTCTTCCACTTCACTTTGGGATCAATCACCTATCAATTCCATGTCCTCCCATTCTGCTTGGTGACCATTCTCAGAGTGTTTACCAAGCACAGGGTGGCCGTGTCTTGCACTAGAACTTTTAAGACTGTAATAGTGTTTTACTCTGTTGAGGAAAATCTGGGTCTTTTTCAATTGTGTTAACATATAATAACTCCAGATTCTGAAGTTAATTGCTATGTGCTTGGTTTTTTTTTCCAAAGTATGCAATGGGAAGTCAAGTATAAGAGAAAGTACAACAATTTCTTAAAAATTAAAGACTAGTTTTACTGGATGATGGCATACCTGTGTGCCATAAACACAGTCAACAAGGGTGAGAAATGCTTTCCCTTCCATATATTTTACATCAGCTCCCAGACTCCCCAGTTAGCATCACCCAATGATAAGTAATTATGGATTTGTAGTCTAAAACATAGCCATATCTCCCCATTTCCTGCTTTTAGAGGTAGGCTGTTGAAAGTAAAAGTAACATCATGTTGTTGTGTCAGTTGCTTCTGGCAGTTAGTGTTCATTGCTTTATTTGGAAATAGCTTTTTGGCCAGTGTAGAACAAATAGCAAGCTGTTAGATTGATTTTGACTATTCATGTACTTTGCTTTGTTACTTAACAGTTTTGTAAGGGGTTCTGGTTTTTGATTAATCAGCTTCTGGCTGGAACAATATTGCACAATGTTGCAAGAAAGGAGATCATTGGTAGGAACATATGGTTTTGCCTAACAAGATTTCAGGAAAATGTAGTCAAGTCTTTGTTAATAATAATTATAAATAATTTTGAGATCATATGGCTCAGGTGTTTTGGTATTAAAATATGAATTGTCATTACTTATTTATTTTATTTTAGGAATTTTGTAAATACTTTCATTCAGTTTAAGAAGCCCATCATTGTGGCAGTAAATGGCCCAGCCATTGGACTTGGAGCATCTATATTACCTCTCTGTGATGTGGTTTGGGCTAATGAGAAGGCTTGGTTTCAAACTCCATATACAACATTTGGGCAAAGTCCTGATGGATGTTCATCCCTCACATTCCCAAGGATAATGGGCCTGGCATCTGTGAGTAATCTGTAAAGAATGTTATAGTACCTTTATTTATAATATTTGGTGTTTGGGTGCTCTCTCTTTCCTCTTACATATCTGATATGCTGAAATATAATTCTACCCCCAATGTTTTTGTAAGCGGCTCACCAGCAATCACGGCCCTCCTAATATATACGGGATATCTCAACATGTCTCTCCCAATTAGTAGTTTCATAAACTGATACCCCTAAGGTTGCTTTGTCTGAATTGAGCATGTGTACAACAAACAAAATATTCCATTAGCAAAAGTTGTAGCATTTCAGTTGATCAGTAGTTCTAATATATAAAACCTAAATTCTTCTATTGGATTGTTCCAGAATTTTGTCAGCAACCAACAACTCTTTAGGGTGCAAATATCTCTGGCTCCTGATCACTCATTGTCTGTTGCTAATGATGGCTGCAGTCCAGTGTGCAGTTCGGTGTGTATAAATACCATTGATCCCTGTGGTATTGGAAGTCCCTGTGCCTGTGCTTTGCATTACAGCTGTTGATTTTGACATTGAGTCCTAGAGAGAATAGAAGTATGTTTTAATGGTATCACGGTTGCTCTTTTAGTAAAGCTCTTCTTTATTTAGGGGAGGAGGGGAAGCTTGTGAATCAAAGGCTAGTTTCTAACTTAATAAACTGTTTAAACTACAATTTATTAAACCAGAAATGTTATATTCAAAGAAGGTCAAATATGATGACAAAAATAAAAGTAGTCCCTAATCTTAACCTTATAACCTGTATATCTGTAGATGAAATGGTGCCTGGAGGGTTTCCTTTCATGTTCAAAATGAAATTTCAGGAAGAAATAAATAAATCAGAGAGAAATGCTGGACTTTCTCTATAATGTTTCCCATGTGCAAAGAACATCCCAAATCTTAGAGTTATGCACAGAAATAAGTAGGTGCCTGATGCAATGGGCACCTAAGATGGTATAATACTTGGCATTTAGTAAAAGATTTGTCCTTATTGTATGACTTTGCTATTTCCACCCATGCAAGTTCTCACATAAATGAAATGAATTATTTATGTAAGGCCGTGCTGCTCTTTATTACAAAATTTAAACGGCAAGTACACTCACAGTGATTCCTTACTTTTTGTTTTAGTTCAGTTGGTGTAGCGTATCACCCACATACGGTTTTAAAGTTGAAGTTTTTCATGCTAATATAAAGGTGCATGGACCTTTCTCTGACATAATTCTCTGTGTTGAATTCTCCAGGTTTCTCTATTAGTTCTTTTTTGTGTCTCTTTAATAACAGGAAGCATGAAAATCATGCATATAACATTATTTTATAAATGGCAGAGAAAAATTCTTACCATATATTTATTCAATTCTTTAAAAGGATAACATATTTTGTGAGTGAAACCTTCACATGATAGTTAAAAAGCACATGAAACAGAAGTATTTATATTGCCTGCTTCAAAGACAGAGCTAGTCTAATGCCCAGTGGGACTAAATTCCCGAGTAGAAGCACTGCCAGAGAAAAAGCCCCACCCTGTGTTCTCACCAAATCTCCTAGTGGTGGGATATGTTACAGAGTCTTAGAGGAAGATAATAAACTACAGTCAACTTCATATGGCAGTTGGTTTTTATTCAGATATCCTGGCCCCAATACATTTAGAATGTGAAAGGTTAATATCAATGCTTTGAGTTAGGCTAGTAGTTCTCACCCCTTCACGGATTGCTGCCTTGTCGTGGCGAAGGGGCTTGAGTAAGTCAGAGAAGCTATGGGCTGTGCCGTGCAGGGACACCCAAGACGGACAGGTCATAGTGGAGAGTTCTGACTAAACGCGATCCACCTGGAGCAGGAACTGGCAAGCCACTCCAGTATCTTTGCCAAGAAAACTCCATGAACAGAAACAAAAGGCTAAAAGATATGACACTGGAAGATGAGCCCCTCAGGTCGAAAGGCGTCCAACATGCTATTGAGGAAGAGCAGAGGACAAGTACAAGTAGCTCCAGAGCTAATGAAGTGGTTGGGCCAGAGCCGAAAGGACGCTCAGCTGTGGATGTGCCTGGAAGTGAAAGGAAAGTCCAATGCTGCAAAGAAAAATACTGCATAGGAACCTGGAATGTAAGATCTATGAACTTTGGTAAGCTGGATGTGGTCAAACAGGATATGGCAAGAATAAAAATTGACATCCTGGGCGTCAGTGAACTAAAATGGACGGGAATGGGCAAATTCAATTCAGACGATTATCATATCTACTATTGTGGGCAAGAATCCCGTAGAAGAAATGGAGTAGCCCTCATAGTCAACAAAAGAGTGGGAAAAGCTGTACTGGGATAAAATCTCAAAAATGATAGAATGATTTCAATATGAATCCAAGGCAGACCTTTCAACATCACAGTAATCCAAGTTTATGCACCAACAACCGATGCTGAAGAGGCTGAAATTGACCAATTCTATGAAGAATTATAACACCTTCTAGAACTGACACCAAAGAAAGATGTTCTTGTCATTATAAGGGACTGGAATGCTAAAGTAGGGAGTCAAGAGATAAAAGGAACAACAGGTAAGTTTGGCCTTGGAGTTCAAAACGAAGCAGGGCAAAGGCTAATAGAGTTTTGTCAAGAGAACAAGCTGGTCACCACAAACACTCTTTTCCAACAACACAAGAGGCGACTCTACACATGGACATATCCAGATGGGCAATACCGAAATCAGATTGATTATATTCTCTGCAGCCAAAGATGGAGAAGCTCTATACAGTCAGCAAAAACAAGACCTGGAGCTGATTGTGGCTCTGATCATCAGCTTCTTATAGCAAAATTCAAGCTTAAACTGAAGAAAGTAGGAAAAACCACTGGGCTAGTCAGGTATAATCTAAACCAAATCCCTTATAAATACACAGTGGAAGTAAAGAACAGATTTAAGGAACTCGATTTGGTGGACAGAGTGCCTGAAGAACTATGGACGGAGACTCATAACATTGTACAGGAGGCAGCAACAAAAACCATCCCAAAGAAAAGGAAATGCAAGAAAGCAAAGTGGCTGTCCAACGAGGCCTTACAAATAGCAGAGAAGAGAAGGGAAACAAAATGCAAGGGAGATAGGGAAAGTTACAGAAAATTGAATGCGGACTTCCAAAGAATAGCAAGGAGAGACAAGAGGGCCTTCTTAAACGAACAGTGCAAAGATATAGAGGGAAATAATAGAAAGGGAAAAAACAGATCTGTTCAAGAAAATTGGAGATATTAAAGGAACCTTTTGTGCAAAGATGGACATGATAAAGGACAAAAATGGTAGGGACCTCACAGAAGCAGAAGACATCAAGAAGAGGTGGCAAGAATACACAGAGGAATTATACCAGAAAGATCTGGATGTCCCGGACAACCCAGATAGTGTGGTTGCTGACCTTGAGCCAGACACCCTGGAGAGCGAAGTCAAGTGGGCCTTAGAAAGTATGGCTAACAACAAGGCCAGTGGAGGTGATGGCATTCCAGTGGAACTATTTAAAATCTTAAAAGATGATGCTGTTAAGGTGCTACACTCAATATGCCAGCAAGTTTGGAAAACTCAGCAGTGGCCAGAGGATTGGAAAAGATCAGTCTACATCCCAATCCTGAAGAAGGGCAGTGCCAAAGAATGCTCCAACTACCGTACAATTGCACTCATTTCACATGCTAGCAAGGTTATGCTCAAAATCCTACAAGGTAGGGTTCAGCAGTATGTGGACCGAGAACTCCCAGAAGTACAAGCTGGATTTCGAAGGGGCAGAGGAACTCGAGACCAAATTGCTAACATGCGCTGGATTATGGAGAAAGCCAGAGAGTTCCAGAAAAACATCTACTTCTGCTTCATTGACTACACAAAAGCCTTTGACTGTGTGGACCACAACAAACTATGGCAAGTTCTTAAAGAAATGGGAGTGCCTGACCACCTTATCTATCTCCTGAGAAATCTATATGTGGGACAGGAAGCAACAGTTAGAACTGGATATGGAACAACTGATTGGTTCAAAATTGGGAAAGGAGTACGACAAGGCTGTATATTGTCTCCCTGCTTATTTAACTTATATGCAGAATACATCATGCGAAAGGCAGGACTGGATGAATCCCAAAGCGGAATTAAGATTGCCGGAAGAAATATCAACAACCTCAGATATGCAGATGATACCACTCTGATGGCAGAAAGTGAGGAGGAATTAAAGAACCTCTTAATGAGGGTGAAAGAGGAGAGCTCCAAAAATGGTCTGAAGCTCAACCTCAAAAAAACTAAGATCATGGCCACTGGTCCCATCACCTCCTGGCAAATAGAAGGGGAAGATATGGAGGCAGTGACAGATTTTACTTTCTTGGGCTCCATGATCACTGTAGATGGTGAAAGCAGCCACGAAATTAAAAGACCCCTGCTTCTTGGGAGGAAAACGATGACAAACCTAGACAGCATCTTAAAAAGCAGAGACAGCACCTTGCCGACAAAGGTCCGCATAGTCAAAGCTATGGTTTTTCCAGTAGTGATGTATGGAAGTGAGAGCTGGAGCATAAAGAAGGCTGACTGCTGAAGGATTGATGCTTTTGAATTGTGGTGCTGGAGGAGACTCTTGAGAGTCCCCTGGACTGCAAAGAGAACAAACCTATCCGTTCTGAAGGAAATCAACCCTGAGTGCTCACTAGAAGGACAGATCCTGAAGCTGAGGCTCCAATACTTTGGCCATCTCATGAGAAGAGAAGACTCCCTGGAAAAGACCCTGATGTTGGGAAAGTGTGAAGGCAAGAGGAGAATGGGACGACAGAGGACGTGATGGTTGGACAGTGTCATCAAAGCTACCAACGTGAATTTGACGAAACTCCGGGAGGCAGTGGAAGACAGGAGGGCCTGGCGTGCTCTGGTCCATGGGGTCACGAAGAGTCGGACACGACTTAACAACTAAACAACAACAAAGTAGTTCTCAACCTTTTTCGAGTCACAACTTCCTTTTATAATAGTCAGGTAACCTAAGACCTACTCACACACCCCACATACACACACACTTGCATAAAAAGGCATTTTTGATGGAGTAAAGTCATCCCTTTTCACAAAGTAGAGGCTTCTTTCTCCCTCCAGAGGCCTTGTTTCTCATATATACACATACACACTAACTTTAAAATCCTGCTCTGAAAGATCAAAAAAAAAATTATTTAACCAGGAGTGCAACACATATAAGGTGAACCACAGTCCCCCAGAAAACACTTTGTCACCATGATCCCTAGGCTGGGAAACACTGAGATAGGCACAGAAAAAAGTAGGAATCCAGCAGTTGGTACACATGACTTGTATAATATAGTTTACAAAATACACACTATCAGAAAGCAGTCTGGCTGTGGCATTTTGAACCACTGTAGTTTTCAGACACTATTCAAGGGCAGCCCACTGTAGAGATCAATAGCAGTAATCTAAATGAAAAGTAAGTAAGCAGCCTAGTGCCCTCCTTTTCTTTTAAACTCCGCCTTGTATTCCTCCCAACATGGGCAACGGGGATAGGAATTGTAATGCAGAACGTTTAGCAGGTGCCAGATTGCCTATTCCTCACTAAGGCATGTGCAACTGTGCCAGATCCATTTTTTCTAGGAAGGGACAGAGTTCTACACTAGATAAAAGTGGCAAAGGGACTTGTTGCCAGAGCAGCCAGATGAAACAGTGCTGGATCTAGGAGTTCTTCCAAGCTGATCCTTCAGGGAGAGTACAACCCCATCTGGAAGAGTGGTTCTCTGAATCACAAATTAGACTATCTGCTGATCAGTAGGACAAACTTCAACTTCTTAGCCCACATCCAGTCTGTCATTACATCAAGGAGATAGCTTGGGAGTTCCACAACCTCCTTAGCATTAGTTGGAAAAGAAAGAAAATGACTTTGTATTATTAGCATACTGATGAGATCTAACTCCAGAATCCCAAGTGATCTCTCCCAACAGATCTTAGATCTGAAAGTGCAAAATAGAGCCTTGAGAAGCCCCAGAACCTAGTGGAAGCAAAACAGAGTAATAATCGTCAGCACCCCCTGGGAATAGGGCCAAGCAATAATCCCTAGCCCCACCTCCTAAGAATGTTTAGACAAATAAATAACACTACAACCACTAGAAAACAAGGCATCCAGCAGAACATGTGGTTGATGTTGTCAAATGCTGCTTTGCAGTCTAGCAACATCAAATGAAATGTATTCCTCCTGTTTGATGGGTCATCCAAGGTTCACAAAGGTTTTGGTTTACTAGTTTAGGCTTGAACCCATATTGAGAAGGATTCAGATAATTAGCTATCAAAGGAAGCCAGGTTGAATGACACACTTCCCCTCATCCAAACATTATATATCCATGGAATAAAAACCATATTCCGACATTATTCAAACCTGCACTGTGAATACACTTACAGGGGACCACCTAGCCCTGCCCATATCCATCATCATGTTCTTCACAGGTTGCAACCCTGAGGTTGAAGAGGCATGGTTGCTGTTCGGATGTAAGCTCTATGTGTGATCAAGAACTTGGAAAATATTTGGTTTCTTGCTCATTAGCTTCCATGCTAGTGGAACTGTTCTCTTTAAAAATGGTGCTGTAAGTGTGAAAAACTTAATAGAGGGGATGGGGACTAACCCGTTCTATGCATGTTCATAATGTTGAGTTGAATGGCAACTGAATAGTGCTATGATTGTATTTCTGTACTTAACATAACCCTCCTATCAGTAGCAATTTGTTATCTTCACCCATTTGTAATGCAGGAACTTCAAGCAAGTGAAACCATTAGATACTTATAGTGTAGGTTTTCTCCTGAATGCTAATTTATATGACCTGAAGTAGAGTCGTCCAGTTGTCAATTTCACTGGGACTAGACAACATATCCCCTAAAACAGACCAACGAAAATGAATCAAGTGCTTCAGTAATTGTCCTGGGATTTTGCTTTTCAGTAAGGCTGAGACTACATACCACATGAAAGAACTAGTATGGGATTTCCCACTGTCAAGAAAGAACAATATTGTGATATGAGGTGTTATACAGATAAGTGGCATTTCAAGTTGCTGCAATATGACAGTTTAATTAATCCAGCTTAAATGCCAACACGATAGTTAATGCCTTTGTCTGGACACCTCTTGTTAAACTAATGCTCACTAAAAATTACTCTGCAGGTTGCTACTGATAAATCTTTTATAGGTTTAGCATGACATTTAATTACTGATGGCATTTGAATAAAGCTTATCTCTAATCAGCTAGCATTGCTAAAGCTGGCAGCTTAGTTTCTGTTAATATAGTTTTGTTTGCACACAGCAATGTATGTATTTAGGGTTGGAGTATGTTTAAAAAATATAGTAACATAATAAAATAAAGTCTACTCAAAAGAAAATCTCTGCAATATATTAATGGCATTTTGCTTGAAGCCTCATGTTTTCATAAAACCTTTAACAATGCTTTTATTTTATTTTTTTAAAAAAAGCCTGGATATTTATAAGAATTGTATGGTAGAAATTCTCTTGATTCCATGTCTATATTTAGACTTCTGTAGTGAAAGTGTTCTCACATGAAATCAACTATGGAGTATCTCAAATGAGAAACCAAATAGGGCAGTTAAGTCTATCACTATATTATTTCACCTCTTGTTTTATCAGAGCACTCAGAATAGTGAATGACCACAATAGCCTATTACTGTAGAAGTACGTTCCCATGTACAACCAGTAGACTTCTTCTCTTGCCCAATCTCATAATTATGTGATAAATATCATTTTTATGAGAGTGGTTTTGGAGAACCAGGTGTCAGGGCATGTTTATACAGGCTTACACAGGAGCGGGCTGGAGTGGGCTAAATGGGTGACTTAGGGTAGGGTGTAGGTCCAGTATACCATTCGGTGTGATCACTGCATCCAAATGGCACGTGCACTTCAAATGATCTTATTTGGTCCACCTCACTTATGAAGAAAAAAAACCTCTCTCCTCCTGCTTCTACACTACGAAGTTTTGATTTTTAAAAAATTCTAATATATATATATATATATTGCTTCCTTCCTCTGCCCCTCCAGGGAGGAGCAGAGGAAGTATTTAATTTCCCAATATTGTGAAGTGGCTAAGTTGTCCTTTTAAGCCAGTTAACAATATTGGGGAATTGGAAGCAGAAGAGAAATTTAAAGCTTCAGTCTCTACTTTGGTTCATTTCCACTGATTGCACTTGCTGGAAAAGAACCAAAAGAGAATGATCATACCTGCACCTAAAAAACATTAAATCCTGACAGGGATCCAGAAAGATCCACGTAGGAATGCTCTGGGGATGGGCTGGTTCATCATCTGACTACCATCTAAAAGACTGAACCAGCCAGTCCCCTCTGCAGCCCAAACAGCAGGACAAATGCTCGTCTGAATAGATCCTCAGTGAACTTTTTGTCCAACTTTATTACTATTTTACTTCCATGAGAATGAGAGGGGCATTTCATGTTCTAATGTCTTAGTTCCCATCTTTTCAATAATAAGGATACCAATTGCATGCAAGTCACTTTCTGATATGACTTTAACCCACTCTATTATTAAGCAAGTATTAGTCATGTTGAATATGTTCAATCTGCTGGATTTCCAAGCACCATGTTATGTTCCCTAATTAATCTGAATTTATTATACATATTGTGATAATCTCAGTACATGATAATTTTATCACAGTTTAAATTTTATTTTTTTCAAGTATAAAAAGTATGTGCATCCAAATAAAAATACACTTATAATATTAGCATGTCAGTGTTGCATCTTGTCCAGCAATTAATCTCCCTAGCTTTGAATTCTAAAATAGCCACACCAAGGATTAGGTTGTAATATCAGAGGTCACAGGAAGCCTGAGGTTTAGTTTACTGATTAACTGATTAAAGCCAAAAGGAACTGGAAACATCCACTGGATCCAAATGTGAAGGAGATACAGAGTCTCACAATGTTGTTGTTTTAAAAAAGTTTATTGCAGTTCCAAAACTGCTCAACATGTTCCGGGCCAGTCAGTATCTGGCTTTCTTTAGGGGTAATAATTTTGCAATGTGTAATGCAGATCTCTTTCAGTCTGATTCTCAGCTCCACTAAACTACTGATCCAGACTGAAAGAGATTTGCATTGTGTAATTATTACTCCTGAAGAAGGCCGTGTATTGACTGGGCCAAAATGGCCAGGCAGTTTTTAAAGTGCAGCAACCCACCCTCCCCCTTTCCTGTTTAACAATATCTCGAGACTTTGCCTCTCCTTCACATTCGGACACGAGAAGATTGCCACACTGTGGCTGCTTGGAGTTAATCTCAGTGGTGACTGTATGGCAAGTTGTCTTTGTATAAGCGGGTCTCAGTATCCTGGTCCAAGGTGTTTCTCTGTGGTCCTGAGAACTGCTGTGGTATAGAAGAACCCTTGATCCATGTGATAGACTCCTGAAATCAAGCAAATGGTTTGCTGCTACCGTAAATCACTAGTTACAAGAAAACCCATGACTTTTTTTGTACCAAACATACTTTGTTGCACTCAGGGGAGGCATGCTCATCTTGGAGGAATGGGGAGCAGCAACGAGAGCAGCAACGATTGGTTTCTGCTGATTTCTCTTTCCTCCTGTGTTCTCCTGTGCCCCCTGGAGGGATAAGAAACTCTTTAGAATAGCATGAGAAGTGACACCGAAGGCTGCAAAAGGATTGGAAGCGTGTAAAAATGAATGCCCCCATTTCTCTGGTAGCTTTTGCTGTATTTCATTTCCTTCTGTCATACCAATAAAACATAATTTTTACCAAAGAGAACTCCAGATAATGCTTATGATGAAACTGTTGACAAACATTCCACTTTGCTGGATGATTAACATTCCTCTGAGTAAACCGAGAATGCAACATATACTGCCTTATACAATTCTGACTTACAGTGGCTCTTTCCAGAATTTTTCTAGACAGACAGTAATCAGAAGTGATTTACCATTCCCTTCTTCTGGGGTACTCTGGGGCTCTGCAGTTTTCCCAAGGCTACATAAGCTGGTTCTTCTCTTAGGGAGCACAGTGGGAAACTGAACTCCCAACCTTTGGTTCCACAATTAACTCACTGAGCAATCCATCCAGCTCAGTGTGTTTCCTTTCCTATTTGTTGTCCTATCAGTTTCATTCTCCTTAAACTCAATCACTTTAGAGGAAACTGCTTTTTCTTTAGAATGTTTGCCACATATATACATATGGTTAGCAGCGTGAAATAATAATGTATTTTACTATATTTAATGAGTAATGAATTTTCTAACAAGTTAATCCTCATGCACCCAGTATAAAAATTTCAATTGACTGAATTCTTAGGCATTATTGACCCCAATGAGAATTCCAGTGTGTTGAAGGTTAGGGTGAGCATTTTTGTTATGGATGATTAGTGATAGAGTGTCTTGGATTTCCTGACAACAGTTAGCATTCCAGTGTCCACTCCAAATGGGGCCAACCTACCGTCCATCAGAGGATATTACTCTGCTTCTGTAACTCGTTGTTAGTTGCAGTTATATGCCATGAAGCTGGTTCCAACATAATGACCACCCCAAGGCTTTCTAGGGATAAAATACTCAGAAATGGTTTATCAGTTCTTCCTTCTGGGCGACAGTCTGAAACTATGCAACATGCCCAAGGCCTTATAGATGGCAGGGCACATAACCCCATCAGCCACACAAAATTCTGGATGATCTTGTCTGGGTTCTCTCCTGATTTCTGGCCCCAGGCTCCACAGCCAGGTGCTCCAACCCACTCCATTCTATCAACCCCTATGAATTAATTATCTCCAAAATATCCTGTTATTAAGAGGCCTACTCAGGTCTTGCAAAACTAAAGGCCATGGCTTCGTTTATTAAGTCAATTTATCTCACGTTTGGCCTTCCCCCTTTCTTACTGCCTTCCACTTTTCCTAGCATTGTCTTTTCAACCTGTTCATCTCACAATGTGTGCAAAGTATGATGGCCTCAGTCTGGTTGTTTTAGCTTTTAGTAATAGTTCAGACTTGATTTCATCTAGAATTTATTTACTTGTCTTTCTGGCAGTCAGTGTTATACATACAGGTCTCTTCCAGTACAACAATTCAAATTTTTTCTCAGCTTTCTTCATTGTCCAGCTTTCACATCTGTACATAGTAATCATATGTTGTAGTACCTTCTATTGGGCGGAACAGTTGGGTAGAAAAATAGTATTCCATTGGCATGAAGCAACAGGGTTGTCACAACAGCATTTGTTTTTGTAAATAGCAGGTGTGTAAAACTGGGGAATATTGTTTACACCTGTTCTGATAATCTTGCAGATTGCAGCTTTACATTATAAATCTAGTGTCGATTCTTCAATAGAACATGACTCTGAGGCAATAAAATATGGAGCATAAGGGTTAACAGATGTTTATATAGAGAGAACAAATTTTAATCTGCATTTGTCAACCTAAAAAAAAGTTATGCGAGTAGTTCGTGGCAAGCTTTTTCTTTTTCTTAGTAATTGCTAGTTCATATTCTTATAAAATAACCCAAGCTGCTTATTTGTACTTAGCCTGAGAAACATATACTTTTAATGCTACCAGAAGTTATGTCCTCTTGTTAAATTTTTAACTATCAGTACAGTAGAGAAGGTATTAAAAGTACCATTAGAAGCCTATAGATAGCACTGAACATTTTTGCACTCTGGCCATGCCTTCTATTCATAGTGGCATGATATGCTCTGATATCACAGTGGTCCTGGCCGTTCAAATTTATCAAAGCCTCTGATTGCCATTAGCTTAAATTGGGGGATCTGATATTATGAAGTGACTTACCAGTGCTTGCTTGGAGTTGCTTAGTGTACTAGCTAGGCAAGTTTGAAATAGTGGCTTTGCATTTGAGGTCCCTGAGCAACTGAGAAAGCTAATCCTTTTCATCTATGCCAGTATTCCATACGCTTTCAGGTTATACCTTCCTGGTATAAAAAATGGCATTGGCCTTTGAGCCTTTCAGTGGAAATGGAGACAACAGCCTGTGCATTTGTATGCAGGAATTAGGAGCTTTGATCTGATGCACAAAGAAATTTGGAGCTTGAATGTACACAGCTGAGTGCTTGGCTGCACCTGAAATCAGCAGTAGTCAGCATGGAATGTGTCTAGAAAATATGGCAACACTGGTTTCATTTAAAACAGGTCTTTTAACTAAAACTAAGTCAAGTGGAAATAGTTTCTCTTGGGCAAACTAGACTGCTATAAAGATTAAACGAAGTCAAAAAGAATATGTAGAACAGAGTATCTCATATTTTTTGCATTCCTTTTCAGCAAAACATGTGATCTGCCTATTATAATGTTTTGTTTCAATCCAGTCCCAAAAATCTCCCACCGAGTTGAGTGAGCTCCATGTCAGGATCAAACTCAGTATCTACTGCCAAAAAGAGAACATGTAGTATTGCAATGTTTGTTTATCTCAGTGTGGCACTAATATTTTTATTTACCAGATCTGCTGAGAGGAAGGATTTGTCTAAGAAATTATGTCACTAGCATCCAAGATAAAGAGATATAGAGCTACAGTAATGAAAAGCTATGGAATTTATGGATACAATTAAAATAACCTTGTCAAATTTGCATAAGAGCTGGAGTTCTTTGATCTCTATGTAGCTGAAATCCCCTTGTGTATGTTACACTTGTGGAAAGGTGATGATGTCACCAGCTGAGGAAATTTTTTTATAGTTAATGACGTCCACCTTCTCTCGTGCTACTTGAATGACACAAGAAGGTTCCTTTTTTCATACGGGAGCCATGGCCCTGAAGGAAGAAATCTTTAATTACTGATAATCTTCTGCTGCCAGTGACATCATCACTCTTTTGGACATGTAACTTATGCAAGAGGAATTGGCCAGTATCTTTATTCCCTTCATGTTATTACTGTGATCTGTGATAACAACATTAACAACAACAATGTGCCATCAAGTAAATTCCAAGCTACAGTGACTTTTTCCAGGGTTATCTAGGTATATATTATTCACAAGTGGTTTTTCATTCCCTTCACCTTCTTCTTTTGCAAACCTTCTCCATATCTAGATTTGCAACCTCTCTTTGCACTTATGTCTTGCTACAAGCCTTGATGGGTCAGTCATCCAAAACTAATTTGAATAGGTGAAGGTTGGGATGAAGTGTGTATGTGCTTGTTTTTATTTTCTTTTGATAATAGGGTGGGGAAAAGAATGTTATGATGATCTTTCCGTTTGACAAGTATCAGATTGCTTAATTTATTTATTTTTTACTCCCTTCATTATCTGATGCAAGGATTTTTATTGTGGATTTGGCAATATATGCACACTTTAAAAAATTATGATCAGAGCAAGGCTCCTTGTTCCCTTGATGTTTTGTTTACAGGCAGATTTGCACTCCTGGAAGCCTCCCCCACAGCCCTACCTAAAACTGTTGTTCCTCCTCTCTGTGGTCAGAATTCCAGTGGAATGAGAAGGTTTTGGCAGAAACTTCCATGGTGGCTGCGAAGGCCATGAGAAAAGACCTCCCTTTCTAATGTCACAACTTCTTTTAAGAATCCAGCGAGAGAATTCTGCTTCATCTTGTCATCCGTTGAATGTCGTCCTGGGACCACTGCATTATAGCCTTAATGTGTTTAGTTTTGTTTCATCTCCAGGAAAATAGGGAAACAGATGAAAAGTAAATAGTGTAATCAAGGGAATTGTTCTAACTGATAGAGGCATTTTTAGAACTGCAGGTTTTTTCAGTGTTATTTATGTCTCACTATATTGAAATAACTTTTTGTCTTCCTCAGGCAAATGAAATGTTGTTTAGTGGAAGGAAGCTAACTGCACAAGAAGCGTGTGCAAAGGGACTCGTATCTCAAGTTTTTTGGCCAGGAACATTCACACAAGAAGTGATGGTTCGAATAAAGGAACTTGTCACATGTAATTCAGTTGTAAGTTTCTTTTAGCTTCTTTCATTCAAGGTTGAATCAGCAAGAAAACTGTATGATTGGCAGTCATCATGAGTGGAAGAATTGCTGATGCAGAATTTTTGCTGCTGCTCCTTTGAGGGTTTGGAACCTCTTTCAGCCCAAGAGTGGCATTCAATTTTAAGGATGTTGTTTGGGGCTCAGTCCATTGGTAGGCAGGGCCTGAGACAAAAAGGTAGAATCCAGGATCCCAGCATGTTTTAGTGTAAAGCTCCTACTGCCAAACGTTAAGCCATAAGAGACTCATTTCAGTCTTTTAGAATGGAAAAAATTAATGCAAAACCTGGGAAGCCAACAAGCAGTGGTGTCATACGGAAGGAGACTTGGCCATCTGGAGAAACCAACTGGCACCCCAGGGCCTAATCTTCCTTACCTGTGATATACTCATTACATTGCTCACTCTTCCTTTAAGTATATACCCAACTGCAAGTTAGGAGAGCTTTGCATGGAGAGGGAAGCAAACTGATCCAGTGAATAACATCCTAGCATCTGATAGACATATTTCTAATGCCTACAATTAATAAGCTATCAAAACTGTTCAGGGCCTTTTTTTGTAAATCTGGAAAAAAATGTGTTTGGATATTTAAAAGTAAGACTAATTTCTGTAAATATAAGGACCAGTTGCACTGAGCAAGCTGACTAAAATATTTCTGCTCTAGTTTGAAACAGTAAATGAAAAGGAACATGAGGTCCTTTTCTCTTTTTGTGCTTTTTGAAATGCATTTGATACCTGAACAGAACTTTTAAAGTTATGGGATTCTTTGTTGTGTTTGATTGGACAAAATATACCAAAAAAAACCTTACTCTTGTCACATCAAAGTATATACGTGGTTTCATCCCACACATGGCCATGCTTACATAATAACAATATGCTTTCATGCAATGCAGAGGCTGAATTCCATATCAATTAAAGTCACAGCAGTACAGTAAATGCAATAAAGTTATTTTAACATTACATAATAATTACTGATAATATTTTATGATCTGTATTAATTCCTAAATTATTCATACACCTGGGTCTCAGGATAGATAAGTCATTAAGTATAACAAATAAGTAATCTAAAATCCACTGACAATATTTTAAGTGTTGTTTTGAATATATAAATCATTTTATGGCTATGCTAGTCTTTTTTAGAGTAGTTCCATATTGTTTACTGAAGTCTGTACTGATATCTCAGTGAGACTTCTAGGTGTGGATTGCAGCTTCAACCTGTTTAGATTTAGTGCATAATTAGTCTTAGAAAGAGATGCTTATATAACCAGATATATCACACAGACAGCTGGCACCCTCCACAAACCAACAAAGGCTGGGTGATATAAAGGGCTGCATTCACATTACAGATTTCTTATATGCTCTCCAACCTTAATTATACCTGAGGGATGCACATATTTCTTAACTAAGTTGCTTAGAGCAATTAAATCTCTGTCATGCTTAAACATACACACACAAGTGTAACATTTATTCTTAATTCTAACACTGCATAATAGAGAGTATTGTCTTGCAGAAATGTCTCTTTTGGTGTTAACGTCTTGTCGATCATTGCCCTCTTCACTTACTTAAAATCTATGGTGATGTATTTTACAGCACTGGTGTGGGGGAAAACAGATGCCCTCATACAGTAAACCCTGTTCAATGGTTAATTTCCCTAAATAAGTAGAGGCGGCAAGGAGCTCATGCTGCAGCCTTGCTGTCTCCACTCCCAACCTCCCTGTGGTGCCAGAAAGGTCTGAAAAGGAACTGTAACTACGCCTTATTCAAATGAACATAGCTGCAACTCTCCATACAGTTGAAGATCCAGCTCATGAGAGTACAACCAGAAGCTTGTTAATGAACAGGAGTTTGCAGCTGAGACTTACACTGTTGCCTGATGCAAATGTGAATTGGTAATAGGATTCTGGCCAGCATTCAAAAAACTTTCCACAGCACTACATCAGTGAAATGCTATTTGTCTTGATTGTCTTAAATTTAGTAAAGAAAACTTTTAAATAGACAACGATCATTCTGTATCTGAGATGTTTTTCCTTTAGCCAAATGTAATTGAACTGAAATATTTCGTGGAATACAAAAGTTACATTCAAATGTTTTCAAAGTTTCACATGTAACTTAGTGTTCCTGTGGAAAATGTATCATGTCTTAAAAGGAAGCTGAAGAACATACACATCTCTATTATCATTATAGAGATCTTGTTTTTCTTTTAATGGAGTTAAAAGTATTGATATCCTGATTTTAGCATGCCTGGAGAGCTATGCTCATAAACCATACATGCTTCCTCTGTGCAGTCATCTGAGAAAATTAATTACAACATTGACTTTTGATTAGATTACATTAAATCCTATGGTGTAAATTTATGCTGATAGAAACTGATGTCATTGGCTGGTGCAGGTAAAATGTAATTTAAATTATTTAAAAGCTTCTGACTCCCCCATCCCCTGCTGTAGATTCATAGGCTCTCTAAGGCTTTCTTTTGTTGTGGGGAAACCTTTCAGAGCCTTAGGACAGGAGGGGGAAGTCTTTAATTGCCAAAAATCACAACCAGTTCGCTGGTGGTGGCAATCTGGTGATTAAATGTTGCCCACTCCTGTCCCAAGGCTCCCAAAAGATTCCCTGGAGCAAAAGGGAGCCTTAGAGAGCATCAGAATCTAAAATAGGGTTTTCAGAAGCTTTTAATTAATTTAAATTATCATAAGCTTCCACCAGTATAAAGTTATGCCAACTGGATTTTGGCCATTGTTTCCATTCTGGTTGTTTATTATTTGACTGGAATTGTGCTCATTTATTTATGTTGCATCTCCTCTGCTGTTCATTTCAGTATGAAGTTGCAATTAAAGCTGAACTGGGGACAGAGGTGGAAATATCTAGAGAGAGAGAAAAGTGTAGTAAAGTAATAAGACATTGTGAAGTAAAGGAATAAATCTATTGGTGACATGTTCTGGTCTGTCTTCCTGCATTTTGCTACTGTCATGGTGGATTTACCAATGGAAACTGTGCTGGGGGCCACAAAAATGACTGGGGTGTTCATGTAGTCTGCTTGCCACATGTTGCCCACTCTGGTGTAAAACAATAGAGTAGGGGGCCTTTTAAGCACTTTTCTTCATATACAGATATGTGTATCCACTGACTTCTCCATCCTTATATCTTGTTAAGTATGTCCCTGTATATAGTCTGTCACATGCCTTTCTTCTTCTAAGTGAACGGCTGTTGTTCACTCTTGCAAGTTAAAAGTGCTGCCTTTTAGGATACTGCTGTGGGGAGGGCAGAACCTGCTTGTCCATCTGCAGGATGCAGCTCACGTATGTATTACATCTGCCAAACACAGCTGAGCAAGTGTACTTCTGCGCACATCTTATCTACTCATCTTAATGGTGGTACATGTATAATTTTTTATGGTATCTTGCTTATGTGGTGGTTCTTTCTTTTTTTTTAAATGTAGGTACTTGAAGAATCCAAAGGTTTAGTTCGTAGTATTATGAAGATGGACTTGGAACAAGCTAATGATAAGGAGTGTGAAGTTCTAAAGAAGATTTGGGGTTCTGCTCAAGGAATGGACTCAATGTTAAAATACTTGCAAAGGAAGATAGATGAATTTTGAAGAGATGTGCATTGACACTGGAATTGTACTTACTGGGACATCTAGATTTCATGGATGCCCTAACTGAATTTAAAAATCTAACATAAAACTTGCCCCATGCTCAGAAAGTGTGGGACTAAAACCTGAAAATGTGGTTTTATTGTTAAGGGTTTTTGTTTAAAGAAAAAAAAGTACTGTATGTTAAGCATTGAACAAATTTCCTTTCTCCATATATAGATATAAATATATATATTATATTTCTTTATATACACAAACTAAAAAAAATGTAATGGAGTGCACTACCAAACCTTTGTCTTCTACTTTGTTATCATTGGCTAGTACTGTATCAGAAGAAAGTGGCAGATAAAATGAGGAGTTGCGTTGTTTTCTATGTGGCAGGAAGGCCCTAAAGCAATGAGATATTTTTTCACTAGAGTACAGAACTAAAAACGGGTATTGGCCAGCCCTTACTTTCACTGCCCAAAAAAGTCAGTTAAGAGGAGGCATCGCCTTGAATTCTGAGGAAGGTTAGAAATACCTCAAGTACCGATGTATTCTAAAAATCAATTATTTTTTAAAAGAATAAAACCCTGCAACAAAATGTATTTTCTCTCCCTGCCCCACCCCTCAAAATGAGTGTGCTCAGGATTTATGGATTTATAAAAACACTCAGTCCTACTTGTTTTGGGGAATATGCCCAGTTCTTACCCAGATAGCATGAAGAAGCCAGTCTCTTATGGGGGGGGAGGAGCTTTGTTTTGCAGTATTAGTGAATCACTGAAATACCATATATTCTATGGATATTTTAAATTATACCTTAGTCTTAGTGGGTTTTATAAAAGAAAATAGTTTTTTTTAATTATTTTAACTACATAATTGCTTCTGTTGCTGAGGGTGAGAAAACTATTCTACATACAGGTTTGTTTGTTTTTTTTTTTTTTGTTCTTCTGTTTGCTGATTTAATTAATGAATTACACCAAAAATGTGTACTACGGTCTTTTTTTAGTTTCACGTAGAATATATTTTATTTAATAAGTTAAAATTCTTTTGGCACACTATTAAATATTCCTTTTTTTAAAAAAAAAAACTACCTTAGATGTTTAATGTCTTTTTTTGGGGAGTCAGTGCTTTTTCATTTTAGTTACACACTATGGCCGTGATCCAGAGATCTTTCCATGTAACAACAGGCTGCATTTATTCTGTGGTGTATGAAGATCTCCACCATAAAATCAGGCAGTTATTGCAGTTTGCTAATAGCCTGTTGGAGAATGGGGATTTAGAATCAGAAATACCACCTATTTGTTTGGCAGATTACGCTTCAGGCAGGAGGAGTACCCAGCATACATGGAACACCAGGTGCTGGATGTGAAATGTCTCTCTCCTCAACACACAGTGTTCCCCCCCCCCCCCGAACACAGTGCACTTTTGTGCACATGGGACTGCATCCAGAAAGGCAATTTGCTTATGAAAGCCTATCCTCATGTGCATATTGCCACTTCTGGATCAGGATGGATAATAATGCAATGAGATGTACAAGAGTGCCCTGTGTAAATGGACTTTACATTCCTTTCCGGAGTGTATGTTGATTCCTGGCTCCAGATACTGATTAGTACTTGGGTATCTGTGCTTGCAATCTTACTGAATGTATGAAGAATTGTGGGTGGGTGGGGGAGGGGAAAATCAAACCTTATTTTTGTACAGTTTGGAACTTTATACTTGGAGCCTGACCACCTCATCCTAACGGAGAGATGTACAGTGTGTAAATCTGCTTTTACCTTGGATTGGTACAGTATTTTTGCATCTGTGGGACCTACTTTTTTTTGTTGTTCTCGTAGTTTGAACTATATATAAACTGTACAATCTGTAAAGTTTTTATAGAATAAATATTCAGCTGTGAACTGGTTAAAATAAAACTAATATTTCTTAACATCTCTTAAAAGTGCTGTCATGTGTACTCATCCTTTCGCTCCCCTACACATTTCCCAATTTGTTGTAGTATTGGTGCACACTGCAGGTTTTGCTCAAACAGACTACTTCCTTTTTTTCATTTGCCGGTAGAGCAAATTTTAGAAAGCATATGAAATGTCAGCAGATCAACCCTTCAATCTGTTACACTTCTTAGATGCTGGGATGTAGATACACTGGATTAGCTTTTCCTTTTGGTGTCAAGTGGAAACTGCATTTGCATTGTCTCTTACACCTGGGGAGGGGGGAATACGTACATTATGCTATTCTTTTCCCAGAATATTTCCTTATGGCTATAAGAGCAATTACTATAAGAGCATTTCAGAATGTACACGGTAACTTCCTTTTCCCCCATCAGTCAGTGGCCAGATTGGTCTGGACCCAGTGCTGTCAAACCACTTATCCAGTGATCCATTGCAGAAGTGGTCTGGCATCCTCATAGCATGCAAGTGGAAGCTGAATTTCAGCCATTCCCAGTCATTTGAATGTGCAGTGATTATAGTGGGCCTTTCCATCAAGCTACACCCAAAGAGCATTTCCCTACACCAATGTTAGCCTGGATCTTAGCCAGTGAAGGTGCCAGCTTGTGGTACCTTTTTTTAACAATTGAAGACACACATCCCATTTGTTTACTGATTTTTTTGAAAAATTATTTTACCTTACTGAACCAGTATTATAATAAATCTACAAACTATACCATTTTCTTTTATCAGTGAGTTACACAAGCCATGCTACATCTAATTAGGCCAATCTGTACATTACTTAATGTGAGGGCAGTGTCCTTTTAAAAAAAAGTCAGTTTCCCTTCCACATTTCTTTTATAATCCGTGACTAACCTTACACATACTATTTAGCAGGTGAATATATGGAACGAACATATACAGCAGCATATATGTCCTTGTGCCTCAGTATCTGTGAACTGGCCAAAAAGATGTTGAACAACTTTGACATGTTATCCCCTCATATCCCTTAAATCAGGGGTCCCCAACCCCCGGTGCCGGTACATGGCCATGGCAGGACCAGGCTGTCAAGACAGATCTCCCGACCCCCACGCACACACTCCCCCCATGCACCCCACCCTCACGCACGGGTGCCCCACCCAACCATGAGCGCCCCTCGCCCCTCTGCGCATGTGCGTGAGTGCACCCTGCCCCTCCACGAGCACACTCCGCGCATGCGTACGAGTGCGCAGTGCCCATCTGCGGACCCCACCCCCTCAACCAGTCCACAGTTCTGAAAAGGTTGGGGACCACTGCAAATAACACACACACAAGAGAGGGCTATTTGGCTGTTTCGTGGGTACTTCTGAAGAAATATTTAAACTTGAACAAAACCTTATAGAATAAAAAAGGCAAAACTATAGAGGCCCCTGTGCAGAAGAACAATACATTGTAAAGGAGGCAATGGCCAGAATCTTATTGGTTACTTACATGCACACAAGAGGAATTCAGGAAGTTGCCATCACTAATTGATGTGTTATTTGCATGTCAGTTGAGTGCCCAGCAAAAACCTGGCACTTTGTCAGTTACAGTGGATATAAAAAGTTTACACACCCCTGTTAAAATGTCAAGTGTCTGTGATGTAAAAAAATGAGACAAAGATAAATTAGCCTCACCAACTTGCACAATTCATATTATGTATGCATTAATATCCAATAGGATATGAGCCAGTTTGAGAAATACTAATAGAAATGTGAATTATGTTCTTTCTCTTAAAAATTTGGCAAAAAGAAAAAGGTTTTTGAGATGTTGGATCTTAGTCAATGTTTATAAATTTTTCCCCTTGCATCTATGGACTGGTTTTCTTGTTCTCCTTCCTTCTCTGTGGGTTATAATTCTGTCACTTGGTACTGTAGGACAGCAATGGAGCAACTTCATCTACATGTTGTTGGCAAGAATTCGCACTTGGCCTTTCTGAGGGGCTGCAAGCTGCTACTGCAGCAACAAAAGAACAGGTACTTAAAAAACCACCCAGCATTAACTACATTTTACATACGTTTTCTAAGTATCTCAGAAGTTCTCAGCCAGCAGTTTAAGCAATTATATTTGTAAGCAATAAGTGGTTGGCAGTCCACTCCTCTGTTGCCCAGAGGCATCAAATTCTAGCCAGGAGACAGATGACAGTCAGGATTGACAGCATTCCTTTCCACAAGTGTTTTGTATACTCAGCCTTGTAGGAAGCAATAATGCAAGCTAGTGGATGACATCACTACACAGCACATTGCATATTCAGAGATACTTTGTTAAGCTGTTGGTCGCTCAGTTTCACTTCAGGTTATGAATAGCTTCATAGATCACTGTAGCTGTGGCCTCGATGACATCACTAAGCACCAGTGCCAATTATGAATCACTGAATAATTATCTCACAATCCACTGAGGTGAGATGTCACCCTGCTCCCCATAAACTATTTGAACCCAGGCGTCAAAATTGTGCAACTCTGCCAAGGCGCTGAACCAAATAATTATATGTAGATTAGAGGAGCCAATTGAACTATATAATAGTGGGGAAGGGCATCTCAGATTCTTGAGGCCATGGATTGCAATAACTGATTAGGTGAAGGGTTGATCTTCAAGCACAGGAATGGGTCCTGCTGCTATGCCCTGAATCATCAGGCTTGAAACAACATGTAACCAGGCTTCCAGACTCAGGGCAGACTGTTACACGAGAGGTGTGGGACAGGAATCCTAGGAAATGGGTTGCCTTTCACTAGACGAAGATGCATTTGCCCAGTTGATGAAGGCACAGCTGCAATTTGGAAACCCTTTCCCCCCCCCTTGTGTAACAGAATAAAATCTCACCTCACAATATTTGCCTGTGTTTAAACTTTAGTAGACTATACAATATTTTCCAGGATGGAAACAAAAGCTGATCTTGCTTCTGATTATTGAACTATATGAGACCCGTAGTTTAATTCATGAAAGAAAGTTAAAGAGAGAAAAATCCTCATTTTTGTAATGGGATAATTTACTGAGATTTTTGTTATGATGCTGTCAAATCACTTCTGACTTTCTGTTAATAATCTCCAAAAGGGCTTAACATGACCAGTCACACCCAGTATCTTATGAACTAAATACTGTGGTTTCTTTTACTAAGCCACATTTGCACGTTGTGTTTTCCCTACTTGCCGTGATACATCCTAAATGCAATAGTCTCAGTGTAGTCAATTTTGGCTTCCATGAATAGTTCAGACTTGATTTGACCTAGGACCTAATTATTTGTCTTGCTTTTTCCTATCAACTTTGTTCATTGTCCAACTTTCACATCTGTACATTGGGAATACCACAGTATGGATGATCCTCGTCCTGACCTCCAGCAACACATCCTTAACATTTTCTAGCTTCTTTATAACTACCGTTCTGAATCTTAGTCTTCTTCTGTTATCTTGTATCCAGTCTCTATTTGTAATGTTTTGTTTTAATTTTAGCAGCTGCTAGGTGTTGAAAGAATGCAGTTTAACTATTTTTTATTGAGAAATAAACACAGCTCCAATAATGGAATGGCAAGTCATTTTCCCAGAATGAGCCACTACCTTTATCCTAATAGATTGTTCCATGGAGTTCCAGGTGAACATGGAAGCTTTTTGGTCCATTTTCTGTCTTCTATTGCATAAATATAATAAATCTTTGCTCATTAGCTCTTAATATTTCTTGTGTCTGTGACCCAGACACATTTATATCACCTATTTAAAGACAATTCTTTATACATCTTTCAGTTTTTCGGCCAACTCTTGTCTTGTTACCACAAGTAGAAATGGCAAATTTATGTATAAAAGCTTCATATTTTCACCTGTAAATAGATTAAATAGGGCTAACAATGGATCAAAAAAGATTTGTTGACTCATGATATGCTCTAATTTTATTCCATAACACTGGAATGTTTGGCAATTTGTCTTTTAAGAATTTGGTCAGTCATTTGTTGGCCTTGTGCAGAAGAAATCATAGACCTTATGTAGCCAAGCAGGTTTCTGATTTGCAAATTGCATAATTTTTTCTGGCAATAAAACAATAGATTATATCAAATTGGGATTAATGGGCAAATTGTGGATGTCAAATATTTTTGCCAATTTTTTCCCCAGGTAGAATTATTATTTTTTGGTTTCCTTTAAATTCGAGGGGTTCAGCAGAGTAAAAGCACGTGCTTCTGTTGATGTACATTCTGGTCTCATCAGGATACATTTTCTTTCTCATCATTTATAAACAAAAATACATACTAAAGGTGATAAGCAGTGTGGTATTTAACTATGTCTGGTATATCCAGATTTCCTTTTTTTTAGTTCTTGATATATTAATAATGTAGTGATCCTGGGCTTTTTATTTAGAAAACCAATTTCATCAATCAGCTTTATCTAATTTAATAAAGTGTTTACTGGAAGAATAGTGGGTTTTCAATAGAAGGTTGGTTCTTCTTCATGGTCTCTGTGAATGCACACAAATGGGTTATACTGCGCCTGTGCAGAGGTTCTTGGAAACTTCTAGAGCTTTTGTCGGTATCTAGTGGCTCTGGAGGTGATCCTCGATACATTGTAGTGCCCTTCAGGGAGGACAACTACTCCTGGGACAAGGTTGCTTGGGGTTGGGATGACTGTATCAATGTCAAAATCGCATGACATGGTTGTTTCGACATCAGCTGGTAGCCTTCCTGGATGGGAGTGACCTCTTACGATGCCGGGATGGTACCAGAACTGGAGGCATGGAGCGCCAGTCATCTTCCGAGGACAGGTATGGAAGGGCCTGTGATAGTGCTCAATATCGAGGAGGAGATGGCAATACCGAGGAGGAACCAGAACAGTAGGTATACATATAATGGTGGCGTACAGTATGCTGACAATACCGAGGCTCTGGTTCGTAGTAATGTCCTAGGTCTGGTTCTTGTTCATAGTAGGCTTTGGGCTCGTAGGAAGATCATAAAGATGAACCCTTTTAAGGCGGTGATGATGGTATGGAGGTTCCTGAACCATAGGTGTTCAGGATGAAACACAAGGCCAATGTCCATCCGTATCGCAGGGAGGGTCTGTGTGGTGAGTCTTACACGACCTCTTCTGAGAAGGGTGGTCCCATACCGAGTCTGAGTCCGACACCAAGGTATGGCCATAAATGGAGTCACCTTGAGATCTAGGGCTCGTATCTGCCAAATGCATCATTGCAGTGAACTCAGCCGATGTATTCCCCCAGTCAGGAGATTGACTTGAGTTGAGGGGAAGGCGGAACACCAGACAAGGGGAGAAGAGCATCCTCATGCCCAGACGGCGAATCTAGACATACAATCTCTTGCTGAGGTTTGTCCGGAATCGAATGGGGGCGGATCTGGTTTATCTGCAGGTAGAGAGGCCTGAGGGCATTTGTTCTTGTGGCTTGCAGGTGTTGATGACTTATTTTTCTTTCTAGATGCATCTGGTGGTAAAGGTAAAGGTTCCCCTTGACATTTAGACCAGTCGTGTCCGACTCTAGGGCGCGGTGCTCATCCCCGTTTCCAAGCCATAGAGCCAGCGTTTGTCCGAAGACAGTTTCCATGGTCATGTGGCCAGCGCGACTAGACACGGAACGCCGTTACCTTCCCACCGAGGTGGTACCTATTTATCTACTCACATTTTTACATGCTTTCGAACTGCTAGGTTGGTAGGAGCTGAGACAAGCGACGGGCGCTCACTCCGTTGCATGGATTCAATCTTACGACTGCTGGTCTTCTGATCTTGCAGTACAGAGGCTTCTGCGGTTTAACCCGCAGCGCCACCACGTCCCTTTGGTGGTACCGAAGCCAATTACAACGTCAACATGGTAGATTGGACGGTTGAGGTCGATTTCGAAATAGATGCTGAAGGCTTCGGTTTAAAGGTTGATTTGGACTTCTTGATGGACTAAGTCCATCTTGAGGTTGGAGAACAGTTCTGAGAGGTAGGTAAGGGCTCGGTAACTTGGGTCTGACCCGAATCCATGTTTAAGCGCTGGAGAGGTTGTAAAGATTTCCCCAAAAGGAAAGAGCGTAGTAGTTGCAGCAGAAGCTTAAGGGTTGGTTCTTCTTCGTGGTCTTTGTGAATGCACACTAATGGGTTAATCTGCGCCTGCACAGAGCAGCCTCGGAACATTCTAGAGCTCAAGCACATGGTGCCGGGACCTCCCACATGCTACCCATAACCCTGCCCCAGCACCGAGTGCCTCAGTTCCGTTTCTGCCGCCGCCGCTGCAGCTTCTTGGCTTTGGAGCTCCCTCATTCGTGTCTTAAAAACCAACAACACTTAAACTTACCTTTGGATCTCCCGGTACTTTTGACTTCAGACTGATGACGTTCGTTTTGGATCTGTGAGTTGGATAGAAGCGTAAAACGATGTTATTTTTTCGTTGTTTTATTTCTGGCAGTTTTGTTTATGGCTGCTTCGGACCCTTTCAAACGTTGTACCACCTGCCCGAATAAAATAATGTTATCGGATGGCCATTCCTGGTGCCTATTTTGCCTGGGAGAAGAGCACCAGCCGGCCCTTTGTGCTGCTTGTAAGAACTTTACAAAGCCGGCGTTTAAACTAAGATTGCAGCGCCTTCGTTCCTTCCTGTGGGAAAAGTCTCTTTGCCCTGCTCAAGACTCGGTTATGGACCCACTGCAGGCTCACCCCTCTGAGTCTCCCTCAACAGCCGGCCATTCACCTAAGGTTGCAAAGAAGGCGGCAAAGGCGTCTTCCTTGGGCTCGAGGTCGACTGCCCCGGTGTCGATACTGAAGCTGTCTCCAGCCTTGGGACTGAAGAAGCTGTCTCAAAAGCCATCCTGGCCCGTGGCCAAGGCTTTGCCATCGCCTCCTCTCCGGCTCAATCCCGACGCGACTCGGTATGCCTCAGCATACCGTCGGGAGATGAGGAAATGCCTCCCCGAGGCCGGTGACCACGCCATCACTGCAGCTGTGCCTTTCCCCTGACTGGGTAGACACCTCGGCTGAGGTGCAGCAGTTGGCACAAGCCAGCCCGTGTTCCTTACCAGGCTCGGCGTCAAGTCGGGCGGAGAGATCTCCTCCCGTCTCCATGTTGCCTGAGGCTCCTAGGAAGAGGAAGCAAAAGACCCATCATATGGAGCCCGCGACCGAGCCCGAGGCCTATCAGTATCGACAGTCTCCCCCAGAGGAACACCTTTTCTACTGGAATTTTCAAAAGGCTCGTTGGTATGACTACTGTCATTACTATGAGCCCGAAGGCTTCAAACCTGAGCCTTGTCGATATGCGGCGCCGTATGAACCCGAGTCTTACTACCGATGCTGGCCGGTACCGCACTATTATGGACAGTATTCACCATCACCCTCGCCCTCACCCCCTCGGTATCGAAGGTATGCTGAGGAGGACTACGGGCCCGAACCGCCACCGTGGAGATACGCTAAGCGAGCTGCCCTGGACAATTTTTTGCCTCCTGCTCAGCCGAAGAGACCTCGTCCAGCGCCAGCCTCGGTCCATTGGTCTTGACAGGATTCCACCTCCGCACCTCCAGCTTCACCGGGGTTGCCCCCACCAAGACCTGAAAGGGAAGGCAGAGAAAGTCACTGCCTTCCACCTGATGCATACTGACCAGAGCGGGCTCAAGACATCCTCTCCCCATCCCCAGACCAGGTCCCTGAGGACTTCAATACTGACTCGGATGCCTTAGAGGTTGGCATCGATAAAGACTCTCCACCGAATGTGCCAACTCTGGGCTCGGATGTGGCAGAGAACCACCCACCCCCTCCGTCTGAGGACTACTCCACCTATTCCCACCTGATCCACAGGATTGTGAAGGTGATGGACCTGGCCATAGATCAACCAGTGGCAGAGGAAGTGGATAAGGTCTATGAGAATATCACTCAGGACCAGACCCCACCTCTCCACCTTGCGTTCATCTCTTTGCTCCTGAAGCTCATCAAGGAGTCATGGGATAAGTCTTCCACCTCCCACCAGATACCCAGGAGAGTGGAGAATCTGTACAAGATGCACGGGGACAGTACAGATTTTCTTTCTAAGCATCCCCTACCCAACTCCTTTGTGGTGGATGCTACATAGAACAAGGCCAGGAACCGTTCAGCGTGTACACCCAATAACAAAGAAGGAAGGAAGCTGGACATCCTCGGCCGTCGAGTCTACTCCTTGGCTTCCTTCATTTTGAGGGTAGCAAATTATTCTGTGGCGATGGGGGCATATCATCACCAGTTATGGAACATGGCATTGCCAGCCTTACAGGCTGCCCCAGAAGAGCTCTGGGCTTCGGCCCTCGCATGTCATTGGGAGGCCATGGCACTGGCGAGGCAGGAGAGAATAGCCAACAGGCATGTAGTGGACGCTGCATCTAAAAAGATTGCCACGGTGCTAACCCTGCACTGTCACGCATGGCTGCACTTGGCCGGGATTTCGGAGGATACAAGGTCCAGGATCGAAGACCTGCCCTTTGACGGGGTGGGTCTGTTTGATGACAAGACAGACGAGATCCTGGACAACTTGCTGAAGCTCAGGAAGACGGCCAAATCCTATGCCAGCCAGCAAAACCGCCCACGGAACACCTGGCACCGCCCTTACCCTTACAGGCCTTATCTGGACTGCCAAAGACCACAAGCCTCTGGATTCTCCTCAGGGCCTTTTCGTCAGCAGGCTGGCAGGCAGCGCCCTCACCAACAGGTGCGTCGCCCTGACCATAAACCCAGACAGGGCCTTTAATCCTTCCGGACCACCAGCAACAGTCGGCACTTCCATTCGTTTGGCCCCCTTTCTCCCCACCTGGCAATCCATCACCTCTGACACTTGAGTACTCACAATCATAGCCAAGGGCTACGCCATCGAGTTTAACGCCCCCCTTTCCACGGAGCTGTTCTGGGACACCACCCTCTCTCCCCCGTTGGAAGACGAGGTAACCTCCTTGCTTCAAAAGGATGCCATTGTTTGGGTTCACAATCCAGAAGTCTCACTCAGCTTTTTTTTTCCTGGTACTTCACTATCCTGAAGAAGGACGGAGGTCTGCGTCCCATCTTGGACATTCATTCCTTGAATTCCTGTATCACTCCCCGACATTTCCATATGATCTCCCTTGACGGCACCATCCAAATGTTGAAGCGTGGAGACTGGTTCTCAGTCATAGACCTCAAGGATGCCTATTTCCACATCTGCATCCGACGAGAACATCACCATTATCTAAGATTCTCCATCAAGGGGGTGATTTATGAATTCAAGGCCCTCCCCTTCGGGCTGTCAACTGCCCCACGGGTGTTCACAAAGTGTTTAGCCTGGTGGCGCCGACCCACGCCCAATCCAAGTGAGATATAACCTTCACTTTATCCCTTTTGTCTGCCCTTGGCCTCCAGGTCAACCTGGAAAAGTCTACCCTACAGTCCACTCAGCGGGTATCTTACATCAGGGCTGTACTCAGCTCTGCTTGTGGCTGTGCCTTTCTCCCAGAGGACAGGATAGTGAAGATTCAGCTGATGTTGGCCTCCTTCCTGCCAGGTGCCAGGGTGTCAGCCCACCAAACCCAGCGTCTGCTCAGCCTTATGGCTTCTACCACAGCAGTGGTCCAGCACACCAGACTGAAGATGAGATCCCTACAGGCCTGGTATCTTTCTCTCTTCAATCCCCTGCTCGACCCCCCCATCCAAACTGCTTGTGGTCACCGCCGAACTGGCATCACAACTGACGTGATGGAGCTACCAGCTGAACTTGCTGGTCAGAAGATCCTTCGGCATTCTGGTCCCGAAGGTGCACGTGACCACGGACGCCAGCCCAACGGGCTGGGGGGGCACACTCGGAGGACCTGATGGTCCATGGCCTCTGGTCGGCCGCTGAGGTCCACCTGCACATCAATCACCTGGAGTTGTTGGCGGTCTCCAAGGCCTTTAGGGCATTTGAGTGACTCCTCGTCGGCCAGGTAGTCCAGGTGGCATCGGACAACACCACGGCAGTCTATTACATCAACAAGCAAGATGGCACTCACTCCCTTCCTCTTCTATACCTGGCGGTCCAGCTGTGGGAATGGTGCTATGCCCGCCACGTCTACCCGGTGGCGGTACATGTGGCGTCAGAGGAGAATACCCTAGTGGACCGGCTCAGCAGGCTCCAGTGCTGCAGCCACTAATGGGCTTTGGACGAGGTCTTCTGTTCACTTTGTTGCAGGTGGGGCACCCCACAAGTGGATGTGTTAGCCTCGGTGACCAACAAGAAGTGCGATCGTTATTGCTCGCGAGCAGGGATTGGCCTCCACTCTGAGGGGGACGCGTTCATGTCCAGTTGGTCCTCCGGTCTCCTGTACATGTTCCTGCCCATCCCGCTGATCCAGAAAGCCATCATCAAAGTCCGCCAGGACGCTGTGAACACCATCTTCATTGCCCCATGGTGGCCTCGCCAACCATGGTTCTCCGCTCTGCATCAGGAGGCAGTAGACTATTTCCAGCTCCCGGCAATGCCCCATCTTCTGTCCCTACATCACGGCAAAACGCTTCACCCAGATCTGGACTCCCTCCATTTGACGGCATGGAGGCTACTCCCACCATAACCAATGTCCTAAATCATGCATGGAGGCATTCAACGACACTCACATATGCCTACAAATGGAAGGTCTTTTGCACATTCGCATCCGCACACCACTTACCTGCGCAACCCACCTCACTGGATGCAGTCCTTCAGTTCCTTCTCCATCTCTTCTGGCGTGGCCTTTCTCACTCCACACTCAAGGTTTATATGGCAGCTATAGTGGTACATCAGTCGCCCTCTTCGGAGGCAGCAACTCTCTTCCGCCATCTCACTCTCAAGCAGTTCCTCCGTGGCTTGAAGAACTTGCACGCAGCTTACAAGGCCCCGACTCCACAGTGGTCCCTTCAACTTGTCCTCAGCCGCCTCATGGGTCCTCCGTTTGAACCTCTGGCTACCGCATCTGAGAGACTGCTCACCCTGAAAACCGCTTTCTTTCTTGCCATCACTTCCGCACGTTGAGCAGGAGAGCTGGCTGCTCTAAGAGTGGACCCTCCCTTCCTTCAGTTTCACCCGGATAAGGTGACACTCTATCCAGATCTCTCCTTTGTGCCTAAGGTGGCCACCTATTTTCACTTGAACCAGCTGATAGTTCTACCCACTTTTTTCCCTGAACCGACGTCGCATCTGGAACGGTTCCTACACTCCCTAGACGTCAAGCGGGCCCTGGCCTACTACATCTCTCGCTCTGCATCTTTCCGCACTTCAAATAGGCTATTCATCTCCTTCCAAGGTCACTCGAGGGGGACCCCGGTCACATCCCAGACGATCTCCAGGTGGATAGCTTCGACTATCTGTCTGGCGTATGAGCTAGGCCATGGCGTCCTCCACGGCGTTCCTCAGAGGGGTTGACCTATCAGACATCTGTAGAGCGGCTACGTGGGCCACACCATCTATCTTTGCATCCCACTATTGCTTGGATGTCCGAGCCAAAGCAGAGGCTGCTGTGGGTCGCGCTGTTCTAGCCTCTGTGCTCTCATGATGTCCCTCCACTTGGTAAGTCAGCTTGCTAGTCACCCATTAGTGTGCATTCACAGAGACCACGAAGAAGAAAAAGAGGTTACTTACCTGTAACTCTGGTTCTTCGAGTGGTCATCTGTGAATTCACACTTCCCGCGCTTCCTCCCCGCAGTCCGTCATGTGTGCCTTTTTACATGCTGGGCAGCGGCGGGCTGTTCCACGGAACTGAGGCACTTGGTGCCGGGGCAGAGTTATGGGTAGCGTGTGGGAGGTCCCGGCACCATGTGCTTGAGCTCTAGAATGTTCTGAGGCTGCTCTGCACAGACACAGATTAACCCATTAGTGTGAATTCACAGATGACCACTCGAAGAACCAGAGTTACAGGTGAGTAACCTCTTTTTTTGTTAAGTTTTTGCATGCCTGACACAAATTAGTTTGATGCGCTTCTCCTAAATAGAAGAGGCACTGAGAGTGCCCATTGGATAAAGTTATTTTGTTTGGGCAAGACACACACTGTCTGAAGGGGCCCAAAGAGGCTATAAAAAAACAGCTGAAGAAGGGGAAAGGGGAGGGGGGAATCTCTATTTTAGTCACTTTCCACCCCTTTTTCTCCTTTTCTACTCACTACTTGCAGAGGAAGTCCGATTACGAAAAAAATATAAGAATCTTATTTTATTCAGAAAGTGAACGGAGCTCCGTTGCTGAGATGCTGCTTCAGTGGCAGCAAAAAAGGACCTGAGGCACTCTATGCCACGAGCAGGGCGTGCACGATGGGAGGGAGGTCCTAGCAAACACATGCGACAGCAGACGCCTCAGCAACTGGCCCTGCAAAGGTCAGATGGAACGAAAAGTAAATGTCCTCCCTTACCTTCTGAGGAACCTTTTTGTCGTCCATCAATATTGGCTCGAAAGAACCCCTCCACATCCCTGGAGGACCCTTATCCTTTGGCTTGCCTAGACTCCGATACCAATGCTTCTGATGCGGGAACTATGGGAGACTCCCTGTCCAACATTCCGACACCAGATTCTGATGTGGCAGAAAACCACCCCCTGTCTCCTTTGGAGGACTTTACGTCCTATTCTCAGTTGATTATTCATATCGTTAAAGTCCTCGCTGTCAACCAACCAGCACCCGAGGAGTCGGACAAGTTCTATGAAGATACGTATTAATCAAGACCAGACTCCTCCACTTCGTCTTGCCTTTATTCCTTCTCTGCTCAAACTCATTAAGGAATCATGGAAAAATCTTCCATCCCTCAGATTCCTAGGAAGGTTGAAAATCTTTACAAGACACATGGTACCAGTACCACTTTTCTCTCCAAACATTCATTGATTGTCAATGCCACTCAGAATAGAGACAGAAATTGCTACGCCTCTGTCCCCAATAACTGTGAGGGTAGAAAGTTGGATGTTATTGGTTGCTGCGTCTGTTCCCTTGCCTCCTTCATCCTCAGGGTAGCCAACTATATGGTGGCGATGGGGGCCTACCACCGCCATCTTTGAACTAAAACACTGCCCATTCTCCAGGTGATCCCAGAGGATCTACGCTCACGAGGCCTTTCCTTTCATTAAGAGGCCATGACCCTTGCTCGCCAAGAAAGAATTGCAGCAAGCCATGTGGTAGATGCAGCATTCAAACATATGGCCACGGCTATAGCTCTGTGTCGCCATGCATGGCTCAGATCAGCGGGTATATCAGAGGATGCAAGATCTAGAATCAAGGACATACCCTTCAATGGCCTTGGTCTTTTCGATTAAAAGGATGAAATACTTGACAGCCTACAAAAAATGAGAAAAACTGCAAGGTCATACAATGTTCAACATTACTGTTGGAGGGTGCCACCCTTATACTTACCAACCTTACAGACCTCCATTAGATCATCAACAGCCCCAAGCCTCAAATTCATCTGCCTTCTTCTTTCACCGACAGACTGCAAGTCAACATCCACACCAGTCCGCCCGATGACCTGAGAAGAAGAAAAAATGTCATCTTTGACTCTCCAGTTCCCTGGATCTGCCTATGCCCATCAGAACCATATGCTTACCCTACATGGCTTGCACCTTTTCTACACACATAGGCACACATCACTTCCAACACCTGGGTCCTCACCATCATCGCTGTAGGGTATGCAATTGAATTTGACTACCCTCCTCCCACTGGGCTCTTCAGGAACACTCCCCCTTCTCCTGCCCTGGAAGAGGAGGTATATTTTCTACTACAAATCGATCCAGTCCAAAATGCGGACGTTGCCCTAGGGTTCTATTCCCGCTACTTTGCGGTCCCCCAAAAATATGGCAGACTACGACCCATCTTAGATCTCCATTGCCTCAACTCTTACATTACCCCACGGCGTTTTTGCATGGTGATCCTGGACACTACCATTTAGCTGCTCCAATAAGGTGACTGGTTCACGGTCATAGACCTGAGAGATGTGTACTTTCACATAAATATTCAACCAGATCACTGCAGATACCTCCGATTCGCTCTCTAAGGATCCACATATAAATTCAAAGCCCTCCCCTTCAGTTGTCCATGGCACCAAGAGTCTTTACAAAATGTCTTGCGCTGGTAGCAGCGTACCTCTGCAGCATCACTGTTTCCCCTTATTTAGACTACTGGCTTCTCATATCCCCATCTTGTGGCAAGGTGCTCCAGGATGTCCAGTGACTCCCTTCTGGTGGATCTGGGACTTCAGAGCAACCTCTCCAAGTCAGTCCTCGAACCATCTCAAAGGGTCACATACATACAGTAGGAGCAATACTCCACTCAATTCAGGGCCAGGCATTCCTACCAGAGGAGAGACAAACAAGACAACTCCCTCCTCTGCTTTTTCCAGCCCAAGGCGGTCATTACAGCCCATCTGACCCAGCGTCTGCTATGCCTGATGGCCTCTACCACTGCGGTTATCCAGCATGCCTGCCTAAAAATGCGATCACTCCAGGCGTGGCACCTTTTTTCAGCCACATCATCAATCATCCATCCAAACTACTCTCAGTTAGAAAGGAGCTAGCATCCCAACTTACTTGGTGGGACAACATTCACAACTTCTGCATAGGCAGATCATGCTGAGCCCTCCAATTGTCCATTCAAGTTACCACAGATGCCAGCCCTACAGGCTGCGACGATGCCACCATACATGGCCTATGATCACACTCCATATCTCTCCTTTACCTCACAGTACAGCTGTGGGAATGGTGCTACACCCACCACATCTACCCAGTTGCAGTCTACATTTCTACAGAGGACAATGTTCTGGCAGATCACCTAAGCAGACTCCACACATGCAGCCACAAATGGTCCCTGGAGAACAATGTGTTCCACTTTCTATGTTGCCACTGGGGCACCCCACAAGTAGATGTGTTTGCCTCCCCTGCCAACAAAACATGGATTCTGCCTCTTTGTTCAGACACACCATTCTCAAAAAAATTCTATGTGGGCTACAGACTATTCGCCCCTCATGCAGACCACCTACTCCTCAATGGTTGCTTTAGCTTGTTCTCAACCGACTAGTGCAACCTCCGTTTGAGCCATTAGCAACTGCACCAGAAAGACTTTTGTCTCTGAAAATTATTTTCCTCGTTGCTATCACATCAGCTCATATAGCCAGTGAGCTCGCCACCCTCCATGTTGTTGTTTAGTCGTTAAGTCGTGTCCGACTCTTCGTGACCCCATGGACCAGAGCACTCCAGTCTTCCACTGCCTCCTGGAGTTTGGTCAAATTCATGTTGGTAGCTTTGATGACACTGTCCAACCATCTTGTCCTCTGCCGTCCCCTTCTCCTCTTGCCCTCACACTTTCCCAACATCAGGGTCTTTTCCAGGGAGCCCTCCATGTGGACCCTCCCTTTTTTCAATTCCATTCTAACAAGGTCATTCTAACAACCTTCCAAAGGTTGTATCTGACCTTCATCTAAGGCAACCCATCGTACTTCCTTTGTTCTTCTCCTCACCTGCCAACAACCTGGAGCGTTCATTACGTTATTTAGATGTCCGATGAGCCTTGGCATTCTATATCTCCCACACCACCTCCTTTTGGAAGCTCAAGAGACTCTTCATCAGTTGTCACGGTCCTTCTAAAGGTTCTCCAATTACTTCTCAGACTATCTCCAAATGGATTGTCTCTACCATTCGTTTGGCATATGACCTTGCCCGTGAACCTCTGCCAGGCCCAGTTCTGTTCCACCAGAGCCATGGTGGCATCCATTGTGTTTTTTAGAGGAGTGGACTTAACAGACGTCTGTAAAGTGGCCACCTGGGCTACTAACTCTACAGTTGTTGCCCTGGATGTCCAAGCCAAGACTGATGCCTCATTTGGTCGCGCTGTCCTCGCCTCTGCTCTGCCATGACATCCCACCACCTGGTAAGTCAGCTTGCTAGTCACGCATTTGTGTGCATTCACAGAGACGACAAAGAAGAAATAGAGTTTACTTACGTGTAACTCTGGTTCTTCAAGTGGTCATCTGTGAATTCACATTTCCTGCCCGTTCTCCCCTCTGTCTATCATGTATGCCTAGTGCATGCTGGGCAGTGGCGGACTGTTCTCCAGAAATGAGCCATTCTATGCCATGGGTGAACACGTGCAGAAGCTCTAGAAGTTTCTGAGAACTTCTGCGCAGGCACAGTATAACCCATTTGTGTGAATTCACAGATGACCACTCGAAGAACCAGAGTTACAGGTAAGTAACCTCTCTTTTTGGAAGTGTATTTATTTGGATTGGATTATTCCATTTGGATTGATTATTGAACTGGGGTATAGCAAATATTTAAAAGTTTTGATTTCTTCATTGTCAGCATGAAAATTATGTAATTGTTCCATAGGTTATTATATTCTTAATATTCAACTGTAAGCCTGTTTTTCCACTTTCTTCAAACTTCCTCAACAATTTTAAGCCATTGCTGTTTTCATCAATAATATGGTGTCATCTGCATTTCTTGAATTATGCCACCAATTTTCACTCCCTGTGAGTGGATATAACCTCCCCTCCTGTAATCCTCTCCCCCTTAAAGGAACGCCTATAGACAGTTATTGTGTAAGTGCAACAAAATTTAGTAACTGTTGGGGAAACTTCTCTACTACAACTGCAAATGGCTCTAACTTGGGCATGGGACCCAATGGGACAACATCAGAGTCTTTGGGCAGTGTCCAACTATGTTTATCTAGTCCTAGGTTTCTGGACCATGAGACTCTCAGAGTGCCGTGGAGGGAGTTGACAATGGGCTATGCAGAGCGAGTTGCAACATGGGTTTCTGGCCCATCTCCCTCCAGGATCTCTCCCCCTCTCCTTCTCTGACTTCACTGGTTTTTCAGCTATCAGCCTGCCCTAAAGATCATTCTTGGGGGAAAGACTTTACAATCTGCTTTGAGCTTGGGTGCTATACGCTGGGAGGTCTTCTCCCATTCATGTCAGTGTCACTCTCTCCTTTGTCTCTCCCTCTAAAAGGAAGGTGAAGCCACTCCCCAGCCCATAGGTCCTCTTTCATAATCCACCCTTCGAGTAACTCAGTTTGGATGTCTTTCTCTTCTTCTCCCAGACAAGCTTCTTCCTCCTTGCCTCTTGACCTTCCCCCCATCTCCACTCCTTTAGTTCAGTCCTCAATCTGCTCCTCACTTCCTGCCAAATTCCTTTCTTCCTCTCCCTCTTGTATAGCTTCCTCTTTCCCTAACACCTCCCCTTTTAACTATTGCTTCTTTCCTGAGTTTTCAGGTGTTCCTGGACTGCCAGGGTGTCCTGGAGACTCACCTCCTGTCATCTCTTCACTCTATCCACAAGTGAGCTCAGAAAAAATGGGAGGAATGGCACTCTGGTAGGAAGACTCTCCTCCTTGTCTCCCTCCTCACATTGCCCTTTCCTCTGAATCTAATCCCCATCTTTCCCTATAATGGCCAGAATTCTTTTGGCTATTTTTACCAGCTTAAGTACCATAGTATAAATCACAGTGGCACATTGATGCTAGTTAACCGATCACCATTTGTATTTGTCATAATGTGCCAGTTGCACGACTTGGCACACATCAATAAGTGCACATAGCAAATCATTAACCAGCAGCACTTGACTCCTATGATTTCTGCTGTTGTACCTATGCCTTATTTAAGTTGCCAATAAGATTCAGACCTCTATGTTCTGCATACAAATTGAACAGTTGGGAAGATAAAATTTAACCTAGCCTTACGCCTTTACCTACTGGAAACCATTTTGTTTCACCATAGCCTTTTGTCCAGAATGTAGGTTATATGTCACGGCAATCAAATGTTGTGACACACCAATTTCTTTTGGAATAGTCAACATGTTTTAATGATCCACACAGCTGAAGGCTTCAGTGTATCATATGAAACACAATATGATTTTCTTTTGAAATTCTATGGTATGCTCCTAGACCTGATAAATATTTGCAATATGATCCCTAGTGCCTCTTCCTTTTTGAAATCCATTTTAAACATTTGCCATTTTTTAAACTCTGTATATAGTAAAAGTCTTTATTGTAAAATCTTGAGTGTCGCTTCACTTCCCAAGGAATTTAATGCAATAGTCCTATAGTTACTGCTGTCTTTAGCATCTCCTTTCTTTGAGACTGAATGCATACAGAATGTTTTCAATCTGTTGACTATTGCTTTGTTTTCCATATTTGTTGGCATACTGTTAAGATTTTGATAAATTCAGTCTCTGTAGGTTGAAATAGCACTGTTCCTATCCTGTCTATTCTTAATTTATTTATTCCAATTGCTTTGAGATAATTTTCACTTCACTTTCTAAAATTGCATGTTCTTAATCAAAATAATCTTTGAAATAATCTGTCATTCTTTCATCTTTTTTGTATATTTCTTCAGTATATTGTTTCCATCTTTTTATTTTATTCTGACCAGATAAAATATTTGCTCATTTATCTTTTACTGTCCTAAATCTTGGTTTAAATTTCCCTTTATTTTCTTAATTCTTAGGGAAGAGATGTCTTATTTATTCATTTTCACTGTGGTCTTCTATTGCTCTGCAATAATTATTTTATAGGTTTCATTGTCCCTATGTGCAAGTCACTCAAAAGCTGCATTTAGAGTTCAAATTCTGATCCTGTTTCTGTCATCTTTTTCTTTTGTTTCTCATCTGCCATTAATAATTTTTAAAGTTGCATCAGTTGCTCATCAAAGCTTTTCTTTTCTTCCGGCAATAGGAATAGTCATTTTGCATTCTCTCTTGATTATATTTTTGGCTCAAGTCCATAGTTTTTCTTGTTTGCAGTTGATAGAGCTTAGCAATGCAAACAATTCTTTACAGGATCTCTATTTTTTTCAGCTATGTTACTTAAATTCTTTATTATGTATATAAATTATATTTGGCACTATGATTGTTTTACTTTTCTATACTATTTACTGTCAGCTGTTGGGAGGATTACTGCTAGGCTCAGAGCAAACAAATAAGCTTGAGGTAAGGTGGGTGGTGCTGGAGAGAGATAGTAAGCTCAGAGAGAAGAAAGAAGCTTGAGATGGGGAAGAGAGGTGGGAAATGATGTCATATTTATTTATTTATTGTATTTATATCCCGCCCATCTGATCAATTGACCGCTCTGGGCGGCTAACAACATTAAAGTAAAACAATTTAAATATAACATCAATATATAACATCAATAATCAATTGTTCAAAATGGAGGAAAAAAAAAAACCATAAATCAAATAGTGGCTGGAGGGAAGTCCTGCTTAAACAGCCAAGTTTTCAATTGGCTTTTGAAAATGCCCAGCGAAGGGGCCATACGAATCTCAGGAGGGAGTTTATTCCAAAGGCGAGGAGCCACTGCCGAGAAGGCCCGGTTTCTTGTTTTTTCCTTCCGGGCCTCCCTCGGCGTTAGGCTCCTCAACCTCACCTCCTGGCTAGATCGAGTGATACGGGTAGATTTTGGTGGGAGTAGGCATTCCGCCAGATATCGAGGCCCTAAACCATTTAGGGCTTTGTACGTAAGCATTAATACTTTGAAATCAACGCGGAACCGAATAGTTCCCGCCATGCAGAAAGTCCAAGATCTTTGACCCTGTGGGCTGTGGCTCCATTATAAAACTGGAAGGAAGTTGCTTCTTTTGCCCTTTGGATAATTGTCTTCACCACATCTCAGCAAATGCAACTGTTGTTCAGAACCCACACTGGTATGCTAGTATGCTATATTTATTAATACTGTTTATTTATTTCATTGAAATGGCAACATAATGACTTAAGGGAGCTAAGTTATGAAATATATAACAAGTGCATACTTAAGAGTAGAAGTTGAGTTCCACATGATAGCAAACAGGTTGTGAAATGGAGCGGACGACCCCATCCGGCTTCTGCACCCACACACATCTTTCTCTTGACTCTGCCCTCTACCATGGGAGTGGGTCTCCAGGTACTTGAGTTCTTTCAGGCTATACAGTGAACCTGTGAGGAGGGCTACCAGGACTAGCAGTATGGATCACATACTGAGTGAAGAAAAGCCAGACAACTGCCAGAATCCCTAAGCTAAGATGGGCCAGGCTGTGGTGGTGGTGGGGATTTTGGGTTTTGGCATTCAAAACATTGCTTCACCACTCTAGAGAAAAGGGGAGGTTCCCTCAGCACACAAATCTCATGGTGTGAGAAGAGCAAAATACATTCGTAAAGGGCATTTCTTTAACTGATCTGTGACCCTAGGCATATTTTACTGTGAAATCACATCTGTTCCTATGACATGTGTTTAGGTACAGTATAGGGTACCACTACTCTGCCATCATCAGCATCATAGCATACCTCAAAGAGTCTTAGTGACATGGAAAGACCTCCAGCCCTTCTGACAGAAAAATAGAAGGCTTCTTGAAGGAAAAGAAAATGAAGATCTGTTTCCACACTCCCTATCCCCCCCCCCCCCCAACAGTAGTAATTGCTGGTTTTAAAATTTGCCTGGCAAAAAGCCCAGGAAAGCAGAAACCGCTGTGTCAATTCACTGACAAGCACATTACAATTTTTCAGTTTGGGAGCAAGGAAACTCTTAGAAGAAATCGGCAGTGCATGGGTACTGCTGGAAACAGCTTTGGAAATGAGGACTTCGGGCTGTTTTTTGTTTGTTTGTTTGTTTGTTTTGGAGAATAACAGTTTTCCCCCAAAAAAAGTTTTTTTAATGACTCCACTTTGTGGATATTTATTTAATTGCTGAGCAAAACATCAGTTTGTTTAAAGGAAGACTCTTTCTGCATCAGGATAATATGTCTGCTTCATACAGGGTAGCTCAGCATTTCTGGGAAGCTTAGAGGAACAGCATGAAGGTAACCGCCCTGCTATGTTGGCAATTCCCAGAAGAAATCTGTACATTTTTTATCAACTGTTCTGCTGTTTGCTACCATGTCACACAGAGTGATTTTCAAATCTGAGATACAGGCCATGATTGCTGATAATGCATATGCAAGTGATCAGAGTTGCATGTACACACAGTGACTTCCCCTCTACTATAGGCCAAAGCAAAAACCCTATGTATGTGATGTTCCATGTGCACATCCAAGCCTGCCTATTGACACAGGAGCTGCTGGTCACTGGCTTGACATTTTCTTTAAAGTACGCTTAGAGCCTGTCCAGATGGGTATATAGATTGTTTTGGGATCACTGTTGGCATGGTTTGGTACCAACCAATGTTCCCTCTAATTTTCAGCCCGGCTGGGCAGGGCTCTGCCCCTCATGCATGCAATTCCATCCCTCTGCAACTCTGCCCTCCCCTGTGTAGGGTTTCGTCATGACCGGAACCAAAGGGGCTGAAAACAATAGCTGTTTGTGATTGGGGGAGGAGGAACACTGCGTGAAGGGGACGGAGCTGTGCACATGCAGCTGCACACCTTAGAGGGAACCTTGGTGTAGCGATCACCCTGTTTTGGCTCAGGTAGAAGATTATTGGCATGTACCAATGACAGCTGTTGGGAGGCGGAGCCAGAGAAACTAGAAGGGAGGGGTGAGTCAGAGTCTAGTCAGTTCAGTCAGAGACAGAGAAGAGAGAAACAGTTTGGGGGTTGAGGCAGAGAGTGTGTGTAAGGAGTGATTAGTCAGAGTGTGACCTGTATTAAGATAGAAGAGGTTAAAGTAAAATACTGAAGCTTTGTGTAACTTTAAGAATGTGCTTAAGAACTAGTCCTAAAACAACTTGTAATCAATAAACCTGTTTCTGTTTAAAAGTTCAGTACTGAATGGACCTCAGTCTTTCATAGGAAATATAGGTTGATAAAGAGATCAACTGGTGACAGCGAGGAAAGGGGCGTGTTGGGATACCTTTGTGAGCTCTGGTTTGGTGAAACAAGCAGGGGCCACGGGGTAAATGCCACACTTGGTTCCAACCAAATTGCTTTGTCCACATGTATTTCTACTCAGATCAACCCATCCTGCACCTTTAAGAGCTGTCTCGCACCTTTCTGTTGTTGTTTAGTCGTTAAGTCATGTCCGACTCTTCATGACACTATGGACCAGAGCACGCCAGGCCCTCCTGTCTTCCACTGCCTCCCGGAGTTGGGTCAAATTCATGTTGGTAGCTTCGATGACAATGTCCAGCCATCTCTTCCCCTGTCGTCCCCTTCTCCTCTTGCCTTCACACTTTCCCTACATCAGGGTCTTTCCCAGGGCGTCTTCTCTTCTCATGAGATGGCCAAAGTATTGGAGCCTCAGCTTCAGGATCTGTCCTTCCAGTGAGCACCCAGGGTTGATTTCCTTCAGAATGGATAGGTTTGATCTCCTTGCAGTCCAGGGGACTCTCAAGAGTCTCCTCCAGCACCACAATTCAAAAGCATCAATTCTTCGGCAGTCCAGCTCTCACTTCCATACATCGCTACTGGAAAAACCATAGCTTTGACTATGCGGACCTTTGTCGGCAAGGTGATGTCTCTGCTTTTTAAGATGCTGTCTAGGTTTCTCATCGCTTTCCTCCCAAGAAGCAGGCGTCTTTTGATTTCGTGGCTGCTGTCACCATCTACAGTGATCATGGAGCCCAAGAAAGTAAAATCTGTCACTGCCTCCATATCTTCCCCTTCTATTTGCCAGGAGGTGATGGGACCAGTGGCCATGATCTTAGTTTTTTTGATGTTGAGCTTCAGACCGTTTTTTGCACTCTCCTCTTTCACCCTCATTAAGAGGTTCTTTAATTCCTCCTCACTTTCTGCCATCAGAGTGGTATCATCTGCATATCTGAGGTTGTTGATATTTCTTCTGGCAATCTTAATTCCGGTTTGGGATTCCTCCAGTCCAGCCTTTCGCATGATGTATTCTGCATATAAGTTAAATAAGCAGGGAGACAATATACGGCCTTGTCGTACTCCTTTCCCAATTTTGAACCAATCAGTTGTTCCATAGCCAGTTCTAACTGTTGCTTCCCGTCCCACATATAGATTTCTCAGGAGGTAGATAAGGTGGTCAGGCACTCCCATTTCTTTAAGAACTTGTCATAGTTGGCTGTGGTCCACACAGTCAAAGGCTTTTGCGTAGTCAATGAAGCAGAAGTAGATGTTTTTCTGGAACTCTCTGGCTTTCTCCATAATCCAGCGCATGTTAGCAATTTGGTCTCTAGTTCCTCTGCCCCTTCAAAATCCAGCTTGTACTTCTGGGAGTTCTCGGTCCGCAAACTGCTGAAGCCTGCCTTGGAGGATTTTGAGCATGACCTTGCTAGCGTGTGAAATGAGTGCAATTGTACGGTAGTTGGAGCATTCTTTGGCACTGCCCTTCTTTGGGATTGGGATGTAGACTGATCTTTTCCAATCCTCTGGCCACTGCTGAGTTTTCCAAACTTGCTGGCATATTGAGTGTAGCACCTTAACAGCGTCATCTTTTAAGATTTTAAATAGTTCAACTGGTATGCCATCACCTCCACTGGCCTTGTTGTTAGCCATGCTTTCTAAGGCCCAGTTGACTTCGCTCTCCACACTCAAGACGATGACAACTGAGTTGTCTGTTGCCATCGCCTCCTTACTTGTGAGTAAACTGGGTACACAAGTAAACCATTGATCCAACTTGACCTTTCTCACAGGGGAATAAATGCCTCCAGTGTAAACAGAAAGATCAGTCAAGTAAGAGATCAAATAGAACACACTGAAGATAAGAACCTTTTAAGCTTAAACCAGATAGCTCCAAATTCTCCTGTCTGGACAGGCCCTTACAGAGGAACAGTCGGAGCCCATCATAACCTTAAACTAACCAGCATTTCTGTGCATCACAGAAATGCTGGTGACACAGAAACCGCAATTGTCCAAGGAGGGTGTCCTCCTTTTGACTTAAGAGATGGTGGCAGGCAGGCAAACCCACACTGAACCCCAGCAGAGTATATATGGTGTTTCTACCAGAACAGTTACCTTTTAGTGCTACAAAAAGAGATTCTTCTGGGAGATGTAATACAAAAAGGAAGGCTTTCCAAGCTCTTAATTCCTTTTCCATTTGGCAAGAAACTGGCTGTCCCTGGATGACAGGCTGATTCTCACCATACTCACACATACCCATGAGTTGGAGCTGTCACTGCTAATAGTAACAATTGTCTGTTCCACAGGGAAAGATGGAAAATAGCCTCTGGCTTGGAACTAGTAGTTATGGAAGTTTTGGCCCCTTATAAGCAGCAAAAGTACCAAGACATGGGCTCCACGGCCTTGGCACAGAGTGGGATACTTGCAGTCACCCATGATGGCTGGTGACTTCGGTTTCAGCCTTTTAACCTCCCATGGCTTGTTCTTTGGATTGATGCCCAGCATAAAAGAATACTAGTCCATTTCCTTCCCCCTCCCTGTGACACTCTCCTAAATGGTGCATTACTTGGTTGGAACCTCCCTGCCCCCACTGCAATGTCACTTGTCTATTCTTAGCCTGAAAAATATGGTAAGTTCTCTCTGCACACACATTGGCCTGTATAAAACAGCCTTTGTGTTTGGCCACATGCTCTAACAAATCACTGAAGACAGAAAGGTCTGCAGCATGTCTTGGTGGGGCTATTGAATGAAAATGCCTTTCTTTCCAGTGCCACTGACATGCATCTCAGGGCTTCGGTAATAGGGACGTGATTACCTACTCCTTCTGCCCCAGTTCTCAGTCTGGTTGCAAGACTTTCCTTCCCTCCTTCCCTGCACTGAAATGAGTGCAATTTTTGTGTACCTTGCTTCAAGAGGTCCACAATGTTGATATATTTTTTCCCCTTATGAAGTCTCTCTTTCTCGCTCTCTCTTTTTGGGTGTGTGTGGGATTTTCCACCAATTAAGCATGTCTCTGCACATTTCTTTTCAAATAGATGCATCGTTTGGTGTGCATTTATTTTCTTTCCCAAGAAATGGCCTTGCTAGTCTGTCTCAGCATGTTGGCAAAAGAAAGGGCACGGGGGAGGAAGGGAACCAAAATATTGTAGCACTTTAAAGTAGGGATTGTGCACCAGCACCAAAATTTGGATTCAGAATTTGGAATTGTAAAAAATTGGAATTTCCAGATATCTGGAACTCTGTTACAGTCAATATAAATACTATGCAATCATTATTTTCCCCTTTAAAAAATCCACAAACAGGCAAAACATTTTAAAAAAATTTCCTCTGACATCTTCCCCAGTGATTGTGCCAAACAAAAGGAGTGCCCACCAATAGCCAGCAGTGTCACATACTGAATGTGGTCATCTATTGCCTGAGGTACAGTAGTACCTTGGTTTACGAACGCCTCGGTTAACGTAATTTTCGGTTTACGAACGGAAATCCATTGAAAATAATGCCTCGGTTTACGATTTTTTTTCTGCAGTACAAAGGAAGTTTCCCCAGGATGCATTGTGCCTGGAGATTTATAGTGCTGCCCCCGTTCCTATGGGAAACCGCATTTTGGTTCATGAATTTTTCGCATTACGTAACGTTCTGGAGAATGCATTAAATTCGTAAACCGAGGTACTACTATAATTCACCCACCAATTGTGGCTGCTTACAAAATCTTCTATAGAGGAACTGGGGTTTTAAAGATCATTAACAATGGTAAAAAGCCAGCCTTCTTAGTATAATTAACATTCATGTTATTTCTACCATTGTTATTTTGTGACAAAAGTTCTTATACCATTTGCAGCACAAGCTTCAATGGAACAGATCTGAATATCAATCACCCTCACCCCACTCTTAAAGATCACATTGACTTTCTTACCAACCTACCACGATCTCTGTATTTTGATGTCACACATAAATATTTGCCATGTTCTCTCTCTCTCTTATGTCTGAAGAAGTGGATTTTAGTCACACAAGTTCATATGAAAATATAACAGCCTTTAGGGTCCCGCGTTTTTGTCTTTTTTATTTGTTCTTTTATTTTCATTTTGCCTTTGCCTGTAAATTTTATTTCACTGTGAGATGTTCCCAATCACAGACCCAAACTGTGGCAAAACAACTAAGCCAGTTGGCCCAGCTACTAATTCTATGCTCTCCAAGAAGGTTATACCAGCCTGGCACCTGCAACATACCTGGCACTGTCCTGGAGATCCCACTGGGATGTTTGCAGGCTTCCTTTGTTGCAATTGTATCTCACACCCATCTTCCTCTTCCTGCGTTTGGCTTCTCAAACACTGGCTGCCAGCCACCTTCCAATGACACAGCATATTCATCCTCTTCAGAAGTCTGGAGTGTTCTGGATTAGAATAGAATATAGAATAGAATAGAATAAGACTTTATTGTCATTGCATGTGCAATGAAATCACCGGAGTGCTATCCAGACAGTGCATCACTCATTCAGCTAAAACTCCATGTAAACTCCTTACAAATTCCAACATAATACAACAGCACAAAATACATTCACATGCAACCCTACAATAAATCAGATTAAATCTTAACTGAATTTAGCAAAATTGTCGCTCTTGGATAAAAACTGTTTTTAAATCTATTTGTTTTGTTTTAATAGATCCATATCGTCTTCCTGATGGCAGTAGTTCAAGCAAAGTGTGTCCAGGCTGGGAGGTGTCCTTTATAATATTTTGTGCTTTTTTAAGACAGTGGGACCGGTACAGTTCATCCAAGGTGGGGAGGGGACACCCAATATCTATTAAGCGTTTCAGTACATTTGTTCCAACAATGGCAGAAGACATTTTGATTTCATGCACTGATCTGGACGTACAAGTGGTAGAATCTCATTCCTGTCATTCATGCCTTGACCATCATGTGGGATCTGTAGTTCCAAACTTAATAATCCTAAGTAAGAGACTGCCTGCCTAGTTCCTGCTAATGGTAGTACATCACAAAGGGATGGCAATTCTTCATGAAGGGAGGTGATTTTGTAAAAGTTCTTACATACACAGATCGCTCGGATCCCAGGTTCTAGAGTTTACCCTATCCAAAGACCCACAATCATTGCATTCAGGTCCTGTCCGTTCTTACAATATTTCCCTTTCATAACTGGAAAAACCTTCCTTTTCGTAGACCCCCTGACTGGTAGCATTGTTTTGAACCATTTCTCATTCCCATTACCTCCTTCTAGTTTTCCGGGTTGTATTTGGATGAAGCAGTTGGGTTCAGTCCATTAGTGCAACGTTTTCTGAAAGATCTGTTCAATCCTAAATTGAAACAGTGTAATTCCCTATTCTGCTCTCTAGTTGATTCAGATCTTCTGTTCTGCTCACGGGGTTAGGGAAAAGTGGGTCCTACCTTCCTGACCTCCCGGTGCTGAGTAGTCACCGTTGAGTTTGGCCATTTCTCTCTCTGATTCTAAGCATTTAGTTTTCAAGTCTACGTCTCTGTCACTGCTTCTTTGGTGCTCCTTCTGCAAATAAGGGTGTGATTACATGGGGAAATAGATCACAATTTGGACTACTTGTGGAATAGTCTGATGCAATCTATTTCCTGGCAATCCCATGATGCACAAGGAAATGTGCTGCAGCCAGCCCCAGATCCATGCCCAAACTGGACCTTTTTGGTCCAGCTGAAGGACTTCTATTGTGTGGGGCTGGACTAGAGAAATTCCACAGCAGATGGAGGGGTTGCTTTAAGGGAGACTGCTTCCTTTAAAATGACACTTTCTGGTGTGATAAGGTGCATACTTTTGCATCTGTCTGATTGCACCCTTTAGCCTTTTCTTTTTCATGCAATTCTTAAGTTTTCTCTCTTGTTTGTCAAGGATTTCTCTAAAGATCTTAACTGCATCTAGCTCTGTGCAAGACACTGTTCTTGTTTTGTGTTTCCAGAACTGATGCCTTGATTTTGAAGGAACAAGACTTTGTGCCAGCCAACTCCAAAGAAATATTCCTACACATACAGGCTAAACTCTCCTTCTAATATCTGCCTTTTCTTCAAGAAATTCCAAAGCATGCAGTCAACTTAAGCACCGTGAAGGAGGCTCTTCAGTAAACTGATGATTTCATAAAATTGTGCTTTTAGCTCAGAAACTGAAATAATATTGCAACATGCAATTTCTACTATTGTAAAATGAAGGCGCTTTCCTGCCAGCTCCTAAAGCGACATGCAGTACAGATGAGAACAAACATTCTTATCATCTTTTTTGTATTTTACTAGGTATTTTTCAACCATCTCCAGCTAGCTCCCTAGGTTGGACTCTGCAACACAGCATTTTATATTTCCTCCCATGGCTTGAGTGGGACTCCTGGCAATGTTTCCAGTTTCCCTTTGAGAGCTGATGCTGCAGCTACGGTTGCATTTTCAGTTTGCAACGTTCTGGCTAATAGATTGCCGATCTTGCACTCCAGGGGAAAGATGCACTGTAGGAGGTGGAGCCTGGTCCTGGAATATATTTTCCTTCTCAATTATCATGTACAATTTTTCTTCCCTCCTCAGCTATAAATGCTGGGACCTCCCATTTTCCATTCCTTCTCTACGTCCAGTACTGTCTCCCACACTGCAACGTTCCTTTCTTTTTGTCGCTTGTCTTTTAGGAACAGCCCCCTGTTTATGAACAATGTCTTTAATCTCCCTGCTTCTCCTCCCCAGAGTTCACATAAGTTTGCAATGCAGTTCTGTGGAGATCAAACTGCAACTTTCTGCCCACCTCCAGCCATTTTGTATATGTTGTTCCACTTGAAGCCCCATGTCAGACAGGGTGCCAATTCTTTACCTATTCTCTGGTTATAGTGGGCGTCTTTTCTAAATGAGCACAACACAATCTCCTGAGATTTGAAAGTTTTGAATGCCCTCCCACAAACATCAATGAGCTCCATCCCCAAACACAGCAGAAAATAAAATCCTCAAAAGTCTCTCTAATCCAAACATGTCAGGAACCAAATCGTGAGACAGTTCTGTCTTTCAAAGTCTTTCCCTTGTACAAGGATCCAGGGCTCAAAGAAGGAGCTCCAGAGGCAAAATTACCAAGGCCCTAAAACAAAAGGAATAGACAGCTACAAACACAGATTATCACTACAAGGATTAACCCTTCCACCACCTCCTCCTTAATACATTTGGTGTTTTTTAGACAGAAGTTGGATCACCACCTGTCAGAGATGAGTTAGCTGTGGATTTCCTGCTTTGGCAGGGGGTTGGACTTGATAAAGTTGGGGTTTCCCTTCCAGTGCTACAATCCCACAATTCTTTTATCTAAAGCAAGGTGATCATGACCTAATGTGAGACAGGGAGCGAGAGTGGTAGCTCTCTCGCCAGAGTGCTGTCCCTCCCCCTTACAGTCGAGAAAGAGGTACAGACCTTGCCCACCTCATCTCCTGAGAGAATTGAGTAGCGAGGGACAGACACTCAGGAAATGGAGGGAGAAATATGAAAGTTAACTATCAAAGGAACTGAGGGAAAAACGGCAAGAGTAGAGCGGAAGAAAAGGGTGGAGATAAAGGCGGGGGCAGCAGATATAAAGAGGAGGGAGGAAGAGTTGCGGCCAGGTTGGGAATGGGTCTGGATGGAGGACCCCTGGACTGGCGCATGGGAAAGATTAAGAGTCCCGAAGGAAGAGGTTGACTACAGACGAAGAAGAGAGATTCCCCCAAGACCTTCTTATTGGGGAGAAGCTGAAGCCAGAGAGTGGCGGAGAAAGCTAAGAGAGGAAAAGGAGAGAGTGGAAAGAGAAAGGAGAGAGAGAATAGAATGGAGGGTGAACGAGATGAGGAGGAAGGGATACCGGGGGGGACCCTGGGCGACCCCCACATCGGTCAGACATGCCGGGTGGATGGATGACCGGGACGATGACACCGTTCCCCTGCTGGATGGAGAGGCAGGACAGACGATGAACCCGAATACGTCAATAGACTGGCTGGGTCCGTGAAGGGAACCCGTTCTTAGTTGAAGGATGGAAACCCCTGACTGACCTGTTGTCGGCAGGAGAGAAACGATGGGACAATTTCATTGATACTGGTTATTTGTTAAATACTCCAATAAACCTCACCCCTGTTTCAAAATTACAAAAATCTCCTGATTTATTTGAATGACGGAAGGAGCCTAAAGTTGAACCCTCACACCTAATCCTTGCTGCAAGGGAAGTAGAAAGTCCTTTACTGTCCATCTCTCTCTCATACTAAACTGATGTTTTACAGACTCTTTATAAGGATTTCCTCACCAGCAGCCCTGAACCAAATAGGCGAGACATTAGTAGGAAGAAAGAATAAAAATGCTTCATTTACTTACAATTTAAGAGATCAAACAGCAAACTAAGAACAAACATGACTGCTTACAACAACAGGCCTCAACAGACTCAGTGCTTCCAGCAGACTGACTGACTTCAACAGATGAAACAGAAGGGGGAAAAGAAACAGAGCAGAGAGATGGGGCTCTCTTTGAATTCAAAGGCAGGAAGGAACTATTGATTAGTGCTGGATAGATTGGCAATCACAGCAGCTGAGAAAGGTCCCTCCCAGCCACACCTACTAGAGGCAGCATGCAAGGTTGCAAAAACTCCAACCCATACTGCCTCTGAATAAGAGGCACTGGGAAACATGCATTGGAGTGTGTTACTCCTGTGCACATGCCCTATCTTTGGGCTTCCCATTGGCATCTGGTTAGTCACTACAACAACAGAACATTGGGTGAGACAGGCTTTCAGAAAGACCCAGCATAGCATATTGTGGCTTCTACAACAGCTCTTCAAGGCTTGTGGCTTTGTTTGCTTGTCAACAACAACAACAAAAATGTCAGGGCACATTTTATACCAGCACTATACACTGGAAAATCCACATGGCCTTTCCAGTGAGTGGTAGAGAGTTAAAATCATGAATCATAAAATGTTGGGCTCATCTGCTTTGAAGAGTTACAGCAGCCAACTTTCTCCTTGAAATATGCCATTTTTGCGGGCTTTACTTCATCTCAAAACTACAGATGCCAATGGGCAGGCTTCAGCCAACTCTGTCACATGCCAGAGCCAATATGTGGATAGTGCTTCAGCCTTGCTTTCAGAAGCTTCCTTTGAGTTCAGTTTTCACTTTGGTTGAGTCCTCTTCTTGTCCATAAAAAGCCTTCTTGGCTCTTTTAAATGGACCAGAATTGCATTTCGTCATCTGCGAATAGGATGGATGGATGGAAAACTGGAAAAGGAACAGGGTTGGATTTTGCCACTAAGGGAGAAGGAGAGTGAGAGAGACATAAGCCTTTGGCTAGGGTGCATTACAAATCATTCCAGAAAAGCTAATTACAACAGCAGGTGCCAGATTCAGCGCACAGTTGGCATTGTGTTCAGAAGACATAATTATAAATACAGCACAGCATTTCAGGCCATGATGAGGTTTTCAAGGGTGTGATGTTATGTACCTAATCCATAATTTAAATCCCCTGAAAGGCTTTTAGATTGACATACCACCAGCAACCATCTTTCTCCATTTAAATGCTCAGAACCACTTAAATTTAGAGTGGTTTTAATGGTCCCTTCCAGATCTTCTGTAGTCCAGTAGACCTCCTTTTTTGTGATTTTCCAAAACAAAAAAACAAAAATGAAATGAAAAATAAGCCTGGTGAAACTGGTGAGTTAACCTGTGATCACTTTCAGAGTACTGGGCAATTTAAATCTGTATGAGTCTTTAATTAATGCATGCATATGAGAACTAGCTGGTTTCATTGACTAATTAAATGCTGGCAACTCAAAAGGACCGCTGTGCAAAACTTAACCTGAGAAATTTACACCTTTTCAACAAAAAGCAAGCCATGTCAACATGTTCATAATGAATCCTCTGCGTGTGGGGGTGTGCACGCGCACACACGCACACGCACCGTTCTGTCCTTAAGCTCTGCCTCCATGAAATGTTGTTTAAAGAAAGCATGTTTAAAAGTGCAGCAGAATGATTTGGATTACATTTCTATAAAGTCTAGGGGAAGGTATTAAAAAACATTACTTTGCCAGCATCCTCCTTGGGTCAAGAGAGACAGCAAACAGCTGTAAAGATTAAAATGGAGCAGTTTCCAACTCTACTGCCTTCTGTGGAGCTCTGCCAGAAATGGGATCAGCTCCACCTGTCTATGCTGACTTCCTTGAGTATTTTTCACTGTGACTTATTTTGTACTGTCATCTAGAAAAAGGCAGATTTGTATGCATCCATAGGAAGCAGTTCAGTTCAAATGTAACAGTGGGGACATAAAAATATTTATCTGTTCAGGGACCCATTCAAGAAAGATTTAATTTGGATCACAATGCTAATGTCCATGTGGATTTTGTTAGCATGCCAAGGGTCCACTGTGATATGCTTTTTCCAATGATATGCTAACAATGCATACATAAGAATAGCAACCTGGTTAGTTTTTGTTTACATGCCTGCTCAGATATTTCAGTTGGCCTCAGATGGATATACTGCTCTGTCACTGGAGATTTTCCATCTAATTCAACTGCAGAGGTTGCTGAAGGTGAGAGAGATCATGACTTCTATGTTTGTTCTGTAAGAATTTTATGACTTCTGATCCTCTAAGATCAGAACTTGAGCTCCACTTAATGGACACTCTACACATCCTATTTTCTCATAGCAAATAGGGAGAGGATGCCTCAAGAACACATACCCTCTTTATATAAAGAACTAACAGATGTGCCTATAACTGCATGGAGTCTATAGGCAGGAAACTGACAAGAGGTGCAGCTTTGCAATTAAAAGCAGAATTGCCTTTAGCAGTAAATAATGTATGATTATTCTCTGACGTTTTACAGTTCAGCACATTCCCTGGCCTTCTGTACAGCATTTTAAGGGGATTAGAGGAGCTCCTGGGGAGAGGAGAGGAAGTGTACTTATGTCACAACCTAATGTATAGATCTAGACCCAATGCAGTTTGCAATACTACCTCTTTTCTCAATTTAAATGCACAACTGTAGTAGTCTGCTGCAGCAAAGAGAATAAATATTTTAAATAAATAAGAATAAATAAGATGGGAAGCAGTGTAATCAAGATCAGAGTCAACTAAAATTACATACACATGTATTTTGTGTGATTGTTTATATTAATGTTGATAGTACTATAACAGTGGTTCTTAACCTTTTCTTTACCATGGACCTTCTTTTAAATATCTTGTTGCCACAGACCACCAAGACTTAACTCAAGATTTAAAACCCTAAAGTGCATCAAATGTTTATTTAAAGTTTCTCATTAAGGGTCTCATGACAGATATTCCTTTCTATAATGGCAACACTTTTTAAGATGACTTGAGGAAGCTTCATTTTGATTTGAACAGGATTTACACTCATCAACAGCATCAGTTCTTTTATGTTTCAAATTCAGCCAGTGAGCCATTCTGAGGCTCAGACCAAATGTATAGTTACAAAATTCACTGTAATAATATGGAAAAGTCACTTTAGCTGACAATAACCAAATGGTTTTATTAGCAGAAATCGAAGAAACATGATCATGAAATCCGTCCAAACACTCACTCACACAGACACTGACTGGCTCCAACTCTCAATTCCCATGGCTTCTGACCGTTTGCGCCGTAGCAAGAAATATCATGCGCTGTCTCTCAGCCACTCAGTGTCATTCACTTGCATGTTCTCACCGTGTGCGGATATATCAAACAGTTACTTGCTATCAAACAATTATTTTCATAACCAATTTTTTACTTTTGTTTGTTTTTAGTGGAGGCGATAGGTTAGAAAAGCCTAGTTTTACACAAACAACCAAGGAAAATTAAGATTTTGTTCTCTGTTTCCTTTTCTTTGTTTGTTTCTTAATTGCAAAAAAATCATAATATTTCTTCAAGCCTTCGTGAACCCCTGTGAGGACACTGTGGCCTGCTGGGGCTCCGTGGACCACAGGTTAAGAATTTATGTACTATAATATTCAAGCTAGTATTGATAAGCTTTAAAACCTTTGGACTCTATACATGGACTGTCTCCAAACCTGGAAAAGGAACGCAACTTACAGAGACACTTGGAAGTAGAAAAGCAACCTTACCATGACTCAATGAGGTTGAACAGCTGCTGTAGTTCAAGGCACAGCAGTCAGCGCACAACTGTTACCAGGATTCAGTGTCGCAACCTCCAGACTGTTCCGTCATTTCTGATACCCCGACCAGGCTTTCTGCCAGCAAACAGTTCATGAAGGCTTCTTTCTAAAATGAGCAGTTTGCTTGCCCTTTAACATTTCTAGCCCTCTTCTGTTGTTTGATTCTGCAGAGGAGACCCCACCTGCCTAATCCTGTATAACTCCTTTTATAGCAAAGCCCCCTCCAACAATTAACTTGTCCTCCCCCTGCCCTTTCCAGTCTCCCACTCTGTCTGGATTAGTCACTCTCTTACTGAGTCTTGATTGACTGGGAAGCCTCCAGAAGGTTGTTCAGTCAAACGGATGTTCACAGTGGGCTGCAGCAAAATGTGGCAGCTGCCAAAGTGCAACAAAACTCTTTGTTGTATAAGATAAGTGCCTTTTAATCCACAGGTAACTAGCAAAACAAACATGTTTCAGGACTCTACACACCCGCCACACGTTTTAATGTGAACTTGTGCCTGCATACATAACTATCATATGCACACAGGCACTTTTCAAAATATTTTTCCCAAGGGGAAAAAAAAGCAAGGAAAAGTTATGTGAAAAGACTCTGGTTCAAACTAACAATTTTATCTCTGATATTAGAAGCTGCACGTACCTGATTCTTGCACATCTCCAGTACCACATGTTCATCCCATGTACTCTTATAAGAACTTTCTTTCTCTGTTCTTTTGTTCTGTGCTATTTCAGGAACCTGAGCGTGTTTTGCTGAAGGCAGACACAGATCTCTGAATTGTAGCCAGCCTGCTTTTTTCAGAAATAGACACCACCATTTCTAAATCTGCATTGCTCAGTGTAATCTCATACCTGCACAGGTAACGGGCTCATTCCATCTGAGATCTCTTGTCTTGAGACTGAGTTTTTAATTACAGACTCCCATGGTCACAGCATCTCCCCGAATGCTGGTACTTTTTTAGATGATCTAGCCCAATGAGAAATTTTGAAGAATATAAAACTTGCATATTTTTATGGAATTATAGTAGGTCTAAATAAAGGTATTGTCCACCTGTGGATTCTACTTCAGTTACATTCAGCTTAGTAAATGAGACATAAACTGGCTCAAACTTAAGCTCATCACCTGCACATCTCAAAGGCAAATAGCTTAATTAGAGGCACATGAGGAAACAATTCAAAGAATCAAATGCAGGGTGAGGGTTTTCCAAACATCATCTGCTTTTCCACAGAAAAGCTACTGTCTTTGAAGAGCGACGATGCATCTGGGATTGCCAGTGTGTTACTTTACTATTTTAACTTTCCTACATCTTCCCTTTTCCCACCACAGCTGAGCTCACTTCCTTCCTGTCTGGCTTTCAACTTGACTGGGCAAGCAAGGCTCAAGATCTCAACACAGCAATTTAGGGGAAAGGCTGTTCTTAAAGCAACTGCAGCCACTTTGATGTTATTGCCCAGCTGATCATGCTGCTAGATAGGTTTCTTTGTTGCATTTACATCATCGATTTAGTCTGTGCAGAAGTCATTTGCCAACGATCATGTCCAAGGACAGAAATAGATGTTATAGAATGTCTATGATTAGAAGAGAAACATTCTTAATGGCTAATAGGCTGGCCCCATCTTTGGTGTCCTTCCGGAAGTAGCAAAAACCTTTCTCTTCAGGCAGACTTTTCCTTAATGATTGGTTGTCTGAGGAATTTTTTTTAAATTGGATTGTTGTGTTCTGCTGTTTTAAATGTGTTTTGGTATTAATTTTATTCAACTTTTAATATAATACTTGCTTATTTATTTATTTATTTAATTATTTATTTATTTATATCATTAAATATATATATATATTCCATCTTTCTCCCCAAAAGGACCCAAGGCGCCAATATTATTTTAAAATATTTGTATACTTAATGTTTTTAGCTTTTAAATATTGTCTTGTTAATTATGTCAGCCGCCTTGGGTATTTTTTATGGAGAATGGCAGAATAAAAATATTTTAAATAAAACAATGAAATAAAAATAGTGTGCATCACGGCAGCACCTTCTCTCACCTGCTAGAGTATGCAAAAATTCACTTGTTTTGCTTTGGGACTGGTCATCAAGACTTAAGCACAGGATTCCTTTGAAGTCTGATTTCTCAAACAGGAATGACTACCTGCCTCAGTTACCATCTCCCTAACATTAAAACACTTTCAGTTGTAGTTGTGAGCTCTTTATAACATCCATTTTTGTGCAAAGTGAGGTCACATGCCTCATGCATCCTATGGAGTGTGTTTCCCAGGTATGACACTATCGGTGATTCAGAATGCTGAAATATTATGAAAGTTGCCAGACTCCAGCCCTTTGATCTACTAGTTTGAGGGTAGTAAGATATTTTGGAAGAGAAACACCAACTTGACTGTGGTAACTGTTAATTCTCTCCTGCCACAAGCCTGTAAGCACTCCAGTTCAGCACCTGAATGGGCAGACGTCACTGTAAGAACTGTTTCAATCCAAGTTAAACTAAACATCAGCTCTTGCTCTCACATGTGTGCCTAGTCCCTACTGTAACCTTTTTGAATGGATGACTTGAAATTATAAAACTGTATCTGTAACACAAGGGGCATACACACCATATGGCCATCTGCTATTTCTATCTATGCCATTTTCATTACCAGTAATTTTGAGTTATACATCATATATAATCCCTTCTCCCTTTCATCTCCACCCTCATCAAAAAAGACAGAAGACACAGGCTGTACAAGGGACTTTAAAAAAAAAGACAGAGATCAATGTCTTTTAACAGAGTGGGGAAACTAGTTCTACAGATATACAGCCTCTATAATGTGTACAATAAATCCAAGGCATGGTTGATATTTATGGTAAGACTATCCAAAGTCTGAATATTCTGTGGCTTTGGTAATTTGCTCTTCTATAAAAGCAAAGAATGATTGCCTACCAAAAGGCAGAGGAACTCTTTATGTTAAGCAACAATGGCCCATATTGGTCAATGGGTTCTTACCTCGACAAGATAAAATATGGCTGAATCTTTTGTGTACACATGCGATCTTCCTTTTGTGGTGTGAGAAATCAAATCAGGAAGCCTCCAATTAATTCTAGTTCCTTTTTCATATGAATCCAACCATCAGTTTCAGATTATCAACCGATGAATATTAAACCAGGTTTGGAAACTGATTGCAAATCCTGGCTTGTTTCATGGTTCGCCCCATATGGATTCCCAAGATGTTCCGAAAAAAAAAAAAAAAAGGACTGGCTTTTACTATGTGCTGTTTGGATTACTTCTCAGCTGGCATTCAACCACAGGGACTCAGAAAATTGATGCTATACTGTATTTGGAATTTTCATGCCCAGGATAAATGCTCATCAATAGTTTAATGAAAACTACACAATGATGCAGATATCACAGCACTCCCTTTTCATATTTCAACAGCATAAAAAGAAATCTGTAGTTCAGACTTCTTATCTAGCCTATCTAGATAAGCCCAGCGTTTTGTTTGTGCTGTGGCCAGCCAGATGTTTCTGGGAAACCGACCAGCAGAATAAAAGTATAACAAACTCTCTTTCCACTCAAAGTACCAGGCAGTAGGTATATAGAGGCATCCAGCTTCCAGCACCAGAAGTGATGTATATCCATTGCTACTAGCAATCATTTATAGACTTATCCTCTATGAATTTATCCAATCCTCCTTCAAGATGGCAGACACAGCTGTGGTTGTGAATTCCACAGTTTAATTACACGCGGTTTAAAGAAGTACTTCCTTTCATCTGTCCTGAATGCTCCACCATTCAGCTTCAGTGGCTGACCTGCATTCCTAGTATTAGGAACTAGGAGTGAAAACTTGTCCCCATTCCCCCCCCCCCCATGTATAATTTTAGACACCTTTCATACAGCTTTCTCTACTCATAATTTTTCCCTATAACCTTTCCTCACAAGGAAGTTGCTCCTGATCATTTTGCTTGCCCTTAACAGGACACAGGATGCCAGATGTGGCTGCATCGTTCAGCTATACAACAGCGATGGAATAATGACTACTAGTTGTATTTTTTCTAAATATTTCACACATGGAATTTGCCTTTTTCTTTCTTTCCTTTTTTCACAATCACTGCACACTGGATCAATAGCTTCATGGAGCCCTCCATCGCAACTCAAAGATCTTCAATGGTACCCTCGCAGTCTTTTTTGTATTCTGTCTTCCCACATGCTGTTTTGAGGATGAGAACCACAAGCTCAAATGTAAAGTATAAAAAGATGAAATAGCACAAACAGACACTTCAAACCAGATTCTGAAAAATTATGATAAAATATATTTTCCTTTCGTAAGTTACTTTTTGACAGGTAATAAGTATCAAACCCTTCCCGGCCCCCCATTTCAAGCAACATCTTCGAAGGTTCACAATGACCATAATTTAAGGACAATCATCATAGGCTCCTACTGCCATCTGAAGCCAGTAATCCAGATTCCTAAAAATTACAAAGGTGTATAAATTCTCTCCTCCTTTGAGGAAACTATGTTCACTTTCTCTCCAGGAAACGGGGCTGTCAGCGAAGCCATGCACAACCAGAGTCACCCAGGGAGCCAACTTCGGTTCTTTAAAATACGAACTGTTGAAAGAGACAGAGAAATAAAAGCAACAAACAGTACAAAACTTTGAAACAATAGTTAAATGAAAATTATTTTTTTAAAACCGCCTGATCCATACATATTTACCAAAGTAGAAGCCTGACTGATAAAATTATGTGCATCAGATTGCTGTCAAAGTCATAGGTGCATGGGTTACACTTAGGTCCTATGAGATCAGTGTGAAAAAGTAATCTACTTGCAACTCATATATGCTCCTCAGTCATGCCACAACAGGACTACAAGGACAGCCTCTGTCACCTTATCAGTATGCAAACAGATACAGAAGGAAGCAAATGTCTGGAAATTTGTTTTTTGCTTGTCATGTATGAAAAATATGGTTTTCTTGTCAATAAACATTGGGTGCTTTTAAAAAAGAATGAAATTACAAAGGCTATAAATTTATGTTATCTGAAATATGAAGGATCTTATACAGTGGTGCCTCGCTAGACGATGTTAATCCGTTCCGCGAAAATCGCTGTCTTGCGAAAACATCGTCTAGCGAAGCACGTTTCCCCATTGGAATGCATTGAAATCTCTTCAATGCGTTCCAACGGGAAAGTCGTCGTCTTGCGAAGATCGTCCATAGGGAAACATCGTCTAGCGAGCGTGGGTCCCCGTTGGAATGCACTGACAGCTATTGACCGCTAGTCAATGCATTCCAATGGGGAAAACTCGTCGTCTAGCGAAAATCGCCCATAGGGAAACATCGTTTTGTGAAGCGCATTAGCGATCACAAAAAGCCATCGTCTAGTGAATTCCTCGTCCTGCGAGGCAATCATCTAGCGAGGCACCACTGTACCTTCCTTGATTAATAGTGTAGTTCCATTTTGTTATTGCAATAGGGACCTAATTTTAAAAAAGGAAGCAGGACACCATTATCTTCCTGTTTTAAAACATAGCTGTTTATATATTCTAGTCAACCACAGATATGTGTGAAACTTTGAGTACAGTTATACAAATCTGAAAAAATTCCAAGATAATAACTTATCTCAGTATGGACAAATCAAGAAAATAATTGGAAAATAAGGTGTCCTGATTCTGGTAAATGAAATATAGCAGGAATAATACTGCCAAATGTAAGCACTTTTAAGTCCCACTGATTTCAGCAGAAAAATTAAGTGCATAATCAATAACCTTTCTGATTTATTTTTGTTATGTCCAATTATGCAATCTACAGCAATATTAAACCTCTGTACCAAAGAGGTTAATATATATTACAGGGAAGATAATAAAACATAAAAATATTACCACAGAGAATTTTTCAAAAATTTGCTGGAAGAATTGCAAATGCACTTCAAACCCAGAAAAGTAATCTGAAACAAATACTTGGCTAGTACTTGGGTGGATGGGTGTCAAATTACTGTTCAGTCAGGAATCCTGCTGGGTGATCTTGGGGGTAAACTTCATCTTCTAGCTGAACCTACTTAATGGATTGTTGTGACAACTAAATGGGAAACAGTGAAGAGTCACAAAAGCAACTGAGATTACTGAAGGAAACGTGGGATACAAGTGTGATAAATGCCAGTAAAATCCTATGTATGTTTACTCAGAAGCAGGTTCTGCTGTGTTCAGTGGATGTACTCCTCCTGTATGTGTTTAGGATTGGAATTTTAATCTCTACAACTTATAGATGTTGCTGTAAAATACTAAGTGGACCAGAATGTACAACTAATTGCTTACCACAATTGTTCCAATAAATCAATGATCCTCTCTGGAATTATAAAACCAGTTATCGTACACATCAAAGTTGGATCTACCAGTGTGCCTGGCTGAGGGCAAGAATAGGTTGATACGAAACTAGAGGATGTATTTTCCCTGCAAAGAAAGGATACATTGAAACAGGCATTTATTATGACTCAGAAATTTAGTATTCAGAGAATCATGGAGTTGGAAGGGGCCTATAAGGCTATGAAATCCAACCCCCTGCTCAATGCAAGAATCTAAATCGAAGTATACCTGACAGATGATTGTCTAATCTTCTCTTGAATGACTCCAGCACTGGCGTGCTTACCACGTCCCAAAGTAATTGGTTCCATTGTCATAGTGCTCTAACAGTTAAGAAGTTATTCTTATTGCTCCATATAATCTTATTTAGAAATACTGACAAAGTAACTAGATTGCTTGGTTACGCAGGATTTACACAACCTAGTGAAAAATTTACTTTTATAAGTTGCCTTGTGAAAGCAGACTACATACATTCTTAATTTCTTTTGAAGAAATCTGGGATATATATCAATCAATCAACGTTTATTTGCATTAGCCATATGCCATAGCAAAGTAAGTATAAAATCTACAAAGATACAGAATAAACGCATCTGAGTCAAAATAACAGATGAATACATATGCATCGGATAACGATACCTACCAAATTTGGTCAGATAAAACTACATAAGATTACTCCTTTAGAACCATAATTGACCTAATTTTAATTGCTACTACTAAAAATTCTTATTGAAAAAAGAAACAGATACTTACAGGCTAACATTATTGAAAATGGCACCCAACCATTCAAAGAATTCCTGTGCACTACATGCTACTTCAGGCTCTCCTTGCAATTTATTATTCTCCAAGACTGGACACTGCACATTTCTTAATGTGTTGAATGTTACTTTTGGCTGGTGGGCTTGTATCTCATATTTTGAAAAGTAGGACATCAAACTTAATTCTTCTGATCCTTAAAAACAAATATACAAACACTCATTAAAATAACAGCTTCAAGAAGAAATATTGTTTTAAGCTACTCCAATTCTTTTGAGGTGGATCTAGTGAAAAACTGCTATGGAATGAAATCTACTTATGGACTGTCTACAGAAGCCTGCAACTTGTCTTTCTCCCAGTTCACCAAGTCCTTACTTTCTTTTCAGCAAAGTATACATTAAGATCCACTTAGTAGTAGAGGGCTAGCTGATGTAATCAACTTCATTAGTACAGGTTTATATTGCCCCCCCCAAAAAATTAATTGTGACCTTATGTAACATCTACAACTCAAGTCTCTAATGAATGTTCATTACTGAAAAGAAACATTAAAGGGCTACAATGGAAAAAAATTACAAGGATACAGCTAAATAATTGCAATTTAGGATAGGCACATACTCTTAATTCCTTTTTCCATCAGAAAATATTTTCTCATAATAGTAGGAAAAGCATCATCTGTAGGACAAAAAACTATATAAAGTTCTATTATACTATTGGTGTGCATTTTCAGAATAGATCTGTAGTCTTTTAACATATGGTGTTCTCAAGAACTAGTCAATCGGTATTTTTGCCTACTAATACAAACTGCTAGATCTACTGAATTCAGTTTGTTCATTTGTTCCATTTGTTCTATTGCACTTTTCTGTCTTTCTCCCAGTAATGGGAATCAAGGCGGCTTACAAGTCTTTTTTTTTTAAAGACAAGAATTAACACCACCACTAAAAAAAAAATCAATTAAAATTATTAAACAAGGAAATATTAAAATCATAATATAAAAATATTAAAGTTATATTAAAATTCTCATATATAGTTCCGCTTCTAATGCTTCTTTTAAAGAGACAGCAGTGTACGCTCTTGCTCTAAGAAGTACTCCTGCCTATTCTTAAAAGTAATAGTGTTTCCAAGAGGAAATTGTGAGTGTCTCAGACAAGATTCTGGAGTCCTGCCAAACAAGTGCCTCTCCTCCTCAAATACACCGTCTTTTCTAATATCAGGTTTCCATATACATTAACTATGTGTATACCTGTTGCCACAAGTGAAAAACGCAACACTGCTCCTTAGAAAAGAATGCTATCTGATTTCACGTTCTCTGAAGCTTCCTTTCACAGAAAGCCCACTATTACCTGAGTAGTGCCAAGCCAGTAAGAAATCAAATTCCAGTGGCTTTTTGTCTTTCAAGGCCCAGATCACTCTGTTATATTTCTTGCTATCAGGAGTGAAAGCTGAATCAGTCAAGTCCACAGTAATGACTATTTAAAAGGGGAGAAAGACACAATTTAATGTAAACATACTGTCAATAAACCTTCCCTGGATAATGGTTCCCTCTTTTTATAAGACAAATAAAGTGTTACACACAATGATAAAACTGTTAATTGTATCTAGAATGTTTATTATTTATCATATTTACAGCATGCAATATAAAGCTGTTCAGAGCAAGGCAATCTATAATAATTTAAAATACAAAAAAAAACAACAACAACCAGTACAATCCATAACAAAATAACTGAACAAACATTTGAACTACAATGGCTTCTATTTCCCAGAATAGTACTTTCACCTGATTCCAAAAGAAGAACCCATATACACTTCACTAGAGGAGATCATTACATAAGAGCTGCTACTCTTATATTCCTAGTATATGATTATCTTGCCTCCCTAATAGAAGACCCTTGAAACAAAGCATTACTACAAGATTTGAAATCTCTAGAGGCTCATACACAGGATTCTTGAGATACTTGCCACCTATGTTATCTATGCCATTAAAGACAAAACCTGCACCATGGATGAGTACAGGAAACATCTGATAACTAATAATAACCTCAGTTCAGCTCTAGTTCTACATATCACCTACTGGTCTCAACAGGTGGGGTATCCAACTATGTAAACAAAGATACCCAACCAGTTCAATTGGGACTGGATAAGCACTGTGAAATAGTTCCATGAACAGAATTCCGTTTGCAAACTGGAGCAACCATCTTCATGTGTAGGAGCTAAACTACTTAATTCAAGCTGAATACATCCTAAATCTCTAAAATGTAGAGAGAGATCCTGGGTTTGAAAGAAATTCAAGGAACAGGCTGGAAGCGGGAAATTATCAAGTAAATGGATATTGGTACACATGCCATTTGTGCAAATACTTACTGTATCTCATTGGTTTTTTGCCAGAATACAGAGAAGGTTGGCCTTGGAGTCCAAGCTCTTCATAGGTGTCTTTGTCTACTGATAAAATTAGTCTGCCTATGAACAAAAATAAATTGAAATAACCGTATTTTCAGAAATCTGTCTTTTGATTGTATTGAAAATAATACAGCCACAAAATAAACTATTAATATTATGGGAAGGTTGCAAATAAATTGCTATCCATACAAGGATCAGGCAGATCCATTCCGATAATAAAGTGCCTTGATTTCAGTCTATAAACAGTTATCAGGAAGTTCATTTCTTTCACAAGTCCATAACATCTGATGTTAGGACAAGGTTGTGGGGTCTCAATTCTAAGCACATATAACATAAAAATCACTTTGACTAATTCCCAGGTTAACTGTCTTCTAGTGAGTGAATCTAGCAGTTTCATCTTCAAGCACTGATATACTCTCCTTATAAGAACAAATCACTGCAAAATTAATGGTCTCATGTTCAGAATTACTCTTTCTGTATATTTGAATGTAAATTTCAGGGGAAACAGTTTTTAAAAATGGCAATGCTAAAGATCTTTTAGGCAGCACTTGCCCAGGCCAAACAACAATGCCCATTTGAGAACCAGGTACAAAAAAGTACATGATTTTCTTTCCGCACCTTCTGTTTCAATGTATAATTGTTCTAGAAGTCCATCCTGGTGTTTAAAATTTAGGGAAAACAACTCCTCACAAAATTATGCAATATTGGTTTATAAGTTGTTTTTTTTACTAGTTCATAGTCACCTGGATCAGGACCGCCTCTACCTGCTAGTGAACAGCTATGCCTAGGATTGTACACACAAGATTTTATGTCTGATTCTTTAAATCCTTGAAAAGAAAACTATGGCTGAAATCCAGCAGAAAGTGGCAACTAGAGTAGTCCCACTGAATCAATGGAACTTCTGGAAGAGTTGACTCATCAAATGGGCTCTACTCTAATTGCCACTTACTACTGAATTTCAACTACTGTGTATCAGGTTACAGTATATTCAAATGAAATGTATGCATAGTATGTCACCACACATGGCCTGTGAAGAGTCCATATGGGGTAACGTGTTATTTGTACATTATTTTCTGTTATGAAAACACGATTATTGATTGGCAAGTGAATGGTACCCAGTCATGATCAGCAGTGTCATCTTTCAGTTTCTCACACAGGCACATACCTCCCCCTGCTTTTAGGAACCACTGGCCAGTGCTACCAAATTCAATAACTGACACTCTAGAATGGTAACATTCATAAAATGTTGAAAATCTGTTTGAACATTATTTCATACCTGTTGGTAGCAGAGCAGCACAATTGTCTTGATCGATCCTTGTATTATAGCTAAGAAGGTAACAAGAACCTAAAAGACATAAATGTTCAAGTTCATATTTCTTTCTTTGAAGCTACACTAGAAACATTTCCAATAATTGGATTCAGTTAGTTTCAGACAAAATCATGTATCAAAATTAAGCAACTTTGCCAGAATGTTGATTATACACCGTTTGTTTTCCTTTAAAGTACCTATGATTTTCACTTCATTTCGATTTCCCCGTCCATCATGAGGAACCAGGCCTGGAGCTTATCCTTCCCTACTGCAGGCATTGCCAACTTCGGTTGGACCAGAAGTCAGTTTTCTGTCCCGACATCCTCCAGCTGCCACATGAACCATGTTAGTGAGGGGAAAGTGTGGGGGAGGGAATGAAACTGAAAGATGCTGGAAGTCCACTTGTAGTTTTACAAAACTGGATTTTTTCGGTATTAAATACCATGTTGGGGGAGGGGAAGTACAGCTTATTTAAAAGGTGAATGACTGCTTCTAGAAATTTCAAGAAGTGGTAATTTTACCCTTTCTTCCCTTTTCTCCCCACTCCAACACAGAAAACAGTCTGTTGAGGTCAGAAGCATTCCCACCATCTGCCTTTGGGAGACTGCAAGCAGCCCCTGGGCCACATTTTGTCCACCTTGCCCTACAAATTCACTGCAAAAAAGCAATTTAGGACTGCCCTTATTGCTTCTAGTAACAAGACAGGACTACAACCCTAAATCAGAAGCTTTCAAATTCTCCTACAGTCAGAAAACTGGAGCAGTGCAATTTAAATCCTGGTAACTCTCACATTCTTAACACATACTGTAAATTAATACAGTAATAGTATTTACTGTAATAGTACTTACTAGAGATGGGGGTATTCGTATATGAATATCCCCGCACAGGTGGCGATAACGAGGGTCCAGCTCCATGGGGCTGGACGGTCCACTCAATGACCTGCCGCTGCTGCGGGTGCCACGATCCTTCCAATGGCTCCATAGATCGCGATCGGCTCGCCACTCCTGGGAGGAGGTGGGACAACAAGCCTATCTGCCAGGTCGAAGAGTGGCTCGCCGATCATGAGCTCCGGAGTCATTGCAAGGATTGCGGCACCCGTGGCAGCAGCGGATCGGTGAGTGGACCATCCAGCCCCATGAGGCTGGACCCTGGTTATCACCACCTGTGCGGGGATATTCGTATCCGAATACGAATACCCCCATCTCTAGTACTTACTATACTAAAGCACATAGAAGAACAAGCCTTGCCAAGGCAAAATCAGCATGGCTTCTATAAGGGCAAGTCTTGCCTCACAAACCTTTCAGAATTCTTTGAAAAGGCATGTGGATGCGGGTGAACCAGTGGATATTGTCTATCTGGATTTTCAGAAGGCATTTGATGCAGTCCATTACCAAAGGCTGCTGAGAAAACTCCACAGTCAGGGGATAAGAAGGCAGGTCCTCTTATGGATTGAGAATTGGTTGAGAACCAGGAAACAGAGAGTAGGTGTCAATGGGCAATTTTCACAATGGAGAGAGGTGAAAAGCGGAGTGCCCCAGGGATTGGTCCTGGGACCGGTGCTTTTCAAGCTGTTCATAAACAACCTGGAGACAGGGATAAGCAGTGAGGTGGCCAAGTTTGCAGATGACACAAAACTTTTCCAGGTGATGAAGACCAGAAGGGATTGTGAAGAGCTCCAGAAGGATCTCTCCAAAGTGGGAGAGATGGGCGGCAAAATGGCAAATGCGTTTCAATATAAGAAAATGTAAAGTAATGCACATTGGGGCAAAAAATCAAAACTTTAGTTATCAGCTGATGGGTTTTGAGCTGTCCGTGACAGATCAGGAAAGAGATCTTGGTGTGCTGGTGGACAGCTCGATGAAAGTGTCAACCCAATGTGCGGCAGCAGTGAAGAAGGCCAATTCCATGCTAGGTATCATTAAAAAGGGGACTGAAAATAAAACAGCCAACATTATAATGCCATTGTACAAAATGCTGGTAAGGCCGCACCTGGAGTATTGCATACAGTTCTGGTCGCCTCACCTCAGAAAAGACATAGTAGAACTGGAAAAGGTGCAGAACAGAGCGACTAAAATGATGACTGGGCCGGGGTGCCTCCCTTATGAGGAAAGGCTACAGCGTTTGGGGCTCTTTAAGTCTAGAGAAAAGGCGCCTGAGGGGGGACCTGATTGAGACATATACAATTATGAAGGGGATGGATAAAGTGGATAGAGGGAAGCTCTTTTCCCTCTCACACAATACCAGAACCAGGGGACATCCTCTCCAATTGAGTGTTGGGAAAGTGAGAACAGACAAAAGAAAGTATATTTCTTTACCCAGCATGTTGATAGTCTGTGGAACTCCTTGCCACAGGATGTGGTGATGGCATCTGGCTTAGATGCCTTTAAAAGGAGACTGGACAGATTTCTGGAGGAAAAGTCCATCGCAGGTTACAAGCCATGATGGGGATATATAATCTCCAGGCTTAAAAGGAAGGTACCTCCAAATGCCAGATGCAGGGGAGGGGGATCAGGAGACAGGTATCTAGTTGTCTTGTGTGCTCCCAGAGGCATCTGGTGGGGCTACTGTTAGATACAGGAAGCTGGACTAGATGGGCCCTTGGCCTGATCCAGCAGGGCTCTTCTTATGTTCTTAATTTCAGTATGTTATTTTGTTTGGAATTAGTTAAAACAATTTATCAGGAACTCTCTACAGACTCATGCTCATCTAATATCATATATTTTCCTTTTCCATTACTTGCATAATTTCAAAACAGAATTGTGAATTTTTTGAAGTTCAAGAATGTGTACAGTCATGCGTGTAGTTAAGCTATACACTGTAATGAGGGAGGAGATGAAATCTCTAATTTTTTTATCTGAAAGAGACAAAAGACCTTATCAAATTTTGAAAAATTATTCTTCAATGAATTTTTCTAGGCTTCACATTGCAGATTTTCAACTTTAATGAATATGAATCCAGAAAATTAACTTCTGATTGGCCAAGGGCATGCCCCCAATATTAACACACAAAAAACATTTCTGCCATACTTCTTGGAATATGTTGTTTTTTCTGAACAGTTATTTGTCTACTGTCATAAGTGTTTACATATGAAATATGAAAACCCTAAAACAGTAAATGTGATAAAGCAAAAACAATCAGTAAAATGGCACATAATTATCAGATTCTCTAGTATATGCTAGTACTTCTCATCCAAAATCCATTGAGACCCAAGTATTTCTGTGTTCCTTTATTAGAAGAAAAGTGGGATATAAATAAAGTAAACAAGTCAATAATAAGTAAATTTAAAGTGTTTTCCCCTTAAAATACTTTATCACTAAACCTTATTAGCCAGTGAAGGGATTGTCTCTTACACACACCTCCATACTTCAATTGTCTCTTACCTTTCTTCACAAATGTGTTAATAAATTCCTGTGAAACTAATTCATGAAGAGACAAATTCTTCACCAGATAGTACTCTCCAACATTTGCTACTGCATTCTTTAGTGCTTCTGGAACTATTCCACAATCTGGGATCAAAAAGGACACCTATTCAGAGAACATTTGAGAGATGTAATTAGGTATTTTGGTCATTAATACAAATGACCTCAAAATAATATCTCAGCTCGTTAAGAGAACATTAGTGTCAAACAAAAGTGTTTCAATACAAAAGAATATCCCAAACTGTACAGCAGTGTTTAGTCTTTAGTGAACACTTAGAAATTATCCTTCAGTTTCTTGACAAACGTTTTCATTTTATTTTATTTAGTGTGTCTGATTCCAATCTTTTTCCAAAAAGGAGAATAACATGGTTCTATCCTTTCTTTTGTCCCTAACCACACTAAACCTAAAAAGAAAATATACCAACCATGATTTGGGTCAACCAGTGAGTTTAATTACTGAACAGGGAAATGAACCCAAGTGTTATGAATCAAAGTCCAGCACTCACAGACTTTCCTTACTCTCAAGGTGTATCCCTCATGCATTAAAAACCAGGGAACAAGAATTCTGCTTGTATTGGTACAAATAGAGTCTCTTTACCATATTGTAGAAGCTGTACTATTAAACTAGCTAGAAGAACCTGCACTCAGATTAGGTTTCTGTGTTTGCCAGTTCAACAGTAGGCCTTTACAGCTTCTGTAACAAAACAACAACAACAAAGTGCTGTTCCTTTTTTTCTCTTCATATTATTAATAATCCCATTTTGTGTTTGTTTTTCTAGTTACCCATAGCAAAACCCACCCAACTGTTCCTTCAGCAACTGGGTGGACTTTCTTCTCAAGTTTAGGAAGGCTGCTGGGGAGCAGCCATGCAAATCATCCCAGCTTCCTTTTGCAGAGCCTGGAAGATTGTGGGTTTCCTCAAAATAGCACTATTTTTCAAACTTATCTATGGAAGACTGACTCCAGTATTTCTTTGCAATGCTTTTGAACTAATCGAAGTTCAACACAAATTAGTCATCATTGAGTGTGGCGGCAAGGTGAGGTTTTCTCAAGCCTGTAACTTCAGTCAGACCTTGTTGTATCGTTACCTTAGAAAAGTGTAATTGGCAGTGGCTAATTTCATTTTTACAGAGCAATGTTTTTCACTCTTGGGACTCCTGATGCTATTACACTATAACTCAAGTCCCCAGGAAATCCCATAAGTGCTTGGCAATTCTAAGTAATTGACAATTTGGGGTATCTATAGGAATAATCTCACGAGAAGAGAAGACTCCCTGGAAAAGACCCTGATGTTGGGAAAGTGTGAAGGCAAGAGGAGAAGGGGACGACAGAGGACGAGATGGTTGGACAGTGTCATCGAAGCTACCAACATGAATTTGACCAAACTCTGGGAGGCAGTGGAAGACAGGAGGGCCTGGCGTGCTCTGGTCCATGAGGTCACGAAGAGTCGGACACGACTTAACAACTAAACAAATAGGAATAATATTGGGCTATATACCAGATACTTTGTTTGGGAAGGGAGGTATAGGCTTAGTACCCTTTTTGAAAATGCAAGAATGAAGTGACATGCTTTCTCTGGAGAGGGACTGCTGAAACTAACACTTTTAACAATAATTGTAGCCAAATATTTCCATTATTTCTACTTGTTTTGCTTCTGCAGCGACAGGGCAAACAGCAGTTCAAGCAAAGCACTCCTGGCAAGAAGCAAGCTTCTTCTAAGATTCTTGAGATGGGCTTGATTCCTCTGGTGACTGCCTGGGGCTGTAATGTTCTTTTCCAGGGAGAGAGGGAGGGATATAATCTTCCATACACCTTTGATTCTCTCTAAGCAGTGACAAAAGTCAATGTGTCTTTGAAGTAGCTCTAAGGACTGATAAAGAATTCAACCAATGCAATACAACTGTGGCAGGGAAAACCTATCTATTCAACCAGCTACACCAGGAATAAATGATTAAAGAGAAATTGCAAGATAGATTTCTCTCTCATCTATGCGCAGAGAGGAATAGAGGATGGGTGATGAAATGCAATCACATGGTGCAAATTTTTGAGAAAGGCTGAAGGGAAGGAACAACACAATTATAACACAGAAGATATTAGTAAATTATGTAATCAGCACATTATTACTGTGATTCCTTTCCACAGGAAAAGCATACCAAAAAACAATGTGGGCATAGGCAGACCACTTGTGAACCTTATTTATTCCCTATTTAGCTTTAACGTAGATACCTGTTGATACTACTGCCCCACAAACATTTTGTGCAATGTCTTTTAGGGTCAGTAGCAGATGTCAGCTTCTAATGACAAGCTACCTACAGCACTGAGTTTGACTCTTATAGTTAAACTAAGTACTGTGACTTTGTGCAACCTTCAGTAGAGCTGCAAACATTAATCCAACCAACCATTAAAAAACATTTCAATGGTTATAGCACTCTTGGCACGAGTGTGCTACAGTAATGAAGGGCAGCCATATCTGTTTAAACCAGAGCTAGGAAAAAAAATGTTTCCAGATAACTGCTAGAATACCATAATCAGCAGTGGCCACTGTAGTCCAGAAAAAAACTTCTCCCTAGCTCTGGGTTTATGTGTGGATCTGTGTGCACCAATCATGTGTAAATCTGTGTGCTCTGATTTTTGGAAAACAGATGTATCTGTGAGGAGTGGAAGCCACCAAGTGTATAGGCTACCTCAAGCCCCTAATTGCACGGCTGTATTTGTTGACAGTATGATTTTGCGATAATGTTGCTGAATAATGTGGCCGCTGGGTAATCTATGTTTTGTTCACTTTGGTTTCATTACTTCAACAAATTATGTTTCTAAAACAGCAGCTGGGGATTCTGGGAACTGGAATCTAACAAGTACATTTTCCCTAGCTCTGCTGACGAGATAGCCAATAATAAAACCTTGACTCCCGCATCCCACCGGTTTCCAGTGGAGTGACGACTCCACTCACCGCGAGGACATCCCTCGCCCACCCACCGCGCCACCCCCGATCTAGCGGGACCATCCCCGGCAGCCACGCTCCCTCCCTCGCACTCACCCGGCAATTGAAGGCGTGGTCCCGCACATGCGCCGCGTGGCGGGATCGCTCGTGCCTCGCGTGGCCTCTCTCGCACACCAGCAAATGACGGGGAGATTCCCGCAGCCACCTCAAAGGGACAAACATGTTCCTATTAGTTTAGTGACACCGCGCGCCGGCAGCTGCGGAAGAAGGAACCGTCCAATGGGAAGGCGGGACTAATACGTCAGTAGTCCGTAGAAAGGCGGAGGGAGGAGAAAGAGAGAACGCGCGAGAAAAGGGAGTTCGGGAGGCGGGGCGGGGCGTTTTGCGCATGTGTACTACATGCCAAGGAGGTTTTATAAGGTTTCTTTGCTTGTGAGGTTGAGAATTAATGAGCTAAGCCGAGAGGCGGGGGGGAACCGGGTACAAATAAGCAGAGCAGACATATCTGACTACACCAGCTGGCTCCCATGGAGTCGCGATGAAATCATAACCAAAAGTGAAAGTTTGGTCTCTTCCTTGGGAAGAATAGGCTGGGGTTTTTTAGCGTGATGTCCGACTGCGAAGCAACTTGGGAACCCTAAGGAGCCATTAGATTTTTTTTAAATCACATTGTTGCTGAATCCAGTGCAAAGAAAGTCTCAATTGTTATTAATTTAGTAGTTTACACTGGAAGTATTTATAGGTTGAGACTGAAACCACTTTAAAGTGTGAGGCTGAGTGGAGGAACTATGAATGTTAGTTTCTGCAAAATTTTGCATTGTGATGGAAGTTGCGATCAGTTCCCACATGGCAATCTGTTTGCAAATTCAGACCTGTGGAGTTGCTTCTTGTGATCAGCTGAGGTATTACTGTGAAGAGTTTCTTCTAGTGCAAATTGTTATCCCAAACCCAGGCATGTAGGATAAAAAGTTGGACACCAAAGAATAGACTCTTGATAATAACTGATTAAACATACTGAAAGGTCACCCAAAATCCAGGGGAAACCTACTATACTGTACAGTGGTCCCCAACCTTGGGCCTCCAGATGTTCTTGGACTACAACTCCCAGAAGCCTTCACCACCACCTCTGCTGGCCAGGATTTCTGGGAGTTGAAGTCCAAGAACAACTGGAGGCCCAAGGTTAGGGACCACTGCCAGTGTAGGATACTTAGAGTGGTATAGTGGATAGTGATGGTCCAACTCAGGAGATCTACATTCAGATTCTTGCTCTCCCATGGAAACTCAGTGGTGAGGTGTGTGTGAAGTTGGTAAAACCCAGGGATGGGGACTCGGTGTCAAGTTGGACTTAAGTCACACTAGTGACCCAACTCAGGGTTTTTATTTTCAATGACTTGGACTTGTCTCGGAATCCACCCACACCTCCCTTTTTTCTGCAGGAAAATACCAGTTTTTAATAGGGACTTGGAGTTTGGAACTCGAGACTTGGTACCAAAGACTCGTACTTGGGACTTGAACCCAAAGACTTGCCAACATCCCTGGTAAAACCACTGTTTAAATACCTTACCTTACCTTGCCAACATCATTAGAGTCTCTATAACACATGACACACACACCATACTATAAAATGGCAGATATCCAGGTAAAAATATGTATATCTAGAATTTTTTTTAAATGCCTTCAGATGTTTGAGCCGGCAGATATTTGAATCAGATGTAAACCAGGAAATGATCTTCCAGACAATTACATAGTTTTGTCTGTGTCTTTTTTTATTTGTGCCTCTTCCCTTCTTAAGTGGACCAGCTGCATTCTCCTGGGGGGCAGGAATAAATATCCTTCAAAGAAATAGAGAGAACAAGGTGTGTAAGAGCTAAATGGTTGTATTTGGATGGAAATGCTAGAACTCCACTCAATAAGTATCTCTCTAAGCATAACTTTGAGTGTTAGTGTGCAAATGAAGTAGGATGATGCCACCTCTTCCTTTCAGAAGACACTGAGGGGCAAAAACAAGGCTTACAAATCAACCAGATACCAGCCTCCCAGTATTTACCCAGCTTTTTTGTCTAAGACATCCCTGATCAGTGTTTTTTTTATACATGGATAATTGTTTGTTCAAGAGAGCAGTGTGTTCCAAGCAATTGCATCCTAACAATCCTAACAGGGCAGGGAAATATTTGTTGTTTGTAGATACCTGTTGAGGCAGGAGTCACCAAGTAACTGTTGCCCATATTTTCACATATGACAACAAAAGAGAATGGCCGAACTCCAATTGCTAGTCCAAAAAAGATCCATCAAATTGATTGCTGAAAGGTGAGTCAACATTTAAATAAAGCCCACTGATTCCGTGAGTCTATTCTAGGTAAGACTACCATATGGATTCAGACTAGTAAGGTATTTTGAATGCAGGCAGCTCTACAAATGCTGTAGAGTAAGAGAAGCAGTCCATATTTATTGTCATCTCCATAACACTTTCTGTGTATATAAAATTTTGTCATTTTTTGCCTCTTTTACCCTCTCAATAATCTTGTGAGGATTTTGACTCTTTTAATTATTTCCCTAAGGACACTTACACATTGACCAAAATCCTCTTGTGTAGCTACTCAAATGTCATAAATTTTGGAAGCAAATTGCTTCAAGTTAAGAAATCAGTGTAGACATTATCATTATATGCATGCTGATTCACACAGTATTGTGTGTTTGCATGTGTGCTCTTAACCTTTCTCCCCATTGTCATGGCCCCAGTCCAGATCTTCCTTCTCTGGAGCTATTACTAGTTGCTGTTACCTAACGGTTGCGGTGAGCTGTTTAGACTGGAGCTGGAGCTGGTAGAGAAGGAATTAGACTTTTCCTTCTACAATCCAAATCCATACTCTGGCCTGCAATTGCTGCTATGGGAATTAAAATATGTAGGGAGATCCAATCACAAATCTTCTGTATGAGGGGTTCACAGGAGTACTGATAAGTGAGGACAGTTCAAACGAAAAGTTCTAGTCTGTCACTATATCCACTGTACCACAGTGGTTTTCTTTAATGTAGTATTCAGGCCAAATGTTCTTTTAGATACATCATAGAGGCACAACACATTTGGATTTAGAGAGAGAAAGGAAAGGTATGGATACTTATTGCAAAACTTTCTAGTTTCAAATCACTTTCAGATTTGTGTGTAGATCTTTCTCCTGGCAAAGTATGTCTACTGCGGTTTTGCTTGAACCTTTGTGAAAGTCAAATTGCCTGAATAAGGGTGTCTGATTGTCTTTGACTTTTGCATTGCAGAACCTATGTTCATGTAGGCATCAATGTTATGCACATCCTCTTCCCAAGTTATTATTCGCTATTCCATTCTAAGACTGATGAAAGAACAATGTTGCCTATTTCCTGGCCTGTTCTGTAGCACAGGATTTATGAATCATCACCTTGTGTTTGTCACATTGATGACATTTCATATTAAAAAAAATTACAGAAGTACCAGCAGCTACTAAAGTCAAATCAGCTAAGAGAAGAAGACTTTGTCATTAAGATAGAAAGAAGAAAATAAGAGCTCCATTCTCTGAATCCACAAAGCTTTGAAACTTTAAAGTCAGGTCAAAGACACTCCTATCCATGCACAGCTACAGTCAGATTGAGGGCCAGTTCATACATATGTATGATTGATTTTCTCAGTGAACAAACCACTGTAAAGTGGTAACTACAAGCAGAAGTGCATTCAAGCTGGCCTTTAGTATGTAAAGCTTGGCATCCTTTCTTCTGCCGGCAACACAAGCACAATATCTTAAAAGCAATGTCAGACAATTTATTGGTGTTTTGAATTGTAGATACAGAAGCACTATCCCACTTTCATAAACCAAAGTTTGTTTGTTTTGAACGACCTTATAATACCGGATGTGGCCCAAAGCAATGAGATAAAAGCCAGTATGAGGTGGTGGATAGAGTGTTGCACTAGGCCCCCACTCAGCTATAGAAACATGATATGAATGCAAAGCTGGAACATTCAAGCTGGTACATTTAATTTCATATAGTATATGAATATATATATATAAGTTATTTGCTTGTTATAGCTATGCAAAGCTACCTATTATACTGTTCTAAGGAAAACTTAATACAGAAAATAGTAAGCTACAATTTTATTGTATAAAATAAAAAAAATAGTTTGCAGCAAAAACATTTTTAGCAAAAATAATAAAAGCAAGTAATAAAAAAAATGTAGCACACATGCCCAGTGGTTGAAAACGCTAATCCAGATAATATTAAACCCACATATTTTTAGAAAGCCCAGAGAATCTTAAAAAGGGTGTTATCAGCTGGTGCTGAAATTATTATCAAGCAAGGAAGCCTAGAAAGGAAGAGCATTCCAGAAGTAGTTGCCACATGTCTCACTTCACTTGCACAGGCACCTGGAATAAAACATCTCTTCAGGACTGCATGGTTTGGCTAGATATATGAGAATGAGGACCATATTTCAATATCCTGATCTCAACCAACTATTGACTTTAAGCAGGAACACCTATGCTTTGAACTGGGCCGAGAAGTGGAGCAGAAGCCGGAGGAAGCAATAAAGCCTTGGTGTAGCATCATCAACCTACCCACACCCAGTTAATACAACTTGCATCTTATTTCGGGCCAACTGGAATGTCTGGACCATGAAGTATGATTGCAGCTCCCCATGTATAGCACATTGTCATATTCTAAACAGGAGGTAACCAGACAAGAGCTGGCCTGACCATGAGGTTAGATGGATCCCTTGCCTCAGGCAGTGGATTAGGAGGGGGTTATGGATCACACATCCTCTTCATTGGAAGGGCCTCCTGCTGCCTTGATGATGCTACTCTTGAACCAGCATTTGCCACAGTAGAAAAGCTTTTCCCACAGTAGGAAAGCTTTTCCAGAGTACTCCTCTGCTATGGTGGAGCAGTACTCTGGAAAAGCTTTCCTACTGTGGGAAATGCTTTCCTACTGTGGCAAATGCTGGTTCAAGAGTAGCATCATGTGGGCAGTCTTTTCAGAAAGCCATCCTGCTCATTTTTCTGCATTGACAACAGCAAGAGAGCAACTAGTGAAGCTCTCTGAGGCAGATGCTCTAATGGTTCATCCTGACAAGTATGAACCATTATGGGGGTCAGGGTGCCTGCCTTGTTCTGAGAGGTCCTCAGGCTAATGCTTTGCTCTAGAGCAGTGGTCGGGGAACAGGGGTAATTTACCCCAAATGAGGTAAAAATGAAAATCCTGGGGGTAATGAGTAGAGTGCTACCCCCCCAACCCCCCCACCCCACCCCTGCAGCTGAACCTCAAACTGGAAGCCACCTCTCCTTCCTTCCTTGGTTGCGGCACTTGTAAATCCTCCCTTCTTTTAGAGATCAGAGATAAGCTGGCTTTATTGTTTAGGGCTGTAGCCCGGGGCAGTCAATGGGGGGGGGGGGGCTTGTGAATGATGACTACTTCCCCCGGAGTTAAATAAGGTGCAAAGGAAGGTGCGAGAGAGGGAAGGGTGGATTCATCAAGCTTGTTTAAAGGTAAGATTGTAGAAAATTTAGGGAGGGAGGGTTGGTTTATGTCAGAGAGAGGCTGACTTTCATAAAGCCATGAAAAAAGGAGGTGTCTGCAAGGAGAGAAGGCTCAAATTAAGGCAGGAAGGTGCGAAAGAGGGACCGGGTGGCAAGCTTGTTTAAATGTAATGAGAGGAAACGGACATACTGAACTGAAGCAACTGATTGTTGAAAATTTAGGGTGTGTGTGTGTGTGTGTGAGAGAGAGAGAGAGAGAGAGAGAGAGACAGAGAGACAGAGAGAAACAGAAAGAGACTTGACTCTTTCATAAAACCATGAAAAAAGCAACCTTTTGGGATTGGGATGTAGACTGATCTTTTCCAATCCTCTGGCCACTGCTGAGTTTTCCATTGATGATGATAAAAAAAAAATAGCGCACTGGTCCTTTGATGTTGGGCTGTGGCACCAGGGTGGGTGACATGACCTTTAGCCTGGTTTGTTCCTTTTTGCACACCACACACAGAATGATTAAAGTGGTAGGAAAAGCTTCCCCCAACTCTGCCTTGGCTGTCTCTAGCAAGCACGTCATTGCTAGTACCACTCTGGCAGCCATTGATGATGATTAAATCCTCTGCGAGCTAGCAAAAATTTAATGCAACTTGCTAGGCACGTTGGACACCTCACTACTCACTATACCACCCCATGGATGGTGTGCAATGTGTTCCAGCAAAAATAATGCACATCTTTATTAAATTTGGTGCATCCTGCTAGTTCGGTACACAGCCTGTGTAGATTCAATAAGATTTTGAATTCAAATAATGTATGATTTCCTTCCTTTCAAATCAAGGGGGTAATGTCGGCTTATATAAATTTTGGGGGGGGGGGGGGTAAAATGTAAAAAAGTTCCCTGACCCCTGCTCTAGAGAGCCCCAGCGGGTGCTTTCCTGCTGGAGCAGAGGGGGGTAGTGCAGGATTTTTGGAGCTCTTAGCCTGAGGTGTTAAGTCAGCTGTTCCAGGTCATTCAAGGAGAGCTACAGGGAGGGGCAGGATACCACCTTCAGGCAGCAAGACATTTTGTGCTGCTAGTACTGTATTACAATACCATGGCTTTGGCACTTCAGGAGCTTCTTTTGACATGTGTCCATATTGTCCATTCCATTTTTATTTCTTAATCCAGAAAGGATATCTCCATGTGCAGCTGATGGGCCTGTGATATGCAGATGAAACAGAAACATTAACTCCATATAGTCATGCATAATTGGCTTTGGCTCAGAGCCACAATGTGTACAGTTCTTATATATATTAAAAGTATAATAGAGGGAATATCCCTTGTGAATAATTCTTTAATGTGATTATCTTACTTTATGTTAAATCTAAAATGTTTTTTTTAAAAAAACATTTAACATTCTGTTTAACATTTTAAAACTGTGTAAAATATTTAAATAAATATATAAAATATGTATCAATAAACATGCATATAACATAATTTTATTGGTTCGTACATCCTGCCAAGCAGTGTAAATCATTTTGCCCTTCTATAGGCTCTTTTCAATTTATGCATGTGGCATTGGTTATACTATTCAACCATACATACTGTAATCCTAAAAGAAATTGCTGATTTGGCTCAAAGATTTAGAATGTTTAATAAAACATGTTTCCTTTTGTTATATTTATTTTGAAGAGATGAACTGGATAGAATTTCCTCTGGGAGTTGTTCATGGAAAAGCCAGTCTCTGGAAACAGCATTAGCACAGGAGTAGAAGCATAGAAATCTCAATATTAAAATCAGGCTCATTCTAAATCTGAGGCTTGTACAACTACACTGTTGTATAAAATGAAGAGGCAACACTCCAATAGACCAATGGGCACTGGATACAGATCTTGGATGCATTCAATGTTCTTCTTTTTACTTCAGTGGAAGAATAACAGTTAATTTCAACAAATCCCTACAGCACTTAAATATTCATGGCCTGAGCATTCACTACTTGCCTGCTGGCTATCTTTAAAGGGAATGTTGTGCCAAAATTGCAACTTCCGTTTCTGACCAAACATTTTGGGAATTGGGCCATCCATTCTTAATGTCTGCTTGTATTTTGCTCCTTTCCTCTCCTCCCCCGCTCCCAAGGTTCCTTAAAAACAAACAGAAAAGCTATGCCAGAGTTAGGAGATTTATTTATACATTACCTACTACCCTGGCTATCCAACAACCCAGGATTTATGTAGTTACACTGAGCTCCTGTTTTTGCAGAAAAACTATGAAACCTTTCAAATCATCATGGTTACCCATTGCCCTTGAACCCAGTGGGAGTATGAGTGTTTAGAATGCAGAAACATTGATTCAAGTGAGCAATTTAAATGGAGAGCAATGCCATCTTCGACAGCCAATGGAACAAAAAGTTATATACGGTACAGCAGCGGGTATCAGAAAAGGACTGCACCCCTTCTGTGTTCACCAGTGGTGTGAAATGGTGACCCACAAATTGCATAGAATCATCGAATAATGGAGTTAGAAGGGGCCATTCAGTCCAGTCTCCTGGTTAATGCAAAAATCCAAATTAAAGTATATTGGACAACTACTTCTTGAGGTCATTGAGTCCATTGTTGTACTGCTCTAACTGTTAGGAAGTTTTTCTTTATACTGAACCAAAATCTGGCTTCCTGTAGCTTGAGCCCTTTATTACATGTCCTGCACTCTAGGATGATTGGAAACAGGTCCTGCCTCTTCTCTCTATGACAATCAAGTATTTGAAGGGTTCTATCATATCTCCCCTTAATCTTTGGTTCTCGACGCTAAACATGCCAGATCTTTCAGTCATTCCTCATAGAATTTGGTTTTCCAGTCCACTGATCATCCTTGTTGCCTTCCTCTGAACTTGTTGCTTATTAAAGTGCAGTGTCCAGAACTGGGACAGTACTCAATATGAGGTCTAACCAGTGCTAAATAGAGGAAACTAATACTCCACAGGATTTGGAGACTATACTTCTGTTAATCCAGCCTAAAAAAGCCTTTTTTGCAGCCACATTACACTGTTAGCTCATATTGAGCTTGTGATCTACAACAATTCCAAGATTCTTCTTGCTCATAGTATTACAAGCCAGGTATCCCCCATCTTGTAACTGTATGTTTGGTCCACACACACACCAGTGTAGAACTTTGCACTTATTCCTGTTAGATTTCATTCTGTTGTTTTCAGCTCAGTGTTCAAGCCTGTTAATATCTTTTTTAATTTTGTTTCTGTCTTCCAGGGTATTAGCCATTCCACCCAATTTTGTGTCATCTCAAATCTGGTCAGCATTCGCTGCACCCTCTCATCCAAGTCATTAATAAAAATGTTGAAGAGCACTGGGCCCAGAACTGAGCCTTGGGGTACCCCACTTCTTACCCCCTTCCAGTTTGAGAAGGAGCCATTGATAAGCACTCTCTGAGTACAATTCTGTAACCAACTATGTATCAATCTAACAGGTGTTCTATCCAGCACAAACTTAGTCAGCTTGCAAATCAGAATATCATGGGGCACTTTGTCAAAAGCTTTGCTGAAGTCAAGATATATTATGTCTACAGCATTCCCGCTGTCTATTATTGAAGTAACCTAATAAAAAATGAGATTTGTTCAATCTGTGTTGGATTCTAGTTATTACGGCATTGTTTCCAAGGTGCTTGCAGAGTGACTGCTTTTTCCTGGGATTAATGTCAGGTTGACTTGTCTGTTATTCCCAAATTCCTATTTTTGGCCCTTTTTGAAGATAAGGACACTGTTAGCCCCCCTTCAGTCATCTGGCACTGTACTAATCCTCCAGGATATCAAGAAAATAACAGTGGTTCTGAGTAGAGATGTAGATTTGTATACAAATACCCCTTCACAGCTGGACTTAACGAGGGTCTGGCCCCTGGGGCTGGACCATCCACTCATGTGTGCAGCGGCGGAAGCAGCATTGGTCAGCCTTCCAATCGATCCCGGAGTGCCACTCTCTTTTCACTCATCTAGCCAACTCCAGGCAGGGGGAGGGAGGACAAGTCTACTTGCATGGCTGCCTAGTGGCTAGATGAGCGGAAAGAGAGCGGCGCTCTGGGAGTGATTGGAAGGCTGACCGATGCTGCCGCTGCAGGCGGATGCATGAGTGGACAGTCATTAAGTCCAGCTATGCGGGGGTTTAGATTTTAGATTAGGCATCCTTCAGTCTCGAGAGACTATGGTAATGTGCTCTGTATGGAGGACTTGGAATAGCGTCTAGTGTGGCTGAGAAGGCCAATTCGAGAGTGACAATCCCTTCCACATTGAAGACAAATATAATCTGTCCCCTGTCCAGCTCCCTGATTTTGCTGCTTTTGGGACTGCCTCTTTGCCTCGGCCTGCTGGACAAGGGTCTCGTCAAATTGGGAGAGGCCGTGATGCACCGCCTGCCTCCAGGCTGAATGCTCAGATGTCAAGGTTTCCCATCTGTTGAGGTCCATTCCTAAGGCTTTCAGATCCCGCTTGCAGATATCCTTGTATCGCAGCTGTGGTCTCCCTCTGGGGCAATTTCCCTGCACTAATTCTCCATACAGGAGATCTTTTGGAATCCGACCATCAGCCATTCTCACAACATGCCCAAGCCAACGTAGACGTTGCGGGGGTATTCATATACAAATACCCCCATCTCTAGTTCTGAGAATTTTTCAGCCATTTCCTTCAATATTCCTGGATGCAATTAATCATCGTGGCGCTGTGGGAGACGTGGTGGCGCTGTGGGTTAAACCGCAGAAGCCTCTGTACTGCAAGGTCAGAAGACCAGCAGTCGTAAGATTGAATCCATGTGACGGAGTGAGCTCCCGTCGCTTGTCCCAGCTCCTGCCAACCTAGCAGTTCAAAAGCATGTAAAAATGCGAGTAGATAAATAGGTACCACCTCGGTGGGAAAGTAACAGCGTTCCGTGTCTAGTCGCGCTGGCCACGTGACCACGGAAACTGTCTTCGGACAAAACACTGGCTCTATGGCTTGGAAACGGGGATGAGCACCGCGCCCTAGAGTCGGACACGACTGGACTAAATGTCAAGGGGAACCTTTACCTAGAGATTTGAACTCGTTCAAAGTAATAAGGTAATCCTTGACTATTTGCTTTTGGGAAAAGACTAAGCTGAAGATGGAATTCAGCATTTCTGCCTTTTCTTTGCTGTCTGTAATAATTTTTCCATCCCTACTGAGTAGCTCAGCCACTGTTTCTTACCCTGTCTTTTATTATGCACTTATGCATCTCTTAACCTCAGCCCATTGCGTTTGCCTTCCTAATGCCATCCCTGCAATTCTTTCTTATTTGTCTGTACTCTTCCTTTGCAGCCTGACCTTCCCTCCACTTCCTATATGTGTCCTTTTTTGTTTTCAGGTCCTCTCTCAGCTTTTTGTGAAGTCACATTGGTCTTTTTTGCTGTCTTCCACCCTTTTTTCTTGTTGGAATTCTTCATACCTGTGTCTTTAGAATTTCCTTTTAAAGAAACTCCCACCCATCTTGTACTCTTCTTCTTAGGATCTCCTGCCATGGGAACTTATTTATTATTTTTCTGAGTTTATTAAAATTGGCTTTCTTAAAATCCAGCATGTACATGCAGCCTTGTTTCCTTTGAAATCAGGACCTCAAGTAGAACATGGTCATCCCCCCCCCCCCCCCCGAGTTCCTGTTACTACCATTTCTTCCACCAAGTCATCTCTGTTGGTTAGAATCAAGTCAAGGATAGCTTGTCTTCTAATTTCTTCCTTCATTTTTTGTAGGAGAAAATTATCAGCTACACGAGCCAGGAATTTCTTGGAAGGTCCACATTTGGCAGAATTTGCCTCTCAACAGTTATCCGGATAATTGAAATCTCCCATTAATACATCATGTCTCTGAAATTCTTGCAATTTGTTTTTCAAAGGTTTCATCTGCATTTTCTCCTTGATTGGGTGGTCAGTAATAAATTCCAACAACCACGTTTCATTTTTTACCTGAATTATGTATATTAATCCAGAAGTTCTTGGTGGGACAATCAAGCTCATCCTCCTGTATTTCTGTGTAGGAATGTGTATTTTTTACATATACCGTGATGCCACCTTCCCTTCTATTCTTTTGGAACAATTTATATCATTCAGTTGCTATATTCCAGTCATGGAAGTCATCCCACCAAGTTTCACTTATCCCTATCAAGTCATATTTATCCTCCTGAACTAAGATTTCCTGTTCTTCTTGCCATAGTCCTGGAATTTGTATATAGATAGACAGGTTACTTACCTGTAACCATGGTTCTTCAAGTGGACCTCTGTGAATTCACACAATAGGGTTTTATCAGCGCCTGCGCTGGTCTCTCGGAATCTTCTAGAGCTTTTGAATAAAAGTTACAAAGTTTAAGTTGCCCCTACCACGCATGCTCCACCCGCCTCAGCCCTCAGTTCCATTTATCCGCCACAAGAGCCTGAGCTCACTCTAGACAGAATCAGTCCAGATATAGCTAGTGACGGACAGTGGGGAGGCTGGGCGGGATGTGTGAATTCACAGAGGTCCACTTGAAGAACCATGGTTACAGGTAAGTAACCTGTCTTTCTTCATCGTGGCCTCTGTGAATGCACACAATAGGGTGACTAGCAAGCTCACTTACCGGAAGGAGGGCCGTCACTGAAGAATGGACGTCAACACCGCTCTCCCAAAACTCGTCTCCTTCTTAGCCCTAAGGTCAAGTCTGTAATGTGTTACAAATGTACACACTTTGGACCAGGTAGCTGCTCTACAGATGTCTGGGACATCGACACCACGCAGCAGGGCCGTAGATGTTGCCACAGCTCTGGTGGAGTGTGCCTTGAGACCTTCAGGAGGCGTTTTGCCCTGCAGTTCATAGGCAAGGGAGATAGTGGAGACAAGCCATCTGGAGAGGGTAGACGAAGAAGCAGGAGAGCCTTTGTGTTGTCCATGAAAACATAAGAACAGTCTTTGAGCCGCACGAAAATCTTTAGTCCATGACACATAATATGACAAGGCTCTTTTTACATCCAACGAGTGGAGCATGCGTTCAATATCCGATGTAGGATTCGTAAACAAAGTAGGCAATATAAGGGGTTGATTAAGATGGAATTCAGAGACAACCTTAGGTAGGAAAGATATGTCCGGGTATAAGGTGACCTTATCTTTGAAGAATTGAAGATAAGGAGGATCAGATCGCAGGGCAGCTAATTCGCTTGCTCTTCTGGCCGATGTAATGGCAACTAGGAACAACGTCTTGAAAGACAGCAGACGAATGTCACAAGAGGCCATAGGCTCAAATGGGTGGCGCGTAAGCGCATGGAGGACCACTTGCAGAGACCACTGAGGTATCGGGGGTTTTGTAGGTGGTCTAATGTTGGAAAGACCTTTCAAAAAGGATTTGAGGGTAGGATGGGAGAAGAATCTGGCAGAGTCCGATTCACGAGGTTGAAAAGACACGATTGCTGAAATGTAAATTTGAGGGTGGATAGTGCTAAACCAGAATCAAACAGGTACCGAAGGTATTGCAGTAAGGTGGATAACGATACAGGGCACGTCTGGAAGTGATTTGATCTTGCAAATTTGAGGAAATTCCTCCATTTATACTTGTAGAGGAGATTGGTAGATGGTTTTCTTGCCTTGTCTAAAATCTCCTTGATCGATGGGTTATCATCCAGGCCGTCAAGTGTAGTGATTCGAGGTCTGGATGTAAAACTTGTCCTGAGTCCTGGGTTAGGAGATGAGGGACGCTCGGGAGCTTCACGACATCTATTGCCATCATCCTGAGAGTTGAAAACCAAGGTTGACGAGGCCACCATGGTGCAACGAAAATTGCGCTGGACTTCATCTGTCGAGCCCTGACCAGTGTCCTCTGGATGAGTGGTATTGGCGGGAACAGGTAGAGTAAATCTCTCTCCCATGGTATCATGAACGCATCTCCCAAGGAGTGCGTGCCTCTTCCCGCACGGGAGGCGTATGTCGTGCATTTCTTGTTGGTTTCGGAGGCAAACATGTCTATGACCGGAGTGCCCCATCTGCTGCATAGGAGATGAAAGATCTTGTTGTCCAGCTCCCATTCATGGGTGTGCGTTGCAAGACGGCTCAATCTGTCCGCCAGCTGGTTGTCTGTGGTGGAGATATGTAGTGCAATTGGGTACACATGATGTTGGTAGCACCATTCCCAAAGGTGTACTGAGAGGAAAAGTAGGGACATGGAGCGTGTCCCTCCTTGCTTGTTGATGTAGTACATGGTCGTGGTGTTGTCCGTTATCACTTGTACACCACGACCCTGCACTAGAGGAAGGAACGCCTTGAACGCCTTCATCACAGCAAGCATCTCCAGATAGTTGATGTGTAGATGTGTTTCTTGAGTAGACCACCGGGCATGAATCTGGTGGGACCCGCAGTGGGCTCCCCAATCTATGGGGCTCGCGTCCGTGGTGACTTGGACAGTCAATTGTAGTGGACGAAAAGGTCTGCCTAGTAGGAGATTTGGGCTGAATGTCCACCATCGCAGTTGTTTCACCAGCTCCACTGTAACCGACAAGCGCTTTCGAGGAGCATCTTGAATGGGGTCGAAAAGAGACAGAAACCATGCCTGGAGAGATCTCATTTTCAGGCGAGCGTGCGCTAATGCCGATGTCGTAGAGGCCATCAGTCCCAAGAGATGTTGGGCATGCCTTGCTGATACGGTGCAGTGTGGTCGAAACCGTTGAACCGCCGTTTTGATTTTCCTTATACGGTCTGGGGGTAGGAATATTCTTGCTTTGAGAGAATTTATCCTGCCCCCTATGTAGTCGACTGTCTGTGATGGTCGAAGGTGGGACTTCTTGTGGTTGACCGCTAGTCCCAGGCAATTCAGCGTGCGAAGAACGAACTCGGTGTCTTGGAGAGCTTTTTGCTCTGACGGAGACACTATCAGCCAGTCATCTATGTAGGGAAATATCTGTATATTGTGGAGTCGAAGGTAGGCTGCCACAGATGCCATGCACTTTGTGAATGTTCTCGGAGCCGTTGATAGTCCGAAGGGAAGAGCACGGAACTGGAATATGGTGTTCTGAAACACGAATCTGAGGTACTTTCTGTGCTGTGGGTGGATGGTGACATGAAAGTAAGCGTCTTTGAGGTCTATAACCACAAACCAGTCCCTTTTCTTTAACAGGTGCAGAATGGTCTCCAATGTGACCATCCGGAAACGTCGAGGACGAAGGTACTTGTTTAGTTCTCTGAGGTCTAGAATGGGTCTTATACCGCCATCCTTTTTTGGCACAGCGAAATATCGGGAGTAGAATCCTCTTGCTAAGTCCCGCATAGGCACTGTTTGAATGGCATGTTTTCGTAGAAGAGTGAGAATCTCTTCTTCTAGAACAGGATCGAAGGATGTGAGCTTGACTTGTCCTAGAGGAGGAAATTCTGTAAATTCCAGACGGTAGCCGAATTGAATAATGTTTAAGACCCAAGCATCTTTTGTGATTTCTATCCAGTTGTGAAGATATGGGGAGAGTCGAGTGATGGAGCCGTGATCTGGTGGGTGCAAGTCAAAGGTACTGTTTGGACTTCTTAGTTGGCGGTTTGTATGATTGGCGACGCTGTGATGTAGACTGTGGTCGGAATGTGGAAGTAGAGGAAGAGGCCTGGAAAGATCTGTTCTGATTCTGGTTCTTGAATGGTCGGTACGACTGTGTGGCATGTTGTTGGTATTGTTGTTGTTGTGTGTATGGTTTGCGCCACTGATATTTGTTTTTGGTTGTTGCTGAATGGCATATGATTTTGCTGTCTTCTTTATTTTATGCAGATTTTCGAGGTTATCGTCCGTTTTTTTCGTTGAACAGACCCTTGGCGTCAAAACGTAGGTCTTCCACACGGGTTTTCACGTCTTCTATAATGCCTGAAAACCGAAGCCAGGCATGTCGCCTCAACGACACGGCAGACATCAGTGTCCTAGCAGCAGCATCTGCTGAGTGACGGGCAGCTAAGCGTTGGTGCTTAGAAACTGTCAATGCCTCTGCATAGGTATTCAAGAAGCCCTGTCTGGTGTCATCTGGGGCTGCCTGAAGTGCAGGAAGTATTCTCGTCCAGAGCTGTCTTTGATAAGCCCCCATTGCCGTTTGATAATTGGTGACACGGAGCAAAAAGGTCGTGAGGGAATAGATTTTTCTTCCTAACACATCCAGTTTGCGTCCTTCTCTGTTGGTGGGAGTGACGTGTGATCTTGTAGAGGGTCTCGAAGAACTAGATTCTACAATCAAAGAATTTGGTACTGGATGTTTGGTCAGGAAGGTCGTGTCTTCGCCATGTATGCGGTATAAGTTCTCTGTTCTGCGGGATACTGGAGCAGAGGTAGATGGTTTATCCCAGCACTCTTTAATAATGTCCATGATAGCCGAAATGAATCCTAAGCTGAGTGGGGGGGGTCCTTTCTTGATTAATATCCCCGAAGATGAGATCATCTGATGGAGGGGGTGTTTCAAGTGTTTGTATTTTCAAAGTTTTTGCCATTCTTGAAATCATTTGCACGTACGAGGAGAAATCTTCAGAAGGAGAGGATGGATGTGGATCCCCAGCATCCGAGTCTAATGGATCTCCTCCCACAGGTGTTCTCCCCGATGCATCAGAAGGAGCGTCATGTCCCTGGTACGAATCGTCTGAGGAAAGAGATTCGTCCCCATCAGTAGACAACAGGTGTGCATCTGCTTTACGCTTTCTGCTCTCTGATTCAGAATTTGGAGGTATCGACGTCGAGTGGGTTCTTTTATGTGCAGTCTTCGACGTCGATAAGGGTTTAACAGTTTTCGTCTTGATCCTCCCTGAATGTTTCGAAACATGAACCGTATCGACGTCGACATGTTTTCGGTGTCGACGTCGAGGAGGAGAAGAAGAGGAAGAAGCAGAAGAAGAGGTAACATACACATATTTAATCTTCTTCCTTCTAACATAGTCGCCTTCGCTCGACGTCGAGTCGGAATCCGAATCTTCCCTTCGACGTCGGCGTCGAGATCTTCCATGGTCAATGTCGACATAGTCACGTTCGTCGTATTTCGATCTATGTCGACGTCGAGAAGATCGAGGCAGGACTATCACCTCTTGCCGAGCTTTTCCGCGTTGATCAGGTAAGACATGTATAGTTTTAGATGTCTTCTTTCGGGATGGAGAAGGTTCCCTCGATACAGAAGACACCGGCGTCGAAGGTGCCGGAGAAGCCCGCCCGGTTGAAACAGGGCTTAGAGGGGCAATAGCCTGGCTAGTTACGGTGTGGACTAGCCGGCTCGGTGTCGGAGACCGACAAGTTCGCTCAGATGCTATAGGGGAGGCAATTGCCCGCCGAGATGGAAGGGATTCGGCGACCTCCGAAAGGGATTCTCGATCCCTAGACGAGTCCTCCAGAATCGGGGAGGGTAACGACGTCGAGATCGGAGGAAGATGTTTTCGAAGGTCTTTGGTCTTATCCCTTTTGCTTGTCGACTTCGTTTGCTTTGTAGGGTCTTTTGAAGACGACGTCGACGAAGTTTTCGACGCGGAGGTAAGTTTTTTCGCCGTCTTTTTTGGAGGTTTTTCCACAGCCTTAGATGGGGGTGCTGGGGTTGGTGAGGCAATGCGAACCTCAGAACGAGGGGTAGCGGATGCATTAGAGGCGGTTTCCATGTCGGAGGGTCTGGATGCCGACAACGTTTTGTCCCAAAGGAACAGTTTCAAACGTTGTTCACGCGCCTTAAGGGCGGCCTTGGTGAAGCTTTTGCAGTGTTTGCAAGAGTGGGGACGATGAGATTCTCCCAAGCAAAAAAGGCAATAGTCGTGTCCGTCGGAGAATGGTAACTTACGGGAGCACGACTTGCACCTGCTAAAAGGTCCTGATCGGGACATAAAGCAGGAAAAAAGGGGAAAAAGACTCACAGTAAAGAAGATAGATGGTTTCCGGCGATGATTGAATTAGGAAGAGATGATTTAGGAGCAGAGCGGCAAACCGCAAGAGCGGAAGGCTGCAATCAAGGAGCGCGGCCGTAAAAAGCGCGGGAAACACAACCAATTCACAGTCCAAAGAGTAGTCCAAGACAGTCCGATGATCAAGGGGCAACAGAGTAAATTCAAAGTCCAAAGGCAGTCCGATTTTCAAGCCGATTTTTCAGTCAAAATATTCGTAATTACAGAGCTCTAACCGAGAGGTTCCAGTGCGCGAAGGCGGTAAAATGGAACTGAGGGCTGAGGCGGGTGGAGCATGCGTGGTAGGGGCAACTTAAACTTTGTAACTTTTATTCAAAAGCTCTAGAAGATTCCGAGAGACCAGCGCAGGCGCTGATAAAACCCTATTGTGTGCATTCACAGAGGCCACGATGAAGAAACTGTATAATTTGTGGCCTGCTTTCTTTCGTACCTTTTTATGAAGATTATTATTGGGACCCATTAGAGCTCTGTTCCTCTTGTTGTGCACAAGCCCTCATCTATCTTGACATTTGAGCATTTGTCTCCCTCCCTCCCCCTTCCAATTCAGTTTAAAGTCCTCTTGATGAAGTTCTTCATGCTCTGGCCAAACACATTCTTCCCAGTCCTTGTGTGGTGAATCATTTGCCAGGAGTTTATTTTCCAGGAAGTGTAGCCCTTGGTCCCAAAAACCAAACCCCTCATGTCAGCATCACCTTTGTAGCCAGTCATTCAACTGGAGTATTTTCTTTTCCCTTTCTATTCCTCTTATGAGTGCTGGACAAGGATGATCTGGGCCCCAAAGTGCTTGAGTTTCCTTCCCAGAGTTTCAAAGTCTGATGTGATTTCTTTGTAGTTCTTCTTGGCTGTGTCATTTATTCCCACATGGATGAGAAGAAAAGGTTATACATCTGTGGGGTTTATGAGCAGTGACAATTTTTCTGTCACATCCCTGATCCGTCCTCCAGGGAGACAGCATATCTGTGGGTCCATGGACCTTCCTGGCATATTTCAGTTTCAATCCCATGCAACAGAGAGTCTACAATGACAACTACAGCTAGTAGCTGTAGTAGTAGGGGGGCACTACTCATCTTTTTGTAGGCATGGGTCAACTGAGTCTGCTTGACTGAGTTTCACCCTTTGTCATGTCCTTCTGTGGGGTCTCCTGTATATCTTCCTCTGCATGATGTCTTCCAGACTCCTAGAATCTGAAAGCAGTTTTGCAGTTTCACTGGTGAAGAGTGTCATCTTCTTTTGCTCCTAAATGTCAGCCTTTTCTATGGTGCTTGTTCTCTTCTCTGCTTTGTCTTGCTCTTCTTTCACCTCCTGTGAGCTCCCTTGGCTGCTGCTGCTCAAGTTCTGTCTTCATCTTCTCTGACAGCCTTAAGCCTTGCTGCTCCAGATTTTTCACTTTTTCTTCCAACAGTGCTACAAGTTTGCATTGGCTGCATGGGTACATTATGTTGTTCTCAGGCACAAAGTCAAACATTGCACACACATTGCAGGTCACCACCACTGAATTGTCTCTTGCTTACATAATCCATTACCTTTTTCCTTTCTTCTGATTGTCTATGATTGGAAGAGTACCTCTTGGTAGTTACTTGGCATTACTTGGCAGTTGTCTCCAACTTTATTGTAAGAATGGCATCCAGATCAGTGTGGATACATTTTTCTCTGAAAGATGCCTTACTTATCACTACAGATCTTAATTTTGGCAAAATGATGATGCTGTAGGATAGGAAACTTGACCATTGTGCATGTTTACTATTTACTATGGATAATGTTCACTGCCCCAGAAGAATCAAGTGTACACTTTTAGATTTTTCCTGGACTCTATGCTAGTTGAGGAGGGTTAGGTGATGGAGATAGCTATGTGTGTTCTACCAGTTTAGACCAGTGTGCCAGCTCAAGCCCTAACTGGAGAAGGTGGATCTCGTCTCAGTGATCTAAACTCTAGTAATGACGTGTAAGTTGAATTATTACAATTCAACCTATATGGTGTGTTCTATAGACACTTTGGAAACAAGGGCAAAATGTGGCCATCCAATTGCTAGTGGATATGAGGTGGTCAGAGCATGCCATAGCCATACTGCGTTAGCTGTACTGGTTGTCAGTATAGCTCAAATAATGGTGTTGGTGCTAACCTTTAAAGCTAAAGGTGCTAAATTAAAACATTAAAGTTTAGGACCAAATTGCCCAAGGACTGTTTTTTGTACCAGTCTGCTTGTGTACTGAGATCATTGCCTGAGAATAAACAGACTGGGGGGGGGGGGGGCACAAGGAATAGGAGTTTTGTAGTAGTAGTAGTAGTGGCGGCACTGTACTCCTGAAATTCATTGCTAAATGAGATATATCAGATCCCATTTTTGCCATCCTTCAGAAAAGTCCTAAAAATTAATCTTAGTGGAATTCTTCTAAGGATTTTATGAAACTACTTGATAGAAATGGTTTTAGTGCATGACTGATTTTAAAGTTTGCATTTGGCAGTTTTAGCTACAATCAGGTTTAGTTTTTCTCTGTTATTAATTGGGCTTTATTTGTTTACCAATCATGTTTGATCAGTTTTGTAACCTACCTTGAGAAGGTTTTTGTGCAGAAACTGGAAAGCCACCTCGCCCACTGCACAGCCCTCCACCTCACATATTAACATTGAAAACAAGCAACCAAACAAAAACTCTGGAAATAAAGTAACTCATTATGTTACTTGCTACTTTTCTGTTCTTAAAAAGTAACAACGTAATATTAGGTATTACACTTGAAAAATCCCATTCAAAACACTGTCTGCAAAAGCTGACAAGAAAGGAAAATGTAAGAAAAATTACTGACACATGCATACCTTTAATAATCATGGTACAACTAATTTTGTTAGTTCTTGCAATGTAATGTAATCATACCTTCAGTTCCAAAAGAGTTAGGAATTACATTGATTTACATTACTTTCAATGTGTTACTTTCAAACTCTGCTCTTTTATCCTATAGAAAAGTTTAAATAAACAAATAAGGAAATAAAAGGTTTCAGAGGGAAACACTGGTAATAGAAACATTGGTTATCTATTCTTCTGCAGATAATACCAAATATTTTAGTGTGGGTTTGTTTGCACGTAGTACCATGACACACTGCAAGAATAACACAAGCAGAGGCAAAACAGGATCAGGTTTGTGCTCTGAGAAACTAGTTTGTATGTGTTGTAAATATACACAAGATGCTTTACTAATGCTTGGTGGTTTTAAGGAGGAAAGAACACTGAGAAAGCAACTACAGCATTGCAGAGAGACCAATCCCCTTACTTAAACTATTATTTATTTTGGTTAAATTCCCTTTTGTGAAAGAGCACTCTCAATTTCTCTTCTTATAGAGGGGTCTTTCACCCTTTGCACGCCTCAAATTAATCTCTGTAACTTTTTTTTTTTTGCATGATTTGTCTATTTATGTGCATATTTTCAAGATGCAGACATTGGAGTCTGATTGGCCATTTTTTCTTGGCTGGCCAATCCTTCCAAATTAGTGGATTTAAAAGTATAAACCATGTGGTATAATTTTAATTTGCTTAAAAAAAAAGAAATAAAAAGAAATGGGTAATTGGATTTTTTCTCTAGTTTTGATTAAGTACTGCAATGTAGTTCCAGGTGATTGGAAACAAATTACCCAATTTCTGGCTGCAAGCTGCTTAAAGCAATGCTCAGATTTTCAGTGTTCACACTAGCAGTTTAGTTGCCAAAGGTTTCTGCTGTTTATGATTTAATTAAAAGTCTCTAAACTGTACTCTGTTCTCATTTAGACTAGTACAAAACATTTGGGCTAACTTCATTAAAGTCAGTAGCGTCTCCTAACGAATAAAGTAGAATCTTAAATAACAGATTAAAGCTGTAAATCATAGAGCACTTAAAATAGAATATTTGGAATCCAATCTAACATGGCCACTTTTGTTTCCACTATGCAAACTAGCTGGTATCTTGCTACCTGAATGCTTGTTACACCATTTCTTTGGAGCAGGCTAAATAGGGTCACTAGGAGGGTATGCCATTTGGTGCAATTTTTGCATCCAAATGACATACAGACTTCGAGCAACCTTTCTTGGTCCACACCAGCTTGCTGTCAATTTGCTAATATTGTGAAGTGGTGCAATAAGAGAACCACTTCAGGATATTGGCAAATTAAACATTTCCTTGGCTCCATGGAGGGGCAGAGGAAGTGAACATTTTTTAAAGTGTAGAAGGGCAGGGCAGATGCAGTGCACAACTTAAAAAAAAAAAGACAAATGGAAAACTCCCTCTTGGAAGCAGGAAGGGGCAACAAGGGGTATTTTTGTTGGCTTTTCTCTTAAAAGACTAGTCAAGAACCTGCCTGCAGGCAAATTGTTGCCCCATCCTACTTCCAGGAAGAAGTTTTCTATTTGTATTTTTTTTTTAAAAAAGCAGTGCACTGCATCTGCACTGCCCTAATATACTTTTAAAAAAATCACTTCCTCTGCCCCTCCACAGAGCCAAGGAAATGTTTAATTTGTCAATATCATAAAGTGGCTCTCTTCCTAAGTCACTTTATGATATGGCAAATTCAAAGAGGAATGCCTGCTTTGGTTCATTTCCAGCAATCACACAGTCTGGAAATGAACCAAAATGGAGCAGTCCTACCTGCACCAAAAAAGTAGAAGCCCTAAATGCCCATGTAGGCACCTTACAAGTCTGGTTTATAAAATAATTTAAATACATATTGCTGGCCTCAACAGATTCCTAGATTAGACTGGTCTCACATACTGGAGTTGTCCACTAAATTCACTTTTGGAAAGTAAACAGTCTCTTTCCTGGCATTGCTCTCACTGTCATACATGTGTGGAGATGGTAAGTTGCATTGTGTGTAGTTTCTCCACCCTCTAGAAACTGATCCAGCCTCTGCACAGAGTCAGCACAGGTAAAAGCTGTGAAACACATCTGAACTCTCCTCAACAGTTGGTGTTTTGGGTCAATGTGCAGAGGATGGAGTCAGGCCCAGGAGCCCAAGTGACATTCAACATCCCATGGTTTCTGTGCATGCTCTGTCTGTTGACCTGGCATCCTCCAAGCACAATCTTTTAGTTTCTATCCAAGCCACATGACCACAGGGGGGCATTTGGGAGTAGAGAAGCTGAGGAACCTTACTATTTTGGTGACTCTCTCATCTCAAGTCCAGTTGACTTAACAACTGTACCAGCACTCACCAACTTCTTAATTGTTAGAGATGGCCTTTACAAGCTCATGTTTACGGAAAAATTGGTTGGTTTTTATTCTCCTGACTATAAACACTAGAATGAGCCACAGAGCACTTAAAAAAATTTAACCAGTTTAATGCCACTGAAACCACAACACCCATCCTGCATGTGTCAGTGGCAGGCGATTTAAGCCTTAACAATCCAGTCCTAAATATGTTTTCACAGAACTAAATCCCACAGAGGTCAATGGATTTCCTTCCCAGCATAGGTTTGCAGGCTATAAACTTCTAGAGCTCAGTTCAGTCTTGGCATTTGTCCTGATGCAAAGCCTACTGAATCTGACTGGATTATACTCTGGGACAGAGGTGGGAAACATGTAGTACTCCAGCTGTTACTGGATTCCAACTCCCCTCAGCCCTAGCCAGCATATTCAGTGGTGAAGGGCGAGGGGACTTGCAGTCTAGCACCATCTGAAGGGTTATATGTTCCTCAAGCTACTCTAGGAAATGTTTTTCGGATTATACCACATCCCCATTTACTTGGCAGTAAACACTAATGAACACCAAAGGACGTATTTTCACATAAACATGTGTAGCGCCAGGGGATGTCTATTCAGTGTGTCTTCTTTCCCAGGAAATCCTAACATGATGGCTCTAAATTGATTCTAGATTACAGCATGAGGTTTAGTTTGACCACACATCTTAATTTGTGGTACGTAGAGCATCAGGGTTCATTCTAAAGCCATTTTGCAGTGCCAATGTTTGGTCAACAGAAAACATGAAGAGAACAAATAGAAAGGTTACTTACCTGTAACCATGGTTCTTCAAGTGGACCTCTGTGAATTCACACAATTGGGTTTAGACAGCGCCTGCGCTGGTCTTCTCGGAATCTTCTAGAGCTTTTGTAAAAAGTAACAAGTTTAGAGTTGCCCCTATCGCGCATGCTCCACCCCCTCAGCCTTCAGTTCCATTTATCCGCCACAAAGCCCGAACTTATCGGAGACATAATAGTGACGGATAGTGGGGAGGCTGGGTGGGATGTGTGAATTCACAGAGGTCCACTTGAAGAACCATGGTTACAGGTAAGTAACCTTTCTTTCTTCTTCGTGGCCTCTGTGAATGCACACAATTGGGTGACTAGCAAGCTCACTTACCGGAAGGAGGGCCATCACTGCAGAACAGACGTCAAAACTGCCCTGCCAAAACTTGTCTCCTTTCTGGCTCGAAGGTCCAACCTGTAGTGTGTCACAAAGGTGGACGCAGTAGACCAGGTGGCAGCTCTGCATATTTCTGGGACATCAACACCACGCAGCAACGCTGTAGACGTCGCAACCGCTCGGGTGGAATGTCCTTTCAAACCTTCTGGGGCAGTTTTGCCTAGAAGTTCGTAAGACAGAGCAATTGTGGAGACAAGCCATCTAGATAGAGTGGAAGATGAGGCAGGTAAGCCCTTGTGTGATCCCTGGAAGCAGAGAAAAAGCCTTGGTGCAGCACGGAAGTCTTTAGTCCTTGAGGTGTAATAAACCAAGGCTCTCTTAACGTCCAGAGAATGGAGCATGCGCTCGATATCCGAAGCAGGTTGAGGAAACAAAGTTGGTAACGATAACGGCTGGTTAAGGTGAAAATCCGAAACAACCTTCGGCAGAAAAGACACATCTGGATATAACATAACTTTGTCCTTAAAGAATTGCAAATAAGGATCATCAGACCTGAGAGCTGCCAACTCACTAGCTCTTCTAGCAGACGTAACAGCAACTAGAAACAGAGTTTTGAACGATAGTAAACGTATATCACAAGTAGCCAGTGGCTCAAAGGGGTGGCGCATGAGCGCACGTAAAACAAGTGTGAGAGACCACTGGGGTACTGGAGGTTTAACAGGAGGTCGAATGTTGGACAGTCCTTTTAAAAATGATTTAAGCGTTGGATGAGAAAAAAGGCGTGCTGATTCAGAGTTTCGAGGTTGGAAGGAAACTATTGCTGAGATGTAAACTTTAAGAGTGGACAAAGTCAAACCTAAATCAAACAAGTGACGTAAGTAGGTGAGCAGAGTTTGGAGGGAGACGGGGGAGGATTGTAACTGCTTTGATTGAGTAAACTTAACAAAATTATTCCATTTGTATTTATAAAGAAGGGTCGTAGACGGTTTTCTAGCCTTGTCTAGAACCTCTAGGATTGATGGCATATCCTCCACGCCGTCAAACTCAGTGACTGCAGGTCCGGATGAAGGATCTTGCCCGAGTCCTGGGTAAGAAGGTGTGGAATCTGCGGCAGTCGGAACACGTCCACAGCCATCTCCTTGAGGGCGGAAAACCAAGGTTGTCGAGGCCACCATGGTGCAATGAGGATGGCGTCCACCATTAGCTGTCGGGCTCTGACCAAGGTCCTTTGTATGAGTGGGATTGGTGGGAAGAGATATAGGAGATGCGTCTCCCAAGGGATCATGAATGCGTCGCCTAGCGAATTCACACCTCTGCCTGCACGAGATGCATATTTCGCGCATTTCTTGTTGATGCTTGATGCAAACATGTCTATTGACGGGTGACCCCACCGGTAGCAGAGCATTAGGAAGGTGTTCTTGTCCAGTTCCCATTCGTGGGACTGACTCGTCAGCCGGCTCAGGTTGTCCGCAAGTTGGTTGTCGCTCGTCGATATATGAAGAGCAACCGGGAACACATGGTGGAGGTAGCACCATTCCCATAGATGTATGGAAAGATACAGGAGAGACATTGATCTCGTTCCTCCCTGCTTGTTGATGTAGAACATGGTCGTGGTGTTGTCGGTGATTACTTGAACACCCCGACCCTGTATCAACGGGAGGAATGCTCTGAAGGCTTTTATGACAGCAAGCATTTCCAGATGATTGATATGAAGGCACCTGTCTTGATGAGACCATAGGGCATGGATTTTGTGCGGTCCACAGTGTGCTCCCCATCCCGTGGTGCTGGCATCTGTTGTCACTTGAACAGACAGTTGCAGTGGTCGAAAGGGACGGCCGATCAACAGATGTGGAATGAAAGTCCACCATCGTAATTGTTTCGCCAGTTCCGGGGTGACCCGCAGACGTTTTTGTGGACTGTCCTGAAGGGGGTCGAAGAGAGCCAGAAACCATGACTGAAGTGATCTCATCTTCAGGCGTGCATGTGGCAGCGCTGATGTTGTGGAGGCCATGAGGCCGAGTAGATGCTGCGCATGATGAGCTGAGACATCTGAACGGGGATGAAATTTCCGGACAGCCTTCAGCAGCTTCAGGATCCGGTCTGGTGGGAGAAATATGCGAGCTTTGACCGAGTCTAACCGAGCTCCTATATAGTCGATGACTCGAGATGGCACCAGGGTTGACTTTTTGATATTCACCATCAAGCCTAGGTTTTGTAGAGTGTCTAGAACAAATTTTGTGTCTTGCACAGCCTTCTGTCTGGATGGAGAAACAACCAGCCAGTCGTCTATGTAGGGAAAGACTTGTACCCCGTGGAGACGGAGAAAAGCTGCTACTGGGGCCATGCATTTCGTGAACGTGCGTGGAGCTGTGGATAGCCCGAAGGGAAGGGCGCAGAATTGGTAGATCATGTTCTGAAAAATGAACCTGAGATATTTTTTGTGATTTTGATGGATTGATATGTGAAAGTATGCGTCCTTTAGGTCTATAACTATAAACCAGTCATTGTGTTTCAGCAGGTGGACAATGGCCTCCAGAGTGACCATCCGAAATCTTCGTGGATGCAGGTAAGTATTCAAGTTTCTTAAGTCCAGAATGGGCCTGATTCCGCCGTCCTTTTTTGGTACGGCGAAATAACGTGAATAAAAACCGTTGGCCACGTCCCGATGTGGTACACGTTGAATAGCTTGTTTTTGGAGAAGAGTGAGAATCTCTTCTTCTAGGGCAGCATCGAAGGAAGTGAAGTGAACTTGTCCTAGAGGAGGAGGTTCTAAGAATTCTAAACGGTAACCGAATTGGATAATACTTAGAACCCAAGAATCTTTTGTTATAAGGGACCAATTTTGATAGAATGGGGCCAGACGAATTTCTTGTGGAGGCATGGAAGATGGGACGTGAAAGTCAAAGGTACTGCTTTGTTTTCTTGGCAGATGGACGATAAGGCTGTCGTTTTTGGAAAGATGCTTGAGGCCTATAGGATGGCGCAGAAGAGGAAGTTTGAGAATATCTACCCTGGGTCTGTTTGAAGGGTCGATAAGACTGTGACGATTGTTGCTGGTATTGCTGTTGTGGATATCGCTTACGCCATTGATTTCTTTGGAAGGTAGGTTGCTGGTGAATAGTGTAAGATTTAGCCGTCTTTTTTATTTTATGCAGGTTTTCTAGAGAGTCATCAGTTTTTTCATTGAAAAGACCCTTGGCATCAAAGGGTAAGTCCTCGATTCGTGTTTTGACATCCTCTATGATGCCTGAGGATCGGAGCCAAGCATGACGCCTTAAGGCAATGGCCGATGTTAAAGTTTTGGAGGCGACGTCTGCTGAATGTCGTGAGGCTAGTCGTTGGTGTTTAGCCACCGTGAGGGCCTCCGCGTAGGTGTTCAGGAGGCCTTGACGGGTATCATCCGGGGCTGCTTCCAATGCTGGAAGGACTCTGGACCACAGTTGTCTCTGGTAAGCCCCCATGGCGGTTTGGTAGTTAGCCACTCGGAGCAAAAATGTGGTGAAGGAGTAAATTTTTCTCCCTAGGACATCTAGTTTTCTCCCTTCTCTGTTTGTAGGCGTGACATGTGCCTTCCCGGAAGATCTAGATGAATTAGATTGCACAATGATGGAATTAGGGACTGGATGTTTGAGAAGGAAGCTGGTATCATCGCCATGTGTGCGATATAGATTTTCTGTTCTGCGTGCAACCGGTTGAGAAGTAGAGGGCTGGTTCCACGACTCCTTGATAAGAGACAAAAGGGCTGGGATGAAGGCTAGGCTCAAGGGCGGTGTCCTTTCCTGATCAATGTCACCGAAAATTAGATCATCTGTGGGCGGAGAAGGTTGCTCTGTTTGCAGTTTAAGAGTCTTAGCCATCCTAGAAATCATTTGAACGTATGACGAAAAGTCTTCCGAAGGCGAAGACGGGTGAGGGTCTCCTGCATCCGAATCAAATGACTCTCCTTCCACAGGTGTTTCTCCAGGAGCAGGCGAGAAAGCTTCGTCCTCCTGGCAAGACGAAACAGAAGAGAGGATTTCCTCCTGTTCGGAAGGTGATGGTAAGTTGGACTTCTTAGGCTTAACGTGTCCAGATGGTTTAACTTGCTTATGTCCAGACTTCAAGGGATTGATTCGCTTGGAGGTAATCTTAGTGCCCTCTTTTGGTCAAACATGTACCTCGACGTCGTGTCGATGTCGACGTCGAGGAGGGGATAGTGACGACGAAGATGATGTCGAAGCGTAGACGTAACGAATTCTCTTACGTCTATGGTATTCCTCCGACGTCGACGACGAGTCAGTATCGGAGTCGTCGTGTCGACGTCGACGGGAAGCTCTCTTACGATCGAGCTGGACATAGATCGGGTCGTCGCGTTTGCCCTTCTTATGGCGTCGAGACGACCTGGGTATGACTACCACCTCTCTCCGTGGGGATCGGCGTCGATCCGGTGAGATATGCTTTCTCTTGTCCGTCCTTTTCCGAGGTGGAGAATTTTGCCTCGAGGAATTCGACGGCGAGAGAGGTACAATCGATGCCCGCCCAGTGGAAACAGGGCTATAATGGGCAGATGTCTGGCTAGATAGGGTGGCGCCTTCTAGCCGACCAGGACTCGGCGAGCGGTCGAGTCCCCCAGGTGAAGCCTCTATGCGACGTGGAGGCAGGGAAGTCGCAGCTTCCGAAAGGGACTCACGATCCCGAGAAGAGTCCTCGAAGATCGGAGACGGTAACGACGCCGAGACATGAGGAATGCGATGTTCCTTAGCCTTTTTCTTTTTGTCTGTCGGCGCCGTCTTTTTCTTCTCTTTCGACGGACCAGTCGATGAAGTCTTTGACGCCGAGGGAAGCGTCTTCTTGGTGGTCGATGTAGACGACTTTTTTGACGATTTTTCGACCGTTCTTGAGGTCGACAAAGACGGGGAAGTGACATTCGTCTCAGAACGAGGCGTAGCGGAGGGGTTAGACGCCGTCTCCATTTCTGAAGGTTTTGATGCCGACAGAGTCTTGTCCCAAAGATAAATTTTTAAACGTTGCTGACGAGCCTTAAGGGCTGCCTTCGTAAACTTTTTGCAATGCCTGCAAGATTGAGGCTGGTGACTATCCCCTAAACAAAAAAGGCAGCGGTCGTGACCATCTGAAAAGGGCAATTTACGGGAACACGACGCGCACCTACTAAATGGTCCTGAGGGGGACATAAAGTAGGAAGAAGAGGGGGAAGAAAAACTCACGATGAAGATCAGTCTCAGATAAGCAGAACGGAGAACGATCCGGAATGGCCTTGCCGCAGCGGTAGGCAAGCGAAGCGGTTTGAAAAGCGCGGGAAATCAAACCGGCAATCCGATAACAACAAAACAGTCCGTAATCCAAGAAGAGTCAAACAGTCCGAAGTCGAGGGCAACAGAGAGATTTCAAAGTCCGTGTTCAGAAGCCAAATATCAAACCAATTGATTATATTAATAGTAGCTCTAACCGAGAAGTTCCAATCGCCAAGGCGGTAAAATGGAACTGAAGGCTGAGGGGGTGGAGCATGCGCGATAGGGGCAACTCTAAACTTGTTACTTTTTACAAAAGCTCTAGAAGATTCCGAGAAGACCAGCGCAGGCGCTGTCTAAACCCAATTGTGTGCATTCACAGAGGCCACGAAGAAGAAACAGTGTCTACAAACATGTGTAGTGTCATTGACTTGGGATCTAGCAGCAGATAATTCAGTCAGTAATTTACAAACTAGCCAGTAATGGGAGAGGATCTACATTAAATCCTGTGCTTTTGACAGGTGGAATCTGGGCTGTCACAATCACAGGAAAGGCAGGTTCATGGTAGATAAGGTTATGCTTCTCTGCATGTTGAATACACACCAAAAATGCTGGGACTAATATATGTACAGTAGATGACAATGAGCATCTCACTAAGGATTACAGCAAGCCTTTGGTCTACAGGGAGGAAAGGTGCTGTAAACTAATCTAATCCAGATGCAAAGTATTAATACCTTCTTTCTTTACTGAATCTGTCATTTCCTTCCTGCAAGTCAGAGTGCAATCAGATGGGAATTTAGCCCGCTGTTTGGACTGCTGCATGGACTGAGGCAGTCTTAAAGATGGCAATCAGACGATCTCTGTGCTAGAGTGAACTGACCCACCCCCGAGCATCCCTATCTACAGCTTTCTGGCCCATCAAGGGGCTTCTATTTTCTTGGTGCAGTTAGAATCAGTGTCCTTCGGGTCATCTCCAGTGAGTGTGATCACTGGGAATGGACCAATGGAAGCCTTCTTATTTTGGCTTGCCAGTGTCATGAAGTGGCTTAATTTGCCTATATTGCTTCATGATATAGGCAAATTAAACATATCCTTATCTTCGTGGCAATATTTAATTTACAAAGGCAGCATGAAGAGGCTGCCTTTGGAAAGCTAAACCCTCCTGTTCTCATGTGCATCTGTATGTGTGTGTACGCGTGCATGTGTGTGTGCATGTATACATGCATGCACCTGCCTGCCTGTGTGTGTGTGTGTGCCTGTGTGGAGTTTGGCTTGGCTTTTTAAAAAAGGGGCAAGTGGAACAGTGGCAGCGGCGGGAGGAGAAAGGAGGGTGGTGTTGGTTGCTTTTCTTGACTGGCTGACCTTGTTGACCCCTCCTGGAACCTCTGTACCAAATGGCATACCAGACCTGCTAGCAGCCAAATTTAGCCCACCACAAATGGGTGTGGCCAAGTCCTTCCAGTCCGTTTGCATGGACAACAGCCAGAGTTTTGGACTTCTTGCTTCTTTCCCAGGCTCCTAAATTTGGCATCACCCACAGCCTAAGAGTTCTGGAGAACTTGAAAACTAATAATTTTTGTGACATTTTAGCAAACCAAGAACAATTTGGCACACCCTGAATTTTCATTCCTACCACGCCACAGGTCACCTGGCTACATTTTGCGTTTTGATGGTAAAAAATAAATAAATGTGTGAATTGCACAAACAGAAATCGCAGTTCTTATTGCGAGAAGCGGGAATGTGGTATTACATGACTTCCTAACGCACCTATTGCCAAAGATAGGAGCTTTCAGATGAGCCCGGATGAGTAGCTGTGTTGTAAGGTCATTTATAAACGACTCATAATGCAATCCTGTGCCTTTCTACTTAGAAGGAAACCCCACGGAGTTCTACAGAACCGAAGTCCCAAGTAACAAAGTACAGTATAGGATCGCGAGGCAGGCAACCTAACTGCGTCGACTTCGCTTGACCAGAAGCAAAGTAGGGAAGAGGAGACAGGGGGAGTAGCTGAGTCAGGAATAACTTCCTGGGGCGAAGAGGGACGCTTTCTCACAGCTCATTTCCCCTTCAGGGGCGTGCGTATACCCTAGCGCTGGATCCCGAACAATATTTACAGCGCCAGGAATGCCACTTAAGGGAAAACACGAAGGTGGGCGTGGCGAGAGCTGCCTCGGAGGCCCTTCTCAGCCAACGCCCAGCCCGAGTCGGTCGGGAGTGGGTGTGCGCCGCTTCCCCGCGGTTTTCGTCCCCTCTCCTTTCTGGGTGGGTTTGAAAGGGACAAGCTCTTCCCAACAACCCACCCCGAGGGCAGAGAGGAAGAAGCGCCGGCCCGCTCCAGTTTGCTAGAGACGGGGCTACGTGCCTTTCCCCCTGTGGCGAATGTCTATTCTTACGGGTTCCTGTGGGAGGTTCCGTCCCGCCCCATTTTTACCCTGCGAGGGAGGAAAGGAGGCGAGGAACAGCGGGCGCGCCCCCTTCCCGCACAAAGGGGTTTCTGCCAGCGCCCGCCTCGGCGTGAGGTGAAATGACCTTGCTTTGAACGCGAGCGGAGAGCCCCCCGCAGTTTCGGATGGAACCCCGGAAAGAGTCGGGCTCTCCGCGCCCCTTCCGAGCGAGCGGGAGTCCGTGAGGGAGGCGGCAGGCGTCATGCCATGGAGAGCCGAGGCGCCGCGGTGCTGGGCTTGGGGCAGCTGTTAGCTCCCTTCGGGGAGCACCAGCCGCAAGAGGAGGCTGCTCCGGTCCCGCCATGGCGAGGTGGGGGCGCGGAGGAGGAGGAGGAGGAGGAGGACGACCAGGGGGAAGAGGAAGAGGAGGAGGAGGGGGGCACGACGGCGACAAGCGGCAAAGCCGTAGGAGAAGCGCACCAGGCAGGAACCAAAGGGAAAGGCGAGGAGGAGCTGCTGGAGTTGCGCCGCCGCCGCCGCCGCGGCCGGTCCCTTTCGCTGCCGGCCAGCCCGTCCTTGGCCGCGGCGCGGCTCTTCTCGCGGCGGCGGAGCCAGGGAGCCGGCGATGACGCGGAAGGCGACGACGAGGACGACGGTGCGTCCCGGGCGGGCGTCGGCGGGTGTTGCACCAAGTGCAAGAAGCGGGTGCAGTTCGCCGACTCGCTCGGCTTGTGCCTGGCCAGCGTCAAGCACTTCAGCGCCGCCGAGGAGCCGCAGGTGCCGCCCGCCGTCCTCTCCCGCCTGCAGAGCTTCCCCATGCGCCAGAAGGACCTGGAGGAGTTCAGCGCCGCCCTGGCGGAGCTCGGTGCCTGCGCGCCGCTGCTCTCGGCCTTTCCGCGCTCGCTCCAGCAGCAGCAGCAGCAGCAGCAATCGCTGCCTCAGGCGCTCCAGCTGGTGGCCGGAAAGGCGCCCGACGCGGAGCGGCTGCGCTCGCAGCAAGTGTGCCTGGAGGAAGTGGCGGGGATGGCGCTGGCAGGGGTGCCCACGGACGTGCGCGGCGTGGTGAGGGTCCTGAGCTGCCCCGGGCCCAAGGAGGTGACGGTGCGCTACACTTTCAACGAGTGGCTCTCCTTCCTGGACTCGCCCGCTCTACCGCTGCCGCCGCCGCCGCCGCCCCCCGATGCATATGCCACGGATTCCTCCTGCCCCGTGGAGCGCTACCAGTTCTCCCTCTGCCTTCCTCCTGGGCTGCAAGAGGGCACGGCCGTGCATTTCGCCATCTGTCACCGCAACCAGCAAGGCGAATATTGGGATAACAACGGCGGCGCCAACTATACCCTTCGCGGATGCAGCAGCCCTTAGAAACCCGCGCCTTCCCTGTATTGAGGCCAAGGAGCGGAAGAGATTTGGGATCGACCCTTTCCCATTCTCTTGCCAGAGCCCAGAGCCTGTCCAGCTCTCGAAGCCAAGCCATCGGTACCTGCCTCGCCTTACATCTCCCCTGATTGGAGCCCCACAGGGGCCTTGAGCACTCGGCCCCCTCCATGCCATTCTCCCTTTCAGGGCGCAAGCTTAGGAGCTGATCAGGTCGCCACCAGCCGTGCCTTTGCACTTTAGCCTCGTTGCAGCCAGCCTAGCAAGTGATGGGGTCCCCAGGTTGGGTCAAACCAGCAGCCATGGAGGGCCCAGTAAGAAGAAATTGTGAGGATGAACAGCCTGGCCTGAAAAAAAAAATTGCCCCTTGGCAGGCATAGCCGAGCGTTCCAAGTACAGTAACTTGTGTGGTGGTGTTCTCAAGTATGTTCTCCTGCAGGCAAAAAGGAGGATCACCTAAACCCTATGGCTAGTGGGTATAATCTTCTGCTGTGAAACGTGGATTCACATTTTGGGATGGATATGTGTACTTTTCTTTTTTCATATATAGAAAGGAAGAGAAACTATGTTTGCCTTTGCAAGAGGACCACATTGCTGTAGTTTTGAAAGCTTGCAATAACCACACACACACACACATACAAAAGACAATTTTTGACTTGTGCCTTCCATTATTCCTGTTATGAAATCTGCAAGAATGTAGCACAACTTGTAAAGAGTCTTGTAAAGAATCTGAAAGAACGCAGCACATCTACAGAACTTTCTCTGGGAACTGGGAAAATGTTTTATGAAAAATGGGATTCTTTATTCCTTGTCCCTCAAACCAGAATGTAGGCACTTTACACTAACATAAACAGGACTGTGGTTAATGTGATTGCAGTGTGTAGGGAGATGTGCTCATTCTCATTTTTGTAATAGAAGTGGAGAGAGATGTTGGGAAATGGTGACATCATAGAAGAAATTGGTCAGGGCCTTGTAGAAATGCAGGTATTAAGCTAACTGTGTGTGCATGTTTGTTTTGTTTGCACTGAAGATTTTGGTTTCTGCTCTAGTTACGTGAGACAAAATTTATTTTAACTAAAGCAGCCCGTGAGTGTGATTTCAGGATTTGTGAAAGCTGTGATTTTGGTATATTCTGCAGAACTCACATTGGGGTGAAATAATCATAGGGAAATGGCCTGAACTCCCTGTGTATATAGTATGCCATATGTGACAAGATACAAAGAATGGTAGGGCTCCAGAACTTGCAGTATGTATGTATAATGAAAAGGATTCCAGCAGGTGTCAGTTTTCCTGTTGAAATTCGTTCTTCTGCACAACAGTTGCAAGTATTGGTCTCCAGATTAGGTCATTACCTGTGCTGTCATGTGGCTGACTGGACTGCAGCTACAGTTGTAGCATACAGGATTAAGCTTTTTCTTTTTTGCAGACTCCTGCAAAACTCTTAACACATATGCACACAGTCACATACCATGTAACATTTTCCAAGAGCCTGCAAAAGTTTATACCTGTATGTGGAAACGGCTTCATGTATTGAGTTGGCCGGGAGTAAGGAATAGCACAAGGAGGGGTTCTAAATAAAACAAAGGCTGTCATGTCACCTGTTCTTTGTGTGTGCAAATTGGGAGTGTAGTGTTTTAAGTTGCAAAATCACTCAGTATTCCTGAATCTTCCCTTTTCGGTGTTCTTATTTGACATATTGTGACACTAGCTGGCAGGGCAAGCTTTATTCTACTACTTTACAGTTCTCATCACTTGGGTGTCTCACATATCATGATGGAGCCCTTGACGGGCTCTCCTTCACTCTGAAACCAAAGGCACTTTCATAAAGCTGAGTGATTGATTAAAATAGTTTTCACTTTACGATAATCCATCTTGTGCAGTTCTTAATAAGTACAACCCTTGGGAAATTAGCTGCTAAAACAGGATCCTGAGGGAATAATTCAGAAGCCACTTGATCAGGTCTCTCTGGGATCCATGAATTGCATCCTTAAAAGTCTGCCTTGCAGTCATGTTATACTGTAGCCGTTATTTTCTGAATGATGACAAAGAGTCCAAGGATTTATAAAGGATAAACAGTTGAATTTCTCTCTAAGGGAAAAGTTGTAAAGTCTTGTGTTTTCTTACAGTATTCACTTTATGAGACTTGGAATGCTGGGTTGATTCCTCTTTAGAATTCTGAGAAAATAACATGATGGCCCATGGTGAATGTTCTGTAGGTCAAGAGCCATGTAAAGGAAGAAGATGCAAATACTGGAGTACAGTAACAAGTATGACTGATACATTAGCAGTACAGCGTACATTCTTTCCGTCTTAAGGAGGCCTGTGGGATATCTGGATTGGCATAGCTGTCTAAAAGGTGAAGAGAGATATGAGCAAGGATAAATGTTGCGGAGCTGTGTTTAGTAATTTATTTTTTGCAGTTGCAGCCTGCTGTGATGGCATCTTTTGTTAAAACTGCCTTGCAGTTTGCTTCAACAGGGCCAGTTATATGGCAAGCAAAATGGTGTTTGCAGTGAGGGACTGCTTTGGGGTTATAAACACCCAAACATTTGAAGGTCTGTAAATGTGAATCTAGGAGACTTAGCTAGGCATCGCCCCCAAACATATGTATACAGATGTGTATGTCCCCACTTTATAAGTTCTATCCTTCCAATACAGATGTAATCAGCACTGCTTTTTGTGTTGCAGTCCAGAATCTTTAGGTGCTTGTTGATGCAAATCCTTTGTAGAATGCAATCTTTTCAGACTTAATCTCTGCTTTAATAATAATAATAATAATGTTTGAAAATTTCATGGTGCTTCAAAAGAGTGAAACTGTTGAGCTGTTTTGTTTTTGAAGCATAGACAGGCTGACAGCGAATCATACCATAACCTTGGACTCTGCAGCTCAAAACCCTTTGGGACCAAAGTTAAAATGTAGCTAAAGCCTTTTTGTTCAGCCAGAGCCAGTAGGACAGAAGAAGCATGGAATGTGTGGGTGTGCATCTGCATAAACATACACCAAGAGCAGTGCTGTCTTCTGCTGTTTTAGCCCTCTTGAAAAGTACAGTTTTCTTCTGGCATTCAGGAAGAACCTATTCTAGTCAACTCTAAAAAAGGTGCATGGTAAATGCACAAAAACTGTTGAAGCTAACTTAGTTATTCTTAAGTTAGCTTCTACAGTGTTTTGATTAAACAACGGCAAGCATACATGTGGGAATGCATGTTTAACACTACCTATTCCTTTTTTACTTAAAAGTTGATACTGTGCCAAAGAACTAGCAGTGAGTTTTAATGAATGAATGTTGTTGCCACTGCTGCCCTTAAATAGTAAAAGTCCCATCATTTTTAGGAGGAGAAACTAGCTTGTATGTTTCTACAGGAAAATGTTTGTACACCTGGCAGAAATGGTAGTAGGGCAAGTCTCTTTGTGTGTGTGGTGTAGGCAGAAAAGTACCTTTCTTAAGGTCTGGATTTATGGGATGTAGTAATAGTACTTCCAATAATACCTAGCATTTCAATATACTTTGAGAGAGAAGAAAAAAACTTCCAAAATTTCTCAGCCAAGATGGTCACCAGCCATTCTAGCTAGGGTATTCTAGGAGTTAAAAGTCCAAAAGTGCCTTTTCATATCTCTGCACCTCAGAAAATGTAAAAGCGCAGGAAGAACTGTTTCCATTGCACAAGGGAAACGGATGGTCCCTTCTTTCTCTGTCTCTGAATTTTTCTACAAGCTTGATACAGAAGTTGAGCTGTTGCCTGGGTTATTCAGAGGTGTGAACTGGGATTATGGGATGGTATGTGTAAACTGGTGATGGCATTTCAGCAAGACTGCTCAGAGCAGGCAAAGAGAAAATTTCTAGGATATTGTGTGTATTATGGCAAAAAAGAGAGAAGGTTTAGGAGCTGGATTTGCCAGAATGCAGATGGTTCCTTCTGTACTTGCTGTGAATAATTTTGGTGAAACAGCGTTACAAACTATTCGAAATGTATGGATTGCATTCTATATATTGCATTTCTTTCCAGAGGAATGTCAGACATGGTTCTGCCCTGGTGCCTTTGTAGAGGAATATGAGGATGGGGAGGTGGGTTAGATAAGGGTTACTTTAGAAGTAATGTGGCAGTTTCCTCTGTTATTTTAATATGCAAACACTGTAAACTTTTATGAATAAAATGGCTTTCCTAATGCATTAATGAAATGTCCATCTGCTGCATCTAACTACAACAATTTTTGTCTTCTTCTGTCTCTTTCCCTCTTTGTGTGTCCTAACAAAGACAAAGCAAATAATAAAATTTCAGTGGAGAAAAAGAAGGGGAGATTTCAGGTGCTATAGCCTGTATTTTTTCAGTGTTAAATGTGACGTAAGGGCTCTGTTTTCATTTGCTTCTGCCTACAGAGGGGTGGGCAAAGTATGGCCCTCCAGATGTTAGACAGCAATTCCCACTGGCTAGCACAGTGAACGGTGAGGAATACTGGAAGGCACCGCCCAGTAACATCTGGAAGGCCAATCTTCATTCACCTCTAGCTTAATTGATTGGAATCTTTGTTTACTTCTTTTTAAATAGAACTATTCTGTAACAGATTCTGACACTGATACAGAAAGTGTAATTAAATAGGCATTGTGAACACTGAACCTTTGTCTTCCTTAACTCACTCCATATTCCTGTTTTTCAACTAAGAAAGTATCTTTCATGTTATATTGGTAATGTCATTTCTGAAGAAGGGAACTCTCAAATGTTGGTGCACTCACTTATACACCTTTGGCAGGCACAGTACCAGATGTCTCTTGTTTGTACGAATACAATTTGTGTACGACATCTGGAAATATGTTGAGTCCAGACTAAGGATTACTGGAGACTGCAACTCCCAGTCTTCTTCACTGGCTGTGGTAGTGAGGAGAGCTGGTGCTTAAAGTTCAACCACATTGGGAGGGCTGCACTTTATCCACTTCTGCTAGTAAAACAACTCACATCCATGTAAGTTACAAATAAGTAATAAAATTATGGTGAAAAAACATTAGGCTAGATCCAGATTCAGTCATACTTTAGAGTAGACACAAGGAATTCAGTGAGATTCTAATCATGACTAAATTAAGTCCTATTGATTTCAGTGAGTATACATAAATTACTATGTTGAATCTTGATCAAATTCATTGCATATGAAATCATAAATATGGATTCTGAGATATCAACAGTGGTTGGAATCTTTCTGAAACAATTAACTAAAATAGCTGCTTATTTGAAACTGACATTGCTCTTGAAGAAATCCCACAAATCAATGAAACAAAAGGACATAAGTATAGTAGTGACATGTCATTGGTAATCCAGAAAAGATTAACAATAATCTTTAAGAGCTGTAGAGTTGGAAGGGACCCAATGGATCACTGAATCTAGCCCCTGTCAAGGAGGCACAGTGAGGAATCAAACTCCCAACCTCTCGCTCTACAGCCAGGTAACCTAAACTACTGACCTGTCCAGCAGCTGATAATCTTAGAACATTAAGATTCACCATATTTCTATGTCGTGGCAAGCCATGGTATGGTTTGTTAACATTTGTCTTGTTGTGATGCCTGAACTTCCCTTCTAACAAGGCACCACATTAACTCCATAAACTAGAGCCCATGTTTCATGGTTCTTCACTTATGAACTCTGGCTTGTTTCAATCACAACTCCTTGTGGCATCCAAACCACCAACTCTGAATTATTTCTTAAATTGCTCACCCTGACACAGAAGATGGAAAAAAAGTTTTTCTTAAAAAGAGAGAGAGAGAGAGAGAGAGAGAGAGAGAGAGAGAGAGAGAGACTAACATGCAAAAAAACTATCCAATAAACAATGAAGCCAAATAAAAAATTTACATGAATCAATATGAAATTAAACTGTTCATATCTGCTTGAGTAAATAAGACAGACTTAATCAAGGTACATCTTCTCAAATTATGCATGTGGCAGGGTGGAGAATACAGGATTCTATAATGTAATTAGTATAGAGCTGGCTGGATAACTCAGTGAGTTAGGTAGAGGCTGGGAGATCCTCATTTTTGCCTCCAGGGAGTACAGACAGCCTGTGTGGCCTTGGGCAAGCTGCGCAGTCCCAAGATGGTCCCAGAAGAAGGGAATGATAAACCACTTCTGAGTACTCTCTACTTAGGAAACCCTGAAAAGGGTCACCATAAGTCAGAATTGGCTTGACGGCACACTATTATTATTATTATTAACTAGTACAGGGAAATTACATTTGGAAAAATTGGTTGCTGCAGTGATTGTTACTTAAGTCTTTGATTTGTTCAGTTAATTCATTCATAAATGCTATCAGCCAAATTTTGGATACTGAATAATGATGATGATGTCTTCCAGTTAAGATCCTTTGTTTGCCACTACCAGAGAAATAAACTGATGTTTGGGGTTTTAACAAGGCATTTGAAACAGTCAGTAACAGCTACCTCAAAGCCAGTAAAAGATCATAATGGTATGTGTGTTCCTTTTTCTGTTTCATGAAAGATAATTAATCAAAAAAGGGGAGGAGGAAATCTTCCCAAATTATATCCCCATTCATCGAGCACCTACAAAAGGGTTATCTATAATAACAGATAAGTTTCAGCAGTGTGAGATATCACCTGTGAGTAATTTTTGGTCAGTGTTTGCACTGCCCCGATCTTGACAATCAGTATGTTGAGTATGTTTAAATATTTTTCCCAAACCTATTTGAGACTGAGGGCATTGTAGAGGTTTTCTCAGTTAAGACATTGTAGACTTTTGGTGTTGATCCTTTATTTTTATTTTCAGTTCCTAACAACAGAGTCTCAAACTCCACAAAAGGATAGATGGCTTGCTCCTGGATTATGTGAAATGATATAATGATGAGTCATCTGAAGAGTCTTAAATAAGGATAATTTAATTCCCACAAACAGTTATTCAGATGTAGTCTGGATTTAAGAATATTATTTGAAAATAAACCTTTCAAGAAAAATAAACCTTTTGCTTCCCAGTCTTAAAACTGTGAACATTTTCTTTATTTATTTTAAAGGATGGTGGAATGATAGAGAAAGGGAAGGGGAAGGGGAAAAAGAGGAAGTATTTTTTTTACAATATTTTATTCTAAGGGTGTTAAGTGAAAAGTGATAGATTATATGTGGATGCCTTTAATCCTTTGCGATTCTAAAGTAATCTCCCGTCAGCAAATTTGGTTTCTAAATGAAACCATTTATCTCCCTTACTGCTTCTAGTGATTCTAATTGAGTGTGCTGTTTAGTGTGCTTCATTATATACACTTGGAAGGTGAATGCCAGCTTTGACATCCATGTAATTGGCAGCTTCAGTGATCTGCAATCTATTCCCTTGGTTATAAAGTCTGTATAATTAACTTTTGCCAGCTGACTAAGGTCAAAGCACCAATAGCAATCAGTACAGTACAGTTTGAAAAAGAGATTAAATTTGGGCAAAATAATCATCTTAATTGTTGAAATCCTGCCCAGGCAAATTAGTTTTAACTTTTGCCTGGGTGACATCTTCTGCTTCATGTACTAATAAGTGGGTTATAGTTTAATGAGACTAATGTATTGAGATAGCCTGATAAGATATTTTAGTGTGTTGGAACAAGTCATCATTCCAGTGTCCTTTGTGGTCCATTTTTTCTCCTCAGATACTATATTTAAGTATGTTTGATTTGGCTGTATTAGTACTAAGCTCAGAAGTTTTACCAAAGTTCCTCAGAAACCCCTGGTATCTGGGAGAATATCTGAAATATGACTGCACAAAATCATTGCTAGGTCATTTGTAGAATGGTGGACTTCTCCCCATAATATGTGTTCTACTTGGGGAAAGGTGATTTCTGATCATAACTACAAGCAGTTCAATTGCAGATACAAAAATAAGAAGAGTGCATGAATCCTAGTTTTGTATCTTTTCTTACAGGAAAAGGTGCTGAGTGAACTTCATTTATTCGAATTAGTGCATTATTATTGTACAGTTTCTTCAGAATATTTATGACAGGTGATCATATTCTGAACACGTAGCTCCAATCCAACTTCTCAAATGCTTTGGAGATGTCAATGGGGACAATACTGAATAGCCTGTATTTTTTCAGGGTGCTATGATTTATCACATTAAATAAATGGCAGATGAGGTCCACAATTTTTCTACGAGCAAATTAATTGCCCTGAACATAATGATGTTCGATTGACCATAGCCTATCAAATGGATTAGATGGTAATAATGTGTTCCCATTTTCCAAGAAAATCAGACTATAAGAATCCAGGTCCTTCAAATCCTTGTCTGGATTGTCAGTGAGAATTATTTTAGTTAGGTTGCATGAGGTTAGCACTTTTTTTCTTCTCAAGATGGTCTTAAACAAGGATAGGAGGACTGGGGTCAATTGAAGTTCAAATGACTTGCATAAGTTCCCTTTGTAACCATCTGTTCCAGCTAATTTATTTGTGTTCATGCACTGGATTAGACTATGTAGTTCTTTCGGGGTGATTGGACATTTTAGGAGCAATCTATATTCATCTGAAAATTGGTTACAATATAGTTGATCTCAGAAGTTACCTTTCTAAAAGATTGGACTGAGTTTTTAAAAATTACTGTATATTAATAGTTGTAAGCTCTTTTTCATCTTTCAGAGCGTGATTTGAGTTTCTAGGTTTTTGTAATATAGTTTGCAAATAAATGGTGCCCATATCTATGAATTCAGAGTACTTATGATTAGTAAATTGTATGTCTCTCATGATCTTATTAATATTCAGTGCTGCAAAGCTATAGCATATCTATTTTCCTTCAAAAAGCTGTAACACATATGGACCTCTGGAAAGCTTAAATTGGTTTTCAGGAACCTTAGTTTCACCTAAGAGGAGCAGTCTTGCTGTGTTTAAACTGTTCATAAGGTGATCTAGCTCACTATAATATACTGTCACCTAATCACAGCTTTTAAACCATCCCAAAGGTTTAAACTGAAGTTTCCAGAAATGAGTTATCCTGCATAAAGACTTTGAGTAACTTTTCTCCAGTTTTTGTCTTTGAACTAGTAGACAGTTAAGGGGCCACAGAAATGACTTTGGATCATTACTAGGTAGCCACAGAGTCAAAGAAATTGCTTCATGGTTCTATAGTAAGATTCGAGCTATCACAGCACTTGAAATTAAATTGCTCCATACTTTTGATACTAGTAAATAATGTTGACGTGGGTATCTACCAGCTCTTTTCGAGTAGTAGAGGTAGTCTATGGGTTCATGGAATTTCTGGAAGTTAGTAAGATCCATGTTTTTTAAGTAAGAGGCAGAACATTTGGTTGGTGTCATGTGCTTCTGCTGCAGTCACGTTTGTTCAATATAGAATTAGAATGCCTTCCCCACTAAAGAGTTTGCAAGACCTGAGTTGGTCTGTCATGCATAAAATCTTTTGGAGGTCACTAATTCATAGATCAGCTGGCAGGAGAGCTCTGTGGTAGCCTTGGGCACAGTCCCAGGGTGCCCCCCCCCGAAGAAGGGAATGGTAAACTACTTCTCAGTATTCTCTACCTAGATAACCCTTAAAGGGTCCCCATAAGTCAGAATTGACTTGATGGCATATGATTATTATTAATTCATAGGGTTGCTGTACATGATTTGACAGCAGGTAACAATAACAATCTTAGTTAGGAGTTCCCTTTGAGAAAAGTGTTCAGTTTTTCTGAAGGAAAGTTAAACTTCTGTTAACAAGACTCAACATCTACAAGGCAGCTTCCTTATTTTGCCTAATGATAGGGCTGGCCTTTCCAACCAAGCTGAATGTAATGGGATGGCAATATATGCCCGCTTGATGCTGAAAAACTCTTGTTTCTGCAGTCTTGCGCAGTAGTCAGGCCCACTTCTACCGACCTGTGATAAGCCTCCAAATGTAGATGTTATGTTTAGGTTTACATCATCCGTGATGTTAGATTCAAAATGCCTCTAAGTATTGGCAAATTTCAGAATATGTTTGGATTTTGCCCTGCAGAATTATTTTGACCTTTGAAATAACAAACAGTCTAATTTTGGTGCTTGGTTGTTTGAGCAGAGTTTCAAGCTTGATAAAGAAGTTATGGGATCAGCAACATGTTTAAAGCAGTTCATCTCTTCTACCCACATCTTTCTCTTCAAGCACAGAAATCTTCTTGTCCCTTCATGAAATTAAGTAATCTATAAACAAGACAGAAAGGGCTAGCTGGGATATTGCTGGTGTAAAAACCATTACAGCTTTCCTTGTTTACAAAAAAAAGAGACAATATCAGTATTTAAAAATAAAATAATATAAAAAAGGGGAAAAAGTGTTGGAAGGGCATTTTCAAGCAAAACAGCAAAACACTGAATCAGTAGGGATTTAGCAAGTCACCTCCCCTGTAAGTTCCGCTGGTCCAAATGGGCCTCTCTTAGTAGTGACCTAACTTTAATGTAGTAAGTCACAATTAGAGTAGGCCCGTTTGAATTTATGAAACTTACAGAGGGGGTGTCTTGCTAAATCCCCACTGATTCAGTGGGCTTACTCAAGTGCGATGTACTATTCTAAGCAACAGGATTTCAGTTGTTAAATAAAATGAAATACACTTTAGTAAATTGAAGAGTAAGAACAGAGCAGGCTGTTGCAGTCAAACTTTACCTCCACTGAGTGATATAACTCTGCTTGTGCAGCTTTTAGAACCCTATCCTGACCATGACAGAGTATGTAATATGATATGTTAGTGATAGACAGGAATCATTATCATGAGGTTCAATGATCAAGTAGGATCAATACAGAATAGGATATTGGCAACTAAAGCTGAACTTCGTAAATTTAAAAGTAGAGTATGTTGGGTAGAAAATAGATGTTTACAACCTGGGCAGTAATTAGCATGTGGCAACAGGGACTCTGCCCCCATGGTGCCAAATTTAGAGGGTGCGTCCCTTCCCCTGACCTCAGAGATTGATCTGGGCCTGGTCTACTGCCATAGGAGAAAAACAGGTAGACTGGGCCTCCAGAGCAGATGTTGAGCTTTGATGTGGACATGGAAAATAGATGATTGGTAGACCAATAAATGAGGCAGCAGACAGCTGTCTATGTGAGGCCTGGTAGATCAGGTTTCTGGACTGAATGTCCAGGCAGAAGGGTAGTCCAGATGAATGGCTGTTTATCTGGGTCATAAGTAGACCACGCCTCTCTATTGTAGGAAGGTCTATCTGGAATTCAGGTGATCATATTCCTTTCTGGACAAAGGAGCAGGTCAACATCCAGATGGAGTACTGGTCTACTTAAATCATGTGTAGACAAGGGCTCCCCCAAAGATGGCACGTCTACCTGAAGCTTGGTAGACCAGGCCTCTGGCAAAGACTGCAGGAAACAGCATCCACTCTACACAGACTGTAGGCAGACCAGACCTCTCTCCTCTGAGAGGGCAGTTCAGCTTCTGGCTCCTGGCTCTGATAAGAAGCAGGAAGATGCGGCATCCAGTTGGGCAACTATTCTTCTTGGATTGTGATCATGCATTCTTTGCTGGAGGATAGGTATATTCGAATGTGGTAGATCTGGCCTCTGGACTGGATGAGTGTGCTTAATATAACCATATACGCAAAACCGTATTTGTGTGAATATATTGTTTTTGTAACAGCGTTGATGGTCCCCTGTGGAGGTGAGATGCTGGCAAGATGTTCAGTGTTGTGATTACTTGTATTGTTTTCACACCATGAATTACAAAGATTTAGGGGTACATTTTGTGCTATTTGGCCCCAGGAGCCTAAATTGCAAGTTACAGCTCTGGCTACAACTGCCTAATGTAGTCTTTGAAGAACTGGCTAATGAGTATTTGGTCTGATCAATAAAGGCTGCTATTGTTCCTTCAGAAGCTGCATCACCTACTTGATGGATATTATTATCCTGTGACATGTCGCCATAGTCAAAATCCTGTTGCATAACTTTGCCCTGGAATAACGTGGATTGGGCAATGGAAACATTTAATTTACACTAATTAAAAGCTTTCTCTTCCCGTTTTGAAATGGCCTGAGAATTGCTGTAAAGCTTTACATCCACTTTTCCAAGTTACAGCAACTCGTCATCTCATTGCTGAGCTAGGAAAATAGAGCATTACTATCTATAGCAGAAGGAACGAATCAAACACCTTTAGCCTATGGAATTTAATTGTCAAGCAAACAAATCATTCTACTAGCAAACAGTGTCACTAAGCTGTAACAGAACATGTTCATCACCTTAGTGACAAATACAGAGCACATGTACAATGACATTCTGGCATAGAGGTGAATACAGTGTGGAGTTTTAATTATATTTTACAAGAAGAGAAATAAGACAACTCAAACAAAACTGTTCAAGTAAAAATCTGTGTGCGTACTGTTGCTGAATACTGAAGCTGGTCCACCATTACTCTAGGCAAAGATTTCATCTAGTATCAGACTTTTTGGGGACACTCAATAACGAGCTTCTCTGCAGAATAGAGTTGGCCAATGGTTACCTAGAAGAAAAGAAAAATGATGATAATTCTAGTTATCTTACAGTGAACTATTTAAAGTGCATGCCTACAAGCAATTGTGATGGAAACACAAGATGTACTATCCATGTAGGCTTAGCTTGAATCAGTCCAGGCCAAAAGCCCAATCCACACTTATACCTAGGGTTTTAGTTTGAAAGAGCTGAACTAGACTGCTCATGATAGGACATTTTGGAGGTCACTCATTCACAGGGTGGCCATTCATCAGAGGCAAGTCGACAGGCCATAACAACAACAACGTGGAAGCAGCCTTCCTGTTCTTTAGCGCTTCCTGTTCTCCTGCACTTGTTATAAATGAGTTCAGCAGGGAGAGAGAGAGATAATGTGTATGTGTGTTCCTTTTAAGTGTCACAGCTGAGTGAAGATATGAATATGGGTATTTTGTGTTGTAGATGAACAACTGCAACATGTCAGTTCAATAGCAGCAGAATAACAAGTAATTTTTGCGTACATGACAATTTACAATGTAATGTTAAACACAAAACAAAAAGCCTAAAAGCATTCCCATAGGGCTTTCTTCAAGGAAAAGTCTATTTCTGCATAATGGCTGATCTAGCACCCAAAATACACTGTAAAAACATTGGGTTTTCAACTAGACTTATAATCTTCTGGGGAAAAGTGATACTTTTGTTAAAGTACAGTTATTTCCTCTGCAAGAAAGCATTTCATTCTTTCATTCTCTTAGCATCCAGAAATGCTAGCAGCTGCCTATGAATAACAGTGATTGGGAGAAAAATAATATTCATATGTAACATGCCTATAAAGAAATAATTTAGCTTTATTAACAATAAATTGATTGTCAGTCTTAGTTACCAGTGCTTAAATTAAGTGCTGCTAGTGTCAGGCAGGACTATTACAGCCAGCAATTATTTCTGCAGTGAAACTATTTCCATATTTCACTAATGCAGTGTATTTATGATAAATGTCACAAAAATTAATCTCTTATCACTTGTACAACAGATTGTAATTATCTGGAATGAGAGTTCAGTGCCTGGAACGTAATGTTGCTTCTCAATGAGAAAGTAACGTCTGTTAAATTATCCTGTGTCTATTATACATCAGTTTTTGTCTCTTTTTTTCTCCCAGTATCCCCATCAGACTGCTTATTCACATAAATTAAGGCACTAGGAACGTCATTTCCAGCAGGGACAAATGCCTTAGTCAGGTCCACTTCTTGCTGTGCTAATCTTAAAACAAGATCAACAGAAACTTATAAGAACCCATTTAAAAATGAGATCTTCCTATGTGCAGCCTATTCTACTGCAGTGTTCTGCTACACACGTAGAACAGGATCAGGGAATGAAGAGTTAAATAAAATAAATAAAATAGATGTTCCATAAACTGAATAGACTGTTCACAGAAATGTGGGGAAACACCTGAATAAACTTCTACTGCATTACATTCATAGAGTGCATTGTTCTGGAATGCAGCAATTAATGTCAGCTGCATATACATCTGCACCATTAAGGATCCAAGGAAGCATGACAGTTCACAGAGCTATTGCTTCTGGTAGACCAGTGGTTCACAACCTTGGGTAACCCAGGTGTTCTTGGACTACAGCTCCCAGAAACCCTGGCCAATACAGCTGGTGGTGAAGGCTTCTGGGAATTGCAGTCCAAAACCACCAAGGTTACCCAAAGTTGGGAACCACTCCAATAGACAATGGTTTGCTTTGTTTATACTTGGGTTTGTGTGCTGCCATCCCAAAATAAAAATGCCGAGTTGCCCAAGGTACACATGACCTAGAACACAAAATTCCTTCCCTAGGTTTTTGGCAGAAGGCAGAACTAATAGATCAAATGTTCAATGAACTATTAAAAGTCCCTCCCCCGAGACCAGCAATAACTAACCACCTATTCAAGCCAAGGAAGAATATCACAAAATCAGCCCATTCTTTTTGCTGCCAAATATGGAGTGCTTGTTTTCGTCCAATGTCAGAAAAGTACAAAAAAGGTTTTTTACCCTTTCTTTTACTGCCAAGATAAATATATTTGTATTCTCCTGTTCAAATACATTAACGTATTCCTTCCATACTCTTGCTGGCATACAGTGGATATAAAAAATTTACACACCCCTGTTAAAATGTCAAGTGTCTGTGATGTAAAAAAATGAGACAAAGATAAAAAAAAAAATGAAATAATATGGTTGCATCTGTGTGCACACCCTTAAACTAATACTTTGTCGAAGCACCTTTTGATTTTATTACAGCACTCAGCCTTTTTGGGTATGAGTCTATCAGTATGGCACATCTTGACTTGGCAATATTTGCCCACTCTTCTTTGCAAAAACGCTCCAATTCTGTCAGATTGCAAGGGCGTCTCCTGTGCACAGCCCTCTTCAGATCACCCCACAGATATTCAATCGGATTCAGGTCTGGGCTCTGGCTGGGCCATTCCAAAACGTTAATCTTCTTCTGGTGAAGCCATTCCTTTGTTGATTTGGATGTATGCTTTGGGTTGTTGTCATGCTGAAAGAAGAAGTTCCTCCTCATGTTCAGCTTTCTAGCAGAAGCCAATATTGGCTGGTATTTGGAACTGTTCATAATTCCCTCTATCTTGACTAAGGTCCCTGTCCCAGGTAAAGAAAAACAGCCCCAAAGCATGATGCATGAAGCACCACCAGGCTTCACTATGGGTATGGTGTTCTTTTGGTGATGTGCAGTGTTGTTTTTGCGTCAAACATATCTTTTGGAATTAGGGCCAAAAAGTTCAACCTTGGTTTCATCAGACCATAACACTTTTTCCCACATACTTTTGGGAGACTTCAGATGTGTTTTTGCAAAATTTAGCCGGGCTTGGATGTTTTTCTTCGTAAGAAAAGGCTTCCGTCTTGCCACTCTACCCCATAGCCCAGACATATGAAGAATACGGGAGATTGTTGTCACATGTACCACACAGCCAGTACTTGCCAGATATTCCTGCAGCTCCTTTAATGTTGCTGTAGGCCTCTTGGCAGACTCCCTGACCAATTTTCTTCTAGCCTTTTCATCAATTTTGCAGGGATGTTACAGTTCTTGGTAATGTCACTGTTGTGCCATATTTTCTCCACTTGCTGATGACTGTCTTCACTGTGTTTCATGGTATATCTAATGCCTTGGAAATTCTTTTGTACCCTTCTCCTGACTGGTATCTTTTAACAATGAGATCCCTCTGATGCTTTGGAAGCTCTCTGCGGACCATGGCTTCTGCTGTAGGATGTGACTAAGAAAATGTCAGGAAAGACCTACTAGCACAGCTGATCTTTATTTGGGATTCCTCAGAGGCACTTTAAATGATGGCAGGGGTGTACTGACTCCTACTTAACATGAGTCTGAATGTGATTGTTTACTGCTGAACACAGCTACATCCCCAGTTATAAGAGGGTGTGCACACAGATGCAACCATATTATTTCAGTTTTTTATTTCTACTTCCCTCCACCTAAAAGTTTTCAGTTTGTTGTTCAACTGAGTTGTACAGTTCATAGGTCTCATTAAAGGTGGAAGAAGTTCTGAAATGATTTATCTTTGTCTCATTTTTTTTACATCACAGACACCTGACATTTTAACAGGGGTGTGTAAACTTTTTATATCCACTGTAGGTGCTCACATATTTAATTTAAATCAAATCCACCCTGGTTATATGTGAAAGACTGACTTCATCCTGGCACACTGATTTATATCACCCAGAAACCAACTCTGAACAATTTTTAATACATACATTTCCTGAATAAGAATATATAAAAAAGGGTACTAACACAGCTAAAGTGTATATATTTGCAAGTCAAGAGTCTTCATGGAATCCAACAACATAATCTGAACTGCCTAATCAAGAAGATCACAGACATTTGCTCAACAAATGAGTACGCCTACTGAGGAAGGAGCTTGCTGTTGGCTCTTCCAAAATCAATGGAGCTTACATGTCAGCACAGATCATTTCCCTCAAACTTATGATAAGCCCGGAACTGCACATACATAGTCAATAAGAAAAGAACGAACAAACAATGATGAAAAACAGTGCTAGAGTTAATAACATTAAGATGAGTTTGGATAATGGACAGAATGTCTTCATTTTCTGTGGACTGTATCATTCACTAGGGAAGCTTTTATGGCCTTGCAATAAACAGCAAGAGAAGGGTGCAAAGTAGCTTTCTCTTTGATGAACTCATTCTTGCCTGCTCCCACCCACATGAAGCTCCACGTGTTATAAGTAAGAGCAGGAGTCACACTGCCTACAGGCTATGTGTGGCCCCAATTTCATTCTTGTGTCCTCTCCAAATTCCCCAGGAGATTCCCCTCCACTACAATGTTTTGAACTCTCCATTGAAAAATCCCATCTTTAGGGGAGTAATTCTTCTCTCAAAAGTGACATGCCTCTCCCATATTGTTTTAGCATATTATTTTAAAAAATCTGGAAGTGTTGTTTCCAGAGTTACAACAATATAAATGACCTTCTGGACACTTAACAGTTTCATTTGGAGGGGCTGGTGTGGCCCCGACCCCTTGAGCTTGCTCTCTCTCTCTTAAGCTCTCCAGAGCTGCTTTTCTCTTTGACTTAACGATGTTTGAAGAACAGTACCTTTGGTAGATAGTTAAGATTCAGCTTTTTGGTGGCTCTATCCAGGCACATCATGAGAAGGCAAGGTCCTCTGTAGAAGACAATAATACTAGGAAAGGTGGAAGGCAGCAGGAAAAGAGGAAGACCAAATATGAAATGGACTGACTCCTTAAAAGAAGACACAGGCTTGAGTCTGTTGAGGACAACAGGACATCGCTCATTCATAGGGTCGCAGTAGGTCAGAAGCGACTTGACAGCACATAACAACCCAGATACTACAACTTGCTTCTAAGGAAAGCTTCTTGTCTTATGGTCATTCAACAACAAGTAAATATGTATTTAGACAATCTTTTGGTCTATTGCATTCATCTGTTTTATCTGCTGTTACAGTAGTTAACTGGGTGCATTGTTTATCTATCTTTAACCTGCTTTTTTGTAAATGTAGTTACATATTTTATATTTTATAATATTTGTTGGCAGTTGCTTTGGGTTCCAACATGTAGAAGTGGGGTATACATCTAAACAACAAAATGAAGATGTGAAAGCATTCAAACATGCAGTTTCATGTCGCAGCCTAAAGTAGTGGAGTCCAGGAAAGGCACCCCCCATTTGATTCTGCTCACAGTATGAACTAGCCTCAGGTGGTCTGTTTCCCTTTTTAAGGGAAGAAAGGGGGATTGCCATTTAGTTTTAGCTTGACATGGAACTGGGTTCGCAGATCTTTTCTAGCCTCCACAGACCTTTTTGAACCCCAGTGCCTTTACGGGGTATGGCAAAGGAGAACAGCAAATGCTACTTTCTGCATACCTAACAAAAACCTTTTTACAAGGGTTCCAACTTTCCTTTTCCTGGCTTTACTTCCCTTCTATTTCAGTGTTTCTATAGAAACAAAAGGAAAATCCAAAAATGGAGGAAAGGTCTTCAGCACCAGAACTGTTTTAGAACCAACTGTTGTTCTTCTGCAACGGAAGTGCTTAATATATTCAGTTGCCAAAATTCAGTATTCCTACATTTTTTTGGTTGTGATTCTGTAATCTTTTTTTTTCCTATGCCAACCAAAATGAAAACTAGAAGAAATGTTGCTCCAGCATTTTAACATTGGCAGAAACAACAAGACTTGGCAAACCCAAGCATGGCAACCACTGGATTTCTGGTTTACTGCTTTGGGCTAATTCAAGTGAGCCAAACAAGATGCCTTTAATTATCCTCATAAAATCCCTCTCTCCAATTCCTGGGCCAGCTTAAATTCTCTCTTGAGAAATATGCATTATTTTTCCTGTTTGCAAAACAGTATCTCCCTCTCAACTAATAAACTGAAATAAGCTATGAGGGTCTGTTAACATAATTTATCAACATAATGTGCACAGCAAATGTAATTCCAAAAGATATGAAATGCAAAATCATATAATTCAGATCAACTGATTGAATGGGTTGTTATAAAAATCCAGTTTAACATACATTTTGGAATAACGTCATTAGCAGCAGGCGCAGATAATGCTACTGAAAGGATGCAACTGATTCCATTAGGAAGATCTTCCTAATGTTTAGTCAAAATCTCCTTTCTTGTAACTTTAATCTATTACTTCTGGTGCTTTGTGTGTGTGATGTGCCATCTCCTGCTCTTCACGTCACAGGTAATCCATTCGTGACATTCAACATGCTAGGACTAACTCTGGACAGCAAGTGTTCTTATCCTGCCATTTTCCTGTCCAGCAACTTCGTGTGCACATCCTTCTTGTGCAAAGTAGGAAATTTGTGATTCTAACATGGTGGGACTCTGTTTGACAGAGTGACTGCATGAGGTAAAATATCAAAGGCTGAAAATCATTACACTCCGATATCCTACAGTCTGGACAGTGGCTGCTAGATCTGCTCGGTCCTGACAGCCCAATTTTAAAAGCAAAACATATTCTGGCAATAGTTCAGAGTTAATCACTGATAGCTACTTTGTATGCACTTCTTAATTGTTCTTTCTTCCTCTGTCATATTTCCTAACTAATTAATCAGTGAGATATCTGGAGCCAATCTCATGTATTAATCTTTCCTCTCTCTCCTGGTTTCTAAAATATAATGTTCAAAGCCATTGTACCATGATTACCAAGAATGTTCCATGGTCAGAGATCACTTCCGGATGAAACCCCTGAGGAAACCTCAATTGCCAACTGGGCTTATTTACTTTCAAGGATTAAGTGTGTTGAGATGTAGAAGCAGGTGGTCTGCATATGTATCTACAATTGTTCATACAAATCATTTACTCCTTTCTTTACATATTATTTTAATTAGATTTATATGATCGTTCATACGTAAGAATTGCCTCAGCAGTAAACTATATAAAGTCTGAATGACAGCCCTTTGTATGTACAGAGTATCTGCAATGCTGCGGTCTGAAGTGGAGCCCAGATGCTGTTCCTGCCTCTTTTTAGGGATAACAATTTAAAAAGAATTACTGTTATCATTCACATACTACTAGAGAGGGGATATTCGTATTTGTCTCCTGGGGGGATGATTACAAATATTGCCACCACAGGTGGCCGGGCCCTTTGGACCCCCCCAGAACCGGCTGGTCCACTTACTGCTCGCAATGCGGCGCATGCGGCTGTCGTAGTTTGCACTATGCCAATTGCTGAAGTAGCCGGGCCAGCGCTTCCCCACCTCCCTGGGCTGCTGATCACTCAACAGCTGAGCGGGGAGACTTGTCATCCCGCCTCCTTGCTGGAGTGGTCAGCAGCGCAGGGAGACGGGGAAGCGCTGGGCAGGCTACTTCTACAATTGGTGTGGTGCGACACAAACGATGATGGCTGCATGCTCCGCATGCGCTAAGTGGACCAGCCGGTTTTGTGGGGTGTGTGTCTAAAGGGCCTGGCCACCTGTGGGGGTGATATTTGTCTTTGTCTTCCCTGGGAGATGAATATGAATACCCTATATCTACACACCACATTCCTGGCTGTCATCTCTCTCCCCTGCTCCCAAATCCTGTGATGTTACCTCAAGTAGGTGGTTTCACTCCACTGCATGGGAGAGACAGACCTGAATATCTAAATAATACGTGTAGCTATTCCAGATCTTGTAACATTTACAATTTTCTTTATTTCAAGGGGATTCCTATTCATTATGATATTATGACTAAATTATGTACTATTTCGAACAACAACAACAGAAAGAAAGAAAGAAAGAAAGAAAGAAAGAAAGAAAGAAAGAAAGAAAGAAACAAAGAAAGAAAGAAGAAAGAAAGAAAGAAAAAGCCTGGACTACTTTATATGTCCTGGGCCAAAATTTGGATACACAACTTTTCTGCATCATAGCTCCCAGAATCTCACATGGCCACTAGCAATCCAAAAATATGACCTCTCTAAGCTGTTCTTAAGGCTAATGCATGTTCCTCACATGAAGATTTCAACTTGAAGGAGTGTCACTTCATGAACGAATGTTGAATAGCAGACTAAAATTTCTGGGTCACCCTCCGCCACCTCAAACACAACACTTTCAAACAGTATTACTAAAAATAATTAGTAGTCAGGGATAGTCTTGCTACACTGCAAACGGTGACTCCTGGAAGGACAATCGTGGAAGCAGCAAACCTTACAGTGGGTGCTGGGAGGGGAACTGACAAGGTACAAAGAGTTCCTGTGTTTTTGCACACTGATGGAACAAATCTGCCCATAATCGGTAGCTTCTCGTGCAGCTGCAATTATAACCCTTGCTACTCCCTGAGTTCTCTGTCTTCCTTCAGTCATATCCTAGTCTAGATTGTGAACCATTCTGAGAAACACCTGCTTTGAAATTGTGCTTTTGCAGCTTTCACAGTTACTTGATATCTATTATAGCAGTTGCCACACAACCAGAAGATCTGGGTAATGCGTTGGCTCCAGAGTAGGGTTGAATGGGGTGCCCTTTTACTGGAAGAACCTGGCAGGGAGGTGATCTTTACATTTTCTTCTTTCCCCAAGAGCTCCCTGCCCATTGACACCTGAAAAGCAGCTCGGGAGAGTTGGGGACACTGCAGAGCAGCGTGTGAGAGATGGGTGAAAGGTGGACTGCCAGAAATCACCTACCCAACACATTTTTCCAGAGAAGCCCTTTCATTCACAGAATAATCAATATGAATCCAACATAACTGTTATGAAGAGTGGGTGGGCGGGTTGAACCCTTCCTTATTTTAGGAAGCTGTTATTCATCTGGAATCCTTGGGAACATGAAATGGCATGTTCTACTGCCCTCTTCTAAATACCCTTCTGACCAGAGAAAATGCACAACTGGTACAGAAACAGCATTTGCAACAAAAAGTTTCAAGTTAGAATGACAAAATTCAAAAGATGTTTTTATTCAATATATTCCATTCTAAATGGCTCCTTCAAGCTTGAAATGCATTCCCTCTTTCTTTCTCTCTTTTAAAACTAAATTTCAAATTTTGTAATTCTTGATTACTTTCTTTTGGTTCTGTTGGACTGGATGCTTCCCACTCTGCGTAGCAATGCTGGCAGTGCAATTAGCCAGCTGTCATATATATATATATATATATATATATATAGAGAGAGAGAGAGAGAGAGAGAGAGAGAGAGAGAGAGAGAGAGAGAGAGAGAGAGAGAGAGAGAGAGAGAGAGAGAGAGAGAGAGAGAGAGTAAAGAAAAGGACACTAGATGTCACACTCAAATTCCCATTCGCCTCAGCCAGGTGGCCAAGGGTCAGCCTTGGATATCTGAAGGTCTATACGTACAGAATGGAAATTTGTAGTTTCTGGTCCCAGGAGAAAATTGTCAGAGCCACAGGTGTGGTCTTTGAAGAGGTAACGCCTGAATTTTTGAATGTTCAGTCATAAAGAGATGTTCAGTTAGGCTGCAATAATTGTACGTAGAACATGCATGAGATAAACCAAGACTGAAAAATTATGTGTGGATATGGTGACTGGAGACTTGTGGAAAGTGTAGTCTGAAAAAATAACTCATCCAGATCTCCCCACATCTGTTTAAAGTAGCACATAACATTCTGTAATATCTTAGATGAGAGTCCACATAGCCATCCACTGGCTATCATCCACTGTAGATGAGAGTCCACATAGCCATGCACACACTATGTGCTTGCAAAATGATGATTTCCACAGATGCACAAATACTGGCTTCTAGTTCTGTTCTAATATTTCTGCAAGGGGAGGGGAGAGGGAGGGGGACAGGGAGAGAAAGAGAGTATTGCTCTCAGTTTGTTTGCTTAGTACTGTTGCTGCTGGATAGGCAAAGGCTGGGGAGCACTGACCTAGAGAGTCCATGGGCACCAGGTTCTTTCCTGTCCACTCCCTCTCTGGCCCCTTCCAGTAATGCTGGTTGCAGAGAGGGTGCTGTTGTGATATGCATGGGCTGGCTACTTGTCCTTGGCAACTCAAGTGACCGCAGCTGAGAAGAATCAGCAACCGGTCCCTTTAGAATGAGTTTTAAACCTGACTCTGTGCCAGAGGGGAGAGGCTGGACCATCTGTTCACCTTGACAGGAAAAGGCATGCCATTAAAGCATAAGCACAAAGCAGAGAAAGCATAACTTTCTGTAAAAGAAAAAGTACTTCTACAAAGGTATCTGTCCTTACCGTTGCAGAGCTAAGCTAACAGCACAAAAGCGAAGCATCAGTTCCAGACCTGGAAACAAGAAGCCCAACCAGGACCTCGGCCCGACTGATGATTATTCCTTAAATCTAATGGCATTTCACAATGGACAGAAAGCTTATTTAGGGCTCGCTTACCTATGTATGCAGCAATTTAAGAAAAAGAACAAATCCAGATAAAATTCAGTGGTCCAAATCCTGTTTGATATGTATGTTTTCCCCGCCCCATAGTGCTAAAGCACTCGCTGGGCAGTTTGCAACATAATTATCCAAACAACAACTTTATGTGTACACCAGAGGAACTGCAGCCAATTGACAAAGTGCCAAGGCCATTTGGGTGTGTGACTTTCTTCTAAAGTCTAAAACTCAACAAAGCCTGACTCCGAGCACTGAAAAATACAGCCTGCAAAAAGGTCAACAAACTCTACCCAGCCACAAGGACCGGTGATCACTGCACACAATAGACTAGCTAACGACACCCATCAATCACAGTGACAGATCATCTCCCCCTTATCACAACAATACACCCATAACAAAAAACACCATAATCACCCAATCTCCTGAAAAGGACAAAAAGCTGATCCCACAGCTACAAATACTCAACTATCCCACACACTACACCAGAACACAGACAGAGTTCTAACTCCTGTCCTCTGAAGATGCCGGCCACAGAGACTGGCGAAACGTTAGGAAGAAAAATATCCAGAATACGGCCAATTAGCCCGAAAAACCTACAACCACCATCGGATCCCGGCCGTGAAAGCCTTTGAGAATACATTTTCCTACACTATTTTTCTCTCTCTCTGTGTGTCTTTTTCTTCCACTCAATTCTCCTAAGGCCTACATTCTCTTCTATTCCTTCTTTTTGCTTTATGCCCAGTGATTATTATTAATTTCCCATAGCTCTTCCCACTCAAGTTTTATTTTCCCCTCTAGTGTATTAATATACACTGTTTTTCTTTTTGTTTCCATAAAGCTTCTCTGGAATAGGACTCAATCTTATCCAGGGTTACCCTGGGCATTGCTCCAGAATGTCTCTTGTGCCTAACGCTAAAGGTTCTGAAACTACAGTATGAGCTAACTGTTGTGGGTTTTGAACATACACAGAGCACCCTGGCAGCGCCCATCGTTATTTTCCTAAGGAACGCCCCAAAATGTAGGCATCTGTGTTTATCAACAAGCCCATTACATCTATTTTCACTTCTACAAGAAGCAGGTCTTCTAATAACAGCAGCAGCAGCAACATGCCATCGAGTTTATTCAAATTTAATGGGAAAGTCACAATCACTAGGCAATCACTAGGCCAACAGGTGCTTCTCAATCTGGGGCCTTCTGCATGTGTTAGGCTACAACCCCCATCATCCCTGGCTAGCATGACATCTGTAGTCCAATGCAAAAGGAAAAGCTCTTGTATGCACTATCATAGTCTAAAACCACCACAATAGGTCTGACAAACAGGCACCAGTTTGTTTTCAAAGGTCAAGCTGTAGGGGTTGTCGCGATTTGACCCTTTTGGATCCCACACCTCTGGAACCTATGTGGCGTTGGACCCACTCGTGCCTTGGTCTGTCCACCTAGACTCAGACCTCAGAGCACACCAGGGCAAAACTAAACTCTTTCCTTTCTTCCACTGCTGCCACCAGGAGATCCCTAGATCCCCATAACTCCTTTAGAAAGAATCAGGTCCACTCTTTAATGAAATAGAAAGATCTTTAGTTTATTTGCTTATTTGTTTCAGCACTTCAACATTCAGTTCTATTCCTTCTCCCTTCCAGTCACTGGTCAATCACTTCTCAGATCTCCTACTATATTTTCATCATTCTAATCACAATCACATAAATCTCTGAACTCTCTAATCAAACTCCTTCCAAAACTCTGATCTGAACTGTCCCCCTCAGGCTCTGCCTCTTATTCTCCGCCTCTTGGCTCCGCCTCTCAGCAACATAAATATGCATGACTCCCTCTAACTAAACCTAACTAAGCCATGACCACATTTAAAGGAGAACGCTACAGACCTCCCCCCTTACTTAGGTTTGTTTGGGAGGGGAAACACATTTTTCCTCCTGAACAAACAGGTGCAATTGCTTAAACTTTTTTTTTTTCTCATAACATTTTAACTTTCACATTTTTACTAAATATCAACCAAATACCTTACCTTATCATTTAATAATCAATACCATACTTTACCTTTTCATCTACTAATCAATAATATACATTACCTTATCATTTAAAAATCAATACAATACTTTACCTTATCATCTACTAATCAATAATATACCTTACCTTACCATTTTACAGAATTTACAACCATACAGAAATCACGATCCTGAACTTTTACATAAATAATTAACTGTGAATTATAGTCCATTTCAGTTTATAATAAAAGTCCTGGTATCATTCATCTAGCCTCCTGGAAAGCACATGTGCGACAACGTTGTGGGCTTTCGAGGCAAGAACTGAGTCTCTGTTGCAAAGGCAAAATTTGCAAAGTCCAAGTCTCTCACTTTCCCGTCGTAGTCTGGCGCACCATGGACTGGTCCGGTTGTGGTCATCTCCTTCAGCTGGACACACCTCTGCTGGTACTCAGGAGTCCCTCTGTTGACCACTGGCTCCTTTCTCCGCACCCCTTTCCATCGACTGGCGGTCATCGGCCACTCGGTTGTCCACAGGATGTCATCTGCTGGTCGTTTTAGAGTGACGTCATCTTTAAGTCTGGCTCGGGGCTTCACTTGCTTAGCTAGGGAAAGGGTAGGCAGTTCCCTCTTCTCCTCCCGAACATCTTTAGATGCATCGCTCTTTAAGGCATCAGGGCCTTCCTCCTTCTGTATCACATAATTGACATTGTTCAATTTTGTCCCTACTTTATAGGGATCCTCCCAAGCTAATTGTAGCTTGCGACTTTTGACTGGCCTAAGCAAAAGAACTTCATCTTCAGGCCCAAAAGTTCTTTCACGGGCTTTCTTGTCATACCAGGTCTTCTGCTTAGTCTGGGCAGCCCTTAAGTTCTTTCTGGCTTTGGTCCTGTCCTGCCCAGTCCCTCGTCTCTGACAGACATCACACGTTTTACAGAAACTAGTAATCTGTTTGCCCATACCTGGCCAAAAGAAGTTCTGGCCAACCCGTCTTTTGGTTCTGGTGATCCCCATGTGAGCTCCAAATAAACTGCTGTGAGCTTGATTAATGATTTTCTCCCTGTATTTACTAGGGACCACTAATTGCTTTCGGGGTTCCCCTTTTCCTCGGTATGGAGTAGCTAACGTTTCCCTGTACAGAAGGTCTTTGGTTAAGCTAAAGCTCTCAGGGCACTGAGGAGACAGTACAGTGGGAGTCCTGGCAGCTTCAAAGCAAACTCCCAAGCTAATGTCCTCCTTCTGCTCCTGGGCAAAATTGTTATTTGTTTTGGGATTCTGTAGTAGCATGAGTTCTGCCTCAGCCCTATCATCAAGCTGGGTTGCCACGGTAACTGCTCCACCTGCTACAGTATTGGTTTGAGCTGCAGAGGGTGAGTTTTGACCCCCCTTTGAGCGGGTAAGCACTAACGCACTCTTGACATGCTCTATTAAATCCCAACCAAGGAGAAAAGCTGCTGGTATTTCATCTGACACAGCTACTTGCCACTTTCCAGACCAATTCTGGTATTCTACTGGTATCTCAGCCACTTTTAAAACTACGGTTTCCTTCCCAATTCCTTTTAAAGACATTTCTTTGCCAGGAATAATGTCATCCTGGGCTACTAAATCGGAATGGACAATGGAGATTTGAGATCCTGTATCTCTTATTGCAATGTACTTCTTTCCTTTCACAACTATCTCTTCACCTGCGTTTCTAAGAAGGGTCTGGTCATTGCTGATATAGAAACAATGGACTACTTGGGCTATAGGAATATCTTCCTCCTCATGGTCAGTAGAAGTGGTGGTGGTTATGGGATCAGGTCTCTGTCTACTATTTTCCTCCCCTGATTCCACTTGCTTGACACAATACACCTTTTTGGTTAGAGAATCATTTCTCTGCAAGTTGGGGTATGGTTGCCTACACTGGAATTGTAAGTGGCCTGGTTGCCCACAGTTAAAACATTTAAAATTCCTTTTGTCATTCTGAGGTACTTTGGTGAACCGTGCTTCAGGGTTTGATGTTTTTGGCGGGCTAGCCCTTGGCAACTTTGGGGAAGTCCCGCCCTGACCTTCTCTCTCAGGATTCCTGCTGAGGTAATTTTTATTAAAAGGCTTTTTATAGTTATTGTCCCAGTTTGGTTTATTTACTCTCAGCTCTGAAAATCTAGGGTTCCTGTAAGCATTAATCAAATCAGTTTGTTCTCCCGCTTCCCATAAATTTTTAGGATTCTTGTCCCTTACTAAATACCGTAGTTCTCCAGGTAATAGGGAGTAAAACTGTTCTAGCCCAATTAAATCCTTCAACTGTTCTAAAGAAGTGATCTCCTCTCTTTCAATCCACTTATCCAGAGTCTGCGCCAATCTAGCTCCCAACTGAGAGTACGATTCATCCTGCTTTTTAGAGAGAGAGCGAAATTTCCGCCTCAGGTGTTCAGAGTTCAGGCAAAATCTTGAATAAACCATCTTTTTATATGCCCCAAAATCTCTTGCCTTCTCGGGATTCATCTGGGCATATATTTCTGCCAGATCTCCGCTAACCTGCGCTCTTAAAACCATCATTCTATCTTCATTTCTGATTTCAAAGTCATTGCAGGTGCGTTCAAAAGCAATGAGGAAGGATTCAGGACAGTCCCCTCTTTTGTACTGGGGAAACGTCTTCAAGTCTATCTTTGACAGGATTCCACCTCCCCCACTGTTGTTATTATTAAGATTATTGTTTAGAGCAGAAATCTCTAGCTGTCTCATCTGTAGTTGAAAATCCATTTCCTTTTCTCTTAATTCTAGTTGTTTAGCTTCTGACTCAGCCCTGATTTCCAGTTCCCTTCTTCTCTCTTCCTGCTCAAATTGTCTGGCCTCCTGCTCAGCTCTTTCTTTGCTTTCCAGTTCCCTTCTTCTCTCTTCCTGCTCAAATTGTCTGGCCTCCTGCTCAAATTGTCTGGCCTCCTGCTCAGCTCTGAGCTGTAGTTCCTTAAATTTAAATTCCCGTTCCAGTTTCCATCTCTCAAATTCTTGAGGGCTTAATTCCTTATTTCCCTCCAATTCCTGAGGTAACTCTTCAGACTCAGGACTCCCCCTTGTGGCGCGTTTGGGAGGCATCTTTCCTTTTTGGGGTGATTAGAGCAGCGTTCACTAATTTTTTAAAAGGACCTGTCTTTTCTCTTATTTTACTTCCAGTTACTGATATACATTTTTCAAGCCTTTTCTTTTAGTACTTTCCCTCAGATCTGCTATGACCTGGCTTCTGCCTTATCCACAGCGCTCTCCTATCTCAGAGCCTGGGATTTTACAGTAAGCCCTCTGATCCTCAGATCCTGAGGTAAACTCAGAAATTCCCTCTCAGAGAATTCAAGCCTTTTCCTTAGGTTCTCTCCCTCAGATCTGCTATGACCTGGCTTCTGCCTTATCCACAGCGCTCTCCTCTCTCAGAGCCTGGGATTTCACAGCAAGCCCTCTGATCCTCAGATCCTGAGGTAAAACTCAGAAATTGTCTCACAGAGTCGTTCCCTATCTTAGACCCCCCTGATCTGGGTTCTGAGGCCCCGCTACTAAGCTTTTCCCAAAAGCTCTAGCAGGAACCAAACCTCATTGCCACAGATCCTGTCTAAAAGGTACCCTTGACTCAAGAAACTCTTTTATAAAGGCTTCACTGGATTACTTCAATAGGTTTCACTGGATTATTTCAATAGGCTTCACTGGATTATTTCAATAGGCTTCACTGGATTACTTCGTATCCCGCCGCTGGACACCAATGTCGCGATTTGACCCTTTTGGATCCCACACCTCTGGAACCTATGTGGCGTTGGACCCACTCGTGCCTTGGTCTGTCCACCTAGACTCAGACCTCAGAGCACACCAGGGCAAAACTAAACTCTTTCCTTTCTTCCACTGCTGCCACCAGGAGATCCCTAGATCCCCATAACTCCTTTAGAAAGAATCAGGTCCACTCTTTAATGAAATAGAAAGATCTTTAGTTTATTTGCTTATTTGTTTCAGTATTATAATATTCAGATCTATTCCTTCTCCCTTCCAGTCACTGGTCAATCACTTCTCAGATCTCCTACTATATTTTCATCATTCTAATCACAATCACATAAATCTCTGAACTCTCTAATCAAACTCCTTCCAAAACTCTGATCTGAACTGTCCCCCTCAGGCTCTGCCTCTTATTCTCCGCCTCTTGGCTCCGCCTCTCAGCAACATAAATATGCATGACTCCCTCTAACTAAACCTGAGCCATGACCACATTTAAAGGAGAACGCTACAGGGGTCACCATACAGATGTGGATGGCACTAAATGCATGCATGTAATAAGAATAGCCAGTCTGGCTGTTGTCCCCAAAGGGCACTGTTACCTAGGGCAAGAACTTCACCTGATTTCCTCAAACATATCATCTGGACAATGAAAGGAGACAGGAACAGAATTCATTGTAATTGTCATCTATCATGTCCGACTACTGAGTAATTAGCTACAGATATACTAATGCCATCTTCAGATTTCTGCATGTTTGCAAGCTAGAAAGAATTCTTCAGTCGCTTAATCTCTGGCAGCAGGCATGCTAGCCTCTGTTGCTGATATACTGGAGGCCCAGAGCACTTTGAAGAGCCAAATTTATAGCACTTTGCTAGCGGCTCTTTGAAATGCCTGCCCATGCTTACGTTTGCAAATGTGAATCTTGACTTCAGACTGTCTTGAGAATCACTAGACTCTTGAATGGTTAGGCAGAGCTTTAACTGTGGATGTTTTTGGATTCTTTAAATGAGGTCAGTAAAAGGATGCTACTGAAACCAATCATTAATCTCTAGGAGCTCACTCTGTATTGCTGCCAAATGCAAACATGGCTAATGAACATATTGTGGGCCACAGGAAATACAACGATGAGAAAGAGATGTCTGCACGTACTGTTTACTTTATATCTCAATCCTATGCATGGTTTGGGGGTGGGGTGGGATTCAAAGTAAATTCTACCATGTTTAATGGGAGTTCAACTGCAACACTTACTTGAGGATGAATCCTCCTGTGTGACTTGCAGATGACTGGGTGAAAAGGCAGACATTGTAGGATGTGTTCCCGGAGGCCAACATTTTAATTGCCACTGTTCTTTGTACTTCTGCAAAAGTACGGTTTGCCCTGTTTGCATGTATTTCCATACTACAAGATAAATAAGACCAAACTAAACCAGACAAAATAAAAACAAAACAAAAGACAACACAACACACCTCCTTCATTTGCAAAAGATGCAGATGTATAGAGAAGTGTAGCAGCAGGCCAGGACTTCTGTTCAGCTGTGGCAACCCTGTTTCGAAGCAAATCCCATTGATTGGAATGGATCTTGCTAAGGACATGGTCAGTTAGTAAAGCGTTGAGAAACTTATTCTTGGCTTTCCATTCTTTATTGTTTTGCTTCTCAGCTCTCCTCCAGCAAACTCAGTTTGCCTGGTATTTTTTTCCCCATTTCATGAGGAGTGATTTATTGAAGTGCTTCCAAACCTTAACTTCACCTCTGTGTGATCAAATACAGCAGGAAGTGGGAAAAATATGTTCACTATTTCTCCCAATTCCTTCCCTATTGAATAGTGTCTCTGCCAAAGCTGCATACATACACTAGCATTCTCAGAGGCAGCGGGCTTATTTTTTTAAAAGCAGCTTCCACTGTTTTTCCAGACAGCATATAGCATGAGTAAATATAAGTGTCTGGACCTTCTGTGACCATTAACTTTTTATCTTGCTGACATTCAAAAGGTCATGTGTATCTTACAACCCCTCTTCTCTCATCTCCTTTAATGAGTTGAGAATTCTATGGTGCATAATAACAAGCCCATTTCTGTAGCATGGATCGCAACATAAGCTGATCCTCTGTACACGTAAAGAGAGGGAAACATTTCCTGTCCATGTGTAGCTCACTCCTTCAAGTGGTATAAAAAAGCCAGGACTCAGGACTATTTTTTTTTAAAGGGCTAATAATTTCTTCTCACTTCTTCTATTTCCTGATTCTCACTGAGCTTAGCTGCAACATTTAACTATATAGCTTCTTTTGTGAGAAACAATAGTAAACTGCTTTATTTCCTGGATATTTCAAACTTTTCTGTGTAGTACCAAGAACCAAATGTTCAGCTAGTCCACTTAACCAGGAGGTAAACTTATTCAACACAGAGATAATAAATCAGGGATAAAATGAGTTAATTATTTGGACTACAGTTTCTATAATACTCTAGCCAGCATGGCCATTGGTCATGGGTCCCTGCCTGGTGTATCTGGGAACCCATCTCTCAGTTAATTCTGTCCTCATTGCTGGGGACATTTTGCCATTCCCAAGTATCCAAGGGGGCTTCGTGAGCCCAAAAGACTACACTTAATTCATGTTTATCTAAGATCCATATCTCTTTTAAAAACGGGATTAATTGGTTCAAAAATACTAGTTCATTTTTACTGGTACATTTTAAATAGACTGCTTTTTACACAATTTGCTAAAGTATAAAGAAAAAAAGCTAGGATAGCCAACAGATGGCAGTGTTGCACTTCCACAGCAATTCTAAATGCTCTTCTTTAGAAGGAGTAAGAGCCTATAAGAGAGAGATTTATCCATGTACAGTTTATTACAGTACATATGCTCGATGAATAAACAACCCAAATGTAGCCTGTACACACTTATCACCCCAAGGAGATTCTGCTCTGGCTCCCAATTAACCTTCCACACTAGCTGCCCATTTTAAAAAGTCTACTGCCTTTGATAAGCTGCCAAGTTGCCATTTCAGGCAAGCCTGTAGCAACTGGAAGGCCATGGACTGGCATCTTAAATATTTTTAGAAGCAGTAACTGTTGGTTCTAAAGAAGACTCCTGGTGCAATGGTTACTTGGGTAAGTGTTTGATTCCCAGTTAGCAACAGGCTTGCAGGGGGTGGGGTGGGCGGGATGGATGGAAGTTTTGCCTTGAAATATCATAATGCCATTCTTTTAACAAAGACTGTACACAGCACAGAAGATATTCTCCACTCAGGCTGGATAAATCCTATCACTCCTGTTACAACCAGAAATCTGGGCACTGTTGTTAATTTTTTTTTTTAAACTCATTCTAAATATTTTAATCCTCCTTCAGCCTAGCCGTGACAAGTTATTTCTGCTGTTTCCATCTAGCCAGGATGAGTGTACTAGGAAAATAAGATGTCGCTTTGTTTTCTCCACCACATCGGAGTGCTTTAAGGCTGATTGTGATGGCCTGCAGCCTTCCATATTGAAGCTGGACTGACCTTCTTTACCTTTGGCCTCCAATTAGTACAGATGTTCCTGCTGCCTATGGTCAGAGAGGGCTTGGAGGCAATTTGGTCCCTCCAAGATCCATAGGTCTCCTCGTCAAGCTCTTCCACACAATTAACTTTTCAAAGGGTTGGGTGTATTAACTGCTGGCTGAAATTTGGTGAGGCTGAGGTATGTGGTGCTGCTGCTCACCAAAGTCAGTCCAGAGGTCAACTACTCTGTCCTAGAGTTAGGAAAGTCTTCTGCTAGAACAGTTACGCTAGATAACTCTGTTGCAGAAGAGCTTGTATAAGCAATTGTGCAACAACATGCACAATCCTTGCACATTTGGTAGTACAACCGAAAGACGTCTGCAAATAGGCTCGCACAACAGGTCTTGTACTAGGGCTATGACATCAGTAGATGGGAGCCACTGACTTCAGTGGAACTTAATTTCAATTTTCTTAGCCTTGATTCAATGCAAAGATATATTTACAGAAAACACACTTGTGAGAACTATAATGCAGCACAGTGCAAAGGGAGCCCCATTTTAAAAAAACATTTTTCAAACTCTTACTGCCAAAATCTAATGTTCTTGGCCTTAAAACTTCAGGTTTGGCCACTTTAAAATATTCTGTTTCTTTTGCACTTTGGAAGATGGTGCAATTTGCAGGGCAGAAATTCTGCCACAGATTGTTTTCCACCTTCTACCTCAGGAGTAGATGCCATGTGTTGACTGCAGATCTTAATGTATTATCATTAAACATTAAAACTCTACAATACACAAGTATTGTTTAGACTTCCGTTTCAAATATCATTCAATCACTGCCACATACAGATATTTGCTAATCTTACATGCTTTTTTTAATCTTTTTAAACAACTAAGTACCAAAATCACAATTGACACATACAAACTAATATTTCAAACCCATTTTATAGGCTTAATACCAGCTTCACATATTAAAACAACTGCATAATTTAGTGGAAATGCTAAAACGGCCTTCAGGAAAAATGCAGAATAAATTTTTTATCGTTCTCTTTAATAGTACTGATATGACAATTTCCAATATGTATTATGGCACAGCATGGGCCACTAAGTGTATGGGGCTTCTCTACTTGGTGGAACATTGAGCCATAATGTTTAATCTTTGTTGTGGTGTGTGTGGGGTTTTTTAATGTGCTGTCAAGTCTATTCTGATTTATGACAACCCTTTTCAGCATTTTCCAGGTAAAGAATACTCAGAAGTGGTTTCCCTTCTTCTGGGGACATCCTGGGACTGCACAGGCTACACAAGCTGGCTCTACCCACAGGAGGCATAGTGGCAAATCAAACTTCCAACCTCTGGCTCCACAGCCAGATACCTAAACCACTGAGCTATCCAGACAGCTTTGTTGTCGTGGGTAACATTCATAAATATAAGGCAGGATCCAAAGACCACTCGGTGGTGTGTATGATCACCATCACACCGCCAGCTTGCCTTCTACAACACATATATCTCTTCGTTTTTATACATATGTATTCACCTCGGCAGTGTTTCAGTAAAATCCCATAATTTCCTCTAATGGCCAGTTGAGAATTCAAGGGGGAGAAGTAATACTACCCTGTTTCCCCGAAAATAAGACCTAACCTGAAAATAAGCCCTAGTATGATTTTTCAGGATGCTCGTAATATAAGCCCTACCCCCAAAATAAACCCCAGTTAAGTGAAACCCCGCCCTTCACCATTGTGCAGCAACCATTAGATGACATGACCATATTTGAATAAATGTAGATAGTTGTACATGAAAAAAATAAAACATCCCCTGAAAATAAGTCCTAATGTGTTTTTTGGAGCAAAAATTAATACAAGACCCTGTCTTATTTTTGGGGAAACGCGGTAGGAAGATCAGTGGCACAAGATGCTGGACTGATGAATTTCTTTGTATGCTATTGTGCGGAGAGCCAAAGTACTCTATCAATGCAAGATGGAAGATTTCATGGACATGTTAAATGAATTCCTTAAAAAAATAACCTGAAATGCTAAAAGCAATGGACAAGTCTCTGTATCTTTTGAAGCTTTAAGCAGCATCCTTGGGGGATAGGGGAGATCATATAAATACCCGAGCATCTGCTCATCCTTTTGAAGTGCATTCTGTGCATCAGTGGAGTCAACGGCTGACACATACTGCTCCAGCTATGTATTTCCAGCTATGTATTTCTTTACCCAAATTTTTTATATTTTAAAAAAGATCAATAGTGGTTCATCGTACTGAATGTGAATTTCTCTCACCATGGCAAAGAATTATGTCTAGACAAAAAAGAAAAGAAAAAGAAACTCTAAACCATGGTCAATATCAATCAACTAGATTACCTTGTGATCAGAATCAACTTAAAACCCTGCTTGTAAGGTGAGAACTGTGGTCAGTGGGCAATAACCCTGGTGAATATACAACGTTAGATATTGGCTGAAACCAACAGCAGTGCTGAGAATTTTTGTCCTTTCATATTTTTTGACTTCCAGCTCCCATTGTGCACCCCCTTCCCAGTCAGCATAACCAGTGGAAAGGGGATTTAGAAGCAGTAGTCAAAAGCAACTGGAAGGCTAAACGTTTCCGGTACCTAGCCACAACCAATTTAATTCTCATTGATTTCAATGAGTCTGCACTAATTATGACGAACGTCTAGATCAAACACATAATCTTTCACTTTGGTTAAGGCTGTAGAGGGAAGAATAGGGAGAAGCAGCGCTAGGGGTGTCTAGAGAAGTGTGTTACTGAGTAAAAGATCAGGAGAACTACATCTCTGTGTGCCAAAGATGACTTGCTTTAAAATCAAAGCAGGTTGCTACTTTCACACTTCTTCTCTACACTTCCATTAAAAATGAACAAGGTATATTCATTTTCAAGGAAGGTCACACTTAATGTGTTTTTAAAAAGCAAGTAGATGGATTTCCATCGGTCCTTCTCAAATAGCATCATTAGTATGCCAAACCCTTAAAGGACAGGCAAGAAAGCTCTTTTCATTACTGCGATTAACCTGCGCGAGATGGGAATAGAAATATTCCCATAAGAAACATTCACAGTTAATTCAAGTATTGTAAAGAATAAGAAAGTGCAGAGGGTTTTCTTTTAATTATAAATGCAGACTTCATTAAAGAACTCATTTACATAAATTGTCGATCAAGGATGTCACTGAACATGTGAAAGAACTATTTCTTGGCAAGTAACCAGTTAAAAACACTACCTGGAAAAGTTACTTTTTTTGAACTAGAACTCTCTAAAGCAGGCATAGCCACTGACTATACTTGGGGATTTTGGATTTGTAGTCCAAAAAAGCAGTACTTTCAAGTTCTGCCCAAATATCAGCATTCTACTAAATAGCTCATCCAGTTATGTGGGCAACTCTGTAGTTTGGGGGGAATGTATAACAGTAATATGGGCAGTCCAGGAAATCTCTTTGTCTCACATACCAAAGCATTGGCCAAAGCATACCAATGCTAGCTTGTCCCCATCAGAGGCATATGTATTGCCCATAACCTCCAAGTAAGTGATTGCTGCAAAAACTATGAACATTTTTATTTCCAACTATGTGTGGAACACTCATCCAGTTCAATCAAATTAATTGGGCACAATGTAAAATGAACACAGAAATTGCTAGTACTTTAAAAAAAAAGGAAGGTAGACTTAGCTCAATTTCAGAAAATTTAGAACCTCCTTCTTCAATCTGATCCTTTCCAGTTTCTGGAAGTCTGAAATGCAGCTCCGAGCTTTTGGGAGTTCCCCACCCTGATCTCTCAAGCATGCTCTAGTTCTTCAGACTTAATGTTATTGTACGGTCTTATGCACACCAAATGCACTAACAATGAATCAAAATGACCTTAAAAGCAAGCTAAGATTTCTTATTTGGGCAATAGTCCTGATGTATGAAAATACAAAGAAGCTGTAACGAGGGTGGATATCTAGCTTTAGTCAAATTTAGAGTAGGTCCACTGCAATCCAGAGAGCTTACCTTAGTCATGAAAAACCCAAGTCGTATGGATTTAAATGTATCTACTATTATTATAGCTACAAGATCCCACCCACCAAGCAGTTTTTCTAATTGGAACCCATAGATTTGCCAAATCAAGATGGCCAATCATTCTGCTAGCTGCAGTGCAAAAAGTAACTTTTCCAACCTCTGGACAGTTGGTTACACTGAAGCCACTATTTACGTCAAGGTAACACTTCATATATGGCGTGATTACACAATGTTGTACTGCAGGAGAACAAAACTGTCATGAATATAGGCAGAAATACTGCTGTATTTTGCCAGCAGCCCGCTTGGAAGGACGATTCAATGGTGTAAGTCATCAGAACCATAGTAAAAATGGATGTTTGATTTCATACTGAATTTGAAAAGTGAAAATATGTATTTACAAAAGGTTCTTGATTCTTCTCCACAGAATCAAGACATGGGCTGAAATCCTATTGCTTACAAAATGCACATACTACACATACAAAATGCTAATGGTGTAGCATTAAATCACTTCTAGCTGACAATTAACAAGTCCCCACTGGACATGAACTTCCACTCCTGGGAATCCCAGCAGTGACTTGTTAATTGTCATCTAGAAGTGGCTGAATGTTCCAACATTTGTCTTTCACATATGTAATTAAGCAACAGAATTTCAGGCCTGGTCTCAGTTCAGCAGGGGTTAGTACTAAGAAATGCAACATTAGGTGCTATATATGTTGTTGCAGAAAACAAGACAGTTTTACAGCAGCTTTGCATAGAGCCAAACATTTTACTTTTTCACAAAAACACTGACCAGAATCTATAGGTCTCCCAAATATTTCTGCAATGTACCATAGCTAATTGATCAGGTGATGTGGCACATCTCAATTGCATGCCGAATCAATTACCTCATCAATTAGCTGTAATTAGGGACAGCATGATAGGCCAACCTTATGCAAACACCACCAGGAGTTTAATCTCTGACCTCAAACTCCTTCATGAGAGTAGAATTCCTGGCCCCAGCTCTTCAAAGACAAAAGCTGATATGATGCTACATGTGTAGCATTTGCAAAGTATGTTACTGAATGCCCACACGTTTATGGTAACCAACAGTTCTGATAGGTTTATTACCAATGTTAATTCTACAGTTGTCATTTTATTTCTACTATTTCACTTTGAGCCCACCTCCACAATCACATACTGTGTGAATATATGTACCTAAGGCTTGAATATTGTAATCAATGAAAACGTGTTAAAATAAGTCTTAAAAGATGCTTTGCACCCCTTCTGCTACACATGCTGAAAAAGACGACAACAGCTATCTCTTTGAACCTGATTTTATTTGTTTTAAATTGAAATAACTGGAAAAGTGTGAGGGGTCAACTCCTTTGCTACATGAAAACGAGAGCTTTGCATAATATGCTTTGTTATATAATATACCTCAGCTGAATTGCTCTGCCAGCACATAATCATTGCTACACTCTCCTGCAGCAATAATAACAAAACCCTCAAGAACAATGATGTCATCTGCCCCTTATACAAGAACCATGGCAACACTTAGCCACCAGAGGGTTCTCCTGTACCTCCTGACACCTACTCTTCCCCAGGCTGAAACTGTAATAATGCAGGCTTCCTGCTCTGAAAGGCAAGAGAGATAGAAAGGATCCACTTTAAGGCGCAGGGAGAGAAAAATCTTGCCTGAAGTGCTGAAGCGAGTGATGAGTCTAGAATGGGAAGAAGGGAATGGACAATGGCTGGGAAAAAGAAGTCAGGGAAAGGCTGAATTTTGAGATGGAACAAACAAACCATCCCTTTTCAAATAGGGTGAGGCTGTGAAGCAGTCTTTGGTGAAGAGGTCAATAGATTTTGAAGCAACCTCTAGGATTTTTTGGGGGCCCCTAAAATCAGTATAAGACATTTTACTATCTGAGGAAGCTGCAAACACCATCCATCCTGCAGGCTGGGGTGCACAGTACCCAAAGCTAGTCATGAAGAAACAAAAGAAAATCAAAACCTACAAGCACCTCTCCTCATCCATGGCAGTCAACTTATTACAGAAATATTACATTATCAATAGCTAGCTATTCTTTGATGACACTCAAAACCTGCTGCCTGAGGCAACTGCCTCATTGTGTCTAATGGTAGATTTGGTCTGGTCCTCAGTCAAGGCTCCATTTGTGGGCTCTTTGTCATGTAAGAAGCAGTGCACACAACATGAAGAACAGCCTCTGATGGTCTGGTTTTTGCCAGTCTTGGGGTCAAGAGCAAAATGCCTGCCAAAGGCATCTAATGCAGCCACTTTCTGTTTGCTGCTCTCACAGACGTAAGCACGGAAGGGGCTGTACACTGTGGCTGGAATGAAGGGTGGAAGAGAGGAGGCGAATTTCCATGGGTAGTTCCTGAAGGGCACCATCCTCTCCTCAGAGCCTATCTCTAGCAAAATTTCACAGGATTTGCCTTGACGTTGTTGAGACTTCCGCACAGAGGTTCACTTTGTACACACACAGACCATTTGTGTGTGTTATGTGCTGTCAAGTTGGAAGTGACTTATAGCAACCCTCACAGAGCTCTCAAGGTAAGTGAGATATTTAAGGAATGGTTCTACCAGGCCCACCCCTTGTCCCAGTGACTTTCCATGGCTGAGCTGGGAGTCAAACCTAGGTCTCCTGGGTCCTAGTCCGCCACTCTGTCCATTGCACTACACTGGGTACCCTGGACCAGCTTGATTATCTCAGAGAGTGAGATCACCTTGAGTGCCAATCCCATGGGAAAGCACCAAAGGATCGGTCCAACTTGCAGGGCTGTTCACCTATCCTCTGACTTGAAGCTTTGGCAAGAAGGCAGGTTGTAAAATGCAGAAAATCAAACAAGACACCACGATAATAGCCACACGTGTCTCCTGCAGTGTGGGACTGCTCTGCTCCACAGCTAGGAAAGTGGCACACTTGGGATGTTTTACACTTTGATTTGCATGATATCTTACCAGTGGCCATTGCTGACTATGGTCTAGGAGAACTGTAGTACAAGAGATGTGAAAACCTCCAGGTCACCTATGCTTGCCTTATGCTGATGTGGTCCCTATAATGTAAAAGCAGATGCGTTTAAGCCTTACCCTCCCATAACATTTCCTCTGGATGCATCAAACATTCTGTTGCTCCTAGAGCTTGACTCTAGCCAGCTTAATTAAGAGAAGCATGAAATTCGATTTGAAATGGCTTAGCGCAGACCAGTCATCATTGTGCGACTTCTGAATGCAAGGTAACACCGTGGTTGTCAGTAGCTTTTCTTCTTTTATAAAGAGAGAACAGAGAGTCGACGATGTTATTAAATATTTATAGAACCCATTTGGAAGCATAAAGCAAAGGTCGTGTGGCGCTAATTACATCATCATGGGCTCGAGTGCAGCAAGAATGTACAGAAATGTTTAATAATTCTTACAAAGCGACCTTATTAGATTTTCCAAAGCAGTCACTGCAGACTTTAAACATTTTTTTCTCTCTTATTGACTTTCAATTTCATCTCCACTGGGCCTCCTTTCTTTCATCTGGCTCTCAAATTTACGAAGGCTAGTGTGAAAGGAACAAAGGAAAGTAATACATACCACCTTGATCAGAAACAAAAATGTAGTTCATAAACATTTGTTTTAACTACCAAACACATCTCCTTGAGATGGGTGCAGGGGATAAAGGATTGTCTTGGACCATACAGATTCTAAACAAACAGTTTGCGTTTTAAAGCATGAGCCTATTCACACAAGAACATTCATCATGAGTAACTGCAGCACCCATGGAGGGCATATTGGAAAAACACAACCATGCCAGCTTCTCCTTTAACCCTGGGTGTCAGTGGGGAGCATGTCTTATGCGTCTAACTTAAGTGTGGAGATCTCGTCCCCATGCCTTGAGACTACCCCATCCTTCCTGTTGCTTCCTCTGCTAGCTGCTTTTCCTCTTTCCTCCATTTTCTGCTCTCCAAAGATAGACATCTGGAGAGAGTCACGCTATATAAAAGAAAAGAACGCAAACATGTCCTGTTAAGTAATAGCTGTTTTTTGTTTGTTTGTTTCTTTAACTAAGAAGCATCCAGACTGATATTTTCTCCTTTTCCAAGGGAGGGAGGGAGACTGGACAGATCTCTCCATGTTCTTCCCTCCACCAGAAAAAGAACAACACAACATGCAAATAAGAATAAAAGCCAGTGTGATGTTATAGTTAGTTTGTCAAACCAGGATCTTGGAGATCCAGCTTCAGTTCTGTTATAGAGCTTACTAAGTGACTGTTGGCAAGTTACACTCTTTCAAGCCAAACCACACCCCATGGGATTGTTTCTGGGGATGGCTTGAGGATTAAACTAGAGACGGGCACGAACCTTGGTTCAGAGGTTCATGTTGCCTCGTACACATAGCCACCACAGATGCTTCTCTGCCTCCCCGGTTGGATCCCCCACTCACCCGCCAGCACGTACTCCTCTCCACCGCCTCTTCAGCTGTTTAACCAGTCTCTGGCAGGAGCATGGGCTTCCCTGTCCCACCTCCTTGGCTGATCGCTCATTCAACAAGAAGGCAGGACAGGAAACCCCGTGCTCCTGCTGGGGACTGGTCAGCTGAAGAGGAGGAGGAGAGGAGCATGCTCTGATTGTTGTGTGGCTCATTGGCCATGGAGGTGGGGGAAGGGAATTGCAGCACCTGTAGTGCTACATGTGTGAACCAGCATGAACTTCCAAACTGAGGTTCGTGCCCATCTCTAGATAAAACATATCAAAAGATACACTGTTACTGTTGATACATTGCTTTTTGTAACAAAGGGCACTGTTGTTACTTTTTTACATTTTAACAATAATGACAATGACATAAACATTGCAATTTTTTTCATAGCAAGTAAACATTCTTCTTTTAACTTACTAAATGGATGAATGTAATTGTGAGAGCAATATCTCTAAGCTCCTTTTCCACATGAGTTGAAATGAGGAGTACTAGGATGAGTACTGGGTTGAATGACTAACGGTGAAGGAAACAAAAATTCTATCATAAAAAAAGTTGGGGAAAAGGGAGGGCATTGGGATGGATGGCTGGTGGCACTAATTTCCAACTTGGGCTAAGCTGGATACTTTAAATGATAATGTAACAAATCATTGATCAAACATCCCAGACAGAACCTTCACATCATCTCCAAAAACAATCTCCCCCTAAAATACTAAGCATGAGTGAGCCCGACCTAATGCACAATTCAAAAATGGTTCATTAGTATGCACCAAACGATACTAAACTTACTAATGCCATTCAAACCAAATGGAAGCCTAAAGGTAGAGATGATTAAACGAGCAATAGACTTCACATCCTCAACTTCTCTTTGCCCACTTGTGAGTGTACATGTGAAGTACACAGGAAGCTTGACATCTGAATAATTTTTATAAAAGAATCTAATATGATTTGTGCCTGCAGCTAAAGAGACAGAGAGGAAAAAAAGATACATACTTTAACGTGTTCCTTAAGAAATGTTTGTTGTTATTGTTACATTGACATCTACTATTCCTCCAAGGCGTTGAGATTGATATTTGAGTCTTACTCCAACTCCAATAGATTGATCTGGCCTGAAGGCACTGAGAAGGCTGTCCAGGGAGATTCATGTCTAAATGGAGATCTGAAACTAGATTTATTTATTTTTTTACTAGCCACTGCAATCCACCACTTCTTTTAGTGCTATGTCCTTTCAGGGCTAGTTCAGTCCAGTGTCCAACTAGTGTCTTATAGTTTACTGGTAACAAACATTTGCATAGCTCCAAAACCTAGTTCATCAGGTATTTAAGCACTGTGTTTGAGGCTTCTCAATCTTAATACTCTTGTCAGTATTCCTTTGGGTTATTTTTCTTCCTGTGAATAGTTATTACTAATAATTAAAAGGGCTTTGTGCTTTTTTAAAGTATTGTACAATTCTAAGATCTACTTTGTGAATCACTCAGAGAACACCGTAGAAATGTAAAGTAAGAGAGTATAATCCTAACTAACCAATAGGGCTGATGTCACAGACCAGCTAAAGATGTGTTGAATCCCAACCTCTTCTGGGCAGGTATATTGCAAATCACAGGGCATCTGAGTAGACTAGAAAGAGAATGAAAAGGTAAAATAAACCCAAACATAGTAACAACAACACTGAAGGAGTAAACGAGAGGATAAGAAAATGGAAATGGATCAATAAGAATGCTGGTCTTTGGAGAAACTACCACTCAATAGGTGACCCTAAAAATGCCCTGCAAGAATTCTGTCGTTATTTGAAATGATGAAGGTGATGGCTGGCTGATGGACAGCTTCTTGTTAGGCAAGTGGATCACACAGAACTCTAAGGAACTCTTTCAAGGCTTTCAGTAAAGATAATGACAGTTTTTGGTGGTACATCATGGCAGTAGCTTTGCAAATATTTGCAGAACCGCACAGCAGACTAATGAAGATTGTAATACTTCAGCACAGAAAAATCAGTGTGAAACTCAGTGTTGCAATGGATTGTAATGGGATTGTGGATGACATTCCTAACAAACTTTACAGAGAACAGCCTTTTGGACTGATTTGGGAGGAAATGTGCAATGCACCAAAATATCTTAGAAAAGTTTGTTTTTCCCATGCAACTTCTTAAAGAAAAGTGACAATTTCCAAAAGGGCAGAGATGGTAGTCCATCACAGAAGGTTAAGAAGGCTACAGCCCATGAAAACTCATACTATCATGAATTTGTCTGTCATTAAGATTCTCCAGGACTCTACATTGCTTTAAAAATGTTGCTTTGTTTCATTTTTCAACAGTGGCATAGACTCTTGCACTGTGGCTGCATGCCAATCTAATGGTCAACTACAGCTTAATTTTATAAGAACAAGCCTATGTAAAACTTAGGCTTATATCTTTTCCCCTCTCTTTTCTTCCTCTAGTGTGGCTGTGAGGAAGAAACTGGGGCCTAAATTCAACTGTTCATTAAAGCAGACCCACTAAATAAATAGAATTTCGTAAGTGTTCACTTACCAAGTTTACACTGATTCAACTGATTTACTCTACTTGACTAAAATTTTTATTTAGCCTAGAAACTCCTGTTTCTGGCTAACTGCAATTTAGTGTTACATCTAAATTCAGGATAACAGTAGGTAGATTTAACAAAGATTTGTTAAAACAGGCCAACTTCATAAATCAAGACTGGAAGTTGGTTTACATCAGTAAACCAAATTTAAGATTAACCACAATTTGTCTGGGTTCATACATAATGCTAAACTCCTTAATTGAAAATGGAAGTGGAATTGTGTGATCTCACCTACACATGTTCCACAAAAAAATACCCATTACATCTGAACACATTCTGAAAATACATGAAAATGCTCACCAGTTTTCTCAACTGGCCAATTCTGTTTATTGTACATTAAAATAGTGTAGAAGCAAAATAGCTGGAACTTTCTTCCCAAATGTTGTGAACTATAGTCCTGCATGATCCGACTGAAGATGGGATGAAATTTGAAAGTGCCAGTTTGACTGAAATTCTATAAATAGGCATCTCTTACACATCTGAACATAGTGAACAAATTGAACTGTCATAACAAAATGCTTTTACAGAACTCTATCCACCAGGAACTTTTCTGAATATATTCAACAAGAAGAGCGTCAGAATTAAGAACAGCATCCATGTTGGGTGGTGTGCTTAGCTGGTAGGAAGCATTACGAGACATTCTCCTAACGGAGCTTCCATGTTCATAGATATTATAACTCTGAATACCAGATACTTTGGGAGGGCCTTGCTAAGGGATAGTCCCAATAATAACAACAACAATAATAATCTACTAAGCCACTGCCTGCCAATTACAGTGGTGCCTCGCTAGACGATTGCCTCGCAGGATGAGGAAATCGCTAGACGATGCCTTTTTGCGAGCGCTACTGCGCTTCGCAAAACGATGTTTCCCTATGGCGATTTTCGCTAGACGATGAGGTTTCCCCATAGGAGTGCGCCGACTAGTGGTCAAAAGCTGTCAGTGCAGCTGTCAGTGCATTCCTATGGGGACCCTCACTCGCTAGACGATGTTTCCCTATGGGAAATTTCGCAAGACGACTGCGTTTTCCCTTGGAACGCATTGAAGCGATTTCAATGCATTCCAATGGGAAAACGTGCTTCGCTAGATGATGTTTTCGCTAGACAGCGATCCTCGTGGAACGGATTAACATCGTCTAGCGAGGCACCACTGTATAGATTCTCCATGCTGGTATAAAGTATATTTTTATAGGCTCTGCTGAATCCATGTATACCAAACATGTCCTCTAAATGCGACATTTTTCGACCTAAGCATGTGGCTCTCCCATCCATCCAGGTTAAGATGTGCAGCACTGTCAGTTTATTTTGGCAGAAGCTGTACAAAAATCCCTCAATCATTCTCCTCATGTGCAGCAACAGAATACTAAAAATACAATATCAACCATATTAACAAATTAGATTATTCTGCTATTTCATGACACTTAAAAAATCTGCTGCCTAAACTGAGAAAGGAATTTCTCTCTGCCCCTCCGGTCTCTAGCAATGCTTAGTAGCATGCCATGCATTTCACACAGAGAAATCAAGAAACTACCTCACCGTTAGCTTTTAAATCTATTTTTAGAAAGAGGCCATTGCTCCTGTATTTTCAGAGTTCCTATGACTGTTTAACTTTCTGTGTGACAGGAAGCTGGATATCAATTCTATACACAAGTAAATCTCAGTAAAATCAGAGGCAGTACCTTACTACTCCCAGTGCGCATAGGACTGATTGTAGACTTAAACATACACCCATCTGTTGAGCACCCTGCAGCAGAGTCCCTTTCCACCACACACACGGTCTCTGTGGATTTATCAATTCACTAATAATCAAAGCCTGATTACAAGAAAGCAGTAGTCTGCATTTCTTTTTCCCACTTTCTTTTTCCAAGCCCACTCCTTTATTTTGAAGAGAGTGTGAATGCAGCGATGTATGCCCCCTTGTATCTGAGATGACATGTAGCCCTGCTCATGATTATCAGGAAAAAGAAACGTGTGTGTGTGTGTGTGTGCACGCACACATGTGCGCATCTCCTCTCCACACTGCTGCTTCCATCTCCCTCCATTTCACCTTCCAAACTCCAAATCAAATCAGCCTCTTTTAAAGATGGTTTTAAAAAAATTAATTACTTTCCTCTCGAGTTTCTTCGTCTCATGTTGCTTCAGTCTTCACCTCACTCCCTCAGATGAACAAAGTAACAAGCAGCCTCCTATTCTCATTCCATTGAAAAGTAAATCATGGTTCTGGTTGTTACAAGCAAAAAAGTAACTCAAGTCCATCTCACCACCACAAAATGTAATCAATTACAAAAGTAACTCTTTGGCTGAAATCCTGTCGCTGTAACATATGCCCTGTAAGGCTGCTGCTAATAAGAGCAGTGGTGATTTTTCAGAAATAAAACTTTTCCAATCCTCTCCTGAAGATCTAGAGTCTTCCCTCTAATTTCTTCTTCATCAAGATGCCATGGAGGCTGCAGGACGGGAGCAGCGTTTCTAATTACTGAGAATCATTGCTGCCAATAAAGTCATCCTGGTAGCAATGATTTTCAGTAATTAAAGACCACTCCCTCCCATTTTGTGGCCCCCACAGCTTCTCAATGATAAAAGGGATTACAGGGAAGCCTTGGGACCTTAGAGAGAGAGAAATGGGAAATGTTTAATTTCTGAAAAATCACTGCTGCTGATACCATCATCAGCCTTACATGGCATAAGTTATGACAAAAGGATTTCATTAGCTCTGTAATTAAGTAATTGTATCTTTATGCCTGATAAGTATATTTCATAACAACAAGTATCTTTCCTTGGCCTCACTTTAAAATCCCACCCCCACATTCTCCTTGCTTTAAATGTAGTGAATAAGCAGTTAAAAGAAATTGTGCACATAACAAATGTTCTACAAACATATCACAAAACACTTTGCTGCTATTTTCAGCCATCTGGACCGGCTCCTTCCTTCAGCAGGGGTTTGCCAAACCTATTATTATACTTCCCTGAGCTTCATGTCATTATGTGCCTGTTAATACCATTATGGTGATTAAACATATACTGTTGGAAACACAAACACTGATTGCTGAATTGACTGACTGCAGTCAGGAGGGGGTGGAAATCTCTTATGTGTGTCATGTATACAGTATTTGCACAATATTACATGAGCACAGCAAGCTCCTAAGTGATGAGCTGCACACCCAATTCATATGGCCGAGAGGAGGAGCATAGCCAATTGCACCCCACCTGCCACATCTCCTTTATTGCAGGCACTATCCCTGAGACACTCAGGATAGGGTTAACCTTTACATGAGAAGAAGGGGAGCAGGCTAGCCCTTTCTGTCATTGCTCCGCCATTGCTCTCTTTATATGGCCAATGACAGACTGAAGAGAACACTGTCCTCTATGCATGCAGCCTTTCCGCATGTTTTGAATGTCCAGTTTTTCAGGGCTATGGATTGCGTGGAGAACCTCCATGGGTAGCAGACACTTTCATTTTCTGCTTGTCACTCTTCACATGAAAAGAGCAACCATGTGAGGTAGAGATATCTTACTGCCTTTCTTCACGCATTCAGGCTGACCCTATGCAGTCTCACCAGTCTTGCTTGCAAGACTGCCACTTGCCTGGCTTCTATCTTCTCTCACACACACCAAGCTCCTCTTCTCTAGCCTAGACATTATTTAAATTAGTTACAAACCTGCCCCACAAATTTACTCTTTCACCCATGTTATAGTCTTTCCCAATGAGGGATTCCAACAGATGGCCTTCTGCTCATGCAGTGCCAGATATTTAATTATCGGTAAGGATTCTGGGTTGTTTTTGCTCCATTCTAGTAATGATGAAAGCCACAGATCCCATCTGAGGGGAATCCAAGGGACAGGGTAACAACTCATTGGCAGAAAACATGAAAAAGCCTGGAAAGTTACTTTTTAGATGTAATTATTTGCATAACTTCATGGTTAAAAGAGGTACCAAGTTACCATTAGTTATAATTTAAAACAATAACACCAACACAATTTCACAGTTTTTGAAAAAAATAATTTAATATATATATATATTTTAAAAGACACCTGAACATTACAAGCTGCCAGTATGTGGTACAAAACACTTCTTCCTAGTCACCTCATAATTGCTGTAACATTCACAACAAGAGCACCAGGCAGTAGCACATGGTGGTACTTAAATTGTGGAATACTGTTCCTCCTCCATTTAGTGAGGACACACCCCTCTAACTACAAAAGCAACTTTTAGAAGTTATAGTTACACTGCAAATACACACACACACACACGCAGAGAGAGAGAGAGAGTCAGTCAGATGAGATAATACCAAGCCTGACTAGTCAATGGTCTCACTCCACCATTTAAGCAGCTTCATGTTTTCATAAGAGAGCTAATTCTCCCGTCAGAATTAGCTCTCTTACGATCTCCACTCCTGAATGGAACAATACTGGCCCAAGAAGTATCTATATTTGATGACCTCATTTATGTGCCGAGTTGTTCATTATTTCATACAGCTGCGCAAGACTGTCATGTGCTGTTCCAACTGCAGCAGAACCAAGGCTATGGTCAGGATGGGTCCTTAAGTTACTGAGAGGCTCATCTTAGGCACAATATAAAACTTCATTTGCCAGTGGCTGATATGCTATGTACCTTCTGAGTTATGACTCCAGCTATCTGCTTTATAGGTATACTTTTTCATATTTATGCCTTGGAAAGCCTTAGGCACAAATCACTGATTTCTTTATAGAGATCTTAGAGACCAAATTTCTTTTTAAAGTTTCATGCTTATGTGAGATTCTTAGTGCCAATGACCCTGGCAGCAGGTTGCTCCAAAGATGATTTAGCTTTGTTGTGCTGCATGAGAGAGCATACACAAACATATCAAAGATTTAAGGAAGAGATACCTACTAGCATGGATATCAGATGGATATCCATCTTTGTGGAATCGGCTCCTGGAGGAGCTCCACCTGGCCCGCTCCCTGGCTACATTTAAGAGGCAACTGAAGACATGGCTCTTCGGGGAGGCCTTCCACCCCGACCTTGGTTGAGTTGAGGTACTCTTACATCTCCGTCCCGTCATTTGTTATCTATATTTTTGTTCTTATTTTCTGTTTCATGTAGTCTCATTAATGCTTTGATGCCCTCTGTTTTTATGTGGTTAGATTGTCTACGGTTTTATTATATTAATTATCTGATTGTGTATTTTATTGTAAACCATCCAGAGCAGTGCTGCGGCACTAACGGATGCGGTATATTAAGCTCCAACCAACCAACCAACCAACCAAACCAACCCCCCACCCACCCACCAACTTTTGTACAGACTAACAAAGCTACTTTTTTTGAAAACTACAACTAGTTTAGGTGGCTTTTGTGGCACAGACCCTCTTTTGGACTACATCACACATACATCCCCAATACTTTCAGCCATTAATCAGTCATTGGGTTTAGAAGTAATCAGCACTAGCACTATCAACATGTGGATTAAGAGGTATGGATGAGCTGGAAAAAAGCCCATACTGCTCCTCTTATTTGGAAATGACTCAAAGAGAAAAAGAAGTGGGGATACAAGTCCAGATTCAGTTCCATCTCATGCAAAAAATACACCCCATCATGTAATGCTTCTTTAAGACAAAGTAACCTGGGGTCTTCCAGACATTGCTGGACTGCAATTGCCATGATCACGTACCTAGTGACTATGAGGGCTGGGAGTGAGGAAAATTGCAGTCCCACAATGTCTGGAGGGCCACAGGTTGCCTAACTGTGCTGCAAGAGTTCAGGTGGATAAATTACATGTATGTGGGGCAGTGGTTAAAACTGCAGTGCTGCAATCAAGACTTTGCTCATGACTGGAGTTTAATCCCAATAGGCTCAGGTAGCCAGCTTGAGGCTGACTCAACCTTCCATTCTTCCAAAGTTGGTAAACTGAGTACACAGCTCACTGCTGAGGCAATGTGTAGCCTGCATAATTAAATTGTAAAATACCCAGACAGTGCTTTAAGCACTATGGGATGGGATATAAGCAACACACTTAGCTTTGCTATGTGTACACTAAGAAGCAGCACAGAATGTGCTGTAAGAATATATGCTATTCAGAGAATGTCGTCTGATCACAAAAGTTTCTTTTGCCACTTTCTAGCTTGGCTTCCAATTTGCTTTGACTGCACAGAACGGTAAAATCCAGGCATTGCTATGCAGTTCTGATCAGATCACTGTGCTAATTGGGGGCTTTGGACCAGCCAGAATTTCAGTGAGCTCCTGTTCTCTGAGTCCTGACAAAGACAGGAAGCCAGTCAGTGCTTATTATACAGATGGTTAACATGGATGCATCGTGACAGAATACAGCAAAAGGAAAAATGCAGACAACCTGACTGTCAAGGAGCCTCTTTGAGTCCAGCTGGGGGTGTTCCTTGAGGCCAAGTACTACACATATGGCTAGCCCGCCTTCACATGGGCTATCACAAGTTGTACAAGAAAGGGTCTTTGTAGCCTAGACTTATTACGGACAAATTGCCAGGGAGAATAGGAGACACTTCCTTTCAGGGGAGTGGGTAAGAAGCTTCTATATTGTATACTGATTGGCAGAACCTCCTCTGAGCAGGTCAGGGGGTTATCACCTTTATATGCTAAGCTACTTGTAGAACAATGGATTTGTGTGTTCAAGATCTTATAGACCCTTAACCTAGGCATCCTCTTAAAGACTTACTAGAAATAATTCGTCTGGATTTGCTTTAGATAGTTGGCAGAAAACTGACAGAGGCCAGGGATTGGATTTTTAAAAATCTGTGCAGGTACAAAGAAGCTGATTTGTAAGTTTGAGTGACACTGAAAGCCAATTTATGGGTGTTAAGATTTCAAATCCTACAACCTGGCCAAAAGCTTGTGGGAAAGAGTATAGTCAAAGCCTAAATGAATAATAAATATTCAGACACTGAAAATGCATCTGAAGCAACCTTTGAGGAAGGCTGATCAACAAAAAGGAGAGATCCAGTGCATTTGTTCTCTGCACAAATCTTCCACATCCCTTTAAACAGATATGTTTAGGTGAACTAACAGGTTGCATTTGTTTTAATGTACTATCATTTTCTGTCTTCCTTTTACAGTCTCCAAGAAAATGGAATAATTACTGTGCCAAGCAGTCTGCTGATATATTATAGTTTAATCATTTGGGGCTATTAATCCCAGCAAGGCCAGGCATTGGGTCAAAGCAGTCTTGATATCAGGTGAGCAAACTGTTACTCACTAAGCCCCAAATAATAGGAGGGACATTAAACCTTAAGACTGCCACGCAACCTGCTGCTTTTCAAGTTACTTGCTTGCCACTTAGGTACAGGGCCTAGGACTAAATTGTGAGGTTACTTAAGTATATGAGAGGAGCTATTGAAAAAACAGGACTTGTACTTTGAACCCTGTTATTGATTTGGTTTAGCCTTGAGTTCACACCAGTCCATCAGCCCTTTAATTCAGTATTGGGGGGGGGGGGAGCCCTAGTGTCACTGGCAACTACATGAGTTGGTATGGTCAAGAGGAGGTAAGGCAAAAAGCTGCTTGCTTTCTAAGTGGCAACAACAACAACAAAAATCTAATATAGAGGGAGAGCTCTCAGAATTGGTTAATGGGAAGTAACCTGGTAAAATTCAGTAAAATTTCCTAAATGTCACTGAAAGGAGAAGGAATGTTTAGCATGCTCCCCAAAGATAACTTTATTGTAAACATGTAACTATCAGAATTCAAAACCACTTGTGGGCATGATTGAGATATTAACAATGTCTATCTAAGAAACCATGGTAGAGTATAATTGAAGGGTGAGCAACTTGGGGCCCTACACACTGAAAGTCTTATTGGACTACAGTTCTCTCAGCCTTAGCCAGTATAGGATCCAATACTATAGGATTATGGAAGCTGTTGTGCAACAATGTTTGGAAGACCACAAATTGCCAAGCTGTGGCTTAGAGACAGAACAAGTGTTGTGCCTGCCCGTTCTCTCCTCTCATGCACTGCAACAGAACATTTCCAAGATTTAGGGAGCCACGGTTTCCCATTTCATCCACACCAGGAAACCATGGTTTAATATCTGTCTACTAACCAGGGCAGGAAAACCATTCTGTTTTGATTACAGTTTATAAGCCAAGAAAAGAAACTATAGTTCCTCAGTTTAGAAGATGGAAACACAAGGAAAGAAAAAGTGAGGATGGCAAAGGCAGGCACAAGGCCCATTCTTGCTCTAATAGATCATGAGATTGTTACAACTGGAAGAGCCCTCTCTGTTCAAAAACAAGATCCCAAGGCCAACTTTGGAGAGGATGAAGAACAACGGGGGAAATGAAAATGTAACAGTGCTCGGAGAAATTATTTTTCTGAAGTATAGCTTCCATTATCCCTCAGCCAATATATCTGGTGGTCAGGCTGACTAGGGGATTCTGGGAGTTGTAATAAAATAATTGCTTTTCCTAGTTCTGAAATGAATTGTGCTGTCTATTAGATCACACTTCTGGAAGAACAAGTTATTTTTTTAGAGCACATGTGTACATCACATCAGAAGTGCATGAGGATAAAATACAACTGACTTGCTTCTTTCTTTCTTTCTTTCTTTCTTTCTTTCTTTCTTTCTTTCTTTCTTTCTTTCTTTCTTTCTTTCTTTCTTTCTTTCTTTCTGTCTGTCTGTCTGTCTGTCTGTCTGTCTGTCTGTCCATATAGGAAGCTTCTCCCAGTCTCCCTTTTAGCAGATAGCCTTCACTGAGTTACAAACTGCAAGTCTGTCACAGGGCTTCTCTTGGGCAAACAGCAAAAATAATCACAAATTAGGTGGAAGTATATAGCCAATTTTGGAACCAATTTAGCCTTGTCTTTTTCATATGTATGAAATACACACTGGATGACTGCAAAGTATTTCCTCAGCTCGGTTTCAAATACATAGACCTGTATGTCTGTTTCTCTCTCTCTCTCTCTCTCTCTGTGTAGTGACACTTTTAAAACCAACAGATTTATTTTAGCATGCACTGTTGTAGATTATAATCTCCTTCTACAAATATACATATATATAAGTATAATGTTCATGTATAATGGTATACATTCTAATCCCATAACCATACCTGTGGTGCATATAAATTTATGACTTGATTACTGCATGCATTTGAAAGAGTGAATTATAATCTACAGAAGTTCACTAAAAATAAGCCTGTTAGCCTTAAAGATGCCACAAGACTATGCTTTTTTCCCCTTTGTGTATTGATCAAGTGTCATAGATTGGGTTCTACAAGATGTTAAATGCATGACAGCCTTTTCTACTTCTTTCCAATCTAGACCTAGATTGCTGGCTAGGGTTAATGGGATTTGCAGTCTAACAATACTTGGAGAGCGGTATTTTACCCACCCAGTTAAATAGGTAACACCATCTGAGGTGCTCTGGTGTTGTTCTTCAGCAGATAGAAATGGATCTGGGAAACTGAGCCAGTCTTAGATGCCAGTAGCCACACTTGATTATAAGAATGTTCTCTCATTTTTGGAGAGCTCTGGCAGCTAAATCCTATTGTTAGCCCCCATTAGGGTAAATCTACAGAATCAATGGAGTTTGGTAAATTAGGTGATTCCTACTAATTCAATAGGTCTACTCTAGCTGGGGACTAACTATTGGATTGAATATTAATTGCTTACTGCTTTTTAAATATTGTTTTGGAGAGCAAGAAACCAGAATCCGTGATCATCTCTCTTTTCAGCTATCCTACTTGAAATGTTGCAGATGTACAACAGATTTACAAGTGTATGCACCATCAAATGGAGATTTGCATAGAAGTTGGAATGTCACTATACAAAAAGAACATTCTTATTATTTCACCATATCTATGAAGCAAGCCTGCTGGAAGGTGCCACTTCACACATTTAGCTTAAAGTCATTTAGGACTGAGTAAGAATGCTGGGAGAAGTCAAGCAACATACAGGCATCTGTGAAACATATAACAGTTCTCAACCAGTGCAACAGATTATTTATATGGAAGCCAGTCCTCTTCCTGGCTACTTATTACAAAATCAAGAGATAACATATCTCTTACTAAGTATTTTAATTGCGGTCCTATGACAGGGGAAACATGGCAAAAGTGAGACACTTTAAAAAATTTATTCAGATGATGTTAATACTTTATTCCCAATTGTGGCAACTTTTTACTTACACACACGCACATACAGATCCAGCCTTTAAGGGCCAGAGACATATGACAACATTGCAAAGAGCAGTTGTTTCCTACAACAGAGATCTTGAACATCACCTCAGCATGATTTTAATCACAGTGATAATAGAAACTACAGATATTGATGCAAGAGGTATCATCCAACTAATCCCTTATTGGGTTTTGAATCTTTTCCTAAATATGCTGCTTCTTTATGTTAGGCCCCCAAGCACAACCCGCAGATATAATTCTGGGAAAACAGCCAACAAGATCAATACGATGTGGAGCTGCATTTCAGTTTATGTAGCCCTGTTCTTTCTGACACCAAGGGTTTTTTTTTAACTTGAGTTCTAATTATTTAAAAAGGCAAAGAAAGAGATTCTACTTAGAAGGGTATTGGGGATTCATTCTCAATTATATCCATGAGGAGTCCTTCTTGGTTCCCTTTTCAAGTACTGTGTCTTTCTTTGTGCAGGCCAAATTAGCTGGAAAGGGTAGAAAGAAAGGATGGAGAGCCAACGGAGAAATGGTTGAGTGCTATGGGGCTATGCATAATACAAACCAAATAAGAAAACTGCCATTAATTATGATGGGATTTAAAGTGATGTCCTGAGTTGGAGAAAATCAAGAACATGTTTCTTTGTAAAGAACGATTACTGACTCAGTTTTGAGTCTGAAAACAATTTCCTGGGCTGAATATGTCTTCAGATACATCCTATTTCTTAATTCAAATGTATATCCAGGCCACTAATTAGCACCTGGATCCATTTAATGGACCTTGAAGTTCTAGAAAAAACAACTAAAAACAACTCTGCAAGCTTGAAGCTTGCCCACGCCCGATCTAAAATCCTGTTGAGGATGTGGAAATCTATCAGTTCTGTTTTTTCTTTCTCAGAATCCTATAAGCATCCTCAACCCATCTGGGATCCTTGTTGGGTTTTCTTTCAATCTGCATTGGAATTTCATGTTTTTGGCGCATATTTTTTGCTCCCGTGCACATTATTTCTATATATTTTCCTCACTGACAAACAGCACATAGTTGTTGTTGTCGCTTCGACTTATACACCACCTCATTGTTCTAGAGCACTCTCTGGGCAGTTTACAACATAATTATGCAAATAACAACTTGCCCCACAGCAAGCTGGCTACTCACTTCACTAACCTTGGAAGGATGGAAGGCTGAGTCAACCTTGAGCTTGAACCCAGTGGGAGAAAACTCAGGTCGTGAGCAGAGCTTGACTGCAGTACTGCAGTTTAACCACTGCATCATGCACACAGTGAAACAACATGCAGGCCATATGCAGCCAGCAAGTACCCCAGTATACCCCAAAAATATTTCAATTTTTTTTTGGGGGGGGGGAAAGGCTCAGAAAGTTCCCTTGTGACATTTAGGGAGTGTGGAAACAATTCTTCTATGGTTTGCAGTTTCCCCAATCCGCTATTTTTATTTGGCCAGTACATGATGCAAGAAGGTCTTTTCAGTAAATAAACTGAAATAACAAATTGGGTAAGAAAATATGTAGGGGAGCTGTGGGCGTTAGTATAGCTCTCCAGAGGTTATGGATGGCATGCACAACAGCTGGACCTCTGGAGGTTGCTTGCCTTTGGTCTACTGCATGCCTGTACAAATTTTTCAAATAAACATTTTAGCTATGCCCGTTTTTTAAATAAGTGCCTAGCTTCGTGTTGATTATTTTTCTTGAAATGTGCTGCAAACTTTGAAAATGCATACATTTTTAAAGCAAGACATACTTAGTCCTCTTGCCATTCCAAGGAGATGTGAAATACATAGAGATGGACACGAACTGGTTCATCCCAGTTCATAAAGGCAGCCAGCACAGGTGCTGCTGCTCCCCTCCCCTGCCTCCTCAGCCAATCCGCCCTCACCAGGCTCAGCTTGCTTGCTTTTTTCATCTCCTTGGCTAATCTCCTAGTCATGAGCATGAGCACAGACTTCTCTGCCTCACCCTTTTGTCTGAGTGGGAGATCAGACAAGAGGGTGGGGCAGAGAAGCCCAAGCTGTTGCCGGGACTGGAAGATCAGTTGAGGAGGTGCAGGAAGCTACCATGCTGGGCCTGGTGAATGGCTGATTGAGCCAAAGGAGGCGGGGGAGGGGAGCAGCAACACCTGTGCTCCTGCCTTTACAAACTGGGTCGTAACTTCGTGCCCATCTCTACAAACTACATCTCTACAAACTTCGTGCCCATCTCTACAAATACAGCCTCAACTAATTTCATTGCCATCTCTACATCATGGAAACATTTTATATCATGAACAAATGACTGAAGCTAGCATGCACACATTATAGCAATTAGGTCAAGAGCAAAAACAAAGCATGCTGCTAATATACTGCCCCACAGTGCTTAACTGTGTGGTACAATTTAACTGGGTGGTTTACAATTTAAATATGCAGGGTACACGTTCCCGCCCCCGCCCCTCCAGCAAGCTGGGTAACTCAAGTCAGTTGAGATATGCCCCCCACTGTACTACTCTAACAAGATAAAATAAACATAGACCCCAAGATTTAAGCATGGCTGAAAGTGATCTGATCGAACAGCCATGCTGAAACTGTTTCCTAGGCTCTTAATGTGCAGTGGCTGAAATCATGTTGCTAAATGTATAAGCTGCACTGGAGTAGGTCCATTGAATCAGTGTGGATTTGATGAGTCAGCTCCTCCATTTATTTAAATGGGCCCACTTTAGTTGCAACTACTTTGGCATAGTGGGCTTCAACTAGGGTAGGCTCATTTCAATCAATGGAACATGGAGGAGTTGACTCACCAATCTCTACCGATTCAATGGCCTACTCTTCTGCAATTTGCTACATTAAGCAACAAAATTTCAGACAGTGACTCTTGAATAGCAGGCAATGTTGTCAGAACCTTTTAAGAGGACCAGCAATTTCTGAATCAGAAAAATGTAGGATACTAATGAAAGGAAGATGACACTCTATTAGGGAAAAGAGACTTAGTGTTGGATCCTCAAATTGGTGTTCTGCTTTGCACAATCCTGTGGAATAACTCAAAGTGAATAACAGGATAGAAATCCATCTTGGTGCATAAGGAGACTTCCAAAATCCATATTATGGTAATAGTTTTAATCAGGCCAGCAAAAAAGGCACAAAAATATTACTGTAATTGTGCTAGAAGAAGGCTTCAGGGAATGCATAATGAAGAGCTACCATTTCAACAAGCATTTCTACATACGGTATATTGTTCACCAGCCCAAAAATGAACAACCCCTTCAAACAACCTTTCGACATTTTTCAGGTGCTAATGAAAAATTGTTCGCAACACGGTATTTTTAAAGAGTGTGTATCATTCGAGATCTGTTTCGCTGACCTAAGAATCAGGGAAGACTGGTTTAATAAAAAAACAGAACAGGACTCCAGTTATGCTAGTATAATTTGAACCAATAATTTTTGTTCTCTGTACTGGAAAGAATGCAAAAGAAAACTGCTGTGAAAAAAACATTTTAAATGAAAAAGGCCGGGTGGGGAAAATGACATTACAGGCACCAACACTGTCAACCTCAGGGCTGAAAGAGGAGGAGGTGAGGACAGAAAGAAGTAAGAGAAGGAGCAATAAGGAAGCCTGGCTGGGAAAGAAATAAAAGCACAGTAGCTGGCAATCCTTTGCACTGGTATTACCAGCCTGCTGAGAGCAATTACAATAGCACAGACAGCACTTGCTTTACTGTGACCTTATTGAATTAACTTTGAGGGTAGGGGGGAAAAACCCACCCAGTGGTTCAGCAGGGAATTTATTAGAAAATTTTAATGTCAACTTAAATTTGATCCAAAGGCCTCAATATTAAAGGTCATCTCCATTACTATACTTTTGGAAACCATGGGATCTCCGTTTACTTCCCATGTTCCTCCTTTCCCTTCCCTTCCCTTTGTTTTCCTCATATAAATCTATATAAAAACAGGTCAAAATTCTTGCTTTAAGCTCCTGGGCTTTTTTATTTGAAAATGGCAGCCATCCTTCATTTTCACAACCTTTAAATCATTTTCTTAACAAACTAAACACAAAACATAGATCTGCTTGTTTTAAGAACATCTCAAAATACCTGTACCAAATGGACAGGGACTTTACAGTATTATATAAATCTCAATAAAGAAACATCAGGAAAAATTAAAAGGAAAGGAAAAGAAGACTACTATGAGGATAAGGGGGAAAGGAGAAGATGTCTCTCCTAACCTTCTTCTGAGGGTGTGAGAAGAGTCACTATTATTTCTACAGTGCATATGAAACAACTGGTGATCCTGAGATGTTTTGAACTACAACTCTGTACCAGCTTCAGCCAGCATGGACAATGCCCAGGGATTATGGGGGCTGCAGTCCAGACCATCTGAAGGGCACCAGGATGCTTTGATATGTGAATATCAGTGTTCATTTTACTTTGCAGAGTTTCTGAAATGAATGAGGAAAGAAAAAGCAAAGAGGGTTCTTTTTCTCCAAAGATTACTTATTCATTTAGTACATGTACACACTGTTTTTCCCACAGTGAGCTAAAACCAGCATACATCCTGCTTTTACATCCTGCTTTATCCTCTTAAGTTACAACAACTCAATGAAGCTGGTAAAATGGGGGTGGGGGGGGGAAACAAGTGCCCCAAGGTTACCAGTGAGTTTTATGGCTCAGCAGAAACATGAAGCCAGATGACTGAAATCTCAGTCCAGCACCTTGATTACTACATCACAAGCTTGCCTTCTATATACTCAGACCAGTTTCTGAACTTGCTGCAACCTGCATTACTCCTCTGTTCAAGGAGAGTCTTCAGTTCTCAAGACAGCAAAAAGGCAGCATCAATGTTCACCATTCATATTTAAAGGATCTTAATTTCAAGAGAATATAGTCTTTCTTAGCAGTGCACACTTTTGAATTTGCCATTAGTGAATAATTTCTGATTGCTATTACTCTCTATCTGCTTCTGCTAGCATTCCTCTGGGATGATAATCAATCTTGTGCTTTTAAAAAATTGACACCGATAACATGCCTGCGTTTGCCAGTGCTTCTTAATTGTCAAGCTGTGACAGTGGAACTTCAATAATAAATCTTGTCAACAGATAACCTCAGATACTAGAATTTTAAGTGTTTCCTCTTTTGAGCAATTTGATGTATTGATAACTACTTCTGCCTGAAGTGCAAGAAAAGAAGAAAAAAGCTGGAAAAAGGTATGGAGGAGTAATTCTTGGTGTATACAATCAAGACCGTCCTGGTGCTATGCTAATATTTCAGAATACCTAAGCTTAGAAGAGAAATTGGAAGCAACCTGTGTGGTACATCTCATTCACTCATGTATTCCCTTTATTTTGATTTTCAGATTCAGCCATGACACATTACATATGCACTAATGTTTCTGCTCAGTATGATTAGCTAAAACCTGATGCTTTTAGTCAAATATTCATATACTGTATTCTGTGAAACGAACAAAAGCATTTTAAAACATTTATCCTGAAGTAACAGAAAGACAATAAAATAAGAATTACATGCTAACATCAACAACAGAAGTAACCCAATAAAAATGATGGTTGTGGACTTTGATTGGACAACCATCTGTCAGATCTGCTTTGATTTGAATTCCTATACTGAGCAAGGAGTTGGACTTGATGGCCTTATAGACCCCTTCCAACTTTGTGAGTCTATGAAAGGAGCCAACATTAATATTATTGGCATAGACATAAAAGTGCACTATAATTCACTCTGGAAATGGAAGAAGGAAAGTTGTATACAAACAAAAAAAGAGGGAGGAGTTCATTTAATGTCCCATAGATAACCAGATGCTGGAGTTGATGAACCTTAGGTCTAATTCAGAGCTTGAAATAAACTAATTATTTTAAATTAAGCAGGCTAATCTATCAATTTTTAACTCCACTTAATTGTTTTGGTTGATCAGCTTTGTTGGGATTGTTACCAACAGTGATGTCATAAAAAGAGTCTGAGCCAGGGCCAGGAGAACCTCTCTCAATCCAGACAAACAGCCCAAGTCTTCGAAGGGATTGTAGGAATTGGGGGAGAGGAAAAAGGAAGAGAGATGCAGATCAAGGCTGCATTCTCTAACCTGGCATGTTCCAAATACGTACTATAGATCTTACTACTCCAGCCAGCAAGTGAATTGTGGGATTGGAGTTCTAAGGGATCTGGAAAGTGTCAGGTTTGGAAAACCAGCTTAAAATGCAAGAAAAAAACAACACACCAATTTAAAGGAATAAAGAACAAAATGTCACTTGAGAAAAAGGAGATCAAACACACTGGAGCTCTTATGTCTTAAATATCCTGCCATTTATTAGGCATTTGGAGACATTGGACAAGAACTAAGCATGCCAACTAGAATAGCCCCAGTAACAATGTCCCGAAGTCACATAAATTAACTGAGTGTACTCTTGTTGGGATTATACAAACCTCATTTTTTAAAAAGAGGGCAACACCCATTTTGGAAGGCTTGAAATGCCAACCAATGTTAAGAGTCACTAGTAAGAGAGCCAAGATAAATGTATTGGTTAGTTTATTTGAAAAATACCATCTTGGCTAAGTGGCTTCAGATTCCCTTCTTTCAGAATCCAGACTATTATCGAACTTTCTATCCAAGACGAAAATGGTATTAGCTAGAAATTCTGAAAAGGCAAACTTAATAGTTCCTGCTTTATAGCAGAACACTCAAACTTACTCAGCATGCATATGCAGTGGATATAAAAAGAGTGTGGTCAAACTAGACAGGACACCAGTCACTGAGCAACTGCATCCTTTTAAAAAAATTAAACACTGCTCCCCCTCCATCTGGATCAGGGTCTCTACATGTGATGTTTTTGGATTTTTAAAAAGTTCTCATTCATAGGAATGACATTCCTTCTTCCTCTGTAATAGCAGATGTATGGATGGTTGGCAATTCAAACTGAGACCATAGGTAGGGGAGGAAAATTAAAGTCTCCCCTCCTCCCAGCTTGGGGCTCCCTTCTGCGTGGTGTGAATTTGGAAGTGCCGGAATCCACTATGGCAGTCTTCACAGCCACCATCTCTCAGAAGAAGCAACAGTCATATGGTGGAATGGAGATATACTCAAAGAAGCCAAGCATCTGATTAGGAGCTTTCATCCATTTCAGCTGTACTGAAATGGCACATTAAACTGGTCCAGAAGCAGCCACTGCCACTGCCGCAAATTTGGTCAGATATGCTCCTACTTCTCTTATGCTTTCAGGAAAGTGAGCTGCAGTGTCCTGAGCTTGACTGAAGCTCCTAAGTTGCCTTCAAGACCAATCCTTCATTTACCCACCAAACAGCTTTGAAGTAGTAAAATCGGAGGCATGGATGAGAATAGTGAAAGCTTTTTTCTTGAAGAAGAGGTACACTCTTAAACCTCCTACACACTTATTCACCCTGTGTATGAGCATGTGCATATTAATTTGCCAACAAAGGCAACATTCCATGCATCTGATGAAGTATGTTACAATTCACAAAGCTTCTACCAAATAAAATATTTAGTCTTCAGGCTGGCACAAAACAGCTACCTCTCTGAACATCCATGTGAGATGTATTGCAAAATGAGGTACTACCTGAGAAAATGTCCTCCTGGTCATCACCACATCTATCATCCATGCTTCCAAATATACTGCTGGAACTAGAACACACAGCAACTCAGTCAACCAAAGGTAAACATGGACCTCTCCCTGCCAGTGCCACTTCCAGCTTGCCTGGATTCAACTTCAGCCTGTTCATCCACAGTCAGTGCATACATTCTCCCAAACACTGGTTTAACACCAGGACAGCAGGTCCTACCTGTCCAGTTAATTAAATACAGAGCTGTGGGCCACCAGAATATCTATAATATCCATTCCAAAGCCCTAGACAATCCTCCCTGGCAGAGTAAGAACCTTCAGTTGCAATATGGGCAGATCCTAGCAATCAGAGTGGCATCTGTCAATCAGAATATAATTGAAAAGTTGAGTATGCATAATGAATATTAGCCAAGAAAAGCATGTTTCCAGATATGGCACTTTTGAAAAGTTTTATGCTTTAATCCAAGTCAAGTCAAGAATAACATTTTGAATGACCCAGTTAATGTCAGATCATTATCACTTGAGAAAGGGAAAACAAAATGAAGGCAGCCTAAGAAGTATGAGTAGATAGTAATTGTAGTAGTTCCCAAACACTCAAATGCTGTAGCTTTGCCATTTCACATTGTGTAAAAGAAATTTTGGAGTGGGTTGTGGGTGGCATGGAAATTGAGAAATGATTGTATACTATTTTAAAACCTCTGTTATCCAAAATCAAAGGGCAGGTAGGATTTCAATTAAAAGTGGTAACATTTTTTACCATTTTACTGTGCCAGGTCACCATGTTAAAATTCTTAATCAGGATCACAAGTGTAACACAGAACTATTTCACCACCCGCCTACTGTTTCTATGCCAGAGATGTGGGGTGGAAAATTTCCCAATGCACTATTTTTGTGTGAAAATTTTTCCACACCATATATACTGCATCTACATTTATCCATAGTTGTCTAGTGTTGTACTGCAATAAATCATGTTAGATGAGATATGAACCTCCTCTACAAGTTACAGAAGCTCATATCCTATATTTAGAAGAATAAGGTATTCTTCTAAGGAGAAAAGCATTGACAAATGTGGGCCCGACTGCCCAAGGGGGAACTGAAAAATAAGGTATGACAACAGCTTCCTGTGTATGATGCAGTTGGCTTCTGAATGATTCTAGATCAGACTTTTACATGGTGTACTTGTCTTCAACAAACTAACAAATGAACACACTTTTCAGCTTGTTTCTATTTCACGAAATCTCTTGCTTCTCAATCAGTCACAAGTACAATTAGTCAAGAAAAAACGGAGTAAGTTGCTCTGTCCACAGACTCATGTCTATCCTTTAGTGAAACAGTATGTTCAACTAGTTGTAAAGAACTGGATTTTTCTCAGCTTGAAATGGACTTAAAAAGTAGTGCAGAGAGTGAGTGAATGAAGCTAAAGTTACAGCTCAGCAAAAAACTCATGATACAAGACATATAAGGGACAGCTCTCTTCAGGTATGTGTCATAAAAAAGTTTCTTCAGCACTACACATTCTGTGTTAAATATAAGGGAACTGTATGGTATTCTTGTTACATTATTGCAAATTCTCAAATAAAAAGAATCTCCACATAATGCTTTGAATGTGTTTAAACATAACACTAAAACCAACCATGATAAACCAGTTAATATTATCTAGAGCAGCGGTCCCCAACCTTTTTGGGACCGTGGACCGGTTGGGTCGCGCACATGTGCGCGATCGCAACATGTCCACCCGCGAGCGCGACACGCCCCTCTGCAAGTACAACATGCCCACCGTGCGTGCGTGGGCCGGAGATCCGTCTCCGCGGCCCAGTTCCAGGAAGCCCACGGACCGGCACTGGGCCACGGACCGGGGGTTGGGGAGCCCTGATCTAGAGCACTAGAAAGTTTTCCAGTTCTACTTTTTCTGGAAAAACCCACAGCACTATTTTGATGTGCTTCACTAACATATGAATTTTATCAGCATTTGTTTATTATAAATGGTGTTACTTGCCCAATTATATCTGAAATTTGTTAAGTTCCACAGAATCATAGAATAATGGAGCTGGAAGGAGCCTAATAAGAATGTCATTATTAACCTCCTACTTAATGCAAGAATCCAAGTCAAAGTATATCATGGTTGTCTAATTTTCTCTTGAATGCCTCCAGCATTGGGGTGCTCACCACCTCCTAAGGTAACTGGTTCCACTGTCATACTGCTCTAACAATTAGGATGTTTTTCTTTAAATTCAAATGAAATCTGGCTTCCTGTAAACTGAGCCCATTATTATGTGTGCTGCACTCTGGGATGATTGAGAACAGATCATGACCCTCTTCTGTACAATAATCTGTATTTGAACAGTGCCATTTTTACAACACCATGCTAAGCATGTCTTTCAGTGGTTTTGTACTCTCTCCTCCATACTGTGCTGCTGGACATGTCTTATCTAATTGCCATGATATGGAAAAACAATTTCATATAATACTGTAATTCACAGATAGAAAACCAAGAGTAAAAACTTACATATCTACTGTATTGCTGCATTATTTTACTAACAGCAGATTCTTCCAACAATTTATGCCAGTCAGACAAGTGATGGAAACTTACCGCTGCTACTAGCGGAGAAGGACTGGTGTAATCAACACTTAATGGCATAATTTTAATATTCACAGTGCTGATTACTGCTTCTTGCCATCTGAGGCATACACCACCCACCAAGAGCCAAGAACATTTCCTTTTTCTAGTATACACACAGAATCAGTGTATGTATGTGTACTGTGTCACACAGACCGAACACCATCAGTTTCAATTTATAAAGTCATTCTCACTCTGAGAATATTTAAATGCTTCTGATTCAGAAAAACACACCTGACTATTTATTTAGATAACCCACAAAACTATGTTTCCCAACAAAACCTCAATTATGGGATACCTGACAAAGATATGTGAAGCAAATCTGCACCATCAACAGTCCTACAAGCAATACAGATAGGGAAGGGGTTTTGTTCCCAGTGTCTGAGTGTCTTTCAGAGTGTTCCATCAGAGAAACAAGAAACTTCCCAGCCCAAGAAAGCTCGCATCATACATGAGCATGAAAAACAGAGACTCTACATCTCTTGTTTAAACACTGTTATTTTGCACAAAAACATACAACTTTCTTAGAACTCATTCTTACTGCATGGCCCTATTCATACACAAAGGAGAATCATACATGAAAGGTATACAAAAGTCAACTTATATTATTGCATCACTATCATTTCTCTGTACAGTTAGACCTTGGATGAGACACAAGCAACAGAATAACATGTTATCTGCCCACTAGAGGTTCAGAGAGTCTTCAATGACTCTACAGAAGGATCTTTGACCTAAAGCACGATTCTCTCAAGTTTGGATTACTGAGGATGAAACAGAAAAGTTATAATGTGTCTCAGTGCTGTTATCTTACTGAAGGACACTTCAAAAATGTGGCTGCACCCTTCAACTTTCCTTGGAAATCCAGAATAATTCCTTTTTAAATGGGTTGCTAAAAACTAATTCTTCTGAGATTCAGCCTCAAAACTGCTGCTTTCGACCTAGCAAACTATGGATTCAGCAAATTCCTTCAAGTACAGTCAGCCAGAGTCTTCCATCAAAAGTTCAAACTCAATACTTACGTCTTATATCATGACAGACTTGTGCCACTGTTCTGCATTTGAGGTGAAAAATGGTCGAGTCCAAGACCTTGACAGGCAACCATAAAAATACAGAAGGTCATATTTTAAACTACACAAGCATCAATGTTGCATGAACCAAGACAAAAGGGATGTTTTTAAATGATTTCTTGGACTACAAATCCCATAATTCCCCACTCTTGGAGTTACACCTGACTTAAACACATCTTACAGACAGCTAAATGTGGCTCACCTGGGAGAAAGGTCCTAAACTAGAAGGCTCTAAGGCTTAGCTAGGCCTACCTGTGCATAGTTTCCTATTCAGAAAGTAAGTTCCCAGCTAGCATTGGAGCAGGAAGAGGAAGCTTGGGTGAAGCTAGGCCTAGCTGAGCCTCAACACCTTCCAGTTTAGCCCTTTTCTCCCAGGTGAGACACATTTAGGTGTCTGTAAGGTGTGTGTAAGTCAGATAAAACTGCCAGAAATGAGAAATTATGGGATTTGTAGTTCAAAACACCTAAACATCCCATCCCTACAAGAGAACATAAAGGCTCTGACCCTGTCCTATCTAGAATGCAGAGTCAATTCCACTAGTGGGCAGATTATTTGGGATGTCATGAAAGAGAAGTAAAGGGTAAGTAATGCTATTTATTATTGCTGGAGTAAAAAAAACTATTAAGGGAGACAACAATGCTTTGGGATTTTCTGCACTCTCTCCTACACTGGGATTGTGTACCTTGGCAATCAGACTTGTAAAATGACTCCGTGATTACCTTCCACTGACCAGACACAATATACGTAACATGTGCTAAATGTAATATTTGGGGAAAATAAGTTGAGGAAAATTGCGTGCTGTGACAGATGTCTTTCATCACTTGAGGGGAACACCTGCAAGAAACATACTAAATGTATCATTCAGTCTCACTCTTAGGTGCCAAGATTTGACAAGTTATGAACGCTATAGAACTACTCCGTCTTCCATGGACATACTCACTCTGCTTAGAGAGGAGCTCCTATCCCCTTCCTCCTCCATCTCTGCTTTTTACATATGAAAACAACACATCTACAGTGGAGATATTCCTCCTGGCATGTGGGGTTCTACAGGTGAGAAAGAGTCCTGATTTTCCAGGTTTTTCATTTACGTGCAAACTTACACACCAGGAGGATAGACTCCTCTGCTAATACAATGATTTCCAATGGGGAATAGGTTAGGCACTCCTCTGTAAGGATGACAAGAGCCCCTGTGGAAGTAATTTCAGAATATTCCTTATGTACCTTTAGTTGGGGTAGTAGTGATGTTGTTTCCTGATGTCTGCCACTCTTCCGCAAGCAGCAAAATGGTCTTGGTAGAATGAAAAGCAATAGAAGCTTCGTCAACTAGTTTATTTCTGAATGAGGTACATAAGGGAGAACTGTAACCAGAGAGGTCATATTCCCCATCTCTAAACACAATCTCCATTTCAATTTGCCTTAGCAAGAAACTGAACAAAGTAAAGGATAAACTCTGACACAAATGAATGCCACAAGTAAATGATTTCTCACTCAGCATCTCTATCCTTTGTAAAATATGAGCGTTAATTGGTTGCCTTTCACTAGGTTTCTGCTGGCCACCTTAAAGAGTTTTGTGGTAGAACTGTTGATCCCCAATAATTCTGTTGCAGATTTGTTATGTGTATCTGGGCATCATCCTAGCGCACAGCTCATACAGCACGGTAGATAATTGCCCTGTCCCTCTACTTGGCATAGGTTTTCACAGTTGTTTTGTACCTGGCTCCAGAGAATGAATCTTAGTGTGTGCTTTAAATAAATAAATAAAGCGGATGGGGAAACAGTAGATCTCACAATTCTAGTGCCTGTCCATCAAGTGATAAACTGAAGCTGATAGGCAGTGGCAGGCAATCTAAGGTTAAGGAATATATCACAAGTGCCCGTTCCAACATTGCCTTGTGTTCTGTTGTACGTGATAAAGTAGACAGGAAATGTGTGTGTTTTATACTACTACATAGCAGCTTGTAGTACTACTATTTTTCCGCCTCGCCTCTCTTGGTATTCCACCATGCTGAGGCAGAACTCCCAAAAATGGTTAATAATTAATGTAGAAATACTTTGTTAATAGGTTACTTCAATTCATGCCAATTCCAAACATTTTAATTGTTAAATGCCAGAGCCAGTGATAGGTTGAGTGACTGAAGATTTCACTTCACTTGTATTTGTTATTTTGGGACAGGCAATCCAGAGATTTTTTTTCTGGCCATTTTTAGGAATAGTAACTCTCTTCCCCCCCTGCCTCCCCCCCCCCAAATTAAAGGCAATGGCCAGAATCAAGTAAGGTTTGTGTAACTTGCCACAGATAATTGCAGCTAATTGACAAGAGTCTGGCATGTGCCTTGTCATCTCATCAACCAAGATATATGTTAAAACCTCATCAATTATCTCCAGCAAGTTATGCAAACTGTATGCAAATACCAATAGGATTCTAGCCTATCTGTTAATGATAATAATAATGTGCCATCAAGACAATTCTGACTCATGGTGACCCTTTTCAGAGTTTTCCGGCTAGGGAATACACTGAAGTGGTTTACCATTCCCTTCTTTACTAATAACTACATTACAATTTAACTTTACCTAATACAATTAAAAATAAATAATTAAATTCCAAATCCATTTTAATGGTAATATAAATATTTCCAACTTCTGTTTAGAGACAGGCAGAATGGTGGGTAGGTAAGCTGCTGTAAGGATGCTGTTTCTTGGCCAGTGAGAAATGGGTTTCTTTCCATTGTTTGAGAATGGGTTATTCTAACTTCCTTTATGGTTATTTCTCTATTGCTTTTCCTTCTTTTCCTACTGGTCTGACGCATGAGACAAAACTTATGGTTAAGTCTTCTGACATGAAAACTAAAAAAGTCTGCTGTTCTTTATAATTTTTACAAAACGAAAATGAAGAAACGTCTTTTGAACTCAGGAAGTAGTTGAGACTATCGGTATCAGATATTATTTACCACGGTTATTATCACTGAATATTGTTAAATGACATTAGTATGTTTCATGTTCATTTCAGCCTGTCTGAAAGGACTGTAATTATTCAGTTCTTTATGGGTTGGAGCCAGAGTCAAACACATTTATAGATTTCCCACTGATACCAATGGGACTTAGGTCAATCATGACTGAACTTAACTGGAGGAATGCTGGTGGGCTGCATGCAAACCTCGGGGGCCCCAGTGCAGCTACATTGCATCCCCATATCCCATTTTTTAAAATGATTTCAGAAGCTCCTTTATGCCTTCTAGGGTTCACAAGGGCAATTTTGTGAGGTATATGTTAGGGGACCTTTCATTAAATGTGACAGAGAGATTTGCTCACTTCCTCTTTTGAAAAAATGACCTCATCTTGTCCTAAAAACCTGGCAAATTTCTCCAACATCCTCCAGGCAACAAAATGTTAAAACATGTCAGGGAATGTGGTGGAAAACCACACTCTTCTGAAGTGTTTGTGTGTGGCCCATGGACCTTAAGCAGTACACAAATATGCTGAACATAATTACTTATTGTGGATTTAGAAGTTGTTCTGCTGTCCCACCTGCCATTTTCATAGCAAAATCAATAACCTGGAGAACACAAAAAGAACTCTATGTAGTTTTTTTTAAGCTTAGACAGCTGCTTTTGTAAAATTCAGTCATATCCCATGAACAAGATGAGCAATATGACAGCAATCTGTCACATTTCCACAATTCCGCCAGACTGATTCAAATAGTTATTTATGAACCTGAGATGCCAACGGTCACTTTGATGACTAAACCATAAATTAGCATGTAAAGAGAATATAAATTTGATTTCACAGAAGGAACAAATTACAGGCAGCTGGGATATTATTTAATTTCGATCGACATGTCATAAAAAAAGTCAGCAAAACAAGATGTGCTACATCTTAATATACCTCTAAACTGAATATCTCCCATCTTTGCTTTGTTCTATCACTTGGTTCAAAAACTCTGCATATAATGCATGTCCTAGTTGTAAAACCGTTTTGATGAACCCCAGTTTATGAAAACCCTCTTTTCTATTTAAATTATGCAGTTATAAACAGAGAAATAAACATTGCATGTGAAAAGTAATAGTCTTAAACTCACTCATCCAAAAGGCATAGACAGATGCTAGAAAAAGAACAATAGCAATATAGGTTTAAATATCACAAAGCTTATTTTATTTTTATTGATGTGTATTTTATGAGAGTAAGAGGACACACTTCGATTATTTGTAATGAATGTAGTATATAAAGCTCAAATAATACCTATTAAGATTTTTAAAGTATGATTTACAAAAAGGTTCACCATTTCAGACTCCCTACAACTTCCATTTGACAACTTCATTTTCACTCATCAAAAAAATAAAATAAAATAGGCCAAGTCCTATGGTCCTGGTAACCACAGGTGCTGTAACATGAATTAGACATCCTCTCCCACTTTGTGGACATGAAAAATGCTCTGACATCGGGAGTGGGGGAGAAATCCAATCTTGCATCCATCCTGCAAGCCCCATCCAGCTATTGAGGTTTCTTTAGTAGTTTCGTCTACCTCTTTCTGACCTCATAAAGGGGCAGAAAGTCGGGCTCCAAGATGCACTGAATCCACAGCCCTCCAGCAGTTTATAACCCTTCAGCAATGCCTCCAACACAAAGTGAAATGTAATCACAGCTCAGATATGTCGAGCTACTTTTCCTCCCATTGCTTTCAATGTTGCTTCCAAAGCAAAAAAACAAAACAAAAACAAAAACAAAACAAAATCCAGCCCTGTGAAGGTCAAAATAGAAAACCAGCTTCTCTACTACTTCTGTCCTGATGAAAAGCGACTAGTAGGGCTTTGGAAGGAATTGTGTGCTTTCAGATCAGAGCAGTCAATCCCTCAAGCTCCTCAACCTTCGGATGCTCCCACAGTTTCTAATCATGAATATGCTTACTAGCAAGAATAATTCCTAAGAATTCTGAGTAAACATCTCTAGATTCAAAGCAAACCCTATTGTATGGTATCTGTATGATTTCTGACCCAAGAACAAATTTGATGCAATTCACATACAAGCAATTTTTGCATTTTGATAGTGATCTTTGAAGACGGTTCAGAAACTTCAGCTGGTTTAAAATTTAGCTGCCACTGCTGACTGGGGCCAGTTATAGGGAGCATATAATGCTCCTGCTACAACAATTGTAGGGCTACCAGTCCATTTCTGGGCAAAGTGCTGTTTATTACCTATAAAGCCCTATTTGGCTTGGGTCCAGGCTACCTGGACTCACCGGACCACAGGACATGGTTCCAAAAATCCATGTCCTTAGTCTGCTTGTCTGCAGCAAACCGTACGCAGGCTTTCTTGTGCATCATCTTTAGAAGAGGCTTCCTTCTGGGACGACAGCCCTGGAGACCAATTTGATGCAGTGTGCGGCATATGGTCTGAGCACTGACAGGCTGACCCCCCACCCCTTCAACCTCTGCAGCAATGCTGGCAGCACTCATATGTCTATTTCCCAAAGCCAACCTCTGGATATGACGCTGAGCACAGGCACTCAACTTCTTTGGTCGACCATGGCGAGGCCTGTTCTGAGTGGAACCTGTCCTGTTAAACCGCTGGATAGTCTTGGCCACCGTGCTGCAGATCAGTTTCAGGGTCTTGGCAATCTTCTTATAGCCTAGGCCATCTTTATGTACAGCAACAATTCTTTTTTTCAGATCCTCAGATAGTTCATTACCATGAGGTGCCATGTGGAACTTCCAGTGACCAGTCTGAGAGAGTGAGAGCGATAACGCCTGCTCCCCCTTCACACCTGAGACTTGTGACACTAACGGGTCTCATGACACCAGGGAGGGAAAACGGCTACTTGGGCCTAATTTGGACATTGTCACTTAGAGGTGTACTCACTTTTGTTGCCAGCGGTTTAGACATTAATGGCTGTGTGTTGCGTTATTTTGAGGTGACAGCACATTTACACTGTTGTACAAGCTGTATACTCACTGCTTTACATTGTAGCCAAGTGTCATTTCGTCAGTGTTGTCACATGAAAAGATATACTAAAATATTTATGAAATGTGAGGGGGTGTACTCACTTCTGTGATATACTGTATATTTCACATCTCCCCGCCCTGAGAAGGCCTTTCAAGTTATTTACTTTTGACATTGCCATGCATTTGGGTCTTTGCCTTCTGGTTGTAATTTTTTTTTTAAAAGTGAAGGTGCTTCGGTTCTTCCTGAGACTTATAGTTATTCAGGAGGAGCCCTTTATACAACCTAACAGGCCGTGCAACTATGACTTCATGCCCAAGTCAACCGCCCTCATTGTCACTTGACCAAACAGTGGAAGCCAGGCTCTCCTGGGCACAAAGGACACTAGGGGTCATAGAATTCTGCCTGTAGAATCTATGGAGAATTCTGAGGATTGCAAACCAAAAAAAAGACACTTCTAACTGCCAACACAATTCCTGGGATCTTGTTGGTGGAACTGCATGGTCATAAGGCTAATGACATCATCAGCCAGGGATGCTAACCTTTAATGTTTCCTATCCCGCTTTCCCAGCTCAGAAACTCTTTAGGATCCCTTTTGACCTGGAGAGGCCTTCACAAGTCTCTGGAAGGAGGGAGCCTTAATATTAAAAAACTGCTGCTGGTGGTCCCAATCCTGGTGGCAGGACTAGCAGTGGTAATTTTTTAATATGAAAGGCTTCTGCCTCATCCCAAGCCTCAGAACCTCAGCAGATAGGAAGCTTTAAATTAAAGATTAAAGCCTGTGGCTGGTGATGTCATCAGCCTTCAAGCCCCCAGTGTTAGGCAACAGGATAACAGTCGATGTTACATTGTGAAACACTTCTCCTCAAGGTTCCAAGCAACCAGGCATGCCCTCTTCCTGGATGAACATTCTATTCCTCTTCCTGGTTTTCCATTCTCACTCCAATATGTAATGAGAGCTAGTATGGTATAGAAGACAGTGTGTCACTACGATTTAAGAGACCTTGGTCCAAATGCCCATTGTACCATGGAACTCACTAGGGTGGCAGCAATGGTAAAGCCTTCCTTAAACATTTCAAATATCTCAACAACTCTCTGATTTGATGGAACATAACAGCACAAAACAGGTAAAGATTGCTACAATATGTAAAATAAATAAGCACATGGAAATATGTACATACAAATATATGAAACCATATGAAACATATATTAAGTATCTATTTAACAAACTAGAACTAATAAAAGATTCACTGCATATAGTTTAACACATTCCTTTTTATATCATTAACTATTATTCCAAACATAAAATTAACTTTAAGCTACATTACTTCTCTGCTGAAAACATGGGCATACACACTAATACATGACCGATAAAAGATTTAATACATTAAAACTTTAATTTTTTTTCATAAAATATTATTCATTCTGTGAAATTCAAATGTATTCCTTCCAGGCAACCCATTAATAATTAATTAAAATGAATTCACTCATTCATTCCAAACTTTATTCATTCATTAATTCCTAAATACTTAAGGAATTCCTTTAAGTATTTATTCAGGCCTTTGAAAATAAGGCAGCTCTGAGCATTATAGAACAGCACAAGCACGCTAGTAGGCATGTGCCATTTTTTCCCCTTCCTTTTTTGGACCCCAACTCCCAGAATTCTCCATTCTGGGAGTTCTATCTGCCAGACCAAGACGTACTGTAAATTCTGCTCACCTAGAGAAAGGCTAGGCTGGAAGGCTTGATGGCCCAGGACAGGCCAAGCATCAGATTAGCTGCCTGTTTGAAAAGGATGGTGCCTTGGTGTGTGCCGGATATTATTTATTTAAAATATTTTTACCCTGCAGCTTACATTATTAAGGAAGACAATATTTGAAAACCATAAGTTATTCAAATATTGAAAAATAATTAAATAAACATTGTATTTAAAATGTTAGAGAAAAGCATTAATAAAACATACAAAAGCAAAAAAAAATACCAACCATCCAATTTGAAATACCCCTCTCAGACTGCCAGTCACCAAGGGAAAATCCTGCCTATAGAGAAAGGTCTTTACCTGCTTGTGGAAGGACAGCAAAAATGGGCCAGTCTGTCCTCCCGTGGGAGGGAGTTCCAGAGTAGTGATGGGCACAAACTGCCTGTTCGGCGGTTCATGCTTCTTCATCCTTTGGACGAATAGGTGTTTGGCAGTTCCCAGCCTCACCTCCTCCATGGGCACCCACTCAGAGGCAATGTCCGGACATGGGGCAGGGAAGCCTGGCTGCTTCCTCTGAGTGGGCACCTGCTGGAGGAGGCGCGTCTGGGAACTGTTGAACACCTGTTTGTCTGAAAGACGAACTGGCACAAACTGCCAGACCAGTGATTCGTGCCCATCTCTGTTCCAGAATCTAGGAACAGCAACAGAGAAGGCTCTCCCTGTGTTCCCATCAAATGCACCTGTCAGGGTGGTGGGACTGAGAAAAAGGCCTCTCCCGAACATCTTAATACCTGGACAGGGTCATAAGGGAGTTGTGATATTTGAGATAGCTTGGACTGAAGCTATTTAGGGCTTTATAAAGTTAACACCAGCATTCTGAATTATGCCTACCCTGTTTCCCTGAAAATAAGACCTAACCTGAAAATAAGCCCTAGTATGATTTTTCAGGATGCTCATAATATAAGCCCTACCCCAAAAATAAGCCCTAGTTAAGTGAAAGCCCGCCCTCCACCATTGTGCAGCAACCAGAAGAAGATGACATGACTGTATTTGAATAAACGTAGATTGTTGTACATGAAAATAAATAAAACATCCCCTGAAAATAAGCCCTAATGCATTTTTGGAGCAAAAATTAATATAAGACCCTGTCTTATTTTCGGGGAAACACGGTAGAAACGGATTGGCAGCTAGTGGAGCTGCTGTAACAGGGGCGTTATCTGATCCACGTATCCAGCCCCAGTTAACAATCTGGCTGCCGTGTTTTGGACATGTTTAAGTTTCCAAATACTTTCCAAAGGCAGCCCTACATAGAGTGCACTGCAGTACTCTAGCCAGGATGTAACTAAGCCCTGTACCACCATGACCAGATCAGATCTCTCCAGGAACAGGCAAAGCTGGCACTTATAACTGCAAATGCACTCCTGGCCATTGCTGAAACCTGAGCACCCAGGCTCAGAAACAAATCCAAGAGCAGCCCCAAGACGCACACATGTGTTTTCAGAGGGAGTGTAACTCCATCCAGCAACTTCTGGGGCAACTTCCTTTTCAAAGAGGCAGCTAATCCAGAGCTCGGTCTATCCTACCCATGAAGCCTTCCAGCCCAGTCTTTCTCCAAGTGAGCATAATTTAGGTGTGGGTCTGGCTGATAGAATTCCTAGAATGGAGAATTCTTGGACTTGGAGTTAAAAAAAAATACAAATGGCACATTCAGAACCACTGAGAATCACAGCTCTGTGATTCTCTAATGATTAATAGTCTAGCATGAAAGCTTCTAAAATAGGAATTAACTCTTAAACCTCAAATAACAAAAGGCTTAATCCTCTAAAACAAGCAGTCAAGGTTTAAATAATGGGAATGCCAGGTAAATACCTGGGAAGAGGGTGGTCACTGAATGTTTCCTCCTTAAAATAACACTGACAATAAAGCTTGCACACTGTCTGATGGAAGTCTGACTTCAGATTTAGCAGTTTGCTGGTGAATTTTGGCAGCAAGCTGCAGTGACAATTTAAAACAATTTTTCTGGGGAGCACTGACACATGTTTCGAGGCACCGGGAGCTGCAAAAAAAGGGAGCTTAGGTGACTGCATACAGTCTGTGGGATGCACTTTACCCATCTCAAGGTGGAGGGAGGTGTAGACTGGAGCTGTGAGCTTAGAGAACAATACAACACCACATTTACTTAAACTGTTAATAAAACCATGCTTACCTGTCGGCGAATAATTTCTAGATTAGTTTTTGCTTTGCTCACTAGAGTTTCTATTTCTGCTGAATCCCTGATGTGTTTGTTTTCTCTAAAGGCATCTCTTATTCTTCTTATGGCATACGTCCTAAGCAAATTGAAAAGAGAATGAGTGTTCTCTGTCCTAGTCATGGTTGCTGAAACTTCAAAACATAAATTGAATGGAAACGCCAGAAATGCCAAGAATTGACACTTTGATTAATACAGACAAGTGAATTGAATTGTGAAACAGTCTGCACGTCAAGGAAACTGTACAAGTCATTTCACCACTTTCTGTTAAGCACCTGGATGGCCAACTGATTATATGGCCTGGATTATGTCTGAGCACACAACAGATAGCTAGAACAGTCATACCCAACACTTATGGAATTGTACGTTTACACTGGGCAAACCCAATAGGATTCTGACCTGTATCCAGCACTTATATTGTCATACAAATTGGTAGGATGTTGTATTGTAATACAGATAGCTAAAAATCAATGATTTTTAAAAAATCAAATTGATTTAAATCATGATTTAAATCACAATATAAGCAAAATTAGTTTTTTGTTTATTTAAATTGTCAAAAAAATCTGATGTTTTTGATTTAAATCAATTCCATCCTGGATATAAATACAAAATGTTTGGTATTTATCACTCCATATTATGCAGCTTTGTACCACGTGCAAAATTGTCTGTGCGCTTATAATTTCAGAGGTCCTACAGGAACATTGTACATATCTGTACACATGCACACAGATATGAGAAAGAGAAAACAGTGGCTTAGATCAAATATTTGAGTAACGGCTTAGCTATCATGATATTAAAAGACATGTTTCTAAACAGCCTGTCAGCATCATACTGAGCTTCTGTTGAGCAGAAAGTTCACCAGAAGAAGAATGTGGGATAGCACTGCTTGTGCAAGTGTTGCCACTCTGCAAGTGGTGAGCACCATGAAGAAAACCAGTCCTCTGCTTGTGCAATGACAATGTGTGATTTTGGAATGCAATTGGGGGGGGGGGGGGGCTGGAGATTTTCGTCTGAAAGCCCATGTCTTTTAAACATGTCAACAATGTTAAATAATTCTCTACAGTTTCAAAAACAGAATGGTGCATCTGCTAGGCGCACAGTCATCCCTGGCGTGGCATACTGGCTGGGTTGAAGTGAATAGTAGTCCAACATATCTGAAAAATACCAGCTCAGGGAAGGCTGTGGTAATTTCTACAGCAGAGAAAGCAAAGAAATAGCCTGAAATTATCCTGACTGGAGATAACTGCTACAATCCTACACTCATTTACCCAAATGTAAGCCTATTAGAGCACAGTGGGACTTCCCTCTGAATAGATGTATACAGGATTGCACTATAAGGATACAATCCAAAACCACACTGAAACTGGATAAATATGCTCAGGATGGAAGCAAAAAAGCACCAAGACATTATCTGTTATTACCACATAACAAACGTTTTGAAGATGTCCTCACTGGAAAGGCTTATTCAGTCCAAATCTACTTTAGAAAGTCAGAACTATAAGGAGAACTATCCATCTAGGAGCACTTGGACAGCAGGCGAAGCAGCCATGCGAGTCATCTTGCCACGCTCTTCCCCACGTAAGTACCAAGTGTTTTAATTCTGTTTAAATTATAAAAATCATCCTTAATTTTGTGTATGTATATAAAAATTAGCATACACAATTATATGCAAACCAGTGCCCTCTGTTTACCTTCTTTTTTGATTACTTGACTGTGGCCATTCTACTTAGAACCAAGGAAATAAATGGGACCACTTAGTTGAGATTTTCAAGTCTCATTTACTGTACTTCACTGGGTCTGCCCTAAGATTTGACTCGGCCCTCTGCACGTGATGTTGGTAAAAACACTGAAACAAAAGATTACCTGGGATAAAAACAAACAAACCTGAACAAAACCTAGGGTTGCGTCCAGATTTAGTCATACCTAGAGTAAAACTAATGCAACTTAAATTTCCTTCCTACTCTTTTCACAGAATCTAAATTAACTCTGTTCAAACGCAACCCATGGGATACACAGAGGTCATTCTTTGTTTTGTCAAAAAAGCAAAAAAAAATAATAAAAAAAATGAAGGAAAATTCCTAGCCTTGAAGTTCTTGTTTGAGAGCAAACATGATAGATTTCAACAGATGTTACAAAGAAGGAAAGGAATTTTGATGCTGAGGCCTAAAACTGTGTACATCAGAAGTATGGTAAGAATGAGCCCAACTCTGCTATAATTAGCTATACCTAAACGGTGTCTATTGTGGATGTAGCATTTGCAACAGACAAGATACACCCTCAAACACTTCCCAAGAACAGAAGAGTCAAAATTAGAGGAAATGTGGGAAGCTTACAGGGATCTCATATCCCTCCTAAGGGCCCATCCACTTGGATTCCCACACAAACTTCGACAGATGATTTGGCAATTGCCTGAGCTCAGATATTGCCCTTACAGCAGTGTGGATCATACCACTGATGCTTGAAGCAGCTTTCGAAAATCTTTTTCTAATCTCAGTCCTAGTTCTGCTTTATCTCTGCAAGAAGCCCTTTATCCGTGACTCTGATGCCCTCCTCTTGCTCTCATTTTTGATTTGCACTTCAACTGCTTTATCTTCCATTTTGGAACATAACTTTCCCCACCACCTGCGGCATCAGCCCTCAAAAACAAGGAAGAAAACCAAAAGCAATTCAAAACCCAGAGGGAAGATGATAACTGCTGCCACCAAATAACAAATGCTTTCATTAAGTTGCATAAACTCCTGCTTAGAAGCAGCCAGCAATTGCTCTGTAACTACAACGGCAATAACCGTGTTATTCACGTCTCTGATTGAAACACCAATTCTAGTTAGGCCATTCATGGCAGGCCATCAAATCTTTCCGATTTGCAGATCAAACCCAAGTGTTTGCATAGCCTGCTGAAAATAGATTGTGCCAGAAGGCTCACTGCTAGGTATAACATACACTGGCCCATTAGAGCTAAAATTCACAAGCCTGTTGAAATTCCCAGCTGCCTAAGAGAATGCCAGCCCCATTCTGGCTGTGAAAACAATGGGGGGCAGTAAGCAGTCACAAGATTTTTTGTATTCCCTTATTACTGGTTTTGTCTTTGTCTCACACGTGAAGAAAAAGTACAGCAACCACTATACAATTCAACATAGCCTGAATGGTGTCAGGGCAACTTGTAGAGCTGTGCTGCTCAAAGTTAATCCCGGGGACTACCACACATACCAAATCCCATGAATTAAAGTAATCCTAAAAAGAATTTTTTTAAGCAGAGAGTTATTCCAATTCTTTTAAAAATTCCAAATGTTTATGTACTGTATTGATTTTCCTCAACATAATTTATGGCATCATGCACAGTATTAATTAAAAAAAACCTGCCATCCTTCTCTGACCAAATCCAGACTTGCTAAGCTTCGGCAAGACCACAGTATCTTAGGCCTTTAAATCAGAGCCCCACTACCTGAACTCTTTTCTCTCATCTGTTCTTGTTATAACTGATAACTTACATAGGGCACAAAATATGCATTGATGTTCTGGGTTTATAATTTTTAGGCAACAGATATCAAATGGCTAAGATCCACTACAGAATGACAACTATAGAAGGCCCATCAAATCAATTGCATTTACATATGTGTGCATCACCAAATTGTCAGGAATTTAGTAGACCTACTTCTGTTGCTACTTACTACTAGATTTCAACTGTAAAAGGTAGCCCCAATCCTGAGAACAAATCCCACTGAATTCAATGACATCTCTCCTAGTAGAGATGAAAAAATTCTTCCACACAAGGCTTTAATTACGCAACTCTCTTATTTTGCTCATGGAAATTTACAGGTGATCCCATTGCTGCAGTCTACTATTTGTAACTCGTGTTTTCTCCCTGTGTCTTCCATTTTCTTTGCTTTCACCAAAAGGTTCATTAAGGAGGAAATGACTGAATACTTGTACAGTGTCTCTGGACTGGCAACATTAAGAGTCATCAAAACAGAAGCAGCTCAGGAATGACACAAGCCATTTTGCAGCCTGAGGTAAATGATCAGATAGTTGCCTTCCATGTTCCAAACATAGAGACCAGGTTGGTAAGGAGACTTACCCCAATACCGGTAATGGGACAATGAGCTCCACTGCACGTAAAGACAGGAAGCTAGCTTGTGCAGTACAGAATGGGCTGTATTTAGAGATGTAGGGTGGAAAATTTTCTGCTTCTGAAAATTTCTTCATATGTTCTTTAAAGCCAAGTGTGAGAATTGTGCAACCTATAGCCTATAAAGCTTGTGCAAAATCAGGTCTTGTACATTGGATGCTATACTCTATTTTTCTGTGAAAAATTTCCCACACCACATATATGTACCTACATTTATCCATAGTTGTCTGTCCTGTTGTACTGCAATAAATAATGTTAGATAGGCTAAACATAGGATATGAACCTCTACAAGGTATTCTTCTTAGGATACAAGCTTCGACACACCCCAGAGCTCAGTTGCCCATGGCAGAACGGAAAAATAAGGTACAACAACCTTTTCCTGTGCACAATACAGTTAGCTTCTGTCTCAAGAAGATTAATAAATGAATCCACTGTTAAGCTATGCTCTATTTTGCAAAACCAATTGCTTCTCAAACAGTCACAAGTGCAAGTAGTTAAGATAAAATGTGTTAAGTTGGCATTGCCCACAATCTCATGAACATATTTTAGTAAAATAGAATGTTCAGCTACTTGTACTGAATATGATTTTTCTCAAAGGCAACTGAAAGTAGTGCAGAGAATGAGTGAAGCTGAAGGTATTACAGTAATACCTCATCAAAATAAAATTAAACAACATGGGTCCAGACTATTTAAAGAGTTGTATCATCCCATACAAGCCTTCTCAGCTTTTCTGGAGAGGCCCTTCTCTCAGTTCCACCATCTTCCCAAGCTCCTTCAGCAAGAGGACACAAGAGAGGGGCCATCTCAGCAGCTGCTCTCAGGCTTTGAAATGCACTGCCCCAGAGGCCAGGATGGCTTTCTTGTTGTTGTTTAGTCATTAAGTTGTGTCCGACTCTTCGTGACCCCATGGACCAGAGCACGCCAGGTCCTCCTGTCTTCCACTGCCTCCCAGAGTTGGGTCAAATTCATGTTGGTAGCTTCAGTGACACTGTCCAACCATCTCGTCCTCTGTCGTCCCCTTCTCCTCTTGCCCTCACACTTTCCCAACATCAGGATCCTTTCCAGGGAGTCTTCTCTTCTCATGAGATGGCCAAAGTATTGGAGCCTCAGCTTCAGGATCTGTCCTTCCAGTGAGCACTCAAGGTTAATTTCCTTCAGAATGGATAGGTTTGTTCTCTTTGCAATCCAGGGGACTCTCAAGAGTCTCCTCCAGCACCACAATTCAAAAGCATCTATTCTTCAGCGGTCAGCCTTCTTTATGGTCCAGCTCTTACTTCCATACATCACTACTGGAAAAACCATAGCTTTGAATATGCGGACCTTTCTCGGCAAGGTGATGTCTCTGCTTTTTAAGATGCTATCTAGGTTTGTCGTCGCTTTCCTCCCAAGAAGCAGGTGTCTTTTAATTTCGTGGCTGCTGTCACCATCTGCAGTGATCATGGAGCCCAAGAAGGTAAAATCTGTCACTGTCTCTGTATCTTCCACTTCTATTTGCCAGGAGGTGATGGGGCCAGTGGCCATGATCTTAGTTTTTTTGATGTTGAGCTTCAGACCATTTTTTGCGCTCTCCTCTTTCACCCTCATTAAGAGGTTTTTAAATTCCTCCTCACTTTCTGCCATCAGAGTGGTATCAACTGCATATATGAGGTTGTTGATATTTCTTCCGGCAATCTTAATTCTGGCTTGGGATTCATCCAGTCCTGCCTTTCGCATGATGTATTCTGCATATAAGTTAAATAAGCAGGGAGACAAGACACAGCCTTGTCGTTACTCCTTTCCCAATTTTGAACCAATCACTTGTTCCATATCCAGTTCTAGTTGCTTCCTGTCCCACATATAGATTTCTCAGGAGATAGATAAGGTGGTCAGGCACTCCCATTTCTTTAAGAACTTGTCATAGTTTGCTGTGGTCCACACAGTCAAAGGCTTTTGCGTAGTCAATGAAGCAGAAGTAGATGTTTTTCTGGAACTCTCTGGCTTTCTCCATAATCCAGCGCATGTTAGCAATTTGGTCTCTAGTTCCTCTGCCCCTTCGAAATCCAGCTTGTACTTCTGGGAGTTCTCGGTCCACATACTGCTGAAGCCTGCCTCGGAGGATTTTGAGCATAACCTTGCTAGCGTGTGAAATGAGTGCAATTGTAAGGTAGTTGGAGCATTCTTTGGCACTGCCCTTCTTTGGGATTGGGATGTAGACTGATCTTTTCCAATCCTCTGGCCACTGCTGAGTTTTCCAAACTTGCTGGCATATTGAGTGTAGCACCTTAACAGCGTCATCTTTTAAGATTTTAAATAGTTCAACTGGAATGCCATCACCTCCACTGGCCTTGTTGTTAGCCATGCTTTCTAAGGCCCACTTGACTTCACTCTCCAGGATGTCTGGCTCAAGGTCAGCAACCACACTATCTGGGTTGTCCGGGACATCCAGATCTTTCTGGTATAATTCTTCTGTGTATTCTTGCCACTTCTTCTTAATGTCTTCTGCTTCTGTAAGGTCCCTACCATTTCTGCCCTTTATCATGTCCATCTTTGCACAAAAGGTTCCTTTAATATCTCCAATTTTCTTGAACACATATCTGGTTTTCCCCTTTCTATTCTTTTCATCTATTTCTTTGCACTGTTCATTTAAGAAGGCCCTCTTGTCTCTCCTTGCTATTCTTTGGAAGTCAGCATTCCATTTTCTGTAACTTTCCCTATCTCCCTTGCATTTTGTTTCCCTTCTCTTCTCTGCTATTTGTAAGGCCTCGTTGGACAGCCACTTTGCTTTCTTGCATTTCCTTTTCTTTGGGATGGTTTTTGTTGCTGCCTCCTGTACAATGTTACGAGCCTCCATCCATAGTTCTTCAGGCACTCTGTCCATCAAATCTAGTTCCTTAAATCTGTTCTTCACTTCCACTGTGTATTCATAAGGGACTTGGTTTAGATTATACCTGACTAGCCCAGTGGTTTTTCCTACCAGCAATCTGTGAAGGGGATGGCTTTCTTGGTCTGAGGTAAAGACCTTCCTGCTCAGACAGGCTTTTAAGCTGTAATTTATCTCAGGAATGCTGGTTTTTAGCTTAACAGGTTTTTAAATGTTTTTGAATTGGTTTTAAATTTGATTTTAATCTTAATATATGCTTAATTGTTTTTTTAAATGTGATATTCATGTAGTGTTTTTAAATATCTTGTTTTATCTGTTGTATGCCACCTTGAGTCCTCTATGGGGAGAAAGGCGGCATATAAATAATTTAATAAAATAAACAATAAACAGTTGATATAATATATACCAGGTACAGCTCTCTTCAGGTTATGCATCCTAAAAAACTAACAGTGTTCTTTCCGGTGTAGCTATTTTTTGTTGAATATAAGGAAAGTATATGGTATTTTCTTTACATTGTTACAAATATTCCAATAAAATAATTTATACATAAAGCTTTAAATGTGCTTGAATGTAAAAGTTTCCATCCTGCTTTTCTAAGATGCAGATCAGGCTACATTTTTATTATTTTTGAAAAGAGTCAAACAAGGTCACGGAAACAGAGCTAAACACACCATGAATAATTCCTACTAACAGAAGAATCAAGACGTGTTACATTGTGTACAGATTCTCCACAATCTTTCAATTCCACTGATAGACACAGACTGTTATTGTAATATTCTATTTATTTATTTTTGTTCGAAATTAATCCGTACCTGGATGGGAACCATAAAAAATCAGCGTCAGCCTCGTTTCAATTTAGGTTTAGAATAGATCCGATCGCAACAGAAGAGCAGCAACAAGAGAAGTCCATTTATTTAACTTAGCTGTAAACAAGGACCGACTGCGGAAAACCAAACTCAAGGAGGGATGGAGGAAGCAGCTTTCAGAACAAAAGCGGCGCCTGCTTCTTACCTGTATCCGTAGGCAGCGAAGCCCTGGCTCTCCCGCAACAGGGCACGATAGAGCCGCAACACTTGAGCCCGCCTGGCCGCTGCCATGTTGTAAACAGACTGCCGGGCCTCTCCGTAAGGCCCCGGAGACTTTGCAGCCGGCCCCGGCGCCTGATTCCGGAAGTAGCTCGGGATCGCTCGGAGCTCCGAGGCGGCGCTGCGGGAAGGAGCGAGGCCGTTCCCCCTCGGGGACTGCGAGGGCCGCTTACCCGGAATCGGCTTGGTTTGATGGGCAGACGTTCCCCGAGCGCGTCAGGCGCCGGACGGGCAGCTCCGACAGCCCAGCGGAAGAGCCTGCTTTCTCTCCGGCGGAGAGGAGAAAAGGGGAGGTGAGTTGGAGAAAGTAACAGGCGGGGGGCGCGCGAATGGGGCCGCTGGAGTCAGGGCTGGGACCCGGACGGGGACTAGGATCCTAGTGGCAGCCCCTGCGAGAGTAGACCCATTGACTCTCTGGGATTTACAGACGGGTTGACGTACTATGCAAGAACTGATCCAATGGGTCTACTCTGTAGTTGATAACTGGCAATAGGATAGCCTGGGAAGGGGAAATGTAGATTTTTCATTCATGATTCCTACTGGCTCGTGTTTAAAAAAACTTCTCTTAAGGAAATCTGTTTCGGGTCAGAGGCCCCACAAAGCTCCTAAGTTTCACTGCAAGGCTATCACATTCCGTCTAAATCAGACGTGCAGTTCCGAGCTTTGTGAGCACCTCCTTGTTTGATGCACGTTTAACGCCGTGCACAACTCTCGTCCCAACGTGGCCAGACCCCCTCCGGCTACTAGAGGGGAGAGTATTCCCGGACTGCCCCCCCCCCCCCGCAGGCCCAGGGTGCCTTGACACTAGGCTGGGGTGCAGACAGTTGCAATCCAAATTCCAGTAATGGTATAACTGGTGACAGTTTGGCATTAGCACATGTCCCTGGTTTCTGTGTCCTTCTGTAGAAGAGGAAGCAGCATGTTGAATGTGAACACGTGACTTGAAACCTAGCCTGGCCCAGCTTGCATTTTGTGTATGTGGAGAGGACTCTTCCTTTCTAAAGCTATGCTGATCCATAAGGGGCAGGGGAATCATGTATGATTCTCCCTTCCCCATTCACTGTAATAGGTGAAGAGCCCTAGTATCCATGTAGCCCCTCTTTTTGGCATTACCTATCACTTGCCACTGAGTTGTTCTTCCTCTGTAGTAAAATGGCCAAGGTCAGGGGCAAATCTTGTCAGTTTCTCCAGTGGCTGGTTCTCATCTCAGGTGAAACCAGGAAATTAACCTTTTCTATTCCATATTCTGATACCTTTCTCTCTCCTTCCCTGAGTGCACTGCCAGGAGAGTGAGTTTGCTCTTGCCAACACTGACTGCTTTAAGAGTCCTTCTGAAGTTGCACCAAGCTGACATGAAATTAGTTTGAGGGTTCCCTGTGGCATTAGGGCCAAAAGTTGCCCATCCTAATCTTGGGATACACATTACACATGTGTAGCCCTGTGGCACAAAACTGCTATAAGCCATTTACAGGGTGGTTGGAGCACAAGGATGTTTTGTGTATATACTTTTATGCACACATCTTTCTTTAACTTCATCAAAATGTCACCCTTAAAAAACTATTCAAATACTTGTAACATTTAAAACAAATATAGTGCATTTGTTTAAAAAACAGAAACATTGTTATTATAGGACACACACACACAAAATTGAACACTCCTTTGAACACAAGGCAATGTCCTGACCGAACAAGACAATGGAACAGTCTGAGACCCAGAGCCAATGGAAGAACCTGGTCATTCCTTACATGGCGGGTGTATCTGAAACGCAAAAGGATTTTTGGTAAACACCACATACCCGTGCAATTCAAACCCACAGACACACTAAGGCAGAGACTCGTCCACCCAAAAGATCAGACACCAAAATGCAACAGGAGCAATATAATATACACAGTCCAATGCAAAGAGGAGCGGTTGGAGCTCTACATTGGAGAAACCAAACAGCCATTAAACAGGAGAATGGCCCAGCATAGGAGGGGCAATGGCTCAGGATCACAATCTGCAGTGTTCCTTCATTTGAAGGACAAAGGACATTCATTTGATGACCAAGATGTACTCATTTTGCACCGAGATGATAGGTGGTTTGAGAGAGGGGTCAGGAAGGCCATACATGTACATATAGAAAATCCCTCAATCAACAGGGGTGGAGGCCTTAGACACAATCTGTCTCCTATTTATCATGCTGCCCTTTCATCCGTCCCCAGAAAGATCAGGACTGCACCTGCCAGAAAGACCACTGTTAATGACTGGTTAATGACCCATGACAATGGGTGGAGAAGGACTGCAGAAGTGGGATTTTCACTCACCCCCCCCCCCCATCTTTTGTCCATCTAATGAGCCTATTCAGACCAGGGGGAAGTGAAACCAATGTAGAGGATGTATCAAGGGTCTCCTACCAACTCTCTTCAGATTGAAGAAGCTACTTGGATGAGTATCGAAACATTTTAACCTAATAAGAAAGAAGTCCAGTTGCCATGACTCAACTTCCAGATAACCTCACCTGGATGACTGAGAATCTTCACAGATATAGAGCTGTTAATGATATGACATTTTGGAGGTCATTGACTCATATAGTTGTGTGAGGATGAACCAATGCATCTGAACCTAGAATTGAGCTGTCCCCTCCTTTGTCTAAGGTTGAAGGATTTAGCACCATTTTTACACTATTATCTTCAATGGTCCAAGCCATGGCATTGGCAGGAGAAGGCGGGAATTTAGGAAAAGAGGAAGGTGGGAAGCCTGTGGCGAGAAAGGGGCAACCAATAGCAGAGAGTTTCTTGATGACAGAGGAGTAGAAGGATGTGAGCAGGTTAGAATATAGAAAGAGGGAAAAGAGAGCTGGGGATCAGAAGAGTGGGAAGTCTGGAGGCAGGGGGTGGAGAAGAAGATAAGTCAATCCCCCACAGTGGTGAAGGGCCCTATGTGTTCTCCTTTCCCCATAAGGGGGAGGTGAAAGACGATTGAGAAAAGAAGGTTCCAAAGGGCCAGGAAGGTGTGGGGATCGAAATACTGTTGGGGGAGGTAGAACCTCTGGAATGGACCATCTATGTTTACCCGAGAGGGAAAGGTCCCTGGAAGAAGGCGGTGTGTCCGGACCTGATACCAACCGGCTCGACGTATCCCGAAGGCGATTCGGCTTGACACCCATGCTGCGGGACTATTTGCATGTTGAGGAGCCATCCCACGCAGAAGCCTACCAATTGTGAGAGGTTTGGAGTGGCCTCTCATTAAAGGACACTTTTGAAATGCTAGAATAACACGAGATGTGGCCCGCAACCTCAACAGTTTCAGGTCCCATTGGACCCACTGAAGTTGTCATTCGTACTACACTGTTAAAAGATATTAAACCATTGTATAATGTTGCACCATCTCCTGTGATGACTTACTTGAAGGGCGAGGAACCACCTGTCTTAAAATCAGAACCCAATCACAAGTTGTAAGGAAAAGTAGGGAGACCCCCCAGGTCAGGATGCCAGAGATATTGAAACTGAAGCATCAAAGATATGATCAAATCCACATGTTAAGGAAAAGCTGGCCAACAGATTGGAAAGACACATTTCAAAGCACGCTTTGAAGATGGACTGTAAATCACATTTGGCCCAAGGATGCCACAGCAGCACTTGCTGCCTGGAATTTCTTGATATGCAAATTTATCCAACTCTACCTGTAGAGGCATCTCTCATTTAATTGCTTAAAGCAAAAGCCCTCTTTAAAATGGTGCTTGGCCAAAGGGTTTCCAGGAATCAGCAAAGGGCCAAAAAAGGTACTTAAAGACTGCAGCCAGAAAACAAAGGGGTTAGTCTCCTTGGACCCTCTAGGTCAGCGATCCCCAACCTTTTTCGGTCCGTGGACCGGCTGGGGAAGGCGGGGCACCCCCCCGCGCTCGTGCGCATGTGCAAACGGCAGCACGGTGCTTGTCTGGGCGCGCTTGCGCTCATGCGCATGCGCAAACGGTGGCGTGGTACTCACACAGGCGTGCTGGAGCGCGCGCGCAGGCGCAAACAGGCTGTGCGGGAGTGAGTGCGGGCGGGCGGTGGGGCGGGAGGTTTGTCTCGGTGGCCCGGTCCGGCTCAGGCCACGGACCGGCACTGGGCCACGGACCGGGGGTTGGGGACCTCTGCTCTAGGTGATCAGGAGGAATGTAGCCTCCAGAAAATGGCAAATCCACATACTACTTAGCCAAGCCATGGCAGTTAGAAAGGTTAGTTACGTTAAGGTTAGATGTTTGTAGATTGCTTATATCAAGCTGTACTTTGTCTAAGAAATGGGGAAACAAATTGTATCATCCTTACTGCTTAGTTTCTTAGGCAATGCATTTTCTGTTTGGACAATGTATTTTTGCTTTGTTTCTAATAAAAACTGGATTCCGTTTTTGAACTGTCCACTGTGATGTGGAAGACAGAGTGCTCCTGGTTCAAATCTGAGTCCAAGTGTCTTACCGCTCTCAGTCAAAATTACTTGAGATATATTTTTTCTTTTATTCCTTTCATAGAAAGAGGGAGGTAATGGCAGAACTACCCAGAATTTCAGAAAGAAAGGAGTCTGGGGACTGGAGAAAAAGGAGTTCTGGGTACCTCTCTCCCCAGCTTCGCCTAGCCTAGACCCCAGGTCCCAAGTCCCTTTTCAAAATAAAATAGCTATCACACATCTGAAGTGAGTTTATGGCACATAACGTATCTGGATGTTTGTTCTGCTTTTTTTAAAAAAAATTACCAAACATTGTATAGTAACAAGACGAGTGGAATAGTTGAAACTATGACAGCATATAGGCACCAGCTCTGTTAACATCAAATAAGACCATCCCTAGCCAAAAAGCAAAAAAAAAGTAATTTCACAACTTAAAGCAAGTGAGCTTCTGAATATTTGTTCTCTATTCTTTTTTAAAAATATATATTTTAAATAGTTTTCCAACCAAACACATAATCCTTTTCCCAGCACCAATGACTGTTTGGCCAAGAAGGAGTTAAGAAGTTCTCCTCCTGAGAGTCAGCTAATTGGATCCTGACTGACAGATTCAGAAGTTCAGATTTCTCCTTTGAAAAATTGTGTCAGGAGCCTGGTCTCAGAAATCCTAAGACAATGTTTTCTGAAAGCACTCAGGGCTGGGACAAACAGAACTCCTTTGTAATTTTGTAATACAGAAAAACTTGAAATATGCCTCATAAAATTCTGTGTTAATTCCCCTGAAGATACATGGCAAAATGTCCCTCTTTCTGTGTCACTTTCTTTAAAGCAGTGGTTCCCAACCTTGGGTTCCCAGATTTTCATAGACTACAACTCCCAGAAATCCTGGTCAGTACAGCTAGTGGGACCACTGGTCTAAAGCCTATTCAACTCTTCAAAGAAAAAAAATGTCTTTTGACTGTACTTGTGACCTTTCATTGCCCTTCAAAAATCTCCCTTCCCCCACCCACAAAGCTACAACAATGTATCTACTTTAGAATGCTTTTGCTGGTAAGCCACGCATACTCAGTTTATAAGAAATTCACTGTTTTATCTTTTTGAAAAACCTTTTTGGAGGATCAGTATTTCAGCCCCTGCAGCCTGGATTATTTCTAAATAAAAAATGGGGTGAGGCCAACCATTCTCTTTCAAGATAAGCAAAATTGGTATTTTCAATTTATGGGCGGTATTTTAAATCTGAAGATGTTTAGGGTTGCCTATTTCTACAGTGAAGAATCACTTTTACATTTAAAAAAACCCCTCATAACTCAAGAGCCCTTTACCCAATTTTCTCCAAATAAATTTTGCACAGAGCAGGAGCACACTGTCTGCTACAACTGTGTCCAATTTGGTGCTGATCTGAATCCAGTTTCAAAGTTACATTTTTTTTGCTTGGGTTGTCCAAATTTTTAGAGGAGCCTTATAGAATGTTGATTTGTTGTATATCTGTGAAGATGGACAGTGCAATTGCATTTGTTGTGCTGCACAATATTTTTTGTTTGTTTTATTTATATACCACCTTTCTCCACCCAAGGTGGCTCACCATATTAAAAATAATAGAATTTAAAACATAATAAGTTAAAAATTAAAAACAATTAAACTATACACTAATTAAAATACAATTGGATAATTAAAAGCAAGTAAACATTAGAAACTATCTTAACTTTAAAACTTTAAATGAGAACCCATCGTTATCCACGGAAGGTGAATGGTGGGAGGTTCAAGAGAGATAAATGGAAGTACCTCTTCACATAGTGCATAGTTCATTTGTGGAATTCACTGTGATAAGATGAACTGCTGGATAGCTCAGTGGTTTAGGTATCTGGCTGCAGAACCAGAGGTTGGAAGTTCAATTCCTCACTGGAAGGGACCCCACTGGACTCAGTGATCCATAGGGTCCTGTCCAGCTCTGCTGGTCTAAGATTATGTTATGCTGGTTGGCAACTTGAATGGCTTGAAAAGCTGATTAGATAATTTCATAGAGGCTATGTCTGCTAGTCAAGATGACTATTATCTCCAGTATGAAATGCAGTATGTATATCAGCCACTGGTGAATATATGATGGAGAGTGTAATTGCATTTAAGTCCTGCTGCCAGGTTTCCCATAGGCTGGTCACTGTGTGAATGGAATGTTGGACTAGGTCGGCCTTTCATCAGATCCGTCCAGTGTGGCTCTTCCTATATTTTTAATAAATAATTTTGCTGTAAATTGTATAGGAAGTTCTATTGCTGTATGTCTTTTTCTGGAGTCACACCAATTACAGTGGTGCCTCGCTAGACGATTGCCTCGTTAAACGACGAATCCGCTAGACGATGAGGTTTTGCGATCGCTGTTGCGCTTCGCAAAACGATTTCCTATGGGCGCTTTTCGCTGGACGATGTTTGGGGGCCTCTCCCGTGAACCCCCCACCCCTTTCAGAAGCCTCCCGGGGCGCAGGGGAAAAGCGGAATTTTTTTATTTCCAGCTTTCCCCCCTGAATTTTCAGGGCAGAGAAAGCCTCTTTTTAGCCCGCCCATCAGCTGTTCGTCGGGAGAGGGGAGGGGGAAGGAGCGGAGAAGAGGACAAAATGGCTGCCGGGGCTTATTCAGCAGGTAAACATGCAGTGGAAATGCACCCGGCAAGCCTCTGAAAGCACCGCTTTGCAGTGGGGGTGGCGTGGGGGGGTGGCGGGCCTGCCCCTGCCACCCACCCACCCACCCCCACCCACTCACCCCTTGGCAAAGCGCCGCTTTCAGAAGCCTCGGGTGCTTTTCCACTGCCTGTTTCCCTGCTGGGAAAGCCCGGAGAAGCCTCAGAAACCCTGCTCCTATCAGCTGTTGGTCGGGAGAGGGGAGGGGGAAGGAGCGGAGAAGAGCACAAAATGGCTGCCTGCTGCCTGCCGGCTTTTAGCTGTTTGGTGCTCTTTTCCGGATGTTCCGCTGCTACCAGGCACTATGAGAAGCCGGGCTCAGTCTACAGTACCTGGTAAGTGACTTTCTTTTAATTTTTTTAAAGTTTCTGTGCTTTTCTTTCCCATCGGAACGCATTAATTAAATTCCAATGCATTCCTATGGGAAATTTGGTTTCGCAAGACGATGTTTTCGCATGACAGCGATTTGTCTGGAACAGATTAACATCGTCTTGCGAGGCACCACTGTACATGTTTATACAGAGAGATTCTTTATTATATGTTACTGCTTTTTCCCCCTTTGCATATTTCTCTCTGCATCCCTCCTCAACAGTATCTCATGTTTACCAACATTCTCAATTATTTTTTACAGAGTGATATCCTGCTAAGGATACTTTCTGAAATTTAGGTAAGTATTTTTGTTACCAGCTAGAAATTCTGTTGTACAAAACTGCTTCACACATATGCTGTTATATTGTTTTGACCTTCCTTTTGTCAAATGCCCAGGCGCTGGCTGGCTCCTATTGCATCTTCTGGGGGCAGAGGCAGCAGCCGCAGCCCCTCTACCACCAGAAGAACTCCCTCTTCAGTGTCTTCTTTGTGGTGGCCCTCTGTGAAAGCATGAGCAAGTCAAAGCAGCCATCACCCTTTTAAGGAGAGGCAGTCCTCTCCTTAAAAACACATTGGCCACTTTGAGTGGCTGGTTCTTTTGCAGAGAGCTGGCAGATGGTGACTCTGACAACTATGAGGAACAGCAAACAATGCTGCTAGCAGAGAAGGGAAGTGAGGCAAGGTGGTGATGGCAGCATGCTGGGGAAAGGGGACTGCAAAGTTGGAGGCAGTGGCAGACCCTGTCCCCCCTCAAATGCAGGAGATCTTGGCTGCCTCTGGGTTACTAAATGCAAATGAGTAGTTACACAGTATTCTCAAAGGCTTTCACAGCCAGGATCCAATCGTTGTTGTAGGTTTTTCGGGCTGTTTGGCTGTGTTCTGGAACACGGCCAAACAGCCCAAAAAACCTACAACAACCGGTAGTTACAAACCTCCCTCAGATCACAGTTCTAATAGAACCCAGTTTAATCCATGAGACTGAGCAAAATGTGATCCTCCATATGTTGTTGGACTGCAGCTTCTATCAGCCCTACCTAGTGGCGAGGAATGCTGGGACCTATAGTCCAGCAACATTTTGAGGATCACAATTCACGCAGCCCCATGGATTAAACTGGGTTCTGCTGGAGCTGTAATCTGAAGAAGGTTTCACTTAGAGGAAAATCCCATGGAATTCAGTGGGGCCTGCTCTTCAATAACTCTGCTTAGCATTGCAACATTTATCTTTGTCTTATACAGTCAACCCTCGACTTACGAATGGCCCTAGTTACGAACATTTCGACTTACGAACCGCTCTGATAGAAAAATATTGACTCGACTTGCGAACTTAGATTCGAGTTACGAACCGAAAAAAAACCTCTTTTTTTAACCTAAGTCATCTTAGGTTAAAAGGAAAAAAAATAAAAAAAAATTCTGCCCCTAGTGGTAGGAACGGATTAACCGGCTTTCCATTAGTTCCTATGGGAACTAATGATTCGAGTTACAAACCGCCCCTCGACCTAAGAACCAAAAACAGCCGGAACGGATTAATTGGTTTTCAATGCATTCCTATGGGAAATGCTGATTCGACTTATGAACTTTTCGACTTACAAACTTCCTTCCGGAACGGATTAAGTTTGTAAGTCGAGGGTTGACTGTACTTCTCTGACTGTCTTCCTGGGCTGGAACAGTGACATAAGAGGGATGGAGATGAGCAGAAAGCAGGAGAGGAAAGAGATAGATGGAGATGGAAAGGCTAGGTGGATAAATTGCTAGACTTGGGGAAAGACAGATGTACAAAGCAGAAAGTCCAAGAATAAAATATGGGCCAACAGAATGGAATTCATGGACAAAGCTGCTGGAAACCACAAAAGGACACAAGAGATGGCTTTAACACAGGGGTCTCCAAACTTTTTACCATGAGGGCCACACTGGATACTTTCAAGATCTTAGAGGGCCGAAGGAACAGGAATATGCGTATAAGCCCACACCCACACCTGCAGCCACGCCTGCACGTGCGCAAATGCATGCACGTACCCCCCGCAGATGCCCGTCTGCCTGCCCCGCACCCCACTGCCACATGCACGCATGCACCCCTCATGCATATCTGCTCCCCCTGCACGCACACAGGTTTAAGGGAATGGGCTGGATAAAATGGCAAGGCGGGCTGGGTGTGGCCCCCTGGCCGTAGTTTGGAGACCCCTGCTTTAACCTATCAAGAGTAGAGATGAGGAATGTTACTTGTTTGGACTACAACTCCCAGGATGTGACATTATCACTTCAGCTGGTGCAAAACTCTGCAGCCAGACTACTAACTGGAGCCAGCTACCTATCTGGAGCATATAACGCACCTGTTACAAGAACTGCACTGGCTACCAGTCCGTTTCTGGGCCCAATTCAAAGTGCTGGTCATTACCTATAAAGCCCTATACAGCTTGGGTCCAGGCTACCTGAAGGACCGTATATCCCTATATGTGCATTCTTGGCAATTAAGATCAGCAGAGGAGGCCCTCCTCTCGGTCCCATTGCCAGCACAAGCACAGCTGATGGGGACACGGGAGAGGGCCTTCTCTGTGGCAGCTCCCAGGCTATGGAACGCTCTCCCTCGGGAGCTTTTTTTTGGAAGGATGACCCCTTCCCTTTTATCCTTCCGAAAAAAGCTAAAGACCCATCTCTTCAGGCAGGCTTTTAACAGTTATAACTGTATCCCTGAACCCCATTTTAGCAGATAATTTTAATATTTTTTATGTTTTCATGTTTTAATCTTTTAATTGTATTTTAAATCATATATTGTTTAATTTATCTTTTAATATTTAACTTATTGTGTTTTTAAATTGTGTGAATTTTAATGTTGTGAGCCGCTTTGGGTCCCTTGTTGGGAGAAATGCGGCATATAAATAAAACTAATAATAATAATGATCATTGGGGGATTTTTGGGGATCATGGTTTCAACAAGTAGCTTATCTCAGGTCCAATGTAGACTCCATCTATAAAGTTGTGTTTCTATATGTATTCCCAGCATTAATAGGTGTCTCCACTAATGGTGTATAATAGCAGAGGTGCAATGCAAATTATAATCTCATGTCAGTAACATCTAGTACTGTAAAGTGGGTATGTTAGAAGCTATTCTGAGCTGGTCTGCCCGTTTCCTCTAGTTGCATGGGCATTCAGAGTGTTTTACTCAGAGTGGAATTACTCAGGAAAGACTGATGAGGTCCTTGAGTCTCTGGACTCCAATGCTCTTGGGTACAGAGTTTGTTTCTCTTTGTGTCCTACTTTGTGTGACGGAAAGCTTCTTGGGTCTTTTCCTCGCGTTTTATAAAACTTAGGGATAAATGAGCAATTTAAAGAGGATGTAAAAACACAGCCATCTGGCATACTTAATAATAGTCTAAAGCTGTAGTAATAAGCTAATGAATTTGAACATAATACCTTGAGAGATCATGAAACTGTACGGATATAAGCAGCTGTTGCATTCTCTAGGGCGTATTTGTAATATTGTCATATGCTGCTTGAATTATTCTTTGTTATGCATTCTTCTATTTTTATGACATAGCACTTAGCTCTTTGGGAAGGAAAGAAGCATGTGTTTCTCTAATATGCATTTGTTTGCTTTGGTATTTGTCACATGATATTGAATGATCACTGACTTTGATGGTATCAGATCTGACAGATGGTTGTCCAATTTTCTCTTGAATGCCCCCAGCATTGGAGCGCTCACCTCCTCCTGAAGTAACTGATTCCATTGTCATACTGCTCTAACAGTTAGGGAGTTTTTCCTGATATTCAACTGAAACCTGCCCAGCTTCCCGTAACTTGAGCCATTTATTACATGTCCTGCACGCTGGAATGATTGAGAACAGATCTTGACCCTTCTCCGCATAACTATCTTTCAAATATTTGAAGAGCACCATCTCCACAACACTCTGGTAAGCAGATCTTTGAATGCTTTGCTGCTCTCTCCTCTTTATTGTGCAGCTGGACATGTCTTACCTAATTGCCACGATACAGAAAAATAGTTACATAATACTGTAATTCTTAAATGAGAAACCAAGAGAAAAAGCTTGCACATCTACTGTGCTATTGCATTATTATCATAACAACAGATACTCCCAACAATATATGTCAGCCAGACAAGTGATGGAAAGTTACAGCTGCTCCCAGCAGAGAGGGGATATAAAATTCGAGCAGGGCGTTGGGTGTTAGGGCGGCCAACGGTGGTACCTCAATGTACATGCTGTTTTCCACACTGGTTTGTGTAGGTGATAGTTGAAAGATATCCAATTCAGATTTGGTACATTCTTCAGAGGCTCCGTGAATGAAGGCCATTTTAAAATATGTCTCTCCTGTCCCGTTTCAGGACCTTTATCTTCCGATTTGCTTTCTTCTTCCTGGTCCAAAGCTTCTGACGTTTTTTAGGAGGCACTCCTGTGTTTAACCGCTTAGGAGGACCTGAGCGTTGATGAGATGATTTTCGTTTAACTCCTCCCCTTCTTTTCAGGTACATGAGTCGTGATCCTTCTTGGGGTTTCATTTTTTTCATAACATGCCCCACGACATCTCCAGCAATGTTATGCACGGCTGTCTTAATGTGTGGTTTAATAAACTCAAAACCTCTCCTCAAGAGGGGGACGGCCTTTTGGAACAGCCCACGAAAAATACCGCCCAGCCCTGCCCCGTACATGTTTATAGCGCTGTGAAATCCGGGGAGGCCGCGACCTGCCTGCGCATTATAGTAAGCCCTATAAACATTGACATCTCTGTAGTCTTTTAACACAACCATTTTAACGTTCTTCTTTTCTCTTCCTACGCACAACCTTTTCTGGGGTGAATATGCAACCTCACAACAACTTTCCCCAAAGTGAATGGCGCGTCTTGGTTCTGATCTGTCTTTATTTCAATGGTGATCGTGTTGATGTGGTTCTTACTCATCAGTACGTAATTTGGCTTGTTGTAGATGATTGTAACACATTCGTAGGTTTCTCCCCTGACGGGGATACAGCGTAACAGAGGTACGGAGTGGTCTCCCATGATTTGGTGCTCTATGATATCCGTATAGACATACAAAGAGCTGAAACCTCCGGTAAGATCTGCAGCATAAGATATTTTTCTGACGGGTTCATCCGGAGGGACCCCCAAAATGCAGGCTAACTCAGCACCAGCTGGAAAGAAGTAACTTTCAGGACCTGTGAATCTAACTTTTCCCATGACTGGGTCATAGGCCAGCCACGCTTGTTGCAGGTCTATAGCTTGTTTTATAGTATCGTTCATGCTGTTCAGAACATCTGGAATGTCCTTGTAATAGGCCCTGTGTAGCTGAAAGGCCCATTTATTTGTACCCTCAGAAATGGAAAACGGGGCATTTTTAAGGATTGTGTACCAGCTCCGAGGATACTGTATCTCAGCTAGACCAACTTCCCAAACCCCGTTCAAATCTAAGGGCCGGGGTAGCATTGTTGTAAAGCTGGCATTTGTATTTTGAGGAAAGACTTTCTTACAGGCGTTGCTAGGGAGTGTGATGTAAAACCCATGATCACCCATTTTGCTTCTCTGTCCTATACGGCCTCAGAAACTTCAGAGGCAGACACCCAGCTGTTGAACTTGCTAGGCCAACCTAACCATTTCACTAAGTGAAGCTTTCTTGTGCCCCTGCCTTTTGTGTCCAAAATCTTTTCAATTCTGTACACTCTGTCTTCCCGGTCATTGATCTTCTGTAATTCTTCAGGATAGAAAGTCCTGACTATGGTCTCCTCATCATAATCCGTTAACTGGTATACAGGCCTCTCTGCTCCTTTGATGACCCGATCCACTATAAATATTTCAGTGGTGAAATTCTGTTCATATCCCTTATCAAACACCCCCTTCGTGTTAGAAACCCTCACACGGTTTCCTTTTCTGAGTCTTGGAACCTCTTTTTTTTTTGTTTCAGCAGAGGTCCCATAGCCCCTTTTCCAGACAGCCAGAGCATTGTGATGATTCACATCTACAGGTCTACATTTAATAGTTCTATGAATGCTGTGGTTATAACTTTTTCGGAACTCTGGTAATACATCCACATACCTGTAGGTATTATTAGCCGTGAAATGCTTCCACATTTTTGTTTTTAATGTTCTGTTAAACCTCTCCACCACCCCCGCTTTGACCTCATTATTGGTGACAAAATGATGTATTCCATTTTTCTTGAACAAGCTGCTTACAGGCCTGTTTAGAAATTCACCTCCCCAGTCTGTTTGTATTTTGTCAGGTTTTCTTCCGTCTTGTTTGAAAATGGCGTCAAAAGCTTTGGCCACTTCTTTACCTGTTTTGCCTTTGAGTACTTTTGCCCAGCTGTACTTAGAAACAATGTTGATGCATACCAGGATATACTTGTAGCCCTTGTTGTACTGAGCAAATTGTTGCATATCGACCAAATCTGCCTGCCATTGAGCATCTACTTTGGAGACAATGGTCTTATTTCTTTTAAAATGAACTCTAGCCAGTCTATGCAATGTATAGGCATCCTGATCAGAAAGCCATTGAGAAACATCCCCTACCTTCAATGTTTTGATCTGCTTTTTGGCTTCCCTAAAGAGAGGGTTCAGACCGCCAAAACTCCCCACTGATGAGGGTGTATAATAGATATCGTGTAATATTTTCCCCTGTGCACCCATCTCAGCCAACACAAATATGAACAAGGTATGGTACAATAAATGCTCTTTATTAAAAGACAGTATATAACAAGGGCGTTGTAAAACATAAATCTAAACCTCAGGGGTTGTAGAAACACATGAAATACAGGATAGATTTACAGGCAATAAATGCTATTTAGTAAAAGATTATATTACAAGGGTGCTGTAAAACAATAATCTAATCCTCAGGGTTAGTAGAAACACATGAAAGACAGGATAGATTTACAGACTGTATATTCCTGCAGGATGGTTTCTCATCATCATCATCATCCTGAGCATTCTCCTGTGGATGAGAATGAGACAACATTTTAGTAAGATTTTTAAAGACCTTACCACCACCCCTAACGTACCCCATAACTATCCTTTTAGAGAATTGCTCTTACCTGTCTGACTTGGTCCTCTGCATCACTCTCAAAGCCTTCATCTGAAACCTCTTCCACCATCAGATCCTCAGGGCTGTTGGCATCCCCCGCAAAGCCTGGTTTCACTAGCACACAGCCATCCATGTCCTCTGCCGATTTCAGGGCATCACCGGTTGGCTTCTGTAAAGCTCTTTTTGACCATTGTCCACAATCGCACTCAAGCTCATCATCTTCCTCATCACCCCACATCAGGGTGCAGGCCGGCTTTCTTGTGCTTTTCGGCTTCTGCTTTGGCTTTGCGGTAAATACGAATAGGTCTTCTGCAGACCTGCATTTTCTTCTTAGATTTTCTGGGTCTTCAGGCAGCACCCCCCTGAGACTTGCACGGGGTCCTAAGGGGCACAGGGGCTTGGAAAAACCCACAAGCCCCTGGTAGTAACCTTGGGGGCACAAGCACCTTTTGGCTTTCACCGGGGCCTTTTGGCTTGTCCCGGGGAGCTGGTTTTCCTTGTCCTCCATCTTCTCAAAGCCTCGCCGGTCTCTGCAAAGAGCACCAAGCACGCGCAGAAGTCCCCCAAAACCACCGCTGTGGCGTTCCAGCAACCGCTGTGGAGTTGCAGCCCCAGGCGGCCTAAGAGCATGCCAAGGCATGCCCTACGGCAGTGATGGCGAACCTATGGCACGTGTGCCACAGCTGGCACACAGAGCCCTCTCTGTGGGCACACGAGCCATAAGTCGCCATAGAGAAATACTTACCCGTCCTTCAATCCCAGATTTCGGCACTCCCCTCTGCTGGTGCAGTGGTCCAGCGGAGGGGTGCAATGGCGACCATTACCGGTCTAGCCCAATGGGGGATTGGAGGACCAGTAAGTATTTATTTGTTAATACCGCCCATAGGGGGGGGAAAAAAACAAGCATTTAACCCTTGCAGTGCAGGAGCAGTTGTTTTTTCTAAACTAAAACCTCAGCATTCGGGTTTTAATTGCAGTATTGGCACTTTGAAATAAATAAGTTGATTTTGTGTTGCAGTTCGGGCACTCGGGCTCAAAAAGGTTCACCATCACTGCACTAGGTGCTCAGAGGCAGCCACTGCCCTCAAGCAGCAGATTTTGCAGTACCAGTGTATTTTTGCCATCTATCCATGGCATGGATCCACATGAATTTCAATGTACGCTCATCTCCAAATCATTGCCCATCTCCATTTCCTCGGTTTTGGCACTGGCGTGAGAGGCTGGACTGTAAGCTTCTTTGAAGTGGCATATTTTCTCCCCGCTTGTACTCTGCAAGGAGCTGTCCATGGAGTGCTCATGGTGTTGATGATGAAGATGAGGCTTGCCAGGTCTCAGAGAATGAGCTGCTGTGCCAGGAAATGGCTGGGCTCCCCTGAATCTCCAGGCCAGGCAAACAAATGTGTGGAGCAGTGGTGGAAGGGAAGGAGCGAGTCTCGTTTATTGTTACGGGGTGGCCATAGTGTTTGGGTACCCAACTCCAACCCTCTCCGAATGGCACCAGGGCTCACTGGCTTCCTGTGTCTGTCCAACACCACACATAATAGACTTGCTTAGGAGCTCAGACAGGGAACCCACAATGCCTAGCTCACTCCCTCACACATGCATGGAGAAATATTATGTTTCCAATTCCTGTGACATCACAAGGCCCCACACCATGACTTCACAAAGACCCACCCCAGGCATTGGGCCCCAGATATAATGAGGGGATGGGGAAGATAATCCCGTGACAGCCTCTGACAAACAAGACAACACTTCAAAACCATTCCGGAAAATTCTTTTATTGGTTTTGGAAAAGAGGCTAAACGGGTATCCTCAGCGGAGACAACGGCCTGGTTCAGCTCCAGCAGGACGCCTGCCTTCTGGTCCCTCGCATCCCCCTGGGGAAGAGGAAGCTTCGGGCCCTGCAAGAGAAAGAGAGAGAAAAAAACAACTAAGGGGCGAGCTCGTCCACTGCCGTCAACCAGCTTCAACCCAGGCGTATCCACCGACCAATGTTCTGGCAACTTCATCCCGAAGTTCCGCCTGCCAACATCCACTGGCTTCCACCAGGAATATCCACCCGTTCATCTCTTCCACTTCGCTTCTGAAGCCAGCCTCCGCCAGCTCCCGAATGCTTGGGTCACACACACGCCCCGGCGACATCCCCACGGAACGCCAGCCTGCCCATTCACACAAACATTCACACACACACACACACACACCAGCCACCCCCCCGACACACACACACATTCACTCCACACACACACACCAGCCACCCCCCCACACACACACACGCCCGGGCTTCAATCCACCGATATCCACCAAGCTTCCGCCAGCTGGTTTCAGGAGGCTAATGTCCACCGGCTTCATCCGCCAATGTCTGCCGGCCTCCGCCTTGTGGCATCAGCCAGCTTCCGCAGGCAGATTCCACCAGCTTCTGTCTGCCAACGTCCACCGACTTCAGTCCATCGCCGACATCAGCCAGCTTCAAGCCACGGATCTCCGCCAGCCTCGAGCTGTTAACTGGCAAGCCCACTTAGCAAGTTCATCTGCTTTCGCCAGAGAACTTGCCTTGGGCAGAAGGGCTGGGTCCCCTGCAGCTGCTGCCGCTCTCTCTGCCAGACTGCCCTCTGGCCACTGGCCTCCCTTCGGGTCTCCTGCCCTGCCCAGCAAGCCCCTTTTATGTGCCAGCAGAGAGGTGCGGCTCTGTGAGGTCACAAAGACCCAGGAGAATGGAGTTGGGTTCCCAAGGCGGCGGCAGCACCCTCGGGATTGGCTGAGTCCTGAAGATGATGTCAACAGTCCCTCTGATCATGGGATTCACCCACAAAAGCTTGCATTTTGCATGATTTTTTTAATATATATATTTTTAATTAGTGGCCTATAAATGTATCCCCTGTCACCAATCCCTCTGATTGTTAAATCTCCCCATGTTGGCCTTCTGACAGGATTCTAGGCTGGTGCTCCAAAAAGTTATCTTCCAGCATTTGCACCAAAAGGAACTTTCCTAAGCCCTGAGCTGGGGGGGGGGGGGGAATGAAAGTAATAAATGAATAAGGATGGACACAGTCACACAATGCAGCCTTTGACCTTTTTGGGGTCCCCCCCTCTTTTTGGACAATTTAGGATTCCAATTAAAATGTCTATAAATAGAAAGTGCTTCCTTTCTGTCTCCCTTTCAGCATTGAGCACATTACTGCAAAAGTACTGCAGACAGTTGGGTAGACACCCATTTCTCTCAGGTTGGACATACAGTAGGACCCCTGTATCCGCTGGATCAGTATCCACAGTTTCACTTATCCGTAGTCTGAAATTTTGAAAACGATTAAAAGAAAAAGAAAAAACTAGAAATAGGTATTTTCACAATGTATTTACCCAAGCTGGCCACTACAGGGAGCCCGAGACCATACTAGGTATTGTTATTGTTGAAGAATACATAGCATGGTCTCTGGCTCCCTTGGTCGGCCTGTTCTGGTGATATAGGTGAAAATACATATTCTTGGATTTTGCTCTTTTACCATGCTAGTTATTATTATAGTGTTCACTATTATCCACAGTTTTCAGCATCCGTGGGGGGCTTGTAACCAATCCCCCGCAGATATGGGGTTCCGACTGTGCTTTCTGACTCAGAAACTGTGTTTTCTAGTTCCAAAATCACTCCCCGTGTCAACATTTGTACATACATAGTGTGTTATGCATACCCGTACAAATTGCTTCCTTACCAAAATGCTGAAATCAAGTCACAGCCAGCTGAACTCACACACCTGCTGACACAAGAAGGGGAATACACTATAAAGTTATGCAGAAGATGAATCAAGTGGCTAGAGGGAAGCTCTTTTCCCTCTCACGCAATACCAGAACCAAGGGACATCCATTCCAATTGAGTGTTGGGAGAGTGAAAACAGACAAAAGAAAGTATTTCTTGACCCAGCGTGTTAGTCTGTAGAACTCCTTGCCACAGGATGTAGTGATGGCATCTGGCCTAGATGCCTTTAAAAGGGGATTGGACAGATTCCTGGAGGAAAAGTCCATCACAGGTTACAAGCCATGATGGGGATGGATAATCTCCAGTCTTAAAAGGGAGGTACCTCCAAATGCCAGATGCAGGGGAGGGGTATCAGGAGACAGGTATCTAGTCCCGTGTGCTCCCAGAGGCATCTGGTGGGGCCACTGTGAGATACAGGGAGCTGGACTAGATGGGCCCTTGGCCTGATCCAGCAGGGCTCTTCTTATATGTTCTTATGTTCTTAAGGAGCTGAAATTCCCAAAGCTTCCCAATATAATATTAATAATATAAGCGTTGTTGTTGTTGTTGTTTAGTCGTTTCCGACTCTTTGTGACCCCATGGACCAGAGCACGCCAGGCCCTCCTGTATTCCACTGCCTCCCGGAGTTGGGTCAAATTCATGTTGGTCGCTTCGATGACACTGTCCAACCATCTCGTCCTCTGTCGTCCCCTTCTCCTCTTGCCCTCACACTTTCCCAACATCAGGGTCTTTTCCAGGGAGTCTTCTCTTCTCATGAGATGGCCAAAGTATTGGAGCCTCAGCTTCAGGATCTGTCCTTCCAGTGAGCACTCAGGGTTGATTTCCTTCAAAATGGATAGGTTTGTTCTCCTTGCAGCCCACGGGACTCTCAAGAGTCTCCTCCACCACCACAATTCAAAAGCATCAATTTTTCTCTATCGCGACTAATGGCTCGTGTGCCCACAGAGAGGGCTCTGTGTGCCAGCTGTGGCACACGTGCCATAGGTTAGCCATCACTGCCATAGAGAAATACTTACCCGTCCTTCAATCCCGGATTTCGGCACTCCCCTCTGCTGGTGCAGTGGTCCAGCGGAGGGGTGCAATGGCGACCATTACCGGTCTAGCCCAATGGGGGATTGGAGGACCAGTAAGTATTTATTTGTTAATACCGCTCATTGGGGGGGGGGGGGGGGAAACAAGCATTTAACCCTTGCAGTGCAGGAGCAGTTGTTTTTTCTAAACTAAAACCTCAGCATTCGGGTTTTAATTGCAGTATTGGCACTTTGAAATAAATAAGTTGATTTTGTGTTGCAGTTTGGGCACTCGGGCTCAAAAAGGTTCACCATCACTGCCCTATGGCCACCCCTTTTCTAGCCAAACCCCTCCAACTTCTCCCCATTGGCCTACAGGGGGAGTGACACGTCACTTTGGGGGCCAATCCTGAGGCCGAGCTCTGGTCACGCGGGACCCCTGCGTCTATCAATCCCTCCTATAGGCCCACGGTGGCCTCACCAACCCCCTACGTTATCCTAAAGCCCCACCCACCCAGGAGGAGGGCCCTGGGTCAATTCTTGACCCTTTGTCCCACCTTGCAGGGGCGGCGCACCTGTCAAAATTGATTTTGATGAGGGCTAGGTATTCTTACTACTACGGGGGACCCCTGCGTCTATCAATCCCTCCTATAGGCCCATGGTGGCCTCACCAACCCCCTACGTCACCCTAAAGCCCCGCCCACCCAGGAGGAGGGCCCTGGGTCGATTCTTGACCATTTGTCCTGCCTCGCAGGGAGCGGCGCACCTGTATTGATTTTGATGAGGGCTAGGTATTCTTACTTTTGACCAAACTCCGGGAGGAAGTGGAAGACAGGAGGGCCTGGCGTGCTCTGGTCCATGGGGTCACGAAGAGTCGGACACGACCTAACGACTAAACAACAACAGGTATTCTTACTACTCTGGTTCACGCTGACTAGGGGATCCTTGGAGCTACAGCCCAGGAACTGGGGATCCTTGGAGCTGCTTTCCCAAGATCTGTCCAACACATTTACTTAGAGCAGATGTAGGGCCTGCCTGATGTTTTAGACTACAATCCCCACAATCCCTTCCTGTTGCCCATGCTGTGTAGAGGTGATGGGCATTTAAGTTTTCTCCACCCTGAATTGCAGCCTCTTGCCACTGATATAGCTAGCTATTATTTTTACTCCACAGGAAATTTTTCACAGTATATTCTATTCTTGTGCATAGTTTATTGCAAGGTGTTAATTTGTCAACTGTAAATTACAAACTGTTGGTGATGTATTCCTGTCGCCCTCCTTGCATCAATAATATGTTGAATAAATAGCAAAATGGATTTCTGTAAAAAATATGTTGGGCTGTCATATATTTCTCCCCTCCCCTATTAAAAAACAAAAATTGAATGGCATGAGAAATGAAAAAGAAAAGAAGGAGAAAAATTACAATTGTGAATTGGGTATTACAATTTAGAACACATATTGGTCTGGGATGTTATATTTAACAATGAGATGTCAAAATCAGATGAGTTCCCTGCGAAATAACAGATGACTGAAACTGACAATCTCTGTTAGTCAATAAATCATCTTTCTGTAATAACAAAAAGAAGTGTTTCAGTTTCCCTCTCATTAATTTCTCTGTAGGTGGTGCTTTGACATAACTGTGTTTGAAGGCAGGTCAGATATAACAGAACTGAACACCAGTGAAGCCTTGGTTAGGTCTGCGTTTCTCACAGAAGTGTGGTTGTACCTCGTTATGAGGTCCTAGTTTTCTACTTTTCAGAGAAATACTTCCAGTTTTATTTTTCAGAAACAATGGTTTGTTGTCCTCTTCCCTAAAGAAGAATAACAATGGTATTGGGTTTTGTCTTGGAACAAAAGCCTTTGTAGAATTGCCAGGTCAGCAGCAGCCCAGATTTCAGAGTCAAATTCTGAAACAAGGAGGTGGGTCCTTGTCGTGGTTCTGTCAACCTCTATAGCCCATGGCCCAAGTGGGATGAGAAAGACAGATGCAAAACGCAAGGTGATGAGTAAATTTATTCAGAACTTTTAACAGACAAAGAAGTAGGCAAAATAACAGAACAGGAAAGGGGGTTAGAAAGCAAAGCAAAAGCTTCCTGCGCACGTGTTCCAAGCTTTTATACAGTTTTAAGCTATGATTGCTCCAACCGTCACGTCAGAAGGAGTTTTCTCCAATCAAGAGAATAGATGACACCCCAATTACAAACATGAAAACTGGACAGTTAGCTTATAGTCTATGTGAGGGTGATAGGAAGGCAGGTGGGGTGGCCTTTAGAATTATGTAGCATATTAGCAAACAGCTTGCATTCTTAGGCTTTTTCTTGTTTGCTCAGGTCAGAAGTTTAACTCACTTCCTTATCTAACAGGAAAAGGACATCTGCTCTGGCTGATGCTTCAAAGGGCCCCCCAGCTTCATCCTGCGTGGTGGTGTTTTTTTACCTTCACTTAAATTAAAACAAGAGAATCTAAGAATGTAACACTTATAAGCAATTATATAATAATATTACAGTGGGGGGGGGGGGTCAAGCTTCACGGTAACAGTCCTTGTACAGTGATGGGCCAGGCAAGGATGGGATTTTTTTTCCACGGGCTTTGTACTGCAGCCACCAGATGTTGTAAAATAAGAAGTTTCATGGGTTGTGGTACCTGTGCTCCATCCCTTGTGGTATCCAAATATTGGTGCAGAAAAAAAGTAGCGAGGGAGGAAACCGGAGAAAAAGCCAGTGATGTGTGTGTGTGAACACACACACACACACACACACACACACACACACACACACACACACACACACACACACACACACACACACACACACACACACACATCGCTGGCTATATAGACCCATATATATATGAGTCTGTATTTTAGGAGCGGGAAAAGTGCTGCTTTCCGAATACTTGCTTTCTATGCTTCCCCCCCCCCCCCCATACTTGTAGAAAGGCAGTGTTGTAGTTTTCTGTAGGGTGTGTGTGAAAAAAGTGCTATATGTGGCCCATGGCCCATGCAATGTCCACCTTTGCCTTAAAAGCATCGGACCTTTCTCCCCTGTTGTTATGTTATGTGCTGTTAAGTTGCATCCAACATATAGGAACCCTATTACAACTTTCAAGGTAAGAGAGGTATTTAAGGATGGTTTTATTAGTGCCACACTCTCATTACCCCTGAATTCCCAGGTCTCTTGAGTCATATTCCATCATTCTATCTGCTGCACCTAACTGGATACCTATTCCCCCCCCCCCCCCCCCCCCGGTAGATGTCAGTTTCTGTCTAAATCCCTCAGGCATGTTGATCTAGGGTTATAAATAATTCTATTGTTTGTCTAAGTGAGCAGACCATCTCAGAGGTTTCTTAGTTAAAAATACTGGACCAGGTTTTTCTTTCTGAAGCCTTATAGAATCCCAAGTATACATTAAGTTTTATTTCAGCTTTCAAGACTTATCTGCTTGGTTTCCTATTATCAGCAATGGATCTCTGTTTTCCAGAGAGGATGGTGAAACCTACTGTGCAATTCTCTAGACCAGGGCTCCTGGCATTTTTTTTTTAAATGAAGAATATTTGTGCCAGGTAAACAGCTTCTGTACATAGGAGCAAGTAAAAGCTGTATCAAGGAAAACATCTAGCATATAGCCTGCAGTGTGTTTTATTTTCCACAAAGGGGAGCTGTAAGAAGTAAAAAAAAATCATTTCTGAATAGTTGTGGGGCAGCATCTGTTTGAGCAAAACACTTTCTGCAGAGTGACAAATTTATTTCCTATATATCCAGTGAGTAGTGGTCAAAATAAAACACATATTTTTCCTTTTGACCTCTGTGTTCTAGAACATGACTGTTGGAAAGCTAGGCTGGCTCAGTTCTGTGCATCTTTATTCAGGAGCAAGTTCCAGTGTAACAGGTTCCAGACATGCAAAGCACAGCTCAATTTGAAGTATCTCTAATTAGAAGGTAGTGATTGTTTAAATCCCCTCCTGTTTAAAGGAATAAAATGTAAATGCTTTGGAATCCCTTCTTAAAATCAGAGATAACAGCAGGCTGAAGAAAGGCTGACTTGACTGTCTTTATTAATGAGAAGATAAATGCAAACCCTTAGTGTCAGTGAGCGGCCAAGCATAAGGAGCTTTTGGTCAGAAGGGGAATGATGGTGGGTTGGATGATCTGCATCTCTCTATAGCTGATTTTCAGAGCCGTATTGCTGTGGCAGTGCTTGCTCCACAGAGGACCTCCAAAATAAAGTGCTTTTTCTTCACAAAAATGCTTTAATTTCCCTTGGATGAATTAATCATGGCTATAATACTATTTGCACAATGCAGCCCGTCCCCCCAAATACCATTGGATTGTGGTTCCTGTCAGCCATATCCCGCATAAGCAATGGTGAGGAATGCTAGGAGTTCAAATTCAGCAAACACCTAGAGGGTCAAAGTTGGCTCTTCTCTGATTTACGTCCTGGATTCCTCTCAGCAACCAGAATTCTGAATCTTAAAAATACAAAGTAGATCAAGTAGGAGGGGGCTGTTGGAGTCAGAAGTACTTAAATGTTCTCAGAGTGAGAATGACTTTGCAAATTGAAAGTGATGCCATTCAATCTGTGTGACACAGTACACATACACACACTGACTGTGTGTGTATACTAGAAAAAAGAAGCATTCTTGGCTCTAGGTAGGTGGTATATACCTCATGGTAAGAAGCAGTAATCTGTGTCAACTAAGCACTGTGAGTGATGATATTAGAATTATGCCATTGGACTATTCAGTGTTGGTTCTGCCAGCCCCTCTCTGCTGGGAGCAGCTGTAACTTTCCATCACTTGTCTGGCTGACATATATTGTTGGGAGTATCTGTTGTTATGATAATAATGCAATAGCACAGTAGATGTGCAAGCTTTTTCTCTTGGTTTCTCATTTGAGAATTACAGTATTATGTAACACTATTTTTCTGTATCGTGGCAATTAGGTAAGACACGTCCAGCTGCACAATAAAGAGGAGAGAGCAGCAAAGCATTCAAAGATCTGCTTACCAGAGTGTTGTGGAGATGGTGCTCTTCAAATATTTGAAAGATAGTTATGCGGAGAAGGGTCAAGATCTGTTCTCAATCATTCCAGCGTGCAGGACATGTAATAAATGGCTCAAGTTACGGGAAGCTGGGCAGGTTTCAGTTGAATATCAGGAAAAACTCCCTAACTGTTAGAGCAGTATGACAATGGAATCAGTTACTTCAGGAGGAGGTGAGCGCTCCAATGCTGGGGGCATTCAAGAGAAAATTGGACAACCATCTGTCAGATCTGCTTGGATTTCCTGCATTGAGCAGAGGAGCTGGACTTGATAGTCTTATACGCCCCTTTCAATGTCATTCTATGATTTTGTGATTCCATGATATGATAGATAGACAGATGGATGGATAGAAATTACCATGATGAGGAGAGGAAGGAATGTTATTTTGTGGATGGCAACTCTGGCTTCTAATCACAATGAATGAGTTTATGAGACCTCTCCAATCTTAGCGCTTTGGGTGAAGCCTGTTGAAGTAGGACCAATCCAGTATTTAGTGCTTTTTCTTCTTCTGCTTCCCAAGATCTGGAATATTAGAAATATTTTGACAACCTGTGGAACCTGAGAAGCTATAGCATTGGGTGCTTGCTTTGAAAATGCTGTATGTTCTTTTTTGTCTTATGCTGTAGACTCCACATCCCTCATCCACATTGTCCTATTACAGTTTCTGTAACTTGCATCCCAATTCAACAGAACAGCTTTAAACTGCTTTTCATTAATCATAACTGCCTATCTCTTGTACTGATCCTTCTAAAATGTTGTAGCTTTCTTGCCTAGGGATGCACTGTTACTGTGAGGGGGTTGCCGCTGGTGCCCTGGGAAGGCTGTCTGTGGCCATAGCTCCTCAGTCCCTAGTAGACAAGGAGGAGGGATGACAGGTGACTGTGAGGGAGCTGGCTGATGAGGGCTACCTGCAAGGGGGAGAGGGTAAGGTGGAGGCCAGTGTAAAGGAGGAATACTGGGAGGACTTGAGGTCTTTCTTCAGGGAAATGGAATGTCAGAGACTTCAGAGGAGAAGGAGATGTGTGGAGAGGCCATTGAGGCTTGGGATCCCCAATTCTATTCCTTGATACACTCTGATACAGAGGAGCCCCAGTCTGAAGTCCTATGAGGAATCCCAGAGTCAGAGCTTGAGGAGCCTACTGCACCTGTGACATGACCTTGTTGCCTGCATCATCCAACTGGAGAAGCAGCACCCTCTCTGACCCAGCTGTGTTGTTGGTAATGAAAATGCCAGTGAGAGAAACAGAATAAGATCCACACGGAGCAGAGGAGTGAGCATCATTACCCTCTGCCCTGCTCTACTCGCCATCCTTTTCCCTAAGTTGCAATAAAGTCTGTTCTTGGTCATTTTCACAACTTAGAGCCCATGGAGACTTGGCCGCCATTCGCACCACCAGAGGTGGGTCCGTTGACACTCACGGTTACATATGCCATTTCCATACAAATTACCAAAAATGCAAAAAGTATCAACAACACAGAAATGAGGAAGATAGAGATGAATCTGCCTTCTATCTGAATAGTGTTCTTTCACAAAAAGCATTGTACTAATCTGAAATACGATACTTTCCTTAATTAAGACCACTTCATTTTGTGTGTCATTCTCAACAGTTTTCCACTGAAAAGTGAAAGACGAGTACGTCCTCTTTTTTTCTTTTTGGAAACCTGAATGATTGATCTTATAAAAAATCCAGGCACGTATTCTTATACACCTGCAAGCCTTCATACACCCTTGGAGGGACAACTCTCCCTGTAAATTTCACCCAGCTCTGCTAAGAAAATAAAACTATTAGAAGTTACTTTCAAAAATATCAAAATGAAGAACTGCATAATATGCAAAGCATGTAGTCTCCTCATAAGTGCCTACAATGCCTGAAAATCTAAGTTCTGACAAATTAGAACAAAGTTTTAGCTGATTTCCAATCACTCAATGAAAGGCACAGAAATTTTGATTTCTAATTACACTTAGATTTTGGACCCAAATCAATTCACTTGGGCTGTGTCAGCTCAAGCCAGATCAAATGTTGTGATCTATACCCTTAGTCTACTTAAGAGCTGTAGTATTTCTTATATAAGCCTGTGCAAAATTCATTTTGAAACCTTTCCGCTTTAAAAACAATGTGAATGACTGGGGAAAACGTATGGAAAAAAATCACAGCCAAAATGTCTGGTTAAGAAAAAGGAGTAAAATTTGGAAGAGAGCAACTCTGCAGGGCTGGTGACATGTATAAGAAACTATTGTTTCCTTGTTTGAACAAGTTGTTGTGAGAACCTAGACTTGTATGCATCCTCTGTCCTCTTTTTTTGAAATTTCATGAAGGAAATGAGAAGAGTCTGCTTCCAGTTTTTCAAAAAGCACAGCTTTGTGTGCCTGTTTGGGAAACTATGATTGGTTTGAACTCTAGCTGGTGAACAAATCAGGATCGGAACCCAAAGTTCTGGCATGTGTCAGTGCTGTTTGTATTCATTCATAAGTTGGCTCTGTCCTGTTTCTACATCAGTTTGTGACTTGGTGTTAGTCCAGACAAGCCTGCACCCTTTATCTTGTGCAGAGACTCTGTGTTGATACTGTTAGAAAGACTATCCTATTCATTCTCATTTTCTTCTGTTTTTAATTCAATAAAACATGACAGCATCTATTTTAATTTGTAGTTTCAATGTACTGAGCAGATTAGAACTTGGTTTTAATAGTTGTTTGCTTTTAGGCCACATTGGATTTCTCCTGGTCTTTTGCAGGGCAGCTTCTTCTAAGTATGTTACAGATGAGTAAACATAGCTAGATGTGGATAAGTAGGCTGTACTCTTTAAAAGTTTGTTTTTCTGATCTTTCTTATTACAGTGAAACGCTTGATATTCTGCACCTGTCCTATAAAACAGTATGATTGGCTAACTTTTGTGTCTAGTTTGGCACACTTGAGCAACTGTTACTATGGTCACCACACCTGTGTTTGTGCATGGGAGAGAATGATCATTCTGGTGGAGAAAGTGTACTAATAACATTTCAAGTACTTAATTTCTTATCTCCTTTTTTATTCTTCAACATCTAAGACAATGTATTTGTGAGAGCACAAACTTCGGCTGCAGAAATGTTACCAGGATGTATTGTCTAGTGCCTGTGACATCCCTGATGCTCAATCACGTCTCCCCTTCTGATCACTGTCTGGTTTTAAAGCCTTTGATGTGCATCTGCACACACATGAGTGTTTTTCTTTTTATTTGCTTGGTCAGAGGTTGAGTGCTCCTTGTGGTCTGCAGGAAGAGTACTCATCAAGCTTTGTTAAATTAAAAAGAAAAGAAACACTGCCCTAATAATTGGCAAGAATCTTTCCTGTCTCATTTTCCGCAAGCATCCTCTACAGTGCTAGGATGAGTATATGTTATGTATTGTGTTTTAAAGGGTCAGAAAAAAATAGTGGCCTGGTGATCCCTCTGCAGTTTGTCTCTCTCCCTCTTTCTTTCCACATCCATCAGTGGAGATGCAGCAAATTGCATTACAGGCCCACATGGGGACAGTCCAACAGTTCTGTGAAATTTCCTTTCCATTTGGAAAGACCCTCTGTGGTTTTCTGTTCTTCTATGTGCACATTCTCTCTTTCAGTGTTATCTGCTTGCTGCATTCAGTTGATCTTGGCCATCTTATTCTTGCTTTCCATTTCTGAATCTATTATAAATAAGCTCAGAGTCTAGCTTGGGAATGCGATTCTAAAGCATGCCACAAATGCGATTCTATTAATGTTTGTATAAGAAAAATGCAAGAAGAAAATCTCTTTGTGTGTCTAAATATATATATATACACATCCATATCTTAAAGGAATCTTGGCTATATTGTTGCTGTGTTGAATGATGCCCTAAGGTATAAAGCAATGATCTGGACTTCATCATTTGAAGAGAGAAAAAATGGAATTATTCTAAAGTGACATCCGTACCTTATTTGTTATAATTTCCCTCCCTTCTTGCCTTTTGCTGTCATAAATCTCCTTTTGATTATGGAACTTAGACATATGTTGTTTTAAGGACAGCAACAGGCTGTACTTTATGCCTGCCATGGGGATCTTAATCCCCATGGCAAATCCCCATGTGAATTCCCTTTCATAACTTTCATATTGTGTATGCTCAATGTGTCGCAAGAAGTTCAGTTGCAATTTTCTCTGCCCATAATATCAGCTGCCATTTACATGGAGCCAGTTTAAAGAGTGTTCCCAATGTTATATCACTTGATGAGTTTGCACATTAATAGCAATCACCTGATACTGCATCATCTCACTGCGGTAGGAGACTCATACCAGGGGCTGCTGATCACTACAGTTGGCCTACTGCTCTTTAGGTGGGTTGGTTTTATTTTCTATTGCTTGTTCACATGGCCAATTACTGTGGAGTGATCATCATTTCATTTCTTTCACTCTCTGAACTATATAAACAAAGTTTTAATCAGAGGCTGAAGGAAGTGGAAAGGAAAGAGCACTAATCCCTAGTAACTCGGGTTAAAAAGGTTTTAGATTGTCTCTGCTCACATTTGCAGAGAGTAACTATATGAATGATCCTTCTCCAATATGTCACCCTCCAGATGTTTTGAGCTACAAGTCTTGTCAGCTACTAGCAAATATGGCTAATGGTCAGGGATGATGAGAGTTGTAGTCCACTACATATTGATGGTATGGAGGTAGCTGATGTGAACAGTACAGTGATTATACACTTGGATTTACAGTGTATGATCCAAGGCCAATATGTGTACCCAAGAGTTTGAAAGACTACATGGAACAGCTGCCAACATGCAAGGGAGAATACACATTTCTGAAAGGCACAACAGTGAAAGAAACACTGAGAGCTTCAGCCTTGTTTTCTCTATTCTCTGTTAAAGTAGTGTTACATCAGAGGCAGGGAGCTTCCCTGAAACACAGCAAGGCTGTGCCACCAAATGGTTGAGGGAGTTCAGTGTGTTTTAAGAAGTGACAATAGAGCAGTAATGCATTAGGTAAAAGGTAAAGGTTCCCCTTGACAATTTGTCCAGTCGTGTCCGACTCTAGGCGGCGGTGCTCATCTCCGTTTCCAACCCATAGAGCTAGCGTTTGTCCGCAGACAATCCTCCGTGGTCACGTGGCCAGCGTGACTAGTCACGGAATGCCGTTTACCTTCCCACCGAGGTGGTACCTATTTATCTACTCGCATTTTTGCATGCTTTCGAACCGCTAGGTTGGTGGGAGCTGGGACAAGCGACGGGGGCTCACTCCGTCGCGTGGATTCGATCTTACGACTGCAGGTCTTCTGACCTTGCAGCACAGAGGCTTCAGTGGTTTAACCCGCAGCGCCACCATGTCCCTTAGTAATACATTAGCCATCTTCAAATATCTGACGGGTTGTCATATGGAGAATGGAACAAGCTTGTTTCTTCTGCTACTCTAGAGGGTAGGACGGAACCAATGGATTTCCATTACAAGACAGGAGATTCTGACTAAACATTTGGCATAATATTTAGACTATCTTGGAAGGTGACAGGCTTTCCCTTATTGGAGATTTTTAGACAGATATTGGATGGTTTAGCTGTGGATTTTTGTATTGCCAGGGTTGGACTAGATGACTCTCTGGGTGTCTTCCAACTTAATAATTCTACAGTTCTGTAGTTTCTGGAAGATACCCAGCGTGATGTAGCAGATAGAGTGATGAGCTAGATCTCAAGAGACCTGGGTTTGTATCCCTGCTCAGCCATGGAAATTCACAAGGGGAGTGGAACTAGTAAAACCATTCCTTAAACATCTCACTTTCCTTGGAAGCCCTATTGAGGTCGCTATAAGTCACTTCCGACTTGATGGCACATAACAAACACACACAGTTTCTGGAGTCTCAATATGTCTGCCAATACACTGATAATAACAAATCTGTAAGAAGCGGGAAATGGCTTGGCCCACCAACTGCATAAAATCTTGGATTCTGAAGCACAAAAAACTATAGGCAACACACACAACTGCCATAAGCTTCCAGGTCCTGTACTCTCCACCATTTGCAATATGTAGCGAGGGTAGACAAGAATTGTTTGTGCTCATATTGTGTTTATTTTGGAACATAATGTCTGCTTCAGAAGTTAACATATGTTCTGTGCTGTATGGCAGTTGCTATGGCAACTTAAAAAAAAAACCAGAACATTTTTTAGACAGAGCTTTCGTAATAAATGGCTGCCAGTAATAACATACATGGTAGGGTATGAAAGTAATTTTTAATTCTCTCTCCAAGAAACATTTATGTGGTGTTCAGCAACTTTTGTTTACCCTGGTGAGGAGATATACTTATAAAATAAAGGTATCAATTTAGACTTTGAAGTCTAGCCACATCATTGAGCAAACAATGAGAGGGCAACCTCATTGCACATCTGAGGGTGCTTTAAAGGCGTTTATATCATGCAGGTCTTATAGGAAGCCAGCCATCATGTTGTTTTTTAATTGTACTGGCTATTTGTATGTGTAGAGGAAACAGCTATGCCAAATTAATAGTATATAGGATGACAAGTAAAAATGTGGGAGATGCCACCCTAAAAAAAAACCTTTGATGTTCATTTTCAAGGTCACACATGCTTTCTCAACATGGCTTCAGCTGTTTTTGGGAAAACTCTTAGAACTCTAAAGGTTGACAGGCAGAGTGCTATAAGGGCCCAAGCAGTTTGGGGAAAAAAAGAAGATTAAAAAATGGTGTAAAAATAGGGCTTTAGACTCATTTTAACTATTTCACACAGCTGTTTCAAGGCTACATATTATGTAACTAAATGCCTATAATTTAATGCATGAAATATCCAATATAGGTTGTTTAGATTAGATCCAGCCATCTCTCTTAATCACAAGTCTGCCACAATCTATTTTTTATTTTATTTTTAAATGAATTATTTATTTTTTGAATGCACAGCCACCTGTGTTAAAATATTTGTGCACATTGTTAACCACTCTTAAAAATCACTGAATGATATATGTATGTCATTCCACTTAGACCTCAACCAACCAGATTTAAGCGTGGTTTGGAAGAAAAAAGTCACTTTTGTGAAAGATGAACATGGTTACTTGACTAAAGTGGTGGCAAAGAAAGCTCACACAAGTTCCTTAACTGAATAGACTCCTAAGTACAGCATATGTCATTCCAGGAACAAATGTTTCTTGTCCACTAGCATGCTCTGTGCTTTGAAGGAAAGAAAAAAAAGCCAAAGCCACAGCTAACAAGCAATAAATTTTATAAGCAGCTTATTAATAGATGCTACCTTGTTAAAGGAAAACTTCTCACTTGGCACGAAGGAGATAACTCAGATTCACAGAGAAACAAACACTCCTAGTACAAGGAAGAACTGATGGACAGAAGTGAAGCTGATACCTATTTAAGATATCCAATCATGGACCTGTTTATTTTGAAAGATATCCAAGCCTACCCATTTCTCTACTATGTGCAAGAAATATACTCTGTTATGGCTGCCACCTTAGCCACTTTGAACAGTTCATATTGTCCTAAAATAGCTCTGAATAGTTAATCCTGAAAGTGTGTAGGACTGTCATGATAGTTGGGATGATTGGCCTCTTTGCAGTGTAGGGGTCAAGCTAAAGGGATTGACCTTTGCAGTGTTGTAGAAAACTTGGTTCTTATTTTAAGTGAAAAGAAGTTCAACATTGTAGAAGACCTCTGTGCTCAGGACAGTGACAATTCAGAATGGCATACATCTCTCATAATTTGTAACCATTGGCTAATGGTTAGCCAATGGTTACAGATTGTGAGAGTTGTATGCTCTTCTTGTGCAGGTTATCCAGACTGTGACACTTGAGTCACAGTCGCTGAGCTCAGAGGTCTTCTACAATGTTGAACTTCTTTTCACCGAAAATAAGTACCAGATTTTCTACAACACTGCAAAGGTCAATCTGCAGCATCTGAAGGGCTCCAGGTTGAACTAAACAAAATAATATACTTAGCTCTGTGTGTGAGAGAAAAAACTTGATGGAGAGGCCTTGCTATTACAAGCAGATTTTATGACAGGGAGACTAGGCCTTATTAAGTGGAGCACATAAGTAATATTAGGAGTATGTTTGGAATGCTCATTGTTTTTATAGTTTTATAAGCCAAGCAAAAAGTTCTGCAATCACTTGGATATGAATATATCAGTGTTAAAACAGGATTGGGCAAGGAGGGAGGGCCAGCAATAAATACCTAAAGAACTAGTTGAAAAACAGCCTGGACAATTGCTTTGTGTTTGGGTGAGGAGTTGTTAACTGGTGAAACAAAGATTCAGCTTCCGGGATTTCCCCCTCCTTGGTGTCTCTTTGTGAAAGGTAGTGGGTACAAGAGGGTATCCTGTAGCGTAGACCATCTTGACTGCTGCACTTGATGTTGTCAACATTCAGGCTGCCTTTTGCTATGTAAAGTTTGGCATCGTTTTTCCTACTGGCAACATGGACATGATATAGTGCAGCAGTATCAGGCCTTTTCCTGGTATTTTTGAAGCACAATACACAGAAGCACAATATCCTACATTCATAAAATGGAAGTTTTTTTTAAAAGAATTGAATTGAATAGATTGTTATTGCCAGAAATCTGAATGCAGGATGTAAATATGTAGATCAGAGACGACCTTGTCTCTGTTAATTGGTGCCTGCTAAGGCCTGCTTAATGTGTCTGAGAGAATCCCTGTATATCCTTCAGAGAACCATATTTCATCATTCTTTATTGTTAAAATATAATACTTTTCTTAATGCCTTGCTTAATTTGCAGCTGCTGAGCAGCTTTTGTTCATCTTCAAAGGGCCACTGATGACCAGGAATGAAGGTCATGTCACTGAATAATAGTAAGGGAACTGTTAAGATATCCACCCTCTTTTTGACGATGTTGCAAATAATCTTTTAATTAATGGCCTAGAAGCAGTTGCTTCTACATTATTAGCTCTGTACCTTTATGGTTAGGGGTGTGAATCCCTTCACACCCTTAATCATAAAGGTACAGAGCTAATAATTTTCTTTCATTTTTAACTTCCAGGAAATTGAAATGTGGGTGATAGAATCATATACTTTTTTTAAAAGAATGTTATATCCTGCTGTTGGTATGCATTGTTACAGTATTTGTAGTGACTCTTTAATAGTCACTGTTCTAGTGACTACTATCCTAGGGGGTTTGAATTTCCCCTTTACCTTGTTTTGTTAACTGTGGTTGAGGTATGCATACAACAGGTTTAAACATGATTATTCATAGTTAAACAGTTCCCTCCTAACTATGGCTTACAAGTTGACATGATTAGTATAGTGGCAAATCCTGGTTTATAGATAATTGTAATTTACAGTGTTCTGTGTAACAGTAAACCATGGTTATTTTTAATGAGGAAATAATAACTATCTTCACACTTATCTGACTTGTAAACCATGATTTGGCAGGGACCAGCATTATTTCTGCACCACATGTATTTCATGGTAATTCCAGTGGTCCCCCATTTTTGTAAACAAATGCAAATACTGATTTTATAATTTCCAGGTGTAGGAGGACTAAGAGCCTCTACGGGGATTTATTTCTTCATGTTTTGACTGGGAGACATACTTCAGAACTGCAGTCTTAAGAAAGTAATATGGTGTAAAGAGACCAAGTCATGTTTTTCAATATGGGCTTTGATTAAAAAATCTTGGTGTAGCATTCTCCTTGTTCTGTATTATTGAAAGGAACTATTCTAAGTCCATTAGGGAGCCTATGTGAGAAACTTTCAGACTCTTCTTTAAATGCTAGATATTGTTGAAGATCCTTTCCTGCTTTTCTTATAATTGTGGCTGATGTGGTATGTAGTTCCAAATGAAGAATACATAGAATAATAGTTCTTTAAAAGGAATACCTGTGTTTAGAACCCAAATTGACCAAGGTCAGTGTTCTAAACTAATAGATCTATTGAGAGGGAGATATGAAGTGGGAGTATTCATCTTATACCCATGTGATGAGGTAAGTTTATGAGAACTAATAGATCTATTGAGAGGGAGATATGAAGTGGGAGTATTCATCTTATACCCATGTGATGAGGTAAGTTTATGAGAATAAGCAGATGGGCATAACATGTTTTTGGCATCCATTGTTACGCCTGCAACACCTCCAGGTGGCACTATAAAAACAATAATTCTGTGGCCTTGTTCCCATTTTTATTTTTGTTCCACTCAGACTACTTTGTCACCTATCTTTATATTCCTTTAGAGCCATCTGCTGTTTTTATTTGTTGCTAGCCTTGGTGGATTCAGATAGCACTGACAAGGTCATGGTCACTGGCAGTACAGAGGTAAAGGTAAACCCTGCATTTTTGGTTCTGTATTGGACAATGACAAAACTGTGATTAAAGCCAGAAACATTGCCAGCCTCAGTGGATGCAGATTTAAAGAATACTCAGCTGTTCACAGGTGCAGCAGTCCATTAGCAGAATGATACTGTGTTAGTGGGAGAGCTGCTGTGTTGCATTGTTCTTAAGGTGCTGGTGGTGTATGCAGATGGCTTGTTTTGTATGCTGTTCTGCTTCTGGGTTTTATTTTGCTTTGTTCTATTTTTACACCATAGTGATAAAATAAAGCCCAAGCTTACAACTGTATTAAAGTGCATCCACAATGAGGAGTATTTGAGTTTCACAACAGAAGCATTTAAATTCTGTAGTGTCTGCACACTGCTCACTTCAATCCTCAACCAAATGCATCTGTACATGATGAGGAATAATATGCCAAGCACGAACATTGTTATCTGTTCAGGATTTAGATGAAAAACAATTCCCAGTATTAGCATGACTTGTGAAACATATTCAATAGGAAAGGCTTCCCCTATTTAATGTGCACTTCTTGAAGAGAAAATAGGAACACAATTGCAAAGAAATATCTTAGATTTGTGTAACAGGTGTTTCATGCTTGTGAAATGTGTATTTGTTGGTGAATGGCATTCTGTGGTGCACAAGCCACTGAGGTTAACCTCAAAGGACACAGGCACAGTTACAACGCAGTGGAGTATGTCTTATCTAGGGAGAATTGGAAGTGGTAGATCATGGGAATCTCTTTGGACGTCTTTGGACGACTTAGTGTTGATACAACATGAATTTTACATGTAGGAATTTATGGTAAAGTCTGGTTTGCATGTAACAATTATTTTCACACATTTTAAAACAAGTATCTCTCTCCCAACCTTCTACATAGGTGAGTAACAATTTAGACAAGCTTCGACACATCACGGTGCTTTCCCAGGAGAACACCCAAAAACGGCCTCACCTGAATTTGTCCCGTCATGAGGAGCTGAAGTGATTTTAATAGAGTTTCTCTCCGTTGCATCTTAGCCAAGAGGTCTGAAAACATGTCTGTGGGTGTTGAACCTCTGGAAAATGCCATAGGAGAATTGTCAGGGAGACAGAAGCAGCTTCAGTCTCACATCTGTAATAGAAATCATATTGAAAGGAAGCCAATAGTCAGTGACATACAGGAATATCTTGATGAAGCAGTACAGTCAAGCATTACCTTATAGCAAATATCTATTGCTGGAGAGTCATGTCCTTCCAATTCACCAGAGCTAGATTTTTAATTTAAAAAAAATTAGGTACTTTAGGAAGTTGTTTTCAAATTTGTCTAGTTGCTATTGAACTGTAACATAACAAATTATATTCTGGCATCTACAGACACTGCAAAATAAGTCCCTATTTCTGTACAGTGTCCTCTTCTCAAATTCATAGCAGATGACCCCCCTGGATTTTTGCAACCTATCCCACACTTCCTCCTTAACTGCAGTTTTAAGAAACCATTGCATATTTGGTCTGTTCATGTCATTAGCAGATTGCTTCTTTGTTTCTATGTAAATATATTACATAGCCTTTTCTCCTGTTTGTTTGATACAAAGAAACCCAGTCCTTTCAGCATAATGGTTCAGATTAATTGAAATGACACAAGCCATTTTATCCTCACACCATAGACTTTAATAGTAACATGTTTCCATTGTAATGTGTGCATTTAATTAGTTTTATATAGATTCCATAGTACTATTTATTGTTTCAAAAGAAGATCACGGATCTCTAAAAGTTACTGAACTGTAAAGAGAGACAATGTTTGCAGGATCTGACTTCCAGGCTGAGATCAGCAGGTAACAGGTACCCCTTAGCTTGTTTACCCTTAGATTTTCCACTTATTCCACACAAACATACTTATGGGGAAATGGTCTGAAGGAGAATCTCTGGGTTCTTTGGGGTTGACTGTGTTCTATTGTAGCAGAATTTGATACTGTTCTTCTTTGAGTAGAATCTGTGGGCAATATGAAATGTCGGTGTGGTGGAAGAAGTAGGCACTTGGGGAAGGCTGTAGGAATGCTGCCTGCACCCATTGTAGCAGCTTCTGCTGAGGAGTGGGAGAGGAAGAGGAAAAAGCCTACAACTGCTATTGTAAGCCTCCCGAACAAAACCAGTCACCTGGCGGCCTTGTTCAACACTTGACACTATGGAAGAGCAGCAAGCAGCAGTACTTGGTGTGTATGTCTCTGCCAAGGAGGTGGAAGAGAAGCCTCTGGTTCAAGGTGGGACAGATATGAATGAACCTCAGACATGTTCCAGTGACATCTTTGTGCAACCCAGTCAGGGCAGCAGGGCAAAAAAGATGGCGAAGTCACTTTCCCCCCTAAGAACTGATGTGCCAGAGGAAGACAAGAATGGCATCAGTACTCAGACTGACACAGACTGTTTGGGCAGCAGCAATGCTTTTATGGTTGGGAAAGAGATTTGTGAAGAGCACCAGATGTTGCCTTCCATATCCATACGATATAGCTCTGTCATATTCAAGGAAGGGTTTACCCCCATTCCCTATTCCCAACAAATCTATCCTGTGCAAAGCTGCATTGTGGTTGGTGGGAATTCCCCCTCAAGTATGTATACATCTACTTGAAAGAGTGCTGGAGCAGCAAAGAGCACTCCATGATTTGGCACTGTAGACTTCCATTGGTGCGGCTGCTTCTCTGGGTAGAGAAGAGTGGGACATTATGGGTCAAATGGTCATTGTTGTTGGAAGCTTTGAGAGTGCAATGCAGGTCCTTAGCAGGGAGACAGCCATCCATCCTTAAATAGGTAATCCCATGGTTGGCATCATGGAGAGCATAATGAGGGGACAGTCTAGGTAGATGAGGGATTCTGTAGAGAACAGCATTTTTTCCTGTTTGAGGTGGCGGCCATTACCAGTAAGCTAAAGGACCTGCTTCAGTACAGGTTGCCTCCTTGTGAAAGAAGGAGGAGTACTTTCTAGCAACCCACACTAAACAGCAGACAATGGATATTAAGCTGCAACAAGGTGAGGGCAGCCAACTTTCCATTACATGAACAGCAGCTAGTTAAGGTCCGGCTAGCACTGAGGGGTCAGATAGAGCAGGAGGAAACTTGCAATGTTCATAAGACCCCAAACAGTAGTACCAGCAGTTGTATTATAGAGTTCAGGTCCCTCACCCCGGCAGCAACAGAGCAGGCTTTCTAGGCCACTGTCTTGACAAGCATGGCAGGGGCCTGTCCTGCAGAGACACCACCCAAGAGGACATGGTAGAGGCCATGTTATAGATGTATATGCAGGAACCCTGCAAGCCAAAAGAGACTGATCCCTTGTTTTACTGGGTTGAGAAGGAGTATATTTGGGGCGGTCTGGCCAAAGAAACAGCAAGATTGCTTTGTTTCCCACCACCTAGTGTGCCGAGTGTGAGAGTATTCTCTTAGGCAGGGGACACTGTCAGTTCACACCACTCATGCCTGGGACTTGGATCAGTAGAAAAATGGACTTTCCTTAAGGTCAACCTACCATTGCAGGGCTTCCCTGAAGTCTCCTTTAAGTAAGAGAGAAGGGCACACTCTGCTCACAGTACTAGGTATCCCATGCTTCAGTCTGCTGCCCTCTCCTACCTCTTTCATTCCTCCAACTGCTACTTCAAGATTGTGCTCACTCACTCTACTCATGCTGTTGGCACAGTTTCCATCATCCACAGGCTATTGGCTGTTGCAGTCTGCCTCCAAGTGCTGCCCAAGGTATTTGCCCACTCCCCAATGCGACCTGTCCTCTGCTTGCCCAGGGCTGTTGGCATTTCCTGCTGGCATTCCCACTGTTCAGGGTTCAGTCAGAATGCCCATTACAGTCATTTCCTAATACCTAGGCACTGCTGGCTGTTGGTGTGCCTTCTTTTTGGTTGGCACAATCACTGCAAAGGGCTGTATCTCCAAATTCTAAATCTGAATTCTAAATCCAAATGTTTGGTGCTTGTGCACATTCCTAATGTGTACTGCACGTTTCAGGGTAGGTTCCCTGGTAGCTGTCCAGGGTGCTATCCACTCTCTTCTGCTTGGCCTCATGTTGCTTTACGCTGTATTGCTTGTGTTACCAGACCTAGACCTCATTTCACCTTTCCTTGCTTTTCCCTCTGCTTCCTCTGTGACCTAAAGTCTTCATCCTGCTTGCCTCACCTGACTCTGCTTTTTCAGGATCCAGAACTTTGGGTGTGAACTTTCTGTTTGGTTCATAACTTTCAGGTTGTTGTAGTATTTGCTTAGAATGATGAAATGAAATAAAATGAACTGAAATGGAAAAGGCAGTTGGAGGTAGTTTCCCAGACGAGGCAGTAGAGTCAGCCTTGCTTCCCATCTCCTGAAATGAGTGACTACTGCTAGATGACAGGTGAGGAAAAAGAAAAGTAGTGAGTTTGATTTCTCAGCAGGAACCAGTAAAGTGAGCTTCCTCTCTCTCTCTCTCATAGTTACAGGCAGATGGAGTGGCATTGCTTATGCTTTATGTATTAAGGATCCTGCACAAGCTTTATAGTCTTCAGTGATTGTTACACAGGCCTGATTCTGGCAGATCATAGGGATAATTGGAGAGTTTGGACCAGCCAGAAACCCAGTGAGATTCTGTTTTATTTGGTTTATTATATAAGTAGTTGACATGGATGCATCACGATATAGTACAGTGAAAGGAAACATGCAAACCTCTGCATACTGGTTACCATCCCTTAGTCCAGCTGGATGCAATTCTTGAGGCAAACTACTACACAGATGGTCATCTCTCTCTCCTACAACATAGACACTCCCATGAGATGAATAACCAAAGAGTCTTTGTAGCCTAGACTCATTACAGAGAAATTGGCAGGAAGAAAGAAGCTGTTGTGTGTTGAGTGGCACAAACTCCTCTGACCAGGTCAACATGTTGTTGCCTTGATAAAATAATCTACTCTTAGAAGAATGGGTTTGTAAATACATGATGAACATTCAAGTGTTTTTTTGAGTTCACGGCTCCCCTTAAGATGATGACATGCCATTCATGAAATAGTATATAAATATATATATGTACAGCAAATTTCCAGCTTCATCCAGGAGCAAAGGATGGGAGAAGGAAAAACCCAGAGCTATATCGATTAGCTTTTAGAAAGAGAGAGATTAAAATATTATTCAACAACAAAAAGAACTGATAGGATTCATTTCAGACAGATTGCTTTCTATGGATAAAAAAGGTTGGGGAAAATGTTCTCAAATTAAGATGATACAATGCAACATGTCCTTTTCCACTTTTTCTTTTGTGGGAGGCACTGCAGAAACAGATCTGTTTGCGATGCCATTTTCTTCTCCTTTCCAGCCCAGTCCAGACTTGCTTGTACTGTCAGTCAATCCCCTCTAGATGGTGGTGGGAGCATTCGTTTTGGAGCGACTCAGAGGTTTACGTTCCACCCAGAATTTTTGGGTGACAATGTGTTGGCGTATATAGTGGGTGGTGTTTGAATCTGTATAGATTTAAACACATAAATTAGAGCACCCTATACACGTTAAGGAGGAAATGCATACCATCCTTTTTGAAGCCATCATTTGTGCACTTACTGTTTACCTACTTGCAAGCTCAAAATAAGAGAAGCAAGTGTTCTGTGTAACAGGAAACCTGCCTAGCTTACAACATTTATGAACTCTGTGATCCTGTGGATGCAGGTATCATTGAATTTAGTGAAGCTTACTGTTTGGTAAGTATGGGTAGGGTTGCAGCATTAGATTCTAATGCATGTGGGTGTCCTTGCCAAGAAACTGAAGTATTATGGTTAGATTTTCTGCATATGAAAATTCCAGTCCCACTTTCTTCAGCAGCTGTCAATTGGCACAATGGAGTCTTTTAAAAAGGCCAACCCTTGTGTGGGAATGGACGCCCAGGCTGATAAAACAATATATCTTAGAACTAATGAAGCAAACAATTTCATAATTTTCCTTCTGCTGCAAGTATTTTTTTTTCTCCTTTTACAGTCTGATTCTTACAGCAAATTTCCCCGCAGAACACAAATTCTAGATGTATCTACAGTATTATACCTAAAATATTCGGAACATTCTTTTACCATCATTGCATATCTTGGCAAATACTTTTATATTTTTCTTGCACATAAAAATTATTTTTACATCAATCCAGCAAGTCTCCTTGTACATGACAACCATCCCCTTTATGAAACTATCCAGTTCATCTTTAATCTTCTTTTATTGTCTCCCCAGCCACCATTTTGCCAATAATTTTCGCTGGCCTGGAATGCTTTGCCACTTGTTCCGGATTTCTCTGATCGTTCTGTAATGCTTTGTAGGCTTCTACAGCATTCTTAGGACCTTTGGGGTGTCTCCCTAGGCTTTGCAGTTTTCTATGTCACCTTCAATCTTATTTGTTTTTGGAATTCTCCATAACGGCAATGTCAGAGGTGTTCCTGCTATCCACTGTTAGCAAGGACTAAGCTTTTCCTAGTGTGCCAATCCTGGCTCCTAATAGCACTGGCATAATTTAAACAGTTTTACCTACTTACTTTTGAGTAGACTGTGAAGTGTAAAATGTTTCACTATTATTTCTACAACCAAGTAGTTGGAGGGGTGCTCTATGGACATGTGAAAGGATGACTTTGGAATGCTCTTGGAACTTGTCCATCTTTGAAATAATCTGATCTTCTTTTCATCAGAGGAGAGACTGTCAGAAACAAGCTTTTTCTACTGTTGTCTGAAATGTTGCTTAGCACTGTCTGCCTTTTCAGATGTCCTTGAGTTGCAGCTGCATGCTGAGGAATATATTGGTTCTCTGAAGTCTCTTTCTTGGCACTAGTTGTTCTTTACATGACAAAGCTTTGGCACTTTTTAGAATCATTCACTGCTAGGACATGACCCCTTGGACCAGTGGTTCCCAACCTTGGGTGACCCAGGTACTTTTGAACTGCAATTCCCAGAAGCTTTCACCACCAACTGTGCTGGCTGAGGTTTCTGGGAGTTGCAGTCCAAGAATACCTATGTTACCCAATGTTGGGAACCACTACCCTAGACTATCCCCAGAATTGTTCTGCTAACTTTTAAGAAAAGTGATCCTCTAGGGAGAGTAAAAAAGATTCTGCACCTGTTTTAGTAAATCATGAAGCCCAAGTCCCCTCTTAAGCCTGAGCATTTTTAGATGAAAGACTTGCCAGACTGCTCTCTACTCCTCCCTGCCAAATGTGGTCTTAGAAAACTTTTCCTAGCTTGACGGGAAAGCTCACTCCTTCTTGATATATGCATGTCTTGATGCCAGCTGAGAAGCAAATGCTGTTATTGTTCGTCTTTTTTGAAGCGCAATAGACATTGAGGTAGGTTGAAGAACAGTGTATATAAGTTTCAAAGAACATAATGAGGACTGCCGCAGTGCATGGGAGAGTTAGAGATAGTGTTAGATTTGGACTGTGCTGATTTGGTTTCATTTCATCATATAGCTGTAAAGCTTATGGAGTGGCCTTGGGCTGGTCACAAAATCTCAGTTTAATCTGTGGCACATAGTTTTAGAAGGAAATGGATTAGCATCGTGTGTACCACTAAGAAATCCTTGAAGAAAGAGAACAAGATGACAAATATAATCAAAGAGAAATGTTATTAAAGACCAGCACTGCTTTCTGTGTCATCCCCAGACACAACCAAGCCAAGCATCATACAAAGTGAGAGCAAGGTGTCAATGACTCCCGCATATGCTCTCCGTTCTGGTAGAGCCTGGCCATGTTGATGACAGCACACATTGCCTCTGTCCTAGCTTTGTACTGTATGATGAAGTCCCCTTGAGGCCCCCTTTTTCAACCATGGAGAACCTGGTGTGCATGTTTTAAGTTTCAGAGGTCCTGTCTCTTCGCTCTTTGCTAGCTGTGAGAGTGCTTTCTTAGGATCTCATTTTTATAGTTTCCTTTCTGGTCTTCCTCTTCTTGCAGTGCAAGGCTTTCTTGAGGGAGTTGCATTGGAATCTGTGCATATGTTGATAGATACTATATCTGCCATATGTACTTTTCAATGCATTTTTCTTAATGTATGTATGTTTGTACACATTTTTCTACTCATTAAAAATTTCAGTGTGTACAACATTATTTTCTGTTTGTATGCATCTTCTCTCCATTACAGGAACCCCTTTGTCCAGGGGTTTACAAATATGTTGTGAGTTATTACAGCATGCATCAAAGTAGGGGTGTCTTTAGTAAGTACATGGCATGGAAGCAAGATTATTAAAGACTTGAAGTTTCTTTTTAGAATGTCAGCCAATCATGCCTTGCTTTTTCTATGCCACCTAAACATGCTTAATTTTGCAGAATGCTTTCTTAATCATCATGATCTCAAATCAGGGCAATTGCCAAAAGTAAACACTTGCCTTTGTAAATGTCTTTCCAGGCTGTACAGAATATTTTAAAGTGAATGGTGTATTTTCTTTTTTCTAGCAGTCCAGAATGTTGCACAACTGTATTTATGGTCAGTTACTGTATGGAGCAGTATGTGGCTTGAGATACTCAGCAGTGCCTGAAGTATATCTTAAGTTAAAATTAATGCAGAATTTAAGCATTCTACTGTGTGTTGAGTGTGCCTATTATTTCCTGCACCCTTGAGAATTAAAGAGCAAGTGCTCCTTGCCACAGCAATCTACAATTAAATTTATTCATTTGCTGTCATGTGTGAATTCATTGTGGCACTCCAGTGATTCCATTCCTGTCTTTACTTAAGTTTTCTCTGCTAACTGCTGATCATCTGATTGTAGTTCAGGATGTTTCAATGTACAGATTAGCATTCTTTTCGACAGACCACTCTGTGGTATAGAATCTTTTAGGTGAAGGATGGGCCATGTGCAGTCATCCAGAGGCTATTGGACTGTAACTCTGATCAGCCTTAGCCAATGGCTAGAATGTGGGGAGCTGCAGTTTCACAACATATGGAGGGCTTCACTTTACTGATTCCTGTTTTAATGTGTGGAATACCAATTCTACTCCATTAAATATATGTGAGTTCTATAGGACTTTTACAAGTATCTCTGTGTGTGCATGTGGTTTCCCTAAGTAGCTTTGCTCGTCTAGTAAATGAAGCACCAGGCAGCATATGAGTTTTAAAGGGTACTTTCACATGGTCAAAACTAGACCAGGACAAAGTCTACATGGTCACCTCCAGGCTATTTTGTAAATTAAAATGAGAGAAGAGAACAGTATGGAATCTGTGAAATGGCGTAGTTACATAGTACACTTCACTGTTGAAGTATAGGAGAGTACCCATTGCAGTACACTTTGTCCGGGGAGAGCATACTTTGTACTCAGAGCTTTTCTTGCCTCTTGTAAAGCTTTTAATAACGAAACAGAAGTCCTCTTGTTTATTTAGTGTTAAAATTTGAGCTTTCTTTTATGAGATGATGAAATTATTATGGATTTACAGAGAAGAAATGGAAGCAAACCCTATTGGAATGTTTTTCCTCCATTTTAAAAATATGGATAATAATCACTAGCGCAGCATAACTGAAAAGGAAAGAAGCATCTAAAGTTGAAACTTACTAAAACAGTGGTTGGTTCTGAAGATATTTGGCAGAACTTGTCAAGAAAGCAGCTGATGAAAGCATTCCTGTCCTGATGGGCTGGTGAAACATCTGAAGCATGAGTTAGGAAATGTCAAAATGTAGGGTCATAACACGCTTGGATGTTATCATTGTAGTAGCTTCACTGAATGGGCAACTGAACTGATAGCATTTTTTCTTCTTCATTCCTACAACTGTTGCTACCCTTGGCTTGTCAGCTAATCCAACCCTAGCCATTGTTGACTGTGGAAAAGTGGGTCCAATATGGCACAGTGATCAGAATGCAGAATTAGGATTCAGGAGACAAGGCTTCAAATCCCCACTTGGCCATGATACTCACTTGGTGACCTTGGCCAATCACACACTCTCAGCCTCACAAGGTTGTTGGGAGCAGAAAGTGAGGAGAAGAATAATGTATGATGCCTTGACTTTGCTGGAGGAAATGTGGGATATAATTGTAGTTAATAGAAATGACAACAATAACTACAACAGCAAGAGTGGGAAAGTAGGGGCAAGATGGAAAAACAGTAGAAAGATAGGGAATTTAAGTCTCATGTTTCAAATGTAATATACATCACCACCAACAAAACAATGATAAAATAGTAGGGATGTCTGTGTGGTGAATTGTTAGGACTCATTGTATATGATTATTTAAGAATTCAAGTCACAGTGACCACCCATCCCTTCTGGTGAACATGCCCTGCTCTGATTTCATGTTGCATATCTGAGCATTTAGAACTTCAGAGGGCTTTTCAGACAAATCTCCTTGTTCTTTCAATAAATGCTTGATGTTCAAGTAGCAATTCTCCTCATGGCTGTGATCCAAGTGTTGGTGTGAAAGGGGATTATGTGTTTACATCTATGCTGCATTTGGAAATTTGACCATCACATAATTAATGGCACATAAGTCCTTTTTCATACTGATCCGGTAGGCTTTCCCTGGAAAGCATGGTCTCTGGGTGCCTTAATAGAATGTGGCTTGTGAGCAGAACTCCTATGGGTAAGAATATCCACTCTCACCCAGAACATGAGCTGAAGTCTACATTTGTTCCACCTTTTCCCTTAGTGGTAAGACTGGTGGTGTCAGTGTATGTCTGGCACTGTGCTTCTGAAATAGTCATGACCTCAGAAGTTCAACATAAACCAGAAGGGGACTTGGCTTGCTCGTAATTAACTTTGGAAAGAATGGCCTTCATTGCGATTATGACAAGAGTGTCTAGTTCATGTCTGCTGACACCCAACCAGGTTTAGAATACGTGCAATGAAAATTCTTGTGTAACAGGATTGGTGGGTTGTCTCCCCTTCCCAACACATGTGATATGACAGGATCTAAAGAAACATCTTGAGAAAGTGAGACCAATGGTGGATGAAGTCTAGTGTGATGAAATATACATCACCAATCAAATGTTTCTAAAAGAACATCATATTTAATGATTAAACAAATGTGTTAAATATCTATTTATGATAACATGCCTCAAGGTACTAGTTAAGGAGAAACTGCTTTTTTCACCATCATATCTTTCATCAGAAGCAGGTGCATTTATTGGATGGCAAGTCTCATCACTGGCTACGCTTGCATCTGAAGGGTGGCATTTCTCTCTCATATGATATAAGCCTTGCAGATATATACCTCTCTGTGTGGTGTGAACAGTATGCAGACATACTGTACATTGTTAGTGGGGTGTATACTTTGTTCCAGGTGTATTGGGAATCAACAGTCATTGACTTCAACAAGACCCAGTTCATGGTACATCTAGTGGTTTTCTTTAGAAGCTTAATTATTAGGCATCCTTCAGTCTCGAAAGACTATGGTAATATAATAATAATAATAATTGAAATCCATGAGACTTTAGTGATGGATGGCTAAAGTCCCATTGATTTCAATTAATCAACTCAAAGTATAACTGAGGCTAGATGCATCCCATTATTTTCTGCTTTGGCAAAGATGCGTGTTTGTGTGTGTATGTGTATATGTGTGTGTTGAGGGGATTATTTTAGAAAGGAGAATGAACTTCAATAACCAAGCCAACAAGTTTTATTTCAGGTCTGATCCCTTTCCACTACTTTCATATATTCTCAGCCTCAGTTTCATATTTTTGAGCTAGCTAGAAATGCTGAACTACATCCATGGAACATTAACTTAACTCTCATTCTGGGACAATCTTTTGATAGCTTATGTAGGAAATGAAATATTTTAGAGTTTCTCACACAGTTTTCCTGTTCTTCATATCTTCTTGCTCTATCTTTTGGATACAGCGAGAGAATAAAGCATCCTTAGGGAAGAAGTATTGGCTACAACAATTTTGGCTGCAACTGGATTGTTGCATAACATTACCTTTATAGTAATTTGAACTCTTATGATAAGGGGGCACCAACAATTTAGCAGCTAATGTATGGGGAGGAAGTAATCAATTGATGAATTCATTAAATGCAGATTGACTATGTAGATTCTAATCAAATTTTGATTGGGGTTGATTCTTGTGAAAGTACTTCACATTTGATGGTAATGTAAACAACATACATCTGTGCATTCATGCAGTTGTTGAATATTCTTCTGCTAGGTTCACGTGGGCTTGACTACGATTCAGCTGCAGAAGTGTGCAGATAACAACCAATGTGTCATAAATGTTTAGTATTGCAATGAGCTCTATTCCAGTTCTGGGGAAAAATTAAATTTAACTGCTTTGACTTTACTTAATGTGTTTTGTGTGTTTAAATTTGTGGCATTCAGTGTGAGAGATTTAAGCACATACCTTTCTTAATTTTGATGCACATTTGTTATTATATATCATCAAGTTGCTTCTGATTTATGGCTACACTATGAACTTGGGCCCTCAGAAGTTTGTTTGTTTGTTTGTTTGTTTGTTTGCTTGTTTAACTTATATGCCGCCCACACTACCCAACGGTCTCTGGGCTGCTTGCAACAATTCAAATGCAATAAAAAGATAAAAAGATAAAACAATTAAAATACAATTAAAAATGCAGTACTCTAAAAATTGCCATCAGGACCCACAGTTGATATTATTTCAATTAAAAATCTTCTGGAACATTACCTTTGTAAGTTCTGTTATAAGCAGACTTGCCCAGGTCCACTTATAACAGAACGGAAGGCTGTGGCTTCCTTTATTGAGTAAATTCAACTCATGTTTGGTTTTCTTTTCCTAACACCTTCAACCTTTCCCAATATTGTTGTGTTTGCCAATGAGTCTTCTCATGATATGTCTAAAGCGTGACAGTTTCCATTCAGTAATTTTTGCTTCTAGAGGGGCTTCAGGTTTTATTTGTTCTAACAACCACTGCTTTGTCTAGAGATCTATGGTATGTGAACATAGATACAGTGATGCTTCGACTTACGAACATCCCGACTTACGACCAATTCGAGTTACGACCAGCTCCAACCGCAAAATTTTGCTTCGACTTGCGACCGGAGCTTCGAGTTACGATCGGAAAAAAGGCAGGGAAAAAGGTGGGGAATCCAAACTGCTAACCATTGGTGGTGAAGAGGCTGCTTCTTTGTAGCTCTTTTGCCCGAGCGGTTAGAGAGTGTGCTTTTGGAGGAGGCTTAGGACTGACTGGTAAGGTGCTGCTTTCTGCTTTTTAAAAACTGGCTGTTCTGGGTGGGTTTTGCAGTGTGGTTTTGGGCTGGGGGGGTTATGTTTCTGTGCTGTGATGGGTCTTGCAGGGTTTGTTTGCTTTTTGGTGTTTTTTTTTCGCGTTTCCGATGGGTCTTGCAGAGATTGTTTGCTTTTTGGGGTTCCCCCCCCCATTTCCGATGGGTCTTGCAGGGTTTGTTTGCTTTTTGGGTCCCCCCCCATTTCCGATGGGTCTTGCAGGATTTGTTTGCTTTTTGGGTTTTTTTCCCCATTTTCGATGGGTCTTGCAGGGTTTGTTTGCTTTTTGGGTCCCCCCCCCCATTTTCGATGGGTCTTGCAGGGTTTGTTTGCTTTTTGGGGGGTTTTTTTTGCATTTCCGATGGGTCTTGCAGGGTTTGTTTGCTTTTTTGGGGTTTTATTTTTGCATTTCCGATGGGTCTTGCAGGGTTTGTTTGCTTTTTGGGGTTTTTTTTCCCCTTCGGCCAGAACGGATTAATCGCGTTTCCGATGGGTCTTGCAGTGTTTGTTTGTTTTGTGTTTTTTTGGTGATTCCCCCCCCCCCCCCCGGCCAGAACGGATTAATCGCGTTTCAATGCATTCCCATGGGAAATGGTGCTTCAATTTACGACCATTTCAAGTTACGACCATCTTCTGGAACGGATTAAGTTCATAAGTCGAGGCACCACTGTATGTGTAAAGCTTTAAAAAAAAAAAACTTGAAACTCATGTTGGAGCTGTTTGTATCTCCAAATCCAGACAGTTCTTTCTGTGCTGCAAAGAGACGTGAGCTCAGAGCTTGAAAATGCTGACTGGGGAATTCTGGAAAACACAGTAAAAATATATATTTTTCCCCAGCGCTCTGACTGATGGAACATGTATGTCTGTCAAATCCACTCCTGCACTTGGTTGCTATTCCTCCATGTTTGGGACAGCAACACAGATCTGGAATCTTAGCCTGAGGACAAACAGCTCTAGGTAGGGAGTTGCAAAGGGAAGATTACGAAGGTGGAAGGGCAAAGTACCCTTGTTTCTATGTGGTTGTTTATCTTTTGCAGACTAACACTTTTCAAAGTTTGTACTTGCAGGTTTTGGAAACAACTTGGCTCTGTGAGAAATTGTAGCTCTACTTTGGTCTTGAAAGTTCCTCCTGCAGTACTGATCCTACTCATTTTGTTTTTTGAGGATTGAGCAGTTATTGATTTAAACATTATGCCTTCCTGCACTGACACTTATATAAATGTATGCACCAAAGCAGTGAAACTCAAAACTGTGATGAAACTAGCTTGGCACTCTGATCTGCTGCAACCCTGAAATAGGAGACAGACTGCGCAAAGATTTTGGACTGAATTTTGCCAGGGAATTAATTTGTGTGGAAACTGTGCAAAATGTAATAGCTTTAACCTCAAACCTGACAGAACTTGGCAAGGTTGTTAAAAAGTCACTTAAAAATCAAGGTAAACAATGCAACTAAGTTTCTTGTGCCTGCTTTGTCCATTGTGTTAGTTGTTAATCTTAAGGCCTTTTGATAACCTAAAACTATAAGCCCATAAACAGAATCTTGTCATCTCAATATTCTACTGGGTAGCTGTTTGAGTTCTGAAATGTATGCAGGAGTTTGCCTTTACACTGATGAACTTTTCTGTTTTTCTTCGCTTCTGATATGCAACATTCACTAAGATATTCATCTGGGTCCTTAGGATATATATGAACTGCTGGATAGCTCAGTTGTTTAGGCATCTGGCTGCAAAGCCAGAGGTTGTGAGTTTGATTCCCCACTGTGTTTCCCTAACAGGGACTGGATGATCCATAGGATCCCTTCTAGCTCTGCAGTTCTAAGATGATGATGATGACGACGACGAAGAAACAACAGCAACAGGACTTCTTTTGCTGCTGTTGTATGATGTTCTGAAGATGTCAAAGCACAAGGTGGCATGCTTTACAGCTGCCAATCTTCTGTTTGAAGGGCCATCAGGGAATGTGCCACTATTTGAAGATGTCCACTGTTTGAGAGTCAAGCTAGCCAAATCTACTTTTAAGATAAAGATCCATGAGAAGGGAGAGCAGGAGCCTTGATACTGCCCATTAACAATTAGCCCCTGGAAAAGTAGACAAGTACACACAGGTCACCTGGTCACAGTCTTTCCCAGTGTGGGAAGATATATTCTATTTTGACTAAAATATTGATAATGATTTCTGCATCTGCATCTGTATAAATAAAATAATCCCTGCTAATTTTAGTCACATATCTGCCCTCCCCCTTTTTTTTTCTGGCCCTACATTTTCTCTTTTTCAACAATGTATAACTGGCCAACCCAATAGTGGTTCTGTAAGTCCTCTTGCTTTGTTAGCGCAGGGCTTGCAAAGGAAAGCTGTGAAGCTACACCAGTCACTAGTTTCATTCCAAACCTAGATTCTGCAGCTCAGAAAGTAGTCTGGTTCTGTTGGGGCCAATTCAAAGGCAGGTATGTGCAGTTTAGGTGTGAATTTCAACTCTGCAGCACATTATTTCAGCATCTGTCTCCCCAAGTACTGAGATCGGAGGGCATATGATAAAACTGCTAGGTGCTGGAGCTGCCAGTCCTCAAGCTACACCCCTTTATTTTTCTCCCCTCTCTTCTCATCTGCTATTTTCCTTACATGGAAAGTTTAGGAAGTAGATTAAATTATTTTTGGAAACAGTATCCATAGCTCTGCATGCCACCAAACTAAAAACGACAACACTTCCTTAATTCTGCTTCAGAGGATCCTTGCTTTGATTCAGATGTGTTTAAATCTGTTCATATTGGCCTAATTTGGTTCAGGATTTGTGCAAATACAGAGAACAATCTTAGTAATAAGCTCCTTGTGTTACACTGATATAAATCTCTCTTGAATGGGTAAGAATCCCACACACAGAATGACCTAGGATTGGCACCTGGTGTAGGCAACTGGTGGGTGGATTTCGTAGTTAGTCCCAATTTAAGTGTCTTTCCCTTTGAAAACTTTGTAAGAGTACCCCACTTCAGTAGAATTACCTTTTTAACAAAACATTAAAGTTGGTGCCTAACTATCAGGGATGTTCACAAGTCTTTAGGTCCAAGTCCCGAGTCGAAGTGTGAGTCCAAGTCCAAGTCTTTGGTACCAAGGCCTAAGTCCCAAGTCCAAGTCTCTATTAAAAATAAGCTCTTTTCTCCAGAAGGGTGGGTGGTTCCGAGTTGAGTCACTGGTGCGACTTAAGTTGAACTCGACAACGAGTCCCGCGACGCAAGTCCCCATCCCTGCTGACTATGCTACTTATCTGAATACAAACAAATATCAAAGATTAGGAAAACAACACAGTCTTGTGGCATCTTAAAGAAATCTCTTCTTATTTTTTAATGCAACAACCTAACAGGGCTATCCCTCAGTCTGCGTTAAAAGCTATAATATTTCATGACCTGTATAAACACCATTCAAACTCCCTCTTGCTCTCTTAGCAAAAGCCATTATTGGTTTCTATTCTTTCCATGTATATTTATTCAGTGCTTATTCATATGGTTTTTATCCACAGTAAGGAGATTTTAGACCGCGAGGGGGAAATAATTTTTTGTGTTGTAAAGAAATACTCCCAGAAGATATGGATCATGTTTCCCTTGACTTTCTCTGTATTACTTCCCAAGCACAAATGACAGTAGATAACTATGTACTTTAGTTTTAAGCAAAACATTATAGCCTGTGTTTCTAATACCTAGGCTTACTCCATGTGAAAAGTTTTTTTTAAAGAAAAGGAGAGGAGGCAAGAGTATAGGAATGAATAAGGCTGATGCATTGTCTAGATGGGTAGATTTTATGTGGATTGCAGCCGTATCAAAAAAAATGCCTTTTTGCACCATTCCTTGACTGAGTTTCCTCGATTGCTTTTCTCTCTCTTACTGTGTCTGTTTGTCTATGTCTCTTTGTTAAAGGAAATACGATTGGGGGAAGTGGTGATGATAATTGCAGCAGCAGCGCTGGGGGCATGAAGATATTAATTAATTGTATTCCTTTCTGTATTGGGAAATAAGGCTACCATTGTGGGAAGGTGATTTTGCATGCAAAAAGAATTCAGAGGGAGAATGTTTATTATGATTTCTCAGTACCATCACTGCAGTCAACTTTGTAGCCACCCCTCCATTCTCCTGCTGCCGCCTACATAACAGAACAGATCCTGAAACAATCATTTGCAACCAGTGTAAGCCAAAGGAGTGTAATATGATAGTATAAACCAATTCAACATACATTATTACCGTCATCACTTCTTCCCCACCCAACCTGTGCATATTCTGTTGCTGTCTGAGGCAGACTTCCTTCAAAAAAAAAAAAAAAAAAAAGACCTGAGGTCAGAGGCAAATCAGGCAAGCTTTATTGATTCCTTCCTCTGCCAGCACAAAATAGTGCTTTGTTGCATGCAGACGCCTGAAGCCCAATGAATCTGTGCTTAGCCCCCATACACATTGCAGTTTTGCCCCCGCAAAATGGCATGTGACCATGACAAATCCTTCATGGGGAGATGGCATCTGTCTATTGCCTTTTGTTGTCTTTTGCAGTGTTGTCCTCCTATAGTGCAGTTGTAGAGGGTTAGGGATGCAACCAATTAAATTTTAGACAGTACATGCAATCTACAAATCTCCTGCAGAAGTTTCCTTCACATAGAACCCCCCCGACTTCCTGGGACCAAAAACACATACTGTTTATTAATGGCTAATCTCCATTCCTCCTCTACACAATCTCTAAGGCAGCTGCTGCTGCAGCATCAGTTTCATAGGAAAGGCCGTACAGATATGGGAACCATTTCTTGTTTCTTTATTTTTGGGGTAAGGGTTTTCAAATTGGGGACGAAGCTGGGCTTTTTGGATTCATGCTGTAACAGTTGGATGACACCCTTCTTGAAAGTTTCCCAGTCTGTACTATCCTTCACATAACCGATAGATTATGCAGTAGTTTCTAAAATCATAGTTTCCATCACTCTTTCCTAGCTACAAACTCTATTCACACTCTGATATCAAACCTCAATGCCACTATCTCCCCTTCCCTCCCAGTTTCAGATCTTCCCATTCTATAATGTTCCTAACCACAACTTTAAGATATAATGTAAAAGAAGAAATAAGAATGTATTGGAAAAGAATTAGAGGAAAATAGGCAGTTTATTTAACTGAGAACGCAATCTTAGCTATATCTGCTTGGAAGAAAGCATCATTATTTCACATTTACTTTTTTTTTAAAAATACATGCATATCAAATAGCAGCCTAAATGATTATATTTTCACAATAGTGTCAATCTCACTCAAAATTTATTATTGTGACCAAACAAGTAAACATAACCGTAAAGTACATACAATGAAGCATTAGTCAGGAATTCCTGTGTATATAAAAAAGACAGGTTATGAAAGATACCACAATCTGTACAGAGAAAATAACTGCAGCAGAACCTAAGTGTGAAATGTGGGGATGTGGATCCTCTGGGCTGGGGGGCACAAGTCATCCCTGACTTCTGATCTCAGCCCAGAGGGTCCGCTCCTCCACATTTCACGATATGGTGCCCTGCTTGAGCCATGAGCTTCTTATGGTTGACATGATTCTCAAGTACATGGGTGGACAACTCATAAAAAGTTCCATGTCAGATAAGCCAGACAGAATCTCTTCATTTTAAAGTTAATTGTTAAAACTATGCTCTGTTTCCAAATGGAGGCAACCAAATAGGAGGTGATGCATGAGTACCTGACTTGCTTCTTTTCATACTTTCAGTAGAGTGTTTACTGAAGTGGGGAATTAATGAATGCATAGATCAGCATTATAAGGGACGTGGTGGCGCTGCAGGTTAAACCGCAAAGCCTCTGGGCTGCAAGGTCGAAAGATCAGCTGTTCGAATCCATGCAACAGAGTGAGCTCCCGTCGCTTGTCCCAGCTCCTGCCAACCTAGCAGTTCGAAAGCATGTAGAATGCAAGTAGATAAATAGGTACCACCACGGTGGGAAGTTATCTCTCAGTTTCATTCATAAGCACTCTGCTTACTTGGCAAAGACATCCCCAAGCGGATTACTGGGGAACTAGTCTGCTACTATAGCAGGTGGTAATGGGGACAAGTCAGAATATAAACATTGACTTGTTTCCTTATGAGTTTGCAAGGTTGACAAAAGCAATAGAGATTCCCGTAGAAAATTTAGGGAATGTGTTTTGTACTGTAGCAAACTGCTTTGGTAGCAAATTGCTAACATATGGGAAATGTGCCAGATGAGAGTAGAAAAATAAACAAATTAGGGAAATATAAATATAGGGAAGTGAGATACCAGATACTAACAACACAGATACCAGGCACTGGACACCAGAAGAAGAAACCCTCAAGCAACATGTAACAACATATAGAAGCAGCAGCACAGAGAATATGGATTTCCCTCCATAGACTCAGACTGGCAGATGACTGGGTGAGTTATTAGGAATTAGATAAATAAAGCTCGTTGAATTAGGCAAGCTGATGTTATGAATGTGGATGTCTAGAAAACAAATTCTTTAATCAGAAAGAAAATTATGGTTTATCCTCTGAAGAGTAATGGAGCATTTAAAATACTTATACCCTGATACTCAGATGAACTGATATGTTTGGAAAGATTATTTGATTTCACACTGAAACTAACCCTTTCAAGGATACATGTCAGCTTGGATGGGCTATCACAGACTCAAACTACTAAAGAGTGTTATAGAGTGCTTGGAGGTCTTTGTGCAGGTGTCATATCTTTGACATTGACAGTGCTGCAGGAGGGCAGTAGTTTCTGTTTCTGCTTTGGTAGTATGAGTGGGCATGGCTCACATGCATCCTGTTTGGTAAGTCCTGGTATCCTGGTGTATTTCATAGCAATGTTGTGGACATAATTTCTTTGTGTACTCAACTAGTTAGAGCAGCAGCTGGAAAGAAGGCAAAGGAAATGCAATTTAGGGTGAGTGACTCCCAGATCTTCTCACTGGTGAAATCACAAAGTAGTTCTTGAATGCTTGGAAATAGCCTGCTTTGTGATGAAAAATGGGCCACCTAATTCTCCCTAGCAGAAGCACAAGTTGCCATCGCACCGCAAGACTTAATGTATTGTGTTGCACTGGTTTTCTCCTTCTCCTCAGACCATACTTGCCTGCAATTAGGTCAGAAGTTGTGGTCAGGCTAATGTAATGTAGTAACTGAAATCTAGTAGTAAGGCGCAACAAGGGTAGGCCCTCCAAATCAGTGGGAATTTGGAAGTCAAATTCTTTGTAAGTTCCACTGATTCAGTGGGCTACTCTAGTTACTACTGTATACTAGCCAGAACAAAATGCAAAGTTGGAAAAGTGCCTTTTTTTTTTTGCCACAGCTCCCAGAATCTCCTAGTCAACATAGCTGAATTGCTATGGCCTTGGTGTCAGAAGAAATGTGGAGTTTCCATATTGTCTTATTCCTCCAGGGCTTTTCTGGAGTCCATGGGACAACTGCATGCCTTTCTTTCTACCTTGGAACTGAATTTAATTGCAGATCTGCATGGCTTGAAACACCTTGGCAATTTTTGAGAATTCCGTGACTTTCTCCTTGCTTCTCAGTGGTTTACCATCTAGCTTGAGAAGAGTTCTGGATAACTCAAAAGCTCATATATTTTCTGAATTTATAGGTGATGCTAATGGACTATAATGCACCCCTGTGGATTTTGGATTTTGTTTTTTCCCCAAGCTCTTCGAAAAATGTATACAATGTAAATAATACACACACATGTGTGTATATGTTGATATTTACTTGCAGAAGATTTCAAAACCAAGACTCCTCCCTTCCTTAACTCTTATATACTAGCTACAGTGGGAAGAATTGCATAATGGAATTTCTTCAGTTTCTTTCGCTCAGAAACTGAGGACGATAGCTGTGGTCTCACGTAGCACTACACTCATTTTGGACAGTACTAATGCTCATGGACATCTGGAGCCAGCCTGCCATCATTTGGATGGCCTCCCAGACTTTGTCTGCAGTGCCGGGGTCACTTTGGCCTTTTTTCAGTTGTTTGCAGTCAGGAAGGTGGGACTGTGCTCTGAAGTCACCTTTTGTGCTCATGTAGACTGATAGAACATCAATGGTATTTTTTATCTCAACGATGCGGTTAGCTCTCGTGCATCATGATGGGGCATTTTATTCCACCAGTCACATTTTGTTGCCGTATTTATATAGAACTAGACCTACCACAGGGACGTGGTGGCGCTGCGGGTTAAACCGCAGAAGCCTCTGTGCTGCAGGGTCAGAAGACCAGCAGTCGTAAGATCGAATCCACGCGACGGAGTGAGCTCCCGTCGCTTGTCCCAGCTCCTGCCAACCCAGCCGTTGGAAAGCATGTAAAAATGTGAATAGATAAATAGGTACCACCTCGGTGGGAAGGTAATGGTGTTCCGTGTCTAGTCGCGCTGGCCACGTGACCACGGAAACTGTCTTCGGACAAACGCTGGCTCTATGGCTTGGAAACGTGGATGAGCACCGCGCCCTAGAGTCGGACACGACTGGACTAAATGTCAAGGGGAACCTTTACCTAGACCTACCACATGCGCATTGTTAACACCTGAACGCTTGTAAACAGCATCCCCATGTGCCCTGGATAGTGTTGTTGTGTTGGAGTTGGGTTTTTTTTTTAACAGACAAAAACCACCTGGGACAATGGCCCTAACTAATCTATTGCTTTCTGCCATTTGGGATGCTTTTTTGACCTGCCAGTGTAGTGCAGTGGGACAGAAAAAAGTCATATGCTGATTTTTTGTGAACCTTGATGCTGAAATCAGAAGATTGATTTGTCAGAAGATTGGTTGCATGGAGGGCAGGGGAGGACACTGCAGTTCTCATTGGGGTCAGGAAAGATATGAAGTATCCTTGAAACCCTAACCCTAAAATCTTCCTATCCTTAACACATTCCCAGTGCTAATGCTTAATACATTGTAATTCTCACTGTCGTCAGAAGTTATCGAACAATTTTTTTCTTGTTCAGTTTTTTATGGTTAAACAAATACCAGCCATTAGCATGTTTTTTCAAAGCTGTGCCAATGGCTCGAATTGATTCTCATGCAAAGAATAAAAGACCATCTCTTTATCAGTTCTCAGAAAACAGTTTGCAAATATAAGCCATAAAGCAATTGTGGAATTAGCATATCAAACTGTGCAAATAATGGAGTTGTTCCACATGAGAAGCATTAGCACACTGGCAGTGTCACTGGAATTTGGATTGTTTTATGTCCAGAGGATTGTGCCTCAACATTACAACCTGGATTGAATGATATATAGGCACTTTCCAGCATTGTATTTCACTCATGAATTCCTTTTTCGTTTAAATACCTGCAGTAAATTTACACTTCTTGAAATTGTCAGCTTGCTTCTTTACCAGCAATCTGGAGACTTCGTTGGTGATTCAGCACTACAGGCTTGGCATTACTGTGTTGCTTCAGATATGACAGCCAAATGTTGTGGATGGATGTGAAGCTTGTGTGCTGTGTTCTTCCTTCACATACTTTTTAATTACTGCCTTCTCTTTCTGGCTTGAACAAGCTGTTGCTTCACTATAAAAGCTGAATTTGGTAAATGTGTTTTGGGCAAACTGAGAACTAGGGCTTGAATTGTGGCTTGGAGGCGAACGTGGTTTGTCCAGGCCATATTTTTTCCAACCACTGCAGCAAAACATTGTAGTTAAACCAAGAGAGAGTCTTGTGGCATAAGCTTTCATAGGCTTCAGCCTTCTTATTCAGACCTGATGCTCAATAAATGTGTTAGTGTTTAAGGTGCTACAGACTCTTGGCTCATTTTTTGGCAACAGGCTACAGATTAACACCTCTCTGAGAAATACAATGGATGTCAAACCAAGGAGAAATTGGAAGGAACATGAAGGCCCCAGAGCTGTTTGCAGTGGCTAAGCCACTCAAATTCTACTGAGCTGTGGCTGCATGGGGGCCAAAACATGATTTGGCTGCTTATGTCTAAATTTGTCTACTGTAATGAGAGTATTTTGCAATTATATCTAGGCACAGTCCATGTGGATGGTGGAATGAAGCTTTCAGACTTTTACTTATGCACATAGGTTCAGAATTATTAATGCATTTCCTTCTGCTTTATTATCAATGCTCTATGATAGTTACCTAAGATATTGAAGCTCCATGTTGACTCCTAATCAATCTTTTTGAAATTCTTCATAAACCTCTTTCTTCCCTGAGTTCAAGAAGCAGAGAAGGAAATTCATATTTTCACAGTCAGATGCTGATTTTGCCTACTTAGCAAACTCATTCACATGATCTGGCATAGTAATTCCTAACCTTCCATTCTGTTGTTGAACTACAACTCTCAGAATCCTTGATCATTGATCCAACTAGCTTGGGCTTCTGCGAGTTGTAGTCCAACAATATCTAGAGGCCCAAGTTCAAGAACTACTCGTCTTGTGATATAAGCAGAATAAACATGGACCAAAGGATTTGTTCAAAGACCATGGGGGGCTGCAGTAGAGATTCCAAGAAGAGGACTTTCTCTATTCCAAGCACCCCCTACTCATAAAAATGGCCTTTGTGGGATTGTGCAGCTTCCCACATGCCATGTTGTAGGACTTGAATAGGGTTCCTTATTTGTAAATTCAAGTAGATAGCCAGTTGTGATATACAACTGGCCTTGCTTAGCAAACCCACTCATATTTCTTCCCTGATGGATTAGTGTCACCAACTTCTTTAGGACAGGAGGTCAGCTTCGGAGGTTTCTTTTCCCTGCTTATGTCTTGGACAAGTCAACTGGGACAAAAGATGTAAGCAGTGAAGAAGAAGAAAACAAACAACACCAAACAAAATAAAACAAAAAAACACCTAGTGTGCAGCCTGGTAGCATTAGTGAACATCTGCGTACTGTGTATTATGTTTGTCAGCACTGTAATCTAAACGGGATCAAAAGATTCAGCTATACAAACCAAGTAACCTACAGCTGATTAGAAAATGCATGAAGATGCAAGAGGGTTTTTTTCCCTTCTATCTCTCTCTTACAGAATTGCTGTAAAATCTCCCTTTACTAGTCTTGAGGTGATTATGATGACACCAAAACACGATGATGGTTGTGTGATGAGATTTGCATACCTTTCAGATCTTCAAAATGAGACTGACTTCAAGCCTCTGTAGACAAGCAAGGAAAAATCTAAATACATCTCGAAACATGGACAGGTTTTGAGTATGTGTACATGTAACGTGAGATTGTTAAAATATAGATTCATAGTGATATAATTGCTTGGGGTTAATTTCAATTTCAGAGTGTAAATTGGGGGATTTTTTTTTAAAAAAAATGCTCTATATTTTAACCCAATCTCCCAATATAAGGGTCCTCTTTTTCGGAATACTTCCCACCAGTTCCTCACAAATTGAAAACTAGCATGTCAGAGACAAAAGGAGACTAGAAGCTTGAGTTCCAAATGCTGCTGGATAGCTCAGTGGTTTAGGTATCTGGCTTTGGGAGTTTGATTCCCCACTGTGCCTCCCTGACAGGAGCTGGACTCAATCCATAGGGTCACTTCCAGCCCTGCAGTTCTAAGATTATTATAATGTAATATAAGTGTATCAGTAGGAATTTTCAGGAGACAGGGGCAAATGCTAGCATCATTTGTGCCCATAGCAGGCACCACTACAGCAAGTTATATCTGTTTGTGTACATTAAAATACTAAATAGGATTCTGTTGGGAGAGTCCCCCCTCCACCACCATCCTGTGATCACCCATGTTCAGTCCTGATAGACTTTTTGTTTCTGTTATTTTACATGTAAGGGTGGTGTGTGTGTGCATGTGTGACAGTTCAGTTCTTCTAATCTCTGAAGAGGATGCAGTTATGCAGAGGGACAATGACATCATTTCTAGACATGTATGCAGTTCATTTTTTTCTAAGTACTCAGTTCCTTCCTATTGACAGTCATATTGGTAATATCAACAAATCACAAGGCCAGCTGCCAAAATGGGTTGATGGCTTAGTATCACTGGCCTGTTTCATGTGAAAGGTTACTTTGTTATGTTTTCATTAAGATCACTTCCTACCCCTTCTTGGAATGTGTTCTTGATAATCTGTTTTGGATCCCTGATTTAAAGTTTTCTATTAATACATGCTTTGTTTCTTTCTCTTTTTCCCCCATCACAGCTTCTTTGTTCACTTATTGCAGATTCTGTGATGGAATATGTTGAAATGTAAATTGTTGTCAGTTGTCATTAACTGATTTAAATACTTATTTCTCAGGGCTGTTTTAAGACATTGTTAGATAACACCTGCAAAAATGTTGAGAAGCTGAAGAAGAAAAGTGCCACGTAAGCAGAAGAGGACTATTAATAATCAAAAACACATGCATAATACAGGGGTCTAAGTAGAAATGTTGGTATCTTTTAATATTAATAGTGTAGATCACTTTATACCGTATTTTTCCGTGTATAAAATGACACTTTTTCCTAAAATAATTAAAAGGAAAAATTGAGGGTCGTTTTATACACGGAAGTAAGGGGGAGGGATCTAAGTGCTTTGATCCCTGCTTTCCCCCTCCATGTTTTGCAAAGAAAATGGAGGGGGAAAGCGATTCCTGCTTTCCCCCTACACTTTCGTTGCAAAAAGCTTCTCTCCCCCTCCACGTTTTGCAACGAAAATGTAGGAGGAAAGCAGGAATCGCTTTCCCCCTCCATTTTCTTTGCAAAACGTGGAGGGGAAAAGCAGCTTTTTGCAAAGGAAGTGGAGGGGGAAAGCAGGAATCACTTTCTTCTACTTGCTTGCAAAGAAATAAATTTTGAGTTAGAAAAGTGGGGGCGTCTTATACATGGGGGCATCTTATACACTGAAAAATACGGTAGGTTGGCTGGATAACTTCGTGAGTTAGGTAGCTGGTTGCTGAAGCAGAGCTTGGGAGTTCAATCCCCCCTTGTTCATCCCAGAATAGTCAGCCTGTGGTGCTTTGGGCAAGCTGCATAGTCCCAGGATTGTTGCCAGAAGAAGGGAAGGATAAACCACTTCTGAGTACTCTCTACCTAGAAAACTCTGAAATGGGTCAGCGTAAGTCAGATTTAACAGCACATGACTATTATTAGATGACTTGCTACATGATTAGACACAGATTATGGTCAGTTCTAGAAGAGGGCAACCAAAATAATCAGAAAACTTTTTTTGTGGCAGATATACAGTCTTTGTGCTTTTTTAATGTAGGAAAAAAGAAACAAGTAAGACGGATGGAACATAAGTATATAATATTATGTATACTTGTAAACACTGTAGGGAAAATTAATGAGAGAGATCTTTTCCTCTTCATAATAGTAGAACCAGGATCATCTAGTGAGCCTGAATGGTCAGAGATTCAGGATAGATAAAAGGTTTGTGTAATGAAATATGAAATTTGCTACTATAAGATACAGTCATAGTCATGAGTTAGAAGACATTAGTGAGCTCACAATCTGCTTGTGGGCTTCTCATTGGCATCTGGTTAGTCACCATGTGAGCAGAGTACAGGTCTAGAACTAGGACTTTGGTCTGATCCAAAAGGATTCTTCATATATTTGGCTGTTCCTACTTCCAGGGTTGTCAGTTATTCATTTACTTCCCTTCATCATGCTCACTTTGTTCATAGTAAAGCCCTATGGAAGTTAGCATGGTAGAATAAGAACAGTCTTGGAAGATAGAAGTAAAGAGTATCTGTCTTTGAATTACGTAGTCACTTCTTCCTAGGTATAGGACTAAATCAGCAGCTTTAGTCTGATTTTCCTTGTTCTTCACATGACTGGCAGACCATTCCAAATGGGAGAAGGGTATTCATTTCTAACAGAATCATGGCCGGAACTATTTTCATCTGGCAAAGTACAGTGAATCTGCCAATTGGGGGATGTCCTTCTCTTCAGATAGCATACTTGCAAATTCCCTCTTTAGAAAGAGCAATGTGTATCTGAGTAGAAGAAAGTCTCATTAATGGGATTTACTCTCTGATAAGTTTTTATATAGTAAGAACTTGGAAGGAAGTAAGCCTATTTCTGGTCTATTTCAGGTACCAGGACCTAATAGCAGGTTCATACAGGATTTAAAGAGTTTGTTGTTAGATGTACCTGTTCATTGTTGTTGTTATGTTTGTTACTTCAGTGTCTGTCTTTTTACTCCAAGGGTTCTATGGTAGGTAGAGTAGCTCAGGGACACCGTTCAGAAAGCCAAATGACTTGAAAGGCCTAAGAGTTTTAAGCAGCTTGCTGCTTTGTGTAGCGGCCAGGTTTCCTTGCATAATTTCCTTGACAAATGGCTTGTTCATTAATATTTCAGCCATTCTCTTAACCCACTGGTAGGAGCAGTGTGCCTTAGGCTGCAAAATACAGGTTCCCTCTGCTGAACCTTTCTAATCTTTTTCTTGAAATGCTTTGTTAGAACCAGTGACAGATAAATGAGAGCTAGTACAGTTCGAACTCAAAATGACTCCTTTTTACAAAGAACATAACTGAGTGTACATTTACTAAGTGCAACCAGAAGGCACGATGTCACTGCAACAAAAGCAGCAGCAGCACTGTGTTCTCTGCACTCCTTCTCTGACCTGAACATTATAAACTGAATTTAACCATGAAATACACTCTGTGGAAGATTTTATGAGTATGTTCCTTTTCCAGATTGACTTTTTGAAGGTGCACAGTTTATATTTGCTCCATGAAATACTATTTTTCAACTGTCTGTAAAATGTAAAAGCATAAGAATTGTCCTTTTGCCAGATCAGGCAAGCTTGTGAGAATCTGCCAATTTGAAAAGCAAAACTGGTTTTTTGTTTTGTTTCTCCCCCCCCCCCCCATTTCTGATTACATCTTTAGTGTGTGTTACTTTGTATTTGCTTCATCCTTGGGTTGACATTATCAACAGCATCTCCTGATAAGGGAGCTAGGAAACAGATCATTGCTGGCTACAGCAACATTTGCATTTCCTTGCAATCTTCTACTACTGTATTTGATTACTGAATACCCTTATTTTTTTGTTTCCTTTTGTTTTGTTTTGGCTGCACAGGAACAGGACAAGCAGGTTCCCTCTGCTTCCTGTCCCCCCACAAGGACTTCGTGTTGGAAATGAAGCTTTTACATTTCCCCTCTCATGAGGAACGAAGAAGCTCTCATTCATCTAGTAACAATAGTTTCTTCCTGCCTGCCATGTTCCTCATCTGTTTGACTGGCCATTTATTTAATTATTCTTACTAAATCAAAATTGATTCGTTTGAAATGTGGTGCTGTAGGAGAGCTTTGTGATTACCCTGGTCTGCCAGAAAGATGAGCAAGTGGGTCTTAGATCAAATCAAATCTGAACTATCTCTGGAGGCAAAAATGTTGAAACTGAGGTTGTCCTACTTTAGACACTTCATGAGAAGGCGGGATTGTCTGGAAAAGACAATCATGCTGGGAAAGGTGGAAGGCAGCAGGAAAAGAGGAAGAACAAATACGAGATGGATTGACTCCCTAAAGGAACCACAGGCTTGAGTTTGCAAGAGCTGAGCAGGGCTGTTGACAACAGGACATTTTGGACATTGTCCATTCACGGGGGCTTCTTGACGGCACATAACAGCAACATAATGTGCATAGGAAATTATGAAACATAGGAGACTGAGTCTACAACCCTACTTAGTTAATTTAGACTGAATCTTGTTAGACTGAGTGGGACTTAACTTTCAGTAGATATGCATAGAATTACATGAGGAACACATTGCATTTGTTTGGTATAACTACTGTTTTTGTCTATTCAACCATTTCCCTTTAAAATAGAGATGAGAATTATGCAACCCTGGAAGCCCCCTGAAAACCAAGATGCCTGATTACAGCAGTAAACTGTGCTGCCGAATGTTGGTGGCAACAGAGAAAAATCCTATTTCAAGACAGCACTTTGTTTGCTTTCAATGCTTTGTAATGGTTTGCAGCTGAAATTTCTTGGTGGCAAAAGATAGGAAGGCATGGCGGAGCTTGAGGCAGCAGCGGAATCATGAGTGGTCAGTCTGGCCCCAGGGGGGCGGACCCTCGTTATCTGCACCATACGAATACCCCCATCTCTACTCAGGAGCCTTTGGTTCCAATCCTGCTTGGCTACGGAAAGTAACTGTGGGGCGGCAAAAGTAAACCACTCCTTGGACATACCATGTGCCTCAAAAATCCTGTTAGTTAAAAGCAACTTGACAGCACATAGCAATGACTGGAGGATTAGAGGACCTTGTGGAAGACTGTGACAGGGAAGCAGGAAGCAGCAAATATGCCCTCCCTGTTGATTTGTGTTTGCTGGATCCAAGAGCTTTCCCCAAATGGAAAGGAACCCTTGCATTCAACTTGTAGTATTTGCATTACTTTTTTATGTGCTGTTTTCATTGGCTACTTTCTGTTTTGCTCCAGAGAACCGCTCTGATTATTTATTCAAAGTATCAGAATTAGGTAAATGCAAATAGTAGTATTTTTACACATTTTATTCCAGTATATAATAAAAAGACATAACTTTTGGAGAATAATGTACTAGCTAAATCTATTTGTCTGTTTCTTTGATGAACCATCCCTCTTGGTTTATCCAAATTTTACAATCTAGAGCAGAGGTCCTCAACCCCTGGTCTGCAGCCCGGTGCGGGTGCGTGGCCTGAGCCGGACCAGGCCGCGGAGACAGACCTCCCCCCACCCCCGCCCACACTCCCCCCACACAGCCTTTTTGCACCTGTGCCCACGCCTGTGCCCACGTGAGCGCTCCCTCACCCCTTTGCGCATGCGCATGTGCCCCCGAGCACCGTGCCACCCTTCGCACATGCGCACAAGCGCGCCTGCTCCTTCGCGCATGCGCACGAGCGTGGGGGGTGCCCTGCGGTCCGCGGGGTTAAAAAGGTTGGGGACCGCTGATCTAGAGCATTTTGCCTTATGTGCTCCAAGTACTTCTTATACATTACATCATATAGTTCTTTCAAACTGTGTGCAGCCCAAGTATTGCAGTTAGAGAATGTTGCCTACAGTTTACCTGGTAGATTTGTTACTGAGAGGAGTTTTGAACCAGATACCTGTTAGTTCTTTTCACAGTTGTACTACAAGTTATAGAACAGATAATCTGCTTCTTCTAAATAGTTTGTGTAGCTAAAGCTGGAATCAACCACCAATCTTTAAATATAATTTAAAGAGCCAGCCTGTGTGGCTTTGGGCAATCTGCAGTCCCAGAGCACCCCCAGAAGAAGGAAATGGTAAACCAATTTTGAGTATTCTCTACCTGGAAAACCCTGTAAAGGGTCCCCATAAGTCAGAATTTACTTGACAGCAGGTAATTATATTAGAGTGTTAAATAAAAAGAGATTTTCAGTTGTATCTAAATTCAGATTTTAGCTGCACTTTTAGAAGCATTCTGAGAAATGATGATGATGATGATTATATAATATTGCTCTGAGTTTTGGATTAGAATTCCTAGAATCCTTCAGCACTAGCCAAGGTATTCTGGGAGCTTGAATCCAGAAAAGTAACGTTAAGAAGCTCTGGTATTGTTTTACATAATAGTATAGTGTCTCTTAACTGGGCAAGATGATCTACAGATTTTATGCACTCTGAATAATAATGCACTGAGATAGGTTGTTGTCTCCATTTTACAGGTGACAAATCAAGGTGAAGAAAATGGCACTTATCATTTTCACTTAGTTAACCTATGCCTCCCCTTAATTTCAGCAACATTCATTCCCAGTAAAATAACTCTTGTCAGTGAAATCTTGCACAGCATAGCACAGCTTTCCAGCATCTAGACCACATTGACTTGTGGAAGCTGCCCAAGAAACAATTATGTTTCTGTTACTCACAAAGCTTCCTCTGCATTTCATTGCTCCTGATGTTCCATAGAAAGAAAGAACAGAAGATGAGAAGGACAGAGCCCCACTGCATTGGTTTTACGTTTCCTATTGTTGTATTCCAATTTCAAACCTTTTTTTTTTTTAAAGAAGCTTTACTTTTGTATAGAAGGAAACCATTATTCATTATTTTGTTCTGGAAAAACTGATCCAGATTTGTTTTGTTTTGGTTAGTATCCCATCTTCAGTGTTCCATTTATTATTCATATGCTCCAACAGGAAAACAGAACAGGTTAGCTTGTGCCAGTAATTCTCAACCAGATGGGTGTGCTAATTCCAGAGGGGTATATATCAGAATTAGAGGTAAAATAAATATAATGGGGAGGGAGGTAATATTGTAATATAAATTCAATTTGGAAAATAGGAGGGGACATGTTTTTATCTCTTGCTTTCTTATTATACAGCTTGTAGCATCAATGCACAGTGGTCCACTTATTTTCTTTCCTTTAATTTTTTTGTATCCTCAGTGGTTTAGCTAACTGGCTGCTGAGCTAGAGGTTGGGAGTTCGATTCCCTGCTATGCCTCTTATGAGTAGAGCCAGCCTGTGTGGCCTTGGGCAAACTGCACAGTCCTGGAATACCCCCAGAAGAAAGGAATGATAAATACTTCTGAGTATTCTCTACCTGGAAAAGCCTGAAAAGATGTTGCTATATGTCAGAACTGACCTGATGGTACATGATGATGATGATGATGATGATGTAGATGTAAGGTTCTGTCTGGATAGTGCCTTGTGCACCCCTCTTAAAAGTTTTCCCCACCAAATCTGCTTCTCCTCCAACACCCAAAGGTAATTCTACCAAAACCTGTGCGCCCAGGGCAATCTAGGTGAAGTGTGCAAACGGCAGCACCTGCCAAATTCTCCAACAGTCTTCTCCAATCAAAAATAGATTTTGCCTCCCAGCAGAGTTGAAAGACAGTGTGAGCTCTTCATATTGATTAGAGAGTGTTAAAAATAATAATTGAGAAACAGTGACCTATGCTGTTCTGGCAAGATGTAAGAAATTGTAAAAAGCCAGAACTTATATATTCTTTGCACACCCGTGACTGTACTATTTATATATATATATGTTTGTACTGAGCACATAGACAAGTCTCCACTTCCCACTGCAATTCTTCACAGCCATATTATCCTGCTTTCTGCCCAGGGATATTAAGTAAATACATCATTTTGGCATATCTTGAAAAATTTGCAAGCTTTTCGCAAACAAAACAGAAGAAGCTCAGCAGAATTGCAGCCCAAATGGGCATGTAATACAAATGACTATTTTCATTAAGAAACGTATCAGCTTGTCCAACACCACATGAAAAGCACGGGTATTGTAAAATACCTGAATTTGAACAAGCACAGTTTAGACCATGGTGTGTATTTTTTGCTCATCTTCAAACATTAAGTTTTAATGAACTGAAGAGGGTAACAGTTATTTTGCACAGATTTACAAAGCAGATAAAATTTGCATTTCGCCGTGAGGGACTGGTTATAACTGAAACTCCTCTTTAACGTTATGGAATACTAGCAGTGTACTTTTGTGACTCAGAGCCCAGTCCTAAAAATGGGGTGTGGGAACAAGTAAAGGGATTAACTGCCCTCCACAGCTGGCCTGGGCAAGTGATTTTACCGGGCTTTTCAGACCAGTGGAACATACTGTTTTGGAATTCCTCTGCATAAGCCCACATGCTGAAACCAATAGGAAGGGGGAACGTGGCTATTCCAACTCTGAGCCTCATCACAAAATGAAAGACCTTTGGGTCAGTTGATCCAAAACAGGATCCAGTTCACCCTCAGAATTTTTAAGAGCCAACTTAAGACCTGGCTCTTTAGGCAGGCGTTCCCTCCGGTCACTACCTGATTTTCTTTTCTACCTTAATTCCCATTTTGCTTTTCCATCTTGAATGCCATAAATATTATTGATTTAAATTGTCATTTTAATTGTTTACATGTTGTTTTTGTTGTATATATATTTTTATTGTGTTTTTTCTACTTTTCAATCCGTTGCAACCAGAGTGATTTATTACAATATATTCCATTCATTTAGTCTTATCTTATACTCTCTAACATAGTATTGATCTAATCTATTCTACTTAAGTTGATGTAGATTTCATCCAGGTGTAAAGAGGTTCCCATTTATTATTATCCAGTCTGTCATTTAATGTGTCTGTCAAAATATCCATTTCTGCTAGTTCCAAATTTTTTTCATTAAATTCCTTCTTTGTCGGGATCGCTGTCATCTTCCACTTACTGGCATATACAATTCTAGCTGCCGTTATCAGGTGTAAGGTCAAATATGTCTTGTTTTTTTCGAGTATAGGTGGTAATATATTCAGTAAGAAGCTACATGTTGTTTTTTACTGTAAGCCGCCTAGAGTAGACGTAGTCTAGATGGGCGGGATACAAATCTAATAAATAAATAAATGAATAAATAAATAAATAAATAGAATGATCCCATTGGGGACACACAGTTGGTAAATTTATGGGGATGAGATTCTCTGCAGGTACAAATCCATTGGTGCAGATATGGCCCTCCCTCCATGGTGAAGGGATACTTTCTTATCCTAGCCCGTCTTGAGTGGACATCTAGGGAAGAAGCCCATCTTTCGTTTCACGCACAGTTTTAGAAAACTACTTCTAAAGTATTGCAAGGCGTGATGTCTCCTTTCACTAACAGTGATTCTTTCATTAAAGCTACTATTAGATACATTTTAAAATAAAATAAAATAATGAGGCAGTTTTCTTAAATGCATAATTCCACAAACACAATGTGAAAAATAATAAACTCCTTCAGGTTAGAATCCAAGTCTTGATTCCAAACCCTGTAAGGCTTCAAAGGGAATCCACAATACTCGGAAATGTCTGTGGAAGTGGACTAAAACTACCGATGTGAAGTATTCCCAATGTTCAGTTCTTGTTAGAAATTGTGTTTTAAGATGATGCATCTTCTGGGCAATTGTCAAAGATAGCATAACATAGAACATGCTGCAGCAGATGTGAGCACCAGACTCCCTCAACTATTCTTGTAGCCCCCGGTGTCCTGCCATGGAATTTTGGCATCCAGGTTTCTTTGGGGTTTTTTTGACACCGTACTGCTAAAATTTAAGTGGATAGTAGCAGTCTGTAAAATAAGGTTCTGAGGAATGTGCACCTGATTTACAAATTGATTAACATTTTCAGAGGTTTATGGGAACACACTGTGAAAACAAAACATTTGTTTTAAAGGCAAATTATGACTACTCCTTCTGTTGACATGTCACTGAGATAACATGAAGTTTGACACCCAAGGGTTAAGATTCTCCAACTACAGAAATCGCACACTCCTGTATTACCATTGTTAGTTCTGGGGGCTTCCCATGGTTCTTCTGATGAAGACCTACATAAGAAATACATTTGTGAGCCGCTTGCTTTCTGATTTCCAAAGAAGTAGCAGTTTTAGTCTGTTTTAGCATGTTGGCAAACTCTTCATTCCTAATCTGGAGATGTTGCCTCAAAACTATTTGGGTTTTATGGTTTTGTTTACCTCTCATAGTTCAACTTGCAGATAGTCATCTGTAATCTTAAAGTCAGTGAATAAATTGTGTTTTCCACTCCTCCTTTAAATGATTTTAACAGTCAACATGATCAAGGGGTTAGAGCAACTCACCATGTAGTAGAGTTATAATTCTTGGGGATTTGAGCTTTAGAAAAAAAGACAAGTAAGGGGGAATATGATTCTGTTGTATAATATTATGGATGATATGATGTCAATGATTAATAATATTAATCATGTCCCATCAAGTCAATTCTGACCTATGGCGACTCTTTTCAGGATTTTCCAGGTAGAGAATACTCAGACGTTGTTTACCATTCTCTTCTTCTGGGGGTGCTCTGAGACTATACAGCTTGCCCAAGGCTGCACAGGCTTGCTTTTCTCCCAGGAGGCACAGTGGGGAGTCAAACTCCCAATCTCTGACTCCATAGCCAGATACCTAACTCACTGAGCTATCCAGCCAGCTGGAGGACAATGATTAGGAGACATTCTTCATCTCCCATAATGCTATGATCCATTGTAACCCAGTGAAGTGGAATAATAGGAAATTCAGGACATGTAAAAGGCAGTACTTTAACACATAGCGCATCGTTCAGCTGGGGAGTTTGCAGCTTCAGAATGTGATGACTATCAGTGTGGATGGCTTTTGCAGTAAATTAGGTAGAGTAATGAAAAATCAAGTAATCAATGGCTATTAGGCATCTTGGTTTTATGTTACTTATGTTATGTCCAATAGAAGCAATTTGCCTCTCAGTACCAGTTGCTGGTACACACGTGGTGGCGCTGCGGGTTAAACCGCAGAAGCCTCTGTGCTGCAAGGTCAGAAGACCAGCAGTCGTAAGATCAAATCCACGCGACGGAGTGAGCTCCTGTCGCTTGTCCCAGCTCCTGCCAACCTAGCAGTTCGAAAGCATGTAAAAATGCGAGTAGATAAATAGGTACCACCTCGGTGGGAAGGTAATGGCGTTCCGTGTCTAGTCGCGCTGGCCACGTGACCATGGAAACTGTCTACGGACAAACGCTGGCTCTACGGCTTGGAGACAGGGATGAGCACCGCGCCCTAGAGTCGGACACGACTGGACTAAATGTCAAGGGGAACCTTTACCATTTACCAGTTGCTGAAGAACCTGAGCAAGAAGGTGCTAGTTGTTGCTTTCATGACCTGCTTGTCTACTTTTTGTAGGCATCTGCTTGATTGCCATATGAGCAGAATGCTGGACTAGGTCAGCTTTGGTATAATCCAGCAGGGCTGTTCTTTTGTATAGGTGCCTCTACTTCCAGGGGTACCAATTACCTGTGTATTTCATTTCATGCATCCTTCCATAGAATTATAGAGCTGGAAGGAACCCCAGAGGGTCATCAAGTGCAACTCCTTTTGTGTTAGTGAGGCAATATGGAAGGATATGTCATTGGGTGAAACTGCTTTTGGACTATTTTTGATCTAGTCTCCTGTTTCCAGGTATACCTCATTGAGGTAGATTGATAATATAAACTCATGCTTCCTTAAGAATGACTTTTTTCTTTGTGATTTTCAGAATGTCAGCGGTCACTGAAAACTAGGCAGTGCTAGTTATATTTGAAAAGGAAATATGGATAAAACCTTTATTGATCACTATGAAACTAAAAGTAGGCCAGGTGTCACAGAGCTGGAGAGGGTTGTGGGGCGGAAGAAACAGAATAGTGCAAAAATCATCCTAATCAGATGTTGCAGTGTCAGGATGTGAGTTAAATTCTTATCCCAGAATGGAGATGGCCAAGAGTATTGCTTCAGCTTGAGATTTGTGGTTTCATTTCAGGCTATGTAGGATGGCTTGCCTTTCCTCTTTTTGCAGACAAAAGATTTTCATCCACTTGGTAGACTCTCCATTGCCATTCTCCATTCTTGATAATACTCTAACTTGGCTCCAGTTGACATTGGGAACTAGTACAGTGGTTCCCAGTATTGGGTTCCCAGATGTTCTTGGGACTAAAACTCCCAGAAGCCTTCGGCACTAGCTGTGCTGGCCAGGATTTCTGGGAGTTGTAACACATCTTGGGATCCAAGGTTGGGAACTACTGGCTTAGTGCATTAACTAAATTTAATCTCCAGCTCTTCTGACAGAGGCAATGCTTCTGGGTGTCTCTGCTTCTAGCTGAACAGGAGCTAGTGGCTTTGATACAAGGCAATGGAGACCATCCCTTTTCTAGTGGTCCAATGGAGATATTTTACTCACCAGTGGTTTTGGAATTTGTGCAAGGACCACACTTCTTTCTATTTAAATTGAATGCTACCCATTTTTGACTACTATCCCATTTTAACCAAAGAGGCTTTAGACATACAATATACAGCTGACTGTAATATTTACAGCCTTATGCCACACACATTTCCATGCTAAAAAAGAGTGCTTACTTAAGTTGATAAACAGCTTGGTAAATGTCCAATTTTAGAACTTTTGGCATATACTTATTATTTTGTTTTTAACATATGTTACACTGGTAGAATTCTGCTCACATGGAAGAAATGTCTTAGATCAAAAAAAGAAGGCAGCCCCAGTTCCTAATATTTTGGACAGAAGGGAATTTCGGTTTAAAATGACAGTTTAGAGAATCTGTATATTTAGCAGTCCATCTGGTCACCATTTAGCAATGATTTCTGAATCACAGTGCATATGTGATGTGGGGACTTTGGATCACCATTTTTATCTGTTGAGGAAAAAAATCTCAAGATGAGTACCATTGGATGGGAACTTGACCAGGTGGTGGTGCCACCCCTTCATTGGAGTGCACCTCAGCTGGAGCCTATAGATGCCTACCAATAAAGTTAGTCTTACAAACATGTCTGGATTTGCAGTATTTGAGATCTGATGTATGTGGAACCCTTCTTAGGGTGGTCCCTAGAAGGGTACTGTGGCAGCTGTAGGATACAATGGATCACTCCCTCTAGGAGTAGTGAGATTCCCTTGCAGATGTCTTTCTCCAAATTTCTCCTTCCCCTTTCTGCCCTGGCCAGTGCAGAACCAGTAGGGCTTAGGAGACTATCAGGATTCTTCTTTCCTATTCTTAGAGGATTCCTCTGTTTAGAGAGAAATATATGGAGTTGTGTAGTCCTCTGCTGCTCCCACATGAAGCGAGAAACCCATTTTAGTCTGATGGGGATGAATTCTATTTTGAGAAAGGTGTGGGGGGCTGTATATATGTGGTGGGCAAGACCAAAAGTATAAGGCAGGGCACAGCAAATGTGGAGCCAGATATAGTGATGATTAATTCACACATTTGCCTACCAATCATACGTATAAAACAAAGCTAGTCTCTTCAGAAGTAAGCTGTGGCAAAATAATTCCTAGGCTGTAAAACCATGCTATATTCCTAGCTTCTTGGATTGGGGCTGCAAATTATAGCTTAGTTCCATGCAATAGCTTCCTGGGTTTTATTTAGTCTCTTATCTGTCACTGTTGATCACTGGTTGGAGGCAGTAGAAGAGGCTTGCTGGTCAGATGGGGAAACTCCATGAGCTGAATCTGGCCCATGGGCCAGAGGTTTTTTCATCTCTGTTCTAGTAATGCAAAAAGTTGTTGCTGAGGAATTGGTCTTGGCACTTGCCTCTTCCCACAAAGGCAGGAGAATTTCAAAACTGTTCCTTTATCTGCTGTTGCCACCTCATAACCACCAGAAGAAAATGAAACTGGCTCATGAATGTAGTGTCATATAAGGCAAGGTGTGAACTTAATGTTTTTCATTAAGGAGTCATCTGGATTAAATCAGCTTCAGAAAGGTAGCAATGGTTTTAATCATTTTTTCATTGTATCTTCAACCTCTAGTCAGCAAATATTATTTGTAACTGCTTCACAAAACTTAGTGGTCTTTGGTCATAATGTTTGATACTCAACATTAACTTTCCTTTCCTGTCTTGCCCTAGCAATTAAATGGTGATCTCTTAATGAAAGACAGACGAATCTACTGAAGTTTTCTCCTGATCTTCTGCCAACGTATGAGTAGGATCAGTATTTTCTAAGACCCCTGTTGAATCCATTTGGAAGACATCTGGTGTTGTTTATCAGCACTGTTCAAGAAACACAAGCTCTTGATGTTTCAGAGTGCCACTGTCTCTTCAGGCAGGTATTCAAATTGAGTTTCCTTTAACTGAGAAGCAACAAATGAAGACATGAAAATTATGCATTTTGTATTAGAACACTGGCATATTTGAACTTGAACTGTTCATTCCCTCTGGCATATACAGTAGGACTCCCTTATCCACGGGATCTGTATCCACTGATTCACTTATCCAGAATCTGAAAATATTAACACTGTTAAAAGAAAAATCCTAGAAATATATATTTCTAAAGATGAAGTTACCAGAACTGGCAACTAGAGGGTGCCAGAGGCCATGCTATGTATAGTTTTTAATTATTAAAATAGCATTCTCTATAATCCATGTTTTTCAGCATCTGTGGGGGGACTTGGAACCAATCCCCTGTGGATATGGGAGTCCTACTGTATTGTATAGCATACATACTTATATATATGTAACAATTTATATTGTATAGGTTTTTTCCCTTCTCAGCAATTTCTGCACAGCAGAATGCAATCATTATTTTTGTTTTATTTTCTTCTCAGCACGCAAAGGACAAGTTGATGGCTGTACCCAGAAATTTAATACAAATGGTCCATCGTGGGAAAGTGATTTCACTATGGGGAATTCAAGTAAAAAGAACTTCTAGTTTTAGCCATGTCTGGTGCAGAAGTATAGCTTCAGATGTTACTGCCAGTACCTCTGCTGCAAACACAGTGGAACTACTTGGCAAATCTTATGTTCCAGATAGCTACAGCAATGTGACAACGAAGATTCTTTCCAAGGTGGGGGAAAATTTGCACAACCAAAGGAATCACCCTTTGTGGCTGATCAAAGAGCGTGTGAAAGATCACTTTTACAAGCAGTATATAGGACGCTTTGGAACCCCACGGTTTTCAGTGTATGATGATTTGTCTCCAGTGGTCACAGTAGAACAGAACTTTGATAGGCTGCTTATTCCACAAGACCATCCCAGCCGGAAGAAAGGGGATAACTACTACCTGAATCATACTCATATGCTAAGAGCTCACACATCTGCCCACCAGTGGGACTTGATGCACTCTGGACTTGATGCTTTTCTGATTGTGGGAGATGTTTACCGTCGTGATCAGATCGATAGCACCCATTATCCAGTCTTCCACCAGCTGGAAGGGGTCAGACTCTTCTCCAACCATGAGGTAAGAGATGCTTAAGAGCAGAGGTCCTTTTGGAGGCAGTGGGAATATTTCACATCTTGTGTAAGGGTTGTAAGGCAGTCATCAAATGGCTGCGTTGGTGTTCATTTCTGGTCACAAAACACCCATGTCACAAAAAGGTAAACTGGTGAAACCTACACCGTATAGTCTGTGTAGGATCTGAATGGATTCTGCAGTCTGTAGAGAATCCAGTGGACCTTTTGATCATAAAGATACCCACACTTTGCTTTGAAGCATTCTAATTAAGAGAAAAAGGCAAAGCAAGAAAAGTAAAAAGCTAACAAAACAAACTGACAAACCAGCCAGGAGGAGTAAGAATCATAGTGGGCAGTAAGAAGATTAGTACAGTAGGACCCCCTTATCCACAGGATCAGTATGCACTGATTCACTTATCCATGGTCTGCAAATATTAAATTAAATACTGGATTAAAAGTTTTTTTTTAAAAATGCAGAACAATCACATGTTTTACTCGAACTAGCCACTAGAGGGAGCCAGAGAGAAGAAGAGTATGAAGAATATGTAACATGGTCTCTGGCTGCTTAATGCCTCTCCTCTTGCAAGCCTTCTCCCTGGAGGTGGCGGCAGAGGCTCCTCCTGCCTCCTGGTTTACCCAGAGGTTAAAAAAAGAGCCTCAGTGCCAGGCGATCTAGGTGGGAGGGGGTCATCTCCAGCCAGCTTGCTTTGCATTGAGGCCTGAGAGCACACCGGCAAACAGCTCAGCCTACAGGTAAGCGTCTCTCCCAAAGCAGTGGCCACCTCGCTCTGCCCTCCCTTCGGGTAACCATTGGGTTTGCGTGGATTGAAGGGAGTGGGAACTTTGTCCCTATACCTTCTGGATAGTTGGTGAGGGCGGGGAGGGCATCTGGTTTGGAGAAGGAGATGTTTGCTATAATTTGCGTTTTTCAGCATCTGTGGCTTATCCCCCACAGATACAGGGGTCCTACTGTATTGCAATCTTGTCTGAGCAGGGTTTGGCATCCAAAGAGTATCAGGTGTGAATAAATGAGGGTAGATAGCTCAAAAGAAGCTCAAACAAGCTCCTCCGCCAGGCTAGCTGCTGTTACACCAGCTACAACATGCAAATATTGGCAGAATTACTGTTCTTAGCAATATCTAATATTTGCTTAATTAGATAGTCAAAATAGAAACTTGATTTAAGCAAATACCTGAATGGAAGTTATCTGTTTCACATATTGGTAAGAAATAACTAAGCAGATGCTTAGAAATATGTCTTTTAGAGTTCAACAGAGGCCATCAATAAAAATAATTAAGCAGAAGTTTTGAAAAGGTGTCTCTCATGTACAATTGGCTTTCATCCAAAACTAATAAGCTTATTGTTCACATAAATAATAATGGGTTAATATGGGAGGATCAATTAGCATTGGCAAGAGTTTGAATATGTTTAATAAATATATGATAATTTCCAGCCATCGGGAAAAAAATTGCAGATGGAAAATAGACCACCTAAAAAGCCAGACTGATAAAAAATTAATTGGTTTTGACCTTTTATAGCAAGTACTAAAAAGTTCATAAATATTGTCACATAACTTTGATGTGGATAAAAATACCCTCACTGCTTAGATGCTGTTAAGAGATAATCTTAGATTGTTATAGCCACTTTTTAATAAGAAAAGCATGTAAAAAAGAAAACAAATTCAGCTGGAAAATCAGGAGCAAAAGAAGAAATTAGAGGACATAAGACTGGAAACTTGAAACTGTATGCTGGCAAGGTATATTCAAGTTAAGAAATATACTATACTGAATTATAGTGTAATTGGGCTTCAGCGAAAAAGTCATTTTTCACAAATCTAGGTAAGATTTTCTTTTATATATCTCAGGCAAAATGATGCTTTCATGATATCTTGTGCAACACTTTTGCAGTATTTTCATAAAATATTTGTAATGACGTTTGCTTAGTTAAATAAAATATAAAATTAAGGAACTTGAATGCTATATATAAGCTCACATCTTTACCTCGAAAGGCAGAGATACACACTAGGATATTTAGAAGACATATATTTTAAAATGCTATGATTTTTTAAAATTTAATGCAAATTAATAAAATTACTGGGGGGAGAAATGTTGATTTGTTGACTTATTCACAAATAATCTCTGATCCTTTGAGGTTCTGCATTTCCCCAGCAGTTGGAAGGACTCAGAGATGAGGGTTATGTCAGCCCTTTGATGTTCTGACACAGGGATCTGTAGTAAGGCTAGGTAAACCTAAACCTTTTAGGTTCTGCCTAAAAGCCTGGTCAGCCGCTGCCACTTTTAGTGACAATACTGGACTAGGGGACCAATGACCTTACTGAGGCTGCAACTACACTGGCAAGCTGAATTGGAATTGACTCGCAGCCTATGCTATGCTTCTGTTCAGATTAGGTGATCACACAGACAGACACCGTGGATTGTTTTAGTGCCAGTATGCACACTGGCCCCTCAATCTGATACGGTTTGATCTGTACCAAAGCCCCCGTTCCATTGATTCCACCCTCCGCTGATCTCCAGCTCTCCTTATGTGGTTTGTTGTAAAGCTGGTGGGCTGTTTAAAGTGTTTAATTGCACTAGGGCAAAAAGCACTGTTTTCCAAAATTCTCCATAATGTACAAATACATACATGTGTACCTTGGAAACTTAGTAGTCTGCTGTAGTTCATCAGAGTTACTTCTGTTTCATATCAATTTGTATCCTTTTTCTGTCCGTGCAGAGGTAATCTAATGCTAAACTAGTATACCAAAGATGATCTTGTGCTAAACCTGGTAGTTAGTTTTTAAAAAATTAAAAAAATATTTTAATGCAACTAACTAGGTTGAACAATTGTGGTGGTGAATGTTCCTGCTGTCCAAAATATCATGCCAAGCCTGAATTTCACTCACAATCACACCCCGGTCCTGTTGAAAAGTGAAACAAAGCAAAGTGTACTGCTTACAATATATACCATTTCTTAGTACTTTAGGTTCTCTGTAAGTGGTTTGCAATTTAATTATGAATTGTGAGTTGCAATTTTGAATTGTGAGTTGCAATTAATTGCAATTTAATTATGAATACTCCACGGTGAGTTGAGTATTCAGTTTACTGACCACAAAAGGATGGGAAGCTGAATCAGCCTGGGACTGAACATAGGTGATGAGCAGAGTCTTTGCTGCAGTGCTGCGGTTTAACCACTGTGCCACGAGGCTCCTTGTGAAGCAACTGATCACACAGGAAAAAGTCGATTTGAATCATTCCAGATTTTAAAAAGTAGATCCCCCAATGGCAGAGAAAAAGCTCCATGTTGAAAACAAAAGGGCTGGACTGGTTCAAACTGGCCTTTGTGTTGTGTGATCAGTTTTTTTTAAAAGCAATTTCATCCATTTTATACCTGCAGCAAATCCCACAGCATCTAACTGCATCGTCACTGCCTTAGTATAAGGCAGCTTCCTATGTCCCTGTGTATTCTTTACTTGTAACAGAGTGGATTAGAAGATAGTACAAGTCTGATACACGCAAGCTGTATAGGGTGTCATAAGTAGTATCTGATAAATCCACAGAGTAGAAAAGAAAATGGGAGAAAACATGAAAAAGTAGTTTTGTAGGTCAAAGAGCATGTTCTAAAGTTCAGAGCCTGCTTCAGGAGGAAAAGGTTGCTGCAGCATTTAGTTCTTTGGTGAAAGGTTCATCAAAGAGTCTAGATGTCTTGGAAGTTCAAAATATGCTGTGATCGCTCTGAATATGCCATAATAGACAAATCTCAATAAGAGACCTGTCCAGTAACTTGTTTCAGGTGTCCTGTACAGGCAAACTACATATGATATGAGAGATGGCTAATTTTAAGACAAAAACCAACCATAATGAGAAGGGGGAGGGTTGATTAGAGTTGTGGTATTGACGAATGGAGATTTAAGCCTTCCTCAGTACTGCTTTCCAGATTTCAAGCCCCTCCTTTAGCTGCTCTTTGCTAAATATTTGGCCCTTCATTCTGTCCACCATTCTATAGCAAATAGCAGCTAAAGGATATATATAGCAGATACCCTGGGGAGCAGGATCTCGTGGTGTATGGGTATTTCTGTGTTATTGCTAGAAATATCTGGGCCAACTGGAAGACTTGTTTTAAAGGAAAGTTTAAATATAGTGAGCATAGTGAAAACCTGGTGAAATGAGAGAACTGATAGCAATATTGGTGATGGTGTTGCCCTATACATCAGAGTGGGCATAACGGCAAACAAGCCAGAAATAATCAAAGGATGGACTTCTCGACAGAACTGCTCGGAACGACGATACCAGTCAGAAAAAGCAATTTACTACTGAGGACATATTGTCTCTCCACTTTACCACAACAGAAGCTAGTCCAGTAGGGCAACTGAGGCACTACCACCCCCACCTACTCTCAAGTAGCCTGCTCCTGCCTCCTTCCTTAGCAGAAATGGAGAGTCGGGGTTCTCCTGTACCACTTTCCTGTTGAGCTACCTGCTTTAATGAACTCTGCATGGCAGAGGGGAAGGGAGAGAAGAAAGATCAGGACAGAATGAAAGAGAATGGATATGCCTACTGGCTAGCTTTAAGACCAGGCACAAAGGGAAGCAGCAGCAGGCAGGAACATTTCCAATTTGATGGGGGCTGGAATAGAAGTATTTTTTCTGCTTCTCAGCTCAGTTATGGAATGAGGGAATGTCTAAGTGATTGCCTGCCTGCCTTCTTCTATGTGTGCTAGCTTTTTCCCTCCCTCCCTCTGTGTACCTGTGCTGATGTGTGAATACCCACTTTTGTGTTTTGCCTGGCTAGTAACTCTGGCTCTGCCCACCTCTCCCCCACCAGCCACAGCAGGCACAAGCTGCCAATGCTTGATCAATTGCTAAAAGGGAACTTGAAGCACAGAATGAAATAAGAGAGGCATCCAAAAGAGAATGTATTTTAATAATGGCTGTCTTTAATCACGCTCTCACAGATTGGAAATGTCTAGATACCCTAGAGACGACTGTGCTGTTGAACCAGACAGGAGGCCACTCTGGTCTTAATCCTAAATTTTTATGTCATTACTTCTATTAATCATTAATAATACAAAAGTTTTGTCTAGCACTCCATATAAATGATTGTCATTTTAAAAAGCAGCAACAGGCCTAACCTGCATCAACAAAGGAAATGCACAAAGTAAAATACTGTAAATAGGAACAGTTGTAGAAGGGGCAGCTGTGTTAGTCTGTGCAAGCATTATAGGTAAAAGCAAAATAGAAATAAAAAGCTCTTATGTCTGATGAAGTGGACTTGGCCATGAAAGCATACATTAAAAAAATGCAACAGTTTATCATTAAGGTGCCACCACATTTTTTTCTATTTTGCTTTTACCTATAATGTAAATAAGACCATGGAGTAAAGTGTAACTTTCTTCGTATTTTATGAGAACTCTATCCTATAGAAAATCAGTTCATCTCTTTCTGACTTTCAAATGAGTGTCAATGAAATTTAAAATGTGAAGTTGTATATAGAAACTTTCCCAAGGAAAAATGATGATAAAATGCTTAAATGGCTTAAAATATTGACTTCATGTTGAAAGAAACTTTCATTTATAGTTCTTATTCTCAAAGTTGAGTGTTGTTCTTATAAGACTTTATCTAAAGTGTAAGGTCCCTGTCAAAAACATTGAACTTCTCGTTAATTGATAGATGTGTTCTTATGATAAACAGCATTCTTAACATACTTGCGGTGGAATTATTCCTTATTTCTCTACTAGTGGTTGATTTCTTTTAAAGTCTCTGCTTTAAAATGCCATGCTTAATCATCAGTTTTATATTTAAGGAAGGCAGTTTCTTAACATTTTACATCAGCATCCTGTCATTTTACATCAATCTGTATAGGGCTCCAGAAGGAGAAGTGGGAATGTGTGAATAAAGAAACGAAATGTCAATTGAGTGAATGGTGTTTTACTGAGTTCAACTTTCCCCTTCTCTGTTTGTTTTGAGTGGATGAAATTATGTTATATGGGTGTGTAAAAAGGATGCCTCTGCTCTCCCAGGAGGGCTGTCTGCCTCATCTGCCAGCCTTCTGGTGGACTATCAAGAGACCTTCATTGTAAGGCAGCCCGAAGGCCATGATGCCAAGTTGCCGTGCATGGGCGGGCAAGGAGAGATGGAGGAGCAATGGCTCCAGAAGGAGAGCACAGGCTGAACTAGCAGGGAGTAGGGCTCAGGGGCAGCCTTCTAGGAGGAGGAAGGAATAGAGGAGGAGGACTGTTTCGAGGCTGTGGGGGATCAGCTGCCCATCTTCTGTGCCCTAAGGGAAAAGAAGAAACCCTTCGTACAGGAGTGTGGACCACCTTCACCTGGGGTCAGGACTTGGTGAATCAGGCCTCCTGCCCCACCACCTCAGGACTGGCTGGACAGCAGAGGGGACATCCCTCAACCAGGGTGCCCAGCCCTGATGCAGACGTGGTGCTGGAGGTGCTGCTGCCAATACCAGTGGCTCATGCGGCTGGCCTGGGAGCACAAGGGGCAGTTGCAGCAGGAGGGCCAGCTGCCATATGAACATACCAGCCTCACTGAGAAAAGCCTGGCCACTGTGGCTAATGACTCTAACTCAGCTCCAGCTTCAGACTATGAGTAACATGGGGCTGGTGACCATAAGCAGAGCAGCTGGACTGTCCAGAACCAATAACAGGAGAGGGATAGAGGGGTATTCTGACTGCTTGTTACTGAAATAAAGTGTGTCATATCCAGTAACCAATATGTTGAGGTGATGGAACCCATAGGGAAGGATATACTCCTGACACCCTGCATGCAGGAGGTGGGAGATGCGGATCATTATGTGCAAAAATGTACAAACCTCTGAAAGAAGGCTGGGGTCAGGGGGCCAGATCAATCCTCAGTCTTCTTCATGTAATTTTCCACTAACACAGTGAGGACTGTAGTGATTAAAATTCATTTTTCTTCACAATAAGTTAATGATTAGAAGGTTTTAGAACATATGGAATGCTTTTGCCAATCATTCCAGACATATGGTAGGATCCAAAGAACTGTCTAACTGTTACCATATGATCAGCTGGGGCTGGGGAGAAATTAGCAGTTCCTTTGGCTAATTACAGATTTTCTTCTTTCCTTTCTTTCTTGAAATAATGTTATGGTTTCCCCTGTTACGAAGTTATTCTATACCCCATTGTCTACTGCTGTTATTGATAATGTAAGTAAACATTGAGGTATCAGTGGCCACTGCCCTGTGGCGAAAGTGGTACTGTTGTAGCTGCCAGTAAAATATTTTCTGGAGACTGGCTGTTGGCTTTCTGTGGGTGGAGGAGTATAAGAGGCTTCCTTTCTCAATGGAACTTTGCTTCAGCCGAAAGGTTCGCCTGAGTTCTGTCTTGTGGTGGTGCTGCTGCTGACCTGTCTTATTCCCTGGCCCTGCCTTCTGTTTTGCCCTCTGATCCTGATTGGTTAGCTCAGTGGTTCCCAACCTTGGGTAACCCAGGTGTTCTTGGACTGCAACTCCCAGAAACCCTGGCCAGCACAGCTGGTGGTGAAGGTTTCTGGGAATTGCAGTCCAAGAACATTTCAGTTACCAGAGGTTGGGAACCACTATCTTGGCTCCTGGTTTGCTCCAAAGGGCTGTTCACAGCCCAGCCCTGATGGGAGGCGGAGAGTACAGAATTCCTGTGGGGTATTTCCTGACCTGTTTGGTGGCCTAGAGTAGCTCTTTGGGTTTACAAATAATATCAAAATTTGTGTGTTTTAAAGGTTTCCAAGCCACTAAAGGAGTATTACCATTTTGGGCATCACAGTGTATTAATTTGCTTACATAAGGAACCTAAGAAGAGCCCTGCTGGATCAGGCCAAGGGCCCATCTAGTCCAGCTTCCTGTATCTCACAGGGGCCGCACCAGATGCCTCTGGGAGCACACGAGACAACTAGATACCTGTCTCCTGATACCCCTCCCCTGCATCTGGCATTTTGAGGTACCTTCCTTTTAAGCCTGGAGATTATGCATCCCCATCATGGCTTGTAACCTGCAATGGACTTTTCCTCCAGGAATCTGTCCAATCCCCTTTTAAAGGCATCTAGGCCAGATGCCATCACCACATCCTGTGGCAAGGAGTTCCACAGACTAACAACTGCTAGTTGTTGCTTTGGACTAGGTGATCAGCTATACCTCTTTCTTTCTTTGTCTCTGTCTTGTTCTCTATCTATCGCTAACAACCGGTGTGTTAATTATAATAATACTGTACTGCTAGCTGTAAGAGAAGTTTCTCAACACTGTAGAGCGTGGGATGTGTGAGATGTACAGTTGGACTGGCTGCTGTGATGAGCTGCTACTGACTTATGACAATATAAAACTGTTATGTTCTTCAGCTTTGTGCTTAGTTTTTCTTACAGGACAATTAAGCTATTTTTACTTTGCTTTGACAGACTGCCATATACATTTTGTTTTTGGCTTGAGGTATTGTGCCTCTAGGACACAAGCTCCATAGGGCTGTATACTCCTAAGAGTTTGTATCTAGAAAAATCTCCGTAGTGCCTGTCATTTTGTTTTATTACTAGATTTAATCAGGAGACGACTTTTCTCGAGACAGAGTCTGAGGCATTATTGCTAAATGTTAACGTTTGATGTATTCTGAAACAGTTTCATTAAGAAGTTAACCAAGCAAATACGTTTTTGGAGAGCTTTGTTTAACTTTCTCTTGCACAACATTATATTGCTTCTTTCTAAACTTTGGAATGAATATAGAGATATTTGACTTGCTACAAATGTGATTGTGAGAGTAAAACATATTTGAAATTCTTATTTATTTAAATTCTCTCTATGTACTTATTTTGTATTCCATCTCCTTTCTTTTCCAGTTGTGTTTTCTTTGGATTGTTTGAGGATTTTCCTGAAATGCTTTTGTACAATACATTTTCTGGCTTTTCTTGTCTCTAAGGCTTTAGGCACTGGACATCTTTTATGCATAGATGGTCCATTTGGGAAAGTATGAAAGAGCTCCAAGCAGCAGATGAAAACTTCACCCAAAGGACATTGCAAAGTTTTATGCAGCCACTAGTGGAATTTCTGAAGACCATCAATTGCTTGTAGAAATAGACAGAAAGCAGTTGCCTCCATGTTCAGCTGTGTGGCAACCTCAGGGTAACCATATGGATGTATGGTTGGTCTGATCAGCCCCTTTCCATCTGAGAATAAGCCTTGGGGTGTTTTCCTCAGTCCCTGGGATCTTCAGTTGGAGCTAGCAACTTAAAGAAATCATACTGCTTAGATGCATGTGCTTGAGTATGCCGTAGTTCGGATGCAGGTTTCTTTACATCTTGGCTGATGTACGAGCGTGGAATAGACATATCAGGCTCATGCCTTTGATTTGTCATCTGTACATCAGGGACTTTTATTCTCATATAGCAGTCATTTTTAGAAAACCAGATTAGAGGGGGGGGTATTTGTCTACGAATACGAGTATCCCCACACAAGCGGCATTAACGAGGGTCCAGCCCCATGGGGCTGGACAGTCCACTCACTGATCCCCTGCGGACGCAGATTCTACGAATGGCTCTGCAGCGCGTGATCTGCTCACCACTCCTGGCAGGAGGCGGGAGGACAAGTCTCGCTGCAAGGTCAAAGAGTGGCGAGCAGATTGCGTGCTGCGGAGCCATTCGTAGTATCGTGCCGTCCCCGTCCGCAGCGGATCGGTGAGTGGACCGTCTGGCCCCATGGGGCTGGACCCTTGTTAACGTCGCCTGTGCGGGGATACTCGTATACGAATACCCCCCATCTCTAAACCAGATCCATCAGATCAAGGTTTCCAAGTGCTGCATTATAATATCAAGGATGGCACAGTAGTTCAACTGCTGTACTGCAGTCAAACTCTGCTCATGACCCGGGGTTCAGTCCCAGGTAGTTGGCTCAAGGTTCACTCATCCTTCCATCCTTCTGAGGTCAGTAAAATGAGTACCCAGCTCGCTGGAGGGTGGGGGAAATGTGTTAATTAACTTGTAAACTGCCCAGAGAGTGCTGTAAGCAGCATTCTTTGTTTTTTCAGCCCATGCTGTTCCCATACTCTTCAGCATGGTTGACAGTTACCACTAATATATCAGATCAGGCTGATTCCCCCCACTTGAGATCAGGAACACTATGAAGGATAGGCACTTTCCTTTTCCAGAAAAGCTTTCAGAGCCCAGAGAAGCTTTGTTTTGGTTTTTTACCATAACTATAGGAATTTTCCATATAGTGAGAAAGGTGGCAAACAAACAAACATGGCCAGTTGGGTTGAAAACATAAAAATGCCATCAGTGGAGTTTCCTTAGGGAATGAGTAGCAAAGACAGAGCACCACAATAGAAAATTCCCTAGTCTCATGGTGAGTCCCATCAGCAGCAATGAGCCCCAGAGAAAGGCCTCTCAATATCTAGGCGATGGAGTGGAAAGAGGTTCTCTCACTTTAAGGGCAAGGGTGGGGATTATGCAGCCCATGTATAGTTTCCCCAAGGCAATTTTTGTAATCCTGGGCTCCTCTTATACCCCCATGCCCTTGACCCAAAGTTGGGGAGGTTCAACATGTGAATTTCTGCTCCTGGACTCCTTCAGGAGCAGTGATTCCTGTCTAAAGTAGCATCATTATGGCAGAAAATCAGTTTTTCTCCAAAAACCAAAAGCATTTTTCATGTTGAGTGTGGTGTGGTCTCCAATGGGTTGTGGAGTCAAAGAAATGGACCTTGGACTCCTTGAACATGTCCACTCCTGATTTTGGTTCTTCAGAGCTGAAATCAGCATACTGACGGAACCAGCAGAGCAGTGGCAGGACTGGTGAGATGTATTCTATACACCCATAAATTAAATAATAATAACTAAATAACCAATAATTTGCTACTCTTTCATGACACAACAAACCAACCCTCTATGGTGGTTACCTCACTTTGCCTAATGGCAGGGTGAGCACGGTCTGAGTAACACCAAAGCCACTGTTGGGCTGAAGCAGCCTCTAGCTATATACTGAGCACTAAGACATGGAATTGGTTGCAAATACTAAAAAGCAATCATGTGATCCATTCACGGGGAGGAGGAAATACTGTGTTGGGCAGTAGACATGCCACTTTTTAAAAAAAAATCCAAATCTTTGAATTCTCCATTCTGGTCGTTCTACTTGCCAGACCCACACTTAAATTGTGCTCACCTGGAGAAAGGCTGAGCTGGAAAGCTTCATGGCCTAGTTGTCTGTTAGAAAAAGTTGTCCCAGACTTCCCAAGCACTAGGCAACATCTTTTTCTAACTGGCAGCTAGTTTGGAGCTCAACTCACCCTAGGCCACGAAACCTTCCAGGCCAGTCTTTCTGCAGGTGAGCAAAATATAGGTATGGGTCTGGCAGGTGAAACTCCTAAGATGGGATTTGGAATCCAAAACAAAACAGAAAACCACCCAAGAACTCGGAATGGCCCATCCCTATTGGTCAGTACTTTTACTGGATCGCTTAGAAGTTACAAATAAGGTAAGCTGTCAACTTTAGAAGTACTCTTCATCAGCAAGGATGGTATAGAACTTGGAGTTAGAGCAAATAGTTCAAAAATAGGGCTAGATGTGATGTACATATGGCTCATGAAGCCAGACTATCAAGAGACAAAATGGAGTTTTAGATTCCATACAAGACAGAAGTGAGAAAGATATCACGTTTACCAGCTCTCCCCTCTGCAGGTAAAAGCCTGGCTTGGTACCCCACACCCACAGATCTCCAAGTTGCTCTGGACAAGGCCAAAGACCTCTTTGTTGGCTTGGAGCAGGACAATGTGGAACAAGTCTGTCTTTACATTAGCAAAGCAGGATAATAAATTTTAGTATCACACTAGATAAAAAGTCAATTATAGCCAAATTGGTAGAGATATGTAGTGGCTGGAAGAGACGAAATTCTCATTGAAGCTATTTAACAGAATTATATGAAAGGTCGCCTTATTTATAGCTTCTTGGTGATCCAAGTAAGGTATTGGCCAGCCAAAAATTGAGCTAATTGTTCCATTATACTGATGTGCTCTTCATTTTTCTGCACTAGGATTTTTGCCCTTTTGCTACTTCACTTATTAAGGCATCTTGCATTTGGAAATATGTTTGCACAATGCTTTTCTTCACGCTGAGTGAGCTTTTCAGATAGGGATTGGGGACTGTGATAAGTCATCATTAATCGTCACACACTAAATTTTTTAAAAAGAAAAGAAAATGTGAATATTGTAAATTGTGGGGTATGTTCTTTTAAGTTGCATTTTATGACTCCATGAGAATTTCAGTGCTTTGAGAGTTAAGGTTGGGGGTGGGTCTCTTATACACTTTTAGTATATGATGGTCCTAAGGACACTTTCATTGTTTCCCTTCCCACCCAAGAAATTTTGATTTGCCACCAGTGGGGTCAGCCTACTGGTAACCAGAGTGTGCTGTTTCTGCTTCACTGTGTTACGGTTCATAAAAAAAATGGCATGGGTCATTTTTTATTTCAATACAGTCCATTGGGTGGAACAAAAAAGTACCCCGGTGGCAAAAAGCAATTCATTTTGTGGACGTTTTTATCATAGGTGTTTTTTGTTTTGTGAAAGAAAACTGCAAAGGGTTGGGGCTGAAATTTGAGGAAATTGTTTCCAACTGTTCAGCTGGCATTGTTGGATAACACGTACCTAGTAGATCTAGTTCTGTGTGGATTCACGGGTGATGGGGGAAGAGATTCTGGAGGAGTAAAATGTCCCATCCTGGTGTATGAGGATTAATGAACAGAGGCCAACATGACTTGGACCAGGAGTTCCTGTTTTAAGTGATGTTTTTCTGAGACGTCACTGGAGCACTGCATATGTCTTCTGGAAAGTGAAGCACACCACATTTTTACTCAATGGATCATTTCATTGTATATGCCAGAAACTAGCACGCAGACAGTGGTGTATATTTCTATATTGGGACAGAAGCGCTAAGACCTTACAGGTGCTGCATTCTAACTACAGGAAAGACTTGGAAAAATTTATTCCACCCCCCCAGCTGCCAGTATGCCTCCCCCAACATTTCTGGCTTATTGCTGAAATGTTTTGATACGGGGCTCTGTTCTTTTCATAAAAATTGCAAATCTTTTTCTTTTCTTTTCTTTTTTTACTTTTAGTCATCGGAATTCAAAGGGAAGAGCCCCCAGAATGGAAGTATGCTATGTAAAAGATATTAACCTGTATTTCCCATCTTTTCTTTTCTTTTCCTTTCTTTCTTTTTTCTTCCCCTTTTCAATGTATCTTCAATAGATAGGATAGCCAACAATTTTATATTCAACTATTTCAGCACCTCAAGGTGTGTCTGAGCATGTGCAGAGTGCCTTTTTAATGAAATAAACCCAATTAATTAGTCAATTGTTTCTTTTTAGAAATAATATCTAATTCTAGAAAATTCTGACCATGGATGCACATCTACCCATCCACCAATGCTACCTCTTTCTATTTTGAAGTTTGACAAGAAACATATTATTTTGGCCAGAAGAGCAAAACTCTAGTTTCTTCGCATCCCTGGTAAAAATCTGGGGGAGTGACTGGAAGTGGATCCTAAAATCTTTGCATGAAAGATGGAATATGTTTCTGAAAATACAATAGAGAGAGAATTGTGCAGTATTTTCCTTCAGAACTTCACTGATTTTAGTCTTGCAAAAGGGGCCAGAGAAGCAGATACATTATGGGATGTAGTAGGGGCATTTTGGGCTTTAAAATCAATAGTTGATTTTAGAGTTGAAAACCAGCAAGCATGTGAATGAGAGTGGCTGTGGGATCTGGTAGTCTTTTATGTGAGGCATTTGCGTTAAGAGTTATTGTATTTATATAAGACCTTCAAACACTGTTTTTTTTTTTTTTGGCCACAGTGCAAACGGTGTCTTTAAATCATGAATCTGGAAAACATGCCTTAAAAAAGAGTAGTCCCACAAAGAGCCTGCATGGTTTTCTCCACTAGAGGGAACTAATGCAGGTCCAAGAGTATGTATCTCCGCAATGAGATTCATTTATGAACATACATATTGTGGACAGCTTAAACCATATGTTTCAGGCAGTGCCAACCTTTTGTACCCTTTCAGGAAGAGGAAGATGGAGACTGTTTTAGACCATCCAGCTTCCTGTTATTAATCAGATGTAGCATCTCTTTATTCAGAGGGAAGTACAGTTCCAAGTCTCAAAAGAGCACAGTGGTTTTTATAGCATGAGGATGTTTAAGATGAACATGTGTTGCAGCATGCATTGCTTCTGTTACTGTAACATGTGAAGAGGTGCAGCTTGGACGAGATCCTGAAATGACTAAAGCGAGCAGGAATAAAGGTTTATAGATTGATGTGAGCATGTGGAAGTGGGAAGGAAAGGAGAAATGAATCTTCTTTAATTAGGTGGGGATACGCTGAGAGTTCATGTGACCCTTGGAATCTGGCAGTCCCAATCCAGCCCCCTGGGTGTCCATAAATGACCAGGCTCCCTTCCCCACGACATCATCTTCCATGTTTTCCCAACTTTTTCCTGTGCTAAAAGGTTGGAATATTTCTTCCAAGGCCTTAGTTATTGACAGGAACAGTTTTAAGATAAACTATGCTGGCATTTTAATTTTACCTTTTGCCCTGCCTTTAACTAACATGTGCTCTTGGAGAACTTCTCTCAAAAAGAGTTTTGCCCTTAGACTAGAATTGGTTTTCCACCATTGTTTTCGCTCTGCCAAGTGTTCTTGAAGTTCCCTTAGAGATAGATTTGCCACCTCTTTTTGGAGTTGTGCTTAAGGATCACTTAAGGACATAATTTCAGCTGGTGAAGCTTTGCTTGGCACACAGGTTTTATTGTAATGCTTGGTCAAACTAGTGCCTGGCCATTGTGAACAGGCTTCACACATACAACCTCCTTTGTCTGGCTTCTCTTTCGCTCCCACACAATGCAAATTCACAGGTCTGCCATAGCTCTAAATTGTCATGATAACTAATCTACCAAACTGTTGTTACTGTAAACTGTAGTTTGCTTTTAAAGGAAAATTGGAAATCATTGTCTGAACTGGGTCGAAATCTGATTGTCAAGCCAAGAAATAATCTTTTGCAGGAGCCATACTGTACTTTGCTCTGATTTTGGATGTAATGGCTAGTTATGAAGCATGACATTAGTTTGTTCACAGTGGCCACAGATGCAAAAACTGTCACCTGCTGAAGTATCCACTTGTCACATGACTTTTAAAAGTTTAAGAGGTGTGTCAAAAACATATCTAGCAATTTTACTCAGAATTCCCTTAGAGCCTTCCTCAGCTCTCCTGCTGCTGGTTGTGGATTAAAACCACAACTCCAGTGCAGCCTGCATCTTTCCTAACTAAAAAAAATGCCTGGCAAAAGCCATCTGCCATGAAATTTTGAGACTCGGTTCTTTGCTCTAACAGCAAGACACCAGTGCAAGCCTGATGAAGTGGGACCAGATCCATGAAAGCTAGCAGATTGTATGGCTTCTGTAGTGGTCTGTAAAGGTATTGCCTACTCTGGCATTTGTCGTGTGCTTTTTGTTTTTGTTTTGGTTGCCTTCCTAATTCTAAGCTATGGCTGTCCTCTGTCTCCGCCACATTAATAATAATCATGTGCTGTCAAGTCAATTCTGACTTATGGCAACCCTTTTCAAGGTTTTCCAGGTAGAGAATACTCAGAAGCAGTTTACCATTTCCATCTTCTGGGGGCATTCAGAGACTGTGCAGCTTACCCAAGGCTGCATAGGCTGGCTCTACTCACAGGAAGCACAGTGGGGAATAACCCCCCCCCCCTTTTGTCTGATCTATTTATCATAATAAAGGAATTGAATTACTTAAACCCCTGAACTATCTAGTGAGCCTCCCTTTAACCAGATTAAAAAATGGTTCTGTATGTTAACAAAATAAAAGGTTACATTAAAAGCTGTCAGTATATTTAATTGTGGGTTAATAACTTTTTTAAAAAATGAAATAGGTTATTTGCCTTGTATAGCTACCACTGTAGCTACTGAAGTGTCTTGGGTGGATTCATGCAGCACAAACAAAACTCAGTACAGTATTCTACATTTGGTGCCTTGTGGACTGAAGGACATGGTGGCTGCATTGATGTGGCCTGCTGTCTAAAATGATCTGTGTTGTTTTCTTCTCAAACTAAAAATCCCAGTGATAAAGAAGCACAGGATTTTACTCTGTAGTTTACCCATCAACTTGAGTACCTGCTCGTTGACTGACAGTGCCCGGTCCAGGGTGTGATCTTACCAGTTTTATTGCATCAGAGAGTGGACTGTGATGGTTGCAGCTGTTCTTGCTGATACACAAATTCCACATTAGTGTCATTACTAATCCCATCAGTTGAGAGGCTGCAGTGCACTTGCAAAAATGTTTAGGCTCAGGCAAAGTGGTTTTAGAGCATGGATTCTTCTGTACCTAAGGAATGATAGGTATAATTGCACGCACCAAGCATTTTATACCTTTTTTTTTTCAAAATTGGAAAATATTTTTTTTCTAAAACACTTGTTTTAGAAAATCAGGAACAGCCTAGAGGGAAACTTGAAAACTATATTAACAAGCAATGTAATCTATTCCAGATAAACCTGTGATGGGTATTAATCCCATAAAACATTTGTCCCTCCATATTTGTTTACCCAGATGTTATAACACAAATTGGCAGAGGGCCATTATTCCTGCTGTTAATGTACCTTGTAATAGTCAGATGTTGTATCCATTCTACTTTCTTGCTGTGTAGTTCCTTCATTTTTGTGCATTGCTCCTCATATACTTATCTCTTGGAACTGTCAGTCTAGCCAGTTGCTACTGATGGGTTTGAGGGCCCCTGAAGTATGTATCCTCCTCCTTGTAATCCAGCACCCTGATGCATAATTGGATTAGAACAGGGATTAGCTACTCTCTAATGTGACAGATAATGTTACAGCTAGGATTATCCTTAAAATACACCATAAATGGGTAATTACTATCACCTTTTATGTATCTCAGGGCTGCAGGACTCTGAGATTTGTAGCTGGTATTAGTTATTCTTGATTGGAGAGATGTGCTGTGTTTACTACATTCTAACTCCCTTGTTTTTTGAACTTGTTTTTTCACACTTCACAACTACCTGTAGAAGTTGTTTATAAGATCTAATATAAATGAAAGCCACAAATGTGGAATACAGTATATCTTCTTGAAATTCCTCCAATTCAGAGCAAAACGTGCATTTTGGTTGGCTCTGCCCAAAATTAGGTTTATGGATGAATTCACCTTAAAAAGCACATCCAAAAGAGAACATGGCTATGCAGTCTAATACATCTAAAGCAAAATGCTGCTTTTCCATTGCATGAATTTGCCTTGGTGGTTTAAAAAGACATCTTTTCCTTACATTGTTGAAGAGGTCTGGTCATTCCTTTAGTTCAGACCTGATTCCCTCAATCTGCTTGCTCTCTGACAATTCAACCAAGGTATTTATTTATTATTATTTATTTATCTAAAATATTTTTATCCTGCCTTCCTCCTAAAAAGAAGCTGAGGTGGCTTACATTATTATCATTAAACTAGAGATGGACATGAATCTCGGTTTGGAGGTTCATGCTGATTTGTATGCATGGCACCGTAGGTGCCACACATTCCCTTCCCCTGCCTCCCTAGCCAGTGACCCATTCACCAGTTGAAGTGTGCTCCTCTCCTCCTCCTTGTCGGCTCTCCTGCCCTTCCCCGGCAGGCACATGTGTTTGCCTGTCCTTCCTCCTTGTCTGAGTGGGCGATCAGCCAAGAAGGCAAGGCAGGGAAGCCCATTCTCCTGCTGGAAAGTGGGAGGAGGAGGAGAGGAGTGTGTGCTGGCTGGTGAGGAGGGGATCCAGTCAGGGAGGCAGGGGAAGGGAACCTATTGTAGAGGTTCATGCCCATCTCTGCAATAAACAGTATAAAAGCTAAAAACACTAAATTATTACAATATTTTAAAAGAATTAAACAAATATGATATTAAAAACTCGTAGATAAAAGCAGTACTAAAAACACATTAAAACAATGAAACTAGACAGACAGTCACTAAAAGAAAGCCTGTCTGAAGAGAAAGGTCTTTGCCAGCTTGTGGAAGGACAGCAAAGATGGGGCCAGGCTGGCCTTCTGTGAGAGAGAGAGTTCCAGAGTCTTGGATCAGTGACAGAGAAGGCCTTCTCCCATGTCTCCACCAAACATACCTGTGAGGGTGGTGTAACACAGAGAAAGGCCTCCTCTGAAAATATTAAGACCTGGTCAGATTCTGAAAGAGCAAATCTATCTTTGAGATAGCTCGGACCCGGCCATTTAGGGCTTTATAGGTCAAGACCAGAACTTTGAATTGTGCCCAGAAACAGACTGGCAGCCAGTGGAGCTGCAGTAACTGCGGGATTATATGATCCTTATAACCAGCCTCAGTTAACAAACTGGCTGCAGCATTTTGGATCCACTGAAGTTTTTTAACACTTTCCAAAAGCAGCCTCATGTTGCAGCAAGCAAGTTGCATCAATCAACCAGGATGTAACTAAGGCTTGTGTCACCATGGCCAGATTAAACTCTCCAGGAATGGGTGCAGCTGATGCACCGGTTTTAACTGTGCAAATGAATTCCTGACCACTGCTGAAACCTGGGCATCCAGGCTCAAAGATGAATTCAGGAGCACCCCCAAGCTGCGCACCTCTGTTTTTAGGGGAAGTACAACCCCATCTGGCATAGGTTGGATCCCTATTCCCTGATTTCCTTTTCAACAGCTCAGGAGCCCCTCTGTCTTATCTGGATTAAGTTTCAGTTTATTCACCCTCACCCATTCTATTGCTGACACCAGACACGGATGATCTAGAACTGAAACAGCTTCCTTATATTTAGATGGGAAGGAGAGATTGAATTAGATGTCATCCACATACTGGTGACACCAAACCCCAAAACTTTGAACAATATCTCCCAGCAGTTTCATGTAGATGTTAAATAGCATAGGGGACAAAACAGAACCCTGAGGGACACTACAGGCCAGGATGTTGAATAGGAGTCACCAGCGCCACCTTTTGAGTTATCCCCTCCAGGAAGGACTGGAGCCACCGTAAGTTCTACCAAGGCCGATCCCAGAGAGACGGCTGAGAAGGATACCATGGTCAATGGTATTAAAAGCTGGTGAAAGGTCCAGCGGAACCAACAGGGACACATTTCCCTTGTTCGGGCATAGATAATCCTTCATGATAGTACAATGTGTTCAACAGAAGAATAGATTGCTGGGGAAATTCTAGACCTTACTGACAAATTGAAGACAGTCATATTACTGGGTCTTGATGGTTCCCTTTGAAGAATTCTTGAAGAACTAAAACTTGAAATTGCTGAGCTTATTTTAAAAAAGCCTGAACATGCCTTTTTGTTAGAGAACTGAAAAGCGGCCAGTGGAATGCCAATTAAAACACACACACACAATGTGTGTCAAATTGGGAGGGGGGCAGGAAATTACAGATGGGTTTGCTTAATGTCTGTTCCAAACATATTGATGGAGAATTTTTATTGAAAATAAAAGGATGAAAAAGAAAGTTATCAATCGCAAGAAGGACAAATCTTGCTAGAAAATAACCAACATGGTTTCTACAAAGGTCCTATATCACTAGTGTTTTAGAGTTACTTGAGAGGGTTGTCCCCAAATATCGGTATGCTTTTTCCAGGGCTAGATTCAACTGTCTCTCTTCAGTAATATTGGAAGGGCGCTATCACAGTATCCCATATGAAGATCGGCTGTGTGCCTGTGGAGATGGAGTAGCTGAGTCTTTGACTTGTGTCTTGTTTGAATGTAGTCTCCACAGAGGTGATTGTAACAGGCTTCTCTGTCCATTTATGAGGAAATGCCCTGGAAGGCCATTCACATGGTATTTGGGGTATTTGTTGGCAGGTATAAACCAGTCACAGAGTCTGTAGCTAAGTTTTTGTTTTCTGTTGTGACGTCTCATAAAAAGGCCTTATTAACCTAACTGATTATTTTTTCTAAATATGTGCATGTTTTATTAATTATTTGCTATCTTGTTACTATTGCTGTATTATTTTAACTCAGGTCTGTGACCACATAATAAAGAAAGAAGCTTGAAGGGCTGACAGTCATATATATATAGGAGTAATCTGGTAAACTTAGACTTATGTGACTTTCACAGAGAGCGTAGTGAGTGTTTACCGAGGAAGTTTAGCAGTTATGGGATAAGGGGAAAGATCCTGGCATAGAATTAGAATTGGTTAAAAAAAAAATAGAAGGGTAGCAATAAATGAAGGGCTGTGAACAGTGAGAACCTCCACGGCTCTGTATTTGAATCAATGATTTTTTTAAAAAAATTGCTTGTGACCAATCTGGAATTATGGGTGAAGAGTGATATGGCCACATTTGCTGATAATACCAAATTATTTAAGATGGTTAAAACAAATAGGGATACTAAGGATCTGCAAATTTGTGAATGGAGTTTGAAAAGGCAAATGCTGTTCAATGTAAAGAGGTGTAGAGGGATGCACATTGGGGCAACATATCCTAAATTTACATATAAGTAACAGGGTCTAAACTGTTTGTGCCTGCCTGTCCAGGAAATGGATCTTGGGTCTGTCTTGATGTGAGCCAAGAAAACATTATGTCGTATATTTTCCATTGCTTCAGAGGACTTCCAACACTGGTCACACAATGGGTAATGAAAGATCATTTCCAAGATTGTGAATTCTGAGCCAGAACTCTCTAGTTGCTTTTTTTTAAAATAATTCACTTAGGAGGAAGAGGCAAACCACTGACCTTCAGCTGCTAAGACCGGGAAAATATTTCCCTGCTTTCTAAAATCATGAACTGTCTCAAAACCAAGTTTCTAACTAGAATTCAAATACCATATTCAAGTACAATATTTTAAAATATCTAAAACAAAAATGTGAAGCTACTCCACAGGGCTGTTTATAAAGAAAACGGAGAGTGTGCATATGAAGTGGTTTGAATATTCAAACATTGCTATATAAATACTAAGTGCATTTTATTTTATTTTTTGAATAGCTATTCAGCAATGTCCATGATGGAGAAAGTTTTTGCTTGTTTGAACAAGGCCACCGTACACCCCACAAGCAAGAGATGCACACCATGGAAGCAACCAAACTTATGGAACACAATTTGAAAGTGACACTGACAAAACTTGTGGCTCATCTGTTTGGTGATGGTAGGTGCCTTAAAAGCAAATCATATGGTCTTGCAAATGCTACTCTAATGTACGTGCAAATCCTAAACAGTCTCAGGTGCCAACAACAGTAGCAATGAATGGATATAGCAACAATGATGGGAATTGCCACTGCATCTGGAGAACTCTACTACCACCTCTCAGTATTACTCAGTGATGGTGTGCCCATCATATTTTTGCACGGAAGGTAACAATAACTGAATAGCAGCAATGAGCACCTTATGATATGGTCACAGCACTCTTACTGTACTATTGCTATCACCTGAACAGAGTCTTGAAAAATTACTTCTAGGTTACAAACACCATAATCCTCAGCACTACTTTAATTACCATCATATGGGAGATGTAGTCCCAAATAAGATTGCCAAGTTCATTCATGCACGCACACTCTTCCACAGCCAACGAAGAGTTGACAGAGTCCATCCCCTTACACACTGTGCAGCTCCCCACAGTCTCCTGGATAGAAAGGCAGCAACGCACAGGGTTTTTCTCAAATTCTTCACTCCCCCCCACCCCCATGCCCACCTAGATAAAAGAGATTTAAGAGTACAACTACTTTGTCCTTTGGGCATAGACTGTGTTCTCTTTATGTTGTAAAGGTTGGATTGCTTATGGTCCTTGAGCTATTCTTTAACTCTCATCAGCCCTGTTTATTTAATGTATTTATTTAAAATATTTTTACCCCACCTTTCTCCTTAAAAACTACCCAAGACAATATTTAGAGCTAAAAACAATGAGTATACAAAGGCAGTTTACATCATTAAAAGATAACAATTTAAAGCTAAAAACAATGAATATACAAATATTAAAAAGGAAGAAATAAATACCACACTGTGAAATAGTAAAGAAAAGCAATACTAAAAACACATTGAAAGCAGTAAGGCATAACAGTCCATTTAAAAATCCCACTCAAGCAAGCAGTTACTGAGGGAAAGCTTTCCTGAAGCTTGCCTAGCAATAAAAGATGGGATTGGCAGAACATCTGGAAGCCTGTAACTTAACCACCCCGTGCATTGTGTTATTAGTTATCATTTCATAAAGATTTAATAATATGTAGTAGATGAAGATAAGTTAGTACTTCTTCACACTGTTCACAACTTCTGGAATGTGCTGCCACAATATATTGTTATTATTATCAATGATCAGAATCCTAATGTGTTTATATAAGGTTTGTGTAACTTTCAGCAACTAATTGCAGCCTACTGACAAAGTGTTGGGGCACATCTTGTCATGCATCCAATTGCACATTATGAATTATCCAGTTATCTGTGGCAATTTATGTGAATCTTGCACAAACACCAATACAATTACAGCTATTGCTGTCTTAAATAATGGTTCAACTTATTCATACTGGTTAGGTCATTATTTTAGCTCCCTTTCTTTTATGGATAAAAGTGACAGCAGGAAACAAACATGTTAAAATGATAAAACATAAATTATCAAATGATAACAGCATAAAGGTAGAAAAGCTAAATTATCATCTAACAATATGAATGGCTGCTAGTCTGATAGATAAATGAAGCCTCCCTGTTTGGAAGCAGTATATCTCTCAGTGTATCAAAAGGTGGGGATCAACAAGTGGAGATGACCGAATGCCATTATGCTCTGCTGCTAAATCTCTGTAGCAACTTTCTCTACCAAGGCAACTTCTGCCTGTTTGGGGACACAATTTCCATCATTCCAACAGGAAAATAAATGCCCAGTGTGGCTGAGGATAATGGGAGTTGTAGTCTGGGCCATTTGGAAAGCACCCAGTTGTGAAAGGCTCTTCTAAAGGGAGTGGAATGCTAGGCTAGATTAACTTTAGTCTGAGACTCAGCCAGGTTCTTGTAAGTGGCTTTACTGCAAGGCCTGCTGCTTTCATTGGAGGGACAGTTATTTCTCAAGAAAATGCTGGTTAGCATTAGAAGGCATGCAAAATGTTGGCTGGCTCTGGAGCTGAGAAAGAGTATATTTTTAGCAGATAATTGTGCAAAGAATGTTGGAATTAAAACTCCTACACCACACCAACAATAAGATGCTTATATCATCTTCATTTTTTTATGGCTGCAAATTTGGGCTTACCTCCTTGCACACCTCCTGGAAAACTCCACAAACATTTGCTCAGTGAACTTTTTCAGAGCTGGACATAACAAAGGAGACACTACACTTCATTTTTAAGAGTAGGATTTCCTTCCCGAGGCCATTGGGGAAGTCAAAAGGAGACCATCCAGGTACTTCTAGCTATGTTGTGCTCTCTCTTCAGCTACTTTCTATATGACAAATATTTTGTAGAAACATCACTGTTTGCAGTCAGGAACCTTCACGTTGTATACTTTCTTCATGCTGATGATGTGCCCAACACACAGTTACATGCAAACCCTCCGCCCCCCCCCCCCCCAGTTGTATTGCCTCCCCCAGCTCCGCTGCACAATGTGCTGTGGTCACAACAAAATTGTCCCACCCCTCCTTTAAAAAGAAGAAGCTTGAGGTACACATAAATTGGCTGAAATCCAGTAGTAAGTTGCAACTAGACTAGGCCCATTGAATCAGTGGGGATTTGGTCAGTACCTATTTAAATTCCATTGATTTACTAGATTAATACTAATCTAGTATTTCAGCCCTTGTTTCCCCGGCTAATAGTATTCTTGGAAGCCTCTCAGAAATGCTGCTAGCCTTGTAAACAACGTGTATGGACATCATATGATTTGCTTCTGTGGAAACTAGGAAAGTGTGTGTGTTCAGAAAATACATTTCACAATTGATTGATTACTTTAAATCAGTGACTAAACCTTCTTGTTTTAGTTCCACTCACCCTACACTAGCAATATTTATATAGTATAATCTCAAGTCTTCAGATGGCTTGTCATATGTGCCATTGCTAATTTTTACAGCAGTCTTTTAAAGTTAGGTCAGTGTTATTAAGATGAGGCAAAAGTAACAGTAGTTTGCATAAGTTCACATAGTCGATTGTGCTGAATATATCATTTAACAGTACTTTCCAAGTCCTGCAAACAATTATTCCTTTGACGTGTCTTTAAATCATTCTCTTTCTGTCACCTGGCAAAATGCATGCTCTTAACAATTTGTTCTTTTGTATCAAATTTGTGTCATTTGTAAACTAGATGTGTTTATCCGTGCTTAGAGTGTTAGACTACAACTGGTGTGGCTGCATTCAAATTCCCCATGCAGGCAAGAATCTCAGCGGGTGATCTACCATTCACTTATTTTTGGCCTAACTTATCTCTCAGATTTTGTTGTTGTTAGAGTAATATCAGAGTGGATGAAGGTGATACATGCCATCTTGAGGAACAATTAGGGGCACCATATTCGAGTTCCCCAAATCTGGGCAGCCTAATTTGCATGTTATGTCAACCAGAGTCTAATTTGCATACTATACAGATGAACAAAATATGCTAATTAATGCAGACTGTTCATGTTGTGCAAAAATGTGCATAGGCCAAAGCAGTGATTCTACATTTTGCCTTGTTCTGTAAGGACTAGGAACTAGCTTTTTAAAAAGTGAAGGCTTGGAAACCAGACTAGATAGTGATCCAAGTGGCATCTCCAAAATTTGGAGGGGGGGGGGGGGGACACCTGACTAACCAGGTGATATGACAACCCTTGGATTATCGCAAAATGCATAAGAGATGATTAAACAGGTTTTTGTTTACCACACGATCATAAGTAAATCAGATGAGCATCTTCTTAACAAATCTTCTATTGATCCATTAACTATTACCACACAGCTTTCCCATTCTTACCTGGCAAATGTTTTCAGTTTGCTGAGGAAACTGGTCCCGAGCAACTATGAGTCCCCAGTTTTACCTCCTCTTTCTTTTGGCTTGGTGCCCGTTGATTTTTTTGGCTACCTTCCTGTTGTCCAGGATCTGTGGCATAAGGCTCTTGGAGTTTGCATTTTACAACTTTTTCTGTTTATCAGGCCGTCTAGTCAGCCAGCTGCCTTTCTGTATGCGTTCCTGTGTCTAAGTTTCCCCATGCCATTTGGCTAATGGAGCTTGTCGTGTATATATTACAAACACCTCAGCACCTTATATATAGTTTTTATTCATTATATGCCTGTATAAAATATTCAAATGGAGGCACAAATCAGGAGAGAATAGCTTTGTATTTAAAGTAGGTTGCGACAATAGTGCAGAGGGCTATGGAGATTTATTTGCTAAAAGAGGTTATTAAGGTAACAGCTAAAAAAAGTAGAATTGTAAAATAATAATAGAAAAAGATTTAGTTATATCTCAAGGGAGTTGTTCGTTATTTCTCGTTACTGAGCGTAACAAAATTACCTGCTTTGCCCATGATCTGGACTTATTTTCCTGCCATGCCAGGTGGTTGCTGAAGTTTGACAAGTGATTGATTTAGTTTTAAAGAGTGTCTGAACTGCACAAAGTGTTTTTCATATTGGAAAAGACATCAGTGTTCCCCACCCCCATCCCTGGGGCTCATCTTCACAATATCCAAGATTTATCATCTCTTTGACATATGCACCCATACACACCTGGAAAAGGTGTTTACAAATTGTTTGTTTGCTCATTATTTTCCAGGAGTAGCAGTAATTGATGTCATTAGCTAAGGGGCAAGCTTTACTGAGGGGTGGGAGAGATATACACCTTTTAATCACCAGCTCTTTTTTGCTTCTACTTTTGTTTTTCAAACAATGGCACACAGGGCTTGAGATTAGATGGGTGGACTGCTACTTCCCATTTACTCATCCTTCCTTTGAGATGGAGATCAACTTCCAAGGAGATTGGATGGAGGTCTTGGGTTGCGGGGTCATGGAGCAGCAGCTAGTTAACTCAGGTATGAAAATTCCTTTGCTTCATTGACATCTCTGTTAAGAAAGACTTCTAGCGCAATCAGTGTCACAGCCCCACACGGTGCCTCTGTTGGCAGTACAGACTCACATCCACCCAAAGATCAGCATTAGTCACTATGACTGCCAGCAGCTTGGAGACAGAGGTTAGGCATTGCATGTTGCATGGTGAGATTAAACTGGTGAAACAGAAATCTCCAAACCTCCAAGGTGCAAAGCTGAGAGTCTCCAGCCAAAAGGGGTCCCATTCTATGTAGTAAGAAGACATAATTTTGTTTTGGAGGCTGAATAATGTCTACGTTATACTGCCTCCAAATAATCATGAATATGCTCAACTTCAGGGAAACTGTCACATTGTTTCAGTACAGAGGAAGACTTGTTTGAAGCAAGAACTCCTTACTGAACATCAACCAAGGAGCCAGTTTTTAAATTTAGCTACTCAGTACTGCCAACACTTATTCACAAACAGTATTTAATGCTTACAGTTACATGACAGTATGCAGCAACGTAAAAAAAAGTAAATAAAGCCATCAGTGCCTTTGAATACGGCACTCTTTGGTGGTTGTTTTGCCTGCTCAAGCTCCGTAGCTCAACCAGGTCCAGCCCTAAATATTTTGCTGCCTGAGTCAGAGCAGCAATATCCCTCTCCCCTGCTTCTCAAAACAAAATAGATTGTAACAACTTATCTAGTTATTTTGGCTTCTAAGGCACAACATTGCACAGACATTTCCCTTTCCTCAATATCAAATGGCATGACTACCATTTTGTCATGTTTGTGACATCCAGAATCAGCTATATTCAGTCTACCCTATGATAGGACTGGGACTGAAAACAATGGAAAAATATCCTCCTTTTTCAATCTGATTGAGAAAGGAATTTTCAATAACTTTCTTGGATTTGGGACAAGCCGATGAGCTCCTGCCTCTTCAAGGGAATACTGGAGGTATGTGTCATGTTGCTCTGGAAGGGAAGCCTTCACGAGGCCATTTGCCAGGGGCAATTACCCATCTTCATAGCAGACAGAATTGGACTAGATGGGTTACTTTCCTTGACTCAATGTAGTTATCATATTTATATATGTTTGGGTTAAGATTTGGACATAATACAGCCCTTGATTTCAGTCAGAGTTGAGCAATTGATGTCCCTCCAGAATCAGAGCTTGGAAAAGTTATTTTGGGGGAAAGAACAGTAGCCACATTGGCTAGGGATTCTGGGAGTTATATTCTAAAAGTTACATTTCCAAGCCTTAGCCCAGAGGTTGTTGGATTAAACTTCTCACAACCAGTGATCACACTGACTTTGGCTGGCTGGAGCTGGGAGTGCATTAGTATCCGGAGGGCCACATGTTGCCCACACTTGCTTTCAGACTTCAATGTTACCTTTCTAGGCTGTGTGCTAAGGTTGTAAGCAGTAGTAGTGGTCAAGTAGACTAAAGAAAAACAAATACAACTTCAATATTTCCTCAAATACTCATCCTCAAACCAAGTAGGACAAAGTGATTAAATAGATTGGTATGTCTTCTCAGTTGTCTAGAATTGCCCCCACACAACGTATTCCCTTCTACACATTCTATAACATACATTTGCAAATACATTTGAACTATTAGTAAAATTTCAATAAATCATGAAGTTAGATGACTTTCAGTTGCAGCTGCAACCTGGAAGCAGGTTGTTTATTGTGTTGATAAAATAACGACAAAGCATTAAAAAAATTGCCTCTCTCATGTTTTATGACATTTGGACAAATGCAAATTGAGCAAAGACTTGAGAAATGTCAGAATTAATAGCTATTTAAAAAAATCAAAAAGAAAAAAGTTAGGAAAGATTTGCCTTGGAGTGTGCCTGTTCAAGCAATGGTTGGTTAATTCTTTATACATGTGCAGTAACAGAAATATGATCAGATCTCAGGAGAAAAATAAAAACCACAAAACACAGCTTAATCACATGTACTTTATAATGAAGAGTTTGCTCTTCACAGAGAAACATGAGGACATTTCAGGTTCCAGTGAAGTTTTCAAATCCTTTGAGGTTTTTGAATTTGACCATTTAGTCCTGAGTGAAGAATTTTGCTGCAATACTAAATGCCTTATGAAATCTATGCTGGACCTTTAATCTTTTGTATTCCTAAATATAATATTGCACTAAAGAGTATTTCACTGAAAAACCTTCCTTTGATTTATTGAGAGTTCATTCCTTGATTTTACTTCTCTTTGAATAGAAACATGTACTGTACCCATGAATAGTTAGAGAAAGGGATGAGCAGAAGCTTTTATTGGTTTTGTCCACACTCCCCTCAACTCTTGGTTTTCTTTCATGTTGGATTTCTTGATTAAAGATTGTGCAACCTTTGTTTCTGACTTTTCATGTTGTCCAGGAGTATGACTAAACTCCTAACTATCCAGTGTCTGATACTGAACTTGACAATAAGGGACAAAGACCAAAAGTGAAATTGGGGTCCGGAAAGACTTAATTTAGAAATGAAGCAAAATCTATTCATACCCAGCAGTCTCCATATACTTTGACAAGTAACATGTGCAACAATGAGAAAAATTCAGGTCAAGTCCTGAATATGTAACAGCTACAGCAATGTAAGTTTATTGAAATTAAGCCCCATTGTGTTCATTGGTGCTTACTCATAAGAGGGCTGTAACTAGGGCAGGGCAACCAGGGCTTTGTCCCATGGCACTCAAATTTAGATGTGCCAAAATCTAAAGGTGAATATACTGGTGAGTGTTCAGAAAATAAATGACAACATTTCCCAGCCCTATACACTTGGCTTTTTCAGAAGGATAAACTTTTTCTTTGTTTTCTTTCTTTGGGGTGTGTGTGTGTGGATGGGTGGGAGCTTACTACATTTATCTTCTTTTTGTTTGTGGGGCTTCATACGTATACTTCAGGGTGAAGGGGTTGAGAGATGGTGCCACTTGCTCACTTGTCAGAATGGCTACTTACACCTCTGCGTCTAGGATTTCAACCATAGTCTTCTAAGGCCAGACAGAGAGCTGTTTTTCTCCTTTTTTTGATCAAGTCCGAAGTGATATAAGAGATGGCTGTTCTGTTTCCCACGTTTGGTGGTACCTTGGTGTAGTTTTACTTTTTTTCTATTGAACCAGACACTTGTGGTGAAAAAGAGATGCTTTCAAGGCACTTAGGGCATCCTCAAAGTACAGTGGACCATAAATGAGCCTCACTTTTAAAAATAACCCACAGTGATGTGTGAGGGAAATCGAGTGAGCGAGAGATGTACTGAATAAACGAAGTGAGCAGCACTGTATGATGAAATTTGCAATTGCCATACCACTCAACCTACAAACTATTTTTGGCAAATACTCTCGTGTCATATTTTTTTATCACCATTTGTAGTTTTCACAGGAGACATACCGCTTGTTGTCTAGCCCATATTATCTACTAATGGGGGTAAAATGGCCCCTAGAATGGTCTGAATGGCACACCCCTATGTTGGAATTTTAAGTTGAACATGTCCAGGCTCTTTATTACCTGTAATAAGTAATTAATCAGTAACTAATGGAAAAGGCTTGATAATGATACCTCGTAGGCATCATTTTACATGTGTAATTTAGATTTCTTCCCAAAGCAAATTTTAAGGATGGTGTCTTTTGAAGCATATTTCAAGCAGTTGGATGTCTTATTGAAGAAGTGGCCTAAAATGCCCAGAATGGCCTTGTAGCTAGATGGGTGGTATAAAAGCTGAACAAACAAACAAACAAACAAATAAAATATCATGCTTCCAATCTAGCGTATTTTCAGACAATGCTTTTTAAATGGCGCAGAAGCTATACAGCAGGTCAAGCATGTAGTGTGGCGACTCAGTTAGAGATGGGCACGAAACACATTTCGGCCCTCCAGCCGCACAGCTGTTCCACAGGCACTCTGGCTTCCCTCCAGCTGCCTCTGAGTGGGTGCCGCTGGAGGAGGCAGGACCGGGAAGCCATGCCACTGCCTCTGAGTGGGTGCCCACCAGAGAAGGTGGAGCTGGGAAGCCAGGGTGCCTGAGGAACAGCTGTGTGGCCAGTGGACCGAACTGGCACCAATCACTGAACCGGCAGTTCGTGCCCATTTCTAAACCCAATAAAGTGTCTTGGGAGAGGGATGCACTCAGTGACACTGCAGGGATTTTGAAACAGAACGTTGTATCATTGCACTTATGATGTAAGGTATGTGATCACACAGGTTTCGTTGAAATTGGAAGAATCCACATAGCTAGGCTCAATGGGCTGGCAATCTGAATGCATATTAAATTATTCTAATGTCAGTGTGCACAAGTATAGCTTCTAGGTCAATCATGTTGGGAAAATAGTAAAAAAAAATTACCTGTTTGCAACAACTGAGGCATTTGAGTTTGACTAAGTCCCCTAGTGTTTGTCCTAAAGGAGAGTGTCATGCATCAGGATTGCAGTGTTTATCTCTTGGGAGCTGTTTTAGACTCAAAAGTAATTCTCTTCTTCAGTAGGACAAAGCATAATGGGTGACCAATGCTTACTCTCCCAGGAGAAAGATGTGAGCAAGACATCTCCCTGAAGTGTTAAATTCCAGTTATTGCCATATGAGGACTCACGTACAAGAAATAGTCATTGTGGAGGCCAGACAGACTCATGACACTTTAGCCTGTCAGAAAGTAAACTATGAATCAATGCTTAATGTTTGTAGATTTTTAGTATACTTTAAAGACTTTCTTGTTTTATTGATCAAGTGAAAATCTGGTGTGTGAATCAGCTTTACAGTGTCTGTCTAAAATTCCTACAGCAAAACCGAAAGGGAAGAAGCCTAGCTTGATAAATTAACATTTTTGCCATAAAACCTCTCAGGTTTTTTTGTTCTGTTTTGTTTTTAGTTTCAGCCCAGCCCTTTGGTTGAAAAGTTTTTCAACCATGGCAGGATCTCAGGGAAACAACAGGAGAGACAGCTGGGGCAGCAAATTACTGGTCAGTTTCCTCCCTTGATCAATTATTTCTTCAGCTGTATGACAAAAGCAGAAAGTATTGTGACACCTCTAAGAGCCACAGATTTATTTTAGTGCAAGCTTTCATGGATTATAATTCACTTTCCTCAGACATATGAAGTACATTGCTTAGACAACAGGTTTGTATACACAGTGGACATGGCTGTGGCTGCTGGGACCAAGTGAATTGGGATATTGCAGATGACAGTTACACTGGTAACATTGGTACTGAACTTTCAAAGGGGTGTGTGTGTGTGTGTGTGTGTGTGTGTGTGTGTTGAGCATGTGGAAACTGACAAATACAGATACTGTACCTCAGAAACCTTTTTAAAAGTTTAGCCTCAGGAGTTCAAAGAGAGTGTCACACAGACTATTAAATATTTTAGGTAACAACAGCAAAAAATATTGTCTCAATTGCGTCCAAAGAATTTCAGATGTAATCAGTTATGGGATAGCTCAGTAGTCCAGTGTGTGACTTGCATGTTAAAGGTCCCAAAGGCAATCTCCAGCTAAAGGAGCTTGGATCGCAAAACTGGAAAATGCCTCTGCCAGAGACTTTGGAAATCTGCTGCCAGTAATAGTGGAGAGACGGACAAACAATGTTAGGTAGCCTCATATGTTCACATATTTTCCTATCTTCATACTTTCCCCCTTATCCCAAAGACATAATAAAAATACCAAGGGATCACTTGCTTCCAGACTACGACTACTTCTCTTCCCCAGCTTGCCTTCAAGTGTGCCTTCATAGATATAGGATTGTTCAACTCTTCAACCTAATTTTCTTATTTTACCAACCCCTACTCCTTGCCCAGTGATGTACTGCCCACCTCCATCATTCACTGTGTGGTTAGTGAATAGCAGTGGAAACTGTGAATGTTTATGCTCTCCCACTAGCTGTTGCTCATAACTACACCCACATAAAGCGTGCTCAAAACATATGGATCATTTGTTTCCTCTTTTTCCTTATAATTTTTCTTTATGACTGTCTTTAATTTGTTGCTGCATTTTCTTCCCACACTTATATTTTTGAGCTGGTGTTTGTCTTAAAAGAAGTCCATGTTTTGGAAATGTTAGCTTCTCTGATTTTATCATTTCTGTCACATCCATTATTTATGCTGTAGTTTGGTATTCTTTACATGAATTAATATAGCCTTGCTCACAATCTGTGTGTGTTTGCATAGGATGAACAAATATTGCCTTGTTGTATGACAATTCAATTACATCTGTTTCTGAGAATGCATTATTTGCTTAAAATGATGGACAGATTTCTGACAGTTGTTGTACTCTTACAGCACTTAAATTCCTGTTGTGACACACCTTTCACATCAGCTTGTGTGTGTTGAGTAAGCAAGTTGGCAGTCTGGCATAAGACTGGACCTCTCAGTGCAAAACACAGCATCCCTCCCTGAGTTTGAATAAGGAAAATGGTCATGGCTGGTAATATAAAGTAGAGTGTGGGTCATCTCTTTTTAACAGGAAGGAACACATGCCAGTTTCCCAGTAATGACAAACTGGAAAACTATTACAAAGAGTGATAGTGGGCAAATGTTGTCAGGAGATAACATATCTTACAAGAAGGATGTGGATGCTCCAGACTACACATTGCATTCAGCCCATGGGGCTTTCCCCATATGGCCTATAAGGTGCTGTTTTTGCTCATCAGTGACCAGAGATCTGTGCAGATGAATGTGAGCTTTAGCATTTTTGAGACCATGTTGCTTAAACACCTGAAACTTAGCATTGGTGTTTTTTTTTTAATTAACAACTTGGGATAAGGTAAGGGGTACAGAAGGTAAAGGGGGATATGGGGGGGGGAAGGAGGAGTAGGAGAACACAAAATGTACTGTCGTCCACTCTATTCATGTTGCAATATCAAATCAACTTTCTGCTTTTCTACAATTTGATTGCCCTCCAGGTTTTAACTTACAGTTACATCTTAGTTTAAATCTATGTTATTCAAGCACTATCTGGTGACTCAAGCCATTTATATAATAAATCCCATCGTTCAGTTTCCTTTTGTATTGGACAGTCTTTCAACACTTCTGATAAAATATCCATTTCTGCCGCTTCCCATATCTTCTCAATGAGTTCCTCTTGTTTCGGTATCTCCGATTTCTTCCAATTCTTAGCATAAAGAATTCTGGCTGCAGTAACTATATATATAACTAGGTAGTTCTTTGTCTTATCTATATTGTCTGGTATAATGCTCAGTAAAAACAGTTCTGGGGTTAGTGGAACACTACCAAGCAGTATTTTTTGTAACAGAGTATGTACTGCTATCCAATACTGTTTCGCTACTCTACAAGTCCACCACATATGCTAAAAGCTTCCCTCATGTGCTTCCCACCCCTGCCTTCAGGAGCAACTTTCCTTGAGTCCATTTGTATCTTATTCTGTGAGGTCTGCTCTAATAGGTGCAAAGCTGGGTGGGTGCTTTTCTTAGCAACAGATAAGAGGCTATTTAAAGTTGAGACCTAGGAAGCTATCACATCGAACTCAGCTCTGGTTTGAAGCATCAGGAGGTAGATGTAGATAGAATTGAGCTATGCTTTGCTTGCATGGATGCTGTTGCACTGGGCAAAAGAAGACCCTCCCCCAATAATTTATCCTACCTGCAAGATACTAATCTCGTGGTAAAAGCAAACAAACACTGATCTAGTAAACTTTACTTCCAATGGTTCAATGAAGTGATGCTGTAACTAAAGAAGTGACACCCAGCTATCCATACCATTACTTAGACTGTGATTGCTTTGTATTCATCCACACCTTGGATCAAATTACTGAAAACAGTTTTGAGCTCATGGGACAAGGTATAAATAAATATGTACATACTGTATATACAGCATTTTCCTTCATTTCAGGTTATTAGTTTGTAGCTATGTTCTATCCTAGAAAGAGACGAGGCTGTCGACAAAAAAGCATAGGTGGGAAGTGTAGCTGTCATTCATCCACATATCACCAGCAATATCCAGCAGGTCCCTCTGACATTAATGGAACCACAAGGTACATAGCTTTCACAATAATAATGAATGTGGTTTTCTAGGGAACGGATCACATTTTCTTAAAATGAACTAAGTACAGCTTTCAAACTCTGTTTGGTAAGTGGGAAATAAAGCATGCATTTGTTGCATTAACAAGTTGCTTCATTGGATCTAGTCTAAAATAGATCCCACTGAAATCAGTGTGAAAACCCAGGACATGACAAGTCCTATTGATTTCTCTTGAATCTAGGTGCAGCTAACTTTGTGTGGATCCAACCTACTGAAAAGGCTCAAGTAAGGATTTGTAATTTTTTTTGAGAGAGCCTGGAGACATCTAAGTTACATAGACCAATATAATATTTAATGAATTGGATAGGGTATCAACTTCGGTTATGAAAAAGAAACAAAGCAATCACTGCTATTCCATACTGTACCATGAAGATGGTCTCAGGGTAACTACAAAGGGATTAGATCAAAGTATATTGGTCACTGAAGAGTTTGAAGTGTGGCTGATATTTTTCTTTAATGTGAGATGAATTTTGTGTATTGGGGACAGTACTACAAGGCATATTGTTGTTGGTGAAAAGGGCTGATCTCACTGGAACACCAGAAAAGGGCGAGAGAGGGCATATTTGGGGGATTAGTCTGAATTAGTAAATGAAATGGTTAGAGTTGGGTAGAGTTTCTTTTCTTAAAAATCATATTTTTTTTCTAAATCATGGAAGAACAAGGGAAAAAAAACTAATGCATACACCAAAGACAAGAAAATACCTTCCAATTAAAACCTGGGGGGGGGGATCTAGGTTGTTGGGTTTTTTTAAAAAGAGAGAAAAGAGATAGAACAATGATGACAGTTCCATAAAACAGAGTCCCAATGTAAAAAAATAATAATTTAGGTGTAAACTTCAATGAAAGACCAAATATCCAAATAGGTGTCCGTGTGCGGTAGCTGTCTGGATGCCACATATTCAAATATTCAGATATCAGGTCCTCCATCTACTGATTAATGGAGGTTGACTATTTGTACCTTCAGTGCTGAAGTATTAATAATTTAGCTACCATTAGGGCACAGAGAATCCATTTCCTTTGACCATTTGGTTAATTTCCATGAGACAGGTAGGTAGTTTAACAAAATACATACATTTGCTAAATTCAAAGATTGCTCTAATACAGATTTAATATGCGTAATAAAATCCCCTCAGAAAGTGGGCATGACTGGATATAGTCAGGAAATATGCTTAAGAGATGTATCCGGTGCTGGTATACTGGTATGTGTACTGTAGTGGACAGAAGATCAGACTGAGACTCAGGAGATCTGGGTTCAAATGCCTGCTCAGCTATGGAAACTCAATGAGAGTGGTGGTGAAACTACTTCTTCAATATATCGATACCTTGAAAATCCTATTAGGGTTGTCGTATGTAGGAAGCAGTTTGGTAACACATAAAATATTCATGCCATGAGCTCAAAGCTGAAGGGCAATATTTAGATATTCGTTAAATGCTGTAATGGTAAATATTGCCACTCAGCAAAATCTGGCAAGTGATATCTACCCATCAGCTTAGAACAGTGGTTCCCAACCTTGGGTAACCCAGGTTTTTCTAGACTGCAACTCCCGGAAACCCCAGCCAGCACAACTGGTAGTGAAGGCTTCTAGGAATGGCAGTCCAAGAAAATCTGGGTTACTCAAAGTTGGGAATCACTGGTTTAGAGAATGGGAGAAAATCATAAGCTTGGCCAGTCAGTTGATTCCAAGTACACACCCCTTCTTCCCAGTTTTCAGTTCTGGTTTGTCCCATGATATTAATTTGGTATGAGAAAATGGATCCAATTTTAATTGTTTTTTATTTTACATCAGAGATATCTGACAGCTAAAATTGTAATTAATAAAGCAAAAAAGTGAAGCGTGCTGTTTATATACTGCCCCATAGCGCTTCAAGCACTCTGTGGGGGGTTTACAAGTTAATTGTGCAGGCTACACATTGCCCCCCCCCCCCAAGCTGGGTACTTATTTTACTGACCTCAGAAGGATAGAAGGCTGAGTCAACTTTGAGCCGGCTACCTGGGATTGAACCCCGGGTCGTGAGCACAGTTTTGGCTGCAGTACAACAATTTAACCACAGCACCACGAGGCTCTAATAATTACATGTCATCAAGTTCATTCTGATGTATGTTCATTTGATGTATTCCAGTTTGTTTGTTTTTTAAAGAAACAAATTACTCAGAAGTGGTTTACTTTTCCTTTCTTCTGGGTGTGCTCTGGCACTGTGCAGTTTGCCCAAGGCTACAAAGACTGCCTGTTCTCCTGGGAGGCACAGTGGAAAATTGAATCCCTAACCTCTGACTCTGGAGCCAGACACACAATTCACACAGCCAGTTGTTGAAACATGAAGTGGTAATAAAACTACTCCCCACTAAAACTGTAGGGGGCAGTTAGCTCTAATATATGATCTTAATACTGTTGGGTAGAGTTTTGAAAGTAATCTGATTCCTGTCAGGATGGGCAGTAAAATACAAGGTTTGTAACACGTCTGTAAAACCTTCCTTCCCCTTGTACTTGATGTTGACATTTGTTAGCAAGATGGATTTAAAAATTAAATTAATGTATGGTATGCTAATTTGTTGCAGTTTTGAATGTTGTTGTTGTTGTTAAATTCCTCTAGCTGTGCAGCAAATGTGCAAGGATTCACAGAATAGAATAGCTTCAAGTTCCCCAGAGTAGTCCATCCCTTTTCTCATTAACTGCCACTTACAGTCTTAATAACTCACTCTGAGACATTAGAATAAGAAAGAATAAAAGGTTTCATTACTTACAATTGAACAGATGAAATAGCAAACTGACAAACATGACTGCTGCTTCCAACAATAGAATTCAACAGACTACAGAGGGGGGAAAGGAACACAGAGCAGAGAGGTGGGGCTCTCTTTTAATTCAAACACAGGAGGGAATGATTGATTACTGCTGGGTAGATTGACAGTCACCTCAACCCAGAAAGGTCGCTCGCAGTGACACCTTCTCCAGGCAACATGCGAGGTTGTAAAAACTCCAACATATTTTTTCTTATTAGGATACTTTTAATGGTTCTGTTCTATAAGCTCATGTTTGTTGTTTGCCTCTTAATTTTCTTTTTTTTAAAAGATGTGGATTACTGGAATATAAGTGTTACCAGTCTTACATAATTATTTTTGCTGACATTTTTCCCCCCAGTGAAGGGTGAAGTCCAAACATTTATTGCTAGTATTCACTGATTTTACATGAATAAGTCAACAAAAAGTGTCAGCTGCCCCAGATGCTTAAAAGTATTTTTTCCAGCTAAATAGCACCGCTGAATTATTAACCAACTTTAAAGTGATGTCTCATTTTTCATGAGTACTTCAGACACAATTAGATTATGCAATCTGATGATTATGTAAGAAGCACTAGTAAGCACTGGAGTCTGATTACAATGAAGTTACATGTAGCCTTTAGATTGAATTGTGTGAATAGCATTTAAAGCTACTGCTATTTAATGCTTTATAAATGATATAATGAATGTTTTTATAGCACCATAGAAAAGTTCTTGCATTCAAGGTTGTTTTTTCTCCTTTTCTTTTTACGCTTGTCTGAATAGACCAGAAGAGTTGGCATTTAATGCCACCCTCTGAAATACTTAAGATTTTTCTCAGTCCAGAGAAGAGTTGTTTCCACATCTGTTGACACAGTTTGGCTTTACCTCCTCTGCAATATATGCTGGAACAATAAAGAATGTCTGATCTTTGAGGATTTATGTCCCCCTCCTTTTGTTGTTGTTGTTGCAGCTTTAGCACTTCAAGATATGTATAGTAAAAGCAGAAGAAAACTCCTGGTTACTTCCTCAGACTGCATCGAGGCTGTTGACTGGGGCCAGTTACAGGGAGCATATTACTTCCTTATGACAACAGTTTCAATGGCTGCTAGTCTGTTTCTGGACCCAGTTAAAACGCTGTTTATGACCTATAAAGCCTTGTATGGCCTGGGTCCAGAATATTTAAAGGATCGTAGCTCCCCATATGATCCTTCTGGGCAGAGCCATATCAATCCATATCTGGGCCCCTAAGCTTTCAGGTATTTCGGGCCCCCTCCAGCACTTCAATCTTTCACCCCGCTTGACAGTCTGACCATGGTATGGTAGGCACTAGACTCCAGTACATAGCCCTATATCCATTGAGGGTCTCCTGAAGAAATCTATTCATAATTTTAAAAATATTTTTATAAAACAAAAATTGAAGGGCCCCTAGTCCCTGCGGGCCCCTTAAGCTTCAGCCTAGTCAGCCTTATGAATAAAATGGCCTTGCTTCTAGGCTATTAAGATAATCAGGATAGGCCCTTTTCTCAGTCCCACTGTCTTCACAGCCACGTCTGGTGGGAACACAAGAAAGTGCTTTCTCAGTGGCTAGATTCAGGTTGTAGAAGACACACACCCCGCCCCTTTCAGGAAACTAGGTTGTCCTTCTGGTGACTAGTGAAGATCATCTTTTTTTAGACTGGCTTTTAATAACCAACTGGGGAGGTTTTGAACTTGTGTGTTGAATATTATTATTATTATTATTATTATTATTATTATTATTATTATTATTATTATTATTATTATTATTATTATTATTATGTATGCCTGTTCTTAAGGTGTTTTTCTCAGGCAAACAATAGATTGAATAAGGATGACTACAGGTATAATAGGAAAAGAAATTTTTGAGTAAGTCCCTAAGCCACAGTGGGCCTTGTTGTTTCCTTTAACTGCAACAATAGATGTGAATCAACTACTCAGTCTTGCCCTTTTCCTACGTAACACAGGCTGCCCCCCACATGCAGACAGACAGACAGACAGACATGGAGAGTTGTATGAATTGTGCTTATGAGTTACTGGTTTGTTTGAGAACCCTCCCTGGTGTGCTAACTATTCATGGTCAGATAATTTTAAAATGCAACAGGCATCCAATAATGTAATATCAACTAGGCACATGCCTAGCTTGACAATCTAAAATGAGATTTTGCTTCGCATTAAAAAAGTGTCTCTGTGTGTGACCTTTTCTGCTTTGGTAGCACCCGTGTTGTGGAATTTCTTCACAAGAGAGATCCCCCATGCCCAGTCCACTGTGATTTTTACATTGTTAAGTGTTCAGTCTTTCTGAGTCTGAGGAGTCATTCCTTTTACAAAGTGTCGGGATCTTCTGTTGTTGGTGGCGCTGTAGCCTATATGTAGTGAAAGGTGATATTGAAAATGGCTGTTTGTGCTTAAAGCAAATTATTCTATGAACTCTTGTTTGCCACCATTGTGATGCACCTGGCCATGAATGTAGAGGTTGCATATAGACTGTTTATAGTATTAGAGCCGGCTTGTAAACCCTGATTTCGTACACCAAGTAATCAACTACTAAGGCATTAATATAAACCGTTATGCACCTTCTTTTCCCTTCACATGTGGCTGCATGTATTTCTTTCATTGCTGTAATCAAAAGCTTCTTTTAAAAAAATGCTCTGTATTAACTTGTTTTCTAGAACATGTTTTGAGTGCAGGCGAGAACTAAAGACCATGATAAAGGGTAGGGGAAAGCTTCTGAGTCAGAATTTGACTATGACTGTGACACACAAAACATTTAGCTAATGAATTATTCCAAAAGAACAAGTAGATGTAGAGGGAATCCTTCCTATGACTCATAGTAATGCAGACTTCATTAGCCAATTCTGTTCTGTGCTGTCAATGATTTAGTTTCTAAATCATTGAGAATAAATTCATGCATTTTATATAGCTGATGCATAAGGACTTAAACACATTAATAGATCCTACATAGAGAGCCCTTCCAAGTAAGAAAATAATGTGAAATATGCATGTGGATTAAGTCTGACAGTTTTTTTAATATAGAGCTTTTGCTGCCATGCTTCATTGTGAACATATACCGTATTTTTCTAAGATGCCCCCCCTTCTAACCCCCAAATTAAGAAAACTTAGCTTTGAGTATTCAGCCTCTGGGCTCAGACATTAGGAGTCCCTGTTGAATCTGAGCCTACAGGCTCCACCTTTAATGAGGTGTGTTCCAATTGGTTTGTTCAGCATCAGCTGACATCAGTTCCATAAGGCTCCTGATTGGAGGAAGCTAAGTCTCCTTACTGTAGGAATAAGTCTTGTGACTTAAGGAAGCCTGTTTGCAGAGGCAAGGTACGGGCCGTTTTGTTCTCTCCGTGTTCTCAGCTTACTTCTGTGTAAAAGACGCCCCTCAATTTTTAGTGTAATAATTTTAGGAAAAAGTAGCATCTTATACACGGAAAAATATGGTATTCATCCAAAACATTTTGATGAAGATAGACAAATGTGGGTTCTATTGTGGGATGAGAAATAATTAATCCATGAAAATGTTTTCTGTGCGTGAACCTTTGAAGATCTGAGTTTGATTAAGATTTATTTTTATATTGCTAATCATCTTAGGTCCCCAGAATGGCACAAGTGTTTAAATTTAAAAACAAACTAACTAATAAACAAAAAACTAGCCAAAATCCTATTAGTCACAGCTGCTGGCATAACATAATTGGCATAAACGTTAATGGCATATTGCTGCAAATTACTCCTTTTTGGATGCACACCTTAATGTGGTGAGGGGGTTTGTGTGTGTCAGAGGAGCCAAGAATAGTGTCGTCAGGAGGCCAGGCTCCATTAGGAGCCTGGACCTCTAGCAGGGTGGCCCACGGTGGAATGTTGAAGAACCAGATTAAGATGCATCAACTCTCTTCAAGAATAACAGCTACATCAGCAGAAGAGAAAGGATAGTTTCAATGGTGATCATGGTAGCAATACTGAGCAGTAGCAGTAACTGAAGGTGATACTGGCAGAGGATCATTCACAGACAATGGCAGTGACATTTAAGCTAACTTTTGTTAGTACTATGCAGCAGGTGGTAATGGTAAATTACTGCTGAAGGCTTCCTACCTTGAAAACCCTATGATGAGACAGTTCGAAATGAAACAAGAGATAGTACTGGAAGATGAGACTCCCAAGTTGGAAAGCACTCACTCTAATATATCTTAGAAGTATGCTATTTGCTCGTCCTTTTTTTCCCAACCTCTTCTTAAAGTTGAAGGGCTTTAACTAAAGCCACAAGCAATAGTTGCTATTGTTTTAGCCATTGTACTGTCGCATTGTGAAATTTAGAACTCTTTAAGTAACATCAATCTATCAGCGTTTTAGCATAAGAATAGTTTTCAACTTTTCAAACCTGAGGTCTATCATTATCATTGGTAAGCGAATTGTGGCCCACTCTTCTTTTTATCCATATGTGGGCATTCCTGTTGTTTTCTCTAGGGTGGACAGGAGTATGGACTGACAAAGTTCTGTACTTTCAACGGTTCTATAGAAGGGGAAATTTTGGAGATACAGTTTGAGGTGCAGAGTTGAGAAAAATTTATCTTAAGTGTAATATATTCTAACTCTCACTTGAATGATCCTTCTGTCCACACTGGGAGATTGTGATATGGGTTCTCTTCTCCCATGCGGCAGGTCCACTCATAGCAAGGTTTACCCAGTTTACTTGCAAGTAAGAAAGCAACAGCAACAAAGGACAGCTGTAGTGTGAGGGGGAAATATAATAATAATAATCTTGGAACTGCAAAGATGGAAGGGATTCTATGGATCATCAAATCCAGTCCCTGTTAAGGATGCACAGTGGGGAATCAAACTCCCAACCTCTGGCTCCACAATGAGAGATCTAAACCACTGAAGTGTTGGGGTGAACGTTGGGGAGATGGAAAGGAGATAACCCCCTCCCCTCCCTTTCTCCTCAGCCAGGACTCTGCTGGGGCTGCACTGCCATGTGGAGGTGGAGCCCATGGAATTGACATCACCTCCTTCCCTGCCTTTTCTCTCAGCCGTCATTCAGGGGGCTGGGGTGAATTTCCTTTTTTTGTTAAAAAAAAGTAAGTGGCATTTTGAAATGGCAATGCATCAACCTAGCATGGTAATAGAATTTCGCTATGTCAGTATGGGAAATAATTTTTTTTAACAAAGAAGAGGAAAATAGAGGAGGCCGTTCCTCTGTCCTCCCTTTCAATGCCACAATCCACTTAATATGTCACATGGTTATCCCACAGTTAATGCTGTCCCCAGTGCCATTTGGGTGAAAGGTACCTGTCCACACAGGCTGAATCATGCCAAAAAAAATGCCCACCATAGCCCTGTGCCTGAAAGGTACATGGCAACGCATAAAGGGGAAGAATGGATCATTCTAAGTAGAAACACATGTGGATGAAGTCATTTTTCCAATCCAAACCTTGCTATCAGCAGATCCTTGTGCTGCCTGACAAGTGTCTGTCATATGCTGCAGTTATAAGCTGCTTCAGTGTTTCACTTGTAACGAAAACATATTTTCAAACTTACGTTTGATCCAAATCCAATCTGTTCTTTCCATTGTAAGTGCCAGCAGGTTTACAATTCCTCATCACACATGGTTCATAGCATCTTGGTTTTGCTGCAGCTGTGTGTAGCTGAGCTGTTTTATGCTCCTTTGCTGCATATGATCTTCATCCCACCTAAAATATTCTTGCACCAATTGTGTCTGCAGTTCTTATATAAAGCCAGTAGTTTTATCACTGCTGCAGTCTCTTTGCCTGCCAAGTATCAGCCCCTGTTTTAGTTACACCAATTTTGAAAGGCCTACACAGATGTAAAGTGAGATTGATGTCTGTCTTTATCCCTCTGATGCTAACTGCAACATGGGGACAAACCTCCCTGCACATCAGCATACTATAAGGTGATTCACATGTCATCTTCCAGTTCTCAAGATTTTTTAAAAATGCCATATACAGTACTTTAGAAAGCATCCTTCCCTGATAGTGTGTTTGTCCCCCCCCCCCCCCCGCAAATCCACTTCAGCAGTGATCTGGCATCAGCTTGTTATATCCAGAAATTAAACAAAGAACAGTTTATACACTGAGTCTTATACTATTCTTTTAAAATTAGCAAAAAGATAATATTGTAAAATTCCCCATCACTGATTTATTTCTTCCTCACTATAGGCCTTTTTGCATTGGCAGAGAGACCGTAATATTTGTCTAGAAATAATCCTTTTTACTCTTCTTATTGCCTTACCTACTATAGCACATAACTTTTAACAAAAGTTTGGGACAGCTTGAATTCCAGAGTGGTGACTTAAAGAGGGTTTATACAGTGTCACAAACCCAGCATACTCTGAGTCACTTAAAACAGAAATGAGAGGTGCTGGATTTGTCATAACTAATCTGTCAGTTTCCTCAGAGAACCTGTCATGAGGCCACAAGAGGAATGGGATTTTCTTCCCCTCTCCACTTGGCCTAGCTAGAGGGATTAAAAACTGCATGAACTGCTGAAAAAACAACAACTTCTAGCAATGTTTTAGAATAGTAACAGGCCTCTCAACAAAGCAAGCCTCTGTATTTTACCATTAATCCTTCCTTGCTTTGTTGCTGTATCACATCATGATAACATTAACAATAGGACATGCTGAAGTAGAAGGCTCCCCCCCCCCCCAGGTCACGCTCACTGTGGTTTGGCTGTAAAAGGGTTATATTTCAGCTATTTGTCTATTTTAAATTCTCTCAAATTAAAAACAAGCTTTGTTTGGTACTTTATACCTAAAATAATTCTTCCAGATGCTGTAGAATTTTTTTCTTTGCATTCTGCCGGCCCCTTCCTCAGTTCTTGATATGCACAAATGAGTTTTCTTATTTGCTGCATATGGGGAAACCATTCTAAATGACAGAACATGTTTATTGTACAAAGTATACACATGTCTCCCTTAATAAGGAAAAAATAATGCTTGCATTTTTCTTCACAGTGCAATACAATGCCTGGAATCAGTTCCCAGGAAATAATCAGGAAATTAGTCCCATGTTTTTTGAACTGAACTATGGCTGTTTATGTGTACGTGCAGCATCAAGTACTGACGGACTATATGTTTGTATATGTATATACATATACTTATTTTATATGTAGACTAGATTATAAAATTTTAAACTAGGATGAAATCTGATATAACATTTTCAAGGTGGTAGATGTGGTTTGAACTAGGGATCTACTGAACTGACAAGAATAATTTCTCAGCTGTTTTACCCCTTGAAGGCTCCATGCTTTTCAGGTATGTATCAGGGTGAGGAAAAAATTCTTTTGTCAGAAAAGAATTGGAGCAGCTGCTATTTTGTTTCACCTGGAAACCCAGTTTTGCAGTGCTTTTTAGATTTTGCAAAAGGCAGAATGAATGCCACTATATAAATGGCCACTTCTTCTGCCTCTCACTACGGACTGCCGTTGAAGTTGACAGCGCTTGAAAACCTACAGGAAAACATGTAAAGTGGATAGAAATTTAAGTTTATTTTATTTAAGAGTTGCAGTACAATTAAATATTGTACCAAAAGAAGCAAACCATGACAAATCATTGCAAGCAAACAAAATGCTTGCTTTCTGTGGGATTTTCGTGGGAAAATATGGTAGACTGAGTTGCTGATAATTTTTACTGGCATAGTTTTGAGGAGAGGGGCACCTCTGGCCAATCTCTGGTTTAAAAGTTGTCCATTGCCAGTCTTATTTGTAGGACACTGGATATTAACAGGGCAAGTTTTTAATCAGATGTAAGTTCCATTGAGCTCGATAGGATGGAATTACAGGTGAGGAACTGAGGAAACAATTTTGAGAAACAAAACAGTTTACTCTCAGATTAATGGGTCAATTTCCTTAATTTTTCCTCAAACTGCCATTTCTTCGCTGCCTTACTTTGAATACACTGTCCATACAGTATGTTGCAAGTATGGATACGGGAAGGGTTTGATCTTGGTGAATTCTGATACAAATTGGCCAGATTCACACTGTCTAGACCAGTGGTTTCCAACCTTTTTTTTGAGTCATGATCCCCTTTTATAATAGCCGAGTAACCTGCAACCCCTACCACATTTGCACAAATGGACTGCCGTTGTTGTTCCCTGACATGGTGGCACTGTTGATGCTGCTGCTTCTCACCCTCCCACTACTCTTCCCACCAACTCCGCTGATACCACCTCAAAACTGAGAACAGGCTGTGGTCTGCGGGAGGTTAAAGATAGGGAGAAGAGAAAGTAAAGGACTTCAAAGTACAGGAAAAGAGATGCCATCTGAACATTAGGAAGAACTTCCTGATGGTCAGAGCTGTCTGGCAGTGGAATAGGCTGCCTCGAAGGGTGGTGGAGTCTCCTTCTTTGGAGGTTTTTAAGCAGAGGCTGGATGGCCATCTGTTGGGAGTACTTTGATGGATGTTCCCACATGGCGGGGGGTTGGACTGGAAGGCCTCAGTGTCTCTTCCAACTCTATGACTCTAAAGATGAACCAGGGGCGTAGAAGGACATTGCAGTACCCAGGGAGAGGGCAAAACCTCCACACAGAGAGGATTCCCCTCAGAAACCAGCACAAAGCTTTCCTTGCACCCACTTTTTTCTTCTTTTTCCTCCCTTGCGTTAGGCTTTCCGGAAGTGACATGTCATAGTTAAAATCCCTTTCTTGTGGAAGCGTCAGCGATTATATCTTCACATGGGCATTTCTTTGTTTGTAAAAAGCAGTCCCGATCATCTCTTCTCAGAAAGTAGAGGCTTCTTTCTCCCCCAAAGGGCCCGCTTCTCATACAGTAACTTTAATACCTTGCTCCAGAAGGTCAAGGGAGAAATTATTTGACAAGGGCTACTGCACATATAAAGTGACCTGCAACCCCCCAGAAAATACTTCACGACCTCCTTCGGTGTCACAACCCCCAGGTTGGGAAACAGTGGTCTAGACTTCTGTGCAGATTCAAATGGATTCTATGGATTTAGCACTTCTAATTTTGTATTATCATTCTTGCCTCAAAAACCATATAAAATGTGCTTACACAGACAGACTCCTGTTGCTGATTTACATATGCATAAGGGAAATCAGAAAACTCCTGACTTAAAATTGCTGCTCATTAATGAGCTGCTGGGTGTGTTTCCTGCACCTGCCGTTGATCACATAATGTTCCTCCATACTCAGGAGTACAAATAGCACATTGTTAATGAGCAGCAATTTGCTACCAATACTTAATGCAGTATCACTTACACAAACACACAGTATCAGTTAGATTGTGGGCAATATGTAAAGGAATCTGTATTTTGAAGAAATGGCTGTCTTGAGTCTGGCTCTAGTCTGGATTATATATGGATTACAGTGGTGCCTCAATTTACGAACGTCCCGACATACGACCATTTTGAGTTACGACCAGCTCCGGCCGCAAAATTTTGCTTCTACTTGCGACTGGAGCTTCGAGTTACGACCAGAAAAAGGCAGGGGGAAAAGGCGGGGAATTCAAATTGCTAACCGTTGGTGGCGAAGAGGCTGCTTCTTTGTAGCTCTTTCACCCCAGCAGTTAGAGAGTGTGTGATCGGAGGAGGCTTCGGACTGCCTGGTAAGGTGCTGCTTTCTACTTTTAAAAAACTTTTCTGGGTGGGTTTTGCAGCTTGGTTTTTGGCTGGGTGGTGGGATTAGGTTTCTATCCTGTGATGGGTCTTGCAGGGTGTGGCGAACACCCTAAGTTATGCATTGTAAGTTATGAATTATTCATGGTATATGTTAATGTGGTTAAGAGGCGGGGCTGAGAGAGATGTTAAAAGGCGGAGCCTGAGAGGAGAAGTCAGTTAAGTTAAGTCAGAGTGAGAGTCTGGAGAATCTGTTAGGAATCTGAGAGAGAAGCATAGTTTGGGGTCTGAGGAGTGATTAGTCTGAGTGGAAACTGTGATAATTAATATACAGTGATGCCTCGCAAGACGAATGCCTCGTGCAACGAAAAACTCGCAAGACGAAAGCGTTTTGCGATTTTTTTGGTGACTCGCAAGACAAATTTTTCTATGGCCGTGCTTCGCAAGACGAATTTTTTTTGCATTTAAAAAAAAATTAAATTTCAATGCATTCCTATGGGAAACCGCGCTTCGCAAAACGAAATTTTTGCAATACAACACGACTCGCAGAACGAATTAATTTCGTCTTGCGAGGCATCACTATAGAATATTAAAATTGATGCCTGATGAAACTTAAGGAATGTGCTTATGAATTGTTCCAGAAACCAACTGTACTCAATAAACCTGTTCTATTAAAAAGTCAGTGCTGAATGGACCTTTATCTTTTCTAAGTAAAGTACGTTGATAAGGAGATCAACTGGTGGCAGCGTGTCAAGAGGTGGTTGGTTTGCCTTTGTGAGCTCTGTGTTTAGTGAGACAAACAAGGGCCACGAGGGTGAATGTCACACAGGGTTGGTTTGTTTGTTTGTTTGCTTCTTGCTTTGCTTTTTTTGTATTTCCAAAGGGTCTTGCAGGGTTTGTTTGCTTTCTGCTTTGCTTTTTTTGCATTTCCAAAGGGTCTTGCACGGTTTGTTTGCTTTTTGCTTTGCTTTTTTTGCATTTCCGAAGGGACTTGCACAGTTTGTTTGCTTTCTGCTTTGCTTTTTTTGCATTTCCGAAGGGTCTTGCACGGTTTGTTTGCTTTTCTTTTCTTTTTTTCCCCTTCGGCCGGAACGGATTAATTGCGTTTCCGATGGGTCTTGTAGTGGTTTTTTATTTATTTATTTATTTTGGTGATTTTTTTTCTTCGGCCGGAACGGATTAATTGCATTTCAGTGCATTCCTATGGGAAATGGTGCTTCGACTTACGACCATTTCGAGTTACGACCGGAGTTCCGGAACCAATTAAGTTTGTAAGTCGAGGCACCACTGTATAATGCTGCTGATAATGGGGCTTTGTTCAAATTGAAAAGTAATGACTGTTTTGTTGTCTTCTGCCAGCGGTCATGGTTAGAGGTATATGTAAATAGCCCCCCCTTAAAATATATTGAAACGGAAAAGGCATGGAGGGACCATAAGACAGACAATGTTTCAGTAACTTGTATGATGGGGAATATAATGTTTTCTTGTTTACAGTATTATTTTCACAGTAGTAATGTTACAGATCAGATTTTCAACTGTTCCTTTCTGTACTTGTATAAAACATTTTGCAGTTGAGAACTGGCCATTGTTTTGACAAATACAAGACAAATAAATCAAATATGAATGAGCTCATAATCTGACAGAAATATATTCAGAGGGTATATATCCACCAGCTGAACAAGGTATTTTCCACTCATGAGTGCCTGTGAACCAGTAGAGGGTGCCAGATACCTCATATATCACGGGTTAGTCTGCGTGCCAGTGAATAAATTTAATTTACAAAGAAGAGTCATAGGGTGACTGGAACCCAGGTCTTTCAGCTCCCCAGGCGATCGTGTTGACAGCTGAGGTAAAGGAGCAATCTGTTCAGTAGAAACTGGCAGCGCTGCACTTTATATATATTTGCTTCAACTCTCTCTGCACAATGACAAACTTTTAATAAGCTGTGCCATTGTGCAGCAGTCCTCCTTGCTGCATTTTGCTTTCCCATTCATTTCAACTGAATGCTGTTCAGTGCTGTAAGCATTTTATTTTATAATATAAAGCAAACATTTAAAAGAAAAAGGGTTGTGTTTTTTTTTTTTAAGTGATCCTTTCATTGGTATTATAAAGTGATTAGAGTGGGACTTCAGTCAGCTCAAGGATTCCCTGAGGCAAGGTCTTGTCCCACCAGTGCATATAAGCATGCCCTGTCTGACACTGGGGAGGCTGGAGAATTGGGCTGAGCAAAACTGCAGTATGGTGCAGCAGATGAGCACCAGCGGTTGCCATGGAGATCTCTAATATAGCTGAAGCTCAAAGAAAGGGCACTTGCTGAAACATAGGAGCTCCACTGCAAATGAATGAGGAACCAGCTGAATACAGAACAGGCCCTCACTAGGTTGTCCCAGATGGAGTTTTAATTTTCTTCTCTTCTTGCCTCTGCTTCTCTCCCCACAGACAGCCACCTCAGGTTGCCTCAGAAATAAGCTGAAAATAAACAATTGATCCAGAACTCTCTATGGGGGAGAACCCTCCTTTCCCAAAGAAATGGCTATAGGCTTATAAGATATTAATGGAAGTATAATAGCCTTGGAAGGGGGAAGGGTGGCCTTTATGAAGGCGTGTGCTCTGCTTGCCAGTGGGGCTTTAGTGAGTACCATGGGATTTGTCGGCAGCATATGCGCTCCTGTTAATGATTGAAAAATTACCACAACAATTAGTCATGGATCGCTGAAGGGAAGGCCCCCAAACACTGTGGACAATGTGATTAAACCCATGTATGTGACAATTAACTCTCCTGAAGGTTTATCCACCACAGAGGGCCTTTTTTGCAAGGGGGAGGCAAAAAAAAGTGACAGGCAAAAATAATTCAGCAGAATGGATCTGATACAGCTGGCAATATCCATTTTAATCTGACACTGAATTAATCACACTTAGATTAATCCTGTTCTTATTGCACCACTGCTGTTGCTGCCTTATTTATATCCACCCCACCCCCAAACTATGCCACTGAGGCCTGACTGATTCAATTCCTGCCTGTTCCATGTTTTTTAAATTTAGAAAGTAAACCCCTCTGTTACGCCATGTTTTTAGGTGGGCTAGGGAGCAATTATCTCATAAAACCTGAGCAGACACCAGATGTAGCACATCTTGAATCCCCTGAGGTATCACAGTTGAGTAACCTACAGCAAATATTTTTGTCCAGTCTTCTGTCTTAAGCATAGAAAGAGACCAAGAGAGAACACCAATCCATTCATTTTGTCTAGCCACATATGTGTGTTGGAGACAGCAGTATAATGTGTGCAATATGAAATAACAGTGTTTGTTAGTTGTTTAAAACATCATTCTTAAAATCTGATTCCAACATGACTGGTAAGAATAGCAATAGAACTCTACAGTAAAAACTGCCAACAAACAAAAACTCAGCAGTCAGGGAGACTTTCAACTGCCTACAATGTTTTAAAAGTCTGGGAGGTTGAAAAGATTTTCATCTGTCACCTCAAAGAAAGCAATGTTGGCACTAGGCAGACCTCCCTGCACTGGGAAACATGACCAAAAAGGGCCTTTGTTTGTCACTCATTTCATTCTAATGAAGAGAGAACAGAGAAGGCCCAGTCTAAAATATAGTTATAATAAATAATGGGTTCTCTATGTTTAGTGTTCAGTTCACGTGTACATCGTATTTTTTCTGATGCAGTCACATATGTCCAATATAATTGCCTTTATATGTACTGTATTCTGCTTCTTGCACTGCATTTTAAAACTGATGAACATGAAAGGATTTGTATGAATTGTTGTAATACCTGAAAATCAGGAATACTGGAAGTTTTGAAGAAAAATACTCCTGCAGGTTGTGGCTCCTCTGCTTGGATGCAGTACACATAAGAAGAGATCCATGGATCAGGCCAAAAGCTTATCTAATCCAATATTTTGTCCTGACATTGGCCAAACATATGTTTATGGGAAACTCACAAAGAGCACACCAGGCAAATAGCTCCCTCCTGCTCACGTTTCTAAGCACCTGGTCCTGACAGGCATACTAGCTGAAACCTAGTAGTAAGTCACAACTGGAGTAGGCCCATTGAATCAGTAATTCTTATAGAGGAGTAGACTTACCAGACTCCCACTGATTTAGTGGGCCTCCTTTAGTTGTGACTTAATTTCAGCCACTGTCTCTGACACAGAAGGCAATGTTATGCCCCATTTATGACTAGTAGCTGTTGAAAGCCTTGGACGTCTTTCTAACCACAGTTTAAAGCTATCCAGGTTGACAGATAAAATGTTTGTTTGCTAGTTTGCATTGTTTATTTCCCATCTTTCCTCCAGTGAGTTCAGAATGGTGTACGCAATGAGCCTTTCTTCTTTCCTTTATCTGCACAACAATCTTGTGAAATAGATCAGGCTTAGAGAGAATAAGTGGCCCGAAATCCTTGTGTGAGTTTCAGAGCTGAGTGAGAATTTGAACTTAAGTCTCCTCATTCCCAAACTTTTAACCACTGCACCACTATGTGCTGAGTGAAGATGTACTTTTGTCTGTCCTCGGTCTCTCACCATTCAGTTTTTATAGAATGATTCTGGGTTCTGATTTTATGAGACAGGCAAAAAAAAAAAAAAAAAAAAAAAAAAGGCATTTTGTCCTCTTTCCCCATGACATCTGTATCTTTATAAATCTCTGTCACGTGCTACTCTCCTTTCTCTAAACTCAAAAGCCAGAGGTTGGGAGGTTGATTCCTCCCTGTGCCTGTTCGACAAGGGTCAGACTCAATGATCCATAGAGACCCTTCCAGCTCTGCAGTTGTAAGATGATTATGTTTAGTGTTGCAATTTTTCCACAAAAAGGAGTTACTTCAGCACTTTCATCATTTTGCTTGCCCTCTCCTGCACCTTTTCTAACGGTACACTATTCTTTTTAAGGTGAGAAGTATATGAAGTATTCCAAGTATTGTTGCATTACTGATACATTTAAATACATGGTGAAACTGGTTCTATGTTCAATCCTTTTCCTAATGATCCACAACATAGTATTTATGTATTTTCAGCAGCCACACACAGGGTCAGCTTTTCCACTGAGCCAATCTGCCAGAACCCCCAAATGCTTTTCCTAATCACTCACTGTCAACTCAGATCCTATCGCTGAAGCTGGGCTTTCTTGCTCCAGTGTGTGAAAATATATTCTTGTTTACAGAGAGGTGCATTTGCCATTTTAGTGCCAATTCCTTCAATTTGGAGAGAGGCTTTAGAAGAATCGTCACTTTTCATTTACATGACTTTCAATATACCAGACACAATCAAGAAGACAAAGCACATCGGATAATTTTTCTAATGTGCTGCTGCTTTAGAAGGCCTGATGAAGGTGTCGGTTGAAAACTAAAAAAAAGGTTAAAACATTTGACCATGGCATATCAAGATGATATTCATGCAGAAAACCTGTCATGTATGGATGGAATAGCTGTTATAGATAGTTACATGAGCCCTTGAAGTTGCCAAAATATTTCATAAAAAGCATGAAGTAGACTGCAGCAGTGGTACAGCCGTGCGTCTTCCACACCGGCGGCTGTGACATCCACCATAAGGGCTGGCCATTCCACCTGTGGCGACGACAAGAGGAGGCTTTACACCTAGGCGCGGTTTTGGAGTGGTCTGGGGTGGGGGTGGGGAACTCTGCTTTTTTATTTTTATTACTCTATCTCTTTCTAATTTATCTTCTCTTCCTCCTATTCTATATTAATTTAATTTGCTTAATTATATAACGGTTAACTTAAATTGTTTATTGATGTTTTTCAATTAATTTTGTTTATTTTTTATAATTGTATTGTTTATTTGTAAATTTGTTTAGTCATTAGGTTTTTTTCCTTTCTTCTTCTTGTTCTCTTTTTCTTTTGGACTGGAGTGCAAGGCTTGCCCCCCCCCCCCCAGTGGGGGACACCTAAATATTCGGGTGATTACGCCTAGAGGGAGATATGGCGTTGGCACAGCTGCCACTCGTTCCAGAAGAATGGTGGACAGATGTTTGAAGGCTGTCCACTGTTCTGGCTTTGTAACCACCTGTCAAGCTCGAGGTAGCCAGCTCAGTCGCCCCTCCACTCTAAAACTGGTGTTGTTGAATGCCAGATTTGTATCCAATAAGTCCCAGCTTATCCAAGATCTTATTCTGGAGGAGGATGCAGATCTGGCTTGCATAACCGAAACTTGGATGGGCAGTGATGGGGGCGTTCCTCTGTCTCTTGCCTGTCCTCCCGGTTATGCTGTCCAACATCTGGGTAGACCGGAGGGGCGAGTGGTGGTGGCGGCCATTGTTTATAGAAATACTCTTGAGGTTGTTAGGCTCTCTGCTGTGGCGACACTGGGTCTGGAGACCCTTCACATGTTGATTGGGGCCAGGGATGGTATTCGGATCTTGCTGGTATACCGTGCTCCCCGTGATCCAGCCATTTCCTTACCGGAGCTGGCGGACTTTGTCTCCGCGGCTCTGTTGGGATCCCCGAGGCTATTGGTCTCGGGTGATTTCAACATCCATGCGGAGGCAGAGGTTTCCGGACCAGCTCTTGAGTTCTTGGAAACCATGGCTTCCTTGGACATGTCCCAACATGTTAACGCCCCCACCGATGTGGGCGGTCACATGCTAGACTTGGTGTTCTCCACTGAGCAGAGTGAGTGTGGCCTGGTGGTGACTAACCTTGCATCAGTCCCCTTGTCATGGTCAGACCACCACCTAATAAAAGGCAACCTCACAATGGCTCTCCCTCCCCGCGGGGAGCAGGGACCTATTTTAATGGTCTGCCCTCGTAGGCTACTGGATCCTATAGGATTCCAGAATTCCATGTGAGGGATTCTGATTGATCTGGCTGGCACTTCTGTTGAGGCTCTGGTTGACGGCCGGTTCGCCACTGCCACCAAGGCTGTGGACACAATCGTTCCTAAACGCCCACTCCGGCGCAGAGCTCGACCCATGCCTTGGTTTAACCAACAGCTGCGAGCTATGAAGCGGAACAGGAGAAGGCTGGAGAGCATTTGGAGGCAGAACCCGACGGAAAATAATCTAAAAGCTGCCAGGATCGCGTCTAACCTTTACCTTGCCAAGGTGAAGGCTGCCAGGAAAACTTACTTCGCTGCCTGGATAATTGAAGCTTCCAATCAGCAGGCGGAACTCTTCCGTATAGTATGTGATCTATCCGGAATTGGTCATAATGATTGACCTCCCCTTACCATCTCACCTGACCAATTTGCAGCATTCTTTAAATCTAAAGTGGAGGCCATCTGCCGGGACCTAACCCCCTATTTTAAAACAGTAGATCGAGCTGAGACATCCAGCGCACCGTCGTGTCCGATGAGAATTACTCAGTTTCACCTGGTGATGTCAGTAGAGGTGGACAAAGTGCTTGATCGCTGTCGTGCGACCACCTCCTCCCTTGATCCTTGCCTGGCCTGGCTAATCAAAGCAGCCAGGCCTGTGACAACTGAATGGGCCACTGCAATAATTAATGGGTCTCTCCAGGGGGACAAGGAGACGCTCATTAGGCCCATTAGGAAGAAACCGAGCTTGGTGGCGGACAACATTGGCAATGTTTCTTTCCTTAACAAGGTAGTAGAGAGGGTGGTGGCCGATCAGCTTCAGGCCGTTTTGGATGAAACCAATGCCCTGGATCCGTTCCAGTCGGACTTCAGGCCGCGCCACGGTACGGAAACGACATTGGTCGCCCTGCTGGATCACCTATTGAGAGAGGCTGACAGGGGCAAAATGTCCTTGTTGGTTCTTCTCGACATCTCAGCCGTCTTTGATACCGTTGACCACGGTATCCTCCTGGGGAGGCTCTCCGAGTTGCGGATCGGTGGTCTGGCTCTTGCCTGGCTCCAATCCTTGGAGAACCATTCTCAGAGAGTCCAGCTTGGGGACAAGGTATCGGCCCCATGGCTCCTCAATTGTGGGGTCCTGCAGGGTTCGATCATCTCTCCAATGCTGTTTAATATCTACATGGGGCCACTGGGGGGCGTTATCCGGGGGTGTGGTGCCTCGTGTCATTAGTATGCTAATGAGACTCAGCTCTACATCTCCTTTTTTCCATCAGCAGTGGATGCCGTTACGTCCCATGAGCACTGTCTGGGGGCTGTTCTGCAATGGATGCAGGAGAATGGACTGAGGCTGAACCCGGACAAGACAGAGGTCCTGAGGGTGGGCGCCCCTGTCATCTGTGGGTTGGGAAGCTCCCTCTCTTTTGGGGGAGCGACTCTCACCACAAAGAGTGTGGTCTGCAGCTTGGGGGTCCATCTTGACCCGGCGCTTGCCACGGAATCCCAGGTAACGTCTGTGGTCCGCACCACCTATTTACATCTTCAGCGGATTGCCCAGCTGCGCTTCTACCTTGATGTTGGGGCACTCACCACACTTGTCCATGCGCTCGTAGTCTCGAGATTAGACTACTGTAATGCACTCTACGTGGGGCTTCTCTTGAGATTGATGCGGAAACTTCAAATGGTCCAGAACACGGCGGCCAAATTATTAACTGGAGTGAAAAAATATCATCATATTTCCCCCATTCTGGCCGCCTTACACTGGTTACCCATTAGATTCCACATCGATTTCAAGGTGCTAATGATTACATATAAAGTCCTAAATGGTTTAGGACCTCGATACCTGTCAGAGCACCTTCTTCCACCTAGTTCTATCTGTGTCACTCGTTCTAGCCAGGCTGGGTGGCTGAGGGGCTTAACTCTGAGAGAGGTCCAGAAGGAAAAAAACTAGAAGCCGGGCTTTCTCGGCGGTGGCCCCTCGCCTTTGGAATATCCTTCCCCCTGAGATCCTCCTGGCTCCCTCGCTGGGAATTTTTAAGAATAAACTGAAGACCTGGCTCTTCAGGCAGGCCTTCCCTCCTGACACTACTGAATTTCTTCCCCTGGTTTTTTCATCTTGGATTATGTTTGCTTGTTTTAGTTTTTTTTAATTGATGTTTTTAATTCTATTGTTTTTTGGACTCTAAACCGCCCAGAGTAGATTTATCTAGATGGGTGGTATAAAAGCCAAATACATACATACATACATACATACATACATACATACATACATACATACATACATACATACATACATACATACATACATCTGTGCTGGAAAACAAACCAAGGAACGAGGATAAAAATTGATTGATTAGGCCCAATTTGCCACACTCGTCAATGTAACGTGTATAAATTTAACATTTTGTGACACAAGCAGCACTGACTAAGTAGCACTGTCTATCTTTGTGTTATTGAATTTGTACAGAAAGAAATTACTTTAACATGTATAATAAGAAACATGCCTAAGAGTGTATTCTGCCAAGCCTGGCAAAAGTTCACAGATGGGATCTTGCATTGGAAGTAAACTTGCTTGCCTTCCACTGTGCAAGTGCTTTGGGATGGGAGCTAAACAACAGTGTGCAGAAGTGCCATCTATTTTGTTAGCACTGCCAAGGCTTTTCCTTTACCCAGTTTATCTGTGGAGTATGGCCATTGCCTAGCTGAATTCTAATGATATTCCAGTTTATGTCATAAAACCAGTTATTCCTGCTGTTTCAGAAATACCTGTTCTGTTTATCCCTGAACCCTCAACTGACAAGAAAGAATTGCCTTCCTGCAGTTTTTTAAATCTCTGATCATTTATGATTATGCAAATTTGCCATTACAGTGCTATCTGCATTGATAATAAATGTATAGACTGTTTGACCTGTGGTAAAAATGATAGTTTGTACAGATTTTGTTTAGATGGTTATGTATAAAGAGCTATCAATAGGAAAAAAGGGGCAAATTATACTGTCTGGCATATCAATCTGCCATGGGAAGAAGAAGGTAATCCCATGTTTGACACACATCTTGGGTACCACATTACCCTAACAATAAATGATCTATATATCCATTCCTCTGCATCACAGTAGTTTACTAGAACAGATTATGGCAAAGTACAAGCCTTGTTTCATTGTGCATTTCCTCTTTGCTTGTTGCATGGAAGTTCAGGATTGTGTAAACTATACGTTGGCTGGATTTGGTTAGCTAGGCTTTTGTTTTCTGTCAGCTCTTAAGTTGTAACTGGATGCAGAGCTGTGGAAACTGATGCACTCAACTGACCTGGCAATTCTTCATGCACAGAACCACATTCCATTTGTTTAGTTCAGATTTGTTCCATCAGATATCACTTTTGACTCTGTCATTCAGTTTACTCAGCTCAGAGGCATATTTAAGTCTGTTCCAGGCTCTAGGCATGGCATGCCCAATTAGCCACTGAAGGATCTGGCAATAATAGCCCTTCAAGCTGTGTCAAGAACTAGTCATGCCTAAACGTTTTGAAGGGCAGGCAGTCTTAACAATGAGAAATGAGGTACATGTTTTCTTTAATTTTAGCTCTCTGCTCTCCTTCCCCCCCTGCCCTGTGTTTGCAGTTACACTCTTGAAAGAGAGAGAACATAACAAGGAAGGAAAGAGGAGCTTATCTGCGCCATGCCTTCTTATACTTTAGTCACAAATTGGCTTAATAAACTGTCCAACCAAATGCACAAAAGGAAAACATTCCCACTCACAAGTAGGACAGATTGTGTTCAAAATGTGTTGTTTTTCAAAAAAGAACTTTTTAATTGTTTATATCCATGTGGGAGAGGGAGGGGGGCACATCACACCTGGAGGGGTGTGGAAGATATTATGATTAATCATTCCTTCGCTGGTATTGAGTATGTGCTTATTGTGTTCTCCAATCTCTCTGTCTCTGAGGCATGGGTGGCAGTGACAGTTGGCAGCAATATAAAACAAAGCTGTACAGATATTTCACACCTTCATGTTAAATGTACTGGATAAAATGAAAACAGTGGGAAGTGGAATATTTATACAGCAGGGTGGGTGGGTAAAATATATTTGTCCTGATTCAGATGATCATCAGCACAGTTCCAGAGAGCAACTGGGATCAACCACAAAAACTCCTCACAGCTCTTAATCTGCTCCCACACAATTCAATTGGAAGGTGAAGAGAGCTTTTAGGTTAAGATTGGGTACCACCTCTCCAGAATATAAGTGTAGATAGTTTCAGACTAGTAGTTTATTGGGCAGGAAGATACACATTACTCTTGCCACACTAGATAGCTGAAAGGCATCGGCTGGATCTAGGGATCAGACCAAGCCCCTGGTTGTTTTAATGACTTCATCAGCTCAGAAGCAGTGATTGCAATGGGATTCCAACCAGGATAGCAAGCCATGGTTTGAAGTTCATTTGAAAACCGCAGTGGCTTGCCCTTATACCTCAACCCATGAAGTATGGACAAACTACAGTTATGACCATTGCTTTCCTCAAGGGGCTGCTGTACCTTGTAGGTGAAAGTGGACTTACAAAACTGAGAACAACTGTACAGTACTATGGTTGTTTTTGTATTCTGTAGAAAAGATCCACTGAGTTTTAAACAGACTAGCTGAGCTCTAATTATATTCCAGTTTATGGCATAAAACCAGTTATTCCTGCTCTTTCAGAAGTACCAGTTCTACAATGCAAAGAGATATTTATCCCCGAATTCTGAACTGACAAGAAAGAGTGCCTTCCAGCAGCAGTCTTTTATTCTGATCCTTTGTGATTATGCAAATTTGCCTTTACAGTGGTATCTGCATTGAGCATAAATGTATAGATTGCTTGACCTGTGGTAAAAGTGATAGATTGTACGGATTTTGTTTGGATGGCTGTGCATAAAGATCCTGGAGTGATCTCAGTCAGTAGAGAAAAAGAAGAGAGCAAGTTATGCTATCCTGCATATCCCATGTTTAACACATATCTTGGATACTACTTTATCTTAACAATAAACGAATTGGTACATTACATTTCACTCATATTGAAAAGGCGAATTTCAAGTTGCCAAACACAAATACTCATTTTTTCTTTTGCTTTGCCTGTCAGCCCTGGATCTGCCTACCGGAGTCATACTTTCTGCTCTACTGACTACAGTGGGCATATTTCACATCTACCAACACATTGTCTTGTATTACCCCCAGACCTACTCTATTACTGTCAGAAAACCCACATAAAGTAAGGAGCCTGCTGCAACAATATGAGATGTGGCATGGAGGGCCATAGTAAGTATGCTTCTTATGAGCTGTCACATCACATCAGACTTATGGTGATTCTTATAAGGTTTTCAAGTTTATGAAATACTACAATATTTATTACCAGTGCCATTCTTGCAGTGAGTGTCCATGGTTGATTGGGGCTTGGAACCAAGATCTCTTGAGTCCTAGTCCGTCATTCTGTTCACTGCGCTACACTGCCAGCTTAGTCTAGGAAGTAAGCTAGACTGATTAAAATTGGGGTATCTGCCTACCATGAATAGAGATGTTTTCTGCCTACCATAAAACTACTATTGCATACATCTTTCTATATTTTATTTGTCTCACCCATTTTATTGCCATACTTAATCAGAGAGAGAGAGTAGCATCTTGCCTGTTGGCCAGGTCATTTGGAAGAACTTTAGCATCACCATTGCAGAAACAGCTTTATTTTAACACAATACCTTGTCTCTTTCAGAAGCATTAAGAACACTGTAACTTCTCTGGTTTTGCTAACATTTTTCATTTCTTGTGACTCTCTGCCAGCATAATCTGAATGAGAATGCTTGGGTACCTTCCATGTAGCCTAGAGCATCCTTTGTTTTCACTGAAGGCAGGTTGAAATGGCCAGAAACATCCAACCTACTTTCTGTGATTTGAATGCCAGAATGAAAAGTTCTGAATATTTTGTTTCTTCCAGAGCACCAGTGGAAGTCAGTAGAGCTAACATTAGAAGTGGATTCAACAGTTCTTTAACTGAGCCCCAAGATTACCCCTTGACATACCTTCCTTTGAACATGTATTTTACTCAGGGTGGTGACTCAGGGTGGCTAAACCTAACTATGTATGCTTCCTTTACTTATGTTAATATATGCTTAATACTAACCAGGCACCCAACAGAATGCTGTTCTGAAATTTGCTAAGACTGGAACTCAGGTAGATCATCAGGAAAAGGTCAGGTGTCAGTGTGTAGCATAACTGTACTATACAACATCACTGCACATATTCAGTAAGCATTATGTTATATGTTATATGACTTTATAGCAAACTATTTCTCCTAGTTACTTAATTGGTCTTTCTTTCTTTCTTTCTTTCTTTCTTTCTTTCTTTCTTTCTTTCTTTCTTTCTTTCTTTCTTAGTCAGAGTCATCTTTAAAATGTCACTTGAAGGATCTACTTGATAAACAGGGAACAAGTAATCAGACATAGCAATCATTCATTATTTTCATAGCTCTATTTTACAGAGAGGGTGATTTCCTTGAGGCTAGGAAGAAGACTTCATAATTGAATGGGTATTTGAAACTTGGTTTCACATTTCCAGATCTCATACCAGTCGCATGCCTCTTGTACTCATTTACATATAGTGTATATAGTACAGTTCTGCACTGAATACAGAAGAGTGGCTGGAGCATCAGACTGGATTGGTGTCCTGGGAGGAGGGGAACTCCTTGCTTCTCTGAAATCTTCAATGCTATGTATTATTTTAATGTACAATGACAGAAATACTGGCTGAAATCATGTTGCTTAGTATAGTAAGTCACAAATAGGCCCATTTGAATCAATTGAACCTATGGAGGAGCTGACTCACTAAATTCCCACCTACTCAATGGGACTAATCTAGTGCAACTTATTACAACAAGCAACAGGATTTCAGACATTGTGCTGGGTAACCAGCACTGTATCTGTGAATTATGCTACAATACTAATATGCAACTTCATCCTATTGCACCACAAAAATGTGTGCGGGCGTGCAGGTGTGCGTGAGGGTGTGTGTGTGGGAGTGCGTGTGGGTGGGTGGGAGTGCGTGCGGGCATGCGGGTGGTTGTGCAGGTGGGCAGATGGGCGGGAGTGCGTGCCTACGCACACGTTCCTTCAGCCCTCAAAAATATCCCAAATATATTATGTGGCCCTCCGTGTGAAAAGTTTGGAGACCCCTGCTGTAAATGATAGATTCCATGGCGTGTTCCAGATGGAAGATGGAAGCGTGCAGGTAGGTATAACAATCAATGAGTTTCTGATACAGTGTGATGCTAAGATGTTCATGTTACAGCTTCACAATGGTGTCTAGAAAATGCACTTGTTGTGTAGCTTGGTCCAGGCTGAGGCTGATGTTCAGATGAAAGTTATTGAAATCTTGGTGAAATTTCTTTAAGGTGAACTTTCTGTGAGTCTGGAACAAAAAAATGTCATTGGTGTACTTCAACTAGAGGAGTGTTGTTGTGTACAACAGTTAAGAAATCATTGCTCTATGTCAGCCATGAATATATTTGCGTATTGTAGTGCCATGCGAGTGCCAACTGCAGTTCTGTTGATCAGGAGGTAGGTTTTAATGTCAAAGGTGAAGTAGTTGTGTGTGATCACAAATTTGCAGAGGATAGTGACTACCGTATTTTTCCATGTATAAGACAATACGTTTGTCAAAAATCTTTAGAGGGTCATCTTATACACGGAAGTAAGCTGAGGAGAGAACAAAAACAAGTGGAGGGGAAAGCAGGGATCAAAGTGATCCTGCAGTTCTTTGATCCCTGCTTTCCCCTCCACTTGCTAAGCCTTAGCAAAAGGAGGGAAAAGCAGGGATCAAAACGCTGCAGGATCGCTTTGATCCCTGCTTTCCCCCTCCACTTGCTAAGTCCCATGGGGCTTAGCAAAAGTAGGGGGAAAGGGATCAAAGCAATCCCACACTGCATGAGGGGGAAAGGGATCAAAGTGATCGTGCAGCCATGGGATTGCTTTGATTCCTTTCCCCCTACTTTTGCTAAGCCCCGTGGGGCTTAGCACGAAGGGAAAAAGCAGGGATCAAAGTGATCCTGCAGCGCTTTGATCCCTTTCCCCCTCCACTTGCTAAGCCTTGCTTAGATTTCTTAATTTTGGGTCAGAAAGGTTGGGGGTGTCTTATACATGGGGCATGTTATACACGGAAAAATACGGTATGTGGTCTTCGTGTTGTTTTTTTTTAATGTTTTCCTGACAGCCTGTCGTCTGTCTCTGTGTGGGATGTTAATGTAGAGAGCTTCTACATCCATCATGACTAAGATGGTGTTGTCAGGGATGTTGTGAGTGGATTGAAGTGTACTTAGAAAGTCTGTGGTATCTCTTACGTAAATAGCTGCATTGATGACATATGGTTTGAGAATGGAATCCCCATATCCAGATATCCCAACAGTGATGGTATTGATGTTTGATACCTAACTTCTTTGAGCAACACAGGTCTTAGAATTGCCACCAAGAGACAGCTTTGAGAACTTTATGTTCTTTTAAAACTGGCTTTTATCCATTCTTTTGTGATCCTCAAACTTTGTCCTTAGTGAGTTAATTCTATACAGATGTCCAAGTGATGTCAAGGAGGACTCATGGTCAGAAACAATATTAACATTATTTACTGAATAGCTAGCACACCATTATAACAATGGCAACAAATATACATCTCAAATTATATTAATAACGAAACCAAACAAAATATCTGGTGAATTCTTGTGGATTTTCCAATCTAGACTTTTAGTAAGAAGCTTTGTCTTGTTCTAGTTTCTGTAGCTGGAATAGACATCCAAAATAGAAATTCCAGTAGTGTCTCAAAGCAAGCTGAACCTCACTGTAATCCTTATCTGGCACCAAGCTGTCTGGTGACACATCTCTTAGCCCCAAGCCTCACAGGACGTTTCTTTTTCCCCTAAAAAAGTTGTGTTCATATGATCCGGCCAAGTGGCAAAGAGCCCAGTGCCTCTATAGTAAACGAAGACTGGTGATCTTAGTTCACTTGAAAGCCTTTATCGGTAAAGGGTGTTCAATCAGGGGCTGGGGAGTGCAATGAGCAGGGTAAGAGAATGACACCAAAGAGTGTCACCCTACCTATGAAGGGTAGTCTGATGGCTGGACATCGAGGGCTCATAAGAGCCAGATGACAGATATCAGTTTTCATTGGAACACAGAACATTGCAGAACCTCAGAAAAATGCAGAGAATTATGAAAAACAAGGGAAACAATCAGAATGGGACCCTTTGTTTCCCATCTGCACTCCCTTTGCAGATGGTGCTGTGGCAGCTGGTATGTTATAGGACATATAGTGATGTACAGCACAGTCTGGAGGTGATATATAGGTTATACCAAGATGTAGAGTGACGTGATCACCTGTTGGGCATATGCAGGTTGGAAAGCAGTAGTGGTAGCCTCTAAGATGTTTCTCCTTTGCTGTTTCCTTCTATTAGAGCAGTGGTCCCCAACCTTGGGCCTCCAAATGTTCTTGGACTGCAACTCCCAGAAATCCTGGCCAGCAGAGGTGGTGCTGAAGGCTTCTGGGAGTTGTAGTCCAAGAACATCTGTAGGCCCAAGGTTGGGGACCACTGTATTAGAGGACAGAGCTGCATATGCTACACAGCCTCTCCAGGGCCTCCTAAACTGATCTCCTGCCCTCAGGTATGGTGAACAACTATATTCCATTGCTAGTGTTGAAGTAAGAGTAAAGTGACTATCCAGACAGTTTCTGTATGTGGAAGAGTGAGGGAACAGTTTATTGACCTCTACCTCACATAGCAAAATGTGTGGGCCAAAGAATGAATGGATATGATTATATCTTTTCAACTACTTTCTAGTACCATTGGGCTTAGAAAAAATTCCCCTCCTTGCCTCCTAAGCCCTTCTCTAGACCATTGGGGAGTGCCATCAATAGGAATAGGATTCTGGCTGGTTTGGAGTTGGGTGTGAACTATCCATTCTTTGATAACTTGGTGGGAATATTTTGCTTATCTCATATATAGGATTGAATGAATTTTTCCACAGGTCAGCTCTATCTGGTTTGTAGGATTACTGTGTTCTTCTTCTTTTGTTCCTTTGGTTGAGGTTCAGGAGATGAAGTCCAGTGGTTCATACAATCAGAGGTAGATTAGGAAAAGGAGAGGATAACTGAGAGGTCAATATAAACAGGCCTCTGGCCCATGAAAGTTCCATATCCAACTCACAAGATTCTTCTATTGTTATTTCCAGTCAGTGACTGGAGATAAGAGATGAAAGACTATTTAAACCCTGGAAAGCCGCTGTATGAAACAGAGTGATATAGTTGCACTGGAGCTTGCTCCTGAGAATTGACCTTTGTTTAGCAAGTTGGAACATTATTGTGTGGGGCTTATTTCTGAGTAGAAAGTCACTGAATTGAGCTGTACTGTAAGGGCTTGGTGGAAAAATGTGAAAAGTGGTAAAAATTATACCTGGGTCTGCTCATTTTGCTTTGGCCCTGCCTTATGTCCTTACTCCAGTTACTGCTGGGATGTAGCTTTTGAGACCTTCTGAAATTGGAATTCAGCCTCCAGACCAAGCAGAGTTTTCCCATCCATGATATAAACGATAACATTTGCAACATGGAAGAGAAATCTCATAGGCAAGACAAGAATGAAAGAGTTGGTTTGATGCCCGGAAGATCGAAGCGAGAAAAAAGGTTGTAGGAAGGCAGGTAGTCCTCAGGCATTTAGAAGAGCAGTTGAGGCATTAATTTGACAAAGGTCAGATTGTGCTATTATATTCCAGGATCTTGCATATACTATGAGGCTAAACTATGTATTGTTCCTTTGAATTTTCTGCGCAAATAAATAAAGGTGCTACAGATGATATTTTTTTTGTGGGCAGACCAGATATGCAAAATGCAAATTGAAAAATCCAAGTAGTACAATTGTGATTGCAATTATCATTTGTGTCTTATACATGTCCTTACATGTATACATCTAATATTAATTTTTGATTATTCTCTCTTTTTTGCACTCAAGTAGGGTAGTTATCAAGATTTCATCATCTTCATAATGTCCTGTCAAGTCAATTCTGACTTATGGCGATGCTTTCAGTGTTTTCCAGGTAGAGAATACTCAGAAGTGTTTTCCATTTCCTTCTTCTAGGGGCACCCTGGGACGGTGCAGCTTGCCCAAGGCCACAGAGGCTGGCTGTACTCACAGGAGGCACAGTGGGGAATCAAACTCCCTACCTCTGGCTCAGCAGCCAGATACCTAAACCACTAAGCTATCCACCCAGCATTAAGATTTGAAGGTACTACCGACCTTTGCAGGACCATATTTTTAAAGCAATGAAAACCACACTTATATGTGTCCAAGAATATCAAAATTCACCACAGAGTGGCACCAAACTTTAATTGTATGTTTAATCACATCCTATATAGGCAAATGCTTGAAAACATGCTGTTCAACTTGTTTTTATTATCATGAAACAGCTTGGCATTCTCATAAGAAATCTCTGAGGTTAGTGAATCTAGGCATATGTATACCTGTATCTTATATAGATGAGTTGAGATGCAAAAGAAGGCCCTGTTCAGGACTGAAGTCAATATTCTGCATAGCCGAGGTAGGAGCAGACAAAATGCCTCTTAATGATCTTCCATTGTGCAGTTAGTGTGCCCCCTTCCATAACCATGATGTCTCTCTGCCTTACAAAGCACCAAGGGTTGGGAGAAGAGAAAATCCAAGGCCTGTGCCTGTGCTTAGATGTACCTCTTGGTAGCAACCCCCTGTTGCCAGGCTTATCTGCTAATAGCCAAGGGAGAAAAAGAATTACCACCAGGGGTGAGAGGAAGTGCTGAAACTGTGCAAAGTGTTAAGCAGTAGTCACCTATTATTAGAGTTTCTGCTGCCTGTGGTGTTGTCGGAAGGGAATGAAAGAAAAAGGACATATTGCAGACTGTTAATTGGACTCATAGCTGTGTGCTGTAATTACTTGCAGGTTTTTTTTTAAATTTATAATGTTTGGGTTTTTTAAAAAAAAACACAGAAGAGCCAAGAGGCAAACTGGTTTAACTGTTTGTGGCAAGCAGATTGTGTTATAATCGTTATACAAAAGCAAGGAGTAATCTATTTTAAAAAAACATTGATTTAGAAAGCATTTGTATAGCTGTGGAACTTTCACAGGCATCGAAAACTCACACAAAAAGCTTCAGCCATCAATCATCATCCATTGAAGGTAAACACTAACACCTCAGGCACAGAGAGAGGGGCAGAGAGAGTGGGGAGAGGGAGGGAGGGAGAGAGAGGGAATTATATTCTCTATGAGTTAATTTACGTACTGGAAGAACTGAGGAGTACAAAGTGCATCCTGTTGTCACAAAAATGTTTATTTCCAGATATGAAGCCTTAACTAGTTTTAACTCCTCTTCTGACTCAAAGAAGGTAAAAAAAAAAAAAGGGGGGGGGGAAATAGGGGTGCCTACCCTTTTAAAGAATAACATCTACAATATTATTTTTATTTTATTTTATGAAAACACAGTTGTGGTGGGTGTCTTGTCATCTCGCCTTCATTTGCCTCTGCAGTATACACAAAATCACAACTTCCTCTCTTATAAACCAATCTGTGTGGTTCCACAGGGTTCTGTTCTGTTTATTTATTTTATTTATTTATTGTATTTTTACCCCGCCTATCTGGTCAGACGACCACTCTAGGCGGCTTCCAACACGCATAACATACATGACAAAATATAAAAAATATATAAAAATATAAAATATATCATCAATAGACAAATAATTGAAGATGGAGAAGGGAAAAGGAAAAGAGAAATAAAAAGAAGAAAGAAATCAAGTGTTCACTGGAGGGAAGGCCTGCATAAACATCCAAGTTTTTAATTGGTTTTTAAAGGTGCCCAGCGAAGGGGCCGCACGAATCGCCGGAGGAAGGTTATTCCAGAGGCGAGGAGCTACCGCCGAGAAGGCCCGGTTTCTTGTTTTTTCCTTCCAGGCCTCCCTCGGCGTCAAGCTCCTCAGCCTCACCTCCTGACTCGATCGGGTGATCCGGGTAGATTTTGGTGGGAGTAGGCGTTCCGCCAAATATCGAGGCCCTAAACCGTTTAGGGCTTTGTACGTTAGCATTAAGACTTTGAAGTCAATGCAGAACTGAATGGGCAGCCAATGCAAAGCGGCCAGAGTGGGAGAGATATGATGATATTTTCTCACTCCACTAAGAAGTCTGGCCGCCGCGTTCTGCACCACTTGGAGTCTCCGCATCAACCTCAAAGGCAGCCCCACGTAGAGCGCATTACAGTGGTCTAATCTCGAGATTACGAGCGCATGTACACTGTTCCCTGTACTATTTTAATATCTATGTGGGACCACTGGATGAGATCCTCAGGGTTTTGGGATTTGGGTGCTGTCAGTGTGTTCATGAAAACTTGAGCTTTTTTCTTCTTGTCATCAGAATCAGGTGAGGTCTTGCAAGTGCTGATCTGGCTCTGGATAAATGCCAATAAAATGAAAAGGAGAACCAGTCTGATTTATTGGCTATAGCATTGTACTGAGTCTTGAGAGATGCAGGTTCTAGTCTCTACTCACCCATGGAAATCATAGGATGACCATGATCCAATTCCTGTTTGTTAGTTTGACTTACCTTGCAGAGTTGTTAAGAAGAGAAAACAGAGTTGAGGAGAGCCCTGTACAGTGCCTTGAACTGTTTTGGAAAGCAGCAGAATATAAATACATTATTTAATAAATAACAGAATCCAAGATGGAGATTCTGATTATTGATGGTCTAGGAATTGGGAAAGTGACCTGCCCTCAGTGGGACTGCATTTCCCTGAAGGAGCTAGTTTGTAGTTTGGATGTACAGTAGGACCCCCGTATCTATGGGATCAGTATCTACAGTTTCACTTATCCACAGTCTGAAAATATTAAAAATATTAAAATTAAAAATTAAAAAAACTATTTTCACATGTATTACCAAAACGGCCACTAGAGGGAGCCAGAGACCATGCTATGAACATTTGTTAATGACAAATACAAAGCGTGGTCTCTAATGGATGAAAGCCAATGAAGTTCTGGTAATGCTTGTGAAAATATTTTTTTTTCTGTTTTTATCATGCTTATATAGTGTTCGCTATTATCCATGGTTTTCAATATCTGCGGGGGGGCTTGGAACCAATCCCCAGTGGATATAATTGTCCTATAATAGTCCAGATACTGGCAATTTTCCATCTGGACAATTTCCCCATTCTCCTGTGTGGTCTATGTGTGGCTCCTATTGAGAATGACATAGAAGCTGCAGCTACTACAGTATAAACTGGCTGGATTGCGACATGGGGGGCATCCTGTAGTAAGGGCAGTGGTTTTAAAGGAACTCTCCTGGTTACCTATATGCTTCTGGTCTAAATTCAAGGCAGTTGTTATGATTTTAAAAGCTGTAGATGCCTTACAAATTCAGTACTGAATGAAGTGCCTGTACATAACTGCTTGACCACTAAATTCTGCTGAGGCAGCTTTGTTCAATATCCCTCTGATGCAAGGAGTAAATTATTTGAAGATGCAAGAAAGGTGCTTCTCAGCTCTGGCACCATTCTTATAGAATGCTCTTTCCCAGAGATCTGTCATGCTGGCCTCGTTTTGGCACCACATGAAGACCTGACTATTCACTCAGGCTTTTAGATCTTAGGTCATGTTGATTCTGACTTACCATTGCTTATTTTATACCAGACTGTGAGTTTTTATTTTTATTTTGTGATTTTATGTTAGACTGTTTTGATTGATTGTACCCTGCCCTGAAATGTTGATACAGGGCAGCCTAAGTATATTTTAATAAGCAATAAATAAATAATGTTATTCCCACACATTGTTGAAACAAGGCTTTCAGAAAGCAACTTGCCCACTGCCAGATAGTGGAGTGCTTTAAACATAAGACAAAACCATATGTTGGTGTTTGGTGAACAAAGAAGAGCCTCAGGATTATATACTTTCTCATTCGCTGTGCCATGAATCCTCCTTTCTGATTCTGGTCTTCTGTCCAAATTGACCACCTGTGATTTGCACTTGTCTTGCAAGCTGCCATTCTAAAGCTGGATCAAACTGTGTTTTGCCATTTTCATCTGAACCACCTCAATGCAATCAAGATACAGTTGAGAGTGAAATAGTGAGTACCCCCTATATTACAAGGCTCACGGCTTTTCTCAAGCAGAATGCCATGTTCTGAATTGCAGGGAATTTTAAAGAAATCCGGTGCTGGAAGTGGGATGAGCAAAAGGCTGGCCCTGCTGTTAGGTAAAGTGTAGCAGTTGTGTACATTATCAGTATTGTGGGGCACTGTTTAAGAAAGAAAAGCATGATGTATTTGATTTAGAATTATAGCATTGTGTTGTGAGACTGGATGTGGGTGCTGTCACAGGCACCAAAACTTGTTGGGCTGATTTTTTTCCAGTCCTCACATGGATCTACTCAGACAGTGCTAGCAAAGCAGCTCTTTCTTCCATTATATTCCATTTGCCTTGTAAAATTGTTGGTTCTTGCATAAGGTAGAAGCATATAACAGGGGGAAAAAACATATTGAGATGACAAATGTTTGGCTGAGCTAACCAGTATTTTCACACTTTCATCAATGTATTATATGCCCTAGTGTTAACAGTTGCAATAGGCAAACTCTCATTTTCTTAAAAAATGTTTCTTTATCACTTTTCTGTAAGAAACACATTTACACACACACACACACACTCTTCAGTGAATTCCTATATATATCTGGAGCACTATAGTCATAGCTATATAGATATAGATATATAGATATATAGATATAGATAGCTCAGAGGTTTTAAGTATCTGGCTGTGTAGTCAGAGGTTGGGTGTTCAATTCCCTCCTGTGCCTCCTGTGAATAGAGCCAGCCTGTGTGGCCTTGGGCAAGCTGCACAGTCCCAGGGAGTCTCCAGAAGAAGGGAATTGTAAACCACTTCTGAGTACTGTCTAACTGGAAAGCTCTGAAAAGGGGTCACCATAAGTCAGAATTGACTTGACAGCGCATTTATTATTATTATTATTATTATTATTATTATTATTATTATTATTATTATTATTATTATTATTATTATTATTGTTGTTGTTGTTGTTGTTGTTGTTGTTGTTGTTGTTGTTGGTGGTGGTGGTGGTGGTGGTGGTAGTAGTAGTGTGTTTTTGTGTGTGTGCGTAGAAAAATGAAGTATCATTAATATAAGAAATACGTATTTATTTCTTAGCCTGTCCCACGACATTGTGAGTGGTCCCCACACTTCTTTCCATGACAACACCGAAAGTAGTTGCAGAAACAGGCTCCTTTTTTGAGCAACAGAACTTTTAAAGGGCTGACAGGGCTGCTAACATAAAACAAGTAACCCTGGGTGCCAGGGAGTTAGCTTCACTCCCTCAATCCTGCACTGTCCCTGCATCGTATTTACTGGGAGGTGCAGAGTCCTCCCTCTCAGATGGGTCAGCTATGGGGTCCCACAGCAAGGGTGCTGGATGCATGCCATCAAGTGTCCTTGGAGGCAAGCAGCAGAAGCCCAACCTTATCACTCCCCCTTGGTCCCTGCCAGCGACTGCCAGCTGGTAAGTGCAAACCTCTCACACATAGTGGGTGGGGGGAGGGCAGGGAGGAGTGGGATGCAGAATCGCTCAGGGCTCAGGGGGAGGATGGCTGCAGGGTTTCTCCAATGGAGTCCTTGGTACTTCTTCTGGCAGCAGTGGGCTTGACACGGGTTCTTGAGCCTCCTGGTCTTGAGACCCGGGTGGCTTCCTCCGGCAGTGCCAGCATTTCCACCCAGTTTCCAGTGTTGGGATCACACCTGCAGAGCATCTCCTAGACGGCGTTTGACCTGGGTGGCAGTGGCAGCACTTCCTGAGCCAAGCATGCCTTCCAGCCCACCATGTTGGCCCAACAGTCCCCCTCTCCTTCCTCCCATTCTTCCTTAAATCCAAGCTCTGTCATGGCCACTCCTGCGGCTTTGAGAGTGTTGTCTATCTCCACCACACTAACACCGCAGCCCACACATGAGTTGTGGGTAGGGAATCTGGCCAGTGTTCTCAGAGAGGTGGAAAGCCAACACTCACAGCTGAGTGGACCCTTGCCAGTCCCAAAGATATATTAAAAATTATAGCAGAGCAGTATGTTAATGGAATGCTCGGATTCTTGCAACTCTTGTAGCTTTGATTTGGCAGTAGGAGACTGGCTGTACTTCTAAGTTTCTCTGTGTTTTAGTTTCCCAAATAGTTACCTGTTTCCTACCTGCATTCTGTGGAAACAGATCCCTTTTGATCCCACTGTAAGAGATGTGGCTGACTTCTTAACTGGCACTGTAGACTTTTGCTTCATTGGAATTCATCCTATAACCAGTGATAACTAGCGATAAAGACTGTGAATACTTCGGTTGGTTCCTGAAAAAGATGTTGGACAGTCTTCATATTCCTTAACATAATAATCAGCTAGATACTTTAGTAGCAGTTGTCCAGTGATAAATCATTGAGTTATCAGTAACAAATATTTGTTCAGCTTGAGAGAGAGAAAAGAAAAGGTCAAAACACAATGGGAGATATTCTACTCCAGTGAATTTCAGAGTAAATTACTTTTTTACTTTTGTTTGTGAAGGGGTTATAGTCAAAGCTATATTGATTAGCTACTTCCCATGTGCTCTTGGTCACTAAGCAACAAAACTCCTTTGTATTTTGCATGGGGTGAAATGTAAGAATTATGTTAGAAAGCCAAAATTATATTATCATAGATCTCTTTGTCAATGTAATTGTGAACTGCTTCTTGGTAAGCACTCAAGAGGCATAGATGAAAAAGGGCTGGCCAGCATAATGTTAGGGCAACTTTTATAAGAAAGAAATATGTATTTTTTGAGGAGCATGACAATGCTCCATTCTTAATCTCTGATTCCTATCTACATCTTTTTCATCACCATCAAGAAGACCTAATACAAAATGGATTGACTCAATGAAGGAAGCCGCAATATTCAGTTTACAAGACTTGATAAGATCTTGATAGGACCTTTTGAAGGCCATTATTTCATAGAATCACCATTAATTGGAAGTGACTTGGCAGCATATACCAACAAATGCTGGTTTCCCACTGAATGAAAACTCAGTAGGAAACTCCGGGCTCTGCCTCTGTTGGGCCGTTGTCCAACCTGGCACAAATTGCCAAACCAGTGTTTCGTGCCATCTCTAGTCCTGATGATGTTTTATATTTCATAGTTAATGAAGCCGAGCATTAATATAAAGCAGTACATAAATTCCTGCTAGAAAGCAGAAACAATCTTTGCCCTGAAAATGAACTCTGAAACCAAAGCAAGTACATATACTACCTATGTTTAAAATAACTACACGCTTCACATGGATTAAAGCTGTGCTGAGAAAACAGAGTGGAGTATACCTGGCTATCTTTGGGGCAGCACACTTGGGGCTTCAGTGTTAAGAAATCTAACTAAACAAACAGAGGTAAAGAATTTAAAATGAGAAATAATCCACTTTATAGTGACAGCCTGTCCTGTCCAAAGGCAATCTGTGTTGGAATTTGTGCACTGCCTAGAGCTTTGCCTTAGGCACCTGGATGTCCCCAGTTATCCTGTATCACCAGGATAGAGTCCTTTGTCATGTTCTATATTTTTGAATGTTTCATTCTTAAGACAAGTTCAAAGGAGAGGTCAGGGAAAAGAAATGTTGAAAAGATAGACCTTGAACTAAAACTGTACCTGGCTTGAAGATGATTTAGTAGATTATATACATTGTCTTTGGCTCACTGCTGTGCCTTTTCTTTATACACAGATAATTCAGTTTCCTTCTAGTGTCATAGGGCAGAGGTGGAGAACCCTTGGCCCTTGAGAAATTTTGGCTTCTAACATAGCCTATGATAAGGAATTCTGAGAGTTTAGTTTATTGATTTATTTATTGCATAGCATTTATTTGCTGCCTTTCTCCCAGTGCAGGGTCCCGAAGTAGCTAACAAATTATTAAGAAACCAACCAACTAAAAAGATAAAAAATTACATAAAATTAAACTTGGATTAAACAACACAGGAGCAGCCACAAAGAAGGCCTGTTTTGTGTTCCCACCAAATGTGTAAGAGAAGGCAGTGGAATTGAGAGATGGCCTCTAAAGACCTTAAAGGCTAAGAAGGCTCATATGGGGAGACACAGTCCTTCAAATCGTCTGGACCCACTGGGGTCTCAGTTCCATTATTCTCCCTGGGGATTGGGCTAGGGCTAGACAGCCCACCAAGGGTGCCCAAGCTGGTGTTCACCTCACACCTTTTCAAAGATCAGCTTCATATTCTTTCTCTTTCATTTGGGAAGTGATAAGAACAATGGACATTTCAGAAAAAAAATAGGTACTGTAGAGATGATGCAAGAGAAAGTAAATGCTGGCTTTAACCATCTAGAGAAAGGAGATTTAAATGAACTAAATGACGCTGCAACTTGAAGAATGTTTCTTGTAATAACATTTTGTTATACGTTTTTGTGTTAATTACATTTCAAAAGTTCGCAGTTTGGAAACATGCAGCCGCTTCCACTAACAGAACAGCATTTATCAGCAGATGGGCTTTCTTCTCTCTTTGGAGGATTGGGGGATCCCCCAAACAAATTTGAACAGACTGCTGAGGGAGAGATGCACACACCTGATGGCCCATTACACTGATAAATCTGGATAAAGATTATTTCTTTCCTCTTTAAATTCAAGAATTTTGCCACTGAGCGTTGTCTTATATTTGCCAGTATCTTTAATTAGCTTGAAAAGAACCATTTTTTCATTGGGGACATTGTTCTGTCAAGGCAATACTTTCAAAAACAAATGCTTTGTGTAACTTTAATAAGGTTCTGATGAAGCCAAACAGAATATTTTCCAGAACACTGCTCTTAGGGGGACTGATAGCTTTATATGACTTATCAAGAAAGGGTTCCTGTGTTGTAGAATGATGTCCATTGGTGAACACTCTGTAGAAAGTAGCAGTAGAATGTCTTTGGCAGGAAGAGGACCACTGAGTTTGCTTGATCACAGGTTAGGAGCCTAGAGGAGCTTGGATTACTTCCTTTATTTTTCATATTGTAAATGTATTTTTTGTTTGTTTGTTTGTAGCTAACCTAATACCAATTTTGCATGAACTGAACTTTCTGAACTGTATATGTTTTTTCCCCCCTGGAAGTTAATATCTTAATATGTTTTTTTCTGGAAATTAATATAGAAACCAGCTATAATCAGGAAGCCTTTCCACATTTGCTTTCTTTCTCTTTGACTCATCAGAGATGACCAGAATCTAGATACCAGATACAGCATGGGATATTGCACATAATGAAATTCAAATTATAAACTATTGATATTTTACTAGGGGAGAATGATATGACATAGTCCATACCAAGACAGATAAGTTAATAATGCAAAAAATCCAAAAAGTAGGCAGAATACCTCTAGGCTTGCTATTTGGCCTGATAGAAAACAGATGGAACCTGATGGAGATCTGTCTGACTTCATGCCTTTTGCAACTAGTTATACCTTCCTTGTAGAGCCTATTCATTCTCCTGATGACATCTGTTCATATGGTTCCCATTCACCTCTTTTCCTGTTGCTACATATATTTCTGCAGAAATCAGTGCAAATTGAACAAGTTTTAACATTTGAATGCATAACGATGTGTTCCAGTTTGAGTTCCTTAGAGCAGCGATCCCCAACCTTTTTCGGTCCGCGGACTGGCTGGGGAAGGTGGGGCACCCCCCGCGCTCGTGCGCATGCGCGGACAAGCTCTCTCTCTCACGAGCGCATGCGCAAATGGCGGCGTGGCACTCGCACGGACATGCTGGAGCGTGCGCACAGGCGCAAATGGGCTGTGCGGGGGTGAGTGCGTGCGTGCGGGGGGTGGGGCGGGAGGTCTGTCTCGGCGGCCCGGTCCGGCTCAGGCCACGGACCGGCACCAGGCCGCGGACCGGGAGTTGGGGACTTCTGCCTTAGAGTACAAAACTTTTTAGCATTGTCTTTTCAAGCAAGGTACAGACAATCTGGCAACATGGGCTAAAATATTTCGGTTATGCCTAGGAGTAAAATTCACTAGACACAGCAGCTATTTGGTCTCCCTTAATTTTTCTGGAGTTATGCATCTAGTTGAGGTTATGATCTTCACAGGCTGAGGGTACCTAGAGGAAAGTAAATCTTTGCAGGGCTGTGTTGCTGGAGTGCAGAATGCAATGAACTTCAACAAGCAGAAACAGGCTAAGAGTTTAGTCAGGGTACTCTGATTCAGTCAAGACGACACACAAAAGCAAGAAGCATGGATGCACTCATAGATCCAGACTCAACTTGTAAGACTCGAGGCCATATGAGCAGATCTCCAGCAATACAAGAACAGGGTGGGAGAAGATTTTGCAGGATCTGGGGCTGATATGAAAGGCTAGGCTAAAAATAATCAAGATACCAGTTCTGTTACCAAAATGGAATATATTTTCAGTTGTACAGATGGAAACTGCAGACAGACGTAGGAAATTAAAAGAGGGCAAAAATTAATTTCACATGGTAGAAGGCAACACAAGTGGCTGTTGAGTCTTCTCTAGAAAGCACAGAGTTTACAAGATAGAGGTAGTGGCTGAATGAGTGGCAAGCTTTCCAGCCATGCTCACAGAAGGAACCAGGCTGCAGAATTGCTAGCAAAGAAATGATGGCATGTTTGTGCTTGCACAATTGTGTCCTTTCTTCAGCCTTGGCAATAGGTGCTCATTCTTAGTCTAGGAAACATGAACAGGTGAACCTCAGGTTTCTTCATGTCTTGTAGCTCATTGAGATTTAAGTTACTGGCAAGCATTCGAAATATCTTGAACATTTATTCTAGTGCTAGTTCATGATTTTGTTGTGTTTAGCATCCAAGATATGCTAACTGCTTTTTAAAAAGAAATATGGGGCAACCTCTGCCTTGAGCAGCTTAAAATAAAGATTTCAGTTTGATGTGTTTTTCCTGTCAATTATTCATACACAAATCCACTGAGTATCTTTAATAGTGTAGGTGCCTGTCCCTGTCCCTTTACTGCCCACTCTGGCACATTCAAACAAATGCTTCTGATACTGTATAGGCAAATTCATGGACAATAAGGCTATTAATGATTACCAGTCAGGATGGCTTTGCACTACTGGAGGATTTGTGCTAATACCTTGTTTGTGGGATCTGTTTGTTTATTGCTTGGACATGTAGTCCGCCTTTCTATGAAGAATGGCCCTCAAGGTGGCTTCCTTTCCAACTATGGGAGCAGAATGCTGCACTAGGTAGGCTAGATAGCCCTTTGGTGTGGGAAACTTACATTGTCTAAGATGGAGGACATAAAGGTTCTAACTTTCCAGTTCTCAGTGAGTCTGTTGGCTATATTAGCAGCACTATATCACCCGATGACCCCCATTATCTGGTCTGCAGCATACCTCTCCCATTATATCATGAAACAATATCCAAACCCAAAGGGATTAAGCTCAGTCTTTCTCCCCTGCACTTCCCTTCTCACCCACCTTACTTTTCATATCTTCCTTTGATGATGCTCTCAAAACCTTGTCCATTTTTATATGCCTGTGCACACTTTTTTGGTGCCATTTTGGTTGGCCTGCAAAGATATCATCTTTGTATGTTTAGAATTTCCAAGGATATTATAACTTTGAGTGTAGAGTTTGAGTCTCTTTGATTCAGAATGTGTGTGTGAGTGTGTTGTGAGTGTATGTGTTTGGCATATCCTGAAAAAAAGCATAAATTTTAAAGCAAACCACATTCTGAGGGCATGCAGAGAAACTCAAGTTATGGAGAAAGAATTTCTTGTATGCTGAAAATGAGCTTTTATATTGCTGCCTATAGTAAAGAAAAGGTTTTTCAATGGTTGCAAACAGCAACTACTCTGTGAAGGCATTATTGCAGGAGGCAGCTAGAAGTATAGAAAAAAAAATAAAACTAATTAAAATATAGCTGCAACAGTAATTCCACCTTTACCAGTGTGTGATCTCATAATACTGGAAGGGTCTTTTTTGAAAATGGAAATGCTAATGCTGGCCTGGCAAATGCCTGAGAAGTCCAAACGAACACAGTGTAGATACTGTGGATGCTACTCCTTCAGTTCCTGTCTGCATCTACCCCATGACTCAGGTGCTCAGCAAAAGAAGTGAATTAATTAAGAAGCATAAATGATTTTGAACTTCTAGCCTAAGACATTTAACTGCCTGAGGCAAAGATGTCAGGAGAAATGACTCATTCCCCATTCCACATAAGAAAGCTGACTTAACTAGCAATTGATTCTTTTTTTTCCCAATACAGGTGGTGGCCAGGGTCTTCCATTATAATTGAGGGCAGCAGGCTAATTTCGGGGATATAGGCATGCTGCATGGTACTTACAAGCCTATCCTCTAACACGGTGGTTCCCAACTTTGGGTCCCCAGGTGTTTGTGGACTAAAACTCCCAGAAGCTTTCGCCATTAGCTGTGCTGGCCAGGATTTCTGAGAGTTGTAGTCCAAGAACATCTGGGGGCCCAAGGTTGGGAACCGCTGCTCTAAGACTTCACCACTACTGTTCAGTACCAGCTGCCTCGGTCAGCTGCTTCATTTTACCCAGTGAGAGGGCTGTCCCTCTTTGTGGAAATTGAGAAAAAATTATCCGGATATCAACGGGCTTAGCAATGAAGCTAAGGTTTGTACTTCCTAGTCGTTCCTTGCTTTGAGAGATATTTCATATAGTTTTGTTTCCCAAGTGGAAGGAAGATAACACAGTTGAGAAGGTGTAAAGAGCCTGAACTAGAGGCAGGCAACTTGGTGTCCTTTAGATCAGTGGTCCCCAACCTTGGGCCTCCAGATGTTCTTGGACTTCAACTCCCAGAAATCCTGGCCAGCAGAGGTGGTGGTGAAGGCTTCTGGGAGTTGTAGTCCAAGACATCTGGAGGCCCAAGGTTGGGGACCACTGCTTTAGATATTGTGGTCTACAGCATCTAATATGCCAGGTTGTCTAAATCCGGCTTAGACTTTACTAAGCAAACAACAAGGTTATCTGTAACAATAAAACCTAAAACAGTATATTCTCCATAGTGAAAAACACTTCAACAGGCATGGTGAAGGGACATTAATTGCTCTTTACTCCTTTCATGAAAGAGAGAATTTGTACTCTGTTAATGGTGTATGTTATTTTATATATTAACCCAGAAGAACAACTGTGAGTTCTTTAAATGTTCCCAGGGAGGGCAATTCTGGGTTATTTATTCTATTGGTTTCCTAAGGCTGAGAGGTGATGACTATAAAAGCCGACAACATGTTGTGAAGAACTTGTCTGCAGAGTCTCATAGATCTGGGAATAGTTTTAACTTTTTTTCCTTCTCTCTATTCTGTACTGAATAAAAGCAGCTTTTTGTACAGAGCTGCTATATTTATTTTGGAGATAGAGCTTACTGCTTCATCCTTTTTGGAGTGAAGTTTTCAGGGAGGTTTGTCAACTTGTGCTGCTGGGAATTCACAGTGCCAAATGTGAATTCTTCTTTGGAACATTCCCTTGTCAATTTAGGAATCCTCCAGCCTGCACTTGTCACTTCAGGCTAATCTCACCTAAATTGCTCTTTTGATGAAAGATGTCTACAGGAGAAATCATGTCTGGAAAGGTATCCATATCTTCTTGCCTTTTAGGTAGGACAAGTTTGGAATAAAATAATTAAAAGCTATCCAGCGTTGGATTAGGAACATGGATTGGAAACCGAATAGAAACCTTTCCACTAACTTGTCTTGAAATCAAAATCCTTTTCATGAGTATGGACAATTCTACGCACACAGTTGAACTTATAGCTACACTCATAGCTTGGAAATATTATGTGACAAGTATTTTTTTAAGACATTTTCAGTGAGTTTTTTCATGTTTTATGTAATGAAGAGTCATTTTTTTTCTTGACTTGGCCGCCCCCCCCCCCAAAAAAAAGTATTGACAAATTGAGATGTCCCGTTAATAGTATGTCAAGTGCTGTAAGATTCTCTTCTCCTGTGTGAGAAAGAAAAGACCAATGCCTCAGCATTAGCAAAACCCCTTTTAATTGTGTGCCAAATCTCTTGTATTTGCATAGACTGCAAGAGTTTTTGTGCAAAATACAATTTTTTGTGCGTGAAAAAAAAGTTTTGTGAATGAACAAGTTTCCAAATGCAGCAAATGTGTAAAATCTCATGTAACTTCATCTAGCGGGGAAAAACTTTTGGAATTTTTTCATTTTTATCTGCAATAACAAAATAAGCAAATATTCACATTTTTACTTTATGTCATTCTCGTAGCAATTCTAAGGTTCTTCCCAACACAGAGAGCAATGAAAAAATAGCAGTCAGCACTATAAGTTACTGAAAATTGTTTGTGATGGTAAGAAATTACTGTTTGGGGTTTTGTAACAAATTGTGGTTTTTTTAATTGTAACTTTCAAAGTGCTAGTCATACATCTTAGTCTGCATGATACCCCTTTGCCAAGTGACCAGGTGAAACATGAAATTGTTGAAGGAGTGGGGTGGGTGGGAAAAGGACCCCCTTCCTATTCTGTGTCAGTATATATGCCTAGAATGCATGAAAAGGACACTGTCGTGGCTGATTAAAAGACTGCAGTTGTTCAGATGAGTACATATAAGTTCTCAGGAGATCCCACTGAGTTCTCTGTCTCTGCAGATAGGAATAGCTGTGGGAGGGAATTAAAACCTTCCATGTGGATGGCACATTATTTTTCCGCCAAAGTCCAAGAAGACTTGGGCTTTGGGAAAACTCTGAGGGTCGCTGAGGGTGCCCAAGGGCCAGTGATCACCCCTGAACCTCTTGCTCTTATGGGGAAAGGGACTCTGCACGAGTGGGTGGTAACTTCAAACAAAACTCCTCTATGCCTGATACCTGAAACTGGGCCCATGGATTCTTTGCCAGACGAATCCATGGGCCCATGGAGACTGGCGGGGCGCACAGATGTCTTTGTGGTGTTGTGGATAGAGTGACAAACTAGGAATCAATAGGCCTGAGTTCGAACCCCCATTCAGCCATGGAAACTCACTGGGGTGTGTTGCTGGTAAAACCACTCCTTAAATACATCACTTATCTTGAGGGCACAGAACAACAATTATTCTGTGTGATTTTGTGTATGCGTGTGTATGTACTCTCTCTCTCACACACACACAATTACATTGTCTATATAACACAGCTGAAATAGTCTGAAAGTTACACAGCAAACAGCAATAGAATATAAATTAGTTTCAACAGAATTTGGTTGAAAATAATAAAGACAAATGCTGTGATCAGTTAACTTATTAAATAGCTTCTGAAGATTACTGTGAAAGTCCAGACTGGATGCTTTTGATATCTGCCAATTTGTGTAGACAGTGACTGACATTGCTGTAAGTAATTGTCAGTATTCTGTGATTGATTAAAGCAAATGATGTCCAGTTCTGACATGTTTGTTTTTCATGAAGGATCTCGGTAGTCTCCATTTTGGATTTTCACAGTTGTATAAAATAGCAGCCTTCTGTATAGAGTGCTGCTATGAAAGGTAGCATTAAGACTGAACTAGAAATAAATGACATGTTGGTGGAAAGCTCTCAATCTTTTGAGACTGTGTTGGATTTCACGTGCAAAAGCATTAGATTGATGCACGGGGGAGGGGATATCAAGACCTCTCTTGACATTTCTGGGTATTGTGATTGTGCGTGTGCGTGTGTGCACTTATATATGCATAGCCACTGAAGGTGCAAACTCCCATTTGTTGGCAGTGTATTCAGAGGTACGGAAGGCAGAAGGCCTCTGACAAGGTTTTAGTACTGTTTTCAGACTCATAAAATATTTACGCCAAACAGAAAGAAAGGAGACAGACAGCATACATTACCATTTATTAATTGCTGCACAGGAATTTCTGGAGGGCTTTGAGGAAGAGGAGGCATCTATTGTGCAAGACATGATGCTTGCGGTAAACCGTTGATGAGCACTTGGAATGAAAGTCTACTTTTAAACTTTTTTTAAAAAAATAAGCAAAGGCAAATTAGGGACACAGAAACATCATGGTGCAGTTCAAAACCACACTGTAGAAATATAAAAAACTGGGATACAAGTCTCCCAGATGTTGTCTGTCTTGTATAATATAGTTAAACGTCTTGTACTATCTGGAGAAAATATAAAATGACTGTGCCTTCTTTTAGCATATCCATCTTTCCCTTAAAACCACAATTCTTATCACAGACCAAGAAAGAGGGTTCACCTTGGCTTCTTCTCTCAAACAGGTTTTGACTCGCAAGTCCTTCTTACTGAATGGTTTGTGCCAGCTTGTAGCTGAGTGTTTTCATTGTCCTGTCCCCACCATTTTGAATTATAGTAGATAAAAGTGTGGGCCATCATAATGGTTGTCATTCTTTCAGTTGCTGGGAATGTTCAAGTTGATCTCCTCACCCGTAAGCTGCTGTGCAATATAGTAGTTTTATGTCACTTATTTGCTGGAACAACATCTCTTTTCAATGATGGCAATAAAATAAAAGCAGAGAATTGTGGTTTTGCTATTAATTAATTAATTAATTATTTCCCTAAATGCATAACTCCAGCTTAAATTCCTTGTTACTGTCAAACAGGTTTGAAACTTGTTTCGTTGTTGAGACAAGAAAAAGGGAACACAGTAGTTGAACGCTTAAAGGGTTTTTTTTCACTTGTGAATACTAGCTTTTTTTAAAAAAAATCTCATGTAATGAATGTTGCAAATTGAACACTGTACATTTATTTTTTACACATCATTTTATGATTGCCCCAGAAATTTTTCTGACACAGTTTCATGGAGAATCAACAAGCTTGCCTGAAGGGTAACACTTCTTTAGGAATTAGTTTCTTAGAGCTGCCTCATTACATGCAGTATCTGTATCTCCAAATTTCTGGGATTTTTAGGAGGTTTAAAGCAGAAATTCTTATAGTGTATCTGCAGTATTGACCTTCATTGCAAAAATAGATTTTTTGTTACGCATTACAAAGAGAACCCTAAAGTTTTAAAGTTGGAATTTGTAATGAGTTAGGCTTCTTTTAAAAAATCTTCCATAATTCAAAACATTTGAATGTACAGTGTTTTGTGCATCATTTTAAAATAAGCCCCCTTCTCTTTTTCCTTGATTTTTTCTTTTCTTTCCCCCTCTTTATTTTCCTCCTTCTTCTTTTCTTTTTAAAAATGAAACCTATTCTCTTCCTGTTAGATTGAAAACCTTGAATAGTCTTCTGCAATGTTATAATGCTTGTCTGCTTTTTCAGAACTGAATTTTAATGAAGATTTTAGGTTTTGCCTTTTCTTTCTGTTTTCTATTTCATTCATAGGTTAGAATGTCCCTGTTCTCTACAAGGAAGAAACTATAAGAGATGAAAATAAGGAATACATTGTGTCTTTTCTTTCTTTTTTCATTTCCCTCAACGTCTCCCTGCTATGCAATATTAAACATATACACTGTTTTCATATGTCCGATAAAGTGGACGTGTCCATGAAAGCTCACATTAAAATATAATAGTTAATCTTTAAGGTGCCAGATGTTTTCGTCTATTTTTATTATTTTATTTTTTGTTTTGTTTTGTTTCTTTGGATTTTGCCTGATACACTTGGAAGTAAGACTCACTAAGTTCAGTACAATTTTGTCCAGGTCAGTTGTTATAACAGGGATAGACAACATGTAGCCTGTGGATGCATGTGGCCCCAAAGGTATTTTTGTAACCCCCTAGAGACCCCAAATCGTTTTTTCATAAGTCCCCAATTTTTTATCTCAGAAGCTTCTAGGAGCGGTGGTTTTGCATTGGCCACCTCCCCCATTTCAAATATTTTTTTAAAAAAAGGAAGTGTCGATACAATAAATTTTTGTTTCCTTTTAAAAAATGGCTGAAAATTGTATTGGTGTGCAGTCTGTGATGTGGGATCACATCCCCCCCCCCGCCCCTGTAGAATCATGGACAAAAGATTTTAGTGGGTTTGTTTCTGAAGAGGATTAAGGAGGATTGCTGTCTCTCTAGGCTTCTTTACTGTCATTGTTTAGGTCAGGGGTCCCCAACTCCCGGTCTGCGGCCCGGTGCCGGTCTGTGGGCTTCCTGGAACTGGGCCGCGGATACGGATCTCCGCCCCCCTGCACGCACGGTGGGCGTGTCGCTTTCGCAGAGGGGCGTGTTGCGCTTGCCCTCCGCGAGTGCGACATGCCCCCCGCAAGCGTGACACACACCCCGCGCACGGAGTCCACACACCCCAACTGGTCCGCGGTCCCAAAAAGGTGGGGGACCGCTGGTCTAGGTGATGTTTACAGATTGGTAGGATCTAGCCTTACATGAATGTCAGGGCACACATGTTAAAGCAACAACAAGAAGAAAGCAACAAAGAAACAACATTAGGAAGGAAGGAAGGGAGGGAGGGAGGGAGGGAGGATAGATACAGTCAGATGTACAGTTACATGTCTCAGGATGGGGCACATAAATGTGGAATGCATCATATCCAGCTGATAACAGAAACACAGGCTCTGAAAGATGTATGAATAAGAACAGGCTCTTCTGTGAACAAGCTACCTGACCAAGGTGAAACCATGGCAAAGCATTTGATTGACATTCAGAAGAAGTTCCTAGAAACTTCATGGCATCAAAGAAGGTAGAGCTAGAGTAAAGGAAGTTTAAATATTGATTGACTTTGTCTTTTATTAGACCCACTGACTGCTTCTCCCACTTTCTATGGGTGTGATGTTCTTCAACATCTTATGGAACTTTATTTCTGACTGAGTTTACAGAATGTGTGGGACAAGTAGGGTTATTAAATCAGCAACATCGCATTCTATGAGATTCAGGGCCAAAACCTGAAGGAAACAAGTCCTTGTGATGTCAACTGCAAGTAGGGCATCTGTCAAGGGGCCCAGCACACAGTGTTGTGACTAATACCTGTGTTACACAATGAAAGAGGAACACAGCTCAGAGTCATTACTGTATAAAGTGCAATGCCAAAACAGAACATTGGATTGAAAATGGAACCCTGAGGAGCTGGGTTATGGTATTCTTCTCATCTAGCTTTTTCCTTTGTTGTAGTGATGACCTAGTTTATTAATTTTGATTTTATTAGTGCATATCCTTAGTTTCTGTGATTATTAAATACTTTTGGGGCTTCATAACTCAATTTTATTACTGCCTCCCCCTGCCCTCCTCGTCCTCCCACCAATACAAGCCTAAATTACTCTACCCTGAAAGCAGTCTTTCTAGATTGGTAAATCTTGTAGATCTAAATGAAATTGTGCTAATATGTTACAAACTTGCAGGTAAGTAATTTGTTTTTAAGATAAACATCTTATTTTGTGGAAGATGTAGCAGTGTTAGATCTGTCTTCTGTGTTTCATCTGGTACCAAATCTGACTGCATTTGTCTCCTTTAGTTTCCCCAGGAAAGAAAAGGTGATGCCTATGGGCTAGAATGGCCAAAGATGGCCACTTACATCATTTTTCTGTAGAACAGAGCTTTTTTTTCCCCTTTGGCTTTCTGTTGGGTGGAACACATTTGAATTTAACATGGTAGACCCACATGTGATGCTCTTCCTCCCTGGTTTTCATCCTACATGCTGCCAGATTATGGTTTCTGTGCCTCAGTGGTCAAAGTTGAAACTGAATTCATCAGGTTTGCTGGTTAACTTAGGGACTGGTGTATGTTTGTAGCAGCAAACATGCAATCATCAAGTGAAAACTGATTGCAACTGGGCTTATGTTGCCAGCTGACATGTTTGCTTTGGATCAACAGCTTTCAAACTCTTGCTGAGTTTATACTCAAAAGAGTATTGGGGATTTTTTTCAGTGAAAAGTTCAATGAAAGGACAGTAGTAGGGAAATGGTAGCATTCATCAAACTCAAATTTGACAGGTGCCCCGTCCCTTTTTGGCACCTGCCAGCGGAAGGGGAGGGACTTCCGGCGTCAAGGCTCGACCCAGGCCCCTTCCGGCGGAAGGGGCGGGTCGAGCGGGTGACGTCAGGGGTTGTGGAGGTCCCCGTGGCCCTATAGGGGCTTTTCCTAGAGTCCGGGGTCCCCCGTGACCAGAGGGCGGCCTGAGGATTGGGCCCCGAGGGGTTGTGCCACCCCCGCGGCCCTGTAGGCCAATGGGGTGCGGTTGGCGGGGTTTGGCTAGAAAAGGGTTGGCTCTAGGACATGTCCCGGCTTGCCCTAGGCCCTGTTGGGTGGGAAACTCCACAGCGTTTGTTGAAACACCACAACCGTGGTTTCGGGGCCCTTCTGCGCGCGCTTGCAGCTCTTTGCAGAGGTCGTGTGGCGTTGGAGACGATGGCGGACAAGGAGAACCAAATTCCTGAGACAAACCAAAAGCTTACGGGGAAACCCAGGAGGCGTTTGCGCCCCAAAGGTTACTACTATGGCCCTGTGGGTTTTTCCATGCCCTTGTGCCCCCTAGGAACCCCTACAAGACTAAAGAATAGCCTTCCTGAAGACCCGGAAAAGCTAAGAAAATCCAAGTCTGCAGAAGACCTGTACGTATTTAACGCAAAGACAAAAAAGCAGCCGAGAATCGTAAGAAAGCCGGCCTGTACCCTGATGTGGGGTGATGATGAAGATGCTGAGCTTCAGGGTGGTGGTGAACAAGGGATAAAAAGAGATTTACAGAAGCCACCGGACTTTGCGGAGGCTGACGATGGTCCTGAGCAGCAAATGTTGGAAGAGGCTCCAGATGAAGGCTTTGAGAGTGATAAAGAGAACCAAGGCGTTCTGGTAAGAACAATTTTCTTTTTTAAAAGTATCATTATGGGGTCTGTTATAAGGGCGTTTAAAAAGTCTTAGTTATGGGATATGTTAGGGACGGGGTTTAAGGTCTTTTAAACTTACTGAAAGTTTGTTTCATTCCCAAACACAGGATAAGGTTTGGCATGTGGATGATGAGGATGATGCGCTTGATTGCGATTGTGGACACGGGCCAACCAGAGCCGCCCTGAAAGCATCAGGCGTCATCGTTTCAACAGAGAAGGAACCGGCTGTTGAGGACGAGAAACTGTCCTGCATGACTATATAACCTACAAATATATCCTGTATTACGTGTGCTTCTACCTATACAGTCTGTAAAAGCTAAAATGTCTGTCCTGTGTTTCTACTATCCCTGAGATTTAGAGGTATGCTTTACCATACTCTTGTAATATCCTGCCTTTTAATAAAGAGCCTTTATTGTACCATAGCTTGTTCATATTTGTGCTAATGGCTGAGCGGGATGCACGGGGGAAAATACTGCACAATATCTATTATACACCCTCATCAGCGGGGAGTTTTGGCGGTCTGAAGCCTCTCTTTAGGGAGGCCAAAAAACAGGTCAAAACATTGAAGGTAGGAGATGTTTCTCAATGGCTGTCCGATCAGGATGCCTATACGTTGCATAGACCGGCTAGAATTCATTTTAAAAGGAACAAGACCGTGGTTTCCAAAGTAGATGCACAATGGCAGGCAGATTTGGTCGATATGCAACAATATGCTCGGCACAACAATGGTTGCAAGTATATTCTGGTCTGTATAGACGTTCTTTCTAAGTACAGCTGGGTAAAAGCACTCAAAGGCAAAACAGGCAAAGAAGTGGCCAAAGCCTTTGAAGCCATTTTCAAACAAGGCGGAAGAAAACCTGACAAAATACAGACGGACCGTGGCGGTGAATTTCTAAACAGACCTGTACGCAGTTTATTCAAGAAATGTGTAATACAGCATTTTGTCACCAATAATGAGGTCAAAGCAGGGGTTGTTGAGAGGTTTAACAGAACATTAAAATCAAAAATGTGGAGGTATTTCACGGCTAATAATACCTACAGGTATGTGGATGTATTACAGCAGTTCCTTAAAAGTTATAATCACAGCCTTCATAGAACTATTAAATGTAGGCCTGTAGATGTGAATCATCACAATGAACTGGACATCTGGAAAAGGGTCTATGAGCCCTCTGTTGGAACCAAAAAAGAAGTTCCAAAACTCAGAAAAGGGGACCGTGTGAGGGTTTCTAAAAGGAAGGGTGTATTTGATAAGGGCTATGAACAGAATTTCACCACCGAGATATTTATAGTGGACCGGATTGTCAAAGGTACAGAGAGACCTGTTTATCAGCTAACGGATTATGATGGGGATGCCATAATCGGGACTTTCTATCCTGAAGAACTGCAGAAGATCAATGGTCGGGAAGACAGACTGCACAGAATTGAAAAGATTTTGGACACAAAAGGCCGGGGTCGAAGAAAGCTTCACTTAGTGAAGTGGCTAGGTTGGCCTAGCAAGTTCAACAGTTGGGTGTCTGCCTCTGAAGTTTCTGAGGTCGTATAGGGCCAGAGAAGCAAAATGGGCGATCATGGTTTTTACATCACACTCCCCAGCAACGCCTGTAAGAAGGTTTTTCCTCAAAATACAAATGCCAGCTTTACAACAATGTTACCCAAACCCTTAGATTTGATTGGTGTTTGGGAAGTTGGTCTAGCAGAGATACAGTATCCTCGGAGCTGGTATACACTCCTTAAAAATACCCCGTTTTCAATTTCTGAGGGTACAAATAAATGGACCTTTCAGTTACACAGGGGCTATTACAAGGACATTCCTGATCTTCTGAATAACATGAATGATACTATAAAACAAGCTGTAGATCTACAAGAAATGTGGTTGACCTACGACCCTGTCATGGGCAAAGTTAGATTCACAGGACCTGAAAATTACTTCTTTTCAGCTGGTGCTGAGTTAGCCCGCATTTTGGGGGTCCCTCCGGATGTACCCGTCAGAAAAATACCTCATGCTGCAGACCTTACCGGGGGATTCAGCTCCTTGTACGTCTATACAGATATCATAGAGCACCAAATCGTGGGAGACCATGCTGTACCTCTGTTACGCTGCATTCCCGTCAAGGGGGAAACCTGCGAATGTGTTACAATTAACTATGACAAGCCGCATTACGTGTTGATGAGCAAGAACCACATCAACACAATAACCATTGAAATAAAGACGGATCAGAACCAACCCGTGCCATTCACTCTGGGGAAAGTTGTTGTGAGGTTGCATATTCGTCCCAGAAAAGGCTGTGTTTAGGAAGAGAAAAGAAGGACGTTAAAATGGTGGTGTTAAAAGACTACGGAGATATCAATGTTTATAGGGCTTACTATAATGCCCAGGCCGGTCGTGGACTCCCCGGCTTTCACGGATCTGTAAACATGTACGGGGCAGGGCTGGGCGGCATTTTTCGTGGATTGTTCCGAAAGGCCGTCCCCCTCTTGAGGAGAGGCTTTGAGTTTATTAAACCCCACATTAAGACGGCTGTGCATAATATCACCGGAGACGTCGTGAGTCATGTTATGAAAAAAGTGAGACCCCAAGAAGGCTCAGGGCTCACGTACCTGAAAAGAAGGGGCGGGGTTAAACGAAAAGGGGGTCATCTACGCCTAGGTCCTCCTAAACGGTTAAACAGTGGATTGCCTCCCAAAAAACGTCAGAAGCTTGGGAGCAGGAAGAAGAAAGCATGCCGTAAGATAAAGGGTCTGAAGCGTTGGGTCATCCTTCATCTTGTTGAAGTCTTTATGTTGCTGAAGAACTGAAGTCTTGTTCACACAGTCATCTAACAGAAAATCTAATACTTTCTTCTCTTCTACTGTATGCAGTAGCCCTTGGAAAAAAGGGAAGAAAAGTAGTAAATTAATTCTACCTTTCTTCTGCTTGCTCTTCCTGACAGCTTGAAAGTAATTAGCTACAAATAATGGATTATTTGCAGTTAATTTCCTTTTCAGTAAAAAATGTACATTATACTACATAACATTACAGCAGTAATTTAACAAGGGATATTGTTCCTCCTTTTGCAATACATTTATAATTTTGGTTACTTTTATAGTTAGGGTGTAGACTTACAAAATAGTAAAAAAAGAATATCACATTTCAAATTCTGACTCATGTTGTGCCTTATGCCCTCTTGTAGACATTGAAGTGACAACAAGATATCTCGTAGCCTTCAGTTTTTAAAAAGTAACTAAAATGTAATTGGTTATTTTGTTAAATAACTTGTAAAAGTCAAGAGATACTTGGGGAAAAACTGCAACTCCAAGAGTAGCTGCCTACATTTTTGGAAGTGAGGGTTCTTGGAACTATCATGAAGACTAATTTCTTTTTAAGAATGCCAGACAAGTCAGAAAGTGACATGGGGAGGGCATGTGTTTGATAGTTTAGGGAGCAAGGATTTCTGGGTGTTCATGTGAGGAAGATTGGCTGAATTTAGATTGATTCCAAAATGTTGTGGGAAATTGCTTGGCTTATTTCTGAGTCAGTCACATTTTAGCTGGGGAAGAAAGCTCGACCTTATCAGAAGGATAAGTGACATTTTGTCTGATCCTGCAAGGCAGTCCAAGGTGATCATATGCAAGGCAGAAAGATTGACTTGTTTAGATAAGAACTGTAGTGTCTGAACTGGCTTATAGTTACTACAGTTTCAGGATTTTAAAGTTATGATTGTGGTAATATGTAACCTCAAGCATATTTTGGGAGAATGCTCTATTATGACTTTGTGTGGAATTGACAGACATTTAATTGCATTTTCTTTTATTTGTCTGACTGCCTTTCAGCTGCAGCACAATTTCTGATCCAAGGTGAAAGATAAAATGATGGCATGGGCACACCTCTAGGGCTAACTGAAATGTGAGCTGGCTCATTCTCCAGAGACAGGAGCCACAAATTTCATTTTGTGCACTTGTGTAACCTTCACCTCAAATGTTTCTCAGCTGGTGCTAAATGAACATGAAAATAGATGAGGCTTAATCGGGGATGCTTCAGGAATTCTACAAAGAGGGAGAACAAGCCACTGTTTAAATGTATTATGAACAGCCTATGAGTGAGTAACATGGCTGGCCCTCTGGAAAAAAGGGAATCATCTTTGTATTTCAAACAAAACTAAAAGAAAAATAGAAAATAAAGAAGGCAAAAACATGGTGGCACTGTAAAGACTAACTGCCATAATTTAATGTGAGCTTCTGTGGACAAGTCCACTTCTTCAGATGAATAAAAGAAGTGGACTTGTCCACAAAATACCACATTAAAATATAGTTAGTCTTTGCCACAACATTTTTGTCTTTTTTATTTTTATTTTGGTTTTTCCTGATATGCTAGACATACTAACATGGCTACCTCTTCTAAAACTACATCTTTGTGTTTATATCCATATATAATGAGAATATAAAACCTACTGTGACGTTTACCCCGTGGCCCCTGTTTGTTTCACCAAACACAGAGCTCACGAAAGTATCCCAACAACGCCCTTTAACACGCTGCCACCCCGTTGATCTCTTTATCAACCTATATTTCCTATGAAAGACTGAGGTCCATTCAGTACTGAACTTTTAAACAGAAACAGGTTTATTGATTACAAGTTGTTTTAGGAATAGTTTCTTAAGCACATTCTTAAGGTTACACAAAGCTTCAGTATTTTACTTTAAACCTCTTCTATCTTAATTAATACAGGTCACACTCTGACTAATCACTCCTTAAACACTCTCTCTCTGCCTCAAACCCCCAAACTTTTTCCAAACTGTGATTCACCCCTCCCTCCTGGTTTCTCTGACTCCGCCTCCCAACAGCTCCCATTGGTGCAGGCCAATACCATTATATATATATAGGAAGACAGGGTGTTCGCTACACCTATATTGGTCAATGGGTGCATTTGCCTTTTTCATCCCACATTTCGTTTCTTCACAACATTCATCTGTGGTTCTTTATCATGACTGCAGATTCATTTGTTTCATTAGGCAGCAACTTGAGTCAGAAGTCCTAATGTACATGTTACAGGCTTGCAACATGCATACCTAGAAAGGTTGGAAAAGGTTAACATCCAAAGGAAGGCAGTTTGTGGTATCCATGGTGATGCTGCTAATGCCTCACAGGTATCAGTCAATCAGTTTGACAGGGATTTTTTAACAACCACCAAGAACTACCTTTGTCTCTCTGAGACCTTCCTCTCTCTCCAGTTGGCCACAGGAAGAGCTGATTCCAGGGCAGTGGAAGATGAGAAACAACTCTTTGTGTGCGTGCGCACTGTCAAGTTGATTTCGACTTATGGCGACCCTTTCCAGGGTTTTCTAGGTAGAGAATACAGTCCCTGGACTGTATATGTATTGTCTGCCATCTGGATTATCCAGGAATTATATACACAGCATGGTAAAGTATCATTTGGGAAATGTCTGTTAGTGTTCATCCTGATAGATTTCCTATAGGTTGGTGCGAAGCCTAGTAATGCTGAAAGCAGATGTTTGCAAGTAAAGTGTAAGAAAGAGTATGCTTATGGATTCATCCCAGTTTCTCAAATACACTGATTAAATTTTTGGGTTATTCTCTTTTGTTTGTGTGTGTGTTTTTTTTTAATGTATTTTTTTTAAAGGATTGTCCCTTTTAAAAAAGGGGAAGAATGTCTCTAGAATTCCTTACAATAACAAAAAAAAGTTCTGGTATTTTTAGATGTTAATATTTTACAGCACTTCATTTATCAATAAACTTGATTGATGTTCAATGTGGATTTGCAGTGATGAGCAGAGATAATGTATCAACCCATATTATTGTGCTTTTCTTTTGAGATTCACTGACAATCCTTAAACTAGATAGGAAAGAGGCATGTAATTAAAAGCTGCCTTCCAGTTTTCTTTGGTTTTTTTGTTGTCTTTCAATTATATTTCAGATAATGATAGGCACAGTGCAACTTGATAATAAGGGTAAGTCTTAAAAGGCATTGTGGCTCTTTCAGCAGTTTAGATGATTTCTAGTAGGAACTATGATTGCATTAATTGCCATTGCACTGCTATTATGGAATTATGGAATGACATTTAATTTGTATCCATTTCTTTAAATGATAGTGCTGTTGTTTACTTGGAAGTTAAATCCTGGGTCATAATAAATGACAAAGATAATTATTTGTAACATTGCTTACTTGCTTTATTTATCTGGTGCTTTTTGCTTAGAAATCTACTGCACCTAGCAATTACTCTTCACTGGTTTGTTTTATGTGCATTAACTCATGGGCTGGTGTATGCACCTGTATGAATACATTTTAGGACTCATTTTTATTATCAAGTTGCATTGTGCCTATCAGTACATGAAATATAATTGAAAAAGCAGACTAAGAATGGAGTGGTAGTCTGCTGTCTGCCATTCTTTGGACCTAATTTGCCGCCATTCCTTTTTGCAAATTCCTTTAAACCCCACCCTCACCCCAAACAGCTACCATATCTTCATTTTACCCTATTCTAGTTCATTTGAAATTTGCCTACCAACAGAATGTTCATGTATTCCATTGTTCAGCCATTGAAAGTTTTCCTTTTTGTGATTTCAGCTGGTGCTGAGAACAAAATTGGCTGGGCGTTTGGCCTGGGCTTAGAGAGGCTGGCCATGATCCTCTACGGGATCCCTGACATCCGCCTGTTCTGGAGCAAAGACGAGCGTTTCCTGAAACAGTTCCATGTGCCTCACGTTGACCAAAAAATACAATTTCAGGTAAAAATCAAACTGTGTAATGTTGCTTAATGTTCAAGAAGTCTCTGTGTCATCAGAGGATGGTAGCTGTGAAAGCAGGTTTCATTAGTTGACTACTGTGTTGCTGAGCACCAGTCATGTCATAAAGCTGCCAATAATGCCAGTGTGACTTGTGCAGGAGAGTTTCCTGATGAATTGAGGTGGCATTAGAGAATCATTCAAGACAGTTTTAAAAAATCTTGTCATCTAGCATTTCCTTCAAGAAAGGTGTGTCAGGAACAAAATACTAAAGCTTGCGTTCATGATTACCTCTGAGACTTCACAAAGCTTGAAAACTTTACTACTTTAGACCATCGTACTTACAATTCCCCAAAAACACATGGAAGATTCTGGCACTTTTGGAGTTCAGTCTCTCAACTTTCATACAATCGCTGGAGGGGAAGTACGCCATGCTTTTCTTCAGTCCCATATCAGCCAAACTAATACTTTTATAATGCAGAGAACTTAGTAACGCAATCTCCTTCTCACACTTTAGTTTTCAGGGAAAGAGTACATGGTGGAAAAGCGTATGGGAGCAATTGGCACATCCACATTGGAAGTGTGGAGGAATTGATGTGTGGCTCATTGTTTTTGCAAATGAGTGAGATTAAAGTTGGCTCCGAATCATAAACTTCATTTTCTCCAAGGTTAACTTTGTGAAATGGTAACATGCGCAATACATGGGCTGATTCAGCACACCTTTCTATGGTCAGTGTGCTCCCTCCCACCCTTTTAAAATTCTCCTTTTATTTTATTCCTTTAACTCCCCAGTGTGGTGTTGTGGATAGAATGATGGACAAGGACTCAGGAGGCCTGGGCTCAAATCCCCAGTCAGCCATGGAAACTCAATGGGGGGATATCAGTCCTTAAATATCACACTTGCCTTGAAAGCCCTATTAGAGTCACTATAAGTCAGTCCCAATTTGATGGCACATAACAATAACAACTTAATCAATATTAGCTGAAAAGGGCACAGAGATTTCCTCTTCATGTGCTGTGCGCACTGATTTCCAACAGAATGGTCAGAATAGCACATGACTGCAGAGAAGAAGCAGGCTTCATGGTCTTCCTACAAATGTGGGAAAGCATTTGCAGTTCCAAAAGCATATTGTCAGTTTGCCTCTCAGCTTGGAGAAGAATTTGCAAGTAGGAGGCCAGAGGAAGCAGCGAGAAAAAGAAACAAATTGGGATAAATAAAGTCTTACAGACTTGAACAACATACACTCTTTTGTGTGAAGTTCTGGGAGCTCTAAAGCACATTTCCTAATGGGAACATTTGGAGTTGTTAACATGGCTGGAATCAGCAGATAGTAGTGTCAAGAAATATTTTTTTTTCAAATAATAGTAATAATAAACCTGTTCTCCAAAGCAGGCTTGTTTATTTAACATGTAATCACAAATGGCTCCATGCTCTCAAGTCCAGACTGGGCAAAAGGCATCATCCCCACTCCCAAACCACAGACGTTTTATAACCTTGTCATAGCATGTGACAATCATTCGTTCTTCACATGGACATCTAGACGTATACAGATCAGGTTACAAGGTTTACAGATTTGGATTTTCCAACTTAAGTTACACTGCATTTTAGACAGTACATTTTGTGGTTTGTGGTGTGTAGTCAAATTCACAATTCCTAACATCTGTCACAGGTTCCTCTTTTTTGCTCCTCCAGCAAGCATATCTCTGGATTGCCTAATAGCATCCAGCTCAGAAGCTTAAGCTTTGAAGAAATTCAAGCTCTGGTCACAACCTTAGTAGCTTAATATTAACACATTGCTAGTATTTAATATGATCAATCTGGTTAATAAAAATAATTTTCTTACACTAGCTAGGCAGGAATATGGGATAGCTCACTGAGCCAATCACTCTTGGAGAAGTAACAGGCTTGATCATCCTTGAGTCTCATAACTTTGTAAGAAAATATCTAGAGCAGTCCTTCATCCACTATTCCTGGTGCTTTGAAGAGCAGCAAGGTGAGGGGGTTAAGAACTACAAGTGAGTGATAGCACACATTTTGTGGAGTTTGAGGGCAGGTGTCTTGTCTTTGTCATGGGTAAGAGCGTACTGCAAGTAGCCTCTTGCTCCAGAGCCCATGATAAGATCTGTAGTGAGCTCTGAATCAGCTTCCTACAACATCACTGCCACAGAAGTAAAATCCTAACAAAAAGGTAACTCATAGCTGGTAACTGTGGTATCACAGGTAATTATAGGTACCTCATTATTCCATGCTCTGTTTCAGAGCTAGCACAATACTGAAAGGGGAGGAACAGGAGCCAGAGCACAAGATAGCCTTCCCTTCCAGCATGGTTAACAATGTGAGGCCTTAAGGCATTTTTATCCAGTCAGCAGAATTAGAAAATATTGCTGGAAGACCACTCAAAATACTCAAAGCCATTTGTTTTTTAAATGTCTTGAATACTTAAAGTCATAAGGTATTCATCTAGCCTGAACACAATCTGAGCTTGTCCGGTTTTGCAAACTAAGCAGGGTCCAGCTTGGTTAGGACTTGGATGAGAGACCACCAGTAAATATTAAGGATTTCCATGTAAGGGCTAAGAAAGAATCCTACCCCAAAACTTGGAGAGTTGCTTCCAGTCAGAGTTTTCTCTGCTAGGCTAGATAGGCAAGATAGATGGGCCAGTGGTTTGCCTTAGCATAAGACAACCATGCATGTTTTTACAAATCTCCATGTTCCACTTCTCACTCTCCTCATACTCGGAATCAACAAACCGCTCACTAAGTTCCTTGTGTTGGAAGGTTGTGCTTTTGTGTACTTTCACTATGACATTGTCGTATCACACCACTAGCAAAGTAGGAAGGTTACAATAAATGTAGAAGTTATGATGCAGCAAGTTCCGTACTGTGCATTACAATACTGCTGTAAGGCCACTGGGAAAATTAAACATTTCTGTGGCAAAAATAACTGTGTGTATAAACCTTACCTTTGAACCCACTCTACTACAACATGAGCAGAAGTACATGTAGATATGAAGATTCTACACTAGCTTCCTTCTCTATATAATGTGCATTCATCATTTAAGTTTATGATTAGCATTGCTTCATAATAAAAAAGTAAATAGCTTCAACGGGTGCTGCCTTCTCAAATATTTTTCATCAGGATGGTATAATGATGTTTAAATGGTTATGCATTTGTTATCTTTACTTTTTAATACCACATCTATTAAGGGCAAATAGGCAGCTGTTGGCATGTAAATTGAACTTGGATGCCTGAAATAATGATCTGTAACCTAAAATGTGATTTATTGGCTAATTAGCTTTATTGTAGTTGAAGATATGTACAAAGTGTGTAAGTTCAATTTGCCTGTACATATGAGAATATTTGAGTGTGTGTGCGAAAGGAACCTGAGTATGGTATGATATGTATTGTGAGCATGACCCAAGCGGCATGTTATTTTTTCTAGTTTTGCTATATGCACCTCTTCCATTTAGTACTGAAAACTATTGAGTTCTCCTCACTGAAAACATGGTCCTCATATGTGCACATTGGTTCTGTGGGGCTCTTGAAGGAAACTAACCATATATTTGCACACACAATCATGTTTCAATAGGAAGGAATACAAATGAAGCCACTGCCAGAAACCCAGTTATATGGTGTCATGCTGTTGATTTCTGCAGTGGATTTTCATGCTTGGAATATCATATCTTTTCCACAGAGCAGTATTATGATACAGAGCCCACCCAATGGACTTAAAGGAAATCTTTCATAGGATTTCTGTCTTATTTATTAATCAAGGGACTTTTGGGGGCAACCTTGCAAATGTGCTGGACAATGGTGTAGCATTCTCCTTTAAATGTGGTCATGGCTCAGGTTTAGTTAGAGTGAGTCATGCATATTTATGTTGCTGAGAGGCGGAGCCAAGAGGCAGAGTATAAGAGGCAGAGCCTGAGGGGGAGAAGTTAGATCAGAGTTTTGGAAGGAGTTTGATTAGCTGAGTTCAGAGATTTATAGGAGTGTGATTAGACTGATGGGAATAGTAGGAGATCTGAGAAGTGATTGACCAGTGATTGGAAGGGAGAAGGAATAGAACTGAATATTAATATACTGAAACCAATAAGCAAATAAACAAGAGATCTTTCTATTTCCTTGGAGAGTGGACCTGATTCTTTCTAAAAGAGTGATGGGGATTTAGGGATCTCCTGGTGGCAGCAGTGGAAGAAAAAAAAAAGAGGAGTTTTGCCCTGGTGTGCTCTGAGGTCTGAGCCTAGGTGGACAGGCCAAGGCACGAGTGAGTCCAACGCCACATTGGTGCCAGCGGTGAGGGACGTCAAAAAGGGTGAAAACGCTACAAATGGTTTGGTAATTTGTGGTGTCAATGTGTGCTGGATCATTGAAAGGATTGGTTCCACTTGGCAGCATCAAGGAAACATAAGTGACAAAATCCTAGTGATAAGGAAGACAACCCTGTAGTTTGGTTATTTCTTGATGTAACTGCAATAAATAAATTGGCCAGAATTCTGTTAGTTGTGCCTGCCAACATAATGTCAGCAGCATAACTTTTGGCAGTGAATTGCTGTTAAGAAATCAGCATAAACTTTTCCTGTCGCACACCAGCCATGTGATTTGGTGTGTGATAGAAAATGCCTATTTTGATTGTTAACTTGTAGCAATTCATCACTGAAAGTTATGCTGCTGGTTTTATGAAGGTGGAAATATGAAATCAGGTTCTGGACATCAATTTTACAAAGTTAAAAATTAGCTGGTATTAAAGAAATCAGTAATAGCCACTCTTTCGTTCCCTTTGGAGACCAGAATTTAGAAACTCGCTGGGTCACTGTTTGAAATGACATCCGAGTACAAACAGGAAAATGAACATGTAATGCATTTCCCTATAATGTGATGGGAATGTTCAGGAGTTTTTGTTTCTTTGTTGAATAGATGTTAGGTTTATAAAGCTATTTTAGCTTGATGGGAATGTGGCCCTTCAGATGCTGGTTTACGATTTACATCAGGCCTAGCCAGCATAGCCAGTGGGATGATAAATGGTGGAATATGCACTCCAACAACATTTGGAAAACCACAAGCTGCCCACCTCAGTTACAATGTATCATTTTAAATTCATTTTGACTCTTTTGTCCCTTAGGCCTTCTATCCCAATTGAAAACCTCTTGAGGAATATTAGTGGTGGATAAACTACTAATTGCAGCGGTTTAGGTATCTGGCTGTGGAGCCAGAGGTTGGTTCAATTCCTCGCTTGATGATCCATAGGGTCCTTTCTGGCTCTGCAGTTCCAAGCTTATTATTACTCTAAGCTCTGCAGAGCTGACTGGGTAGAATGCACATAACTTTCCCCAAGAAAGAAATGTTATATCTGGACAGGCTGCCAACAGAGCAGCTTCTGCAGTCATCAGCATTCTAGTTTCCCATGAAGTCCAGCTCTCACAGATGCAGTTTTCAGGAAAGTTATCTCAGTAACTGATACTGTTCTCTTATGTGGGTCTGCACAGAAGTAAATCCCATTGAGTTCTGTGAGGCATACATCTAGGTAAATTGGGATGTAAGATTGCAGGCTAATTCTGATGCAACACTGCAGCAGAATATGTTTTTAGCTGACCTTTGGAAAAGTCATCCCATGAGTGGCTACCAGTGTGGGAATCATCCTTTTGTCAGTTTCTTCTAGCTGAGGCAATCATGTGTTGTCGTGCTGACAACCCTTACAGCAGGGTTTGTAATAGTTTGCTTTGCAGCAGTAATTCATTATTAGCTCCAAATAGTAATTTTAAAAGCCTTCCAGAAGCATTTAAAAAGCAATTCAGAAGCAATTAAAACTTGCTGTTTAACAAGCATTTAAGAAGAGAAAGACAGGAGGCAGCACTGAAATGGAAAGGTCAAATGAACAATCAAAAAGGACATTGCAGCAGTCCAGCAAGCATCCAGATCGTGACTGAGAGACCAATTCTCTGCAGGGTTAAGTGCAGAATGTTAGAACTGCAGAGCTGGAAGGGATCCTATGGATCATCAAGTCCAGCCCCTGTCTAGGAGGCACAGGGGGGAATTTTAACACCCAACCTCTGGGCTCCACAGCCAGAGGCCAAAACCATGGAGCTATTCTGGAATCAAATTGCACCAACAGAAAGATTCTCAATACGAATTTGAATAATTTGTGTTTATAGAACTACATAGGTTCTCTTTGCTGTCCTGCTAAAGAAAATAAAAGTTGTAGAGGTGCTCTCATAGGGAGTATGGTATCTGAGATCAATCAAACACACTGAGTTTTCTTAGGAAGTGTATGACAATATGATAACTTTAAAAATGTTATCAGGAGAAGAAATGTAACTGTAATTCAATTAAATCTTCTATTTATATGATTTTTTTTTAAAATACGGTAAGTAAAGTATGACCATAACAGGCCATCTGCTGCACTGGGCTTTTCCTAGACTCCAAAGGGTCAGTTGCTCAGCTTGTCTGCATTGTTAAAGACTGGAAGCGACGTCATCTGTGACCAGTGGACCAAGAAGTAGGAGCAACTATTGGACCTCCTTGTCTTGCCTCTTCCTTGACAAAAGCAAGGAGGTCTAGGAACAATGATCCTGTGATATCTGAGGAGGTAGCCTAGTTTAGGGGGACTGGACCTCATGTGGTGCCAGTCCATGTGGTGGACTGGCACCACATGACAACCAAAATTAGAAGCAACAGACTGCTGTAGAAAAGAGGGAAAGATGTTATAGCTACAGTGCTGTAGCCTCAATGAAAGGCCAGCTTGAGGGCGTGGATTGCTATGAATCACAGCAGAAAGGATTTTTCAGTGAGTCTCAAAGCAGTGGGCTAGTATTAGGGCATCTTGCTGTCAGTGAATATAGAAGACTGATTATGGGCGAGACTCATCTTGTTTTTGAGTGGAAGAACTTGTCATTTTCAATTAACTGAAGAACCTCTCTTCCCAACCCCTAAAAGCAGTTTTTGTATGGTATAGTGTAAAAATGATAATTTTTTTCCTTACCTGATGAGAATATAATGCAAAAGAGAGAGAGATTGGAAATTGCTGCCTTACTCCAGTTATATTCAAAAACATAAATATACATCTTTCTGTGATATAGTTCTGCTATTAGCCAGTTTGATTTTATTTTTAAGGCAAATCCAAATCCAACTGCAGTTTTCCTTAATGTTTTCTTAAGTAGTACCATAGTAAAGGTGATTCATTTTAAAAAGTAAATGTACCACAGTGTAGAATCACCTCTAATTTTTATCGTTTTAGTGTTTTGCCTCTGAGTCTTTTAACTTACAAAGTAGTTTCTAAATGCACCCAAGTTCTTGTACTGCGGAAAGTTTAGCCTTTATAACGATCCAAAAAAAGTGAAGCAGATTCATTGCATCAAGGGCTTATGTTTGGCACAGAGCAATTTCTCTTTGCAAGGTTTGTACTCCTTTTACAGTAATCTCTGTGCAAAAGTTAGGTGGCAACCTTTGGTCACATTTCTGAGCAATCAACAGAAACGAAGTGTAAGATGGGATTGCATGGATCACAGTTAAATAGCTAGCCTCATCAGGGAACAGGCGACAGCTACAAATGAGAAGGATAGGGCCTTTTAACTCCAGGTCAGCCCGTTTTCACAGGGGTTCATTATTAAATGTTTGGCTTCCCATTTCCACTTCAATATATGGTCCAGCCCCATAATGAATGTAGGCCATACCAGCAGCCTTGTTTTCTTGCCAGCTGGAGTGGCTATTATTTATTTCTTTTAAAAGGATAGGAGAGAGAGAGCAATCCTGCACTGTTTTGGTTTTAGTTATATTTATTCAATGTGCTTTGCTAAAAACATGAATTTTCAGTGTTCTGGCTCAGTAGGAAATGTGGTCAGGACTGTCTCAAGATGGTTTGTTACCTGAAGCAAAGAGGAAGATGGTATTCCCTCTCCATTCTGCATTCAGAAGCCACTTAGACTGGGAGATGGATCACTGGACCTGCTCCTTCGATTGTAGTGTGGTATAGTGGATAGAATGATGGACTAGGCCTCTGGAGAACAGGGTTCAAATTCCTGCTCAGCCATGGAAATTCACTGGGGGAATGGAACTGGTTAAACTACCCCTTAAATACTTACTTTGAAAACCCTATTAGGGTCACTATAAGTTGGTTCCAACATGACAGCACGCAACACACACACACAGCTTAGTTTAGGGGAGTAGGTCAGGCCATGAAACATATGTACATCTTCTAGTAGAGAGGACCAGTCAGGGTTCAAGAGGAACAGCTGAAAGCCTGCTATGATTGCTCCCTACCATCTGCCACTTGGTGGCTTTACCTTACTGTGCCTGACAGTAGAACTTACTCTGAGGATGGAACAGAGACATAGCAAATTTACAGTCTGCACAAAAGGACAGGATTAACAATATTGGCATACATATGGGAATATAGGAAGCAATCCTCACCTATGCCTGTGGACATTAATCATATGGCGGTTGCTTACAGTCTTACTCCATCTTATACTTATATTGCACAAGACCTGAATTGTTAGGAGCTGATCCCACAGCCATCAGTTTTCACCATGTTGTGCTTCCCTAGATTTCTGGTATTTATACTGTTAAATCACCCCATGGCATAGCTGGCAACCTTCCTCAGATATCTAGTAGGGTTGAATCTCACATGGATCTCTGCAGCTTTAGATGACAAGTATGGTTAAAGCCCTTGAAGTAATGTCACATGGAAACAGTATGTGGCAAATGGCTGACTGTAGACTCCTCATAGCACAAATTTTCTGGAAAACAAAGAAAGATGCAGGTATTACAGACATCCCAGTTAACAGTTCACCACTACCACTTCTCACCTTAGGCTGGTTGCTGAACATAGCATCTGAGTATTTTAAAATAAACTCTTAGGACAGATAGATTTTGTGATGCCATATATTATTTGTTGTTATGTGCCATCAAGTCGGAACTAACTTATAGTGAGGTGCATAGAGCATTCAAGATCAGTGGGGTATTTAAGGAATGGTTTTACCCATTCCACACTCCCAGTGAGTTTCCATGGCTGAATGGGGATTCAAACTGAGGCCTTCTGAGTCCTACTCCCATTGCTCTATCTACTACATCACACCGAGTTTCCTGCCATATACTGTAGAGTTAAACCTGGTCATTTTTTGTGTGTGGATTCTGAAGGCTAATTTTGTCACCACAGCTACAACAGTGTCTAACACAGGGAAGCAAACTTCATCTGGTGAAAATATATGCTAAATGACAGAAAACTGCCTGTGACTTCAAGCTACTGGTGGAACTCAATTGTTGGGGCAGAGAAGGGTTTGCACATGCTATGCATATTCCTTGGTTTGTTGGATTTTTCAGTATTCTTTTTTTCATAAACATAGAGGTACAGTATTTCTGGACCTTCATAGTCAGAAGAGAACGTCTGTTTGGCTATATATGAGACTTGTCACAGAGCCAAGCTACAATGAAAATTTGCTTTTGTTTTGCTGTGTGCTTACAAACTTAAAAACAAAATGTTTTACATTTTGCATCAGTTTTGATGAAGTAACTGATTCACCTTCAGGGGCTATTAACAACAGTGATTATTAATAAATCTAGGAAAAGAAAAGTTGAAGACCAGCATAATAAATTAAAAAAACCCAAGTATTTAACCTGGAGCTAGGACTGGAAAACAAATTGCTAAGACAATTTGAAATGCAAGTTTTCATAGTTTGATCTATTAGTCATTGTACTAACCAGGAATTTTGTAATGTGTACTGAAATTTCCACAAATGAAGGATTGGTGATGATTCCATGTTTCATTACGCAAAGTGTCTATTTAGAAAACAAATGCAGTTTGTATGTTTTGCCACAGTCCATTTTAATCTATTAGCTGTTGAATCTGATTCTTTGCTGTGTGTTTTTTAACACCAGCTTTCTCTGCTTATCATAACATAAATGTACAGTGCATTAGTTAAGAGTGCAGAACTGGAAAATGTTTATTAAATGTTTATTTTTAAAGATTCTAGAAATCTTCTTTAGAAGGCTCCCCGTCCTCCCCATCAAAATTTATAGTATTTAGTTATTCCCTTTTCACCAAGTATTTAGTTTAATACAACTATTTTTTCCTCTTCTTCACCAAGTTGGTGTTTTATTTGCTTTATTTTTAGTTCTTATTTTGTTTTATATGGCTTTATGAATAGTAGTACACTTGAAACTTACTATCTTTGTTGAGGTTCATGTGTGGGGGCCAAATTATTTTATAAATGCAGCAGCAGTAAAGGCAATATATTGGGGTCTCCAGTCTGGCCTATGGAGGCCTTTTGGTTTGCCCAATTCCCCTCTCCTCCAAAACATTTCCTTTACAACTCATCCCCTCAAAAGCAGAAAAAATAAAATTTTGTATGCGTGTATCAATCTTCTACATGTACACATGAAATATTTTAGGGTCAATGAAATTTTGAGGCATGCAAATGTATGTAGTGGAAAAGATCACTTTTTTGCCATAAAAATACTGCCCTAATCATTCCAGTGGTTTATTACATCGATAATAAAAATCTCCTAGTTCACATGAGCTTTGTGCCCATACATTATCTGTAGAGACTCTTTAACATGCAACAGTGGCTTTGGTGTAACAGAGGAAACATAATTCATGTATGCTGGTATTTCATCAAGAGTATCCATGTGATGGCTTTATCGAGGGTTGAGTTTTGCAGTTGCTATACAGGCGATGAATTTGTTTGACAAGTTTATTCATGTAACAAGTTGGATAATCATTTGTGATTCACAATTGGAATCGCTGTGGGGTTGTTAATTTAAACTCTCACAGTCTTCCTTATCAGATATTCATTAAAGTGTTTGCGTCATGTGCAGCCAGATCTGTATGCATCTCTGCGCCATAAATTTACCCTTCTTACAGGTTTATTGCTTTATCAGGTATTCACTTAGGATTTCACTATTCTGTCATAAAGCATTTTTCAGGCGTAAAATACATTTTCTTATTGAGATAATATATTGTATTAATCAGAACACACATCAACTACTTTGGATGGAAAAACAAAGCCAGGAAAACTGTTTATTCTTGATGCATCTAAGAGTCCTTTGGCAGTGCATTTGAGAGCAGAAGTACAGGTTGCAATAGCAAATGTGTATCTTAACATTAATACTGGGTTGGGGTGGAGCATATGTGGGATAGGATGGGGGGTGCGGAAGACGCCTGCCCATTTCCATTTCTCCTCCAGTTTTCCTTATATTTCCATTAGTTAGAGAACAATGTGTAAAGGAATGTGAGAGGATATGGAAGACTAAGCATCCAACTCTTACCCCCTGATTCTCCCGTGTGCAAACATTATAAGGAAACCAGGACTGTTGTCTGTATCTTCACTTGGTCATCATTCCCAGCACTATATAAATACAAGTGGCATAGCATGAGCACTTCATGGTTCTTCGGAAGTGTATTTTGAGCCACAAAAGCTCACACTGAAACAAATGTGTTATGTTTTTGAAGTGCCACAGTATTTTGCCCTTTAATTTTTGGGTGGTGGTAGTTCTGTTTTCTTATTTCCCTTTCCTTCCTATAATTTTGCCAACATGGCTGTGTGTCCCTTACTATGTGCTCGCATAGTCATAATTCAGGCTTGGTGCGCTGACTGAACATTGGAAAACAAATTAAGTTATCTCTAAAGTTTATTAATAAGTGCTAAGTGAGTCTAGTTTTACATTAAAAAATTAGTTACATGTTCAGGGAATTTTTTTAGCTAAGCATGCATCAAGTATTAGATTTCTGTACCATCACTATATAAATTAAACCATTTTAAAATACAACTCCAATATGCAGAGGCTCAGGCTTCCTTTAGCATCCACACAAACATTCAGATGTCTAGGTTTCATGGGCATGGAGATACAGTGAAGAGAGAAATAAGTGTGTATGAGCATGTGTGCACACACGTTTATTACTCTGTTTTTAAGGATAATCTACAATGTAATTATTGCAGCATTTGAAATTACTAACTGCATTCCAGTCTTGCACAAGTAACTTTAGAATAATGAGCATCCATGAGCATAATGTTAATTTTGTGTTGATGTTTTCTAGCCTTTCAGCAAATATCCACCTCTGGTCAACGATATATCTTTTTGGCTGCCTTCTGAAAAATACTCTGAAAATGACTTCTTTGATATAGTCCGAACCATTGGAGGAGACTTGGTGGAAAAGGTCAAACTTATTGATGAATTCACACATCCAAAGTAAGTCTAGCATATTCCTCCACTCTCAGAATCTTACAACGAGATGTTTCTACACTACAGATACTTTGGAGATATGTACTGCTTGCCACAGATATGACCTGGTTACCATATAGCTTGCAGTCCTTAGAGGACTGGAGTCAAATGGTGAGCCTGCAAGACTAGGAGGCAGAGTATAAATTAAATGTACAAACAGTATTTGTATATATACCTGCCATCTGCATTGGGCTGAGCATAGAGATATGTTGTGTATTAGAAGAGCAAGTTAAAGGCAATAAGAAGGAATGGATAGCAGAAAATATTTTAGAAATTGTGAATTCACATCACCAGTGCCATCGTGGTGGTCAGTGACGAAAGGTAAGAAAGAAAGATGAGAGGATATAAGAGAACAGTTTTTTTACTCATGGGCAAGCATAGGTGCAGGGGCTAGTAGCCAAGGAGAAAAAGTCACAGGACCAGGGAGCTATTTGAGTTTGTAATGTTTAGGTATCAAGAAGATGGCAGAACAGAATTTATTCACAGAAAACATAAAAAGATAGTGTGCACAGTGTGTCATTCCCGCACCTTTTAGCATCGTACTTCCATTTTGTTTTTTGAGAAACTTTTCCACCTTTACTACCATTCAACCCTCTTTTAACAGAAAATACCATTCACAATAAAAAATAAAAAGGTTTTCTTGAGAAGTCCTATATTCTAGTAACAGTATCTGTCATAGAAACTTGTTTAAGGTGATAAAAATCCTGAACATTTCACAGCCTCACTCAAGTTCTTAGAATTTCTTCATGCCGTTCTGGAGGACACACTCTCCAGCTTGGAACCAATTGTGTAGATTGCCCATATTATCATGTTACACATGAGCTAATACAGATCCAATGGCTGAAATCCTGTTGGTACTAGATCAACCAATTGAATAAATTGAACTTATGAAGGCAATGACTCACCAAATCCCCACTGATCCAGTGGGCCTACTCTAGTTGTTACTTGTTACAGTAAGAAACAGGATTTCGGTGTACATTTGTCAGATAGGGCTATCTTAAAATTGCGTCTCACAGCAACCTTTTCCCACGTGGAAAACTATTATGTATACTTGAAAAAAAAATTATCTTCCTACCATAGGTGTTACCAGAAAAAAAGCTATGTAAAAGGATATAGAAAATCACTTAATTAACTCACCTCAGACAGCTGCCAGTGGAAATGATGTGAAGATTTCCTAGGAAGTTAGACTGAATTAATCAGCCTTGCATTGACAATGTATAAATATATTTGTATCTCATTTTATCCTCCCTACAGGCTTGTGAGGTTGTTTAAGATGAAAGACAATGGATTCTCAATACCTTCCAGTTAATTTCATAGTGAATCCGAAGTAGGGGTGGCTTGTGGATCAGGACTGGGGTGACTCACCCCAAAACCGTGAGAGGGGCTGCCTCCTGATATCAGCCATTTGTGATCAAAAGTGTGCACTTGGAGACAAATTACTTGTGTCCGCTGAAATACTCACCATCTTCTATTTGAAATGAAAAATAGTTTTGGAAGGAGTTTAACAATGGAGTAGTACTGGACCCATTACGAAGCTCAGTAAATATAGCTTAGGGCTTCAAGTTATGAAGAGCCTCTGTTAATGTAAAACATATATTCTGGTCATTTTTAAATTTAACATTCCTTGTGGTGCTCAGCATATCTTAGTCTTGTCCAGGCAGGAAGGCTCCAGATAAGCATTTATCTTTGAGCAGGGGGAAAAGGTGAGCAAGGTGGTGCTTCTGATAAGAATTGTTTGGGAAGTGGCTGGTGGGGTTACTCTTAGGTTGTGCATTTGTCCAGTATTTCTCTCCTCAAAGCACTGGAGCTTGGTTACACATCTTTACACGTAATATGAGTTTGCTGCCTCCCAGATCCATCTTCCAGATCCATCTGCATATGTTGACTATTCTAAAGATCCTTGGTTCCAAACCAATTTTAAACGTATCGTATAAAATAAGAGATATGGCATGTGACATTGTATCACAACTTCACCCCAAATGCCCTGCCTTCTGCCTTTTCCCTAGGAATGTTTTCCAGTTTCTTTTTGTTATATGCAATCAATCAGAGAATCTATGTGTCTGCAGTTTCCCTCACTTAATGCAGGAAGCTGGGCTTTAACTTGAAAGGAGTAAGAGGAAAACAGCACTTTTTTGGAGTTAGTTAAAGCAAGACACCACAGAAGATAGGAAGAAATACACAGTATTCTTATCCAAAAATGAACTGGGCTGTCAGTGGTACGTAGGAAGTAAATTTTTAATCAGAACAACTAAAAATACTCTGGAAAAAGCATCATGGGAGACAGTAAGCAACAAAATCAATTGTGTTGCTTTCTTGCTGCATTGCTGTCATCTTTTTAAAGGAAAGGGCAAAGAGAGTGAATGGAGAAATCTCTTTTTAGGTTTGAATGATTTGCTTGTTTACTTTCTGGAAGCCGGGTTGCTCATTTTTAACTGTCGAAAGCAAGTCTTAATACTGAGGAATGGAACACTAATAGTTGTCATTATTTAGTTAGATATGTTAACATTTTTAAAACATTGCATTATGCTTTGAGTTTTAGTGTATAATGATCTTCTCCTTGAAACCACACATTCTGGGAAGGAATGGGAAATGTTGGCAAATACCGTCTATTAAATGTAATCACATCCATTCATAGCTCTTTATCATCATATCTTCTGAGACCTGCTCTATGTGGGATTCTCTTATTTTCTTATTAGACACTGCAGTTTCTCTCCCCCACCTTTTTGACAATTTTGGTACTTTTTCATGTGTATTTTAAAACAATAACCTGGCTAAGGATTTCTTTCTTCTCCCTTCCTCCCTTCACCTCCCCTCCCCGCCTTTTGATGAATGTCATTTAAATGTTTCTTGCATGAAATGAATGATCATGCAGCAAACATTGTTTACTGCTGGAATTATACAAATGGAAATTTAATCACCTCAGACTTCTAAATGTTCTTTATTCCAAGTACACAGTAGTTTGCAAAGGGATTCTTTGGTATTACTTTCAGCTGCTGATCTAGCAGTGTCCTGAGAGTAGCTTCTCAACTGCTATAAAACACCATTAAAAAAAGAAAAGAAAAGATGGTTTAACATCAGAGGTTTTCTGTTAACGAGCCACATCCTTTCATGCAGAAGAATACTCTCTCAACTATGCTTAAATAAATCTAATTGGCCAAGCTTGGAGTGATGGGAATCAAACATTTGGTATTGTCTCTTTATCTATAGTATGATAGCCTTGAATTTTAGGATAAAGCCATAAAACTTACAATAAAGGAGGTCCTTTTATGTATTAAGTTTGTATATGGACGTCATTCATTCACTTGTTTCCAAGAAAATAGAAACTTCCTTTGACAGCTATTTGGCTATTGGCTCTAATTGTTCTAGGCAGTTTTATTTTCTTTCTCTGTGTAACCAGCCACTTTTTTTTTTTTTTATGTATTGCTTGTGGGTGGGGGAGGAATACAAGCAGCATGAATGGGCAAGAGAGATCAATTTTATTTTTTTTTAAATTGTATTTTCCTTTTTAAGAAAAGGAAACTTGAAGTATGCCTAGCATGCAGATCCCTGAAGCTACCTGTCCAGCTTTAGCATCCTGTCTCCAAATTTAATGTATATTGGTGCAAAGGTAAAACTTCATAGCCAACCATTTTCATTTTCCACTGTAAGTCAGTGGGAGAGTGGCCATCTGAATTCACAAATTGATTTAGATCTGGGCACAAATCAAATAAAATGGAGCTGAAATCACCTCACCCTGAATTAGGATCTCTCCAGAAGATCCTAAGAGACTTGGTCTCTGAACCAACTCTGGGGATTCAAACATAGCCTTGCCAATAATAGAATGTTATCTAAAATTAAGGTTTTCCAATCATGTGATTCATTAGTATTTATGTTCCTGTTTAATGATTTATAGGAGGATTTTTGACAGCTGGGGGACACAAACTTTGGTGCCTTTAAAAATTGATAGTGTGGGGATGGTTACAGAATGTTTTGTCAAATTTAGGTCAGCATGAGCCTGCACTTCCCTATATCTGCTTTCTCCTTCACTATCCCACTTCCCTGTAGAAATAAATTCATGTGGACCTAGAGAATGATTCTGCAAAAAATGTGAGCTGAAACAATTTGTTTTCGGGGAAAAGTATGGCTGTGTGTTTGGCTTTTGACCTCAAATATGCTCATAATGAAATATGCAGTGTGAAGAAGCAAGTAATACGTGACAGCTGTGTTTTGCCCATTTTACTCCAGCTTCTGTGGGTCAGGTGTTTAGTACAGTATTTGTCAAATGTCTTAACTCCCATGATGATCCACGCATCCAAGAATGTATGTCCTACAATTACCTATGGGGAAGAAGAAACAGATGAGGAGAATGTTGTCCTGTTCCCATGCCATTCCCATACAACAGGGAAAAGCCACATCTTGTGATTACAAAAACTTTCTTCTATGGATAATGTGTGGATATTTCCAAGTCCTGCTTCTGAAATTAGAAAGTGTTAGCCTGACATGTTGTTGTAATATTTTTTAGCAACACTATGAATGAGCAATCTCCAAAATGTCCTGTCCTCAACAGCCCTGCAGTGGTTCCCAACCTTGAATCCCCAGGTGTTCTTGGACTAAAACTCCCAGAAACCTTCATCACTAGCTATTCTGCTTAGGATTTCTGGAAATTGCAGTCCAAGGGCATTTGGGAACCCAAGACTGGGAACCACCACTTTAGGGAGTCAATCTATCTCATATTTATCTTGCTCTTTTCCTGCTGTCTTCAACCTTTCCCAGCATTATTGTCTTTTCCAGAGAATCTTGCCTTCTCGTGATGTGTCCAGAGTATATACCAGTGTGTAATGAGTCAAAATTTGCTTTCAGGGGCAAAACCTTATACCACTTTGCTTTAGAACCTTGTATGTGTTTGTTCTGGGAAGGAAACATTTACAGAAAGAAACAGCAGGTAGGGGAAAATACTTATTCACATACCTGTCAATTTTTACCCAGCACTGATCTCTGCAGAGCATTTTCTGCCTATTGCTGTCCTAGATTTGGATCCATATGTTAGGACTGGGGCCATGCCGGAACCCTGCAACCTTAGTGCAGGCAGGATCGGCCCCATCTCTCTGGGGAGAACTGCTCTAAGGATTGCAGGACTGGGCCCTTTCCCTGCAGCTGTGGCCCAGCTCCTCAGAAGTGCCACTTGGGGAAGCGGAGGACTGGGCCTTCCCTACAGACCTTTGCCTCAGCAACGAAGGTCTCTGGCTGTGCTGTTGTCCTGCCTTGCCTGCCAGCTAGCCTCCTTGTTCCTGCCTTGCTTGGTGGTTCCTGCCCTGCCTGCCTGTTTCTGCCTTGCCTCTCCTTGCATCCCTGGACCCTGCTGCCTTGATACGGTTCCTCCTGGCATTGACCCCTGGACTGTCTGACCATGATTTGCATCATCCTTCCACCTGGATGCTGTTTGGACTCAAAACCTTAGCTGGTTGGTCTCTGCTTGGGCTGTGGGGTTGGTTCTACCTTGTTCTAGTGGTCTTGCTCTGGACTGGGTCCTGGTGCCTCTTCTACTGAACCCTGACACCATACACAAATCAAATCAAATGCCTCTCAAATTAGTTCAGCCTGAATTGGGATCTTTCAAGACAGGAAAAACTCAGAGAGTTGAAATAGCCCAGGACAAAGGATTCAGGAATATTTATTGATAGAGGAACAGTTTAGTTCCCCTTTTCTTTCATTATTAAAAATATATGTACGTATTTTAAAAATACATATCCCAATTTTTTTAAAAAATCAAATTACAATATAACAATAACAGAAGCAAAACCACAAGAATGCATTGAACAAACCAATAATCATAGATTATCAGCCTAAAAATGAGCTGGAAATTCCAGCAGCAGCTGATAAAATCATAATATTAATGTGAAAAGATAAGAAAGGTGCAGTACTGACAAAATCCATACAAGAATGTTTTTATTGTAAAATTAAAGATGGCTTCCCCCATAAACACCCCACTGCCTCCCCAGTTACCATATCTCAGTGAATATGGTTTGGGGAAATTATGATATAATATAAGGTTTCACTCTAAAAGCAACATACAGTTAAGATATTGGGGTGGTGATAAGATTTAATGAGATTCAGAGGACCTGAGAATGGTGAAATTGGTTGTGAATTAGAGCTTTAATCTGAACAAAAACTGTGCAGTTATTGTCATAGATCTAGTCATAAATCACTACCACAAAGCCATGTATCTAGAATGATGCTACTTTTGCAGTTGGGTTATGCTTCTGAAGTCAACTTCTGTATATAAGTAATTGATGTCACCCTGCTTGAAAAATTAATCCAGTGATGTTAAATTGACATCTTAAAAATCACTTGCCTAAGCATGTTTTAATGTAATTGCCTTTTATGGCAGTTAAAATGATCAGTTTTTTTTTTTACGCCCTACAATTGGTAATGATACAAAAAAAAAAAATCATATTTGGCTGATAGATTTAACTTCCCTGAGAACCTTCGAGTCCTAATAAATAATAATATGTTCTCCTGTATTTATGCTCTTGATCATATAAAGAGGGCCAGATGTTTCTCTACATACAAAAAGTGTGCTTTACTGCTGAACTATGACCATCTTCTTGGTAACTTACATTGTGGAGACTGCACACACATGCCCTAAAAGAACAGAGGCCTTCCAGTGGTATACTTTGTCAGAAAACATTTGCCGTAGAATTACATTACATGATAGGTTCTTGGTTACCTGCTATCACTCAAGTGTCATTTGTCTCAAGGAAAGCATGGCATGTCTGTCAAATAGGCTATAGCTTAAAAGATATAATCAGTCCAAGAGATTGTAATGATTGCATGTTTGCAGTGGATGATATGTCTCAGCTAACCTTTTGCCCAGTGGGGACAACTGACCCACAGGTTACCTCCCCAAACCTTTGCTAAGTCTGTTAAAATGTTAGCCATTTAACCTGGCTTTCCATCTGGCAGTGCTGGTAGAAAACCTCTATCGGCTCAGGAGCCTTGCTTTTTCAGTGATGCATCAGTTTCCATTCATGTGGAAGGAGCCATCCTGTCCAGTAATAAGCTTCATCAGTCTTAGCAATTCTGCCCATTAGATTTCCAGTGAAGGAAACGCCAGTGTTGACCAATGGGTCACTGAGTCCAGCAATTGTAGCTGGCACTCAAAACATCTACTCAGAGTTATGAATCCGTGTATAATCAAGTTAGGTAGAGGGGAGCACTCTAGCTCTGCTATCCTCTGTTTCAAACTTTGTTGCCCTCCTACAGGTGAAGGATGGCAAGTGGAAAGTTCTGCTCCATGAGGACCTTCCTCATAGGAGTCAAAACTCTGCTTAAGATTCATCACCTTTGTTGTGTACTAGAATGAATAAATCAGAAATGGATGAGCAGAGCTAAAGCATTTGCCTCTACCAATACTGAGAATACACGTAATCCCTGAATAGAGCTAAACTCATAGGGAGCTCTGGTGTCTAACATGTCAAAACTGCAAACTGCAGCATGATCTAGACAAGGCATACACTCTTGCTGGTGCAGCTAACATTCTTTTAAAAGAGCATTCCTTAGTCAGGTGACGGAGGACTTACTGACACTGATACAATCAACCTATTCCTCATTGCTTAGATACAACCTAGGGTGCCTCCCTTGATGTGGTCAGAAAGTACCATGGGCCTTCAGGTTGTTGTTGATGAAACTTCTGAATAGTTCTTCAGAGAGACAGAGAGACAATGTTGTAATATAAATGCTCTCCACACTGTGTCGCAAACAGTGGAGGAGGTTGGAGGAAGGAAGAGGAGAATATTGGAGAGGATGGACTGGAAGAATCTTTTTTCAGACAAGAGATGTATAAGTCAAATATTTATAATGGAGCCAAAAGCAAATTTCTCCCTTTTTACAGGTTGCAATTGTGCTTTTTTTTAATCACCTTCAGAATTCCCTTTTTAAGAACAGCTTAGTTTGAATCCCTTTGGAGAATACTGTTTAATGTCTGTTTATAAAGCAGTTTCACAGCTCTATTATTCAATACACATGTTTCTATCAGTGTTAGTGCCTTTAAACTTTCACGCCCTTATAATTATCTGCTACAAGAGGGAGAATACCATAGGGTAATTGAAAGAGGGGGAAAGAGCACGGGAAATGGGTAGAGGCCCAGCAGGTTGCAAGGCTGCTTGTCCCCATGCCTCCTATTCAAAGCGCTTTGTTTAGTCCCTTTTCGCCAGACTGCTGTCTACTAAAAGCACTTAATAAAGCAGAACTTTATTAACAAGATATTTTCTGTGAAGTGCTTTGGAAATTGCTACAGAAGTTCTCAGAGACCCTAGAGTGACATCAATTAAAAAAAAATCTAAACCATTTGAAAGAGAGGATCTCTGCCTCTTTTGTTCTATAAAACGAATAAAGTTATGTTCTTCTTCCTCTGTCTCTGAATACATTATAGCAGGGATTCTGGAAGGTCAAGCTAGGTAGTAAGTGGAGTGCATAACCAATTATTCATACCAGTATAGGGTTTCCTCAGAGATAGGTGCTTCAGTAATCTGACTTGCAACCTAAACTGGCATTTGCCTTCTAATGACCAATCACAAAAGAAAGTCTCCTAAATACAATACTAGTTGGTGGGGAAAACCACGTGCTATGGGAAAAAGATGTCCTTTACCATTTGAGAAAGCAGCTTTTCTGAAAAGTTACTGAGTACTTCCATCTAGTCTGACCTCAGAGTTTGTCAAAGCCACTATGCTGGATAGCTTGTTGGTTTAGGTATCTGGCTGGGGAGCCAGAGGTTGGGAGTTCAGTTCCCCACTGTGCCTCTTTGACAGGGGTGGACTTGATGATCCATAGGGTCCCTTCTAACTTTGCAGTTATCTAAGATGATGATGAAAAACTTGCTTTCCATATACATAGTAAAGGGAGCTTCTTGAACACACTTCTGGGCTGAACAAGGAGTGATTGAATGTGAAAGAAACACAATATGGTAGGTGGCTCAAGTACAAACAACATATTTTGTTTCCATAGAAAGCATAGGTGGCACAGAGCCTAGAAGGGTGACTCTACCATTGGACAGGGTGAAGTGACCTGCTTTCAGGCAGCAGACTGTGTGGTATTGTTTAAGGCAAGGCTGGGGAACCTCTTTCATCCTGAGGAAAGAAAGCAGTTTCAGAGAAGTACCCGGTGGTAGGGCCAGATTCTAAAGCATGGGACCAAAAATGCCGGCATATGCTAATTTTAAATCTCTTATTACTGCTCACTAAGCTTTAGGGGAAGCATTTCAAGAATGGGAAAGGAGGAGAACTGTTCAAATGCTTGGAGACCATCAAGTAATGGCATCATGAGGGCGGGGAGCAGATGTGTGACTATCCGGTGAACTGCAGGAGGTCAAATTGGAATCCCTGGGATATTGTTCAGCCCCAGGGCCTGACTCTCCACCTCTAATTTAGGGGAAGTGTGTTGTTAAATTACTTACATGTTTACCACTAAAGAGGGATCCACTTGTATTTTCTGCCTCAGACACTAAAGTGTTCTGGGCATCCTCTGGAGCTCACAGTTCCTCATCCCTAATCAATAGCTGGGCTAAACTTGGGATTCAGAAGTTAAAAGATTTCAGAAGGGGGGTTGTCAGTGTGGGGAGAGGAAGGAGTTTGAAAAAGTATGATGAACATTGTTTCAGAAATAATCTTAGAGAATTTTAAAGTCTATCAGAACCTCAGATGCTGTTGTTGGTCCCTTCCAGAACTTGGAAAAGTTACTTTTTTGACTACAGCTCATTGAGGTCCCCAGCCAGTATGGTCACTGGTAATGGAAATGTGGCGTACAGCCCTCCTCTGTTGCTCAGAAATGAGAGAAAGTGTGCTGGAATATTGCTGTCCAGTTTTTAAATGGGTTTTTACATAAAGGCAGGGGCAGAGTGGAGTTCATGGCAGCCTCAGCAACTACAGTACTTGCACTTTTCATTGGAGATATTGCTCATTTGTTCCCTTAAAGAGTACCATGTGCCTCCCAAGTGCTATAAATAATTAGCACTGTATTTCCGTTTCCTCAGTTGAAAGATTATTATTATCTCCAGTCAAATCTTTTTTAAAATCATGTATCACTTTTCTAAATGGGTGGGGTGCTGCACCTCGTATCCACTTCCTTTCTTCAGTAGTGTACGCTTCTACTTACCAGTCTCTTGCCAAAGAAGAAAGGTGGTTCTCCAAATTATGTCTGGTAACGATATTTCTTTTGGAACTGCCAAAGTTGTATCGGCAAAGATGCAAGGCTGGCTTGAACAGAAAATAACCTTTTCCCTAGAATGGATGTGAATATACAGTGATTAGGGAGAAACCTCAAGATCCTGTGGTAGAAAGTCATTAAGAATGTCATGTTACAACATGAGGGACGGGAAGAGTGGTTGCGGTTTTACTCCCTGTTGGATTGCTCCTCCATTGTATCTCCCCTTACATTTTGGGGCAGGAAATATTTTTTTTGTACGCAGCATGCAATCAGTACTCCCATCCAGCGGCCTTTTATTCTCTATGCCTGCCAGTTAGAGGTTGAAAATCAAAACTGAAGTAGTTTCACATTGGCAGTCTAGTTATAAATTAAGTGAAAGTCCCGTCAAAAGAGATGCAGACTAGATTGTTTATGTCTGTCCCTCTATTTCCATGTTAATTGTAGGTTTTCACAGGAGAGTTTTATATAATGCAAGAGAACAATGAAAGTATTCTGAGTGGGGTGCCAAACTAATTTGAGCTTGTTTTCTCCTATGTGTCCTCAAATCAGGGATATCTTTGAACCCTTGGTTTTAATGTACTATTTGTGTTTTCCTTTCCAGTGTTAAGGCCACTGCATTTTCCTTTATTGGACATTGCCTTGTTAATGAATGTGTGAGGAATCAGAATTCATTTCCTCACTATATGGTATTTCGTATCTGACTTCTCTTTGTCCATTTATAAGCCATTTTTACTCTGCTGCCTGCAGGAGTCCAAAAAAATCTATTCTGAATCTCATTAAAGCTGCAGGAAAATGACACTGAAATTACACTAATGAAGTAGGGCTATAACTTGCCATATCTCTGTCCCAACTGATTATATATTATCAAGGCTTATAATACTTTTTGGCACATTATTCTGTGCTTATGAAATAATTATGTTGGATGACACCAGGTCCTAACCTAGTGGAATGTATGTTATACATTATTGTACAATCCAGAGAATATGCTATAAATTACAGTATTGCACAATCCAGATTATAATGGGCCAGATGCAAGATGACAAGAGCAAACAAGATATATGAAATTGTCGGTTATATTCTGTAAGAACCTCTGTTCTAGTAATCTATAAGGACTGACTGAGCACTGGAACACTTCTCTTTTGCCATTTCTTAGCTTGCATTTACCTGTATCCTTCTTGTAGTTCCTGTCAGAAGAAGAACAGTGGAAGTTGCAGTAACTTCAAGAGTATTACCCTGTTTCCCTGAAAATAAGACCTAACCTGAAAATAAGCCCTAGTATGATTTTTCAGGATGCTCGTTATATAAGCCCTACCCCAAAAATAAGCCCTAGTTAAGTGAAACCCTGCCCTCCACCATTGTGCAGCAACCAGAAGAAGATGACATGACTGTATTTGAATAAACATAGATGGTTGTAAATGAAAAAAATAAAACATCCCCTGAAAATAAGCCCTAATGCATTTTTTGGAGCAAAAATTAATATAAGACCCTGTCTTATTTTTGGGGAAACACGGTACTGACATATTTACACACAACCATGGAGCATATGGAGGGACGTGGTGGTGCTGCGGGTTAAACCGCAGAAGCCTCTGTGCTGCAAGGTCAGAAGACCAGCAGTCGTAAGATCGAATCCACGCAACGGAGTGAGCTCCCGTCACTTGTCCCAGCTCCTGCCAACCTAGCAGTTCGAAAGCATGTAAATGCGAGTAGATAAATAGGTACCACTTCGGTGGGAAGGTAACGGCGTTCCGTGTCTAGTCGCGCTGGCCACGTGACCACGGAAACTGTCTTCGGACAAACGCTGGCTCTACGGCTTGGAGACGGGGATGAGCACCGCACCCTAGAGTTGGACACAACTGGACTAAATGTCAAGGGGAACCTTTACCTTTACCTATGGAGCATATACTATCTTACAACAGTTGTGCTTTATTTTTATGCCTGGATGGTATTAAACAGAATCACATAATTTGAAAGTAGAATGGTGGAGAGAAGCTATTTGTCATTCGAATTACTAATGGAAACACGTGGAGTATTTCTCTGTTTAGAAGCCGTCCTCTGTCCACAAAACTATAATTTTATTTGATTTCACGTTTGGTGTTGACTTGCTCTTCTCTCTCACCTCCCTCAGTGCTGCTTCTCAACCCTGCTCAATTCCTTCATTTTCGTTTTCAATCGTATTTGTTTTATGTTGTCCTGCTGACTGCTCAGCTGCAGCTGAAGCTAATATTGGCAGCCAACGGTGTGTTTTGCAATCTTCCAGCAACTTCTGCTTGGCAGTATGTTAGAAACCTCTTTGAAACAAATTCTTAATAGTGCTGAGTCAAAACAAAAGTGGTGCTGCATATAAACATTTTTATTTCCCTTTGGGTGGGGGTTTCAAAGGTACAAAAACATTGTTTTTAAAAAAGAGGCCAATATAATGGAGAAAGCACTGCTTTCATTCTGCAGTGGTTATATTGCCTTCAGTGATGTTATGTCTTTGAATTTGATTGGCTATGTAGAGTCATGGCATGTTCAGAGTGTTGGCAATGCTGTTCAGGAAATATTATGCTCACTCTGAACTGACTTAGTCACTCTAAATTGCTTTTCACAGAGCAAGTTTGATTGACTTTATATTGACAGCACTGTTCTCAGTAATAAGACAATGAAAAAAAAAGTGCTTATATCTTTAAATATTTAGCCTGTCAGCTAAAGCAGAGGTCCCCAACCCCCGGTCCGCGGCCCGGTGCTGGTCCGTGGCCTGGGCCGGACCGGGCTGGCGAGACAGACCTCCCGGCCCCCTGCATGCAATCACCCCCGCGCTGCCCGTTTGCACCTGCGTGTGCGCTCTAGCACGCCCGTGCGAGCGCCATGCCACCATTTGTGCATGCACGTGTGCGCGTCCCCCGCACGATCGCCGCGCTGCCGTTTGCGCATGCGCATGGGCGCGTGCTCACTCGTGCGCATGTGCAAATGGCGCGCACGCCCGTGTGTGAGAGAGAGAGCACTTGTTCACGCATGCGCGCGAGCGCAGGGGGTGCCCCGCCTACCCCAGCCAGTCCACGAACCAAAAAAGTTTGGGGAACACTGAGCTAAAGGACACCCAAAGAACCTTATGTAACACACTCTATCTAAACAATAATAAAATACGATAAATCAAACTCAAATATTAAATTGCAAGTAGCAGCTGGGGGAGAATGGAGAAAATGCTAGGGGAAGAGGTTACCTCTCAAATCCTCAACATCATGACACTCATCCACACAGGGCTTCTCTAGAGCTGCTTTTTGCAACAGTGTGAGGAGGCAGGACATCCAGTCATGGATCTCCATTGTCTCCTCTGGTTTGTTTGGTCTGAAGGAGACTTCCCAGAATTACATTGAAATAGGGTCTTACATCATGTGTTTTGCCAGTGTACTTTCCTCCTCCTGTACACTATTTTTAAAACATCCAAATTTAGTCTGCGGTCTGCAAAGTGTCAAAATCGATATAGTCTTCTCACAGTTGTAGCTACCACATTAAATCAGATGTAAAAATCAGTATAATCAGATGTAGAGGCAGTTAGGTTTATGTAGGAATGACGGGAGCAAGCCCTGCAACTGCATCACCAGTTTCTTTAGGGGCCATGAAGGTAACATCATTTACTATCTTAAAGCCATTACTTGACATACATTATATATATGCATATTATTGTGAGTTTGAATATCTCTCTCCACTCTGTTCCTTTTACTTTTTCCTTTCTTTTCCCTTTTTTAAAAAGATTTTAGAGCATTATTATGCCAGCAAAAATAGTCTTCAAAAACTAATAGCACTAAAACAAGTTCCTGGGGAGGAGAGAGATTTTTAAATGTACCCCTTGAGTGTGCAGCCATTAAAATGTTGTGAGGACACAGTGCCCCTCCAGATCCGAGGTGTTCCTGTTTTGTTTCTGTCTGCTCCAAGCCAAGTGAATAATGTTCTACCTTGTGTGGAGTGTTAGCAACACTTCCAAATGTTCTTCTTTACTTAGTCAGAAGCAAATTTTGGGGGAAAGGGGAGGGAAAATAGAGAAATGGAAAGACAGAAAAGACAGCAGTGATATTAATAATGCTTCCTGTATGCATGTATCTGTGAAGAAAATTAGAACACAATTGCCAAAGCCAATTTTCAGTTACATTTGCCCCATGTTTTTTCTCTTGTTGCAGTCTTATACAACCTATGCTTACCAAAACAAACTGTAGGCTAGCCAATAGTGGCCTGCCAGATATATATTTTTTCTGTTTACAGTTCCAGGCAAAGGCTGAGCCCTTGGTGGGCAGTTGCAAATGGCTAGTGGGACACATTCAACTTGGTGGATTATATATTATGGAGACCAGTTTTAACAGGAGGAGTCTGCCTTATACTGAATCAGCTCAGTACTAACTGCAGTTACTGGCAGCAGCTGTCTAGCATTTCAGGCATCTCCTGCCTGGAGGTGCTTGGGATTCAACCTGGGAACTTTTTCATGCAACCCATACATTTTACTATTAAGCCATGGCAAGTTCTGCTGAAGATTGCCAATAAGCGAGCAAAAGCAACCCTGGTTTGGCTTTCAGGCACAGGTAACGTCTCCTGCCGCCTGAGGCAGTAAGCAAGTGCTGCCCTCTACACTGTACTACAGTGGCGGCAACAGCCCTTCCCTTCAATTTCAATTTAATTTATTGTCATTGAACGTATATACACTGTATACACATACAATGAAATTCACAAAGAACACTCAGAGACCAGACCAAAAACACATACACACCCTCATAACAATCCCTAAATCCCAGAACCGCGCCTAAAGCTCATAGTATCCACACAACATACAACACAACAGACCAAGTAATAGTAATACCATATTGCCATATGATAATACAGTTGTGGCTCTTGCCTCCCTGATCAAAATGAAGGGAGAGCAGAAGGCAGCAGTGCAGTGCAGGTTAAAAGGCCTCTTAGCTTTTAAATCAGTGGAGAACAGACTATTGCAACATAAACCAATCCAGCACTGGGCTAATAATGGGGCTGACTAGGCACCAATATGGTGTTCAAATAATATTAATAATCTTAGAACCCCTGTCTAGGAGGACACAGTGGGGACTTGAACTCCCAACCTCTGGCTCTAAGCCACTGAGCTATCCAGCAGTCCTTAAATACTACATGTGTTGCATCTCTGGGCAACTGATTTAAATATAAAGCTGCCACATGGATGTTGTTTTAGAAAAATATGCCTAGTGTCACAATTAAATGGGGCCTGATCCTGCCAGGGTTAACCTTTCAGTTCCTAGTGATTTTAGAGAGAAATGTTTGCTTAAATGTCTTACCTTATAGGCAGAGGAAATTTAAAATGGCTAATACTTGTTGAGTTTTAAAATAATTTACCAAGTGTATTCTTACTCCTGTACCATTCTTTCTCCCTTTCCTTTCCTTTTTAAAGTTTTTAACTCCCGAGAAAAAAATTGAAGAACTTTTGTTGGCAAAGATCCCCTAGTGGGCATATGATGGAGTTGTTTATGCTGTGAAATGAAGATTTAAAATTAGCAGTCAGGTGTAATTGCTCAACCTGCATCGTTTCTGTTCTGCATTGCTACAGAAGGGGTTACATCAGTTGACAAGCTAGTGATGTTTCTGAATTATGAGGGTCTCAAAAACAAAAGGACTATATCAAGACTTACGAAATCACACTTGAAATCTTGAAGGACAATCTCTTGGTGCAGATACTTGAAAACACACAGATATTTTGTGTATATATGTGTGTAAGCTCTTTTCTAAGCCACACGGAACACACATGGGGGCAAGGACAAGCATGCTCCCATTCATCTTCTCCACAACAACAGCCTGTATCAATACAGAAAGGCTGGCTGGCTGGCTGGCTATCTGGCTTCCACCATAGCTGTGAGACTCTGAAAACTCTGGGAGCCCTGAAATTTGGTGTGCATGATAAGAGGATCCTGATGGTATGCGTCTTGGAGTCATTTGTCAGCCATGATAGATGCCATTGCTGTTAAAATGTTAAAGTGATAGCCTGTGATTATGAATTCTGGAACACCCCAAGAACTTTTTCAGGAAGGTAGTTTTTTATTTATAACCACATGTTGTCTCCATTGGCATCACTAATATTAATAAAAAGAATTTCATTTTCCCCTCTAGAGCTAAGTAAAGGTATTGGACTAACATGGTTAGTAGCCATCCTGGCTAAGGCGTAAGGGCACTGTAGTGAAACAAACAAACAAAAAGTAACTTTTCTCTACACTGGTTATTTGAGCATACAAAGCAATTTTTCTGTATTATCTCAGTAAGCAAGCCTAATCTTGAGTCAAGTCGGTATGAACTTCCCCAATTTGTAGATGGGAGGTAGACCTGGGGCTGAGCTTTGACAAGCTACGTATTTATAGATGCCTCAAACTAGAGCCCAATCTCTGTGGAATAGCCAATCCTGATAAAGCTATGCATATGGAATATCTGCATCTTTTACAGGCAAAGGAATTCTGTGAAGAGAAGAAATGGTAAAAATATGATGAAGAAAAGGGAATCATAGAGTGCACAAAGCATTTTTGGCTCCAGTTTTGCATTGTATACGAAGAATCTTATAAAGCAGCTTTGAAAGAGTGTTCTTAGGGAGCAACTAATGGAGTATAAGTATAGTCACATCTATATACCGCCCAACTCTTTCATTACCAATCATATACAGTAATTGTATAATATACAGATGTGGCTGCTTGGGTTTAGGTAATATTATGTGGCAGCTCAGAGGGAGAAAAACTCATGCCAGATTGGACTCTGCTAGCTTAATGGGCTCCAAATATCAAAAGACCCAGAATACAACTGTGGTCATTAACTTTTTTTTTAAATGGGCAAAATCCTACTGAGGTTGCGCAGTGCAAACTGGAAATCATGTAATCTACATGCACGATTGTGCTGGTTTGTTGTGTCTGCTTGGACATGGTTTGGTTCTATACTCAGTTGCTAGAGAAAGATAATAAGAAAGTTTCCACAGTCTCTGTTAGGTATGTGGTATTTTACAGTGGAATTTTGGGCCAATATTTGGAACACAAAATTATAGATACAGAAAATGGTGTAGTAGGTTTAAATTTCATTGCCAGTTGAATAAACATTTGAATGGTATGTCAGCACTTAAGTACATCCCATGGTTTAATGAGAGTACTCTAGTTGGAATTAACAAGTACAGTTAGGCCTCGTTGTCCTTTATGAAAAGCTTTTAATTATTTTAATTGTTTTTTAAGAACATTCATTTATTATATGACGTGGTGGTTTATGGTCAGTTTAAGGAATTCTTAAAGAATGGCAATGTTACTTGGTTTTACTGCTATTTTTTCAGCTGGGGCCTTTTAAATGTATCTGTTAAGCAAAACTTTTTAATATAGCAAACCTTACGTGTATTATAATTTAAGAGTTTTTATCTTCAGAAAGTGGAGAGACCTGCCTAATTTCTTTTTTAAATTACTTAAAACACTTTCCCCAGATAATCAGATGAGATTTGACATATGGGGGTGGAGAACTGAACCTTCTCCCCAGCATTTGAACATGAAACTATGCAAAAAAGGTCAGTTAATTTTAAATAAGGGCTCTTATTTTTTATACAGACAGTGCTTAGTGACTAGCTCATTTTATGCATGTTAATGACTAACACTATCTTAATGAAAAAGCAACATTTTGGTTTCCCCTTTTTAATACATATATGTGAACAGCAGATTTGTAATAAACATCATGTATGTATTAAACAGCATATATATACACACACACATATATACACATATATACATATACATACATATATATGAGTACACAGAGAGAGAGAGAGAGAGAGAGAGCATGCCATTGCTATCACTTTCTTAGAGCTCTCACATAGGACCAGTCTACATCTTACTAATGCCATGTGGAAGATACCAGTAGGGAGGCCAGACAAATAGTTTATTTTCCCTCTCCAGCTAAAAAAGAGCAACCACGAGAAACTCCTGACTGGCTTACAGTAAAGTTCAGTGCCATCTAGTGACTAAACTATATAATAACGTTATCCACACAAAAGTACTTGAACAAGGTGGTAGCTGATATGGCTATCTGATAGTGATGAAGAAACACCTGGAGAATGGTATTATTAGAATGCTACTTTGCATTTCCACCTGGGCTGCTCATCTACAGTGGAAATTGGAAGAAACATATCAGTGGACAAACTTGCTAATGGTGGCAGCTGGATTGTAGTTAGCAATTCCGGGGGCTGAAAAATAGTTTACTGTAATCACAGAAATGTTGGATCAGGTTAGTCATAGATACAAGAGGTTATTTCCTCCACAGACACGTATTTGTATGCCTAAGTCAACTTATATTTCAGTGGGCAGAAGCATGAATGTCAGAAGTATTTTCTTACCTCATTTTTAGTCTGGTTTGTGTTTCACTGCCTAACTAATGAATGGTCTTTCAGGTTTTGAAGACTTACCACACTTTATAACACGTTTATTTAACTCTGTGGTCCTTTACCAAGTACTTCTTTCAAGACACAAACAAAGGAATCAGTTGTTCCTCCTGAAATATATTCAGATTTCTCCAGTGTCCTTATTGTTTAATAGAGTATTTATTCTGTGGAAATATTGGTGTGTAACTGTGCCTGGGAAATAGAAAAATACACTAGGAAATAAGTGCAGTCAAAACAGAAAAAAAAACATGTACACACTTCTCTAAATAAAAATTTGAAGATGCATTAATGACTAGGAATTACACGCATGCAAATAGACCAGTATTATACATATGCACAAGTATTTTCTGTATGTGTACACACTCATAACACACAATCTTAATTTCACTATATCTTATGTTGGCAGCATTTAAAACCAACCACATTTCAAAGCTAAACTCATAAAATAAATCTTTGGTGCAATCATTTTTCCTTAAATCCATCAACTTCACTATCTGCTCCTATTTTTCAGATCTCAGTTCTCTCTCTGTAGATGCAGGCTGAAGAACTGTTCCTTCAGCTGCTGCACCACTTATCTAAATTCTTTCTTCCTCTTCCTTCTCACCTTCTATATTTCCATCTTTGGTTGTTTAGTTTCTCTGTGGTTGCTAACTTTCACTGTGTATATTTGTTTTTTGGTGACATGAGCAAAGCCTATTTGAAAAGACCAAAATCTGTAGGAACTGTTGATTATGTGCATCTAATCTAGAGCAACTATTAGGGTTTTCAAGGTAAGTGAAGTATTTAAGGACTAGTTTTACCATTGCCCCCCAGGCATTTGAACCCCAAACACCTGAGTCCTGCTTTGTTACAAAAACACCACATTTGGGTGGTTTTGTAGGAGCTATTCCATGCATTCACTATCTCTGCTAATTGAATATAGGAGAGGAACATAGGAGAGGAAGATGAAATGAGGGAAATTATTTTCAAACAGTGAGAAGTGTTAGTGCTATAAATGGCATAGATTTATGAAGGGGATCTTGTTACTTACCTGATGCCACTGTCATCTAGTGCCTATGACACATAATGAAATCAGCATCCCCACATCAAAGTATGTGGAGCAACTCTTGTGCCTACTGATGATTCTTTTGCAGCAGCTCTGGTTAAGGGTGTGCATGAATGAAGGGAGTGAATGAATCCCTTATTTTTGCACCCATTTGAATTTTTTAAATTTCAATTTCCTTCTACTGCATTGACGAAGAAACATGAGAACATCAGTAAGATCCACCAGAACTGAGACAAATGGAATTTCTAACTATTAGGAATATGGAGAGGATACCTGCCAGTATGTGGCTCTTAAAGTTGTCAGAAAAAAAGTTGAGAAGCCTGTGACCAAACCAAAAGAGAGAGAGAGAGAGAGACAAAGAAAAAAAGAAGTGCCTCTAATACAGCCCCACAAACATTGTTGTATTCAACCATATTTATTCAACCTTGCATATTTAAGCAGTTTGCAAGAATTCAGAACTTTTATGAGCTAAGCTGCTAAGAGCTAAGTGTTAAATCTCGATCTCTGTATGGATAAATCTGTTAGTTTCAGGTGAAGGTCTCTAATTCTTCCACCATATGGATAAAGATATTTGAAAAAAGTCAAATGAAATTCTGCCCTGTTCAATTCTTGTGCTGATTTGGGCACTGTTCTCCAGCTTTTCCAGTTATAGCTACAAAGTATGTCTGGCAGAAACATAGTGGCTGAAATCCTGTTCAAGTTGACATAACATAAATTTCGAATTGTGGAATTGTGCTGGTCCTTACACCCAGGCATTCAGCATTGTGTAATTGATTGCATGGCTCATATTGCAGTTGTGTAGTTCGTGTTGCAGTTGGGCAATTGATTGTGTGGTTAATGATCACACAGTTAATGATTGCGCAGTTCAGGTTGGGTTTGTTGTATGATATGCCTGGAGAAGTCCTTCATTCATGTTATTTGTGCCCTGCTATCATTTTTTATACCATGTCTATACATTAAGCATGCATAGCTGTGCAGTAAGATTTCAGCCACTGTCTGGAAAGGTAATAGAACAGTGATGTAAGATTAATAAAGACTTCTATTCCTCTTAAGTTTCTGGTATTGACTATTACTTTACTAAAAGGGAGATGTTCCCCTCTTTCTTTTTGTTCTGTGCTCCCATCTCTCCATACAAATGTTCTATACAATTCAAAGGGGTTTTCTTTCTCAGGCAGCAATTGTTTGGAAACAGGTAAAAACCATGAAGTGCTAAAATTAAAACATGAGTGTGTCCGTTTCCTCACTACATATCACAGTGTAATAAAATTGTTCCAGTCTGTAGCAATGTGTCTAAGTAATTTGCACATTGTTCAAGGACTTATGTGTATGCTGTATTCATTACAAACTGATTAATCTACCACTGCATGACTAATACATTCTTGATAGAGACACAGACTTCTCTGATTGTCTTAATTCAGAGAAAGTGTCATCTAAATATCACCTGGCATAATGCATTATTAATAAAATTCCTACTTTGCTCAGAGAACAGAATAATCATTAAAAAAAGTTTTACAATTCATGATAGGAACATCAGGTTCTGTTCCACATGCTGCTTTTTTGGAGTTTCACAGAAACATGGTGTGTTGCCAGCCTATAAAGGTTGATCTGGTGCCATATTTCATTCTTCACTGTTGCTGTCCTGCTTAGATCAAAGTGTGATTAGAAACTAGCAGTACTTGAGCAAGTATTCTGGTCTTGGAGTTCTTGGCTTTTCCCTTTCCCTACATACTTCATAGGAATTGGTCTCTGGATTTGTGCTTAGAATCTTACTAATAGATGTTAGGTGTAGTATATTAGTTTATGCAGCATGCTTCGAGGAATTTTGCAGAGTGAATATATCTCAGGAGTTGATCCAAAAGAAGAATTTGTAGAATGTCTATGACCCAGCCTAGTATCACCACCCAAAGTTCAGCAGTTACGATAAAGCATTGTTGATATTATAACAGGAAGAGTATCATAAGTATATTTTGAGATATGAGCCATGTCTAAATATCTTTGTAGGATTCAGTAGATGACTACCACATTATCTTTGATTTGCTTAGTCAAACAGCACTGAGATCTGAGAATGTGTGTATGCCTGTCTTCTAACAGTATTGTAAAGTATAGGCAAAAATGTATATTTAGGGGAAAATGCATACAGAAAATGTGTATTTTGCAGGGCATTATGTCTGGTATGAATGTTAATTTTCATTTTTAAAAATGAAACAATATGGGCAATGATTTTTTGAAAAATGAAAATAAAAAAGATGGAATGGACTTAAGCTTTAACACACATGAAACTCAGTCTGGAAGCAGATTGATCTGTCTAAATAATGATCTAGCCTAAATAACGGCTAATAGCAGTTGATATGCCTGACTTCCATTAATATGTTCAACCATAGAAGAGAAATTTGGAGGGGACTGGACTGTGGTCCTGCACATTTCAAGACTTCCGCTTCCATAATTTCTGACCATTACCCATGTTGTCTCTACTTAGAATCATCTTAGAACAGCAGAGCTGGAAGGGATCCTATGGATCATCAAGTCCAGCCCTTGCCAAGGAGGCACAGTGGGGAATTAAACCTTCAACCTCTGGCTCAGCAGCCAGATTCCTAAACCACTGAGCAATCCAACCAGCCTCTGCTACTGCAGAGTTCTCCAGCATTTGAGCAAATTGTTTACAGAGGGACTACAAGGATAAGAAGAGGAAAGAAAGGAGGGATCTTTCCCTGAACCACGGACATGCACACAAAGGAAAGAAGGTAGACTGGGTAGCCATGAAAGTGTAGGGAAAATACTCCCAGAAGATACATTAGGCATGAAAATTATCTCTCCTTAGTCTTGTTAGACTGTTTTGAAGCTGGGGAGATCTGAAGCTCTAGCTGCAACAATGTCAGAGATTTCTTGGGCAAGAATCCTGAGAGGACAAGCTAACAGACGTCCTTGGCCAGTAATCAGGAACTCAGGAGAGCCATTGTTTAGCATGCACAGAACCATTCTGTCCATTCCATCCTCTTTATTTTTATGTTTTTAAAAATTGAAAACTCGCATTCATGCTAGACATATTGCCCTGCAAAATAAACATTTCTAGTCTAATACATTCTTAACATTATCTAAGCTAATAATAATAATAAACCTAATAATAAACCTTTATTGTCAATGCACAACATGTGTGCAGTGAAATTGAAGCTAGTGGCTATTGCCAAATTCTGGGACAGTGCATTCCATAAATTAACTATCATATCATATAATTTTCCTTACATAGGTTGACTATGTGTCATGGGAAACAGCATTCCTTCTGTTGCTAGCCAATTTCATGTGGCATGTCAAAGCTCTGCTGCTTCCTATCTTTTCCCTCTGCTAGGCTGCCCAAGAAATTCTGCTGCGGGATGGGAGCAGTAAATGGCACCCCACACCCACCCAAGTCAAGGTGCTTAGTGTTCACAAATAGTCAAATTGTTTTGGCACGGGACTGAGAACATCCCAAGGGTTCTGTTTCATTCCATTTCTTACAATAAAAATGCAGTAGTTAAAAAAATGAATAATGAACAAATAACTAACCAGTTGCTGCCCTTCTGTGACTTCCAAAATCTGCTACCTGTGATGGTCACCTCATTCTTCCAATCCTACCACTGTACCCCTGCCTTTTGCTGTTCATACTGCTATACACCTATATTACAAGGGTAAGCAACCTGGTGCATGTGAGGCTCTGTAGGGTAAAATATCTTGGTCCTACTCATAGATTTATGGCAATTCTTCTGAGTTCGTATTTATGTCTTTGAAAACTCTGTCAGCACAAGTCTTTGTGATCTTTGAGATTAGTGCTAGAACCTTACCGTCACATGGGCAGAGAATCAGCTGTTAGTTAGAAATTGGTGCTGGAGTGGGTATTTGGAGTATGTGGCCTCTGTTACCTTGTATGAACTCTCACGTTCTTAGACACACTTTTAATGGATCTTTGAATCATGGCAATAGTGCATCTTGACACAGATTGGGATGAGTGTATCATACTTATACAGAACTATTCATAAGCGGAAATTTATTGAACATACCAGAATTAAAATATACACAAAGATTATACTGGAAAATATCAAAGATTCAGCAATAAGGTATTTAACTAATTTAGGAAGATACAGATTCAGAAAGAAGAAAAACTACATGACTGAGAGGCTTATGAGATTCAGGCTGCTACTGCAAAGTTATGCCATGTATGGGCAAACTATTTGCAGAGTTGTTACAAGGATAATCCACACGACGGAGTGAGCTCCCGTCGCTTGTCCCAGCTCCTGCCAACCTAGCAGTTCGAAAGCATGCAAATGCAAGTAGATAAATAGGTACCACCACGGTGGGAAGGTAACAGCGTTCCGTGTCTAGTCGCGCTGGCCACGTGACCACGGAAACTGTCTTCGGACAAACGCTGGCTCTACAGCTTGGAAACGGGGATGAGCACCGCGCCCTAGAGTCGGACACGACTGGACTAAATGTCAAGGGGAACCTTTACCTTTTTTACAAGGATAAGAGGAGGAAAGAAAGGAAGAAGCTTTCCCTAAACTGCACACACAGAAAAGGGGCAGGGTAGATTGGTGAGCCATAAAAGTGTGGAGAAAATACTCCCAGAAGTAGATTATCTCTCCTTAGTCTTGTTAGACTATTTTGAAGCTGGAGAGTGCTGGAGCTCTAACTGGAAATATAAGAGACTTCTTGGGCGAGGATCCTGAGAGGGAGGACAGGTTAACAGAGGTCCTTGTCCAGAAACCAGGAACTCAGGAGAGCAACATAGGCTAGCCAGATTCTCTAACTAAATCCTGGATTCTGGTGGGCTAAGACAGTGCTTTCAGTTCATAAATAGAGATGAGGGTATTCATATTCGATTACAAATACGAATTCCCCCACACAGCTGGACTTAACAAGGGTCCGGCCCCTGGGGATGGACCACCTACTCATGCGTCCAGCAGCAGCAGCAGCAGCCTCAGTCCGCCTTTCAATCACTCCTGGAGCGCCACTCTCCTTCCATTCATCTAGCCAACTCCGGACCCCTGCAGGAGGGAGGACGAGTCTCCCTGCACGGCTGCCGAGTGGCTAGATGAGCAGAAAGAGAGCGATGCTCCGGGAGCGATCGGGAGGCTGACCGAGGCGGCTGCTGCCGCTGGACGCGTGAGTAGATGGTCCGGCGCCAGGGGCCAGACCCTCGTTAAGTCCAGCTGTGCCGGGGTATTCGTATTCATATAAAAATATGAATACCCCCATCTCTACTCATAAATAATGAAGTCAGCACATCTTTTTATATGGTTTCTGGCCAGGCTCACTAAAGTGATCTGGCCCCTTGTTATTCATGTGTCTGGTTTACCTGTTCTTACCTGAATCATAATCTTGCCTGCCTGGTTAATCTTGTTTGATGGGCCAGAGACAATGGACAGGAGAAAGAAGATGGATCAGACTCTGTTTACAAAAATGCAGAACACTCTAGGCTGTTGGGTCTCCCGGAACTACAGGCATTCCTTGCCGTACAAAAACAAAATAAGGTGATCCAGTCTATATTGCCTCTCTGCAAGAGGGCTGTCCTGTGAGATGACTCTTCAGCTGGGGTCTTCATGTCTTCTGTGTAATTTTGATGGGGGTCGTTCAGAGCTGTCCTTTCCTCTTTGGGGCTTGATTCATGTTGGACCAGACACGGTTTCTTCACTGCCACTGTTTTTAACCTACATTTGTCCTTAGCCAGACAAATTTTCTAGTTAAAGCAGTTTGCAAACACATGTCTTGGCAAAAATGAGACTCTACAGGGACAGTGTACAAACCTGGCCAGTTCTGGAACACAACTGGAAGCTTACTTGCAAGGTGGTCTGGATATCTTATTCTCTCCTAGAAGAATGTTGGTAGACCTAGCTCTTTTTTTGGACACTAATTCAGAGCAACCTGATGATTTGTGGTAAAAATATAATTTAGTTTTTACGTTGTGAGCAACAGATACATTATTGATTTTAAAATGTGGCTGTTTATTGAGATATTAATAGAAGAGATAACACATTTACATTTTTACTATGGAAGGTTTGCAATGCTTTAGAGATTCGTTGATCCTCTGCCTTTGCCAAGTAGCCCAGGCTGACCTAGAACTAAAGTAATTCACCCGAGAAGGCTACTTTAGTTTTTCAAGGAATAAGTGGCTCACTAGTCTAAAAGTATATGACTTCAGATGTCACCAGCATACATTTCCCAAAATGTATTAGTTAAAAATGGGGTGAAATTTAGTAGAAGGATATAATAAATACTCAATTTTTTCTCATCCTTGCTAAAAATGAGTATCTTAATACATCAAGACACCCACTGGGGGGAGAAATGGGAATCTGCTGTGAGGTTTCTTAGTTTTACAAGAGACAGAAAACACCAGCACTTTTTTTTTTTTGTCAGCACCAACGTTTGCAACAAACTTGGGTTCTGGATAGAAAACTTGTAGTTTGTGTTTCGTGAATAGGTACATCCCTAGGGTAACAGCATTTTGCTGAATATTTCACTACTGCCACCATGGAGGGAAGACTGAGCATCATGTGTGGGAGTAGTTCCAACATAACCTATCCTTCTTCTAGGGCAGCAGTTCCAAACCCTGGGTTCCCAGATATTCTTAGACTACCACTCCCAGAAATCCTGGCCAACACAGCTAGTGGTGAGGGCTCCTGGGAGTTTTAGTCCAAGAACATCTGCGGATCTAAGGTCGGAAACCACTGCTCTAGGCTCACATGACCTCCTCTGACATTTCTGTGGGGAGTTTGGACATATTTTGTGCCATTTTATGCCATTTTATTAATCTCGGTTTGTTGTAGTGATATAAAATGTATTTGGGGATATGAAAAGCATCTAAATGGCTTTGTAAGATTGAATGGATAATTGTAGCATTCTTATTCCCATTTGCTGAACCATAGAATATTGAATCTGATCAAGCTGTAGTTAAAAGTGACTATGGTTTGTTTTAAAACTGTCTTGTTTCAACACCGCAGCCTAAGATTAATCACAGCTAGAGTTTAGATGGCATGCTAAATTGTGGTTAATCTAACATGGAAAGAGAAGCTTCTGAACATATAGCCATGCCAAAAGAAGAGGAGTGAACAAACCTAGAAAGAGTCACTGCTTCTTATTCTTATAGTGCAGAATTCATGCCATGTTAGAACATGGCTAGTGTTGCTTCATTACCTCAACATTATTAAAGAAATGCAAGAGGAGTCCAATAGAAACAATTCATTTGTGATAAATTGTAATTTGGCCTGAGGGTAGAAATGTCTGGTGAAGAAGAATACACTTGTTCTATAGAAAAAATTTCTTAAAATTCTTAGAATTTCTTGCTTTAAAAAACAATTTTGAAAGAGGTTATTGTATTTCATTCAGTGGCCAAGATTGAGTATTGTGCTAGCACAGTTCTACCGGCATGATACAACCTTTTCTTCATCCTCTCCCAACACTCTTGCCCACCAAACAATTTGCTTTGTTGAGTTTCTCAGGCTCCAGAGCCAATGTGTGTGTGTGAGAGAGAGAGGATATAGTGAGGAGGAATCAGTCCTGCATAGTTCTATCAACCGAGCTGCTTGCATCAGTGGTAAGACACCATTGGATCTTGGCCAGAGTGGCTTTGTTTCAGGTTAGGAAGAAAAGAGTGCAGCCATGAGAACTGCATCCAGATAGAACTTCCTCATGTATAGGGTTTATAATTTGCTCCCATGTCAGGGAACAGTCCTATCAACCATTAGCTTTGACAGAATGTAGGACAGAAATCATCTGTATGATGAGGTTTTATAATAACATTAAGCTAACTAATAGCAAAATGTTTCCAATAATAAGCAAACATTTCCATTGTTTAACCTATGGAATGAATGAATGAATCAGAGAAATGGTATAGAATATACACAATCACTGGATTAATGTAAGGCTAGATAAGCAGCTGGCAGGGATGGTTAACATAGCATTTTCTCCCTCTTAGTGGGCATCTGGTTTGGCATGTGTATTGTCCATATAGCACTGTTTCTACAGATCTGTGAAACTACTATGTATTATTTAGAAGGAAACTGCAAGCCATTCATTTGAAGTGACAAAGATCACATCAGTTTATTCATATGAGAAAAATTATGAAACCTTAGTCATAAATAACCGGTATAACCAATGTTAGGTACTTCATAGCTGATGGTCTTTCAGTGTCTAAGAAAGATGGCTACACTGACAAAGGGGACCGGGCAACATGTAACATTGCCAGTCTCTAACCTTATTTAAGAGATTAAGTTTGGGCCACAGATTTATGTGCTCCATCTTCCTTCCCTTTCAGGTCTGTACCTATTCCCCACCATGCTTATTTCAACCAGGATTTAGCCTTGTGCCTTTGCTACTGCTGAACATGGTTGATATTGCTAAGGTTTCATGTCCCAACAAGTATTTGGAATGGGGTTAGCATTCATGCGGAATAAGGTGATAGTTTCCTAACAAGGCACATGCCTGTTGTGTAGTTTATAGTTAGACTTGCATCACGTAATGCAACAGCACCTTGTTAATGTCTGCACCCATAGATCACCAACAGGATTCTGACCATTGTCTCTTCAAATACAGGAACCACAAAAAGTGCTCTTGTCTCTTTTTACCATAAGACTAAAAATGCTGAGACTCCCCGTGCCCCTGTAAAAATTGGTAAAATTTCACGAAGAGTTACATGTTTGTGTGTGTGTGTGTGTGTGTGTGTGTGTGTGTGTGTGTGTGTGTGTGTACATATATACATAAAATGTATGTCTGTTTTCCTGGAGCTCTGGTTCCAGGGAAGTTACCCTAAGATTCAGTGTACAGAGGCAAAAGACATGAAACAAAATTAATCAGCTTTCAGTTAGCCTTTGAAGTGCTTTTAAATCATCATTTCAATATACTCATTCTGAACCTGATTTACATTCATTTGCAGACTTCAAACATCAAGTCCCTGGCTAATTTCAGAGTAAATTCTAGATGTTTGACAGAATGTCCCTGAAATGTACAATAGATCTGTGTGTTTTAATAATGTCCACAAGGAATCGAATCATCTCCAACTCACACAGTTTTCAGTAATACGTTTTAAAGTTAGCTGAATTGCAAAAGCTTTGGCTGGACTTCCTTTGGGTGTGCCGGCAACCGGTGCATCCTTGTTCACTTCTGCATACAAAATACTAATATACTATGAAACATTCGTTGTTCCTTCCTTGTCTATATGATTTTGTACGTTTATGTGAGTATATGTAAAATTCAATGGGTGGAAAAATTTCACATGAAATAGGATGTTAATCCGGGCATTAGCTACTGTATAAGCAGGTATTGTAGGAAAAGCTGTAGCAATTAAGACTCTTTAGACTAGAATGGGAATGTGAAATGTGTAGTCATTATGTTGTTTGATTCAGCTGCCATTAGTCCTAGTTGGTGGAGTCAGTAGTGAAGGAAGATAGAAGTTGGAGACTAACTTCTGAAAGTCATACATTTTTTGGCCCTGGTATAGGAAGAAGGCAGCTGAAAGGAGAACACCATAGAAGTTTATAACCTCATGAATTGTGTGGACAATGTGAAAAGAGACTTCCATTCTCTCTCTCTCTCTTTCCCTCCCTCCCTCCTCTCTTTATAATACCAGAACTAGCAATCATCCAGCCAAATTAGCAGGGGATTCAGAACTGATAACAATCCATAATTTATTCATAGAATTAATTGCTACAAGATCAGAGTTCAGTAGTAAAAAAAAGTTTGCCAACTAAGGTAGGTTTTTGGGTAAGAGGTAATTAACCTATAAAGCTCTAAATGGCTTGGGTCCAACCTATCTAAAGATCGCATCTCCTGCTATGGCCTGCCTGGGCTTTGATAATCAAGGGAGGCCTTTCTCTCGGTCCCACTACCCTCACAGGTGTGCTTGGTGGGGACGCAGGAGAGAACCTTCTCTTTATCGAAATATTTTAAATAAATTAAATAAATAAAACTCAGTTTAGTTTGTTTTTGTATTAACTGCTATAAATGATTTAGAATTTAAATCGGTTCTAAATTAGGTTGGACTAGATACTCATTTATGTTACCTTCTCAGGCTGAAGAAATTGTGTTGAGTTCCTTATATAGGCAGAAAGAAAGACCTGAGAAGTAGCACTAATAGAGGCAAATTTCCCCCCACAGCAGTCTTTACTGGTTTTCCACGCCATCACAGTTGTCTGCTGAAGGCGGGAGAATACAAGAAACAAAGGTTGCAGGCAGACTCATTCTTCTCTCTCTCTCTAAGCAGTTTGCCTCCTAGAGGAGTGAGGAAGAAGAAGAGAAAATAACATGCACTCTAATCCTGGGTCTGGCTTTAACATGCACAGGGAATCTGTATGTGAGGAAATGATTCAGATTTTGTCTGAATCAGTGCTGTCTGGGTTAAAGGCTTTTTTCATATGTGTAGCTCATGTTGGGGAAATGAGATATCCAAGAGGTGTGACTGAACTGCTTGTGGGTTCCCCCTTTGAACACATGTCAGGCCATCATGTGTTGTCACGGTCATCCTTTTCCATGCAATAGCCTCTCTCTATGAAGCTTTGGGAACATTTGATGCTTTTGCCCCAGAAATTCTGTCTTTCTTTTGTTTGATATAATAAATAATAATCTTAGAACTACAGAGCTGGAAGAGACCCTATGGATAATCAAGACCTGCCCCTGTCAAGGAGGCACAGCAGGCATCAAACTCCCAACCTCTGGCTCCACAGCCAGAGACCTAAACCACTGAACTATCCAGCAGTTCAGAATATGTGCAGATATACCTTCAGCACCTGTTCTGGTCATGTCTAAAACTGAGGGAAGGGGGGATGTTTCCTAACTTTTTAAATTTAATTAATGTGGATAAAGTGGGAAGAAAGTGAATTAGAGCACCACCCTTTGTACAGTCATGGCCAAAAATATTGGCACCCTTGCAATTCTGTCAGAAAATGCAACCCTTCTCTCAGAAAATTGTTGCAGTTGCAAATGTTTTGGTACTCACATGTTCATTTCTTTGGTTTGCGTTGGAGCAACACAAAAAACAGAGAAGAAAAGTCTGATCTGATAGAATTCCACACATAAACCCAAAAATGCACTGGCCAAAATTATTGGCACCCTTAACTTAATATTTGGTAGCACCCCCTTTGGAAAAAAGAACTGAAATCAATTGCTTCCTGTAACCATGAATGAGTTTCTTACACCTCTCTACTGAAATTTTGGACCACTCTTCTTTTGCAAACTGCTCCAGGGCCTTCAGATTTGAAGGATGCTTTCTCCCAACTGCTGTTTTGAGATCTCTCCACAGGTGTTCTATAGCAGTGGTCCCCAACCTTGGGCCTCCAGATGTTCTTGGTCTACAACTCCCAGAAGCCTTCACCACCCTCTCTGCTGGCCAGGATTTCTGGGAGTTGGAGTACAAGAACATCTGGAGGCCCAAGGTTGAGGACCACTGTTCTATAGGATTCAGATCTGGACTCATTGCTGGCCAATTCAGAATTCTCCAGCGCTTTGTTTGTAACCATTTCTGAGTGCTTTTTGAAGTGTGTTTCGGGTCATTGTCCTGCTGGTCATTGTCCTGCACCCATGACCTCTGGTGGAGATGCAGCTTTCTGACACTGGCCACTACGTTGCACCCCAAAATTCTTTGGTAATCATCAGATTTCATGATACCGTTCACACAGTCAAGGCATCCAGTGCCAGAAGCAGCAAAGCAACCCCAAAACATCTTTGAACCTCCACCATGTTTGACTGTAGGGACTGTGTTCTCTTCTTTGAATGCCTCATTTCTTTTTCTGTAAACAGTGCCATAATGTCCTTTACCAAAAAGCTCTACTTTTGTCTCATCTGTCCACAGTACATTCTCCCAGAAGGATTGTGGTTTTGTCACATAAGTTTTGGCATACTCCAGTCCTGCTTTTTTATGCCTTTGTGTCAGCAGTGGTGTCCTCCTGGGTCTCCTTCCATAGCGTCCCTTTTCATTCAGATGGCGACGGATAGTGCGAGCTGACACTGTTGTACCCTGTGTCTGCAGATCAGCTTGAATTTGTTTGGAAGTTAATCTGGGTTCTGTATCCACCATTAGAACAACCCTTCGTTGTAATTTTTCAGTAATTTTGCTTTTCCGTCCATGTCCAGGGAGGTTAGCTACAGTGCCATGGGCTGGAAACCTCTTGATGATATTACGCATAGTGGACACAGGAACATTAAGATCTCTGGAGATGGATTTGTAGCCTTGAGATTGTTGATGTTTTTCCACAGTTTTTTCTCTCAAATCCACAGACAACTCTTTACACTTCATTCTTTTCTCCATGCTCAGTGTCACACACAACACAAAGGTTTAGTCAACTTTTCTCTATCTTAACTGGTTGCAAGTGTGATTACTATATTGCCCACACCTTTTTACTTGTGACAGGTGTGTCTAAATACAAATTAAAGGAGCATCACATGCTTGACAAGCAATTATTTCTTACAATTTAGACAGGGTGCCAATAATTTTGGCCACTGCATTTTTGGGTTTCTGTGTGGGATTGTATCAGATTAGACTTTTCTTCTCTGTTTTTTTGTGTTGTTCCAACGCAAACCAAAGAAATGAACATGTGAGTACCAAAACATTTGCAACTGCAACAATTTTCTGAGAGAAGGGTTGCATTTTCTGACATAATTGCAAGGGTGCCAATATTTTTGGCCATGACTGTATGTCTACTCAGAAGTGAGTGTCACTGCATTACACCCAGATAAGTGGGTGCAGTTTTAATTAAAGATAAATAGTTAACAAGGGTGGGAAGGAAGCCATGGTGCAGCAATTTATGTAGCAGACTCAATTTATTTGGTTTAAAAAGGTCTAATAGTGCAATCCAAGCCTGTCTTTTCAAAGGCTGCACTATATCCAATCAGGTTTATTCCCAAGGAGATTGGTGTAGGATTAAAGTTTAAGTATATTCTAGCCAAAGCCCCTCTGGCATACAAAAATCTTCAGAAATATGTTTTACTGAAAAATAAATATATAGAAAAATAAATAAAATATTTGGAGAAAAGACAGAACATAGATGTAACTAATAAAGCTATACATAGTAGCAAGAACAAGAGTAGCATCTCCATCAGTTTTCACTGCTCAGCAACTGCAGTCCAGTGCACACCTTTCCTCAGAATAACCCTCCTTGAATACTAAAGGTGGTGTGTGTGCAAAGTGCAGAACTTTAAATGAATGAGTGCAGATCTGGTAATTTGAGATGGGCATGAACCTCAGTTCGGAGGTTTGTGCCAGTTCATACCTGTGGTGCTACGTGTTCCTTTCCCCTGCCTCCCTGGCTGGATCCCCAACTCACCAACTGGCATGCACTCCTCTCCTCCTCCTCTTTGCTGTTTGACGAGTCTCAGCAGGAGCATAGATTTCTCTGCCCCGCCTCTTTGGCTGATTGCCCACTCAGACAAGCAGGCAGGGCAGGCAGACCTGAGCTCCTGCCAGGGACTGGTTGAACAACTGAAGAGGAGGAGGAGAGAAGCGCGCTCCGACTGGTGAGTAAATCACCAGTCGAGAAGAGAAGAGAACGAACTGGCATGAATCTCTGAACTGAGGTTCATGCCTATCTCTACTGGTAACCTTTATTAGCCTTATAATGAAAGGTTAAAAGATTTTAAACCAACATAATAAGGACAGGATGGCAGTCTTTTTATCAGGAGGGTAGTTCTCTTATGTTCCAGCACTGGAACATCATGCAAAGGCTTTGCATCTGTCCCAGAAATACATTTTTCTGGGACTGTTGCAGGGATACTCTGGGGAATGGCTGCATTATAAAGGGACAGGAAGTAAGATTATAAGGGAGGGGGAGAGGGAAAGCAAGAAAGTGGATTGATGGATGGATTGGGGGGATTTTTTTAAAAAATCCTGTAGCTGTTTTCGGTGTCTTCAAAACTCAAAACAGGGATGAGAGGGAGAAAGGATTTTTCTGCTTTTTCACTGCTAAAGCTTTATTCTAGGTGCCTAATTTTAACAGCAATTGCACCTCAATTTAATTGTCAAAAATTCACCCCCTCCAAATGCAACTAAACTGAATTAGACTTTTGGATTTTCTAAAAGTTAACTAAACTGTTGACTTTTTTCTACTAATTTCCCCATCCCTGTATAAAGTACAACAATGGGCTCTAGATTAAGTGGATTTTAAAGAGGAGTAGGCAAATTCATACAGGATAAGGCCATCAGTGGTGGTCATGCATATGATACTATCTCCAGGATCAGAGGCAGTATGGCTCTCAGTACCAGTTGCTATGGGACCACAGTGGGAAATGGCTGTTTCAGTCACATCTTGTTTGTGAACATCACATAGACCTGTGGGTTGCTGCTATAGGAAATTTCCTAGCCTAGAGGGACCTTCAACCTGATCCAGGAGGACTTGACTTATCTTTGTAATTGCTAAATATGACTATGCAGTTGTGACTGTACATATCTAAGAGTTGCGTGCTTTGTAACATTTTTGAAAACATTATGAATGTCCAACCAGATGATGTGCCTGTTAATTAAAGAAAAGCTTTGGAAAGCAGATTTGCCTTGGATTTAACCACACTGATTTATTTCGAAAAACAAAGACGCATGGCTTAAATTTTTACACTGTGTGCCAAGAGTGCTGGAGAGCAGGCACCCAATTTTCTATTTCCTCCTGCTGTTTTCCAGCTTTCATATTAACACCACAGGCCACAATCCTCTTGCTCCTGGGAACTGGGTGATTTCAGAGAAACAACTCTGTGTTATTGCCTGCTCTGAACCTCTAGCATATCCTACACCCATGAGTAATAGCTAGATGTGACCAAAGGAATGTAGTTTATGGAACCACCGGGGGCACCCAGCAAGATATTCTTAGGGCATTTTAGGCTTTTAGTTATGATTCTTCCTAAAAACAGTGTACAAAAGCAACTTTTGCATGTGAAGAAGATTACTGCAAGTAATACAAAAACATTATTTTTTAAATGTATTCTGGGAACATCGTCTTCTTGGCCAGATTCCATGCCAGTAAGACAGCTGTCAAGCAGAAATTGTTAACTTTCAGTTTCAGTCCACCAGTTCTGCTGCAACATGGGCTCTTGAATGCAAAGAAATGATCAAACACTGGATATGTGATGTTGCTCCCTGTGAAGAAATTAAGAACTTGGGTGTATGAAATATTACATTGAGTTGCTGAACTCTTCTGTGCTTCTGTGAGCCTGGGAAACTGACCTCACAGGCAAGGGTCATGGTGGAAATGAAGAGTTCACACCTTTATCTCATCTCCTGCTATTGAACACTTCACAGGAAAGACTGAGCTGGGGAGCAGACACCTCCATGCTTCTCAGTGGACATGTCATAGCTACCCCAACAGGACACTAGCACCCGAACTGTAACCAGACTTGAAAGAATTCAGCCCACTTCCTTCCTAGAGAGTTAGGTAGATCTGGGCATCAAGTCAGGAAGCTGCATTTTGACTTGATGGAACATGAAAGGAACTTTTATTATTATTATTTTAAATTTTACTTTAAGGAAAAGAAATAAAAAAACAAAGAAAATATCTAATAATAAAAGGAAAACACAAAACAAGAGAAAACAACTTAATACATACATAAGGAAAACAACTTAAACTACACAGTTACTTAATTTAAACTGTGTGGACAATATGTGCTTAATGGCCTATCCATTTGGATAAAAGGGAATTAGGGAAATTAGTCAGCTGGCATTTCTCTGTGGAGAATGATGCCTTGCTTGCCTCCTGCCTGAAAGGACTCAGCCAGACTCATGAGCAGACTCAGAGTCCATTTGCCGTCTTAAGAAGCTGTACCGGAGGAAACACTCTGTGTATGCCCAGAAATATGCTATCTGTCCACTCAGATGTGAGTATAGATAAGGTATATTAACTTTCTTATTTTCTGGTGTGTTTTCTGCCTGAATACTTGAAAGCCTGTTTACACTTTGCTCCTGCCTTTTGAAAGATTGTTTATTGTAACCGTTAGTACCTTTTATCTCTTTTATCCTTTTGAACTGTTCCTCCCCCCCCCCCTTTCAAAATAAACTACAAAAATATTTTCAAGCAAGTTGTCTGGATTTTGATGAAGAGGGCGAAGGTCCTAAAATCAGTCCTAGCCTCATCCAGTGACTGGGATGTTTTGCAGTGTTTGTGTGTGGGAGTGGTGACAGCTACCTCACGAGGCGGGTGCTGTAATTCTCAGTGCTTAGCCTTGGGAATTTCCTTTTTGTGTTGAACTCTCTAGAGCACCTCAAAGCCTGGGAGACTCAATAGGTGCTGAGGGAGTGAGAAGGTTAAACCTCAACAATCCCCACCACATCGGACTTTCCCTAGGCACTTTGTGCCCGGAGGGAGCAAGAGTAGTGTCACTGTAAGGAGGGCGGTTCGACCAAGGAACCATGACACTCTCCAAGTGGACGGAGCTCAAGTCTCACATTGTTTGGTGACTGAGAAGCATAATAAAATCCTTGTCTAGCAGAGTACCTTGATGACTGATAATTCAGCAATTATCGTAATGCTTTCAACTGGGCCCATTTTAATGTACTACCATGTAAGTTACAGGAACGAAGATACTCATGCATCCTTTATCCATAACATTTTTATCCTTGCCAATTAGGTATGCCTGAGATTGGTGATCATTTTTTTAATGTTGCTTTTTAAGCAAGTTATTCAGCATATGTATTTTCCTCACATTTTTTTAAAAAGTTCCCAGATACATTTGATAAGTAGTATGTCTACCTCCTCCTCTCTGATTTTTCAAGAAAAATTACATCCAAAGTTGCAAAAGTTTGTGCAGTGACATGTGCAAGAAGAAAGCGAATGGCACACAATTCTACAAATCAAACTGGGAACATTGCATAGTGGCAGTGAGGTTTTAAATCTATCCCTGCATGTAATATTCTTTTACCTGAGATTAGTATTACAGTACTTGTTTTGTTTCTATTGTATTACTTTTAAATAAATGACTTACAGAAATAATAAACACATTTGAATTTCATGTCAATGAAATTATGACTATTTTTCTATAGGATCTGTAAACTCAATGTTATTTTTATTTAATTTCATTATAGGACAGCATATGGTTTTCTAAAACTAGTGTTTCAAGTCATGATTTAAAGGGCATATTGACTTATATGTACACTCATGTCAGATTCATTAGCTATTGAGCTCTATAAGAGAAGCCACCTTCTTTGCCATGTTAACTTTGTCATAGGAAAGTGATTGAAATATGGCTAAAATCAATCATTCTAACATTCCCCTAAAACTTTCTAAATGTCCTACCTACTCCAATTTCTATTGCAAATATTTAAATCCAGTTAACTCTGTAACATGAAGCGACCATTCACCTGGAAAATGGAACAAGTGGACTTATATAAACCCCACCCTGAAATGGCTTTCTCCAGCCCTTTTTTTTTTTTTGGCAGGCAATGTATATAGAGAGCTTATATGAAATGGGGATATAGGTCAGTGGACAAAGCTTCATTTTAGATTCTTGAGGCAGAGTTGTTCACTTATAACCACAGCTGGTCCATAACCAATAAAAGAAGAATTTGAGAAAGAATACTCACTAGAATTTGATGAGTATCACTCCTGGCTAACCATAACACAACACTACTGTGTGGGCATCATCCATGTATTCTGTAAAGCATGCTTCGATACCAGTGTGTCAGATTTTAATAAGATTTTGTTTCAGCTGTCAAAGTATTGTTATACTGGGTGCGCATGTTTGAGAAGTAAATACAGATAACAATCCAGCCCAGGAGAGTTGCCAGAGGTGCCATTCAGATCACGCCCACGATAGTTCTAATTTATCTGTGTTGTGGGAAATGGTTCTGTCGTTTTGGTTTACTCTTCTGAGCAGGGTAAAGATAGATGAAGATATCAAGCCCAGTGAAAGATGCCTGTGCATATATATGTATTAGAGCCGAGATGATTGGAACGTAGATCACTGAGTGGTTTGCAGTTGATCAGCAGTTTAAGTAGGCAGGATTTCTGTTTGTGGCTCTCAGTTCTTGCAGCAGCAGGAGCGGCAACAATCATAGAATCATAGAAGAATGAAGTTGGAAGAGGCCTATAAGACCATCAAGTCCAACCCCCTGCTCAGTGCGGGAATAAAAATCAAAGGATATCTGCCAGGTGGTTGTCTAAATTTCTCTTGAATGCCTCCTGTGTTGGAACACTCACCACCTCTTGAGGTAATTTATTCCATTGTTGTATTGCTCTAACAGTTAGGAAGTTTTTCCTAATATTCAATCAAAATCTGGCTTCCTGTAACTTGAGCCCATTGTTGCATGTCCTGCACTCTGGGATGATCAAGAACAGATCCTGCCCCTCCTCCATATGACAGCCTTTCAAGTATTTGAAAAGTGCTATCATCTCTCCTCAGTCTTCTTTTCTCAAGGCTAAACATGCCCAGTTCTTTCAGTCTTTCCTCATAGGCCTTGGTTTCCAGCCTCCTAATCATCCTTGTTGCCCTCCTCTGAACTTGTTCCAATTTGTCAGCCCAATTTATCAGCATCCTCTTGAAGTGCGGTGTCCAGAAGTGGACACAGTACTCAAGATGATGCCTAATCAGTGCTGAATAGAGGGGAACTAGTACCTCATGGAATTTGGGGACTATACTTCTGTTAATGCAGCCTGAAATAACATTTGCCTTTTTTCAGCAGCATCACACTGCTCATAAAAAAGGCAAACAATAGGCTTCCCCTGCCCTAACATTATTAGATCCCTTGGTTTCTAGTTAAAGTTGCCATATGCAGAGATAGGGGTCAGGGGATGCTGTAGGCAACTAACTGTGCCTCCTATCAGAGCTATCATTTTGTACCTGGCAGCAATTGTTGGGCTTCAGGGTTCTAATACAAAATATAAGCCTGTGTTTGTTTGTTTTTTTAAATCTTTGCTATTACATGTAGTTTGACCCAATGCTGCAGTGGCAATCAAAGCTTCTAACTAGCAGTTTCGGTGCCTGAGGTTTCACTGCCTTGTTGGTTAAGCTTGAGTCACATTAGATTGGCATCTACTGGGAGAGGAGAGAAGATTGGGGAGGAATGCCTGAGTCTTGTGCGTGCAACAGCCACATTGCTTCCACACTGAGCCCACCTGTCTTGTGTTTCCTCAAGCCTAGGGAAGAACAGCTGGAGGCAGCATATATGCTCAAAATGGGCAAAGTAATGTTCTTTCAGTCATAAATGGCTGGTGAAGAAGTTTGTGCAAATGTTTGCATGGTCTAAATTATGGCAGCATGGCTCAAAGCCCCAGTTGCCTTGCTCTACTTGCAGCTCTGATAGCTGTTATATGGGTACAGTGACTTTTACACATACACCGGTGCTGGTTACCTTGTGCAAGATGTTTTTTCCCTTCTTCAACATTCCACCATAATTTTTGTCATTATGTTTGACTCGCAATACAATCACCTTATTGGTGTACCAGCCACCTTATTACTACACTTACTACTGTGGCTGATTAGATATTTTTGGCCTACAACTTCCATCAGCCCTAACCAGCATAGTCAGCAGTGCTAAGGACTATGGGAGTTGTAGTTCAAAAAATCAACTGGAAGGTTACAATTGCACACTCCTGAGCTGAAGGGGAGCAAATCTGTTATCATACTATATACTATATACTATATCATACTATATACTATATACTATTATGGTTGGAATTAGTTGTATGTACATGCAGAAATAGGGTTTGAAGATACAACTTTGCTGTAGTGTTGGGAGAGTCAGCCGTGTTAGTCTGTGCAAGCATATCAGGCAAAATCCAAAGAAACAAAACAACAAAACAAAACAAAAAGACAAAAACACGCAGCACCTTAAAGACTAACCATTATATTTTAATGTAAGCTTTAATGGACATGTCAACTTCGTTAGACATTAAGAGACAGACTACAACTACAACTTTGGTGTAGTATTTCTTTCAAAGAAGCCAAGTTCAACTTTATTCAAAGGATGCAAATGCTGAGAAAAACATTTAGCTTTGAGAACAACATTTAGAAATATTTATTGATCTAGCCGGCAGAAGAGCCAGGTGTGGTTCAGGGGATTGGATCCTCAGTTCTGCTCAGCTATAAATGTACATTTAGATAGGCATAGGGAAAATTGCTCATTTTCAACATAAACATTGATGCCAGATTGAAGCATCTAACATCTGCCTCATCTATTAAATTCCTGGCTGCAACAGCCATTCTGCAAAGAGATATTAGCAACAGAAGTGGCATGGAGAATGAAAAGTGCTTACCTTTTCCCTTCCTTGCTTTTGCCCTACAGCACCAGCTCTAAGCTTTCATCTCAAGGTATATGTAGGCCATTTGTGAGATAAAATGAAATAAGAACGTTATAAACCAGAGGTTGTCAGTCATGTATCACTGGTGGAACACAGAGATAGTCTCGATCTCACACATGGGCGGTTGTTTTTAAATAACAATTATGAAGAGTTTTTTTTGTTTTGTTTTTTTTAAGCAAAGCGTGCTGCTTATATACCGCCCCATAGTGCTTCAAGCACTCTCTGGGCGGTTTACAAGTTAATTATGCAGGCTGCACATTGCCCCCCCAGTGAGCTGGGTACTCATTTTACTGACCTCAGAAGGATAGAAGGCTGAGTCAACCTTGAGCCGGCTACCTGGGACTGAACCCCGGGTCGTGAGCACAGTTTTGGCTGCAATACAGCAGTTTAACCACTGCGCCACGAGTTCACTCTCCTTCAGTTCATATGTCTTCCTGCAATTGTGATGTGCCATCTTCAACTCAATCAATGGATTATTTATTTTAACCTTTTAGCATCCCAGTAGAAACTCTGGACAGTCACTGTTTCTCCTGATGTTCTTGTCCCGCTGCTCACCAACATACTCTAAAAGATAAACAGAATACAGAATGCCTGTAAATTTCTAAATGTCCTTCTTGTGGAAATGGGCTATCATGATGGGACTTGGATTATTTCATAAAGTGATTGATGGGCGTAAGATACCAAGAGTTAAGAACCACTGATGTGACGTGTCTTAATGCTGAAACAGAGTGGGAGAAGGGCTTGATTCACATATTACTGCAATCCCTATGCAGTGCCCATATCATTTGTGTGAATCACTGGAATGACTGGAGTAAACAAGGCCACTGTGGTTGCTGCTGCAACAGTAGGTTGGCCATCATAGAAGTATTGGCCAGACCTCTGCTCAAGCTTGGGTGAGCCACTCCAAGCCCAGTGGTGAATAGGGTGCTCCTCAAACAGTCATTATTTGGGAGATGGGGTTGCCATTTTATGCATGCATGCAGGTTCCCTATCATCAGTAAGAAAGTAGCCATATTTGTAAAACAGAAACATTTCTCTCCACCCAAACTGTTTTGCATATTTTTTGCATTTTTGTCCTTGTATCAATTATTATGTCAAATCTGTTTATATTGCAGTAAGCCATTGTATAAACACAGTCCAAGCCATCAAACGCTTCATAGTCTAGCTGTCTTTTTCTTTCTTTTCCTAACCTCCTGCTGGTAGCTCTCCATTTGAATTGATAATATATTCCATCTCACATATCAGAATGCTTTTCAAGTTGCCTGGTGTGACGTGCTGGAAAGCAATGGAGCAATACAGAAAGAAAAACCAAAGCAATGGTAGGGCTATATATAGAGGGATTGGATTGACCTGGCCTAGAGTTTTAGCTGATGCATCAGAGAAGCATGATATGTGAGTTTTAAGGATGGGGAGTGGATTTCCACTTGTTTTTCACCATTCAAAAATAGAAACTCTAGCAGTTTTGGAAATTTAGACTGTGAGGATATATTTTATTTCTACATGAACAGTGATTTTAAAGGAAAGCATACACAGTCATTTACAAAATACAGTATTAGAATTGGAGGTCAACAGCATCTCATTCCTTGAGATTTCAGGGACAAAGGGCTAGTCCTTGAACTGTCACAGGAGAAAATCTTTGTGATGTCATAGAGGCAGGGCAGGCATGGGTTGAGGAAAGCTTGCACAACAGACATGCAATCACCATTATTCTGACTGCTGGCACCAGATGATAGTGACTGAGTGACCAGATATAGACTTGGGGGGGGGGGCATATTCTAAAGTTCCTTAGCCTCTCTAGACTTCCTGTTTCAGTGAGTTCCAGTCTGGAGTTAGACCTGGTATTTGTCAGAGTACTCACCTACTCAACTGTCCTACCACAGTTGATGGAGTTGGTCTCAGTCTTCATGCTTAGGATGTTTCAGATGGTAGTTCTTACTGCCTTCAGTTTCTGCGCCAAGGCTGTGATTTCTGTGGCAGCTCAGGATTCTCAGCATGGGCTGCCACAACATGCCATTGGCCCCATGCATTGGGAAAGGCATGGTTTTGATTTGCACTTCACTGGACAGAGAATGGTGCTCTGGAAATGATCCAGTACCTTCCAGCAGCACAGACATGCACTTGAGTGCACACAGTAAATCTGAAAGACACATTTCTTCTAGGCATTTTGACTACATTGTTTCTCCTAGCAATCAGTGTCTAGAGAACTTGTTGATGAACAGCCCTGACAGTTGTTTTGTGTTTGGGTGAGAAGTGGTTAACTGGTGAAACAAGGAGTCAGGTTCCCCTGCTTGGAGTCTCTTTGTGAATGGTAGTGATCAGAAGTGCGAAATCAAGACCATATTGACAGCTGACATGGATGCTGTCAGTATTCAGGCTGCCCTTTGCTATGTAAAGTTTGGTATCTTTTTTCCCTGCTGGCAATGTGGGCACAATATTGTGCAGCATATTTCCTAGCATTTCCTAGCATTTTGAATTGTGGATACCTAAGCATGATAATAGAAAGGGAAAAACCAGAGATCTGTTCAAGAAAATTGGAGATATTAAAGGAACATTTTGTGCAAAGATGGACATGATAAAGGACAAAAATGGTAGGTACCTCACAGAAGCAGAAGACATCAAGAAGAGGTGGCAAGAATACACAGAGGAATTATACCAGAAAGATCTGGATGTCCTGGACAATCCAGATAGTGTGGTTGCTGACCTTGAGCCGGACATCCTGGAGAGTGAAGTCAAGTGGGCCTTAGAAAGCATGGCTAACAACAAGGCCAGTGGAGGTGATGGCATTCCAGTGGAACTATTTAAAATCTTAAAAGATGACGCTGTTACGGTGCTACACTCAATATGCCAGCAAGTTTGGAAAACTCAGTAGTGTCCTGAGGATTGGAAAAGATCAGTCTACATCCCAATCCCAAAGAAGGGCAGTGCCAAAGAATGCTCCAACTACCGTACAATTGCACTCATTTCACACGCTAGCAAGGTTATGCTCAAAATCCTACAAGGTAGGCTTCAGCAGTATGTGGACCGAGAACTCCCAGAAGTACAAGCTGGATTTCGAAGGGGCAGAGGAACGAGAGACCAAATTGCTAACATGCGCTGGATTATGGAGAAAGTCAGAGAGTTCCAGAAAAACATCTACTTCTGCTTCATTGACTACGCAAAAGCCTTTGACTGTGTGGACCACAACAAACTATGGCAAGTTCTTAAAGAAATGGGAGTGGCTGACCACCTTATCTATCTCCTGAGAAATCTATATGTGGGACAGGAAGCAACAGTTAGAACTGGATATGGAACAACTGATTGGTTCAAAATTGGGAAAGGAGTACGACAAGGCTGTATATTGTCTCCCTGCTTATTTAACTTATATGCAGAATACATCACGCGAAAGGCAGAACTGGATGAATCCCAAACCGGAATTAAGATTGCCGGAAGAAATCTCAACAACCTCAGATATGCAGATGATACCACTCTGATGGCAGAAAGTGAGGAGGAATTAAAGAACCTCTTAATGAGGTTGAAAGAGGAGAGCGCAAAAATGGTCTGAAGCTCAACATCAAAAAAACGAAGATCATGGCCACTGGTCCCATCACCTCCTGGCAAATAAAAGGGGAAGATATGGAGGCAGTGAGAGATTTTACTTTCTTGGGCTCTATGATCACTGCAGATGGTGACAGCAGCCACGAAATTAAAAGACGCCTGCTTCTGGGGAGGAAAGCGATGAGAAACCTAGACAGCATCTTAAAAAGCAGAGACATCACCTTGCCGACAAAGGTCCGCATAGTCAAAGCTATGGTTTTTTCCAGTAGCGATGTATGGAAGTGAGAGCTTGACCATAAAGAAGGCTGACCGCCGAAGAATTGATGCTTTTGAATTGTGGTGCTGGAGGAGACTCTTGAGAGTCCCCTGGACTGCAAAGAGAACAAACCTATCCATTTTGAAGGAAATCAACCCTGAGTGCTCACTGGAAGGACAGATCCTGAAGCTGAGGCTCCAATACTTTGGCCATCTCATGAGAAGAGAAGACTCCCTGGAAAAGACCCTGATGTTGGGAAAGTGTGAGGGCAAGAGGAGAAGGGGACGACAGAGGACGAGATGGTTGGACAGTGTCATCGAAGCTACCAACATGAATTTGACCAAACTCTGGGAGGCAGTGGAAGACAGGAGGGCCTGGTGTGCTCTGGTCCATGGGGTCACAAAGAGTCGGACACGACTTAACGACTAAACAACAACAACAACAAAGCATGATATCCACATTCATAAACCTGGAAGTTTTTTGAAAAACTGAATATTCAGAATCATTTACCATTGTCATCTTCTGCACAGTACTAAGAAGAAGTAGCTTGTGTGTCACTCTTGTTGTCTGTGAAAGATCTTTCTCCAGTGTCATCTTCCACTACTGCTGCTGCAGTAACTGTCCTTCAACAATTTCTCTACCCATCACGATGGGATCTATCAGTTTTCTTCTTCTGATCCTCCTTTCTTCTGATCCTCCATTTTGGTCTTGGCTGACCTTGCTAGGAGTTTAGACTTATAACGGAATCCAGCCTCCTGACAGTATCAGTCTCGTCTTCCATGACACACTGAAACACTCTCTCCATATTAAGGTGTGAGCTCCTTAGCTTGGAGGTAAATATGCCATTGGAATCCAGCTTCTACTCTCCTCTGGTGGACAATAGCTGGCCTGTTGGCTTTGTGACATAATACACTTGTTTTTTTCAACAAGTAAACAAGTGTAGTTTCAACTGACTCACGTAGATCCCTTGGTGTCTCCCAAATTTAAAGAACCTTTCATACTGGCTTGAAAATTCTGGAATTTTTTTTCTGTAATCAAGCCTGACAGGCACTGCTATAAACCAGGACAGATTGCATAGAATGAAAATTTAATAGTAATGGATTGTCCAGCATCTGTAAGATGCTGGGGCCAGAGGAGGACTCAGACTGTCTATCTGAAATATATTTTGTTTTGGGTCAGACTGAGAAACGTTAAAAAAGTAGAGGTGGCAGGATGCTGAGGTTCATCTAGTACACCCTTCTGCCAGTGAGGAATTCACAGCTAACCTCTGTTTTAAAACCTCCAACACAAGAGATTCTCATCACCATTTGAGGTACTCTGTTGCACTGTTGAAGTTCCTCTTAATGTTTAATCTGAATCTCCTTTTTTTGTGTGTGATTTAAATTCACTGGTTTGGATCCTACTCTCTGGAGCCACAGAAAACAAGCTTGCTCCGTCTTCCCTTGCTCCAGCATAGCTTTTATGTTCCTGCCTCTGAAGAGCCATGTCCATTGGTCAGAGAAGGAGGAGGTTATGTGAGGGACAATTATGTTTGAGAACAAATTATAATTTAGCATCACAGTGTTAAAGTGTCAAGCAGTTCCTATTGAAGTTATGGCAATTACTCAGCTAAAAAAGGGGGCATATATAAGCAATGCTGTGCAGCTGCAAATGAGGTCATAATCTGCCCTGTCATAACCTTTATTGCTCATAATTATTCTTTGGAAGAGAATGCTAATGACTTCCCATACTGAGGGTTAATATTTAGAATTCAGAAGGTGTTGTATCATGTATGTGTTTTTGACTTGCAAAGGAAGAACATTTTATTTTAAACATCTGCAGCTGATCAACAGCAACAAAGCCCACTGTGCCAGGCTTTTAAAACACTTTTCAGAGCAAATGAGTTCTCCTGCATTAGCCTGTCTGACTCAATAAAATACTACTGACCTGCCTCTCGAGGGGATTGTGAAAAGCTTAACTAATTAGTTAATGTTTGTGCGATGCTCAATGAGGTAGAACACAGAGAATTACTAAGCACAATTTTATTACACCCCTCCCTTCTGCCTATCCTAAAGATAGGTTTTGTTTTGCTTCTCAACACGAGCTGTTGAGTGGATCTCAAGTCAGCTGGTGGCGAGGGCTGTGCATTTCACATCAGACAAATGCCAAACACTCCCACCTGGTATTCCTTGTTCAGCTTTAATTTTGTGTCAGTGTTTGTAAAGACACCTGATGGTACCTACCACTGTGCTTAAAAGTGTGTTCCAGGTTAGAGCTGGGAATGGCTGCCCTGGTAAATATATTCATCCAATTTATTCCACCACCACCCCTTAACTTGCAGCAGGATCCCCATGTGTTAGGCAAGAGTACTTCAAGTTGTGCCACATGTGATTAAAACAAGTGGGACCTATGTACCAATTATTTTCTTGTGGGAACAGATGCTCCACGTGGCTTAGTTCAGAATTTCATCTGCACCATTGGACAAGAAGGCAGTGGCTTTTGACTATTCAGATACCTTAAAGATGCCTTCTGTGAAGTTCTGTATATGGAAACTATACCTATGTAGCCTACAGCCCAGAACTTTGGGTTTGGAGGCAACTGAATGTGCAGTAGAGATTTCACATGCTTCCTGTTATGAGGCTGAGTTAGATGAGGGAGTCCAGTCAAAATTTCCCTCAGATTAGTGCACTGAAGCACTCCTCCATATGCTGGAGGCAAAGGGTGAGTGAAAACAGGCCATCAAGGTACCATATCTGGTAGCAACTTCACCTGGGTTAAAACCTGCAACTTCTATTGAGATACATAAAAATAATATGGATGGGTGGTAGACTGGATGGGGGCAAGATTATCTCACAGATGTTCCTAGTCTTCGTCCCTAGTCACTTGTACCTTATAAATCTGAAAGTGTGACAATATTCTATGTTAGGAGTGAATCCTTTGAGTATTTCCATTGTTAGGTGAATGTCTCTGTTGAGAATATACTCTGCATTCAGGCAGTGCATCTTAAAAGTGTACTTGGTTTCTACAAGCATCTGAAACAAAATAAAAAGGCAAAATTGGCACATACTAGTTAGTGAAAAACAACTTTTTAAACATCATTAAACTAAACAAACAGAATATTTTAGTGTAAGGATTGTTTCAAGATAAATTAGTTAAGGACAGTTAAGTAGTTCATTTTGCATCATTCCAAATGGCGATAATGATTTAATTCTTAGGTTCTTGTACATGTTCCAGTGCTGCTGCACTCATGGGTCAGAGTGCCAGCAGCAGCTTGGGTGGCCGGACAAAATGCTTTATCCACAGATTTTACTGTGTATCTCTGTGCTTTTTAAATAAAAGGGTTAGAGACTCACCATTTTGTTTTGTTTTTTGAAATGACAGCAAACACTCAGAGAAGAGGCCTAGAACAATTTCTGAAAAAGCTTCACTGAAGTGATGTGCTACCTGAGGCAAAGATGGTGCTTCCTCATTCCACAGACAGGAGAACTGAAGTAGCAGTTGAATCTTATTCCATCATAGAACAGCATTATTCACAATGCTTTGAGGCAGAAGGCTATCTTAGGGAGGCAATAACATAGAAAACATATGTTTTCCATTATCTTGGTACATCTCTCACCCTCTCCCTAATTCCATGGTAATACCACCAGTGCTCCACGAGCTCACAGTTAATGCTAAAAATGTTTGAATATTTCATTTCAGTCAACACCAGCAGTTCCGTACCTCTGCTGCACTGCCTTTTTATATGCCCTATCAAGAGTTCTTTCAGAACCTGCCCATCAGATAAATGGATGTTCTGGGCAAATAAATGGAATCAAGTTCTTCTATTATAAGGGAATTGTGCCTTGTTCACCAATGTGTTATATGATTTGTCATCCACTACCTCTGTCTGAGATGGGCTCAGTAGCTTGTTCATCGTGCTTTTGGAGCAGTACTTCTGTCAAATTCTGTAGTAATAAAGATAATAATAAAAAATAAATGACACTTTATATCATCTTTCAACCTGCAAGATCACAAAGTGCTTTGTGTACTATAAAATGGATATACAAACAATACAGAGGATATTTTATCTGCCTATTGGGCATAAGTGCCTCACAGGTAGAACACAGCAAAATAGAATGCTGGAATTCTGCAACCTGGAGGAACAGAAGCCACAGTAAAAGATGACTGCAGAAGACTGTGGACATTCAGGGGGGTTATAGTAGCACCTTGTTTACTTCTCTGTATTTATCTCAGTCATTGTTCTTTGCTCAATAAGAACTATCTTTTATTGGAGAATATTTGCCCATATAGAAGTATTATGCTACAACCCCCATCATCCTTTATCACTGGCCATGCTGAACTGGGGCTTCTGGGCATTGCTCCAAATCACAAGGCTCCCAACTTATTTTACTTGGTCACACCAATGACCAGTCTTCAGTCCATTAACAGCGAGATGCTTTTCATGGGAAAATGTTAAAAAATAAAGTAGGATCAAGCCAACATAACTAGAAAAGATCCATAATACAGATCTGTCATTGGAGATTAAGAGCAAGATAATCCATACTATGGTATTGCCAAGTACTACATATGTATGAATGTTAAAGCACTATAGAGAATTTATTTATATATTTATTTATTTGATTTTTATACCGCCCATCTGGCTACCAAGGCCACACTGGGCGGTGTTCAAATAAGATAAGACAATGACATGACAATAAGGGTACTCAACAACAACCAAACAAAATATAAAAAGCCCTTAACAAATTACACTAAAAAAACAGATAATAAGACTTAGGAAAATAAAATAAAAGAAGAAAACTACTGGGAGAGTAAAAACAATTCATTTATATTTTGATGTTGGAGGAGAGTTTGATGGATACCATGGGCCACCAAAGAGACAACTAAGCAGGTTCTAATTAAAATCAAACCCAATCTCTCTCTGGAAGCGAAATGTCTAAAGTAAAGGTATCATACTTTGCAATGTGCCCAAAGTATGATACCCTCACTTTAGACATTTCGCTTCTAGAGAAAGTTTGGGTTCACTGAAAGCGACAAGAGTGCTGGGGAAGTAGAAGGCAGCAGGAAAAGAGGAAGTCCAAGAATGGGAGATTGATTGATTCAATAAAGGAAGCTGCAACCTTGAGTTTGCAGACCTTGAGCAGGGATGTTAATGGCAGGACCTTTTGGAGGTTCCCCCCATTCATAGGATTAACATAAACAAACACATGCATGCGCGCATGCACACACACACACTTGACAGCATATAACAACAACAAAGCCATCTACAACCTCTGACGCTCAGATATATTGCCCATTGAATCATTCAGAATTCGGTGAGTCTACCACTGTGTAAGTTCCATGAATTTAATAAGCCCACTTTAGTTACTATTTGATTTCAGCCATGGTCTCACATCATGCATGAAAGCAAAGGGACATTTGCTTTGCATTTTAATTTCTTTCAGTGGTTTCAGTGAGTCTTAGAGCCAAACTAGGCATAATAAGGCAGCCACATGTATTTGCCCCATTCCTGTGTGAAGAGCTCTGTTCTTGTCAATGGCATAGGGCAGTGGAGGCAAACCTTTTTGGGCTCGCGTGCCCAAAATGAGGGGGGGGGGAAGAAACCAGTGGCTGCCGTGCCGTCCGGAAGTCCGGAACCGGAAGTGGCGGTTTCAGGGGGAATCATAGGGACGGACCCAGAGGACCAGGAAGTGGCTGCGGAAGAGGGAATCCCGGCTGCCGGCTCATAAGGTTTCCCTTCACAAGGGAGGGTGGGTGAGCCAACACTGGTGTGCCAAAAGAAAGGGCTTCGTGTGCCACCTGGGACACGCATGCCATAGGTTCGCCTACACTGGCATAGGGGGTGGAGTGATATCTAAACCCCTTGTCCACTTAATTTCCTCTGCTCTACTTCTTTAAATCAGGTACAGGTGACACATATTTTTATCGCCCCAGGAGTCCCGTCTGTTGTTGAATTTGGTGATACTCCCACCAAATGTTGATGGTGTGGCAGAGTTAAGTGCTAAAACAAGGTGCTGGAGGTGTAAGGTGCCTTGTTTTTTCAGTAGAACCATGTTCCTTGAAATGTCCAGAAGACAAGGTTCCACTCTAAAACTGTACACTCGGTCATTAGATGCCTGATGATCCAATTTTGGTTTTCAGTGAACTAGAAGTATGTTTTCTCCAATTAAGTTGGCTCATATTCCAGTGGTATATGTTCTGGCTGGCACATGTTCCACTGATTTTTGGCAATGTGGGGCCATAACAGAGAGGAAGAAATAGAAACCCCACAGTTTAAAGTGGAAATAGATGGCCTAATTTAAAGGTAAGCTTCCCCATTTTTTCCTACCACCACCATGGCAGATTTGACTGTGGTGAGGATAGATAAGGCAGAAAAATGATGAGAGGGATAACATGGTATGTGCACCTGTTTTTGAATGGCGCTTGTTCTAGAATTTTAGAGTCTTCCATTTAGAACGTTCTGGTTGAAAAGAAGTAACAGAAAAAAGACTGCTACTGTGCTATGGGCTTCAGGTCTCACGAAGCACTATTTTCGGTCCAAATGATGTTTCCTTCTTCTAAAGGAAAGAGAAATCCTTTTTCTTTCTTCAGATGCAGAAAAAGATTTTGTTCCCAGGAGAGAATCCAATAGGAGATGAGACGTTTTAATCCTAAGCAGACCCTGCCAGCGTGAGACGTTTATCTTCTCTTTCATGTGACTACAGGCTGTTTGAATCCTGTTCATCTGCAGCAACACGTGCTGTCCCTTTGAGGGAAGAGAGATAGATGTAGGAGAGGGAGGAAAGCTCCTAAGCTGTGCAACAGGCAGATGCCAACCAGCAAGGCAAAAGCATCGCTGGTGAGGTAGCCTCCAGCACATGTTGTGCGGTTGAGATCGATAAGGCAATTGCACTTTGCTAGTTCAATGGCAGCCAGAATCTTGAAGAAGCACCTAACTTTAGAGACCAGGGAAGAAGTTTTATAAAAAAAAAAAGTACCTGCCAGCCAAAGTGTTAGCAACCGGGAAAGAAAAGGGAGGAAACAATTCTGCTTCATAATAATCCAGTGATTGGATATGGATCACAGAGAGAAAGAATGCAACAAATGTACAGTATTTGGCTTTAGATTGTGGCCCCTTCTGCAGAAGTGTTGGAATAAAATCTGGGACACACTGGACTGCTTTGCATTGCATTTTTTATCAGGTGGTCTTCCCCCCCCCCCAGTAGTTTTAATTTGTTTTAACTAATGATGTTTTTAACCCTGTTTAGGTTTGATCACATTTTAATATTAATATCTTAATTTACTGTGCTTTTAAACATGTAATTTTAGCTGTTGTACTCCACCTTGAGTCTCGTCCCTGGGAGAAAGGCAGGATATAAATAAAGTTCAGTTTGCAGGTTAATCTAATGGCCAATGTTATATGTGGAATGTTATATGTGGAGAGGTAAGGATGTCCATTTTCTATTCTGATTGTTCTTTACATTTTATAAGTTCAATTGCATTTTTCTTCTATAATGTGGGCTGTAAAGAACTTTCTACAGAGTTCTTGCAACCCTCCACGTAGCAGGGTTGTGCAAAGTGTGGTTCTCCAGATGGTGTTGGACTGCAACACTTGTCATTCCTCGGGCAGTGTTCTTAGAATGGCTATCCTGACTAGGGCCGATGGGAGCTGTAAGTCTATAACATCTGAAAGGCTGTGCTCTGCCCACTCCAGATGTGTACGTTCCTAGGCCAGAATCCCACTCAGTGGAACTGTTCATGCAGTATACATCCAGCATGATTTTTCAGTGTGCCATGTTGCACAGATTCATTTTCCCATGCTACTCTATAGTTTTGATGAGAAATAGGCATGAACAAAACCATCAACCAGAAAAACCAACAAATTTGACTGGTTTGCCGTTTGATTCTCTACCCAATTTGGGAATCCTATTTTACCACAACAAAGTGAAGCACTGAGCTTTTTTCCCCTCAGCACTTCTTTTGCTTTGGCAAAATGGATGCCCACCTGCTCCCTTCCCACTGCCCTCATCTCCTCCCTGCCTCGTCCTGCCACTGCCATTGCTTGCTTCAATGCCCGGGTGCCATGTGCAGAGGCAGTGCCTGGACTCCTTGAAGGGAAAGTGGCTGCTGCCTCTGTGCATGTGCATGCCTCCCAACTGATCAGGGTGACCAGCTGGGGGTCAGGCACATACACAGAGGCACTGACTGGTCTCCTGGCAGAGAAGTCACACCACCGCAAGGAGCCCGGGTGCTGCCTCTGTGCATGGCATCTGGGGAGGTGGGGGTGCAACGGCAGCAGCGGTGCGACAATGGCAATGGAACATGACTGGAGCGGCTAGCCCTCCGCAGCATGAACCAAAAACCAAACCATGAACCGGCTCAGTTTTCCAGTCTGTCTGTGGTGGTTTGTGGTTTGTGGCTAACCATGAACCACGAAGCATCATGGGCCACCGTTTTTCAGGTTCATGTCCATCTCTAGTTCTGACCTGTCCATGTTCTGCTGGGATCCTATGCACATGGACTAATACCATTACAGAATACCTGTCTGTGAGAACATCATTTTCAGGGACCTACAGTTTATTATGTGACTATATACAGAATGAAAAAAAAGGAAGCAAATAGAAACGAATATACTTTTAACTTTACCATGCTCTGGAGTATGGTAAACACAGTGAGACTTTAATAACACTATGATATTTTATAGCCTTTGTGACATAGGAGTGTCAGCATTTCATTATTTAATGTGCAGTCCGTTAGAAGAAATTCAGATAGTAAAAATCACTTTGTTTATAAATGTCTATAGTACTCTTCTGTAAATTACTCAGGCAGTTGAAAAACAGCAACACAACAGAAAAAAACACAATAGAGTAATAATAATCAATTTAAAAAATGGTATTGACCTTTGTGCAATAGGGCATTTCAGTCCTTCAAAGTCATGTTTTGATTACAGAATTGACACAAAAGTAAACCGCCAAGATAGGGATTCTGCAACGTTGTCACCTCAAGAGTTGTAAATGATTTCTCCAAATTTCAGCCACTCAACCTGTAAGGAGTTTTGTGCTTGTTTTTGTCTGTAAAAACAAAATAAGTCACAACTCTGTTGACATTGAAGCTGAGGCTCCAATACTTTGGCCATCTCATGAGAAGAGAAGACTCCCTGGAAAAGCCCCTGATGTTGGGAAAGTGTGAGGGCAAGAGGAGAAGGGGATGACAGAGGATGAGATGGTTGGACAGTGTCATCGAAGCTACCAACATGAATTTGAGCAAACTCTGGGAGGCAGTGGAAGACAGGAGGGCCTGGCGTGCTCTGGTCCATGGGGTCACAAAGAGTCGGACACGACTTAATGACTAAACAACAACAACAACTGTTGACATTTGCTATTGGGGTACTCTTTTGTCCCAGCCAAATATAACACATCCAAGGAACCAGTGACGAAGACATAGACGGAATTAGGCAGGAGATCAGGTTACAGAAAAGCCAGGCCATGATCCTAAGGAACAGAGGCCGGAGCAGACAGGGGACAAATTCAAAGACAGAAATATGGCAGTAGAGAAACCCTGGAAGTATAGCTGTGTACAAAGGGCCATTTGAATTTCTCTACTCTGTTTCTAGGAAGAAAAATTGTGACAGGGCACGGGATGGACAATTTCACTTAATTGCTACAGGAAAAGGTGGAATTCTTCAATTATTTGTCAGAGATGGAGCTCACCATGAGTAGATATTACAGTTTTGTTCTTTTCTCCTCCAAAGGATTTTTGAAAAATGTTTTATGTATTATTTGTTTTGCTTTGCAAGTGGCAACAAGATCAACAGTATTCACAGCCCGGCCTCTGGTTTGCTTCCTCCGCAATGTCCTTCATCTAGCATAATTTCAGGGCATTGAGATGGTGGTGGAGGGCTTTCTGTTTCTGGGGGAATAAGGGAAAAAATCCAGATTGTTTCAAGTGAGTCATTTGGCTTAGCACTTTTGATTCTTCAAGGTTCAACATCTTCCCCAGGCCTTCCAAAATGTTCTATTCGATATGCATCTTTTCTTATAATACAGCCATTTCTCTTCAAGGCTTGTAGTCAGTATGAGGGAAAACAATGTTGTGTCTGTGTCCATAAAAAACATGGAACTAGTGCTGTGTCATAGTTTGCCCTCTAATTCCCCAAACATTTTATTTCCTCAGAAAGAGGCTCCTGTTTTTCTACTTCTTTCTCAGGGCTCTTTAGACTTTCTTTGTGGTTATGTCTTTGAGCTTACCATAATATTGTATGGCACTGCAGACGGTTTTTCAAAAAAATAATTACACATCTGCACCACTCTGCAGCTTCTCCAGCTGCTTGCATTTCCTAGTCTGAAAAATCCTTGCGGAAGGAGTTACCTTGTGACGTCTCCCCTCAGCTTTAACTAGAGTGTGGGAAGTGGTGGTGGGGTGGCTGCCGGCTGCCCCAGAGATGATTGTACAGAGAAAGTTGGGATATGTACACCCACACCTCAGTTCCCAAATGGGGAAAGTAAGCAGAAGAGTCCTGAATCTCACCTGTGAAATTATTTTCGGAGATAATTTCTTTTCTATCAGCTTGATTGAGAACGGTCAAGGATTGAATGTTGTGTGCAGCACTAGCTGAAAATCAGTGTAAGATCAAGTCAAGCAATGGTCACAATCCAGATGCTAGCCAGGAACAGGGAGCAGAAGTATCAGTCATGACCTTCAAAACAAGTTGAGACAGGGTGGTGCTCCCTCTTTGCGTCATTTGCCCCCAGTCTTCTCCACAACTTGAACTACATATCCCAGTGTCTCTCACCATAGGTTGTGCTGACTAAGCCTAATGAGAATTTCAGTCCAACAATTCAGCCTAGATGGGTGGGGAGCTCCTAGAGGTCTAGAAGCCCCACAGGTCCCTACTGAACTTCAGAGGTCTGGGCTTCCGTACCCCGCCCCCCAAAAATATTTTTCATTTTTACTCCCCTGAGCTCTCTTAAAATGTCATTTTGGGGGAGGGCTGCGGATAAGGAGGATGGGCTACTGGGATGCCATACTTGGGCCCCTGGGAGCCATATATAGTCAGTAGGTCACACATTACCCATCCTGGCCTAGACGGTGCTTTTAATCCATAAGAATTAATGTATTGGGTATGGGAGCCTCTCCTCACACACTCTGTGATAAGAGTTCTACTTGTATAATTCTGCCTATGCAAATTTAAGCAAATGTATATCCCCTTTTGTACATTTTTTTCTGAGATATGTAAGTGGGCATCCTATTGGTTCAAAGAGACAGTCCAGTAATTTGTTTTGTTTTGTTTCTTTGGTTTGTCAAATTATTTTGTGGACACAACTGAATAAAGCAAAGTTTTTTTGTGTGAATTATTCCCTTATTGTAGCCCTTGAACATAAAATAGGCTGTGTGTCAATAAGAGGAACAAGGTATTAATCATAATTGAAAACCTCATAATCTGACTCGCAATAGGTATTTCACCAACATCTCTTTTCTTCTGAAGGAAGGAAATCCTGGTTTCATGTTTCTAGTTAAGGAAGCAGTGAAGGGGAGAATGACTAGGTCATTTGTTGAAATAATATTTTTTCACCAGTAACTAAGACCCAGCCTTGGGAACTGTAGAGGCTGTTATGCTGTGCTGGTCTGCTGTGGGTATGAAACATGAATCCTCCACCCTTGAGAAGCACCATGTTCATTCTTTGTGCAGATCCTTGTGCTGTTCTCAGAAATTCAACTTAGAAGGTCATTTAAGGGATGAATCCATATACTGTTATTCTAAGGGGAAAATCAATCTTTCTGTTGTCACAAATGAAATATTAATGCTAAATAATTAATGGCATGCTCCAACAGCAGTGGACATGTCTTCCTTCTGCCCCACTTTAACTTCTCAACCACCCTGTGAGGTAGGTCAAGTGAAGACTGTGTGACTGGCCCAAAATCACGCAGAATTTCTGACACTCTAACCACTATACTACACTAGCTGTTACCACATTTGTAATTTCATTATCAAGAAAATAATTTGTAACAGGTAACTATTTTACTTGTAACATGATGCTTCCAAGCTCTGGGTTAATGTGCACAAATATTGGTGCTGACATTATGGACTAGTTATTCAGTTGCTACTTTGAAAAACAGACTGTCATGTGTAAACACTGAGTGGGGTCTTGGAAAATGATCTGCTAATTTGCAGTTTAAAGGTTGAGATATGCTAACAGGTATACTTGCATTTCATTTTTTGAAATTACACTGAGATTTGACCTTTAAGTCTTTTCCATCTGCAAGCAGCATTGCCTTGGTACATTAGTGTAAATTGTTATCTTTTCGGAAAAGGCTCATATTAGCAATTTTTTTGTGACCTAACGAGAAGAAAATGAAGGTTTAATTATCCAGTAAGAACTATCAAGTATTAGAAGTGCAATTTGAATTCAAAGTATTTGTCAGAAATATTGGAGGATGGGGGGGGGGGGGAGCATAATATCAAAGAGAATAATTTTGAAAAATCTATTAGTGAGGTGATACTCTGACAGAATATCACTCTTTGATATGCTAAGTGTCTCAAACTCCTGTTAACTTGAGATGAGATAGTGCTAACAATTTGGCCTTATGGCCTCTCAACCTCAGAGAGGTAGACCACCAAAAGAGGCGGTGTGGGAACACTTGTCAGAGAATGCACATACTCCTCCATGTTACTTTATAGGCTATGTTTTGTGATTTTGCTGGGCCTGCATTATGAGCACTCTTCTACTCACCCACATTTCTCAGTTCCATTTTTATTGTCTCAAACCTGGTTTCTTTTTCTCCTGCTTACCTACATGTTTTAAATTCCAAAAGTTCTTATCCTGAAATGATGTAGATGAAGCTTATGTGTTGAACCCCCTTTCTCTCACACACATTTCGTAATGGCTGAAATCCTGTTGCTTAGCGTAGCAAGTCTCGAGAGCCAGAAGTCATTGAATCAGTGGAACTTAGGGAGAAGCTAACTCACCAAATCATTGATTCAATGCACCTACTCTAGTTGTGACTTGCTATGCTAAGTAACAGGATTTCAGCCAAAGCATATGTTTTGATACAAGTCTGACATCTCCAAGTGATGATCAGACAGAGGAAATGTTGCAGTAGATAGAAAGATATTTTTTTGTGAGGATGAGCTTCCAAAATCAGATGAGACTGGCTGTGGTTAAGATGACATGATGAATAGAGGTGACCAGTTTGTGTAACAAACACAGGATCCTCAACAAGGATGCAGTGTGGAGTTCACTTTACCATTTCTTGATTATTATATTCCATATCTTCTCCTCTCACATTTCCCCCAAATACCAGTCACTATTTTGTAGCCAGTCAATCTTAATATTTGACAAATATGGTTAAAGGTATTAGCATCCAAACTTAGACTTTTAGGAGGTAAGCATCCAAGCCCTTTCGTCTGGATGGGTGAATCAGTCACTTTCTTTTTCTCATGGATTCATTTTGTTTCCATCTTGGTTTCTTTCTGTCCTATTTATCTACAGTTTTCAAACTTCAACAGGTTCCTATTTTAAACAATGTAGATGAAACACTTGTGTGTGTGTAATGAAGCAAAATATTCTTTATAGGGTATTTTAAAAATATGTTATTTTGTTTTTTTAAGAGGCAAATAGAGTAACCTAAGTTCTTCAAAAACCTTCTAAGCACTATATAAATCAAAATTCTATTTTGGAAGCTTTTAAAATAATTTCGCATCCATTCAAGTAAAATTCAATTTTCTTCCAAAGTAAAAACAAATGAAACACTTTTATTATGAAGGCAACAATGCCATCTTATTCTCCCCCTTTTAAATGAATGAAAAAATGAACGATGAAATGAATGAGGAAGGAATCAGACATTGCTACGAGGGTTCATATAGCTGCCATGCCACCTGTCCTGACACTGAAAAAGGAGAATTACACAGGGAAGAATTTCACAATGAAGGCAGCGATCAGTGAAGAAATGCAACTCTTCCTCTTTCCTTGCCAACCTAGGTATATGCAGTTCAATTAAAATATTGCATATGTTTGAGACAAGAAGGCGTGCTGTGAATAATCATTTCACACAAAAAATGTCCAATAGACATCTCTGACAATGGTGCAACTCCACATTCCTTTTTAACCCTATGTGGTGAATCCCCACTGGATAAATTTTCTCTAGCAGGGTGAAAGTAAAACCCTGAGACCAAGGGATGAGGAGGAATCTATGAGCTTTTCAGACTTTTACCCTTCCTGGGTTCAGGAAGCCACGCCGGCTGCAGAAGTGAGTCTTATTTATGAATGAGATGAGGATTCTGGACCCACACTATCAATGGGAACAAAGAAGGGTGAAGGCAAAGGCATGGCTTGAGACTAGCTGAAGAAAAGTCTTGATCCAAGGAAAGCCTCCTCAACAATAGCAGCTTCCAAGGAATTAATGGGACTCCTTGAGAGTAGAATTTTTTTCAGTGAGACAGATGTTGATTGCATGTCATCCTTAGATGGGATCTCAGACAGTAGTAACTATATATTAGATTAAGTTGAGATCAGTGCTGCACACAACTGTCAAATCTCATTTTGACTTTGTCAGCCAATTTTGCATTACTGATGCCTCTTGTGACTACTCTGCCATATTTGACCTTGAATTCCATATTGTTTGCCATGGAATTATCATTGTATTGTTAATATTCTGCCCAGCTGACTTGATGACTTCAGGTTCCTTTGGCTTTGTTTGTAGAACTCTTTCCTTTACCCTCATTTGCTTTACTAATAAGGAAAAAATAAAAGTACAAGAGCTTGGAAATGTTACCTTCTTTGACTACAACTGCTGGAATCCCTGAACCAAGCATAGCATTGTAGTTCAAAAAAGTAACTTTGCTGAATTCTGAAAGCCACACTGTGGCATTCCCTGCCACAGAATGCACCAGGAGACGCTCATTTAGATTTAAAATTGGATTAGGCAGATATATGGAGAAAAAGACTATCAATGATCATAAGTTGTAATTGGCATGTCCACATTCAGATTCCATTGGATATGGGGCCAGCCGTCCCATGGGTTAGGATGAAGTCCCTGCTTTGTGCAGCAGTGTGTAGAGGTGACAAATGGGCAAGCCTTCCAAGTGAAGATCTCCTGCCTCCACTCTGAAAAATCTTCCGAACACCCAGCTCTGTGTACACAATCCAAAGAGTGTGCAGGAGGAAACATTCCCCAGTGCCACGCATGTGGATGGTACATTTTATCACTCTTCCTTTTCATGAGAAAAGAAAGGATTTAACCACTCCAGTTGACAGGTTTCATATCTAATCCTCCCTCTAACAAGAGTGCCAACGTTTCTTGAAATCTCAAAGGACAGAGCATTTAATGGTTCTCTTTAAGTACCAGTTTCTGAAAATGTATTTCTCCTGGAAGTCCTGCCTGGGTGATTAGTGTGCCATTATATTAATGTCTCATCCTCTGTGAGATTAGAAGAGTTCACCATCTACTGAGCACTTGCCTTTTCTGTGCATGGTGTTGTCTTTTTCCAGCAGAACAATTCTCACTGCAAGAAAATAGTACAGTACTTAGCTGCACCAATTCTTCATCTTGCAAAACCGTCAGCAAATCTCCAGGGCAAGCCATCAAAACAGATGTCAGCCTCCTTCAGGGGATCTCCTGCTTCCAAAAATAACGTCAGGGACTTTCCTGCCTCCCTTCACTCTCATAAGCAAATGTTTCTAGAGAAACTCCTGACAAGCAAATCCATTCCCTGAAATGAAACTGGGCTGCTTCACTGCTCCTGGATTAGCAAATTCCTGTTTTGAACACGCACTCAGCCTTGTATTGCCTGCTGCTTAAAAACAAGAACCAAAACCCTTCTGCATCTGGGTGAATCTTTCTGTCAATGCCTGAATTCTTGACAACTCTTGCAATGAATCTCTCTAGAATGAGCCAGAGATGTTGTTGCCATTTCAGCTGTATTTTTGAAGTCACACTTTAAATGATTGATGGGCAGCCTGATCCATAAGGCTGTTAAAACAGACTCCTTAGAATTAAGCCTGCCTGAAGTTTGTTTGAAGTCAGAATCTGCTGTAAACTGTGGGCAAGGCTATTAAAGTGAATTTGGGGCATTCCACAAATAAACAAATGGCAATGCCAAAAGAGCTGTGAAAAGAGGAAAAGCAATGCCTTTATGTATCTGTTTTTAAGAATTTCACTTAAAGTTTGTGACAAATGTTTGTGACTTCCAACCCTGCAAAAATATATCATCCTGAGATATGCATTTTAATACATATGTTGACATACAGTTTTGCGCCAATAATTTAGTTGCATCACAAACTTTGGAGAATTATGAAGTTGGAAAGGTGACTGCACTGTAGTCTGCACTTTAATCCAGAGTAGAACAGATTGGTATATTTTGAAGTGGACACCTAATGAAATCCTTGAACATGTCTCCTATAGTGATGGAATATGAGAACTCTGCTTTTGACAGCAGTATTACTTCTGTTTATTATGAACAACAACACACTGGGAATGTTCTAAACTGTTGACACAGAATGTTCAGATGAACAGATAGTTCAGGTCAAGGGTGCTTTTAAAAACAAGGCCCATCCCACTTTAGGGAATTGTGTGCACTCTTATCCTCTGACTAAGAGAAAGGCAATCATTAGAAAACGGAGAAGGCAGCACTTCATGAGAGCGTCATCTGTCATGTAAAGATCCTGTGGGAAAAATTGTATGGAGCCAGAATGCGAAGTTGAGTAATACCTTTTAATCAGACCACTAAAGTGTTGCAAAGATAGTACAAAGATGGTGAAAGCTTTCAAGTTCTTCAGTATGCTGTCAGCACATGCACACATACACTGCAGATTCCAGAACTATTTAGGCATGGGATTTATAGTATGTTGCACTGGTGTACACGTCTCTGAGCAAGACTGAGATGAACTAGAGAGAAACTTAAGCCTCCATGAAAACTGTTTGTATTTGTCTAAGGCAGTGCAGTTCAAATTTTTAGTACTATTGTCATACAGAGAAGTGGAGACAATTAATTTAGCATGGTTGTTGTGGGTTTTTCGGGCTGTTTGGCTGTGTTCTGAAGGTTGTTCTTCCTAACGTTTCGCCAGTCTCTGTGGCCGGCATCTTCAGAGGACAGGAGTCAGAACTCTGTCTGTGCTCTGGTGCAGTTTGTTTGGATAGTTGAGTATTTAAACACGCTGATCACCATAATCACCCATCTCCTGAAAAGGACAAAAGCTGATCCCACAGCTATAAATACTCAACTATCCAAACAAACTGCACCAGAGCACAGACAGAGTTCTGACTCCTGTCCTCTGAAGATGCCGGCCACAGAGACTGGCGAAACGTTAGGAAGAACAACCTTCAGAACATGGCCAAACAGCCCGAAAAACCCACAACAACCATCAGATCCCGGCCGTGAAAGCCTTTGAGAATACAATTCATTTAGCACTTTTTATCAAGAGGAATGAGTGTGCTGCTTTTATTTCTCAACCAGAATATTATATTGCATGTATTCTTTGCTTGCTGCAACCGTATCACCCATATTTAGGCAGTCTGTCCTGGTAGGCCACACACATAAACAGATACTTAGCACCGCATTGGAGATTGACAAAGTGGCCACGTCAACAAAATGTGGTGCATGCTATGTTACTAATATTCTTCTTTGAGATGGTACCCAAATGGAGGAAGTGGAATTATGGCTCATATCCAGTGGTGGTGTTGCACTTGTGTTAGTGGATGCGGAATTGTCAAAAGGATGGGATCCAGTTCATTTTCTGTTCTGCAAGCAGCTGCACAAGCGCTTGCTGGAGGTGTTGCTTGCACAACCATTTACTATCCCTGTGCAACTATACTAGACACATAGAGACAGACAATGTGGAGAGACTGGTGAATTTAAAGACCAATGTGAATTCAAGCTGCAAGAGCTCTAAAGAGCACAAGATTATGAAAAAAGACAAGAGTGCTTTGGAACATGTCTGAATGGCATGTTCTGAGGCCATCAGAATGAACTCCAAAATCTAAGCTTGCCAGTTTGGAAACAGACAACCCCCTGAGAGGTCTGAAGCCTGAGACCTGAAGAATGGGCATCTCAGAGCACGTGTTTCAGAGCTAGTACCTGAGATCTGGCAACACTGGATTGTGGCATGTTCTGAAGCAGAAGGCAGTAAATTATGATCTCTTTTCATTTTGTTTTAAGATATCGGGATATATTAAAGAACATGTGTCTCTTGGGGTGGGGGAATGTTGATGCCAATGTAACATATTGCCATGAAGCATCTCTTTCACTGGGAGAACAATTGTAATAGACTTGCTAGACAGAACCAACATCACCTGAGCCATTACCTTGAAATTAATTATGCTGCTGGTGGTGATTTTCTAATCTACATTCTCTTTATATTAAACTCTGAACTCATTTATATTCACAGTTTGAGCATGAAAGTGCCCTAAGAGGTGAAAGATCAGTGATTTATATCAGATATCTGGCATTCTTCTTCCCAAATCTTCTGTGGCTCACTGAGAGTGTTAGAACAGATATTGGACTGTTTTGCAAATCATTTGTCACATCCCCATTTGTGTATGTGTGTGCTTGCAGGCTAAATTTTGAGTCCCATAATTCCAGATCTCAAAACTGTGTTTAATTTAGCAATAAGGGACAGGATAATATTATTCCCATTTTATAATTGTTGTGAATTTTACTCCTAATTACTTGTGTTTTGTTCTCAGAACTCCCTGGGCATGGTGTCCTTTTTTTTTCCCCTTTAAAATCTCAGGAGGAAAAGTCACCATCTCCTGGAGTATAGATTTTTGTGTTTAATTCAAAGCAATGTAAACTCACAAGTGTTCAACAAATCGTTGAATCCAATTAGCTGCAATGCAGCAGCACTTAGCTTCAAAGCCCCTATAGCACATTTTCAAACTCGGCCATATTTTCCACTGGTTTTGTATTCAATGGTTATCTGTGGAAAGGTGGCCATTGTGTTCTCCTTACAAAGAAGTTACGATTGGAGCTGACTCTTCTTAAAGGTTTTTCACATTTCCACTCTGCTGCCTTTCCAGTTCCAGCTCTCTTGCTGCTTAAAATCAAAAGAGACTAAGAAGATTGGTGTGTGAAGATTTGGCAGGCATGCTTAAAAATAATGATCTGTAAACAATTGCTTTTAAAATGAAAGTGATTTTTTTTTCATATTCATGCAACATTCAGATAATTTGAAAATAAATATCTTTATGTATATCATTTCTGTTTCCTACTATTTCTTTTGGGGAAAATGTAAAACATTGCAAACGGTGTTATTGTCCTAAAGATTTATTTGGAAAACGAGGGCTTCTCACTTGACTTCATTTTACTGTGATGCATTTTGGTCCTAATTTTTTGTCCTAAAGGGAAAAATGCATAAAATGTGCACATGCTGATTGATATGTGGTTATGCAAACTTAGAAATTATTGCTGGGATTTCATTGCTGTAAAGAGAAATGCATCCTTTAGAGAAGATGGTGAGCAGGTGACCTTGTTATAAGAACAAAGTTTAGATAAAGATTTCATTGGAGAACAGAGGCTTTTCACTTTCTAGTCTGTCTGCTGAAATGTGACCCACCTTGGCAGTGTGGGCAAGGATTGATGGAGGCTGCAGTCAAACAATATCTGATGGCTACAGTTTCCCCATCATTGGTCTAGGGCATGTCCAGGCAGCTGTGTGCTTCTAGACTAGCTCTTGTCCTCAGTTTCCTCGGAGTAAGTTCCCCAAAACTGAGTGGAGTTTATTTATTTCTTCATTACTAGTTACATTTCTATGCCACCGTTCCTCCACTTGCTATTTTTCATAACAGGTTTATTTCCAATTTATGTTTTAAGCCTATTTTTATTGCTTCATACACTGTAGTTCCTACTTCTGTCATTGATTCTGATAATTTATTTGATTTCACACGTATTGGTTTCAGAGCTTGCTTCCAATCTTCTTGGAGTTCTTTTCATGGGTTTTGAAATAAATCAGGTGGTAATATGATTTTCTCTTAATTGTTGTTTATGATTATTTCTCTATGTGTGTGTGTGTGTGTGTGTGTTTCCTATTTGCTTTTTGTGCTCTTTGTAGTTGTTGGTGCCATATTTATTTCATTGTCTTCTTCAAACACTGTCATTTCAGAAGTCATGTTTTTTGTATAAAAATAAGATGTTAGGTCTCTTTCTGGGCAAATCTCTGCAGGGACTTTCATTCCAATGTTACTGTGACATTTTATGTTTTTGTGATGTTTTAATGAAATGCCTTCATTGGTATATAAAAAAAATAGCAGTGCAGGAGAGGAATTGATCTATGCTGCTGCTGCATGAGCAACTAGCTCTGCCTCCCCGTGTTTCCTCCAAAAAGCTCAAAGGTATATGCATGGCTTTCTCCTTCCCACTCCTGCCCCCACAACAATATACTGTATTTTTCTGTGTATACGACCCCCCAATGTATAAGACGACCCTCTAATTTTGACCCTTGCCGGAGGTGGAGGAGCAGTCAATGGGCAACCACGAAGGGTGGGCCAGCACGGCTGCTCCCCCACCTCCGTCTCCTGCTGCCGCTGCCTCCACTGCCCGATGGCCTCCTCCAGCGCCACTTGCAGGCTCCCTTCGGGCAGGGGACAAGGCGGTGACGTGAGCTGGAGGTGAGCCCCAGCAGTCGCACTGGAGGAGGCGATTGGATGGCGGAGGCAGCAGTCAATGGGCAGCCATGAGAGGTGGCCGAGTGCAGCTGCTCCTCTGCCTCTGTCTCCTGCTGCTGCTGCCTCCGCTGCCCAATCGCCTCCTCCAGTGTGACTGCCGGGGCTCACCTCCAGCTCACATTGCTGCCTTGTCCCCTGCCCAAAGGGAGCCCGCGAGTGACACTGGAGGAGGCGATCCGGTGGCAGCAGTTAATGGGCCGCTGACAGAGGTGGCTAAGTGCGGCTGCTCCTTTGCCTCCACCTCCGCCTCCTTCCGTGTATAAAACGACCCTCAATTTTTCCTCTAATTATTTTAGGAAAAAGTGTCATTTTATACACGGAAAAATACGGTATGTGTGTGAGGTAGGTCTGGTTGAGAGAGGGTGACCTCCCAGGCCACCCAGTTAATTCCATGACTCAGTGGGGAGTAGAACCTTGACCTCCAAATTCTAGTCCATCATGAATCACTCTGACATACTAGCTCTTTAAGCAGAGTTCTACTCAGACATTCAGAAGAGCATTAACTTTAATCCATGAGGAAAAGGGTCAGATTCGTCTTGATCTCTCCCTTTTCACCCCTCCTGATGTTTTAGGGTTTTGAACCATATGGGAAGCCTCTATGCAAAACAGAGGCTCTCCTTTTCAGACTTTCTTCACATGGAGAAAGCTAGGACAGGGTGAGGGGATAGGGCTAGCCTTCTCCCTTTCCTGAGAAGGTGAGATTAACCATCTCCTGCATTACTTGTAAGAACAAGGCTTAGATGCTTATAAGGATGTTCTGCTGAATAACAGTGGGTGGACTCCCTCACATCCATTACAGGCTTTGAAGCGGGGAGAGTGTGGAAGATTTATGAATTGGTACTTTTGATGGAAATTAACTTTCAGAACTTTTCTCTCTCATAAAAAATCTTGTGAATTAGATAATTCGCTTAATTCTTTCTGCCAAAAGTTGGTCCAATCAAAGATATCACCTTGTTTACATTTTATGTCATTGAGGGTTTTTTCCCCCTTTAGAAGGAGGACTGGGGCCTTAATTAAGTACTCTAGTCAGTTGAAAGCAGTTGAAACAGCTGGAATTCTGTTTTGTACTAGAAAAGTTCCACCTTGTTTCCCCAGAAATCAAAGAAAAATGATTAAATGTAAAAAGGCATGAATATGAATATATTGTACATGCTTTCTGCTGTCTTCAGTAGATATATGTAGATATTCTCCAGTTCCTAGTATCAGAACATTGTAATTTTGTATGGGTGTATTATAATTAGTGATGGTGAATTTTAGAAATATGGGAGTTGAGAAATGAGAACACAAACTCCTTTGGTTAGAAATATATGGCACTGTAAATTAAGCCCAAATCTTATTTGAACTGTTCTGTTCATCTTATAATGGATTTGCAACCACCACCAGCTGTCTATTCCTGCTAGTTTACATCTCCCACTACTCAGCAAACTTCCCTTTGTGAGAAGAGTAAAGTAGCAATAAGGAAGACTCACCGAATATATGATGGGTATTGTAGATCTGATTCTTAAGGCCTAGGTATGCTTGAGGGTTTTCTTACCTAGTGCATGGGACTGCTGATTTCTGGTATCACCTGATTCAGTGAGGAAACAGAGGAAATTATACATTCTATGCATTCATCTAGCAAAGGATTCTTCTACTGGGCTTGCTCAAGACCTTGAGACTGATGTTCACAAGATTTCCTCTGTCTCCAGGAAGCCCTCTGTTCTACCTTTGTAGGAGTAAGTTTCATTGTGAATTTGGGTGTGGGGCTTAGCAAGGGAGAGTTAGAAATTATCTCCCCTAGCCTTGGTTCTTTCAGGCTTTTTCTGAATATTCTCATGATCAAGCTAATTCAGCTTCACAATTAGAAGCAGATGGCATCTTTCACCTTCCAGCACAAAATTCTTTCAAAGTTCCATGCCTGAGTAATCAGACTTGCAGATGAAGCCTGTATATACTTCTTGACATGACCAAGCACAAAACAAATACAAACTAATTTGGAACATGTTGAGGTAAGAGAAGCTTGTACTAGGTTACCCTGTTTTCCCGAAAATAAGACCTAGTATGATTTTTCAGGATGTTCGTAATATAAGCCCTACCCAAAAAAAAAAAAAAAAAAAAAGCCCTAGTTAAGTGAAACCCCGCCCTCCACCATTGTGCACCATTGTGCAGCAACCAGAAGAAGATGACATGACTGTATTTGAATAAATGTAGATTGTTGTACATGAAAAAAAAAATCCCCTGAAAATAAGCCCTAATGTGTTTTTTGGAGCAAAAATTAATATGACCCTGTCTTATTTTCAGGGAAACATGGTAGACAGGTATCCCTTACCTCTTAAGGATACTCTACTACTAATGATATGTTAACTGTGTTTTCTAGTTTGACTCTAAGAAGAAGCTTAAAGAAAAAAAAAACTCACTGCAGGTGAGCCAGGGAGAATGAACTATTGCTAGTTACAATTGTTGATTTATTGCTGTGTTAAAGATTCACTACAAGTGGCTCTCTCAATGAGCAGTATAGCGTAAAAGGGGAAAACTCGTACAGAAACTCCACGGCAGTATTGGAGTGCCTTGGGCACTCAGTGGCTATTCCTGCTCCTAGATATTACTCCTGCCGTATTTTATATTTCTCTTCCCACTTTATATTGCACTTTTAAGTAGGCATGTAGATCTTTGGTTATATTTCATGCTTGCAGGTGTTTTTAATGCAAAATACATTTTTAATACAAAAACATTAATCTTTTTTCCAGGAAAGCATACTTAGTTGCTAATACTGCTGCTGCTGACATTAAAAACTACATTTTATTTTAATCCGAAGTCTGAATCTCTCTTTCTTCTTCCTATTGCCTTTTACTAATCGTTCAATAATTTAAGATAGTTTAGAATTTAGCCTATTTAAGCATGACCTGTTTGTGCACTTCCCTAATTATGTATTTTTTCTCTACACAGCACAATCTCCTGAGCACAGAAAAAGCCCCCACCCCAGCTTGTTCTGAAATAGGGTGTTCCTGTGCCCTACTTTTCAGGGGACAGTTCTCACATTTGACTACTGCAATGTCCTTTTCCAGGGCTGCCTTTTTTCATAATCTGGAAGCTGCAGCTAGTGCAAAAAGCATGGTTAAGCTTGTTATGTGAATTGCTTGGTACCGCCATACAATTAGGGTTGCCAGGTATCAGGGTGCCAGCCAGTGTCTCAGGGAATTTTTATATTAAAACAAGAAGACAAATGTCAGAGCAAGCAGTGTTAAGTTTCATTTTGTTGTGTGCTGTGACTTTAATAATGCCTGGCTTTAGTGCAAAGGTATTTTGTGTGCATCTTTAGTGTGAAGATGTTTATATGTGTCTTGCATTAATTATGTTTGTTTAAGAGGTAGCACAAGAATGAAAATCTACACTGTTTGACCAGGAATAGAGAAGGGTATGAACCGCTGGTTCAGTGGTTTGTGCTGGTTCATTTTTTTGCTGAACAGGAGTTTGGAACTTCCTAGCCTCGCCTCCTCCAGCAGGCACCCACTCAGAGGCAGCGCCACAGTTTCCCTGCCCTGACTCCCTTGGGCTCTGCCTCTGAATGGGTGCCCACCAGAGGAAGCAGGGCTGGGAAGTGCCAAACAGCTGTTCGACTGAAAAATGAACCAGCATGAACCACCGAACCAGCAGTTCGTGCCCATCTCTAATCAAGAAATAGGGATACAAAATGTGCTGGATGGAGTTATGCTCTCTCTGATAACTCAGGCCCACAGCTTGAATGTACTCCTGGACTCATGCCTGAGTCTAGACCAATGATAGCGAACCTACGGCACGCGTGCCACAGCTGGCACGCAGAGACCTCTCCCTGGGCATGCGAGCAGAGCGCTACCCCACCCCACCCCCTGCAGCTGAACCTCAAACTGCAGGATTGTAAGCCACCTATCCCTGCTATCTTCCTTGGTTGCAGCACTTGTAAATCAGTTCTTTTACAGATCGGAGATAAGGCTGCTTTATTGTTTTCTGCTGTAGAACAGCCTGGGGCAGTCAATCCGGCTTGTGGCTTGTGAATTACTACTTCCGCCAGACGTGACTGCAAGCAGGAGGGAAAGCTCCAATTAAGGCAGGAAGGAAGGTGCGAGAGAGGGACGGGTGGATTCATCAAGCTTGTTTAAATGTAAGATTGTAGAAAATTTGGGGAGGGAGGGAGGGTGTATGTGTGAGAGAGACTGACTTTCATAAAACCATGAAAAAAGGACGTGACTGCAAGGAGAGAAGGCTCCAATTAAGGTGGGAAGGAAGGTGCGAGAGAGGGACGGGGTGGTTTCATCAAGCTTGTTTAAATGTAATGAGAGGAAACAGACATGCTGAACTGAAGCAACTGATTGTTGAAAATTTAGGGAGGGTGTGTGTGTGTGAGAGAGAGAGAGAGAAACAGAGAGAGACTTGACTCTTACATAAAACCATGAAAAAAGGAAGCTTCCAAATTTAATCTCCACTGCATTTAGCTCTGCAGTTTCTGCTGAGAAGAGCAAGTACTTCAAGATTCTGTTTAGACGCTGAATTTGTACTGGGCAGAACCGGAATATTTAGAAGAGTCTTGCTAACAGCAAACACCTAGTAAAAGACAACCGACACACCTGGGACTAGATGTCTGAAGTGTGTAGCAATTGCATTTCTCTATTTCTCATCCCCAAAGCAGGCAAGAGTATCATAGTTTATTCCCCAAATCTGAATCCCTGTCTCTCTGCTCCTGGTCCTGCTTTGACTACAACACCAAACAAAAGGTCTTACAAACAAAGACTGTGGCTTTCTTTTTTGAGTCAATCCATCTCATGTGCATTCTTCCTCTTTTCCTACTGCATTGCACTTTTTCCTGCATTGCTGCCTTTTCCAGTGAGCTTGTCTTCTCATGATGCCACTGTAATACAATACCCTTTGTTTGGTTGTTTTAGCTTCTAGTGAGAGTCCACACTTAATTTGCTTTACTTATCTCTCTGACAAGTCATGCTATCTATAAAACTCTTTTCCAACACTACATTTCAAATAAGTGAAATGTGTGTATACACTTTATGTAGTGTATAAAATGTGTATAAAATGTGTATTAAAAGTCTGCACTCCTATATATAGCTGCTTTTCTGAGGGTGGTTTACTTTGGAGGAAACAAGTCTAGGATTTCAATGTACTTAATAAGCTTTATAAATAGGGTGCATTTAATTCAGTGTAGCATTCCGCACTTGACTTTTTTCTAAAAGAGCTGTCAGTTGGAGGAATCAATAAAGAACCAGAGAGACAAAATGTGTAAATGACATCAGGAGAGAAGAGCTGGTGAAACTGTTGTCTTTGCCTGGAAGAACACAAGGGAGAGATATCTACAATGCTGTGATGGAGGCATTTTTGTCACAAGACATAAGAGCAGAAAAAGTAGTTTCAGTTACTAGTGACGGGGCACCTTGCATGGTGGGGGTTACATCTGGTTTCATACAGTTCTTTGTTAAAGAAGCAAAACATCCGGTCATTAAGTTTCATTGTATTATACATCAAGAAGCTCTTTGTGCCAGGGAAAGCAGCAAAAAATTAGACGATATCCTCAGAGATGTCACAAAAATGGTGAATTACATCATGGCTCATGCTCTTAATTTTCAACAGTTTCAAGCACTTCTTGATAAGGTTCTGGCACAGTATAATACTTTACTTATGTACAATAATGTCTGGTGTCTGAGCAGAGGATGAGTCCTGGAGAGATTTGTAGCCTGCTTGGATGAAATTAGGCTGTTTATGACTGAAAAGGAGCAAGAATATCCGCAGCTCACTGATATGGCCTGGCTTACCAACCTCATGGTTTTTTACGGATTTTACAGCACACTTCAATGTACTGAACAAAAAACTGCAAGGTTTAGGGAAAACAGCAGAAAGGATGTTTTGTGACATCAGAACATTTGAGAGAAAACTGCAGGTTTTTGAGAGAGACCTTGAAAGTGGGCAGCTGAAATATTTTCCAAATCTAAAAATGCATTTGGAAAATTCTACAACATTTATGGACAATCCTACAAGCCATCAAGAAATCTGCAAGGAATTTTCTAGCACTGTAGCAGCTGCAAAGGAGAATTTTAGGAACAGATTTTTACAGTTCCGTAAGATGGAGACAACTCTGTGTTTTCTTACTTCTCCAGATAAAGCCAAATTTGAAGAACTTGATCTTTCCTGCTTACAGTGGTTAGATTTTGGAAATCTGGAAATGGAGCTATTGAAATTTCAAGAAAACTATATCTGGAAAAATAAATTCTATGACCTGCATGCAACACTGGAGAAGATAGAGTGTGAAGGGATGACAAAGGACAGCACAGTTGGTAGTTCTGAAAATGAAATCCTTAAAGTGTGGAATTCTCTGCCAAATAATTTTAAGTCAATGAAAGCACCTGGGATTGCTCTTCTTACTTTGTTTGGGTCATCTTATGCTTGTGAGCAGCTATTTTCACCTTTGAATTATATCAAATCTGATATCAGAAACAGACTGACAGATGACATGAGTGCTGCATGTATTGCTCTCAAACTAACGGCGTATGAGCCAAGGTTTGACAAATTATCAGCATGCATACAACATCAAAAATCACATTAATTGTGCAAAAGCATGCCAAGTTGAGTATCCCTTATCAAAAAATACATGCACATAATTATTTTAAAAGTTTGTATAAATTACCTGGCTTCAGGCTATGTGTACAATGTATTACTTTAATATTTTTTTTCCATTTACTAGAGTTAATGGTTATTTTTCAATAAAAAAAGTGTTTGTATCATTGAAAGTTCTGTTATTATGTTTTTCTTTGAAGACAAAAGGTGTTGATTAGTTCAGACAACTGTATGAGTTGTTTTTTCTAAACTAAAACCTCAGTATTCAGATTTAATTGTAGTGTTGGCACTAAGAAAGAAATAATTTGGTTTTGTGTTGCCGTTTGGGCACTCGGGCTCAAAAAGGTTCGCCATCACTGGTCTAGACTCTCAGGTCTTAGTGGTGGCCAGTAGTTAAAGCCGGTGCACCAGCTATTCCTGTTCCTGGAGATGTGTGATTTTGCATCCAGCTTGGATGACTGTGATGTGCTCTACATGGAGCTGCCTTTGAAGATGGTTTGGAAACTGCAGCTGGTTCAAAATGTTGCAACCAGGCTGCAGACTGGGGTCAGTTATAGGGAGCATATAACTCCCCTTTTACAACAGATCCATGGGCTGCCAGCCCATTTCAGGGCCCAATTCAAAGTGCTGGTTGTGGCTTATAAAGCATTATATGGCGTGGGCCCAAGGTATCTGAAGGACTATGTCTCTCCATATAACCCCTTGGCTCCACAGATCTTCAGAGGAGGCCCTTCCTTCATTCCCACTGCCTTTACTGTCACATCTGGTGGGAATGTGAGAGAGGGCCTTCTCAGTGGCTGGTCTCATGTTGAAGAATGCCCTCTCTCAGAAGATGAGGTTGGCCCCCTCTTGTCCTTTCAGTAACAACTGAAAATGTTAGTTTTTAAACAGGTTATTAACAATTAATTGAATAATGAAGGTATGCTATGTATGTTCAATGTAGCAATTGTGTTTGTAACTGTTTCAATTGACTGTTTTAATACTATTATACAATTAATTGTTTTTAGTTTAATAATTTATTGGGGGTTTTAGTTGGTTTGTTTTTTTAAGAATTTGTGAGCCACTTTCAGACCCTGCACTGAAACACAGCATAAAAATGGAATAAATAAATAATAAATACAATTATAATCTGCCTGATTGTGCTTCTCTCTCTCTCTCTCTCTCTCTCACTATCCTTCTCTGTCTCTCATACATATTATTTTGGAGTTATCAGCACATGAGCCCACGTCATGTGACATCATAAAGGCTTGCCCGTTGGTCTCAGGTTTTTGGCCTGAAATCTCAGGGAATGAAAAGCTGCTGATTTGACAGCCGTACATAGAACAGTTTTCTTGAAACAACTGCGCTACGAGCTGCCAGTTTGTTACTGGTTCAATATTTTTACTTTAACCAATAAGGCCCTGATCAACTCTTGAGATCACCCTATCTGACAAAACATCACCTCCATGGAGCAGGGAAGGTGGGTGGTTGCTGCGGGGTGTCCTGTAATCCATGGCTTAAGGCAGGACTGCTTCCTACTTTGTGAGCTGAAGGTACTGCCAAGCTGCTTTCTGAGTGGTAGAGAACTTAGAAAGGAGTCTAGAAGGTTAAAGAATAGGATAACACCATCTGGTTAGCAGAGTCTAGGTAGATCTGTTTGGCTACTACATCACCATTAGAGTCTCTCTTGGTTGCCTTTGGTTGTAAATTTTGCTTCAGAGTGTTAAGTCTACAGGGAGCAGAGCTCTCTTACTTAGCAGAGTAAACAGCAATGGTATTCCTGTGAGGTTTTAAACTCACTTTATTATTCTGTTCTCTGGAGCAATAAACCAGGCAGAAGGTTATGCTTAAACAAAGGTTACTAGGTTTATTTAGACAAACACTGGATAGAAAAGCCTATCCTAACTGGTTAGAAAACCATGTCTCAAAGCCTGAGCACGTGGCCCAGAAAAGAGGATTTGGCCCACTCTCAAGAAAATGACATTAAGAGCTTGAGAGTTAGAAAGAACTGAGAGGAAGAGACAGGATGTGGCAAATCTTTAAGATGGGGAATAGAGCAGTGAGAGACACCCAGTGAAAAGAACAGATACAGCCTATTCTTACTCCCAGAATGCCCCTAATGGGCATCCATGGGGAAAGGTGCAAGAGAGATCATGTTCTGGAAAAATTTTCCAACACCTTTGGAATACTCTCCCAGAAAATAAAGACCAATGCCACTGTGGAGTAAGCACATATCCTGTATGTGTAAGCATATACAGTAAATGTCTTGTTTTTTATAATACTTCATGACTTATGGCACCTGTTATTATAATCTAACATTTATAGTCTACTACTGGAGTAGGCAAAGGGACGTGGTGGCGCTGCGGGTTAAACCGCTGAAGCCTCTGTGCTGCAAGGTCAGAAGACCTGCAGTCGTAAGATCTAATCCACGCGACAGAGTGAGCCCCCGTCGCTTGTCCCAGCTCCCGCCAACCTAGCGGTTCAAAAGCATGCAAAATGCAAAAATGCGAGTAGATAAATAGGTACCACCTCGGTGGGAAGGTAAACGGCGTTCCGTGTCTAGTCACGCTGGCCACGTGACCACGGAGGATTGTCTGCAGACAAACGCTGGCTCTATGGGTTGGAAACGGAGATGAGCACCGCCGCCTAGAGTCGGACACGACTGGACAAATTGTCAAGGGGAACCTTTACCTTTTTTACTGGAGTAGGCAAAGTGAAGCGCTTGGGCCACATGGAGCCCCCCAGTACCTCTATTCTCTTCAGTCCCCAACACACATACTCTCTCTCTCTCACACACACACACACACACACTCACTCACACACACACACACACACACACGAGGGGCGTGTTTGCCGTTTTTGGGATCCCCCCAGAACACCAGATCACTCACAGCTCTTCTTTCAGTTAAAAAAGAAACACAAAAAGAAACCCTGCACTTTGCCTTAATCGTTTTCAGATGTTTTCATTCTGTTGAATTAAGCTTCTGGGAATCTGACTTTGTTTCTTCTTCGTCAGAGACTGTTCTTTTTACTACATGTTTTCACGATTAGGGGCTGTTTAGGCAACAGAGAATCACAGAGCTGCAATTGTCTGATGCAGCTGTTGCCTAAAAACTAAGTAACAGCGTTCTGAATAGTACTGATACATAAAGAAGTAAAATATAAGTGAATCAATATTATTTAATGAATTAGCCTGACAGATTGAAATTTATCTTCAGAGAATTAGTAATATTGCATGAATTAAGGGCAATGCTTTAAACTTAAAAGATTGCATTTATCACTTTAGCTTCATGTATAGACATTATACTTTATAACTGCTAGCTACAGAGGTAAAACAACACTAAACCATAATACAATACAAAAAAGGGATGAAATGGCAGGACTGGCAAATGGGAAATGTGCCAGGCTTAAAATATCTCCAAGGTCAATCTTCCCATCTACCCATTTCTTTCTGCCATTCCAAGTCCTTGCCAAACATGTTAAGTTTCTGAAAAATCCAAGTTCTGTTGAATTTTTGCAAGAGAGTAAATTTGGCAACGTTAAGTATTATGCAAAATGTAGAAGTGCATTTCCCCCCTATACATTCTATACTTTGTTTGCAGACTTTGGAGTTTCCTTCACAAAGGACTGCAAGTGTTTCTCCTCATCCTCATTCTCCTTCACCAATTAGACAGCTCCCACCATCTCCAGACAGCAGGCTACTGGTATTTTGGTCATGGATGATGGGATTTATAGTGCAACCCACTGAAAGAGCACCAAGAAAGGTAGCACAGCACAGTTAAACTAACTAATATCTGTAAAATAAAATAAAATGAAGACTATAGACTATCCGTTTGTGGAAAAATGAATATATGTTTCAAAACACTTTGCTTTATTTTAGTATAGTGTAGTGTACTATAGTTTATTTAATACTGTACCCAACCAACAAATGCCTGTGGAACAATTTACAGTCATGAAACCCCAAGAGAATAAATAACCAACCAACCAACCAACCAACCAACCAATCCGTCATCAATCAGTAAACTACATGATACAGTACAACCATTTGCCCTGTTGGGCAAGATACAGGTTGTTTAAATGAATAATTGGATTTTCCTCATTATTAGTTATAAGACTGATAATAGAAAGGATTTGTTAACGTCCAGAAACATATTATATACATCCAACTGTGTGAGTGTGATGGTGTAAATTACAGCAATGAATTGCCACTAGTTAGGACTCCAAGGCTTTTATTCTTTGTCATGTTCCAAATTATACAACTAGCATGAGACAAGAAATACAATTGTCAACCCCTTAACTACAAATGCAAGAATAGGTGATACCTTTATAGGCCACTAATAAAAAATTTAAAAATTATACACTATGTGAGCTGAGCTCTCCTGGGTAAATCCCACTTCTTCAAAGCAAGTTCCAAAAGTCCAAACATTTGTGGCAAGATGGGATTTGCCAGGAGTTTACTCTTGAAGATGAATTTTGCCATGCACCTCTGTCTTAGCAGCCTATAAAGGTATCGCCTGTTCTTGCATTTGTATTTTGTAATGGCCACATGGTTCCCCCCTTTTATTTCAATGGAACTCCTTAACCAGCAGGTCACACATAGGTAACAGGATTCTGGCCACATTTAGGCATATAGTAGTGACTAGTATACTCTTGATTTATACAACTGCATAAGAGCAATGATGCAAGCAATCTTAGCTGTTTTGCCACATGTCCATTGGACCTTGAGTTCCTCTGACTGCACACACAAAAAAAAGCACAACTTGAACCTCCAAATATATGTGAAAAACATTCCTGTGAATGACCTTACATGCATGGAAAACCACAGTAGGATTTTGGCGAGTAGGTTTGTGTAATTTTTCAGTTTTTCTAAAATACTTCTGCATCGTTTATACATGAACAACAGATAATATAAATAATGAATAATAGAGGGGGGAGGGGAAAATGTAACTATAATAATTTTAAAAGAATAAGGCAGACCTTGCTTTCAAAAAGAACAAAACCGTATGTGACTAAAATGACCTGTACCCCAATCAAGTTCCCTTCCAAGCTTGCCCTATAACTTGCAGCGATAGAAATGGATGATGCAATGTCCCCATGCCACATACTTCCCTATGGAACTGTTGCTGTTGGGAGGTACAGAGATTAACAAGATAGTGATGTGATATCACATCTTTCCATTACAAAACATTAAATGGGGAAGGATTCAACACAAGAGCTGGGGTTTTTTGAACATGCTCTTCATCATCTTTAGTTCCACCTTACTTATTTTCTTATTTATCTCTCTTTTGTTAAAAGCACTGCATCTCATTGTCTGTTTTTGGTGCAACCATGGTTACAGCTTTTGATCATAAATGAACAAGAATCTTTGTATTGTTTGAAGAGGCCCAACATTTTGCATGTTGGTTCACAGGATGCTATATGGATCAAAATCATCTTAAAGACCTTGGTTCTAATCAACTGGTTGATATAAATGTTAGCAGAAAATCTCTAGATACCCCTTGTCACTCAGGTTTGGCTCTACTTCCTTGCAATAAGGCAGATCTGTTGTAAATTCTTTTATAGATTCTCTTTCTAGTTCATTATTTAAATACATTTTTAATCTGACAGTAGTCTTAATTTTTGTAATACTTTTTGTACCCTTTAGTATTAACATGAAATGTGGGGGGCTGTCTTCTAATTATTTATAATTTTTGCTTTGATCTATTAGTAATAAGCATTGGAAAGGTATCTCATTTTAAATTCATTTTATTTTTGCCATTTCATGGTGTGAAACGAGCACCATCCTTTTGAAAAGATTTTTTAGTAAAATCCAATGTGCCCCTAGGCTCTTGCAAATGGCAAGCCATTTACTTATAGAAAATTGTTGATGTCCATTGCCACTTTAAGAAGGAATGATATTTTAATTGGGCAGACTTTTTGGATGATTTCAAGGGAACCTTCTGCAGGAAATGAGTTTTAAAACTCTACCTGTGTAGCCAAGGGATGCAAAGAAGTCACTCAGAACAGAGAAACTTGAGATCACATCACACCCTTCTGTGATTTGGCAAGAACCCTACATAAAAGAACCTCAACTTCCATTTTAATCACCTCCCCACATTTTCCCAAGCAGTCAAAACTTTGGGCACTTCTGGGTGTGCCAGCTTGCAGTTCCATCACTTACGTTCTTGCCAGTACTTAAATGTGTAAAAGGGAAAATATTTTTAATAAATTATTTGCATCAATGGGACTTACCTTCAAGTACATAAGTATAGGGTTCCACTGTTCTGCTTGGAAATTTCATGAATCAGTGACCAAAGCAAAGATGAGGCAATATGTCCATCCAGTCATTTGTTCAGATCTCCTCACCATCCCTGCTCCCACCACCAAATTTACTGTTGTGGAACCCTCCTTTTCTTTTAAAACAGGGCATGTGCTTGTAAGGTACCATGTCTGAAAGTGGACTTGGGCCTCTTGAATGTGTGATTCCACTGGCAAACAAGGCAGATGGGCTGGGAGGAAATCCAGCACCCCCTGGCTAATTCAGGGGTGTCAGTGCAAACATTACCCACTCCTGTACTAAAGAGTAAGAGCCATTGAACAGAGTGTGGCATATAAAGGTGTTGATTGTTATACATGATATTTTATGCATCTAATAAAGGGTCACTAGACCACAGTTGGGGTGTGATCAGACAGTGATGTAGCTTGTGTTTTGGACTGCTTGGGGCACAATCTGGTTTGAGCTATCTTTTGGTTACTGCACAACACACAGAAAATCGCAAACGAGCCCAACTCTGCTCCATGTTAAAACTGGACCATTTTTCTTCCACCGACAGGGCTACTCTGTTTTTGGGCTGGGCTGGACTGCACATGTACAGAAGGGTCACTCTAAAGGAGATCTCATCCAGCAAAGCAACCATTTCCAGTGCGATCCAATGCAATCTTGTATCCCCTCAGTCTTTAAGATGTTTTGCTTATTTTTGACTGGTATGCTTCACTGCTTTTGCTAAAATGCACAGATATGACTATACCTTTGTGTCATTTAGTTGAAAGAAGTATTCAATTTATTTCAATCTTTTTCCCCTGTTAAAAAATCCTGCAAAAATAAGGAAACTTCATTTCAAGACATTATAAACATCCAGTCATTCAGGTGGAGACTGAGGAGTTGTGGAACTGTCTATTCCAGGTTGCCTCCAAACCACCAGTCCTGATACCTATATATTTTATTTAAAGTAAAACAGATAAAAGATCTTTTGAGCCCAAGTCCAAAAACAATTGTCAGTTAACATTCAAAATTCCCAGAATGTTTTCACTGCATCTTTCTTTAGCTTGTTAGCAATGTTACCATACAGCAAGATTTTTGGTATAGACTTTCTCCTTCTGTCCCACAGTTCCCACAGCTTCCATGCAATGAAATATATTACTTGTGAATCAAGCAAGTCCAAAAAAGAAGGGGAAGCCCTTAATTACCAAAAAATCTCCTCCTGCAGGTGACGTCATTATCCTTCTGCAGGCATAATTTACATAAGAGAATTTCAGCATATATTTAGTTGAGGAATGCCCTGAAGAAAGATTAAGTGTTTTACCCTAAATCAAATATATAAGTATCAGGACAGGTGGTTTGGAGGCAAGCTAGAATAGGCGGCTCAGTCTGCACCTGACTGGCCAGATGCTTATAATGTCTACAAATGATTTTCCAGATTTTTGCATGATTTTTAATAGCAAAAGAAAAAGATTGAAATAAATGCAACATTTCAAATATAATTAATCCAGTTAATCTGATAAGAAGGCTTTGTATGTTTCTTGTATAGCTTCAGATTTAGAGAAAGCAAGAGAGATGAAGAGAGTTAATGGTGTGTGTGGTTTTGTACCATCATTGCAGATGGCATCTTCCTTTCACATTGGCTGAAGATTCCTAGATCTGTGGTTTCTGTTATTTTTTGGAAGCATTTTGGATAAAAAGCCTTGATGACCAAGGCCAGCAGATGGCTGTATTGTTGTGGCAGACTTTCTGAGAAAAGGTCTATCCAGTTAAGCATCTCTCCTCTTGAGCCTACAGATGGCATTTAAGCAAACTGACATTCTTGGCATTGTATATCACCTGTTTCTGTCTGTTCTTCCCATGTAAGGGTGCAATGATTTAATTAAGGCTGGAGACAAACTGTGTTTTTCAAGAGAATTGGAAATGGTTTTGGAGGCATTTCATTCTTCATGGTGTCTAAATTTCTTCAAGAGATTTCTTCTGTCCTGTGGTCAAACATGGTTTGCAGGTTTTTGATTCCCCCCCACAACCTACAGAAAGTTGGATGAATGTACACCTCGTAAAAATGCCCCATGTATTATACTTTATCTTACAAAAAACAAAAACAAAACGTTGTCCTACTTCTAACTTTTCATTTGTGACATGATATTTTCCTTTCTGCCCTTCTTTATTTGTATTAAATCGTTGTACAATTTAAAATTATGGACATATATGAAATATAGGTAAAAGAAATTAAAATTTTAAGATGACTATTTTTGACCAGGACTGCTTCGGGTTATCACAACCATTTGTTAGATCTTCTTTTGTACACATGGTAGGGCATAAATTGTATGCACATAAGTACAGTGGTGCCTTGACTTATGAACGCCCTGACCTACGAACAATTTGACTTACGAACAGCTCCGGCCGCAAAATTTTGCTTTGACTTGCGGCCGGAGCTTTGACTTACGAACGAAAAAAACGGAGGAAGGCCGGGTAGGGTCCCGGAGGGCTATTGCGGGTGGCGGTTTTGGCTGCGGTGGGCCCGCACGGCGGCGGCGGAAGGCCGGGTAGGGTCCCGGAGGGCTCCCGCCAACCATGGTTTCAGTGGCGGTGGAGCCCGCGCGGCTGAGCATGGCTGGGAGGCTTCAGAGGAGGCTTCGTGGTGAGGTAAGGTGCTGCTTTTTGCTTTTTAAAAACTGTTTTGGGTGGCTTTTGCAGGGTGGGATTGGTCTGGCGGGGTTATGTTTGTGTTTAATTGTTTTGTTTTTTGCAGCCCCAGGGGCTTGCAGTGTTTTATTTTTTAGTTTTATTTTTTTGGTGATTTTTTTCTTCGGCCGGAACGGATTAATCGGTTTTCAATGTATTCCTATGGGAAATGGTGCTTTGACTTACGAACGTTTTGACTTACGGCTACCGTTCCGATATGGATTAAGTTCGTAAGTCAAGGCACCACTGTACTATGTTGATTGAATTTATCCAAAGTCACAGAAAATGTGTCCTGCATCTAGGTAGTCCCATTTTACTTGATTATTATTTGATCTTCCTACTTCTCTTCAAAGTCTCTTAAGTGACTTCCAGATGGTACAGCTAGAATTTCATCCTGGTAGGAGACACTCTTCGGCATTCATCCATTCAGCAAGGTGGGTTGTTTTCTTCATAGGTTTAGCCTAGCTTCTGGTTTAATATTTAGAGCTTGAGATGTGTGTAGAAAATTTTTCTTCGATTTTAGTCATCGTGTATGGGGTTGATGGCTGTGAAGTTGACGGGTATGGTGCTGTATTACCTTGTTTCGTTGATTATTTTCTAGCCCCTCTCGATGTACTTCTGGCGGGGCAATACCAGCCAATAATAGACTTTTTCAATGGGGGTAGGTTTCAGGCAGCCAGTAGCAATCCTGCATGACTCATTAAGAGCTACATCCATTTGCTTGGCATATGCTAATTTATACCATACGGCACTAGTATATTCTGCTGTGGAGTAGCACAGGGACGAAGCTGTTGTTATTGTGTTTGGGTGTGCACCTCAGTCTGACCTAGCCACTTTCCTAAGTATGCCATTTCTGGTAGCAACTTTCTATTTGATGTTTAGACAATGTTTTTTGTAGGTCAATATTTGATCCAAAGTGATGCCAAGTACTCTGAGGTAGGGCAAAGTTCCAAAATTTTACCTTCCCAACTAACTCGGAGCTTCCTTTCTGCTTCTCTGATCTTTAAATGAAAGGCATAGATCTTATAAGCAGTTCTGTCAGAGGAATTCACCCATTGGAGCATGACCGTTACCTGTTTCTAATCCTAATATAAGAGATTTAAATGATTTCTTATCTACCGATAGAAAGAAAGAAAGAAAGAAAGAAAGAAAGAAAGAAAGAAAGAAAGAAAGAAAGAAAGAAAGAAAGAAAGAAAGAAAGAAAAGAAAGAAAGAAAGAAAGAAAGAAAAAGTCCTAATAATGTAGCAAACATCTAGGAGGAAGTAAGACTAGCCTTCCTTGTTCTGGCAGTATTGTGCCCAGAGAGAGGGATGCCTCCCCCCTCTATTTTGTAGTGACCACCCCCTCCCCAGAGTTATAGGCCATACGTATTTCTTAGAGCATTCCACAGAAAAAGGCTACAGTATCTCCTTTCCCAGACATTAGCTAGGATTCCATATACCTTCTGTGTCAAACCTCTGTAGCATTCCAGCCAACTTCCCTCAGCCTCAGTTGCACTGCCTGACATCTTAGCTTCACTTAACATTTCCTCAAGGCATTGGGGATGCCAGAAAATCAGAAACAGTGTATAACTTTTACAAACTTTCCCCTGAGTCTACAGGCATTCCCTCTGTTAGGTCAGTTCCATCCTCTGTTTACTCTATAAGAGTACAGAATGGTGGACATGGCTGGATATGCATGACTCTATTGCTCCGATGTTGGTTTAGTCCTGCAGCCTTTCTTTTGATTTTGTTGTCCTCTTGATGGCTGACCAGCAGCAGTAGCGGAGTTGGGGTAAAGTTACCATATTACGCAGCTGATGAGAGTTAGATTATTATAATAACTATTTCCAAATATTTCACAATGATGATGATGATCATCATCATCATCACAACTTGGGAACCTTCTTGTTCGCATGCCCTCGAGGCAGAGAGGCGGCACACAGATAAAAACCACCCCATGGCCATGTGCCTACTGAACCAGGAGTGCAGGGAGTAGAACTCATCATGTGTCATGTGTCACATGATGGGAAGGCTATGTGGGATAGTAGCACTAACAGGAATGGCAGCAACTGCTACAAGTGTTCAATGCATTTGGAAAAAATGGTTCCTCCATACCTGTGGATTGCTGTATTACTAGTTAGCTGTCTTCCTCAGATTCCCTTATTAACCTTCCACAATCACTTTTGCCAAAAACAGTTCTATCCCCCTCCCAATTCTTGCACACCCTTCTTCTGTGACATCTCAAGGGCACACCCCATGATGTCACTAGTGTCTGCTCTCCAATCCTCAGTTTTTGATTCTACACTCTCAGGGAACATGGTGCTGGTGATCTGTCAAGCCTAATTTTTCTCTGTCTGACAAGAGGTCTGAGGCACACCGGGTTGTCTGCACCCCTGGTGAGATTCCTGTTTCCTATTCAGTAATTCACCCACTCTTAGCCCCAAAACGGTTAAATAGCAAGAGGATGGGATGCATCCTTGAGACAGGGCTCTGTTGATGCATGTGGGCATACTGGCATTGCAGACTTAAATCATATCTCGATTGACTGTGTGGTCTCACGCAAGCCTTGGCCATCTTGCCTTGATCTGGTTTTGAGCCAAGAGCAATAAGTGTCAGCTTTAAATTTATAGCATGGCTTGGAGTAATCATCTGCACTCTGTGAAATGTGGCGGTTAGAAAGCATAAAGTGGAGAGGAAACAGCAATTGTTTGTCAGCTCTAATCACTTAGTAATATTTTGTTCTAAGACGGGGAGACCTCCAGCAAGCAGGTAGTAGCACTATGAGTATTGCCCAAAAATATATGTCACACTCTTTCCATATGTGTGTACAGAAATCTCTCTACGAGTGCAATGGTCAGATACAGCAGGAGAATTCTCTCTCCTAACTGGGAGGGCATTTTGGAAGGGGAGGAAAAGGGGACCCTGGCCTTCAATGGAACCAGACTAGGCTGCATTAGGTCTATTATCTGTAGTCCATCCTCCTTGTAATTAAGGCACAGATATATATTTATTTTACATAGAGGTTTGAATGAAGTAAGAGAGGCAGTATGAGTACCATAGGAGGCAGTACCAGGCACACAGGGCAGCAAGGGGAAAACAGTAGTGTCTTTTGAAGGAGAAGAGGTTTGTTTTGAAGGGACAGGAGAAAGAGATTAGGGTCAAGGTTGTGAAGAGCTTTGAAGGTGAGTTCAAAGAAGTTGGGGGCAGATAGGAAGCACAGAATTATTAGAGAAATGAGCTGGGTTAATGGTTTTTTACAGTACAATTCTGGATAGATAAGAGAGAACCAGCTTAAGAGAAATTGAGAGGAAATGTTTGGTCTGTTACCTTGTTTTAAAGGAACTCTGATAAAAATGTTGGAGATAATTGAACTCTTCCATGGACTCTTGAAGACACAACATCATTACAAGAATAAAATATAGACCACTAGACTTGACTGGATTTCATGAAGTTGCCATGTCGAACTTCTTCTGTAATATACCTCAAACACTAATTCCTAGATTGTCATCCTCCTGAAGGCTGAATTCCTTTTTCCTGAGTTACACAACAGAATATTATCCACTGTTTCAGCAGTTTTATTTGCTGAGAACTGGATATGTTTTCTTTTCTTGTCCTTCTGTGGCATCAGAATCCATCAATATCTGTGCCATTTCCCGCACTTCCCTTATGCAGCATTGCACTGTATTTACTGTGTTTCATTACCCAAAAGCCGCAGGCTGTAGCTGAGTATGTTGGGATGCTAAGATCAATTAAAGCATAATGAAAGAAGAAAGAGGCTGTGTGATTGCAGACCGGATGGAGTTGTCGGAAGGTGCAGTTTAGGTAAATAATGTCCTCCTCGCTCAGTGTTAATCCTTTGTGTTTGTTGACCAAGCAGAACCACAGGCCTCTGTTGTTTGGCTTGGTGTTTTAGCTGTTAATAGCATTGCAGCTAGGGCTGTGTATGCATCCTCTGATTTCATTTAGAGGACTACCTGGATCCTAATTCATTCTGAAGTGGTTTGGGCCATCTCTGATTTGGTTCAGACATCTCAATCTGATTCACAAATCAGAAAAAGAAATCATCAGTCTTTCCTATAGCCCCCCCCCCCCCCACTTTTTAAAATGAAATCTGGAGACATGATAAAGTTGGCTTTACGGGTTGGTGTACTAGGCACTTCTAAACTTTTTTTATTTCAAAATGGAAAATATGATTCTTAGAAGCATGTACTGTGTTTTTCTGTGTATAAGACACCCCCATGTATAAGACGCCCCCCAACTTTTCTAACCCAAAATTAAGAAATCTTAGCTTTGAGTATTCAGCCTCTGGGCTCAGAACGCTTGGACATTATGAGTCCCTGTTGCATCTGAGCCTACAGGCTCCACCTCCAACGAGGTGTGTTCCAATTGGTTTGTTCAGCATCAGCTGACGTCAGTTCCATAAGGCTTGTGATTGGAGGAAGCTAAGTCTCCTGACTGTAAGAAGCTAAGCCTCGTGATTGGAGGAAGCCTGTTTACAGAGGCAAGGTACAGGCAGTTTTGTTCTCTCTTCAGCTTACTTCTATATATAAGACACCCCTCAATTTTTAGTGTAATGGTTTTAGGAAAAAATATCATCCTATACATGGAAAATACAGTATATACTCATTTGCGTGCTCATATATGCTACTTACTGCCCTTCACCACTGTTAGGACACCTTCCTAAAGGTCTTAGAAAATCCCCACAGTTTACATTTGAAGAACTACACTAAAGAAGAACCAGTCTGGGGGAAAATAAGAGTTGGGGGTTTGGTTAAAATACTATACTGAAATACAATGCAGTGGGAAAGGAGCAGCCAGTGAGTAGTGCTTGGCAGAGGTGGATAGTCAGAGGCAGGCATCAACATCAAAGACATCATTTCAAGCATAGGCCCCTCGCTGGCGCAGGGGGGAATGCCAAAGCCCCAAAGAGCATCTCTTAAGGTTCATCTGCATCACAGAGTGCAAGACAGGCAAAATGTAATGGTCAATAGTGAAATATTTATCTCAAAGGCAACTGGATGGGTACTGGGAAGGTAGTAGGACTGAGACACGTGAGTGGATGGGCAACTAAGTAAGCCTAGCCAAGACACATTTCTAGGTTGACATGGTTCTTGCCTTACCTCACCATGATTTTGGAGGCATTGTGCTAGGTTCCCCAAAGAGTAGAGTTGAAATCCTGCACAGAAGAGCACAGCAAGGGTGACCTGCTGGGAATGTTCTGCCTCTGTTCTAAGCAAAAACACTCAGTGCTGTCTCTGGAGGTATTTGAGCAGACTGCTACTTTTGTAATGTCCCCGCAGTTTACCCTGCTCATTTGTTGCCTATAGTCAAGACAGATAGCAGTTCTGGGATCTGTTCCCACCTCAGAATTGTCCCACATAATCCTCTGCCTTGGGCGTGGGGTGACCAGCCTGCCTTTCTTCAGAGATTGCTCTGCTCTGGACAGCAGTACAGTCTCCTGCCTCTCTTTGATCTAGGCTCAAATATAGCTCTCCTAATTAAAGGGCCAGGCTTACTCCTATTACCCCTGGGAGTGAAAGCAAACCAGTCTGCTTCCCTCTGTCCTTGGAGGGGGGGGTACCATGTGTATTTTTATTACTGTTGTGCAAATGCATCACAATTGATCAAGTTAAGCTAGTAATCAGAGATAATGTAATAATGGTAATATGACAGGAACTTTAAAACACTGTAAATTATAAAGTGTTGCTTATTTCATCCTGGCAGTGGAGAATGAAACATTTCAAGAGTTTGTGTGTGTGTGGCACTCACACACCTCTGTTACCTCTGTGTGCCACCACGCCAACAGCAACCATACCAAACCATGACACCAAGTCTGGCGTTCTCATCTAAACTTGTGAACATTGACTCCTTCACTTGAACTATCCATATCCCCAAGAAAGGCAAACAGCCAGTTTCCCCTTTTATACTGCTGCTGTAACCTTGCAAAATTCAAGGGTTTACTTCACAGTACCCTTTTTAAAAGGAGCACATATTTTGGTGAAGCATAGATTTGTTGGATGATGCTACCCAAAGTGGTTTATGTAGTTGCTATACCTTGTGACTACTAGCTGTGAAATTGAGCAGAATTTATAAACTGAAAAGGTTTTTTTTTTAATTTTGAAAAATGCACACAAAAAGTAAAAAACAGGAAATGAACAAGAACAAAGTTGCAGGTCAGTTTCCTCAGCATACACCTGTATACCTTTACTTTTAACTTTGTAATTTAACTTTTTGTTCTCTCTCTCTCTCCCTCTCACACTTCCCCTTCCAATCTCTCTCTATATTTGCTTTAATGTAAGATCTAACAGAATTGTTCTTTTATTAAATCTAGCATAATATGCAACCTCCCCAGAAAAACAGACCACACTTCAATACAATCTCTCTAATTTTGTAATTTTTCTGACTACGTCACACACAATCACTTAGGTACAAGTAGAGTCTCTCCAGCCAGGAACCACACAGATCAATCAACTCCATTCATAAACCGTATTTTACACTTCTCAATTGCCATAACAGTCACTCCTGGTGCAGATTCCACATACAGCTGTCAACAAGCCAGACAGAAAGTACGATCAAATACAAACCTGCAAACAAAACATATATGCAATGCAAACTGTCTCCCCTCCCTGCAAATTCAAGGGTCAATATGCTAATCTGGAACTATGGGTGGGAAGCTCACTTGAGCAGGCTTCCCTCCTCATGCCTGGTCTTGAATTGGTTGTAAGATCAGTTCTGTGATCAGTTGCAGGATTTTGGGGGTGGGTGGGGGGGTATGGCTGCCAAAACAGGAGAAACACTTACACAATTTCCCTTCCCCTGAAAGTAAGATACCAGTCAAGGTTTTAGAACATAAAATACAAGGTTTGTATTTTTCTGATGTTTTGCTAATGCTGCTGCTGCTGACAAAAAAAATATATGCTGGTGCTTCCACTGTCAGGTAGAAATGAAAATGTTGCAGCAGTTGACCTTTTTAAAAAAATAGGATGTCTTGATGTGGCCTCGTTGTAAGCATTTGTTATATCCTTACTGCAAATGGCATATTTATACACATATGTACAAACATAGATCTGAATATTTTGCTTTTGATTCAGACAAATTTGTCCACACAATATAGTGTACAAAAGCATATATTAAGGAAAGTTACATACACAAATGTATATATTAAGGAATGTTGTATACAAAATGTCTGTGTTATACAGTTGTTATACAGTAATCGGACTAGTATTAAAAAAATTGTTTCCAAACTGGTTTTTTGGGGGGAATGCTTTTTTTTTTTTTGAGGAAGAGTCTCTGACTGTTAATTGAACTTGGTGAAAACAGACTTAAAGTTGAATAGGTGTGAAATTGACAAAGCATTAAAACAGACTCATTTTCCCTCCCTGTCTAGCACATAGATCTGAGCATGGCAAGGGCACCTGCCGCTTGCATGCTTACTTCCATCATAAAAGGTGTTAGTGAGCAAGCCAAGCAGACATGAAAGGGCAACTCCCCTCCCTCAAAAAGAAGTGCCCTTTCTAAACAAGAGTGCTTGCCCATCACTCCCCCTCTGTGGTGGCAAGCTGAGGAACCCAGGCTCCAGGTACTGTGCAGGCAGGGAGCAGAACAGCTCATTCCTCCTTTCTCAGCACAACCTATCCAAGGGAGACGGTGGAATACAGATCAAAAGCTGTGAGCGAAAAGAAGCGCTGCCGTTCTTCTGCCCTCTTTGCACTTTCTCCCCTCCTACCCTGTTTGAAACTGGAAGCTCAGAGGGAATCCAATGGAAGAACTCACAAAAGCATGTGTGTGCATATAGGGATTTGTACCAACATTACTAAAGCTTTCAGGAGTTAGGAAAGTACTGCATTAATACAAAGCAGTAAGGCAGAGTGGGGAGCCATTTCGAAGTGCATCTGCTTTAGATGCAGAAGGTCCCAGGTTCAGTTCAATCACCAGCATCTCCAGGTAGGGGTAGGAAAGAGCCTTGCCTGGAGAGATGTTGCCAGTCAGTGTTAGAAAGATGAGCCAAAAGGGACCAATAGATTGCCCAAGACTGTACAGGCTGGCTCTTCTCTTGAGGGTGGGGGACACAGTGGGGAATCAAACTCCCAACCCTGGCTCCACAGTCAAATACCTAACTTGCCAGCTATCCATACTCACCCCATTCATATTCAGCTACCCATTCACATACTCCCTAATTCATACTCTTTCATCTGTACAGATAAAAGTTCCTATTCATACTCAGCCACTCAGCCATTCACGATTCATACTCACCATCTATTCACCCATCCTTCCCACTTAAGCTGTACACTCACTGCTGCTCAGAGTAGGGTGTTCTTCACCTGGCTTCCATGTTGAGTTCAGAGAAAGAGGCCTTTCTTTCGTGTTCGGTGACCAGCACAGAAATAAAAACATGTATCAGGGTGGGCAGTTTCCACAGGTCCTGAGACCACACATGCCCTGAGACCTTGTTGGAGCATTATCCCATCCCCACATCCCTCAGAATGTTTTGAGGTTTAACAGCTCCATGTGTTCTCTAGGAAGCCAAGAGGCCACGTTTTGGGCCTGGCCTGTTCCAGACTCAAGGAGAAGAGGACAATTTTCTTCCAAAACAGGGAAGTCATTAAAAGTCAATCCATGACTTCAAACAAGGTCCCTCTTAGACTGGAAGTAGATGAGGGAAATGTGGCTAAATTGTACCCACACCCCCTGATGGTGTGAGGTGGGCTTTAAAAGTGAAAAGGGGAACACGTGGACTTGAGGGGGCTGCACTGTGAACTCTGAGCTTACAGCCCATGGATCGTACTTTACCCACAGTGTGAGTGGGGAAATTTGTGGCCAAAGAGCTTCATGAAGCTCTCTATGTCCATTTTGAGCTTACCTCATTTCAGCCTCCATGGACCCTCTGCTGGGATTTTTTTTTAAATTGAAGGTTTTGCTTAAAAAAGGTGTTTTCTCCTCCTAGAGGCATCCAGAAGTAGCAGTGTGTGTGTGAATGTGTGAGTGTGTGTGTTTGCGTGTGTTCATAGACACCACTGCCCCCACACCCCTCCCTCTGAATTTTGGGTATTTTTTTATATGTGGGGCTGGGGCAGTCCTTGAAAAGCGCTGGAGTAAAAACATGGGCCCCAATGCTATCAAAATTGCCCACCTCTGGCTTACAGAGATAAATCATTATAAAACAAGGTGATATAGGCTAGCATGTGTGGCAGAGCAGAGGAATCCTGTTTTCAAGGCACTACATATGTTAACAATAATGTTAGTGTCTTATGAAGGAGTAATTATGGACAGTTAAACATTCTCTCATCTCTCCCCTCAGATCCTCCCCCACAAAAGCACCCTAATCAACAGAGAGGAGGAACAGCAGAGGGTGCTTTTTTGTATCTTTTTTAAATCTTGTTTTATTTATCACTTGCACTTAAAATCATATTTTTTTGCATCTGTTTGGAACTAATCCTGACTTGCCTTAAATCCATGCTTCCTGCCACAGATTGCTTTATGTCTGTGACCCAATAGCCATTCCTTTTTATATTTAGCTGGCTGGGTACTCAGCAATTAGAATACCTGGCTACGGAGCCAAGAGTTGGGAATTTGATTCCTCACTATGCCTTCCTGGAGAAGAGACAGCCTGTGTGGCCTTGGGAAAGCTGCACAGTCCCAGGGTGCCCCCAGAAGAAGGGAATGATACTTATGCCTGGAAAGCTCTGGAAAGGGTCACTAACTTACAAGCAACTTGATGGTATATAATAATTATGCACACATTACATTTCCTTGTTTGTTGTTATTTCTACTTAGGAACAGTGCATATTAGAAATGTATCAGTGTATAATGCCAAGTTGATGGACTTTTTTTTTTTTTTTGAATGCTGTCCTTGAAGTTTATTTTACAATTCCAGTAGGATAGCTGCCATACATAGCACTCATAAAGGTTGACAGATTCATTGTGACATCAGGTTGCACTTTATTCTCACTGTTTATACTCTCTCTGTCATACATGTGCCAACTCAGGATAACATGCCGTGCATCTGATTAGTTGGAATCAAGCTCAGAAAAACTGATGCAGTAATAAATCTATTAGATTTAAAGGCACCACAAGCCTAATTTTTGTCTTTGATATATTTTACTTATTTTTTTGACTTCTAGAGCATCACCTGTGTACACAGTGTTCACAAAGCAATGTAATTCTCACTTTTCCTACTCATAAAACTCTGCCTCTCTCAATTGCATTTCTTTTTTTCCAGATTTGCTGAAAACATGGTGTATAACTTGGTGTCCCAAGCCAAATTATTTCTTTAATGATTGATGACCAACACATACTATTTTCTTTTCTATTTCCTCTCCTCCTCACCCCAGGCTGGCTTTTCTGCTGCATAACAAATAAAGAAATTCAAAGGTCTAAGTCCTCCTCCAACGTACTGCTAACCAAGGGTGGGAACCTATGGCCCTCCTGATGGTAAACTAGGCTGGCCCCTTCCTTGCTATCTTTCCAAACAACATCTTCATTTAAGCAGGTCACTGATCAGAACTTTTTAGTGGCAGGTGTTGGTGTGGTGGTTGTTTTTCAGTGATTTAGATGATATGAACTGCTGGACAGATCAGTGGTTTAAGTGTCTGGGTTAGGAGTTTGATTCCCCACTGTGCCTCCTTGACAGGGGATGAACTCAGTGATTCATAGGATCCCTTCCAGCTCTATAGTTCTAAGATGATGATTGATTGATTTAAAATATTTTTATCCCACCTTTCTCCTTAAAAAGAACCCAAGCCAACTTAAATCATTAAAAAGACAATATGTAGAAGCTAAAAACAGTCAGTATACAAATATTTAAAAAGAATTGAACTAGTATATATTAAAAACAGTAATAAAATCAATACTAAAACACATGCAGAACAACAGAGCACAGCCATTCATTTAAAAAAAACCTCTCAGCCCACCAGTTATTAAGGGAAAGCCTGCCTGAACAGAAAGGTCTTTGCCTGCTTGCAGAAGGACAGCAATGATGGAGGCCAATCTAGCTTCCCATAGAAGGGAGTTCCAGAGTCTGGGAGCAGCAACACAGAAGGCCCTTTCCTGTGTCCCCACCAAATGCACCTGTGAGGGTGGCGGAACTGAGAGAAAGGCCTCCCCTGATGACCTTAAAGCCCAGGCAGGCTCATAGAGGGAGATGCGGTCTTTTAGATAGCTTGGACCCAAGCCGTTTAGGGCTTTATAGATTAAGACCAGCACTTTGAATTGTGCCTGGAAACAGATCAGCAGCCAGTGGAGCTGCTGTAACAACGGGGTCACATGATCTCTGTAACTAGCCCCAGTCAGCATCCTGGCTGCTGCATTTTAGACCCTTTGGAGTTTTCGAACACTTTCCAAAGGCAGCCCCATGTAGAGTGCATTACAGTAATCCAGTTGAGATTTAACTTGGACATGTGTGACCATGGCCAGATCAGCCCTCTCAAGAAACAGGCGCAGCTGGCGCACTAGTTTTAACTGTGCAACAGCACTCCTGGCCACCGCCAAAACCTGGGTATCCAGGCTGAGAGATGAATCCAGGAGCATCCCCAAGCTGCACACCTGTGTTTTCAGAGGGGGTGTAACCTCATCCAGCACAGGCTGCAACCCTATCCTTAATCTGCTTTTCGACTGACCAAGAACACTTCTGACTTGTCTGGGTTAAGTTTCAGTTTATTCGCCCTCATCCAGTCCATTTCTGTCACCAGATACTGATTTAGAACCAAAACAGCTTCCTTGGATTTAAATGGGAAGGAGAGATAGAGTTGGGTGTCATTAGAGGTAAGAGGGATGGCTTGTAGACAAAGGGCCTTTTCGGCAGCTGCCCCCAGACTATGGAATGCCCTCTCGACTGAGATTCGTCTGGCGCCGACACTGATGACATTTCGGCGCCAGGACAAAACCTTCCTGTTCCAGAAGGCTTTTAATTGAAATAATATCAACTGTGGGTCCTGATGGCAATTTTTAGAGTATCTATTTTAATTGTTTTTTAATTGTTTTATCTTGTTATTGTATTTTTATTGTATTTTAATTGTTTTAAGCCGCCCAGAGACCTTTGGGTAGAGTGGGCGGCATATAAGTTAAATAAATAAATAAATAAATTAGTGTACTGGTGACACCGAACCCCAAACCCTGGGCAATCTCTCCCAGCAGTTTCATGTAGATGTTAAATAGCATAGGGGACAAAACAGATCCCTGAGGGACATCACAGGCCAGAGGCCACGACATCAAACAGCAGTCCTTCAGCACCAAACGCTGAGTTCTCCTCTCCAGGAAGGACCAGAGCCACTGTAAAACAATGCCTCCAAGTCCCACCCCAGAGAGATGGCCCAGAAGGATACCATGGTTAATGGTATCGAAATTTTATTTTAATCATATAATCTACTTAATACTATTTGAATATTTTAATTTGTGGCAGGTTTTTTTTTTAAAAGGCTAAGCTATTTTTTAAAATGTATGGGTTTAGCTGTCTTGGCTCATGCAGGAAAAAAGGTAGTATATCAAACAAACAAACAAACAAACAAAACTACATTTCCTGTCTTCCCTGCCCATCAATCATGTTGATGGGGTAAATGGTAGTTATAGTCCCGCAACACCTAGATCATAGATTCCCCACCCATGAAATAAACAAATGAGGGAAATGGCTCTTTTTATTCTTCTATTATATAGTTGATAAAGAATCCTTTGTTTTCATATAATTCGGGTTCAAAACAGCTAGGGATTACTTTTGTTTGGGATGGGGCAAGCAATTTATGGCTTTCTAGATACTCTGGAACTACAGTTCCTATCGTCATCCATTGCTGTTGGTTAGCGATAGTGGGAGTCTACAACATCATCTGGGGAGCCACAACGTACCCACCCCTAATTTAGGATCTGGCCATTCATGTCAGAGTTTGGAAAAGTTATGTTTTTGCTCTAGCATTTTCAGAAATTTCCAACAATTATGGCCATACTGGGAAAGAGATTATGGGAATTACAAAGTTTAAAAAGGTAACTTTTGAAAACTCAAACGTTACTCAAACGTTACTGTGAGAGACAGACTTCAGTGGGAAGACTGTTATGTTTGCAAAACCCCAGATTCAACTCAGGCTTACCGTTTCTTTGCCCATGGTGTAATTTATTTCTGATGTAACATGAAGCCATTTAAAAGTACAAATAAAAGAGGTTACCTTTCTAGCTATCTGAATCAGAGCTCAGAAGACAAGTGTGGGTGATCACTTTATTAGACCACTAAAATCTCACCCAAAGAGGCTAGCTTTTGACTCCCCACAAGTCTTCATCTGATTGGACATTACACAGGTAGGGTGCTGGAAAAAAAAATTATAAAGGTTCCAGAATCCATGGTCAGAGGATTGTGGCAGGCTCTTTGTTTAAAGCAAGCTCGAGCTCACGAATGGGAGCTGCAGAGATTCTACTCACAGATTGTAGGTCTCAAATTTCAGCTGTAGCACCATGGATTAGAATGCCCCCAAACCTAATTTTTTATCACTGTTCTTCTGATGGGGTGTGTGGCGTCTGCCCGATATTAATGGACTATCTGCATGTACCAATGAGAGTGCTGGGGAGGCGGAGTCTCTGCAGGAGGGAGAGAGAAGAGGATTTGGGAATTTGTAGTGGGGGAGTGGAGAGAAAGAGAGTTGGCGGTTGAGGGTGGAAAAAGTAGGATGTTTTGTTAAGAGTTAACGACATCGATTGTATCTTCATCACCTGTAATAATAAACAACTTCTATTTGTTTCTTTTTTAAATGACACATTGCCTGGACCTCTATCATTAATAATAAACAATGTTGATGTAATCAACTGGTGGCAGCGAAACAAGTCGCTTGTGCCCTTTGCTTGGTGAAACAACCCAGGGACAGGCGGGAACGTGACAGGGGGTTATCATGTTTCTGCATCCCTCTGCCCCCTAGCCATAAGGCACGTGGGGGAAGGGGTTCTTAGTGCCTGGCAGCTCTTTGTCTATTTTAATTCACATTGTCAAAGGTGAAATCTACTATCTCTTGAGTGGATTTTGCAACCCTGTTTTTTTCTTTAAAGGACCTGCCCCGCCCATTTGGCCATGATGTTTGGGACACTTATGTTTTCTCTGTTGAAGCATTGATCTTCTCACTCTCTACCTCTGCTTCCCTCCCTTGCATCTCCTCAATTTGTCTTTGTTTTTTCTTCTTCTTTTTTCCCTCTCTGAAAAAGCAGGCATTTACAGAGAACAGCCAGCTTAGCAAGTGTCATGGTCCGGTTGTGGGTCATGACCTGTCTGTTAAAGACCAATGCTCTGTAAAAGATGGTTAACCTACAGGATGACCTTGCAAGCAATTGCTTGGTGCTCTGAAGTTATTGCCAATATTGGTCACACAGAAGAAGAGATACACCATGGATACAATTCACAGGCAATAATATCAGAGGTTTTCCAGAGAAGATATTGCAGTGTTGCCACTAATTTTGCTTGTCTGATCTGTAGATAAGTTCATTTTTAAAGGATATTTTGGTTTTTTAATAGTCCTTCAAGCTATGTATGCAGTTTGTGTGCAGATAATTATTTCTGTGATACAATGGGAGTTGTATCACAGGCTTAATGCTGCAGTGACCATAACCCAGTTGTTTTCCATTTGCTTAATTAAAAAATAAATGAAAAGAGAGGAAGCCTTACTTAGGAAAGGGTAACTATGCTAAAGGAAATAAACTTTTTTTGTAAAGGAGGAGGAGATGTGATGGTGGAGGAGGTTTCAGAACTCTGAAAGGGCATGCAATGACTAAAGAAAAGAGCTTTTAAAAATATAAATATTCTTAAAATATTTCTACTAAATGTGCTGTCTAGCCCATACCAGGTTAGCCTGTTAATCAGAATATCATGGGACATTTTGTCAAAGGCTTTGCTGAAGTCAAGATATGATTATTTCTGTGGTACAATGGGAGTTGCTTCTCTCTTAATGCTGCAGTAGTCATCCCTTACTAAATGGGGATGGGAAAATGATAACAGAGGAGAAAGAAAAGCCAGAAATGCTCAATTCCTACTTCAACCTGGTCTTCTCCCACAAGACAGTCTATACTTTTCCAGGCAAATGTGAAGTACAAAGGAAGGGAATAGGATTATAGCTTGAGATTGATAAAGAAATAATCAAGGAGTACCTTACTACTTTAAATGAGTTCAACTTCCCAGGGCCAGATGAATTGCATCCAAGAAACTGGCTGAAGAGATTGCAGAACCACTGATTATTATTGTCTTGAAATTATGGAGGATGGGTGAAGGGCCAGATGATTGGAGGAGGGCTAATGTTATCCATATCTTCAAAAAGGGCAAAAAGGGGGAACCTGGGAACTACAGACCAGACAGCCTGACATCAATCCCAGGGAAAATTCTGCAGCTGATTATGAAGGAATCACTCTACAAGCACCTTGAAAACCATGTAGTGATAACTAGAAACCTACATGAATTTGTCAAGAACAAATCCTGCCAGATTAGTCTTATCTCATTTTTTGATTGGGTAACCTCCCTGGGTAGATAGTGGGAATGCTGTAGATGTAATATATCTTGACTTCAGCAAAGCCTTTGACGAAGTGCCCCATGATACTCTGATTAGCAAGCTAACTAGGTGTGGGCTGGATAGCACAAGTGTCAGGTGGATAAACAGTTGGTTAAAGAATTGTACTCAGAGAGTGCTTATCAATGGCTCCTACTCAAACTGGGAGGAGGCAGCAAGGAGGGTACCACAAGGCTTAGTCCTGGGCCTGGTGCTCTTCAACATTTTTATTAATTACTTGGATGAAGGGGTACAAGGAGTACTTATCAAATTTGCAGATGACACAAAATTGGGTGGAATAGCTAATGCCCTGGAAGATAGGAACAAATTTTTAAATTTTTTTTGATAGGATTAAACACTGGTCTGAAAACAACAGAAAGACTGCATTAACAGAAGTAGAGTCTCAAAATCCTGTGAAATACTAGTCTTTTGATATTTGGCACTGGTTGAGCTTCATCTTGAGTACTGTGTCCATTTCTGGACACCACACTTTAAGAAAGATGCTGACAAATTAGAACAAGTTCAGAGGAGGGCAACAGGATGGTCATGGGAATGGAAACCAAGCCCTGTAAGGAAAGATGGAAAGAACTGGACTTGTTTAGCCTTGAGAAAAGAAGACTGAGGGGAGATATGATAGAACTTTTCAAATACTTGAAAGATAGTCATTCAGGGATGGGGCAGGATCTGTTCTCGATCATCTCAGAGTACAGGGCATGTAATAATGGGCTGAAGTTACATGGAGTCACACTTCAGCTTAATATCAGGAAAAACTTCTTAACTGTTAGGGCAGTACAACAGTGGTCAGTAGACACAAACAGCCTGGCAAGATTGATCTGACCAAAGACCATGATGGGGTATTAGAATCACTAAGCTGAAAGGAATCTTAGGAATCATCTAATTCAGGCCCCTTGTCATGCACCCCCAACAGACAGTTATCCAGCCTCCACATGAAAACCTTTACTCAAAGTTCAAAAAAGTAACTTTTGTGGACTACAACCCCTGAAATTCCCCAGACACTGAGCACATTTTGATCTTACTCTTTTGAATCCTAGTATGGACATAAATAGCCCTACCAGCCCCTCTTCCCACCCCACTCCCTGCATGGACAGGTCCTAGCTTCCAATAAACTAGGGCCAACTGCAGGAGCCGCAAAAGTAATAAATGTTGTTGCATCTAGACTGTGTTCTCTCACACACATACTCTGTGACTTTGACCTCACTGTGCTGCCAGCATCTACTGAATACAATCAGTCATTCTCCTGGGGCTAGTCTTAGCAATTGAAAGCAAACTGGAAGTTTTCTGTAAACTGCAAAATCAGTTGATCAGACATGATGGTGGTGCACAGGAAATTAATACTATCAGTGATAACATCTTTGATAGGCTGCTTCCTTTTTCCAGACTAGGTTAGTGGGAGAGTTTCTAGGTCTTCTAGTCCAGAGACAGGAACCTTTCCAAGCTCAATTTTTTACATGTCCCACAGGTTACCTCGGTCAGTCCACTGCAGCAAAAGCAACAAAAAGTCACGTGGGACCTTAAAGGCTAACAAATTTTACTATGGCATATATACTTGTGAACTATGTTTCATCAAGTGTTGCAGGTGAAAGACTGTAATCAGTGGGGCCAGAAGGAACTGAAATGCAAAAACTGATAATTCCTTTAACAATGGTCATTAACAACAATAGTTGCATACATCCTTTCATAAATGAGCTGATTAATGTTTGTAATAAAAAATATTTAGTACATCATGGCAATTTTGTGGTCAGAAAGAGTATCCGGAAAGACTGAAATATTTTCTCACTGATATTTGAATAGTACTATTTCTGATTTCAGATCTATACCCATTATCATTCTGTGCAGCAACAGGCCTGTTTGACCTGTGTAGAGTACTTTTTTGGCAGATATGGTACTTTTCAGTTACTTTCTGTTACTTGGGGGCAGGGGGAGCAGTGCTAAGATCAATAGGAGAAGAGCATAAAACTTTTTTAAAATGCCTTAAAATGCCTTTTAAAAGTAACTTCTGAAAGTAATTAGGAAAAGTTCCATATTCTCTGAAAAAGTATTATTAATCCTACTTTTTATTTCATTACTTCATTGCACCCTTGTTACCTCAGAAGTAATTAATTGCTAGTAACTATATTTATTATAACTTAATATTTTCAGTCTCTTTAAGTATGTGTTGCATACCATCGATGTCTCATGGAAGATGGTCTCATAATGTCTCATTGGCCCAAATCCTGTAATGTCGTTACACCTGTGGAAGGCAAATGGCACAAATCACCATGACTTCTTGGTCGCAATTAATGAGTTCTCATTTGGATGTTTGGGCACATGCCAGCCAATGCACCAGATTGGCTCATGCCTGAAAATCCAAGCAGAAATTCATTAATTAGCAGTGTCAAGCCCTTCAGTGGCATAGCTTCCATGGGCATAAGTACATTACAGGATTTCAGCCGTTATATAGTTGTGCAGTAGTGGCCAGAAAGTGAATCTGTTGCATTTATGTAGTCTACACCCAGGCTTATGATGGGGTGGATATTACTGAAGTCCTTAAAGAACATTTCATGTTAATTTCTGTTTTGAGATATTAATTGTTCAATCCTAGTGACTTCAAAATTGTCCTCCCAATATCATGTTCTGTGGAAAGACACATAATCATTGGTGCTAGGTATTTTTGTTTTGTTTACTGGAGGGATTGTTAAAAGATGGAAAAGGAGAGTTGGTTGAGAAGCAAGTGGGCCTACAAAAGGGAAATTGATGCCTTCTCCTCTGTCAAAGCAAGTTATGCATTAGTGAAGAGAATTGATGAGTCTGGCTCCATCCTTTGTATTGGTAACTTGAGAAACAGAACTAATAACATGACAAGGAAAGCAGGAGATAATGGAAGGGATGCACTCCGTCACCCTTTTTAAAGGTGCATAAGAGGATGTAGAACTCACATCCAACATGTGTTTTGTGTTTTCTAGGACGAAAAAGGTCAGCCATTGTTACGAGATCACGTACAGGCACTTGGAAAGGACCTTGACTCAGAAGGAAGTGAGCAGCCTTCATCGAGCTATTGAAGAAGCAGCTGTACACGAATTAGGAGTGGAAGGAAGGTTTTGACATTGCAGCTTTGCTCTCTCTGATTTGCTTCGATCCTCCTTAATTTTTTCTTCCTGTTAAAAATTGTTTTCATCATGTAGAGGCCTTTGGCAATGGTGTAATAATGAAGAGTAGCATTGTACTTCCCCTAAATATTAATAAAAACCTGGTTTGGTACCTTATGTGTTCATGTTTATTTCCTGTGGTTGTCCACAGCCATGTGTGTTGTTCTTGCATTGGCAAGCTGTTGTACTTGACCTCAGGCCTGTCTGCAAACGGGCCTTTCATAGGTTGGTTGAAGCTAAAACAAGAACTGAACAATACGGATGGGACATGCTATATCATTTTTGACTGCTCCTGTTAAGCGCTCCAGCCAGCCCTCTTCCAAGATACTCCATTTCCCCTCCTCCCTGGTTTTCACCCTACCCCATCCTTCCCAGAAGAAAGATCAGTGACCAAGGGAGCCTTGGAAACTGGGCAGAGGAAGGTACAATAGGAGCTTTTCAATTAGTGAGACTGTTCCAGGTTTCAGTCAGAGTATGCAAGGATAAAACTGTTGGTTTGAGGAGAGCAGGCAGAGTTATGACTGTCTGACTGATCTAGAACAGTGGTCCTCAAACTTGGGTCCCCAGATGTTCTTGGACTGCAACTCGCAGAAATTCTGGCCAGCACAGTAAATGGTGAATTTGTCTGGGAATTACAGTCCAAGAACATCTGGGGGCCTCATTTTGAGAACCAGTGGTCTAGAATGAGGTTTAGATCTCCCCTCCACAAAATGACTTCCTCCTCTTTAATTGTCTTACATATATGAAGGGTTGTCCCAAATGAAAGCCTGTTGGTTAGCATTTGGGCAGTGTGTTGACCCATTCATGAAGATGTCATTTTCTTAGCACATTTTAATGAAGCCATATCTGCCTTTTTTATCACTAAAGGAGTCTCTGGCTGAAATCCTGTTGCTTTGTTATGCATGTGGAAAGCAAACAGCATAACACTCAGTTCCTTCCACCTAGCAATTAATGAGTCCCCTCTGGGATTCTTTAATTGTGTGTGCCAAGCCAGTAGGTGTGTTCTCCCAAGAATCCCCACAGTGATTTGTTAATTGCCAGCTAGAAGCAACTGAATATAAAGCCATTTGCCTTCCATAAAGTAACAGGATCTCAGCCTATGAATCTGTGAGCCTATGACCCCAGTAGGAGCCACAATAGCCAACATGCCTCTTGTTGCAGAGGTACCTGCTGCAGCATAAGCCAGGCCCACACCTGTGCTAGATAGAATAGGGAACTTTTTCCCTTATGATATATCTCCTATAATAACAAGATGTCTGGGTTCTCTTGTTTAATTAGTGCTTGCACCTTTGCACACTTTACGAAATACCCCATTCCATTTGCACAAAATGATGCAATTTTCAACTTAAGAGCCATTCTTTAATACTGCATTGGAAAATCAGAGTTGGATGTCAATGACAAATTATAAGGTTTAATAGGGAGCACTTTTCATTGTATAGTGAACCATTACCCTCCATTTGTAACTTACCGCAATAAAATTTTAACTAAACTAGGGTCACTAACAACAGAACTTGAAGTGCAAAAGAAAAGGCCCCAAAATACCAACGGGGACTTCTGAGGCATAGATACTCATGCACCAGTAATAGCCATGGGAGCACTGCAGGAAATCAGATTGACAGTTACCAACATTATAGGAGATGCATCATGTGGGAGATCATTTCCTGTCCTATTTCAAAAACTATCACAGACATTCATAAAATCAAGAGTATCACCATCAAAGCTTTAATAAAGCTGTTGAAGAATAGCATTAACGCTCTTATCTTAACTGTGTGTGTGTGTGGGGGGGGAATAAGTCATTTTAAAAAATAAACTATAAAAAGCTGATAGAGAAACAGTAGGACAAGATTGTAGGTTCCCAAGTGAAATTCGCCAGAGGCAAGGAACCTATCTGTTTATACTTGGGGAAGATGTTTTATGTTCTCTGCCAATGTCAGCCCAACTCTCTAGAGATGTAAAAAGCAGATCATCTCAAGAGTCTGCTTCTTGGACTCAGATGGCTGGCATTTTATCCCTGGCGAGTAGCCCTTTTTCCATTAAGGCAATCCTGTGGAGAGATAAAGGTCTAAACGTAGTCCTGAAAGGGAATAATAAACTAATAATCTTGAAGCTTGAACAGCAGACCTTCTCAAAACAAGTTAGCAGGCCACCGTAACAGAGTTGTCACAATGGTGGGTTTTGTTTCTTGCTATGCACATTTGATCACTATGTCAGGGAGTCTGCTTGTGGGCTGAGAGTGAGCAACCATTACTCTGGGGACTGATAAAATATTTCCCTCTAGATGTCTGCAAAGTACTTCTAAAATAAATCTATTGTCCATTCAATCAGGCTGTTTTTCCCTTCTAGTTGCTTCAATCATCTCGGTTGTATATTCAGTCTTTTTTCCTTTGTTTTCCAAAAAAATATGTCATGTTCGCTTTTCCCAGGTATAGTGGGGCAAAGGCACAAAGAGTGTGCTGATAGGCCTTGCCCATTTTCAGGGTGCTGCTCTCAGATTTCCCCCCCACCTTCTCTTGAAGGGGAGGCATTATTTCCTCCCACTCTTGGTGCATAGCCTTGAACTGGTCAGATATTTGTTTCATATAGTCTGTATTCCTGACAGAGTCTTTAGCACTCTTCTTGCCCATATCCAGAACATCAGACTGGTCTAGCAGCTCTCCTGTTCCAGAAGGCTTTTAATTAAAATAATATCAACTGTGGGTCCTGATGGCAATTTTTAGAGTATCTATTTTAATTGTATTTTAATTGTTTTATCTTTTTATTGTACTTTAATTGTATTTTAATTGTTGTAAGCCGCCCAGAGACCTTTGGGTCGAGTGGGCGGCATATAAGTTAAATAAATAAATAAATACATAAATAAATTTATTCAAATATTATTTGACATGAAACACAGCTCCAAGTATTTGCTGCTGTTAGGACCTTGGAACATTCCTGTGTTTAAATATTAAGATTTCTTTTTGCAGATTCTTAGTGTTATTTAAATCTGTCTGTAGGACTGCTGGACAACAGCTCAGTTGTTTAGGTATCTGGCTGCGGAGCCAGAGGTTGGGAGTTAGATTCCCCACTGTGCTTTCTTGAGAGGGGCTGGACTCAGTGATCCATAGGATCCCTTCCAGCTCTGCAGTTCTAAGATGGTGGTGACAACAACGACGATGATATTCTGATGGAGCTCAGTTCCAAGGCCACTATTTTACTTTGGTGACATCACTCTGTGTATTCAAGAGGAAAATAGTAAGTATAGAAGGGTTAAATGTCCCTCAACTATATGATCAGACATCTCCTGCTTTTTCCTTTATCTTAGCAAACAAGGGCCTTGATGCTATGAATTTCCAAAAACAATATCTTGTTTGGCCTGTGGTTTTTCATGTATAACATCCATTTGCACAAACTGCTAGAACAGGGGGAGAGGGAAGTTGGAAGGCTTAGACTTATGGAGGCTAGCCTGCATTGTTACTATACCACTCTGAACACACTTGACCTTGTTCCGTTTCAGAAGCTAAGCAGGACCAGGCTTGATTAGTACTTGGATGGGAGACAACCAGAGAACATCAGAGTTTTCTAAGTAGGGTTAGGAAAGAACCCCATCTGAAGCTGGCAACCTGGCCTGACACAGTATAAGGCAGCTTCCTATGTCCCTTTGAAGAGGTGTCCCTCCTCCCCATGCAGAAAATAGGCAAGAACACAGTCAACAACGTTGAGTGTGCTTTTAAGTGGTCACAGAATTCTTTCTCAGGCAGGATATCCAACAGAGCAATAAAATAAAAGACTGTATTTTTTATTACGGTAGGGGAATGTTTTTTAAAAAAAAGTTTAATGAGCATGGTACTGAAGCTTGTTTGCCATTTAAAGTCCCAAGCTACAATTCCATACACAGCTTTCCATTCCCTTTGAACAAATACAGTGCAGTTTACTTCTGAGTCAGCACAGAGACCTCCCTTTGCAAACTAAATTTAGTCTGAGCTGTGTGCGAAAGATGTTGAAGTACACAGAAGCGTTGTACAGACTGGATATATTACAAGCCGGCCACTCAATTTAGTCTGGCTGACTATCCTTGCAAAGATGTTTCAAAGGGAAACTGCTGCACATTACCTGAGCCACCAATTGCCTTCCCATTGCACTGCTTCAGAGGTGAGTGAATTTAACCATAAACTCACATTCCCAAGACAGTAACATTAATCTAAAAAGGAGGCCAGCTCTAGAATGCTCAAAATCAAGACATCGTTTAACGGCTGTTGATAGACACTATTTCTGTCTCAGTTGGTGGGATGGGGAAGACCCCATAGGAGGCCATATTCTTCCTGCAGGTCTATTTGCATGTTACCTCCATCTTTGTATTGCCTATTGTCATAACTGATGTTCCTGGAAATAGAACTTCAGAGGGCATTTTGTGTCAGGTACTTGTAGAATGAATGCTTTTAAAATCTGAGAAATGTATGCTTTATGAGGTGAGTTTAGGATTTCAGCCTCATTCAGTATTACCTATGCTTCCCTTTTTTGGGGTGTGTATGGTTAATAACAGTAGCAATGTTACTAGTTTATGGCTGCCAGCTCAGCAGCATCCTGTCCCCTGCAACTTTCAAATCTACAGCCTTATGATTTCACAGAAGTTTGTTCTGGTGTGGAGATGATTCATGTGATGTTACAGAGTTGGGTAGGGGAAAAACCACTTCTAGGCCAATTGGTTGTGGAAATAAGTATTAGTGGAATCCAACTAAATGGGCCCAGAATCTGAGTAAATTCCTGCCTAGGTAACATGACAATCCAGAGCCAAAATATGTATGAACCGTTTTTTGGTGTCTGGGCAGACAACTCAGCAGTTGCCACCATTCCCACTAGGACTCGCATCCCGTGTGGCCTTTCTTGCATTACACAATACAAGTGGAGATTTTCTAGACCCTGCACTGCTGTTGAGGATAGGGGAAACCTCATTCCAATGCACAGGCTTTTTATTTTCCAGGGCCTGTTCTGCTGCCAAGGCTTGTGCAACAAGAAAGCTAATGAGTCATGAAGCTTATGCTCCACTCTCTCCCTTTGCTCCAAAAGGCATGACAGGCCAAAATGCATCCAGTCACTTCCTTTCTCCCCAGTCCTCCCCCATCACTCTTGGCTTTTTGGTGTGCTGACATTGCACAACCCCAACTCGTGTACAAACAAATTCATTCTGAGAGTGTGAGCTTTGACACCACTGGGAAATAGTGCCCAGAGTTTCAAGATTCCTCTAAATAATTATGTACTGTTGAGGGAATTCCTACTTATGATGTTCCATGCCAGGATTTTCTAGCTATAAAGTACTTCAAAGTACTCGTTAGTCTCTCCTTCTGGAGGTGCTGTGGGACCATGCTGTTTCCCCATGGCTGCACAAGCTGCTTCTTCCCTTGGGCGGCACAGTGGGGATCAAATACTTGATCCCTGGCTCTGTAACTCATTGCTTCAGTCCACTGACATATCTAACTGGCCCAAAGATCCTCATACAGAGAAAAATCAAAATGTTTTCTCATCGCTAACTTTGAAATTTTTCTCCCCACTTGGAGGTCCAGGGAAACAAAATAATTCCCTGAGATTCCAGCCAGTGCTCTGGGACCTAGCAACCCTATACTAATATTGTTATAGATATCAAATCCCAAAATATGTGATCTCTTAAAGATTTATGTTATGATTACTGCACCATTAATGCAGTAATTTTCCCACTTCAAATGTTTTTCATATATGTTGAATCTATTGATGTAGCTTTTTGATTTCTTAGATTTGACAAAGAATATGTATTTAAAAGCTCACAGCTAGACATAGATTTTTAAAATTCATTTTAACCCCCTCCTTTTAAGTGTTTCTTTTGGGCATGTTGCCCCAAATTACTGTGTCATAATAATACAAGCAACCTCCCCCCCTCCTTTGATCACAAAGACAAACATTAAAATATCCTACTAGAATAGAAATATGTATTTTAAAAATTTATTGTTGTGCAAATACTTTTATTTCCTATTTAGTACCTTGAACTTGATTTCCCTGTCAGGGTCAAAAGTATGACACTCAAACAAAGTCCTCAGAACACTATAAGACTTTATAAACCCCTTAGTAGACCATCATTGCTAACATTTCCCCCTGAAAGTGTTAATACCAGTGTGAACCAGATAATCATGATAATCATATCAAGGTTCATCTGGGTATCAAGGTATAAATTATTTAGTTGCTCCATTCTGATTCACCAGAAATATAGCTTCCAAATTTGTTCCATCTCTCTTTAGAGGATGAGAATATATCACTGTACTGTATTCACTCATGATGATGTAAGCAGAGAAAAATAAGTCCAGGCAACATTAATTTGTCTAATTCTACAAGCTTTATTTATTCACATTTCTTTAATGGACAAACATCCAAAAATTGTTGAAAACATGTAACTTGTTGATAAGTCAAAAGCATGTAACCTCTAAATATAATTCTTACAGCTATAAGCAAAAGCTGTAGGTACAAATGCTTAAATATATATATATGACTGAAACTTAATTTGTAGGCAAATATTCAGCCTGTCAAATATATTTCAGTTATAGGCTTTGAGCTAAAAAAAATGACAGACAAGAACTTAAATCTTATTTCAGTCCAAAAGTACAAGAGTTCATAGCCTTAGAAAGTGTATCTTGTTAAAAAAAAAACAACAACCCAAGTAAAATGTATAAGAGTAGAAATACATTTCTTAGTAGTTTAGCATATTTGGATGCACAACAAATAGTAAGTTTTCTATGTGCTCTCACAGCCATCTGCCAGTTAAAATCTATCAGAAAAAACCATGATTTTTGTGTGTTGACTATCTGCAGCTGTATCTCCAGCTGCTACTAGTACATTTTCTTTTTCCTCCCCCCACTTCTCAGCTGGGCTTGGCTTGGCTGTGTTGTGGCTCAGCTGACTAAGCTAGCTCCATTCTGGCTGGCATCTTGATTATGTTTGTAGAATCATAGCAACATGGAGTTGGAAGGGGCATATAAGGCCATCAAATCCAACCCTCTGCTTAATGCAGGAATTGAAACCCAAATATATATATGACAGACAATTGTCTATTTTTTTCTTGAATACTTCCAGCATTGGAGCACTCACCACCTCCTGAGGTAAATGGTTCCATTGTCATACTACTCTAACAGTTAGGCATGGGTTGTTTAGATTTCCTTATCATTGTTTGCACATTTTCTCCTAACTCACAGTTTGCATTAGTAGCAGGCTGATTCAAAATCTCATAGACTCTGCTACAGAAGCAAAAGTTTGCTGATTAGGAAAGTACAAACATTTATCATTATCTCCTTTTCCTTCTATCCTTGCAGAATGAATGGACTTTTATATTGAGTTAACATTGGTCTTTGCATGGCAAGCAAATCTCATAGAGAAACAATAGGCTTCTGCACAGTTAGAGAAATGCATGGGAATTGTATAGTACTTTGTTAATTACTCTAATTACCATTAGAGTGTCCTCTAATGGACATTCAGTACATTGCTACTTAAATGGTTACTGTTTTCTTTTTCTTTTTCTTCATTTTCATGGTTACATCTGCTAACACTGAAGTCACCTCTACCAGGCAGTTCATTGTTGTTCAAACCCCCATGTTATAATCACATCTCACATTTCTGGCCCACAACTCCTTTAAGTATTTTAACATGTTAAAACATTTCAAAATTTGGTTGCTGTGGGTTTTTCGAGCTCTTTGGCCGTGTTCTGAAGTTTCTTCAGAAGATGGCCAAAGAGTCCGAAAAACCCACAGCAACCATCAGATCCCGGCCGTGAAAGCCTTCGAGAATACATTTCAAAATTTCACAGTCCTGTTTCCACCCCACCCACCCCAGTTCAGGTAATTGTTATGATGTTTTGTTTGTAGTTTTTTTTTCTTTTGCTCAATAGCCCATTTTGGCAATCTTGACATCTCTATCCTTTTAGGTGAAGATAATGTGATTAATATGTTGAGAGCCAGTGTGGTGTGGTGCAGCAGATAGACAGACTAGGACTCATGAGACTTGGGTTCGAAGTCCCACTCAGCCATCGAAACTTGCTGCAGGGCCATTGGTAAAACCATTCTTTAAATATCTCACATAGCTTGAAAAATCTGTTAGAGCCACTATAAGTGGGATGCAGCTTGACCACATATACAGTGTGGTCAACTCTTGGGCTCTTGTTTTTCCCTTTTTAAGTAATGGCTAATGTTCTGGGTAGATTTTTTAAATCAGTAAGAGGAAGGAAGGTACACTAGTTAGTTGGCAAAAGATGGTTCCATCTTTAACTGTGATGGGACAAATACTCTGTTGGGGAGTTCTCCACCTCCAACAGGCCTACATGATTGAATCTTTATATAGGCAGAATTTTTACAAAATATATTTGTTACTGTACATTAAACTTTATACAGAAAAATGGCAGTCAGCTATAATTTCAAAGGATAAACTGATAAGAAATACAGCAAAAGAACTACAAATGTGTATAGCACTTTCATCTTTATCTCAAGGCATCTTTCCACAGATTACCATGAAGGATTAGAGGGAAATTCAAAGCTTTGTTATGATTTGTATACCCTGTAAGAGGAAAAGAGACACTATTAAAAGCAAAAAAAAAAAAAAAAAAAAAAAAAAAAAAAGTTTATTTGATAACATCATACTACCCTTAATTTGGTCTGGTCTTTAAATAGGGATAAATATCAGAAGTATTGGAATTCTTTCATTTGATGGAAAGAACCTCACTTACGTAATAATAGAAAATCTGTTTTTTTCTGCTTACTTAGAAATATTCAGCTGTGCAGAGCTGAATTTGAGGAAGGGAGAACTGCCTGGCCTTCCAGAAGAAATTAAATCCTTCCTGGCATTTCCTGCTGTCTAAAGCTCAATACTCCTGTGAATATTCCCTTTTGAAAGGCCCCAGAATTTTACCTGAGAAACTGCCTTGTTCAGCTCTGGTGCTTTCCCCTTCTTGCTTCAAAGTCTTTGTGGAATTTTTTTTTTTAAATGCTTTTGAACACCTGCTAGTGGTGGCAAGAACAGTTGGTTGTTTCCTTCCCGTTTCAGGGGACAATTTTATAAAAGGACAATTTAATAAAAGCACTCTTGTCACTAGAAATTCCTAAGCTCTGTATGTTTTTAAAAACACCTTTTCCCACCAAAATATTTTTTAGAACAGATCAACAAGGGAGCCACTTATATTTCTGTATCCAGTTTATGTCCTATGCTCCATTATTATGAATTCATTACATTCCTAGGGGAAATAGTTTTGGAACATTTCTGTGTACAAGTACACAGAGTTCCCAGCAGGGATGTTGGCAAATCTTTGGGTCGGAGTCCCAATTCCAAGTCTCAGTCTTTGGTACCAAGTCCCAAGTCCCTACTAAAACCAAGTTTTTTTCCCCAGAAAAAAGAGAGGGGTGGGTGGGTTCCGAGTCATGAGTCAAGACCGAGTCATTGAAAAACAACAACCACTCAAGTCTAGTCCGAGTCGAGTCACCAGTACAACTTAAGTACAACTTGACAGCAAGTCCTGCAATGAGTCCCCACTCCTGGTTCCCAGTGTAATGTAGTGGATAAAGTGACAGACTAAGACTCTGGAGACCAGGATTTGAATCTCAACTCAGTGATGGAAACAGACTGAGGGAGTGGAACTGGTAAAACTACTCCTTAAATATCTCACTTACCTTTAAACCTGTTAGGGTCGCTATAAGTCAGTTCTGACTTGACAGCATGTCACAACAACAACAACAAGTACAAAGGTTATGTACTCCTGGTGGAAACAGGGGGGACTGCTGGTTTGAACTGTGCAGAGCTGCCTCGCCCCATAAGTAGGAATGGAGACAATTGCCCTTTGGATGCTCTAATTCTGCTCTCCAGGCATGCTTGTGTAAGATAGGTTACGCTGAGAAAGACAGGGAGTCATCTAACATCAGTCAGTGAAATGTTATGGCTCAGTAGAGAGATGCGCCTGGGCCCCTCCAGCCCTGGTCTGATCTGAGACTCTGAAAAGGAGGCTCCATTCATTGAAGGAGGGGTGAGATCCAAATGTAATGTGCTCTTTGAAATAACAACGAGGTGATAATGAGTGTTTTTACCTTGGGAAATGTTGTCTCTCTGACTCGCATATCAACTTGAGCAGCTGAAAAAGGATGTTGACTCTTACACTCTATTGGGAGAACTTCACTGCTGTACCAGAGGTGTTGGGTGTCAGCCCTGGGGATTAGACTAGCCTCGGCATGGGACAAGAGTCCCAGTCTCAGTTTCTGAGCCTGCTTTGCAAAGAGAATGTGAGAAAGAGGAACAAAGATGGCACACGAGCAAAGAATGTTGGCAGGCAATAGAATAAGAGGCGGAAGGCTAGCAGAGCTAGAAAAACTGCAGACAGAGCACATCTTGGAAAACTTCTTTTGACTACATCTCTCAGCATCCCCCAGGCAGCATAGCCAGTCCAAAAACATAACTCTTCCAAGTTGTGAGACCAAGCATGTTGATATTGTCCTAGGATACTGTCCTATGATGCCAGGCTTCCCTGGAATGGAGCTGATGCTTGTTTGGTTGATTGATTGATACACCATCCCATTAGTGCAAGCACTACTCTGGGCGGTCTACAAGATTAAAACTGAAAGCCTTCAAAACTCCACGATAACTAAAAAATACATTCAAAACAATACAGCGATACCCAGACAGCAATTAAATAAAAATGTAAACAAACCTATAACATCTGTTATTGGTTCAAAAAATTGACAGCATCCAGGAGATTCAAGTATCAAATGCAGTTTTGAATAATTCTGTCTTTACCACGTAGCTTCATACACATAGTGATTCTTCATAGAAGGCAACAGTCAGTCCCAACCTCTGAAAGCACAAGCTGGTTGCAGTTGGGTTGTTAAGCAAAACAGATATGTTTCTGGGATGGCATACAGCAGGAGGACAAAGATATGAAAGCCATCCTCATCCTCATCATGTGCTGTCAAATCAACTCTAACTTATGATTACCCATTTTTCAGGGTTTTCCAGGTAGAATACCCTGGGTCTATGCAACTTGCCCAAGGCCACACAGGTTGGCTCTTCTCACAGGAGGCATGGTGAGGAATCGAACTCCTAACCTCTGGCTCTGCAGCCAGATGCCTAAACCACTGAGCTATCCAGCCAGCTTAGCAAAGCTGGACAGTAAATTTTAGAAGATGGACTAGGCTGAATAAGCAATGGAGACAAAATTGGGAGCATTACCTAGTATTAAGAGTAGATAATACAGTAGCTAAAAGACATGCAAATATTACAGTTAGACAAAACTGTTCACATAATGAGAGTCAAATAATAGGTTTGCTGACAAAATTCACAACTCAAAGAAAGTCGGTTTAATATTAAAAATTTGGGCTCAGGCAACTCTGAAAATACATGCTTTCTTGAATTCACCAAAAATTAATCCTGTATGTTAAATCTTTTGGCCGTTGTCCTGTTGCTTTTCCCAACTAAGAGCAGACTCTTTGAATCCATGGCTGAATGGTATATCAACACTTATGAAAACCCCATTGAGTCAACAGGTCTACTTTAGCTGAGACTGAAAACAGCATGTTGACCTTTGTTGCCACTGTGCTTATATTGCCAAACATGCATTCTCACTGGATTTGCCTTCCCATCATATTTTAAAGACTCTGAGCTATAGAAAGATGCAAATTAATAAGGCCACTGTGAGGACTGACCTCTGTGTTACTCTAACTGATTTGATCTTTTTATATTTTAAGGTGATGCTATAGAAGCTGTAAATAGTCATTTTTTCTTGTGAAGCTTGGAAGCCTTTCAATTTCCCAGTGGAGAGAACAGATACAGAAGCCAAGGAAGGATGTTGCTTGCGAGGCCTTTATTCATGTGGCTGTTTTAATCTCCATGCTTTGCAGAAATGCATGTTGAGTGAGGACAAAAGAGCCAGTTGGTAGCATATTTACAGATCTCTATACTTCCACAGATAGGCTTTTTGCCAGGACCTCTGCCTGCCGTGCATCGACAAAACCCACATCAGGAACCAAGCCACTGCCACCTGGGCTTTAGTATGCTCAGCCTTTCAGGAGATGCACTTTTCCGCATCAGGAGCTGTTAGGAGTGTTGAAATGACGACGAGAGGTGAAATAAGATGTTTAGCAAATAACCTTTCCCACTCCGGTAGTGTAGCTTCGTACATGTTCACATGGAGAGATTACTGGGCTTCCATTCACAGAGTTCATTCTCTCAAAAAATCAGAAGGGACAAACAGGCTGAGGCCTTCATTTTGAGAAGATCGAGACTGGTAGGGGATTCATTCTGATTTTTCTTTTCCATCTCCTTCTTTCCTGCAGAACATCCGGAATAAAGGATGTTGGCCCACAGGAAAACATCATATACATAACTCTTTTATTAACTGGAGGCCTGAATTTGCTGCAGACTGAAACATCCATGTGAACAGTATCCACTGCATAGTTGAAGTGCTGAGAAAGTCAGCCTTAATTAACCCTTTTTCAATAAAGGTTAAAAACTCCCTGTTCAATTTAAATCTATATTACAATGCTGCCCTGAGGATGGAAAAAAGAGAATTTCAGTGAGGCAAATTAATGTACCAACTTGGTGAGTGTGTGAAATAACTTTTTGATATTATGTGTGTTTACTGCGGAATAAGCTTTATTGGAAAATACGTATCTTTATTTTGAGGAGACATAGGATCACATTCTAGTGTTAGTTATATGAGTTCTGATCCAGCTAGAAAGATTCATAAATAAGAGTAGCCAGTGTGGTTGTAGAAAGCATAAAAATGGTAATCACTTGGCATAGGATATAGGAAGCTACCTTATATTGACTGAAATCCTGTTGCTGAAAGTCACACCATGTAGAGTTGATGATATCATCAGGTGTGATTATTTTTTTTTGAAATAAAATATTCCCCAAGGCTCCCATGGAATCCCTTTCAATACTGGGAAATCATTGGCAGCCATGGGGTGTGAAGGGAAAGTCTGTAATTACCAAAAAAATTTGCCACCACTGGGATTACTTTAGTACAGCTGGCAATTTTCAGTAATTAAAGAATCTTCTTCCATTAGGTGGCCACCAGCAGCTCCTTGATGATGAAAGGAATTACAGGGGAGCCTTAGGAACTTGGAGGGGGAATTAGAAATGTTTTATTTCCCGAAAATTGCTGTAGCCGATGACATCATCAGCCTTCCACAGAGTAACTTATTCAACAGGATTTCAGCCACTGAGTCAGATTGTTGGGCTCAGTATTGTTGCCACTGACTGGCAATATCTCTCTAGGGTTGCAAGTAGAGTCACCTCCTCAGAAGAAAGGTCAGACTACAGCAGTTCATGAGTAAGATACTCCTCCTGTATAGAGCTCTCTTCGTGAGTAGGACTTCTGTTTCCCCTAGAACTTGCTAATACTCTTTGGGTGGGATTCTGGTAGTTCCTACTTAAAAATTTCAATCTGAAGGTCAAACTAGATAATATGCTTAACATGTACTTAGAATCAGTGCTCCCTCAAATGGTGAAGTATGTCTTTTTGTCATGTCACATACTTTCCTGGTCTTTGTTTTGTGACTGGACTTTAGAAGGCAAATACAAGCTTATTTTGCTTGTCTGATTTCTGAGGCATGCATCTGACAAAATCCTGTTACAGGAGAGATAATATTTTAAGCACAGGATGTAAATATTCCCCCCAATGTCATTTAACTGGAGCAGTTGCTGGAACAATGTCTTTATAGCTCTGTATACCTGCCCTCCTGACTCTTTTGAAAATCCAGTGTATGTAATCTCAGATTGCGTTGTCCATGGTCCCTGTTTCCTCCTTGGCTACTGTGTGCTCTGAAATCTTGGACTGTTTCTGGCTTTGCTTCTTGTCCACTCCTTGTCTGTATCGTGCTCTGAGACCTGCATTGCTTTTGACCCTGGAGTGTGTTATCCCTGCTGTATGGCTATGCTCTCATTGTTCTGGCCTAGATCCTGGACCATCTACCATCCTAGAGCCATTTGCAGTCCAAACTTCAGGGAAACAGGATGAGGTTTATTTTTGTATAGGCTTTGGATCCTGGCCTTTGGACCTAATTCCTTATAGATAAAGGATCACATCAGTTTCTGGCAGTGTATGGGGTGTGCCACCACTAGATTTGCTCTGCTGTTGCTGTGACCGGTAAGAGGGCTCTCATTGCTCTTCTCTGTATAGTCTGACCCCTTTTAAAACCTGGTGTTACTGCTGGCAGGGGCTCTTTCTGTTTGATGGGTCACCATAGTCTTGGTGAGTAACAGGATGTGCAGCCACTGTTGTGGCCCTATTGCTGCTGCTTCTGCCACCCATCAGCTTCCACGGTGCAATGATGTGTGATGGTAATGGGTGACAGCAACAGTGATGACCTCCATATGATCTGTTGGATGGTGTCTTACTTTCCCTTCCAGGCGCTGGGAGTATTTGCACCACCCTTCTACTCCTGAACATGAAGGAACATGCAACCATGTGGGGAGCTACAATCTTATTTGCCATCTTTGATGCATCAAAACATTCCTATAAATGATGGTAATTTCAAAAAGCAAAAACAAAGCAACCATCCTGCTGGTGGCTTCCCCATCTCAGCTGCTCCGCTGACAGGATACCGGCATTTAACAGCTCATGCACAGTTACTAATGTTCTAACGGCCCTTTCTTCCTTTTAGTGTGCTATTAGGAAAGTATGGCTTACACCAAAGAAGGAAGTGTTCCTACCACTCACTTTCCTCCTCCATTTCAATTTTACCAATCTGGTGGTTTAGCAGGAATGGTTCTTCCCTTAGACAGAGTGAGGCACCCATCAGTTACTGAAGCATGAGGAGCTGTCACACCTCCCTCCCACCCAACCCACTGGGCTAGGTACCCGCCACTCCAGAGACCTCCATTCACTGCAGCAAGTGTAGATCAGGGAGGAAAAGAGACTTCCATAGTCCCTGGATAGCTTCACTGAGAAGAGCACTACCCACTTTGTGGCCAGATGTGCTAGACACAGAGCCCACCTGCCCTCAACCAATGGGGTGGAGCAAGGACAAGGGAGATAATGCAAAGTTTAAAGGACCCTGATGGTCATATGCCCCTCTGCCTTTGTCAGTGTCAGAATGAAATTTAGGACAAGCAGCAGTGGGGGGGGGGGATGTGAAGATGAAGAAGGGCAGCAGTGATGAGGAGCAGCTTCAGAAGCTCTTCTCTTCTCAGATGATGGGAGAGCTTGCCCCCATGCCCAGGCTCTAGGTCTATGTTTATGAGGTAAACACAGGTACAGAACATTAATGGGAATAAACCTGAGAGAATGCAAAAAGAAGCAATGAGCAAGAGATAAGTTAGTGCCCTTCAGCACTGTAATCAGCCATTTGGACACCTGTAGCTAGAAACACCATCTCCCACCTGCTCTGCCTTGAGCATGAACCCTCCTGTGAGAAAAGAGCAGGAAAATGTGGTCCCCCTCCACACACACATACTGTGCACACACTGCAAATAATGCAAACATTCATGCTTCTAAAAGAAGGGAAGTGAATAGGGCCAGGAAGTATTGTCATTTGTTTTTCTAATACTTACCAACAGAATCCCTTCTAGATTTTGGTGTCCTCTACATTTTGGGTCTGTGGGGCAAAACCCCAGTTGCCACACCTTCATAATGTCCCTGACGCCTTCTAAGGCAGCCATCTCTTCCTGAGGGTTTAGCGAAGGAGCTGGAGCCACTGGACCTCTGTTACATGTGGTATAACACATTGTCTGCCCCTACGCTGTACTTCCTTTGGAGTGATGCTCCTGTTGATGTGAATAGTGCCAGAGCACACCTAGCAGCAGCTGTGCCTTCTATGACAAACCAATGTGTTATTAATCAAAGATTGCTTGTTACAAATGAGCTTTGGTGCATGGCCTCATTCTGTGTTTCTTTGAATGAATCCAGTATTCATAATTCATTAAGGAGTAGTTTTGGATGACTATTGACTTCTTGACACTGAACAGCAAAGAGAATTAATAAAGTAGTGAGTCAGGCTGCCTCTCCTTTACTTCAAAGGCGGACGTGAGATACGTATATATGTGTGTGATTAAGACATACTAACCTCTCCACAAATCTCAGATAAATTCTTATTGCAGTAAATGAGCAGGGATAGGTTGGAAGAGCAGCTGGAGAGAAATTGGGCTATAAGATGTGTTGGAGGAAACACACCTGGCTACAGTTCCTAAGCATCATGGGAGTTGTGTAGCCCTCCGGATCTTGTTGAAGGACACATGTATAGGACACATCCAATGTCCTACAAATCCCATCAGTCCCAGCCAGCGTAAGCAGTGGGGAAGTGTTAGGGAAGCTGAAGTCCAGCTTCTGTAGGATTGCATATGTTTCCCGTACCTGGCTCAAAGTAAGCTCTTCCCAAGACAATGAAAATCATTATGGCTATTGGATTAGCTATATAGACCAATATGGGGCAAAGAACATGGTAGCCCACCATGAGGATCTCTGAGGGTGGACTGTGATTGCCTCCCCCACCCCTCCATTTAGCTGCCAGAAGTATGAGCAGGAACTGATTCTTTTATTGCAATAACTAAAACAGAAACATAGCCAATGTGGCTTAATGAAGAACTCAAATGTCTTAATGGGTGCCAGGGAGTTTAACGTTTTTCCAAACAGTCTTGTTCTCAGGGAACAGTCTGTGATCCCGGTCAGCCCCTTTTCCTCCTTGTGCAACATCGTGGTGTGAAGATGACTCTGACGCTTCAGTTTTTTTCCAATAAAACATCTTTATTTAGTAACAAACTTTTATGGTCTCTATCAACAACAACATCAGCCTCTTGCTCTGCAGAGACGGCGCCAAACTTCTCCTCCTCAAACAGTAACAGATTCCCCTTCAAAGTGAGAGGTGAAGAATTCCAAACAGGATCGTACCATCTAGATTCACAGCCCAGATCGTCTGGTGCTATTACTCTCAGCCTCACTGAGGGGGGTGAAATATCCAGCCCGCCGGTGGCTCCCAAACTCTTCTGCCCGCCGTAGGTCTTGGGTTGGGGTGAAATGGACTGACCCCACGGGGTTTCCCAGCTCTCTCCATACCTTGGTTGCGTTCCCTCCATTGGGTCTCTCTCTATCCAAGCTTTATATTTCTTTCTTCCCTCTCTCTCTTTTGTCTTGCCCCAATAGGGTGGTTTTCTATATATCTCCCTCTTCCACTCTTTCTCGGAGTAGTCTCTCAGCACCTTAAATTCCACCCATTCTCCTGTCCAGAGGTCTTCCTCTATCAAATCCACTAGATCCTCTTTTTCCTCCACCTTCCCCATCCAACATGCTTCTCCTTCCTCTAAATCTACCCACTGCCCCTCCTCCTCCTTTCCTGTTTCCTCTTGCTCCTCTTTTCCCTCCAAAATAGCGCCCTCTCTCGTTTCTGTCTCTAAATTCAGTTCCTGTAAATCTTTCATTGGGTCTGTCAGTTGTCCCTCGTTGTTTCCTCTTAAAGAGACAGACGGTACACCCTTCTGACCACCTCTGAGGGTGTTCCCAGTCTCACACAGTCCTTTTGAGTCTTTATTGCTTGGAGGAATGGAGCCCCACCTCCTCAACCAGCTTGAGCATACCTCTCAGGTGCACTGAGCATGGGGTGCCACAGCAAGGGTGCTGGTTGCACACCCACAGTTGTCCTTGCAACAGAGTAGCCTGGGCACTCTCCCTGACTACTCCTGAGTGGTTGCTGCTCATAGTCACAGGACCATAAGTGTGATCCTTCTCTGGCACCCCTGAGCTTCTAATGCATCCCGATCCACCACATAAGCCCAGCAGTCTCTCTCTTCCTTCTTGCTCTCCTCTTGAAATCCCCAGCCTTCCATGCTCAGATGTGTGGCTTCTAGTGCATCATGCGCAAGACCACCCCAGTCCACAAGTCAGCTGCAGGTCGGAAATCATGGAAGTGGTAAGCCCACACTCCCCGGTAGGGGAAGTGAGTTCGGTCTCACATGGACTCGGAATCTTTTTGTTATTTGGTTTAAAACCAGCAAGGAAAAGGTAGATGATTGACAGCATAGGGGCAAGAGTACCTGCCCATTTCCCCTTCTGTCTCTCTTCTGAGCACAGCACGAGCATCACATGCACCAAAACCCAAAGGTCAGTTCCTAGCATTTCTTGGTAAGCCTGCAAAAGACTGGTCAAAAATACTGGAGATGGTTCTCTGGGGTTGGTAGTTATAGCCCAGATGCAGAAGGAGATGTCATCCTCCATATATGGTGAGTATGTGACTTGCATCAGCCCTAGCCGGACCAGCCAGTCATGAGGGATGAGGGGAATTGTTGTCCATGGGCATCTGGAGGGTTGCACTTTCCTCACCACTAGTGTAGATGATACTTTACCAGATTGACTCGTGGTACACATGAGTGTAAGACCCCTGCCTGAGGTCTGAAGGCTTCTCCTGTTTTGATGCCTAATGCACTGAACAGAGGTGACAGGAGTGCCACAAGTGGTAACAGACAGCTATAGAGTATCAATGGGAATTGGGGAAATGGCGTTGAACGGTTTGGCAATGAGAACCATTTGCCTTCTGGGATTGAATGCTGTTGCTCTCAGTCCAGCCTGACCATTTGTAGGAACAGCAGAAAAGCCCACTGCAGTATCTCATTGCCCCATAGAGACTGGTGGTCTCTAAATATACTATGTTTTCCTTGCCCAGCTTTGCAGAACTTTGAAATAACTAATTACATGGAATATGCTTACCCCCAACTAGTAATGTGGGAGGGTAGTAAGTTGGAACTAAGTTACATTCTAAAAGCACCATGAGTAGTTCTAAAGCTACTTCTTAGGTGTAACCACTGCCTTTTCCTAATTACTTTGGAAAGGAACCTCAAAAAGACATTTTAAAGAGGCACTTTGACAGGACTTTTTTCATGGTTTCTGGTATGGTCCTCTCAGTTGGATGTAGCAGAAAAGGTATTGTTTATTTCACCTGTTGTGTTTTTCGTTAAATACTTCCAAGTTGCAATTCCAGAATTGGCCACTAGAGTATTTCTCCACAATCTTTCGGCCAGCTGCAACAGCAATGTAACCATGCAATTAATTGATCTAACACCAAATAAATTGTTATGAGTGTAGCAGCAAATAACAATAAAGCTTACTTGGCTACCTAAAATCTATTAGTAATGGAACAAGTTATTTGTAAAAAAAAATAATAATAATAATATTTGAGCATCAGTAGCTTTCTCACTGACCTTAGACAAATGGTGTCTGCAGCACAGTGCCTCTGGATCATTCCATGATTTATGGAACAAATACAATAACACCAAATGCATACCATGTCTAAACAGCTGTACGGGGGAGAACTGGTCTTATGAACATATTAAAATGCCTCATACAGAGGCAGACCAATGATCTCTATAGCAGAGGCTGTTCCTAGCCTTCTATCCTGAAATCTTCAAAGCACCCAAACAGAATTTTATTTTTGAAATAAAGTTTTCAATACATGCAACAAAACTATATGAATGATAATAATGAAACAACATTAAAAATGTAGGGATGGAAAACGAACCGATTTGGATCTCATTTTCTTGCAAACCTGCCGAATTCTCACTTTGTGAACCCATATGAAAGAACCTGGAACTGATTTTTTTTCAGAATCTTGTGATGCTGTGTACACAGAAAAATGCACAGATTAAGGAAATATGCACACAGGAATCTGTTGGTCAAAAATGAGTTACATTAGGGAGGAATGGCAAACAAAAATGCACCAATTAGGAAAAATATACACAAACACATGTATGAGTTTTTGTCCCATTTTAAAAATGCAAACTGATGTGGAAAAATGAAGAAAGAAATTTGAGACTGGAAAAATTAGATCCAGATTTGTCCATTCTTCATTTTAAAAAAGATAACTCACTGATTACAAACTTTAGAAGAAAGATTAAATAAATCTTTGGGGCAATTGTAGTAGAAGAGACCAAGCGGAAGCTTGCTAGCTGTTGAAAGATATTTGGACGTGCACGTTATCTAGGGGAATCATATTCAGGGTGGGGGTGGGGAGGCAGTAATTTGTGCTTGATGGACTGTGAGCAGAAATTGGAATGGTTTCCTTATAGGAAAGAAAGGGAAATTGTAATGCCCTCACACATCTTTCTTTCAATTTGTATTCTTCCCTTGCTAAATAATTTTGTACATCATCATAGACTTCTCAGCATTAGCAATCCACTGCTGTAGTGAAGATGGCTGGGAAACTTCATATTGTATGCCATCCACAGCTTTGATGTTGTATAAATTTGTTTAAGGTCTTTATCTGGCCTTTTAACCAGAGATGCTGCAGACTAAAGCAAGGTTTTATATATGAACTGAGATCTGTCTCATGGTCAAATCAGGGCATCACTGAGTATGTATATGGGTGTAGCTGTCCATTTAAACCAGGGTGAGGAACATTTGATACTCCATGTGTTCTTGGACTCTAACTCCCATCATCTCCAGGAACTGGCTAGGCTGTCTTGGCCGATGGGAGTCAGAATCTAATATGTAGAATAGTGGTTGTCAACCTTGGATAACCCAGGTTTCTTGAACTGCAACTCCCAGAACCCCTGGCCAGCACAGCTGGTGGTGAAGACTTCTGGGAATAGCAGTCCAAAAATACCTGAGTCACCCAAGGTTGGGAATCGTTTATCTAGAGGGTCTCAGGTCTCCCTCACCTGCAGGTTTGAATACTCAGCAACACTTATTTCCTTAAGAATACCAGTGAACCAACTGTACCAACTTCTCTGCAGTAGAACAGATCACACTTATTTATTTATTAGTTTATTAGTTTAATTTATATGCTGCATTTCTCCCAACAAGGGACCCAAAGCAGCTATGGCTCTACTTCATTTTGCATCCTGTTCTGTAGGGTTGTGACATGTAAAACATTGCCGAGCAGCTAACTTTAGCATTAGTGAAGGGCTCCAGCAATTAAGTTCAGCTTATAAAACCTCAAACTCATACCATCCTGAGTTTTTGGGGATGGGCAGGTGGGTTGGTTGGAGGCAGGGAGTCACAAACAACAACAACCGCAACAACAATAGCCACCTTAGCTGACACTCTTCAGTGCAAAAGGGCTATTTGGGAAACAGGTACCTGAACTTCTGTTGGTTGACATGACAACGGAATAGATTAGTGCCACAAGGCAAGAAGGAAGCAATATATTGTTGCTAAAGACAAATTCATGTAGCAAGGCTGGAGGCTGAAATACCTTTAAGTTGCCTGATTTCAGTAATTCCAGATTCTTCAATATGAAACACACATTTCTTTGTGTGTAAATTTTCTCCTCTGTCCAAACTGATGGCAAATAAATGCCTATCTAAACTCTCCCCCTCCCACTTTGCTTTTCTTTAATATATATTAAAAAACACATACAGGAATGGTTGCTTATAATAATTCAGAAATGCCTGGTGTATAAAAGGTGCAGGGAGTCTTTTTCTCTACATACCTTTACTTTTTTTCAGTTTCCGCCATCATCCCATTGGCTGGGATCCAAAGCACCATGTACCATGCACCTAAAGTTAGCATCCAGGTGCCATTCCTCCCTCTGCCTACAAAAATCTCTGCAGCTGGCCATAAAACACTCAGTTTTGGGAACTGAGAACCAAGCCAGACGGTATAGTTAATTTGGAAGTAAAAGTAATGCTTCCTTAACTTGAACTATTTTCCCCCCCAATATGAGCTTGCCTCAGTCTACTTTCAGCTTTGTTTTGCAGTTGGCAAATGGGAAAATAGCACATTATTTGCATGTCAGATGCCTCAGGCAGGTAGCACTGAAAGATTTGCATGCTTTGAAGGAAAGAAAATAAGCTTTTGTCTTAATATGTGATCTGGCCTTTAGTGATCTTTCACAAGCCTTTTCTGACATCGTATGGGAGAAGAAATTGCAGGGAAGGGAGGGAGCAGAACCTGATGATGAATCAGTTATGGGCTTCAGTCCAACTTTACAGGAGCTCTTCATGATACTGATTCCTAGCTTCCAAAATAGTTTCAGTACCTTGGATAGCTCCAGTAAAATTGAAACAAAAACCTGGAATGGAATCCTCAGCCTCATGAAATCATTCAACAACCTCCACTGCTGAGGTCTAGTCTGCTGTTCACTTTGACATCATCTTCAGTTTGCCTGAGGTTTTGGATACTACTTGCACACTACCCATTATTATTATTGCATATTGTGAAATATTTCTTCTTGTTGTTATGTGCCATCAAGTCGACTCTGATTTGTGGTTACCCTATGAATGAGTGATTGCCAAAATGTCCTGCCCTCAACTGCCTTGCTCAGCTCTTATAAACTCAAGCCTTTGGCTTCCTTTAGGGAATCAGTCCATCTTATAGTTGGTCTTCCTCTTTTCCTGCTGCCTTCCACCTTTCCCAGCACTGTCTTTTCCAGAGAATCTCTTGTTCATCTTTCTGGCAGTCCAGGGTATCTGCAAAGCTCTCCTCCAGCACCACCTTTCAAATGAATGATTTTTTCCCCCGTCAGCTTTCTTAACTGTCCAGCTTTCACACCCATAAATAGTGACCGGAAATACAAGAGTGTGAATGATCTTGGTCTTGGTCTCCAGCAACACATCCTTACACTTGACGATCTTTTCTAGTTCCTTTATTGCTGCCATTCCTAGTCCCCAGTCTTCTTCTGATTTCTTGGCTGCAGTCTCCATTTGGACAGATGATTGAACCAAGGTATACAAAATATCTAACTATTTCAATTTCTTCATTGTCAGTGTTAAAGTTGTGTAGTTCTTTTGTAGTCATGGTTTTTCTCTTCTTAACATTCAGCTGCAGTCTCGCTTTGGCACTTTCTTCTTTCACTTTCATAAGAAGTCATTTCAAGTCATTGCTGCTCCCTGCCAGTGAGAGGGTGTCATCTGCATATCTTAAATGATTGATTTTTCTCCACCAATTTTCACTCCTTCTTCATCTGAATCTAGTCCAGCTTTCCATTTGATATGTTCTGTGTACAGATTGAACAGATAAGGGGATAAAACATACCCTTGTCCGACATCTTTGCCTGTAGGAAACCATTCTGTCTTTCCATATTCTATTCTAATGATAGCTTCTTGTCCACAATACAAGTGATGCATCAGGACAATCAGGTACTGAGACACACCCATTTCTTTCAGAACAATCCATAGTTTCTCGTCTACACCATGGTCTATGGTTAATATTCTACACAGTAGAATATTCTACACAGTAGGAATATCCCTTTAAAAATCTCCAAGAATGTAAGCATTTATGTTCAAAATTCTGGCTGGGGATTCTGGGAGATGTCCAACTTTTCTATGCTCTGGTTTACAGCTATGCCCATCAGTTGCCATCCTCCCAGAGTTCCTCTCCACCCTGTGATACAGCCTTGGATGCACCATGAATTCAGCCAGGCTACAAACTATGGCTGTGAAAACCAGCCATGAGATAGGAATGAATGAAGACCAAATGGACAGGAATGTAGGCTCCTCTTTAATGAGGATTATGGCCATCACTGTACAGATAAACCTGATGGAGTTACAGGCCGCTAGTCTTCTCATTCTCAGCTCCTGACACAGTTTGGAAAAACTTATTTTTCTAGACTACAATTCGTGGAATACCTGAGGAACTATGGGAGTTTTAGTCCAAAATGTAACTGTTTCGAAGCTGTGGTTTCATATATGAGAGGGCCCCCAGAAAGGTGTCTGGTGGCTGCAGGTCGATCTGAGAAATTTTGAAAAAGTGCTGAAGACTTAAGGCATGTTTATTAAAAAGTTGTACAATCAAGGAGAACAAACATATAAGAATGAGGAGAAATCCTTTGGGTGTGTATCACCTGACTCTTAAGATATCTACTAAGCTGCACACCAGTTACCATATCCTTTTAACTGCTTGGGAGCAAGGTTCCCTCTAAGCTGGGCATGTGCGTCCATGTGTGCGCCTCTCCCTGCCTCTGCGCAACTGTCTTCCCCCTCCGCACAGCGATCACGGTAGGTTCCGGTCGCGATGGAACCCTGCATGGGGTGTGTGTGGAGTCATGCACGTGTGCCAGAACAAAGTTGCGTGAGAGAGAGGAGGAGCCCCACCCAGCAGAGCTGAAAGTTAGAGGGTACGTTGCTTGGGAGCCCATTTTGTTTATTCAGGAAGGATTTTAATCCACCTCATTTTAGTGCCCGCAGTGGAATGGGTCAAATATAATAGAGACAACTGGGTTTTCAGTTGACCGCCCCCGCAGGGAATTTGGTGATTAGGAAATTTGATCCTCTGACCATATTTGAGCCTGAGAGTTAAGGTTGCTGGGTGAGCAGCATGGCATTCCATGAGATTTCAGGGAGGAAAATTTGGGGGAGCTGTGATTTCACAGGGATGGACCCTGGAATGTCGCAGAGAATGGAACGCTACTTGCCTGATAATCCTGACTAGAATGTGTGCAACAAGAATGCTCTTGAGCCACAGCAATGGCTCTCTACTCCCTGCCTTGTTTCAAATGGTGCACTTGGCCCAAATGCATGCACCTACCAACTCACTCACTCCCCCTCCCCCTTCTCTCTCTCTCTCTCTCTCGCCCCACTCCTTGTAGCTTGCTTTTTGGTGCACTGATGCTGTTCAGGCATAGCACACATTAAACCCCGTTTATGCCAAGCCAGTGAGCCCTGATGCCAACTGGGAATGAGTGGAGATGGGTGCCTAGGCTTTAAAGTCACTTCATACATAAAAAAGCAAGCCTCTTCCTCCTCAAACACTACTTAATTTGTGTCCCTGCCTTGAGGCTTGGGGAAATGTAGCAACTCCTGGAGACTTTAGCCAGCTCCCTGAGACCTGATCACCCTCCATCACATGCCTCTTTTCAATTCAGGCCATTTAGACAATTTGGGGGGGGAGGGAAGAGATCCTATTGTGGTTACCAAGGAAACACCTCACCTTTCACAGGGCAAATGCTTCAAACTTTAGACACTTTTCCAAACACACACGCACACACAAATGTTCTTTAAACATATTTGCTGTTGGACTGTAAGCTAAAAATATATTTCAAAGCCTCATATGGGTTGCAAAGAAAATTAGTGCAATGTGCAAGTCTTAGCTGATGCTGTTTTCGAGTTATGTTCTTACAAAGGCATCTGGAGGAGGAAGGTGACATTAAAAACAGAGCTATTTCCTCCCTTGCTAATTTCAGGCCGCTTGTGATGTACCCACTGTTTTTTACTTTCTGTGCTCCATAGGGCCCTGGTGATAAAACAGTGTGAATCATAATGGGATGAATATTAGGATCAGAGAGGAACAAGAAAATATGGTCTTTTTAGCTGATGTGGGCTAAAAAACACACCACTTCTACTTTAAAGATTTCAAAGCTACGCATCAGAGTTTCCTTATTTAAGCCAGAAAATGTCCGGAGGGACCTTCAATATCTGTAACTGGTATCTCATCTTCCCATTTTTCACCTATTGTTGGATTTGTGCCCAAGACCCCAGCATTCTCTGTAAGTGACGGTCCATCGGTGGTTGACACAAAGGTTGCATGGTCTATGGTGAGACTAGAAGAAAGAGTTAGCCCCTTCCTAATAGAGAGGAGTGCGGCACATTTAACATGGAGTGGGGAACTATGCTGGGGAGGATGGCTGGCTATCCCATCCTGTAGCCCTCTGCAAGCCAGGTGATGCTGGATGGTATGACCCATCCCCTCTCAGCAGAGCATAATCATGTTCCAATCATTTGTCCCTCCAAGGGTTGCAGAGTGAAGAATCTGTTTCCTTTGACCCTAAAGTAATGGCTTAGCTACACAGACTGGTTGGAGTGGGCTGGGGCAGGCTCAATAGGGTCACTTGAGGTCGGGTAGAGATCTGATATGCCTTGGAGTAAGATCTTTGCATCTCCAAGGCATGCTCTACTCAAGCGATCCTATTTGGTCTGCCTCTTGTAATAAAGAAAAGAAAAGAAAATCCCTCCTTACCCCCTCCTGTCTTCTTCCACTTCTTGGGAGAAAATTTCAGTTTTTTAAAATTTTCCCTAAGAGGCACAGTGCATCAGTACTCCTTTAATTGGCTTAATTTTTTTTGCTTCCTTCCAGAACAGAAGAAAGAAGTTTTTAATTTCTCAATTACCCCATATCATTAAGTGCTTAAGCTGTCTATTTAAGCCACTAACGAAATGGGGAAATTGAAACCTGCTGGGAAATTAAAGCAGCAAGCTTGCTTTGGTTTAGTCCTAGCAATTGCACACACTGGAAATGAACCAAAGTGAAGCGATCCTACTCACATCTAAAAGAGAATAACCCTTGACAGGGACCAAGAAAGTTATGGGTAGGAATGCTCTGACAGCAGGCTGGTTTGCTCTAGCAAATATATCATCTGATTGCTGGCAAAAAAGGAGAACCAATTCATCCCTATAGGGCAACAGTCCCCAACCTTTTTGGAACTGCGGACCAGTTGGGGGGGCAGGCTCTGTGTGCAGGGGGGCAGGGGCACCCCCTCGCTTGCGGGTGGGCGTGTTGCACTCGTGGGTGGGTGTGTCGTGCTAGTGGGGGGGTTTCACACTCATGGGGCGTGCACGTGACATGCCCCCCATGCATGCACAAGCAAGTGCAACACCTCCCCCACACACAAGTGCAACACACCCACTGTGAGTGCGTGCAGGGGGGGGCAGAGATCCGTCTCCATGGCCCAGTCCTGGGAAGCCCACGGACTGGCACCGGACCGTGGACCGGGGGTTGGGGACCCCTGCTATAGGGGACCAAACAGCAGGCTGCATGCAGTTCTGTGTCAGTTACTTTTAGTATCACATATCTGGGTGACTGGGGTGAGTGTACTGGTTTGGAGTGGAGTGAAGCTCCTGGTCCATCAGCTCTCCCTGACCACACCCCCAATTCTGCCACACCAAATTTGGTTGGACCTGCATGTTCTTCTTCAGGTTTGACAGTATTCATGTTCAGCACATTTAGTAAGCTCTATTGCTATATGTTCCCAACTGATCCAAAGCAAGAGTGCTCATCTAAATATGTGAAGTGTTCTGGGGAACTTACATGCTCATACAGTTCCATGAGGTTCTGGTTAATCCAAAGAAATGAACTACAAGTTTCCCCCCTATTGTTTTGGTATTCCTTTGGACAGCAGACACATTCTCTTTTCTTTACTCTGAGACTGTTACCAAGAAAGAAAAATCTGCTGTTTTTAAATTTCACAGTTGATTTAACACCCAACGATGCAGCGATGCCATACAAAACTCACTTCTGAAATAGATGTACTGGTGATTAGATACTGGGGAAGGAGATCTGTTTGCATACACATAAGACTGCAAGGCCAGCGACCAGGAGGAAATGAGTTCTGAGATGTTAAACTGGGTTTAACATCTGGGAAATCCAAACACTCTCCCCTGGAAAAGGATAGTAGAATTTTGGAGTTACTTTCAATTTTTGGAGTCACCTTGTACAATTTTGGAGTCATCTGTTGTAAAGATGTCCTCTCATTTTTTGATTGGGTAACATCCCTTACAGACAAAGGGAATGCTGTAAACATAGTATATCTTGACTTCAGCAAAGCTTTTGACAAAGTCCTCCATGATATCCTGATTAGCAAGCTAACTAGGTGTGGGCTGGATAGATCAAGTGTCAGGTGGATACATAATTGGCTACAAAATCATACTCAGAGAGTGATGATTAATGGCTCCTTCTCCAACTGGGATGAGGTAACAAGTAGGATACCCCAAGACTCAGTCCTGGGTCCGGTGCTCTTCAACATTTTTATTAATGACTTGGATGAGGGAGTGCAGGGAATGCTTGTCAAATTTGCAGATGACACAAGATTGGTTGTAATAGCTAATACCCTGGAAGACAGAAACAAAATTCAAAATGATCTGGATAGGCTGGAGCACTTGGCTGAAAACAACACAATGAAATTCAACAGGGATAAGTGCAAAGTACTGCACCTCAGGAAAAAAAAACCAAATGCACAGTTACAAGAAGGGGGATACCTAGCTCAGCAATACTACAAGCGAGAAGGATCTTGGAATTGTCGTAGATCACAAGCTGAATATGAGCCAACAGTGTGATGTGGCTACAAAAAAGGCAAATGCTATTTTAGGATGCATTAACAGAAATAAAGTTTCCAAATCCTGTGAGGTATTAGTTCCCTTCTATTCAGCACTAGTTAGGCCTCATCTTGAGTACTGTGTCCAGTTCTGGACACCACACTTCAAGAAGGATGCTGACAAATTAGAACAATTTCAGAGGAGGGCAACAAAGATGATCAGGGGGCTGGAAACCAAGCCCTATGAGGAAAGGTTGAAAGAATTGGGCATGTTTAGCCTTGAGAAAAGAAGGCAAAGTGGTGATATGATAACACTTTTCAAATACTTGAAAGGCTGTCATACAGAGCAGGGGCAGGATCTGTTCTCAATCATCCCAGAGTGCAGGACACGCAACAATGGGCTCAAGTTACAGGAAGCCAGATTTTGATTGAATATCAGGAAAAACTTCCTAACTGTTAGAGCAGTACGACAGTGCAACCAACTACCTCAAGAGGTGGTGAATACTCCAACACTGGAGGCATTCAAGAGAAACTTAGACAACCACCTGGCAGATATCCTTTGATTTCTATTCCTGCATCAAGGCAGTTGGACTTGATGGCCTTATAGGCCCTTTCACTTTTCTATGATTCTATGATTCTTATTGACAGTTGTGTCAGCAGGAAGTTTAAGGCAGGGAGTAAGTCCCTTGGGAAACAAGGAAAGAAAATGAGAGACAGCAGGAAGTGTAGTGCAGCAACATATGGAAGATTACAAATCCCATCCCCCACAATAGGGAGGCTTCCTTTTATAATGTTGCCCTCACCAGCCCCCATCAATAAAATCCTCTCCTTCAGCACCTGAGTTAAGGACAGGAGGGCTATTCTTGATGCACTAATGGGAGCTACAAGTGAAGCCCAGCTGGAAAGTCTCCCATCCTCCATCTCTGCTCACAGGAATGTGGACAGAGCATCTGAGATCCTCACAGGGCCACCAGCAAGGAAGGCTCAGGATGGAAGAACAGCTCTATGCTCTATGTATTGCTCCTTTTGTCTTTTATGTAGCCTGCTGCAGGCAACCAGTCAATCAGGGCTTCTTGGGAGGAAATTCCACCTTCTCTTTCCCTCTCTTGGTCATGAAGGAGTGTAGGACTGATCAGGATTCATGCCCAAACTTCCCTTTAAAAAGCTGCTTTTCTTCTCTGGAAGAAAATCACCTCCCTTTAGGAAATCTTTTTTTAAAATGTAAAGAATATTTAAAGAACTCTCCTTTCATGCTGGAGCTTCTTTGCTGGATTTTTTGGTCTGGATACACATTGAATGATCAGAAGCATCTAACTGGGAGAGTCTGACAATGGATATGAAGTTCATTGGGAAACACCATAGTGCTCAACTCTGCTTCTGGAACAAAGTAAATCTAAAAATAAAGCATGTTGAAAGGAGACATGGAAAGTCTTAAAGAAGCTCTCTGAACTAAGTGAGGCAAGATTTTTGTTACAGGGATGGCAGAAAAAACATGGCAACTGTCACTGTGGGACTGGATACTTTTATGAAATAAGTCCTCCATCTGGATAAGTCCACTTATGTCTGAGATCGTGCCAAGCAGCTCAGAGGGCTGAGGCTTGATGTACTGTTGATATGGAACCCAGCATGGCAGGGTAGAGGCCGAAACAGAACAAAATGAGGGCAGGGAAAAAAGTGAAAGGAATTCAAAGATAGGAGTGCAGAAACACCTGTGGGTGGGTGATTGGGGAGTGGGGGGAAGAAGAAGATAAATAAAATGACCTATAGCAGTCCAATGTGTGTGACCGAGAGAGTGGGGTGCAAAGAGTGAGGGAGGGAGGGAGGGAAAAGAACATGCCATGGATGGCCAAAAGGGGATTAACCAAGTAAACTAACTCTTTTGATTTAGTAGACGCACAAAAGTGGCCCATCATTGCCAGCTTTATCAGGTGGAACTTCATATAATATAATTATTTTTAAAGAATTTCTTTTCTACAAAATGTAGCCGCTGAGAGCCGTTTCAAGGGGAGAGAGGGGTTTGTCAACCATTTAAGGGGAGAACATCTCCATGTGATTTTTATTGTCATAGACCAGTGGCTCCCAAACTTGGGTCTCCGGATCTTCTTGGAGTAAAAGTCCCAGAAGCCTTCACCACTAGCTGTGCTGGCCAGGATTTCTGGGAGCTGACGTCCAAGAACATCTGGGGACCCAAGATTGTGAAACACTTGCATAGGTCCTTGCTGGGGTTAAAAACAGATGAGATTGAGAAGATTCAGTGGGAAACAACCTGAGAAGAAAGGATTGGATGCCCCTCTGCCTTTACACCCACCTCCACCTCCAAACTGCACCCTCAGCTATTTTATTTTGAGGAAAAAAGTTTTTTTTTTAAAAAAAAAGAATAATGGAATTACATGGAATTTGCACTTCCACTGTCCGTTCTCTGATTTTGCATTATATATTCAATTCTGTCTTTGCTATGTCAGCTCTATCCAGAAGCTCTCATCCTGCTGCTCTCACAATCCAAGGTAAGGTAAGACCAATGGGAAAGGGGGAGAGAAAGAGGGGGAGACTTTTTACTGATGGCACCTCTTTTGTGATATCTCTTCCCTAGAGAGGTGCACTTTATTGTCTGTATCAGTGGTTCCCAACCTTGGGTAACCCAGATGTTCTTGGACTACAACTCCCAGAAACCTCAACCAGCACAGCTAGTGGTGAAGGCTTCTGGGAGTTGCAGTCCAAGAACACCTGGTTGTTACCCAAGGTTGGGAACCACTGGTCTATATTATTACCTCTTGGCACCAGGCAAAATTATATCCTTCCAAACTTTTCAATGTATATTCCCATATTGGGCAAAATCCCAAGGCATAAATTTAACTGATTTATCCAGGATTGAGTGCTGGAAATATTTAATTTAAACATGTGGAAAGCTTCTCATTCCCCACTTTTCAGGTTCCAAGGCTCCCCAGGGCTCCCTTTGTGTCCTGGAGAAGCCTTTGGGAGCCTTGGGACAAAGAGTGTGTGCTGGAGCACCTCTGATAGAATCAGAATTACTGGTGGTGACTGGTGACAATTTTTGATGATTAGAGCTCTGCCGGGCATCCCCAAGACTCCCCAAACAGGGTGTTTTATTCAAAAAACAAGCAGGAGCTAATGGAGAGGATGGGGACATGCTGTTCATTGCAATGTCTTATGTATGTTAGCCATTGAGGGCATCTCTAAAGCATTTCATCTTCTTCCTTATTCCTCTGAGTTCCTAGTTCTTAAGAACCAGTTCTTAAACACCATACTAAAAGAATGAACCTTCATTATGACTCACATCTGCTAATGAATATCCTTTGATAATGAGCCACTTTTCTGTAATGCTGCTCCTAATGCACTAAGGCCTTTGGGGTATTTCCCCCCACCCCCACCCCCCCCCCCCACACACACACTCATTCCTTCACCAGTACACTACTTGAATAGCTCATCCTGCATCTGAAGGTTTCACTCCAGCAGATCTGCATAAAAAGCCCATGTACTGAGTCACCCTCTTGAAATAATTCCTTTGCCGTTTGTAGTTTGGGGTGATCCCTGGCAAGGGCTGATGTGCTTACAGAGACATGTGTGACTCATGCTTTTAATGTGTCATAAATGAAAGGCTCAAAGACGATAAAGGAAATGAGCATTCAAATGCTCTGAAATAAACTCTTCAAAACCTCATGCATAAATATTTTGCCAAATGTTGGCCTACTTTTAAGGTTTTGCAGAGCTGGGAGAAGTTCCTTTTCTAGACTACAACTTCTGGAATCCTCCAGCTGGAACTCAGAATTCCATTTCTCTCATCAGTCTTTAAAAGCATGCTAGATAGATCGATAGCTAATAGGTACTTCCCAAGAATTACAGTTTGAAAAGGTAGCTATGGGCTAAATCCAGTTACAGTGCCAACTAGAAATGAGTGGGAATGTCTAAGTCAACACTATAATAAATCCTACTGATTGCAGTGGGTCTAATCTAGCTGAGGACGACAGCTGGCCGTGCTGTAGTAAAAGCACATAACTTTTTTCAAAATCTAGATTTCACATTGCACACTGTACTGTTACTAGACGGAACGATCAGTTCTGATCATTTCAATCTCCTGTGACTTTAAGGGTTAAAGTGCACCACACGTTGAGCCTAAGCATCCCCATCTCTGATTCCATTCACATAACAGGATCAGTGCTATGCAGGCAAAGCAGATCACCACTAGGGGTGCAGGCAGAGCCGTATTCTGTCAGTATAACATCATGCGCCCAGCCTTCAAGAACCAGGCGTATTTTCTTGGACCTGTTATAATTCAGTTTTAATATATAGTCATTTTAAATCACCTGACATCTATGCCTTTTCTAGTTCTACAGAAAGGGGACAGCTATTGGGGAAGTTCAGGATCTTAGACAGTTAATGAAAACTGTGATGCTATGCAAAATGTCTTTATTAATAAAATCAATTCACTGAGCCCAGCTCAATAGTGAAAGAACAGGCACCTACCAAGTGTACATCCATTCCATTATATAGGCATATAGAATATATGCCTATATAATGTATAGATTATATAGGCATATATATGTGTGTGTGTGTGTTATATATGTGTGTGTGTGCTATATATGTGTGTGTGCTATATATATGTGTGTGTGTGCGCGCGCTATGTGTGTGTGTGTGTGCGCGCGCTATATATATGTGTGTGTGTGCTATATATATATATGCCTATATAATGGCAAGAAGCTGGGGATATATAATATATATGCCTATATATATATGCCTATATGAAACATAACATAGGATCGTCAATCATACATTCATAAGCACCAGTCATCACGTATATATTAGATAGTTCATTGCTCCCTCAGTAGCCTTGAATTTTTGCTAAGTGTAACATGACATGTTTTTTTCTTTTATCTGCTCTACACTTTGTGATAAGCTATTGTTTCTCAGACACAAGTTTCCAACTCACGTAGACCTCCCTGCCTTTGACCCTGTGCCTGCAGTAATAATAATAGTCCCTTGCGTTCGTGCACAGAATAGACCTTCATGTTCCCAGATTATTGCCTCTTTCCAAACTAGGGCAAAGGCTAAACTTATACAGAACATGTCGGCTAAACTCATTTCTTTGGAATTAAGTGAAATAAGAAACATTTTATTACATGGGTTAGACACCAGTGCTTTAGTATGTAGAAGAGTCATATAAGGAGAGAGGCGATGTTGAATTTCACCTTCAACTTTCCTCAAAAGAGTTGTATGACACACACCCCATGAGAAAAGATTACAAAGATGTGGGGTTTGGGGCTTTGCAAAAAAGGCGAGTAAGGGGACAAAGCGATAGAAGCAATTGTAAAGCTAAGGGCAGAGGAAAGATGCCGGACCTTCCAGACAATGGTGTAGCTAGAGAAGGTTTCTTCTGCTCATGGAGCTTTATGCAGAATTTGGAAAAAACAACTGTTTTTGGTTGTCAACTTCCAGAATCCCTCCGCATGGCTACTGGCTGGGGTGGGGGTGTGCCAGGTGAACTTTCCGGTGGCACTTTAAATTGTCTCATGTCCCCAGCTTCTTGTCCTGTGTCAGGCAATATCAGACCCCGTTTAGCCTTTGTGTCACCTTTTAAAAGTGTTGAGTTTTAGAGTGCGCACTTTGGTTTGTTTTGATTTTGCTCACATGCCAGGACTAGATTGTAGAAGCTGCTGCCTATTGTGACTTATGTGTTAAGTGTATTTAAAAAAGAGAAGCAGTATTTTATAGCCATGCTGTTTATTTTTTTAAAAACTAACATAGGTAACCCTCAAAACACAATATTAGCATGACTTTTAAGTGAGCCCTGTCTGAAAACACACACGTACATACCTGCAACTCCAAAGGGTAAAACAAAGGCAATCGGTGCCAAATAAATAAAAATGAAGACAGCAGAAATAAATGGGGAAAATGAAAGTTGCTGTCCTGACAGGGGCTACATGAATCCTGCAAGGGGCGATTAGGCCGAGTGTTAGCGGGTGATGATGAAACACAGCAGCCTGTGGTGATGAAATATTTATGAATGGGGAAATGATACTGCATGCTGCAGTGCAGCACAGGGGGAAAGCGAAATTTCAAGAATACTGTAATAGCAAAACCCTCCATTAATTATCAGAAGCAAGCTGTAATGCCAGTTACTATGGTAACGGTGTCCCCTATGTATTTTGCACCACTTCTTTTTTTCTTTTCCTTTCTTGTCTTTTCTTTCTTTTTTGGTCTGGCTGCTTCTGTTTTCTGTGGCGTGTTGTTGCATTTCATTTTCTGCAAGGGAGTTTTTTGTTCTCTCTGCTGCAGTCCTAAACCCAGCTAATGAACGCTGTTTAAAAAAAAAGAAAAAATGTTATCAAAAAAATAAATATGTTATCAAATACTGTCTTTTATTCAAAAGCTTTAGAAAAAGCCTAATATTCTGCAATGGGAAAAGAAACACATCTTATATAGACAAATGTCTTTTCTTGATTTGGAAAAAGGAAAATTCTCAATGTATTAAGAAGTTTCTTATTATCTGTAATCTAATTCTATTAATATGTGATGTTTGTACACAGATCAGAAACTGGTAGTCAGTGGACCAAAATCTGATCCCCCTAAGTGGCACCATCTGGTTCTTCAGTTGCCAAGCCTCTAGGGCAAAAGTGGGGTGTGAATGAGCATCATCTGTGGTGACACTATATTTCAGCAGGCTGTTTGCTGGGAACAGGCCCTGTAACTTTTTGTCCACCTCTTGATCTCCCGTACTATGAGATCCACCAGCAAAATCCATTGTTGACTGGTGTGGTTGGGTTACTCCTGCCCAATTCTATTCCAGTGCCTTCTGCTTCCTACAGTCTCTTCTCCCTGACTGGTTTTTAATTTTCTTGATATATTTGCAGAGCATTGTCAAATCTGCCTTGTGCTATGGCCAGTATTTTCAACATCTTTTGTTGCTGTTTTGTGCCATCAAGCTGGAACTGACTTACAGCGACCTTAAAAGGACTTTCAAGGCAAGTGAGGTGTTTAAAAAATTGTTTTATTATTTCCCTGTGTCTCCTGCATTTCCATGGCCAAACAGGGATTCAAACCCAGGTCTCTTGAATAATCAATCCAGTAAACCACACTGGGTATCCTCAAAATATTTTAGAACTGGTTAAATGGTTGTGTTTTATGAGACGAACGTGCATGGTTGGTTGCTACTCCACATAAAGAGGTATGTTGGAGAGTATTAAAAAATTGGTCTATCAGCTACTAAAAGGATCTCTCAGAAGTAGAACCAATTTAACCTCTTATACACGGCCCTAGAAAAAGCCCATTACTCCTAAAACAAAGATCGAAGGAGGGACTACCATTTGGTATCTTTGGAAAAAAATTCAAAGGTAGGCAAACCTGCAGAATAAGCACCCATAGTTATTTATTTATTTATTTATTTATACATGCCTCGCCTTTCTCCTTCAAAAGGAGAATACTATGGTGGTTTACATCATTAAAAGACAGTATTTACAGCTAAAAACAATGAGTATAAAGAAGCAGCTTACATCATTAAAAGACAATATTAAAGCTAAAACAACAAGTATACAAATATTAAAAAGGAAAGTAAAAAAGGAAACATAAGACTCTTACTATGGTGTCTTGATTTTATTGCTTTACTTGTTACTTTTCATTGCTTTATTTGTTACTTTCATATCATATCTTCTTCCAATGAACATAAGCTGGCATATATGACTTCCCTTCTCCCTATATTATTCTTACAACAACCCTGTAATTTCAAAGCCAAATGGGCATCTGAACCCAGATATCCTGATTTCTGGTCTAACATTCTAACCGCTATAGGTAAACCCATTGTTTTCCCCTGCTCACTTGGGAATAAACTTTTGATGTGTATCTGGTGCTAAATATCTTTCAGTAATAGCTGCATCAGCTGGATTCTGACAAATCTCATAAGATGAACATAGGTCACTTTCAGGCAATTTTCATACACCTTTTAGATATTGCTTTTTCTAATTAAAATCAGCAGCTGAGGCATTTTATAGAAAAGTCAGAAAGTACAGTCACATGTAAAAGAAAGTACACCCTCTTTGAATTCTATGGTTTTACTATCAGGACATAATAAAAATCATCTGGTCCTTAGCAGGTCCGAAAATTAGGTAAATACAACCTCAGATGAACAACAACACATGACATATCACACCGTGTCACCATATTTAACAAAAATAAAGCCAAAATGGAGAAGCCATGTGTGAAAAACTAAGTACACCCTTACTGCTTCCCTAGGAATCAAGAGGCTGAGTAGCAGCCAGGTGCCGCTAACCAAATGCCCTTGAGTAATTCGTCATCACAAAGTGTGACCACCTCTGTAAAAGCCAAAGTTTTAGTAGTTTAGCTTTTTCCTGTCTACATTGCCAGCTTCTGACATGGGGTTTTGCCTTGTAAAGTTGTTTAAAAATAAACAAATGAATAAAATAACAGGAGTGTTGCCCAGGAGGGGAAGCTTTAAAAAAGAAAGAAAGAAAGAAAGAAAGAAAGAAAGAAAGAAAGAAAGAAAGAAAGAAAGAAAGAAAGAAGGGTCTTGGGAGAGAAGCTTTACTAGGCAGAATGTGTGCTGGCACTGCCCTGTGGCCAGCTTATATCATAATGTGCTTATATCTTAATGAGAGAAAGAGGAAAGACATGTCGGGGAAGGTGTGAAGAAGCTTTGAGTGTGTGTGCACACACACACTTCACCCTCTCTTTCTGCATTGATTCAAGCAATTACATGCTTGAACCAATCTGAAAGGATTCAACATTTTTAGAGGTAGGCTCCCTGGTGGACTGGAAACACTACAGATTGGGGAGGGGTGACTATGAGCTGATTCACATTTCCTGTTGCATTGTCTGAGCAACAGGGAGTGGAGAAGCAAACCAGCCCATCGTATTTTCTGCAGTTTTTGGTAATCTGGTCACTCCCTCAATGAAGATTTTATTATAGGCTGGCTCCACATTACATAGTAACCCTATATTTTCAATTTGAAATGCTGCCTGAGATTGTTCAGAGACCATAGACTGATAATGCTTCAAATGCTGCAGAATGCTGTACTTCACAGAATCCATGAGGAGCATCTATTCTCAAAAATATAAATGGAAAGAGAGGAGATGTGTTATTTTGGCCTTAGAAAAGAGTAGGTCGGGCAACAGGGAGGCCAAGTTAAAGACAGGAGGCAAAGCAACATGAACAGCTTTATGGATAAAGCTAGCAAAGCTGAACCACCTTAGATTTACAGGATCATCTTAAGGACTAAAAGTATAATTTGGCATCAGTATTCAGAGATTGTCACCTACTTCATCAAAGACCTTAGCTGAGGTTTTTTACTCAGTAGACCTACATTTGGCGTTCATCTCAGATCAGGCGATATCTTTTGTAATCATTTTACTATAATGAGAGATCTATGTGGATTTTGTAGGAAAACTATAGGAGCAGAAGTGGGCAGGAACTTAGAGCCGGGCTTATGAAATATTTCAGAAAGGAATCTGCACCAGTTCTCCATTCTAATGTGATGTTTAGTTTGTGCTGTTTGCTATTATGTTCTGTCGTTTATATCCTGCCTGTCTCTCACAACTGGGATGCAAGGTGGTTCACAACCAGAAACATATAAAAACACAGTGAGTGATAACATTAAAATACAATTATACCAATTATAACAGCAAAACAGAACCCAATGAAAAGCTGTTGTTAAAATCACATCAGTTTTAAAAAGTACAGCATCCCCATTAAAACCTCTTTCCTCAGCAGCTAGTCAGTTGACACAAGCCACCTGAATAAAAAGGTCTGTCTGCAATAGACAGGGGATCAGCCTAGTCTGCCTTGGAAGAAAGTTTCATAATGTGCGAGTCATCACCAATAAGGCTCTGTTGCATTGTCCCCAAATGTGTCTCCAAGGCTAGCAGAAAGAAGAAGACTCTTCTGCAGACCCTGAAGTCCAGGAAGGTTTGTATAGGAGCATATTGCCCTTTACCTGGGCCCGAGAAAGCCTGACATTTTTCTCTAAGAGTAAAAAGAATATTATGTTCAGCTTGCTTCTAGTCTATACTGCATTAAGGACTGGCTGGAAGGGTCACTAAGGGTGGCTGACTTATTTGTCTCATTTCTAAGAAAAATCCTTTAAAAAAACACAAAACTTTATTATGTATTTATTTAATTTCTATCCCCCTCCCAAGGGATTCTAAGAAGATAGCCATCCAGGCAGGAATAAAAACTCTGGTACAAATTAAAGTTTAAGCTTCGACTGGTGAACGATGGTCATAAATACAATGTATGTTATGTCTGTGTCTTAGCCTAAGCTCTCGTCTCCTTCTGCTTTTTCTTCTCTCATAAAACAACTTCCCTCAGCTTTTATTTTTGAAGAGTTTTCTTTTCCTTAAGAATGCAGCTGCTGTCCATTGGCATGGAAACCTTGACTGAAATCAGACCAAGATCCCAGAGTTCGTCCTGTGACTGAGTAATAAAACAGGAAGCGTGGCTGTCCTGCGTTAATCTGCCCACCATTCATAAAACCCAGTGTCCTATTTGCCCTCTGGACGCTTCTTGGTTGTTCTTGGTGTTTTTGTATTATCACAACACACTGAAAATGATGGCTTCTTTGCAAGCCATAAACAACGCAACATCATAATCCAGCATGCTGCTTTCTGATGAATGACAACATTAACCCGTCAGCAAAAGCTGTGCCTCTTGTTTTCAGTAGGACAACAGTTGCCTCAAAGGACTGCCACCAAGGTGAACCTATCTTTTGTTAACTCCTGTTTAAGACTGGAGGGTTCTAATAAATATACCTCACCAAACCTCACTTAGTCTAAAGAATATGGGACTCTGTCCTGTGGAAGTGGCTCAGAAGAATAGGTGTATATTCTCAGTGCTTTAAAAAAAATGCTGTTGCTCCCATTTCATGCCTCCCCCCGCCCCGTCCCTGTAAAGGCCAGACACCACCTAACTGTTAACCGAAAATTTCTGCTGCACATTAAAGATGCACACTAGACAAAATAAATTGTTACTGGGAGTGCAAACCATGCCCATCTACTCAAAGTGTCACACGGTGATCTGTAGTGATGGACGAATTCCTTTTGGGCCCAACAGCTGCCCTAAAAAAAATACATATTCAGGAAATAGTTTGTTTTTACCATTTGTGAAATGTGGAGTCAACTACAATCTCAATTACATCCCCATCTAGGGACATCTTGATATGAGGCTTCCCTCTCTCCTTCAGCAGGCTGGATTGGGAGGAATAGGAAACTACAGTTGCTGTGGCCCCCAGTAAAGATTCAACCTCCGGAGTAAGCTTGGGGTGGTGTGATTTGAGGATGAAGAGGCTTTTCTGTTCTTTTATGGGGGCCCTTGCTCTTGATTTACAAAATAAGTCTGTTTAGAAAGCGCTGCTCTACTGTGGCAAAAGAATCCTCTGTTACAAACTGGAGCTTAAAACCAACATCAAGACTATTCCCTCTTCTCTCCTTACAGTGCTCTGCACTTCCCCAGAATGAGCTCAAAGGGACAGCTAAGTCCTGCAGAGTAGGTTTTGGGAAGGTGCACAAAGGGATGCAGTGGGAAGGGGAGTTCACTTTCTTTCATTTCTGATTATAGAAGGGATCCATTCATGAAACCACCCTTTTGAATTCCCTCACATTGGAAGGATCTGGGCTTAGGTCATACTATAGCATGGGATTGCAAATTGAGGGAAGCTCACATTCCCCCTTATTTCTAAATTGGTTTCTCATCACTAGTGTTGTGTGCTCCTGTCATAGATACATCTTCTAATCTTTCTCCAGCCTGTGACATTGTTCTAGATGAGGGTGGGTGGCCTCCTGAGGGTGGGTGGCCCAGACATTGGTGGTTTGGGAAACTCCCTCACTTTTTTGGGGGGTGACTCTCACCACAAAGACTGAGGTTCGCAGCTTGGGGGTACATCTTGATCCAGCGCTTACCATGGAAATCCAGGTAGCGTCAGTGGTCCGCACCGCCTACTTCCATCTTTGGCGGATCGCCCAGCTGCATCCCTATCTTGATGTCGGGGCCCTCACCACTCTGGTCCATGCGCTTGTAGTCTCGAGATTAGACTACTGTAATGCGCTCTACGTGGGGCTACCTTTGAGATTGATGTGGAAGCTTCAAATGGTGCAGAATGCAGCGGCCAGACTTCTTACTGGGGTGAGAAAACATCAACATATCTCCCCCACTCTGGCTGCCCTGCATTGGCTACCTGTTCATTTCCACATTGATGTCAAAGTATTAATGATGACATATAAAGCCTTAAACGGTTTAGGACCTCAATATCTGGCAGAACGCCTTCTCCCACCTAGATCTACCCATATCACTCGTTCTAGCCAGGAGGGGCGGCTGAGGGGCCTAACGCCGAGGGAGGCCTGAAGAGAAAGAACAAGAAAGCAGGCCTTCTCGGCAGTGGCCCCTCGGCTCTGGAACAATCTCCCCCCAGAAATTTGTCTGGCTCCCTCGCTGGGCGTTTTTAAGAGCCAACTTAAGACCTGGCTCTTCAGACAGGCCTTCCCTCCTGTTGATACCTAACTTATTTCACCATCTTCTAGTGCAGTGGAGGCAAACCCTTTTGGGCTCGCATGCCCAAAATGAGGAGGGGGGGAGAAACCAGTGGCTGCCGTGCCGCCCGGAAGTCCGGAACCGGAAGTGGCGGTTTCAGGGGGAATCATAGGGACGGACCCAGAGGACTAGGAACAGGAAGTTTAAGGGGGAATCATAGCGACGGACCCAGAGGACCAGGAAGTGGCTGCGGAAGAGGGAATCCCGGCTGCTGGCTCATAAGGTTTGCCTCCACAAGAGAGGGTGGGTGGGCCAACACCTGGCGTGCCATAAGAAAGGGCTTCGCGTGCCACCTGGGGCACGCGTGCCATAGGTTCGCCATCACTGTTCTAGTGTATTAATATTGTTGTTTTATTTTATTTTAATATTGTTGTTAGCCGCCCAGAGTAGACTTCGGTCTAAATGGGCGGGATATAAATTAAATAAATAAAATAAATGAGCTGAATTGCTTACAGATAGAAATTTGGGCAGATAGAGGGTTTCTTGGGAATGCTAAGTTATGCACAAGAAGCATTTTAAGATATCATCAGTCAGAGCTCTCCACACACAAAAACGTTGGTTGGTGGGGGTTTCTGGGAGCTGTAGTATTCCAAGATTTAAAACATTACTTTTCTAAGGCCTTAATTTAGAGAAAGGAAGTTGTATCTGACTGGTGCTAAAATCAAATCCTCCTTTTTTGCTATCTGCCTTTCTCCCAAAACCTTTAACAAAAGGTATGCTGAACTCCTGAGAAATCCAGTCTAATACACAAATATTCTGAGAGCCACCCACTGTTTTTTAGATTCAAGTGAAAGACATTTTTCAAAAATCTTACTCTCCTCACTTTTGAATCTCTAATAACCCAGTGTTGTGCTTCCTTCTTCCTTTGTTTTTGCTATGTATCATCAAGCCGGAACCAACTTATAACAATCCCAATTGGGCTTTCAAGGTAGGGGAGATATTTAAGTAGTGGTTTTATCAGTTCCACACTCTCAGTGAATTTCTGTGGCTGAGTGGAGATTTGAACCTAGGCTTCCTGAGTTCTAGTCATTCACTCTACCCAATACACCACAGTCTCAAACTCTGCCCCCTTGGCCCATGCACCTGCATAGAAGCAAGCAAAACAGTACCCAAAAATTCCTATCAAATTGTATACCTTTAACAGAACAAATGTGCAGTAAATTAAACAAATAATATTTTTTTAAAAAGTCAATCATACTGAGAAAACATGCACACACACGGGGGAGGGGGGTAACAAAAATAAGAAAACTCACAGCTCCTTCTCCCAAAAATCAAGAAAAGCAAGCAAGCAAATAAAAGTGAAAGAAAGAAAGAAAGAAAAATATATCCCCAAAAGTACTAGAATATGGGAACATATATTTTCCCCTCTACCATGTTATGCATTCTTTTCTTTGAGTCCATCAGTCAGGCCAGGTAGCAGCAGTAAAAATAATCCAAGGGGGGAAAAGGACAAAAAAGCAAAGGGGGTAGATTCCCCAAAGAAATGGGAGGGGAAGATAAAACAACAACAACAACTAAGGAGGCAGCAGCAAAAAATATCCAAGAAAGGGGCAGGAGGGGGAATCCCTCCAAAAAAAATAAGGAAAAAAACCAAAAAAGGAAAGGATCCAAGATGGAGGCAGCCAGGCAGCCAGCAAGAAAGATAGTCAGGCAACAAAAGCAATCCAAGATGGTGCCAGGAGCTCGATAGATAGTAATCTCACCCACATGGAATAACTGAAGCAAAAAAAGAGAGCAATTCTCACTGATATCCAGGCCCTTCTACAGATTCAGTATTCCTGCTCCATCTCCCCTGGACATTCTGATTGGTTGCTGACGGTTCTATAGGATGAAAAATTTCTTAGGTAATTTGACAAACAACAAATGAAAGAAAGGTTACAGAAGGAAAAATGAAAAACTATAGAAACCTTGAAAATTTCATGTATCCCTCTTTCAAAAAATACAAATCATTCATGTTTAAGAGGCTCTCTTTCGGCTATTGATGCAACAGCATAAATTACACAAAAGATAGCTTCCTTTGTGTTTGGGTCTTTCATTAAAACATTTCTACCTCTCCTCATACAGCTGGACTGATAAATCCTTCTTGTTTGATTCAGAGACAGAGACCAAGCTGCTCTTCCAGAGTGGGATTCTTGACATTTGCCCCCAAATTCTCTATTGACCTTTCAAACACAGAATGCACTTCTTAATTTCCCTCTATTATTGTTAACACAGGCTCAGAGAACATTCCAAAGTGCATTAGAGGCCACCAATAGTTGACTAAAGTATTTAGTACCCACCACCCTCTCAGTAGTGGTTGGGATTACCATGGCATTATAGCTAAATGTGACAACTTTTACTTGTTTGCTTGAAAGGCTAGAACGGGCTGCTCTTGTGTTCTTTGAAACAAACAGGGAGCAACTGCTCCTGCAGCCAGAATGCCAGGGTTAGAGGGAATGCAAATGCAGCCAAGAAACTACAGTGTCTTCTGGACATATTTTCTCATTTAGAAAAGAGATGACATAACCTAGTACTTATTGCATGTTGCTTTTCTATTTCTTTTGATCAAAATATATGTACCTTCACAGTGCAACACATTTGTATAAAAAGAAATCCTGATTTCACTAACTCTGTGAAGGTCCCCTTTGTTAACAGGAGGGACTGTACTTCCCTCTTTTTCCTGTTTATTCTTTTCAGCACTATTCGGTTTAGTCTTTTGCTGGGCTTACCAGAGGACACAGGGGAGTGGAGAATGCTTAGTCAGGGGCAGAAGTGTCTGGCTGCAGGAAGCAGCAAAACTCAATCAATCAATCAATCAATCAGCCCATCAGATCTTTGAAAATTAAATCACAGATTTGGGAGAAGCGAGGAGAACCAGTCTATCCTTTGCACCTCTTTATATTTTGTATTTAATTCCTCCCCCCAGAATTCTTTAATAATATCTCCTGCCGTTCAGTTTGATTGCTGTAAAAACACTTCTAATGTGTTTTCACATGCTTAAAACCTATCCCTCCTTCCATCATGTTATTCTCCCCCAAGGTCGCCTGTTAACCCTGCTCATATGTCTGAGTCTTGAAGTGCTCATGGAGAAGAGAGAGAAGTGCATTAAATGCCTCATACAAAGAAAATATACTTGAAATACATTTTAGACTATTGGTAGATATAGTTTTGTGATCTGCTTGGCAGTCATAAGGTGGGGATGTTTCACATTGGTACGACATATAGACTGCAGAAATCAGGTTTGTGTGCATGCTCTTCTCTTAAGCTGCAGTTTTGCCATGTTTCAAACCAAATGACGACATTGTATCATGTATTCCCAGAAGAAAAAAAATCTAAAGCAAGGAGTTATGGTTGAACGTGCACTCCGCGAATACAAAGACATTTGGACCACAGATCAGCCCCACCCTCACTCAAAACATGAACACAGTGGAGCATACTTTTTCCTTAACTTTGACTCTAAGTAAACATTGCAACATCATACCAGGTGCTACTCCTCTCTTTGTATGACACACATCACTAATGGGGTGGAATATCTGAAATGGAATAAGCAAGAGCTTTGCAGCATAGTCCACAGACATGTAGACCAGTATCCACTCCCACAGAGCTCTTTGTTTGTACCAGCAATCTCCGGGTTGTTGTTACACAAGCCAAAGATGACCCGTTTGCAAACAATTCATAGTGTATCATGTCTGCCTACTGAGGCTATACTCCATGTCTATGAAGAAGTGGGGCTATAATCCATGAAAGCATTGTTGTTACAAACCATCAAGTTGCCTCTGACTTATGGCAGCTCTCTGTATAAGTGACCTCCAAAATGTTCTGTCTTCAGCACCTCTGCTCAGCTTTTTTAAACATAAGCCTGTGGCATCCTTTATGAAGTCAAGTCCATCTCATATTTGATCTTACTCGTTTTCCTGATGCCATCAATGTTTCCTAGCATCATTGACTTTTCCAGCAAGTCTTGCTTTCTCATAATGTGCACAATGTATGACAGCCTCAGTTTTGTCATTTTTGCTTCCAAAGACAGTTCAGGCTTGATTTGATCTAAGACCAATGTCTTTGTCCTTCTGTTGGTCAAGAGTATCTGTATCTCCTCCAGCATCATATTTCAAATGAATCAATTTGTTCCCGTCAGCTTTCTTCACTGTCCAGCTTTCACACCACTTCATACTAATTGGAAATGCAATAGTGTGGATGATCTTGGCCTTGGTCTCCAGTGACACATCCATGAAAGCTTATGTTGGGAAAAAACTTGTTAGTCTTGAAGATGTTACAGGATTCTTATTTCTATTTGGTTTCAAGAAGTCAGCACAGTCATTAATTCAGAATTTATGTGCCACTACACTAAGACAAGGTTGGACAAAATATGACCTATGGGCAAAGGTTTGCTGAGGTCCAAACCCATCCCTGCCCCTTATTTTTTTAAAATTAGAAAAAAAATATTTTTCCCCCTCAAAAAGTATCTTTGTGCTACCCAGGAGGTTTGGGGACTCCCCCCTCCACATTTTGGCACCACCACCCCAGCACTCATGGGGCTGGAACACATGCCGAAACTTTTTTTAAAATGTTAGATCATTACATGATGGGCGGATTCCAGTTTTAAAATGTGATTTTCTATTTTTAAAAAAATTAATTCCATTTTTCTGTTAACAAAATGCCACTGTAGCAAACTTTGCAAAAAAGCAAAAACTATACAAATTACGATTTTTGGTGACACTCCTCCTCCTTTAGCCCCTCACCCTTGGGCAATGGTGCCAGTGAGTCTGAAAAATAGCCCTTATCCTCTCTGAGATCACATATCCTCTTGTAAGGTTAAATTTCTGTCAGGGAGAAAACTAGGAGGTGAGCTGCCGGAGTTGGTACTGTGTACATATTAGAAAGAAGCCCCCCCCCGCCCCGAAATACAATAGTGTCTGAGGTCATGGTAACCATTAGGGTGGGAGGTAACTACAGCCTAATCCTCTACCACCTTTTGAGATGCCCTTGGTTTCTTTATGCTTTCTCTTGTTCCCCATATATTTTCTTCTCTAACAGCTTGTGTGCAGGTGTATGTATATACACAGAAGGATATCCTTAATATAGCTGGAGGATTTGTGGATCTGTAAGTAAACATTTAGATAAGGAACAGTATTCCTGTGAAACAGTATGAACTTAATTTGAAACAGAGGAGTAGCTGGCAGTAGATGGTTGTCTCTCTTTTTTGGTGTGTTTGCAAAAATTTGCCAGCATGAATTACGAGGCACCCCAAATACCTGCAGTTTAGACTACTAAGTGAGAGAGGCTACAAGTTGTTATGGAGACACTTAAGAGCAGCATTGTTTATGCTCTTGTAATTCCTCTGGCAATAACCGTCCCATCACTCATGGACATTTACAATACCCTCTGGCGTCATTCTTCAGAGCTCCACTTACACTTCCTTCGGGTTTGACTCCGAGCAGCTGACCCAGCTCTTCAGAAGCCAAACAGATCCAGTTCAATTGTTTTCTTCACTGTGATTAGGTAAAACGCCCAATGTTTCAGGTTAAAGGAAAGGCACTGAGAATTTTTTCATTGTTCTCAGAAAACTGGCCATCAAAGACTTTTGCTATTAAAAAAAAAGAGTTGGGCATTGTTGATGGTTAGTTAGTTAATATTAAACTGGTTAATTAGTGTTTAAAGCAGGGATTAGGAACTTCTGCTCTCCAGATGTTTCAACCTACCCATCCCATCAGCTTCAGATGGCTTGATCAATGTTAAGGAATTTTGGGAGTCGTTGTCCAAAATATCTTCATGGGCAAAAGATTCCCAGATTTAAAGTGCCACAGACCTATTTGTAACTCCCAGAATTATCCTAGCCAGTATGACCATGGAGCTGTATTCTTAAAAAGTAACTTTTCTGAGGTTTACCTCACAGACACACTTTTACCTCACTTTGAGAGCTGAATTTAAAGCAGACATTTAGAAAAATGCACTGCTTTCAGCAATATTTTTTCCTTTAAAGATTCATCACACACACACCTGAGAAGAGTTTATGTTGAAATCATGCCAGAAATATATGTGTGTTTACTGTAAGATTGAACACTGACTGGAAGTAAACTTTTTCCTGATGTCTTCAAGTTACTATTTTCCAATGCATGATGTAGCCTTCTGCCTGGAAGGAGATTTGTCTGGATCGCATGCTTCTTCTAATAGTGGAGTGTGAAGGCAAAAGGTATTAGTTGAGAGGCAAGTCACCTGAGGAATTTTGAGAGAAGCTTAGAGAACCCTGCAAACACTGGTTAAAATTCCTCTGAAGGCTTATACTTATCCACACTCTACTGTGCAATCTGATTTTGGATATCTTGACTAGAAAAAAAGCCAACAATGAGCCAAGCATAAGAAAACATGGAGATCCTATTAATCACTTATCAGTCAATGCCAGGTATTTTGACTTAATCTTTTGCTAATGCCTTGGTAAATACATCTATCTATCTATCTATCTATCTATCTATCTATCTATCTATCTATCTATCTATCTATCTATCTATCTATCTATCTATCTATCTATCTATCTATCACACCTTTCTCTTAAGAGTAGGAGCAACCCAGACCTCAGCAGCCATATGAATAAAAATTCCATCTGAGGGAGACACTGTGCTTGCTTTTGTAATACTAAACTGTGGTTTAGTACTATGTCTAAGTTCATACAGATGTTCTTAGACTGTGTCATGGGATCACTCTCTGAGCCCTTGCCCAGTGGATCTTTCAGAACCCTGTGCTTTCCCTCCAGTTGGGGGAAACTCTTGGGGAGCAGCAGGGATATGAACTTTACCCCACTGAGCTCCAGAGAAAAGGTTTTTTTTTAAAGGTAGAAACATTATCATCCCCCTCAAACCAGAGCATAAAGTGAACTCTTCACATGCTGTAAAACTTACACATTAGTTATAGACAATTTTGGCTAGGCATGATACTTAGTAAACCTGGATTCCTCTACGAGCAATCTCCAGACCAAATATTTAAAAAAGTTTATTAAAAAGAAAAAAGAAGGAGAATAAAACAAATTAAAGATTGTGCTTGTCTGAAAACCAGGGCATGATAAGGTTGCAAAGTTATGGAAACAGTTGCAAAATCAAAGAACAAGCTACTGGAAAAATAAGAATGTTGGAACATGGGCAAAACAAAGAACTTACAAGGAAAACAAGAAAATACTATTCTGTCACGGGGCTGAAATCCTCCACTTCCTCCTCCTCCACTGGTTTCTTAACAGCCCCTGGAGAGCTCAGCTAACTTCTCTAAATTCCATTTCTAAAGTCCTCATACAGCCCAATCTCACTACTAAAAACCCCCACCCCTATTTGAATCGAGTTTAGCATGTTTTGCATTGATTTAAATTTGGGCACTTACACAAGGTATGTGCATGTGTGGATTAATTTGGAAGGAGATTGGGGTTTTTGTGTGTGTGGCAGAGAGTTATTTTAATCCTCTGCCAGAGGTCTGCTTGTTTTAGCGCAGATTTCTGCCTTTTTTTAAAAAATTCCTGTTATCTGATACATTGCTAAACCAGATAGCAGGAATGATAAAAAAATAAAAGCATCACAGCCTGCTTTCCGAAAAAGCCGGGGCTGTGCCTCCTTGCCTTTCTTGTCCTCCCTCCCTGCCCACCCATCCAATCGCTCTCTCACCTCCCTGCCTTGCTGGTTCACCCGCCCACACACCCAGTCACCTGTCCTGCATTGCTCGCTCCCTCTTCTGTCTGCCCTGCTTGCTTGCTTGCTTGCTTGCCTGCCCACCTCTCTCTCATCTGGAGCCCCCTCTCCTCATGCAGAGCACAGATGACCTGGACTCTGGTGCGGGTCCCAGGAGCCAGCGGAGAGGAGCAGTGGCCAGCTGATGGGCAGTGAAGCTGGGCTGCTGCATCCTGGATTGCTCCAACAGCCCAGTGGCAGAGGTGTCATCGATGTCAGGCGGCAGCAGGAAGGAGGAGGCTGAGGCAGCAGGGAGGCCAAGGGGGCGGTGGCAGCGAGGATGCCCACACCAACCCAAAGGTTTTCAATTTGGGCCGTCGTCTATGCAACTTCAGCCCAATTTAAAAAAACAAACAAACAGATCCTTCTCCTTGTTTATTCTGGCAGTGGGACCAGGCCCATGGTTCTATCTAGCTACAGGGTATAGCTAAAAAGCCCTTTGAGCCAAGCTCCAGCTGACCATCCCTTTTTCCTTTTACCCTTCACCTCTCTCTCTCTCTCTCTCTCTCTCAGATTCATTGTAAAGGTTGACTTCTAAATCCCTTTGTTCTGCACTTCAAAGCCTAAGTGGTGTCAATCCTGAAGAAATAGGTCTGAAATAGTTTCTTTGAACCATTTGTCTCTTATCAGCCCCCAATGGCTCTTTTTCTGTTCAAGTAATTGCTCCTCCGAATTCCCAGTGTGGTGTAGTGGATAGAGTGACAGAGCAGGACTCTGGAGAAGAGGCTTCAAATCCCCACTCGGCCATGGAAACTCACTTGGGGTATGGAACTGGTAAAACCACTCCTTAAATATCTCACTTACCTTGAAAGCCTTATTAGGCTCACTATAAGTTGGTTCAAATTTAGCAGCACAGAACACACACACACACACACACACACACACACACACACACACACACACACACACACACACACACACACACACACACACACACACACACTCCTCCATTGTATATCAAGGCCTGCTCCTGGCCACTTGGCTTGTTTATCCTTTGGCTCGAAGCATTTGGCTTGTTTAACGTATCAGAGGGGACTCACCCTATTGTAGCCTGCCTGGCTAGTCCCTTTCAAATGGATATTCCTTCTGATCTCTACTTTCTCATGGGAACTTCTACCTAGCTATATCTTTATACAAGGAATCAAAATCATATCAAAGAATCATCGTGCATCCTATCAATCTTTCCACAGACTGCAACTCCTTGCAGATGGGTTGGGTTGTTTAGAGCTTCCAGGAGTTCTAGTATGAGGACATATGGGTCCTCATGTTGTGGGACCACTGAACCACAGAAGATGCCATGTTGCAATCACACTTTCTTCATGTCATGTGACTTTTCATTTGGGAAAAGCAGAGCTCGGGGTTTGTGGAAATGGCAAAAAGAGAACAATGAATTATTTCCAGCCAATGGAACACTTTGCACTAAAGAGTGTATTTCCATTTACTATAAGTGCCCAGTTATTAACTATTCATTATAATGTATTCTCAGAGGCCTTACCCTGGGCACTCAAAGCACTTTCTTCAGTATCCCAAGATGTCTTGGATTCCCCAAAGCATTATGTCAGTTGACTGGCAGGAAACACGGCCTCTCTCTTCTCCTCAACGTACCAGCTGAGAAATAGATTTCTAATGTGCCTTTCCTATGTTCTCTTGTTAATAGCAGCCACTCTCTTCTAGTGCCATTAATCCAGGAAGGGAAAGTTTTGTTTTATTTACTTATTCCTTTTTAACAACATCTCCCTTCTTAGATGAGATTTATTCTCACCAGAAAATAGGTAGGACCAAGGTTATCTTGTAAGCCTTGTGGGCAAGTGGGAATTTGACCTGGTTTCCCAGTCCTTGTCTGCAACTCGAACCATTAGGAGATGCTGGACTGGTCATTTATATCACAGCTCTAAAAAAACAAATGAAAAGGAAGAAATAAAAATGTGTGCCACATTTACTGTTTGCTGCTGAGGTTAGCTTCAACACCCAAACGAAGTTAGAGGCCAACTGTCTGATCTTGAAGCCAAAGGATCCTTGGCTGGCTTATATTTGTACTGTAGTGAGATAATGGATTTTCAGAGGTAAACAGCCCTGACAACATGATGTGGTTTGCTTTTTTTGCGGAAGGGCTAAAGGACATCTTACAAAAGAGGTCCACTTCTTGCCTCCCATTAAGCATTTCTAAGCCTAAAACAACTTTGTCTGCACATCTTCTGTTGCAGTTCTATGCATGTCTCATACAGGAGGATTTAGTTGTTCCCTAAAAATACTGCATAATATGCTACAGTTTTGGAGTTCCTCAGGAGAAACTAAGTGAGGTACAGAAAAAAAAGGCCTACATGGATACTTAAGGACAAAACTTGAAGGAAGGTGTGAAGCAAAAGCCATTTCATATAGTACCCAGATCCTGACCCTTTTCTTTTTAAAGTTCCAACATTTTTTTCTTTTCTTGGATGTGAAGCCTCAAGATTTCCAAACAACTCTCCCATCCCCTAGTTTTGCTTAGCTTCCCAGATTCAATAGGATAGGGGCTTGCTTGGAGCTGTGAGATAATAAAACTTAGTACTATGACATGAAAAGTTTCCAATAAAGATGCTGAGAATTTCATTTCAGATTTTTAAAAATAAGTATTGGTCAAATTTGCAAATTTCCTTGTGTTCACAATTAAAATAACTTAAAACAAAGCAAAATCAAATATGGAGGAAATAGAAATTTATGGATGTTTGTTAACTTTTACTGAAAACTGTCCGGGCTTGAAGCCTTGTGCATTTCTGAATTACAGACGTAGCACTGAATTACAGTTGCTACTTCTTTTTCCTGAAAGTCACTTCATTTTATATACTTATGTGGCAGGGAGAATGGTCCCCTCCATGCTGGGAACAGATGCCTGTAATGAATTTGTCTAGGGCAGACAGGGGAGAACTTTATTGCAGTTCTTTCTAAAAAATATGTTACCAATATTCTCAAATTTATCCATATTTGGAATCAAAAGACCTGGAGGGTTCTTCTTCTTCTTTTTAACTGAAAGCAGGAGAAAGTAAAATGGGAAGTAAGGAACTGTCTCCATCTTTGATGCTACAATGAAATCTGACTGCCATTAAAGGCACACATATAAAACACCTCCCATAGGGCATATTGATGTGAGTGGTGATGCCACATGTATAGTGAGGAAGAAAGCAAAAAGGATTAAAGATCCAGAAATAAGAAGAGTGGTGGACTATAGTGTGAAGAGACAGTGACAGGAAAGGTCTGTCATCAAAATCATATAATTAGCAATTTAAGTAATACAATTTATTTCAAGCAAAGCGGTCTGAATCCAGTAGGTCCCCAGTAGAATAGACCTATTGAATCAACTGAGGAATGGTAAATCAACACATATGTAGGCCCTATTGATTTGATGGTCTGCTTTAATTGGTTATTTAGTTAAATATTAGCAAATGTATTTAAGTCAGTATCTGAAGTATCTGAATATTCAGTATCTGAATGATTTGTATTTGTTTATTTATTTATATGTATGGAATACCTTAAACCCAGCCTGATAGTACTTATGCACACACATTGTTTAGGAGGTAGTTGTTTGGCCAAAGTCTTTGATTCTAGCACTCCAACTCCGCTGAGCCAAAACTAGGGAGCTTTGAAATGGGGGGGGGGGGAGCAAGAGCATTTCACTGAACTAACCTCTGTGTAGGATCCCTTTAGTTGTCACTAACAGCACAAAGTTGAAAGGTTGATTTATTTTCTTGGCCATGGTTGATGCATTGAGCAAAGGGCTGAAAATCTATTTTAATGTCACCAGACAGCATCAAATGGTTGTAAGCTGTGGGCAGGAAGCCAGGCAATTAGAGCAGCTGCCTTCGCCCTGGTTCTAGCTGAAGGTTTTTCTGGAAGTTGTAATAGATGAAGGTCCCCAAACATTGACTTCCCCTTTCCTTCTTTATTTTTTCATCTGTCTGTGGCTATTATGATGAAGTACAGGGGCTTTTAAAAACTCAGTTGAGCTACTGCAGCTCCATGAAATAACCAGTGATGTCATTCTATGTGACCCACAGGAATTCTCTGACAAATGGCCTTAGAATCCATCATATAGGCTGTCATCTATGTACTATCTAGATGCTGACTGTGTGATCACTTAAATATGGCCTGTCATAAAGCTCTACCATCTTGGAACTTAATACAGGATTGACAGTCTCTTCTCTACTACCATGACATATCATGCTGGCTTAATAACACTAAATCATTTTAATTAGTTTTAGGAGTGCAGAAATGTCATTTACTGGATTTACTATGTCTATTATGCTTTATTTTCTTATGCAGCAATTGTTTGGAGCATGAGGGTGAGAAACAAAATGGCAGCAGGCATCACATTTCTTTAAAACAACTGATATTCTTTCCCACCCCGATTGAATAAAATCACCAGTACTGTTGAGCTCATTTGCACTTTAAAAAAAATTTGATGGCAACATGGATTGAACTTGAGCACATGGGACACATGGTCGAGCCTCCATAGAAAAGCATCTCTTTCCACAATTTATATCAGCTGTTATAAATTGCAAATAGAAAATGTGTGAACCACGTTGGTAAAAAGGCTGAAAACTGAGTCCAGTGGAGAATGGATGAAGAATGCATGATGGAAGCCTTCAAATATACGAAAGGCTGTCACACAGAAGATGGAGAAAATATGTTCTCTGATTCCCCCGGAGAACACAGCTAGAACCAGCTGGTGGAAATTGCCAGGAAGCAGATTTCAGCTGAGCATCTGGAGAAACATTCTAACAGTAAGAACTGTTTGGTAATGGAACAGACTGGCTCAGGAGGTGGTGGCTTTCTCTACTTTGGGGAATAGCCATAGTTTTTCCTGTGCGATAATAATAAATTACAAAACCTTGTGGCATGATTGGGAAATAACTCATGGCTTTGTTTATTCTATTCCTGGCCCATCTCCTGAAATAAGAAATTGTTGGAGGACCCTACCATTGTTCTCCTTGGTCACTCAAGGATGCATCCTTATGTCTAGCCATTTTTGCTCAGCAAAATGACTATAGCATGAGGAGGGCCAGCACATGCAACCTGGTTTAACATTACTGGGATGAATTCGTTCTGAAACATGTCTTTCTTTTCAAACTATGCGGTCCAGAGCTTGTCACATAGGCTTGAGTGGGTTCCCCATTTAGATATTGCTGAGTCCAATGGACAATGTTGTGTTTAACTCCGCTTACTGAGCTAAAACCAGAACCTGCAGCTTAAATAAGAGAGATTAAAGCTAAGTCATCCAACATAGATGGGTAACAGATCTATAAGTGGCAGCTTCTGGTGGATGTGCATCCCTTCCCTATATGACTAATCTTGGAGATCAAGAAATGGCTGGATTCCTTTTATGGTCAAGTCTGACACGAAGGTGCATATTAGCACAAACCTCCAGAATGACTCTATCAGAATGTCAAATTAGACATTAAAGAGAATGCATATTTCCTCCTGTTTTCCTACCACAACAAGATTTCCTCAGAGGTACATGCTTTGGCAATTAGACCTGCAAATCAAACCCATGTCTACATTCCAGTGAGCAATCACAAAGCAAAGTACTTTAGATGCAAGATGCATGACAGAGGAAAATCACATGCAACAAGAATCTTTTAACTCTTGAGAGAACATCTTTTCTAAAAATGTGTTAAGCTTATTGTCTAGTTTGCCCCAGAGTAGAAAGTCTGATTGTGGTAACCTTGGCAACAGCCAGGTTGTCGCAACCCAAGCATACCTTCCTGATCCTAAACATCCCATTCCATATGTGCACTGCTACCAGAATGGGAGAGAAATTAAGAAATGTGAGGTCTTTGGTGATCCCAGTGCCTGTCCAGTACTCTGGTTATTTCTTAGAACAGAAGTGGCCACAGATAAGTGCCAAAACCTAGGCTTTGAAATGTCCAACTGAAGGGCCTCCCCATTTCAAATTATTCTTTCTGCAAAGAAACACTGTTGAAGTTGGCCAAGGAGAGCCAAGCCTCCTTTCCATGCATGATTCTGTTGTAGTAGATAGGGGAGGGGGGAATCATAGCTTTGGTGCTTGCTAGGCAGAATGTCTACCAAAATTAGGTGGACACAGTACAGAGCAGAAGAGAAGTGCATACCCTCTTCTCCGCCCCCACATAGTGTACAAATGGGGCTGCCCACTTAGAAGGACCCTGGGCTTCTCAGAGATGTAGAACACTGGGGAAATTGTACCTCAGAAACTTGGAGGATCTAGCTTTTCTTAAGTCATACTGTTTTCCTTAAGGAATACATTGAGACCTTCAACAACAACAACAACAATATCCTAGAACTGCAGAGCTAGAGGGGCTCTATGGATCATCGGGTCTAGCCCCTGTCAAGGGAGTATAGTGGGGAATCAAACTTTCAACCTCTGGCTTTGCAGCCAGATACCTAAACTACTGGCACACTGTTTTTTATTTTGTGTTCTAGTCAGGCAGTTGAATAGGTAGAAACAGAGTTGGGAGGTACGATTGGCCAGGGAGAAACCCAGCCCATGCCAACCCTGGTGCAGTCAGCTGAGAGAACAGAACCTTGACCTGCTGGGACTGGGGTGAGATGGTGGTATGTAGGGAGGAAGCTTGTTTCCCTCCACCTACAGTAGAAAGAAACCCTTTGCATCTGGGCAGAGACAAAGATTTCCATGGAAAGATGGAGGTTTCTGTCCAAAATCCCCATGGAAACAGTGCAGTCCCTAAGTACACATTGCACTATGCATCCATGCATTCCTCTCCCTCACTGCTGGCCTGGAGAAGCATGGGTTGGGAGTGAGCGTGGCCTGGCAATGTTGCAGCCACCATAAATGCAGCAAGGGAAAGCAGACATTTTTGAGAGTTTCTTTTACAAAAATAAACTAGAGTTTCTTCTCATGGGTATTACAATCCAGCACCCCTTCAAATGAATCACAGTGATACAACTGGGAAGATGTAAATGTACATTCTAGAGGCCAATGACAGTCTTGTGATGCTACGTATTATACACTTGCTATTTACATGAAGACAGGGGAGTGGCTAACAGCTTGCACTGCTGGATGCAGTAAAAAAAAAGACTCCTGGTGTAAGGGAGCTTTCGCTTTCTCTTCATTTGTGTTGTGACAGAAGGAGAGAAAGAGAGAGAAGGCAGGAACATAGCAAATCAAATGGGGTCCTTATGGGTCTTTTAATGATTAGGGCGGAAGCTGTGAGTTGAAAGAAAGAAAAAAACATGTGGGTGGTAGTGACAGCTGGGTAGCTAAGCAATGGGAACACTGCCTGCTTTTCAGAGTGCACTGCAAAGATCAATTTCCAAGTTGCAACATTAACATTTCACTCTCTTCACAGCTCACTCCCACACGAAGGCCTCCTGCCGGATCCCTCCTCCCAGCCCCTTACCTGGGGTGAGCCAAAAATGCTGCGGCCTCCCTGGGTGAGAGGCGGAACATTCCCTTCAGCTCCCACCGGTGTGACTCTGGCACTATCTGGAGCAGGTAGCAGTAAGCTGCGTGGGATTGGACTCCCTAAGAGGCGCCTCTGGTCCCCCTGAGTCATCTCTGTGGTGCTTTGCTGCTTTCAGCTTTTGCCTCCTGATGGGGATGTAGATACAGAGCCTGTAGAGGCAAGGCTTTTTTAGATGACAGCTCCCCAAAGTGGGAGACTCTGGCTGAGGCGTTCTGGGAGTTGTCATTTTAAAAAGAAAGAACTCCCCTAGATTCTCCCTATCTATATTAGACATTCTCCAGTTGCAGTGCTCATGAGCATCCTGATGCTGCAGCCTTATGAGGTACACTCTGTGGGTTACAATACAGACATTACAGGGAATGCTTGTTCCTTCCAATGAGCCCATTTCCCCTCCTACAAAAGGATTTCCCTAGAAAGAAGTGCCTCCACAATCAGATTTGCAAATTAAGCTCGCTCTACCTTCCAATGACCAATCACAAAACAAGGCATGTTATATAGAAGGTATGGAGATGAGGAAAAGTACATGCTATGATAAACAGACATCTTTTACTACTTGCAGGGGCACCTTTTCTAACAACATGCTAAATGTCTCATCTAGTCTGACCCGTAGACTCTCATGTATCTGTTTATTTATTCATTTTACTTTTTGCTTGGTTTAATATATTTATGTGCCTTTTTTTCTGCTTAAAAGCATCTGAAGCAAATTATAATAAAAACTGATACTTTAACATATAGAGCAGCAGGAGGAGGAACACAGAGCAAAATCCCAATATGGTCTGTCTTTCCCCTTTGCGTGCCTTCCCAAATCTACTCTGGAGATCCGTGGGATGCTTTGGACCAGTTCTGTGTGTGAGCGTCAATAGAGGAGAGGAAGTCGACTGTGCAAGCAGACTGTGTCTACTTCTGTGACATTGGGTTTCATCTATAAATAGCAGCCAAAGTCAATACAAATAGTCACAGGATTTAATAAAAGCAACAGAAACACAGATCGCTCATTGAAAGCTTTGCTTTACACCTAAAAAGGCTCTAATGTTGATGACTCACAATTCACTTGAGGTGGCTGTTCTACAAACAAGGTATTACCAATGGAAAAAGTCCTCTACTTAGTCACTGTGTGCCTGCCTTCTGAAGGTAGGAGCACCTGGCAGAGAACCTGTTTAAGTATTTCTAACCTGCCCTATATCCACAGATCAATAAAATCACATTAAAAGAGCTGTAACGCTTTAGAGGTGAACACTTTAAAACACAACAGACAGAATTCTATTGGTGATCCATACATGTGTAAGTGAAATTGCATTAAGTTGCAGTGATGTGCTGTTTGCATTCTTGGTCATACAGGAGGCACGCAGTTAGGAGTGCAACCAGCATCCTGTGAATAAGGGGCCATTTGCTGCTGCAATGTATGCAGTTTCACACACACACGAGCAAAAACCACAAAGGAGATTCTGGCCAATAACAATTAAACAATTAAGACAAAACAGCAAGCTAAAGGATTTGAGACCATGCCACAGTCTTCCTAACTGCTGAGTAAATGCCTGGGTGAGCAACCAGCTTTTATCCTGGCACTGAAACAAAGGCAATATTGGCCTGAGATGAGCTTTCAAAGGGAAGGCATTTCATAATCAGGGCACTGCAGCTGAGAAAGCAGATCTTAGATCACTAAAATCTACTGGGGAGGTCCTCCAACATGCCCCACGGTTGAGAACCTTTTGTTATGTGGAGACATGGAGGGAAGGCTTTTCCTGCCGTATTACCCCAACTGTGGAATGTCCTCCCCTTGGAGACTCCATTGGCACCAACATTGGCATAATTTTGGTGCCATCAAGGCGTACTTATTAGAGCCTTTGGGGGTTGAGGATCATGGCCTGCATAGGTTTTAGTGCCATGGTTTTAAGGTTTTTAATGTTTGAATGTTTTAGTTTTGTGCAGTTTGATTTTGAATTATTTTAATTATCTTACATTTTTAAATTGTTTCATACAGCTTTGTAACCCACCCTGAGATGCTGTGATACAATCAATCAATCAACCCCCTGTGCCACCTCTCCACTTAAACCACTGCTCTCATGGTGGGACATGGAGGAAGGGCTCTCACAATAGATCTTAATGACTGGTCAGGTATGTGTAGAGGTGTTACCGGCCAAACCTGGGTTCTAAGATTCTCTGGCAAGGAATCAGGCATAGACGCAACAGCTGAACCAAAGGCCCAATTTTATTTGAACAGCAGCAAAGAAAAGGTCAGCTGGGACTTCTCTTAAAAGCAGAGAAGACCCAGAAAATACAGTGTACAAATGTTTTATAATGATACAAAGAGTCATAAAATGCTACAATTCTATTGGTCATTTGTACCCCACGTTTGGATCCAGTCCCTCATTGGGTAATGATGCCAACTACGCTGATCTATTGGTTCCCTATAGATATGCAGATTGTGTGCCCATGTGTCCTTGGCCTATGCCCAAGATGCGCCTGAATGTCTGGGGAAAGAATCTTATCTTTTGGTATGTTTATGTGTAGCCTTCCTGGGCCCTGATATATGGCCTTCACTCTCCGGCTCCCTGGTGTGAATGTTTTGGCCTGTCATGGCTGGTTTCCTCCTGCCTGCATTCCAGGACCAGGCCATCTGCCAGGTCAAAAGGAGGATGGGCAAAACGAAAGTGTTACAATGACATTCTATACTATGTGTGAATGTTCCTGGGCCTAGTTTCTCTGAGGCCTGTGTTTTCTCTGCTAAGGGTTATACTAAAATCTAGTTTGATTCTGCTCTGGTATCAGAGGCAGGCATTGCCTCAAATATCCAGGACCCAAAGCTTTAGGGTCCAGTTTAAAAGACATCCCCAGCACCCTAAACTCAGACTGGAAACAAATGTTTCAGAACCAGTGTCATGTGGCTTCTGAATAGTATTACTTCTAGCAGTCTCACTTCAGCATATTACACTTGCTGCAGTGCTTGTGTCATCCTCCAGGGCAGCCTCAGAGTGCACTGCAGCACTCTGAACAGAAGATGGCCTGTGAATGAATGACTCTGGCCAGGTTGCCCCTGTCCATGCATGGTTGCAGCTGGCAGGCCAATCAAATCTAACACCAGGCACTCTGAGTCATTGAGCCTACCTGGGACTCCTGGGACAGAAAAAGGCTCCAGGAGGACTTTCAGAGCTACGAATCTGCTCCTTCAGAGAAAGTGCAGCCCCATCCAGAAGAAGTTGCTTCTCAAGCCCTGGATGTGAGAACCACCAGATCATAGAGCCTCCATCTTGTGGGGATTCAGATTTAGTTTATTAGCTTTCATACTATGACAGCATAGCTGTTGCTTGTTTCCTGGTGCACACTGCCAGTGCCCTAGCTGATCACCGGCCTGTTCCATTGCTGAGAGGGCATTATGGGCCCCACAGCCTTGGTGGGGGGCTTGGAAACAATCGCATCAACACAATTCCCACCAGGAACACATTTATTTTTCAGCAAAATACATACTTCTGAAGATATATTGGGTGGGTGGAGGGAAGACGGCTGTGATTGGAGCACTTGAAAGGCAATCCTACACCCATGTACCTGGGAGTAAGCCCCATTGGACATAGCATTCCATGATTAGGTATGCGTTGGATTGCACTATCAAGACTTTTTTAAAGCATAGAAACTGAGTGTGTGGCCACACTGCATTATATTTTGCTTTCTGTGTCAGAATTGCACACTTGAAATCAATGGATTTTTTTCCCAACTGCAGGACGTAAAGCTAAACCACAGAAGTGTACACTTTTTCTGGGATCATTTGTTTCATTTTGAACAGCTGGCAGGAGGTTGTTTATTTTGAACAGATTTGGCTAGTATCCCAACGACCAACCCCCTGCTTTTCTGGCATGTGTAACTGCCTGTCTGGATCTAAATATAAAGTTGGGGTGTGTCCCACAGTGACTTTTCTGGTGACTTCTTCATGGGGGTGCCATATGCCACTGCAGCACAATTTGTTTTTATGTTTGTCAAGTTGTCTCCGACTTATGGACCCTATGAATGAGCAATCTCCTGCTCAGCTCTTATTAAACTCAAACCTGTGGGCATCAGTCCATTTTATAGTTGGTATTCCTCTTTTCCTGCTGCCTTCCACCTTTCCAAGCATTATTGGTTTTTTTCCAGAGAATCCTGCCTTCTCATGATGTGCCCAAAGTAGGACATGCCTCAGCCTCAACATTTTTTGCCTCCAGAGATAGGCCAGGTTTGATTTGATCTAGGACCCACTTGTTTGCTAACACCATTTTGTGACGACCAGTAGTCTTTCCTCCTCTAAACAATTTCTCTTCTTCTTTTTTTGGTCCGCCTGTCAAGTCTAGCACTGTGTCACATCAGTGCCAAGTCTGTCTTCTTCAGGCAATTAGGTTGCTTTCTTTCCACAGCTGGTCTTTCACTGGGACAATTACAATGTTTACTTTCTTTCTAGAAATGTTTGCCTTTCTACTTTTAATTGCACAGCCCCTAGCTCAGTGAGAGGCTTAGCCTTTCAAAGTAGCACTATCTCAACTTGGGTGGCGGGGGGGGGGGGGAGTCTAAAGTGCCAGGAAATGAGGTGTGGGAAAGTATGATTGGGCTGTGGACTATTGCAACAGGCTAATTTATATTATTGATGGCTACAGTGATTTCAGCAGTGGAAGCTGACAAGGACCAGGTTTTTTAAAAATGCAAAGCAAACCAATTTAATCCACTGTTCCTCCTTTGTCTTGTCACATCCTGAGTCTCTTACATAAGCTGCTGCACTATGACTCCCTCCTATGCTTGTTAAGTACTAATTAAGACTGCAATGCTATTTCCATTTACCTGGGAGTAAGCCCCACTGAACTTAGTGGAACTTCCTTCTGAATAGACAGACATAGGATTGTGCTTTAATTCATTTTAGTTCTCACTTCACCCATAAGGATGCCATTTTAAAAGTGAGGAGACATCCTCCCTTTAAACAACCAGAATTGTTAAAGACAATTCTTTTCACATTCTCTGCACATTTTCTCAAACAGGAGAAAGACAACATTTCTGGGAAAAGGCATTAAAATCTCCCAAATCCCAGCTACCTCCACATGCTGTAGGTCGAAGCCTGGAAGATCCGGAGGACTGATCATGAAAAGAGATTTTCTGAATAGGGAGATGGCCAACACTGTTGCACGGTAGAGATTGCTGGTGTCCGACATGAATTCAGAGGGGGAACTCAGAGAGTGGAATGGTACGGACAATTAGTGGATGCTGTGGGACTTCCGGCTTGACGCTGTGATGAGACAGCAGCAGGAGGACGGGGCTCCGTCCCCTGGGCTGAATTTAGACCTGTCTGGGACCCCCCAGGGGGTTAAAACCACCCCAAAGAGGTGGTGAAACGGGGGAGAAGCCTGTTGATCACGGGGGAATGGCGGTTACCCATGTTTGATCCAGGAAACTCCCCAATCGACCAGCGGGCGGAAACAAGCAGCTGACCTAGCTTGCTTGCAAGTTGTCAGCAGCCGGGTAAAAGAAGTGATAAAGCAGCCTAATTAACATTGTGCTACAAACGGGTGAGAAACATCTTTAAAAACTGTATCTATTTACTATCCCCGGATAAGACAATTCCTACGGCAGAAATAGCATCTCATAGCTCTCCATCATCGTTGATTGAGCTGCGGAGAAGCTGGAGAGAGGAGGAGATGGAGAGAGACACAAAGAAAATAAATTGGACATTAATTAGACACTTAATTATACTTAAAGGAAGGAAGTTTGGTATTAAAACTTAAGAATCTTTTTCCTGAAAACACTACTGACAACAACTTCGCAAAATAAAACGTGTTTATGTTATGTCTAACAGCTATCTAAGGCAGGGGTCGTCAACCCCCGGTCCATGGCCCTGTGCCGGTCCGTGGGCTTCCTGGAACTGGGCTGCGGACACGGATCTCCGCCCCCCTGGTGGGCGTGCCGCGCTTGCGGAGGGGCGTGTCGCACTCATGCTTCGCCCCCTTCTCGGCTGGCTGGCTCGGTCACTCACTCATTCCCCCCTGTCCGCCTTCCCTTACGTGCTCCCAGGGCGATCAGAAGGAAGCCGAGCGAGCCAATGGGTGCCGGGCGGCCACCTCGGGGAGCGAGAGCCTCGGACCCCCCTCCCTCCTCGGGCTTCGAGGACTCTCCCAAACTCTCTTGCTCTGGCTCCCCAGCCCCAGCAAAGCAGGCAGCGGCACAGGCGTGGTGACGGTCACCCCGGCACACAAAGCGCACGTGCGCCCAGCAGTCGCCGGCCAGAGGGGCGGCCGGGCGCGGTGCGTGGGATGCAGTGCGGCGCGAGGCAGATGGGGCTCAGACTCCGGGAGGCCAGCCTAGAGCCTCCACCTCATGCCGGAGGAGCCGCAGCAGGAAAGGAGCCTGCGCTGGCTTGCGCCATCTTGCCCGGCCGGCAGCGGTGGTGGCGAGGGCAGCGGCAGCATCACCGGCTTTGGTGCGCTCTGGGCTGCGGCTGGGCTGGCATGCCTCTGATCCCTGGAGTGCCAGTGCCACCGCCACCTCCACGCCCCCCTCCAACACAGGCGCACGCGCACCCGCGTACCCCCTCCCTCCACACACACACACTGCTGGGCGCACTGGCCGGCCAGCAGAGAGACGCCCCTTTCCCCTCCCTTGCTCTCCCTCCCCTCCCAGGAGGCCCCAGCAAAGGGGGCTGAACAAAAGGCAAGCCCAACGGCTGGCCAGGCCATCAGTGGGCTCGCCGGGTGGGCTTTCTGACCCTGTCTCCCGTGCCAAGCTGTGATCCTTAGCCCTCTGTTGGGGAGGGGGGGCTTTTGAACCCAGGACAGGTGGACGGTTTGGGGGGGGCAGCCTTCCGCTTAATCCGCGCGGCCCGAGCAGGGCTTGGCTTGACCTTCCTCACTCACCTCGGGCGGGAGGCAGTGTCGCACTGGCCGAACGTTGCCCAAGCCCCGCGAAAGCCATGCCGCGCCTTGGTGGGGCTAAGCTGGTGGGTCCGCCTGGGGCAGTGGATCAGTCGAGCAGGGAGACGGGCGCCCACGTGCAGCCACCCCCGCCACCCCCGGCTTTTGTGCACTTGCTTGTTTGGCTGTTGCTGCCAAGTTTTGCCTATTACACTTACATGCACAAGTGCAACACGCCCCTCTGTGAGCATGACATGCCCACCCGTGAGCATGACACGCCCACCCACGAGCACGGGGGTGCCCCCACCCCCCAACCGGTCCGCGCACAGAGCCCACACACCCCAAACGTTCTGCGGTCCCAAAAAGGTTGGGGACCGCTGATCTAAGGCACTGGCAAAATGCCTAGAATCAATGGCCTTGAATGTTCTATGACTGTTTGGAATTCCCTTTCTCTTTGAGGACAGAACTGAACTACAGACAAATTAACCCTAGAAAGCTTAATTTAGCCAAAGTGGAACTTATAAACTGTACCCTGGATGTTGAACTGGATGGGACCTTGAGCCTTTAGGTGGGGAAAACTATGTTTGAGACTGGACTCAAGCTTAATGGAACTGAACTGATTACTTTAAGCATATGGACAACTTTAACTTGGAATACAATTTTTGACAATTGGAACATAATGACACAATAAGGACAATTTTGGGAGGAAACAAAATCTACCCTTCAAGCAATCTTAGAAATAGTGAGATTCCACAACGAAGAGGCAAAATTATTCACAGCACAGTTGAAGAAGAATTATAGTCAACAGGAGACAGGAAATAATGAACAAGGAAATGAGAGGGTGATGGATGGTGTATGCCAACCTAAAGAAGGGCTGGAGGAAATTAATGGGGAAAACCTAGTGGAGTCGAGGAGAGTTTTAAAGGAAGAAAAGGGGAGAAAATCAGCAGAATCAATTAAAAATAGCCTGGAAGATCTATTGGAGATAGTCCAAGTGTATAAAGATCTATTGGAGGTAAACCAAATGCATAAAATGGCCTCAGAGAACACACAAAAGATGGCAGAATGTTTAGAAAGACAGAAACAAAAATTGAAAAAAGATTAAGAGAAGGAATTACTTAGAAAGATGAAAAACGGGAAAAACAAGAAGGTGGCCCTCAATGTTGGAAAGCATGTATATACCTAACTTCTGGAATTGCAAAGGGGCATATCTTATATATTAAAAAAGAGAATTAAACTGAAATAAGTGAGCACTAATCAGGGTAATTGTGGTGCTGGAGGAGACTCTTGAGAGTCCCCTGGAGTGCAAAGAGAACAAACCTATCCATTCTGAAGGAAATCAACCCTGAGTGCTCACTGGAAGGACAGATCCTGAAGCTGAGGCTCCAATACGTTGGCCATCTCATGAGAAGAGAAGACTCCCTGGAAAAGACCCTGATGTTGGGAAAGTGTGAGGGCAAGAGGAGAAGGGGACGACAGAGGACGAGATGGATGGACAGTGTCATCGAAGCTACCAACATGAATTTGACCAAACTCCGGGAGGCAGTGGAAGACAGGAGGGCCTGGCGTGTTCTGGTCCATGGGGTCACGAAGAGTCGGACACGACTTAACGACTAAACAACAAAAATCAGGGTAAAGGCATAATATGGTGTTTTGTTTTTTTAAAAGGCAAATTGAAGCTAGATATAAGGTTGGGGTAAACAAATAGTACATAATGAACATGCATTAGATATAATATTGTTATAGACAGGATAGAAAATGTGGAGATAGAAATGGCTAAACAACTATACAAAGAAAATCTGTATAAAATGCTCTAGATAATATCTATTACGTGTTAAGAGTTTACTCAGTTATCATTGGTATAAATTACAAAGTTTGTTGGTTAAATCACCTCAAATTATATAGATTTGGAACTGGAATTACTTTTATTAAGTATGTTATTAGAGGATTTTGAAAACATTGTATACTATGAGAGTAATATTATGATAATAGCCAATATTGTATATTAAAATACATACATGAACGGTTTGAATGATCGAAAGATGTGTGGAATTTGGGGGGATAATTGGGAAGACACCAAGATGCAAAAACAAATAATTGTAAGCAACCCATGTAACACGATGTTTGATAAGCATGAACCGAATGTAGATAGATTGAAAAACTAATAAAATGTATATTTTTTAAAAAAGTGGAGGCTGTGGATGGGGGAAGTCTCCAGCCATCACTACTTCTCAGGTTTTCTTCAGTGAGCGTTTAAGTTCTAATTTATTTTATAAGTTAGAACTCTAAACAAAATTTAAATTGAGGTACCCCTCAAAAACTGAGTCCGTGGCTAACTCAGTTTATTTCTAATTGTTACTGCTGCCCAAACATCCTGCCCACCAGCCTTGTCAGGAATGGTGAAATAGGCAGCTCAAACTGTTGCAGATTTTAATTTTTGGTAAAATTGCTTTTGCTACACAGAAGAAGTACAGAGACTCATAGAGGGGAATAGCTTCAAGTTCCTCAGAGTTCATCCTTTTCTCATTAACTGGCAAGTAAATTCTCAATAATTCACTCGGAGACATTTGTAGGAGAAAGAATAAAAACATTTATTTACTTATAGTTGCTAGAAATTACAGACTTGTGTTTACTTCTTTCTTTAATGCACACATACTTAGCAACCAACCAAACAGATCAACAACAAACAAACAGCTGCTTTCAACCAATGAAAGAGAGAGGAAGGAACACTCAGCAAAAAGGCAGGTCTCTCTTAGACTTCAAAGGCTGGAAGGAACAATTGGTTAGTGCTGGATAAATATACAATAACCCCAGCACAGAAAAGTCCCTCCTAGTCACTCAAACTACATTCTGCTGCAAATAAAACTCCAACACAAACTGCACTCTGCTTAGCATTCTTTACCAGCACTGCTGCAATGGTATTTAATAGGTCTTTTTATGAACATATTTCTATGTGGAAAATGAGCCTCAACACTCAAAGTTAATTAAAATTATGCAAACTGTGACCTTGTGAGGATTAATTGATGTTGGTAAATCTTCACTTTCTTCCTTTCTTTTCCTTCATTTAAACATGAAATTTGCCTGCTTAAGTCCACATAGCCATTCTGTCACTTCTAAGGACATAATTCCTGCTTTCTTCTAAGTTGCATTTTCACTTTTGTAATTATAGACTCTGACCTCAGAAAAAGACGTGTTTACATTTTCTGTTTAAGATGTGGGAGAAAAATATGCTCTAAGCTAAGCATGCTGCAGAGTACAGATTTGATGCTGATAAAACTACTGGAGTGTGATTGGGTATATGTAGGATGCTGCCTTTAATTTCTTTGATGAGAGGGGGCAAAAGCCCAGGATCTGCCTGACATTCACATTTTCTGGGAAACTTTCTGCTAATCCTTTGTTGTTGTTGTTGTTTAGTCGTTAAGTCGTGTCCGACTCTTCGTGACCCCATGGACCAGAGCACACCAGGCCCTCCTGTCTTCCACTGCCTCCCAGAGTTTGGTCAAATTCATGTTGGTAGCTTCGATGACACAAATCCTGCTAATCCTAGTGTGTAAGAATTTGCTAAAGTAACTCAGAGATAGAAAGAAGACAGACACCATGTGTTTACAGAGTGCCTTATTTCATGCTAGGGCACTGCTTTGCACGAAGATGACCTCAGGATCACTCAATGGCCCTTCTGATGAAAAAGATCTCAAGCAGTAGAGTTGAGAAAATTCAAGGATCCTTTGCCTGGCAAACTACATCAGTCTTCCCTAATCTGCTAGCTTCCAGATGTCTTGGGTTTCAGCTCCCAAAAGCCTTCACCACTGACCCATGTTAACTGAAGATAGAAGTTACAGCCCCAAACATCTGAACACAGCCAGTCTTTGGGAGGCTAGAATAGACTATCCAAGGATGGGGTACCTTTTGCACTCCAGATAATTTTGAACTACGACTCCCAAAATCCTTAGCCTGTACTGTCAATGATAAATGACTCTGGGAATTGTAGTCTAAAGCATCTAGCATGCCAAAGGTTTACTACCTCTAAATTATACTGTATTAGATGCTCCAGTGTTCTGACTCAGGGCAAGGCAGCATCATATGTTCAGCCCGTTGGGCTTTGGACAGCAAGAGAAAGAACTGAAATTAAATTAAATGAATGCTGGTCTTCCTGCCACCTCAGACAGATGCCAGCCTCTGAAATCAGCTTGTCAGAAGAAAAAGAATTGGGTAATGAAGTATTAAAGCTTCATTCACCTTCCCTTTCACTCTTTTATTACCTTCTAAATGAGGACAAAGTGACCGTAGAAGCTCCAGTTTTGTCTGCCAGCTGCAAAATCTTGGTTTTAGTGGGATCAGGTACACGCTTTATAGAGGCAGATAAATCCAAAAAGCCAGGGGAGAAGAGCTGGTTTGATACCTGGGAAGAATGTTTTTATAGTAAGACAAATCCGTTGCATTTAAGAAGCAAAAAGGTTACTAGGAAGAGTCCCAAGTGCAACTTTCTATGTGCTGTGGACATCCGATGAGTTTCTTGTTACAGACAGCATGTACCCTTTTCCTTTCTTTATTGTTAAAGCTGCAATCTCACCCATTCATTTCATTGTACAAGGCTAGGCATTCTTTGTTTATGAATCTAGCCCACTTAGTGCCACCCTCCACACAATCTCACAAACTATTCTAGTGGGTTCAGGGGTGAAGACATCAGGGTAAGGGTGAAGACATCAGGGAGTCAGGAAGTTGGCCAATAGGAAAAAGAATACAGTGGTGCCTCGCTAGACGATGTTAATCCGTTCCACGAGGATCGCTGTCTAGCGAAAACATCGTCTAGCGAAGCACGTTTTCCCATTGGAATGCATTGAAATCGCTTCAATGCGTTCCAAGGGAAAATGCAGTCGTCTTGCGAAATTTCCCATAGGGAAACCTCGTCTAGCGAGTGAGAGTCCCCATAGGAATGCACTGACAGCTGCACTGACAGCTTTTGACCACTAGTCGGCGCACTCCTATGGGGAAACCTCATCGTCTAGCGAAATTCCCCATAGGGAAACATCGTTTTGCGAAGCGCAGTAGCGCTCGCAAAAAGGCATCGTCTAGCGATTTCCTCGTCCTGCGAGGCAATCGTCTAGAGAGGCACCACTGTAAAGGGTGAAGAATGGATGAAGATATGGAAAATGAGGGTTTTACGATTTATGTCGGTGAGAATAAAAGAAATTTTTTTAAAACTAAGTTTAAGATGATATTTGACACTGATAAAATTGAATAAAATTAACTCTAATTATCTGAATGTCTGTTGGAAATGTGAGAAGGAAATTGGTACATACTTTCATATGTGGTGGGAATGTGAAAAAGTACAAAGATTTTGGAAACTAATCTTTAAGGAATTAACTGATATATGTGAAAGAGATACAGAATTTAATCCTGAGATAGCTTTGTTATCAATATTTGTAAATGTGGAATATGATGTGATGACTAGAGAGTTGATTACCAATTTATTAACAGCAGCCAGATTAATAATAGCTAGGAATTGGAAATCAAACTTGAATTTCAAATGGAAGAATGGTATAATGAAATATGGAATATTGCTATAAATGATAAATTAACTTGTAATTTAAAGGTTAAGAAAGGAGAGATTAAAAAATAATTTATTTATTGAATATGTGCTAACAAAAGGAAAAGGGAAAGTTCCAAAGCAGGAATCAATGCAGTTCTGGAGAAGAGGACAATAAAGGAAGAAGAAGAATAAAGACAATGGAAGAAGAAGATTACTGCAAGAGGTCCTGACTAGGGTGGTGGGGGACACAATTGATTTGTATTTTGGTTTATGTATTTTATGTTGTCGTTTATAAAAATAAAATAAAGAGGGGAAAAAGTAAGTTGGCCAAAATCAGTGTTCCATCTTGTGCAGAATTTAATAACCCAACACCTGCAACTTCAGAACAATTTATTCAAGATACATGACCATTTCTATTAATCATTAGCAAATTCTGGATAGCTCATTGAGTTTGATTCCCCACTGTGTTTTCTGGGAGAAAAGCCATGTAAGCTTGGGCAAGCTACATGGTCCCAAAGTGCTCCCAGAAGGAGGAAGCACAGGTAAATTATTTCTGGGTATGCAATACCTAGAAAACCCTGAGAAGGGTCAGTTGGAAGCAACTTGGTGGCATTAAGTTATTATTGTTGTTTTAAATGCTCTAACTGTGAATTCCTGTGTGTTAAAACAGCAAGCGCAAGAAAACTTGTGAGTCAGTAAATGTACAGTTTTAGAGAGCTACACAAAATCTTTAGGAGGCAAAAACAAGTGGAGGGAAGGACAGGAACCCAAAACAGCTCAATGAATGCTGAGCATGCCTATTGGTCATCATGACATGCTGGCTGATCACTGGAAGGGGAAGAATGGTGAACCACTGGGAAGCAGAGGGGAATGGAGTATCCTGGAAGAATACAGGATTTTAGCCAGCAGGCCCAGAAGATGAGCATTCTGCTCTACAAAACTGTTGTGTAGGTTTAGTTTGTATGTCTTAATGGCAGGGAGAGAGAAAGAGGTACCAAATGATCAGCTGTTTGAAAAGGAGAAAAGGAAGGGGGAAGGCTGCAGTCAAGTAGGGAAATTAACCCTTTACAAGCAGCAGCATTACATGCAATTCATTACTTTTTTGGGGAAAGAAGGCATAACAATGCTCCACTTTTATTTTCTTTTATTCTATTTTATTTTGCCAATGTAATGACTGGTAATGGTTTTTCAGAAAATGTATCAAATAATATCTACACCTTAGTGTTTCTTATTGCTTTGGGGGAACTAAATATGCTTTGTGGTTGTATTGTGCAGGGATTATACACACATACATACACACACTGCATTTTAGGTCATAAATGGATTTTTTTTAAAAGAAAAGAACAACAACAAAAAGAGAGAAACCAATGTAAGTAGTAATGTAATGAATTACATAATAAATTTTGTACGTTTAGAGTAATGTGTTAGTGAGTGGGGTTGCTTTTTTTTTTCCCGACAGATACAAAGTGCTTCCTTGTAGTACAGAGCAACTACTGGCCATAATGCTATGCTTTATTGTACTTCTTAAATGCAGGCTTGGACTTCAGTAATGGTGCAGCCAATTCCAAAGCAATCTCAGGTGTTAGATTAGCAAACAAAGTATTCTTTTTCTACAATTTATTATATTATTTGTTCTTTTTGAGAAGCATGCCATGTGTTACTCGCCAGAAACCTTCACTCCCCAAAATGCCTTTGAAACTGAAAGCAGAATCAATTGAAGTTTGTTCAGGCACACATGCTGCTTTTACACACAACACAAACACAAATACACAAAACAGAAAAGCCCTGCTCCGCAATAAGTGCTCCATGTATTACAGACGTAACTCCTGAATTGTGAACAATGTGTAACAAATGATGAATGCTGAAGTGTGTTGGTCCCTTGGGCCACAGAGCCTTCTAAACCAAATCATGAGGGGGGGAAGTTGGTGAACAGACAACGCTGCTGAACAGGAAAAGAGATACGTTTCACCTCAGCCATTCTATTATTCATTTTTCCCTATTGCTCAGCACAGTGGTGTCGGGGTGTTGTGTTTGCAGCTGATGGCATCTTAAGGGGAAAGCACAGGCTGATGGTATCAAACAATCTGCCTGCCTAACTAGCTGCCTAGTTGCAGATGCTACACAGTGACAGTCGGCAGATGCTCTTCGGGAAGCACATAAGCTCTTGCAAGGGCAGCCCAGACAGCTCTCATTCCCTTTTAAAACATTTCCTGTTTCCGAAGGCCAAGATGTCAGATAGAAAAATTGGGCATGCTAATGCACAACCTAATTACTTTGATTACTATTGGTCAACAGGGTGCAATGTTTAGTCAGTTAATCAGTAAAATTAACATTTTTTTAAAAAAATTGATCATCTCAAAAAGTGCCCTCGATTAATTAAGCCATAGACACTTATGGAATTGTCAACTACTCAAACATCATAGAAGAGTTATTCCTGAGCCACTAAGTCTTTGAACAGAGAATTTGTCTTGTATAAGGGAGATTTCAGCAATTTGTGGGAATACAATCTAGACAATGGAGGAATTTTCTTCTCCAGACATATTGTAGCAGGAGGAATACAGAGATCCGCCTTGTATCTCCTAAGCTAGCCTACTGCTCCAGATGCTATGAAAAAACATTGGCTTTGAGGTTGAAAAAGTTACTCTTTTAAACTACAGCCCCCAGAATCTTCCAGGCAGCATTGTTGGGGAATGCTGGGAGATGCAGTACAAAAAAAAGCAACTTTTCCACACTCCGGGATTGCTTGCAACATGTGGGAGACAACAAAGACAACAATGACGGGCATGGCTAGTGTGCCTATACTCACTCCTCCTCCATTATCTGCTTATTATTCTATTCCCCAAAGCTGAATATCCAGACAGGGCTGTCAGGACAAGACCATCAGCCAGTCAGTCGGAATTGTCCAAAATTATTTTGTCAGGACTAGAATGACACGGTTGTCAAAATAGCACAACTTTTGGTAAATGGCATTGCTAATTAGGAACGTTTAACTTGTAAGTGACATGTGGCTGGGGCAGAGTCATTTTGATATTATTCGTCGATGCTGTTGACACTAAACTGATGCCAGAACCATTCTGTAACAAGAAAAACCTGCACTAAGTTTACACCAAGGCAAAACTGGGATCGCTAAGAAATCAAATAACATTGATTTTACCTTGGGTGATAATTTATGGATGCAAATAAAGCTCCTTAATGAAATTTAACATAGGGATCCCTACCCTGCATAAAACTGTTAAGCCACATAGCTTTCTTAGTCCCCCCCCCCCCCAACATCCCGCTTCATTTTCAAGCAATGCCACACTATTATTAGGTAAATGGTGCTTACTAAGGACTGCAGAGACAATGAATTATCCTCACTCCTTACCAGTTTAGGATCCCAGGCGGGTTTTCTCTCAAGAAGTTCTATTAATTTGTAATTTCTCATTAAACATGTCTGAGATGGTAGCCCATCATTTTCAGTCTGGCAATGTATCCTTTAATCACTAACATTCACATCAGAGCCTGAAAAATGGTAGAGGGGAAAGCAAAGGAGGACAGTTACATTTATCACGGTCGTAATCAGTCTATATCGTGGTGCTGCTCAAAAAGTTGATTAGTGCATTATTATTTATTACAGTTTAACCTCTACTGTTCCCTGAGGCGAAGAACTGATAGCAACATCTACAGCTTGGTCTAGTTTATTGAAAAGTAAGCTCTGCTGGGATCAGGGAATCTAAGGTTGCAGACCTATGCATGTTTTTTTAGCAGCAAGTTCTATTTAATCATTGGCTTTTAAACATTATGTTTACATTTAACTTTGCTTTCCCTGCTGCCACTGACAAGAATCCACCAGAACTTTTCTACTGATAGAACTGCTTTCATCAGAAGAACCCATCAGAGATGGGCACGAACCACTAGGTTGGCAGTTTTGCACGGTTCATTTCCCAGCTGAACAGTTGATCCACAGTTCGGTGCCCTTCCCCTTCCAGCAGGTGCCCAGTCAGCAGCAGCGCCCCCACCTCCTCCAGGCGATGCTACTAAATGTGCACCCACTGAAGGGGGCAGGTTGCCAAACCACAGATCAGCTATTTGGCCAGGAAACAAACTGTGCCAAACCACCAATTCATGCCCATCTCTATTTGAGTGCAGAGAGACCTCTGCAACACTTGACATACCCATGTAATTTGGGAGCTCAGCTTTCCAACACAGTAATTGTCCACAGCCACAAGTGTCCTTTGAAAACAGCAAAAATGTTTACTGCCTCTTTTTCATTTAATAACAGAGAAAGTGTTGCACCCTGTTGACATCTGTCCCCACCATAGCTAGAAGCCTATGCAACCTGGACACCTGAAACTTTCGTGGCCGCTACAGGAACCCTGAGGGTGTGCATCTCGGGGTTATCTTATATTTAAAAGCTGATAAATACATAAATGAACAATGTCTGGACAATTGGCATTGCAGTTCCAGGGGATGCCAGAGTTGAAAACAAAACAAAGAAAAATGAAAAAATTAACAAAATATAGAGACCTAGCAATAGAAATAACTCACTTGTGGATGAAACACATTTCAGTGATTCCCATAGTCATCAGGGCATTGGGGACAATGCTGCAGAATTTTATAAACTATTATAACCAGTTGCAGATCTCTGAAATACCACTGAGCCACTAAAAACAGCAATATTAGGAACAGCATATATATTAGACTGACATTTAACTGATACTTAGGTTTTTGTTTAAAACCTGTATCTGTTGTATAATACCAGTCAATGTTTTTATGATTTTGCCTGTTTTTTACTATGTTTTATATTTTTGAATACTTTTATAATAATTTTCATTGTACTCTACACCAGAGCACATTCCATAAACATACAAACATGCAAACACAAGATTTAACAACATTAATTAATTAATTACTGGTAATATTAATTAACAGTTTTGGAGCCAAGTGGGAAAACACATGAATCCTGGAATTTGCCACCTTAGTCCAAGGGACCAACAAAAGTCTGGAATCTGCAAACCAAGTTCTTTTAAGAGGAGTATGCCATGCCACCAGCTCTGCTAAATAGTTAGGACAGGAAAAACATAGGGCTTTAAATGTCAAGTCAAGGACTTTACAATATGCCCATGACCTGATAGGCAGCCAATGCCTAGGATGATGGGAAATATGGCAGTAATGTGGCGATTTTAGAACCACTTGTACTGCACTATTCTGTACAAGGGCAACAGGACAGAGTGAAGAAGAAAGAAGATCGGCCAAAAGGCTGTTAGAGTAATCCAAGTGTGAAATCACCAGGCAAGAACAAGGAGCTTCCTAGTCTCACGAACTGGGAAGTGATAGATCTGGTGGATATTAGCAAGATGGAAATTACATACCTTGGTTGTCGCATTCACAAATGAACAAAGCAACAGCCAAAAACACTGAGATACGGAATATGAGAAAAGGGTCACCCAACAACCCTGGAGGAAGAGAGGAGGAAAAGTCAAGCGACAGGCATGATGATCCAGATGAAAGACCAAGACTTGGGTGTTAATCTTTGTTCAGCATCAGATGATGAGAGGACATCCATGACGAGATGTCCAATAGGCATCAGACCTCCCCTCACTCACTTACTCTCATACACCACAGACTCTCATCCAGAGGCTGCAGGTTTGCAGCTTTAATGTAATATACTTATGCTGGCCCATTTCTACAGTGGAAAGAAGGGAAGGCTACGGTGTATTCCCCAACCCTAACAAAAGTGCTCTTAGTTAGAATTCATTATTTTCTTGTCCGCCCTCAATATTTTCCTCTGCTATGCTATAGTCACAGTAGTTTAATCCATACTGTAAAATACTAAGTTTTTAAGCTCAAGGCCAGTGGGACCCAAACCTGGGCATTTTACTGCTGCATATGTGCTTGGGGAAAGGATACAGCAGTGTTTCTGGAAGACAAGAAGGGAAAACACTGCCTCATTTTTTTTTTTGTTCCCTCTGAAATTTCCCTTTATAGCAGGGATGACAGTAACTTATCCCAGAGTGAGGATCTCTATCACTGCATGCACCGTATACTCTAGAAGTAAATTATCCCAATATAGCACGGGGAAGGACATGTTTCAACCATATGAGCACATCTCAACCCTAATCCTCCTTCCAGTACAGCATAAGCTGAGAGGAATTAGAGCAGGCTGCTTCCTTCCTTCTGTTTTCCTTCTTAACATTCTGTGGGCATCACTGAGCAGCAGTATCAAGTCTTTGAAAGTGAAAAAGTTATGCCAGCCTAACAAAACCTTGTTCTTTTAAGGAGGTGTGCTGAAAGGAATGGTGTTGGGCCAGGCAACTTTACAGTGGCTGCCATATTTTCTTCTTATGTTGCATCAGAGGCAAAGCCCAGAGGCAGTTTGAGAAAAGATGAAGGCCCCTGCCAAAGAGTGACTCGGTTCCAGGTCCTTGAAACAATATATATAAATGAAATTCTGCCACCAGCCATCCAGGGCCCTCAGCCATGGCATCTGACCAATCACAGCAGCTGTTAAGCTAGGCCTATGTTCGTACACACTACTGTTACCTGCACAGAAAAGTCTGACACCTCTTCCTTGAATTCAAACAATTAGACTGTGCTATTTCTCAAGATAACAGCCACCATTAAACCAGACCAGTCTCCTCAGCTGACAAGCCTTAAAGGCTAGACTTCTCCCGGGGTCTTATGATCATGAAGGGATTTCATTCAAGACAAAAAGGCTGGTGTTTTTGTTTTGGTTCAGTTAATTTGGCTAAATAAACAAGTTGTGATGAACCCTAAGCTGTAAATTCTTTTTTTCAGGCCCTTCTCTCTCTTTGCCTTGTCAGTGATCTGTGTTCTTCTTAGACTGCAAGAAAAAAAAAGGATTCCTGCATTTCCCCTGTGGGAAAATATTCCATGTTCCCCAGGTTATTTTGATCTGTACAGTAAACTTGTGTGGTTTGTCACTGCATTTGAACAAGTAACAATGGTTTGATTTTCAGCTAACTTCTGTGTGTGGTTTTGAAGGAGACTGAAGAAAGGTTAAAAAGTTGGTATCAGTGGGCACAGTGGGAGCTTGCTGTATGGATGCACTGCTAAGAACTCTGCTTCTGAAGCTACTCCCAAATCTGCTGTGATGGTTGCTCAAACAGATCAGTGTTATCCTTTCATTATTTGTATGAAATGATAAAAGCATTCTGTCTATTTGCAAGAAGGATAAGCAAATGTAGGCATTGGGGGAAGAGTGGAAGACTAGCTGGCATGTATTAGGCCTAAACAAAGAGAACTGGGATCACGGCAGGCTTTTGGTTCTATCCTGTGCTGTATATCAGGGATTTTAGTCCCATTTGATTTTTGTGTCATTGTTCCTTGCTGGTGGTCGTCAAAGAACAAGAAGCCTTCTACTTCTTATATATGCCAAATAAGGTGGCAGCATTCTGAACTAGATTGTTACTGTATATTCATGTAGGCAGGAGAAATTTGGGTTTTGGGTCTTGGGCCTATAGTTCATGGCACAAAAGTGGCAGAAAATGGGGAACAGAAAGTTGGAGGAACAGCCAACCGAAAACTGGGTTCCTCTTGAGCCTCTCTCCTCAGTAAAAACACCACAACATTCAATCAGATACCTACCCTGTTCTACTGTTGTGATATTTAAAATTCTCTGTCTGAGGCATCACTTCCTTTCCTCATAATAGGGCTGGCCCTGATTTGTGTAATCATCACTGAGGACAGAGCCAGAGGTGAAGCATTGTGAGGAGAAAAGCATCCAATACTCTTATCTAAGTAAGAAACTATCACCGTGGGAGCAAAAGTATGCAACCATAGAAAAGGAGGCATTGGCCGTTAAGTGGGCCGTGCAGTCTCTGAAATATTGTTAGGAAAACCGTTCACACTTATAACCGATCATGCACCTTTGCAGTAGCTCAATAGGATGAAAGAGACCAATCCCAGATTAACGCGGTGGTACCTTAGTCTACAATCCTTTGCGTTCACAGTACAGTGGACCCTCGACTTACGGATGGCTCCACTTGCGTACTTTTCGAGTTACGGACTTCTCCGGCCGCAAAATTTCACTTCGACTTGCGGCCGGAGAATCGACCTACGGACCAGAAAGGGGAGGCGGGGAAAGCGCCATAGGAATGCATTGAAATTTAATTAATGCGTTCCTATGGGGAAAAAAAGTCAGAAACCAAAAAAAAAGTCAGAAAAAAGTCACTTACCAGGTACAGTAGACCCAGCCCCACTCGTCACAGTGCCTTGGTAGCCCCGGAACAGCCGGACTCTGTGTGAGCAGAGCGCCGAACAGCTGAGAGTCGGCAACCAGCAGAGAGGCAGCAGCCATTTTGAGAGGCAGCAGCCATTTTGAGAGGCGACCACATGGCTGCTGCCTCTCAAAATGGCTGCTGCCTCTCCAAAATGGCTGCCACCTCTCTGCTGGTTGCCAACTCTCAGCTGTTCAGCGCTCTGCTCACACAGAGTCCGGCTGTTCTGGGGCTACCAAGGCACTGTGAGGAGCGGGGCTGGGTCTACTGTACCTGGTAAGTGACTGTATTTTCTTTTTTTGGTGGGGGGGTATTTTTTCTTCGGCCGGTTACGGATTAATGGGTTTTCAATGCATTCCTATGGGAAATGGACCCTCGACCTACAGACTTTTCAACCTGCGGCCACCGTTCCAATACGGATTAATTCCGTAAGTCGAGGGTCCACAAGTGTTCCCTCCAGTCAACACTTGATTTTTTTTCAGTTTCCTTTTCTTCCATCTTGAATTTTTAAATTTGTTGATTTAAGCATGTGATTGTTTTTTATGATATATCTGATAGTTATAATGAAGATTTTATACTGTTACATTTTATGATGTTTTATAACTGATTGTAAGGTGCCCCGAGTAGACTTTGTCTAGAGGGGCAGGGTAAAAGTCAAATAATAAAATAAATAAATAAATAAATAAATAAAATAGTGCAGAGGAGGAGGGAAGGGTTGAAAAGCGAATATTATTTAATCATTTATTTATTTGACTTTTATACTGCCCATCTGCCTGCCAGGGCCATTCTGGGTGGTTTACACTAAAAAACAGATAAATAATAATAGAAGATAGTAGACACAATAACTATCAAAATCAAAATTAAACATCAACTAAGCATACACTAGCAACAAAGAAAAAACTAAAAATAATAGGATAGTTTAAAGCAGGGGTCGTCAACCCCTGGTCCGCGGCCCGGTGCTGGTCCGTGGGCTTGCCGGAACTGAGCCGCGGATACGGATCTCTGCCCCTCCGCACGCACGCGCGGTGGGCGTGTCATGCTCACGCAGGGTGCCCCCACCCCCCGCGCATGGAGCTCGCTCCCCCAGCCAGTCCATGGCCCCAAAAAGGTTGGGGACTGCTGGTTTAAAGGCAAGATGGTGGAACATAAAACTCTGAAACTACCACTGTGTTAAGATGTTGAATATTTTGGGAAAGCCTGCCTGAAAAGCCATGTTTTCAATGATTGTTTAAAGCTTCCCAGTGAAGGAACCAGACGAATTTCAGGTGGAATATTGTTCCAAAGATAAGGGGCGACCGCTGAGAAGGCCCAGTTTTTTGGTCTTCTCCTTCCGGGCCTCTCTCGGGGTCAGTATTCTCAACCATCTGGCCTGGGAAGATCGTGTAGAATGGGCAGATCTCAGTGGAAGGAGGTGTTCTTTTAGAACAGATCCAAATACAATAGATCCAAATACAATTTGGAATAGATCCAAATACAAATGTTACATATTCCAAGGCAAAGACCACCCATTGTCAGGCAAAAACCTTCCTTTTCAGGCAGGCTTTTAAGCAATAAGTGGGGGTTTAGGCAACACTGTGATTATGCAATTTAGATTTTAAATATATATATGTATTCTGTATGCTGCCTCATATAGATGGATAGTTCAGTGGGTGAGGTGTTTGGCTACAGAGCCAGAGGTTGGGAGCTGAATTCCCTACGGTGCATCCCAGAAGAGCCAACCTGTGCGGCTTAGGTAGAGGGTACTCAGAAGTGGTTTACCATTCATTCTTCTTCTGGGGGCATGCTGCACTGTCCCAAGATGTCCCCAGAAGAAGAATGAATGGTAAACAATTTCTGACTACTCTCTAAAAAAAAAACACACACACACACACACACACACCCTGAAAAGGGTAGATGTTAGTCAGAACTGACTTGATGGCACATAATGTCTACCGAAATCTGGAAGTTCAGTATGTGGACCAGAACATCAAAGTTATAGGGAATATGCCTTAAAGATTATTTATTTATTTATTTATTTATTTATTTATTTATTTATTTATTTATTTATTTATTATCCCGCCTTCCTCCTTAAAAGGACCCAAGGCAGTTTACATAATTAAAAAACAGTATTTAAAAGCTAAAAACAGTAAGTATACAAAATATTAAAAAAGAATTAAACACATATTATATTAAAACAGTAAATAAAATCAATATTAAAGCATGTTTCAAACAAAAAAGCACAACAATCCATTTAAAACCCCTTTCAGACCACCAGTGGTTAAGGAAAAGCCTGTCTGAAGAGAAAGGTCTTTGCAAAGATGGGGCGTTCCAGCGTCTGGGAGTGGTGGCAGTGAAGGCCCTCTCCCATGTTCCCACCCAGCGCACCTGTGAGGGTGGTCGGACCGAGAGAAGGGCCTCACCTCATGATCTTTAAAAGGGAGATGTGGTATTTTAGGTAACTTGTACCCAAGCTGTTTAGGGCTTTATAGGTTAAAACCAGTACTTTGAATTGTGCCTAGAAATGGATTGGCAGCCAGTGGAGCTGCTGTAACATGAGACTTATATGTTCCCTGTTGTCATGATCATGGGATATGTGGTTAGAAGCATGTAATGATGATGGGATATGTAGTCAGAGAAATATAAAATGGAGTCAGATAGGTTCTGTGTGAAGATGATTTGAGAGACTTTGGAATGTGTTTTTCTATAGTGCCATGGGAGTGTTTTTCTGCAGACCGTTACAGCCAGGAATGAGATATCGTGACGGCCAAACCAAGTGGCCCTGGAAGACTCAACATTTCGAGCTAATTGGAGAAGAGATAACAACACCTACACTCTCGTGGGAATAATGGGTGGAGAGAGGTGGTACAACCTCTAAAAGTTAATTGGTTAACAGCCAGAAGAGGCCATAGAGAAGGGAGGAGTTAGGAGGGTAGAAAATGGAAGATGGGTTATGTGAATTGTGTTCAATGATTCCTGATGATGGATTCTGTTCTGATGATGGTATGAGCATGTAGCTTGAAAGAGGGAGAATGTAAGTAAAGGAGAAAGCAAGGGGGGGGCTAGCCCACCATAGCTACTGTAGTTCAGTTTAGTAGTTTATTATTTTAAATGGGAGATAGGTATTTTATTTAACTGCAATAATCTTTGGATATGTTCTTGAATGCTACTGCTTTTGCAATATAAACTGATTTTCTATGAAACTCTATTTTTCTAATAAAAAATTTACTTTTAAAAATCCTTATTGAGGACTGGTCTCTTGAACAGCAAGGTCTGGCTAATTCCAGTAGTGAAGAGGGCCACAGATTTGCTATCATTTAGATTTGCTACCTCACTGAGCTGTTGTGAGTTCTAAGGAATCACAAAGCCCATGTGTCTGTACGTGCAAAGTACTAAGTAAGTGCAAAGTGTTCTTTTTAGGTCAGACTTGTTCAAAGGGGCTTATGCTACGCACTGCTGAGGTCTAAGGACTCGATCCAGCGCAAAGTTGGTAGGTAAGAGCCTGGTAAACTCTCTGACCGAGTGCCCTGCGACCCATTAGTGGGCCGGGAGCATCACACCTGTAACCAGCCCCAGTTAACAATCTGGCTGTGGCATTTTGGACCCTCTGGAGTTTGCAAACACTTTCCAAAGGCAGCCACATGTAGAGCATGTTATAGTAATCCAGTTGAGATGTAACTAGGGCATGTGTCACTGTGACCAGATCAGACCTCTCAAGAAACAGGCATAGCTGGCACACTAGTTTTAACTGTGCAAAGGCACTCCTGGCCACTGCTGAAACCTTAGCATCCAGGCTCAGAGATGAATCCAGGAACACCCCTAAGCTGTGCGCTTGTATTTCCAGAGGGAGTGTAACCCCATTCAGCACAGGCTGCAATTCTATTCCTTGATCTGGTTTTTGACTGACCAGGATTACCTCTGTCTTGTGTGGATTAAATTTCAATTTATTCGCCCTCATCCAGTCCATTTCTGACACCAGATACTAATTTAGAACTGAAACAACTTCCTTGGATTTAAATGGAAAGAAGAGATAGAGCTGGGTGTCATCAGCATACTGGTGACACTGAAACCCAAAACTCCTGACAATTTCTCCCAGTTTTTTCATGTAGATGTTAAATAGCATAGGGAACAAAACAGATCCCTGAGGGACCCCCACAGGCGAAAGGCCAGAGTGTCAAACAGGAGTTCCCCAGAAGGATACCATGGTTGATAGTATTGAAAGCCACTTAGAGATCCAGCAGAACCAACAGGGACACACTCCTCCTGTCCAATTCCCAGTGTAGGTCATCCATCAAGGTGACCAAAACAGTCTCTGTCATATAATCAGGCCTGAAGCCAGAATGAAATAGATCTAGGTAATTCGTTTTATCCAGGGTCCTCTGGAGCTGAGGTGCCACAACTCACTCTAGCACCTTGACCAAGATATTAGAGACTGGCCAGTAATTATCCAGTACTGTGGGGTCCAAGCAAGGCTTCTTTCAATAATGGTATTACTACTGCCTTCTTTGGGACGTGGTGGCACTGTGGGTTAAACTGCAGAAAGCCTCTGGGCTGCAAGGTTGGAAGATCAGCAGTTCGAATCCACGCAATGGAGTGAGCTCCCGTAGCTTATCCCAGCTCCTGCCAACCTAGCAGTTCGAAAGCATGTAAAAATGCGAGTAGATAAATAGGTACCACTACGGTGGGAAGGTAACGGTGTTCTGTGTCTAGTCGTGCTGGCCACGTGACCACGGAAACTGTCTTCGGACAAAACGCTGGCTCCATGGCCTGGAAACGGGGATGAGCACCGCCCCCTAGAGTCAGACACAACTGGACAAATTGTCAAGGGGAACCTTTACCTTTACCTTACGGCCGTCTTTAAGGAAGCTGGGATCCTACCCTGTTAAAAGGAGGCATTCAGTACCCCTTGGACTCACTCGGCCAGTCCCTCTCTGACAGATTTTATAAGCCAGGTCAGACAAGGATCTAGCAGACAAGTGGTAGCTTTCACCTCTCCAAGGGTCCTGTCCACACCAGCAGAAACGGAATTATTGACCAACCCAGGACAAGCAGGAGCCTTAGTTACATCTACAGGACCTGCATTAACTAAAGTATCAAAGTCAGAGCGGATCTGAGCAATTTTGCCTGCAAAGTGCTATGCAATTTTTTCACAGCAAGCTACTGAGTGGTCAGCACTACCGTGTTTCCCCGAAAATAAGACAGGGTCTTATATTAATTTTTGCTCCAAAAAACGCATTAGGGCTTATTTTCAGGGGATGTTTTATTTTACAGTCATGTCATCTTCTTCTGGTTGCTGCACAATGCGGCACAATGGTGGAGGGTGGGGTTTCACTTAACTGGGGCTTATTTTTGGGGTAGGGCTTATATTACGAGCATCCTGAAAAATCATACTAGGGCTTATTTTCAGGGTAGGTCTTATTTTCAGGGAAACAGGTATCTTCCTGTGGGACAAGATATAACAGGCCGTTGACCACTCAGAAGAGCTCCGCTGGGCAATTCTGTGCAGATGCAAAGGTGATGGCAAAGAATTACTTCTTTGTCACCACCACAGTCATGGAATAGGCCTTCCAATGGGCTCTAGCCCGTGTTTGGTCAGATACACTCCGGGTTCTTCTACGTGGCCTCTGTGAATCCACACAAATGGGTTAAATCAGCGCCTGCGCTGGATCTCCGGAATATTCTAGAGCTTAAAAAAGAAACATTAGTAGTACGCTGCCCCTATTGCGCATGCTCCAACCGCCCAATACCTCAGTTCCTTTTTACCGCCGTCGCGACTGGAACACTCTCGGATAGAGCTATTCTAAATAATTGCTATAATCTCTCTTTTGAGATTTCCCTCCTTCTATTTGTTTGTACGTTGTCCCCTACTCACGACTTCCCTCGGTTTGACACGGACTGCTTCGGACTTCGATTACGGTTTTCCCGCTCTTTTTGGACTGATACAACGGTATTGTTATTGATTCTGGACTTGACTATTCTCTTGATTTACGATTCGGACTTGGCATTGGGCTGTTCATCCTACTAACTAATTCGGACTGGGTACGGTCGAACTTTGTTTCCGTCTACCGCACGGCCGTTTGTTTATGGCCTCCGCGGGTCTTTTTAAACGTTGTGTGTCCTGTACCGCCAAGGTACCGTTCTCTGACGGACACAACAAGTGTTTGTTCTGCCTGGGGGAAGAACATCAACCCCATTCCTGCACTCACTGTAAAAATTTATCTAAACCCGCGCTAAAGTCGCGTGAACAGAGACTCAAGGCTTACCTGTGGAACAAGTCTCTTTCTCCCGCCAATTTACAAATGGAATCGGGCGCGACTCCAACACCATCGCTTCAGGAACCTGTAGCGACGTCGGCCTCTGCTGCGAAATCTCCAACAGCACCTCTCAAGAAGGCGTCCGGTTCGGCTTCAAAAGTTTCTAAGTCGTCAATCTCAGGTGCTTCCGCGCCTCCTCCAAGGCAATCGACTACTGAAGGGGTTAAAAAGAAGAAGACAATTAAAATTAAAAAGACCAAGACTACTACAAAAGATCGTCAGCGTGATTTGACTCCAATTTCCGAATCTCTACCATCCCCGATACTGGAAGAGTCATCCAGGGATGTGCCCGACACCGCCTCGGCGTCGGAGGACGGAGTTCCTGCTCGTCACCATACCACCCGGGCTCAGCTTTCGCTTCCGAGCCGATCCCCGAGTCCAGGCCATTTTCCGGCTGAGAATGCATCCAGCCAGGCTCCTGCCCATTATAGCCCTGTGAATACCGGGCGGGCTGTAATTATACATCGTTCGGACTCGGAGGAATCTGTGCAGCAGGTATCTCCTAGAAAGAGAACTGCTAAAAGGAGGTACGTTTCACCATCCCCCCGTCGTTCATCGCACCGGGAAGTGGTGGTAGTCTCGAGAGGCTCTCGACGTCGAGTACTTCATGATTCAGATGAGCCTATGTATGTCGAGGTCGAGAGCAGAAGGGGTCGACGTCGTTATAGGGAGGAGGACTGTGACTCCGATTATTATGAGATCGATGACCGTGGCAAGCGTAGGAGGGTTAGATATGTATATGCCTCCTCGTCATCGCCGTCGTCCTCCCCACCCCGCCGTCGACATCGATCTCATTACGAGGTCGAAGCTCCGACACCGAAGACTCTTAGGTGTCGTTCACCGCAAAAGAAGCATGCAGCACCCACTGCTTCGACATCGAAGAGAGCCCATTCAGCTCTCACTACTTCGACATCGACTCTCGTCCCAACCAAGAGCCGTCAAGTGGGAACAGCACCGAGCAGTCGAATCTCTGAGGACCTCGCAACAAAGCAACATCCTAAGAGACACCGTCGGTCACCTTCACCATCGCCTTCCCTTTTAGACAATTTGTCGGCCTCTTCTGCTTCTGACCAGGAAGAAGACGTCCCCTCTGAAGTTTCTGACGAAACTCCTCCAAACATCAATACTCCAGATTCTGATGTAGGGGACTTATGGCCTCCCTCTCCATCGCGGGACTTTACGTCTTATTCACAAATGGTGGCACGTATGGCCAAGGCGTTGAAATTAGATGTTGAACAACCTCCACCCCCTAAGGAAGACTTAGTGTTTGATGACATTAACCAAGAAAAATCTCACCCCTTAAGCTTGGCCTTTATCCCAGCTCTGATGGAGAACATTAAAGAAGCTTGGGATCTTCAGCCTGCGACTTTGCAGATTTCAAGGAGGATGGAGGGCCATTATAGGACGCATGGGACCGACGCCTTGTTTCTTTCTAAACACCCACCACCCAACTCCATAATTGTACAGACCAATATTTCCAAAACTGGAGGTAGAGCCAAGGTAACTCCCACCAATCGTGAAGGGCGCAAGTTGGATGTGTTGGGGCGCAGAATGTACTCCTTCGCTTCCTTCCTCCTGAGGGTCTCCAATTACCAGGCTGCCTTAGGAGCCTACCAGAGGCAACTGTGGGCCAAGGTACTACCCGTCCTTCAGGCCGCCCCAGAAGACACCAAAACGGACCTACTTAATGCCCATGCGGAAGCATCGACGGTTGCTAAGCACCAAAGGCTTGCGGCTCGGCATGTGGCCGAAGTCGCTTCAAAATCTCTTGCATCTGCTATTTCATTGCGGCGACATGCCTGGTTAAGATCTTCTGGAATCGCGGAAGATGCAAAGGCACGCATAGAGGAATTGGCTTTTGACGGGACTGGCTTGTTTAACGAGAAAACTGATGACATAATGGAAAGTTTCCACAAAATGAAGAAAACAGCTAGGTCCTATACCATCCAGCAGCAGCAACCTAAATTTCAAAGATACCAATGGCGCAAACAATTTGGCCAACAAAACTACCAACACCAGTACCGCCAGCCTTACCGTCCATATGCCTCCGCGTCCCAAGGCAAGGCACCGAAGTCATCTCCTGCCAACACTGCCTTCCGATCGCAACCCTTTCAACGACGCCAATCCTACAGGCAACCTGCAAAGAAAAACAAACAGTTCCTTTGACTTCGTTACAAGCCACATGATCATTATAAGAAAAGTATTCACCTCCCCTCTACCAAGATTGTTACTTTCTCCCATGCCCAGACTTTTCCCATATTTCAAAAACTGGAACCTCATCACCAAGGACAACTGGGTCCTGTCCATCATCCGATCCGGTTATCGACTGGAATTCATGGAGTTTCCTCCCGTCGGACTTGTCAAGATTACATCCCACTCTCAGGTCCTAGAAGAGGAAATAGACTCTCTCTTAGAAAAACAAGCTATTCTAAGAGTTCCCTCTCAGTACATTCCCAACGGTTTTTACTCCCGCTATTTCGCAGTACCCAAAAAAGATGGAGGCATCAGACCTATTCTAGATCTCAGACTGCTAAATACTTACCTTTGTCCAAAACGCTTTCGTATGGTCACCCTAGAATCCATCATCCACCTGCTCAAGAGGAAAGACTGGTTTGTCGTTATAGACCTAAAGGACGCCTACTTTCATATTTCCATTCACCCACATCATCAAAAATACCTACGTTTTTTCTTCAAAGATACTGCCTATCAATTCTGCGCCCTTCCATTCGGCTTGTCCACCGCTCCGCGGACTTTTACAAAGTGTATGGCACCTGTAGCAGCTTACCTTCGTCTTCACGATATCGCGATCTTTCCATACATAGACGATTGGCTGATAGTGTCCAATTCTCGTCAAAAGGCCAGTCGGGACACTGATTATGTTATACAGACTCTCACACACCTAGGACTAAGAATCAACAGAGAGAAGTCTCATCTTCATCCTACTCAAGTTGTAGACTACATAGGTGCGCGTCTGAACTCTATCAGGGCAAGGGTGTTTCTTCCTCCCGAGCGCATCACCAAACTAAAGCGCGCCATTCATCCCTTTCGTCCGCACGCCAAAGTATCTGCACATCACACTCAGCATCTTTTAGGCTTGATGGCATCGACCACATCCGCTATCCCTTACGCAAGACTAAAGATGCGTGCCCTACAGGCTTGGTACCTGTCCCTTTTTACACCGGTGACAGACAATCCTTCCAAACGCCTCCAAGTTACGCCGGAGTTAGCGGAACAATTAAAGTGGTGGACGTTTGTCCCGAACCTCCTAATGGGACGACCATTCCGCCCATTGCAACTCACAATTCAAGTAACGACGGATGCAAGTCCCACCGGGTGGGGAGCGCACTGTGGTCCGCACAGGATTCATGCCCTGTGGTCACGGAAGGACAGACTATTGCACATAAACCATCTGGAAATGTGGGCTGTCATCAAAGCCTTTCGTGCGTTTCGCCCTCTGATACAAGGTCGTGGTGTCCAGGTAGTCACCGACAACACCACGACTATGTATTACATCAACAAACAGGGGGGCACACACTCGATGTCCCTCCTCTACCTAGCAGTCCACCTTTGGGAGTGGTGTTATACCCACCATGTATTTCCAATAGCCATCCATGTGTCCACCGAAGACAACAAAGTTGCGGACTCCCTCAGCCGGATGTGCACACAGACACACGAATGGCAACTCGACTGGACCATCTTCACTATGATCTGCAACAGGTGGGGGTTTCCAGTTGTGGACATGTTCGCGAATCAACTCAACAGCAAATGCGACATGTTCTGCTCCAGGGCAGGTGTGGGGAAAGCATCTCTCGGGGATGCTTTCATGATGAAGTGGCTGGGCTGTCTACTTTACCTTTTTCCGCCCATTCCACTAATCCAGAGGACTTTAGTCAAAATCCATCAGGTTCACGCCGATGCCATTCTAATTGCACCATGGTGGCCTCGACAACCATGGTTTACCACTCTCAAAATGATGGCCTCGGACTTCATCAGACTCCCTCCGTTACCTCACCTACTGACACAGGACGCAGGCACAATCTGCCATCCGGACATAGATTCCCTACACCTAACGGCTTGGAGGATTCTCCCATGATCCGAGAAGTCCTAGACAAGGCCAGGAAGCCGTCCACAAAGCTCCTGTATACATACAAATGGTCCAACTTCAGGAGATTCGCAGAATCACGAAATTTCCAAGTGGTACCCGTATCTCTTGATACTCTACTCACATATCTACGCCACTTGTTTGACCAAGGCTTGGCCTTTTCTACTCTAAAAGTCTATATCTCTGCAATTGTCTTCAACCAGCCACCGGGGTCTGAAGCTTCTCGGCTTTTTTCGCATCCTACTCTCAAGATGTTCTTGAAGGGTCTACAAAATATGCGCCCTCCTACTCGTCCTCCTATGCCTCAATGGTCCTTACGTGTTGTGCTCCACGCTCTCACACGTCCGCCCTTTGAGCCTATGGCTTCTTCTGATCTTCGGCTCCTATCATTTAAAGCACTATTTTTGGTGGCAATTACTTCTGCAAGGAGAGCGAGTGAACTGGCTGCGCTTCGAGCTGACCAGCCTTACCTTCAATTCTTCCCGGACAAAGTAATTTTGTACCCTGATATCTCCTTTCTCCCTAAAGTTGTTTCGCATTTTCATGTTAATCAACCGTTGACTTTGCCTACGTTGTTTCCAAATCCTTCTTCTGATGTTGAGCGCATGCTCCACTCGTTAGATGTTCGCCGTGCTTTGGCTTTTTATACGTCCAGGTCCAAGGACTTTCGTACCTCTCCCAGGTTATTCGTTTGTTTTCATGGTCCCCACAAGGGTTCTCCTGCGACACCACAGTCTATTTCAAGGTGGATCGTATCTACGATTACTTTAGCCTATGAGCTATCGGGCAAAACCCCTCCGGAGGCTTTGAAGGCACATTCGACCAGGTCTGTGGCGACCTCAATGGCCCTGTTGCGTGGCATTGACATTTCTGAAATCTGCAAAGCCGCCACATGGTCCACACCATCCACCTTTGTAACTCATTATCGATTGGACCTCAGGGCCAAAAAGGATGCTGCTTTTGGGAGAGCTGTGCTTACATCTGTTCTGGAGTGACGGCCCACCTTCCTGTAAGTGAGCTTGCTAGTCACCCATTTGTGTGGATTCACAGAGGCCACGTAGAAGAAAGAATGGTTACTTACCTGTAACTATGGTTCTTCTAGTGGTCCTCTGTGAATCCACACATCCCGCCCGTCCTCCCCACTGTCCGTCACTCATGTTCTCGGCTTTAGAGCTCGGGCGACGGCGGACAATTGGAACTGAGGTATTGGGCGGTTGGAGCATGCGCAATAGGGGCAGCGTACTACTAATGTTTCTTTTTTAAGCTCTAGAATATTCCGGAGATCCAGCGCAGGCGCTGATTTAACCCATTTGTGTGGATTCACAGAGGACCACTAGAAGAACCATAGTTACAGGTAAGTAACCATTCTTTTTCCACCTCTGTTGCTCTAGTCTCTGTCCCATTCATTTCATCACCATCAGCTCGCCAGTAAACCATGAGGCCAGTTTAGCTCTACTTTGTGGGATGCAACACTTAGGAGTGATTGTGTCGACCGCCTTGGCCATTTCCCCATTCCAGAGGTCAACAGAATCACCTGCTGAGGCAATAGGAAACTCCCCAAGAGCCATCAGGAAACCATTTCAATCCATCAGCCTCCTGGGGCGGACCATCTTAATTGGCCCCCCACCCCTGCAGAAGCTCTGAGTTCCAGTGAGTCTAAACCCCACCAGATGGTGATCTGTCCATGACAATGGAACTGCAGAGAGTTCCTCCACATCTAGATCACTAACATCTACCCCAGTACAGACAACCAGGTCTAAAATGTGCTCTGCAGCGTGAGTGGGCAGATACCATTTGGGACAGACCCATGGTTGTCATGGAGGACATGAAGTCCTGAGCCACACCTGACAAAGCTGCCTCGGCATGAATGTTGAAGTCCCCCAACACAACAAGCCTAGGAGGCTCCAACACCACCCCTGAGACCAGTTCAGATAGCTCAGGAAGGGAGACTGCTGAGCAGTGGGGTGGGTGGTATACTTTCTCATCCAGGATCAAGTCCTGGATGGCCATTGTTTTTCCATTTACTGGTCTGGCTTTTAGCAGCAGCAGTTTCAACCAAGGGGGCCTGTCACCAAGGCTATCCAAGCCATTTAAGTCTGAGGAGAGCTTAGGGGTAGCCAATGTCCTTTTTGCCTTCTCTCTCACATGGTGCTGTGAGTGCTGTCCCACACCCTATCTCCCCCTGCCCTGAACAACTCAAATAGCGGCTCCCAGATTCCCACCGCCCCGCCCCAGTATTCTCGTTCTTATCAAAACACATCCCTCCACAAGCAGACACAGATCAACTTCTGTTAGCAACGTCTCCCCAGTGTTGGCTGGGACTGGGGGGGGGGGGGGGAATCACAAAAGAACTAAAATGAGAGTGGATGGTTTTGGAAGGCTGTAGTATTTTAAAACCGCAAGGAGGAAGAAGTACAAAAGAGTAGTTGTTGAAAGAGTCCTTATAAAGATCTCCTGGAGGCTGGGGCTCAGGGTCCATGGCTTGACTCCTCCTGCAATGCCAAGTGCACACTTCGTACCTGTAGGCAGGGAAAGAGATGAGTCAAGGAGTCCCAGGTGTTGCCAACTCCAACTTCTCCTTCCCCCCAACAGACTGCTTAGCTCCCAAAGTACAGTCATCATCTAAGCCAAAAACCACAACCCTATTTCATGATTGCAGATTCTATCATTTAACTATGTGCGGTATTAAAAATAAGTATCTAAAGAAAGAGAACAGGTTAGGGGAAAATGCATCATTGTTGGCAGACAGTTTCTATCTGCCGTCACTGATTAAAATAAAGCTGGAAAGCATGTGCACAGGCTGTCTGGATATAGCTGGAACTTCTCCGATCCTTTTCTCAAGGATGCTTTATATACTTTCTCTACAGTAACTAATGGCATGGAGAAAGGTGAGCAGCCCCCTCCAGAAAAGCAGGTCAGATTTTAAAAACAAACAAACAAATCTTGCATTTTTTTTTTCATTATAATGTCTTTCTCCCAGCTGGTAAGATTTTCCCAAAAGGAAGAGCCAAGTTTCTTGCAGAATTAATATAGAGAACATATTGCAATAATCTTCTCTTTTTAGTGCCTTATTCAGAAACTCGCTGTGACTTTCACAAACTTGTTTGTTATTCAAAATTCTGTTCTGTATAATAATTCTTCCCTAGCACCGCTGGGAATAGCTAATTTATCCTTTCCTTAAAATAGTGTTTAGCAGAAGTAAACTGTCATCCAAACTACTAGACATTTCCTTATTCATATATTCTCCTTTTTGGCTTAAAGAGAAGCATAGAAGAGTTTTCAAACAAGAAAAATCCACATTCCATTTTTGTGGTTTGCTGCACCTCAATCCTCCTTTTTAAAATGAGCGTGTGCAGATGTGTGTTCCATTACTTTTTTTGTTTTGTTTTTAAAAATCACCTTGGGGGTAATATGGAACAGCTATACATACATTTCAAAACCACTTTTAGTTTTCCTGACTCTTTCTGTTGCTGTTCTATTGAAATGCACATATACATGTGGTGAAAAAAATGCTGCTCACATGGAGACATCCATGTTAAAAATGCTCTTGTGCCTTCTGGAATGTGCCGCAAGAAGATAAATCTTAGGCAAAAAACTATGGGGTGACTGCATTTACTCTACAAATTGCTTGGGAGTGGATACAGATGAATTTGAGTAAAACCTGGTGACTGCACAATGTAAAGCTCAGTGTGGAGAAGCTCATTGTGGAATCATCTCTTTTGAGCAGAGAATCATCTGTTTTTTTTGGTTCAGCTGCAGGAGTGGCTTAAGTTTATTGTGATTGGTTTGACATTTTGTCCACTTTCTGGCCAGTGTGACTGCCTGATCTGAAGCAAAGGGGTACTCATAGAGGTGACAGTGCCCCTCAAATGAGCACTGCTTTTCTCCAAACTGTTTCTTTAAAAGAAGTTTCAACTCAGCACTGGAATAGACTTCTGCTAGCATTTAGCAGAACAAAAGAGAGAGAGAGAGAGTGAGCTGGAAATTGCCAATTAGCACCTCGTTAAGACAGCTTATGCTGCTGCCCCACTGACTATTGCAACTCTGGATGGCTACAATAATTTCATATTCCCAGTGCGGTGTAGTGCAGTGGTCCCCAACCTTTTTGACACTGCGGACCAGTTGGGGGAGGACGGGGTCTCTGTGTGGGGAAGGCAGGGCACCCCTCGCGCTCACGCACATGTGCGAAGGGGTGGGGCGCTCAGAGGGGCACGCGTGCGCACTCACACGCATGTGCGAAGGGGCTATGTGGGGGGAGTGCATGCGGGGTGGGTGGGAGATCTGGCTCTGTGGCCCAGTCCGGCCCAGGCCACAGACTGGCACCGGGCCGTGGACTGGGGGTTGGGGACCCCTGGTGTAGTGGATAGAGTGATCGACTAGAACTCTAGAGACTAGGGTTTGAATCCCTGCTCAGCCATAGAAACTCACTGGGAACGTGAAACTGGTAAAACTACTCCTGACCATTCCAGTTGCAGCACAGAATGTCCCATAGGTGTTGCAGTTGCACAAGCTGGACAGCACCTCACTGGAAGCAGTGGGACTTCTGCATGCCCAAGAGGGTAGCAAATAACTCTTTACACAAATACCAGGAAATGGACAACTGCACACACAACAGACCATTGTGTGTGCAATAAAAACAAACAGGATTCTGGCCACTGTTAGCCACTGTGGAAAACTGATAGGTCAAAAGGCAAGTTACAAACTGAAAAAAAGCAATATAAAACAATATAAAATGAAACCAGATGAAGAAATGTGGACCCCCCAGGACAAATTGAAACCAGCAAACAATTATGAAAGAAGGAAGAATTTTTCATATTTAGTAAAAAAAGTGAGACCAGTAATAACAGGCATTTGTTTTTGTTTCTAATCTGCCATGGTATTGGGCTTTGATCAAGAGCACAGGAGAATGAAAATTGCTCATTTTATTTTTATGTGGCTTAATAAAAAATCTACAGGACCTGGCAACGTGGTTTCGTAATTATCCCTGACACCAGTGTTTGTGCTCAACAAACCATGTGAGAGAGCCTTCATTTCATAACAGCTCACTTTAGGCCAAACGGCTCACCTCTTTTGCCTTTTGCCAACTTGTCATGCCTCAGAGAGAGAGGGAGGGAGGGAGAGAGAGAACAGATCACATGTTCTCAGACTCCCGCTCAGCCAGCTGTCCTCAGCAAAAGAATTTGGCTTTTCCATTATTTTTTCGTGCCCTGGGTATATCCCAAAGCACTTTAAAGAATAATGATTACTTCAACTAGCAAAGAAGTGAGCAGAAGTACGTCTCTGATCTTTTGTTTCAGCTATGCATAGAAACCTCTCTCAGTAGGATTTAGCGTGGGTACATTTTTGATCAGATCATATTGCTTCTCTGTGGAACTCATCTATCTGTAGCAATTTTCAAAGTGCATATTCCAAGGATGAAGGCTCAAACTGAAATAAATCTGTTAGTCATAAAGTAAACAGAAGACCTTGTTTTTTTGTTTTGTTTTGGTTATACATATCAATCTGTGGCATTTTGCACTGGATGGCCTCCTCTATTTGCCCCCTAAACTGCTGCCTGGAAATTAGCCGTGCAGGCTGGGCTTGGTTGGAGAGACAGCAGTGGGAGGTCAGCTGCCACCCTCAGATAATCCCATTTATAGGAGTGATGTCCTTGTATATTAGAGCTAGCAGGGCAGCAAAAGACTAAGGATGAATGAAGTCAGTCAATTTTTATTTTTCTGCATTTCTTAAATTCCTTTTCTCAAAATCACTACATTTTCTATAAACATTCACATGAAAGTTCTTTGGGCACATTTCACCCAATACATGCATCTTTTCTTAATATATACATCTGTGCAAGCAATTTTATTCATATAATGCATTTGCAATGTGATGTTCATTAATATCTGTATTTTTGTGTGCACATTCCCCTAATGCACACATTTCTCTACATGCTTTTCAGTGCAGAAGTTCCTTGGAAAATGTCATAGAAGTGTGACTTTTGAAGGATATCTGAGTTTCAGTTTGTGGATTGATTCATAAACGTGGAATTAGGTTAGTTCACAAAAATGCAAATCCAATTTATTTTTTCATCATCTGCAAAAGAAACAGCAGCAGCAAGTTAACATTCTGCGTATCCCCTTTTGAAATTAATGACTCGAATGTGATATGGCTGTGTTGAAGGTGTGATGCTATGTGAGCATTCAGCATTACACTGACATTAGCAAAGAGAGTGCAGGCAACTTGTTTAAATTAAGAGAAGGAGGAAGTTGGAAACATGGCAGCAGTCATGAGTTGCAAGAAGTTGTAAAAGGTCAAGTTCCTTTCCTGAGTTTTACCTTCTTCTTGGAGCCTTACAGAGAATACTTCCTGTAAAGGTCTCTTTGAGCCTCTTTCCTTCCTCAACCAACCCTCCCAAAGAGTACAGGATTGCTGTCAATTCTTTTGCTCTCACTTGCTTCGTTTTCTTCCTTAATGCTGAAAATCTGGTATCAATTTTTTTCTGTCTCCCACATTTCCCCATCTTTCTGCAAATGACCTTGTTAAAATTCTTATTTTCATCTTCCAGCACTGTGTCAATTTCCTCTAACGAATATCTACTCATCTGCTTACCAATCATCTGCCAGCCCATGGTCAATTTCTCTCATCAGTTTCCATCGGCCATATCTCCCGTCTATTTTCCTTGTAGTTACTACCATGTGTCATTGTTCTTCTTGCCCTCAAAAGAAGCAGTTTTCAACTGATATTGTTATATGGGTTTCCTTATGCAAACAGTTTGCAAAGTTAATAATTCATTTAACCACACCAACAATAATTCCAAAACATCAGTGCTGGAGGCATTCAAGAGAAAATTAGACAACCATCTGTCAGATCTGCTTTGATTTGGATACCTGCATTGAGCAGGGGGCTGGACCTGATGGCCTTATAGGCTCCTTCCCACTCAATTAGTCTATGATTCTATGATCATTCACTTTCTCATCTATTATATAATTAAATAGGTCACTGCAGCTGAAATCTTATTGCTTAGTGTAGGAAGCAGTGCTAGAGTGCTTATTCAATGGAATAAGTTCCATTCATTCAAATAGGCCTACTTGTTATGACTTGCTTTAGCATAGTAAGTTATGACTAGAGCAGGCCCATTTGAATCAATGGAATTTACATAAGAGTTGATTCACCAAAACCCCATTGATACATCAAATCTACCCTACTACATTAAGCAACAGGATTTCAACCTGTAAGTGATAATAAGAATCCCCTGAAGCATATAAAAAGATTAAAAAAGAGAGACCATTCTCAATTAGAGCTGGTAGTTAGCGATGAGATGGATCTGTGACCTTATCTCTAGCCCCTATCAAAGTGCATCAGCCCAGTGAGAAGAAAGTGGACAAACATTTCACCATGTTTTTCAGCCTGGCAGGAGATGGTGCTTAACTGTGCCAGTTCAGAACGAGGATTTGGTAAACTGGAAACTGCTACACTTTGTCTAGCTACCTAGGTTTCAGGCCAATTTCCATTTTATATTCCATCTTTTTGTGAGCTGTTCCAAATGCAATCTGAGATATTACTTTGTTAAACCTGACCTTTTTATCGGCCAAATATCAACCAAGCTGCCATTTGCATCAAGCCATCATGAACAGTGATACGATAGTTGACTTTTAAAATGAGCTTTCCCTTGATATGAATTTAATCATCACTACCACTTGCAGAACTAATTAAGCTATTTATTTATTTATTTATTTTACATAGAGGAAAAATACATACCGTGTGTGTGTGTTAGCGAGAAAGAAAGACCTTCTTTTCTCCTTTCTCTCTCTGTTGAAATGTGAGCCACTGGACACCACTACTTGCTGCTTCTGAAATTAAACTGAAGCAATGAATCAGTTTTAGGACAGCAATGGATAAACATTTTAGTGCTGGGCTGAAATTTCCCCACATGTTCCACAACTACAGTTGTTCATTTGACAGGAAGGAAATTCAGTTTCAAGGAAATTCTCAAGCTGAAGTTCAGGACTTTTGTGCTTCTTTTATTTACTTTTGAGTTGTCAGGGAAGTGTATGAGGGAATGTTCTAGCTTTTATGGTACATTCAAGTTTATGGCAACCAGTAGCCTCCCACCCTCCATTTAATAGCTGGGGGATGATATAAGGAATAAATTTAATTGATTATGGTCAAAGATCAGCACTAAACAAATTGTACAGTACAAAACAAAACAGGACATGCACTGTACATTATGGCAAACAATACCTCCACAAAATATGTAAAATTTATGTCACAATTATCCAACACTGGTGGAAAATCACTGTGTTATCAGAGAACTGTGGCAAGCTATGGCAGCTACACAAAATTTGGCCACTTTATTAGCAATATGGAGGGCCTGATCAGAAATAAACAATGACATATAACATTCTTCTGCTCTACCTAGGAATTTTTGAAGAATAGATAAAAGAAGTTCTTTACAAAGGTCCCAATAGAAGGAAGTGTAAAAGAACATTTCCCACAGTTTCTATTTCACCACTATTGCAGGGACATAAATGATCTCAATAAGGTACTCTCTGATATCTCCCCTCTGAGAGCACAGAACGCAAGACATTAAATTAAGCTAATGTAAAGGCTTTGGGAAAAGTTAAATTAGCCAAATAGGTAGAGGACACAAAAGTCTTATTCCCTAAGACATTGTATTTACTCAGCAAACTTAAATGTTCTTGTAATTCTATGTCCCAGGTTCTCCACTCAACAATGGATTTGGCTTTGGAGTAACCCAGCACTATTAAGGTGCTGGGAGAAAATCCCAGAGACAGCAATTCCTTAGATACGTGCTTTTTCCATCTAGATCAAAAGTTATCTAACATTGTTTATGGTGCAAGTCATACAGGCAGAAAGATAAATTTTAGGTATTACGGGTGGCGTTTACAGATTATTTTGGACTACAAATCCCACAATTCTCCATTCTGGAAGTTCTACCTCATCAGCTGACACCTGAATATGGCTTGCTTGGAAAAATGGCCTGGAAGACGTTGAGGCCTAGACAGACCTAGTTTCCTGTTCAGAGAGAAAGCTCCCAGCTAGCACTGGGTCAAGAACAAGAAGCTTGGGTGGAACTAGCCTTTACAAGTAGAGCTAAACAGTAAACTGGCCTCTTATGCAAGGGCCATCTTAAAAGAATTTATGGGGCAGATGGGATGATGGGGGCCTGGCTGCTGTTCTCCTGGAAGGAGGCTTTTGCTGAGTCATGTGTGGTGCTGTTTGTATGACCTGCTTCCTGTGTTCTCCTTATTCCATTAGGTCCCTCTTCTCTCCCTTCTCAACTCAATTAGCTTCCTCAGCCCCACTGCTTTGTCTAGTGATTTCTGCAGGCTCACTTATGTAACTAAGTCCAGAGATACCGCTCTGGCATTTAGGATTCCACACACACCCTCCCTTCCGCTTCTCTGTATGAATAACAAGCTCTTCATCTATTCTAGTGTTAACAAGCCAGTGTTCAGGGTCATTAAGCAGCTGCTTTCAAAGAGGCTGCTCTTAAAGACAAACTTACAGCATGCATTGCCAACAGTGCAGTAGATCCTGATTAAAGCAGCCCATCGCTTGAGCAGAGATGTCCCTATATGCAGCATCAATCACCTGCAAAGCTTGAAGGACCAGGATTTCAAGAGGCTTGTAACCTCATCATGTGAAGTTTTACTCCAAATTGACCTTACTCAATAGGAACTATTTTCAAGTAACTATGCACAGAATTGTATCCTTGGTGTGAAAAACTTCAATCTACCATTACAATTAGGACTGTATTGACCATTGTTTTGCTTCTTGATCACCACCAGTCACACTTTATTTATTTATTTATTTATTTAACTTATATGCCGGCCACTCTACCCAAAGGTCTCTGGGCGGCTTACAACAATTAAAATACAATAAAAAAGATAAAACAATTAAAATACAATTAAAATATATACTCTAAAAATTGCCATAAGGACCCACAGTTGATATTATTTCAATTAAAAGCCTTCTGGAACAGGAAGGTTTTGACCTGGCGCCAAAATGTCATCAGCGTCGGCGCCAGATGAATCTCAATTGGGATGGCATTCCATAGTCTGGGGGCAGCTGCCGAGAAGGCCCTTTGTCTACAAGCAATCCCTCTTACCTCCTTGAGAGACGGCTCTTTCAAAAGGGCCCCCTGGCTAGATCTTAACTGCCGGGTAGGTTCATATGGAAGGAGGCAGTCCTTCAGGTATCCAGGGCCCAAGCCGTTTAGGGCTTTATATGTCAAAACAAGCACTTTGAATTGGGCCCGGGCAGCAACTGGTAGCCAATGTAACTTAAACAGAATCGGCTTGATATGTCCCCTAGCGGCCCCACCACTCACCAGCCGCGCAGGTCGAGAAGAGAACTTCTCTTCTTCCTGCACTTGAGAAGAGCAATCCAATTGATCAAAGGGTTTCCTGTAGGTAGGCTAAATGGATTTTTAGCTTAGAAAAACTTAAGTAAAGGAGGGCTCAGAAGAGATGTATACTATTATACTTGGTGTGGATAATTTTTTTTTAAAAGAATGTTTCTCTCATAGTACAGGGACTACAGTCATTCAATGAAGCTGAGTGTATTTATTTGATATGCATTGTGCTTTTCTCTCAAACTGGGACCCAAGGCAGCTTATAGTATACTTGAGAAACAATAAAAAAAACACACAAGGAAAGAAACAATACCATCAAAAACCCATACATTACTCTACCTAATGGTAGAGCCAGCACTGTTATGATGAGATAAATTTCATGCCCTGTGGGAGGAAAAAGAAAGAAAAATAGTACAACTTTCTCAAGTAATCATCCATTTTCTTGTTAATCTAGAAGCACTGTAATCATTTTAAAGAACAGTTTACTTCCCTCCTTAGGTGCCAGACCACTGGAGGATGTGCATTGATTCAGCAAAGCAGCAACCACAAAAACAGTTCAAACATGGTTCCCTTCTTCGCTCTCACTCCGACATGCTCTCTCTGCCATCTACATGGTTATTTCACTGTCCCCTGCTGTCTTGTGTTTTGCAGGAGCAGTGGTCTGGTTCCTGCTGCCTTTCACCTTATGCAAACATTGATCCTCCTCCTGCCCCTCCCCGCGCTCCATTTTCTGAAGAGCCATTGTTGGAGTCTGAAATGCCACCAGCATTATCATCTAATCTCACAGAGGATGTTGCCAATATAATGATGATGATATCAGGGAGCTAGTCTTAGCTGCTGCAATTAGTTGCTAAAGCAGCAACGCACTGATGCTGCATTATGTTTGAAGAACGTCAGCTGTAAGCTGCCCTTGGCTCCCTCAACAGGCTTTCTAAGTACTGCTGTGAATATCCTGTATACTGTAAAACTGCTGGAAGCAGGGGGGAAAATGCACCGTAGCACTGAGTTCCATCTAGAGAGGCAAAAATTGCTTTCTGACCTACCATTTGAAGGATCCCACCATGGGCATATTGGCTGCAGTATTCTTTCCCTATCTTTCATCTCCTCCCTTCTGATTATTTCTCTGTGGCCTCCTTACGGCTCTCAGAAAGGCTTTTCATGCCACTCCCTGTTTTGTCCTGGTGGCACCACACTTGCTTCCTGTTCAGATTGTTCCCTGTTTACCGGATGCAAATTTGTGTGGGACTCTTTCCTGTGAAAGTTGGCTTTTTCAGACAGCAGTGGTAATTAGCTGCAGGAAGCACTGGGCGTGTCCCTGAAACAAAGGCAAATGCTGTTGCGACTGACACCATGGGCTGCATCTGCCATGTGAGGGCTGATAATTGACGGTGCTACAAGCCTCTCTTCAACCTGAATGGCAGCCAGTCAGAGCCTGTGGAGAGCTGCTGCAGGAAGTGGCCCAGTTCCACGGAGGTGGCCTGCCAAGTGGCCTTCAGTTTGCTTCCTTCCTTAGGCTTAATCCAAACACAGTCACTGATGATAGACTGGGATCAATTGCAATAAAATTGTAGAGGGAGGCCCAGCAGTCCACAAACATGCAATGCAATCCCTCTTCAAATCCTGGGATTTCAATGCAGCCTGGGTCATCCAATGTAAGAAGCCTTCAAGGATAATTGTTTGTGTCTGGGCTAATTATCCCTGGATGATTTGCGTGCCTGGCAGCTTTAACCTCCTTTTTGTTATACCATCCCTGACAAGAGCTACTCAATTTCAATTGTCCAAGATAAAGGAGATTTCATAGTGCAACAGACAAAGACAAGACATCAGTGATAACCTCTAAGGGTACTGGGTGGAGGAGGGGGGATGCTGAACGTGGCATCAATAAACCTGCAAATGTGTACAGCAACAGAAGGTGCACTGAAAGGCAAAACCTGGATGAATTTTGAAACATTCAGTTGTGTTATTTGTTCCAGGAAATGTATTCCCCCTGAGCAAGACATTGACACCAATGCATCCATGCTTAAACGAGATGCACAAATGTTAAGGAGTATAACATTTCACTGTTTTGGAGAGTTACATTTTATGTATGCTACATTTTATATACCATTTTTTCTGACTAAAACGAGGTTTCAGAGCAGTCTGCAATAATAATACCCCATAGTCAAAATAGGCAGTGAAACTACATAGTTTCACAAACATTTCTAGGGAGTAGCTGTGTTAGTTTGTTACAACAAAAGCAGCAGAGAGCAACTCCTTGAAGACTGACAAGTCTTGGAGGTCAGGAGCTATTGTGGACTACAATCCACATGAAAGCTTATTTCACATAAAACTCTTTCTAGCAAGACTATATTTATGGCCATTTCGTATTTTGGAGTGCATGCAAAGCGGCTTTCCTTGAAGATACCAAGGTACCTTCCTTGGAAGGTACTTCCTTGTAGTAACCTTGGAAAGGTTACTTTGTTGGACCACAAATCCCAGAACCTGCCTGTCATGCCTACCGGGGGAATGTTGGGAATTGCAATCCAAAAAAATGCAACTTTCCCCAACTCAATTTGCTCATGATATGTGTGGGGCAACAAAGGCTATGAGGGAGATGAATAGGCAATGTTCTCACCCTTATGTCTCTCTTTCTACACATGTTCATTATTCCTATGGTTATGCCTACCCACCAAGGATACTAATAATTGGCATTTGCTTAGGTTTTCAGGGACTAGCTGGATAACTTACGGGTTTAGGGGTCTGTTTGGGAGTTTGATTCCCCACTGTGCCTCCTATAAGCAGAACCAGCCTGTGTGACACTGGAAAAGTTGCACAGTCCCAGGATGCCTTCAGAAGAAGGGAATGGTAAACCACTTCTGAGCATTATCTACCTGGAAAACCCTGCAAAGGGTCACCATAAATCAGAATTGACTTGACAGCACATGATAACTTTTATATTATTATTAGATTTTCAGAAAACACTGTATACGGGGTTCTTTGCCTCCTTTACAGAGCTATTGTTCCCAGAGTTTTCAGAAAGTACCACATGACTTTTAAGTCTGTTGGAGTGGAGCTATGGCCTCCCATGACTAGACACAATGATCTCAGTGGTCAGAAAAGGATCCAAAGCAAAAATACATTTCCTGGTGCAAATATAATCCTTTAAAAAGGACAAAAACTCTGTGTCGATACTGCCTATACAGTAGTTGAATATTGCTTTTGGTACACAAAAGTTTGGAATTGTGACATTGACTGCACCCATCTTCTCTCTGCCCTCTTGCCCTCCCCCATGCATCCATTATTTCCTTTATTGCCCTGAGAGAGATTTTCATTGAACAACAAGTCATCCTTCTTTGAAAAACAATAATTTTCACTCCATCACCCACCTTTCAGCTGGCAATCTAATTTGAGTTGCCCAGCCTAAATGGGAAGCTTTGTCCTCCTGCTTTCCTTCCTTCCCCTGCATTGCTCAGTAGTTAGCTCGTTAAAAGGTGGAGAAGGTTGCCAAGGATTATTCAGCAAGAAAGCATTGTGTCATTAAATAGGAGTTCATCCAGATTTCAGAGGGAAGGAGACAGCTCCCGCAGAGTCTCAAGGGACGTCAGGCTGCAGCTTGAATGCGACTGGCACACAGAACGGAGACAAAAAACCTGCCAAACCCACTGATATGAAAGCAGCACATTGCCAAGTTGTCCAGCGACAGTTTCCCAAAGTTTATTTGGGAATCTTAGCAAAGTGAAAACTTTTGCATTGAGCTGATTAGTCTTTTTTTTTGGGGGGGGGGGCTTGCCATAGCTTTACAAAAGACTTTGATTTGGGCCCAGGTGGTGGTCTTCCTCGCATCTTTGCTCTCATGGAGAAATTTATTTCCAGTTCCCTCGCTTTTTTACTTCCTTCAAACTTACATTTGATTCACTCAGAATGTTGAGAGTTTCCCCATCTTACATCTTCAGCTTATCCCAAAATCTGGATGTTTTAAAAATCACATTCAAATCTGCAGAGGTTTTTCAGCACATTTCTTTGCATAAGCTTTTTTTGGTATGCCATTTTGCCTATTGTACATATTTTTGTGAACACTTTTCCAAATATGAAACATTCTTAACATTATTTTCATAAATAAATGTGTTTGGGGGCACACTTTTGTCAATAAACCAGTTCCTGTCTGCATTTGTTAATTTGTCATTTCCATTATAAAATCTAACATGTGCAAATCCTATAAGATATCTGAGATCCACACAAGAATGCAAAACCAGCTATATTTCCACTGCAGTAAGAACCAAAAACTCTTCTCCCCCAGCCCTACTGGCACTGGCAGTTGGCATGATTATACTAAAATACTGGCCATCTGCAGCCAGGAAAATTTGCTGATTGTTGGGGCCGCCAAGACCAAAGCTGCAAATAACTCCAAAAGGAATTCCTTGGCCTCACTTGCCATCTTGCCTTAATGTAGCCATTAGTAATCATGGCTAGAAAGAAGCAGCTCTGAAATGGAATGTATTGTGGACATCACTAAAGGGTAGCAAATTATCAGGATGTTAAGAACGTGAGAACTTAAGAAGCTGACTTACACTGCGTCAGATCATTGATCCATCTACCTTGGCATTGTCAACTGTGCCATTAGCAACTTTTCTGTGTTTCAGGCAAGATTGCTCTACTTGGAGATCCCTGGTGTTCGTAAACTGGCAGTCTCCCATCCAAGTTATAACCAAGCTTGATCTTTCTTAGCTTTCAAAATGAGACAAGATTGGTATGCACAGGGTGATATGGTGGCACTGTTTTTCCTTTAACCTCTTGTTTTTCAAGGAGACCTTCTTGATTACATGATCCTTAGAATAATGGATGTAAGTCCTGCTTTACAAAGGACAATCTCCTCTTAGAAGTTGTCCTGTCTATGAAAATCTGTCTATTCCAAGTCCACCTTAAAAATAAAGACTTACTGGAGGGGGGAGCAAAGGCTTTAAGATTGCTAGCACCTGTCAGTTTACCTAAACTAAGCAGGAAGGTCATCTGATCATAGTTTTCTTCACTGTGGGGAGATGAATTGTATTCCTGCTTATAAATTAGCACTTGCAAATTGTATGCAAATCTGCATTATCTTTTATCCTTTTGGCAATGAAAAATCTATCATCCTGTGCTAAATAACTCTTGACAGAGCTCTCCTCCATAAATCTGGCTAATGCATTTTTTTAAAGCTATCTAAGCTCATGACCACCACTGCACTTCATGGTGAGAGTGTCCATAGCATTATTATATGAAATGTTTGGCTCTTGGGAATTGATTCTTAAATATAAAATACATTTTGCATCACACTCTAACTATGTTGTTGCCCTGGCTCATTTGATATATGTATATCAAGTGCATTAGGAAAGACACATCTAAATACAATTCCCCCCCTCCCGCGCAAGTAAACGTGAGTGGCATCTAGAAGAAGCCTTGCTTGCATGAATTTGAGGGATAAAGGCATGGTCTATACATGTAAGCATCCTTCAGAGATGATACTCAGACATGTGTATTTTACATACATAAGGTTCAAAGTGGGTGCTTCATACAGAGCAGCCTTAAGATGACCAAGATCATGATTATGATTACACATTACCTGGGTTGAAAGAGACAGCAGTTATTAAAGACTAGTTCAGACATGCTTATTCATTTTTTATTATTGAAGCAGTGAGTGATAATATGCATGTGTGAATGGCCCATCACTGCCAGAGATCTTTCTTTTCTCTTCCCATCACTTCAGACATAATTCTTTTCAGAGAATGAACAACTACTGAGTTAGTTCATACACTCAGCTGCCAAGTCATTATGGGATGGACTTACATATATTGAACGAAGAGTAATACAACTGTCAACTATTTCTCACATGGAAAAATGACTAATTCCAACTTACTTATGATGTAAGCCTGCTTTTAAAAAAGGGTTAAGTGTAGACAACATGCTGTTCCTGCATGCGGGAGCCATGAGGATTGGGTGCAACTTAGCAAAGGTGCCTGGGGGAATGAGTTCTGCCTCCAGTGGAACTCATTCCTCCATACAACTATGTGAGTCACAATGAACCCCTGCAACTCCCAGGGTGCAGCAGGACCTTATTTTACTAGTTTGAAGAAGCAATGTGGGAACACCATGGAGGTAAAAAGGCTGCTCAACCTCCTGCTGGCTTGAGAGCTCCCAGTGCCATAATTTGGTCAGGAGGGATCTCACCAAATTATGGAACAGGGAATTCATTAATTCTGAAAAATCCCATTCCTGTCAAATGTATAGGAAATCAAGTGTTGAGAAGTGACTTCATGTACATGTGCATGTGTGAACCAACCATCAACATTCCCTTGGATCACCTTGAGTTTGGCTGCCTTACGTAATTCACAGGTCTCTGTTTTGCTGTGGAACTGTGAACTTTCACACCAGAGATGGCAACTCTTCTATCTAGAGACTCTCACTGCTATTGAGAAAATCACTTATTCTCGAATGAAAAAGAGGTAAATTCCTCACCAAGCACTGCTATTAGCAGTCCTTCACTTCAGTTCAAACTTTGATTCACTAAACATAATCTGAAGACAGATCAGATACAGTGAGCTTTTCCTTTCTTTTAATAAGAGGGAAATATAGCTATTGACTGGCATCTGTCATATGTAAACATGCTTGACTCTTCAACAGATTTACACAACTTATTCCCTGAGGAAATGATGGTGAACTGGCTAGTTTCCTAGAATTTAATCTTAGGTAGGACAGAATCTGGGTCTTCCAATCAGTCCTATATTTTATCAATGGTCCACAAAACTCTGATGCTAGAAATGAGCCTTTCATCAGCCTAGCCATGCAAATAGCATATTGCTGTCAATATATGTTTGTCAGGGTTGTAAATCTTGCTTGGTCAGGAATGCTGTCTCATTTAATTCTGAAGGTAAAATGGGTCATTTCCTTTCTATCCCAGGACAAAGATTACCAGATAGTCACCCAGAGTAATTCCTTGAACTCTTTGTTCAACTTACTTAGTTTCTTAACCTGGTGCTCTCTAGAACTATTGCTGGATAACTCACCTCATCCCTAATTAGGAAGTCTATGGCATTAAGACTGCGGACAATGGGAGTTGTAGCCCAGCACTTTTGATAAGGACACCAACACATGCAGCACAGGCTCCAGTCTTTCTTACTAACCCTTCTCTCTTAAAAGAAGCAGAGTTCTAGTTGCTCCTCCCTTCATCTGCACCAAGAAGCTGCAGGAACAATGAATTAGAAAGTAGATTCCCTCTTTGCCTCTCCATATAGTGTCCATCTGGTGGGTTCCTAATGACCATATAACTGCAACAGTAAGTGCCCAGCAAATGCACTAATTGTCCAGAGAAGCGATCACTTTTTGCACCCACTAGGGTTATGGTAGTTTTGGTATGAGTTTTATTAAGGTACTAAAGCATGACAGGAGTACCATTTCTGCCTCCTGGCTTCAGCTCACATTCAAAGATTTCCCATACTATTGAAAATATAGTCATGCACATAGAGGATTGAGCATTCATAAGATTCCTCATTATATCTACCAGCCACCTTAAAAACAAATCCACTTTAACCTAGCTTTTCTCTATGTTATGTGCTATCAAGTCACTTCCAACATATGGTGATCCTAACGGGGTTTTTGAGATATTTGAGATGTTTGAGGAATGATTTACCATTGCCATCCTTCAGAATGTTTCCACAGATGAGCAGGGATTTGAACAAAGATGTCCAGAGCCCTAGTCCAACACTCTGCCCATTATTCCACACCGGCTTTTATCGTTTCTCTGGATAGCAAAGAACAAAGGTAACTGCTGTTCCTATTTCAACAGTTTAACATTACATTGAAAGCAGTTTTCCCACTGTCACTGTCTGACAAGGATATACAGAGCTGCAAGAAGCTACCTGGAAATAAATTCTACTAAACTCTGCAGGGTTTACTTCTGAGTTGATATGCACTGTGTGTAACTTAGGTAATCACAAGACTAGCATGGCACAGTGGAAGTTAGTTCTCCCAGAAACTCAGTAAATAGTTTTAAGCAAAGCTAGAGATTACAGTTCCCAGAATCCCCCAGGCATCATTGAGCCTTCCCCGAGTGGTAATCTCTAAAACATTTTTCTCAAGCTTTGATTTTATGGTGCAATCTATCTGCTTTTCCCCTAACATTATGTCCCACAGAACATGAGCAGACTTCTGAGTAAACATGAATGCAGCATATATCTGTAGCCTGTTTCTATCTCATCTTCTCAATTTCAAATGAGAATAAAAGATAACCTTTAGAGAAGTAATAAGGTAATATATGCAACAGCATCAGTAGGATGTTTTGGGCTGGGGGAGAAGTTATGCAATGGTATGAAAGCATAATGTGTTCATGTGTGGCTTGTGCTGCTACAACAGTCTGTGTACATTAAAAATAATAAATAAATTTAGGTTTCCAGGGGATTCTGCCTTTCCCCTTCCGCAGACTCTCATAAATATATACAAAGTACTTCAGACACCCCAAAATGTAATACATATGATATATTATTCCAGAATGTTTATCATCTGTAGACACTGTACATCAATTTAAAGACCAAAGGTTATTAGTGAATATGCAGCATGATTCCAGTGGCTCCTTGAGCCTTCTTTCTGAGTCAGAGTCAAGGTTTTTATACTAATGTACAAAGTCCTTACCAGTTTGGGTCCTTGTTACTTGTCTGAGTGTCTCCCCTGAAGAAGACACCCATTCCATCTGGTCCTGCCAGGCCTCGTGCTTACAGGTGGTCATGCTGAGAGATGTCTCCACCAGGAGTTGAACGTTCTTGGTTGTGGCCACATTTTTGTGGAATGGGTTCCTGCTTGAGATTCATCAGGCTCCCTTCCTCCCTTTAAGAAGATGTGAAGGCCAAATGTTTCCTTAAAAAGCATTTAAAGACATCCTTCCCCTGAGGTAGCTGCGTGATCTGGAGTCACCTTATACCATCATCTAGTTTTGGATTATTTGTTCGGGTCTTAATTTTTCATTTTCATTTATGACTGTTGTATATTATGGGGTTATTTTGGTTTTGGGGGGTATAGTTTATATTTACTGTTTAACCACCCAGAGTAGTGCATGTCACTAAGTCAGGCAGTATAAAATGTCTCAATAAATAAATAAAAATAAATAAACGTCATTTTTTGCTTGCTATGTGTCACAAGTGTCCCACAGCCATATGGAGAGAAGTACTATAGACTGGTTTCCTTACAATGATCAATTGAAGCCTCCTCCAATCTCATACTCTCCAGAGGTGTGAATTACAACTCCAAAAGGAGAACTCTTCCAATGGAAACATAGAAATTAATATTGTCTGTTCAGCACCATCCTAGGGAATGTCAGCTCTAGAAGGACCTTCTACAGGCAAAGATGCTATTACGTACACCCCTATGGGATTTTAGTAAATTTCTGCCTGCCTCAGAGACCCAGGGGTAAAGGAAGCGGGATATTTCACATCCCTGCTGTTCTTTTGAAGGTGCTCCCTCTCTGTCTTCCTTTATCACTCCCCATCTCTGTGATTTAATCAGATCTAAAATAGCACAATACTGATAAATAAATTCTCAAAGACAAATGAACAAATAAATGCACCTCATGAATATAGCATTGGCTGTCAGCTGTCAGGTGGGTTAGGAAAAAAGTCTTGATTGTATCTTTGAAGGGGAACCAAGTTGCCTCTTCTAGTTTGAGTGAGGACACAATCCTATTCTTGTGAAAATAACGTCTCCTCAGAGGAGGGTGAGCCTCCTTTGAAAGGTTTCCTTAGCATTTACTGTTGCTCCTTTTATAGATGTTTGGGGTGGTTCCTTTACTAACCGTTTAGCTCATGTTCTGCTCTCTGAAAGAGAAGACGGTTGCATATGAAACAGAACGATAGGATCCTTTTCTGAAAGATTTTCTTAACGTTAATTTCCCCCCCCCTCTTCCAGCCCGCCATGAGCCCCCCAGGTGTCCTCGGACTCCAACTCCCAGCACTCCGGACCCCAGCCAGTCCGGCTGGCAGAGGATGATGGGAGTTGTAGCTCGACAACACCTGGGCAACTCGCTACCGAGAAAGGCCCGGTGTTTGGATGCCTCGGTGGCTCATTTGAGACTTTGATGTTTAATTTGGATGCTTCTCCTCTCCGCCCCCTCCTCCTCGAAGGCTTCTGTGGGCGGCCTCTCTATTTATGGAAAGGCAGCAAGCCGAGAGTGTAAAAAAAAAAAAAAAAAAGGTGGGGGGAGAGAAGCCTTATTTATAACCTGCTTCCACACACACCTCCTCCGCCTTCTAAGACTAGGAAATAAATATAAACCAAGGGCCCAGAATTAGATAGCTGGATCCGCCCTTTCCCACAACATCAGCCGCCGGTGGGCATCTAATTTCCCCTCTTTTTAGGAAAGGAAATCTGGGGGTGGGAGGAGGATAGAAGGATTTTGCTGGGCAAACCGCTTTCTCCATGCTGGTGCAAATGGGAATAACAGAGAGGGGAGGGATAAGACGAGCACGGCGCTACTGTTTTGTATGAAACCATTTTCCGCTTGGGGAGGGGGGGGGAGGGGGGGGGAACCAGGAAAGACTAAATCGAAACAATTTGATCCCCTTGCGCAAAGGCTGGCTCCGGACCCGACAGCCGGCTGGCCTGCGTTCTGCCCCACCCCCCTCTTGCCCGCCAAACCCCACGGGGCGCGGGAAACGAGTGTCCCTTTCGCCCGCCGATTTATCACATCCCCGCCCCCCTTTAAAGGAACGGGAGGGGGGGCTGCAGACACGCCTCGTCGTGCCAAAGGCGCGGTTGCTTAATTACCGAGCGCCCGCGGGGGTTGGTGAGGAGTGTTTCATAATTCATGGCGGGCCGGATATTCGCCTCGCAGAAGCGGGCGAGGAGGAGATGGGCGCCAGCCTCCCCGCCCCCCCCCCCCGGTCTCTTTCGCGCGCCCCCCCCCCCCCCCAGCCCCCGTGGCTGCTTTGTGCTTGCCAGAGGAGAAAGAGGCCACGCGCTCCCGGAGGGGCCGATTTGTCCTTTGATACGACCTGGTTCTGATCCCAGCCTACTGTCCGACTAGGAAGGCGATCCGTCTTGTAACGCTGCATTGCCATGGAACAGGATGAGCCGGGGATTTAGTCCTATTGAGCTCCGCTGGAGTGACTTCGGAGGATACTTCCATAGGATCGGGCTAGGAATCTGCATCATCCATCCTTAAGAGGGCCCAACCTATTCCATTTAAAACCACCCTAATCGTGCCCACTTTTTCCGAAACCTACACTCCAGCATCAATGCTAGCCATCCATCGTTCTTCCTATTTTGTTTCCCCAATCCATCCACCCACCAGGTTATCCACCGTCGACCGTTCTCTCTCCCCCCCCCCTCTCTCTCTGATCGTTCTCAGTTTCTGATCTTTTAGTTTTCAACGGAGTTGTCGACGGCACACTCGCTCGTCTCAATCCCGTTAATCGCGACTCGTCAATGGATTGAGTTAAACAAGTGAGACCAGGAAACCCACCAGAAATGCCTATCCACGGTAAATCTCTCCAGGGCAGGGTAAAGAGAACTTGGATTTTTAGAGGAGGAGGGCGAGTAGCCTCGATTTCCACTGAACTCTGTTGCAGGGAGGTAATTAATCACAATCACGCAGAATTAAATAAAAGTGCGACGCAACGTTTAGAGAGCTGAATTAGAACTTGGGAGACCTGCGTTCAAATTCCTATACGGAGCATGAAGCTCACAGAGTAATCTCCGGTCAGTCAATCTGACCTACTTTTTTTTTCTGACAAGAACCCAATATAAAGAACGAGGGAGCTTTGTACGCCGCCTTGAACTCATTGAGAGGCAAGCGTGATATAACTGTAACAAATAAATAGCCCATCTTAATCAGTAACGTCAGAAATATCTCCCAGGGTTAGAGAAGAACAGCAAACCTAGAAAAACAACAAAGACTCTGGCGTGTCCTTAAAAACTTAACACATTTATTTATTATGGCATAAAGTTTGGCGGATTAAAGTCTACTGCTTTGTTGTCAACGTCGAACTATTGCTGGCATTATTGTTCATATAAAATTATTGTGCATACAAAATAATTTCTGATGACTGGATCGCGTTTCCCCATTTCCGTGGCGTTTGAACTCGGCAGCTTGATTTTTGCAAGTCAATCGGTGGAAAAGGCACCCACCCCACCCTTTCCTCGCCGGCGTCTGCTTTCTCCGACTCGCCCTCCCCGACCGCCGGGATGGAAAACAAACCAGCAACACAAACCAACAAGCCGGTGCTTTCGACTTTTCTCCCTCAGCGGGGCAAAGCAAGCAAGCAACCAGCGACACAAAGCCGTGTCGGCACCGCAAGCGGGCGGGGGGGTGGTGGGGTGGCGGCGAACTGTGGAAGCAGAAAAGCTGCCCAGTTTCTGCGGTGTGTGTTCCTGGCACCGAGGTTTGGTCAGACAACCTGCTTCTCCGTCAGTGAAAAAAAACAAAAATGGTTAAAAGTATTATTTAAAAAAAGAAAACCAAACCCGAACGTTAGCAAGGCTGCTGTTTTGTTGCTGGGATTTCAATCCCCCGAGGAATGCAGAGGGGTTGCCCCCTCCCCCCGCCGCTGTGTTTGATTTATGGACTGCTAACGCCTGGCCCTTGCTTACACATTGCATTGCATTGCACAGGTCTGTTTAAGAGCGGATTCTGAAGAGGGGCATTGCAAATGCAACGGCCTTCCCCTCTGCAGCACCTAGCCGTACGGCGCACGCGCGCACAGGGCCCTGCGCCCCTCCCACCGTTCCGAGGAAAAACAAACACGCCGCTGGAAGAGCAGCGTGAGATAAGTGTGCATGCACACGCGCCTCCTTTCTGTGCATTGAAAGGTTCTTCTCGTAAAGGGTGTTTTCCCCCCCCCTCCGAAAGGAGAAGGTAAAAAAAAGAGAGGGTTATTTACTTTTTGATGTTTGCTCCTTTAGAGATGCGTCTAGATGCTATAAATAGGAGAGGTTACAGCAGCTTGTGCTGCCGGATCGATACCGCCTGCCTGCCTGCTTCTCTTCTTCTTTTTCCTCCCTTCCCTCCCCGCCCGGATTGCAGCGGGAACTGGGATGCTTTATTAATTATGGAAGAACTCGCCAGCTCAGCTTTTCTGTGCAGGAAGTGTTAGTGGGCCGCCTTGCTCTCCCCAGCATAAAAACGGCTGGGCGGATGGGCCTTAGACAGAAGGAGGGGGGATAGGTAGGTAGGTAGGTAAGTTCCCCCGTCCTTTCGTGGTCTGGCCTTCCCCCACCCGCGCTCGGGAGGCGATGTCGACAGATCTCAGGATACCAGCTAGCTAAATTTAACCGAGCTGTAAACTAAAAATAGGTCTTTCGTGGCTCATTTGCTGTTCGCACGTTCCTGCGAGAAGTGATTCCAGGTAAAAGCATCGGAAAGAGCTGCCAGTTCATGGCTGGGCGGGGAAGCTGCTCTTCATCCTCCTCCCCACCCCTCTTAAGATCGAATTTGAACCTTTCCGGGGCTGCTTCATGGCCTCGTGAGGCACGAAACATCCGGTTCAAGTAGAAATTACCATTACAGAAATCAACCTGCACGTCTGCTCCAAGGCAGTTTAGGGTCTTTCCCCCAGTGCTTCATACTACACGTGGGTATGTCTTGGGAAGTAAGTACAGTACCTGTCTGGTTAAGACAGAGTCTTAAAAAAAAAGCCACTGTTACAAGTCTCAAAATACAGAGTGTAGTGGGGAGGAGGAGTAGAGGATCCATGTTTTTTAATCTATCCTCTAGCCACCTTGGAAAAATAATACCCCGAACCTTGCAATAAGACTAACAGAAGATATTTGGGGTACTATTGTGATCTCCCCCGTGCGCCCTTAATATTAATAGCGGAACAAGGCTAGTAAACATGTTTAATCATAAGTTATTAAAATTAATGAGGCCCCGGTTTTGCGGGGGGAAGTACCCCGACGGTACCCGTAGTTTTGGGAAATGAGCGCTACCGCTTTCTCTCATCTAGGGTGAAAGGGACGGAGGCTGCAAAGCTCTGCGCCCTGATCTGAATCCTTACCCCCGGAACTCAACACGAGTTACTTCCGAGATGACAGATAAAGGATTATACTGTTTTACCTTCACAGAAGCATGGTTAAGAGATACAAACTAGGGGAGGGAAGGCCCCTTTTAAAAGCAATTCTTCCCCTTAGATGCTATTTTGGAGTGCTTGTGTCGCTTAATTTAAACTGATTATATTTCAGGTCAGTTGATAGTTATTAAACGTATGCATATAGAAACCGCTGTTCATTTCCAAAACAAAAGCGTCATCCAGCCTTGCTCAGACAACTCAGTGAAAACCCAGAATTAAAGCCTTAAAATTTATCTTACTGATTTCAGCGCGCTTGACTTCAATTCCTGCTTACTTAAATTTGTAAATCCGACATTCTCAGTACATCGCTTGTTCCAACAATTCACCACCGCATAAAAACTTGACTACCTCACGCAAGTTTCCATTTAAACTTCCGTCTCTCCGCAATATATTAACTTGCCCATTAACTTGAAGAAAGCACCTTTAAATTTTTGTATTAATATTCGGTACAATAAAATAGATTCACATTTCTTAGAAATAAAACTGCATCCTCATTTCAAACAATAATTTTATTTTATACCTTTTTTCTATACTTTGTAGCAAATCTTTTATAATTTTTTTTTTGCTGAATTGACTTTATAATAAACTTTCTTTAATTACATTTTTTTTCTTTTAAAATCAAGGCTCTTTTATTACTTCCCCACCGGAAAAAACCTTTAAGCTGTGTGTTTATTTAATTTTTTTTTCACATTAACATATACGCCCCCTCCCTTTCCCCCCTTGTGATCTCTACTGTTGGATAGTCTGGTATCTTACGATAATGGTGGAACATCTAAAAAAGAGAGAGAGAGAGAGAGAAACCTCTTTTAAAAGAAAAAAGAAAAGAAAAAGAAAAAGGCAGTGAAACTTGAAAAGATGCCTTGACAGTTAAGTAAAGCTCAACTCTCAGCAAACTTAGCAGCATTCATTAGGTCGATCATTTAGCTAAATCTCCTTGTTCTTCTTAGTTTCCCATCCCCTTCGGCCTTCTTTCCATTTGTCCTTTCTTACTTTCTTCTCGTCCCTCCCCCGCCATGCCTTGGAGAGAGGAATCATGTGTCTCTGATATGGAATGGCCGAGAAAAAAGTCTTTATTGAAAAGAAAAGAAAACCCCAAAGAAAACGGAAACGCCATGAGAAGTTTCCTTGGAACGATGATCGTCTGAATTAATTCACCATAGAACGCTCCTTTGCGCACGTGGCCAACCCCAAGTAGATCCACTTCCGTTTTTCTCCTTCTCCTCCTTTTAAGTTGCCCCGCTCAACTCATCCTTCCTGTTGATATTTCCCCCCCCCCGGAAGAGCCCCTCTTGTGTCGCCGTGAGTAGTAGTATTCATAGCATCATGTATTAGTAGTAGCATTATTACTCTTATTATTACCTATTAACGCTTTTATTTGTATTCGGTGATGGCTGGACGCCGTTCCTGAGATTTCTTTTGCACACACACATACAAAATAAGAGGGCTCAAGTTGACCTTGGTCTTCAAGAAAGGAATAAAGCTGAGGTCTGGTTTTGGCTGTTGGTTGCTCACCGTTTGGTACCCTTTTGGCAAATCATCATCAGAACGCAAAAAAAGGAAGGAAGAGGCCGAGGGAAAAAGAGAGAGGGAAGGAGACCATGGTGGCGAGGGTGACTGTTGGTGGTCGGTGGCCGCCAGTCCTCTCTCTTTTCCGCACAGTCCTGTCTTGACGATGGATGGTGGGTGGTTAGCATCACGCAGAACTGCCCCACAGTTTGTGTCTCCCCCTACGCCGCTCCCCCGAGCCAAGGGAGGGAGGCTTTTCCTCTATACATCCAGTTCCTGGAGAGAAAGAGAAGAAAGCGGTGGGGAGGTGGGGGGGGGGGCCGTGTCGGAGGAGAAGGGCGGCAATCGTGTCGTGCGGATGGGCTGTGCGCGCTCGCCTCTCCCTCCGCGCAGGCGCACCAAGGACGTTCTAAAAGGAGAAGCACGTGGCCAGCGCGGCGGAAAGAGCGACCAGCAGCAAAGGGGAGGCGGAGGCTACGACGGACGAGGCGGCCCCTTTGTTTTTGCCGCAGAGGACAAACAAGTTGCCTTCGTAGTCGAGCTTTTTGGATTTCTCTTTCAGTTTTTCCCAAACGTCTGTCACCCCTTCCTGGTGGCAATCCGTGAGGGCTGTAAGGGTGCAGGCATGGAAGTCGTCCCAGTACCTGAGCAGGGAGAGGGAGAAAATCACAAGAGAGGAGCTGATCAGGAACGGTTGGCATCCCACCATCCTCCCAGGTCTAACCAGCTTCCCCTTCAATGCCTCATTTCAGAGAGAGAAAAATATATCAAAACAGGAAGCTCAAGGTGGCTGAAACGTTAAGTTCTATCTGCAAGAGAAGGCTGAAGCAAAAGGAGGAAATATAGATGCCAGTCACTCAGCCATGTCCATTGCATTCCTGCCCTGTTCCATTCTAATCCCTGCCTTTACAGAGCAGTCAGTCTACACCCACTGAACCATCTGATTCTGAGTCCCCTTCTCTCCAGGGGTTGTTAGATCACCACTTGCACAATCCTCCCCATTTACTTTGTTGGGTAGGGTTAGGACAGAGGGGAGTGGCAATCTGGGGACATACGGCTACAGGTATCTTCCTCTGAACTGTAAAGTTTTTGAATCTCTGTAAACCTTGGGGTTTCCCTAGGCCCAATGGTATCACCCTCTGATCTGTAGATAGTGGCCTTTCTACTACTCCTGCTGTCTACATAATGATCCACGCTTGGTAAATTAGTGTGTCCTGACTGAACTGGGAGCCCTTCAAATGTGATTGACTACAGTCGTTGTCTCTGACCATCAGTGATGGGGATTGTATTTTGATAAATCTGAAGGATGGGAAAGTCTGATACCGTTTCAGAGTTTAGTTGAATAATCAGCGGAGTCAATTTTCTAAAATCTTTTAACTGGCTAAAAATTATACACACATACACTGATATATATAAAATACCAATGTTTTTATATATAAAATGGGTACAAATATCAGTCCCTCTCTCTAGTGGCGCTCTGAGACCAGCACAGCTTACCCAAGGTCTTACAGGCTGCCATTCCCCCCACCAAAGCACAGTGGGTAATTGAACTCCTAGCCCATGGCCGTCAGGTGTTCCAACTCATTGAGCTGTCCAGCTAATGCTTATTAAAGACACATACAGGGTGGCAAGAGCCAGGGCATTCTTTCTGTCTTGCCCACCAAACAAATGCCCTTTCTGAGATTGCATCTGCAAGGATACAAGTGTGAACCATCTAAATGGAAAGGAATAGCTTCTTTCCTGCTTCAGAAATACTGCTTTTACATGCAACTGAGATATCAGTCAATTAATTGACTAAAACTCATGTGGTCAATCCATTAAAATGCCCTTAATGGGGGTTCAATTGTATTGACATGTGAAGAGACAAAACTGTCTTGCCTTAAGCCAGAGCCTCGGGTTCTCTAGCACAGTATGATTTGTTCTGAGTGAGGGGGCTCCAGTCTTCCCCAGAGTGATGAGACTTCGCTCTGTGGGAACTATGCATCCAGGTATGTGCCTTTTCCTCAACCTTATGCCCTTCTGACATGTTAGATGAATTCCTGTCATTCCCAGCCAACATGGTCATTGGCTGCAGTTTGCTGGGGAGGATGGATATTGTATTCCAAGTGCATTCTTCTAGGAAATACTATAGGTTCTTCTTAATGCTAAGAATCAGAAAAAGGATCTGTCTACTCCAGTGTTTGTACAGTGGCCAAACAGGTATCTATGGGAAGACTACCAACAGGACACAGAGACAAAGCCTTCTCATAGTCTTCTTTCCTTGCTCCTGATATTGCATCCTGCCTCTGATTCTGAATGTAGCTTAGGCCATCTGCCAATGACAGCTTCATCCTCTGTGATGGACTTTGGTTCACAAAAGTCCCAGCCAGCACAGTCAGAGGTTCTGGGGCATGTTTTGAACTCCAAAACATCTATAGAGCTCAAGGTGGAGAACCACTGCTTCACGAAATCATTCAACTGGGTTGGAACCAAAAGCCTCCTTCATGCAAAGCACCGCTGAACTATGGGTGCCTTCTAATATGGACTGCCCATCCATCACACTGCATTTTGTATCTGTGAATACAGTACTGATAGAAAAGCATTTTGCACATGTCGTAATGAGCCCTCTTCCACTGTCAAATTCAAGCAAGGAAAAGTGCTTAGAAAGCTCAACAGTCTTGTTCCCTCAGTTGTGGGTGAGGGGAATGGAAGTTGCATTCTAAAGTGTAAGGGAGAACGTATAGCTGTCAATCTGTTTCTGGGCACAATTCAAAGTGTTGGCTTTCACCTATAAAACTCTAAATGGTTTGGGTCCAACCTATCTCAAGTTCTGTGTCTCCCTTTATGAGCCTGCCCAGTGTTAAGATAATCAGGGGCCCCCTTTTCTCTTGGTCCAACCACCCTCACAGGTGCGCTTGATGGGGACACAGAAGAGGGCCTTCTCTGTCGCTGTTCCCACAGGAGGCCCCATCTTTGCTGTCCTTCTGCAAGCAGACCTTTCTCTTCAGGCAGGGTTGACTTGGTGTCTGAAAGGGTTTTTTTTAATATCATGAATTGTACTTTGTTGCTTTTAAATGTATTTTTAGTATTGATTTTATTTACCATTTTCAATAGAATATTTGTTTAAATCTTTTTAAATATTTGTATACTTACTCTTTTTAGCTTTTAAATATCTTTTAATGATGTAAGCTACCTTGCTTCCTTTTTAAGGAAAAAGGTGAAGTAAAAATATTTTAATTAAATACATGTGCTCAAAGGGACTTTTGCTTCCTAGTCTTGAAGGCTGAACTTTGTGAGTAAAAGAAACAAGTCACAAGGTCATAACTCTTTTGATCTTGACACAAACAGTGCCCTAAACAAAGTGGTGCAATGGCTAGAGACGGAGAGTGAGGTTCAAGTCACCACTCTGTTATAAAGCTTACTTGTACATTATCCTGGAACCAAACTATTTTAACTCTAAGAGTAATGGGACAGGAGGGTTTGAGTTGCAATGCCTGGGCTCATATCCATCAACAGTGGACCAATTAGGTCATACATGTTGGATGTGCTATAACTGTATGTATAACGAATACAGGAAGGTGCCATTTAATCAGATAAGATACATGGCTAACATCTGCTCAATAATAAGATAGGTTATAAATGTGAGATCCAGATCAGCAGGCCTGTTGCTTTCAGTTGAAAGCCTTCAGGGGAGGATGGCTGGCTAGCCCATTTTATGAAAACATAAACAATCCAAAACATCTGGATGACCCAACATTCCCACCCCTGATCGATGAGATACATACCACACTATTCCATAGTTACTAATGCTTAGGCAGTCTTTTAAAATGCCACCACAGTAGTGAAAGCAGGGCTATCCCACTTATGCCTTCAGCATACATCTCAGGCATTGAGTCCATAAGTGCACTCAGTTTGAATGCCATTGCTAAGCCAGTGAGGACTCATCCCAAGCCTATTGTTTTAGGATCAGCATGGAGCTGCTCTGCATCCTAGCTAGCTACCGATGAAATTTCGAGGTGCAGGTTCTCCTCATGATAACCTTCACAGCCACTCCTCCAAAAAGAACAGTAAAATGCATGTGTGGGTGTCAATCCATTACAAGAAGTCAGCTGCAGTCACTTTCACCCCCATCAAGAAGAGGTATTTTATAAAACTAATGGACTTTAGTAGCCCATTCAAGATCTAAAGATCCCAGAACATTTCCTTTTGAAACAGAAATAGCTCATCACAGTATACTGTGAGAAAATCCAAATGTGCATGCACATACCCCTCCCAACTACTGTGAGTGTTGTTGCCCCCTTCCCTTCTATAGTCCTCTGCACATGGGAGTGAGGTACATGCTTTCCACAGCTGGTGCTACCATGAGGCAGACTGCCTCACTCCAGCAGCTGATCTGAGTTTCATGACAGGGCAGAAATTCATTGCATCTTTAATTGAGTGTGGTTGTAGCTTTTACACGCAGAGAAGGGGGAGAGGCAGAGAAGGGGGAGAGGTGCGTGTGGGATTTTTGTGTTTCAGGTGCCAAACCATCTTCAGCTGCCTTTAGGTCTTGACTGGTGTGTGAGAGAGAGAGAGAGAGAGAGAAAGAGAGGGCAAGAGTGGGAGTCAGTCCCTGGTGTTCCACCTCAGGCAGCAGTTCACCTTGAGCCAGCCCTGGCAGTTTGCTTTCAGTGAAAATTACTATTTCTATGTATTTATTTTCTGATCTGCATACCTGACCTATCCCAAGTTGACCCTCTCCTCTCTTCTTTCCAGATTGTAAACCTATTATTATTATGTCTTTTATGTTGACTAATCCAAGTGGACAGCCAAGAGTAAGAGCTTTCCTAATAATTCTTATTCTTATCAGCACCACCACCAAAGTATTTTTAGACACCGTCGCCTGTCCCTTTGCCCGTGTAGACATCTTGTTTGGACCGGCTAATACTCTGGTTGGCTTGCAATACCCTGGTGGGTGGTTGGTGCTGCAGCTTCTAATTTATGAACACTTGGCGCTGGCCGTGGAGTCCAACGGGGGCTGAATTTGTAATAAATAATGAGGCCTGGAGATGGCGAGAAGGCTGAGAGGGCGCCTCTCCTGCTGTATTTCTACCGTAATTGCGTCTCCCTGAGGAAGGCTAAATCTTGCCCGAGCTCCTCGCTGCCCCTCCGCGCGCGCACAGAGATGGGAAGAGGCGCGAGAGCAAAGGAGAGAAGATGCCTAGGTGGGCAGGTGGGTGGGTAGGGGGGCGGGAAGGAGGCGGCGGCCTGCCCATCGTCGCGGCACCTCCCTGCCGCGGCGAGGGGTTCTCACGCCAGCATCTAGGGCAAAGGACTCCTTCTCCCCCCCCCCCTCCCCAGCCCTGCGAGGCGCCCTGCAATTTCGGGAGCCCAGCCGTTGTTGCTCCAATAGGGATCTTCAGCAGCCATCTCCACCCCCACCCCCACTTCCTCGCCACCTTCTGAGGGAGCAGCGGGGCTTTCCAACCTCGAGATGAAAGGGGTGGAGGAGGGCGGCGCCTCCGCCGTGCAGTCAAAGCACCCGCCGAGCGCCTGTTACTGCCGGGCGTGGGCTTGCGTTGGGTACGTTTCAGGCGCAGGGTCTCTTCCCTCCCCAGCAGCAAGCGACGTTGCCGTCGAAACTCGAGGACGCTTTTGTCTCGAATTGGGAGGGAGGGATCGGGACTGCCAGCAGCTTGAAAAATGGAACGGGGGGGGGGGCGCAAGTCCCCTCCACGACCTTGGGAGCAAGGGATGGGGCGAGTAGAAGATCTGCCTCCATTTAGAATCTCTGCTTCCTTATGCATAAAACTGATCGCACGTTTTCGATTAAAGCGGGGAGCGGGGGGGGGGGGTCAATGAAACGACCTTTTATCCCAACCGGGATTCAATCACCATGCGAATTTCAACACGGCTGACTTGGAAGTAAAAGGACTGAGGGGAGCGGTGTGGGAATAAGTCTTCTAGCAGCCTGACTTATTATGGCCCAATGCACTACTTTGCTCGATCTGAGCCGTTTCCCTCCTCATTCTCAAGTTTCAGGAGGAAATATTTGCATTTAAACTGACCATCACCACTGGGATTCTCAGTACCTTTCTTCTGGATTTTCTCATTGCTTTCAACAAAATTTAATTCCAAATCATGATGTCTCAGTTTGAAACCCTACCCTAACAGGGATCAGAAAAAACATGCATGCCACTCCAAACGGGTGCCCTAATAATAGAGTGAGATAAATTTAATTTCTAGAAAATCTGATTTAAGATTATAGCTTTAAGACAGTAGCTTTGGATGCCAGAATCGAAATGCATTTGATTTTTTTAAAAAACATGCCAAGGTGAGTATATTTTCACTTGAAAAGCAGTCCAATTTAAATCAGAGCGCCCTATGTCCCCGTCTGCATAGGGAAGACCGGGTTGCCATCTAAATATTGGAATGGGTTTAAATCTAAAACATTCATAAAGAATTGCAGTTCTTTTTTTGCTTCCAACCCAGCCTGCTTTCAGATTTTTACCTTCGAACAGGAGGGATGGCACTTTTGCCCATATCAGCCCGTAGACATGTTCAGGATTTTGGATTTACATTAGGATGATCCTCTAAAAACTCAATCTCATCAATTGCTTTAAGAAAAACACAGTAATTTATCTTCCCGGCTACTTTACACGAAAGCGTCTCAAAAGCAGTTTGCAGGGTAAGAGCAGCCGGTCAATTACAGAACAAAAAGTTTTAATGGGCCCATTTTTAAATCGCTGGGCAACATAGTGGCCTTCCAGTGTTGAACGAACGGAACTGGGGAAAGAGATGGGTTCAAATCCTCATTTTATATTGCAATAGCTCTTGGAAATGGGGCGAAGGAGTGTATCTTCAGTATAGCTACTCTATTCTCAACATAGCCGCATTATATTAAACCGCTAATTGTCATGATTCGCTATTTAATATAATGATTGCATGAAATTATCTAAGAAATGTGATCACAACTCGTGAGAAAGATAGGTATTCTACTGAAATTATACTGCGATGTACCGCGACAATACATTGTAACATTACACCATTTAATAAAACCTTATCCTTGCTGCAGACACATTTTAAAGCATTATACACCTCCTTGTCTCATTTTGGGTAGCAGTTTCCTCCTACTGCCTTCAACAAATTATTGGGGAAATAGGGTAAATCCCGTTGGACAGAAGAAGGGGAAAAAGTGGGGAGGAGAGTGTCCCCAGGAGGAAAACACTATCGAGATAACAGAACCAGCCCTCTTACAGTCTGTTGAGTACCTTGGTGCCAGCATTGTGCTCACATTAGAAAGCTACCACTCTCCGTTGGACAGACAGTGCCTTTTCCCCACCACAAGCTTGACAGAGCTATGCCTTCTACTAGCTTTGATCTATAAATGATTAGGAAGGACCACTGATAATACTTAGCTGGTCAAGTAATTAAAAACAAACAAACCATACATCAGAAGAGGAAAGACAATCCCCATTCAATGTAACAGAAGAATCCTATATTTGCAAAAAGGACCAATGAATATAATTAGAACCTATTAAAATACTCTGTTTTATTTTGCTTTCAATGTCATGTGGATCGCACTCAATGTCGGGCATATTTGGAAACAAATGTAATCATCTGATGAAGGTCACTTCCACTTGCAAGTGCTTAACATCAGAGTATTAATACAATGGGGATGTTAGCATTAACTTTAATGGGACGAAGACTAAATTCAATATCCTTGTTTCCGTTGGATGGTTATGCTTAGTTCAGCATTTGAGGCCGCTGAGGATTAAGCCTGGGGAGTGTGACTTTATTTGGCCTTAGATTCCTACTACTGTGGCATGTCGGTCCCCAACATTAAGAAATATGAAATCCTAAGCAAAACCCCACTATTACACTGCATGTTCTTTATCCCCCTCTTTTTTAAAAATTTAAAGCAACTATATAAATACATTATAAAGAGTCGAAGCCCGAATGACTAGGAAGGAACATAATAAAATAGGAGAACATACCGGCAGATTGTTTCGAGATTTCTCTTGTCGTCCAGGTCTTGCGGGTAGTTGGCAATGTTATGGCCCATCTTGAGCACACAGTCCGAGAAGCCTTTAAAAACCGCATCGCACTTGCCCGCCGCTCTGACTGCCTGCACCAGGTACGCTGGGGAACAGATCAGCACCACATAAGACGGACAGCTCCCAGCGAGGTAAACAGCACGCCATACAGTGCGTGTCTCTCTCTCCCTCTCCCTCTCTCTCTCATTCTCACAGGAGAATGGATTTGGCCTGCCATCAGCTCCCCTTCACCCCAGAAAGGCCATTCACTCCTTCTTTCAAGAACCTTTAACTGGACAGGTTGAGTTTTAAAGGCAATATTGGGCACTTCAAATCATAAACTGTCTTTAGCTCTCTTCTTTAAATGTCCCACAAATGAATCAATAAATGAATAACTAAACAAACAAATACATAAAAACATAATTGTACTACTTATAATAATAATATTTTCACGTAGTCTGGTTCTCCCCCCCCCCCCTTGCATAACGTTGCACAGATGTAAAGTGTTCATAATTGGGGTTCTTTAGTTTTTGTTCAATTTTTCCCCCTAAATTCGTTTGTAAGGTTTTTTTTTTTAAGGCAAAAAGCAACTCGCGAGAAACGCTAAATTCATTTCCGTGAACGATTTATACCTTATAGGGAACAGTTCATAACTGCTATGACTAACCCCGAAGCAAGGTGCAGCAATCTGCAGAGCAGGGCTTTGTGGGAGGAAAATCCTAGGATTTGGGTTATGATTGGGCTGATTAAATCCCTTGTGAGGGGAAACTGGTGCTGGTGCGAACTGGTCCCTAATGGTGAATAAATAAAGACCAGAACAGAAAGCTATACACTCTTTTATTCCACAATTAGTTTCCTACAGTGAAAACTTCCCTTCCCCCATCCCCCCCTCCATTTTTCTGCCTGTGTTGCATCATGAGAATTTGGTTAGGAGTAGGCATCCAAAGACCCGCCCATTTTGGACATGCATACAAGGCGTACAAGACATTGGACCGAATTGGAGGCTAGTTACTCGCATAGAATTCCTCTACGTGTAGCTTGCTGAAATGAGAATTTAAGAGTGGGCGACCGGCATGCTTAATCCCTTTCTTTCATCCTTCCTCCTCCTCCTCCACTACGTACTCGCCCAGTTTCTTCCACTGAAGTGGAGTCTGAAGGACACCCTCTGGGCTATGCCTGTCTCATTTCATCTCCACGCCGTTCGCCTTCCCCGACTTCCCCCCGCCCCCCGCCACCCTTAACAGCGTCTCTTCGCTGGATCTGTCCACCATGGACACCATCGAGGCTGATTATCCATCTTCCGCCCCTCCTCGCAGCGAAACCCGCAAGCCCCTCTGAACTATCTGCAAGGCAGCCGAAGCCCCTGCACATCTTTCCTGGACCCCTGGGGAAGCGCGGTTTCCTGGCGTTGCTGGTTTGGGTGCAACCCGCACATCAAAGTCAAGGCGAGGGGGAAACTCCCATTCATCTGAATGACACGAGTCTTTCTTTCTCCACTTCTCCGAAGACCCAGGAAACCATCCCCAGTCCTATACAAGCCAATGGCGAAAGTCTGTTGGATTAAAACGGCTCTTGATTGCGCTGGCAGTGGAAACAGATCAAACCCATCGTTTTGTTCATGTATGTATCTCTCTCTGTGTGTGCGTGTGCGTGCGTGTGCAGGGAAGTGAGGGCCGGTATGGGGTGCGGGAAGAAGGGACAAGTGCTATGGTTCATGCTTGTGCTTTGGTCAGCGGTTACATTGCTGCTTCTAAAATACACACGCACGCACACACGCGCTCACTCCAAACCCAGCTACAACAACCCTTTCTCAGACTTTGCAGGAGCAGGTGGACGGATAGAGAGCAGCATACGGGCCATTCATCCCTATCAATCCTGCAGCAAATGAAAGGGAATTAGCGACTTGTTGGTTTAATTGATCACTGGCTTGGTTCCCCGACAAACGGTCTGCGCCTCACCCCTTCCATCCCACACCCTCCAGTAGCCACCGGGTGGTGGAAATGGTCATTTCCCGCCCGCCCCCACACTTCCAACCAGCTATTGCGTCCCTCCAAGGACGCACGGAAAGGAGAGGAACCAGCCTTTACAAAGAAAAAGGATATCCCTCTCCGCGCCCCAAAATTTCCAGGTGGTGTGCGTGTGTCTGTGAGAGTGTGTGCGTGAGAGTGTTGGGGGAGGATTCAATTAGAAAATAAAAGCGATCCTCCATGTCAGTGGAAACCCCCTCCTCCTCCTCCTCTCCACCTGATATATTGTTAGCCTGATTTAGTAACCACCTCCCCTTCTTCTCTGATCCACTCCCCGGCACGTCAAAACACGCAAAGGCTGCAGACATTGGCTAGTACCCGAAGCCGACAAACAAATAACAGGCAGGGGAAACCATCCCAAGAGTAAAGCCTGTCCTCCCCCCCCCCTCTTTTTTCTCCCCCCCCCCCCCTTCCCCTTCTTCTCTCCTTTCTTCCCCTCAAACCTCCAGGCTTTAAAACTGTCTTTCTTCTGAGCTGCAGGAAACGTCTCTCTTCCCAAATGGAAAGTCTCTGGCCCACAGGTTTTAACCCTTTTCCTCACCTCCCTCACGTCCACACGGGCGCACAGTGTGGGCGGCTGCGATGGTGGTGGTGATGATGATCATCATCATTATCAGAAGAGGAGGAGGAGTGCGAAGAATAAACGCCTCTCCACTCTCACCTGTTCAATTGACTGGGTCATAATTGCCCGAGGAAGAGACGGATCATCGCTGCCTGTAACAAACACCGTGGTGGCTAAAACTGACTGGGTCCCATCAGCTTTAAGCCTTCCTTCCCTTCCCTTCCACCCACCCACCCCGAATACAAAAGCCCCCTTGCAGGGTTAAAGGGCGGCGGTGGGAGACCTTCATTCGTAGTAAAATACACAGTTCACATACATGTGATTTTTAAAAAATAAATGGCATTTTTGAATGAAGTGAAAGAAAGGGGAGACGTGAAGAACTTGGAGGTGTATGTGAGCGTGTGTATGTGAGTTTTGCGTTTACCAACGTTATGTGTATTTAAAATGACCGCTTTTTTGCCCCCATGTTACTGTGCCCCCCCCTTTTTTATCTTCCCTCTCAACAACCTTGTTTGCCTCAGAAGGTCACTTATTTCGGACACAGCCCGCTTACATGGGTACAAAGAAGTATATATGTATTCTGAAATACACACATATCCCACATGCGCACGACATCCTACTTCTGGTTTCCGAACAAGAGGAACAGGAAATTCCCTAACCAGTGGGGTGCGGGGGGGGGGGGAAGAGAATGATATTTTTAAGTTTAAAAGCCAGCTGTCATTCTGACACGGTGTTGCCCAGTCTAAAGACCCTAGAGAAACATGTTGGGAGTTCAAGAAATCAAACCTCAGCGGGGCTACCAGATGCTAGGAGGAGTCTGAAATTCAGGTCCCCAGCAGTCCATCTCCGTGCTTATTTTCTTCACCACCACCACCCCACCCTCGGTGTTGTGCACATCCCACCCCCCAATTTCAACCTTCCGGATTCCTGTATTATCGGCGTTATCCCATGCAAATTATAAAAGAAGCAAATAGACGCCTATTTCGAGGAAAACCAGAACAATTTCTCATCTCCCGGGGAAATAACCTTACCAGGAAATATAAACACAACAAAAGAGGGGGAAGGAGAGAGACGTCCTTTTCCTAATTATAGAAACACACACAATTATTCACAAGAATCCGGGTCCAGGGCCACCAAGGTACACACCGGTACAGAGAGGGAAGGGGAAGGTAAAGAGCTGCATCCCCCACCCCGGCTATAAACGCAGTCCAATGGACACCGGAATGCATTCTACTTTGTGCTCAATTGTCATTTGCATGGTCACGTTGGTATTATTTCCTCTCCTGCACTGTTATCTCCCCCCCCCAAAAAAAAACACCATTTCTCTTTCCAAAAACACTGCAGAGTTCGGTGATGGCAAAGAAATGCTGCGGAGAGAAATAAAACCAGAGAGCGAGGAGAGTTCTGAAGCACCCAGCCTTGGGCGGGTGGGAGGGTTTGCCCCCAAAGGTCAACCATTTCCCACATATTCCGGCTGCCCTGGTGCAAGGAAGCCTCTTCCCCCCCCCCCCAAAAAAAACACGTTTTGGAAGCGCACTCAAACACACGCACACACGCCAGTCAATTCTGGGTTCTGGGCTTCTGGGTTCCGGACCCAATAAACAGGACATTGCCCAACGCCTGTAAATGATCGCAAGGTATTTCTAAAAACAGACTGGCAACGATGGCACCTTATCGTTCCATACCAAGACCTTGAGAAATGTTTTGGAGCCGATGTGTGTTTCTGTGGATGTGTATGCGCTTTCGGGGTGGGGGCGGGGCGGGTGCGAAGCATTTCCAGACGGTTTGTTGCGGTTCTGGAGTCAACAGTCTGCATTCTTGACGAGCGGGAAAGAAGGGGAAGCTTTCAGAAGGAAAGCTGCCAACCGAACCTGCCTTTTTCGAATCACAGCAGCGCAAGCCCCTCCGAAATATTGGCCAATGCGGTACCCAAAGCGCCCATTTCCTCCTCCCGCTAGACGTATCCAACCCTCAGGAGCATGCGATCCAAATCAACCTTGAGCCGCGCCAGACAAAACCAGGAGCAGATCGAGGTCCGGCCGCCCTGCGTGAAAGGGAACCTGGTTCTGGTTAGCAAAAGATGCGGGAACCTTTGAACAAATGTTTCGGGGGCGGACAGGCAGAATATCCGGCTGATCGTAGACCCAGATCGGTTTTAGTCATTTATTTTCCCCTCCCCCTCTCTCCTTTTTAAACACAAAATGTCTCCGCCACATCCCAAGATAGTATTTTCATAAAACTGGCTGCTCTTGGGACAGAAACTTCAGGCTGCCTTGGCCCGTTCTTTTCGGTGGCTTTGAATATCAGCTGCCCGGGCAGTGGAACGAAATTATTGGGCATCTTTCTTTCCCTCGCTGCCCGTCTCCTTCCTTCTTATCTTTCCGGGGGAGGGGGGGGGGAGGAAGGAAGAGGAAGAATTTCGCCCTGGACAAATAGGATGCTGCCATGCACTCACTTTATCGCGGTCCCATCTTGGTGTGCGCGCGTGTGTATGTGTGCGTGCGCGCACGAATGTATGTATGTTATGAGGGGAGGGGGCACGAAAGGCGATATAGCAATGCAGTTAAGGAATGGGTCCCGGGAGGGAACGTCTGCATCTCGATATCTTAAATAAACTGGCAAATAAAGAATTCGCAATTCTTTAAAAGCCTCCATCGTCAGCAAGCGCATATATAGATATTGCAGATGCACCTTGTCCTAAATGAAGGACCGTCCTCATGTTGTTCTACACGAATGACAATCATTTCCCATCAGTATAGACACGAAGGGTTAGTTTAGGGTGTTTCTTCTTCTTTTTCACATGCATACTTTGATCTTTTTTAAAATAAACTATCCTCCCTGAAAGACCCAACCTTTTTGCCCGTAAGAGGATGCGCGTGGACTTACCTAGTTGCACAGCAAGGACGAGAGAAATGTATCTGCCGTTCAACTTAAGTCCCATCCTATATTTAGTACAACCATTTGCGACTGCAGATTTTCTTTCTTTCTTTCTTTCTTTCTTTCTTTCTTTCTTTCTTTCTTTCTTTCTTTCTTTCTTTCTCGATTTTAAAGTGTGCCTTGGGGAAATGTGGGGGGCTGCTGCGGCTGCTTACCAGGCATTGCCAACAAGTTCCGAGCAACCGAGAGAGACTTTTCTCCCCCCCGCTCCTTGAGTGTACATACACACGCCAAGCTGGAGGGACGTCTGGAGAAGAAGGAGAGATAGAGGGAAAAGGGGGACAGAAAGAGAAAGAGAAGGAGAGAGGGAAGGAAGGAAGAGCAGGGAATGGTTCACTCCATTAGGAGGGGGCGGAGGAAGTACAGCCTCACGCCCACAGCCAGCCCTGACGTGGGGGATGACACTGAGTGATTTTTTTTTTTTTAAAAAATGTGCACCTTGGAAGAGAGAAACGCCATTTATAGGCATCACAAACTGGATTTAGCTTGCTGCTCTCCCTTCCACCATTAGTCGGGGCGATCTCGACCCCCCCCCCAATTATTCCCTCTTTTCCAGTCGCCAGGTTGAGTGACCCCAGGGGACCTTTGGGCAGCACACGCCGCCCTCTCCGCCCACCTTGGCGCACGCCAGCCAGCCGCCCGAAGCTACGCTATACCCCCGCTCGCCCGCCCAGCTGCCCGCCCGCCCGCCCTGCCATCTTACTCCAGTCCCACCTTCCCCTCGGCCCGGCGGCGGGTGGGCAGGCGGGTGAGGCTGCAGCCAGGCCTGCAGGGGGCGCGCTTTCCCGATCGCCGCCGCGTCTCTGGGCCCGCCGGCCGCGGCCGCAGTCGCTCTCTCGGCAACCAGGCCCGGAAGGCGCGGGTGGCGTTGGCCGGAGCCGACGGAGCAACAGGCGCGGGAGCGGGACTGGACTGGGCTAGATTGGTTTCCCTCTTCTCCCCCCCACCCCACCCCGTTGTGGTGCTGCTGTCTAAATAGGCTGCCTTGGGTGGGTGGAGGGGCTTTCTATGGTAACCTGGTGTCATGGTGGAACTTGGAAGAAGTCTCGCTAAGGCGCCCTAGAGGGAGGACTCCGGGGGCTTCCTTTCAGAAGGAATAGAGGCATCCCTCGCCTTCTGTCGATTTATGGGAGCACGTAGGGATATGTCGCTCCGCTCCCACCCCGTCCGCCGACGTGCCCTTGCTTGCTTCCCAAAGGCTGCCTTTGCAGCCGCCGCCCCGTTATGTAATGGACGGCAGCCTCCCACAAACGGGGAAGCGGAGAGACGGAGGCGAGCGCCCACGCAATCGGAGTCGCCCCTCGGGGGCAAACTGGCTGGGTTGCCCGAAGCTGTTTACTGGGGAGTCGGCGCCAATAAACGGACAACATGGCCCTCAGCAGGCTTACCCAGCGGGGCAAGTCCCGTAATGGTTCGGTGGTAGGCTTGTGACCTCAGCCGGACATGATTTTGAGAAAACGTGGAGGGAGCCTCAAGGACTGTAGTTTCCTTTATTACTATTATTTTAAAAAACCAGTTAGATCTCGAGGCTTGTCAAACGGGTGCCCACCCAGGGGTGCGGGAAAAGACCGGCCCCTCCCCTCTACCAAAGTCAGGATCCCAACACGAAACCCCACTTCCCAATTTTCTTTCCCTCTCTTTGCCTCTGACTAATCATCTATCATTGCTGCAAACATCTAAGGGAGGATGGGTTGGCTAGCACGTGAGTATGATGTGCTCGCCGTGCAACAGCTCCGTGTCACAGCGAAGACTGCAGCTTGGATGTGGGAGAGGTGAAGCCGGAGTTTTATAACCGGGGAAGGCTCTGGAGACGCCTCGGGGTGGTTTATGTGTGTGTGTATGTGTGTGTGTGGGGGGGAGAGATGGAGGGGAGGAAGCTTTGCGGAGAGATCCGGAGGAGCCACAGGGGAGGGGAGGGGGGGAACACGCGCGCGTGAGAGAGCGCTTCTCCTTCCCTCCCTCCCTCCCTCCCTCCTTCGCCGAGGTGGGGATAGCACGGTAGAATCCCCCCCTCCCCCGCTTCGCCGACGCCGCAGATGCGGGGGCGGCCGGGCCTGCCGCTTGCTGGGTCGGTCCAAGCGCGGCCCCTGCAGTGAGGAAGGCGGGGGAAGAGCGTTCTGGAGTCTCCCCCCCTCCCCCACACGCCTAGCGATGACGTCACCTGCCAGGGGTGGTGGTGGTGGTGGTGGTGGGGAGAGCAGGTTTGTCCCGGCTGTGGTGCCTGCTCAGAATTTTAATCGGCCTCTTGGCAAAGAGGGCCTGCGTCGTCGCCCTGCCTCTCGCCGTCGTTTCCAGACCAGGCTTCGGGCTTGGCTTCTCCCTTGCCTTACAAAATCTCGACACGGGTGTGGGCGGAGGGGGTTCCCTCCAGCCCCTTTCTTGGCCTTTTCTCCAAGTGGGGAAAGGGGGCGATGGGTTGCCTTTCCAGGCAATAAGCAAAGGACACAGACAAGTTCTCAGGAAGATGCAGCCATCTTGCTTATGTGGCCTCCATCCGATCAGATTCTGATTCCCTTCAGCCCCAGCTAGCTTAGCCCTAGAGTCAGGAAGGAGCAGCATTTGGCATACCCAATGTTCCCAGGAGTCTAGAAAGTCTAGATTGAGGAATGATGATGATGATATCTAGGCCACTGGCATTTGGTGGTGTTATCAACAACCCAAGATTAAACATGCTGAATTAAGAGATCAAGTTTAGCAGCCAGAGTTCCCTGGAAGAAGGTGTGTTTGGCAGTGCATTTGGCATCATTTCCAAATGATGTTACATAGGAATGAGGGTGTTGGACATATACTAGAGGGCTAGTTCCCTTTGCATGAAGCAGCTGCAACACTCAGTGGGGCCCAATGGTGTCCCATGTGAGGAGAGCTTCTCCCTGCCACCAAAGGTCACCTTAGAATCTTATGTAAAGACAGTGTGATGTTTTCCCTGCACATTGCAATAAATGCAGATAAAGACGTTGCTGGCTAGGCCAGAAGGGATCATATGCTTTTTTGATCTCCAGCACATGGTGCATTTGGGACCAAACTGCACAAGACACCATTTATACAATTAGCAGCTGCATTGGAGAAAAAAACTTCCCCTGGCAAAAAACACTCATGACTAGAACCTCCACCAAGACCAAGAACCGCAAGCCTGCTTTTCAAACCTTTTCTTAAAAGCCAGTCCCCTTTTTAAAAAAAGCTTCTGGAATCTGGCATCAACAAAGTTCTGGTTGCACGAAGGGTTTGCTGGAAGAAGAGGTAGTGACTTTACACATAACTGCATAACCTGAGTCTGGACATGCTTCTTTGAACATCTCTAGGTCCCAACATAAAACTTCCAATTGCTGGCTGTGCTGATTGATGGATTCTGGGAGCTCTAGCCCCTAAAAGTAACGTTTCCAAGGCGTGCCCATAGTTTCATAACCGCCTTCCAAAATCTGAGATTGTTGATGAATTAACAGTTGTGGGGGACTGGGGGAAATAGAGGGGAAAGTTGTGATTAAGAACTGGGAGAAAGAGGCCAAGGAACACCAGCGGCAACGAATCTTAAGAAGCTGTGCAATGAATGACCAGTTCCAGCCCTGCCCACAAGGACTTTTCTTTCCTTGGGTTTCTCAGCTGCTCACTCAGGTATAGAATCTCATATTTTCTAGAGCTGATCGGCACAGGCAGTGCATACCGTGGGTTCCACAGGAGTGAAACTAACTGCTCCAAGAGGTTGACAGTTTATAGATTATGTACCGGCAGGGTGGCCAAACCTTTCTAACTGGTGTAGTCTTTGCAAGAATGGACTGCCTTATCCAATGACCAGAAATTAAATTGTATGTAACGTTGTGGCTACTAAACTCACAGCTTTTCTTTCAGTTCTGCCAGGGAAACTGCTTATCTGTCAAGAAGAAAAAGAAAATCTATTCTTTCATCATACCCGTTTTTCTCCTTCCATGGATCCTGAGCTGTGACTTGAAAGAGCTCTGTAGTCGGTAAAATGTCCAATAAGGTGTGGTGCAGATGAATAATGCTAAAATTGGAATGATAGTACTTTATCCTATACTTTAATACTTCCTAGAGCTGGGTAGAGCACTACCGTGGACTGTATAATTGTCTTATGTACTCAGTCACAAGCACCCACATCAATCTGAATTAAACAGACCTGCACAAAAGTCACATTTCTTTTTATGTACAACTGCCAACCTAGCGGTTCGAAAGCATGCAAAATGCAAAAATGCAAGTAGATAAATAGGTACCACCTCGGTGGGAAGGTAAACGGCGTTCCGTGTCTAGTCACGCTGGCCACGTCACCACGGAGGATTGTCTGCGGACAAACGCTAGCTCTATGGGTTGGAAACGGAGATGAGCACCGCCGCCTAGAGTCGGACACGACTGGACAAATTGTCAAGGGGAACCTTTACCTTTTTTACTTCCCCATTATTGGCATTTTGTACTCAAATTACCCAAAGTTATGCATATTTATTTATTGAATTTATAGGCCACCATTTGACCAAAAATGGCACTCAAGGTAACTAACCAGGAAACATTTCAGTAAAAATGTAAATACAGGTGAGAAATAACAGCAGATTAAAATGATTCATGATGCAAATAGAATAATAATAAAACAATAGAAGCAGATAAAAGAGAGAAATAAAGAATATCCGACCTGTTAAAACTCAGTTTCAACAGTGACCTAGCTTAAATGCCCAAAGCCTTACTGAATAAGAGAGGTCTTTGCCTGCCTAGAGAAGGACCAGAGAGAAGAAGTCCATCTGGCCTCCCTACCCACCCGCCCTGCAGCACCGGGGCCTGGGTTTGGCCACTGAGAAAGCCCTCTCTCGTGTCCCCATGAAATGTGCCTCCAGTGGCAGCAGGAGTGAGGCAATAATAATCTTAAAAGCACAAGCAGGTGGGAGAACATGGTTCTTCAATTAGTGGGGCCAAGATAGCAATTTTACAAGCAGCGTTCCCCGAATATAGGCATTTTTGTACAAATTTTTTTTTAGCAGAGTACTGCCTTGCTAGATTTGAGGAGAATGCACAGTCTGAAGGCCAGTCACGTCTGGACCTTCAGCTTAGCCTGGGAAATGCCAGCTAGAGTGTGATCGGATGGTGATACAGCTCATGTTGTGGACTGCTAATGGCATGGTCTGGTTTGAGCTATTTTACGGCAACCAGTCGATGTATAGAAAATTGTAAACCAGCCCAATCCTGCTCCAGACATTTTTGATCCGGCAGTGGGCTTCACATTTTTTGGAGCTGGGCTGGAGTGATGAGAACTCAAATGTGCACGGAATGGTTGTTTCAAGGGAGAGCACACCTGGTGAAGTGACCCTTTCTGGTGCAGTTCAGTTCAATTCAATCTTGCATCACCATCTGATTGCACTCTTAGGTCAATTTGTTCAGTAATGTCATTCTCCCATTCCTTCTTTCAGCATGTTGGCAACCAGATTCCTGTGAAGATCCCCTTTCCTACCTGCCTCCCTCTCCTCTACTGTGGAATACAACACTGCAAAATTCTCCTGCTGCATCTGAGCCTGTTTTTGCAATAGTGCAGCTTAGCTGCCCATATTTCCTCAGCTGTTGTATGGTGCAATTACCTAGTTATCTCTGCCACACTGTAACTGCTCTCCCTCTAGGCTGATGCTTCCAAATTACCCCCCTTTCCTCTATTTTCTCACTGCAGAATTACCACCTGTACTGTCAGCTCCTCCCTCTGCTGTGTAACACAGCACACATAATTACTGCCTTTCACTCACATCCTGCGGTTTAAGCAGCAGGCTGCAGGTTGTGTGTGAATAAGGCAAAGACTGCTGTGTTGCTGCTGTTTGCCAATCCTTGTCTCTCCTAATGAGTAAGTATAATGAAGTAGTTGCAGTCTAGAAGGCGGGGAGAGGGACACACACATGTCTACATTGCCCTTGAAAAGGACAGTTGACTTTTATTTTAGGAAGTAAAGACTAATACTTTTGAATCCTGAGAATAAAAAAGAAACCAAATTAACGGCAGAGAGGTTGCAATGTTATACCTACTAACCAGGGAGCAAAGATGAGAAATGCTCCTCTTTTCTGGACTACAATTCCCAGAATCCTGTAGACAGCATGACCCTTGACCATGTGGCTTAGTATATTCTGAGCCTTGTAATACTAAAAAAGTAACCTTCCTTTCTCAATCAGGGTGGAAGTTTCACTGCAATCAGTAGGCTAAATCCATTGTTAGTCCTACTTTAGACCCATTGAGAAGAGTGGTTCTTACATGCACTTAACATACATCCCATTGATTTCAACGAGACAACGCAAGGTAGACCTGGAGAGCCAATGTGGTGTTGTGGAAAAAAATGGTGAAATAGGACACAGAAGACCTGGTCCAAATCCCTGTTTAGCCATGGAAACTCACTGTGGGTGGCGGCACTGGTAAAGCCAACCCATAAATATATCACACACTTTGAATACCCTATTAGGGTCATCTAAAGTCAGATGTGAACTGAGAGCACATAAAACGTGTAATATTCCAGATTGGGTTTAGTTCAATGGGGTGGGGTTGCTCTGCATGTTCGCAATTCAAAGCTGGACAAAGTATGATTTTGTTGGACTACAACTCCTAATAGGCCCAGCTAGCACAGCCAGTGGTGAGGAATGCTGGGATTTGTAGTCCAGCAACGTTTGGAGGGGCACACTTTGCTACCTCTGGCTGTATTCCAAAACAGACTTACGAGAAGGTAGGTCTCTCTAAAAACAGCAGAATTTCATTGTGACCAAACATACACAAGGAAGGTCATTTTTGCTTGTTTGAAACTTGACATTTCAAATGAAAGCTTTACATTGGCTGAAAGTGACATTCCAGTAAAAACCAATCCTATTATCACTTTCACTGCTATATCAACAAGATTATTAAAAGAATGACATATCTTGGAGCACAAAGCATGTGCTTGTTCCCTTGTAAAAACTGCCAAACATCATGAAGCGGATGTTGCTTATCACTGCAAAAAAGTTGAGAATCATTAAAATTAACAACTCTGGTGCAACAAGACATAATCTTATGGGGATCTGTATATGCATTCAGGCTTTCTCATCATTAACAGATATGAACTACTCGGAGATAATCTCGAGAACAGCTCAGTTAACCAAAGTTATATCCATCGCAGTCATCCTTCAGGCCATATTTTTTGTGCAGGCTGGAGATGGGCAGAATAAACAGTGCTACTTCTATTATTGCAAAACCAGTGTAACTCAGGAAGTCATTGCCAGCTGGAGGGAGAGAAAAAAAAACACCAGATTCTTATGACTGTGTAAGACCAGGAGTGAGAGAGAGACTCCTCTCACGGGAGTGCCATCCCTCCCGCCAACCGCCGAGAAAGAGAGTCAGACCCCACCTGTTCCCCCACCCCAGAAGACAAGACCACCTGGACCAGACCCGGGGAGCCTAGAGAGAGATTTAAATGAACTAACGGTCAAGGAGACCGGGACAATCTTGGCGGGCACGGGAAATGGAAGGCGGGAAGTAGTGGAGGCGGGGTTGGCAGATATAAAAGGGGGAGAAGGAGAATTACCAGCAGGTTGGGAATGGGTCTGGGTAGAGGACCCATGGACTGGAAAGGTGGAGAAGCTGAGAGTCCCGAAGGAGGAGGCGGATGCCCGGAGAAGAAGAGATCTCATCTCCAAACCGTCATATTGGGGTGAGAAAGAGAGCAAGGAGTGGAGGAGGAAATTGAGGGAAGAGAGAGAAAGAGTTGAAAGAGAACGAAGAGAAAGATTAGAATGGAGGATGTGGGAGACGCAATGGAGGGGATTCGGGGAACACCCTGGCAGATGGGGGAACCCCCCGGGGATGGTGACTGGGTGGACTTTCGAGAGGAGGATACCATCCCCTTATTGGAAGGAGAGAAGGGATTACTATTAAACCCAGATACCCCAACTGAATGGCCAGGTCCCTGGAATGTTCAGAATGGAAACCCTTTTTAGTTTGAAGACTGGAAACCCTCAACAGATCGGTTGTCTAATGAGGAGAAAGGTTGGAATATGTTTGTTGATACGAGACTTATGTTAAACAACCCAATAAATGTTACCCCTATTTCAAAACCAAAAAAATCGGGTGATTTATTTGGAAAAAACGTGGAGCTGGACGTCGAACCCTCACAGACTGGAAAGAGAACAAAGTGAAGAAATGATGCTTTCTCTCATGGTTTTCCTCATTGGCTAATTCTTACAAGAAAAGGGGGAAAAACACACACATTTGCTCAACAGCACAATAGTTTTGCAATTCTTGGGAGGAACACTGCCAAGTATGAGTGGAGGAGTTCCTGCTCATGGGTAAATGACATTATACTTGAACATAGATGTCACAACACAAGTGGTACCATTGCTTTGTACCTGGTAGGGCCTGCCGTACTGTCAGGTGGGAGGCGTTGGGGCAGAAGGAGCAACATTTCAACAGCCCCTCTTCAGTTTGTGTTCATTTTCCTCCTTGGAGGATACAGCGATGTTTGCCACCACTAAACTTGTCAGCTGCCCTCAGTTGGGGATACTATCCTGTTGCCAATACTGAAGTAAGATATAACTGCCAGTCCAGCTAGCTTCTGCACATAGAATGGACTGGGGCTACCCCCTTATAAAATGTCTTGGATCAGTTCTGATACCTCCTCTGAGATGGCTGATGAGCTGCTTGTTGCTAATATGCATTGTAGGCATGCAAATCCACAATAGCAATAAAGGCTATAGAGAAATAAAATGAATGTGGAGGGTCTTGAAGTAATGGAGCTATGCTAGTGGTATACCCGAGATCTGCATCTTTGGCTCTCTTAATAATGGTTCATGAATGCTATACAATCCATGGCAGTTTACAGTTTCTCGAGCTGAGGTAAACGACAAAACTTCCATCTATGGCAGTTGAAAAAGGGACAGGCCTTTTAATAGTGATCAATAAACAGGGCCATGTATTTATTTTATGGATTTATTGAGCATTTATTGCCAGGACCACAATTCAACTCACATAAAAGTCAGACACAAATCTCTAAAACCTCCAACCGGAGTTTTCATTTCTTTAGTCAATACTGTGCTTCTAGAAAAAAGATATTGTAAAGAGAAAGAGGGAGGGCTCTGTCAGATACCAGCGCCCTGCAAACAACACCTACCTTTTTTCAGATGTTAGTTTTCCATTCCTTTATTCTTCTGAAATGTATCCACCCAAGCAAGGAAACTTCAGAGTAGTTATAAATTTTGAAAAATCTATCATACAGCAGTACCAAATTTTCTGAGCTTTAGAGCTCATAAAATGATGGATTTGTTTTTTAGTAGAAATCCAAGAATCCTCCAGTCACCACAGCCACTGGTCCTCCCTGTCTTCAAAATATGTCTTCTAATCTGGAGACTAATAGAATGAAAATGCACGATGGAGTTTTAAAGTTCTTTGTGTTTAGCGTTTGTGAGAATGATTCTGAGGGATTCTGAAAGCTTTGATTCAAACAAGTAACGTTCCCAAGTTCTGAATGAGACAGGTTTTCCAGAACGCTTCATTAGGATGAAGGCTGAGACAAATGTTAAGATCAGTTGGACGGAGTGGGAGCAGGAGACAAAAGGTTGGGATGGTGTTAGAGTAGTGGCTCTCAATCTTTTCTCTTTTGGGTGCTTCAGACATAAGCTCCCACAATCCTTGATCATTGGCTATGCTACCAGGCACTTCTGGGAGCAAGAGTCTTAAAACATCTGGAGGGGCAACTGTTGAGAACACCTGCATTAGCCCCATGAAATGTCTATGCTGAACTATGCAAGATAGAATCCTGCGTGTATTTTGCAGATTTCGGCTTGTACATCATAGCTAACTTAGACCTCATGAGTTCTAGTGGATGTGCAATCAGTATGACTAAATCTGGAACCAACTTTTACAGCACAATTCTATATCTCTCTACAAAAAGTAGGTCTCAGTGAGTTCAGAAGCACTTCTTATTGTGTATTAAAGCCCCAGTTGGATTAACCTCTGCTAGCAGTGAATAGATTTCAGGCTGCATAGACAGCTACTGGGACAAATATGGCAATAGCTATCTAAATGAAAGCAGCTATAGTGAAGGACCAGTGCTCTGTTCCACTAGACACATGCATAGTACGTTTGCTCAGGGTTGACTCTGCTGAGCTTCCTAGACATTCTCCTCTTAAAGAATAGGGTTGTGTGCTGTACCTCCTAAACTGGCCTATTACCTTCAGACATTAACCCCATTCTGTTGTCAGTGTTAAAGGAAGGTATGTTTTAATCCTGTTTGTTTCTGTATATGAAAGTGCATGGTGCACCTTAGAAAAATGTATGGTGGTAGTTCTGGTATTATTCAATATGACTGTGCAAAGATTGGCTGACCCTCACTCCAGGTACAGAAATGGAGACTCAGTACTGACTGGGACCAAGTATTGGACTGGGTGTCTAATTACTGGGACGTAAAGCAGTATTCCATTCAAACCTGTACAAATGGATGGCAGAGCTAAGGGAGATGGGTAAGGAGAAGAAGTAAAGTGTGGGGATGAAAAAAGAAGACCATGCAATGCGTTGCAAGTCCAAGATTCTATAATTCTTTGAGAAAGAGCCATATTCATCCCATGTATACTTTTCACATATCAGCTACCCAGGGCCATGAACCAATATAAAGTGGTTTCCTCCAGAAGTTGTTTTGGGGTGTCATTAAGGACAGCAGTGGAGGAGACTTAGACATAATGGAGGACTAATCTGCCAGCCGCCATGGGCTGGAAGGTGTATGGGCAACCTTGTACAGTTCCTGTTCATTCCAGCAAGGCTTAAACTGTAGAGGATGGGCAGTGTGTCTGTTCATAAGTAAAAAGGGGACATCCCTGCATGTCTGCTCAGAAGTAAGCTGGACAAACCTCTGTAGGGCAAGCCTGGAAGTTAGCAAGACTGAAATCCTCAGCTGCTTTATCCACAAGTCTCCCAGTAGGGAGAAGCTCTTACTTCCAATTAGCAACTGATTGGGTATACAGTAAGAGTGTTTCTCTGCTAAGACAAGAGTGGATAAGAAGGTAGCAAGGGAGTTCGGGAGCCCATGAGTGGCATTTATTTAGTCAGCAAGCCACAAGTTTCATATGTCAGTCCTATATTGACCTCTAAAAATAGTAAGGCAGCTTCTGATGTTCCCAGGCCATTTTTACCTTTCTACAAATCTTATTCTTCTGCACCCCCTCTAACTCCACCACAGTGAACTTATTTTATCTACCTTCCAAAAAATGGCAAAAAGTTTGCATAGAAGCCTTGTGGTAGGGCATGATTCACGTTTTAAATGTTATCCCCCCCCCCCGCCCGCCTGCCCTAGGTCAAAAGAAAAGAAACTCCAAATTTTAGTTGGTTGTGGCTTTCTTTTTGGGGAGGTGAATTTTTCCTTGCCTTGGGGATGAAACTGCAGACATATGTGAGTGGCAGGTCACACTTTGCCCACTCTTACTGTAGAAGGAGAGGCCAACTGGATTTTGTTTTTCTCTCAGGCACCCAAATATCTTATGCTCTTGTTGCTTGTAACAATTATGTTGTGTATCATTGACCTGTGCTCCTGCAATAAGGCAATAATGTGTGCTGTGATGTTCTGCTTGCACAGCGGTCATCCCGTCATGTAATCAGTGCTTCTTTTAGAGAAACATCCTCTAGGACTGGGCCATAAACAGAAAGAGAATGAGTAAGTGAGAGAGAAAGGCTATTGATGATCATCGTTACATTCTTGGGCTGTTATAGGCTGATCATAATCATACAAATATATCTCCCTAATATCCTTCTTTCTGGATAAAACATGACTAACAGAAATGCCACAGCTAAAATATGACAGCTGCTGCTCAGGAGGTGGCAGGCAAGAATTTCAAGAGCCGTTCAGCATCCTGTCATTTATCTAAATTGTCTGGCAGCCTCTGAAGTTTGTGTCTGGATTTTTCTTCTTCTTCTTTGCGGGTTGAATCAGTAGGGTAATGATGGAAAAAGATGGATGTGGGCATAGGTGGCATGTTGTCTTGTGGTCTCTGTTGAGCTGTCTTTTCACCAGCTGATGCCCGCAGAGATTGCCTAAGAAAGGCTGGAGCAGCCTGCGCTCCTCCCAGCTAGTTACTTTTTTGGACTACAACTCCCAGAATCCCCTAGCCAGCATGGCCAGTATCTTTTGCAAACTCTAATGCCAGATGGATGCACTGGTGTGACCAGCTTTTATGGAGAGAAAATGTTTCCTCATTAAGAAGGGCTTCCCTCTCTTCTTTAATGGGCCTCCACATGGTTTACGATAAAAGGAGGTTTAAATAATTCATAATGATCATAATTCAAGTCTAGTATTTAAAAAACATAGGCAAAAGGCTTAGCCAAATGGCACCAGCAGGAGGACAATAGAAATAGCATCAGGGGTGAGGGGGCAGCCAAATGTAATTTTCTTAATATAATTGCTGACAGAACAGTGAAAAGTTGAGTTTTGAGACACACACTCTCAAACGGAGAATTCATCGCCAACATGCTACAGCACGGTTACCTATGCAGTAAGAAACAGTGTCCCCAGGTTCTATCCACACACCATGTTCACGAGATTTTCAATAATAATAATAATAAAAAAACAAGGACTGTACAAATCTATTGCTTTTTTCCACTTGGTTGTTTGTTTTGTTTTTTGTCCCAGCTAATGGCAGGTGGGAAACTCCCCTATGTTATTTTTCAGTCAACGATAATCATGAAAATTAAGGTTATTATTCTGATTAGGGGAGAGTTTAATGTATAGTTCTTGAGTTTTCTGACTCCACTGAGAATATTTCCCATGACTGGGACCATCCTAATGATGAACATATGTTATTTCTGCTTGTCACTAGGTTAAGTCCTGACACCAGGAGTGGGTGCGGGGTGGGGGGCGGGAGGGGCGGGGGAACCCATTGCGATTTTCACGCAGGAATGACATGCTTCAGAAAACCCATAGGAAGTTTTTTTTTTTACTGTGAGTTATCTGAAAACAGGTGTGAAACTACCTGTTTTGCACATCCCACTTTAATGCAGATCCTCACATTAAATCAGGATGTGGGGGCAGCCCCTGACCCTCATGCTGGCTAGTGCTAGAGGGCTTCCTGCTCCTACTGACAGCACCGGGGTCAGGACAGCCTCACCTGCTTGCCATGTGGGGGGAAAGCAGCCACTGGAGCTGCCCCATCCCCAGCAAAAACAACATCGCCAGCCAGCCAGGAAACTTCCCTGGCACTGCCAGGACAACAACGGATGCACAGCTCCAGTGGCTCTATTTTTCCACGTCGAACCTTGACCTGGCACTGCCCGTAGTTGTTGCTGTCTGTAACTGGGAAACCTTTCAGGGCTCGCCGACTGGGACAGAAGCTCTACTGCAATTTAAAAATGGCATGTGAAACTACTGTAATCACTGTGGCTGCAGCCTCAATGAAGTATAAAACATGACTAACAGCCTGGGAAATGCAAGAAGTGTTCAGGAAACTCTTCTTCTAGTCCTAACACTAATCTACTAGTGCTGCTAACCTTGGTGCTAACTCACGAGTACACTGAAATATTTGCTGAGATCTCTTTCTTGAGATCACAAAACACCCCCCATCCAAAGGTTTCAAATTGGGGCAAGGTCGTGATTCCACAGTTCCACGTCTCCCAGTCAGGATGCTGGCCAACAGTCTTCCTGCAAAGTGAAGTAAAGACACAAAATATATGGCACCAGGTTTTCTTTCGTTGTCTAGTGAAGGTGAGAAAAAAGTTAACAAAGGGTGAAAAGACAGCAGTGGGTCTTTGACATCTAAATAAACTGACTCATCCTAAGCGCTTCCCTTCATGCCATCCGCCACCGCCCACTCAATGACAAGCCCCCTTGAAGATTGATTAAGGCCTAGGTTGTTGGTTGAGTTATTAAAAAAACAACAACACAGAAGCAGGTGCCTTCTCTGTCAGTATACACTTGGCAATAAAGGAAGAATTGCCAGAAGAATAGTGGACCGTGCACAAGTTGGAATGAATGAACCGTGCTGTTAAACAGGTCATGTTTAGTGGCCCAATCTCTTCTAGGCTCTGCAAAGCAAACAGGCTGTTCTGAACTGGGGGTGTGCCAATCTTTCAGTCTCATTCTCACTGCATATCTCAGCTTCCCTCTAGCATTCTTGTTGGGTTACAAACATCTCCTCTTTCCTGTTGAGATGTATGTACATATTTTCCCCAAATGTTTTTGCAACGTATACATTTTTGTACATTGTCCCCCTCCATCCGCTGAGCTATCTTTGTGCACATTTTCCCCTGATACAGATACTTTCATGCGTATATATTCCCTTCCAAACTGCATACAAAGCTTGGGAATGCACAGACTCCAAGGTAAGATGCACTCTGTTCTGCTGCCAGTCTCTGGAGATGTTGAATGGATAGTTTTGGACAGAAACACAATTGAGTTCAGAAAGTGCTGGCTATTATGATAGGTACAATCAGGCTTTGAGGGTGTCCATATGGATGCACAGTCTGGAAAAGTTACATTTTTGAACTACAGCTCTCAGGGTACGTTAGCCAGCTATCTCTCTCCCTCCCTCTCCCTCCAAACATATTTAAGCTCTTGGGTTGGAGCCCTAGTTTTGACAAGTTATAACATCCCTGTTTCAGAAGACTCATCAAGGTCGCTTCACACATTCTAAAAAGGGCATATCCAGATATGCCACTAAGTGTACATGCCATAGTAAGCTGCAGCGAGTGTGATCCGTTTGTTTGCAAACTTGTTTCCCACATTCCCACATTTGTATTTTTTTTTTTTTTTACTTTTTAGCACCATACTTTCCCTCTCTTCAGCGGACATCTCAAAAATGTTATGTGTGAAGTGACTCCAAAGAATCCCCTGAAGTATAAATCCTCGGGTATTGAGATCCAGTATAGATTGGCCACAAATACACCATTTGGACCAGCTTGACACAACTAGCTTCCATCTTAGTAGCTTAGTAGGATCAAGTACTGTTTCGGGAGACTGAAAAACCCTGGTATTTGTTATGGATGTAATCTCTGTGTGGGGATCTTGCTCAGGGCTTGGGAATATTACTTCCTCAGAGACCAGTGCTAACCCAGTGGGATTCTGGGAGCTATAGGGCAAAGATGCTGTTTGGTTTAGATTTACCCAACAGGAATCTCACTATAAATTTTAGTTTTCTCACCTGATAGAGGTGTCCTTAGTAATCTGGCTCCATTGCATAACATCTATCGTAACTTTTAACATGTTCCAAAGTGTTTTTAAAGCTTAAACATCCAGTTTTGGTAACCATATCAGACCATTGTCTGTCTGGGACATGACCAGGAGTTGCAATCCTGCTTCCCCTTATTATTTATCCTGTTTATTATATGAATGATGTGTAGTTATATTGGTACTCTGTGTTTCCTAATGTAAGCAGAATGTGATGGATGTGGTCCTCTGACTCCTCACTTTAGCCTCACAACAAACCTGTGAGGTAGGCTTAAACTCAGAGAAAATGACAGGCTGAAGGCCAGCCAGTCAGTTTCATGACTTGCCTTCAGTCTGGATCTCCCCAAGTCCATTACTCTGACCACTAAACCACACCAGCTCTGCATCATCTATAACCTCCTCTCAATGCCAAACTTCTATGACAGAAAGGCACAACACAACAGCACACCTTGTGTCCATGTTTTGCAGACGGTTACATTTTGGTTCTTAGTCAAGTATGCATTGGTTTTTGCTGTTTTTTTATTGAGACATTATAATGATGTATTTGACAGTTTGGTTTTATATATTGCTGCACTGTTTCACTTTTGGTGCACTGCCCCAAGCCATTGGACTGGTATTATAAAAGAAATCCAATAAATAAAAACAATATAATGTTTTTGCCTATCTTTCAGGAAAGACAGGAAAACAATGTAAAAATTGTAGCCGCTTTGTGCTTCAAATCTTTGCCCAAATAGAAGCCACAGTCTCAAACTACTCTTATAGATGCTCTGAATAGCACTCTCTCTCTCCCACCCTGCCTGCCCCTAAGGCAAATCTGTAGAAGAAGCATCACCCCCTGGGACCCTGCAGGCTTTTATTAAAGCAGGAGTTTTGAGAACAGCTGTGGATGGACTCTGAGGCTCAGTATGAAAGTACCATAAAACAAGTGGAACTGACCACAAGGGAACCTCCCATTTAAGGGAATGGCATTCCCTAGGCAGCCATAAGCAGCGGCTTTAAGTTGCATCGCTCCACATTTGGGGCCAACCAATCAGTCTGTGTCTGCTCTGTGTAAATTTAGCAGGCATTCAATTATAAGTCTGTTCCATTCTGTTTTCAGTGATTTATACATACATACATACATACATACACACACAGATACACTCACATTTAAATTGGGTTTTAAAAAAACCTTTATCAATGCATTTCTATTTGCATTTCCCTCCAAAACAAGCATTTTTACACACTATAATTAGTCGGTGGCAACCTCAGGCAGCATATTTAGGATATCATCAAAAGGCTACAAATTGTTAGCTGTTTAAATTTTTATTATATTTGTCTACTACCAGTCATGGGGAGATGTTTTTGCCTCATGCAATGGCCATACTGACTGGGGCTGTAGTTGGAAAAAAGTAACATAATCATTGTATATATCCAAGCGCAATGGGAAATAGACTCATCCCACATCTTCCGTGTCTTGTCCTGTTGCCTGGGGATGCTCTTCTCTTCCTACAGTAACAGAAAGAATGCTGATAAAGATCTGAGTTTGCTTCCCCTCCCCAGCCCTCGTTCCCAGCCCTTTTTTCTTTTTGTGCTATGTCTTTTAGATTGCAAGCCTGGGGGTCGGAGTGCTTAAGGACAGTCTTATTATTAAACTTTGTATGCTGCTCTGGGAGCCTTTCTGGTTGAATGATGGAAATGTGGTTTTTTTTTTTAAAAAAAAAACACTTGAAATAAATAAGATCAAGACAAAATTGGAAGGTACGTTCCAGCCTTCAAGCACAAGAAGGTAACCCTATATGTGCAGCCAAAGGAAGGGCTCAAATTGCTGTTTCTTTTAAACTGAGCTGAGGGAAGCCAAAGGTTTGAGGCTGTTGTTACTGTTATGTGTAGTCAAGTTGCTTTCTACTTATGATGGCCCTATGAATGAGTGACCTCCAAAAGGTAATTATTAACAGCCTTGCCAATTCAAGGCCATGGTTCCTTTTTGAGTCAATCCATCTCATATTTGGACTTGCTCTTTTTCTGCTGCTTTCAACTGTTCCCAGCATTATTGTCTGTTCCAGTGAGTCTTGTCTTCTTGTGATGTGCCCAAAGGAGGATAACTTGAGTTTAGCCATTTTTTACCTCTATGGAAAGTTCAGGCTTGCTTCACTGTAGAACCCATTTATTGATGTAATGGTACTTCCCACTAGGAAATATTGCCTGAAACTGTCTTTTTCTTGCTTTGTTGAAGGGCCAAGCCTATACAAATAACTCCTTTTAACTGTGGAACAGTGGCATTGTGTGGTGAATTAGAGGGCGGCTACATGGCCAAAAACAGCAGAATTTGCTCCACCTATAAAATGGGTTATTTTGATGTATATTTTACTGTCTGCATGATGTTCAAGGCAAATGATCAATCAACATTTCCATAGTCCAGGAGTTCCATCTATGCTGATGATCTTGCCTTGAGAGTCCAGGGGGAAACCTCTGAGTCCATTAAGCACCAGCTAACCTGTGCATTAGAACTTCTTTCCTTATATTATAAAAACAACTGTGCCTTCCACTTAAAGAACAGAGAAGTAGAAAGAAAGCTCTGAATTAGCTGGGAAGGCAAGATTTTGGAACATTGCCATACCTCAAAATATCTGGGCATCATTCTAGATCAGCTGACTAAGCTGAGGCTGTCATACTTTGGATATATCATAAAAAGAGAAGACTTGCTGGAAAAAGGGAATAATGCAGAGGAAAATGTACGGTAGTAGGAAAAGAAGATGACCTAACAAGACGGATTGACTCCATAAAAGCACAATATTTAGTTTGCAAGACTGCAAAGTAATTATGGAGGTCATAGAGTCACCGTAAGTCAGAAGTGACTTGATGGAACATAGTAACAACTGTAATTAATTTGTTCCTTCAATAACTAAGGTTTAACTACGTAACATTATGCTGACCTCTGAATAAGTATAGTACAGTCCAGTAAAGCCCATCAGGATAAGACATTTTAGTCACTTTGAGTGATGAGAGAACTGCTGGATAGCTCAGTGGTTTAGGTATCTGGCTGCAGAGCCAAAGGTTGGGATTTTGATTCCCTTCTCTGCCTCCTTGACAGGGGCTGGACTTGATGATCTATAGGGTCCCTTCCAGCTCTGCAGTTCTAAAATGTTGTTGTTGTTGATGATGATTTTCCAAAGAATTTGTATAGTTCTTGGTCTGCAAGGTAGGTACTTTATGATTAGAGATGGGCGTGAATCAAAAAAAATTGTGATTTGTTTTGATTCATGATCCATCAAGGTCAATGAATCATGAATAAAGGATTTATGATTTTTTTTCTGATGAATCAATGAGTTGATTTGTCAGTTCATTTTTACCTTTAAAATCCTATAAAATGCCCCTTCCCTTGATTCTACTCTACATTCCCTCCAAGTCTGGTGAAGATTGGGTTTCAGACATCCAAGTTACACATCCACAAACTGGGTCCCCCAGGAAAGTGCCCTTTAGCAGGTGGCTTGGGGAAGTCCAATCTTCACCAGACTGGGAGATATTGTAGAGGAGAGTCATGGGAAGCTTCTCTGTGATTTTGGTCTCTCTACATGCCTGGGGAGAATTTTTCTAGGGGGCTTTCTGTGGGTGTATAACTCAGAAATCCAAAGCCCAATGTTCACCAAACTTGGAGAGATTGTAGAGCAGAGTTAGGGGAAACCTCTCTGCAGTGTTGGTGTCTCTAGGTCCCTGGGGGGCATTTTATAGCCTGACAAATTGATGAATAAAAAATAACTAAACATTCATTGATTTGTATTCATCGGGGGCATTGATTCGCACAAATATGAATTGATGAATTAGCAATTTTTGATGAAAATTTGTTTTCCATTTGTGCCCTTCTCTATTTATGACAGTTGTCACCTAAAGAGTAAAGAATTTTACCAAGCTTCAGCCATTTCCCATGGATGTATTTTTTAAAAAAAACAAAAAAGGGGCTAGGATACATTTTGGACTCTTTGGAGGGCTAGAACTAATTTGTTTCAGAGATTAAAAGTCCTCAATGGAACTGGGAATTTTTAGCTTGTCTAGCCGCTTTGACCTGACACCCAAGCTAAACGTGAGATTCTGGGAATTGCCACCCCCTCCTTCCAAAAGAATAAAATTCTTATTTACATCTACTCCATGAAGAAAATCTACTTCCTCACAGGCTTCACAAGGTGAATCTTTTAATCTTTTAATGTTTTCCACATTGATTATTACAGCCATCAGGGTGTCTGTACGAAAACATGTTGCAATATAAGCATGTGTGCATGTTTATTAAACAATTACATCAGTTTCTGTTTTTTATCAAGTTAGACCTCAAATTTGGTGGATTTTCTTTACACTTTCAGTCTAAAAAAAGCCCAGCAGGGATGACAGTTTGACAGACTTTACAAACACAATAAAGTGTGACACAGAGCTTAGAAATAAAAATAACCAATCCATCATGGCATTTTGAGATAAAATGTGATAGAAAAATGCTCTTCTCTCAATGAAACAACCAAAATGAGAAAGACTGTAACCTTTAATACTATAGTCAAAAGTTTCAAATATAAACCGTGTAATTTATTATTATACCATTCATATTATGGGCGCAATCTACTACTATTTAAAATTAAATAGTGGATGTTTTGACACACAAGGTGAGGTGGGACAATGACCCTCACATTTCTCACCAAACCAGGGATAGGTAAGTCTCTTCCAACCAAGTTTCTTACTGAAATGTCTGTCCCATTAAAAAACAATGATCCACAAACCTTGAATCAAGCCTGTATTTATTTATGATGCGCATATCCAATTTTGCCCATGAGAAACACAGTCATTTGCATGTATGGCTTCCAAATACTGAGCCAGACCCGCTTAGCATCACCAGTAGAACCGCATACCTCCGCCGTGTGCCTTTTTCTTCTTCGGTGGAGGATGCAAGGAGATATGA